>OV121081.1:52584521-57674521 GCA_921293015.1 Phorcus lineatus
GAGAGAGAGAGAGAGAGAGAGAGAGAGAGAGAGAGAGGAGAGAGAGAGAGAGAGAGAGAGAGAGAGAGAGAGAGAGAGAGAGAGAGAGAGAGAGAGAGAGAGAGAGAGAGAGAGAGAGAGAGAGAGAGAGAGAGAGAGAGAGAGAGAGAGCATTGATAAGAATACAAACAGCTGAATCTACTTTCGATTAAACCCCTCTCGATGTTGTTTCCTATTGCTTGGGACTAGCTGACCAGATATTGAACTCAACTAATAAAACTCTCCCAATAATTAAGCTAATTCAAGTAAAACATTTGTTTGAGTTGAGAGATAAAAGACGAATTACATGTAAGTTGGCGAAGGGAATGCACAAAATAAACTTTTCTCTCCGAAATATTTTACACTTCAAATAATATGGTAACGTTTCTGTTTAATCAATGCAAATAACAATTTCCATACGGATTTTTCTTTTGAACTTTATTTTTTTTCTGTTAAAAGTTGAGTTAACCAACTAATATTGACGAATGCACGTAACAAAAACCTGAATATTGCCTTTTTATTTTTCAACAAATGTGTCTTGTTCAGCTTAAACACGAAAACTTGAACAAAAAACATTAGACAAAGTAAAAATACACTTGCTTTATTGAAAATTGCAATAGCTAGTGATTCCCAAAAGAAATCAAATTAATCAGAAATAGAAATTAAAGAGATTTAAAAATGGAATTATGATTTACATATATTTTGTTGTAGTAACGAAATGAACTGATATTTCAAGTCCTACAGAGTGTTTCATATCATCGTAAAATAAACTGATGAAGAGATGGAAATGGATTTGAATAACTTAATCGATCATGATTCTTCGTTTTAAACGTGCTTATGTGATTCAAAATTGTGTCAAGGAATTGGAAATATTCATTTATGTTTTCGTGAGATCACTTTATTTATATCATACAACGGGCTACTTCCCCTTTACATTTTCTCTTTTTCAATATTTTCTTCTGAATGTTTGGTAAACATTCGTGTGATTTTCTTATCTTACAATGTATTAGCTAAATATACATTACATTGAGCCTTTATTTATATTAATCTGTTATATGTTAACCACAAAATTATGAGTTCGGTACTATCCTATGTTAAGCATTTTAAAAGCAGTTTTAGGTGCAACATACCTTTACAAAAGCAAAGCAAACTTTCTATTTCACTGCGATCAAGTGCATGTGGTGGATATTTAGAAACGAAATCTATATCTTCACTACCACTAAGTTAGAAAATGGCTAACGCATTGCATTTAAGTTTAGCCAAAGGTTTTTCCTCTTTCATTTATGTGAGCAGGTGATTATCAAAACGTTTATAATTAATCAAGATATCATCATCTAACAAAATCTGTACTCACGAACTACATGAAGATATCAGTGATCTAAAGCCCACGTATAATCTGTAACGCGTGTGTCATTTGTTTTTAAATTAGTTAAATAATCACTATTTCTAAGCCGTTTATACCAATATCTCGTAGTAATAATTACTTTTCCCTTCAAAATCTTGAATCTTAGACATCAGGGGAATCAGATTTGTCTGAAACACATATTTTCAGAAAAAACATTATTAACGTGTGTTTCTCTTTCACAAACATCATATATTCATGAATTCAATTTTAAAGGCATCCTGTTGAACTTTTCTTACAATCTTATTAAATCTGTGTATACAATGGAACAGATAATGAGACATGTTGACGAATGATTCATCGAAAAGAGGCGATTTCACGAATAACTAAATTTATTATGCAAGCTTTTTTTTTCCGGCAATCCCATTGGTCGAGAAGCGGTCACATGTCGATCAGTCGACAGAAAAGCATACTGACTTCAGTCCGGGTCCGACCAAAAGTGATATTGACTTGAAATAAACATAATGACGTCAAACCGTTGTTACACGACGTCATGCTATTTTTATCGTGACGTCATTTGACTATCATGTGTAACAATTGATCCAAATTGCTGTTTATGACTGTAGATTTTTCTTTTCTTTTCGTATCTAATTCAAAACATAATAAAACAATTATGGACTGGTGAATTCGGTCGATACCTGTTTTTATAGAACAGGTATTGACCTCATCACCAGTCTATAATTGTATGATATTAAGACCGGAGTTATAAAGAAATTGTATCAACTTAGATGTACATTCACTTACAAACATCAGATGGACCTTGATTAAGAATGTATTTGTTGCATTTTTAAGCTAATCTATAAAGTAAAATCAATGATAAGACCAGTTTGATGAAATATGGCAGTGATTGTCATGTCTTATGGCTATAATATCTCTTTTTATGTGACCTTCACTGGTGATTGTTTACCTTAGTAATTCAAGATTAATGTAACCACAATTCGACCCCCATAAACGTGTGAAACATATGATCGTACCTTATGATTGGAATACGTCTTCCAGTATGACTACTAAATTGCCATTGCGGCTTCCTTGAAATGATTTATATTATGCAGTGGCTGTCCGACAGAAATATTTTGATTTCGTAATAAAGCACCCTTTGATTTCTTTTGGACCAATGATCTCTTACTCGAATCATTTGCTTTTATACCCATTGCAATATAAACTTGCAAGCATATTGATTGGTTTGTTATGTTCAGAAAGAAATGTAATGTACTTACGTATATCATCTTTAAATTGTTTGAGACGATCTGATATAAATTGTTTTCGTTTGAATTGACCTTCAAACAAAGCGTTTTCTTAATCATTTGCAGCAATAACCACGGGCATTTTCAAGTTAATACACTGAAATTAAATCAACTTTTGAAAACTGAAACACTTAACTGAAAATAGTAAAAAGGTCGGAATACATATGTCAATGTGGGCGGTACAGTAACGCAACGTAAATCTTGAACTTAATGATTATTTGAGACAAAATAACATTATTTTATTTCCTGAAATAAAATGTAGTGTAAAGAATTATAACGAAAAATAAACAAAATACAAAAATATAATAGATTGTACTTAAAATCCTCATGTTAATCTTATATAGTTGCTGTCCCGATGTCTACTTTTATTTCGCAAAACATGTGTGATGGTATCACTTGGGAACGCCTCAGATTTCTCTCTCATGAGATCCGCCCACTTAATCAATGAACAGTCCAGACAACAACTGCTCTTTACAAGGACAGAATGATAATCTATCATATCGATTTACTTAATAACCATGAAAGAAATCATCATACCATACGTGGGCTCATCATTTATTGGTGATTATCTAGTCTGGCCCCATAACGTGCTGTTGTATTACGTGTAAGAATACATGAAATACATGAGTGGCAAATGGTAATCGGTACCACTGCATTGTATAACTGGCCTCTCTCTGTGTAATTATTGAAATGTTCTGCTTTTAAACTCATTATATGATCTCTTTGTATCTTACCTTTTGTACATTTGTTTCTGTTTAAATACTTGCTTCTGTAACTTTTACCATAAAGTTTTAATTTTATAAAACTCATTAGTAAAATCAATAACGAAGCTCATTATTAAAACCAGAATTTTCTCTTCAGATTTAATCATTTGATTGTTTACATAATCAACCTCTACAAATATTTTAAGTGTTATGGGAAAATTAAAGATTTTTACAGATAAGATATTTCAATGAAAATGTTTCAAACCAGAGACCACAAGAAACTTAAGCAACTTAAGCGATTTTGTTCGAAGTAAGTATAGGATATTAATTCATTTGACACTTAATGTTCCTCAATAAAATGATCCCTTTGAAGATTTGAGTACCAATCTTAAGACGTTAGTTCTTTAAAACTGCTGTCAAAAAGAGTTGTCAGCCAATTGAATAGCTTGATCGTGCATCAATAGGACACTTCGTCCAATATGTCTTTATCTATCTTCAGCAGGCAATTCCGAGTAATCGATACCATTTGATTCAAACTCAAACGTTTACACTAATGTCTGTTCAATAATATTGAAAGCACACGAAGTTCAACAAAGACCAATAATACAATTGACATCGGTCTATCGTTACCATACTTAACTCTATTTCAAGTTTCAATGATCGTTTTAATAGTCTTTTCAATGATGGAATCACATTTGTAAAATAAATAAAACAGCAGTTGTTACATTGCGAATTTGGCAGTAGCTATGGTGTAATGTAAGTTTTAGATTTAAATTCCGCCCACCACTGTACCACTATATGTGAATGTGTTCTACTTGTCAACGCATAACTATCAGTTATAAACATTAACAATCAAGTAGTACCTAATGTTTTTGCTTATCATATCGTATGTGCATGATGGTGAAGCCGATAAAGCTGATGTCGTTCATTGATGTATGACAGCAGACAGTTCTCTAAATTCTAATCAAAATCTTATTCCTCTCTAATTCAAGTAATCTGCCAGTCTGACTTAGTGTCTTAATGATTATTTGTTTCCAAAAAAATCAATTCAACATCTGTTTCCAAAAGCACTTTCAGTTTTACCTCACTAACTGGATATTCAACACTAATTTTTTTTATCAAAATCAATTATTTGCTTTCCATCAAAATAACTTATGTCATTGTTATGAACAACATAAAGGACTGTTAATCACAACAATATTTTTCTAAATCAAATGTCAGTATGTCCATCACAATTTCTTATTTCTGTATTATGCAATACAGAGAGTTATAAACTGTTTGTTAAAGGCTGAAGTGATACAATTTTCTTTACAACATAAGACAATGTAGCTGTCACACGTACAGTATAAACATAATTTGTATGTGAGCGATAACATTTACCTTTTTATCTACCATCTGCTACCAGAATAAATGTAATATTTTCGGCACCACCTATACCACGCGTTAATCCTTTTGGCAATTTGGTCAGAGAGCATCAAACTCGATTCGAAAACATCATTGACACATCTTGAGCAATGTAGCCTTCTTTTGAATAGACCAGCAGAAAATGTGTTAGATTCTTTCAATTTATCAATCATACATGTATACCCAAAAAACATTACTGTTTATTCATTTCGCATTTACAGATCTTTTTCACAGGGATGTAGAGAACATGTATATACTTATATCATAATCACATAATTCAATTTTTATGTTTACCTTCACTTTAACCCAAATTATCAGAAATGAGTCCTTGATAGAAATACTAATAATTTATCCTAATTTTCATACATCACTTCGTAACACTTAACACTTGTTTAAGCATCGAAATTAATAACACTAGATAGGATTCTAGTTATGAAATAATATTTAATATGACATGCTTCAACCCTAAAACTAAATACTATTTGTTATAGGGAAAAAGACCCAGTCGACACCAATTTGCAATTCGAATAGAAAGTAAGTCTGTACTAAACGTCTAGGTCAATTACACAAACTTTGTTGATGAGTCTGGTATAGACCACACCAACGAAATAGATAGATTGCCTTTATTTCCTCCAAGTTTGAAGATTACAAGCAGGTACATGTAGGGGTAAGGAACTACATATATTCAATACTTACAATAGAAAATGATGTGAAAATAAATGTTTACATTTATAGATGAAGTTTGAGGTGTACATCAATATTGAATACCATATTTGTAATTCTATAGATGTCATACATTCGGGAAGTCCCCCACGAAGGGTTGAATCTATAAAGTCATCATCTTGTGACCAGAGGTCAACAAAGCTATCTACAGGCATAATATCACATATATTTTCAAAGAGTACATTTCGCAATTGCATGTTGAGAGTACAAAACATAAAAAGATGTATTACAATATCATTGGCAACAATACCGCATATACATTCTCAGATTGGATTCGTGATGTACTAAGCTTAACAATATTAGCAAGTGATTTTGTTTTATCTGGATAGATAACACACTTTTTCCAAATTCGATTTGGACTGTTTGATCGTATAGCTCTGTATCTAAGCATGCCATGTCTTAAGAGCTGCTGTTTCTCTTGCATACAAGATTCATATTTCCTCATTCGTTCATTTACAATGGAGGACCAAGCAGAGTTAGACGGCAAAGTGGATTTAAAAACATAATCATACAATAAATGTGACATGTCATATTAATGTACAGTTCTAATCAAATCATAAAAAGGAGACAAAAAACATTTCTTGTTACTGTAAGTGTCATACATCTGTAGAATACGGCCAATAAATACTTGTTTGAAATAAAAATCATTTCCTGATCTACACTATTTACCAGCAAAAGAACTTGCTTATCGATATATATGTACAGAGAGAAGATTGAGAGTATCTATACAGGCAGGCCTTGGTGTATGTTTAGGTAGACCTTGAACTCTTCTGCTAAAATATCATTGGACAATTTCGAGCTTTTCATATTTTTTTTGTTTTAACTGACCCAATACATTACATCCAAATAGGCAACAAGGTAAAATAACCCTTTCCCAGATAAGTACAGACACTAGAGTATTTAACCCACCAAGGAACAAACCAGAACTAATGTTGCTATGAATTAGCTTCTTAAGTGTTTCACAAGCACGTTCAATACGGTCATCAGGTGATAATGAATTGGATAAATATACATTTCATATATACATACATTTTGGTCATTCCATCATGAAAACATCATTGACACATCTTCAGCAATATAGCCTTGTTTTGAATAGACCCGCAGTATATATTTCGCAAAAATACTGTCTATTCATTTCGCATTTACAGATCTTTTTTACAGGGATGTATTGAACATGTATATACTTTTATCATAATCACATAACTCAATTTTTCAAAGTTTACTTTCATTCAACCCCAATTATTAGAATAAGTCCTTAAACAATTGTTTAAGTATCGCAATTATTAACACCAGATAGGGTTCTAGTTATGAAATAATATTTAATATCACAGGCTTCAACACTGAAACTAAATACTATGTCTTATAGGGAAAGAGTCCTGATAGACACCAATTTTCAATTCGAATAGAACTTATTAAAAGTAAGTCTATATTAACGTCTAGGTCAATTACACAAACTCTGTTGATGAGTCTGGTATAGACCACACCAACGTGTTCGAGGACAGAGGCAGTCACTTATCAAGGTATTTTAGGACATCCAATTGATAAGACGTGCAAAACAGCGTATCCAGCGGATTCTACTAGGGAGGGAAAAGCTGTTTGAGAATGTGTTTCTCCAATGCAATTAATCATATTATATGAATGTCCTTTTGCATCGGTAACAAAACAAGATGAACAAACGTAAGAGATGGTAAATCAGAAATGATGATCTAATGAAATAGGTATTCAAATTGTAAGTCACATGAACTTACTTGCACAAAGACTCTAAGCCAACGGTGATTTTAAGATGATGTTAAAAAATCTACCAAGAGAATTGTTTATGTTTATTTGCCATCATACAAGCGTCGTCCCTCAATCGGTACTTTAGTACGAGCAACGTTTTTCACCCGGAATCTAATCTAACTTAAGTCTAATTGTGCCCAAGACGAATAGCCGATCACATGACTTCGAACAGCAATTGTTGTACAAGCGATTCTGAACTAAGGCTACATGATGACTCAACGATGTATTATTGTGAGCAGGATACAAATTATGTTTAAAGGACATTAAAATGAATATCAAATTTTTTATCTAAATTTAAATTTTGTTTGAGTTGAATGAATAAAGAAAGAATTACGTATACAGTCATTTCTTCAGTAACGAGGTCACATTTCCTGCAAACCGATTTGCGATCTCAAACACTCGGTTTCGATCCAAATAATTTGTCACTGAATGTTAAATAGTCTCATAATCTTTTACTTTGCATATCTAAATATACTGCCCTTATGGTGTAATTATCAACATTTGCTAAACAAAACGCACAATCAGTTGCAGTTTATTTCATGCTGAAAATGTAAGTGAATCTGAATAT
Source organism: Phorcus lineatus (assembly GCA_921293015.1). NCBI lineage: Eukaryota > Metazoa > Mollusca > Gastropoda > Trochida > Trochidae > Phorcus > Phorcus lineatus. Next base: position 52,592,364 of record OV121081.1, read on the forward strand.
GATTGATTAGGAAAAACACGGTTTCTTTCAACAATCTACATGCCTGAAGTAGCATTTGATATATTCAGATTTCATTAATCGTTAAAGGGAGTTGTTTATGTTATATATGACAATTGTTATCAATGGTGTCATTTAATCGAGAAGAACTGACTGTTGAGTGAAACGCAACAATAGAATCATCCAGGGAATGCGAAATCTTTAGCGGATGAGAATGTGCGACACTTGCAAAACTCTGAAAATAGGCAATTCCGGAAATTGGGCACGACATATTCCATGAAAAACTGTTCAACGCATGAAATAAACACTGCGGTAGAGTGAGTATTTGAGATTGCCAATTCGTTGGCAAGGAAAAAACCCCGACTAAACCTTTCGTGAACTCATTAATGAAGAGATAACATTCTTTCACTTATTGCACGCTAACCCCTTTTGAATGCAAAACTTTATCAATGAAGAGGGTAAATATAAGTTTGTCTTGTGGAATTTTAAAATAAGTTGTGAATTGGAAGGAGTTAATTCAATAATGTGTTTAACCTGTTTTAGACCAGAACAATTATAAAACATTGTTTATCTAAAATGCGCTATGATTCCTGAAAGATAACTTTTATTCTATTATTAGTGAATTTATTCCGAGTTTTACAATGATATTTACAACAGCAGTTATATGCTGTTTCTCGAGCACATTAATTTTTCTTGCACTCAAATGGAATATTTAATATTTGTTTTATCCGATTAAATGGTACTGAATCGCAAAAGAAACTGGGAAATTCCCAAAAGCAAACTCATATCGACAAAATAATCAAAGATGACATTTGAGTTTTTAATTTTCATATTATACGTTTACCTTTAAGTTTAAGGGGGTGACAATATTTGATACAATTTGATCTTACAAATATCAACAGGGCATTACGTTTTGATATCAGTATATAGAAAAGTCTTAACCTCCATTTCAAAAATACACATTCCGTCATTGTTGAGGGCATTTAATATCATTTGATAGATACACATTTGAAAAATTACATAACAAGTATAGACTGTCCTAACATCTTGCAGTGACCACAGTCTGACAATCTTTCTTATGCTTCTACTCTGGTTATATCCTTCGAAAAAAATCTAAATAAACCGTATTAACTGCTTAACTAACTTCAGATCAAAGAAAATAAGTTTTAAAACTGCAAGATAATTGCATATTAAGTGCCCTTGTCAGCTTTCTATTATATCATTAAAGTAAATCAAATTTGCGTTTAAATCTATTGGAAAGTTGAAGTTTGAAACTTTCTTAATGCAAAAAAACTGTGCCATCAAATGGCATAACAAATGACAATAATTTTAATTCCGTCGCTTTTAGGTTAAAGAGGGACAATATTTTAAAGGATTTCATCGTTTTTATTGACACATGATGTAAATTATGACAAAGTAATTGGAGGGTTTTACACCGTTGGAACGGTTGCTGGTTATAAAATTATTTTAGTGCGCATGAAGCTGTATTATGGACGCTATGAAAGTTTGACATCAGTTTACGCTTGACTGACCATTTAATTCCAATTTAATGACGTCCTGAAATACGGATATGTAATTCTGTATGACTTTATAAGTATATGTAACACCGGATAAGAAACAATACACTGCTTCTTTTGTCATATAAATTTTGGTCACATTGAAATAAACTCGATTCATTCAGTCACAGGAGTTCAGTCTGTAGGCAACTGCAACCAAATTCTTGAAACCATCAAAATACGCGTTTTCATAGAACAGAAGTGTCTTGACATAATTTGGTTTCAGAGAGAAACTTAACGATGATATCGCAAATGTTGGAACTTTATCTGGCTGTTTATTTACATTTTAATGAAACATCGGCAACTTGCTCAAAGCTACCGAGTTGAATTTAACATTCTGTATAGTTTATCATGTATTGGTAAGTATTTATGACATTCCTTGACCAAATTATTCCTAAATTGCCATTTGTTTTCACAACGTGGCCCCTAGACGAATTCGAATTGTTGTCAAATCTCAACACAATTCTCATTGACTGTAATGTTATGGACATCAAATGCTATAGGTAACAGGAGACGACGAACAGGTGGAACAAACTTATCCAAATGCCCAGGTACTGACCACTTATTTTTGACAAATGGAAAATTTGGCAGGCAAAACCTTCAACGCTTAAAGTTATAACTGATTATATAGTTCAAATGGCTTGTCACCGATTGACCAATTAACGAAAAACTCATGTTGGAGTCAAAAAACATCCTAACATGTGTGACCACGCGTCGATCCAGGTTTTACTAAAACAATGAAACAGTCACCCTGATTACGGTATAAACGTTTCAATGTTTGCTTAGACAGTTTTCGATTTTATGTTTTCACTCGATTTAGCCATATCTGTTCTATTGTAAAACCATTTAATACATAATTTTTAAGAGCGCAAAGAGTATCAACATAAGAAACTTGATTTTTTTATGGACCCTTATTGACCGTACAATTATAAAGCGAAAAACTGTCGATGACAATTTTTAGTGGTTCACTGTAAAGGAGTTGATTGATCTATTAGCCTTACTTTATCTCAAACTTTTAACGGTTTTCATCTTTTCACAAATGTCATTGCCAGCTGTGATACTTTTCGTTTAGTTTTATGATGAGGAACTTTTTTTGTTTAAAACATATTCTTAATGCTTACATCTCACTACATGTATTGGTCTTCTTCAAATAAGTTATTCACAATGATTTTACATCTTACTTTTCAAAATACAAAACAATTATCTATAACGACATGTCGTGAAATTGTTGTTCTGTGAAACAAAAGAAAAGGATAAAGTTGACGTCCACATTCCTAATTGCGGTAATCAACCCCGACCACAAATACTGTTTTCAAACATCCAATAAGATTGCAACGTGTAATTATGAAGTTGATTAAGAAATGATGTACGTCGAAATGAAAAAGAGCTGATTGAAGATTCTTTCAAACAACATACAGACAATAAATGGGACGACATTACATTTCTCTCTGAAACATAACAAACCAATCAATATGCTGACAAGTCGTTATTGTAGTGGGTTCAAAGGGAAGGATTCGAGACAGAAGATTGATCCTAGGCCTTCAAAGGGTTCTTCTTTGAGAAAACAATATTCCCAACTTTCAAAGCAATAATTCTGTCTGCGTTAGTTGTAAACGAAACATCTTGAATAATGTTGTCTTTTTGCTAGAAAACATTTTGGCTGATTATTCACAAAATGATATGAGCTGATATGCATAGAATGTGATCGCTTTAAGAAAAACTCAGAACTGTAAAAGAAAGCATACATTCATACATAGCATTCTAATTTACTTCATAAGAATATATATTGTGTTTGAATTTTTCCTTGTCCGTAATTAAGATGAGACTTAATGTCGAAGGTTCTTTAATCTTGAAATCCAGTAAAGCTTAAACTTTTTTAATTCTGGTAATGATGACATTATGCAAATTATGCTAAAGGTCGTGGAATCATTCACATCTATTGAATTATTTATAAAATTCATCATGGTATGAACGGTCAAAGTGAATTCGATAATGTTGTAGCATTCTAATATTCAAGAATTAATTATGGCAACAAGCTATAACCTTTATAATGTGTTATCAAACAGGTATAAACATACATGTTCGTCTATCAAAAACATGTGACAACCAGAAATTCCCTTGTCTCAGTGACTTTGATACATTTTCCCTTCGCAACAAATAATGTCAAATATTCTTTATCAGTCTTTGACATGGTCGCAATTTTAAATAATCAAAAAACTCATGTATAAATATTATCCATATTATGTTATGATATTTTCAATATATTAAAACGATTCAAAGATTTATGGAGATTGCGTGCTTCTTATCAAGTACTTTTATATCGATTTCGTGGTAGAAATTTTATCAAAATTTGTTTTGTCGGGTTATACACAGAAAATGGCATTATTTTAAGGTTGGAACTGACATACTTGTCCCTTAAATCCATTGTTTAATTCCAATCAGAGGATAATTTGTTTCTCACATTTAAAAAATGGGTGATCGTAAAGTGTGAATGTTATAAATGATAAAATGCACAGCCTCAATCAATACTTGACATGATAATGCATTAATAATACAATGTTCTTAATGAAGACATGCAATGCCGCATACAATTTTTTGATAATGTCAAGTTAGTTCATTGTGAAATTCTTATTATATATCATATGCAGCCTCTAAGCTGTAAATATCTCATCAGTTTTCATATTTTCTGAATGATCATTGCTACATATTTAACACTATATTTATAACAAGAACTTGTGATCAAATGTGCTGTAAATTTATTATTAAATTTAATCTAGAGGTTTAAGACTTGAAAACTCCAAGTTACATGTACAGGTGAATCTTGTCACTAAACTTAATATTATAGATAGAACTGTCATCATTGTTATATAATTGAACATATATTTTTGACATTAAATTGATTTATATAAACATTTGATAAACTTACAGTTTTGTATTTATTCATTGGACTACCTATTGATGTATTTTAGAAGACTATACATTTTGAACACGTATTGAAAACGAACAAAGAAAAAAGCACTTTCCGACTAGTACTTGAAACATTACTCTGCTTTTACGTTACTGTACTAAAAAGGATATTGCTTTTATCCATATAATGAATATCATAAACAAATAATAAAAAGCGAGCATTTGGCGAACATATAACATACATAATTATTACAAATATGCATTTATGATATTTATGATACAGAAAGCTGTTCGTATATATTGGTTTTCTGAAAATAACCTCAAATAAAATAAACAAACACTTACAAAATAATACAACAGGAAGAACACATAAGGAATGAATACTACGAAAAATGTGAACATGTAAATTGTGCAAAGCTAAGTACACTAGAAAACAAGAACAGTATCAATAACAAAAGGTAACTGATAAAAGTCATCTTTTATAGTATTATATCTTGCATTTGTTGTATACAATGTGTATTTGTGATTTGCGTATATACCTTTGTATATAAATATATAATTGTTTGATTGATTGATCATAAAAGTTTATGACTTTGTCAAATAGCAATCTACATAGAATAGAAAAATAACATCACTGTCAGTTGAAAGTAGGATTATGTCATATCAAAACTACTTAATAACAAATCGGACTGTCAAATTTGTAACCAAGTCCAATGAATTTAAAAGTTCAATATTTTCAATAATTTCCCTGTCCATTTCCGTTCCGTTCCGCATCACTTCGTTTAAGCAAATATAAGACATTCAGATGAATACAAGGAAAATGAGGCTTAATGATTAATGAACTAATTCTTTCTTCGTAAATGAGCTGTTCATAGATTCCTATGCACACGTCTTTATCCAGTTCAAGCTGCAAGACATTTGAAGGACATGCGGTGTATATATTGGTTTGTTCCAAATATTTTCTCCTGAAAGACATTTTAGTAGGTGAGACTACTTGCCTTAAATAATCCTCTTGACTTAACTACTCCTTCAATATTTTTTCATTCATTGGTATAAACCTTTAAATTATCAATGATTTTCATTATTATCACTGGGCCTAATTTTTCACACTTTAATTATCGGATAATGTAATTTAGCTCGGCAAAACATAATTCTTGCAAATTAATTGAGAGATATCATCGTATTATTCAGATAAACGTTTCTTGAAGTCGATCATGCTGATTTATGTTAGATGTTTCACAGAATGAGGAATGTATAAAGTAAACTATTTATATTGATAACTAATTCTTAGCTAAATTCACGCCCATGCACGTTTGGGTATTTCATTGTTTCGATAAATTAATGCTACATTAATGTAGAAACACACAACTTACCTTAAACAAGTTATATACAACAGGTTTTCAATTAATATCAATACCATTCAATTCATTTTGTCTCGAACGTTCCCTGGCTTTTGATATGTGGTGCACAAAGACTTTTAAACGACGCTTGGTATGAATAACATTGAAAGTTAAGAATGATAAACATGTAACCGACTGATTGCACTGTGCAAACGTGCAAAGTACCTTTGATATACTTTTCACTTTCAATATATTCTTTCATTATAATCCAAGGCTCCACTACTTCTAGTTTTCCCCAATAAATAATACATAAAGAAAGCATGGTAGCCTAAGAGAGTATAGAGAGTTTATAAATATAGAAAATCATAGTAACTCACATTTGTGTCACGGAATGACCTTCAAAGATATATATACATGATATAACCGTTTTGTTAGAAGAGGAAAATATCTTCAGATTTTATTCGAAAAATAACTTTCGAATTCCTTAAGCACAAATCCTTTTTTTTAAAAACATACACTGCCAGATTTATTCAACCTTGTTCTATAGGCGTGTTTAGTCGTGATATGATAAATGTTTTTGTGTACAATATATGAACTTTAATCACGTTTATTAGTATGGATCAAGATTAAACAAACACTTTAAAACCAGTGTTAAGTTAGATTTTAGTGGCAATTCTTTTATAAATATCATTGTGGAATTACATGGAAATCGTTTTGATGAAACGTTGAAATAGCAGTGGAAATGGAAAGCATTAGGCCCCAACAAGTGGCTTTACAGTCCATTTGAGGGTTCAGTACTAGTTATTCGTGAATTATATATTCTACAAATAAAAAATTAATAAATAACATATTTCATGAACATATGCAAAGAGTGTGATTATATTTCTTTAAAATTACCAATGTTCCAGGACGCAAAAGGTCTCAGTTATATTTGACTCATTCTTGTATATTACAACCCTGTTTTTTAATAGCTGTATTTCTTTGAATGATTTAATCACATACATCATCAAAACTACACACAAATGAACCTGTTACAACAGATTTTTTTAGTTTTACTTACTTTGATTTAAACACCAGAATCAAAGTGTATTTTAGAAGACAAATGAGAAGTGAGACCTTGACTCTTGTACCCTATTTTCACAATTCTCTCTATCTTGACGGATGCTTAGTGTCATAGAATTTACTGAATAAACTTCAAAACAGTCTGGGTACGATCTAAGATAGCATTTTACATATTGGTCTCATCTGGAAATTGTGAATCTCTAAATGTCTACACGTGAGGAAAGAATTATTTTTGCATTCTCTAACACACTATACAATGTATATGCTATAATCACAGCCATGATTTCACCTTCAATTTTAAATATTTCGATGGTGTTAAAAATGTAAGAATGTGGAATTCAAAAAGTAAATTAAAATTGAATCTATAACCTTTCTGTCCCAGAATTTTTAAAAAACACTTTCTCTTTTCTCATTCTTATTAGGAAAAAATGGAATGCTGCAAAGTGTTTTTTCCTTTGAAAGCCAAGTTGTTAAACGTCTTTATTCTTTTCAAATTTCATATGAAGTATTTTCTAAAAAGACGAAAAAATAATATGCATGCAATTGAATTCGTAAATAGACAATTCGTTACTGACTATACTGACTACTGTTAATTGCACGTCTTGACTTGATGGCTCTTCAATGCTCTACCTGGAAATGAAAGACAAAATGAAATCTCGTTACGCGAGAATCGCCATTCGGTATTTTATGCAGGGTCGTTGCACGTGTGTTTTAAATCTTAAACATTAACATCCAGTTAACGTTTATATATTTATTTCATCAGTTTCAAAATACAAAGTAAAACAGGAATATTAATATTGTAGACTAAAAAGTAATAGATGCACGATCGTAAATGTTTTGACATTTTATCTTACTAAAAATCTTTAATGTCTAATGCTGTATAGATATTTCATGTTTTGTTACATGAAATTTTAACAAAACTTTTTCTTGCATAAAATGTCAATATCACTTGATTATGTACATGGATATACAATACGATAGGGACGGTAAATTGTTATATTTATTCATAAACATTCAAACTTTAATATACTTGTTTCAAAGTTAAAGAATCAAGTATATCAAAGTGATCAATATTGGCTTTACACAAATGGATGCAGGAGTCATAATGTAGTCTTATAATAAGTGACGAATTGGGGGAGTCGGAGTCGAAAAATCAGTTCATAGAGGTAACGATATGGGTATCAATGGCATGCTATTTTTACGACACAAGTGCCTAAATATTAGTATTTCCCGAGCGAGAGCGACGAATATACTCATATATAGGCACGAGTGTCGTGCATATTGTATGTCATGGGATATGATATTCAAGGGAAATATCCAAGGATTACCCGTATTAGGTGGAACAGGTCATAGTTTAACTGTAACGTCAAAATATTGTTTATGATGTAGCGTAACAGTGAAAAAATATGATAATCAATATGTTTGCTCTTGTAGGTAATAAACTTAGATATACATTTATGATTAACATATATGATTAAGGGGATTACAATTATTTGGAACGTCAGAAATGTTCAAGACCTCCTAAGAAGGAAATGTTTGAAATTAGATAGATGTCAGTTTTATGATATGTTATCATAAATGAAGTAATCATCAAAACAGTTGCTCAAATAACAAGAAATGACTTAAACCAAACAAATCCACAGATAAATTCAATGTTCTCAAACTGAATTAAGAAGATTATAACATATACAAAAAAATAATTTCTCCAGTGATTCAAGTATCGATTGATTATCAAGCCATTTGTTTTGAAGATTGATTACAACAAAACACTGTGACAATGCGTCATTCTACAAAGGCAAAATACAAAATACACATGCCGATCAAAAGGACTTAATTTGCTGCGGTGTTATATTTGTATAGTTATTACAGATATACATGTATTCAAAATGTGAAACACGAACTTTTTTTTTGCAGTTGTTGATGTCTTATCAGCTTTACCCTTGTGTATTTACAGACACAGCGAGCTTAATAGTTAGAAACTATTTATTTATCTGACACAATAAGTTGAACATGATTTTGAAAACTTATCTCAATAGGATAAAAAAGAAAAAGGTTAAGAAAACCACCGGAATTCGCGTTGCCAGATCCTTTCCAGCTCCCATCGCATTCTTACCCATCCGGGGATTCGTTAATGAAGCCTCGTCAGATCTTAAATGATTCTGTATATGATTCTGTGTTGATTATTCACTTTATGCTTCACCCTATCCTAAGTTTTTGGGTAAATCCCATCTGATGGTTCATACAGCTAAATAATAAGGTGAGGTATACGGTACTGTCTAGAGTAGCTCATGGGTATTGGGTTAGGTATTACATAAACAGCAGACAGATTCCACTGCTTTCACAGAAGAAACAAACCAGATTGAATTGATGGTGTTTATAATTCATATGTATTAATGTCTCCCTTATTCAATAAAATATTATGTAAAAAGGAGATGTACTCGTAGATTTAGACTATCGGTACCCTCCCTCGAGGAAATACAAGGTGACTAGGCCTGTACAAAGTGTCCAGTTCTATTTATTGAATGATATCGCCTAACCTATGATATTGAGGGATATACGGGATACGTCCTACTGTAACACTATCCTTTTGGAATTTTGAAACTTCGGAAATCAACTTGTAAAATCATTGCCCTGGGTAACTTGGTAGAGTAACAAACAAAAACAACAACTTTAACAACAAAAGCTGTGAAACACTGATGTTGACTTCTCTAACTATAGATTATCAAAACAACGCTATTACAGGCTGTTATCACTATATAATGTCGATCGCAATTTATGAGCATACATTTACATGTGTTTAGTATAAACGATTTAAATATTTATTAGATATAGAAGGCAACCAATTAATAATATTCCTCAATGTCTACAAAATCATATTTGCAAGATTTCGATCATCTTTAGATTAGCGGTAACAAGTGGTAGACACACAGACTCCATAGTTTAGTTTGTAAATGAAAAGGTATCTCTGTTGATAAGGATGAATGTATATATTTTATGTTTGCGATACATACTCAGATATATGAACAATCGAATACCTCTTTAAATACCCGACTATGATTAATTTCTATCCCTCTGCCGGAGTAGTAATATAAATATCACGCAGGATGTATACCTATATCGATGCAAGAAACAAAACACCAAACACAAATGTCAATGAAACTACATTTTTATTTGTGAATTTTATTTAACGAGTTGTGTATATCTTGGACCGGAGGCCCGTGCTAACTAAAATGACAGTCTGCGTGTATGTCTGAATAAACTCTGTTGATGAATAGAGCATCAACGAGTTTGCGACTGTTAACAACAAAAGGCAATTCAGAAGATTTTTACGGAAGATCGTTCCGTTGATTATGCTTATATAAAAGCTCATAAAGAAAGATAATAAATGTAAGTTATTTAAAAATACATGTTCATAGTCCGAATAACATTTGTAACTTAGAAGATTCATTCATCTACTTGTGTACTTCACAGGCGTAGGAACTGGGGTTTGGGAGAGTGTGTCATTTCTTTCAATGCCAGAAGACGTTCCTACTTTTCAAGCTTAAGTTTCAAGACATCCTCTTCTTTTGTCCTTCCAATATGCATGTACATACACACCCCTACGTCACCCCTTCCCCCGAAAATGCGAAATCCCCCCTTCCTAAGCCAAAGCACTTGTCGTTTGCTTTAATAAATTATGGTAGAAATTTACGTGGAAGTTTTTTCTTAAATGGATTATGGTTTAAGAAGCAGAATGAAACTTTATATTATAAAAATTGTGCACGATTATTTCGAAAGCGATTAATTTCGTGGTTATCAAATTAGGTAATTTTTAGTCAAACTTGCTCTAGCTCTGGTAACTTCTGGAAACATCATGTATTACCGGTTCAATGCCAGATGATGTCAGTGATGGATAGTCAGTAACGAAATCGATACTTTTGGCCATTCTCCATGATTATGTAATCATCATTCCTAATTTACTTTGATTAATGGTATTGAAGCCTGTTTGGTATTAAACATGATTTCATTCCAAACCATGATTCAAGGTGTTTTTTTCGTAGACGTTTTAAAGACTGGAATTTAGATTAATCAAGGTGCATTCATTTATCCTCATATCTGTTTTCAATTTACACAATGTGTTTACTATCCTTATATGTGACCCACAATGTATATTGCTTGTTTTACCTCTCTTGTTGTCCATGCAAAGAGGATTTGAAAATGATATGCTATCATAAAGGTGTTAAATCTCGTAATGAGAGATGAGTGTTATCGTCACAATAAAGCGTCTTGATGAAAATGCAATTTTATGACTTTTTTTCATTTCATTTCCTACCTAAAATCATTACCATTTTTTGTCATCATATATGGTTGTTTCAGTACTCATGTTAAACCTGCTTCAAGGCTTTATCAGGAAGAGGGGAGGCTTTGGATTGACTCTTATCAGTTGCCCATCTGGTTGTTCAATCTTGTTCAAGCAATGTTGGATTTACGATGACTTTAGATATCAAATGTTGAAGGATGTTCCTGTCTTGTGGCAGTTGCTATTTTCAACATCTAGTTGTCATTGTCACTTAGCAATGAAAAGGTAATGTCCCACCTCTTCTAGATGTTTAACGCATCAACGATCTATTCTATTGTCGATGGCGGCACTTACAGAAAGTGTTGACGGTGGTGTGAGTTCATACGGTAAATGGTGTTTTTGCTGTTTTGGCTTGTCATTGTCTGTATTATGAAAAAGCCTTGCAATTGAAATGAAAAAACTACATGTATATACAAAACAATCTCTTTTAATATGGGAATATATCATATCATATATCATATATTTTGTATAAGTTATTATACAAAACAAGGATAAATTTAAATTTCTTTGATGTCATGGAACTATAGGCAAAATGCGGTCATAACGTTTTCAAGTTTTGGTATATATCGTAGGTATCACCTACACTAATATAGAGTAGTAAACTTTTATTAATCAAAGAAATGTCCAAAGAGGTTTTCAAAAAACATTGGAAATATTCTTTACAATTATGACTTTAGCACAAAACGTGGTAAATTCACTTCTTAAGGGCACTAAATCACCTATAAAAAAATGGACGATACCGAATTCCTTTAGCTGACCACATGACCATCCTCATCGCCGCTTGAAATTAAACATTATGTCTTTCTGCACCATATTAATGCAATCAAATCATATTATTGAGCAGCAGAGTAATTATATAAGCGTATTTAGCAGAAGTATTTATGAGTAAAGTGCTGATTTCAACAAAAGGTATTTTGAAAATACTAAAAACCGCAAAGTAAAGGCTATTATAGCAAGTTCAAACTCCACATAGTGCTGAAACTTTTCTTCATTGCATTGAACCTGGGGACAATATGAGTAATATGTATTGGATATTTAAAGCTGTATTTTAAAGAACATATCAAATGACTCAAAACTGTTTTCCTAAATGATGATCTCTTTGAAGATTTGAGAATCAGTTTCCGGACATGAATCCTATGAAGCTGAGGTAATAACGAGTTGTCATTCCATTGATTAAATCTGTGCAACAACAAAAATTAAAAAATTGTTATCTGTCTGAACCTTTTTCCATGCCACCAATTTTTTAAACACGTGTTCTAATTCTTCCTCGGCCATCTCAAACATATCATGTATATTATAGTTTATCGCAATAATAACAGAGAAAAAAACTAATATTTTTTCGGGAAATTTATGTTGTAAATGTATGAAGAAGTTTCACGATGGACTGACGCATAAATGTTTTAAAGCAACTAATGACGTTCTTAGATTAGATTTTGGCAACAATGCATTATAGTTAATTCAGTGCTTAGAACTTTACCAAATGTTCACAATATATATCCACAATAATGATTCTTTTGAAGATTTTAGTATCAGTCTCCGGACATGAATCCTTTAAAGCTATGGTAATAACGAGTCGATCTATTGATTAATTAAGTCGTGCGTTAATAGGAACCTTTTGTTTCAAAGGTCTGTACATTTGTTTCCCAACAAAACATTGCAAGAGTTTGTTTTCATTTACTTCATTTTCATTTTTTCAACTTGTAGTTTTTTAACGGAATTATTAAAGCAGACACATTCAAGGATGGAAATTCATTTAAAGAATATTAGATACACGTTACATTGATGGACATGTTTTCAATGTCGTTATGATGTCATTATTAATCAAAGAAATAAAATAGACAGACAGACAGATTTTATTAGTATAAATGGCCATGGGCCAATAGTACATTGACATACATAGTAGCATACATTCTTGAGCGCCTTGACATTAGTTAAACTAAATTAGATTAGAAACTAACTTACAGGTAATATATTTTTACAATAGACAGCTAGGCGCAATAAGATACCAGCTGACTTTGACATCAATAAACTTATGAATTTATCTTGATTGCGATTAGTGTAATAATAACATGGTATATATTTAATTCTCATATCATTACAGAATGGACATTCTAGTAATAAATGGTATTCATTTTCTGATTTATTATTATTACAATGAGGGCACATAGCAATAGCAATATCTGCACTTTTTGATCATCTATATAGTTGTATTCTAAAACCAGCAATACCACAACGGAATTTAGTCAGTGCTCTACGTAGATAAAATAGCAGATATGGCATACGATTCTGTTAGTTCTGAGGCACTGCTAATAATGTAACTCTAACTGTACTTGTGAATACGTTCTAGGGATTAACGCAAACTGATTTATTATGTTCAATGCAATCGAAAAGCATAAGTACTCAACGAATTTTGCTACCGCACGTTTATGATAGGTTATCAACAGAATTACGATTCGTTATTGTATGAAAGTTTCTTACTTTTCCTTTATTTTTTATCTACCAACAACGCAGTCTATATTAAATATATTTTGTCAATAATTATGTTACGCAAATGCATTACCTTTCAAATACACTTCCGACTTTACCCTAGAGAATGGCATTTGCAATTATGATCGCTGAAAAAGTATTACGATATGACATTGACCTGATGCTATCAACTATAAACATGTACCAGTATTTCCATCAAAATTACCAAATATGGATAATTCTTTAAAGAAAGTTGTACGTAAAACTCTCTTAGCTGGTCATAAGCTAATGGTATGTACCATTTCTACCGACGGCACCGTCTCTATACAACATCAATCAATGAAACTGTTCGCACATCCAGTATAAACATAATTAGTATGTGAGTGATGACAGTGACCTTTTCATATGTCATCTGCTACCAGAATAGTGTCATATTTCTACCACCTCTGACATCTCTCGTTTATCGTTTTGGCGTTTTGGTCAGAAGGCTATTAATAAAAACATCACAAACAGATGTTGAGTAATTCCCACTTGACGCTTTTATGTAGCTGCAATTTTTATACTAGACCTTTTACATTATGACGACGGGTCAAAAGACTGTTGTCCATTTAAATGTAGATATATACATGTATATTAAATCAATATTGATTATTATCCTTTTAGATATTCACTTTAAAACATAATGTATTGATCAGCACTAAGATTTTGTAAGCGTAACTTAATTACTGAAATCTACGATCCTATAGGAAAACATTGTACTCATTCAAAATCAAATGTTTTATAAGATCCTACCCTCTGTATCTTTGAATTAAATATTTTGAAATACAATAAAAATCGTTTTGATCATATTTTATTTCCCTTTTATGATAAACATACTTGGAGACATCTTGTAAACAAATAATGATACGTTCCCACATAAATTGTGCCAGATAATCATAAAGCATTGCAGATATTATGAACACATGTTTCAAGATTGTAAGTAAATAATAACAATTACAGTAAATATGCTAAGTTCCTATATAAATTGTACCAGATAGGCATATTGCGATGCGGCTACTATGTACATATATTCTCACATGCTTCAAGATTGTAAGTAAATGTCAACAAACAACACTTAAAACAAATTATGCTAATTCCCCATATAAATTGTACCTGATAAGCTTATAGTGATGCACATACTATGATTGTATATAAATATCAAGTTCAAGTAGGAAAAGTGTTGTGGTTGAAACCCTTCTGACTGTATAGAACTTTCTTAAATGAAGTCTGTACTAAACGTCCAGGTCAATTCAGTATATGTTCTTGATGAGTCTGGTATTGACCTCAGCAGCTTGATCGAAGACGGTCGCGTCAATATAAAAGGTATTTTAAGATATTCAATTGATAATACGTGCGAAAGAAAGGATCACATGGATTCTGAATTGGGAAAACGTTGGCTGAGAATTTATATTTTCCAATTGTGTTAACGCATCTTAATCATATCATACGAGTGGTATGTGTTATTTTTAATCTAATTAAAAACATTTCATATGCAGAACAAATAGGTCGATATGATTATATTGCGATTGAAGGTATGAGATATTTGAACTTCATGCACATGAATTCTTGAACAGGCCCCGTAGCAAATAGTGATTGTAATTTCACGTTCATCAAATGGACCAAGGAAACTCTTATTCTAAAGTTCTCCCTATAAGCGTACACACTCATCATCTATCTAAAATGATTTAATGTAGTATATTCTCAAGGTAAAGTTGAATATTGAGCAGAAATTCTAAGATCATATTTGAGATATCACTTTTGATTTAGTAACAAGTGATTACATTTCTTGTCAGTTTTACCTATTTTTTAAAATCTCATTGTAACGTTATGTTGTTCTTTCGTTAAATGGCTTCTTTCTGTTTTTAGGTGTAAGAAATATGATATTCATTATTATAACATAAAAAGTAAAAGGTAAAGCCTCAAACACTACAAAATACACTACAGTTCACTAGAAATTTGAGTAACAACCAAATATAAGTTGTGAGTGTATTCTTCTCAATTTGTCAGTAACTATGATAATATTGTATTTTTTATTGTTTCATAACAGACTCCAGTCTG
Source organism: Phorcus lineatus (assembly GCA_921293015.1). Lineage (NCBI taxonomy): Eukaryota > Metazoa > Mollusca > Gastropoda > Trochida > Trochidae > Phorcus > Phorcus lineatus. The sequence continues at coordinate 52,608,128 of OV121081.1, forward strand.
ACCAAACATGTGAATAAAAATAGTACCATTTAAAGGATAATTTGGTTATACAGTGTATTTTCAAAGCCAAACAAAATTACATTTGCGTTTTCAAAAAACAAGTGGACATTTAATTGTCAGTCAAGCCAAGTTTAATGATGTCATCACTTCGTTATTATAACACTATTGCACTTGAATTAATATTATTACCAACAACCGTACGAATCGTGAAATATCAGACTTTCATTTCTATGACATTTTATTTCAGCATTAACATCTTTTTAGGTTTTCGTGTGTTAATAAAATTGATGAATGACTCTGTAATAAATTTCTATTAAAACCAAAATCTGATAGAGAAGTAATTATGAGCCATCTTGGATGTAATTGGATCACATTTTTTTTCTATCAAAGGGTACACACTGTCTAATTTGACAAGGGTGAATATTTGAAAATTATACAATGTGAATACTTAAAAGAATTCCCTTAAATTAGGGAATAAGCAAAGCAAATCTTTGGTATGCCAATTTCGTAATTCAGGAGTGTTGTCCTCATATAGGCATTCATCATACTTTTGTAACTTTCATAGTATATATAATATCTCTGTGTTATAAAATGTGAACATCGACACACTATATTTGGAAGAAACCGTGATAATGTATATTTTATTATTATCATTATTGGTATCATTATTATTATTATTAGTAGTAGTAGTAGTAGTAGTAGTAGTAGTAGTAGTAGTAGTAGTAGTAGTAGTAGTAGTAGTAGTAGTAGCACCGAGTTTGTGTTTTCTGTATGACTTACCCACTCGATCAATGTCCATGACACATTCAGGGCTAAACGAGTGTCACCAAACTTAGATATTCCCAACTCGTAAATCACAAAAGTTTGTTAAACGTTTTAGTTATTATCATCGATGTTACGAACTCCTACTAAATTTATGAATTCAACATTATCCATTTTATCATGACTAACTGAACATATAACCGCTTCATTAGCTGAAGAAGGGGTGTTTTGTACAGCGATTGCCCGTGCAGGGAGTAACACATTTATCTTCTGGCTTCAAAATTTAAATTGCTTGGCAGTTTTAGAATTGAAGAGGACGCACATACAATTTAACAACCTACTTGGAATTCATCCCTCATGAAAACCAATTCCGGTATCCATTCAGTCTTAAAAGTAATGTTAAAGCTTTTGTTCAACCACTAAATTTAATCTATATAAATCCTGAGATCTGATTTAAGCTTTTTTTCAATCCTGAAGGAATGAAACATGAAAAGCACAAATCAAATGATTCATTACTATAGATATATCGTGCCATGACTATCATACTCAGAATGGGAATTTCGTTTAGATTGATAGCTAGTCTACTCTTAATTGTCTAGGGAAGGAATCTCTATTGCTAGTTAAATAAGACAGTCATTTAACTATAGAAATGGTCTAATCATGAAATATGTTTTATAACATTATTCTGAAAATATTCCTGTACGTGTAATTTATATTATGGAAAAATAGGATGTGCAGTAATCGCACGCATAACAATTTGTTAAGATTTCACAGAAATCTGATGATAAACCTAGAAGAAATGCATCCTGCTCCCATTTCAATACATACGCATATTTACTTTGCTTGCTATTGAAATACTGGATACAGATATAACATTAGATTCGAACTCACAATAAAACTTACAAAGAGCGTTTTAACCTTCACTTGAAAACCTTTTGATCACTCCGCTGACTTTGAAAATGACTCAATTGTGATTTACTTGTGTGATGATACTAATGATAATACAAAATGAATTATATATCTTAATGTACCACTGCATCTGTATATGAGAAAAATTCATTTTAAAAGTTAGATAATAGCTGTTTTATGAATTTAGTTAAAAGGACAATTGGGGATTTTCACATTATCAATGAAAATGTTAATTCCATTATACAGATTCGAAAAAGTCAAAATCATGTAAGGCAAAATGGACATGAGAGTAAGTGAAAACGCATGTGGTACTGATAATCATAAACAAGCAAACGTTTCCGATATTGTTATTTGTATTTAATGTAAAGATCACCATATGTTTTCTTGCAGATAGGTTAGGAAAAAATCTACTTCATGTAAAAGAAATTTTAGAATATAAATATATATAATTACATAAATAATATATATGACAATTTCACTGGTATAAACAATATCATCAGGTATGAATAGAATTTGGTATTCAAACGTTTTCAATCTGTTAAAGCATGTGATTACATACATAGTATATATTAAAGTTGCAATGGATTCTTTTTTTATTATCAGGTACGAATGAAATTTGATATTCAAACGTAGTTCTATTTTTTACAATGTGTCGTGTTGAGACATTTGATCCTTAGCGTCTTTGAGAATAAGATGAATTTAGCTAACTCTCAGTAAATACAGTTATGTGGAAAGACGTTGAGAGAGCAATTAGATTACTTCTCCATTTAAATTGTCCTTATAGTAGTCTGATACGAATTGTCCTTAGGTTCAATAACCTGAAGAATGTGATGAGTCTTGTATTGACAAAATTGACTTTGTCTCTCTTGTTTTCTTAAATGGTTTCGGTATTTTTGCAACGCACATAGTTTTCCAAACCATTTACAAAGGGTAAGTTGAAAGTGAGGCGATCGGGCCATGAAGACAATTAAGATCATTCTGAATGGTATGGAACAAGAAATAAAAGCCAAATACCTACTCATATCATATGAAAGGTTCTTGAAGTAAAGATCTGATTTAGATTTCATCATGAATCATTAAAAATAATGAACTTGAAATAATTATGGTTGAATTCTTCATCTTCACATCTTCAGGATGAAGTGACCAACATTGTCAGTTTTAAGCAAGTAACACTTTCAGTAATATCAGCGTCTATTTAATCTAGGTCTTGATATGAAACGTTTTGATGTCTTCTGTAAACATTTGTCAAACGTCTGGTATTGATATTAGTTCGTGTTGGATTTTCACCTCTTCTAATACCTAAGTATTTGAGAATTAATTCTCTGAATCAACGTGTCTAAACTGTTTACGAGTCTATTAATTTTGGATCCTTATTATGTTGACACATTTATGTTACATTTAATTTATATTAAGATTTTAGTTTCATGTATGTTATGACTGAAAGAATAAATGAAAACATGACAGTGAAAAAGCGAAGAGACATTTTAAAGAAGCTAGATATAGCATCGTTGCTTAGCATTGACCGACGTCGAAACAAAGACTTTTGCGAATAAACCTAAATGAAAAGGCAGATCATGCCTTATTTTGTATGTAAGTTTACAACTACCAAAATACATTCTCAAAAAGGGTGTGTGTATTTAGATATATTGATTATTCATTTCTTCAAATGGTTATGTAAAAGAAACATAGATTAGGTTAAGACACAGTAGGACACCTCCCCTACATTTCGGTAAGGGTTTTAGGGAGGTATCCGCTGTAACAAGGTGTTCCTTGTTACCATCGGAGGAATTTTACTACGTAATGTATATTGATCGTGAAACATAGTTTTGGGTTTAAGACATTTGCTAAACACTCCTTTCAACAAGACCACATGTCTCTGTGAGCATCAGTTTGGAAACTGCATCAGCCCATCAAATGAGTGTAAAGATGAATTAGTCCTTTCAACGTCAATCTGTGTACAAATAAGTAGCTTATCATCCTTCAGTACTCATGAGGTTCACATGCTGTCTTTATTTTGCCCTTTTTGTTGCTAAATAGTAAGAAATCAGTTGTTAAATGCCGCTTATCTTTCTGTTCAAATTGAACTGGATTTCATCATCTTTTTAGGCCACGTGATCTTGAATTGAATATTTTGTAATGATCGTGTTTCTAAAGGTTTCTGTGACGCCATTGTCACAAAAGATCTTTCTAATAATGCAAATTCATAATGAAATTGTAAGTTATTTTTAATCTATTCTGAGAAATCACCTTAACCTCTAATAAATACAATCGAAAAAGGATCACATTGAAATGTAATCATGCTTCTTGCATGTCCTCGCTTGTGAGCAGCCTTAATTGCATGGATTAAACTGTAAAACTGTTATATGGAACATAAAACTTAAAGGGTTGTAAAATTGCGAGGATTAAACAGAAAAAAAGATCAAGGTGATTGCGTTGATTAACCAGCAATAAGATCATGCGTTTAATTAACGAAATTAAAAATAACACTTGATGAAAGCATTATCTGCATGTTGTTTTGCATGTTGCATTATGTTTCCGAGTGACCTGTTTAAAGACCGTTTCTAAAGTTGAAAGGGCGGGATAGCGCAGTGGTTCAGAAGGTCCGTGGTTCGAATATCACCAGGGCCTCGGCAACTTTGTCTGCAGTAGAGAACAGTTTTACATGCAGTCAGGTTTGGATGCAATGCTACACTGAATTTCAAAACAAAAGTTTAAGTCAATCGGTTTCAGTAATGATATCAGTATGACAATTGTGACCTGACCAAAGTATCAGGGTTAATTTCAGACAATCCTTTGTCATCTGAATGATGAATTGCTTTGTTTTTAACTGAACATTGATCCCAACGTTACAGCCTGGTTAGTATGATATGGTGTCATAATTTGATTGATTATGCTAATCATCCAACTGAACCCCTTTACTTCTTCGGGTGGTTTTATTCTCATGATAGACACAAACGCTGATAGGATGATTTAAAGGATTTACTCCCTAATAGAGCTGTCAATTCAGAATTACATTAATGTAATGTCAAGATGACACGAAGTACAAGTCATAAAGTGCAACCATCCTCCAGTAACAAATGAATCATACATACCTGATTGAAGGTGTAATATGATAAATATAATAGTCATATTATAAGTTTAACTACTACCAAGCTAATGAGATTTTCATTTGAATTTTAATTAATCTAAAAACGTACATGTATTTATTCTGTTCAGAGGACATTTTGTTTATTTTCTTTGGCGCTTCTCTTGTTTCGTTTTCGAGCATGTGCATTTTTATAGTGACCGATTATGATTTTCAAACTTTTTACAAAATCGTTGAATGTTTTGTTTAAAGACGGGTTAACAATCGTTGTCACAGGTTTTCAGTGTTCCATACGTTGCTTCCGTCAGAATTTTTTGTGTGTTTGTGTATTTTATTTTTTTAAGAAGAATAGCCCTTACCATCTTGTGTATTGCATACTAAGTTCAAATGAGATTATTCAAGAACTGCTTTTGACAAATCACGATCAAGGGATAATTAGTTAGCAAGTCTCTTTGGTTAAGGCAAATGCGTTGTTGCAGAATACATATAATGTTGAAAATTCAACATTCCTTTTCTAATATATATATATATATATGTACTTTTGGGCGCTCAGATGTTGCTAGTTTTTATAAATCTGCCAAGAACAGTGCAAGTCATTGCTAGTTTTTTGTACTTGACACACTAAGGGCATAGCAAAAATAAAGATCGCTGATTCCAAAAGACATGTTAAAGGATATAAAAAGAGTGTTGAAAACTTTAAATAATAAACATATCAAACGTTGTTATTGTCATTACATGATGTAGATGGTGTACAGTCTGTCTGTATTAATGGAATGACACTAAGCATCTAATACATCTACATTATATGTGCAATTAAGCGTTTTTGTAACATGTTATAAATAGCGTGATCCTGTAAAAAAAACTTCCCTAGTGCATTTGCAAGCATAATTCGTTGCCCATTCTACAAACTTGAATGAATGGTATGAAGTAAAGATGCAGTCATAATACAATAACGCAACATTTACGCATTCCAAATCGTGGAACATGAGACATGATCACATTGTAGAAGAGTCCTCAAAGTACACTTGCTTGGGTTTGTAATTCCGGCAAGTTAAATCAGACACATAATCAGATCAGAGGATGGTTCATTTACAACCTTGAACAATTTCCAAATGTTCTCATGTTTAGTGTTGTGTAAACATTTATTGAATTTACATGATGACAAAAGATGGTCCAAACTCTTAAAGGTTGACAACGCAGGTGTGAATTATACTAATTTCTATTGATCTATTTTTTTCTTGTCACTATTCTCTTTCAAAAATATCGAAAATACAAATATGATTCCCAATTAAAGCTGTGAAACGACTTTCATCTAGGACAGTAACCTACCCTGTTTAAAGATAAGTCGAACTAGTAAATGACGTACGGTGACGAAGATGAAAACATTATTAGTTGATGACGCATGGTTTGTGTCCCCAATAAATCTGAATTGAAACAAATATCTGTGTTTTGAAAATCGTATTCCCCTGACAGTTGACCTGCTATGTTATGAAGTTATCGTAATATGAGAGATGACCGATTGAACCCATACCACAGAGGACAGCAAACAAATTTCATTGTGATACTTGTTGGGCCCTAATTTCACGACATGCCCATGGGGTGATAGTCTAATGATAGGTTGTGTTCAGTGCTCTGTCATGTTCATGTTTGACATTATGTTTGACATGTGCATGAAATACTTTGTAAATAATCTTCGGCACCTCGAATTGTTGCATGTGGTTTGAAATTTCAACATAAACAAATGTGGATACTCATATTTTAGCTTGTATTGTCAAACTGTGACGTTTATACCCTCTCAATTATATGTCAGTGTGTTGATAAAGTGTGTTGTTGACAGACACAATGAAATTAAAATCAACATATCGTTCTTGTTAAGAAAGGTGAATATATCTTATGATCATTTGCTTTTGATTTATAATCAAAAGAAAAGAACAATCCAATGAAGAATATATTGATTTTTATAATATTTTAATATCATTTTGTTTTAGTGTGATTGTTTCTTTTCAATCATATCATCCTTTAGAAGTACCCTTTTTGATGGATGAGTCAATATTTCATAGTTTTTTTCTGAAAGTTAATATGCCTAAGATCTACTACATGTTTTTGTAATCATTTATTTCACATCAGCACGGTACTTTCTTAATAAAAGAAGGTTTGGAGAATGATAGTAGGCCTTTTTTATTCAAAGAGCCACTCCGTGATTTTCATAACATATCATTTCCCTTTGCTACGTACCTAGATGTCATATGTGATGATATAAAATCAAAACATCTTAACTTTTCATGTCCAAAAGACATATATATGACAAATACTGGTTTTCCATGAAAATCTAAAAACAGCCTTATAAATTCACAGAGGTGTAGTTATCACGTCCAATATACATGGATACTAGTTATATAACCTAACATACACTGTCAACTCCTAACTGCCCTCCTAGCTGTTTTAGAGAAGTCTCCAAAAATACGTTTGACTATTTGACGCGCGTCACTGTCCGGTTTTCGATCATAATTGCGACGTTCTACCTTCATATTGTCACTGTAAAAAACCAATAAGCTTTAAAATGTGTCTTTTTGGTAACAGTCGATACTTAGCGATCAAATGACACCATTGATTAAGTTTGGCATATATGACTCCAACAACTCACGGAGTGGCTCTTTAAAGAAAAAGATATTTTTCAATCTATTGCTTCTAAGATAATAATGTGGACACCACTTGTTAAATACAAGCTTCACTCTATGTAAGCGAAACGATAAGATTTATGACATATTTTTTACGAATGGATGCTAAATTGAGCTTTTCCTATCTTTTTTTGTTTTTGTATCCAACCTCTTAGTGTGATATGCGTTCCGAGGAGGATCAGATTAAGACATTTACACGTAAAACATTCAGTAGTGGAAACTTTGCCTTATCAGAATTAATAATGCATTCGTTATAATTAGCTTTTAACGTCTTTGCTAAACTCATTAATTCCATTTGGTTTGAATGGGCAAAGAACGAAATTATGAAGACATAAACCATAAATCGCAAATCCTTATTATAATGCTTGTAGATTTACACTGTTGATGTGTAAATGTTATTGTCATATTCAGTTCATTTTGATATGTGAAGAGCTGTTGTTGATCCAATATCCTGAGGTTTGTAATATTTTTACTTTATTAATCTCGAGTATCAACTGGATTTAGAAATGTCTTACCTGTGGAATGAGACCAATAGGTTAACACCTATCTAACTGTCATTTGATTACGGATCTTATGAAGGTATAGTGTTTCAAGTGTAAACGATACGAGTATTTTGCAATTGACATACATGTTTACGATTTAGGAGCGTTCAATAGATAATGCATCCACGTAATACAAACCGAATTTTATGTTGAAGTGATTGCTTGAAAAATCCTTAAAATGCTGTTTATTACCAAGCTGACAGCGCGTTAAGTCATCTGTTATAAAATCACATTTTCGGAGGGTGTTGCCATTGGTCATCGCTTTTAACGTTTTCTCATCTCACATCAAGGTATGGCGATTTCGAAAAATGGACAATGCCCAAACCATTCGTCCAATTACCATTTACTAGAGATTTCGACGGACAAATAGAGGTTATCATGCGAGTATGTTTTGGGATGGTTAATATCCTGCATTAGGAATAAACGTTGGATTTTGCGAGCCAAGTGATAAAGCGTGTGACGTCATAGTAATTTTCAGAAAAAGTTCCGGGACTTGACCTCTGTAATTTGCATCGGTATCCGCATATGACCCCAACGGATATAGAAAATATCCGTTGACTTTATTATGCCGAGAACACTATCCATTGTATCATAAAGATAGTTATTGTCGAGATATCTAGTTATTATTTTTTGTGATCGAGATTTACAGGTGTTAGTTGCGAAGTAATATCTCTGTAAACTTCATACCCAAAGAAATGTTACAACTTTTTAAAGTTGAAAATCATAAAATGTTATGTCCTTGGAGGAACTTGGTTTGTTGTCAAATAACAGTCTTGAAATTTACTGATAATCATGTAATCGCCATATTCTCACGGGTGGGGTCAATTGTCCTTTTTCGATCATTCATAAAAACGACAATCAGACACAAAAACACAATAAACCAAGTTCTCTGACCACATAACGTTTTTTGATATTCCCATTCAAAGAAGGTATCATTTCTTTTGATATTCAGTTTACTAATTTCCTATCATCTATTTATCTATCTATCACCAAGAGGTAATTACATGAACAGATGAATGGTCTTTACGTCATCGGTCCTATCTTCACTGCTCGTACATCTATATTAAGACATCAATTGACTATTACAAATGGAATGATCTATATTCAATTGCGGCAAAAGAATATGTTTGATATCTTGCTGAATAGGAAGTATATGAATCACGAATACAGCAATGCTAGAATCCAAATGTGATATATCAATGAAATGCATATGGTTGACGTTTACCATTCAGCTTATCTTTTGAGAACTGAACTATTGACTCTTAACAGCATCACATTCGAAATATTAGATGTCAATTTTACCCTGACTTTTCATAGAAATTATATCTTTCAATATACCATGCCTTGTGATGGGGCGATTATTAACCAATGACAAAGCTGATCCTATCTGCCAACTGTCAGAGGATGAAAGATGAAAGACGTGGCAAGAAATGTCATGTCTTCAGTTCAAACGGTTCAGCATGTATGATCAAAGCAACTTGCTTATTTACAAATCTCTTTGGCAGTTTTGATAAATGACTTTGGGCTTGTATTTATTAATGTATTTGCATATCTTGAGCGGCAACTGTGTAGATTGATCTTTTGAAGTAATTGATATTTTTAATGAAAGAAAAAGACATTGCCACAACTGTTTTCTGATAAACTACACTTTAACAGTTAATCAATCTGACAGTTGAATGTATCAGACTTGTGAAATGATGTTTTGAAAATATGTTTTTGTTCATGTAAATGCTCTTGTATGCCAGACTTAGATATGTCAATGACTACACAGAATATGGACAATATGGTTTGAGTGGATGATAGTTTATTTGAGTTGACATTTTACTATCCATTTCCTTACTACAACACTGATACAGAAAATACAAATTACTTTAGAAATGAACGATCAGCAGTTGAATATTAAGTTGTAAATAATATATAATGATTTAGTACTTATTGTAAAAATAGTTTAAATGCCGTTTGCTTGAGTAAACTGTTGGTATTGTAACTCGTAGTGATAAATGCCTAACTCTTGAGTCTGTGGGTACACGTCTGTCAAAGAAACAAGTCACAGAGTATTGCAGATACTGCGTTCAAGTATATGACAATGATAGAAATTTCTTTACAATCTAATCATAGGAAGATAGTGTCGACTCTGATAATGCATTAAATATGATTATATCGTTCATACTGACAAGCCGTTTGGTATATAAATCTTATTATGTTCCAGCGGATATTCAATTAGCCATAGTTCACTATGTAGGAAATATCTTCTATCATATATTCTGGTAATCGCATTTTATAATGATAAGTGTCTTGATCGGAAGTGGCTGTAAAGCCTGATTGACAATATAAAGCATACTGACAGTTATTAACGGAAACACATCCCACGAGTATTCTCCGGTATCCTGATGCCTTCTCGTGAACAGATTGATGTCAAGTCTGTTTAAAGAAGATCAAATAGATATTGCTTGTTATGACAGTGTTGGAGGTTGCGTAGAGAGAGTTTATTACAGAATATTCCGAGGGGCTTGGTCGCAAATGCAATATTATTTTTTTCTTTTCTTAGATGATTATACTATCGTATCTAAAACACCCACGTTGGATTTTCTTTTGTTATTTCTTAAACTCCTGCGGTATCCTTAAATTTGACAGATGATACTACAAAAAAATTCTTGAACTGAATTGAAAGATAATTAGTTTTCAACAACATTATAAGTCACCTCTAGCTTGTTGGGATTGTCGTCTTTTTCTTGGCAATTCTGATCCTAAAAAACGTCATTAGTTCTATAATCTTAACGCTTCTCGTGATGAAATGATCAACATACATGCTACCTTTTCATGCAGCTCCTGAAAAACATTTGTTACATTCGATGAGAGTTTCTACCATAAATGTCCATCTTATATTTGTTATTCATTGTTTAGTGAACTACAGCTCCATTGTATCGTATCATGGTATATCAAAGCAAAAGAGTGCATTTTAATGTTATTTAATTTTTACACACCTTTTGGCATTTTCAATGCAAATCATTCCAATTAGATTCCACAATACTTCTCTGTGGTTCACATCAGGATATTTTCAAGACCAATTTAGGAGTTTTTCGCCATTAGAATCTAGAAAAGTGCAGGTCTAAGTAGTATGAAGGACGTATATACAGTATGTAGTTCATCTATGGATTTGCTCACTAGAAATTTATCCTTAACATCTAAATTTTTATATGCCGAAAGCCATTGATAAACATGACTGTAGAGGGCACGAGTTATCATTTCCAAAATTCCAGGGTCATGAAAAGTTATCATTCTGAAGATAGTAGCACGCTAAAGATTTTTTAATGTTGACTAAGAAACTAATGACAATACCTGAATCGTTGAACAGGATTCAACTCTTATCATAAAAATCATATTGATTTGTTCCAACATAGAATTTTGTTTGTAAGTTTTTGCAAATCGAACGTTTAATATTCATTTTACTAGAGAAAATTTATTTCGATGACCTGTTTGACGAGTTTGGGTGTTGACTTTTGTGACGAATGTCGCATCTTCATACAAAAGTTTCCTTTAGTTGTCGCGTGGCCACCATTTACCATGAAATGGTCAATTCAACGTAACGACCTTAAACAGTAATTGTTTTATGTGTCCGAGTTATTGCAATATTCAACATCATCGAATGTTAAACCCCGGATGTGCCTACGCAAATAGGTTTACATGTTTGTGGCATGTGATCATACCTCAAAAGTCTTTTAACTTATATTCCTTACAATGAATGCCGCCATATCCTCTAAAAGTATCCTACCTCGACCAAAAATCAAATTAATTATTTTGACCTTTTACCCATCATCAAAACTTGTCATTCTGATAAAAATCTTCTAAAGGTCGTTAACTAGTCTTAAATTAAAACTAAACGTGTTGTGATGACATTTTAATTCAACTACATAAAAGACATATTTCTAGCATATTTCATCCTTCAGTTATCTCTTGGACAGAGTGATGCCAAGCCTGGATAAAAATGATATTCTTCATATGACATTGTTGAAGGCTGCGAAGGAAGTTCTTTGACATTTTATTACAAAACTTTCTTTAGGGGCTTGCTTGCAAACACACCAATAGGTTTCCTTTCATGATAGAGATGATAATACATTCACTATCGTTTTTGAAACACCCACGTTAGTGAATTATTTGTTATTTCCAAATTTCATATACGGTGTTCATAATATTCATTGGAGGTACTACAAAGGTTTTATCTTAATTTGCATTGAAAGATAAATAGTTTTCAATATCACTATAACAAAACCTCCAGCCGGATGGTATTGTCTTTCTTAAAAATGTATTTATAATCTATTCAATTATAAGATAGATAGTTGGAGAATAGGCGGGGAGTGAAAAGAAAAGGCAATTTCCGGCTTTTAGTTCCTTTGAAACAGCGTATAAGCAATACCGAACAGTGGCCTTCATAAATGAGGAATCTCCTTGTCATTTTTAGACCGAAATAAACAAATGTACAACTCATTCCATCATAACCAAAATTTCTCAGTCATTGAACTAACGCCAATCTTTGAATATGCATATGTACTTTTAATATGTCTGATATTAAATCAGTATTAAAGAAAACTATTCTTTTCTGTTTCGTCAGTTTTGGTCACCGTTTTGTTTCAACATGTAAATGGTTATTTCTTTTCAGAAATGATTAAGATAAGTAATAGGACGATTTGGACATGATCAAATACCTCTGGTCAATGTCCTCGGTGCCTTTGTCATGTAAATGATATGTGAACAGTTGTGTTTCTAAAGTAAAATTTGTCAAAATGTTTTAGGCTGTTTGGTTTATGATGTCACAATTGATTGATAAGACTAATCATTCAGCTAAATTCCCTTACTTCATGAATAGGGTTCAGGCTTTTGATAGACACAAATGTTCATCACAGACCTTACAGGATTTACTACCTAATTGAGTTGTCAATCAGATATACCTGAGGTTAATGTCAGCATGACCAACTGTCAAAGTTATCGAGTGCAACCATAGCTAATAATTCAGATGTACCAATACATTACTAAATAAAGAGCTGGAGCTACCATATTCAAATTCTAAAGAACGCCATCAACGGTGACAAATGAGCTGGAACAATATATTACAAAGTATGGACATATTTCCAAGTTGGACAAAAATCCTTAGGGCATGGACAACAGCTGACCAGTTCTTGTTGTTTTTGCGCTTCATGCCTTCGAAATCAGCTGTTGCAGCAATTCATTTTTTAGCTGTACGTTTTATAATGTGGATTTATATAAACTTTTGTACACAATTCATCTGTTGTAAAATAACCTAAACCGTATTAGGCTAACTATACTTCAATCTCTGTCAAATGATATGATTATTCTTTAGTATTACACTATTTCATTTAAAAGTGTTAAAGAAATGTTAACAACTGTCATGAACATTTTCATATTATTTGTACATGTATTATATAAAATAATGTCCACGTATCTACAACCACTTTCAGCTTTATTTTTGAACATGAAAGGATTAGAAAACAAATTGCTCATAGTGAATTTTTCAAATTTTCAAGACACGATTTCAGGAAGTCGTTGTGAGGATATTATTTATTGTTGCGAGTCAGAAACCGGTACCCCTCTGCCCTTAGTCACGTATTTGCAGCGTTCTTTATTATGTAAGAGCACTTTAGGTGCAGTTGTGTGTTTTGTTCAAAATGCAGAGTATCTCAGCAATAATGTATTTTGCAATTAAACAAGATTTGTTCTTAAGTTGCTTGAGGAAGAAGAATGTTAAAGAATGATTATAGGGCACGAATTGTATATTGCTCTAAAAGAAACATATACATATTCATGAATAGTTGTTAGAATTGACTTGACAATTGTAAGAACCCAGCAATTTACCTTTCAAAGTTTGGCAACCTCAATATATATCTGATTCCCCCGAAAAAAATCATTAGTGAAAAAAGCACGGTATTTGATTAAGAATTGAGTTTAATATATAGAGAAAGCAATTGGAATATATATTTTTGACATGTAGAGGACATTTGAAGACAAGTGTCAATTTCATTTTGAATGTTCTATCATTTTTTCGTAATGTCGTCATAAAGATAGATCTCCTTTAAAGAGGATCATTCAATGCATAATTAATGTTGAATGAATACAAATTACAAATTTAGTTTCTTTGATCTCTGAGAGATGAAAAGCTCAATTTGAGTAATGAGTCAAGGAACGGACTGATCATGAACTATAGTCTGAATGAATACAATTCAATTACGAGATTTTAAATCAATTCTCGTTTTGAAACAAGCTTGGTTTTTGTCCCTATAAGAACACAAATGGAATACAAATACAATAAACACCTATCATAACAAAATCACCTCAACACAAACAACATCAATGGTCATGTGTTTTCATGATATGTTATGTACAGATATGAATAAAGATATGTCAAAAAATAAGACCAGTTTAAGACCAGATACATTAAATATATATATATATATATATATATATATATATATATATAATACTTCTACTTTAAGTCGTTAAATTTTATAAAGAGTTATCTAAAATTGCTAATGGGTGGTTAAAACTGTTAACCTTATAAATATGGTTTTAAGAAATCCGTGTTAAATTTTGTTTCGTGATAATGCCAATTTAATTGCCAAAAATACAACTGAAACCTTGCAATTGAAGTAAATGACGAATAATGAAGTTAATTTTCCATTCTAGTTTCTTTTTTAAAAAACAGGATCTGTCATGAAAGTTGTAAAGCAATCTTTTAATGAACTTGTCCTTGACTTCACAATTAAAGCAAGTTAAATCAACCAGAACAACGTTACAGATCAACGGGTGGTCAATTTACTCAACCTTCAGCCCTTTCACATTCAGATGTTCAATGTCATGTTAACATTCACAATGTTCTGGAGAAGGTGACCGTGACTTTTCTTTTAATGAGAGACGCGTTATTAAGAACATTTTTCGCGTAGATAATTTTTCCATATACGTGTTTGTGTCAAAAATATTTCATCCCGTTTTCCCGGCGGATATTGAAATGACCTCCTTTTAGTCCGTCAGTCTCCGAGCTGTTGCTTTTTCCGTATCAGACAAAAAACCCATTAACTTGGTATATTGAACAATCAAACTGTACAGTGGAGCCTTTTGGGGTTTTCAAAATCTACTTACGTGTATTTTGGTTCTTTCCAAAGAAAAGCAACTTATAATTTTGACTCCAGAGCAGAATCTAGAATATATAATGCTTAGACCATTAAAACTTGGTACAGGGTGCCTTTAGGTGTTTTCAAATTATTCCTATTTTACTTTTGGCAGTTTCCATGGTAAAATTACTTAAATTTTTTTTTTGGGTCAGAATCGAAAAACCATGAGGCCGAGCTCAATGATACTTGGCATTTAAAACAATCAGCATATGCAGTCATGCCTTTTTTATTTTTCTACAGAACACAGGATACACTTATTCCTTAAAAGCTTAATGCAAAGCACACTGAAATTAAGGATCTTGAACATATATCTTCTTTTTCTAATTTTAGATATTGTTTTTGTGTACCGAATAACACTATTTTATCAATTCTTCGTTCATGTTTCTGCATTTCATGTAAACCATGATGTCTTGTCATATAGTTGTCGAAACATCCTTTGAAAAAAGAGAGATGAGAAACACTTGTGCAAAGCAGAAACAGGGATTCTAGAGAAACTTAATTATGCTGCTTTCATCCTCTCTTTTGTAAACAGATTTAATTTGCGGAATTGCAAAAGTGGCGGAATGAGACAGTAACACGATCAATTGAAGGTGCTTTAGATCTGCATGTCAAGATGATGCTTGACCATGATCGTGTGAGAACTGCTCGTCAGATTCATATCTATGTTTTCCTCACCTTGAAAACCTCCATCGAAGTCGATATCTGCTGTTCGTATATATGTCAGGATATCTTGCAATGGAACCAACATCTATTTCGATCCTTGATTTGAGGGCTTGAAATAGGTTTGACGTGTACACAAATTATATTGTTTTTTAGTGTACATGTATGTGTACTTGCAGACGTTTAATCAAGATAAACGATATTGATATCATTACAAACAAATAAAAATAAGTGGTACCTAAAAAATTTAGCTCTTCCTTTCATGTGTGCAAGTTATCAAAATATGTATTTAGCATTACACAAATATATTTGGAAGATTCTTGATTCATACCTTATCCAAAATTCTATTTTTACCTGTGACTTCCATGCATAATTTGTCCAAATTAACAAGTGTGGAACTGTCATGCTATTATATATCTTGGATACAAATAAACATAGGTATCTTTTTATTTATCTCAGTAACACACAAACAATGTTTATCACGTGAATTCAACATAAAACATCTCATTGGCAGTTATTAAAAGTGCTGAAACGAAATATTCATAACGATTTATGCAACCATTGCTCTCTAATAAATAGATAAAATCAGGAATGGTATTTAACAAGCTGACAACGATGTTTTTTAACATGATACATAAATAAAGTTCACATGTATTTGAAAAAGATGAGATTTATGTTCTCGTCAAGTTTAGGCAGATGCTTAGGCAGATGCGCGTTGTCGAGGAAATAAAAGTAATTTCCTGAAGTACTTTTTGTCAAAGATACATACTCTGACATGAACATGGTTGTATGTTCGTGACTGGGCTTGGTGAAGCCAGATAAAATGTTACATTAATCACAGCATTAGGTAAAGCCATGGTAAAACTGCTTTCAGCCTGTCATCATTTCAGAAAAGATACTTTTATTCTAGTGCAAGTACTAATACTGTCAATCGGTAATCTCAACTCATGGAAAGCAAATGTTACTGTTTGCGGGATAATCGATGTTTGACAATACAATGACTACAATGATACAAATTTACTAAGTTGGGATATGCTGCACGAGTTTATTTCCTTAACTCTTTTGATAAAAAGTATCACTGAAATGTCTGCATACGAAAATTAGCAAATTAATAGAATAAACAATAAAAAACCGAGTTACAATGCCTTTTAGTGAACAATCAGGATCAGGGTTTTAGAGAGCGTGATCGATAAGGACACGTGTATCACAAATATATTTACCTTTGCATTGATATAAATCTGATTTGCTATGACCTCACTGTAGTACATGTTGGAAATCCATATCTGTAATATTTTTCTTTTTAAGTTGATACAAAGAGAAAAGGGGTCAGTAAAAGACAGTACTCGCTGACAGACGACCTTCAACGATTTTACATAAGAATTTCATTTTCTACTGAACTTCCCACATACCTGGGAGAATAAAACTGTGTCTCAAGCTTAGAAATATCTTAATCATCTTTTAACTTATATCTTTATGTAAAATTTTTAAGTTGTATAACTTATTCCTCAAGGACAATGGCAATGAGGACTGCAACTCCGATTGGCCAAATTAAGCAAGGGGATACTGCACGTTACTATGACATAAGCAGACTGTATATATAAAAATATATTACATACTACAATTTGAACACGTCTGAAGATATCAGTTGTTATCCGATAAATATTTGTCAATGTCATTTCGTACCTTTATGAATACAATCATAATAATATACGGATTTACAAATTATAACAATGCTGACGTAACATTTTTTGGAACCCATCTGACCGAATGTCGATGATACATCCAGATGGAATGAATATATCGTCGAGCTTTGGCAAAAATAAGTACTTTAACGATAATTTTAACCGATGCACGTGTAGTATTAAATCTAAAAACGGCGGTACGTTACTGCAACTTACATTGTATAGAATTGGAGATATAAGCAATGAATGAAACAAAGAATTTGACAATATGGCGTTTGTCAGTCTATTGTTGTAGGAGACAGGATATATTTATTCTATTTGATATACTTTTATATAGGATAGCTGATATACTCATTTTCTTTGATATATTTTATATACTTATATTTCTAGTAAATCTGGAATTCTTTACTGTGATTTGATATAAAGTTACCTACACCTGTTTAAACACAGATTTTAATGAATAGATGTAGCAGAATTGTATGTTGGATTCCATGATAATCCATCCACTTGAAAAAAAACCTTTGCTGTAATGAAATCAGAAATAGAAATTAGGGAAACATACTTGCTATGAACATAAACAGAAATAATTTACAAAACGGCGTCTCCTCCTTCGATTTTGATGGAACTAAACAATAACCAGACATATTAATAGAACGGAATCATCTAAGAAACATAAAAGAATACTCAGTAAGGGGCTAAAAACTGGAGCTATTTGGGTTTTTATATTATCTTATCATGAAACAACAAATGTTTGCCGATTTGATTATATTCATATAATATAAGGAACTTGGAATGTGATACACAGCATTCAAATGTAAACATTACATATTCTTCATGTCTCAAAATGTCTACTAAAAATACAGAAGTGTCAATAGAAAAATAATTAAGAATTAGGAAATCATTATGCGTACCCACTGATTCGTCATATTGACATCAGAATACTTGATTTATGACAATCGTTCTTGTATTATAGATTTCCTTTTTCAAGCAATCATTTCTGACAAAAGGTGATTGATTGACTGACTATCGATCTAGCTTATAAGTCGTACACCTATGAATGTCCTTCTTAGATTTAGGTAAATAATTGTTCTTTGGCATTTTCTCACATTTGTCCTGATAGCTTAGATATGTATACAGACAAGTATCAGACTAATCAGATTAGTATTCATGTGAATGTCCCGGCATCACAAATAACAGACATCTCGGCTTAGGTATATATTTCTCTTAAGTCCTTGTAATGTTGCTGGCGTCGACTATCACTTCATAAATCTACAAAAACGATTTGTTCTTCATGGCACATTACGTACTCAACTTTTTGAGCGTAATTACCGTGGTAATGAACTGGTCGTATACTATAGTTTGAGTGTAGGTAATATTCTATGCTTCATATTCAAATCATTTATTTTACTTTTTATTAATGTCGAATCGCGATATTACCAGCTTTAATATTATAAAATTGGAAGAGAATACCCCGAATATGGAAGTTGTGTATCGTATTATACGTCGTGTTATCTTAACCATAAAGGAATTCAAACTTTATGAGGTACTATATTTTGTTTCAACTGTCAATAGTTTGACTGATAAAAGTAATACATTGACAATTATACTGAACCATTTGAGCAATTATGCATTGGTGAAGAATAATGAAGTTAATTTTAAGTGTTATTTTTTTTACAAAGAGACAAGATCTGTAACAAGGCCGTAAAATAATCTCAAATGAAGCTGTACTTTGCTTCACAATTGAATCAAGTTTAATCAACCGGAACATCAGATCAATATGGTCAATTTACTCAGAGTCAGCCAATTGCAAATTCCAACTGTCATATAGAAATTCAAAGATGAGAATCATTCTTGAAAGGTGGTCTTCCATTTGGTTTTTAAAAAGTCAGTAAACCTCTTTTCGAATAGATATTGACTTAAATTTCTTTTGTTCAGCTGGTGCATGTAACTATGACCATTATCTATTTTAGTGAAGCTGTGTTACCTCTGCTTTGCTCCTAAACTGAGATAGATATAGAGAATCTCACCCAAGTGTCTTCTGATATCAAATATATCAACACGAGTTGATAAAAGTTACAAATATCCGAGGCTTGCCGAGGATATTTTTACTTTTATCAACGAGCGTTGATATATTTGGTATTAGAAGACACGAGGGTGAGATTCTGTTTATCACCCAAAATCATTTTTCATTTCCATTCCATGGAAAAATGTATATTTCTGAACACTGCACCACTCTTAGACTCTCAGTGCGGTGATGTAATAGCATTGTGATGTCATTACTTGATTATATAAAACAATTGTGATGTCATGAACTTGACCGAAGCAGGGCATTGTTTAAAATCTACTGTCAAAACGATATCTCCTAGGAGATATCGCTTGATCTTCCACAAGCGATATCTCCTGTGGAACACAGTTTTGGATGATAAATTCCAATATTTTAGAATTTCAGTAATCTATTTTAGTTTTTAATTTCTATTCAAATCACGTTTTAACGTTGCTGCTTCTTAGAAATATTTGAAACTTGTGGATAAATATCTATATACCTGTTTGTTTCACACAACAAATGGTATCAAATATATTTGCTTTATGCAGTTAAGTGATTTGTTTCATAATGTATATCTGTGACAAGTGTCTTGAATCCATACTTTGTACAAATTCGGGGTTAATCAAATGGTTGTTTAGCGTTTCATATTAAAATTTGCCTTCAAAACAAAAACATTATAATTGTCTTTTCATCCCATTCTAAAAGACCTAGTTTTAATCTTTTGTTTTCCTAAACTTTAGATATAAACCAAAGTGAGTGAGTGAGTGAGTGACTGAGCTGGTGTTTAACCCCGCTTTCAAGATTATTTCACTTATATCGCGGCTATATAAACCAAAGACACTCAATTTAGATCCAGCTAAGTGGACAATATTTACACAAAGTGTGTTATGAGCACGTTACTGCCATAAAAGCTTACGAGTATTTGATCTACTCAACAACTAATTCCTAAGTGCAACTTTAATCTTTACAGGGAATACCAAGTTGTGGCTTTGATGGCATATTTTACAATTAAAGGTTATGTTCACTTTCTTGAATGTATCAACATTGTTCCCAAAATATTTTCTATCAAATGTGCACTTTCCGAAAGATATACTCATCTGAAAGAGCTTATATTTACAATAATAAACAAGACATTATTTCAAGAAAAATTTATAGATATCTTCTTATATGGTATAAATACTATTTCAATAAGATATTTTAATCATGAGAAAATACTACGAATATAATACATTGACTATAGTGCTCATGGATGTGGGGTTGTCGATTATGGTTGCAAGTTTACCTAGAACTTAAGTGTAAAATGTCATCATTAAATGAGGCTAATTATGAAGCAATTTGATGTAACACTGATACAATATTGTATCCTTAAAACAGCATTGATTCACTTACATCTTAGCCTTGATTCTGCATTTACTGTTGACTATGAAGAATAATCACGTTTTCGAAAAAGCCTTTCATTAAAAGGAGATCTGAAGCATTTGTAAATAATAGAGACATGGGTTCAAGATAAATTTAATTATGGTGCTTTCATCCTCTCTTTTGTTAACAGATTTAATTTGCACGAACTGCTCGAGTGACTGGAATTAGCCAGTAAAATGTTCAAAGAGGCTGTTTAGATCTGCGTGTCAAGATGGTGTTTGACAAAGATCATGCAAGATGAAAGTATGACTGCATCAGTGTTTTATTGTCAGGTCAGACTGACACTTATGTTTAAAGAAACCTGAACTTATTTAAGTTGTAGTGTGTGCTTTGTAGATGAGAGAAAAAGCAATATTTCAAGAATCATAATTAGCTTTCAGAATAGCAAATTGATAGTACTATTTGCTTTGTCCTTTAGGAAACCCTTTTCCTTTATTGTAATGCGGGATATCGTAAAACAACACGATGATATCTCCATAATGAATTTCAAATTGATATTTTGTCATGGAACCATAAGCTCGGTCGTTGATTGCAGTTGTCTTTCTATAGTCTGAAAAAATTGTGGATCCTTGTTCATGAAATGTAGTATCAGCCTGAGAGATGGTAAATATTATAGTATTTTCTATTAATAACGTATATTGTCAATCAGGATAAACCTGCTGTTTATGAAAAATATTATTTTTGGATTCTATTAACAGATATCTTAGCCTTGTTTTCTCAATAAACCATAATATAAGCGTATAATTTGCCAACAAAAGAAGAGGATAATAATGGATTGGTAGAATATAATACTGATTGTTAGCGTTACATATACATTTTTCATGTTGTAAACTGCAAAGTAATCTAACGGTCAATGGTCAATATAGACTCAATAGAGGTAAGATAGATTGATTTTAAAGACTTATTTGTATAGATTTGTTTATTTACAAATATGAATGAAATAATATGAGCATGAACATTTATGATACCTCAGATGTAGTGGAATATTGGATCATCAATTTACACAGGAGGTGACTGTTTCTCTTTCTCAACTTAACACTGCAACGTTGTCCCCTCCAACATGCAAGTAATGCCAAGCAACTTACGCCTGGCAAATGACTTCAATTATCGATATCTCTGTTTGGTAACAAAGTCCAATTCCACTCAGTCCACAGTAGGTGAATAAGCACAACTAATAAAATGTGTCTTTTGTGAAGTACGGGTATGAATTTAAAGCTTTCTCTGTGTTGAATAGTGGGTAAATTTACTTAATAACGATCTCTTAAAACTGTTAGAGATTAATAGAAATTTACCTGATAACTTTTACACACTGATTTACGTGAGCAGTAAATAACTTTGGAGTCACGATGGTTAAGCAACTGTATTTCATAATGAATCACAGAAATAGAAACAAGTGATTGATGTAGTCTTGAATATCCATAGTAACAATTTACAGAATGGTTTCTTTTGCCTTGATTGGAATTGAACTAATCAATTTATATTTTACATAACGTTTCACGTATTGGAAAAACTATACCCAATATTGGAATAATCACCTTTAATCACCCAGAACTATTCATGGATGGAAATTATAATCTAGGATGTACATGATACTTTTTCAAATGGTGTCATGTTGAATAATCGCTTCAAATGAGAACAAATTGTGACATGATGACCAGAATTTAATAAATTTTGAATAACTACATTGGGTATGTGCAGAATATTTGTCTATGTTATATATGTTGCGAATGTCGTTTTTAATGTATGGGGTGCTTGGTAATTTATTTTGTTGTTTTGCTTTACAGAATATATATTTTATGATTATCAGAATCATATTTAGAACATTATTTATGTGTTCTGGGTATCCGAAGATCACAGTTTGCTTTGATAACTTTAATTTACACTATGTTTTTATTTGTAGTCAACTCAGAAACTAAATTCAAATTACATCTGTGTAATTTAGATTGCAATTTAAGTTGACTGAAACTAACAATATATCACATAATAATTATAAGTGTTTATCACGTAGTCTTTGTTTTATGTAACAAAATTAATAATAAAAAATAATATAATACATAAATAAAATAATATTTGCGTATTTAACACTTTGCACTAAATAGTAGATGAGTCCATGCCTGCGTAAAGCGTGATGAGCAGCGCAGAGTACGTGAACTCCTTAACGCTCGCTAAAGTGTCCGAATACACAATAAGCGTGAATAAAAAGGACCGAAAGCGGGGATTCCCTAGGATGTTCCTAAAAGCAGATCACGTGGTTTTCCATATAAGGTAGAAATACGTATCACAATTTCATTTAACACTCAAGTATCGCGCACAAATGGATGATGACATTACGCATCAGGCATTGACAGTCACGTAACATATAGCACCCATAGCGCAAAAATACACACACATTGAAATCTAGCTTACTCTTCTAAAGGTCATTCGGTGATTTAAGTCAATTACTGTTGCTGACATTGTCTCACATTTATCTTGATAGCTTAAATGTGTAGACTGAATTGACAACAAGAATAAGACTAATAGGATTAGTATTCATGTGAATGTATCACCACAAGTCAGAGATATCTAGTAACCTTCGCTGAGGTATATATTTCCCGCTAGCCTTGTATCTCCATTGTCGTCTTCCCGGGAAATGAAAATATAAATAAATGAAATAGACCTATAAAATGAATGTCGGAATTGAAACGTGAATGTGTAATAATATGCTTAATATAAAATACGCTTTAAAATAATGTTGCCTTCATTCCAACTTCTTGATTTGAAGACCTAAAATTCAAACTGATAATCGATTGAGAAGCTGTTCATTTCAATTTGATCCTTGGAAATTTTGATTGATGTGATTGAAAAAGGTTTATGTTATCATTATTATTTAAATCACCATATGTGTTAAAATCTAAATTCTCTCGAAATGAACATTTTAAAAATTACAATAAATATTTGAATAACTTAGGGATTTTAAAAATTAATTATTCATCTGTTGCAGTCACTGACTGATTGGCTAAATATCTTACATGGACATAAAAGAGAGTCGATTCACACAGTAAATTGATGTTTAAAAAATCTTTTTTTTCGAAATTATAATCTCAACGTGAATCCAATTTCCGCATTGCAATTAGCAGGTCATGCACCAACGCAACGTAAGTTTGAACGAAAATGTCAACGTTAGTTGAACTAAACCTGTTTGTTAGTAACCATGTCTTCTAGACGTTTAAAGATGAAGGAAAACTCGAAGTATAAAGATAGATATGAAGGCAGCTGTTCAGTCTACACTGTCACACAATTTTCATGCGCGTGATACATAAATTTGACACTACTTTGTACACCCCCATCCTGTCTTCAACTCACTTATATAATAACATCAGTGTTCAATGTATAAATATGATATGCTTAGTCATATTCATTCATCTATCAAATTAATCAATCCTATATAAATAATCCTCTCTTCTCAAGTAACTAATTAGCACATCAATATCACCACTTGACTCAATACATTATCGTGATGTGATGGTTTGCGTGCTTCAGAGACCCCGAGAGCTAAGCCAGCTGATGCTTACATGCTCCTGGTAGGGACACCAAAGTTGGACAGGCCGACGGGTTTAAGCCAGACCAAATTTGAGTCGTTCTAAAACCTGCCGTATATTTACTAGGCGTTTCTGTATTTACCCTCATGCTTTCAATCCCTTTCTCCCTAATCTGTCCACTGTCTTTTGGATCATTTTCATCCACTTGATTTATAGCTTACATATTGTTGAAAACACGTCAAACCCCAACGCACTCATTCACTGTACATCATTGTTGTTATTCATATATACATACCTAGAGGTGTATATGTTCAATTGTATTTTTCATTGTATTGATAATGCTGTAGCTACATGTACCTAGATCGAGACACACACACATCCACTTTAACATCATTAGATATTGATTAATTGTAATGTTATCCTATTGCCGAGATTATCTAATATAATCTTACAACTGCCTGCCTTATTTAAGGCGCATGCTTAATTGTTTCTAATTTTGATGCTTCTATGAAGTATTACATGCAAGAACAATCGAAAATACATGCAGATGCAAGGTAATGACATTATTTACAATTTGTTCAGATATTTTGACACTATTTGAATAATAAAGTCGATTAAGCAGATATTAGTTTCTTTTGAATTAGTTATTATCATTTACGAATCGAAAATATCCTAAAGATTGTCAAGTCATCTGTGGTAAGTGAAGCAAATTCGCACAGGCTTCTCCGGGGAACATTAATGGTATAAAAATATGACAAATCGAAAATATCATTATTAATTTTGTACACCCGTTAAGTCTTCAAAGGTGGATATTTGATAAAACATAGCATCATTTGTACCCAACACTTGAGACTTGGTTACTAATGCTCATATTCAATGGGCTTCAATTTAAAAGGTTATAAATGCACTTTTTATAGTAATGTGATGTGGTATTACTACTAGAGACTTGACCGAAGATAAAATCATTGTTCCATAAGGGACAAATGGGATATCTTCCACCTTGAACAGTCAGATATATAGTTCGACCGTCTGTTGTTTAGTCGTTGTAGATGTTGATTAAATTAAACAGCAGACACGAGCGGTCTGATTTACTTGACCATGACATAAATCTAATGCCTCATTCATTGAGAATAATCTAAATTTTCTTAAAAAACAAGTTGACATAACTTTTAAGGAATTGATTACGAACTATTTGTCAGAGACTGTCACACTCGCAATTGACATCAAACTAGAAATATGTGCATGTGTCCACTCTCTTTTGGAAGCTTGTCATTCACGTGTTTAATAACTGAAATATTGTTCAAAATACTTTTAACCCCAACTCACTCACTAATTATTGCCACTAATACCATAAACAATTCATACAAAACATAAAAAAGGTTAATATATAAGCATCAATGAACTCGACATAATAATGACTCGTGAAATATACAAGTTCAATGGTGCATAAGGAAGAGTTTTATATATTTATCAACTTCTTTGTTGTAGGGAGTGTGAATTTGATACTTACACAGTCATCAAATAGTATAATTAGCATTTACAGCCCAAAATATGCACTAAGTTCAAATTGTTTCCATGGAAACCAAGTAAAATGAAAAATTAAGAATAACCAAAGTAGCAAAAGGCACCACCCAAGCACTAGATCTAACCACATACCAGGTTTAGTAAAATAATACTCATTAGATTTTTAGATTTCGGTTGGAAAATTACCCTATTAACAAAGTTAAAATTGTTTCGATGGGAACCAGAAAAATATTTTTAAAATTGAGTAACCAAAGTAGCAAAAGGCACCACTCCACTACTAGATCTAAACACATACCAAGTTTCGAAAACAAATATTGAACAGTTTTTGAGATATGGCCCGGAAACGAAAGCATCCCCCTATGTGCACCAAGTTCAAATTGTTTCCATGGAAACCAGACAAAAATTCAGAATAACAAAAATAACAAGCACCACTCCACCACTAGACCTAACCACAAACCCAGTTTTGTAAAAAGAATTTTGGACGTTTTTTTAGATATGGCCCGGAAACGGACCCCCCATTTGCACTATGTTCAAACTGTTTCCATGGAAACCAGACAAAAATAAATTCAGAATAACAAAAGTAGCAAAAGGCACCAATCCACCACTAGACCTAACCACATAACAAGTTTCGTAAAAAAAAATGTTGAATGGTTTTAGAGATATGGCCCGGAAACGAAAGCATTTCGGAATTACGGAACCACGGACGGAACTGAAAACATTATGTCTCTCGCAAAGCTTTTTGCGGGGGACATATTAAAAAATACAAAGCACGTGAAGTTTGGGTTAGGCAGCTTTAACACAATATGCACGTGTAGCTTCACTTCTGACATGCGCATGTCTTGCGACTGTCATTTGGACAAGGAAAATCAAATGGATTAGACGTTAATAATCGCAGCTATATGGATGCATGTCGGGACCTTGTTAAGAGTTGTGGTTGTTGGTGAGGTAAAGATTTAAGCGAACAACAACATTTTGTTTGAACTATAATTTCAAATTTGGCAAAGAATGGACATTTGAGGCTACCTAGACTTGCATTTTTATCGTTGCATGGTTGGTTAACATAAATTCATTCTTTTTTTTTTTCTTACCGTTTCAAACGCACGCAATTTTATCATCCCAGTTGCTATTAGTATAAGATTGCAGTAGCGTCTTTCGAAAACTGAGTCGGACAGAGGGCTACAGAACGGATTTCACAAAGTCCTTATTTTCGTTCAGAGATATCGGGTATCAACTTCTTGTCAACTCTTTGACTATGATAAAAGACGAAATTGACTACAGGTACCAATTGTCGGCAGATAAGATCCACATAAATGCATATTAAGTTGTGTTTTGACGACGGTGCATTGTATACATTGTATTGCTTATATTAGTGACCCGAAAAGTTGCTAAATTTGTACAAACATTCATTATGTAATAAAACGCAAATTTGTTTTATGTTGAAATTTTAAATTATTTTTGTCAAACTTTTAATCTCTTAAACTCATCTTGCTCACTAACAGTAGTTCCCTCCCTAGTTTGGAGTGAAATTTTGGTTGGTTAGACCACGGTTCCCAACAAAGGAGCCATGATCTAACACCTTATTGCCAAATAAATGGCCTATATATGCATTCAAGCATGCATCAATTCATCAAACTTAAACTGTACCGAGCTAAAATTATTTTGTGATGTCAAACGCCTTAAGAGTTAAAGTACTATCTTACATTTCTTATTCTGTTAAAGATGTCTTTAAAGAAGTAACATGATAAAGGTTTATAGCGTGATTTGTTATTTTTGTCAGTTATTTATAGAAAGAAGATTCTTAGTTAATGAATGAGTTATCGTTCTTTTTAAAATATATTAAGCTCTGCAAGTAAGGTTTTTAAGAAGGCGTCATAATTAGGATGGCATGACGAACTGGTCCAAGTCCTTAAGGCATCCCTTCAAAGAAGCTGCTTGATAAAGATGCAGTGAAAATTTTACCTTTTTTTATCATGGTTTTCATTCTCTTTGGGTTTTTCACAAAGAATGTTTCAACATATTCGAAACATCATCGGCCACTCACATCACTGGTAAACAATCTTTTTTTTCTATAGTTTCTGTGATCCGACGCATTTTGAATGGCATATTATACAAACTATTGTGAAAGAAAACTATACTGTCTTTGGATACCTTGATATTATCCCAACGAATATATTTTATTTATTGAGGCTCTCCTTCATAACAATTTGAAGTGCATAAACATGTTGTACGTACCATATACAATCAATTTAGGGCCACCAAAAAAGTGAATCCATGTCACGAAAACAACTTTCTGTGTTAAGATCATAAATATACAGATATGATTACAGAATGATTGGGAAAATTGCTACTGTGGTGAGGTTCCTCAGAGCATCGTAATCTGTTTTGTAACCCTCAT
This sequence comes from Phorcus lineatus, assembly GCA_921293015.1. NCBI lineage: Eukaryota > Metazoa > Mollusca > Gastropoda > Trochida > Trochidae > Phorcus > Phorcus lineatus. The sequence continues at coordinate 52,636,527 of OV121081.1, forward strand.
AGGCAAATAAATCGTTTTTTTATAATTATAATTTCAGGCCTGAGGAGTTTTTTCTTCAGGTACATAAAGATTCATGAAAGATACCTTGACTATTGGATGAAAAGAAGGAACTCCAATACTCTGCAGTTAAATAGGAACGATGCTATTATATACAATGAAGACCCACTAATACTTTCGTTCGTGACATCCATTTGCTTTTGACAGTTCGGTTAAACGACCACTACTTGACTCAAAAAGGTTGTGCTTCGATGGCCCACTCCGCCAGCACTGATAGGTGTACTCAAGCTGGACAGGTCGGCGGATCGAAGCCAGACAAAATTTGAGTCGTTCTTAATAAAACCCGCTGTCCTTCTCTCTCTCGGTCTCCTTTCTCCCTGCTTTGTCTTCTCTCTGTTGGGTGAATTTCGCCGACGTATTTTAGAACAAAACAAGTTAAATCCCTCAGGTCTTATTACAATTGAGAAATATATCCCATGTTGGATCTAAAAACCGTAAAGTAATGTGTATGATAATGCAGGATTTTTTTTACCTTTGCCTGTAGGTTTTCTTGGTAGTTCTTTTCTATTTTGACTATCTACAAAAAATATGTATATTGGTGTTGTTAAAGTGTTGTATGTGGGGTGCTTTTTTGCTTTAAACATGGAATCATAACGTGTTCCTACGGCATCTGACATGTGGTACAAATGTATATTTATGATCATCTAGTCACTCGGGTGTGATAATTAAGAAATGAATTTCATCATATGGTTGTCCACACGGTTATAACCTGTTTGAAACTTGTAAGATAAACTTGTATAACCGGCAAGCTTGCGACGCCGGTTATACAAAAGTTTATCTTACAAGTTTCAAACAGGTTATAACCGTGTGGACAACCATATGATGAAATTCATTTCTTATAAATTCAAACGTTGTATTTAAAGCGAAAATGCATTCGAAATGCAATTCTATAGCTGCTTGTCGCACTGACCTACGTACCGGTTACACCAAGACGGATCTCTACCCGTATTCAGACGCATAAACAAAATAGTTCCAAAGACTCGGTAAAAAGGACACTTTTTTATTCTACAAATAATACATTTTGTGTATAAAAAAACTAACAATGATTATATTTTTGAAAAAAAGTGGAAAATGTAAAGTTTAATTTAAATAGATCAAAGTTAACAAATAACACTCGCGTATTTATACTGTCCAGAATCTAGGTGACAGTACAGCGTGTTTTGGCTATCAGCTGTCAGCTGTCACTTTAGAAAATAGTTCCGGCACGATATCGTATAACCTGCATTTACTGAAGGTTATTTTGTATAACCCTCAACTTTGGGTTCATTGAAATGTATACCGATCACATGACCATGTCTGATCCAATCAGAATGCAGCATATCGTTTACATCACAAAGTCTGAATTTATTTTAGCCACTGCACGTTTCGCTAGAGATAACTGAATTCGTAAACTTCTATTTTATATGTCAGTAAGACGTACTGTATCCTGATGTTTTCCAGACTTCATCTTTACTGTAAGGCACATCATGTATAAAATGAATGTCACATGTCTCCCACTAAAGAAATTGCGTCCTACTGTAATGGGTTGATGTATAAGCCTTCAGACAAATCTGTCGGGCACTGACACGATGGACGTAGTCAAATCAAAAAGTTGTTCACTGACATGCACATGGCATAGAACATCTTTGTAATTATTTAGTACTCAAATATTAACTAATTTCTTCTTTCTTTGAAATGTGATTTAAATGTTATAATATAAAAAAGATGAGTGACATTTTATAATCTGTACAAACTTATACATGTACATGTTCCGACGATGTACCAGTTTAGGGAGTGAAGAGAAAATTGCTTCAATATTTTTTTTAAAAAACAGTATACGTCAGATTAGTAAAACTATCCAAACTTTCTATCTGGTTTGGCGTGGTCATCAACCAGTGCTTAGCAATGTTGCCCACCTTTACCTCGGAATCAAGTCAGTAAACCTTCGCTAATGTTAAATATGAACTCGTTCACACGGCCCAGTTTTCATGATTCGATATTACAACTTTATATTGCGTGTTCCATATTATTTTTTAAAGAATAAAACTTAGGTTGTGTGGTGAAAAACTGTTATTCATTTATGTACAACGAAATTATAAAGCATTTTTAACAAGTAAGAACCTGCAGATATTATAACCTCATAACAATTAGAGATGTGCATGTGAGCATCCGTGATTGTGAATTGAATATCCAGCGGTGTTTCATGGTGCCTTCATTTCAGTACCAAGGCATAAAAATATATGTGTCCATTTGTTATTGCAAAGGTTTTCTGATAGTTTCCCTTTGTCTTCCTAGCCTGTATTTAAGGGCATCGAAGATTATCACAATAGTGTGTGATTGAAATAAATGTATTTAAAACATCGATCTCTTGATATCAAGTGAACTATTTCTTCTGTTTCATCTCCAATCCACTCATGTGCACGTTTTGTCTCAACAAATTGAGCTTGTTATCTCGAAGACAAGAGGAGTAATAGGTTGTCCTTGGAATCACTCACGTGCGATTAAGATAGTGTTTTTCTGTTAAATGGTCGCATGTGTAAATTAGTTGTGTCTTGTAAAGAAAGGCATTGGGCGAAATTTGAGTCACACAAAATTTAAATCCGATATGATTCATTAATCTGAGGATAAAAGCACAATGTTTTTATGAATGTGCAGTTTGAAGGGACCTACTCGATGTAACTAATCTGCACCCCACGCAAAGAAGCTTTCCAATGTATTCATGGAACACTTGTTTTCAATCATTTTGATTACACGCCATGGTCGTGGTCACATCGTGAATAGCTGATTCAGTCACTTTGATTATCTAACTGTATAATCCTTTCAAATTTTTATTCTTTACAAATTGAACTTTTCAAGATGAATGAAAGTGGCATAACTATCATTCTCGCTCATTTTTTAAACAAAAAAGATCTTAAGCAATTTTTTTTTATGAAAATGAAGGATTAATGATTTTTCTAGAAGAGAAAAGATCGCTGACAATGGAGTAAAATGCCCATTGCTGTCGCCTAGTAGATTGTGTTGTCATCTGTTCAAATTTACTTACTGCAACATAATATTTATGACCCAAGTGCAAAATTTTACAAAAATATGACCATACCCAGTCACATTAGACTACATAATTAAATCAAGTCGGTGAAGAACAAATCATATTTGACTCGCGAAAGATTTTATATGAAATGTTTTACTTATTTACTACACGAAAGTAGGATATATAAGCCGTTTAAATAGCTGATTGAAAATTCGTACATCAACATAAATTTGCAATTTTCATTTCCGTGGAATTTGGATTAAGCATCTTCGTAAATAAGATAAATCAAAACAATAAGCGTTGATAATTGTTCATCGATACATATATTGTGTAGACGTGAATGCATCAGCCTTATTAGATTATCCATGTACAGTTGTTATTGCAGAAATGTCACATGTAGGTATACAATGAATCGATATTATAACTGTGGGGCAATGCTGTTAATAATTCCACTCTATCGTTATGCGGGAACTGCTGGAGAATCTGAATTAGCCAGTAAAATGTTCTAAGAATCTGACGTAGATCAGCGTTTCAAACACGGTCAAGAAAAATGAAAGTATGAATATGTCAATGTTATATTGACAGGTCAGACTGGCAAGTTTGAAGAAACCTGGCAAACCTTCGCTGAAGACGATATCATTTGTTCAGGTACATGTGATGACTGCATATAATGTGTAAAACATATAGTTCGATCCTTGGATAGAGGTTTTGAGAGACTGTTTTTGCAATTGTTTTAACACAAAGTATCATTTTCAGTTGAAAACTCATTCAATATTGTTCAGATGGTCTCACATACTTATATGAATAGTTTTATCAGTGTTTATATAGCTGTCAAGGACTGTTATTTTATACCAGTGCCCTTAAGTGGAGTGCTCTGTTTGTGAGAGAAAAAGCAACACATCAATATTTTTATAGGGAATAGGTTTTATATTTTATCTTGGAAGGGAACACAATGGCTTTAACGTGATAATGTTAACTAATACGATGACAATTTTTTTGCATATTTTATTTACAAATTATGAATGGACAGTTAAAACTTTCCTATAAAATGAACAATGTATTTATTTTGAATCTGTATGTATATGGAAAACATGTTTTATATATTACCCTGTATGTCACCCTGTAAGTATACCTGAAAGAAAAGCAACATGAAAAAATATTTTTAAAAAACGATGACAACTTAAAATTTTAAATTTCAAAGGGACATGGGTAGTTGACCTCGTTTGATCCCTATTCATTTGTCATAGCATCGGGGACTTTGCCATTAACTGCATATGCCTTTGTAGTATCCTGTTTTCAATCAAACTGCTATTATCCTGTTGATCTGTGTTCAGCAAACCTGGTATCCGCTTAAGAGATGTTGAATATAATAGTTTTTCTATTAATAACTTTATATTGTCAATCAAGATAAAACTGCTGTTTATGGAAATATTATATTCGGATACGATTAGCAGATTTCAGAGCTAAGTTGTTTTCTTAATAAACCAGTAAGGATTACGTATAATTTACCCGGAAAGGAAGGGGGATTTTGACCTTTGCAGACTTTTCTAACGAGAATTATTCAAACGATAGTGGATCGATAAAAGATAATGTTAATTGCTAGAGTTACATATAAATATATATACATACATATGACTGCAAAGCAACCTAACGGTCAGTCGTCCATATAGGCTTAAAAAAGGTTCAGAGATTAATTTTAAAGACTACTGTGTATAACTTTGCTAATTAATTTATATATTACATGTATATACATACATATATATATAAATAAATAAATAAATAAAATAATAATATAAGCATCAGATGTATTGGAATATTGGATGCAACAGAAACTAGCTAGTTCGACAATTTAAGCAAGACGTAACGGTTTCTGGTTTTCAAACATATACTGGCATATCATACCATCCAACATGCATGTAATGCCAAACACCTGACGTCTGACAAAGGACTTCAAGTATCGATGTCTTTGACTATCCAAAAATTTCACAAAACATTTCACAGAAAAATTCACACAAAAACAACGCGTAAGTGAATAAGCGCAACAAGTAAAACAAAAAACTTCTGCGAAATAAGGGTGTATGTTTAAAGCTTTCTTGGTGTTTAATAATGAGTAATTTCAGTTATTGCTTTACAATCCCGACTTCTTAAATATGTTTGCGATTAACCTGATAACTCTTTTTACACTGATAATGAATCACAGAAAAAGAAACAAGTGATTGATATATGAATCTTAAAACAGAAACAATTTACAGAATGGCGTCTCCTGCTTTGACTGGAATTCAACTAATCAAAGTAGTTTTTACAGAACCAAAGTATGTTTTTACAGATCGTTCCATACATGTATTAGAAAAACGATACCCAATTATGGAATAATCCCTGTAAGGAGTTCGTAGTCTTTCGCGTGTGAAACGTAAACTATACTAGTTTATTCACATTACAAAATTGTATGTTAAGTTTCAATTTAAGTTATTGAATTATAATTGTTTATCACATTGTCTGTGAGTAATTTTTACAATTGGGTATTTTAACATTTTATGTATGTCTATTGATGTATGTCGCCACAAATTCTATAATAAAAATTCGTACAGTAACGAAGCGATTTTACACAAACTGTGTGGATGTTGGACATTTATAGAGGCCCATATGTAAAACAATCGTAAAATTACAAATCAACTTTTGCTAAATGTTGGTTTCTACACAATTTACACAAATCGTTGTCAGCTATAGTATGTTCCACTGCTATTTGGTGAATATTACTTGTACCTAGCCTTTTGTATAACCTTTTTGTATTAGTCTACATTGTAATTTAATCTCTTCGTTATCAATTATATTGTTATTATTAATATATTTATTTGCATGTCATATCTTGTTGGTTTGACTTCGGATAATTTAAATTTAGAAATTCACTTGTAACAATAGAAATATCACTTTGGTTAGATGATTAGAAACACAATGATGATTTAGTTCTAGTAGAGAATGCCAGTCATAGATGGCACCCTCTTTGGTGACATAACATATGAAGTAATGTAATAATCGCCTTCCGTATATCCGGCTCAAGCTTATTGAACGCTTAATTGAATTAATTTTGCTGTTCCTCATGATTACATAAAATAAAGATTGAATATACATGAAGATAAAAGATCATTACCATATATATGTTCACTCAAAATGCATAAGGTTTTAGAACTGTTTACATAATGATTAATGAGTTTTCGTTTGTGATAATATAAATTGAAGAATCAGAAATTGTATTCAGATCAAACTATGTCACGTCATCTTTGTAATTTGAAGCAAAACCGCACATGGCTACTTATGGGAACCTTACACTGTAAAAGTGTGACGATCGAATACGATGGTACATCTTTCATCATTGATGAAATTTGGAAATATTATTATTAACTTTGCGGATCCGAACGATCTTCTAAGGTGAAAAATTGATATAATTTAACCATTTCGTTGCCCCATACTCGAGACTGGGCCTCTAATTCTCATACTCAAAGGGCTTCTCTTTAAAAGGTTATATAATGCACTTTTAGACGGTATGTGATGTGGTGTTACTACTAGAGACTTGAAAAGACTGAAGATATAATCAATGTTCTATAAAGGACAAATGGGATTTCTTCCATCTTGAACGGGCAGGGCACCTCTTAGATATTGCCAAGAAAAGGGGATATATACGCTTAGTTGTTCCGTTGACGAATATTCAAAATTATATATTTATTGAAAATTCATTAAATTTTAACTATACTGAGCTAACATTATTTTAAGAAAAACCTTTGTGACGTAAACGCTTAATAAGAGATATCTATTCTGAAGAGATGAAGAAGAGCTTAGAGTACGTGTCTTACATTTGAAACTTTGTTAAAGATGTCTTAAAAGAAATAACTTGTTCATAGAGTGATTATCGTTCTTATAAAAAAATATTATGCTTTGCGAGATATGTTTTAGTGAAGCGTCATAATTAGGATGTAATGATGAACTGGTCAAAGTCCTTTAGGGATTCCTTCAAAGAAGCTGCTTGATAAGATGCGGTGAATTACAATTATACCTTTCTGATGTTTTGAGTTCTCTTTTGGTTTTTCACAAAGAATGTTTCAACATAATCAAAATAGAATCGGCCACTCACATCACTGGTAAAAATCTTTTTTCTATACTTTCTGTGATGTGACACATTCTGAATGGGACATTACTCACACTATGGCTACAGAAATTATTCTAAACCTATTATATTCCATTTAGATACCTTGATATTATCCCAACAAATGTTTCTATTAATTATCTTTTAAGTCTCGACATCACAACAATTTGAAGCAATGTAAAGTGTACGAACATTTTTTATCATATTCAATCAATTTAGGGCAATCAAAAAAGTGGTTGATACATTCTACTTAACATATTTTGGTGTCTAGGTCATAAATATGCAGATATGTTAATGAGGGCAAAATTTGCCATTTTGTTGAGGCTCCTCATAGTATCTTAATCTCAGTATAATAATCCTCATAGGCATGTAAATCGGTAATCATAGTTATAGTTAAATGGAAGTTTAAGGTCTGGAGAAAAGGACGAAAATAGATTTACCAAATCGACATATGCATCATTCACTGTACCTAAGGTCCTTGGGGGTGTGCATCTTTTGATGAGTTTCATTTGCTGCATCGGATCATTTGTGAAAGAAAGTGGACTTTCTGATATCAGGGGTATGGATATCATTTTAGAGTGTTGCCGAAATGCTTAGTGGCAAGAATTTCCACTGAATGTCCGCGTTCTCACATTGGTTGTAGAGGAACTACCGCGGCAGCTTTTACATTCACGGACTTTCTTGTCACTGGATGAACTGTTTGATTATTTGGACTTTATTGCAGAAAGGAGAAGAACAACCAAATTGTGGTTTGTTTTATAAAACCAGTGTTCATTGTGACGCTGTATCTCAGAGCGAAGCGGGGAGGAGATTGGCTCTTACCCTTATCAGCTATAGAAAAACAGATGCCATATCTGTTTCGTGTCAGACATGTAAACTATGCAAGATATGGACTGTTCTACTTGCGTCAGATGGAATCTTTGCCTGAGGTGGTGTTTAAACATTTCATGAAGGGTGAGCATATAATGAGTCACCCACATGGAAATTGAAGTGACAAGTCCATTGAGACAACCATCATGAGGCATAGTCATGGTCACAATGGAATTATAGACATCACTCTGAAGCAAGAAACACTTAAGACAAGGGCCATGAGTCGACACTTTCGCTGACTGATCCATGATATCTTTACAGAGAACATACAAAAAGAGCTGAAAATCACCAAGAAGAAATTAAGGCTCGCATTTAAAAGGATGCAGTATATCGAAACATCTTTAGAAAATAGGGACATTTACTCATGCAAATATGATGAGTCACTCAGCTGTGATAATTAAGCCATAGAAGATATTTCATTAAATGTAACTGTATTCATGAAATTATATTTTGAACGACAGTCAGACAGACGATTTCCAGACTTCAATTTTACTGCAAGCTACATCATGTATCAAATAAATGTCACAAGTCTCCCACTCAGGAAATTGCGTCCTACAGAGATTGGTTGATGGTTAAGCCCACAGACTAATCGGTCTTGCAATGGCAGGATAAAAGTATTCCAATTAAAAGTTGTTCACTGACATACACATGACTGTCTTTGTAAATGATTGTAATGTATCTATTTTGGGGAGATTAGAAAAAAATTTCAATGTGTTTTGCACAATACCACATATATCAGCATAATGGAATCTATTATTTTGATCCGTTTGTTATAGTACTTAGCCAGTTGTTAACAAGATTGACCAAGTCGACCTTTGGATCCAGTCATTAAATCTTCGCTTGTAAACGAGAAATATTAACTTCTCTCACACTTAATCTTATAAATTATTATCGCATGTTACATGTATGAGTTTAATGGAGGATCGGGAGGTTAAATTAATGTATTTAACATAGTTGTATTTAACTTCATATCTACTTCTGTTTCAGGGGGCGAGATAGCACAGTGGTAAGTGCGTTTGGCTTCGGATCAAGACGTCAGAGACCAGGGTCTCGGTAACTGTTCTACAGACAGGAAGGTTTGGGTGCAATGCTGAACTAATTCAGCGTTGTACCACCCATGATTCGCTACTTCCAGTCGATGTTCGCAGGTTTCACTGAATGCATAGCCATTAAATAGATACGAGGGTTGTCCCAAAAGTATCCGGCCTGAATATGAAAACATGCCTGAAACGGAACCACACTGCGTGCATGAAAAACATTCTTTGACGTGTAAAAGGCATGCAAATCACGAGATGCATCCTCTTCAGTTGCATATAATAGCCTGTCATTCAAAGGTACCCTCACATCTTTTACCGAAATGGAGAAAAGTAAATGTAGGGCTGTTATCAAATATCTGAAATTCATGTGGATATGTTACAAACATAAGGTGACTCTGCTCCTTCATATAGCACCATTAAACATTGGTGTGCTGAATTTAAACGGAGAAGAGTAAGCACTAAAGACGTGCTTTGTCCTGGTCGTCCATCTAATGTCACCACAGGTGAAAACATTGAGGCTGTACCTGACACGATAAGGCAAGACAGCCGAGTGACTATCAGATACTTAGCTGATACTCACCACATCAGTTAAACATCAGTTGAACAAATTATACATGAACATTTACATATGAAAAAAATATCAGCACGCTTGGTCCCCAGAATGTTATCTGAGGATCAAAAGCGAAAACGTGTCATGGTCAGTCAGCAACTTCTTGACGAGTATCGCGCAGACCCAGAATCATGTTTCGCTCATGTCGTTACTCAAGATGAAACCTGGGTTCATCATTTTTATCCTGAGACAAAAAGCCAAAGCATCCAATGGAAACACAGCACCCAACCCATCCCTAAAAAGTTTATATCTTGTTCCTCCAGTCGGAAGGTCATGCCATCCGATTTCTGGGACTCTCAGGGTGTAACAATGATTGATTATTTAAAGAAAGGTTCTACAGGCACTTATCACGCAAATGAACTACGACGATAAGGAGAAAAAATCAAAGAGAAACGAAGGGGTAAACTGCGCAGAGGTGTGTGGCTGTTGCAGGACAATGCTCCCGTTCACACTGCCCAAATAGCAGTCAGTGCAGCACAGGATTGTGGGTTCAGGATTCTCCCCCACCCTGCCTATTCTCCGAACCTTGCCCCCTCGGACGTCTTCCTCCTCCCTCGACTGAAAACAGAGCTCCGTGGCCAAATGCCGCAGTAGAGGAGTTTTTGGGGCCTCGTGATAAAAAGTGATTTTCAGAGTGGTTGCAGATGTTACAAAAACGCTGGAGCAAATGCATTGAGGTCCAGGGTGATTATGTCGAAGAATAAGTCATAAATATTTTAATTTCTCTTTGGTTTTGATGGTCAGGCCGGAACGTTTTGGGACACCCCTCGTAGATAACATGTGGTGTTATGTCATATTTGTGTACAATAAATCTGGCAATCTGGCAAACAGAAGAGGTGAGGTGAGGTGATATGAGGTTAAACGCCGCTTCAAAAAGTATTTCACTTATATAGCGGCTGGTAGTATTATTTCAGGGAGAAAGCCCGCAAGACCATTGTGACTATACATTGCTGAGAAACTTGCGAGAAAGCATGCTGCTATTTCTCCACGTCCCAGGCTTCCTCTGTGGCAACAAAAGAAGTTGCAACTACGCACTGATATCAAGTAAATGTAATTTGCTTTAGTGTACAACCTTCCCAACTTTGTTCAAAATAAACAAATGAAATATGCTTTACGTTACTACTTTGCCTCTCTACAGCATAGTATCACTTATTCTATTCGAAGAATAATATCCATGAATGATCATTATTACACAACACACAAACTTCTAAAAATGTAGTCCCATCAGTGGTTTAACTGAAGATCAGATTGTTCTAAATCATATTTAACAACTTTACGACTAACATACATAACGTGTGCGGACATGAATGCATCAGACTTATTAGATAAACATTTGTGCAGAGTTATCAAATGCACTATCATATGCTATTTGAAGTTATTAATATAATATTATGACTGCTACAGTGCAGTAATTGATTCCATTTTGACGTTGAAATCGTTCCAATGTTTCATATTGTGGTTCATAATGTCAGCGATATACATGTTTTTAGTTAACGCCAATGTCAAGATTTGGATGCAAGTATGGAGCAGAAAAGATATTATTCAATTTTTGAAGTTTCAAAAACTTTAAACCCCATTCCTCACTGTTCCACGGCGTACACGATCTAATTAATACCAGATAAAACAAACCACGTATGTTAGATTAATCATATTCCTTGAGGGCAGTATTAATCATAAGATAGCAACACAAAAATAGCATTGTAGACTTTAAATTGGAAATCTTTTGGCTAGGTTTGATAATAATGATTTCTGTTTCAAACTCCTTAGGCAAGTTACACTCTTGTAGTTGGTTAGAATACCAATTTGACGTAATAAGCTATAATCAAGTAGAAGTACATATCTCTTTGAACCAAACGTGTTGGGAGAACCAACTGACCATGTCACTTGACAAGCATGCATGCTTATGCGGATACATGACTCATGTAGAGCATAGGCATGTAGTCGAATTGTTTCAAAGCGGGGTGCCAAAATCACATTGTTTAGGTTTATGATTTAGTATACAGTGTCAAATCAACAAAATGGTTTGAAATGTATACACATGATTATAAAGAAATGTCAGCACATGTTTGATGGTTCTGTAGAACGTTGTAATATGGACTCAACTCATATTGCCTCGGGAAGCTGCAACTGGAACATAACTAGTGCGACATTAGTAGCCGCCACGTGCCTGAATCATCTCTTGACAACGTCGCCTTATCACTGACCTATTTACGGCAGAACTGGATTGACAGATTGTTTCATTCCTCTAGAACGGTCCGAGTTCTCTATTAATGGTGATATGCTTATTCATTTTGGAAAACGTAGACCATTCTCATACTAAACGTGCTAGAATAGGGTTAAAATCTGGATTAACAATTAAGATATGGCATGGTTTGTTGTCATCCTAGTACGATGTGGGCATTGTCATCCTGGTGAATGTAATCGACTTAAAGGATGGAGGAAAGGCAGAAGAGTGTTCTCGATTATGTCGTACGTCTGCATTAGTGGATGACGAGCTCGAAGACCGACCGACAACAGACAATTGTGGCCTTCTCCTGTGTTGCGTTCAATCCCGTTGTTAACTCCGGTTATTGACTGAGAGCATTAGCAGATCTAGCAATTTATGACGTTCCACACGGAGCAATCGTCTATCATAATCTTTTCGAGTCTACGAGCCTCTGCCACCAACGACACGGACTTCTCTTCTGTTGTGTTTTTAGGTAACTTGTTGATGACAGACTCTATGATAAACAGTCATACGTAAAAACCTGTGGAAGTATCTGACACGAACATTAAAAGCATGCTGTAAAGATTTAATAATAGCAAAACACACAGGCCAAGTAATACTCCTAATCAGAGACTTATTAACACAGGGAATTTAGAATAATCTATATTAAAAGTATATGAAGAGCAGATAATAATGTCAACTTCACATATACCAATATTCTTAGGAGTAACATTATTTGCTCGACAGCTGTACTAGACTACGATTGGAAAAATTTAAAACAGGTAGTTCGAAACATTTCAGTTACATAGCAGATTTTTCATTTATAAGAAATCAAAACCGACACAAAATGACTCTAGGTATCATTTGTGATAGGATATATATTTGGCATCGTCTTTATTGACCTTTATCAATATAATTAACTTTTATTTACAATTCTGTTGAATTAACGTTAAGGGTAGCTTACCGGCAATCTCATTGAAATCAGTTCGAAACTTGTCCCTCGTACCTCGCTGCGTTTCTTTATCTGACCACGTTTCAGACGACATTGCCCACCAGACTGTGTCAGCCAGTGAGCATCGAGGCTGGAAAGACATTGGCAACTTTTAAATTGACATTCAAAACATCACATATCAACTTTGTAACTCGAGATTCGAGCTTTTTCTGAAAGGACCCGAAAAAAGCAGAGTTGGGATGAACGCAAAATGATCGTGTGTTTCACGATGAATATGTTCATCTTTGGTAGGAAATTTAGCTATGTCTGCGACCCGAGGAAGATTTATTATCGTGACAATATTTGCGTTTGATTTGGCATTTTCTTCGTCCATAAGAAGTTTTCAGAAATTTTGGAAGTTACAGTGAAGAAATTTACCAAAACAAAACTACGACACATTATTGAATAGAACTACAAAGCATTTATCTCAAAATTAGGTCGACAATTATTTTGTCAAAGATTTTCAAGGAATTCATTTTTATTTTCAAATTTCAAAGTAAGTATTTTTCTGAATGGGGACAGATAAATTGATTAACTGTAGGAACAGAGACATTTGCAGTTGCGTTTGATAAATGAATGAAATTACATATTTAGAACTCTGAAAGTGTGAAATGGTTTACCATTCCGGTTATGATAAACTTTCAGATCGAATATCTGGATTGTCGGGGTTTTTTTTGGCAAAAGTAATTAAGTACACAGACAAAAATCTTTACTGATGTAAGAGTAGTATAAAACCTAAAAAAGAATCGGCGGTTAGTTATGGCAAATGAGATTGTGTAGGATTTGAAATATATGCCACGATTAGAGCGAGGTCGTGTTTTTGAGAACTTTGTCAAAATAAAGATCTTATAGTCTTTTGGTATAGGGAAACCATACATGTACTACAATGATCGTTGTTTATAACCAAAATCCAAAAATGAGTCCTGTGATATTGCAAATATAAAAGAATTGCATTGACATTTTATAAACAACTGCTGGTGTTTTAATAAACAACTGCTGGTGTTTAAGTTTAAGATATTTGATTCATATCAATGTCAGACACTTTGAGTAATTTGATATTGATAGTCTGCAGCAAAACTCGATGGAATCTTAAATCACGTCATAACAACGGATATTTTTAATGACCAACGCATCATGACCGTAAATACTTTTAAAATTGTATATGATATGTGATATGTCAATGACTTTGCAATATGGCACGTCACTTTACTTTTAAGTACGATAGCACACATTCACATGAAGGTTCACCATGAAAGACTTGCGATTGGTATTTGGCAGTCAAATGGATCTTCTGAGCTTAACGGAGACACTACGCATTTTTCATGACATCTTGTTTGGGGGCGGGATAGCGCAGTTAGGGCGTTCGACTCAGGCTAGAGTGTCTGATGTCAGACATTAGTGTTTTCTAAACTGTAGACCTGTCTTGCAAATGACAGATAAAGGAATACGAAAGAAAAATACGACGTTTGCATATGTCTCTTTTGAATATAATAATTCACTTTACAATTTTATTGTTATTGTCAACTTGCAATTCAGGACATTGCTACAATATTAAAGCTTATGTTATATAATCAACATTTACAACTTATTCATAACAGATTTCAACTTATTCATAACAGATTTCATATTCAAATACTGTCAATATTGTTATACTCAATGATGATCGGAATAAAATACATTTGTCGATTGTATCATATGGACCCTTTGGGTCCTATTTTCAAGAGTATACACTTTGTAAGGTAGGTCAATCCATAACTGAACTACCATAACGAAGATATGTTAGACATGAATTAATGTAATTCTAGTGGTTATGTTTATGATATACCAAAGAGGAACTGAAAAATTAAATGGGGGTAAAATTATGAAAATATGGATGGTAATGATATAATGAATAATGAAAGTGCGGTTGACAGAGCCAGAGGACAAAGGTTGATATGACTTATAAATACAAACGTTGGGCAAGTGGGATCATCACGATAGAATAACGCCTGTGATAATCCAAGACAAGCATACGGAATAAACTGAACACCAACAGCAACTACCAGATGGGTCATTCCCAAAAGAGAATGAATAGTTGGACAATTTTAGATTAATTTCTTTAAAAGGACACTTACTGTGTTTACGAAAGATAAAAAAATACATACAAGGATGAACCAATTTTAATCCTTAAAAGTAATTGAAGATATCAATCGAACTTTCTAATTCCAATTTCCGTCTGCACGTTCTATTTCTAATTTGTTGAGTAACAGAATTATTCAGAACATCATCTGACATAATCTAAGTAAAGAGGTAAGCAGAAAGCAGAAATAGCAATTAAGTAACACACTTATCCACATGTGCGTGCAAATACAGCATCTTTATCCATAAAGATCATTAACCGTCAGTGGATACAAGTGAACATGTCATTGCCGTTGTCCAATTATTTCGCATGGTATGATTTCTTACACGTTTGTAATTTATAAACATTCTTGGCATCTTATTGAATGATTGTCAAGTAACCTGAAGACTGATCGTCAGTGTCACTTTAATTCTATCACTATCAATGTAGCTATAAAAAATATTGCTTTGGCAAGATTTACCAAACTTCTTTTCTACTTGTCATATACAGAAGTGCAACATTCATGTACATTCTAACGTTAATGTTATCTTTTGTTTGTGATGTCAGCTCAGATTACAGATAAAACAGTTTCATACACTTAACCATTATGGATCAAAGCAAAACACATTGAAAAGAAGATTTAGTGTGATAATATTTTTTTCACAAACAAACAAGTGCCTCCGAGTGTCATTATTGATATGATATAATTTCCAACTTCCGACAAAGGTGTTTCCATAAAAGTGAATACATGTTTATCAACAGATCAGATATTTAGATGAAATTACAGGAGAGATAATCGTTCGTAACGTTGCATTCACCAAATAACAGGTCTGATTTTGAAATATGATAAATGACTGAAAAATATTATGAGAATCGAAAACTGATTTATTAATTTGCTCACACGACCTTGTTGAAATTAGCTTATAACATTATATAGAGTTCAATCAACACGTGTACCTCAATTGATCATACTGTCATTTCGTAATCATTATGCATTTTGCTTTCAAACGAATATCATGATGAATCGTCAATATTGATTTGTAAATCCCAGAGGCTCTTCTAACAATTCATCATGATCTGACCAAACTGTTTTCGATGATGCTCTAGGTTCTTTACACAAACCCAAATATTATATATTATACATGTATATTGTTCAGTCCTGGACTGCCTGAAGACTACTTCAACTAACTGGACCTCGTTCCTCAAATGTGAATTTGAGGCGACCCAGTCTTCAATCCAAAACTTCAAAGCAGGTGTCTTATTTTAATACATATAATCATCTCTAAGATACAGAAAGGTGGTGCCTGATCTAGGGCTTGATCATTCCACTGAATAGACAGAAGATGTTATAGATACCATAACTCTGTGATCAGCGATAGAGTACACTTTTATTGAAAGCTGAAGGAGAAAACGACATTGGCATCAAATATTAACGTCTGCAATTAGTGATAATTTTTAGGTTTATAGCATATATATTGGGTTTGAAACAATGAGTATTTATTGAAAAATATAATTGAATTTCATGAGAATAGTTGAAAGTTTGATTTTATTAAGATATATTCCAAGATTTCTGGATTCTGTGATTAAATAGAGTATAATTTCATATTATAATTCATAAACCTTTTGAGTGAATTTGTGCACACAAGGTATAGAATAATCACCGTTTTCTTTCTTCATTGCCATGAATTCTGAACATATCATTTATCGAAAAATAATAGTGCTGTCTTATTTGAAACGGTTTTGAAATAGACACTGCATCAGAGCAGATCATGCTCCTGAATAGTTGTGAAAGTATTTACTCACATGTATTTATGATTGACTTAAAAAAACGTGTAGATAAATCAGCGTTATTATCATGAATTCTGAATATACCATCTGAAACAAAATCATGTGTTCTGTGTAATTTGAATCGTATTGCTGCAACAGTACAGAAATGTATGAATAGTTGCAAATCTTAACAAACTTGGAGATGTCAAATTTTTCACATGTATTTTATCAGAAATTGATTTGCATTGCCTAATCCTCAAAATTGTAATTACAACCCCAGGGTATGAGCACTGTGTAAGGAAATACGTGTTACTTCTCATCGTCATGGGAAAATAATCATTTACCTCCATGTACGGTTCTTCAATCCACTTATGGACTCCGAGTAGCACACGTTAATTGAACTATGACTTTTTGTGGATAATTTCTATAAATGAGAAGGACCTTGTGTTAACAAAGACGACACATTTATTTTCTAAGGTTGAAATGTAAACTAGTAATGATCGATTCACAAGCGTCTTTGCCCATTATAAGAATGGTGACCTTTTAGATTGCAATTCTCATCTGATTGGTTCATTGTCCCCACCTTTACACCACTAGGATTGGAGGTTTGCCTTGGGAAACGTTTCAAATTATAGAAAACAGAATAAAAAGCTGATCATGACCCAAAGGCTTTCAAATGAAGCAATAACGTTTAACGAATCAAAATTGTACATACTACTAAAAAACGTTTGCAAAAAACTGCTTTGGTGTAAAAACTATTCTGCAAGAATTTACAAGCTTATGTCTTTACTACATTATTTTTTATCATCTAAAATGCATATGTCGTTTACTGATAGATTGCTTTTGAAAGTAAAAAATATGATATGCACATCTTAAAATCCAAAATATAGGTACCAAAGCTTGCATTGATTTTATTCAAATGATCTACTTATCATTATGCCCGGTGTTTAAAAACTCTTTTAGCTAGTAATTATTTTTATGTGTTTTCATGTGCAGAATGTGTGAGACAACGGGCTATTTCAGTATCCATCTGTATGATGCACTGAATGACGCAAAGATATTGAATTAACTTTTAGTGAAATGCCATCCTAGGACTGATTGAAGTATATAATTGGCAAGTCATAATTCAGGGTTTGATAAAGTTGATGAAAGAAATAGTTGCCACAGGACATGGTTTAATGCACTGAGGCCGGGAAGACCAATGACTGAAGACAGAATTGGAGGAGAGCACAGAGTGATAATCAATACAATGCAAACTCTCTACGTGTGGAGGGGTATAGTGTATGAAAAGCATTGGTTATGGAACATTGTTCATAAGCCGGGCGTTTTCTTAATATGTCTATGTGTTTAATACGGAAAACAATCGGTAATACAGAAATTATTACCCTCGGAGGTGTGTTATATGACATTGACGAAACTCGCGCGAAATCGTGTACATTGTATAACCTTCGCTCTCGCTCGGATAATAACAAATTCACACTCGTTACGTAAAAAACATATGACACTTCCTCGGGTAATAATTTATATGTATAAGTTATCACTATAACTTTATTGAAATTTACTCAAGGGTTCACTAAGATTGTTTGCCTACAGACTCTGTCTATTGTATTGATATTTGCTGAAAAACGCATGCTATTCCCAGCTCCCTGGGGCATCGTGAACCTTTGTGTCATTAAGTAGGCATTAATGATGCTACAAGATTTCTCTGTGATGAGACAATAGAATAAATTCTTCATCTGATAATAAGTCATGATAACTGAAATTGCATAGACAAATTTACAATGCTGATGAATTGTTAATGATGACATGGAAAATGAATATTAACCATGTTTTAAATCTTATGTCGAAACAAAAAGAAAATGTTCTGTTCTTATATTTCTTTTGATGTTTAACAGATGATTCTACATGTTATGTTGAATATAAGAATCGTCTTGCTCCTTAGTTTTGATGATGAGGTCAATATTATACATTATATTCGGTAAAACATATTCTAAGGATATTCATTTTGAAATAATGAATTCGTGGTTCTCGTTACACTGCAGATTTAATTGAAATTTACAGAAAACATTCTGTGGACATTTATTGATTGCATGTGATCATAACATCAAATACAGTTTTGTAATGATACATGAACTTGAAAGCCCAAGTAAGAATAAAATCTGCCATAGGTCGTATTTGACAGTCTTTGTTCATTGTAATAGGTTCGCCATGTAAGTGCATGTAAGAAGCCACTCAAAGACGCAAGGGAAGAACATTTTTACTACAACAAGAGTGCTCCGAGGGTACAGCATACCAACAGAGAGCCTATATGTGAACAGTGGATCCTCTAAATAAGCTGTAAGTTGGAGTGGTAACAATTGATCGTCTTATAATAAAGATATACTTTTATATGAGAGATTCGATTGCCTTGAATTTTATCAATGGTCATCATCTAAATTGCATGGTGAAAGAAAAGACATATTTCAATAACCAAAAGCCAATCAAAGCAACTTAAACTAAAGACAAGGTGGATAAAGGAAATCCATTTCAAATATCAAAACTGATCACTGACCATTGAGACAAAAAAAACCTAAGTTAATGTTTCCCTCACTCTGAAAGGAGAAAGTAAAGGATTCTTATTCAAAGGTCCCTCAACCCTCGAAATAGTCATCCAACCAACTCGTTTTGTGTCGGTCATTTAAAAATTTGAGTGAAGTTTACCTAGACAAGTACTATCATTTTAACATTCATTCATTCAGACAGTAAAACACTCTACGTTAGGGACAATAACTTTTTTAAAAGACTTCACTGCGTCATGGGGGAAATGGAATGTGCGCATCACTGATTTATATCCAAAGTACATGTAAAGTTTAAAAATTATTTATTTCAAAAGCTGTGGGAGGAGTTGACTCTGCAATACAGTTACTCCTTTAAGGGACTGACGGACTGCCTGGTTGAAAATTTCATGGTTATTTGCATTAATGTGCCACTGAGTATGTTTCATGAATTTTGTTTAAATAGAGCCAAAATATCATATAACCCGAGTTAAGTTATCTTATCTCTTAAATGCCAAAATGAAGATATTTTCTAGTTTTCAATTGTAAATTAAAATCGGCCACATAAATGTTAAGAAGTCAGCATTCGGCGTCCAATTTGCATGTATACTAGTTAAATAACCTACTCATACCAACCTATTTACCTTGCTTAGCCTGCTATAAATAAGTTTCAAAAGTCATTTGGACGCATTATTGTCCGGTTTTCGATCATAAATCTCGATTTTGTTTCCCGGTTTATTGTCCCTCTGTCATCTCATAAGCAATGTGATGTTACTTTTCAAAAACAACCACTTCTTTTCGAAAAGCCACCACTTGACTCAATACCTTATCGTTGTGTGGTGGTTTGCGTGCTTCTGAGACCCAAAGAGCTATGCCAGCCGGAGCTTACATGCTCCTGGTAGGGGCACCCAAGCTGGACAGCTCGACGGGTAGAAGCCAGACCAAATTTGAGTCCTTCTAAAACCTGCTTTCTATCTCTCACTATGCCTTTCTTTCCGTCTTTTCCCTCATCCTTTCGATCCCTTTCTCCCTGATCTGTCCACTCTCTTTTGGATGCTTGTCATCCACGTGTTTAATAACTGAAATATTGTTCAAAGCACGTTAAACCCCAACTCACTCACTCGATTAAATAACATCATTTAAGAAGTTTGGCATATTTAACCTCAACAACATACTGTGGCCACTTTAAGCATTCGCAGCTAAAAGGAGCAAGAAGGTTTTAAGATTGATTCTCTTGAATAAAGTATCACGAATTGAATCTTGCAGTGACAAATTAATTGTAAGGTTGCATGCATTCACAGAAGTGATTAAAATTGAGATAAAAAATTGCAAAAACATTCATTTTCACAGGTTAATTCATTTTTACGTGATATTTATTATGAAGATATGACTTTTGATGTTGTATAATAGTTGAAGGATTGCCATTGTAATAAAATTCTAACAGGTGATGAAATAAATAATAAATTTTTACCACAATTATCTCTAACCAGTGCATATCAAATCATTTTTACGACAATCGGAATAAGTATAATGATGTTAATTAGTATCGTATGTACAATTTCGTAATACTTCAGTGGTAAAATCATCTTGTGTTTGAGGCTTTTGTGTCATGAATGCTAATACTATCAATAATCATAATAACACCATGTGGAAAGAAGTCCGTACATATTTGCGATCAACAACAGTGTTCATCTAAAAACGCTTTAATTAAACCCCAATGTAATGAAATGACAATGAATTAATTTTTTAAAATGACATTGTCTATCCATAAAGTTGCTGATCGCGATGATGCATAGTGATGAGAAATATAATTTCATTGACACATTTATTTTCTTCTCTTCTTCAACTCAAGAAATACAAGCTTAATGACATCAAACAACTTTTATTACCTGAGACTTTCATAATACAATTTATATTGTCATATGTAATGAGGGCTGAAGAAGAAATCTATTTGTATGCTTTAATTGGTTTGTAAGATTATGACAAATGAATACTTGCAGGGTAGGAAAGTAGTATTAAGATCAGTAAAAGTAATATGTCAAAACGAAGGTAATAATATTCCGATACTTTGAACATGAGTATCTCATTTTGTCATAAACTTCCTGTGAGCAGCAAAAACTTTTTATGATGGGATTGGTGTCAGTAAGAGTTCAACAATCTTGATATGTTTAAGTGAACTTTTTGTCAGTTATGTGGAAACATGACTGTTTCATAAGAACCATAGCAATTGTGTTTGACTCGGCTATTTCCAATATAAAAAGGAATTATTGCTATATCCTTTACCATAACTGTCGACACGTCTTACGTATTGTGGGGCGTCAAAAATTCCGTTTCTAATGACATTAGATTAAAAAGGTCACGTTAGTTTTGTCAATAGCAGACAAACCACAATCGTTTCTGTAAATGGAAAAGGGTTACGGTTTCTACAGACAATTAAATTCAGTCAATCCAAACTGAAATATTACTGTTTATTTCAAGCTACTCTGAACAAACTTATCAAATACGTTTTTGTCCTATGCATTCTTAGATTTGACCCTATCGCCCCTAAGAGGTCAAACACAAATAAATCTACTATCCTGATTTCCAGCATGCAGCAATGCAAATAAGATGATACGGGATGACAAGCAATGACATTATATTTAAATATTCATTATATAATTAATGCCGGTGCCAGTTTCTTAGAAATCATTCCTCAAAAATAATTGTCCACTTTGAAATGTTATATCATTATCCAATTTAAATAAAAACTTTTGGGCTCCTTATCTAACGTGATGTAAATAGATGACGATCTAGCAAAGACCTTCGCCCTAAGGAAGACCCGAGTGAGCGATTGAGGGTTTTATCTATTTCATATACCGAAAACCTTGAATATCAAACAGATCTTTCGAAATATGAAACCATATATAAAGTTACCGTTGAACAGATATTTCAAAAGATTTACGTTGTCGAAGATGATGAGAAAACTTTACGTGAAACATTTTGGCCTAAACTTTAAGCTCATATCATGCAGGAAGAGGGAATCTCCTCAGTGACCTTCACCCTAGGGATTCCGCCACTGGTTAAAGAGGCAATAAAAAGATTGGTTCGAGAAGATCTCTTTGTTTTCGTTGGAACTGATGGATCATAGCTTGGGACGAGGCACTTTGTGAATGAGTCGTTTTAATTGAATCTCTTATAGAACATACAGTGGACACTGCCAATGGCGATTGATCTTCATGTGCTATGAAATATGGAAATGAGACATCAAGTTGAAAGCAAAAATAATGTAACGAATTGTATTTGACAGTTTGCATCTATAATCGCTGTTTTTATGGTGCCCTTAAAAGAGGCAGCTTATATTATTCAAGGGAATAATTTTCTTGATGGCAAAATGGAACAAGCTCTCGTTTTTATTTTCAAAAAGAGCAAGAGATTGGTTGCATGCCTTACTCAAGCGATTATTTAAAATATGTTAGAAAATCAATGGATTGGTAGGCACAATTTGATAAAAGGTGATTTGTTGTTTTTATTTGACTTTATACAATTTTCATGTCATGTGTTTTTTTCATAGACAAATTATCAAATTGAAAGAATAAATTGAGTTAATAACATTGACAGATAAGTACATTTCTGCTTGCTATATTTACTCATTTTACATATTATTTAGTAGTAGATATAATTTGTGTAAACTCTATGAGATCTACAGGTCTGATGGAAGTGTTATGATCAGAGATTTGGCAGTTCAAATGACCTACCCTCAAGTCTTCTAATATCACCTGCAAATACATCAACTCCATTTGATTAATGTAGAAGATATGCGAGGTAATATGAAATTATTTGTTATTAAACAATTCCTTCATAATAAACATTTCGACATGTTTTGTTACTATTCACTGATCTTTCTTTTCAAAGAAAAAATTGAAACATAAGTGCCCACGGATTTTAGAGATAAATATAGCATAGTCGTGACATTGCTTTGCGCATAAAAAAATTTCTTTAAAGATGTGGGTCATGTTAGTTCTAGACATTTTCTTATATACCAAATATTTTTAACGAATTTTTGAAAGACCCTGAATTAATGGTTATTGTTCTTAAAAATAATTCCTCTGAATACTGAACACGAAAGGTTAAGTACTGGAAATAAACCAAGGTTTGTTAATGACACGAAATTGGAATCTGTTTAAATCAAGTGGTATTGCTCAGTAAGAAACACCCTCCTCTCAACTATTATTAATTTCTCTGTGTTACAAATGTATTTCATGGGACATTGTACCCTCGGTTCCAGGTTACATCAAGTGTTCAACAAAGATTTTCAATCTAAGAAGATGCACTGTGTTCAGGCTGATGACCGTATTTTACCGTCAACATAAGATGATGGCAAGCATTTTTCTTTTTGTCAGGTGAACACCTGTCTATAGTCAAAACCTTTGCAGATATTCAGATAAAAGTTTCTTGTGTCACAGGTTGCCGAAATACTTCTTATCAGGAGTTGGAAAATATACCCGATGATGACCTTAACAAATAATTTTTTACAAACAAGATGACCGTACACTATTTTTATGATGACCATAAACTACAACAGTTATTTATCATATGTTTGTTATACTGTACGCTACATAACTTCAAATGAAGAGAGCTTTTCTGTGTGTTGTTGACATGGAAGTGGGAACATAACTGCATTTATAACTTTACTAATTCCCGCAAAGGAAAAATATTTTCACTTTTTTCTGTTGATACTTCGGCCATTTGACAAGGATTTATCCTCATTGATTGTTTCTAAGGAGACTGGTTAAAACCCATATTCATTCAACATAAATGGCCTTACAAACTTTAAAAGGAGTTAAATATATCAAAACACATTAACATTTCAATGCTGTGAGAGAAATAAAGAAGCACGGGTAATTATATATCTAAAAAGGCAATATCACAAACATTTTCCGGTACAATTCTTCTGTTTACTAACTCTTTTTGTATCAAACGATGTTTACGTTTTCGAAACTGAATAAAGGGTAAGAAATAGTGTAGGCACACAGCATATATATTGTCTTTCACCGTTGCATATCAGGTCTGGTTCAAAGGTATTAGATGACTGGAGTCATTTCCCCAGTTTGTAACTAACATGTAATTTATTTCAAACGACCTTGTAGAGATTAGCTAGAAATGATTATTTATAGTTCGATCAACATGCTTGCCTCAATTGATTTTTCTGTCATTTCGAAATCATTATGCATTCCGTTTACCAAATAAATTTCATGATGAATTGTTAAAAATTGATTTGCAAATCCATGAGACTGTTTTAACAATTGATCATGATAATGTTAAAGTTTTGTTCAATGATACATGAGGTTCTTTACACCATATCGTATACTATATCGTGCTCAGTCGTTTACTACATAAAGAAACACCATCCTTCAACCAACTGGTCCTCGTTCAAATGTGCATTGAGGCAAAGTTCGGAATTTAATACCTTGATTTCAAGACTCACCCATCAATCCCAAACTTCAAAGCAGGTTTCTCACTTTAAGGCTAATAATCCACTTTGAGTTCCATAAATGGAATCTGATCTAGGTCAGTATTTTCTTGAGTTGATAAGGGATAAGGTGTACAAGAAGGAATCTATGAGTTGCTGTATTAAACTAGTGTGGCTTATATGTACTTGGGATAACGGGAAGAATCACAACAGTGTAAAAGATTTTCAAGTATTGATCCAAGCAATATATTCAAATTGGTATTGATAATATATGTTTCCATATCCTTGGGGTTTTGGTACTTTGCTTCAGTCGAGGTTAATAGATATATCCTTCATCTCTGAAGGCATTATGGGATACCTTATTCAACTGACAGGTCCTCGTTCTTCAAAGACGATGTGTTGAGACGAAGATGGACGTTGAGCATTTTGAATAAATGGCACCTAAACTTCAAAGCACGTTTGCCTCTAAAAAGACAAAAAATATATGATGTGTACAGGAAGATGCATATGACACGGCTTTGATTCGAGAATTTTTTCAACAGAATTTTTGTGTGGATTAAGTGGATGATATAAATCAATATACACATTTTTCTTGTTAACTTCAATTATTTTGTTTTTATCATTGTAAAGGATTTTAGTATTGACCCAACCCATGACAATATGGCGATGACATACTTATCAATAAATCCTCAAGTCTGTTATTTCAGCACAAAAGATTAAATTATGGGATGTTAAAATATAACAAACAGAGTTTCTCTGTTTGCATAGCTTTTTATGTTATTCAACTTTAAAGAGGTGTAACATATGTTTTGGTGTTTAGTTTGTATATAAAAATTCAAATGTTCATGTAATTCTCTGTAAATTGAAAATCTATTTAAATTTTCAAACTGATCTTTTACCTAAATGTAGCAAATGTGCACAGTGCAGTTTATTTCCAGCATTGTGTAGTTTATTGTGAATCCCGAATAGTATGGTTGAAAAACCCTTTATGTTTCGTTTTAATCAATTTTGATTAGTTGAACATCTCTTGATAAGCTCTTTAACTTCATTTTACATTATAATTGATTTGCATAACATAATTCTTGCAACTGAAATCAAAATCCGCGGATACAATCATATTATTTGGGGATACTTGTTTCTCTTCATTTCCTGTGGAAACTATAACCATGTTACTGCAAGAAAGATTGTGCAGTCTATTTTCCGAATCAAAGTAGCGTAAATAATTTGAACCTTGACCTTCCTGTAAATGAAATATGAACGCTGTGTTGACAAGGCAGACGTAATGATTTCCCTTCAATTGATATTTGAACTTTAAGGCACTAACGCAAGCCAATATTTCATAAATGGTTAATGGTCATAAGTTATGAACTACATTTAGGTCTTTCTGAGGTTTTGCTCTGCATAGAATTTCCGATTCGTCTACAGTTATTATTGGGTAATGGTCACAAGTTGTGAACTACATTTAGGTCTTTCTGAGGTTTTGCTCTGCATAGAATTTCCGATTCGTCTACAGTTATTATTGGGTAATGGTCACAAGATGTGAACTACATTTAGGTCTTTCTGAGGTTTTGCTCTGCATAGAATTTCCTATTCGTCTACAGTTATTATTGGGTAATGGTCACAAGTTGTGAACTACATTTAGGTCTTTCTGAGTAATGATATAAATGGTTTCAAATAGTTTGGGTTGAAAAGGGAGAGGAAGCTGAATAGAGACATAAAAAGAAGACATACATATTTTTAGGTTCCGTATTTTAACCGTGTACCTTTATCTGACAAATATATTTTCACACGTTTGAGCATTAGGTCTAGGATATAATAATACATATACATGTATGTCTTAAACGTAAGTGTTTACACATAAATGAAAAAGCTCAACAAATATTAAATTGATATCTATGACCTAATCACAGTGTAAAATGCCTATATTTACCACTCGTGAATATCAGTAACATTGTTTGAATGGCTTGAAGATTTTTACTTTCGAAGATAATATTGTCTTCAGAGTTGCTCGGAGGAATTTAGCTCTAGAATTTGGTAAAGAGATATTGGTATTCGATCTCCTAGGATGCATGAGCGGTATTTACGGATCAATGCTAAGAATATTGAAGACACTGTACAAAACTAAGTCGGTTTATACATGTACTTTTTTCTGTAACAAATGCTGTTGCATAAGTATTCATAAACATTCAATTAAACAAAATAACTTTTTTCAGCAGCTATAGGTACCCTAAGGCCAGTAATAATTAGATACAAGTTTACATACATCACAGACTTAAGAACGTACCTTGATACTACTGTTTTTCAAAGTTATAGCTCCAATTTTAAGTTTTGCAGGGGCTAATTATTAAAGACCAAATCACTGATAACGGTGACTCATTCTCAACGAATCAATTTTAATCTTTCTCCGATGAAATCGTATGGAGTAATTTCAAAATGCTCGATTACTGAATCATGTTTGCAAATCGGCGTTTAAATGTATTTGTGGTTCTACAAACATTACGACTAAGACCATGTTGGATATTTCAAGGCAGTAAGCGATATTGAAGGCTAACAAGCTCAAGTAATCAATTGATGATTACTGAGAGTAACATGTATGTCCGACATTCCCCAGGGCTAAATAAACCCTTATGTCATTAAGAAGACATCAGAATTGGTGAAGAACGACATCATAACGACATAAAGGTCAAATTACAAAATATCACTGAATAAGTTGTTCATCTGATCCAATAAAAATGGGCTTTAACCAGAAGCTGAAACTTGGAAAACATCTGGTTGAACTATAGGTTGAACTACTACTACTACTACTACTACTATTACTACTACTACTACTACTACTGCTGCTGCTGCTGCTGCTACTACTACTACTACTACTACTACTACTACTGCTACTACAACAGGTCCAACAAAGGAACGATTCATAAAGATCTAGATGATATTCTATTGTAAAACCTTAGAATCATTGTCCTACCGAGGTTTCATTTCTCAGGTAATCTGTAAATATGATTAAATTCCTTCAGAAACGAGTAAAATGTACCGTATAGCTTTCCAAAAGAGCTTGTTGTATAATTTACTTTGTGGAATTAATGGACACCAAACGAATGCCAAATTTCTGGTAGATTGAATGCAGTTATCAAGAGTAACAAACTTAAGACGTGTCATTCTGAATGAATAATGTCAATGTGCTGAACATAGTTTTGTTTCATGTCATAACCAGAATAGTAAATCAACAATGGAATATACAGGTGTTTTCAGGTGGTTTTGGTTGGAGTTGACTGATCAACAATGTACGCTTTCTTGATTGATGAATGAAACCTTGAAGACATTTTTATCATGGACAGAGTCAGGCAGGATCATGTTGACCCTTATAAGAAATATGCACATGGCATAATTATTGTAACACAATGAGCTATATCGTAGATCTACCACCTCTTATTGACATCGTCTTTGTGCATTTACAGGAAAAGATACCCTAATCCCATCTTTATTGATTTCGTAACACGTAAGGGAAATTATCCACATTTAGTGATATCAGTAATAAGCAATATCTTCTAACAAAAGCTAACAAAACCCGTTGCCATAGATTATATATTTATTACTTTGAATATCAGGACTGTTCAATGACGAAGATCACCTTTTTGTTACCTCCATGATTACAACTGCAGCTACAAAATACAACTTACGAAAAATTAAGGTTCTCTTTTACCTGTGAAAATGAATATGTGTAAAAATGAAAATGTGACTGAAAATAAAACCTCATTTGAAACTACATGTCTATGATTGGTTTGATGAGTCGGCTAAATGAATGATTTCAAGGTACTTAACATATTGTTTGGTTTCGGTCGACATACAGTACGACTAACATAATTTGAGCAAGGGAATTATATTTTTTCTAAAGTAGTTAGAATTCTTTCTTGTCTTAAAATGACATATCCTTAAGGATTCAGATTTCTTTACTTTCTTATTATTTATGCACAACAAAGTTGCACTACGATTTGTCTAATATGAGAACAGCTAACTATTTTACATCAGAACCATTTCACTTTATGTATCAAAGCAATTCAAATTAGAAAGTATTGGTGAATCTTTTGAACTCTGTTGACACGCCTCAAGCATTGGATCGCCTCCAATGGCAAAATGCTTGCATTACGAACTGCAGATTAGGTTAGGTTTTGTGGTGTCAACACCAGACCAAACACCATCGTTAACGTCAATGAACAGAATTTACATCTTACAATAAGGTCTACGGTCCCGTTACACGAAACACTTAGGTGACCTTAAGTCCTTAATGTAGTCATTGTGCAACATAAAT
Source organism: Phorcus lineatus (assembly GCA_921293015.1). NCBI lineage: Eukaryota > Metazoa > Mollusca > Gastropoda > Trochida > Trochidae > Phorcus > Phorcus lineatus. Next base: position 52,665,600 of record OV121081.1, read on the forward strand.
GGATGCCACTACGGATAATCTTAGTGATATGGTTGGTTTGTGCAACGGCCCCCTGAACAGTAAGAAAATATCTTCTTGAAATTTTCTGAAACATACTTATATGTACAAAGAGAAAAAGTAAGGCACCACTTAGCAACATTGCTGTCTCAAATCACATTCGATAAATATATTTTCTTTTAGTTACCAACTTTACAGATTCTCGCACTACTGAGACATTGAAATGAAGTTATGAAAAGCATTGATCAAACAACCCTTATGTGTTTCATGCCCAATCCATTCGCATGAAAGCTACAATAAATAGAATGAGCTTGTTATCTCGGAATAGAAACACAGGACAAGAGGTGTAATTTGATTTCTTTGGAATTTCTCACGTGCATAAAAGCTTGGTTTTCCCACAAATGGAGTCATGTGCAACTGGGATGTGACTCTTTAAAGAAAGAGATAGTGCAAAGGATCTGGAGAACAGAGCGATAAAAAGATCTTCCATTAATCATTCATGTTATGAGTATAAGAAAACGTTCCATTAACGTGGAGAAAAGGTTTTATTCCAAATAAGGCTTCTGGCATCAATTGCACTGTTTGTATCTACCCTCCTCCCATTCTAATCTCAAATCATTTTAATTAAGAGAGATTATCTTGTCCTAGTTACTTTCTGCAAGTATTACCGAATAATTGAAACAGTCATGTATATGTCTTCAAATGTATAAATCCTCTTTATTACACAACATTTGAAATCTTAAATGATATGACCATGTCTGTCTTTTTCGCGAAGTAATAACAACCATGTAAAAGAAATCAATACATATGTTGGCATTTGTCTCGTAAGCTTGTTACGCTGAACACAGGCATGAAAACCTACATCAGACAAATCATATTAGTATTTATATACAGCTTTCCAATTAAAATTGATCCTGTTGCAAATTCTTGCCTGAAGAAACAATTGACATTTGTGACTGCAGATCACTGCTGACATAAATTCTAATTAGACGCTGAAAAATGTAAAATCTTAGGTATGAAATATTTAAGCTGTAGTAATGAGAAATAAAAACATAAGTCGGTAGGTGTACATGTAAAATGCCTCGCTAGAATTTCCAAATTTGCCCTCTCAGGGTATATAATCCGTGTATCTATAATAATCGTAATCGAGAGGTCCGTGGTTCAAATTTCGCCAAGGGCTCGGCAACTTTGTTGGCAGTAGAGAACTGTTCTCCATGCAGTAAGGTTTCAGCGCAGTACCATCCATAGTTCGCTAGTTCCAGCCGATGCTCGCAGGTTTCACCGCAATGTATAGCCATGATGGCGTTGCGGGCGTCCTACCTGCAATAATACTAGAAGCCGCGATATAAGAGAAATACTCTTGAAAGCGGTGTTAAACCCTAACTCACCTCACCTCTATCGGTTATTGCTGCGTGCAGAATAAGATCCACTTGTTTTAATAGGCACACATTTCTTGATATCATCTTTGTCACAAATAAAATGTACAATTAATGTAAGAACAGAACTGTCACACTTTCTACTTGTTATACAAATACGCTTACGAGCAAAAGCAAGGCCACCATACAAATTATACGGGATAATCAATTCCACGAGTGATGAAAACGACTGAAAGAGAGTTACAGCATGTCTTCAGAACTCGATTCAGGGTTCATATAATTCTGCTAAAAACGGGCATTTTGGCTTTTGTAATTAACAAATAAATGTTCAAGATGATTATATATGTCGATAACATCATTTATTGATTAAATTTCTACTTTCATAAATTCATAATTTTAATTCCAAACATTCTAGTAAAAAAAAACTCCAAGTGTATTTAAACTTTAATATACTCAAATGAAATGGTGAATACTTCTTGACAAAGCAAGTGTCTACCACAGACATTCAAAGTCCCCTTTCTCTGGTTGCAGTATTTTCTTTATTTCTCTTTTGAAAATGGGGGACATATCTTTTGCCTTTGTTTAGTATACGAGTTTATCTTAATATGATTGTATAAGATGTTAATTCAAGGTCGAAAAATATAAGCCCATGTAATTATACAACGTAAAGAAAGTCAAGACAAAACATGCAATTATTTGAAAAACCAGTGTCGGCAAGGGTAGCATTGTTCATAACAGAACAAGTTCAAAAGGAGTGCGGAGTTGAGTAATTGAGATGTGGAATTATTTCTTAGAAGGTCTTTGTAATGGAATTGACAAGTTAAATGCTTTAGTTGATTTAGGTGAGCGACGCTCGTCAATCTAACTTTTTCACAGAAACTATACGAGTATTGTAAACTGTTTTTGAAAGTAAAAGTGTTGTAAAAACACTCAGAGTTAAATTGAAATTTCTCAAGAAAAAAGGTTAAACTCTTGTCCTAGATGTCAAATGTTTTTAAAGCAACAATGGAGAATTTGTCTGTTATCGTTACATACCTTATACAAAAACAAACGTAATAATTTTTGTTTTAGATCCGAGGGGACTAAATTCGTAAACATCGTTCTTTCAATATTATTTTAGATCAGCCATATTCACAGTAACTTTAATATGGATCATAATTATTACCAGCATTGAATATACTGACGATCAACACCCCACTCTTGAGGATGTAATGTGCCTTTGTAAATTTCATCTGTAAAGTGAATTTAATGTAATACGATTTAGTACAGTTTGGATTAACATGAATCATCCATATGTTTTAGAACACCCGGTCCAAGGTTTGAAATAAAAACATAACTAATTGATAAGCTAAAATTTTATGAAATATATTTTTATAATGCACTGGTTAGCATGTAAAGATGTATGAAGTATTGGTTGGAACCAAGTTAAATCCCGGTGGAGACAAAGCACTTTAACAATTGAGTCTGATCCAGTGTTGTGTCCCTTGGCAAGGCACTCCACTCGTATTAAACTCAGCACATTAATCTGTACAAATGGGTATCTGAACATGCCACAAGCTACATTGAAAGTATAGTATGTATCAATGTGCAGCCTGTGAGCAGTGCCTTACTGTCACCCTAAATTCGGCATTAATCCATGTCATTGAAAATAAAAAGCCCGCATATTTTTATGAAATTTCCCTTTAAAATAAGAATATTTCCGATGTATTGATAAAGACAAATTCACACATAAATGAATCATAAACATGGTTATGTTTTGCATTAACATTAAAACTATTCTATTAGATCATAATAACGATATTATTCTGACCATGCGAAAAAAGTATATGTCCTTCATCTTTGAGTTCTTAAGGGAATCCGAAATCAACCAACTTCGTTCTTCAAAGTGATCTATTGACGTTGAAGTTGATCAGTGACTACCTTGAATAGAAAAGCTATCCTCAACTTCAAAGCAGGTTTGCAAATTCATACCCATATCGTTTCGTCTCAGCTACAAAAGGGTGGCACCTGATCTTGGTCGGAATAAATTTCTTGAGATGAAAGAAGTTGTACAGGAAAGAGATACAGTTCTCCGTGGTTCTATGTATTGTATATTTAATTATGGATTTTTCTGATGTAGGAATAACCACAGACATATTTGCATACGCTTTGCATAAGCATTGCATACTTAAATGACTTAATGTTTTCTTCAGTTTACCTTAGATTTTAATGAAAGTGTAAGCAAATCATATTCATATGTTCATTCTCTTTCGCCAACCTAGTTTCACACATAAATTGAGTTCTGACCGTGGTTCGGATACGTTCTGTAGATGATACATGTCATTGCATTACATACTAAAGGCATTGCCCTCTTTCCCGCGGGCATCCATTTGCTATTGATATCGGTGTCTAACGAGAGTAAATGAGAGCCTTACTTCATTCAATAATAGAGGCCAAAGAGCCATAACTTAAGCTTTTCTTCGGGTTTAAAGGAGCCATTTTGGTAACGATTTTAGATTCTTCTAAAAATATTTCAAGTGTACGGGAACCTGAGACAAAGCTTTGACAAAACATATATCACTGCTCTGAAGCTCTGTTACAGATCTGAAAATTACATTGGAGCAGTTACATAATTATTGTAGCTAAAGCATTAGAAAGTGAAATTACTTTTGAGATTTTAGGATGCATCATTACATGTGTTTAGGTGAAGGTAATTGATCAAGTGAACTAGAGAGAGTAATGGGGTTGAGCGTGCCTTCGATAGTATTTCATTCTTTCAACACAACCAGTTCATACACAGGTGCTAATTTAGGGAAACAACATGGATAATGTGTTACTTTTAAAATTTTTAGGCCTTAGGGGCAGTAACACTTTTTGTCAGAATGTTGTCAACAACGTTCCCCCAATAAACATTAGTTTATGCCAAATATATTATCTCCAGAGGGTCAAAGCATCTCATAAGTTATCCATAGTCGTAGAGGAAATAATCAAATGTTAAAAACAATTCACTGGCGGTCATTTTGTATGAATACCTTTTAATCATTTGCGGTGGGTAAATGGTTTCCCAGAGCTTCACCAAACATGGTTCCTTCTTTTAATAGCTGGTTCTATTTATTAAAACAACCATTCACAATCGTTTTCGTGAGATCGCTTTATATGTCTGAAAAAACGTTGTACTACCCCTTTCATGATACTACAAAACGGTGGTGTGTGTTATTTAGGTTTTGGTTCCATCATGTCATAAAGGTCTTTTATCTTGAATGCGAGATTTGTCCTGCTTCGTACATTGGAATCCGCAGCTGATATTCCAGTCCGGAGAGTTCACCCGCTCTAGCCCAAGCTTATACCCTTGTGTCTTAAATTTTCTGTCTTTAGATTAAAGAATTCATCATTTAAGACAACATAAATGACGAGAAAGACTTTTCTAAAAATATAGGATGGTTAAAAGGTTGTATGACTTTGAATGCACTCTTAACAAAAGATAAAAATTGCACATTTTAAGTCATTGATAGTCATGAAACCAACAATTATAATAATTAGAAAGATAAATGAATCATTATGTATGTTGAATAGTTTACCGTAACATACAGTCATGTACACAGAGGAAATCAGTTTCTTACCCGAAGTTGTTTATCTGACAGAGATCAAGATTAACTATGATTGTGTTTCCACTACATTGTAAATCGGACAGTTCTTTTAAGATATAAAACCATGATAAACTGTTCAACGGATGTTTTGAACTACCTTATTTCACTTAGACGATAGGCATTGAGATGAGAGAACCCTGTGAGAAACGGTTTGATCTAAATTATGGGCGTTTTATCTTTGAGTGAAAATGATCCGCACATTGAGAGGCTCTCCTTTGGGCTGTTTCTCCCCGGGGACCCTTAGAGTTCTTATGGATGCCACAGAGATATTCGATCAGAAAGACTTCTTTCGGAATTTTTTTGCCTTGATGTATCATATCTTAGAATGGAGCACTTTCTGAATGAGACGTAGCAATTAAATCTCTGATGGAAGATATTTGGGACACTTACCAATCTCGATTGATCTTCACTTCCATTGAAATATTGAAATGAGATATGAAGTTAAAAGCCAAAGTGATAAAAAATATTGTCATGCTTCGTATTTGACAGTTTTATTGGTTTTGGACATTCTCATGATTTTATTATAAAGAGAATGTAACATGTCTTCAGAAAAAAATGTCCTTACCTGACAAAGACACTACTTCTTTCATTAAGAGTAATATTCCAAATTAGTAAGAGAATGAATCTTTTCTGTATATATGCGTCACGTGTAATCAATAAAATGTATCTTTGAATACATTGCTACTAAAGGTGTCTTATCATTTTTAAAAATAATTTCTATTTCGATCATAAATTTTTCTATTATAGAGATTTTGTAAGTTCAAAACATACTATCTTTTATCACAACCGTATCGCATTAGTAAACAAGCCACTAGAGTGTGATCAGATCATTTTACAGGGACGGTGGTACATTATGTCCATAGTATTGTTGACAATCCCTTGATCTCAGGAATATAGGATTTTTCTCGAAGTTTAAGAGAAATGGTAAGCGATTTTTCTTTTATTCATCCGACCATTGATCAAGCCAAGATTAATTAAAATATATGAGTGATAGTCTCTAAAGAATTGCTTTACTTAAAGATGGCCCAGCACCCAGGGGTGTTCTTGTACTGTTGACATGACCGAGTGCCGTCACCGCTGTCGATGTCGCCGTTACCACTCGGTTTCGGAGTTGAATCTGTCTAATGGAACTATCTTCGGCCCAAGCTGTTACCCTTGGTCTTCCCGATGTTGGTCTGTCCTGTGTCTTGTCTGTCTTTCTGGTAGCGTATTAACAGCCTTCTGATGGTCGTTTGGCTGCAGTTGAAAGTTCTTGCAATTTGACGTTCGGAAGCCCCTATAGTGGACATACCTATCGCTTGATCACGTTCCGCTTGCGACTTGGCTTAATTTTGGTGTTCTGTTACTGAATGTCTCCTTTCTCCAACAAGGGTATGCAACATTGCTGCACGTGCATCGCAAATCCCGCCCCTATAATTGTGATCTTCAATAATCTGTAAACCTTCATTCAAAAGAAAGCTAATGAAACTTTGATGCAAACATGATTGATATTTTATCGATATTTTTCTTATATGTTAATAATATATTTTCATAACAAAATCTTTGGTCAACGTTTAGAATCAAAGCATAGGCAGTAAAACATTAACATTTTAGACAATGTATCTTTGTATTTTTTTGTCTAAGGAATGTTGAATAGCTTGGAGACCAATGGTTGTAAAGCTGACAGTGTCAACAAGCCTGAGCGACCTTGACCTACAACCAAGTAAAAAATATTTGATTCATTATCATACGAAGCTTTTTTGATCTAAAATTACCTATACTTGTTTGGTATAAGTAAAATACAACAATTTGCTGGTAATAGTGTGTGTTTTAAGTTTACAAGTATACGGTTGTAGAATCATTCTCAGTGAAAATTTGTTAGTTTACAAAGTTGTCGAGCTTGATCTATCGCTCTGAATTATCGATTTGATCAACATAAATAGTTAGGAATAAACCTTTATGAAGGTTACAAAGGTTTTTAAAATAAAAAGTTGGATAATGTGCGTGTAGAACGACATCGGTTTAAACGAAAGACAACATTTTTGGCCAGTTTTAGGTACGCGGTCCTTGAAACTTGTCCCCCAAAATATTTCAGCTAATCACGTCGTAGGGGGCGGGGCATAAATGCTTTCAACTCAATCGGTCTATTATCATGAAATAAAACTTCTCAAACATTCTTGGTGATTTAATGAAAAATAAAATCTCCTTGTTATATATCTCTTTATTTAAAAAATTTACTTCCTTCTTTAAAGAGGCCCTTCTTGATGGTAAAACATATAAATATTGATGAGGAAAATTTTTCTCATTCAACCATGGTACGTACAAATTCACATCGCTATGCTTTGAATATAATGAGTAACTGGTTACTACGTCTCTTACCTTACCAAGGGACGTTTACAATAAATCCCCAGTGGTGTTGACAAAGATTGAACGGTCACTCCCCATGCAAAGGGAGATGGATCACAGTTCAGGTTAGTTAGTGTCAACGATATCTATGCAGACTTGTGTTAGTGCGATGTAAATGCCTCAACATCAGATAACAGCACTGAAATTACCTTCATTAAACACTCAGTAATGCCTTCTCCGCCCATATAAAACAATTATTTCAAATTTAGTGAAATAAGGACAGTTGTTTTACTCAACCTATAAGTGCATTCCAGTAAAATGAAACAAAATGAAATTAAATAAATAGAAATTTCATTGTTTTTTCCACACATCCAACAAATATCACAATCAAGTGATTTGAATCTTAAGATAATGATATCTAAATGTAATATTGAATTCAAATAATTGTTTCTGTAAACGTTAATTTTTGCGTGAAAACACTTACATGTCGCGCTATTGACGTATCCATTTAACACTACAAGGTGGGCTCGACGTCGAAGTTGATTCCAGCAAATTCTTTGAACTCGACCCCACCTTGGGTCATTGATACAAGCAAAAATGAACCATGTGGGTGTTCTATATAAAGTTATTTTAGACATTCGCAAATAACATTGTCAACCGAATGAAAAAATTTCGTGGTACACAGGTGAGTGATAACAGGGGAAAAAATAAAATAAAAAATTAAACAAGCGTTATATTTCTATTTTTTCATATAGGTTCATATTTGTATTATTACTTGTTTTTCGTTAAGTTGTGTTGTCTGAACATTTGTATGATATGTAAATGATGATCACACGCTCAGGTTGAATCGAAATATCGTCGAGGTTATTAGCAACAGTTACTACAATTACGAGAAACTTTAGCGATCACCGATTAGATTGAAACCTAATGACGAGTCGTCGGTAAGTAATTGCAGATGGCATTGTGTAGATTTTTAAGACTGAGCGACAAATGGAGTGAAGGTGTGATTTCGGGTCACTTTGACAAAATAGGGCCTATCTGTCCTATAGTGTACTGGAATTGATATTATTATTTATATCTCATGTACTTTTAAATATAGCTAGATTATTTACAATATCATGTCCCTGTATTTCTTCTACCCTGTCCCTCATATTCAAATACCTAGAAAAGAATTACGTTTCAAAAGCACTGACGGCATTCTGGTGTTTTTCACTGCCAACCATCTCACAAGCACTCTTTCTTCAACAGATTGAGCTTGTTATCAGTATTGAATGGGAAAGAAGCGACAAAGGAGTTCATTCAAGTGCGATGAAGATATTGTTTCTTTTCTAAAACGGATTATGTGCAACTGTGATGTGACAAACTGCATTCAATATTGATCCAACGTGATTTATTTCTCATATGCTAATGTAATTGTGAGGAATATTCTTTAAGTTCTGGTGTTTTGACAAGATAAATGTTTGCTACGTAAATACCATATTTGTACTCTAGGCCTCTGGCCATAAAGCATTGAATAAATTTATTTGAGTAAGTACGTGTTTTAATCCCTCGAACATGTGAGTTGAAAATTAGTAAATTATCAATACTCTCTCAAACTCTGAAAGTTCTGTTTGTTAGTCAAAGGAAAAGTAATTCAGAAGTGTTTTATTTTAAGAGATTAGCACGTACATCTACAAATACCTGAATATACTACTTCCCTATTCTCGTGAATATCCATAAATATTGTACATATTTTGGACGATTCAATGTATTGGTATTGTTGAAATTCGTAAATTTTCTTAAAAAGTTATTGATCAACATAAGTATCAACCTACTATATAATAAAATTCTTGGCATCGTAATTAAGTCATCAAGTGCGAATTTGTAAAGAAATAAAGATTTTCATTTAAGCTTAAAAGGGGTATATAAAGGTTTGTGTCTGTATTGCAACACAATCTTACCATCTCATTGAATTATCATCAAGTAGGGAAAAGCAAAACCTAGAGACTGTTTGCAAAAGATATTGTTATTCACAACAATAGAGATCCAACTACATGGTGGCTTTGAAAAAAAGAACATTTTGACAAGATTTATCCATCCAAATCATATTTTCTTCTTAAAATACATTTGACAAGTTAAATTCTTCTAGATGTGTTAACTTATGTAATGTGATGTACATTGTTGAAACACGGTTTTCACATTTGGACCTTAAAAATTATGAAAAATATGTCAATGAAGACTCATCCAATGTGAAAAAGATGCAATTGATTACAAAGATATTTTTTCAAAGGTCAGAAACAATATCCACAGCTATTATATTTATATATATATATATTGAAAATATTAATAGTTTTCTAACTATCTTTATATCAAAAGTGCATATTATTGTTGGCTGTGTTTGGAAAATAAAACCATGATTAATAAAATAACAATTGCTAAAATGAAATTACAATTTCTCAAAAATCCGGTTTAGTGAAGAGAATTATTTCTAAATTTCGAACTGATATGAAACTTTTTCACACTTTGTAATTTTTGGTTTTCTAAAAAACATTATAAGTTGTGTATATGTATCTCCAAGACATCATTCCAATCATTCAGGCATCAGAATCTTATCAAACTTATTTTTATATATGCATGAGGATCTTTTTACTTCAAAGCCAGTATTGTAGATTATAAACGGCAAAATTTTTTAACAACATTTAAGATAAACCTACTTCAACCAAATTTTGTCCTTATTCCCCAATGATGAATAAGGCAAAGTTCGGATTTAAGATCTTCCTTTCAACCTTCAAACCCAATGTAATTCAGTTCATGCTATATAAATAATTTGAAATCGCTAATGACATTTTAGCTATTTGATTTTTCAGCGTTAACTCATTGGATAATTATTCAAATTTCTAAAATGTCATTAGCGATTTCAAATTATTTATATAGCATGAACTGAATTACAAAAGATGCAGGTTATTTGATTATTACCTCTTTCACCTTTTCTTCAAAGCAAAACAGATTCACAAAATACTGTGTATTCTACCTCTCATCTGAAGTGTGGTGCACATAATTTTAGCTTTAACCTTGCTGAGGTAAGAAAGGCTGCTGCATTTTCAAACGAGTTTCACTGTCACATTCCCTGCAGACATCCCTTTGCTATTGATATTTAGGTCTGAGAACAAATTGTATCCATGTTACAGATTGACGATTGCGAGTTATGTATTTTGAAGTTTCATTTTAAGCAGTATAAGAAGATTGCCGTACCTTAATTCTGACAGATTACATGGGGAAAGATGTGTAACATTTTACAAATCAAAATGAAAAATAGGACCCTCTCGATCCATGAAGTATCATTGTACATTTGGACCTTTTTCAGATTTGCTAAATGACTTTGTCATTGCATATTCTAATATCAAAACAATTACATTATCGTCGGATTTGAATAAATTAAAGGACGAATCGTGTAACAGAGTTTTTGGTTGGTGTTATATATACACATACCTTTAAAAAAGTTGAATTTGATAGAATAGGATATCACTGTTTCCAGTGCATCTGACAATTATTTCTTATCAAAAGTGATTCTTTGTCTGTTTTAACGTACTGACATCAGATGCTGATACACCTTCATTTAACAATATAGCTGCAAATTGATTTTGATAGAATGTGATATAGAATATTTAATAACGCCTCAGTGAACACTGGTGTGTCAAATAATCGTTCAGTGTTTCCCCTACATCTGCTTATTATTCCTTCACAAAAGTGTTTCCTGATGTGGCGTTTCTGTTTAAATTGGAAGCAGTTGCTGTTATTCGAGCGCTGAAAAATAACATTAGTTTTCCAAACTGATGTATAAGCATGACTGCATTGATTCCTATCATTACCGTGTAGGCAGTTATTCAAGACAACTGCTCGAATGTCGAACGTCACAGACCCTAAATTAATATTTTAAAAAATTGAATTACATGCTTATCCCCTCCCCTAGGGCACCAATAAGACTTAGGCAGCAAATAAGGCAGCAAAGAGCTTTGTTACAAGAAAAGAGTTTTATGATCCTTCCTTTATAAGATTCTGTGGATCTTAGATTGGAGGATATCTCGGTCAGTGATTTAAACAAGGTAACTAAAAGTACAGATGATGTATGAACTTTTCATTAGAGGTGGGTTCATCAGATCAAATAGATCATTTACAAGAACAATTTTATGTTTGAAAGCTTTTGTCAATTTTTTGCGGAAAATCTAAAATATTTATTTTTCAAGGACAAATATAATAAATGAAAAGTTGTACTTGACACTGGTTAAACTGAGAGTTGGAGTAACAGATTGTCTGTTTAATGATACAGTGTTAAATGCTCATAGAAGTGATGTTGTCATATCCTTCTATTCATTTTTATTTCACATTAGTCACCAGTATAAAGCTATTTACGATAAAAACGCTATTTATGTTCGCAAATGTCTAGTATGGCAATGAGACATCAAGTTGATAGCCAAAATGATAAAAAATACTTTTATGCATTGTAATTGACAGTTTTCATTCACTAGCATTTGTTATTTGAGATGCTATTGAAAAAAATTCCTAATAGCCAAATGCACACAAAAAAACCAATTCGTTTTCACTGTTTGCAATTCATTATTCGCAAGAGGGTAAACCTTTCTTGTATATGTAAGTTACTGATTGTTATTGTTTGCACCAATGATGACAACAACATGTACAGTACATTCATAGAACATTGCACCCAAAGATTATTTATCTATTGCAATCTATAACGCATTTGACTTATTTAAATTTCAATTCTTGAAATATTGTTTGTCTAAGATAGAAGTAAGCTTTAAAACATCATCAGATTGCAAACATCGTAATAATTGAATAGTAATTTCCAATGGCTTATAGGAATTTTGTTTTTATTGTTGGTATTGTATTCGTGATTCACAAGGACCCTGTAAAGTTAAATGTTTCAATGTTATTCGTAAATGTTTTTCATGTGTTACTGAAAGTAAGAGAACAAAGGATCTATGTAGAGGTTGTGCCGTATGAAAATGAACATATTTCATTCATGCCGTTGAAGATACAATACATGCTTGATCTTTAGTTACAAGATAATAATATGTACATATACACATAAAAATACAAGTAGGTTATCAAGTGTTTCATTTCCCACAATATGGAAATATTGAGATGAGATATCAAGAGATCTAAATGAAAAGTCAGTCAAGAAATGTTTGTAATATGATACTCGTGATACATCTCCAACATTATTTCTAATGAAATTTTGAAACAAGATACAGGTATTCAGAGCACAGACTAATAACTTATTGATAATGCACCCCGGAAATTCTTTTGACATGCTAATTTTTAATGTCAAAGGTCAAGGTCGTTATGAAAGGTGATATGATATCTGTATAAAAATGAATAGTTACACTGTTAACCTTTTTAAATGAAATAATGAAAATAAACTTTCCTATTATTCACGTAACAGAGGGCCCTTTTTTTTACCTATGTCATAAAAAAGATCTACGATGTCGACAAACGAACCTAACTGAAATTTATTTTTTTAACTGTGTTTTCATAAAATGTATTACATCAACGATATATACAGTCTGGTTGTTTAAAATAACAAAGGGTGCTATACAACGTTCCCTCTTATTGTATTCATATCTCATCCCAATTACCAGTTTAAAATGTAGCACATTCTGGGTTTGGCAGTTTTCTTGATCTATCCCAACACAATGTTAAATTCAGGTTGCTTCACAAAATAAAACTGCAGAGTGGCAGCCATCAAGAATCATAAGATTTAACTATGTGCATAATCTCTTTATCCTATGTGTTTTTTTCTGCTATTGACAGTTTGGGAGTTTGTCTCAGTTCACTTCAAGAAATTAAAAGAAAACATTAAAAGTAATAAAAGGGTTTTTTTAAAGAATTTTTTCATTAGACTTATTTGACACATATTCTCTTTGTATGAATGAAGCAATGCTGAACCTGTATCTTTCAGAGAGGAAATCTTCAATAAATAATAATTTATCCTCAATACATCATTCAGCATAATCATTACTGACTAAAAAAACATGATAAGACTTATTTTCATTTAGGGTTCTAGATTATGTCCTTCTCTTAAAAAAGGATCAACTCCCTCAGAATTAGAAGGAGAAAAGAGTTGAAGTTAAGCAGTGCTTAAAATTGTAGTGTACAGACTGTCTAGTAGCCTGTTAAAACCATTATTAAAAACTAGCCATTCTTACATATTACCATTGGATATAGCAATGGTCCTAAGTGATGGTTCAGTTCAGTGACCGACCACTTTATATGACCAAGGATAGTTTGTTCTGAATATGGAACCAGCGGTGTTGTTGACCCAAATGGTCACTTCTCATTAGAATGACAATACATCACAGGAAAGCTGTAATCAGTGTCATCAGTATCAGACAGAGTCTGTGTGGGGGTATGTGGTTACTGCATAAGGTGTAACATCAGATAAGTCTCTCACAGTACTGACATGGCCTTCATTTAACTCTCACTAGTGCTTCTACGCCTGAATGAAGACACTAATTCAAAGGTAGTTTAATCACGTGAATTGAAACACTATGCCATTATAGTCACACAACATAAGGAATGAGTGTGCGCAAAATACTAAATGAAGTTTGAATACTTCCAACCTTGTCTTCCGAATTAAAATACCAAAACAAAAATTCAGGAAAAGTCAGCAAATTATCCTTGATCTTTTTTCGATATGCAAAGGGTTTATTATAGGCATAAGTTTCAATGGGTCTTTACATAAACCATTTTTTCAAATACAATAATTAGAAGATAAATAGTTGCCTTTGTAAAATTTCCGGGATTCATTGTTATTCAACACCCGCAAATTTAGTTTAAAACCGACGGCGTTAGCGGGCGTTGTTTAAAGTTTAAAGTTGAAGAACGAAATCTGTTTTTGCGTACTTATTTTTGTGTGGAAAAGACTTTGCGACTGTTCTATTTCTGTAAGAGGTGAGATAAGGGTTAGCTAATGTGAATTTCCGGCATTATTTACATTACAAACATCGTTGTGATAATAGCAAATAGTGGCATTCGTAACAGCGAGACCTTACAACATACTTGTTTAATTCGAGACCGAAATAAACTATTATAAAGCTCGTAGAAAAATACAAAATACAAATCTAAAAACAGCCTTATAAATGCACAGAGGTGTAGATATCACATGCAATATACATGGATACTAGTTATATAACCTATCAAACGCTATCAACTCCTAACTGCCCTCCTGGTTGTTTTAGATAAGTCTCCAAAATTACGTTTGACTATTTGACGAGCGCCACCGTCCGGTTTTCGATCATAATTGCGACGTTCTACCTTCATATTGTCACTGTATATAAACAATAAGATTCAAAATGTGTCTTTTTGGTAACAGTCGATACTTCGCGATCAAATGACCCCATTGATTAAGTTTGGCATATATGACTCCAATAACTCACGGAGTGGCTCTTTAATGAGTCCGAATCAAACATTCAAGCGGTACAAATAGATTTCTTCCAAATAATAATAATGGGTTTCATCAGTAAAACCTTAGGGTAACTTTATCCAAACTAGATGTCCTCCACGTGTTTGGGAGGAAAAAGCAATTAGAATGAAATGTAAATTGCTTCACTACGTTACACATGTAGATCTCACAAGGCTTAATAACTTGAACAGTCAGTTCACCTGTGATGTTATTTAAATAAGCTCATCAGCGAGTTCGCCGCGTATGCTAGGTATGCAGGTGACCTCTAGTTTGCGTGTATATCACTGATCTTCATCACTCAGAAAAGGAAAATTTCTCACTGTTTTCTAAATGTAGAGTTGCCTCCATATCCGAATGAATTTTTTTCTTTGTTTAAATTCAATCTGGTTCGATTTGTTGATTGGATAAAGTCAAATCTCATCCTATGGAGTTTTCTTTCATAAAGAAATCTCTGCACACTCTACCAAAGCTTTACGACACAGGGCCAATTCAAATAAGTTATTTCTGCAAACAGATATGTTGAGCTAACGCTTTGCCTGAAATGTGTAATATTTGAATTCTTGAAAAGAAATACACCAAAACAGTTTTAAATGCTGATACGAATTTTCATGTTGCTCATAAGTCATGTAGCGAGAAAGTTGTACAGCATAATAATATTATGTTTTCTATGCACTGTTGTTCAGAGCAACAATAGACCATTTCAGAAAAAAACAATTGAGATTTTCCTCAGAATGAATAGCAAGTGTTTTCAATGCATCCTTGAACTGTTGATCACAAAAGCATAATAAAAATTTCCTCAACATGAAAAATGATGTGTACTCTACTTTTTCATCTGAAGTATGGTGCACATTATGTTGAGCTTTGACCTTGCTGAGGGGTACATTCTGCAGCTAAGAAAGAATGCTGCATTTACAAACGAGTGGCACTGCTCCCTATCCTGCAGGCATCCATTTGCTATTGATATTTATCCAACGAGAGCAAATGTGTATACTTATTGCAGATTGACGAGTCCTCTTGGGGAGTCTCTTGGTGAAAGAATTTCAGATTTTAAGAAATCGAAATGAAAAGAGCACCCTTTGGACACATGAAATAAATCGTTAAACAGTGCATGCTTGGACCTGTTTTCAGATTTTGCAGACTTTATCCTGCACATTGTAGGCATCCTTTTCTAATAATATTTGGGTAATAGCATATATAAATACTTATACAGATTAACGATCCATACTTTGAGGTTCTTCTTTTAAGGGTGTTGCCCTACCTTGAAACTGACAGATTATTTAGGGAAAGAATTCAGATTGCAAATATTAATCAAAATGAAAAACGAACATTTTGGACACATGGAATAAATATTTTAAAATAAATAAATATTTTGGGCCTCTTTACAGTTTAAAACATTACATTGTCCTTCCATATTCAAATATCCCAGCAATTACATAACTCTTGCATTTTTATACATTTGTTGTACAAATATATTTCGTGGGAATCCTTACCAGAGTTAAGTTAGTGTAATTGATACTCACTACTTTCAAACAAAGTTGCCAATTGACATTGAAAGAATGTGAGATAGAATTTTCAATCACGCCTCTGTAAGACGTTTGTCAAACATAGGTTTCATGTTTCCAGTACATCTGGTAATTAATACTCCTCAAAAGTTTACTTGATATGTTTTAATGCATTTGAATCAGTGGATGTTATTCGTGAACGACATCGGTTTTTCAAATTTTATGTCCAAGAGTACTGCATGAAATCCCCATCTTTGCCGTGTAGGCATTTATTCAAGACAATTGCCGGAGTGCATTTCTCACAGATCCAAGATTAACTATTGATATTTTCAGAGATTGACATACATGCTAATCCTCTGCCCTCGGGCACCAGTAACCCTTAGTGCAATTAAGTAGGCAGCAAAGAGCTTTGCTTCAGGAGAAGAGTTTCTAGTCTTCTCCCTTATGAGAACGATGGATCTTGGATCGGGAAAGATCTCAGTCAGTGATTGAGTAACGGTAACTGAAACTGAAGAGAACAGAATTCATCAACTTATCATTCGATGATTGCTTATCAGATTTCATATTTACACGAAAATTTTACAGTTTAATGTTCTCGTCCATTCTGACGGAAGCAAAAGAGCATATCTATTCAAAGATAATACTCTCATCATATCATGGAGAGAAAAAAAAAGCAATTTGTGTTTGAATTCGAGTGTATGGATCAGCCAATTCTTGTATATACAACCATATCCCGTGATCCTGTTAATCGAATTTTATACGTCTTTAATATGACAAGACTTAAACTTTATAAGATGAAAAACCTTTTTTGTGGAAAAAAGCTTGTGTGTTTGAAGAATGTTTTTTCTATGGTTGAGAGTAAAATTAGATGCTCTCCTTTGTGCTGCAGAGGACAGTCTCTCAAGAAGAGATTTTTGTGGTTTCCTTGATGGATCTTATCTTGGGATGGAGTACTGTTTGTAAATTAGCCGTAGTAATTGAATCTCTCACATAGCATGTGATGGACGCTAACCAATACAAAATGATCTTCATGTCCAATGTAATTTTGAAAAGAGAAATCAAGTTGAATGCCAAAGTGATAAAAATTACTTTCATGCATCGTATTTGACGGTTTTCACTCATAAGCATTGCTTTATTGTGACGCTCGTAAAAGAAGCAGCTTAAATTCTTTATTTAAAAAATTTCCAAATAGCGAAATGGACAAAAATCATTTCAATTTAATTTACGAGGGTAATTCAATATAGAAAATCATTCTTGTACATGTATCTATATGATATTGATTATTTTTAATTGTTTACATCGATGTCGATTAGTTCATTGAAATATTGCAACCAAAGATGACTTATCGATTGCAATGATTTTCCGTTCAACTTATTCACGTTGTGCCGATTTTCATTGTTAATGTCTGTAACATGATTTTGCTTCCTATATGCAACAACATCAGATAAGTAAACAAGGTATGCAAGTGTTATTTTAATATATGTCTGTTGTTTGAATGTACTTTGTTCGTATTGTTGGTGTTGTATTGGTTATTCCCATGGGTTTACAGTTGTGGTATTAAGACCCTGTATAGTGAAATAGTTCAATGATGTTCATAAATTTGGTTAAAATCCACATATGAACTGTAAAAGGTTGTGCCCTAAATAAATGAAAATACTCCATTAGTTTCTATAACTTATCGATCTTATCCGAACAAGGTTTTCAATGTCCTTACATTACTATATCAAGATATAAGGCCGTGTAAGTGGATAAATTGAAATGAAGTAAATCTGGCAATTTTTAATCAGGAAATGCAAAAGGTTCTCAACACGCACACAAAAAACTGAAGTGTTAATCTGTTAAAATGAGATAAAGATAATAAACATTCATAGGTATCTGTTTGCATGGTCTCATAAAGATAATTTTTCTCAATTTCTTCCGATAAGGCAATAGCCATTATTTCATCAGCAATGGAACATAAGACCTTATGTCTTTTATCAACTGAAGAGAGAAAATGAAATAGTACTATGACGTATATTGCCATGCCTTGGGGTTCCCATGTCCACAGAAAGTAGAAGTGAATCACAAAAGTGAGCTTTGCAAACAATTGATTACATTCTGATGTCGTTCATGGCAATTCATCACAAATGAAGTTTATCTTAAACAGATTGAGCTTGTTATCGTAAATGAATTGAAAGTACACAACACAGATTCAAATTCATTTCTTGGGATTCATCCATGTGGATAAAGATATTGCTTTCTTTGAAATGGCTCATGTGTAACTGATATGTGACAAAATGAATTGAATATGGGTCAAAAATGAGTGATTTCTTATCGATTGAAGTTGTCTGTGTGAGCTCATTTGCATCAAATGTTATGCTTCCTACCAAGATCATCAGAGGACACATATATCGAACTCTGGATAATAGTGTTCACATGACATTATTCACATTGTAAAATCATTGTATCAATTATAGTAAAGTTGGTCAATGTTAATCCTTAAAACATTGAGAATTTAAAGTGTTAACTTGAGGATACACTGTCATACACTTATTTACGTTACATTTAACCGTTTAAGACATGCTAGAATAAGAACATATTTTGGTATTCTTTGCATTGAAACAAGATTAGGAAAATAGGTTAAAACGTTTTAGCTGTTCATTCATTCATTCATTCATTCATTTCCTTGTAGTAAGAATTTTAGAATTATTTCGGGGAATGATATTGAATACGCTATCGCAATTGAATACCTGTTATGAGAAATGAAAATGAATCCTTAAATGCTTGTTACCCATGTTGCCCTTCAAAAGATTTGTAAGATTTGGGTCTGCATACAACAATTTAATGTTTATCAATACCAATGAAACCATTTTACATATGCGACTATCTATCAGTGTTGGTGTAAATCCGGTTCTGACCAAAAAATCTTGCATATGGACCTTATTAAGTAAACCTATTGACCATTAAAGTATAAATCTGTTTGTTTGTGGATGTTTTAGGTTTATGACTTAGAAATGACGGTTGTGTACATTCAACATAATACATTTGGAAAACAACTTCACAAATGTTAAGAAATACATTTAATGCAAATAAAAGTGCGAATAAAAAAACAAAAATATTTTTTTCTGATGTTTATTAGTAATTTTGGAACGTTCTCCTTGCAGTCTTAGATTGACATTTTCATTAGAATCCTCTCTCTAGCACCATCTGAGCAAAGAGGTATGAAGAAATATTGAACAAGTACAGCTCTATTTCATAGTTTGTTCATATACTTGCCAATCTTAGTGTAAATATCATGTAATATGTGGTCTATCTTGGTCTGATGAAAAATAAACTGATCATGTTCTTATCACTTAAGAAGTGGTCATTTGATATACCATAACATAGTCTAATTCTATATCTCATGATTGAATGCAGCGCTTTTGGCAGCTCTTTGAATTGGATAATGGTCAGAAATTAAAAAGCAACAACTTTATCTTTTCTCTTTTCTTTATCTGAAAAAAGCCAATCATTAAAGTGACACATTGTATGTTTCAGGAATTTTATATGTTGTATACGAGCCCAAAACCTGAGTTTTGTTCAAAACGCCTATCTAAAGTTGCATATTAATTTCTTGAATGCCCAAATTATGTCATTTTCTTGTTTTCGTTTGAAAAATAAAAACTGCCATAAAGGTCGAAATTCTGCGTCCCATTTATATGTTTATTAGTTGAAGGTATTACTCAGCAATACCATCCTATATTTCTCGTTGTTTTGGTTATAACTGAAGTTGCAAAAATTGCGACGCGCCCGATTGACTGGTTTCGATCATAAATCCTTTTCCTGTTTAATATTAGCATGCTAACTGATAAATTTTGATATGTTGATTTTCAGAAACAAACTACTTGTCGATGAAATAACACCATTAGTGAAGTTTGGCATAATTGACTCCAACAACATACTCTGTGTCCTCTTAATTCCACACTTGGTTATGCTCAATAGATGTGCATGTGGTGAAAATGTTCAAATTTAGTCCAAATGAAAAGTTTTATTCTAAAAGCAGAGGAAGCTGGAATTCTTGATAATGATCTGTTCCATCATGTGAAGGTAGGAAAGCTTCTAGTGACTTTGCGTTCAGGTGATGATTTTTAGAAGCACTATTGTTTATATCAAAAAGGGATGATCCAATGTCATTGCAATTGAAACAATACAATTGACGTCCGAACGACATCTAAATTACATGTGTTTGCCCTTGAAAACATCAAAACTTCTTGTCTTGCAAACATATACCTGACAACATATTTACCCTTTTGGAAATCCGTAAATGATAATGGTAGTCCCTCGATACCAGTGAACTTGTCAATGTGTTTTTGTCAAATTTTCTTGATATTTTCTCGAAGATGTTTATCCATAGTTTGTTTTTTTTTTTTAATTAAAGTCAAACAATTTTGAATGTTTTAATCATTAAATTAAACTAGTTTTTTTAATCACAAGTTGTTTTTTTAATTTTTTGCAATAATATATATGTTAACTAAAAGAATATTTGCTCAGAGGAAAAAAAAGAACTGTTTACATCTTTGCATTTATCAAATATATAATCTGATGTTAAAAGATGGTAGGTTATCGGTAGATTTTCTGTAAAAAGAACCCAGCACGTATACATGTACGTTCACACACAAAAATAAATAAGCTAAAACTAGCATTTAATGTTCTTCAAATGGTTTTTTTTTAATTGGTAATCTTTATACACTTTCCTCTATAAACGAACATGATGATGTAGTGTTAAATATAAATACAAACCCCAAACACCCGTACTCATATTAACAACATCACGATCTTATCAGTTATTTTTCAATGATGGATTATATAGTCTTTATAAATCTTTTACAAATGTTGTACACTATAACAGCAGTAGTCCTTGGCGGCACCAAGAGATACCTACTTCAACCAAATGGGTCCTCATTCGTTGAAGGTGAATGAAGGCAACGTTCAGATGAAAAACCTTCTTTCCTTCAAGTTCCTTTCAAGTTCAAAGAAGGTTCTTTAATAATAGGGTATATAACCCACATTGAGTTGCAAAAATTGGTAAATAAAAGTGGTAATTTGAATAGAAAAGATTCAGCTAATTATATGATATGCATCATTGAACTATTCAAACTGCATGAACATTTTCTTTTTTTTGGACAATTGAAAGCATCATCATAAGGATATAATGTATTCGGTTATTTTGTTATTTTTTTATTACATACAGACGTTTAAATTACCAAGCAATGAAATATAGTGAATTTCAATACAT
This sequence comes from Phorcus lineatus, assembly GCA_921293015.1. Taxonomy (NCBI): domain Eukaryota; kingdom Metazoa; phylum Mollusca; class Gastropoda; order Trochida; family Trochidae; genus Phorcus; species Phorcus lineatus. The sequence goes on from OV121081.1 coordinate 52,687,139, forward strand.
ACGTATAATTGTTCAATAGATTATTGCAATGTTATCAAAGGTTTACAAACATTATAGTCATTTTACAATAGTTGGTTGAAATCATCTCTCTTTTATTTGAAATATTAATATTCCTAAATTGTTATGAATGATTTGAAATGAATGTAATTTGAAAGACAAATAGTTTGCATATTTCTTAACAGAAACGAAATCCTTTTGCATAAACCAAATTCTTCATAGCCATCGGAGCAACATAACAATCTTAATTTATCATGGCATCTTTGTACTTCATCAACGTATAATGCTTGCAATTGTATCCCAATAGTACATTTATTGTGTAAAGTATCTGGAATTACTACTTTCAGCTTTTCTTCAAAGCAAAAGATAATCATAAAGTGCTGTGTACTCTAGTTTTGTAAGTCATGTGGTACACATAATTTTGACTTTGGCTTTACTAAGCCGTACGGTCTGCAGATAAGAAGGAATGCTACATTTACAAACGAGTGGCACTGCCCCCATATCCTGCAGAAATCCCTTTGCTATTGATATTTGGGTTTAACGAGAGCAAATATGTATCCTTATTACCAACTGACAAATCATGATTGGGAAAACAATTTCAGTGCCTATTTTACAATACTTATAATCAAGCTGTACAAAAACACTTCACCCGTTACCCAAGGCAGTTAGAGTTACTTGTTTATCCACTTTATTTATTTATCCATCCTCAGTGCACCTTACGTAAGGTTTGTTTTGTGGAGATTTAAGAATCAACAGGCTATCTATTGGTTTAGCTTCCCGTTCATTTTTGTTGTTTGTACGCATGCTGCCATTTGCAATCAAATTACAAAAGGGATGCAAATGTGACCCGTATCTTGCCCACAATTTTACACAAAGGCAGAAGAATGCGCGTTCTAATTCGCCAATGAAACGTTGAGATAATTTTTTTGAAAATCATGGTATGTTGATATTATACATATTAAAAACATGCCACATTACTAAAAGGTTAACTAAAACCAATACTGTGGGTGAGTTTAGAACACAAATTCTACATTGATAATAGTATTGTAAGGCACGTTTCCGCATACCCATTGAAAAATGACATTGAATTATATATAGTTATACGCTCGTCTGGTCTCACAAAATGCATTGTTTTATTTAAAAGGTATACTTGATATATTGTGACTGTTTTAATGCATTGGAATGGGCTGATGATATTCGAAATAATATATGAATAATAAGATTAGTTTTTTTAATGTGATGTACAGACACGCCGTCATTAATTCCAATCATTGTCATGAAGGAAGATATTCAAGACAATTACCGGAATGCATTGCTCACAGACCCAAGATTAACTATCGATATTTCCAAAGATTGACATGCCTGCTAATCCCCACTACATTGGACACCAGTAACCCTCAATATCATCGTATAGGCAGCAAAAACCTTTGCTTCAAGAGAAGAGTTTTACGATTCACCCTTGTCAGATCTGATGGATCTTGAATTTGAAAAGATCTCAGTCAGTGATTGAGCAGTTGTAACTGTAACTGTTAAATGAGAGCATAGTGCATGAACTTACCAATGGAGAATGTTTGTCACATATTGTTGTCATGTTCTACTATACATCTTCCCTTCACACTAATGAGCAGAGAATTCATAAATAAACGTTGTCAGTGTATGCAGTCTTTGCAGAGTTTATAGATCAGACTCATTTTTAAAGATATAAGATAACATTCGATTTTAAATTGTCTATAATATGTCTATTGTGTGACAAGACTATTTCAGGCAAAATGGCTTCGATCTTTGCTATGGATTTTTTTCCATGGTGAGAGTAGCAATATGCATAATGAGGCGCTGTTATCAGGTTTCATCTGTTACAGTTGCAGCGAGGAGAATCGTTCAAGCAGTTCTTTTAGAGGTTTCCCTGCTGGATCATATATTGGGATGGAGCAATGTTTGTGGATGAGACGTAGTAATTGAATCTCTCACATAACATATTGTGGACACTTACCATAACGATTGATCTTCATGTCCTATGAAATATGGAAATGAGACATCGAGTGGAAAGCCACAGTAAAATAAAAAGTACCGTTATGCATCGTAATTGACAGTTTTCATTCATTAGCACTGGTTTCTTAAGGCGCTCTTAAAAGAAGCAGCTCAAATGTTTCAAGAGAAGAGTTTCCTAATGGCAAAATGGACAAAAGCATTTCATTTTTATTGTAAGGGCTATTCAAGATTTGCAAGAGAGTAAATATTTCTTATACATGTACATGTCAGCTATTGATTATCATTTATCAAGAAAAGGACACTGTACAATTCAATTTTGATATGATATTCGTAAATCTGATATATGTGTAATAAGATTAAGACCACACATGAACTTTGTAAAGGTTGAGCTTTATAAACTGACAATTGTCCGTCAGTGCCGACGGAGACACGTAATCGATCTCACGTAAACGGATGATATACATAAATAAGAAAAGTTTCCTAGTATTTCACTTTCCATCACATGGCAATACTGAAACAAATTGTCATGCCTGAATACGAGCGTTGTAAATGTAAAATGAATAAAATTTAAAAGTAGTCAATCTAGAAAGGTACTTGTGAAATGTCTCCAACATTTTGTTTTCAGCTAAATAAAAATAGTTGCAGTGTTAAAATTTTCATTTGAAATAATGACATTAAAAATTCTTCTGAACAGCGGGATATCTCTGGTCTCATGTTATCAAAAAGACCTATGATGTAGACAATCGCAATTGACTGAATTTTAAAAGTTTTCGTTTCCGTTACACGAATAACATTTATGATATAAGAAATATGTGTTATTTCAAATATCGGAGGTTATTGGTATACAATCTACTCAGCACCGTTGGAGTATAGGAAATATCGGAATCTGCTAGTCAAAATATTTGATAATCCGGGGTTTTCGATAAAAAAATAGATCCGACTACGTAGGTAGGCTTTTGTTTTTATGTGTATTTTTCTATTAACAATTTTGAAATTCTTCTAATTTGACTTTAAGAAAATAAATAAGTTTAAAAGTAACGAATACGTTTTTGATACCTATATCATTTTGATTTATGATTGATTCGACAAATATTCTCTTGGTATGAATGATGAATGTAGCAATGGTGAACCTGTTTTGCTCAGAGAGACAAATGCAATCTACAATATTTAAATATTAATCTCCATTTTATCATTTGGCATTAACTTAAATGAAAGCAAATACGATAGGACTGGTTCATATTTAGGGTTCTAGAACATGTTCTTATTTTCAACAAAATATCAAGGCAAGGAGTATTTAAACTTGAGTATGTGTTGTGTTCTATCTCCGAAATAAACCGTGACGAGTATGATAAAGAAACCAAATTGGCATGTTTACATATAACCATCGTATTTAGCTATAATCCTACGTTAAGCTTCAATTGAGTGACCGACCACCTTCTTAGACCAAGGATAGTTCGTGATAAAATTGAAGCAGTTGTGGCGTATACCCAAACTGAAGAGTCGTCTCTCATTTGAAGGACAATACATCAGAGGACCAGCTATAATCAGTGTCAGCAGTAGCTAAGCGGACTTGTGGGAGTGTGCTGTTAATGACTTATAACTTTAGATAATTCTCTCACAGCACTGACACGACCTTCAATAAACTCACATTAACACTTGCTTCTGTCTGCATATAACAAATACAATCATCGACACAAATGTACTTAAGTGGGATTCAGGTTTCTAGTTATCAATATGGCAATTCGTGTACCTCGTTTAACACAATGTGACCAATGGCCTCTGTAACTACATGGAATATTTTTAACAAAACATTCTTCAGAAATACCGTACGAAGACATATACGTCATATTTGTGGAATATCCTTAATTGTTTTCAAATTATTTCAAACAGCTCCATTTAGATTACCATATCGTTCCATCAGTTCAAAATAAAGTCCCACTTCAAAGATTGAATAAGTTATTACCAAAATGTAAGGCAATATATCCGGTTTTTGGACCCCTTCACTGATGCATGAATGAAGTGTGCAGTATTATGAGGCGTGTAGGAGCACGTGCTTCTTGCCTGTCAAAGCACGGTGAATGACGTGTGTAGTGCAATATGTGCAAAGGAGCACATGCTTCTCGCGTGTTAAAAGGCGATGCACAAAGTACCTGTATTTAGCTCTTCGTGCGGTCCATGAACACCCTGCTACAATTTTCACAAGTCGTTCATTCTAGTTCGGGAATTTGAAGGACGATGCGGGTAACCAACAAGTTGAACGTCTAGAATTGTTTCTAAATAGGAATATTTTTCTTGAATTTGTTATGAGGTAACTTAAACACTCGTGTACTTAGTTTACCTGCAAGAATAATCATGAAAAACAGTATTAGGTATCAACTTATATTCATATAATGGGAAAAGGTGTGGTATAGTGTAAAACCTAAGAAGATATTTTATCGGATTTAAAGCGTTACAAGCTTTCGTAAACGTTATATACTGGTTCAAATATTTTAATTTGTTTTCTAGAGTCAATGATTTTGCTTAATGAAAATTTGATGTTTTAACTTTGTTTTAAACCGGTTTTCGAAAGTGTCCTTGCATCAGATTTGAGGAGTCTTTTGGCAAAACAGTCCTGTTATCGATAAAGAACAGGACAATTGTATCATGGGTTGCCATGGAAAAGATGCAAGTGGGATTCAAATGATAGACTGTAATTTTGTCACTTCTTTGTTCATGAAGCAATTCTTTAAAGGCCACTTTAAAGTTCTTGTCGATTCCTAAGAGACATACGTTCATTAATAAGTCCTTAATGTTAACTACTTATATTTTCTTTGAATCGGAGTGATAATCTGCTCAAGTCGTTAAAGATGTAGTGAAGAGATGCAAGTAGAATGTATCTGGGTATTCGCCATGGTAGCTCATATCTTAGAACTGATCGCGGTTTGTGAATGAGAAGTTGTGGTTGAAACTCAGAGAACATATTGAGAACTCCTGCAAATGACTATTGATCGTCCAATAAAGCTCAATGAAATGTGCAATTGAGACATTAAGTCGGAATCGAAAAAGATAAATATTACTGTCTCTCAGCGCAATTGGCAGTGTTCAAATTCATCATGATTTCATTTCATTTGATTTAGAAACTAACCTCAATTGCGAAAACAAAAGAACGGATCTTTCTTTGAAATAATTTAACCAGAAGGCATAAGACATTCATTGTTAAATAAAGTTCATTGGACTTTAGAGTTTTTTTAAGTTTAGATAAGGGAAATACATGTATTTGGTATCATAATCGGGAAATCAGATAAGCGTTCAATGTTAGAAAAATACGGTGTCTCGCTGGACATGTCAAATAGAGATTTCATTAGTAGATTGATAATGATAGTTGAATTGGTCACAGACTTGTTACAGTTCAACTCAATGAAGATATTTTGAAGATATCTGCTGATCGTTTATGTAGAGTAGGACATGATTGATTGTTATCTCGGATTGTTTATAGTATTTTTTACATTAAGTTCATGAAATGATTTTAATTACTGTTTCCAATAACAAGGACATCATTGTCCAAATTAATAGGGTAAGTTCACAAACCTAATTGTGTATGGAAAGTAGAGCCAATGACTCTGTAGATCATGAGGTTATCTATAATTTAATTCATAAATGGTCACAGGGTTCCAATATTAGCTGTCACAGGACCACCAAATCCATAAATGATAATCCTCATCAGCTGAGTTTTTTAGGCTTTTTGCATCTGAAGCAGACGATGAAAATACATTTTAAGGGTGTGGTCCCTGTGGCCCTAAGGGTGTGGTCCCTGTAGGGTCACAGGATTACCAAATCTATAAATCAGAAACCCCATCAGCAAAGAAGTCTTTACGTAAGGTTTCAGCTTTCTAGGCCTCATGCTTTGGTGAAGATGTAAATAAGTTATTAGGGCGTTACCCTTGCGGCCCTTATCAGGAGTCACAGGGTCAACAAATCTTTAAATTAGAATCCCCTTCAACTAAGTTTCAGCTTTCTAGATCATTTGCTTCTGGAGAAGAAGATGAAAATAGGTTTTTAGGGCGTGGTCTCTGTGGCTCTTATTTGGGGTCACAGGACTACCAAATTCATGAATTGAAATCGTTATTAATCAAGAAGTCTGTACACAAGATTTCAGATTTGCTAAGTTAATGGAGAAGACGATTAAATAGTTAAAAGTTTAGGTTCAGTCGCCGGGCGACATGCCATGCCATAAGCCCATCGGGTCTTTCAAGCCAGATGAGCTAAAACTGACTTAAACATTAGAAAGTTGTTGTTGAAATAACAGAATAAAGACACATTTTAATGTCAACATTTATTTTATTAAATGAAGATGTAAAGTTGTGGCCAGCACAACAGGAAGACTACTAAAAGACAAAACGTCCACATAAATATATGTTAACTTCATGTACGTGTACAGCCTTTCTGTATAAATATTGCTTCAACACTGTTATTACTTATTTCATGTTCTGCATATATACAGATTTCCTTGCGAAAGACATGTTTAAGATGTCCCTTTTTCCATAACATTCATCATTAAAGACGAGTTTCTCATAAAACAATAGAATTGGAAACAGAAGTCTCAATCCAAGAAGATTAAAACGTCCCTCTTCTGGTTTCAATCACATGACTCCTAAGAATACAATTTATATTTTGGTATTACAATGAGAATCATACCAATTGAGATCGTCATTGAAATCATATATATAAGAAAAAGAAATTTATCCACAACTTCAGCCACAAAGAACCACTGACGTTTGAGTTGGATAGAGTGATATTGAGCACTCGTAACACTGAAGCGTGCGTCGGTGCTCCTTGAACCAGGCCCTACTTCCCCTATCGGCTCTCTGTTGATCACCTCAATGTGGCCGTCTCTGTTGATCACTCTGTTACTCCGGGACCTCGGAAGTGGGCGATCATTAATCTTAGGGGAGAGTAACTCAGTCGTGCACGTCGCTTCTTCCGGTGACTGATCGACCTCATCTCCTTGTGCCGTGTTATCATTGCCGTCAACTTCTTCTGGCGTCACTTCCGGTTTGGGGGAAATAACCGTTTCGAACTGCAGTCCGTCTGGTTCGGCACTGTTTTCCCAAGCGTACTTGGTGAACACGATCTTGCTCAGGATTGTATGGCAGAAAACGAAAAGCCACTTAGGAATAGCAGGCGTCTGTTTGTCCTCTCCGCGCTTCTTGATGTTCATAACGAGTGTCGCCATGATCAGAGACACGCAGTTGAACGTCATCACCATGAACAGGAAGATACCTGGTGGTTGAGAAAAACATTGCCAATAAGAGAACGTGTTACAGAAATTTAAAATAATTATACATTTCTTTAGCTAAGAAAACCTAGATTGAAGATATTCTTCGATATCAATTATTTTTATAAATTTTATACTTCGTGTTCTGTAAGAATTCATGAATGACAACTCGCACACCTCCTCACGAAATTATGATTGAACAAACACGCTTAACAAAATCTTAGTGTTCTGCGTGAATAAACAAAAGGAAAGCTTTGTAAACCTTGTTTTGACACTTAGATAGATTTAATGCCATTAACAATATGACAATTGTAAGTAAATTGCTTTAAAACAGCATGTAGTTGACATGTTACAGTTAGATATTCGCCTTTACCTAGAACCGGAGTGGAGTTGGTGTCCGGAACGTTCTCTGCTATGAGGAGCTGCAGCACATAAAGGGTCAAGAACACAGTCAGCCCTATGTTGATCTTCTCTCCCTTGTGACACGGAAGTAGAAAGCTGACTAGGGTCAAGATGCAGAGCATGATGGTAGGAGCTATGACGATGTAGTCGTAATACAGAGACTTCCTCTTGACGCTGACATGGCAGTCGACCATGGCGTGTGTCCCGTCCCCCGGGCAGCAGCTACTGTCAGCCAGAGTTCGACTGAGTCCCACGGCGGTAAGGTCATACTCGCTGTTCTGGACATACTGGCCAAGGTCCGGTTCGTCCCCCATTAGACGTAGATCAACCTGAGTGACGTCATAGATCCATGAGCCGAACCTAAGGTGACACTTCTGGTCGTCATACGGGAAGTATGTGACATCAACTGCGCATGAGCTCTTCACCATGATCGGCACCATCCACCTGACGACGCCATTGTTCTCAATTTGAACCTTGCTGCCCGTCACGTTCACAAACCCGTCTACGTTACCACCGGCCCTGACAATACATGGTAGTTGTGATAAGAGTACAGATATCGTAGCTTAGCGTCATTGGTTTATGATTTCATTTCAATAAATGATAGTCTAATGTAGAGACTGCAGTCCATAATATCATAACGCAAATTACTTCTACGTGTTTATGAGGAAGAAATGACGCTCTTATCTCAAGTCTTACTGTCTTACATAAACAACACATCGACTGAAAAAACACTAATTCGACAATCCTTTCTTCCCCTTTAGAAGTTGAAAGTTTATCAATCGAGTAAATTGCATAGGTTCGAATGTTACAGTATGGTGACGTATTTCACACAAGAACATTTCGGTTTTGATGACTTACTTGTTAAAGAGGAACATGTCGGGAACCCACACATTGGTGGAGGGAATCATCAAAGTGGCCAGGTTGTCATAGTCAGACGGGTCCCAGCGGAGATTCTCATCTGTCCATTCCTGCAATACACAGTTCTTCCTCAGTTTCTAGCAATACATTATCGTGAACAGTCTTACCGATGGGTAAAGTATAAGAAACTGCGTGTAGAAAATGTGAAATTAAAGATGAAATTGCGCATACCATTTTTTATTGGGTTTTTAAGTGAGAAATGCGTGTCACTTATTTAAATGAAGATGTTTTGTGTATTGATATCAATGTAAAACATGAATAAAATGTCATATGCAACTGTGATCCTGCGAAACAGGATTTTACAGACATTGCAGACAAATACCCGGATATTGAGTGTTAATTCGGGATTTCGGTTATAGCAAAGTTTGCTGAGTATCTACACTTTTTTAAACCTGCCAGATATTCAGTCTTAGAGTCATGTAGATTTGGTAGTATATTATTTTATAAATGTCCTGTCTTTGTATTGAGATACGGGCGGTCAGGAAGTAGTGAAAGCGCACCTAAAATTTCCGAAATAGCCTATTCTGCAATCATTGTTGTGAAAGCAAAAACTAGTAATAAAATATAATAATAGTTTTAATCACTTGCCCTATCAAAACTGTTATGATAAACAAATGTTAATATATTTCTGAAAGTCATCATTACATTTAACAATGCTGAACAAATCCTTCAAGCAAACAATTATGAAAATAAATGCATAATAGTTGTAATCTTCAAATTCACGCGTGACTAAGAAAATATCTAAAAAAAATTCATTACCTTGAAATCAAAATATCAACAAATAAAATCATTTTCTAAATTTTATAGTTTTAAACTTTGCTTTTTTGCAAATACGCGTGTTATACTATCATCTTTTATTACAACATGATCAAATACATATAAATATTTGACTTCAATAATAACAAATATTCAATTCTTTTGTATCAGTGCCCGATTCACGAGCGAAGACCTCAAAAAAAACTTAAATTTGCTTTGTTAAAAAATGATTAATTTTTAAATTTTATTCAAATGATGAAGCGTTAGTAAAATCTCTCCCGAGCCCTACCTCGTGTATCCAGACTGCCGTTGTGAGAACCTGGTTCTTTTCGTCCTGAAACCCAAAATCAAATGATAAATCATTCCATTAAATAACAATAAATAACACATAAATATATGATAAATATTCTCTCTCATTAATATCCTCTTGCAAACATGCAATTATGTCTAAGATGACCATCTAAACGCCCTGCAAAGACCTCATTATGCAGGACTGTAGCACCAATTTCAGGAGTAGGGGCTGAAAAATTTCATTTTTGCAGCTCAGTGGGTAGGATTCGGACAGTTGGACTGATATTTTCAACAACAGTGACTTAAAGTACACATACCGCATGACTTGTATATTGTCTTTTTAACTACATGTACATTCGTATCATATATCTTTCATTATTCATATTTGAGTGATTATATGCTTGATGTTTTTATTCTAGATGTCCAAAACACCTCACCAAGTCGAGTAACTGATTAAGGGCGATGCCGAACTGCACAATGACGGGCTTGCTTGCGTTTTCCACTGGGCGAGACTCGGGGTTGTATGAACGGAACAGATCATCGTACAGCCGCTGTTCAGTTCCCATGTGCCGACCTGGAAGGGTAAGATATATATATGTAGGTATATATTTCGAATTAACTTGTTTTGAACCACAATTTAATGCAATGCTTGATAAAAAGAAATTGTTAATAATACAGCTGCATACCGCAAGTATGTTCACCTACTTGCAGAATGAGTTTGTCAATTGTCACACACTGACATTTAAAGATCTATCTTAAATACAAATAAGTAATCAATTGTCGTTCATATTTGCACGAAGGTAGTCGAAAAAAACGTTTTGGATGCAGTGTGTAGTTTTTCACGGCATTATTATTCAACGATGAACAACTTTGAGAAACCTTGTACAAGCAGATGCTTAAATACATTATAAATTATAAATCACTTCGTTAAAAAATTTATGGCCCTTAACGTAACTTAAGTTTTTGATATATTGATAAATGCATGTCAATCTATTTACATTACAATGTGTATTCCGTAGAATGAAGCTTTCAAACTTTTAAAATACGAGTTAATATCTTTTGAAGTTTTCAGTCCAGTCCCCCGGTGATAAAATGGCAGGCGAAGCAGTAAACCATGACCCACCTGTGAGGTGTACTCCACCGTGTTTACACGGTGCCAGATAAATTGGAGAGTTGTATTGCCATGGCAACAAGACGAATTCGACTCACTCCGTCTTATCACTGATAGTGGAACATCATTATATTTCATGTTCGCTAATAGTCTTGCACAATCTATAGCTTCTTCAGCACACCCATTTTTCTTTATTCGGGATACTTTAGCATAAAACATAATAATTATATTGTACATCATTAACATTATAAATTAAAATGTTAGACATATTTCTGAAACAAATAAGGGGCCGTTCGGCAGATTCGTTCTTAACTTGCTAAAATGTTGATACATGTTGCGGATATATTTAAGTTTTTTCTTCACGAATGGCTGTAAGGATATTAAAGTATCATGTTGGCAAGGTTGTATATCTATTTTGTGAGTACGTGTTACAGATAACTGCATTGAATTTATTACATATATATCATGTTGTGGGCGATTACATTAGTTACAAATTCAACTGTTTAAATGAGATAAACTGTGAATGCAGGTGTAATGTTTTCAGGACTTTTCTTCGTGGCGCACACGTTATAATAGAATTATGCAATTGATACCATATACAGCGTAATCAAACCCTACAATCCAAGATTAAAGCACTTATGGTTATCGACAGTATTGAACGTCCATGTTCACCACAGGTACTTAACCATTGCAAACTACTAACATATCCATGTTTACCATTGCACTACAATGTGAATGCCTCACATTATTTTACAAATCTTTAAATTTTACTCAAAAGCCACAGGTAATTCTTATTGCCACAGATACGTCTAAGGACTCACCTTCACTGACACCTAGTATTAGGCTGAAGAAGAGGGCTAGCTTTTCGTTTATCATCCTACTCTTTGTATACATCCCAGTAGTCAGCCAGTCGCCATTTTCCTTCTGACCTTGCCCTTGTCAGTGGAGTATCGATGTAGGCGGTCTGGTCGGATGCCGCACTGACGGAACTATTGATTTTGGTCCAGCGTAGCAGCAGTCGGATGTTGAGGAATTTCCCTTTTTATGTTATTGCTGCAGATGTATATATGCTCTTTTGGTTGAAACATTTGTAAAAATGAATTTTTTTCAAACATACAAAGAATTTGTATGAATGATTACAGCATAGGTTTCTGCATCAAAACGAACGCTTGTATTATTACAGGAAAGCCATCAGTTTAAACACATTGACTTTACTTTCTTCAAGGGTTAAAAACGTCAGAATGAAAGTTTTATGCAAACATGTATGGCCATACATCCATCCACTTTTGAGAAAAAAAAATTAAAGATAAAAAAACTCTATATGTCATAATATTGTGCGATTTACTACTCCATGTGTTTACATCGCCGACCTTATATTTATCAAGCAAACATTTGCCTTTATCCACACTATGAATATAAAACACTATAATAAATCACCATATATGGCTGTAGCTGCAGAAAAACATGATTTTTTAAAATATTGTCAAGGTACTGCTAAAGCAATGGTTGCGTAATAAAGACTTGCTTAGTGTTATTCTCGAACAATAAGTCATTTCCGTCTAATAACAACTGACGGTGATAACCTCAAAGCATGGTTACCGTTTTCAACAACTTTTTAAACCAAACATGAAGGTACAATAAGATAGGATGTGTCATTCATGTTTTGATCATTTTTTTTACATTTAGTCTACATGTAACTCTACTTTACTATTTTTCGTTATAGAATAACTTCAGTTCTAAATAAACCAAATAAAATTTGAAAATAAAGTATTATACTTTTACTTTGCGCAGAATGACGAATTTAAAAAACAAGTCATTTGTCATCTAATCCAACCTCATGCATCATTTTCAAATTTTATCGAGGATGCCTTTTTTTTATTTTGAGTAACAGATCATGAGATTTTTTCCTGTCGGTGATTTTAATCCTGTATCAAAGTTGAGGCTTGCTCTAAGACAATGAGTCGTTAGCAGGTGGCTGCACACGTAAAACACAGGTACAAACTATTCCACCGTACACACATGTAGGCGGCCTTTCGATTGAATTGTATCTTTACTATGTTACTATCAACTTCATTTCTTCAAAAATAGTTGATAATTGTTTATAGATGTTTCAACGTAAAGGAGTATTTCAAATTTCTACATTTGATTTTATACTGTATTTGTTATCTTAAAATATCTTATTCACAGAGAAAGAACTTATGAATGCCTTTCTCATATGTACATTCAGTAAACGGGGTTTTGTCAAATCCAAACAGATACCAGATAGTGTACACGAAATTGCAAGAAAACAATACATATAAAATCGTTAGGTCTCACAAATACATTACGTTGTATTTTATCTTTCATCGTATAGCAGTGCAGTATAACGTCTGTGTCATAAAATGAAACATAAACATTAATATGGTGTCTATCCTTTCTAACTTTTCTTTACCAATAAAGAGTTCCAACAATTTTGCAACAACAGATGAACATACCTGAATTTGGAATGGTACATCAATCCCAACATATATATATATATATTAGCTAACAAGGTGTCGTGTCAGATAAACTGTTTATCTCTATTGTTGATTGTTGTTTTACATTCATATGTGGTCATCTTAAGGCATCTATCATGGACAGTCGTTACAGGCTTCAGAATAGCATTCAACCCAACTTTAGATGCAAGCAGTGAGTTCTTATATATGGGACTCAATCCAATTGAAATAACTTAGAAGGTATCACTCGTACCTCGCTGCGTTTCTGTATGTCGTGAGAGGTGTTATTGTCTTGTGAACTTTCACCTTCCGAAAATTCAAACAGCGGTCCTCAAAAGATTTCTTCTAGCCTTGTCGCTGCTTGATTTAGATCCTAAGGTCATCTGATCATAGTCCTGCTTCATGACTGTGTATTAAACAAAAGCCTTTAATACAGTCTAGGTCCTTATTCAGCAAGTCTAGATTTACTGAATACACAAATAAGAGCCCGAAGAAAAGAATATATAGATGAAGGAACAGTAAATTATTGAAATAATTCATAGACTAAATTTTAGTCTAGTCATATGAAAACAATGCTCAGATATCGAGAACCGTTGATTGAAGAGTCTTAAAATTTGTTGGCCAAATCCTTATTTACTTATCTATTTTACTAAATGCCGATGTTCATTCCTTTGTTTATTGCAATGTGCACGCTGTATGAATTGCAAAGGATTTTCAGAAGCATACATAAAATATAGAAATAACCGTGTCCACTGCTTGTCGGGGAGAGCGAAATATTGGGTTCACTTTCTTTTTGTCACAAGTCACTTCTTTGTTCCCGTAGAAACAGAGGGGGGATAATTTTACTTGCTTGAATTATGCTAACTATTTCAGCCCTCATATACTATTCGATGCGGTTATGTATTCAAACAAACGTTAAGCATTGATACATTGAAAAATTCAAACGTATGGATAATAACTGATGAGACGCTTTCATTGAAGATAATGCTTCATATGATATAACTAATGTGATATTTACATTTACATAGATTTATAAACATTCTTTCAAATAATGAGAGGACGTTTGAGAAGTACACAAATCTTATTCAAGCAAATTTTGTCAGGTAATTGAATAAGATGTTTCTTAGGTCACATCCCTGTGGCATTAGTTTGAGTGAGCCGAGTCTCCAAAGTCACATCTCTGTGGCATTAGTTTGAAGGAGCCGAGTTTCCAAAGTCACATCTCTGTGGCATTAGTTTGAGTGAACCGAGTCTCCAATGTCACATCCCTGTGGCATTAGTTTGAGTGAGCCGAGTCTCCAATGTCACATCCCTGTGGCATTAGTTTGAGTGAGCCGAGTCTCCAATGTCACATCCCTGTGGCATTAGTTTGAGTGAGCCGGGTCTCCAAAGTCACATTCTTGTGGCATTAGTTTGAGTGAGCCGGGTCTCCAATGTCACATCCTTGTGGCATTAGCTTGAGTAAACCGAGTCTTCAAGGTCACATCCTGGTGGCATTAGCTTGAGTAAACCGAGTCTCCAAGGTCACATCCTGGTGGCATTAGCTTGAGTAAACCGAGTCTCCAAGGTCACATCCTGTTGGCATTAGTTTGAGTGAGCCGAGTCTCCACATGTAAGAACCCATACCTTTTCTCGTCAAATGACAACAAAAGTAAATTCTCGTGTTATTCACAACATACTGGCATTGTCAATAGAATGTAAAAGCCTGATTTGACCAATCATCCGTACAAGATGCCTGTACAGCAGATTTTTATGTTGAAAAAAGAAATAGAAATAGATCTATATTTGTATTTCGAACATTATGCTTTTGAAAGTATAGATATAATATGTTTAACATTAAGAATAATTCCTGGTCTCGCCTGACACAATGAGATTAGTATCCAGATGGTTGGATCGCCCTTTACCGAACATTACCCGGGGATGCTGGTAGATAAGCTGATGGCATTGCAATCTCATTGAAAGCAGCTCGAAACTTGTCCCTCGTACCTCGCTGCGTTTCTTGAATGGAAGCGAGGTATGAGGGACAAGTTTCGAGCTGATTTCAATTAGATTGATGGCATTGTGATGTGCGTTGATAAACCGAAACGTACATAAAATCTGCTCGTTGTCTTCGGACAAAGTAAAACCATACCTCCGCAGCACAATTAAGGAACAATTAAGAAAGTTGCAGATTCGATCTAGCTTAAATAATAATTTGTTGTTTTGAATATATGGTGTGGGATAGTTCAATGATCTTTATTGGTAATTCCTTAAATATCTTTTGAACTTGACAAATTTTCTTTGAGATAATGCTTATCTGTTTGTGTTAAGTATTTATCTACATCAACAGGAATAATTCGTAGACGTTACATTCTCTCTTGCCTCTGACGCTGAGCCAAAAATACTTGAAACGGGGTTCTCAGAGATCAAATAGGTTGAGGCTTGAAGTATAGCTGACAAACGGCTAACAGCATATACTCGAATATTTTACGTGAAACCAAAGAAATCATAAAAATGTATGTATGTCATATATAAAACAAATTAAAATATGCAGGTAAACGAACACCACACATATCCATAAGTATTCAAATAGACTCGCCTCATACAATCAACT
Source organism: Phorcus lineatus (assembly GCA_921293015.1). Classification (NCBI taxonomy): domain Eukaryota; kingdom Metazoa; phylum Mollusca; class Gastropoda; order Trochida; family Trochidae; genus Phorcus; species Phorcus lineatus. The sequence continues at coordinate 52,702,924 of OV121081.1, forward strand.
CATAGTGTTTCAAAACAACTCTACGGCTGTATTACTATATCAATCAATGGGTGTCCTCTTCAATTTGTTGTTCGTAGGTGCCTTGCCAACGTTCACAGTACTCATGTACTCAACACTACTAATGTATAATATGTTGTGATTTTCACTTCACATTAATCATCATCGATAGTCTCTATTGCTGCCACCTATTCGGCGTCCTATAACACAATGAATATTTCAGAGTGTGACGGGACGCGCTAAGGGCGGAACGAGTCAGTTCTGCCTCCGGGGATAGAGTCGGCCAACACATGGATGGTGATTGGCATGATCGATACAGGAGCGTAGGGGATTTCTCAGTATGGGCAACTAGTCCACAGGTTGCAAATAGTTACTCTCGTGTAAACTGTCTTTTAAGGATTCCAATCAGTGAATCGAACAAATAATGAATTTTCAGATGACAACATACTAAGGTGAGTATTATTTTATTGTGAAACCTTTTAGAAAATTTGTTCTCGCAATAATAAACATGTTTCTTATTTGTCGCCATTGTTAACGTTGTAAATAGTTTTGCATTGGGTATGTTGTTTTAACGAAACACTCTATAAGTTCGGTGAGCCTTGGCCATGGCACTTTTTTATCAGAAGCAGAACTTGTATATTCTCTTACAATCGTATGGAAAATTAGAATTTTTTCCTTTTGACACGTAGAATGCGTATCTGAGAGGAAATACAACTCAGTTGAATATATTTTCATGGCTAAATTGCCTACTTTACAATGATGTATTACATGTTTTGACAACAAAGCTTCCAGAACTAGATGCAACTGCATACAGAACGTTTGTCCACTTACCACTGAATCGTAGTGCAAATATCATATAATTTGGGTTTATTTTGGACTTCAATAGTATAACTTCAACAAAGCTGACAAAGGGTCACCTATTGTTCATGTTTGAAATAGCCATTCTTGAACTTGTTTTTGGGATCGTCTGGTCTCAAGAATTAGAACTTTGGCATATTGAAATAGACAGAAGGGGTCATATTTTCGAAATTTCGATTTCATTAAATTTCAAATACAATGTTCCATATCGACTCTCTGCGATTAAAACCCCCATAATCACATTGACTTAATGCTAAAGGACAAACTTGACTGATTTTTTTAAAGCAGTTAATAACTTATAAAGGATTTTGTAGATAAAAATATAAATTATTGTTTCCGAAATTTTGACACCTGGCCAAAACTGTTACGGTAAATTGTTGGGTATGATAAATAATTGCCTAAAAGAAGAATGGATCTGCACATCTGACTGAACATATCAACTTTATACGTTTCTTCTTCGTCTTGCTACGATACCTCAAAGGCATCTCAAATTATATGATATTTGCACTTGTATACCATGGTATGTGAACAAACGTTTGTTATGCAGCTGTATGAATTATATATGCAGCATCACGAACAAGTATCTTTTAACGTTTTCTTTAAATCTTTTTATGTCAAGTAGGTAAAAACCCCATTACATCCCCCCTAAGCAGTAATATTGTTCCTATAGACATTTGATACAGATCGATGCCATGGAAATAAAGTACCTCTGTTACTATAGACATTCTATGCAGATATATATCTTGGTGATTAAATAAATCTTGGTCATTGACATTTGTTACAGATATGTGTCATGGAAACGAAGTAACGCTGATGATAGACATATAATGCAGTGATATTACTTGGTAATTCAGTAACTCTGTTGTAATAGACATTCGGTACAGATCGATACCATGAAAATGAAGTAATTCTGTTATGGTAGACATTTGATGCAGATGTAGTTCTTTGTAATTCAGTACCTCTGTTGTGATAGACATTTGGTACAGATAGATGTAATTACAATGAAATACCACTGTCAAGATACACATTTAATACAGATATATATATATACAGATACATGTCATGGGGATAAATTAACTGAGTTATGATAGACATTTTATGCAGATATATATATATATATTGGTAATTCAGTAACTCTGTTGTAATATACATTCGGTACAGATCGACAAGTACCATGAAAATGAGATAACTCTGTTATGATAAACATCTAATACAGATATATATATCTTGGAAATTCAGTAACTCTGTTGTTATAGACATTTGGCACAGATAGATGCTATTTAAATGAAGTAACTATGTTATGATAGGCATTTAATGCAGATATATGTCTCGGTAGTTCAGTAACTCTTTTAAAAAAAGATATTTATATATAATTAGTACATATTGTTTTCGTATTAATGCAAGGACTCTGTTGCATTGGATATTTGGAACAGAAAGATGTCATGGTAATTGCTTAGATGTTGTTTACCTGTTGAAATAGATATTTAGTACAGACAGATGGGTTTTTTGCAAGAACTCGAACTTGATATAGTAGACATTTCGCCAAAATTTACGTCTTGCAAATGCAGTAACGATCTCTTATGGAGAGAGTTTGATAAGTTGGACAACTTGTGCCCAATTCATTTCACTTTTGTGTTTAAGATATGTTTAAATCAAAATTACAATACATAATCGCTGCTGTATATGTCATGGAATGCAGTAACTCCGTTGATATAGATATTTGATGTAATTATTTCTATTTTAAGGGCGCCGTTAAAATAGACGTTAGGTTCACGTGTTATCATGACAACTCAGGAACTCTTTCCAATGGACATTTGATGTGCATAGATATATACATTGTTGGATCGCTGTCAAAAGTAACGTAACCTTTCGATAATTAATTTTCAATAGACAGTTGGTTCAAATGGATCAATATAAACTTTTACCAGTGTTATCGTCAATTTTCAAATGTAAAATCGATAGCCATTAGTTCCGTGTTGAAAAAAAGATGACAAATATAATTGCTGTCATCTAAGTTCACACCACGTCTCTGTATTAACTATTTCTGTTAGATGTAGCAGGATCTGAAAAAAACTAGAAACAGACTGCATGCACCAATATGTGAGAAAACATAGATAAAGTAACATTCCAACTTAAGTTGATCCCATGAGCCCATTTATAGTATGTACCGTACTACATTTGTATTGATTTCGCGTTCGCGTGTCTGTTCATATTGCTCTTAATCCAACATCTTAACGTATGGCAGGCTTTATCTGTATTTCTTGGAATCAAGAAACCCCTCTTGGTTCATGAATTGACAATTAAGAACGTTCTGTCAGGTTATTAGATAAAATATCATGTCAAGGGATTTTACTGAGGGCTAGTCGGAAATATGTGTCCCACAGAAACGAATGTCCAAACTTTCTCTAATCTTCGATATATTTCTGATATATTCGAATATCATGGGAGCTGTTATGAATATATGTGTTGAGATCATTTTATTGATGGTCTACATATTTAGGTCCCAAGTTGTCTAAGTTGGCTTCTTTCTGTATATGTAAACCTTGATAAGATTCTATTCGTGTAAGAATATAACACAATCTTTCATATATAAGCTAGTACCATTAACATCCTTGAATATCCCCATATTTTACAGTAATCCCTTAAACCCCAAGAATTCGTGACTGCGAATTTAAATTACAAAATATCTCACAATTTCGATGGAGGACATGTCTTTAACATTTTCTCGCGGATTACAATATGCAGAACCTTGTTGCGTTTTACATATAGTGGCGGTAGAGAGTATTAAGTATCAAACTTAGTTGGCGAACAATACATCCCTTTTCATTATATATAAATCGAAATTCTTGAGATAAACTGTTAAAATATATCTGGTATCTAACAGATGGTGCACCCTTTAAGGGCCACAGAGTATGTTGTTGGAGTCAAATAAGTCACACGTCATAAATAGTGTTACTCTATCCAGAAGTAGCGGTTGTTTCAGAAAATCAGAATCCTAATGCTTATCAGTTCAGTATAGTGATAATAAACGGGTTTGTGTCGTGATTTGTGAACGTAAATCGGACAGTGGCGCGCGCCAATGATTCAAACGTAAATTTTGAAACTTATTCACAGCCGACACAAAGACAAACATTGGTTGATAGTGTTAAGGAGGTCATTTAACTTAAATACTCGTTCCTTGGTCACATAATTAGAATTCTTAATATTTATATTGCCGTTTACCGATTATTATTGTAAACAAGCAAATATCATGATTTTGGCATTTTAGAGATAAAGATAAAGGTTTAGGAAGGTTATTTAACTTAAGTCTGGTCATAAGTTATTTTGGCTCTTACTTAACCCAAATTAAAAACATGAAACATACTCAATGTCACTTATAAAGGACATATTTCTGTCCAATGTATGCCTTTATGAGTGTGACAGGATGAGTCCAATAGCATTCCTACCGACTTCATGGAAATTCCTTTTAATAATAATAATATACATTTTAACGCCTAATATCCAGTGCGAGGCACTGCTCACTGGCGGTACATTATTACCCTTAAGGAATTGTACTACAGCAGCTACTTAGCGCTTCCGTACTTCCCTTATTCAGGTACCCATTTATACAGCTGGGTTGACTGAGTGCAATGTGGATGAAGTGCCTTGCCCAAGGACACAACGCGGTATGAGACCCAGGTCACAAATGTTTGGTGTCTTCACCGGGATTCGAACCCGGGTCGTCGGCGGCGATAGGCCAGCATGCTAACCACTACACCACCGCGCTCCATAATTTATTGCTGCAGTTAAGTGTCACAAGGATGATATTTAACTGCCATCTCATCGCTTTAAGAGACGCACAAATTTCATTTTAATGGTACACTTAGATATTCTCTAATGGGAATTGGAAAAAGTTCAAGAATTTTACTGAACAGGATACTTTCCCCAATATATATATTTAGCAGAAAAATGAAAATGAATTATGCATATGTTAGGGCTATGATAGGAATTTTCTATGTTATTGATTATGTATAAGACATAAAGAGAATCATGATCGTTTACGTCAGAATATTACCTTAGGTCATAATGACATGACGAATTACTGAAAGATCAAACAATCATATAAATATTCATCTTCTAAATCAAAAGAAGTGATTGTATATTGAGAGGATGGTACTATTCTGAGCATCTTAATACTTTTAGTTTTGATATTATTGTCTGATATCAATGCCAGAGAAAAGAGAAAGGGCAAACGAGAGACGACAAACCGGCTCATATCTCAGATAATTACATCGATGTATCCATTATTGAATCCCAGTTATTCAAGAAACGTTATATTCATTCTCTTAGGTCAAGTACAAAATGATACTAAGTCTTCCATTTTATCTAATCATGTAAGAAACTCCGCCTGGAAATTGTGTAACATTTGGTACACTAGAAGACGAATTTCATAATTTGTTCGTTTGTGAAAATTTTATGATTTTCTAAAAGAGTATATTTCATGCACCTCAATTATGTACCGCCTTTTGTGTACGAAAGATGTCACAATCATGGATATATTACTATATTTTCTAGAAATATTTTTAAGTTATGGGCAAAAGTAAATATCACGTGAAAAACACACTTTTATTTTCAACTTCATTGTACTGTAGGCCATGAATCCCTTATACAAATAAAATTCTGTTCTGGTCTGTTCGTTTTATCTTGAACCCGACGCAAAATATTTGATAAAAATGCCTTCTTGAAACATTTTAATCAATAAGAACATAGACTATGTTATTTTCACCGAGATGCAGATCGCAATTGAAATAACTATAGTTGCTAAAAAGATTCAAATTGTTTTAATTATCTTTATGACTCGGTGAATCAAAAACAGCAATAGAATAGCTCAAACGAGTTCGTTGCTTTATTGTCGTCATTTCACATCAATAATTTCTTTTTAATTTCATGTGTGTTGAGAAATGGCTGATTAAGAATAAAAACTGAATAATTACTGATGACAATTTGCTGTTTTGGTTAATTGATGAAATTTATATGAGTTTGATCCTCGAAACTGGAACACAATTAATACTGTTAGAAGACGTATAGTGTATAACTTTCTTAAACATAAAACTCATTCATCTACTAGGCGCAACATGCTACTTTATTCTGAACTAATGCCACACTATTTCATAATATGTTTATATATTCACTTTGCCATGTGATATTTATGGCAGCAGCCACTTCCATTTCTTTAAAGGTATCTGTTTATGACAGATCGTATATGGAATAACTTCCATATTAAAGAAAAGCAAGGATAGAGCGGGCTTGTTTTAGTTTTTTTTAGAGAAAAGAGGCAGAAATGAATTGTGAGAAATATTTGTGTTTATTGCAAGGACAAGCACCTACATTATAGAACATATGAAAGGGTAAATGGGTACACAATTTGAATTATTATAAGGACATTCCATCAAGCACTTGTTGCAATTACAACACCCAGCAACAGCTTGCTTAAACTTTGTTCCAATGTTGTACATGCAAGTGGAATTTATGAGTAAGAACTCAACTCTGACTCTGTGACGTAATGATTTATTATTCAGTAAATAATAGACACAGGTTGCAATCGATTATGAGTCTGGAGCAACATAAATATTTAATTTTTCATGAATTTTGTAAACAAGCAATCAATCTTAAATGGAACTTAATGTATTTATGATACCGACCTATTAACACAAAGTATTTCATAAACTGACTGTATTGACAGTTGTGACACTTACCGATCACACAGCCATTAATCACCCTAAGCACTCCTGGTCTCGTTATCAGTCCACAACGTTTAGGAGTAACCATCGACCTATTGTTTCTCTTTATCATCACAGATGCTAAGGTTCACAGAGGCTGTTTAAGGTACCCAGCAGCTCTGGTCGACGCAGATCATTAGTTGTCGATGTGCTGGAAGGCTAGAGGACGTATGATAAAGTATATGTGAATCACATGGACTCAAAGAGGAGGGATTGACACATGATGAAGTATATGTGAACCATGTGGAATCAAAGAGGAGGGATTGACGCATGATGAAGTACCGGCACGCTTGGATGAAGTGCATGTTACATTAATTTAATGTGTAGCGGAGAAGAATGCGATCTGGACATATGAAATCAGAACTGTTGCTGCTCTTAATAACAGTTATTATCGTTTTTGGTGAGATGCCTTACTTTTATTTCTTTATATTTTCAAAACTGCACGTTGAATTATTTCGACATTGACTTCATATGTATGTTTTAAGTTTCTATATTGATGGTTTGTTTTGATTTAAAATGGAGATAAAATTAAAAAGACGTTTAATTGAAAGGCCAAGTCGTGTTTTCTGCTAGGGTTGGTAATGATAATCTGGGACATAGAGAATTGCACCTTAGTGTCTTCTGATAGCAAATATGAGTTAAATTACAAATATCGGAGGCTTGCTGTCCAGGACATTGTACTTTTATCAACGGATGTTGATAATTGAATTCAGAAGACACGAGGGTAATATCATTAATGTTGTTTCAATTGAAAAATCTGTATCCCTGAACACTGAAAAATCCTTAGATTCTCAAGGCAGTGATGTCTAAGCATTGTAACGTCGTCATATTTATGACGTCATTGAGTTGGACGCAAATTGGGATGTCACATACATGAAGAGCATTGTTCAAAATCTACAGTCAAAACTATATCTCCCAGGAAGTATTGCTTGAACTCTGTCAAATGATATCTCTGAGGAATATAGTTTTTTTATGATAAATGTGTTTTTATTTATTAATCTGATTTTGATAAATTATATTAGCATTATTGTTAATTCTCTTGTTGGGAGTTTCTAACATAATCAAGAATGTCTACACAGATAAAGCTAGACAATCTCAAAAGTTACTCAATCGTGTTCTCTGTATGTGTGTCATGTCTTATAACAAAACGGTTGTTGATGTGATTAATCACATAATGTTTTCTTAGGTATATAAATGATTGAAAGTTATTTGTCCTGATGTTTAACAACTTACAGTTTAAAGTCAAGATAACTTGATAGTTTTAAAGACAAGATAATATTAATGTTATAAAAACAAAATATAATCTACATAAAAACCATTTAACATAAGTCTATTCGATATCATTTCACCACTTCCAGAGTCGAGGTGTTATGGGTTGGTTGCCGACAGCCTGTATACACGCTTGTTAGAAAATGGCTACCGGAAGGAAGTTCGGCCCAAATGTCCGGATGAAACAGCAGTAAATGTCGTCTTCGATCTGGCTCTGAGACAAATAATAGAATTGGTGAGACATCACTCTCGTAAAAAACAGTTATGAAATAAGATTATTTGATATCACATGTGTGTTGTTGTTGAAGTTTATTGAACGTTAAGGCCCCACCTGACCTAGTGATTTTCATTACAGCCATATCTCTTTGTCGGGAAAAGGCCAAATCTTTTGATATGATATAAGCGGTTATGACCCAAGTCTGATCTCAATGGCAACGTTACACTTTAAATTGTTTCAAACATCATTATCGTTGAGATACCGGAATTTGACCGTATTCAACTTTAGGAGTTAACAACATTAACAAAGGAAACACACAAAACGAGGATCTATGAAGAAAATGAAATGACATTGATTTCGAATTATTTTAACAAATCTAAAAATGTCTTTTCTTATATGCTACAATGTTTAATATCACTTATTTCTTTAACATTCAGAATGAGCCGAAGCAGTTTCTGCAGACTAACGTTTGGTTAAGAGTGGTAAGCATTTTATTTTATCGTTTTATCGTTCTTATCAAATTCGTGGCATTCTTACTTCTAGACTGTATTCATTCTTTCATGAGATGCATTAATTGTTATTATTGAAGGATAATATGGTTTATTTAATTCAAAGAAACCTTCGCCTTTGAAAGTAACTTCATTAATAATATGAACAAAGATTATTTCACAGTTAATGAAATGTTATCTAAAGGCAGTACTTATGCAAGTAATATATATCATATGATATGATCTTAAATACAAAATCTTTCAAATACCATTACTACCTTAAGAAAATTCGCAAGGGCATATGGCATATGCAAGAACGTTAAGTTCAATTGTACCTTCTAGTATTGGACCGACTGCCGTTTGACATGGAACGCTACTGAACTAGAGTTGCCCAGCCTCATTCTGCCCTCCAATTCTGTCTGGTACCCAGATGTAACGCTGTATGATAGGTGAGTCCAGGTCTGAAACAAAGGTGTAGAAAACAGCAATTTTGCATGCAGATGTTCCATGCTATCAATATGATTTAGCATGTTAGATTTTGTAATATGGTCCTATGTTTGATGATATTAGAACAATATGAAAAGCCGCGTAGATCAAATTTCAAACATAAACTCTAAATTCAACAACGTATTCATTTCACAACCTTTTCATTTAGGCTTTTTCGACATAACTTTAGAAATTGTTCCTTTATGAAATATTAGTCGATGATTAAGAAATTGATAATTGCATTATCATTAACAATGTGTCTAACTTTCAAAGTAGTTCGGACGAGGGTATGACAGCCGCCAAAGACTACAGGGTTATCTATACGAGTGCAGGACGTGCCACCCACCAGATACCCATCGTTCTCACGAGCTTGTGCAAGATAGACACCACCTACTTCCCCTTTGATAGACAACGGTGTTCTCTTACATTTGGCATGTGGGCTTACAACGGACTGGAAGTGAACATCACAAACAGAAACCCAACTGGAGACCTGGGCGCATACAAACGCCATGTGGAGTGGCGTGTAGTGAGTCTGGAGGCTACACGAGATGAAGACATGTTTGACAACGTCCCGTACCCAACTGTCAGATACACTCTCCACGTCGAGAGGAAGCCTCTGTTCTTCGTGCTCAATCTGTTCTTCCCGTGTGTTCTTATTTCCACTGTGGCTATCCTTGGTTTCCTGCTACCTCCCGACTCGGGCGAGAAGGTAAACCTGGCCGTCACCGTATTGCTGTCTCTCGCCGTGTTCCAACTCATCATTCTCGAGATGATGCCGCCAAACTCAGAAACGCTTCCTTTTATAAGTAAGTGTCTACACAACTCTTACTTGGTAAGGTTTCTTTAAGTTCTTAATAATTTGACATTCACTTAAAAGGTGTCGTTTATGTCAATAGGATGTGGTATTGACGTCAATTGGAGGTTTCGTTTACTTCAAGAGAAGGTATGATTCACTTTAGGTGAACTTTTTTATATCAATCATTAGATAATCTCACACACTTTGATAGAAAGGTGTAATTAATTTCAAAGGAGCTGACGTTCACTTCTATTGAGGGTTTCCTTCACTTTAAGTATGTATTAACTGTAAAAACTGTTATTCACGTCTTTAAAAGGTTTCGTTCACTGCTTTAGAAGGTGTCATTCAATTCAACAGAAGATGTCGTTCATTTTAAGAGTAGGTTTTATTTACTTCAATAGAAGATGTCGTTCATTTTAATGGAAGGTATAATTCATTTAAACGAATTGTGTATTTTTTTCTTTAGAAGTTGTCAGTCTGTTTTCAAAGCTGTTCATACAGAATTGTTCAAGAATCTCGAAGTTCACATCCTCAAATACAGCAAACAATTTAGAGCTTTTATCAATGACCTGCTGTTTTACTTTTCTATACATCAGTGACAGAAACATTTCTTTTAAATCAATCCCCAACGTATAAACATCACCCTTTAACATGAGAAATACTGATCTGACTAACTGCAAATCTTCAGTTCCATAAAAGGTTGGCTATGTCCGCATCATAAACACCAAGATTTCCACTTAGGGTTCTCTCATTGCATTATTTGTAAACCTTTCAAAATGTTTCTCTTCACTTGCAAGTTAATTATTATATCACGAATATCACGAAGTATCTTCAATTACCTGTATGCATAAAATCTAGATATGTTCAACTAAGACTGGCAATTTGTACATTATTACTCTGGTTAAGTAGATAATTGATCTAAATTAAGAAACACTATTTTATTTGTTTTATATTTGTATGTCAGTGCCCATTTTGGTACAATGATATTTTCGAACAAAAACTACAGCTGCATACCGAAAGTTTTTTCACTTACCACTGTATCGTAGTGCAAATATCATGTAATTTGGGTTTCGTTTCAACGTCAATAGAATAACTTCAGCAAAACTGACAATGGATCACCCACTGTCCATGTGTGGAATAGCCATTCTTGAACTCATTTTGGGATCGTCTGATCTCTCGTGCTAAAATTCGAATTTTGGCATATTGATATAGACAGAAGGGGTCATATTTTCGAAATTTCGATTTCGTCAAATGTCAAATGAAATGTTCCATGTCGACTCTCTGAGATTAAATTCGACCTAATCACATTGACTTTGTGCTAAGGAACAAATGTGACTAATTTTTAAAAGAAGTTGATAGCTAACAAAGGATTTTATGGAGAAAAATAAGAATTAATGTTTTTGGAATTTTGACCCATGGTCACTTCTATGGCCTGCCAAAACTCTTACGGGTAATTGCGTGGGTACGGTGAACATTTGCCTTAAAGAAGAATGGATCTGCATATCTGTATTCAAAATTCAATATTATACGTTTCTTCAAAGGCATCTCAAATTACATGATATTTGCACTAGTATATTCAGGGATGTGAACAAACTTTTGGCATGCAGCTGTAATGTACTTTTTGTATGCATCAAGATAATACATCAAAATACAGAAACTATCCCAAATAAAGAGGACATCAAGTACAATCTCCATTACATCGTTGGTCAATGAGATCAGCAACATAAAGCAAATCTATTATGTAGTCCAAATGGTACTGTTTTAACTAACATTTCCAGTAAAATAGATTAATGATAAATTTATGATTATTTGACAACACAAATTGCACAAATATCAGCATATAGTTGCTCATATTCATCTGCCACCTCAAGCACAGAAGAATTAAATTTAAGTGTTATCCATTAATACACTTACATTGAGATTTTTTGTAGAATATCGAACAGTTTTCGGAAAATGATTGATTTTCTGATCTTATTTAACGATTTAACTTAACCCAAAAGATAGTAATAATATACGTTGGGGGATATGGTTTGTTTACTCCAAAGAGTATCATTTACACCTGCATTCAATATTACATTGATATTGACTACTTTCATTACAATTCAAACAGAGCGAGTGTTACATCAAACAAGTAAAAGAAAAGAACACCGATGTTATGAAATTCATTCAATTATTCCTTGGCTAAGCTGAAGAACGTGTTTGATTTATCGGGACCATACCAATCCATATTCCTTAATTGGATAGGCAGAATACACCAAAATAAACTTTTGAGAATGGCGAACCAGAAAAATGTCAACGATTTCCTATCATGTTACATGTAACTCGGTATACATTGAGTGTACATATTTGTATAATCTAGATAATGTTTCAAAAGTCTTCTCTCTGATGTCCCGACGGATAAAAAAGGAACTACAATCCAAAGAATAATGAAAAAACTTTGTCGTGTCGATTTAATGAACGTTACTCGCCGCTAATGGCTGAAATATTGCCCAAGCGGCGTTAAACAATAACTCACTCACTCACTTTAATGAACGTTGATCCGTCACATTTGAGGTGAACACGTCCGTGCTATTGAGAAAGGAATATTCAGATTTCAAGTAACCATTCTCTTAAGTATACATAAAACTTCATGAAAGGGTAATTGATTAACTAATAACACAATATGTTGTAAATAGATGATACAAACATACTGAATCAAAGAAGAGTGTTAAGAGGCATAGCAAGCACCAGCATCACGTATGACACTTTGTCATTGTCAACTGAACTAGATGCTTTGTTTGATTAAACGTTTGTCAGAGATCTTGTACACAGAGATATATCGATCATATAGTGCTGCTAATCAGACGTTTCCTTGCAATCACAGGATTATCATAAGATATAAGTAGGCGATTACACTGAATGACTGTTAAACTGCAGTGATAATATGCCATGATTTAAGAAGGCTTTAAAACGTGTCTCGGTGAAAGTTCTTATGATTGTAACGCGTGGTCGTTATCTTGTACTTCATTATTACAAAGCTCTGCCAGTGATATGAGTCTTTATCTACAAGTGCTATTCATTGTTGTCAGAAGGCTTCATATTTCGTCTCTTTACAAGTTCTCATAATCAAACAGTATCGTCTTCCCCTTATATTAGTCTATCTTTGTCTTGGTATTCATTATTCCACAGCTTTACCGATGACAGTATTCTCGACAAGCAATATTTCAACACATCGTTTGTGTCAAATACTGACGTTCAAATGGTTCTATGCATCTCCTTCGGTCTTTACTAATGCATTAACCCTTACAAATTACCTGTTAATCAGATTTTTTCAAATTATCAGAATATTAATGTCATAGTCATATTCCATTACGAACAATACGATTCGGGTCACAGAATTTTAGGCCCCCGATGAAAAATTCAAGACAATCGTGAAAAGACATATTATGACTGTTGTAATTATAATGATGGTTATGAAGTCTTGACCCTACTATGTATCCCTTTATATACATTCTGATAGTCCATGTAGCTTAAACGCTATGTTCTTTTAATTTTTTTCAATGATGTTGTTCTATATTTTAAAGCGCTTTCTCTTTGCACCACCATTGAAAAGCCTGATTTATGTTTTTCTACCATGACACGTGTTATACACGTATGTGTTATGGGCCTTAGTTTCATTTACGGTAGATTTAGTATAATGATATTTTCAGGTATATATTTTGCGACTACCATGGTACTGGTGGGCCTATCCTGCTTCATGACGGTGATCGTGCTCAACATTCATTTCCGGGGTCACCGGGGCTGGAGAGTTCCGCTAATAGCAAAGTCCTTCGTTATCGGCACACTGGGTCGTCTCCTGTGTGTGCGGAACAGGAACACCAAACAGAAGCACTTTGCCAATGATGTGAGAAAAATGTTAAATCAAAGAGCAAATCACATCTTCCCAGTTGACTTAACTGTTAAGATCCATCAATTGGTATTGAGACTAGTCTTTATTTGTTTAATTGTTTGTTTATTTCCAATCTGTTATCGATAAACATTGAAATTGACAACATTGCACAAGCAAGGTTTTAGTCACTAATATTTCCAAGGAAAGTGAATTGGGATTATACTTGTCAATATAACATTAAACATACAGTAGATCAAATCTGAAATATATAAGCAAAACTGAAACGCTTCCATGATCCCTGTCATGTATATCCCACTTTTTAGTTATGCATCTGGTTTGACTGTGTGTTGTGTTTGTACATTTTAAAGTCCTCTTCGTCGATATTATAACAAAAAAAGCAGCTTGTGTTCAATGCGCTGGAAATATTGTTCGTTATTTCATGTATATGTCACACCTTTTGACAGGTGTAATGCTGAAAATAAAAAGCTGTATCTACATATATCACAACATTTACTCAATACCTTTAAATTCTTCGTTATCATTTTACAGATGTTGCAAGGTACGAGGTACGAACAAAGGAAGACTTCGACGAAGACATCCAAAAGAGTGAACTCAGGCGAAAACGGTGAAACGCCTGTGAATCCTGAAACAAACATATTTTTAAAACATTTCCAGACAATAAATGCACATCTAGGTGACATCGTTTCTCACATGTGTGACACTGACAGTGACAAGGACATTGTGCAAGAGTGGCACCAGATGGCGCTGGTACTTGACAGGACCTTCATGGCTCTGTATGGCTTCATGACATGTCTTGTACTGTTTGTCTTTACTGGAGTGTTCCTCAACCAGTAGAGCTGACATTTCGATGGGAATTTCATCAAGAATGTCGACGCATTCTTAGTTTTTGACAAAAATAATCCAAAGGTATGAAAAGTGTCAAAATCATTATGGAAAAAGGTGGTGATATGTGATATTTTTATAAAATGGTACTTGTGCTATATCACTCCTGTAGTATATGACGATTGTTCCTCTAAATGATATGTTGGATTGATATGGAAAGTGCAAGAATGAGTAAAGATTTAGGTGATTGTATCAGGTATTCCTTCAAATGGTACTTTTGTTATTTACCTAAAAGTACAATTAATGTTTTATCGCACGCCATGTTTTGATAGAGGTATAAAAATCCAAGCTCTAGGGAAATTTACACTATCAATGGAATGTTCAATCATTTTAAAGATAATCTCAAGAGATGTGACGTGTCACAATCATTGTATAAAGTAAATGATTAATTGGCCAACAGAACGGGTTTTCAAGCATCTGTTCCTGAAGATTGCATTCCGTGGAACTATGCATTGTCTCATTTTATCTGCGTTGAGCCCTCAAATTGTAGATGGTGTCCAGAATATATTTAGAATTCTTATATCATGTTGTAAATGCGATTCTATAAGGCCTAATACATTCAGTTTACCATAAAAGTGGTAATCTCAACTATGAACGTGGTGGAGTATTTGTCTCACAAATATCGTAGAAACGTCGAACGTATAACTATTTCTTGTGGGGTATTTCTTATAGTTATGTTTATGTGATATATTATGATATATGTAATAAATTTGATTTTTAAAGTACATGTTCCATATAATTTTATCATGGCTTACCCCTCATGTAAGAATCCAAAGATGAAATAAAGGGAGTATACCTATTAAGTACTGTTACGCATTCCTCTTTATGAGTTTCAGATTCAATAATTCAACGATTACTTTTAACTTGACATTCTGATTATAAACGGTTACTGTCTTCCTAGTGTTGTGACAACCTAAATTTATTACTTAACAAAGATAAACAATAAGGAAGAAGTAGATTTGATTTTGAAAAACACACATTGATTGATTTATATTACTTTTTTATGTTTTATGTCATTTTTGTCTTTACGCAGTCAAACTCATCGCATATTAGCACGGTTAAGATACGAACGAACACGGTTAGCACATACTAGATGAATTTAATTGTACAAGGCGATAGTAAAACAATTCATTCATAAGCCATTTAAAAGCAACACTGTCATAGCCGTGCAATGTTTCGTTATTTATCAGTACTGTGTCTCGCAACACACTTAAACAGAAATGAAAGGATTATTATATTAAAAAAAAGGATTCCTGGACACAATGTCAAAGGGTATGGACTCATAAACATATTTATCTACAGCGTTTACAGCGTTTTCAACATGAATGGAGTACATTATTTGCTCAGCTTGAAAATAGAAAGAAAAATGCATTTGAAAGTTATCAGCGTTTCAGTTTCGTAGTTGTGTAAGCATACATTCAACTAACAACAAACTACTAACAGAACATATAGAAGGGGATATTTCAGAGGTTTTCAAAATGTATTTTGATATTTACATGTACATAATCAAACACATACATTTTCATACACTAGTCTTGCTCCGTAACAGTGTTAAAATTGAAAGGTGTAGTGTACAGCAAATCAAGACTTATCTCCTACGACACAATTATAGACATCAAAAAGTGTAATGTATTATTTGAATGAAATATTTAATAGACTAAATCTATGTCCAAATCATTGCGAATAAAGTGATTGTGAGGCGCATAGTTGTTGCTCGTCTGTTTATTATTTATAGATTATTCAACAAACCAACCGACTTTGTTTCATACATCATTTATTCATGCTTGGTGTGCAATTAATGACTTATTTTTTTTGTTTGTTATTGGTATGGTTGTCATTAAACATTAAACAGCTTTCGTATACACTATAACTGCGTGAAACATCAAAAGAAAGAGTAACCATTCAAGATTTTCTGATGACCGTAAAACCATTCTTCAATTCCTAAAGAAATAGATGATGTTAAGCTGGCGTTCATATTTGGCAGAGAATGACTGTTTTCAATTTTAGTCTTAATGCTGCTACGATATGTTTAAACTTGGGATCACGATTAGGAAAACTGGCTTATAACGAAAAGACCGATTGCTTCGAAGGTGGAGTTCTACTTTGATGGCTATTGCAACAATTGAAAATGACATTCGATTTTAGGTTAACAAATATCTGCTGATGACATTTTGGAGCCCAGTTTTAATCAATCCATGTTAAACATCTATTAATATCTGTTGTCTATATGTGTTTTGTGTGCGCTTGTGTTCTTTTCTGTGACTAAAGTGACTAAAAGAGGAAGATAGTATACCCTCTAAGTTGCCTTCAAGTAACTTTAGTAATCAAGTCAAACCTACCTCTTTTCAACTTTTTTCACCACAAGAGATAAAAATTTTAAAAATGCAACTGTCTTATATCCGAAAATATAAAATATGTTGTTTTTCAAATTAAAAAAAAATAATTTTAAAATCGAAAATGTAATTTTTCTGAAGTTGATAGACTGAAATTCGACAGAAAGATTCTCTGCCATTTTTACGCCAGAGGAATCTTTGTAACTGTTCAATTTTATTTTAGATATGTAGGGATCACTGTTTGCGAAACATTCAGAATCTAGAATACACCAGATTAATGTTACAATTCTAATGCATGTTACTGAGTTTGCTTTGAGAATCAATAAACGGTTCATTAACTAAATATCAAGCGTGACAACGCCTCTTAAATTGTTCAGACAATCATTCAACTCAATATTTTATACAAACACGGCATGTCAAGAGTTACCATATGGCGTATTCTGATATTGAGTGGTATTATATCAACTAGAAAGCAAAATCAATACTAAATTTTCGGGCAGGCCAGTCATTATAGTCAATATATGTTGTACCTAGTATGAGTGACTATATAACGCCTATCAGACCATACATAAGAGTCTGGTAAAACAATGTAGTATACGAAACATACGCAGAGTGACCAAATCAACCTTGAAATTGTCTGAAGATCGTTGAAGGTACGTTGTAATTCATCCAATACATGTTCACAAGTTCTTAAATTACTGTTTTAAAAATAACCTTAATCTCATTTCTTTAATAGAAGTTGATGAGAGGATTTGAGATTAACTACAACCCACATTTTTTCCAAATCAAAACATTGCGCATAACGACCGTTTAAAAATAAAAAAAGCTTGAAGAGTATCCAAAGTTTTCCCAATGTCCAAGGAAATGAATAGTTATTTTATCGGAAAAACGTCATGAAGATCACCACACTTATCACTAGAGCAAAATACGTATCCAATCACACAAATATTATACAAATCATTTGCTGGAACCCGTTGATCAATATTAAAAGGATCCGACCTGATTGATTCTATTTTCCCTCCAACGGTTGGTTACACCTATATTTACTTTGAGTCAAGAATGAACTTCATTTACGTCTGGTTTCATTAACGTTGTGTGTTTCATTACTATCGAATGCGACGACACTTTAACAAAACTGTTGCAGAAACTTATGCGTATCTGGTTGCGCGATTCAAATGAATCCTCGTGCAGTTGTTTTACGTTCAATAAATTCTTGTTCGTGGTGCTAAACAGTCTTTGTATAATGTAAATGGACTGAATATTTGATATGAATCTCAATACACAATAACAAAATAATGATTATATGTTATTGAACACAAAATAAACGACTAGTTTAATCTTGCATTATTGAGCATTGATGATTTATCCATTTCATATCTAAGGGTGTAACATAAGGCTTTAAGCTTCATCCGTAATGAGGGCAATATGAAATTTTGTATACACATAACATTGTTATATTTTTTGTCACACTATCTGCATTAGTATAAATGAAGTACGAATGACGTTTTAAAACAGCTCAGACTGGTTAAACAGAATATCGTCATCATACTAAAATTCATAGTGCTACCCAATTTGAGGTGTATGTAACCGTAACGTAACATTTCTCTTGAAATGCTAGATATTTGTTTACCACCATATCTAAAAACAAAACAATGCTGTTTAATAATTATAGAAATAACATGAAACAGAGAAAAGGCGAACAAAAATTATAAGTCAAAGACGTCAATGAGATTGAACTGTATTTGTAGCTGTGAAACAAGTCTTAATCAATTTCCTTTCCTTTTCAAGTAGTGAGAAAGTCGTTTGGTGTTACGAAGTTATCAACGCAGGAACATAGCAAACAATGAATAAAATATGGGCGTAAGTACTCAAAAATCTCAAACATGTTATGAATCAATAAAAAATTTGCAGTATCAAAAACAGCTTTTCCCCCTTTATCAACCATGAAGTACGTAAATTTGTAATGTCAGCTACAATGTGAAATATGTTAAACATTAGGCATTCAATGTCCATAATGTAAGCAACAAATCAATCTAAATTCAAGATGTACAATTCTATTCCATTATAAGAAACATTTTTTGTTAGAACATGAAGCCATAACGAAACGATTTAGCTTCCTTTCTGATTTAGTTAAGGTGTACTAATTGACTGAAAAAATTCCACCTTAAAGGTTCTTGTGTAGCGTCTTGGACAGGGGCACCGCGTTTGATTGATGTTGTGCCACCAAGCAAAGATATATACGTGTGTGCTGCCTTCACTAGAGCTAGTTAATAATCTTTTTGAGTAAAATGTCCTATGTTTTCTAATTTATGATACCAAAACGATATGACATCAAAAGTCATAACATAGGATCAATCATAAACTTTATATCTTAATAACACATTTAGCCTTAATGTTATATCATATCTTCTCTGTACAAATTGATGTCACGTCAGTACTAAGAAATAAATAACATCAATTTCAAAGAATTGGATATATTGATACATATCTTTAGCACTAGAGATGAAGCGGTATTAATTGAAATTAACAAAATTATTGAAAGCAGTTGATGATTAGAGATGTTCACCAGTCGTTCGGTTTCAACCTGAAATGTAATTGTCACCAATTGTATTTTACAAGACCTCGTCTCCCGCCCATGGTTCCACTACTCAAGTCCAACATATTGAGATGTAGGATGACTCTCATTGGATTAATCCTCATTTTTGTTGGCATGTGTTGACCTATTTATTTAAACTTTTATTCTGAGTTTCAATAAACAAAATGTACATACGTAATACTTTGTGGGTGTGTTTGCATTATGAATGCATCCCTTAAAGCAAATGGCATTAATGACACTCTATAAACATTATCGTACGAGGATCAACATTCAACAACACTTTTCATTGTTTCAAATATATATTTGCAAGTGCATGTTAATCTAATATAGGGAGATAGGTCCCGATGCCATTTTCTTATATATTATTGATATTGAATTGTTATCGTACTTAAAATGAGATGATCTGAAAGCTTTCACATGTATTGGATTTGTTTGACCTCCTCTAGCTCTGAACCTTAGTGTTAAAATATTTTGTTACGTTGCATTTGTATGACTCAAAATGATTGTATCTACTATGTAAGCAATTTTCCTAAATGCAATTATCGTTTACAAGCATTGTATTCTTTTTGCAATTTTCCATTAACCTTTGTGCAGTTTCAACATCATTCGACCCAGTTGATTTTGTTTAGAAAATAATCAGTTGATATCTTATATCTTACGAGAGGAAGTCAATAAGTTCATGGAAGCGGGTATTCTTACACCCCTGAAGACACAATCGTTGATGTCATTATTGACAGTTTACAGACATAAACAAACCTTTCCTATCATTTACTTTAGATTTGCAGCCTGTTGAACACAGATACCCTCTTGTAATTATGGAAAGTTCTAAAACTAAGCATCGTGCGGTTATCAAGTTTCTCACGAAAGAAGGGGTGAATGCGACCATAATACATGAACGAATGACCAATGTGTAAAAATTCTTATACTCTTACAAAATGGTCAGCTTATTTTAAGCAGGTCCGCAGTTCCTTCGACGATGACCCACGGCCAGGAAGCTCTGTTGCAGCCATTATATGCAGTTGATATGGTTGCATGGGTTTTGGATTTAGTTGTGTTTAATAGTAGAATAAAGCTGGATGAGATACCTTCAGAGTGTGGCATTTTTCATGGAAGGTTTTTCACCATAATTAATGACCACTTGCACATGTCCAAGGTGTCTGCAAGGCTTCCACCGCAAGAGCATCGGCAGTCTCAAAGACAAATGGGCAAAATGCATCGAGGGAGATTTATTGAAAAATAAAATCAATAGCACGACCACTGGCTTCTACTTTATATCCATTTCTAGGAACTATAGAGCTCATCAACAGTGCAAATGAGTGTAAATGATTGGTTTCTGATCAACTATCGACCTTTGCCAACTTAAATACTGGATAGATGTTAACAGTGTTAACAATATGCATCCATTTCTAAAATCCAAATGATGTTCAATCAATGTAAAATTATTCCACAACTGTTTCATGTTAGCCTTCATGCTAAGTGAACATTATTCAGAAAATCGTCTGTTTACAGAGCCTTGTGTAATCTTTTAACACCCTGGCATAGATATTTTTGATAATGGTATTGATTACCGTCTACTCATTATACTTAATGATATATTTTCTTTTTGAGTTGTACATAGCTTAAAAAGGTGCAGATCGATCTTATGTATGCATCTATAACGAAGTACAAATACTGTCTGTCACAAATGCCAACCTTCTCTATCAGTGTCTATGCTTTATAAAAGACAAACCAAACGCTTGTTTATTTCATATGTTGCGTTAGAAGTTGATAAGGAATGGGCTAATTACCCCACCGTGACATCATGTTGACTATAAAAATACGTGTAAAGCTCCCTCAGTAAAGAACAATTGTTCAGATTTAATCAGAAGACTCAACTGATGGATATGACGTCAATTGTATAGTGCATAACCCGAGGTTTTACATTGTTAATGTCATTTAAACATTTTCCCTACCTTCATTTATGGGTTTTGTTTCTTCAGATGCTTGAAATTGTCGAAAACATTACAATATTTTTGAAAAAATCTCTGAATTTTCACATTATATTTCTTGATGCCAATTAATTGTTTCAAAACTATAACCATGTTTACAGATACATGTACAACAAGAAATAAAAATCAAGGTGTCACTCAAAAGAAATATGCGTGAATCTAAAGTTCATATGACACAATAACAATGCAACTTGTAGAATAATTAACCTGAATAACTATTTAGGACCCTTGATAATATCAGTTACTCTAGTGTGACACTGCGTATAGATAAGAGTTATTAATCATGATTGTATCAGTGAATGACAATCGACTCCATCATCGTACACCAGTACTTGCCATTACAAACTATCAGCAAACTGTGTATAGACCAAGATGTAAACTGTCACCATAAGTAATTAATAAATGCCGTGTTTAATCACCTAAATACCATTCCAAACTGGGTGGGCGTGGTCAAGGTTCGTATTACCTGAAATAATTCATAACGCGATTTGCCCTGTGACAGGTTCTAAGTGCATCGATTAATTGTGTGTATATTTATTGCATTTACTAATTACATAGACGATGATTCATTCATTTCAGTTACAGCAACCAATGAGATTGCTCTTATAGGAAATCGTTAATTATTAATTTCTCTATTTTACATCAATCTGATATCAATTCGTTTCCTATTGATGAAACTGAAGGTTTCTAAAATAAGTTGGTTGGTCATTAATAGAAATTGTCAATTCAGTATTTGATAAGCATGATGAAAAATTAAGTCGTGGATGAGATTAGTTTTAATAATCATAATTCTTATAGATTGTCATCAGATTCTCCCCCTGCCACCACCCATTCATAATATCTCATTATGTGTTTGTTTTGAATGTAGAATATATAAAGCCAAAATTATCAATATAATGTTGTCCCTTTCTTGTTCAAAACACGAAAGATATCTTGCTTAAAACAAAGCATCAAATTTGATAATTTCATCTAAACAATTGTCTTTTTTATAAAAAACCGTTTTCGGGACAAGTCGTCTCTGAAATTAAAACCATATCTTTAAAGTCAAGCACCTTTAATGATCACAAATTATTCTGTTGAAAAGTGCTCCTTATTGTAGATTCAGGCTCAGATTAATGCTTTATTTATTTCTTCACATGTCAAAAAAGATTTTACATTTCTATTTGTTTTCCATAATCACATTTGTCGACATTGGGCTCATATACCTCAGATGTCAATAGTGGTCGATGTCACCCGATAGTGTTGATCTGACCACTTCCATAAAACGAAATGTTTTTAAAGGGATTTCATGATGCGATCATTTAATGGTTTCGTTTTTGATAGAATCTATGTTCTAATTACTTCTATATGCCGTTATTTGATGGCCCTTCATTTACGTCCATTTTCATTTGTACTCTCCAA
Organism: Phorcus lineatus; assembly: GCA_921293015.1. NCBI lineage: Eukaryota > Metazoa > Mollusca > Gastropoda > Trochida > Trochidae > Phorcus > Phorcus lineatus. The sequence goes on from OV121081.1 coordinate 52,725,883, forward strand.
GGGTATTTAAAACAGACTTGGTCGAATAACTAAAGTCAACTTGGAATGGAACGCATATCTTGATGATGAGATATCGACGAGAGTTTTATATAGAGAGAAACTCACCGTCGTGCCTTTCGATGTCAAAACGCGATTTGATGAAAGTTACAAGTATTATGTTAATATGTTTGATAACAGATTCATCAAAAATATTTTATTACGTTTCAGTGACAGGTATGCAACTTTACTGCCCTTAACTTTTAACGAAATGATGTCGTTCATTAAGGCCTCGTGTTAATGACAGCATGTCATTACTTGATCATGTTAAACAATTATCTATCTCAAAGCACTGTTCATGAGCTACTGTCAAAACGAAATTTCCAAATGTGATATCTCCAATGGAATACAAGTAATAAAAGCGAAGTAATCTTACACCAAAATGTTATCGAAAGTTATGTATATTTTAGTAGACTTAAGCACACCCCAGCACCTAAATATACCACGCATATCTGATCAGTGAAAAGTCTGTTAGCGATGACATTGATTTGTGCGATAAAGACCAATAGTATGTCAGTCGTTTCATTATCATAACAACTGAGAAACGCTATCACATAAACCTGGGTTACTAATAAGAACAAAAATGAACGTTCACAATAGAAAGTAAACCCATTATGAAGTAACCCGCTCTTAATTTCCTCTGCGAACTCTGTGTACATTCTGTTAATGATTTTGTATTAACGTAATGATAATTTGATTGTCGGTATTCTCTACACACTCCCATAACGACAAATGTGAGTAAATGCAATCTGCTGTTAAACGAACTGTAGCGATTGTGTGGTTATGAACGAACAGTGCAAATTGTTTGAGTTAAATATCTGTTTGACGCTAACTGGCGTTTAATGTCGCAAGCATAAATGAGTCAACATCAAAGAGGTTGTCAAAAGATCATTTAATAACATACAGACATTAAAAAATGTATCTAAAAGAGTTTCACACAAGGTTTAACAAGTTAACTGTAATGTGGACAGTCTTTCGAAACTGATTTCGGCCCTAAGTACTCATGCATCACAGTTTATGATAATCACTTACTCTAGACGACTGACAAGGGGACGTTTGTTTAAAATTCAGTTCCAAAAAGGTTAGATTTTGAGCTTATTTATCATTGAAATTTGTGATTTCTCATTTCTAGTTTATATTTCAACCTTATTTTTAAGTGAATTAGAATTTCTAAGTGTTTACTACAGTTTTATACGCATGCTTTTCAGGAAATTCATTTTTGTTTTCAGTGTCTTCTTCGACGTCCCTGGTAGAGTGTAAGCTACCCGCTATTCACTCCATCTTGTTTCATCTGCTCTTCAGCAAGTTCAGCAATATTTCAGAGAATTCAACTAGGACGATCATTGATCATTAACTGACAAATAGATACCATAGCACAATAACTGTTTTTCCTAGATTGGCTTTTCTATCTCATGTCTTTAAAAGAAGACATAATAATTTGACTAATTCAGTGTCAAATTTAAAAATTAAAAGATGCAAGAGGCTATACGTAGGATGCTAAGAACAAACCATGTTTTTTAAGGAAATAACCCTTGTCAGTTTTTAGATAACAGTTGAATATTTATTTTAAAAGACAAAGTATGCATTGTGTAATAAAGAATAATTAGAAATTTAGAATTTAGAAATGTTTGAAAGGTTTAGAAATCACACTGTGTTGCATGATCTAAAGAGTGCCAAGAGGTTCAATAAAAGGGCTAAAAGAACTTAAAAACACACAAGACGTACATTGACACATAGGCGTAATAGTAAATGTTAAGAATGCAGACAGAAAAATACCGAAACTCATAACTAAGCTAGCACAATTCCACTTAACGTTAATCAGATCACGTACACATATGTAAACAAAAGCTCCCTTAACAAATAAGGTACAGCATAGGCACTGAATGGGATTGTTGACATAGTTGCTATGGCAACCTGCTCCCCTTATAGGCACGGCCAATATATGACCAGTAACTGGGCTTGAGAGACGGTACCTATGGAAGAGTGATAATGTGTCATGGTGAATACAATTCCATCATTAATTATCAATAGCATCATAGCTATTCTTTAGGATTCACAGTAGTATAACAAGCAATGAGTATTATAACACTACAGTCAAGTAGAAAGCTCTGTAACATTGGTTACGTTGGACTCATTGAAAAGGGCATCAGGACACTACCAATTACTCAATTAAGAGCGTGGCTTTGAGTCTATAGCAGCTCCATTTAGTGACATTCCAACATCTGGCTTGGTTTGTGACCAGAGTCTCTCTGGAATTGCTGTGGACAATCAAAGGATACTATCAGAAACATGTTGGATCGCGAGCAATACAACACCTTTCGTTATCTGTTCACTCTTTGGATTCTAGGTAAGTTTATTTTTGTAGATTGTATTCGTACTTTCATCCATAATTCATCATTAAGACGTCATATATGTCATCTTTTAACATCACATTTTGGCCAGAATAATTAACATTTACTTAATTCCATTAACACCTTTGGAGAGTTCTCGTTTGGTGAGCTGCTGCCAATACTGTAAACGTTTAAATGGTGTATGTCTAAAATTATGATGAAATGCCAGTTAGTAACAATACTAAATAAATCATAAATAAATCACCATATTATACACAATAGATTTTGCATCCTTTTTTTAAAATGGAATGTTAACTTTGGCACAATTATGTAGAACTGCAATTTCCATTACCTGCTCTGTTTCAGTATTTCATGAAATAATTTGGCAATGCTTCTGGTTTTCCAAGGTACAAATGCATAGCAAAATGTCTTTGTTAAACGTCTAAAGTAACAATAACACCATATGGCACCTTCTTCAATAAAATAAGCAATAACAATCTAACGTACTGTGTTAACGTACGATAATTGAAGGAAAGTGTATCCATTGTAAACCAGACATCGATGACGAGTATCACTTCGTTTTAGTTTGCCATTTATATTTTAATGTTCAACATCTTTGTAAACCTTATTACTGGAAAAGTCGATTAAAACTAACACAGTTACTAAGCATAAAACATGATCATAAGCCATACTCTCTGTCACTTTAACGAAATACGATATTTTTCATTGGAGATCCAATAGATTAGCTTCAAAAGTTTTACATAAAAGATAACATTTTCCTTTTGACGGACTTTGAACACCAGAGTACCATGACTGTTTGAACTGGTCAATTAGTGTACTTATGAAATGATGTTTAACCAGTTGATGCAAGGAATAATTTGAGATTTGAGAACCAGACGGCCCTGAGAATATTTTTTACGGTTTTCAATTGGTCGACTTCAACATCATGGTGAGATGACTTCAACGTACAGATGGAATTCGTTGATGAGTGAAATTTAGCATATTTTTCATCCCTTAAGTTTTGATTCAGCTGAAAAATTCTTTAGATAATTGGCAAGTGAAGAGCTTTCATTCCCTGGACAATGAATCAGTCTCGTTTGAAAGCCAGATACAATTCATAACATCGAACACAATAATTTGTAGCAAAAAGAGAGATTTATTTTTCTGAATTGGTACTTGATTCAATCTTACCAAGAATAATCTAAATGTTAGTGTTCAAACTGATATTCATTGCTTGCAAGTCTGTAATTTTATTGTCAGTTCACTTAAGTTAGTACTCAAATGCCTGGTAAACACAATTAACTATTGCGTTTTCAGCTAAATAAACAACTTTTATTTGAATATGGAAATCTGAATTGTCAATATCGAATTACTCCGCATGATTGTCGTTGTCTTTATTGATATATATAACAAGTGATTAGAGAAATACCTGTGCATATATCAAATTGAATATGGCATACTTCAAAAACATGCATTTAGAGTTAGCAATGTCATCTAAATGCTGCTTACAAGTGCTGAATAAAAGTTCTTTTGAGCTTCGTGAAAATAGAATATGATATCATGTTGTTTAAGTTTAATGAATCAACCATAATACCTCAAAAGTTATTATAGAGTTTTGATAAGAAGAAGAAAACACACAGTATTATCAAACCGTTCATTCTTCTTAACACATTTGGCGTTGATTTATTCAATAACTCAAATTTCGGAAATATTTCATAAAATTATATTTTAGAAATAGTTTAATGACACAACATAGAATATATAATAAGTTTAATAAGTTGTCAATATTTATAACTTAAAAAGTAATCAATATTTTCTTGAAATGTTGTTTTTGTGCCTTTGCCTCTAATTGGCGATGCCAGAATTGTTTTCGATGTGTTACATATCCGTACTTTGCATATAAATATATATATAGTATAATTATGAAATTTGTCCATCTTTTACTGTATTTAATGTCTTGCTTTGCTTTTATTTTGCTGTGCATTTACTATTTTTTTACAGAAGTACATAATTAACATTGAATATAAACCAATATGTTAGTATGATGAGTTTTATGATTATAATCATGATTTTTCAAAACGATTCATGCCATGTATTTCCGAATATACAGATGAAAAAAATCAAATGATCTAACTTACAATAAATAATGCTTAACTCATTTTACCAACAAGTAATGTTTTCAATCAAAACATGAAAACACTATCAATCTGAAATAATCAATTTCATTTATAACCTTGTCTGAAAAAATGCGTTTCTTATTTCTCAAAGCGTCTATTCTTTCTTTGAGAGACATCCATACGTTGGATTGATTAAAGTGAACAAGTTCTTTAAATAATCAACTTGGTTATGTCAATTATCTACTTGGTTCATGCTATGCTGAATTTGGATATCAAATGTTTACACAATTTGATCTCTATCCATGAAATTTATCCATGATTATATGACGATGAAGTTGTCATTGTGTAATTTCAGTGTCAAGTTGCTATGGAAACCAGACAGCACTTTTCAACAAACTTTTCGACAATTATCACAAAGAAATCCGGCCAATCTGTGGGACAGATGTTCCTGTTGAGGTCAAGGTGGGGATAGCCATTAGGCAGGTCATTGAACTGGTCAGTATACCCCTTTTGTCGATAAGAACTTTCTTCAGATACTTCTTTTTTTTAATTTTTCATATCATTAGTCGAAAACACCCTTGAAAAGTGAACACACTATGTCAAAAAAATAGAATTGGTCAGGAGTTTACACCTGTAACATCCTCGGTCACCCAGGGTTCAATATACGGCTGACTCGAGCGATCGAAACCGCATTCAATGCAGTAAAAGCTCGCTTACAAGGTATGGATCACATAATACTTCATTTGAATAGTCATTTTACGAAATCGGAATACATAGGGATCGCGATAAAGTTGTATTTGTCGTTTATAGTACGTATTCGACGGTTTGATTCGTATTCTATCAGTTTGAAAGCGATGTTTTTGTGAGGCAGGATTTTGGCGTACTCTCAAGAAAGCTTACCTTTTTCGATTTCTAAACAGTGTAGCTCGGTCAAAAGTGAACCGATTTTGATTATTTTACATTCTATCGAAAGGGGATTTATCAGGCTTCATGTGTGTGTATTGTTATATTAATCTGTATTGCATTTCCAAGTAGATTTCGTCCCGGAACAAGACGAGGGGTCCGAGGGCGTTACATCCCTTTAGTATTTATAAAGAAGAGATACCATTTTTATTTCATTATATATTATTATTATTATAATTTTCGGCGATACACGTCCCTGTGTAATAAACCATCTTTTGGTTATTGTTTCAAAACCAGACTCAAATGCGTTTTTTGTGTAAAGTTTATCCTGGTGAAACGTCCCAGGAGTAATAAAGTAAAGAGCATCGGGACATTCAGCCCTGGGGGGCCGAGGATGCACATGTAAGTGACTGTTTGAAAACCAAAAATATGATTCTGGGTGAAAATGTTAATGATGACAAAAGGATTTTAGTCATTCTAATAGATAGCAGTTAATGTTGCTGATAGTGTTGTTTCAAAAATGCAAGCATCATTTCATGGTTTATTACAATAAAAATGTGTCATATTTTTTTTCATCAACGGTAAACTTTTGGTGTCAAGGATTTGATATTACTACGTATGCGACACCGTATACCGTTAACCAGATTTCATATCAAAATTCTATCTTATCATAATCTGCTATCGTTTGGCATATCAAAGATAACAATCAGGGCCTGAATTTTCGAAGCTCTCTTAACACTAAGATAGTCGTTTTCGCTTTTCAATTCCAATCATCGTTTTCCAAATGGGGAAATAGGAAATTTAGGGATTTACAACTTCTTTATTGCAAAGAGATGCGGCGTTTCGGTGTCAATACTAACAGCGGTAACATGTATGTTGTCAACTTCTAAAATGCCGCTCAAAGAAATTATCCAAAAAGCTTTCAAAATTTGATAAACAGCAGGGATGTTCATTTTCATTCTCTCAAGTTTTAATGGGGTTTTAAGTTATCACTATCGATATTGTGTTAAAAGTGTGATATAAAACATTGTCGATGGTTATTTCCCTTATCTCAAGTTGCATGTTCCGGTGCTTGTCAGTTTCATATATACATCCTGTGCAAATGGACACACTAGCTTCGGACAATGAAAACCCATTTTCTTTTCAGCTTGACCATTAGAAACGGCCAAATCTATGGAATAGCCCAAAATATTAATCATTTACCGCGATACACATTTCATTAATGGAACCACACTGTAAACAAGAATGTATAATTGTATGGGACGCGGATAATCCAGGCGTAATTGAAAATCAACCATGCATAATATTTGACATTGTAGGAGGGGGGACAGTGTGAAATAACGAGAATTAAAACCCAGAATGTCAATATTGATGTCACTTATATCCCTTACGGTTACGAGCGACTAATGTCTGTCCCATGTCTTTCATTTGTAATAAATTGTGTTTTCTCTTACAGGATGAACCTAAACAAATAATGTCAATCAATGCCTGGCTTAGACTGGTGAGTAACTTTAGGCTATACTTGTTATTATTAAATGCCATTGAGATCTGTAATCAATCGGCTTTTATCAAATAACAATAACTGACGTTATCATCTCCCCAGACACGTAATAATTGTTTACATGTTTGATCTATTTATATTCATGTTTCTAGGTTTGTGTTGGTACGTTCGGGTTGTTGTCTCAAATATTGTACTGTTAAAGATGTATGCGTTCAAGTTATCTATAAGGTTACGACAATTGTGTGTTTGTATACTTGAGGAAACACAGGATATTACAAGAGGAACATATTCAGTATTTGATGTTAAGGAATATTTATGTAAACATCATATCGTCTCTAAGCATAGTTACACACAATCGTGGTTTGATTAAGAATAAGTATTTGAGTTCAAAGACGTTTACAAAGTTCAATCTTTGATGTTATTGAATAGTTATGTAAACATTAACTCTCCATTTAGCAATGTTACTATCAAATAGCCTTTAATATTACAAGAAAGTTGTATATACAATTAAGACTTTGATGTTATTCAATAGTAAACTAGGTCGTGAAAGATATTAAATAGCAAACGTTTTTTATATGATAAAGCAATGATGATTTTAAATGCAAGACATAGTGTATTAAAAGCACATCCTCAAAATTCATATAATCACATCTTTGGGATATTTTTACATCTTATATCTTGGTTAGATAACTATAAAAAAAATAATTAAGTATAGGTCTTATTTTATAAATACTGTGTAAGTAATTTGAATTTTTCTGTACCTAACCACCCCGTATGTAAATAATGAATCTCAATAGGGATGTATACTACCAACATCTTGTTCCTTTTAATCAATTTCGTGATTAATTTGTTGTAATTAATTAACAGTACCTGACGTACGCCTAATTTCCCACAGTGAGGTGTTTTGAGGTTCTAACCTCTCTCTAGTGACCTCCCCTGATCAATAACAGGTGAAAAGCGGTATGGACTTTACTCACACGGGACTAAGCTGTACAGAGTTTCCATCAATGCTTATTCGCGGTGAACAATATACTATGAGAGCGGAGACAATAACTTTATTTCTGATTGTAAGAGATCATTATCAAATCCATATTGCAATTATCCATTTATTCGTTATCTATTTCTCTATGCTTCGTCAGTTTTTGTATCTAATATCAGTCGTGATCAATCTTTCATATATTGTCGTTATCAATAATTGCTTTATGGTCATCGTCATTAAATGATCATTTATTATGATCTTTTTGTTATGATCAGCTCTTGATGTTCTTTGAATGCAAGCTACTAAAATAATCATTGTTTCCAATCTATATTCCTGATTCAAACAGTATGTAATTCCTTAAAGAGAACTGAAACTATCTTCTTTAAAAACCAGAAATGACATTTACTTGGTAACTGTGAATAGATATTAACATACAAATGGCTTTTTCAAAAATGCACTTTTTATGATAAAAGATGTAAATTATGTTTGTATAGTTTTTAGATTCTATTTCAGAGAAGGGTGTCATCTTAAAAACTAAATTCGTTTGCAGAGGTGGCACGACTGTCATCTGACATGGGACCCCAACGATTTCGACAATGTCAGCAATATAATTGTTCCTTTTTCTCAAGTTTGGACACCTGACATCACTCTTTATGACAAGTGAGTATGAAAGCCATATTGAAAACATTTACTCCAAATTTTATCTTCATATTTTCACAAAACGAAAGTCTCTGTACATCACGGATTTTAGCACGTTGGCAATCAACGAACGTGTCATGTTACAAATCATTATCATACTATATAATGATACACCTTTGTGTTACGATAGGTGAAATTTGCTCTTTTCATCTGTATCTGTATCATTATCATCTCCATGGTGTAAATCCTTTCGAGATTTTCAGAACCTTTTTTGTACGATACTGTCTTTCACGAAAATGCCCTTTCCCTCTATTACTCCCTATTTATCTGATCATACATATCCCAAACCAACACGTTCGTAACATGACAAACCCTCGTAGCAAGCATGTGCACACTGCTCTATCATATCATGTGTACATTCTTTGCATCCTCCCTTATGTCTTTTGTCTATCAAACCTTAAAATCTAGGTTTCATATACTTGTATTTAAATTTCTATCTTTTAATGCGTCACTTCACGCACCGTTTGACCTTGTGTCATATCACATGTCCCATGTTGATTCTGTCATAACAATCATTATTACCACATTTCATCGTTGTAAACCTTGTATTTTATCATAAATCTGACGTTAGTGTGACATATATGTTTTTGCATTTCCCCGAAACTGTATGTTTCTGTTGTTATGTCACTGTTTTATGTTTGGTCCAGGTAACACCCCCTATTTATGAGCCTATGTTCATTTATGCATGGTCCTGGTGTCATATCACCGTTCTGTGCATGTTCCCAGTGTCATATCAGCATTTACTACGTCTCTTTGGTGCCATATCTCCTCTATTAACTCTTTTCCTGGACGGTCTCCCCCAGTGCTGGCGAAGAGCTCGCGGGTCTCAAAGACTACAGACCATCGATCAGCTCTGACGGGTCTGTCAGCTACAACTTCCCGACCGTCATCAGCTCCCTGTGCAGGGTCGACGTCACCTACTTCCCTTTTGACACCCAGCGGTGTCCTCTCCCCTTCGGCTCTTGGGCATATCATGGGCTTCAGGCCAACATCACCAGTCTAGCATCAGAAGGCGACATGTCAAGTTTTAAAACTAACACCGAATGGGAGCTTGTCAGAGTGCCACAAAAAAGAACCGTCACTTACTATGGGTGTTGTCCGGAGCCATATCCTGACGTTACTTTCTACGTGACTCTGCGCCGAAAGCCGCTGTTTTACCTCCTGAACTTGTTGTTCCCCTGTATACTGATCAGTACTGTAGCTCTGCTGGGGTTCCTGTTGCCACCAGACTCAGGGGAGAAGGTTTCACTGGAGATCACGGTCCTCCTCTCACTGGCCGTGTTCCTGCTAGTCGTTTCCGAGACTCTACCTCCATCATCAGAGAACTTTCCCTTCATTGGTAAGTACATGTACAGCCTTTCAAATCCTTATCACCTCACTCTTTGTACTTGACTTATAATGGATGTCTTAAGACTCAGATAATGTCTGTGTAGTTTTGACAGCTTACAGTTAAGATAAGTCATCTGATTGCACCGTACCAAGTTAACCGTAGCATGACAAAATTAAGTTATGGATAAACTCAGAAAATGTGGTCTTGTGAAAAGAACCCCAGCTGTACCAGACATCTTAAACATAAAAGAATTACAAATCGCTTACTACATAACGAGTAACTTATCCCAATGATAATCCTGATTATTGCCATGTCTCCTCAGGTATATATTTCTGCCTGGCAATGGTCCTGGTAACCTTCTCGACGGTGCTGACGGTCATCGTCCTGAACATCCACTTTAAGGGGCAGTTGGGCTATCCAGTACCGCGCTGGATCAAGAACCTGTTCTTGGGATCGCTGGCCAGGCTCCTGTGTGTCAGACACGAGGCCCTCGTTCATCCTGTTAAAGTCATGGCTAATGGACACGCCCACCATTTACAGGGAGACCTGGTCTTAAAAGATACAGGGGTGAGTTAACTTTGAACATAAGTCCCAAATAAATTCTATGAAATATTTTAATTAATTAATTAATGCAAGGCTTTTTGAAATGGATATTTCTTTACTCATGTGGATTGGTAAAGTTTAACCTCCTGAATGAGGACCTGGTGGCCGTTACACAAAACAACTTAACACTAATGTTAACCTTAGTGCCATCATTTAACATTGCACTAAGGCTACCTTAGTGACTTAAGGCCAATTAGTGTTTTGTGCAACGGGACGCAGAACTATATCAAAGGCTCTTATTTCAGTCAGGGGGGAAGACAAGTAGGAATATAGGAAAATTCTGAAATGTCATGATAATACCTTGCACATGGTTTTATACTTCCAGCTTTATACCTTGGCCTTAATTTTTTAAAGACGTGAAATTTGGACAATAAATAATGTCCCACACTTTGATATACATTTATGATATGCGAAACATATTCAGTTACAGCTGCAGTCAAGAGTTTCATATTTGATTTCTGGGATATTCCTTGTGAATAAGACAAATAATAGTGATAAACATCCATTCTCATTGGAATTGGTTTGTTTTTTAATTTTCTGATTTGGGTTTTATATGTTTTATACACTTGAAGAACTAATATAACGAACGTGTTAATGTTAAAGTAAGGTTTTTTAAGGTGAATTCGATAATTATGACCTATAAGGTCATACTAATTCAATTTATAAATATATTATTGACCCTACATTTTAATATTTCGTTCCTGTTGTCTGTTTAACGTCACCTTTGCTGTATTGTGTATGAGTAATGTTTATCATTATTTACAGAGTAAATATGAGGTTTCCGTCAAACAGGTAAAATGGTTAGATTAGTTCTTTGTCATGAATACCAAGTATTGTAGCACAATTCACCGACCAATTTTGAGAGCGATATCAACAAACTATGTCCAGAAAGTTGATAGGGTGTCACATATCCATCTTTAGTGGATCAACAACGTAACTGAAGTATTAAATTCAATAGAGCATAGTGAAAAGTTTTCGTTTCATCTGAGTACTAGATCTGATATGAAATTCCAACTTTATATTCCATGTAAATGTTGATGATAATGTTGGCATCATTACAACTTTCTAACAAAGCATTGCCTTTAGAATGGTATTTATCATCACAATTAGGATATACTTAAAATCATTAGAAACGCATCAGTGAACGATTACAATATTTCTCAGCCACGTTTTGAATATTTACAGAACAATGTTACTCTTACAAAAACGAATAACATCATATGTGCTATGAAGGTTTACTGCATTTATCAACCAAGGAAACGTAAATTGAAAGAGACAGGGTTAAATAAAAAGTTCATTCGGTGAAAAAAAACAAGGAAAGAAATGGCAACATCGCATGTGTCCACTATCGGCATCAATAAAGGACAACATATGATTTGCTTTTGCAAAGGCAAAGATTACCCTCCTCATGATAAAAATTCATTTCCCAGAATTTCATTCTTCTGCCAATCTTGTCCCAGAAATATTCGATGGATGCTAAATCATTGTAGAACGATGGACATAAATGTTGTTCCGTCGCAGGAAGTCCATTGTATGCTCGTGGAATAGGGACTGGCGTTATCTTGTTTCAAAAAAGGCAGACGTAACTGGGTACCATGTGAGGGACAATAAAGGCATTAAACACCCTGTCTGAGTTTGGGCGGTAACACGGCCTCAACAGACATAAAAGAAGGTCCTGATAAACACACTGATCCCGCCTCAAGTCAACCAACTTCAATTGACGTACGCTTACCATAAAGTCCTCTATCACGTACACGACAGAGTTGAGGACAGGTTTTCCCCTTATCCTCGAATTGCTAAAGTTGTCCTTGGAACCGATTCATCAAATTGATGACGAGGTTTTAGTGACTTTTTATGTGTAGCTGTAACGCGTGGCTCAATAATCCAGCATTTACAAAACTCATCACTGTCTTTGAATAGTCTGTAATCGAAAGCATCGTTACCGTTTAAATTTTGATAACAAGCTTAAATGTCCAATCAATTCAGTCATATGTAAATGTATGTACAAGACAATTCGTGGTTTTCTGATAATCATCGCCACCTATACGCATGCCGCTCTAACTTAGCATGCCTGACACGTGACATGGTTAATTTGATTCACAGTTTGAGTTCATCTATTCACGACAGTATTACTTATATCATCCGAATGGTTGATGCGGTTATAGTGGCTTTCAGTATGTTTACATAGAAACAATGAAGTGCTAACGTCGTCGCATTCACTTTCCATAGAACTATAGATAAGAAATGCTTTTAGTTTTCCCAGTAACCTAGATAGACATCCCCACATTGTTAACAAATAATGAATGTCGTTTCCAAGAAGAATTATTTAAAAGTTGGATACACAAAAAGGGGGCACAGAGTACGTTGTTGGGGTCAAATATGTCAAACTTTATAAATGGTGTTATTTTATCGGGAAGTAGAGGTTGTTTCAGGAAAGTAAAGTAGTAAAGCCTCATGAAAAATCTTGAAACATACTTTGTGACACTTTAAGGTTATCACTTTTATATCAATATGCATGCATGTGTACACGATTTGCATAATGATTTTAGAAAAACAATCTCTTAAACTGACTCTCACTCGCTTTATTCCTAAACTTTGAGAATATTGTTTTTCTGACTTTTTCAGGTGAAATAATCCTGAGATTTTCTTAACAAAATAAAGTAAAGTTATCATTTAACTTCCACTAGGCCAAAGAGAATATTCCTTTTGTTATTTCATTCGAAACCAAGAGAGAGGTTTCTTTCTCCTAAATAAGATAAGAATTGTTTTTCATAGCATTGTCCCACCACAAAGGCTATTCAAGTAGTTCTCTTTTAAGTGGTTGTATTTCTCAAATCCTCAAAAGCCCATTCCCGGTTTGCAAAAAAGGTACTTTTAGTTATGACTATCCAATCAATTATCATTGTTCATCTCCAAATTGTAAGAAACATGTGCGAATCGCAGAAGTGAGGAAACTCCGGCCTTCTCAAATGTTACCGATATTAGGTTTGAATCAAGGTCGCTAGTTTCACTACTAACTCAGATTGTTACCAATCAGGATTCTTTAATGTTAACATCATAATGAAAACTTGTAACAGAGAATACGTTAGTAGAAATAACTTGAATAGGTTCTTATGTGAGAGAAAAGGAGGGGGTAAACAATTATAATCATAATCAAAATAGGGTTTGATATAATCAATCAGATGTTGATGAGACAAACCAATCTAATGATTCCATCTGTTGCAGGAGGAACTGAACAAGCCACATGAGAACGGAGTGAAGAGCATGGGGCCCCTGTCCTGCCTGGAGAAGACGCTGCAGGACCTCCAGTACCAGCAACAGCATCAGGAGGAGCAGAGTCCTATCAGCTCCGTGCTCAGTGAGCAGCTGGCAGTGCTGGAGAAGATAGACTCCCGGTTCGAGGAGAGGCACAAGGTGGAGAGGATGGAGGATGAGTGGAAGCTGGTGGCGATTGTGATGGACAGGCTCTTCCTTGTTCTCTTCTTCCTACTGTCCCTGGTCTGCACCCTGGGCATCTTGTTACAGTGCATCAACCAACAGTGATGTGAGATTCCTAGTGACATAAAATAATACTTGAACAATTTGAGGTGATGGAACATTGATCATACGAAACATCATGCTGTGGACATTCCGATCATTATGTTTGCATACAGTCGTTTTTATCATATGTCATGTAGGTCATTAATCAACCAAGGCCATTGATGTTTCCGGCGAGAAGTTACATTTCAATTTAGCTATCAACTTAACTGTATCGTATACGGTGCAAGCGAGATGAACTAATGGCCAGGCGTGCTTAAATGTTTTCCTTGCAAACTGAGACAAGGGATTTAAAATAAATATGTTAATTTTCAGTTTTAAGTCACCTTCACAAAGGATCTTTATACTCGCATATAACTGACCTATGCAAAGCCGGTTTGTTCTATTTCATATCATGAAAGGTACTAACGGTAATCAGAAAAGTTCATAACACCGATCATCCAATAACTTTCCACACGTTTAAGTCTTCACATGCGATATGCTAGCTAGTGAGGTAGAGCGATATAATTTTATGCTTGTCGATCAAGATAGTCAGAGTTTGAAATTGACAGCGCTTGTAAAATGAAAACTGGTGTAACGACAGAGCTAATACAAGCATTATTTGACAGAATGAAGCAATGCGCTACATTTATTCACTGTTATTCCCATGGATAAATGTTTGAAGAGCATTAACTGAATTTTATACGACAATGGAAACTGACCAAACTAGCAGTATTTGTTACAACATATTACACAGAGATTTATCTGAATATGAATTTTTTTTTTTGAGTTTAAATGATGCCACCTTGGAGAATTAAGCACTAGCTCATTTTCAGTAATAATTTATATAAGTATCTCTAAAAGAACAAGGCAAATGAAATGTTCTATATGCGTGTATACACAACAATCTTTATTAATGTTGGGGAATTATCTGCTAGTAATGACTTAACATAGCTTATGGATTCCAATTGAAAGTCATTTTCTTTATATTCTATGTTTGGTCAACCCAAAATAGTAAACAAAGAATAAAGTTGTAGTTGTATTTTCTTTTCCCCAGGAATTGATAAAGTGTTTTTCCTGGTTTTGATGTGTTCCTTGAAGCATTGGCCGTGAAGATGAACAAACAGAATTAAGCATGACGGAGTTAATACATCCCATTAGACTAAAATTTAGTCTCTGAAAAATCTTAATAATTTACTGTTCCTTCATCCATAATATTTTTTTCTTTGGGCTCCTAATTTCATAGTGTCAATCTAGAATTGCTGAATGTGGACCTAGACTGTATAAAAGGTTCCTTTATATACACAGTCATGAAGCAGGATTAACTTCCCATTTGCCGACACTGTTTCTGTTTGCGTCCAGATTAGATTGATTCTGAGTCAGTGGATACTACGGTTAGTATCAGATACGGGCATTGGTTTAGCTTTCTCTATCATGGGGGCGAAATAGACGTGACGTTTTGTATTTCCAAACAACCGTTTCTCTTTATTTTGGCAATGAAAGCTGATGACAATTTCAACACGTGTCAAAATTTAAGAAATAATTTGATATCTTAAGAAAATTGTTGGGCCGAGCATCTTTGTCGTTAAAGAGATTAAGTATGTTTACCTGAGGGCTCTACTCATTACTGATAACGGATATCGTGAAATGTAACTAGTAGTAAATCAATCATCATTTGCATGATACCATCGTTTTGATTGCATTTCTGGGTTTATGGATCAAATAACGATCCCTTGAATATCCGAGTTACGAAGAATACGAGATGGACATAAAGCTTTTAAGACAACAACAATAATGATTAAAACCATTGGATAATGCAAAGATGAGAGGAATCATGACAACATTAGATATGGTGTGTGAGTTTTAGCACATTGGTCACACTACACACTTCATGGTTTACCAGTAAATAGATGAAATACTTTCGTTGTTTAAGAATAACCTTATACATGTAGCCTATACATGTAGTAAGGACATAATGTCATTTAAGTACCATCCTAGACCAAAATTTAGTCCATGAAATATTTTAATAATAAAATGTTCCTTCATTCATAATATTTTTTTCTTTGGGTTCAGTCAATCTAGACTTGCTGAAAGTTGACCTAGCCTGTATTAAAGGGTCCTTTATATACACAGTCATGAAGCAGGACTAGTACCATCCATGTCTTATTGTTTATTCATAAAAACTCATAAGATTTATAAGTTCAATGAATGAGGCATGGGAATCACTATTGATATAAACAGGGATTTCAAAAAAGCTCATAAAAAGATGTTAAAGTAGCTTATAAACTCACCACTACTGACCCCCAACACTGGAACGAATGAATATCAAACTTTTATATGATCGCTTTTATATTTCATGTTTTCCAAGTTATTCATAACCAATCCAAATATAAATAAAAATTTAGACGGGTATGCAAGGATGCGATGTTAAATGTTTTTAACGACATACCAAAAGTCAAAGTCAAACGACGGGGAAAATTAATCTCTCTTCACCAGTTTATTTTTACTAATAACTATACCAGTGGCTGATCCAATTGGTGTGGGGGGGAGATCAGGGGGTCCGGATTCCCCCCCCCCCCCCCCACCCTTTGAAAATCGATTATAGATTCAGGTAACAACAAAAATAATCCCCCCCCCCACCCACCACCCGAATCTGAATCCGAAGACACTATAAATTCATTCCTTTATTTACAGTTAGTGAAAAAGAGTGAGTTGAATCATTGAGCCTGAATAAACCGATATGGTAATGCAGTTCCCAATTTGGCAAAACTCGCCTCACTGTGAACCTCGTGGAAAACATAAATCAATATTCACTGTAATACAAAATGTAACTAAGGAAAATTGAATGTGAGGACATGTAAATACGTTTGGTCAATAAAATACCTTTGCGATTCAACGAACATTTCGTTAGACAGGCTTTACAATTTCAAAAGATAAGCAAATGTGGAAAAAATCGTTCGATCTCTCTCACGCTTAAAATTATATGGTGCCAGGTGCAATAAACCGACGTGATAAGTCGAATGAGAAACTGCCCGTAGGGCTGTATCTCACGTCAGTTTAAGTAAAAACCATATGCGTAATGGAATATGAACATATATGTTGTTTACTAGTGAGTGAGTGAGTTATTGTTTAACGCCGCTTGGGCAATATTTCAGCCATTCGCGGCGAGTGTTGTTTACTAACCGATCGAATTATCATAGGTCTTTCGAAGGTTTTAATGGTATAAAATGATAAGACTTTATTGGCACAGAAAGGGAATTTGTTTTACATAAATTTATGCTGTGACAACCACAAAAATAAGAGTTTAAGACACAAACATATATCAAGAGATGACAAGGACCGGTTAGACAAGAGTAACGACAAAAGCACTAAGACGGGATGAACAAATAAGAGTTAAAGCTTTGATAGGATCATCAATGAAACAGCGGAATTAAACCCTAAAGGTGAAAAGTTTCAAATTACGTTTTACTCGTGTTTGTGTAAGCTCACAAAAGGAGTCACAAAACACTTGCCACAGGAAAACTGTTACTTTTCCCGAGGCGTGACTTATTTCACCACTAGCAAGTCAGAGCAGTTAAACAGTTATAGTTGTAGAGTAATTAAGACTGAGGTGTGAGACAGCCTAAGGGTTACAATGTAACTACCCGGGGGAGCTACTGTACATCCACCCATGTGAAAACATGAGCAACTTCAACACTTGTAACACCAGAAAATTACGTAACGAACATCCTGTACCATGTATATATGGCTAGGTATAAATGTATCTATCGTCCACTGTGAAATTTTGAGAACTACTTACAAGAACCCTACGCTATGTGGATCGGTTTATTTCTGTTTATGGTTGGATATGGTAAGTATATATAAACAATCTTAATTTATCTTTCTAAATGAAGTTTTGCCTCAATATTTGATCACTTTGTGTAAGCTAC
This sequence comes from Phorcus lineatus, assembly GCA_921293015.1. Taxonomy (NCBI): domain Eukaryota; kingdom Metazoa; phylum Mollusca; class Gastropoda; order Trochida; family Trochidae; genus Phorcus; species Phorcus lineatus. The sequence goes on from OV121081.1 coordinate 52,743,826, forward strand.
GTTAACTTTAAGTTTCTTATCATTCTGAACACTTCAGATATGCAAGTAAAACAACTGTAAGAAAGCATTCTAGAACGATGCCTGGTATAGTCTGATAAAATGCACCGTGTATTACTGAAATCGACTGGTTGATACAAAGGTCAAAATTCACCTCAAAAATCTCCATCGAAATGTCCAATGGTTGGGGCATTCTCTTAGAATAAAAAATGGATCTTGTGTGATTTGCAATTGTAAGTACTCGCTGGAGACTTGTTTGAAGTCAGTTGTCTCATTTATGCATGACGTGCCTGTATGAGGATGGAATCGATAATTTAAACAACTTTAATGCATTTTGGAGAGTTATTTTTGTAGAAATGATTGCATGAAATGAATTTGTAGGTCCCTCTGCGCTCTTTGTAATTTTCATTTGTATACTATTCGATTGTATACCATTAAGAATAACTATAAGATGTACCATTTCTTTACGTGACACAAAGTACATTGTTTAAGTGATTAGAATGAGAGTGTCAATATGTTTAACGATAGTTATTATATTCATGAAATATTTCAGTATTTCGTTCCTTCTGTTAGAAAAAGGAAGCTGAACTATATTCTAAAATGTTGGGGAAGTGACTAATGAGTGAAATAACTCCTCTCAAACAAAGATAACGTGTAACATCTGTACCTCAGGTTACTTATCAAGAATCTTAAGATATTCTGTCTAACATAGTGTGTAAATATCAAAATTGGGGTGAAAACAGGGGTTGCATATTTCATGTGATTGTAAACAGAGTTATAAAGAACAAGTTTTGGGATTAGCGAAACTCTTTGGAGCTGTGAATGCTACTTCGGGCGCAATTATCGCCACCGTTATGAAACACGTCTTTCACATTATAAAGGCATTAGAGCATGCATTTACGGTGTAAACTAGCTATTTCATTCTACAATGAAAAGTTAAAATGGCCTATGGCTAAGAAATATAATAAAGTCTTTGGTAAACTGTGCACACAAAAAAAAGGGGGGAAATAAAGACAGTTGAAAACGGCTCAACTAGTAATGTGCGCAGCATTTGAATTTACCCAAACTCTGAACTGAGAATAAAGAATAAATATTGTTTATCAAAGCAATCTTTTAACTTAACCTATTTCACTAACATAGTATTAGCAATTTTATGAGGTTAAGATAGCGGCTGCCATTTTCCGATATCGTATAGTTGCATTAAATACTGCCGGTCTTATAGAATCAATTTTATAACCCGAATACGTACATATTTGTGCTGAGTGCTGAGTGCTGATCGTTAGTAAAATCGGGAGGTATGCATAATCTGTACTTTCGTTGCATATCCTAAATATTGGTGCGCTCTAGTGCCTTTAAAGGCACTAGTGCACGCTTTTACGGTTTAAATTGGCTATTTTAAGGTTTAAGAGGACTTATGCATTCTCTTAAGCTTTCTATCGATGCAATGAAATAATCAAATTTCTTTACAATTGACCTGCAATCAACAATGAAAAAAATTAGACAGCCGCTGTCGGCTTGGACATATAAAAAATCTAAGGTTAGCTGTGCACAAAACGGATAAATTATAGACAGCTGAACTATTATTATGTACAGCTATTGAATTTACCTAAACTCTGAACTGAGAACAAATCATGAATTATGTTTTATGGAAGCAATGTTGTAAATAAACCGATTTAATACCACAGCATTAGCATTGCTCTTAGATTGACCATTGCAAAGCGGCTGCCGTTTCCGCTTTTTTGGTTATAAGCAAAATCTTAATATTTCCGATATCGCAGTTCATGCGGATTTAATGTAACGTAACATTAAATACTTCCGGCCTTTAAAAATCAACTTTACTACCTGAATACGTAAATATTTGTTAAATAACTTACAAGGCAGATTACTTGAGTGAGGATCTTGAATAATATCGAGAGATATGCAGTATCTAGGCATTCGTTGTGTTAACGAAATATTGGTGTGCACTAGTGCGTTTAAGGTTTGGGAAACTTTACAACTTCACTTTATATCTAAATTTAATCAGAACTGAAAATTGACTTTCCATAGAACCCATAGATACCTTTTTACCAGCTTCTTAATGCAATCCAGAATTCTAGAAGAAATGCTGAAACAGATTTCTACGAGTTTTAGAGAAACATGGAATAAATTGTTTTTAAGGAAGACATTAATGCTTTTAATCATATTTTATAATTGTCAAAAGGATGGTTTCCTTATCCTTTGGACCTTGTATGTTACAAATCACAAGCAATTCTGAATCGTTTTTTGTTTCGATAAAGAACGCTGAAGACCATGAAAATTCCTTCTACCGTCTTATGTATGTCTAGCTTTCAGAAGTGCCGTTCATGAGAGAAGCACGATTTACCTCAATTGAAACTTTTTATTGTGCAAATACTTTACAAACAATATGCTTATTACATCATCACAATGATAACTGAGTAAGCCATTACTTCTTACGTCGTTTTTTCAAATAAAAAAGTTTCACCCAGTAAACCTTGCTCTTTCAAATGTACGTTAATTTGGCACAATGCATCTTAAAAAAGCCAACGTCATCTATCTCATGTAAATTCACTAATGCCCACGTCATTCTATGAACTAGATGTGGGGTAAATGATTAAACACTTTTATAACATATTTCCTGACACATCTAGCAACAAGTAAACTCAATCTTCCATAATTAATCGCAACTACCGATAATCAAGTATCTCATCTAGGTGATCAGACATTTACTACAGAGAACACAGCTGATAGATGGTTATTACCAAAAGGCAGATTAATATCAAAGTGTTTAATGCCAGCCTCTGTACGGAAGCTTTTAATTCAACACTACACTAGCAATACGATACTAACTACTCTACTGCCTGACATGACTGGGTCAATAATTGATAGATGAAATCAACAAGCACGTAATGTCATTTGTACACACGGACCCACGCGTTTCATACTCACACTGGGCAAACATTAATTTATAAGAACAAATAGATCACTGAACTATTTGTTTGATTTCGTTTAAGGCAGGCTATTAGATTACAATTTCGACAAATTTCTTGCATATATTTACGCGTAGATTTGGTAACATGTTTTGCATGACGTTTTGAATAATCTCCGTTAAAATTCCATGTTCCTAACAGGACTTTCAAGGGCGAGGTCGTAACTAGACAAATCATTATTATAGCGGGATTACTCTTACTCAAAAAATTATCGTAAACGACTCAAAGCAACATCAAGGTTAATATCGCAATTCAGATATCTATGAAAAGTGCTGTTAAAAAAGTAAGTTAGTTGTTTGGTAAACCATCGTTGTTTCCATTATAAGTTTTAGGATGTTACAAGGGCATAGCGACAAAGTGTACAAACTTAAGTCTTATTAAAGTGATCGGTGCGTGATTCTAACCACCTCAATTGAACACACAGAATACATTGATCAACTGTTTACTAAAGCTTTATATTTTATTATAGTCGGACAGTACATATGTACAAAGCACAAAGTTTAACATTAATTTTGTCAGTACAGACTTTGAAATTTGAAACATGAATGATGCATTACGGGGAATTTGTGACGAAATCAATGTACATAACTTAATATATATCTTGGTACCATTCATTATGTAATTCACAGATGTGTGATCTTAAAAGTAATTTCTTCCTTAACAGTTTTGGAGGATGTGATTTCAGGAGCTTCTGTATCGAGAGAATTGTCAACAATGTCAGTCGTAAACACTAGAAAGTTCACAGTCTATTATTGAAGCACTATTAAACAAGGGTTCGTTGCCACTTACAGACATTTATAGGAATATATATGTATCTCCTCTCCCCAGTTGCCCAGTGCCATGGTGACCAGGCTGATCTCCTGAACACTCTCTTCTCCAACTACCGGACTGAGGTGCGTCCACTGTGTGGTCAAGACTCCCCTGTCCAGATCAAGATCGGCATGGCGGCGAGGCAGATAATTGATATCGTAAGAATCGTCATTATCATTTATTTCCAATGTGGATTTAATCTGAAATGGCTTAAGATAAATCGTTCTAATGAGAGATACGTATAGTCATTGGAACCTATCCCCAAAAAATTCAAACACGAAGCGTACGTAAAATAACCATTATATGATCGAATATTATGAACATGTAACAATGATCCATCTATAGATTTTGTGTTTATTTTTCAGGATGAACCTAAACAGATAGTCACACTTAATGTCTGGTTTCGCTTGGTAAGAAATTTCACCTACATTTCTATCAAATCAAAACATATGTTGTAAAGCATAAAGTATACTCCGATACTTCAATCATCAAAACATATTCATATACCTATGCTTTTTATGTTCATATTTGGAAGAGTTACGTAAAATTCAATAAAGATAGATATGAACTTGTGTTTCTATTATTCGACTGCTGAATTTGGAATCCCACTCTCTGCAAAAGTTAAAGTTCTTGAAGTTGGTTAATTAGCTCTTTTTACGGCCAGTGCTATCGGAACTTGTTGCTCGACATAGAGCGTCTTTATTAGGTCAGAATGGGTACCAAAAAATAGTGTTACTTAAATGATATAACCATTTACTATCTAAATCTATCTATACGTCTATTCTAGAAATGGAATGACTGCAATCTGAGATGGAACGCCAGTGACTACGGGGGTATAGACAACCTTATCCTGCCCTATCACAGTATATGGATGCCGGATATGGCGCTTTACGACAAGTAAGTATCTTGAGCCATCCAATCCACGCATCTTCATGCAGATTCACCGTTCAACAACGTCATAAACCAAACACGTTAGTTGTTTGTTACGTGCCGATCGAAAATCATTTGTTGTACAACGTTCTTTCTTTACATTTCATCTTTATTCAAGTCTAAATTGACTAAATTATCATATAATTAAAATTTACATACATGCAGTAGTGCAAAAGCCGAAATCGCACGTACCAATTACATGAATAACAGTCATTGTCCGGTTTTCGATCAGAATCGCGACTTTGTATCTTTATATTGTCACTCTGCTAAACTGTGGCATTTAAAGAATACTTTCCAACAGTCAGTACATATCTATAATGTCTAATAATGTCATCAATAGTAATGTCACCTCCAAAGTCTCAATTTCGTATTTCGTCAAACTCTCAGTCCCAACTCTCAGCGCACTGCGACTGAACTTGATAGTGCCACCTGAGTTGTCTTTGAAATGCTATTTATCGCCTGTAGATGCACTGTACTAAGGTCACGAAAGCAGTAAGAAACTTGCAGTGATATAAACTGGCGTGGGTTATGCGATGAATGAAGAAAGAGAACATGACCATACGGTTAGAATAAATCACCCTCTTTGTTTAACCTATTGCAGTGCTCTTGAGAGTATCCCTGGAATCCAAGACTACCGTCCACATGTCTTCTCAGACGGAACAGTCTCCTATAACTTCCCCACCGTCATCAGCAGCATGTGCGTCTTTGACGTCAGAGCCTTTCCATTCGACACCCAGCAGTGTGCGCTCCCCCTGGGATCATGGGCGTACCACGGGTACCAAGTGAACGTCACCACCATGGACGACAGTGCCGACCTCTCCACATTTATGACTAACGGCGAGTGGGACTTAATCCGCGTACCTGCCGTCAGAAACGAGCGCAAGTACAGCTGCTGTGAGGAACCCTACCCTGACGTTACCTTCTACATGACGTTACGTCGCAAGCCTTTGTTCTACGTTCTGAATCTGCTCTTTCCCTGTATAGTCATCAGCCAGATGGCGCTTGTAGGCTTCCTACTTCCGGTCGACTCTGGCGAGAAGACAGGTCTGGAGATCACTGTGCTGCTGTCTCTTGCGGTCTTCATGATGATCATCTCTCAGTCTCTGCCGCCAACCTCCGAGAACTTCCCGCTCATTGGTATGTCACATCAGAGTCTCTCGTATCACAGATTTTCATTGAGAACCTCAACCTTTCTCATAACACGTGTATAAGTAGAAGACTTTTCAAAATAATATACAAAATAGGTCTGTCAATGGTGGATTCATCTGTGATACTTACCTTAGGTATAAAATATGTTCTCTATTTATCTATTAGTAATCCAGAATTAACTATTTTTAAAAATTGCCATGAGTTTTATTTTGCTTATTTGCACAAATGTGATTGACGCAATCAGCAAGACAGAATTTGATATATACAAAAAAGTAGAGTTTGTTTGATATATAGTTTTCTTTTATTTTCAAGGTATCTATTTTTGCCTGGCAATTGGAATGGTGACCCTGTCGACCATATTGAACGTTTTGGTTTTAAATGTTCACTTTCGAGGTCAGCTTGGTCACAGAATGCCCCGGTGGTTGAGACGAGTATTCTTAGGATGTGTGGCGAGGGCGGTATGTGTCTACCCATCAGAACCTGATACTCCAGTAATCTGGCTGGGTCAGGATGGAGAGAAATCAGATTTAATGGTAAGGGTGTCTGTGTTCATTCGCTTTCACATACAAAAAAAAAAGAAGTCATAAGAGTTCGACTGATGAAGATTGATTAACCATATCTGCGAACCTTTTTTAATTTATGTGAAAATTAAAAGATTTTCATTTGTGAACTTATGTTTGCGTTAACTGGTACTTTTATCATGATAATAGACCCTATATTGGAACGACATTAAAGTACAGCGATTGAATAGAACTAAAACAGTCATAAACTGTTATCAAACTCCAGGAAGGCAACAAATGGATCAGCTTTTCGCCTTGTGATGAATTTGGTACTTAAAGAATCTGGCCTATCGGCATCCAGTCCGCCATCCTTTTTGGAAATGACATTAAAAGAAGACGCTGTACTTTGATGCATTTTACAACATTGTGAAAATAAACTATATGTACGAAAAGAATATCCACACATTTATAAACGATTTATGATAAGACTTGCAATCCCGTATGAAAGCTTTTCACTTTCGAAGCGACGAGTAATGGCTTCACAACTCCTTCTTGTTTTATTTTACCGATTGTGCGCTCTCAGTTATCTACTGGTCAGATATAACTCAACCAAAAGGTTCCCCATAGTAACATGTTTCAACTGGATTATGTATTGATCATATACTAATAACATACATGTATAAACTGAAATGTCCCCTTGAATTTCGTTCTACAAACGTTCTCGGTAGTACTTTCCATTTAGATAAATAGACATAAAATTTAAAAAAACGTCATTCCTACTTACCATTGCCTTTTTCAGAATGGCCTATACAAAACTAACAAGCAATCCACGTACAGCAAAGAGAAGACAACTCCGGAGAAACAAGATCCCCAGTTTGCTCCTTTGACTGAAGTCCTGAACGAGCAGCTTTCTCTGCTAAAGAAGTGGCAGAGTCAGCGAGAAGAGCAGGAGAAGACAGAGAAGAATGATGGGGAATGGAAAACTCTAGCAGTTGTGATGGACAGACTCTTCTTTGTGACGCTATTCAGCTTTTCTCTCATGGTCACCATTGCCATCCTGCTGAAGATCCTGCAGGAGACAAGCATGCACTCCTAACTGTGCTGAAGAACAAGCTTAATACTCTCCAATATTCATTGTAAAATCATCATTGCCTTAGCTTTAGAATATCTCAAAATCGACAATTTGGGTGGTCCTTAAATTTTGTTGTAGAGTATATGTCATGTGCATCTATTCATGCGTATATCTGAATCACGTCATACATTTTTATTCGAGCTTTAGTTTCATTCGGTCATTGTTTGTCGTCCTTCGTTGAACATCATTATATTATCATTATCATTATCAATATTATCAATCTCATTAAAAAGATTTAACATATTGATACTCTATATGTTACACAATCTACATTGCGTTTTGTAACAAAGTTTGTATCTTATTTCAATGTAACATTATGCATTGTTTCAAGGTTTGGATATAAATTACTGTTCAATGCAAAATCAAAATGTCCACTGCTGTTGATATAACACTGCTATGCATACCGAACAAAGCATTTATCTTTGGGTGGCACCTTCATCATGAATCTTCTGAATCAAAAACATCAACTTTTATATCTTATATGCTGGCATTAATATCATTATAAACTATAACCAATGGCGTTGGCGTCATCGTGGTTGAGCATTGGTTGAAGCTGTGACAAGCTGTATTTTGGTTACAATTTTATGAAAGCAATTGAAAGGTCGTCTGTTATATGATAAATACTTTATGAATAAAATTGTTACTGAAAAGATGGTTTGTTGTAAACACTTCAATTAATGTATAACAAAAAAGACTTATAAAACGTCAAGAGGTAAGCCTGCAAGAAGTTTAGAGAGAGAAGTGGAAACCCATTGTTGAAGTACCGGGACTGTTTACGAGTTGTAATCTGCGACCAGATAGCATATCAAAGATAGTTTGAAAAGACACTTGAAACTCCAGAATAGTATGGGAAGATATATTTTCTACGAAAAAAGCCAGGCGTCTTCTTCCAAGACGACAATCGCTGGTTGAGGTTATTGTGTGTTATTGAGGAAGTTGTGCATTGGCGCTAAATACCTTAATTCCAAAGGTTGATATGACAGTCATCAATATAAGAACTTGACTAATTTTGATATTCTTACCACTGATAACTGATCGTTGATGATGGCAGCGTTTCGATTCGAAACAAAATAGACATATAACCATTATCGGTTGACTTCTTAGACGTGTCAAGGATTGAGCAACTGTTGCACGTTTCCTACAGTTACGTTGGAATAAAATGCACTAAATGCAGGAATACTGAAACTGCCGCTTGACTTGGAGACGAACTTCACACAAATAAATCAGGACTAACAAAAAGAGATTCATAATAAATTACTGAAAATATATAGATAGCATGAGCACGTTTTTTTAAGTTATATAAAGTAATCTCCCAAAAACGAAATAGACGTTTCAAATTGAAAGAAAATGTACTCGAAGCACTTTTACAACGAACGTATACACTATGATTGCTTTAGCTACGCGAATCCATTTCGCTCTCTCAAACCATTAAAAGGTGTTCACCCAAAAATGGCCGCAAGTGGTTTTTTGCTTGATTATTTCCTCAATGAAAACTGTGGTCGTGTTAAGTAATGAGATGTTTTGGACCTCTAAAGATTATTCATTTGGCAAACATTAATGTTTAATAAGACAAATTTAGAAAAACGAATCTTTGTCACTTCTGTAGCTGAACATTAACGTTTCAACACTGCTACTTGTGTCGTTGTCAACCATTAGAATTAAGAGGTAGAAAGCCTTAACTCTTCTCAACTTTTAAACAAGTCAAAAACAATATAAAATAAATTATCTAATATTATTCCTATTTTAGCATTTATTCTGCTTTATTCGAAGGTTGACAAGCATATGTTTGACCAAGGCAATTTGTAATAAATTTCTGATAAACATAACAGCATTCAACCAACGTTCTCAGTAGTAATCACCTTATTATATTAATACGGATTATTGATTTAAGTGCCTTTGTGGACATGACTGCTAATTACTATATACAAATTAGGATATATTTGAAAAATTCATACAAGGATGTATTTTGTAATAACATTTCAGATATTAGGCCAAAACTTGCTTTTTATATTTATTTTGAAGCCGACAGTGTTGTCCTGATATGGCAATTATTGAAAATATACATTGTTAACGTTACAAGTAATTATCACGAGGAAGGGTCGTACATTTATGTTTCGTTGTTCGTTGTTCTATGATAGGCAGTAAAAGTGTTTGTTTTTTCAAACTAATTTCCTTTCTCAAATGAAAACCTTTCTTAGTCAAGATTAGCTGCTGTAAAATTCATCATCACATCATATATATTTAAACTATTTAAATATCATATATTTTATAATACCATCGATTGTGAATTCTAGTTTCATTCATGCTGGGTGGAGACTAACATGACTTGCATCTGAACAAACAGCTCTATGAAAATAAAATATTCGAGATTTTAAGCCTTCAGTTCCCTTTTTTTAAGACATGAATTATTCTTTCAATGGTTTTGAAACAAACGAATATATTTACATCAGAATTAAAACTTGAAATAATCTAATAAAGTATACCTATCAGGCGCTTTTCGATATCATCTATTCCCTAGAATAGCAGCTTTTGAGAAATATGCGTGTGTAATATGAAGTCAAAACACACGTTTTATTGAAGCAAAATGATAGTTAATTTCATTATTAAGTTGAAAGGAAGGGGAAATCATAAGTACAGTTACGCTGCGGCAGGCAAGTGACCAGCCCCTCGAATTTCTTGGTGTAAAACAGTTTTGCTTCATTAAACTGATCGGTATTATAATGTGAACTATTAACCATTAACAATGAATATAGATTTTTACAAAGAGGCTTAAGAGATTTGGTTTGCTCGATATTAAAGTATATGTTGGATCAGGTAAGAGACGTAAGCGTTACATGTATTAGGAAATAGCGTGTACCGGTACCGGAGTTTGAGGGAGCTGAACGATCACTGGCTTTGGACGTAGGTGTGGAATATGTCACTACAACTATTCATTTTCATCATCATTGGTAAGTCATTACAATATTCCTTTAAACAACTTCGATTTCTTCAATAAACGTTTCCTTTTTATGAGCGTTAAATGTGTATTCTTTAACTTTCTTACAAAGAAACTCAAATCTTGTTAAAATGCGTATTTAAAAACGTTTTGACTTCATTTCAATTATACTTAAAAATATGTCTTTACTGTGAATATAAGAAACTCATATCGAGACAACCAGACCCAGACCCATATTTTTAAGGCTGAGAATTGACCGAAAACTAATGACGCATTATGGTATTCCTTAGTCGTATGTTTGAAATAGGTTGAGGAAACCTGCAGTACTTTTACTACGTATTACATGTAGGGATAAAATATTATCAATGCCTTCAAGTTGTCATGCCGTAACAATGCTTTCCATGTTCGTATGAATGCCGATGGATGTCTTTAATTATAGATGTTTACGTTTTGAGAGATTGCGAGTTATTCAGTAAGGTTGCCTCGAATTTCGTTTACACAAATTATAACCTGAGTTGACTCTCTCTTTAAAAGTGAATTTTTTACAGAATGAATGGACAATGGCAGGCTTCTACTGTTTCAGTTTCGGGTTGCCAGGGTAACCAGACTGCCCTCCTGAGCGCTTTATTTGGAAGTTATAGCAGTGACGTCATACCAACATGTGGATCCAACGCCCCAATTCAAGTTCAAGTTGGCATCGCAGTCAGACAGATTATTGATATAGTAATTATCTTTTACACTAAAAATGTTATTGTCATGACGCAACTCGTTTCGTAAACATCTTATGACACATTCACCAGGGAAATAAGTTATATACACGAAATTTCAACAAGTTTACCAAGAAATGATCAAATCCATTATTCGTCTACTTCAAGCTATTAGGTAGAGACAGTCCTAACATATTGACAAGTTGAAATTGACATTGCATTCAGATATGAAAAAAATTATAGAAATAAATCATAATAACTTTTCATTTATTTAAAACTTGAACCATCGTACCACAGCAGTATATGAATTAAGTCAAATCAAATTTGTTCATATTGTATGGGCATGACAACCACTGAGCTTAAAGTGTTAGATATATACTTACAATACATATCCCATCAGTAGACAAAACATAACATTTTCTTTGATAGTAATAAACTATTTATCAACAGGATGAACCAAAACAGGCGATGCTGTCAAATGTTTGGATGCGTTTGGTAAGTACCTTCAGTTTGGCTATCCATCAACAGAAATTATTAATTTTAGAGCCCAAATTTCATCATCAAAAATATTTTCAATTGTAAATTCTTTCTCCACTTAATTATGTGTTTGAATAAAATTTAAATGGCAAACATTTAAGCTAATGTTAATCCGATACATCATGTGCATCGACATCACCTATTCCTAGGGAACAAGGGAACAAACTTTTCTATATGAAGGTTCGTAAAGGACATCCTACAAAATCTGACGAATACTTCATCTAATTGTTGAAATGAATATCACAAAGCTCATTTAAAAGGATGTATTCATCGTTTAGATCTTTTGTTCGTACAGAAATGGTACGACTGCAACTTCGTATGGACGCCGAGTGACTACAATGGTATAGACGGGCTTGTCGTGCCTTTCAGTAAAGTATGGACCCCTGACGTCACGCTCTTTGATAAGTAAGCGTAATAAACGTATCTTTCGTTGTAATTTCATCGACGTTAATTTTTACGCCGAAAGATTGCGATATTGATCTTAAATCATGATTTTGGACATAAAAAGGAATTAACTAAAATTATATGGAAAACGTTTAATAACATCAAATGTTATAAATAAAAATCCATTTATGCATTAGATGCAGGATTTTAACCTCACAACAGTATTTTTGATAACATAAACAATGTATCTTTAACCGGATATTATTAAACAGTCTCTATTATAAAATTACTATACTAATTCTAAATTGATGTCTGGAAGAATGCTAAGAGTCCATCATAATTGCAGTGCCGATGATGGTCTACCTGGTATGAAGGACTACCGTCCAAGCATAAGTTCTGATGGAAGTGTCTCATACAATTTCCCCACCGTTATCAACAGCATGTGTGCTATAGACGTCACTGCCTTCCCCTTCGACACACAACGTTGTCCCCTGACGTTCGGCTCGTGGGCGTACCATGGACTACAGCTGAATATAACCTCTCTGATTGCAACAGGTGACTGCCTCTATCTCACTCAAACATTCGGGGCATCTTTTAAAACTCAAAATTAATTTGAACTTAGCTCTCTTTCTAATTTGAAGTTGAAATTGAGAATTGATCAAAGATAAATAACGTACGTATGGATGAACATAGCTACGCGGATGGACTTTATTCAGAAAATAATGTTTGATTACTGGACTAAACTTTTTGGTAAATTTAAAAGGTGTTAGCAGCAAGTTATTGATAAACTCTATAAGGCGATTCAGGATCTATGCTTATTTGGAAAACAGAGAAGACTATTATCAAGCCAATTCTTCTCAAAATCGGTATTTATAATGTCCACAGGTCACACGACTAGAAGTTGATTAAACTATCAAATGTTAAAAGTTCACGTTACTTTTCTGCGATACCAATCCACGAATTTCGGTACTTTAAATGCATAACATTGGGTAAAAACGTTGACTAAATTTAATCAGTGAACGATGGTTAGCGACGACACCACTTAAGTTTGACTGTAGTCTTCATGGGCCAGTGCGATGTTGCTTTTATTCTTATTCTTCAAATTGTGCATAAGAAACATAATATTATGACACATGCATTATCTTCAGAGTGTCCAAAAAGTACTGCTCAACTAGACCATCTGAAGTCGTAAAATAAATTATCTAGTATCAAACAAATAACCGTAGGTGGCCATTTTAGTGTGAACAACAATTGATCATTTGCGTCAACGAAATGGATTCGCAGTTTAACTTAACGTGGTACGTTTGTTTTTTAACATCTTTTTTTTTCAATTAAAAACATTGTATAAAAGTGTTACATACATTTTTGTTTTTGTTAAAATCAATTTACTTACCCAAAAAGTGCTACTTTACGTATCCAAAAAGTGCTACTGCTACTGGCATCTCACGATATCAATCACAGCCTATGAATCACACTATACGATATGCGTACATCAATAGTCTATCGACTATACACAGGTGACATATCCGACTTCAAGAAGAACAGCGAGTGGGACATGGTCGAGGTACCAATTGAGCGACACGTCGTCTACTATGGGTGCTGCCCAGAGCCCTACCCGGACGTGACCTTCTACGTGACTCTACGCCGGAAGCCGCTGTACTACATCCTGAACACGCTCTTCCCGTGCCTACTGATCAGCCAGATCGCCCTTCTCGGCTTCCTGTTGCCTACAGAGTCTGGTGAGAAGATCGGTCTAGAGCTCACCGTACTGCTGTCTCTTGCTGTTCTCATGATGGTTGTGTCCGAGACTCTCCCGCCTACCTCCGAGAACTTCCCTTTACTTGGTAACTAGAACCGACACTCGGTCTTATTATATTCATTCCTGTTCTGATGGATCAATCTTACAAAAAAATGCCTCTTTATACCGTCATACGAGTTTGATACCGTCGCCAGATCTGTCACTTAACAAAAACAAGTCATAAGCGGACTAGTCGCATCATAGCTTGCATGAATATACCTACTCTTTGCGCGGGTTTCTCTTCCTACGACCTGACAACCCTCCATATCATCACATTTTCCGATGCCAGTCAGCCAATTATGACTTAAGCTTCCAAAACAAAATTTCGGTAAGACAAACTATCGTACACTAACCGTTATTCCTTTCTCTTTTGTCGATAACATTCGAATTGAGTAAAAGAGTGATTCCGATTTAGAAATGCTAAAAATAAGTAAAAGCTATGATGCTTTTGACCAGTTTATAACTGAACTAAATCGACGTCAGGTAATGCGACGATACTAAGTTCGTGTTGCGAGCTAGTATATACAATATCCTTTTCCTTTTTTGTTGCGAACTGTTGTCGAACGGAGCAATATGTATTATTTTTCTTACTTGATATCTCTTCTGCCAGGTATCTATTTCGTCATTGCTATGACACTCGTCATGATATCAACTGTGCTCACCGTTGTCGTCATCAACGTTTACTTCCGGGGACAACTGGGTCACAAAGTACCCAGATTGGTCCGGGTGATCTTTCTCGATCATTTGGCACGTCTTCTACGGGTAACGAACAATCAACAGGTCCACCCTGACAAAGCTGGTAGTGGGCTCCTAGGAAAGGTAATGACACCCACGATATTCTTTTTTTCTCAAACTTTTATATTTGGGACATCACGGAGCTGTCTAAATATACCCAAAAAATCTAATTGCACATAGAGAAGTATTTAATGTAAATTTCAACTTATACCATTACAATTCTTGGTTCGGTACATTTCTGAAACCTCAACTGATATTTTATAGAAATATTATGGCTATGATGAACTTATATTCACAGTTTGTTAAAACATTGACTGGTAGAGCTGATAATTTCTTTTGTCGCGAGCACAAGGAGAGAAGTTCATCTTCATATTTCAAATGTGAATCTGTCAAATCGTTAAATGACATCAAATATTCGGACTGACATGGCCGGTACATATAATGATATTCCCTAAAACATTATAAATGTCAACCTTATATCTTATAAAGTGTAACTTTTCAAATTGAAATTCAGAACATTTAAATTATCACCAGTTTATCAAAAAATTTCTCATAAATTATAATAATTATTTCACAGTCAGTGTCCCCAATGAGTCCCGGTCTGAGGGTTGACGACCACGTAATTCAAGACATGAAGGTTCAGGATTTGGATCAGTCAGCCAAGTCTTCATCCACCGTGAACCTTCTGGAGGAACAGCTCTGGCTCCTGAAGAAGGCGGACCAGCGAGTAATTGAGAGACAGAAGGATGAGGAGATGGAGAACGAATGGAAGACGCTCTCAGTCGTCTGTGATAGACTCTTTCTTCTTGTTTTCTTTGTGGTGTCCGTGGCGAGTACTATTGGCATTCTAGTTGAGAGCAATATACAAGCTTAAACAGATCAGCGTGCCAATGAAAGCGTATACGAAGGATCTTCCCTGCCCTTCATTCTTCTTGTTTTCTGTTATGTGTCTTTTGCAATTACTATTGGCATTCTAGTCGAGAACAATGAACAAGCTTATATTCTTATTGGTGTCTTTAGCGAGGACTATTGGTTTTCTAGTGTATATTTAATGTTGAATTTATCAACAGACTTATCGCTATATTGGCTTTACAATGTCTTGTCGAGATTAATTTCCTCTTTAATTCTCTGCATGTCGCTGACACGTATTTTGGATATCCTTGTGGGTGTCATGAGAGCATATTGTCGTTGGCATTTTCAAGATGGAGTGAAAATCATGTGCCTGTTGGCTGCGTATCGGTATCTATTTAGAATTCATTAAAGTTGGGAAGCATGGAAGAAACGAAAAAGGGAAACTATTATACTAATTGCAATTTATTGGGGATCTGTTAGAAACATACTGTTGAGAACGAATGGAAGACGTGGGGTTACGGATGTGATCAGCAATTTATTCACATGGCCTTGCAACCACGCAACGGGAGAGTGTAACTATAAATACACTATTTAAAATGTATACATGGTCAATGAGTATCGGACGGGATAAACATGAGAGTAAATATAAACAGGAAAGGTCAAAATGGTGCACCCTTATACAATGGTCTTTGATGTATTCACAGCTTATGTTTTCTTGTCAAAACCTTCCTTATCGGATGGCAAATCTCTTTTACGTTTTTGGCGTAGTAAGTTTTGTAGTAAAATGTTGTTCACGTTGCTTAAGTTGTTCTTACTATTGTTCAATTGTCTCTTTGAACACATTTTATGACGAAAATGAGGCCAAATGTCCATGGAAAACGTTTTATCAAAGTTCGATTGGTCCAATATGTCAGGCGGATCTATGGTTTTGTTGTTAAGGGGAAACTATCCATGTTAAAGAACCTCCGTGAGTTGTCGGAGTTATATATGCCAAACTTAATCAATGGTGTCATTTGATCGTATCGACTGTTACCAAAAAGAAACATTTTAAACCCCTTTGGGTTTTTACAGTGACAATATGAAGGTAGAACGTCGCAATTATGATCGAAAACCGGACAGTGGCGCGCGTCAAATAGTCAAACGTAATTTTGGAGACTTATCTAAAACAGCCAGGAGGGCAGTTAGGAGTTGAAAGTGTTAGTTAGGTTATATAACTAGCATCAATATACATTGGACGTGATATCTACACCTCTTTGCATTAATAAGGCTGTTTTTAGATTTCCATGGAAAACCAGTATTTGTCATATATATGTTTTTTCGACAAGAAAATTTCAGATGTTTTGATTTTATATCACCACATATGACATTTAGATTCGTATCAAAGGTAAATAATAAGCTATTAAAATCACGGAGTGGCTCTTTAACAACGATTCAATAGATATATGATTATGTGATGAGATTGATGAAAATAAATGGTATATTTCTTTTTTTTTCTTGTTGTTTCATTTAAGTCAAATCAAAACCTATTCTCTTTTTAAAGCACACACAACGACAAATATAGAGTGGTAGTGCTTATAGTATGTCGTTTTACTTATATATATCTAAATGAGACGCATTTCTTCCATTGTAATTGAAAATAAGAAAACGTCATCATTTAGCATTTTATAGATTAAAGTGAAACTTTAGAAGTACGATTTGATTTGAACCTCATTTAAGTCACATAAAAAAATACGAAACATATACTCTGTGGCACATAGAGAAAAGTTCATTTCCGGCAAACATGATAGGTAATATGAAACTTACATACGTTCATAACGGAAACAAAAGATTATTTGCTGTTAGTAACCCTTTCAATAATTAAACGTGTATAATGTAATTTCACAAGACAGTGTTGTGTTTACTTCAAGACTGTGTGTAATTATATTGTTAATTGGTATAGTAAACCTGGTTCATTTTTATGGGAAATCGCCTGTTAGCCCCACTACAGAATGGAGAAAATGTAAAATTAGTTTCTTACCTCAATCTTAATGATGAACATTATTTTCGAATACATATATTTACAAGAATACATTGTAAGCAAAACACAATGCGGAAAGATGATTTCCGCTTTATTTTCGTTTGACTTTTGTACACAGTCCTACTTATGTATCTAACCAAAATGGCGGGTTTGCAATTTCCGGTATTCACCACCGGTAAACAAGAATTTTCTAGTTGTTTTGAAACTCACTGTAACATTCAATGCTTTACTGGTAACATTTCATTAATATTTCTAGATAATTCTCTTGTTGCATATAGAATAAATAGGAACTGTTTTGGTAGATGATACATGCAAATAAGGAAAAGGCAATTACGAACGTCTCATGTATCTTTGACATTTGATTCAGTTTTCACTCAATCATCATCTTCATGTTTGCCCAGTCTGAGATGCCATTTTTACATCTTCTTTTTGATCTGTCATTTATTTCTTCACACAAGCAGTACATTATTTACTCGAACATTTTGGTACTTGTTCTTTTTCATAAATAGAGGATTTATCTATGTTTGTCATATGAGCAATAACACTCATAGAAGTGTGTTTTTTTAAGACCAAAGATAAATCAAGGGTAAAACATATAATTTAAATAAATATCATTGTTGGGGAAAAGGTCACATTCAGCAAAATAATATTTATTGTTTCTATTTACATAAAAGATCAAATTACCAAGCACAGTCAATCATTAAATAGATAGTTCAGAGCTCTAATGCATATATCCTACTGTCAGATTAAACTGATATGCAATACTCTCCCACATGTGGATATGTGCTCCCTTGTGCGCTGGTCGGATATTCGTCAGATACATTTTGGGTGAATATTTTAATTAATCTAAATAAATATCAAAAGTGTTGAAACCCACCCATCCCGCATCTGTTAGTTCTAAACACAATGACCATATATTAAAGTCATAGTCTCATTTTTGCAAGGCAAATTGTAATGCACACCGGCAAATATTTAATCACGAACAGAAATCTTTCCCCTGACGTTTGCAACAATTTTCAGAAATCTGTGTGCATTCTAGCCCTAAATAATAAAGTTCAAAACACGCTACCCTATGTCTTTGGCGAGCGTTAGTGCTTACCACGTCATTTAACTAAGGCCATGTCGTAGAACACAGGAAATTTCCCAGCTTAATATCCAATGAAAATAGCCAATAGCTTACCTATTTTCAAGAAATAACAAAAAGGTGGTAAACTCAATGAAGAATGCATCTTGTCATAAGTATCGGTGCTGCAATTACTAGATTTCCGGTATTTCGTAATCGTGATGAGATTGCACTTGATTCCGTAACTCTTCAGTCTGAAACGTCATACTCTGATAAGCAGCGTCATCCTAAACTTTAAAACAGGCTTTAAAATGAAAATCTTTGCAGACGCGACAGGAAATGTTGGTGTAAGTGATCAGATTTTTGCTAGTTTAGCCTAGTTTGGTTGCCTTACAAAATTGAGACTATGACTTTAAGTGGCACATTTGATTGAGGGTCAGGGTAACTTTAGAGGAATATATTTTAGAAAATGGTGTATCATACGATCATGATATGTCATATTAAGAGAAACACAAACTAGCGACAGCATTTATAATTTTTCTACTTTACTTTGAAGAAATATGGGATAGTGACCAACCATTTTTAACAAAGCACAGCAAGTCGGTTGATCAATGAAAGTCCTGGAGTCGTTGTAAAATATTTCATTTGATTTAAAGTTCATGTATGATGGCCAAATCCGTATCGAATGTTAAATAGACTAAATAGTTAATACAGTTAGTATAGTTGTTTTTCTAGCTACATTACATTGATATGCAGATACCACTATTGTATTGTGCCAATGTTATGAATGGTTAACTCGATGGCATTCTTATATGAAAGACTGATCCTAGGAATTGACACTTGGGTTTAAGTTATTTGCATATGAACCCCATTTGTAAAAGAAGGATTACTCTTTACGTTTGCATTGCAATTTTTTTTTCAAAAGTGCTTATTTTATTAATGCCTTGTGTTATAACTGTTTATGTGTAAACATTTTATCATTTGAAAATGACTTGTCCCTATCATATTTAGGGGAGGTAAGTCACTTCGTCACTTCACACATATTTGAATATGCAAATAGGGGTCAACCAATATCGTGGAGGGGGCCTAGCTGCTGTCCAGAAATCAAAACAATAGCAAAAAAATTCGAGGAAAACGGTTAACTGTCTTCTGATGCTTTGTTTTTTTATCAAGAAAGAGTAAAAGAATTAGGTTTCTATGATTTTGAGTTTTTCATCCGAACTACCTAATTTAAATGCAAAGCAAATTATTTCCCAATTGTGGTTGATTAACTTAGTGAAGAAAAATAACGCCCATTCATCCAATTAGTTGAACATTCAGAGTATGCCATTATCAGATTATTGATCACTGATACAGAAGCATACAAGCTATAGAAATTAGGGATGTGCCCACAGGCCCTCGGATCATTAAAAAAAAATAAAAAAAATTCATAAATTTTTTTTTGAGAACACCCCCTGAATAAAATTGTTCCTCTGTTAATAGTATACAGAAAGGCCAGACACTCCGTTCGACCCCATCCGCTTTCTTGACCGAATGCTACAATAAATACACACGCAATCAATATAAAAACTATGCAGACATGTTCTCAAATGATTTGCCTTTCTAATCCAACTCACTTAAACAAATATATCTTTGGGGTTATTTAATGAGGACGGCCGAAAGACGATTTCCACGCCCAACTTAATGCTGATGGGACAAATGGCGCCCGTCACCTTGACCTTACGGGGTGTGTGGCCGCAGCGACAGATCTCATTGGTTTGATGCAAAGTTAGGAACAGATAACTCTAATTCTCCGTTCTTGCAACCAATGAGGTCTGTCGCTGCGGCCACACACCCCGTAAGGTCAAGGTGACGGGCGCCATTTGTCCCATCAGCATTAAGTTGGGCGTGGAAATCGTCTTTCGGCCGTCCTCATTAAATAACCCCAAAGATATATTTGTTTAAGTGAATTGGATTAGAAAGGCAAATCATTTGAGAACATGTCTGCATAGTTTTTATATTGATTGCGTGTGTATTTATTGTAGCATTCGGTCAAGAAAGCGGATGGGGTCGAACGGAGTGTCTGGCCTTTCTATATACTATTAACAGAGGAACAATTTTATTCAGGGGGTGTTCTCAAAAAAAATTTTATGAATTTTTTTTTTTTTTTTTTAATGATCCGAGGGCCTGTGGATGTGCCTCCTGTAATTCAGTGCCAGGAAACGTAAGAATGGAATATGTCTCTATGTACTCATTGAATTGTTTCTTAATGTTTGATTTCAATCAACCTTTCATCTTTGCAGTTCGTTGTAAAGAATAAAGTAAAAAGCGAAAAGCAAGTCTACCATAATGTACAACATACATCTGCTACATGACTTGATATCTGGACATGGCTGAATTATCATTGGTCAGTGTCGTCCTTTTCATTGCAACAGGAGGATTGGTCAGTATGATATCCTTATTTCTTATTCACATTGTATCACTTTACTTACATAAATGTACTCTGCATACATGTCTATTTAAACCTGTCTTGATTTAAATTTGATTCTTACTCTTAACCACAAAAAGTGAAAATCAAACAAGAGTTTGAAGAAAATGAAAACATGATCCATTCTTGTATATTACTTGTTCCAGGTCAGAAAACTTCATTTATTAACTTTATATTAACTTTCAGGAAGACATTTTTACAATAATGTCTTGAATGTAATGAAGACTGACATTTTGTTAACATTTTCATATTTTGAATCTCGATAGTACAAATCCTTGTACCTCAAATCCTCGAAAAAAGTACAAGAATTTGTTCTTGTGCGTATAGTGTGATCATGAATATAACACTACGTACATTTCCTCACTATCTAAATGACATGTTTCTCTAATCGACATTTTGTTCTTTCTAAATGTTTCCTTGTGGTAGTAGTAACTTTTCCTTTATTATTCAATAAGTCATACATTTATAATGTTATGATTCTGCTTATAATGGAGTCGACGTTGAAGTGTGATTATGATGATTACTTTCAGTTCTTCCTGTTGTTGTTCCTGTTTGCTAAGCGCCAGATAGTCAGATTTACTCTCAAATCTGCAAGGAGACCCCATGTCTCCATTGGCTCTGATCTCCCCAAGGTACTGCTCTTACTTATAAAATTTCAAGGATCATAAATCTTCCACAAATAATCAATAGCTCACAAATATTGTCTTTCTATAAAGAGACACTCTGTGAGTTGTTGAAGACATCTTGGAGTGACAAACTATATGAATGATGTCAATTTATCAAGAAGTAGTTACTGTTGCTGAAAAATTGAAATTCTAATGCTTATCAGTTCAGTACAAATATAAGATAAAGGTTTCAACTTGAAGTATAGGATCAAAAACTTGACAATGACTCACTTATATTAATCATGGGATTTTGGAAACTTATTGTAAGCAAACAGAATATTAGATTGAGTAATACCTTTTTAAGGGTTATATGTAACTGTTATTCATGTCAATTGTTTGTGTAATTTATATACACATAGGTGACAGAAGAATTTTAATTGAAAACTAATGTGTCATGTATTTTACATATTTGGATGAATATGTGAGATGTTTTGAATGAATATTTTCATAATTGATGCTTTGACATCTATGGGAGCTATATGAATGATGTCATTTTATCAAGAAGTACTGACTGTTGCTGAAAAGTTTTAATTCAATGCTTTTCAGTTCAGTAGAGATTTTAAAAGTTCTCTTAGCATCAACATAATCTTAAGTACCATACGTTATCATCGGTTCATGACCATTTTAGCACTACGAGAGCTTCAGAAATATAATAATGATAATAATATAATAATAATACTTGAATACAAGGGAATTGAGTTTGTATCATTGTAGAGCTTGAAAATACAGGAACATACATGTGATGCATAAACAAACACATTTGATTAATTACAAAGATCATTTAAGAGACAAATGCTGAAAGGAATGAATGTATTTTTAACCTCTATTGGTTTTATAACGGGGTAATAGGCCCAGGTTATGAAGAAATAGATGTGGTCATGCTAACTTGTTTATAAGCAATTTCACCTTTCTGCAGGTCATGCGCCAGGAAATTGTACGGCGACTGAACAGAGTTGAGTTTGTGAGATACGACCCTGTGTTGCTCACAGAACATGTCCAAATAGCAGCAGCTTCTGGTGAGAATACGTCTCCTCTCCTTACTATTGAGATATTTGATTCTCATGTTTAACATTCCATTGCTCTTTTTCTTTATTTGAGTATTAAAAAAATCATTTCTGTAATTTGATTAAAATAACAAAACAAAGAGTTATTGTAACATGACTTCGTTGTATTCTCGAAACTGATTGGTTGATTAGAAAAAATTACCCTATGTTGAATTACAATGAATACCCCCAAATTAGCTAAGGCGAATCACCGCGATTTGATACAAAATGTTCACTAGTGCCGGCCCGACTGAAGTTTTAATTTTTCAGTTTCTTAGAAAATTCGTGCCGTACTCTGATTTGACAGTTTGTCTGTGTCTACCGGTAGATATTACAAATAAATGTTAATATGATTTATTTTTGAAGAACGAAAATAATATTAACTGGCTTACTTAGTCCAAGTTTGCTGCAAATTTTCATGTGGCCGCCTTCTTTTGAATGCCGTTCCCATGCTATGACGTCACAAAGGCCAACCGTTTTGACGTCACAATGTTTGCGTCGCTGTCACAATGGTTTTGGGCTAGTTAAAGACTTTTGTACTTGGGTTTTATTATATTTTTTATATATTCTAAGAGCATTATAATTGTTGATTTCGGTCTCAAATCAAACAAGTATGTTGAAAGGTTTAGCCATTACGATGCCACTATTTTGTATTAATAGTACGATGTTTGTAATGTAAATTATGCCGGAAATTCACATTAGATAGACCTTATCACACCTTTTACAGGAATAAAACAGTCGCAAAGTCCTTTCCACACAAAAATAAGTACGCAAAAACAGAGTTCGCTCTTAAACTTCTAATAACTAACGGTCATGTTACAATATCGATAAATATTTGCGTTTGTAAAACTTCCGGGATTCATTGATATTCAACGCCCGCAGCTTTAAGCGTTTAAAACCTCCGGCATTAGGAAATTTTACAAATGCAACTATTTATCTTCTAAATAAATGAGCTTCATTTTTCACAAAAGCAATGTTTTTGTATTGTTCTTCACCTGTATTTAAAAGCAATTATGTGCAAATAAATGTATATTTGAGATGAGTTTTATTCTGTCTAATGGAAATTTTCTTATCAGCATAAGGTGTACAGGATTATTGGATTAGGTGTATTAGATTAACTGTTAATAACTTGGTATGGTATGATGTGGAGTATGCAGTTTTCATGTATATTTATTTAATGTTACTTTCTCTTCAGTTCCAAATCATTATCACTATCGAATGAAAGCTCTTGACGCATACAGCAATGCAAGTAAGTGGTAGAATTTCTAGATATTGTTTAAGTGAGGAAGTACTTTTCATGAATACTGAAAATAATCTACTCATTGCCACAGTGCATAATAATTCCTTTGAAGAGCACCTCTTAAATCTCACAATAGCCGATGGATATGAAAATCTGCAATCCCAGTTTATTATACAGACAAGAGTAAATGAATATACATACAATAGTAAAGAATGAAAATTGTTCATTCTGTATTGGGAAGATGTTGAAATGATTTTCATTCATAGTGAACATGGCATTTGCAAGCATCATCATTGATAAATATATATGTATTTTTAAATCTTCATCACTACAACTTTTTGAATGCTACTAAAAAATATCAAACAATTTCAAGGCAAGAATCATTATACCATACTCTAATACAGACAGACAAACATGATTTCATAATATCAGCCTCATGGCAGTCACATAGATTCATAATGCCTAGAATTCTAAAATATATAGACCCCCCAAAAAGAGTTAAGAACAACCTAAGTAATTATTATTTGTGAAAATTATATATATATATAATAATATATTAAGCGATTATACATATTGACAAATGGAGTGGTCCATAGCTTATTAATTTGAGTATGAATTTTCAATAATCCAATTTCTCTTTGTAGTTGAGAGCCTGAGAGAGAACGAACCAACCCTGGCAGTGCGCTACCCTAACCAGACACTGAGACAGTACCTGTTCAGCCTGTGTCCGTCCACCGTGTCCGACCCAGACAACAAGTTCAGAGTCATCCACCAGTTCTGTGATATGTACACCAAGGCCAGACATGATCCAGCTGTATGTTGTTGTTTTCTCTCTCGTCTTATTCAAGCTAACAATTTCCATATTGACTTTCCTCAATAGTGTATACAGTCAATTGTAGGTTTTTGGTAAGCATCCCATTTTATTATTCCCAACCTCGTTACTCTGTAATTTTGTGTATTTTCACATGGAAGAATTTTTCATCCTAAATCTTGTTTTCCTGCAAAACCTGGATAACATGTGATAAATTTGGCAATTGTGGTGATAGAAAGGAAGATGTGTTAAATGTGTACTTTATTTCAAGTGATGAACGTATGATAAAAATATTTTACTCAATCTAAGTTTTTAACCTTGAATTAAATAACATGTCTGATTTAATGTTGTTTATATATTCAGTTTCAAATAAATTTTACAACACTCAAATTTAATCCACATAACATATCAGTGTTTATTTCAAAGAAATTTATTCCTTGTTAAGATAACCTACACCATTCCTATCATATACATCCCCCAACAGGAATCTGTACATGTCATTTGAACTTACGGTGACCTTTGACCACAAGCTTTGAGCTCAGAGCAGCGTTCGATGACTTTCATCCATCAAATGTAAACACTGTGGATGATAGAAGATGCATAACATAACGTGGAAGGTTTTACTTGAGTAAATGTGCGCTCAAACAGTCGAATTGTACCGATTACGATGTAAATGAAAATCAGCATAAAGTTACATTAATATTATACACCTGTTGCCTGTCATTTCAAACCTGCGCATCCGGCTTACGCCTCTTGTCAGTAAAGGGATTTGCCGCTATCGTCACTTCCTGCGCCGTAGCCCGGAGAGTGCGCGGGGTTACGGATCAAGCATAGCCATATAGTGTAGTGTCTCCATTAAAGGGAGCAAACTCTACAATTTCATTCCTAACTTTACTTCCACTCTTAATTTCAAGAGATTGTTTTTCTGTTGCAATGTGAATAAAGTGACTTTTTGCTGTCATTGAAGAAATAATTTGCTGAAAAAATCATTCAATTTCAGATATTTGATGACGAACAATTCGTTATTTACATGGAACTTCTCGATCATTTGATACGAATGTGAGTATTTTCTCGTCACACTTGTTCTTTAATGTTTTAAAACTTTTATTTGTCTGTGTCATTCAAACTTGGAACAATCTCCTTTTAAATACTATAAAGTTAAAGCTAAGTCTTTTCTTGGTGTTAGTTTATTTTGGAGTCAAATAAATACAATTATTTGAACCTTAGAATTTCAGTTTTTTTTCTGAAGGATAAAGAATAGAATCAGATCCAAGCACCCACAAAAACAATGTTTCTGAATATCTTGACACTTTACAGGACGTAACGGTGACCTCAACAAACAACAAAGAGTTTGTCATGCTTAGAATCTAAACCAGAGGAAGATGAAATAGAAAAGCAGCAAATGTTAACAAACACGCCTAATTGTCCATAGTAATCAGCTCTTTACGTCCATGGGTCCTGTTCTTGTTAGTGTGATATCTCTTGAACCCCAACACCTAGAGTCTTCAGATTTGGTATAAGATTTCCAATGAAGGAGTACCCAGACACCAGTTCATTTGGGTGCCCTTGACCTCATTTATAGTCAATAATTGTTTGATATAAAGTTTAATGAGATGAGCTAACCCTAGATATATGTAGCTACAATGCTAATTATCCTACTCGTCAGGCCAATTCCCATCTTCCTCTGCCATGGCTTAAAATTGCACCAGTCCTTATCACTGGCTAATTGCTGCCAACCAATCCCAAAAAATTTTTTTCAGCATAAAGCAAGATGCTTGCAAACGAAACTCTGACGGAATTTGGATGGGACGGAATCTGACGGACACAAAAGTCATTTACCGGCCAGGTAAGAAGGGTCACGAGGATGGAGCGGTCAGGGTCCAACAGGCCTCAGCCTCAGAAGCCAAACCTGGAGTGGAAACAAGACATCAGCGCCCAGACAGTCTTGAACACATCAACATGATGGACAGCGGCAAGTCTAGCGGGTACAGCAGCACAGAGCGGTCCAGTAGTAGCCGCGGCAGTGCCGAGAGACTCATTCCAGTCAGGGAGTCGGAGAAGGAGGACCCAGTGTGAGGGGGGAGGGGGCAGTGATCCTTGTACATTTGATGAAGGAAGATAGGTAGAAGACTGGTGTTTGGGTCAAATTTCATGTCATCCAGAGATGAGATTATCCAATATGTTATTTGTTAGTGTTGAGAAACGGCATCCTAAGAGATTGGTGTATAGTTAGGGAGAGTGTTTCACTTTATGCTATGGTGACTGATTGAATGAACATCTAATATCTGATGCAATGCAATAGGTTTTTTTCAATATATATGAATGGTGAGAAATGGGATCCTCAGAGAATCCTTTATGGAAAGAGTTTCAAAGAGAGTGTCAGCCTGTATAGGTTGGAGCCTGGTTTGAAGTATGTATCACATAGACATATAAGAAAAAATAAGATGATTAGCCAATGTATGACAGGAAAAGTGGGCAGTCAGATATTTGGTCAAGCATTTTCTTATTAGATGTATGGATAGGTTGGTTAATTCAGGAGTTTAAGAAGATCCTGTGTGGCCTTGCTTGAGAGAACATTGTTAAAGATTTAGATCTTCTGTGAATGCAGCCAGCAATAGGCAAAAAAGTAAGAGCTTAAATTGATGAATTAATATAATTGTAAACAATTAAATTGATACAATTTCAGAAATGAAGCATAGAAGAAAAGATAATTTCATTATATGTACAATGTAAAGATTCTTTGTACAGATGCATCCTCTGTGAAAGAAAGGGGCATAACTCTACTTTTCCAAAAAAATTGGAAGAGACAGTGTTGTAACGTTGCTTCTCTTCAACAACAGAAATTTATTTAGAAATTGATTAACACAGATCAAAATTTCATCTCGACCTCTGTTTATATTCACTTGACGTATGTAAAACAACTTTAAATACAATATTCACTTAACCAAAACAGACTTGATTTTCAATTAAGCTTGACTTATTCAAACAAATCACATTTTCCATCCCTTTATTGTCACTGTGTAACTGCTGACTCCAGAGCACAACTGTCTTCTACATGTTGAGTCCTATGGATTCAAGAATACTAATAGGAATAATCTGAAGTGTTAGGGCTGTACATATGCTGTAAAGGAAACATTTGACTTCCAGCAGCTGTTTCCATGTTTTACTCTGAATAAGATATTGCAGCTGTAAAATCAGGGAGTATTACTACATATGATGTTTATCATGTACATCGAGTCATTGCTTTCTTTAAATTGTTAGACTTTAGTGTGATCACAATCTCATCTAAGTCAGTACACTTAAATCCTATTTTGCTAAGTCTACTCGATGTTTGGTGCCCTTCCCACTTCAGCCAATGAGCAAAAAGCCTTAGAAATCTTGGTTCATTTTGATAAGATTGTGGGTGATTGGTTGATTTGACAGAAGGTGAAGGTCACAGTATGATGACCCCTGCCAGTGGTCAGATGTTCATGGAGCAAGGAATGAGTGTTTGGTAAAGCCTGATTTTAATGAAGTTTGTTTTATATATGTTTAGCTTCTCATGCGTAAGCCATACGTCTTCAATGTGTGACAATATTCAACGAATTGAAGTACCTGAGTTGTAGATGAACCAGGCATTAATCTGTTAAGATTATTCACATCATCTATGGCATCAGTGAGTGGTATTCTGTAGTCGCATTTCATCATAAATTTCAGTTTGCAACTGATTTATTTGTAAGAAATTCTCATTTTCAAACACTCTTCTACCTACTTATTTCATTTAACTTGGCACTAGATAGTCACACCAAAAAAAATCAATTCACAAAATATAGATAATTTTATGTTATTCTATTATTTTGGAGTTACCATGATAACAAATCAGGCAAAACTGTAAGAGCAATATTTTTTGGACCAAACATTTATTTATTATCTAGTTGTCAGTGTAAAAACAGTATATTTGAAATGTCTGAATGCATACCTACTTTAGAACTAGGCACCACACAGATGAAAATACATATTTACTAAGATGGATCAAACACTCTTGAAATCATGAATCTTCTGTGATAATTGTATCATATTGTGTTTCTAATTATAGAACTGGGACTAGGTTTTTGCTCCTCGAGCCTAAAAGGCCCGCTGGGATCATGGCATGGCATGGTACGGCGTCCAAGCGGCCCTCCATCCGTCTGTCCATCCAGCCATAAACTTATCACTATTTCAGAACAATTGACTCAGGAAATCTGAAATCTTTTTTACAGACACCTTGACTTATGAGGTTTTTAATCTATAGATTGGTTACCCAGTGATCCCTAACAACGGCCACAGTGGCCACGCTCTAATAACCTATTTGCATCTCTTTCTCAAGAAGAAAGAGGCCTAGAAAGCTGAAAAGCTTGTGTACAGACTCCTTATCTGATGGGGATTCTAATTTATAGATTTGGTGAAACTGTTTACCTTTATAGGGGTCACAGGAACCTCGCAGGAACCATGCCCAAAAAACCTATTTTCATTTTTTTCTCTAGAAGTAAATGGCCTAAAAAGCTGAACTCTTGTGAACAGACTCCTTAGCTGATGGGGGTTCTGCAGGGGCCACACCCTAAAAGCATATTTTTGTCTTCTTCTCCAAAGCCTATATATCACGACTATTTTAATGTTAACATTTTCGAAAATCTAGACCATGGGGCGTCACTTTGGAAGTAAACATTGCTTTTGAAGAGTTTATGGGTGTATTCATCCTTCTTTTGAGCTTGTTCCCCCTTGAGTAATACAAGTGTTACATACTTACCCCAGTACAGAAAGTCCCAATTGTTGAAAGGTACCTGAATCATGTGTCTGAATCATGAGTCTGAATCCACTCACCTGAATGATGATAGTATTTTAAAATGTCTAAAGATTTTGTGCGAAAGGAATCATGTCTGATTTGATTACAGGAGAAAACATATAAGTTAAATAGGTTTTAGCAAGTACATGGAATACACTAAAATTAATCTCTTCTATTCTGCGAGGCTTTGGACCTTGACAATTATGAAGCTTAAGAGTTTATCTTCTTGCTTATGATTTCATGAGTTAAAAGAGATAATATTTTGGATTGATATTGACATTGATGATGAAAAAGCTCCACTAAACCAAAGCAAAAATTCATTTCAAGAACTTTTGCAAAAAGAAATTTTTTCTCTGTGCTCAACATTATAAGACATTGTCAAATTTTTTAAAGTGAAAATTATACACCGTTTATCTTATATGATGTGATCTGTTTTGTTGTTATTTGATAACGTAATGCAAATATATATGTAAAGTCTATAATGATAGAAAGCATTGAGTCAAATATGGACAGGTTGTTTTTCATTAAGGTGGTTTTATGACTTGTGATAAATTTTCGATAAGTGCTCATAAATTTGTTTTGTGCAATATTCCCCTCATTCCTGTATTTTTAAACTTATGTATTTATTTATCTATTCATCACTTCCTTTTGTCAGTACACTAAGGTTTACACTTAAAGGAGCAGTAGCATGGTTTTTTTAAAGATTTAGTTCTTCAAATTTTCCCTAATAAGCATATTGCTAAATTTATCTTCATTTTCATGTATCTTCAAAGAGTCAAAACATCTCATGACTCATTCTGATCATCTGTAGTCATAGCAGAAACAATCAAGTGTTAAACTAAAACCACTGGCGGACATTTTAGTGTGAACACCTTTTAATCATTTGTGATAGGAAAATGGATTCACATAGCTCAATCAATTATGATATGTTTGTTTTCTTCTTTTCATTCTTTTCTTTGTATGCTTCTTTTGTGTACACTTGTGTATCTTTCTTTATGTACACTTTTTTTTTCGTGAAATCATCTTTAAAGACATGCTACAGCCCCTTTTAGGAACTATCTCAAGTTATGACATTCGGTATCAACCTGTGTTCAACATGTATTGAGGAAATTCATTATTGGAATGAGTTGAACAATCTTCTGAAGTTTCTCATTTCTTACTGCAAAATCAAAAACTTACTGATATTTCTTCACTGACAACTTATGAAATATTATAAAAATCATATTATTTAGACACATGAGTGCTCAGTATTAAATTGCTCCTTTAAGTCCCATATAACCATGGACTTCTTTTTAATTTCAAACTTATTAACAGTTGTAGATATATATTGTAAATAGTTTGTTAAAGTTGCAATCAGTTTATGAGATTTTAAGAATTCCACAATTATTATGACATAAATCCCTACACCTACCTCTTGACACTCGCCGTACATGTTCATTTAGACAGGTGAAAAAGTTTTTAAATTGTTTAATTGCGCCATATAAATATCCACATTATCACATTATTATAGCTGTTTTCATTCATCTTTATTGAATATTTATCTTTGATAAAAGGAAAGATGTTTGAGTTCCTCAGAAAAATGCTAAGAGCTGAATTTGTTTTTGACTGGTCCTTTTTAATCAATTCAGAGTTGACTTTATTTGACAGATTTGACACAAATTCTCTAACAACTTGCTAGTCTCCATCATTGTCATTAATTTGATCACATAAATGATTTTATACTTTGAATGATGGCTTGATGAATCTCGCAGTATAAAAATTGAAAGATCATGTTTAAATTTTCATTCTTGTAAAAGATAGACTCTACAAATACATATGTCATCCATTATGTAAGAGAGTTGTTTTACTTTTGTAAATATACGTCTGTATAGATGCGACACTATTGTTAATAAAATGTCATTTGTAAATATGTGTAATGAATTAAGAACATCTGTCTGTGAATTTGATCAGTCAAAGTGGTGTTTTTGAAATAGAAGTGTTAAGGGTATGTCTCGGTGAATTTTTATAATATCTTTTCTTTATGTTTTATCTTTTATTCATCAGTAATATTTTGAATGTACATTGTTTTAAAAATAGATAAGTGTTTTATTATATGTCTTTTGTTATGTTATGAAAGATTATAATGAAACATTGACAAAAAAGTAATTCAATGAAATAGATCTTCATCTGTTTGCTGTGTTTTAACTGTCTACCATGTCTTCTATCATTTGTTTTAAAACACAAATACAGCAATTTTTTTTAAAAACTATTTATGTATTTAAAGCATCTTCTTTGCATGAAAGGATACATAAAGTCAGTTTGAAAATATTAGGACCAATATTGCAAGTTTTTAACACCTAATTACTGAACTGCTGAATAAGTAGTTATCGAACTAGTTCACAATAGGAACAATCAAGAATAAACCACACTGAAGGAACAGTCACTAATGTAATAACCAATGAACTGCAGCTAACTAGTGAAATATTGAAAAGGGAATTTTCCTTGAAGCTCTTTTTGAGTATACAAACCATTATATCACGATTATGTTTTCATAAATGATTATTCAAAAACAGGTCGTGGCTGACTTGAGATGCTCCGTGTACCTTGGTTATGTTGTATGTTGTATGTGACTCAGATATTGGTGTCATCCACATTATCACTGGTTTATGTAACTGTCATTGTATCATGTGTCCCCTTGGAGGGGATTCATAGTATGTGTTTGTGTATAACACATGTCTTTGTGCACCTTTTTGTGTACATAATTGGAGCCCCATTCATAGGGATATGAATAAATCCTTATGCATCTCAATGTGTTAATGTTTTCCATGACTTGCATTTACTCATTGCTTATTTCAGAATTCATGTCCTGGGAAAATTATATCTTGTTCTTTGTAAACTGTTTAAGCATTTTATATATAATTGTACATGGCATCCCTTTGTGACTTCTACCGTCAAATTTTTAAACACTGAAGAATTTACGAATGATAAATCCGTTATTTCACAATTAAGTATCTAAGAAGCTATTATGTCTACGAACAGTGTGCAAAAAATCATTTATAAATATGCTAATTAATTTCACTGACTTGATAACAAAAATATTTTTACTATCTGTTGCAAGGACAGATGTTAACCTGTTTAGCCTCCAACACTATCACTTCACTATCTGCCACATCGGATGATCGCCAATCAGTTCATAGTTCAACATGAAGCTGAAATAGTTCGTTAGATAATACTACAGGGGCAAAGATCTTTTCATTCAGCATATATACAAACGACCTGGTGACCTATAATTGATGTACTCATTATCTGATAAAATTTTATCTTCAGGACAAAAACACAAGGTTAACTTAAAATAAAAATTTCGAACATATCCTTAGTAAATTTGGGTTCAGTCCTATTATAGTATATACTTACTTATTTGAATACTTGTAAAAAGATTTGATTTTAATCACATTGCATTTTATTTATTTTTAATTTTTATATAGAATTTATATAGTTCAAAGTGAGACAAAAAATATCATTTTGAAATGTCAATGTCGTAAGAAATTCATTTCTTTATCATAATGAGATTGAATTGATTGTTGTTTTTCATTGTGTGTGTATTAAATATGCGCAAAGAAAAGACGTGATTGCTTGAGTCAATAATGCAAACAATAGCACTAGTGTGACCAGTCTGGCAAGAATGGCTCAGCACATGGCAGAACTTGATTGGCTGATAACAGCTTTGTGACATTTTTTTCTAAGGCATTTAGTTCTCTTATGGGGGAGTCACACTTACGTTCATTTACCTAGTTAAACGTAGTTCATTGAACGTAGCCACAAAACCGCTAACGTGCCGAAAATGAGTGCATTTTTAGTAACTACGTAAAACAACGTTTCATTATAAGTTCATTCACTACGTGTAAGTACGATTAAGTACATATAAGTACGTTTTACTAGGTTTAACAACGGATAACTAAGTTCATTGAACAACTTACTAGCAACGTTCGGCTACGTTTAACCACGTTGATCTACATTTAAGAACGTTTGTTAGTACAACTAAGTAGGTTGAACTACGTTGAAACACGTTCAGGTACGTTAAAGTAGGGTAAATCACGGCACTTCAGTGGTAGGGTATATAAAGACACACGTTTATGTATTTCATTCTTTCTCTTAATTGTCAAGCCAACAGAGTGTTAGTTAATTTTATCAACTATGGGTAAAACGAGAGGCAGAAAAAGTCGCCCCCCACCTTCTGATTCAAATCAAGCCGCAAGAGATATTCCTGAAACGACGGTCATTTCTGTCAATCCTGACGAAGGAACATCAGATGTGACAGAGGACAATATTCCCCAAGCGCCTACTACGATGGATGACCCAACTAAAAGGTCACAGAGCAGACGATCGGCTTTAAAACTGACTGAAGATCAGGAAGTTAAGGCATTTGAATTTGTTGAGGCCCATCCTGAGCTCTATCTCTGTTGATAGCAGCTAAATGCTGTATCATTTTCACCTTCCTTCCACTCATCCTCTCTCAGTTGTGAAATGAACAGTGTTAAAATGCATACCAGGTGTTTCACTCACTTGTGACACAAGGTACAAATAAATAAATCTACCTAGTTAAGCGTAGTTTATCGTAGTTCAACGTAGTTATACTTACTTAAGTGTAGTTAGATGTAGGGAAACGTACTTAAACGTCAAAGTCTAAATACGAAACGTACCAAAACGTAGTTACACGTATTTGATATCGTAGTTAACCGTACTAATACCTAGTTTTGTGTACTAAAACGTTCTTCAACTCAGATGAAACTAGTGTAGTTTATTGTAGTTTAACGTAGTCAGACGTAGTACAACGTTCTAGAATGTACTTAAACGTACGAAAACGTACTCGGATACCTAGTAAAGTGTAGTAAATCGTGGAAAAGTTGTACTACGTTAAAGAACGTTCTTAACTAGGTTCAACTACGATGAACTAAGTTCACATTTTCAATTAACTACGTCCAACTACATTGAACTACGTTTCTGGAAACGTAGTTCGGAAATGCTAAACTTTGAACATGTCCAAAAGTTAAATCACAAACTACGTTTGTCTCACATCTATGTCTACGTTTTGAGCACGGATAACTAAGTATAACTAAGGATAACTAGGCTTAAGTACAGTTAACTGCGTTAAAGTACGTTCTGCATCACTACGTTCATAAACGTAAGTGTGACTGGGGCATTATGCATACAAATTTTAACAAGTAACAACAGTATTTCAAGAACTGTTTTTGTATTCCCTTCTGCAATCATGTACCTTTAAAACTTTCTGTTATCCTTTTCCCACTTGGAAACACACGATTCGCTTTGAGCCGATTATATGCAAGCATTTCAAAAAATGAAAACAGAGACATTGATTGAATATCAAAAGATACTCTTTATTAACGAAAGTATAGTAAATGAATAAATCAACGTTAAAGCAATGAACTGACTCTACCTCACATCAATAGCCTGGAAGGCCACGTCATTATGAGATAGGGGCGTGTCAGTCATTAGGGTAGACATCATTGCAGTGCAAGGTGCATACATAACCACACAAAAGACGTTATTAAATTAGGGAAGTTGGAAATAGTATGAGTTAAAAATACATATGTGGAGCTTGAAAATTAATGATGTTCACATCTTGGTTCGGGTGTTACTCTTTTACGAAACCTGGATTTGATAATGATACAATAATTAAGACAAATTCCTGCGTTTGAGATTATGATTCGTCGATAGGAGATTTTGAAAAATTAAATAACTCCGTGAGAATCAATCACCTCGATTTTAGAAGCTAAGGAACGCAATAGAAAACAACTTAAAAAGGTAGAAGTTTGTCAAAACTCTACTTTTACAGACCATGATAAAAATAACTTGTGATAAATAATGAATTTATGAATTTGCAAGGGTCCATGAATGTAAACAATAAACAGAAGAAGAAGAAACAAGGAAGACTAGAACTTTCAGCCTTTCAACTACTTAAGTGCCCATCTCAGGTACAGGCCCTATGTTACATTTCTCTTTGAGTGTCTTGCAACTGACGAAATGGTTCTGTGTCACTGGAAGTACAGACTATTAAGCAAAGGATTTTAACCATCAAGAGTAAAGTCTTTAATCAAAAGTGGCCTAAGATAGTACATATTATATATCTGACGACATAATCTAAACCCTATCAATTGAATTTATCGTGTAGTGTGTTGAGTCAACAAGCTGGATGTCCTCAAGACACCTTTTCTGAGACAGGTGTATTCAAACTCGGAAAAGAGTTATTCAGTCAGCAACTTATACTCTTATGAAAAGTCAACATATTTAACAGATGCTACCTCTTAACGTATATATCAGCTTCATATTACTCTATAACAGGGTAGATTTCTACACAGGTACTTCCAATCAGTGAAATGAAAATGCTGACTATCAATAAAACATATTCTCCTAACTGAGATGAATACACATTTAGGGGAGTAATGTGCAACATGAACAAGGGCGTTTATGTCGTCAGATATACATTATGTGCAGCAGTGAAAGGTATGTTGTTTGACCAGACTGCTCTTAGCCCTGTTTCTTGGTCTCCCGGTGCCTCCTCTCATACTCCAGGAGTTCCTTAGTCTTGACTCCCCCGGCCCTGGTGGGAGGACAGTAGGTGCCGAGCAGTCGGTCGAAGTGGTTAAAGAAGGGCTGGTAGTTCGTCAGAGGCTTCTGGTGATGCATATCGTGCTTTGGGGCGCCGCCAAACACGTCGAAAGGGCTGAAGTTGTGGAAGCCGAAGGGTAGATCGAAGCCGGTGTGTCCCTCAACACTGATGAAGATGCTGAAGAGCATGTAGCTCCAGATGGTGAGGCAGTGCGAGTTGAAGAACCAGGTGTTGGTGGTGGTCAGGAAGCCCACGGTGACCAGCTCCCAGGGGTGCAGGTACTGGGTCACCCAGGAGAAGGGGCTGCTGTACCGGTGGTGCACGGCGTGGATCTGCTTGTACAGGAACCGGAACTGAAACCAAATAGACAACGGTTTAGTTCAGATGTGTTATTATTACTATTGTATCGACTGTTCACTTACAAAGTCTGCCTGTACAGGAACTGGAACAGAAATCAAATAGAGAACGTTGTACATAGATCTAACATTGCTATTTTGTTGACTTCACTAAAAGAAATATCCTAAGAGGAACAGAATTGGAATCTGCAGCTCATCACGTACTGTATTCTTCTCTAATCTATGGCTGAATGCATAATTGTGAAATAATGAGACACAATCCAATATCGTTTTTGGCAGTTACCAAATTTATATTTTATATCTACAAAAATCAAGGTTTTGTACGTGTGATAAGTTATTAAATATTTCGAAACTGTACACTGAAGACGGATAAAACCAAGTCAATAAACTTAAGTATCCATTTAAAAAAGTTTTTGGTATCGAAGTATGCCAACCGGTATCACAAAAATAGCCGTTAATTGAGGGAGCGAGGTGCAAATGTACAATTTTGTTTAACCCTAAGATGCAAGTCAACTCCAAACCGTCAGAATGTCATGTTTGGGATTGCAACAGTAAGTGATTTTTTTTAGATGAATATCGAAATGTGACAGAAGAGGCTTGAGAAGAATTTCTAAGTGTTGTCAACTTTCTCACTGTACTGCCTTATTCTCTTTCATTGTGTTCGGGAATAACAGGACAGCAATGACAATTATTGTGCATTCATCTACATAAGTCAACTTCTGTTGTTAGCGTTTTGTCGAATAGCACATAGACATAAGTGGTCCATTGTCTGCTTCCCGTATATCGATAACTACAACTATGCAATAATGCAACGTAAGTGTTATGAACTTAACAGTAATGTATTATGCCTAGTAAGCAATTCATGAAAGTTCAAAGGTAAACATGTGGCCATGATACAGTATTTACATTCATATGGATATTTAACCCTGAGACAAACGTGGTTCCTATTTGTATAAATGTATATACAAAGCGCACTCGTGCCGAGTCCCTATTTTAAGGATAAGGGTGATGAAATATATTAGTCTTCATCCAACAAAGCTGATTTCATTTTGACACTTTGAACTTCTTAGCGTTACTGGTTGAAATTTGAAAGAGTACATAAAGTACATAAACCGCTGGACTATCCTTTATCAAAAGTAACTACTTTATGTTTAAATTTTCCACTTAATGCATCACATGTATGAGCTTGATACACTTGTCAATTTATATACCTTAATTTTACCTCATCAAATCAAACTTCCACAAGAACTGAAAATCAGTCTGTTCCTCACGAAGGTCTAATGGCAAAAACATTCCTGTGTTGGACTTTCTGTTTCACCTGACATAGCGTGACTCCCACGTTCATCTCGTCTATGTTTGCACGCAGGACATCATTTTCAAACTGGTTTACTTTTAGTTAAAAAGAAGACTTATGTCATACTTCATGAACTAATGTTGATTTCAAAACCAGTAGTTGAAATCTGCGTTGACATATCAATCATAGATTATCGTGTGTTATGGAAAGTGTTATAAAGAATTTAGACTTTAATTGAAATTAAGTTTAGGTCTCTGAAATTAGATTGTGCTAAAAATCTAAACTTCAAAAGAAAAATGATAAGTTAATAAAAGGAAAGCTTTCGAGTTTTATCAATTCAGGAAATGAAAATCTTATATCTTCTTACAGACTTGCTAAGATATTTATTTTATTTCAAGGTTTGAATGACAAACTAATATATCCTCGTCTGTAGACCTATATCATCTATATAAGATATATAACCAAAACAAATATTGAGAAAATCTAACCACGTTGTTAATTAACTTACACTAACGCCTATTTTGCTAATATACCTGGGAAGTTTAAATGAAGTTTGTATCCAAAAACACCAAGGGTGTGAATGCATGCAAAATGCGTGTTCCTAGGCAATGGTTACCATGGTAACTCACCAGCTTCTATGACTCACCTATCCAGGTGATGTGGTAATTACATCATAAGTTATTTCTCAAACGACTCTTGTTATCCTAATACTAATATTAATGTTTAGTCGATTACATTCCGTAAAATAAATTAGCTAAAAAACAAATAACCCCATGACATCTACTTAATCTCGGCGTTTGAAGATTCTAGACTAAATTTGATAAACGTGCTGGAGCTTTCACTTCATCTTTTATATATTGTAAATCTATTCCTACATCAACATACGACACAAAATCAAAACCTGTCTATATTACATTGGGAATCTACACTTATCATATGGGATATTGTAAAAAAAAGCAGAATAAACATTACAATCTAGACACCATTTGAAAGTTGAACTTCGGGTTGACACTAGTCATGTGGCTCATCGAGGTTAGTTTGTTTTCCAATTAACCTCCACTTTATTTACTAAAGGAACACACACAAATATTTTCCTGTGACCTGACCCTCACTGTGTCAATAAAACATTCCCCTGAGATAAACTACAGGTATCAACATAATTCTTCCAAAGAAACAGTTTGTTTTACAAAATGACCAAGTCATGATAGTCTCTCGTTTTACTTTTTTACTTTTTGTGGTGTGATTTCACGTGTATTTCGCTGTCCCTCTCTTTGAGGTAAAACGGCATTTCACCAAGTTCACAAATAAAGGCAATATCCTTCATTACATAGAAGCAAATTCTTCTTGAATATATAAATGTAAGTAATGTTTTAATAACTTTATACTACTGATGTAAAACCAGGCTTCTCGCTGACTAGTCTAGACTTTGTATCAGGTGGGATAAACCCAAAAAGTAATACGAGAAACTATCATAACTTGGTAATTTCGTAATTCCACCTCACTCACTCAAATGCTTATATGCTGTCAATAACTACAGTGTATACCATTAAGTGTATATATATTGGTATGGCAACTAGACTTAGAGCGATTATCGATAACGCCTTTGTAATCAGTTTAGCTGAAGTTGCAACTTAAATGATATTTCTCAACATTGCCACGTACCAAGATTATATCGATAGACATTGAATTAGTTGCTCGCAGATTTGATGACTACGACACTGTTACCAATGTTACCACACGCATGTCTGAAAGAGAAAATAGAGAGACAGTAAGATCGAACACTAGTAAGCGTCGTGTCAGTTCACTCTGTAACTGTCTCTCAGTATATATCAAACGTTCCTTTCGATCTTTGCATTGTTAACAAAGAAACAGAAACCATGAAACAAGGCACTTTACTTTACAGAGACATGAGGATCGAACACTAGTAAGCGTCGTGTCAGTTCACTTTGTATCTGTCTCTCAGTATATATCAAACGTTCCTTTCGATCTTTGCATTGTTAACAAAGAAACAGAAACCATAAAACAAGGCACTTTACTTAACAGAGACATGAGGACCGAACACTAGTAAGCGTCGTGTCAGTTCACTCTGTATCTTTCTCTCAGTATATATCAAACGTTCCTTTCGATCTTTGCATTGTTAACAAAGAAACAGAAACCATAAAACAAGGCACTTTACTTTACAGAGACATGAGGATCGAACACTAGTAAGCGTCGTGTCAGTTCACTTTGTATCTGTCTCTCAGTATATATCAAACGTTCCTTTCGATCTTTGCATTGTTAACAAAGAAACAGAAACCATAAAACTTGGCACTTACATTTAAGTGTTTAATGGGGCAGTGTCACGTTTTTTTGGAAACATTAATTTTGTCAGATTTTCCCCATTAATAATTATCTTGAAAGGGTCTAACCATCTCATCGCTCAACCAGATTATCCGTAGTCAAGTATCAAGCATTCAGGCTGACATTTTCGTGTGAACACATTTTAATCATTTGGAATAAGGAAAATGATTCGCATAGCTTTACCAATAATGGTTCGTCCGTTTTAAAGCTGTTTCTTTTGATTGAAATACGTAGTTTTGCAACATTTATTTTTTGTGAGATTACATTATATGTCTAAACATAAACCGTTCTACTGCCGCTTAGACGTGTCAAGTTGATCCATTTTTTGTGAAATGGCGTGTCTCTTCGAAATCTAGTTTCCACTTCTTGATGTCCTTTAAAGTTTTTTACAAACTAGTATATCATATAGTATAGTGCTATTAATGGCATTTACCTATAGCATAGCTAGGTGACTTTCGTGATAAGCAAAGGTTGTCTTATCACCCGATCGTCACATACCTTTGTATAATATGTAATACCCATTGAACTCCTTACTTAATTGCTGAACTGTCAACACGAACAGTACACGTGGTAAATAACGGGAACACTGATGTGCGATAAATCTTAAAGAGTCACTCCGTGATTTTCATAACATATTATTTACCTTTGATACGAACCTAAATATCATATGTGGTGAAAATCATCTTAACATTTCATGTCCAAAAGACATAAATGACAAATACTGGTTTTCCACGAAAGTCTAAACACAGCCTTATAAATGCACAGAAGTGTAGATATCACGTCCAATATAGTAGTTATATAACCTTACAAACGCTATCAACACCTAACTGCCCTCCTGGCTGTTTTAGATAAGTCTCAAAAATTACGTTTGACTATTTGACGCGCGCCACTGTCCGGTGTTCGATCATAATTGCGACGTTTTACCTTCATATTGTCACTGTAAAAAAAACCAATAAGCTTTGAAATGTGTCTTTTTGGTAACAGTCGATACTTCGCGATCAAATGACACCATTGAACAAACGGAGTGGCTCTTTAACTAACTTTTCGAGCAACGTATGACCCATGATAAATACGTTAATGATGACTTTAGTTCTTATTTATACCTAATCGTAAACAAGTTGTGATTTTATGTACAATATTGATTCATGGCTTTTTTTAACATGGAATATTGTGTTCTTCAAGGTCTAAAGGTTCGTTTTTGTTTTAATGTTTACCCCTGTTATAAAGATCTTCATTAAGATTTTTTACTTTCATTTTAATTTTCAAAATAATACTTTCATACAAATTTTACCATTCATAATTACTATGGAAGTGTAAAGCAACACAAACAATCGTGTTGGTACAAGTTAAACACTTCAATGAATCAGAGCGGGTTCACACTAATCTGTCAACTGTTTTATCAGGCATGTGGGTTATCGCAATCTCTGGCTTATCAACAAATCCAGTGGATTATCATATTCGGGTTCATGGAAGTCATTAATTTCCCCATCTGCATTAGTAGGATCAAACCTTCTACAAAGGTCTCATAGTTATCGATTTCGAACACGAAATCTCCTGATTTCGAACACGAAATCTCCTGATTTCGAACACGAAATCTCCTTCTACTTTCTTTTACCTTCGACTAAAGGTGGCATATATGATTAAATAAATTTGGACATACGTATTACGATATAAAAAATATGCCATAAGATATATATCACACAACTCAGATATAAATAACTTGTTTATTACAATATAGTTCATAAAGAACTTTTACGTCATATGATGTATAGAAGGAATATTAAATATCACAGCATAGCGAAACTTGGCACTTTTCATTGCATCACGTCACAGAATTGTTTGATTTTGCACATAACTTAGCATATCATTTCATATTTAAAGCATTCATAGCAAAGAATACCACGTCATATGTGTATAACATATGCAATGAAGCATATTGTCATCCTAAAAACCTAACTAAACAAGATTTCATCGAACAAAGTGTCGAATTACGACATACAATAGAGTATCCTAATCAATATACATAATCACTTAACGATGAAATATTGCAAAAACCATATCTCATGCACCGCCTCATACCAAATGATATCGTGTCCTATGATAAACGTTAGTCCTTGAAAATGTCATGACATAAACTTACATGAACTAATGAACACGCAGGTGTAGCTTTATTCATGCGTCAGCAGTAATCATGCAGCTAATAATGGAGCAAAGAGTATTATCGATTCCTGTGTTTGTGTCAACTGCATCATCATTATGCCGATGAACGATCATAAGGAAGATTAATTAATTCATTTAGTCATTTTTAAATTATGAAATAACATGTTGTTTATGAAAAATATTTAAGAAAATAGTTTGAAGATAATTACTCAACACTTTAATAATTGCCTGAGTAATTTTGAAAGTATGACACATCAATTGTTTATTATTAGCATTTGAGCAAATAGTCTGAAGATAATTAATCGACATTAATTGCCTGTCAATCAGATTTATCTTTTATGGCCATACTCTTTAAGAATGAGCTGTCAACAATAGAATTTCTGGTTTCCAGAAAATCGATTTATTAATATTCTCTGCCTATCGACATTATCGATTCAAGACAATACAGATATTTTTTTTACAATTAATTGTTTGGATAAGCATCCACTAAAAACAAGATTCAATCACGTGTTAAGGATCGTTGGTTGTTATTGATTTATGATGTCCTTCTCATGGGACATGATTATACCAGCACGAATAAAGTTTATCGTCTAGCTAAGTAAATTATCTACCGGTTACCTTGTCAGAACATGTCGGCATGACAACTTTTGACTAGGTTGGACAAGGAAAATAAACAAGAGTTCTTTTCGTTTGGTTTACAATACCTTGCTGCATAAATGGTACTTTAACTGTCATCATAAAAACTGTTTATTAACATTAAATTATATATAATTTCAAACGTCCATATTTATAATCCTTATCACATCAAGGATCAACATGCATGAGATGCATTTTATGACAATCAATAATGATGACATTTTGTTATGTTTTATCCCCATGCACGAAACAACGTCTTTTTTGCCACATTCTACCATGGTCATCGCATTAAATACAATCACTGACTGTGACCTGAAAATAAAACAGCGACCCTGAAGTGAAATGTTGCACCTAACACACCTCTACACCATCATATACTACTACATTAAAGTACATGTTGCATTGCAGTATATATAATATCCCACAGATAAAATTTATTGTTAAACTCTACACTTTTCCTACTCCTATTTATACACATTACGGATTAGGACTAGTGGACTGGTCTTGTATTAGAACCGAGTGCACATCCTGCCTTGGTCTCAGCTTACTGAAGCTTACTGAATAGCCGTGTTTATAGGAACAAATTGAACACCCTAGTTTCCAATA
This sequence comes from Phorcus lineatus, assembly GCA_921293015.1. Lineage (NCBI taxonomy): Eukaryota > Metazoa > Mollusca > Gastropoda > Trochida > Trochidae > Phorcus > Phorcus lineatus. The sequence goes on from OV121081.1 coordinate 52,787,385, forward strand.
CTGAAATACTTGTAAGGTAATTTTTTAATATATGTGTGGTCCTTAACGTTTTTTGTTGAATATACTTAGATGTCATTGACAGTCCAATAAACCATATAATGAACTTAAATTAGATACAGAAAAATCATCAAGAAGACTAACAGTCAGTCTATTCAAATATTCTTCAAGCTGATCAGTCATGTAATTATAGGGAAGGAACCTCAGAGAAATGTCCCAAATCTAGACTTCCTGGAAGGAGGATATGGTTAGGCCCATGGTTAAACTAGGTGCACATGTGCGATGGGTGTATACTGTATAGGATGCATATGTATGATGCATGTATAGGGTGTGTATGTAGGATGCATGTATAGGATGCATATGTATGATGCATGTATAGTGTGTGTATGTATGATGCATGTATAGGATGCATATGTATGATGCATGTATAGGGTGTGTATGTATGATACATGTATAGGATGCATATGTATGATACATGTATAGGGTGTGTATGTATGATACATGTATAGGATGCATATGTATGATGCATGTATAGGGTGTGTATGTATGATGCATGTATAGGGTGTGTATGAATGATGCATGTATAGGGTGTGTATGTATGATGCATGTACAGGGTGTGTATGTACAATGCATGTTTAGGGTGCATATGCATGATGCATGTATAGGGTGTGTATGTATGATGCCTGTATAGGGTGTGTATGAATGATGCATGTATACGGTGTGTATGCATGATGCATGTATAGGGTGTGTATGTACGATACATGTATAGGGTGTGTATGCATGATGCATGTATAGGGTGTGTATGTACGATGCATGTATAGGGTGTGTATGAATGATGCATGTATAGGGTGTGTATGCATGATGCATGTATAGGGTGTGTATGTATGATGCATGTATAGGGTGTGTATGAATGATGCATGTATAGGGTGTGTATGTATGATGCATGTATAGGGTGTGTATGAACGATGCATGTATAGGATGCATATGCATGATGCATGTATAGGGTGTGTATGCACGATGCATGTATAGGGTGAGTATGCATGATGCATGTATAGGGTGTGTATGTATGATGCATGTATAGGGTGTGTATGCATGATGCATGTATATGCATGATGGGTGTACAGGAGTATATACACGAATGATGTATAGTGTGTGTTTGCATGAGGCATATACATGCTTGATGAGTATGAATGATGAGTGAATAGGGTGTGTGCATATGCATGATGTGTGAATATACATGTACATAATTGGTGTATACATGATGAGTGTATGGGTAGTATATGCATGATGGGTGTATTCAGTTTTCGGTTTACATGAAAGATGGATGTAGGTGTATATATATGATGGGTGTATAAGGTGTATGCATTATGGATGTACATGTGGTATATGCATGATAAATGTATACATAGTGCGCATATGCCTGGTTGGTATGTACATAGTTTGTATATGCACGCTGGGTGTATACATATAATGTTACTTGTATATGCATGGTGAGTATATAGGGTGTGTATCGATGATGGGTGTACACATAGGTTGTACATATATGAAGGGTGTATAGGGTGTCCGCTGTGGTGGGTGTAAAGTGCAACATATTTGACATTAACAACGGTCTGAGCTTACCTTATGATGAGTGTAGTGCCACACATAGTACTGAAAGTCGAAGATGAAGACGGCAGCAACTTGTTGCCAAAGGAACTCGAAGAGGGTGGGAGCGAGGTCGGGCAGGTAGGTGGGCGGAGTCCATACCCACTGGGCTACCGCAGCGGGGAGGATAAAGAGCACGTGGTTCCAGAAGGTGAGGGTCAGAGTGTCAACAATCTCAGCCCCTGTCACCTTGCGGGCAGGCTGGATCTTATACTTCTTGTACCACTTAATCTCGTAGCAGAAGATGTCGATGAACATGAGAGGGATGCATAGGGACATGTAGTAGAAGATGGAGAGAAACACTGGAAACAAAGGAGACTGGAGGTACTCCTCGTACCCTAAGCGTAAATCCCATATCGGCTGTAGAATGCGATCGCCCGCTACTGTAGTGTTTTCCATCATTTTGCTTGTGTAAGAGTGAAGTGATGTCTGCAATCTCTCCCTTCTCGCTGACGTACGTCTGACTGCACCGGAGTCTCCAACTGTCAAACTGGACCCTGGGCTCGAGGCAAGTGAAGTGTGTCCTGACCAAGTTCAATCATTGATATGAGCAATAGATGATAAATCCAAAGGTTCTAATTGATTTGACGTCTGCCCGACCTCGCTATGCTGATATCGTCTGCTCCTCCCTGAGAGCAGGTCTTTGTGCGGATCTCGCGCACTGCCGAGAGGAAACCTCGCCTTCCGTCTGGTGACGTCACGGGTTGATCGATTGTAACAGAACCGTTACTCCACTGTTGGCTAGTGTTTAGCAGGACACCACATTTGCATGAGTTTTGTATTGGTCACCTGGTCCATAGTTCCCGAGTTGTTATGATCTCTAGATGCATTAATAAAGCAGCAAAACACAGATACGTGTAGAACGAGAGAGTTAATATTGAGCAGTAATATTACGCGTCTCTCCATCCACTAGTTCACAAAAAGCTGCCTATTAAGGGTTTGTCAAAATGTTTTAGAATATATACTCTAAGAGAAGAACATCATTTTCATCTTCCAAATATTTGTAGCCAACGGGTTCAAGTACTTACATGATAGGATTAACTGTTGAACATGTAACAATAGCAATCGAGCAAATGCACTTGATCAATCTTTTCCTTTTTCTCAACAATAAAACGAATCGAAAATGAATTGAAAGGCTATCACTAAAAGTATGGTCAATGGATTTGTAAAAGAATCATAATTTATGAATAAAATAAAGCCATCATGTCATCCCGTCAGCAAGTGTTAGATACTTGTGACCCACTATCTAATACAAACCCTCCCATGTAGACTTAAATTTAGTCTATGAAATTTATGTTTCAAATGATAAAACACTTCTTAAATGTATATTCTCCCTCTTATTGTTTCATATGGAAAAGTCTACACTTCCTGAAATAGAATCTAGACTGAAGAAAACTCCCATTTTATACACATTACAACAACTGCCATATTGTTGAGGTGTTCAAGACAGTGAGTACCTGTGTCCTAGCTGACCTGATAGTTGGGTCGTAGATTAAGGTATAATATTACCTGCCCCACTGACATGAATACACACTGCCTGGTCTCAGCTAGTCTAGGCAGGTAGTTCCAGTTTGTAAAAACAATAGTCTAATAAACTTTCTACTTTCTGATTATAACAAATCAGAAAGAAGTACAATATATTGTTAGTAAATGATAGATATGCAAAAATAAAATAATACAAAATGGAAATACTTGTTTAAGAGTCATTATCGGAAAATGTATCAGTTTCTAATATTGGGGCGGATTTTCGTTTTGGAGGTGGCCGTGTCATATGTAAAACTAATGGAACGGTAACTTTTGATTACAGAATGTGTGTCCCCAGGGAAATAAGCTTACATTGCTGGAATTGAATTTAAGTTTCACGTTCTACACTGTTCTTGTATAATTATACCATCTTTGATAATTACATCTTTCAACATTTACTATATTCGGAATAATCTTCGTAGGGTAGCGTACCCTAGAACCCTCCTCTGGGACCGCCATTTTTAAAACATTACCATTTTTTGTATAAAAAAAAGAAGATATTATAAAACAAATTGGAACATAAGTGTATTTCATACTGTATTTGAAAATGTTATTAAAACGATCATTTCTAACGAAATGTATGTACATATATATATATATTTGTGGCAAAGTGAAACAGTTAAATCATTGTGTAAATATCTTTGTAATGATTTAGTCCAATCATTTATGTTTTGATATTAACCTATTTGACCCTGAAAGTTTACAATGTGTTACATCGAATATTGTCAGACATAATTTGGTTTAAATGTTAAACATATATTAACATGATAGATTTTGGAACATTATGTGTTTTAATTGAATGTTGATATTCTCAATATAATGTATAGAATTTCTTTGCAAAAACATAGACTGGACACTTATTAAATTGTGAACTGATCAATTCAGCATCATATTATATGAAAAGGAAATAGTTTTGACACAGTAATGTATGAAAATCAAGAAAACTGTGTGTCCTAAAAATCTAGTTTTATATCGAAATTGTTATTTTCATAACTGATGAAAGGATGCGAGATAAATGTAATAACGTACTAATGTTACATCACGCCATGAAGATACGAAGTGGGGTGATGTTAACGCTTGATACAAGTGTCGTATATACATGATACTTGTACACACGATTGTGGTGTACGTTGATATTGACACGTAGATGTACATATCAACATCAATTCAGGTAAAATAAAGAAAACGTGTACTTTAAGTGTTCATGTATTTTAATTTGGCCAAATTCCAAGTGATTTTTTTAAAATGTGAATTCTTAATTCAGTATGTAAGTAAGTTAAGAATTTCTTGACTTATGTTAGTTAACAAAAACAATAAAAATGCATGCAAAGTTGCTCCTATTTTGAAAGGTTATAAGTAAATCTCGATTCAACTCGTTTGATAAAAAGATATAAAGTGGTAGTCTGTGAAGCATCCGTTATGTATACTTTGGGCCAATATCTGCTTCATCAGCAGTTCTAGGTCACGTATCACTTGCCATCTTCGATATGCTGTATTACAGAACACAGGATACTCATTGGCATGAATTAATTAAAAACAGCATCTGGCTATTTCATCTATTGGACACAGGCAAAATTAAATAACCATAAAGAAATATTCAAAAGATTTTTTATCACCTTCTACACAGCTTGACAGCGGTTTTCTATTTCAATAAAAAGTTATCGGCAAAATAAATTCTTGTTTTTGTTTACGAATGAATTGATATATAGCGTGAGATTTGTGTACATTGTGCAAAATATACAGCGTTCATATAGGATTCGATAGAAGAAAGTACATATATCTCAACCACGTGACTTTTTATGTAACGCCCTAAGCATACTAGTTTTATATTAAAAAGCCTAGGTCTAACAGTTTAACGAGTTCTATAAAAAAAAATCCAACAAATTGAATACAAATTAAAATTTTAAAGTAAATTTACAATTTAGAAGTTGGAATTTAAAAAAATCAAAGATTCTAAATGAACATGAGTAAGTGTAATATTTCTCATTAACACTAACAGGGTGTCATATGTGTAGTAAATAAACTACCAGGCAAAATAAAGGTTTCACTCACTCAAGTCCATAAAGCACACGCAGATATGAGAATTCTGACAATTGGTTTATAAACAGAAATCATTTTTCCAGCTACACAAGGAAAGAGACGGGGGGGGGGGGGGGGTGTCATTTTTTAAAATTACACAAATGTGGAGTTAAAAGACAAGTGTACAGAAACTCTTAGTAGTCACGGCGTCTGTCATCAGTAGCGAGTGTGACCGCCCTTGGCATCAATGCAAGCAAGTACGCGCCTCCTCATTGAAGTCGTCAGGCGTCGCATGACGTCAGCAGGGATCCTGTTCCATATGTTTAACTGAGCTTGCTCAAGTTCCTGTTGGTTGCTTGGAGGTGGCACAAGCTGTCTCAAATGGCGGTTAAGGTGATCCAAAAGGTGTTCAATGGGATTCATATTTGGTGAGTTGTCTGGCCACAGCAAAACAGTGACGTTGGCGTTCTCGAGGTCGCCTCAAACAATTCTGGCAGTGTGAGGTCCTGCTTTGTCGTGTTGCAGTATCAATCCCATCAATGTATCGCTGGTCAGTCAGATTCCCTCGCAGAACAACCAACGGCGTCGTCATTTGGCCACAAATCCCTTCCCACACCATGATACCTCCGCCTCCAAACGGCTGAACCTCTCTAATGCAGTTTGACGCGAGACGCTCGCCCCCTCATCGATAAACTCGAACCCTGTCATCTTTCCTGAATAGACAAAACCTGCGCTCGTCTGTAAATAGCACCCCCTCCCAGTCACGTCGCTGCCATCGGCGTACAATACGTGTCCATTCCACGGAAGGGGCGGTAGGCTCGTATACCAGCCAAACGAAGTCGACGAAGGGTTGTTCTTGTGCTGGTGACCTGACCGAGTGCCGTCTTCGCTGTTGATGTAGCCGTTACGAATCGGTTTCGGTGAATCTGCATTATGTAGATATCTTCGGTCGCAGTTGTTATCCTCGGTCTTCCCGATCTTGGTCTATCCTGTGTCTGGCCCGTCTGCTGGTAGCGTATTAACAGTCTTCTGATGGTGGTTTGGCTGCAGTTGTAGTTCTTGCCATTTGACGTTGGGAAGCCCCCATAGCGCACATACCGATCGCTTGCGTAAATCTTGGCATTTACTGAATTTCTGCTCTTCCAAAAAGGGTATTTATGCAACACTACTGCACGTGCATAACAAATCATGCCTCAAAAACACGTTTTGCACGTGTTTGTGAATGCACAATTCCAGCCGCTCCGTTCGATGTAATGCGTTCGTGTAGAGGAAACGATACAGAAATACTATCATTTCCTGCTTAGAATTAAACCCGTACCAGCCCTCTTAATATTTTCATGAAAAAAAATAAAAGTGAAACCTTTCTTCTGCCTGGGAATTTAGTAGAAAGTGCAATATGTGTCACAAATATTACAAACAGTGCAGTATGTGTTACAAATAGCACAGACAGTATAATATGTGTAACAAATAATACAAAAATGTTACATGTGTAACAAATAGTACAAAGAGTGTAATAAGTGTAACCAATAGTACACGATTGATTACACCAATTCGTAACCAATTATGCACAGTTTAATATGTATAATCAATAGTACACAGAGTTTGTAGCCTTGCCAATCGTAGACACGTAACCAATCGAACACAGTGAATTATGTCTAACCAATCGTACAAAATGTTATAAGAGTAACGAATCGTGCATGGAGTATTATATGTTTAACCAAATGTAACCTTCGGTAGCTGCCTCCTTGAATGACGTCACACTGTCACACCGAAATGCTTTTCAATTGTCATTCTAATGGTAGATTTGATCCACTGATTACTTAACCATTCTAGTCATTGGTCGCTCCTCCCACAATTTCCAAAAGGTATCAACCTATCAATGCTTAGAAATGTAAATGAAACCTTGTACCTCTGAAACTAGACAACGGTATAGTACCCCTGTACTATCAGGATTCTAACGTGAAAGCATTCTCTTAATTTCCTCAATATGAGTGAATGAAAAATAATTATTCTGATGAAAGACTGTGCAACTCCAAATAAAAACTGTTTTATAAACAAAACCAAGTTAACTGTTTGACTACGTAACACGCCAATTGGTCATTGTTTGAAGAACTATGTTTCTTATATTCTCAATGACCCTCTTTGCAGAAAATGTAAACATAATTCTATTCAGTATGCTATGTAATATTCTCTTTATCAAGGCCTGTCTTGTTTACACAAAATATCGTTTTTTTATATTACGTTACTCCAGACTGTAAAATAAAAACAATATTAATCATCAGATTAAAACAAGATTTATAAATATTGCTTTTCTACATATGTAAAACACTTCAGATAGTTTTTAAAAAGTTGATCAACCGATCCTGGTTGACAAATTTATATTTTGGGGAAATCAATTTTACGATTCAAGTTACAAATGATTATATGTAATGTATGTAAAAAGGAGACTTGTTAGGGGAAATTCAAAATATATACCTAATTCACGAAATGAAAAGTGTTTCATTCGCTAGGTTACACGTTCTTTTAGACATTATCCGATTTCAGAAAGATATCCACATATTCATCCACATTTCAAACACTAACAGATCGGCAGGACTTAGATTCTCTAGAGCTGGTAACTGGCCGATTTGCATCTTTATTGACAAATTAGTTGAACATATTTTGTTAGCACTTTGTAATAGTTAAGCACAGTGTCAATACTTTCTGAATACGTTAAATGTACACAGTCATAAGATACAGAAAATCGGAGCAGATGAATACATATCGACTTACAAAGAAAATGAATTATGATGATAACTCAAATTGCAACTCCATATCATGATGCTATAGCATTGAGTTTGAGGAGATATTCGGATTTAATATTGACATTTAAAGGCCGCTTCAATTCTAATTCATCGTTCAACCAACGTTTGGTACCATTGTCAATTTCTTTCTTACAAAATCAGTTTTGTTCTTACTTTTCTGTCAGTAAATCTTCCCCCATTGAAACGCCGCATCAATGTGAATAAAATCATTTACTGTTTACATTTAAGGAACGTTCTATTTAACTTTGTTCCTTCAATTTCTATGTTTGATTACGTTAAATGCCTATTGATATCGTTATTTTTATTTTAGAATATATCTGTAGGGATAAAACAATAGCTAGATTATAAAGGGACAGCGGAGTTTCACGAAACTACGGTAGTATTACGGTAGTAATTATTGTCTGGGGGGAAATGAAATATTTGGAGGTATTGTTTAATTCTTGTTATCCTAAGTGTTATAATTTGATATATGATATTTGATATAATTATGTGTTTCTGTAACTCGATTTATCGTAAGATTTACGCAGCATAGATACGATACTTCTCGCAACCTTTGAAGCATCATACGTATATATCATTAGTGAATGTGTGAGAGAAAATGTATTTTCAAATAGCTGTTCTAATAAAACAAATAAATGAATTTAAATTTATATATGAAAATATATTGTAATACCAAAAACTCACCAGAACATCTTATCCATCAAACTTTTCATCGTACAGTTAACTCATATTCTGTCTCGTATATGATCTTGTTCCCCATGTGTAATTGAATGGAATATCCCATTTGTGTCTCACGCGTTATATCGCACCATGTCAGACCATTGCTTTTCACCAATACAAGTCCCGGTTGGCGACCCGGTATCTTAGTTACTTCTTATCTAGAGGAGACATGTTTGTTTAATAAAACTAAAGAGTTTAGAGAATGATTTTATATCATCTGTACCTTGACGATACAAGAAAGTTTCAAGATGTGTGTTACATTATACCTCTAATAGTCGAATGGCATCTCCTTTTCACATGATCTTTAGAATATTTTATTGCATATCAAATGCAATACTTTGTACTATGTAATTATGTGTTTCGACTTATGTCATTAGAATTCATATACTTTTATGTATACCACTGAAGAGAATACATTCAAATCCCATGAATCTACCTTAAATTTGAATGAGAATTGAATGTATTTTCTATAAATATTACTAACAATGACAAGTACATGTTGAAAAGATGTTTTGTTCTTAAACATACACAAGGTTTGAAAAACAGCATACGAGAATATCTGAAAGCACCTTACAACATTAGCGTATCTGTAGCCGCGGAGATATAATTTGTTTGAGGAAGGCAGATTTTATTTCAAAAATGAATTTATTACATGTTACTGTCAGGACTGAGAACCTAAAATTTATGTCACGGTGTTTGACAAATGCATATTGCTTAATTCAATGTATAGATATCTGATACAAGAAGGGTAAATATCATGAAAGTTAAAGGTAAAACAACTGACTGCGGTGACAAAATATTTGCAGATCATCCACGGGGAATTTGTTATTCCAAAATACCTATAATGTTGGGTCTGGGACATCCCCTCTGTTTACCTGGATGTCCCCTCTGTAACATTAACCTTAAATTTGAGAAGATTAATTTCTGTTAATCCATATCTTAGCAAGTCCATTGCCTAGTAAAAATGTTATTTTCAACATTATGAAATCACCATTTTCCAAAGTTTGCCCTTGAAAACATTTTGATTAATCAGGTTTTGGGGTTGAAATGTCCTAGTCTAGGTGTTCTTCTTGTAACACTTAAAGGGGCACAGAGTATATTGTTGGAGTCAAATGTGTCAAACTTCATAATGGTGTTATAATATCGAGACGTAGTGGATGCTTCTGTAAATCAGAATCCTAGTGCTTATCAGTTCAGTAAAGTGACAATAAACGGGTTAGTGCCGTGATCTGTGATCGAAATCCGGACAGTAGCGCGCGCCAATGGTTCAAACGTAATTTCCAAAACTTACTTGCAGCAGACACAAAAACGAACAATGCATGATACAAATTTAGTTAGGTGGGTCATTTAACTTACATATACATTAATTGCAAACATAATTTCGAACTCTTAAAGAGCCACTCCGTGAGTTGTTGGATCATATATGCCAAACTTAATCAACGGTGTCATTTGATCGCGAAGTATCGACTGTTACCAAAAAGACACATTTTAAAGCTTATTGTTTTTTACAGTGACAATATGAAGGTAGAAAGTAGCAATTATGATCGAAAACGGGCGCGCGTCAAATAGTCAAAGGTAATTTTGGAGACTTATCTAAAACAGCCAGGAGGGCAGTTAGGAGTTGATAGTGTTTGTTAGGCTATATAACCAGTATCCATGATGTATATTGGACGTGCGTTTATAAGGCTGTTTTTAGATTTTCATGAAAAACCCGTATTTGTCAGATATATATATGTCTTTTGGACATGAAAAGTTAAGATGTTTTGATTATATATCACCACATAATTATGACATTTAGGCACGTATCAAAGGTAAATAATATGTTATGAAAATCACGGAGTGGCTCTTTAGCATTTATAGAGCCGTTTTCCGATAATCAGTGAAAACAAGGAAATACCATCATTTTCGCATCTTACAGATAAAGATGCAAGTTAAGGGAGACCATGTTAACTAAACTCGGGTCAAAAGGTATTTTGGATCTTATCAAAGCCACAGTAAAACCATGAAACATACTCTGTGTCACTTTAACATTTTTTGTTTTTCCTGTAACCGTTTTGTTTTCCATGCAACGCTGGTAATTTACGTACAGGATAATACAATTGCATGTCTCAGCCTGTATATTTATTATACTTATTAGTTTCAGCTTACACTTGACAATATATACTGTTTTTGTTTAACTGCAATGTCTAAGTATCAAGCAAGCACTGTTACAGGAACTGCTTACATTGACGTTGATTCATTTGACTACAGGGAGGTCATTTTTAATAGAGTAATAGAGTTTTTATTAAGTTTTAATAGAGTTTATTCTTAAATCCTCATATTTATAATGTTCTAGACTTTTTAGTTTAAATATAACAGTTATTACAGTTTCACAGTAAAAAATATAAATATATTCTTTGAATCAAAAGATTCTTGTAAAGTTGTCCAAAATGCACATATTCTGATATTGTTCCATGAATAGCTACGTGTATTAATGCACGGTGCACTAAACCAATTATAAATAACCGAAATTCAATTAAAGTGTACTATTTGTGTCCCGTCCCAAATCATGCTGTGTTTTTGTTTCGGAAACTTTCTTCATAACGTTTTGCGATGTTGGTAACGTTTCTTTTATTTAAAAAAAAATCTACATAATATGCTCAGTGAGATACCTCCTCGATCATCTGTATTTTGTATGTTGCTCATTTTCATGCAAAGCGAAAAAGTCAGCCTAAGTTCATAGGTCTAGGCACTTGCCGTCGGTAAATATTTCATAAACAAGAAATAAGAAAAATGACATGATAAAGTTTCTGTGCACATTTTATCATTTCCGTCCAAATACAGTCGGCCCACCTCAGGAGGATCTTTGCTTTTCAGTAATAGTTAATAACGATCTTCCTAGTTTCTTAACCTAGTTTGAAGCCAAGGGTGAGAGACCCTCCCCCCAAATCACATCTTCTTAAAATTGTTTTTTTGAAGATTATAAAAGTACAGTTCTACATTCTTTTCTTTTACACTTTAAAGACGTTTCTCCTTTAAAACTAATTGTTGAAAAGAAACAAATTTATCCTTCCATCTCTGGGTTTAACATGATGTCTAATCATGGTCTTTAGTTTTTTAGATTCAGTTTCATTCGAATTTATTTTTACAGTTTTACAGCCAGCATCTTAAAACATCAACTGCATATCAAAATAGGTTTTAAATACATGTACCTTATAACTTATATCTTTGAATGCTTATGATAATAGATATGTTTAACATAGTGTACAGTTTATCTTTCTAACTTCACTTTTTAAGGATTGTTCTTTATTCATTTAAAAAATTCAAATCACAATGTCTTTTTAGCTATAAATAACAGAATAGGTGAGCACTGCTCATTCATATATCCCCTCTTCCAACAGTGATCAAAAGAGCTTCAGATATTGCGCTGGTTTAAAACAAGAAATCTATAAAATTTTGAAGCTACATAACATAAGTATAATAAAGGCAAATTTAGGACTAATAGAAATTACATATGCAACATTTGTTACATGTTACATGAAATTTAAACAATTACTGTTTGAGCTATGAGGGGGAAAAACTTGAAGTATGGAAGCTGAGCTGTGAATACAGGAAATGTTCCCAATTTTTTAAATATCAACATTGAAATTTATTTATCTAAATGCATATTTTTGTGAATATATAAGAAGTTTGTATAAATCAAGCCATTTGATTAAGTGTTAGGTTTCATTAATTTGTATAATTGAGAAAACAGCTAATTTGTATAATTTGAAACCATGAGCAAGTCTACATCTCGTGTATTCTCGCTCTGATCACATGATCACTGTTAGAGACCAAGATGGCGTCCGTGCATGAAAATGTGAGAAAGAAAGCGAAACTTTTATAACGTTTTGCTTTTTATTGGTTTGCCATTTCACATATTCGCGTGTGAAATGGTGTTCCAAAATCAGAATAAAATCAAGATATGAAGAAGAGTTCAATTGCAAGTAATGAACCCAAACCAGACGTTGACAAGGCTAAACGAGTCTACAGGTGTGTGTGTGTGTGTGATCCTGCACGCGAAAATAACATGTATTTTGATTAGAGAAGTTTAATAGTGTGCTGGTTGTTTTTTACGTTTATGAATATGTTAAAGTTTGATACTTATTTGTTTAGCAATTACCTTTATGTTGTCACTGCATTCAAGTTGAAGAAACCTTGAAATGAAAATGTAGTTACTTTTTGTGTGGCCTATTGCATGGTAAAGTTACTTTCTGTCTCGGGGTAAAACGGTACCGTTCTTATTTCTTACTCAAGTAACATGCTCAAGTGCCATGATCAAGCTAATCTATTATATTATTTTTATGGTTTGCCATTAAAATTTCAGCCATTAAACTCCAGTCTTGGCCCAAGAGTAATTGAGGGGCCTGAATGACAAGGTCTCTTCAGCTTTTTCAGCTTTCAGAAAATCTTCAGTTGAATCAATCGAAGGACTAGATTGCATTTTATAGACATTTTAGTTACCCCGTCATTCAAACCCCTCATTTACTCTTAGGCCTCTATCTTTGACAAAGTGGCACTATCATTAGAGTAGAGAGCTGGAAAAGCCTTTATCCCCATATCAGATTGTCTTATATGCAGATTGACTTAGTAGCTAAGGTTTTCAGAGATCTGTATGATTTCTGCCATGATCTAACACAAAGAATGCAGACAAATACAATGTCATTGATTTGAATGATTGCTTTTATATAGAATATAGGTGACACTACACAGCTTTCAGTTTGTACTAAGTATGAAATCAAAGTGACAGGGTTAACGTTTTACTCTGTACCAGGATGAGTATTTTTAAAAACTTTACTATGAAATTTTAGACTGAATACTACATTGTCTATCTAGAGACTTGTATTCGCGAAAATGTCTTCATTAATGTGTTGAAACACGTCTTTGTTATTTTGGTTTTATGAAAAAAAATCAAGTTATTAAATGGATGAAATACATCAATTTCTGTTTTTCAAGTAGATTTCTTTTTAGAAATCAAACAGCACTAACCCTGAGGGACAATTAATTTCATATTTATTTCCTAATTTAAAAAAAACAAAAAGTTAGTATTTTTTCAAACAATTGAAAAGCAAAGAATTGTTATGAGCATGTGTTGCTTGAAAGCAACATAATCAGCATGTCATATCTAGCCAACATGTTCCCAAATCTGCCATGCAAAATGTCCATATCATTGTTTCATGACCAGAAGTGCATAGAATTAAACCCAGCAGTATACAAGGACTAAATACAATATAAATGAAAAATAAAGTTTATTCTTAGCTAGTTTCAGGAAATTTTGAGCTCATTATGTACAATTGTTTAACAAAACACTGTGCCTCATATATCTATTGCATAAAGATGGTTAAAAGAGTAATGCAATAATTAACCGTCTTTTTAAGCAATGAAGACAATTCCAATGGATAAATTTGATATTTAATGAGGTGATGTTTTGATACAAAGAAGAATCTTTGGCAAATAGTCCATGCTCTTCATTGAATAAAGGAGTTGCTTATCCACAAAAATTTTCCTCAATATTCTTCATAACTCCTAGAATAACAATCAAAACATCTTTATGAATAAAATGAAAATCTAAATATATGCTTGTTCCACAGAGCTGCACTTGATGCAATCCGTCGTTTGGATGAGATAAACAAACAGAAGAAGGCATATAGAGAGGTGTTCCTGCAAGATGCTGTTGGACTCAGAAACAAGTGAGTTGCTGTTATTTATATTTCTCCTCCCTCTGCCAGGTATAATATCATATATGGGCCAGTGTCCATCATTAGGAAAATTTGAGCCTTGCTGCATTTTGTTGCCCTTTTTAACTGTGCCAGATCTCCTGTGTTCTCCACCTGCAGGGATGTTGCAATCCGAAATTTCATGCAGGTTACTACTAATCATCAATTTCACAAGATATTGGTGCAATTCAGAAAGGTCTTACAGTGCTGAAGATAAGCTGCAAAGCTGCATATTTTACACAATAAAATCCTTTAAAACAGTATTAGATACAAAAATATGGGACAACAGATACGGAGACATTTTCTTTAAATTTTAAAGAATCATAATGGCTCGCAGTTGACACATTTTTTGGATACATCATGGTCATTTATTATGACACTGATTTGAATAATAGCTATTAACAGTGTAGAAAATGAAAGTGTCTTTAAAGCTTTAAGGGCCACAGAGTATGTTGATACAAATTAGAAAATAGTGCCAAAAATCCATCTCGTTGAAGGATCTTTACATAATGTTTCGCCAATTGTTTCGACCCCAAATAAGCCGAGATATCTAACTAATTAGTAATGGTGTTTCCCGTGTCTATAAATAGATCGACTATATAGAGGATATTTAATTAAGTTTGTCAAATACGATGTTTATCTCATCGAGTGGTGGGGTTGGAGCTGATATTTTCACGAGTGGCGCAGCCACTCGTGAAAATATCAACTTCAACCCAACCACGAGATGAGATAAACATTGTATTTGACAAACTTAATAAAATATTCTATTTGTTGTATAAATTCTTTCTAATTTTGTTAAATTTTAGTGTCTATGATGTCTATAAACATTTCTTAACCCTAAAAGTAGTCCCAGCACAAAGAGGCCCTGGAAGGTTCACCAGCAGTGACGATATATTATATCGCTACTGTCACCAGTGACGATATATTATATCGCTACTGTGACCACATACAAGGTTTATTTCACTGATAAATCCCAGTATTTCATTGCTTATTATATAATGAATTATTTTCTTGCGCAAAGCATTGTGGTTGTAGTTGGCTCCCATCCTTTAAACACGTGATAACCACGTGGGGACGGAAAAGAGAAGCAGGATACAGTTAAATTGACGATAGACCAGAAGGGAGACAAGTTGTTTGACAAAAGAAAAGTCAAAACAAAGAAACAAATTTTTTATTTATTTTAAAGTCAAACTCGCTTTACTTTGAGTTTGATTCGTTTTAATATGGGCAGGTTACTTGACTATTCATATTGAGCGCGCCCATTGTACGTTGTTTTCATTTAAATACATCATGATCAAGATGATAGCGAAGTAACTCTTCTAAACTTTTTGATTTCCATAGAGCAAGGCGAGGTAATTAGCATAACCCATCTTATGACAACTGAATCTATTATAATTTCTCAGTCTTCGACGGAACGAGGATCTTTTCAATTCGCATATGTACTGTGAATATGTTTAATATTAAATCAACAACAACATTATCCTTTTTTGTTTTGCAAGTTTTTGTCATCTTTTTTGTGTAAAAAACAAATATGGTTATTTCTTTTCACGAATTTCAAGTGTTTATAATATTTTAAGAAAAGAAATTGTATTTGTTATCACTAAAACCCGGGCTATGTAGTACACAGGAAAGGAAAATCCGCGTAATGACATCATAATTCAGTAGCGCGTGCTCCTCGTACGGGTGAAATATAATTACACCGACTTGTCTTGGTATATTTACTATTTGCCACAACAGAAACAATTATCTACCAATTGATATAATTCTTAGGCGTTTTTGAAAAAATGTTGTATTAGAAACACTAACATACTCAATGGCCCTTTAAATTGTTTTTGGCAAATCAAATGGTTTTATATTACAGGTTGAAGGAGTATTGTGAGCGGTTGATGTTCTACAACCCTAGTGAATATGGACGCAAGGCTGAAGAAGTTCTGTGGAGGAAAGTCTTCTATGACATCATACAGGTTGTTAAGCACAATAGGAAGGTATGTGACATAAAATTTAAGGAGGTACAATATTGTTTATACCCTGTACCAATCATTTTATGACCTGAGTAAAACCCATCATGGTAAAGTCTTTCAGCTTAAATTTTGTATGAATTACATTATACTGAGAAAAATAATATCTCCCTTGTCACATCTAAATGTTGTTAATATCTTGGAGATGTCATTAGGTACCCCTTAAAATTATTGTTATACAAACTTGGAAGCTCCTTGTTTGTGCTATCTTTAAGTCTTGAGTTACCCTAGTTACCATCAGCAGAAAAGTGGAATACTCCAACACAAGTTTGTTTGACTGTCAAAGCGTTACTTCATGAAACTATGTTCTTATGTGGTCATTTCCTTGTGGTCAATGCATTTGTTTCTCCATCATCAGCATGTGCGACCGTACGGGTCCCTGGAGACTGCTTACAGATCCCACCTGGCCTCTGCTATGGGATACTACCAACACTTGATGTTTAAGCTTCAGCAGGAGTTCAACCTGAACATGTTTGGCATCCTTGACTTCCATCTCTGCTCGGATCCTAAGCCAAGTATGTGTTTCATTGATTTTCAAAATATATTTTTAGTTTTATGGCTGAAATTTTTTTAAGGGTTGAAGACTGATTGACTAACCTCCATAAGTGGTCACAAAGGTCATGGCCTAAAACCTTTTTTTTATCTTCTTCACCTAAATGAAAATTCCTAGAAAGATTAAATCTTGTGTTAAGATTCCTTATATGATTCATGTATTTGATGACCCTTGAAAAACTTATCTGTTTGGTCACTAATAATCCTGATGAGCTGCAGAGCGACTTGGCTTTATGTTTCTTCACACTCATTATAGAATTTTGTTTGATTATTTTTGTTACACTTTTAATTGTAAACACAAATCCAAATATCATGATTATATTTGTTAATTCGTACCTCAAAAAATTGCACTCACATTTCGTAACCTGGAGTTACTCCCCATTCACCCCACTTGTAAAACTTTTTCAGGTCGACGGCACAGCAGTATTGCCAAGAAGTTATCTCCCTCTATCATAGAGTGGGCACAGAGAGCTGTTCATCGCTGTCTCATATGTCTGGGGGATATAGGTAATACAGAATGTCACATTGTATCTCAATTCAAATTTGTATTGCATACAGACAGTACATTTAATATTGCCATCTTATTAACTTATGTTCATTTCAACATACAATTCGTAAATCAGCATTTTTTGTGTTCGTTTGTTTCAGCTCGTTACCAGCAAGACTTTGACCAAGGCAATAGTGCAGCTATTGCAGCCCGATATTACTATCAGGCACTCATGCTCTTCACTGATATAGGTTAGTATGTTGTCACAACCTACAGGCTTGTCCAGGGTAAATACACATGCCCTTAATGCACGCATGTTTACAGCTGATTTTTTCTTTAACAATCCACCAAAATTGCTAAAGAATATTAAAATTTATCACCCACATAACTTGGGTACATTTACAGGAATGCATTACAGATGATGTCTTTGAATTCAGTATTTCATGGCTGCCAGATCTACCTGTAGTCAGCTTAGTCTTTTTCTGAAGTTTTCACTTAAAAATAGTTTTCATTATTTGCATTTTCATTTATATGAAACCATCTTGTTTAATACAAATTAACCAAAAACACAAGTTTGGTGTTCTATATTTTATCTGAGTGATCTTTTTGTGCTACTTGTTTATTAGGAAATAAATCAGAATTTGGTAGTGTTAATTTTGATTTGACTACTTGTAGACAATGTATGTGCTGTGCCATAAATGGTAAATAGTAAATGTAACAATCAATTCAAAATGTATTATTTATAGGTATGCCACACAATCAGCTTGGGACGCTTGCAGGAAACCGCTACTACAGTTGTGATGCTGCATACCACTACATCAGATGGTGAGAGATTGAAATTGTTATCTGTCCTGCCAAATCACTCTATCAAAATATAGATGTCTTCATCCATCAGTTAGCAAATATTGCCATCCAAAGAGATGAAATTAGGGATTAAAAAGCTAACAGCTTAAAATTGAAATCATTAACAAATTTTAAAATCTTAGTCTATTATCCACAGCCAGAATAATTTGTGTTAAACCAGCCATCTTACATTTCAAAATTTGTCATCATATCTGAACACCCTTTGCTTTATAGTCTATCGACAGACAAGCCATTTGACGGAGCCCAAGGAAACTTGAAAAGAATATTTGAGAAGAATCAGAAGCGGTTCCATGAGCTGCAGCAGCAACAACAGAACCATAGCCTGACTCCTGACCAGCAACAGTAAGTCTTCCTCTCCTGTATTGATAAAGAACCAACAGATGTCCGAATAATTGATTGATGGACAATGCCTTGTCATGACATAGCAAAGCATTCATTACAGTTACATGTGCATAGTTTCTATAGGGTCATCTGCAAATTGTAGATTACAAAATGTATTGAACAGATTGTCACAAAATATTTGTTTTAGTTTGGTATTGAAAATTGACCAAACTGTCGGTGATTATGGTATGACCAAATAGAGTATGATAATCAAATCAAAATTTTAAAAATTTGTTTTCATCTTAGTTTGTCTCTGATGTAGCTTGGTCCAAACCAGTTTAAACTTGTCAAAAACATTTACAACATCCTATCATCTTTCAAAAGATTTTTAAACACCCTGTCATTACTACCTATCACATTGTTTACTACCATGGACTACCAGAGTAGTCCTAACTTCCTTAGAAAGTGAAATATCAGAAAGTAAATATTTTTCTTATGAATCTGTGTAATAAATTTGTGTTTCAGACCACAGAACATTCGCCGCTTTTGTGTACGGTTTCTGTACCTCTTGGATATCTTGTTTGATGCAGAAAAAAGGTATGGTAACAATCTGTCAGGATGATGTTGAGAAACACCAGTGACATATACACGAGTCTGAATTAATCTTCCTGCTGAAATTGCTTAGATGGAAATGAAGTTTTTTGGTTGATATTTATGACTTACCTTCTGTTCAGGAAACTGATGGTCTGGTCAATGAACACTGAAAAGCTTCAATATGTTAATTTAATACTAAACATTTCAAACATATAATGCTTTGTTTAATCATTGATTCACTATATTGTCATGCTCATCTGTTTACCTTTTCTAACCAAGACAGAGCTTGTTCCAATTGACATGCTAGTCGTACAACAGCTTCAATTTAATGCATGTCTAACAAATATTTTGAATACAAATTTTACTTTACTTACTTTACTTTTACTTTAATTTCTTAAATGATCAAACTTTCTCCATATAGCAGGACTCGTGCGATTCTCTTACTAATACAAACCTAGCTGCACAAGGCCAAAATGAGTGGTACAAGGGCAGTATCCTCATCAACAATAAGTAGCAATCACCAATGGCTTTCTGATGAGACTATCAAGTTCAAGTGCAGTAGACTAAAGAGCTTGCACAGACAAGATGACAAATCTAGCTAGTCTTAGATTAGCCAGTGATATAGATAAACAGAAGTTATGCTTTGAATTTGTAAAAAAACATAATCGGTGTAATAATTTCCTTCAGACGAGACACAGCACTGATACAGTCGATGTGCCAGTTAACGCTGCATGACTTCAACCTATGCATGTTCTATGAGCCGAGCTCCCTAGCGGCGGACTACTGCAACACCGATCCAGCAGAGGACGCTCCTCAGTACCTTGATGATGACATCGTGTACAAGATTGTTGTCATGTGTCTCTCCTCCATATATCTCCTCCAGAAGAAAGGTAGCCATTTTGATGATGCATCTCTTGTTTTGAGGTCACAGTAGCTGAGTTGTGTAGAATGTAATATACTGTTGCAACTTGTTAATTATACATAGTTCCACTGGACCATTAATATAATCAGTTTATAAGATTATTAAACATTTCACTTAACAACAACAATACTTCACCAACAGTGGTAACCAATCTGTAATAATAAGTTATTATTTATCCAAGATGTTTACTTATCCAGATTTTGCTCTGTGGAAAATAGTACCTGAGTTGCAGTGAGCGGAATGTAATCTGTAAACAACAATGACTGAGTAGCATGGAATCTGTGTGTAATGGAGTTCAGTTAATATATAGAACGTCATATATATGTGCAGTTGGATCGTTTGTATTGAATGAGAAGTTGTCAGGGAAGTTTTGAGAATTGCAGTAAGCTTAGAGAAAGTAGAACCGGCAGTCATGCACCGTGCATTATGGAATTCAAAGATGTCTTCCGTATAGCACGCCTATATTTCTATCCTAAGTTTCCATGGGTATATTGTAACAGGTAATCTGTCTGTTGTCTTTTTTACTAAATTACAGTTTCTTTTATCACAGCTTTGTATCTTTAAATTGATTTTTATAAAAATGAACATTGTGAAAGAGGAAAACTAGACCCAAGTGATGCAATTAAAGTATGTTTATGTTGCCACTTGCCAGGTTCCCCCCAAGTAACTGCCGCCATTGCCTTCCTGCTCGCACTGTTCTCGCACATCCTGAATCACGTAAACAATCGGCTACAAGGCGCCCTCTATGAAAAGGAACATCCCAATAAGCTCCTAGAGTCTCACAAGTCCATCGCAGGTAATGTTGCTTCTCTATCTGTTTTTAAGGGTTTCTATTCATTTGGTTATTATCTAATTGGTTCACTGGAAAGTTCTAGAGAGAGTTGGCCTCGTTCTTACTGTGTAAAACATGATAGTTTCACAGACTCATGTATCTTGATTTTCAGGGATCAATGATATATCCGCAGAATTATGAAACGTTCATCAATGATTTTTCTTACAAGTATGTTACATTACAACAAGTTTCTGTATTTTCGATATTTTATTTTATCCATTTCGATAAAAGAAGATGAAATTAGAAAATAGAAAGGTTAGACTGTGTTACCAACTCATAGCTTAATTAAAACAGATTGAAGAATATTTTGCAGAAAATGGTGACCTTGCAAATTTATGATCGATAATTGTTTGAACTTAATACATGTAGATGATTCAAGTTTACTTTTATATATACTTTTAATATATTCTACACAAATGTCTCTTATACAGGATGTGATTATCTCAAACTTGTTTTTCTTTTGCTCTCTGTTAAATTTATGTAATAATGATAAACTTTGATTTCATCAATCTTTCGCTCACAATACGTAAGGATAAATCAAATAGCGGTTTTCAAAGTTTGACAAGCCCTTGATTGTGTATATGTATTGCTAGTTTATTGACCATCCCACAAGCCACACAGGCTTTCTGCTTAGTTTTGCAACTGGTCGAATCCAGCAGTTGGTTCATGGGCATGTTCCTATTTCTAACACTACGGTGTGTTGCAGCAATGCCCCGAGACGATCCCCACTCCTCCTCCACGTCAGACCCTGAAGTTGAGGAAACTCCCAGTCCCAACCCTGCCTCGCATCCCGACTCATCCAGGAATTCCAGGCCTGACAAAAGCAATACACAACCTCAGGAAGATGGAACAAAACAAAAGGTTACTATTGCATTTAAACGGGTACTCAACAAAATGTATTCTGTGCATTCTTGTATTTTTTGTCTTTAAGCAGGTGCTGAAAAGATTAGTATGTATGTGAAGACATTCCAATCTTTCAGGAATAAAAGATGTGTCTTTGAATTTGTATATATGTTCATGATCATCACAGCCTATGTTCATTGTATTCTGTAGGCTTACTTTGGCAGATAAATTTATCAAATACAAGTAGTTGTTTCTTAATTAACATGATCCCCATGGAAATTATCAATTGAATACCCAAGAGAAAGTAGATTAACTCTGATTTCAAAAGAAACCTTGATGATCATCTTTAATTCTCTTGAAAGATGTTAGTGTTGTAGTTGTAATTCAAATACTTAGAAAATTCATGGTCAGACAAGCTTGCCACGCTGGTAAAATTTTGATTGAAACATGTTTCAGAAGCTCAAGCAATCCAGATTACGGAACCTGCGTAGAAGACGACGTCGTCATCACAGTGACAGTAGTGACATGTCAGACCTCTCAGAGGATTCTGATCTCAGTGAAGGTAGTTACACCAAGATACGGTTTCAAACACTTCATGCTAAAGAAATTCCTGTTTTAAGCTTGATACAGTTCCTACATTCTTTTTCATGTTGTACCCAATGTTCTGAAATTTGTTAAAGTCTACATAGAGGATTACACATACACATTCAACTTTGGAGACAATTGCATCACTTTCAAGGTTTAGAATACTGTTTATTACAGAAGCAACCTTTCAGCATCAATTTTTTACCGTTTTCAAAACCATATAGGTAGATTAACAACTGTAAAGATCAAGATAAAAACACATTTTCTTAACAATTATATTAATTAATCCATCCAAATTAAGTACTGAATAGGACAGACAATGCAAGGTTAGCAGCAAAAATTGCAGGACAACAACAGATTACACAGATAATATCATCAGAAATGTGTTCTATTTAGCAAAAGTAACAATAGAGATTAAAAGAGGTAACACTGAACATAAGATCAG
The DNA here is from genome assembly GCA_921293015.1 of Phorcus lineatus. Classification (NCBI taxonomy): domain Eukaryota; kingdom Metazoa; phylum Mollusca; class Gastropoda; order Trochida; family Trochidae; genus Phorcus; species Phorcus lineatus. Next base: position 52,810,291 of record OV121081.1, read on the forward strand.
TCAACCCTATTCATAATTTTCCCCATTGCCTCTGACCAGTCTAATCCACTCCTCTATGCATCTATTACAATACCTTAGAAACAGTTTGTAATGTATTACAGGAGGAGACGCCCAGGAAGAGGAGGTCCTGTCTGAAGACTCTGACGACGACTTAGCGACATACTTTGACAATGACTCGGACTCTGACCTCTCGGACTCCATGATGGAGAGCCAGGAACTAAGACCAGGATTCTGTAAAGGCGACTCAGCCTCAAGACGGAGAACCGGCTCTGCAGTGTCAGCCTCCACCTCGGCACTATCCATGAACACCCTGCAGGATATCGGCACCTGGTCGGACATGTCGGAGAATCAGAACCTTGCCTCGCTCTCTTCCGACTTCTTCTCCTCCTCCATGACATTCCTCGGCCAGGACCTGAATCTCAACATGAAGATCTCCAAGCAGTACCAGGAGGATATCGCGGAATATGAGAACAGCAAGGATGTCATTCAGGGCCGCAAGGATGTGCCAGTGCCACCTGGTGAGTGATTTCATGTACTTGATTAAAAAAATGGTTATGGAATATATTTTAAAGTATTCAAATCATGAATGGTTATTCACTGACTCATTTGCAATAGAGTAAGATAAGAATCATTCGAATTTCAATATTCCAGAAATATTTGGTCCCACATTCAACATCCAACATTTTTTGGAATTGCATCCTAATTTCCTAAATGGTAGTCAGTAAATCAAGCCAGTAAACTCAAACAAAATTGATAGCATGTCATGTTTTGCAGAGTTTAATTATGGTTATATTTTACTAAAAAAGGAATATCCTTGATGTTAAATATTCAAAATAGTTTGGTGCTTCTTAGTTCAAGAAAAAGTTTTGAAAAGTGAATAACAAAAAGTAATTATTTTTACTCTAGATTTATTTCTGCTGTTCTAAAATTTTTGTCTTCACATTTTGTAACTTTCAAAGCATTTGGCCACAAGAAGAGTATTATTTCCAAAACTGCAGAAGCTTGATTTTTAGATATACTTCACTGATATTTTTTTCTCTTCAGGATTCACATCTTCAGTTGAAGCTCGTCATGTAGCTGACATCACCAAAAAGTTGGTCAACTTTCAGATAGAGACAGACACAGAGTTCAGCACTGGCCCCACTGATACAGGTACTTGCCTACCCAACATAAGGGCGAGTCAGTTTAAGTGACCTTGATTTTCAAAGCCAATGCCACATCTTAAAACGTTTCAGCATGAGATCTGCATTTTAAGTAGCAATACTATTATATTGCGGTACAAATTATGCAATACAATTTTTGTGTTATTATTTTTCATATTGCAATTGTTGTAATTTGTTAGCTTATGAAAAAAAATTTTGGTGTACAAGAATATTTGTTTTTCTCTATTGCAAATTATAGTAGACAGTTAAATAGATATACCATCAAAATTATCTACAAAGTTTATCTTTGTAGTAATGGTCTATGTTTGGAAAGATCTGAAGGAATTTTATCAAATGTATAATTTTAAACTGCATAAAAAAGTTTAGAAAGTTAAATGTAGAGTTCATCCAGTATATTGCAATATTATTGCTATACATGAGCTGTATTTCACAAAATATTGCAATGCTTAGCCTAATTTTAAGCTTTTTAGCCCAATTATCTCAAAAAAGTTTCACTGGTTTCTTGTTAAGTTTTACTCCAAATTGTATTCCTAGGAAAGAAACAGTGCTCATTCAATGCATCTTCCTGTGCAAGGCCAAAATTAACTCTACACAATTTTGGATCCGGAAGAGTTGGAAATCTTTTCATTTCAGTTCTGATGTTGTGAAGATGCATTTAATGTTCCTTAGTTCATTACAAGAAATGGGCATTTTTCATTTTCATTTTGATATTGTAACAATGACAATGTTTTCAAAATTCTCATGAATTCATTCTCAAAAATATATTCCAGTTTCAACCAACTTACAAAAATATTAAGTAAAGTAAACTAGATCATGTTTCTTTTTACACTCAACTTTATTTTTCTTCAATTTTGATTATTGCTCAACGATCATATCATTTAAGTAACAAGAAGATGTTGTCAATGTTTATAGATCCTTCTGGGGTGACGGAAACTGAAGTTGATGCTGATGACGACAACTCTTGTGATAGTTACAATGATAAGTGAGTACAGTAAGAAAATCTGTGTCCAAAAGTATTGTGTGAAAAATCTTCCTACAGTCTATATTGTAATTGTTCAGTTGATGTACATAATCAGTGATTTTTGTGAATTGTTGTAATTAAACATTTTATAACTCAGCCCTGGAAAATATTAATTTCAAAGCATAATTTCTAGTAGTGTAACCACAATATCTCATATCACAAGTCCAACTGATTCCAAACTAGATACTACCAGTCTTTTAGATTTACACTGCCTCAGAGTTAGGCTAATCCTACTTTTTATCCAGACTGATGACTTTTTATTTAGAGCTTCTTTTCGATCATGTCAAAATGATGCTCTTTTATAAATAGAGTTAGTACATTTGTCATCGTGTTCATGTCTGATCCAGATTATGTGTTGTACTGTAATTTGTTAAGCTTCCTTCGGGTATTGGATATTTATAACCCTGTTTTGAAACAAATCTAGATAAAAATTATTGTTATTATTACTCTGTGTAACTTTGTTGATCTATATTCAAAGAGCAGAGACAGCACGCCTACACCTGAAGCGAGTGGTGGAGGTGATCCAGAAGGAGGGACTGCTGACCACTGTCAAACTCATGTCTGACTGGATGCAGTGTCACTCCAACATCATCAACACCTGTGCTCAGGTACTCTCAACCACCTCATTACTTCAGAGTTGTGATAATAAAGATGTTTCACAATACTCTTTGTCTTAGAACTGTATGATTCAATGTCATACATGCATATGATACCATATTTCATATTTATAAAGCATAAGGTACATACCACAATTCTAAACTCAATGAAATTAATACTGTAATATGTTGACCATCAGATCATGATTTTCATGACTTTGATATTGTCACAATTTTATCTGTGAGTTAAACACAGTTTCTCAAAGATCTTACTAGCAAAAATAATGAAATTCGAAAACAGCGCTCATTGATAGTTGGCTTTACAAGGGATTCTTGCAATATAGCCATTGATAGTATTGATAGGTATTGTTTTAAATTTAGGATTTCATCACACCTTTGGTCAATCTCTTGATAAAATCGCTTATGCAACAACTTGAAGGATTTTTAGTGTCCAAGATTATACCCTGATGACTTACTTGCTATACAGATTAGCATCTTGAATTGTAGTTCATATGTCTGTAGAATCTTTTCTCTTTTTTCTTCACACCTTGGTCAGCTTCCACTCAATAATCTCATCAATATCCATAAAGGATACTCTATATGAGAACATGATTCAGATGGCAACTGGATATGCATAAAGTGATCGATATGTTGCTACAATAGTCCATGCAAACAGTTCCCATTCTTCTAATCCAGAGCTCCCAGTCCTTGTGGTGTCGTCTCTCAGTCCTGCTGAATTTTCTACCTCATGAGAAGGATCTAGTTAGTCATGGTGAGTTCCCTTCCAACAAATATCCCTTTGTATTTGGTATACTCCTATGCTTGGAGGTGATTTTCTACAGATGTTGGTAAATTTGATTAAATCGAAACAAGTAAGACCTTTTTTTTGCTGGTTGGAATGTCGGCTTATCTTATGCCATGGGCTGTATTTGGGAGTACCACCTGTACCCCATTTGTCATCTGTATTCTTTGGATTTTTTAAGTTTTCATCCAAAACTGCTCTACCTCCCAAGCCTTAAAAAAAAGTCTGTACATTTGGTGCCCACGTAACCTCCCTCCCCAATACCTCTGCTGTGAGTGTGTCACGCACAAACCTTGAAACATTCAAGCGACTTCTATGAATTCAGTTGTTTTGGAAACACAAATAAACAGAATTAACAATCCATCTTGATTTCTCTCGTTGATAAGAGCTTCAAAGCCAATAACAATAATAATAGCATTCTTATACCGCGCATATATCCATGACAAAGCATGCTCAAAGCGCCATGAGTATTATTACCCTGGAGGGATAGTATGTTCGGTGCCGCCAATTAACATGCACTCCGCGCGACAGGTCCGTACTTCCCCCTTGTTCAGGTACCCATTTGTACAGCTGGGTGAAATGAGTGCAAAGTGGATGAAGTGTCTTGCCCAGGCACACAACACAGGATGAGACCCAAGTCACAAATTTTTGGTGTCTCCAATGACTAAATATTTTTTTGGTAATGCTCAAGAGGTTCATTTGTATGATTTTCTCATCTATCCTTCCAGATCAAGTGTGGTCAGAGGAGCTGAAGATGGTTCTGAGGACTAGCTGTATGCCAGATTGGAGACAACTGTTCCCCCTCCGGGAGGATTCGAACATGTGTGGCTTCCCACCCCTTGCCGATGTGCACATCAACCTCGACTTCACTGCCATGCATCGTGGTCAGATCAACCTCATTCAGGAGGTGAGGAGTTAGCCAGTGCTTAGATTTCCATACTGTACCATAATTTAAGACAACTTAATGAGTTTCAGTGTATTACCATAACACACAATTAAATGATTAGTATCCATTGTAACATGACTTCGTTGTATTCTCGATTCTGATTGGTTGATTTGAAAAAATTACCCTATGTTGAATGACAATGAATACCCGCAAATTAGCAAAGGCGAATCACCGCGAATTGATACAACATGTTCACTAGTGCGGGCCCGACTCAAGTTTTAAGTTTCCAGTTTCTTAGAAAATTCGTGCAGTACTCCGATTTGACAGTTGTATTTGTCCTTTTTTTAGATTGTGTCTACTGGTAGATATTACAACTACACTTTAATATGATTTATCTTTGAAGAATGAAAATATTTTCAACTGGCTTACTTAGTCCAAGTTTGCCGCAAAGTGTCATGCGGCCGACTTCTTTCGAATGCCATTTCCATGGTATGACGTCACAAAGGCCAACCGTTTTGACGTCACAATATTTGCGTTGCTGTCACAATGGTTGTGGGCTAGTTTAAGACTTTTGTAATCAGGGTTTTACGATAATTCACTATGAGCTTTAAAACTGTTGATTTCTGTCTCAAATTAAACAAGTATGTTGTAAGGTCTTTAAATTACGAAGGCCACTATCTTCTATTATCACAACAATGTTTGTAATGTAAATAATGCCGGGAATTCACATTAGTTAGACACTATCACACCTCTTACAGAAATAGAACAGTCGCAAAGTCCTTTCCACGCAAAAATAAGTACGCAAAAACAGAGTTCGCTCTTAAACTTCTAACAACTTACAGTCATGTTACAATAACGATAAATAGTTGCGTTTGTAAAATTTCCGGGATTCATTGTTATTCAACGCCTGCAAATTTAAGCATTTAAAACCTCCGGCTAACGCTGTCGGTTTTAAAATAAATTTGCGGGTGTTGAATAACAATGAATCCCGGAAATTTTACAAATGTAACTATTTATCTTCTAAATTAGTGCAAATCATACACAAGTAACATAATTGGAATGTCAAGCAAGTTTTGTTTTCTATTTTTGCCTCCATTATTAATAATATCTTTGAACCCCAGGTGTGATTTACACAGAAGTTGCTACACTAGAATGATATGAGTTACATAGAGAATACTAAACGAATGGTAATGTGATAACATTTTCATGCAACGAGTGAATGGAATTTGGTATCAGACGAACGAAAGTGAGTCTGATACCAAATTCCATTCACGAGTTGCATGAAAATGTTATCACATTATCATGAGTTTAGTATTTTATTTATTACTCATCCCCACGTATCAATATTTTTGATGAATTAGTCGTCAAAACAACAGTCAGCTGATCGCGAACAGGCGTAAGAATATCAACCAGTCACACAAAACGCAGAACAAAATAGTTCGCTAATTGTAACTGTCTACATAAGTGACTCGCCTAAAACACGGAACAAGTATATCATTTTCGAGAAATTTGTTCATATAACAAATGCTAACAAGCAACGAAAAATGTCAAGCCATTGTGTAGTCAATACGTGAGTCGTGACGTCATCGGAATGTGACCTCTTTCTAGGTCAGTCAGTTTTAAGAAGTTGATGGAACGTACACCGTCAGCAGTTGAGGAGGATTGAGAACATTGACATGAATAACAGAATTGATAATAGGACCTGCAAATGTAGAAATAAGGCAACGGGAGTTGCAAGATGTCATGTTCAGATTGTCTGCTTGTTGAGCGGGAAGCGACAGGTTGGATGATGGAAGGGCCAAGCTGTGTGGCGTGGAACGGCCGGCAGAGGGGGCACGTAACACAACTTGCGACGGCACAGAAGTTGCAAGTTACAAAAGACTATGTGAATAGTGCTGTTTTTCACAAATATGAGAGTTATTATTGACACTTGGATATTTTATAGTTTTGGATAGTCGATCACGTCCCCCTGAGAATGCAAAATTTGAAAGTAGCCATTTTCCAACTTACAAGTCACGTGATTGGACGATGTCATGTGATGTTCGAAAGTAGTTCTGTTTGTTCGCACGAGATATGGTATCACACATATGTGTGTTACCAACTCATTGTTATCTAATGAGTGATCTCACCACGGTTGAGTAATAAATTCTTCTACTGCATTCAACATTAGTCATATTTTCTGTACTGAGGGTTATAACATTATTTGCTTTACTTAAGTTTTTGGTAGTGCTAATTGTCATAAGATGATAGTCTTCTTTCAAGACAGTAAAAGTACAGACTCATCTTATCTTAGTGGAAGATATTTCTAAGTTTTTTTTACAGAAAAAAATGTAGTGTGATATATTTATGACCATGCCACTCAACAATTTACATACAAATCACCTTCCTCTTCTAGGAAGTAACTTATTTCTCATTTCATTCTTCTTAGACGTTTGTACGGATCGTATGTTTGCGACACTTTGGCCACTACCTGTCTAACACGGAGAGTGTAGAGTTCTCGTACAGCGATGATCAGTCCATGTTCTTCGGTCCGACAGAACCCGATACGGCCGTCAGTGAGAGAGCAGCGCAGGAGAAGATGGTGAGTAGGCTGAACCCTTTGTATAGTCTGCTGCCTTTGACTGAGTCTCTGCGAGCACTGTTCAGCACAAGTGTAATTGGGTGATATGTATGCCAAAGCACTGCTGACATGTACACACTCTTGAAAAATGTAGCTTTTACAAATCCTAACACTTTGTTTGTATCCAAACTATCTTTGTTTGATAGCACTACTGAGCAAGTGTAACTGGATGTTAAGTATACTGAAGCAATAGCTGACTGGCAAACTCATCAAAGAGAATTCAAACATTGCATATGAGGATTGTGGCTTTTTGACAATGTCATAAGTTCAATCTATTTTAATTCAAATTATTGACAGCCTCCACTTGGGGATTCTGCAGACAACAATTAATTATGATGACCCCAACCTTATTTTCAAGCTCACCACAGCACTTAAATCACTTTCATACTCTTGTTAATGCAATAATTAAAACCGTCGCACCAAGTTTCTCCAAATTTGGGGACAGTTTACTTTAGGGAATATTCAAGCAACTGTCAATTACTATGACCTTTATAAGATCAACACAACACCTTGACCACTTTTCAAATTCATGTCAATATTACATTTCGCAAACTGTTGCACTAATCTCCAAATATGGTAACACACTACATTGGGGATAATACAGACACTGTCACCTCTTTCTGAAAATTTGTTTTTGCTGCGTCTAAGCTTTTATAGAAATGTGTGACAGCAGGAATTTTCATGGTCAACACAACTCTTTTCACTCATTATGCCTCCTACCAATTTATCAAAACTAGCAAATTTATGTCATTTGATTCATTATGAGTTGTGGTGGACATTGCCATGTTAGTCGCAAACACTTGTCATATTTAGTTGTTTCTTGAAGAGAGTGAAATAAGGACTCTAATTCATTGTGTTGTATATTGTATCTGCTACATGTGGTTTTGACAAACTGATGTTGTAAGCACCTTAGTGGAGTTTGGTAGGGCTGTAAGTGAACTAGATATTGAAATTGAACCTTTTGCTGGACATGTAAACAGGATTACCTCTACTTTGTCTGATTTGAGAATAACCTCCCTAGGAATATAAAACATGAATTGTCCATCTCAGGAAAAAAGCCAATAGAAAACGTATTCATTACTCTTACAGGTGGAAATAAAGGCAACACTTTGATTGGCAACTTTCTGTCATTCATTGACTCAATGTCTTAGTAAAGTCAGCCAAATTCACAATCTAGTTAAAACTGTCAGTATTGATATATGTCCAAAGGATTGTTTCTACATGAGGGAGTCAAAATTGCAAAAGTCAGCCAGTCAAAAGGGTGTTTGTCCAGCACTTTGAATTGCCTAATGAGATGATGAATTCACTGTTCGTGTTCGCTACCATTACAATATCCGATTGTAACAGATGTTTTCGCAGTGAATGATGTTGAAAATAGGGATGTTCAGATCTAAACTGCTTAGCACCACTTTACACACTTCCATCAGGGTAATGATGTTGGTAGCGCTTTTAGCATGTAGTAGTGGGTATAAATATCCACATTATTATCCACATTGTCCACATTATGCATGTGACAGTAGCATTAGTGGTGGTTGGCCCTTTTGCAAGGGAAATAACTCGTGCGGTTCATCTAGAAGCTAACCAATTTGGTTTCGAATCCCTGCTGTAAAGTCCGATATCTTTGTTTCTTATTTGCCGATCTTTTCATAAAATATTACTAAGGAATTCCTTTTTGGTGTAAATAATTTTCATGATTATTTCCCATCAAGATAAGATTATCTCAAATGTGGTCCCCCTTCTTTCGCTCCTTATAGAGGCTGTAACGAGGGGGACCACATTTCTTACGAGACAGTTTTTGAAGCTTAATAACTTTAAACGTATTATGTAATGCCCCCACATTGTATTTGAGGATCAAGTACGACATTATTAAAATTTATAAGTACACTATGGGAACTATTCTACGAAGTAATGTGGATCCAAGTTATTTTTGGCCGACTGAGAGAAGGACGATCGTGTACACAGCCATAGCAACGAGCAGGGCTTTCTCATTGGTCAAAAGAAGGTCAGGTCAGGGATCATGGATCATCCGTGTACGTTCATTGGTTGATGCATTTGCTACAAGGTCAGGACAAAGTTGCGATGGAGCGTGGTTTCCATCTACGATTGAGACTAGACAAAAGTTCGCCCACATTTCAAATATGAAACAAAAACCATCAGAATCTGTTTCTACCAGTGTAAAAGAAAATGCAGTTCAGGACTTTTTAAAGTGTTGATGGAAACATCTCAATAAAATCCAAAACCATGCTATCATGTTTTCTTAAAATTCAATTGATTTAATTGTTTTGTTCCCCTCAATATGAAAATAATTTTTTTTTTATCTTATCATGTTAGAATCCACATTTTCTGTATCAAAATCATGATTTTATAGTTTTTAAAAATGTGGGCCCCCTAATTTTGTGGCATGTAGGTGACTGATAAAAGAGGGCCCACATTTAAGATATTAAACAAAACGCACTAGCTGTTTATAAATACCAGTGTTCCCCATTATATATAAGAAAATGCAGTGAAGGATTTTTTAATTGTTGATGGAAATATCTCAATAAAATCAAGCAGGTAAGATTTCATCGAACTAATCATTTAATATAAGTTCTCAAATACCTTTTTTGTTTTCTTAAATTCAATTAATTTAACAGTTTTGTTCCCCTCAAAATCAAATAATAATTTAAAATTCTCAACATTTTAGAATTCATATTTTCTCATTTTGCATCATGATTTGATGCTTTTTTAAAATGTGGTCCCCCTATTTTTTTTCTTTATAGTAGAATGACAAGAGGGACCACATTTGAAATATTACACAAAAACATCAAGATTACAGTGTTCCCCATTATATAAGAAAATGCAGTTAAGGATTTTTTAATTGTTGATGGAAATATCTCAATAAAATCAAGCAGGTAAGATTTCATCGAACTAATCATTTAATATTAGTTCTCAAATACCTTTCTTGTTTTCTTAAATTCAATTAATTTAACAGTTTTGTTCCCCTCAAAATCAAAAATAAAAATTTAAAATTCTCAACATTTTAGAATTCATATTTTCTCTATTTACATCATGATTTGATGCTTTTTTAAAATGTGGTCCCCCTATTTTTTTTCTTTATAGTAGAGTGACAAGAGGGACCACATTTGAAATATTACACAAAAACATCAAGATTAAAATCTGTTAATTAATATCAGTACATGATTTCATGGGTTTTTAAAATGTGGGCCCTCTTAGTTTGTCGCTTATAGGAGATTGACAACAGAGGGCCCACATTTGAAATATTACACTAAAACATAAATATTAGAATCTAATTCATACAAGCCTAGTCCAAAAGATGCAGATCTTCCTTCTTAAATGTTGATGGGAAAATATTTATAACGACAGGAAGAAAATGTTTAAATTAATTTTAAAAAATAAAACTTAAGGGCACCTGTTCATTAGTATTTCTCTTATACTAGTGTTGACCACGTTTTGACTTCCAGTTTCATATTAAAATTACATTTGTTTGATTTCTTGAAATGAGGCCCCCGGGGCTTGTCATCATTATAGTACAATGATATGCATATGAAGTCAGTGGGTCCACGTACACTACAGTCTTTTAATATGAAGCCGATATTCTTTGACAAACTAACAATTATCTGAACGTACCTGTTTATTTATTGATTTTCAAAAAAAAAATGCGTCAAAGCTTTGAGACAACATACCTCCCGACCACGCGAGCGCGAATACGTAAACAAACCGATAGCTCTGCATACTGGATTAGACTTTGGAGTTACTTCCCTTGAAAAACGGCAAACCACCACTAATGCGGTTTCGCCAGAAACACAGTTGTCATTGGTTGAAAACTGACTACCTGCCTTCATTTTATTGCACTGTTAAAGTTTGACAGAGATCAGCTGAATATTACTACAATCTGTAATTCCCTAGATGGAATGACAGTTATTTATCTTTACAACTAGTTATAACTGGATTGGTCAAATTATTTACAATAAAATCACATGTAATGTAAGATAGAGTGACCAGAAAACATGGCATAATCTTTATGATAAATGATGAAGATTATGATTTGCTTTCATTTTGAATAATATGATAAAGATGTTATTGCATTATCATTTAGGATGAAGTTTGATTATTTATAAAGAACTATTTAAAATGAAAAAAAAAATGTTAAAAATTTTTTTATCTTAAAACCTGATGTGGTCTTTTAATTGTTGTGAACTTAAACTAATGCAAAGCGTTAAAAAATGTCAAACAATGACTACAATGTCCCCTCTGTACCTGAAATCTGTACAAAGTTGTCCAGAATATGTTATAACAAAATACACAGTAGTCACAGAAGTCACATATTGCAGTATATGGCTCAAATATTCTATTTGGTAACAAAGGTTAAATGCTTAAATTAGGCGCCTTAGATGTAACAGACATAATATGTATATTTTTAAAGAAAAGCTCTCATTTTCATGTCTGTGACTTCTCATAACATCAATTGTTTGAAAAATAGTATGTCAAAAAATCTGCAATGGATAAAACATCTTCATGATCACAAAATTATTGAAAATAAGTTATTGATATTTCAATCTGAAAAGGGACATTTGAACATATACTTTTGAAACAGTTAGAAATGTACCCTATGTGAGAGAAATGTAAAGCACTGAAGAGTTATTTCCCTTTGACCACACTCGCTTCAGTTTTCAATTCAAACAAAGGCACACTGTTTCACTATCACATTTGATAAACATATGGAGTTTATGACCCATGGGATTTTGAAATGCCTCAACTCTTGTAACAGTTGACATTATTGTTATTAAAAAGAGAAAAATATTACGCTGAAAGGATTATAAAGGGTGTGTGTTCAAGCAAAATAACAACATGTATGTGAATTTCATTAAAACTCTCTGAGGATTAGAAAACTATTTGCAGAGAGTTTTTGAAAAAACATGCTGTCAGTTTCCATTTAGTTCCACCTATTTAACTGTAATTGTTACATCATCTGCACAGGATGAAAATACTTGCATACTATAGTGTTTCACAAACACACCGACTTGTTTATTAGTTCTGCAGTTGCCGGCATGAAGACTTCCCCAAACAATCTGCTTGTAGCATGGATGGGAAAAATCGGCCTTTTCCTGCTTATCACTTTCTTCATCGTGTAACATTCTCGCGTAGTTAAACAGTTTCTTGCACAGTCATTAGACAAGTACGTTGTTGGTGAAGAATAGAGGCAGACCACACAGGAAGCAGAGCGGATACAATGATGCTTCTTCTTGCATGTACTGTCAGCTACCTCACTTCCCCAAACAGCCATATCTGCATAACAGTGCGACAAATGTTCTGCTGAATTATGCACTCCCCATACGTTATTTTCCTTATGTTGAAACAAAAGTCGGGGCATAGTTTTCATATGCACATGTGCACAAATCACTTTTTATCTTTTCAGTATTTTAACTACTGTGACGTTGGAAAGAATGATTTTTTTGTGTCATTGTAACAGCCTGTCACAAGAAAGCAGGCCATTTTCTATATGTAATGACAAGATTCAAATAGAATATAGAATTCAAAGAATCAATGATAAATAAATGTGTCTAAGTTTATTGTTAGATAAAGGTAATATGACACATTTGCTCGGTTAATCGTCTCAAATCTATTATGAGGCTTTGATATTGACTATTTTGAGTTTGATTTTCTTATTCATAAATCTCTATAAATTTCTAAACTTTTGGTGTATGTTCACTTACTTAAGTTGAAAATTCCCCTTCTAACTTGTCATGTAAAGGCCTAACATGAGCATGTAAAACATACAAATGGTTATTTCTTGAATTGTGTATAGAATGATTAACTTTAGTCTCTTACCAACCTCAAAGAGCTGTTTTGCAATGTGTGGTGAATGTGAATTGTCTGGTTTGCCTACTTTAAGAAACATTCTTCAGTCGCTCTAAATATATCTTATCTTTGTTTATACCAAACATATTGAATAACTGCTAATGGAAAAGTTAACAAGGGAGGACATGACAAGCCAAAAATTATATTCATGGTTAAAATAAACATCTAACGTTTCATTTTATCTTTGTTATTTCAAGTTGCCTCCTTATCAAATATAATGTCATCATTCAACTTCAGCTCACATCTCCTTGAAATGTGTTTATTTGCCAAGAAACAGATAGCTAAGTTGATAAAGGCGAGGAAATCTCTTGTTCACATGAACTGTGTTTGTAGGATCTTTGATCCGCACAGGAACTATCTCTGGTGGCCAGTTGTGTCGGTTATCAGTGTGTGTGTGGAGTAGGGAGTATGAGGGAGGGGGTGGGTGGTATAGGTGGGGAGATCAGTATGTGTATGTGTATGTGTGTGATGTGGTACGTTGTGTACCACTCTGGACTCCTGGCCATGTACACCTGAGTACCTCTATAGCAGATAGCTATCTTATCTCACCAACTTCAGACAACAGCACTGTTTGTGTTTGTATGCAGTTACCATGCCCTGTGTAATTACTGCAATTTCTGGGCGGAAGTCTGCAGTTATCTCCTCTGTCACTTAGCCCTGCTTGTTTATTTATATTGGAGTGTCTGTGGGTCTGTATGTCTCTGAGGAGGAGTACAGAGCCAAGCTGCTAGGGTGGTACGATGCTGATTCATAGCACGCCTTGTCGGGTGCGGGTCAGTGCGGGATAGTTTATCACCACCAGCTCCCTGACCAATTCCTCCATGTTTATACTTGTTGTTTATGTTTCATCCAGCCGGTAATTACAGGCCAGGGTTCCTGTGTGATTGATGTTGCTTTGTCCCCCAGGCATACCCCTGTAGTAACAACTGGCGCGGTAATTAGATTCATATGTAAATTACACCAGATTGTTATCTTTAGAGCTACGTAATTCAAATGCAATTGCTTTTTAATTTGATATGGTTGAAGTTTATCCATGCAATTAGCTGTGGAAAATATTTATGAAAATAAGATAAGTGATAATTTGCAATGTCAACTTTGTTATAGCTTTACAGCATAATTTTATGTTTTATGCTGGTTAATATTAGACTTAAATTAAGTATGGAAGTATTCTTCAAGTGAAGCAACATTTTTCTAATTGTTAATTATTTTATTTTGTTGATGTTTACTGTATTTGGAAAATCTTTACTTGCTGAATAAAACCTAGACTGTATTTAAAGCTTGTATTGTAAACATACATCAAGGAGGACTAGTTTTATACCTGATAGTAGACATTTTTGATAAGGCAGTTTTTTATTATTACGGTAAATGCATTGCAAAGCCTTAATGACTTTTGCATGAGGTTTCAGTATTTCAAATCTGAACTATTCTGAAAGACAGTACGCTCAGGAAGTCAATTCCACTATTATTTTTAAAGTTAATTCTCTGAAAGTCTCAAAGACTGTATTCACTAATGCAGATGGAGTGAATGAATATAGTAGCCATTAAGATTATTCCTTTCAGAAGTAATGTTGTGTGAAATTACCATGTATTGAAGATATTTTCTGCATATATGTAATGCAAATTAGCTTTCATCCCTCAGAGATCTTTGATCTCCTTCAGCAAAGAGAAATAGAATGTCACACTATCGTGGAATAAATGTTATTCCTAGATGAGCTGGTCCGTGTAGAGATTTATGGAACTTTATCTCCTTGCTTCTAGTCAAATCCAGATCACATTTCAAGAATTCTATTTCTTTCTGTATGCTGTGAACTTTGATGGAGTTTTTTTTTCTAAAGAAATTCAATTCCCAAATGGCAATGGCGAGAAACCACTTTTCTGCAGTTAATGATTTTATCTTTATGTAACAGTCTTAACGATTTAGCTGATATTTCTACTTTGATGTAGGCTTATCATATGTCAGATTAGCTAAAAGAATTCTTGTAAATAATCTTTTTCTTGAAATGCCTTCAGTTATGACATTTCAGTCTCATTAGATCTATATGGTACAGATCTATTCTTTGAAAACTGAAAGGTTTCAAGTTTGCAAAAGATTGTTATATTTATATTTCCTTATGCAACTGTCTTATTTCTGATGCCATTATAATTACCCGGTATGTCATTTCCTATTAATTGACACACAGAACAGAGGTTCTAAAACATAGAGTGTACCCTATCAAGGGATATTGGAGCCAGCTCCAGAACAAAATGTCCCAGAAAGCCAACCTGTGACATTACTAACAACTTTGGATATTTGTTTTGTAAAATTTTGTCTGTTTTTGTCAGTAAGTTGTTACTGTTAACAGTTTGAAAACTGTTAGAAGTCCTGTCTGGTTTACATCTTCAACACACAGAGTTTAACTCTTTCATCAAAACAGTATGATAATGCATAATTACAAGATGAATACAAGATAATCTATGTATTGAAGTGCATTGATAAAGACTGCTGAAAAAATTGGCTGTATTAGTTTTGAGAAGGCCCCCACACAGATGAAGTGCGAGTTTGCTTGCTGTGTGGAAGAGCACAGTGATGGCAGATGCATGGCAGCAGAGAGATACTTACTTGTCAATTGTTGCTAAGTTGATAAGCAGTCACCTGGACAAGTAGTCTGGCGGCCATATTGGATTTCTCCTTCCAGCTTATCTGCTCCATCCAACTTTGTTGTTTAGTCCAGATTTAGATCCAAGAAAGATTTAGTCCATGAAATATTTTTTTTTAAAAATGCAGTACATTTTTTTATATTAATTCTTGGTCTTTCAGTTTCATATGTGTAATGCTAAAGTCTGGACTTGCTGAATGAGGACCTAGACTGTGTAAAATGCTGCAATTTCGTACACTGTCAAAGAATGTGACTACTTTGTAGTCTGTTAACAACTTTATCAAACAGACTGTATTTCTTTAGGTTTAAACCCTGAATTCTCCTTAGCCTGAAACATAACCTCTTTAAAAAGGAAGTCTAGTTAAGGTATACTGGCTTCTTTGAAGCTTCTTTCCTATATGTGATAAGGAAATTCTTTTTAAGAACAATCTTTTCAGAGACTGATTGTCCGTCTCGTCATTTAACATAATACTGAAACCGTATGCCTGGAGAATGGTTTTAACCACTGTCCCATCCTTGTGTAGTCCTGCTTCATGACTGTGTATATAAAGGAAGCTTTTATACAGTCTAGGTCCACATTCAGCAAGTCTAGATTGACTGAATACACATATATGAAATTAGGAGCCCAAAGAAAGAATTATTATGGATGAAGGCACAGTAAATTATTAAAAATTTTCATAGACTAAATTTTAGTCTAATCATTGTGCTATGACCAGAGATAATGTTGATCCCTGAAACTGGCGCTTTTGTTGATGAAAAACAATGAAAAGACCATGTATACAGTTTTGAAGAAAATATTTGATTATTTAATCAAGTTCATGATGGTATTTTACTGAATCTGAATTAATTCAACTCTCCCCACATAGAATTAAGTTGCTGTCTATCACAGGCTGGTTTAAACTTTGCTACCTACCAGTTCAAAATTTGTGTTTCGTGTGCAGCACCGAAAAGTTGCAATTCTCATAAGTTTCTCATTGACCTGTCGAGATCTGCTGCAGCAGGCTCGGCAAAAAGAACAGAAAAGTTATGGAAATGCTGCAAGGCCTATCTAAGCTTGACACTGGGGCTGGGGTTATACCATTTGTGGGAAGGAGGAATTGAATGTATGTTCATGCTATCTTATGTATTCACCTTATTATTTCAATCTTTCATCATATTGTTCTTTTTTTTGTGATGATACTTGGTTTATTTCATAAGGAGTTGAAACATCTGTTGAAATGCAATGGACATATCCTATCACACTTGTTCTCAGTGGCAGATTAAGAAGACTTTTGAATGGTTGCATAACTGGGCAACTAAAGTTTCTTGCATCAACAAAACCAACGAAATCATTGTTGTGGACAATCGCATTATAGAGAAATCTTGCCAATCGCTTACCTTTGATTATTTTCAAAACCAGCTCAGTTGTGCTAGATTTAGATTTTTTTTTTTTTTCAATTTCCATATTTTTTGTATTTTACAATAGATAAATTTGACAACAAGTGCGTTAAAAATACAATAAAGAAAAACAAGGGAAAACAGTTGTCCCATAGAAAGAAATACATATAACATACATTTGTGATATAAGTGACCGTTAGCATGTTATGGACAGAGTGATAAATAGCGTTACATAAACAAAGACATTATTGAAAATTGACTTCTATACATCAATCTCTCAGCATATATGTATCTCAGTATGTGCTGGTGACAGACATGCAGGGGTTTTAGTGGCCTTAAGCACTTTACAGACATAGTAATAAGTGTTATACTTATATAGACAATCTTGAAAGTTAACTATTATAAATAAATTTCTCAGTATAGCATTTATACTGACATATATGCAGGTTTTAAGTGACTTTTAGCTTTAGCAATTTAGGAATTGAATGTATGTTCATGCTATCTTATGTATTCACCTTATTATTTTAAACTTTCATCATATTGTTCTTGATGGTTAAAGACATTTTGATTTTTAACATCACCAGTTAACTTTAACTACAGTTTGGACTCCCATTAAGTTTCTTTAAAAAATGTCTTTTTCCACTTGTATCTATTCTTCTTGCTCAGATATTCTGTATCACCTGCTGTTTTGGGGCGGGATAGCGCAGTGGTTGGCGTTCGGCTTCGGATCAGGAGGTCCGTGATTCGAATCCTGCCAGGGGCTCGGCAACTTTTTCTGCAGTAGAGAACTGTTCTACATGCAGTCAGGTTTGGGTGCAATGCTACACTGAAATTCAGTGCAGTACCACCCATGTTTTGCTTGTTCCAGCTGATGCTCGCAGGTTTCACCGCAATGCATAGCTACAATAGTGTTGCAGGCTTTCTCCCTGCAATAATACTAGCAGCCGCTATATAAGTGAAATAATCTTGAAAGCGGCTTTAAAACACCAACTCACCTCACCTCACCCATTAAGTTTCTTTAAAAAATGTGTTTTTCCACTTGTATCTATTCTTCTTGCTCAGATATTCTGTATCACCTGCTTGAAGAAGAGATGCTGACAATCCACATACGTGATCTTTTTTTTAACTGTATTTTTCTGTTAGTTTAATTTGTAAGACTAGCTTACTAAATATAAAAGTTAATTTCAAATATTCTTGACTTTCAAGACTTTGTTGCACCCTAGAATTGCTTGTCAGATCATTTTGATGGGTCTCTTTAGAGTTAGGTAAATACAGAAATGATAATCAAGAAGACATAGTCATCGACCTTCCCAGCAGATGCTAGAGTTTTTAAAAACTGAAAAAGGGAATTTATTCAAAAATTATAGTTGCGGTCTTCTCATTTTTTTAAACTTCATTAAGGAATTAATACCATTAAGCCAGACACCAAATTTGGTTGCCTTTCTAAGCATATTCTGAGAAAGGCTTTCCACTTTAAACTTGAATGCAGACATAGCCGGATGGAGCTCAAACCTTTATCCTCCTTTGATGTGTAATGGGGTGTAATAATGTTTGAGTGACTGTTTCAAGTCAAGATGAAACTGATGAAGTATACCTAGCTCTTAAACACGCCATTGTTCACTTAAACTACCAGCTATTGTTTCCAATCTCCGGTTTAACACTAATATTGTTATGAGAACACCCAGTTAATTCAAACAATGTCAAGTGTTCATTATCTTAGGCAGGCTCATGTGAAGGCACCATCCTTTAACAAGGTTTGCATTCGTACTAAATGCTTTGTAAGAACTTGCTTACCTTTCCAAGAATGTTTTGTGTATGTTTTGCAGGGCGTTTTACATCAGTAACATCAATAATTTTCTCGTATTACTTGATTATTTTTGTTTGATAAACTATACAATTGCTCCATATTCTATTGAAGTAACTAACAACAATTATGCTATGATATGAGAAGATTTGATGTAATGATGATAAAACCATAAGGACTTAATTGGCAAGTGTAATAATTTAATCACTCAGTGATGTCTAATTACCCGGGCTTATTATCCTTATTAAATGCATATTACATCTAATTTTTGTTTTCATGCTGGAAATGTTAATAGGCTGCTTGATCGTTTAGATAAGAATCAGATAACGAGAAACAGTGGGGTGCAGAGCATGTAGAACCTAGTGCCAAAACCTTCCTGCAATGTTTAACATGTGCCACGACATGTGCAGTCAAGAGGTTATGTTGTGATCGTGTATTTCGGGACGAGAAAACAACGTAATAAATACAAAATGTCGGAGGTAGGACTGAGTAACCGAGGAATGTGAGTGCTGACCTTTCCCAAGATTAAACACCTTGGATAGATGTGTTTCTACAATACCGCCACTGCTAGTAGTCACAAATGGAATGAATGTGTTTCTAATCCTGCAATATGTGCTTCACGTTCTTTCTCTGAGCCTTGAAGAAGTATTTCAGGTAGCTCACTCCATTCATCAAGTGCCAAGGACAGACAAGATGGGCTTTATCTTTAAGAGGCTGACCAAGGATATATATATGTATATAATTATATATGCTGTTTTACCTGGGGGAGGATGGAAGGAGTAGTGGGTCAAAAGGAAAGGTCTTAGATACCAACATGTGGCAAGCACTGAGCTGACATTTTGTCTTGCCAACTCGGAATCGTCTATCAAAAAGATATCTTTTGTTTAACTGAGAACCGTTTCAGAACCTTCTTGATATCTGATTGTAATTGGAACGAAAGCCACAGATCTCTGATGATATTATTACATGTTTCAAGATGTGCTCACTGCCTTATGCACCCTGACTAATTCCAAATGGTTTCCCTTGTAGCAATTTTTACGATCTGAATAAATATGAAAAATAAATAAGCAATTTGATTCAATGAAGTAGGAAAAAAGTGTTGTAGAGTAAATTTGAGTGTATATGTGAGATGAGCTCCTAGCTCAGTGTTAGAGCCCTCCCCAGGGGGCCGTTGCCTGCCCACGAGACACCAGTGTATCTATCATTGCCAGCACCGGGAGTAGATAAATTGTAATTTTCCAGCATATCTGTCAGTCAGCTCTCAGGGGAGACATTTATGAGCTGAAGAATCCTGGTACTTTGCCCAACTCTGTTCAAGAGGCTTTTGATCTTCATTGTCTGATCTGGCCCTAATCACTCTCCTAGAAATGATTACTTCTCCCAGACTTGGAAAAAATTATCTGATAGATAATCATAGAGGTGGCAGCATTAGCAGCAGGAAGTTTGCCATCAATTGTCAGGTTTACCTTCCTGGACATGCCGCATAGAAGCCGCCAGTCAGCACCAGCTCCCATACATGCTTGGTCGCTTCTACCATCCAGATTAGGCCAAGTCCCTCTCTCAAGCCACAGGTGACCAGAATATGACGAGGCTGTTAATCCCCTACTTCACTTAAATTACCTCCACTACTGTACTGGTTTTTTAAATCTAATGGAATCGGAAATGGGTTAGCAATGATATAAAGGACAAGCTAATACTATTTTAGCCCCTCTACTAGAAGGATTGATAAGAAATATTAAGATATGTCTGAGATGTGCAGATAAAATCGAAATAAAAATAGCATCATTTTCATTAAACATCCACACCAACATGAGCTATATTATGGTCAGTGCAAATCTATGAATAGTTGACTGGCTATAGACATTTTCCCACATTTTTGATAAACAGAATGTGTATGTATCAAACTAAATAATTTACTTTCAGGCATGTAGTGTAGAGATGAATCTCAATGTGATTATTCAGTTATGAATGTGTTCCGAGATCTGTAAAATACATCCAACAGTAGACAATAATAGACGTGTTGTAGATTCAACTTACATAGACAACCTCCATTCTTTCCTTTGTTAACAGGCTGGATTATGTACATGATACAAATGATTATAGGCTGATGAAGTAATTACTAGCCAGGATAAGACCTGCTCTAGTTTCAGAATTATCTCCCTTTAATGAAATTTCTCTGATCAACTTCCTGTGCTGTAGACACCATATAGAAGGTAATAGCAACGTATGTGCTATCAATCAACTGCCGCCCCCTGATGGTAAGGGAGATAATAAGCGCCATCTGCGTATCAAATGTGGAATATATGTGAACTTACACTCTTCATCTTGTCTCATGATTGTAGACAGCCCGTTCCAATTAGCTTGTGTAGCCATCATGTTATATTTGTTATATGTAATACTAATTACGATCCACAAATGATACAAATGTTAGTCAGGATTGTTGTGTGGTTGACACGATCATCTAAGAAATTTCTCTGAATGAGTTCATACAAAACAGATTTCTGAACAATACAGAAGTATGACAATATTCATTGAAGTAATAACTTAACCAATTTCATGAGAAGAAAGCTTTACTGTAAAACATTTTACAGTTCAATTCAGATTTATTCTTTCAGATACACTTTGCAAGTCTATTCAACTCGAGAAATTATGAATTGCCTCAAACTCATAAAGTGAAACATTCATGCATTTTAAAAGCATCTCAATGTTATTTTCATTACCAAAAAACGTTCAGAAAAAGAGAATTCTGAGAAAGTAAATCTTATTCTAGCAGAACCACTTGTGACTTCACTATAAGTTCAGCCTGTCTGTGGTCTGGTGTCCCCTTACAAACACAACATGGCTAGAGTTAGTGTACATTCAACACCCCCCTCGCTCTCCACTAATTCACACACCTCTCTTTCTCTGCTGTCGGGAGAGTTACACGTCCTGGTACCAAGCTCTTATTGGCTAAAAGGGGAAATCTGACTCCGCCCACAGCTATTTGATTGCCAGGTGGCTGAGTTTCATAATATGGAGAGAAAAGATGTTTATCGGCTCTCTGTTCCTTGTAAACTCCTCCTTTCCCTTCTTGATTGACACTGTATGAGTTTGAGAAGGCATTTTGTATGCAAGTTGATATTCATGAAGGAATATGGATACATTGGTAGGAGGGTCACCTTCCAACCAATAAAAATAGTGTAAACAGGCTTTAATGTGATTGGTAAATGTTCCCTTTAATGAGTTTTATGGAAGAGAGCAGATATCCATGTGTTGTGTGCTTGAAGGCAACATGGTTACTTTGAAGGGATGTATTTCTGGAATTGGGCAGGTCTGGCTCTCATTTGCTGTAATAAGCTCTGCTTTAGCTGCAACTGCACTGTCAGAGGCACTCGGACTCTGGCAGCTTTATGGATCACAAAGTGACAGCACCAGCCTCCCCTAATACTTCCTCTACACAGGGTTGAACTCTGGCTACCCAACTATAGAAAAACCATGCAGGAACTACTGCAGGACCAAGAATCATTCTATAAAACAAAGCTGTTTTGGGCTCTTTAGCTACCCGAGTGTAGTTTTAATGTATGGAATTTCCAATATGGTATAGAGGTTACATTTACCATTATGTAGATATAAAATGATATTAATAACCACTAATTGCCTCTTAAAACTTCTTCTCACTTCTCTTGGAGCATTCAGTATAACTATAAGCATGTGCCTCTCATGGTTTTACTATCATCAGTGGAAATTGACATCTTAGTAGCATATATTTGTTTTGCTTTGTGACTGCAGTATGTTAGAATTCTTCATCTCTGGCTAACCTGATTACAGACTTAAACAGTTAGTTATAATGTAAATAATGATATTTATGTAAATGTACTCGTTATCATCTTACTCTAATAGATTGTTTGGGAAGGAGATATCCAACAGCATTTTTATGCCTAATGTAAAATGACTCCTTCATTCGTATAAGAAATTATACATTAACCCTTCTGTGTTACACATCCAACACAGTAATGTCAAAAACAGTCTTGTATCGCTTACACAAGTCAGTTCTGTGCTGGAATCAGTTGTAAGCCCATCACAAAACAAATGCTTATTGATCACTTGGCTGAGATAAGTGGGTCCAACAAGGTGTTTTTCCAAGCAACAAGGTTGAGGCAAGTGCACGGTGTCAGTAATGGTCCCAGAACAAGAGAGTAGAGATACTGGCAGTAAAGTGACACTCATTGTTTAACATGAAAACATGAACAATTAGAGACAGACAGCAGTTAGGGGCTCTGTGAACATGGCCTAGTGGTTCCACCAGTCTTGTCACACTTCATAACAAAACCAAGTGTAATCTGAGCTAAGGGCAGATAACCCTCGACCAAGGGAGATAACCACATTCCTCTCTCCAGTGTGTAAACATTGCCTTAAACTCTGTGACAGTTGAATGGGAGTTTAACATTGACCTTCTGCAATTTATTTTCATGGGAAAAAATATAGAGAAAAAAACAACATTCCATTCAATTGTTTATTAACCTTTTCAGACAATTAATTGCCTCTTTGTTATGTTTGGAATGATAAATGATTCTTTCTTAGTTCCATTGTCAGACACTGGTAACTTAATTTGTTATTCAGTTCAGATATGCATTAGAACTTCTTGATCTAAAATAGCCTTTAGAGAATGTGAACATATAAAGGCAAAAAATAACAATATTGAAGGGAGTCTTAAAGTCATTCCAGACCCTAAATAAAGTAAACGTTTTACCAAGAATTAAGATATGTAAAATTTGTAATTTTCTGAAAACAAAGAAATTTAGAGGTTCTTTTTTTGGCAAAGCCAACGGGGGAAATTGTCATGGCACAGTCTGTCTAATATTTTCAGTTTTCTGAAAAAATCTTTTTTTTCTTAACTTCCACGGTAAGAAGTTGACAATGGATGCTTTATATGGATAGCTTCAATTCTGAAGCAGAACTCATATGTACCATATGCACAATGCTGTTCTTATCAAATGAACTTTCTGTTACTAGTAATACTGTATGCCCTGACATTTCATGTGAAATGCTACTGTTTGGGATGTTGTGCTCTCAGATGAGTCGAGATGACGGCTCTTTTTAATTTCATTTTCAAAATTTAAATTTTACATGTTAGTCCCCTTTAAGGTTCCCAATGGAATTGCATATCACCAATTATACAACAACTTTGTCAAACCGAAATAGGACAGGAATATTTAGTGTAAGCAGTCCAATTGTTAGGCTGATAGTAGTAGTATCAGTGTCAAGAACAAAGAAGTTCTACATTATCTCTAGCAAGTCTCCATTGTCCTACCATAATTAACCCAGATTACATTATCTGCTGGAAGTAGACCCTGTTGCTTGATAGCAAGCACTGGATACTTTTACACTGTCGGCTGGCTTGGGTTTCTGACATTTTAACAATTTGAATTAGCTATGTAACAGGACACTAGGATATCTTCACATTTCCGAGTAGTTCATCCCGAGATGTGTCAGCCCCAGGCTGAGAGTGAGAGTCCCTGCTCATGTTCAAATAACTCTCTTCATGATAGATAGAAGTCAAATTGAAATTTCAGTAGGATTTTCAAAAGCATTTGACTGTGGCCCAAAGATCAAGAGGTCAATTTCATTTGATTGTGTATTGATTTACATTCAGGATATTCAGTTCAAAATTGTACACTTACTACTTTCTACGTCTGTGTCCACCCTTAATACCTATTTTTTTTCTCCTACAATAATTATTGAAAATATCTCATTGCTATCATTTTGCTCTCAGTAAGGACTTCAAAGTCACATTTTAAGTAAAGACAAAAGTTTGGTTTTGAAGCATCACTTGTCAAATATATGCAAGTCCATGTCAAAGCTCAAATTTTCATACCGCAGCAAGAAATTTGATCAATGTCAGCTTTCATCTTTTTGGTGTATCTTTTTTACCACATTTTCAAGAAACATAACTTCCTTGTTATTCAAGAACCCAGACCAACTTTAAACTTTACCTAAACTTTCTTCATGAATAATCTATGGTTAATCCCACTAGAGTCTTCTCACAAGAGCTGTTTTTTGGAAGGTAATCGTCCTCAGGTTTGGCATCCACAGACCCCTGTAAACTTTGGTTATAAGTCCTAATGAGACCAAAAAATGTGCAGGAAGATGTGAGTTAATTACACGAGCGAGAGGGAGGGACGGAGAGATGTAGGGGAGAGCAAGATGACAAGCAGTAATGAAGACCAGGTGATGTAGCAGGTAGACTGACAGACATATAGAGGGCACCTGCACTCTCTCATTTACTAGGCTATACTGCTCAGGTAGAATTGTAGATGCTAGCATATCAACAGTGAAATACCTGTCACAGTCATGGATTCATGATAAGCTCTTAATCTTCCAACTCACTTGAAACATGGTCTCCTGGAATGCAAGTCTAGATCAGTCAGTGTTGCTTCCTCACCAGTCTAGTTCTAGTTAGGTTTGGATTGGACATGCTGAAAGCATGTCTAGCTTGTTGGATTTCAGTGAAATATTTAACAGTTGCAGGACCAGTCAAGTTTTGAAAGAGATTTAACGGACCTTAAGCATTGTTGCCTGTAAGGACTAACAAAAACAAGTGTGTATATCGTGGAGAATCAATCCAAAATTCAAATTTCCTTATTCCTATTTCATTATTTACTAATCTCTTGTCATTTGATGCATATATGGATGTTGACAATCCAATTATTATCACCACAAAGTTTTAAGTGAGAAAGACAAATGAGTTCCATCTGTGTGTTTGTACATCGCACTTTTATTTTCAGACTATAACTTGAAACTGTTTAAAAATGTCTCCATGAATTTTGAATACACATGAAGCAAGTGGTGAAAAACTGTGAAATTTTTAAAAAAAATCTGTTTCCAAGTTTGTTTCGTTCTTCTCAAATGTTTTAGACAAATTATGTGAGAATTTAATGTTTGTTTCAATCTGCTGTACATGTCTTGCTTATTGTTGTTAAAGGTTAAGCATCGAGTTATTGCTATTGGATACATCTGTCTTGTACCTTTATGTCAGCCTCTCACATCAGTTTCTAATATAGCCTCTAATGTAGAAGTTTGAAGCTGTTTGCTTTTAAGCCCCATTATTTCAACTTTGAAAAAGCATCTTTGATATATTTGACAGGTTTGTTGAATAAGCTTAATATTTACTTAAACAATTAGCATTTTCTCAATTGACAGCAAATTTTTAATTTTTACATGAAATGTTGATACTGATTTTGGAAACATTGGTGTGTATTTGATATTTCTCAATTGGAAGTTTCAACAAGATGAAATAAATTTCATAAAGAAAATTCCTTAAGTTCAGGTTGTCCACGTGCTGTTTAGCACTACATTGCTTTTCTAAACTAAAGAGAACTGACATGGACAACTACTGCATTGATTTCTTGCCGATATTTGTAAATACAGCACCATTGGCATTTATGCAAAGGAAAAAATGAGTATTAAAATATGAGAATTTTGTTTGGTTTTGTCATGTCAGGTTTTGTTAGATTTAGCTTTGAAATGTAAAGGTTAATGTTACTGCTAATCTTCCATTGCTTTCTGGTCATATCCATATTTGCAACTTCTACAGTCCTACTTGTTATGACCTTGCTCTTTCTTTTTCTCCTCAAAGGAAAGTTGATTTTACTCGTCTTTGAAAAGTTCATTTTAGCTTCTGAAGTGGTTAAGAAGTAAGACTTGTTGAATAATTTAGAATTGCAAAAGTATGCAAATATTTTCAAAACTTTTAATATAATAAAACCGTAATCTGCAATCTAGGGGGAATATATTAACTTTTTCATTGTCAGTCATAACAGATGAAAATGTTTTCCATCAAGAAATTCCTAAATACATTAGCCACTTACAAGAGAGAAGTAAGACTCCGTTTTGATGTGTTGTGGTGTCAACAGTATTGTAGTCCTCATCACTTCTTCCTTTTCTTTAATCATACAATCTCGGACCGCTGAGTTAATGGAGAAAATACTTTGGTGCAGGTCTTGAATGTATAATTGACTGTTAATAGATCAGAGTGCTGGTATTGAGACTGTCAGCAAGCTGTGTGGAGAGAATTGATTGTAACCCCTAGCCCTTGCCTCGGTGCCACTTCTGTTTAATAAAGCTTAAGACATCTTTGATAACTTCTCTTTATCACTTTGCTTCTCATCTAAGGGAGTCTAAATTTACAGAAATAACAATCAGGCAAAAAGCTCTTCATGTAAATTTTGAGTGCAAAAAGCGGGATATTGCATATCAGAGAGATTATGGCGCGGCTGAATACATGGAAAACATTCTCTGGTGTCTCGTCTCGACAAGCCAAAGCAAAACAAATAGGTCTGGAGATGGTCTTGCAAGCTCTGCTCTATGTTTACAGATTAATGGCTGCTCGTGTTTTTATACCTCCTATAGTTTGTTACTTTATATCATAATGGCAGTAATGTTTTGGCCAGAAATCACTTCATCAAAGAAGATAAATTCTTGTTCACAGAGACTCATATTTATGGAATGAACATTTTTGGCTTATATTTTGATAAGGAGTTCCAACAGTTCTGTGAAGTGTTAAATTTGGAATAGAGTTTGTTTTGTTAAAGGTTTCATATCACTAAAATTCTGATTAAATTTTTAGAGTAGAGAATGATGATGAAGTGACTTATCAAGTCTCACTGGAAAATATTTATATCATCAAACATTTCTCAGCAGATCTTCATAGAATTTTAGTTTCCAATGGAAGATAAAAATTTATCTTAGCTCACTTGTGAAAAATTTAACGATTCATGACTTGTTTTGTTCGAAAGCAATCTATCAATGCGTGGATACTGTAAGTGTATTATGTGTATTTCATGCTCTGTGCATGGATTTGGTTGTGATGTGAAGGAAATCAAACATAGCTGGTGTGAGGTTGTGGTCACTTCCAATTCTGTTCAGAAAGTTTCAAAGTTTTCTAGAATATTATTATTTCAACATGCACTCATTGTGTTATAGGTTTATTTTTTTAATATTTATCTACTAACATTGTATTAAATACTTTTTTTAAAAAGTTATACAAATTATTACACTGATGTGGAAGCTTTGCAATTCTATTGAAAATTCTATAGAAAAAACTTTGTTCCTGAACCCCAAAACATCCTAATCACTATGGATCATTGCTTCTATTTCAAATAACCGCAGAGGTGACATTGAACTAAGGGAAAGGTAGAAATCTGATAGTGCTAAATCAGGTAAGTAAGGTGGATGTAGCAACAAGTATTTAGAGTAACCTCACCTGTTCTTCATGCACACCTATACTGGAAGCTTGTGATGATAAAGGACCATAACAGAACGGATGGAGCGACAGTGTTTAGTGCTTAAAATGTTGAATAAACTATTTTGTAGGTGAGTAATTGAAACATATGCACTGTTAATCCTAGACGGGGTCCTCGGGAAATTTACCCACCCTTTTTGCTTTGTGTCCCTTACAGTTTTAGAGAAATAGGATACTTCTACCTTTGTAAAGGATCCCATGTGCCCCTTTCACTGACCACCTAGGAACAACACTACATAAGAGGCTGGAATAAGGAAAACACAAGCTTGTGTGGTACTTAAATGAACAATACATTTGGACATACAAAAATTATTTTGATTCGAGTCGAGAAAAGTCATTTCCAACCTTGCCCACTACATTCGCATATTATCCACTGCGTGGGGCTGAACTTGGCCTTTGAGTCAACTGCTCTGCCTTGTCAGCGTGTGGGCTGGTACTGATGTCTGTCTTCATGCTTGCACTGGTCAACTAGACATGGATCTGTATCACAGTTGAATATACACTCAGTACTCAGTGGAACAGTATAGAGTTTACTCTTAGGATCAGTTGAACTGGATTGTCAGCTTATTTGCTAATTGCTTTTTCAGGTGTCATCTAGATATTCTATTTTGTTTTTTTTATGTTTTGTTATAATTAAGTCAATCTTGTACAAAGATTGTCAGTTACAATTCCAGTTTAATATCATAAATTTTTCTGCATTGTTTTGATAAAGTTAGTATGGAAGAACAACCAAAAGCAACAATCTTGTTTGCAATTTTCTATCTGTAAACTTTTAATGTCAAATAAAAATGTTAGTGTTAAGAATTTGAGAAACAATAATTATCGGGTAATCGTTTTGAAGCCTTGAAATCTATTGCTTTATCATTTGTATTTTACTGTGACAATAATAATACATAGAGGATATTTTATTAAGTTTGTCAAATATGATGTTTATCTCATCGAGTGGTGGGGTTGGAGTTGATATTTTCACGAGTGGCGCAGCAGTGTTTCATCTTTATTTTTCAAAATCTAAATTCAAGGCTCATATTACTATTTTTAGATATTTCTTAGAATAAATTCTATTCTTGGAGCGTTTTTTTAAATATTTCCCAAACTGAATTTGAGTCAAGTAGAGCATGTACAGTGCAATAATTGAGTGTAAGTGAAGTGAACTGCTACAGTGAATGAGAGAGGAAGGCTGTGTGGAGAGATAAGGTACTGTGCAGGTGTAGCTGTCACTCACCAACTTGCTAGCAGTTCCTCGTTCATCCCAAATCTAGTCTTGCTTTTCCATACGTTTGAGGTTGAAATATCATAAACTACAGTCTGGTTTAGTCTGTATGTAGACTGTCATGTTTGCTGAGTTTCTTTCAGAGAACTATTGGGGTTTTGACTTTGTAAGATATAACAATGTTCAGGCCTGTCACTAAGTCTGAAAGCAGTTCATTAGAATAAGATCTCTTCCAAGGTGCAAATTCAACTGTCAATGTTTCCACAAGATGTAGGTATTTGCAGTAACTGTAGACCATCCAGAGTTTTTTTCTCTCATGTTTTTGTTCAGAGGAAGTTAATGAAATAATGATTGACGGTAACTCTGAGAGAGATTATTCTATCTCACTTTCCGACATGCTTGTCTCGTTCACTCACTGCACATTATTCCAGCTTTTCAAAGTAAGCCTCTATGACTGACAGACTTGTGTGCAACCAGATTTCCTGATAACAATGTTAGAAAATATGCTCATTGTTCAGCTTCATCATTGTGGTTATTTAAAGAAATAAGAAACTCTATTTTAGTTAACGTTCTAGTTCAGGAATGTTCCCAGGAAATGACAACTCACTTTCAAATGCTTTATACCTAGAGGAAGAATTACAGCAATTCCTAAGCTTGTTCTGATTCAGATTATGAAGTCCAGGGTTACTGTTTTTCAAGTGAAAAGTACTACTTATATTCATTTCTGTATAAGTATGTAGTGCAGTGATGCTCATAACACCATTCATATATCCTCTTTTTGTCCCTCAGCGATACTGATCATGGCTAGTGCTATTAACTGTGTATAACAAAATCTAGATCCTCATACAGCTTGTCAAAACTTTACAATTGCTAGGGCTGAGTATTGCACCAAATTCCATATTGCAATAAACTGCGATATACAGCTCATGTATTGCAATAAATAGAGGATATTTAATTAAGTTTGTCATATACGATGTTTATCTCATTGAGTGGTAGGGGCGGGATAGCGCAGTGGTTAGCGCGTTCGGCTTCGGATCACGAGGTCCGTGGTTCGAATCCCGCCAGGGGCTCGGCAACTTTGTCTGCAGTAGAGAACTGTTCTACACGAAATAATCTTGAAAGCGGCGTTAAACCCCAACTCACTCACTCATCGAGTGGTGGGGTTGGAGCTGATATTTTCACGAGTGGCGCAGCCACGAGTGAAAATATCAACTTCAACCTTACCATGAGATGAGATAAACATCGTATTTGACAAACTTAATAAAATATTCTTGTTATTATATAATTTTGTTGATTTTAAGTGTTTATGATGTTGATAAACATTTCTTAACCCTAAAAGTCCCGGCACAAAGAGGCCCTGGAAACTTCACCAGCAGTGACGATATATTATATCACTACTGTGACCACATACATGGTTTATTTCACTGATAAATCCCAGTATTTCATTGCTTATTATACAATAATATACAATATTTGAATGAACTCTACATTCAACATTTTATTCTTCTTTATGCAGTTTAAATATGATGAATTTGATAAAATGACTTCAGATCGGAAAATAGACAATTACTTAAAAAGATAAAGTTTGTAAATAAATGTTGATGGGATATATATATTAAAAAACTGTCTACTATTATTTGTAATACAGCCAAACATGTATTCCAAAAGAATTTTTCTGACATGTTAAGCAAATTAGCAAATTTTTTCTGAAAAAATTTGACTGGAAATTAGTATGTGCGATTTATAGCTTTATGAAAAAAAACAAAATATAATATATTAAATGATATTGCAGTAAATGAGTAATTGTATTGGACAACACAATATATCGGTATTGCAATAATATTGCACAGCCCTAACAAATGCCAATAGGAAATTGCAACACCAACATAATTAGATAAAGGAAAGAAAGAAAGGGTAACTTGGGTCTTAATTCAAGTCAATAGCAATGGTGTGATCAGCTTGTTTTGACCTTCACTCCTATCTTACTTCCTATCATTTTAACTATCAAGAACAATTTAATGATGAGCTGAGAAAACGTAAGTGTCAATTTCATCATGTATGAATTCAACTTAAGTAGATTTTCATTACTCAACTTGAACTGTAATAGCTTTGTCATTTAAAACATGTATTTAAGTTTCCAGAAGAAACAATTGAGAAACATTAATGGATGATATCATTCCATAGTCTGCCAACTGCAGTAAATTAGTGTCAGCTGAGTCTGACAATATGCAAAATGACACTAAAAGACACAAGTAGATATGTCAAGGAAGTATGGGAGCATAAATAAGTGTCATTATGACATCACAGTGATTTTTCTCTGCAGTTCATGTTGTATTCTGACATTTTAACTTCATTCCCCATTAAAACATATGGAAATAGATTTACATAGAAAATGAAATGTAAAAGGCCGAATCATTTATGTCAGTCAGCAATGTCACTATTAAAGAAAATTCTTTGCCTGCCTATTGTTACAGAGAGATGATGGTAATTGTAATGTATGTAACTTGTAACCTTGGTCTTTTTTACTGGTGACACTGCTTATGGCTGAAATATTGCACAAGCAGCGCTAAAATATAACACTCTCAATTTTGTATAGTTATCAACGGATGCTTCCTATGGCCTTCACTTACAATTGAAAGGTTAAGCAATGTTAATGTAAGCAACAATGATAGCATTTTGCAAAGGATTTGCGTTAAGAAAAATATTCCTCAATAAAAGCAACCCTGTTGCCTTTGTTGTCATCACATCACAATGCAACATGCTTCAACTTGACCGTGTTGTAATCATATGTAATAACATATGTATAAACAAGAATGTCCCTCGAATCTTTTTTTCTTTTAAAAATACCCAATTACAACTGTCTCTTTTAGTGTAATTGATGTGCACCACAATTAAGCAGTTTAACTTGTCTCACAATTATCTAACATTTAGAGAGTCTCACCCAAGTGTATTCTTATATCAAATATATCAACATGGGTTGATAGAAGTTACAAATATCCAAGGCCTGCCTATTTTATATCAGAAGATATGAGGTTGTGATTCTATTCATTATCCAAAATCAATCTGCATTGTGTTTCCATGTAAAATCGACATCACTGAAGGCTGTAAAATTGTTTGACTCCTAAAGCTGTGATGTAATAGAATTTTGACGTCATGGGATTGTGATGTCATTATTTCATGTTGTTAAGCAACGGTGAATCATGTACTTGGCTTGAAAGGTCATTGTTCAAAATATACTTTCTAAACAATATCTCTTAAGGGATATCGCTTGGTCTCGCACATGCGATATCTCCTGAGGGCCGCAGTTTTGGATGATAAATGTGTATACAAGACTGTTGCCTCAAAATTTTCCTTCCACAACAATTGCACAACATACTAATTAATTACTCAATCATTTCAGTTTTAATTGCACAGAAAACTGTATTACAACCAATATCAACTGTGTGTGAGGATATCTATAATATTCAGGCTCCTTAAGGGTAGGCAAATACTCTTTTAGAGTGTTCATCTCCACTTCGTAAACATAAGTGCGATAAACTTAATCTATATTTGAAAAATATGCTTTTTTCTAGAATATTGTGCAGTCAAACACTGCACCAATATATTCCTTTTTCATATCCTGACTATCAGCAGTTGAATTTAACCATTTTTACCTCAACAATGTGGAGAAACAGGCAATTGAATCAGACACCTATCTTAGTTGTATTGTTTTTGTTGCCATCTTTGAACGTCTACCAAGTACACGACAGTGAGTATGGCATCCTCATTGAATAATCAAGTTGACATCGAAGCATTTATATCTCCTGAGTTTATTATGATAATGGGAAAGAATTTACTGTCCTTGAATGGGCAAACGTGATACTGAATGTAAAGATAATTAGAAACTTTATATCGTTTTTGTCCATTTATGGGTATCTGATGCTTGAATCATGTTTTGTATGAAGTAGACAGTACATATGTTCTCTTTCTACCTAAATCATATTCCTTGGTAGGCAAAAGTTAATTGTAACTTTGGACTTTCATTTATGATAATACAATATCTGAAAATATAAAGTGTCATTAATAATATGCAAAACCTGATTTAAGACAAGGAATTTATTGCTCATCAGGCCTTTAGGTCAAGATTGGCTTTATCATTGCATGTGTTCTCTCTAGCAACATTCTCCATTGTTATCTCAGTGATGATATCCAGTAGACACAAGATCTGGAAATAGCGACTTAATGACCACATTACTCATACTTTACTTGCCCATGTTTGTGTTGCCAATAAAAACTACTCAAATAATTTTTGCAAATATATAAATTTCTTAATAATTTTCCAGAAGGAATACCAGAAAATAAATTGTTGTATCTAAATTGTTTTTTATCATGTGCTCAAGGAAGGTAAATTCACTTAAGTTTAATACATGTCATGCATCTAGATTTGAAAAACCTTTCAAATATCTGTAGATATGAACTCTGACATTGATAATCACTTGGAATTCTTCAAATGCATGTAGACTGTTACAGATCTACAAGTAATCAATCAATTTGTCATTACCATAATGTGTTCCCTATTCCAGAGAGATGCGGAGAGTCGTCGCAATCAGCTGATGAGAGATATGGCCCAACTGAGACTGCAGGTGAGAATCCTTTTGTGACTACTCCTTCAGGTGCTAGAAAGTATTTATATTTCATGTTCATCTTTATAGCATATGTGAATTGGATGTTCCTGATATTAGACACCAAAAGATAATGTTATTGTACTCTTTTGATTAGTGTCTGAAAGAAATAAAGATCTGAAGGGTTAAATAAAAAAGGATCATCCATTGGAAATGGAAAAACATGAGTATGGCATAAGTTGACATCTGTCAACATAGGTTTGATATTATATATAGTGTGAATGTCAATGAAATTTATGGACATTAACTATAAACATGCAATTGAGGACCCAGGATTCTTCTCATATACATAAGATAATTTCAGACAACTTACCTCTTTAGTTGTTTATTCCCCTATGATAAATTGTTACCCTGAACAATGCCAGTTATGAGTTATGAAAATTGCAAAGATGGCACTTTTTGTCTACATTCTACTTTAAGTGTACTACCAGGCAACCAGAAGGCAGTCAGGCTGTTATGTTATATTTTTTATCAGATAATCTTAGGAAGACATATATTACATTACGCCAGGTGGGAGACAATCACTTTACTTGCATTATGTTTTCATACATTGCTTGCTGCTTTACGCAGGGACCAGTTATTGTTTATGCTCATAGGGAGTAACCAGTACTCAACACAGGCTACACTTATACAGTTTTATCAGAGAACACACTCAGACCCATGGAGTGAAGGACATTACATTCCTTTTATATCACATCATGAAAATAGAATAGTTATAAAGTTTGCAGTTAACATAGTCGTTATGCTTAATTGATGTTAATATGCAGATATGGAGTATAAAAGTTATTCAAAAGATGCTGGACTGGTTTTACATGTGGCCACCAGGCATCCACTACTTACAAACGTCCATAAAATGTTTCAACTACTATGATGTAAAGGAACTGGAAACTGTGATGTTTTAGAAAGCTACACTAGAGTGTTGAAAGTAGATAGTTGAAAGAGATAAACCTTGAAGATAATAAAGTCTGTTACTTGATACATCCCCCTGATGTTGCTACCAGCAAAGTAGTACTTGTCTGACATATTATTAGAATATGATTTTTTTCCTGAGGGACAGATTTATTAGGATTAGAAATTGTATATGATGAGTTTGTTATTTTGACTCTGATTGGATTGTCATCAGTGATAGAACAACAATACCTTGTATCAGCTTTGGTCAGGTCACTGCCTACAAGGTAGCTGGAGTACTCAACACAGTGCCTCATCTATCTTGATCTTGTGTATCATCAGATATAGCTCTCAACAACATTCATTATTTTCAAGTTATATTCACAAGATAATCAATCTTGCCGAATAACATCTTTGGTTTTTTTAGAGACTGAAGTATTTGGATTTGTTCTTTGGTCTTCCTTCAGGGGGCGGGATAGCGCAATGGTTAGCGCGTTCGGCTTCGGATCAGGAGGTCCGTGGTTGGAATCCCGCCAGGGGCTCGGCAACTTTGTCTGCAGTAGAGAACTGTTCTACACGCAGTCAGGTTTGGTTGCAATGCTACACTGAAATTCAGCGCAGTACCACCCATGGTTTGCTAGTTCCAGCCGATGCTCGCAGGTTTCACCGCAATGCATAGCCACAATGGTGTTGCGGGCTTTCTCCCTGCTTTAATACTAGCAGCCGCGATATAAGTGAAATAATCTTGAAAGCGGCGTTAAAAACCAACTCACCTAACCTCACCTTGGTCTTCCTTCAAACATTGGCAGGGAAATGTGGTCCCCCACCAGCCATCCTTTATAACTCTTTATTTTAAACTGAGAACCAAGAACACTTAAATTTTCAGAATACTACCTTTGAAGGATAAAAAATTTCATTGTCCTACTCCAAAAAATAAGGATGATGCATTCTTGGTTACTAAGGTTCAAATGTTCAGATGCTCTACACTTAATCACCCTTTGGACTTTTCTTAAGAAAAATCTGAACTGAAATTACCCACCCTTGATTTGAGGAGGTCAATGAAACTGCTACTGCAATTGGACCTGCAAGTTTCTTTTGGTCTTGTGTTGATATAATTAGCTTCCTGAAAATAAATCAAGCTCTCAAATCTCTTCGCAGGGTCCTTGAAAATTGGAATTTTATGTTTCTGAGCAATGGCCAATAGTATGTTTTAAACACCCAGCTACCAGGACATGTTTTTCCACCTTCTCATTTCATAGACTCTTTGTTTGATAACAAGGGACATGGGCAGTTAATTTAAGTATGAGTTTAATCGATGAAAAGAGATGAAGTGAGAAGTAAGGAGTATCATAACATTAAATTCTGGTTAACCAGTGATTGGTATTGCACTTAGCCACAAGAACCATATAATGGGTTTTGTTAAATTTTAGACCTTCAACTTCTCACCGTGTAAAGCGTGGCTCTTTTTTAACTTTTACATGTTTTGATATATACCTGTCTATATCTTAGTCCTTGAAGTCTGTATATGAAATTTGAGCCTTTGATATAGTCTATAATCCTCATTACATTAGTCCAGAATTTATTAATACAGTTTATTTTACATTATATGACAGTTACACATGGTCAGTTTTGTTTCTTTTATTATACCGTCTTACAGCGTAAGCGGGGGTATATAGCGTTCATTCTGTCCGTCCGTCCCTCCTTCTGTCCGTCTGTCTGTCCGTCCGTCACGAATCTTTGTCCGGTGCATATCTCCTAAACTCTACATGCTATCTTCACCAAACTACATCCACTTATCGACCATGATCCCTAGATGTGCCTTTTGAGGGTTGGATCAACAAAAGATTTTTTTTTTTTTCGGTTTCCATGGAAACATGACTAAAACAGTGAATTTATGACTAAGTCCTTTGTCCGGAGTATATCTTCTAAACCGTACATGCTATCTTCACCAAACTTCATACACTCATCAACCATGATCCATTGGTGCGCCTTTTAAAGGTATGACCAAAAAATTATTTTTATTTTTTGCGGTTTACATGGAAACGTTACTAAAACAATGACTATCTGACAAAGTGCTTTTTCCTGAGCATATCTCCTAAACTATACATGCTAGCTTCAACAAACTTAATACACTTATCAACCATGATCCCTAAGTGAGCTTTTTGAGGGTTAGACCAACAAAGAAAGCCAGACTATAGTTTGAAGCGGGAGTATGTGAGCTGTGCTCACTTCTTTACTTGTTGCTATAGTTTTATTTGGTCTAGAGAGTAATAAGACCATGAAATTACCTGCGAGAAAAGTGTTGCATTATTTCAAAAATAATAAATCAGAGACTAAATTTTCAGTTCCCAATAGGAAGAGCTGAGTCAGCTGGAGGGTAGTCTGGAAAACTATTTATATTGTCTACACTATATATTCTGATGAACCAC
The DNA here is from genome assembly GCA_921293015.1 of Phorcus lineatus. Classification (NCBI taxonomy): domain Eukaryota; kingdom Metazoa; phylum Mollusca; class Gastropoda; order Trochida; family Trochidae; genus Phorcus; species Phorcus lineatus. The sequence goes on from OV121081.1 coordinate 52,847,523, forward strand.
AGAGCCTACGACTTAAATTCTCTACATGCTTTATCATGTTACCATGTCTGTCCCTCTACAGGCTGAGGTGAGTCAGTTGGAGGGTAGTCTGGAAAACTATTTCTATTGTCTACACTATACCTTCTGATGAACCACAAACCATATGACTTACTCTTTACATGCTTTATCATGTTTTTACCTTGTCTGTCCCTCTACAGGCTGAGGTGAGTCAGTTGGAGGGCAGTGTTGAGGAGAATGACCAGCCGATGTTCCCTCCTTACCTCATCCCCGAGACCAGCACTCTGTGTACTCATCTACACCTCCTCAAACAGCTCACTGCCAGCGCTCGCGGCATCATGCTCATACCTTTAGCTGGTAAGACACCATTTACAACGAAAATGTCAATTAAATTGCGTTAATTCTTTTTAGTCTCTATGTCTGGCCAATGTTGGAATTGTTGGGACAATGTTGTATCATTCTTCTCCATCAGAGTATTTATGTTCACCCAAAGGTATTCTATATTGCCTCATATTGCAATGAATAACCAGCATATAAAGTGATTCAAAGCAAGCAATATTGAGTAACCAGCCAGTAGCAAGACAAGACAAATTGTGAGAAAGAACCTGAGGATTGTAGGAGCCTCACAGGATGCTTTTGTCACAATCAGACCTCTAGCTTGCTGCTCTTTGTTCAGATGATGTTTTACACTTGAATAATATGTGACTTTAACCACATTTCTGATGGTTGAAATGGTTGAAGTTAACACAAATGTCTTTCTGATGATAAACAACAGGAATATGAAATTGTCATCTGAAGGAATCCAAGTTGTAAATAAGCAAAATATTTCACTATTTAGTGTTAGATTTTGTATGAAATTTTTACTTCATTTCAGTAATTGATAGTCTGGACTTTATGAAGAAAGAAAGTTCAGGTGCTCGAGAAGCTATACGCTGGTTGGAGAATGAGTTCCGAAAAGGAAACCGGTAACTTTGATACCATCACCATGACTATTTCTTTAAAACTACATGCAAATTATCAATAAATTTTCTGAACATGATAGCTGTATAGTTTTGAGTTTTTCCATACATTACAAAATATATGTATCCAACTTCATCTTCAAGACACGCTGCTAAAGGCTGTAATATTACCCAAGCGGCTTTAAACAACAACTCACTCACTCACTCATCTTTAAGAAATTGTTTGTAGTGGCCTGTAGAAACAAATTGCCTGTAGAAACCCTCATCCTGAAAAGTGACTCCCACCTTTTAAAATTTCCTGGATCCAATCTGTAGTTGTTTGATGGAAAGACATGATATACATGAACATGGTATAAATGTTTCACTTGACCTGTTTGCCTGCTGCAGGTACATCCGAGCCCAGAAGAGCAATGAGACCATTCCTGGCAGTCAGAGGTTCCTGAAGAAGAGGAACAGAGAACAGTGGTTGGTTGGGTTATTGCTTTCAACATTTCACAGCAATTATTCCATCAAGCATATTGTACAGCAAAATCCAAACAGTTTATTCTAGTGTCAGGAGCCATAACAGCCGAGCCAACATTTCAGTTAATTCCAAATTTCTTATCAGGAATAATTCCATTTCCAAATCGTTTGTATTTCTATTATTGGTAATATTTCAAACAAGGTGTAATGTATGTCTAGTCTTAACCTATACCTTTATTATCAACATTAATTCTAGCAAGGGCTAATGTTCAGCCAGTCCTAAATATTTGCTCCTATCATCAGTAATAATTTGAGCAAAGGCTAATGTTCAGCCAGTCCTAACAATTTACTCCTTTCATCAGTAATAATTCGAGCAAGGGCTAATGTTCAGCCAGTCCTAATGATTAACAGGAATATTTCCAGTAATGAAAGCATCTTGCCTGAATTATCTATAGCTTCTTACAAATTGGTGCAGGTGCTTGAACGAGCTGATGAGTTGTGCATGTTACCTGGCTCGGCAGAGCGGGAACTTCAGCTCTGGCAGTGTTGTGACCATCCTCACTGACCGCAACCTAACAACTGACCAGAGGATCGCAGCCAATGGACATGAAGGCATGCCTCTTCTATCCACTAGTCAGAACCTCAGAAACTATAGAACCTTCAACTTGGTCAAAAATATTCATGAAAGGAAGACATATCTTAAAGCATTGTTGTTCTATGTCTTCATAGAAATCATCCATTGCGCATGCTTTATGTATGCAATAGTAAATAGATTTAAGCAACTATAGATGTGGATTGATGCAATTTTAAGTCTATGGACTTTCATTTTGTATAATAATGATAATAATTTTGAAAGCTAAAACCACTATATGTACATTTATGTTGAAATTAAAAATATTTTCAATCTTCTTTCACCAGGTGTAAGTATAGAGCTTGTGTCCAGCTTTGCCGCTCAGTGGAAGGATCTGTTGAAGAGCAAAGGCTGAAGGACTGACTCGACCCAGGAACAATCCTACGGAAGAAGAAACTGATTCCTCAGGGTACCCTCACAGATCTCAACGATGGTACCCTAGGAACTGACAATGGAGGAAGACTATGTCTGATTCCATACAGCTACACCCGATACTGACATTACAAGAGACATCATCACCAGAACCACCAGAGATTTAGCTCATAGCCTTATTCCAGTTGCAGTTCTCTGATAATAGGCGACTCATATTGCCACAACTGGGGGTTATCAATTGCCTTATCAATTGAGTATATTGTGTGCTGCAACATAATAATCCGAGTCTCTGTTTCAAAGACTTACATCTATATCTGCTCAAAGTTTGAGAAGTATAACATCTTGAGTATTTATAATGAGTGAAGCATGGTAAAGATGTTTAATGCTGCACAACCTTGGTACGTTATTGTACAGAGTGGGTACATTTGCATGAAATGTGACTCCAAGTGATGACTCCTGAATATGAAGTGATGGGTCAAAGATAACATAGTCTTATGGGAATTCTCTAGACGAGCAACCCACAAATATGTTCAGTTAAGATGAGTGGAAATTTGTATGTTTAGTAACCAAACTTTTACGTTTTTGTATGTTATGAAGACAGAAGTGAATGCCAATCCCTCTCAATAGTGTGGAACAGAGTTCATAAGAAAGTCCATGTATAAATGTATATACAAGTCATCAACAAATGTTCTTTATTAAAGTGAATAATTTGAACAACCCGATATTGACTTAAGGAAACTGCTTGTCACTGTTGATAATGGTATTGGAAGCTTGTTAAGATGATATGCATGAACATGTTTTGAATGACTTTTAAAAATTGTGTGTTAAGGATTTTCATAAGCCTATGTCGCATTTCTTCAAATGTTCAGAAATGTCCACATTCTTGGAACAGTGAAGGAATCGACACTATATATATACTAATATTGTATAGTCCTACATCACTGATGCCTCTTAAATGACTTCTAGCATGAAATGTGCTTGGGTAAAGCCTCCCCAAAAGTGATTCTTTGTCAGTTAAAATTGGCAGATCGTAACAAAAAACCTCAACAAGTAACTGAGTAAAAGTAACTTTATTAGAGGTTTGTTGACAATAATCATGTTAGATCCTTTTGCATGAGCCCTTTTTAATACACAAACATATGTCTTTATCAAGAATTAGTTTTCACAAAACACTTAGCTTCATAAGATTATCATGTAGATCATATCAAGATTTTTTAAATTATAATCACTAGAGGTGAAGCCATGTTTGGTTGACAAGCAAATGTCAAATTCTGCTTTCTATGTTCATGTCTGTACAAGGGAATCTAAAAAGGCAAACAGGAATTAGAGTTATATAGTGCTGCATTTCATGTGCTTTTACTCGTAAATGTTGGCAAGGGGTCTTTTCTGTGTGTCATTGTTACCTTACCTTTGTTCCCAGCGTTCTTTTCTGTGTGTCATTGTTACCTTACCTTTGTTTCTAGACTTTGGTAACCTTGGTTTTATTTCTTCTACCTACTGTCCAAGCTTGGAATCTAACTCGTTATAATCTTTATGAGGTCAGCTTTCACCCAACGTGAAGAAGTTTCTATGAAAACTTGTCCTGCTGAAACAGATTTGCAAGGGTTAAAATGACATTGAGGTCTTGCCAATGAAGTATTTCAATACTTGTTTTTTCTTTGTCATATGATTCAATATCATATTTTCAAACTTACAGATTAAGTGACTGACAAGAAATTTTTTACATATTGTATTTGGATACAATGAGAGCATTTGTATAAATTGATCTTGAGTCTTGTCCAAGAAATGGTCCTAATAAACACCCATGCGTCTTATGAGAGGTGACTATTTTTGGTTTCTTATGATTATAAAATGATAGCATTGTGTCAGGACCTGCATTTAAAGGAGGACTGTACACTGTCAGTAATCAGAAACAATGTTACAATGTGTATCCTCAAACTGTATTTCTTTTCAGACGCTTATTGGTTTTGTCCAAATGGTATGATGATGAGAATGAACAATGGATTCTCAGAATTCTTTTGTGACCTATGGTGTCAATAGATAATAGATGGAAGTGAGTATGATACATCTATATAGGACATATATAAATGTGATGATGCAAGAGATTGATATAGTGAATAATTGCTAACAATAAACAAAAGTGCTTAAAAAGTGTTTCATGAGGTCATCAAGGTATGTGTTGTTATCAGAACTACTGACTCTGTTAGTTTAATTCTGTAGTGTGATGAGTGAATGGTTCAAGCATGGTTGTCTTGGATAAACGAGATCCTGAAAAAAATTATAATTTGCAGGATGTTCCTGATAGAAATAGACAACAAGGTAGGGAATTTCAAAAATGTTTCTACATTCAGTGAAGTAGTTTTGCAAATTAATCCAGTGAAATGACAATTGAGAGATTTCTTAAACAACAGACATCTTCATTAACAATTAGTTCTTGGAGTGTATATATATATTAATGGGAAAGGAGCTTTTAGTAGTTCACCTGCATCAGTTTCAATTTCATGCAGTGTTACATATTGATGCAATGACAACCTCTTGTTTTATCAGGCTGAATCACATACCATACATGTATATCTGTTTGCAGATGGCCTAATGTAACAGCTCTGTGATATAAAATATAATGTTACAATAAAAAATCTCTGTTTTCATTTCTCTTTGATTGTCAACGAATTCTCCCCACAGGCAACTCAGATCATTTCTTCCCTCATAACCTCTGTTTGAAGTGGGCTAAATTTCTTGGTTCGTTCAAATTCTCCTAGAGGTTAAACTCTACAACAAAATATTCCTATTATCTTTATTGTAGGGACACTCACATCTTGCGGTTGCGGGGGGAAAAACAAGTGCTTAGATTGAAACATTGTGCAGATTTCAGAACTATTTCAACCAGTAGGAATTCTGCATTTATAGCCCAGTAACTGTTCAATTGTAACAGGGTGTACGTAAGAAGAAATGCCTTGGTATCTTATATGGGGAGAGCTAGTAATTATGAGTTAAATATTTGAAAATAAAAAAAGTGATCTTTGTATCACACCAAGAATACAGATTGTAATAACTATTGTGGGGGAATCCTCTTTAAGATTTGATTGATTTTCTTACTTCATCCAGTGCTGCACTAAGGGCTACCAGTATGATGCATCAGGCATCCTTCTTTCTGTCAGTTCGTCCACCTGTCTGTTCATTATTTGATTTTGAAATGTTAAATTTACTATGGGGGGGGGTGGGATAGCGCAGTGGTTCGCGCGTTCGGCTTCGGATCAGAAGGTCCATGGTTCGAATTCCGCCAAGGGCTTGGCAACTTTGTCTGCAGTAGAGAACTGTTCTACACGCAGTAAGGTTTGGGTGCAATGCTACACTAAAATTTAGTGCAGTACCACCCATGGTTTGCTAGTTCCAGCCGATGCTTGCAGGTTTCACCCCAATGCAACACCATTATGCCGTAATGGTGTTGCGGGCTTTCTCCCTCCAATAATACTAGCATCCGCGATATAAGTAAAATAATCTTGAAAGCGGCGTTAAACACCAACTCACCTCACCTCACCTAAATTTTCCAGCAACTATTGATCATTACCTATACATTTATTAACCATTAGATACCAAATATGGGTAAAAGAGCCATATCTAAAAAGAGGCTACATGCTAAAATATACCTTGATGTTTTCCGAGAAAAAGGTTTTTTGAATGAGTTGGAATCATGTCTACAGGTTTCTTGTCAAACTGCATTTATGTGTTGCTAGCTTGGTAACCGTTTGAACCCTCAAAGATAAATTTCTAGCAGCCCCGATAAATTAAGGGCTTCTTACAGTCATTGTTTAGTTTTCTCTAACTAAAGTTTTCTTTAACTATGGAAAAGTACCAAAATTTGGAAAGGTTTTCACTAAGATTAGTGAAAGGTCAAGGTCACAGCGAGGTGACAACTTCATGTCTCCGCCCAGTTCCATCATATACCCTGATATCCTTCGGCCTTAAACGCTCGTATCGCTTACGGCTTGTTACTCATGGCTATTTATAGCCTACAATGACATTTGTTTGAATTCTCATCCGGTGGTGCCGCGATCGCTGAATGCGAGTCATTTCATTGACTTGCTGTATTAAGCGATACGAGCGTTTTAGGCCGAAGGATATCAGGGTATATGATGGAGCCGGGCGGAGACAAATATGCTGATGTAGTAGGATTTATCTAATAAAACTTATTTTGTCCAGTACGAACACGTTTCAAATCATTACAGAATTATGTGTATGAAACGATTGCCTCATAATTGAGTGATGTGCAGTGAAATATTCAGTATTATAGATGTTATCCAAGTTAAATATTATAATCCCGCCAGGGTCCATCAACTTTTTCTGCAGTAGAGAACTGTTCTACAGCTAGTAAGGTTTGGGTGCAATGCTACTCTGAATTTCAGCGCATTACCACCCACTGTTTCATCCGATGTTCGCAGGTTTAACCACAATGGTGTTGTAGGCTACCTTCTTGCAACAATACTAGCAGCCGTGATATAAGTGAAATTCTCTTGAAAGCTGCATTAAATCCCAAATCGCCTCACCTTCAATACTACATCAGGTAATGATATGCCTGCTATCTATTGTAGCTTGTAAGAGTAGTAATATAATCCTCCTTGACTGAAGTGCATCTTGATCTTGAGGATTCCTTCTAGTCCAGACCAGCCCTCGTTTGTCCCTTGTAAAACCAGAATCATTCCAGTATTTTAACTAACAGTTTGGTAGGTCGAGAGGCTCTACCTGCAACCCCATTGTTAGTATGCGTCTCGCTTGCGAGAATAGAGCATTCCGCGACAAAAAAAATTGGTCTACCAGTTTGGCTGTATATTTAGAACTTTTGATCTTTTTATCTTAGAAAAACACAGAAAGACTTTTCATCAATTGGTGAGACTAATTCGTAAATTGCTGAAAATATTTGTTTACTTAGTTTTAATTTACAAAATAATCGTCTTTTGGAATTTTTAAAAATAAGTTTCGAACACATACTGCCAACGAACAGTACAGTTGTGAAATGGACAGTTTATATGACACATGACAAGAGTTGCTTCCCTTAGATTACATCCCTTCGCTTGCTGCCTTTGCATTCAGAAGATTGCCAACCGTCGCGGGATTAGATGTGTTCTACGTTATCAATCATAATTTAGTAAAGTTGAATATATTCATTTGCTAACAAAAAACATTATGTAAATCTAATTCTTTTTGAGTGGCTAAAGTTAAGGGATATAAATATCGTTTTATTTTAATCTGATCATGGAGATTGCTTTAGTATAATCAATTCATTACTTACTTGAAGATCTCATCTCCGAATATTTAACCATTATGTCTTTATCATAGCAATATTTTAAAAGACAAATCACGTATTTCATAGTTAAAATAAAAATTTTGACTTCAGTTTTTAAGAAGAAAATATGTATCTGATAATGTCATTATAATGTAATTCAACCAGGATTGGTAATGATTTAAAGGGGAAAATGAGTGGCTTAAGACAAGACCAGGCTTTGTTTTCGGACGAGATGTAATGAAAATATTCGAAATTCCTTCATTACAATTTGTTAAAAGGTGACTCAATAATCTTGTTATAGGTTTAGTTATTTCATGATTTCAGCGAAAGTATAATATATGCAATTTTGTAAATAATTCACCGATTCCATTAAATGTCAAAAGGGTTTTATTATTTTTTCATCTTAAAACGTGTGATTCTTGTAAAAACTCATCTTAATTATTTTTTGAGCAAACATGGAATCTATTGCTAAATCTATTCGGCAAAAACAATGTAGTATAGTGACTAAACTTGATTGAATTTTGGGGTTTGGGTTCGAATCCTGCAAAGGACTCGTTCTGAAGTACGATACGTGGTACTATTTATGATATTGTGGCCCCGAAAAACAGTCATATGTAAACCGTTATTGTCCCTTCGCTGCATGTGATTATCAGTTTATCAAATACCATGACATATTGTCAGTTTGCAAGTGTTGAAATGTCGAACTACGCAAAATGATTTTCACACTTCAAGAGGTAAGTAAGCATAGGACATTAATTACCACGACAACCGTTGCTAGGTGATCACGTGCACCGTGTCGTAAAGTGGTAAGTTTAATGCCATTTATCATGTGTCATTCTTTCTCCAACATACACGGGCGGAAATGAACTGTTAAGTCGGGATATATTTAATTTGTGGTGTTGATGAGGTTTGTCGTCTCATTAACACCATCGCTAACCGTGGGGGTTTAAAAGTTAATTAAGGTCTGTAAAAGATCTTGTTCAAAGGTAAATGTTAATTCAGTCCAGACCTGGTGGATATTAATTCTAACACAAGACTTAAGCAAAATAGATGTTTGTCAAATACTTTCTTTCAAATGTCATTATATTAATTGAATGTATACAAGCATTCTTGTATTGAGATACTTTATGGATGTTCCTTCGAAGTCGGGTAGGCATCAAAGCTAAAAGGTAAATCTATCAAGGTTTGAAAATTTTAATTACCAATCTGTTCCCGGCTTTCAGGAGACAACACTACGAAACGTTTACGATGCTATGTGACCTATGACAGCTTGAAAAAATGCGCTTATGGTTTGCAAAATCGGATGAGGATAAACTTTTATTTTGTCAGTCCTGGTATCCGAATCTAACTTCATCTGATACCGCAGTTCACGTTAAACATCATTGAAAAGGTATTCAACCATTCCAAAAATCAATAATACAATTTGAAAAGGTCTTCATATTTTCTCAAATCTGAAAATAAACCCCAATAATGCAATACACACGCAGTAATATCTTTTAGTTAACATACAACAAATAACAATAAGATCACTTGTCTAAAATCAAAATCATTATAAAGTCTATTCAGGCTATTAGTAGTCTTTTATTAGCTTTGCAAGAAGTGGTCAAAAGTAGCTATTCTTCTTCATTCATATCATTTAGGAACTGGTACCGATTATCAAATAAGTTTTCGGCATGGATATATATTCTTGTATTATTCTTGCATGCTTAAAATGGTGAGAGAATCTATACTGAAATGTCGTAAGTGTAAAAGTTGTTCATCCATAAAATAGCATTGTCTTATTTTCAGTCATCTTACATATATGTGCTAATGTTTCACATCAAAAGAAAAGTCATGCATCATGTATAATACGTATATGGGATGTTTAATTTACATCGACAATAGAAACTTTTTATTCAAGTAACGTCAGTGATCTTTAGACTAAGCCTACGTGTTTTGGAATTTGTGATGGGAAATATTTTCACCAGATAACCCGTTCCTTTCGTCAAAACTTGTAGGTCGCTCCTTTGTTTGATATTATTAGGTATTTATATCCAATTAATCCGCGTCAAATGAGCATATACAGGCAAAACGATGAAGTAAAGCCCGTGTGGTTTGACTGATGATGGACAGACTGATTCACAGAGCGCCAATAACAGCCATACACTGGCGGAGAATCGGGGATTAATTCCTCATGAAGTCAGACAAATGGAGTAGTGAAAAACGATGTGTCGCCTTCTTTTCGGTGACTTCTTCAGCTTAGTGGGTCAGCCCTGGCGTCAAAGAGACAAGGTCGGCAATGGAACTGGTTTGAGTGTAACTGAGATCTTGCCCATTCATTGGATTCTCTACATTTCCATGTGTTCGTCTTTCAGACAGGCTATCTAGCTAATCTGTTCCCCTTGAGATCCCCTGCCAAGGACACCTCCAAGACATAGCGATAAATTCGCCAATCCAATTACTCTGATTGTAGAGTAAGGCAAGTCCCGCATAAAGGGTGAGATCGTGAAATACGACTGAGATCCGCAATAGAGTTGCATTCCAAGAAGATTAGTGAGTGTAGGGAGTCAGTCAGGTGGAGTCCTCTATTGGAGAGCACGAAGCGTAGACAACTCTCTAGTTCCGGTGTGCGACTCTCAATGGCCGAGCAGTCAAGTCGGAGCTCCATCTACACTCAGTCTAATTCCAGGGCCTCAAATCACTCATTAATGTAGTGCAAGGCGAGTGGCGGTCCTTCAAACAGTAGCCCGTTATTCTGCCCAACTTGGTTTGAAAACGAAGTATCGTGTTGACATTTGGCGCTCACTCACCCGGCTAACCTGCCCTGACAGCTGTTTGGTTGCGAGGAATCTTTCTGTCTGAGCCAATCAGAAAGTGTCAGGTTGAAGACGACAGTTGACTGGGTGGAAGCTCCGCCCGGGACCCTCTCCAGTGTCTCATCTGTAGCCGGCTCACTCAAGCACGGAACCACTCATCCTCTGGATAGAGGAAATCTTGATAGAATCGACGTACAAAGAAAGAGGATCATAAGCCATTTGTGTAGGTATACTCTTCAGTGGACGTCTTCAAGCATGGCGGGAGATAAGTGTCTCCAATTACACGGTTTCTAATGCTAACTCCCTCTTGCATTCGTTATCAAGCACGCTGAGTACCTAGTCCCTTGTGCTCTGTGTGTAAATTGTGAACTTGTCTCTTTGATCAGGGAAAACATGGTCAATTACAGATTCCTCTTGCCCAACAACTGCCTGACTGCTTGTAGAACGGGTTGTGAGGGGAGGGAGACGAGTAGGACGAGACATGGTTTCTGTCTCTGCCTGTCCCCAACACCCGCATCTGTCTCACACCGCCCCCACCGCGCACCTGCTCCCCTTCACAGTAACTAAATCTTGAATACCGCACTAGCTAAGCTTCTAAACAGCCTAATCCCCTTTCATACGTTCAGTCTCACATTATACCCCTCACCAAACTCTTAACCGGGCATCAAAACTTGCCACACGTATTATCAGGCTTTATTTGATCCTTAATACCCGCCTAGAAATACTTACTGTAAACACTTTAATAACGATTCAGCCGTGTAACATAACGCCTAAATCTATCAACTCGTTTTACACAGGACAGGATCGCAAACAATATGTATCTACGTCTGGACATTCACCCATATATCAGTGACCCTGTCCTTGCTTCTTCATCAGCCCTTTCTTTGGTCCACAATAGCAAACTGTCTTGCCCATTCACACTAACAATCCCTTTCAGTTCCATGGGCTCCAATTGCAACGATGTTTTGATTCAGATGCTTCCCGGTATTTATTCAGAAATTTCTTAGTTGGTTCATCTTATTTCATCTCTTATTTTGGTAACAAAACTCTAGAAAGTATGAACACCCTCTCTTTAAGTCTGTTCACATATTTTCTTAGGTTATTATGAATCTTATCTCCCCTACCAGCGCACTATCAGCGTTTCCCCCCTGTCGCCCCAAACCGTTTCTCTACCTTCACATACCCTTCAATCTGTCTTCACTAACGCTTCCACCTCTGTCTTAGAACCCGACCAACCAACTATTCAGCGTCTTCCAACATCTGCACATCTTCACCAAACTTTGAAGCTCTACCTTCACATGCCCATTACCTCTCTCTTCACCTTGCCTCCGACCTCTGTCTTATGTAGAATCATACCAACCAACTATTCAGCGTCTTCCAACATCTGCACCTCTTCACCAAACTTTGAAGCTCTACCTTCACATGCCCTTAACCTCTCTCTTCACCTTGCCTCCGACCTCTGTCTTATGTAGAATCATACCAACCAACTATTCAGCGTCTTCCAACCTCTGCACCTCTTCACCAAACTTTGAAGCTCTACCTTCACATGCCCTTAACCTCTCTCTTCACCTTGCCTCAGACCTCTGTCTTATGTAGAATCATACCAACCAACTATTCAGCGTCTTCCAACCTCTGCACCTCTTCACCAAACTTTGAAGCTCTACCTTCACATGCCCTTTACCTCTCTCTTCACCTTGCCTCCGACCTCTGTCTTATGTAGAATCATACCAACCAACTATTCAGCGTCTTCCAACATCTGCACCTCTTCACCAAACTTTGAAGCTCTACCTTCACATGCCCTTTACCTCTCTATTCACCTTGCCTCCGACCTCTGTCTTATGTAGAATCATACCAACCAACTATTCAGCGTCTTCAAACATCTGCACATCTTCACCAAACTTTGAAGCTCTACCTTCACATGCCCTTTACCTCTCTCTTCACCTTGTCTCCGACATCTGTCTTATGTAGAATCATACCAACCAACTATTTAGCGTCTTCAAACATCTGCACCTCTTCACCAAACTTTGAAGCTCTACCTTCACATGCCCTTAACCTCTCTCTTCACCTTGCCTCCGACCTCTGTCTTATGTAGAATCATACCAACCAACTATTTAGCGTCTTCAAACATCTGCACCTCTTCACCAAACTTTGAAGCTCTACCTTCACATGCCCTTTACCTCTCTCTTCACCTTGCCTCCGACCTCTGTCTTATGTAGAATCATACCAACCAACTATTTAGCGTCTTCAAACATCTGCACCTCTTCACCAAACTTTGAAGCTCTACCTTCACATGCCCTTAACCTCTCTCTTCATCTTGCCTCCGACCTCTGTCTTATGTAGAATCATACCAACCAACTATTTAGCGTCTTCAAACATCTGCACCTCTTCACCAAACTTTGAAGCTCTACCTTCACATGCCCTTAACCTCTCTCTTCACCTTGCCTCCGACCTCTGTCTTATGTAGAATCATACCAACCAACTATTTAGCGTCTTCAAACATCTGCACCTCTTCACCAAACTTTGAAGCTCTACCTTCACATGCCCTTAATCTCTCTCTTCACCTTGCCTCCGACCTCTGTCTTATGTAGAATCATACCAACCAACTATTCAGCGTCTTCCAACATCTGCACCTCTTCACCAAACTTTGAAGCTCTACCTTCACATGCCCTTTAGGTACCTCAACAGCTCACAATCTAGAGTCTCTAATATGTCTGTCTTCAACCCTTAAATCTATATCGTCAGCCTGTCTTCACCTCCCCTCCAACTTCTGTTTTAGGTACGTTCACTATCAACGTACAATTCAACCCTCTGTCCTTACTTATCCTTTAATCACCACCTCCATCTATCTCTCAATCTCTTTCCTCGCCTTGCCCAAATCTCTGCCTAACGTACCCTAACAGCTCACTATTACTTTTCCTAAACCTCTGTTTTCGCCTACCCTCAACTTACCCTCCATGTGATTTCTTCGCCTACCCTCAACTTACCCTCCATGTGATTTCTTCGCCTACCCTCAACTTACCCTCCATGTGATTTCTTCGCCTACCCTCAACTTACCCTCCATGTGATTTCTTCGCCTACCCTCAACTTACCCTCCATGTGATTTCTTCGCCTACCCTCAACTTACCCTCCATGTGATTTCTTCGCCTACCCTCAACTTACCCTCCATGTGATTTCTTCGCTTACCCTCAACTTACCCTCCATGTGATTTCTTTGCCTACCCTCAACTTACCATCCATGTGATTTCTTCGCTTACCCTCAACTTACCCTCCATGTGATTTCTTCGCCTACCCTCAACTTACCATCCATGTGATTTCTTCGCTTACCCTCAACTTACCCTCCATGTGATTTCTTCGCCTACCCTCAACTTACCATCCATGTGATTTCTTCGCCTACCCTCAACTTACCCTCCATGTGATTTCTTCGCCCACCCTCAACTTACCCTCCATGTGTCTTCAACCTTTATATTCATCCACCCTCGAACCTTCTTTATCTTTATCTTCACTTAGCCCTAAACCCTCTTCTTCACCTTTCCTCAAACCTTTATCTCCTCCTGCCCTCAAATCTTTATATTCACTTAGCCTCAAACCCTCATTTTCACCTACCTTCAAACCTTTATCTTCACTTAGCCTCAAAACCTCATTTTAACCTACCTTCAAACCTTTTTATTCACTTAGCCTTAAACCCTCACCTTAACCTACCCTCAAACCTTTTGATTCACCTTCTCGCCAACTTTTACCTTCACCCACCCTATAACTTTATCATCACCGACCCTTCAACCTACATCTTCACCCACCCCAACCTCTGTCTTTAATTCTTCTCAATCCTTAACTATCTCTGTCTTCATACACCCACGATATCTGTTCCTACCAACTTGATGTCCCATGTGTTCACTTCTCACGTACTGCTTGACTCGTTCATCCGCTCCGCTCCGCTTCCTGCGACTCTACATAAAGTATCACCCTGCTTATTTAGCCATTCAACGGTCGCACGGAGGACTTAAGCCACCATTGTGTGTGATTATGTAGACATGACAGTTTTTGCTTGCCAGTGTCTGGTGTGTCCAGACTGATTGTAGCATCTCTCCCCCAGTGTAATTATAAGTTGTGGTACACCACCGCCTCGCCCCACCATTAACACGGCTGTATGTGACACTACCCTTCAATTGGAAACCAAATGGAGGAGGGAACTTGTTGGAGGGAGGGGGGGTTTACACAAGGAATTACTGATGACCGTTTTGGACGAGCCGTGATGCGTGAAGTTCTAACGCTTGTAGATTGGTGGACGGTCGCCTCAAGGTGCAGAGATTAGCCTTGATTGTAGACAGTATTCTTTCAATACAGGAATTTAGTGGAACGTTTTACTACTGTATTATTCTATTGTATTACATTCACGATTTATCTGTTGAATATATTATGTTGGTACAATATCAAACTTCTTACAGAAACGCACCACAGGTGTTAACATATGTAGACCCTGTGATTTAAAAAAAAATTAGAATCGCCCTCAGATGATAAAAAAATATCACAGAGTCTCTCTGTTGTTGTGTCTTCTGCGTTCTTTTTTATTGTTGGATTGTTGGACACTGTAAGGGGTCTATACTTTCACAAAAGTAATAAAGAAACAAGCAACCGAAATAAAAATAAAATTAGAATACGGGGGAGTATAAACAGCATCCCTTTGCCATTGTAACTGTTTAAATCTGCAACTAGACTATGGGTATAACAAAGGTTTGACCGACTTTCTTTTGCCTCAATGTAAAGCTAGTGATAGGGTAAGATCTGTTAAAAGATAATTTTGGTCTCAATCTATAATTTGAAAATATTTTAATTTTTCGGTTCATAAGTGAGAGAAAACACCAGTCAAACCCCCACCCCCAACCTCGCAGATGTTTTTCCATAAAAGGCACACGATAAACCTGGGAAGTTTGATATTCAATGAATTCTTAAAATTAAGTTTCAAAGGATAAAGTTTGGATATGAATATGTCAGTGATGGTGATGAAAAGTAAGAATTTCTCGCCTGTCTAGGTCATCAGTACCCACCCAATGAAAACAACCGCCACAAACCACCAATGCAGGTGAAGACGCTATTATGACACGTCCACATGTCAGTGTTAATTAAGTCTAGTTCAAATCAGCCTTCTGATATCTCCAACTTATTATGGAAATTGACAGAGAAAATAATTCATAGAAGAAAAATACTGCAGAGGATATTACGAGGTATTCATAAAGGACAACACAATGCTAATATCGTTCTCTTGCCGAAACACGTAATTCATAGTTCATATTTATTCATAAGCGTAGGGATATTAAAGAGCATCAAATTTTTCACGCGGAGATCTCAGTTAATTCGAGCTGTCACTTGTTGCAGTAGATATTGTGAAGAATGAAATAGGCGTCTGTTGATTTCAAATATGAAATTAAATACGTCAAGAGATTTAACAGTGGTATATCTATTTACATATGCTAATGTCACTGTAGAAATAAAAAGTTAATCATGCACATGATACAGCTAAAGCCTTTATTTTGTTAAAATGAGGAAACTATAAATCTTAATTCCTTAAAAACCTATCGGTCTGACCTTGTCCCCGAACCATCACTGTACATTACCATAAGGGCCTGATATAGAATCTAGACTTCGCTTAGTATAGAAAGTGAAGGAGAAATGCAGGTGTAAAGTGTAACAAAAAGTAAATATTTTGGGTTGAAATAGGTATAATACAATATCTGTAAGTCATCTACGACCTCGTTTGTCATTTATTTACACTTCTCATAGGTTGCATTCTACCGATCATCCATCAATGTGAAAATGCTTCATAACAGCGTTAAAGGCACTAGTACACGCTTTTACGGTTTAAATTGCCTATTTTTAAGGTTTAAGAGGACTTATGCATTCACTTAAGCTTTCTATCGATGCAATGAAATATTTAAAGTTCTTTACAATTGACCTGCAATCAACAATGAAAAAAATTAGATAGCCGCTGTCGTCTTGGACATATAACAAATCTAAGGTTAGCTGTGTACAAAACGGATAAATTATAGACAGTTGAAAACGGCTGAACCATTATTATGTGCAGCTGTTGAATTTACCTAGACTCTGAACTGAGACCAAATAATGAATTATGTTTTATGAAAGCAATGTTTTGTAAATAAACCGATTTAATAACACAGCTATTAGTTTGACCAAAGCGGCTCAGGCTGCCGTTTCCGCTTTTTTGGTTATAAGCAAAATTTTAGTATTTCCGATATCGTAGTTTATGCGGATTTATTGTAACGTAACATTAAATACTTCCGGTCTTTAAAAATCAACTTTACTACTGAATGCGTAAATATTTGTTAAATAACTTACGAGGTAGATTACTTGAGTTAGGATCTCGAATAATATCGAGAGATATGCAGTATCTGTGCATTCGTTGTGTTAAAGAAATATTGGTGTTCACTAATGCGTTTAATGATTCCTTTACTTCCCCCACACTAAAATGAATTTATCATTATTTTTTTCAAAAGCATTGTACATAATCATTATCTTTCCTTAATTTGTATTGTCATTTATTTCTATGTTTTCTTATCCTTATTTTTTAGTGGATAATTTTTATAAATTATGTTTTACTAATCATGTAAGCATCTTCACTTTTATCCTATGTTAAAAATCTCCTCTACCTTATGTTAACATAATAATATGGGTATTTTTTTAAAAAAATAAATAAAATCTCATTAAGTTTTTCATGGAGCTCTGATGACACACCGGTCTATGTAATCACCACATCCCCCACTTCATCAGTCTCCTACACCGCACGATCCATGCTGCATCATTTCCCCCCAAAGTTCCTCTCTGCGGCTGCAATACACTCACATCCTTCTACGCACGCTAACAAAATAAAAAATACTCGGGGAATTTACATCAAGGAAAGCTGCATTAAGAAGGGCCAATAAAAAGCTAACACTGTTCAGATTACTCCTGACGTTTATTATTTTAAAGGCGTCGTGATTCTCCGTAAACACTGGTCGTGCCGCCCTCTGGGATATATGGTTTAATGTTTGACCAAATATAATTCCCTCAAATCTAAATATTAGTTTGCTCTGATAGACCCGCCGTCTTTTATAAGGCTTGAAACTTAATTTTAACATAATTTTCTTCCACACCAACAGAATCGTTCTTTTATTTGAATTGAAGTGGTATGAAAATCGTGAATGAAAAGAAACTGCATTTCGATCTGAATTAATTTTTAATCCCTTAAGCGTCTATCGTCATATGATTTATTGGGAGGCGAATATGTCTTTCAGGGATATGAGAATCGTCATCATATTCATAAAATATTTCAAATTGATACGGCGAGACAATGACTTCATATGTTGTCAGTACGTATAGTACAGTACAGAACGGTCTTATTCAGTGCCTTTTAAAGTCTCTTACAATTGAAAAGGAGTATTAGCTGCAGCTGTGACTTCCGTATATTACGAAG
This sequence comes from Phorcus lineatus, assembly GCA_921293015.1. Classification (NCBI taxonomy): domain Eukaryota; kingdom Metazoa; phylum Mollusca; class Gastropoda; order Trochida; family Trochidae; genus Phorcus; species Phorcus lineatus. Next base: position 52,865,481 of record OV121081.1, read on the forward strand.
GATCTCGAATCTTCATAACTTTGAATGAGAGGACACCTATATTGTGCCGTTGATTAAAAGCTAAAAGTTGTAAAACTTTGCTATTACTTCTCATTATTGTCAATCTCTTTGATGAGGATTCATTTTTAAAATTCGAATTCAAGATAGCGGACGAATAAGCTACGGCTATGACTTTCACGAACACATCACTAATCAGACATTTAGGTAAGAATTTTGGACGACGGAGCCTATGATTTATGAATTCGTTGCACTTTCGCAGGATTTCTGTTTGTAATTAGAAGGGGCATAAAGCTTACTAAGTTCGATTCTTGGCAAGAACAAAAGGTGAGACATGTAGGCGAAGACGTTTATAGACGAACTATAGATGAGCTTCAGAGTCTGTATGGCAGGCATATACAAAGTAAATTATTCGTTTAATTGCATAATGTATGCTACTTCACATTCAATGCATCCGGTTATATGTAATCTTACATCATAAATGTATTTCTTTGCTTGAATTGTTGAAGAATAACAACTCTTTTCTTGTTCAAACCCCCCCCCCCCCCCTCCCCCACTCCCTTATTTACCCCGTTCCAAACCATCCACCCCGCCCCCTACCAATCCACCTCCTCTATAAGTGAATCCACACACTCACGCTATTGTCTAGCAGCAGGGACAGGACTGTCACAAAACGTGGACAATACCAATGGAGATGAACCTCCTGTCATTTGATTTCCTTCATGTCCTGTATACGCTTATTTGGCCACTGAAAGCACCGCACAAAGAGCCTATTTCAGGCAGCCGTGTGGGAAAAGCTAGATACATGATAATTGTAACAGCAATTTTCGCCGGCCTTTTATGCTTGGCAGAGTCGAACCAAATCATCCGCTATTTAATGTATTACAACCGACACCAGATAGCTCGCAAAACCTGTTTGCCTTACGAATGTCATTCACCCGTCACGAACGTCTAGCCCCACCCCTTCACGCCTGGCTCAACCAATCAAGTGGGTCCTTCTAATGATTACCGATGACAAGAATACCCTACTTGGTCTGACAGGTGAGAGAGAAGGTAAAACACTTAGATATTTGTCTGGTTCTGGATCAGCGCGGACGAGCTGGACCAGTGTTCCACAAGACTGCACTCACTAAAGGGATTAGTTGGGCTGCAGTGAACAGACCAGACCATACATGAACCAGGTACATTGCGCCGTTTGGCAAGCAACTATAAATTATAGGAGTTGGATTAGTCGCTGGTAATCACTGGCGCAGAGAAAAGACAGACCCCATTCTGCCCCCTTCCCTTCCTATCCCCACCCCTCCCAGGTAAACTGGTACGTTGTAGACCGCTGGCTAGGGTTCGTGTAAACACACACAAGTGGGTATATTGTAGGGGATTCTGCTGATGTGTTGTGAGGCGAAGTGTGAAGCGCTCTGTGGGACAGATAGATAGAGGATCCAGTGTTAGCCAGGGGGTATGGCTAGCAGCTTCTCAAGTACTATGAATATCTAGGATTGTCACAAAGGCCAAACAAACGCCAGCTTAAAATAAGGAGAGCAAACAAGAACAGATAGGGTGTATTTATAGTGGATGATATGTGAAATATTGCGGGTATCGGGTTTCGCTACTCTACGCACTTATCTGGGAACCGCCATATGGCGCTCAAACTTCAAGGCAATATCAATTGACGCCTTGACCAAAGAATCGTGCTTCAAATGTTACCTAGAGTGGGATAGATTGAGGTTGTTTATTTAGAATCAAGTATGTCATAAACGCCTTTCACCGTGATAAAAACTAAAAATGGACTACCCAAATATGACTCAAGTTATTACGCACCATATTGTTCAATAGGTTTTTATACATAATCGTACAATGAACACTTGAAAATTGAAAAAGGATCCTATACATTTTTCCTAAATCACCTTAAGCATGATCAAAGGATAATAAGAACAACCCAACTAAAAAAATTGAGCCCAAAAGCACCGGCATTGTCAACAATGACCTTATGATTTGATAATCGTACACCGGTCAATAGTAAATGGAATACATATTTATTAGCTTTGGAGTTCTATTGTATGGTTGATCTAAGAGCTTATAATACATAATTGATTTAACCGTATTCCCACTTGCACAGTATGTAAAGAGAGTAGTCTAGTATATAGGTATTGTCTGGAGTATGTATCAGGTTTGTTGACGAGACAATGTATTCTCTTAAAGGGGCAATGGCACGGTATTTTTTAGATAGAAGAAGTGATCTCACAAAAACGAAAACAAGTGTACCCATTGCAAGACAATATTTTTGAATTAAAAGAAACAATTCTTATACCAAATTTCCATAATCAGTTAAGATATGCAAATCCAATATATATTCAATGTATTAACTCATTAACCATTGGGAGCTAATTAAAGAGAAAAGAAAAAAGAGATATGCAAATCAATTTCCCCAACGCTGATAATGAAGAGATATTCACATAAGATTGACCGCCAGTGGTTTTTAATCGATACATGATAATTTCTAATCCGACAGCGAATAATCATGTTAAGTAATGAGATGTTTGACCCTCTAAAGATAATGTATTGGGGACAATTGGAATACATAAAAATGGTGTTATTATCCCTTTAGTATTAACCTGTATCCCGAAAACGAAACTTGAACGTCAACACTCCCCGACAAATATTTTATCAAAAGTCTTACAGTATTGCGACAAAAAGGCTTACTTTCAAAATAAATATCGCCCATAAAATATGATAAGTAATACATTTAGTAATAAACAATCTAGAAAGATTGCAAGTTGTATACTTTAGAACTTCCAACATATGACATCAGACAAGGCGACGCAGCGAATTTTATAGCATTGGCGCTAAATCCTGATATAACTGTTAATATAAAGTTTTGCTGTCATGCGATTTAATAATCAATAATGATTTGAAAATTAGGCTCAACTTTTGAAGGCTGTGGTGTCTTTGAAAATTGACTTAATCAATAAATTGATGAGAAAATAGTAAACGACTTAAAAAAAGTTTATTTCAATTTATTTTCGTCGTTACACTTTCTCATATACCTCAAATAAAACCTAATGACATCATTTGTCCTTGTTTCCTTCAAAACATTCAATATAATGGACCTACCATTTCAGCCCCATGTCATAATAAGGATGAAATCTCATCAAAGAAAATTATTAGATATTTTCATCCTATCCTTATCAATCTGACTTGCTCGTCAATCAATGCAATATTTGAATCTATCCATCTTGTCAATGGGTTATTGAAATTCTCCGTGTCCTTGAACAAAGGGGAGTAACTCTGACTGATGTACGTCTCATGCGGGATGTACGTCTCTTGTTTTTGACCTGAGCTTATCTGATTAGTACAAGAACGCACATAAGCATATGCTGCGATGTTACCCACACTCGAAGCATCCATCACTGTCCCCGGGGAATCAATGGTCGCCCATTTACTGAAATAATGTGGCTTTCTATTTCAGCATTATTTTATGATCAAAGGGAAGCTTTTTACTCTATTGATTAAGAATTTCTTTTCCCCGCTTCCTTTTCTGAAATTCATTTGGTATCAAATGATTCATCAAGGCAGTCACGCTACTTTCTCGTTAAGAAAATCTCGGATGTTTTGCAAAATTAACAATGCGTCTTAAGGTTTGATATACACAGAAGTACATTTGAAGTAGGAGAGTGTGATTATAAATTTGTGCTTGGCTGTTGCGGAACTTCAGCAAGGCTTGACTGCCGATCTGGAAAGTAGGAAAAAAATTTAGACTTGCTTGATAACGTTTTGTGTAAGCATTCTAGATTATGGTGGTTATCCATGCAATGTTTGCATTCCACAAATTAGGGGAAGTTGTCTGACATTTTGGTATTATTATGTAATTGAGGGAAAATCATGCACGGGGAACTGTCTTCTGTGAATAATCTTATGCATAAGCAAAAAAAGCCGACTGTCAACATGGCGTCAATATACCAATATTTTTTTATGACGTGAAATACAACTTCGTTTCCTTCAGGCATGTTAATCATCAACTTCCTGAATGGTTATATTATCATGTATCTACACCATTCAGACATCGGTCTTTAAAATTAACGCAAATCTTATCCAATCACAATAGCCATGCAATCAGACCTTATTACAATGTTATGTTGAATATACGCAATAACCGCGTTTGTATGTTTCTTGTACTGTATGCGAACTTTGTGTTCTTTGCATGAAGACTGCTTTTGTGCAGCAGAGTTGGAATGAAATGTTTTTAACACAAACCGTACATAACGCTTAAGCCCCTTAACCATGACGGGCTCTAACATTACAGAAGGTTCTGACTAAATTAATCAAAGCGTCGAGATTTTAAGTTGTCGTCAATTTGACACTCGGAAAGAAAGGAACTACTTGCAGATATTCTGCAAACTTAAAGGAAAAACGATGAAGTGTTTCTTATTTAAATAACATATGTGTATGGTGAGATTTACGATAATAACACTTAACTCAATTTCCTATTAATAATTATATCAAATTAAGGAAAGAAAACGATCGATTTGAATATCATAATGCCCTTTTAAGGATCTATTCTGCACGGTCTACCAAATAAACTGCAAATTTTACATACGCGTTTTGCATAATGCATTGTGTTAGCTACATATAGATGAATGTGTATTTTGCTGACTCAGCTTTATATCAAACATAATGAAATATTCCCATGTATTTCCTCGACACGTTTATTTTTATTTAATGCAAACTATGTAAAGCGTATGGTTCAATCGACAAATGACAAGGATAAAGGGTGTTTCATTTCTTTTAAGTTTTTTTCGAGCTTGCCCCTATGATATAATGAATTGTCCGGGAAGAACTTAGTATCCGTTATCAGGGCTAAACGGAGATACCTTGCCTTCCTTGAAGCCTAACTATAGTTCTAATTCTGCCTTTTCTTGCTTCATTTCTTTATGTATTGGTTTGTGTTTTTGTTTTAATTCATTGATCGATTAATTTTCATAATTTTCCATTTTTGTCATAAAGATGGCTTCGAAGGATATTTATAGCTATGGGGAAGTGTTTATCTCTTCTGTGCTTGATATCATCGATACCCGTCAAGTGCAACACGATAACCTATCAACGTGATTATCGAGTCACACTGAATCCAACCTTCTAATGGTCAATGCTACATTACGTAACAAGGTGTTAAAGAGCCACTCCGTGAGTTGTTGGAGTCATATGTGCAAAAACTTAACCAATAAGGTAATTTGATCGCGAAGTATCAAATGTTACCAAAAAGACACATTTTAAAGCTTATTGGTTTTTTAAAATGACAAAATGAAGGTAGAACGTCTATTATATTCTACGTTATATTTTCATGGAAAACCAGTATTTGTCATATATATGTCTTTCGGATATGAAAAGTAAAGATGTTTTGATTTTATATCACCACATATGACATTTAGGTTCGTATCAAAGGTAAATCATTTGTTATGAAAATCACGGAGTGGCTCTTTAAATATGTGTAGCGTGTCTCAAGATCTAATGAAAGTCGTCAATGTTTCAGCGCCCCGAGAGGGAATGTTGTTCACATGTTCACTCGAGCGCACCCAGATCAATCACTTTTACTGACTACATCTCCCTCCAAGACGATACATGTGATGAAACATGTGCCCATCGACTCGTCTGAAGACATTTTTAACTAATCACAATACCAGTAAAATTACAAGGAAAAATAATGTCTAAATACAGTTGCGGATCTAGGAATTTACAAAGGTTTGGGTATAGGGTCATCTACTGGACCTTTGAAGGTCATAAGTCAGCCTGGTCCTACTCATACGTAGTACTGAAGTGCATCTAAAATGTTCCAAAGGGGAGGAAAGGGTTCGAACCTCAGGATCCACCCCCACTGGAGCCAAGTTTGGTCTACCCGAACCTTCCCCCCCACCCCCCTCCCAAAAAAAATTAAAGGAATCCTTTCTCCTCCTAAACCTCTCACAAACACTGTGGAAGTTGGTCCAGGTAGGTAGATATGTAGTTCACAAGTCCATTGACAATCAATGGCTTTGTTTATTATCTTGCATAGAACTCGTAGACAGCTGGGTCCCTCATTAACCGCAGTAACGCTCAATCACCCTCGCTTACTGTGTGGAAATTGTTATCTGCTTTAATTACATATGTACTGCTGTGTAGTAACGTCATGCGGTTAATGGATATTGAGTTTTTATATTTTCTGGCCAAATTGACCGTATAGAATTAGTATGTTCATTATCTGAATATTTGAAGATCATACGTCACAGGATTATGTGCACAGCAGATAAAATGCAAGTTGTATACTACACAACGAGTGTCTTTCATGGCATAGGTTTGTATGGAAAATCGTTAGCATGGTTATATTCTTTATAAATGGGTTGACGTTATGCCATTCTTCATAAATGTAATTGTTTCTTTCCCTGATTAAATATTAAATATTGATGAGAATCTAATATGACCAACCCGCAAGTTGACTGTCTACAATTGTACTTAATATTCAATTTACAGGGAAACAATTGTATCAATTAACTGTGATAGGGTCATGCGTCACTTAGATATCTGATTTGCTGACGTTGTTTTTGTGTTTGTTTGTAACGGTATCATTGTTATATTTCGGGATGCGAGAGAAGAAGAAGAAGAAAAGTTGTTTATTCAAGTATCGCGTGATGTAACAAGTAGTTCGTGTATAGTAAACATATCATAGTCATCAAATCACTGCATATAATATACATCAACAAAATTTCGTGTAAGAGCTTCTAAGCGCCTTTGAGTAGATTTTAATGGACTGGAATTAGGCGCTATGTAAATAATTACTTTGATTGATTGATTCATATAGCATCCGGTCATAAAAGGCCTATGAGCATCCATATTGCACTATTCAATCTTAAATGAGTCGGAAGATACTTGTTTTCATTAATAGTAAGTCTTGTATTTTGTTCAACTTCCCTCGCAAGGCATTATTCGCGTCAGACACGATCATTGGTTAATTCATCCTTGCTGCCGAACGCAAAACTTCAATCTAAGATAGCAGCGCCCTCTTCAGCGATACGTTGCAACCATTAGGGGTTTACTTAAAGTATTGTCAAAGTTAGCCGCAGAGGGCTTAAAGGCTGACACAAAAGAGTTAGGTTAGTCAGTGGTACAGAGAGGCACGATATACGACTTGCGTGGGACGTTCGTACTTTTTAGGCGATTACCGGTTTGGGTACCTATCACCTGCACTGAATGTACCAAAAACGTAACCACTCAGCCACCAGGTTTCGCTAAAACATTTTTTAACATTCAACAATGTATATTTCCATATATTTCATAAATACAGTAATCTATAGGTATAGGCATTGTAAGTCATTTATTAGAATGACAATAAAAGTTCCATGTATTTTCAGTGATATTCGATAACCGTAATAATATGAATGGTAAATGAACGCATAATAAATGCTTTAGATTATGATTAACAAATATTGAGGTTGTTTTTTTATCATTATTCGATTATTCAAAGCGTTACAGCAAACAAAAATGTATTCAACGTTTCAATTTTACAATAGTCCGTTTTCAAACCGGGAAACATTCCAAATATTTAAAAAGACGACTCAGAATCAGCAAACACAATTACCGATATTAGCGCAGCCTGAAGAATAAACACACAGTGGCACATCTGGTCTCAAGTAAAACGAACCCTTCAAACGCAATCATTATTTCATGCTGAACATTGAAGAGATCTCAAAAGACCGACAACTCCATCTTGAAGATCAAATATCCAGCATGATGCATTTGAAGAACGTCTCAAACCATCTGAGCTCCGTGATGACGGCGCTCTCCACTAAATCTTGACCTTCAAAGCTGTGAATGTGCAAGAGCCTCTACACGCCGACTTGACTGGCTCGGCGGGCTGTAGGGAGGTTTAGAGGGTGCCCAGGGCACGGACTATTCGCGTCTTGCAACAGAAGAGCTTCAAATATGTCTCTAGAGTCGTTTCAAGACGGCTTGAAGAGCAAAGCGGGCTCGAGTGCCCTCAACGTCTGTAGTTAATGCATGAGAGTCGCAATCGGCATAAATAATGCTTAATGCGTACACTGAAGTAGGCTATTGTTTGGGTGCTACTAGTTTGTGGTGGCCACGCTGGTTTCAGCAGCAGTACTGGAGAACTAGAGCAGACGACATCACCCTAGGGGCTCCAATAAGCAGACGACATTTCCAACGTGAAACTAAGTCTTTGTGGACGCCTCCAACTTCAAAGTAAAACACATCTGGCATCCGGGACAGTCTGATAACGGTGTATTCTTTGTCAGCGGCACTTACACTGGTATGGCCGGTAATGGTGCTGCTCTGGTCTTGGAGACTCGCTGATGCATCTGTGGTCATGTAACAAGTGCGAGACGAACATAACAGAACAGTACACTAGAGTATAGTGATGAGTTGCTTGCTTGCTTGCTTGTAATGATGTACGTCTCCAGCAGACTGCCTCAGGCTACATGGCAGCTCTCTGTGTTATGCGATCACTTCCTGGTACTGAAGGATCTCCCGTCTCCACCGAGGACACCAGCTATATTGGGTAGCAGTCTGTTCGTGTCTCTAGTCTCTAATGTTTATATGTATGATATGTAATAAGAACCAAGTATGTCCGCCTTTAATGGTAAATGATTAAGGAAAACGTTACATTAATATTAGATCACTATTTTCTACGATATGTTCAATGGTATGGGTGGGATTTCTACCATTGACATCGTGAACTTAGTCTCGGACGTCGAGTGGTTAATTTTTATTGATAGTCCATCAAAGGACTCTGCCCGAAAAGGTACAGATTGTACATGTTTTGAACCTTACTAAAACGCTTTTACAAGGTTGGGCATGGTTTTTATTATTGGATTATTTTTTCTTCTCTATAGGACCTAATGTTTCTTGAACGACAAGAACTACTAATTAATAGAAGAGCAAACGCTTTTGGCTTTTAACCTATATAACAGTTTCGAAGACCTGATCTGCAGTAAATCAGACTGTGTACCGAGGCGTGACATCCAAAAATCTTGCTCACACCATGAGACAAAAAAACTGGACATGCATGTCTAGAATTCCACTGAAGTGTGTAACATGCTTGGACACTAAGTGACCTTGTCTGATGATATACAACCACAAATTACCCCGGCGGCCAGTGTGCGTCCAGTGGGTGTCCAGTGGCACCTCGGACACCAGGTAACACTTCATCATGCCTTCTGTTGTTACTGGCACGCTTGAGTTGTCTCCACAGGGTGGCATCACGGGTGGACGCCTCTCTAATACTCCTTGTGGAGACAAATGCTTGAATATGCCTCACCTGGGAATTAAGGAAACCAAATAAAGACGCAAACGGGTGTTATTAGCACAGGTGCTCCTGAAACGAAATACTACATGGTGCATTAGACATCTGTTGCTTTATACAAAATGCCTAACAATAAGTATTCAAATATATGTTGGCCTCGTTTATTGTTATCAGTACTGTACTATTATTGCGTTTTTCATACTGATATTGAGTTCACGAGCAACGGATTTTTAATAATTTTTTTAAATTTCTTTTTGAATACATAGACAGAAATAATATATTCCATTCATATATAAACATTTTAATGTAAACAAATACAAACATTGGTACAGCAAAGAAAACAATCCATCTCCTGTGTTGATGAATTTAATCTACACACGGGTTACTCAAATGAACAATAATAATATCTAAAATAGTCTTTTGAATTGTTTTTTCTCTTTTAAATTAGTAGGTAAAACCTTTAAGACACCAAATTAATGATACCCTCTGGCATACTTCACAAAACAAGCCCTCTGTGACAAAGAAATATAACATGTTTCCTTTCTGTCACTAAAAGAACCAAGGTACATACATGTGCTATTACTCGAGGCTTGTAACCTCGAACTAGACAACAAGAATTTAATCCGTGTGTGTAAGCCGCCTGGAGGTGACATGTCTAACACGGAGCTGTACTAGTTGGCCGAGATCCTCCAGGATGTCAGTCGGAGCAACATGACTTCTGCAAGTTGGACATTCTGTTTAAACGTGGACCCTGGTCAACTATTCATCACTCCCCTTGTTCCCGTCAATAGACTTGCTGATGGGAAATCAACGAACTCTCGTAGGAAATTTAGAAGATCTTTGAATAACGAATGCAAGATGTTCTTGATAACAGAGTGTATACTTACTCCTTTAGCAGATAGAATGTCATGAAGGACTAAGAATATACTCCAATCTGCATGTGTTTTAAACATATTTTATTCAGTTGAATAGTGATTGGTAAACAAGCTATGTGGCTTATATCAATACCGCTCCAAAAGTACATTTCAAAACATTCCGCGAGTATGGCTTCCACAATGTACAAGTATATCAAACATATTAAAGACAATGATGAGAAGGTGTAAACGTAATGAATACTGTTGAATATACTCCAATCTGCATGTATTGTCACAAAATGTTATCGAGAAAATCGTGCTTTTTCTCACTTATGACATTACTAAATGCCCGTCAACGATTGTGTAAATGTAATTGTAAGAAGACGAGAAGTCACAATCGCCCAGTAGGGGGAGATACTAATACTGGAGTCTGGAGTGCGTTGTTCTAGCAAATTGCCCCATCCTACCTCATTACTATAAAATGGTTTTGGCTTTCCGCAAAACTTATACAATAATCAAAATTATCCTACGACAAAATTCTTCTTTAACGCACTCCTGATTGTGGATTTGTAGTTTGTAGAAAACAACTTCCATGGTGAGGATTCACTGACTATCTCTTCAGATAATGGGCATTGACCAAACAGACTCGGACAGTCTTCTGGATATTTGGCACGTTTGAAAACTTTTACACATGAGGGTTGCTTACGAAAACGCAATGCTCTCTAAAGACTATGACTGGGTGATTACCTCTAGAATGCTTTCAGGTACCAAGGACAACATAAATCTTTTCGGAATACAACTTCTTTATAGTGAAGATACAGGTATGGAATTCGCGTTTATTCGTCAGCTGCTTTAAGTGCATTCGACTTATCGTGTCCTTATTTCTTTCACCTTCAGTAATCTTTCATAACGGTCTCATATAATTGAGCCTGGGGACCGCAATCCTTAGTGAACAATCTCGTCATACAAGCATCTGAAAGTAAAGTCATTGTTTTCTATACAAACGGGCACCTGTGTCCAACATGTTTTCGATGATAAAATCATAAGTTTTAGAAAAATGGAACATATCTCAATACATGAAGATCTTCAGCTTTCCACGCTATACTACTACATTGCTAAGATATTTCAATATCTTTAGTCGGGCCCTGTTAACTTTCAGCAACTAAGTTGAGGCCTTGTTTGGACTCTATCAGTCTTCAGAAATTTCCTGACATAAATACATGTGGCAGCTGAAGAGGAATAGCTAACAAAGAGCTTGAAATTTGTATATTATATACCTAAACACAACGGTGTTTCTATACACGAAGGGCGATGGCCCTAGTCTGTTCCTATGGCAAAATATTAAAGGAGCCTTCTTAAGTCTAGGAAATGTTGGCAATGAAATTAAGTATTGTACAGGACTCCTTTTTTATACTATTTCATACCAAATATTGAAATATATTTCAGGGACTTTATGTTAATCTAGCGATGGCCCTACCATACGAACTTAAAAAACACTTATTCGAGACAGATTAACAGTCTAATCAAGGGGAAAGAACTCTCTTGATCACGTTCCATCTCCCACCCCCCCCCCCCCCCCCCCCCCCCCCCCCTCCCCTCCCTCCTCTCCATAACCCCGCCCAACTCAAGCACCTGCTACTAAAGTCCTCTCCTCAATCAAGAAGCATCCACGTCATATCGGCGCTAGTTGCGACAGTAGATAAAAACAAGTGTCTTCTTCAATGACGAGGGTTTGCACTGTTATTAGAAGTGGAATCGTTAATGGATTTCAGGCTTATTGTGGCGGACCTCCCTTTGTGCTTAAAATCATTCTGCGTTTGAGGGTCTTAAAACCTAAAGAACATGAAATCTTGTTTTGCATAAAGTAACATTAAGAGACAGTGAGATTGCAGTATTACTTCAAAGAGACTCAAGTTACCACAGCTTTCATCAATACGGGCAGTTTAGTTCATGCCAGTTGTATATCATCGTTCTTTTTTGCTGTTTTGATTAAGATCACGAGCCATTTGGCTGAAGAACACGATTTTTGCATTACATATGATTAAATGGAAAGAATCGAAGTATTTTAAAGCCCCAGTGCACGTTTGATTGCGCAAATTTTGATGATATCGGAACTGCCCTCACAGGATATGTTTTGATAAGTACTTTCAAACAATGAGTTATATGCAGCGGTATTTTATTTGACAACGGTAGGTTTGTTAGTTAAGCATATTGAGTCGCCATGTGATTGCATGACACATTGAGCATTCAAATGAAATGGAGATTATATGATTTTGTGAAAAAGAATAGACTCACTTACATAGAATGTCTTCTTTACTTGAATGGGTTTTCATAAGGTTTGACACAAGATTCAACACCCGTATGCATCTTTATAAATGTAATCTACTACAGCACGTGCTCACGCGAAAGCGAGGCCTCGCCCCGAAAAGTGACTTCCGGCAGCGCTCTCCTCCACTGCGCCCTACAAGGCACATAACGTGCCTCTTCTCTACCCGCCTCTCTCAAATTCACCTGCCCTCCCCGCCCCTCCCGACTCCATTTCCTTTCCATCCGCCCATCCCATCCACCCGACTATCCTCCTCCTCCAACTTCTTCCTCTGCGACAATCAATTCACTCTAACAGATAACATCACGGGATATCCCGCGGGACATTGGCGAGACATGTCGAGATGTTGTTATACTGCCAAGGGGGGTAATTACTCTGCAGGCCTCCCTATTTCGCTAACAGAATAATGCGTGCAGAAAGTTCCTTTAAATCTGTTAAGTTAGGCAGAACCAATTTGATTTTTTCACACAATGTTTTCTGACACCCATCGGGTGGTTTCCTGGGGGCCGCCATCTGTAATCACGTGATTTAATAGACATGCGCAACTACACCGATTGATAGAGCTAAGCTTTGTCAATGCCGACACGGAAACACAATAGACGCAATGATCACAACGAGAGCATATGTTGAAGTTGTAAATATTTTATTTGTAATTTAATCACAAAGAAGACGATTATAATATTTCTTGAAAGGGCCCGTATTCATGAATAACCACTGAAGGTATTATTCAAAGGTCAAATGATGGTCAGTGATGCAACAGAATTTGTTCTGCTCTGGTGAACTGGAAATAGCCAGCTTTTCCCCAATTTAGGTGACACCTGAACATCTGAATACAGCTGAGGGCAATATCATTAAGCCATGCAGTGATTTGTTCATCTGATAACTTTGTCTTCTGTAACGTCTTCACCTCAATGTTCATATCGCCAGGATCGTAATAGACGTGAAACATCTAATAAATGAAAGATCACAGCATCTTTTAAAACCGAAAAGGTTATCAACTCGTTTGGAAGTAGATAGGCTTAAGGTTAAAGGTCATCCGAAAATGACAGTCCAAATGATACATCATAAATACAATTACAACGAAAATGATTGGATATTATCAGGAAAATGACCGAATGGTTGTAACATTTAATTGCAACATCATAAACACTATGAAAGCAATTTGATTGTAACATTATCAGGGAAATGGAAGTTCAAATGATTGTACCATTATTAGGAAAATGACTGTCGAAGGTATAAAGAAAATGGTGAATTTAAAGGCTGAAAGAGCTTTAGAAAATGACAGCCAAGCGTCTAACGACATTTTGAAATGTAAATCCCAAACTGTAGAGAGATAATAAAGAAGTGACAAATCAAATGCTGAACATCATTTAGAAAATGACAAAAAAGTCTGCGTTTTAAAAATGCATTTAAAAAAATGCACCAACCACATTTCCCCCAAGAACTTTATTTCATACTCTTGTTATGCTGACCATTTATATTTATCAACACATCATAAGAAGATTATTGTCTACAGGCACTTGTCTCAAACACTTTAACACACAAACTCACACGCACAAATACAATAACGGTGACATTAAGATGGGAAAATACATCATAAATGTTTTAAAACAAATAAATTAATAAGATACGAGAAAGCATCACCCCACAATGACAAGTGTTTGTAACCTAGAGCCAGTTCGTAGACGTAGGAACTGGGAGTTCTGAGAGATCTTGACCTTGAATGGTCCTTGCTGAATGAGATAACTCTGGTGAAGTGGTTGGTTCACAATGGACATGAATCTATCCCAAAAGGGTAAAAGATGATAATGAGGTATTTCAGAAGCTTTTCTTGTCTGTCAGCCAGAACAGCCTTTGCAACTCTACAAGAAGACTTTGTAACATGAAAACTAAGAAAACTTTAACTTCGAAAAAAATATTGTGTTCGGATTTTACTTACCAAATATCATTGGGGAGACCTATTTTCATACAGAACTCCTTGACATTTTGTCAGACACTTGCATTTCAAAAATATGTCAAATTGAATAAACACTTTGTTAAATATCTTGAAGACTGTTTGTGTATGCATGTTTTCATTTCTCTTTCATTCTCTTCTCAAAATTGCCTACGTCACGCAAAAATATGCGATTTTCAAGTTTTTTCTTTGTTTTCAGCTGACCTTCAATACATCACGTCTTATAGAGCCCTTTCTTTATGCCTGCACATGTAACGCAAAAATGTGGTCAGTTAAAATCTATTGTATATGCTGATATGTTGCACCTTACCCTCAATACTTGACGTAAACAATTGTGGTCGTATGCATACATAAAACCTAGCATTATGTAACTTTATATCCTCATAAACAATTTCCTATAAAAAAAAATTAAGATCTGCATTGTATGACATGGTCGAACGAGTCGGTTACCCCCGAGACGAGATTAATATAGATATAAGCTGTTTTGTCAATAACAGCCTTACAGCTCTTAATCCCTAAAGAGACATTCCATAATACGTTAAATAGAGCGTCAAAAATCGACGTAATAAATTGCCCAACATGGACCCAATTTACAAGCAGGTTCGCGCTCCGTATAAACCAGAAGTTGAAAACTTGCCGCCCGTTGTCAGCCATGAAGAGGGGTGATTGTCACATGAAGCTCTGTAACGCGGCTGGGAGGACATTAGATACGCTTTTATTATTGGGACGAGTCTATAAATTTGATTGTATAACGCTGCAACTGGTGATGCTTTGTGCGCGAGGATCAAGCGCGGTCAGCTAGTGCTGCGTTACGTCAGCGTCGCTCTAGCGTACTAGCACGCTATAAAAGTTAATGAATCACACTAGAGGGGGCGAGGACCTCACACCTGAATGCGTTTAAACGTAAAATGGCGATTTAGAATTCTTCTTTCCCGGTGACATTTAATGTACTAAGTGAAGAATCTACGGTATTGTATGCAAGGGTTGCGATGAGGCATTAGCTATCTTCATGTGTCTGGAGATTAAAAAGACGTAATGTGAATATTGTTATCAACCGGTCCATTAGCGGCTTTTGACATTGAGTCCGGTAATAATAATAACCAAATGACAACGTTTAGAACCTTTTAGACTCATTGAACCTGCTACTGGTTTATTTCTAAAGATAAATAAAAGATTAATATTATTAACGGCTGTATACTCCCAATGGCGTTAAGAGTGACGGCATTGATTCAGGAAACATGGTGAGCACACCTTTCAAGGTAACCTTATAAAGCATTTTAGAACTATCATTACTTGAAATCTCATAAGAATAATAGATAAAATAGTTTTTATGTACCAACGAATGACCATGAATTCGAATATGATTGTGAAGTTGAACAGCCGAGTGTGCTTGCGTGAATTCATGAAAGCATATCTATGTACTTTCGTGTGTAGCGTGTTAATAGATATTGCTGCGCCCGTGCTTGTAACTTTTGTGTGAATGTTATATGCTTTAATTGTGCAACGTTTAATCGTTTCTCTATTAAATTATATTTCTGTGATAGTGTCTTATAGGCCGGATACGTTTGCATAATTTATGTATGTTTTATGTATTGTAGCTTAATTCAAAAGAACGTGACATTTTTATCAACATGTTCCCTCTTTCTCTCTTTATCAAAATTTGCTCGACTGTATAGCTCTTCATGGAATTGACATATATCAATATCTTTAACCTAGTATTTAGTTAACCTAGGCACCATTGTGAATACCGCCTTCAGTTTAACCTTACAAAACATGGATAAGGAAGTCACGTACAAACCACAAACCCCTTATCTATCAAATTTATGAAATAATCTGAAAAATTAAATAAGGAATTTTTACGAGAAATTTCTTCCTCGGGCACTATTCAGAAACGTATATTGTGAATAAACATTTGAGAAAATTAAAAAAATCCTGACTTAGCTATTTGAACACTAGCTTACAATAGCCGAAATCCTACCTTTTCCTATCTCTGTGGAATACATTAGACATGATTCTCTGTCTTCAGAACTTATGCCGATTCCGTTCGAGATTTTCGATTTTCTGTCGAAACAGATTTAAGCTTTATTCTCTCACATCCGCTCCGTCATAAAACACTACTGGCTGACCGCTTTGATTGCTTCTGCAAGTTTTATATATGAGATAGTTTGACCCGCGTCTGTTGCAGTATATTACGTGAAATATCTTATTTAGTTCATAATATCAAATAAAAGGGATACTTCAGACGAAAGCGCCGACTTCGTATTCACGAAGAACGCATATTGTTTCATAATGGACTTGCTTATAAAGAAAACCATGGGCGATTTACTATAACCGTGAAGCAAGTGTGACTATCATAACAAGCAGTGTAGTCTATGCATGATGAGGGGAACTGTATCCTCTTGCAAGTAGCAAAGAATTATACAGAAAAAATAGGTTAGTCAGGTTATTTATTTATAAACATAATTCGTTTGTTTCTAAATATTCGAATACATTCACCAATTCTATTTGCAACCTATATATATATATATATATATATATATATATATATATATATATATATATATATATATATATATATATATTATATACACACACACACACACACACATATATTCATCTGTATTTATGGGTCTTTATTCATATATAAAAGGTATTTGTATATAAAATATAAATGGTTAACGATTGTTAACGTAGTGAGATTGATATAGATAGATGATTCATTTAATCATGGAGACTATAAATAAATTTGTTTATATTCACCGGAAATTGAATCGGGCACCACATACGACCCCTTCTTCAAAACATGACTTCCCCTGGTACGTTGAATTAATGTATAATGCTATATGACGTCACGTTTTGTTTTGACGTTGTGTGATACAATGACCTTATGCGGGGAGTTAGTCTTTGCTTGATAGTGAATTTAGGTAAAATGTTTCAATATCACGACTTCGGTTAGAAATTATGTATTGCGATGTTTTTATCATATTATATTCGTGTGAATATATATGTTTATGATACTCAAACTAACGAAGCAAATATTATGTATGCACTTGTGTCATAAACATTGAATGAGAGGAGCAATTATATATGCTCTGTGTGAGTAGACAACACATCAGACCTACATACCTTTTTAGATTATAGAAATAATCAACTTATTTTAAACAACTTTCTAAAGTAGATAGACAATACGGTAAATCTACACGTTTTCTAAATAAGAAATAAGAAAAATTAAAACTTTATTCGTAGTAACATAAAAGGATTTTGTAAATCTTCAAATGTGTTCAAAAGTGTAAAAACGATGCATTATTTTCACATCTGTTTATACATTTGTAATTATGACTTGTATACATATCTATAATTCGTATGCATGAAACTAATACATGTAATCAACATGCTACAATCTATTTATAAGATATGAAAGCCTTCAAATACCAGATTGCATTCATGTGAGTGTTTGTGCTTGTTCTTACTTCTTACATTACTTACCGTTTATCAGTAAATCAATGAAATATGCATACACATACATGTAAGTATATATGGTATCACTTCGTATATACATACCTACTTATCTGAACCAGTCAATATAAGAAAATATATACCGGGGTTCAATTGGTACCAATAAGTCATTTATTCCCATGACGCATGTACAGTATTGTTTCATGAAAGCTATGTAAAGGGTGTGATACATGTAAGATAAGAATAGAAGTGATAAAGCGTACAAATACCAACTATTTGATTTCATGATGACCTTTTTCACGGAACCCGCTGCATACCTTGCGAGGTCTCTGAGTAAAGTATTTACCATCGGTTTGCCTCGACAGAAGGTAGTGAAATACTCGGTGTTGGCTCCTTGAACATTACACTTTAATCTTTAAGATAAGATAAGATATGATAAAACTTTATTGACCCAGAAAGGGAATTTGTTTTACATACAATGATGCCGTGACAACCACAAAAATAAGAGTTTAAGACACAAAAATATATCAAGACATGACAAGGACTGGTTAAACAAGAGTAACAACAAAAAGTCTAGACAAGAAGTAAGTAAGTAAGTAAAGTTTATACTTATGGTCGTGTAGTGACTTTTGAAGCAAATCAAACTGACTTACAATGCTGATCTAAACCACTTCAGGTTACAGGTGAACCCGAGAAGTTAATGTTAACGTGCATGTATGTAATCTTGGCATAATTGTTGAAGACAAACAAAGGGGTGTTCTATCTTGTACCTAGGTCATATTTTGTGTACTGTTGATTTCTGCCACGATTCATGTTAGTAATTTCGTCTGGTGCAATCACTTTTCAAGCAAAACTAACTTGTATTTCCCCTTTTGTATCGACAAGTTATATTGATACTGATAACTCCGAATGGAACAATGGCATATCGATATGAGGAAGTCTTTCAAATATTATCAATTCTTATAATTTTTTTGATTATCATAAACCATTAACAATCACCTTAAATGAGTCGTTTATAACTTCGATGGTATAAATTGAAACAACTGGCTAATTCTTTTATACAGATATAACTTGTCATGTGTCGAGTTTCCTGGTTGATTCTTCAAGCTGAAACGCTGAGTATTAAGGAAACGTTCTCGCCTCAAAGGAAGCGTATGGCATTCATTGGAGCGTGTTGTTAAGATACCAGAATCGTCAAACTAAGAGGAGACACTACTCTACTAAGAGTGCTGCCATTATACACTAGACGGACTTTAATGGATGTCATGTTCTGTGTTCTTTGACAAAACGGTTTTTTTATCTTTCTTCATATACTAAAGAAAATTTCCGGCATAGAAAGATATACATTTACTCGGTGACATTGAAAATTTTTTTTAAACCACGTTGTTTCAAAACGCGAATGGATACACTGAAACAACACAATAAGCCGAATTTCAAAAATGCTCAGTCATGCTATTTGGAACCAGTCTGATTAAAATCGACCGTGTTCCGAGGAATAAAAGTTTTGAGAAATTGACGATGACATCAATAGTTAGAAATCAAAGAATAAGTTAATTGTATCTATGTTTGTGGTATCTGGACATACAGCTGCATACCGAAAGTTTGTTCACTTACCACTGAATCGTAGTGCAAATATCATGTAATTTGGGTTTCGTTTCAACGTCAATAGAATAACTTCAGAAAGACTGACAATGGATCACCCACTGTCCATGTGTGAAATAGCCATTCTTAAACTCATTGTAGCATTGTCTGGTCACTCGTGCAAAAATTCGAATTTTGGTATATTGATATAGACAGAAGGGGTCACATTTTCAAAATTTCGATTTCATTTAATGTCGAATAAAATGTTCCATATCGACTGTCTGAGATTACATGATATTTGCACTAGTATACTCAGGTATGTGAACAAACTTTTGGCATGCAGCTGTACATGTACATATAAAGGGTAATAATGACGTCACTAGTTAGAAATCAAAGAATAAGATAAGTGTATCTATGTTTGTGGTATCCGGACATACATGTACATATAAAGGGTAATAATGACGTCACTAGTTAGAAATCAAAGAATAAGATAATTGTATCTATGTTTGTGGTATCCTGACATACATGTACATATAAAGGGTAATAATGACGTCACTAGTTAGAAATCAAAGAATAAGATAATTGTATCTATGTTTGTGGTATCCGGACATACATGTACATATAAAGGGTAATAATGACGTCACTAGTTAGAAATCAAAGAATAAGATAATTGTATCTATGTTTGTGGTATCCGGACATACATGTACATGTAAATGGTAATGATGACGTCAATAGTTAGAAATCAAAGAATAAGATAATTGTATCTATGTTTGTGGTATCCGGACATACATGTACATATAAAGGGTAATAATGACGTCAATAGTTAGAAATCAAAGAATAAGATAATTGTATCTATGTTTGTGGTATCCGGACATACATGTACATATAAAGGGTAATAATGACGTCAATAGTTAGAAATCAAAGACAAAGATAATTGTATCTATGTTTGTGGTATCCGGACATACATGTACATGTAAAGGGTAATGATGACGTCAATAGTTAGAAATAGAAGATTAAGATGATTATCTATGTTCTATTGCTGGTATCATATTTATCATTTTAATTAAAGTCGGTCTGTGAAATGTCTACGGAAGTCAAATTCTTTGCTCTGAAAGAAGAAAAGGCTTATGGATGATCAACGTCTTTCTACCGATCACGATGTTTTTGGTATACTGATACATCTGAATACCATTTCCATCATATATACGAGTACATTCAATTTAGACACTGAGTCGATGTCACTTTAAACTTGGCCGAAAATCCGACTCCATATCTAGTTACCTGTATATAAATCAATGTTTATCTTTGCACCAATAACTGCATGTGATTATGTGATGTTGATAAAGTTCCACATATCCTCATGGTACGAGATATAAATATACAGTTTTAGACCAATGCTTTTAAGCTACTTATACATCCTAACAAGAAACAAAACTGATATTTGCATGCATAAAGTTCGTAATGCTCGCGGTCATAATTTAACACAGCAGAGTTATTCGGTTTGAATAAAATATGTAAATATAACGCCTATTAAATATCGTTTTTAACGATGGTTTCGCGGCCTTTCTGTCAAAAGTGCCTTTACTTAGTTCAGGGCCACTGAATGAGAAATGGGTGATAGGTGATACGATTAATTAATGCGTTTTAAAGCAAGGCCTTAACTTGAATGATGGACCATTATGTGAGATATCACGAACCTTGTATTATCAGTAGAATGCAATTGAAATGCTTCGGAAGATATTTCACTCAAACGAGATGGCGGAATTCTGCATTTTTCATGCGAGAGAAATTATCGCACAACTCAATACCCATTAAACGCATTATCATTTGATATTTTCAGCCATTCCAGCATTCCCGAAATGATTCACCACACGTAAATGTCACAACGTAATCGTTGAAAAACAACATCCATAATCACAAAACTTGAATATAAAAGCAATAAATTCAGTACCTGTCAATCAAGAAAATGAAGCTCCGCCCACAATATACGATCTTGGCCAACGGGCGTACGCTATTTACGGGTGGAGTGGCAGTTGTACGGAGCAGGTGTTTCAGTGCCTCGGGTCACGGTACCTCGGGCCTCATGTGACGGCTTCCTTCCGTCCCAAGCTACAATCTGTGTTAATCTGAGGAATGTCCACGTGTGGTGGCAGTCACGGATCAGTGAACACAAGAAGTCAGGATGGTTTACGCCTGAATAGTTCGTCACATCTGACTGATTCAAGATAGTTGTATTGGCGTCCATACAGGGCGATTTAGGAGATAACACAGTGTGGTTTGTTTGGGGTTGAAGCCTTTACCCTGTGTTCTGACTCATTTCATTCAATGTACAGGGATTAAACGGTAGGGAGGAACCGAGCTACCGATATTGTAAATCAGTTATATCGTGTGATACAAGAAAGACATAAAGAAGTATGATAATGTAAATAATATTGATATTAGTGTCACGTGTCAAAAGAATAAAACGTTGCAAGGTGCAACATGGGGTGCTGAAAGAGGTTCAAATATATATTATTACGCTGCGGAGAACCGATATTGTATATCAATGGTAATACATAAGAACGTAAGGGATAAAGAAATCTGATGGTTTACAGAATATTGATAAGAATAGTCACAAACAACAGGGACAAACAGATATTACATTGACGGCGCAACTTGTGCGTACGGAGCAGACAGTGTGTTAAAATGACAATGATATTTACATAAGCTCGCATTTTGAATTAAAAGAGACGAAAACAGCATTGTTTAAATTAAAATTAAGGTTAAAGATTTTTCAAAAGCAAAAAAAACAGAAGTGAAATGTTTCCACAATATGTCGATGATAACGCTTGAATGGAAGGTTTACATAGAAAAATTGTAAGGGAAGGTAGAATAAGCTACATTTGTATGATCATAACTAAACAAACGTTTGTGGTAAGTAAAGTAGATAGATCTTACGTAAGTAAACAATTAATTCCTTTAGGGGCATTAAGAAATGATTAATATAGAGAGAGAAAAACAGATTTTCTGGATAACAACTTCCCTACATCCCACCTGATGAAGGCGTAGGCATATTCTCGTGGTAACGTCATGAATTTCACAATGATGAAGTTGTTGACCAAAAATATCTTGCCTTTCTTAAATGAATAGAGTATAGATTAATACAACTTAAAGCTATACATGTGGTAAATGGATTAATTAATCGAGAAAAGCCACTGAATAGTTGTTGAAAGTTAAGTAACAGTATGAGTGCTAAGTTAGCTGTAGTACTATCTTACAGCTGCATGCCGAAAGTTTGTTCACATACCACTGATTCGTAGTGCAAATATCATAATATCAATATAGTTCATTTTGGTTTAGTTTGGACGTCAATAATAAAAACTTCCGCAAAACTGAAAAAGGATCACCATGTATGAAATAGCCATTCTTGAACTTTTATAGGGATAGTCTGGTGTTCTGTGCACAAATCGAATTTTGGCATGTTGAAATAGACGGACGGGGTTATATTTTCGAAATTTTGATTTCAATTATATTTTTTTTAATGTTCCATATCGACTCTCTTTAGACTAGAATAAGCACAATCGTATTGATTTGGTGCACAGAAAAAAACATGACTAATTTTTTAAGCAGTTAATAACTTATAAAGGCTTTTGTAAGGGAAATTAAATTAGTGTTTACGAAATTTTGACCCCTGGTTTCAATAACCTGCCAAAACTGTTACGGTTAACTGTCGGGTATGATAAACATTTGCCTTAAAGAGGAATGGATCTGCACAACTGATTGACAATTTAACATTATACGTGTCTTTTTCGCAATGCTACGTACCTCAAAGGCATCCAAAATTACTTCACATTTCCACTAGTATACCCATGTTTGTGAACAAACGTTTGGTTTGCTGCTGTAAAACATTGTCCAGATGGATATCAGTTAGCAAGGCTCGGGTTATGTAATACAAGAATAGACACAAATGGGATGTCAGGTGATATCTATTTTTGATCAATGTTACGTTCTGTATTGGACCACGATGACAGTTTCCTTGTAAATTATATAATGCCGGGGAAGTTCTCAAACACAAGTAACAAGTTTCATTCAGCTACGTGAATCCATTTCCCTAAATGATTAAAGGTGTTCAACTAAAATGACCACTAGTGGTTTTCGCTTGATTATTGATACTTATTAAATTATTCCCATGTATTACATTAAGCCCCATATGTTATAATATTGTATAAGACACCTGTTATTAATGTATTGTCTTCATTACCTGTATATTTATATAGTTGAAGACTGGCCGATTACCATCATCAGAATAACAGACTTGATATTTTCCTCTATGACTGTTGATGGATAATCGGGATGAGATATGAGGTGTCTGACAATCTGAAGATAATTCAATTGGCATAAAGATATAATTATTGGGTAGTATTTGAAAGAAAAAAACATTTTTAGAAATAAAACATACGTACGCCCATTTAAAATTGTCTGTTTGCTTTATTATACATATATCTAAGAGTTTATTCCATGTAAACGATGTATACCTGTAACTTAAGTATCTGGATCTACGATATTAGGTAACATTAGAATATATTTATTTGGGTAAATTCAGAATATCACTAGCATATGTTGTCCTCTAAGGTAATTGCTTACCTAAGGGTTTTCATGCTTTGAGCAACACTTGTTTACCGGTCATTGACAGTTTCTTCAAATTCAAATTTTAAATTCAAATCTGTTGAACAGTATACTTATCACATCGTATTGAAATTACATACCTAAACAGAAAAAGGTCAATTTTATGGTAACAAAAGTCAGTTGGAAAAGTAAATCTTTTATAGTGGTATGTGATACATACGTAAAGAAATGTGATATAAGCGGTCTGAAAAGACTTTAATTCATGTTTGACGAGAGTCGGGTAATGCAATAAATGATGTAATTTAAGCAAACTCAGATGATAAAATGGAGTAATTTGGTACGTTGTATCATGTTTATCATACCATATGTATCACATTTATGAAACAATTGGTAATTATCTAATTGATCTAATGCTTTACCATAAAAATTATGTATATAAAAATAATGTTATCTATCAAATCATGAGATCGTGGACTGGTAATGGAAATTTAGAACAACCAGCAGTCATTTATGTGATAAATAGAGGATACTAAACGACCTTCCATTTAATACTATTTTTATCAAACGAGTTAATGATTAAACGCACTAGTGCACACCAATATTTCTTTAACACATCGAATGCACAGATACTGCATATCTCTCGATATTATTCAAGAACCTCACTCAAATAATCTACCTCGTAAGTTATTTAACGAATATTTACGTATTCAGGTAGTAAAGTTGATTTTTAAAGACCGGAAGTATTTAATATTACGTTACAATAAATCCGCATGAACTACGATATCGGAAATATTAAGATTTTGCTTATAACCAAAAAAGCGGAAACTGCAGTCGCTTTGGTCAATCTAATAGCAATGCTAATGCTGTGTTATTAAGTCGGTTTATTTACAGCATTGCTTTCATAAAACATAATTCATTATTTGTTCTCAGTTCAGAGTTTAGGTAAATTCAACAGCTGCACATAATAAGTGTTCAGCCGCTTTCAACTGTCTATAATTTATCCGTTTTGTGCACAGCTAACCTTAGATTTGTTATATGTCCAAGCCGACAGCGGCTGTCTAAATTTTTTCATTGTTGATTGCAGGTCAATTGTAAAGAATTTTAAGTATTTCATTGCATCGATAGAAAGCTTAAGTGATTGTATAAGTCCTCTTAAACCTTAAAATAGCCAATTTAAACCGTAAAAGCGTGCACTAGTGCCTTTAAGTATAAAACGAACGAAAGAGAGTTTGATACCAAATCATTAACGAGTATAATAAAAAAAAGTATTAAAATGAAGGAAGTTTAGTATTCTGTTTATTACTTGACCTCAGTAATCAAGCATGATTGCCGAAATTGTACTGAACGAAATATTTCCGCGACTTGGCCGCAATTGTGACGGCGGTACCAACATCGTGACGTAATACGTGCAGCGGTATTACACTAGTTTCATATCGCCGTATAAATATTACACTGCAGTATTTTACACGGGCGAGTAATATAATAGTTATTAATTAGGCGATATTTGTCTGGGTGATAACACTATCGAGAATCTGACGATTAAATCTACTTGTTGAAATGGATCAAATACATATCCAAAGACAAAATGTTGTAAGACAGGTTTAATAGTAATTTGTCGATTAGGAAGAAAATTGAAAAAAAAAATCACTAAAACGAAAATTATATTTTTTCACAATTTGAACATGCTACAAATTGAATGATGATTTTTTTTGTTATTTAACCATATGGATTACCTGTGTGTTGCTCATAGGAGTAATTAACCATGCATGTATTGATTATATGTCAACAGCATAACTCACTATCAGCTGTTCATGATAATTACGAGATGGAATGGCGTTTATACACATCATTACTGCGCTATAGACTCGATGCTGTTGAACTATTCTTCCTTATAATACACCATTAGCACTGGTCAGTTCACATAATACAGCCGATCTAAATTCAAATAGGAAGCTATTGATAATTATCGGTATTAACCTGGCGTTAGCATGTACCTGATAATGTACGTGCTACATGATTCTCTACAGTCGATACATCGGTGAGTGGTCGTCATTATGAGCATCATCAATACATACAGAGGCTATGGAAAGAGATTGTCAATTGGTATCATTAGACGATAGCTTTCGTGACTGATTTCGTTTGATATAAATATTTTATGAAAAGAAAGTTTTATCAAAGCTTCAGAAAAAATTAAGTAATCATTTTCTCCATTTTATCGTCAGATTAATATCTTTATGACAGACAAGCCTTCTGGATAAGAACATCTTTATTGGGAAATTCACGACGGTTTTGAGCATATGCTTACTTTCACACAAGGTGGGATGTGTCGAAATTGTGAAATTTACATCACAAGTACATCACTCTTTAAAGCTCTTTTATAACTATATTTTTGCACATTTACTGTATGTTGTTAAGAAGTCTTCGGTAGAGTCTAGCACTATCAATTTTTTGAAACATTTGAAGATGATATATTTCATAAATTAGGTTGCAGGGCTCAAACGGCAGTAAGTATCGTATAAACATGTTAATATACCTGCATGGATGTTGTACGATAAAGTACGAATATCTTTGACACGTCACACAATTAACACTCGTTGCAAGTACATAATGAATACTTTTTATAAACCAAATTGTGTATAAAAAACATAACAATTGCATGTTTTTCATATGTGCACACGTGCATGTATCCACTGGTACCAAGAAGAGATCATATCACGGAGAGATCCGGTATATTGTTATCTTTATATTATTCGAAACTGTGCCAAGACTTTAATTTGTTCAGTTAAAAATGATCAGGTAAAACATACATCAATTAAGATATCCTAACATATAAATGTGATACATTTACGATCTACCTAATTTCGGTAGATACACTTCACTACTACAAGCAGGATAACAATAAAATCCTGTTTATATCACATATGATCATATCATCATTGGTCAACTATAGTATCAATGAACAAAGCGATATAGTCTGTTATTGTTATAACACTGACCAATCACAGCCATGGAGACATATCCGCCTTTGGTTGGTTGCAAAAACTACAATAAGGAATAACTAATTGAAGTCTGAACTTGTCATATAAATGAGTATTTCTTCTGAAGGAAACAATTTCAAGCTTGAATGGTGTTGTGATCCGAAGTGACTGTGGTCTCGAGTTTGCCGACCCTGATCCTTATTGTGTGCTGATTTATACCGTAGTATTTGACCAGGGAACTTTTTCAGAGCTTATTATGTTTGCCAATCTAGCTAAAACATTTGTTAAGAGACTGCGTGTTGAGAGCTAGCTTATGCATTTTACATGAGGGGAAATACGAGCGAGAGAATGAACCTTGCTTGGTCTTAACGTCTTAACGATGTGCGTTACGATTCCACACACGTCCCCTTGCTATCAAACACCAACACGAACCGAGGGGTAATTCTATACCAATTTGTCGCCATCTCTCCATAGAAACCCTGTTAAATCAAGTACAAATAAAATTCAATTCTAATTTACGAAGTGTTCGAAGGAAAAAGACGGAAATGAAAAAGTTCCGTGTTCTCATACATGGTCGGGCACAAGAAAAGATAACTCATGAATAGGTGGCTTCAACTGAACATGAAAAGCAGTTTACCGGGGTAACATAAGCAAGGTGATATGGCCATTGAATCACACACCAAGGAGGTACATATTTTCCTCAAGAGGCATAATTGAATTTCTATTTTCAATACGCTCTCCCAAGTTGCTATGAAATCCCAGAACGTATTACCATAATCGGTGGACAATGTCTACTGGCGAGTATTTGTACACAGTCCTGTTTGAAAGGGGTCAACGGAGACACAAAAGCAAGGTATAAAAGACTTGTCTTGAGAGTGCTATACTCACTTAAACCAGGAGAGTACAGGTACTAAGAGCAACACTTGAGAGACGAGTTTGTCTCAACATGATCCCTGCTTATGAGACGATTTCAAGTGGATTGGAACTCAAATACGATTCAAGGTCAAACACTGTCGCTAGGGTCAACTACGAATAGTAAAAGTTGACAATAGAAATGTTGCAAAAATATAACCTTATTTATTCATTGATGTCCTGATAAAAATGACACTGACATATTTGATACCAACATGATTTCAAGTGGATAGAACTCTCAAATGCGGTTTAAGGTCAAGCATTGTAACCAAGGTTAAATATTGAATACATAGGTCTGACAATTGAACGGTTGTAAAAGTATCACAATTATTCATTAAAAGTTTTGGAAAAAGTGATATTGATATATTTTATGCTTAAATGGTTTCCAAGTTATTTACTACACCCTCTGCCCGATGAAATTACTCAAATCATATCTTCTTACCTTAAAATGACAAAAATAAATGTATTTCGGGATAGAAACTATATACTGAGGCAATTAAGAAGACCTTTCTTGATTTTCTTTCATTTGCTTTCCCTTCGTGTCAAAATACCACATATGATTATAATCATTCAAAACATTTAAATATTCATTCCAAAATGCTATATATACATCTATGACAATTATTCGTTTTAAGTGAAAATCGATCGACAACCTTAAGTGTGTGCCGAAGCCGAAATCCTTGTACCATGTACATAAATATAAGTTAATAACCTACCTAACATTTTCAACTTTAATTTGCCTTTCTGTTTACTTTAATTTACATTTGATTGGTTGCGGCGCGCCATTGTCCGGTTTTCGATCAAAACTGTGACATTTCCTATGTATTGTCACTCTTCTGCGATGATCATTAAAATCAAAATTATCATCAACAGTCAGTATGTCTTGATATACTGACACCATTTTTTAGTTTAGCCCATGCGACCCAAAAACTCACGGAGTTTCACTTAAATCTTTTTGAAACTATTAGGTTCTTGGTTGTTTCACCGAAATCACATAACACTTCCTGTTAACAACATGTCCGTTTTTGGAAACTTCTGAGGATACAAATTTATTGAAAACAACTCTCCTTCATCACACAAGATTCTTGTTTCTTATGCCTACACGGTCTGTGATCGTACATACTCTTTCCAATGAATGAACTGAACATTTAAGATAAACATTAACATTTCTACCTACATTATCAGGATCGATGAAGATTTTAGCACATTGGAACCAAATGATGGCGGGCTTAAACAATCCACTTCCCTAAATCAATCCAAAGGACAACTAATGACTCATCTGGTTACTTTAAATCAACCCTACATGTATCCTGTATCTATAGTTTAAGAGCCACTCCGTGAGTTGATGGAGTCATACATGCCAAACTTAATGATTGGTGTCATTTGATCTCGAAGTATCGACTGTTACCAAAAAGACACATTTTAAAGCTTATTGGTATTTTACAGGTACAATATGAAGGTAGAACGTCGCAATTATGATCGATATCGGACAGTGGCGCGCGTCAAATAGTCAAACGTAATTTTGGAGACTTATCTAAAACAGCCAGGAGGGCAGTTAGGAGTTGATAGCGTTTGTTAGGTTATATAACTAGAAAATGTAAATTGGACGTGATATCTACACCTGTGTGCATTTATAAGGCTGTTTTTAGATTTTCATGGAAAACCAGTGTTTGTCATATATATGTCTTTCTGACATGAAAAGTTAAGATGTATTGATTTCATATCACCAAATATGACATTTAGGTTCTTATCAAAGGTAAATAATATGTAATGAAAATCATGGAGTGGCTCTTTAACTTTAGACCTTTATCATATCCCGTCAACGTTTCAAAGACTTCGAAGACTGTATGAATTGACCATTGTAGTTACGTGTCTGTTATTAACTACTGTAAGATATGCACATTGCTTATCAGTATGTCTTCCGCTGTTCAGAGATACTAATAATATAAATAAACGAAATCAAATTCCTTTTAGAAAATGACGTATGTTGGATCTTGAAATTCAAATTAAACCGTCTTAAGCTCACATTTACCATACGTTCAATAAGGAAAAATGTAGAAAAATATATGTTTCCTTCTTTCTTGTTGTCGTGATAAGACATTCAATATGCTAACAAGATCTGAAGCCAATTTGTAGACCTTTGGCCTAATTGCAGCTTGTGTGCTAATTTGAATTAAAGCAATTCAAATTAAAGCAAGAGAAGTAATTAAGGTTATCGACCCGTGACGCTAATCATTAAGTCAAAAGTCCAACGCCTAAATTCCCAATTAATTTATCACTCTTGTTTGATGTGGATGCAGTGGCCATGTTTATGATGTTCAAACAATGGTCTAGTCCAGTACGGTCAATGTTGAATGGCTTGGATCTTAACCTGTAGTAGCGACCCCTAGCGGCCAGAACAGAATCACGTGACCGAAGCCTGGCCTTCATCAGGAGGGGGTCAGTAAATGGAGAAGACTGCGTCGTTTTATGAGCCCTTAAATCCCTTCTACAATAACTCCAAATCAGCTGATACGCGAGATGAGATAAACACGAGATACCACCGTGGCAAATTTCAGGTTGTAATTAGAGCCACTGAATTGTTAATGTTTGGTGTCGTCTGCTTGGATGGTAGACGACTGGATAGTCTGATCGCGTTTCCCGACACCTCTTATTAATTACAATACCTACCTGATTGGGGAGATATTTATGACAAATAAACACAGGCTCGTTGCTTTCAGTCCATCTGTCATCCTAATGGACGGATCTGAATGCAACAATGGAGCTATGACGCCGCTAGGAGGACAGGGATGGTGCGGGTGACATTGTTTGATTATAGCTTCCCTTATTGTTTAGTAGGCTGTTTGCAGTCAACCATTGCACATTTATCCTGGGAGAGTGGGGAGGGGGGCCTGGGGGAGGGGCGGGTGTTACCTCACAGTGGCCAGAGGTGTGAGCTACATTGTGACGTAACAAGTGAATTCACAATTAGTGGATAACACAACAATCGTGTATTGTATTCTACCGAGTCTGTTTGAGCCTGGTTGGTTATTAGATTTGCACGAGTTAGAAATTTGATTCAGGCACATTGAAATTTCATTGCAGTTAGTAAGTCTGATTTACGTTGTCTGTGCTTTGTTAAACACATCTGTGCCTCCAGCATCGGCGTATTAAATCCATCCTCGTTAATCAGGGCTGTTTGTCCACCCCTACTATACCCCCTGTCCCCCTGCAACACTGTGTGGATCGGTGATCTTTGCTATCCCTTCACGCTGAACTTAAGCTACCCAAGGATTTATATAGCCTATACATGTCCTTGAGCTACCATAGGGAATGACGGATACCGCGAACTTTATGCAACATGACCAAAGTGACCTAAGTAATCGGGGGGCGGCATAGCGCAGTGGTTAGCGCGTTCCGCTTCGGGTCAATAGGTCCGTGGTTCGAATCCCGCTAGGGGTTCGGCAACTTTGTCTAGAGAACTGACTGCAATGCTACACTGAATTTCAGCGCAGTACCACCCATGGTTCGCTAGTTCCAGCCGATGCTCGCATGTTTCACCGTAAGGCATAGCCACAATGTTGTAAGGCATAGCCACAATGTTGTTGCAGTCTTTCTCCCTGCATTTATACTAGCTTTATACTAGCAGCCGCGATATAAGTGAAATAATCTTGAAAGCGGCGTTAAACCCCAACGCACCTCACCTAAGGTAATCGCCAGTATACACATTGATAACGACAAATTCGATAAATTCATCCACAGGGGCAAAATAGTAACATTTGCTTGTTTTCGATAAAAAACAATATGAGAAGAAGCCATTTACATATCCATGAGTCGAATTTGAGTCCAATTTGCACGAATACTAGTTATACAACCTGTTAAAAACTACGAACTGATATTTGTCCTCATGGTTTCGATTGACAAGCTGCCAGCATATAACTGCGGCATATCGTCCGATACCATGTTCCTTACTTGCATGTCAATGCATTGTCTCTAGTCATTGAGTTGGGATGTTAACGATGAATTGTCTTTATACTGAACCGATAAGCATGAGAATGGTAATTTTCAGCAACTGTCCGTACTTTTCGATAAATAACACCGTTACTAATTCGACATATGTGTATCCACAACATGCGCATGCCACTTTAAGCCGAATTCATATTGATCTTATTATATAACAATAGTTTTCATGAAACTTGATATTTCTCAAGCGTTTGGCTACTGTTTGTCGGCTTGTGTGCCAAACAGAGAAAAACATGTCCTCAACCTGCAAAAAAAAAGAAAGTAATGCAAAATTGACGCAGACTTGCTTATGATATCTGCGTGTTCTTTTTTTTTAATTATAGCTGAATCCATGCACATAGTATCAATTATTCAAAGTATTTTTTATATATTTCTCGATAAGTATAGCATTAAAGAAAGCTAATTAGAGCGGGTCGAAAAATAATGACCCCCCGGTTCTGCCGCAGTGGTTGCCTATATAGAATCTATATACGAACTAATGTTTTAATACATACACCTTTTAACATATAATTGATTATATCATTATCTTATATAAATCTTTACCGTAATTTTCC
This sequence comes from Phorcus lineatus, assembly GCA_921293015.1. Classification (NCBI taxonomy): domain Eukaryota; kingdom Metazoa; phylum Mollusca; class Gastropoda; order Trochida; family Trochidae; genus Phorcus; species Phorcus lineatus. The sequence goes on from OV121081.1 coordinate 52,897,986, forward strand.
TAAATGAACATAATCAGACAGAATGATTATCAAATCAGTTATCAATTCGCATGTGAGAAGCCGAAGTTACCTTAATCTGAATTATTTTAACCAAGAACTCTGATGTTATTCGTCCAAAACGATATTCAACTTTATGACCAATTCTCTTTTAAATGAACATACGCTTCTGTCATATTAATAATGCTTGTCCTAAATACATCTGATTTTATCATTAAATGATTATCGGTTCTATAATCTATTCACTTAGAAAAGAATAGAGATCGCCTTCATCTGATATCTGATATGTTTGTATACTGGCTCTTAAAAAATAAAACTTTATCCATAATTATCATCATCGGTATTCGTTACCAAAATCTGATTCTTCATCTGATTCATTTAGGCAAACTAGATATATATCCAATCATTTCAATCACAAGCGTAAGTACATGTATAAACCTAGAGTGAATTAAACCAGACTAGACAATAAAACAAAAGCATTTAGGCAGCACAAACGTTGTTTTTATCGTATCAGATCATTGAAAGAAACCGTACGTCAATCCATAAATCCGTACATTCAGGGTCCTTATTCAAATAAACTTGACAGCAATTGAATAACCAGACTTATTTAAACAGAGCTTAGATGAAATACATATATCAAATAAATCTGAATACATTCAGACTGTATAAATATTGATTTCTGTTTATCAATTTCCTTTGTAAGCAGCCGTCCCGAGACAATGCAAAGGCGGAAGTGAGCGTGCTCCTAATGGCAGCAAATCGATGGAGAGCTCCCGGTATAGAGTCCTCGTAGTACGGATAGTACTCTCAATCATAATTACTCGCATGGCGGCTTCCATGAGACACGTGTCCTGGCTTCTTCCGCGCTACACGTGCTGTACCCGGCTTCTAACGTTAATTATGATATATGCCTACACTGGAATCACATCGATGTAATTAATCGACGTGTTTGAAACTATTTTTTACACTTAATTAATCTGTTCTTTATGGCTTCATTATTTGGAAAAATCAATTTTGCGGCAAGGGGTAATTTGAGAGAGATAGAGCATTATCAATATAATTGACTGTGCTTTCATTGTGAAAACATTGAAGAAGGTCTGTGTTTTCAGCGTTTCTCAAAATTTCTCATTTCGATGCAGGTTATTTGGTTGGTCCGATTATCGATTGAGTTAATTGTTTTATGGAGCACATTGTTGATGTTAAAAGTCATCAGTTATAAAAGCACATTAAAAGATGAGGCAAATTTGTTTCATGAAACCATCTTTTTCACAGCTACTTCACCCTATATTCATTTTGAAAGCATGTCGTTCAGATTAATCTAATATTACCTTTAAAGGGGCAGGAGCACGTTTTTTCCACAAATTTTTGTTCCCTCAAATTTTCCCCAATAAACATTAGTTTGTGACAAATGTGTCATCTTCAATGGGTCAGATATCTCAACCCTCTACCCAGTCATCCATTATCCGTGGAAGAAATTATCAAGTATCAAGTAGAAATTGCTGGCGGCAATTTTCGTGTGAACACCTTTTTATCATTAGAGGTAGGGAAATTAATTCGCATAGCTTAATAAAATAAATAATATATTGGTATTTGATTTCAATACGAAGCGAATGATGGTGACAAAACAATTCTTTAAGTGACCTGTATGCGTTATGTGTGGGTGAACGTAATGATCCTAACATTCTAAAGCCCGCGTTATTGACTTATCATTTCTTTTTCAAGATACGTTTACTTATACAAGGCCTTTTTTCCTAAACAATGAAGATAACCTTAGTATCAATAATACTGACTTTATCCTCCTTTTACCAGACACTTTTAATAGAACCATGCAGGCCCTTTTTCCAGAAAACGCTATCCGAGAATAAGCAATACACTGTATAACAGTAAGTCTAATTTTCAATGATTTTCGATCTATATAAATATAACTGCATTTGGATATAAAGGTTATTATTTGGCTATTGTTTAAATGCTGATATATGTTGGTGTTTACATATACAGAACAAATCTGGCCAATAGTAGTATATGATACCCAATGATAACATTTTCTCTCTGCAATTGAACTCAAGAATACTGCCAATGGCATCCGTTTAAAAATGATTAAAACACAAAGTATGAACTATAACGAACACTCTGCAGCAATGGAAAACGTTTAGTTAAATGATTTAGCTCTTACAAGTCTAAGAGCTTCAGAAATTAACTTTTATCTATGTAGCCATTTTTCGGGTTTTAACAACCAGTAAAATAATTTACTTTACTTACAACCAGATAATTCAAGATAAAGAAAGTCAGCTTGGTAGCACCATTCTTGGTTTTTGACATCTGAAATCCGTGTTTATGACGAAGTTTCTTATAAAACATTATTTTGATTTTATATGACAAAACTTTCTGGAGTCGTATTAAACTTGAAAACGTCGATCACAAAACAAAATTAACTGATGTTGCAAATACTTTATTCAGGCACTTCATCCAAAGATTCCAACAGCATAATTTTTAAGCTTTTAATGTTGGGGGTGCTTGACTTTGTCTGTATTTATCCCTTAATCAGCTTTGAAGACCATCCCCCAATGAAAGTACATAAGTTTGCTGTGGGTATGAAACAGAAGTCTCTACATTAGGAAATAATTAACGTCCATATAATTAGCCTAACCGTCACGTTAATGGGTCCACTGCCTTGTATCGAGTGTTGATGAAGTAAGGACAGAGGCTATACATGGATGTATTTGAGAGGACCATGTTCCAGGCGTGTGCCAAGTTCTAAAGACTCATAAACACACGTCCGCAATGGGCGGGCGTACGGTTTCCACTGTTATTCCATTTTCTCTTTGGATGTGCAAACGTCTTCACACGTGACTGGGGTGGGGCATGATGCCTTTACACCGGTCACGTGTAGGTCACGTGACACAAGAACATGGCGGGAGTCTGTTTAATTGTCCTCTGCATACTTTACCAGTTGCGCAGATTCAATGAATTATCTTACAACTATCCAGAATAATTTGCCATCAAATTTACCTAAAAGTAGGCATCCGGGTACTATATTCGGCACATCTTAAATCGCCGTCTGGTGGCGTGTTGGTCACGTGATCAGAAGACATGGCACGTGCTGAATTATTCATCCCGCACAAAATAGGGAACGGTCTCCGGTTGGGCTTTGCTCTTTATCTGAGTGGAATAACTATGTTTTCATTCAGAGTTTGGGCAACCGTGCATGGCTTACACGTCGCCTAGTACAATACGTGATTAATATTAATCTGGGCTTGCTGAATCACTCGGCAGCTTAATGAAATTGAGAGTCAGTCGCCTCCACGAATGTAACATTTTGTTAGCAGCAGATGACTTGGAACATTGGATTATGTAAATTGACGTGGGCCAGAGACAATCGGAGAAACGTCGTGAATCGAAATGATAAATGTTACCCCTAGGAATATAGGTATACGAGTAAGTGTAGCTGGGGAGAGATAAGATGAGATGAATATCTTTGTACGAGAAACACCAAGATTTCAAGACACACTTCAATACCATTGATAGCGCACATGGCTGCATTCATTGAGCTTTGAGCTTAACCATTGCCGTCTACAGGCAACTAGTGAAGATATTAGGTAACTTAGAAGTAGTTATGATAATACTTCGTGTCAAGTGTATAAATTGTATTCACCATTTGAACAGATACAAGTCAAATTTTGGATGAAATTTGTTTTTAGACGATAAAAATGTGTGAACCAGGATGTCAAGCCTCCAAACACAAATATCTGAGTCGCAGCCTTAAAACATTTAAATCCTTCTAAACCAATCGTTCCACCGTTGGGATAGCAAGGGAAACAGAGCCCACGAACCAATCAGAAAGCAGCTTATAGTCTCCACGTGAGTCGTATAATCACAGAAAGCAAGAGGGTCCTATGGTCTGCTCCATTCACTCCAAGTGCTAGTTTACGGACCAGCATTAAACAGGAATGGTTTTTAATGTGTCCCCAGTCGGCACTGTACCGCCTTACGATTGTGACCAGATGGGGCCTCTACTGCTTCTACAGCCTACTGGCTGAATATAACAAGGGGGAAATCCTTACTGCTTCACAGTATCGTCTTGTCATTAACCCTAAGGGGTTAATTAGCACTCTGTTGGATCCTGTAATACCTGGTCGCGTCCAGCACAGTAGCATTGTTGTTGGCGAGTAGCTGTTTTCCATTGTTCCCGAGGAAGGGACAATGCCTCGCAAAAAATTCGCTCATGATGGCGCCTCCATTTGTTTCCAAACCGGTTCATGAATGAATTGTTGTTTTAAAATAGTTATAAAGTCTCGATAATTGAAGGCGATTTTGAGTTGGTTTAGATATTGGACAAATGATGAGTGTTGGTGATTGGTAATGGTGAATGTGAAAGCTGTTTCAGAATGGTCTTTATTTGAATAATAAGAGGTCACTTCAGTATTATGTACTGAGCATGGGTCGTTGTACGAAACCAACTAACACTAAGGTTAACTAACACTAAGTTTAACCTAAGTGTCATTCTTTAGCAATACGCCTTAGTGAGCCAAGGTTAACTTAGAGTTTTGTGCAACAGAAGCTTGTTTAACAAAAATATGGTTGGTGGTGTACTAAACGAAAATAACACAAATGATTTAATACAGTTCCACCGTAAATTTAACTGCAAACATGGTCAAATCAGCGTTTTGGAAATGACGCAAATTATCCAAAACATAACCAAGATTACAACATATTTCGTTGAAGGAGCTAGTGAACCATCACCACAGACATAGGGCCGATATGCTTAATTTGAAAATGCAATCAAACAAATAATACATGAATAAATGATAACCTATTACCAGTGCACATATTCATGAAAGCAGATAAGTGTCGATGATAGCCATTGTCAACATCCTTGCCATTATCGTAAATCCGCGAATGAATTCAATATCATCTTCAAGAGGGGTCATTCGCTGCGAGCAATTTGTTAACTCAACAATAGCAGCTATAGATTAGTTTTACTGATCAAAGAACGTGTCGAGAATACCCGGATATTTGAAGTACTGCCGGAAATGACGTCATGAAGATGTATTCCTGACAATACTCTTATCTGTGCTCTTGATAATGTTTGAACTTCTCAAGCAAGGAAGTAATGTTGATTCTGTCGTCACATCGATCTACGTACGGTAAACTCAAAGCCCCTCTCGTGACGAGTTGTTTGAAAAGGTTGAAAATTGACAACATACAGATTTACATTAATTCGAGGCCCCTCAAGTGTAATTCTAGCGGTAAAGTATAAACAGAAGGCGCTATATTGTGTGTATGAGGCAGAAGAGTCAATATTTGGCCGGCTGTCGAGTGGGCCTGCAAACAGAAACGTATCAAAGATTGACCGCGCCTGACAAACAAGTATTGGCTGATCAATGGCAACGGTAAACGGTTGTATTGTGCGGGAGATTGCACGCGCACTTTGGCAAACATACATTGATCTGCTCTATTGATTATAGACACGTAATAGCTAAGAAACAGCACTTAGTTTAACTTGCCTCTTTTTATAAATCTGCTTGTCATGTATTTACTTGAAGGATTATTTAACGATTGATCTACGTTAACTTTCAACATTGAGCGGTCTGTCGTAGTCCTGCTTCATGACTGTGTATATGAAGGAGCCTTTAATACAGTCTAGGTCAACATTTAGCAAGTCTAGATTGACTGAATACACATGAAATAAGGTACCCAAATAAAAAAATATTATGGATAAAGGAACATTTAATTATTAAAATTTTTCATAGACTAAATTTTAGTCTAGGTCTGTCGATCTGTCGAATAGTGCCTGTTAAAATCCCTTATCTTGGTATGAATGTATGGTATTATATACGTGGTGTATAATGGATCATCACAAATGGACTAATAAATATCAGAGTAAATAATAGCTGAGGTTAAACAATCAATTAATATGTCACAGGATATTTCTATAGATTATCATGACCTGATTATAAGTCACTGATTTATGTACTAATGTAATGGCGAATAGTACACAGCCACTGTTTGTTGCCACGTTGTTTTGTGGACATAGCAAATATTTGCTGTAATAATGAAGCACTCGGCATACACACAATCCATAAGTCAAAAGCCAAGATATTAAACAACTTTTGTGACCTATAAAGGGTTAATTACACATAAATAAATAACTTTCTTAGTAATGACCTAATAACAGGTGTACACAATCCTTGTTTATGATTAATGTTTAATATGCGGACGGATCCTTGTTAGTTGATATACACATTTGCATTGATAAAAGCGTGGGATCATATTTGATTTATTCCACATAAAAAGTATTTATTTATCTTTTAAAAGGTTCTAGTTGATTGATATTGTTCTGCTAATCGATTTGGCCATTGACAAGAATAAATTTATGATTCAAAATAGAAAGAACTTTGAGTGCTTCATTCCTGCAGAAATTGAATTCCCAAAATATATTTTAAAGTCTTATGAAATTGGATACCAATATAACCGGTAGTAGAAACAGATTGGTTAAACCAAACACAATACGAAGAATTGACAGATAAACATTATAAGGTCATGAAAATCATTACAAGAGAATTTTGGTAAAGGGTACCACTGAACTACGCATGATGAGATGACACCAGAATAGAACTTGATCTACCACGTTTTACACGTTTTTCACGTTTTACCAAAACTGTCATAAAATACTAACGTGGTCAGATATCTTTCATGAGTACTTACCTTATAGCGGGCTCTTGCCGCTACACAGATGCTTGTTGGTATTCTTATATGAGCTGCATTCCATAAAAATGTAAGTTATTTGTCAACTGTGATTAAACGTTAAACATTGTCAACAAGCATCATGCATTAATCTATTGAACACTAGACAAATACTGCGGATACTATTGATACTTTAAAGTAGGTCAATACGTTGATGTGCAGTCCCACGTCAGGTACATTGACGAGGAAACGTTGTGAGCTACAATAAAATGATATCGATGATATCATTACGCACAAAAGTGCTCCCCATCCATTCAATGGCGGCAAAGACTCGCTGGTTCCAGACAAAAATCGCATACCATGTTCACAACAAGCCTTAACGTATTTCTTTCAAAAATCTCTCATTACGCACAGAAGTGCTCCCCATCCATTCAATGGCGGCAAAGACTCGCTGGTTCCAGACAAAAATCGCATACCATGTTCACAACAAGCCTTAACGTATTTCTTTCAAAAATCTCTTAATTTTATCAAAATACATCAACTTCTGAAACCATAGATAGTGGATGCTTCGGTTCATTGGTTTTAAAATGCATATTCATGTACATTCAGAACTCGCAAGCGATAAGGCGATTTGTGCTTCATATATACCGATAGTTGAATGTCCTATGAATTGAATTGATTTTTATCATTATGGCAAAACAATATAGTCGCAAAATCAAATAGAAGGTTTATATTAGAGTTTTAAGAGACAAGCAAAATATCTTTCGGAGACTACGATGGCTCATCATTCTCTTGTAGTCTTTGATTAAGTGGAATATTTTCATTCAGCGACGCAACACATCAGATCGAACCCATAACGCTGAGTGGCACGTACCGAAATAGCCGAATTCAAGGTCATGGCGTAGACGGAAAGGTCGCAGCGGTGACCTAAAACTGGTCGAATACGCAGACAGAACCCAGTGGTAATTTGAATATTGTCCAAGCAGAACAAGCGAGTGGTTCATGTCGCCGGAACTGGCTGTCAATCATCCGTCAATCAACTCCCATCGGGTCTGAAGAGAATCGAGTTTATAAAATATCAGATGCGAGTTTCATTGTGACTATGAGACACGTTCCCTCCCCCCGGAATCTCTAAATGTATTACATCCCTTGCGTGTCTGAGGGAAATCAATTTAGTTATGGTTTAGATGCAAGTTGGCCGGGAACGTGCCTAAACCCAACGACATGGCGGTTCAGTCTGCGTCCTCCAAATCCTCTTAGATGTATATCCGCTGTAACTCAAAGGCCTCGGCCAAATGTGATTGAGGCAAATTGTATCGCAAATACCAAGGGATTTGGCGTCTCCACAACCGCTATATCTGTAAGCGGGGCGCGAGGTGAAATTATTTATCAATAATTAAGCGCCTGATTTCCCCAGTTCGATTACTCCCTTAAAGCTCACTGTTTCTGAATTACAATTCCAGCTGGTACGGTTTTTTCCACGTCGCAATTACATTGGCTTTCATTTGGCCTGGGATTCCATTCGACTCCATCAGTGCAGAGATAGTGGTCAGAGCAGAGGACGGATCATCTTCATCGGGGACTCCTACATACTGATCCAAGTGCAGGCTGATATTTAATCTCTGAAAACCTTATCTATATTTCATAAACTAGGCAATTTATTAAATATTGAAGAAGAATCCTCGACAGAGTGGAATTTGAAACTGATGAAATCAAGACTAGAGAGGATTGGGTTACAAGATATGAGTAACCCGACATGCCTCTGGCTCAGTGAGGGCAGGTCGAGTCTGCAGAGATGAGACTTTCCAATCATACAGATGCTATGAGTATCCTATATCTGTTCATCTCTACATGTATCTGAAGCAGTGGTTGATCCGGAAAAAAAGGGCGGCCAGGGGTTTCGAGCTGTACATGTAGCGTTCTGCTAAAAGAAATACCAAGTGTTACGACTTTGTATGAAAGCGACCTGAGTCTAAGATAAGATGTGTCCTCCGTGGATGCTGCATACACTAAAAAATTAAACTTTCAGTTTATTATCTGTTATTTTGGAGAATGGAGGTAATCAATTTTGGCTAACTATTAGCCATGGTAGCTATTTAGCACTGTAAAGATTAAAGCTCTACTGTTTAGTTTTTATAATTACTTACATATCTTTTAGGTCTGTCACTGGATCGATAACAATACCGACACAAGTTAAACTTCTGGACATCTCTCTTACCTGTTCACACATTTAGCGAATTCAAATACATTAAATCATGATACGTGCATTTTAGTTAAATTTTATAGAAAAACATATGACAAAATTCACAAATATACATTTACATATACACACAGCCACTATTATTCCAACATATTAAACTGATAACTCTAGGGAGTCTTATATATATGCTAAGTTTTATTTTTAAAATGTCAAAACATTTCATTACCATAAGTGTTCGTGCATCACGATATCTACGTGCTTCACGTTTTGAATAGATATATGACGTAAATTTGTTAAGGGATAGTTACAAGACATCTCGAGATGCACGAGCAAGTCCGTCCCTAAAATAAGATAAAACCTAAGCAAGTCTATGAACATACCAAGAGCTTGATTTCTGAAAGTAATGAAAATTCAATCTCCTTTTAATTTTATATGATATATTTTCCAAATTTTAGGTTTACTGACCATATTTCATTGCAGAGTCTATTTTTAGTCTCGAGCGAATACTAAGCACCAAGGGAGAAGAATGGGTGTGTCCAGTATCAAAATGAACGTGACAATATTGTTCGATCGGAAATAAGTGTTTTGTTGTGATTGTAAAAAACATATTTATTACACATATGGTGAATCATAAGTGATGACGTCTCAATCGTCCCAAACTGTGTTCAACTGGAGGTGTCTCCTTGGAGACATTGTTTTCATAGCAGATTCTGCACAATGCGATGCAATTTTCAAATACATTACATTACAATACTTGCACAACATCGGAGGACTCCAAAAGACTCCAAACTTTTCATGACAATAAAAAAACGACCTCATAAGCATCACTGCGTTCAGATTTGGGGAATTTTAATTGAAAGTTAATGCAGAATGATATTTGGATGATAGATATAAATTTCGCCTTTCTTCTCAAATCAAAAATATGATTACTTGTTCGTGAAATAAAATTGGGAAGGGGAGAGAGGGTGTAACTTATGTCGACTCGTGTTGACATAATATTTGATATCAGAACCCTCTTCCTGTTCAAGTCATACCTCATTCACTATTGAGTATCAAATTTTACATATTCATTTTGATAATGTGACGATTCAATTTTTATGTAATGAATATATTCATCTACAGAACAGTCAGATTTATGGTTAACAGCTTCTTAATTTTGGAGAACGATGTGCTTCTTCCTTCGTTAGGTGGATTCATTGAAATGTTCAACTTGACCATTGGTCTAATTTTACATATATCTTTGAAATAGTAGGCTCTTCCAGTGTCTAAAACGTCTAAATCGTGTTACAATGATAAGACACTTATCAGATCATAAGTAAAGGTTTTTGATTGAATTGAGGTTTACTAACTGTCCTTATAATTTTTTCTGATTTCCAAAATTAATATAAACATTTCTATCATACATTCAATGAAACAGATGACGTATATGTCATATGGCTCATATGGGAAGTCTTTACCTGTTTTGAGCTTATAATCCATATTATAATTTTTAATATTTATTTGGTAAGTAAGTACTAACCAATGGGGAAGTATAAGTTGTGTAATACACTACTTACATGTCACGTTTTGCAAATATAATGTGTTCAACGAAATGTCTAATGGATTATGTTAAACAAATAACCCGATGATGTCAAGCGAACCATAATCTCTTAATACCATGCTTAGTGGCTGAGAGCATAATTGGTGGCAGATGTACTTCACTAGTGTCTGTTCATTCGTTATACTTTCACTTGAAGAACATTACAAGAGGGTAATTTAAATAACAAAAAAAGTTCACATAACGTTGAAATAAATTCATTACAATGCATATTTTGTTTGCGTTGTCTTCAAAATATTTCAATATTTTCTTGCGTTTTTAAATGAGAATCCGTAATCCGTTAATATTTCATAGCCGACTTTTGGTGCAAACCTGTCAAGTGTAGCGCTAGACTCCGCCTACTTATCAAAGTCACGTGGAGTAGTGTACTTGTTCGCACCATTTTAGCCAATCAAAATCGGCCTCACTTTGTTTTAGTTCAGACAGCTCATTCTATTCTAACTTGACTGCTGTTATTTAATGACATTTCTCTGCATTTCGAAACGTATGCAGTAATAAGCATTGACTTCTCAAAGATGTCAGAGAAAGACTCATATTAAGTCCCTAACAAATTTACAACATTATGTTGTTGGTTTTTATTTTATGTATTATATATATATAATCAAGAAAAATAATGTGACATTATGCTATTACGTTAGATATTGATTTTCCTCTGTAATATTATCTTTAAATACAAAAAAGTTGAATTCGAAATGGATCTTTGCAGCAAGATAAACCCAAACTCCACGTGACTGGATTAATTATTCACGCATTATGCTAGTTTATGTTCATGAGGTCAGGTGACTGGGGGCTTCCAGCGCTCTGATTGGCTGAACGAGTCGTGATTCTGTGAATAGGAAATTAGCCCACGTGGATTATGAATACGCTGGATTAGTTGAGGATAGGGCCAATCAGTGAGAAGCTAACATGACTGGCGTATTTTCCCACTACCATTGTTACCCGAGAGTTAGCGCTGGGCTCAATTATCTCTATGTGTGTGTGGTATCCGAGGAGAGCTCAGTCGACAGGTCTCCGCCGCTTGCAGTTCGTACCATAAACTGCGGATATATTTAACCTAGATTCTGTGCAAGTGGATTGCGATGTGTTCATAATCAATTTACATGCGGATGGTTATGTAGACTACGTACTGTGTGATATGTTGGTGAGGAAAGTGCCTGTACGCGGCGGTTTGCCCAACTGCGCTCGCTAACCTCATTGTGTTGGCTGGCGAGCTGACCTACTCTCATCGCACGGACTACGCCTCAATTCCGGGGCTATTTCTTCATCTCTGGAGCTAAATCAACATTTACAGGACCTATCCACCCTCAAATTGGAGAACCACCACGGCAAAATGTATCCAAACCGACACCCGGTAAGTGTAGATAGGTTTAAAGTCGCGAATCGAGGAGCGTGGGTCCCTTCCTTTGTTCCCATTCCCGACCGCTGTTTCTCCCATCATACGTCACGTGGATCGTCTTCCTTCTCCTCTCGCCTAGTGATGATTTAATGTAAAATCACATGAGAGGGATCCCCGCGGAATTATGCAGGCTTGTTCATTGTTTATGTGTATATTTATGGATAATGAGAATGTATATTTAACAGATGGATGGACATTACGTTTTTTGTGCATTTGATTGCAGGGGCCACCGCCGCAGCCGGGCCAACCCTTCAAGTTTACAGTGTCTGAATCCTGTGACCGAGTGAAGGAAGAATTCAGCTTCCTTCAAGCCCAATATCACAGGTAAGAATGGCAAAATCATCAAATTAGCCAAGCGGAACGCGAGCAGCGCAAATCCAGACAGCGGTGTTTTTATTCCTTCCCGCTCGCGGTGTTTACACGAGTGGGACGGTGCGAGCGCCATGTTCACCCAACTGTTCCAAACCCCAAGAGCCTAGGTCGCAACTGGCGCTGACATTTCGAGGTATTGGCTTGCTTGCTTGTCAATATGCTCACTTCTAATGTGATCGATGTTGGTCAAAATAAACAACTACTTGTCAAGGCAAATACGCTGGTCCTTTGATTGACGAATAAGTCTTTATACGCTGAGGGCTGTTAAGTTATATGACAGCATTGAGGGTAATACGGCTGTAATACACACCGACTAAATAGTTTAATTTACAGTGTGACACATTTCGTAACATTTATTGTATTAACAGACTCCGCTGCTTTGTTTGTAAAACATTAAACCTGTGTCACTCTGTTGCTTTGTGTGTGAGATATGACTTCATATCACTCTCCATATTAAATAACGATAGCTTGCGACTTTAAATCGAAGGAGTCAATATGCTGTGGGAATTATTTTTAACCTCATCAAGCCCACTCGAGTCCTATGGGTCTAGACATGCTATCACACTAGAGAAATCAATTTCTCTACACCAGTCAATGGAGCCATTGGAGGCTATGGACGAGCAGGTTGAAAGCTATCTGTATAATTTAACACTTGCCATATGGCCTGCATGTACATGGGTATTTATATCTCCATAGCTTATGATGGTTAGTGTTTACATCAACTCTTATCTTTGTAAATTTAGAATATTTGTATTGTACACTTGATAAACACCCCTCACAAATGCGTTTATTCCTTGTGTACAACAAAACTTCATTTATTTGCTCTTGTAAATTCAAAGCCACCACTTCTGTTATGATCTTCTCTAGATTTTGTTCTTACCATGATTGATGAATTAAACAGTAAAAAAGGTCACACAGACTCGTTCAATTGTAATAGACCACCCACATTAAACAATAGGCTGGTTTCAAGATTGTTTCTTAAGCTTCAGGATATCCCTTTACAAACAAGCATAAAGCAGTAAGATTTTTTGTTAAAGTATTTCATCTATTTTAAGAAGTAAATTGAATTAATACTCGCCCATTGAAGACATGGCTGTTGAATAAATCTACAATGTTATTTCACATTGTGTCAAGACTTCACATGCTGACACTGACGTCACATGACGTAACAATTGTTAAGCATGATGTCACAATGTCAGCGGCACGGTAGCCATGGTAAATTCTTTGATATAATTAGGCAAGTGATAAATAGAATACTACATTCAGTCCCGTTTAATTACATGTTTGTGAAACGCGTTAATGATATCAGTATATGGCTCGCTTTTGCTCGTTGCATACCACACAAGTAACATCGTTTCATGAAAATGTTATTAAAAATAAATCCTTCACTACTCTGAATAAAAATCTATTTTAAGGTTAATATTAGCTTTAACTGTTATCAGCTGATTCATGTTCAAATACATAAGTGTAATACACATCCTTTTCAGAAAATATTCCAAAGTTGTTTTTTGAATGAAAATAAGAAAATCAAAAATTGCTGAAAAGACAAATTTCCTTATAAATAACTGAAAGAATTAAAAAAAATTGAAAAAAAATCGAAATGTCAGCAAATACTAATTAAGTAAAGGCTTTATCAAGTGTATAGCTGGTCGGAGATGGAGTAAGGTTAATGGATATTTCATCAGTATGCCTATGGATCAGCGGAGCACACATAAAGGTTAGCATGCTTACTTCAAAGGACTTGGCTGTCAGATGGTATTACCAAGCTGTTTATCTCCTTGTTATTCTAACTCACTTGCCTTATTGGAGAATTTATGGACATTAGACTCAGGAATTATCATTCATGCAGACTTATTTTTGATTCAAAGATTTCTTTACAGTTATCCTAGGCGAGTAACTTTCAAATAAGAGAATTGATTTGAAATGGTAATTTGTTTCTAAAGACATGGCAGTGGAATCAAAGTTTGTAAATGTTTATCATTCTTTGAAGCGGAATTAATCAATGCAAATTTATTTTGTCTGCTGTAGACAACACGCTGTTCAATGTAATTATGATCTGAAATTGAATTGTTTTTTTATTAAACAAAAGCTGTATATTTGTTGAGGTTTTAAGTCCTGACAAAGGCTATGCATTTATTGAGGGTTTTTAATTGACTGGAGGATATTTATTTACATTTTTAATACATTACTAAAGTTATTTATATATTGAGGTTCTTAAAACTGGTTGAAGGTTTCATTGAGGTTTAAAAGCTGAAAAAAGGCTGATTAACATTGAGATTCTTAACACATATGAAATGTTATATATTAATTAGTTTTAGTAGATAATGAAAATCAGGAGTTTAATTTCCTACCAGTAATACAAAGGCAATATCCACACTTACATTGGATGGGATAGCCCATCAGTTGGTACGTTTAGCCTTGGAACAAGAGGTCTGGGATTTGAATCCTGCCAGGGGCTCAGCACATTTGTATGCAGTAGAGTGTAACGGTTCACTGAGTATCAGCCCAGTACCACCATTGCTTCACTAGTTCTAGCCAATGCTTGTAGGTTTCACCACTATACATAGCCACAGTCGTGTTGCCGGCTTTCTCTCTGCAACAATAATAGCAGTCTTGGTGTAAGTGAAATACTCTTGAAAGTGGCGTTTACCTTAAAGTCACAGAATTTTACTTACACATTTGAGTGCTTCTTAGGAGTTTGGCAGATGAAGATTGAGGTTTGATATTATGGATTTATAGCTTTGTTGTAAATGAATATTCTTGTCCAAAAAAGCACCTGATATTAAAACATTACATGCATGTAGGAATATTGTGATGTGTAATTACTAATCTATTCTCTCTTCATTCTGACAAGCTACAATGTATACAAAAAGATAGACAACATGTCGGTGAAAGAACATCCGTTACAAAAACACAATGAGCTTTTACAATAGAATTTCATGTCATAGGATGAGAATGTGTTTGAAAGAGCGTTATTAAGTGAAGTGATGAGCAATGTATGATTGGTATGCAAGCCAGGTATAACATACATAGGTAAACGTTGTCCTACTTGTGTTGACGAGTGGAAAGTGTCATTGGTTGTGGATAGCATTGACATATGATGAGCGGGTGTACATATCACAAGTGTCACTAGTACCATCATAAGTCAGATGGGGCAACGCACTGTGTGTCCGTGTAGTTCATTTACAACCAGGCTTGCTTGTATCATCACTCAAAAACTGGAGCACTTGACACTTGTTTTGACAAGATTGTTTGCATGGATTTATGCACATCATTTTGCTAAATTGTTTTCGATAAGAGAATTTTGTTTTTGATTAAAAGAATTTTTAATCTAACTTTTTTAAAAAAGGTTTTTAAAAAGGTAAAATATTTATTTATGATATTCATGTGATTTTTATATGCCACTCATTTGAATTTCAATGTGTCAGTTTATCACCTATTTGTGCGGACAATTTCAAAATATGTTTAAACTAAAGGAATAATGTAGTTTAATTATCAATACCAGGGGCATTAAACAAGACAATTTCATCTATCAAAATGAACTAATATAAATAAGGTCTGAACAAAAAATGCAAAACATTAAACTTTGAGAGCCTAAACAAAGATGAAAGATTAATTAATCTACAATATAGCTTGCAGTATGTTAACCCTAAAGTTATCAGTGCTCCGTAGGTCATTTATTCTCCAACTTTTGAATACCATTGAAAATATTATTTCAAGTTAAGCCCTTGTGTTATCTAACTAGATAGTAATCATCCAATCACATCAAACTGTCTCGCTTAGTGAACCATCAGCCATGTCATGAACAGATAATAGATACAAAGCAGTTGCCATGGAAACTGGAGATAACGAATTCTGAAATTATGCATTAGTTCAAAGTAACATAATTGTAACATTATTGGAAGTTTCATTGTTTTGTTGCTAACACCCCAGGCCCTAGTCACAGCTGATAGTGTCGAATGGGAATCCATGCACTGGTGATCCAGTGGTGTAATGACATTGGGAATATTAAACACAAACGATTTGTATTTTGATGAGAAATATGTATGAATCATGTAGGAATTGGGGAAAAATGATAGACAAAGAAATATGAATTTCAAATTTATTCATATCATTGCCGGAAATTGGAATGAATAAACATACATTTTTCCCAGTTGGTGTCGTTTGTTTTTTAAAATTGTTTTTTACTTTTTGAATATATGTATTTAACTGTTATTTCATTTATTGCAGTCTGAAAATGGAGTGTGAAAAACTGGCACAAGAAAAGACAGAAATGCAGAGACATTATGTCATGGTAAGTTTCGTACTTCTTAGGGAATTGAGTTTTAAAATCAAGCATTGAATATTGCTATGTGGATGTAGATCAGTAACATGGTCATTAAGAGTGGGAACTAAAATTAATTCATCAATATTTAAGTCTTCAAAACGTGTCAGTACCTTTGGGAGCTTTCTTTTTATGTATATTTTGACTAAATTAAAAATATTATGAATACAACTTATCTGGACTGAATGCGGTTCCACAAAGCAGATGTTAATTATGATTAATTGTAGCCCATTCTTCTAAGTTACAATTTATAGTTACAATTAATTTAAGTATTTTGTGGTGATGTACACTTCTAATATGTCATGAACCCTACATCCACATGCAATTTTAATCCATTTAGTGGAGCTCCAATTTTTTTTATTGATCTCAGTGGCAAATCGGCAATAATTCTGTATCAAGTCATTTCCTGTTAGTTGGCTACGCAGGAATGTTGGTCTTATTAAATTCAACAAACGAAGGACAGTTTTCTCTATGAATTCTACTTTACAATATGCAGACAGCAGTAAGTGTAGGATCAATGTGAAGATGTGAATAGTGTAGAACTTCACATTGATCACACCCTTCTACAGTACATGCTGAAAGTAGACAATTATGTGGTGGACAATTCAATCTGAAAGCCCGACACAATGACAAAGAGGTTGAGCAAATGCATGGAAGTGGTGTGAAGTGGGCAAGTATTCTGCAGGCTGATGTGGTTAGACAGTAATGTGATTACTTGTTTGAGAGTAATGTGATTATTGGAGGGGAAGGCTGTGTTCGATGGAGACCCCGGGCCAATCCTTAATGAGACGCTTTGCATTATTGACAAGCTGTTCCTACATGTGCTGCTGTACCTGCCTACCCAGGATATGGACATCTCTTCATCCCTAGGATCAAGACATAATGGACATTACTGAATATAAGTACCACTGCAGTTTCGTGGTATCAATACCCATGTACTCTAGAATGGGTCTCAGGATTGGGATGTCTCTGTTGTGCCTATGGTTCTGAAAAAGTACATGATAGACAAATGGACAATAGTAGTACACATCAGTTTCCTTGTGTCATCCAGGTGATCTTGTGTGTCTTACACCTTCCTTTGGATTCATCTCTTCCTTAGGGTCAAGACCATTACACCAGAAACCTGTGGATAATACGAAACAGTAAATCTTTTTCATACATCTTGTTTTAGTCTGACCTGCTGACTGCTGTTCAGAATATTTAACCTGAAATGTTTTTGAGTCTCATTCATTGACTCGTTGAAGTGTCATTCGAATCGTAATGGTTACTGCATACTGCTAGCATTTCAGTTACTATCTTGGTATTGAGACCATTGAGCACTTGTCTGTCATTTTGTTTCATCCATGCCAAGACAACACAACATTTGGTCATAATTTGGATATCATGAGATCTGAGACAAAGCGGCACTTTACAACAGCTCTTTTTTCCTGAGATCTGGACATCTTGTCTTTCTTGGTGAAGAAACTGGGAGACATGAAGGAGTTACTGACTAGTGATACAAATCTAAATGCAAATAGATAATTATGCATATGTTACAATTTAAAAGTGTTGATGCATGTGTATTTTGGGCTGGAGGCCTGTTACTGAATAAAATGTCTGTCTGTCTGATACCACTTCAGTATCAAGGTACAGGAACCAAAGTTTTCTAATGCGTATCTGTCATGTGAATTTCAGCAACACTTGGTGATGTCAATTTCAGAATATATCCTGATTCTCTTTCTAGTTTCACTCTGACAGTGGAAAGTTCTGTTTAGATGTACTTCAAGTCAGGCATTTTCATTTGTGTTTTCATGTCAACGAGATGACATGATTAAAAACATTTGACTTTATGTGTTTACTTAAGTTAAGGAGTCTGTAATTTCATTAAATCAAAATTGTTATTTAAACTGAAATCATCTTTAAAAAAATCAAATTTCATTTGGTTTAAGAATTGAATTCAAATCATTTAAATTTGTTTTATAAATCAAAATAATACTTCAGCAGCAAATCTTGCAAAATGTCTCCATTTTTATCAGTTCTGTCATTTCATTGAGTGTTGAATTCTTTGCAGAAAATGATATCATAAGAATGATTGAGTGCTCTATAAAGTAGTCCTGACAAGCCCTTTAAATAGGTTTGCTATTGATTGTGTGCCAGTCATCTCGAGCTGTGATGAAATTATATGTGTAAGGCTTTCCGATTTGTCTCGCTTCTTCCCAGAGATGAAATTCGCGATCAGTCTTAAGTATGAAAATATTGCCTGAGCTAATATTGATATTAGCAACATGGCCCTGGCAATTCCTCTACAATAGAGAATAATTTCAGATATTGAGGGAGCAATGTTTACGATGTAGCAATCACTCTATCTAATGATAGCATGACAAATTAGATCTCCATATTTGATGTCAACAGTGTGGATCAATGTGATGACTAGTTCTCTTTCCCAATAAGGATACCCAGCCAATTCCAACTGTTCCTCCCTGCTCCTGCCCCTGCTCCTGCCCCTGCTCCTCCCCTGCCCCACTGCCCTTTTCTGTGCTCCTAGAGGCTCTCCCCCCTGCCTCTTCCTCTCCATAAGGACCAGAGAAGTGTCCTTTTCTTCCCCTCCAGACAACCATTTAGTTGCCTGCTGGTTAGTTCCTGATCAGAAGCAGCTTTCCCTTTAGATTATCTCTTAATCATTCCACCATCATCCCCTGCGCTGAATCAAATCCAAATCTATCTGTTAATTCTTGCCTTTGCTCTTGACAACCATGACACTCCCTTCTTTTCCCCTTCTCTTTGAGCAACTACAACCACTTTTTTTAATTCTCTAATGACCATTCTTCGCTTCATCCACCAATCAAGCAGTTTTTCTGACCAACACCTCTGAACTATCTTGGACAATTGGACTGGAATTGTCCTTCCATAGGTGTCTTCATCAAGTGCTGCTATAGAGACTGTATGTTATAGTCCGGTAGTCCATGTGCTAAATACTCAAGCCCCCATATCAGCAGAAGATGCTTGTTGGAACGAGGCATGGGGGAGATGAATAATTTAGATCTAGGCCCAAGTCGCGATGAGATAATTTCCTCCGAGAGACTCTCTTATCACGTATGGAGACCTGGTCTGAAAATCCCCACACCATGGCCCATCTAATCGCCAATAGATGACAACTCGTAGCCAGAAAGCTAATATCACTTTTTTACCATTTGGCGTTCTCTTTTCTCACTTGTCTCGTGTTAAAATGGCCCCATGTTCATTGATTTTCCTAGCACTTGTCAGAATTTCATCCTTGGCCTAGGATTATGCAAGCCGAATGACGATGGTAAACTAGCGAAATTGGCTTCTGAAAATAGTTTTAGCCGCCAAGTGCTTTGAATAATGAATAGGTTTTGGTCATTTTCTTTCATGTCATCATGTTGCCCCAAGCCTACTGCAGCCCTAGTCTTTCTCCCTGCCAATCATCTAGCAGGCGGAAAATTATATTTTTTATTACTATGATGTCTTGGATTGATTTGAAATATTTCCCTATAACCCCATATCACCGCCAACTAATGTTTCCAAAGCATGAAATCTTCCCCCATTCACCCAGGATTGGCCTTTAACTTCTAATTCTACACTCGCTACAGAATTGATTATATTTGTAAAAACACTCTTTAATCAAGGTTTTTATGTTTGGGGAGGAGCCACTGTGCCATTTAAAGAGAGATTGCATGTGTTTATATTGATAAAAGCGAAGATATGATTAAAGCATTTTGGGAAAAGGGAATTGAGTAAAATTCAAATTCAAATTGAAATAGAATGTCTTCTGATGATAAATTTTATGCCTTTTTTTGGTGAGAAGTTTGAACTCATCTATCTATAAGAAGCACTTAAAATGACAAGATATGTGTTATATGTTATTCTGTTTCAAGTTGAAGTTGGTATAGGTTTATAATTGTTTTTACTATACATGCAAAGTAATAATGGATATACATGCAGATGTCAAGATTATGAATGTTGATTTTTTTATTTCACTACACACTGATTATATTTCAGTCCAAAAAATTCCACCAACCAATACATTTTAGTCCATAATGTATAAATCATAACAAAGCATATTATCATATATTTCTTTTGTTTTCAGTACTACGAGATGTCTTATGGGCTCAATGTTGAAATGCATAAACAGGTAAATATTCAATACCTATTTCACTTTTGCCCATATTTTAATTGAAAAGTTATTCATCCCTACTGAAATCGTCACTCATGTGAAAATAGCATCAAAATCAATAGTCAGTTTATTTCTCATTTGACTTTCATTTAAATTCTGTAAAAAAAACCTCAAAACTTAACAAAGGGAGTTAACTCTGATCTGTCAATAGTCTCATTAGCAGGTGACAGAACAGAATAATTGCTTTACTTGTAACCGTGCACTGACCTGTAGAATGCGATATAACTTTATCGAACCTGTTGTACTCGTGTACGTTTTATGATCAATTTGTTGTGTCTAACGATATTGGTTCACCACATGAATTCATACGACACGCGTGACTGCATAAATATTTACAAGCGCGTAAACTCTATATTGTTGTACACTTTTTCATACCTCAGTTCACACTAATCATAAAAGCTCTGAAAGGGAGATAATTCAAATAAGAAATTGGTATTTTTTTCAATTTTCTAAAAAAAAGACCAAGACACGTAAATGTTTGTTTTATATTTTTTTACAAATAATTCCATCTTGCAGTTTGAAATCCATTTAGCAAAAATTCCTTCACAAAAAATCAAACATTGTGTTTATGGTCGATGACAAATTGGGGGGAAAATATATTTGAATGTTTACAGACCAAACCACACCAAACAAATCGCTCTGGTTCTATTACAGATGAAAGCACACTTTTGCTGATAAGTTTCATATCGGCAACATCTGGAAGTGTAAATTAGATCTTATATACTATATTCAAAGCAGTTTATGGTTAAATTGAATCAGCTTGCGGTGAAAGACAGCTGTTGGCTAGTGAAGTAGCTTAAGCTGATAATGGAGAGATTGATGGCGAAAATCATACCTTTGGGTTGATTAATTTCAAAAATTAGGAAAAAATTATTAAATACATAACTTTCATAAAATTGTAAATAATTTATGATGTCATTGTTTTAAAGTTTTCATTTTAAGATAATCAGTCAAAAAATATAAATTTATTTGCAATTTGATTTGAAAGCACAGAAAATTGTTATTTTGCCTTGGAGAACATTTTTAAAGATGTAAATTTTGATATCTGATAAATTTGTATGAAATGTATGCATAGTATTTGAGTTTGGTCTGTTTAAATCATAGGGAAAATTTAGTTCTTTAAAAGCAATAAATGGAATTTATTAAAAACAATTATTGTCGACAATAACCAGGATCTTTTGGATAGATTATATTTCTTTTGTCTCTTATTTTCATATATCTGCTATAGCAATTAAAATTTTGTCTGGAGGCATTCCTAACTTGAATATTATATTATCATTAGTTTGCATTCTGGGGATTTGATAGAATATCTTATCTTTTATTTTGGAAATATTCAATAAAATTATTCCACAAACTCAAATGTTTGAATTTCTGATACATCATTTACAGCAAATCGTCTAATTTTGTATTCATGTTGTGTTCAAAAACACATTTTCTGATTGAAAAAGGAAGTTTGTAGATTAATGGAGACAATCGCGTCGTTCGATGGCGTCTTGTGCCTTGTTAATGCGTTTTAAGGGACCGTTTTGGATAGCTTTGATAAAAAACAAGCTTCAGATGAGCTAAAAGGACCATTTCATTCTCCAAGTGCATCAAAAGTGCTGTTGAAAATTTTATAAGCAGTAGCTGTGTGAGTGGTATTGATTCGTGCTGACATTTAATAAAAAGAATCGTAGAAGAACCATGCTTTATAAAATGGCTTTATCACACAAGGCCTGCTGGGAAATGGCTGTTATAACCTCTGATGATGCCACCGACGCCATTGCCGTAATACTCCCCATCAAAATGCCTGGGGTCGAACAATCATTTAAATATTGCATAGAAAATATGTGTTTTTATAACATGTGTGGCTGACAAGTATACAAGTTGCTTTTTCATTATGTCGTGATTTGAGTTCTTAGTGGTTGTCTTGCTTTGATTTGATTAGAAATAATACAGTAAGATAAAGAAGTTTTTGGAATGAATGTTAAAATGACATTTTTTATTCAAAAACATTTCAATGTGATTGAAATACGTGTTTATGTATATCTGAATATATGAACTGAAATAACATGCTTTCTGAAAATAAATGTTGTGTAACAGATTAACGTATATATAACTTTAAGAAATTTTTAAAAAGTTTTGAAAGAAATATGGAACGAAATATGTTATGCCAAAAAGTGTCTGAATAACTGAAAAATAACCTATTTTATTGGTTCATTTCACCTTCAAAGCAACTCAAGAGCCACTGCATACACAGATGCACTGTGTGTACTCAGGGATAGTGTAGGCATATACTTAGGCATTATGTGTACACAAGAATAGTGTGCATATACAGATGCATTTCATGTACCCAGCAATAGCATAGGCACTTCATATGCAATTAAAGGATGTATGCATATAGAGAACCACTGCATGTATTCAGGAATAGCGTAGGCACCACACACACTGGAATAATGTAGGCAGATACACTACATGTACCCAAGAATAATGGAGGCATGTACAGATGCACTCCGTGTACGCAGCAATAGTGTAGGAACTTTATATACAGTTGAATAGTGTATGCATTTACAGATGCACTAAATGCAGACAAGAATAGTGGAAGCATTTCAGATGCATTATATGTTGCCAGGAATAGTATAGGAACATCATGTACAATTAAAGAGTGTAGGCAATACATTTACAAAAATTTTTGTAGTCATATACAGACAAACTGCGTGTTTACACAAATAGCATAGGCACTTCACATACAATTAAGGAGTGAAGGCATATACAGACACACTGGGTGTTTACACAAATAGCATAGGCTCTTCACATACAATTAAGGAGTGAAGGCATATACAGACACACTGCATGTCTACACAGTAATAGTGTAGGCACTTCACATACAGAGATGCACTGCATATACGCTGGAATAGTGTAGGCATGACATCTACAAATACACTTTGTGTGAGCAGTGCTACAAGACCAACCATGGAGCCCCATTCAGTATTGATTGAGAGCTGTAACAAGATACTCTGCCTTCCTTATCTAATGAAAATTCCATTATCTTTCCTTAATGTGGCCAACTTGTCCTGAGGTGGCAAAGTAATGTTAGAAACTTCTTATATTCTCATTTACCTTGAGCCAAATTTAAATCAAGAATGAGAAAATAAGGGGTTTTTTTCAAAAAGGAAATATCATGTTTTGTAAAAGCTTACAAAATAAACTTGATAAGATCGCATGTATGATTTTAGTTACTTGTGACATTTACATCATTAGCTATATATCCCTTTAAGATTAAGATTACTTTTACATCATTCCTGATGAAACATGACCCTAGTGAGAAAAATTTCAAGTGAGAAAGGAAAGACATTTATCATTTTTCTTTAACTAACTGCTCATATTACATGGCAATAATAAAGAAGACATTGATGATAGTCGATACAGCAATTGTTAAAAGTTTTATCATTATTGAAGGTTATTTTCTTATCTTGAAGGTAAATGTTGTCTAATCTTCAGGATTATTCAAGATTAAATGTTATTTAGTCTTAATCATCATTTAGATTCGTTTGATATCTTAATCAAACAGTAGTAATTTAGTTTATGATACAGGTAAATGTCATACATACATCGCCACAGTTAAACTTGTACGAGGTCGACCTAATTTCGAGGCAGAAATGTGTTCTTGAAAAGATGCAAACCCAGACTCTGAAACCTTCGAGGTCACTTTACCACAGGATAGATAGAAGCCAGCGCTTATTTCCACTTAAAAAATATTTCAAATCTGTCAACTGCAACTGAGTAATTCTTAGTCTTTAGAGTACCGTATTTCCTCGAATAGATGCCCCGTGTATATTTTTAAAGATCACTGGCAGTCCCAGCGCCAATTGAAACCCGGCGTCTAATTCAGATAGGGCTTTGCAAGATTAATCATCTCAGTTTTAAAGTACCGATATATGTAGACTATCATGACAAACTCTCTTAAAAATTATTGTTTTTGGGTGAATGTTTATTCAAAATTGAAAGTATACATACGATAGTATGTGTATTGCATTGCATTTCTGCTATTGGGAGATTCCCTTATGTATCTTAGTTTAGTAAAATATCAATAAATCATCTTATCCTCGATGTCTATTCGTGACATGGTTACTATTTTTTCCAACAGTTGCATCTATTTGATGAAACATGGTATAAAAAATGGTATTTTAAATAAGAATAAAGAATATAAGATATTTTTCACATTTCCTACATCCACCTGAAACATAGTAGAATCTAGAACAAACAGAATAAAGCTTTTAAATAAGAAATAAAACTGAAAATATTTTCACTGAGTGCATATGTTCAGTTCAGTGAAGAAGCTGATGAGATTCAATGAAACACAAAGTCGCATGAACGTGCAGAAATAGAAAACACCTGAGACACCTGAGACACCTGACGACCTGAACTGTAATTACTAGGCGTTGTTTCCTCGTCTTCTAATCTGACTGGAAATGTCTACAGCATGGGTTTTATGATGTAAGGACATCATTACCTATCGGATCTGACTGGCGCTAAATGAGTTCCTGCGAGTTCTTACTGCAGTCTTGGAATATGTCACACATGCATGTCTGTGCGTCCTCATTATCTATCGCTCTGATTTCTTCCAGTGGAATACAGTCTTAGACTCCGACCATGTGTCTCATAAATAGTCCGAAAGGAATTAGCGATATTTTCAATTTGATATGATTCTGATTCCTGAGATTGAAATATGATTTGATTTGTGGACAAAAATCATCATTGACATGCCAAACCTTTGTCAGTTATTTAATTGGTTATTTTTTTATTTTGCAGACGGAAATTGCAAAGAGATTGAATGCCATATGTGCGCAGGTTATCCCGTTCTTGTCACAAGAGGTAAGCATGGGACCCAAATCTCTTTATGAGGATATTATCTAAAGGTGTCATTTTGGACACCAAATTTTATTATTAGATTTGATATTTTAAAACATGAATATTATGACGTGCCTTGTTTGAATGTGTTTGAATAGTGTATTAAGAAGATGGTCTTCACTCACTGCTTGTAGTTGAAATCTGTTTAAATGTGATTTGTTTGGGTTATGCCAGCTAGATTCTGATTAATAGAGAACAAGTTCTATGGATTTACAACTTCTTTATTGCCATCCTGAAATAAAGAAGTTATAAATCCATAGAACTTTTTCTCTATTCATCTCACCAACTTCTAAATGCCTCTCACAGAGTAGATTCTGATTGGTTAACATCATCTTTAAACTGGTTGGTCAGTGATTCTTGTTTTTCATTGGCTGATATGTTGATTGGCCAGTGTTATCTTGCTTCTGATTGGTTAACCCTGTGTTGCAGCATCAGCAGCAGGTTGCAGCAGCCGTGGAGCGAGCAAAACAGGTCACCATGCAGGAGCTGAACGCCATCATTGGGGTGCGTTATACTCATTTGATACCTCTCTTTTCATTTGATACCTCTCTTTACACATAGATGTATTTACTTTGTTATTTTAAAGCATTTCCGGATAGCAGAAATTTTCTGTTTTACTGGTTGACACTTTACTCATTAAGCAATGACTTATTAGTTTGCAAGTAGTATGTTTGATACCTCTCTTTTCCTGGGATACCATACACTTGACATAACAAATAATGTTTGATACCTCTGACCCAATTGATACCCTCCTGCCACTCTGAAGTAGAAGGCATTTTTTTATCAGATACAAACTTCCATGTGAACGGTATCTTTGGAATTCATGCTAGAAATAATTTTGCGAGACTGTTATTTAATACCACTCATTTAATTTATTATAGATATTGCCGTATGGAATGTTACCAATGATTTAAACCTTCACCTTACTCTTCAGAAAGAAAGCAACTAATTTTCTTACATTTAAATATAAAAAAACCCTTTCATATAATTTCATTCTGACTTGATTCCTTTCACATTTCACATTAAAAAAACTGAACAAAACATGTAGAATTGATTTAAGTGTTTTAATTTTATAAATAAATTATGTATTTATATATTTGAAAAGATATTGTGATGCCATTACCTGTATTTATTATCTCAAATAGCTATAAATATTGAAAATGCAGATTTTTTTAGTCACTTTTCTAAAAAGCATTTATTGAATAACATTCTAGAAATCCCATCCATGAATTATTTGTATTTGAGAATGTTATCTAAATCACATGAAACCAGTTGCCTCGAGAGAAATTGGTGACATTTAAAATCACATTCAATTTCGTAAGTTTTTTTGGTTTAGGTTTTTGCCTGAAAAGTAGTAGTTTGTTACTTCTGAGATTAGAAAAACTTGCTGTAGTCTTCTCGTGTTTCTGTAAAACTTTTCTTTGGATCAGTTCCAACTGACTACATCGTAGGTATCGAATTGCCTATGACAGATACGAAGTATAACATGATTACGGCATCTATTTATGATCACAACTAATACGGTCTGTTATCAATTTATACTGCCGTGATTGAAGACATTGGAATAGATTGGCAGTTGCCATGGAAACTGTAATCTTAGGTTATCATTCAAATGCTAAAAGGATTATCATTCCGAAGAAGAAGTACCATTTAGATAAAGATTACATTTAATTTCAATTTATATCAATATTGTATTAGTTTGTTCAGAGGTAATTTGAATTTGAATTCTCAACTTTACTGAGGTTTTTTCAGTTTTTATTTAATATGATTTCAATTAAATTTTTGCTGATTTTCTCAAAATTGGTTATTAGTAATCAATCATTGTGGCAAATGGGAAATGTTATTATAAAGGTGGCAAACAGTTATGAAGAATTTTCTTACACTGTATAATGATACTAAATACCTCATTATAACAGTTAATGAGTTACATAAACCACATTCATTATATGTTGCACCACATTGTGACTCTACATAGATATTTATTGAGATGCTGAGCTTAATGGTTAAACAATGTATTTTATAAGCTAGATCGGCCATCAAATTGAGAGTCGATTGACAAATACTGCCGCTAATGGCTGAAACATTCCCCAAGCACCATTAAACAAACTCACTAGCTCATCAATAAACAAATACAGATATTTTTCAACATTCTAACATTATTTATGAGGACAACTTATAGTGTTATCTTCTGAATATTGTTGACATTTTCAAAGTTGAATTTTTTCCTTTCTCAATACATAGATATATAGTAATTTTATAGTTGGTTTTAACATGAAAACGTAACTTATGAAAACATGAGTATCAGAACTTTGCTATTCTAACCCACAGAGTGTGTTGTTCAATTATTACAAGATGCATTGAGTTGTTCAGTTGTTACCACATGCAGTCTGTTGTTCAATTATTACAAAATGCATTGTGTTGTTCAGTTGTTACCACATACTCTTTGTTGTTCAATCTTCAATTATTATCACATGTTTTGTGTTGTTCAATCATATTGTTGTTCATTTACTATCCCATGCATTGTGTTGTTCAAGTAATCCTCATGTTTCCATCTCTCAGCAGCAAATGCAGGCACAACACCTACCCCATGCCCACGCCCCACCCATTCCGATGACGCCCCACCCCCAGGGACTACAACCCCCCATGCCCCCAGTGTCCAGCGGCTCCTCAGGACTCCTCGGCCTCCCCCCAGGAGCCTTCCCACACCACCACATCCTCAAGGGCGAGGACAAAGGTGAGACAATAGAAGTAGTGAAATCTCCTTGCATGATAACAATTGTAGTATCAGAAAGTTGCAGCAATTGTTGTAAATAAGTTGGCTCCCCATAGAACATTTTTCCTTTGTCACATTTAGCTTCTACAACAAAATGCTAGGTTCGAGGAGTGAAGTAGTTCCATTGCAGTGACGCCTTCTCTCCTGTCAGGGGATTTCTTCCCATGCAATCTTTGTAACAAGTGGAGCAATTTGTGGGCAATAAATGCAGAATTCTGAGTGAATGCAATCAATGTTAGTTGTTGAAATGCTACATAAAACACATTCAGTCTTAATTGTTGAGAAGACTACAGTTCCTTCACCTGTGCATTGCACATATATTTCTTTAAGACAGAAGTGATTTGGGAGATTTAATACAATAACTGATCTGATAGCAATAAAGACATTTTTCATGCTGAAAATGTCTGCAGCAATATATACTATGACAATTATCCATTCTCTGAACAGTGTGGTAATATTCAGATTGTAGATACCATTAGCCTCTGGTTTTACCTTGATTATCAACGTTATTTACCTGCTCGATTTCATTAATAGCCAATCAGATTGGTCTGGTATTAATTATCAGGAATGTGTAACTCATAATCCTCCGAGCAGTGTCTGGGAAAGATAAGACTAGGTAAACTTGTAGTCTTTGTAAGTCAAGCCATGTTGATGAAGTTTTAGCTTTCTTATATAGGAAAGTTCATCATGTAGGATAAATTCTTTTATAAAATTAGCTTGGAAAAAACCATTTATGTCATTTTCTTTTTCAAACATGATTTTGAAGCCATAAATTATTACTTGAATATTAATTATTTCTTTTTATTTCTGTTCCAGATGACAAACACGTAAGTATCTTATTTTCAATTTATAATTTCTTCTGTGAAGTTCTTTTATTGTCTTTAACTCTATTTATAGTTGGTACTTGTTTCACCTAAACAATAACTGCCACCATCGAAGAAAGGCTTTATCAATTAGGACAATTCATTGCAATGCTCTCTCACATGCAGACATTTAGTATGAGCCATTCTATAGTTAATTATCAGTATCACATTGAAGAAAGTTTTTGATTGAAATAGTTCTTGAATTCTTAGTTTCACCTCTTCTAGTCAATATAGTCTCATCTTTCAGTTTATTGACAATAATCAATGGCCATTGTTAGATCTAGCGACGTTAGTGATTTTATGATAATGATGATTACATGTATGAATGATTAATCAACAAACCTTATCTATGGTGATAGACATTGAAAGTGATTGAGATACATTGTAATTGATAATGAAAGGTTATACATTGTGTCCTGAGATATCTTGGCTTTATAAAGAAATGAGTGCTGATATTGACTCGAACCCTTGAGGAGAATCTAAACTAAGAAGGCAAGATGAGAGGTTGTAAACAGTGTGCTGAGATAGCTTAACTTTGTGAGGTGGCTGCTGGTATTGAATCAAATTCCTGAGAACTATCCACCCAATAAAAATCTAGATGACAGGTTATACATTGTGTACTGCGATAGCTTAGCCTTGTGAGGTTGGTTGCTTGTATAACTCCCTGGGGATCATACATCCAATATATTGGGCTAGATGACAGGTTATACATTGTGTTCTGAGATAACTTAGCTTAGTGAGGGGTGAGTGCTGGTATTGACTCAACCTTCTGGATCATACATCCTATACAAGAATCTAGATGCGAGGTTATACATTGTACACTGAGATAGATTAGCTGTGTGAGGGTGGTTGCTGGTATAACTCCCTGGGGATCATACATCTTATACAAGAATCTAGATGTGAGGTTATACATTGTGTACTGTAGTTGCTTGGCTTTGTGAGGGAATGAGTGGTGAGTGTTGACTGAAGACTCTGGACAGTATTCTGGAAGTGTTTGTTATTAGTTGGCCGTTTGGTGTCAGTCCTTCAACTTGCTTGTTTAATCAACTTGGCAAATTTCAGACCCATTCTCGTCATTCCCCGAATAGAGTGTCTACTGGCAGATCCCCTTCCTCCCTTTGCTTGCTAAACATCTCTCCACATTGACTCAGCTCTGCAAACACTTTTATTATCATGCTTTGATTCAGTTTATGGAACCCCAGAGAGTCAGTATATGGTGACTTCTTGTTGAGATCTTATATATGGATGGAATTTGAGCTTGTATCAGAATGTTTTTGTTATATTTGTGTTTTCCATGCTTTTTGCCAATGCCAGATCATTCTGCTCACAGAACTCCCAGAGACCGTTTACTGTCTGAGTTAATTATGTTGTATTGTTTAAAGGGTGAGGCAGGATAGCACAGTGGTTAGTGCCTTAACTTCAGATCAAGAGGTCCAGGTTCAATTCCAGCCAGGGGCTCAGCAACTTTGTCTGCAGTAGAAAACTAAATTTCATCACAGTACCATCTATGTTTAGATAGGTCAGCCAATGCTCGCAGGTTTCACCGCAATGCAAAGCCTCAATGGTGTTGCAAGCTTTCTCCCTGCAATAATACTAGCAGCTGTGATATAAGTGAAATAATCTTGAAAGGGGTGTCAAACCCCAAATCACCTCACCTCACCTCAAAAGGTCAAATTGTAACTGGTGCAAATTTTGAAATGTTGGTTTTTAACGGACAGTAGGATATCAAATATTTGGTAAATTAACATTGATTTAGAGATATAATGAAAGAAGTTTAAGATTAATTACAATATTGATCCATTGAAATTTTAAAATCTATGTTTATCATTCATCTTTTGGACATATAATGAGAAGACAATAACACATGAATCATCAATCATTTGTTACTATATCATCTCTCCTTTCTCATCCGCTTCCTTTACTCTTTAATTAATGTCAGAAAATCTTAACAAAATCATGTTTTAATTTAAGTCCAAATATTGGTTTTGCGCTACACTTTCAGTCATGCATATATATCAAAGATAACAAGACGGACTATTTGTCACTTTTAATATATTAACAACAAAACAAAACAAATGTGCTACAAAAAAGGTTTTAAATAAACTTGTCCCAACTGCTCCGGGATCCTTTGTTCGGGCGATGTACGCAGCATGCAACGAGTGCGAAGCCCAAACATTAGCCGGAGGGAAGTGTTGTCACAAGATATTAACTGTTTACTTGCCGACGACTCGGACAATATTTGCAGTCTGCGGGAACCGATTCTCATCTCGCGACATCTTTCATCCCGACCCGAATATAGAGGGCGCTTTGTAAACAGGAGGTCTTCCTCAGCACACAAACGGGTATTTGTTCGCACAAGTGACAAAAGATTACCCCGCGCTTGACTTAAATGAGTTTGGTGCTATTGATTTTCGAGTATTTGCTAAACTTGAATTACCTTATGAGGCCTCTCTGGTCATTAGAAATCACATTACCCTAATAGGGCCCCTGTGATTGTGCTCTCTGACCATAACAGATTGAATTATTCTCAAGTGTAGCATCCAACCTTTAACCATTTTTGAAATTGAAACATTGTGATTGTCATGATCACAAACAAAGGTTAGTATTTGGATAAATTCAAACATTGTTAAATGTTATTTTCTCTGACTCATCACAAACAAATTCATACTTTATATTGGGTTGATTGAATCAAAATGTGATTATATCTTTTATTAATTTCTTTTTGTAATTATAAAAATTACTCAATGTTACATTAAATTTAAACAAAATAATGATGTTACAATGTCAATGTTGAATTAAATTTAAACAAGATAATGATGTTACAATGATTACAATAAAAAGATTATTTCTCCACCACCACCTCACTTCTTTATGATATTGCATTAGCCTTTGCATAGTTTCTTCTTGTAGAAAATGGTTTAGAATGTCAACAAAATTTTTACATAACCTAGTTTCAAGCACTTAATGAATCGATGAAACAGAATATCACAAACAAATTCATACTTTATATTGGGTTGATTGAATCAAAATGTGATTATATCTTTTATTAATTTCTTTTTGTAATTATAAAAATTACTCAATGTTACATTAAATTTAAACAAAATAATGATGTTACAATGTCAATGTTGAATTAAATTTAAACAAGATAATGATGTTACAATGATTACAATAAAAAGATTATTTCTAGATCATCTCAAGATGTTGTTTGAAATTGTCTCTCATTTATGTAAGCTGACAACTCCAAAGTAGATGAGAATAACGTATAGAAAGTAAATGTTAAATATTTAATGGCAAATCTTTACAATCAATAATCTTAATAGCTGACAAACTCAGTTAGGAGGCAAATTTAGTTTATCATCATCATCATCATCATCATCATCATCATCATCATCACCACCACCACCACCTCACTTCTTTATGATATTGCATTAGCCTTTGCATAGTTTCTTCTTGTAGAAAATGGTTTAGAATGTCAACAAAATTTTTACATAACCTAGTTTCAAGCACTTAATGAATCGATGAAACAGAATGAGACTAGGCCCAGTTTTCAGTTTTGAAGGTTTCCAATTTCTGATTCTTTTGAGCCAAGTTGGGAAGATTTCAGTAAATATTTACCGCAGCGTGAGTAAAATGTGTTCACGCTGTCGTGAATGAGAACTGGCTCAGCATCGCTGTCCTTTCTCCAGGCCACCAAGTGCCTTCCACACTATTTGTTAATTGGCTGCTTTTTGTCTCTAATCCTTGAGTACACTTCGCCCAAACCGTTCAAGATTAGAAATTCTCTCTCAAGGTGTTGGTGGCGATAAAGTGACAGCCATTGGTTGGAAGCTTTTATCTCAAAAAAGATTAAACTAAAATCACCAGCGGAGAGCCAATTCAAATCCTCAAATACTTGTCATCCAAACACACACCATTGTGTGCTGAGATCTCCATGAATAAAATTTCTGGATTTGACAGAAAATAAATTCATCCTTTGAGATTGTTTGTATGGCTTGATGGTTCAGACGGAATCCTGATCAAATACTCAAGAATGTCTAAGTTTACCCTGTGTGGATGAAAATGGTGGAATTACAATAATCTTGCTAGCTAATGTTGACACTAGCCCGTAGTGATATTTACCTAACAGCCGACTATTTATTTTCCCTCGGGGAGTGCTTTCCCTTGCTGTACAAATTAGATATTTTTCTTAACCCATCAATTAGTTGGATCAGTAACGCAGTGAATATTTGTTTACCTTTGATTGGACACCCTGCGATTAAACCTAAGAAGATCTCAGTGTAATGCGGGCAGTTTTTATTATTGTATTTGGTATTTATTTTCCATGGGAAATTATTCATACAATGTTTTGCGGAAGTTGTTGGAACAACCCAGGGTGATTGTAGCCATGTTTGAACATATTGATGTCACACATTATTTCTAATAGCTCATAATGAGTTGCCTGGTAAATATTTTTGAACCCATCAAATGATTAAATATAAGTGATCGATTTATGGAGTAGAATTGCGGTGTGTGTAAATATCAAACTATGGTACCCATCTCAAATGCTGACAGCTATCGAATTAAATCCTCAAAAGGAGTTCAACCCTCATTTTCTAAAATAATTTGTAATATATCTATGTGTTACTTATCAAACAGCAACAATTACTATAAAACTTATCGACACCTTTTACATCATGAAGACTTTAAGTGTTTTGAAACAAGTCCAAAGATTATTTAAGAAATAAGATTAAAGTTTTAAAGAGCATTTAGAGTGAAATAAGATAAGTTCTTTGAACTTTTGTTTTATGAGTGAATGATTAAGTTACTGTGTGGTTTCCCTAACCTTTTTTTTCTGATCTATGTTTTCTGATTGAAACCATCTCTTTAAAAAAACTAAATTATTTTTATGTAATTTCTGATTTTGTAAATCTATTTAAATAGATAAGAGAAAAATGGACAAAATTTGATTACAAGTCCTAACCTGATAAAAATTTACAATCAGTGGGACTAGGTTTTCATATTTTATTTGTAATAAAACTGAATTTCTCCTTATAATTCGGACATGTGAAACTCTACCTCTCACATAGGAAATCCTTGTCTTCTATGTGTGTATTTAAAGCAAGTGATGAACAAGATGTGGAAGCACATGTATCACATGAGATACAGAGGAAATGATGGTACATCCTACTGATTGTACATAGAGCATTCTACATCCTTGAGATTGTACGTATGTCATGCTATATCTGATGGCTTTCGAAGTGGAGCTATTATAGTGGGGTTGTGGTGGGTTAGCATCAGGATACCTTGAACAGGGGGTGCACAAATAATGTGCGGGGGGGGGGGGGGGGGGGGGGGGCTTCGGGGGCTGGGAAGAGCCTGTGTAGAGTACAGAGATGGAGGGTTAGTAAACAAGTTAACAAGTACAGTTTAAGACAAAATTCATTGCTTTCCTCTTAATTTCTTCAACAGATGAATCATTATTCAATTTGGTTTATTTTATTCTCAATATAAAGTCACATTTTCATTTTTTATGCCGTATCCATTAGTTTATTGCTTTCTGAAAGAAATATATTTCTTTTGAAATGTGTATTATTCTGACACAATAAACTAACCGAGTCATCTGGGTGTCATGAGCGCTGTAATGTTACCTCCTCAAATAGCTATGTAAGTATTTATCTTGATTCAATACAAGTAAATGGTGGAGACATGGTATTTCACCTGTATTTCCTATTGATCAGCTGGTAATGCCAGCTCCTTGTTCAAAGCTTTTCTTTAACCTGATATAACCATATCTCTCAACCTCTCATCAAATATTAGCAAGTCTGGCACCTTCTTTGAAAATTTATCCAAACAGTGCAATATTTCATTTGCAATAATCCTTTATCTGCGATATGTGGTCTAGTGCTTGACTTGCACTCGGCACCGCTCAACGACGCTAGTACATGGCCGAGAGGCTAGTGAAGCAGCTATGTGTAAATATCATTGCTTAGCAAGAGACCAGGCCTTCCCAAGTTAAATAAGACTCGAGTAGTCACCTTGTTTACTCACAAGGGAATTCATCTTTAGTTGTCTTGGACTTATGAAATGACTCACTTTATCCTGACAGACTTTGTATTGAGGGTTGGATATTGACCAATCAGGGAAGTCAAATACTCAAATGCACCAATCAGATATGAGGAAATCCTTTGCTTCCTTGCAGATAATTTTTACCTCTAAACACACAAGAGCTCCCCTGCTGCGTTCTTGATCTCCTCGCTTAGATTGTTCAATAAACAAGTGTCATTATTGAGGTAAATTCGAGGGGAAAAAGTTTCATGCCATATATCATGTGGTCCCTGACAGCAAAGTTCATTGTTATGAGTGCAGAGCGATACACTGCTTGCAACGTGATATATGGAGATATTAAAGAGATTCTGACATGTTGGAGAGAGGCTTTAGTGAGCAAAGAGCTAACAAAGACCCTTGAACTTGCATAAAGGACCATGATAATATTCAGAGTTAGGAGAGCTTGGTATACAATGCATTACACCAGGACAAACAAGAGAATTTTCATTTCGTGGTCAATAGTGTATTCATCCTCTGGCGTAAGAAAATTACCTTTTTTATTGATTGGTTTTTAAAAAAAAAAAGCTTTATGCTTCGAGGACTGCTCAGGAACTGAAATCTAATATAAAAAGTGTTTCTATTGATTAAGACTGCCGTGGGAGGATTGTCAAGGATCGGTACAATTTGTGTTTTGAACAAATTGAAATTGAGGAAAAAACATCTAGCTAATTGAAAAGTATGTTCCTAGCAACTTTGTAATGACTATGAATTAATGTCATCATGAATAGTGGAAGCATGTCGTAAACTTTATTTTGAAGGGCTTGTTGGGATTTGTAATCATCTGTATTGACAATAGTTTAATTAAATTGGACAATATGCATGTAGAGATAAATCATGAATTATTACGCATTTACTTTGTTTTCAAATTTTTAACATTCATCACTGAAAGTTGGTATTATCTTACTTTATTATGAATTTCAATACAATGACAAAGTAAATCTATTGAAGTCCAAAGATGAAAGAGCATTGCAATGAAGAATTATTATGTTCTGTTAAAAGCCTTTAATAGTCGATCACTCTCCTATACTCTTGTCTATTACAATGAGTGCTACGGGACACATTGACCATTGTTTTAAATAAATAAGGTTAATTGTTTCCCACTTGCAATGATTTTTAAAGATTTAGCATTAAAATGAAAAAAGTTTGGGATAAGTAATCTATAATGTGATATATATATATATATATATATATATGTTCAAAGAAATTTATAATCGGAAGTGAATTCTAATTGAAATCTTATTCTCAACAGAGACGGTCAGCCTCGCCGCCAGTGCATAGTGACAAGTATAGACATCGGAGCAGATCTCCGGAAGTCAATGATTCAGCCAAGAAGAGGAAAGCTGAAGACAAAATTGTGAGTCAAAATGTTTTTTGTCTGATGTCCCTCCTTGATTAATAGCTGCTTGAAAAGTTTTTAGGAAGTGGTTAAATTAAGAAATCCAATTGCTTCTGTATGCTGTGTTATATAGGCGAAGAATATTTGGAGTATATTGAACGATATGTGGGAAACTGTTTAACTTTCTGTTTTTTGGTGGTAAACCTAGGTAACAAGGACTTCGTTTCTTGTTCTGTAGTACATATACGTATATTGAATTGCCATGTGAACGTACACAAAGAAAGTATACACATTAAATAACTACTTTGTTTAATTAATCCTTATTCAATACTAGCATTTCCTTAAGTCATTCTCGCAAGGAATAGAAAATAAAAAATCATATTTATCTTCTTTTTTTTATAATTTCAGGACAGTGATGGAGACAAGAGCGACCAGGATTTGGTTGTTGATGTTGGAGACGTAAGTTGTTCTATATTTATTTTCTTTTGTTAATTGATTTGTTTTCACAAATTTCACCTTGTTTGATTGCACTGTTCTCAATAATTTGTTCAGGTTTAACATTTACGACAACATGAGTTACTGTCTCATTTACAAAAACCAACTTCCACATTACTTTAATGGTTTCTTCTGTTCAGTTATTTTCACAACATCATCAAGGGAAACAGACACTAAATCATTTTATATAAGGACAGAATTTTTGTTCATTGGTTGTCATTAATGCAAATCCTTTTTTAAAATACAGTGTTATAGACCATTTGGCTTAAAAATCCGTCAATTAAAATACAACATGAAAAATTTGCTTTGCAATGTTTTATTTGTTGTAAACATTTGTGAGCAAGCACTAAGAACAACATGAAAATTTTAGTTGCATTGTTTTATTTGTGGTCAACATCTGTGAGCAAGCATTAAGAGTTGCCTCCCCTGTCTCTAGGATACAGCCTCTCCTTTAAACGGAGACCTGTCACCTCGGGAAAAGAACAAGGACCTTCTAAACAGCCGGAAGGTGGACGACCGTAGCAGCCCTCGGAGTGACACGTCTTCACATGCTAGTTCATCATCTTTGAAACACAAAGAGGTATGCACTGAAATGTAACCTGCGTAAAAAGAATTTAGATGAATCTGTCATTTCTTTCAGAAATGTACACGTTCTTGAGCAGGTTTTGTTGATTTTTGAGACTTGTTAATTTCACTTGAAGCACCTTGACTAATACCACCATTTTACTAATGTGACAAAGTTTGTTAATGGTTCTAACCATTTCAGCACAGTTTATCAAGATGCATAATAAATGTCTGTAAGAATGTAAGAAGTGATATTAAAAGCAATAAAGACAGTTAAGAAAAATTGACTCCTCATAGAATTTAAGATATAAAAAAACGCAAGCTCAAAAGACACTCTGTTAAAGCTAAAATATTTACATCTTTTGAGAATTCAAAATAATTGTTTTGTTACAGAATGACAAGGCTGCTACGCCCGTCTCCAAATCTGCCACACCCACCAGTTCAGGAAGTGCCACGCCCGGCCCGTCTGTGCCCCCAGGACCATCGGCTGCCGGGAAACCAGGTGCCAAAGTCCATCCTCTTGGTATGGGACTGGGGGAGAGGCACGCTAGCACCTCTACCTTCATTAAATATAATGTAGGATAGACTAGGAACGTAGGGATAGAGTCTAGCTAAATTAATGGGAATTTTGTTGTTCTAGTCAGTTGATAATTGTATTTAAGAATGTCCAATCTGAACTGAATGTAGTTGTTTGTTTCCTCAACTAATGACATACATAAAAAATGGTAAGGCCATTTAACTTCATCAAAACTCTTGATGTGGATTTCTGTCAAGGTCTAGGCAAGACTTGTAGATTGAGAAGTCTACCGCATGCATTGAGGTTTGGGTTTGATAACAAAGTTATGCTGTGCTGGTGTCATAGCTGGAGCTGATGCTTGCTGGATTCACTACAACGCTTGAAACAAAGATGTCACTTACCTTTACTGATCAACTACAGAAGGGAAAGTTATCAGTTCTGTCATGAGTCTACATTCATCTACATTCAGTCAGATTGGATGTTTTGTTTCTTTTTGATTGTCTGTCCACGTCTCTAATGTCATTAATATTGACCAAGCAGAGCTAATCAATAATTCGCTCTCTTGTCACCTCTCACTTGTAAATGTAAAACACTTTGTAATCATTTGTATTCTTACTCTATGATTTCTGAGTGATTCGTGGCCTCATACAGGATGAAAATAATGCAGTGTGTATGTGTTCTAATTGTTCAGGTGGTTTTCCTTTAATGCCGCACGCAGCCCACGGAGCTATGCCCGCTGATCTCAGTCCCGGCGGATTCAACAACGGACCTGTCATGCCCAACGGCATTGCCGGGAGTCCTCTTAACAATTTCAACAGACCACCAATGGTATTGAACTTTGTCATCACAAATTACTATCACTATCACATAATGTAATGTTATCTTTGATATATGAGATGAGAGCCTATATGCCATACTTGTCGACTGTTGGTCAGACTCACTATATCCACCCTCAAGCCAAGGTTCATGAAAAGCAAACTTTTTCTATTCAAAAAGCCACTAATAGTAACAAGGGTATATGTTACTAAGGGTGCGCGGTATTATCGGTATATCGGTATATTGCAATACAGAAACAAGACGATACGTACCGGTACACTCTTTTGAAAATATCCAATATATCGGAGGTTTTAAAATTTACAATTTCCGTGTAAAATTGCAAAAAAAACGTAACAAAGAAATGTGATTTTATTGAAAGTTGTTACACAAAGGGTAAAATTGCAAAGTGAAAATACCACATACATCTTAAAAGTCCGAGAGCAGTCACTGAATTATCTCTCTTTACAAAACGACGAGCCAGTTGAGCATTAATCATTGCTCTAATTGCTGTTACTTAGTCAAGACAGCATAGAAAAATTAAGATATGAAAACTACCAATATATTGCAATACGCTTTTCTGTATCGAAATATATTGCAATACAGAAATGAGAAGCGATACCCAAGCCTATATGTTACACCAATATGTGGATTTACACAGTTTGCTCATCGTTTTTTAAGTTTATACCTCCATGAACTTAATAAATTTTGAAGTCAATTCTTAAATATCCCGCTGGAAGACTACTGTGATTTATTTTTTATTCTATTTGTGGTAATAATTGAGTGGCAGCAACATGAAAATACTTGCAACATAGTCATTGATTACTTCAAATTGGTAAATTTATTTTAAAAAGAGATCCTTTTTAATGGAAAATTAATGTAATTTCTTGCTCCTCAAGAGAGTTAGCATTATCATCAATAGCTCTAACTTTGGATTATTTTTCACTGACTCCTCGATTATTACAGATTCAATTGTAACAAAGTGTTTGAAAAATACTTCACTGAATAAGTTTCTCTGTTTTATGACTAAAATTAAGTGAACCAATTTGACGGCTAACATTTTGTTAATTAATCCCACCTATTGATTTAATAATAAATTATTTGTTGATGGTATTTCAGGGGTTTGAGCCAACATCTCACAGTGCGGGACCAATGAGACCAGCTTTGGGCAGCATTCCAGGTGGCAAACCGTAAGTTGATCCATTCATTCCTCGGTGTCTGTTGTCTTTTGTTGTCTACTTCTTCATGTTACTTTGTCATCGCATGCATATCCAGAGGATTAAAAATCTATATGCTAGGTCACCACTGACTTATCATATTTTGTCTTCGACATCACCAAAAAGTCATGACTTCTCTCTCTTTTAAAACAATTAACTACAAAAGTGGCAGAACTCCAGACTAAGCTCTTTGATTACTGGAAAGAATTTCTCTAAATCAACGACACATGACACCTCCTATAATTTTGAACCCACATTATCCTCTTGACATTGGATTTCTAAATGACTCCTATTCTGATGCCAGATTATCTACAAATTAATGTTGTATGATATCTCCAAAATCATTTTTTTCCTGTAACCAAATATGGCATTAAGTTAGGTTTAACGCATGTATCGTAGAATTATAACCCTGTAATCAAAACATGGAAAAATAATGTCGAAATAGGTTATTTGCTGGTCTTTGATGTGTTTCACTGTCAGAAATTGTAACACATTTAAAATAAGTGTTGTAAATAAAACCAATATTGCAAGGGAGATAACTCTTTGGCTGTAAAAATCTTAAGTGTTACTTATTGAGTTAATATGGTGTCTATTATTACGGTTTCATTCATAAATGAAATAACACTGTTTATTTTCTTAACTAACAAGTTGTTTTTGTTTTCTGTTTGTGTTCTGTTAGTGTTTTTATTCACTTGAATGTCTGAATGTTAAACCTGAAAACATGTTAAACCTGCAAACATTGTTGTTATTATCCAGAAAACGACCTTTCTGTGGTAAAAATTTGTAATAAGCATTGAATTAGTTTTTTTGTTCATTAATAATGTATGTAAAGCTGGTAACAATTGAAATTCAACAAGATAAATTATTATCTATCCTGTCTGTATTTCTACTAAAAAATAACAACAGAAACAAATGATAACAGATAAAAAATAAAAGGATGAAATAAAAAAACAAACCAAAACTTTGAATTACAAATACATCAAATAAAAATGGAACTCGAAAATATGAACTGTTCATTTGAAATTAAGTGTCAGGAAAAAAATTTAAAACCCATCTTTCAAAGTAATAATTAGATAACCTGTTAATTCTTAATTCAACACCATTTTCAAAACCAAGGTTACACTTATTCCTCAACTTGCAGAGCCTACTCTTTCCACGTAAGCGCTGATGGTCAGATGCAGCCTGTTCCGTTTCCTCCGGACGCTCTGATTGGTCCAGGCATTCCACGCCACGCACGACAGATCAACACGTTGAATCATGGAGAAGTTGTGTGCGCTGTAACCGTTAGCAACCCCACCAGACATGTATACACAGGGGGAAAGGTGTGGTGATTTTTTTGTGTGTAAATTTTTAACTGTAAATAGTAAATTATTTTTTGTTTGAAAGGAGAGACCAGAACAATTTTTTAACAATTTTTCCCCCATTCAAAAATTATCAAATCTGTCAATTGTTTTGGGATTTGGGAAATTTCAGTGGCTCAAATTTTTTGGGATAGTCAAGTTTGGTTTAACTATAAAGCAATATTTGTAAAGTTAAAAAAATAAGAACAAACCAATTCCTCGTTATTTGCCAATATTGCGTAACAACATAGAAAGTTTACTATACTTAGGAATTGGGAAGTTTTTCTTTGTTACTTAAATTGAGGTTAAATTTAAGAATTTTAGATTTGAGAAACTGCCTAGCAGTAACGACCATTATTTTTTAAATAACAAGAAAGTCTGGTTCCTTCTTGGTTATTGTAGATACTTTAAAAAAAAAAAATATCAAAAAATGTTTCCAATCTTTGTTAATTTGTCCCATTCCAAGTGGAGTCCCGTGTAATCTGCAACACCATCTTTCCTCTCTGCTGTGTCTAACTGAGTGTTTGTTTGTTGCTTCCTGCAGGGTTGTGTCAAAGTCTGGGACATCAGCCAACCTGGCAACAAGAGCCCTGTCTCTCAGCTTGACTGTCTCGTATGTATACAATACCTACGTCATACTTACTTTATTCTTCAACTGTATCATACAACTTCGCCAGCATAGACTAACTTGTGCCAGTCTAAATTATAAACTTATTTAAAGTCTTCCTGCATGGCACCAAAATTTGCCCTCGGTGGCAATGAGTGGTAACCTTGAGATTTCTGGTTTGAACAAGTTCAGTAGCATGATGATGAAAAGCTGGCACAGAAAATTTGACATGTGGCATGGTTTAGATTATTGCCAGTTATTGAAACTGGCACAAGTTAGTCTTTTAATGTTTTAAGTCTATCATTTTACATGACGGCCATTCCAAACTGTTAGATTAAGCAGTGTTAAATATCAATTTTTATAAAAATTATTTATTGAAATGTGCTCATTTACTTTTCCTGACTAACTGAATGATAAGTTTGACCAATGTTCAATGTTTCTTGTAGCAAAGAGACAACTACATCCGATCAATCAAGTTGTTACAAGATGGCCGCACTCTGATAGTTGGAGGAGAAGCCAGTACCCTCTCTATCTGGGATCTCGCCGCCGTGAGTTGATGTCTCCTTTTGTTTTGTTTTCATCTTAAGTACAAACTGTTTTACTAGGATATCGCAGCAGTGAGTTGATATCTTCTTTTGTTTTATTTTCATCTTAAGTACAAACTGTTTTACTAGGATATCGCAGCAGTGAGTTGATATCTTCTTTTGTTTTATTTTCATCTTAAGTACAAACTGTTTTACTAGGATACCACCACCTTTAGTTCACGGTGACTGCTTGTCTTGATCTTCATGAACAAATTGTCATGAACGATAAAATAAACAATTCAACTATTTTTTCTTGGATCACAGAGCAATGAGTTCATTACTCAAATTATTCTTAAATTTGGTACCAGTGTTTTGGTTTCAATAACTTCAAAATCTTCCCTTTTTGCACTGATTAGATATAACACAGAAACTATTTAATTGTTTGTTATGAAACAATTGATCATCAACTTTGATTCCATTCCAGTCAACCCCTCGTATCAAGGCTGAGCTGACGTCTAGTGCTCCAGCTTGCTATGCTCTCGCCATCAGTCCCGACGGTAAAGTCTGCTTCAGCTGCTGCAGTGACGGCAACATCGCGGTCTGGGACCTCCATAACCAGACTCTAGTTAGGTTGGTGCTCTAGTCATTGTAGCTTGATTTGTTAACTAGTCCGTCTCTTTCTGGATTTAGTTAACTTGTTTTCTAAGTCAGGCTAACCAGATTCTAGTTAGGTGCATGCACTTGTCGTTGTAGATTGATTTGTTAACTAGTCAGTCTCTTGTTGGATTAGTTAACTAGTCATTCTTTAGTTAGGTGAGTAAAATTACTAGTCCTTGTTAGATGAGTACATTCATCTAGTTACTCTAATCATTGTATTAGTTTTTTAAGTCAGGCCAACGATATTCAAGTTGGGTGAGTTTTCTGGCCAAACTGCCGGATAGTGAGTCTTTGTAGGGCACCTAGGTAGCACACTCAAAAAGCAAGATTTTCTTTATATAAACTTCTTTATAGTAAATATACGGGACAATAATGTGAATATACATTGTTATCGTGATATCGGTTGTAGTGGTGTAACGATTCATTGATAGTATCAATGTTTGCATCGTCTACTACGCGATACGAATGCATCGATACAAAACACATTTAGACAATATATCAGGATATTGATATTGTGAGGGTCCACGATACATCAATGTATCGCCATAAGAGACAATATATCCTGATACTGTTAACATAATATGTTACAAACAAATAACTCTCTATTTCAGAGATTAGAGTGATCACACAAACAGAACAATTATGAAATTTTTTATATTTTATCTGCAATTTCTCAACCTCTCTAATTTTGCAATTTCCCTTCATGTAATGTTTATGACAGTTTGGTATCTATGAAAAAACATTACTTTTCTATGTCCTATATATTCTTCTTTCATGAACTATGGAGCATCGGGATACGTATTGTATCGCAACTGCTGTATCGTGATGATAATCGTCTCGCAGGTTCATTTGCAATACTTCAATGATATATTGTCTCGCCTAATAAAACTGCAATCAGGATATATCGTCTCGCCACTGAGGCCACAATACACAGGTCTAATCGGTTGCATAAGTGGAGTTAAAACTAATCACTATTTG
Organism: Phorcus lineatus; assembly: GCA_921293015.1. NCBI lineage: Eukaryota > Metazoa > Mollusca > Gastropoda > Trochida > Trochidae > Phorcus > Phorcus lineatus. The sequence continues at coordinate 52,942,388 of OV121081.1, forward strand.
GAAATTCTGACGTTCATGTCTTAATACCTCGAGCAGAGACCCCGATTTTTCAATCCATTCAATTCAAGTCCTTTTATCAATGTAAGCATATTCATGAGATTCTTATTGGTTCCTTCCAGACAATTCCAAGGCCACACAGATGGCGCCAGCTGTATTGACATATCCCCTGACGGTACCAAACTCTGGACAGGTGGTCTGGACAACACAGTCAGGTCCTGGGATCTCAGAGAGGTAATTGCAGAAATTTCTCTGTTTCTCCCAAACCCTTGTTCCCAGCTTTCACTGCAAATCTGAGTCCATGATGTTTCAGAATTTCCCTCAGCAATGTCACTTACAAAAGGGATGTATGAATCGTGAAAATGGTTTTAGATATTGTCAAACAGCACCTCATTTTGTCCATTTTGCTTTGGTTCCTACAGTGACTAAACACAAGATTTATGAACTAAATAAAGGCCTTATAAACCTATCACCACACCTCAGTTCGTCTCTCTTTAAACTGTGAATGATACATTTTTTTGTTGAGTTATTCATTACATGTTACTAAATATCAACTTTGTTTATCACAGGATGTTCATGGTATATGGCCACACCTCGATTTCTCTCTCTTTGAATCATGAATGAAATCTATGAGTTTGTGAAGTGTTATTTATTGAATGTTTTTTAATATCAACATTGTTTATCACAGGGTCGTCAGCTCCAGCAACACGACTTTACGTCTCAGATTTTCTCTCTGGGCTACTGTCCTACAGGGGATTGGCTAGCTGTCGGGTGAGTGTCACAGTCAAAGTTAAAATTCATCCTAATCTAATAATATAGAAAAAATCTTAAAAACCAATAAATAATCTTTCTCATGAAATGTCTTATTTACTGGTATGTGTCAGACATTAATCTTCTTGATATATTATTTTTGAAGAACAGAGAATATATGAATTATTTAAAGACATCACAGTGCACTTCACCTAAACCAACATCCCTATTATCCTACATTCTCTTTTAACTAACACATTTTATTTGGTCCAAAATATTTTCTTATTACATAAAAATCTCCATCTTAACTAACATCCTTCTATACTGGCATTTCTACCAATCCTTTTTGATAGGTTTAGTACGAGTACACCATGATATCAATATTAAATTTCTAAATGAACAAAGTCTCATTTGTTGCCAATGATGATGCATTGCTAAATGAGATTGAGGCAGAGGTAGCATAGAATTGTAATCCTATCATCAAAATGTGGATAAATAATTTCCAACATTGTTTGCTGGTCATATGTATGTTTGCTATACAGTGTTTGTATGTTCCTCAGGATGGAGAGCAGCAACGTAGAAGTACTGCACCACAGCAAACCAGACAAGTACCAGCTTCACCTCCACGAGAGCTGCGTCCTCTCTCTCAAGTTCGCCTACTGCGGCAAGTGGTTCGTTAGCACGGGTAAAGACAATCTCCTCAACGCTTGGAGGACCCCCTACGGAGCCAGCATATTCCAGGTATGTTCACAGCTCAGAACACCTTGTCTTTTCAAAGCCAATTAAACTTATTGGCAAGGATATTGCTATGGTTAAAGTGTGATTTTGAAATCATATTTGGTATTCATAATATTTCATTCATGATTAATTTAGTTCTTGAACACCTTGAAGATGTTAGAAGAACTATACTCTTTCAATATGAAATCTGAAAAGGTAAAAGGATTTTTTAAAAATATTATTTTGTTCATTCAAAAATTAGTTTTAAGAATCACTTTAATAAGTTTATCTGAAAATTATCGGCGCACTTCAAATATTGATTTCCTGTACTTAAGCCATTAAAGTAATATATATTGTGAATCACACATCCATAGAAACCTCATTAATAGATTATGCTTGTGAAGTGAAAGCCATTGTAATGACGAGGTTACTTGTACTTCCAGTCGAAGGAGTCCTCGTCCGTGTTGAGTTGTGACATATCAGCTGATGACAAGTACATCGTCACCGGCTCCGGAGACAAGAAAGCCACGTTATATGAAGTCATTTTCTGAGGACTGCTGAGATAGAGAGAGAGAACGTACCTAACTGCCCGGCTATTTGGACTCAGTATTATACAGACATGCTCTGTAGAGAGGCTTGCTCAGAATGGGCTACTCTGTTTCCATGGCAACTACCAATTGTCTTCTGCTTGTACTGAAGGCTCTTGGACTTGGCGATGGTCCCAAAAACAGTTGTAAGGGACGGAGCTTTGGGACGTAAATTCCCAAACTCACAGCAGCATAATAAATGCATTTTATTTTGTGTACCTCAGTGAACCATTCCTGAACATGTGTATCATGTGACTGTTCATGTGTATCATGTGACTATGATGTGACTTTTTAACAGTGATCATGTGACAGTTCATGTGATCTCCAACTGAAGGAAAGCTAGCATTATTTTTGTGTGTTTTATATCTCAAAGAGATAAAATGAGATGACTTTGCTTCACCGTTTGCTATGTGCAGGCTGTGATTGGTTCTCAGTGACACAGTATGGACGGACAGACGGATGGACAGATTCGAACTATCCAGCCGCGCTGGTTGCCATTGTCTTGTATACATGTGCTGTGTTTCATGGGATTACATTCATTGAGGAGACTTGGTGTTACAGAGAGGACTGGAGACCACCAGAATCATTTAGTGTCCTAGCTTCATTTGCATCAAAACTTACCTCTTTCCTGTGAAAGCAGTTATTTTATTAAGAAGAAACGTTCCTTTTCTAGTGTTCAGTCTCTTATTGGTGTTAAAAGTCCGCCTCCTTATCTATGCTAGTCTCCAGTATTGTTCGGTATAGTGCTATCAGTACCCGCAGCTGACACAGGATCGAGGTAGGCTTTGATAACTCATTGTATATTCTCTGGTCTTTTTTTTACCAAACCTTGTAAATTTGCAGCAAAACTTCAGAAAAAATATTGTTTGAGTACAGATGTGAACTTCTTGTAAAGAATAGGTGAAGTGTACAGTAGAAGGGTCAAGTGTTGAAATTAGTTCAATGAGGCCTATCTTATCTGTCGCCATGACAACAGGACTTTGGAGAGGCCATATTGGATGTCTTCAGTGTCTCTGGCATGATGCATACTTCCTGTCATGTGACTTTCTGTTGTCATGGCGATGCAATGGACAGCAGCCATATTTGAAGACAAAGAATGGGAGAGTGTTGAATGTTGCTATTTACTGTCGTTTGAATGAGGAAACTTGTTTGTGAAGATAATAGAGATCATGAATAAATGTTTCCAGCACATTTTTGTGTCCACTTGTTTTTTGCTTCACTTAGTAATGAATGGTTTTAGTATAAAAAAAGTTACGTATATGAGAGCACATATCTATATTGATGAAGCATTCTCTGCAAGGAAATTTCAATTTTGAGTTTGATTGCTAACCAAATAAAACTGAAGTGGTATAACTGCTTCTGGTTCTTAAACTCCAATATAATTTCAAGATCTTTTTCAGGTTTCACCGCAATTCATAGCCACAATAATGTTGCTGGCTTTCTCTACATTCCGCCCTCACCCGCACCATTACGGATCCTCTACCTTACATGCATGGCACATTTGGCATGATGTTCCTGGGTGTGTAACCTGTGTTGGTAGCTCTCGTTACTACGATTCGCCCAACAGTGTGGAAGGAAACGACATAGGAGCAGTGAATCCTTTACCATAATCTCAAGGTCCACAGTCCGTACGCCAAGGCCTGCAGATACGTATGTGTGTCGATCTGCATTTTATAAACGTTCAATGAATCGTCATCAATTTTGAGGCGGTTGCGCAAAGCCTCATTACTGCAATGACAATATTTAATCAGACATTTTCCATGACGATACCGGTTGCAAAAGGCCAACGCCGAACGTGGTGCAATAAAGCCAAATCATCTTGTGTTTTGGATGCACTGGACGTACCCTTACAAGATGTATTTTGGACATATTTCCTCCCTCAACTTCTGACTACACTACCAATTTTTCTACAAATCCCGTATAGGGTAATCCTGAAACCCAATCATCTACCTTCTCTAAGTCTTCTTAGTGCGAATGTTTAAAGTGAGTGAGTTATTGTTTAACCCCGCTTGGGCAATATTTCAGCCATTAGCACGAATGTTTAAAGGGCCACTGAGAATGTTGTTGGAGTCAAAGATGTCAAAGTTCATAAATAGTGTAATTTTATCGAGAAGTAGTGGTTTGTTCCGAAAATCAGCATCTAAGTGCTTATAAGTTCAACATAGTAACAATATAAAGGTTAAAGTCGTGATATTTTAACGAAAACCGGACAATGACTCAAACGTATTTTTTTAAATTTCTTTACAGAAGACACAAAGACATTGATTAGTAGTGTTTAGTAGGTCATATAACTAATATAATTGTAAATGCGAAGGAGAATTTTGAGTTCCGGACATCTATATGGCCGCTTTTCATAAATCTTTGAGAACAAGAAAATATCATAATTTTGGTATTTTAGCGATAACTATGAAACTTTACAGAAGAAATTTGAACTTAACTAAGGACATATAGTATTTTGGCTCTCATTTTAGCCACAGAAAAAAATCATCAAACATACTCTGTGTCACTTTAAAAGAAGTGGAATAGAAAGGATATATATTTGTGTCTAGGAAACTGATGATTGTATATTTTACACCAAAGAATGAACTGCATCCTGCAACATTAGTGACATAATGCACGTGCCTCTTTCTACGTTCGCGACAGCCTATCAGTATCAAAAGTTCATAACCACAATAACTCATCTGTTTATTCAAACTTGGAAATTATATGGCCCTTTATCTATTGAAGATATGCAATTATGAATTTTGAGGTGCTTTACCTGTTTGTAGTGTTAAACTGCGTAGAGAAATCTTCGCTTGACGTCGGCCCATCTATCCAAGTGCCGAGCAAGAAGAAACTTTCAATAAATATTCAAATTTAACTTTATAATTACCATCGTATATTCCTTGAATTGTTTAACAATACGGGCATTAATTCGAAGTCTGAAATGAACAGAATGAATTCTTAAAGAGCCACTCCGTGATTTTCATAACATGTTATTTACCTTTGATACGAACCAAAATGTCATATGTGGTGATATAAAATCAAAACATCTTAACTTTTCTTGTCCAAAAGACATACATATAACAAATACTGGTTTTCCATGAAAATCTAAAAACGGCCTTATAAATGCAAAGAGGTGTACATATCACGACCAATACCCATGGATCCTAGTTACATAACCTAACAAACACTATCAACTCCTAACTGCCCTCCTGGCTGTTTTAGATAAGTTTCCAAAATAACGTTCGACTATTTGACGCGCGCCACTGTCCGGTTTTCGATCATAATTGCGACGTCCTACCTTCACATTGTCACTGTAAAAAAACAATAAGCTTTAAAATGTGTCTTTTTGGTAACAGTCGATACTTGTCGATAAAATGACACCATTGATTAAGTTTGGCATATATGACTCAAACAACGCACATTAATTTAACAAATGAATATTGTTTTAGCTTAATTTCAACATTTTCTTAAATTATCTTGTTAAACGTCTAATCTAACCCATGTGTTAATCGCAGTTAAGTTAAGATGCAAAAGAGGATGGAAACATTTTCAAAAATGTTTTATGTTAGCTTTTGGCATTTTTTAAAGAATGATAAACAGAAGGCCCATACAACGATCAATGTCTATCCTGAAATTTTCTTTCTAAGCATTTGGCCACTTGGCAATAATCTAAACACTGCGTTCTATAGTTTATTTATTACACATATGGAAAACTTCACACTTTAGTTAAAAGAACTCAAAATATAGTCAAATTTGTGCAATAGCGCCTAAAGGACCACCGAATTTATCAATATATGTTAAATTAGAACGCTTATAAATATTTTCAAAGCACTTAAAAAGATAAAGAAACACATGTCTATATCAAAGAATGAGAATGTCCTATGTTTTATGACCTATTTGAAAAAGAGCACGTTTTGTTTTTTTAAAACGGTCATGCGCTCATCACATTGAAGTCTTTTTATGTGATGTTCTCTTGAAAACGAAAACCTCAGTTTGAACAGGCCTTAGGTGCCGCTGAAAAACACAATATGTAATAAGATCGGTTCGTCGTGAGTTCTTGTCAAATAGCGATGGCAATATTGTTCTTAGGATTTAAGATTACAAGCAAAAACAGCAAAGACGTAACAGCGAGATGAAAGGCAGATTCCACTTCAAATATTTGAATAAGCATCACAATGCAAACGACCAGCACTTTTCAGATTGCACTTCACTGTAGTCTGAGGCGGAATTACTACTATTAAGAAACCTGGTAACAAGACAACTTGTCACAAGACTCAAGAGCCTTCTTTCATCTGTCAACCACTAAGGGGAGGTAAGCATCCTGGTTCCCTGGGTGGTAGGCAATGGTTATGTTCGATTTGTAGAACGCCACAACACACGGCGTATGGTGCTGGAAGCGGCGTATCCACCGAACTGTTGTTAACTCGTTTCCGTAGGTTTGTAAGAATTACAAGAAAATAAACATATCTTATTAAAGATAATAGGCCTTCGCCATATTGATTGTGTAATTTTGGTTCAGATTTCAAAAATAATTGAAACAAAGACAATAGTCATATAAATTAACTATTTAGTAAGCGACTGTGTGGGGTTCTGACCGCTTTCTGTCCGTGTTCTAAACTAATCTGTTGCAGTTGCAATCCCGGCGTACACCAGTCATATGGTTGGTAAATGCACCACTTAAAGGAATCGAGTAAAGCCAATCATCCACATGCCCTTCAGCCAGATGAGAGAGAAAAACCGGATCAGCACCTCGTTTTTATTCCCAATATCCCTCAATCTAGTTCATCGTCGATTCCTTATGGGCCGGCTGGACAGTACAGTGTGGTGTCTAATATAGACACGCCATCTCATCTTCACAGCTCCCCGCTAATCCAGTGTACACACGCTGAATCAGGGCAACAAGAAAAAACAAATACACTTAAAGGACGAAGAAAGAAAAGCTGGAATTTTCTTTCCTGGTGCTTTTTCTCAAACCCATCTTTGTTAGCACGTCATTAAAACTGTTGTATGGATAGGTTGTGAACACACGACAACTGATCGCTGACATTTTGAAGCTTTTGCCTCTCGTGTTTAACAAAGGTGTGTCCGGACTGCTTGCGTCAAAACCTGGAGAATTTCCGCGTTGAAGACTTCTGCTGGAGCGATAGCTGGCCTTGGGGCCACGAGAGGTTAGCAAAAACATCTTGACGGGAATGTACGAGAAGTTGCGAGGTTAACTTCCCGTAAGTCATTAAGTTCAGAAATAATCCAGCCTTATCGATTATCAGTCTAGCCATTAAAGGATGTTCATTTCATCAACAAAAAAAACACCCAAAACTTTGTTGTTTTTTCACGTCACCAGAGCAAGAAGTTCTTCCACACTGATTGTATCTTTTCAGTGATAATAAGAATCGGTTTCGATTGCTGATTGAAACCTGCGAGAAACGCTGTCTCTAAGTGTTAGCATCTAAATTTTAGTTAATCAATATTTCAGGAATTACTCTTGATAAACGTTTTAGAAAAAAAGGATATTAAACAATGAAGGCTGGTCCACATAATGCTTTCGAATAACTTCAGTTGAAATCATATCAACAGTCTGTGTTTGGTACGGTGTTTTCAAAATTCAGTCTTACTCGGTACTAAGCGCTTTGTAATTGTTACCAACCTTTGTATAAGTTTTAGTATCAAAACAGTCAATTGCAAGTTGATGAATGATATATAGGCCTACCATCATAAGCAAACCCCTGACAATGTCTCCAGGTAAAACCATTGCTAGGTTTTCAAACGCCATGATTCATCCTAAACGCACCTCAGATCATAAAATACAATGCAGTTCCGTTTGCAATATCTATTCGTTGTCCCTTATTAAGGACATTCTTTCTACACTCTAGCGGTGTTAAATGGTATGACAGTGGGGGGGGAGGGGACTGACATGTATGTAAGGAATGTTTACGTCGATTATTTTGACCAACCACCAACACACAAACATTGGACCTACCTCCTGTCAATACCTTTATATAAACTGAGAATGTATTTGAACAGGAAAAGCGAAATCTCATATAAAGCGTGTGCCACATATCACCTAAGCAGATACTGCATTCACGTCTTATTCAAATGATGTCTGCTCCACTGTCGTCAAGTCAAGGTCCATCGTTCTATTATCAAGGTATTTATAACAATATCCTCTCAGACAGGTACGCTTCTCTGTATGACTCAGGTGTAACGATGTACGCCAGGACACGGCAGGTACTTGAGACTCTCTTCCACCTCAAAGTACAAACATCAGGCCGCAGGAATCTCAAGAGCTATGTAACATCTGACCTGGGTTATCTCCCCTGACTGATAGTTATCGCCTACAAGATGACGAGGTTCCCTCGGTGAAGCGCCATGTCACGTGACCTCCACCTGATAACCTCGACAAGATATCATATGGAGGATGTCGCTCTTCAGGTGTTAAGAGGTGCTTGGCATGCAAATAGAAGGGCGAGTTCAGGAGGATAAGTGCTTGTAAGTGACACAATGTACACCAACGTGTGGGTTTTTGAAGAATTTTACATCATGAACACGCCCCGTGTAACTAAACAGGTCTGTTCATGAACCACACGTATTGCATTATTATAACTAGATGTGATATAATATAATCAAGTAGAAGTAAGTATTCTGATTTTACTACAATGAATGCCGACACCTTTACAGGATACGAACCTGACCACTATCAAGAGACAATTTAATTGCCACATGTAAACAACAAATCCATTATAGTTAGGGATATTTATTCAATGTCGTTTTATGGTTTGAATTTGGTTTAACTATTCATTGTTTCTATTATTCATTGTTTCTACTATTCATTGTTTCAGCTATAAACTATCAATCACAACGATTCCAACATCCTGCTAAATCAGCGTATTTGAATCCCCTCAGCTCCTTATAACCTGATCTCTTTCAAGCCAAAAGCCTCGTATCGCTAGCTATCTAACCATCCAATGAGACGTCTCGCATCCAGCAACAGCGGCACAACCCGGAAGGATAAATCCGTTGAGTTAAAAAAGCTTCAAGCTCTTAACATAACGACACCTCATTGGCTGAAAAAATAGCAGGTGAACTTGGCCACGAATATCAAACCGATCCAGCCGTACGAGGCATCTGGCCCGAAAGAGATCAGGGTATTAGGAAGGAACTGAGCGGAATAAAACAACACTGATTTAGCAGGATGAGATTACAATGACTATCAACCTTTGTCCACTATGTAACCATCGCAGGTCGTGAAAATCTCAAATTGTTCGCAGCAAATAAAAGCTCTCTGACAAATAACAAAACGCTTCAATATCTTAATTTTATAACGTTAAATAGACGCAGCCTCTTGAACAACCCCAGGTAAAGGTACAGGTAAGCTCATTTGCCTTACTCCGCCCTCCAAGGGACGATGGGTCAAACTTTAGATAGACTATCGGTGACTCATACCAACGGGCTAATCGTCATAACTCAATTATCAGCTGTTTGTTATAGGTCGCGTCACATGAAATACCTGGGAAGAAAATGTTACCTGCTTTGTAAGGTGACCAGGTGATCGTGGTGTACCTGGAGACTCGACATTGTTTACCTGGCAGGAATTATCTTCAAGTACGGGATACCTGTTGACATTAAAGATTAAACGTGATAGAGACGGTTTTAGGAGTGTTGCGATTCAGGTTACTGTTAAGTTCTTATTGAAAAGGTAATATCTATGTAACAAAGGTAACTGTAGACAAGGAATGTATTTAACCTTCGCTATATTGCCATACGATAAATACCCATGCATTGAACTTACGTTATCTTCTTTCGAAATAATAATCCGAAAAGACATGACTAGGAAAGGTAATAAACCTGTTGTATATTGTCTTAAGGCAGATCCCGATGCGTTGAAGTTACATTTTCCTTTTTGAAACAATAATCTGAACGAATATATAAAAATCATTTCCTGACTTCATTGCTGCACTAATAATGCTAATTTAACAAAGCTGGTTCATGCACTATAATTTTGCAAAAAAATTGAATTGGTCACCCCATGACTTACTTCACTTTCTCGTTTTTACAGTGACAATCTTATCATTCCTTACATTATCCTTATTGGTCGGTGTTACCGTTTTTGGTTTTCATACTGTAATGCAAAATTTTGGGTTTTGTGGAAAAGGAGATTTGTATCTTCTATGGCATATAAACCTCATTTTTCTCCCCTCAGAGGTATCTTTGTCTGGATTCCTACAGCGAGTTATGACGGATCTACCTCATTTGGGAGAGAATGGGAAACTTCATTTGTATTAGAAATTATACTAAAGCTTTTGCTGTCACAAGCTTAAAATGAAAGTCAATAGAGCCATTATTCTTATAAAATAGTTACAACGTTAGAACTATTTTGAAACCATATTCATATAGGTTATTATTTTTTAACCATCATATTCATTTGATATGATTCCTTCAAAATACTCCAAAATTGTAAGAACCTGTGAAACATAAAGATGAATTGTAACTCTCAGACAGTTTTAATCACTCCAGTGACTCACCTGAAAGATGATATCATTGACATGTTTTTCATGTATCCTTTTTAAAAAGGAGTTATATATGTTCCAAAATAAACTTTAAACAATAGTTGTTATATTAATTTATTAAAAGATGTATTTAGAGTTTTATTGACGTCATTGCAACAATATCCATTTTATCCGATTACACAAGTTATTAAAAACAGTTTTATATATATTCTTTTCTAAAACAATGAAAAGAAATTCAATTTTATATCTCTTATCCATATATAACCTTGAAAACAATCATATAAGTAACATATTTATTAAAGCAGGTGACGTAGCAAGCCTTTTTAATAGTTTCAATATGCACAATGTTCACGTCGATATATAAATTTGTAGATGGGAGGGTGATGAGATCGTGATGGGATAACACATTTCAATTGTCTTCGCTCATTTGGGCATTAGTACCTCTCAGCTAAATGTATGACATTATTGAAGACTTCATTTTAGAAACTTGATTGATGAAGAAGAACAATTTCTGATAGATATTCAACTATATACTGCACGAAATGCGACGTTTCGGTGTAGATACTAACACCGTTATCAAGCAAGTGAAGAAGCACAGGTTCTGATGGATATCAACCATAGACAACTTCTTTATTGCACGAAATGAGACGTTGATAACGGTGTTCGTATCTACATCGAAACGTCGCATTTCATTTTCGCAAAAATGTTGACTATCCATCAGAATTTGTTCTCCGTTATTGAAGAAGTTTTTAACATGTTTTATATGAATAACGATTTGCAGAAATATCCTTAAAACAAACTACGGCCATTGCGTGTGTATTTAGATTAACTTATTTTTTAAAACCTTACACAACATGCAATATACTAAAAACGTTTTTGAAAAATGTGTTACAAGAGTATTCAAATCTAACGGAAACAACCGCTGCTATTTGAAAATCATCCAAATATGTGTTTCAAAGAAACAGATGTCCTTGTTGACCAAAATACCTCATGGTCTGAAAACCTTCATCTTGTGTCTCTTTGTATTGTGACCGACAGTCCAGACAAAATGTTATAAAATGACCATTAGAAGGCAAATAACTCACATACACCATCCGGTTAAACAGCGGTCTTTTCTCTACAAGTGGTTATTACATAAAGAATACGTTGTCTTGAATGAGCACCCTCTGGGTATGACATACGCGTTTAGAATGAACCTATTATGTACTTGGGTTAGATGGTTATTTTGGTGTGGCTGTATCCTACATCTACAGAACCCATTGTGTAAATCTGTAGAAGCTAGAAGCGGCTCCTGGCGGTGGGTCCGGTTGGTAACTCGGCTATAGACTGTTTTACTACGTTCCACGAATACATACTCCATTAAGAGTCGTTGTGTAACTTGCTGTAGTCCATTTGCCCTTTCCCTTTCATTTATTTTACCACTGTTGAACGACTGATATAATCTCCTTGATTATACCTTGATATATTTGTGTATGGACAGAAACTGAAATCAAATATTTTGACAATAGTAACAAAAGAAATAGTTTCCATGTTTTTTTATTTTATGAAAAACGGTGCCGCGTTTTATCTGTATATTTTGCGAAGTTATATACCTCCGGTACAACAATAAAACTTGTACCTGAGGTGTATTTGGTTAGTAAGAACGGTAAGAATGGGTAGCGACCAACTGAATATAAAGATTTGATATAAAAATTACGTAAATGGGGCTGATTTTACATGGTAATTGACTTAATAGTTCCCTTTATTACAACCCTATAACGCATATGAGGAAATTTCGGCAAGAGACTTCTTAATCATAAATGGCCCAAACAATTATTTGGAAATATGTCATGGATGATTCGGCTCAATCAACACATTTGTTCAAATAATATAAAAAATACAGATGGTTGTCTAGTGAAGGTTTCTAACAGTACACTCCGTATAAACCTGTACTATTTGTAAAGATTTATGAGGTAGTACAAAAGTTTGCACTTCAAGATTTTCGGGTCGAGTGCTCAATGGATTTGAACATAGCTCAAGACTTAGGCAATAACCGCCGGCACAGACCGCGCCAACAGCTAACCTATTCGGCCAGCAAGCTTTGCGTACATTGCGTATATTAACTTCGGACTACATGAAACGAACAACAATCTGTCACAAATCATCATTGAATAACGTTGTTGTTATCATGCTGGCCTCTCACGACAAAGGCCCGGGTTCAAATCCAGGTGGAGACACCAAATATTTGTGACCTGGGTCCCACACTGTGTTTCGTTCCTGAGCAAGGCTCTCGCATGTCACTGCATTCAGTCCATCCAGATGTTAAAATTGGTACCTGAAAACAGGATATACGGACCAACATGGTCGCGATTAGCACCGAGTAGCTGCTTTGATAGTACAATTCATTCATGGTAGTGATGTTGGTAGCGCATTGAGCTTGTACTAGTAAACTAACCATATAGATATCCACATAAATATCTTCCTCGACATCCGGATACTTCCTATCGGAAAGCGTAGGAAGTATAGTCACCTATGAACGTAAGGTCTGCGAAGAGGCAAAGATCACGATTTATACCAAGCACATCAGTAGGTACACCTGACCTCTGAACCCAGGGTCTGTAGAGAGGCACAGGATTACAGTCTATACCCAGCACACCAGTAGATAGACCCTCGCATTACGCTGTAGCCATGCGGAAAAGTGCGTGAAGAGCAAACAAAGTAGATCATTTGATTTAGGCAAATGTGTGTGCAAACAAAACTGACAGCCCTGTGCAAACTCTTTTCTATTTTAATGCCCACTATCAACGGGTTTATCTTCTCCTAAAGCACCGAGATACCCATATTGACACGATACAAACACATGAAGTAACTCCTTAATCTGACACGGTAAAATCGAAATTCTCAGGTCTAGATATAATTTAAAGCATTGACTCTTTGTTTCAAAGAACAACTGATGATGGTAATTTGTTTACTGTAATAGAATTTTTGTGAGACTCAGCTTGCTAAGGTCATTTTTTACAGTTTAAATTGATTCCTTTCGTGTACACATAATGAATATAATGTAAACTATCATTTACATCATTTTCACATATAAAATTTTAAGCGCACTATCGTGACCCGTTATAGCGTTTAAGTTGAATATAAGGGGATCTCAAAAGCGCACGCTTCCATAACAATAAATGCCGACAAACTACATACTCATGAACTGGCCTTCAGGGAGTTTTCCTTCACGTTAAGTCGATCATCGAGGACCTACAAGCTCAAGGAACTTGAAGTAATGAGTGCTGCCCTAGCAAAATGAAACACTTTGGACATACAATCACCTTAGGATGTGTGCTTCGTCCCAATTGGACCAAATTCTGTACACCAATACTGTATAGTTGGCACTATTCTTTTCATGTATTACTTATTCAGAAACCGGAATCGGGGTGAGCCTTTAGACAACCATGTCCGATTCAAGGCAATCACAGCCTCTCTTTCTTCTGGTGCAATGTTTCTTTTCCCCGTTAGTTTATGTATCTTTATAGGGGATGAACCAGACAAGGTGCATAAAAGGTGACAGATTGATGACTTTATGTTCACATAATGATACTGATATGATATGGTTTATTCAGTAAACAGGCCACCGGCCCACGTCACATGTACATTTCATGATAATATAACATTGTAGCGCCAGGAAATTACAATTTGTAAATACTTATGAAACATATGACACTGCTTTTGTTACTATATACCTAAAACCAGATCGAAGGTGAAATGATGTTAAATAAATTATAGAACGATTTGGGATAGATCTTTTACTTCTTACGACAATAAGGTCAGGAAGATAAGGAAAGGAGAAGTAGCCAGCGAGTTTATTCATGGTTGTCTTATTTGTTTTACAAATGATATAATATAACATTCATTCATTATTTTTCTAATCATTTTATCATTTTAAATCATTACTTAAGTGCAGGGGTAATCGAAATGAAAATTTATAAATTTCAAATAGTAATCAAAGACCATGTTGTAAAACATTATATTTCTTATGAAAAATCTATTATTTCAATGTGCGTTGTTCACGTCAATAAACTTTTCTGTTCATTCTGATTCATTTCCATCCACAATGAATTATAAAATCCGAATAGGCATTTGATATGTACAAGCACATATTGTATTCAGGAAGTGAGTATATACACATAAGCCTATGATGTCCAATGACAACATGTGTTCAACATATGTAGTTAATTTCAGTTTTAAACTCCGTATGTGTGAGAACGAGACACGTGCTTGTCAATGCGGTACATTCTCAAGAGACACGTGCTTGTCAATGCGGTACACGACAGTGAGTGCAAACCAATTGCGCCAATTAGCTACTCGGTGCATCCTCGGTTCTTAACTGATATGCTAAGTTGATATGTATTCAATGAGATTCTTGACTTCATGAAAGTTTTGCTGTTTAACGAATTAAGTTAAGGAAACAAATGACGATTCATCAATCTTGATAGTCTTGTATCATGTATATTCGTTAAGCATAAGTTGTTAAGACAGTAACATCAATCTTGATAGTCTTGTATCATGTATACTTGCTAAGCATAAGTTGTTACAGACAGTAACATCAATCTTGATAGTCTTGTATCATGTATATTCGTTAAGCATAAGTTGTTACAGACAGTAACATCAATCTTGATAGTCTTGTATCATGTATATTCGTTAAGCATAAGTTGTTAAGACAGTAACATCAATCTTGATAGTCTTGTATCATGTATATTCGTTAAGCATAAGTTGTTACAGACAGTAACATCAATCTTGATAGTCTTGTATCATGTATATTCGTTAAGCATAAGTTGTTACAGACAGTAACATCAATCTTGATAGTCTTGTATCATGTATACTCGTTAAGCATAAGTTGTTACAGACAGTAACATCAATCTTGATAGTCTTGTATCATGTATATTCGTTAAGCATAAGTTGTTAAGACAGTAACATCAATCTTGATAGTCTTGTATCATGTATATTCGTTAAGCATAAGTTGTTACAGACAGTAACATCAATCTTGATAGTCTTGTATCATGTATATTCGTTAAGCATAAGTTGTTACAGACAGTAACATCAATCTTGATAGTCTTGTATCATGTATATTCGTTAAGCATAAGTTGTTACAGACAGTAACATCAATCTTGATAGTCTTGTATCATGTATATTCGTTAAGCATAAGTTGTTACAGACAGTAACATCAATCTTGATAGTCTTGTATCATGTATATTCGTTAAGCATAAGTTGTTAAGACAGTAACATCAATCTTGATAGTCTTGTATCATGTATACTTGCTAAGCATAAGTTGTTACAGACAGTAACATCAATCTTGATAGTCTTGTATCATGTATACTTGCTAAGCATAAGTTGTTACAGACAGTAACATTAATCTGGCAAGCAAACATTGATTAAAATTCAGATTAAAATGACAAAGATTATCTTATCTTTTTATCTTCCATTTTCATGCAAAACATCACAATTTACATCCTCTATTTTTACTAAATACTTACGTGTTTTGAGGAAGAACAAATTGTGTGGATTTACATCGTCTTTAGTGCAAGAAGATGCGACGTTTCGGTGTAAATACTAATACCGTTTCCAAGCAAATGAAACGGCGTTAGACGTTGCATCTCCTTGCGATAAAGACACTTTTAGTCCCATTTTTTATTTGCTCTTTATACCAAAATCAAAAATGCCTCCGAAAGTAGTTATGTGTTTTAGTTGCTTTCAAATGTTTGATGATCTTTTGTTGCCATTCGTTGATCTTTGGTATTGTGGCCGTTGATAGTCTGGTGATCTTTGGAACTTACACTTTGCTGTTGATATCGTGACGACATTGCGATGTAACTCATTAATCCTTGGTATGGTTGCATTTGATAGTGTGACGATCTTTACGTTTTACTTGGTAATTGTATGACATTGCTGTTGTTGATAGTGTGACGATCTTTACGTTTTACTTGGTAATTGTATGACATTGCTGTTGTTGATAGTGTGACGATCTTTACGTTTTACTTGGTAATTGTATGACATTGCTGTTGTTGATAGTGTGACGAACTTTACGTTTTACTTGGTAATTGTATGACATTGCTGTTGTTGATAGTGTGGCGATCTTAACGTTTTACTTGGTAATTGTATGACATTGCTGTTGTTGATAGTGTGACGACAACTTGGTTTTACTCAATAATTCTTCGATACTGTTGATAGTTTGGTGATCTGTGGGTGTTTCTCTGTAATTCTATCACATTGCTGTTGTTGATAGTGTGTCGACCATTTGGTCTTACTCAAACATTCTTCCATAGTGTTAATAGTTTGGTGATCTGTTGGTGTTTCTTGGTAATTCTTAGACATGTTGTTGTCGATAGTGTGACGACCATTTGATTTCACTCAATTATTCTTCGATAATGTTGATAGCTTGTTGATCTGTGGGTGTTGCACAACGCTTCTATGACACTGCCGTTGTTGATAGTGTGACGACCAATTGGTCTTACTCAATACTTCTTCGATAGTGTTGATAGTTTGGTGATCTGTGGGTGTTTCTCTGTAATTCTATGACATGCTGTTGTTGATAGTGAGACGACCATTTGGTTTCACTCAATTTTTCTTCCATACTGTTGATAGCTTGTTGATCTGTGGGTGTTGCACAACGCTTCTATGACACTGCCGTTGTTGATAGTTTGACGACCGGTCGGGGTCCCGGCAGTGCATGCAACTCGATGCACCATGCCAGTTGATGTGTAATCTGCAACTGTATATCCTTGTCGAGTAAACAAAATGTCACTCTCTAACGAGCCCATGTCTATGTTCTATCGATTAAAAGGAGATTAGTGCTACAGAAGTTTTATGTATGAGTTTTGAGTAAACACGCCTTCAAAACAATCCAGTTTCTCATTGACATTTCAAGGGAAGTATATTTGAGGAGAAGGCGCCATATTTATTTGTTCTCGGCATCGGCTTGTCGCGGGAGGACGATGAGAAAAGGTGTAATCAGAATTGAATGGGTTCTTGTTGACTCACAGATAAAAGTCCGACTTGTGATAAACATGTCAGGAAAGCACATTCGAATATATCTCACATCTACACTTATTAAAGGAAATGCGCGTTAGTCATCGATAAACTTTTGATTTAATATTAACAATACGATCTGTTTATTTGATAACAGCGTATATACAAATAGAGGTTGTTTCTATATTTCGTTTCAATCCCACCTTTAAGTATGTGAAATATAGAGAACAGACACATTGATTTAGAGTAGTTTTACGGTTTCGTCTGTTGAAAGGTAATCTTCGAACTTTGCGTTCTAATAACACATAAATGGAAAGAACTTTATTTAATGTTATCAATTATAAATCGCATTAACCCAATGTAACCTGTACCTAACAGACTTCACGCTAATGGATGCAACAATTCACACACACGATACTTGTAAATCAAAAGGACAGATACTTAAAGGCGGTGTAACTAATATATTAGTTTTAGTTTTCTATCCATCTTGCCAACATCTTAATACCTCTCATAAAGGAAAGTTTTCAATAGCTATGTAGAATGACAATTAAAAGAACATAAAATCTGTATTTCAGTAATTCACCCGTCCTTAGGAACAATTCATTAGGCCTCGCTACACATTCAGTGACGTATGAATCTCGCTTGACCTTTACCGTTAATTATATATACATACTGTATATATATATATATATATATATATATATATATATATATATATATATATATATATATATATTTGAAAATAAAATACTTCAGACGACACTTGCTACAGTATATATATATATAGTTTGATGGTTCATATGACATTTAACTAACTGACGATCGTGTTTCTCTCCTTCATGACTAAATACCATGTCCGGTTAGTATGAATATATAAGAATTAAGCTTTGAAGATCTCAAAAGAATGTTTAGTGTACTTAAAAAGATACACCGTGATTTCAAGCTATTTTTTTTTTTGCTTTGGTGGGAGAAAAAATACCATAGATGCTGAAACAGCTTAAACATATCTCATATTTTCATTTTATAAACCCCGCCAAATATCCCTCACATCGAACAGCCGCCGCATGAACGAGATGGAGCGGGAATGAGTCGCCTCATTGACAGGCATGATCACTGGCTATGTATATGTGTATCCTATAAAGAACTATCAACTCTAACGACACTATCAGTTAATCTTTCTGCTTTGAACAAGTTTCCAAAATTATGTTGGGTGCTCGACGCGGGAAAACAGAGGTAAATTATCCGGTTTTGGATAAAAATTTCTTCTCTTTCCTGAACTTTTATTAGCCAGAGGTAGATTCTTTAAAGCGACAGTCAGCTTTTCTCGATCAAGTGACAAGATTTAGAACATTTGGCAAGTGTGACACCATCGACTCATGGTGTGTCTCCATAAGAATTATAAATGACTGATCAACCAGGACGAAGATGTTATGAATATCAATATCTATAATAATCTAATAATTTTAACATGGCGCTGTTTTAATCGGGAACAAGCGTAAGAATGTTAACAGATCCAGCGATTGTTAGAGGCAGGTATTTGTTTGAAAGCGGAAGTCCAGTTCGGGGTATCAGAGAAACAGCCCGGTTTCATAATGAGGGAATCTCTTTACGAGTCATGTATGGAACGTAAGGTGATCCGGAAGAAATAATCACGGTTTACGTTTCACTTCATGATCAGCGCCAAAGCAGCGGGGATCACATTTAAAGCCATTGAATGTTTGTATTTACTGATTAAACACGGGCAATCTTTTGGTGTTTATATTTACTCATCAAACAACCGAAATCTGATCGCCATTTCGTATTTATCTTGAAGGCCGCTATGGTTTGCGCTAGCTAAGTGCGAATGGTTTACGGAATGTAAGATCTGTCTTGCTAGTCGACACGGTAAACAAATCCCAGTCTTCGCTCGAGAAAACAAGTAAACACGAGAAAAACTTCAGGTCTGATTCAACTCCAAGGCTAACAACATAGTCTAATAGACACACTATTAGTATAAATATTAGCCAAACCAATGGAGGAAATCTTTGCTGCTTGCGTTATGCTTGAAACTCGAAACATTTATGGAATCGCGCATATCGGGGTGCATGGCCTGCGATGCGGCCATTGTTTCTCTTCTGCCATTTACCGGGAAGTTGCGAAAAAAAGATAGGGTTTACCTAACGGCTGTTGAGGATGAAAGAGACAAACAGGTCCAGGGTTGACTACCAGTTAGGTCTGTGTGTCGAACCTTTCGGGGTGATGTTGTTGGCTTCTCCAATTTTCTGTTAATACACAAAACTAGATTTATTCCCTCTCTATTCGTGGCCAGGGCACACAAGAGATATAATGTAAACTCATAATTTCCTACAGCAAACATATATGTTTTTGTAATTTACAGTCGTTCTTTATAGTATAAACTTGTGGTAGAAAGAGAATCATTTTGCAAATAATTGATATTTTGTACACAGTTCATCGGCTTCCCTAAATCAAGGATGTATATTTAACTTAATCTTGTTATGACAACGAATCAATCAGTGAATCTTTAATCACGATACTATCCATTACAATTCGATAAAGTCAAGATGCATCCATCAATGGCTGACTACATGCAAATCTTATTTTAAGTAAATAAAATATCACCTACGTCATCGTCAAAGCTAAAATTGCGTTGACATAAGGTTAAATTGCAAAGGCGATGATACATTCTGAAATTACATTCAAGGATGACTGAATGTCAAATAATATGCAGAGATTTATAACTTTGTTCTATATACATATCCAAAAATAAAGTGATATGAAATAATTACATGAAAAACCAACACCGAATGATATTATTCTCCTGTGTACAAGTAAAACTGTAAAACAGGACCCGATTCTCGTGTTTTCCCTGGGTCAGCCCATTTCTGGATTAGAACCACGCATTGTCATTCACATATTTCTATCGAAATACCTTGCCCTTTGAAAACATATTAATGAGGTATTTTTATGCACTGTAAGTACTCTTGTAGATATCATACCAAATATCGCAATCCCACACAACTAAGTTCATTAACCCTGACACATATCTCGAATATCCTGATACCCACTTAAGAACCCACCAAACTGCCAATGTGTTATGTACATCCTTTCATTTCTCTATGCATCTTTAGATACACACACCATGCCTTTTTACACATCCAGTTGACGAACCCATTGCTTCATTGCTTTAAGACACGCAATGGAATCGTTTATAACGTAAGTCAAAGCAGGAAGGTCGCCAAAGTCATTTCATAGAGAACCAAAACCGCCGCTGTTTGTACTAACAAATCGATATTGTCCGAGAGCGGCCGGGTTCAAGTCCGGCTAAAGCATCAGACTTATCCCCTTCTGGTCACACGACAAGAAAAGCCGGTATTTTTAACTCGAGCTCTGAGACTTATACAGACAAACCATCATAATTAAAAGCGCTTTCATTAGTATATGGGTTTTTGCGGCGTGAAGTTGCGTGTGGGTTTCTTGTCTTTGATCATGTAATAACGTCATTAACCTACTCGCCCAGACAGGAAAAATAAAATACTTGATGATCTATCTCTTTGATGCAAGAGCATCTTGCCTGAGAATGTGCATTTGGTTAAAATTTTATTTGATTTCGAAATGAGCTCGGCTCCTTCTTAATCAATGACATCATCATCTCGATGTCAATATTCTTGTAAATGATTGGTCAATAAACACATGGCTTTGCGTTCATTGGTCGTTGTGGAATGTCTTCTTCATTCGTTCCATTCAGATATGAATCTGTCACGAATCTTATGTGTTCGAGTAATATGCTTGTCATCACTGTGAAGAATCGATAAGGAACAAAGATAGAAACTTGATGGCGTCATGATGTAACGATATAATATTGAGAATCCTTATCAATATTCATTCCATTGAAAATAATAAAGGCTTTTTGCTGATAATCAGATGAAACGCAAATGACTTGCCTTCAACATTTACACTTCTTTGAAATTTGTCTTGACAATCGTTGATGTAAGTGCAAGTTTCTAATCAAACACGAACAAACCATTGATTTATGTTTAGATGGAAGTGTATAAAATCCCCTTATATGAACATTATCAAGATCATGATGTATATTTGCCCATAAGAATATTGTTAATAGCCTGCTTATAACATGACGTTATTATCCCTTGTCACTACATTCACTTGCGCCTTTCATTTGATGAATATACTACATCATTATCTGATACACGCCCAATTTTACGTTTCATTTTATTATGCCGTACTATGCATGAAAATGCTCTATTTAGTGAAATAGATTATGCCTTATCAATTCTTTTTAAATAATATATTTAAATCAAAATCTATTCATACATTTCACAGAAAATTATAAGTACTCGTAAGAAGTTGTCGTTTCTTGGTATATATGAACAAATGTTTATAAGAAGATTTGCAGAAAATGTTTTTGTATCAAAATATTTACAAGAAATTTCTGAAGGTTCTGTGGACGTTTTGAACAAAATAAACGATGTTTCTGAAAAATACCTTTGTAAGAAGGTTGATGTAGCGAGTTCATTTCTGTTGAGGGGTGTGCAGTGGTACATACATTTGTTTTGATAAGCGTGTATGCGATACGAGATGTAGGCGATATGAAGACAGACAAGCGAGATATCAGAATGTTAGATTATACGATGCAATTACGTCTCACGAAGCTGATGATACGTGCATGTATGCTTCAAAACAGGTAACATGTTAACAGGTGTTTGCTATTCTGACACCGTTTTGTCAAAGGAAAACATATTTTTGTAAAAATAATCTACACAGTGTTAAAGCCAACAAGTACTTCTGAAAGTTTTTACCTGGCGTCATTCAGAGTTTAAGGGAGCGTCTGTCGCTACCTGTTATTTGAATACCTGTCGCCTACCTGTAAATTGACACTGTTAGTGAAGTATGCATACAGAGGCTCATTAATGTGCACATGAATAGCATCAGGTAGCATACCTGTCTCTCTGTACACATAGGTACAGGGAATGCAGAAAAAGCAGTTGATATTCTCTGTGCTAAAATCTAATGGTGTGAACTTATTCGTTGTCAACTGACTAAATGTTTGGAGACACTGACAGAGTTAAGTTTCACAAACTAATTGGGACTCGGTTACAGCCGGTTTGCGCTCATTACACCAGGCTTGAATGAGGCTTTGTACGTATGTAAAGTAAGCCCCGGTTTATGTTGACAATTAGCGACAGATGTGTGCACTTTCTCACGTGGTACTGACGCCTTCGGTGAGATGCAGACTGAACTTGTAATACCATCCGGCCATCAATTAGACTCCACGCACGGGTATATAGGCGGACATGAGTCTTGGTAGAGAATCAGTCCCCGATAAGGACCCTATATCATGTGTACTTCTACCGCCAGGTCTCGGGTACAATACCATCTGTAAATGGCGGGTACTCTACCCAAGTCACCAATATACTTTAATAAACTTGATCGATTTATAGAAGCCAATTACACGTCGAATCAATATCAAGCGTTGATGACAAGCACGTTTTAGTTATGATAACGCTATGGGACTCGTTTGTCCCGGTAATGACTTGATAAATATACAGGGAGCGGTTGGCAACGTAAACCGCCGGCTTCAGTGTTAGTGTTTACTCGGACAAATATTTGCCGGGTTGTAGGCACAAGGGGCTATATCCACTTGGTGTTGATTGTAGGGAAGCTGCCTTGTTGAACTTCGTACTCTGGGACCCCGGCAACTACTTTGATCTGTGTAAGGATGTCTTCAAGAGGACAGGTGAGGGGGCGTGGCTTCAGAGACCATGCCACACCCCCTTGCGGACAGGTGGTGTGACAGGTATCTGTCGAGCGCACATTGACAGGCACGGAGTATGGCTTGATGGACAGGTAGTAGAACCTACCTGGATCTGTGACGTCAAGCTTAGGTCCACAAACGGGTCCCAGTTGACCACCAAACGTCTTTGTTGTTAATTGAAGTAACGACCCACTGTTTCTGTGATATCAATCTCTGTTCCTATTAGTCAACGGTCACAGCCACAGAAAATATATTTACTTATGGAAAGCTATTAATACCAGCGCCTTGAACTTTCAGGAATACTTCAACTCCGTTGGACTGTGTATGCATCAACATTTATGTTTACAGGGACAACACGTGTCCCCCTTTCATCTCCCTCTCCGAAAATAGTTGGAGAGTAATGTTTACGTTATATAAACACACCTTGATTAAGAAGATAAGGATATAATCAGTCTAAAACCGCCTGTTAAATTGTATTACATAGAAGTCTACATTCAAGCGTGTCCCGGTGTGCCATGTCTAACTCACATCAACAGCCATAAAAGCATTTACAGAAAGCCTATCTCTTTATCTGAGTGATGGATCGTCGAACAAACCTGAGTCAATATTAGACTAATCATTCAGGTTTTAAACACATAACGGGTCAACATGGCTGGGAATACATATCAAGTACTCGGGGCACAATAGAATATCGTATTGAGGATATCAATGTACACTAAACACAGAACGTGTCAATATTAGTATTTCATCAGGACGGAGTTCGTGCGGAGAAAAATACAGCTGGGTATAAGTATTAATCTTGTTTACATGGACTATATTTGTAAATCTACCCATCCCGTACTTAGATTATACATTATACATAAGTGGACCCGGCAAACACAGATAAGAGGACATTACATGGACTGTGAACTGAAACCGGCATGTGATAATCCATGGCGATCTTTGTCCTTCCCATTGTTTTATCACCATGAATGATTAATGAAGTGCTTTCAATATGAGTCCTTGTTTACCTCCAATCAATATGCTTTGTAGATTTGATTTATCAGTGTTCAAGGAAGGTGTTCAATTACATCTGGATACGCAGGTTACGTCAATAGAGCTACGCCCGCCATCTGCTCTCCGTCACAGGATCCATGTCCACACAATCTTCGTCTCTGATAAACTGATCTTTCTCTCTTCAGCAACCCTTACCTCTGTCTTCACCGGGTCCTTCAGTATTCACTTCCTATATTAGTAGAAGAAAATTGTTTTTTCCGTGTCACATGTAAACTTTTCTTTACAGAGTGGTATTGTTATGTTATTAGTGTATCATATACCTTGACCAAGAATCACACCTTAGTCCCATTGTTGAGACTGAACTTGAGACCGACCGCTGACTAACATGTATCATGACGTGACACACACAGAACCTTCTCACACCACCAGTATACACTTCTTTACTAGTATTTATCAATATTTTCACCATCAATCACATTTACTGCGGAGTAGTTTTGATGTAATGGTAATGAGAAATTTTGGTGTACGTTGGTCCAAAACCCTTATCTATTACTCAATCCCATTGTTTAGAGCCCAATATTCCAAAAAGTCAGTGTTCAGCCAAGTCCTATTTCCTCTTCACCGTACGTTCATCGGTAAACACTTTCGATTATTAATCCATACCTTGACCAACCATTACCTTCCTCTGTCTTATCACCACCCTCTGTCCTATCACCACCCTCTGTCCTATCACCACCCTCTGTCCTATCACCACCATCTGTCCTATCACCTCCCTCTGTCCTATCAACCCCCTCTGTCCCAACACCTCCCTCTGTCCTATCACCACCCTCTGTCCTATCTCCTCCCTCTGTCCTATCAACTCCCTCTGTCCCAACACCTCCCTCTGTCCTATCACCTCCCTCTGTCCTATTAACTCCCTCTGTCCTATCACCTCCCTCTGTCCTATCACCTCCCTCTGTCCCAACACCTCCCTCTGTCCCTTAGTTCAAATACTCAAACTAACCGTCCGTGTTAACAAAAGCTTAATCCTGATCATCTAATATCTATCACGTTCCGGCAATCATGGTCCTACGCACCACACCTTCTCACACCTGTCTTCTATACATCTGATAAAACATCTCTTGACCCACGTAACGTTCACCCTTAATCTAACCCTCAAGCCGCAGTTCACATTATTTTCTCACCTTAAATTCACCCTAGCCAGGAACATAATCTCCTGAAAAGCAAAGGTACATTGGGGATGATCAATTCAATCCTTCTAAGGCTCCTTTCCCGTATTGATTGAATAATCACATTCTAAAGAAATCCTTTTCAGAGAGTTAGTGTTCCTTAGAGTTTGGTGTTAGTCTACATGTGCAATTTGTTCTTACAAGAAAGGGAACATTGTCCTATAAGAACGTATTTCAGTGAATGCAAAAATAGTAAAAACAATTTTACTGTAAACCATTTAAGTGAGCTAAGAGATCCCATATTTACGATGCCACTACACCCCGACACATCCTTGCATGGCACTCCCGCCCACCCCTTGACCAGAACTATACCCCCGTGTGAGAGAGCTAGATGTGGTTGGTGGGTGGATCTTTGGTGTTTCATTGTCTATTCAGGGAACGTGTTACTACAATGATACTTGATGTGTGGTAATCGGGTACTACACTCTCAACCTTACAGGGATGTGGAGTCGAACCCAATGCTGTATATGAAGTGGACAGAACTTTGAGCAAAACGAGAAGGCATAACATGAATGAATTATGAATGAAGGTATTATAATCACAATTCATATATATGTATGCACTTGATCGAGTTCGCGTGATGAGAAAAATACACAAAATCAACCAATTTCAACGAAAATACCCAAACCTTACAAACTAAACATGAAACGCCTTGAAGGTACTGTAACACGTTATTTTTTTAAATTATATATAATATTATAATATTATTATTATCATTATATCTAATTTCTTCAAATTTCCTCGCAGTAAGATTAGTGTTTACAAAATAGATAGTCTTCAGAATGTCATACGTTTGGACCCGACTATCCTCAGTAGTAGAAGACATTTCTGCGTATCTAGCGAAAACTCCATTTGGCCATTTTGGTGTTAACACCTCTTAATTTTTCAAGTTCAGAAAATGAATTCGGATGCCAAACTTGGTACGTTAGTTTTTGGATCCATTTTTATTAAAAAGATTTTCTTGCAATAGGTAATATTTGTTTTCCATTTCGTAAGATCACCTTATTGCTCTCCATTTCATAGCATTCGATCTTTCAGAGAGGAATTTATATATCTTGAGCTATACATAGAAAGTTCTCAAAACCAGCATGCTATCTATCAACCAATCAACAAATACAGTTTCCTGGCAATAGACACGTCTCTATGTAGAAATTCTTCTTTGGGGAAAAGCCCCTCAAAATAGCAACGCTTCGTTAAAGATCCATATACATATTAACTTTCAAGCAGATGGAAATGAAGGAGTGCAATAAGGAAGACAATGATATTATGGATGTACAAGTTCTTTAATTTCACAATGGCGACGTTTCGGTATAGATCCTACACCGTTATCAAGATTACATCGGTATAGGATCTATACCGAAACGTCGCCATTATGAAAATAAAGAACTTGTACATCCATAATATCATTGTCTTCCTTAAATCAGTAACTTCTAGAATGCCACTGAAACAATACAGAAGTGCAATAGTTTAAAAATAACAAAAGTGGGTAGAATTTAATGTAAATCGTACTACATTAAAATCTTATCAGTAATGAAGTGTGCCTGTCTCATAAGAACGACTCTACCCAAGGTGGTGTATTTGTGACCAAAAGAATACGAAGGAATGTTTCTTTGCGTTCATGCATGTTAACGAATTCTGAGATAACTATCGTTATATCCTTAATCATATGCTTAGTTTATCAAGAAACATATAATATCTTGTTTAAAGGCTAAGTATAACGAGTTAGTGACAGCAAGACAGTAAATCATGAGGGCAATAGAAGTTAAAGGTTTATTATTAAAAACGAAAATCATTGAGGTTAGACTACATGAACATAAATTTGATATTTTTATAATCATGAAAATGGTATCGATAGCTAGCAATATATTTTTATCAAGCATCAATAATCAAGAATTGACAACTGAACCCTATAAAATCGTTTTCCTAAAATGATTTTCTCGTGTCAAACACATAACAAACAACCATACCCACATAGGTTATGGATTTTGTCTATAGAATTTGAAAATATATTGACAGTATGAAATAAAAATTGTCCTCCTATATGTCACATGTCATGGCAAAATAAAAACTTTGCGTTAAAGGCCAGACGATGACTGACACCAGAATGCTATTTCAGTAGAGAGATGTATCCCGCAAAGAAGACCGACATGTTAGATGATAAAAGCATCAATTAGTATATGACAGAACACATCTAAGAATTTCAAAGCGAACTTAGCTAAAACCACGGAGATCGACTCGAACTACACTTCAGATACCTTGTAGGACTTCCGTAATTTCATTTTCCGGAAGTGGCGTGACGTCACGGTGACGAAATGTGAGCATTAGCAGTCCAGTCCAAAGCAACAATCTGATGTGACAGCGACTCTTCGACAAAGGAAGTCATACAAGCAGACATCTGCCAAATGTTCTGAGCATACAAAGTTATAAATGGATATCATCTATTATCAGCTCAAGTAAACCATTGTCTGAAAGGTGATATCTGCTCTTGCAGATATGATCCGGATTTTGGTGTACTCTAATGGTTTCCCAAAAACTTTAGGGCACGTGATTTTCTCCAAATCTCGCGATATCAAGACTACAGGCACGAGACCGGCTTACTCAAGTTTCTCAGATTATGTTTTCGACATAATGGAGTCGAAGTGTGAAAAATTATTACAACTGTAAAGTTTGAATTATTGTTTTTGATTATGACATAAGCGGATCTTACTGAATATTGTAACTATATGTATATTATTTCGGGTGGTTACAAAAATATAAAGAGAGTATCAATAAATAAACCTGTATACGATAAGAACTTGGGTCCGTATTGCGGCAAAACCCCTGTAATACAACTGATGAACCATGGAAGCTACTGTACTAGAGCCATCTCCCCGCGCATGGTTACCTGCCAAAACGCAGAACTGCAAAACGCAGAACTGCTAAAACAACAACATTTATGGTTGGTTGCACACACCTGAACCCTCATAATATAATGGAACGGCCCGATAGGAAATGAAATGAAGACAAAAATACAATGTTTCTAAATGTTTCTAACACCTATATATATGGAAGTATGAGATTAAAGTTTAATTGTTTACTCTAAACAATGTTTTGATAGAGTATTTTCATATAAACACATGTACCTGGGAGGATTATACTGTTTAACAATGTTTTGATAGAGTGCTGAATATATTGTTACAGTGTGTTACTACTCAGTATTTTCATATAAACATATACCGGGAGGTTCATACTCTAAACAATGTTTTGATAGAGTATTTTCATATAAACACATGTACCTGGGAGGATTATACTGTTTAACAATGTTTTGATAGAGTGCTGAATATATTGTTACAGTGTGTTACTACTCAGTATTTTCATATAAACATATACCGGGAGGTTCATACTGTTGAACATTGACCTGTTGATTCAGTGATCTGCTAATTTGACTGTGTCGCTCTACTCACTGTCAGAGTGGACCAGTCCATTACTTAATTGAATAGGTGTGACCAGCCTGACAATGAACTTTTCATTTCTGCTAATTGGGATTCTGCGTTTTGCAGTTCTGCGTTTTGGCAGGATACCCCGCGCATGGACTATATTTACGTCAGCCCCAATGACATAGGGCCTTGCCGCATTTCCCCAACATGTCTGTTCATGTCGCCCCGGATGCTGCGACGGATTTAGATAGTCCAATGAGAAATCATATGAAAATTGCAACTTTTTTGCTGAAGAGGGCGCTGCACTCAAAACATGAATTTTGACGTGTTTGCATTTAGGTATAAATTGAAGACTCGGACTGTTGCATTTACAGCCGATTTGTTCCCACTTTGCCACCAGGCCACCAAGGATTAACCGGGATTAAGATTAACAATGTTTATACGAGCACGGGGGTCGTATCAAATGCTGAACTGAGCTCACCCCTTAATAATATCCATCGTAGTCATTGAATACTGAAATGTTTTCACCACCTAGATAGATGTGAAACATGTTCACTCATAAAATTGGTGAGCGATTTTCCGTATTTATTGATTAACTAATTACTACTGATAAGTGATCACTGTAGATACTGATATATAAGAAAGTTCAGATTAAGTCATTCATTGCAAAATGGCAAATGCACAGGTAGACACTCAGTTCATTCCCAACAACCGTGGTGGTAGAAGCCTTGTATATCAAGGTTATAAGTATCGTGTGAAGAGAACCAGAGGTACCAGCATCCACTGGAAATGTTGCATATCAACATGTCCAGCTACTATCAACACATCCAACGACTACATCACGACAGTTAACAACATCCACAACCATGGTCCAAATCATAGCAAGATCGCGTTTGACAAGTTTTATTCATCAGTGAAGGACATGGTTAAGGAGGACAGCATGTATAATGAATTTATATATCATGTATGTGAAATGATGTCTCAAATATATTGAGATGAAATGTATCTGTATATTGAGAATGTTAGTTTGAATAAAATTTATTGAGACGACCCCCTGCCACCTCTATTGTTTTACCAATTAGCATGCATGACCAACTTTGCCACCGAGAACAATAGGTGGTGGCAAAGTGAGAAGACACCTTACAGCCATGCGGAGGAAGATGTTCTAGAGCAAAATATGTAGGATTACTCAAAAACATGCTGCATGTGAAAGAGTTTTGAATTGTCTTTGATAAAATGTCGTGCCCAAGAATTAATCGAACTACGAAGCTTAACGTTCTGTGTTAATGCACAAAAGCCCACCCCCAAACACGAATACCAATGACTAATTAAATCAGTGGTACTAAAGACCTCCTTTTGTTTCTTATGTTCGAGTGTCAAATCATTCATTGTTCTGCTCAGTTCGTCAAATTTCTGTTTTCATAATTTCCTTGATACCGACGTTTTGCTAGGTTTTGAAACTCAAACGAATAAAAAAGCTATTATGTTCATAAGGTGAAGTGGTTTGAAGGAGAAATATCATACCGTATTTTTTTATTATTCATAGAAATGATTTTAAATTCTTTTTTTCCTATTGAAAATACGTGTTTGATGAATAAGTGAAACTTGCAAACATATATATGATTTATGAATATAATAATTAATATATATGTAATCAAATGGTCATTTTCTAAACGAAACCGGACCCTTTGAATAGAAGGCCTACGTAGGTCATTAACTTTTTAACTGGCATGAACTAAAATACGTTCGTTTCCTAAGTGAAATGTTAATCAAATATGATATGCGTTGAACAAATGCAGATTGTTAATTAAAAACATCATCGTATCATTGAATTTGAAATTGCAAAAGTGCACTGTTATTTGCCCGAATCGGAATGAGTTACTCTCGAGGGAGTGCAACTCTCTTGTAATCTCGTTATCATGTTCTCATTGCAGGATTTGGATCGAGATCTTTCGAGCTTCTCTGATTATAGCCTAACTGGATGTTCTTAGTTGTCAACATGGACCATGGACTTTTTACTAACACCACCTAGAGAAACGATTACTAGACACACTGCAAAGACAGATTTACTTCCAGTACTAAAGAGGATTTTTGTCATAAAACAGAAACCTTTTCTACCGATTACTTTTGCGGGCAGATTGTAAAAGCGTTGAAAACCAACAGTTTTCTTAAGGCGTTGATTACTTTAAGCGAATAAAAAATTCGTTTAGATTTAAGACTCGTTTTGATAGTTACAATAGTGAAAGATTGGAAAAAGCGGACTCATTGCTCTTGGAACATGTAACGGATATGTGGGGAAATGATGAGAAAGAAACTGATAATACTTTCCTGATTACTTCTGTTCTCCTGGGTGACACGGAGGCAAAACAGACTAATGGACATTGCTGAGGTAGTGGTGTATGCAGAGCGGCAACTGGCCCCGATTCACAAACGAAATAGTGTTATAACATAATGGGTAATTGGGATTGGAATTGAAATATATCACCTTTCATATGTTTATAGAACCTGCTTTACTTATATGTAAAACTAACTCTGAAACAGTTATGAAGGTATTTTATTTGCAGAAATTTCAAAGGCATTGACGTAAGTTCACAATTATGAAACCTTACAGGTAATTTATATTGATATACCTGCCAACAGAATGAGAGGGTAAAATATAAATGTTTGAATACTCAAAAGAAACAATCAATATATGTTAATATACTTCACATTTTGCTAAATAAGTGATATATAGATGTGAATTGAAAATTGAAGCTTTTATCTATGACACTATGGAACAAATCATAAGCAAATCACCACCATACTCATGTGGTACGTCAAATACTTTTAACCTAAACTGTATTTATGGCATCTATGAACCTATTTCAAGACAAGAACCAAAAGAAGCAATAACATTTTGACAACTTTGACACTGCTGTAAATAAAAACGTATGGATTTGATTGATATTCAAAGTCAAAGGTTAATGGTCAATCGATTTTATTATCATTTTAAATTTTAGGTAACATAATTATGTATATTTTGTGTGTATAATTGTAAACATAAATGACTATCTATATGGATTTATAAGTAACCTATGACGAAAGCCCCCATCTACCGACAGAGTAGTCCCGCGAGTCCGACCTTTGGGTCGAAGTAAAAACATTTTGATCGAAACGAACCTGTATGTATTTACTGCCTCCAAACATCGGACTCTCGGGACCTAACCTTTTAAGTACAGCAAGAAGTCTTGTCAGCCAGACCCTTAAATAAGATAAAAACCTAAGCAAGTCTATGAAGAAGACAAGAAACCTTGATGTAAAATTTCCAAACATGTTGGTGTTTTTTGACAATGAAATAAGCATTTACCAAAATAAGATATCCTGTACACTTCATAGTCATGATAATGTTATCTCATGTATGAACTAAATAACATCCTATTTGGTAGCTATAGTATATTGTCTAAAGACACCATTAGCTACACCGTTAATGACACACCTGATGTCCCTAATTATAACAATTCTCTTCATCATCAAGCCCGAGCCTGTAGTTTTGTTTTTCAAGAGACAATAAATATGCACAATAGGACGTCTCGTCATGATTAGACAACTCTAACAGCTATTTAAATACAACACATCGTCATTAGGCCGAGCGCTCTGCTTTGCACGATTATTTGTTTGGACATTTATCTGTATGATGTGAAGTGTAAATGCCGTCGATAGCAGGTTAGGGGTCCACGGCCAAAGAAACCCGTCTTTAAAGTCTCATTGTTGGGCAGATAGGGGCATAATCCATTACTTGCACCAATCGAAGAGGATTATTACGTGAGCCCGAAGACAGAAAGCAGCTTAAGCGTAGAAAGCATCCACAGACGTGATAAAAACACCCATAATGCCCCATTACCGGAAGCCTTAGAGGAACTGGACTTGTCGTCTGCTGACGGGCTCAGAACTGCAATTACATCTCCTACTATCAGCCATGATTATTATATTCCAATGACTTCAGATCGTCGTGGTAAAGGCAGGCGTCCATCCATCTCCATGGAAACCTCTGTGGTATGTCGAAGAGCATGTTTCTTCAAATTCCAAATGTCATTGCTCATTACAAGTAGATGGTGTTGTAAGCTGGGTGATTGGTGTTCTTTACCTCGTGGTGAGATGAAAGGCAAGTATACGGACGACCAATCTCCACGTATAATTTCTATAGTCAGATTGATATCAGCCACACTTTCAGCATTGGGAGTTCCAGAGCATAAGCTTACCAATATATCGGACGATTTAGGATATACATGTATGTTCGAGTCGGAATTCATTACTTATACATCTCAGTGGCACTTTGGAGATGAATAATAGAACAAGAAATTAATTGATGACATCTAGAGTACAAATGGATAATAATGTTGAGTTGAGCCACGTGAGAGAAAGGAGTGATTTTTCATAAGCTATATCTATCAATAAAGATTCAATATCGTCTTGATATAACATTTAACGATAACGATTAAATTTTGATTACTTATTACAATCCTACATGTTTAATAAACTTGAACACATGTAGGGTACAGACATAGTATACCTTACTAAACCGATACCTTGAAGTTATTTCATATAAAACGTGACGCAAATAATATTGGAATAAATTCTATCTGAATTTATCCCATAATAGGTAGTTAATCTCTTCAAACTAGTCCCAAACGAACTGCAGTGCCTCTTGTGTCCAAACGCAGATTATCCCAAATCTAAGCCATAATTCCACAAGGCTAAACCGTGATCCCTCTGAACACCCTGATCCCTGGACGTCTCTGTGTTGTCACTTATGATGAAGTAATCCTGCTATTGGTTCTGGGTCAAGTGTGTCCGAGACTAGTCACGTGACCTCTTCACGTGACCCCGAGGAGCCTCGAGTGACCCTCAAGTACTTGTGTCCCCTTCTTATCTCCGACCATCTGTTCAAGATCGCAGATTCTACACTAGTTTAAGTAATTAGTATTTCCATTTTTTCATTTATAAAAAATCTCTCATCGAGTGACGGAGAAAAGCCAATATTTTCACATTTTTAATAAAACCATAAAGCGATTCCCTCGTGACGAGATGAGAGCTTAATAAGGAAAAATATTCTCTTTTTATGAAATGAACATAGTTTGTCTATTCCCCTCTTATGCCTTTGATGATACACTTTAATGCCATTGTTGCATCATCATTTAGAAAATGGCGATGACGTTGCGTTGGTCATAAAAGTGACATCATACCATTGTAACCAATCACCGGATCCTAGGCATTCAAGGTAACCAAGCATCGCATCCTAGGCATCCAAGGTAACCAAGCATCGCAAAAATACAACATTCAAGGTAACCGAAAATCGCATCCTAGTCATTCAAGGTAACCAAGCATTGCCTCCTAGGCATCCAAGTTAACCAAGCATTGCATCCTAGTCATTCAAGGTAACCAAGCATCGCATCCTAGTCATTCAGGTAACCAAGCATCGCATCCTAGTCGTTCAGGTAACCAAGCATTGCATCCTAGTCATTCAGGTAACCAAGCATTGCATCCTAGGCATCCTAGGCATATCAAGGAGTTCTTAGAAATTAGAAAGGCACATCTCCATATGAATGTATCATTAATCCTTCATCATTATTTCATGCTTCAACCTCTATGCATGAACTTGTACTCTGCCAAACGGAGGTGTATGCACAATATACAATCTTGAATCTTGAATCTTGAATCTTACAGAAATTGTAGTTCATTTTCTTCGCTCAAAGAAACCTTTATATTCAATACGATGGTAAAACCCCAGGACTGTTTACTATAACATGACCTTAAGTCTAGATTTGCATTCAGTGGCAATTTAAAAGGCTCCTTCTTTCTTCTTAATTTTGTTGGAGATTATTTTTTTTCCGAGACTGAGTGCAGTTCAAATTATTTGATCATTTTATATCTGTTGAAGTTTCATATAATGTGATTTGTCATTCTGTATTCTGAAAGAAACACTCAGTGATTATCATTTGTTTGTTTTTCATACATGTCAAAACACCAACGTGAAACATCTCACATATTCATCTAAAATTACCAAATGTGCCAAAGCCGAAATCACACGTAACAGTAACATATATACTAAATATAAAACCACTTTAACACTATCAAATCAAATTTTATCTTAAACCTTTTGTAGATTGACACGCGTCATTGTCCGGTTTTCGATCAGAAAGCGATTTCATATCTTTGGATTGTCACTCTACTGACTCGATAATATTAAAATGATTATTTTCAAACCCAATCGGTTCTCCTCAAGTATAATTTAAAGAAAAATTGGCATATCTACGTCAATAAGTCACGAAGCGTCTAAGGTCAGAAATGTTAAGTTCTGGACCACATAATAGGGCTGGGCATCAACGTAATATTTAAATATATACATATACAACCGAATCAAGTTTATCAAGTAGAGTTATAAGGAAATTGTTCTTTTGCGCTTTAATGATGAGTGATGGAAAAGTTATCGAAGTCATATCAAAAACAGTGCTCCGTAGGAGTGTTCATTTGGGGGGGGGGGGGGGGGGTGGATAGGAAAGACTTGTTATAGTTTTGTTAGAGGGTTTCATATTCTACATTCTACATTTCATGTGTTAGATGAATTACACTAAATCTGGATGTAGCGTCTTTAAGGTTCTTTAGGGAACGGTGAGTTTACAACTATTCTTCAGTGAAATGCTTTTGATATCAAATTGAAATAAAGTTATTATCTTTGAAAGTTGCATAATTTTATTTTAAAAAACTGACAGGAGATAAGGCAAAGTATAGCGGTACGTATGCAAAAATTATGTACACGGATAAAGTGGCCTTTAACAGCACTTTGCTATCAAAGTGGACTTTCATACTCGTTTGAAGACAGAATCCCCTCACTAACGGAACCATATTCATTGTGCTGTGAGGGTATATAGGTTCGTTAGGGGTTCGGAAAGACAAAACTATAGTCCCTGGAAAAAGACTGTAATTTCATGTGTAAATATCTGATGAAATGAAATAGAAAGGAGTCACGAACAATACCTAGAGCTAAGGCAACTAGACTTGCAAACATTTTGCAGACTTAATAAGGATCCTTAATTTTTTTGCTGTACGGTTTTGATGACAGTGGTGATAGCGGTATGTACTGGTGTTTAATATAGGCAAGAAGAAAATATAGACTACAAAATGTTTTCTTCAATTTAATAATGTGAAAAAATATTCAAATTATCTTTCTTGAGTATGTGCAAATCCATTACCAAAAGTAGAAAATTGCCGAAGCAGAATTCTAGAATGTATATTTTTTTTTTAAAATAACACAAGGGACCCTTAATAGGAGTACGTCACACCGTGAAGGAACGGGGAGGATTAAAGGACCGTCTTGAGAGCTCCATTCTGAGTAGAATTTTCTAAAGAAGTGATGATGTGTTATCTCTAACACCAAGCTATCAAGTTACTACAAATCGTTTACTAAGTGCTGAATGGGTCAAATCAACTCAGTTATATTGTTCAACTTTGAAGAGAAACTTACACCAGGAAAAAAGACACAGATCCAGATTAACCGGTAATCCTACCAAATCAGCGTTATATACTCTTATATCAAATAAGAACTTGGTTGTTTTCCTGTATACAGAAACATAAAAAGAAATTTTCCCACGAGTGTAGACAATCGTGTTGTGGGCGAGTCGATCAGATGTCATAGAGACGCTTGTTACTACTCGATTCTCATAGTTCCTTCAATAAAAGCCTATCGTCAAATTGCTCCCTGTAAATTATCCACTTCCTTCGATATATTTTACCTCAAGAGATCATTCGACTGTTGAATATCAGGTTGGTCTCCCACAGGGATAGTATACGCCAATTTACTCTACCTATGTATAAGATATCTACACTGCACAAGTTAATTGTCCGTTGTAAGATAAGTTTGTTCATCTCTTTCCTGTATAAAGAAGGATAAGGAAATTTTGATATATTGATGAGAGAAATGTGGTGATAATAACGTTTGCCAGCTTATCAATTAACTATGTCAATTTGTTTCAATTGGATTTCAGTTTATTTTTGGGACTGGTAGAGAATGAAGATTACTCTCTTTTATGATTCTCTTTCTTATGATTGAAACGTTATGACACAGACTATTTTTAATGTGGAAGAGCCGAAATAACATATGTCCTGAGCAAAGTCTAAATCGCCTCCGTAAACCCATGTTTTCATCTCTAAAATCCCAAAATTATTACTTTTATTTATTTTCAATGATACTCGAAAAATGTCATTTAAATATTTACAAGTCGAAATTCGGATTCCAGTTTACATGTATATAGTACCTAAAAGAACTAGTGAACACTACCAACCCGTATTTGTCTTTATCTCTGTTGTGAAGTTGTTTCCAAAATTACGTTGGAGTCATTGGCGCGTGCCACTGTACGGTTATCGATCACAAACCATGACGCTAACCTCTTCATTCGCACTATACTGAAATGATACGCATTAAAATGGTAATTTTCGGACACACCATTATAAATTTTTACATATTGACTAAAGCAACACAATCCGTTCCTTTAATGTGTAATATTGCATGTTTTCGATCGTTTTCAAACAGAACATGATACATTAAACTATAATTTAGATGGTGCATGTTGCGGAAAACTTACAATTTTACAGAAAAATTTAATTCAATATATGAAAAACCTTCCATATAGACCGTAAAAGTAGACTATGCAACACAACTTCATAAGATATAGACATATAATTAAAGGAATTATACATAATTAGTCAATCATTTCTTTTTATTAAAATTTGCAGGGCTATTTTGAATATCGGTTACTTAATTAATCTAGTTTCAGCTAAGCATATTGTTAGAATAACAGCATTCCAATGATTCGATCAATATGTGCCGACCGAGAAAGATTCAATAATGAAGCTCCTGTCTGAGACCATGTATAGAGACAAATAAGAGTAGTCCAAGGGACATAACTCCAGTTTGTACGCGCTGATAAAGCGGAACATGAATATATATAGTTTCATCTGCATGGTGACTATTGACGGGAATAATAGTGTTAAATTTACTTCAAAATGAATTTGATTAATTCTATGTTAAAAAAAAGATGAATAACCTTGTAAAATACATTGAATTTGTACGTTGAATGGTGACTTTTAAGAATGCGTAAGTGTATACGACAACGTATTGATTCGAGCAATGATGACTTTACTGTGGACAGAAATGATATATATTATGTTTAATGAATCAAATTGAGACAAAGAGACAGGAAGAGAAAGACAAACATAAATAGAGAGAGACACGAACACAGAGAGAGAGAGAGAGAGAGAGAGAGAGAGAGAGAGAGAGAGAGAGAGAGAGAGAGAGAGAGAGAGAGAGAGAGAGAGAGAGAGAGAGAGAGAGAAACAAAGTGACACGGAGAGACATACAAAGACACACAAAAATAGAGAGAGAGAGAGACACGAAGAGACAGAGATTCAGGGAGAGACAATCAAAGAGAGATATACATAAACATTGGAAGAGACAATGTCACGGCAGTGGTATCTTGCGAGAACCTGTGGGCATTTTCGATGAAAATATAAGCTTTTGGATGTTAGCCTATCTAATGAAATAAATCAAACGAGAAAATCTCCACTCTTAATTGCAAAATGCTATTACAATATTAGTCGCCGATGAATTATTGATCACATGTATTAAACTGTATCATAATGGCTAGTCCTTTTATAGCCGTGTTTTTTAGAAAGAGAATTTATTTGTGTTTCTTTGAAAAGCAACGATGACTACTCAGTACCAGTGTGTATTATTAAATGCTGTTTATTTCCTTTCATCGCGTTTCGTTAAGATAAAATAATTAGCAAAATGGACAATCTAATTTGCTAAAAGTGTCGCCAAATCGAATCAGCGTAACTTGGGCTCGAATGGGTTTGTATTGTGATTCACAAATACAGCGTTGGTCTTGCAGCATTCAGGTAGAAAGCTGTGTCAAAGTCGAAAGTATAATGACCATTCTCGAGAGACATGCTCAATTAGTTTGTTATAGAAGAAAACGGATTTAGCCAGCTCCCAGGGGGAATTAATAATACAACACGCGAGCAGATGTTAGTGGCGCTAGATGTATGATGCGACGCGCGCATCAAGCAATTGTCATAGGAAGCAACAGTGCGAGCGTTGTCCCCACCGCACGACGAAGCCACGCCTATACGAGCCTCTCGCCCTTGGAAGCCTCTAAAGGCGAGGAGTCCCGCCCTGCGAAGAGTTGGGGCGACTGGGGGTCGGGGGAACTCCTTAAAAGTGTCGTTTGTATTCACGCTGTCACATGACAGGATAATGACATTTTGTCTCGCGAGAGCCTGGCTCAACCGCATCCATTTAATCACCTAATACCACTCCATCAGCCTGGTACGCAAGGCGATAGAAATTATTCCAAACATGAGCGTTAGGAAAGAACGTTACAGAATACATTGCCGGCTTTGGCGTTCAATAACCTGCACTCGACGTAACGACGGAATCATGGCGAGAGAGAATAATAAACGGTATTTACCAGGGACCGTTCTGTCATAGATTTTAAGGGGATCAAAGGAAACCGTATACAGCTATTGTGATCATCTTTTTATGTGTCTTGATAATGTCATCGTTTAATAGCTTTGTTATTGGCAATTTTGAATAAGGACTGGTTAGAGTAATTCACCTTTGATTTGTCCGTATGAATTATATTCGCTTTCTTTAGATATTATTAAACACTTTAGTTACAACTAGTTTTGTAGTCAGGCCGTCGAAATATTTAGAGTTTGATTTCATATTTGGCAAATCATCACTTACCTCTGAGCAAGTGGAGTTTATTCATTTTGTGGCAGGGCCTAGAGGGTTATGGATTTTTAGAAATAGTGCCCGCTTATATAACGTAATCTGATTATAATACGTTTTGGGCTTAAGCTAAATGATTATTTGTAATTAATGAATGTTTTGTCACAGACATTCGGTTAAAGGGAACTTCTTCATTGCGGCCCAAAAGGGTTTAAGAATGATAATTAATGAGAATCATGTTGGGGCAAAATCTCCGAAAAGGAAATCGTCATATGTTTGTCGTTTTACCATCTATCCGAGTAATCAGAATTAGGAGCCGAAACTGTAATGAACTGAAAATATCTTTAGGTAATCGGCTTTATACGTAATTTGTTAATTCCTGAGTATGTGTTTGCGAGTGGGTGGGACGACCATAACACACACTTCGGGCCTATATTGCGCTTGCGTGATGTTCTCCGGAGAATTCACGAGGCTTTTTGACGTAGCGGGCACCGAGATGAAAGTCTGCATCAATGATTAAACAGCAAGCTTGTCAGATTCAATCACGAGAACTTTCAGTTTTTCCCTCGATATTTTATTCCTTCCAATCCAATCATACACGACTGACCCGGCTAATTAACAGTTCAGTGAAATTTGACCCGCTTCGAAACGAAAATAAGACGCACGAGACACGAGCACGCGCCACGTGAACAGGAGTGAACTCGTCCATGAAATCGACATGCTTGTCGGCTCCAAACCTTCCAGGACCTCTAGGAGAAAGACAGGAAGGAATATGTGTGGTATTCCCTAATGTAATATCTCATGTATGATGGAAGCGGGTCATGGCATCGCGGTCCCTTCGAATCTTCCATCTCGACAGCGACCTTGGTGCCGCGTCCTTTGCCCGTCCGTTAATGACACATTTGATGGAATTCCGAGAATAATGTCAATGTGGTAATTAATTTCAGATTTATGGAATTTATTGATTTCCGGGCAATAGCCCCTAACTTGTATGGATCCTATTATGCCTGCTCGGACACTCTGTCAGCTGTGAGTGTCTGTGATGATGTCTATATAGAGAATATTGCCTTTTCTTGTAGACTGAACGAGCCACACAATCAAATCATTGAATGGTACCACACGAATGAACAATGAAGTTAACATGAACAGGGGTGGGGTGTGAGGTGAGAATCGATTTTTACGTATAAACTGATCGTATGACACAAAGTATTTTTATGAAACAAGGCTAAGAACACTGAAGTAAATAAATTCTCGTATGCTTGTTTGGAACCACAGGAACATGTTTTGTCGAAATTAAAATTCTATAAAACAGTTTGAGTCGACAATACATGTCCCTGTGCTTGAAACAGTATGCCGAATGCCGAATAAGAACCCACCTTGTTACATGTTTACCTTTAATCATAAATTGAAAATATTTGCAGAACTCGTACCTTTATGATTTCAAATTTAACTCATTGGTATAGAAAATCGGCGAAGTATAGAGCCGACTCCGTCCACCAGATGATCGGTTGTAATATGATACTAGACCAAACTCATTCTGTTCCCACAGAGATTACGTGAGAATATGTGAGTTTATTAACTTCAATTGGAATGAGGACGGAAGAAACTTGTCACATCGGTGACGGTCCTCAATCAAAATCCTCTTTGAAATCAGATCGTAACGACATGTTTCATTTTGATTTCGATGAGATATCATCGCCTTTGAAATATTTATAATCGAACATATATATTACCAAAAGCAAATGACGGAACATCCTTGGACCATTGGCTTCGATTTCTTTCGTTCTGTTTTTGGCGGGACTTGAGAAGTGTACACGCATGCAACAGAAACCAACACAAACGGTTCCTATATTTTCTATGCCTGGTTTGAGTAGAGTGAAGTTTGTGTCTGTGTTCAGACCAATAGAATTAATGAAAACACAAGAAAATGACACCTATATGGCATACATATACCATCTTGCCGACTCGTTCATAAATAACATGCTTGTAGATTTGTTATTGGCCTATTGTCGTTCTTAACTAATTCGCTTCATGAACAAATATCTACTTTCAGTAACATGTATTGCTTGCATAGTGAAGTTTCGATCCGGCGTAGCTCTTAAATAAAGCCTGGACGTAATTATTTTAACAAAAACATCACTATGAACACTTAAAAGCCGAATTGGTAGATTCCTGTCGCTTCTGCATGAATATGACTGGATCTTTTCCTTTTCTTTTTCCAGGTGTCATTCTTTTGACAAATAGTTTTATAATTATTTGATCTAATAGGATAACCATTTAGATGGATAGTTGTGAAAGCCAAACTAAACACGCCTTGAGGTGTTATCGAAAGTTTCTTAGTAATGATTTGAAACGAACTCATACACAGTCAACATGTGGAGATAATGACTTTGACCATCAATTAATCATGTGATACCTAAACCTAACACGCTGTAACAAATGTTTACTCAAAACCGAAGACCATACTCAGAGAAGAGTAGATCTTCTTCCGGGTCCGCTATTGACAATGATTTCACCAAGGGAGCGGAGAGATTGCCAATAACCAGAAACAGTGTCTTCACATTTCACACGAACGTGCACTGATGGATAATCAACGAGAGAATTTTTCAATAAATTGATTTAAGAAATTTTGGCCAAGTTGTATCAACACGTCTTCCAAATATTTGGCAAGAGTTTTGAATCTCTGAATGAGCAGAGACGTCGTTCAAGCATGCGTGTTAAAAGCCAACCAATCGGCAACCACGTTACCGGTGTCGTGCGAGGTCAGCTACCCCCGAATATTTAACCAACGGTCGATAGTCGCACGTGCTTTGTTTTCTTACAACAAAAGCGATCACTCTGTTTCTTATGGCATTAACAAAATGAGGTCAGTTTATATGGTACTGATATATTTGATTGGAATTAAGATGTTCATCAGTGCACGGATGATTTTGACCGTCATACCCTTTAAGCTGTATTTACAGAAAAATAAACTGATCATTTGAGTTGGACATTTGTAACAACAATACTTGATGTGTTGTCATGCCAACAACGTTAGTAAGAGGGAACATTTCGAGACACACTTCGGAAACTTCGCATGTCAGGTTGCTATTGGTTTTATGACATTAACAAGGGAAATAACTCACAGGTTCCGGTTGGTTCTTGACGTATTGCTTAACACAACGTAAATTTTGAGCTCTATTCCCAGTATAAGTATTCATCGAATAGGAAGAAAACAGTTTCGGTGAAAAAGGTCATTATTATTTGAGGTATTGTAAAATGGTAAGTAGATAAACACTATAGAAACAAACAGGTAAACAAAAAAATTATGTTCGCAAGTCTATACGTCAGCGTTTCTTAGCAACTGCTATTGGGAAATTGACG
The DNA here is from genome assembly GCA_921293015.1 of Phorcus lineatus. Lineage (NCBI taxonomy): Eukaryota > Metazoa > Mollusca > Gastropoda > Trochida > Trochidae > Phorcus > Phorcus lineatus. Next base: position 52,985,466 of record OV121081.1, read on the forward strand.
TTTTTAAAACAGCCCTTGCACATATATGTACATGAATATATTTTCTTCTCTTCTTGTGGTATTTAAAAAGATACTTTCATCTTCACAGTTAACGATAACGATGTTATAAACTGAATATACACTTGTTAATACGCTCGGGTGTACAGCGTTAAGCGCACAGACTGGTTACGTAACGATATTTTTGTGTATGAATGAGTCAAAGGAATCATTGGCTTGAAAACATTTTAAATTTACCTGCAATTTATTCATTTGTATTAAAGAAAATTATGCACATGTATGATGTATATGTGATATAAAATAAACTGCAGATAATATTCATAAATGCGAGTGTTGAAATCATTTCACGTAAATTCGGTAACATTAAGGTAAGCGCATTGCTTTGACTTCATGAATAAATATTAACGTTTTGTAGAAAGTTTGATCTTTTTAGATAAGCATCCAAGTGATTGCAAGTTTGTGTGTTTGAAATTGAAATGAACGACGTCAAAGCTATATTCAAACTTTTGTGAACCAATCGAAATATGTAAACAGTTGTTGAAGAAAAGTTTCTATTACGAGTACTGTCCAGTGATCCCTACCTAGTTAAATATCGACACACCGTAACTGTTTAGTTGTCTTTTGTTACGCCATGGTGCCCTAAATGGATCGATACGTGAAATTTATCATGCGAACAAATTGTTTTGTTCACTTGCAGTTCAAAAAAGCATATGCAGCGATGCTTCATTGAGAGTCTTAGAAAACTCGAATCTAGAAATTGATTTAGTTTTCCCCCTTTTCTTGTCATATAAAGTCTTTTGTTGTAATTTATGTTTGTACCCCTGGTTATAGAGAGGAAATTTATATTTGAATAATTAGATTCGATGTGGGATGGTAAAACCCATGAACGTTCAGGCGTTTTATATATATATCGGTTGGGAAAAAAACATGTGCATAATCATACACTCGCTCCTTTCTACCTTTAGTCCTGTATGCAAAAGGGAGTTTAAAGTTGTAAAGAATTGTAAAACTTTGCAAATACGATGCAGAGATACAACTGAATAGGTTTGTGGTTTTAGACAAAACCTGATTTGTATATGGCATATAGTTTCTTAAAAGGGCATTTTGTTAGCATAAATCATATTTAATTGAACTTAAATATATCCGAAAGGATCATAACTAAATTTATAGCAAAACGTTTATTGCTAAATTTTAAATTCTAAGATTTAAAAATGATAAAATAACACTGATAGACTGTCAGTCACTGGGCTGTCAGTCTGAAGCGAGGATGTACACGCTCATAGTGCCGCTTGATGGCTTTATTCATAAAGCAACCAACACCCTGCGTTGAGTTTAATGTTTCAAATGGAATGGGTAATAACCATATATAAATGATGTATACATGTTTTGCATAATTAGGGATGTCCCATCGAATTTTGTTTCCAGGATTAAACACTCTCTTTAACTGTCGACGAGTTAGTCTTCGCAAGGGGAGTCTTCAATTTTAAATACAACCCCAACTCAAACAGAAATTGGTCAGTTATATGGGACCAGTATCATGCCATGTATATATTTAAATACAACCCCACCTCAAACAGAAATTGTTCAGTTATATGGGACCCACAACATGTCATGTTTATATTTAAATACAACCCCATCTCAAGCAGAAATTGTTCATTTATATGGGACGCATAACATGCCATGTATATATTCAAAAACAAACCCCAAATCAAACAGAAATTGTTCGAATATATGGGACCCATAACATTTCATGTATATATTTAAATACAACCCACGCTAAAAACAGAAATTATGCCATTATATGGGACCCATAAACATGCCATGTATATATTCAAATACAACCCCACCTCAAACAGAAATTGTTCAATTATATAGAACCCATAACATTTCATGTATATATTTAAATACAACCCCAACTAAAAACAGAAATTATTCCATTATATGGGACCCATAAACATGCAATGTATATATTCAAATACAACCCCACCTCAAACAGAAATTGATCAATTATATAGGACCCATAACATGTCATGTATATATTAAATACAACCCCAACTAAAAACAGAAATTGTTCAGTTATATGGGACCCTTAACATGCCATGTATATATCAAATACAACCCCACCTCAAACAGAAATTGTTCAGTTATATTGAACCCGAAACATGCCATGCATATCCCATGTGTATTTTTGTCGCGAATGAACAATTAAAACGGAAGTTACACTTGATGATCACATGTGCAATCCTATGTAAAAACCCTCTAGTTATAGTATGTATAAATAGAACTAAATACTGTCATAAAATACCCATCTCAAAATAGAATGATGCAATATTTATTTTGGCACCATCAGATATGACGTGTTATCATAACAGATACCACTGTTGGGTAATATATTTACTACAAAGGAACACGACAAAGATAGGCAATCATTCACACGTATAATGTATACTAGATACCTTGATAATTGATATCACTATAAACATTTGAGCTATTTTAGGATATCACTATGTAAACATGTGGGTAAGATCTAAATATCGAAAGTTGACGGTGGTAACAAGAATAGAGCCTTACTATAAAATTACGCATAATGCCTTGTTTAATTCAGTATTGAAATTTCAGTCTGTAAACAACGGAAGTTAGTGGCGTTTTACCTTTTCGTCGAGCTATCATCATTCAATATTTCACCATGTGTCGGTCTCGGTACGCCATGGCTGGTTTCTACAGGAGAATGGGGTAGGAAGGTGTTTTATTCATAACATATATCAAAATGAGAGCTTAAATTTCTTTTAAATAATGGTAACACCGTGAATTTTGGTTTGAAAATACTCATCATTATCGCCTATTTACATGAGTGTCAATTATGTATGAAAGTTTATACAAATGATTTGTGATTTTAAACAGTAAATCACATTACCGTTGAATGGTTTTGGCCATAAAAGTTTCTTTCATGATAACTGGTTTTATTTCATTTATATTAATAGGAAACGAAATGCCAAAGTAGAAACAACGGCAAGTAAACAAAAGACACAAGAAGTTGAAGAAAAGACTAGGGCAATTGCTTCACAGGCACGTGGACAAAGCAGGACAACTAGCGGGAAGGGAGGATAGCAAAATCTTCGTGGTTAAATAGAAATATGGACGTGTATTTTGGGCCATCGGCAAAGAAATGAAAGCGTTTTGGATGGCGCAACATTAGTTCCAGAGGGAAACATAGCCAAGATATACAAGGGTGTGTTGCACTTGCTAGAAGTTGAAGGCAAATAACTTGTTGATCATGACAGATTAATGGTGAACAGAAGATGCATTGAAGAAGCATAATGAACCAGGTTCAGCCTTTGCTGACCAACACTATGAAGAACCTGAGAATTATAAGCTACAAACTCAATTTTAATTGTGACAACTTGATTTCCTTACTAGAGTGTAATTGGTATGTGTGTGGTACCAACAAAGACACACTTTACCGATGATGAAGTCAAAATTGACTGGGATCGTCGGAAGAATGACATTTGGTAACTTCTACTGAACGGACTATTTATATTCAAGAATAGTTCATCCGAGAAGAGGACCTGAAAGGATAAAAGATCTTGTAATTATCATATACATTTCTATCAAATTTATCTTTTTATTGACAGATGTCAGATACATTTTACCATATCCATATGACATTAACAACACAAAAGAGGCCCAACACCTCAGTAACAAGCAAACGCGTGAGTTGTTTTTTATCTGATCTCTGTACGTGGCATCAATTCCTTCTTCAAAAACATCTGATATATGTTTCAATGATGTCAAGTCAACGTTCCAATAGAGGACATAAGTTCAGTGTTCTACTTCATCACTGTTGTATACAATGACATCAAAGCATTGTTCATTTTCATTTTATGACTTCATAACTGTACAATCATACAACCAGAGGGATTGGGTAAGGAAAGGGCAATGGGCCATTTTGCACATTGGATGAAAACATGGTTCATATAATCAGAAATGTTACTATTGCTACAAAAGGAAATTACCCATTCAAAATTCTGAAGATGAGTAAAAGCCCTAAAAATGGCCCTTTGTCAAAGGTACCTTTCTCAATCCCTGCAACCATGATGATCATTGTACATGTACCATTGTTAGGCATACCAATGTTCCACTTCATTGACATATATGACCATTGTTCCATTTCATGATGTACATGATCACTGATCTGTTCTATGGTGTATGATAATTGTTACGATCCATGACATATGATCATTATTTTGTTCCATGACATATCAACATTGTTCCATTTCATGATATATGACCACTGTTTCTGTTCCATGATATATGATCATTATTCTGTTCCATATGATCCTTAATCTGTTCCATTATATATGTTCATTATTCTGTTCAAAGATACATGATCATTATTCTGTTCAATGATATATGATCATTATTCTGTTCAATGATATAACATCATTATTCTATTCCATGACAAAGCATTGTTCCATTTCATGACATATGATTACATTGTACTGTTCTGTTCCATTTTATATGATCATTGTTACAATCCACGACATATGATAATTATCATGTTCTGCTCCTATGACAAATCATTGTTCTGTTCCATGACACATCATCGTTCCATTTCAGGACATGAAAATGTTATTCAATATAAAGACATCAGGTTATTGTCATTCCATGAAATCATAGCATTGATCCATCCATGACATTAGATCTTTTGTTTTTATGACATCAAATGTTTCTGTGCATCGGGGCAATAATGAAATCAATAAAAATATGGGCACTAAGATGTATCTGATCTGTTTTGTACACGATGCAACTTCTTATTGGCAACCAAAATCATTTGAATAAAAGGCAAATACAAAATGCATATGTTTTATTGGTTAGTTTTCCAATTTCATTGAACCTACTAAAGCAATATCACAGTTGCAGAAAGATCAAATCATCAGCATGTTTACTCATGTAGATAACAGCTTCACAAATAAATGTAACTTTTTATAGTTACATCTGAGACCATAGAACATAAACAAGGCAGGCATTTATGAATGATTTCAATACAGATTCTTCTGTTATTTCATAAACAAGGCAGGCATTTATGAATGATTTCAATACAGATTCTTCTGTTATTTCAAAGAACCAATGAAATCAAATCACACATGAAAACAATACAAGAAATGGTATCAAAGTCTTTTCTTCAAATGAAAAAGTTACATTTAATGTACTTGGATATATGACTTCCATCAAGGTCATGCACAAACAAAATGATGAAACTGATGAAATTCTTCATTGCAAGTGTTGATATGAACAGTATTTGACATTCACTTTCATCAGGAGACTGATATGCAGTATTGTAATGACCATGGACAGTCCCTCCTGGATTCTGAACTTCTGCAGTTGCAGAAATTTGCAGCATTTCCCTTACCTTTCTGGGCTTGCCATGCAGGCTGCTGCTGCTTATATTGTCAAATAAGAAATCAAATGAGAATTGCGACTTTCCCCGAAGAGGGTTCTGCACTAGAAGCAGTTAACAGAAGTTAACGAACTGACAGATAACAGACTGTTTTGTTATAAAGCTTTTAGTTTTGACACATCCATTCCAATCTAAAGTGGCATACATAATACTGCATTACTAAGCACCATAGGAGACTTACAATGAACCCAAAATGTAAGTGCTAATAAAGCCTTGTCAAAATTGAAGTCGACTTTACAGTGTTACTCATGTTCAACAAATAGCATCTACAATTGAATGTGTAGTAAATGATTTTGAAACAAAATACAAAATAAAATACATCAGTCATCGAACACTGAATCAGAGACAAAAGCACTGACATTTGCTGCATAAAGTATTTGTATAATAATCTACCAGTTAACAAATTGTTTCAACGACAAAAATAAATACTGGCTCTTTCATTCATTGAATGAATCACACAAAATGGAAGATTGGTTGTTATGACAAGCCCTCAGAATCATGTTTTTGTCTCTCAAGGCGTTTTTTCATTGACTTGGATAGTTCCTTTGTCCAGAGGCCGTTTTGGATCTTGAATTCACGACTGTCATGTTGGACAGCTCCATGACGAAGCTGGAAGTCGCACAGAGCTACAAGTGGTCGTGTCAGAGGCTGCAACAGTCATGCAGACAGTGGAACGTTCATTCAAAAGACTAGGACTCCATTGATATACAAAGTAATAATGTATGTTATATGTCTGTGTCATTGATACCTTAATTATTTCAAAAATGTAAATCTTAATAACCTTAATTATCTCACAAAAATTATCTAATTTAAATCCATTTTGAATTTCCATTACTTAAATTAATTTTGATTTCCACTTTATGGATAAAGACACTTTGTATATTGTTTTCCTGCCAGTACAAGGATATATAAATCCTGGACCTTGACAGCTCCCTTCCACTCCCTTGTTTTTACCTATTGTCTTAAACTGCTTGACTGCCAAGCACTGGCAATGGCCTCTAATAGGTTTGGCCTTGTTCTGTTCATGGTACACTTTTACCTCCTCTTGGCAAATGAAATACTTTGTATCTAAATAACCAATCTGAACAGATAGAGTGTTACAAAAGAACAACCAAACTTCTGTACTGCATGCAGAACAGTAGAACACACCATGAAACATTTCTTTAGCAAAACCTAAAATTCCCCAGACCATGATAAAACCTCCAGTACATGAAAAATCAGTGCTATTAGGGTCATTCAGATGTCATTTCCATCTGAATACACAATCTAATTGTAAGCAACAGAAAATAAAATCAACAAAAATCTGAAACGTTTCTCAAGAACAGAATCATATTTCAGAATGTTAGTGACAACTCACGTCTACAATCTCTGGTCTGTTTTCTAGGATGGAGACAGCGATGGCACCGGACTCTAGTGTGGAGAGAGCTCCGTCTGTGGGCTGGGTGCGGATCACGTACTTGCTCTTCTCCTTCAACTTGATACGCACCTGCCCATAAGACAGAAGTCTAATCCACAGGCTATAGTTCTTGATATTCTATCATAATATTCCCAATAGTGGGTACCATAGCTTATTGAATAGCAGGTCCAGAGAGGAAATTTCTTATATCTATAATAATATGACAATTCTCAAGAGTAATTTTACATTACATCAGAATTTGAAATTACAAACTAATGAAATTGCTTCACATATCTCTCCAATTAATTATTCTTTACAGACTTTGAGTTCGGAGTTCTATTCAAAGTCATTAAGAAATGTGGAAAAAGTTGATGTCATATTTCAAAATTTATTGTTCATGATAATTTGAGAAATGGGGCCCCTTTCACTTAACAACCTTTAAATAGTTACATCTGTCAAATTAAATATTTCTATTAAAATGCAAGGGGGTCGTACCCCTAAGAAGTTTGTCAAAGAGTAAAGTAATGTTACCACTTGCTCATAGAATTTAAACGTTCAGATCAAACCTGGATACAAAATAACATTCATAAAAAACTTCTTGAACATTTAGAAAAAGGTATTGGAACCAACCTTTCTTGTTGCCTGTATAGCCTTGTTCTGGCAGAATAATCCCCGTGCCTGGGCCCAAGTCCCATCAAGGAGGACAAGGTTGTAGCTGTGGTCGGTCGGAATGTCGGATATATCTACAGCATCAGGGCTTGGGTATAGCAATAAAGTATTTGGGGACTCCAGTATCTCCATCAACTCAGGGAATCTAACAAACAGTGGAACTTTTAGAACAAAACCATTTTTTCAATGAGGATCATTATTTTCTTCACAATAGTAAAACTGGATTAAAATAAACTGTGTTTCTCAAATTATAAGTGATAAGAAAACAGTACTATATTTCAGAACCATAACATTCATTAATGTTGATCATTATTTTCGTTTCAATAGTTAAACTGTGATGAAAAATAATCAGCATATCTCAAATCATAATAGATAAGTGACCCCTGCTGTAAACAGAATGATCTACTTTCTGATTTCTGTATTTCAGACATTGAGGCATGCATGGCAATAATCTTTAAGTGGGTACAGGTAACTTAATTGCAAATGAAATACATGCCACATGAACTGTTATGGTTTTTTCCATGGTAGATATAGCATGTTAAGATACATTATAAAATATATAAGTAATGTATTTATATACTTAGAATATATAGTTACTTGTTTTGTGGAAATCTTTTTCCTTTGAAAACATGACAAATGCCTTCCTTTAGTCCATTACAGAGCATTGGTGCAGTCTTTAGGCATCTTGACTCCTTCGAAAACAATTTCAATAAACAAAATGAAATAAAATGTGACATTGACTGACATGACAAGCAAGTCAATTTTTATTTTAAAAAGTAACTTTGGTGAGGAAAGTAATCTTTTATTTCTAATGCTTGAAATATCATAGTCATGTACATAAATTAGATATCTGGAATAAACTTACCTCAAAAGGATGTTGCAAAATATAAATTGATGTACGAATATCTATTCTCTCATGAGGAAGATACGGACACCAGCAAACTGATAAAGGACGTCTGAAACAATTTTTAACATATTCAGCTTCAGTTTAGTTTAACGTTATTTTCCAAATGGCAATGAGTGAAGGAAACTGTGAGTGATCGAAAACTGTGTCACAGTGTGTGAGCTTTCACTTGATTCACTAATTCGACACAGACTTACCCACAACGGCTACAGACAGTTCTTCGTTTTTCTGGAGTGTGTTCATGCTTTATGTCGTTCGCGAAATCAAACAGTTGATCCATAAAACCTTCTTCAAAATCATTTTCTGATGATGAATTTTCTGCCATGCCTGTAAACATCAATCGGCAACCATTACTCGGTCTAAGGGAGGTAATTCCCACGTTTACTCAATTCCTAGCTCACCGCTAGTGAAAACATGCCACTATGTTATCATAATTTTATTTCAAATACAATATTGACACAATTATAACAAAATTATTTCAAACACATACAATTTAATACGTGTAGAATTTGTTCAAACCTTGAATATGATAACATAAAATAAAAAAAGATGTGTAATTTAATTGAATGTAGGCCTATTCCTAAAAAAAAATCAAATCGTTTGGTGACAAATACTGAGAAATGATACCAAGATGTTTGCGATTTATTTCCATTTATACATAGAACTGACATCACAACACAAGGGAAATATGTTTCTGTGTCATTTGTGTGTGATTTCACTTTTAAGAAAAAGTAACCCAATATAAAACATTTGTCAGCACGGTACTTGTACTTTCACGTTTTATTGAAGCAATTGTGATTTCATAGTTCATTTCGGTATTAACATTACACAGGAAAGGCTGTCATGTGATTCCCTACAGACAAACATCAGTCTTATATTTCCTGGTTTATACCATTAAACTGTTTACATAAAATGTCATCAAGAAAACCTATGATGATAATATCCCGTGAAAATTACAACAAACGATCATAATACACGCTCACATCCAGAATTCGATTTGTCTAAAATCCCCATGTGAGCCAACACAAATATACTTCGTCTTTGGTAAGTGTTTTTTCCGTCATCAAAAACAGATATCACATTGCTGGGCGGTTATAATTTCCTGCCCGTGTCATGATGAAATCGCTTATAGTACATTGGGTCCCATCGCTCAGTCGTTGCCATAGCAATCTCGAGTTGTTAAACACGATTGACAACAATAGACAATTTGTCACAGAATACCTCTCATTCAATGATGTATCGAAGTAACTATCAACTTCTCATATCAGGAAGAAAGCGATACCTTTTGTCTAAATTGACAAAAAAAAATGTCCAGTGCATTTATTCATAAAAAACCTAAATAGCTTCCTATATCATAATGTTCTAAAAATGTTTTAAAATGTCCTTACGTTTCCATATGTAATGAATATAATAATGAATTTAATCATTGCTTTTATTTACTCTGCTGTCAAATATTGATTTTTTTTAGCTATGTTCAAATGAAAAGATTAACGTTTAAGTGATACTAATTCAAACATATCAATACATATTTGATACATATAAGAACCTTTTAATACGGTTTGGATAGTTAAACTATTTATCAAAGGTGTAATCAGTATTTTCATGTTAATATAAAACCCTTGAGACTACTTCATAGCAGTTGGAATTCATTAAAAATAAAACCAAGAAACATGCGTGTTTGATTGACAAGTCATATTCTTCTTTTCACAAGTATCTTGTAGTATTATATGAATGAAATGTAATAAAAGTAACCCGTTTTTACAAAATGTATGCTACATAAAAGGAATCAATATAATGTTTTCCCAAGTCTGTATGTTTTCCATGATTAATTGTACCCAGTCGTAACTGTAGACTTTGCGACAAGGGTGGACATCAAAAACTGCATAATTATTCTAAATTACTAAATCTGACACCTCAGAGTCGCTTGAGCTTCGATCAACGACATGAATTATCTCATTTACATATGTAAATTCACAAAACAAATTTGATTTTTTATTTGCTATGATGAGCGCCGAGAAGTGAAGATAAGAACAGTTGACGATCAGGCATTAATATGATTCTGAAGTAAAGGTATCTAGTTCGTGACATATTTTATGATGGCTTGAGGGTAATGACGGCTAGCCAAGGAGCGAACGTTCATTCACCCGACAAGCCAGGCTTTATGATACATAGACGAATAATTGAAGCGTAGCCAAGTGGGTCTCATTGAGGATTTCACTAATGCATTGTATATTGACTGAAAGTTTTATGGTTGGTGATTATCGCCCCTGGCATTCGCTCTCCTGTGATCAGAGAGCATGAAGATCGCATCACAAGGCTCCTGTCGGTGGTTTCCGGTTGTTTATAGAGTGCTGACTTTGATGTTGATTTTATTTGAGAATAAACTTCGAAATCCTAAATGCGTACCTAGGCGAAAAGCCTATTTATACGGCGTTTAACGTTCTATGGTTTTTACACTTTTACACTAACACTTTATCTTTTTCTTAGAAAATATACCCTAAAAAAATAATAAAATGTCATGGAGAAAGATTAGCGCTTTTGACATCGTAGTGATTTTGGTAGCCTGTCTCTCAGTCTGCGGATTAATAGTCCTCTGCTGAAAGATAATGCTTTCTTTAAAGCTAGTTTAAATATGAGGAAATTATGTATGAAATTAAATTTTCGTTATTCAAAATGCTGCAATATTGCGTTCAACGTCAGATGTTTGAAATTAGGTTTTGTAAGATTAAGATAATTTTCCATTTTTTTAAAGTTGAAAAGTGCTTATTTGCAGGACACCTATGGTGAAAAAATATATTAATAGGCCAATCCAACAGATTTGATGTTCGTGCTGTAATTGTCAACAGGCGGAGTATGTAATCATTTGTTTATTACACATGCAAATTACCAAAAAGGTGTAAGGCATTTTCTTATAAAACATGACAAGAATACGGGATGGCCTTTTCCGACAAAAACTAAACGGAAGAACCTGTGACCTCCCGACTAGATGTCACTGATGTATACCGGTACACTGACTTGCAAATTAACGTTAAAAACATTGCAAGCGCGACATTACTCAGATTTCTTCACAACACAGATCCGACAAGGGCGGAGGCTAAACTGTAGTCATGTCTCCGACAAGCCAAGACTGGCACAAAGTCGTTGTTGCCACAGGAACACATTTAGCAGGGTCAAAAATGCAAAAGCTAAAATTTCTTGGTAATTTTGTAAAATTGTCATTTCTAAATATTTTTTTTGTAAATAAACGCAAGATATATCATAATACTAACCAATGTAGACTACTTTAACCAAAAAGAAAGAAACCCTGGTGTATATGTTGTGTAAAAATAATCCCTTTACAAAATGATCTGAAAGTATGACTGTAAAGTATTTTGCTAACAAATGGTGACTAATGGAAATATTTGAAAATGGAGATTTTACATAGGAATAATTATTACACAGTGAAACAAACTTTTTTTCTGCAGCTGTAAGTGCAGTAGCACACGGTGTGTCTCTTTAAGGAGTTGAATGCAGGGACAGGTAGACAGACCACTGGGAGTTACCTAAGTGCAGTAGTTCACGGAGTGTCTCTTTAAGGAGTTTATTGCAGGGACAGGTAGACAGACCACTGGGAGTTATCTAAGTGCAGTAGCACACGGTGTGTCTCTTTAAGGAGTTGAATGCAGGGACAGGTAGACATACCACTGGAAGTTATCAAAGTGCAGTAGCACACGGTGTGTCCCTTTAAGGAGTTGAATGCAGGGACAGGTTGACAGACCACTGGGAGTTATCGAAGTGCAGTAGCTCAGGGGGTGTCTCTTTAAGGAGTTGAATGCAGGGACAGGTTGACAGACCACTGGGAGTTATCGAAGTGCAGTAGTTCACGGAGTGTCACTTTTAGGAGTTAAATACAGGGACAGGTAGACAGACCACTGGGAGTTATCTAATTGCAGTAGCTCAGGGAGTGTCTCTTTAAGGAGTTAAATGCAGGGACAGGTTGACAGACCACTGGAGTTATCTAAGTGCAGTAGTTCACGGAGTGTCTCTTGTAGGAGTTAAATACAGGGACAGGTAGACATACCACTGGAAGTTATCGAAGTGCAGTAGCTCAGGGAGTGTCTCTTTAAGGAGTTGAATGCAGGGACAGGTAGACAGACCACTGGAAGTTATCGAAGTGCAGTAGCTCACGGAGTGTCTCTTTAAGGAGTTTATTGCAGGGACAGGTAGACAGACCACTGGGAGTTATCTAAGTGCAGTAGCTCACCATTTCGCACGTCTACATGTCACTTGGAGTCGAACAAGACTGCGACATCACGGCACTGCCCCTAGCAAGTAGTAATTCACGCTCACATGTCAGGACTGTTAGTTTTATTAGCCGTGGAGTAGACAACCAGCATTACCATCGTCTTCCCGTGTACCATCTTGCTCGCGGCCAGTATCATCAAAAATAAAGTGTACAAACAGGCTATTTTCGTCATGAATATATTTGTTTGACATCACGACATATTTAAAATTTACGCACACTGTTGGTCCAAGAATTAACGTTCTCGAAGCAAAACATGTACTACCATCGTTGATGTGTTTCATTTAATTATAAATGATTGAGGTTCTATTTGTTATCATTGAATGAAAATGAATTTAAGCATTAATGAGTGTATTGTACTTCTGATGTCTTATCATTTTCTTGTCATAATAAAGTACACAATGACCTACCACCGAGTCGTTAACGTTGACTAGATGGTGTCATGCAATAATAATAATATGATAACAATAATACCTTATTGCCCGATAAAGGAATTCTTTTTACAACAGTGACGCAACATATAACAGTTATGACATATGAACAAGGCATAGACATATAAACAAACTTTGTAAATACAGATTTCCTTACAGCCAAAAGCTCTCACTATTGCGTGTCGCCAGCGAGCAGAGCCACCTAAGTAGATGCACGACGACATCGAACCACTGCCTTGTCATCATTTACTTCCATGACAACTTCATGGAATATGGTATGAAACTGAGTAAAAGGAGATAATCAAGAGAAATTTTGATTAAAAGAACAATCATTTGGTCTATCTGAAGAAACGTTTTGTAACGATATGAACACTTAAAGTGCATGAAAACACAGAGTGTAATTGAAATTGAATTTCATCCAAAAGAAATTGGTGTTTAAGTATCGTCAGTTCAAGGTTTTGGTGTTTGCCACCCGGTAAAAACAACTTAAATAAAGTGGACCAGTGTCCAAGGAATCAAAACATCAATAATGTGTGCTGCCACCACGTGCCTCAATTATTGTAGCCACTCTTCTTGTCATACCCTTAACAAGGTTCCTTAATAGGTCCATCGCCACTGCCGCTCCTGAAGAGCTACCTCTAGTTCCCCCAGATTTTGTGGAGGAGGAATCATATTTTGCACCCGACGGCCCATGATATCCAAAACATGTTCGATTGGATCCTATCAGGAGACATTGCTGGCCATGGAATTCGTGTCACAGCATTATTTTCCAGGTGTTGGTTTACAGCACATGAACGATGAGGTCGTCCATTGTTGCGCATGAAAAAGGGTCTTACCGCAAGTCTGTGGTCATTGAAATGATCAATGATTACTGGATCCAGGAGATCCTGAATGTAGAAAACGCGTGTAAGTGAACCTTTTATAGTCACCAAATCCAGTCTACATTCGTAGAAGAAGAATCCCCTAACCATTACGGATCCCCCACAAAAAGATACTTTTTGCAAAATGTTCCTGAGGGCAAGACGTGTATTCTCAGTCCTCCATACGCTGAATCTTCCATCAACCAAACGACTTATGTCGTTGCAGTGTATTCTCCTTCATGTTTTTAGGTTCCACCCCTGCCTGTGCTCACACCATAAACTTTGCTGATGGTTGTGGTGATTTGTCAACTGTGGACGCCCGATGACCCTTCTCGCTCTTAATCCAGCAGGTTTCAGGACGGTTTCTTACAGTCGGCGATGAGGTAACCAGGCCTCCTTCGGAAGGGTGCTTGAACCAAAAAGCTGGCGTCTAACATGCCGTAAAAGAGCCCTATCATCCTTGGTAGATTTTGGTCTTACGGTGTAGTGAAACTGGGTTCGTCTTGCAATTTCCCTGTAAGAATGTCCTACCCGATGAAGTCCAATGATTTGACATCTCAATGCATCGGAAGATCTCCTCATGCCATTGTCCATCAGAAGTGGAAAAAAGTGATAATGAAGTCGATACAGTTCTTTCAATACCCAATGTTGGTGGTTGTAGGAAACTTTGGTTTGTGCAACACATGGGCGGCGGGATTCACGAGCATGTGGCTGCGTTCTGAAGAGACATTTTCAAATAAATATCACCGATAATGCAGCCTTTATTTGGGGGAGGAGGATGCTTAACTTTTTTGCTGTGTATAGCATTATGACATTGTCATTTGGTACTTAATGTCATAGAATCATGACATTGTCATTCTGTTCCTGGTTGCCATTGTTATTGTCATATTGTACTTTGATTTCATAGCATCATGGCATTGTCATATTATACTATGATGTATAAGACAGCAATGTTGTCTTGTTTTGTTGTCACTACGGCATGGCCTTGTCATTTTGTACCTTGATAGAATTTTGTTGTCATCCTTTACTTTGATCATTATGTTGTCAATTCATACTTAAAAATTAAAGCATCATGATATTGTCATCCTTTGTTTTAAGGTCATAGCATTGTGTTGTCCCCCTATTCTTAGATGTTATGCACTTGTGTTGTCATCATATACTTTGATGTTATAACTGTTGTCGTCATGTTGTGTTATCAAAGCATAGTATTTTGGCATGACGTTTTTCATATCAGACCTGCATGTTATCACCGTGTACTTGTGATGCTATCTTATTGTGATGATAAATATGTACTTGTATTGCTATCTTAATGTCATAACTTTTCCTAATATGGTAGCGATTGTCAGTGCATACGTTTTATACCGATATCATTTTGTTGTATCTCTTTGTAACGAAAGTTGTACATATGGACGAATAGTAAAACAATGTTTTGTGTAACGTTCTAACCGTACAGGTATTTGCAGGTGTGTGGACAAAAATATCGAACAACAATGAAAATATTCCAGAGTTACCAAAATAACAATTCTTAACGAAAAACAAATGAAAAAGAGAAAGACTACGCGTTTTAATGTAACAGATGTATTTGAAAAAGTATTGTTTTCGAAACATCAAGGGTAATCAAGCTATTGGCTTTCACTTCATTATTTCCAATGCTTTCGGGCACTTCATAAAAAAAGGGAGATAACTGCTGTTAGATATAGAAAACGATGGTGAGAAGTTACCTACTTCCTGTGCCGAATGGTTGTTGAATTGGAGCCATGTGTGATGCGCAATATCGCCTTTACTCATCTTGTTGTTTGTTTTTGTAGCCAGGACAAATTACTGAAGCCTAGAACTGAAGTAACCAAGCGAGGCAGAGAAAGAAAAGAACACGACAAACAGGGCTACACGTCAGCTGTTTGAAATCAAAGACATGAAACAGGTAAAACAGAACAGGTGCAAAAGGTCGGAGATTAACATTGGGGAGAGTAGAAAGAGACTCTCCTGTTGCGGATTGTTAAGAAGAATATCTTGAATTGTTACGTAAGTGTAACCCACAGGCTGTGGTTCATAGCTTTTAACTTTAGATATACACATTTCCCGAAACAAAATCTCTGCCAATTACATACTTTAGGAAGAACTGCCATGATATCAAATTTACGCAGAGTTACCAATACGAACATCACTTATGATTTAGTTTGGAATGGCGATGGATATATTACTTTTCAAATAGATCAGAATATATAAATGAAGTCCTTCGAACATACATTAGACAAATGAAGAGATTACAGTAATGATTGTATTAAACTTTTACTTCTCTCTGCTCTCATCTGTCCATTCTATGTACATGATATTTATGTACATACCAGGGAAAGGGTGTTTTAAGTTGTATAAATTTTACCCAATACTTTTTACATGGATTAAATATGTTTAAAACAACGACGAAACCTCCTGAAAACCAAATCTAGATTTGTGTTCTAAATTCAATTTCCACCGGCTCCCTCCCTACACCATTCACTCCCAACACAGACAGACAGACAGACAGTTTATTCAGTCTCACCTCATATTCATTGCACATTTCAATCTATATAAATTACATGAGCCACCCAAAAACAAAGTTGGGTTATGAGAGACTAACCATCGTACAATAATACATTTAAAAGTAGAAAATGTCTTAAAGACATAGCAATTTACGACGAAATTTATATACGAATTTATGACGGAGCTACCTCTGGCGGGAGAGAATGTCCTTACACAGATATTACAAAAGAATCATATTTGTAGATATATTTTATTAGACACCTAGTATTAGTTCATGTTAACGCGTACACTATTCTTGAACTATGATTGTCTTATTTCCTTTTATCAGTATGTGTTTATCCTTTAGCGAGGCTTGAATCTATTCGATGAAAAAGACAAACTCGTTGCATGAATGAAAAAATATATTTCAATTTTCGGTTTTCAATCAGATCAGCGACGTTATACCTTTATTATGGCATTAATATGAAACCTACTAGCCTGAAATTGATGCTCTTCAACAACATTCAGTACCATTCGAGCAAACATCAGCATTGATAACCTTTGACTCGTGTGACTACTTCAGGTAAATTGTCGTCTATAATACATCTGTTTAGCTTTATTGTCTCTATTGCAAGACGCAAAGGTATCCGCGTTTGTAGAGTCGTGTTATATTAACTGTTTCTTTTTAAATAACTTGCTTTGTCACCCAATCTCATTAAAATATTTTCTAATATTGCTGCACTAAGTTACGCAGTTATACGCGCAACGCAGTAGAGCATTTTAGATTCCATTCTAATGAGATTGTTTGTCACTCTGACGTTGTTCATCTTCAAATTTAGATTGGAGAAAGTAAATGATTCGTACAAAGAGTCAGGTCTTATTGGCTGAATGGAGGCGATTTTGTACAGTTGGTGCTTGCGATTTGTTGATGCTGGTTGGAACCCTTTAATGGACACGACTCGAAGAAGAACGAGCATGCTTTTGTATGACTATTGCAGAATGTTTGGTTCAAATAATAGCAATCTAACGTCATTTATTGAGCTTCAAATTCGACCATTTACGGTGGCCGCAACAAATCCTGTAAAAATGTAAATTCTCATTTTGAACTAACAAACAAGTCTGAAACATTATCCATGATCCCACCAAGTTAGTTGAAATATATGTTTATGTAAGAGTGGGCAGATTGGGTCTGTGGTCTGTAAACTATAATTGCCAGGTCTGGCTCTGTGGTGTGGGCGATTGGAATCGGCATCAGGGGAGACTGATTAAAACTAACATCAACATTGACATAGGTATGTAGTAATTCCAACTGCGTCTAATTACCACACACAATATACATTACACCAAAGCACCATGTCCTGTTTAGAGGGGCGATGCAGGGGGGGCTTTTTATTGGATAAGATGTGAAATATGCAGGAAACCGGCAAAGTTGAGATAACGGCTGAGATAAACAAACGTCACATTTGTGAGGCGTGGAGATTGCCATCGTTTCTGACTCATACAATGACAGCGAGTCTGGTGTCAATCACACGGTTTCTATAACAACATAAATCTTGCCCAGAGTCAACATCCAGACCATGTATATAAACAAACTAACTGCATTCAACCACGGTCTGGCACACACAGCCGGTTGGACAATCTTACCACGCCCCTTGTGAATAAATCTGCATACATTATGGACAGGTGACCTAGGCCCCGCCCTCTCGCCTATCTTGTACTTATCAGCGGCCCGGATCATTACCACAGGGAAATGTCGGTGTGGAAACCCAACACCCGGGAATATGGTGCGATTGTCGAGTCGCTGTGGCCTGTTTCCACTCTAACTGTTTCACATGGCTAAGAGGCTAATGAAGTAATTCAACACAAGGCATGTACAAAGAGCTGATGACCGCCCTGTCTTTGTTTCACGCACCAGTCGCAAACTGAAACCTGACCCTCGCATATTCCTTTACGTGCTTCAAATGAGACATACCGCTTACCTCTGGGCAACTGTCTTCCGGGTTCGAATCCACGTTCAGACAATTTCAGTTTCTTCATTTTTAATGATATATAAAACAATCAAGGTGTTCTTCTCTGAAATATAAGTTTTTCATGCATGCAGGAAATACTTAACCACCTTCCGTTTTAATGTTATTTTTATCAGAAAAGTTTTTGTTCGTTGAGGTTTAGTTGTATTAACACATGCATATACGATTTTATATAAAATGAACTGTGTTGTCTTATTTGCAATATATGGACTTCTTATTGAATAAATCTGTTTATGATTGGCTCATGTATGTTCAAGAGACACCTTTTAAAAAAATTGATATCAAGACCTTATCAACGATGGCCAAATTTCTCATTTCAACCACCAACACATTTTCTGCAAGTGGCAAGTATATAATCTGTTCTGTTCGGTCCACCACACGTGTCATCATCTGTCAGTGGTGAGGCCTGGACTATATCATCATTACTGCCAGGCTAATTGTCAGTCCCTATCTCCCTACTAAACCTCACCCCTCGCTCTGATAACCCGGGGGAGGGGAGGTGAGGGAGGAGATGTTAGACTGACCCCCATCACAGATGGACTGGCCCCGACCCCTTGACAATGACAGTAAATCAGGAGACCGAGGGTATCTTTGTTCTGGACATGACGTTGTGGTCAGATTAGACTCAGAATCACTTAGTATCTAAGATTTAATGTATAAAATTATTTTTTTATTGAATATAAGGAAGGAGTCTCAGATAATAGCGTTTTCAAATTGTTATCCATCCAAAAAAATAACTTACCTTTCAAGAAGTAATGTATCAGGTTAGGGTGAAATTAAGGTTGAGATATTATGATCTACGGCCTGTGGATGCATGTAAATATAAATGTCGCTTATAATACTATGGGCGGACAGGTGAAACTGGGGTATGTAGGAGGTTTTGATTTTGAATTTGAGCAGTTTTTGGTGAAGCTCAGTTAACAGAACCGACCAGAGTAACCCAGATCACAGAAGTTAAGAGATACCTCTGTGTTGGAAATGAATGTTCAGACGTTGGAAATGTCACTCTGTTGCTGTTTTAACATTGGGTGTTGAACATGATGCTATGAAGAATCCTGAGGACATGTCACGAGATTGACGTCATGTAGAATGTTGAAGATGTGGCTGTACTATGTTTCGTAAATTGTAGAAATGGTTAAGATATGGTTGCTGTGTGAAGCATATGATCAAATGAACGATTGTTTGTTTATTGGAGTATAAAGAAATGATTTTAAACGTTAATGATTTACGTTTTGTCTCTTTGGTATATATCTGTCTGAAACTGGTACAATGGACCTGGCAATAGATGGTATAGGCCTGAAAAGAGAACATTGCAGTGACCTGGTGTCTAAGTTGAACTCGGAGCTGTAAACTAGAAGTCATGAAGAGTGAACAGATTTAAGATGTGATACACTGGTTATCCGGAAAGATTTTTCTTGGTAATGTTGGTCGTTGATGTCATGTGACGTTTTACATAACATTACCCTCCCGTATTAAATCATTTTTAGATAAGCAGGAACACCTTTGATGTTCCCTGTACATTATTCCATGTGGATAATTCCTGGAATTTAAGTTTTCTCTCAATTATATTATCTTTTATATTATTAATTTAATATTGAATAAAGGAAACTCCCTTGATTTGAAAGAGTTGGCTCTTCATACCTGACGAATTTCGGGGGACTCCTTCAAATCAAGGTCTCTTTAAGGTCAGGATGATAGACTATCCACGGTCGTGAACATTTTGGTTGGTCCCTCGCTGTCTGGGCGCAGAGACTATGGTTAACCGGGATATTTTGACTTCATATATGCTTTGAAATCCGTCTATCAGGGAAAGAAAAACAATAGAAAACTCAAAAGTATGACCAATGGAATTACCTGCGTTTGGATATCTATATGACATCTGCTGTGGAATACCTATCTCAGCTCTCTCACCTTTGTAAAAATGTACCCTCAATACTATTTCCGCGATGACCATTTCTACTACCCTTAGTACAACATGCCAGTACCCCGGACCACATGTATAAATACCCGTGTGGCATGAGTGACATTTATTAATGTAAATATTAAGGAAAGATCATCGAAAAATAAACAATGTTCCCACTTCTCATCTCTTTCCGCTCGTAGGACTAAGAAAAACAAACAATGGTTTTTAGAATAAACACCCCCATATTGTATATCAATAGCCTGGGGCGACACACGAACCCAAGCATGATGGAAGAATACACTATTAATACCAACACCATGTATTTTTTTCCAGCTCGACAGAGAAATTCAGAAAACGCGATAAATGCTTACTTATCTTGCGATTGTTGATGTTGTAACCGGAGCCCGACAAACGAAGCATTTCAAAGTGTTGCCAAATATGTTTGAAAGGCCGCACTAGAGATAATGGTTTGTCTGTTCATCAGAAGAAGAAAATATATCGAATATTGCAATCTTTCTGTCGGTGCGGGTTTCATGGAGGTCTATGGAAAGAACACATGATCCAGTGTGTGCTGGATACACGAACAGGCTGGCAACACGATGGAAATACGCTGTACTTATCAGAGCTGGTGAAGACGGGAAAAGTGTGAAATCTATCTTGCTCCTTTTCAAAGCTAGATAAGAGAAATCGATGGGAATTAGCGAGCACACGCCTATCTTAAAAAATCAAAGTAACTTGATGATATAAAAAGCGAAGTTTTACTTATCTAAAGTATACAAACAGGGTTTTGTAAAGCTGAAGTGAAATCAGACGAAGGTAAATCAGATTTGTATAAGATTTAGCATATTTTCAGTTTCCAATTCCATTTGAAACGTTTTTGTATAACTTCCAGCCAATCAGTCTGTCTCACGATGAGTCTTTGGCTGAACCATTCCTACAGTCACGAGCCTTAGTAACCCAGATTCCATACTCTTTCAATGTTTTACGGTTTTTCAAAAAGTTCTTATACATATTTGTGGATAAACTGGTCCATCGATAAAGAACCTCCAAAGTCTGCGCAAACATATATAAACTCCTAAATAAGTTACTCAGAATCGATCAGAGCAAAATTCCTACGTATATGTATTCATTAAACACACACTTTTACAAAAGCATATCCTATTAGGTACATTTGCTGAATATTCCAAATCAGAATGAAGAATATTCAACAATTACCTCGAACCTTACTGTAAACACGTTCTTCCCAAATTAATAATGATCATCATGAAAACATTTTACAGGTAATACATACCTAAATGTAGTACTTATATAGTCGAGAAGTTTTTAATCAGTCGAAAACAACGTTTCAAAATCATACGTTTCAAGGCTTATTTGCTGATTTTCAAAATCAGAAGGTTATATAGGAATCAGATATCTCTAATCTTGCTGTATAGTCTTCCTCTCCTTATTAATGCTGATCTACACTAAGACTATTTACAGTAAATACATAATAATAATACAGTGGTCAGTACTTATATAAGGTCGTGAAGTGTTCTATTACGTTATCAATGTCCCCTGAAATGCAGATCAAAGACCTATAAGTAATTCCAGACGTGCAAATTAAACGCATGCGGTAGGATGTAATAGAAAACACGTCTCGACCTTTCACGTGTTGCTTCACCAAGAGGTGAAAATTAATTGCCGTTTGACAAGCGTAGCAGAGAGCGGTGTGAGCCCGTCTGGGAGTAGAGCGCATGTAGAGATGTAATTAGGGGTCTCCTTTACCTAATTACACACGTCATTAAGATATACGGATGTAATTAAACATAGCAAGTGCACTTCCGGGTCAATTAGGTCATGGGTCAATCTCCAACCACAAACAAACACGGAATCTATCACGGACAATGATATTTATAGTATATATGTTTATTTGGATTGCATCAAAATATAAATACGTTGAATGCTATCCTACTCCACATTTGATCCACATGCTATCTTGCGTTCATAAATGATAAATGTTTATGATCCTCTCATTTTCTCATCAACCCCTTGGGGAATATCTGATACATGTTGAATATGGCGTGACTGGAATACTCAATTTATTAATGGAAGATGGAAATAAGTCAAGTCTGCTGTTGCAAAGGAGCGAAGTCATATAGAATAAAGCCGTCTATCCTGTTGGTATTTCGGCGTACAGAGATTACCTAATTTCCAGGAAGTCTTCAGAAGACTTCCCATTATGCATTATAACTGGTAAAACAGGTTCAAACCCAATCACCGCAACACCTTCCATACCTCCGCGCTTTGATGTTCAAGTTATAGCATCACGTGACGCAATATTGTGCGCGTTACACGTCACCCCAACAGCTTCATGTCATCACTTACAGATCGCAGATACTTAAAGCAAATAATTATCCAAAACTGCGCTCAAGACGTTAGCTTTCAAAGAAAAGGGCAAAAACAGTGTGGTGAGCGATACAGAACTTATACACTATCATTATATCCGTTTTGTGTGCGACCTCTTCGAGCCGGGGAGGCAAGGGAAACCAATCTGTTACTCGTCGCTCCTAATCAGCACGGCGTGTACACTCTACCTTCAAACGCACATGCAGCCTGATCTTCAAACATGTGTGGGGGCAAATAGTCAGAACTTTCATCACGATAGAAATCATTCAGGATCAAGAACCATTCTGATTGGTCCAAATGTAAACCAATCAGCGTCAAGGATGCAATAAAAGTTTTGATTGGTTGATATGAAGTTTACCTATCCTCGTGTTCAGGAAGGATGCTTAGCTGCGTCTGAGAGGAAACCCTATCTGTGTCTGCAGCTGCCTCTCGGTTCACAGCCCTACCAGCCTGATGGCATGAAAAACCTGCCGACTGTATACTAACACAGGCTGTGTTTTGATAGTAAGGGAACCCCCAGGTTCTGGCCATTTCCAGCCTGGAAAGAACAAGGACAGTTTACGTAGGAGATAAAAATACGCAATGAAAAGCCGCTACGTTGTAACAGCGCGATATTCTTTAAACATTAAGATTGGAATCGGAAGTCGCATTATTGGATTTTTTACGCGGCCTCTGAAACGCTGGAATTCATTTTAACTGCAACGACTGTTATTCAAATTGGACCCAAGCTCATAAATCGTCATGAAATATTTTTGCTTAGCATTTCGCGGTGCAGACACAGCTTTGATGATAGCCAGGGAGGGCATGTGAATCTACGTCGTTATATTAGAATAATCTGAAAGTGAGACTGATTAACGACATTTGCCAAAAATCGGCGGAACCGGAAATTAGCCATTGAAAACTGTTTCTGACAGTTGTGAAACTCGTTAGGGACGGTATTTGAGAACGGTGAAAGGTCATCACTGTTTATAAACACTCCATAATATATATTCTAGCAATAAGTATCTTCTCAAGCATTGACTGCTGCGTTATATCTATCATTCTCTTCCAACGGAGGTTACTCAAGTCATGAGATCCTACGCTAACCTCTATTCTAGTGCAAACACTTTTCGGGCTTGTAATGAAAAGGCCGATAGGATGCAATCAAAGGCAATTGTGCAATCACCGATTCACATATTATCCTTTGCAAAGCTTTGGTTATTTCTTTTCGCCTGTGGAATACTTAAATTTATTCGACTGCACACACGAATTGATCTTGATGGAACGTGGTCATATTTAGTGACGAGTGGATTATGGTACCTGCCTCATTGACAGCAAACAGGAATTCCATGTTAGAAGTGTTTTCATTGGCTGAAATTCAGTAGCTAGTGCGTGTTACATTTTTTGGCGCGAGTGTTTCTTCCCGGAAGCCCGAGAATTGCTTGAAATAGAACAGAGGTTAGCGTAGGATTTGTTTACTTGAGCTAAATCTGTTGTGCGATATATCAATCTGCAAATAGAATCATTACCAATGGATGTAAGAATGAGAATTTTTAAAAATCAAGGGCCATTCACTTTTAAATTAAAAACTGAGCAATTTTAGGTCTGGTGAGAAAACAGCTTTCATACCTTTTTGATGCAGCCATTTCACGATTTCAATATTGCACGAAAACACTTAAGCGGTACTCTAGTAGATTAATCGACTGGGTTGCCATCATAATGAACCTCAGAAATTTGGTCCATACCTACAATTGTGTATAAATAAAGAAACATGATAACGATTTCGAAATTACTAGATTTTTCCAGATACCTGTTTGATAAACGACTCCGCAAATTGTGTCAGCATTCTAGGGCTTCTCTGACTACACGGTAGCTAGACGTAAAACGTAAAAGTGATGAAAATGAGTACTTTACACAGAAGTTTTCATTT
The DNA here is from genome assembly GCA_921293015.1 of Phorcus lineatus. Classification (NCBI taxonomy): domain Eukaryota; kingdom Metazoa; phylum Mollusca; class Gastropoda; order Trochida; family Trochidae; genus Phorcus; species Phorcus lineatus. The sequence continues at coordinate 53,010,186 of OV121081.1, forward strand.
TAAAACATTTCATCACATTCTTATAAAGTAGCTCGTATCTGAAGTATAACAGCTAGTCTATATATTGGACAGCTTGAAATTATTTCTTGAATTTTAACCCGGGTCAGATGTTGCGACAGTATTCTCACTCGACGCTTGTTATGTTTAAAATCTACAACACCCATTGCGCGAAAACCAAAGACCACACTAGCATAATACACTACCTATTGTTTTCTACAGATATAATCGTTTCGTATTCGAGCCCTGACCAAAGGTTAAAGGCCACCGGCGTACAATGTTAGCACGTTAGCGAGGAAACATAGTATATTATGAAGTTTCTTTGAGTGAAACAATCTATATAAATCTAATTATGGGCGCGTCGTACAGGCAAGAGGGTTACCCAGTGTTTATACTCGCTGTTATATCCTGTTATAATAGCCATATTTTCCAACATGGCGGTGCTATTGCACACGTGTAATGTGGCTGGACTTTCTGGAGAGGAAATATTACACCCCTGTTTAGATTAACCCAAAACTGCTTGTAAATATTGTAAATGGAAGCAAATGAAATTATTTTGTTTAAAGAAGCATTGTTGATGTGGAATGGAAACATCCGGTGAAAGTTACCCATAATGGAGAAAATGCCAATTAGAATTGTTTATGAAATAATTCTCTGTTTTTATGACACTGTTTTGAAATAAACTTTCTTTTCCATGGTAACGAGAGGCTAGAGGTTATTTGTTGAACCTTTCTCCAATTACAATATTCATATTAAGAATCTTAAGGTACGATATCAATACTTATTTATTGTCGTGATACCCCTTATATCTTTGGTAGATTGAACTAAAAAATATGAGGTTTTGTTCGAGGTTCAAGGTATGTAATAATCTCTCTAAATGTTTCATAACTATTCTAATAGCGTCTATAAGATCTTGAAATAATAATGTCTTGTCTAAGCGTTTTTACAGAGTTAGTAACGTCATTGAATGCTCGATCACAAAACAGCAACCGTTTCTATCAGGTGCATGTCAGATTTTTTATAAATAATTAACTTGCTTGTTTAAAATACAGCTTTCTATCTTGACAGGTTTATCGAATGAACATTAACGAAACTAAACCATCATCCACAGTAGACGCAGAGTCAATCAAACCAACGCTATCCCAAACATAGAACCTTTTTAACCCCCCCCCCCCCCCCCCCCCCCCGCAAGCACTACACTTCCGTTTCCGGTTATATACTAAACATGCTGACATTGTTCCCCACCAGTGTTTGGTGACGTCAGTGTTTGATATCAGTTCGCTTATTTGAGATATATGGCGGAAATTGGTTTGCTTCTCTTGATAAAATAGTTTCCAAAGAGTACATACGGCTGTGTGCTTAAATTAAGGACTACCTTTTTGTAAATATATTGTTAGGATTTAATGGTTCATATCATAATTCAGATCATATAATGCGTAAATATGGATAATGAATAGGAGAAGTTATGCATTAATTATAGGATCGCTATATGTAATTGGTAACTTGCTTTAAACAAAACAAAGAAATGATCAGTGTTTTGTATGTTTTTATATTGGTACCGTCAAAAACAAATAGTAAAAAACACATAATATTGCTTTGGTAAAAATGTTCAAGAATGAGATAGATAGTTTGAAGCAAGCCATAATCGAAGAGGGTGTTTAATATGGGAACTGTTAAACAGATCAGATTAATTCACGGTATTCTTCTGCTAGTAACTCACCACATGTGTAACGATCTCTTGTAGGAAAATAATTACCACACAGACTCAAATGACATATGGTTTAGGGACGGGCGAATATTTTTTAGTGACGTCTCTACATCTCTATATTAGTGTTTAGTCTTAATTGAGCAAAGTGAATTGCAATACATGTGAAAATACGAGTGGTTAAATCTTTTTATTATCATAATGATTAAATTTATTGAAGATAATCGCAAGGAGAAAAGTGTGTTATTTTGTTTGGTTCGTTTGATTCGTTGACCTGAAAACGAGTTGCCAAACTCTCTCTCTTTTGTTAAGCTACACGCACAGAATACATTTAGAATATTACTAATTTGAGAGATTCTTTATCAAATGTGTTATATGTATATGGATATTGTCAAACAAGTATTATATTAGCATCCATGTCGAAACTTCCTCTATACGGAACAAAGAAGTTGTTTATCCTTACAATTTGGTCATCATTATTCATCATTTCAACTTCTAAAATGTCATTCTATAACCATCAGAACAAAAAAGATGTAAATGATATAAAACAAATAAATCGATTAAAAAAATATAGAGTTTATGAATTCTTACATTATGAGACCATAGCTTTCACAGACGAAAAAAGTTTACGTATAAGCTTTGACTTGCATAAGCATTTCCATCAATACTGTCGATAATTTCTTGCATCATTGTATTTAATGAATGCCTCTCAAAAGATTTATTTGTACTGAGTCCTCTTTCATAAATGACCCCTTCAAGCATATGACTTTTCTTTTCCTTGGTTTTGCTTTAGTTTGGTATTGTTTTAAGACCGATCACATTGTATCAGTCTGCAAGAGTCGGTGTGTCCATAATGGAAAGAGTGATTGTTCAAAATATGCAGGTTGTGTCAGTAGACAATCTGATTAAAATCAGATGAAGTATCGCGCGCTTAACATTTGTCCATCATCAATATGCGATACTAACTTGTTAAACTGAAACGAAACGAAACGGAAATAAAACGAAACGAAATTAAACAAGCGGAATTCCATCTGATTTTAATCAGATTGTGTCAGTAGAGGTATTTGTATTTTATTGACATGCATAAACTCTTTATTTCATGAATTCATGACGAGGTTGTGAATATATTGTTCATATAAAGCATGGCACAGTTATAGATATTATATTATCATTAATTATGTTATAATCCAATCTCCCCATCGACCTTCATCCATGTTAGCCCGACAACACTCACACAAACAGTAATCCGTTCACTTCTAAACCAAATCTGGAAAATCCATTTGAGTTGTGGTTTAGCCACTTCCCGCCATGTTTGCTAACCAAATTAATCGTTTAATCAGCTTATCAAAGTGGACAGCGCATTCCGCCGGATCGAGACTGAAGGTCCAAGACTAAATATTATCTTAATCTGTGTCCGTCGATTGGTGGGGTGGTGGGGGAATAAGGGCAGAGCTGACAGGAGGGAATTTAAGGTATTCGTATACACAAGCGCTATTAACATCACTCGTGTCAACACCAGCATTTATTTAACAGATAACTGAGAGCTGTGATATATTACATCGCCGATGTTGCTGTATATATAAGGTGGAATGTGTTTGTGATTCTGGACCTGCGCTATGCGTCATTCACATTATACAACAACATGTGTTATTCGCCGATTATTTAAGCTCCTATATCAACTTGGAGTATTGTTAATTTTTATTTGAAAGCTGTAAAGATATGAAATTTTTAGACTGCTTTGGTTTCTACGAGAGCATCATTAGGATATATGCTGACGCTCTTCCTGCTTCTATTTCTGACATATCACTACTACTTCTTCTACCATATACCACCATTACCAAATACTACTACCACCACCTTTACAACTACTACCACAAAGCACTTCTATCACCTCTAACACATACCACTAACATACCACCACTATATATTACTATAACTACTTACCACTATATACAACTATTACCACATACCACTACTACCATATTCCACTATTACCACATACCGCAACTACTACCACTACTTATATACCAGAATTACCACGTACCGCCACTACTACCACTACCATATACTACACATACCACTACTACTACTACTACTACTACTACTACTACTACTACTACTACTTCTACTACTACTACTTATGTTCCAGTATTACTACTACCACATACCATTACCGCATATCGACACTACTGCTACTTATATACCACTATTACCACACATCATCACTATTACCACAACCATATACAACCATTACCACATACCGCAACTACCACTACTACTTATATACCACTATTGTGCTACATACCACTACTACCCTTACCATATACCGCCATTACCACATACCGCCACTACTACCACAATTTAAATACCACTATTGCCACATACCACTACTACCACTACCATATCCCACCATTACCACATACCGCCACTAATACAACTACTCCCACTTATATACCAGTATAACCACTGCCACTGCCACCATTACCAAATACCTCACCGCTACCACTACATGAATACCACCTTAACCAAATACCACTGCTATTACTACTACCATATACCACAACCCTATACCGATGTTACTAGATACCACTACTATTAATACTATCACATACAACCACTACTACCACTACCACATACCACTACAAGTGACACTACTATCACATATCACCACTGCCACATACCTCTTCTACCACTACTATTACTACTACCATATACCGCTACTACCACATGAGACCGCCATTACTGCAACCATATACCACTACTACCACATATTAATACTACTACCACCACTACTATTACCACCACTTGCCACTACCACTACTACAACCCCGAAATACTAAAACGAACTACTACTATTAGTACCGCTACTACTACTACTACAGCAACAGTTAAATAGTACTGCAACTCCATCTTAATGTGACATGTACGAAAACAAGAAAAGCCTTTAAAAAGGCTAAGTTGGAGGCACCCTTGTTAGGCTAGGAAATACTGCGAAATCATAGGGTACAAATAGGATAGGATTTTCATTACAGCAAATGGGTAGATTAAGGCCATTAATAGAACAAAAGACCTTCATTTTATCTTTTATTTAGAAAAGGTTATACAATTATTTGTTCATAGCACCAAATAATAGAATAGTCAGGCAAACTTGCAGTTATAAATAGATCTACACAGTTCTGTTTTAAACAACAGTCACCGATTTATCCCTTGGAAATACATCTATTTTTAGAATATAGGTCACAATTGATAGCGTCCAGCACCGAACAAAGTGTTCGACTCTTTTGCAAATTCATAAATCCATATGTATCACTAATTGTTTCTCAACTCTCAAAGATTGCCAGTATAAGATATATTGAATTAAAGTCTAAAGCATAGTTCACTACCTCTATCTTTGTCTGTCACGAAGCGATATCCCTCAAATTGACTCGCCTTTATGACATTCTCTACTTATCGACTTGTAGCCGCTTGTTTCTCGCGTGTGCCGTTGTAAAGGAGGGGATTTTACTAACATGGAATAGAGTTTTCTAACCTTTCATGCGACATTTACGCGTCTAATTTAGTACACGTGCGGTTATGAAGAATTGTACTGTCTTTTTTATTCTTAAACACCACTGTTCCCTTTAGATTTTGAGATTTGCAGAGGCAATCGTTTTCCGTATTAAAGGTTGCCAATTATTTCGGAATACCCACATGGTCACGTGGTTCTAAATTTGATACAGACGTGTTCATTGGTTTACGATATTGCCGAAATACAAAGAGGCTAAATATGATTGAATGAAAGTTCCTTTGAAAATTCCAACTGTAATATAGAGAGAATTTCAGCTGTTAAGATGGTTGGAGGCCGGTGGGGCCTCCAACCAATAACGAATAATTCTAACACTATCAGTCCCCGCCAACGAAAGTGTTGCATATGTTTCAATTTTATTCAGTTAATAATCTATTTCACATGTATTTAAAACATACCCTGGCAATTGATGTGAACCAATTTATTAAAATATCATCTAATTATGAAATTTTTAATTTGAATGATGACACCCACTATACAAGATTTAACTTACCTTGGTCCAGAGTTTGGGAACGCATCGTTACATATTGTATACTGCTATTGATATCACTCTTGACACAAAGTAAAACAATTAAATGAAATAAACCCCAGAACCCTTGTCATTGAAGCAAGATGATATAATACACACATTGATTTGTTATATAGTCACTTAAAATTTTTCCATCAAATGCAAATATTTTCAGAATCGGTTTTCTTGTATAATCGGATCTAGAATCGGTCATAAATAAAGTATACGTTAGCAGGTATATCTCACACACTTAGTATAGTATTTTCGTGTTTATAGAAGCTAATAAGATTCATTATAAGACAAATTACCTTTTTTCACGGGGCGTTGATGAAGGGGAACACTGGAGCTTATTGCTGTAAGATACCCGTGAGTTATCAGCTAGATGCTTTTTGTGTCCCGTTGGAGATTATTTCTTGCCGTTATTGGAACGACATTGCCGCTTGCCCTGGCAATCCCGTCGCTGAATTATCAGTTAACACGGGGTTCGTAACCTCTCTGTAAACACTGATAAATCAAGTATTAACGGAGCCATTATTTCCACGGCAGACAGCATGGTTAGTAAGCCTTATCTCTACCTTCTATTAATTTGTTAATTTGCCATCGTGAGCAGAGCAACGTCAGTATTGATTTAAATCTTGAAACAAACAAAATTGAAATATCAATTTCAGGGATTTCAAGTAAAGGCTCTGTTGCAGTGGAAATGTCGTGTTATCGCCCTGTACTTAAACACATTGTGATAATACTGTATTTAAAGGGTACTGAGCTGGTGTTGTGGACAGGGAAAATGTTAAACACCAGGATACAAGGTCGAGAGATAGGCGTTTGGAGTGTGTATCTTGTCACTTACAGGGTTTTTTAAAAGGTGATATCAACGGGTGTCTCTTGATGAATAAAATTAATTTGATTAAAGGCTAAGGTAAAATACTTTCCAGTATATTGATTTTTTTTTTCAATTTCGACTCAAGTCATTACACATCCGTACACCAAGTGTTTAAAACGGAGAAGGTTATGAGGTTTTACCCTATCTCATTTTAAAATCTCATAATAAGTAAGTGACGAGATGACGAATAAACATTGAGAGCTATTTTACTATTTCAAGCAATACGGAACTTGCAAGTTTTATTGTTTATTGTAACCAAAGAAGGTATGCTGGGTGTGTGACGTCAATAATCATTGCTTAAAACATATCCCCTTTCTATCGAGGGGTCATGTTTCATTCCTCTTAAGTTTGCTCTGATATCGCCTACACCTTGTATCGCCTACACTCTTAAATCGCCTACATTCATATAACCCCTACACCCTTATTGATCTATAATACTCATAGTCAATTCAGTTTGTAAATACAGGACAGCATTTAATGATGTCGGGTCAACTTATGTAGGAATTTGATTTGATAAGGGTGTAGGCGATATGAAATAAAGGCAATTAGAGGACAGACCATACTGATGCATTCAAAACAAGATAGATTACCTTTGATTGGGTGTATTTTATTCAATTTCAGTTTTGAATATATTTTGTGTATAATCGTTACCTAATATTCGATTCAGATGGAGATAAATTATGTTATATACTAGCAAAGGTAGATAATTTATTATTATTATTTATGTTATTTTAAAAAGAAAGATTTGTTCATGATAAAGCACCGTATCAAAAAGTATCAACATTAAACATTTACCTACTTTATTGTGGTGCCCAGGCTTGACCATTGGAACATTTTTTACTACTAATTAAGAATTTTAAGGAAGCTAAATATGTGGACCACGTGTAAACATTACGTTTGGGACGGCGTTTTTATCAAATATCACACTTTTCCGTGTTCAACGCAAAATAGCATTGTCGTTGTTCAAATCTTGACATTCAGCAAATGAGAATATCAATAACGATTTGTTCTTCGTAAAAATAGAATTTGTTTCAAGATAATAAAGATTCCAATATTTGCTTAAATGACGACCATCCCTGTACAACGTATTGTATGACATCATTATTTGCGCACGGTTCAATATCAAACCGGCTTCAAAGTAAACGTTTTGTTGAAATTATTTAAACAGACTTTGATTTTTATATTTGAATAGGAAGGGACAAAAGTGGCATCCGGTAAAAGAACACACACTACAAAGCATACAGCCATGATTAGCTGTTAATATGTGTATTTGAGTCAAATTAAAGTCAAACATTTGTAATGACACAATTAAGGAGTCTTAGTCATGCTAGCACGATCAATATCCCTGGCTGATTCCTCGTTAAATTAAAGTCAGACTCTTTCCTTTCCCACTGGAAATTGACTTTATTCGGTCGGCTAGTTCAAATCCTGGGGAAAAATTGTCTGTTGTAAGGTGTACGTTTAACAATGGGAGTATATTGGCTTGGGTTATCTGTGCACATGTTCTATTGTTTCTAGTTATCAAACTGAATTGTAAACAAAACAAGTTTACTTTAATGAAACAAAGGAAGCTGAGAACAAATTTGGACATGATCATGCAGTCTCATTATAAAGCATAGAGACACGCCATTAACAGGTCTGAATCAGACCAAAGGCTTATTTTTGCATATTTGAATTTCTGTATGAACCTATGTAGGAATGTGAAATCAAAAGAAATTATAGCAAATCCTTAATACGTAATTCTAGATTCGTTGGATTTAATCCTGATACTTGTTTTCAAATAATGTTACTTTTTATTAAAGAAAACAAACGTTGAGATGATTGTATTGAGTACCAACGCTGCCCAACCTGTGTGTACGCACTCTGTCCTTACATAGCTCTCGTATCGCGGAAAACAACTCGTGGTCGCTTTGAAAGCCATGTATGCCAATAAAACGTCGTCGAAGTGAAATTGAAGTCATTAATCTTTACTTGACAGATTGCTGCTCAAATAAACACAGGTGAAACTCGCTGTGTAAACCAGCACAGAGCGAGGCATCTGGGAATTCAGGGGGCGTGGCTCTTTAACGATCTCTTGACCCCGCCCACTTTTCTCTATATGCACTCGGTCCTCTTACACGATAATGTCTCTATAGGTAACTGAGTGATTGTATCAGTTATTACTAAGGCTAGAAATATCTGTGAGTCGCTGAACCATGGTTACTCAGGGCATAAACATGCATGAGATTTATCTACCGTGATTCTCCTCTGTGAAATAGCTATAAAAGATCATTCTTCTCGCCGAAATAACGTTTGTTGATAACAGAATTGCAAATCGACGTCTTTAGAATAAGATTTTTATTATCAATGTGGTTTTATACCACCTTTGGGGAGAAAATGGGAATTATCATTAATGTATTCTATTATCAGAATTTTTTTATTTTTAAATTTGTTTTAATAGCATGAATGCAACACTATTTTCATCATATTTTCCATTTACGTTAAAAGATTATCAAAATTGTTTATATTTTTTTTCTCCAAAATGACATATATCTGTAAAAAGTATTGTAAATTGTAATGCAAATTTTTTCTAGCATATTACATTTCAGGCAGTATTGCATTCAACAAAGATGCCAAAAGCGATAAAACGGAACTCAGGAATGTAAATTACTATTAATCTCGCAACAAAAACATTTTATGAATATTTCCAAAAAATCTACAAAACCGTACAACAATTGCTTGGAGCAACTTATCCGGCTGTAAAATGTAAACAGTCATATACTTTGTAATCTGGTAGTGATCAGGCCTTAGTGAACCGTATGCAAACAATCAGACTTTCTATAGTCACATTGAGAAACGGGCCACTTCACACGACAGTCTGAGTCACGTTTTTCACATAAGTAATTTATTTAAACCACTTGTTGACAGAAAGGGACCAACATTGGTTTCAAATATCGTGTATTCGAAATATTTGAAGCAATGAAGCAGTAACTATGTGAGCAGGAATTAAAAATTCCTCTGAAGTTGGTCCTTGCTTCCTCTTGGATGCTTCCGATTGTAAACCGTGCTGTATTTACCTGTGTGCAAACACTTCAAAGCGGACTATTGACTCTTGTCAACATTGACACTAGCGCTACAAGTTTTCGTTGCCAATTACATAGCACACATTTATGGGGCTATTATCAGCGAGTTGATGTGGAAGCCTATGATTAAGCCCAGAGAAACACACAGCCATTGCATTGCTTTCTCCGCGTAATAAATTCTCCTTCGCACCTGTCTCGAAGTTTTAATAAATCCTTAGAAGCGCTAAGATATATACACTCACACGCCGCTTGCTTTAGAGCTTTCAATCTCCCAGCAGGTTCCCATCAAGTGTTGAACCTAGAACAGATAACTGACTCGGGTGATTAAAGTGTCTATTAGGAAAGGAGGTCAGTGTCGTGGTTTTTTAAATTTCACAAAGTTGCTTTGGTAAAGTTAAAATGCATGTCTTGATCGTATATGAGATTGTCTGTATTGGTTTGACTTCTTTACGAGGCATTTTAGAAGATGTAGAGAACAAGGGGAACATTTTGTCGATATTAAACTTTTGAAACGGATTTCATGTTTCGATGTACATACAAATACAATCAATATGTGACAATAAGTGTCAATGAAGATCTGAAAATGTTTTGTAAAGGTTAAAAAACAATATCATGGCGTTGTGGAGAGAGGAATCTCTTTCTGTCTTAAAAAGTGAAACAGATTATTGTGACCAAGAAGGGGACGTGGTAAAGGATCTGTTTCGTATTTCATACAGTTTCTGTATGTATTCAGAAAGTATTTTGTAAGTGTGTATTGTTAAAAAAGGTGTTTGAAAAGTGTAGTTAAAGTAGCCATATAAACAATTAGTAATAATTTAACATTTAATGAATACATTTATAATGTCCTCACGTTATACCGTGACTCAAATTGGGTTAGAGGGATTTCTAGAATATGAGAACGTTGGAGCGATAATTTGAAAGATTCTTATTCAAAGAAGTTAAGTCACTCAAACTATAAAAAATATTAACCCTTTTTATAACTTTTTTGAACATACCAAACTGGTAACCCAAACGATTTAACAATATGGCCAATACAATACATGAGACAAAAGTTCTAGTAAACATATTCAACTCACATCAAAAGACATGTCAGGTTATCATTAAATTAAATTCCAAATTATCTCACCCACATAAAATCATGCCCACCACAAAAGAAGAATAAGGGAGGGTTAAGCGAATAAAGCTGAATACCCAGAGAATATATTGAGTCAATATTTACACGTACTAACAGTTCAAGTGGGAACGTACATACACCCCACCACTAGCAATTAGTAAGGACATGTTATAAAACGCTGCGAGCTTTATATACTCAGAAGAGCACAAGGAAAGTTGGCCAACTTGAGGACTTGGCTAAACACACTTGTAGAGAATTAGGATATTTTATAGTCCTTGACATGTAATAACATCACATCAGGGCTGGCAGCGCCTTAAAATGTTTGCATAAACTGGCCTGTTTACTCATGTTAAGTCAAGTGACTTTTATTACTCCGTTAGTAAGAAATGAGAACGAACATTTGCAGTGTCACTTGACACTACAAGCGCACTAAACATATCTGACTTGATAGCTTGATGTGAACTTGTGATCGTAAACTTGTCTGATTAAGTGAACAGCGGGTGGGTGTCTCTTGTATTAGCTGAGTAATGAAAACATAATGAATATCACATTAACAATTTGGGAAAGTGGTTCTCTGTGCATTGAACATAAGTAAAAGGTTATCCTTATTTCCAATCCTTTCCAATATGCATTTACATCTTCACTGATAGTACACAAGGTGTGTTTTGGTCAATTCCTTTAAGAACCATAAATCTGAAATTCTTAACTACCTGGCGCCTTTAAGACGAATTTTCAGAAGGTCTCAAATTATAGTTATCTAAGGTCACCAGAAGTATCACATTTTACAAGTGAAAGGCTGGACGTTTTCTAATATCGTTTAAAATCAAGTTCCCTTTCTTTTTTCAGTTGTTGTTTTCTGAAAAAATAATTACTGCAAGAGACATCGATTTTCCTAAATATCAGTATGAACTATATGTGTTAGCATAAGAGAGACTGTTCCTGGTTGAGGAGTGAAATATGATACGTCCAACCCATCTCTTTACCTAGCTAAAGTTACAAAGCTTGTCATCAATCCGCTCTGACATTGCAGAGACAAATAGCGCGATGCGTTTCCTGCCCGTTGATGCATATGACATGTACACACTCGTCAGTTATGTACGCATACACAGAAGAACACCAGGGTCAGTGCACGGGTCGTTTTTATACACGATTGTAATTAATAGCTGTTTATAGTTGGATTCCCACCGACATCATCTGCTGTAGCAGCGAGGAGTATGTGTTGTAATGGCCGTTCCCACTGTTACCTCAGTGTCGGGTGTCCGGGTACACCTGCTTTCACGTCATGCGTGCTCTGGACTGTGTAAAGATGGGGTCTTGAATATCTAAAGATAGAATAGAAATGATTATGAATAAAGAAATTAGAAACGGTTCTCGTTTGGCATACCTAAGGTTGATTTGTACGTTACGACATGCCTCATTGTCATACTTTAAGCAATTTGAGGTCTATTCGTAGGTAAACGGATAGAGAAGATATTAAATGAGTGTCCATGAGATACCTTGTTTACGACACAAGAGCCTAATTTTTAGTATTTCCCGAGCGAGAGCGAGGGTTATGCTGATATTTAGGGACGAGTGTCGTGAACATTGTATATCATGGGCACGAATATTTATTCTGTTAATTATGGAAGTCGTGAAGTCAAAGGAAATCATCAAAATCCTTTCCATGCCCAAGCGCTTTACCCGCCGTCGTCACATTTGGAATGCAGCTTCATAGGCGAACTGTGACGTCAAAGCAATGTTTATCACTTAACGGCTCAATGAAAAAAAAGATATTTTGCCGTAGGGGATCGTATGAAAAATATGAACCCTAAGATGATTGCCCTCGTAGGTAATTTATATAAATATGAATTATCCATATTCGAAACAATGGGTTCCATTACAAACTTGTGGTCTTCCAGCGAAATGAATTGTCTTCGTGGCTGAAGGTATACGATTATTATTGTCTTACCAGACTTTTTACTGTTAGCGCCAGCTACTATTGAGGTTTTTACATGCAGGGTAGTGTTGAACGTAAAAACAATAGCCCTACTGCATATACTACGCAAACAAGAGGAAATCTTTTTTATTCACATAGTAAGTAAGCCACAATTGGCTTAGTACAAGAAGACCACGTTCCCTGAGCCGATGGTAGAACCTTTCGACGAATACAATGTACTACACACCTCAAAACAAACACATATGACCTCGCACTTGACCTCTTGTTAAGTAGGCTATAATTTTTGACTGACATCAATTTCAAGTTAAATTAAATGTTTATCAAGTTGGTTTTCACTCACAACTAACGATTTTCTTCAATAGACATCGGCTCTGGACATCGTGGACTTAACGCAGACATTGGTCTGGTCCTCACACCATAGCTCATGACCTAATAATGACGAGTTTTGGGGCCAAAAGTAGTAATTTACCCAAAACTTCATATTAATGCATCAATGAACTCTTTGTGTTCATGTATCTGTGCATGCAAGAAACTTTGATGTGGTGTAAAAACTATATCGTCTTTGTGAAGGATTCTCGGAGTAGGAATTAAAGCACAAACAGTATGTCGGATCAGTAGTTTTCACGCCAAACGATCATATTTTGTCACATGACTCTCTGGACCCCACAGCAGACACTTTGGTCCTGGAACCATACCTCGTGGTCTTCAGGCATGAATCTCTTGTCCCAATAAGCAGACCCTTTTGTCCTGACACCAGACCTCGTGGTCTAGTTGCATGACTCTTGGACCCTCACAGGATACCCTTTTGTCCTGACACCAGACCTCGTGGTCTAGTTGCATGACTCTTGGACCCTCACAGGATACCCTTTTGTCCTGACACCAGACCTCGTGGTCTAGTTGCATGACTCTTGGACCCTCACAGGATACCCTTATGTCCTGACCCCATACCTCGTGGTCTAGTTGCATGACTCTTGGACCCTCACAGGATACCCTTTTGTCCTGACACCAGACCTCGTGGTCTAGTTGCATGACTCTTGGACCCTCACAGGATACCCTTTTGTCCTGACACCAGACCTCGTGGTCTAGTTGCATGACTCTTGGACCCTCACAGGATACCCTTTTGTCCTGACACCAGACCTCGTGGTCTAGTTGCATGACTCTTGGACCCTCACAGGATACCCTTTTGTCCTGACACCAGACCTCGTGGTCTAGTTGCATGACTCTTGGACCCTCACAGGATACCCTTTTGTCCTGACACCAGACCTCGTGGTCTAGTTGCATGACTCTTGGACCCTCACAGGATACCCTTTTGTCCTGACACCAGACCTCGTGGTCTAGTTGCATGACTCTTGGACCCTCACAGGATACCCTTTTGTCCTGACACCAGACCTCGTGGTCTAGTTGCATGACTCTTGGACCCTCACAGGATACCCTTTTGTCCTGACACCAGACCTCGTGGTCTAGTTGCATGACTCTTGGACCCTCACAGGATACCCTTTTGTCCTGACACCAGACCTCGTGGTCTAGTTGCATGACTCTTGGACCCTCACAGGATACCCTTTTGTCCTGACACCAGACCTCGTGGTCTAGTTGCATGACTCATGGACCCTCACAGGATACCCTTTTGTCCTGACACCAGACCTCGTGGTCTAGTTGCATGACTCATGGACCCTCACAGGATACCCTTTTGTCCTGACACCAGACCTCGTGGTCTAGTTGCATGACTCTTGGACCCTCACAGGATACCCTTTTGTCCTGACACCAGACCTCGTGGTCTAGTTGCATGACTCTTGGACCCTCACAGGATACCCTTTTGTCCTGACACCAGACCTCGTGGTCTCGACGCTTAGAGCGCGCGTAATTATGAAGCGGGTTCTAATTCCCGGTGTCTAAAAAGCGCCGGCTTTCTGTTTGGTCCCCTCCGTTTCACGCCTTTGAACAAACATGCTAGATGGTGCTAGCTAAAGAAAGGGGTTTGCTGACAAACATGTTGTGTTGATTCGAACTTGGCGTTAAATATTGACTGAATACTTAGAGGTAAATCAGCTGCTACAAGCAGCAGGGACATGCGACCCATCGCTAAAACTTGGAAAACAATGGCTTAGAAGAGCAATCAGTGTGTTTGCAATGTCTCTAAAACTGGAATCTATACAAGCAGGATATGATAACAGAAACAATCTCACTAGCTAGCCAAGGCTGTAAGGATAAGCCCAAATCTTCCAAAATCTCCACAAATGTTTAAATAACTTCTTCTTTAGGACTGCAACGCAGATTGCATGGCATGTAACTAAACAAAAACGTCATTCAAATGGATTTGGATAGAATTTCGAGAATCTGCTAGCCCTCTTGATGAACTAAGCTCGATGAATTTCAGCTCCCTCCGTATATTAAGGCTCTGTGAAATTAGTCTCTCTAAACACTGTAATGTGGATTTCACCCCGGCTAAAACCACACTCTTCAACCCTGAGCTTTGTAAGTGAACCTGCTCAACTCGGGGCACAATGACACCATATTTATACAAGATTATCGCTTTTTTATGATGACAAGTCGTTTAACCGGCGAAACGATTGAAATGTGGCATTTCTAGACTGTAGATATCGTTGACAGTGTCAGGCTAATGAACCAAAGCAGTTCCTCAGTGACGTTTGTCTTTAAACAATATCCACGCACGAAGCTATAGACACATCGATGACCAATGGTGCAATAAGATTGTATTGTGTAGGCTGCACAACCAGGCAAACAGGTAAAACTAATCATATGTAAGAAACTTAACTTCTTCCTAGATCAGATATATTTCACGTTAACAGTTAAGTGCTTGAAACAGAATGAAGATTTTCTTTTGATAATCAAATGAAAGAAAGAAAAAGGAAGTAAACATTTCCAGTACAGTTCCTCGTATATCGTAAATCATATAAAGTCAGTAAACCCTTTATGCACTTGTAGTAAAATGTTTCAAGTGTTGTTCCATAAATGCACGTTTTTGTATTGTTTGGATTAACTATGGTCGTTCATGGGCCTGTAAGTGATTGAATTGAAATTCCATTTCCTTTTATCAAACTTCAACATGAAGTTGTAAAAGAAAGCGTCAGATCTTTCAAATTCGTTATAGAATTCTCTAAGAGAATAAAAGTGCCTCCACTCTCTTGCATTTTGATGGTTCCTTCCACGGTGATGTTATTTCAAAACTGTCGAATCAATAATGGCTAGTTGTTGAATAAACATAGTAAAAGTTTGGTAAACTAAATATTTAGTATCACCACATACCGACATTTAAGAAATGGTTTGTATTTTCATACACCACTATGGAGCTTGTGAAGCTCTCGCTAAAATACAATCACAAAACCAAACATTCACAAAATGGCTTCCAAATGACAGCAGATGAATACAAGATGGCGGCTGGTGACAGCATTCTGGAAATGTGGGAGTTATCATGGCCACAGTTTCGGACAAAACCTGATAAAATGCCACGAGTTCTCCACATACTAAGAAAACAGCTAACAGTCCCTGTCGCTTGCTAATATTTAAAAAGCCGAAACGTCTGTTGATCCGCCTAGTTAGGCTCTGAAGAAAACAACTTTGCTCAAAGATTTGTATTTACCCGTGTCTTTAGGAACAACACAGGGAGTATTTGCCGTGGACGGTTTCTGTGTTGGCCGTGTCTAAACTGGTCTCCTCTCGTCACTCCGACAAGACAGCGAACTGTGCAAAGAGATTTCACCCAGGTCTATATTGACTGACAGGTATTTGGTTAGCAGAGAAAAAACACCATTTTTTCCAAAAGCAAGGTGACGACCTCTGCAGTTATTTTGCCGGTTATTTCCGACTCAAGTTGTGTTTTACCGCTAAAGTGCAGGACTTTGGGTCGGCTGACCAAATTGTGTTTGTTGTACGGGTGGATAAGGCAGAAAATGCGAGAGATGTTCAACCTTTGTCAACTTCACTGTGTCAATTCAAAGAAGCCAAGCGTCGAGGAATGAAACGCTGAAGATGTTAACATAATGTCACTTGCAAGTTTTTGCGTTTCTTGTTGGCGGAATTGAAAGATAAATGAAATGAAAATCCGTTTTCGATGACTTTGTTGTATGAAGGACTAGGGAAGGTTTTGAAGTATTTAAAGAATTATAAGTATTGGAGGAAACGACGTGGGGAAACTAACAAGACGATTGAGTCGTTCAAACAAAACACTGTTCAAATTGGAAGCCACAGGTTAAGAATGAGAAGTGAAGTTTTTATTAATCTTGGTTCTTGAAAATGATTTTCCCCTTAAACTAAATGTCGTATAACAGATTAAGACTACTCAGCATTGACATAAGGCGATGTCATGAGAACGGGTCTATTGATTTTGAAGTTATTCATGAGGATAGGGTACAACGCGAAAATTAAAGTTTTTTTTATGATTTTGGATAAATTGCCCTTGTGTTTCTTCTGATGGTTGTTTTGCTGTTGGTGGCAATGTCATTGCTTTTGATAACTCTGTTGCTGTCTCATGATAAATTTCCTAATTGTTCAATTACATCGTTGTTTTTTACAATGTTGTTGCTTTATGATAATTGTAGTTTGTGATGTTATTGTTGTTGCTTGGTAATGATATTGGGGTTGTTTCATTGTGATGGTCAATGCCTGAATGTGTTGCAGTTGTTTCATGGTGTTGGTCTTGTGGTTTAAAGATGTTGTTTAGAGGTTGTCGTAGTTGTGAAATGGTAAAAAACATAATTGACGATGAAATAAAACCCACGAATACTCAATGGATAAATCATGCAACATTAACAAAATCTACGACAATATCATACACTACATCATCATTTATGATTTTAATACTTAAGACCAACGCCATTAAAACAAAAACAAAGCCAACATTCAACAAGCCTAATTACTGGGAGCTACATCAGTCTCTGTCACACTAAATCTTCCAAAATGACTGATTATTAAAAAGGAAAGGAGCCTCAGAGATATAGAGTTGTTCAACCAAAATCTAGGAGAGGCTATGTGTCGACCTAGGGTGAAAATTATCAAAACATGATCAACAGAATGTTGGTCGGACTAATAATTTCAAAATTATAATGATTCAAAGACCAAAACTACATTACACCACAGACAAAGCCAACTTAGCCACAAATCTCATATCTTCGATCTGCAGGAGAAAAACAAATGAAGATGGTGAAGCCAGTGTGGAGAAGAACACTAGGTGTATAAGGTAAGGGAGTGCAGGGAAGTAGCTAGGAGCCGCGTGTGATGTGGAGATAACACGGTGGTGTTGAGCACCTCACAAACACACAGAGCTTTCAAGTTAAAGGTCAAGTCCTACCATGTCCCTGTGCTGGTGTAGACAACATTCTCCAGCTGATAAGTCGTATAGAGTCTAATTGTTTCTAAGTTGTTCAGCTTAACGGGGGACTAAGTGTACATGGAGGGGGAGGTGGGTACAGACTAGAAAGAGAAGGGGTCGAGGTTTTTTCTTTTTACTTTCCTATCTCGACTCGAATTCGATGGGGGTTGGCTCAATAAGCGGGTAGATTAGACAGAGGAAGGGTCGAGTTTTTCCTTTCACTTTCATTTAGAATTGACTTCGATGTGTTCATGTTGTAATCTACCCTTTTGTGATGGCTTGTTCAAACGGAGTTCAAATGTTTCAAAGTCGTAAAGCTAAAACACGGACGTGTTGTACACCTTGAGAGTGTTACTGAGAACAAGATATGATGTATGACTCTTTGCAGTTGAAGTGATTTGATCTTATGGAATTATTGATGCATAAAACGAAGAAGGACCTTTCTTCAAAAGTAATATCATCACAGCTTACCACACATTTCCTTCAAGTCGTCTTAACTCTTTTGTTAAGTTGTATTTACAGCTCATTGATACCATTTCCCATGGACAACACAGGAATCTACCGACACGTCGCATATCATGAATACAGGTGTTGTTGTCCATATATTTCTTCTCATTATCATCATTTCAACATTTTGAAACTTTCAAGGAAGATAAGTCTTCTTTTGTCTGCAATTATGAATTCGAAGGAGACTGTAACTAATAAACGTATATATCAACATATGTATGTCTGAAGGTGAATAGAATAGCCTACTTCAATATATTTTTCTCCATTTATTTTGTTTAATTGCTACCAGAGACTAACACTTAAATAATCTATGGGAAAACCTACCATCAATGTATGAGAAAGGCGAGATTTTACTAGATATTGGAAATGTGTCTTAGAAGTCTCATGTTGATTCCCCACAAGACCGAGACTTGCTCTCAAGAAACCATCATCCGTGGCTCTGAATGGACTTTCGGAGCGAAAAGTGAATCAGGATAATTACATATTTGTACATCCATATTTACCTACGTACTAATGGATACAAGTCCATGCATACACAAATACATACAATTTCATAGTGTACATCAGTACTCGTGTTATCATATTTACATATACATTTACAAATGTTGTCATATGAAAGAAAGTGTCATCATATATAACAACAAAAACGTAAAGCACCATCCCTTCTTCTCAATGTTTTGTAGTATTGTATTGAACCGTATGTAATAGTATTGATAGTGGTCTCGTGTATAGTCAGTCAACATGAGTCCTGCATAAGCATAATATGAACAGTATTATTGTGTGTGTATCAAATGTTACAAGTCGGCAGTCGTTAAGACCTTTGTATGCACCTATACATTTGTGAATATTTACTAAACTTCGGCTGTATTGTTAGAAAGGACAATGCCTAACAGATAAACACATATTTTTATTGAACTGGAAATATTGTATCAGATACTTCAAGTCTTTAGTCGTAAACGCCTATATGTGCAGCAATACATTGTGAACATTTACTAAACTTCGGCTGTTTTATGTCAGAAAGGACAATGATAACAGTTTAAGATTGATTCAATGAACTGTTTTTATTGCGGATAGACCAGCTTCGAGTAAATTGAAATATTTAGCTTGGTTATCATGTTATCAACTTAAACTTATTGTGATATGAGGGTTGTTGGGGGATGACTGTTGAACGCTATTCGCTCGTTCAAGTAATGATTAGTGTTAAACACTCTGAAGATAACCTCAATTCACAGGAACAATATAAGAATGCAATATGATTAGCCTCAGTTTCATCATTATCAGATACACCCTGATGATAGACCTAACCACGAGTAAACTTATCGTATTCGTGGATAATGCAATCATTATGAAGGCTTGTGCCGCAAGAGTGGGCAAAAATATCAATCTAATTATCCTTATTCATATTTCATGAACATTTATAGACTTGTGCATCGCAACACGGGTTCACAATCGAGTGTGCTGTCAGATAAAGTTACTTACGTCAACAAGGTCCCCAGGTAGAGTTGTATCAATAAGTCAGACTGCACTTTCATGTCCCTATACCTGTATTCAACGTCTTGTCACGCCAATGGGTTTTAACAGTTAAACGAACCACTAGTGTGTGTACTCAATAAATGAAATTCAATTTACAAGGCAAAAGCACTAATTCAGCATTGTTACACCGCAATCAGCTTACACAGACCGCCGACCATCGGTGTCTCGGTGAATACCTCGGTTCAAGCACTAACGTCCACGGGTCATGTAGCAATAAGTTTAAAGTTATTGAGAACTAACGTCATTTGATATAGGTTCAGTACGACACAAGTTTCATGTCGATAGAAATTCGAGGCGAGCTTGTACATCAATACCGATGTCTTTCGAATTAACATATCAATTTTTAAATTCCAAACTGACTTTGCTAAATCGTGAATTGGTAACACATATACACATGAAGAACATACACGAACATTTTGCCTCCGTTCACCTTATCTACATGTGCAAAACTGACTTTGCTTTATCGCGTATTGGAATACATATCAAAACAACGAACCTTTCCAAAATTTCGTCGTCCATAAAATACTTGATTGTTCGGTTCCTTGATATGACTCTTCTTTATCTTGACTCGTTCTTCTATAAGAATCTTAGTTGGTAATTCACTCCTTATTGACACTGAATTCTGTACAGGACTTCTACCACTGAAGCTTTGCTTATAGATCTTTTATACACGATCATTGTTTTGCTAATGGTGGGCCTTTAGTGAGCATCATATTGATGTACAATTTATACTGTGATAAAAAAAGACATGTATGTTGTCGAGTTCAATTTCGTCAGTGTTGCATTATGGTTGTATGTATTTTAGGTTCACAGCAATGAATGTTCATAGCAGTTTAAAGAGCCACTCCGTGAGCTGTTGGAGTCATATATGCCAAACTTAATTAATGATGTCATTTTAAAGCGAAGTATCGACTGTTATCAAAAAGACACATTTTAAAGCTTATTGGTTTTTCACAGTGACAATATGAAGGTAGAACGTCACAATCATGATCGAAAACCGGACAGTGGCGCGCGTCAAATAGTCAAACGTAATTTTGGAGGCTTATCTAAAACAGCCAGGAGGGCAGTTAGGAGTTGATAGTGTTTGTTAGGTTATATAACGACTATCCATGTATATTGGACGTGATATCTACACCTCTGTGCATTTATAAGGCTGTTTTTAGATTTTCATGGAAAACCAGTATTTGTCATATATGTGTCTTTTGGACATGAACAGTTTAGATGTTTTTATTTTATATCACCACATATGACATTTAGGTTCGTATCAAAGGTAAATAATATGTTATGAAAATCACGGAGTGGCTCTTTAAGGAAATACTAGATCAGACAGTTTGAAAAATTATTTGTTATTGATAATCAACTTTCTTATAAAGATCTAATAGGTTTCCTTTGTTAATTTTGTGATATTTTTTTTATTTGCATTACAAAGTCATTGAATGCATTGAGAGACTAAATATTAATCTACCATTTTTGTCATTCAACGTGTGGAAATAGTCTATCATGGATCGATACCCTAGTAAAGAGAACTCGACACAGCAGGTCGGGTGGATCGGGTAATAACACAGCAATGCTCAAGTAGGGTGACTCAATGAACAACAATGCAACAAAGCGACCTCAACGTCAACTTGCTGTAACCTGCTGTACATACTGTATAAACACCGATGACGGGCGAGCTGTAGTTAGGCGTGACACCATATAATAATGATTTCCAGGTCGGCTATTCTATATCATCTAATAACGCGTTCGTATTGATTGGAAGTGTCAATATATTGAGATAAGTTTGTCGTGTAGCGTCTGAAAGCATTGTTGTCAGTATAGACCCCTGACACTAAGGGCTCACAGATTCGCTGCTTGTAGAATGTAAATATGGGAGCGCAAATAATGTGTAATTATCACGCTGATGTGAATAGTGGGGAAATGGGTTGAGGGAGAGTGTTATAGTCTAATGTTTTCTTTGTGGAAATAAAGAGATGGCATCAAAGGTTAGGAAGTAATTAATGCTTGCTTTATGACAAGAGCGTGGAATTCCGTAAGCACTTGACTTCTCAGGGAACTCATTGTCTCTTGGTGTCCAGTATTCTTTTGCTTCATTCTTATTCTTGATTTATCTGACTAGACAAAAAGTTTTATTTTTACTGTTTTATTAGTTGAAAACAGAGTGTGTTTGTATTTTAAGTGTTTCTGTTGTCAGTTAAATTCTTTAACGGAATACATCATGAGGAAATAAGCCGATATATACAACTACTCTAGTTATGCAAAAACTATTGATTTGAATCTGTCTGTGTTTTTTGAAAGGAGATTTTAACAGGGGAAAATTGGATCTTTTTATATGTGTTCCCTATTATTACAAATCGATCTTAAATAAAGTTGTACTTTTTGGATCTCTTTCGTAACTTTAGGAGAATTGTCTCATGAATAATATTTATAAACATATAAATATTAGAGTTATAATTATAATATTTATAATTTTTCGGAATGATCAAATGAAGAAAATTAACATACACAAGTAGTTTTTCAATGTTTATTCATTATTTTATGTGTCAACAACACATACTGTTCTTGGCCATGCTTCACAAGTGAGAGTCACATTGATATGTTGGCAGGGCTAAGTGAGTTCACTATCTTCATACATTGATACCTGCATAACTCTTGTATTTGACTACAATAGTTATCTTGTAAACCTGATAGTTATACACTCTTTGAACACTCTTGGAGAAATATATATAATGAAAAGCATGTGAAGTTCATTTTCAAACTAGGCCATAAGATCTACAACATTTCATAAATAATAACATTGATAATATTTCAATGAAAACAAATATAACAGAATCTTTCCTTCTACTTGAAAACTTTAAAACAAATTTAAACTCTGTGCCATTATATATTTATAACAAGCTATAAAACCAAATCTGTATGCAAGTTTGATCAAGGTCTTGATCTCATAGTATTCTGAAAATTGTTCATTATATGTTTAAGTATTTTTATTTTCTAGAAATCTCAAAAAAATATGTGAAGGGATATTTCAGCTTCTTAAAGGCACAGTGCAATTGTTAAGAAAGAAAGCAGCCATATTGTGATCTGTGTACTTCAAATACATTCATATTGAATCATTAACTGACTTATCAGTAACACTCTTATGATCAATGCATCAACTTGAGATGGACTGCAATCATACTGAGAGAAAATTCAGAATAATTTTGAGTCATAAAATGGATAAAAGATAATTTTCTCATAGGCATAGGGATTGGGGGGCAGGGGAGGCACCCCCATATTTTATAAGCTAGAATATTCTTTTGGGTTACCAAAATCAATTTAAGAGATAAAATCACGCATCTGGTAACATTGAAAATCTTTAACCGGGGGACCAAAACAGAAATTACAATGCTTATTTAAGCCTCAAGCCCCACCTCCCCCAACTCCAGTTCTTGTCTTTCCCTCCCCTGTCTTCCCCTCCCTGCTTACAAGTGAGAGATCTTGTCCACTCAGCTTTGGAAGTGCTACAACGCCTATATTACTGAAGTCATAGAAGAGGGAAAATTGTAGATTTCTCAAACAGCTAAAAAATTCCTAATTACATGACATTATCTATTCATGAATTTATAAATGATATATAGCAGTGATGAATTTTTTAATTGTACCCTGTAAAAACATTTTTTTAGTTTAATATAGAAGGTGTGCAGTTGTGCCTTTAATGAACTGTCCAAACTATGACTATTTAAAAAACATCACAAATACAGAATTTACATACGCAATTGAGATTTTCTAATTCCAATTTTGTTTGATTTCACAATTTTAACAACACTAAACAAATTGCTTGGGTCTGATAGAAACAACAATTTCATGTCACAGACATACAAAATTAATATACTCTCTTTTTGTAGAATCAACATGAATCAAATCCATGTTATCTAAACAACTGTTAACAAAAATGCATAAACTCAATCATCTTGTCAAGAATAATACTCCCAATAACTTCACATATCACTTCAGGCTATCATTTGAGGTATAAATGTAAAAGAATAATAAATTTTAGATCAAGTTAAAATCAGTCAGAAATTTTTTAAAATTAAAAATCAAAATAGAAAGGGGGAAGATAATTCTAAAATGACACATAAAAATGATAATAATACAAACATACTGAATTATTTGGGGAACGACCAATTACATTTGTGTTGTCATTTTCACAAAACTAAATAAAAAAAATTGTGCACATTTTGATTTAAATAATTTTTAAAATCTCGATCAAAAAAGAAAAAAAACCCTAGTATTTGAACAAAGATTCTTGAACTTTTTTGCAACAGGAGTATGTGAATTACCTTTTTAGTGATGACAAGACTGTTAAAAAGAATGGAGCCCCACATCTTTATAATTCAAAACGAATATCAATATATGCTTTATTTCCAAATTAAATTTCGTTATTCTGTATACACAACTGTCTGATGTGCAAAAACAAGCAATATCCTTGCTGAGATAAATGTAGAACATAGACTTCACTAGTAAATTATTCACCTTCAAGAAATTATCAACCAAGCACTATTTTCTAATTCCAAAACTGAGACACATTTCTGGTGATGGTTGATAAAGCAATGATTTCGGTCCCAGTCATACCTCCATAAAGATGATTGGTTAGATATTTTCTTTAGTGAAACTGTCAAATACCTTAGTTGCCTGTCATCTTAATAAATGTTTTTGTAAGTGTCTTGAGGGATATGTTTTATAAAATCATTAATCATATATGAGCACTATAATCATGTGTAGCCTGCCACAAAGTTCAAATCAATAGGAGCAAGAAGGATATCTGGGGAGTGTGAGAGTTAACTCAAAGAAATCACGAATTAATGTGAATGTCTTGTGTTTTCATCTAGTTCCTTTCCTTGAATAAAATGAGGATGAGTGAACTTCAGTATGAACTCTGTGAATACTCCATGATGAAACATTGGACAACAATACCACAAACTAAGGGTGAAAGTTCCTGAATGGAAACGGTATCCGTTGGTGACTCACTTATTAATGCAGTGTGGAGACCAGAGGGAAAGCACAGACAATGTAGAGGACGAACACCGCACACGGATATGGAAAGATCTGACAGACTTGTACAAACTGCACACACTAGCTCTCTGGTCTAGAGTTTGATATATACACATGACACGACAATGGGTGAAATAGTACCGAAATGAATCACACATAGATACAGATCTATCTACCGCTGTCGTCTTTCTTAGAACACCATGTCACTTTTGTTTCCATGGAAACAAGAATATTCCATAAATGCTGTCTGTACACCCAATAGTCACATATATACACATAGCACTCAAGTAATCCTGATGAAGTGTATCCTGCAGAGGTTCACTTATCCTTTCTGCAAAGAACGCAGCTTAACGTCTCTCGGCTGATTTTATCCCTCTGCATTAGAGATATTATATCTCAACACTTAGGTATATATTTCAAAAGTTCTTAGCACAAAGGCTGTTTTTGGAGCTTGCAATCTGATTTCACGATTGTAATACTTCTATGGTCATCAATGTCTCCGAGTCTTGTAACGATCCAAGTGAAAAGAAGTTCTTTGATCATGCTTCCGCTTTGAAGCTCAAGAACGTGATTCCACAGTTCCAGGATGGAAGCAGCCAATCAGAAAATGACTTCATATAACGTGGCTTTCTTGTCTCCGGAGCCGGTGACGATGTACTTGTCATCAGCTGATATGTCACAACTCAACACGGACGAGGACTCCTTCGACTGGAAGTACAAGTAACCTCGTCATTACAATGGCTTTCACTTCACAAGCATAATCTATTAAAGGCATGAGGAGAATGAGGCTTATATGGACGTGTGATTCACAATGATTATTACATTGCAGACTCAGATTGCTATTCTCTTCATTGAATTTACATTCTTTGAAACTTGTAATAGATTTAGATTGAATGAGGCAATTTGATAAAAGAAAATCAATTCTATGAGATGAAAAACGGAAGTTATACTCAATTAAAGAAGAGGAAATTGAATAAATATCAAAAAGGAAATATTCAATAAAATCTTTATAACTGTTTCAGGTAAGTTTTCCGAATTACTTTTGAAAAATATTAATTACTGCCATTTGCAGGTTTTGTGCAGTTATAATAATGCTAATGATGCTGAAAATTTCATTTATTTGAGTTATGTTTTCAGATAAATATTTCACAATTTGTCAAATCATTTAAAAGCAAATTGAATAATTATTACTAGTAACATAAGTTTTGTGTACTACATTATCAATATGTATGACACCTATAAGACAGCTCCTTCATTATATTTATATCATTTCAAGACTCTTTACTGTTTAAGAATTTTGAGGGGCAATCCACATGCTATTTAAACTTGATGAAATGAGACAAGACATGCGCTATTCCCAGCTCTGAACATACCTGGAATATGCTGGCTCCGTAGGGGGTCCTCCAAGCGTTGAGGAGATTGTCTTTACCCGTGCTAACGAACCACTTGCCGCAGTAGGCAAACTTGAGAGAGAGGACGCAGCTCTCGTGGAGGTGAAGCTGGTACTTGTCTGGTTTGGACTGATGTAACACTTCAACGTTGCTGCTTTCCATCCTATTGGGTAGACATTAGTTGGAGTTAGAACATTTCAGGCAAATGAATAGAGAATCTTTTATTCTTGGATCATAAATGTTAATCCATGTGACACAGTCTTTTACAGTTTACTATGAACAGCATACACATCATGCTGCATCTAGGTGCATTGAGCAGATTCTGATTTTTCTTTTGTCTTTATTTCGTATATTAAAAATCACAATATATAACAAATACAAAATTTATGAATTTTTTCAATCAATTAATCCATCAACGATGTATGGAATTGTTTTTTTCTAAATATCAAATAGAATTTGTTATAATCTTTCTGTAACACAATGACTATGTTTTGCATGCTTTTGTAAAGTTATTATTATCAAGTTGAGTGATTTATTGTTTTGACTGAAGTAATTATTGCCTAGCCATTCTGTGGGTCCAATATACAGTAACCACAAATTATAAGGAACGGGAAACGTGCTTAAGACATCTCAAAAAGAAATATTTAAAGAATGTCAAGATTTAACAAAAAAATGTACAAGGTTCAAAATTTACAAATAATCAGAAATCAGAGATATATAGTTCATCTATTTTGGAAAATATATATGTCTATCAGCTTTTATGAAATTACGAATTTGTAATTCACAAAAAAGAATCAATTATACAAACCCGACAGCCAGCCAATCCCCTGTAGGACAGTAGCCCAGAGAGAAAATCTGAGACGTAAAGTCGTGTTGCTGGAGCTGACGACCCTGTGATAAACAATGTTGATATTAAAAAACATTCAATAAATAACACTTCACAAACTCATAGATTTCATTCATGATTCAAAGAGAGAAAAATTGAGGTGTGGCCATATACCATGAACATCCTGTGATAAACAATGTTGATATTTAGAAAAGTTAAATCTAAAACACTACACAAAAAATGTCATTTTATAGTTTCAAAATAGACAAATTCAGGTGTGGTGGTGCAAAATGACAAAAATAATTCATTGACTAAAAAAGAATAAAATAAAACTGTCAAGAAGTGAACGACAACTTCAAATGTGTGTCTCAATTCAACTTTCATAATTTAATTTGTGACGTCTGGGAGAAACCCCAGAAAACTTGAATACTATGATATGCAGTGAAACCTGGGAGCATTAGTTGGAAGCCAGACAAAAGTTTGAGAGAAATTTCTGTAGTACCTCTCTGAGGTCCCAGGACCTGACTGTGTTGTCCAGACCACCTGTCCAGAGTTTGGTTCCGTCGGTGGAAATATCGATACAACTGGCGCCATCTGTGTGGCCTTGGAATTGTCTGGAAGGAAACATATCTTTTAAATACATGACTTACTTGGCATTCCAAGTTAATTGAGAAGATTGAAAGTGACATTTAGAAAATCTTGGAAATGTCAAGATATTTTGGGTTTGGATCAGTCTGTGTACAGATCGATAAGTCCTGGAAGTAATGCAGACAACTTGAAGGCCCTTCAACAGATGTGCTGTAATTTAATGCCTCTCAACCTGTAACACTTTCTGACACTTGTAAGTAAAATATATGATATAATCCAAATTCATTAGCTCATGTCACTTTCAATCTGATCAGCCAAACACATTGGTCCAAGTATAAAGGAAACTAATTTTAACCAGAAACCAGGGCGGTCTCTCACAAAGACTCTAAGATAACCTTAGTATTATGTTGAAAAATTGGAGTTAAGCTTAACCTTAGCAAGGGCTTCTTTTGGAAAATGAATATTTTCTCAATAAACAGGAGACTGACTAGTTAACAAATCAATCTACAATGACTAGTGCATGCACCTAACTAGAATCTGGTTAGCCTGACTTAGAAAAATAGTTAACTAATCCAGCAAGAGACGGACTAGTTAACAAATCAAGCTACAATGACTAGAGCACCCACCTAACTAGAGTCTGGTTATGGAGGTCCCAGACCGCGATGTTGCCGTCACTGCAGCAGCTGAAGCAGACTTTACCGTCGGGACTGATGGCGAGAGCATAGCAAGCTGGAGCACTAGACGTCAGCTCAGCCTTGATACGAGGGGTTGACTGGAATGGAATCAAAGTTGATGATCAATTGTTTCATAACGAACAATCAAAAAGTTTCTGTGTTATATCTAATCAGTGCAAAATGGGAAGATTTTGAAGTTATTGAAATTTGTACCCAAAACACTAGTACCAAATTTAAGAATAATTTGAGTAATGAACTCATTGCTCTGTGATCCAAGAAAAAATAGTTGCATAGTTTATTTTATCGTTCATGACAATTTGTACATGAAGATCAAGATAATCAGTCAACGTGAAAGAAAGGCGGTGGTATCCTAGTAAAACAGTTTGTACTTAAGATGAAAACAAATCAAAAGAAGACGTCAACTCACGGCGGCGAGATCCCAGATAGAGAGGGTACTGGCTTCTCCTCCAACTATCAGAGTGCGGCCATCTTGTAACAACTTGATTGATCGGATGTAGTTGTCTCTTTGCTGCAAGAAACATTGATCATTGGTCAAACAAATCATTCACTTAAGAAAAGTAAATTAACACAATCTTTTTTTAATAGATAACACACTTTACAGACAAATTCAGAACTACGAGTTAGAGGAATGAATTCTAACCATTACAAGAGACAACCTCCACAGCAAAGCATAATTAATGCAATATTGACCCAATCATTGAGTATAACTTAAATCTGTGTTCTTAGGCATACTGCAGCTGAACTTGATGGTCAAACTGGAAATGTCAAGGTTACCATTTATTGTCGAAAAGGAGAACTTGGTGACATGTAGTAAGACTTGATATAAGCCACTGATGGAGACCGGCCAGTGTTATACAGTGCGAGGGAAGACATATGATAACAGTCAAAGATTAAAAGAAGTATGATGTAGATATACCATGTACATTACAAGAGAATAAAGTATGATGTAGATATACCATGTACATTACAAGAGAATGAAGTAAGTATGATGTAGATATACCATGTACATTACAAGAGAATGAAGTAAGTATGATGTAGATATACCATGTACATTACAAGAGAATGAAGTAAGTATGATGTAGATATACCATGTACATTACAAGAGAATAAAGTAAGTATGATGTAGATATACCATGTACATTACAAGAGAATACTGTAAGTATAAATAATAATAATAATATACATTTTAACGCCTAATATCCAGTGCGAGGCACTGCTCACTGGCGGTACATTATTACCCTGAAGGAATTGTACTACAGCAGCTACTTAGTGCTTCCGTACTTCCCTTATTCAGGTACCCATTTATACAGCTGGGTTGACTGAGTGCAATGTGGATGAAGTGCCTTGCCCAAGGACACAACGCGGTATGAGACCCAGGTCACAAATGTTTGGTGTCTCCACCGGGATTCGAACCCGGGTCGTCGGCGGCGATAGGCCAGCATGCTAACCACTACACCACCGCGCTCCACTTATGATGTAAGTATACCATTTACATTACAAGAGAATAAAGTATGATGTAAGCATACCATGTACATTTCAAGAGAATAAAGTAAGTATGACGTAGGTATTGTATACATACTAGACAGTCGAGCTGAGAGACAGGGCTCTTGTTGCCAGGTTGGCTGATGTCCCAGACTTTGACACAACCCTGCAGGAAGCAACAAACAAACACTCAGTTAGACACAGCAGAGAGGAAAGATGGTGTTGCAGATTACACGGGACTCCACTTGGAATGGGACAATACATATGAATGAATAATCTTCATTAAAATACCTGAAACCTGCATGTAAAAGACCTAACCTATGCTAAACATAAGTTGCTCCCAATATCAAGGGAACTTTTACAGTTTTGATTCACGTTAACATTATCTTTTAAATAAACAAACCAAAATTGATATGATGTAAGACACATAACATTATGATGACAAAATTAACAAATAATAGTTTGCCAAACTTAATAAACTAGATAACATGGAGAAAAAAATTGTGGACAAAAAATTTTGAATAATGAATATATGTTTATTTACAGAAAAGATTTTCAAAAATCACACCTTTCCCCCTGTGTATACATGTCTGGTGGGGTTGCTAACGGTTACAGCGCACACAACTTCTCCATGATTCAACGTGTTGATCTGTCGTGCGTGGCGTGGAATGCCTGGACCAATCAGAGCGTCCGGAGGAAACGGAACAGGCTGCATCTGACCGTCAGCGCTTACGTGGAAAGAGTAGGCTCTGCAAGTTGGATTAATGAAGTGCCGTTATTGTAATGGTAATATATGAGCAATTTTTACATACATTTATGAAGACAATGAAGGATAACATTCTTTAGACAAACTTAACTTCTTACTTAATAGCATGCATGATAACCAGATGCTCATTTGAGTAGAAGTGGAGCATTAACTAAAGAGAATGAAGTATGAAAAGGGAGAATGCACTTACGGTTTGCCTCCTGGAATGCTGCCGATTGCCCCCCTCATGTGAGCTGCCGGGGATCCTTCTAGACCAACCTGCAACAAAACATAGAAATGTGAACTCAAAACTGAATAACTAAGGATCAAGAATTAAGTAGCTAAATGGGCTCAATAAGATAATTAGATAATGTTTTAGCTATTGAATCAACCTCGTTTGTAATTCATAATTATTCAAAGAAGTGAACAAAACAAAGACTACCTATAGTTGCATCACTGGTTGAGAGACATGGGGATATCCACTGATTAAGCATTTACCTGCAAGACAGGACCTATATTTTCAAAGCTCTCTTAGTGCAATGCTAGTCCTTAGCCAATGCTAATGTATGGTACTTATTAGCCCTTAGCCCTTAGAGTCTTTTGAAAATATTAGCCCAGAAATATTGTTGAATAACCCATGTATAGGCACTATCATTCCCTGTGTTAAAATTTGAAACATTAAACAGTGCTCATGTTAAAACAGAGGTTAACATAGGATTTTATGACTTGAGCTACCTCTGTGGGAAGAGAATGTTGTGACCTCTGCAGAGATGCCTGTCAGACTGGCTTGTCACTTCGTAATTCTTTGGTTGAACTATTCAAATCCTTCTGAAGTAATTATTGACATCATTATAACTATATAATCATGTCGCTACACGTACCAATGGTCTGGGGAAAGGTCCTGGAGAGATACTGTTGTGGAGGACTCCGTTGAAGTTGTTGGGACTCATCTCACGGTGGGGTAGGAACGGGTAGCTGGCTGCAAGGAACAAGAGGAGGCTTTGTTAATGTTTGTAGTATTGGTGACAAATTGCTGACCTTTCCATATACTTTAAAGGGAATATGAATGATTTATGATTTATATATGATTCCAGAAGCTTCATTTACTTATAAAATGTTACAATATATCCATTATAAAGAAAAGTAATCTCTGAAGCTGATTTTGGTCATAAATATAAGAAATACGCTTCATAGATTGTATTAACATTCGGAAAAATGAATTTTCACATTAAAGTTACTGCTAGACTCTACCCCTACGCTCCTAGTCTAGCCTACATTATATTTAACGTGGACAGACAATCAAATAGAAACAAAACATCCAATCTAACTAAATGTAGATGAATGCAGACTCATGACAGAACTGATAACTTTCCCTTCTGTAGTTCATCAGTAAAGGTAAGTGACATCTTTGTTTCAAGCGTTGTAGTGAATCCAGCAAGCATCAGCTCCAGCTATGACACCAGCACAGCATAACTTTGTTATCAAACCCAAACCTCAATGCATGCGGTAGACTTCTCAGTCTTTAGAAGTCTTGCCTAGACCCTGACAGAAATCCACATCAAGAGTTTAGATGAAGTTAAATGGCCTTACCATTTTTATGTATGTCAATAGTTGAGGAAACAAACAACTACATTCAGTTCAGATTGGACATTCTTAAAAACAATTATCAACTGACTAGAACAACAAAATTCCCATTAATTTAGCTAGACTCTTTCCCTATGTTCCTAGTCTAGCCTACATTATATTTAATGAAGGTAGAGGTGCTAGCGTGCCTCTCCCCCAGTCCCATACCAAGAGGATGGACTTTGGCACCTGGTTTCCCGGCAGCCGATGGTCCTGGGGGCACAGACGGGCCGGGCGTGGCACTTCCTGAACTTGTAGGCGTGGCAGACTTGGAGACGGGCGTAGCAGCCTTGTCGTTCTGCAACACAAAGTATTGAGGTCTTGTACAAAGTTTTCTCACATTTTGAGGGTTCTGCCATAAGAACCCTTTGAGTAGTTCAGTACAGCAACTCTGGTATTAGACCTAACATCTTACAGTGTAACATGAGTTATGTAAATGATAACATTCACTATAATGGTGAAATGTAAAGAAAAAAAGAAAAAAACATACGAAAGAATAAAGTGTACTTGGGATGTTGTAACATTTACAGAATGAAGTGTAACATGTAAAGAAAAAGTGTAACATTAAAAAAATAAAGTAAAAGTTGTAATGGGGAGATTGTATCATTTACAGAATGAAGTGTAACATGTAAATAATAAACTGTAACATGTAAAGAACAAAATGTAAGATTAAAAAATTAAAGATAACATGTAAAGGGGAGATTGTAACATTTACAGAATGAAGTGTAACATGAAAAGAATAAAGTTTTTCATGTTAAGCAAAATGTGTTTAGTATCAAAACTTTTGAGGTTATTTAGATATACAAACAAATGAAAATGTGAGACATGTTTCTGAAATATTTTAGCAATTGATTAAACCATTTAGCAATAGAAATGGTAACCGTCAAGCTCAAATTCTTAACGCTAATTGAAAATTTGATTCAGTGATTAGCTTCTCCCGCAAGGTCTACACAAAGGTACAATTTAAGGTCTTGCTGCATTGTTCCAAAATTCATGATTTGAACGCGCAGTGTAATAATCAGCATTTTCAGATTTCTGATAGGACTGTTCAGTTCAGGTGCAGTTTGCTATAGAACTGGCAGAAAATAAGATGATGAAATGCGGTAAGACTGAAATCAGCCAGTGATAAGGACTGCTCAATATTTCTTTGCAGGTGAAGGGGAAAATCTCACACCTCTTTTTGTTTGAGGGAGGCGCTGCTCCCGTGTGAGGTGTCGCTGCGTGGACTGCTCCGATCGTCCTGTTTCTTGTTGTTGTTCAGAACGTCCTTGTTGGCCTTCTCCCTCGGAGACAAGTCACCGTTCATTGGGGAGGTGTGTTCCTACAATGGATGTATAGAACAGATATTCTTTTATCTGCAGACACAATTGATATATGGCCATTAAAAATGATACTTAATAATACTAAATGTCACAGCGATTTGAATCACGTACTCAGAAGTAAGCAACAACAGCCCCCTCAAACCATGAACACACCAAGTTAAAAAAACCACATTATTTCTTTATCAATTTTGTTTAACAGTCGGGAAATGATAATTTTGTTACTAAATGTTGACTGCTGTATAATTGTGATTGCATCCTTGTGGAAACACCCTTATTGACTTTTTAACAAGATTTCATCTTGATATCACTTACCAACTGCCTAAGTCCTATCAATACTTGAATGCTGCTACAGCTTTATGGAAGCTTTATTGACCATATGACTAGAATTAGCAATCCCGTCTCTTAGCTGTATCTACTGCCCACCTTATATCAATACTTGAATGTGGCAATATTTTCAAGATGCAATACATTTATCGAATTTATTAGAAATATTAGAGAAAATTTGTAAATCATTGACACATAATTTTCCTGGTGAGTCCATTAACTCGCTCCAAATTAAAAAAAACATACACTGTTTATTTTAAATTATATTGAGGCATAGATTCATGTTAAAACAAAAAACAATTAAAAGAGCAAACAAAAGTTTCATTTTAAAGAAAGCTAGAGCTAAGTTTGTTAGAATTAAACACAACGTCGTGATGTTTAATACGCATCTGTATCACTTCATCACTTGATTTATAGCTTCTGTGTTTTATAATTTTGTTAATTTTTCCTTCTTTTGAGTTTTCAAATATAATGTTTGACATTTGCCTTGAAAGCTTTAAAGAAGAATGTATTCAACATACGCAGCAATAATGTTTAATATATATAAGCAATATGTTTAATCACATTGTTATGAATTAAAAAGTCTTTAAAGTATAAAGGAACATAAAGCCTGAACACTTTAAATGTGTTTTTATTTTTTTAAAGGAACATATACAATGAATTTGTAAATCCTTTAGAAACTTTGAATGTGCAAGTGTTTAGGAAAAATAAAATGCTTTACAAGTGACTTTTCTTTTAACTATCCAAGAGATTTCCCTGTTTTATTCTTAAAAACACTTTAATGGAAGAAGTGAAAAATTTCTTTTGACAATGGATCTGTTTCTGTATTAAATAGTGTGTAGATCATACAAGCAGAGTAAAACAACAAAGCGCAAACAAAGTTAGTCTGATATTTATATCCAAAATATTTTACATTTTAACATTTAAAAGATAAGAAAACATTGTCTCTAGTGCATTTTGGGTTCAACAGAAAAAAAACTTTGACAAATAAACAATGTATCAAAGAAAATTTTCAGTCAGTAAAAGAACCACATGTGAATACTCCGCACTTATTCAATAGAAACAAAGACTGAAAAAATCAAAGGATGAAAATTGATACACACAAGTTTTAGATCATTCAAATAAAAGAAAAGAAAAAGTTTGGTATGTTTATGGATTTTTTCACAAAAGTTTGAAATTCAATTAAAATCATCTTGATTTATGTTCTCCTTGTTACATCTTGCATTTTTTCCCCCGAAAGTTTTTACCAATATTGATTAAAAATTATTTGAGCCTTTTTGAGAACACTTTATCAAAAGAAATTGCTTTGCATTTAAACATCTTACATTATGTAATCTAGACTTGAAAACTTTCATTTATGATAAAATGAAGATTCAAAGAAAGTTTTGTACATATATTGAATTAAACGTTAATTTCAGATGAAAACAAGACATATAACTCAAGTTCAGGGAATATATTCATAATTTGGCTGCAATTTGTTCTTTTAAAAAATGTATTTCTATGTACAAAGCTCTTGTTGATAGTGAGAAGACTTTTATCTAAATCCTCAAAAATTCAAAATTTATCTTAAATTCCTAATTTTAAAATTTATAGCAGAAAATCTATCATTATGGTTGAAATCTGCTTTTTTGCAGAAGCGTGACACTGCCTATTTGTTGATAGCTTACATTTAAGATTTATACTTATGATATTTTAGGTATTGCAATTTTAGAGTTTCACCTTTGAAGCCATCTCAGCCTCTCTGAGGTCAAAAACTAATTTCGGCAATAAAGGTACTATGGTACAAAGCTTAAATACATACTAAAAGACAAATTTAAAGAGATATTTAGGTTCATAAGCATAATAATGTGTTGGTCCAAGAAATGTGTCACTCCTTATCATAAACAAAATCCAGAGAAAAGAGACCTGTAAAATGAAAATAAGGACAGTGAAGTACTTACGTCTCCATCATCTACGACCAGTTCTGTGTCACTTTGTTCCCCTTCATTCTCCTGGGGATGAAATTCTTTGATTTAAAAATAATTTCTTATTTATCTTTATAAACAAAAATCCTAAATCCAGAAACGAAACGAAAAAAAATATTTTTTTTTAACTTCTACAGAAAATGGGTTTTTGTAAAAGGTTAAAATTTTTAGACAGCAAGCAACTTGCATTATGAAACACAAGTCAAACACTTAAGTCATTTGGATTAATCAAAAAGTTAGATTTCTTAATTACCAAAAAACTTCCAAGTAAAATTATAAAGTAGTCAAAATGTTCTTTCAGTTAAAAGACTGTTTTTTGCCTGTATTGAAGTTGAAGAATTGACTAGCAAATACAAGCTAAAGAACTGTTTGTTGACTGATTGTGAGGTGACAAGGCATGTAAATGCACAAAGTACGAATGCGTATCCCATCTGCATTCATCAAGAAAGGTTGCATTGAGAACTAACATCCGATCAGAATTTGATTTCTGAATGTAACAAAATCATTTCGTAATTATGATCAAATAAGAGAAATGAAACAAAAAAAACGATCTGATAAATCTAATATAGTTTGAGAAATGCAACATCATTAAAACTTAAAGGTAATGCCCAATCTAAAAGCTGTGAACAAAATACCTTTGACTCAACTGCACTGGGAGTTAGGTTACATTATATAAGTTCAATTTATTTCAAATCCCTGCAGCTATCTCCGAGCACAGACGGTCTTACCCCATTTTTGTCATCCAATCTTTTTCTCTTGGCGTCACGATTGTTAACTTCTGGCGACCGACTCCGGTGAACATAGCGGTCTCTATCGTGAGGTGATGAAGATGCCCGCTGCTAAAAATTGAAGATTTTTAATTTCCTGTATCAAGCTACATTTCAATTACATCTATTCT
Organism: Phorcus lineatus; assembly: GCA_921293015.1. Lineage (NCBI taxonomy): Eukaryota > Metazoa > Mollusca > Gastropoda > Trochida > Trochidae > Phorcus > Phorcus lineatus. Next base: position 53,047,205 of record OV121081.1, read on the forward strand.
GGGATATGTTCTCTACAATCCGACATGTGAAAAAACATCGTCTTGTAAGAAAAAAACATCACGTCAGACAAACTGTATTTGATTCACTCAGGTGATACCTTTATGTAATATAGAATGAGGGAGCTTTAAAAAGACTTCTAGTTTATGAGATTTTTTTTTAGATGACTCAACTTTGTCAAGTAAAAGAATATTTTTTTAAGTAAAGTTAGAGAACTTTGATAATGTATATGTTTGTAAAAATGTAGGCTTTTACTGAATCAATTTCAAAGTGAATGACAACTTGTCATTGTGAAGATATCATTTAGATCATGTTAACATTCTTTTCTCATTTCCTTCACAAATGAAATAAATATTGTATTTCTAAAAGTTTCACAAAACAGATGATCTATTGCTCAGTGAATTGTATACGCAATACAATTACAGTAGTCAAATTGAAGGCAGAATGGATAAAACATGGGATCTTACTGAATTTATGATTGTAATTGGATTTGCTAAACAATATATCTTTTGTATGTATTAGTATACTTGTGTTTCCATTCTATTTTCTTAATGAAGAAAAAAGATTAAAACATGATACTGATTTCTTTATATTACTTAAGCGTCTCATCCCTTTGGCAATACTATAGCTATTAGATGGACAAGAACCAAACCATTCTTAATGGACAACCTACAGGAACCGCTTGTCATCAACATAGCAGGAGATTATAGGGACACTCTGTGATGTTCATTATTTCAATTTGGTTTTCATTAAAGCACCAATTATGATGATATTAACATATATATAACATTGTTATCCCAAATTACCAATCATATGACAATTAAAATGTTCAATAAAAATCGATTGACACTCTTATGTGTGTGTGCAAAAACCAAAATCACACTACCATTTACCCGAAGACTAAATCATATAACCTTAAGAATACTATACTCAAATTTTATCACATACACTCCATATCCCTTTCTTTGTTGAATAAGTGGACTGTGGGACACAGTGCCCAAACTCAAAAAGAAACTAACGGAAGTTTCAAACCAGTTACAATTTAGGAAGGCTTCATTATTTGTTTAATCAAAGCCACGACCGATTTCAAATACAGGAATTTCAGAACAACATGTATGTAATACAGGATACAACAATTACTATCAAAGTAAAATGATTAAAATAATCTCAACTTAAAAAGGCCTGACGGGTAGTTTTATGCAACGTTGAATTAATAACTTCAACTCTAAGGTTAACAATAGCATAATTCTTTACCGCTGCACTAAACCTAACTTAGGGACTTGAGATTACCAAAAAGCTTTGTGCGTTGGGACCAAGACAATAAATCTCGATTATAATTTGATGGGCGTGATATTTAGACAAAGATAAAAAAACAACAAAGATTAGACAACTATTTAGGCAACAAGCGTGCATGATCGTTCACTGTCCTCTATCACTTAAATGCCTGGCATATGCCCTCAGTTAAATCCCAAATAGAGTGCACAAGCCCCTTATTGCTACTGCATTGCCAAACAACAGGATAGTGAACTCAGCAGGGTACCACCACTTCACTTTGACATCTAGGACTTTCTCATAGCCAACACAGATATTTCATGTGCTAAATTATCATAGCAAACACTTTGGATAAGCTGACTAAACTCTCAAGTGGTTTGATTGGGCAGATTTCCTCCTGATTCAAGCATAGAAACAGAAATTGAGAGAGACTTTGTACCAGTTGTTTATCAGCACCTGTACACAACAAACCCTTAAGGTGCTTTTGCACTATATACCCTCATTCTGCATAATCTATACACTGTCTTACTGACACATAGCAACATAGCTATAGCATTGATATACCTTGCCTTACTGACACATAGAGACATAGCTATAGCACTGATATACCCTGACTGACTGACACATAGCAACATGGCTATAGCATTGATATACCTTGCCTTACTGACACAGACATAGCTATAGCACTGATATACCCTGACTGACTGACACATAGCAACATGGCTATAGCATTGATATACCTTGCCTTACTGACACAGAGACATAGCTATAGCACTGATATACCCTGACTGACTGACACATAGCAACATGGCTATAGCATTGATATACCTTGCCTTACTGACACAGAGACATAGCTATAGCACTGATATACCCTGACTGACTGACACATAGCAACATGGCTATAGCATTGATATACCCTGACTGACTGACACATAGAGACATAGCTATATACCATTGACAAACATAATAACATAGCAACATAACCACACCATCTATATATCCTGCCTTACTAACATATCGCAGTTTAACTATAGCAATGATTAGCTTACAAAATTGAGGTAAATATATTGAGTTCTTTGAATTATCTTGGTTTTTTAGTCAGATAAAAAAAGAGAAATAATTCAAGTTTATCAAGATTTCAATGAATAGCATTAATAGCTGAACAAGTGTCTTTCTGATATGAAAACATGGATGAATAAAATGTTAAAGAATATACATGATATCACAAAGATAACATGAACTACTAAATAAATAACCTTCTTCATAATCAAATAACATTTTCTTAAAATGATATCCATTTAACATAAACCCCACTATACGAGCTCCAAGAAGAACAAACATTGGTAAGTGTTATATCAACTAAATGGGTTAAAGTAACTTGAGTGGACAGAGAATCTGAGTGCGAGCATGGAGACACAAAGCCGTATTGACTCAACACCTGTATGTACATAGACGTATGTGGTTAACCATATATAGCACTCTGTTATCTCTCTCCCTACAATGTCACCTATAGTTGATCATTCCTGCATTCTTCTCTATTTAATCACAAAGCCCCCAATCAAAGACAAACAAATATTCGCTGGGTTACTGATCCATCTAATTGATGGGTTAAGAAAAATATCTCGTGGCATCGCAGGCCTAACGCTTCCCATCGGCTAAAGCAAACAGGACAACCTCTGTGTAAATATGGCTGTCTGACTGGGCACACATCGAGGGCTTGAAATATTGCAATTCGCTGGCATTCCTCCTCTTCGCATAAATGCATCATAGAGGGATTATTTACACGGGTCTTTCATTGATCCTCAGTTTTGAGTTTGCATTGCTTCGAATTCAGCCTCAATCTAAAGTGAATCAATCTTGCCGATTCATTTTCAATCTCTACTCAGACAAAGAAATCGGAGAAAGAAAGGACAGGCTTATCGGCAAAGCACACCTCCGAGAATTTCTAATCTTTGTGAGTAAACGTGCAGTAGGGCCGGAAGAATGGGATACAAAAAGCCAGCCAATTAGCAAATGATAGATGAAGAAAGGCGCTTCAAAGCTATGGCTTTACCACCTCCATGAAAAGCTTGCCAAAGAACGAAAGCTTCTTAAGGCATGAGATTTCACTCAATTAATACACATGCACTAATAACTGTGATGTTTGGCTATGATAGTTGTAATCTGTCCTAATGAACACAGCCACTGCATACAGGCATGGAAATATGATAATACATTTATAACAACCTTTCGCATTCAATTCTCTGTTATCTGCGTACCACACTGAGTGATCATCTTGGTGTAATCAGTATTTCACATGAGCGTAAACAACCAGTCAAGATAATTTTGCAAATTTTTATCACAAATATTTAGTTTTGGTGATTGGACAGACAGGTCCTGTTCCTGAGATTCTAAATCATTTCAATGATGCAAAATAAATAAGCTGGAAAAAGGTTATCCCAAATAAAAGCATTTAAGCTGAGAAGGATAGCCTTGTTTAGCTGTTGATACAGAACGGCAGAGTAAATCTCAGGGAATTTGAAACCCAAATGGAATATTTATACAATACAAACATGCTCCCAGGATCGATGCAAGTAAACTCATTTCACAGCGAAATGAGAGTAATCTTTTGTGTCCATGTGAACAAACAACTGCATGTGTATAGAGAACATCACCATGTTTACAGACTCCCTCCCGCATTCAGCATCTATCCTGCACCGTCCCAGTCGGCAAATCGTAACCCACAGACATCAAATATTGTCTAAGCTATGGCAGAGTAAACAGTTAATATCTTAAACCAATACTCCACAGCAGCGCTTGTTTACCCTTCACGCTCTGCACTTGCACTACACATCAACCCAACAAAGGCACAAGAGAGAAATTGGACAACTTTTATTTAAAATGCCCCTCATATTTGCTCGGCTACAAAATAATTTTCCCCTCGAGGGCAAACTAATTTCTGACTTTGCTACATCCAGATGTTAGACGTTTATTTGTGTGTAGCCAGAAATCCAAAATCAATGTCATGTGCAAAGTCAATTGCAAATACAGGCATCAAGAACAACTTAAATTTGAGAAAAGCTTCTCTCATAAAGAGGCATATTGATCAATGGGGGATCAACATGGAATCAATGAGATTTTTGTGGGGTCAGAATCAATAACACTCCATCGGTCACCATGCTTAACATGAAATACTCAATTACATTTCTGTTCAAAGATGGCCGACACAGAATAGTCCGTAAAGAAGTCCTTTCTAGGACAGCCAGAATATTTCTTTAAGGAAAACAAAACTTGAGGGGATTTTAATACATGTGCTCTTGCATAATGAAATACCTTCGTATAATATGTTACTATTCTGGTCAGTTGTAGTCATATTTTACCATAATGGACTCCATTTGATGAATGACAAGCTATGTCCATATCTGATTGATAATTACATCTACAGATATATATTAGTTATTTATCACTGGGCAGCTTACATCACCGTGCACATCTGTCCATAATCTTGCACTATTCTCATTGGTTGTCGAGATACTGATTAACTCTCATGTTGTACACGTAAGATATTCTTATATTCTGAACTATCGAAGCAAAAGGTTGTTTATTGATCTAAAGAGTTTTTGTAAGTTGAATTGTCGACTGTCCTTATAATATTTTTACCTTACAGAAAACTTCTAAATTCAAAAGATGCTAATGATAGATAAGTCTAGATTTGGGTCAGAAGACCTAGCCCTCTATGGTCCCTATAATATATTTGATAAAAGTCAATTTAATGGAAAAGTAATTAAAACCTTTTAAGACTTTTTTTCAGGCTAGGAGTTTTTCAATGTTTCTTACGCCTTTACAAAAAAAAAGTTTCAATAATGAAAAATAAGTTTCATACTCACATTTTTTTCATCATCTGCTGTTGTTTATGAAAAGGAAATTATTTTAGATAAATAATCAAAAATATAATTCATAATAGTTTTAATGAAAAGAAGCCACATATAAAATTTTGTTTGAATGTGAAGATGTTTTATAGAATATTTATCAAATACAATGATTTTTGTATCCCTTTCAATTCTTTACAAAATATATGATTTCCCTAAAGAATTTAAAAACTCCCTGCACAGAAGAATTTCTGCAGTTTAGCAAAAAAGTATAATTGATTCAAGATGTTATGATCAATAAATCATTATTATCAAAAAGAATCTTAATTACAAAAGGCAAAAGGTAAATGATCTTTCAAGTCATATCATACTAAGTACAATTACTGAAAACATATTGAGATTCACTAAAGGACAAATGAAGAAAGTATAAAACATATGCAAAGATTTCCACCACAGAGAATAAAACAACTTACAACTATTGTGTTCTCTATCTTTCATGAATTATGATTCAAATATGGCTCATTGCTTTTTTATTGGATCCTTTTCATGTTTGTTATCTTAGGGACTCAATATCATATCTTCTTTCATTTCTACCTCTTTTACCAAAAAAAACCTCAACAATGTGAATACACAAGTAAATCACCTACCATTGCGTTTCTCTTCTTTGAGTGCATTGAGAGCGCTATGGGCATGAGCAGCAAAGCTTGAACTCTGCGACAGTGCCAGTAAACCAGCTCCTGACACTGGAGGTATTGGGGGTTGCAGCCCTGCAGGGTGGGGGGTCATCGGGATGGTCGGGGCGTGGGCATGGGGCAGGTGTTGTGCCTGCATTTGTTGCTGGAATAGATGAAAACATACTGAATCAAGAGGATATAAGTATGCTGATAAACTTTTAGGATTTGAATTTTAAAGAAAAGGAATCTATTTGGATTTTTTCTTATGGAAATGAAATTTGGGGCAACATTCTTGTTTATACATACATTTGATTGATTCATCCGTTGGGAATATGTACCTGAATCTAATATTTTGGTTGTTTTAGAATTGATGATTTGATGAAGAATAGTGCACATTTATTCACAACGGAAAACTTGTAAAATGAAGCTATTCAGCGATGAGTGCATGTTGAAAGTTTGTTTCAAGATAACAAGACAATGCTGATTCTTCTCATCATTACTTATCTGTAAATATATATATTTCTTATTCACATGATGCAAAACGAGCAAGAAATTTTGGTCCAAATTTCTATCACTGAAATTTGGAGCCTGTCTGTTAATTTTGAGTTTGAAACTCTTTGAAAAGAGACAAACAGTTGATAATACGTAATCAGAGGTTTCATTACATTTATACGATTGATCTAAATACGTAAGGATGTTTGTCACAACAATCAGATTCCGCCTAACAAATATCAAAAGTTCATAAGTGAACATTTTAATCAATAAGCGCAAGGTTAACAGGCCGTAGATAACAACCCCATATAATCAGATTAAGTATTATATGGACCTAATGGGGTCTAAAAATGGATCAAACACTGTCAGAAAGCTTCCTGAAATAATGCAATAATCCATAATCTTTATGAACCTCGTTGTACATAGAAAAATGACTATACAGTATCAGACAGGCAAGAAACACTTTCCTATCGTAATATTTCCTTAAGTTTGAATTTCTAATTCACAACGCTCTCATTTTCCGAACCGCATCATTAATTTTCTAATAGCACATAAACTTACAAGCAGTTATCATGAAAGTGCTTTACTCAAACTTCTTAATGTTATGTAAATATTGCCACTTTCTTCAGATTCATTTACTCTTTTGAAAGCTTATCATTGTGAATTGTTCCACCGATGTGTTGTCAATAAACAATACAATAGCTGTTCTTATGAATATTTATATTTCAAAATAGCATATGAACAATGAACGGTTAAGAATGCAAATATTATAACTGTGCATAGAAATGAGTGATTTGTGGAGGGTTTGTGCAACGATTTCAAGCCATTATCACATAAAATGTCTTTCTTTTTACTAGAATAAATATCTGCTCCAAACATCACAAATCCCATGTATCATTTATGAGTCAGGTACTTCTAATACAATTGAATAATTTAAAACATGAATTTAGCATTTTCAAAAAGCAATTCAAATGTAAAGATTTCTCTTTTTGAACTTCATGCATACGTAATACTGAATTAATGCAGGAATTTCATTCTAAAACTATTTCCACTCTTCCCAAAGAGGAAATCAATTTCAAATTATTTTCTGAAATCCTATTACATATGGAAACAGATTTTTCTGCAGCAAGCAACAAATTTGGAACCAAGCAATTGATTACAAAGCACATTCTCAAGAAAGAAATAATCAAGAATTGTGGATTAAAACATGTGCAACACGATTCATCTTCAGAACAGATAAAACACAATCTAAAGGAAGAAGAACAAGGACTGCTATATCACTACCTGGATTTCAAATCTAATATACTTATCAAATTCTTTTCCTCAAGAGTCATTGACGTTTAAAGTGAGACAACGTAAGTTAATGCTGTCACATATGACAAACATTTTTATGTCAGTTTATCAAAAAGTATTACATTTGCCGAAAATTATCTTCTAAATACTTATTGGTTCTATATTGTGACAACATAAAGGTTAAAGTCATTATTTATTATCAGAATCTAGATAATGTATTGCGACACTCCGTGAAAACATAATTTCAGAAACTAATGTAAAGCAGACAAAACAACATAATGGACTTGATAATGTTTAATTAAGTATTGTTTTACATTTTTTTGTGCCTCTATCGATGTATAACAGCAACAAATTGTATAACATTGCGTAGCGTAGCGTAGCAAAATCAACTCTATTTTCCAAGATTTTCGGAATAATTTCAACACATCTTGAATATTTGTCGTCAACATTACGTTAGTTTGCAGTTTGTTACACACAACTATTCATGGTGGAATCAAAATTGCGAATTTCAAGTACTAAAATGGAATATGATTTAATTTTGTTTTTATCAGCATTAACACGCATGCAATCAAAGTTCGTCTTAACTCAAGTCCGCATTTTTTAAATAACCCTCATTAGCATATCACATGACATGCAAAATGGCTACCGTTTGTAGAAACGATTCGAACTATCAAACTTCAGGACTCATAGTTATTAAAATCAAGAGTTTTCGGTGAAGGTAATTGTTTCTTTTGGGGGAGGAAAGTATTATCTGGTTATCCACTCACTTATAAAGATGATGACATGCGTACATTTATTATTTTGCGAAAAAGAAACGCGATGTTGTCATAACCGAACTAGCTGTTGTGTCAATTTGTTCTGTCAGATTGTTACGCCATAAAGTATGAATGCATGAGGTATAACAGCAAAACATTCTGCATTCATCGAGAAATGGTTCCATGTTTCTGAGAGCTCTCGTCCAATCACAATTATTATTATTATTATTATTATTTTGTAATTATTAGATCATAAATATCAAGTCACTCAAGTGGCACCTGTGGGTTTGGCTTAAGGACTGTCTTTCACTGTCTTATGATTCTTTTTATTAAAAAAGGTATCAATTGTCATAAATTTGGCATTTGGAGATGACTATGCCAGTCGATTGAGATGACGTCTAACCTTGAATCAGACAATATGGTATATTTGCATCCATCAAAGCCAAACCAAATTTTGGGTAACATACTCTGTGACACTTTATCAATGTTATGTTCGTCATATAGACATACATTAGATTACCAATCCTTTTCTTTTCAAAGTGGTGTATGCCCACATCAATACATATATTTAAACATTTTCTAATCAGAAATATTATGAATATGTGATGATGAGTTGAATTGAACAAATTATGTTCATTTATAGATAATGCTACATCTTGCACAAATCTCTCTGCCCACGTAGATATATATATACAAAGCAATTTTAATCTCTCTTTCCACGTAGATATATATATATAAAGCAACTTGGTAAAGAGATAATTGCATTCAATTAAATTGTGCTCATTTACATCCAATTTACTGTTATAGACATACATTAACCATTTGTGAACATTTATATCAGTTTAATAACTGTTCAGACATAAAAACATATAAAGTCTTGCTTATTACAAACATGAGAATGTTGATGATTTTCAAAAGACATTAATTTATCATTATTAATTTATCGAAATTCATAAGATAGAACTTCCTTTTCAATACCAAAAAAATTTCTCCACACATATACACAATTTGAATTACAATATAATAAAATATGAAAAGGAGAATAGAAATGGGATTTATCAAATGTCCTGAATTAATAACAACCTGAAAATGGTTTTAACTGCCATTTATAAAACGATTTTCTTCTTGCAGTTTTTCTAATGAAGACTGAATTGATTGAATGTTTACATTGCTATCCAATAAGTCTTCATTTAAAAGATTTAAGAGTGAAAATTGAAAATACTTGTTATTCTAAAATTTCATAATGGTATCATCATTCTGTAGAGGTATCAAATGAAAAGAAAGGATCTAATATATTCATTGCATTTGCAAAAGTCAAATATCAGTGGAAAAAAAAAGAATCCTTTAGCATTAAAAAAATCAAGTGATGGTATCATAAGTGTATAGAGGTATCAAATAAAAAGAGAGGTATCAAATGAGTATAACGCACCCCAATGATGGCGTTCAGCTCCTGCATGGTGACCTGTTTTGCTCGCTCCACGGCTGCTGCAACCTGCTGCTGATGCTGCAACACAAGATTAACCAATCAGAAGCAAGAAAACACTGGCCAATCAACATATCAGCCAATGAAAACCAAGAAAAATGGTATCTAATAGAATCTCATCTTATTTTATTTCAACAAGATAATATTGGCCAATGAAAACCAAAAAAATTTCACCAATCAATTCAAAGTTAGCATTAACCAATCAGAATGAAGCAAACACTGACCAATCAATAAGGAGTCAATAACCAATCATTTTTAAACAAAAATTTGACTTTACACATCAGCCATTTGATATTATATTTATTATGACACTGTTTATAAACAGTCAAACAAAGAAACGGTATTCATAAGTAAAGCACTTTACAAATGATTCCCTTTTTGGAAACTTCCACATTTTTTCAAAAACCTCATCTTTTATTATTAAAAGGTTTATCCAATACTGTCAATTAAGAAAGTTTTTTCGTTTGTCTTTTTTCCTCATGGTTGAAAAGGCATCTTCTATACAGGTTTTAACTTGTTTATCTTTCAAAACAGTTTGATCTATATTGTGTGTGTTCCTAATCACACTATTTAAAGTGATTTTCTTCAATAATAGCATGATCATGAATTATTTGTTAATTATATCAGTATAATTTGGTACCTAGCAGAATAAAATCATCACAAATGGCCAGATAAAACACTGGTGAAGTTAACAAATCTCATCTCATATTGAAAAGATAAAATTAATTCACTTCTATTACTTTTTATCCTTTTATCAGTAGTACTTAAAAGCAGCACTAAAAGCAAAATCAAACTAAGATGAAGTTTGACAGGGAAAGAAAGAGAAGTGATGAAAAATATTACCCACACGGCTAACATTAGAAACAAACTTTATGAATTTTTAATTATGCCTGAAGGTTATAAGATTATCTTTAACAGATAAAATAACTTTGAAGATGAAAAGCCTCCCTACAGAGAACTCATCTTTCATTAAATATATCAGTACGCTTACAAGCTAGCAGATAGTGAAAAACATGAGAAAAAAAAGTTGCCAAAAAATATGCCATGATCTTTAACTCTTGATGATTAGGTTTATCAGAAGATGAACCGTATCTTCAATGATGCCGAAGTGCTCAGTTGTTCCATGTTTTAGAAGAGTTTCTATATTTGTGATTAAGTTCCAAGTTTACTTTTTTGCAGACACTTTGTTTCATTATGATTAATCAGATGGTAATCCCAAATAAATTATTATTGCTGATGGATAGTTTACATCAATATAAACCTATTCTTTAAAACATTCATAAAGTGTTCATGCTCAAAGGTTTTTGGGAAAAGGATTGCAGGTGTGAAATTCAAGACAATGCATTTACAACTTTCAAAACTTTGGTAAGTATGAGAATAAACAATAATTTGTGGTCATTTAATAATTCATGCCTAATAATTCTCAATCTGAAAAGGATTTAGCATGGAATACTGACTCACATGTAAGAGAAGTGATTGTGGAATCATCTCCACCGAGATTTGAGTTAGACACTCTACGATTCAGTCATAGAAATATTATTCAGACCAAAGCCAGTAGGAATGGTTTTATCTCACCCTGGCACATATCACCCCTTCAGAAAGTGACTAATCCTGGAGTCAAAACATTTGGAGTTATAAAGCAACTCAGTTCCAGGTACTCGAGGTGCAATGAGCACAAGGGACTTGCCCCAGGAAGCATTGGGCGCAAAATGGAAAAGAAATGATTGCAATTTCCTCCTTGGCTGAATCAGTAGAGTGTCTTACCCTTACCAGGAGGTTATGAGTTCAAATCCTGCTGGAGGTGATCTCACATTCACTTCTGTTTCAGACACATAAGGTGATTCTCCCATTATTAAGAGGTAAGCATGAGCTTTGCTCCCGACACATCATAGTTGATGGAATATGTATACTCCAATTTTTCAAGACACTTGAAAGTTCCCTACATAAAATTATCTTAAGAGTGACAATGCTAAACACCACAAATGCGTGAAAATGAAACCCTTAGCAATTGTAGTGTGTATCCAACATAACATGGATTATCTAGCATCTATCTATGATTATCTATGTATCTGAATTGAAGTTTGTTTGTATATGGCAAAAATAGGTCTACCAAAATAAATCCTAAGCAAGTCAATAGTTTTCTTGGTGCATTGAGGATTTTGAATGACAACAGTGAGGAGAAATATATGGTTAACAACTTCTTTATTTATGATATTTAGTCTAGTATATATCACATGAATGTTGATTAATGCATTCCAAGCTATTACCATGGGTGCAATGATTTAATAAAGGGGACGGAAGCATGTCTAGCTAGGTGTGAAGTTGGTGTATCACAAGCAGCTTCAAGTGTTTCTCTAGATGATGCAGGTCTGACATACATCCCAAATACATTGGTCGACATTCTCAAAGCAATATTGCTTGAATAAAATCAACGCTAAGTAACTGAAGCCTTTGCCCAACTTGATTTTTTACTAACAACATGTTTTTTTAGAAGAAGTAAGTCTAGGAAACATCATTAATGCGACAGTTGATCTGACTCAAGCAAGCACTAATGCTTGTATCAAAGGAACCCTAAGCAAGTCTAGTCTAGCTGTTCCCTAGTTGATGTTTTTAAACAATCAACACGGCTTGTATCAAAAGAACCCTAAGCAAGTCTTGCCTGTATCAGCTGTTTGCTAATTGATGTTCTTAAACGATCAAAACTGCTTGTATCAAAGGAGCCCTAAGCAAGTCTAGCCTGTATCAGCTGTTCGCTAGTTGATGTTTTTAAGCAATCAAAACTGCTTTTATCAAAGGAGCCCAAAGCAAGTCTAGCCTGTACCCCATGCGTGATGTCTAGAGGATGTCTACCAAGCACAGGTGCAAGGTTTATCTCTGATTGGTTCAGATCTGGCAGAGTCCCAAGGGATCTGATTGGCTAATAAAGAACACATGATTAACTTAACATGAAGCAACCCTTTTTCAAGTCTCCAAAACGCATGACCATTACCTAATAACAGAGTTGATCAAGAACAAGCTTAAAAGGGACAGTTGTATGTTGTATTGTGGGATATGATATTTATTGGATTATAAAGAACACATGATAAACTCAACATGAAGTTCCCCGTTTTAAAATTACCAAAACACATGAGCATCTCCTGAAGATTGGTAAACTTAACAACAGGTTGGAACAAGAGCATGCTTAGGGATAGTTGTATGGTCATGGTTCATACAGCTGCACAAGGTATATTTTTAAGGCCTTTTTAAGGCCTTTTTAAGTCTTTCATGTACATATTTCAGGCTAATATAAAAGACCCCTTTAACAAAAGATGACCAACAATTTCTCATTGTGATGTAATTAAAAATGTTATGGGACAATAAAAAACTGAAAGTCAAATGCATCTGTGATTAGTTGCTTCTTGCATGCTGAACAGAAAGCAAAATGTTTGTCACTTTTGACTTCCTTCACCCACTGGTATTTTTTGGTCCATTGAATATTGAAAATCGTTTTCCCCATAATGACATCGAAAATTCCTTAGCGTTCCGCCATATTGGTTCTAACACTGTAAACACGTGTGCAAAACTCATTCGCACCAAGTCGGAAGAAGAATGCCAGCCTACATGGTAACATCGGCTGGCACCGTTAGGCAGAACATCATTCGCAACGGAAATTCCCGAAGATTTGCGAAGAATGTGCCGAATGGCAAAGGGAGGTAACTCCGAATCGGAAATATAATCAAAACGAAACTACAACGTTACGAGATTGGCGGAAGCAGAAATTCCGTTCTTTATTTTGCAAATAAATGGAAAAAAAAGTAATAATAACAACATATTGATAATCAGATTACACTTTTGGAAGTTTATTAAATTCCAGGCCTTTTCAAGGCGTTTGGTTCATTTTCCAGGCCTTTTCAAGGCAATATTGGATTTAAGGTCTTTTTAAGCCAAACGTCCACATTCCAGGCTTTTTCAGGCCCGTGCGAACCCTGATGGTGTATCGTTATTGCCTAAGTCGCAAAAATAATGGAAGTTCTGTACAACAACCAAATAATTTGATTACCGGTACATCTCATGAATAGTTTTAAAAAGTGGTGTTTGGTTACAAGAAAAATGGTTGTTGATGTTCTACTACCCATTAGTTTTATAGAAAACTAATCTTTGGAGTAAACTTTTTCATTTCAGTGTTTTAGAAATAATTTATGAAATAATCTTGGTGAACCATAATGAATAAAAAATGTCTTAAGAGTAAGAACATGGCTGCTAAAAAACTTTTTGATGGAAATCATTTTCACATATTGGAAAAGTTGCTGAACTAAAAAACAAATCTAAATCCAATTCCTGTTTATGCTGCAATTAGAAACTTTTTACAAGTTAACTTATTTTCTTTAAAAAGTTAAATTTTCCACTGAAGTCACTGAATGAAACCACTGTTCACATCTGCTACATTTATTTTCTTTTAATTACATCGAAAACCATCAAAATGACATATCAGTACGGTGGTGCTGAAATTGGCTGCCAAAATCCCTTTTAAACAGTTTTATTTGTTGGCTGTTGAAAAGCAATACCTTTGTAACCGAAATAGATTTCTGATGTCCTCATGAATATCATGTTATTTTGTATTTAGACTTCAACAGATTACCACAATTCTTTCCTTATTCATTTGACAGTTACGGGGTTCTAGCTTTAAAAAACTGACAGTGTGATGAAGAGGAATATTTTGATTGGTAGGTAATATTACTTCCTTGTATACTTCTAAACATCAAAACATATTGTCAAATACTAAATGCTGTTACTGTTTGAGCACTCCATAACTATCCTTTTGTTACTTATATACCCGGTAGTTATAATTCATATTTGGCATTAAGGGTTACCGGTATATATTTTCTAATATTTCATGAGTCCTTGGTAATAACTAACAACAGAAGCTTGTGATCTTTTTTAAACATTCTCAACAGGTACAAAGACTCTCGTTACATTGTTATACTTATTTACATCAAATTTATTGTTATTCTTGTTTCTTATTACCCTTACCACCATAAGATATCTATAAATCCTTTATTTCTTGGTACAGGAATATACAGTCTATATTCAGCCAGTCGATGTTGTTTAGTTATGATGGCCCTAAACTACCATTTGCACAGCTTTACTCAACAGCCAATCAATTTATATTGTTTGCCAATGCAAAATATAACTTCTATGTATACTAAATGAGATTAATGAATGATTTAGTGTTTCAAAACTTAAACGGCAGTTTGAAATAATACAATTTAAAGAAATAGGTCAATTATGCAAATTTTTTTCAGTTCATGTTGATTTACAAATACTATGAATAATGAAATTATGTATGCTGTTAAAAGAACTTTTTTAGATGCCCTATAAAATTCATGACTTTTCCCCCCCAAGGATTCATTATAATATAATTTAACTTTCTTATTCAAGTTGTGGGATAAAAACTCCATTTTTCTCTTCCAAATGTATGGACAGTTTCTGAAAAATGTCATTTTTAATGTTTTCTCACTTAATCATTGAAAGGGAACCCAAGGGAAATCAACATAAACCAGACTTGCTTTTTAGACTCTCATATTTAGATTGAGGTTTTTGAATGACAAGGCTATGTAAAGATGATAGTTATTCTATCCAACCAACTCCACCAGGTAAAATATGCTGTGATATCCTATGCAAATATGATAGTTTATTCTATCAAACCATCTACACTGGGTAAAATATGCTGTGATATCCTATGCAAAAATGATTCTATCAAACAACTATTTAAAGTAAAATATGCTGTGATATCCTATGCAAAAATCGATAGCTCACATATTCTATCAAACCATCTATACTAAGTAAAATATACCATGACATTGTATGCAAAAATCATAGCTTATTCTATCAAAGCAAAATACCAAATAAAACAAGCTAAAGAAAAGAAATAGGTTACTTTATTAAACCATCTAACCCAAGAAAAAAATATACCATGATATCATATAGAAAAAACGTTAGGTTATTCTATCAGTTGTATGAGGTAAAATAAACCGTAATATAAACTTACCTCCTGCGACAAGAACGGAATAACTTGAGCACATATTGCATTCAGTCTCTTGGCTATTTCAGTCTGAAACAAATATTGAATAAAAAGATTAGCAATTCGCTCACACATCTTAGATTTTCATTTAAAAAACATTGATGGAGAAGACAAAGAGGTCCATGGTTGTAATAACTGTAATCCATCGCTTAGTTCATGCATATTTATGGATGGTTTTCCCTCGGGAATATTCCTTCCCAACAGCCTGTCATAGTCTTATTAGATCAAACGAGAAAAATTTCAATAGATAAAAACAACAATAGAGTGTTTGGAATACAACAGGCTTAAAACCTGTTATTGGTTTTCTAATTTGGGAAATATTCGTACAGGAGTAGAAAGGGAGAGGTTTGAGAGATTCATCATTAAAATGATGGAGTTGGTTTAAGTTTACTGCTAAACTTATTCATCATTGTGACATCATGACAGCTGTAATTTTGTTAAAGATAGATAGTTACACCTGCATAGGATTAAAATATTCATATTGATGGATGATTATACACAGAACATATCACTTCAATTCGAATAAGAACATCAGTGATTTATTAATTACTGGATTGATTTTTCATGATTGCCGACTCGGTGATATAGCTAATTATTATGCAAAGTGGTGAGCAACAGAAGATATCACTGAGCCTCAGATATTTGTACAACTTTTATCAACAAGTGTTGATATAATTGATATCAGAAGACAAAAGGGGGTCTTCTATTTATCACACAAATGTTTGTTGGCACTTTTTTGGATTCAACTACACTTTAAACAGAACACAACATATATCAGCAACATCGCTTTGACTCTGTCAGGGAGAAAGCATGTAAGACTACTGTGGCTTCATTGCCTAGTAGCAGTTGAACCCACAAGCATTAGCTGAAAACAACAAACTAAGTACAACAGTTAATTTCACAGATAAAGCTGCTTAGTCACAGCTGTGCAATATCATTAGCATTTTGCAGGAAGAAAGCATGCAACCACCATGACCATGTAGAGCAGAAGAACCTGCAATCACTGGCTGGAAATAATGAACCATTATCGTCATTAATCTTAACATCTGTTTTCTGCAATTGATAAAATCGTCAAGTCCCTGTCAACATTCAAAGAACCTATTGATTGGAGACACCCCCCTTTGGGCTATCCCGCCCTCTTCCTCCAGAAATATATCAGCTTTACACTGTAGTGGCTAATAGGTAACAAAACCTCTCTGCTCTCACACTAATTGGAGACTTTGGGTAATGGAACACAAGCATTCACAGGCATTAACAATTTCCAAGCTAGTCCATGTAATCAGGCTTATAGAACGGTCACATCTCTCAGAGAATTGGAATCAGTCTTGTCCTTGGAAATCATATGAAGTAGTGCTTTGGTAAATACTTCACAGAAAAATTATTCATCAAAATTTGTGTCAGCATTAACATGGTATAAAACCTGCAGATTAAATCAATCATTTTTGATTGATCCATTAACAAGAAGGCTTACTATACTGGGGAAAAACTTGTTAGATGAATAAAATTTATTAAAAACATTATTATTCAGAGGGAAGACATTGTATTAATCTCGTCAACAGTAAGTTAATTGAGTATCCTCGAACTGGATCAACAAAGCCTGTTTAGAAAAAAAGATGGATTTGGATAATTCATCCATAAACTTGAAGTAAAAATCACCCAAAATCAAGTAAACAGTCCAGACATGACCAACAAGAGACAATTATAAGCATTGGATCATTCATATATTTTTATTTTGTTTGTTTATTCAGTTTCCAATAAGTGATCAGACCAAAAAAATAAAGGTAAAATAGAATAAACTCTTCTTCCATTACTACATACATGTATGAGTATCACTAACAACATCAGCTCTTAGATTGATGTATTTATGGTATATCACAGTGGAACCAAGAACAGCATCTTCCATTATCATATTCCCAACCATAATTTCTTCTTTCTTCAAGACTCTCTTATTTTACATATGTCTGAATCTAGTCCCAGGAAATTTTCAATCTACATGTATGACTATTTGATGTGGAAGGGAGATATTTGCAATTCTATGCCAGATGATAGCAATAACCTTGTCTCCCTATCTCGGAAAGTACTCAGCGCGTAATCTAATTTTCCCTCTCCGTGCTTCTCCTCAAGACTATCGCGTGGCCGAGACAGATATCATTTATTCTGCAATATTCAAATAGAAAACATTTGCTCCCTCTCCAGACAATTTTCTTTCACACCATTAATTCCAAGCGTAATTCCTGGCATTGTGATTTCAGGCAGTAGTCTCTCCTGATGCTCTGGACAGTCCCCCTCCCCAAAGCAGTACCACTAACAAAATTACTTCTCTTCCCAAATCCCCTCTTCGAAGGCAATCAATCATCTACTGCATAGCGCCATCTAGTGGCCAAAAGCTCCTGTCAAAATCGCACTCAGCTCTGCAACTAGGTAGCTGCATTAAGGAGCAACTTGTGACTCCTAGCTAGTCTCTCCATTAAATAACAGCCCACAATTGTTGGACTGCCAGAATCGGTTCTACAGCATGCTTGCTCTCTTATGTTATGAGGTTAGAATTTGATTTTGTCTTCTGAATGGAATCTGCTTTCCCTAGATTGAAGTTATAAATCATTGAAATTTTTTTTTTGTGTTAGGCTCACTTTATCAATTGAATTTCTTCCCTAAAAAGGTTACAAATTGTTCAATAGAAATTGTCAAAAGATGGATTCATTCACTTGAAAAATGAGATAGCATTTACTCATTTTTTTCAAAATGTTATCAAAATTATTTTCTTATATAATCTCCTTCTAAACGCCAGTCAAAGATTTGTACAGAAGCCGTTTTAAAAGTGTGTGTTCCATAACATTCTACAATGTTATCTCAGAATTACATATTTTTTTAATTAACAAGGACATAAAATAAAATTTGAATTGTGTTTAAGTCTTTTGTAACACATGCTTTAAAATTCATAAATATTTTGTTTTGAAGAATGTTGTTTAAAAAATGGGCACCTATTATTTCCTCATTTTCATAATCTTGATTAATCTGCTAATTAATAAAAACTACAACGTCTTTAATGTGTCTTTCAAATTCTCTCCATATTTAAGAACTGTAGCACTGTTAATGTACCAGTCATTCAACTTTACGTTTTTACAGAAAATAGACAATTGGCACTGTGTTATGATGTGAGTGAATCAAGTTATCTTGAAGTGAGAAATAACAAGACGTTTTGTGATATATAAAGTCAAGAAACAACCATAACATTAGCAAAAATAACACTAATCTTATATTCCTTAAGATTGTTCAATGAATGAGAAAATTTAATTTCACATTTGTGCATTCAGACTTAACGCATCATCCTTTTAAGAAAATTCAAATTCAATTCTGATTTATTGTACCGATTGCATTTTCTGAGAGATCACAGCTTCATATTTATATAAAATCTACGCAATAAATCTTGATCTTTTTCTTGTATTTAAATACCTGTCACTTGCCAAGGTTCCTGATTCTTGAGACAAGTTGAATATCAATTGAATTAATTTCTTCTATTGTTGAATACATGATCTCTATTAATAATCTTAGGCTTGCTGTTTTAATTTCTTAAGTTTGAAATACTTCCTACTGAACACAATAGCTTACACAGGCAGGGCTATTATATTTCTTTATTTCAAAATAATTTTAATGTACCTTTTATTTAAAAAGTTCAAACCATTCATTTTATGAGACATCAAATTCTGAGTTTCGGAGAAATATACTGATACTTTAAAGGAAGCAAACATTTTCTCTTCTATCAAAAAATAATCTCAAAATATTTGTTGTGCATTAAAAAAGCAAATTCAATAACTTATATGAAAACATTTCAGTCATTTTAGCATATTCATCTCTTCTTTCTAAATGCAGATTTATTACAGCTATATTGATTTCAATATTTACCATTATTTCATATTTTATTATAAATCATAAATATAAATAATAATGAAAGTTGTTGATGGGCATCATACAATGATATAATCATATAAATCCCTTTCTAATAGCGTCTTTACTTTTTTTATCACTCATTTGATATTTGATAGCTTGTATATCACAACTTGATCAATGATTTCATATGAATTATGATTTAAAACACTGTATGAAATATTTGTTAATCATTTTGTCCCTGTGTCAAGAAACAACAAAATCATAGAAATCATTTGATTTAAGAAATGATGTTTGGTGTTGAAAATTTCAAATAGATAGATTGCCCAACAATTGACTAAAAAAATATGAATCTTCAAAAATATCTTGTTACAAAAGATTCTTTAAGGGCGTGCTTTTTAAATCGAATGACAATGAGTACATTCACACACCGTGGACCTAATTATATTCTACAAACGATTAACATTTCAACTTCCTTGAATATATACAAAATGATATTTGTTCTCATGTTTTGGTAAATAATTATATGAATCATAACAGCTGCTCAAATTTCCACTTCAAGCAATTTCAAATCTTGTTCAAGGATCCCTGAAGTCACTATAGACATATCACAACTCTAACAAAAGAAGGTATTCCTTTAAAAAAAACTATGATACATTAGACTGAATTCATTGCTATAATTCAGAATCTTCTTTTTATTCTCTCAAAATTGACTTTCGTTATAACTGCTCCTAAATTGAAGACTTTAGAGTTCATTGAAATGGAGATAATTGAAACCAAAGTAGCCACTAAGATGAATATTTTTAGACCATACATACACATCTGGTAAAATGATAAATACCTTTTTGTTAAATTTATCATTTTAAACCTTCAAAAAATGGAGTTTTTTATACATACATTATTTCAACCCGTCTATTGTTAAGAAACTCTGCACATTAAAACTGGATACTGAAAGTGAAACAGCGTTCACCAATCCGAAAAGCAAATGTCCGTCTGTATAGAATTACTTAGAAATAATGCTTTACTTCATTTAACAAGAAAATATTCATGAATCTTGCATGTAGAAGACGCGATTCCATATCCTGCAGCATGTATCAATGGAAAACCTCCCTGACAGGAAAGAGTTACATTACAGCCAAAGGGAGGCAACTCCCAACAGATTTCATCATAAATGCTATTTACATGCAACCACTTGGGAGGAAATAATGGTGTTTTATTACGTCGGAGCTGATTACCAGCGAGGAAGGACAGTCATCAAGAACACATCACGCCATGGGAAGGAGAAAATGAGGCTTTTGTGATGATAAACTGCAGCCGATTCTCTTCCATGGTACCTCGTATTCTTGCAGAGGCATGCAGCCGTGTAAGAAATGTCAGGAGCATTACAGCAAGCCAGTGGACTAAGGTGAAGTGACAGCGTTCCCCACGCATAATAGATCTTGGTTAGGAAAACAGTACCACATTGCTTCCTGCCAGTCTCCCTCCGCTGAGAAAAAGATCTTAATAATGAAGAGCATTCCCCGTGGATTAGGCTTACTCGGAGTGATTAGAATAACTAGATAAAAACAAGTCAGCACAGAACTCAATGAGATCGCCAGATAATATTGATAGTCGTCTATAAAAATCTTCATTAGAGGAAGATTTTCTTCTGAATTACAATCATTCATTGATATTTTTGGATTTTAATTACGTGTACATGCAAATATATTTTAAATATTGATTATCGATGTATATTTCTTTAGATATGAAAGGAATCTGATTAAGTATCAAACATGAACAAAACATATTATCATGAATTCTCTGGTATTCCCTGTTTATTCACATCACATGAGCATGATGTTTGTTGACTAAGGAAGCGGGATCGATCTCCAGGGGATGACTTGAACATGAGATGTATGGTTTCGATGGGGTGATTAGGGGGTGGTAGGTATTTACCTATATTAAAACAGTTTAAAGATAATAAGACTTGTCACATGTTATAATTTTTCATTTTGCTATTTACATTCATACAAAATACAATCTTCTTTAACTTTCTTCAAATTTAAAAATATAACTTTGCTCCTATCATTGGAAAAATGTGGATCAACTGAATGTAAACATTGACATCATAAGGAGACATCTGGATAACTAATCCAGTATGAACACAGCATTGCGCTGTGGGCAATGGATTTGAAAGGCAAGTCAAGCAAAGAGAACAAACAGTGGTACATGTCCCTCCTTCGGTGTGATCATATGTTTCAAAGCAATCCAGCAAAATGCTTTCACCAAATTGGCTAACATGAAAGGAATGGCTGAAAGATACAATGACATCACAATTATCACATTTTGTATTCTCGCGTTTCTTTCTCCTTATGAAAACATCTCTCGGGTTTTACGACACAATACGAGATGCAATCCCCTCTTCCTTAGCCCTGCAATGTTTCTGTTAATCATGGAAGCATATGAAGTGTTAACTTATCAACACATAAACAAATTCTTTTCCTTTTTTCTCTCATTTTCAATGGCTTTTCTCCGGTTCTGTGTTGCATGAGGGCCATATGCAAACAATAAAGGTGTCAATTCGGTGTATGAACGAGTGCCAAGAGCAAACACAATAACACAAGTCCTGGTGTTGACATGGAGCCTCTAACACCCTTTCTTCTCACTCCTGGCTGAATCAACACTGAGGCCATACCTGTGGGTCGAACAGCCAACAGACTTATGGCTATCTTTCACTCATCTCTATTAATTTTGACAGACAATTTTTGTTATCAAAGTTTCACCTCGCATTTATAAAATCAAAATACAAAATGTTCATAAAAGTTCAGCGAGCCACAAAAAAAAGAGAGCATTTAATTTATTAACATGTACCAAGCAAAAGCCATCAAAAGAAGTCAAGACCAATTCCTGACATATCGAATACCATGCTCAACTTGGATGTATATCAATATATATATTTTCTCATTTTGGACATTTTACAAGCATGGAGCAAGAGTCATTACTTAACCAATTTGTAGGATTTATACTTTCATTGCAAACTAATGGTAAAAGGTAAGATATAACATGAAAAGTACCATGCTTATCTATATACTTATATGCTGCACACAAGTATCTCAAAAGATTTTGATGAAGCTACCATGCCTTACTTAAATGTATATGAAAATATATATTTTCTCACATTTAAAATTTCATTTATTTACATGTACCATAATCATAAGAAGCCACTAGACCAGTTTGTAGGATTTATGCTGTCAAAATAGCGGAATAGTTAACAGCATTTTCTTTATTATCATTTTTTTAAACAAGTGAGTTGTTTGGTATCTAAAAAGCAAAAGCAACTTATATACCAATACCATAAGAATAATGAGTGTTTTTAGTGGGAACGTTTAGTGTTTTATTAATTAATTGTTGATTTTAATAGAGCAAAATTTTATTTCAAATTACTGATATGACCCTCAACTGTGAGGTGAAGGAGATATTTTGACATGAAATTTAACAATGATGATGTCATATCAGCTGGCAGAATGTGATGTTACTAAACAATATGTACCAACATGGTAGATCTATTTAAGGGGGATATCTTCACCGGGCATGTCTGAAAAACCTTACTGAACATGAATGTTTATAGAAAAACACTGAAAATGACACATTTTTTCCATTGAATTTGATGCAAAAAAAAAAAATTTTTAATAACAAAAACACCAATTCAGTTCCCAGTTGATAAATTGATCACACTTAGTAAGTGTCAAAGGTTGACTCAAACTCCTTCATTACTCAGATGTTTATAAACAATGTCAGTATCAATTACAAATGTTGTACCATTGTACCAGTGACAGCCAACCAATCATTTACACCAGTTTCATCATGAACGTGTATCTTCATTCATTAATCATCTTCTTGTCATATTTGCTATTAAGTAACGTATACTTCTCATCAATAACAATATAAATACTTTTGTTTACATGTACTTATGTCTATGTTTGCATACATGTGCTTTTGACAGGGCTCCAGATAAGATGAGTATGTGCTTAAAATACGCACGGGTAATTCAGATGTACACATTAAAAGTAAAATCAATGAGTGATAGATACGCACAACTTTCCAAGAATACGAGTCAGATATTTGTTTACAGTAGTGATCATGACTTGTCAAAACAAAGTTTCATTTCTACATGTCTGATCTTTACATCTCGAATAGTAGCCAACTTGATGCCAACCTGTTTGAAAATGAAGATTACCGAGTTTATATTTCATCAAAAAGAAATCACTCATTTATTTACATATTAAACACGTGGAAAATATATTCAACGACTAACATCGAAAAAGATGTTAATTTGAAATGAGGCTCTGAAAACGATAAACCTTGAAATACTCAATTTTAATTTTGAGGAGTGAAATACCCGAGTCCAAATAATTCTCTGGAGCCCTGTTTTGAGTTCTAATTAAAACACTTACTAATGTTATTGTAATATATGTTGTTAAAGAAGCAGTACATTGCAATAATTATATCAAGCTTTCATGTACTTATGTCATTTTTAGCAGACATGTATATTTCATTTCATATCATAACATTGGTTCACGATCTTATCATATATGCTGTAAAGTAATGACAATATCAATGTTGTCATGTAATTATTCTGTTAGCAGACACATTCTTTTTTTCATATGAATACATGTATCGTTTGTTCATAGTTTACATTTTCTATCGCTACATGTATTTTCGTACCATATTTATTTTGCATAATATCACTCAATGATAATGTCTAAATGTACTTTTGTTTTCATATAGAACTTTCTGTCTAACAATAAATGTATGCACAATAAGTGTCATTATGTGTACATGTACTTTTACGCATTCAAACTTATATTTCATGTGGTTTGATTGATTTTTACTTAAGCATAGCCAATACAATCTTAAATTCTTTAAGAATATTCACTGACAAGTTTATTTCAATTTTAAAGAAGTCATTGTACTGCTTTAAATAACATCATCCTGAGAAGAACATCAATTCTTCTTCCATTAAAATTTCAACAAGCATGCCAACATGGACTCAAAAGCAAATAGATTGTAAAGATTTTCGTTTCTCATTATCAGGTAAATGTGTTGTATGTTTCTAGATTATTCAATTATACATAAATATTGATTTACTTAGAGATATCATATGTGTAACAGTTTCTTAATGTAACAGAGATTTCCTTATTAATCCCTTGATTGATATGAACAGCTCTCTTTATTTATCTATAATGCATCATTTATATAATTGTTTCCTATCTTTCCACAAAAAGATTTCATTTTATCTTGGTAATAAAAAATTTACACTGAATCAGTATCACAAGAAAATCAATCAATGAAGTGTTTAGTTCCTACTTCAACATTTTCCCGCCTGCTTTTAGATACACAGAGACAGTAAGACTAAGTAAAATGTATACTCTTCAGAAAATTAAGAATAAATATTTTTCTATCCCTTTCATTCCAAATTGAGAGGAAACTTGATTCTAATTGACATACTAGAACTCCTTGGCTCTTACCTGTAATCATTTATCTTAGGTGTGGTGAGGTGAGGTGAGTTGGTGTTTAACGCTGCTTTCAAGATTATTTCACTTATATCGCGCCTGCTAGTATTATTGCAGGGAGAAAGCCCGCAACACCATGTGGCTATGCATTGCGGTGAAACCTGCGAGCATCGGCTGGAACTAGCGAACCATGGGTGGTACTGAGCTGAAATTCAGTGTAGCATTGCACCCAAACCTGACTGCGTGTAGAACAGTTCTCTACTGCAGACAAAGTTGCTGAGCCCCTGGCGGAATTCGAACCACGGACCTCTTAATCCGAAGCCGAACGCGCTAACCACTGCGCTATCCTGCCCCCCATTTATCTTAGATGATCAGGAGTAGTAACAGAAATGGAACATAAACATAGTTTCAAATTCAACGGTATAAGAAAATAATGATACATAAATTGGATTTTTTTAATTAGTTATTAAAAAGTGTATACAACTGTCTCTGAATTATTTGCTTTGAATAGAACATGATAATTCCTGAAAATAGAATTTGCCTTTATGTGTGAGAAAGAGTGATTGGTAATTCCAATGCTAATAACCTTGTCAGAGCCAAAATGAACTCAACATTACAACTCATTGTAATAATGTGGACAAACACTGTAACACAATGAAGCATTATGAATGAGCTGATCACATCTAAATATTATAATAAATTCTTCAATCCTAACAATTCAATATGTGCACAAAAAGTAAAGATATACGAAAAAATATACAATATAATTTACAAAAGAATACAGAATATACCTTTATATTAGAAAATGATTAGCAATTTAAAAATGAACAATTCTACAGATAATTCAAAAGAATTATGTATCTAATTGATAATTGATTGATGAATTCTTAAAAGGCAATTAAGCTGTAAAGAATATAGGTCTTGATAATTCAATAATTATTATGTACTTATTTTGAACATGATACAATTATCATCATCAAATATGCTTCAGCATGTGAACAATCAATATAATTTGAAGTATATTTTAAAAGAAGTTAACTTATCTTGATGTTTTTGTACTTCTTTTAGTACTAAGTGACTGCAAATATGATCTTAATATAATAACACCAGGTGTCAAATTTTCATCATAAAAGACGATAGAAATAATTCACCATAATTTGTAAATGAATTACCTATATTAGATGATACCAATATATTCCTTATTGTCCCCTATGCTTATGAAATAAAATATTTAAAAAAAATAAAAAAATATTTATTTGCTCAGCCATGTAAACTAAACATCTCTGAATGTTAAATACATCACTTTCAAATGGTAGACTGTAAAGAAAGACAGTATATGCCTTTAAACAGCTGCGGCTTCCCAGAGCAGACTGGCTTGAAGAGTAATAAGATTTGCTAAGTGTATTTGATGGGGCTATATAGAGCTATTCAAATAACCCCCTATTGATTGTGTAATCAGTGCAAATTTACATGCTTTAGATGTTCTAGTTCCTGATGAAGAGCAAACATGCATCTGTTATTGAATGGTATACAAAATCAGCTTGTTTTGTTTGCCAAACCGCCCATATGCTTATATAGCTAATGTCAAAATATACTTAATCAAAGTGTATCACCGTTCCTTTAATATTGGCAGTATTGAACCTGCTGATGTGTGCTTAGAAGTAGTGATATTTACTTACACAACATCGATTGTGAATTAAAAAATTACTGTCAAATTTACCACTGGGTTGTAAGTTTACCGACATCAAATTATTGATTAAATACAAATTTGGTACAAAAGTAGTTGTGACCATAGAAATTTAAACAAAAATAACAATGACCAATGATACTTTGCTAACTTTCATGACTTTCACTTAATGAATTTCTTTTGTATTTTTTCCCAAAGGCAATTAAAACACATTGACATGAAAATTCAGTTTAAAAAATGCTATAATCAAATTTCTGATCAACAAAACACAGGAAACACATCACAGGTGAATTACGAAATGCTTCAAATTTCAAAATTAAATTTCATATTCAAAAAATTATTTTATAGATTATCTCGCACTAATCTGACCGAGACACCACACCTGTGCATTATTCAAGAACTGACTGGAGCCCCAAGATATGTTTTAATATTTGAGATTTACTGCTGATGAGCATAACAGTCAAGGAATATCTCTGTGTAGCTCCACGCCCGCAGCATGTCAATACCGTTACAAATCTTGCCACATAAATCATAGAGAAATTCATAATGGATGCGACGCTAATGGGCAAAGCGAAAAAATGTTTGTAGAACAGTGCAAATATTAACTGAGTACACAATTTTGATGTAAACTGCCTCTTCTCCGGGTTTTCTGTTTTCGTTTTATAGCATTTCTTGTATGCCTGTAAAGATTACCTCCCTTGAACGTGCTATCTGACGTGCCTTTGCCAAATTTCGGCACACATTTCATCAACGTTTGTCATGCCCCTGTGTGAAGAAGTCGTCTCAATCAATGGCAAACTACACACATCACTGATGGCCTCCGCGAGGATTTGCACAGCTCCCAATAAAGGCGATATATTAAGCTGATATCAAATATTAGCTATAGCAACAAGAAAAGGTTCCATGTTTTGCCATGGCTTCTCAATACACACAGGTCTTTTGTTGGCATTGATCAGTGACGAAAGTCCCACTTTGATTATACCGCTGGCTTACCAACTCATCTCACGCTTATTAAACAGGGTAATGACAACTGCAGAAAATACACACTCCTGTTTGATGAGGGCTAACAGACAAGGGGAAAATAGAACGTCTCATGTTTTCCCACTGAATAGAAAATAATATGGCTTGGCGATTAATGGCGCATGACGCAGACAGGAATTCTGAGCAAATTCTTACTTGGTGATAATAAGTAGCTGTCAGGACAATACAACCTGCCTGTCAGTGTTTGTTTTATGGAGTGTTTACTCACGGAGATCACTCAAACAATGCTTACCTGTTTGTGCATTTCCACGTTAAGTCCATAGGACATCTCGTAGTACTGAAATGTCAAAATATATAATTGAAATATTTGGCTAAAAATCTTAAAAAGATGGATTATGTTGAAAACATGTAAAAAATCCTGTAGTATGACAAAAATAGACATTTGAAATATTTGGCTAAAAAGTTTTAAAGATCTGAAAAGAATGGAAATTATTTGATCGAAATAATTTGATGTCCTCTGAACATCCATTTTATCCAAATTGTGAAATTGAAAATAGAAATATATGCATATAAATAAAACCCAAAAAACGCTTATTTTTAGATCAGTCTGGAAAAACATTTTAAAATGACAATGTTGATTAAATTATCTAAAAAAGTATTGAAATACACATAGATGTAAGAAATTCATAACTTAATGAAATAACCATCTCTGAGTGACTATAAGAAAATGTGTCAAAATGATCCTTTCATGTTCAAATACCTTTCTGTACTAAATGTTGGACATAAATATAGAAGTAATTTTCAAAATAAACTGATCGTTGATCAAATGTTTCATACAACCTGTCTTTTGTTCTAGTCACTGTGTACATCAAAAACTTGTTTTCCAAAATAGGTCATGACATATTTTCAAAGGTCAACAAATATTTGAAAAAAACATTATTAATCATCAATATCATTAATTTTCACAACAAGACAATACTTCATCTGGTATTTTTTCAAAACAAGACTATTTTCATGTATTGTGCAAAACAAACCATGCAGAATAAAATCAATTCACAAAATGTGAACGATCATTACTCTCTAAGAATATCAAATGTCCAAAAAATTTTGATAGGATAAAAAAATAGATAATAGTGCAGACAATATTTGTGACAGATAATGGGAAATAGAGACAGTGAAGTGAATGGACTGTGATGTTTCATTATTTCAAGCATATATCACACGCTTCACCGACATATCACTCGCCCAATCGAAAACAAAACTCACAGAGAATAATTCTTTTGATTACAACATGATTTTTTCAGCAATACTGCAAGCCGATCTAGACATCAGTAAATGGCATAAAGCCCACTTATGAATCCGATTCGGCATACAATGGAAATGTCATTGGTAGTCAATGCGAGGATCAGAAACAATACTAATTTGCTTGTCAGGAACGTGGAGGATGGGCACAGACATGGATTCAAACTCAGGACAAAAACCCACTCTTCTCTAGCCCCTGGCAAGCGACATTTCATGTTAAGAACAAATTAATTCCATTTTGGAAGCCAATATGCACGGCCCGATATAATTATTGAGCTGACATGATTGGGTTGAACGAGGAAGGAGAGAGATGAAAGCGACAACTAAAAATCAATATGAAGACCTCTGTTCAATGCTTCCAAGACTCAGCCGGGCTGTAATCAGAAAATTAAGGAGAAGCTGTGTTCCTGTACATAGAGGATATTGACATGAGAGACCGCCTCTCACCCGCTGCAGATTAGACCAGCTCGGCCAGCCAGCATTGAGAAAATCTATCTAGACTCGAGATAAGGGCTCTCCTGGTCACTGTTATCTCGGCTCATATGCAAGTTGCTGCTAGAAGACAAGGAAGACTATCTAAATTATTCATTTGCCTCTTGAGATATTATTATCACTGATTGCCGGCCCAGATGTGTGCGACTTGCCACCTTGGAGCAGTGGATAGAAGTGTAGTGGATAGACCATCTAGTGGACTAACGTGTAGTTAGTTCTGCTTGCTGTGGAGATATCATGTGGAGAGAAAAGTTCCGAGTGTGGATAGGAATAATTATGGATAGAGAATGAAGAGGATAGATGATTAGAGCATGATGTGGATAGAACATTTAGCGGACTAAAGTGTAGTTAGTTCTGCATGCTGTGGACAGAGCATGTAGAGAGAAAAGTTATGGGTGGATAGGAATAATTATGGATAGAGAATGAAGAGGATAGATGATTAGAGCATGTTGTATCAACAACATGTAGCGGACTAAAGTGTAGTAAGTTCTGCTTGCTGTGGAGAGAGGATGTAGAGAGAAAAGGGACGGGTGTGGATTGGAATAATTATGGATAGAGAATGAAGAGGATAGATGATTAGAGCATGTTGTATCAACAACATGTAGCGGACTAAAGTGTAGTAAGTTCTGCTTGCTGTGGAGAGAGCATGTAGAGAAAAAAGGGACGGGTGGATAGGAATAATTATGGATAGAGAATGAAGAGGATAGATGATTAGAGCATGTTGTATCAACAACATGTAGCGGACTAAAGTGTAGTAAGTTCTGCATGCTGTGGAGAGAGGATGTAGAGAGAAAAGGGACGGGTGTGGATTGGAATAATTATGGATAGAGAATGAAGAGGATAGATGATTAGAGCATGATGTGGATAGAACATATACGAGAAAATTATACATAGAAAATGTTATTGATAGAGCATAAGGGAAAGCGAGTATATTAGAAAGAGAGCATGTTGTGGACAGAGCAAGAGGTTGATAGTTGATGTTGAGATTTGATCATGTACCAAAGAGGGTATGTTATGGATGGAGCATGTTGTTGACAGAGTATATACGATAGTAGATCATACAGCTGAAAGACAGTATGCATGTAGCAATGCATATTTAAGTTCCCTTTATACTAGAGTGATGTGGAGTTTAAACTGAGGAAGAAATAACTACTGATTCACTCATAAAAGTGTTAGGCAATTCTACATAAAAACATATTGATGGTCCATGCCACACCAAAGCAACTGGAACAAGATGGTGGTTCTCGGTATGAGTGCCAATCAGTGGTACACTGAC
The DNA here is from genome assembly GCA_921293015.1 of Phorcus lineatus. Lineage (NCBI taxonomy): Eukaryota > Metazoa > Mollusca > Gastropoda > Trochida > Trochidae > Phorcus > Phorcus lineatus. The sequence continues at coordinate 53,078,196 of OV121081.1, forward strand.
GCTCCTTAATATTCCACTTGTCAATTGCATCAGGGGAAGGGGTTACTTGGTCAATTACTATGCTCTTCCTTGAAGAGAAAAATGTTTTCTAACTGCTAAGTGTGTGACTAATGAAGACCTTGTTATTATATTGCACAGCTAAAACACTAAAAGGCTGAGTTTGTTTTGAGCAACTTTTAACTCAAGGTCCACAAAATAATAAATTCTAAAATTATGTCTGAAAACGAGCACTTGGCAAACAGAATATATACATTAAACAAAATGAAATGAAGCAAAATGGAAACAGATCTTCAACTTTTCAACATGTAGATGATTGCTAACCCTGACCTTGCCTATTTGTTGACCTTTAGGGTCTAGTCTACAAGTAAACCTATAATACAAATCTTAATATTTGTTTCCGGATTATAAAATCTAAATTTTTCTACAACAACTTTAAGAATGGCAACAGATCACAATATTCAAAGATCAAATTGTTTTTGGATTTGAAAATTTCAGGACCAGACTGTACGCCATAATATATTTTTGTATAGGGTTTTTATAGACTACTTACACCTCTCAAAACCTACATTCATGTTTTAAACAAAGGAAATATTTGACATGAAGACACCAGGGTCCACTGGAGATGTTTGCTTTACAAGCCCTGTCTGGTTCAGCCAATCACACTGATTAGACAGAGACAGGTGGGCCTCTAGTGTACACGTCTACATGTCAGTGCTGACTGATCTACATGGAGCCTCTCACATTCACTGGGAAAATATTCTCCCTCAAACACTGGAAAACTACATTGTTAAACTCTGGTGACAAGTAGGTCTCATGCTTGATATCCATACTTTGGACTCTGAATTTCATCTATCAACAGTTTAGCTGTTTAATTGATTTATGTCAAATGATTCTGATTTGCAATTTTACATTGTAACAACTCATGATGATTTTTCCATGACAGACTAATTTGACTCTGATCTATACGTTCCGTGAAATACTGCATTTTTACTTGGACTATCTGATGTAAAGCATACACATGTTCCGTGAAAAATTGCATCCTTGTATACATTGTGATATGAAACTCTGTATTTATGTTCTCTCAAACACTGCATATACTTTGACTACGTCCTCTGAAAATCTTATATATGGCATATACATGTTCTGTGAAATATTGCGTTCCTGTATATCTAGATAGTCATGTGTCCTCTGAAAATCTGATGTATGGCATATAAATGTTCTGTGAAATACTTCATCCCTGTACACTGAGTCAGTGACATGAAAGTCTGCATGTATGTTCCCTGAAACACTGCATGTATGTTCCCTGAAACACTGCATATATTGGCTGTGCTATGCATGTAGAGTGTGACACATTAGTTTGACTAGAGTGGGCACCAGGGAATGCATGAGCTCACACAGACAGTACAGGGACTGATGTAGATGTCAGACAGTTTCCCATTGCTGAAATGTCACTGATTTTAGAGGTCTGAGGCCCTCAGACCAAGAGCATGAAAATAGATAATGGACTCAATCGAGGTGTCAATGCATGACAACACAGGGTCTCATCAACTCTGATCTGGAACTCTAAGTTGTCTTTCCCATTGTAGCTCTTTGAATGCTAATTTTGTACCAAATGCTTAAATCATGATTGACTGCTGATTTGCACAGTGTGTAAGTGTGTTGAAACTGGTTTGAGTATTGGCAGGATATCAATTGCCTGATATGAAAATCCCTTTGTCCCATTGATACAGCAAAACAAGTGCAACTCTCCATGTAGGTTCTGGGTAAGAATTTGTCTATGGAGGACTAAACTGCGATCCCAAACTTGCATGTTACTACAAACCAAATGTCAACAAACTTACCTTTTGACACTTATTAAAATTTTGAAGACCAAGGGTTCTGCAAAACTCACAAGTGCTATCAATGCAGGCTTGATATTCCTGGACTTGCTGCCAAGACAGAACTGAGTTACTGATTCTTCTTGTTACTACTATTAACTGAGCTTCATTCAAGTAAATCGAAGTTTGTATGGAGAATTCTAAACCTGAGTTGAATCATGATTTCAGAATGAAAAAGTACATCCTGATCCATCAGTATAATAAATTGACAAGGCTCATTCAATCACCTGATTGTCTTCACTTAATTTGCCTCGTATTAGTTATAAATAACCAGCCACTGAAATAACTTTGAAACAAGCATTTTTGACAGTCCTTGATGAGTGTAACAATGAGTCAACATTCTATAATCAGCTGTAGGTAACCAGTAGTGACACAAGGTAAATCCTGTGACTGCAATTTGGTGATTGCAGAAGTCCTGCTGATAATATGCCCTGATGAGTATCATTAGATTTGTAAGAGCAGTACTCACCATGACATAATGTCTCTGCATCTCCGTCTTCTCCTGAGCAAGTTTCTCACATTCCAACTTCAGGCTGGAACAAAGTTAACATTTGCATGAAATGAGTATGAAAAATTAAATTGAAAATGTAATTTTGTCAATCTAAATCTCTCAAAATGAGATAAAAATAATTCAAGTTTAGAGCAACATTCTTACTTGAAATTTCATTTACTTGATCCCTGTTTTCCATTTACTATATTTTTCATATCAATTCAAAGCAATAAATCAACTTATTGTTTTGAAATTTCAGAAATTATTTGTACTCAATGAGAGCTAATTCATTTCTGAATTGGAAACTTTAATTTCAGCAAATAAATGGAAACACATAAAATCATTTTATGACCATTTGGAATCACATAGAAGAGTAGGCAGGTTTCAACATCGATGTAACAGCTTGGGTTAAATATTGGCTTTTATAGGAAATCAAGACCTGGTATATTAGATACAATGTACAATACAAAATGAGAGCAGTATCATTAGTGGACTGTTCATGTGACATTAACACAATTCTATATCAGAGACATACATATCTTACAAGCCATACTTTTGAGGTGAGGCGATTTGGGGTTTAACGCCGCTTTCAAGAGTATTTCACTTATATAGCGGCTGCTTGAATAATTGCAGGGAGAAAGCCCACAACACAATTGTGGATATGCATTGCGGTGAAACCTAGGAGCATCGGCTGAACTAGCGAACCATGGGTGGTACTGCACTGAAATTTAGTGTAGCAATGCAACCAAACCTTACTGCATGTAGAACAGTTCTCTACTGCAGACAAAGTTGCCCCTGGCGGGATCTTAACCCCGGACCTCTAGGTCAGAAGCTGACCAAGCTAACAACTGCGCTATCCTGACTTTTGAACATGATTCAGGTGATATTGAGAATTTCATGATCAGGGAATATGAAATGATAACATTTCCCTTACATCAATGCTCTTTTGCAATGGTTCAATGCAAAAGTTGTATAGCAGCTCAAAAACTTTTTAAGTTGACCAAGTCTAGGTGTCAAACAGTACACATCTGACCACCTAAGTGTAATATTAATGGCCATGGATATTATCTTACATATGATATTCTACATGTCTGTAATTCATTCTATTATTTAATCTTCAATAAAATAAATTTATATACCAAGTAGTTTCTTTCAAATAAAATGTTCACACCATTATCTTAAAACACATTTAATGAGTTACTGATTTTCTTAACTGAAAAACTTCTTCTTTTACAAGCAATTAACTTGCTGTTGATAGTCAATAACACCATTAAGGAGATCCCTAATAATGATATAAATCACTTTAACTCCCAGCAATAGAAGTCTATCTTATTCATGGACTGTAAACATATCCTTCCTTCTAGTCTTCTTGACATTTGATCAAGGTCATTTGACTGAATTTTATAGCAGGGATAATTGTATTGAGAAGTAAATTACAAGGTCATATTTTCAATTCCTATACTTATGTGATATCTTTAAGCCAAAATAAGTTCATCTTATTTAACATGGTTATAGATTCTCTCAGGCCCAATTTACATAAACTGTTTATTATATGGTCTAAAAATTGTTATTAAAGACAATTTAACCTGAATATGTTACGTATACATTGGTATATTTTCATCACAGACCAGAATATTCTTCTCTGAGCGGCATTTTAGTTTAGTTAAGAAGATGAAGAAACAAAATATAAAGATGTTATTCATGCATAATGTTTTGTTTATTGTTCAGTGTCCTTTATTGTCATAACTGTGTGTCCATAACTCTCATGATGAACCAGAACAAGTTGTTCTTTTGATAACAGGTACAAAGTTAAACAGGTTTAAGAGACATAGGGACTAGAATTGCATATTTATCTCTAAAATGCCCAAATTATGAAAGTTTCTTCTTTTTAAAGATTTATGAAAACCTGTCATATAAATGTCAGGAAGTCTAAATTCTGCATCCATTTTACATGTATATTAGTTAAGTAACCTACTAAACACTATCGATCAATATCTGTATTTGTGTCTTCTTGAATAGGTTTCAAAACTTACATTTGAGTCATTGGCGAGCACCATTGTCCGGTTTTCGATGACAAATCACCACTTTTACTGGTTAATTGTCACTATACCATATTCATAAGCACTTAGATGCTAATTTTCAGAACAAACCAACTCTTCTCGATAAATTACACCAAATTTGAAATTTGACATATTTGACTCCAATAACATATTCTGTGGCCCTTTAAGCTTCCCAAAAGCTTTAATTTGGTTATCAGATAAATGCTACCTTGGGCATGCCCAGTAGATAAGAAAACTTCATATCTTACCGTTTTACCTTGATGACTATAAGCACTATCAACACAACGTGATCTGAAATTTTGATTTCTTTAAGCCTCCTCTCTGTCAAATGAAATCTGAATATTGATGTTTATAATCTAATTAAACACATATTTATGTTATTTGAGCAGTTGTAAGTGTAAACGCAGTATTCCAGAGCACTATTTGCAAATTCATTACTACAGTACCAGATCAATGTTTGTTTTCAGGGGCAATATTCAATAATTGGTTCTAGAAATTAGTTCAAGTCTGATATTTCAGTGGCTGATAATAATTTTGTTAGATATCATCCCCTTACAGCTGAAAGAGATATTGGTCACAAAGCGTGAAGAAATACTGGACAAATTTTCACGCGTTTAAATTAATTGAGTGAAAAGATAACCAAGGGTCACAGTTAATAAGCTTAAATGATGTGGAAGTTGATTTAATGGAACTGGAGAATTGATAATGAACGTTTTGATTCCTGATGATTCAACTGACCATAATAGTGTGTTTTGTCCTAATAAGGATCCTAATTTAATCTAATGCATATGAAGTGTTTCTAATAATCATGTGAGAATTTTTATTTTTCATACAATGAAATTTATCTTAATCTGTTCATAATTTGAAATAACTTTCAAAATTACACCAATATAAAGATAATTTATGTTCATTTGAATAATAACACTAGTCAACATTTTCAAAAACAAAGCCAAAACAGAAAAATTAATTTGTAACTCTATATCATAAGAGCCAATATCGTTGATTCATTATATATGAAATTGGAACTATTGCCAGTGGGACCAATTACCAGGAAGTAAGGTAAATTTATATTCATTCCATTTTTAAAGCTAATAACTCTATGCATTTTTACATCAAACAATACAGAATACTTTTTCCCAGTTCAGTGTATTTTTCAGAGAGGCAAGATAAAAATAGCTTACAGGAAGACCATCAAATGTACACATTATACAGCTTGGGTGATATGTTATTGATCTGTGTAACAAAAGTTGCCGTTATAAGGGGAGGTAACTCAATATAACAGCAGGACCAGCTGTCGATGTATCTAGTCACCATATCAAATAGAGGATGGCGGCAGATGCTTATCAATCAATGTAAATATTTCATTAAAACAACCCACCCGCAATCATTTATTCATTGGATTACATACAGATCAATGCCATTTAACATATACTGAAAATTGCTGCTACAAATGAATATTTATATTTCTAAAAAGTTGACATTTCGTGTAACATATTGTATTTTTGTGGTATGTTTAATTATCTTTTTTGTGTAAATTGGTCTTGTTTATCTAGATGCGTACAGGAAGAGTGAATTTTAACCAACTTGGTAATTTTGATATTGTGTTATTGATGATCATTGCAAGGCAAATGATTGTCACAAAAAAGGGGGAAATTTATAAAATTGTGATGTAATTGAATAGTGAATGGTAAATGAGTTTATCAATAAATTGTGAAAACTTAACAGGACTATGAATTGTCAAATGAAAATTTGTAAGCTTTTGGTCAGCCATTTTTGTTTAGACATGATGTCAAAAAAGCACTTCCATAAAACTTACAACAGAATAAAAATAAATCATATATTTTAATTGATTATCCATTAATATACAAAACAATCATTGATGAGACCAATGGGTTATGCCAAATGAAGTCCTAGCAAGGCTTTTCCAGGTCACAGCGGCAAAGAATGGCTTCTTTTCTGAATGGGGCTTTTTGAGTGAATTCTCGCTGTACGTTCTATTATAAAATTGTAACCTTTTGTCTAATAGCAAAATTTAACGCAATCAAAATGTTCCACTCAGTAAAATGCTTGAAATTAATTTTAACATAATCATGAATAATATTTGTATAGACAGGAATTTACCCTTGAAATTTTTTCCAAAAAAATGCACCGCTATTTCTCTCCCTTTAATAGCAAACATGAAATGATTCAATGTTATCAAATATTTTTCATCTTAGATAAAACCATCTTTGTTTATCAGAAAAAAGATCAGAGATTCTAATTTGGTCCCAATTGGCTACAAACTCTTCTGACTCGATAAGTCAAGCATACAAAATGTTATTCTCGTAGACAAAAAAATTCAGAAAAAAACTGTTTTGCTCTCATTTAACTGCAACACTCAGTCTCTTTTTACAGAGCGTATAACAAATTAACGAAAGCATTCCTGACAATTTAATTCAACATCCAGCCATAATGAGTGTTTTCTTGCGGCAATCAAACACAAAAAGGGCTGATCGATATTACTAAATCACAGTGTGCTGGCCCCCTTGTGTCTGCTGCACAAAACAGGAACTCAGCTAGGCCCCTTGTTTTTACCCATAATGCAGTGGTGGTCCCACAATGACACAGTCATTGATTTATTAGTCATGTGATTGGGTTCACTGTCAGATAATAGGGAGGGGTAAAATTCTGAATGGTCAGATGTATGAACATTTGTGAGGATTGAATGTAATAGCAAAAATGATACGATCAAGAATCAAATGGAACGGTAATTTTTAAAATATCCAAGGTTTTTTTATTGAGGAATAGAAAAGCAAAATTGTGTTTAATCAAGTGGAATTTAAGGCAAGTTAAGATCATCAACTAAACGCCAAAATTTTTAATTGGATATAAAATTTGGGGCATTAAACTGAATAGTGAAGGTGTTCATAAAAATATAGACTGACACTCATTCTGTGAAAATTTAATTCTTAATAAAAGATTATCTGTATTAATGAAATGAGCTTCAGAGACATAATAATGAAAATAATAAGGGTACTTTTACCCAACAGACATCCACTTGCAAGGCACATGCTCAATGCGGCAGATATAGGATTTACCTAAATGTTGCTAATCCCGAATCTAGACTTGTTCTCAAAAGTTACTTGTCTGGCTTGGGTGAATTTAAGTTTGAAATATCATAAACTGCAGTGTGTGGGTCAGATTTGTAAAAATACAACTTGTCAAAATATTTGTGGAAATGAATTGAAATGCTACAGTGTGTTGAAGTCAAGGAGGATGTGAATTTGATAGCAAAATGTGTCAAATTCTTGAGGGAAGTGAAAGGAAGAGTCAATGGCTCAAAGTGACACGCTATATGACCTAACCTCATCCAATTATTTTTCAGCTCTGCCAGTCAAGCATGTCGCAATGTGTCAATTCACACAATCACAGCCCATCAATCTGTGTATCGACTGGGGGCCTTGTATTGCTACTGAACCGCATGTGGACGACACAGCTTCTAGCAGACTCAGCATAATTACACGATTGATACATACAGATCACGTTGGCCAGTGGCGGTTGTCTGTTACGCAGTTTCATGTAACCATATGACATCAGTGTAATAGGGCCTTACCTAGCGACCAACATGTGGTGGATAACCGGCGCTTGAGTGTACCGTTGTAACAGGAAGTGCCAGGAACAGGTGATAATGGCTTTTAGCAGCAGCCATTAAGAAAGAGGAAGTAAAGGGCACATAACTCTTTTACTAGAATCCCTTGTTATCATTTTTATGGATTATGGGCCTCATTTATTATAATTAGTTTTGTTATTTGGATTGACCTTTTGTAATAGAGAAGGGATATCTTAAACAAAATTTGATAGCAATAACAAAAAGAATCTACAAACTTTGTACAAATGTCGAAATTTTCGTGAAGGGATATGTTCTATTCTCTCCCTAAAGAGGTAACTCAAGTCGTAAAATCCTCATTTAACCTGTGTTGGAATGCAAGCATTTTTCAGGCTTTCTCTACTGGCAAAAAATTGAAGTAAAACACTTCTTTCATTAAGAGATTGGTTGTTGTCACCAATACCTAAACAATGAGTCAGTTGCTATAAGGTGTTGTGTCCAAAAAACTCGAAGTGTGAAACACAAAGTCAAATAAATTCTATTTTCCCTGAAGTAATAATTGGACCTTTTTATGAAAGAAACAGTGTGGTGATTGCACAAATAACTTTGACTGCATCCAGCAAAGTTTCTCAAATTCTACCCAAGGGAATTCTTGTTTTCAAACAGAGGTTAGCTCAGGATTTTATGACTAGAGCTACCACTGTGGGTAGAGAATAGAAATGTTCATGAGTGAAAAATCTGGGATCAACTAGAAAAAAAAAAAAAAAAACTTGAAACCATATTTCAGAATAAAAAGTAATTAATCTAGTTGATGATTTTGATTGGGATTCTTATCTGTTATGCTTGTCTTACTGACATGGTTCAAATGATTTGTTTAACGTCATGTTATATCAGTATAAAACAAGCTTCCTTAAAGCTAAAATGAGCGCTAAATATCTCTACTGCAATAATCAAAGTCAAACCCAAATCATCCAAAACTTGATTAAAAACCAGACCTCATAAACATCTCAGACAGCGAATTGGTGTCTTTGATTTGAATTTCCAGTAGCTCAAGGCTGTGTTGAGAAATACACCAACAAAATCAAAGGGAAGAACAGCTTTTCATTTTACAAATGTTTAAATCAACTTTTTTGCTGATGCGGTTCTATTTCCAGACCTATTAACATCGCTGTCAAAGACTTTGAAAAAACTTGATGCATTTGAAATTTTCACTCATTTTAATTGATTTCAACTTAAAATGGTTTTCATGGCATTTTGTCACTTGTTTTATACTTACTCATGTCACGTCTTTTATAAACTCCGAGATTACTATAATGTAATTATTATAAAGGGAGTTTTAACTGTTTTTCTTTGGTACTTTTTCACCACTATCTGGTAATCAAGAATTTTCTTTCATTTCCATAAATAATTTGTAAGAAGTTTGTACAGTTTCTTATTTTGCACTTATTTTCATTTATCACCTTGCTATGACAGTGCACCCAATTTTTTAAAACAAATACTGGTAAACCTGTTTTATTTCATTTAAGAATCAAAGGGATTTGAATTGATACAGGTGTGAATCTAATAAATATTTTCTACATTTTTACATAATCCACGCAAAAGCAATTCTAATGAGATTTGGAAAGTAAAAAAAACAACTGTTTTTATACCCATTTGAGTCAAATTCAGTCATTTAAGTATTTTCAGCAAACAATCAACTTCTATGGCAACAACCCACTTTAATATCATCAAAACAATTATTGCAATATTTAAAAGATGATGAAGGCAAAGTAACTCAAGAAGTCTATGAAAATCATTTGTTGTTTTTCCAAAATACAATGTTTTAATACACATGTGCAAATATGACAATATGAAACTGTTAACATTTACATATTGGTAATAGACAGCTTGCCTACCTGTGATATTGGGCTTGAAGAAAGCTGAATTCTTCCTTTACCCTGTCACAGGATTCTGACACTGTGAACTTGAAGGGTTGGCCCGGCTGGGGAGGACCCTGCAATGTTAAAAATAAATAATAATAATAAAATAATAAAAATAAATTAAAATTAGGAACATTTCAAACACTGAATTAAAAAGTCTCAACATTTTAAGTTCACATAAGGAAGGAAAAATACATTGGCAAAACTAAACAAAAGTATAATATAGAGATTATTATGGGAGTATTTTTGTCATTAAACTAAAATGTGTGAATTTGTGTGTTACTCCAGCAACATTGCTATTGTAAGAGTCATAATCCATTTTTGAGTGTAATAATTCCCTCAAAAAATGGGAAACGATAACTGCTTCTGTTGTTACAACTGTTTTATGATGTCAAAGACAAATTACAGAAATTCTGGTTAAAACTTTCGCCCCTTGTGCACATATGAATAATATGACAACACTTTTATTTTACCAATGATAATAAAGGATATTACCTGTCTTAGCAGAATTAATGAATGAGAGAGATTATTTTTAGCACTAACAAAATCACAAAAAGAATAGAATGAATTAACTGTTACAACACTCAAAAGAAGTACTATATCCTATTACTAACCCTCCAAAGAACATTTCGAGCAATCAACAGAAGTAATATCTTATCACTAACTTTCAAAAGAGGCAATGAATGAACATTTTCAACAATCAACATAAGTAATATCTTATCACTAACCTTCAAAAGAGGCAATGAATGAACATTTTCAACAATCAACAGAAGTAATATCTTATCACTAACCTTCAAAAGAGGCAATAAATGAACATTTTCAACAATCAACATAAGTAATATCTTATCACTAACCTTCAAAAGAGGCAATGAATGAACATTTTCAACAATCAACAGAAGTAATATCTTATCACTAAACTTCAAAAGAGGCAATGAATGAACATTTTCAACAATCAACAGAAGTAACATCTTATCACTAACCTTCAAAAGAGGGAATGAATGAACGTTTTCAACAATCAACAGAAGTAATATCTTATCACTAACCTTCAAAAGAGGGAATGAATGAACATTTTCCACAATCAACAGAAGTAATATATCTTATCACTAACCTTCAAAAAGGAGCAAAGGAATATTCCAAACATTCAACATAAGTATTGTAACATAAGTATTGTGACTTATTAGTGTGAATCAGCTGGGCCCGGCTTCAATAACAGAGTCAAAGAGGGGAATCTCAGAGCCCTGCTTATGGTCTATGCAATACCTACACAATGAGATTAAAGCCAATGGTGATATGACAGATCAACACTGGAAGCCTAGTTCATTGACACCCTATGGGGCCAATATGTTCCTGCCCAGAGCACCACTTGAATGGGCATCTGATGGGTTAGGGTGTATATGTATTTGTTGGCTTGTATGCCGAAGAGGTTCCTGCCCAGAGCACCACTTGAATGGGTGATCCGATGGGTGAGGGTGTTTTTGTATTTGTTGGCTTGTAGGCCGAAGTGGGACAGGGTTGTGGTACAGGGTTGTGGGTTCATGTTGGTTAGGGGTCAGTAAGCTCAAAGCACTTCACCCCAGGGCTATTCTGAAAGGGCATTTTTATAGATGAATAGAGTTGCTCTTGCACATATGACGGATTTGTTCAATAAATGGGTCTGTTAGAATAGAGTATGTACGTTGGAAATAGAATATGATTGTGAAAGTATTGAATTATTCAATGAATGTACAAAATGGTCTTAATCTTGAGAGGCTTCTAGGACAGTTCAACTCAATATGATATTTTGAACTGCTATGTTAATTCATTATGATGTTTTATGCAAAATATAATACAGAATTATTTGTAACAAGTAACAGAGTACGAAATTCAAGGCCAACATTATACAGATTTGTCACTACACTAAAAAGTAAAACAAAATTTGTATTACAGCATTAAAAATAATAATAAAACAATAGCCTTAACATAATTTCAGCATTTAATCAATAAAATATACAACAAATGATTCCTAAATATTAAATACAATACAACTTAAAAGACTAGAACTTCTCTAGAAAAATTAATTAATTCCTTAAACACATTGTTATGTGGAAGATGTTTAGATTGTGAATAGATATGTTTTTATTTATGAGAAAGGTAGATTTAAAAAAAAACTTTATAAACTTTCAGAGATCAAAATAGCCATTATTTCACTTGTTACTTAAATCTGTGAAGATTTACATCTATACAAACCCTTCGATAGAAGAATACGCATAAACATATGGATATGAAATATTAAATCATCTTGTGCTAATTCAAATAAAATAACATCAGAACAAACACATGATGACCTTTTAAAAGAACTGACTATTTTATTCCTGGCTAATACAAAATTAGAAAAGTCATAAATTATGAATGTGTTTGCTTTTGATAATAGAAACATGCCGACAGTTTCTAGATAACAGCAAACCTGTAGAGTCAGACAAAAACTTAGATAACACCTGGCAATGATAGTTTTCATTTTGTGATTTTGTTAAAAAAAATTTATTTGACAAAAGCTAATTGTCAGAAAGGTACTTTGAAGAGAAGCCAAGAATATTTCCATACAGGTGATAGGGACTGTGAAAGATAAGTGACAAGGAAGTATTCAGCCACCAGACTCCACAAAAGTAAAAGGAATTATTAGTAATGGATGCAGCATATTTGTTTTCTTTTCATAATACAATGTTTACATCATTCAGCCAGGTAGAAAAATTATTAATATAAACCTTTGTACCTCACGCGAGATCACAAGCGTTCTATTTGTCAAGGGAAAACAATTATTTCATGTGTCAGAACATTATTTCTAGATTAATTTATGTTGGGATGGACTTTCAACATTGTAATAGCCTTCGTAAGCTCCCACTTTGACTCCTAAGATTGTCCTAATCATCTCATGTGTGGAGCACACTGGTGTAGTGGTTAGCATGCTGACCTATCACGCAAATGGCCCGGGTTCGAATCCTGGTGGAGGCACCAGAAATTTGTAATCTGGGCCATGTTGTGTGCTGTGTCCCTTTACGGGAAGGTATGGACCTACACCATCGCGCGAAGTACTATTCCTTCAGGGTAAAAATACAATTTGTGTGCGTTTTGAGCATGCTCTGTCATAGATATATGCACAGTACAAGTTATTATTATTATTTACAACTACACAGTACAGTGTTGTGACATTAATGATTACAGTGGTTTTACAAAGGATTTGAAACAAATCTCACTGATGTAATAAAGTTATGCATCTACTGTATATAAGGCCGTCTTAATCCACAGAACATACCGAGCTACATTTTCAGTGAGAGTGTTACTATACACCATGATGACTTTGTCTATGAATTGTCAACATCTTCACTAGATAGATAGCTCAAAAGATGGGTGGATGGGTGAGTGAGTGAGTAGGAAATGGGATCCAAAGAATGAGGGAAAGAAAGCGAGAGAGAGACGACAGGTTCTAAAACAACACAAATTTTGTGTGGTGCCTGGCTTCTAATGTGGACCTGTCCAGTGACCCTACCAGGAGCATATAAGCCCCAGCTGGAATGGCTCTCCGGGTCTCTGAAGCACATAAACCATCACACCACCATATGGTATTGAGTCAAGTGGTGGATCTTTATTAGAAGATTGCAGTCTTGCAATGAAGAGTTCTAATTTTACAACTCTTCCTCATTCGTCTAACCAGCTTCAAAATGACTTTTAGGGAAGGAATCAATTCTTGAGTATGATAATATGCTAATATTACACATGTGTTTGTTTGTTTGTTTGGACCAGGAAGCTGATAGTCATTAAAGTTCCTTGTTGACAATTTCACTTGCTAAGAGTCCTGGAGTGTCTCTGATAGGTGCTCTTGCTCATAGAACACCCTGTATCATGTGGACCTGGGCTAGATACATCAGTTTGCTAAACAAGGACAAAACTACTCATGTCCTGAGGACATTGGTCCCCTTGTAAATGACAAAGGCAGTAATTAGAGAATGCTTATGCAACCTTTGTTTTCTGGCTGAAGTGCACACTTATAATCTTGATGGGATGCTCTTCAGTTGATAGAAGGAAGTTTCCAAAGTGCAAATGCTTTTGTTGTTAATGGATCATTAATACTTATAAAATGATGCTCAGGGGTAAAGTTATGAATAATCATGTTCTCTGTTAACCTAAGAGTTGAAGTTATCCATGAGTTTCAATAGCTGATTGCGAAACAGTCATGTGTTTGATAGATATTTAAAATTGGAATAAATAATAAATACCATCTTCACTATTTTGAAAATATACAATGCTTAAGAGAGCTTGCTTGCCTCTCAGGCCAGAAACCCGGGTTCGAAATCCCGATGGAGACACCAAAAATTTGTGACTTAGGTCTCATCCTGTGTTGTGTCCCTGGGCAAGACACATCATTCACTTTGCACTCAGTTCACCAAGCTGTACAAATGGGTACCTGAACAAGGGGAAAGTACGGACCTATACGGTCGCGTGGAGTGCTTGTTAATCGGCAGCACCAAACATACTATCCCTCCTGGGTAATAATACTCATGATGCTTTGAGCATGCTTTGTCATGGATATATGTGCGGTATAAGAAAGCTATTATTATTAATATTACTGGACATTCTACAACAACAGACATTGTCAAAGGAAAAAGACATCACCGACATGTACATACACATTGACAAAGAATAAGGGTTCATGCTGACAGTGTTAAAAGTGTTGAATCAAAAACAGCAATAGTTTGGGAAATCAAGATAAATTTTGATCATAAAACAATAGCAGAAAATGCCCAATATCAATGATATTGCTCTAAAACAATGGAAATAATAAAGGTTGTCAAAAAGCACCAGTGATGTATTGGAGCAAAATTCAAAACCAACTCTGGTTTCAAAAAAGGAAATTAATGTATACTTAGATAACAAAGAACATGGTTGTTTTTTAAATGACAGACTAATGTCTTATCGATCTGAAATTAGGACGCCAAACACCAGCCACTGACAGATGAAACTTCAAAATGCCCGAATACGCCGACATAATGCCGAATAATTGATTGGCAATCGGGGTTTTACAAGTTAGCTTGAATGTTATTTTCGTTTTTGTGTTTAACGAACGCTTCAAGTGATTTTTTTTCAAAATTAGAAGAGGACTTGACGTTAATAAACTCTTTTCTCTCTTGTCCGATAATGTGTTTCCTTTCTCCTACACGTTAATGGAGACACAGCTTCTCTAAAAGTGTAAAGGTTTAAGTGAAAGATCTCAAGTGCTCCGATGACTGTAATTTTCATACCATGTATGTTATCCTTGAACGTAGTTCATATGTTTCCTTTTCGTCTTTATGTTCTATTTTTATATTGAAATTAGGACTTTTGAACAAAGAATGTATCTTTTAAGTTTAAAATAATTCACCTCCTCCACATGGAAATCGTGCCAAACTATTCGATTTTTAAACTTTATAATTAATGAAATATTATGTTTCCATAAAATCTATTCCCCTAGCGGTACATGAAATGTTATAATGATTAGACATTAAGCTTTGGATCTATGCTATATTACTTATATTGATTTTTCCGCCTTAAACTGGAGGGTCCATAATAACAAAGATTTATTTAACATCAATCCAGGCCTATATCACATTACATTAGCAAGAGCGTCCATTATCAATAAATGTAAGGCAACCCCGTTTCACCAGAATGACAAAATTGACACATGTATATAACTTTCCTAGAAACCGTAATTGTTTGTTTGATTTCAATATAAGTTTCTTTAAACAGCTGTCACTATGTCCACAAATTGATAGGAGACACTGACTGTGAAATATATTCCCTCTCACACAAAGACCATCGACAAAGGTGAAACGTATATACATGTGGCGTGATAGCATTGAAGAAGGATGTATTAGTCTTCAGGGCGTTAAGAATGGACAAATGAAATTATTGTCATAGTATTTCACTTTTCTGAATTAAAAATTAAAAACATGATTATAAAATTAAATATAATGTATAAAATATTACGAACCAACCAAATCTGAGAACTTAACCAGTCACTGCTAGCAATAGCTTCTACTTCAACCATCTTCGACCTTTCCGATGAGTATAAGATTACTGGGTTTTTTTCATAAACAAACTTACCCTACTTCAATCAAAGATAAATTTCAGCTATCTTTTCCTTTTTGAATTTTACATGAGTGTTATATCAAATAATAATAATTGCAATATTTAAGAACTTTATGATATCATAACATACCATATTTATCAATACAACAGAGGACTCATTCTCAAAGACTGATGGGGTGTTGAGTGAATTTTATCTCCTTAAAACATATAACTTCCGTGATTAGAAGGTAGGTCGAATTAGCATGCTTTCTCTCCTATACAATCTATACCTTCATCAAGATCTCCATAAGGTAAAATAGATACCTAAAATAAGTCTTATCCGTGCCCAATGAATCTTACATGCTCATAAATCTTCAAGCTTAGATTTCCAAGGAATTTTTTCTCTTAGGGGTCGGTATTCAGGTTTTTTCAAAGATTATTTCTCTTCGTTGATCTTCAATTGTATCCGTGATCATCTTAACTTGAAAACATCCATTACTAAATATAATTGTAATGTAATATGCATATACAAATTACAACTTTTCCCGGTATTATAACAACCAATTTGCTCGCTTTTATCCGAATTAAAAAGAACGCAGTTATAAGCAAACTCATATTGGCCCTCGAGCCTTGAAGTGAAGTCAGTTCATCCCGTTTTTATTTAAAATCAATCAGGCTTCTGGTGTTCCAATGATTAAATCTCTACTTTTCCTATCACGACATCCTGACACTGCCATCAAGCCCAACATCACTGACAGCAGTGACACACAGTGCCAGAGTAACGAGACGAGAACTAGCTGTTAGCGACTGTAATCAGTTGACAGATATATGCACGACTATCATCTCATATAGATCATGTTGGTGGGCAACAGGTGCCCGCTTGACAAGCAATAACAACAGGTACTTTAGGCGTAACTCTAGAACTAATGTAACACAGCACATCCTGCAAGATTATGTTACACCATGTCTTCAATTTCAAATGGGTAATAACGTATTAGGAAAACAGGATAGATACTTGATTAAAGAATTTTACCACCCGCAGCGTTATTCCTAGGTCATCAGCTTAAAGGGACCATTCGAGCGGCTTTCATCCGCCATCTTGAAATGTTAGTGTTGCGAGAAATCTGCATTGCGAGAAAATGCTGTATTAAGCTAAATCATTGACAAAATTAAGAAATAACAAATAGATTGATAGAAGAGCGGCATATTTACAAATAATTCATAATAAAATTTGTCAGTTACGACAATGTTTTGTCGTAGTAATGCATTCCACATTCGTAGCTCCGATGATTGGCTTCATTTCACGAAGTTTTTCTTTTTTGATCGATACACTTGATTCTTTGTCAAATTGTTAAATCTTGAACAACTGAAAGGTTTACCTCGTGTACATATTTGAAATTAAGTGTGAAAAGAATCATGTAAAAATCATATATATTTGTTAACAGGAAAGTCCTCCTGAATTTCGTTTCCACAAAAAATACCCCGCTCGAATGGTCCCTTTAATTGCCTTTCTGAACACCGTTTGGAGCTAAAGGTGTCATACTTCTCAAAATGTGAAAGGACAAGAAACGAAACGATTGAATAAACCTCCTTATAGACCCCTTCTAGAAACATCGCTGCCTTCACAACTTTCCGTTCTTGGTCATGTTTAGTCCTGCTTCATGACTGTGTACTTAAATAAAAGCCTTTAATACAGTCTAGGCCCACATTAAGCAAGTCTATATTGACTGAATAGTACACATTAGGAGCCCGAAGAAAAGAATATATAGATGAAGGAACAGTCAATTATTAAAATATTTCATAGACTAGATTTTAGTCTAGGTCATGTTCAGTTGGATCAAAATCATTGTGATAAAGATAATGGTAAATCTAAAACAAAATTTTACCTATACCTATATGAACCTTTTAAAACATTATCGGATACAATGAAAGCCGACAGATGTCATTGGCGGCATTTGACACTGCAAATCTTCAGATGACAGATATTGGACATAACACTTGCAGCGGATTTACGGGAATATGCAACCAATTAGATTCGCGTGATCTAATGCATCATTTAACTATTTGGATCACAATCATTTTAATAAGGTTAAACTAAGATGAATTGTGGGATCACCCTTATTCACATGCAGTAATGCGTAGCTCGGTGTGACTCACATCATTATGCGTGGTGATAGCGTATGCAATTACATGCCTCCAATGCGATACGCTCTACTGATATTCATTATACTAACAGTAGTGTAGTCTGTACGGTCCCACAACCCTATTAAGTGATCATTTGTACACAGCGCACTTGCTGCTAAATGTGAAACGACAGTTTATCTTTCGCCTTTTTTCCACACACATTATAAACTCCTCTTCAGCAATTAATATTTTTCATCGCATGAAATATTACCCAAACCTGTAAATGTGAACAACGTTCTGGAGAGATCACTGAGTTCATATATTCACCTTCTCTGTTGCACTGTAATCATGCATAGCTATCAACGGGGTATCATTCACCACCTTTATCATTCTTAGAACTCGATCACAACATAAATCTGTTAATAGTCTATGTAAACAAGTTGTACTTACATAGTGGTGGCAGGGTGGGAAAGAAGATTTGAGTGCAATGGAGATGCAGCTTGACGTCTCTGGTGTGGATTCGATTCTCAGCAAGGATTGCACCTTTAACATTCTACACAGTAGGTCAATACGCTAATAGCATGAGTTCGATTCCCAGCAATCAACGCATTCTGTATATAAAGTTCCTCATTCCATTGGTGGGGGTTCGAACCTAGTAAAGACTGCGAATACAAGTCATTCTTTAGCGTGGTTCTTTATTCCGACGGTGTAGTGGTGAGACCGAATAAGGACTACGCCTTTGTCATACTATAGAGTAGTTCTTCAATCCGATGGTTTTGGTTGGAGTTCCTAGTAAAGTCATCGCCTTTAACATTCAATGGAGAGATTCTTCATGCCATTGCTTTATGATCTCTGACTTGGTTACGATATCTACACGATCAATTCTATACATAATGTGAGTTGAAATACAATGATGTTTCGTTAACATTCGTTAATCAACGATAAAGGGTTTTTCAAATTGAACACTTGAATTCAATAACATTCCCTGAAAATCTTTGAATTTGACATTCCCAACAGCGGCAATCATTGGTATAAATAATAATCAAATAAGCAGGCTTACTGCCTTCTTTCAAATGAATATTCTTCCGACATTCACATTCATGTTCCATCTTTTTTCCACCAGCGGTTAGAGCCTTTTAAACTCAGGACTCTATCGTTTATGATTAACTAAGTGTCCATTCCTCGTTAAGTACAACGTATTTGCTGTTGAATCTTTTATTCAATTGACCGTAAAGACATGTTTCATCACATTGTATATCAGTATAAATGTTGATTTCCCCATTATGATAACTTCACGATATCCTTCAAGGAAAACTCTAAAACATATTCGCTGTTTAATTTGGTTTCACAATTGAACTAAGGATAATTGAACACATACGTGGCAACAAATAATCGCTCTATGCATATTGGTATGTGTTATTGGTCCCCTTTATGATAACTTGACGACTTCCCTAGAGCGGTATATCGGATTGCCTTGCCTCTTGGAAAATACGTCAATTTCGTTGATGACTCTCGCTGTCAGTCGTAATCGCAGTATTACGAAAGCGCTGACAAATCCATCAATAGTTGAAACATCAATCTAGTATTTCCAGCTTGAGAGGCCTGGATAACGGTCTGGATACATTATTCCAGTATTAGGATTGTTCCAGGGGACGTGGCGTGACATCAAGTGGCACGGTGGTTGTGTGCACAGTTGATAACCTTCTGTTTATTGCTCCTCGACAGTCTCATGTCGACTTAGCAGCTTCAATCTTTAATAGCTTTCTAATAATTCACCACGTTCATTATTACTAATGATAAGTAATAAACAACGTTAAGATTTATTTATGTGAGTATTTGAGATCTGTTCAAGACGTCTGCTTATATAATCACCCTCGTTGATTTGTACTATCTAGACTAGTTTCTTTTTCCCCTATATTTAATATTCTAGTAATCATACACCTCTTTACCACGTGAAAACGACATGATATATCTTTTATTCAAGCATTGTGTGAGTATGCTCATAAATATGTCGAGTTTTCTATTAGTGATATTTTAGTAATCTTACAGCATCGTTTGAAGAGCCTAAGATATGTTTCATTAATCCAGCATTATGTCTATTTATGAGCTATATGAAAGTTATATTTTTAGTCACATCGACGACACCACAGCATTCAGGCTCTGGGAGAAACGATGAAATCACATTTTTAATCCAAATAATAAAAGGCTCGCATCAAACGCAGCCTAAAGGATACTTTAAAAATGGGCCGCATTAGGGTAAAGTCGAGTCAGGGGTGGCGGGTTATCTAATTCATTATTGAAAGAGTTTAGAAGGAAATCATGTTGCCACAAAGATGGTACAACTTTAAGTCCAATACACTCAAATTATTCTTTATATAAAACACCTGTTAAATGTAAGGACACGACCGAGGAGATTTCTCCATAAATAACAATTTCCAAATTCCGACATAATGATATGTTCACTCAAAGCAAACAGAGTGTCTTCATTGTTTTCTCTCGGCTAATTGGATCTAATCATACTTTTTCAAACGGGCAACAATAACATCATTAACAGTCAACATAACAATAACAGACAATGCAAGCAGAAAGAAAATATCCAACAAAGTCAAAATGTTAGATAAATATTTAGCTCGATGAAGGCTCTATGTCAATAACTGCAGACAGCGAGTCAATGTATAGGCGACAAGCGCCGTCAACAAAGCTCGGTGAAAGCGCAGTCAAGTGTAGCATCGTCGCAAACATAGACAACAGCACTCGGACCGACCTGTTCAATACTCCCCGGCTTAAACACACCGGCGGTTACCTACACTCATTAGGGACATACATGTTATGTTAATGCAATAAACATCGATCGCGTTATTTACCGTGCCTTGATCCTGGTCGATTTTATATGTAGGAGATACAGGGAGAATGACATGGCCAAACAGTCAACTGTTAGTTGAGAGAAACCACACGTGCGTCACCAGATATTTGGCTTCTCTGTCGGTCGATACCTAGTCGGTGGTACTGAATAAAATCCGTCATTTCTTATACCGCTATACTAAGGGTTAATATTGATGAGGGCGATGGAGATAACATAACCGATTGGCTTGACTGAAAGGCGTCTAGACCGCTTATTCACTGGACAGGGTTGTTTTTTTTATAACAGAACGAAAGACATGGGACTTTTCAAAACAAACTTGTATTTGTTTTTATTTGAGTGAGGGATGAGGGCATTCATTTAGTACATTTCTTAAATCAAAATGGGCTTGTGAATTATTATATCCTACAAAATGTCAACCAGGGCACCCTTGGTTTGTAAGTTCCTTTTGCTCGCAACATCATTTACATATATGCATGCTCACACATCGCTCACATAAACAAAACGTGAAATCTCTTGACAACAGCACGGTTTAAAAACTCAAAAAATATCTAAATCTACAACTTACCGTAGTTTAAAAAGACGTTTATACAAAGGCCATACTGTTACAATATCCTTAATAGCAATTATCACCTCCAGCATTTCCATAAGTTTAGTCAATAAAACGGTTTCTCGTTTCCGCAGATTTCATACTCTCAAATAATAAAATACCGATTTTCGAAAAAATATTGATAACGTTTCCTTTATATAAATATATATATATATATATATATATATATATATATATATATATATATATATATATATATATTAACTTCCCAACCGGTAGCACAGATCACTAGAACAGTTCGACACGTCTTTTAAAAATAATATAGACTGGAGCGTAGGATTGATTGGCTTAACAGACCGAAGCCAATAAAATTCGCTAACAGACGCTTATATCGATTAAAGCTCTCGTATTTGACACAGGTAATTAAGTAAACAGATTTCCATAAAGACAATTGATCTTCAATCTAAATACATTTATGACTGACTATCTCGACAAATGAATCCCAGAAATAGCAGTGTTGATCAAAGGTTAACGGTGTACTTCAACTATAAAGTTTACATAAGTGGTACTACCTTTTAGTTTTTAGACATACTACATAGCTTAACCGATTAAGGTATGGGAAAGTCGATTCTAAAACAAAATTTAGAAACATTAATCTAAATATGGAAATGTGTAATCTACTTAAAATGAACTGTTATTGTTGCCACGACTAAGAAACATGCCGGTGAATAAGTAAAGTATATAAAGATATTGATCTAGAAATTTATGAAAAAATATTAAGATGAAACAGGTATACATCGATAACTTATATAAGTGGCCCACCGGTAAGTATGTGTCCGTAACAAAAGGAGTAATGCGACGACTGATGAGCGTAATCAATGCCTAGTGTTTGTAAACATTGCGAGAGCGGCACTTGGAAGATTGTAGTTTACCTTATCGATCGGACTATCTGGGTGTAATATCGAAAACCAATCTGAAGGCGTAATGACTAGGCCTGTATATAGATTACAGTGTCTGGGATAAAGTAAGAGGTCAATTTTCCCTGTCGCAAAGTGGTTGCACTAATACAATGGTAATACAACACGAGTTGGCGCTAATACAACGTCGATACAACCGTGACGCGCACAATAGCCGAGCGACAAGCCTTGTAATTCTCAACACACCGAGTAAACTCGAGACGATCATTAAAGGCAGGTTTTGGGAGTCAAAATAAACACAAACGAACATGGGCTGAACTCTTATATATCTTTGGCACAGAAAAGCGAAATAATTGTCGCCGTTAAGTATCAAAAAACGTCTTAATGCCTATTTGATGTGTTATTGAATAAAGTCATTTTTTAATGAAATTATTGTGACTCATTGGAAAGTAAACAACAGAAGGATTTCCTTGTGGAATGAATCAGTTCCAAGATCGCTTTGACTTGCTAAATATGAGTTTGATTTAAATCTAAATATTGGAAAGAACGTGTGACAACCAAGATTCAATTTCATTTCATTCTGAAGTACACAGAGAGATTTGATGATATTCCTTGTATTCCCAAACCATACAATTCTCACTGAGGATGGTTGAATTATAAAGATAAGATTTCATGATATTGTGTAGTATAGTGTTCCCAATATTTCGATGAAAATAAAATATTCCATAAGTAGGTCACTCCAGACGCTAATGATAATTATGGTCTTAAATTTCACATGCATGAAGCGGAAGTGGTGAAATATACATGTTAAATGTTGTCATGTAATGCTGACACGGTGTTGACTAATTCCAGCATGAAAGTCTCGTGCCCAGCACCTGTCAACACGGACATGTCAACACGTGGTCGACGTCAACACTGACACCATCGTGATAGATGCTGCAACTTATATCATCACACCTGGTCCGAGTAACATGAATACATGGTCCAAGTATAATGTTTTTAATTTGAGAGGGAATTCACCTTTTACTGGTAAGTAGGATAGAGGATGGTGAGGTTTACATTTTAGAAATCTCAAAATTAAAGCAGTGAAACGCAAAAACCATCGAGAATAACTGTTTTGTGACCGCGTGTTTGTGATGTCAAGAACACTGAATTGAAAAGACAAAAACAATCTCTTTCTAAAATTTCGACTGTTTTGCAGCCACCATGAATAGACGTTTGGTCAGGACAGTCACCTAACAAACGCAGCTTGCAGTAAAACAATGGCATTTAAATTGTCAATATTCATTGAGATGTATATATAATTAAATGGATGCTAAAATATATGACGATAATAACTGTATCTGCCACAGACTACTGTGTATGTGTGTCTAAAATAAATATTTTTATGACTAAAATATCATTTCAGAACTGGTACACATAAATGTAGATATATCTACCATTCAGGAAGAAAGCGGGGAACATCAATTTTTCAATGGGATCCATAATATCGAACCAGACTTGTGGTTTGGTTAGTCCTCTAATACTGTTTTATACACGAAACCAGAGCATGAGATTGAGCGAATGATAACTGCTAGGTAGCGACACCTAGAAAGCAACGTGAGAAGTAACTGACATCGAGCAACACAACTCGGAACAGTTCTGAAGTAAGACGGAAGTACTGGCTGGCACCAAGTACCTCCAACCCGAACACGACCACTGCAGTCAAAACGTTGTGTGGAGACCTTACGTACGAATAACATTATCCCGCAAGCGAGGGTAATACCACATGCCCCCATAAACATCGATCAAAACTCTAATTATAACAAGACGGCGATAACAAACGTCAATGCCAGCCAAGGTACTTGGATTCCTTTCCGGACTCTAATGCATTCTGTGTACTGGCCCAGCGCAAACTGAGCACAGCGTCAAACTAGGTCCAAGCACTTGACTGACATACCATTCCATCTTCCCTTGTCCCTATCACACACACTCACAGACCAGGCACCGCCACCCAACTGCCTGAGTCATGGAATAAACTAATTATCCCACCCCGTCACCGATACTCCACAGTTGGGCCGCGCAACTCAAAGCGACTCTGTACTTGATAATGTAAACATAACACTTGTAAAACATGACATATGTGCTACAGTGTTGGAGAATAGCAATAACATGCCGGGTTCAAAGAGGCGATAGAGGTTCTCTTAGTCATATATACAATGGCAACGTTGCCTGTGTACAACAAATCACTTACGGGATGTCTGCTTGCGTACATCTTGGTCACTGTACTGGTATCCTCGTCCGAGGAACAATATCTCTCTTCAAACGCCAATCCTCAAAGTGAATCCTAGTTCAAGCAATTTCCGTATCAAAAAGCCACAATCTTCGTCTTCCGAGTTTGAGCCGCCAAGTGGATTTTTTTCTGCCCCTCTCGAGACGACAGACTATATTCCACTTGCGTAAACAGCCAGCACTTCGAGACCAGAGGTCGCAGTAATATAGCGGCTCAGCAACATAATCGGTCACTCGCGAACGCTTCGCTACATCGCACACTCAGGTGGAAGTCTATCCCCAGCAGAAATAACACTGGTAGATCCTGGACAGTAGCCAACGCCTCCTCGATGCCAGCACGCTTGTTTATGGTGCACAATACTGCACCGATATCGAACACTCACATAGAAAATGCCGTGTGAACAGGCTGTTAAGATACCACACACATGAACGTAATCCGCCACAGCGCATTAGCCCCAAGTTACAATGCCAGTCAGCAAATAGAACTCTCCATATAAGGGGACGAATGATTGGCCCTATCAACAAACACAGCCATCTTCCTTTAGACCCACGTGGGGTTATTTGTTATGCACCGTTTTCCCACAGATTTGTCCAATCACATTGAATAGGAGGAGTTTGACAGTAGAGCTGTGAATAATCAAGCATAATGCGTGAATACATTACTGTCACTCAAAGTAACGTGACTGCACCGTCTCGAAGCTCGCTGTTTATGTAATGGCTTCAAGGGAGATTGAGTGACGTGCTCTATTCTTAATAGTGTCAGGAAAAGGATGGAATATGATTGTATTTTGCTTTTTAAAATTCGAATGTCTTCGTTCATTTGATTTTTGTGGAGCCTTTGTGTTCATGTGTAGCCCCTAACTAAACTTGCTAAATTGGCAATTTAACTAAATATGAAAAGCTCTAATATGTAAATAATGTCAATATGTATAGAACACTTTTAAATCACTGTAACAATATACACACTCAAAAATAACAGTTAGTGCATGTATCTTATGATATTGTATACATCTAACAATCTCAAACTTCAAAAGAGGTTGGAAATGCTTAAATTTGATGTCAGTATAAGAATAATGAAAAAGTAAGTAAATCCAAGTTTTGTAAGCTTTTCTATTTATCAATATAGTGTTCACTTAGTGCGGTTCCACAGCTTTATAATGATTCACGCTGATTGGTTGAACTTGCAGAACTCCACGTGATTTTGAAATGTCTCTGACAGTTTCAGGCCCCGCCTTCTCACCACAAGCTGGTTATTACTAAAAGTACGCTCGGATCAGCAACCGAAATCGGCTTATATCTTATCCGGTAAATACCTGGTAGACAGATTTAGCTGTTCTTGATGTGAATCAGAGAGGAATAATCTCACTGAAATGCCCGCTGTGCTGACTGATGCGGTGAAAATTACTTGTTTACGTAAATCATGACGCATAGTTATAATCTAACACCAAGAAATTGTGCACGATTTAATTGCACCTCAACATCTAAATTTGCAGTGGTCGTCGGCCTAAGTGTGATTTTATGTTATCGCACTTAAACTGCTTTAGACAATTCCCAGGTCTTTTAATTTTACATGATGTAAAAAGTAATTTTTTTTTAATTCAGGATGCCTACCGCTTAAAAATGGTATAAAGATGTTGCTTAAAGACAATCTTAGTCTTGTGGTCATTTATACAAGACCAAGCACACTGATGGACTTGCTCGGTTATGTTGTCACTTTTCATCAAGGTCTCAAATAGTCTGTAGGAAAGACCCTGAAATAAGGTAGAAGCAAGTCTATAAAAAGACTTAAGAGCTTGATTTTCAGTCTCGTTTTCATTTCATTCAATATTTCTTCAAAAATCGATTGACTGATGCATTTTTCATTTCAGAGTCTAATTGTTAGACTAGGTCTCAAAGTACCATGTCAGTTTGGAAAGAACCTTCTATAGAAAGTATGCTGACAAACTATGGACATGATTTTAGGTCCTGGATACGAAGGTGTTGGACATTAAATCCACTCTATCCAGATTACAGAAATCTATATACACTCGATTACTTTTAACATATAATTCATTTTATTATTTATATTCTAAAGGTAGAGGTAATTCAATTTGTGAATCAGGTGGAATACTTTTTCACACTAAGTAACGCCTCGTTGAGTTGACAACTGTGTGAAGACGTGGTCTTATATGCATGCTCACAATATATAATTCAGTCCAGTTTGTGATCAAACAACGTCTAATATAAGCTCATGTAGTGAAGAAGAGAATATTTTGTATGGACCTTGTCCACTTTCACAGACGATTACTTCCCTTTAAGGAGAACCCATCGGTTGGAAATCCGGAAAGAATTACAAAAAAACGATTTACGCGAAAGACACAAAATTGCATTTCGGAACATTCATTGATATCTATCAATGATTCTTTGTTCGTGCTTTGTTACATCATTCCTACTTTTATATAAGCTCGATATTTCATCAGCACAGCGACCATGTCACATGCAGTGCTCAGAGTATATAACAGTCTCTCTGAATTGATAAGCATCAGTTCCCAACATAATACCGCCGTCATATAAAGCGGGGTCGATTCCCATCACTCCGCGA
Source organism: Phorcus lineatus (assembly GCA_921293015.1). Lineage (NCBI taxonomy): Eukaryota > Metazoa > Mollusca > Gastropoda > Trochida > Trochidae > Phorcus > Phorcus lineatus. The sequence goes on from OV121081.1 coordinate 53,105,509, forward strand.
ACAATACGTTTATGTCGTGTCTCCTTTAAAACGGGACAATAAAATATCGAGGTATTTCTATGATCCGCCATCGACAAGCGAGACACGGGTGTTTGGTTTCAGAGTTCCTGGTTGGCATCGACCGAGCCTGTCGAGCCAGTCTGTTAAACAGCACGCGCCAACACTGCCATCTAATTGCAACATTTACATTGCCTATCGATTTCAAACACACATAATATAACATATCACCGCCGAGACCTGTACTCGACTATTTGCTCAATTTTCAAAACAGCTTTCCAAATATTAGCTTTTCCGCGGAATGCATATAGGCCGTCAATTCGGATTTGCCTAGGAAGAATAAGCCGGCTCTGGGGAGTTTGTTGGATCATTTAAATCTTGGCTTTTTGTTCCTAACTCGCTGACCCCTCCCTTAGAAAGAATGCTTGCATGTACTCGCACACTTGAGAGATGTGATTTGATATTGTATGTGGTAGACACCATTTGGCGGAGAAATTGATTAAATCTTTGTAAGTACGTGACATCACATTGGAAGTCCCAGGGTGAATTAATCACAGCCTTGTGGATGTAATTGTGTCCCTCAACCGGAATCGATCATCCTAATGGTCAAATCTGGCCAGTTCTTCATTAATCTCGTCGATACTGGCCGAATCTCGCTGGTCAATACACTCCAGCGGAAAAGCGAGCTCCATTGTGATTGACAGATGTAGGTCATTAATAGAAACATGAAATATCGCTATGACAGATCCGTTAGTTTAATCGAATAGCGGCAATATTTCAACTTGAATAAAGAAACTAAAGCAAACAAATTTGAAAAGCAAATATAAAAGCGTATTGGTTCGCTTCACTCAGAAATAAGACTTCAGGAACTCATTTTCACATTTTAAAAAATTAGATTGATGAAAAAATGCATTTATTTTTTCTTGGCCGCTTTTTCGATAAAATAAAGTAGTAACCATCTTTATAAAAACATCGGCCTCGCCTTCAGGGGTAATTCAGTTACGATTTGCATCTTAATCAAAATAAAGACAATTAATTAGTGTTATGACATAAAGGGACTTTTGACGTGAGATAATGGATTTATCATTGGTGATCACCTCAGGAACTAACTTACCTATCCTCCTTGTTCCTTGTGGAACATAAGGCAGGCAGTAGTTGTCTCCATTTCGTTCTGTCCCTGGCTACAATATCTACGGCTCTCCAGGTGTTCCAGCCCATACCATTCCTCTCATTTTCTGCTGTCTTTCTCCATGTCTCTCTTGGTCTTCCTCTTTTCCTCTTCCCCTCTGGAGCCCATGTCAGTGCGACTTTCGTGTCCTCTGTAGAGTCTTTTCTCAGGACATGTCCGATGTATCTCCATCAGGAACTAAAGCTACGTTAACTATTCCTATCTCATCACATTTCTCAAAGTTACCAGGTGGTCAGATTTTATTGTCAATCCTCATTTTATTTTCTGACCTGTACCAAAGAATTATGTTAAAAAATTTACATTTCTAAAAATTTAAAACCATAAATGTCCAAATGTTCTGAACCTTTGAGGAGTGTGAGTCGAGTTTTCCAAAAAACTTAAGTAATGGATGTGGAAACGAGAAGATATGACCTTGTTTAACCATTGACCAATAGGAGACATGCGTCATGGTTTTGATAAGTTGTCGTGATCCATATTCAACGCACATGTCAGATGCTTAAGGCGAAAGACAAAGACACTAGGAACACAAAAGCGATTTGTGTAAGGAGGAAAGCCTAAAAAAACCACCACATCGGTTGTTACCTGAATTAGCATCTGCTAACAACTTCAGATAAATCTTTATAATATGGAAAGGAAAGCGGGAAATTAGACAGACAGATTCGAATATCGCTCTTTTAAAGATCGTTAGTGCCTCTAAGTAGAAATGGCTCGCTGCTCCAGATAAAAAAAAAAGTCCAAACTGATTCCTGTTATATGGAGGAAATTCTGAAACAACGCACATGAAATCTACTTTTCTGTACTTCACTTTGTTCAGTATGTTACGTGTGAGAATTCTGAATAATAAATGTCCCCTTTTCAGTGTGACAAACAATTATATTTAATTTAAAATCTTATTATTAACAAACAAAGGGTTTAAGATTACCATATTAAGGAATGATGTCACAATAAATAAGCTAGCAAAATACAATCTCCAAAGTCCTTGGTTTACGCAGCAGTTGACTGAACTTGAATCAGTCGATGGAATCTAAATGAATCAGGGCTTAGATTTTCGAAGCTCTCTTAGCGTTACGATTGTAGTTAGCTAATGTATGGTGCTAAGAGAGATTCGAAAATCCAGACCCTGGCGTGTAGAGGCATCCAAATGTGGAGAACAATGGCGCGGGAGATCGCAAAGTCAAATGTAAGAACCATGCAGGAATAATGTAGAGATCTACTTCTTGAAGTTTCCAGGAAGACCTCAAAGCTGTAAAGCGCTACGGTATTCATGCAGGAAACCGATGGAATGTTCTAGACTTATCTAGTTTACATGATGAAAACAAATGTGTGACCCATTAAACAATGCAGCAGTTTTATACAATGTTGAACTATATATTCTCATGTCACATAACAAAAAGTTCACTTGTTTCAATATAAAATTACACTTAGTTCTATTATAGAGTTCACTTGTTGCGATGGTATAGTGCACTCAGTTCCATTATATAGTTAACTTGTTGCGATGGTATAGTACACACAGTTCCATTATATAGTTCACTTGTTGCGATGGTATAGTACACTCAGTTCCATTATATAGTTAACTTGTTGCGATGGTATAGTACACACAGTTCCATTATATAGTTCACTTGTTGCGATGGTATAGTACACTCAGTTCCATTATATAGTTAACTTGTTGCGATGGTATAGTACACTCAGTTCCATTATATAGTTAACTTGTTGCGATGGTATAGTACACACAGTTCCATTATATAGTTAACTTGTTGCGATGGGATAGTACACAAAGTTCCATTATATAGTTCACTTGTTGCGATGGTATAGTACACTCAGTTCCATTATATAGTTCTCATGTTGCGATGATATAGTACACGCAGTTCCATTATATAGTTCACTTGTTGCGTTGGTATAGTACACACAGTTCTATTATATAGTTCACTTGTTGCGATGGTATAGTGCACTCAGTTCCATTATATAGTTCACATGTTGCGATGATATAGTACACGCAGTTCCATTATATAGGTCACTTGTTGCGATGGTATTGTGTAATTCGTGTTATGGTAAAACCCATTTGTTTCGATGGTATATTACTCTTAATTTCATAGTATTGCCCATTTGTTTCGCTGTGAAAGTACACTTAATAGCATGACCAGTATTGTTAACTTTGTTCTCTGGTACAGGTTACCCTAAAGGTTTCTCTGATAAAGTAATTTGTTTATAGAATGGTTCACTATTTTATGGTATAGTTGACTTATTTTTACAATATATAGCTTACTAGTGTTATGGTATATTGTATTTGCTTCTATGTAAAATCAACTTGTTTCGATGCTACAATACACTGAATTTGATCTAAGATTACACTTGGTTCACTATTTGCTGAGGTGGTTTTACAGTATTGTTTATTTTGTTTTCTGGTATAATTGGACAAGTACTGTGGTGTAGTGAACTTGCTCTTATTGTATAGTTCGCTTGTTTATATGGTTTATTAATTTCGAAGCACAGTGGCGTAGTGGTTAGCATACTGGACTCTCACGCCAAGGGCCCGGGGTCGAATCCCGGTAAAGACACCAACCATTTGTGACCTGGGTCTTACATTGTATCGTGTCCATGGGAGAGGCACTCAATTCTGATTGAACGTAGTAAACTCAGCTGTACAAGTGGGTACCTGAACACAATAAAAGCATGGAACTATATGGTCGCGCGTAGCGCTTAACAGGCAGTATAGAAAGTACAACTCCTTTAGGTTAATGATACAAAATTGAACGCAATATAGATGGACATTTAGTATATATTATTTTATGATTATTATAAACTTTACGCTGTTCTATGGTATAGTTCACTTAGTACTACATTGTACCACCTTGCTTTCATTCCATAGTTGACTTTCTTTTATTGTATAGTTTATACAGTATAACCAATCCATTTTTATTGAAAAATATCAAGTTCTGTGATATATCTTTCGTAGTGCTATGGCTTAGATCACCTAGTTCTATAGTGCATATAGTTAAGCCTGTTCTCAGTATTGCTCGTAGCATTTTAAGCCTATGTTCATTTCAATATGCATGTTCAGTAATCCCACTTATCCTTTACAATGCGGGTTTGCTCGTGCATGATACTACACAAAGCGTTATTGATAAGGTACATCAACATAGAAAACAGCGCGCACGCAAGTTATGTTTAAAATGAGGGAATACATATTGAACAAATCATAACAAGATGGGTAGAATTTTAATTTTTATACTTTTAAAAACTGTAACACGCTTTACATAAAATTGACGGTTTTGTTTATCTCTCACTGAACATTAGATAATCATAATACGTTTAATGTAAACTAAGAGATTAAGATTAATGGTGTTAATTAATTCAATATAAATGATTCAACATTATTCAACACCCTCTCAGAAAAAATGACGAACCATAGTTTTGACCTTTCATTCATTTATTTTAAAGATTCTTTTATAATAATGCAAATAAATCGAAACGCGTTACCAACTCTGAACTCTGAACCACTGCTTGTCTTTTCACGATTTTTCCTTTTCGTTGTGGCGTGTGAAATTTTAATCTTCCAATTAGAGTTTACTAAAGTCCCAGACGAGTAGAGAAAAATATTTTGAAACCTTTTTAGAGAAAAAAAATCTTATTTATCTTTCTTTTAATCTGAATTTTTTTCCTGAAATATTTTCTCCAAATCAAAAAACTTAAAAATAGGACACTGGACACTCGTCTTCAGTTTGTTGATAACTCATTTCCATTCTTAGTAATGACTTCGACCTTATTGGCAATCTCCAATTTCTCACTAAAGTAATAAAACAACATGTTAGATGCTCAATAGATCATTTGTCTTTCCATGACTTTTCATCAAATATTGTCTACTTACTTTTTTAATAACATGGTAATGGTTATGTAGTGTATTTTTTGCTGGTGATGGTATGTACGTATACAAAATAAAAACATTCAAGTGATTATTTTGCTAGTCAGATGAAATAAAATATCGCCTTATTGGGTGTTCTCCTATCACTCAAACAATTTCACTCAATACAATTAAACACCTTATACATTAGCTCTCTGAAATCATATCTTATAAAACGGGCTTCCTCAAGCGCTAAATAGGTGCTAAAAAGTCGAAAACATTCATGAAATTGGTGCTATATTACTTTTACACCCCTCAAAACACCTACACCAAGCACATTGGGGTCAAAACATGTGTATCGGCTTATCTTCATACTCCCTAAAAAGGGGAATTATGGCTTCGGGGTTGGAAGTGATGTTTAATTTTAAGAAGAACTTAATTATACCTAACGTAAATAGGAAATGATCTCATTGATGCACCGAGCCCAATGAATGTGAGAGATACACCGAGAGGATGGATGCTGTATTGAGAATCTCACTGAATAGTTTTTTCATATAAAATATATATATATATATATATTTAAAAAAAGGAGAATAGGTTTCTCACGTGAAGGAAAGTTATATATAAGAAAGAGTAAACATCGGATGGTTCTGACTGGATCAATCTTCTTTAATTCAATACGATGAATTCATTTCGACCAGTGTATCGGTCTTTTCAAGTATATCATATATATATATATATATGTATATGATTTCAGAGAGCTAATTATATATATGATTGATAAAGTTGATAAAATTCCTGATGCTAGCCAACGATATTGCGATTCTTATTAACGAGTTAATCTACATAAGAAACTGTAATTTAAACATACAAGACTTGCATCAATACAAAAAAAACCCATCTATATCCCCTGCAAATCTATTTGTGAAAACGTGATACAAGCATGTTATCACTTTAACGCTTTGAGAGACCAAATTCATTACTTATTCATCTTTTCTAGATGTGACCAGGCTTTTCTCCAACTACGTCCCGATAACCTGAACACAGTTTATTCACAATTTCCAAAGAATTACGACTAGCTTTATGGATATACAACGTTTTTATTCAGTACAGGCAAAGTTTCTCGTCGACATAGATTCTAATGTCGTTGTCAAGTAATCACAAATACGTCTATACATCCCTCGCTTTCGCTCGGGAAATAATAGCATATAAACCATCGTGTCGTACACATTGTATGAAAAGGGCACTCGTATAATGTTTATTTTGCGTCGACCTCATGTACGGTTAATGACGGGTTTCTAGAGAGTGAAAAGTTCAAACAAATGATGACTATTTGCTCAGTAATCTGTGTCAAATAAATCCTTTTCTCCACTACTACGTTAATAATAATAATCAAAAGCAGTCAATAGACATCCTAATCTGATCAAACCGTCTCGATTCCGGTCACAAAAAGAGGATATAATCACTGTCATTGTGTGACGGTTACTGTATGCATGTCATATGTTTTACCTGATGACATGCTCATACAAACATGCAAGGAATAGCGTTGCAATGTTACAATATATACCACAAGGAATATCAATATGTTCGTGACAATGAAAAATCATTGCATAAAAAGGATAACAGAGGCAAAATCATAACTTAAACTTTTAATAAAAATTTAGAATGTTCAGAGGTAATTATTCATTGTAACAACAATTTTGATCGTTCGTAATTAATAAAGTATTATAATGATAATTCAGACAATTTCATATGTTTAAATTTCCACTTTTTAACAAATCGTAAGGGATTCATGTTGGGCATTGATTTTATTTTATTGATTGATTTTATGATACATACATATTTGTTGTTAATATTCATTTTGTTCTTTAATAGGACAACCTAAAGTAAAATCGTTTTTTCTGGGTCTCCTTCATAATTGCTATGCTCTTGTCGCTACCGTTACGATTAAAGCAATAACAAATAAAGTCTTTCGTGAAACATGAGATTCAACAGCATGTTTATATAAGGGTGCTTTGTCCGATTTGAAGAAACGTAATATGTTATTTAAAATGAGCAAATTAGTACACAAATTTAATGGTTGGAAGCTTTTTGAAAACAATAAGCAACAGGTACGAAAGTTTAAACAAATATTTCAAGTAAGATTTCTTAATGTCCTTTGTGAAAAATTGTAAAACGGTTAAATTTTTCAAATATCCAAAGATTTGTTTAGAAAATTCGATTTTATATGCCACAGGTTCTCCCTACTGAGATGCAAATAAGAGAAACAAATGCTACAATCCATTATTTTAAAATGTCCTTGGACTTTTTATGAAATGTTCATGTGTTTCAAGCATGCTTTTAACTTTCATTGATCGTTTTCTTCATGTGTAGAGACATCTTCCCGTTCACGGCGATAGATAAAAGCCAATTTTTAACTTAAATCGTACTTCGAGATCGGACTTTGATATAAAGCTTTGCAATTTACGAACAAAGAATTTTATTAGGTTCTGAAACAAATCAACATTTACCTTGCTTACACACTTACTCTTTGCATAAAGGCGTGCCAAATAAAGAAAATGAATTAAAATGGTGGCAAAGTTCACAAACCAAGATATTCTACCAACTAAATTGATCTTATAAAACGTTCTTGAAGGATAGGTATCCAAATTCAACAGGCTTTTTTTATGGAACATAATATTATGTCCGATAAATTAAAGAAATGAGAATTTGACCTGTGTTTCTTGATAGGGATCTTGAGAAAGACTCACACAATAATCCAAAATTAAAAACATGAGGAGATATTTGAAGCTCAATATCTGCATGTGGTCATGACTACGTGAAGAACTCGCAGCAACAGCCCAGCCTGCCCATACACCTGTGTGTATCATCTTCATTGTTAACCTCGAGACAAGGTCATGAAATATCGGTAGTATACCGGTACAACATTGTTCCGACATGTAAACACATCCACATTAAGCATATCAATAAAGAATGAGCACTGAAGGCTCTTACACGCAATAAGAACTGACTTCCACCAAAGATTAAACCGACACGCGGGGGACAGATAGCGCAGTGGTTAGCGTGTTCGGCTTCGGATCAAGTGGTCCGTGGTTCTAAACCCGCAAGGGGCTCGGCAACTTTGTCTGCAGTAGAGAACTGTTCTCCACGCAGTAAGGTCTGGGTGCAATTACACTGAATTTCAGAGTAGGACCACTTATGGTCCGCTAGCTCCAGCCGATGCCCGCAGGTTTCACCGCAATGCAACGCCACAATGTTGCTGCGGGCTTTCTCCCTGAAATAATATTAACAGCCGCGATATCAGTGAAAAACTCTTGTAAGCGGCGTTAAACCCCAAATCACCACACCTTGAACCGACACACGTTAGCAGGTTTTTTGGTTCGATTAAGACAGACAGTTTCTGGGGAAAACTTTCTAAATCAGGTTTTGATCGTGGACCAAGATTTGTTTTTTTTCCTCTGAAGCTGATAGTACTGCTACCTTATATCCGCAATCATCATCTGGACATCGACACTTCTCATGCTAAGCATAATTCGCGCCAGTAACGGTCTAGTATAAGCCTTGTTGCAGTCCGCCAAATCGTGAATTGACTGCAGCGCTCTTATAGATTGTTAGTAGTGACTCGAGGGTTCTGTGGACTAATGAGTCCAAGTGTGGTACGTTGAAGAAGGGGAACAGAAAAGTGACAAAATGCAGCACAGCTTAAACGTGAAAGTGATTTTGGAGTAAGTTACACCTTGTTGAACAACTACATACGAGTATAAATACTGTCTTACAAAAATATCGAACTGATGCAATTACAAAAAGATAAGTTATCAGAACTTTGTTGTCTATTATTCACTTCAAGGAGCTTCCGATTTTAAACATTAGTTCTTCCAGAATGCAAGAAAATCTATTTGCACCATAAATAAGGACTACCGAGGGTTATCTCCTCACCAAGGCCAAATCGTAGCCTGCCACAAACTATACATCTTATAATAGGTGACAAGTGGGTGCAAATATAAAATTTCCTCCTGATCTGATTTGCTGAATCAAACCACACCACTTCTGGCTAAGCAAAAGGGGATTCGTAATTATTGGCTGTACAGTGGGTATTTATCAAAACTTTAAAGGGTCTTCTTAAACAATGACTGCATTTACTGTTGATACCGAGCTTGCCCAGTATAATTAGTCCCAAAACCTCACACGCCCTTTGAGAACCCTTCTTGCTTCAAGGCACTTGTTTTGTAACTATGAATGATTTGTTTGATCAGATGTTATTGATGATTACCCCAATAATCAGTACTACAATAATCAGTTGCCTTGAAGAAGGACCTTGAAATTGAGGTTACCATGCTAACGGAAAGTTATAAAGCTTCAAGTTGGTTTGAATATCAATGCTAGACAGAGATCACAGGGGTCGGAGCAGCAAACACCGTCTGTTAAATAACGTGGTGTGGGAGCAGAGGTACCCTGCTTAATACTAAGGAAAACATAACGATCCCATCACCCGAGTGAAAGGATCACCCACAAGTCCATGCCAATTCAGTGTCAGTGCAATAACACAAATGATTTGCGTCTCATTCAAGCATTGTTCCCAGAAAATTGGAAGCGAGATTTCTTTTGATGAAGGTTTCTTTAATCACGCCATCCTCGACGACCATCAAATGACAACATCAACACTGGGCCAGATATAACAGACCTTCTTGGAGAATATCGATCCAGTAACCAGAGGAGCCCCATCCGCCGTGACAGGCGGCCATGCAGATGTATAAATGCCTTTAAAGCCCAGACGAGAGAGTGGGCACGTCCTTGTTCTGTCTTTTTAAAGAGTGCTTCAGCTGTCCTATCGGATAGAGAGGGCTTCAAGACCTACTGCAAAACGCCAATGTCTCGGGTCATTTGAATGGACGAGTTGGAAAGCGTATAAACGGAGCTCTTGCGCCATCGTTTCAATCAGCCTCAGAGTCCGCGAGGCCTCTTCTCGCGAGAAGTGCCCGCGCCCGAGATGTGGAGGACTTCAATAGACTCTTGCCCCAAAGAGAACCATTCTAGAATCCACACAAATACTGCTCTTCAAGAAAGAAGGGGCGAAATTAAGAAGATAATGATGAAATAGTGCGGCGGTCACGTGACGTCTACGCCACTCGACATTTGTGTGTGAGGACTCTTGACATCATGTAGGGATTAGCGGTACAACGGCAGCACCGGCTCCAATTCAAACACCGGCTATCAGGGCCGAAGATGTCTCTCTCCCCCTCCGGCCCCGACTCCGTCTACACACAAGTGCGTGTACACTCATTTGGTGGGTGCCCGCGGAGGGTACACTGAGTCTAATGTAGTCATCTCCCTAGGGTGGGTCTATAGAGGCAACAGGTCCCCGTCAGGCTGGTCTTTGATTCCTGTATCAATATACTTGTTGACATGCGCCCTCTTCACCTTAACGGCCAATAGCCGGAGACGTAATGCGGTTATCAGAGGCACACTTAGTCTCTCAAGTTTTCATATATTTATAACTTATACGGCAAATGTATTAAATATTGAAAAGGCGGATGAGGGAAATGCACCAATTTGATATTTAGTTTTGTGAACTAGGGTTGTTTCTCTGTCGAGTGACACGTTTAAAGGTGAAGTTAGTGAAGGTACCGTTGGCTTTGTGGCGTTATGGCTTTTTGTTTTGCTTTTGCATTACGTGGAATGTTCAAATTAGTTTGCCAATTGATGCTTTACTATATGTAGGTAGAATTTATATATTTTCAAACGACACAAATATTTTTATTAAGTCGTATCTTTCTTGTGGAAAAAATGATATTTTTCTCTATCTATAAATTACATGGTTTCTTGTCACAACGACAATAAACGAGAGTTGACTTTCACAAGCAATTCACTATGTTGTTGGAAGATACCACTGTTTAAACGGCGAAAGTCGAAAGTCGTACTCGCACCGACCAATCATAAATCACCAAACCTCCACATCTAGGATTCCAACGAAATGACAGATACGAATGAATGCAGAAGTGGTAGCTGAAGTTATTGAAATCTGCACTCTTACCAGAAAAAGCGATAGCAAAAAGATTCGAATAAGATCAATAAACGATTACATTGCCACTAGAACCATAGCACTGTGCGGCTCCTTGAATAAATGAAGGGCAAGCGAGGCATCCTCCACAGAAGATTCTTGTACAACACTCTTTACTTAACCATCCCAATCATAACTTTTTTCAGAACATTAAAGGCACTATAGCACGCTTTCTCGGTTCAAATAGCCTTTCTTAAGGAATGGGGACATAGGCACCAAAATTAGCTTTCTATCGATCCAATAAAATACATATTATTCTTAACAATTGACCTTTCATCAACAATGAAAAAGCTTAGACGGTCGAATTCGGAGATATATAAAAATCATGGTCAGCTGTGCACAAAATCGAAAAATGTGGACAATCGAAAACGGCTGAACTAAGAATGTGTGCAGCTTTTGAATTTACCCCATCTCAGAACTAACTGAATATTGTTTATGAAAGCAATCTTGAAATGAGTCAATTTCATAAATATGATACTAACATTGTTATTGGATTCACTATAGCGGCTTCCGTTTTCGCTTTCCTGGCTGTAAGCAAATCTGAAATATTTCCGATGACATAGTTCTTGCGGATTAATTGCAACGTTGCATGAAATACTTCCGATCATTTAATATCGATTTTATAATCTGAATGCGTACATATTTGCTAAATAACTTACAAGGTAGATTACACGAGTGAGGATCGTTAGTAATATATATAGATATGCAGTGTCCGTGCATTCTTTGTAATTACGAAATATTGGTATGCACAAGTGCCTTTAAGCTAAACCCTGTCCATGTAAAGATAAAAACTAAATTATACAGCTGACAATAAAACAGCACATTATATAGTGACTGTATCGAATTTATATTACTTGAAAGGAACAAGATTGTTTCAACAGACCTATAAATCAGATTCTTCATCGTTCTTCTATGTGTTGACAATGACTTGTGTTAACTCACACTAACAATTTTACGATGTCAACTGAGAAACTATAGGTTGACTTGATTTCACTCGGTAATATTCGTTATTCATTGCTGTTTAAGATACGAGATTTTAAAAAGGCAATAAATTTCAAAACGTAAAAAATCAGGGAGCATGTGCAAAACATGTGACAGCGTTTAAACTGAAGCAGCTGTGTATAAAAGGAAGGGTATGGGGTACCCGTATTGTTCGCAAGAAGCACCAACGGATGTTACCTTAAAATGAAATTAAAGAGCTCCGTTGGTCAGACTCCCGGCGCGTTGCTATATCAGGCAACATGACACATTAGGTTTTAATAAGAATAAATTCTACTCCGACCCCGCGGCACGCAGCGTGCATTACGCGAGTTAACCTGGGGGTCACGTGACTAGCAGGTCGTGTCACGTGGCTGCACGTGCACGTCTCAAGTCTCGGTCGATATCTCGCATTGTCTCGGACACGTGATCACTAGTGAGGCCACGTGCGAGATTTATTTTCACTTCGTTTCGACTAGCTTGCACGCGTATTGCACGGCATCTTAACAACGGAAATGTGGAATTGTTGGTCTAAAGTTGTCCATTAGCCGGTGTCTGTCTACTGAGAGGGATGTGAGCCAATTATCTCATAATAATCAAAATCAGTCTCTTGTCAAATAGTATGCACGTGCCACTGCGGCTGTGCGGGATAGTGTCATGGAGAAGCACGGCGAGTAAGTCAACATGAGGACAAAGCGGTTCCTGTGGTACAGCTGTTTTCTATGGGCCGCCAGAATGGTGTGGAGTCAAAACACCCACCTTGATAGTTTAGGATCCATTTACAAATTAAGGGAGATGCATTTTCAATAAATTTACTTGATAATGTCATATCTCTAACGGGGATATGATTTATAGCGGATAATAACAGTGCCGCTAATATATAAGGCGATTTATATGCTGTTAATCGATACTACAGTCAATATATTGATATACCATTCTGTCAGTTGGTTACCATAACTGTTAATGAAAATGGAATATGTATCGGGGACGTATCGAAAGTGTATCTTGTAAAACAGTTTTATAGATTGCTGTTATTTACGAGGGTATAGCATTATCCGTGGTAAGATAACTAAACGGATTATGTGAAACCTGGTACAGCACAGATCCGCTGACATGTTTAAAATAATTATTTCGAATTCTAGACATATAAAAGGAACGAGTTAAGACCGACATATTATTAGCGTGATTTCACAGATAATCTATATCAAGTTCATTTCAAGTTCATCATAGCTCATTTCAGTTACCAGATGCCTACAGTATGAAGACTTCAAAGTGTGAACATTTATCCGCGCAATTTCAGCCACTTTAATTCATAATGAATCAAACCATTGTAGAAGCGGCGATCCTTGACAAATGTAAGTCCATTTGACGTTGGCGTGATACCGCTATGTGATAAGTGCGCCGATATATAGCTGTACCTACGAGGTTTCGTATACCGTAAACATTAGAGCCTCACATTTTCGAAGTTCTTTTAGTACAAGCATTTCCGCAAGGTATTCCTCGTACCAGTCCTTGTCACTGGCTAATTTAAGTCATGCTGCTTAGCGCCAATTCAAAATGTGATGAGTTAGTGCAGCGTCAATTTTGGCGATTAGTTGTATAAGATATGATTTCAGAAAGGACACGTTCAGCCGCAGTAAGCTAGGGAGATGCAGAAAGGAAAATGTTGCAAGGTTTAAATTAGATACTGATTTGGAATTGCGCGAGTAATTCCTTTCGGGGAAGGTAGAATTATCTTAGGCTTATCTGTTATACATTCACTTAAATTTCCATGTCTCGATTAGAAGACCTTATAACTCTTGCAAACGGACATGTTGTTTGCTATGATAAACGACTGGACATTATATCAAACATGTTTTTATTAGTAGAGTATAAACTGTCTAATCTACGACTTTACCATTTTGCCATTATGAAGGATTCAAGACCACTCAGTATTTCTTCTATATTGAAAGTTGTTCTTCCTTCCTGCGTTAGAGTTCACCCCTCTGGATTCGGTCTTTATTCCTGTCAGAGCCTTTGTAATCTTCACTTCAATGTCTCCACTCATGTTCGAAAGCACGTGTATGTCTTTCAATGCACGTGCATGTGCACGCGCAGGCGAGACATGAGTGTGCGGGGATCCTGTGTCGCAATTAGTGAACTAATAATTTAAATAACAAAACCATTGCCGTTCAAATAGAAATTCTTGTAAAGAATGACCTTGACTGTTTTGACTATTTGCGTCTTGGATTTTTTGTTTTCAAACATGTATTTTAATTAAATATTCCTAGCAGTTCATGTAACACATATATACATGTGATATTTGAGAATTAGGTTTCATGGACATGGAAGCAATGCTTGTCCATGCGTTGTTGTCAGAGGAGTGGGCAGATCATCACCATACACTGCACTGAAGATTGGGATCAGAGACCAGATTGATGATCGATTCTGATTGAGGAACAAGTCCTACAGAGCTGGCAATGAACTAAAGCACTTGAACGTCGCTTGAGTTAACCGGTATCAAATACTCCAGCACCAGACCGATTGACAGTTTGGCAAATATTAGCATCAGCGGTGTCCGGAAGATGTTGTTACCATGACTACGGTTGAGGTCGGCATTGATCGCCCGTGCAAAGCGATCATGTCAATTTCGTGAAAAATGGCGTAATGATCTTGCCTCGTCCGCCATAATAAAAGACCAATCTTGTCTCCACAACAGCGCCATTTTGAAGAAAGTAATTGTTATCCCTAGCGGCAATAGCTAAGCCCATTTTGACAGGCTGAAACCGTTTTCATGTCTATTTACATAGTCTGGGAGAAAATGCGTTCGATTGACACTTAACGACAAGTGATCTTCCGCTATCCCGACCTCGACTCTGTCTCGATACCCTCCTAGACATACAACGCACCTAACAAGAGGTAATTTTCATAAATCAGATCTTCTCATCGATTTTCGCTTATTGCAGACATATTAAGATATTCTGCCTTTCATAGCGGGAAATCCAAACGGCGCTGAAGCTTGAAGGTGTGTTATTTCCCCCTTGGGTGTCTCATGATATGTGTGTCTACTCAGCCGTGACGAGATAGAGCCATTATTACCCCGTGAACTGGAGCCGGATTAACTGCCTCGCTTCATCAATCATTTATAACGCTGCAATGTACGCCCGTGTTCTTACACGCGATATGAAAGGTAGTGGTCAAACACACCATGACCGATTCTCAGTGTTCACACGTTATTTTAACTGCACGTACAATTGTAAATTTAGTTACCTACTAATAGAATTGAGACGTAAAAGTGTCATAAACCTTTTGTATTTACTATCTACCTGAAATTAATAAAAGATAATATGAAAATTAGAATAAGGGCATTTGTATGTGGCACGGATAAACAACATATTTATGTGTCTCAATTTACGCGTGTTTCTTGCAAAGAAGGCAAACAGTTAAAATGGATTCTTTTAAAACAATCTTTTTCAATTTAGATGATTTTCTTAACACATCATATACCCGATGTAATAATATAAATGGGTTCCTTACAAACCGGGTACCCAATTTTGCAATTCAGATGAACCTTACAAATCACACCCACTTTCGCAATTCAAACGGGTTTCTAAAAAAAAAAACGGCATCGCGAACGGGTTCCTTACAAACCAATTGAATTTGATTCCTAACAAAGAATTTACAGATTATTACCATTCAGATCGCTTACCGAACACACCAACTACCACGTATTACCGGAAGCAGGTTACCCTTTATTACAATTCAATATTTTTTCCTTAAAGCAGGTAACAAGTATAGCATTTTTAAAATCAAATGAGTCTTTAAAATCAGTTGCTTGATATAGCAAGTAGAAGGAATTCCTTATAAACCAGGGCCCGGTAACCTTAAGTAACTAAGATAGCCTAAGTGTAATGTTAAGAAATGACACTATAAGGTTTATGACACTAAGGTAAACCTAAGTGTTAGTGTTAAGTTGTTCTGTGCACGACCCTAAGGTACTCAGTAGTCAGCATATTTGGACGTCCAACTTGGATTCGTTTGCACGAAAGTCTGTTCCTGAAGTTAGGGGATCGTCAAGTTTTTCAACCTTCCGCAGAAGCCCATTGCCGTTTTTCACATCGTTAACCTCACCGTCTGTATACTACATTCAGCTAAGGCCATCCTCGGTAATCAGGGCTGAATGCTCCGATGCTCTCCTCTTGAATGCCTCTGGTACTTGTCCTTAAGTATTTGAGCTCAAATCGTCTTGACGAAAATTCCAAGGGGATTTGTGAAGAATATCGGAATACCAAGCCTTGATTGCCGAGGATGAGCAAGATTACCCTAATGACTACGATCATCAGAAATATTTGTGAAAATCCCAATGATAACGATCAACTTATCTTCCGACGCATGGCCTATACTTGCTCCGACCCCAATGACTTGCTAAGATAGGCCTTGGCTTTTCTGTGCTTGTCTTTCAGGCTGCTGCGACGGATCTCGATCGTCCAATCACAAATCAAATGAGAACTGCAACTTATCGCCAAGGAGGGCGCTTCACTCAAAACACGAATTTTGACAGGTTGGCAGGAAGGTTTAAATTAGCCGGTGATAAAGACTGTGCAACTTGAATTCATGCAAGGGAAGATGCGGTAAGTCATGCTGCCATATCGGTACCTTGGTACCACCCTTATAACGGACATATACATTATTCCGTCCACCTGTCCGTCTGTTGATTAGGTGCTGACATATTCACCTCGATATGCATTCATGTTGTACATCTGAACTAGTGTATTTAAAGGTAATAGAATCATAGAACGTAAGCATGGTTATTTGGTCTGGCAGGGATGTCAGTATAAAATTGTGTTCATCAAACATCAGCTGCCAAAAGAAAAAAACTACATTATATAACAGCAACATAATTTTTCAAAATAACTTATATTAACAGGCTGTCCGTTTACAGTTATTCAGATATCTTAAGCTATTTTCGACCTTAATATAGAACTAAAGACGTCACGAAAACTTTGCATAAATACATCGGTGATCAGCAGTTGTCTGAGCACGCTAGAAAAGCACTTGTCTTTACGAAAATTGAAGAATTCGGCCAACGTGTGAATCCCAAAGGTTTAGTCAAGATTGCTTTACACTACTGCCGGGTGATTTTACTATTCTCGACTAGAGACAGTAAAGTTACAAATTCCCATGCATGCCTGACTGATATGATTTTGTTAGATGTGTAAAGCTTTGTTTTGAAGAGAAATATCAAAACGATTGCAAATGCATTAAAGAATCTTGGGTGCCATTACTTACATTTTAAGATAAAACCGGCTTAAACCATCTTCAGTTCCATGTTTATTTTTGCGACGTTTTATGTAGCAGTAAATGTTACAAACTACTCGTTTCTTTTGCAAAAGTCATCTCTTATAGCTAGCGAGGCTCTTGTTATACCTTTTGCAAGAAAAAGTTGTAATTTCGCTATTGACACATAACACTAGTTATAATAATGTTAGATGTTAGTAAATGTTTATAGACGAAGACCATAATTAATCGTATAAACTTTGTGGAAGTCCTCTTTTATTACTAGTCAATATTGTTTAATAAAAAAGATGTGGTAACGCTAGAGACGGATTTTTAAATGATGTTTAACATACCAACAAATATTCATACTAATTACTCGTATAAACTGGGAAAGTTCTATCTGATAACTAGCACGGCTCGTTTATTAATTAGTTGTCCTGTATCATAAGAAATTGACATTCAACATGATTCTCAGTGCATTAATACTGAAAGTATGAAGCACATGGTCCTCAATAACAATGGAATTGTGTTGAAATTCCGTATTACTGACGATCTGAAGACAGTCCTGACTAGCATAGCGATGCTGACGTGTTGGAATCAACGGGATTAATGTTATCTACAGCCAAGCTCTGTCCAGTATGACAAATAGTCAGTAATAGTCATTTATAGTCGGAAGATATGTCAATTTAGGTTTTTCATATAGTCTAACACTAAATCTCTTAAAAAATAACTCACAAAAAAATATTTTGTTTAATATGAGAAAGGAACATCGATAAACGGCTATTACAGAATTGAATTCAAATCTAGAGTTGCTTTTCTGAAGGTTATGTTAAGGTCATAATACTATTACCTAAATTTTTGCGTTAGACTCACTTTCATACACCATAACAGGTATATGGAAACTGAAGCTTGAAAACGTCACAGATTGATTTTTTACGATGGTATTGAGTAAACGTTTAAAGTAGATCATAACATTTAACCTGTATTTGTAATGCCCAAAAGCGAAAAATAAGTTTATTTAGAAATTAAATATTTAAAAAAAACCAGGACAAATGATTATGGATAACAACTTCATAAATTCATAGAGCACGACGTTTCTGTACAGCTTCTCATATTGTTTCCAATCATGATATACAAACCTTTACCGAAAATTTGTGCTTTTATGAATGCAGAAACCTGCTCAAACTCCAGCCTCAGAAGATAGTGTTATGACAAACACCATGTTTAATGTAACACTTAACATCTGCAGGGTTTTTTAATAATATATCTGTGGATAGATTTACGTAAACGAATATTTTGGCCTACACGAGAAACAGCACATCCTCCTAAGAGTACATGTATGATTTCTGGGATGCAATAAACGCAATGGTTCTTTGAAAAACACAAGTGATGGCATCGCAATTGAGAAGATTACCATCCACAGAAAATGAAACTCCTGTCTCATCATATAGACATAGAGGCATACTGAAAAAACTCCGTTGCAACTAGACCTTTTGTTTCATATGTTAACTCAACAATCAACAATTTCAAAGAATTTAAAGAATAAGACGCAGCTGGGTTGGTCAACTGTTCCTTTCAGTCTGCGAGCAATGTAAAGTCGACACATGCCTGAATGCTCTGATTAGTTCCATCGACATAAGTTTATCGTTAAAATGGACGCATTGTCTTCATTATGTCGGTAATAGCAATCATTATTGCAGGGAAGGGTTTTTTGTCGTTTAGTTCAGTATGTTTCGGGATGAACCTACATAACGGCCATGTATACCACCTAGTTTGTAGAACCCATCAGTGATGGTGTTAGATTCCCTGTAGCGACGCACCATAAGAAATATCTGTGTCCCTGTTTGGTGCATAGAAAACACGGCACTAAAACTAAAAATATGGTTAGCACTGCACTGTAGGTGCAAAATTCATACAGCAAGCCATCAAAGTAAAAGGAAGGCTATTGCCACCATTTGCGCACACCATAGTGTACACGTGTAATAAATCTTTTCGCTGTGCCGTGGACATTTGCCGTTTAAATGTATTAGTAACTGGAATACTCCAGAAGGTACATTTTTGTAATTACTGTAAGTGTCGAAGAGAATAAAGAAGCGAGTAATCACTACACGGAACCACAGCACGAACCAGCCTCTGCCACCGTTTGGTCCGAAATGCCAGTCTTCTAATAACGGTAATCAATCAGAAAAAATACCCTTGTTCGAAAAAGGGTAAAAAATAACGCTACCCCCTATGAATACAACCATCGCCAAAATGGATTTCGTATACGCGATGTCTTTAACAACAATGAGCATGGCGTTAAAATTCAAACACGTCTTAATCTCTGTCAACTAAACGGCTTTGTGTAATCGATTGGAAAAGTACGAACAAGAAAGGCCCTTCCATCCAATTAAGAAAACATGCGGCGTTTGTCATTGCAAGCGCACTCGGCGACAAACTGTAACCCTACGCTGATGAGAACTGGGGGAGGGGGGATAACTCTTCAGACCAATACACTTGCCGGAGGGGGAAGACGGAACAGCTGATGTGACATTAGTAAACCGGTTCAGAGCTAGTGTGAAATCAGATTGCTTTTCTATCGATCGAGAACGCAACGTAGTTGGCAAGTAATTCGAAACGTGTAATTAATAGTGACGTGATCAGAGCGTTGTTGAACCGAGCTTCGGCCCCGCCATTGCTGTAAGATCGATCCGGGATCGATAGCGACTAGTTTCTGGTCCGAGTAGTCTCGACCCCAGGATGATCCAATTTACCGGGCTGATAGTCGCTTCTAATCGCTGAAATATTGAGTGGAGTTTTGGAGCGGCCAACTCACTTCCTCTCCGCTCAAACACTTGCAGATTGACAACGCTTTTTGTTCGCGTTAGCTTTATGCGTCTTAATGTTGGAGTTGACAGAATAACATCCTGAAATTGATTGCCTTGAATATAATTAGGCATTTCAATCGAGCTCTTTTATTGTGCAATAGCATACGCATTAATTCTGATGATTCTGTCATTAAATGTGATTGAAAATTAAAATTTTATAAATCTTTTTTAATGGATTTTTAATGATCAAACAATGTAATGGAATCTTTCGATGATATTTGTTTCAAATCATTAATTTTTGTAGATCATTTAATTCATCCGGAAACGAAAGTCATAAGAGTTACTGAAATGAGTTTAAAAAACACACTTTGAAAGAAATATACGTCTTATGCTTAATTCGAATAGAAAAGCTTCGAAGGTACACATCTCTTTATAAGTTTTAAGGTCCACGTCGAATGTTATTAGATTAAGACGAATAGTACCTCATTTTGAAAAGTTAATTCTTAGACTTCTTCGCGTCGTTAATAATTTCGTAATATACATTATGCATTGGGAATGATTTCGATGTACCGTAGAATATATTTATTATTTGTCCTGATTGGATTCGTTCATTTTAAAGAATACGGTCATTCAATGTTTTTCATCAATGGAAGCCTCGTCACTTATAGTTCTTACCCCCCCCCCCCCCCCCCCCCCCCCCCCCCCCCCCCCATGTCTGACAAGTTATTGCACCATACAAATATTGGTAAGTTGGTAAGTTCACACCGTATTGGGACCCTGAATGCCTAGATGTAATGTAAATAGATCTTTGTATCTAACGGTGGTATAAATATAGATATGTGAAACTAGCTTTTATCCAACGGTTAAAGGGGCACAGAGTATATTTTTGAGGTCATATATGTCAAACTTCATAAATTGCGTTTTTTCATTGAGAAGAAGCGGTTGTTCCTGAAAATTAGCATCTCAAAGCTTATCAGTTAGCATAGTGACAATTATCTAGAAAAAAGTCGAGATTTATGATCGAAAACCGGACAATGACGCACGCCAATGACTCAAACGTAATTTAGGAAACCTAACTATAGCCGACATTACTAGAAATATATAGAGATTATTACCCGAGGAAGTGTGTCATATGCCTTTTACAAAACGAGTGTGAATTTTTGTATTACCCGAGCGAGAGCGAGGGTTATACACAAATTCGCACGAGTTTCGTAAAAGGCATATGACACACTTCCGAAGGTAATAATTTCTTTATCACCGATTCTATTTCATTTCAAACGCATGGGATTATTCAGAAAACGGCCTCCTTCCCTTTCGACGACCCGCTTCAGTGACGTCATGAACAATGGTTTTATGACGTCACAGGCGACTTAATACGGTCACTCGTTGACACACAATCGTTGCTAGGCAAAAGTGATATGTGCACATGTGCTCATATTGAAAATATGTCACTGCTTATGATTAACCACATGGGTAATAAATAGAGATTATTACCCGAGGAAGTGTGTCATATGACTTTTACGAAACGAGTGTGAATTTTTGTATTACCCGAGCGAGAGCGAGGGTTATACACAAATTCGCACGAGTTTCGTAAAAGTCATATGACAGACTTCCGAGGGTTATAATTTCTTTATTACCGATTCTATTTCATTTTAAACACACGGAATGCGGCCTGCTTCCTTTCCGGCGGCCCGCTACAGTGACGTCACGAACAATGGTTTTATGACGTCACAGACGACGTAAGACGGTAACTCTGTAACAATCGTTGCTAGGCAAAAGTGATATGTGCACATGTGCTCATATTGAAAATATGTCACCGCTTATAATTAACCATATGGGTAATAAAAACTGGTATAGCTTATTAGGTCATTTAACTAAAATACATGTTAATGGGACGCTGAATTTCGTTTTTAATTTACAATTGAAAACATGAAAATGTCATGATTTTGGCATTTACGTGAAAAAGACGCAACTTTAGATGGGCGATTTGAATTCAAGTTAAGGTCATATGGTATTTTGGCTTTATTTAAGCCACATATAAAATTAATTAAACATACTCTGTGTCATATTAAGTCGTCTTTATACTGACAACTCAAGTGAAATCCGACTGTCAATATGTCTCTAGTAATAGTAAAAATAACAATTAAATGTTTTCTTTATAAGGATGAAAATATCGTTATCTTCTATCATTTAAGAAAAACCTTTTTTTTAGATATATTGTGGATTTTTATCAAAGGAAATATTTTACATCCTACAAAAATAATAAAAGGAGCACAGTAACAACTCTATATATCGTAAACGTGTCTTCTCACACTGTTGTTCAAGCGAGGAAACAACAACATGGACTCATCTCGCTAAACCCTTTCAAATAAAGTGTCAATCTCTCTATATAGATCCCGTTAGCAATCAAAATGCTATTTTCCTAACCGATGTAAATCAATCAAGCGTTACATCTCCGTTTCATGGGTGATCGTTGAGATGTGCGTAGGAATCTTGTTTTGCGACTCATCACCACTATATTAAGCCGCGGGGCGTTCTAAGCTACAACGGGTTCACAGAAGCGTAACACTGATTTCTTCTGAGTGTAAGCAATAAACAGACACGATTTGTACATTTCATTGCGTTTCTTTCCCTTTGAACTAAGTGACACGCTTGATAAAGCAGAGTGAGCTCAGAAGATTCGTAATTTCTTACCTTTGTGAATAATGTTTATTTATATTATTTAGATATATAGACATTTAATACGTAACTGAATTCAGTAAAATATAAATTCACATCAATCAGTTTGGGAACCTGTCGGGTTTGTTATATTTAATGCATCTATAACATGATAACATTATAATTAAGGTTGTTTAGCCTACCTCGATAAAAATAATAATTCTAGAGATGCATTTAAATGTACACTGTAAGGAATTGTGTTGAAGATATGATAGTACAACTGTCAGCTTATCTTCACATACTGATTATACATATCATATTTTAAAGACTCCTTACCTATAAAAAAAAGTATTTATGATTTTTTTATGAACAGATTAGAGTGTTCCAAAATGAAAAGAGACAAATGATGAGGTTGAGTTGAAGAAGATGATGAAGAAGATGTTAATCTGCAAACTCGTAATGCAGACGATAGGTCATCCACAGTCAAATTCTTTAAAGAAATTCTTTGTGAATAACACATTTAGATCAACCCATTTTATAGTAAATACACTCAGTGAACAACATTTGCGACACTGGTCACAAACGTTACTGCTATTTAATAGAGCACGCTGGTCCAAGGGAGATAACTCATGAATCATAGGTGAAAAAAGATGCAAGTTCAAAGGAAATATTTCGAGTTCGAATCTAAAATAAACATTTCAAACAGTGTCATTAAAACGTTGAACATCGAGTATCGACGATCGTTTTGACTGATATTCAGCCTCAGATTAAACCAGAAAATGTACTGATAGGCCTATATAAATAGGATTACAAAACAACCAATGCCTTTTTAGGAGGTATCTTGGAAATTGATACACTGATAGCATGATTTAAACAGTCTATGGGTTTACAACTTCTTGCTTTGTAACGGTGTCTTCGAAAACGCAAGGCACATTTTTTAATAAATGTTCTTTTTATAAACATTCAATACTCTACAGTTAATCATTATTCACACGAAGAAGGGTCCAGAAGTTAACGTTGTGAGAAATTTAATAAAGCAGTTGATATACATAATATTGCATTACAACACCAACTTCTTCAAAGAGTTTTAATTGGCACCTCCATAAAATGTGCATTATCTTAAACTATCTTTTGCATACTAAAGTTTGAAGATCGAAACAAGGCTTCAATAGAATGCTGCAGACTACGACTCAAGCGTGATCAGTTAATATACTATCACCTAATCTCCAGTATATGACGCGGAGATCCTAGATAATGGCGACGGGTTGGTTAAGTGATTGAGGCGGCCCCGTCAAATCCTTCAGGCTTGAACATGTAGGGAATGACAGTAAATTACGATCAAATTGCAGCTATCAGGCCTTCATTAACCATTCTGCAACCGGAAAATGCAAAATTATTTGAGCTTAGCCGCCAGAAAACGCGAAATTGACATCAGCAGTGATGATTGATTCCGTTCTTTGACCCCGGGAAATGAGGTTTATTTTCAAAATCTCGTTAAGTGAACCCATCGATAGTTATTGTATCTCACGGCATCTCTGTATTAACCTTTCGGAAAGGGCGAGAGTGCGTCAAGTATTTGGGAAGGGGAGAAAGGGGAGGGGTGTGTGTTGGGGGTAGCGGGGTATGGTGTTTTATAATATATTTTAATATTCAATATTTTAAACATTTAAGATTTAATTTTAACTCCTTCCATTTGTATAACTACGTACATGAGTTCGGTTTTAGGGGGTGAGGAACCTTGCGATACAATGTAATCGTTACATTCAGTAACCAGTATTGTAAACAGGAAGCGATATGTGCCTTTTGAAAAAAAAGGGACATTTTTTAAATCGAAGATGAAAGCATAGACTGCTCTCCTCCTTCCATGAGTGTCACCATTTTGAATTTGAGAGTGAAATCGAAAAGGTAACTTCAGATGTCATAAATATCTGTTTATTTTTCGGATAACACTTTTCTATCACAACTTCAAATTGAGTTAAACAAACTCATCTTTCACAAGTAAGTAAAACGTGTTAATAGATACCTCTTAGTATGGTAAATCTTGTTTTTAAAAAAAAAATTGGATGTTATCAGTTGACATTTTTTACCGACATATATTTTATTTTAAGAGTTGGAAGTCAACATCAGCATCGCTACATTCTTCTTAGCAAAGGGCCATATTTTATCGTAATATAGTTTGCAATATATTTATGCTGGATTTCTACGTACCATGATGTAGTCTTGACTTAATTATTCTCATGGTTTGACAAGATTCCTTCCCGCTTTGTAATGTTCTAGTGTCTGTAACGATCACCTAAGTCTAAGGTAACCTTGTGCAATTGGTCGTATAGTTTATGCGAATTTTTATTTACTCGTTCATTGATTGTTACGATTTGTATACATCACTGATGGTAAACGTTGATTTTATCTTAACTTTGACGATTATAATTATACCTTATGGAATTTATTTTTTATAGCTGCTATAGCACTTTTCCCGCCAGTTTTGAAGGCATGAAATACTGAACTAGATTCTTTAATGTTTTCATCATCGCAACTACGTTCCTGAAAAATATCTCGACAGAAATCCATCCACATTGTACAACTCGACGATTACAGTTGTGAACGTGTTACTAAAATAACTCCATTTACCAAATCCCCAATCGCTTACCTCTGCTAGAACGCTACCAAACCATTCAGGTATATACTAGTCTAAGAAGCCAAGGATACCCTTTGATCGGCGTCGTATTTCTTTATAGCTGCCACGAGACGCTTCGACAACAATTAAACTTTGAGAGAAAGAGCTAAACCAAGGGGCTTCATCTCCGCTAGAGGTCTCTGAACCTGAGCCTGCTTTTAGGCGAGAGAGGTCTAAATTACACAATTTGATAGTTGATCAATCGGGGACGGGGGAAGTAATTACTTGGGGGAATTTGAATGCTGTTTTCGTCATCCTCCCGTCATTTGATTCAAAGATGTGTTTTTCACACATGCTCAAAGTTTACCTGGCGGCTATTTGATGACAAACACGAATATTGAATTCCCCGGCTACAGTCTTTTGAGGCGATTTCATCTCCAAAAGCCACCAGAAATAACAAGTTTGCAAAGGGATTTTTTTGCTTGTTTGATGTAAATGAAAATTTAAGGTTTTAACAGCGCAATGAAATGGGGTTTATAGACCAGAGATGTGTCAGTTATGTCAAAGGGGTGACCTTTCAATGACGATTGCTTGTCGATTGGAGTATATTAGTTTAGTTTGGAATGTAAAATCTCTGGTACATATTGAAAAGCGACAGTTACTCGGACATAACAAACACATTTGACAGACACATGATTTGCCTTGCCGAGTAATTATTGCCCCGAGTTGCATTTTGCAGAGTTAGATTTATTACAAACTCGAAAAACGAGCCAGCTTCAGCTCTGTAGTTTATCGGTATTTGCATCATTCATGAACTTAGATAGAAGATTAAAATAAAAAGTTGTCGTAGAGCGCATTATTGAAACAAAATGTGTAATTTTCAAATACTGGTCAAGGTGTGAACATACAGGATTTCAGCTTGCCAGGACTCGTCTTTCATTAGAAGAAGTACAATTAAAGTTTTACCTAGTGATTTATATCACCTTATGACTCAATGCAATACCTTACAAATAAAGCAACCCTTACAAATCAAATTCATTTGAAAATGACCTTAAACGCTATATGTACTAAATACAGTTAGCTCAGGGGCGGATCTAGGATTTTTAAAAGGGGGGGGGGTCGGATTCCGAAATTCATTGTCAACGAAGGGGGATCCGCCACTGAGTTAGCTCATCCTACATTCCAATCCTAACCTCTGTTTTAATAGGGACGTTTCTTTGTCTGGAAATGTAGACGCCTGATTAGATGAAATTAAAGTTAGCTGGGCAATCGTCGGCAACCCTCTTTTCAGTTTTCAATCGAAAAAACTTAATTTTATATTGCAAAAGTTTCTCACTAAGGGGCGGGGACCCAAGAAGATCCTATCACAACATTTCCATAAATATATAATTCCCAAATGAAATCACTTTAATATAAAAGTGGCTTCAAAATGAAAAGAGAATAAAATAAAAATTTCATGATTTAATGTTTTCAGTAACAAACAGAATCTTAAAGGCATTATTCAGCACATTACTGATTTCACAAAATAAATACATATTTATACATAATTACAAAATATTCAAATATCAATTATTTAATCACATTCTGGAAGCAAGTTTTCAAATTCACATTCATACTTCAAATTTAAAAAAAAAATTCACAAATAAATAATTTCCAACTAATGACAAAAACAAATATCGCACATTAAATAGATGAACATAAGAAATAACAATTGAAACAATAAACATACACTCAATGCAAATTTGATCAATCAATTTAGAATTTAATTTTCACCTTTGTAAGGTCTCAATCACCAAAGCATAGCCATCACATCACAATGCCCTAATGGCTTGATAACTCCTATTAAACATACACAGGTAAATAGAAGGGAAGGAATGCTTAATATATGTATAAAAAATCAACAAAATAATTTAAGGACCAAACCGATTTTCAATATTTAGATTTATTATAGTTTATATAATGATTCCTATGATGCATAAATATTGTATTCAAGGTTGGTTCTTAACTTTTTGTGTTGAGTATATGTTTTATACTTATTTTTCTATTTACATGTATCAGTATCACAGATTTTGTACATTACAGAACTAATACCATATTACAGGATATGTATGAAAATGTAACATCAATACTGAACATGTTAATGTTATTACCCTTCTCTGATAGTAATTCAGCTGATAATAAACAAGTTACTGAACAAATTCTAAACCTCTATAACATTACAAATGCACAAGTTGTAGCAATATTGCAAAACTGATGACTCATGCAAGCTCGACTTTATATGCCTGATTGCATTAAGCCCAATTAATGCTAAAGAAACCCTTAGCCAATAGTCAAGGAAATGGTTTACAATTTTGTTTAGTAGGGCTTTTTGCAAGGTTGTGGCTGTCAAGATTTTGAAATAAAAATGCTAAAACAGAATGTTTTTTAGCTATCTCGTTAAGCAATTTGGATAAAAGCGCAATAAAATATTTAAGGAGCTTGACACAGAAAGAGTTCAGAACTAAGGAAATGCCATTCTTGTATATATGAAACTAACAACTATGTCTTAATGAGAGATGGTGAAAGTGAAATCTGCATTGGAAATTATCCAGCGATTATTTGTAGCCAAAACATCCTCCCCAAGGTTTTACCATTACACTTTCGGTTTTTCAAAACATACATGGTTTTAACACAGCTTCTTAAAATAGTTAACAATCCTCATCTTTCAAAACTACATTATCAATTACATTTGCCAATACCCATTATACTGTAAATTCATCTGTGGTTAGAAAACTAGCCTTTCTCTCTGAAATGTATTACTAAGCATAGCCCTAGACATTTGACCACACTCTGAAGGTGCAGGACAGTGCTGAAGACAGACAAGGTGTAGCTTGTGAGACAAGACACCACAACAAGGGAGAGACATGTACAGTAGCACCTACAATCAGTGACATGGAAATACTGGAAGATTCGGGCAGTAGGTCCGTCTGCTCCAGATTCCCTAGCACCCAGGGTAGGAGAAGCCATATGCCCCACAAGAGATGGCTGTCTCCACTTGGCTAACTATCCAACTATCTACACAGACTTTTACACATAGACTTCCCCAAAAACAAACATCCCTTTGGTTTTGTTATCAAGGTAAGGTCATCTCAAAAGACATGTCAAGATTAAGGTTATCAAAACTTTCATGTTGCAAAGATAGTTACAGGTACTCTGCACTTTGAGGGTACTTACATTGTATTGAACTTCAAACCATGAAAAGGCAGGCTTAATGAGTTACACATGTTACCCTGGTTTATAATCAACTTCATTCATTTTCAATCCCCTCACGGTAAGCAGCTTGACTGCCAACTTAAGCACTTTACCGTTATTTGTCACTTTGCCTTCACTTCCATACAAGGTAACTTTGTCTTTCTAGGTAACTATCTATAAAGGACTTGAGTTGGTTCAAGCATAAACTGCACAAAGCTTCTTAGCCAAAAAGTTTGTATGACAATGTTATCACGAGGCTAACATAACTAGAGTTGAAAGATGTGACCCTAGAGTAACAGGACATAGACCATGCAACAGCTTACATCTACTGATCAGACCTATAAGGTTTCTTTGTTTACTGGACACCTCATTATAAACTACACCCTTTTATTTCTTACAGATACTGAATAACCGGAAAACATATGTATAATAGAAACAATCATACCTCAAAAGCATAACTAATTTTTTAACTAGTTCAAACAAAGTCAGGTTCACAATCAAGATGTTATCCAGAAAACCTTGCACTTACTGTGTTTGATACGTATTAATAACCTTCTAAGATATATAGAGAATCTCACCCAAGTGTCTTCTGATATCAAATATATCAACACAAGTTGATAAAAGTTACAAAAATCCGAGGCTTGCCGAGGATATTTTACTTTTATCAACGAGTGTTGATATATTTGATATCAGAAGACACGAGGGTGAGATTCTATTTATCATCCAAAATCATTTTTCATTTCGATTCTGTGAAAAATGTGTATTTCTGAACACTGCACTACTTTAAGACTCTCAGTCACTCAGTGGAGTGATGTCATAGCATTGTGACGTCATCATGTTTATGACGTCATAGCATTGTGATGTCATTACTTGATGATGTAAAACAATTGTGATGTCATGATCTTGACTGTAATAGGGCATTGTTCAAAATCTACTGTCAAAACGATATCTCCTAGGAGATATCGCTTGATCTTCCACAAGCGATATCTCCTACGAAACACAGTTTTGGATGATAAATCAATATACTTTGTTCATGAATTATTGTAATTGAATAACATTTGTTCTAAATATTTGATAAACCAGAGTTGCTTTGAAACAAGGAATATCTTTAATAATTCTTCTTTTTGCAAACTTATGCAACAATATTAACAAATTGAAACACTTGAAAAACATTCTGCAAGAACAACTTACAGGAAGCTTAACTCACTTATAAAGGAAATAACCCTTGGACAACCATTAGCTTACAGACGCCCAAGGTCAAAGAATAAAGTTCAAGAGCAAAGGAGCATATACAGCTTCCAACAAGGATTTCTGGATCTAAGTATAAGGACAATGAATTAAAACTTGATTCGTTCGTAAAAGTTGGACTCACACAAGCACGTATTAGTATGTACACAAGATCTCTTCATCTAGCAATATTGGCTTCCATAAAAAATAAATATTCATAAATATTTTTCTCACATTTCCCCCTTCGCATGCTCTCAACATTGTCTCTCTCACATTGGAAAAAATCCCCTCCAAAAACTTGGAAATTGATAGAAATCAAAATGTTAATGTCAAGGCTACAGATATATAGGGCCATTTGAGTTTCTGTTGCATTTAGATAGGCATCTTACCAGATTTTAGTTCATAGAATTTATAACAGATGGTACTTTCAGGCTAGAACATTCCATTAGACATTGTCCATTGATATGCTGTATAGGACCCGGTGTAAGCCGACAATTTGATACAAGATCTTGGGTGGTCAGAAGGGTATATACATATATGATTAAGTTGTCATTTATCAAATTCACTGATGAATAAAAACATGTTCAGTTGCAACTAACGATGGTACTGACACATCCTGACCTATAAATTCCATGATGTATGCAAAGTTGGAGGTTGACTTATTTACTTTTGGGGCTTGAGATTGGGGTAATCTTGAGGTCAACTTATACCGGTCATTGACAGAATTAATAACTACAGCAAAATTTTATTAATCTGGCCCCATTTTGGAGTATCCTTGGCCTAACGTGAGCGAGACAAGCTCAGACTAGAGGTCCCTGTTTGAGCGTGGTTTAGATGGTATAGCTAGAGGAACTGTCATCAAGAGGCCTTGTGTAGACAGGAGTTGAGGACGGGCTCCGTCTTACGCTGGTGGAGGGCTGGTGCTGACACAGATGTGGTTGCCATATTCAGACTAGACCTACAACAGGGGTTTCATCATCAATTATATATCATCGTCACTAAACATGAAATAATAATCTGCTGGTCAAGATAAGCTAAAATTCTAGGGACTAATTTCATCAAGAGAACATTTAACATTTTACACAATTCTCATCATACTTCACACTTTGTGAAACAAACCACACAGCCTTGCATATCCATAAAAAAAATTCAATTGTTTGAAAACAGCCCTTGTAAATTGCTAAATGGATTAAAAAGACCAACTGAAACATGGGCCAGAAAAAGTCAAAATGTCATTCAAAGCATGAACAACAACTTTTGTGCAAACGGCCTTATTGTTTCTAGGAGCTGAAATTTATCATATACATGCTTGTTTTTCTTACCCTGTAACGCTAAAACCTTTTCTGATTTGCGGAAAATCATAACTTTGACTTAATGCCAACGATAGGATTATCTGGAAGATTAATGTGAAAGCAGATAATGGTTTCAAAGATTTAAAGGGAAATATGAGACTACCTACCTGTTGTGAGTAAGATGACTTTTGACAAGGTGGCCGGCAGCAAGAGCAGAGAGTAAAGATAGTTCCCCGGCCATGACGGTCCCACAGACAACTCGGGCCAGGGTACGGGCATTCTCTCCCGGGTTCTCTACTGATGAGCCCTTCACACCCAGCATCTGTAGATACATGTATAGCAATGTGTATTAGTAAATTTAGATATTGGAGACACAAAAATCAGCTTGGAGAGAGAACTGGTGACAAGCCATGTAAATGATCTGACTTCTATTTTAGGGATCATAAACAGTATTTACACTTCTGACTCAACAATATCCATGAAGATGCGAGAATCAGAAAATTGTTAAGGATAAGACATTGAGATTCATAACCATTGTTATAATCATGTTGTCCTATATAAACTCAGATAAGGGGAATAGATTCAGATGTATTGTTTACCATATCAACAATAAACCTTTTCTACTTAGATTGCACTCTCACATGGGAAGGATACTCAACACTGAACACTGAGAAGAAAATAAGCCTAATTTCCCTGATAGTAATTGATAGCCATAACTAAGAATCAAAGAAGCCAAGATTAGTTGAACATGAAAGATCGGATCATAGTTTGAATCAACTTCCTGGCAAGGCATAACTCAAGCCATTCCAAATCACAGGCTAATTTAGTCTTGCTGCATTGGTAAACTTCAAAACAAGCTCTTCTGCCAGTAGCATGGTTAGAATTAGCCAGTGAATGAGACTTGAGGCTTGAATTATGCCTTGCACAGGAATACATAGTCCAACAATCAGATTACATTAGGGTTAGAACTTCTCAACATTTGTAGACTGAAGGGTGCAAGATGCATAATCCAGTCATAATACAGTGTGCTTAACAGCTCCATATATTCATAGGTCAAACATCAAAGAGAATTCATCTGAATTCAACTACTAAAGGAGAACAGCTCTTGAGCAGAGAGTGAGGTTCACTTTAAAAAGTCTCCCTCTGATTTAACCCATCCTGAATGAATTTTGTAGCTAAGGGTTAAGCTATATGGGCACCCTTAGCACGAAGAAGGAAATGAGGCCCTGAAACCCACCTGTAGACAGGCTGACTGGGGAGGGAGAACAGTGCCCCCGCCCACAGTGCCCAGCTCAATGGAGGGCATGGTGCAGCTCATGTACAGGTCCTCGTTGTGCTCGCCGGTCGCCTCCATCAGGGTCATGCAGTTGGAACTGGCGACGTTCTGTGCTGGGTCCTGTAATACAGATATATATATATGGAGTGGAAAAGTGTCTAGTTGAATCTCTTTCTAAAATTTTCAATTTCAACAAGACCTGAATTCATTCCACTAACCAAATTAGTTATTATTCACAGAAAAATTAGTGAAGTGTTTTGAATTTTCTGAAAATAACCAATCAGATATATTTGTACATAGATATTGAGTCAAAAGCTATTTCAGGTCAGGGAAAACAGAGACCATTTTCTTAAAATGTTTATAATTAAAATCCTAAAATAATCTCGGAAAAATTACCTCCTTCTAATTATAGGATATCAAACGAGGTTCCCCTTTCATATCAAGTTTATGTCCCAAGTGAAATAATTTTGCTTTGTCACGAGCCTTGTTATGAAACCCCTTTACGATGTCCCACGTGGGTAATAATATTCTTTAGGTAACAAAGAGTGATTTAAAGAAAGAAAGCACCTCTAAGATTTGATCAGCGCCCATAAATATATAGAGCAGAAAAACTATATTTCATACAGGTTATTTACAGAAGACTATCCAACTAAAGGGAGGCAACTCCATTCTTCTGCCAACTAACCTGTCCTGTTGCAATGTAGATGGCTGTGACAACATTTGCTGCATGTGCATTGAAACCTCCAACACTACCAGCTATAGCAGAGCCAATCAGATTCTTGTTGATGTTAAGGTCGACTAGTGCATGAACAGATGTTTTCAGAACATTCTTGATAATGTTACCAGGAACGATCACTTCACAAACCACAGACTTTCCCCTTCCTTCAATCCTGTAAACAAGAGATTAAATTTATTTATGAAATGGCAATCTTAAATTTGAATAGATAGAGATTTGAGATTTTAGAAATCTTTTTTTGAAAATTTCAACTTAAAAAACGTGAATATTGTAATCACTTTTCCGACAAATGAGGTGTTTTTAAGAAACTCTTTGTTTTTTTCTCAAGTAGATTTGTGTACGAATCATGTGACGCCAATGAGGTGGATGTACCCCCCATCTGCATTCAATTTTCAAGTTACATGACTCATGACAATAAATATATTTCTGGACGTCCAAGAAGTAATGCCAAGGACCAAGAACTCGTGCGAGTCTGACCAGTTGATAGCCACATAATTCTGAATGTTAAACATATTTCCGGATGTCAAAGAACCAAGCAGACTTGTGACTGAAGAAACTACAGCTCACCAGTTGACAGCGGACGGCTTCTTGTCGGTGCAGTAGTTGCCACTCAAACTGAGGATCTCCACGTCTGAGAAGAACTCACTCAGCTTGTTCAGTGCCTTTTCAGACCCCTGTAATGCATTATGATAACTGTGATGATGATAACTGTAATGATGATAACTGTAATGATGATAACTGTAATGATGATAACTGTAATGATGATAACTGTAATGATGATAACTGTAATGATGATAACTGTAATGATAATAACTGTAGTGATGATAACTGCAAGATGATAACTGTAATAATGATAACTGTAATGATGATAACTGTATATATAATATAAATTCTGCGACAGATAGAATCATTTCAAACGAGTAAATATGAATTTAAGATTGTCTCCAGAAAATGTTAGTGAATTGAGTACCTTGTGGGCATGAATGACACGGTAAGTCTCAATTTGAACCTTTAGCATTGTATCCTCCACAGGGACTGTTCTGTATTAATTTGTTTACAACCAGTAACATCAGGGAGCAAGCACTGTTCATGGGTAGTTAACTATATATATATATATATATATATATATATATATATATATATATATATATATATATATATATATATATATATATATTCACTTTACAAATTACATCCAGTAACAGTTTATTAAATTGCATGCTTATCATCGTCTACACATTCTGAAGTTAGGCTTCTGCTAATAAATGGAATCATTTAATTGTGTTACAAAATTGTTCCTTATTCAATTGATTCAGAAATTGATCATGCAGTTTACCTTGGACAACATGTTCATTCCCATGGCGTCTCCTGTCGTAGAGACAAACCTGATATACAGTAGTCGACCTGCTTGAGCTATCTGCAACTTCTGCAGTCTTGCAAATCTGGAGGACGAGTCAAATACATACATTGATGTTGATAGAAAATAATAGGATGTAAACATTATGTACATTAATGTATAAAACTGCCATTATTTCTGATTGTAAATCGGTAGTTGGTTATTTGATTTGTCTTTAATTCATTTAAACATGAAAATATTTGTTCAACTATTTAAGATTCTTACCTGCTTGTTAAATCGAAAGCTTCCTTTATAAGTTCAAAGTTGTCATGATCTTCTAGCCACAACTTCACTTCACTGAAAACAGTACAAAGATATATAGAGAAATATTGGTACCAAAAAAAAGCAAGGTAAAATTTCATTGAAATATCTCTCTTTATCTATTCTAGAATTACTTAATACTCAAACATTAATCCGTGCCAAACTACACAGAGCCACATTTGCAGGAATTGTATATGTAACAATATTGAAGAATCTTGGGTAAGCAAATAGACGGAAATAACCTATCCTAGAATATCAGGAGATTTCAAGGTATAGAGTTCATATAAAAGGTAAAATTGCACAGGACCACGAAAAAGTGATTACTTATCCCACGTTTTTACTTATCTGACATAAATTCTGTTACAAAAGAAAAAACTGGACTGAAAAAGAGTCATTACTTATCCAGTTTTTTTTTACTTATCAGGTCTTTACTTTACAAGTTGAGACTGTATATTATGTACTAAAGACTCACCAAGCTCGTTTGGCAGTTTGGAATCTCACAACCGGTGCTCTTGTCATGCCCTCCTTAATGATCATACTGTGTGCTCCTCCACTTTGCTGTAGACACAAGCAACAAATGACTAAGTCTTTGAACAGTGATTAGTTTATATTTCAATGCAAATGTTTGGGTGGCTACGGCTCTTATGAAAATCTTCAAGACTGTTTTATCAGCAAAGACATTAAAAAATTCATTCTTGATCTCTGATTTTAGTAGATGAAGTGTGATAAAAAAAAGGAATTTATTTCACAATCAAGAGTAATAACATGTTATTCTTAACCTGACAAAAACTCAATAACTTATTTGCAAGAGAATTGGTTGCTTTTCATAATCCTTTAACATGACAACTCATTTAAAAAAGACCCACAGTTATCAGAAACATGGAAACTTTCAAACAGCGAAATGTTACAGTGAACAGTGTATTTCTGAAATGTTATAATTAAGACTCAATTATGTTACAGATATTTTCAGCAATAAACAGACTAGAAATCAAATCTGATATTCCATGATGAGTGGAAGTGTCTCTAGTCACTTACCTCGATGGCTCGACATCCTCTGTTGGTACTAGCAATTAAACATCCCTCTGTTGTTGCCATAGGAACTGTGTATCGGACACCGTCCAAGAGAAGCGGGCCGGCCACGCCCACTGGTACCGGCATGTAGCCAATCACATTCTCACAGCATGCTCCCTCAACCTGAGTAGTTAGAAATAGAACAAGAACTCTATAACATTTGTACTTCAGCTTCTGCGAAGGCATCAATGACTTCTGATTCCTGTTGGTCTAATGAATGAATCTTATTTTTACGTAAATAATCATTACCGTCATTACTTATTCGAGTTAATATTAAAATAGACATGACTGAGACAGATAGTTTTAATGCTGTGCAAAAACAATCCAAGACATAAATGTAAAGATAATCTATTTATTAATAATCTATTTATACAATGACACATAGATAAAATATCTATCATAAATTTCCTTCAACAAACTCATTGTGTTCATTCTATATTATACAGGATATATCGATGAATCCGACTTACATATTTGTAATCATAATGCTGGAAGGGGAGTTTGTCAAGGGCTTCACTGTTTGGTAGTTTGTCCGTCACCATCTGCCGTCTGCACATAGCAACAACAACATAACATAAACTTTGATAATAACAACGATAATGAAAATCTTAGCTAACAAATATTATCAACAACAAATAAATAAATCAAAATTCATGCCATAGAATGAGAAACTCGAAATAGCAGATTTTAGAATCAATCCTTTGCAATAGGCCATCACTATGCAACTTCACGTACAGGCTTATTTTTAATGATTAAAACTAATTTCATAGATATGTACCGACTGTTTAATCCTGTAAAGTTGATAAACTGCCACAATATCTGCGCAATTGTCATGAACTCTCCACTTTTAAATCTCAACTAAAGACTCACTTCTTCAGAATTTCTTTTCAACATGTATCTTAAATCTCCTGCTCCCCTTTATTTTCTGCATGCGCTTTGAGCATGTATAGCACATGGATATATGCGCATTATAAGTATGCTATGATTATTAATATTATTTCACGTGATATTCTTGCCTGACAAGGCCATTATAATTTACTAAAAAGTGCTGCCAATATAATCAACAAATTGTGTAACCACAAAAATATCTTTTCCTCTAGTCCAATATATTTCTCAACCATTCCCGTGACACAAGTCAACCAAGCAGTCTATTTTTGAGGTTACCTGATGTTGACTCCGCGGACGTGGTCCTGAAGGATGTTCTCCAGCTTGTAGGAGGGGATGTACTTCTTCTCCACCAGCAGCTTAATCTCTTCGTCACTCAACTGGCTTGGACCCTCCTGTGGACAGACAGAGAGAGACCGTAGAGAACTCTCACCTGCTTAACATTTCTTCAACAGACTTAGCAGAAACTACTGTAGAAATACCTGGCAAAAAATATGTGATGTTTGACAGAATGCAACTTTTCACCATTACATAACTACAGCTAGTATCCATCAATTTTCAATCAGGGCAAGCTACTGAAAATTTGAAAGATGATGCAAATACACTAACCTAACTTCCATGAGATTGAACAAACTAAGAGAAACTTAAAAATCATCTTAAATGTTTATGTACATAACCATTGAAAAACAACTTACATCTGACTTTAGTATGGCCACACACTCCTCTATGCTGCGTGGAGCCTGGGGTTTGTGTAGAAGTGTAAGGGGAGACAACTCTGTGCTGTCTAGCGCCTCAGTCTGTGTGTGTCTGTCCTCTGTCTCTACTCTATCTTCTGAGCTGTCTTCATCATAGTCTCCGATGATGAAGGAGACGCCCGGTTTCACTTTTTCAACTTGGCTCTCTTTGGGACACACGTCTGGCACTGTAAACAGTGAGAGATTGATTGAAGTAAGGACAAAATTGTAGGAATTTATATATATTAAGTGTGAACTTGTTAAGTATATGCTGGTTAACTGAAATATTTCGATATGGAATGGAATGAATTGGAATGACTTGATTATTGTGATATCATTATTATTGAAACAGAACTGACAAGGGAAATGAAGGAAAAGTTCTTTTCACATTCCTTTGAAATTCTACAAACAAGTCGCAATTTATATAGATTTATTTAAAACTTTCTCCTTCTATGTCGGGCTTACATGAGACATATTGCCACCATTGTGTTTTGCCTCAGTTGAGTTTGAAAATTATAGCCATGATATATTCGTATGAACTATTTGAGTGTCGTCTAAACAGCCAACATTGTGCTTGAATTTGCAGACAAATTGTAAGAAGGTGAAATCCCCAGAAAGACTGTCTCCTTTCGAAAGCAAATAATTTCGCAAAATTTTGTAATCCCTGTATAAGCCAATGATTTTAATCTATTTTTGACATCACAAGTGATCACCTACCTCTAGAACATTGTTCCGCAGGTACTACGGCATTGCTGCTGCAGACGTCGGGGGTGCTCAGTTTCTCGGAGGATGCAGCTTTCTTGAGGAGGTTTTCTACCTCACGGTCCACGTCAGTGTCCATGAAGATGTACTTGAAGCAGAGGACGATGGCCAGGATCAGCGTCACAGCATAGTCAGCCTTTCCCAGGAACATTCTGTCAGAGAGATCGAGATTCAATGAGGGTCTCTTTCAATTCATAATCAGATATGTCTTCAATATTTTACAATGATATTCGAAGGTGATATTGTCCATAAAAATTAAGAAGATTCAGTTGATGAACTAAGTATATTCAAATATCTTATTGTTATAAATGTCAACATGAAACCAAATTTTGGAAGACAATGTATCAAACCACAAAACAACATTCAATCTTTGTACAGTTGGGAGGCAAGTTGAAAAATATGATATCATAAATCATATTAAGGGGAATATAGACAAACAATATTATTTCACAAATAACTTACTGTTGCACGTAAAACTGCCAGAGAGGAGTTTCTGGGTTGATGCGCTGATCCATGAGAGCCTTTTCGGCTGGGGTCAGGTTGGTCATGCGGGCGTCATGGTGGTCAGCTCCGGCCACCCATCTACTGTGAGCGTGGACTAGCACAAGCCCTGCGGACTGCATTGAGAGGGATATGTAATAATTAGATCATTGCTATTCATTAATGTAATAAAATTTCAAATTGAATGAGGAATGACCTTTGATATTCTACAATGATGAAAACATCTACACATCTATACTAGATACTTTACTAGATACAGATATTTAAACATGTGATTTGACTGATCCATACTGACCAAAAGCTCAACCTCAAACATAATTTGAGTATATAACATCTACATATCTATGCCTTACTAGATATAGATATTCTATCATGTGATTTGACCGATCCATAATCACCAATAACTCAAGCTCCAACTCATTTTTGGTGGACTGACTCGTCATTTATTACTTATATAGACTGACCATAATGATCTTGACCCTCTGAGTGACCGGGTTGGGTTTGGCTTCTTCCTCTTCCTCTTGAAGAATCTGAGCCAACTGCTGTAGCTGGGCCATCGGTCGACCGTGGTTCCGCTCTCTCGTCAACTGGGAATGGACAGGTCAGAATTTGAAGAAACAAGTAGGAAAGGGTAGGAAAGAATCGTTTTCACTCATTCTCAGGAAAGAAACCAAAAATACATAAAGCTCTACTTGAGATTTAATTTTCCACAAGGTAGAAATTAAAATTTACATTCAATAGAGAAGAAATTCAAGGCAAAACTTCTGTTTTGATGAATGATGATGGTTTCTTAAATTGTTCGTTTCATCAACTCATTGTGAGCAAATTGAAACAATTTCATGGACAAATAACGTTATTTTCTGAAAACAACATTTTGGCA
Source organism: Phorcus lineatus (assembly GCA_921293015.1). NCBI lineage: Eukaryota > Metazoa > Mollusca > Gastropoda > Trochida > Trochidae > Phorcus > Phorcus lineatus. The sequence goes on from OV121081.1 coordinate 53,145,156, forward strand.
TAGAACCCATAGTCAAGTGACAGGAGACGAGTTGTACTATTACTAAGAAAGTTGAAGTACAATTGTTTGAAAAGAGACTGGGAAGTCGACAGGAAGCAATTATGTGATGTACACATGCTGAAACTGCATTAAAATCTATGTTGAAACGTCACTTCCACATAATAAAGATGATACATCAAAGAGACCCCCTTAGATGAGTATTTCAGAAGTGTATGTTTAAGATGAAGAGATGTGAACCTACCTCTAACACAAGGGCTAGACAGGCTGGGTAGAATGTCATGAATGCGAGGTAGTTGGCTACCACAGACAGACAGCCAAAACAACACATGGTCTCCAACTGACGCACACCTGGAAATAATATATGAAACTCATTTGTAGGTTCTATGATATACTAATAGGCATTGAAGCCACAAATTAAAAGTAATATTTTGTCGTTAAAAGAATTGTAATCGTTTCAATTATTATCATACTTACGACGCATGATTCATGCATAATGAATTTAGCTCTTTTTAATATTTTCCAATGACTTAATATGACAAATATAAATAAATAAGTAATGTTCTACTATTCTGTAATGAAAACAAAACACATTTTTCAGAGGTTAAGCATTAATGATAACAACAGTTTTTCGAACCTGAGAGAGTCCCGACCCCAATGACGAGAGTCTCTACAATGGCGTCAAGGGTGATCGATGGACCAATCAGAGCCATGCCCTTGGCAATGTTATCACGGACTTCATCCTGAGTTGACGAGCTGAGAGCAAACCTGGCCAGTGCACTTGCCTTCGAAAGGTCAATCAGCAAGAGAAAGAAGGGGAGGGCCTCACTGAAAACATCAGAATTCAAGAGATTTAATAATAAATAAAAATAATAACAAGTCCATTTATATAGCGCCAACATCAAATCACCAAGTAGTTGCTCACAGGGCTGAATGGATGGATTTTTAATGGACTAACACTCATACTCTGCTGTATCGAGATAAAACTACATCAAGTAGAGAGTTTTTTTTATCTAACATAGGGTTGAAATGTTTCACAAGTGCTTTCAGTTTGCTACACTTTGAGAACATGAAACAAACTTACTTATCTTTTGGTGCGCTATTGTCAACGATAATATTCTACCTGTTGTATACTGCACTACACTTACTCAAGCCCTTTGAGGTCATTGCCTAGAAGGTTGATGACTGCCACACTGAACACAAAACTGGAGAAGATAGTGAACACGCCCGAGATACCTGAGCAAAACATAGATATAACGTTAGTTACAACAGATATAATACTAACAAATTGTCCAATATATGTTATTTACATTGTATATGTAATTTTCTACAGAGGGTAAGAGAAAAAAGGTTTTTATTACATGACAACTTTAATCAAAGAAAATAGTTGGAAATTTTATGTTACTTAGATTTCAATGAGTCAGATAGCATTACTAGCTTTTTGATGTAACAACTACAGACTATTGACTCAAGTTATAATGCTGTTATCTTTGTGCATAGAATAACAGGTTATTTGTTATCACTGAAAAATCATCATCTACAATTATCACTGAAAATTGTTAACTTTATCTGATGAATAATTGATAATGAATCTATACCTTTTCTATCCTGATAAACAAACAGACAATATAAAATTAATCCCTCACCTATATGAATCATAAACTTATTAAAAGTTTTCTTGTAAACACTGTTAAGATTGACTGCCTTAAAAATAATTATTATATATCAAAAGATGAATAGTAACTTGGAGAGGCTTGGGAAATTTTTCAAATAGGCTTTTAAACAGAAGGGACAAAAAAATTGTTTGTGGATGCAAGTATGGAAGTTTTATTAAAATGAGCATATGGTCTGTATCCATAAACAAGACTCTAATCTTTTTATGTGTGCAAGGTGAGCAGATTTCTTAAGAGACATTTGTCGGTGGCTCACTTGTTAAAGAGGTTATGTGGGAAGATGGGTTTAGTAACCATGGTGAGAAGAGAAAGTCGCATCACACACCTGCAGGCACATACATCTTCTTAGTAATAGCGACTGAGCAATGTTCCTTAAACATTTAGTCCTCCTTGCACCCGTAAGCTAATTTTTGAATGAATCAGGTTTATTTTAACTCAACCAACCTTCCCTTTTGAATAGATACAATCCAAAAAAATCATTAACAAATTATCAATTAGGCAAACATAATGTGTTTAAGTTGGAAGAACATAATGGAAGTCTAAATTTGAAAATTGTCAATATTAAAGAATGATTTTAGTTATTAGGGTAGAGTGGTGGTGTTTAACATCAAACATGATGGACACACAAGGTAAACTGCATAATTTTCATTACTTTTAAGTTCTATGTACTTTATTTAACTGGTTTAATAAATGTCTTCACACAATAATAGAGGAGCCAGCTTTTAGTTGAGTGTCCCTTGAAACTTGATTAAAGTATAGTATCGTGCAGAAAAATTGCAACATCTAATATTTCCCCTAAATTTTATTTAGCGTATCTACAACCGATCCAAAACGGATTTTTTCCCCCGAGTTGCTATGTAGTTATCTCCCTTGTCTACGCCAGTCGTGTGGTCACGTGACCTCGTTGCTAGCAGACGATGCGGAAGTAGAGAATGGCAGAACAAGATCAGAGATTTCGTCTCCTGACATTGTATGAATCAGGCATCCGATCAATTCATAAACTTGTACGTATCACATTTTCCAAAATATTAAGTAATATCAAGCCGGTTTAGGAGTAGAGCGCAAGCCTGGATTGGCACGTCGTGCCTCCCTTGGCGATAATGACAGACGACGCATTGCGCGTCTCGCCTCGCTTTATCCAAACTGGTCGTCAAAACAAATTGCTATAAGGGCTGCAAGTCAAGGTACCCCTGAAGTATCAGAATGGACAATCAGACGATCTCTAAACAATTCTGGCTACGTTAAGCAAGTGCCGTTGAAGATACCACTGAAGACCGATGCCCACAAGGTAAAGCGGCTCGCCTAGTGTCGTCAAATGAGGGGGCAAGATTTTTCTGATGTCATTTTTACAGACGAATCTAAGTTCCAATTCTACAGAATAACCCGAAAACGGTGGTCAAGAGGCGGTCATGTCGGAAAATGGTCCCAAAGTTCTCACCCAGTATTATGGTTTGGGGTGGTATCAGCAAGCTCGGAACGACGCCTCTGTTACAAATCAACGGGAGACTTGATTCTAGGAAATACTGTGAAGTGATACGTGAGGGAGTGATTGAATCAAACATCTCTCAAAGTGGCATCCCACATAGACTGCAACAGGATAACGCCCCCGTTCACAAGTCACAGGACACCCGAGAATGGTTGAGAGCAAATCACGTGACTTTAGTAAAATTTCCCCCTGCCTCACCTGATCTTAATCCGATCGAAAACATTTGACAGATAATGAAAGACAAAGTAGAAAAACTTGAACCAAAAAACATCAATGACTGCCAGAGACTTATCAATGAAACCTGGACGGACCTACCTCAAGAATACATAGACAATCTCATTAACAGCATGGAGCGACGAATCGAACAGTGCATTGAGAGAGAAGGGGGACTTACAGATTATTGACTTTCAAATACATAAACATCAGTATTAAAGCAATGTTTGTTCCAAGTTTCATCGAATTTGATCAATAATTAATTATTTTTATTGAACCGACAAAAATCTCAATTTTTCTGCTCGATACTATAGGTTACTTTTTACAATTGCAAATGGTCCCATCTGCTAATAAATAACTGTAGAAGGACACTCTCAGCTGATCACCAATTTGCACAGTTTAGCTACCCGTCAACGTTGATTTGAGATTTTATTGTGCATCAGTTTGTTTTGATTATAATATAATATGAGAGTACAAGCAAAGAGCACCATCTGTCACAAATTGGGTCCTTTTTAAACTTGCAGAGAGTCCAATCTGATTAATAAATAGGGTAAAAGGACCCCCTCAGGTTATCAGCTGCCAATCACCCTTCAATTTGAGAATTTAGTGTGACATACATCTATTTGTATTCTATCATAAGCGAGTTCAAACACAGTGCAACATCTGTGTACAGTCACCATCATGTTTGATATTGAACTGAAGAGAAAACCATACCACTATCTGGACCCCTGTGTCTACCATGCATATGCAGAGGTCCGGACAAGCAGACAGACAGGATATACGTATATGTTTAACCTGTGACAAAGCTCTGCTGCATAAGATTATAATCACCGAGGAGGTACTTGGAGCCCAATCTACGAAGGTTGCGAAACTGCAGGTAGATGTACATGACCGCCAAACATCGAGTGATGGACAGAATAATAACATCTGAACTCTTCCAGTCCTAGGAAAGAGAAAAAAATATCATTAACTGAATACTTGTTCTAAACAATTATCTTTTTAAAAATGATGTAAGGTTGTGTATCAAATATTTCTTCAACCTGTAGTATGAGCTAAATTGAATAAATAATTTTTCAAGATTAAAGGTATTACAATAGGATGTAAATTTGCTATTTTTCCCTTCAGTCAGAACTAGATACTAGGTGCCAATCCATCCAAGAGCTCAAATAATTTGAACAATTTTGCTTTGAATGTAGTTCATAGAAAGATATCTTGAGTTATTTTGAAAAAGACAACAGAACAATAAGCTTAGTACAAAATTTTAACTTACCTCATCATGAGGACAGATGTAGTTCCAGCCGCAAACTTTATTACTGCCTGTGAAGACACTCATCGACATGAGACAGAGTGTTGTTGTTAATGTTCCAATGATTACTTCCCATGGATGTGAGGCACACAGCTGCCCATGGGCTCGGAACACACGGGACAACATCACTGAACTTTTGGGGACAAGCGGAGAAAATGGTACTATCTGAAAACGAAATGGAGAAAACGTTATTTAAAACTCATAAAAGCATGCAAAAGAAAAAAGAAAAAAAAGGAAATTTTAGTATAAGATCCGAGAAGTAACAATCTCTGTTATAACATTTCAGGGGATTAACAAGTTCAATATCATAGAGAATGAAAATGGACTACAGCGTAAATGATGAAAGTTAGGTTTGTATTATTATGTGTGAATTGATCAAATACCGGACAATGTACTTTGACCTAAACATAGCTTACCTTTAATTCGTGAATAAGCCGTATAAGTTCCAAACTTTAGAGTAAAAACATTTGATTTCTATTTGATAACCATCTTGAAATAATTACTTCTATGTGATCATCTTGGTTTGTTTGGGATGACCTAATTTTCGGTAATCTTACAGCATGTCATTGACAAGTCAAAATGGACGCACGTCGGATGTACTACTTTCCATTAATGAAACAACATTATAACGACACTAGGTACACTTCGAGGTCATTATAAGCTCAATTCTTGGTTTGACCCGACTAAATTACATATGGTAAATATATGTTAATGTTGTGGGATATAAGTATTGAATAATACATTTATTTTGTTTGCGAGGACGATATTTTATGAGACATATCAATAATGAAAACAATATCATATCTAAAAAGCATACCAAGCACCATTGAAACATAACGATTATTACCAATGTATTAATCCTACAATATCAATGGTTTGAAATAGCTGTATATGTACAAATTGCATTAACTATCGACATCATTTAAAAAACAAAAGAGTAGTAGTTAGAGTAGTAGTATGTCTGAAATTCCCCGGTTATTCATGACCATCCCAGTTGCCTCCCCTCACTGCTCTCGGCGTAAACTTACATATGGCATTTCCCGACAAACACATTAAAAATCTATTTAGGAATACAGAACTGCTTGAGAAAAATAAAATAATGAAAACGGATGTTAAACACTGTCTTACCCGTCCTGTTAGTTACATGCAGGACTAATAAACCTTGGAAAACAAACACTAGACTTGCGTCATAATATTCTTAAAATAGATTTTCATCCAAGTTTAGATGCATTCTAAATATAGATCATTAACTCATGGAAAGGTAGGCCTTCGTTTTTTATAACTATTAGATTTAGTCATTTACATTTTTTGAATAGAAATAAAAATCTTGAAAAAGCTAAATGAAATTGCAGAAATCCATGAAGGAAAATGCGAATTGAAAACAGTCGATATTTAGCCAAAGTATCTAACGAAGAAGGTCCAAGCAAAATAAATAGATAACATCATTATTTACTATTTGTGAAATTATTGTAATATGACATTTTAGTTTAAGTTTGAGTGAAAAACTACATGTAATTGATTTTTTAAAAAATGAATAAACAAATTGCAAACATGTTGCAGATGCCTGCTGGAGGTGAGAAAATACATACATTTCACGATACGATACTTCTCACGATACGATTTGATACCATACAGACACGATACACTTTTATTTGTCATGCTCGTTGTAGAGCAATATCGTTTTGGATAAGGCTGACAAGACAACGAGAAATATCGAGAAATAGTTACGAACTTTTAAAGTCTTTAGATGATACGGGAGATAAAAACTGGGCTTCATCTGTGCGCGAATGTTTGTTTCAATGTGGTTTTGGCTACGTTTGGATCGCACTTGCAAGATGTTGGCGACCGCAATTCCTTTATGAAACTGTTTAAGCAAAGGTGTAAAGACATATATCAACAGGAATGGTTTAATGATGTTCGTTCGTCAAGCTGTATAGTTATTATGCAGAATTCAAAACAGTTATTAGACCTGAATTGTATCTATCTTCTCTTACTTCCGTCCATTTGCGCAGAATTGTAACTATGTTTAGATGTAATGGCCATGGTTTCAAGATAAAAGCAGCAAGATTCTTCAAACAACCACATAATGAAATTATTACCTGTAACCATTATAATCTCGTCTAGAATGAATATCATGTACTCTTAGAATGCCCGCAGTATTCATGTGTAAGATATAAATACCTACCAATATACTTATGAAAAGAACCAACAAAAGAAAAGTTTAACTGTTTTTTAACAACCAACGATTTGCAGCTGTTGTACAAATTAACCCTATTACTTTATCATATAAACCGTTCCAGATCAAGTCAACAAAACATATCTGTATGTAATTGTATTTGAATGATGAAATGTTTTTCACATTACATGGTAGCGCTGTCACTGTTTAGTTAAAACTACTTTACATTGTACTATTGGTCTCCGGGCCATATATACCAATACAATCTGTCTTTCTGTCTGTCTGTTACATACACTTTTTTCAAAGATTTTTTATAAATACGATCTATCGTCACATTGCTTGCAAGAATTTCATATTTACTACTGCTATAGGTAGTAAGCAAAGTTTTAAATTATTTTTATGTAGATAAAGTTATTTGAAATAGCGCTATTGGCGCTATAATCATACAAAACGTTGAAGTGATTAACCCGTCCGTAAAATCTCTCTTTATTGTAGTCAGACAAATACCGCTTGATTTGCTAATGCCAGATCGTTTTTAAAACCAAGAAAAAGGTTAGAAATCACTTTCTATATACCCATATAAAATTATTTTATTTTCGCACTTACATAAGTAATTCTACAAGGTTAGATTTTAAGATTAAATCTATAAAACAAGATCACTATTATGATTTATGAAGAATATCTAATCTCATTCGTGTGTACTCTAGTTGATCTCAAATATTTTAACAAACGATCCGAAATTATTATTTGACAGTAATCAGAATTACATACGACTATCCATATTATACAATGTTTAAGACATAGTTACCTGAACATTGGTATTTCCCGAGCGATAGCGAAAGTGTGTAGGATAGCCAGCACGTACGAGTGTCGGATAAAGAAGTACAGCATCAATTTATTGACCATATTATATGGTTGTTTTCATATTACATTCTGAAACATCTTAAGGGTTTTAAATGCAATATATCATGCTTGATACGGAGTGTTTCCCTTGTCGATTGGAAGATTTTGGACCTTGACGACACACTTATACAGGTTTTATATGTATTTCTTTAATGAAGATATAATACACATGCTACCAATTATTCAAAGGTATAAGTGAACATATCAATATGCATTGCAAAAAATTTAAAATGCAGAACAACCAGGAACAGAATAGGAACATATAGATATGAGTAAAATCTACAATACTTACTGGTGAAAGATTCCTGGTGTTATCGTATTTTCTTTCGAAGACCATTTGTTTAAACTTCCATGATGATATTCTCAACCAATCAGAAACATATACTTTTTTATAACTTACTTGTTTATATTTTGTAGCCACTGAGTAACGAGGTAGTATTTTTTGATAACTTAATGCACGTTATGAATGAGTTCGACCACGCGAGTGGCCTTATCCATCGTCAGACAATTTCCCGGCTTCTCATTGGCTGCTCCAAGTGGGTCGAAGGTTAAATTCCCCGGATTGAAAATAGTCATACGGGGAGCGACTTGGCGTGTTCACTTCGTGATACCCTTACTCATGCACGTTTTAATACACGTTTATAATTCATCTATATCTATATTGTACTTCAATCTACAGTTAAACTGAAAGAACATAGTATGCCGATGTGAAGATATTTTTTTTATTTGAAAAGGATTCTTTTATTTATGGCAACGGTAAACAAGTCTACGTACTTATGGGATTATTATTTTGACTACTACAGTTTGAGAAACTGTAAATAAATTTTTTATTTGAAAAAAAAACTTCGTTGATTGCACAATTCCATTTTCCTCTCATATTTTTCTAGACTTGAAATTTGCAGACTTCAATTGAATTTCCATTGTGAGCAAGATTCTTGAAATCGATAAATTTGCAGGTAAAAGATCGCTTAATATAGCTATATTTTGATGCATTAGAATTCACCATTTACCAAGTTATTATTCAGGTTGTGCCTTTAAATATGAAAATAACAAATAAAGACTCTGATCAGTTATGACACAAGAATAGGAATTTGATGTGTCTTTATTTCAACCTGTTAGATTTTCCGACATACCACAACACTTTTCAAGAAGGTCTGCTGTGGAAAATTCTCTAGGCAAGTCTGCGATGACTAACTAAAGGTTTAATTTAAGTTTATCTAATAACTGTTTTATGTTAAGTTCTTGTTGAAATATAACCCCCAACATATTGTTATGTTTCTGCACAGCGCTTAAAACACGTATGGTAAATTAATGCAAATAATATTAGGTAGCAAAGTTTTGATTTATGAGCTTTCTGGAAACTGTAAAGATGATACAATATGTTGACATCTCAGTATCTTATATTTCACAATACACTTTCGATATATTGTCAACATTAACACTGGATTGTACGTGGCTTTGAACACCTAAATAATACATTAACTGTTCAACAAAAATAATCTTTGAAAAACAGTAATGAATAAGTTACCTTTCAACATTAACTGGATTGTACGTGGCTTTGAACACCTAAATAATACATTAACTGTTCAACAAAATAATCTTTGAAAAACAGTAATGAATAAGTTACCTTTCGTCCTAGAACCTCAAATTGGCCCAGCCAAACCATAACGTCTTCAAGGGAAGCCTTAGTGTTAATTAATTGTGGGCTCAGTTTCGCTGACTCTACATAGGTCTAGATAGGTTCATGTACAGGTGATGTCACAGTAGGAGTACAGGTATTAATTAAATGATTTTTCTGAACACCTGAGGAATTTTACTCGGGTAATGTGGGGACATTGCTAAGCAGGAGGGGTTCATGAAACTATAGCGCCGGTTCGATTAATTAACTGATATTTGATTTTTCAAATTTGATATTGACATGACGACATGGTCATCAAATGATCTTTTAAGTACAATATTTTTGGATTAAGTATGATTTTTAAAGAAATTATTTATTTTCTAAAATAATTATAATCAAATTTTCTGAAAATTTCATAAAAATTTAATTTTGATTTGGCTCGTATCTTCTAAACCACATAAGATATATATTGAATAAATTTTGACTTTCTTGTGTAATATACCTACCTTATACTTGTCCATGATGTATGTTTGTAGTATGTATCCACCAGGTGGAGACTCGAAGTTACGCAGTGGACGGTTTCCTGAGTGTCGACTACCCACTCGTTCTACCTGTACACTTATAGGGTCCAATCAGATAGACTTGCGCGGGGCTCCAATACTGTGTCGATACCCACTCGCGCTACCTGTACACTTATAGGGTCCAATCAGATAGACTTACCCGGGGCTCCAATACTGTGTCGGCTACCCACTCGCGCTACCTGTACACTAATAGGGTCCAATCAGATAGACTTGCTCGGGGCTCCAATACTGTGTCGGCTAACCATTTCCGCTACCTGTACACTTATAGGGTCCAGTCAGATAGACTTGCTCGGGTTTCAATACTGTGTCTGCTACCCATTTCCGCTACCTGTACACTTATAGGGTCCAATCAGATAGACTTGCTCGGGGCTCCAATACTGTGTCTGCTACCCACTCGCGTTACCTGTGCACTATCGGGGCTAAAATACTGTGTCGACTACCCACTCGCGCTACCTGTACACCTATATGGTCCAATCAGATAGACTTGTTCGGGCTTCAATACTGTGTCTGCTACCCATTTTCGCTACCTGTACACTTATAGGGTCCAATCAGATAGACTTGCTCGGGGCCCCAATACTGTGTCGGCTACCCACTCGCGCTACCTGTACACTTATAGGGTCCAATCAGGTAGACTCGCTCGGGGCTCCAATACTGTGTCGGCTACCCACTCGCGCTACCTGTGCACTTAAAGAGTCCAATCAGATAGACATACTCGGGGCTAACATACTGTGTCGACTACTCACTCGCGCTACCTGTACACCTATAGGGTCCAATCAGATAGGCTTGCTCGGGTTTCAATACTGTGTCTGCTACCCACTCGCGCTACCTGTACACTTATAGGGTCCAATCAGATAGACTTGCTCGGGGCTAAAATATTGTGTCTGCTACCCACTCGAGCTACCTGTGCACTTAAAGGGTCCAATCAGAGAGACATACTCGGGGCTAAAATACTGTGTCTGCTACCCATTTCCGCTACGTGTACACTTATAGGGTCCAATCAGATAGACTTGCTCGGGGCTAAAATAATGTGTCTGCTACTCATTTCCGCTACCCGAACACTTATAGGGTCCAATCAGATAGACTTGTTCGGGGCTCCAATACTGTGTCGGCTACCCACTAGAGCTATCTGTGCACTTAAAGGGTCCAATCAGATAGACTTGCTCGGGGCTAAAATACTGTGTCGACTACCCACTCGCGCTACCTGTGCACTTAAAGGGTCCAATCAGAGAGACATACTCGGGGCTAAAATACTGTGTCTGCTACTCATTTCCGCTACCTGAACACTTATAGGGTCCAATCAGATAGACTTGTTCGGGGCTAAAATATTGTGTCGGCTACCCACTCGAGCTACCTGTGCATTTAAAGGGTCCAATCAGATAGACTTGCTCGAGGCTAAAATACTGTGTCGACTACCCACTCGCGCTACCTGTGCACTTAAAGGGTCCAATCAGAGAGACATCCTCGGGGCTAAAATACTGTGTCTGCTACCCATTTCCGCTACGTGTACACTTATAGGGTCCAATCAGATAGACTTGCTCGGGGCTAAAATAATGTGTCTGCTACTCATTTCCGCTACCTGAACACTTATAGGGTCCAATCAGATAGACTTCTTCGGGGCTCCAATACTGTGTCGGCTACCCACTCGAGCTATCTGTGCACTGAAAGGGTCCAATCAGATAGACTTGCTCGGGGCTAAAATACTGTGTCGACTACCCACTCGCGCTACCTGTGCACTTAAAGGGTCCAATCAGAGAGACATACTCGGGGCTAAAATACTGTGTCTGCTACTCATTTCCGCTACCTGAACACTTATAGGGTCCAATCAGATAGACTTGTTCGGGGCTAAAATATTGTGTCGGCTACCCACTCGAGCTACCTGTGCACTTATAGGGTCCAATCAGATAGACTTGCTCGGGGGTCTAATACTGTGTCGGCTACCCACTCGCGCTACCTGTACACTTACAGGGTCCAATCAGATAGACCTGCTGGGGTTCCAATACTGTGTCGGCTACCTGTGCACTTATAGGGTCCAATCAGATAGACTTACTCGGGGCTCCATTACCATATTTGCTGCTAGTGTGGTGCCTTTTACCCTTTGTTATAAATGCATAGGGTTTGATCATGTAGACGTTCTCGGTTTCCAATACTGTGCCGTCTACTTATTCATTGTACCTTTATTCTTTAAGGGTCCTTTAAGAAAGTACTAGATGCTTTATAGTCGACTGCAGTTGCCTTTAGGCTGTTAATTTCGACAGGACCTGTAAATGACGAGTGAATAAATCCATTACGATACTAATCTTGAACAAGGAAGGGTTTACACTTGAAAATTAAAATAAAAAATCTTTTCTTTGCGTGTTATCGATTTTGTTTAAGGGCATTGATTATACACTTCCTCGTATCCATTATGTCCGTGTTAGCATAACGTTATTTATTTTTCTTTATACCACAATATCTCTACAGTACAGATATTAGCCCATTTCGTGTAGAAACGTTGACCCACGAGTGGCACGGAGATCAGATCTCAGCTGGGTGGCCTATCTTGTATTGCGTCGCACAGCTTGCAGTAGAAGTAACCGGTCATCAAGTGGCGTTGTTGATCTCTCACGACTTCCAGCATGCTGTCTGGCAGCAGTATCAATGTTTGGAAACGATTCCAAGCCCTGTGGTTTTCACCTGCTTCACCACGTTGTGTTTTCCCTCTTTGCAACATTCCAGTTCCTTCAGGCAATCCTTCAGTGGTCAAATGGTGCCTATTACGTCGTGGACTCACCATTTCGGCTACGTGAAAGTTCAAGTATATTTCAAACTTCTTCCATACAGACTAAAATGAGAACCCTTACGTGAATATTCCGACATTCCGATTCATGCATTACTGAATGACTGTGTGTGTTCGTCACACATATCCATTGATATTTTCATTTGTATGTTAAAATTAACATGTTTCAATAAAAAAAAAGAGTTCAAATGGTCCATAGCAAAATTTAAACAGTATATATGCTCAACAACAATCAACAATTTTGAAAATGTGTTTTAAGATGACCTTTAATGTTTTCTAGGGTTCGTTCAGGAAATAATTCTTGTGCTATGTTCTTTGACTGGTGACTTGGACGATACAAAATATCATAACAATCTAAATTTCCTCTTTTGAAGAAAGATAAGGTTGAATGAGAACGACCGTACACTTCTTGTCGGAATAGAAGGGTACAGGAGTTCAAACGTTTTCTATGCCTCTGAATATTGCTCTCACTTAAACAAGCTTTAAGGACTTGCCTATCGTTGAAATTAAACACAGAAGTACACGATACAGTTTGTTTATAAAAGGGGAGGTGAGATACTGCCCACAACGAAGAGGCGACTTCTACAGGGGTCCAAAACCATTTGAGTTCTATTAGTGTTCAATCACGTATATTGTTTAAATGCAGTGACATCTTAATCTGATATATTTTGTCGCAAGGAAGATACTTCGGTGTAAATTTGGAGATAAATAAGCTACAACTTTAGACTCAAACTTTCATCCCTCCTCTCCTTGAGACCACGCCTTTGCACCCCATGCAAGGTGGGTGCACAGGGATATGCACTGTTAAAAATAAGCGTCTCTAAAACACTTGGAGTTGACAATCAAACACCTAATGTTTTGAAAATTATTTTGAAAACGTTTCATATTCCTATTTATAAATACATCATTTTAATTAAAACACTTTCCCTTTAAATTAAGTCATTTTACATTTTGAAAATAGTTTTCAAAGAGACATGGGGTGTTGACCCCGTTACTTCCCTTTACTTTTTTAAATAATATTTAGGTGCTTGATTGTCGAATCTAGCTGTTCTAAAGACGGTTTTTTTTCGACAATATACGTCCCTGTGGTGCAGTGTGAGTGTTGGTTAAATATAAAACTACTAATAAGGATAATTGACTTAATGAATGAATACTCCGAGTGTCCTAGGCCCTAAGCAGAGGCCTAAGAAGGCAAATGGAATGTACCAACAACTTGGGTAAAATGAATTAGCGATGTGATCGTGTACTTGAATAAAATCCCGCAGATCCCGCCGCAGACCCTGACGCTACCACCGCCCCTAGGGTACAACTTCTTGGACACATGCTGCAGCCTGTCTCCCGCCTCTACGTTTGTATACTCTCACTCTGCCGTTTGCTCGTGATTTCTAAAAAAAAATCACTCTTTCCCACAGTTGCGTTTGGGTGATATGTTATCATTGTTTCCATTCCCCACATTAGGATAAAACATTCTAAAAAATTCTATTTTGTCAAAAATTATATCCGAATACGGAAATCTTTGGGTGTGCACTTTCTTTTGTACTTCAGTTTATATCATTGCTATGAGATTAAAAAATATTAAGGGGTCTCATAGTGATGTGCAATTTTTAATGCTTCAAAACAAAGGTATTTGAGGCACGTCTCACATACTATATAGTGGGATTGAGAATGACCTCGTACTAAAATATTGTAATGCTTCAGCACCGAAAGTGTTATGTAGGGAGGGGAATATTACGTTAAAAATGTGAGGCATTGGAGATATATATCTCACATGATTAGCAGGTTGAGATTGACCTCGTACTTAAAGTTACAAATTATCTCTTCACTGTAATTTCTATATTTAAGTCTTTCGTTTTTCCGCTGTCCCATTGCTGCATGAAAGGGAAACCAACAATCTTCCGAGTGTCCAACATCTAGGCCAGGTCGACACGTATAGGTCGAACAATACATTGACCTCAGATAACCTAAGGATTAGGCTAAATTTTATGATAAATGAGCAAATTGATCATCAAATGTACAATGTATTGAATGCACTGGGAATATTTAGACACCCTGAACCAAGGGTAATGTGTTGGTATTTAGACTTTATCTACATAACAGTACCACTGACCTCGGCCCTGTAACTCGGCCATTACGAGGATGAATTAACATTATCTAACAATTATAGATGGATGTACTGATGTATATGAAATGGTCACAAACAAGTAGCAACAAACCTGTTCTCCGTCATAAACAACAGTTATATATTATGAAAATAAATGTGAATGCAGCTGTTTCAGATAACTAAGTTAGTCTTACTCCAATTTAACATAAAAACAATCTCAAATTGGCACCAATGTAACAAAGGTAGTAATATTTATCAACACAAAACGGGGGCATTTTCTAAAGTAACTACTAGCAATGAAACCTGATTGTGGAGAACTTTTTCGAGGGTTGCACACCCCTGTGGATCCGCATTTAGAAATATGCATTTCATATACATCGACTGCGCACAGTGTAAAACCGTGAAGATAATTCAATGTAGGTCAAGAGGGCACGGTGTATAGGGTGGTCTGGTGTATACGGTTTAGCATTTATCTTTCCCTTAGTGAAACATTCTTGCTTCGGCAGTGACCTAACTAGTTCATCTTAGGTCACTTCCGTTTACCTCATATTCAAGCAGTCAGAATGGAGAAATCATATTGGCGAAATATCATGCATAGGTGTTATTCCATATGTTTAGAATGTTTCTTTTGCAGATGACCGTTTTAAAACCCGAAGTTATGAAGAAATCACATTCTGTGATTAGATAAACTTGAACGCTGGCTGTATCAGCGTTGCATTATGATAGTTACCAAACAAAAAATCTTTGACCATTTGTATATAAACGCCTTCATGGATCCACTCTAACTTTGAATTTTCAAATTTCCTTTCACTCTTTACTTTAATAGAATTACGTTGAAGGCAAGGTTCACAGTCAAGGAAACCCAATGACTAATATCCTATATTTTTCTTGTATGGCCTAGGATTGGTATCCTTATTTTCAAAATTATAGTAACAGTCCACCTATATAGCCCCATTTTCCAGGCATAAGCATGCTCAATGTGCACAGCTGAGGAAAGAGCACATCGGTGCAGCTTATTAAGCGCTTTGCGCGACCAATTAGGTTTAACCCTCCCGTGTTCAGGTACCCATTTGTTAAGCTGTTTTTCCTCGGAACACATTCGATTTAAATCAGAGTGATTTCAGAGCCTAAGCTTTACAGTGTATCAAATCAGGGGGTCGGAACATAAGAAACAGCAACGTAAATTATTAATATTATATACTTAAATATTACAAAATATTTATATTTCTGCACTGTTACCATTGAATGTCGTAACAAGCATGTGATACTGAAATCAAAAGCGAACTATACGAGGTCACCAGGTAATTATATACAAGGTCACCTGAGCTGAGAGCGTTCTCGATAGCTTAAATTCCAAACAGACTTAATCCTGCATTGTTTTTAAGTTTCAAAAGCGGTGTATCATCTCGCAGTTTTTGGCGCTCGATTAAATCCATTCTTATTTATCATTTTTAATAAAAAAAACTCACATCTTTCACTTGAAAGGTAGAGTTCAAATATAGTTATATTCCTATGTAGATAGTCCTTACCTCTGAACCAGTAATCAATTTGCAACAGGCGTCTACTCTCATGTAAGTTTACAATGCAAGTGTTTGGTTTTTCTTTTAAAAAGTAATAAGTTTTATGTGATTGAACACATTACCAGTATAACTGGATGTTTAAAGTAGAAAGAAGAAATCTATCCAAATTCATAGCATACATAACAATGCTTTTTATTGAAGGCTTAGTTTTTGGGTGAATATTTGCCAGTTGGTTTACGGTGTAAAATGAACGATGTCAAAGATACGTTGAAACTTTGTGAACCAAAAGAGCTATCGAGGGTTCAATAGAGATTTTGGGTGTTGCTTTGACAACGTTCATTTCTTTTGCAAGAGACAAATTGACATTCAGTTCGTATAATGTCGCTGTAGAGCAGCATAGAGATGCTCAGACTATTTCAAACTACCGTTGTTTTCAATGATCCCATAGTTGTAATTGATAGCGCATACCTATAATGAAATAATGAGTTCTCCCGTTAATTCTGCTATGAGTCAATATAACTATATGCAGGTCAAGTGAGGTGTTCTACTGACATTTCAGGTGTCATCAAGGGTTTCTCGCCAATCATCACTGATATCAACCAGTAATCGTTGGTTGGTAGGGCTAGAGTCCAGTGTATTGTTTACATACATTAAATAGATATATCAACACCATGTGTTACGTGATATACAGAGTTTATAGTCCTGCAAATAAGACTAACATAAATGATAATAAATAGCAAGTAAAATAAATTGAATTAAATCAATTATTCCAAATAAACACTTTAGAAGGTAGTTCTAAAATGGGTTAAAAGTGAATTTCTTAATGATACTTAGTGTAAGTCTGGCATAAATTATATCTGTCAATTTGTTAACGATGTTGACGACACAAATGGCTAAATGTTGGCACGAATGTAGTAAACATACTATACATATATAACTAATATAATTTTCATTCACTACTAAAATTCAATGATCTGCCCTCAAACATTACGCAAAACAGCATTTAAAACAACGTCGAGGAACCCTTCGCAGCATAGATCATTGTGTCTTCAAAATACTGTGGTAAAGTGGCAAGTTGTTCATAAATCTTAACATTGGGTAACAGTATCTGCTTTTCGTATATATAAAAAAAATGAAAATGACACAGAACTAATATTACTTATATTGGCTCTGTGCCATTTTAAATCTTAGAATATATCATATAGTATACTTGTGAATTTCTTTTCAAATGTTGTCGGGATCATTCTGAAAGCATATGTATTCTTATTTCTAAACGTCAGGGGCCCGTTCCACAAAACACTAAGGTTATCCTAAATCACTAAGGTAGCCTTGGTGCAATGTTAAAGAATGGCACTAAGGTTAACCTTAGTGTGAAGTTTCCCTGGTATTTCAAAGACATTAGAACGGCGATTTGTACTGAAGAAGAGAAATACATAAAATTTCTGGCACTTAGTGGAGGCATTCGATCAACATAAGACAACGCGAACCTGTCACCGAGATAAAAGTTATGATTTGCCACCTTTAGGACACGTGATCATAAGACATGGCGCGACGGGCCGTGAACTGCGTGAAGAGGTCATCTCGACTTTGAGGATAAGTACGACAGAGCGTTGACCAATCAGAAGCAAGCATACCTAGTACCTCCGACCAAATTATTAATTTTCTGTTTGTCTACATTTTACATTTACCTAAACTTGGAATGTTATTTTGTTGGCTTAAAGGCACAAGTGCACGCTTTTACGGTTTAAATTGGCTATTTTAAGGTTTAAGAGGACTTATGCAATCACTTAAGCTTTCTATCGATGCAATGAAATACTTAAAATTCTTAACAATTGACCTGCAATCAACAATGAAAAAATTTAGACAGCCGCTGTCGGCTTGGACATATAACAAATCTAAGGTTAGCTGTGCACAAAACGGATAAATTATAGACAGTTGAAAGCGGCTGAACACTTATTATGTGCAGCTGTTGAATTTACCTAAACTCTGAACTGAGAACAAATAATGAATTAGGTTTTATGAAAGCAATGCTGTAAATAAACCGACTTAATAACACAGCATTAGCATTGCTATTAGATTGACCAAAGCGACTGCAGTTTCCGCTTTTTTGGTTATAAGCAAAATCTTAATATTTCCGATATCGTAGTTCATGCGGATTTATTGTAACGTAACATTAAATACTTCCGGTCTTTAAAAATCAACTTTACTACCTGAATACGTAAATATTCGTTAAATAACTTACGAGGTAGATTATTTGAGTGAGGTTCTTGAATAATATCGAGAGATATGCAGTATCTGTGCATTCGTTGTGTTAAAGAAATATTGGTGTGCACTAGTGCGTTTAAGAGACCTACCTTTTCAGAGTCAAGTCTCACATCATATAGGTTCATATGAAACGAAAGGGAGTAAATGATTTATGTTACATATGTGAATGTGAAAGAACTGAATATATAGATCAGCAACTTGCTACGTTTTTCAATGAAGATAGTACACGTACACCATGGTTGCAAGAAGTGCACAATACATTGTCTAGTTAGTCATATTTAAGTGCAATCTCATTAAAATGAAATTTAAATGCTACACTACACTATAATCTGCGTAACGTTGTGCAGCAATATTAGATTTATTTTAATGAGATTGATTTAAGTGTCGGTTGAATTCAAGTTTACAACCTTCATAATTTGTGAAAATAGTAATAGATTATAATAGATTATGAACAAATGAGAACATTAGGTAAATAAATATATCTAATGTATGTGACATGAATAGTGTGGAGAGCATTTAAGTGGACAGAATATATTCAAACCAAAAAGACCATCCACAACTTTAATACCTTTAATTTTTTCACTGTATAGCATCAAATATGTCGAAGGCATTTAAGCGGACTAGATCATAATCAAACTAATAGGACGTTAATAATTTTGATATCAACTGAAATAGAAGTAGTGACATATTTCAATTTCATACTTTTTCCTTGTTAATATGTATCGTTTTCAGGCTTAGATATAAACGTTAACAAAACGCAGGTGTTATTGAAAACTTTATACCAATTGGAATCACGATTGGGAGAATGGTACATTTACCCTTTTAGGAGTTATATTTACTCACAATCTAGCTGCAATGGTAGAACGCAAGTATATAGATTTACTTAAAACTGTTTGATTGCAGTGGGAAAATTGTAGATGTTGAACAAATAAGAACATTATTTGGGTGCAAAACTAATTTTCTAGAATGCCATGGAATAATTGAATCAATCAAATATAACTGCAATACTATAGATATTCATATTGAAAACAAACTCCAGTTCCCTATTTGCCCTTTCTGTTACAAAACATTATTGGAGGACAAAAGGGTTGTAGAGACATTTACGATTTACTCATAACTAGAAAAAAACACAAAACATTCGAATACAGAGAAAATAACAAAACGAATTACTTGAACCTATTGATGATAAAGCATGGGAAACGATAGAAACATTGACGTTTAAGTCATTCAAGAGCATAAACCACTCTTGGTTCAAATACAGTAAACTGCATACTGTAGGTTTCTGCAAACAAATGATCTGCTACTAAAATGAAATACAAAGAATCTAATGAACTCACTTTCTGCAAATCCGAGATAGAATCAATTTTACATTTATGTTATGAAAGTAAGTTCATCAAAACTTTTTGGGAAAAACTTGGAGAATGGGAAAACGTTATTTTAGGTAACAGCGAAAAGAGAAATTATGTCCTAAATTTGATAATGATTGTTGTAAAATACAATGTTTACAAAATGAAACAATAGGGAAAAATGCAAAATTTGAAACACAAAAAAGACAAAGACAATATATTATGTTGACCGCTTTAATGCCTACTCAAACTGCAAATATGAAGGTTTCATAAAATTCTGGTCGGTATGTCATGATCTTTTTTGATATTCTTTTGTACACTAATGTTTTGCATGTACATGTACCTATCTTTCCTACCAATTGCTTGTAAATCAAATACTGTGTGAAGTAATCTTGTTTTGTATTGAACTTAATATGTGATATGTGTTGTCTCGTATGGAGATAAAAAAAATGCACAACATTTTTTTACGAAGCAACGGTGGTTTCAGTGCGATTTATGACATTCGTGACGCTACAGTCGTTGGTCGTCGCAAGGAAAACGTGCCGTTTTCTGGATATTTGTATACAATTCAAATGGAATAAAATCCGCTATGAAGAAGTGATTGTGAAAAACTCAGAATTGTGTCGTATGAGTCATACGAAATTCACGCACATTTGTGTTTTCGCTCGGATAATACAAAACTTCACACTCGTTTAATAGAAAATAGGAGGGCACTCTTCCTGTGGTTACAATCTCTATTTTTAGCATTAAGGACTTCGATGAAGTGGACTAGAATATCCTGTTTGGCATTTATACGGACTGCATTTAAAAAGCAAGACTCGGCGTCTCTCTTTCTTGATGTTAAAAAGCAAGATTTAATGAATGACAACGTCGTGGAAAAATACGTCAGAGTACGTGTGATGCCATCCTACTACATCAGCGTATTTGTCTCCGCCTAGCTCCATCATATACCCTGATATCCTTCGGCCTAAAACGCTCGTATCGCTAAATATAGCAAGCCAATGAAATGACTCGTATTCAGGAGCCGGATGAGAATATTCAAACAAATGTCAATCTAGGCTATAAATAGCCATGAGTAACAAGCCGTAAGCGATACGAGCGTTTTAGGACGAAGGATTTAAAGAGCCACTCCGTGAGTTGTTGGAGTCAAACTTAATCAATCGTGTCATTTAATCGCGAAGTTACCAAAAAGACACATTTTAAAGCTTATTGTTTTTTTACAGTGACAATATGAAGGTGGAACGTCGCAATTATGATCGAAAACCGGACAGTGGCGCGCGTCAAATTGTCAAACGTAATTTTGGAGACTTTTCTAAAACAGCCAGGAGGGCAGTTAGGGGTTGATAGTGTTTGTTAGGTTATATAACAAGTATCCATGTATATTGGACGTGATATCTACACCTCTGTGCATTTATAAGGCTGTCTTTATATGTTCATGGAAAACCAGTATTTGTCATATATATGGCTTTTGGACATAACAAGTTAAGATGTTTTGATTTTATATCACCACATATGGCATTTAGGTTCGTATCAAAGGTAAATAATATGGTATGAAAATCACGGAGTGGCTCTTTAAGGGTATATGATGGAGCTGGGCGGAGACAAATACGCTGATGTAGCAGGATGGTGTGATGCAGGTGTAAGCATATATTCCGACAGGCCGAGCATGTTGGCAATAAAGAAGTCATGTGTAATTCAAAATATGTTGCTCCTTTTATTTTAAAGCGTAAAATGAGCCTAGCTTGGGAAATCATGATCACTAACTATCCATTTCTAATGTACAAGTTTTTCACCAATTCAAAGTCATATACTCACTTTTGCATAGCCACAAAATTGAACTAATTATTCCGGCTGATTAAAATATGACCACTTACACCAATCTTTCCTGTCAAGTTTGCAATGATTTCAACTTATGCCCGTTTTACAGTTTCGGTGACGCTGTTTATCGGCATCGGCCGATTCAGCTTGATCGGTAAACAAATCAGGCGCGCCCAATTTGCGTCGCATCGTGAATGCGTTATACCGAGAATCTAGTTGTTTCACCGATACTTATGACAGGCGCATTTCATTTTAAGTTAATTGCCTGTTTATGTTTTTTCTCTATATAATGATGTTAAGCATGAGCTATTCTATCATTGCATTTTCAGCTGGGACATTTCAAAGGTAAATGAAATATTGAGAGTCAATGTTGACATTGGCGTTTCAACTTCAGTTTAATTCAAACATTGTACCCAACTACCCCTTCATCTACACACTATAATTATTCCTTAGTGTCATTTGATCTACAGATAACTAGAAATATGGATATTTGATAGACATGTTCTATAGGTAAAGTAAAAGTACTGCATTCGGTGTACATCTAGACACCACTCAGAGAGCAGATGTAGATTTTAGAGTTAACACAATATATCTAGAGTGATATGTGGACATTCATACATAAAATAATAGAGAGTTGAGTTTCAGGCACTTAAAAAGATTTAAGAATAACGCTAAGTAGTAAGACAGTGATGGTCTTCATTATTCTGCTCTCATGATCAGGGTTCTCTGTTTAAAGGTGTAAAAACAATTAGTTTATTTGGTGTATTATTTACAAGTTAACATACAATTTTAGAATTAAGACCCAGATCAATTCAAACACAAACAGAAATGTTCCTTTATGTCTTCCTATTGCGTGGTATGAACATGTAAGACTGAACTCCAAATCACATGTCGTATTTTGAAAGAAAGGGTCGTCATCCTTAGAAAACATATACAACATACGTAAACAGTTCTATGCAAGATTTCAACACCTATCTTCCACTGAGCTGAAATTCATGAACTTACGTTTTTATATTCATATTTCCTCTGACAACCTGAGAGCAGCAGTCTGGATATTGAATGAACCAGAAAGACAATAGGAGACGATAATCTTGCTAACCCAGCGTGTGCATCCGGATCAAAACAAGACTAGTCTTCTCCGGGAGAGAAGACCAGTGAGAAGATTACATCGGATAATCATTGTCGTTAGCTCCAGTAGACAGAGGCTACACTCCCACGTCATTCATCAATGGATGCAACAACAACAACCTTAGATAACCTTAACGTCCTAATATGACGATAGTAGGGAAATAAGATCGAAATAACCTGAAAAACAAAGAGCATGCAGGGCCACATTAACTGATACTCCTACAGTATGCGAAGTACTCGTTAACATTAACATTCTACGTTCCAAAATCAAAACGGTGTACTCCCTATAGGGCAAATGTCATACTGGCCCTAAGGCTAATCTTATGTACATTAAAGGGGCAAGTTTTGAAAATTTTATTTCTTCAAATTTCCCCCCAGAAAACATCAGTTTATGCCAAATGTATTATATTCAGAGGGTCTGATATCTCACATCCTCGATAATCCAGCGCTTTCGTTCCGATTAATCGACTTTGTAGTGTAGATTGATCGGAACAAAAGCGCTGGATTATCGAGGATGGATATCTCACTGCTCAACCAGGAAATCCTAGAAAAAACGTAGTCGTATACAAATTACCACGTATTAAGAAAAATACTGACGGCCATTTTCGTGTGAACACCTTTTATCATTTGAAGTAGGAAAATCGATTCACATTAACTGGATGCGTTCGTTTTAGAACTCCTTCTTTTGGTAATGATTTAATTAAAATCTTTTATTTTCGTTTTCAAGAGATCACCTTATATATATATATATCTAAAAATGTGCTACTTCCCTTTTAAAACCTAAATCTTAAACATTCAATGAGTCTATTGTTTATTTACATTACGGTTGTTTGTTATACACTTATGTCTGTTATCATGCATCGATGAACATGTGAAATATGATAACTTGATGGAACATGCCAGTAGAAGAAGGGAGATATTGTTCATTTCCAAACCTGTACAGCAGAACACTTATCATCCACCCGTGCAGAAGTTGAGGATAGCATCAGTCTTTGCAGAACAAAGAATTCCTTTAAACAATTTAAAAAAAAAAAAATTATTTCCCAAAAAATAAGTATTATACATATATGTATTCATCTGTTAGATAACAATTTTTAACCAGCTGCAAAGGCTGGTATATTATTGAAATACAAAGTGTATATCTATAGTACTTAAGTACCAGCATTTCACATACTTAAAGTTATGAATGTGGTACAGGTGTTTATAGCAGAGTGAATTGAAATGCTTAATTGTACAATCTTTAGGTATCTGATAAGGATAGTCATAGATACACAAGATCTATGTTAAAAATACAGTTTAAACAATTTAGTTTTACTTTCAAGAAATGAAGCCTTGTGACATTTCTTGGATATCTAATAGCTATAACTTGAGAAAATCACATATCAATTTGTATTCATTTTATCAGCAGCAAAGTAAACATTGCAAGTTAAGATTATCATATCATCCCATAAATGACATGCTCAATTCCTTACTCCGACTGTCTAAATTATTAATTAAATGTTTTAATTTTCTTCTCTGGATATGACAAACTGACGAAAGTTGAAATTGGTATAAAACTCCCGAATGGTTCAAATATCATCAAAATTAGTTGTGTTTGTTAGAGATGTTTTTAGATAATTAGGATGGGTATCGATCCTTCTTATCGTTTACAGAAAAGCGTCGTGCAAGATGTTGGTACTTTTCAAATTTTATTCTTTTCTATGCTCCGCCTTTACATGAGTGCCGCTTCACTCAAGTGAGATCACTAACATAAACGAATTCATAGAAAGATTTCGCCAAATTTTTATTTGATTTAAAATGAAATGAATCATACTTTAAATTAAATTATGATTATCAAGTCCTTTCTAAGCACGTTAACATGGTGCATTGATGAGGTAGACCTGACGTTCACATGACCTTGTTTCGTTTTTTCAGAAACAGCATTTTGTGTAAGCTAAGTTTAGGAATGGAAACGAATCGTTTAAAATACTCACGTACTTCACGTTTACAATCGTGAAAAATGTCAACAACACATTTCCTACTCATAACTGCCTTTCTGACCTGATGTTCAAGTCTAAGTTTTGTGTCTATTGAATGATACAATTGTGACGATGCCTGCACCAACTGCAAAACGTTGTCACATCATTGAATTAGGGTCAACCAATCACATCATTGCTTCCAACTGTCGTGTTAAATTAGAACTTAGTACGGATGAACCATTATGGAGAACTGAAGACAATGTCCTTCCAATGAAGTCGACAGGTCGACCTCGTAAAATTACCAAGAACATTATTACGTTTAAAGAGACGTCAGACTGTTTATTTGAAGACCTACTATAATAATAATTCTTACGAGACAGAGGAGCATCTATACTGTTACCAGTTTACAATCAAGATCTGAATATCATTGAACATGTTTGGGACCTTATTGACATGCAATTCGACATGCTCAAATTATCTTGAACGATGTAGCTGTTGCTAATGTTGACACGCTTATTGACGGTATGCTGGTATGATATGGAACATTGCTGCAGTTGATAAAGCCAGAGGTTGCGACACACAGCAATAACTGTTAAAAAGGAATGACTCAACATGTCAGCAGAACTTGAATCAGTGTAAAATGTACATATCGCATGTACACTCAACGGCAAAAGGAAACGTTACTTTATTTTCTTCAGAGCCAAAAACTAAATACTGCTGCCAGATAAATTTGATTTTGAGTACCACAAGTAAACCAATGCTTTGTAAATAGGAGTAATCAATGTACTCATCTGGGTATTTTAATACTCTTCAAACATGCAAATCAGATTTTGAATTAAATTTTGATACTATTCAAACACGCCAGGGGTGATTAAGTTGATGTTTTAAGATGTTTTAACAGATTGTTTTGAATTAAATTTTATAAAATATGAAGTAAAATGCAAGTAAATGCAGGATGTTGTTGACCTGATGTACCTTTTTGGACCCTTATTTGTTGACGCATCAAAGACGACGTTCTAAAACACACCAAAAAGTCCTAACTCGCCAGGTGAAGAAGATTTCGAACGATAATTTTATGAAAGCGTGTATCTTTAGATATCCATTTCTTTGTCCTTTTTAAGTTAAACATAGAATTGCTTAACAATCATGGAGCAGAAAGGTATTCTGCAGTCCCAAGACACAAATTGAACTGTTCAACAATGCAATTAAATACGTTAAGCTTAAGCGACGTTTTACATAAAGTAGAATAGATAAACCATATCCCAAAAATAATTTTTTTCAGATCTTTTTATTCATTTCATTTATAGGTGTACATGAGTTAATAGAACATGATACATCGGTGACTATTGTAAGACATTAACCAAAGCTCTCCATTTGGCATGGAATAATGGCAGTGTATTATTTTTACTTGCTATAATTTTATCAACATTGAAAACATCCTTGACAATGCTTACAAAGTGATCAATGGATAATTTGTTTTACTTAAGACTTGAGATACGTATATATTTTTAGCCATTAAAATGATATGTAATGCCAGAACTTTTCTCCAGAATCCGTGCACAAACACAAACAAAAACATGGTACAGATTTTCAGGTTCAGATTCACAAAAAGAGCAGATATTTGAATCAATTATGATCAATTGGGCTAATTAGCTCTTTTCTAGTTAAATTGTTCTATTGATAAATCTGTACTGAAAGTCTAAACGTTTTACATCTTCAGTACAATTTCTTTACTTTTTAAACACAACATTCCATGGAATATTTAAGTTAAGTTCATTTTGCCATTTTGACATACTTTAAGGGCCTTATCATCAGCAATTAGTTTATCATAAAAACTTCTACTTCCTTTTTCTCGAGATAGCAGATCATGAAGAGTTTGGCATAATGAGAGATTTTGTTTACAAGACTGATTTGTTAAGAGAGTGTTTTTCCACATTTTGGGGATATTCAAAATTATCTTATTGTACTCAAGGATTGTCCCCTTGATACAATAAAGACTTTTAACTTCATTGAAAGGCAAATATTCATTATCACCCCAAATATCTCTTTTTATGTGAATACCTGTGTTAAACCAGTTTTCAATATAGAAATTACTGTGTCTAAACTGATGATTTATCCATAAAGGTTCTACCTGAGATGTATTTATGAGAAGATGATTTTTATAATATTTACCCCATAAAGTTAAAATTATATGCCAAAAAGGGTTATCATTATGTACATTTGCACCAAGAAAAAATATCTTATTAAATTGGAATGAGCTTGGATTGTGACTTGAAATTTTATTTATATACCTTCTTATGCAAGATTGTTTAAGTGCATATATAAAGGATCTGATATCTGTCATTCTAAGTCCACCTTCTTCATATTTTCTACATATAGTTTTCCGTTTAATTTTATCCATCTTACCATCCCACATAAAAATATACATAATGTTGTTCAGTTTTTCAATAAATTCCTTTGGGGGGTAAGGAAGCACCGAAAACATATGTACTAATGTTGATATTGCAAGAGTTTTACAATTGTGATTTTCCCTTGTAAAGTATGTTTTCTCTTGTTCCATCCAGCAAGAAGTCTGTTGATTGTTTCTAGCCTTGATCACCCATAGATCTTCCAGTTTAGGATTAAGATATATACCAAGGATGTTAAAATCACCATCATGCCAGTCTAAGCTACTTTCTGGAAATAATTTCAATTTGCTTTCAATAAAAAATATATCTCTTATCTCCAAAATCAAAATACAGCTGTCAGTGAATGCTTGCTTGATAATAGATTTTACGAGCGCTTCCAGCGTTGCTTACTGCAACCTTCATTTTATTCACAGTAATGGCATTTGGCAATATCAGCTACTGTAAGTAGTCTATTAGGAAGTGATCTTTAGAAGAATACAATGAAAATGCATTAAAAAGAAAAGAATCAGTTCAGTGCTACGAGTACAAAAAGAGATAGTAGATAATAACCAATTTCATTACCGGCATATTCTTCACAATAGTTATATGCTAATAAATAAATCACCAAGAAATTTGGTCAATTTATATAAAAATTTAAGCAGCTTACGAGACATAGTAGACATATTTTAATTTTTATAACATGTTATATGCGCACGATGTTGTTTACATTATAACGCTTGTCACATTCGATTGATTTCTATAAAACAGAACACCCAGAACAAAAGATGTTTTTTAACCATTTTATTCTGATTCAATTATTTATATGACATGATGTAAAAATATATCATAAATACAAATACAAACTTACAAATACAAGAAATTTGAAAGAATGTTGATATGAGAGTCTTAGCAGCCTCATTTCCAAACCTTAAACGTTTGCAGACAGTTATTACTTTGACAATTACCACATTTACTACAAACATTTACAAAATATTAATCTGTACTGTAAAAAATACATTCATAAAATAAATGTTATCAAAGAAATACAACGTTTATAGATACAAATTTACATATGCTTAGAAGATTTCATCTTGCTATAATTTCCATTTCTTTCCGATTTTCTTGGATAAATTCCAAGACAAAAAAATGAAACAGGTCTGACGTAATTGACTTTGTTCGAATCGAACAACGGATGCTCAACATAAGTTTTCTGAATGACCCTCTGTTATACAAATTTCGCAATTTCTTGTTAAGAAATAAGAAATCTTGAATGCTCGAAATCGAAGTTAGTTGTGAAATCAGCGAGAACGTTCAAACTGCATATTTGCAATAAGCATCGATTCTATGCAAGTCAGTTTGAGATGTAAGACGATATTTCATTGGATAAGAAAACGTCAGTACATTCCTTACAGATTTTCACCTCTAGAGGGTTTTGAAATTCTTAAGAGTTATAACCTACTTGTAATAAAGGTTACGTTGAAAAATTCACTCGAGTAACTTTTGTTATGTTTGGACATAAACATTTACAGTTTAATTTGAAAAGCTGTTATACGATGGTTTCATTAACCATAGACATGTCTTATTCCAGAGCAGCATAACCATTTCTTGCCCATGAAATGATACCATTGATGTACTAAAACTGGAAATAAATACACATCTTCAACTAAAAAGAATGTATTCAGGATATCGTCATCGATTTAAATAGAAATATCTTACTTTTTGACTTTTGACAACATTTATTCACCATGTTATTTCACAACGACACAAAAAAGTACACATCCCATAATGTCAATAGTCTTTCAAGACATGTTACGAATTGAAATAATTATTGCCGTTACCATAATGTGAGGAATGCAACGAACGGAATGGTGTTTCCCATTATATCAACTTGTATTTACACGGGATCGCGTTTCATGTTTCACAGCAGAAGTACAAAAGAGTTGTCACTATTCCGCAAATGGGGACCTTGGGCTATCATAGACTGCATTGCATCTGACTTCTTCGCCGAGTAAGCCAGAAAGTGAGGGGGATGACGGGGTGTGTATTTTTAATCATACCTCAGTATATCAAATTGCAATTAACATCTGCATTGACATTCAAGACAACAATGTGATATAAATTAACTTACTGACATGTCGATACACGTAAACTTCATGTCAACATGCCTTTTTCTGGGCATTTAGTTATCAATTTGTATAAATAATTGAGAAAGCACATACTGGACTAACCCTAGATCATTGTAGGATCACGCTGATTGTTTAACACTTTAAAAAAATTGAGTTTAACAATTATATCTTAACAAATGTACATGAACTTACAAAACAGAAGGTTTTAAAAATAAAGTGCCACCCCAACAGGAAACTTATTGGAGCAATCTCATTAAAATAAAATCTAATATTGCTGCACCACGTTACGCAGATTATAGGAGCATTTAGATTTCATTTTAATGAGATTTCTTATTGGAGTAATCATTTACAAATTGGTACAACAACAAATCGAGACAGACAAATGGGGAACCAAGGCTAAGTGAAATGAACGATCATAAAACATAAATTTTTCTTTCCTCGACGCTGAATGCATCATTTAATGATCAGACTGAATAGGACAATTATCGTATGAAAATGTACATGGAAGTACATCGAATAGAAAAAAGTACTTGATAACTTAAAGCCTTTGATTGCATCTTTTTATAAATGAACAGGAATTCTGGAACCAGAATTTTGATAAAAGTATAGTTTCATTTCAAATTAAAATTTTCGTCATTGTAGTATAAAAGGTATGAAAAATCAGTAGAAATATCAAATCATGAAAAAACTTAGAATACATTCTTATAACAGTCAGATATTTATCAATTAAAATATTTTCTTTGTTGAGATGAAAGAGACTAGAAATATATGTATCACACCGAAATTCCTTTTGGCTGAACGAAATATGTGTAACTGTGAAATAATGGGCGACCGCCACTTCGTGTCAAATTATTTCTTTCTTTCGGTGAAGCTTGGAATTTAGAAAAGTTAGGCGTTTGAGCAAGTCTTAAGGACCCTGAACCCATTGAAACTTGTTTATGGTCAGAACAAATGCATTTAAATCAAAATCGTACCATTGAAATAAAAAAATGATCGTTATTAACGCCAGTCGAATAACAGAGAACTAAGATTTCATTTTCACCTTCAATTAACCTTCAATTGCACATTCGAATTTATTAATAAACTAATTTTCGACTGCACAGTTTCATTTTTTTATAACAAACACAGTGGAGAAAAACAACAACGATCAGCATCACAACCAAGAGTAGAACATACCACATACCATTATGGTATGAATGGTATGAATCTTAGTCATAAGGTTATAATTCCTTATAAAAAGTATGAGTTACACTTATTGAAAAAAGTACAAACATTGCTCCAATTACATTCACAGCCAACATATAACATCAAATTCAAAACAGTTTGCGTTTTCAAGGGATATAAATATATTTCATTCGATGAATTGACTGCAATGATTTTTGTTAGATGAACAATTTCAAATTGGACAAAAACGTAAGTGATATGTGACTTGTTTCATGTTGTGAATAATGATATTTTTTATTCAAGGTTATACTGTAATGATATCAATCATTGAAATTCAAATATCCCTTATTTATTTTGTTCAGTATATGAATATTCTATGCGTTATCGAGTGACATAAATATATCCCTCTTAATGTCACTTGAATGATGATGGGGAAAATGTTTAGGTACACACGTGACGTCATGGGGCATGCCATGGTAGTTAAAGTGCAAATCTGGGACCCCTTCCACTCTCACGGCGTCCCGGGCCCCCATGGAGGGGCACTCCTGATAGTAGTTGTAGGGTAGCAGGGTTATGGACGCCTCAGTGCCAGTCGTGGGGGTGTTCGGGATATCCTCGGTGTGGGGGAGGTGGTGCATTCCTAGCGTTACCCAGGCAACCAGATCCTGTGGTTTGAAGAATAGCATAAGTATGAACAGTACAAAAACTGGTTACAAGAGGACTTATCATCAAAAGTATCATCATCATAAGCATAACCGCCACAATCAGCGTGATCAAAATCATGATCGTAATCATCATCACCACCACCATCAACACTACCATCATTATCATCATTATTGTCATTATTGTCATCATCATCATCATCATCATCACCACCACCACCACCAACACTACCATCATTATCATCATCATCATCATCATCATCATCATCATCATCATCATCATCATCATCACCATCTTCATCATCATCATCATCATCATCATCATCATCATCACTAAGGTCAGTCTTTTTCTACAGAGGCTACTCAATTCATACTTCTCACTTAACCTATGATACTGGTGGGGTTTGCGCTTTGAATGCGCTGGCCGTGAGCAGTCTGCGCTTTTTAGTTAAGGTGTGTTTCACCAAACTTGAAAATACGTATTTCAGTTATTACGACACTTTATCATTTTTCATATCATACACAAGGACCTTAATGTGACATCGTTATTGTTCGAGAGATAACATTATTTCGCAACTCATGTCGCAATACACAAATGTAGAATGACATTGACGTCCATATAGTATCCAGTTTCTGATATCGCACTAATTGTTACTAATACATTCACGTTTTCTTGATGTTTTCAGGAGGTTTCTCAGTAAAAAGGTTTTGCTCGCCAGGGTCTGATGTACTACTATGCTTTTCAGTTCTGTATTCAAATGATCCCATATAATTTCCACATTTTGTTCATAATTACATAGAAATAAGCCATGATATGTAACATCGTGCTACTCTATCAATTTTACATAATAAATTAAGAAAGAGACTGTTCATTATGAATTATTTAATGGATTATATTTTTGTACACAATTTAGATAGAAACTAGTGATTCGTAAATGATAACGTAGATCTGAATTACATATGTTAGTCAGTGCACTTAACATGGAGGTCAAGGTCACAGAAACCAAATTCTAACCAAAATCATTCCTTACCAAAATATGTTAACTCAAATCCTTCAGTAATTTTTAAAGTCGCTTAAGCAACGTGTTATCATTTCGAATACTTAATTTGTTATTTACATAAGTATAAGAAAATATTGCTCTAATCATTACGACCATGCAATGCAATTCTACAGCTGCATACCAAAAGTTTGTTCACATACCTGGGTATATTAGCGCAAATATCATGTAATTTGGGATGTCTTCGAGGTATCGTAGAATTGTGAAAAAGAAACGTATGATGTTGAATTTTCAATACAGATATGCCGATCCATTCTTCTTTAAGGAAAATGTTTATCATACCCATCAACTAGTCGTAACACTTTTGGCAGGTCTTGAAGTAACCAGGAGTCAATATTTCGAAAACACTTATTCTTATTCTTTTCAACAAAATCCTTTATAAATATCAACTGCTTTAAAAATTAGTCACGTTTGTTCCTTTGCGCTAAGTCAATGTGTTTGTACTGATTTTATTCTCAGAGAGATGATGTGGAAGATTTGAAATTTATCGAAATAGAACTTTTGAAAATATGACCCCTTCTGTCTATCTCAACATGCCAAAATTCGAATTCCTGCATGAGAGACCAGACGATCAATAAATTAGTTAAAGAATGAATATTTCACAAATGGATAATGGGTGATCCTTTTTCAGTTTTGCTGAACTTATTTTATTGACGTCCAAACTAAACCCAAATTACATGATAATTGCACTTCGATTCGGTGGTAAGTGAACAAACTTTCGGTATGCAGCTGTATAAAATAAATGTAGAAATGTAATACCACGCTTTCAATTCAACATGTCCATCTATTTGGCCCTGAAAGATCGGAAGAGGTAATACATTTTGAAAACAGTTTCGACAATGATTGCAACTGAAAATTCCAAATTTCGAAAAAAATAGGTTAAGGTAATAATTCATTGGAAATAATTGCCACAAACTGAAATAAAAGTTGTAGCTTGTGACATTTCATTAGATTTGGCAGATATTGAATACAATACCCATTTGCGACATAAATGGTTTTCTTATTGAGCTTGGGAGACGGCAAATATATAGGACATGCAAATGAGAAGTAGAAACGTTTTGATTTCCTCATAATTGCTCTTTGATCCCTCCGTGTATTCAACAGACAAATACACTTCCCAGTTCGCAGCTGTGAGTTTTACTGTGTTATCAATTGAAGTTGTCACTTCACAAACACTTCTCCTTCTTTACAGAACCTTATTAGCGACAAGTGTCTTGCAATAACGTATAGGCAATGCATTATCAACAAATGATTTATTACCGTTGCTAAATGATGTGTTCCTGATATAAAAATCGTATTATATCTTTAGGAAAAAACAACAGGGTTAACGTATGACTCATAACGCATAAACGTTATTTTTCTGTTATGTAATCAATTGTGATATGCTATGTAATTGTGGTCTTCCTACAAAAATGACATAGTTTTTAATGAATTCATTTGAATATTTTGTAGGCAGTTTCAATTTATGATCGACTGCTTTAAGTACCATTTTTACTTAAAGGTAGCCCTTTGTTTACATTTCCATAGCAGTGCACGATTTGTCACAATTGTAAGAATAAGCTTGATTGTTTCGAACTTTCCTCTCAAGTTCTTTTAACGTCAATGGCTCTGTGTCAACAGAAGCTATATTCGCATATATTCTTAACCAGAACGCGACTGTGACAAGTCTAGATACCAGCCGTGAGTTTCCATCTCACTGTGTTCTACCAAGTTTTCTGAAGCTGGTATCCTTGGAACATCATGGCTCAGTAAAGAGAGTAAGACCGTAAACGCTGCCATGTTGGCAGCTCATCAGTTAATTGGTGAGTTATGCTTTCGAAAAGTTTTCTGTTATGAAAAAAATCCACCATATCGGTTGCAAAAAGTATTCCTTTTTACACGACTCTTGAATTTCCGTGATAAAAATCTTCGCTTACCCTAACATTTTTGTGTTGAAAAACAATATCTGACAATACTGGATCTATGGGTAACACATACTGGCTATGGGATACAAGAAACGATTAGTGAGATGATATCTTTCTCATAAAACGTACCTGATCAACAATGTTCTCGTTGTCGTCCAGATATCTCTGCAGGCTCACAACAGGGTCTGCATCGTCAAATATAGCGTGCATGGAGCTGCTCGTCTCTTCAGCGTCCTTCCGCTTTGTTACCGCCATCTGGTATCGCGACCATGTGAAGCTGTTTAGAGCCCCATTCGTTTCTGGTAAAATCTGTTTTGCGAACCCGCGGCCCATCAGTCGATACCCTCTCTGTTCATTAAAGGCATTTCGCTTATTGTTGTTATTGAAAACCAGATACTTTGGCGTATCAAAGTTGTATTTGTATGCAGCATCTTTTTCGGTCTTCTTAAGCACCTTCTTGTAAGACAGTTGAGGGTAAGGTTTACCGTCATCATACCAAGGTCGAGTCACGTTATCAACCACGAAGTTGTATGTCTCGTATCGGTTTTCAGTTCCTAGGATATCGAGGTCTAGCTTAAAGTTGAACATGTGATGATGTATTGAACCGACTGTGTTCTTGAACACCTCAAATCCGAACGGTTTCTCCCCTTCGGTATAGAAGGCACTGAGGATGTAGCCCGTGGAGTATACCTTCACTTCTAGCCCTCCGTTCTGGTGGAAGACGAAGTCTAGGACGTAGTCGTAGTTGTACATGACGTAAACTGTACGCAAGATGAGCACGTTGTCTGCAAGACCGTGGTAGTAGTAACCGCTGCGTCTGCTGTGCGCTTTATGACGCCGAGCTGGTACACTGTTGGCATGTTCGAACACGCATATACTATTGGGGTATACTTTCGGTATACTGGAGTCAGACCCGAACAATGTAACATCGAGGAATGTGGCGTGGTCAGGACAATCGACTCCTGGTACCAAACCATGGGCGTTACGACTCAGTCCGAACGCACTGTCAGCCAGCTGGGCATGTAAAGTGGAAGGGTTTCCTCCTGCGTACAGCACAGAAACCTCCTGCAGACTAATCTCATACGCAATCCTATCATCCCCGAATCTGACATCATACAGCTGTATTGCCCCGGCATATGACATCCTGTAGCCGAACTGCCACTGCTGAAGGTACGACACGTGTTGGTTTTTGATGGTGTACCTATGACCCTGTGGTTCGTATTGTTTTGGAGGAGCTTGAGGGACATCAGGGAACTGCCTACCCTTGATGTTGAGGGAGCCAGGTAAGGAGTTCTCTCCCTCCGGGACCTTCGGGAAGGTTAGCTGGACTTTTGGTAGTTCACCTCGCTCATACTTGTTGACAAGTTCATCAAACGAGCCGTAAGTCCTGTCCGCATACCACACCTTCTCCACGAACCACTTATTACTATCAAGACCACGCATGTTCAACAAGAACTGGAAGCCGACAGGATGCAAGGTGGCAAACTCGACTTTGTGCATGAGACGGATCCACAGTTTCCGGTCCTTTGTGAAAGATGAGCTGACACCGGAACTTATAAAAGTAACACATTCTTTGTAACACTGGAACAAGCTGGCCCCATATTGTCGCTTCAAAAACTCCTCAACCTTCGATCCCAATGCTTTCTGAATAGCTGCCATAGCATAGCGCATTTCCACGTTGTTAAATTGCCGAACTCTGAAGCTGATGGGTTTGTTCCGTCTGGGGTTTCTATAGTGGTATGTCGGGTTGGGAAACGGACCAACCACATACTCTTCCACCACTGGAGGGTCACGAGAAGGCAAGAAGAGAACAGCTCTCGCCTCCCGTACAGGTTTTGCCCCATTATTATCAAGAAAGTTCAGCGCTGCCGACTTGTTCGGTGTTTGCAGTTCTATACTATACACAAAATTATCTGTCAGATACCTTGTATATTTTTGGAGATCAAACTCTTTCACGCCAAGAATATAGGCTTGAGCTGCCATCAGTTCCTCTCTCGACAAGTCTTTGAATACATTTACGTACTTAGGGTGCTTGAGTGTAATATTTCCATTCTCACAGAAGGGTGTCTTATGAAGTTTATTGTTAACAGAAGCTTGAGTAGTTAGCGGATTTGTGGTTGTGGTTGTGGTTGTCGTAGATGGACGAGCCAGCTTCTCTCCTTGCTGCTGTTCCTGTACATTAGCAGAGTTTCCAATGGTAAATGGTACGAAGTGAGTCCACAGGAGGAAGGCTATGAGAGCGAGGTTGACCAGCACAGAGAGAGCCAGGAACACCTTGAGCACTGAGGACTTCTTCATTCTGCCTCCTACACACAGGACCTGGAACAGAGGAAGGCAACGATTTTGGAGAAGTACTTTTTGTGCGTATTTACTTTGAAAACTGTTGTAACAACAACCATATGACTTACACACACAGAAGCCCGGTCTGATAACGGAGAGGGACGGCCTAGGAAGAATTACGAGTATGATCGAAGGCATCAAAAATGGAAAGTCGGAAGGACCAGGAAAGCTAACTGGTTACAGTTTTTCATGGTCCTGTTATTTATCATATTTCGGCACAGGCGCCAGACTCTGAATGTACAATATCATGTAAGTACATGCATATATACATGTAGCTATATAACATAAACAAGGTCTGACACAGTCGTGTCTGCAAGGGGACCGGAAATGGGAACTAGAATCTGTTTACGAAGTTTACACAGGGTAATCGAGCCATGAAACCAGTATAATCATTTCTGGTCCCCTTGCAGACACGTCTGTGTCACACCTTGTTTATGTTATATAGCTACAAGTATATATATATACTTACATGATATTGTACATTCAGAGTCTGCATGGCGCCTGAGTAATTCGGCCTGGAAACTTAATAGCGAGGCAAAGATTTTCAAGTTGAAAATATCATATACATTTTACACTCCGATCAGACGTATGTGACACCTGTCATTGTGTCTCGTACATCCATCAGAACTTCAATGGAAATCTTTTAAGTGCCCCTAACGTTGAGGTTATTGTCTATTGTTATTTGCCGATACAATCCATTAAAGATTAAAAGGCCATATTCATAAGGTCACTATGTTCGTGAACACTTCGATTTGTTTAGTTCGTTGCACCATAACACAGAGTCAATGGGATTAATTTTGGTTAATTGGATTAGATAATGATTTGCACTTTGTCGTCATTCATCCATGAAAAGAGGAATTATTTCCCCCCAAATATCTTACTTTATTCAATACATAAACGCTGCCTTGAGATGGATACACATGTTAAGATGTATAAACAGTTTCCTGCTTTTCGTATGTGCACATGTGCACATTTCCCGATTCACATGTATATACATACATTATATACTTACCGTTTCAGTGATAGTTTTCGTATTCCGCCGCATGTGATATGATTATACAAATATTAGTGATATAACGATGTACGAGAAGGAGGCCGTGTTCAAGCTTTTTATTAATTTTATTATTGAGTTACAAATGGTTCAGTTGGTTTAATCAAGAGTTTTGTTATAAGTAAAGTGTTCCATATGACATTTTACGGAACTCGCCCAATCATTTATAAAAAATCTTATATTGAAATAATTCACACTTGCAAGTATTTTTTGTAAAGGCCATAGAACAAAATTGCTCGGATTATAATCGCTATCAATCAAAATCAAAAGTGAAGCTATTCCTTGTGAACATTATGTAGCATTTAAGTAATCGAAGAAGATATATATAACAATAATAGAGGAGATAAATGAAAAGAAATGTTTTTTCATAGATGATGCAGTACATTAAATCAAAACACATTTCACAGCATCTTCATTTTAAATCTCACAACCATCGATCTGAGGAGAACGATACGTTTTATTCAGTCGCCTTTTCAAACATGTAAACATGGTTACTAAAGAAGAAAGAATTATTCAGAACAACTTCGATATGTGTGGCATTGAAGGAAAGAAAATGTTCGTGGTTGTTACAGACCCGACCATGACATTAAAGGTTAGAGTGAATGTCAAAAAGCACAACACAGGGGCAACTAATTCGAAATTGGCAAACATTTCTATTGTAATAAGTTTCTTACGTTTCTTTTTTGATGCACGTTTCTTGTCTTCTACAGAATCGTCGTTTAAATATAAATTTAAAAAAATATATATTAGAAAATCCGCTTCTATCGGGAAGTTAAATGTTTTAGTTTTGTATACTCTTATGTAATGCTTGTGTCGGTCTTTTTTAGAAAGGCGATTTAAGTGATAATGTCAACAAAGCAGGGCGATGTAAATCACCAGTCAAACTATGTTTTTCGTTCAAAAAATCCCTCTTTGTTTTCCAAGCCATCATTTTTCTTACCGTCAAATAACGGTTTACATAACTGCTTCAAATCGTTTGCGTAACAACTGCAGCTGACCTGAGCAGGTCAAATAAAAACATACGCAAATTCATCAGAAATTAACTTTTTTCCTCCGACATGAGTGAATGCTTTACTTCTAGTGTAGTGCCATCTGATTAAGACAACAAATGCATGCTTCAAATATATATGCAGAAGACACTAAACGACTTTAATATTAGTTTTAATAGTGGAGTGAATCATTTAGTATATAACGAGCGAAAGCGATTTGATACGAGATCATTAAAGCATGAGTAGCACGTTTTTCGACAGAATTTCCCCCCTATAAATGTTAGATTATGCAAAATGTAAACTTCAACTTGTTCTCTGTATAATTGAAAAAATTATAAGAGTTTCAACTTCAAAATTCGTAATTATTTGCAATCTCATAGATAGGACATCATGAGACGCGCTTTGTGATTGCCTGATGGTATTTGCGGCAAGCAAATGAGATTAAGTGGTCAAACTGAGGCAAAGGTAAACCTGACGGCTTAAGTAACGGAGCCTAGTGAGATCGTAGTGCAGCAATATTAGATCTTGTTTTAATGAGACTGGCTATGACTCCATAAGCAAAGCGGTATGACAACAGTTTAAAACTGCTTTATAGATATTACACTAAATTCTCTTACACGGGCGAGTAGTAAAAATGCATAGAACTAGACATGGTAATAATGATGATAATAATAATAGCAACAACAATAATACTAATAATAAGTTAAAGTCCTGTTCTGGCATTGTGTGTCAAGACAAGACAGCAACAAATCCTATCTTGTAACGACTTTTGGTATGACGCTAGCGGGATCGAACCCCGGACTCTCAACCAACTGACCTATATCCCCGGTGTGAAAGTGTCACAAGTGGAAGAAGCTTTTGACAGAAGTGAATGTATTAACAGACTACATACCAACACTCTTTCTTCAAGAATACGTCATAATGATATAATATTTTATTGTAATAATGTAAATTAACCTTTTGAACCGAACAAGTACGTACATGTTCATGTTTCGCTTCATTTAGTTATCAGACTGAATATTGTTCGCCTATTGCTAAACGAATCGCTGACTCGAATCACTTTTGTTGAAGCATAGTACACTTCGCTCCGAGGAGTCACGGGTGAACGACTACGATCTATATATAAGTAACCCGTTATACACGTCTTGTGATTTTATTACTGATTAAATAGCTATACAGATGTTTACTTGCGGTAAGGATTGAGATTCTATGTTTGATCAAGGGGACGAATGATGACCAAATAGCATCTCACTGAGAACGTTTAATTGAATCCTTATAGATGAATATTTAAACGTGCTTTTAGTCCTTATACTCCGAATGACCAATAAACTTGTTTCTGATAGATAAAATATGTTTTGATACAATTATCTGGAAAGTGTCCTTTTCATGTAGATATGTATTAATATTGTTACGTGTTACTATAATATATTTACATGTGCTTGTTCGTTCGTTTCATTTAACGTGGACACAATGTCACATTGCCAAGACATATTAATTTTTGAATTATTTCTAAAGTTTTTATTTCATTCTCACATGGTATGTTCAAAACATGTTAGAATGAAAAGATATTCAAAAAGTTTATTCAAACAATCGTAATATTTCATATAAAAACGTTGCCTATAAAACCCACATAAGCGAAAACAATAACGTTTTGAATTATATCCCGAACTTACTCATATATATATTATCGGTTTGTGAATATACCCGTAAAACAACACGGTGCACGTGAAAAGCACAAATTAGTACGGAAGTGGTACTTAAATGGGTACATATTGATTTACTGCTCCGTTGATACTACATATTCATGCTGGATTACAAACGACTGAAAAATGTTACGTATCAATCATATAAGCTTTGTTAAACCTGATATTCACCAAGAGAACACAGCTTGACTACCAATTACAAAACAAACGCGATACGAATATAGACTCCCCACTAACCCAAGCTTCATTATTAATTTCAATTACTGATCAACAAATTCCGTATTCCGTTTCTGTTATCTAAATAGCCAATTAAATCGTCATGGAAAAATAATTAAAACATCGCAATCAGATTTAAACCTTTTGATTGAATTTCTCTCCGAAAGTACTTGTTGTTTTATATATACATATATCCAATTTTCAAGGGAGATTGACATCGAATTGCTGCAGTTTTATGCTTACATCTTATATATGGAATGAGGCTATAGTATATATCTTAAAAGTCATTTTGATTCATTTTGGTAACAATAAAACTTTTGGATTATCGAAATTATAACTGTAAACTTATGATAGTGTTATCATTAATTTGTCAGTAATTCATTTACGTTTTGAAGTTTAATTTGCATTTTTTATTTTGTATGAAACCATTTTAAAAAGATATTCATTTTTTTACATGACATGAAATCGACGTTGTCTCTGTTAATGTGACGTCAATTATCTACGCATGAAACGAACACATGAAGTAAGTCATTCATTTCTTGTCTGTATATAACAATAAGTCGTCTAACGTCAACCTTTATTATCAGTTACCACACGACATTCTCATGTAGTCAAACCTCTTTGGAGTTCACAGATTCAATTCCTCATATAATCTTCCTTTTTGAAATCCTACTCTCAAATACCCACTTAACCCTCAATTGAGACTTCATCATCAGCCTCACAGACGCAATCATTTTGCTTCCCAAAAGAGTTTCTTTGGATAACATACCGAGGGTGCAATTCATTTCTTGACATTTTCCCGTATACGTCAACTGTTTACCTTGTAAAACAGAACTCATCTTTCATAACCTGTACTGTGTGCCAATACTCATCCAACTCAGCTGGATAAGCATCTTAGTAAGTTGTTCTGCTCCAATTCCTTACCACCTCTACGCCACAAAGATATCATCACGCTACACTTACTAACTCAATAATGACCTCCCACAAAGTACTGTCTATATCGAGACAAACTTTGTAGCATGGACATTTCCTCATCCCCTTTTCTTCCACATCTTTAGGTTACTCACTTACCATTTAACATGCCAGTAATCGCACACCGAGCACCCTTCCTTAGTTTCAGTAGGATTTTCACGTTTTATAATTAATTATTCGTGGTATTTGAATTGCTCTCCCTGTCCATGTCTGTATCTCCTGTTGTGTACAAGTCAAGCGTTACCCTCCCCGTCTTCTTACTCGTATTATGGTATACTGTTCGCGACAATACCCCTTCCTTCGCTTCCGTATAGGCTGCACAATACAACTTTAATCTTTACGTTTGATTTCCAAACTACCAGATCAGTACGCTGCCTATATCTCTTATATGGATGACAAATCGAACGTTATCCCATCCTCCTCATCAACTATTTACTTAAATACTCACAATTTAAAACGTGACCACCTGACGTACTGTTAAATACGGTACCTTTCCGTTTTATCCGTAGGTTTCACACTACAAACGTCATGTATTATAAAACTATACGCAGTCACACTACCTTGTCTATGTCCTGTCTATATCTCCTGTTGTGGACATGCCCAACGTTATCTTCCTCCTCCTCCTTGTCCTCATCGGAGAGCAGGGTGTACTTCTCCGTCATCATGCTGCGTCTGATCCTACTACCTGTACAGGTGTGTTCTAATGACAGGTGTGCAGCAACGTGTTGGAACTACCTGCTCACTCAACTGTCTCATACAGCCAATATACACATGGAGTATTTAAACTGTATGTCTTCCCCGCGGAGTCACTTGAGCGAGACCGTGTCAATAGTTCTTTTCGTAGCGTGTATTATGCTGCTTCGGAACAGGTTCAGAATGCACACCAAAAATTGTCAGGTGTTGAATACAGTGAATACACACATTAAGTATTCTGGACGTGATGTACTTATCGAGGGAGTTTGAACATTGACAACTATTCTGATTTTTTATTCTCGGCTTCAATTTGGTTTGGTGTTGCTTCAAAAAGAGATTTATGTGAGGTGGTAAATGCAGTTAATACAAAGTATTGTGTATAGTATGTTATGTTCTTCATACGAGGGTTCAATAATTGCATCTATCCTGTCTTTGAAGGGAGAGAAAAATGTACATAAGAAAGACGAGATTTTCTAGATAACAACTTTATTCATTGTGTCGGGGTATATAGAGATATATTGAACAAGTAGTACAATATACTCCGAAACGTCGTGAATTTCACATAAAAAAGTTGTTATCAAGAAAATCCACCATCCTGTAGTCACTATTGAGGCTGACGTATTATTGGGGATTCAGAGGATGTTTTATTTACTAATAACAAATTGTTAATGATGTTGAGAACATTCCATTTCTCAAATTTAATAAGTAGTTCAAGGAACCTCGGGTTATGCTCTCTACCACTCCAAATCCAATTCTTTCAATCGTGGCACATGAAGTAGACTCTCATGGCAACCCTCTGCACAAAGGCTTACAATTCAGTTCAACTTTAGATGCGCTATGAAGTCCATCATGAAGATTTTCTTCTCAAAAGATTATTAAAGTGTATATTGTAAATGATTGTACTCATTGAAATTTGAGATGTGCAGATAAATCCGATTCAAATCTCCCAAGGCTAAGGATATTTACTTTTACATTTTCAGAGAGTATAGTTATTTCTTAAAGTAATAAATAATCAAGTATTTCTCAAAATGACAACACTTAATTAGTCTAAAAAACCACCGAAAACTCCATACTCCAAACTCAAAGTCAACATGACTAAACAAATCTGTCTTGACAAACTGTTGTCTTCAGAAATGGAATTTTTTTCTTAAATGTACTTCCGTGCAAAGCTATATGTTGAAATTTGACCAACGTCGATGGTTGACAATTTCACAGGTGTTTCTATGTCTTGGGGGAGGGGGCTATTGCAGACCACTACAGGGGATACTCATGCACACACATTCTGATTAACTAATCAACTGTAAACAAGGGACCAGCTGTCTTCTAAGCCATTACACAAAACCTTCCAACCAAGTTATTAGATGAGATTTATAATTTAAGAGTGTCACATTAATTATATTTTGACAAACTTATAATATTTACTTTAATGGGTTCAAAATTATTCGTTTATGTTATTTATGTTATTGTAATTGAAAAACTT
Organism: Phorcus lineatus; assembly: GCA_921293015.1. Classification (NCBI taxonomy): domain Eukaryota; kingdom Metazoa; phylum Mollusca; class Gastropoda; order Trochida; family Trochidae; genus Phorcus; species Phorcus lineatus. Next base: position 53,188,766 of record OV121081.1, read on the forward strand.
TAGTTTGCCAGAAACATTTGAGTTTATTCTGATTTGAAGCAGTTTATACTCCAAGAAACTTTTTATACCATGGTTATACGCCAAGAAAAGCCGGTACAAAAAAATATTATTAATATGTATTCAATATTACAGCAGCTTTTATTTGATTTAATCTGAAATTAATCAATATGATACATTGTTTTTTGGTAATCTTTTTGATCAAGATGTTATAATATAAAGCGAATCATTGCATTAGTTATCAAACACATCATGATAATTCTTTACGTTGAGATAGAAGTCTAATCTGAGATTATTGTGTCATGTTTAGCAGACACATCTACATCTTCGGCAAACACATCAATATCTTCAAACAGGCACATAGGAAGCTTACCTACAGTAATACATATTGTAAACAACCCACTTATATACCAAGAATAAGCTGAATAAATTTCACTGTAATCTTATAAAGATCTTATCATAAATGTATATATGCTGTTTATGGAAAAGAATTAACGACAGACAATACATAGATTGTACAATTATATAGATACACAGTCTCCAAGATAGTGTATATATATATATGATCAGACACTTGAGTATCACAACATTTCGTCCTTGGATATTCAAGTACGGGTTTTTTTATATATTCATATTTTTTTGAAAGAATGATCTGAGAGAAAGATGTTAAACTATTGCTAGTCAATACACCTCCATTCATTCTTTATTTGAATTAAAATAATATAGCCAAGCCGGGAAAATGTTGACATGTTCAATTTTCATGTTAAAAGTTTCGCTTATCATTTAAAAAAAATATATATCATAAAGACAAAAACGTCGTTTACAGAGACTTCTGAGATTAATTAAAAAGTTGAAATTGTGAAATTATTCCCATTTCCCAGTCCATAATTCAAATTGTGAAATTGTAAAATTATTGCCAGTCCCGAGTTCCTTATTCAAGTTGTGAGGATTGAAAATTATTGCCAGTCCCCAGTTCCTTGTGCAAATTGTGAAGTTGAAATTCAAAGCTCCCATTTTTCTTTATGCCAATTTGGGAATTGATGAATAATTCCGAGTTCACAGTTCCTTATTCTATTTCTGTAGAAAGCTCTATTCAACATTGTGAACTTGACAAATTATTCCCACTCCTCCGTTCCTTATTACAATTGTGAAGTTTGCAAGTTTTTTTCTGTCCCCAGTTCCCATTTCAAATTGTGAAGTTCCAATTACCTTATCCAAATTGTTAAGATGACAAATTGTTCCTAGTTCATATAACCTTATCCAAATTATGAAGACGAAAAATTGATACCAGTCCCAATTACGCAAGTCCCAATATCCAACTTGTGAAGATGACAAATTATTCCCAGTTGCTATCAACTTATCCAACTTGTGAAGATGACAAATTATTCCCAGTTCCTATCAACTTATCCAACTTGTGAAGATGACAAATTATTGCCAGTTCCAATCAACTTATCCAACTTGTTGAGATGACAAATTATTCTTAGTTCATATTACCTTATCAAAATTATGTAGACGACAAATTAATACCAATCCCACTTACGTATCCAAATTGTGAAGATGGCAAATTATTCCCAGTCCGAATTACCATATCCAACTTGTGAAGATGGCAAATTATTCCCAGTCCCAATTAACTTATCCAAATTGTGAAGATGACAAATTATTCCTAGTTCATATTCCCTTATCCAAATTATGAAGACAACAAATTGATACCAGTCCAAATTACGTATCCAAATTGTGAATATGACAAATTATTTCCAGTCCAAATTACCGTATCCAAAATTGTGAAGATGGCAAATTATTCCCAGTCCCAATTACCTTATCCATTTTATAATAGGTAGGTATATTCGTGTTACAGGGTACATGTCGCTACTACAGAGGTTTTTAGAAATGAAGGAATATTTAACTCATCTTATTACAGCTCTTTTATGTTGTGTCACATCTAAAACTATCCATGCAGAACAGGCTCATCGAAACCACGTTTGACTGCTAGAGTAAAAAACAATTAATCTGAATGGTGTAGTTTAATTGTAGAAAACAGCACTTATCTCGCCCTGTAGTTATTGCTTTTCACATAGTCTGTTTGGACAAAACTTTTAGCGATATATATATTCATTACCTAACATATCGATCTACGTTGACACCTCAATCTCTTCATTATTTAATGTCTAAATTAACACTATTAAACGTGAGTAAACATTCTTGATTGTACAGTGACGATAAACATCACAGCTTTAAAAAGAGGGCCATTTGCGCAACTTAATAGTAATATATCTAAAAAGTTCAATTTCTTAGATGAACATATTTGACAATAGAGAATAATATGTCAAACAAAAAACCCACACATAAAACCTTTCCTATGTATACAGAAAGTAAGAATTCTCATTTGATAAAATGTAATCGCTTTTTTGGCACAAGAATAAGAATCGGCAATCAAAACCTTCACATTGACGCATTTGTTAGATTTTTTAGATTATATATTGCACACACTGTCACATAATTTTTTTCTAAAGATATTGAAGAAACCTGTAATCTCAACTGAAGTTCAAAAGCACAGGTCAGGCTGTTTCCACAGCACCAAACAGATAGCAACATGGTAGCAAACTATTAATTTAGGATAGTCAAACATGTCTCCAACACCATATTCATAGCATTAATAAATTGAATGTTTACAAGAGAAAATACGTTTTCATAAAAAAAATATTCGAGATATATTGTAAATAAGGTATCGTAAAAACAATGTGATAACATTATTGGATTCATATTTGTAGCACAACTAGGTTTCAAGCGTTACCAAAGTACTCTTGTGCTGCAGCCTATATATTGTCTTGTAATGTAATCCTGAAAAAAGTACTTCACTCATATTCTTATGTATAATTAAGAAAGGCATTCGACTAACCTGGTTTCAGCATGTGAGAGGTGGTGCCTACAGCTGAGAAGAGAGGGGTGGTGGACTGTAGATGCGTTTGGTTGTTCACATCACTGCCTCTGTAGCCGGACAATATCTCCAATAGGAATCTTGATGCCACGTTAGAGATTATGTAAGATTTCAGTAAAACTCACATAGCTCTCGCATTACACGATCTCCAGATTCCCTGCTTATTACTCACTGTCAGATTGTGCGGCATAACGACTCATGCATATTGATTCACTCAGCGACGCATTACTATTCTTCCACATTTGTCCAGAAATGCTCGTCAAGTCAACTACTGCCGCAAGAGAGCAGTTCTCATTTCTCAAGTTACTTTCATCGTAAAAAGTTTTCTCATTTTTTTAAACTTTGCGTCAACAGGTACTGGTGTAGGTAAATAATGTCCTAAGTAAAGTTTGACTTTGTTTGTCCATTTATCTCAACTTTGTCAACAATTCTTTCGATAGGTTTTAATTTTCTCAAAGGATTTCATGAAGTGTACTCTGCAACAATATTTCATTGTTTGTGACTTCACAATTGCCATCAAGGCTCCATCCACATGATTCACGTTTTCCCACATAAAATGAATTCATAAAAAAGGAGTTTCTTAAGATTATCTTGAAATATTTACAGGTGCAAATAAAAGAAGGTTAAGTTCATTTCGTGTCGCACTTGTAGACATGTCACAAGTTAACTACTAAGGCCAAAGGTATTCTGTTTCAAATAGGAACGACGTACAAAGCTGCCATTTGGAACAGCCCAACAACACCGTCTTACAAAGGAGCACTCATAGATGTTAAACATATATATTCTCTAAAATCTACGATGAGCTGAAAAAACATCCATTACGATGGAGACTTAAGTAAGATGTTTTGTTAAGGTAGATTACAGCATCCACAATTTCAAATTTTAAAAAATCATTAACTTGAAACTGTACCTGTTCTATATTTCTGTATTTACAATGTTCATAGCGCCAAGGGCGGGATCTTGTGATCATTGCAGGTGTGCAAAAGTTCAGTCCGACTACTCCCAAAATAACAGTCTGTATTCAGTTGATTTAACTGAACAAAATATATCTTTACAAGTGACCAGTTCCTTTGCATTCTCCCAAAAATGCAAATAAACGCGTCATTTGTCGAAGGACACTTTCGATTAGTGTCTCGGAAATCTGTAAAATATCAGAAGGATGGATAATAGATATTATATGCCGTTCTTCAATAAAATTGACCCTCAGAGGTCTTTAGAAGAATGAAGTGCATAAAATAAGACGTGGTAAGATCTTTTGGTACACATAACACCCTTTCATATACATGACACGAAGACCAACCAGAATTTTAAATGATTCTACTGAACTTTGTCCAGGGCCGTCATTTACATTCAAATTGTCATGTAATTCCTTACCTAACTGTGGTGATGACCAAGTCAAGAAGCTTATAAAGGTCATGGTCACTATCAAATCCAACATTGATTAGACTCTTGAGGTTACATGTATCGATGACAATGTTTATGTCTTGCTTCAGCAGTTAATGAGGGAGGTGAAAGGGGAGATAACCCTGATCCTAACGATGTTACAGCTCGTGTTCACCAATTATTGAAGGATTAGCCTATCCTGTGTTCCTCTTGGGTAATATATTAAAGAGATATCGCTCGTCAGCCTTTCTTTCCACTGAGGTCAACAGATAATCTTTATTTATGTAGGGGTTCGAATCCCGCAAGGGGTTTGGCAACTTTTCTGCTGTAAAATGCAGTAAAGTTTGGGTACAATGCTAAACTGAATTTCAACGCAGTGCCCCCCGTGGTTCGCTAGTTCGATGTTCGCAGGTTTCACCTCCATGCACAGTCACAATAGTGTTGCGGCCTTTCTCCCTACAATAACACTAGCAGTCGAGATAAAAGTGAAATAATCTCGAAGGAGCGTTAAACCAAATATCACGTGACCTCACCTTATTTATGTATCCACACGACCTTACTCTTTTGTTTAAGATTTCTTTGAATACCTTGAATACAACTCTGTTGAACCACTCCCTTTATTAATGATTTGTCTTATTTATATTCCATAAATTCAAAACATACAACATTATGATTATGCGAACTGGAATATGATATGCAGCACCTTCTACAACCTTGCTACTTTTGTCGCTTTCAATATGAAGACTGTGGCACTCGTGAAAATTTAACCAAAGTGAACTCAAGTATCTTCAATAAAGCAACTAAAATCTGTTACACGTGCACACATGGGCAGGTGGCCAAATCAATTATGTGTCTTGAAGTTAGCTAGACAAACATATGACGAATCAGACGGTCTCCCAAATGCATAACTGTGAAAGTGACATTGGATTCGATTATTTGTTATAGTGCTATCACCATCTATCACTGTCCTCTGAACGTTTCGTTCCACTACATCAAGGAACCGACCAGACTCTTGGTATTCTTGATTCTTCCTGATTACGATCGAATTTGTACATTTCAGTGTTGATAATCATTATATCTGTAGACGAATATTGCTTTTATATTGTTTATATAATTTTTGGATGGAGACTCCGTTTTTCATGAACCATGTACAGGTGTTTATATGTACAGTCCTGTCGGGTAGAGATACATGATCAGTCTTGATGGTAAAGTACAGGATGAGATAAAACAACATCATTGGTGATATTAATGTAAAATCATGTTTAAATGTTTTTGTCAGTGACACTAAAAGTTTTCAAAGACCACGCTGTCATAGTTGAAAAACGAAACTCCGTAAAGTGTCGAATGAACATCCAGGAAAAACAAAATTAGCCGAACTTGTCGTGTTTAGAAAATCAAATCTAATCAATCATATTGTAGATGACAGATTATTCTACCGATTGATATCCATTATGTAAGTATACAAAGTAATAAAGTTGAACAGAATTGAATTAAGCTCATCCAGAAAGTTCACCAGACAAAGAGCAGAAATACTAATCGACTATAAATATATATCACGTAACTCAAAATATTAATACTTACCACTTACTTCTTATAAGCTAGTATCAGGCTTCCATTGAATTGTAATTCCTGCATTTTATCGGAATAAACACGAACTGTAACCAAACGTTCATCCAAATTGTAGAGAAAGTCCCTATCCTTCCACGTCCGAGCTCAACCTTCAGATCGTTGAAACGTTCTCCGCCTTGATTTGATGAGCATAATTGCAACATTCTAACCTAGAAGAATTGTGTCAGTGACAAATCTCTGGAGGTGAAAGCTATCAAAGTCGAGAGCGACAAGTGGCACAGGAGATTACTGAACACTGATCTCTGACAGAGAATAACCTTACAGATCCCCATCACTACATAATCTCTGTCACACTTTAGTTTGAAGCACTTTTTTGTTCAATGGCATTCTATTTTTTAAAAACGAATGGCATTTTTCTTCTTATGTAAGAGAGCTGATGTTGGTTCTGTATGAAGTAGACGGTCAATGTATAATGGTTTGCTTTTGCAAGAAAGAGGAAAATATATGTTGCCATTCTGGGGTTTTTGATGCACTGTATATGAGATGAAACGCATCGATTAGTGAGACCACGTTTGAAATGGATGGTTTGAAACACGGCTTGACATTGAATGGGTTAGCTGTGTGAGGTTGAACCATTGTCATTAAAGATTCTATATTTACATTGGTTTTTTTTATAAGGTTTAATAACATAGTGCAATAATGTAAAACTATAGGGTTATCGGATTATTACACTGTTGTGTAGAATTCAATATAACATTAATTTGTCAGATTAATATCCTGTATTAATTAAGGCTTCAGGGCCTGTATACTTGAAGCTCTCTTACAGTTAAAAGTGGCTTTAAGAGCTTGGAAAATCTAGGCCCAGCTTTATTCAGTATTGACTTAACAAATTCTCGTTTGATGTTAGGTGAATATGTGATCAAAGCTTATTTCTGCATCTGCATGATTATTTCAGGATAATCAGATGTTATTACAATAGTTTCATTGCATATCTTTGGGTTTTTTTCAATAGATAGTTGGGATTTCTTATTACCGTGGTGAATATAAAATTTAAAATGGTAAAGTTGTTTGGAAACTGTATTTTTTCTTTTAATCAATATGTAAACTTCTTTGAGGAATGATCATTACGCATGAACGGCCAATTCAGAAACGAAAATAAAAAGGGGTTATGCATATAAATGTTCTTATAGTTGCAATTTTCATGTTATAGGGGTGACAGATATTGCAGTTCAAGTCTAATTATTCTTCAACATAAGTGATTAGGCCTACCTCAAATTTTCACACAATCTGATGTTTACATTAAACAAAAAATCATAATCATTGCCAAATGTAGATTTTTTATTAAACTAAATATATTGCCAAGTGCATCCCTTTTCAACAATATCCCGCCTATGTTTATATGATAAATTGTCAAATTAGTTTAATCCTTAATGTTTCACTGTCGTATACGAATTTCAATTTATCATCCAAAACTGTGTTCCACAGGAGATATTGCTTGTGGAAGATCAAGCGATATCTCCTAGGAAGAAACGTTTTGACAGTAGATTTTTAACAATGCACTGTTACAGTCAAGTTCATGACATCACAATTGTTTTACATCAAGTAATGACATCACAATACTAAGACGTCATAAACATGATGACGTCACAGTGCTATGACATCAGCGCACTGATAGTCTAAGAGTAGTGCAGTGTTCAAAATTATACATTTTTCACGGAATGGGAATGAAAAATGATTTTGGATGATAAATAGAATCTCATCCTCGTGTCCCCTGATATCAAATATATCAACACTCGTTGGTAAAAGTAAAAATATCCTCGGCAAGCCTCGGATATTTGTAACTTTAATCAACTCGTGTTGATATATTTGATATCAGAAGACACTTGGGTGAGATTCACTATATCTTACCAAAAGCGATATCATCTCTTCTCAATCTCTAAGCAGTAATTCACAAAAGCTGCTTTACATTTGATTTAGATACACCTTTCTCATCAAGTAACATATGTTTAAATCATTTTTAAAGAAGAGTTTGAAAGTTACACCACGCAAATGACAAAGAATAGACTATGTTAACTTCCAGTGTAAAATATTTTAGAGTATCAAACGTCGTCTAACCTTTTCACGTGGATCAAAGGGTATACATTTGAGAATTTGTATTTGATCAGAAAATTGATCTCTAAAAGTAACATTATGAAATGAATGTGAACTATAGAGTCTTTTGATGCAGACATTACTAATAAATAAGGGAAGTTTTATGGTTAAGCAACTTTTTTATTCAGTGAAGCAACGTGCCCACAATGATTCTCTGTCGCTGTCAAGCATGTCAATAAAAAAAAATGAAAACCTATGTGGGAACAAAGCTTCTCAGAATGAAGACGATCCTATCCATACTATTGTACTTCTTTATCATCCATTCGCCAAAAAGACATATTTTATGACCGCTTGAATTGCATGGCCAAATGCAAAATAATCTGAAATCTAAACTGAATGTTCATGCAGTTGTGGTTGTAAGACCTTCAGATGTCGTTGTTTGTTTTGTTTTTGTTATTTTGTGAATGTTCATTTTTGGTCATTCTCTTCATACATAGGTTTCAACAAAAGATTTTGACGTCTGTTATGATAGAATGGACTATTGTATAGAGATTATTATCCTGGGAAGTATGCCATATGACTTCTACGAAACTAGTATGGATTTTTATATTATCCGAGCGAGAGCGAGGGTTATAAAAAATTGCAAGAGTTTCGTAAAAGTCATATGAAATACTTCCGAGAGTAATAATTTCTTTATTACTGATTCTATTCCATTTCAAACGCATGGATATATTCAGAAAACAGCCTCCTGTCCTTGCAAGGGTCCGCTACAGGGACGTCATGAACACTAGCTTTATGATGTCACAGGCCTAGGATCGCTGAAATTATCGTTGCCAGGCAAAAGTGCTATGTGATTTGTGCTCATTGAAATTATGTCACAACTTGTGATTTACCATAAGAGTAATAAAGTGTGGATATACAACACGTATTTTATGTATCACACAGCCAAACATAAACAAGATTAGCTCATCCTTCTGCAATGTTAACGTAAAGATAACCATCACTTTCATATTTGAATTTTGAAGACGCCATTTTGATATCAAATACATATTCACTCTTTCACGAAACTGCTATCTAAGACAGCAATATTCAGGAATCTGGTTTAGCCAGTGTATGCTATACAATAAGCCGAACCGGACGAGATCATGATTTTGGACGGGTAACTTTTCAGGCTTATTTCATAAACTGGTTCAGGCCAAGTCATTATGCGTCCCAACGCTGATTATGAAGAACGTCGATGGCGCTGATAGCAACCAGGAAATTGCAATGACTGCCCAATGCAACAGGGAACTACATCATACAGCGTGTCAGACTGGTCACTTACTAGGAGTATACTGGCATCACTCAGGGCACTATGTAAACTCACAGTGCCTCCTCGAATAATATTTACGATAATATATGTGTTTACATGTTGATTAATATGTCGACTTCTTTTTGCTGAGACTCTACATGTTGTATATTTTGATCGCTGTAAGAGTAAAATATGACACATAAGTAGTATTCTAATCTAAATGAATTAAATATTTGTTGTTTCTCCATTTATAAAATTATGATACATTGTCTATTTCTCATGTTTTATGAAGGTAAAATAAAGGATTGAATGCTTTGCAACCTAAATAGTTCATTGAAGCGTCAATAAAATTCCACAATATTCAGTCTTTAACCCAAAAGTCTCTCAATTCATGAAAAATCCATTCAGACTTCAGATTTGAGATAGGGTTGACAATATTTAAATGAGGCTTCATTTTATCATATATTTGAATCTTTATCGTTACAAGATGTACAATTCAAACACGTTTTCATTGCCACGGGAATGTTTTTAATGTTGAGTAATTATCTTTGTTTTACGCATTATAAAGTACAAAACACATCTTCATTATGTTTTTACTGGAATCACAACGTATACAAACAATCTTAAGAACTACGTCTATATATCATCTCTATATAATTTCATTTAATCAAAGAGCAACGAAGGAATTTCAGAAATATATGGTTTCTGTCGATATTAAAAGGACAGTGAACAAATGAAAACTACCTTTAATTTATAAAAAGGCCTTCATCGACATATTATGTTCATTTTAGATTATATAAATCAAATCGAAACACGTATCATCGTATATGAATTTATCATCCAAAACTGTGTTCCACAGGAGATATCGCTTGTGGAAGATCAAGCGATATCTCCTAGGAGATATCGTTTTGACAGTAGATTTTGAACAATGCCCTATTACAGTCAAGTTCATGACATCACAATTGTTTTACATCATCAAGTAATGACATCACAATGCTATGACGTCATAAACATGATGACGTCACAATGCTATGACATCACTCCACTGAGAGTCTTAAGAGTAGTGCAGTGTTCAGAAAAACAAATTTTTCACTGAATTGAAATGAAAAATGATTTTGGATGATAAATAGAATCTCACCCTCGTGTCTTCTGATATCAAATATATCAACACTCGTTGATAAAAGTAAAATATCCTCGGCAAGCCTCGGCTATTTGTAACTTTTATCAACTCGTGTTGATATATTTGATATCAGAAGACACTTGGGTGAGATTCTCTATGTATCCTCAATACTTACTAGATATGATTAAATATGTTGAACCGACAACAAATCATTGAGAACAGTACATAGTATTTGTAAATGAAAGTAAGTTGTGTTAAAATAATTCCTCATGAAGAAATATAAAGTGTATTGTTCAGTGTGATGTTGATATTAAGAAGCCAGTTTTACTTAACTGACATTTAAATCAGTAATGAAAGCATAATTTGAGGAAAAACTCCTTACCTCTACTGGCAGATACTTGTAAGACGTTTGGTGTAAGGTGGTGACGGTATCGATGTCATTTGAAGTATTGTGTTGAAGATGTCATATGACGTACAGTGTTTAGGATGTCATATGGTGTATGGTGTTGACGATGTCAAATGATACAGAGTGTTGAAAATGACAAATGATGTATGGTGTTGACGATGTCATAAAATGTATTGCGTTGACGATGTCATATGATAGAGAGTGTTGAAAATGTCATATGGTGTATGGTGTTGACGATGTCAAATGATACAAAGTGTTGAAAATGACATATGGTGTATGGTGTTGACGATGTCAAATGATACAGAGTGTTGAAAATGATAAATGATGTATGGTGTTGACAATGTCATAAAATGTATTGCGTTGACGATGTCAAATGATACAAAGTGTTGAAAATGACATATGGTGTACGGTGTTGACGATGTCATAAAATGTATTGCGTTGACGATGTCAAATGATACAAAGTGTTGAAAATGACAAATGATGTATGGTGTTGACGATGTCATAAAATGTATTGCGTTGACGATGTCAAATGATACAAAGTGTTGAAAATGACATATGATGTATGGTGTTGACGATGTCAAAAAATGTATGGTGTTGACGATGTCAAATGATACAAAGTGTTGAAAATGACATCTGATGTATGATGTTGACGATGTCATACAATGAATAGTGTTGACGATGTCAAATGATGCAAAGTGTTGACGATGTCATATGATGTATGATGTTGATGATGAGGTCATAGGATCTATAGTGTTGAAACTGTCATATATCATAAGTTTACGACGATGTCATATAATTATGGTGTTGAATATGTTGTAGGAAGTATAGATTTGAAGATGTCAAAGATGTATAGTGCTGAAGATGTCATTTATTGTAAGTTTATGACGACGATTTCAAAGATATATGGTGTTGATGACATGGATGTATTGGGCTGAAGATGGCAAATAATGTATAGTATGACAATCTCATACGATGTCTGTTGTTAACGATTTCATGTGAAATATAGTGTTTAAGACGAACAATTATGAATGGTGATGATGATGATGTCATATGATGAAAAGTGTTGAAAATATCATATATTGTAAGTTTATGACGATGTCATATGCTGTATAGTGCTGAAGATGTCATATATTGTAAGTTTATGACGATGTCATATGACCAATGGTGTTTATGATGCCCTAGATGTATGGGCTGAATACATCAAATGATGGATGGTGTTTACAATGTCATATGATGGATGGTGTTGAAGCTGCCAATTGATGTAAAGTACTGAAAATGTCATAGTATGTATGATATTCAAAATGGCCTATGTGGTATGGTGTTGAAGATAGATTATGTTTTATGGTTTTAAAGATGTCACATGTATGATGTATGGTATAGAAAGGTCTTAAATATGGTTGAAGATGTTTTGTTGGAAAACGGCATAAGGACAATTGCGGAATAATGTCATTTATCATATAATGGGTAGTGTTATCGGTGCAATAAACCCATCTTGTAATCATGTTATCAGATCCCTGATAACAATGCAAATGAGGGTAACTAGGTCGCACTACTTTCGCTAGCTCCGTATCGAGAAGAGCGAATCCGAAAACGTTTCCTTGGCAACACAAACGATGTGTCGAGTTTGGTGTGACTTCGCGTCAACGTAAACAAACATGGCCGCCTCATTAATCGGCGATAGTGTTCACATCGATAACAAAGTAAAGGTACTATCACAGCTGTTATTGATATGTATAATGGGAGCAAACACTACTATGTGCACATAGATGGTGTAGAGTATGAAGGAAGGTTTGAACACTCCCGCCTGACAAAGATTCAAACAGAAGTGCCACGGCAGGCGACGGGTCGTCTCGGTTTCAATTTCAAATGTTTTGAACGATATTATGATATTATTACGATTATGACGTATTTTGTGTGATGTTTTATCCAAACAAAACGAGTACATTGTTGTTTTAAAAGGTTTGACAAATTGCATTATTTTTCTCTTGTGTGACGTCATTTTCCTATGATGAGAAATGGAATGCGAGTTTGCCTAGTGATGACGTGGGTATATTCATACGCCCTTTTCGTTTGTAAAGGGGACACAAAATTAACCAAAAAAGGAGGTTTATTTCAAAATGACATTATATGATAAAGAGATTATTACCTTCGTATGTTTTGATATCGTAAATATCACTATATAAACAATAAAAACTATGTATTAGGCTCGGTAAACCTCGCCTAATACAATTTTTATTGTTTATATAGTGATATTTACGATATCAAAACATACGAAGGTAATAATCTCTATGTATGTGAAAATAATTCAAAATGAAGAATAATGTTTTAATAATATTTCAGTGTGATCAACCACATCACATTTCATGTAAAAATGGTAGAACAAGTATCATCATGGACATTATAAACGATTATTAGTACTTACATTACCATTCATGACCATAAGGTGATGAGATACTGGTGAATGCTAAATGATACTTAATGCTTAATTCATTTCAACATTGCCGTATTTTCGTCTTAACACTTGAAGACAAGGCTTTAATGTTTTATTTCATGTCTATTTCTCTGTACATGGTTTCGTATGACTTTTGTAATTTCCAGACTAAAACTTTGAAACTTGATTTTTGAAACATACTAACTTATTTTGAAATAAAATGGTAGAAAATGATTACATATATATTCTGTTGTACTCAATAGATTCTTCTCCAACGCCTTCATAAAGAGTTTTTAATTGCATCGGTATTAAAAATGGAGGTGGGGGACAGTCTACAATACCACTGAGGTCAAGCATTGCAATGAAATCTTAATAGTAATAATAATAATAACAACGGCGACGACAACGCTAACACTAATAAGAAGAAGAAAAAAGAAGACGATGCAGAAAATAGAAACTAGAGAACTGCAGCAGCTACATACACGTAGATAAAGAATAACGAGTTCTTATGGATAGTCAACTTCTTTATGGACAGCAATCCATAAAGAAGTTGACTATCCATAAGAACTCGTTCTTCTTCATCAATCCAGCTTCTAACATGCCCCTTAAGAAAGATACACGTAGATAGTTTGATTTGGAAAAGGATTCAATGAACTGTATAAGCGGACGTGAAGGTATGTTTTGAGCGGAATTGGACGACTGGTGTGTGAGGGCACAAAGTAAGATAGAGCAGAGCGGGGCCCTCGGTGGATAATGCACGGCTGTGCGTTCCTGTAAGGATGCTGTTCAGAGTGAGTTGTTTCTTGATAAGAGACAATTGTTGAATTGTGTCCATATGACTAGACCGCGTCTGTGTTTACATTCTACAAATAGGGAAGATTGTCTATCTCCAGACTTTCATTATAAGAAAAAGAAAACCTGAATAAACAATGCATGTGACTTTATACCGTCTGATGCTATTTAGATACACATTTGATTTGCTTCAAATCTCCAAAGATAAAACGCAAACCATTAATAGTCTTTGTTTTTGTTGTGAATGTCGATTGCAGAAGCCTTCTCTCTCCTTGCATCATACATAAGTGTTAAAAATCATGTTGGCGTTCGCATACAGATTTCTTTTAGCTGTGTGGTGTTAAGAATTGTTCTTAATTATTTCGTGGGTTCATTACTCACAGGGGCGAGGTATGCGTACATCCAATTTGTAAAACGTTCTTGATATATAATCTCAATGTAGATATATGCGATGTATTTACGACAATGTACAAATGAAAAAGGATCATCGTTAGTGATCAGTCGTTTTAGTAATATAAGTAATGTACTAGGGTGAAATCTAAGGTGTCATACAGTAACTTGTTCGACATAATTTAATCGGTTAGTGTAACCTCGTTAATCCATTTTGATATATTTTACAGCCTATAAGTATGTGACACAAGATCTTAATCGAAGTTTTATTCAGATGCAGAGAACAATATCTGTTTTATTTGATTAGAACAACGTAAGTCAGAATGTCTATATTTTACCATAACTATTTTATTATAAAATAAAGTAAAGCTTAATTCAAAGGAATTTTCAAAGCTCCGTAGATTATATATCACGACATAAATTAAATCGCTTGTCAGATTCGTTCACCTATACGATTACCGTAATGTGTACTTTTGACCCAGGTCCGTAAGAATAAGAATCTTGAAAGTATAAGACGTTGACATCTCCATGTAAAGCAAAAGGTTATTTTCTTAGTACAAACTTTTCTTTTTTAAAGAACAGCAACAATGCCTTTCGATTGTATCCATTTTATTGCACCAACAAAAATAAATGTACAAAGTCACATTTGATTGTAGAATGAAAATGATTATTAAAAACTTAACTTTGACGGCCCGATGCTGGATGTAAATACCATCTAGATTAGATATGACCTTCGACATAAAACGTCAAAATTAATATAAATAATTTTCCATCGATTAATGAATATTCACTTGCAAGAAATCATTGGAATCGTTTTCAAATAATCATTTAAGATCTAACCTATTCAATAAGATACAAAACAACTGAAAGAGACATATTTGGAAAATTATTGATAGATCAGAAATGCATTTGTGTTATCAGTTTAAATTCGTAGAGTCTCTTCGTTTAAGTTACATGTAGATATAAACTAAATGTAACATAAAAAGAAAGCTATTTCAGATCTAAATTAACAAGACAACCATGATGAAGTCATTAAATCGAAAGGAGTATCAAGGAATATTTTTAAACCAATAAGCCACAATCAACACAAGAGCGGCAACTTCTAAAAATAGTAAACTCGTTAGGCTTCCATCATGAAATTGAGCAAGGCACGCAAAACACGTTAGTCAAAAATCTGTGTAAATATACCTGCTATTGAATTCCGCCAACGCGAAATATATTTATCAGTTTCAGAGTTAATTGAAAAGTTTAAGACGAAGACCCGGAACAGCTGCCTATGAAAATACGTTGAGATAAATCATTACATACCCAAAGTTGAATACAACATCGAATATTTCCATTTGTCGTGGGATGATCCACTGCGTTAAACTACGTTTTCACAAATCTTTATAATAAATATACACTAGCAAACATACAGACAAGACTATACTACGCAACGGTGAATCCAATCTTTGATAACATCGGGGCTTCGCCTCTGGTACTCTGGTAGGGACAAGCGGAACGGTGCCAAAGACCAAGAGAAACTGTACATGTGTCTTGATTTGCTATTCCCTCTTTATTTGATTTTCTAATGACAACTTTCTCAAGTGATTTTAGAAATTAGATTTTGCCGTGCTTCAGTTATCTTTTAAAGATACTTCAAGCAAAAGTATACAAACGTGATTTAATGACCAAAGAGAAAATTTGAGTTTTTGATCACAGCAAGTGAATAAAAAATTTTTTAAACAAAACAATAAAATGTTTAACCATATTCAAATGTCACCTACGAGGCGTTATATTGAATATCTTCAGGTGCAATAAAACTTCAGAAATATTCCTATGTGTTAAGCCTACACATCTGCTAAATCATAATATTCATAAATTATTTACAACATGTTAAAACGAGATTTGTAAGACATTTAGCATTTTATGATAATAAATACAATGATATATACAAAAATGTAAGTAACCTTATCGTGGTCTGTTCAGTTCTCAGTAATTTCAGGAGTAAGTACACAATAAAATATTTTTACGTCAAACTTTTTCTTTGGCTTGAAGACGAAGAGTTAAGGAACTGTCGAAACATTTGTGCTGAGAATGACTAAAGAATCTAATATTATCGTATTACTTGATAGCGGGGGTTCACGAAGGTCTGATTGCTTACATGCGGTAAGTCCGTTAAGTTTTTTCGAATCATTTATCAAAAGTTTGCTGGGTTCACCAACTGGTTTGTATGGAGCGACATGAGCTATCTATCAGCATATAATGAAACAAATTCATATGTACTCATGATTAGGCTTTGCACCTTGCTTCATACATGACCACCCTATAACACCTCACAGGTCCTACAAGCCTGCCCAATATATCACATGATAAGCGCACATTCTCACACATTTCTGACTCTTCCATCACCTGGGAGGTTTAGGGCAATAAAGATAAAGGGGATGGATCGGGTTAACGATTAAAATGCTTTACTTGAGAAAAAACAAATATCAAAGAAGAATTCCTGAGAGTGTTCCTCGACAGAATCGAGGGTCGGCGGGTTCAATCTGGATCAAGAAAGTACACCATGAGATTCTTCCCGATTAATTCAAATAACATGAAACTTCATTGTGACTATGTGATATCGTGGGTGGAAGATCATTTCTTCTTGTCACGTTTGATACACAAACCAATAATATAACGTTTGTAAAAGTCACGGTGGAAAAATCCATGTTTATATAATTGAAAAATATAGCTACACGATCATGTTATATTCTTTTGATCGTTGAAATTGGATGTAATAAACGTCGTCCTAAAATTGATTAAATGTATTATGAAATACTTATTACTGTATAAGAACTCTCATTAATGCAGTTGATTGGTTTCTCGGTAACCCTTGCCATTGAGCAAAATCTAAGAATACAAATACGTAGGATTTGTAACAATGTCAAAATCTTCTCGCGAAATATAAAAGATTAAAATCGTAAATGCCATGGTTAGACAGAATGAAAATGGAACATTACCAAAAATGAAATGGAATTTAAATGCACATTGAAATTGAAAAGCATGATACCGCATCTTCGAATTTACGAATGTTTCATTTTCGTTGCTTGAAGACGCTAATAATGAGGCGGTTATGAGGGTGAAAATATTGGTTATGACCTTCATACTTTGACGATGTCACACTCTCACCAGTATGAAAATATAGTATGTGTATAATAAATAGATCTGCAACTATGACGATGTAGACACATGACAATGGATCTTTCTCGCCTCCTGTTCAGTCACGATTGCAAGCAAAAATATACAAACTTACAAAGTGTCATAATAAATAGAAATCCTCAATACAAATCTATATTTGTAAATGTTGAAATGATGTTCAACAATCAAAATTTAACATGTGTTCCAAAAATAGACATCTGATCTCCTACTCCCGCCAAAGTGAGAGGACTTGCATTGCTACGTTTCATGGACATGTGATAGTAGTTCAAGAAAACAGAAAGGTACTATTTTCAGCTAAAAGTCTGTCAGGAAGTTTTTGAGGTGGGGAACATTTTGACGATACGTTTATACCATATCGCTCAACAATTGCGCCGCCGTTGGGATTTCTCTTGTCCAATGGGGAGACACGCACGGCATCACGTGATCCCATAGAAGGGTCCTCTTCAAAATAGTTGTATGGTAGGAGTAGAAATGAAAGATGGCCGCCAGTTGTTGCTGTGTTTGGCACGTTCTCTGTTTGAGGTATATGATAGGTACCGAGCGTTACCCAGGCAACCAGATCCTACAACACAAAGAAAATTAAATAAATAACAAATAAAAATTGTCATTTGAATCACGAATAACATGAATCATCGTGTTCCCTTCTTTATGTCCTACACATGGCGGAAGAAACGATGACTCAAGGCATATTGCTTTCAACATTTTGTAAAGTCATCATTTATAGGATATCGACACATATAATGTTCAACACAATAAGAGAATGTAACACCAAATCAAAAGAATCCGTTTCAGTTTTGCAAGATGTGACTTGATAAATCATTAATTTATTGCTTTGCGGACGAAGGTGTGATTGCTTACATAGGCACTCCCGAACATAACATACAAACATAGCAGATATATCTATGTATCAAAATTGAGAAAAGATACATCGTTTATGAGGACTCAAAAGCAACTTTCTTCAACAGTTTTTCGACCATCGTACTCCAAAATATACATGAACTCAACATACGTAATAACACCGTACAGGTACACTTTAAGGAAAATGTCACTCCCAACTTAATCATTTCGCATTAACAGTTATTTGAAGAACGTAGAAATACGTTACGAAGATTAAAAAGAATTACGAACACTTGAAATTGATTTCTAAAAAATAACTTTGGAGGATACTGACCATATGAATTAAAGTTTATGTCACATTTATGCTAAAGAATTCGAAGAAGAAGACTGAATGACCCTACATGATTCACATTGACCCAACTCACACCCCTCAAAATCGACTACAGTCAGCCAGTGTACTAACTGTTTGAGACGGGATATTCAATGAGCAATGGTGATTGATATGGCTGACTATGGAAGCATTTACGTTCAGAAAGGACAGTCAGTGTATCACAATTTTAACAATGTTAACTACGAAAGCAGTGGTCAACCCGTGTTTTGATATTGAGATGTTAAGAGTAAGTAAGATCCGGTGAAGTAAAAGGTATTATGATAGTGCTAGTAGCATTGATAGATACACTCACACACTGAGCAATAGTGCAATGAAACATGGACTTTCAGGTACGTACTGTGCCAGTATGGTACATATTGATACAGAGGCGATTACTTCTAGTGAGCAGCAACTGCCAGTCTCAGAGCAATGGTACATTTTTGTAGAACAATGAAAAATATTGGCGCACGATGCCAGCGTAGTACAGTTTTATACAGCATAAAAAGATTCACATAGCCACGGGCATTGTCGATATGTGATCGTAAAGGCTGCTTTTTGTAAAGCAGTTCTTTAAGAAGAGAATTTGTATCATATTGCAGCAACATTCAATGGTACAATGAAGAAACATGGTCTCAGAGTTCCGACATGATGCTATTATAGTGGTCACAGCTAGAGGTAGATAAGCAGGTACTCGGGTAAGAAGACGGGAGCAATCAGGAGAACAGACAGTGCACACCTGCCAGGTATACATGGAGGTAATCACACCACAGTGTGGTAGGTCAGGGAGGGCAGCCTGCTAGAACAGGCCACAGCCAGATGTAACTCCAACCAAACCACAATGCTGCACAAGATAGCCGTGATTTCGGACATGTGTTTCTTGAAAGGCTGTAAAGTGGAAACATGGAAAGAAGGATGGGTAGAGTGTCTTAGGAAGGGCGTCTTTTGATGTTCTGGACATGTTTTGTCAATTGGAGCATATGGTTGATAACGGGCTGTATGGTTGGGTCATTCATTTCTAAGTACAGCAAATAAACTTGATAATGCACATATCGATTACGCTAACATTATTATATAAGCTGTGATATTTGCTGTTACAAATCCAAAGACGTTAGTATTATATAACCTACGAAAGAATCCTTTACGATTTATGTTTTTACATAATGACGACACTCTGGTATAATCCGTTAAACTTATCTAGATTATCATCAAATGCGGACTCTCCATAATCCCCTTTTTACATGCAGCTTGTTCTTTACAATCTTAGATCTGGGAAGTCCTCACATATATCAAAGCTTTATCAGAGACATTTAAGAATCCAATGTCAGTTGACATGTTTCGGTGACACGCATGTTATTTATTTCATGATTGCCAGACCCTTCGCGATCATTCATAACAACGAGGCCGAGAGCTTGAAAACTTGTTGTAGTTGCTTTCACGTCTGAAGTGTGGGCGGTCGACGCGCCCGGGGAGTAAAGGGGGATTACTGTAATGATCACGGTATTTAACAAGGTGTACACCAGCGCCGGGGCACAGGTTCAGCGGAACGGATATGCTATGTATGGACAAATATCAGTCACAGAAGCAACACTCATAAACAGCTTGTTACGCTCGGAGCACTTCCGGTTTCTTTGCCTTTTATATTTCCAGAACAGAGGGACCAATGGTGGTCTGGTATCAGATAAAAAAGTAGTTAATTCGTCAGGAGGCTCCAAGATCATGCTGAGTGTCAGTTGTATGTGGAGCCAACTATTAGCGTTAGTCAGGCACCTGAGGCAGACCTGGGTTCGAATCTAATGGCACCATTCACACACTTTATAAGACCTTAAAGAACTTTTGACAAGCTGGTTTGATAGATTAAATTGTGGTGATTCAAAAGAGTTGTTGGAAGGGGCTGAGGTAATTCGGTACAGTAAATGATTAATTCCGGAGCTTTGAGGTCTATGTCAGGAACTTAATGACTATCTATCATCACATAGTATGATTTGCCATTATTCCAGGTGGACTAAGAGAGACCCATTGTGTCAGAATATAAGTCCCTACTCCTTGCACTTACACTTACGGTTCAGATGACTAATAGAAACCTCCCCAAACGATTGGTGTAACATTTCACTAATAAGGTTATCGTAACAAGCGCTGGTTCGTCGCACGACTACTGGTCATTAATAACACCTTCTTAAACCACACCATTCATTCAATCATGTATACCTCGGGCGTGATCCTAAGATCAGATTCAAGGTCAAAGGTCTTGCAAAGCGCATGTCTCTTGCGCTAATGACTGGCTCTTAAGTCGAGTGATTCACGAGTGACATGATTCATAGACACTCGTGCGTTTCGACACAGTCAGACCCTTCTGACAAGACCAAGCCTGGCTGTGGTTGTCCCCTTCTAGCTCAGTGCTTCTAAACACAGCGGAACCGCCGTCTAGAAATGTTATAGACTTTCGGATCACTGAACTCAAGGGATCATCGATAGTTACACGTGATACGTGTGTCAGCAGCGATCTCATTGCGTGATGGGTCACAGGGACTTAAGAGGGAGCGTGTCTGCATTCACGTACTGTCATATAAGTTTACTTCTAAATTCTTAAGAGTGCATGATTGGTGAGAAGTTGGTAATTTGTCAGTTTGGTAGTTTTCTATTGATTTTTTACGTATTATTTTCTATTGTTTGACAAAAATGCTGAATTCAATATTTACTAAGTTGAATCGGCATTGCAGAAGGTATTCTGATATCTTTAAAAATAACAATGCAATTTTCATTTAGTTGAATAGGGATCGCAGAAGATATTCTGATATCTTTAACCATAACATTGCAATTTTCAGTTAGTTAAATAGGGATTGCAGATGGTATTTCGATATCTTTAACCATAATATTGCAATTTTCAGTTAGTTAAATAGGGATTGCAGAAGGTATTCTGATACCCATAACCATATACTGCAAGTAAATATTACATAAAAAGTATTTTGAAATTTCACATTGTATGTTCAGGAGTAACGATAAGTTGAGATCGTTCAATGCATTATTATTCACGATAACCGATTTTATTCACAATAAGAATTTACTCACGTAGTCTCTTCCAGATTTTGCATCACTGCTTACGGTAAATTAGTTTGAACGTCAACTCAACGCGTAATGTTATAACGTACATATACTTCCTATGAACATGAACTATTCAACAAAGCCTTATAGGTATTTTGTACTTTGAAATGTCCGGGAGGACATAAACTTGTGTTAATCATCAGTTGGTTTGAAATTCATAGCCCTACAACTATGTGAACCCTCGTTGTCTACAAGTATACAATAGCCTGTCAGTTGAAAGGGTACTTTATAAGCTGTAAACGCCTCATGTTCTATATTCAGACTGGTCACTGGGGGTAATATTACAAAGGGTCGATGACCACTTTTGACCCATCATCGGCCTTTGCGATTTATTCATGGTTGAAAGTTCGAGCCAGATCCGCGTGCAGATACAGCGGATGACAAATACATGATTTCATGACTAAAACGAAAATGTACCTTGCGAGCTTAATAGATCTATAATAAACAAAAGGAGAATCTTCAATAGATAAGAATTTTGAGTACACAAAAGTCGTAGTTTTCAGGGACAAAACTGCATGTGGGAGTTGATGAAATCATCAAACTTAATTGAAACAATCTTTAAAGGGAAACGTAATTCATTCAAGGCCGTTTTTACAAAACAATGTGCTGCATGACCCATCCAAGATTGGAAAATGAAAACACTTTTATGCAGAACTTAGATATGTGAAATGAAACTTTAATGATAAAGTACCAAGTATCTTCACCTAACCGGAAATGCAGACTGTAACCACGTGACAGTGACGTCAAAGACGACAGAGTGGCTGATAGAAGCGATAATTTGCACCGTTATCACGCAGACACCTGCAGGATTGGGCATTATTTAGATGGTGAATCATATTAGTAATGACATGATGTCTGCGATAACAAACACGATCCTAAGGAATGAATGGATATTCATGTAACGCTTTGATGTTCCGATATTGACGTATGATGCTATAATGTTCATGCGGTGCTGACAATCAAATAAGATTTCTTTTTAATCCAAAGCAAATGGCTGTCCATGAATCATCTTGAATGGAAGGTGTGTGCACTCATTGGTTTAAGAATAAACCCATCACACAAAGCATGATACTTACTATATCAAAGGCACAGTTGCGATCTTCCTAAGTGAAGTAAACTACAATTTTCTAAAAACAGATTACTTGAATTTCATGGGTGATCATCAAATGGCAAAATCATCTCTTCTCTAACGTCGACGCCCCTATCATGAATTTGATAACTTCCTGAGTTTTCATTTAATTAATCTATTATTTATATCACGTCATCGTCTATTTCGTAATAAACTAGAAAACATAACCAATTCAAATGATTTGAGAATTCTCAATGATTAAAGGTTACGTGCTTCACGGTTGCAGTTGTGTTCTTGCGCATGACAGGAAGAAAACGGGGCAGTTAAATTCACCCAAATGATACGACACTGCTTTTTCGCAAAAGCCAATCAGAAACAAGCATTTTACTAAGTCATGGTAGAATTTATTGGAATCTAAGTTAACAATAAATTGTAGGACTTTTTGAAAATAGTATTTTGGGGTTAAATCATAATGATATAGATACAAATGAAGTTACGGCTTTACATTATCGTTTTTAAGTAATCTAAATGTTGGTATCGCTTACTTTGTCTGTCAGTTGATATTTGATCTACAAAAATGACTCCGACAATAATTACTCGGAAAAGTAAACACACAGTGAAAACAGTTTTTTCGTAGGCGAAGTTTGTTTAAGATAATGTTACGACTGTGACTTTTCAAACGGAGCAAAAAAGAAGACAGAAATGATACGTTTTACCTACTTGGAACGCTTCCAGGGTTCCAGTTCTTGGGAACAGAGAGGATAGGGGTAGACTATGTACATAGTGTTACGTAAACTTCACCACAGCTCTACACTCTTTCTCCACTGATGAGTGAGACGTCGTCATGGCTAATCGGTAAGTGACGATTGATAAATTGCATAATGCCCTAAGACGGGATTCTTTAACTCTCTGTTTATGTAATTTCACTTTCTTTGCTTCTGGCATGGTTAAAAATTATCAGAGCAACCAACAAACAAAACTTTGGTAACATTGTAAGTTGAAAAGCAATTTATTCGAAACATCGTTTAATTGGAACATGGTAAGCCTATTGCTTCTACTCTTACCACCTGGTCGTGGTGCAAAGATGTATTATAAAATTTTGGCTTCAAAAAAATTGGGCAAAAACGCTGAATTTAAATTCCAGTAAAATTGAACATTGCAACTGAAGCATGGAACGTTTCGTGTCATGGATGGTTTGTATCAAGTTGAAATATTAACTCTTCGAATCTAATCGAAAACGAACGCGGTTACATTTAAATTTCAAAGTGCTTTTGATAAGGATAGGATCCAACTAATCAATATAAATTCATCTCCCCTATGTTGTTCATTAACCGTAAATTGTATATTTTGTGTGATCGACATGACTTTGCTATAGGTTCGTCTTATCTAGGGCTCAATTTTGATTCGTTACCAAACGTCACGAGACTGAATGTTCATGTTTTGAACATGGTGTTGAAAGAAACTCAACTCTAGAAAAGATGATATTCAATGATAATAATGTTTAAAGTTTATCTATGGTTTCAGCAAAGGTATACACCCGAATCTGATCTCCGAGAGCTGGACGTATAGACTTTTAAAATCTAAGTTAGTTTAGGAAAATGCATGGTTAGATGCTATCGGACTAGTAGCCAGAGAAGTACCATTTACCTTTGGTTATTAACGGTATCCGGTTTCTCCACTAAGAGAAGACCTTATCGCTGATAGTTACTGCTTTGTTTACGTTTTTGGAAATAGAACGGAGTACCTTTTCTGAATGAATTCGTAAATATTTAATTAGCATTTCCTGGTCCACGCACGCCCCCGTTCATCTACAAAAGTTAAAGACCGGAAAATATATCTGTTTTGTGTTGGGCTTTCGGCCAATGATATTATAGATTATGTTTTGACATTGATATGGAAAGGCAGAGAAAGGGGAATGAACTAGAAGTAAGATCATTTTGATGAAACTTCAGAGAAAAACAAAAGTAGGACAGCTATATCTTAAAACCTTAGACGTAGCGATAAAGAAAACAGGCGCTTTGAATAATCTAGATTCGACATTTACACGAGAGACATGGAATCTGACAAACATTGTTAGGATGAATAAAATGTTTCCAATATACTCCATCATTCTCATGATATTGCAATATACATACTTTCACACCGGTTATTCATTATGTGATGTAGGGAGATGGAAGTGAAAGTAAAACCACATATTTCTAGCTGAGATACACCTATGTGTACTAGTCGATAATCTCTCTTACGTGACATTCCCACACAACGAGACCCTCAAGTCAACCCTTCTACTTCTAAAAATTGGAACCAAGGATGCACTTCGACGTTGACATGGATTCCCAAAGGGGAGAAGAGGGAGATTCGAGACACAAAGAAACGGCTTACCTTGTCCACTATGTCCTCGTTATCGTTGGTGAAGTTGTGGAAGTTGACGACTGGGTCTCTGGCGTCCCACATTGCGAAGATTGAGCTGCTCGTCTCCTCGTCATCCTTGTGCCTGGTGACCGCCAACTGTTGTCTGGACCATGTGACCGAACTTTCGAACCCGTCCCATGTGGGCAGCTTCTGTTTGGAGATCCCGTGCATCAACAACCTATAGCTGTTTTCGTTACCCCAGCGGTCCTTCCTTTTGTTGTTGGAAAACAACAAATACTGAGGTCTGTCAAAATCGTAAGTGAAAAGAGCTTCCTTTTCAGTATTTTTAATAGTTTTGGTAAAATATAACTGTGTATGCTTGCTGTTGCCCCCATCGGACCAATGGTTTGTTTTATTTTCCATATTTATGTCGTATATTTGGTGTCTGTTTTTGACTCCCCGCACATCAACGTCCGCCTTGAAGTTAAAGAGATGGTGATGCATGCCTGCGATTATGTTGTCCTGTACCCGTGTGCCGTAACGCGCCTCGTGCGGCGAGTAGAAGCTGGTGGTCAGGTACCCCGTGGAGACGACGCGCACATGTACGGCCCCGTTATTGTGAAAGGTAAAGTCGTACACGTAGTCATAGTTGATGACGGAGATGACGATACGGACAACAAGAACGGTGTCCAGGAGACCGTTATAGAAGGCTCCGGATCGACTATACGCTCGATGGCGGCGGAGGGGTAACTGAGTGTTCTGTTCAAATATACACAGCGCGTTTTCGAAGGTCCTATAACCGCCTTCATTAGAAGTGTATAGCTGTATGTCCTGGAAAGTAGCGTGGGTTGGACAGTCGATTCCTGGCAGCAATCCACGAGTCCGGGTCCCATACAGACCGGCGCTATCTGCAAAGTAAAGCATGCTGGAAGCTGGGCTGTGTCCGGAATAGAGGACGGCAATCTCCTGCATACTTAATTCATACAAAATTCTTTCTCCTTGGTATCGAACGTCGAATAACTGAAGTCCAACAGTTGGAGAAAGTCTGAAGTTCATCCTCCACTGCATGTAGTCGATCTGGTTACCTTGAACCTTGTAGCGAGGCCCACTTGGCAAGACATTACGTGGCATTTCTTTGTTTTCTGTGGGAAACAAATTTCCACGCAGATGTAAGGAGCTGTAAATCTCACGTTCATCACCATCGGGAAAGGGAATTTTGGTTTTGTTGATCATGTTTCGATCGTATTGATACAAGAGGTCATTCATAGAAGGGAATAGTTTATTTGAGTACCACACATGTTGGATGGTCCAATTCCTTGGGTGAACATCAGTCATGTCAACAAGGAACTGGAAGTCGAGTGGGAGCAGAGTGTAGAACTCCTTGTCGTACGCTACCCAGAACCATGCTTTCCGCTCACCTTTGCCTATAAACGCACTAGAAACCGGCGTCATTGAGAACTTGAGGCATCTGTCCGTACACTTTAACAAAGTTCCGCCGTAACTCTCGTACAATATTCTGTTTGCCTGTTGTGCAATTTCAGGTATGATGTGTCTGTAAATGGCTTTGAACTCAAACAAAGAGAAGGGACGCATTGAGTAGGGAATCTGTGCCTTTCTTGCTTTGTTCTCGGACAGTTTATAGAAGGAAACGTTAGGAAGGTCCCCAACAACGTATTCCTCTACAAGAGGTGGTGTCGAGTTGCCCATGAAGATGTAAACCTTGGCCTGTCGAGTTGGCAGTTGTCCTCCATGATCCAGATGATTGAGGACGTCCTGCTTGGGTGGAAGCTTGAGCTCAACGCTGTGGATGAAATTTGAGTTGATCTCGACGTTGTCCAGATTTGCCAGATGGAGTTCCTTCTGACTCATCAAAAAGTCCACGATCTTCTTGACTTCATCAGCCTTGAGCTCAGTGAAGGAGTGGATGGGGCTCCTGATGTATTCGTCCCTTGAGAAGCTGTGGTCCTCCAGCTCACATGGCGCCTCTATACTGACCGCGGTTTGACAGAGCACCACCCACGTAGTCACTAGTGCGGTCAGAAGGATGAGGATGATTGCGATCAATATCATGTCAAGGGCGTCTCGTCTCTTGGCCTTATGTCGAATCAGCTTCACGTCATCGTGGATCCTACAAGACAATCAAGTGCCATCAAATTACATATGTGTAACATTGTCTGTACGCAACATCATTAGATATGTAACAGGTTCATCTATATGATCTCATTTATGGAATTGAACATCATAAAATTCTAAATGGGCAGTTTTCACAACCAGATAGTCTTTGGAATGAACTTTACAGATATAAGTTTAAAACATATACCAAAAT
The DNA here is from genome assembly GCA_921293015.1 of Phorcus lineatus. Taxonomy (NCBI): domain Eukaryota; kingdom Metazoa; phylum Mollusca; class Gastropoda; order Trochida; family Trochidae; genus Phorcus; species Phorcus lineatus. Next base: position 53,216,404 of record OV121081.1, read on the forward strand.
ATACAATAAAGTAGTAGGTTTTAGCATTTTTCTGAAACGAGTATTGACAGCCATTTGTATATCAATCACTGAAGGGTCAATAACAGTATTAAACACGCTATAGTCAAGCGCAGTGTATGCATAAGATATGGGACGTTACATGTGGAACTTACAATATTGTTCATTGGTTACGCAAGGACACGGGTGTATTTTTCTTCTGTTTTTCTGTTCATGTTCCTATCCCCGTGCAAATATATAAAATATGTAAATTATTCAATTATTATTCGATTAAAATTAGATATAGAAAGTGGTCGTTTTAGATGAATTTTTGTTAGAGTCAGCATAAATACTAGCATTCCAGAGTCTGCCAGCATGACCATCTGACCGGCGCATAACCTTGAAATTAGCCAGAGTCCACATTCCAATACCAAACGGGGAACCAGCTTAAGACTGAGAGAAGTTCAGATCGCTGGTTACATATACTCTAACCATTTACGGACTGTATAGGTCCAATCACCTCTGACCGTAGGTCTCACCAGCGCTTCTATAAAAACCCAACATGCCTTGACTTCAGCAGTCCAGGTTGATGTCAACCTGTTGGCGTTCATTTTCTAGGTGAGTTAAATTTGATACTGCTATATTTGTTAAGTTAACTTTTGTAATTATTCTATGTTAACTGGTTACTCCTTTTATTGAACTTGAAGTCTCGTTATTTCTTTTAGTAAATTGTTAAGTTAAGGCTTGTTGGTTAGGTCAGGTATATTATGAGCTAAAGATTTAAAGATAAGACATTAATAAAGATCCAGTTAGTATAGCAGGCTAACATTTGAATTCAAGGGTAATTTCTATTAATGGAGAGGGCGCCATGACTAGCTAGTCTATATCGGATAAAATGTTATATTGTTTCGACTTTATATCATGGTATTGTACGAGTATGTCGGGGGCGTCTTAGATATACGTCTTAAACAGGGTTTACAACGATTGGTAATATAAATTACTATCGCAAGTACTCATATTTCAAATATCACGTAATCCAGTGTTTTGTATATGATATATATATATAGGGTGATATGATATATGTCCTAAATTTCTATATGTATACAGGGGTATAGTAATTTATTTATACACTCAGCCTGTATATTATATTCCTTACTCCAAACTCGTGTATCACGTTGTCGCGCATGCGCACACCATATCAGTAGCTTTAAAGCCTTGGCGCTGCAGCTTGTGCTAATTAGAGTGAACTAATATCCTCTGATTAGATTAGCGTTTCAGATTAGTTCAGTAGGATAGATTAAAAGCAAGGCTCACACACTTATCATTCATATTCGTTGTCATTAATGTTTCACAAATTATCGTAAATGTTTTATTATATCAGTAAGGTTAATTGCAATATTGTATAATGGCCCTTGTGCGAGGCAAGCTAGCAGCCGAGGACAAGGCACATTACTATACTTACTAGTGAAGAATGAATGTAAATAACATTTGGTAATGCTGCGAAGAACACCTACTATGCAATTGATATGTGTTATATGTGATTGCTTTCATATTAATTTGTTCGTTAATTTACTTTTGATGTAATCCTGATTATGGTAAAATGCTAATTAAGTACTATGTTGATGAATTGTTTCATGAATAAAATTGAGTCCAAGTTGATGTCAAGCTGTTGGTGTTCATTTTCTAGATTTATCAAAAAGGTTGTCAATGAAGAAAAGTGTGTTTTACAAATTAGGTTTGTCCCTCTCGTTTTTTGAATGCAAAAGTTTGCACCTGTTTAGTAAGAGGAATACACACATCTCCTAATAATACACTTCTACATCTTCTGCATTAGTTTGATAGCAAATGAAAAAGCGAGGCAGACTCTAAACAGAGAGCAAACAGAATCATTTGTTACCTATGACCAGCTAATTGACGCATTCCTTAGAGACGGGGGGCAGTGTTATATAAATCACACTTTTATACAAGTGTCCATGGATGGAATATGGCCTTGTACTGAGGCGTTCAAGCAATGCGAGTAAACATTGTCCTTAGATGACCTCACGGCTGGACACCTGACCTCGGGTCAAGGTCGGGTGATTTACCTTTCGGGTCAGTGAAACGATAATTTGGGGTTCTTGTTGTAAAGAATTTCCACAGCAAACTGATACGTTGGCTTAAGGGATAATTAGAAAGCAGTACTTACATGGATTTGTAAGTTTAATCACATCAAAGGGTGGCAAGGCATCCTTTGATGTACCTGTTAACTGTTTTGAGGATATATAAATCCCCTTTGGTTAATATAACGTGTAGGCCATATTAACGTTTGAATGACGAATTGATGTGCGCCAATATTCAATCAAACAGCTAGTTTTATCTTCAATCAAATACCAGTCTAGTCTAACCCACGGACCGAAGTTCATATTGTATAATCCTTAAATAACCCTAAACATAGCCCTTTGAACAACAAGTTAGGATATGGCAAACGTTTTTTTGAGACTATTTTACGACAAGCATTTTTGAAGAATTGTTTTTGTCAGAGGCTGAATTTTACTGTTACACCAGTCATGTTCTTTGGTAAAATTATATAAAATGAAAAATATGGACATTAACCCAGAAAACACTGGACGTTATATCACATTTTACTTTGATGCCTTGACATGCTTTCTCTTAATGTGACTCTCGGTTACTCGGAACCTGACGAATAATGAGAAGACAGCGAATGCTATATTGAAACTAGTCACACAGATATTAGCTGCCCAGTGGAACTCCAGCCTGCAGTATCGATCTGTACCACCCCCGCCTCCAGTACAGGCGATGTGACAAAGCTCGAGTCGCGCCTTTATGTTGATGGGGACAGTCATTCCTGAGGGTGGGGCAGCGAGCCTCATGTTGATGGGGACAGTCATTCTGTGGCGTAGGGCAGGGCGGCTATGAGAGGTTTTGCATATTTTGCACGGTCCCGCACAATCGATCCTCAGAGGACATTTACGTAGATAATGTATTTGACTTCCACGCCTTGACAGACAAGTTTTTCGATCCCCCGTTTATTTATAAAATCCAACAATGCCATGTAATGTCTTAGTTGATTAAGATTAGTGATTCATGTTTGCTTTCGTAATTGACATGTACTCATATGTAACTAATCTTCTCTCGTGATACCATCTATCTGTAGAGTATTATAAGATAGAGAACCAATTTATGAGATCCTTCTCGTTTTCGTAGTTCAAAACTGATGGTGATATATAAGTGTTCATGTTGCTTTATCTACACTGATTCAAATGCCAATGCTGGTAGAAGATAGCTAGATAGCTAGTGAACTCGAACTTTGTAGCTCCGCGCTGCCTGAAGTGTTTGTTTACCTCCATGAGGTTTTTATGAATTTGTTCCAAGGCCCAGTTCGTGTAAAAACTGGGCGGAACCGGAGTGAAAGACTCCCATTGTGTTCTTTAATCAGCAAATATATCAGATTACGAAAAAAGATCTACGCAGAGTAGATGTATGCGTCATTCGGGGATTTGAAGCAACGGTAAGGGTTAATTCATGCTTGAGAAATATTGCATCACTCCAACCTTCGCAGCGACTTCGTGTCATCTAGAAGAGCATGGTTATTTTACTCTTATTTGAGAGACGCATGACATCGGAATAACGAAAACGTGAATAACACACAATTAAATCATGGGATAAAAGAGGGGGCGTATACAAGAATGTAATTCTGTACTTAATAAATCAGACAGAACATTCTGTTTTATGTCTCTGTGTCAAGGAGTCTTATCCTTGCTTCTGTGTGTACAACTCTTAGCATTGATTTTGTCTGTACATATCTCCGCATTTCGTATGTCTGCGCGGATCTTTTCCTTGCTTCTGTGTGTACAACTATTGGCATTGATTCCAGTTGTAGTTATCTCGTCATTCGTATGTCTGCATGGATCTTATCCTTGATTCTTTGTGTACAACACTTAGCATTGATTCCATTTGTAGTTATTTCATCATTTCGTATGTCTGCACGGATCTTATCCTTGATTCTGTGTGTATAACACTTTGAATTGATTATGTTTGTAATTTCATCAGCCTTTCGAATTCATGTACGGGTCTTATCTATTTCTGTGCGAGTCTTGGCTATGATCATGTATCTAAGACTCTAATATGCCTACATGGGTCTTATCCTTGACTCTGTGTGTACAACTCTTGGCATTAATTATGTCTGTACTTATCGAAGAATTTCATTTGCCAGGCATCTTATCCTTGCTCCTGTGTGTACATCTCTTAACAATGAGTATGTCTGTACTTGTGTCGCCGATTATATGCTCGCAGGCATCTTATCCTTGATCGTATGTGTACAACTTGTCTTTGTCTTTACTACTCTTATCCTTGCCTGTGTTTGTACTTCTCATATCCTTTCAAATGTATGTACATAAGTAGATGATCAAAGTAGAAACGTTATGCCTTCACACACGGTTCTCACTGGATCTGGGTATAGATGTTTTCGACTGGCTCTCAGATAACGAAGCGTATACTCATATAGGAATGGAAATAAACAAAGCTCAGTTATAGGAAGTTGCGACGCGAGGCAAAGGAGGGAGTGGGGAGGCAGGGAGCTGGGGAGGGGGTACCTGTCAAGGCTACTTGGGCTGGTGTTATGAAATAGGTTAATTTTAACGCGTGTTTTAATACGATTTTAAAACATGGCACTTGTGATGGTGTGATTTAGATTAAAATTGAAAATCAACACTTTTCATACCTGAAGAGCATGATCAATCAAAGATATTGCTTGAAAAAGTCATGTCATAAGGTTTATTTGGAAACTACATTAATAAAGATATAGCAATGGTTAAAACCTGATTAAAACAGTTCAAAGCAAAGCCTTAAAAGCAAATTATATGAAAGGCCGTTTCACCCTTCAAATTATTATATAAATATGTTTCAAGAACAAACTAATTTGATGTTTCTATTTATTAACTTTATTTCATAAAAGTCTCCTGATAATCATTCTCATTAGGTTATATGGATGTTAAACAAGTTACTATTCCGTTTTTTGAAGTTTCCACCAATTATGTTATCTTTTAAGGCGCAAGTGAGTTTTTCCTTTATCTAAGGAGGATAGTTTGCCAAATATTAACATGAATAAAATCAAATATAAAACTATGGTATGTTTCAAATCTTTAATATAAATGATAGAGAACAAATAATGCACTGATTCTGATTTTTTTTTACACTAAGCGTAAAAGTAAGGAGTCGAAGCCGAGTTTAGTCACAAATATTTCTAAAGTATTCAAATAACCCCTTCGATGTCTGAAGTGCATTTTAAAGATGAATTGTCCCCTCCCCCGCCTCTATATATTGAATATATGAAACATTTATTTAATTGATATTTAAGATATTTGGGCTTACATAATGTGTCATATTAATAGATTACAACTTCTTTATTCCGTTTAGGGCGTCCTTCGACATTGATTACAATGTGATTGCCAAGCAAGCAAATGATACATATTGTCAACAATAGGCTATGATGCCTCGCAATTGAACGAGGAGATATCAACTATCATATCAAGGTGGGTATGAGCTATGCATAAGTATGTGAGCCCTTTCTGATTGTCTCTAATCTCTTCTATGATATTTGTGTTCATATAGATTATGTATAAATGAGAAAAATGAGTTTTAATGGAGAACAGATTGTGTTTTAAGTAAACAAGTACATCTATACTATATGAAATCGGATCTGTAACTGAAAAATTATTTGGTATATTCTAATGGCAAAAAGGACTCCTTGGTTTTTCATATATGTATATATAGGTAAATAGGTAAAGATCATGTTAAGATAGAAGTATATAGGTATATGTGTATACTTTGATATAAGCAATTACTTATAGTTGTATAATGTGATATAAATATATAGGGAGAGGTGTATACTTTGCTATAAGTATATAAGCATAAGTGTATACGATGATATAAATATATTGGTAAAGGTGTATACGATGATATAGGTATAAAGGTACAAAACTCACCTTAGCATTGCTGTGGTGGCACTACAGTTTGAGTCACTATCCAATGGCATGGTTTGTCCAGGGTGTAAGTAGGATAGTGTCTTTGTTTCGAATGACATCGGAATTGCTGCTCCTCGTATGTGAATATAAAGGTAAACAAGCTCACTGCCTCAGTCTTTATACCGTAGCTTTCCCACTTAAGTCTTGGTGGGACGGTCAAATTGTCCTCCTACAGACGGAAGAGTCTCTATTTTAAAGCTAGAAATATCATTGATATATCGCCGTCATGTGATTCCCGCTAAATGTTATGGGTTTTTCGGGTAAAAATGAACGGTGCTCATTTGTTGTAATAGGAATCACTGCCCTAGTGGACTGGAAATAATACTACATCCATTCAGAATCTCCGGAGGCGCGGCTCTCTCCACCAATCAGATTTCAGTATGAATGTAATTCCAACCAATCATAAATTACTCCAAGGCAATACCTACAACTTCCAGTCATTATGATGTGAAGTGGAAAGGAGGCGCGGGGCGTGTTTTATTTGTATACAAGTCTCGCTAGTGAATGAACCGCGGCTGGGGTGTCCGGTCACAAAGGCTCTATCTGCTTCTCTATCTCTCTCTCCACAGTGAATGCACGATTCATCAACAGACGTGTTCCCCGTATTACACGATAAACTTTACATCCTCACTGGGAACACATCGTACATTGATGTCTCTGTTCTTTAACAAGATACACTTCTTTTGGAAACGAGAGACATTTTCGATACAACCTATTCATTGATGAATTTTGATCTTGAAATTAAAAATGTGATATTTGAAATATTCTTTAAAAAAACTTTTGAAAGTTTATTAGCCAATCGTTTTGTTGAAATGGAAACTAAAAGACTTTTCGGCAAAGAGATCTTGTATTCAAGACAAAGTATCGATTACATCATAAGCACACTCACAGTCAGTCAGGCGTGTTCAATAAGGCGTGTTGATGAATCAGTGTACGGTGTGCGCGCCCCTTGCACGTATTACAAGAGATTCGTCATCTAGAGATCCACATCCTTTCTTCTACATACATTACACGGGCTTCGTAACTTGTGCCTCTCCCGGGGAGAAAAACCAAAGGAGTTTCGTCAACCGCAGACCCACGTACCCTTCTCTTACATTTAGTAAGGGGGATTTGTGACTGACAGTCCCCATTTGCCTCTCCACTGAACGCATTCAGGAGTTTCGTCACCCACACACCCATGCATCTCTCTCGACACTCTCTTCGTCACCTGAAGACATTGTTCATCTTACTCTCCCCAAAATATGTTCATCACACACAGATCCTAATACAAAGCCAATTCAATTAGAATTAGAGACTCGTCACCATCAAAACCCCAGTATAAATGCACTGCACTGCAAAATATCTTTCCACTAAGTATAGGAGATTCGTCACTTAACTCATTATACTAGAAGTCACCAACAGGCCAGTACATGAGGTTCGTCAGACCTCAGTACATCTCTAAGTATTTATAGATTCGCCAACACTAAGTCCGTCACTCTAATTCTATCTTGAACTCTATTCATCAATGATAGACCCATATCTCTATCCCCTTGATTACCAACTGGATTTGTAACCCACAGAACCTTGTACCTCCGTTTACAGTTAGTACAGGTGATGTGTCACCTAAACACCGTTGTACCTCTGTTTACAGTTGTTACAGGATATTTGTCACCTTTGCACCTTAGTATCTCTGTTTACAGTCAGTACAGGAGATGTGTCACCTATGCACCCCTGTACCTCTGTTTACAGTTGTTACAGGATATTTGTCACCTTTGCACCTTAGTATCTCTGTTTACAGTCAGTACAGGAGATAAAACACCTTCGCACCTTAGTATCTCTGTTTACAGTCAGTACAGGAGATGTGTCACCTATGCACCCTTGTACCTCTGTTTACAGTCAGTACAGGATATTTGTCACCTTTGCACCTTAGTATCTCTGTTTACAGTCAGTACAAGAGATGTGTCACCTATGCACCCTTGTACCTCTGTTTACAGTCAGTACAGGATATTTGTCACCTTTGCACCTTAGTATCTCTGTTTACAGTTGTTACAGGATATTTGTCACCTTTGCACCTTAGTATCTCTGTTTACAGTCAGTACAGGAGATGTGTCACCTATGCACCCTTGTACCTCTGTTTACAGTTGTTACAGGATATTTGTCATCTTTGCACCTTAGTATCTCTGTTTACAGTCAGTACAGGAGATGTGTCACCTATGCACCCCTGTACCTCTGTTTACAGTTGTTACAGGATATTTGTCACCTTTGCACCTTAGTATCTCTGTTTACAGTCAGAACAGGAGATGTGTCACCTATGCACCCCTGTACCCCTGTTTACAGTTGTTACAGGAGCTTTGTCATCTATACACCTTAGTATCTCTGTCTACAGTCAGTACAGGAGATGTGTCACCTATGCACCCTTTTACCTCCGTTTACAGTTAGTACAGAAGATTCACATACATACCCATTTGCCTCTCACCCTGAACGTATCTCAGGAGTTAGAAGATTCTTTACACATACCCCAATACATCTCCATGTTCTGTATTCAATTATGAGACTTATTCACGGATGCACACACCAGTTCTTCACTCCACATTGGAAGTTTGTCCCCCTATGATGTACAGACCCCCTATACCTCATTCCTGCACTCCACGCCCTCGCCCTCACTGATCCCAGCTCGAGGGAGGGGGTGATCGTGGAGGGATTGTGGGGGAGAATGGTGATGGGCACAATGCCAGTGTTGTCAATGCGTATATTTCTAGTCTTACTTCCTATAAGAAATGTTCGACTAGATCCCTGCCTGTATGCACGGTTCAACAGATCTGGCTCTCAGCCAAACCTTCCGTGTTTTGTTTCAGTAACTTCCACCGTTCATCTATAGTTTTACGAGAGAAAAAATCTGGTGAAAATTCCAGTCTGCATATTACACATGTCACTTGAGCTCCATGGGTGTTAGGCAGAACACACTCAAACTTCCCTTCTGTGTAACAGCTGACTGGTGCGGGGTCTGACGTCATCGAAGAATAAAAGAATATCAAGCTAGACAAATGGAAAGATTATTATTCAATAAAAGCAATTAATTTTCTTCTTGCCCTGATGTTTGGGTGTAGTTTTAATAATCTGAACTTTACGCACTTTGCTGCGTTTTTGTAAACTGAACTTTAACCTCTCTGAAATATAAGAAAAACATGCTGAATCAGCTATCTACATTGGAAATGAGAGTAACACCTTGCTTAAATTGTCTTTTAGTTCTTGAAGGTTCGGTGATTAAAGAAACACTAATCCTTGGAAAATAAAAGAAGAATATACGAATCCATATATGCTATTATTAAGTAATTATCTAGAAAGAATGTCACCGTACGACCAGATAGATAAAACATTTACTGACATGATCAAATATATCCAAAAATATCCATGAAGGAAACGCTGCCACTCTCTACAAAAGTGTAGGTTGAGATTTACTTAATTACACAAGTAACACTTGTTGAAATAGGCAATTCCTAACGAATTTTCATATTCCAAGTAATTGTCCATGAATCTAAATCGGTCATCGTAGGCGAGTAAATTAAATTTAATTTCTGTCGTTTTCAACATTTCATGAGTCATTTCTTCCAGCAGATTGCCCACAACAAACAGAATGTATTGAATTCTTAACATTCAGTAAATTTTTCAATGACTTGTAACTTTCCGGAAAATATTTAGAGATATCACACTGTATCACAATCTCAGTGGGCAAGTAAGGCTAGTGAAGGAAGGAAGCTGCTCTTGACAAGACTATAACGCCTTCCATCCTCAGATTAAATCTCACATTGACGTCACGCATTTGAGCGTAACGTGTTCTTCATAACACTTACGTTGCCGTCAAGACGTAAACTCCTTGGTCGCTGCAGCATTACGTATTGTTTATATACAATATCTACGTTGCAATAAGAACGGGATTCTCCGAATGGGTCACAATGTCACATGCCGTATACACTACTTACGTTGCTGTTTGGAGTCGGAATGTATCATCATTAAGTGTATGATTTTCAAACATGCCGTCTTGTTTACCAACAATACTGCAACGCTAATACTTACACTAACGCTGTTCATAACACTTACCAATTTACGTAGCATGATCTGAATGTGTGATTATGCAAATGATGTTCCAGCACGTGGCGTGATGTTTATCTATAATGCTCTCTTTGAAGGCCAACGCGATTATAACTAGATAGAACCTATCTCTCGTACAATTTCTGATTTGAAAACTGCTCCATAGAGGTCATATCAGATGGCCTTGTCTGTAAGTTTCACCTTGAGGAAATTCAAACAATCAGAGGCCCGCTAAAAAAATCAACTCTAGCCAGGGCCTTTCAAGCCTCGTTGGTTCAGGGTCACGCCCCCTATGGAGCGGATCGAAGATCAGAAAGGCAGCGAGATACGAGTAATACGTTACAACTCATCTCATATCTGATTGTGACGATGTGTATTACGTCCAAGCATGATTGTTTTTATCACCAACAAAACTTACATGTAGGCAGAAACATACGCTGAATTCGTCCATGTACATACCGACGTTTATATCGTATATCTAAATTTGATAATTATAAGAAACTCTCACTCCGTTAAACATGTTTGATACTTTTTACACGTGTACAATCTATAATATGTATGTATTATATTGTAATACTATGTACAATGCACATAAACGTCTTATAGATAATATTTTATTTACATTCGCGCCTTATATTCTGTGTGCACGGCTTATCTTATATGTGTATTTAGGCTCGTCGAGGATATCTTTATTTCAATCAACGAGTTTTGACAAGCAGGGAGGAATTTTGTTTATCGTCCAAAATCATTTAAAAACTATTATTAGCAAAAGTATGGACATATTTAAAACAAACTGACATTCTTCTTCAGCAGTGATCACGACGAGGTCATACTAGTGTGACGTCTTCACCATTATGACAACATAGCATTGTTACGTCATCAACTTTGTGACGTCATAGTATCGTAAGCTCTGTTTTAATCGATTTAAAAGCTTTGAAATGGCAATCAATGACGATTTGATTGTAACGATATTCTACATAGCTCACAAATACCGTATCGCCTGTGATAGCTACCTTGACAAATCGAGTCAGAAAAAAATACGAAAACAAACAGATACGAATAAAAGATAACCCAATTGATAAACTCAGTGTGATCAGCTGGTCTACCATCCTTAACATTTGTCGCAGTATTAAAATATAAGTCACTCGAAAATTTCTTAGAAAGAATAACTTTAATTAGGCAAATTGTTTGAGATTATAATTCATTAACGATCAAAAGTGACAGTAAGGGTTACGATTAATTTTTTACAATAACCACATTTGTAATAGAAATAAATTTCATATCAAGATAAATAACTGTGACTTGGTTACAAAGGCATCTACATTTATCGATTGATTATATCATTCGAAAGTTTTACCTATCAAGCTTGAGACGTGATTTGCGGCGTGGGCACAATGTCAAAATTTGTCTGGGCTCCAACACCCCCAGAAAAGACACTTTGGAAAATCAACCACGTTCTCTTGAACATAGACGGGGAGTCAACCAATGATGCTCAGTTTTTCGTGTTTTTGTTGCAATCTTTATTTAAATAGTTTCTAGTACTAAAATAAACTAAAGGCGAATCGTGTGTTTAAAAAAAGCCATTGTTTTACATTTTTATTTTATGATTATAAAATTGTGTTCCAGTTTTTGGTTAAGTGCAATTATATTGCACAATACATGAAATCCATTATTCAAAATGAAGTCGATATTTGTGGTTATGATACTTATGGTTGTCATCATTGCTATTGACATGTTTAGCTAATGACTTTAGGTTTCCACAACACAAAGACAACAACTATCTCTGAAACAAATTCAGGATTCATTTAACTTTTTTTATAATTTGTAATATCACCGACAATTCCAATGCATTAGACAGGAAATAAACCAATTTCAAGTTGCCAGATTACTATGGTACTCTTGCAAGACATTATGTATTTTCATTTCGTTTGATTTGAGTGACAGCATCGTAATATGTTTTGAAATTATATTTCTATTATAATTATGAATTTTATTTTATACTTTATACATGGGGTGTAAGATAGTGCGACCCGATAACCTTTTCCAGAAATACTTACCAAGAATAATCCTTAAACTGTCAGAATATATATAAAACATTCAATACCGTTCAACAAACTTCTCCTATTGGTAAAAGTGATGATGAAATATTGAATACATTTGAGTTGATACAAACATAATGAGAACTTTCAACTAGAACAATGCCCGCAACTTTACAACATTATGTACACAGCAACCAATCTTTCCTCATGGTGCCTGTTTAGATTTGCAGGTTATAGTTTGAATACTTATTAGACTCAATTTACATTGTGTGAAAGGTGTTTGTTATTCGGATGATTGTCAAAATTTCGTAATGTTCCTAATGATAATATTACTATTAGCTTACTTTACTATACCACTATTCTATGTGTACATGCTGAAGTTATCGAAATCATGTAATGCACATTTGTCGTATCAGTACACAATGAATCATGAAGTCAAGTGCGTACAACATATTTAAACATCCTGGCCGGGAAAAAATTACAGAACATTGCTAATAACTTTTTACTTATATGATTAAGTTGCCTAATGGGAACTTCGACACTGAATTTTTTATCTATTATTGTAATATAAACATGTTATATAAGTAAACTAAGTGAAAAATATGATTTAGTTATATTAATGATTGACTATCACTGTTCTATGATCAAATAGATGCTTATTCATAATTCCAAATATTCGAAATAGACTAAATATATTTGTCCGGTATACACGAATAACCTAAAGAGGCCCTAATTATTTCGATACCTATCAAACAGACACAAGAAAAGAATAAGCTGTTTTTAATGTTCTTGAACTCACTAAATGTCAACGCAAAGAATATGAATGGAAAGTCAACAAGTACACTTTCCATGTTCTTTATCACCCCATGCTCAGTTAGTCAGACATGGGTTCGAACCCAGACCATAGTAGGTTTTGTGTGATGTCTTCAACCATGTGTGCTATCGGGTTCTCCATCAGTAAGGTAACACTCTACGTGGCATATGTCACTGCCTCTACACCAGAAGGTGTAACCTTATCTAACACTCCCCTTCTTATCGCCCTCACACAAGCACAAACTTTTTTTAGCGAAGGGGGATTCAGAAGGGGATAGTCCAAGAAACATGTGATGTATAATAGCGTTTCGCATTAACGTATAGAGTTACAAACTGAACCTTTTATTCAACATGTTTTTCAATTACTTGCCCATTATGATAGTTAAAGGTCGCGTTAAGTGAGCGTTACTTTGATCATATCATCCGTTTGAGTCTCAGATGATATTAAGGTGATAAATGTCTTCCGTTAAGGTTTTTCTTTGTAATGGACGTTTATGACGTGAGGTTGTTAACTCGTGGTTCTTAGCATACGCTTTCATGCAAACTTTTACGCGTTGGAAATCCTCATCCGTAACAGCTACATGTAAGTGTGAATTCTAGAAGACAATGTTCTGAATGGACTATACCACACAGGACCACTCCGTAGTCGAAAGATTTCATGATTGTACAAAATTAACATGGTTTTTAATGATAATTCATTTCATGATTATACTTTTTGAATAGATGTTTACGTGAGGAGTGTTGGTGGAATCTTTTTTAACTACACATCAATTATTCCGTTGTTAATACATTCAGTTCTCTACAAAATGACAATTATTAGTTGACATGTATATACTTATACGGCAATTTGAACATTGCTATTCTTCGTATAGGGACATTTTCGTTTTATTTATATCCACCGCGTTGTTTGTATGTAATTATGCATTTTGCTTCACCATACGTTTTACTATTTCTAAACTCATCATACCGAACCTAATAAAAAGTCTATCAGTAAGTTCTTTAAAAATACAAATGATTTACAGCAAAAGATTTAACCTCAAGAGGTTTCAATGTCAATTCTAATGCCGCTTTCATTTTATTCAAATAGGAATGTCAATATATTATTCAATTCTTTCATTTTCACGAATTAATTGTATGATTAAATTGAGAGGAGTGTTTTTCAGAAATTGTTTCATTGGTGTGAAAATTACCTGTTTTTGAGAAAAAAATTTAGGTTACTACACGTACTTACTAAATAAATAACCAGTTACAGAGATGAAGTTTTGATTTTTCCTGTAAAATTTAACCCTAAAAGGCAATACAAATTGAATTATGACATAGCAAAAGAATGCAAATGTAGGTCGTGTCGACTAGAGTGTGTAGACATCTAAACATTGTTACTGGAGCAGCCAAATAAATGTAATAAATGGTGGCTTGATATACCAACGTTTTGCTTTTTGTGAATAAGTATACGGATACACTTTTAAACGACTTATAATCAAGTTTTCTTGGCACTTAAACAGCCACTCCGTGAGTTGTTGGAGTCATATATGCCAAACTTAAGCAATGATGTCATTTGATCGTAAAGTATCGACTGTTACCAAAAAGACACATTTTAAAGCTTATACGTTTTTTAACAGTGACAATATGAAGGTAAAACGTCGCAATTATGATCGAAAACCGGACAGTGGCGCGCGTCAAATAGTCAAACGTAATTTTAGAGATTTATCTAAAACAGCTAGGAGGGCAGTTAGGAGTTGATAGCGTTTGTTAGGTTCCATAACTAGTATCCATGTATATTGGACGTGATATCTACACCTCTGTGCATTTATAAGGCTGTTTTTAGATTTTAATGGAAAACCAGTATTTGTCATATATATGTGTCTTTTGGACATGAAAAGATGTTTCGATTTTATAACACCACTTATGACATCTTAGGTAAACGATATGATATGTTAAAATCACGGAGTGGCTCTTTAAGAGATATACATGTTATATGATAAGACGCCGGTCCTCACGGTGATCTTGTACTGAATCTTAAGAATACACGATTTTAGAGACCTATTCTATGATAAACTTTCAAGAGAAAATAAAGAATCAACAATTGATAGAATACATACACGTCCTATGAATAGAAGGCTATGTAAGTAAGTTTTGCAAGTGTCATTAAATTGTCTTTGATAGGCATACACTTAATTGCGTTTTAATTCAATGCAACGATTCGTGAAAGTACACCTTACACCCTGAAAGATAAGCAATATAAATATACATGGCCATTTTCAAGAAACTGGATGAATCACTCTCAGAAATAGCCCCAAGACGTCTGTTTCTCAGCACACTCCCAAACTCTAAGCGTCATGTGCGCATGCGTCGCACGTGTATTTATCTCTAAGGTCGACCCCCTGACCTCGTCTGACCTTAGATAGTCATCTCCTCAAAGGTAACATTAGCTAGTCTCCCGTAAACTACAAATAACAAGAAGTACTTCTGTCCCTCGACGCATCTTCAATCTAGTACAATATTTGCTTTATAATCTTCCTCGCCTCTGACCCGCAGCTGACCCCTGGTCTGAGTGGGGTGATGTCCAGCACAGGTACAGTATCCCTACTGACCCTATTGTAAGCCAGGCCTCAAATGAAAGGTTGCCTCCTTGATAGATAATAGCATGGTATGTTACCCCTTGGGGCTTTGGAAACGCAAACACTATAAGATAATGGGGAAGAATTATATGTTGTACTTTACCTACACATTTGTTTGGCTTCTGGTCAACCTTTAGCTTCACCTTCGTTGTTTGCGAAGACAAACAGAGAAATCGTCGACTTTCTGAATTATATGATTGTTTTTATCTTTAATCATCATGAAAGTTTAATGCACCGTTTCCATATATTAAATGAAGAAATTTACAACGGGAGCGCCTACATAATGATTTTTCAAGATCGCGACTATGTTAAAAATGCAACAAATTCCTTTTAGAATAAAGTACAATGAAATAAGTTTGATCTCATATCTTGAATGTTGGTGCAAGGGCTACATGCAACCATGTTATATCGTGATCTTACTAGTTGCGTACAATTTATTTACTCTTAAAAAACCACACCATCATAGTCAGACAAAACTAAGCACTGACCGTAAAATTGGCTTACCCGACCAACGCGCTTTGACGTGGCTATCTGAATGGCATGTATTCTTAAGTTATTTTCGTCAAAATTATTTTTACTAAACTTTTTACTACTAAAGTAATGATAGAAATGAACACCATTTGAAATATGTAGTGGGAAGACGTCAGAATGAAACTATAGAACACTATTAACTACCTCTGACAAATTCCGGGACAATAGGAAATTATGAAGATATTCTTAGTGAACATTTCAAGACGATGTTCTAATACATTAAGTATACCCGACGTGATACATTCACTTTGGTGAAACCATGTAGTATTGGAAAAGTCACTAATCACATAATGTATTTATATCCTTCCAGAAAGTCATATAAGTGAAAGTTATTCCACGCGCTGTACTAGTCTCAGCTGATAGGCTGGTGTCACGTATATTCGAAAAGTTATCTGTCACAGAATGTCTTCCTGTTGTGAAGATGGGCAGATGTTCTCGGCGCTGGCATTCATAAGAGCATCCTTGAACCAAAACCTTTACTATGACACTACTATGGTTTCTTTTAAGACTGGGACAAATAGTTAATCTTCTTATTCTAAGATACTGAATTAAATCTTCGAAAAGTATCTGGAATTGTATGCATACGTAAATCAGGATTTTTGGATGAAAATATTTTTTAAAGAAGATATTCTACACTCTTATCAGGAAAGGTCTGCTCTTTATCAAATGAACATTGTCAAGCATATTAAGAGATACATATAGACTTCTAAACGATGTCCCGTGTTATACCATTCTTATGAATAGAGAGTTTGTTTAGTTATGAGTCACGAGTTCGATGACATTTATGGGACTAGGTTAGTGTATTAAAACATATTTCACGTTAACCTTTAAGAAGTCATATTCAAAGTGCATTGTGTGCACCACTTCGCTAATAATCAACTTAACTACATAAATTCTCAACTATATTGACACCACAACTTTCATTCGTAACCAATATATCGAGATGGCATCAGTCAGCTATCTAAATCATCGCAGAACCGTGTTCATTCCAGAAATGTCACGTAGTACATTTTTATTGATACACAAAATATAGAGAAGCCTATTCCTAGGTATGACATCATGGATTGAAAACAGATTACAGTTCTTTATTCATAATAAGTCAATCACCAAAGGCTTGAGAAGTTTATCTTACCGTTTGGAGACCATTATCCTTACCTGTATTAATCTATATTATATAATTTATGTTATATATATGCTATCATTTTGACATTATTAGGTCGTTTAAATAAAGTACAATTTCTGAGGAATTTTTCTTAAAATCAATTTTCTCATTCTTAAATGAAACATAATCTTCTCTCATAAACCTGTTTGTCTAGATTATAACTCTCTTATATCACACTTCTTGTTTTTCAACAGCACTTTTTTTTATTTGTATACCTGTGTTTTAAAATAAAAGGAATCGACCTTCAACGTTTGAATTAAAAAAAAACATTTCCTGTTTTTACGATGTAATATACCTGTTTGTATGTATCTTGTTTGTGCAGTAACTTACACGGGAGCGCCTACATAATGAGATAAATAGAGATTAAGTTAAACAATTTTACGGTAGCCAATCAGATTCTTTGCTTTTGGTCTATAAACAGATATATCAATGACGCTGGTTGAGATTAGATTCCCTGAAGACAGCAGATGTTTGTAACAGTATGTCCACCCACTATTTCCCACTGCTATTTCTAACATTTTATTCTCGGGTGAAAAACAAATACCTACTTTTTGCCTCCCTGTGCAGAGGTTCTAATGCACATGGTTTTACTGAAAGTGCAGCGACCCCTTCCTGAGCCTGACGTTCGTTTGCGGTAAAGCGTCGGTGAATATCGTACCACACGGAACATCAGACTAGAGCAATGGTTTTGGGAATTATCAAACAAGTATATTCATATTGTAAATAGAGAATACTATACAACCTTCCATTTAATACTATTTTTATATTTTTATCAAAGGAGTTAACGTTTCAGAATAAAACAAGCGAAAGCGAGTTTGATATCAAATCATTTACGAGTTTCATGTATATAGTATTCAGTGGAGGGAAGTTTAGGTCAAGCATTGTCGACGGTGTGCATAAACTGTATTTTGGCTACCATTGCGACGGTTATGTTAACATATGTGCAGCGGTATTACACTGTTTTGAAATTGCCGTTTATTCATAACACTGCATTATCTTACACGATTATAACTCTCTTCTCCCTGTGGGCACAAAATGTGATTTATCAGACCTGTATAGAATTTAACACATTTTTGTATTTTGTTGGTGTATAGAACAGTATTCTTAAAAGGGACAAAATTCATTGCGATTTGTAGAATTTGAAATAAAATGTTAACAAGCAAATAGAATGTGGTCTAATGTCTGTAGTGACCTTGAAAAAGATTTCAAGGTCCTAATATCAACTGGTGTTTGCACACCTCCTAAGTTAAGGCTCTAGCCAAATTTGGAGACGTTAGGTGCAGCGGTTACATGAGTTATTGCGTTAACAAGAGGGTCTGCGAAGTTGGCAACCGGTTCCCAGTTCCCATTTCCTTATTCAAATTGTAAAGTTCTGAACAAGGGAAGTCCGCGGTGACTTAATAAAGTGACTTGGTGAAGTAAAGTCACCACTATCGACCGGCGTCTGCGTGATCCCACACTGGAAGATGTCATTTTCTATTCGCCTGTATAAGACACTACAGTGTCACATTTAAGTAGTGTAATATTGCTGCGCGGATGCCGTCACAAGTGTGTGTAGTTCACAATGTTAATTCCGCCGCCATAATTGTATGTAGTTATGAGGTCACAATGGTAATTCCGCGGTCACAATGGCAGCAGACCCGCTGAAATCATAGTTTTGACACAGTGATGGCAATTGCGTTTGAGTGATGTCAGCTAGTGAAAAATAGAATACTGAACGACCTTCGAGTTAATACCATTTTATAAATGTCGTGAATGAAGTCATATGTTACTTCGAAATCGTGTTCTATCTTTATTGCTTCTGCTTTGCCGGACATATCTGAGCATCCCACATGTGGAGAAATAGTTTGGAAGGCTCGGTTTGAAAATTCTTCAAATTGTACATTTACCTTTCACTGCAGCCATGATTCAGGATGAGGTACCAAGGCTATCAGCATCATTAAACACTGAAAATGAGATGGAAAATATATATGAAAGAGACACATTGTATTCGAACACAAAACAACCTGATCGTTGAAAATATCAGTTTGACACTTTAAGATCGTATTTTCCATCATTTATGACACTGAGTCAGTTTAATCATATTATATTCCCATGCGTCATCACTAGTTTAGGTGGATTATAAACGATCCTTAGTAACTCTTTAAATTGATCAGAATAGCATTTTCCTTCAACTCACTGAAGAATCGACAACGCGGGTTTAAATTCATTATCTTATATATAAGTATGACCTTACATTCGGTATTGATATCGATATTTTATTTGATACTTCAAGTTAATATCCTCAGGCATTCGTTATCTGATTTCTACAAAATTTTATCATGGTCATTCTCATAAAGATATCAAACAAGCCCTTAAAACCAAATTAGATAAGTACACAGCCCGAACCTGAGATTCAATTGGTATACGACCCCTATTCACCTTTATACGATAGGCCAGGTTCTAAAAGAATTTCAAGATACCTATAAATCATGTTAAAGACAGAAAAATCGTAAAAGTGTAAGTCTTCATGTTTGACATCTTATTTTAGACATTCCTTAGAGCCACGGTTATGTCATGACACTCTTAAACATTACGACAGTACAAGAAGGTCTAACCCACGGCTTAAAGGGACAGTTGCATTTTATTTGGGAAAGATTTATTCCTTCAAATTGTCCTCATTAACATGAGTTAATGCCAAATTTAGTATCTTCACATGGTCAATACATCTCGTAACTCAACCCGATCATCAGCTGTCGTAGAGGAAATACTCAAGAAACAAGCAAAAACTACCAGAGACCTTTTTTTCGTGAACGCCTCTTAATTATATATAATCAATTAGGGTAGGGAAATGGATTTGCAAAGCTTAACAGATCACTCTATTTATCTAAAAAAATGTGCTAGTGTCCTTTTAATGTTCGGACACTTTACATCACCCTTGGTTTTTTCATCAGGAACGTGGGTACTGACCCTCAATGACTGAGGATAGTTCAGGGTAGTTCTGGATATCAGTAAATCTCGAATATTTGTTGCATCCTTGATTGTCAGTAATTACAACAAACTATGTTTAGATTACTAAACTACTATCAAACAATTAATTCAGTTATGTTTAAGGTAAAATTTATTGAATATTTTCTTTAACATAACCAAATACTGAGATTTTAACGTTTCTCTTCTGAAAACTATTACACGAATTTTTAGTAAAATTATCTTTAGACTGTTTTATGAAGGTTTGACACATATTGTTATACTGAAACAGTTACATTATCTCATTATCTAATGAAACGTTTACATATTTGACACCAAACGAGGCAATTAGAATTGTAGCTCAGAAATGGCCCCTGAATCCATTTTCATACCATAAATCGATTACAATGCCAAGTTTAACAGAAGGAGAGCGGGAAATGGCCATATATTGCAAACTGGATCGTCTGACGGAGACGTGGCTGCTGCATTCGGCTGTTATCGTCTCACTATTCTAAGGTTTCGAAGGCGCATACAGCAGACTGGAACAACACAAGACCGACGTAGAAGCAGGAGACCACCGGCTACTACCCCAATAAGAGAGGTACCTTCGTCAACTTCACCACGAGAACAGATTTCATACAGCCACATCGTCAGATAAAGCACTCCTAATCAGTCCACAGACGGTGACTCCGTGTAGCAAGAGAGCGACGTTACACTTCCTCAAAACTAACAACGTTCAAATATGTCTTAGCCTGTCGGATCTCCGGACAGGAATCCCATTGATCACCTCTAAGATTACATTGATCGAATGAAAAGGCCACGATAGCTGTAACCACATACATGTACACGTCACTAACATATTGTTTCATAAATGGGGGATTGGAGAAAGATATCACCTACTTTCATAAGAAGACTGACGTTTTCTGTGAGGCGCAGAGTTCAAGCATGTTTGAATGTCAACATCTGCTAAATACTAATTAAAGACAGTATGTCATTAAGCTCATGATTATTCAAAGCCTTTTTTTTGTAAATGATCGAAAATATGACAATCAACCACACCCATGAACTATTTCCATTGAATTCTTAAGTTTATTCTTTTAGGGGGAACACAATAAACCAAGTTACATATCTTTTGATGATATTTAAGTCTAAAGAGGTGCAACATTTCTTTCGGCGTTTACTTTGCAAATATAGATTAATGCTTTAAAAATTCAAAGTGAATATATTGTTCATTATAAAATTTTCAGATTCTCATTTTGAAAGTTCATACGTTCAAAGCCTTTTAGATTGAACAAGATATGCGCAAGTCGATTGTCTGCACATCAAAAAGCAGTATCTAGTCGAAAATTAGAAACGTCGTATAAACTTCCATGTTCGACTGGATGCTTGTTCATAAACAGGAGGAAGTTGTTTGGCTTCAGTATTTGATTTCAATACGTATGAGAGTTGCCAAATCAGGGACAAGCCTTGTGAGACACACGCTTTAAACATAAGACAACACAGCAACGTAGGAGTTAGTTTTAGGCAGCAGTACGTGATTAGTATTCTTCAGACGAGCATACTCAACACAATCGCAGAGCCACACTAGAGTGAGGAAAACTTTAAACTTATCCATCAATGATTTTCTCCCGTCACAGGATCCCTGAGACGCGTTGCTTGATCGTCGTACTACTATTAAAATAGGATCTTTTTAATTTGTTGTGTATAAACAGAATCGACGATTTGCACAGGTAAAACTACAGAAGACAATTTGAAAGTTAAGCCTGATTTACCGGATGGTTGCCCTGTCTACAATTTTCTAAGAAAGTCATACATAAAAAGATATTTCCTTGTCCATCCAAACCTTTTCAAGTTCGTTGAATTGTTGAAAAATCTGCAAAATCTGTCCATGTTTGTTTACTATGCAATGTTATTTAGATAAGACTTTATCAAGAAACATGATATAAATTACACTTAAATGTGTTGTCAAGTTAATGTTTAGCACCCAAGCGTGTACATATCAACATATGTAAGTATTGTACTACAGGCCTGTGGCCTGTCAGTACCTGAAATAAATTTAATTGATATAATGCTATGAATCATCAACGTGCTGAAGATAATGAAATTTGCGTCGCATATCCTCGTTTAATGCATGAACATCATGTACAAACACTTTTGTTGATAGCGTCCTGAATAAATGAAATAAAGCATGATATTGACACAAGATGGTTGTTAGTTTTGCCAGTTCGCCTTAGCCAGTTATCGGAGTCTTGTTCTAGGCATATAAATAGATGAATAGGTCCGATTCCACCTGCCAAAGGTCTCAATAGTTATTTATGTCTGGGTTTGTTGTAACAAGGTCATGTGATACAAACCTTTCATGCATTTCTATTAAGAATTACATTAAATGGGCACGTGATGATTTTACACAATGTATAACAACTTTGTAGAATTATTAAACATCGATATTTTTTATGGGTGAGAAATAAGGATGTTTTCACTCTATTGCAGTTCTCAGGATTGATTTCTACGAAACGAGTGCACGTATCTGTTACTGTTAATTACCCGAACAGACGTAATACACACATTCATACGAGTTTCGTGATAGTCATATGGCAAACTTTCTAGTTTAATGATTTTTGAATACTTTTTGTTGTCTCTTTTATTTTGTTCTGATAAGAAAAAACTAAAAAAACACTTTCAACCCCGCTACATTGACGTCAAGCATCAGGTTATGACGTGACGGACGGCAATACAGACGACCTCGTGCAAAGTCATTTTCCGCCAATACAGACGACATCGTGCAAAGTCATTTTCCGCTAGGCATTTACTACTTAAACTTCTTTTTTACTTACATATAAAACTTGGTAATATTGATTTTTCATGTTGAAATCCGTTTTTAGCAGATGTTATGTCATTTGTCGCCTTTTGCCATTAACTTCCTTAAAAAGCACCATTGCACATTCCTTTCACTTAATATGTGTCTCAATGTATGCAGTTCACTAAGTGCATCTTTATGGGGAGATACGACATCCATTATATTTAGAATTATATACACGTATACATACATTTCAATTCTAAAGTTTAAATTAAAAGTCAATATGAATTAATGCTACTACGTGTGAACCACAATATGGGCGAAGCTTTGTTTTTGCAAGCACTTCTAAAACCTAACATTTTGACATACTCTTCCTCCGTTAACTTGCGTAAGGTGTTTAATCGTCCAGCATCGTGGTTATTGCCAATTTAGATATGTGATGTATCGAGGTAGATTCTGTGGTTATGACTCTATACATAATTCCCTATTCTATATGTTCATCCATGTTGTCAATCAAAGTTACATGCATATACAGGAAAGCTGTAAGAATCAAATGTTGAGCCTTTTAAATCATTGAAATTTTAACTATTCTGTGCATAACCAAGTCGTGTACCCGTGGAAATTCATCTGATTGAAATATGTACATTTGTCATGTTATTTTCTCTCCATTGTTTTAGACATATTAAACATGAGAACGACACTTACATGTATTAGTAACAGTGTGTCCAAGGTTAGTTATGAGCTTAGGCTTTGCGAAGCACTGTGGTCGTATAGCAAATTCAAAACAAAGATGGCCAAAAAAACAACCCTGATAAACTTTATCAATTATGTTAAAACATTGAAAGATTTCATTGCATATGTTTACTCAATACTAGCTGGTTTAGGAATCGTCGTCAGTGTCATGTCTCATGTAGTCCTGTTTCATGACTGTGTAAATAAGATCCTTGATACAGTCTAGGTCCTCATTCAGCAAGGCTAGATTTGACTGCATACACAATGAAATGGACAACCTCAAAAAAATAATATTATGGATGAAGTAACAGTAAGTTATTAAAATATTTCACAGACTCAATTCTAATCCATTTCGAAGAGTTTCAGTCTTTTAGCCGCGATTATCCTTCAAATTAATCTACGTCAAACATTACGTTGTACCTTTTTTATGAAAACACGGCGCTCGTCTTTTAACTGACATTACTATAGGAGCATTAGTTCTGATGTTTCATGTGGTGAAAATAAACTATTCTTGCGATAGCAAAAATCTATATTTGTGGAAAAAATCATGGTGCACTAGAAAACAAACCACAGTTAATGTTTTTAACATGTCCTACTGTATAGAAAACAATTAGTTCAACCATTCTCAGATAGTTTCATTGACTGGACGTCTAGATGTCTCCATTATCGATGAGAAGATAAATACAATACCAATCCCTTTTCTCTTTATGCTAAGAAATTCGTAGGCGTGCAGATTAATGATCAGAATTTTGTAGGCGTGCAGATTAATGATCAGAATTTCGTAGGCGTGCATTTTAATGATCAGAATTTCGTAGGAGTGCACGTTAATAATCAGAATTTCGTAGGCGTGCAGGTTAATAATCAGAACTTCGTAGGAGTGTAGATTAATGATCAGAATTTCGTAGACGTGCAGATTAATGACCAGAACTTCGTTCTATCAATCTCATTGTCAGAGCATCGTAGTAGCATACTGTTTAGAAGTTATAATCCATTTGGAACCAATATGTGCAAGCTGTCATCTCTGAAACTTCATCTTGATTGCTCTGTTAAAATATTTATCAATTTCTTAATATCAAATACAACGACAATCTGCATATGATTATCATTAGTATTATTCTGTCCTAGGTTTGTCAACATCAGAGTGAAATGAGAAATGTTAATCTTCTATGCTAGTGTGAGTGTTTCTTATGAAACTATAATAAGCGAGATGAAAGTCGTTTATATGTCTTAATTCCTTTAATGTTCCACTTTGATATTGATAATGAGATTGTATTTTGGTTTGTATATTTCATTATCCATGATCTTATCATAAAGAAGGTAGATCAATGCGAGGGCATCAGTAAATGACTCAGCAATTAAATAATTGCCCATATCTACTTAAATGTATCATAAACATACATGAATACTTAAATATTTAGCAGTAAAGGGTTCATTTTTGTTTCCCCCCGAAAATAGATATGCTATATATACTGAGCACAAGACGCCGTTTATACATAATCAGGCAAACAAATAAATCCCATGTTGAAAACTACAATTACATAACAGTACGATAAGTCTAATTATATAAATATTTTATACTACTTCATAAAGAGTTAACTTTCAATATTTTAACTAGATCCAAAGTTGAAAAATAAAATGAAATATCTATATCTGTTAAAATAGTAAGAGATCTCATAACTAAAATATTTTCTACTGTTTGAAAAGATATAAGAGTTTCAATATATATATACTCAATCAATATTGAAAAACATAATGCTATGATTATATCTATCAATGATAACGATGAATCAAATTACTAAAATATTAGTAGTACTAAAATATTAGTAGTACTATTTCCCTATTGTGACTCGTTGGTTAGATCCCTAAGAAATTATTTTACTTGTATTGTTTGAATACCGTACAAAATTTTTAATAAAATATTTGTATTAAGGATTAAAAGAATCATACAGGTGCATACCAAAAGTTTTCTCACATACCTTGATATACTAGAGAAATTTCATATAATTGGGATGCCTTTTAGGTATCGTAACATTGCGAGCAACAAACATATACTGTTTGAATTTAAATACAGATGTGCAGCTCCATTCTTCTTTAAGGCAAATGTTTATCATACCCCACAATAAACCGTAACAGTTTTGGCAGGTCACTGAAGTGACCAGGGGTCAAAATTTCGTAAACATGAATTTTCATATTTCTCTACAAAATAATTTATCAACTGCTTTAAAAATTAGTTATGTTTGTTCCTTTGCGCTAAGTCATTTGAATATCGAAATCATGGCCCCTTCTTTCCATTTCAACATGCCAAAATTTGTGGCACGAGAGACCAATTCCCTCCCAACAGAGGTAGCTGTTGGGACAGAATGCAGAGACAGACGATCCCTAAATAAGTTCAAGAATGTAATTTTATACATGGACAATGGGTGATCCTTTTTCGGATTTGCTAAAGTTATTTTATTGACATCCAAGCTAAACCCAAATTACATGATTTTTTCACTACGATTCAGTGGTAAGTGAACAAAATATGCAGCTGTACTTCTTATTCGCTGGTGGTGGGAAGTATTATCAACACTGTCTGCGTATTGCAAATTGAAATACTTACAAAATATGTTTTGACACTGCATTTACGTCATCGTTTTGTCATCTGATGGAAGCAAAATTATTACATCAATGTCAATGAACCTTCGAAAAGTATTTCATGAATTCAAACCAACATTTTGTAAATTATATTTTGATAAGTCTGAATAGGATTTGGAAATAGAGTATTGTTGTTCTATTAACCAACCTAGCCTTCAGGTCAATCTAAGCTAATAATACCAGATAGCAATTCGATTGATTTAGGGCTGAGTTCTCTTCTTTAAACGTCTTTCGATGACTATTTCAAAATAAAACCTTTACGAAGATAAACCTTAAATTGTTTTGCATTACACCTCTGTGTATCGATCCGATCACCATACACTCAACGGCAAAAGAAATTTCACCATATAAAAGCAAGATAGTTTAATCCACAATGGATGAATACAAATAACAAATAGTTGCATCATGTCTCCAGAAGCCAACTTTCAATTTTGAAACATTATTAGGTCATCCCCCCGGCATTTACCCATGAGACCGTTGGGGTGTATATATATTACATGTTCACTTCATGAAAGCGAGCAGTTTATTTCATTACAATTTGTACAGCTGCATACCGAACGTTTGTTCACTTCCAATGAATCGTTATGCAAATATCATGTAATTTGGGCTTCGTTTCAACGTAAATAGAATAACTTCAGAAAGAGTGACAATGGGTCACCCACTGTCCATGTGTGAATTAGCCATTCTTGAACTCATTTTGGCATTGTCTGGTCACTCGTACAAAAATTTTTGGCATATTGATATAGACAGAAGGGGTCACATTTTCGAAATTTCGATTTCGTTAAATGTCGAATAAAATGTTCCATATCGACTCTCTGAGATTAAAACCAACATTATCACATTGACTTTGTGCTAAGAAACAAACGTGACTAATTTTTAAAGAAGTTGATAACTAATAAAGGATTTTATGGTTTTAAACTAGTGTTTTCGGACTTTTGACCCCTGGTCACTTCAATGACCTGCCACAACTGTTACGGGTAATTGTGGGGTACGATAAACATTTGCCTGAAAGAAGAATGGATCTGCATATGTGTATGGAAAATTCAATATTATACGTTTCTTTTTCGCAACGCTACGATACCTCAAAGGCATCTCAAATTACATGATATTTGCACTAGTGTATTCAGGTATGTGAACAAACTTTTATCGCGCAGCTGTATGTTGGAATATATATTGGTTTTGCTTGAAATATGATTCAAGTTAAAACAAAGAATTATGATATGGAGCTTCAAGTCTAATTCCTCTACTTATTATACCAAATGCAAACGGCTTTTATTGGTAACCTGAACCTTTTGTTTGATACGGTAACGAACCGAACTGATTTTAAAAGAAAGAAAATCAAAAGTTACTACCAGAAGAAACGGATGGATTCCAATAAGACAGCAAAATCGGATATTCTGCAATAAATAAACACCTTTTTTTGTTAGGAAAAAGCAAAGTTTGATATTCAGTTAAAATAAATCTGATATTTCATTAAAGCAAAGTACGATATTCCATAAGAGAGAAAAAACAAGAAACTGTAAAAGGGGACGAAATCCGATACTTTACAATCCTCCAATAATTTTACAATTAGCAAAACCTGATAATCTACAGGAAAACAAAGTTCTAGTTTTTCCAAAAAGTAAAGTCTTATAACAAACATACTCTGACAATCTAGTTGAATGAAAAATCTCATATTCTACAAGAAAGCAAAGTCAGAATTTTTAAAAAGAGAGCAAAACATTTATTCCTAAGAAAGCAATAACTCTAAACAACAAAAATACCAGCACAATGCTTTCAAGACAAATTCTAACTTTATAAAAAAACAAAGCCTAATATTTTTAAAAGAAAGACCTGATATTTTACGAGAAAACAAAGCTATTATGAATTAAGATAAAAATCTACAAGAAAGCAAAAGCCTTACATGCACATTTATATATTATATATAATTAGATTTTAGTATTATTCATATATTCATATCATATTTATGAAGAAGTATGAATTCTTCAAAAACGCAGCGTCTCACATTTAACAAGGAACAAGGCATGACATTCCAGCAGAAATGAAAGGCAGATCTTTACAAGACATCTACAAGAAAGCGAGCTGAAGATTCTACACGAAAGCTCTCTGATGGTTGGACTCTGGGAGGTAGATGATGCAAGACTGAGCCAAAACAGAACTACATTCCCGTGTAGAGATAATCATGGGCTGTAATCTATTTGCAGCCACACATAACGCGGAACTCGTCGACCTTTGACCTGAATCCGAGGAATTAGAGAAAGAACAAGAGCTCCAGTGACGAAGCATGATGGTTTTGGCGATCTTCCAACAGCTTTCACTACGATGTGTCTGGCAGCCTGATCAATCATAGGCCTCATCTGATACACAATACTGCTTTCTTCAGGCAGGAAGTTGTGACTGGGCCACTTCACCATCACACATAATCACGTCTTTATGATCTCCCACAGTGGTGGAATAACAGCGAATATTCAAGCGATTTTTAATAAACCCGGCCTTATATTACAAAATTGTTATGATATTAAAAAATGACGGAATAACAGTTTGTCACGCTGTTCGGACGTCCCTCCTTCCTCCCGCCTCTCATCAAATAAGTTTTATTAAATATCAAAAATGATTGTATATACTGAAGGTTAATTTCCATCATTTATACCTTTTATACCTGTTATTTTTATGTGAACCAATGTATTTTTCATGCCCTATTTACTAGTCTTTTATCATGTAGCATTTATGTGTAAATGTATATGTGTTTATATTTACATGTACTTTTGTAGAATTTTCCCTCTCTACAATGACCTATTGAATGTTGGCGTAACCCTCATATTAAGGGAGAAAGGACCTTTTCAGTGTAGCTAAGAAACAAAACTTGATATGCGTCTCTGCTAAGCTAAAGACATACTGAGTGGCTTCTTCCAAGTCCGAGGATATACATACCCGGGGTTTACATTCTAGCAGAATAAAGTCTGGCTTTAGGCCGGGAGTTGGCGTAACTTTTGAGGGACCGGGCGGACTTTACCTTTTCGGGACGATTGATGTTGGATTGGTGAGATTAATATTCCTTGTTTCTCTGTAACTTTCTCGAGTATGTGATCACTTCTGTTAAAGACTGTACTCGTACAAGGCAAGGCAAGACTTGCCATCTCCATTCCTGTTATTTATTTCGTCACTAACGTCGTGATCTCCTGGGAGTGTCAAAAGTACCGTGTACTTGTTCTTATTAATCCCTATTTATTCCCTATCCGTCCACCCGCCCCGCGAGTCCCCTGTTATTTCACGCCAGTTTTGATCTATACTGATTGATGTACTCACGTTAAGACCGCATTTAGCCTTGTCCTCTTATTTCAAAGTCTGAAAAACACCATATGATCTTTCAAAGTGACAGAATGACAGTAATGATTAAAGCGGGTTAAATCAAGTTACTGTGTTGATTACGTGAAACTTGATTGTCAATTACACGAATAATCAAATCAATCTCAGACGTTGATTTGGCCACTTCACCATCACATATAACCACGTCTCTATGATCTTCTACAGTGACGAAATATTTACCGTCATCACTTTTGTAACACTCGGATGAATGACCGTTCGTTAAGAAGGATTTTCTTATGGTCCCGTGTTATTTTTACTTTACGAGTTGCGACTGGACTATGTAAATTGAGATTTTTTCCGAATGACGTGATCACTCTAAAGATTAAATCAAATTAAAAATTAACCCTCAGGTTGCCATTTCCTTATCGTAATCACATAATCAGGTTTTTATGCCCCACCAGAGTGGTCGCTCGTATAATATTAAGCGCTTGTCGTTGTCACTACTTGATACATGCTGCAGTTATCAAAGAATAGAATATGGTACTTAATATTGTTTAAACAGGTTTTTCCATTTGAATTTCATATATTTTTTGTCAAAAACAATTCATAAAGATTTTCGATTTTCGAGAATGTACACATAGATGAGTCATCGATGGATATGTTACATTTGATTATACGCAATGTCTATATTTTATGTGATGTGAGATATGTGAGATAAGATTTTAACATTCAACATTGGTAGAGTGGTAACGTTCTGTAATAATGTTTTCAATAAAGCAATATCATACAGTGTTTAAAAAATAAAGACTGAACAGAAAAACGTGTTGACACAGAACAGAAGCCTGATGCACATCACTTGGATTTAGAAAACATGGACAGAATATCTCCCTAATGTTTCAAACACGAACGATGAAAAGGAAAGCTTAGGTGGTTCTGCAATTGATATCCACTATTGTTTGTTTATCAATATGCTTCTGGAAACCGCTTTCTTCCAGCCCTTGGCCCTAAAAAGCCTCTGCATGACGTCAGTAAAACGCACTGTTGGCATATAATGGAGCCTTCTTTCCGAGCACCTGCAAGTAAATGCACAATCTGAAAACACACACACCCAAAACATACACCTTAAAGTAACTCTTCAGCTGAAAGAAAAGACATGCACGATAAATCATAAGTAAACCGTAGGAGTCATTGTTTACCTAATACAAGCAAATATTATACGTGCTTTAAGACACATTTCAAAGGTTATCAGCAATATAATTTCATCATAATCGAACATAATGAAATTGAAAAGTTTCGGAGTGGTAGCTCAGAATACGTTGGAAATTATGAATTATTTCACAAAATACACATGATACTTGTAACGTGAAACTTATGAAATATGAATGAACTTGTAACTTAAATATGAATGAAATTCTTACTTATGCAGGTAGACACGGAATCTGAAATTCTTGAAGCATGGAATGTATCACATCAGCTAGAGTTTCTTATGCATCTGAGTTTATAACTAAATCGCTTTAGCTTCCACAAACATACATGTATAGATTTCATGACCATAAAATATCTATCATACAAGTATCTTTTAAAAGGATCCACTCATGTAAAATATAATCTATTAGATGTTCACGCAAATGAAAATATGTTTTGAAAATTACATGGTGAAGAATAATTGTGCATAGCTAAGAATCTCTTATAGTAATATCATTTAATTTTATTCAGTGTTTTACATACGAGGGAATTCGTATCGGGTTTAATATTTTTCATAAGAAGCCCAGGGCAAAATATCACTTTTTCATTGTGACGTCACGTCATTAGCAAAGCTTTGACGTCACAATTCGCCTATGACGTTGTTTACGCGCCGACGGCGGGTAATCTCCATGGATATTTTGACCATTTTTCTTTGATTTCGCGACTTCGGTTACAAACAGAATATTATATACATGCCAATGACAGGTTATGATTTCGACAGTCGTAAATAAATATCAGTATATCACTCGTTCTTGTTCGGGAAATAATAATATGTAAGCACTCGTGTCTTGAACATAGTATGTCACGGACGCTCGTTGAACATATAATATCGTCTATGTATTAAGAGGTCATTGTTAGATATGACTTAAACGTTTCACAACGTATATCTGACCGTTAAGAATGATGATGCAATAGGTATTTCCTGAAACTTAGCAACACTTCCAAGTATACCGTCGTAGAAACGCTATGTTCACTTTGCCTCGGTGTACTAAATGGACTAAAAAACCTTTGGCCTGGTCTCTAAGGATCCTGTAAATTGAGAAGTCCATGTTTTGACGTCGAACATGAAGAAATCTGTTATCATTGGCACAATTCCACAATCATTATTTACCAGGTCTCTGCGATTCTACTCAAGTTTAGTAATTCCTATTCTCCACCCGAGTGCTCACATTGCTCCAGTAGGTCATGCATGATATTGCTTGTCACTTAACTAACGTTGATGTTGATTTAAGAATATTTTAAAACATGAAGATGAATCACTTTGTTAGAACCCGAAATGTTTCCTCGCTTTACAGTATTTTAATATACATTCAAGCCTTTACAAGATGTGTACACTATAAACTATATCATCACATTTAATATTCTTATGATTAATTATGATCAGATCCTTGTTATTTTGAAAAAGATTTTTTTGAAGAATCATGAAAAATCGAATCTCCTTATTCTTCTGTGTTTAAAACCAGGCAGATTAAGAAGACACAATACGCTGTAGCCAGTATTCAGTTATTATTGTGTATTTCGATCCCGGCAATTTCTACATTTGATTTTCTTGAGTATTTTGAACCCGGTGGTTTCTTTTGCATATTTACCTACTGTTTTAACGTCAAAATTGACATTCAAATACAAAATTTTATGAATTTCAAATATAGGTAATTTACTTTATTTCTAACTCTTTGCTTGCGTATATGCTTTTATTTAACACCGTTAAAATTGATAAAATCTTACATTTCATTTAAATTTCAGCAACAGATTTTTAAGCTGTAAAAGCTACAACTCCTCTAGATATATATATATATTATTTATAACATGTGTATTCCTTTTGACATAATTTGCTTAATTTATTTTTATGGAATTCAAAAAGAATTTATTCAATCACATCGCGAACGGGCCTCATGATGATGCAATTATGAATGATAGAATTGAAAGTTACCATGATTGTTCATCTCTTGATTAAACATAACTGTTGTTTGTAATTATAAAAGGCTCATTTCCATGACTTTTTGATAACTAACGGTCTACACCGTGCATTCACGTGTCATTAGATGATCATCGTACATTCCAAAGTTTCTAAATTATAAAGTTTTCAGTTACGTATAGAACCTTAGGTTGATGACTAAATGGCTGGGCGATTTAAACATTCTCTGCTTCAAAGGGTTTGGTAAGGGTTTTAAGTTCATGATTCGAACCTCAATTTCTATATATTATATCTTAGATAAGCAATTCCCTTTCAATTATATCATATATTAATTTAAAGATATTATAGTATGTTGCATATTTTATAGAATACTTCTCATAACCTCAAGAAATATCCCGTAAAATAACACTAGTTAAGGAAGCTAGTATAAGAAACCGCTCTGTAATTTTCATTTTCAGATGTGAAATGATAAGAAGTTGAGGTAATGTGTCAATGTCCAATTCACTCATGAAGACTAAAAGTGAGCATGCGTTATCACTTGTATGTTTTCCTAAAATGGCAACATCGCCTAAACGAGCAAACGATCAAGTAAAAGTGACGCGCATATTTATTTTTGTATGCGGCTCCAAAGAAAAGTACGCGTGAACTTTAATAAAAGTGTAATGTCACTATTCAATCTTAAAATTTGTGTCTTCCAGAGTGTCGTTCCCTTGTTCTGTATCCTGGCGATGATAATGAACTATAGCTACCACCATTTACACCCAACATTTTCAGCTTGTTAACAAGATCGGAATTGACATTTTAAACCGGGTATTTTATAAATATCGCAGTTTGATTTTCAGCAATGACCAGTAGTGATGAAAGAAGAGATGATGAAGACAATGCAGACAGTATCTTTAAACATACACAATATGAATCTACATAACAAAACAATCACACAATACTTGTCCTGGCCTTTATATCAGAATGTACCAAGTTGCTTAGTCCAAGAGTACCAAGCTTACTATCAAACTGCTAGCTGATGTATTTTACTTGCGGGTATTCTGATATAAACATTCATGACCTAGTAAACAGATTTGTTCCACTTTCGGATGAGAACATGTGAATCCGCCCGTCGCGTTTTGCATCCTTCGAAACACTTGAGCGACAAGTACAAAAACTTCGAGAAATGGCCTGTAGGTCTGAGTATGACGTCAACCCCCGACTGAACGCTGTGTCAATGTGTTAATGATATGTGAAGTTTCAAAATAAATGAAATCAATTGACGTCATTGGTAGGTTCTACCAACACATGTTTATCAGGAAATAATTAGAAACGAGGATTGAAGGGTCAAAGTTCACCGGGGGACAAATAATTACCACCCGTGTATATTTGTTGTAAAAGAAAGTTGTATATGGTATTGCTCAAGCTTGAAGAGACACTCTAACTTGTAGCATATGTATCTCTGGGGAGACGCTTTATTCAGGGGAAGTCATTTCCGTGGCATAAACGAAGAATGAAAACAAAAAAGAGCGGTCATAAATCTGACAATACCAACGACAATTTGTGTCTTTCCAACAATCTGAGTTCACCATTCAATCATTAAGCCTCGTATGTAAATGAAGTATATAGGTTTTGATAACTTTTTAAAAATTTTTATGGATTGATTATTCTTTTGCAACTGTAAAATTATTTGTGGCCACAGAGGCAACGTTTTTATCATAGCGGTTGTCATGTATTAAGAACTTTAGTGGCTTAAGAAAATATAAGAGGCGATGTTATAACTTACAGACAGAATTAAAATGCACGAGTGCACGGATTATCTCGCTCTATTGGCTTTTTATGGCATATGCGAGATATGCACTCACTTTGGCTTTCTGTTAGAAATATATATTCATATCA
This sequence comes from Phorcus lineatus, assembly GCA_921293015.1. Classification (NCBI taxonomy): domain Eukaryota; kingdom Metazoa; phylum Mollusca; class Gastropoda; order Trochida; family Trochidae; genus Phorcus; species Phorcus lineatus. Next base: position 53,251,090 of record OV121081.1, read on the forward strand.
TTCTTTACAATTCACATCAAAAATTAAAATGTTAAATCCCGAAGTTGCAAAGTGGTGTTAAATTCTGTGACTGTTGATTGTTGAAAAAAGCTGAACTAGGAACGTGTACAGCTTTTGAATATACATGTATACTTTAATCTCTTAACTCAGTTCAATGGATGAATTATTCGTTATTGCATCTTAGATGTATCTGTTATTTCATCCATTTTATATACACAGTATAAACATTGCTGTTGCATTTTCATCACAGCGACAGCCATTTTGTCGATATTGCCGATATAGTAGTTATAATGGGTGTTTAATGGACGGTTGTAATGGTCTTTAAGAATTAGATCTTTAGCCTGAAAGCGTATCTATTTTCCAAATAACTCACGTGGCAGATAAACTGAGTGAGAGTCATAAATAACATCAAGAGGTATGCTTTATCTGTGCATTATTCATTTTTACGATCAACTGGTGTGCACTAGTGCCTTTAATGCATATAAATAAGTTGATATTATCTTTATTTCAAGTGTTTTAATGTTTGTAGCAGTGTATGAATTCAGTGCATTTAAATTAACAAATAGCCTCTGGCAAATGATTCTATACAAGAATAAAATTTACGATTTAATATGAAATGTATTGGATAATTATGCAGATTTTAAGGATCCAGGATTTAAGAATGCAACTCACACTTTTTCAAAGTTATATTTAAAAGTCTATTTTCATTAATCATCAAAAGTATTGGGAATAAAGACTGAACGGGAAATACTATATACAGCCTGAAAAACACACCAGTCCTTGGTTTTAATGAGCCAGTGTGATGACGTCATACCTTCAACACGCGAATGACGCTGTTTGTTCACCTGCCCGGTAGTTCTGTTGCTTTGACCTTTATGTTTGTGGGAGTATTTTCTTCCTTCATTAAGTAATCAATGCTACATTTATTCACATTTCTATACATTTACCCATGTGGTCAGACAGTAGGGGCGGAAAGGACATAGCATTGTTATCCATTAAAGGAGATACACATGTAACTTAGAGTAAAACCGTAATAGCATTTCTTAAATAGCATTTTGGTTACTTTTGGTATGGACCCTCTGTAGATTTATTACGTAATTGAGAATGTGTGTGAGAGGATGAGTGGATTCGTGAAAATAATTTACAGACGAGTTGATTATTTTCACGAATCCACGAATCTAATTGCATTCTCCATCTTAATCTTTGTAACACTTCAAGAAACTAGTTCATTTCCATAAATCTTTTTTATAGAAATGTATTTTCTCACATTTTGCTTAACATTATACAATTAACGGTGCTCTCTCATCGGACACAAGACCCAACCTTATAATAAACTCTATAAATGGATTTCTCCAAGCTCGTGCATTGCCATGCGCCGAGATGTGATTGACAGCCAATTGAACGTGTTATATCCAAGTATCTTCACGTGCGATCCACGCTTCTATCATCAGCTGAAGAACACAGGGTTCTTACTACCAAACTAGCTCTCCGAATCTGTTAGTCCTCTGTTGCCTTGTGGATAAAATAGCTAAGTATCCACTCGTTAGGTAACACGTTCAAGTTTTGACACACAAACTTTATTAAATTAACTGTTTAAATCAATCAGTCTTAAATCATTTGAATCAGATCTGATCTGGATATTTGAAATTATTTCTACTGAAAACAAAATGACGTCATCACCATTGATTGAATACCACCATTAACTACCCGACCTTAATGAAATAAAAGTCTTTTCACAGACGTAATAATACTGTGCACAATACTGACATGACGTCATCACCATTGATTGAATACCACCATTAACTACCCGACCTTAACGGAATAAACATCTTTTCACAGAAGTAGTAAAACCGTGGACAATACTAAGGTTATTGAACAGGCAGTTAGAAATGTCAGCTGTACTGGCCGCCCCACTGACCCATTGCAAAGATCTTCTGACACTTCACCCCACACATTCCGGGGAAGATGGTCATCCTGTGGAAACCCACAGTTCTTGTTCCGGTAACTTTCGTTCCGCATCCCACACATTCCGTCATCTTGAATTAGACACATTGAAAGCTTTTCACTTCTCGTTATACACCTTGTCAGGTTCTTGTAGAGTTCTAATTCAAAGTTTATTTCAGCTTGATTTAAACAATACATTAAAAGTTTCTAATAATAGCTTGAAATACAGCACTATATGATAAGTGGTAATGTACACCATGAGAAAGATGTATTTGATTTAAACGCATTGAATTTTAAAAGTTTTATGTGTGATTTTCAATGTTTCAATCATTTGAATAAATATTTATTCTTTTGTTTAAGCATCGCAGTTTTAAGCAAATAATTGTTCTTATACATTATGGATTGTTCAGTGCATTTTGAACACTGATTCAAGTATGTATATAAGTAACATGGGTCAACCAATTAAAGATATATAGATTATATAAGTATACACAATTTGTAATTTGAAAATCACAGATTCATTCAATTTTTATTTACAAGTTCACAATCTAAAACTATGAAAAGATTTTTTTTTAAAGTAAGCTAAATAAACCGTATCTATTGTGCATGAAAACAATGTTCAAGGCTCAAACGTATTACATTCTGGTCAAGAAAAGCGACATGATATTGACTCTTCCGTTACTCTATATTATAGCACCCCTGGGACTTTTTATCAAGAAAATCTGTACTGGAATTAGCACCCCCTCCCCCTTTGATGATTTTAAAAGAGTAATGTTACCAAAGTAATTATTTTAATGTAAATTTTATTACCCAACTGAAAAAATTACTCCTAATTTTACAAACGTGGGCTGATAGAGTTGATGTATGTAGATATCTATAACACAATTTGACCGGTACAGTAAGACTAAGTGTGAGTCATATGTACTGTAATCAAAGGTAAAATTACTTTGATTAAAGAGTTTGGTCACAGTTTGACATTTGGTAGTAATTCATTAGTAAATCAAAGGATTGACTTACATTTGTTATCAGATGCCTTGATCTCAAATTAATATTTAGAAAATTGAAAAGTGTTGAGAGAAGCTACGTTAGATAAGAATTTGTCAACAATCATAGTGCAAAAAGTTTCACTTAGTTAAAGAACAATATCCTTAGAGACAAAAAGTATTTCGAGAACAGCTGCTTCCCGCCGGAAAATTGACAATCTTAGAGCAATTATCATGTATTTAAGGACTTCTTTGAGACATCAAGGCATGGAGAACTTTAAACTAACAATTGTATATCTTAATGTCAGATGCGATAAATACATGCTTCATTAGATATTTCATAATTTCATACCATACAGTAAACTGTAAATGTTTGACAGCTCGCTGGGTCAAAATTTAGAAAATTCAAGATTTTAATTTTCTTTATAAAATCTGATACTTATCAACGTCTTACATTAGTCATGTATGTTTTTTTATACTCATACATTTGATGCAATTAGTTTCAGTTCGTCGAGAAGGACAACTATATTTTAAATTGGAATCATCAAAATCTGACCTGTGTATTTATTTTCTATATTTTGTATAGATATATACAAGATCGATTCAGTTGTTGTTGGGCACATCGTCAGTAAAATTTGACATCATGACAGTCCATCGGTGGGATGAGGACCGATTCCATTACTGATGACCTTCAGCCACCGTTAGAGGACAAAAAAACTCAGCGGCTGCGCTAGAAACATCTACAGGCTGAAAGTTTGGGGGTCACTTCTAGTCTTTGAATCTCTTCCCCTTAATTTGAGATGGATCTAATCATGTAACGATGGGATCCTAAATTGGAATAAGAAAATGATTCTTCGTAAGCCTAGTTGGGTAATATTTGTTTGGTTTGTCTTCAGGTGAAGTTATTACTTTACTAAACATATTCAAAATGTAAATCATTGCAACATTGTACGCTTTATTTACGTTACGTGATCATGCTTTAAGAAGTCACAGAAACACGAGACACGAATGACTTCTTGTCAAATGTAATTAATTATGAAATAGGATATGTATGAAAACACTTATGAATCACCTAACCGGAGGTTACACGATTTAAATGCGTGTTAATCTGTTTAATGAAAATATCGATGTAATTATCCATGTCATTTTACAAATGTTTTTACATAGAATAATTTGATTTATTTTGATGTTGTTTATTTTAACAAATATCGATATATTTTGCAATACAATAAAAGCACGCAAAACGTGTATCAAATACTGTAACTGATGAAAATAGAATAACGTTTTGTTGAGCCTTGATATATGATTTTACTTACATATCCGGACAGCAAAGCATGATGAAACCATGATCATCTTATTTCATTCGTTGAAATAAAACAAATAAGCTTCGAGTCAGAGAGTAGGTTGAAAGGAACATATCGCGTGTTTGGAATACCGTCATGAATTGCTGTTGTCAGTATGAAATTGTACATGTGGTAATTACTAATATTACGATTTGAAATACACTTATGACGGCATCCTATCGTTCTCTTGCTCTATATTTTTATCATTATTAGAGAGTTGTATTTTACATCACCTTCTTGAATAATATATGTACTTTTTTTATCTGCGTGAAGTGAATTAATTGAATAAGCATTCATTTGATAGTTATTTAAGTAGGTTAATAACCTGGTAACTTTCCATTCCTTAATATAATGGGCCTCGGCCCTTTGGGCCTTCCCTGAATAATTTCTAAGGAATGGAGTGTTACTCGAACATTTACGGAAATGGTATATCAAATAAAAAAAAGTTCATGAAGTAGCTGGGACAAAAACTCTTTAAAGATACAGATCGATAACAAGGGAAATTTAAACGTGGAAAGTCATTTTCCATTTTCATATTATATTTGTGGCTTGTTCCGACTATGAAATTTGGGTGTGAAGAACTTAAACCATTTATACTATGAACGAAAATGTATTCCAGATCGAGAGACTCAACAACCATGTTAAAAGGACCCACAAAAAAAGGAAATGGGAAAAGGTGAATGACATTTACTGTTCCAACATAATCATGATGAATGTGGAAGATCGTGTAAATAAAACAATCAAGAAAACGTGAAATAATCTACGGGACAAGAGGACGGCCTTGACCCACATAAAACGCTGAATCCTTTCAGGATAAAAGGAGTACAATGAGATGTGGGATGAAGCGGGGGATGAGAATCCTGTTATCATGTACTCTTGGAGGTCTATTATCACCGGAAGCGGAAATAGTGTGGAGGGAATCAATGGTACAAAAAAGCCGTGTTGTCACTTAGCTTGAGTCGGCCAACTCGGATACTTCCGTTATACTTGCAGAGCCTTGGGCGTCTTACTGCATGAGTGAATCGGGTTCGTTCGCCTGGTGATATCCCTTATAATTGACAGCGGTAATCAAGATGGTGTAAAGTGCTATAAAGGGTATATCAACACCATCATGTAACTAGTGTTATGTAAGTGATATCTTCTTGTCAATCGTTTGCTTTGTATGTATGATCAATATCTGATGATAACGTTTTTTGTTCTTCCTAGGATTATTGTTATTAAATATATAATCTTTTTGTATTTTTTTATCTTTATCAATTACTTCTCATCAAGATATTTTATGAATTTAAAAAAACCTTTTAAAATTTATTCCAAATGTGACTGCATTAACTTGTTATCATAAATAAAGTGTTTGTGCATTATATAAAAGCTCGATAAAAGTGCACGTAAATAGATTTGTTTATTCTGATAAATAAAATTAAATACTTTGAAATTTAAATATGATTAACAAACAACTCTGAAACTTTGGAATGTTATCTTTAATCGTATTTTCTCTCAAGATTCCCATTATTTCTTTCATTCCTGGTTGCCTAATTACGAGTAGTTTGTTTAAACAACTAAACTCGATGAATGGTAATCTGTTTCAGTCACTATTGAATTGGATGAAATTTTCACCGGATGTGAAAAAACATCAAAGAAGATCAAAACCTATTTATACCAATAATTTTTGGAAAAGAATGAGTAAGAAAACAAACAAAATTATTAGATGTTAAAGGACATACGTCATGAAACGATAGCCATGTGTATGGTAGGCAAATTATATTATCATTGAGAGCAATAAAAACAAATTGATGTACTAGTATTAGATCTGGGCCAAGGCGTAATGACTACAAATGCTTTATATAGTTTAGTATTATAACTTTGCGTGTGGTGTGTTGTTGGCTCTAAAATGAATTAATATTTATCGTGCGATCTCCTTTATTAATTAACTGCTGTAAAATGGTGAAGATACACTTTTATTCTTTTAAATTTCACTACACGTTGTGATCATAACGCCACCGGATGACATTCAAACAAGGCATTACATTACAAGCACATCATTGATAAAACATGTTTATTACTCGCCCGTTGAAGATACCGCTGTTTAATAAATCTACAACGTTATCGCATGTTGACTGACGTCACATGACGTCACAATCATTAAGCATGATTATGATTTTCATGCTTTTTCTTTGATATAATTCAACGAGTAATAAATAAAATACTAAACTCAGTCCCGTTTAATTAAATCTTTCGCTCGTTGAATACCAAACCACTCACTAGTTTCATAAAAATGTTATTAAACGGGACGTCGTTTAGTATTCTCTATTGAATTTACCAATGTTGTAAATAGGTAAACATTATCTGCAAGAGTAGAATTTGAGGGTTTCGAACCTCTTAAAATCTCATAAGCACCAATCTTACTAACAGCTTATACCAAAGGCACATTGGCCTATAGATGTTTCACTCTGACTTTTTTTTATCGCAAGGGACTCTTTCCTTTGCAAAAATATAAGAATTTGTGCTTTTGCAGCTGTTATATTCCAGATTGTTAAATTATTATTACATTTTCACCCTATCTAAATGGTATGCTTATATGGTGCTTATGAGAATTTTAACAAGTGTGTAAGCTGGTTCGCTTTTCAAAGTCTTAGTCCATCCCCTCAAAGTTTATATACACTTGAAAAAAAGGTAATGTAAAATCACTGCAAATGTCGTTTTGGTTGACATGCTATAATTCGTGTGCGATCTGAAAACTGAGATGGTAGGCTGCAATTTGAATCTAAGCTAAGGGAAGCTTGCAATGTTATAATGAAATTCAAAGTTGATTTTTCGGGGTCCAAGGTGGGGTGAACAAATGGCTCATGCTATCTTGCTGGTGCGATTTTTCGACCTTAAAAATTCGTGACTTAGCTGTTTTCACGACATGTCCCTGGTGTTTATGTTACCATCGAAACCTTTACGTACTGTTTTATGCAACGCAAAGATATGTTATCAGCAAACAATCAATTCTGAAACCCTGAAACATATTGCACATATTATAAAATTAGAATAACTACTAAACTGAAAAATATCTTATTTGATTTATAGTCATATGATCAGCGATAACGACGTTATTACATCCATAACGAGCTTTAAATGAAGCTTGGTTTAAGTTGCAACACCCTCGCCGCCCTCGCACTGGTGTAGTGTTTCGCCATTGATTCCAATAGAAGTTGTATATGTGCGTATGTACATTAAATCGCTAACTAGTTGACAGATTCGAATATCAGAAGTGAAAGCTTCATCTACGTCGATAATGCGAGAACTGTAACAAGATGTGAGTGCAAAGCAGTAATAGTGCTTCCTCAGCGAAATTATCAGCGCAGCCATCACACGTATTAATGTAGCAAAGTAAAGTAGCAATGCTTTTTTCTTATTCTCTACATATTTTTTTCAGTTCCAAAAATATATCAATAATGAATAAGAAAATTGTATGGTTGCTGCTCGTCAATATGAATGTTGTAATCAATGTATACGTCAATGTATGTATGAATGTGTAAGGCTTAGAACATTGTAAAAGCCAATTTCATGTGTTGCTTTGATAAATATATTCTATATATATGTACTTTTTATATAAAGGTGTACAACCGTTTTTTAATGCGTGTTACCTTTAGATCTTTTATCATTTTACTGCATTGGAGGCCCATTTTTACAGAGCTATTCTCTGATCATATATAATACCATAGTGTAATTAACACGTTGACTGCCGCTGAAAAATAAAATTTTGACTTACTTTGCCAAAATGAAAATTCATATGCATTTTGATTGTCTGTCGATGTGATTAATTTTGAGATTGGAAATATCAAATTATTCTAACCAGTAAACAAATAAGAAGGTATCGAATTAACTCGTAACTGGCAATGAGTAATAAGGAGTTTTTATCCTTTGCCAACCTACGACTCGTAGCTTGGCAATGGTATTATTTTGTTTTATCATATTTGCCAACTACGAGTCGTACTATGGCAGTAGAACACACTTCTTCTTTACAGTTTGCCAGGTACGAGTCACTTGATTTTAACGTCATAATCAATTACACTTATCAACTTATTTCTAGAGTATCTTCCCTTAGTTACTTGTTCAAAATGGCACACAGTCATATGTCTGTTGATGAGGTTGCGGCCAATTTGATGGACATTGATGTTGAAAGAGACAACATTGAAATGGAATTGAGTTCTGAAGATTCCTGGCATATAACAGATGATTCAAGTACTGGTCGTGGTCGTCATGAATTTCGTGGTGAAAGAACCAGGACACCTCGTTGTCGTGCAAACACAGGAATAGGTCGTGGTGCTGTTAGACGAGTACGCGGTCTTGGTCTGCGTCAAATGGGTCTTCATGTTGCTGGACCAGCTCCCAGGAGACAGGTTGCACCAAATGATCCGCGACATGGTGGAAGACATAACAAAGTACCAGCTCATTTGTATTCTGATGTTGCTGAAGACCCCCCAGTTTTCCCCTTCAATGAAGTCTCTGGTCTTGAAGGTCAAGATCAAGAAGATACTCCTGGTTGCTATTTCGATATGTTCTTGACTAATGAACTAATTGATATCATGGTTTTAGAAACAAACCGCTATGCCAATTTAGAAATAATCTAAGCTCGTCCACTGCAAAAGGACTCATGACTCAAACTCTGGAAGGACACTAACCCTGCAGAAATGAAACAATTCATTGGCTTGATGCTTCCAATGGGTCCATACAATCTGACTAAGATGTTTGTATGATTGGTTAATAAACAGTTTCGTAACTATAATTCTGCCTTTTTTGTGGTTCTTTGGTATTGCCAGATCAAGTTAGGTTGTTGTTACGAATTTGCCAACTTCTAATTTGTGATTTAAAATACAATTGGTTTTGCTACGAGATAACTCGTAGTGGCAATTTTTATGACATCAATAACACGAGTATACTCGTGGTCGGCAGTCAAGGTGTTAAAGGCATTGTCGTACGCCAATGTTTTGTAAATGTAAATAATGAATACACATTGCGTACACCTTATATTATAAACGGCCATTTCTATTTTGCAATAGTTTTATATCTGATCTTGAAACAAAAAAGAGGGATATGACGGATTTGTTGACTCCTTCATGAAGCGACACGCTCATCATTTACCATAGGACAAGTGCGGTGTGTTCAAGTTCAAGATTCAGATGTCTTTAGGGTAACATAAGTATTCTAATTACTTGGTTATTGCAATAAAGTCTATGAGATAGTTTTCTTACGCCTTTCTTAGCATTACTTATTTGCTATTCAATGTGTGACAAAAGCTGTAGACCTTCTAATCGAGAGTGTAAGACTTCAAGTATCTTTCATGATAAAAGTCTATATTGAAGGGCTAAATTAGCGAAAATTATCCCCATTTATTTTGTGTTTTCATAATAACTAATTCTTGATAGTCGATGGTTTTCTATTATGTCTGAAAAGAAATCGAGAAAGCTGACACGATTATGGCATCTGATTCCAAAATAGAGAGATACAGAGTAATAAAGTCAGATTACTTGTATTCATTTAACAAAACATTATTTGCAAAACATTTTTCCTTTTCTGTACCCTAGCATCAGATTCAAGAAATTTTAGCAGTCGTTCAATATTCAAGTAAGTGTGGAAATATGAACATATGAAAAGAGACTTCATATTTCCCCATTTTATGACATTAAGAAATACATTCCTTGTCCTCATACAATGGGCCATCGGTCTGCTACAACGTTAACGGAACTGCTTCCAATCAGAAATACATTCAAAGGGGTCAAACAAACTAATATGATTCGTGGAAGTTGTGTATTCAGATTTTAGAAACACTGCTAATGACTGAGGTTGTAATGCAAGACGTCACAGAAAGTATACTAATCCCTTTGCTATCTTAAACTATTTTGATCTCTAAAAATACAGATACAGTGGTCAAACGCTTAAAACGCAGTAGTGTGTCATCGTTTGGTACTTTTTTCACACTTCGGTAGAAAGAGGACTGTCAGTTATGTAATTAAAGTAGGTAGACATACACTTTGAGGTAACATAATTAACTGACTAATTATCATCAACCATTCTTCACTAGTCAAAGACTATAGGCCTTACGAATTATGTATCAGCTGTATTTTAAGAGGATGTTTCGTTTCCTTCAACTCTACAATATTCGTGTGAAGTTGAATTCTTCAATCAGAAAACATGAATACGCTTTTGAAGTCGTTTCCTCATAAAAACGCAAAATAGTGAACTTATATACATGATAACATAGTTTTCACGCAAATGATGGTACATTTTTTCTATAATTTATAGTGTCAGTTAGCCAAGGAGTCTCCAAGATTTCAACTTTCTAGAATTATCCCATCTCGATACAAATGAATTAAGGGAGAAGCCCCAGTAACCTTTAATAGGAATTCTACAATTTGGCATTCTAATTAACCTGAGTACTCTACAAGAGATTGCAGCTCTGTAGAAATAATAGATATTGAAAATGACTTTTTAGGGTGAGGGTGCTGTGATTATGATTAACAGAGTCACCTTACCTACAATTACCTACAACCCTCCACATGTAGAATCAGAAGATCCGGAGAAGAAGTCGAAATTACTTAAAGACAGACAGAGGCATGAGGCAAGGATGACCAGAAACTAGACGTCTTCAGTTGATATGCCAAAACGGCATAGCCAATCCGATTCCAAAGCTATTAAGTTAAAAGTGAGTAAAAAGCATAACTCAAAACATACTTGTTAATCATCTGATACATTTTTACCATATGAAAATGCAAATAAACGTCTAAAACGATTCAATAACCATGGAACACCATACTTCTGTATACACGTTCTTGAGATGAACAAGCCTTGACTTTGAACTTGTAAAAACATTCATTCTTAACAAGAAAGGCAAGAGAATGAAAATAAAACAAATTGCAGACACCTTGGAAAAACAGTCTTGATAGCATTTAAAGATTTAGGGAATAATTTCCCTTGCAACACATATTTTTTTAAAAGTTCAGAAATGTCTTTATGGACAAAGGTTTTGGATCTCTTAATGAGTCATTTATACTCGATCAAGTATGATAATCCGGGCGTGGTTGGTGATATAGATATCTCGAAGATAAGACAATACATGGTTTGAAACCCTTGACGCGTGAATCCTGAAACAAAAAGTTTTCAAGAATGTACAAGCATGATGTATTTCACCTTAAACTTAAACAAATAATGAATATCTGACTGGTCAGAAAACCTGACACTCATAATGTGTTATTAATGTGTTTACATTTGTACAATGAAGCATATTTATTGATTGTCTGCGCTACCATGGTTATGAGATCTTCGGGTAAGTATAAGTCAGCTTTGCTAATGAGGCGATGACAGTGTACCGTGATGGCATTGTTCAAGAGTGGATACACCACACGGTAACGTATCTGGTGCCACTCATACACATCGCCTTGTAAGACAAGATGGCCTTTACAGGTAATCTTCTCCGTCTTCAAGACGTTCAATTCTATGCTATCTTCAAATCACACAATTCCTTTATACATAATTTAACTTATTCCTAATCTCCGCATTTCTCGCTTTAGTGTCACGCTGGAATGTTGGTGTCTTATTTCACAAGAATTTTGTTTTATCAAGGTTTTGAGAATCTGTTTTCTGACATAGGACAGAACGAGAGCTGGCCTTGAACGTATTTACTGCCATACCTTGATGAACGGGAAAGAAAGCATTGTTCATTGAGTGAAAGTGTCATAGTGACACTAGATTGGTTCAAACGACTTTCACTGACTGGTGTGAAAATTTCTAGCTACAGATATACAATACAATTTTACACAATCCGGGTGTTATAATTCTTTATAATTGTTTTAATTCATGATATTTTGCTCAGAAGAGAAAAAGGAAAAAAATCTTGACATGAAACATGGCATGCATTTTTGTCAAAGGTGGGATGAAACGGTACCTGCATCACGTGTAGTCACAAAGGTTTCATTAGTAAACAAAATTGGAGGTCTGGGTTTACTCTAAACCCATCGCTGTCACGCACGCGAACGTGAAGTAATAATTTACAAATGCACTTATGGTATTAATGCCATATTTATTGTTTGGCTATATGGAAAAAGATTTGAATGTAACCGTCTAATTGAAATTTCATATGTGATGTGTTTCTTTGAATAATTGGTGTCCAAGTAATAAATGCAGGAGATCAAGTTTAGTTTTTTCATGACAAAAGGTATAGCAACACAATGTCATGATTCTTTATCAAACGTCGACATAAAGATTAATGATATTCGATAGTTAAGAACCCAGCTAATATCAACGTGTACAGCTGCGTGCCAAAAGTTTGTTCACATATCTGAATATACTAGTGCAAATATCATGTTATTTGAGATGCCTTTGAGGTATCGTAGCGTTGCGAAAAAGAAACGTATGATATTGAATTTTCAATACACATATGCAGATCCATTCTTCTTTAAGGCAAATGTACCCCACAATTACCCGTAACAGTTTTGGCAGGTCATTGAAGGTACCAGGGGTCAAAAGTCCGAAAATACTAAAAAATTAATCCTTTATAAGCTATCAACTTTTTTAAAAATTAGTCACGTTTGTTCCCATAGTCAATGTGATTATGTTTGTTTTAATCTCAGAGAGTCGATATGGACATTTTATTCGACATTTAACGAAATCGAAATTTCGACTTTTGTCTATATCAATATGCCAAAATTCGAATTTTTGCGCGAGTGACCAGACAATGCCACATGAGTTCAAGAATGGCTAATTCACACATGGACAGTGGGTGATCCATTGTCACTTAAGTTATTCTATTTACGTTGAAACGAAGCCAAAATTACATGATATTTGCACTACGATTCAGTGGTAAGTGAACAAAATTTCGGTATGCAGCTGTATGTCTCGGGTAAGACAAAGTCATGAGAAATGAAAATCAAGACTAAAAACATTTCTGTAAAAACTAAGCTTATTATAAGATATTAGAATAATTAGATAATAAATATATTATACAAGAGATAAAATGAATTATAAAACAAGTAATATTTCATGGTGAAAATGTTTTAGTGTAACTCCAACGTTTTATTACAAGAGACAAAGTGGAAATCGTTGTATTTTTCAAATGCACATTAACAAGAAAGAAAGTCACGGTTTGAAATTGACTGAAAAAGGAATCCAGTTGTTATTTACTATATATATGTGTGTCTTATATTCGCTGAATAATAACAATTATTCTCTGAAAATTCAATTCTTGTCAAAAACGGATAATTTTTACAACCGTGATACTTCCAAGAACAAAGAAAATGTTCCAACAACTTCTTAAAGTTGGGAATTATTCCAATGTAGTTAAGTAAATGATTCTTTATATGATATTTAAAAAAGATTTGTCTCATTCATTTGAAATCTGACCATTTAAATGATAAAAATTGGTTTTTACTTATCAATACCGGATGTTGATGATTACGCTAATACAACTGATATATCATTTTACATGGTAAAATCATCATGATTCTCGTATACATCTACAAGTAAAATCAATCAAGTAAAACCTTTTTTAAAAGTTAAAATTTCAATATTTTTTTAACGAAATTCGTTTCATCTAATTTCGTTGGATACAAAATATACTTTTGAATATCTACTGTTTTCCTGCAAGATTGTCGTAGCTATTTTATCTCATTTTCGAAATACCTCAGTTGCACTTTTCTTGGTGGTGAGAATTTTTGAAGTTATGATGTCTCTAGACCTTCAAATATCGGTACACCACTTGATTGAACTAAAATCAGTGCATTAGATGTCACGTAGATAGGACATTTGCACAGTTAAATTGAATACAGGAGATTAGAATTAATTCTATTCTCCTAATCGTTAACGGATATTGTTGCCACAGACCGAGCTAAATCTATTTCCATCAGACGTTAATGAATACAAATTTTGAATGGCAAAATTTATCTCATTTGATAAAAACGACTCTTCTTCTTTGATTAGCTTTAATGGGATGGGACTAGAATAGAAATTGTAGACTTTGAAACTGAATGATTGGATAATTTTAACACTTAGTTTAACAAAGAAGAAATTGCAAATCTCCCGTGATTCATCGTAAATTCAAACTTTTACATAAAATAGATTATGAACGTTATTTTGAGTAAGCATTTCTTAGTCTTTCAATACATTAACAGAAGTGCCCTTGGGCCTTTCACAGCACAACATGTTAACCTTAAATCCTATTATTTAACATTTCACGATAAGGATACCTTAGTGACTTACGATCAGCTTAAAGCTCTGTGAAAGAAGATCTTTGTATTTTGGGGTGATCAATCAGTAAATACTTCTTGCGTTTCCTTGGAAACTTCTTGGAACCGTTTATGCTGAAACGTCTACTGCTCCTTCATCCAATGGTAAAGGAGTAAACATCTACAAAGACACTTGCTTTTCACAATAAAGGGCCGCTTATCCAGAAAAAAACTTACTGTTCTTATGGTCGCCACTTCAAAATAACATTAAAATACACTAGAGAAAATACCAATTGAGGATATTAAACGACCTTCCAGTTAATACTATATTTATTAAACGAGTTAGGGATTTAGTATAAAACGAGCGAAAGCAAGTTTGATACCAAATCATACACGACTTTATAGTATATAAAATAGTATTATGTAGGAAGTTTAAGGGTTTTTGCATTCCTGGGCCACATATATAAATCTAGCATATAATTGCCGATAAAGACTAGAAACAAACATTCCAGTGATATGACAGCAATATTACACTACTTTGATATTTCTGTATAAATATTACACTGCGAGTAATAATAATTTTTGTCGAATGTTTAGCATCTTGATACTGAAGTTTTGTCAGTTTTAGAAAAGCGTTTACGTCAGTGCAGTTTGATATTACTCTCTCATCAGAGTGAAATATCACAGATAGGATGACGTCACGTGTCTAATGGTATGACGTCACTTCTACAATAAAAGCGACGTCATCACCGTTGCCATGTACCGATTTCACAATGGCATGACGTTGAAAGTAAATTAACCATTCAAATGATGAATTTTGGACTTAAAACACCACATTTTTGCCACAAAAGCATAATATAAACTTTATTTTTCAATCGTAGCTCGATGAGAGATAAGTGGTAATAATAATCATAACAATTGCAAGACTCATTCAACCATTCTCCCCCACAGAGGGTCCTGCCCAGAAAGAAAGGACTCAAGTAAAGGATGTGGGGAGAGAATGCTACGACCTAACAATGAGGCTTAATTTCTAAAGCAAAGAAACGTGGAATGTGCTAGGGAGTCATCATCTAATGTATCGACTACATTCTTACTGATTTCTGATTGTTGACAAATATTGACTATATAGTTCTTCAGCTTTAGTTAATTCCCTAGTTTCTAAATTCCTCTGCACAGCGTTTTGATATATCTCCACAATCCCTTGGAAGATTTGTATACAAATTGGCCTTTGTGGTTTTGGAAAGTTGTTAAGATTTTTGGCTGTATGGAAACATTGCTAGATTATGCATAGGCTCTTTGATTATGTCGTGTATGAGGCACGATAAAATATCTTTAACTGGACGCCATTTTTAATGCAAAATTCTAATTTTTTAGGTTTAAATTGTCTTATTGACTTTGCTTTTAAAATGTTGACCCCAGTATGAATTAAGATAGTAAATCTTTAAGTTGTAAGAGAACAATACACAGGCTCTTTAAAATAAGCCGCACCTAAGATATCCAAAAAATGACATAATGTTTGCACTTGATGACCACAAAGCAACAATCGTCTGTGTTACAGCTGCACACGTGTGCTTGGAGTGGAATCTTGTTTTGTAGAAATCAAACCACGAATGATTATCTGTTATACAAGGGTGTAAGTCAGTAAAACCACACTGTTAATATTTCTCATATCACACAGGAGTGGTTCGTCCAGTGCTAGCTCTGCCAATTGTCTGATTAACTGCACGTGCATTTCGCGCTCCTATCATCGAGGTTAAGGCGGAACCCTAGTGCGAGCTGAATTGTTGCATTTGTACATTATGTCATCATTTGCCTATTCATGATTTTTAAATTTATATCCTGGATCGCGATTCACATATGCCAAACGTTTAAGGTAATTTAAAAGTATATATCCTAATCGTTGTCATTTTCAAACTTAATCATACCAATAGGTATGTTTTGTATGTTTTTGCAATGGTTGTCATTCACGCATCACTAACAATTGCCTATCCCTCCCTAAAAGCAAAAATACAGCTATCATGTAATACATGATACGCAACTACTTTCAGGCAAGAACACTCTTTAAAAAAAGAAACGCAACAGTGATTTGGATAATGCTGGACTCGTTTAACAGCAGCAAAAACAATAATATTTCTTTCCGGAACAGTATTGTTGTGTAATTGTTTTCAACTACAGCACAAAAAAGGACATTTCAAATTTTTCGTTTGTGAAAGAATCATTTAACGATGTTGTCATAAAAAGGTTGTTTACAAAAGACATTTCAAGAACCTTCAAATAAAAGTAGGCGCAAAAGCATGTTGTATCTTCAGTCATAAAAGGCATATGTTGTTTCACGTTGTAACATTCCTTTTTGCGTGGAAAAGAGGCTTTCATTATGCCACAACTGAGTGGCGAAAATGAAAACGTCACCATAGGTCGAATTGAAATCGTTGAGTCGCAATTTGCACCTGCCCGACATTCAAACGTTCATTAGAGCACCTTTTGTTACCTTTTTGGTCGGCTCCTGCTCACCAAATCCCTCAAAAAGAACCCGAGAAGTGTGCATCTTAAAGTTACGAGCCAAGCCCAGGATCGCTACATCCGGGTCAACCACTTGCGTCACTTTCTAGTTACAACCATGTATATTACATAACACATCCTTGTTTTGACATAAAATGCCAACCAAACTTGAAGGAATCATTTGCGTAAAGTTGGTTTTATTACAAGAAAACCAATTATCCCCCATGTTTTGAGAAACGTCAATACTCAATCGCTTTCTGTGGTGTTTAAAAGTCAAGAACCTGAACCTAAGAAACTTTCAAAAAGCCTGGTCTGGTGCTGAATCACAGATTTGTCTTTATCGGCGAGATAGAAAATAACGTATTATGTTACTGTTTACCATTGGAAAAATTAACATTTACCCCCAATTTCAACGTCAACAACATCGGTTGCGGTTGTGTCATTGTGTAGAATGTCAATAGCATTTCCTCTATGATTTCATCTAATACCTGTTTATGGGAGTTTGACAAAAAAAATAGATACATGAACAACGTCCTCGGACGTCAGTTGACGTCGATTATTGTCTAAGGGGGTGCCAGCATTATAGACATGCAGCATGCGTCAGGGTTCATTACCTTTCCAATTCTAACGTTCAAATCTTGCAATGACCTTTATAAACACCAGAATTGACCCCTATAGATCAATAATGGCAAAATATTGTTTGACATCCGCGTCAAAGTCACATCACGTGTTAGGCACATCTACGAATGCCCATCACATTGGATGAAGTGGGAAGAAAGTTTGAAAGAGATTTCATCGAATTATCAAATCCTTGCCGAAAGGATGCTTTGACGCCACCTTGCAGACTAATGAAAAGCAATATAGTTAAGACTAGCTGTAATATAATACGTCGAGAAATCCGTTATTACATCTATCGAATTACAACCTATTCCGTCTCGCGCAGGTGCGAAGATTAGCCAATCAACGGGAAACTGGCCCAGCGCTTCGAATCGCGGGTCAATGCGATTGTTTCGCCGTTCTTGAGAACCTCCATTACAAAATCCGAATGTTACCGATGTATCTCAATGAATTGTGTTGAAAAATATGATGACAGCATCAATTCTGTGCAGATATCGTTGATGGAAAATTTGTGTGTTGTTTATTAGTTCATCTGCCATTAACCAAGATGCAAAAGAAACTCGTCTTTATTTGGTTGAAAGCTGACTTCCTGCCATCATTCTATTGGTCGGTTCGAAATGCATCAAAGGTCAGCTGAACATGACCTCAATCAGTAAGTCTCTAGATGTAATGGCAGGTCATTACAGGTAGTTTTAA
Organism: Phorcus lineatus; assembly: GCA_921293015.1. Taxonomy (NCBI): domain Eukaryota; kingdom Metazoa; phylum Mollusca; class Gastropoda; order Trochida; family Trochidae; genus Phorcus; species Phorcus lineatus. Next base: position 53,269,375 of record OV121081.1, read on the forward strand.
CTAGATTGAATGAAAAGGGAATCACCCCAAACAAAAGTTACAGTCGTCTTGGCTAACTCATTGTATATATACACATGTGCATTTTCACCTTCTTACCCCTTGGTTTATATGGTATATTATTTCTCGAGGTTAAGCAATTAATGCATTGAAAATTACTTTTGCGTTTCTTTTTTTGAAGAATGTATTCATATCAGTAATGTCTCAAATGTGCAAGCAATTTCAAGATACCATCAAGGTACAAGTGCGCATGATTCAAGAATTGTGTTTCAATTGTGAAACTATTAACAACAAATGTGACGCAATGACGCTTTATTTTGTTATAAAGTTACAAAGTCATTTGGGTTAGGCGGCTATAAAAATATAGACGATTTAATCTTGTGTTGCAAACGAACTGCCGTACATCTAGTTTCAAGTTTGGTTGTTTCAAAATTATTTTGTGCCCGATCACAATACCTTTGTATACAAGTACCTGGTAGGCTAATGCTATCAAGAGTTACCTCCCTTTCAGAGGTAGTGTTCTTTTTCGTGTGAAAATATTCAAATAAAGTTTTTTCATGACTGAAAAGGCACAATTTTGTTTGTTTTCTATGAAAAAAACTTCAAAAGTAATTTACGGACATTGCAAGTGTTTTATGCGATTATGAGCAAATATAGGTCATTGAGTTCCCGCTCATTACGTTGTTGCGACGTTATTCCTTAGTTGTCATTTTCGGTTCGGAAAAGGATTTAAAATCCACCTTGAAGAGTAACAGAGTATGTTTTTTAGGTCAAATATGTCAATCTTTATAAATGATATTTGATCTATAAGTAGTGATCGTTTCTGAAAATTAACACATCAATGCTTATATGTTCAGTATAGTGACAGTAAAGAGGTTAAAGTCCTGATCGTGCATGGTTTTAATACGTCCTAAGCACGAAAAGTTCGTCATACCCTTTTATTATGGTAAAAGTCCTTTCATTGAAAATGTCACATAGTTATGAATCACGGTTGAGAGCATTTGGAATGATTAATGTTTGTTGAAGCGTGAAATGTTGCACACATTTTCCCGTTCACTGTTCAACCATTTTTCAACCTCTATGTGAGTTGGTGTTTAAGGCCGCTTTCAAGATTATTTCACTCATATCGCGGCTGCTAGTATTAGTGCAGGGAGAAAGCCCGCAACACCATCATGAATATGCATTGCGGTGAAACCTGCGAGCATCGGCTGGAACTAGCAAACCATGGGTGATACTGCACTGAATTTCAGTGTAGCATTGCACCCAAACCTGACTGCGTGTAGAACAGTTCTCTACTGCAGACAAAGTTGCCGAGCCCCTGGCGGGATTCGAACCACGGACCTCCTGATCCGAAGCCGAACGCGCTAATCACTGCGCTATCCCGCCCCGCCCCTTCAACTTGTACATCATTAAATTAAACTCCCACGGTGAGTTATCATCATCGACGTTGTCGACTCAGAATATAACTGAAAGAAAAATTACATTGTCAGGACAAACAACAGGTAACAACCCTTGTTTATTTCTTTACATAGTTTATATTATTCCAATGACCTTAGATATTATTCATCCATATAAGATCGTAACATACATATACCTTATCTAGTAGTTTTGTCTGTCTCATTACTTTTTTGATTTGAGTACATTTAAATCTTAATCATTAATAGGCAATTTAGTAAGGCATTAACACTCTTTTAAAACAAGTCCATGTTGTAATGTTTCTGTCCTGTCGACATGTCCGATCGATCGACGGGATTTGTGATCGATTCACCATGTATTAGAGTGGCAGAAAAAATGGCAACGAGTGATCCAAACAAAATGAAACTCTCTCATATGTAAAGTAATATACACACACATATACTTTACGTTGAAGCATAATATATAGAGCGTTATATACCGTTATAGTGAAGATATACAAAAATACAGACACCGACAAGTAAAATGAAACGTAGAAAATGAAATTACTGATGTATTATTACATTACGTTACATACACGTACGTTACATAGTGAGCTTTACTAATTCATTTAGTAAGCTCACTAAATAGCTAATTTAAGTCTCATTTGACACCCTATAGTTTTTTTTATCTTTTTATCATAATGTCATTCAAATCACAAGGAAAATTTAACTTCAAAAGATAAATATTTCGTACACGGTTATAGCACGGGATGAAAGTGTTCGCATGTAAATATTATACGAGTGCTTCAGTGACACGCTTTAGATACTTGTATTGTTATGTTATATATGATTTATTTTAAAATTATTTATTTTTAATCTATCCTATGACCAATTTCATTGATATAATGTAGGGAATTATGAAAACAACCACTTAAATGGGGAGGGTCATGAAAAAAATACGTCAAGTTCGGGATGACTACATGTACATTTTCATATACAAACCCAAGTCAACCCCACTCTCAATCCCCCCTATAATAAATGACCGGTTCTTGAATAATAAGTTTCAACCATTCATGACAAACATGCTTAAAGGTGAGGTAAGGTGAGGTTTAACGCCGCTTTCAAGATTATTTCACTTATATCGCGGCTGCTGGTATTATTGCAGGAGAAAGCCCTGACTGCGTGTAGAACAGTTCTCTACTGCAGACAAAGTTGCCGAGCCCCTGGCGGGATTCGAACCACGGACCTCGTGATCCGCAGCCGAACGCGCTAACCACTGCGCTATCCCGCCCCCAAAATATGCTTAAAGAGCCACTCCGTGAGTTGTTGGAGTCATATATACCAAACTTAATCAATGGTGTCATTTGATCGCGAGGTATCGACTGTTACCAAAAAGGCGCATTTTAAAGCTTGTATGTTTTTTTACAGTGACAATATCAAGGTAGAACGTCGCAATAATGATCGAAAACAGGACAGTGGCGCGCGTCAAATAATCAAACGTAATTTTGGAGACTTATCCAAAACAGCCAGGAGGTCAGTTAGGAGTTGATAGTGTTAGTTAGGTCATATAACTAGTATCCATGTGTATTGGACGTGATATTTACACCTCTGTGCATTTATAAGGCTGTTTTTAGATTTACATGGAAAACCAGTATTTGTCATATAATGTCGTTTGGACATGAAAGTTAAGATGTTTTGAATTTATATCACCACAAATGACATTTATGCTCGTATCAAAGGTAAATAATATATTATGAAAATCACGGAGTGGCTCTTTAACTGTACAGTTGACTGAAATGTGTCCAACACATGACTGCAAAAAGAATCATGTTTATTTAAAACTACCAATGGAAACGAATAATGAGAATTGAAAGAAAGCCAAAAGCCATCTAAGCGTCCATAAAATCCTATCCAGCTACATTGAACTGTTTCTTCATTTCAGCCAGTCAGTTAAGTTAAAAATACGTATTTATACATAGTACTGTAGCAATGCTGAAATGAAAGTGAGCCAAATATTAGTTGTTTTTTCTTAAATGTTTTTTCAGACATTAGTCTTTACTGTAAACTGTACATCTAAGAATCATATTTCATTTCCGTTTGACCTATATGTAACGTGCTTTCCGATGACAATTATAATACGTATAAAACTAGATAAAAAGCACTAGACCGTTAAAGTTTATACAAATGCGATGTTTAGTGTACGCGAATGTCAAAATTTTATGATATCAACGCTAAAAGTCAAACCAAAACATCAAGCGTCATTAATGTCATGTAAATCTGACCCGAATATGTCAAGGTTTGCTATTCTGAAATCTAATATTTGTCATTCAAAAAAATTGTTCTTCGAGGAGGTCATATAGTATGTCTCTTCATCCATTTAAGTTTATCGTTAAGATATCTCACATTGATTCCAATTTAGATCTTGCATATAAACTGATAATGTATGTTCACCTTTACGTCTTGCACCTGTAAACTATAAACGTTACGGATGTTATGCTTCACGTCAAACATTTAAACTACTTTACTTCTTACAGTTCAAACCACGAAACGTTAGAGATGAATGATCATAGCGTATAACGTGTAAAGGTATTTTTTATGTTTTTTTGTTCATTGAGAAACCATTTCCTACCATTAAAACAAAATAAGAAATATGATTACTGAAAATACGGGGGGAAAAAGAAAAGCCATCCCCATATCAATTTACTGCCATAAATGATTTAACTTCAAACAAAATGATCCGCGCAAAACTGTTTCGAAGGGAAGATGCATTTACACGTGCTTTGACGATCATTGACGTTTTGCAATAATTATCGCGTCAGAGACTGCTTTCATTTCCCGATTGTATCTCTTAAACAAATCTGAACTTTGCCAACTCGGTCACGTTTCAAGTTTTTTTTCTTTTTCTGAATTTGACCAATTAAACCATTCATTGGGGTACCCATCACCTTCATCGGATACCGGGGTGATGAACAAGGAAGTAAGGGAAATCCAAGTACACAAATAACACTGTCGTAATGGATTGTGTGTTCGTTTTTAACTACGGCAAGTTTTTGTGGTATACTTCAAAATTTGAATATGGTACTTTGTCGTTGATCGAAAATTTCGATTTCGATGTCAGAATATTTTTGAATGATTTTTCTACCAAACTATATAGTTGAATACGAATGTTTTTAAAAAAGGCCTTGATATAAATGTAAACCTGATGAAGCATTTTTAACATGATTAGTAAGTATGTTCGTTGAAGGCTGACTTCCCCCCCCCCCCCCCCCCCCCCCCCCAAATATATAAATTTGGAATTCCTACTTACTTTTGCAAAATAATTGATATACTTTCTATCGGTTTAACAACTTTTGATCTATCATTAATTTTTTTAACTAGCTGGCGATAAGATGAAGCAATTCTGAATCAGCTCGAGTGGGAGCGCTTGTAAAATCTCAAACACAAGTCAAGTTTGTCAAAACGAGTTGAGATTACAGCTGCACGTGTACCTCAACTCAAAAGGTATTGCTTATAGTACCATTAAGCCAGGGCTTAAGTTCGCAATAGAACATTTCGTGTAAGCAATGTACACAACTCTCTTGTGTATTGATTTAACGTGATGTGTACTTGATTAAGTAGATATAAATAGTATTTATTGATAAATTAAAGCTGTAAACCATGACATTAAATTACATGATTCTTAAAATTTAAAGGTACTAAATTACCGACGTTATTAATTTTATGTGATGTTATACAAATTGTACCTAGTGAGTGCATAGAAATGTAGGACAAACCAGTGCTATTCTCATTAATGTCACTTAAATGTGACGTGAGAATGTTAAGTCACTTCTTTCTGTGAAGTATAAGTCTGAAACTTGTCATTCAAAACTTTGTTAATTGATAAGGTCGTACAAAGCATTTCTCCGTCCAATTTAGATAATACTTATCGTACGTTTTCTCAAATGGATTTCTATCTAACGTTCTCTGCAAATTACTCTTAATTTGTATACTATAACTCTTTGGTTTTACATTACCACCCACACTCAAACTTCAAACATTGGTTTTATTTTACGTTCAACAGGCCTACCATACAAACGGCAAACAAATCTTCAAAACTGACTAAATATACTCTAAAACTGACCACAAATAGTCTGAAATTTTGACCCCGTGCGTCTTTTGGGGAAACACAATATTGAAAATGGAATAACTATTATCTCTCCCTTTATAATGTAGTGTAAAAAATTATGCTTTCACAAAATTTAAAAAAAGGTTCAACTTTGAATGAGTTTGCTACGAAATGGTGACTAGTTTTTTTCTCCCAAAAAGTATGATTTTACATATAGCAATCAATACACAGTGAAACTATTTTCAGCAGGTGTAGGATTTTTCGATGGAAATCGTTCTTTCTTGGTTGCGTACTACGAAGATTCACCCTACCAGTCAACCCTAGTCAACACAGCAAACCGACTCTTATCACATTGGGGACCAAATTGTGCAGAATCGCAAGCCTGACACTGACAACTATGCACATATATTTAAAGCTTAGGTCACTAGGGGGTTTATGCACAATATCACGATGTGATATGTTAAAGGTATACCTCGTAGTGGCATGAAACTTTATTCAGTAAAGCTTGTTTCTCTCCGCGGGCCGCCATTTTGTTACACTTAAAGCGAGCCTGCGAGATGGTTTGTTGTCCGTTCGGGGTGATATATACTCGACGTACTCCGCTCCGGACGCTCGGTGACCGTTCTCGGCTGCTTTTGCATGCTGCCGATGCGGAAGTTTTGTTTCCATTCTAAACTATTTGTTTTCAGATGCAGAAACTATTGTGTCCAATTCAGAGGGTATGATGTCAGTTTTTGAAGGTATTTATCCCTTGACAGACGATTTGTTTCAGTTTTAGAGTATGTGTAGTCAGTTTTGAAGATTTGTTTGCCGTTTGTATGGTGGGCCTGTTTAAGGGTTTGCAAACTCATATCTTATAATTGACGTACGAACATGTAGGCTCACCTTTACATCTTACATTTAAACTATCAACGTGGTTATAACTTTACATTTCACATCTTACATATGTTCATATGAATCAAGTTCACATGTTGCTTCTAAACTTCCAACGGAAGATTTTACTTTCATTTCGAACTACCAACGTCCGAAATAACTTAGGCTTTCTTCATTTATATAGGGCTATCCACAATATGACCTTTATTGTAATAGGTCTAAATTTGTGATACGTTGCCGATAATGACTGACGCCCATGTTATTACCATCATTCTTTGTCAGTGCTCTGGAAGTAACGGAACGAATCCCAGTGACTGTCTTAAAGGCATTGTTGCTTAGAATTAGATGAACAAACTGAGATGTACTTCCATTGATTGCAAAAATTCTGAGGGCCAGTTGAAGAACCATGCATATATCGTCTATGAAAAAAAACATATGCGCAACAACAAATGAAGATTTATTTGACCTTCATTACTTCATTATCCATTAAGGTAGTATAATTTTGAATGTTATTCTCACATAGATAACTTTTGAGAAATATTACTGAGCATCTTACTGGTGCATGAACTGAAGCTTGAATTCGAATTTCAAATAAACACACTATGATTAATGGACTCGTAATTAGCGTATGTTTAAATGTGTATATTTAAAATAAAATACTTCAGACGAGACTTGCTGTATATATCATTTTAATGACACAAGTCGGAATGCAACGCATCCAGTCATCATTAAAATGATACCTACAGCAAGTATCGTCTGAAGTATTTCATTTCCGTTTTTACCTATATACATGTACGAGTCCCAAATATTTCCGACCAGACCATCAAAATAAATAAAACATTCAAATTTTAATGACTTAATTTTTACATAAACACCCTTGACCTCAAAGCATTTGCTCCAGCGTTTTGTAACATCTGCAACCAATCTGAAAATCAGTTCTTATCACGAGACCCGAAAAACTCCTCTACTGCAGCAATGACGTCATCGTCAATCTCAACCTTTGGCCACGGAGCTCTGTTTTCAGTCGAGGGAAGAGGAAGAAGTCTGAGGGGGCTAGGTCTGGAATATAGGCAGGGTGGGGGAGAATCCTGAACCGACAATCCTGTGCTGCACTGACTGCAATTTGGGCGGTATAAATGGGAGCATTTTCCTGCAACGGCCACACACCTTTGCGCAGTTTACCCCTTCGTTTCTCTTTGGTTTTTCCTCGTAATTGTCGTAGTTCATTTGCGTAATAAGTGCCATTGATTGTAGAACCTTTTTTTTTTGAAAAAAAAATCTTTATTACACCCTGAGAGTCCCAGAAAACGGATGCCATGACCTTCCGACTCGAGGAACAAGATTTTAACTTTTTAGGGGTGGGTGATGTGCTGTATTTTTATTGTTTACCAATGTTTAATGGTGCTATATGAAGGAGCAGAGTCACCTAATGTTTGTAACATATCCCCATGAATTTACTTTGGAGTGTATGTTTTTAAACTCAGCAGCCCTACATTCACTTTTCTCCATTTCGGTAAAAGATTCGAGTGTTCCCTTGAATGACAGGCTATATTATATGCAATTGAAGAGTATGCATCTCGTGATTTGCATGCCATTTTCACGTCAATGAAGATTCTTTATGCACGCACAGTATGGTTGCGTTTCAGGCATGTTTTCATATTCAGGCCGGAAACTTTTGGGACAACCCTCGTATTTATGTGTATGTGTGTGTGGGTGGGTACTGTAGGTGTGATGTGCATGGTATCTGATTTTGTACATGTGCTTCATTATATTTCGTAAAGTTTGCATTTCGCTTATTTTTCACGAATAAGATTTTCATTATCTGGTATCAAACAAAAAATACGTGGGATATTTGCAGAAAGGTCATTTACCGATGCAAGGTGAAAATAAAGAATCGGTGATGTCAGAACTTACATGACACACTTTCTTTCTTTAAATGTGTCATGAGAGACAACGTAGTGCGATGAACCCTGAGGAACCTTTACTGTACATTATGAGGATAAAACTGACAAGATTTTAAAATAAGTTCCTCTGCTTATAATTTTTTATCATTTATAAGTTTAAAACGAGTAGATAATGCTTGGTGTCGAGTTTGCAAACAATAGAGTTTTACATATTTAGCCGAACATGACATATACGCTAGACAAAATTTTGTTTAATTCTGGAAACATTAGTTAACATTCAGTTTTAAGGTCTTAGAATACAAGTTTATTCCACATTAAGTGTTCAATTATACGCAATATAATAATATACAATTTACACTGTTTTCTCTTGAATATTAAAGTTAGTGTACTGCCTACTAAAACAATCTTCTCATTAATTGTTATGACTCTTACAAAATAAGAACACCGTGACAGGTTTAAGATAAAGTATTTCTAAAAACATCAACCAAAACATAGATCAACTTAAAAGTTATCAGTTTAACTTAACGGTTTGTGTGTCAGTAGAGGTAACAAAAATACTGAATTCATTTCGATACTTTTTACTCTCTCTGAAGTATTGTTTATTATTTGACATTAAAACCAGGCAAATATGTGCAGGTCAGTTGTCAATGCAAAAAATATCTTAGCAAAAATAAGAAACGTCATTTGGTGTCTATTTGAGTAAGTATTAATGTAAAACCTTCAACGAAGAATGTAATGGGAAGATGTGGTTCTATTCAACTATGTTTTTATATACGACTTATGGTTGGTCAATCAGTGACAAGCCATGAGAGCTTACAGTCACTCAAGATCTTAATCGTTGAAGGTTGTTCTCGCCTTACGACATGAGCCGTTTGTCAAAGTTAATTGGTCAGTGTATGTCCATTTAGCAATTAAGTAACTCTAATTCCACCTGTCAATGGTATCCTGGTAGTTATTTGCATAACGCCATACTGACCTTTAATATATGATGTCGATTAATTCACTAAGAGATCGCGTTGAAGGTGGTCTAATTCAAGCGGATTTCAGTTTTCATACAGTAAGTTATCATTGCTACTGCTGTTTTGAATTTGTCTCCTAATCCTGTCTGCAATGTGAAAACAAAATGCCACAGGAAATGTAGGAACTATGACAATTCTTCTGAGAAGTATATGCACTTTTTTGGTGTGAAGTTTTATGCTTTATAGGTGTTTTCTGAATATCAAGTCGATATCATCATCAACTTTAAGCAGTTTTATATACCTCGTGACTTTGCACCAGTAGCAAAGTCACCTGATTATAAACTTTTCGAATTTTGTTCAAATGCAATCAAAAGTAAAACGATACAAATTTAAGGTTTAGGCACTTTGTATACGATGTTAACGATCAAAATGTAAAACATTTTTCTCAATTTCAGTATAAATTGTATCTTTTGCTATTATCAATGACATATAACTTTGATGAAAGATTAGTTATGAAAATCAATTTTACATCACAATTTCTTTTGTATCTGCGTTTTCGTATAATTTCAAAATAACTTTACATGAAAAAGTAACAAATTTAGTTCACAGGTACGTAACTGTTTATCTGTTATGTGAACCCTTTTTACGAGACACTTATATATGCATATAAGCATATATGTAAATAACATAATTGTTAATGAACTAATATCGTGATCTTCTTATGGGTCTTATACCAGTATAGACATTACCTTAATGATTTATCATGTCCTAAAATAGATATTTGCTAGACATCTACGTAGAACCCTGTCAGGTTGAATTCAACTTTTATTATTACAAGCATTATGTAAAGTTATGATATAGTTTAAGACGTTTTTACTCTTTCTACCACATAATTGTCAATACCTTGATAATTAATGCAGATTAAAATTGCAACGAAACATGGCCAGGTTTACGGAGACGCGTTAAAAAAGGTCAATTAGATTAGGACAAACAATTCGTTCGAATGTGTTCATATACGATACAAAAAAATTGTGATGAAAAATGTTTTTAATGTTTTTGTCTGTTTTGCAGGTCTAGAAAATGTTCCCAAATTTAGACGCTTATGCTTATATACTAAATCATGGTCACGTGATGTGATCAAAAGAAATCACGTGGAAAACGATAAACCTGAATTCTACTTACACGATTATGCCAATCACTGGTTGACAGGGTGTCAGTTTCAGTGTCACTAGACTAATGCACTCTGCTGTACTAAAGGATTTATTGGACGTTTAAAGGCACCTCTACTGTAAACAAGGATTAACAGTGATTGACAAAATGACAAATCTGATCATTTGATGAACTTGGTAAAGTAAAATTTAATTCTTAAAATGTGTTTTGTCTTAAGTTGATTATGATTAATGAGCCATATTATGGAGGTCAAAATATGAATTGTAGACTGACACCTGTCTCTATAAAATGGATTAATGCTTCGAAATATATTTTTTTCAATTTCCTGGGACTGGCCTGCATTCAAAGTCTGGACCATTTAAAGTCACTAGCGCATATCAATAAATACAACGAATGAACAGATAATGCATATATATCTCGATATTACTAACAATTTGCACTAATGTCATCCACCATATAAGTAATTTGCGGATAGATTCTTATTTAGGTTGTAAGACTAATTCGAAAATAACCGGAAGCATTTAATGCATCGTTGCAATACGGCCGCATGAACTACGATATCGGAAATATTCAAATATTGCTCCTGAGAAACGAAAACGAATTTATGTAAATTCAAAAGCTGCACACATAACATGTTTAGTCATTTTCAACTGTCGATTTTGTGCACAGCTGACAACCGATGCTGTATCGCTCCAAGCCGACCTCGGCCGGCTGTTGATTTGTTGATTTGTCAGTTATAAAGAATAATAAGTATTAAAAGTTCATCAGAAATATTAGACCCAATAGGCTAATGACTGGTCCCATCATCTCTCCGTTTCACAAGCAAGATAACCGAGCTGAAGTTTTATGGGTAGTTACCTTCAAGTCCACCTAGTGATTATATCTATGGAGACGCAAATGTTCAGAATAGGAATATTGTTAAGGGGGATTCAGGTTTGTAGCTTTCGTCCTGCCCCTTAACATTTGAGAGTGACAAACCTTGACAACCAGAGACAACATATGTTACAAATCCCTGGATTAGAAAATACCTTTTATGTAGGATGGAGATTAAGAATCTCATTGTCCTACTCCAAAAAATAAGGTCGTGGCCTAGTAAATTCACAGAGAAAATTTCAGAAGCTGACCCTACATTGGCCCTTGCGTATCGGCATTCAACCTTGCCTATCTCTCCGCAAATTTTGCTTGACATTTAAGTATTCAACTGGTAAAATGTCGTTGCACAACACCACTGGAATTGAATTTTGCATATCAAGCTTAAGTGGGTACAAGGATCTGTGACCAGCAGGGAGTCTTTAAAAGAGATTAATTTGTTGGTGACTTTAGGCATGTTTGAAGTGGTTCTCAAACACCATATCATTAAAAGCATGTCTTTCAAATAAAAGCACTCACTAGAATGATGAAGTTTCAGCTAGACATACATTGACCAGAAATTAATGTTTGGTGACGATTCATTGCATATCATAAACCTTTTATTTCTTATTAAAATCTTTCACATCAGATGAATCATGCAAGGATTGATGAGCTACATACCCAATGGCTTTATATCTCAAGTGGCTCTTTTACGGGATAGTGCATCAATGGTTAGATAATGGTGAGCCACAAGTCTGTGCGATAGACTTTATGAGCAAAATAATACGTCTGCATTAGGCATGAGTGCAATTTTTAATGCTCTTCAATAAACTATTAAATAAAAAATTATTGTAAGAGATGAATTGCATGCATTTAACTCAGCATTCCAGACACGGTGCACGGAGTGATTAACGGTCCTTTCTCAGGGTGTTTACTACGCTGTAAGTGACCTCATTGTAGTATGTTGAAGGTGATTGAGTAAAATATAGTGGCTGTCAGTATAGTGTAAACAAAATGCCACACAAATCACATGAACTTTTTACCTTTTTTAAATTTTTATTTTAAACTATGAATTTCTTACTGCGAAAATTCACGTGGTTTAATTTCTATACTTATGTTACTTTGAATAAACTTCCATGATACTCCTGACAGTTTGCCAAATTATTATTAAATGCGATTCAGGTAATAATCATATACATTTATTTATTAATAACTGAACATTAAAAATCTCATTGCGCATCGCAACTGCGATCCCACACTCAAAACCTTTGACAGTTTAATTAGATTATTTCATTAACTGAACATCAAGTTCATGTGCATCTGTATAAAGGTTCAGTTTTGCTATTTGTGCCCTTGTGAATTACGCCTCATGTATAACCTTATTGATGATATAGATGCACTGTACATATAGAATATTACATGGACTGTGTATCAAAATACCACATTGTCTTAATATCTCCGCTAATATTTTCCCTCGTTGCAATGCATAGCGTTCCAAAGAATATCTCAATATAAAATTGCACATGTTTCTTTCTAACAAAATGTTTTTTGAATAGGAAGAATATTTGAGGTTTTGTAATCAGACACTTAATGAAATTTTCTAATTACATGTAATGTATGTTCTTCATACAACTGCGGAACCATACTTTAAAATAGTAAGTTCGTGGTTTTAGAACTACTCATAAAAGAACTAGATTTAAAGAGTGACAGTCACAAACTTTAACAAAATGTTTGACTGAATAGTGTGCACATATATCTTAATTATTTATAATGATCGAATATCCTGTTCTTTTCAGTTATGAAAACAGAGAGCGTTACCCATGTTCGTATACTCAGCACTACACTATGTGTACCCTGAACCTGCACTTGTGTGACACACTCACACGTAACGATGATATTGCAGGACTATAAAATATAAAATGTGTTTGGTCCTCCATAAGCCAACATGACATCAGCATCTTGGACTTCCGGTGCAAACAATCTGATAGTTGTGGACGTTCCGAGGACGACCTTTCACATCGCTTTCAAACACAACGTCTTTACGAATTTTGGAAACACACAATGTCGTTACAAATGTTTACTACAGTGTCAACATGACGTCGCGCTTTTACACTTTCATCTTATTTATTTGTGGATTTCCGGAGACCAAAAAGGAACACCGTGTTTGTTTTGTCGTGTGGACATCCCAACTTGTCCTACCTGAAACTACGCACTGTTTTCTTAATGAAGCAGCCTGCGACTGTGCTGACCTTTCCGTGACCTTCGCTTCTCGTGTTGAGTCACAAAAGGCGGGAAACACTCTGCTGAGTCGTCTGCTTGCAAGACATTGCGCAGCATCACCTAAGAATGCTCTGCAAATAAAGATGTTCCAAAAACGGAAGCAGAAACATACTTAGAGTAATTAAGCTTGGAATAACCTGCGCCACCCTCGGGTAGGCACACTTTCGCTGCCTTGGTAAAGTTTAAGACGCGAATTTGCTATCTTTTCATGAATCAGCACATGAAGTGGCGCTTTTATTCTTTTTGAAGAGTATCATCCTCACTAAATATGCTGACAAGACAAGACTGTAACGTCGCTCAAAACCTGCACGTTGTTGCCGACTAAAGGGTACGGTTTAATCTTCGCTGAACAATGTTAGAATAGCATTCTAGTTTAGAATTTGACTATTGCAGATAGCGTGACCCAAATATAACACTGTACCACTGATTTAGTTAGTTTCTTCATTTGGTCAAAAAGTGTAAATGAATTCAGAGAAAATTAAGGTAATTTATAAATGATCCAAAATATAAGGTTAAAGGTTAGATTTGATGAACAGTCTATAAAACTTCATGGAATAACATAAATGTAATAAGTATATATATATGCGCCACAACCAACCATTGTCCAATGACAAACATAAGCCTGCTGAAACCATTCAACTAACAAGTCTAATATATAAGTAAGCTTATATATAAGTTTTACTTATTTTTAATTTTGCTAGCCACTTAATGTTACATACTTCCAAAAGTACAAATCAATATCCGCACCTTTATATTTACATCGACAACAAATTCAGACCCTTTCTTCAGTGCAGCCATTATGACATTTTGCTTCCTGGTTGAATAAAATCAATATGACGCAACACCAAGTAAGCTTTGAACACTTATTTCCACTCTGTAACCCTTCAACATGACTGCCCTGCTAACACAATTCTAAGAAAATTCCCGTAAAGATGTTAAAGCCACCGAATGGGGTTAAATATTTGAATAGATGATGCAACACGTGGAAGGCGAGGTTGTTGTCGTCGCCAAAGTCGTACTTTGTTGATACTCGTTTAGTAACTACGCAGTTACACATTTGTTACGTTTGGGGAGTCAAGTGAATCTGGTACGAGACTGTGAAAAACGCAGCAAATGTGTTTATCGCTTTGAGTTTCCTCATACAAAAAAAACTTTTGAAAACATACGCGTTATCTATTTCATTGGAGTGTATTGGGTTCTCGTCCATATAATATAGGGTTATTATTTCAGGTTCAAAATCATTTATATCTTGTCGGGGAAAACGTTTTCTCATGAAAGTTGTTAAAATAGCTCTATATCTGGTTGACAATTTTACTTTACATTATAAAAGCTAAACACGGAAAACTGTTAAGTTAACAAATATGTTTGTTTTTCCATGTGACAGAGGTGAGAACGTTGTTTGAATTCAGGTTCATGAAACTTGTACACATACAGATGTGCTACAAATGCACATATGTTTGCATATCAGTCGCATGTAAATACACTTTGTCATGTATTATTAGAATTGTGACTGCCATTTAACACCTTTAAATGCTAATGAAAATTTGAAATTATGATCAAAGATTTGAGTACAAAACTGTTATTATTAGAATTGGTAATAACTAAGGAACGTGTTAAGTACGAGGGTTGTCCCAAAAGTTTCAGGCCTGAATATGAAAACATGCCTGAAACGCAACCATACTATGAGTGAATGAAGAACCTTCATTGACGTGTAAATGGCATGAAAATCACGAGATGCATAGTCTTCAATTGCATATAATAGCCTGTCATTCAAAGGTACCCTCACATCTTTTACCGAAATGGGGAAAAGTCAATGTATGGCTGTTATCAAATATCTGAGTTTAAAAAAGTACACTCCAAAGGAAATTCATGGGGATATTTTACATTAGGTGACTCTGCTCCTTCATATAGCACCATTAAACATTGGTGTGCTGAATTTAAACGGGGTAGAGTACATGTGTAAGCATTAAAGACGAGCCCCGTCCTGATCGTCCATCTGATGCCACCACAGGTGAAAACATTGAGGCTGTTCTTGACACAATAATGCAAGACAGGCGAGTGACTATCAGATACTTAGCTGATACTCACCACATCAGTAAAACATCAGTTGAACGAACTACACATGAACATTTACATATGAATAAGGTATCAGCAAGCTGGGTCCCCAGAATGTTTTCTGAAGACCAAAAGCGAAAACGTGTCATGGTTAGTCAGCAACATCTTGACGAGTATCGCGCAGACCCAGAATCATTTTTCGCTCATGTCGTTATTCAAGATGAAACCTGGGTTCATCATTTTGATCCTGAGACAAAAAGCCAAAGCTTGCAATGGCAACATAGCACATCACTCACCCCTAAAATGTTCAAATCTTGTTCTTCCAGTCGGAAGGTCATGGCATCCGTTTTCTTGGACTCTCAGGGTGTAATAATGATTAATTATTTCAAGAAAGGTTCTACAATAAATGGCACTGATTACGCAAATGAACTACGACAATTACGAGAAAAAATCAAAGAGTATTACTGCGCAAAGGTGTGTGGCTGTTGCATGACAATGCTCCCGTTCACACCGCCCAAATTGCAGTCAGTGCAGCACAGGATTGTGGGTTCAGGATTCTCCCCCACCCTGCATATTCTCCAGACCTAGCCCCCTCAGACTTCTTCATCTTCCCTCGACTGAAAACAGAGCTCCGTGGCCAAAGCTTTGAGACTGACGATGGGGTCTCGTGATAAGAACTCGTTTTCAGATGGGTTGCAGATGTTACAAAAACGCTGGAGCAAATGCATTGTAAAGGGTGATTATGTCGAAAAATAAGTCATAAAAATTTTAATGTTTCTTTAATTTTGATGGTCAGGCCGGAAATTGTTGGGACACCCCTCGTATAGGTTACTGCGTGACGGAGAATAAGAAATGCCTTGAAGGGATATGGTCGTTTCATTGTCACAATGTTATCTGATTAAAATCGACTGTGCTCAGAGGAATAAAAGTATCAAAGTTAATATTTTATCGAGATTCGAACTCGTTCTGTCTAGGGCTTTCCTCCTTACACGTTCTGACCGCAGCTACTTGAAAATTTGTCCGCCCTTAATTATACATCTCATTATATCAAATATGCCAAATTAAAATAAAAACTCAAATGTTATCAGCCCGAATAAACAACTAATATCAATTTAAGGTCGATCAGGCGTATTTATGATCTATACACTGAAATTTAATTTGGATATGAAGAACAGTAGCGAAAATCCAAAGTGGGTCGACAATGACATCGTGTAAATACTGACGTGGCCTTAAATATTGTGAAATGAAAATCGTCTATCGAGTCTAAGGCAATGTTGTTTCCTGACTTTAACATGTAACCTGATGACTGACTGTCACCTGTTACCTGTCGATTGTCATGTGATTGTATGGAAACACGTGGAATGCGGAAGGTGTAGCATGTACTGCATACAAGGAGGGGAGATGGTTGGCATAACGTTCGTAGCAGTTCACTGTGTCACTCTACCATGGCAGTGTCTCTGGAGCTACTATAACTTTACTAAGATTCTAAATAAAACAAGGACAACATCTTAGTAAGTCTCATTACATCCTGGAACTAATAAATCCCTTCTAACCAAACTTACTTGTAGTATACAAGGCTGAGAAAAAAACTCCTTAGGAAACCGCTAATAGAACCAACCAGCGTAATCTTGCGTGTGTCGACGTAACCATGTCGTCTTTGCAAAAACAATATCAAAAGTACTACAATTTGTATTATTCGATTCGATTATCGAATTCACTTGACAATCGCAAGCACAGAGTGTCCAAAAACTTCTCCACTCAGACACGGAGATCTCGACAAAATCAGACCTAACAAATATCAGTAAACAGTTCCTTCATTCAGTACCCTTCTTATACAAGCAAAATGCACATCTTTGACCACTGATTGCTCTAGAAAAACAATCCATTATATTTTGATATCACACTTTCAAATACATAATTTTCAAGTCCTTTGAGAGATGAGAACATACATCCAATGATTTAGGTACCAATTGCAAACGCTGACTGTTTCAACAAAATATATTTGAATTTGGTTTAAATACTTGATATTTTGAGTTTCTATCCGTAGTCAACAAGTGAAATAAATATATCTAACTCATTGCACTTGTATCTAAGGAAACATTATTTTTCTTTTCAAATAATTCAGACTATAAATACTTGCAGCTAGATTAATTGACTTCGTCAATTTCGAAAGCCTTGTTTATAAGAAACTGTCTCGAAATGATTGTTTCGAAAACAAGAATCAAGTGTTGAAACGATAACTACCCTCATATTTCGTTAGTAAATGAATATGAGCATTAGCAAAACATTCGTGTCGACCTTGTCGTTATGATGTCAGAGTGAACCAAGTATAGCTGACAAATGCTTTGAAATGTTTGCTATGAAAACAAAACATTGTATTGAAACAATTTACATTTTGAAGTCCATCTAAGTCTAGAACAATCTAGATACAACTGGCTGTATCACTAGGTACTATGAGTCCCGGGGTCCGTTATTATGACTCTCATTTATATTACTGATTCAATCTAAAAGACAAATATGTAGTGTTTTTGTATGAAATATTTGACATGTTATGACACGCACTCAAATGGTTAATATAAAACAATATTGATATCAATAAATTCATTTTTGTTTTTTCCTCTCTCATAAAATCTTATAGGGCATAACGTTAAAATGCATAATAATCTGAACCTGTTTTCAATATTGATAGTTATAAATTATACATTTTATCCTTTCAACAGAAGGAATGTATATTACCCATGATATGTTCGTCCTTGGTCGCATCTCAACCTTGACATGTCGCTATGTATATCAATTATGTGCATCAGTTAACATTTTTATATAGTGAATTCTAATATTTGCTATGAATTTATAAACATTACGTCTCCGTCCTTGTACCTCAGTGGTCTGTCAATCCCAGACTAATCCACTTGGTGGCATGCTGACAGTTGCTTCATCCCCCTCTAAAGTGTGTCAGACTTAACAGCATGAACCACGGATCATCAATCATATTCTATTTACCCAGACTTTTAAATACCTCACATTCCACTTCCACATACATTATTCAATGCCTTTAGTGCAAAAGGAGTCCTTCACCTTGTGAAATGTAGACAAACACTCGGGACATCAAATATAGTTTTTAGGTCATCTTACTGTTTACAGTTTAGAAAAAGATCTGCTTCACACTTATGTCACTAACTTTCTATGGAAAAGATGAAAGGACTAGGTTTATTTACATTTTTAAAAGGTTCCAATTTTTACTTAAATATGGCTCTTTATGTAGTGTATATCATGTCTTTATATTTTTACATTCAATCGTTAATGATAAAGCATTTGCATCGTTTCAGACACAGGCGAATAGACAGACGTAGTCAGTACTGAGACCCAGTGGAGGAAAGAACAACAAAGCCCAAGACTATTGCACTGGAAGTCAACCCGTGCAAAGATATCAGGGTATGTGATGGAGCTGGGCGGAGACGAATACGCTGATGTAGCAAGATGGAAAGACCTGTCATAACACAAGTGTTTACACGCTGCAACTGAATTGGAAAAAAATACAACTGTAACAACAACTCGTTCTGTTGAACGACGCTTGACAATCTCAAAAACCGAGTGAGTTCAACTCTATGGTTTCCGGGGGATGAGGTCTAGCCAGTGTTATCTACGCATAAGAGAAATGTTTATCGTTGGAGTCATAAGCAACCTAGTATCTCATACTCAGCAAAATAATTTGAAGACCTGCTCAATATGCACTATCAAAGTATCATAGAGATCATTAGATGAACGACAGAGTATATCAATATTGAATAACTTATAACTCTTATAACTTATTATACTGAGTACATATCACGTGTATGTGCATATTTTACCTATTACATTTACTCGTAATCAATGCATATTGACAAAAAACAGTAAGGAGTTTCCACACGATTTATTTCCAATAAATAATTAGAATATTTTAGATAAACCGCGCGCCACGTGTTCAAAAGACACACAACGTGTGTATGAAAAGCCTTGTATTTTTACATGTAAGATCTCTCAATTTACATCAGTTTGCTTTGAAACCTTAAAGTCTTGATGAAGTGCCGAAGAGCGACGGTCATTACTCTACATTCGCAAAGAAGGAAGTCCGTGATAAAAACACCCCTTAGATTGTAGCCTTGGTGTTAATGTGTTAGAAAAACGTGACCCTCGACAACTCTTTTGCTGACTCAATATCATGTTTATCAATTGATAATTCATTTATCATCAAAAACTGTGTTCCACAGGAGATATCGTTTTAACAGTAGATTTTAAACAATGCCCGTCCAACAGTCAAGTTCTTGACATCACAAATGTTTTACATCATGACGACGTCACAGTGCTATGACATCACCACACTGGGAGTCTTTGAGTAACTTGCAGTGTTCAGAAATAAACAATTTTCACGGAATCGAAATGAAAACTGATTTTGGATGATAAATAGAATCTCACCCTCGTGTCTTCTAATTTTGAATATATCAACACTCAATGATAATAGTAAAAATAATTTGTAACTTTTATCAACTCGTGTTGATATATTTGATACAGAAGACACTTGGGTGAGATTCTCTATACACTAAATGATTTGACATGTCAGACGGATCACAAGATTATAACTTCAACATAGTATATATATATGTATATATTAATAGTAGAGGTAGCATTTCAAAAATTAGATTTTCTTAGTTTTGAAATGAATGTTTCATATCGACTAAAATGAGAATTGTATGCTTGACTATGAAAGAAAAATACATGATGAACGATTCACGCTTTTGATCCCTTATAAACGATTTGTTTAGTGATTTTAAGGAATCTTAAAAGTTGTATTTGAATTTAAGATTCATTGTTGGATAAACTGGGAGTTTGAAAGGTCATTCCCTGTCCCACAATGAGACACGTGTTAAGAAACTTCTTGTGTCACCATAGGCAAGAGACTTTATTCAAAACATGCCTATGTTCACCCAAGGGTACCATTGAGTTCCTTGTAATAGAGAGTAAAAAATATCATGCAGTGTTTGTCCTTACATCAAAGTTATATTGTGTATTGCGCTTTTGACAAGTACTTATGCCAGAGATAATTGATTCAGCATTGTCACGATCTTTAAACGTCACC
Organism: Phorcus lineatus; assembly: GCA_921293015.1. Classification (NCBI taxonomy): domain Eukaryota; kingdom Metazoa; phylum Mollusca; class Gastropoda; order Trochida; family Trochidae; genus Phorcus; species Phorcus lineatus. The sequence continues at coordinate 53,290,074 of OV121081.1, forward strand.
TTTACAAACAATCTACATTAACACGAAGCTTTCTAAATTATTCATTTTGATGAATTTATGAAGTTCAGACAGTATGGCTCATTTCAAATATTCACTAAACTGTTATATGGTAAATACAATTTGGCCTTAGGTAAACCGTTTTGAAGGTTGCTTAGTCAAAGGTAACCAAGGAGACACTTGAAAGGTTATCTTTTTAAAAATAAATCAAAATGAATTTTTCAAATTCTTTAACATTTAATTGACATGTTTTCAACATATCAAGCAAGGTTTTCATAAAATTTTATTGACATAACTGTAGCAGTAACCCTCCAGATCGAAAATAAAATCTTCAAAGCTCGTTTGGACATTTTGAAGTTGTTTGTTTTCACAGCAGTCCTGTTGCTTCACTCATTAATGAGCTAAAACCTTCTATTGAAGTGCATTGTATAGAAATTACACAATGGGTTTACATTTAAATTGTTTTGAAATATGTTAACAAGTTATTTATACAAGGAATGTTTAAACAACGTTCCGTGTATTCAGCAAAGTATAAAGTCAAATTTAAAAATATCTGATATTAAGTGACCCATAGGAATGTGCTGGCTTGTCAGACATCCTCATGTCTAATAATATATATTAAAAATATAAAATTTCAAATACAAAGATAAGCAAACTTATGAAGTACTAAGGAACGAGGCTATAATGGACATAAATCAAAATTATGCATGAATTAGATATCAAATTGATCAATTACAATCAACAGTCAAACGTTTTAAAAATACTTTGTATTCTTGGCAAAATAAATCTTTTTCAAAGACATGCAACTTCTATATATACTAAATAAAAAAGTTATAAAAATCAACGAATAATCAACATTTTTGGGGGGAAATATTACTTTCTTCTTATATGGGATAAATTATGATTATATGTAACTATGTCATACCTTATAAATATATACAAATTTTGAAAATCCAGAATAATTTATCAACTGGTTTTCTGAAAACGTCTTTTACAGTCATCTGACAAAAATTAAAATTGCATAAGTTAGTATTGTCATTTCGATTAAAGTTATATTGACAAAAACAGACGGTTTTTATGAATGATCGAGTTTTTTTCGTCGGAGACTCTGTGGTAGGTAGTTTAGTGACGTCAATTCCATCCAAGTTGTTTATTAGGTATCTATCAAAGTAAAGCAAACTTAGAAGCACTTAAGATTCAATGTTTACGTCGAAGTTTCTAGATAACGTATTAGACTAGCTAAAATACACCCATTTAGTGAATGCCTGTGTCTATCTCCGTAGTAGGAATAGGCTCACCTTTGCTCTGGATTCGAACATCAGACCCGACCTGACTTAGGAAACAAACAGACGCACACCTACCGCAGGTGTTCTATATTGAGTTTGCACAACAAGAGTCGTGTGATCATTAGTTGCGCTTTTACTTATCTAGATTAACGAATTGCTGTTAATTTCAATATATGGTTTCAACATGTATATGTTAATTCCTTTCAACTCTATTTTAGATGAAGTTTTTTAAGATGTCTACTTCGAGGGGATAGCTAAATTTGGACTTAGCAATCAACAAAATAAGTGCTTAAATTTTCTTAAGGGAAATTTTCAGACAGCATTTAAAACTTTTAATGAATAACATGACGGTTTGAGGGTTTTTGTTTCACATGTATGTGCCTGTGTCTATCTTGCAAACCATATGATTTTGTAAAATGATGACCGTTAGTATTATGATTTTTTTTTTTAATTTAAACATTAAAGAGAAGCACAGTTTGCATGAAGCATATTCGACGACACAAACAAAGTTAACAATGTATATACATTGGAATCTCCTTGCTAATGGTTGTAATTAAAAAATGGGATTCTGACACTGATAGCCGAGCAGCTGTTTTACTTCCGACATCCTCAGCAGGTCGTGGTCTTCTAAAACTTGTTCAAGTTTTCATTTACACTTTATTAAAAGGGTATGCAATAATTGACATTTGACCAATCAGAATCATCTAAAGAGCATTGATACTTAGTAAGCACACGAGCCTCAGAAGCAAATAAATAAACAGTTATCCTCCCCCTTCCTCCCCTTTGATACTGCTATAACTTAGCACACACCTTTACTGAATGGTAATCAAATGTACACCTAGTAATGATACAATATAGTTCTGTAATGTTACATATTTCGTCTGTTTGGCAGGTTTCACTTCAGCTACTTCAGAGTGATGTTGCAGCCTTTTTTATTTTATTAGAAGTACATATATGTGTATAAATGCAAAGTAAAGGCTCATGATAAGCCTTATATGACTGCACCTTGGGAAAGATGATATATTATTAAAACGATGCCTGACGTTATCCCGCGCGAGGTACTTTCTTCTGTTCCCCACTGTAGTTGTCTTAGTCACGTGTACATCCCATGAACCCAAACATCTCCTTGCTGTCGGCTGTTGGCCGTTGACCTGTATTTCTGTCATCCTCTCCACAGAACCATGCTTAATTCGTATAATTAATAACTTGATAAAACATTTGTTTCATGGATATTAACCTTGTTCTGTCTCACACACCTGCATGCAGACCATGTCACCTTACTTTATTTAATGGCATCTTGACATTAAAAAACAAATACGAATATGTTGACTATTATGCATAAAATCTGTTAATTTACATGTGGTAAACACTTTAAAAGTGCAAGAAATTACTTATATGGCATTTTATGTCGACAGCGATACACTTGTTGACACTTTAAACAAAGCAATGTGCGTCATTGGAGTCACTTTCAAAGGACAACGGTGTTTTTAGAATAACTTTGTCATGCAAGGAGAGTTTAACAGGTCACTAACTTCTTTAAATATAGCAATATAATAGCAATATAAATGCCCTTTGAAGAAAAAACAACAAATGAAATTTCATAAATGATTGGAAACTTTTTGTGAGTATATCAATGCATAGACTACATATTAGGTTTCTAACATTTAGGTACAGGAATGAACGTTTACATCAACTAAATATAACTTCTTGAAAATTAAACAGCTGAAATAAAAAAAAATGCCGGTTGCAGATGATTTTTACAGAGTCTGCAAAGGTTGACCGTATTTAAGTATTATGTGTCTGGGTACGTTTTAAGGATTTCTTTACGTTTGTTGGCTCTCTGCAAAGCCTTCAAAAAATTGACAATAAAATAACTCATAATAGTATACGGATTTTCATAATATTGAATACGTTCAGCCCCGATGCCCTGCATAACTACATAAAATAAATACAACATAAGTAGCAAGGTACAAGGGGTGACTTCAAGGTTCAGTGACAAATTCAACATAACCTACATTTTAAAGTAGTCATTGAGCATAATTTCGTAATAATCATATAGAGATATGCAAAATCCGAGAACGTCTAACATAGTTCTTTCTTATCCAAGCGCTCATGTGCAGTCTTGTCATACATGAAATGTAATAACATCTGTTGTTTGCACTCCTAGTTTATCTAAGATCCATATACAATGAAATATGAATCACGAGGTTCGTATAATTGATAGAATATATTGACTGTGTATTTATTTCATATAAACAGAATGACTCACTCCTATCCCTTGACCCAGTTGGAGATATAAACACGGTAGCCAGGTGGCATTCAAGGAGAGGTCTTACTACCCTACTTTTCTCTGTTATCAGCTCATTTTTTTAGAGTCTCATTATTAACTTTCAAGATCTTCAAGGACAAGTAAATTGAAAAGATAAATTACTCATAAATCATTGTATGATACAAGTGTTGTGAGTTTGTTTATCTTGGAACTGTTTGATTGCTGTAAAATCAAAGAAACGTTTAGAGTAGTTTCGAATCGTATATCTAACGAATATAGCTGTTTGTGCAGATTGTTGCTATGAATGAAAAACATTGGAACAAATCTTTCAACTACTACTTGAAGATAGGATGTTCATGTTACATTAAGTTTAAGCAATTTTGTTTCAAAGGCAAATATCTTCTTGTCATGCACCACTAAATGACATTATGTTGCATCCCTAAATTTATGAATTTATGACAGTTTCAGAAAAGAACCAAAAAAAGGGATGTCCTTAGTAACAAATAGAATGACCATGGACTTGCAATAGATCATTGTTATCTTATTCTGTATGTATTATTTCAAAGGGTAAAAAGAGAGACTTATTTTTTTACATTTTCATAAACAAACCCTATGGTTCGTTGTTTAAGAATGCATATAAAACAAGCATTGGAGCTAACAAAAATTGATCTTCTATTCAATTACCTCCGCTTATATCCAGATTTTTTTCTCATCAGTTTAATTCAGCAGTCTTGTAAGAAGAGGTTTACAAGAATAAATGACTTACACAACCAGTGTATGAGATCCGATATCAAAACAAATATTTGTGTTTACTTAGCCATTTCGAGACTTGACTGCCAGGAGGTTTCACTCCAGTCTTTATTGAAATATCATAAAAATCAAATGCCAAAACATATTGAAGTAATATATCTCCCACCGTGAAAATCACTGTATCCAACACTGACCTTTGTCAAAAAAAATGTAAACATTCAATAAGAAATTGATTACACATGTTTAAGATTTATGTTTTCATATGAGGGGATATATAACTGTCTCACAAATCAGTTGTTCTGAGACCAACTGTCTTAGATATGTTTGCCTTGCTACTATCTCAATGCATCTAGATTTACACATGTATGATTACTCACGAAAGTCATTGTGCTCTTGACAGAGGGATAAAAGATGTTGAATTTCATTACCTGTATACAGACCTAATGCTCTGACGTTGCCCAAGCACGAGGCAGTATCTAGCCACATGGCATAAATCCCTTGAAAATTTTAAGTGTTACAAAATATCACTTTCTGAGCAAGGAGAAGGTTTTATTTCATTATTTTTTTGTTGTCTTTTGATAGAGGCGAATAAAATATTCAGGTATTTTTTGACAAATTATATCATTGCTAATCTTTGAAAAATATTTGAACAGAAACAAACATATACCTAACGTTTTTATCCAGAAAGGATAAGTTTTATCCAGAAAACCGCGTCTTCCTTATCTAAACTGGGCAAAAGAAACGCTACCACTTTAGATTTGAAATTACGAAACAAACAAACTCAGATTCAAACCCAATGACATGAAAACACATCGACCAAATACAACAATGATTGTTTCATATTGAACGCATCAAACGCATGCTTTCAAATTATGGTTTTCACCTTTTTCAAGCAAATAGCCCCATGCCCGACGGGTATAAAACCAGTTGGTGTCAGAAATGAGAGCCACCCACACCCATGTTACAAGAATGCTTGGCTGTCACCGTACAACTGTCACAAGACTAATACAACAGTCGCAGAGGGTGCTTTTCTCTGACAAAAGTCGGTTTTGTCTCTTTAAAACAGATGGAAGAGTACGTGTTTACGGGGAGAGAGAATCGCTGCATGTTGCGTTCAGGAAGTGGTGCCCTACGGAGGAGGAGGAAGTGTCATGGTTTGGGGAGGCATACTTGGTGAGGAGAAGACGCCGCTGGTTATCGTGAATGGAAATCTAACGGCTCAGCGTTACGTCGATGACATTCTCGATCCCGTCATCTCTCCCTTTCTTCGACAACAGGCACAAGGTGTGATTTTTCAACAGGACAATGCCCGAGCGCACACAGCTCGAGTTACACCAACGCCTGACATGTAACCGATCGAACATCTTTAGAATGCTTTGGATCTTCGTATTCGTCAACGACGACAACCACCTCCAGATAACCGCCAGCAACCTGCTCAAGCTCCCCAAGAAGAATGGCAGCGCATTCCACGTAATGACGTCAGACGTTTGATTTTCAACATGCGTCGGAGGGTGAAGGCATGTAGCGTGGTCAGGGGAGGACATATGCGTTATTAATGTGAACTGTTTTCAATACACTGAACCTGGATTTCCCTGCAACGGGATCAGTCATGACAGTGAACTTGGACTTTTTTTTACCCCCAAGCCAATATTGGAGACTGTGCCGTTGATACCGGAAGCTGATTTGTTGCATTTTTTATGAATATGATATCGTCACATGTTCTTGTTGAATAAACATTTTGCTTTTTTAATCTCACTTTTGTTTTTATTCTGCAATCTAGATTAAAATATATGGTAGCGTTTCTTTTTCCCGTGAGTTTATATCACTTCTAAATGCCCTTCAGTGACTTGATATAGCTAAGCGTACATGTTTTAACTTTTTATCAACATGCAGTCATATTTTCATCAACACGATATGAATCTTACGTAACTCGTCTTCATTTTATCTTTCCTAATTACACAATGAAGAACCTTGTAAAGTAAAATAGAATTAATTGGTTTAAGACGAATTTGTTATTTAACATGATTATATATTTAAGGAATTTTAACAAAGGAAGATTCTATAGAGTTTGTACGACAGGCTAGGATATACTCTTGTTTAGATTCATCCCGGGCACGAATGACTAAGAGCAAGTAGATATTGATGTAAACATCATAGTCATAAATCAACTATTGACAGTTCGTAGTAATCTACAAGAAAACAATGACTATGTGTCGCATATATTATTACATAGACAGGTACTTTATCCTTGACGAATTCAGAATGTATATAGGTATATATTACTGAACTGAACATCGCGAAAAAGTGTTCTTGTCGTGTTCATCATTAGTGCAGATGCACTGTTGAACATTTTGTCTGTTTGTTATGGAAATCACTTGAAAATAGTTGTTCTCGAATGTCACAATATTAGCATTGCTTGTAAACTCGTTGAATAAAACTGAAACGTCAGCAAATAAGATGCATGTCGATACATTTAAAGAATCAGAACAATTTGGGGTGAGAACATAAGTCAGTCACAATATCTGTGTAAGATTATTGTAATATGCGCTAAAATTGAAATATTATAATCACCGTTCTTATAATGAACTTTACTCGTGACCATCATCCAGGCTTTAAACATGCAGACATCATATCCATGATAAGTGAAGAGAGCAAAACGCAAGCTATATATTTCTGTAAGTTATAAATCAGTAGACAATTTCATTAGTACATTGATGTATTTAGGGCATTGAAGCAATTTGTATGTTTAATTTATATAACAAGGATCCTTTGAACATTATACTATGCAAAATATGTTAGCTTCAGCCCGATGATACTACACCCAATTATCCGTAGTCGTAGTAAAATATGTCATGATTGTGAAAACTACGTGCGACCATTTCAGTGGGAACACCTTTTAATCATTCGAGTCAGGAAAATGGATTTTCGGGGTTAACGAAACTGCATAAGTTGCAATTGTTAACATTTGTTTTCCTTTTCAAGAGATTCTTTATTCCTTTGTCAAACGTGCTACAGTGCCTTTAATATTAAGATTAAAATTAGGGGATCAAATATTCATCCGGCCTATCAGGTTCGAATCCTGTTTGAGTCATACCAACAGACGTGTAGACTCATAGGTTGTAATTGAAAAGCGACCAGGAAAGACAATACTTTTGCTGTATAAGAGAATGCTTAATGCTAAATATTTTTTATAACCGTTTAACATAAAAAGAAAATCGCAAGTACGTTACTAGTAATTCAATTCTATTAGGCTGGTTGTGCTATGGTTAAAGCAGCCTTAAACGTCGAATTTTAGCATTTACTTTCCATCCCTCAATGATATATGGTTGTTTTGGAGCATTGTACGATGAATCCATAATTTGCAAACAGGAAAATGATATCCGGTCCTAATACGTTTCTCATGACCTTTGTTTAATCAAAATAAGCTGATATCATGACCCATGACATGTCTCCTGTAGCTAGCTACAAACGTCATCGATAACCTAAAGATTGCATCTTATCGAAAGAAAACTGATAAAATATTCTTTACTGTTTATACAAAACGTAGATTATTTTTTCAAAAAGTTTTTAAGATGTTTTCAATAGATTATTGACAATTGATAGTGTCACCCCATTGATTGCAAATAGCTTACATGTAATTATGTTCACTATTGAGTCATAACGTAAAGCCGATATGCCGAGCTTATCAAATGTTTATGTTTGATAAGGCTTATGTTATTGACGTGTTCAGTAAAGCCTGGGTTATATGCCGGCGCCAGTGTTGATATAATCTTTCGTGTGATATTCCACACGTTTCAACTCAATATTTCATACGTGTAAAGTAGCAGAGACTAACAAATCATTCATAATCTTGATTCTTTAATCTTTAATTGAAAATCGATAAACACTCCTCACCTTTAAACATATGTAAAGCGCGTCATATCGAATTTGCGTTTTTTTAAACCTAATGATTTTAGATTAACCATTCTATTTAGCAAACAAGATACCTAATAATTCATTGATAAAAATGTTTGATAATTGGTTTCTTTTAACGATTTATTACATGTATCATTCATCGCCATAAACAGTGATAGCTTAAATATCAATTTTGCAGTGTCCTCAATTTCGAATTAGTCAGCCACGGAAACAGGACGAGTTAAATCTGTTCAGATCTGATTCATCACCGGGGAAACTGGGCATTGAGAGGCGACAGAGCATGTGATTCCGCCTCAAACCGACCAGCATTCAGTCAAAACCGGTAACGTTACTATATTTAGATTTGATCTAACCAAATCACGAGCTCTTCCAGTGAAGCATATCACTTAACAAAGCCTCATTGTAACCTCATTCAGAGTGCCAACCATTCATGGGTACGGTCCGAGGTGACCTCACCCTACTCTCATTTGAACTATTTATCCTTATAAGGATTTGTTTGTGCAGGATGCAGCAGACAGCATCAACCCTTAATTGAATGTCACACAATTGTGATAAATTGTAACACATTTGCAGTAATGGAATCGTTTATGTAATAGACAATAGCAGCCATGTTACAAGCGGTAATAAACAAATTATTGTTATAGGTGAGCGGTCAATAGACATTTCAAAGCATACCATAGGTGAGAATGTGGCCCATTTTTAACATTTTGAATTGGTGTGAAAATCCCTGCATGTGTATTTATCAGGTGTGATTATGTAGAAAAAGTGGTTTTGTTATGGTAGAATGCTGTTTTTAACAGTTACTTTGATTTATGTCCTTTAGCCTTTATGCATATATCCGTTCTGAAATTATTGATAATATTTATAAGAATTCACTGTCGTCATTATCTTCCCATGATGTTTTTATTACTGTAATGCAAGATAAAATAGATAGTAATGCCTTAGCCGCAAGTATTCATAAAATGTTTGAATTGCGTAAAAACCACCGCAATTAACTCTTATCAATCAGGGTGTTTTTTGCTTTTTATGTCCTTTACATGTGTTTTACTTATATTTTTATGTACATTTGACAATGAACTGTACAATCGTGTCTCATAGGTCTTAACGGCCGGATATTTTCTTTTTAGCTTGTATTAATATGTGGTCGAATAATGTAAAGAAAATTTGTGACACGTTAATAAAATATTTTTCTTCTTCTTTTCTTCTATGTCCGAATTGATGATTATTGAATTTCGCTCTAAAGTTGTGTACCTAATGCATTGCCTCGAGTGATCCTATCAAATTTTCAATCGATTTTTCTTCCAATATACAAATTGACGGCATAATGTTGTTTCCTGTAGTTAATTGTTGGTGTCAAAATGTTCCAATCGTTGAAGTGAGGTTCTATAATAAAATCAGTTGACGGATCGCACCTAAGTATCAGCAATGGAAAAGATTAAAAATGGGTAACCCGTTTCATCACTGGATAATGTGAGTTTGAAGGGGTCCCTTTCTCTAGTTTAAACATGGGCCGAGAGATCGATATTGTTACCTTAAGCAAAATACTTAAATCAAATTATGACCATTACTGTATCTGGGGATTGCTTTATGTAATTTGATATTGACCAGGCGGCGTTTAGACACCAACTCACTCACTCGCCCACTCTTGGTAACCTCCAAGCGTATAAATTGTCTGCTTAGGTTAGACGAGGAATATTATGTAATAAGAGTTAGAGAAATAAATTTTTGAAATTTGGATGTAAATTTGCACAATATAATTGTATCTGACATATTGTTTACTACACATCCCCATTTAGCTAGTGTACATTTGTACCTACAGATTTACTCTGTGCATATATTAGATGACAAAATAAAAGAACACGTCAGATGCAGCAGTCATCATACTCATGTCATAGCATATAAATGATTACTGTCGTTTGATCTTCTGTGATGAAGTCACACTGTACCACAGGCGCCAGACTCTGAATTTACAATATCATGTAAGTATATGTACATGTAGCTATATAACATAAACAAGGTCTGACACTAGTGACAGAGTCGTGTCTGCAATAGGACCGGAGTTGGTTTCCTGGCTCGGTTACCCTCTGTAAACTTCGTAGACAGATCCCAGTTCGCATTTCTGGTCCTATTGCAGACACGACTCTGTCAGACCTTGTTTATGTTAAATAGCTACAAGTTCATATACTTACATGATATCGTAAATTCAGAGTCTGACGCCTGTGACTTGTACGTACAGATTGTGCACAGAATAGATGACAAACAAATATAGTAAATAAATAAATTACATGCAGCAGTCATCACATTCAGGTCAAAGCATGTTTGAAAGATTACAATCGTTTGATCTCCTGCATGATCGAGTCAAACAAAACAAACGAAATACATTATCTTCATTTGCTTATCTGCCGATGGTCACATCTAATATGTCTGAGATATGTATCTATCTGAGTGTTGTTCCCTAGAGCTTGGACACGACTACTGTCTGGATCCCATGTTGTTGAGTCTTATTTTCCTGTTTACTGACACTGGTCTCTCCCTGTACCCTTGACAAAGGTTACCATCGGTCTAACAAGTGGATGTACATGTACATTTACAGCGTAAACACGATAAACTAATGATACATCAAGATCTCATCTTAATACATGTAGTCATAGAAACTGTATCTCAAAAACGTGTTCTCATTGTCAATGTGGAAAGTGTCCCACACTTATAAATAGTGCCACTGGCGCTGTCGTTTACGACTTTTCATTGAAAATAATTATATATGTTCATACAAATTTTAAAGATGCAGGGGTTTAACAAATATCAGTTTATTATCCTCATTTTCCATAGGGTTGGCTCATATCAAGCCTTTTACTATCCACATCAGTGTAAGAAATATATTCGTTCACATTTTAACTATTTGAATATTCCGGTTTACATTTAATTTGATAGAATTTCTACTAGAATTTGTGCAAGTCATAGTCTTCTGGCCGATAACCAAACATATCATAGCCTACTTATGTATGATGCAAAGAATAGACAAAGTAATAACATATTTCGTATGACAATGTGCTATAGAATGATAACAATGCCAGAAAAATTCATTTGAAAGATATAAACAAAATGGTTTTAATACCACGTGGTGTTAAAATATTTTTTCGGGAACTGTACTTTTATTCGATGTTCTTGTTTACTATCTTGGTACCTTAAAAAAATCCATAGTTATTCTCGTATATAGATTCGAAGACAAACAGTATTAAGGCGTGTAACAGTAGTCTCATCACTGGGAACATGAATGGTGTTATCCAATGCAATAGTGTCCTTGTGTAGTTTTGTACGTAAACAAGTTATATTGGATCAATAGAACCAGATTACCATTCAAGATAACAGGATGAAAGGTAATCGCCCCGTGATCTTCCCTTTGTCGTCACCCCGTGATCATTCTCTTTGTCATTTAATGCTATATTTGGCTGTAGTATTGTTAATATGAGCCACTTATGGATTATCATGCGTATCATCTAGATGGAGCGTGATACTCACATTTATACGAACATAACACTCTCAAGTCTTTCTCATAGTCTCCTGGCCATTGGGGTCGTCTCATAAAACAAACTAATATCTATCTATAGAATTATAAATTTAAGATATCCTTAATCCCTTCTTGTCAGTAGACGTTAAAGGTTTTTCCTCGCGTTAATTGGCTTGGCATATGTCATTTAAAGATTTGTATCTCATGTTGCATGTAGTCGTCCGAAATTTGGAATTTTTTCTTCAATTTTATAACTTTTCTGGGCTTATTTTTTTAATTTGATGTTTCTTTATAAAATTCATTTTATTTTAATAACCATTTATTACGTTTACCAATGTATGTTTCGACGACTTGGAGCTAGTCTAGAGCGAGAGCGTGGTTTAAACAAACCGTAATGCCGGCACTGTATTGTCCATGGAAAGTTTTAGGCGTGCTGTGGAAAACTCCGAAGAGGCATGTTTTTCCAATAATCAAGCTTCATGCACCATGCTCAATGAGGTCAAGCTAACTCTGAACTTTGAATGGATTATTCATGTTATAAATATATTTTTCACAATTCACCATATATATAAACATGGTATGACTGCAGGTAATGCAAAAAAGTCCTTTTAATCTCCATTTTCCAATAATGTTACGTTTGTTTGAAAAGACCTCTAGACCTGCCAGCTCGGTCCACTTCCTTATTAAGTTGTTTACAGCGAGCACTCTCCGCTTGTAAACACATGCCGTTCAACAACACACTGACTGAGCTTCGGGGGTTGTGTCAAAACTATAATTAGGTAACCTTTCATATACAATAACACACCAAGTGTGCATGAATACTGTATGGTTTGCCCACGCTAAACAAGTAATATCCGGGGTGACAGCTATTCACCAATGCATGTATGAAGTTATTTCAAGGAGTGCTTTATTACAATGGCACATGTAACTTATTCCTACATGGCATAGGTTACGACGGAGCAGGAATATTTGTTTTGACACAAAAGTATTGAGGCTTGAATGGCATAAACTATAAGCTCTACGGTAGGTGCTGGGTGGAGATGACTATGGCAAATCTTCTGTGCAGAAACTGAAATTGATTGCTTAATTTGTTTTTACCCGAATAAAAAAAATTTGAAAATGAATAAGATATTGAAAACAGTTATTTTGATAAGAATGAAAATAACATGTTTACAAAAATAAACTTTAGCAAACAATCGAATTTCATACTTGCCAGTGGATGTCAAGCAAGTCAATAGCAATTGACAGACGCGCGATAGATATATGTTAAAATTTCAAACGTGAGACTTAAATGTCTACCACGTGTCTGATAGAAATATGTAAACATTCAAATATGACATTGCACGGAGAAATCCAATCAAGTCAATAGCATCATAGAGACATACATTTATTAGGAGTGTACTACAATTAATATTTCCGAACCAATGTGTTTCTATAAATAAAGCATAGTTATACTCTTTAAGATCGATCTTAATTCATATTACTTTAGAGTTTTCAGTTAGATTTCTCGCAGAAATGATCCCATGAGTCTATTTTAGGAGAAGAAGAATGTTTTCTTCAGGTGTCACACGCTATTCATATAATATTTCCACATAAAAAACTGGTAAAACATAGCATCCAGCCATATGGCTTGCAAGACACGAATTACAGAAAATACATAACAAATTGATAATGAATATCAAACATCAAATTTCACATAAACTGTTTTATTTTCAACTGTTTCAACACATTTTAGTTGACCCATTATATATAAAACAAATTTGAACCCCTGATGTAAACAATGCACGCCATAAATCGTATCAATAATAATCGATATGAAAAATTAATATTTTCATTAAAAATTTTATGATATCATGTTTGAATTGAACCCATGTAAGTGCAATCAATACGCACATCACGATTTGTTGGCAGCCAGCTGTTACTTGGAATTTGTGTTATTTCAGGTCAGGATTACAGGCTTTCAGGTCATGATGATGCAAGACTTAATAGCCAGAGCTTTGTGAGAAAGCTGACCAGGTTAAAAGTGCTTATTTTATTACCTGTTTACAGATCGAACGCTGTTAGAATTACCTGAGCATGGCCTGTGTTTGCGTATGACGTTCACATTGAAAATATTGCATGTACTGGTCGACGTTGGGTTTTCTGGTGACTTTAAGTCTCTCAGATAGCTCTAAGAAAGCCAGAAGCTGATTTTTTTCCATTTTCATAAGATTTAACATGATAAATTATACTCTTGATAACAATGGTAAAACTTATTTTTAACAGAAGATGTAATGAAAGAAATCGATGTAAATATGTAAATATTTATAACAATTTCACACAGATGATTAGATAATTTAATGTTAAATCATAGGAATGGCAGCATTATTTGATATTGGTTAAAAGCAAAAAGTCTTTATATAACAGTTGCTTTCTTTTCCCGAGTATGAAATATAAACTGTTAACCGTATAAAGGGGCCGTTGTTGAATCTGTTAGCAGGAATAATAAATCGTAGTAAAATGACCTAACAGAAAACGTGCGTACAAACTACAACGACCTAACTTGTTCAATCGGTAGCGAATGTGGATCATTTTCCGATTCCTACTACGTTTAAATCAACATAATTACTTAAGTTTAAGACATTTTATAAGAAACTGTATGTATAATGAATGGAAACGTTAGGACTAGGACCATGCCTTTAAAGTATAAAGTTTTCACAACATGACGTCAAAAGCATAATTCACCGCAAGTCGGGTAAAACCTGACCATGTTCATATTACAGTTATTTTTCAGGGGATGTTGACTGATTTTGCGACACTTGTGACACAATCCGTGCGAATAAGACAGCCCCAGGCACACGACGTGCTACTGTTATGAGGCCGATTCTCTTCTCTTAACATGTGCCAATATAATCAATGATTATTGACATAAACACCTCAAAAGTGTGAACTGAACTTACAATGTAAACACTAATTTGGTATTACGCCACACCAACACCGTTAAAAACCTCAAGCGTGTTTGTATGTGGGCTGTAAGATGTATGGCATCAGTCATTTAAGATAATCCTTAAATTACCTTTGTGAACCCTTCTGCCGATGTAAACAATCGGCAGCTGCTTTGCACAATGCAATGACTTTTTTATCAATAGAGTAGGCTATCGATGTCAGGGTTTACATATGGGATATTATATGAGTGTCCATGACATACCATGTTTACGACACGAGTGCTTAATATTAGTATTTCCCGAGCGAGAGCGAGGGACATACTGATTTTAAGGCACGAGTGTCGTAAACATAGTATGTATTGGACACTCATATAATATCCCCTATGTAAACCCTGACATGTAAACCTATGATATACTGCTTATTACCGAAGTCGAGAAATCAAAGAAAATAATCAAAATCAACATCCAGAATAGGCATAGGCGCATTTTGAACACAACTTCATAGGCGAACTGTGACGTCAAAGCATTGTTTTTGACGTGACGTCACAATGAATAAGTGATATTTTGCCCTAGGGCATCGTATTAAAATTATTAACCCCGAAATAATTGCCCTCGTAGGTAATAAATGTAGGCATGCACATTATATAGAATTATTAGTGATTGAATATATATCTTTAATCCAATGATGATACAAAACACTATAAATCTCATACACTAGTCTGATGTTAGTCAGTGGTCATAAACTGAAATCCTTCCTTCTGTCTGACTGCCTGTTTCTCTGTCCGTACATGTATGTTAGGAAAAAAATTATATATAGTTACATTGCATCGCTATTAAACAAATTCAAAATATTCCGTTTTGTTTTCAAAACAGACGATGCATTTTAATTTTTTCTGAGCTCGATTCGAAATTTAGAACCTCTTTTATGATGTCTTAACGGCGTAAGTTTAAGAAATATTACAATAAACGATTGACTTCTACCACGATTCAACACACTTCAGATGCTATGTTGATTAACCATCAAAGCCTTATAATGATTTGTTTTGCTCTTATTAGTAAATTTTCGATACAGATCAAGTTAAAGATAGGTAAATAAAATCGACGATTGTTCTTTAGAGAGCTACAGGTATGTGTTAATCTCTGGATGAGGGGTTCGACACAGTTTCAGTCGTCATCTACACAGAGGAAACAGACATGCATTTACATACATGACAAGCCCTTGATGCAAATTTAAATTTTCATTTGACGATGTTTTTCAACAGTTAATTTTTACCTACAGTCTGACTATTAAGGCATATACAAATGTTTTAAACACCAATCAAAGACAAGAATGACAAGATTTATGGATGATCAACTTCTTTATATGTATACACAAGAATAGCAATATTTATGGATGATCAACTTCTTTATGTGTATACACAAGAATAGCAATATTTATGGATGGTCAACTTCTTTATGTGTATACACATAAAGAAGTTGATCATTCATAAATCTTGTCATTCGTGTTCTAAAACTTACTCACTCAAATACCACTCAAACAAACCAATTGGAATTGGATACATCAATTGTTAATCCAAGCATCACGATCTCTCACATAAATCAGGTTTCAGGATGAAAACAGGTAAATGTATAATTATTTGAGCAACATGTAACTACAAATATACCATACATACGTAGTAGACCACTAGTATTATTCATGAAACAAACAATGTTTCTCTTTCTAGTTCACTTTTTATCAGTTTAAACCGCGTATTTAACACAATAATAAAATGAATTTTAAAAATTTAAGCTATAACGTTTATTTAAACAAACATATTATTTGCATGTGACAGTGGTATTCAACCTTCTAAAATTACCAGGTGACGTCAAGCACTTTAATTGCAATTGCGTCAGTAATTCTATTTTTCACTTGCGGGTCACAAATACGTTTCAACATGAAGATGTTGTAGCAAATAATACATGCACCTTCCAAGAAGCGTGATTCAAGCCGATAGCATCGTCTGTCACGTAGTTTTGCAACTTTATCTTATCACGCTAAAAATCTTATTAAAGGGGCATTAGCAGGTTTTTTACAGATTTATTTCTTCAAATTTTCCCTGTTAACATTACGTTAAAAATGTATTATCTTCAGAGGGTAAAAACATAAACAAATACGATCATCTTTATTAAGCAAAAATCATTGTCGGCCATTTTTGTGTGAACGCCTTTTTATCATTTGAAATAGGTAAATGAATTCACATAGCTTGACCCATCTTGGTACTTATGTTTTGACATTGCTACTTTTAATTAAAGAACATTGACATGCAATTTGTAACATTTATTTTCGTTTTCGTGAGATCACTTATATCTATATAAAAAATAAACTGCTATTGCCCCTTTTGGATGGTCAGCAAACGTCCAAAGATAACTAAAGATAGATTTTCAATTTTAAAATAATTTTTTTCATTACTAAAACATTTCAACAATAAAAATCCATATCAATGATGATTGTCAGTACATTTTGGGGGCACAGGCCAGTTAAAGATACTTGTTTACAAGGTACGTGTATTCGTTAAGTCCTGTTTGTATGCTGTTCAAATCGTTTGTCAAAAGCTTTAACAGTCTGAACGACTCTAGATATGTTTTTCGTCACCTTTAAAAAATCTGAATAATGCTTTTCATTGAGGTGTTATCATGAAAATTGATAATCTATTCGTAAGATGATACACTTAGTGATGGATATCTTTATTACTCATGTTGATAACTTTTTTTTCACAAAACATTGCAGTTCTTTTAAGTTAATGTGAGGAGAAAATAAATACGTATGTATAAATATTTGATGACAAAATAAATCTCGTAGAACATTAAGAAATTAAAATCTTATTAAAAAATGCTTTATCTAAAAGAATTATACACATAACCAATTAGGGCTCGTCAGTCGTCACTCTCTATTACACACGGTGTACCGTTCTGCGTGACTCACTAGAATGTTCACTGTCGTCTCGCCGCTGTGGCACTGGACGATCTAGCCGCGGGAAAAATCGCTGGGGACACGTGACATGACGTAGATGCCTCGTTCTGAAACTGACCCTTGACCTATCGTCATGTTTACCTTATGGTGTATAAAAGCGAGGCCGCAGCGCGTATCAGCATATCTCACTTGAGACACCAAGAGCGTTATCACACTCACCTGTCTCCCAAGTCACGTGCTACTGTCCATTTGTGACTCATTCCGATTCTGGGAAATACCTTGCTGTATAACTAGCCAAGTAAGTATATCGTGATTTGTTTATGCGGTTTTATTTTGTTCTAAAGATGAAGTTTTATCTTAATTTCGTCCTTATTGTCGGATACTTATTTATTATGCAAGTAAATTTTGTAAAATGTCTTAAACGGTAATATTTTTGTTTTAGCTTTTGATTTCATTTTACCGTCTTTTTGTATTTTTTGGCTGCACATTTAACTTTCCTGAGTCGAAATATGCTATTGAGAAGTGTAAACTTGCACAATATCATAATCTAGAGGTATGACTTGATGCATGTACTTTATATTGACTGTTCCTCTGAACATTTTACGTTAATGACAAATTTACTAAAGTATTTACTCTCCTTTCCAGATTTGACAATGCTGATCACAGAAAATATTGAGAAGGCAAAACGTCTCCCTGGCGTGGTCCCCTACACAACCATCCTCCCCGACGGTCGGCTCGTCATCATCGACTCGATGACCGACTCGCAGATCACAGAGACCTTTACCTTGATACAGGCCGCCGCGCAGACCGGAAATGGCTTCGGAGTCGACGAGTATTCGTCCGAAAAAGAGTTCCGGGAAGATATCGAGGGTGGTTACAAATTCGCCATCATGAGCAAAGAGAACGGCGAGATGCTTGCGGCCTTCATGTTGGCCATCAGCAAATACTCACGTGGGTGCAGTGTGGCCGATCCTTTCATCATCGTCAAGAAATCCGAGCGGGGCAAGGGCATCGGAGAGTTCTGTCTGCGAATGTGTGTAGAGTTTGCCCAGGAGTTGGACTTCATGGGCATGTACGTGGACACTTTCAGCAATAACCGATCCATGATCAAAATCATCGAGAATGTGGGAGGTTTCACCCAAGTGGGTTGTCTGCCCATGGGAGGAAGGATGCTGGACGGGTCCATTGTCAGCTCCATCATCTTCTACAAAGACTTCAATCCATAAACTTTAATCTGCTCGTATCAGGTATCTATCTTCCTACGTCCCTACGTAGTATTACGTCATTAATTGTCAATGGCGCAACAACCACGACATCGCAACCACAATCTGGGTTTATCGCCCCTGCTGGAGAAGTCATGATGGAGGCCGATTAGCTCGTTGTGATAAAGAATGAGATGAAGCATGATAAAGAACTGTGCTTGAGGCCATGTTGAGTTGATAGTCGGGGTGCTCAGTATTACCGATGTAAGATAAAGTATTAGAGAGAGGAAAGAGGTGAATCAATAAAATATATATTGGAAATTGTTGTGTGTGTGTTTTTTATCTATACTTATATTTTTTGATCGATAATCAAGAATTGATGTCATGCGTGTCTTGGTAGACTCAAATCTACATGATCGTATGGAATGGATTGTCACCATATATCTTTTTAGATTGTCTATGACACTCTAAAGTTAAATTCATCTTATACTATCATGAAGTTTTCAGATCTGCATACTTCTATATTGCAAAAGAAATATTTGAGGGATATTGACCTACATGATCTGGTCTGAAAGGACTACGACTGTGTTTTTAAATATAAATATTCCGTTTGCATACAAACATATTACGCGATAAAATAGTTTTTCCAATTGAAATTAGAATAATAGTTGTCATTAAAAAAACACTTTTGAAGTTGTACATCACTGATCAATAATTTAAAACACTTAGCACTTAGTCAACATACCTGTGGTGAAAAAAGAACATGGAAGGTATTTTTCCATCTATGAAAACTACGTTCATAACTTCACTGTTGACGCGAAAGAAAATATTTACTTTCCACTCGTGTTATTAACCTCGATGTTCCCGTTGCTGCAGCCTCGTGTCACTTTAAACGGGACACTGTCTTTCTGCACATAATAAACACAGCGATGTTTCATTCATTCAATGTAGTTCCGTAACCCAAAATAGACTCGCTACTGTTAAACAAATTCATCAAATTGATAAGCATTGTTGGATAGAATTGTTCTTACTTCAGAGATCAAAGTTTTAATAGCTACATGGATAACTTTATAAACAGAGACTATTACGAGGGAATGTGTTTAATATGACTTTAATCAGATCCAGGCAGGAGCGAGGCTTTTGCACAATTTGCACACATTTCGTAACATGGCACACTTCCAAATGTAATACTTTCTTTATTACCGTTTTTCATTCAATTGAATCGCATAGAAATATCAAGAAAACAGTCTCTTCTCCTCACTACTGACGGCAATGTCATGACAAAATGTCACGCACAATGGTTTAATTACGTCACAGACGCGCTGTAACAATCGTTGCACATGTGCTCATATTCAAAACTTGTCGCTACTTATGTTTCACTCCATGGGTATCAATCATATACATGTTACCCATATAGTTAATCATAAGTGATGACATATTTTCAATATGAGCACATGTGCACATATCACTTTTGCCTACCAACGATTGTTTCAGCGCGAGTAACCTTATTATGTCGTCTGTGACGTCATCAAACCATTGTTCGTGACGTCACTGAAGCGGGCCGCCGCAAAGAAAGCAGGCCGCTTTCCGTGTGTTTTAAATGAAATAGAATTGGTAATAAAGAAATTATAACCCTCGGAATTGTGTCATATGACTTTTACGAAACTCATGCGAACTTGTGTATAACCCTCGCTCTCGCTCGGGTAATACAAAAATTCGCACTCATTTCGTAAAAGCCATATGACACACTCCTCGGGTAATAATCTCTATGAACTGCATGGTAGGGTCAACATTATTAGTTCTTTGTCAAGTACTATATATACATGTAAATATATATATACCAGTATACTTGTACACTTGCCACGTTGGTCAATGGATGCACTGATTGAGTGCATTTTTCAGTAACTGGTGGCAAATAAACGTATGAAGATAAAACCTGAAAATACTAAATTATTTGTTATGGTTTCAAGTTGACTTTTCTGTTTACACTAGGAAGTTGTAGTATTTCAGTATATAGACCATGCTTTTAAGGTATTATTAAATGGTATATAACTGCCCTAAATCATAACGAATACTGTTTAAAACGTGCAACCATTAAAGGAATTTAATTGTAACTGAAAATGTAACGATAGCACTGGTACTTCCTGCATAATAAAGATTCACATGCCACCATCAGTTTCCCATAACGTTGATATGTAACATTTAAAATAATTCAGTTACAAAATACAGTTCCTGCCCTCTGAAAAGACTAAACTTCGAAACCTTCCAAATTGCCAGTTAAGGGGTTGATGACGGATAAAAGGGAGTTTCCCATGTGTATAAGGCATTTTGGACCCGTAGAATGTGTCGGATAAGACGATGCGACGATGTGAGGGATTTGAAGGATGCTGGTTTGGAGAGGGATTAAACAGTAAATCTGATTTTTATAGAAACAATTACAAAGCAATAAAGATTCATTTAAATATATTCAGATAAGATTATCAGATCATTAGATATTTTGTCAATCATGATCATCTCAATTTTATAGTTTTGTTTGTGTATCGTCACGTTCATATTGCATGAGAGTACCCTGCTTGACGTAGGAAAGCTTTATAACAATTTTATAACCTCATCTCCATTACTTATCATCCCAGCTCTCGGGGCGAATTATGAATGAATTGTGGACAAATTCCTCACACCAGAAATAGTGTATATCGTGTAGGACATAAAACCCGAAGAGGAATTTCTGACGTCATAGAACCTGTATCGGAATCCTGTGGGACAAACTTCACACATGGAGACCAATAACGGTTGATGAATACGTCATCGGAGATGAACATGAACACATATATGCTAGGATGGTCCATAACTAGAGGGAAGTGCGGAGATACATATCGTTACATATTTGCTGACAAACTGTTTTATAGAATTGGGTTGGGTTGGATTTATTTCTCCATTAATTATCATTTGGTTATAAAATATATACTAAGGTGTCATGAAATATTGGGGCATGTAAGCACGGATTCCTTTTAAATGATCATTTGCTGCATTTTGTTTTCGTGTGATGGCCGTTATTTAAGATTAAGGTATTGTTAAATTTTCAGTTTGTTATAAAATGCAACTTGAAAGTGAAATGTAAAATTTCCTTTTTACATTATTATTTTTGGTTTATTATGCCGAAGTTTCCGTTTTAATAAATGCATGGCTCAGAAAATGTCAGTGTCATTTATTCATCCACGCATTGATTAATAATCGATTTATATTATCCATTTGATAATTTAAAGTTAGAAACACACTTGTTTAAGCCGGTTGTCAGTAGGACATCTCAGAATCGTTCGTTCTTTTAAAAAACCCCAATTATTTCAGTTAATATATGAAAGCAGCCTTAGAGAAATTCAATTAGAATCATAATTTTTGCCTCACTTTATCAGTTTGACATTTTTAATATTTGTGTTTCGTAACAAAAATTAGCGGCAAAGAAAACTTATGTGGAGGCTGAGGAAACGTTTTAAACGTCGGTGAAACTTTTCAAACCTTAGGAAAACGTTACAACATGAGATAAAGTAACATGTATGTACAATCTAACTAAAATACCAACAGCTGTGCCTGTAATATCAATAGGGTAATAAGATGATTTGAATTACTATCTTGTGAAATCTTTATTTTGGAGAATAGCAGAATAAAGCTTGTTTAATCGTGATATTGACAATATAAAGCTAGTATTATTACCCTCGGATCAACATAGCACAAAGATGCAAAAAGTCTAAGGTATATAACATATTTGTAACACGACAACAAACTGTGCATTCATGACAAAATGTTGATGTTTTGTTAATTGATTATGAAAAGAAGTCAAATAAGTTGCTGATTTAAAACATTGTACAATCCATCAAGTAAACCAACGTGGTAAGTTAAGCTGAGTGGCTTTATCATATTATATATCATATATCATATATTAAAGCTGAAAAGCTTTGGCGATTTCGTTATTTGTAAGTTGTTTGTCAGTATTCAAATGATATAGTTAAGGTTCATCTTATGCATTCTTCTCTCAAAACGTTTTTTCAAATGCAGTGCTAGAGACATATCGTTGAAACAATAATGTTTTGGGGGAAAAAGACTGTCAAATACATTGAGTTAACGCTCATTGTATTTGTAACTATCTATTAACTTAGACGCCTTAACTGACGCCGCAACGATTGCATGAGAAAATCAATACCCTCACAGTACACATGAAAGCTGCATGGTGCTGAAGTCACGTGACTACCACTGCGTGAAAAAATGATATTTAAAATCTTGTAAATATCTATTAAAATTGTTTTTTACAAGATATTTACAAAGATTAAAATACTTCTTTACAAAATAATAAATATATTAAATGTCATCTTTACAAGATATTTTCAAGATATTTAATCCCTTTGTAAATATTTGAAAAGGTTTGTAAAGTTTTGTAAAGTTTTGTAAATGTTTTTAAATGTTTTTAAATGTTTTTAAATATCATTTTTAATCTGAAATAAATATTTTTAAATATGATGATTAGTTTGTAAATATCATCTTTAATCTGCATTAGATATTTGTAAATATCATCTTTAATCTGCATTAGATTATGTAAATTACATATTTAATCTGCATTAGATATTGAAAAATACATCTTTAATCTGCATTTTGATATTGAAAATTACATCTTTTATCTTTATTAGATATTGTAAAGAACATCTTTTTTGTCGATATAAAAAATGTTAATCTTTTTTTAATATTGAACTTAGATTCGTATAGGTTTGTACCTTGGTGCCTTGCTTATATCATTGAAAGAGAATAAGGAGATATCTGATAAATAAAGTTACTTTGTAATGAAAGATATTGATAAAAAGTTTCGTAAATTTGATAGCATTGCCTTTGGAATGGGATGATCAACATTCTTTTATTCCCTTATCTTCTAAAAGTTTCTAAGATGGATAAGAGATGAACGGTAGTTAAAATGGAAATCTGATGGAATTTGCATGATTTTTCACAAAGACTCATATACAGCGAGGTTAATAATATTATTCGTTTTGCTCCTTTTTAAAATTCATTACCATCAATATTTTATTTAAATATACTGCTCCTAAATACTCTTACAGTTATGTTAACTTACTGACTGGGATTACCTTTGAATATAAAGTGCATTGATTACAATACCACTGTATTTGATTTTTTTTAATATATTTGATTTTAAGAACTATTCCACAATTAATATGAAAAAAAATAATTATCTGCATTTTGACGGTCATTATAACTAGTTCTATCGAATCAAACGGCATACAAAGTCACTCATGGTTAGATGAAAACCCTTTCTTTTAAAAGTTATAACAATAATTCAAAATTAATATTGTATAAATCTAGCGTCCTTCTTAAAATCAGTTTTGACAATGTATGTTGTAAATCTGACTTGAAAAAACCCTTTGTAAAATGACCTACCTCAGACACTGATATATATTATCCATTCTTGTAACTTGTATATCCTTATACACAATGTAAGCTACAACAGTTTCCATTCAGCACTGAGCATGCACAGTGTTAATCTGACAGCTTGGCATGAGAACGAGAGATTGGCATTGAGTCATAAATGACAAACAGTAATTAGTGGGCACCACTTGTGACTGGTGTATGGCTAAAACAACATACACAGATCTCGGAATGGTCCATGTTGTTTTAACAAATTGGGCCCTTTTTGCATTGATCATGTAGATACTTTAATGAATAGAAAAAATTGTTTAAGTTTTAAACATCATCTTGAATGATATTTTATATGTTTCGGTCCAATGTATGTCACATACTTGCACAGCTTACAATTCGACCTGCTTATCCTTATGGAAATGTACAAATTACCAGTACTATGTAATAAAATACTAACATTTTGAAACTAAATGTTATGTTCCTACATGTAAATAAAATCAATTTTAGTATGATACATGGCTTCAAGAATCTTACAAAGGTATATACGTCGGTCCCATTTTGAAATTTTATCAGTTTTGACTCAAAACGCGTTTAGTCTATTGACTAACGTTTTGAAACTGAAATACATCTCTATAAGGTGTTCTATTTATCAATGGAAATACATTTAAGCAAACAAAGATTCTTACTCTAGCCACGACTTTGAAGTGCCACGCGTTTTTTTCTCAAAGATATATCAAAAATATTGTAAAAGATAAGTGACTAAAAGGTATAATGCTTGCACTTTCAGTGAGTGAAATGTTAACTCCCGCTTCACAAATTGCATGTGTTTCATGAGTCTTGATAATCTTCTCTGAATTGGTCATATTTAAGAATTCAAGATTCAACTGTCTGGTGACATATTTTTATTGAACAAGTTGATAATGTGGGATGGGCAGGATAGGGTGTTTCTTGAAGGAGGAACAAATTGAGACGTCTCACCCCTGGCTAATGCCATATTTTACAGCCCCGTTCATTACATAATTATTGTCGTAAAGACTCTTCGATCCTTATGATCTCAAGACTAATTACAGGAAAGGCTAATTAGTTGGCTCCAGTCAGTCTATTGGGTCTTATCGCAGGTGCACGGATGTACTTGTCTTGTGGAAGGGGAGAGTGTTAGGCAATCAAAAGTTCAGGAGACATGACATGTGACAATATATTAGCTTGAACCCCTTACAATTGGTCAAAACTTAGTATATAACAAAATTTAAAGAACTGGATTTACGACTCTTGCTCGTGTGTTGGTCAAGATTCAAGAACTCCTCTGGTGAGTAACTTAATATTTTTTGTTGGGATTTCATCCTTGTTATTGATATAGGTATACAAGGTAAGTGAGATCTACATGAGGTATGGAAGGATTTACTCATGTCATCTTGGTTAAAACAATATCTATTTCAAAAATGAAAAGGATGTCATGTCAATTTTAGTATGTTTTTACTGAACTTATTTACGTGAATCTGGCATTCATTGAACACTATACCAGGATAAAATGTTATCCATAATTCAGTAAAATAAATATTATATAATATAACATGCGGACTGATTAGTTTGGTAATACAAACGCTCATTTAACAAGATATATAAAATGGTTATGTAAATATGTAATATGAATATTAATTTGTACACTCGATGTATTGTAACGATGTATAAACAAAAGACTACAAATGAATTACATATCTATATTTCACACATAGAGGAAACATTAGAAGTGAGTCATTTAGCAATGAAACAAATCACTACAATAAAAACACAAGTGCACAGGATATGTTTGATTACAAGGAGCGAACGGATAATGCCACTGTATAAACAGGGTAAAACCTCAAATTATATCTATCTTCTCTGCCATTGTTTACTTCCGGATCAATATACACTGTAACCAAAACGAAGAATACCATAATGATCCGGGACAAACCGCGCCAGTTACTTTCAGAATAAATAATAAAGGTGTGTATAATTAACCATTCATGCGATATAAAACAGTTTTTCTCATTTTCTGTATCATGTTGGAAATACTTACGGTTGAAGTAATATGTGTTGTTTATGCTGAGTAACTTAGATCTGTAAACAAAGTAAAGCTTTTTCAACAAAGCTACTGAAATCTAAGACTTATGTACACAATTAGATTTTGTGTTTTTTCAACAAAGCTTTTGACATCTTAAACTCAAATGATCTGCCGTCATCAATTACCAAAGTATTAATGAGGTGATTAAACTTCTTTTAACTTTTGTATATAGATGTTGTCAGTCAAATTGAGCGCTGCATTATATAAAATGAGGCAATGAAGTATTAATATTTGTATGATTGATAATAGGAAATGTAAGAAAACGAGACTTTACTGAACTATTTAAAGTGAAATCAATCATATAAAATGCCATATTTGGCTGCGCATTACAGATATACACTTATAATAAAAGCTAAATCTGACATAAGTTCCAAACATATCGCCTTTAAGCAGGGACATAAAACTAGCCTTGCCTGTTTGATTTATCACCTAAAACCTGTAGCCTTTTGGTATACCTTTTAGAGCTTTATGGAATACTCGATTTTGGTTTTGGCGCGTTATCCCGAGATCAAACCACCACTTTCCCAGGGCCGAGAATACTAAATAACCCCTTAAAGCAGTTGTGGGTATAGACTTAAATAGTCAGGGTCTAGTTATTAATCGGTTCATAAATTATATAATATATAAAAATAAGTATATATATTATAAACGAATCAGAAATAACTTGATATGAATGTTCCGTATCAACCTACTTGGTGATCCTTTTTCACAAATAAGTTGGGGACTGACTGAAGTGACCCACGGAAACTTTCGTGATTCATAATATATGTATTCTAATTTGCCAGTAACTTGAATTCAAATTTTCGAAATTGGCCAATAAACAACTTGATACTGCTTTTTCGAATCACCAGCTAATTAGCACCAGTGACCAGAACTGAACTGGCCCGTGGTCACTGAGGCGTGTCCTGCCGCATGACGTGCTAGTTTGCGGACAAACAGATTTTTGTCTCACTGGTATATACAACCAATCGCACAGCGATTTATGAGAGACACTGATACAGTTATAATGTTGATATGTAAAGTAAAGGCATCTACATTAAAGGACTAAAATAATAAAACATGTCATCTGTATAACATATTACGTCATAAGGATATCATAGCAGGCCTTGGCACTATCAAGAGTTAAAACGGGATTATTAAGTATAGAATAAAGTATTGGTTTGACGATAGCATATTAAAAACCTTCCTAATTATCAAGACAAGATACAAACAATTCCTCTAAATGACTGATATAAAGGGCAAAACAATAAGTAAGTAAGTATAACGGAAGTATAACCTCCTTAATGAAAAAACAACAGGATATCTCACAGTCATAACAGCTGTTTAAAAAGATTAGGTCATCCAAACAACTCAAACCTCAGATAAATTGATGTTAAATATATCTTTAATTATATGTATTGTTCCAAGCGAGAGACAGTGTTTTAATATGATGCTATGCGTACTATTCCATGACATGTGTACATCAATTACAACTTCTGTCAAATGGGCGTGGCTTCGAGTCATCCTTAAGGGATTTTGTGTGAGCGTTCGCCAGTCTCAATAGGCGGTCATCCAAAACAGGGTTATAAAAGATCTCCTAGTAGTCGAATTAAAGCATATTATATTATCTCTCTAATTGGCTCTAATGATTCTTATAATAATCAAACTTGTACGTTACATCTCCTCTTTATGGAAAAAGTTAACAAGTACATATATATCTTATCTAGTTAACGATGAGTGGGTCGTATGCTTTTATTCAGGAACAACTGTATGATAAAATACTACTTCAGTATATTGATTTATAAATATATTTGTTTTGGGTTTACTACAATTTGTATTTCGACTTTTCATCTCCGAAAGGTTGTTATTATGACAAGCATAAGGATGATTTATATATTGAAAACTTTTTTTTGCAACTTCCTTTGAATTTATCATCATGTCCGTCATGTAAGCAGAAGATAGGGGATGAATTTCAATGTGTGCCAGAGTGTAACCTTTTTAATGATTTACGAGATAAAGATCTTCCTGCATATTATTGTAAACATTCATCAATTGAAAAATATATTTCATGTATGTCCATCACATACAAACCGATTTTGTTACGACTCTTTGTATAAAAAATGGTCTGCGTATGCTTGATATGTCTATTAAGTTATATTCATGTATGTTTTGTTCACTCTATGTCATCATTTATGACTTTTGAGATAAATTTGACTTGATTTGACAAATGAAAACATTTCATTATTAGTATTTTATTTTCAAATAAAAATATCTTATTTATTTCAAAATTAATCTCCCTTTTGATCAGTGTAAGCTAGGGGAGCACTAATTAGGACTGTTCCATTTCAGCCAAGTGTCTAAGATATGGCTGGGACATAGTCTTTTACCAGGCAATTACCGTAACAATGCAATCAGACGAAGCGTAACGTTGTTATTTGAATGAAGCCTTAGTGATTTGGGTTAATACACGTGTCAGTAGGTATTTAGTGGAGATCAAAGGAAACTTGTTACACCGTGTGCAACAAAGCGTATCTATCATTTCAATTGAACGACGGTTTTATCATTAAACGGCACAGTTAAATCACTATAAGATATAGGTTATATGGAGGACAGGGTAATGTATTATTCGATACTGCAAAGAGTATTATCATATGCCTTTGACATCAAACATTAAATGTCTCTAGATATATAGTTTTTATCAACGCACAAAACAATTTTCTTAATGTATATAAATGTGTATTTGATTGTTTGATTTATTTTGATTATTATACATATTATTATGTATATCTATATATATAAATACGTTAATATGGCAGCTTTGCATAAGGCTAAAACAGATAGCGTTGTTGTACATGTTCGTGTTGTACAAACAGACCATTATCTTGCTATATCACTATATCAAATAGCTAAGTTGACATAAAATAGAAAAATATTAGAGAAGTAACATCATTCATTGTTCGTCCCTAATTGTAATATTAAGCATATTTGAACGGCTAGGACCTAACCTAAACTCAATACTCATAAAGTACACAAACTAAAATTTAAATAGAAAACAAATATATTAACAAACATTACGATGTATAAAATATATAATGAATAATGTATATCAACTATAATTTTACCAAGAGGCAACGTGGATATATTTCAAACGTTAAGTAATAAATGTCATTGCATTTTTGTATTATAACCGTCGGTTAGCTGTAAAGCTAAATGTTATTAAAGAATCGAAATGACTCCTACTCACCGTTTTATTTTGGATTTTTTTCTGCCTCCACTAAAAACTCCAAAAAAATAAACACTTACATAACCGTCTGTCTATCTTCAATAATATTTGTTACTATCAGCAATATGAACATTATTCTAAATGTTTAGTTATACACATGTTGAAAGGTAATGATCACCTACTCTCCCAAACGGCTCATATTTGAATAAAAAAGTGATTCTAAACTAGGACGGCAGTGTGGATCAATAACTGTCAACATATGTATAACTTAACTTGTAATAAACGCTTAGAGTAACAGCTTATTGAGTAGGAATAATCTTAGTTTCAAAAATAGTTTATTTTGAAAACTGAGAGAAATTCCAAGTTGGAGTGCCAATACAGAGAAGTTGGGGATTATCAAGAGTCATTCTGTCTCTGAATAAAAAGGTAAGATATGTATTATTAATAAGAATATCGTCTTGGTTTCATAATGTTTATTTTCCTCACTATTGACTCATTAGTTTGTAAACTATATAAGTATTGAGGCTAGGTAAGGTCCTAGACGTTCAACAATGCAAAGTATTAAAAATTTTGGACACCCGACTTTCAAAATATGATAAACGATGTAATTTGCAATTCCTTGTCTGATAACACTGTAGGATACATTGATAATTTGGTTATATACTACGTATCAGGTACGTTATTTCAATTTCAGTTTCAATTTCAAAAGAATATGTATTCATCAACATGGATCTCTATAAGAATGATTTCAGCCTCGGTCAATAATTATCTATATTTTTTTAAGGAAAAAAACAAGGTATTGGCAAAATAGATTTGTACATTTCATATTTTTAACAACAATGTTAATAAATATGTTTAAAACGAATGCATGTCGTTTAGTGTTTTCACTCTGTTTATATCGATTCAATTTTTGTTATGGTTGAACACTTAAAAAAAAGCAGAAAACAATACTTTTTCCAAATTTGTACTTTTGGGATATATAACGACAAAACTTAATTCAATTATTTGTTTACAATGCATTTTATATCCAATTGCTTGTAGACAATGACAAATACAAACGTATCAAGTAATTAAGGATTCCAAGTTAGGATGTGTCCCATCTTAAGATATATATACGATTTAAGAATGTCATATATAGTTTATCTATTTTGCAGACATACAGCTTAAATTTCATATAAAAAATAACTAAAAGAGATTTTTAAAAATGTATGAAATCAAATATTTCATACAGATTAAAATGATATTTACAAAGATTTCATACAGGATAACGATGATATTTACAAGATTTAAAACAGAATAAAGATAATATTTACAATATTTAATAAAGATTAAAGATGTTTTTTACAATATTTAAAAAAGATTAAAGATGCTATTTACAATATTTAAAAAAGATTAAAGATGCTATTTACAATATTTAAAAAAGATTAAAGATGATATTTACAATATTTAAAAAAGATTAAAGATGATATTTACAAACATTTAAAAATATTTACAAATATTTAAAAATATTTACAAATATTTAAAAATATTTACAAATATTTAAAAATATTTACAAATATTTACAAACATTTACAAACATTTACAACGGATTAAACATGATATTTACAAAATGTAAATATCTATTAAAGATGATATTTAATCTTTTGTAAATGTTTGTAAATATATTAAATATCTTCTTTTTACCCAGTGTACATGACGTGTGCCTCGGTCCTGCTGTGACCCTTGACCTCAGTCTCTGTTTACATCATGCAGCTATAAAAGGGGCGACCGCTTAAAACCAGTTCAATTCTTTCTAGAGACAGACGCCGAGCCACATCGCTCCTTTGAAGCTGATATCACGTGCTAGGCGAGACAGTTGTGACACAGTTAGAACGGGAAAGTACCTACAGCGATAACTAACAGGTTAGTCCTCTTTTACTTTTCTCTTTGTGATGTCATATCATGTTCGTATATATGCATTTGAAAATTCAATTAGGATTTTGTTTTGTCATCTTTTGATTTGAGAATGTGTTGAACTGACTATGGCATATCGAATCCTTTAAGTTATCCTATATCGTGTGAAGAAGAGTGATTCATGCCTGACTAATAACTCGACATTTTATTTTGGAATCGAAATTGCTATGGACTTTATGGTCATTGTTAAAATAATTATTCGGAGAAGTAATCAAAAGTAATCTTTGAATAATGAATATGTTACATCACAATATACCAACATAACCTGAGGATATTGTCGTTGTAATGCAATACTTGTTGTTCAAGAAATGCATTCAAACATCGTAGTCATTGCGTCAGTTTCTAAATATTTCACAATAATTGAATCAGTCAAGCGAGAAGTCACAATTTACCTACACCTGTTCACAGCGTGAGAATACATTCTTGATGAGTTACTCAATTCAAATAGTATTCTTACAGGGAGCAATCCCATGACAATATCCTCTAATGCCGTATGGTACTTCGAACATCTGATAGCTTTATTAATGAATCAAAATCGAACATTTCATAAATCAATATTCACAACTGATCTATCTAGTGCGGTGAACTCGATGTGATAATGATGCTTATATGACAGAAAGAAATAAAATCATTGATTTCGAGGACATTGCAGCGTTATAAGCGAACTCGATGATACGCCATTGTATTGATTTTCGCGATGCGTTATAGCCGTATCAACGTTCCAGAAATTTCCAGACGAAATCACATTTGTATGGTTTGTGTTTGTACACCGTTGATTGATAAAGCGCTGTATTTAAACTGAAAGTTAAAGACACGGTGCCTAGGGTTAAAGTGACATAGCAAAGAATAAGGAGCACAAGAAATTTCCAGCGTTCATCACAGCTTTCAATGTGTAGAGGTAGCGAGGCACCCTTTCGGCTGTAGCAGACATTCTAGAAACTTCCACGCTGTCTCGCGTTATACAGCATGAACTGGTGCATGTAATCCTTTACTCATACGAGCTTGGAAGGAAATATCGTTTAACTAACAATTTATTTGCCTCTGCATTGAATTCGGCTTCTATTGAAAGAATGAATAAAAGAAATTTTATTCACCTCATTCTATTGTTTATATTGTTCGCCATGTTCAAATACAGTTTCTTAAATGTATCCATTAATGAAAATGGGAAACATGTATAAACCTGCAGTGCATTGGCAAAGGGCCATGTCGTGAGAAAATAGTTATTAATAACTATGACTTGGGAACCACTGGGGTATCAACTTGCATGTGCTTTATACAGGACAATAACGATCCAACCCGGTATGCCAATTAACCGCCAAGACTGAATGATCAATGCAGTCGCTATTACCTTACAAGGACTATAAGACCCGTATTCGGTATTGAGCTGTAGCATGAAGTGACCTCGTATGCGATAGTGCGTATCACAACAACGTAGTAATCCGAAGTCAAGGCCCATACAGCTGCAACCTAATTCTATTCTAACTAGGCCAAGGCGGTTTGAACCGATGAGCGCATATTGAAATGTCGAGATGTGAAAGTGGTATGACCACGTGAAAGTGTATATCATGAAGTAGTAATTTTGATATCATTAGAAAGAAGAATTTGTGCATGTGTGATATTTACAAATTTAAAAATATATCTTGTTGTTGTAAGTAGGTTGATTCAGATTCTTAACATATCGGGTTCTTTTTTCCAGATTTGACAATGCTGATCACAGACAACGTAGACAAGGCAAAACGTCTACCTGGCGTGGTCCCCTACACAACCATCCTCCCCGACGGTCGGTTCGTCATCATCGACTCCATGACCGACTCGCAGATCACAGAGACCTTCACCTTGATACAGGCCGCCGCGCAAACTGGAAATGGCTTCGGAGTCGACGAGTATTCGTCCGAAAAAGAGTTCCGGGAAGATATCGAGGGTGGTTTCAAATTCGCCATCATGAGCAAAGAGAACGGCGAGATGCTTGCGGCCTTCATGTTGGCCATCAGCAAATACTCACGTGGGTGCAGTGTGGCCGATCCTTTCATCATCGTTAAGAAAACCGAACGGGGCAAGGGCATCGGAGAGTTCTGTCTGCGAATGTGTGTAGAGTTTGCCCAAAAATTGGACTTCATGGGCATGTACGTGGACACTTTCAGCAATAACCATGCCATGATCAAGATCATCGAGAATGTGGGAGGTTTCACCCAAGTGGGTTGTCTGCCCATGGGAGGAAGGATGCTGGACGGGTCCATTGTTAGCTCCATCATCTTCTACAAAGACTTAAATCCATAAACTTTAAGCTGACTTCGTGCTTATCTCTCTCTACGTACCTACGTAGTATTACGTCTACTGCAATGAATTACGCCAAAACCACGTGTTATGTCATCTGCAATTAATGACGTTAAAGGCACGATGTTCAAAACGGTTTTTCGCTACATGCCTCACAAACTCGACAAGTACGGGCTAGGTTCGAATCCGAGAAGGTGATTAAAGGGAAGGACAAGAGCTGTAGAGTGAATAGTGGATCAAACCGGAACACCGGACAGATGCTGTCCACACTTTATTCCATGACTAGTGCATAGAGCATGAACAAAAGTTATGTGAATAAAATTGTCAAAAATATGAATTTGTTATTGTCTATCTTTATTGTTTATTGGCATATATCTTAGATAAAACATATCAGTTCAACGTCTTTGAAAGGTAGTATTGTATCCAAGCATAGTGCATCCACAGGCTGTTTATCACCAGTAGACGATTTTGAGATTTGGTAATCGTATGGTAATGCAAATGGTAATGTTTTACTGTTAAACAAAGCATATTTTATTTCACCAAGTTTGATTTTAGATCATCCTGATTATTTAGACAATCCCTCTCTTGTACATGTTCACAAAGCAAGTGATGAGATTCTACATAAAACGTACATTGTTACACATGGTAATCTCAATGTTATCAAAATTATAAGATCTGATGATGTCGAAACTTACAGCTGCATCCCCAAGGTTTGTTTACCTTCCTGTCGTCTTTCAATCATCAGGGCTAATATGCAACCGATAATTTTGTGTTTCATTCAGAAGTGAATATGGAGTTTAACCTAGTTTAATCATAAATCTCATATTAAGCAGCTCTTTGAAGTGATCACTTGAATTTCGAAATTAGATTTTTAGTCCTTTCTACAAAAAAAAAACTTCAAGAAGTGGTCAACAGCATCATAGTTATAATCCAAGAAAGGAACTGAAACTTTTAAAATTGTGCGCTATCTGTCTATTTCATCATTGAACCTGACCTTACGATCTTTGAGAATGATTATTAGATCTAGGATTATTATTGGTGGACAAAGGATGAATGTTCATCTGGACACTTGACATACTGACTCCCGAGCAAACTTCAATTTAAAGTTGATCCTGGACACACTAGGCAGTTAGTCTAACAAAAAAATAAGACTCTGAAATGAAAAATGCATCAGTTAATTGATAACTTTAAAAATATCAAATGAAATGAAAAGGAAACTGAAATTTCTTCATTTTCCTGAAATCAAACTCTGAAGTCTTTTTATAGACTTGCTTAGGCTTCTACCTTATTTCAGGGTCTGGGTTCCGTTGCACAAAACACTAAGGTGACCTAAAAATCACTAAGGTAGCTTTAGTGTTATATTAAAAGATGGCACTAAGGTTAAAAGTGTTAAGTTGCTTTGTGCAACGACCCTCAGGCCTACAGGCTACGTAACTAAGCACTAGGCAACAAACTTTCCGGGTGTCGCTGTGAAGAAAACGCTCAAGACTGTCGCAGACTGATCTCACTACCTATCGTCTTTGACCTGACACAATTGACACCTGATCGTATCGAGACAAGACAACGGTATGCGGAAGGTGTAGCCGGTATTGTTTACAAGTAGCGGAGATTGTTGGCATAACGTTTGGGTCTGTAAAGTAATGTCACCCTACTAAAACAGAGTTTCTTAATCAGATGCCTCTTGTCCGTCTGTGGATTAAGTACATGTACGCTATAAAAAAATCTTAATACATCCTTGAAACCAGAAAGTCTTGTTTTGCTCTCTACTCCTTAAAATACACCCAGTCGTTGAATCATTCGTTTGGGAACGTTTTAGATTCGTTAGATAGAGTTGTTTTGATTGGATTATCTCTGGTTACCGTCGTATCAGAATAATGAAAGAGACATTCCTTGGGTTATTTGTGACATATATGATTAACTTTATGAATCTTGTCATTTTATCGGAAAGTACTGGCTCAATTGGTTAAGGAGATTGTCAATGTAAAGGGGCAAAAGTTGTAATTGTGATCGAAAACCGGACAATTCAGCACGTCAATTAGCCAAACGTATTTCTAATCTAAAACATGAAGAAGATAAAATTTTAGTTAACTGTGATTGAAAGAATATGTGATAAGTATAGATGTAAATGGTCCATGTCATTTCAGCTTCGGTTTAAACAATCTCATATTTTCAGATTTCTTTTTTTTATTGAAAACTAATGACCGTAAGGCACTCGGCATTTCGGATGAAGATCTGAATGAAGAAAAAAAGCGTTATGTTTTTAACTTTTGAATTCATCATTCAAGTAACATATGCAGAAACGAGCGTTGGCACGGTCTACGGATTACCTTCTTTCGTGACTGAGGTTAAATTTCCTATTTGATATATGGCTCAACACGTTATTCTTATTGTAAATATTTACGGAGGGTCATAACTATTGACAAGGCTATGTTGTCAAGATAATAATATATTACTACTCACACGATGGACATAAGACACTAATTTTTTTTCGAAAACCAATTCTATCGTTTACATACTTCGATGGTAGTATCTAATTGGTAATTCATAATAATTATTCTGATTTCTATGAAAAAAACACCTTTAATATATTGTAAAATGAAAATGTAAAGTGTCGTGTTACTAAATTTGATGTTGCGTAATAATTATTTAATTGTTGGCCGTATTGGTTTTGTTTCCTGCACATAAGCCTAGGACCGGATACTCAACACGAGATATTGGATTAATATCATTATTCAAATTACTAGTAATTTATAATTACACTTTTTGTGTCGACTAGAATTTGTTCTGCACATGTGATGTCGGAGAACTGTTTTTTTATAAGTTCTGCAAAGTCACAACTTAACCTCGTCTGTCCTTTAGCATGTAATAACATCGGCAGTCATACAGTCTATGCAGCTATTAACTGGCCTGCTAAGGTGATTGACTAAGTGTGCCGCTACGCGAAATGTAGGCCAATACGGAAGCCAACACTTGCCCTTGCGTGAAGTAATACTTCTACAAGAGTTTTAAGAGGGAAATCGAATCAGACATTTCCTCGATAAGTGTTGCTGTGCTAAGCACTTCAGAAAGGTGAACTCAATTGTGGTCGATTCCTATACCTGAAATAGCTTATATAAACTAAACGAATCTATTTAAAGCTTATTTAATACACTAAATCATTTTTTCTAAATGCATCGATAGATGGAGACAATTTGTTAAAACGTTACAGTTATGACTAAAGAGACAGGTACGTTGAAAATAATGAACTTTTTGTGAGAAACAGAAAGAGTCAATATCTGAAAATATGCAAAAATCTTTCCAAACCTCCTTCAACCTGCCGAATGCTAAGCAAACATTTGAAAATTATGAATAAAGATTTAGTGTCAATGGATTTACTCAATAATTACTTTAGAATGAGGCTAGTGAGCGAACCCAGAACTGTATTAATGAACCGTTGTTTATATAAAGTTATTGATCATTTATTACAACTCTCCAAAATAAACAAACTTAATCTTTGAAGATGTTAAAAAAAATAATCTAATGGAATTGAAGTTTCCAAAGTTCATGTTCAGCAAAACGTATACCCTAAAATAATCTATTTCCCTGAAATGTACAATGCCATGTATTTCATCTTTATATATTTCTTTATATGATGCACCTTTTCTGTTGTTAATTCTTATCAATCAAAACACAAGTGTTATACAAATGCAAATGAACTTACATAAATAACGGAGTGATATAGATCAATTTCATGAATCTATAGCTATTAAATTAACGTTTGTGACTTTCTCTAGGGTAAGAAACTCATTAACAGAGGTTACTGCAAATTTATTCCACAAGCTCCGTCCAATAAGATGTCTACTTTACTTATAACTCTGTATACATACATTATGTTAATGACTACAACAGGATGTAGAGGTCCGGCTGAACCCTTCCTCATGTTCAAATAATTGAAATGTTATTGATCAGGTTTTTCAAGGTTATTGCCTCTCTAACTCAGAAGGCGTTTTCTTAATGAGCAAGAGCGAAAAAATGAAACTATGTAAATGACGTTTTAAATCTACATAACATGCTTAAAATAATGTTAAATGTGTTCTCAGTTCATGTGTGTATGACCATTCACTATGTCAAGATATCCATGTTTATAATAGATATAAAGTTACCTCTACTTCTAATAGGCTTTGTAAATTTTAATTTTGTATAATTTTGCCTTGAACAATTAAAGTTGAAGCACAAGGGTGGTAGTGAATAATTTAATTACGTTCAACGTTGCCTAAAATATAAATGTTATGTTAACTGAATAACATTTTTAACACATCCTTCAGCTCGAAAATTGCAAAACTAAATGAAAAAAAAAATTCCTACTGTTACAAATCATTGAGATTTTAGTAAATTGTCAAAAAGATTATTCTATCCTTTTCAGTTGAGTGCTTGAGGTCCAGAAAGCTTGTATGATATTGCTTGCATTAAATCATATATCAGTAAATATATACGCCTAAATATATATAAATATGTAATAAATATATAGAAACTAACAGCATAGTGCTACTGTTTATAGACTAGAGTGCTAGAACGTTAGAATGAGAATCTAGACTGTATCAAAGGCTCTTATTCTATACACGGTAATTGTGCTGGTCTAGTGCTAACAACAAGGAGACATAAACTGCTCGGTAAATACTTAAATTAAGTGTTTGAAAAATATGGGTTTTAAAAAAATATATTGCAATTCGTTTAAAAGTTTCTTTTCTTTGTCTTGAAAATTCATGTGAGTATTGCTAAAGTTTAAGATTGCTTAAAGAGGACCTAAACTGTAATAAAGGCTCCAGTTTTATACACAGTCATGAAGTAGACTAACACTTGTCATGACAACACCATTGAGCCTAATGATATTATATTTATGAATATATTTTAGATATAAAAGACTAGTAAGACGTAATAGTAATAGTAAAAACGAATTGAGAGCTTAATTTTGAAGAAATATCAGTCTCCTTTTCATTTTCTTAAATGTTTTGTTCTCAAACTTTTCATTGATTGATTAAATTTCATGTCAGACTCACTGTTAGACTAACTGATGACATGCAACTGATGGGCAGTTACGACACCAACATATCCGCTTATTGGACAAACTGAATCAGTTGTTAAAAAATTTATAACATTGAGTATGTGACAGGCACACAGAAAATTAAAGTGTTTTTTGTGTGTTTTTTTTGTTGTATGTTTTTATTCAGTTCAAAAATCATTGCTATCCTGTCTTTACATACAATTTAAAGTGTTAGTTTCTTCGTTTAGCATTTACAAGACACACTGTTCGATATAAGAAAATAACACGCAATCTTTTATCAGCAAAAGATATGTGTTTGTTTACAGGTAGGACTGTTTTAAGTACATCTGCATGGTGAATAAAAGACACTCATAAACTTCAGCAATGAACATATCTACATATCACGGTGTATGAAAATAAGAAGACAATGGTGACCCGATAAGTCACGACGTTTCACAAGAACATTGCTTTAGCGATTTGCTTTGGTGTGATTAAACATAGATAACCTCCATTACTATTAAATCAGATTGCCCCATGAAAGAAAAAACATTTGGGTTAAACATTCTGAGTGGAAAATTCTGTCGGATTGAAATGTAATCTGAAACACTAACCTAGATTTTCCAAAACATTGCTGACAGTCAACTATAAACGTAATTCGTATTCAAAGTCATTCACACTACCGTCTTAGCGGGTTTGTTTTCTCTCTAAATTTTGTATGTCTTAGCGATTATAACAACCTTTAACAAAACGTTCTGTAGCCTCAGTTACTATCCCTTGCGGCTATGAAATTGAGTTATGTCAATATAAAAAAACATTGTATGTGGAGATTTTTTTCATAGTCATTAAGAGAGTATGGCGTAGAAATCAAATGATCTTTACTTATTGAATACCATAATTTAAAATGTTTTTTTCATAGAGATGGATATTCGTCAATGCAATCTTTTATAGGTGGTTTAAATAGAGCCAAAAAATCATATCACCTTATCTTACCTTCAAATCGCCTATCTAAATCTAAAGTTGAATCTTTTTCTCTTAAAAGTCAAAATTATGACATTTTCGTGTTTTCAAATGTAAATAAGAAAACAGCTATATGAGTGTTATGAAGTCGAAATTCAGTGCTGATTTACAGTTACATGAGTAAAATGACTTATCGGCATTACTAACCCATATTTATCGTCGTGTTTGAAATAATTAAGTTCCAAAATTATGTTTTTCGATAAAAAAAAAAATCTCGATTTTTTCCGGTAAGTTGTTACTGTGCTAACTCATTGAAGCATTGGGATGTTTACTTTCAGTTACAAGTTCTACTTTTTGCCATATTTGACCCCAACAACATACTCTGTGCCCCTTTAAAGATGACATTTCCCGACTAGGTCATATCCAATGTTATCTACAAGGACATGCCAGGTTATCAGACCCCAGTAGTCATTTTGACAAAGAGTAAACATGTTCGGTGAAGTTTTACGTGTAATCAATTACAGCAATGACATTTATTTGCAATTTGATTCAGCAAAACAAGTTAGATGACGTAGGACGGGAGCAATGCTCGATAAGGTATTGACCAACTGGTTGTCACAGTAGTCGAGGTCCTTCGTGTTCTGCAGACCAAAATTGATTATTACTGGACGATCGCTTTCCAATCGCAGGGTGTAGCTGTGTTCTTGTATTAGGATTATCTATGCTGTTTTGAACTTATTTACTGCTTAGTATACGGCGGAAGGCAATTAAGCGTTTTAAGTTCTGATATTATTGCATTCTCTTCCCGCAAAGATAGCTCCGTCATTAATTCCTATACAAACTCTGTTATGATAAGAGCTCTAGATTTTCGAAGCTCTCTTAGCACTAAGATAGACGTAAGTACCATCCATTAACGACAATCCTAACAATAAGATGGCTTCGAGAATCCAGGCGCTGGAAATATTTCAGCCAATAAAAGACACTGAGTGCATGAATAACATATTTGTTGTCACACAGGCCTATGCATGATGCTGTCGTTAAATGAGGATAATGTGTTCTGTAAAGACGAATCAAAGTACAAGGAGAATATTGGAAAGTTAAGCTTTTAGGTTATTTGAATGATAACTTTTGAAACGGCGTGGCTGATTGCAAAACTAACTTTGATTGCTTCCGGTAAAGCCAAGACTTCATGTCATGTGTTGTACTTCACTATATTTTCAAGAAGTTAAGTGCACATATATATCGGTTGTAATATCCGAATTTGTACAAAGAGTTACACTCTACCCAATATGTCATCTTCTCTTCAGGGGAGACATTTAGATTGTATCTTGATATGGATGGTGTTGAATCCACAGCGGTTTCTGGATGTTTTGATTTACTTCCAATGATATTTCATGATCATAAAGTCAGACATCCCGTTCAATTGCAATTTGCTATAATAGTAAAAAGATGTTTGGAAAGGTCTTAGATACTACAAAGACACTTCTTCTTCAATCAAACGAAGAAAAAAACCCATAGGTTATCTTCTATAAGCAAATCAACTTATCTGTTCAGATTGTATTAAGGGTGTTCAGATGAAATCAGTTCTTTAAAAACGAACATAGGTTATCACCTCAAGAGATAACTGCATGTTAGTGAATCATGGATAATTTTATTTCGTGTATTCCAAATTTGAACATATTAAAAAAGGTCTTTGAACGAATAGTTTGTTAGCTTATAAGCTTAAAACGATGGTAATATTTGCAAGGTTGTTGGTGAGGTTTCCAGAGAAATTGGATCGGTCAGTGACTCAATATGTTTATGAGCTGAGCAGGTGCGATGGCCAGTTCAAGTCTGGTCAGCGCGGTCAGTGGTCCAGTTTACAGACATCCTCGGTCAGGGAGCATCTTTATGATATTAATAGCATCTACTCAATTGGACTAAAGGTACAGACAAAACTTTAAAATCAGCAGCTTAAACTAAAGTGAATTGGTCCAAAGCGATACAAAAATCATCTACTCGTTTAAAGGGCAAATGTTAGCTCCCAAATAATGTTCAGAAGGCTACATTTCAACAATGAGTACTTTCCATGGATAACTTCGAATTCTTTCAGTCTGGGATGCATTCTACTTAATCATGTAACCAACATGTTCTTTCAACTTGCCATGAAATAATGTATTTGTCTTTAAAACAGAACTACAGAACATTCAAATCATAAATAAAAATGAATGGAAATTTAGTGATTGGCGTAAAGCCTTAAGTCAATTTTGAGCGAATAAAACGGATAAGTTTCAGTAAGTGAAAACACAATTGCATATCCGTAAGATAGGTATTAATTAACACAAATTTACCAGCTGCACTGAGGTTTGGTAATAGCCTGCTTCATGGTAACGCATTAAGGTGATCAATTAATAGAGAGAGAGAGAGAGAGAGAGAGAGAGAGAGAGAGAGAGAGAGAGAGAGAGAGAGAGAGAGAGAGAGAGAGAGAGAGAGAGAGAGAGAGAGAGAGAGAGAGAGAGAGAAATAATTTATTCATGTGTCACACATCTGTACATTTCACATAAAATTCATAAAACATGGTAGCAATATACATACAGATGTCCGGCCATTAGACCTATGAGACACATTATGCACATTAAGAGCAAAATGTATTTCTAAAACTTATATAAAAGCAATAGAAGCACAGCATACCTCCAATAATCTACTTTATTACTCGTCCGTGTAAGGTACCGCAGTGTAATATTTATATGGCAATATTAAACTAGCGTAATACCGCTTCAAGTATGACGTCACAATAGTGTATGGTTGTGACGTCACAATGTTAACACTGCCGTCACAATGGCAGCCAAGTCACAGAAATGTTTCCTTCAGCAGACTTTCGACAATTAAGCTTGATTACTGAGGTCTAGTAATAAACAGAATACTAAACCCCCTTCCATTTAATACTATTTTAATTAAACTCGTTATGGTTTGGTATCAAACTCGCTTTCGCTCGTTTTATACTTAATCATTAACTCGTTTAATAAAAATAATATTAAAGGGAGAGTCGTTCAGTATCCTCTATGAAGACAAACAATACAGCTGTTGTAACGTTTGCATAAGTACATGTAGGTATTCACTCCTGTTATTTCCTCTAGACATTTAGTCACATTTATTACTTAGGCGTCTTCTCAAATCTCTTTGAGATAAGCTAATAATTTTGTCCACAAAGTTACACAGATTTTAAATTGATTAAGATCTTGATTTATAGAGATTGCATCTTCTCGACATTACTCTAATTGATATTTGGACGAAAGTGCTTCAAGAAATCGCAGAGTCACAAAAATCCGAGAATTTGCAAGTGTTTATTTAGACCTCATTCTCAACATTGTGAACATATTTACCAATTCGATATGTGACATTCCCTTTTTATTCATTTATCGTATATGTTATCAACATAAACGAGTTTTAAATTAACTGTTTCTTTTTTTTTCTTTACCTGTGTTCGGTTACAATCAGATTTATTGAATATTGATGAAACATTTTCACATGGCAGCGGTTACTTTGTATATCACGTTTGTTCTTGCAGTCAATGTACATATATCTGATTGTCTTTGTCTCCTTGAAAGAAATAAATCCAACGGTGATGCTTTATTGGTTGTAACATGTATAATGTT
Source organism: Phorcus lineatus (assembly GCA_921293015.1). Classification (NCBI taxonomy): domain Eukaryota; kingdom Metazoa; phylum Mollusca; class Gastropoda; order Trochida; family Trochidae; genus Phorcus; species Phorcus lineatus. The sequence continues at coordinate 53,333,429 of OV121081.1, forward strand.
AAGTAGGAATCAGGCAAGGACAAGTACATACATCATAGCTCTTTGCAATATCTTTACTGATAACAGAACCTAATGTGTTGTAAAGACTATGGCGTCAAAGGTGTTCTTGCTTGTTTGCATTAGTTTAATGATCATATTTCTTTCGACTTTAAACAAATTTTGTTCACAAAGAAGATTTGAAAAGGTATATCCTGTGAATTGTTTGAGTTACATATGCTGAATTTTATTAATTTTATAACATTTCTTTTATCAAAATGTACTGACAGGATAGGGACAATCTAAAATCTAAAACCGAACAATGAGACATGTCAATTAACCAAACTTAGTTTTGGACACATGTCGAGAGCATTTTAAAGAAAAGTAATATTAATTTTAGTCGGCAATGTAAAAATGTAATAGAACTCGCGCACACATATGGGTATTTTTCGATTTTCATTTAAAACTAAAAATCATATTGTATTTGGCATTTTGGGATGAATGTGTGAGATGTTGTGAATGGATATCATTACTGGTCCTTTGACTCTATATAAGCTAAATAGATACAGTTACTTTAAATGAGTGTCACTGTCACCTATACTTTATTACCAGCATATCATTCGGTCCACAGTGTCGAAACAGTTACCAACGTTCACGGGAAACAATTATAACCGAATTTAAGCTGAGAAGCATCTGTCAGCAGGGTGTTCACGGAACAAGTATCGAAAATTTCAAAATGTTGTTTTAAAGAAAAATAAACACATATTTCTGACGCCATGAGTATCCGTACGACAGTCTGAATCTGACATCCGGTCTGACCTGGTGTGTAAAATTAGTAGCACTAGATTCACATTGATTGACACACGATGAAAGCTACAGTAAATAGTCGCGTAAGTCTTTCACAGTATTTCATGATTGTATGGGAAAGTACATTCTAGAATGAGTGATGTATGAAAACACTAGACAATGATAAACAATTAAGGGATGGACATGCTGACCGAGATACCATGATGAGTACATTATTGTCAATTGAAAACACTACTTAACTTCACCAATTTGCTGTGGTAAAATGTAAAAAGCATATATTTACAGCATGTGTTGATAAAAATGTATAGAATATAGAGTCTCTGTCATTTATTGGGTTCTGCTGAACAAGCTTAGAATATGTTCGAAATAAAAGTATGATTGTAAATTCAGCTCGATCTCATTAGGCATTAATAGCATGATGGGAACATTGTGATAAATTGACAAACATCTGATGTTCCCCAATTTGCTCTGGTAACTGCAAATGAAACTTAGTAACTTGGGTGTATAGAATTCTAGAAGATCTGTCATATACTGCGTTTTGTTTAATAAGCCTAGAAATACGTTCCACTTAAAAAATATAATTGTAAATTCAGTTCAATCTCAATAAGCTTGCATTTCCCTGATCATCTATGTCTTCTCATTTTCTTACAACAGAGGTAGCTCCGTCATAAATTCCTAAACAACCTCCGTCTTAATACGAAGGCTATAGTTCCGATTTAAAAAATCCGACTTTTTCAACGTTCACTTCGAATACAATATACATACAAACAATAAGGTTTTTTTCTTATTTAATTTTCGATTTACTGAAATTATGCTTGAAATATTTGCATTTTAAGAACATTTTAAGAAGAAGGTAGATTATCATAATATTGACCTTCATTTAAGACGAACTGCGAGAAGAGGATAGGTTGAAAATGTAGAATTGACTTAAACTAATTCATATAGATGGTATAAGAAAAGATTATCTCACGTGCCACCAACTTCAAGTCAAAGCAAACTAGAAGATGAACTCTATGTTATTCTGCGATGTCTAAATGATTTTGATATTTAGGTAATCTGTAAATAGATAATTATGCATACGAGTTTCGTTTCGGGCACCAATCCAGGTATTTGTATTTAATCAATCTAATTTAATTTGAATACAGCCATGGTTCTACACGTACGTGTGTACAACTACAATGTTTGATATCATTCGACAATATCGGATTCCCACAGTGTCATTAATGCTTCTATACATCTTTAATTACATTTTTATTATTGACACCAAAACCATCGGCAACAGGCATATCCACAAAAAGTAACATGAAACAGTTAAGTGCAGTTTGGTACCATGCAGTGATGACACAAGAGAGCATTCGTTCTGTTTTTGATTCATTGAAGGGAAATCACGTGAGATGTCATAGGTCAGAGAATGTACTGGAACATCCTGGAAGCGTGACTGTGTGACAGGTCATCATGCAGTAAGTGGGTGACACGACACTGGAGTGAATAAACACGCTGCTTTCTACAACGTTGGGATGGGATCAAGTGTGGAAATGTTTGATACTTTGAACCATTCCATGTTTTGTAATCTGAAATTTGAAAACATTAAGTACGTTACTGCGTATCTTGATTTGGTAATGGCATGAGGTATGTAATGCATGCATGTCCACAAGGTTTGTCATTCCTTTGTTGTAAATGTTAGTAAAAAATCATCAAACGACGTGTATCCCCAATGGTGGTAATTCAAATCTGGTTCGGCAAGCTTGAATTCCCCGTTCCTTATTTACTGATAAACAAACTATGGCATTGCATTTCAATATTTATGGTATTAAAATGTAATTATTTCACTTAAATTTATATTAATATTGTACCTGGTATGAACAGTTCATTCAAACAGAAATATGTTTCACTTTCATCTGACAATATTGCTGATGATAAAGAATGCTTTGCGACACAAAGAACATTTCAAATTTTGAACCGCTACTGGTACAATATCACAAGACAAAATTAGTCATGTCCGTTATTTGGTCATTGGAAATGTACCATTTATGATGTTTTAGTTTAAGACATAATCCAGTATGCAACGGGAAGGTCGTTATACCCTGGAAAAAGATACAACATATCAATTGATTTAAAATACATGAGGGGGAGAAATCTATCCTAAACCAGCGGATGACCTTTGTGTAATTGCCCCACATTGACACTCCTGGGTCAGCGTGACATTAGTCATACCGGTATACATATACGTGTCGTAGTCTCGCTTACATTCACTGACAATGAGCCTCTGTCACCTACGCATTACTTTTATATCATTTTTGACAGATGAGTATGTTAAATACGTAGATGTTCCTTTTACCAGGAAAGTTAAGAACTGCATTCACAATACAAGGAATTTCTTGAGACATCGATACAACAAGAATGGGGGCAAATTTTTACAACTGGTGTCACGAGTACTTTGCAGTGCATTTACATAAAACGCATTTCCATTTCATCAAGGGTTATTAAAGAATTTATAAAATGATATATGTTCGAAGATCTATATTGCTCATCTTTCATTTACAGTACGTAGAAGATATCTATATATACCGGCAGCTGTTTAATCCATTTGTCAACCCCGATGTCAGAGAAAAGGAGTTTTTCCCTATCCAACTTTCCTCTTAATTCTTTAAACAGTGCCCTAACAGTTGTTTATGAAATTAGCAAAAGTAAGATGTTTGTATATTTTGTTTGATAAACCATCACACCATAGTTTTAGCGGTTGATGGTAGCACTAGTTGTTTGGATGAATGAGGATGGGTGTGGAGTAAGGGTATCCGTAGAGGTGGATGGTAGCACTAGTGGTTGGGATGCGTCGGGTGGGTGTAGGGTGCGGTTATCCGTGGAGGTGGATGGTAGCACTAGTGGCTTGGGTGGGTCGGGGCGGATGTGGGGTGAGGGTATCCGTAGATGTGGATGGTAGTACTAGTGGTTTGGATGCGTTGGGTTGGTGTGGGGTGCGGTTAACCGTGGAGGTGGATGGTAGTACTAGTGGTTGGGATGACAGTTAACGTTACCTGTTAACATTTGGTTCTCTATTGACTATGTTGTTAGTTTAACGAGATCATGGTTTTATAGGTGTTAAGTAAAAAAACTTATCATTACGAGTAAAAGGACATTGACGTATTATGTACATGTTGTTGTGGGTATGTGATGGTTCTTAACCTAAACATTGTTTAAATTTTTTAACTCTTCATGGACCTCAGCTTATTGTGGTGTGCACGTGGTTGTGTAACCAAGCTTATTTCAAATATTTCCATGGATTTCCTGATTGTCTGTGACAGACCTTTCTGCTGGAAGCTTCTAGAGGAAATGTAATCAATAAAACTATGATAGAAATCAGTTTACTCCGATTCCTGATACAATTGACTGTTATTCCTCTTCTGTGCTATTGTTCTCAAATCTCTTGGATATCATCACACCGAATTCATGTGAGAGTTGCTCTCAGGTCTCTATCGGGTGATTCAACTGTTATAAACTGTTGTGCTAACCAATGACTTTGGTGAGTATAATTAGTTACCTTATTTATCTACTGAATCAATTGATATTGTATTAACAATTTGTAATTAGTCTTATTAGTTTTCATTAATTACCAATTATGCTAATTATATACATTTGTACAGTTGTTAATCATACATGTATTTCGCTGACTTGACAGGGGATATTTCTTAATGTAAATTCACACGTAACAAAATCCTAAGAGTGTTGCAACAGAATCAGTATGTGCACTAGTCAGAAACCTGTCTTCCGTTGTTGATGCATATGAACTATTACAGACAACGGAAGATGTTAACATTAGCATACCTGGCCTATAACAGAAACACGACACAAAATCGTTGGCACCACCGAATTTGCAAACTATATTTTACTTCGAGATTGGGGTCTGAGTATAAGCGGAATATGGCGAAACGGTGAGGGAGGTATGGGTTAAAAAATAACCGACAAGCATGGTTTTGGGTGTGATAGACACCTCGAGCAGATACACTTATTTAGTTCTGAAGCCTATCTGTAGACAATGGAATGAGTATTTAGTATTAGTCCTTAGGGGAAAAGACAGTTGTATTAGTGAATAGTGACTACATAAAAAGGTGCATATGAGAGGTTTACTAACAGTTTACACTCATGTCATGGCATACAGCTATGACAATAACTGCTCAATCCTACACTGAAGTACAAAAGAAAGTACACACGCCAGGAATTTGGATATTAAAGAAAACAATACAAACTTTCGAGCATTTAAAATGTTTAATATTAATAGTGAACCATTTTCAAACATTGTAAGGACATGTTGGAGTGTTTTGTTCAAAACATCACTTCTCTATAACTCTTTGTGTCCACTGGGGGTATAATTTGAAATTTACATTGGACAGATCAGGCGATATTACGATGTATGAATTTCATAAATAGTGGAGTAAGTATAGACACATCTTCTCATGGAAAAGGTAAGACGTCGGGTGATGTCATTCGGGATACATTACCACTCTTCGTGCATTGCATGTCCCAGCTGTTGTATGGTAACTGTTTGCTGTGGGCGACGTTTAAGTCATCTTCCGAAATGGTCCCATAGATGCTCGATCGGTGATAAGTCAGGGGAGTGTGATGGCCAAAGGAAAACCTTGATGATTTGCCAGTGTTGGAAGTCCAGGTTTTCATACTTGATCCCTGTCTCTCTGGGTTTTTGGGTCTGACGAATTATCACCAAATCTGTCTCTGGTCGCCGCAGATCCCGCCCCAGACCATGACACTGCCACCGCCATAGGGTACAACTTCTTGGACACATGCTACTGTCTGCCTCTGTCCTCTGCATCAGTATCTACTCACCCTGCTGTCTGCTTGGAACAGGTTGAATCGACTTTCGACGCTGAAGATCACTTTTGCCCAATTACGACTTTGCCAGCGACTCACTCTCCAAGCGTAGACGTTTGAGGCTATGTTCGACGATCAAGGTCATTCTGCGGATAGGTCGATATGTCCGAATGTGTTTTCGCTTTTTCCATTCGTTACATTAGGAAAATATATTAAAGAATTCTATTTTGTCAAAAATTATATCAGAATACGAAAATCTGTGGGCGTGTACTTTTTTTTGTACTTAAGTTAAAATATGACCAACAAAACTGCTGGCACCAAATTTCTTTCTACGGAAACACGTCTTGCATTTACTCACACGATGTGATGTATAACATGATCATGCTTATTACATTCTAAAATATAGAACATACATGTACATATGTTGGTGTTTCGGTTTTTAAAAACCTTTAAATTTCCAAAACCTTTGAAAGCTTTACAGAAGTGTCTTGACATACGAATGTAATAATTTGCTCACACTCCCCTTCCTGCATATTTTTCATACATAGAGAAACCACAAAATTTCCCCTCCGAACTATTTCGGCGGAATGTTTAAGGGTTTTTTTCAAAAATACCCGTGAAAACAACTTTCGACACATTAATATCTTACAAACTAGACGACACAAAATGTAAGCACAACTCTACCCTCAACAATCGTCATTTGGTGCTTTTTATTCCTTTTATTTGAAACATTTTCAGATATTTCATTATTAATCCTACAACTCTAATTCTACTATGAAAACTGACAGGTCTGAACAAAATAAATCTATTAGTGATTTTTTAAACCTTTTTCATTTGTATTAATGCTATATAATAGTCATATCATCTGTTGTCTACTATTTTTTTACAATAATAACGAAACTAACAACAATTTTACATCATTTCTCAAGTAACTGAACTCAATCATTGCAGCTAAAGGAGCATTCTTTCACATAATGTATTTATTTTTCAGATGACTCAAGTGTTCATGACGGAGGCGAAAATAGGGAGAAAGGTCACGGGGATTTAAATTTATTAAATATCATGTGCAGGTTGTGCAAATGATAAAAAATTATTATGTTTTAGGTTTCTTTTTTAGGCCATGCTTCCAAGAACAATGAGGCAGATTCAAAGGGTTGCAAAGCACGATATGGAGGGTAGTTCTTCTCGAGGTGCGATAGAAGGAACATTGCGGGGAGTAGACGAGCCTTGTTCCATGTATCGAACCGGGAGTTGATCCCATAACTGAACTAGGTGGCCATAGCAAAACTTTTAAAAACTGGTTGTCTGATAAGTAATCCTTTGACAGGTCGTTCACAGAAATCTCCGACCCTGGATACTGACCTGATGATCAATCCATATATGATATAATTGAGAAGTAACTGTCACCGTGGCTTGACCTGTTTCGATGCATTAGTTTTAAATTTTTTCATAAATAAGATGACAAATGTAGATCATTTGGCGGATTCAAAATTTAGCATTGAAAACAAGTTAGATACGACTTTTTAAGTAATATACGTAATTATTGATGTTTTTGAAAAAGTGCAAAGATTTGCTTAGCTTAAAACGATATGCAACATTTAACGTTTGGCAAGAAGATAAGTGATAAAAGGCTATCATTGAGAACCAAGGTACGTTAACTGCACTAGATGTTTGATACGAATGTGTCCCAGCTTGCCTGTAGTGTTGAAACTAAATGTTATCAGTGCAAATATATCTGAAAATCATTCAATAAATCAATAACCACAAGATATGAAATCTTCAATCTACATCAATTTAGATCGACAGTTCTACATTATGTTTTTATGACATGATATTAACAAACTATTGATCTGAATTCATTCAGATTGTAAAATCTCTATCTTGATCAATGAATTTTTTTTCTTTCATTTCTATTGTTAAAGACTTGTTTAATTCTTAATCAGGATTTGATTTAGCGATGAAATATTTTTGAACACGGAGTATCACAAATAAAAAGCCGATGCTTGCAGGTTTCACCGCAATAAAAAGCCTCAATAATGTTGCGGGCTTTCCACCTGCCATAATACTAGCAGCCGTGATGTAAGTGAAATACTCTTGAAGGCAGCGTTAAAAAAAATCTTTTTGACTAAATCTAATTGGTTCAATTTCATCAAAAATATGACGAACAATAACCTTTTGCAGAAAAAATGGGATTAAGGAACGTGATACATCATTTGTTTATTGAAATATCATGTGAGTTGTAAGTACTTAGGTTAAACATCATAATCTGGTTAAGTTGCAGAGTTGTCCATGACGTATATAGATGGTCACGAGGTCTTGCTTAGTGCATTATTGATTTCAACATTCGTACCATCAAAAGCTCGGGACACAGCATACTAGTGATCTTACCACAAACCAGATCAGTGACTAGTGTGAATATAGTTTTTAAAATGATCAAACGATACCATAATTACTTAATCTCCTGTCTGTTAACAAATTCCTAAACGCAATAGAAATAATTATGAATTGACCTTTACTACAACAAAAATTGTCTTTGCACAAGATCACTTTAAAGAGTGAAATCTTTCATTGACTGAATGAAAATTCATTGAAAACTGTATTTATGTGTATTATGTGTATTTGTTGGTGAAATATTTATCAGATGTACTGTGGATCTCAGTGAATCCCTGAAGGATTCAGGTCTATGTCAGTATTGTATATCGTCTTTTTAATTTTTATTGTGTCGACTGTGCAGTAATGCCCACGTGCATCTTGTCACGCGCGTTGCGCCATTGCTCCATTGATAGATATGATTTAATCGTTTACCTATTGTGAAAAAGTTTTATCATTAAAGGCGTTACAGTTATCAACGATTACAAACTCCTTATAGCTTCACGTATCTTAATAACTGTAAGTCTGCAGCAAGGGACACAACTAGCTCCTATCTTATTTGTTTACTTACTGAGGTCACGAACAGGACATCTCGATTGCCTTGAACTCTCACCTTTTCGAAAACAGTGGCTACATCCATGAATTAAGCATTAGTTTGTGGACAATTACTACGTGCACTCTATGACAGCTGTAATTGACTCGGGTCAGCTTGTTTTGTTTACTTCTGACTGTTTTCTGAGGGTCAAGAGCATTTCTACTATCAAAACTAATTCCTACAATATTTCCTTCTAGCCTTGTTACGGCTCTGTTGAATCGAGAAATACCCATGAAATACAGAATTACAATACGTTTTTTAATTATATCTTTTAAACGGATCGAGCGTATACACAAATTTTTTTTGACGAGTTTATGGTGTTTTTACTTGAAACATTTTCCATACTTAATGATTATTAGCCTGAAGGTCAAGCAAGTACATCGTTAGCATATTACATCACTAATTCGTTCACGTTACAAGTATGACTACGAAATCGAAAATGGTTCACTATATTTGTTTCCTTTACAAAGTGTTTCAAACAATCTTCTCTTGGAAGATATTTTGACTAAGGTAAACTAGGGTAGGGGTATCACCCCAGCGTCAAGGTGTAGACGGGCACGATACAATTTACAAAAACAAACAATATTTGAAGGCATAAGTACGATTAAGTAAAGTTTATAGTGTAAAGTCTCAAAGCTATTGTAACAGAAACTATATGACTCATTTGGCTCCTTCAACTCTGTGTTACCAACCTCTTCGCCTGTGAAATTGTGACCATAGTATGTTTAAAAAGTCAATAAACCTAACTACTTAAAAGCTTAGAGTGCATGGCGGACTTTTGCAATTGACTGCATTGATTTAACCACTGACAGCTTTGGCATATGGTGTCCAGCACTTCGAACTAAATGGTTTCCTTACCATTTTGCACTCATTCGAAGAACAGCTGTGCAGGCAGCGTTAACTTTGTGATTTGGTAGTTATGTAGTTTAACAGGCGTATCTAACTGCACAATGACCTATCGTTGGTATAAAGGGTATGGCCAATGCTAAATGCCGAATTGTTTTTATCCTGTTGAAGTTTGAAACGTCTCAATCAAAAGGAACGTGATTTCATTTTTGGAGTTCTTACCAGCACATTTATATTATTTCAACATTTCAAATTGTTTTTTTTTACAAAATCGACACGTTCATGTTCAATGTTCACAGGATGAACATTCAAAAAGTAGGTTACGTAATGTTCACCTTCCTTTTTGTTCAGGGTTCAAGGTATGGACGTTGTAACAGATCTCGCTTATGATCTCGCCACGTGTTGTTTGTCTCGTGTGCAACGTCTTCTCTTATCTTTCTTGTAGGGTAAGGGGCGAGACAAAACCCACGTAGATCGTTATCTTTACCACTTGTTTTGTCCGCCCACTTGATAACTTCATCACCAATCTCAGACCACTGTTATCACTAGATGATTACAACTGTCCACACTCTTCTACCTACGGCCATACCCATATAAGGAAAGTTAAGTGGATCATAACAAATCACAAATATATCAGTTGTACATATAAGTTATCTTATATCGTCTTTGTCCAGGATAAGATGAGATATCAGAAGTAGCCAATCTCCCATCTCAACATCAAACCTTAAGATTTTTCTCAATGATTAGAACGAACGTGTAAATCACGTTTTGGTCTGTATCCTAGTGATGTAGCATTACTTGGACTGATGGCGATAAACAATAAAGCTTTGGTTTTATAAGCAATGCACGTACTTTTTACTTTTGACTTTATAACGACACATCGTCGATGACCCAGAGCTCATTGTTCCAATTTTTTACATTACTTATCTCTTGGAATTTCATTTAGGAACCGTCTCATGATTTGTTTAAGGCAATCAAACTGCTCGGTCATTCGAGCCTCTAAAACATCAATTAAAAGGATGCTTCAACCTTGCGATGACGAATTTGCCTTCCAATAACAGCTCTTAGCTCATCCTCTTGTTATTTCCACTATCTTGGGAGGGCTTCGTCTGTGAACGCCAATTCACTTCAAGACAAGACACTTCGAACTATCATCTCATACAACGAATTTTCGTCATCATCATAGAATCATCATCCAGCTGTTGCAGATGACACTGTGTAAGATTTGAGATAGAAGCCACGAATGGAATGGAATATTTGTTTTTGGAAAACGTTGGCAATATCGTAGTTTGTCAGTCCTATAGGTATCTAGATTTTATGTACTTTTAAGTATTGGTTATATTCAACCCCCTGTGTAAATATGAAAAAGCTGTTTCCTGCAACCATCCAATTTCATAAAGGAATAACCTGACCATATAAAACCTCGATCTTATGGAGAAAGAAAAAATACTCTATTTCTGACAGGAAACGTTTAACATTTTCCAATCTTGACACAGAATTTATCTTAAAAACAATGCTGAAAACGTAGTTTTCCGAATAGAAATCTTTAAAAGTGAAACTTAAAATACATTCAAAATTTTATTCTAAAATGTACAATGTAACAATGTATCCTTTTGAAGGATAATTTGGATGTAGGCCTATGATGTCTTTAGTTTGTCATATCAACGATATCTTGTGAGTGTGAGCTGTGAGATAACGTAGCTGAAACATGAGGATCCAGTGAAGTGTTAGATTACAAGCGACGTAAAGATATATGTTCATAGTCACGAGGCCATTCGTATTGCATCATTCATTGCTACATAATTCAGTCTCAGGAAACTTGAACAAACTAGATTCATAAAAACTATGAACAAAGTAATAGAATATTAAACAAATCAATAGTTCAAAAGTTTTGAGGTAATTTGATTTCTTCTTTTGATTATTTTCAATTTCGGAAAAAGCGTTAACGTGCAGCAGGGACCTCTCACCCACCATCTTGGTTTTAAAGAATATCTCTTTTTCAGGCGTAGTGCAAAGGATAAAAGGAGAATAAGTTCAACTTATGCCGTGAAGAAGTAAAATGTAAAATAGCTAATCTCTAGTATATGACAGCTAAATTCATATTCAATGAAGGTAAAGATTAATAGAAAATTAGTTTAACACTTCTATTTTGACAAACTTATGGAATGCATATGAAATTCCGCAACAAGATAAAGAATAAAAGATTGATTTATGATTGTGTATTTAAATTTTTTGTTGCAATGTAAATAGCTTCCACCTGGCTAAAATGTTATTTGTTATAAATGCATTTGTTTCTATCTTGCAGGTTATAATAACGCCCTATGTGTTTCTAGAATTTAACTTAAATATCTACTTTATATGCTTTACCATATTCATATCATCAATCTTCAAACCGATATTATTTGTGTTTTCCGTTTTCAGTCTGTGACATTAGACTTGATATTTAAATCCGTAGTCAAAGTAAAGGTCAGTTTGAAATGAGATCTTTTTTGTGTGTAAAAACAATGTATTAACTTTTTTTACAGAAACAGAGAATGTATGGCGTGCATTATTTTTTATTCCTTAATACTTTATGTTTTTAATCCCCATTGTGTATCAATTTGCTTTTGCTCAATGTACCATTGAAACAAATAGTGCAATAAGTATAATAATAACTAATCCATTGTATACGAGGATAAAACAAACACAATCTCATTGAAATGATTAATCTTGGACTGCCACTCAGTCCTTTTAAAAACAATTCCTCAAAAGTATTATTCTATCTAATATTTGAAAGAAACTTCGACGAACTTTAACAGAACTTTTCATCCCAAAAACATACTTACAATTCAAAAGAAATGTATATTGCGGTCTATGGTTATTAAAAGGATAAAATATTATAAACTATAGTATTTGGGTTAGACCGTGTGAATCTCTACAAAGGGTGAAGTCCTGACACAGCTCAAGATACCGGTTAACGACCTTTCTCTGCGTCAGTGGCTGAAACAAGAAAAGATCATTCATAGCATTCAGTTAAATCTAGACACAACACGGTGTCGTGCCGTGTATTTGCACATGTCGGAGATAATAATGATAATAAGGGTACTTTTACCCCGCAGAAATCCACATGCAAGGCACATGCTCAATGCGGCAGAAATATATATAAATAGACTATATACAAAGTATGAGAAAATGGAGATACTTGAAAACACAAAGCTTCACCACTTGATACGATATCAAAGTGATATGATACACTGACCTGGTGATATCAGATATGCCACCTGGGTAAAGCATTCGTGCAACAAGAAGTCTGAGCGAATCATTTTTTACATATATGTGTTACATTGGACCTACGGATGTGACCCGTCAGCAGATTATCAGCTGCGATATTGCAACAGTGACAGGAGGTTGATAACTGTACATGAATTGATATTAACAACCATTGGTATTTGATTTAAATGTGCTTTTTTCAATTTATAGGTTACGAATGTTGATAGTAAGCAGTGTACAGTTATTTATTTTTTGCTTTATCTTTATGTAAATGAAATTCCATATTACACCAAAATGTTTTCTTTAAACATCGTACCCGTGGTCCGAAACTAATAAAATTCGCACATTTCTCACTATCGTACTTCGAAAACAACATTCTCTAGTTCCGTATCTAATATCCATATCTGACCTTTATCAATGATTTATCAATCCGTATTTAACTTACTAACAAAAAAACTGACTATTTATAAATCATTAAGTCTGAATTGTTTGAAGGCAAAATTAGGCTTTTTGTGTATGGCAAATCGCGATCGAGCAGTCGGTGTTAGTTGTGATATCGCCGTCTCGCTACCGCTCGCGGGTGTTACATGGCCAAGTGATAAGGGAGGAAAGGTTCATGTCCCTTACTATTCCACCTTTGAAGAAATGTTTTAATCCAAGCCGTTAGGCATGAGACCCAACGATTGTTCAAAATTAATATAAACGTGAATTATAGCCTACATGAAGAAATAGGAAAGTTTATGGATTTACAACTTCTTTATTGCAACGAGACGTTTCAGCGTTAGTATCGTACATCGAAACGACGCATCTCTTTGCAATAAAGAAGTTGTAAAGCCATAAATTCCCTATTTCTTCATGAATATGTTGTAATATTGAATTTTAAAAGATGAACATTAAAACGGACGGACATCTATCATAGTATATGAAATTCGGAAACAAAGTTGTTTTTTTAAACAGTATAGAAAATCAAGGGACTTTAATGCGATTGGAGAGCAAAACAGTGGATTCTATAATGACTAATACCTGTATTCATACTCATTCTTTACTTAGAATACTTTGTTACATTTATCAAAACAGGTATAAGTTATTTGAGAATTTACATTTTGTTTTCCAAATACCACTGACGTCTGTAGTAACCGGATGGACAATAATGGTATTAGTTTGGACAATATACTTATACTTTTTTAGCATAAATAGACATTTAAGTGAGAAAAAATTACAAACAAGTTCATATTGGTAGGGTTTATTAGTTAGAAAAAAAGGGAAATTTTTGTTTTAAATTTTTAAAAATATTTAAGTAACTCTTTGATACAAGTGTAACACTAAGTACATTCAAATGGGTTTATTAAGTTTTTAAGTTAATCTTAAAAAACGGAAGGAATTGATGCAAAGTTAAATCAAATCCGAATCGACTATGAAATCGGCAATATTAGAATTATGCATACGATATATGCTAAAAATAAAAAAATAGGTAAAAAATAAAGCCGTGCTCTCTGGTAAATGTGTTGCTCCATTCTAATACAAGTAAAATTATTTCCCAATCTGCATACATGATATTAGTAGGCAGATTTGGATGAAGGCAAATTTGAACTGTAGGCACAATGCGATGTAACCTAGTATCACAGCAAACACCGAGCGCTGAGGTCTTCGGTAATCAGAATTATATATTTACTTAATAGCGGAATTAGGAGACTAAGGCATCGTTACAGCTGTCAAGATTCCAAAATTCATTAGAATACCTAATTTCCGAAACTAAACAGTCACTGCCACATACACATCTCAGAACATTCTTGGACTTCATATAGATTTGATGTTTCATGCCACTGTATCTGACCGATGACGGTCCATAGAGGACAAATTCTATGCTACAACTATCATCGTGCACGAATGAGAGAACCAAAACGTCACACATAAATGTTTGCACAAACATTTTTTTTGCGGATTAACGAAAACGGCTCAACATGGAAATAATGCAACCATTGTCCAACACTGAAGGTGTTTACTATTTATCTGTTATTATTTAAAAGCACTGAATCCAGATGTCGTCGCTTATAATTATACATTTTGCAACTTGTTTATATCGTGATTCTGTCTCCTTAAGTTAGAGTTGATTGGTTCAACGTGCGATATCCATTTCCCCAAGAATTCTTTCTCCCTTTTTTTCCACTTAAAACGTATTATATATAAACGTCCATTGGTTCCTTAGATAATGTATTGGACAGTTGATACATTTTAACTTAAATGTCACTAGTAATCTAACTTATAAGCTGGTATCCTGAGACGTCATGTTAATCCCATTAAGTCAGTTGACATTTTGCTTTTTTTTCATTTAAATGGATCCAACTTGTCATTCAAAGGATTTTACTCACTAGGAAACAGGGCAATGCGACGTCTTGGGACTGTATATATGCTTTAAATACATTTTTGCAAGTTTTGAGATGGCAGATAGTTAGATATCATATTCCGTTTATCTACATTACAAATAGACAGACAGACAGATTCTTTATTTGAGTCCCACCTTTTCATTTCAATTAAATTACATTTAATAAACAATACATTAAAAATGAAGAGCCAACCTGTAAAGATGGGTTATGAGAGACTATGAAAAAATAAAGTGCCATTAATTCTCAAACAGTATAACAGATAAAATAATGTATCCATATACGTTAAAAAAGACATTTTTAAAACTATGTTTACATATTTTAAACCTATCTTCTCTATACTTGAGAACACGTTCATTAATCTCATTTATGTATGATTCATGTTAGTCTGGGCCACATGTTGGTTTCAGGCTTTTGATCACGTGTACTGAAATAAAATAAATATTAACTTGTTCTTTGTCTGATAAATAAATTTTTTATTAACTAATAATTACCGATTGATGTACATAAATGCTATAACAGAAACTGGGTTAAGTTGGCTATTATTTCATCGAGACTAGGTCAACAACACGATGCGTGCATGGTTTATTCATCATGTATATAACCTACTTGCTGAAACCTACAGTGTTTGTCTATATTTTGTAATGAGGAGCGTAACCTAAGACAACCATCGTAATTCAAACCAAATATTGGCTGCCATTCTAAAATTTATGCCTTTTAAATCTATATCACTCCAAAGGACAAATATTGATCATCATAAATGAATGTGTATTTATATGCAGGACCTGGTTTTTGCCAGCCGAAAACGCACAATCTTTATGCTGAGTTCTGAGGACATACTTTATTCATGTTTTGTGAATGCAGAACATACTTCTTTCGGTTCGGTTATATCATCTTCAATCAAGTCGTCGGTGGTAGTTGTACATGTACCTAATTCCCTTTGTTCGTTGGCTATCAAAACCTTTTAATTTTTTCGTAAATATTTGCATTACACATGGCAAGTTTAATACTCCCCATTTCTGCCCCATATGCCAATTGGTACCAGCATGGATTCATTCTAATCCTCATAAAATGATTCATGAAATGGTTAATTGAAAGTCGTCTCCCTCCGGCAAAAGATCAAATAGTTTCTGAGAACGTAACTGGATCTCACAGCTGTATCTGGTCACGTGTGTCGCGACACGTGTCACCAAGTCTTACTTATCGTTGACCCGACTGCAGTACTCTCGTTTCGTCACTTCATGCATACTGTGCTGATTCTCGCTTAAAGGGAAATAAACAAAGGAACCGCAAGAATGATAATGATGATATTGATGCAATTATTTTATATTGATATACTAATAAAAATTGTTGATTATTGAAACTTATCTCATATCGCTGAATGATTGCTTTATACGTTTTTTAAATTCTAGATAAATCATTATTATTTTATCGTTTACGTCTACTTTAAAACACCGTCAATAAAACGACATAAACGTTGAAGTTTTAAGGTTACAAATTTGATGATTTCTTAACCTTTGCTTTACAACTTTATTTTTTTATGAAAAGACGCATTCCATCCATTCTCTCCCCCACAGAGATATTTGTTTATGTTCTAATAAATTCATTCAGGGATTTCAACTGTAAATTAATGTATAACTCCCTGTATACGGCTTTGAAATGTCACTGGTGAGCCGTATCATCTTTTTAAAATGGGCCCATAATTGATGACGTTTCCCGATATAAGTAGCTCAAGTCGTAAAATCCTATGCTAACCTCTGTTCATGTTCGGGCACTTTTTCTTTCCGGATTTTCCTAGTGATAAGTAATTGAATATTTTCAGCCAATGAAAAAGCTTCTTGCACGGAAAGCATGCTTGATATCGTCGATGCCTATTTCATGGTTCAGTCGCTGTATACCATGATAAGACTCAACGTGCAGAGCGTTCAGCCCAATAAACATAGTTTTCCAATTCATACAGGAATGACTGAGGGCTTGCGATTGATTACTTTGGAAACTGCGTCGCTGATAGCAAAAATTTAAATGCATCCAATTATTTGACCATTTCTAGCCAAATAAATTATCAAGTTACCACAGAGGTTAGCTTGGGATTTTATATCTCCCCGACCAAATTCTGTTGGTGCTACATGTACGTACCCGCTGTTAATGCTATACGAGAAATGGCAAAATGTCGACCACACGTGACTAGCAAGGTTCAGATGAGGGCAGCGAATGTTTGATCTATTACTTGCGGGGACCAAATTCAACCTTCGACCAAATCTACTATTAGAATGTCCATTGTCCAGAGCATTCATAGTACACGAGATCTCGTGACTAGATATGTGAAGAGTTCAGATGACTGAAGGCAAAACGGTGTCCAAAATCGAAGTCATGCCCTTCGGGTCTTATAAGTGAATGTTTAGGTTTAAGTCCCCTTCAATATCTTCTGAACAAAAACGATAACATGTATGCTGCTCGTGAGTTTACAATCAAACATTTCGCCATTTCGTACTTTTGCGCTGTTGCAACTTCCTCTTGTCAATGCTCATGCTTTTTCGAAATTATTAGTTTAATGAAGCTTATTTACTGAACCATTTTGAAGCCAAAAAATGTAGAACCACTGTTAGTAAAAGCCGTTTTACAGGTTGCCTTGAATTGCCATTGGTCTTTAACTCGGAAGTTCGATAACCTTCAGCAAGGTTCCTTAAGTCGTTGACACAGTCCAGGGGATCTTTAGGATTACTGATTAAGTAGGCAAAGAAAGGAAGGTGGTGGATATAGGTCATGTGAGACCCCCAGTGCTCAGCCGTGTACACGACATTGACAGTCTGATACATACTGGCACACTAACACACTGACACAAAAACTAGACACTATTAAGTCAATGAACGAATGAAATATCTAATTTGACAAGAAGTTATGAGTTATAAGCACGACTTATGAAAATCGGAGTTTGATATGAAGATAATGAAAAGATGAACGTAGATGTCATGCCCTTACTGAATGATATGTCACAGATAAAACGTGCCACGTTGCAAGGTGGACCATTCAAACAAATGTAACTTAAAGTATTGAAACTTGGAAATATGGGTAACTTTTGTTAGAAAAACTCACAAAATTATTGATACTTCTGGCTATGAATTTCCACAATGAAAATATCTTTCATTATTTTTTGAAAATTATGTAATTTGGGAATAACATTATTTAAAGTGCAAGAGTAATATATGAAGTAACAATGGGTAATTACCTAATACCCCAAACCAAATAAGAATTTTTGTTATTTTCAATGTCTGTTTATTTTCAAGATGTCTCCAGAGCTTCTTAGTATGTTGTTATGTTTCTTCTCCTTTATATACAGATCTTACAGGAAAACATTTATCATGACGAGAGAAAATCATTGAGTATTACGTTTTAATTTTGAAATCTTTGTTTCCATGAAAATTCAAAGTACAACATTTCTTTTACTTAATAACAGTCCAAAATGCTATATTTCGATATGGTGCTCATCATTATTCTTCCTTCTAAAAAAGGTGAATAAAAGGAAATGCATCCTGTA
Source organism: Phorcus lineatus (assembly GCA_921293015.1). Classification (NCBI taxonomy): domain Eukaryota; kingdom Metazoa; phylum Mollusca; class Gastropoda; order Trochida; family Trochidae; genus Phorcus; species Phorcus lineatus. The sequence goes on from OV121081.1 coordinate 53,352,012, forward strand.
CATTATTATCAAAAAGGGTTCTTTCAAAAGGATTATGCAGATATCAAATTGACAATTTCAACGTTAAATGTTTAAACTATCTCATCAACTAAATCAGGCAATTTCATAAAACTTTTACACGAAGGCGACAACATTCTCTCTACACTTAGAATGTCCTGTAAAAACTTTGAGAAGTCGTGAGATGTTTTGCCATTTTGATTATGTTTTAGTGATTAGTGAACTTTAGTGGTCAAACAAAGGGTCGTCAAAGGTCAGAAGGGATGTCCTACTTTTGATTGAGTCCTCCGTCTTCACGTCTTTGGAATCTGTTAAAGAAACATTAACGTTTTTATCCCTCGTGTATATACTATAATGAATGTAAGGGGTTTTGCTAAATGAGATGTACAGACCAGAATGTAAACAATCGCCTGAAAGACCCGAGGGCATGACATTGTTTTCGGACATCCGTGGATTTATGATTTTGTATTTTCGACTTAACCTTTATAACTATTGACCTTTGAAGATTAAATCTTCTGTACAAGCGCTGTGAGTGTCGGACCTTATGAATGGTAGATTTGGTGATACAAATTGTGATTCAATGTCGCCTGCCAGCGGCAAAAGGTCAAAGCATTGACCTGAGAGCTACACGTTGCTGCTCACGTGTGATCGGACACGTGTCGCTGTTTTCACTGAATTAATTGAATATTAACAATGATGGTACATTTGTTTAATTTTCGATCCCAATCTCTGTACAACGCCGCTAATGTATGGACTATATTGCCTCAGCGCCGTTATATAGTCACTCTAACACCCAATACGTACGTTGTACGTTTGTGCTGCTTCTTACAAATGTACGTTTGTGCTGCCTCTCACCCCAAGAAGGTGCACTGAAATATTTGATATAAATTTTGATGATTAAGACAAATATTTGATTATATCACTAAAGACCAGAAGTTTTTTTTAAAGTTTTTTGAAAAGGGCATATCATCTTTTACATCTACAAGTTCAGATTATTTATTATGTAAGCTTATTTTTCCGGCGATCCGACTGGTCCAGAAGCGGTCACGTGTCAGTCGACAGAAAAGCATATTGACTTCACTCCGAGTCCGACCAAAAGTGATATTGACGTGACATAGACATAATGACGTCAAACCGTTGTTACATGACGTCATGCTATTGTTATCGTGACGTCATTTGACCGTCGTGTTGAACAACTGATCCAAATTGCTGTTCATGACTGTAGTTTTTTCTTTTCTTTTCGTATCTAATTCGAAACATAATAAAACAATTATGGACTGGTGAATTCGGTCAATACCTGTTTTAATAGACCCGAGGAAAGCAATATTGACCTCGGACTTCGTCCTCTGTCAATATTGCTTTCCTCGGGTCTATAAAAACAGGTATTGACCTCGTCACCAGTCTATAATTGTATAATATTGAATATTCATAGTAAGCACATATTATTGAAACTCTCCAGGATATAAGATCGCATACTTAAAACATGTTAAGACACAGTTCTTTAGATTCTGACGGGTTAGTGATTGATTAAGTAGGGTATGAAAAGAAAGTGGCGAATACAGGTCATGTCAGACCCCCAGGAACGATATTGACCCTGTGCCAGATGGCGCAATAGCAATGTGGTCATGACACGTCTAGATACTAGTGCGCCAACGAACACATGCAATAATTATTACTCATTAAACAGAAATTTAAATCTCAAATCAAAACCTTATGGTCAACATGAAGGTGAAGTCACAAAGGTTAACTCATTTGACAATATGTTCATTGAATATCTTAAATATGATAAATCACACTCTATGAAAGGAATGAATAAAACGATGTGCATTTTTCTTTCTTTTTTATGTTAAACAAATCTTACTCTATCTTTAGCAACTTAAATCATATTGATTTGTATTAAGTTATGTGATAAATCAACCTCTCCTTCTTCATCATTTTTTAAAGTTTTTTTATATAACCGTCAAAAATAAAATGATAAACATCGGTTTATCACAAGTTTTAAATGAACCTCGAATGGATTTTGAATTTGACAGCTTGGTTTCGCAGGTTTCTGATTATAAATCAGTTTTTCGACAGCAAATGAATTAAGCAAATGAATTATCATGGCCTCTTCGTTTCAGTTTTAGTTACTTATAGGTGTTATCATGAACTTATATATAGTATTGATACGTGCAAAAAAGTCTTTCATTCAAACCATCTCTCACATTAATCGCAAATTTCCGTATACAACAAATAATAGTTTTCGATAAAAACCTGTGAACGGCGAAATCAAAACGCCGACCCAAATATCTGTGTTTGTAGTTATGTAACTAACATAACACTATCGACTCATATCTACCTTTTTGTTTGCTTTTGAAAAGTTTCTAAATCACCTTTGACCAATTTGGGCGAGCCAACCAAAATTCATAGACAGGTTTTCACAAATTTACGACTTTAACTGACTATATTCCTAAACCGTCAAGGGGTCAAATAAAAAGTTTTTAAGAAAATGATCAAAACTTCTTCTATATATATTATCAATATATATCTTAGTGTGGGGTCCTCTTTCAGAACTTCAAGAATCCGGTGTGCTTGTGACCATCGCCTCAACATTAAAATGTCTTTTCTCACAGTTATGTCAGTACTGTCCATAGATTCGCTGATTAAACTAGACACGGCCTCTAGACCTTGTTTGAAATAAGTAAAATATCCTGTTTATCTTAGTCCGAACGAGAAACTTATTCATTTCTATATCGACAATTGATCCCTCTGTCACGATTTTAAGAAACTTGCATGTTTAACGATGTCAAAGGTCTCACTCGTGAGACACTGATGGACGGGATTTGATATATGTGACACACCCTGATATTTGATAAGGGACAACAGATGTGATATAAGATACCCGCAGTGTATATTATACATAGCCTTTAGCATGGTCTACATTATTTCATATTAATTCATTATAATACAATTCAATTTAATGTACTTTTATCTTTCATTGCTTTATATCATTGGTATCCTGAACTTCGTACTTCTTACAAAATATATTTGCAAGATCGTGGCCTTAAACATTGATTGAGATCGAAACAAGAGATTCAGCAAAGTTTTTTTATTATTAATAAACATGCTGTTTTGGGCTCGTTGATTCTCTTTTGCGAATTTACAACTCCTCAATTCCGTAGCTTCACATAAAAACTTACATTTAACGCTCTTTGGTTTTGAATGCTAAATTGAAGGAAGTTTAGTATTCTGTTTATTACTTGACCTTAGTAATCAATAATGATTGCCGAAAGTGTACTGAACGAAAAGTACAGTGAATTTCGCATCAATATTTGTCTTCATAACATTATATTTGATAATCATTTAGAAATCTATGGTTAACACGCATTATTTAATCTATTGAGGCGGACACGACCCGGCCAGTCATAGGTGACAAGGTTTCTAACACTGTTTGAGTATGCAAATTTATTCACCTGAAAGTTTGCATTGTTAAAAAATATGAACATAAAACTGTGCCAAAAAACCTTAATCGTTCAACCGTTAGAAGTTTTGATTTATGAATTTCATTTTTTATCAAATAAGGAAAGAAACGAAGGTGAAAATATTGATGGACAGATGTCAATGGTAGAATTGTATTTCAGATACTTGGGTTGTATCCATGTAATAATTCCTCCCATTAACTTTAAGTAGATGATTGTACTCCAGACTGCGTGTCTTCGCTTTTAATGTTTTACCTCTTTAGTACACATTATATCCTTATACAGACGTGCAATTACATGAATGCAAAATTAGATGAAGCAAAGACTTATCTCTCAGATACATGCCATACATACTGCTAGTTACATGTCACTGGTCAGTGCAGACCCCCATTGATCAGTCAATGTCCACTGTAACAGATGGATATATAGCAATAACAAAAACATGTTGTTTTCAGCTTTGGTCAAGGTGAAACGTAGGAAAGACAGTGAGACATGTATAAAGGTATATGAATATATCAAGGCTTGTTTCTGCATTGGTCAAGGTTACAACAATACTTCCTAAGCTATATGAAAACTAACTTCAGTGTAATCTCATATTTTACAAGAGAACGGTAGCTTTAATAAGTAGCACAAAAACGGTTATTATGTTATTATTTTCAACGATTTTCAGGCATAAATCCTTGTGATTAAGATTATGAAACATAATTGCGATATCGAAATGTACGCTGTTTATAGGCAAAACAGTTATTCGACAATTTATATAATTATTATTTCCATTCTCGGCCCAAGCTTCATAATCGGCTTTTGAACTGTTTATTCCAACTCGCCAAGGCATGTCAGCAGATGTAATAACACATGCGGAAAAACATTTTATCCTGTTTTGTATTCTTGCAAGGCCAAATAACATATTTACACGTAAGTCCATTGATAATTGAAAATCATGTTGTTATCTTGTCCGAATATTTGGATTTTTTTATAGAATTAACAATGATTATATTTACGCATACATTTTATCATTAAGAAGAATAAGAAGTGTTCTTCATAGATTCCCACAAATTTGATTGTTATGAATGGTGTTATCCGTGGATTAACACTTCCTTGGTGCAATCACTAGATTCATTTTTTGTTCTTCCTGTAGAAAAAAAATTCATCCAAAAGGTACCATGTCTACACTTTTCTTCTTAGTGCAAATCAAAGAAAGGAAATCAGGTAGACGTAAAATATACAATATAACAAAGAACATATGTCAAAAATATATAGTAATGAATGCAAATCAGAAAGAGTTTTGACTTTCAAATTGATAAAATGAGTAAGGGTCTCTAAACAATATTCACAATGTAGAACTTTGTTATGCGGAAAAACGTGCGATTAAATTCATGATTTTGGATAGCCATTCAGAACAGTGGTTTAAAGTTTTGGAATTTTAATGTTATTATTTCTTACAACACTTGTGAAGACTCTCCGAAATAAAGTAATTTCATAACCAGAAACATCAAAAATTAATTTTCGTTAAAGGACTGTTTAGGCAAAGTGCGTCAATATATATACTTAAAGTAATAGATGTTTTTTTAATCTTGAGTGTATGTAACAAAACATCTAAGTAACAAGATCAGTGTTGTAAGGTGTTTTTTGTTTCGTTTCACCCTATATGCTGTTTGAAAGCCTGAAACTCGTATTGTTCACTTCGCCTAGAAACTGAAATTGAAACTGGAAAATACATAGAATGTACTTGAATTTGGTTTGCGTCCATCAGTTTCTCTCATATCAGAAACCTTCATTATATTTTTTACTGAAGACAAATCATTAGTCTAGCACTGTCTCGGTTACACTTGCCCTATTTTATGTTAAAAGTACATAAGACAAGTAAGATACATGAAGACAACACAATGTGTACGGATGAGTAAACGCAGACAATGGTCCTATATTTCTTGTTTGTTATGAAGGTTGTGTTGGTATATATACAAATATTTCTTAAGTAACTATGTTAGTGAATGATAAGTAGAACATGTAATCTTACTGTAAGGAGAGATTTTACACTACCAAAAAAACTTGACTTATATCGCTAGATGGAAATATGTTTTATTTTCATATTTTCACAAACTGCTAATATGAAAAAAATTCAATTACGAAAATACTCTGCAGAAAATTCAGATCTTACTTAAAAGGTTTGGTGTCAGTTTTCCTAAGAGTCTCATACTTTCCTATTCTTAAAAACTATTCCATGTTAAAACTTCCTTCATCGAGAGTCGGTTTCTGTTCCATTCATACAACTGTCCCAGTTGTTGAGTTCAACATCGAAATCTAATCTCGAAAGGATTCTGACGTCGCTTGCTACATCATTGTGGATAATTCTTCTTGAACAGAAGGCTAGATGTACTTCATAGACGGCTCCAGAGGACCAAATAATGTCAATTTACTGGAATGAATATTCATTTAGGCAATCATTCGTTTAAGTTAACCTTCAAGAATTATTCTCTTGTTTGATATAGAAAAACTTTAATGATATTAAGAAGTAGAATACTGGAGTTGACATCTCAACGATTATTGTTACATACAATACATACACAATGTCGGGAAATACATCATGGAATATCCATTGCCACACATACTTATATTTACATACATATATACATAGACAATGTAATCATTCTCCCTGAAAAATAAGTCAAGATCCCGGACACGACCCCTAATGAGCAGTGCTCGGATCAGAAATGCAGTAAGCCATGTGATATTTTCGTACATCGCCCCTTTGCATGCAGTACTTGCAAACATTAAAGGAATCACGTTAAAAACTATTTCTATTATATATAGCTCGTATCCATAACAATGTACACATGTTTAGGTGTCATTTGGATATCTTCTTCAAAGCTAACTCAGATTTTTTTAAAAATCGCAGTAGACGTGCATCATTGTTGTTATCCTTTCATCAAACACGATGGCTGTCGTAGGTCACTAAGGTTACCTTAGTCCTTCATTGAAGAATGAAAGCTTCAGTATTAGCGAAAGGATCCCCTGGTGTCTTGTCGTTGATAGAGATATTTAGAAATGTAAATCAACGTGATAATATGAACTTAGTAGGCCTACTCGTATACAATGATTCGTCTCTCTAGATCTACCACATATCAATTCTTTTATTAAATAGAATCACGCACTCCTCACATATGGATCAGCTTTAGAGTTTTAAAAAGCAGATGCAAAAAATGCTCATGTGATATTTATGTCTCATTTCTTCTGAACAAAAATGTGAAATTCAAGAAATAACTTTTTTGACAGTTTTGTATCTTTTGATAGATTTATTAATCGGATTTCAGTGTTTCATTTCATTTGAAAAAATCCGAATCATGAGAAATTCTCAACTTTTAATGAAGTGACACGCTAAATCCTGTTTACGCTTCTTCTGATAAATTGCTCTCGCTTCCATGAGAAGGTGAAAGTCAACTCGGCCAATGCTGACATTCAAACTTTTATACAATGTAAGGGAATAACTACGTATACAATGACTTCAACTTCCTTTGTGTAGATTAAAGAGTTGAATGAAAGGCCATTCAAGCTTATCCACATAATCCGGCGCCGGGTGTTAAAGAAGAGAAACTGAGGGTTTTAGTTCAGGGTATGTACGTCATAATACCTTTTTATTTTGTATTTATCTTATATAAGTCATCCTTGTGAGAAATGTAGGACATCCGTGACGTCATTAGAGGCTATATCCAGTTTCAAGTGGGGTAAAAGTCGTTAAAGGCACAAGTAAACATCTTCTACTTGAAAAAAAAAAGATTGTAATGCTTCCATTTGTGAGGACAATTATATAATCTAGTCTACTATAAATATGTAACTATTTCTAATGACATAGACAAGTTTAGAGATATTGCCATCGTTCCTTGCGTGCGTACTCCGATACAGACGTTTTCGTTTAACAATACTATACAGCAATCATAAACAGTGTTTTATCTTACCATTTCACTTCACAACATCAACATTTCTAGTTACGTGTCACCTTTTTTTATGTTGTAATAGCTAGTGAACCGTTCACCTCAATTTAAAAAGCCTCAATAGTTTGGTATCGACAATTAGAATGTGTCTTATTCAACTATTGGAATATTCATTTCCTTAGAAATCGTTACAAAGAATAACGTGTTCATGATTGTACTAAATGATATCTTTAGCAAACAGGTATGTCTAAATATTTCGGTCAGAAAAGTTCTAAAACTGTTCGGTGTTTCCCTAATTTTTAAATCTACATTATTCTGTTGAAAAATTAGTTTTAAAAGATGAAATTCCGCGTTTAAACGTTAAATCATATTTGCTAAACCATGTTAGATGTTACTGTTAGGCAACATTTCTAACGGAACACTTCAAGCAAAGGTAATCGAAGAGCTCTCACTAGTTGAGTAGAGGTGATATTGGTGTGAGATTACACTGATGGATTATCTAATTGTTTCTTATGTGTCTCAACACTACATGTGTTCTAGTTCTTATAGATGATATATACTTCTCTGGACAACATAATAGACGTGCGTCATTGGAAAATATGAATAATAACTTAGGATACTTCAAATTTGATATATAAATGTTATACAAGTATAATGAATGACTTTTTATTGGAGTACTTGGCAATCCCTTGAACCATTTGGTACTTGTTACTTCGTACTATAGTTAAAAATGCAGTAAGGTGGTTGAACTTCCACAAATTATAAATCTTATTTGGAAGGTACACGAGCAAGAGTTGTTGTGAAAACTTAGCAACTAAGGAAGTCATGTATGACACGATGAGAAAATCAAACTTTACCGGGACATGACATAATGAAAATAATATGTTCAATGAGCTGTTTATGTCAATTGTTGACCAACACCTGTTGAATAAGGTAGATGCTTATGAACTGGCGTGTAAATGAAAGAAAAATAGTGTAACCACGTAAATAGAATATATTATAATCTCAAATGAAAAGAAATATAGAAGAACTAACAAGGTAGGAATGTGTAGGGTTGGAGGCACTGTAACATGTATTTCATGGTTTGTTTGTTCAAATTGTCCCCATCATACATTATATTTATTGCACGTAATATATTACCATTGATGTATGCAAAATGCATTTTCTTCATTGTGAAAAATTTATCCAGTTCACTTGAACATTTGCAGTCGTAAGATAAAAAGTCACTCAAACACTGCATGCGGCCATTTTGATGTCAATCAATCGAGTTTGGGAAAAGGATTCGCTTAATTTAACCTAAGAAATAATTGCATTTTAAAAATGATTTCTTGTAGTGGGTAAAGCCTTTCAGATACTGTTTACCTACCACATTTTCAAATAAAAAAGTTCAGATAAGTTTAGAATACATGGGGATTCTTTATTCTATATTTCCTTTTTATTGAAGTTGTCCTGTCAATATATCGTGTTTCATTCCCTGACTTACCAATCAATCTACATATAGATGCACTTGAAATCACATATTGTAAAAAACATATTAACTCTGTATATGATAATATCGTTAAATCACGGTAAAACCCCTCACTCAAAATGTCACATGCTAACTACTATATCTTATCCCATTAGTGTTAAAGGCAAGCTTCAATTTGGCTAGTTTAAGACAAACGAGGAATACGCTCTCAGCGTAATTCAAATGAAAAATTAAAGAGATATGAAACAATCTGAACTAGTAATGTGTGCAGCTTTTGAATTTACCTATATTCTGAACGGAGAATAAATGATGAAATTTCGTTTATTAAAGCAATTTTGTAACTTAACCGATTCAAGAAAGGTAGTTTAAGCATTGTTATTGGGTTGAGATATCGGCAGTCGTTTTCACTCTTCTGGCTGTAAGCAAGATCTGAATACTTCCGATATCGAAGATCATGCGGATGGATGCAACGTTGCATTAAATACTTCCGGGTTTTTTAAAATCAACTTTATATACCTATTTAGTAAATAAGTTACGAGGTAGATTACCTGAGTGCGTAATATTGAGAGATATACATTATCTGAGCATTCGTTAAAATACTGTTGTGTACTCGTACTAGTGCCTTTAAATGTCTTATCGAGGATCGTTTTCAAGCCATTCATTTGTAATATCTTCATGAAAAATTATGTCGTTTTCAACAATAGATTGTTTTTACAAATGTTAATGATACTTCCTGTTTTGTTATCTCTATCGTTTTCATTTACGTCATTTACGGACAACACGGACTTAAGCTACACCCCATGTTTTTCATAATTCTTTTAATGACTTTGATGCGTGCAAAAACATTATACGTGTCGATAGAAATTCAAAATTTACTCAGCTTTCAAACTTATGAATATATTATATGTGTACAGTAGCCAAAACAACACGCCAAATTTGAATGGATATCGTCTACAAAACTCTATCAAGAAAATCATCTCTTTCTGTGAGTGAAACTTAACCTATATTCATAATCTGAACCACCACAAACAATAACATATATATAAAACATCATCAACAATGTAAAGTCCCTTACAGACAAACGTTTAAAGTGACACAGAGTATGTCTTATGATTTCTCACGCGGTTTCAATAAAACATATAAACATGCTGTATGTGTCCTGAGATAAGTTCAAATTGCCTCCCATAACAAGCATATGTTTTGAATAATAATTGGAAAACGGTCATATAAATGTTTAAAGGTTTAAATTCTGAATCCATTTTACGTGTGTATTAGGCAAAAAACCAATACTCTAAGCCCATCTTTTTCGTTGTCTTTGTTGTAAATAAGTTTCCAAAATTAAGTTTGAGTCGTTTGCGCTGGCCATTGTCAGGTTTTCGATCATAAATCTCAACATAAACCGGTTTATTGTCACTATACGGAACTGATAAGCAGCAGGATGCTGATTTTTTTCTGAAAACACAACTACTCCTTCATGAAATTACACCATTTATAAAGTTTGACATATTTGACTCAAACAACATAAAATGTGGCCCTTTACGAAATAACCCGTCTTTTTAACTTTATCATGGTATTGTAAACGTATTTCTATCAAGTATTAGTAGTGAAGACCGGGGCACATTGGGACAATAAACTTTATTTTCCTTTTTGTTCTTTATCTATGAAGTCAAACCACATGAAAATATGCAGATTTCTAACAAACTTTATTGTCAAAATATGAAAACAAGAGACAATGAAATATGTTAACGACATTTTTGTAAAAATGAAAAATAAAAAAGTAAAATATGCTTTCCCAAACTGTCCAAACCCGGGGTACATTGGGACACGATCCAGAGCAAATTGGGATAATATACACATCTGTCGAAAATAATTATGCTTGTTGAAGTATCAGGTAAATTTTGAATCATTGTTCTTGACTTGAGGTTCCATGTGTCCATCTTAGATGCTTGTATCTGGCGGTGTCATCATCCAATGTGTCCATCTTGGGTGGTTTGAAGGTTCAATGTGGGTATCTGAGGTGCTTGTAACTGATGCTTCTGGTAGCCTACGTGTGGAACATCATGGGTGCAGTCAACTGAGGTCCAAGTTTCAGTCGTTTCTGGTCTATTTGTAAGAAAGTAAGGCAGAAGTTCCTCTTCCTCAAACACATTTCATTCTAGTGGTATATATGGCATTAATACTCATTATATTTATTTCCTGACTCCTAAGTATTCCACCTGGGATACAATGTTCCTAGGTATTCTGCGACCTAAAAGGTTGCTATGTTGACTCCTGCATGGGTTAATTGCCAAGCATATTTGTCCTGATTGTAGAATTTATTCAAGGGACTGTACACATTCTGTCAAGAGGTTTGAGTTGTTGGCTGCAATGGGATATGCGGCTCTGGTTGTTGTCAAGCTGAAGCAGCAGCTTATTGTCAACACTACAATTTGCTTGGTCAACAGAGTGGTCAAACCCCTCACTGAAAATTGTTGTGGTCATTACTCCAGTAAAGAGGCCAGTTCCTCTGGAACCAGCAGGAGCCCAAAAGTTAGCAGTAGAGCTTTGAAATTCACTCAGAAGATATTGATACATCTAATTTATTATTATCATTTATTACTTATTATGATTTTTTGTATTTCATACAGACAAAATATGGTCTTCAGAAAGAGTTATTACGATTCGGCAATCAGGACAATGTCAAAATGTACCGGTGCACATTGAGACACTGTCCCAATCTACCCCAGTAGTTCCATGTTTCCATATTGTAAAATTAAAATATCATGTCAGGTATTTACTTGTTAAAAGTTAACATAATTACAGAACTCTCCAGAACGATAGGTATAAGCTAGGGTCCGTTAATCATCTTTACATCAGATCATAATTACTAAGATGATAAAATTTTACTCCAGCTATAGAAATTTGAATATAACTTTCCAATGAGTGAACTACACCACATTTTCAGTGATCAGCATCATTTGTCACATGGTGTATGGTGTCACTTCAACCGGTTCCAACAACACTAATATACATGTTTTTATATGTAGAATGATCATCTAAAAAGATCCATCAATTGTCATTTCTTTACCGTGTTCTCTTATTTATTTGCAAAGCAAACCCAATTTTTCTTAGGGTTAAAGATGAATATTTTACCCATATGCGTTATTCTTCAAAGAAATGTCCACTGTAAAATGTCTAATGACTTATTTATAACAGTTTACAACATTTAATTGATTGAGTGAAAAATGTCAAATGTTAAGGTTGACAACTTATGCATACGACAAAAAATCATGTACGTAGAAAATTTATCGAACTTTAAGTTAATTCAAAGTTTTAACACTGTGATGTTATAGGCCGGACACCTGTCCCGTTTTCCTATCGGAGTTGTGTCCCTTTAAAGGCACTTTACTACATTCATTAATACACGTCTGGACTTATCATGTTAAGCGCACCCAGTAAATCTCGAATTAAAACATTGATGCTATATGAGATTTATTAAGATTAATTATTCGTTATCATTGCCTTGTAATCGATCACAAAATAGTTGAGCTTGAGAGCTTAAAAGTTAGAATTGATTATATATGTAGCGTAATCAGTTATTTTGTGTATGATTTCATGATCCATGAATTATGTCAAGCTGTATATTAATGGTTGTGTTCCCAATAAATGAAACTTCTTTTTTACCATTGGTACGCGATTCAGGTTTAGGGAAGGATGTTGTTAAATGGTCCTTAAAGATTACCCAATCAACTATTAAGTACCCCCACAACCCAGCCCCGTCTCCTTGTCTAATGCAGCTAGAAGAATGGTTAAGGAGAATTTTTCAAGCTACATATCAAATATTTCTTGTATGTGTCGCTCGTTCTTAACGGGATAAGGATTTTCTTTTAGCACCTATGATGCAAGATATTGTCCACGAGGTATTTGTAAAACAATTGTTCACGGAATGTATATTTTACCGCCGCATCACTTACGCGTACCTAATTTACATTTAAATCAAATATCCTTTTTCGTGATTTTATAGTATTTATATATATCAAATATGATGATGATACTTCAAACATCTCACATTTTATCAGAATAAGCCAATTGTATGACAATTATTAGTTTTCAATGGAAATCGAACAACACTCGTAATCATTATGTGTTTAACCTTTCAAACATTGCCAACTCAAATTATATCGATTACCTGCTTTAGATAATTTTCAAAATATATTGTTCACTTATTAGCACACGGTATTGTCGTGCTTTCTTTCAGAATAGAGAATTAGGCTAACCTTCATACTGTTACTATACATCTTCCCCCGCATGGATTTAAATTGCCACAGTCTCTATCAATGGCTAATTCAAACTTTGCTGCCAACCCGTCAAAATTTGTGTTTTGAGTGCAACGCCCTCTTCGGCGAAAAGTTGCAATTCTCATCTGATTTATCTTTAGATTATCGTGATTGGTAGAAGCCTGGACAACAAACACAGAAAGGTTAGGGAAATGCGTCAAGGCCTACCTTAGCAAGTCATTGAGGCTGGCGAAAGTATATCGGGCATGCGTGGAAAGATGGTAACTACATTAAACCTAATACATTTAAAATTACAATCATCAGATATAGACAGTTCTTTTCGGTGAGATAAACCATTTACAGTGTTTTGCATAAGAGACTTAAACAACTCGCGGCGGTTATCCTGAAACAAGGTCCTGTATAGTATAACAATTTTTATACGTCTTTGATAAAATCGAAACCTGAACTACTGAGATTTAATTCGTAACCTAATCGTATTCGGCATTCATGATTTACGCGTGCAAGGGTTCGTCGAACATTTCATTCATGAATTTTTAATTCATACTTTATTTATTCATTAAAAAAACCCACCAGTGCAGTATTTTGAAGACAGTACATGTACGCTTTTTTAAATGAAGATGATAGGGTTCCGCATACTCAAATTTTACATGGTGACAGTCAATGCATGGTCTATTGCACATTGTGACGTAATTCACGTAATTGGTGCTAATTGCATGTTGGATTGTATGACATAGGCTAGCCAAACATGAAATCGATCCCTACATTTGTAACGTCGTTCATTACTGTACTAACGAGTTGACAAAGATCATCCTGCATGATTGCAGTATATATATTATATTTAAAAAGATGTTTCCAAAATTTCGTTTGAGTCATTGACGCGCGCTAATGACCGGTTTTCGATCATAAATCCCGACGTTTGTCCTGTTTATTGTCACTATGCTAACTTATGAGCATCGAGATGTTAATTTTCAGAAACTACCACTACTTGTCGATGAAATAACTCCATTTATGAAGTTTAGCAAATTTGACCCCAACAACATACTCTGTGCTCCTGTAAAGCGTTTTGATGTCCTGACCATGGAGTACATGTAGGATATGATGATAGACCTCTTGTCAGATCTGTGAATCTTTTTCAGAAAACGATCTCGCCATCGCTCTTTTATTGATAGGGTGTAGCCTCAGTGAGTTTTATTTCTATTTTGATTGGTGGTTCACATGCTTTTCAGTTACATATGGAAGGATGCCTTATTTGGATAACTTATTTGCCCAAAATACGCAGAATTACGCAAAATATATCTGAAAAAGTACTAAATCACCAAACCATCCTTTTACAAATTTATATCATTAATGCAGACCTGTAACGTAAAAGAAATGAAAATGCTAGCAAAATATTGTTTTGAAGCATTTAAAGCCCGTTGTAACTAATTTTCTTTTAGTACATCCTCGCCAACCTGTTTGTATTGTATACCAACGTTATGTAAATAAGCCGAAACAGTTTCTAAAAAATTGGAGACCAATATCGCTACTAAACGTATCCTACAAGATAGCTTCTGCTACTATAGCAAATCGAATAAAGGGACTACTTCCAAAAATAATACATGAAGACCAAAGAGGTTTTATGTCAAATAGGTATATAGGGGAATGCACACGGCAAATTTATGATATCATTGATTATACAGAAACTATGGAAATACCAGGACTGCTCCTACTTATAGATTTCGAAAAGGCATTTGACTCAGTTGATTGGGACTTTATTGGGAATGTTCTTGAATTTTTCAATTTTGGCCCAAATGTCAGAAAATGGATTAGTACTTTTTACACAAACATAAATTCAAGTGTGCTTGTGAATGGTTTCGCATCAGATTTTTTTGACATAACTCGCGGCTGTAGACAAGGCGATCCATTATCGCCATATCTTTTTATCCTTTGTGCAGAAATTCTAAGTATTATGATCCGTAACAATAAAAAGATAAAAGGAATAAAAATAGATGATAGCGAATATCTCATCTCGCAGTTTGCAGACGATACATCTTTGACATTGGATGGAACAGAAGCATGCCTTCAAAGTACAATCCAAGTACTAGAACAATATGCTTCATTTTCAGGTTTGAAAATAAATACTAGTAAAACACAAGTTATATGGATAGGTTCACTGAAAAACTCAAACAAAACGTTTTGCAAAGAACATAAATTAGATTGGTCTAAAAAGGAATTTACTATCCTTGGCATAACATTTACACACAATTTGGCAGAAATGGTAGAGAGAAATTACAAAGATAAATTGAAGCAAATTAAAATTACAATGAACCATTGGCTCAGAAGAGATATCACACCACTTGGAAGGACAACTGTCCTGAAAAGTCTTATTTTACCAAAGTTAAACCATGTCTCTAATGTATTACCTAACCCGAACGAAAGTACCATCAAAGAAATCGAAAAACTCTGCTTTAACTTTGTTTGGAAAGGAAAACCAGATAAAATAAAACGTAAAATAATAACCCAAAACTACACTGAAGGAGGCTTTAGAGTACCGGATATACGAAATACATTGCTTTCACAAAAAAATAAGCTGGGTGAAAAGACTTTATAATTCTGATGATAAATCAAAACTAAAGACATTGTTTCAATTAAATATATCTCCTTTACATAATGATTTCTATCAGTACAACGAAGAATCAATTATCAATGATGTATTAACTAAAAAAACGAATGAATTTTGGAAAGATGTCTTACATGCGTGGGGTCACTTCATAAAACAAAAAGGAAATAATGTTAAAACCCAATCCGCTCTCTTATCTCAGCCAATATGGAGAAATGATAACATAAAAATTAACAAGAAAACTTTAAATAACAAGAGCATGTCAACCGCGGGTATTTTCTTTATCAATGATGTTGTGGAAGATGATGGTAAGTTTCTCGACTATGAAAAGATTATCCAAACCTACCAATGTAAGTTAAACTTTCTGGATTACGCGGGTATTGTTCAATCAATAAAGGGGTACTTTAAAAAATCAAATGTCTCTATAAATAGAAAACTCAACACCCCGTTCATCCCGTATTTAATTGAAGATATTGTTACTAAGAAAAAGGGATGTAGAGCCTTCTACGACATATTGCAAGAAAAACCAAGTAATGATAATGACTGTAAATACAAACGGAAATGGGAAAAAGTTCTGAAATGCTCGATCAATGAAGAAGAATGGAAAATAATCCACAAAGTACCTTTTACATCTAACCTTAGCTCAAAATTAACATGGTTTCAATATTCCATTCTACATAGAATTTTACCTACAAATGATCTCTTACATAAGATGAACATTAAAGATACAAATACATGTAATTTATGTAAAAAAGAAAGCCAAACTATAATCCATCTGTTTTACGATTGCACATATGTAGTTGAGATTTGGAATAAACTCAAAGAATGGTTAGAAGATGTTACAAGTGCTAAGATAGAACTATCAAAAAGAATTATATGTTTCGGATATCCGGAAAAAAGAAATAGAATACTGAATATGATCATAACTATCGTGAAATATAACATATTTAAATCTAAGAATATCGAGATGAAACCAACTTTTAGTAGCATTAAACAAGATATCAAAAACGCATACAACATCGACAAATACAACACATACTCAACTTGTAAGTATTCGAAATTTACGAAATTCTGGTCGATTTGTCATCTGCTCTTCCAAAATGATTAACGATTTGTTTGTTCTATTTTGTAATGACATCCTTTTTCCACTGCAGCTTAGGATTCGTTAACGTTTAGTTTCATTTGTAACCAACAACGGCAATGCTGATACCTCCTTTATCATTTATATCATGTATCAATTTCTGTCAAAATGTACCATCCACGACTTTGTATTTCTTACCCAAGACTATGTAAATATTGATGTATGATTTCTTGTATATGTACCACAAAAATAAATAAATAAAAAAAAAAAGTTATGTAAATGGCCAGAGGCCAAATTGGTCTGTGCTAATAAAAGTATCTGTCTGTCTCTCTGTGTTTTTGCATGAAATATTCACAAATCATGTTTCCTTTATTATTCACAATGTGGCTATATGATCAAAACGGTTTTGAAAATCTGTGGACTTAAACTTTGCCCACTGAAGTATGAAATGTGGAAACCTGTAAGCACTGAACGTTATTCTCAGGAGGTTGCTAAATGTTCTTTTAAGGGCATAAGACTACCAGTAGACACGCACATTGTGATTTATTTGTTTGTGGAGAGTGTGTCTGTAGTACTGATATATATTCTACAATATGGAATGTTACCCAAGTACCCAATTGCATCGATCAAAAGTATGCTGTAACATATGTGTACATGTATGATGACCTTGACCTTTTGCATACATGGCAGTCGGGAATTGGAGTTGTTCCTTATGGTATCATTAACGTAATTAACTAACATGAAATTAACTTAACCTGGACATGCAACAAGTGGATGTAACTCAGATCTGAAAAACGTTTACTGCCGGTATTTTATTCATTTTGAACACGATATCATAGTGTTGTTTCTGTTCAAGCGTAAAGTGCAAAACAAATACACGACGATACTGCAATTCGTATATTAGGAAAACAAGATTAACAAGAAAATCAAAAATCGAACTCTTTCTCTTATGATGTTAAGATGTGTTTATAGGATAATGGCGTTTAAAGGGATAATGTACACAACACTGTGTGTTTTAGTTGGAAGTGATTTCAGTGATTGGAAGGCATCATATAACTACATGTATTAATCGTCATTTGAACACAAAGCATATATCCAAAGTTTTGAAAAAATTACCATTCTACCATTTCGTTTTTCAGCGTTTGACAGCAGCTGCAGCTTTCACATTATGTAGTTTTATGTATATAAACGAATGTAAAGAAAGGTAAAAAAAAATCATTTATAACAAGTTCTTTTTTAGGAAAATAAATTAAATTTCAAACCCAATCATCAAAATGAGGATACCTGCCATCTATCTAGCAGTCATCGAATCACAATATAGAATACTAAACTACATCCCGTTTAATAACCTTTTATGAAACGAGTGGGAGGTCTGATATCTAACGAGAAAAATCGAGTTGATACCGAAACCATTTACGAGTTTAATGTTATAAAGCAGTGGTTGGTATGTCAATTATCACTCGCTGAATTATATCCTCCAAAACTGCAAGAATATCGCTGACATGACCATTGTGATCGCGCAGCAAACATTGTGACGTCATGTACTTAACGATTATGACGTCAAGTCAATCGGCCAGCACGCGATCGTATTACACAATGTGTAATCACATTACAAATTTATTAAACAGTGATAGCTTCAATGGGCGAGTAATCAACACAAACACTTTATGTTTCATTATGTAAACATTACATAAACAGTACGAATACTAGAGGTCAAACACAGTTAAGTAAGTATATCGATCAGAGAACCAATTACTCACAATGTATTGGATGACAACGTATTATTACTCGCCTGTATTATATACTGCAGTGTTATATTTGTAAGGCAACATTAAAAAGTGTACGTTATCCTTCTTTGTGTAACAAAAACAAACCGGTTGTTCCCTCTATTTATTTTTCCATCCCTTTATTTATACCCTTATAAGCATCTTGCAAAAACTGCCCTGTCAAGACTTGATCGTATGTCTACACACTATATAATTCACACACGTTGATCTCTAAAAAAAAGTATGTATTCAATTTTTTTATTGTTTTTAAACTTGTCTTATAGAGGGGACCAAATATTCATCAGTTATTTCGACATTTACAGACTTTACATAAAACATTATTTGAAGATCCAGTACATAAAGTATTCGATATGTTCATTCACTGTTCGTTCACTGTAATTACTATTTCATTTGGAACTGAAAGCAGAATTTAAAAAATATCTAGAAATCCTGATGAAATGATAGTGGTTTTAGCTCTTGGAATTACGATTCAGGATCAATTTTCTATGTCATTTCACACCAAACGTTAGAGAGTAACGTTTTAGCAAAGAATATATTTTCAGGTATCAGCATGCTTGTATTTCCTTGTTCTGCTTCTAATGGGAATCCATTTCCCTATCTTATATGATTAAAGGGTGTTTACACAAAAATGGCTGCCAGTAGTTTTTGCTTGATACTTGATTACTTCTTTTAAAACTTCGAATACTTTGGTTGAGTATTGAGATGTTTGACCCTCCAAGGATAATACCTTTGGCATAATGTAATGTTTATTGGGGAAAATTTTAAGTAATAAATTTTTCAGAAAACGTGCTACTTCCCCTTTAAATGAGGGGGATAAAATACATCTCCTTTTTGTGTTCTGTATATACTTTAAACATATGAATTTCACTTTTTATTAATACACTTTCGTAATTTGATGCTTTTATCCCTTTGACAATCGATGCTGATACACTAAATAAAACAGTTAAATTATATAATGTGACAGAAGTGATGCAATAGTTTCTTGAAACAGCTGACATGGGTTTGTTGCGTTTGTCCAAAAAGAGAATAGACCATCGAACTCATGTCTGTAACAAAATTCTATCTGTCACAATGACTGGTGGCTACCTAAATGGGTATGTTGTATCGTATGACTTTGTGCACTAGTGCAAATATCGCTTCAACTGAAAGTGCCGATTGCTGAATCACCAATTAGTAACTAGTGGACATAGCATTGCGCATTTCACATGCATATGTTGTAAAAGTTTATGAACATTATGTTCGAGTTGGTTTAATCTAGTTTCAGTTGTTGATGCAGGGTACGTATTACCTTCAAAACGTGGAGAGGGATTCAGCCATTATACATGCAATTGTTATCAACAATGAACAACTACCACACAACCCAACTACAGACACCCCACCACCCCCTCCAACTATTGATCAGCCAATGCTATGATAAGTATGTGAAACGATTTTTCTAAATCTTGCATTAATTTAACTGTTCTGTGTTGGCTATTGCTCAATTCACACTTGAATGAGTACATGTAAACGATTCTCTATTTCTAGCCCATAATATAGTTTTACCGAGGTTACAATGAAGACAGTAATTGTCGCTAACTTGGGGGAATAATCTCCTTTATTAGGAATGTTCATTACAGCAAAGAGACATTATAGACAGTCTAAATATTTCATAAGCAAGCCTTTCTGCACAATGGAATTACAAGGCTCAGCCTAGAAAATGGAAGTAAAAACATGATAGGTAAGAAATCCAAATGAAAAAAAATTATTTAACAAAATAAATTTTTCATCAAATTAATTACAAACGGACATATGAACATGCAATGTGTTTCATTTGAAAATTTAATATGGGTAATTAAACAATGGTAAATGGAGGAAACATCGGACATGCCTCATAAAGTTAGTTATCGTCTACTCAAATTCATTGCGGAATATGCCACTGGCAGTATGAAACAAGAAATTAAGCCATATCTGCTCAAAAGAAGCAAATCATAATAGTTTTGTTTTGTTCAAACAGACCCTATATCATCAACTTAATATATATTGTAGTTGATAGTTTATATTCATAGCTTGTTCATACATGTATATACTGATTTCATTTAACTCTCCCTTTCAACTGACCTTTCCTGCATGGTTTTGGGGTCATGATAATATTTCGGCGAAAAGGTTATCAATCGTTTCAGTTTATCATAATAATTACTGACACGTTTGTGAATATATAAAGGCATACAAAAAATTAAATAAAGACATGGTGAGTTATTTTTGACACCTATGCAAGACGTTATCGGTGATGCCATTCAATGGAGAAGAAATTTCTCTTGCAGGAAAGTGTCATTATATATTCTTAACATTGTCTATAGTGACGACTTTGTTGAAGTTGAAATTTTGATCGAAAACCGGACCGTTTGCTTGCGTCGATAAGTTGGAAATTAGGAATTAAAGTGATCAGTTATTGATATAGTGTGAATGGGGCGTGTGATTTCAAAGTCTACATACATATTCCAAGATGTTGTTCAATATCACTGAGCATTGTTAATTGTCTTATATTCTTAATTTTTGATGAATATTTTATATGTTTTTAATTTATACCATTATAAAAGTCAATGTCGTACAATGACACTTTTTGTAGGGATCATGTTTTGCTGTCCGGATGCGTCGTATTTCAACTTGTTAGCAAGTCTTTTCAAAATTGTGGAGCTTTTTTGATATGGCAAACATATATTGGTATATATTGGTAGACGCAATAAGCATATATATACATATCTAATGCCGTGACGTGTTCTTCCTTTCGTTTCCAAACGAGATAGTGTAATTTCGGTAATGACGGATTTTCGAGTGAGACACGATTCCTTAAAATAGTATAAAAACAACATAATAGTGTATTTTCGGCCATGACGGATTCTCCAGTGAGAAAAGTTGCGAAGTTGCCGCAGAGTCGTAAATATTCCAATCGTCAGCGCATGTTGTTGACTTGACACCTTCACTGTTTGTAGATTCATAAACAACTCGATATATTAATTACACTAAGTTGTCGTCAAGTGGGTTTTGTTCACTAGATAACAGATACAATGTACAAGTGTAGCTCAATATCATAGCCTGTCTAACAGTTCGCTGAATGGATAACTACACCGAAGCGTTGAAAACCGGAAATAAGATTTATAATAACAAGGAAGATACATTATAATTTAAAGATGCTACAGATTAACATAAAATCATATGGTTTTTAAATTCAAATGTAATTTTGAAACATCATTAAATGTTTATATAAGTTTAAGAGAACACAAGTTTATGCAATTTTCTTCAGTCTGTAGAAATATCTCATTACTCAGCCCAATCATCAGTAGTCGTAGAGGAAATAATCAAGTTTCAAGCAAAAACCACTGGCAGCCATTTTTGTGTGAACACCTTTAAATCATTTGAGGTTGGGAAATGGATTCGCGTAGCTTAACCGATCAAAATACATTCGTTTCAAAACTGCTTTCTTTTGATTAAAAACTTTGTTCTGCAAATGGAAAAATTTATTTTTGGTTCGTGACATCTCTTTATTGAATCAAAAAAAGACATGCTACATACTTTTATCTATTTAAAATGGAATGTAATTACAAGAATATGAATCACACGAAAATACAAGGTAACAGCGGTTTTTACAAGTATATTGAAATTTAAATATATCTAGTGTTAAAAAACATCCTTTGAGGATGAGAATTCTTTTGTCTAACTATATATATTTATATCTCAAGTACCAATCATGTTAATAATCCCTCAATTTGCCAAATAACTCTGTGCTTTGAGTGATGATAGTGAAAAATACAATCTAGTCTTATAGTCACATTTAGACTGTATTTCTCAATATATCGACCGTAACTACATCATACATTCGTACTTTTTTTCAGAGACTTATAGTCAGTCTAACTTATAGCTGGAAGCGTTCACACCGCATGCGCGTTGTACATACCGAAGCGAGAACGACTCGATATTGGTCACGTGACCCAAGAAGCAGACGACCAATATGAATCTCGGTGGCGCAACATCAGAGTCCTTTCAGCAGGAGCGAAGATGGAAGCAGAGTTAGATTGAGGAGTACGTCATTCCCAGCTGACATCATTGGGTTGTCTCTATCTACATTTATGCCTGTCCGGCGTTGTCTACGATCCATGTGCGGTGAGTATCTATCTAACACCTTGTAAGGCATGCTCTCAACTCTGCCACTCTGTTTACATCTACTGCTTCAGATTGTAAACAAGCCTTCTTTCAATGGTGCCCGTCGACCTAGTTTGGTAAAAGGGGTTTCGTTTTGGTTTGAAAGTGATTTCAGTAATCATGTATTATGGTTAGAATGTTTGGCAAGAATTGTATGGAACAGTGTCATATATAGCTAGGAAACTGATAACAAAAATCCAAAATCAGAGATCAATTAAGCTGATCTAGAGGAGGCGGCTTGATGAAGAACCTCTAAGAGAGTGCAAAATATACAACATGCGTTGTTTTTAAGCGTATGTCGTCTTACAGTATCTCAAATGTGTCACCTTAATTAATACTATAACGCTTAGAAGGATTTCTTATAAATCGATTATCATTTAATGCAATAACGTGGCACCAAATAAGCGTGATTTTCAAACTTCAATCAAAATATAGACTTACTTTTCAAGATATTATGTTTCGGGCTAGGGGGCGGGGGGTTTAAGGTTTAAAAATTTTGAAACAGTTACAGTCAGTATGTTACACTTGATGCATCCCCTGCATGAGAACCTTATATCCGACCTAAATTCGCTTTCTGCACGAAACATTCAACTCGGTATACATTTATCTTCTTGCATTATACGGGGCTTACGTGGGCTAAGTAGACTGTGACCGTATAGCATGTCTAGTAAGCTGTTATATTGTATCTGCCTAGTATCATAACCTCTATTACACTAGGTCATATTTACATGACAATGATTAATAAATGCAGTATTTCTCGTTAGAATATTTAATCCAGCGTCAAACTGACTACTCTTGCATTATAAAGGCCCCTGGTGTAATGAATAACGGTCATTTATACGGACTAATCCTGAGACATATTGTAAACAAAGAGAACATCTTGAGGATTTGAACGGGCGGTCATTTCCCTGTGACCTTTTGAACCCCAGATTGACCGAGTCTGAAATAGGCTCTGTGTAATCCAACAGCTGTGGCACTCTACCTTGTGCTTATATGTGCTTGTGCCGAATAAATCTGTCATTAATGGATACTGTTTTCATTGAAATAGACCAGCATCATCTAACCTTCTTTATGCAATGAATTATGGATTTATGACGATCTCTTGAAACGTACATACTGTGACCTATCTTCAACAATCAGTTTTTGCAATATCAACTTGACCTATTTTAAAGGTGAAATTAGCTTACTCTTTTGTATTTTGTAGTTGATTCCGTACGGTATAAATCTGGAGTGAACTTACTGTATCGATTGAATGACAGGTCTTCCGCAAACGATGAATAATGGCTGCTATTGTGCGCTAATAGAACTATATCCGATACAGATGTATTTATTCTTATTACAAAACCTCGATTGTTGTCATTTTTTATTTGTAAGCATGTCACAATATTAGAATGATTTTCCACAGTTATGTATTAACGATTCATGTTTTATTAACTTGAGCAACAAAACTAAACACTTAGAACTCTATGCGACATAACATGAAGGACACAATACCTAATATGTCTTATTAACCTTCTAAAAATGGGGTAATTAGCTACATAATTTGTTCTTTAGTTTATTTTGACAATGCTAAATTGGTGATATATGAAACTCAGTTCAAAAGATAAAGTGAGCAATGTAATGTTGTTGATTTAAACACTGAACCTCATGTAGACCTTTTAAATTAGACTAAAATTTAGTCTGTGAAAATTTTGAATAATTTACTGTTCCTTCGTCCACAATATTTATTTCTTCTTTGGGCTCCTAATTTCATAGATTTGCTGAATGTGTACCTAGACTGTATAAAAGGCTCCTTTATATACACAGTCATGAAGCAGGACTACTTTTAAATGTGTAAGTATCATTTCAAAAGAAGATCGAATTCAGTTTTATCTTGGAAGTGTCACACTACTAGAAAGTTTGAATAATGACACGCCAATTTATTATTTCTATTTAAGTTGAAATTAGGTTATGATGTGAAATACCTTCTTTATGAAAGAAAGTAGATATGATACAGAATGATTTGGGTGATAACATGTAATTTATAGATAGTTTGATTAAATTATTTTTCTCACGTTCACAATTTCAAATACTTGTGGAAATAGACGATAGTAGACAATGATGAAGGGGGTGGTGTCGTTAACTAAATCAATACATGATCTTGTTATACATCCTGGCTATGACATAATACCATAATCCGCTTTTGAAGGAAGGCTAACGTATCTTAGCTGCGTTGATGATATCACAATTTCCTTGTCAATAACTTCAGAAGTTGAATATCGATATAAGGATTATTGACATAAAGTAGTCAATAACATGCTTTATTCATTTGAAATAGATACTTAACCACTGAAAGAGGATTATTCACAAGGAAGGAATTTCAATCTGCGTTAAGAAAACATTTCAGTCTACGAGATTTGTATCCATAAGTGTGAAACTAAAACAAACGCTTGTGAAAGAAGATTTCTCCAAAAATATTTACCATTTTTAGGTTATTAGAGATATATCAATTAGAATTGCAAAATTTGTAAAAAAAAAGAAAACAACAACAAACAATACCATTCTATCTTCATGATATTTTTGTTAAACTTCGGCTTTGAATATTTTTCAGTCGTCACAATAGAGTCTAAACAAGAGTTGTTGTGTCGGAAGTAGAACATATTCATGTTTGTGTAAATGATGTCATGTTTGTGGAAGCAAATACAGGGTTGCTCGCTACGAAAATGTCGATTGTTTAATGGGCCGTGATGTTCGGACCCATTTCGCTACGTAATTTGCCATCAATTGATTAGCGCCAGAAATAGCACGAATTATTCTACGGTTACGTTCTGTTCGCGAATAAGGCCGAGTAATATGTTCACACAAGCTTTGACCAGATAGAGAGAGTGGCAACACAGATTAATGGGTTTTTATAACCGGAGTGTTGATGTGCTGAGCGTGCTAAGTGGTCATCGCTGAATAATTCACTGTAGTAAGGCTTGCACATTTGCCATGCATTTGACGCAACGATGATGAGATTGTGATATAAGGTGCTTTATATCCGTTTATAAAATACTACACCATACTTTTCTCAAATAATTGACTTACTGCAGAAAAAGATTGACAAAACATACTGGTTGTTGGTCTTTCGTTAGCATAGACGTTATTATACCTATTGTACAATTGCTACATTGTACAACGGATTCCTTCTGAGGTAATGAACTTTTTTAAAAGCATTTCTTATGTTGAAGAAACAGGGTCACGGTTATTCATATCTAAGAATAATGTCATTTTAATTTTCAAACTTGAATTCAAGAGAATGTTTTCCTTTGTTTAAAAATGGTTGTGAATATAAAGTAATAAGTTCGTTGATCAAACTTCGAACTTTAGTGGAATTATTATTTTGTAAACTTAAAGGAACATGCTAGTTCCGAACAATCACATGAATAAAAAAGAAATAGAAATAGGAAAAGCAAAATACTCGTCTTCCCCTTTCCTGTCCCGGATCTTTGATTTTGACAGTGCCAGCTTTCTAGGACCTTTTTCATTATTTTCAGTTGATATCTCTCAAACTCTAGTGTAAAACCCGAATCTGAGAAAGAGTTTAAGTCTAGACTAGGTTACCGAGTTCATAGTACACGTGTTTCTCTCATTACAGGTAACTTTCGAAAGGTGCTCTTAGCTTCTCCGCTCAAATGCACAAGTGTGTAAAACAATAACGCAAATACACCGGTAGACAATATTCGTTTCAAACAAATCCTTATAATAAGTTCTGCTTACAAAACAGAAACTTATATTTCGTACATTCATGGCAATCGATAATAACTTTCCAATTGTAGCTACGTATGTTTTGATAGGTATACTTAAAATGTGTGGTGTTAAATGATGAGTAAACTTTATTTCATTTTGATGAACAGTAAAATTCTGATAAGTTTATTCAACGGCCAACATAAAAGTCTAGGGAAATACGTCACATATCAATTCCGTAAGATACACCAATAGGTTACCATGATGATATATTGTAACGGTGGGCTAGACAACCTCCTTTGTGAATTTGCGAATATATATATGTATATTTATACCGCTTGTATATATCAGCCTGGAGGTCGGTATTGTGATATATGCCGATGGTGTATATATCAGCAAAATGGTATGAACACGTGTTTTGATTTATACCGAATGTATATATATACCATGAGGTCTGTATGGCGATATATGCCTGGTATGGATCAGTAAAATGGTATGGATACATGGAGTGATATAAATGCTGTATGTATATATCAGCCAGAAGGTCTGTATGGTGATATATGCCTTGTATAGGTCAGTAGAATGGTTATTATGGTTACATGCAGTGATATGTATGCCCGTGGTAGAGATCAGCGATTGAGTATGGGTATATATAAGTTGATGAATATATCAGCCAGGAAACATTTGTAGTGACACATGCAAATAGTATAGATCAGCCAATGGGTCTGTAGTGTGATATCTGTCGATGTTTTTCAAGATTATCTAACAAATCTGCTGTTGTGTGAAAGCTAGATATGGGATATATCATGATATAACTAAGAACTATGGAGTTCAGATAGATCCGCAACGATTCTGTAGTGAGGCGTACGCTGAAGGTTTAATGGCGCATGGATGCTCATCGTAAAGACGTGCGGGGGATTTTGGTGTGATATGCTTTCCTCATATTACAGGTCTGTTACGTTTAATTGTGCGCGGTCGATGATTAGATAACTGTGTTTGTTTTGTTGAAATTGTAATGTCAGCTCCGAGGGCGTTCGGTTAGACACAAAGTCTATTGTTGTTTGTTTTGTCGATTTATATTTTCTTAAACTATTTGCAATCATTAGTTTGGCACGTGTTTCATATTCAATCACTCAAGATAACCATTTCAACGAATACAATAAATATGATTGATTCAACACAGATATCGGATTGAACACCTTCAAGTGTTGTGTTTCAAGGAGGCTTTTCAGCAATCTCCGTGTTTCAGAACATTGCCTGTTTCTCTTAAATCAAGTATTAATCGACAGATGGTCAGTTTGCCTCTGTAAAATTCGATCAAATATTATGCTTCCAAAATGAATATAACTTCGATTACAAGACAGGTTCTTGTTTTACACTGATGCATCACTAACATTCTTAGTCTTGCGCTGTTCGATGATCCACCAATATAAAGATGCTTAACAAGCATAAAAAACCCATGATCTACACAAGACGGAAATGAATCAATGTTGAGGTTTACATGTGAAACGAGCAAGCTATATCGAGTGTGATGGCCTGGTCTGATACATTTCTTTACGCCTACATGGTCTGTCTTCTTCAGGTAAACAGAGTGCAATGTGATGGCTATGTGAGGGTTGGGTGTGCAAAGTTTTAGAAACTCGAGTTGCAGTTTCTAGACCTCACACATCCTAAATCTATTACTCTTAATGTTATACCCAGGTTTATATGGTTAGTTGTTTACATAACACTTACATATAGTTAAATATATCCTGACCATTCAAACCTTACACCTACAAAACATGGATTCACTTTGAGTTTTAACATTTTCATAATGAAGAATAGCCACTTGTTACTCAATGCTTTGTAATCGTCTCAAATTCAAATCTTATGTATCTTTTTCAAGAATTACATTAAAAACTGTCGGCAAAAAAGCATGGTTCGAAAGACAACCTTTACAGTTTAAACGATAATTATATTATGTTATTGTTGTTTAAGTCAGGTTGTATATTAATCAGTCATTCATACCTTTGCAAACAACCTCATTTAAGATTGGGTTTTCAATTATGAAAAGTCATTGTTTAAGAATTGAACATATGCAGTCACTGTCTATCTATCTGGCTATCAAACTGATCCAAGAATAACACAAGTCGGACGCTTGAAAAAGTCTGGGAAGGATGAGACTTCAAGGTATCATTGCTTGGAAACTGTAAATACCTATACTCGATACCTGGCAGAAATAGATCTACAGGCGCCCAAAATTGGTATAATTACGTCGCCGGGTGAAACTCCTGCAACATTCCTTTGACGGAAGATGAGTTTTGGTATCATTTGCTGAACCTAGAGGAATTAACATTTGGGTATGTAACAGGGCTGCTTTTCTTGTCCTATCTTTTCTTCGTTGTAAAGGGTAATACACTTAATTGCCTCTTCTTATTCTGTAGTTGTGAACATTCAAGGTGTTTCAAGCTTGTTCTTTGATAACTTACAATAATTTATAATTTACAAATGGAAAGTGAAGGTCATTCTGGAATAATTAACTACCTGTTAAAGATATATTATATTTAGAGTTAACGAAATAAATTGTCATTGTCGCTGAGAAGCTATTAATCTAAAAGTAGCGTTTCCACTTGTGTTTTATACACATTTATTTACTTGTGAGATTTAAAATAGATTAAAAAGGGCTATCATGTATACGGATTTCAAAATAAGATCGAACTGTGGGCGTTTTATCAATTTTCAGCTATGATATTCCAATTTTGGAAGCAATGGATGTTACCATGGTACATTGCCGGTTGATTTATCACCCATTCGTCTTCGTGACGCTCCGTGCGTCACACACACATCTATATTTGTCGCAACGACATGCGTCAACAACAACTGACTTATTGAATTTCAAAGAATATCTAAAATATGTCCTTTGATAACTTGATAAGGAAACGATAAATTACAATACTTAACTTTAATTGGATTTATTTCATGCTGTAATTAATTTACCTTTTGAATCATGTTGTGGGTATGTACAAGTGATCAATACAGAAAAAAGTTTATCTTTTGTTAGTAGACAAGATATTTATGAGTAATTGTATATGCTAAATTACCCCTTCATTCGATGGACAGTTGGCAACAGAGCATACCTATATGACTTTAAGATGAAGATAAAGTAAATATTATCATAGCTTTGAGGACATTTTGTTTTCAAAAGATGTCCTTTTATTTAATTGTTCTGGAATTTTCAGAGATTTATTGACATAAGGTATATTTTACGTGTCTGTAAACTGACGGTATTCGTGCGCTTTTGTGATATTATAACCAACAAATCGGTCATTCCAAATGAATCAAACACTTCATTTGAATGCTTTGCAGATGTGTTAGTCATGCATTGAGAGAAAATGTAAATTTAGCAAGGTGCAATCGAAATTTGATAAACCATTCAGCTAATCAGGCCTTTAAGACCAGATAAGCTAATGACATAGGTCGCCGTCTGTCTGTAAAGTTTGCACATGTTCGACCCCTCCTAATGAACGTGTGCACCTCAAAAGCTGACTTTTGCAGGGGATCCAAGTTTGTACATTTGGTTCTTACATGTACTTCGTACTCTTACCTCATACCCTGCAATCGTAAACTCTGACACAAACCTCTGCTCGTCAGCTCAAATGTAACTTTAATTCAGTCTACATATAATACAGTTTTTATTCTGTCAATTGGTTTCGGGGAAGAAGTCTTCAAAATTTCAGAAGTGAGTCGAGATCTGATTCTTATTCATTCATTCAAGTTTATTTATTACAAATTTTAACCGATAATTGTTCATAATTCTCTCTGCTACCTTAAATCTCTTAGAATTGAGTTTATCTAAATGGAATCTTGTTTTTTTTTTCCTTTTCATAATTTCCATCTGTTTTATACTCTCTGAAAATTTCTGATTATATCGGCAATCATCAAACATCATATTCCTTTTATATATCACTTCCTCTTTTACTGTTCCGGCGCCATAGGGCTTCACGTTTCCAAATGTTCACAACAAAGCCCCTGTAGGCTCCACGTCAAAGGTGATTACCGTTTTAGCGTTGTGTGGGCGTCTTCCTTTTATCTTCTCAGCTGTCGTGAAAAATAAAATGCTTTCGATCTGCGTGACAGCACTGACCATCAATAAGTATCTACATCGCATGAAGGTAGGAAGATGTCACGTAACGGACACTTAACAACTCGTTACCATGGAAATGATAATAGTTTCCTTTGTTGTTTGTCTTGTCGCCGATTATAGAAACGAAATGAGGATCAAACTAAGGATGCTAAAGGGAGAGAGTATGTTTATATTATCTAAGATTTGAATTTATTATTTATTTGCAGATGTAAGTTTAGTTCCGTGTTTAATT
The DNA here is from genome assembly GCA_921293015.1 of Phorcus lineatus. Taxonomy (NCBI): domain Eukaryota; kingdom Metazoa; phylum Mollusca; class Gastropoda; order Trochida; family Trochidae; genus Phorcus; species Phorcus lineatus. Next base: position 53,382,844 of record OV121081.1, read on the forward strand.
TGAAACTTTACTTGATAAGCAAATGGGCAATTCGTCAAAGTATGTATACTTAATTTAATAACGTTGGGTAAGTTTCCAACCATCAAAGTAACCAAACATTGTCTATGACATCAAATAGACGAAGTACTCTTTACAATCAAGTTTCTTATAATGATAGTTTCCTATATGTTTTTTTTTATGATTCCACAATTTCTTTTGATTAGGTACAGAAACAGAAACAGGTACATGTACGCACTGTATATCGAAGGAGTTTATGTTTCCATTGTGACAGAAGGGTAACCAACATGTTACCTCTGATTGCTATAACAACGGGCATCTCTTCTTGTACTGAAAATGTACATCCTAGATGGAATGATATATATCATATACTGCCATTTAGTATCAGTTGACACATTGAACTATTGTCCTTCCGTTTTTGTCGAGTTTGTCTATTATAAAATCTATATGTTCTGCCCTTGGTATTTGTGTTACTTTCACTGATGTTTGCTTACTTGCTGGTGGTAAATCGATTAACAGTCGTTATTGGCAGAACTTATGAACGATGTTGGCGCTTAACTCCAACATATGCTTATTTCTCTGCCGTTCATCTATCAATGATTACTCTATTTGCTTGAGGCATTCGTTGAGGGTTCTTTGAGGTGAATTTGCTTACGATGTTGCTGTCTTCGGCAGTTTCTCAATGACCTGTTTGCGATCCACGTTATTGACCCGATGGTGCTTCACGATAAGTAGACCGGCCAGTTCTAATTCACTCAGAGTTGTTTGTCAGGGAACAAGGCCGTTATGTATTGCTCCACAACTTGGGCTAGTCTCTTGATAAGAAAGGCCCTCATCGAGATATTGTCCTCTTATTTAAGGTTCATTTCAGTCGTATATGGTGTTATCCTGAACGAGAATGACAATCAATAAAGTGGAGGAAAACGCGGTTGCAAGAACCATAAATGACATTATTTGGTCAATCCGAGCCTTATACTTGCATCTTTATTTCTTCCCGATACCACTGATTCATAGAATTTGTACGAGAATCTGTTTCGAATATGAGTCTATTGTCCAATTCGATTCATAAGTACATATCATTGAAGAGGTCTTCTGATTACTAAAAAAGAACCATTAAATATAGGGTAGTTTTATGACTTTCTTTTACAATGTCGTGTATATTTCAATGGCAAAACTAACGACAGAAAATTGTGATTGTTCATTGACTTCATCTGACAATACCAATAGAGTGACCTTAAGGCTGCGCCAAAGTGTGGGCAAAAATAACGATTATAAGAAGTGTACATAATGTTTTAAAAATGGGGTCAGTAGGTATCCCATAGCAATCATTACTATCAGCAGTATTTTTCTATCTCAGAAAATAAGTGACGACATTTTCGCAAGGCTTCTCTTTCGTAATCTCAAAATGGTAAAGATGAATTATGTTCTCAACTGAAGAGAGAAGATATTCTGTATTTGTAGGATACCTAGTATAAGCCAAATGAATCCATTCACATATTTTGTTCTTTAATGACAATCCTTCATTTCCATTTACAGTGATAAGACAGCCATCGTGATCAACTGATGTCAATTCTGAAGTTGCACAAGGGCATCTCAAGGTCCATCACACCTCTTTGAACAAATTCTATTCATAAGAATAAACGGACGTATCGAATCTTTGCTCTTACTCAAACACTTGGTGTCCTTCTGACCATTTCAAGGATCTATTTGTTTAGAATGTGTTTGAGAATCCTTTGATCTTATGATGAATTGCGCATATAAAATTGTATACGCCTCAGAAATGTAAGGAATTAATTTTTAAAGTTGTTTAAACTTGTTACTGAGTCATCTGACAACAATTATTAAATTTTGGCGACTTTGGGACTGTTTCAATATCTTTTCTGTGTATGTTACAAGTTTTTCGTTAAATCTATACACCCTCTTAAAAATGAAATTTTAAAAATCCAAAGCATCTAGAAGTTGAAACTCGCCTATGTTGTAGCTGAAGCATTGGGGAGTAACGCGATTTTCGATATTTGCAATTTTTTAATACCCTTTTTTACAAGCCTTCAAAGTTGGTTGACATAGCTAATGTGAGCATATTCAAGGGGCAATAACTCAAAAAAGTTAAACTCAATTTTTCAACATTTTTGCTGGAATGCAAGACAACCATGAACACTTTACAAATCAATAAAAACGTTCATTTACGTTCACAATAAGCGATCATAAACGGGGGAAATACTTTTTTAACAATTTACCTGGGCTAATTTTTCAAAATGCACTTAAAAACTTGAAACTTGTTTTGAAAGAAGCGTTATAACAATATGAATGAAAACGTAATTCACGAAGAATTCGTAAGTGTCTTTGCAATAATTACAGATTGGTTATGAGATTTGATCAGATCAAACATGCTGTTGAAGCTTAATGCATCAGCCAATTTTCGTGAAACTTTCAGGTTTGACATCACTATGTGCTTAATGAATGTACTTTTACGGCGCTGAATCCTTTTGTCGTCGCTTGCGACCATATTTCCGTTTGTGCTTTTTAACCTACGCGTGTTAAATCCGATATTTCTATCGTTAACCCTTACATTAATGCGTATCACGTAACCTTTACCTAATTAACCCTGAACGTAGATTACAATAACGATTTTCTCTGGAAGTCGATTGTTTTTGACAGGTTTTGACATTTTCTAGCATCATCAGTGCCTAATCAACCATGGTAATGACCTGTCTCATTTAGTATATCTCTCATTTCGCAAGGGAGTCGTAAAGTCGAATAGGTCCTTAAAGGGACAGTAGAACGTTTATTTTATGTAAAGTTGTCTCACGGGAACGAATATAAATATTACCAATTGTAAGATCAAAAAAAAATTTCATCTGAAGATAATTCATTAGCATAACTGATGTTTATTGGTGGAAATTGGAGTTAAATCTTCAAAAACGTGTTACTGCCCCCTTAACCACATTGTTATATCTGTGTTGAGAGCTGCGAAGCTGAAGAACGTACACCAAAAGACACATCATTTAACGTTTTACTTTTTATCATTTCTTCAAATGATTGAAATATCATGTGAGCATCAAGTTACAACTGAATTGTAGTCCATGTGGTATTATAAATGCGAAAAACCATAAAACCGGCTTCGTTGACATTTTTGCTAAATTATGAGCTTTGACAATGTTTTTTTAAAACTGTTTAACATTGATATTCTGGTGTCGTGAGATTGCTCTTTAAGATTTATGATTAAAATGCACGTCATCTGATTCTCTTTTTCAGTAGATCACCTCCCATCGGCGACATTATTATTCACACTTATTCTTTACACGCTGCTTTTTTCAATTTTCAATTTACATAGAATTTTATGTTTCGATTTTCAATCTTGAATCGCTCGTATATTGTTCTGTTATACTAATACGTTTTGTAAAGAAATGTTTGTAAAAGGGAGATAATATGCTCTAATAAATGAGTATTTGTTTTGAGGACAAACATTAAGTTGCAATTCGCCTCAACTTAAAGTCACGCAAATTTTTTACATAATACAACACGTATTCACACTGTATGTTAGCCATAAAACCGAAATGCACCTGTAAACACATTGTTATGCGAAACAACGACATACGCTAATACTACATGCAAACAAACAAACTCTTTGAAAACGGCTGTATTCATTGTATGTCTTACAACGAAATAGGTAATGAAAATCAATTTTGGCAGAAATGTTCTTGGGAGGAATCTATTTTCAATAACGTAAGCAAATCAGCGTCACTATTCATATACGTCATTATGATTATGATTGACAAACGTTGTTGATGCATCTTGTACAAGGCTTAAGGGATAATGTGTAAACAATTACGAACTCCCGGGCGATACGATTTCATCTGTAAGTCAGTTGCACCGCTTGTAATGTCGTCGACCCACTGGATGTGGAAAAATATGCGTTATGTCGCCTCGCTCTAGCTTACATAAATGCCAATTGATGGTGAAAATACTGCGTGTTATTTGCACTTTGAATAGTATTTTTAGGAGATCATGTCATCTGCATGCATGTTGATCTCATGTATATGAATTTGTTTTCGTGGTTATTTGTTCAGTGGTTTCCTATTTATCATGAGACTAAAAAATTGCCTTGTTTATGTAACGATGCAACATTTGAACATTATGCTTTTTTCATAGAAAATAAATGAAAATTCATACTGAAAAAGTGCGAACGACCTGTGTGTGACTCATTGTAGATATGATATCGTTTTTGCATAGCACTAATATGCATGGTGAGAAGCCTAGAAAAAGGTCATCTTCCAGTCCCCAGTAATCGAAAACAGCAGGTATCGACCAATACCAAGCAGGTATACAATACATTTAAACGGGTAAAGTATTATCTCAGTTAGTTGGACATTGAGTGATGGTTATATATTGTGACTGTGTAATAAACCTTCACTTCGGGTAATTGAGAAGACGAACCAATAATTATATCGTGTTCATGTATACGTTTTTTTTCTTTTTAATCAATTCTTTTCTCTGTTTTGCAGTCTGGCTGAATAACGAGGAGGAAATGATCACAGAGACTGTAAAACATCCGGGCATCATTCTGCCTTTTGCAGCCTCACTTTCAGATGGACGGGAAGTGTTCGTGGATACCATGACAGAATGTCATCTGAAACAAGTATGGCGGATTATACAGGAAGCTGCGCAGAACGACGAAGGATTTGGCGCAGACGAGTACCTCACGGAGCAGGACTTCCGAAATGACATTAAAGGTGGAAGTGGTTTCGCTGTGTTGAATAAAGATAACGGTGAACTTATCGCAGCCTTCGTTCTGGCTATCAGCAAATACTATCGTGGACAGAACGTTGTCGACCCATTCCTCATAGTTCGCCGGTGTGAGAGGCGCAAGGGAGTCGGCGAACTCTGCTTCCGGTTATGTGTACAATACGCCCAGACTCTCGGCTTTATGGGAATGTATGTGGACACGTTCAGTACGAACACTGCTATGATGAAGATTATAGAGAAGGCTGGCGGCTTCCAGAAAGTGGGTTATCTCCCCATGGGAGGTCGGAGTAAGGAAGGGGACATTATCAGCTCCTTTATATACTACAGAGACCTCCGAGCTCCAACACCGCAGGTGTCACCGTGCCCTTCTTGATGCTGGTGATATAAACTTTCCCTTTGTAACTGAGGATTAGATCTGTTAAAGGTCTCTTTCTGAACCCTGCAGCATTCGATGATACTTGGTGATACGACTGTAGTGCGGTTCTGATGTAGTAGAAACTGTGAGTGGTTGGGTGGATGTCAGATCATTGATATTATGTGTATTATATGGAAGGTTTCAGTTGCCATCTATGCACTGCACTATACTCAACAACGCAAAGACCTCATGTACTATGATTTCTAATGTTTACAGTTGGAAGATACATTTTAAAGGTTGAATAAGTTTATTCTTGTTTTAATTACTATAGTCCTTACAGTGAATCATTCTAAATGTAAGAAATTTAATGGCTGTTGAAAAAGTCTCCAGGAATGGTTAGATTTATTGTAGGAGTAAAATCATCGACGATTCATCATGTCCAAACATTTTTAACCAGAACAGAATAACACATTTGCGGAGTTTCGTATTGTTACTCTTTTACGCGTGATACGAGGAAGTCGTTGATATTACAAATAATAACCTTCATTGAAAGTTGATTTTCTAAACGGTGTAACGGGTACATTTTGATCAAAGATCCACTTAGTTTGGATGTGTTTGCGAATGTTTAAGGACATTCTGTAAAATTGAATTGTGTTAAATCCTTAAATGTATTGTGAATACGCTGTTAATTATGGATACATCACCTGCTCGCCGTGGTAGGGAAAGGAATCTAAGACTCTAAATAAGGGATAAGAATACATCTGTGCACTTAAATGTTTCTCATAAATGTAATTTTCTTTCTGTATAATTTAACTCAATGTTGGAATGTCATACTTTTAAAAGTTACTGTAACACGTTGTCTTTTGCAAATTGAATAATCCCACGAAAAGGGAAAATTTATTGCAAGACAATTTATTTAAATCAATACAAGGATTTTTAAAACAAACTTGCTAACTTTCCTTAAGCTGAACTCTATTGAAGCTATTCCCTCAACTCGAATTATTAAAAGGTATTCACACCAAAATGGCCTTGTTATGTACATCCTCTATCTATCACTACGGATAATCGGCCTGAGTAATGAGATTTTAACCACAAGAGGAAAATATATTGTGCATAATCCAATATTTAATTCTTAAAGATATGATTAATATACAATTTGTAAAACGTGTTTATGTGTCCTTAAAGGTGAAAGAAATTCCAAGCTTTATTACCTGATGACAAATTATTTAAACAGTAATGAATTGAAAACGCTGACGGACAGGTTCTCTTTTGCTGCCGAATGCATCTATGGTGTGAGGTCAGATAAAACCCTATCACAATCGGCGTTATAAGATATAAACAACGCTTGATGTTATCAAGTGCACCATCAATAACCATACGTCGGGAGGGTGTCGCTTCCATGCAGTTCTCCTCAGTTCTACACATGACTCCACCAGCAGGAAACTCTAATTGGGCACTAAAAATATAGATGTTTTCAAAATAGCAAGAACAGAAATAGATGCTAATCTCTTAGACTTGTACTAAGATAGAACATAAATGTCATGATTGTATGTAGAATGATATTGATTTATGTAATGACGTTCTCAACAATTTCCTACAAGCAGATTAATCCTCTTGTTGTTACGAAAGGGCAGATACGAAGGTTTTTGTGAAAATTATTATTTGTTTACGTGTATTTTTACGTTTAGATTGTTCAGTGAATGGCAATATTGTTTTGTTATAAGACAAAAGTATTATACAAAATATATATTTATCGTATAAATGAAAATATAATTGCAACGAGATGCTGAAGGCGAATTCATCATAATTCTCTGAAATCGGCGTTGGTGTCGAAAAAAATCGTTTCTTGACCTTTGATTGTCGTATTAGTTTGTTATGATATCTAAATGTATGTCTACTTTGCCAAACTACTTGAAAATTTAACTTTTGTTTTCTCTTTATTGTCTATTTTGTTCAGATAGCGTGGGGCGGGAGGGGGTGTGTTTTTAAAACATTACATTGACAAGACCAACAGAGAAGAAGAATAATATGTTTCTTTATTGTTTTGCATAATGTTTAACAAGAGCATAACATGTCTAGTTATGAAAACATTTTGTGTGATTCGTATAAACGTTACAGGGAGCAAACAAAGTGTAACAGTGATCCCTCGCTATAACACCCCCAAAGTACCGCGGCTAGTTTTAGTCGTTCTATCCCTGATTCATAGTCCGTGGTTTCAGATATTTGGCACCAATAGCTCAGGTTACAGCGAGGGACCTCTAGTTATATAACTCAAAATGTAGACCATTTATGTTCATTTTATTGTAGATCAGATCGGTTGTTACTCAAAAATAAAGATTTATCATTGTTTGAGATGTCGTTTTGTTTTGTTGAGAAGGATAGAGGAAGATTTATTCGTCATGCTAAAGTTTCAGGCACAAATGTGAAAATGACAAACTTGATCAGAATTGAGAGTCAGATTTGTAAGTGACATTTTCCCAATTTGTAATGGGACCGGGGAACAATCATCGGATTCTCTTATGCAGACAAATTTGCCGAGCCACTGGCGGGATTCGAACCTAGTTTCTCTTGATCCGTTAACGAAAGCGCTAACAGTTGTGGGAGAAGGAGGGGTTGTAAGGTCAGCTGAAGTGTCGGAAAATAGAAAATCGAATAATGTAAGAGAATACACAAATCGTCTTGACAGGTTTTTAGCAAAAGTAGTTTTAGTAACTGACGTATCAACTTGAACATAACTGCGTTTCAAAATCTTTTTTAAAAACTCCCACACGCTCACACACAGATCCGAGCGAAAATGAACTCGAATTGTTTCAGTGGCATTCAGACTTCTAGAAGTTGGTAGTATAAGGACTTTATTACACAGTGGCGAAGGTTCGTTATAGATCCTTATACCGTTATCAAGCATATGGGAAAATGATGGGTACAGTACTAGTCGTTATATATATGTACATAGGACTGTATAATATATGATGACTGTACCCATCATTTTCCCATATGCTTGATAACGGTATAAGGATCTATACCGAAACGTCGCCACTTTGTAATAAAGAAGTTGTATATCGATATATCATTGTCCGAAAATGTACTCGTTAAGATACGCCTCCCACACACGATTCATCCGCATGTGAATGTTCAACTGTCAATCATATATGTGAATCATAATAAACTTGAAAACATTAAAATGACTTGATGCAATTATAATCCACACGATAGCATTAAATGATATGTGCATATACATTAAATTGCCATAAATCTAAATTAAACATCGATATAGTGGACATCAAATAGAATGATAATGTAAGTATATGACACTATATTGATAATTTGAATCAGACTGCTCATACATCATTTATAATCATTGATATACCTAAGATTTGCTGTATTTCAGTTTACCTTTTCATGCTGTGTGATATATTACCTAGAAACCTTGTATTAGAATTCATGTTTGTCACGGTGTAACGATATCTAAACTCAGACGAGACCCGTTTATCCGACAGAAAGATAAGAAAAGAAAATAATCAAGCCAATAAATAACTAGAGAGAAGCCAATCAGTGAATCAAGTGGTTTATTTGCAGTCTAACCAAGATGACAACTGGGTACAGCAACAAGCTACCCGTAATCCACTCAACAGGAGTTAACAACTAATTAAGGAAGTCAACAACCCATGAATAAACAAATAGACAAACTGTAGGGAATCACTCTAGCATACCCCCAGACGTTGTAACAACAAGATAAGCTAATGACCGTCTTAACGAGATAGCATCACTAAGACAAATCGACACTTGGCGAATATACAAGGGTGGTGTCGGGACACGGGTGGACTAAAAATAGGGGTGAATAAACAACAAGCACACAGTACTTTAGATGATCCCTAATCACTACTTGAGTGAGTAAATGAATAAGAACACTAGTTTAGGTATAGTAGAACTTATAAAACAATGGGAGGAAAGGTAAGGTTAAAACTGTAAGTTCTTAAAGGAAGTGATCACATACTCCAGAAAAGTACAGAGAAATAAGGAATATCAACCTCACCAATCCACTTCCAACGTCCAAGGGTCCACCCGTGACCTCTCCCCGCAAGGATCAAGCCAAGAATGCTGGTACTAGAGCTTAGCCCGCTATTTATTGGCTCCGTTCGGACGTCGGAGAAGACTAGGCCAAGGAGAATGGTAGCTTACCTTAAGGATATCGCGAATCTGTGTTTCTTTGCGAAACTAAATTATCCCTAGCTCCATAATTATTTAAGGTATGGAGCCCTACAATGGCTTATTGTAAAGGACGCAAACTACTCTACAAGAAGATATAAATATATGTAAAATGAGCATTGGCATATTAATGTTACATGTACAAAGGCTGATAAATGGAGCATGAAAATGACATTTGAACATATAAAAATAGCCACAGTCGGCGAATAAAGACATGAATGATAAAAATAGATACATGAATGTAAAGTACATGACATGTACTTTCGATATATACAATAATTGGTGATATTTTATGAAAGTACATTAAGGGAAAGGCGGGAAAAAGGTCGCACGCTCGAACCGCATGACAGTTACGTCGGAACCTAGATGTTTAGTGGTGCTATTAACATAAGGACAAATTCTTTGGTCGATGTAGACACGTATTTATTTCATCAAAAAGAACGTTACGGTTAGATCTTGCAGCTCACATAACATTTACCGTATTTCCTCGAATACAAGCCAAGCCTCAAACTAGGGTCTCGAAGACAACCCGGGAGCATTGGGTGCTTAAAAACATACAACCCCTTCAAAACATGAAACACGTAAGTATTTTTTCGAATTTTAACATTTATTCAAGCGGTGAAAAAATGCAATCTTATTATTCCCTTTTAAACTTCATTGCTTTATGATTATTGAAATCCTTCTTGCATAAAAGTGGAATTTTGAAGTTTTCTTTTGTTTAACAAGCATTTGAAGGCGTTTCCGCAGAAAGAGAGAGAGAGAGAGAGAGAGAGAGAGAGAGAGAGAGAGAGAGAGAGAGAGAGAGAGAGAGAGAGAGAGAGAGAGAGAGAGAGAGAGAGAGTAAACTAAAAAGCTAGTTGCACTGTTAAACAAAAATAAGCAGGCATAATTAAAATTTTGTGTTTTCGATTTTGCAGGGGAAAGAGGTTTACATCATGCCTCATCTACATCTGATAGAAACAGTGGAGTATCAATTTGCATTTGGCTGACAAGTGAACGATCAAAACAGTGTCAAAGTTTGTCTTTGAGGTCGGTTCCTGATTAAACACTGATAGAATAAACCTGATTGATTGATAAACGTGTAGGTCAACGTCACAGGACGTCTGAGACACTTTCACGACTTGCTATTGCATGGGATCGCATTCACAGGGGCGTGTATCGCTTAGAAATAGCTTTAGAAAGACATATATACCCATAGACCCTACCCTACTACTATATAAAAGGAAAGGGATGTAACGACCAAACCACCCCATGCTCGAACAAAGTCAGTTTTCGCATCCAAAATAATTTTTCTGGACAAATTGTTCACTACGATTCGAAAGCTAAATGATTTCCCTACAAAACGAGCTATGGATTGTCAAAATCGGGTAATTATTTCAAAAGTTACATGCAACGACGTCCCGAAAATCGCTACCGCCAGATTTTCAGGCCAAAATCCCCACTCACGGAAAACAGCAAAAACTCACCGTTTAACATCGTTTATTGATTCCAGCAATGTTGACAACACCAATGGAGAGCTCGATTCGATCGGCGACATCGAACTACATGTTCACAATATGAGAACAGCACCTAATTATTGTTTCTACGAGTGCTAGCATACATTTTATCAAAAATCATCTGCTTTGCTGTTGTCTTGTCTGCCAAAACAGCGGCCTTGACATTCATTTGACCTCGTAGCCGCAGCAAATTTAAAAATTATAGGATTTGGTAGAAATTAACATTGAGTATTTTCTATTAAATTCCCTTCTGCAGTCGTGTGTGTTTTAATGAGCCCAAAATATTAAATAAACTCGTTCTTTATAACTATGGGTCAAATCATAATTTTTTTTAAACGTTCCAGAAATATGAAATTATTCGACAATTGGCAAATGTCAAAATTTCAAACGAATCGTTAGAAAATCGCAACATAAACTTTAATTGACAAAAAAATTTTTTTGTAATTTATGTAGAACAATATACTTATTAGTATGATTTGTCATGTTTTATTAAAGAATATATAAACAACTTTTACTCGGTTTACCTAAAAATATTGTTTTGATCTTTTTCTCCAAAAAGTGATGGCATATATAATATTATATAATGTTACCAACATTAACTTGATAGATTTCGCTATCCTTCTTAATTGAAGCATATATTTTTAAAACTCAGTTATGTTTTATAATTGGAAAAGAAAATATTCAAAAATTAAAAGAATTTGTAAAGAGGTTTGAATCTCAAAGGCAAATTTGAAAGCAACTCCTAATTCTAGATAAACTACTTCCATGTTGAATATTTGATATGCAGTTCAGATACATTATTTAATAAAATAAGTTAACCATTATACCATATAGACTATAGAGTACCTCTGTTACAATTAGATAGGTGATTTAATTTTATTTCTTCAAACAATAGTGATATGATTAAAATTATCAAAACTGTGTTCGACAAAAAAGGGGATATTTATTTTTCAGAGGTCAGACAGAATTATATATTTTTATCAATATTGGCTTGGCTCAGGAGTGAGATCATGTAAATCATAAAAGATGTGGATAGCAATCATTGATAATGACTTGTATTTTGTAATTCATACTGTTCAACCACCCTGGTGGTTAGGGGCATAAATGCAATGCCTCGCTTGGAAGGTTACCTTAGTTTTCTTTATTGGAAGCAATTTTGATTTTCATAGTTAAAAGATTAAAACAACAAAAACATATTAAGTTACAATATGCTGCATTAAAACTTATTAACAGTTATGTATAATCATGTTGAAAAAATAACTTTTCTTATAACTTCAGTTGAAAGGTAGATTTTTATGCCTCATGAAAAGGTGATTTGATTTAAGTTACTAAAATAAGGCCAGTCTCTCCCCAATAAAGGAAAAAACATTAACAGTGTGTCCAATAAATAACATAATAAATTTCATTCTTAAAGTAATCAGTATATTTTATTATGTATAAGGTCATAAAAAGCATGTCTGAAGTGACAGATCTCCAGACTGGCACAGTACTTGTATCTTTAATTGCTGTTTCAAATGCAATAAATCTGATTTAGTTATATTTTTTAGAATATTTGCGTATGAGGGCATTTTCCCCAAAATGTCCTGAATTTGTTTGCCTTGCAAGCAATAAACTCTTTAGTTTCATAAACATGTCTGTAATGGTTAGAATTGTAATCAAATGAAGGCTCTACCTTTTTTACACTTCAAAGAAATTAATTAAGCTCACTGAAATTAATTTGAGCTGAGCGTGATAAAATAACACAAACCTTAACAGTGATACATACTCAACCTTTTTACAAGGTTCACAGGCTCAGAGGCACATCAGTTCTGTAATATTTTTCTCAGTTTTAAAAGAATAGAGTCATGACCCTGGAGCTCATCAGTCTTTAAAATCTACTATCACTAGGCCATAGTATTATCATACCAATCGCTTATGGAGCATATAAATATTCCATCTTTCTTAGCTTTATTAAGATTATTAAAGAAGAAGATATTTATAAGGCCATGACCTGTGTGACTTTAGTCAGGGACAAACAAGACATATAATATATAGTTTAGAATCCTCATTAGAATGTACAGGTTTCTTCACTATCATCTTCAGGAGAAAAAAATGAAAATAGGCTTTAGGAGTGGCCCTAGAGGCCTTTCTTAGGTCACCAAATTTATAAATTTAGATCCTTAGTAGTCAAGGAATTGGTACACAAAATTATATAAGGACACCGTCCCATGTCAGGCTAGATGAGGTGAAAAGTGAAATTGAATCACTTATTTGCTTGCAGTTTAATTCAATTGGCATAGAATATTTGATGTAGAAATTATAATTGAAAATCTAAAAACACATTCTTTGTACATCATCTGTTATATATCCAGCACGAAACAGACAGATTTGATTTGTAGCCCATATTTCACCTACTGTTAAGCACTCATTACAAGTTATGCCAAAATAAACTTTCCTTGCCTATTATTGATGTGTATATTATAGTCATAAAAGTATTTGTATTCAGTATTGAACATCCTTTGAAATTTATCAACTCAACCTTTTAAATATTCATAAAAACATCATGAAAGGCTTTTATGAAGTACAACCTACTGATCATCTAAGATATGCAAAGTGTTAACAATTCCTCATGGTTAATGGTATTAAACTAAAACTTTGAAAAGGGAGGTGTTATCCATAGGTGGCTAGAAATTCATGTATTAAACACATGAAATATCTATTTTACACTCTACAAAACACACGTTTAGTTCTTTGAAGGCTAATGGCACCTATAATTATCACATATCAAATAATAAGAATCAATTGAATTCAATACAATCAATATAATTGGATATAAGTGATGAAAGTAAATGTATTGTTTTCTTAATTGGGGACTCACTTGTATGTCTGTATATATACAAAAACATATTAAAGAATCCTCACAAATAAATTCATTGATAGTCAATTTATTTATTTTATTTGAAGATTTTATTGAATTACAATAGCAGAAAAGTTTCAAGAGTGTCCATGTATTAGAGATTCTTTTCCATGTATGCAGCAAGGATATTCTCCAGATTAAACTGTCCCCTCTTGATACTGAATCTTGTAACTGAAAAATATAAATTGGAACCAAATTAAATATGAGGCAAAAAAATATTGTTCCATTGTCATTATAGCTCCTCAAGTACTACAATATTAATTGTATTTAATGTTACAAACTAACATTTAAAATAACAAAGTATAGTCAAAGTGGTTGCTCTCATAATTCAAACAATCATGGAACTTAATATTTGGTTAATCATAATCTACATTGGTAAAGGTGTGTTGTATAAACATTTATGATTACAGCATTTTGCTTTTAAGATAGCTGAAATAAATAGGTTTTAAATTTAAGTTGGATTTCTTTTGCCTCTTTTACAGAATTGCTCAATCAAACTCTAGAAACAAAGTGACACTTTTCACCAAAAAAGTTTCATACAGCATTAACAACAGCTTAAGACATGGTACCTAACCAATAACCCTGAAGCCCCCTTGTTATCTCCTTATTTTCCCCCATGGTTAGGCCCTTCCACTACCTCTACTCCCATTGAACCTGTTGTGACAATTGTCTTCCCTTTTCTCACTCATGGTAAACACAACTATTAAGTAATATATCTAAACAAAAATTACCTTGACAAACATATTTCAACTTGATCATGTCTCAGTGGCATATATCTAATACTCTACATTATCTGCTGAAATACATTAACAAAAAAATTAAAAAGTATATCATGCAATGATCCAAATCTTTAGATTGTGGCTGTTGTGCTTACCTGAAAACTTTCAAATAATGATAGAAAAGTGTCTCCACTCTCTCCTCCTGTATTGAGACACATGCCTGCAAAGAGAGAATCTTTTTTGAAAAAACACTTCTATATTTTAAACAATGTACATTTCATCCTTTTATTTCTTAAATTATTATTTTTTTGGATAATTATAGGCTACATCATGTATTTGTGCTTGTCAAATTAAAACCATACTTGCTCTGCTACTCTCTTTAGAGACTTTTACCCAAATGAATAGATATGTACATGATCATATATTATTTTTTTTATTTTTTTATTTTTTTTTATTTTCCGAAACTCCATACAAAATAACACATATTAGAATAACAGTTCCCAACATAAACAAATTTTACACAAGTAATATTTCATTAATGTATACAAGATATAATGGATAGGCAATCTTATATTCAAAATCAATTCCGACAGTAGGTTGAAAATAGTAATAATTAAAAACTAATCTAATACTTCAGACAAGAGTATGACAAATTGACCAGAAATTCATAAAGCTATCACATTTACAGTTTGTGAAGTGTTAAATCGGGCAACAAAATATGCAGTTTTAATATCCTCTTTAATATGTTTAAAATTTGGGATTTTCTCCTGTTGTTTCATTTTAAATATATTGTATTTCACAATGTTTGTCAGTAAATTCAGAACATAGTTTCATATCATGATCATATATTAGATATTTATTACAAAAAGCCAGAAGGCTATTAACCAGCTGTCACCATCAGTTTGTAAGTGTAATTCGGAAGGCTCAATCTTTAAATTATCTACATGTATAAATATGATATTACAAAATGGGAATAATTCAGGTATTCTAACAGTCTTGAATAAAAATCAAATATTGAGCAGCTTAGAAATAGAAGTGCTGGTAAATACATTTGATGGTGTTATATCAAATTGCTAACCAGATCATTAAAATGACATAAATTCTCAATCAAATACTTACTGTTTATGTCTGTGACATGCCTGAAATCCAAAATAAAAATCATGACTTAGACTTTTGTTAAAGTGGTTTCAAACTTAATTTAACTAATCATTTACCTATTCTAGTTTCACATATATATTTTTTATAATCATATACAGATATAGCACCTTCAAATTTTCAAAAGGCGTGCATACCTAATCGATAAAGTTGGTATTATTGTCATATGTTTAAAAACATGGCACCTTCATCTAACATCAATAATCAATTAAGCTTGTCTTATTGGGTTTTTGTTGTTGGAATATTGGCAAAGTAATTAGATTTATAAATAACATTTTAGAGATGTTTAAACAATCACTAAAGTAAAAAAATAAATTGATGTTAAAATGATAGAATGATGGCAATTAAAGAAAAAAATATAATGAAAACATCGTATACGCCGACGCTTACCTGATGGAGGCTTGGTAAATTGAAGGCATCGGTCCATTAATTATTCCCAGCACTGCCAGCAGCGGAGAGAAGTGATTCGAAGCGCCTGGAGTTGGAGAATCGTTTTTTCCTTTGCCGATTCAGACATAAAAATTTAAACTCCTAAAAAAGGCTCTCTTAAATTACTATATGTGACTAATTTCCAAAAAACAACAGCTCCAGTTGCTTGTGGTAAGGTGGACAAATCCGAAACTTTTTTCGACCACGTTGTGATGTTTACAAACATGGTGTTGAAAGGAGTGTGAGGAGTTCGATCGGAGTTCGGAGTTCGCTCAGTTGCTTATTTGCTGCGGCTACGAGGTCAAATGAATGTCAAGGCCACTGTTATGGCAGACAAGACAACAGCAAAGCAGATGATTTTTGATAAAATGTATGCTAGCACTCGTAGAAACAATAATTAGGTGCTGTTCTCATATTGTGAACATGTAGTTCGATGTCGCCGATCGAATCGAGCTCTCCATTGGTGTTGTCAACATTGCTGGAATCAATAAACGATGTTAAACGGTGAGTTTTTGCTGTTTTCCGTGAGTGGGGATTTTGGCCTGAAAATCTGGCGGTAGCGATTTTCGGGACGTCGTTGCATGTAACTTTTGAAATAATTACCCGATTTTGACAATCCATAGCTCGTTTTGTAGGGAAATCATTTAGCTTTCGAATCGTAGTGAACAATTTGTCCAGAAAAATTATTTTGGATGCGAAAACTGACTTTGTTCGAGCATGGGGTGGTTTGGTCGTTACATCCCTTTCCTTTTATATAGTAGTAGGGTAGGGTCTATGGGTATATATGTCTTTCTAAAGCTATTTCTAAGCGATACACGCCCCTGTGTATACAGCAATATGTTTCCCTGGTTATGTATGGCAATTAATCTTAAAGTTCAAAGCGTTTTTGTCTTAAAACACTTTCCTATTTTTTACTCATTACTTAAATCCAGGAATTTTGAGAGAAGCATTGTTTTCATGTATGACAAAACATGAAACGAAAAAAGGATTCATAAATTAAGAATTGTACAAAAAGTAGAATTATTGGTGTTCATGCAACCTCAAAATCTGTTCAAGGAAATAGCCCTTCTTGCAATAAATTATTTCAAAGGTTTATTTAAAGTTTTTCTCGTTTACTGTGTACAGAAAAGAGCCTTTGATACAGGTTACTTACTTATTCCGAATGCCTAAATTGATTGAAATTACGGTTTTCCTTTCATTTTAGTCTAGCTCCATTGTTCATTTTTGAGCATTGTATACAAAGTTGTGAAGAGTTTTAAAGAAAATTACGATTGCCTCATAAAAGTAAAAAATTAAATAACAATGAATAATCATTACATGTAGCTTAGGCAAATGTATTACTTAATTGAGACTTGAGGCAATGAGGCAGAGTTTATTTTCATTTTGTCTCCATTATTTCAATTTCATTAATTATTAACTTTCTTAATCTTAACATATACTTTCGTTTTCTTGAGATCTACTTTGTTTACCTAAAAACGTGTTTCTGGCCCTTTAACTATTGCTTGAGTAGACCAAAGACTTATTTTCAAAGATGTAAAATATTTCCAATTGCAATATCAGCCCAAGTGCAATATACTGAATAACTAAAGACAATTCTCTAATTGAAAATTTAATCAAAAGCATTGCCCAGTAAATCAACTGTGCCGGGATGACAAATAACATTGAACAAAGGAAAATCATGATTGTACAAAAAAGCTGTCGCAGAAAGCTATCAGGTTATTTATTTAATACTGTTTCATCCGACGAGAAAACAGGGGTTACGTTTTTCATACATGAATGTTGCATCAGATATACAGTACATGTTTATGAGGTTTGATCACGTTACTTGAAGGTGTCATTCTAGTGGACACGAGTACAGACGGCCATATTGGATTTCAGCCAATTATGTCACCCATACATCATTCAGACTTATCTTTAATAAACACCTTGCTGGCTCACAGAAAAAGAAAAATATCTTTTTAGGTAGATATTTCCGGAATAAATTATTTATTGTTTCAGAGATCGGACCTAAACATTTGGCACCTTTGCAGACATCAAAATAAGAGTTAGACGTTTGATTTCCTTTTGCACATTAGGCCAATGACAGAACGATCTCAAACTAAACATTTTTTAAGCGATATTATCATACAACATTCATATACATGTATTTACAGAACCTATCATCAATTAAAAATTGAATGGGGATTTACACGATTGTTTTAATATGTCGTCGCCATTATTTATGTTCTTTTATCTTACTGCAATCATTGAGTTGGGATACATTTCAATCTATGAACAAGTCCATTGCGAAAACAAATTTCATTCAATTACGAATTGAATGTATGTTCGTGTGTTTGCAATGAAAAATGAACGCGAGATCGCTTGGTACACAAGGGTAGCTTTGACATCGTTCTTTTTCCACTGCAAACTCACAAACTAAAATTCAGTTCTTAAATAACGTAAGTCCATCATTGGCTTGCACTGGAAATAGAATACAGAACCTGATATTCTACCACAAGGAGGTATATGCGCACCTTCGGGATAATACGATCGCTATAGTACTCTGTATGTGTATATATATTATCATAAAAAGTGCAATGCAATAAGAGATTCTACTTTATCGTTTTAATGGGGCTAATTATCAAAATCCATCAGAGAAATATGAGTTAAGCTTTCATCTGGAACAAATTAAAGATAAATGAAGCTTTTTAAGATGAGAAGTTGCACATATTATTACGTTATGTTAACGAAATAAATTTCGTTCTCAATAATATATTTTTACGGAATAATTGAATTTCACACAACAATCAAATACATTTCTTCGCCTTAAGTTTTGGTAAGTCTAAGGAAACAAGGAACAAAGCATTTATCATATTAAATCATGTATGTTCATTCATAGTTGTCTAATAGTTGATTATCAACTAAATATTTCAAAAGATTTTCACAGTGGACTCTCTCAAAAAGATAAATGGAATTAAACATGTTGATAAAAAAAACGCATAGCTTAGCTTTCGTTTCTTACAAGAAACCTTAACAGAAATGGTCTTGACAGTTATATGAATCAAAGAATGAGAAGGATGAAATTTCGCCCTCTTAACTGAAGATTAACAGGGAACAATGATCATCCCTGAAGATAATTAAGGACTAATTGGGAGAATTGATAACGCCAAGCTCCTTTGTACGTGTGCTGAAGCACGTTTAGGGGACATTGGCAGAGTACCAGTGGAGTGATAATACGCCGCACCTAGAACGGTGCCAGGTACAGTATACTGATAAGGTGCTATAGGCCGTATAAATGATACTGGTAAACGGAAATTTGTAAAATATTTTAAATGTTAGACACTAATTTATATAGAGACTTTTATATTTAACTTGAGCGGGATTTCTTGGTAACAACTTCTACAATACAATACATTGCACTACACTTTATTACACTACACTACACTACACTTCAATTCACTACACTACAATACACTTCACCACACTATACTATACTATACTATACTATACTATACTATACTGTACTACACTTCACTTCAATACACTACACTACACTAGATTACACAACACTACACTTCACCTCACTCCACTTCACTTCAGTTCACTTCACTAGATTACACAACACTACACTTCACTCCACTTCACTTCACTTCACTACATTACACTACACTACACTACACTACACTTCACTCCACTTCACTTCAGTTCACTACACTACACTACACTACATTACACAACACTTCACTACACTACAGTACAGTACAGTACAGTACAGTACAGTACAGTACAGTACAGTACAGTACAGTACAGTACAGTATAGTACAGTACTATACTACACTACACTAAACTTCACTTCAATACACTACACTACACTACACATGATTATACAACACTACACTTGACTCCACTTTACTTCAGTTCACTACACTACACTACACTACACAACATTTCACTTCACTACACTATACTACACTACACTACACCTAACTTCACTACATTACACTACACTACATTACACTACACTACACTATACTTTACTATACTACAATATACTACAATACATTGCACTAAATCTATACTACACTACACTATACTACAATGCATAACACTACACTAAACTACAATACAATAAATATACTTCATTACACTGCACTAAACTTCAATACAATGTATTACACTACAATACACTACACTACAATAAAATTTACTACACTACACAGCTCTACACTACAATACAATTTGTAAGTTCACACTTTCTTAGGGAATGTATTCATAGCAGCATCCATAAGAAATTGTTATTTAGAAAATATAGTTGTACTTATGTGTGCCGCTAAATGCTCTTTAAAGCCTTGGTGTAACTCATGGGATTGGTTTGATTAGTGTTTCCCAACTTACTAAAATGGTTTTATGTCGTCAAAAGTCTGAAAAGGAAGGGGTGCGTTTAGAAAATAAAAAAACATGTTTGCAGATTATACGGAAGTATCTAAGTAATGATAATACTTCGGTGCTAGGCATACGTCATGATGAGTGATTTATACAATAGGCATAGAGTGGAATTTAAAATGAAACTATATTTTAAGATGTCAAAGTAATAAAATGGTAAGTACTAATTACCTTCTTCTAATCTTCTTGTAAGTTTTTAAACTCTTATTGTGAAGCTATAGAATCATTTTATCGTACATCCTTGGAACTTCTTCATAAAATGTTTATCAAAGACACAGACAATATCAAGATTTTTAAAAATCAAATCATGTAAATATGCGCAGTGTTTAATGTAAGCCAACAGTACGTGCTTAAACTCAAGGTGTATGTAAGAGGAGAACACCGGTGACGTCACGAATTGCCAGTGATGAATCTTCATGGTCAACAAATACTATCATCACCGCCCAGAAAGGGGCGAAATACGAGGTGAGGGGGAGATAACTTTCTAAGGTCAGCAAATTTAAGATAAGTAAATTCTGTCGACACAAACCACGTTAACTCCATCCCGGATTCTCAATGGAAGTTATCATGGTACCTGTGGGGGATTATCTGTGGGGTGTTTCACGAATGATTATCAGACTGACAGCCTATAACAAAGATAAAGTACTAATTATGAATGTATTCCTTCGAGATACATTTATATCATGGGCGATAACTGATATCTATAATCACGTTTTTTTACGTTTCTTAGTATTTTTAAACTTCAATTGCAAAATCATTTTACAATTTATGATATATTCCAATATAAATCATTTTGAGGTAAGCAAATTTTAAAGAAGACGTAAATCGGTCTGAAGTTGTGCAGTTTGATATGCTGTTTAGCTGCAGTTTATTTTTTAACTGACTTGAATGTCCCGATTCTCGATGCAAACGAGTACATGTAAACAATATTATGTCTTTGAAGAGGAAGTTATCTCAGAAGATCTTAACATGTGAACTACAAAGTAATTAGTTAATCATATTCAAAACCTATATTTTAAATTAGAAGCCCAATAAATATATTTAATATATCGATTGTAAAAGTTTATTTAGCAACGCATTTAATACATTTGAAACATATCCGATTTACCCTATCAACGAAATAATGGATATCTGCACAAGCTTTAAAATTGACATATAGGCGAGGCAGTCGGGTCATTATTTGGCTTACACACCTTCAGAACATTGCTACATGGTTTTCAAATTAAGTTTTTCATATAATTTCTAATCATTTAAATCATACACTTTGCGGGTTAATGTGTCCTGACCGAACGAGACCAATAGGAATGTTAACGATTGACATGGTTCCTCGGTAGCGCAGGTGGTTTAGACGCTGCTTGACAGAATAAAATGTCTCGGTTCGTTACCCACTTATCCCAATTATAAGTCTTAATTTTTAGATTGTTAAAATTTCCCAAGTAATTTTAAAAAATGAATTTTTGTTTGCGTTGACCTAATATTTCAGAACCGACCATGTTAGTTATGAGATAACAAACCTGCGCAGATTTTGGAATTCTCTCCCAACAGAAGTAGCTCCGGCAAAACTTCTTATACTACCTCGACAGTAAAGGCGCACTGACGGAGCTACCTCTATGGGAAGAGAATGAGATGGTGGTTATGGCTGATAATATTCAACTTACAAAAACAAAATAACTTTCCAAAGACATGACTACACGATAGCCTCACTCATAGGCGTGTTATGAACAGGGTGAGCATTTGGTTAGAAACTGTTACTCGGGCATTTAACACTGACTGGAAAATTCGTGAACCAGTTGCGTTTCTTCATAATTCCTGGACCCGCCACTGGCGGGATGTTTCCAAACAAAATTGATTGAGACGTAAACAACTGTACTGAAATACGACACGGACTAGTTCTCTTCGATTATTTTTCATGAAATATTCATGTAAGTGACTTTTGTTTTAACATATTACATATTTAGTATTCTGCATCTCTAAAGAGATATTTTACACCAGAACTACTGACGGCAGTTACGATGAAGTTCACCTCTTATTATCGTTGGTGACATGCGCAGATATAGTTCATGTTGCCTAGACTACTTATAACCGATGTGTAACCTATGTCGGAAGAGAATGGCCCAAGATAGTACATTTAAAGAGCCACTCTGTGATTTGTTGGAGTCATTTATGCCAAACTTAATCAATGGTGTCATTTGATCGCGAAGTATCGACTGTTACCAAAAAGACACATTCTTAAAGCTTGTTGGTTTTTCACAGTGTCAATATGAAGGTAAAACGTCGCAATTATGATCGAAAACCGGACAGTGGCGCGCGCTAAATAGTCAAACGTAATTTTGGAGACTTATCTAAAACATCCAGGAGGACAGTTAGGAGTTGATAGTGTTTATTAGGTTATATAACTTGTATCCATGTATATCGGACGTGATATGTACACCTCTGTGCATTTATAAGGCTGTTTTTAGATTTTCATAGAAAACCAGTATTTGTCATATATATGTATTTTGGACATGAAAAGTTGAGATGTTTTGATTTTATATCTCTACATATGACATTTAGGTTCGTATCAAAGGTAAATAATATGTTATGAAAATCACGGAGTGGCTCTTTAAGCTAGATAAGATGTACTAATAATCTCGGATTGTCCTTATAAAGATTAATTGGAATATTATCACCTCATAGTCTTGTGTGTTTGTTGTTGTTTTTTCCCATTTCGTTTGTTTTTATGCAATGAAACATTTACTTCAAGGTTTTCGCATGTTTTATGTGGTTATCCAGGTCGCAAAGATAAACAAATTGTTTAGGTAATGTATGCTGAGCTCAGGTTTAAAGCATACAGTTATCAATGATGAAATCTTAGGTTTTGTGAATGCACGAATGAAGATATTTCTTTCACGAGTGAAGTTATCTATAAATAGAACGTGACCTCACATGTAAAGATGTAGGGGACGATATACAAATACAAAAACCTATTTTTTAAGTTTATTGTTTGCTCATACTTTTAGTAGCAGGTTTTTAAATATTCAGTTTCAAGCAAAACATGATTCTTTGAATTAAATGTGGATGTTTATTTACGACAATTGTTTTACGTAGTCCACTTTTTATTATTGTTATTGTTTCCAAAAAAAATCTAATAAACATGCTGTGTCAAACAAAAAATATTTTCCTATTTTACGTTGTTTACAACTTCTCTACATAATAAGAGTAGCCACTCCCAGTTAATGTGCTTATATCCTGTTTCCTACTAGCTATGTATATAAACATTCTTATGCTATTCACTCCGTGAATGGAATTGCCAAAACGCAGATTTATGTTATCTTTAAACGATTATTTTAGATATTCTAGCCTTTCCGGTAACAAAGATAATAGTGCACTGTTGAATTTTAATGTCTAATCTAAAAATTTAAAGCTTCATTTAGAAATCAAAAAGGAATTTTCTCTGATCATCCGAATGATTTATGCTTTTTAATCTTTAAAAGCATTAGTATCATATAAAATCCACATGAAGTAAACATATGCAGGTTCATAGTTTTCATATATGCACATGGGCACACATTACTTTTGCCTAGCAACGATGCTTCAAGGCGTGTTCCCGTAATTCATGTTCGTGACTGAACTGGTCTACATTAATCCCATAGACGCCGTATCTGTAGCCACCCGTTGTTTACAAACCACTAATTAGTTAATGTTGTCCCAATGGCAATTTTTATTTTTATTCAAGTTGAATAGAAATGACCATATGACTTTTACGAAACTCGATCAAATCTTAGAAGAATCTTCGCTTTCACTCGTGTAATAAAAGAACACACTATATGACATTTTACAACTGGATATGTTACAACTGATGTCATGTTGTCAACCATCGAGCTAAAGGAGCCATGATGTCATGAATTATTAAGTCATAATACTGTAACGTCATAAATACAACGATGTCACAAATGTATAAGCTCACTATTATCACTATCCATGGACTTTCGAAGCTTCTCTTAGGTACAAGAGAATAAACATGATAGTGTGCTTTTTTTTAGCACTAACAGAGCTACAAATGAAGGCTAATATATGCAATGGTTGTCTTGTACAAGAAAAATTCTCATTTGGATAACTGATTCATAACTAAGAATGGTTTTGTGATCAATAAAAAATCAACGTAGTGTCCCCTGATGTATACAACACACGTTGATTAAAGATCGTATGTTCAACTATCGGCAGGGTCAAGATTCATATACTTTATTCATTATTAATCAGTCAAGTTTGTAATAGGTGAAGTAGGCACAACAGTTTTGGCCTTGGATGTATTGTCAGAAGCGGCCCATAAATATTTATATTAACGGCATTTTATTTCAAAAGGAACGGAGACAGCAAAAGTGTCCTTCTTTAAACTTCGGAATAAAATCAGACAAAGCTCATTCCTTACTAGTACTAAAAAGATGGCTGGGAATACGATTATTACTTCATACAGGTTTTTGAAGTCTCGAGGTCTTTTCAGACTCTATTTGCTGAGTTACATTATTTTCATACGTGTAAAATGTTCATGATTCCCGTTTTCTGAAGTATGATGTTACCGGGATTTTTTGTCAATTCAATAATGGACATCCTGAAATGCAGTGAACTACCCCGATGTAACACGTCATCGATCATAATATCCAAAATTCGTGTTTTGAGTGCGGCCCCCTCTTCGAAGAAAAGTTGCTATTCTCATATGATTTCTCATTGGACTATCGCAATCCGTCGCAACAACCTTGGCGACATACATGGGATATGCGGCAAGGCCTATCTTAGCAAATCCTTGGGACTGACGTAAAATAGGCCATACGTGGGAGGATGTGTTACAATTAGAAATGATACATCGTTGACCCTCCTCAGTTGAAGCGGCCCTTAAATCTCAGCGTAAGGACTTCACTTCCATGGTTGTCAGTACTGGTGCTAGTTACATGAATTCATCTACAATTTATACGACGTTTAGATTTATTTATTTACTGCTGTGTCCTTCGAATACTGTCAATATCAAGAATTCTGCGTAGTTAGCTGGTCCTGCTACTTTTATTTCTAGAAGATTGATACAACAACGCAAAACGACATTTTCATTTTACAAGTTTACCTTCCTCAACAATCCAGGGTAAACGGTTCAATCATTTACCACTTATAAATCAGTGAGGAATAATCTGAACCTTTACCCTGGAATATCGAGGATGCAAGTTTATATTATATCTTTTAGTTTCTTAACGGAAATATTTGGACGTGAGATTATTTTGTAAACGTTCAGTTCATGCATATCTTTCACGTAAAAATAAAGTGCAACATTTAACAAATCCTTTTTAATGATTCTTTTATCATGTTGCTAAAGTTACTGTAAAAAACTTCCAACGGTTTTGATTAGAAGAACTGTGAGTATATGAACGACCGATTTCAAATAGTCACTAATTAGTACATAATATATATGATTTCCAATTTGTCGATCTGGAGCAGAACTGTGTCCAAAATCTCAACAACACTTTTCGTTGAGGAGGCCGTTCAAACTAATCTCTTTCAAAACAAGAAAAAACCCAAGTCACTGTGCACATACAAACATTCATTCGCAAACATGACCGAATTAGTTCAGATTTCGTCATAAATCACAGTGATAATAGAGTGTGGCCTAAAATTAGAATCAAAATTTAAAGAAACATAATGTAATCTAAACTTTAACCAGATCTTTCCAATGTCAGATGCGTCTCGCCTTTCTGTACATAATGACAACTCACATCCTGACCAGAAATTGACCATAAGATAGTTAAAGTAATGAAGTTTTAATTCAAAAAATGAAAAAACGAAATCTCGCATTCTGATGAGGACCCCAAATTTTTAAACTACTTGGTTTGTAAAATTGTCATGCAGGATAATAATTATCCAAAAATGCAACAAGTAGTTTCCAAATTTAAATTAATTCTGTTTTTGATTGAGAAGACAGTATCACTATTCACAAGACAGTTGAGGTTGATTGAGAATTTTTTTAAAAACTTTTGTGTGTGTTTGAAAAGTGCAAGGAAGTTTAGAATAAAAAGAAGATAGGAAGAGCAAAACCCACTACATCAGATTTGTATATACTGGTGTAACAAACTCTAGATCTCTTGGGTGGGGCAATTTCATAATCGTAAGATAAGAACATTGCCTTATAAAACTGTGTATATACGTATATAAATTTCATCCCTTTTTTCTCTACCCTTCACGCATTATTACCTATGAATAGAGTTGTCCTTCATCACACTCGACGCTTGTGAAATAGAACGAAAACGATCAAGCAGACGATAGTCTGGCGTCACTTGTCCAGAGCAGACGACAACAAGTACTCATTAGCTGTGAAGAGCTCTCGTTCCCGGCGCGTTATGTTATAATACTTACCTCCTTACATACTTAACCGAGATATAGCCGGCGGGAAGAGGGCTAACATTTAATATACACAACCTGGTACGCTGGTGCCGTAATGTAGCAGCCAAGGTCATATAGATATACTGCTTAGCGGGAATCTGAACGACAGCTCGCTTGCCCCTGGTTGAATAAGAGCATTCCCCACTCTTCAGTACAGGCCTAAGAAACATGCCATCAACGCTATATATCTCTATATAAACTTCCTGTCTGAGAGAGAGAGAGAGAGAGAGAGAGAGAGAGAGAGAGAGAGAGAGAGAGAGAGAGAGAGAGAGAGAGAGAGAGAGAGAGAGAGAGAGAGAGAGAGAGAAGTTAGAGACACAGAGACAGACAGTAAGATATAGACAGACAGCAAGGCAGACCGAGAAACAGAGACAGAGACAGACCGAGAGACAGAAGGAGAAGAGACAGTTGCTCAGGGAGCGAGAGAGACAGAAAGATAGACAGTGACAGATACAGTCAGAGACAGACAGATAGGAGACAGAACGTGACAGAGAGACAGAAAGAGGTAGTCCACCAGAAAGACAGAACGAGAGACAGAGACAGGAACAGGCAGAGAGACTGAAGGAGAAAATGCATTGACTAGACAGTGACTCAGAGAGAGAGAGAGAGAGATACAGAGAAAGAGAGAGACAGAGATAGAGAGACAGACAGAGACTAAGAGCGACAGAGACACACTGAGAGAAATGGACGTAAAGAGTCAGAGCCAGAAGACAGAGCGAGAGAGGGGGAGAGAGAAACATAAAGATAGGTAGATAGACAGAAGACAGAGCTACATAACAAATTTAGCCCTTAATAAGGTCAAGACCTAAAGAATTCTCAGTAACTTAATTTAGAAAGCGTTTATTACCGCACTAATCTATAGTTATTCTGTATATATTTCTTGACTAATATGGATAATACATTCGAATTTGGTAACATCTTTCCACTAGTCATGAAAAAAATGTGAAATTACAAATCTGGTTAGATACAGAACAATTTGCTGTTTTTTGCTGATGTTCCTAAATGTATAATTTAGAGTACAAACCGTGTGGCGTACTCCACTAAAATATTAGTATGAATACCATGTTGATTTTAATTTCAGGTATTTAATGTGTAAGTGAAATAAGTAAAGAAGATAGTAACATCTCTTGACAATATTTTTCGACGATAATTTAGAGAAATTTTATGCTTTCTTTATTGTAAGATAGAACTAGCGATCAGTGTTGTTTCTCGTCTTTTACTATACAAATACAAATCGTGCAACGAATCCATCAATCACAAAGCTATTGTATACAGATGTCATGGTAAGCACAATCATAAGGAGAGATACGTGACCTGCGATTGAAGTTCACGTTGGTTATACCAACACAATCTATCGGTATAAGGTTATTTTTCATGGCACAATCGACTTCACAATTGTTCTGATGAGCATTATGTGCTTGTATATCTTTGTCTTCTAAATATATTTTGAATGCATAATTTACCTACTGTCCATTAACCTTTCTTAAGTCTTTCAGCTAGAAAAACGTGAGCATATACTATGAATCTTGAGGCATATAGACATTGCATCGAAATCAGTTTTTATCATGTAATACTCTAATTTCAACAACATTGTGATGAAAATGAAAACGTGTTTTTTTAAAAAGGTTTTATGAAATTGATATAACAATAATAACTCTCATGTACCGCGCATATATCCATGACAGACCATGCTTAAGGGGCACAAAATATTATTACACATTATGACAGGAAACAGTACTTCGGCGCGACGGTATAGATCCACACCTTCCCTTGTCAGGTTCCCAGTTGTACAGCTGGTAGGGCTGAATGCAATGTGGATGAAGTGTTTTGTTCAGGACCACAACACAGATAAATCTAGGTTAACAATGTTTGGTATCTCCACCGAGAATCGAACCCGGGCTGTTGGCCATCGTGCTAACCACCCCACCCCACTGTGATCCAAGTGAGAATGGTGTAGATGTCTTTCAATCTTTGAGACTGGGTATGATAGCAATGTCATCAAACGTGGAGCCTCAACCAAAACAAGAACGATCCTTATAAATCCCTTTGTAGACTTTTGCCTTACAGCTGCACACCGAAAGTTTTTTCACCTACCTGAGTATATTATTGCAAATATCGTGTAATTTGAATTTCGCTTTACTCCAATTGCATAACTTAATTTTCACTTACAATATATCTTCCCGTTTTCATGTGTAACATAATCAAAGTACGTGGTATTTGTACTAAGATAGTCAATTAAGTGAACAAACGTTCGGTATGCAGTTGTATCAAAATCTGTTTTTAAACGTTTTTTGTTTATGTTTTATTATTAATAAAAACGTTGAAGTGCGTGCTTCACACAGTATAGGTATTTTTCAGAAGGAATGCTTACACGTATAATTCTGATTAATAAATATCAAATCTTAGATTAAAGAATAAAAATGTAAACAGAGATTGTCATGTTTTATTATATCGTGATACCTCTAAAAGGGGAACAACATAACTAAATGTTTGTATCAAATATTTATTTATAAATGTATTATCGTAGTCAATATATAACAATTCATACTTTCTGTCTATGTTACAAATGGTTACCAACATATTTAAGGCGTGAGACAGTATTGTGCATTTAACAGGTATTGACACAACGAAATCTACACTGTGGCATCTGGCACTCAGATCAATTAGTGAGTCACGAGGTATAAATATAGTGTCTCTAATCAAGATGTACCTGTAGATATCGACATCACTCAAAACACAGCGCACCTTGTCCCTGGCATGTGATTCTGTCTCCAACGCAATACACTGAATAATACATAAGTGTACAGGCAATATTCCGGTGGGTAACAAGGAGTTGCTGTAAAGATACACGTGTTTCACTGACGAAATAACATGAGTTTGTGCTCTACACTGGCCGTATAGCCGTATGTTGGCTGGAATACATAAATTGCTAAAATAATACTTTCTATATTTGTTTTTAAGAGCCACTCCGTGATTTTCATAACATAGTATTTACTTTTTATACGAACCTAAATGTCATATGTGGTTATATAAAATCAAAACATCTTAACTTTTCATGTCCAAAAGACATATAAATGACAATACTGGTTTTCCATGAAAATCTAAAAACAGCCTTATAAATGCACAGAGGTGTAGATATCACGTCCATTATACATAGATACTAGTTATATAACCTAACACTATCAACTCCTAACTGCCCTCCTGGCTGATTTAGATAAGTCTCCAAAATTACGTTTGACTATTTGACGCGCGCCACTGTCCGGTTTTCGATCATAATTGCGACGTTCTACCTGCATAATTGTCACTGTAAAAAATACAATAAGCTTTAAAATGTGTCCTCTTGGTAACAGTCGATACTTCGCAATCAAATTACACCATTAATTAAGTATGGCATATATGATTCCAACAACTCACGGAGTGGCTCTTTAACTATATCGCGAACTGAACACGATAACTATAGTTTTTTCACAAACAGTAAAGTTTAAATCTTTTTGACATTATGAGTACCTCGTCAGTAGTACATGTACTTCCCGTTTCGGTTGTCACAATTACTTTGTTTAAATGTGAGCATCCCTATACGAGTTTTCCTGGAATGTATCTAAATTGGAAATAATATTAAGATTGTTCGCATATGATATTAATGATACGCAACCGTGCAACCCAAATTTAACTTCCCGTTGTCATTTATTTGCTAATGCAGTTCATGCAAATGTTCATGCAAATGTTCATGCAAATGTTCATGCAAATGTACAAATAAACCTTCATATTCATATTGTGACACGATCATAAAATCATGCCATTACATCGATTGACATTTCGGAATTTGCTTTGTAATAAAATCAATAAGTTGTCATTATAACCTTGTATAAGTGTAATATATTTCTGTGAACACACTTCTACACTTACGTCAGTCACATGTAGTACAGGCAGGCAACAGGGGAATAACAAATTGAAACGGCATATGATTCAGTAAAAGTGAATTTTAGCAAAATACAGAACTCAAGAGGCAGATCACTTAAACATCACATTTGAATCAAATTGATCTACGTGTACACATTTGATGATCGCTGTGTGAAAAGAAGCATAAAATCTTCTATATATATTCTTGATTCACTGAACGAGGTCATACGGTGCAGAGTGCATTCAGTGCGAGTTCTGTAATCAACCTTTTTCACTTCCATTACTATTATAGTAATTCTCTCGGGTATCGCACTTGTAACATGTAATACAGTACTGATAGCAGGTTATGATGTTACCCGTGTCTGATTTCACTGAAGTGGAACCTTGTTCACGGTCACACACCTTACACGTGCAGTATCAACACGTGCTCGCCTTGTCTCTGAGAAAGGTCAATAATAATAATAATAATAATAATAATAATAATAATAAAAGTGTTTATTACTGTGTCTTGTCATTACAACACAACTAATCAATAAATGAAATGACGACAAAACTAAACTGAATTGTTAGTTACATGTAGAAATATCAACTGAAAAAGTATTTTTAATATATTTTCAAAACACCATTGTGCGCCTACTGAAGACTCAGTTTCTGCTTAAATATTTTATTAAAAAGTGTATATAATTCAAATTTCATCGAATGAGAATCATAACAAGGATACAGGACCACGGAACACAGACAACAAACTCTTATCGTTACTCAATTAATTCTCTCTAGCATTGTGGTTCGGGTGTTTTTAAAATTGCCCTGGTGGAAACATCAATCGCAATTCAATCATAAATTCAAAAAACATTCGTTTTAACTAAAAAATTTAAAATATTTACATCTAGGCTCTTTGAAGAACCTTAACGTTAATTGTGCAGGTAAAATTTTTCCTTGACTTTTCAACAATTTGTCCATATAAAAAACGAAATGTCAACCTATTTACAGTTGTTGCATGGTAGATACGCACTTAAGTAGCTTACTATCTGGATGTATTTGTCTGGGGTAAATATACCTGTCAATTACCTGCATAACTAGAGAGGAGATAAGCGGCGCTCCTCGTGATACAGGTGTGTTATCAGTCATGCAATGTATAGCTATTACATCATGCTGTACTCCAGATGTGCTTATTAGGTATGTGTTTTTTATTCTGTTTACTCTAATTCTGTATACATATCATAATCTTTCTGCCTAAAGAAAAAAATGTAGGCAAAGTGGGAATTGGGCCAACCATTACTTGAGCTTGCTCATGACAACAACAAAACATATTTAAGAATATATTACGTTGTTTCGGCGTCGTATTTTTGTAAAAAAAAAAAAATATATCCTTCCCAGGGTATTGTGCAATGACCTTTTGGAGTATTTGAAACCATTTTAGGTCAAGAAGCCGATACGTGACGTGATTAGATAAGATACGAGATATACATACTATAAAGTTGTTCAACTAACCGACATTCGAGTACTGCAGAGTTTAAGAAAACGAATTATTCAATGAATCAAATCTAAATATTGATTAAAAAAACACCTTTCAATATCATTGAATAGTGACTTTTCTCATCAACGTGTTGACTGTATTGTACTTGAAGCTCAATCGTGAACTCAGCACTATCAAGCATGTATATGATAAGGAGGTCACTGCGTATACCACTATTAACATATTCGTAGTTATACGTACACGGTGAAACATATGTGGTGTATATTTTCGTATGTGCACATTTGTAAACATCATGTTAAAGAGCAACGATTGTTTCATCGCGAGTTCCTGTATTCGTCGTCTGTGACGTCACTGAAGCAGTCCACGGCAAGAGAAGCAGGCCTTCTTCTTCTTATCCCTGTGTGATTCAAAAGGTATAAAATCGGTAACACAGACATTTTCCCACTGGAAAATGGGCCATATAACTTTAAGAAACTTTCTTCAAAGTCATATGGCACACTTCCTTGAGTCAAAAGTTTTATATATGTTGAAAACTTTTATGTCATTTTTAAGGGAAATTTTCTATAACAAAATTATATGTTTATACACAAAGATCAATTTTATATTCATAAAATCTGTTTAGAGTCAACAGACAGTACACAATGTGGTGAGTCTATGTTCCAATGTAGATTGATATCTACGAGTTTAATAGTACACGTACCCTCTCCTTTAAGTAGCAGCGAGAAACTTAGAGTTCGTGATCTAAGACAGCGACAGGAAATAGACAATTTAATACAAGGGGCTGCTGTCCAACATTGAGATGAACCATCTTTATATATAGTAAAATTTCTAATAGTTTGTGTCTACATTTAACTTAACAATTATGACTTCTTCTTGTTGATATTGGGTATAGAAAATGACGCTATAACAATCATGGATGTAAATATACAATAAGTTTAGATGGTGATAAAAGTTTCATCTGAACATTGATTTGATTGAGAATATAAAATGATTTTTATCACAATGTATGACATTATCAGCCGTGCACAAACAAGGGACAATATATCAGCGTACTTTACTTATAAATTTTAATCTTTTATGATCGTGTATTTCATTTGAATAAGAGAAAAAATACCTTCAAATACAATATATCAAAAACATGTTATGTTCCAGTTTCTGATTGATATTTATCTGAACATTGATTTGATTGAGAATATAAAATGATGTTTATCACTATGTATGACATTATCAGCCGTGCACAAACAAGGGACAATATATCAGCGTACTTTACTTATAAATTTTAATCTTTTATGATCGTGTATTTCTTTTGAATAAGAGAAAAAATACCTTCAAATACAATATATCAAAAACATGTTATGTTCCAGTTTCTGATTGATATTTTATTTCGCACATGAGACCTATCTAAGGATTATAGATTATTATGTTAACATGGTTTGTGGTAATACAAAATAAGAAAGTTACATGTTTTACAAAAAATAACTTTTGTTTTGTAGTGCAAATATGTTTGCAGAATATGATGTCATAATGTGGTTTTCCCACCTTTAAAGGCGTGTAAATCTTAATTTCAAATATATGAAATGTTTCATCAGAAACAAATAACAAACATACATATGGAAAACAAAAAAATAACAACTTAGAAACTCATAATCGCGTTATGAAGTAAATGATACCACCCCAATACAAAATACATGGGAATATCATTTGGTGCATATGCACCCGGCAGCCACATGACAGCGCCAGACAAGCGTTGTTCTTTCTCTTTAATTGTGTCAAGCATTGAAACTAAAACTCCCACCCTTTAAATGGGCACTTAGTATGTTGTTTGAGTCATGTATGTGAAACCTAAATAAATTATGTTATTTTATTGAGAAGAGAAAGTTAGGATCTTAGTGCTTATCAGTTCACAATACTGACAATAAACAGTTTAAAGTCGTAATTTATTATCGAAAACCGGACAGTGGCCCGCGCCAATGGCTGAAACGTAATTTTGAAATATAATTTAGTCGAAATATCAAGACAAATAGAGGTTGATACGGTTAAGTAAATACAATATAATTCATGAACATGCATATGGGACGCAGGTATTTATATGGCCGTTTTTCGATTATCATTGAAAACAAGAAATTATCGTAATTTTTCCTTTTTAGATTTTACTATAGAACTTTGAAAAGGCGATTGAATTTATCTCAGGACAAATGGTATTTGGGATTTTGTTTAAGCCACTTACAAAATTTATTAAACATACTCCCTGTCACTTTAACGTGTTTTAGTATGACGCGACCGGAATTCGAACCCCGGTCCTCCGGGTGAGAGTGGATACTCTATACCAACTGAGCAACATCCCCGGTTAAAGAGCCACTCCGTGAGTTGTTGAAATCATATATGCCAAACTTAATCAATGGTGTCATTTGATCACGAAGTATCGAATGTTACCAATAACACACATTTTAAAGCTTGTTGGGTTTTTTACACTGACAATATGAAGGTAGAACGTCGCAATTATGATCGAAAACCGGACAGTGGCGCGCGTCAAATAGTCAAACGTTATTTTGGAGACTTATCTAAAACAACCAGAAGGGCAGTTAGGAGTTGAAAGCGTTTGTTAGGTTATATAACAAGTATCCATGTCTATTGGACGTGATATCTACACTTCTGTGCATTTATAAGGCTGTTTTTATATTTTCATGGAAAACCAGTATTTGTCATATATATTTCTTTTGGACATGAAAAGTTAAGATGTTTTGATTTTTTATCACCACATATGACATTTAGGTTCGTATCAAAGCTTAATAATATGTTATGAAAAATTACGGAGTGACTCTTTAAGAGAGATGTAATCACCGGACTGTCAACCATCTTTGGGCAGACTTGATAAGATTTCATATATTTTTTCTCTTTTTGTTTAATAGTTGTATTTATCAAGAGACAATTATTTCATTACTTCTTGTTTCTACCACAAATAATGTCTATGTCATTGTCTATGGTATCTACACAAAGTCTAGCATTGTCTCCCGTCTCTTCAAGCCTATTTGTATGACTCATGATGATCCTGTCAGTTATCTCACCACTACTACGTGAGGACAAACAGGTACAGAGTTTCTATCTAACTTTCCAAAGAAATGTCAACGCTAAGCATATGCATAATGTTTTATAAAATGGGAATCAGAGTACAATGGATGTTACTTAACACTTGTTCACCCTTCATGCATCTTAGTTCTCCAGGAAATATAATGACGTGAAGATTTTCAGGATAACAACTTAAATATCTTAGGATTCGAACCAAAGAAGTTGTTATCCAGAAAATCGTGTCTTTCTTTTGTATATCACCTCTAAATGCCCTCCAAAGACTTAAGAAATGTGATGGTTCAATTTGCAGCTCGGATGTCGTCAATATTGTTATTTTTTTCATTTCTCTTTAAATCTTTTAATTCTTATTTTGCTGATTTTATCATTATCAACGTCAAAGTAAATGACACATTAATTCAATAATACGATACTAATAAAAGTAATACCAGACACTGGTGCTTTTCAGTGAGATAGATTTGTTTTGGTCACAGGAAATTCAATTTGTTAAATGACTTTTCCTCAGTATATGACATCATTTTATTCACATTGCTTTCAAAGAAGTCAAACATTTGTGTATATGAGCCTGAGGATCTATCAATGAGCCCACTATACCTTGTATGACAATACATATACACGGTGTGAACACCATGGCTGATGTTAACACAGCAGATTATCATATCTTAGGTATACGTGAAGAAGTGGGCCGAGTATTTCTATATCTACTTAAGGTTATATAAATTTCCTTTGATTATAAAGAATTAGTTTTCTCATTATAATTCTTCATGACTTCAATCATCATTAATATTTCTTATCAGTTGTACCAGCAGAGCAGCCGATGAACACTTTTTACCATAGAGAGTTGCCAAAAAGCAATTTGTTTTCTCTTAATAATTGTTCTTGACTTCAGTCATCAATATTTCTTATCAATTGTACAAATGGAGTAGCCGATGGACACTTTATACCATAGAGAGTTGCCATAAAAGCAATTTGTTTTCTCTTAATAATTGTTCTTGACTTCAATCATCAATATTTCTTATCAATTGTACAAATGGAGTAGCCGATGGACACTTTTTACCATAGAGAGTTGCCATAAAAGCAATTTGTTTTCTCTTAATAATTCTTCTTGACTTCAATCATCAATATTTCTTATCAATTGTAAAAAATGGAGCAGCCGATGGACACTTTTTACCATAGAAGTTACCATAAAATCAATTTGTTTTCTTTTTATAATTCTTCTTGACTTCAATCATCAATATTTCTTATCAATTGTACATATGGAGCAGCCGATCGAATCTATTCTTGCATGAACTAGAGAGTTACCATAGGCCTAAAATCAAAATATCATTTATACACTTAAGTTAATTCTTGTCCTACAGATGTTGAATCTGGAGGAAAACAACACAGAACCTCTGAAAAACGTACTTTTAATACTAAGTATAAAAATGCTTTAAGATGATTTCACTATGAACTTCAAATTTTGATTGATTTGACTTGAAAATATTTTACTCAAAGTGGAAACCAATAGTAAAAAAATTAGAATAAAATGTATTCAATTTTAAAATGTTTATATGCAATGTGTTTATAAATATTCCCTGATTCCTGATTCATTTTACAAATGTTTATATGCAATGTGTTTATAAATATTCCCTGATTCCTGATTCATTTTACAAATGTTTATATGCAATGTGTTCATATACCCTGATTCCTGATTCATTTTACAAATGTTTATATGCAATGTGTTCATATACCCTGATTCCTGATTCATTTTACAAATGTTTATATGCAATGTGTTCATATACCCTGATTCCTGATTCATTTTACAAATGTTTATATGCAATGTGTTCATATACCCTGATTCCTGATTCATTTTACAAATGTATATATGCAATGTGTTCATATACCCTGATTCCTGATTCATTTTACAAATGTTTATATGCAATGTGTTCATATACCCTGATTCCTGATTCATTTTACAAATGTTTATAAGCAATGTGTTTATATCCCCTGATTCCTGTGCACTATAGAGAATAGTACACGAGATTGTGTGTCCTTGAAAAAGTCGGTGACACAGTAGCCGGACAAGTACTGGCCTGTATATCCAGCCGGGTAACTGTGATATTGCATTGTGTCTAAACGATAACGGGTGTGTTATTATTGTTTAAAACTCACGTGACAGCATTTAGGCTTGATTCATATTGCACTTACACACGATATAATAATTTTGTTATTTTCTTGTTTTTGTTTGAAGGCAATAGTGCCATGCACAATTTTTATATATCACATTTCATGCATATAATCTATCAGAATGCTTATTTTCCCAGGCGATGAGTAATTGTTATTGTTTTATAGTCACGTGCTATAGAAAAAACGGTGTCCGGTTTAAGCGAGAATTCGTAATTACGCAGATAGGAGGAACGTCCTTCGATGTGTGCTGAGAAAAATTACCAGCATAGTGGCCTATCATTCACTTTGCAGAAGAGTAATTTTCAACCTGAAGAATTGCTAATCTTTCATCTTCAAGATCGCCTTTTTTAAATTCCTTATGATAGTAACCCGAACTCAAAACAAAGCCAGAGCCCACCACCTATACAGCAAACAACTTGCAATGAATGCCAATCAAACATGATAGAATACATATCGTCAGTCACTGACAGGGGTAATGATGGAAAACCAGGAAGTCATTATTATTGTACTGTTACGATGAATTATGAAGTTGTACCATTATTAATGAGCTACTGATTTTTAATAATTTGAAACCGTACCCGGTCTGGTCATTTTACGTGTTGTTAATTTCGAAAGTTCAATTGGCCACAATTTTATTTCATATAAAGCGCATGTGTTATATATATATATATATTACTAATTTCAAGAGATTATGATGTATGTTAAATACAGTATACCATTCATGTGATCATTTTCGATATAACGCAATACTCGCACTTTATATATTGCGAACGTAGGACATGTTTATCAACGTACGCAATTCTATTTTTATTTCTGTGCCAAATCTGCAACGCAAAAAGGCACGTGTTCTCGTGCGTACAAAACAAACAGCCAGGTTGTTTGGGCCGCGAGGTTATCCTCAGCGTTGATAGGAAGCTTCGTTCTCTATATTCTCATTATTATATCATTTCACATCAATTAACGCTCATGTTGAAAAAAACAATGAATATTGAAGTAAGATAGAGATTTAATAAGCAGATAGTAGATATTTAAAGAGACTACCAATGACTGTCCTCTTATCTTATTTGTCTCTTCTACGTCACAACGCCCGATGATATTCGTTCAAAACACTTCCCATGTCCAAACACAAATGCCAAATACATGACAATTATCAATTTTCAATGAAAATCGAACAGCATTTTTATGTTAAGTCAAAGCCGAATTTATACGTACGTTTACATGCATAAATGAGTTAAACAAACCTTATAGAATTTTCAGGACGAAGGCATCTAATTTTATTTGATTCATTTCGTGTTTACATATTTCAATCACGTGAGGTCCTGTTCTATCCTGGTACGTCAAATCATGCCATATGATGTGGCACACCCCCTAGTGAAGCGCTTGGACGAACTGCAAGCCGAAATCACGCCATGCTTATACTCTAGATACCGCTATACTCTGTTAGATGTACTGTAATTGTACATAATCGCGTCACATACCATTCAGAGCGTAAAGATAGGTCACCATTGTACGATGTCTATTCACATAGTTTGTCGGTAACTAGGCTGGTGACAACTCCCCCAAATTCTCGTCTCTGATTGGCTGGATAAAGTAGACAGTTATGAAGGTGAAGGTCGGAGCATTAGCACATGTATTTTGTATACAATCACTCGTATTTACCTTCAGAAGGACGTAAGTCAACAGCGTAAGAAGATGTAACGTAAACAGTCGAGCATACACACGCAGCAAGGAATTAAGGTAAGATCTACTCGCATGTCATATTACACAATAAGTATTTGCACATTATTTCCATATTATGTAAGTTAATATAACCACTAACCCATTAACACAGAATTGCCATTGACTATGAAATGTAGCGCCGAGGTATAGTTCAAATGTAATGTGGAACTTGCATGGTATCGTCGATGCTATTAGGATGTCATCATTTGCGTGTTAATTATTTAATTTTACATTTGGAACAATGGATATATATTTATTACATTTATTTATGTTTACAAGCATAAGAATTACAATGACATAAACACAATCATATAAGTAAAGTTTTCGATATTAAGCGCTTGAATTAACATTTCACATAACTCAACCTCTTCCAAAATGTAAGGAATCAATATTATTTAATGAGGTGTGTCCATTATTGATATTTCCTTTGTATTGATATAGAGTCACCCATGCGTGAAGATGGCCTATCACTACTGATCTGGGTGTGGGTTGTATTTGTTTATAGATATCACGTTTATGACTCAGTTACTTGGGGTCTTTATATAACTTACCTCAGATTGACCTGGCATGGAGAGTTTAGAGGTTTGGGGTCAATAGTTGCCTTGACGGGTTCTTTGTCTACATGCGGTTGATTTGTGTAAATATACAACAGATGTTCAAGCCATACCTAGTTGTACACTGGTAGAGCGCCCGTACCCATAACTGACGCAGTACTAACCATCATTGACTTCAAGCATTTCTTACAATAATGTTTTGAATAACGTGTGTCAACTTCAAAAATGGTAATGCATTTACTTCAAATTAAATTGACTTTGTTTTTCACGTATTTTGAAAAACTGTTTATTTCTTTAGGGAGTCTTGAGGCTATTTTATAGGTCACTTAATAATTTTCGTTGATTTTTATTTGATCTTATTTTCACGTTTTATCTTCCTTATCTAGATATGAAACTTAATATTATAGACATGTGCTTCATTCAATGACTTTGAAAATTGTTGTGATCTTTCCTACACCGATTAGCTTTTTTTAACGTTCCGTCGTATGTTGATCTGAGTGTGTTGGAAACATAATCTTGGAATGAAGCTTTTCATAATGCTTAGAAATTATCGTCTTTTTAAAAGTTTAAATATTTTATGATAGACATTTTAAGTCTGTTTTGATAAATTTGAACAATTCATATGAATAATCTAGAAAAAAACAACGAACCATTGCAGAATATGCCGCTCTTAAAGTATTAAGTAAAATATTATACCAATTAAGATTTTTTTTAATTCAGTTGATAAATAAGAATCCAATAAGAATAAGAAGTCAAATGATTTACGATGCTACAGCAGCATGTCGTAATTGACGTCTTTCATGTTAATTTCTTCCTGCAGCTTGTACATAGAGGTTAACTACGTAAGATGCCTATATGACCTTTTTCAAGGGCAAAAGTTCTTCACATTTTAAAAAAAGACGGTTACCTACCTATTGATATATTAAATTCGTCATACATCGAATCGCGTCTTTCAAGGGAAGCAACGTTAATTTCAAAGTAAAACTTTATTCAAAAATATCATTTACACATTGGCAACGCACATCAATCAAACCGTCTTTGTCCTCATCCAAGGCCAAATATCAAAGTTCAAAACAAAAACGTACACACCAAGCAGTGAAAGAAATTGAGTAACGCTTCACCTAGTTTCAACGTAATGTTACACCCCGAGTGCTGGTCCGTTTTGGCATTGCGTCACTTTACATCACAATGGTTTCGTATACCTTCTGAACGCACAAGCCTCCACTGACATGTGGTAAGGTGTAATTATCCGTGGTACTTATCAGTGGCAAGGGAGCACTTAGTCGAACCAGCAGACTGTAGTTGATTATATTTTAACCTTATTCGCCCTATCCCGAAATAAAGCCCCTTTGAAAAGCAAGTCTGGATTCGGAACGAATAAACCAATATCTGACGCTTTAATATAAAGAATTTATTTTTAAGATGCCAAGTGTTAGTCTAAGGAGCAATGCTCGGCTCCATTATATCCACACTTCAGAGGAGTGTCCGCTAGATCAAGGGGTATCTATATCAACACCTCTCAGTGTGCGTGAGATAAGTGTGGCCTGATACATGGAAGAAACACATCTTGCTTCCCTGAAAACAGTGGTCTTGATTTGGGAAAACAGGTGAAGACGTTCTAATTTTAGTAACAGTGATTCATATTATAACCTTTCGCGTTTTCTAGGTATAGAGTATCATATTCGCGATGATTAAAAAAGATTATAAATGATACAAATATGATAAATCAGGCAAATTAATCTAAATGCGTTTGATAGAGTGAGATTTGTGATAAAGTAGGTTTTTTTAATGCCCTAATGGGTTTGTATCATCTGCTGTTGTAGCGAATCTTCACTGAATAGATATCTAAATCAGAATTAAGAAAGGCCACATGAGGGCATAGAGATCATTTGGATTTCTGGTATTGTTGAGTTCAAGTCAATATGAATCCAAACAACGTTTTTTTTAAAGAAAATATATTTAACCAAAATTCCTGTTCTTTTCTGAATCCATTTGATTCTGAAAACCGTTCTGTTGGTAACTCTGCTGTAGATGAACATCTGAACCATTCACTGAAATTAAGAAAATCAAGATTATTTTGATAACAACTCATTTATCGTGAAAATCAGTATTTTAACAATAATCATATAACCCAGATTCTTGCCCTTCAAAGACTCCGTCATTCAACAGTCATATTGAGCTTGTTCTAAGTTGTGAACCTCCACAGGTTGTTATAGCTTCCAGACAGGTTACTACCAAAATAGTTCGCCACTTGTGGTATTTATCCATTAGCCCCTCGTTATCAGTGCTACGCTACTGTTTGATTGAGTGGTATATTCTTGTGTCGGGATCGGGACGCCACATTACCAACAGTAGCTGCTGTTTTTCAGTAGTGATAACCGCTTACCGAGCGAGACCCAGTTTACTACAGAGGGCGTTATGTCGCCTTGACGGGACTCTTGTTTTCAAAGTTATGCCTTGTATTCATAATATAAACTCAGATTTAGACTGTATTCATTTTTTGCTTACGTGTTTTTCGTTCGATTTGTTTCTTGACCTTGCGGTTTCATGTTTATTGCTTAAGTCTAGACTTGCTTAATAAGGACCTAGACTGATTAAAGGCTTGAATTATATATACAGTCTTTGATAATATTCATAATATTTTATCTTATACTAGGGATCCTTTCCTATGTAAAATTAAAAAAATCGAAACAATTTAAAAAGACCGAGTGATAGTCTAGTAATGAGTGTGCATGTTATAGTTATTCATAATGCTATAACCTACACACGCCTTTTAAATTAAAATCGTTCCTGTCGAAGTTCCCTTAACGTTGCGTATGATATGAGTAACAGCAGGGTTCTAGAGGAACGGGGGCCAAGGAGTGATGCCGTTATGAGTTGCATTTTATTTTTTAATTCATATCTAAATTCACATTTTACTCGTAAAACATCGGTCTGTAAATACTCAAGGCAGTTTAATCGCTCTTGAATGTACCATCAACAATGCGATTATATATGTCTTCATCAAATTAACGACAGTCAGGCGAATTTTCACCATTTTACCCATGTTCCTGGTTTCATTCTCAGGAGATTTTAGGAGATTCATTGTATGAGGTAAAAGGTGAGAGAGGTTATTTATTTTAATCTTTATGTTGTAGTAATGATTAATTCATCTCGCTTTGAATTGTCATTTCGACACCGTATTTAAAGAGATACTATCAAAAAGGTATTTCTCTAGATCATTATCTGAATGACAACTCATCAATGCATTCCCGTAACCAATTTAAAAATCAATTCACGTTAAAAGAAATGAAAATGAACTTTGGACAATTAGGTTCACGTCTCTAATTTCATAATGTTATAACAATTTGTGTAATGTCACACCATTTTGCTTAAACAGACAGTAAAACCTACTTCGTCAAGTTATTAATTGGTATGAAGAATATGGAAGGTAATATAACGAAGTGTATGGTTTGAATGTAAAACTTTATTATTGTTTTTAGACACCACCATAATATATGTTAAAATAAGATTGAACTTGTACATTCATGCCTTATTTCTGTTTTGCAAATTTTGCAATAATATATTCATCTGTTCTATTATTGAAGTCCAAAGACACCTCACTTCTGTTTTGCTGTCTGTAATGTAAGCTAGATGTATATCAGCAGTTGAGTGCATGTGTCCTTGTGACCTAACTAATAGCAGAAACACGCGTAGTGAGTAGCAAGATTTTTTTTCGGAACCTTACTTGCATGAATGTATGCTAATGGAATGAACATGCACCGTAACCGCATTTGCAACAACTAGGTTTGACGGCATGGACTTCGCTCGGTCTTAAAAACATCTAGATCGAAATACAGATCGCAAACCCTGAATCTAAATAGGATTTCGATTGGAATTTTTTTTTAAAAATCCATTTAAATGGATTTAGATTATGTTTAGACATTTACATTCTTTTGATGTTCATTTTGACAGGTGTGTTGTATACGTTATACAGGAAGGCTGTTTAGACACTCAGGCATAGAAACAATATCTACACGTGGTTGTTATAAACGATTAGTCTTCAGCTAAATATCAACTTGTCAGGTATGTGTTCACCTGGTACACGGGCAATGTGTACAGATATGTATCTACAATGTCACAGTGACCAGCGAAGTTGGTCAGCATCTAATGTCACGAAGTGTCTGGTTGGAAAATGGTAAAACAAGGTGGTATATAAGTCTAATACTCAGACTGTGGTCAATACCAATTTGAACGCAACATAACCTCTTGAAAAGCAAGTCTAGTTTTGAAATTTCTCTGAGACTCGAGCCATTCTTATATTTAAAATAAAATTGTTTTTCAAAATTATTATTATATACAGACACTGAACAAGCCCAGGTGGCATATGTGGTCACATTCAAGTAATGACATTTGGTGTTGGTATTTGCTTAACGTTTTCATGTGTGCAAGGGAAACAAAAAATGACGTAGAAAGTCCAAAAGATAACAAGATGAAAATTCAGAGAGAGAGATGGCATATTTAAAAGGAAATAACAGCACATCTCAGAGAAATAGATGCATATAGGTGGGCCTCCATAAGTTTCGCAGATGTACTAATAGCGCCAATCGGTATGCTTGCCGTGTGTGTCTGTCTACACTGTGACGCTATACATCTCACATAATGCTGTTTACATCTGGAGAATGAGGTTACACTCAATTGTTTCTCGCTTCTCAATATTCCAGAAACTCTGCAGGAATGGGATTCTTGTGGTGAAGAGATTTCCCTTTCCCTGACTTGTCCTTGAACTATTCTGTAATAGTTCCCTGCTGAATTATACTGTTTACATGTCTTGCCCTCCGTGCTTACATGTACAGTGTGGTCTTGTCTGTACTATTTCGTAACTCAGATATCGTTTATAACTGTGGTGATTTGGTGTTACAGAGGATATTATTTATTACAGAAGTTGCATTTAAGAGATAGATTTACCAATGTGTTTGTCCACTGGCTTATAAACGGTTTGAAGAGTAAAATTTAAACTTGTACAAATGCCGGAGCTTGTTGACCTTATATATATACTGT
The DNA here is from genome assembly GCA_921293015.1 of Phorcus lineatus. Taxonomy (NCBI): domain Eukaryota; kingdom Metazoa; phylum Mollusca; class Gastropoda; order Trochida; family Trochidae; genus Phorcus; species Phorcus lineatus. Next base: position 53,427,604 of record OV121081.1, read on the forward strand.
TTTTATATACAGATTTTTTTATATTCAGATGAACTGTCTATTTGTGTCCATTATGTGTTACCGCCTGTAGACTTGTTAATACATGAATGTAAACTTTCAGATAAGAAAACCCACATTTTTATTGGTCAATCATTATGTTAAGAGAAAGGCGGAACTATGTATACAACTGCGATTACCTGCTGTTGTCAGTGCACGTATCCGCAGCACGTAACCGGAAGACCTGTGGTGAATGTGTGGGAATCGTCGTATCTTACATGATGCCCATAGCTGAGTCGCCATATAGCCTCACAGCGGATTAGTGAATATGCAATATTAACAAAACTGACGTGATTAAAGCGTTTTATTTTTGTGTAATGACGTGTTGAGCAATGTGCACGTACCTTAGGGGTCACGTGTTTAATTCTTGGTGTTATCAAAGACGTATACACATCTATGGTAATATTCAATTCGAAATTTATGCAACATTCTTATACTGGACAAAATAAGTTAGGGTTATTATCATTTTCATGATTAATATTACATCAGGTGGTGAAGGCAGAGATTGTCAATAATTTCAGAATTTTCATATGTCTCAAATTGTTTTGTCCAGTATATCTTCATTCATATATTTTCGTATTTCTCTTCAAAAATATAGAGAGAAAATGTATTTCAGCGGCGCTGAAGAAGAAAGGTTTTTAAATTTAAATTTTTCATTTCAATTTTATTTTGTATTTCTTAAAATTAGAAAATAAATCACTGTCCCGATGACAGTTTAACTTTCTTGTTATGATAAATGTAATGAATGATAAAATATTTGTGTTGATGCAATATCAACATAAATCATTGATCATTACAACAATGTTTTGTCACGCCGTAGCAAGGCTCAATGTGCACGTCATAGATCAGCTGACGTATGGCTCCACTTTTTCACTGCTTTTCTTATCTAATAAGGGTGCGCTATTCTGTGTCAGGTTTAGTCTGTCAGTCATACCCTTAAATAACCTAAAAGCCTAAGCAAGTTCAACAAGAAGAAAACTCAGTCTCCTCTTCAAATTTTGATGACCACTTGTTCATTTAAAAGAATTAATGTTGGTCTGTGTCAAGATGTTTGATGTAAAATAAGCATAGCACCACCAGGTGGTAACATATTGTAATCGAATTGGGGATTAGATAATACACTTGTATAAGTATACACAGGGATATCCCGAAAATACTTACGAAAACAATACCCAATAGACATCCCTTTGATCGATTAGCCAATCAGCCCTCAAATAATAGAATATTAGTCGTCCATATAGATACCAGGTTTTACCATTTTTCCCATTTGATTTTAATCCTTTATCTTACGTTATCATACTCTACGTGGTAGCCTCGCGAGTTCAACCTTTGGCTCCAGGTACAAATAATTAAATTTTGGGTGTAGTGAATTGGGTTCTCATACATTTAAAGTTTCCTCTTTAAACATTTGCATTTCATATTATTTACATGAACTTCAGATCTTCGCTGCTTATCATTCAAATCAAACAGTCATTCTTCCTGGTCGTGACTGTATTCTATTTATCGAGATGACTCAGTGTGTAATCCCATGGACATTTTCAGTAAATCGTTATGAATGATAACGACATTACTACACGGAACATATTTCTTACTGTAATAAATGATATGTAAATGTATTACATCATACAGAAAGTCCAGCATTAAGACTACTTAAATGGATTTACAATGACCTTATGAGTCTTATGGTTCACATTATGAGGCAAATACGTCACTCTCAAACAACACTTCTTAACGGGTATATATACGTCACTGCAAATACCTTGACGCATCAAGAGTACATGAATTTCGTTAATAAGTTGTTTGTGCAGCTTACTTTCAGGCGATAACCCTTATTACATCACGATGAAGTAAGTAAAACGGTAACTTTTAGAAGACGATCAAATTCATCGATGGCTTCTCGCATGGGAATTAATCATTATTCAAATTCAAACACACTTTTGTTGACATAAAGGGAGTTAGTCCGCCGGCCCAGAGGGGTCCCCATGCACCCCCCCCCCATGGCAGACTGAGACTAACTTTTTTTGAAGCCTTTACATGTCTATTATGCAAATTTGACTGGTAACAGTGTATAAACTGGGACGAAATGTGTCATTTTTACATATTTCCATGGGTACCCCCCTCAGTCACTTATTCTCTGAAGCGTCACACCAAAAGGTGGATATCCCCATATCTTTGGTTCTAATTATCATAGAACCATAATCTTGGTATCTAAATGTATGTTTATAAGGTCACTGAATCCATTGACAGACATTTCAGATAGCTGCCATAGGTCATTTGTACGAAATTTTAGGTTTCCATTACAAAAACTCATCATTCATGACTTCGACCGGTCACAATTCTATTTTCTCTTCTCTACAGTTAATGGATATCATTTTATTTTACATTATTTGCACTGATAGTAGAATTATGAGTACCTGTAACCATTTTGTGTACCTATGTGTACTTATAACAAACAAATTAAGTGTCCAAAAGCAAACCAAGGGACCTACCGTTAATCTACTATCATTGAAATACACCAACTCAGCCTTGGAAATTTTTTTTTCTTCCTCTCTATAGTTAATGTATATGATTTTAGTTTACATTATTTGCACTGAGAATAGAATCTTGAGTACTTGTAACCCTTTTGTGTACTTATGTGTACTTATAACACATAAATTAAGTGTCCAAAAGTAAACCAAGGGACCTACCGTTAATCTACTATCATTGAAATACACCAACTGAGCTTTGGAAAAAACTATTTTTTCTTCTCTACAGTGAATGTATATCACTTTATTTTACATTATTTGCACTGAGAATAGAATATTGAGTACTTGCAACCCTTTTGTGTACTTATGTGTACTTATAACACATAAATTAAGTGTCCAAAAGCAAACCAAGGGACCTACCGCTAATCCACTATCATTGAAATACACCAACTCAGCCTTGGTAAAACACTATTTTTTCTTCTCTAAAGTTAATGTATACTATTTTATTTAACATTATTTGCACTTAGAGTAGAATTATGGATACTTGCAACTCTTTTGTGTATTTGTGTACTTATATCAACCAAGGTTAAGTGTCCAAAAGCTAACTAAGGGGCCTACAATTAATCTACTATCATTGAAATACACCAAATCAGCCTTGGAAAAAACTCACAATTTTGTATTTTGTTTTACTGTTTTACTTCTAAATCATTGGGGATTTAAAGGGTTCAAAGAAGAAAGATAACACATAGGTATTAATTCCGTCATTACACACATCACAGGCATGTAGTACAGGAGTACATTCTTGCAAATTATTCATTTTTAATCTCCATATGACTGTTTGAATCAGCTGCTTTTTGGACATCAGCAATTTATCAAAATCCTAGTTTTAAGAGAGAGCATCATCATCAATAACATCACTATACACCACACACCACAACAACGTTCATTATCATCCTCAAAGCTGTCACGTTGCGGGGCCTTGATGTCGACCAACTCTCTAGGAAGAGCGCACTGGCTCTAGCTTCCCACCCATAAGAGTCGAACTATGTCTCTCATCAGCAACAAGAACAACAGACATTTGAACAGAGATGTATTCTATAGAGCCTCCTGCTAAATGAAATGCATTGTATGATACTCTAGGCTTTTGATGGTATCATGACAGTGTCCATGTTACATTGTTTGACTCATGTTCACAGCAATAGACATTCAGTTGCAGACAGCCAAACTTTATCAATAGTTTCTGTCAGGTCCACCATAGACAGCAAAATAAATCCTTATAGGTCTTTTATAAGTGATATGTACATAAGGAAGACGCACTTTATCTTAAAATTCACGTTCCTGAGTATCATTACTCAATCCGGTTGGTTGTAGGATATATGAATTTTGGTACATTTAACCACAACAAGTAAACATTAAACAATAGTGAGGAAACCTAATTATCAAGATTAATCATATGAGAATGTAATACAATATGGATTTCCAGTAAATGCACATTTGAAGGCACCTTGCTCACCAAACAAATCTGATGGCACAACCTAAGAGCCACTTGATCTGACAATGAAAACTTTGAAGTCACCGTAGAAACGAGAAACTTAATGCTGTAATTTTATCAATAGATATATGAAACAAAATATGTCTGCATCTCTAGACAACAGAACTGCAGTGGTTACATGACAATCCGCAAAAGGCCTAAAGTTACTATCACACATATATGATGTATCCATGTGGTTAAGTTGTGCTTTCTTCAGCAAATCAACACAGAAGGTGCTTAATAGTAATCTAGGTTTCAACATTCAGTCTAACCACATTTGATCTGGAAGTTTCAATGAAGGCATGTCCTATCACATGGCATAACAATGATAGATATAAAAACCATATCATAGTCATAAGAACATTCCGAGTGGAATGATCATATATAAGGATGCGTGGCAAGTAAATGGATGGAAGTTGTTTCTCAGACATTCTTATCCCACTTGAAGCTGGACTCATCGGATTAGGCTCATTGCAAGGTAATGATGTACTCAGGAACGTGAATTTTAAGATAAAGTGTGTCTTCCTTATGTACATATCACTTATAAAAGACCTATAAGGATTTATTTTGCTGTCTATGGTGGACCTGACAGAAACTATTGATAAAGTTGGCTGTCTGCAACTGAATGTCTATTGCTGTGAACATGAGTCAAACAATGTAACATGGACACTGTCATGATACCATCAAAAGCCTAGAGTATCATACAATGCATTTCATTTAGCAGGAGGCTCTATAGAATACATCTCTGTTCAAATGTCTGTTGTTCTTGTTGCTGATGAGAGACATAGTTCGACTCTTATGGGTGGGAAGCTAGAGCCAGTGCGCTCTTCCTAGAGAGTTAATCGACATCAAGGCCCCGCAACGTGACAGCTTTGAGGATGATAATGAACGTTGTTGTGGTGTGTGGTGTATAGTGATGTTATTGATGATGATGCTCTCTCTTAAAACTAGGATTTTGATAAATTGCTGATGTCCAAAAAGCAGCTGATTCAAACAGTCATATGGAGATTAAAAATGAATAATTTGCAAGAATGTACTCCTGTACTACATGCCTGTGATGTGTGTAATGACGGAATTAATACCTATGTGTTATCTTTCTTCTTTGAACCCTTTAAATCCCCAATGATTTAGAAGTAAAACAGTAAAACAAAATACAAAATTGTGAGTTTTTTCTAAGGCTGATTTGGTGTATTTCAATGATAGTAGATTAATTGTAGGCCCCTTAGTTAGCTTTTGGACACTTAACCTTGGTTGATATAAGTACACAAATACACAAAAGAGTTGCAAGTATCCATAATTCTACTCTAAGTGCAAATAATGTTAAATAAAATAGTATACATTAACTTTAGAGAAGAAAAAATAGTGTTTTACCAAGGCTGAGTTGGTGTATTTCAATGACAGTGGATTAGCGGTAGGTCCCTTGGTTTGCTTTTGGACACTTAATTTATGTGTTATAAGTACACATAAGTACACAAAAGGGTTGCAAGTACTCAATATTCTATTCTCAGTGCAAATAATGTAAAATAAAGTGATATACATTCACTGTAGAGAAGAAAAAATAGTTTTTTCCAAAGCTCAGTTGGTGTATTTCAATGATAGTAGATTAACGGTAGGTCCCTTGGTTTACTTTTGGACACTTAATTTATGTGTTATAAGTACACATAAGTACACAAAAGGGTTACAAGTACTCAAGATTCTATTCTCAGTGCAAATAATGTAAAATAAAATCATATACATTAACTATAGAGAGGAAGAAAAAAAAAATTTCCAAGGCTGAGTTGGTGTATTTCAATGATAGTAGATTAACGGTAGGTCCCTTGGTTTGCTTTTGGACACTTAATTTGTTTGTTATAAGTACACATAGGTACACAAAATGGTTACAGGTACTCATAATTCTACTATCAGTGCAAATAATGTAAAATAAAATGATATTCATTAACTGTAGAGAAGAGAAAATAGAATTGTGACCGGTCGAAGTCATGAATGATGAGTTTTTGTAATGGAAACCTAAAATTTCGTACAAATGACCTATGGTAGCTATCTGAAATGTCTGTCAATGGATTCAGTGACCTTATAAACATACATTTAGATACCAAGATTATGGTTCTATGATAATTAGAACCAAATATATGGGGATATCCACCTTTTGGTGTGACGCTTCAGAGAATAAGTGACTGAGGGGGGTACCCATGGAAATATGTAAAAATGACACATTTCGTCCCAGTTTATACACTGTTACCAGTCAAATTTGCATAATAGACATGTCAAGGCTTCAAAAAAAGTTAGTCTCAGTCTGCCATGGGGGGGGTGCATGGGGACCCCTCTGGGCCGGTGGACTAAGTGGTTCGATTTCCTTTTATCATCTTTTTATCTGTATTACATCAGTCAACAGAGGAGAAGGTCATTTCAAACGTAGGTTTTCACCGTCACACTAACTCGGCTTGACAGTAAATCATAGGCCTATAGAAAGGACACGAGTTTATTCACCTTTGAACAATGATTATGGTATATTATGGACCTTGATCTGAAACCCTCTATTCAAATTAAATTCAAATTCTCGTGTGTATTTGTATGTATAAATGACATACTTGGGGACGTGTAACGTTACCGCGCGTTTTAGCTAGTTTGAGATAATTGACATCTTAACGTAGGCATTTCTATTCATGAAACAAGCATATACAAAATTTAATCTTCATATCCTAAACTCTTTACTTAACACTTTCACACAGTAAGAGTAAATATTACAACTATCAGCTTATTACACAATCTTGACTAGTTATAATTTTAGATGAAAAGCATCTGAACGACATAACGCTCAAGAGCCCATGATGTCCTTTATGAAATTTTCGTGGTATCCCCTTCCTTCACCGTTGTCCAAAGAAGACAGTGTAAGCACACGTGAATTGTTCCATTATGACGTAATTGAGTAGTACTGTGACATCACGATGCTCCTTCTTAAATAGGGAATTATCTTCTACTTGACTAAAGAGGACAAAGCAAGAAGTGTTTCTGTGGTTGAGTACGAAATGTATAGATGAAAACACAGGACTGACATCACAATGTTTTATCTTAAACAGGGAATTATCTTTTTCTAGACTAAAGAAGACAAAGCAAGTCGTGTTTCCACACTCCACAGTGAAGTACGAAATGTACAAATGAAAACACAGGACTGACATCACAATGCTCCATTCTAAACAGGGATTTGTCTCTAACTCGACCAAAGAGGACAACACTTGTAGCATTTCTGTAGGAAGTAGTAGACACTAAGGTGTGCTTTGTCTGTACGTGAGGGACCTGGGCAGAGGGACAAGTACAAACATAGTCTGCTTGTTAGTACAGGGTTCCCCGCATCACACTTGGATGATATTGTATTTGTCTGACACGATCACATACGTTGCCATGGTTATTCGGTTAAGTGGGTGTTCCATTTCTACAAAAACACTTTATATGACTTTTGAAAAGAAGTTGGAACATTACCTTAAAGTTTGTGGTTTTGTTAAGGTATGTTAATGTTTATGTAGATACCTTAGCGTATGGTGCAGTATGCTCCGTTGGTAGTTTATGACTGTTTGTGACAGTGCATTATTTCATTGATGAGAAGTTTAGTTAGCTTTATTAATCGTATGTAGTAAGTTACAAATGTGCACAGTTTAATACAAGCCTATGCATCATATTTGGTTCGACATGATTCTTGTTAAAATATTTACGTTTTGGTTTATTGAAATTAGCATCCATTATGATTACAATGATGGTATTATAATTTTTTCTTGAAGAATCTGGACATGCAATAAAAATGTCATTCTACATCTAATTTGCCTCTTAAAACTTCTTAAGAATGCGTGTACTAAGAGTTCTAATACGCCTTGTCAAGCGACTGTATTCCTGCCCGTTGCTTTGAAGTTTAAAATTGTGACTTCGCAGACAGTGTAATGGACAATATCAACTTTCTGAAATATTAAATTTCAACCACAGAATAAAATAGAAAACCACATATTTGCATTTATTATAAAATGCAATTTATGGACTTTATGATTCTTTATTTAACTTAAAAGAATTTTTTACTCTTTAAGTTTTTCGCTTTTAGGTGTGTATAAAGGGAAGGCTTCTGTGAGTAGAAAAGTTTCAAGACAATACTGGTAAAAAGTGCCTGGGACACGTAGAAAAGTTTCTGTTTTATACAACAGCTGTACATGAAAACGTATGTGCACAAAGAACGTTCCAAGATAAGGCCTACCTTTGTGTTTGTGTTTATCAAATACCAAAAACAGATATAGCAAAAGTCTATGGCATTTTCGAGATTAAGATGTAAATGTGAAGTCAGCTCTCACTTAAGCCACATACAAAAATTATGTAACATACTCTGTATCACTTTAAGCAAGGACGTGTATATAAAACCTTGCTTTTGTGTGTATTTGTTTTGAAAGCATCTGAACTTACACCCTTCAGGGTGTATACTAATTGCCTGTATAAGTATGCAGCCTTCCTGAACAAAGAACGACCCTGGTCATCTAAATTCAACTCTAATGGTGTCAAGTGACAGGTAGCGTTAATCAATTGCCATGTGTCCGTGTGAACTGACCACTAACAAGGGTCAGGGGAGTTCACCTGACGAAAGTGACCGGCTACGGTAGTTTCGCTGACCAGATGTCCTATAACAATGGCTATTGTTAAAGGTAGATTACGTCGTTGGCGTGCGCAAACCAAGTACATGTAACAATTTATCCGTGATAGTACGTTTTACAAGGTGAACGTTTCGCCGTCCTCATTCTCGTCATCAACATCGTCTTCTTTCATCGTCTTCCTTGTAAATAATCCATAATTTCCTTATATGACTGTTGTTATGAGTGTAACAATATAACAGTGAAAAACATAAGAAAAAAATCACTGCTATATGACAATATTCAGATTTTACACAGTTCATTAACATTTTTCATAGTTTAGAAATATCATATCAAAACTGAAATTTAATCCTTTTTTAAAATTTATTTATATACATATATAGATGTGGACGATGGTGATTATGGATGCGAAAATTTGTAGCCTTGAGACATGTGAAATGTGAATAGGTACTATCAGTAAGTATAGAGTAATTGTAGTTGTACCTTTCTTTCATTGAGTGTCAAGGAAGGGCCAATAAGAATATATTTAACTGTAACTGGGGTGTTTGTTCAGGGGTACTATTGTAGTTTAAGAAAGATGTGTTTTATTTACGTCTTATTTGATAAAGACAATATTAGAGATATGTAAAAAGATACCACAAAAAAATCTTTTGAGCATGTTTGGAGTTGTTCGTAAAGTTGCTTAAATCTAAAATAACACATAGTTTTTAGCATCAGGTAATCTTCAATTATAATTAAAATCATTTAATTTGTTTACGAAGTACGGAAGTTGTATATGTGCTTTAGTGTATATCTTTATTGGATAAGGTTGAACGATAATGAATAAATGTAAACAATCTTGATAGAATTAGGTTTTTTTTCCTTCCGTTATTAATACATCATAACAAAGACTAAGATAAAAATTATGATTCGTTTTGGTTCTGAATAAATTTATTTCCGGTCTACAGTCAATCAATCATGAACATCGTACGATGTCATAAAAATAGGTCAGGCGAAAGCGCTATGAACGCTTGTCAAAATCAATAGCAAAATCACTCGTGGTTGGCGCGATGTGTGAAACGTGGTAACTAAAAATAGCTCATGTAAGAACATAGATGTAAAGTCTAGTTTTCAGCCAATCAGAAGCGATCTACGGACCCATCGCGAAATGACCTATCACCTTGGCTCGTAGACCAATCGTATGACTCGAGCCAAATCTATAGTTTTTATCTTATAATTTTCTTTCTTTCAGTTTTGTTTTTATTTTAGTGTTCATATTTTGATAAACTATTATGTTAAAATACAAAAGTGTTCTTGGTTATCTGATAAAAATTTACTGTGTGGTTAAACTGATATCCAATACAGACGCGTAAGGTTTTCGGAAGCAGCCTATAAATTAGCATATGACCTCTGACTGTAGTCACATGATCAGCTGATCGTCTCATTACAATATGGAGGATTCGCCGGTCTGACAATCTCGGGTTGTCGGATTTACTGTACTTCATCGCTACCGTGGCCCGACTTGAGACATTTACTTCCGTTATAATCATGTAACCAACACCTTCTCTTTGTTGACTGTAGTCGACTTAGGTGAGTGAGTAAACAATAAGTGTTACAAAATACAAATCGTAGACGCCATGCATCATTTTCGCGGACTAATCTTGAAATATTCAATGTTGTCCTGTTGTCTGCTAGCATTGAGTCCCAATTTGACGAAGCTGTGTTTATGACAAAAAGGATTCTTTTTCATGTGTCAAGTAGTTGAGCGATTTTCAATTGATATATATTTATGGATTGATTTGACTTGAGGATCCTAGAATCTAAATGGCAGTTAATTTATTGAAATTTCTCTACACGAAAGCACCTGTCAAAATATTTGGTCTGCATGTCTGATCACATGGAAATGATTATTTCATGAACATCTCTTTTTATATCGCAACTTTGATATCATTTTTTGAGTTTATGGAAAGATTATTGACTGCGCATTAAAAGCACTTGATCCAAGAAAGAGATTTTCTTCTTGGTTTGTACACTAACTGTCTTGTGTTGGAATTTTTGTGAACAAAGAAAGTGCAAAGGTCATTGAGCTAGTTTAGATTGATCTTAAAATTTTGACAACTGTTTTATTGAATAAGACTGTTAATGTCAAATAGATTTATTCCAAATTTTGTTTTAGTTGTTGACTTGAAATGCAAATGTTGTAGAAAACATGAACTTGTCATGCTGTTACAGTGCATGTTTTCATTAATGATTTTATGGGTTTTTGTTTGTTAAAGTTACAAAGAATAACATGCGGCTAAGTTAAGGTGATTTGAAAAAATAGTCACTGACATTCGTTTGAGGGAATTGGTATGTTTCCTACTCTGTCATATGCAAGTGGTTATGGCTGGTACAGGTTGGTCCTTGAATGACTGGTACTGATGTGCCCATGGTCTTTGATTGAATGTTTCAGTTGGAGTGTAACTAAAGAAGAAATTGATAAGTGAAGAGAAAAAGCATGAGTCTTGGGTTTGTTGGAAGACTCTTCTCTGGTATCAAAGGTTACTACAATGAAATCAACGGTGCGACATTGACAGGGGCTATAGATGTCATCATCATACAGCAAGAAGATGGGTCGTATGTGTCATCCCCATTCCATGTCCGTTTTGGCAAGATGGGGGTACTACGGTCTCGAGCTAAAGTGGTAAGTTTCAAATAACTACATATACATTCTTACTAATGTTACAATGCAAGTGAGAAGATGCGAATAGTAAGTTATCAAGTTATGTTCCAGATACTAAAATGTTGGAGTAAGGATTCAATTAATCTATACTATTGTGACAGGATATGATTGCTAGACAAGTTTTGGTGAAAATGATTTATAAATGGGCATATTTTATAGTAAATAGTATTTAGTATACATACAATTTGATCCAATCAAACTTTCACCTTCTAGGTTGATATTGAGATCAACGGTGAGGTTGCAGATCTACAAATGAAGCTTGGAGAAGCTGGGGAAGCCTTTTTTGTACAGGAGGTTGGAGAAACATCAGAGGTAGGGCCTAGAAACAGTGTTTAATATAGATACAAAAGATTTTCACTGTCTTTACTCTGCAGGGCCTGTAAAAGTCTGAGGAGGTTTTGGACAGCAAATTCCGTGTTGATGATGACTAAAAAGTATTTTGTACACTTCCCTGCTACTTTATACTATTCTGATCTTGAGTATGTGAATTACATGTTTATTTTCTTTAACAGGAAAATTTACCACTGTTATTGTCAATGTTCCAGGAATTATATCAAAAAGGGATATGTCGTTACTGGGTATAATGTTAAGAATATTGGTTCTGTAGAATCTTATCCAATTCTTACTTACGATTTTCATGAATACATTCATGTGGCAATCTTGTCTCCTGGACAGTGTTGTTCATTTCTTTTAACAACCATAACAATAATAATTGTACAGTTCTGAATATTGTTCTCATATATTTATAACTGTTTTCAAAGGAAATCCCTGCGTATCTGGCCACATCACCAATCCCGTCCACCATGGATTTAATGATGAGTGGGATGAGGAATCTGGATCTTGAAGCTCAACAATCAGACGAAGCTAAGATTGCAGAGTGGCAGCAGAAATCTCTTCATGATGCCATTCCAGAAAACACTGAGGATGAAACATCATTGGTTCATACAATTTCACTGAAGGATCTAAAAAGTGACGATTCCCATGATGAGTCATCAAAGTCCAACAAGCAAAGACGTAAGGTCTACACAAAGAAGAAACAAAAGGTAGGAAAATCCTCTCCACGTCCTCACATGAGTGGGTCCGATCATGAAGGTGTGTTTGAAATGGACACATCAGAGTCCTCTGAAGATGAAGAACTGAAGTTGCTCTCGGCCATGTCTAAGAGTGTAAGCATGCCTCTACCTAATCAGGAAATACAGGAAATACCGCATATGAAGAGCTGGAGGAAAAGTTCAACCATTGAGGCATTCATGCATCCACTCAGTGAACCAGAGATGGACCCACTAGAGAGGTAGGCTGACATTTTGCTCAGGTACTGTTGCTAGATATGGTCCTGGGGAAACTACATACCAGTCTGTCTGTCCCTTAACATTTTGGGAAATATGATTGCAATATCAAAGGGTCCCTCCGATCAAAATTGGCCATAATTACCCTCTCCCTATCACCTAAGAATTGCACCTCACAAAATTCTTGTTTGTATGATTTCAAGTTCATAAATTTGTTGAGCCAAAGGGAACCATTCTATAGTCTTTATTGAATGAAAATCCAAACAAATGTTTGGTCATTTATCTGCTTGCCAGGGAATTGTCTCTGAGAAAGGATAGAATTATGAACAGTCAAAATAATGCCTATGAATAACTATTCTTGTTTCAGTTCTGTTATTCCACGCTCCCCAAGTCCAAAGAGTGACACAGAGGTAGATATGCAACGTGTGGAAGATTCACAGAGAAGCCTTTTGATGGAAGAGAGTGCAACTTGGGAGTGGGGAGCTTTCCCGACAACGCCATCCTCAGAGTTACCTCCCCTTGAAAGTGACGCACAGGTCAAGGAACAGCAAGGTCTGTACATAGTAATGTAGTGATCACTTGCGAAAATTTAGGGATTTAGGGGTGTTTACTCAAAAGACATCAAATATCCAATTCAATATGTTTGCCCATCAGATTAAAATTCCTTTAAAGTCACAGTCTCATTTTTGTAAGGCAACTAAACTGAACTAATTATTCTTCACGAAGAAAAACTGATCACTAACACAAATATTTCCTGTCGCGTTTGCAAAGATTTTCATTTTTATGCCCGTTTTACAGTTTTGGATGAGGCAGCTAGTAGCTTTAACATCTACTCAGCTTATTGGCGTATGCCGTTTCAGACTGATGAGGTCCCAAATCAAGTGCAATCCCATCGCGAGTGCGAAACACCGGAAATCTAGTAATTGCAGAGCCGATACTTATGACAGACGCATTCTTCATTGAGTTTACCACCTTTTTGTTATTTCTGTATTTGAAAAAGCGTAAGCTATTAGCTATTTTCATATGATATTCAGCTGGGAAATTTCATGTGTTCTTCGTCACGGCCTTTGCGAAATGACGTGGTAAGGACTAACGCTCGCCAAAGACATAATATTAGGGTAGGGTAGTTTGAACTTCATTATTGAGGGCTAGAATGCCTGCAGAGTTCTGACACTTGTTGCAAACGTCAGAGGAAAGATTTCTGTGAGTGGTGAACTATTTGTCCGGCATGCATTACAATTTGCCTTGCAAAAATGAGACTATGACTTTAATGAAAATTGTAGGGTAGAGGAGATTTGCAATCATATTTACTTAGTGTTTACTGGGCACTGATGTCAATAAACATTAAAGGGAAAAAATTGCTTTCATTTGAATGTTGATTTTGTTAGTTTTGATTAACCATTTCCTTATGTTAGTATTACCTTTAAATTTTATCAGTTATTAATTTTTTATTTTATGTTATTGCTGGTTTGCTTGCTTACAGGTGCAAAACAGAATGCTGGAGGTCTGTTCAAATTATGGAAGAAATCTCCTGATAAAGATGTCAAACAGGAAACTAAGGAAATTTATCTTGATGATCTGGCACTGGAGGATCCTGAAATGGCCAAAATCTATCTTGGAACACCGAAAGGGTAAGTCTTGCTATTGTTATAATATGTTATACAGAGTTGGTGGCTGTTTATCACTTCATAGAAGAAGCAAAACCAGTTATTTTGTTTTGTTATGGTCACATCTCAACAATATGCACACTTTTGTTCAGATGTTTGGTGTTGAATGAATTATTTTGCAAAAGGTATTAATAGGTATTTGAACAATGTACACACCTTATGATTTATCCACATTCTAATTTCTTTGATTTGGTTGAATTTTCACGTTAGAGTTGCATAACTGAGTTTTATGAATAAAGGAATATCTTCTAAACAATAATGGGTTTATTTCTAAAGCACTGGCAGTTATGGCCTATAATATTTTATAAGAAATTGAAGATGTAGATTAAGTGGAATTTTAACTATGTCCATGTGCTTAATTGAAAAATGATTTAGTATAAGACCAGCAATGCAACCTTCCGAATCCCAACTCCTTACCTGACACTGCTTCCTTTCCCCGACAGCTTTCAGAACATTAAAGAGAAGGAGGATGATGCTGAAAGTGGACGTGGTCCCTCCCTCCCCCAGTCCCCTCATTCTGTGGAGGGGGCCATTGGGGGTCCATCAGTCAGTTTCCTACAGTCCGAGGTGCGCCATCTTGGCCGTGTGTCGCTATCCCTGTGTGGCGGGCTGTCCGACCCGGAGGGGGTCAGCCTTGATAAGTTCATGCAGAAAGTGGTCACCTTTGATGATCTCTCAGATAACCCAAACATGATCACCAACCCTGATCTTGTTGTCAAGATAGACGATGGGTATGCATAGTGAATAACTATCAAGGTTTAATTATTTTGTATGTGATTAGTTGTTAAATTTTTATCTCAAAAAGCAAGTAATCTCAAAAAGCAAGTAATCAAAAATAAGTCACATTCAAACACAAGCAATCAACTGGGGAATATTGATTTATTCAGCATTCTCATTCAATCATAGACAAAGAAAATTATTAGCTGTTCATTTAAATGTTTTGTGTTACCATGATTTTTGTATCCAAATGCACAATTGTTTGTTTTGTATTTGAATGAATGTACTTCTGGTTCAGATTCTACAATTGGGCCACATCAGCTCCCATGGTTCTATCACAGATAGTCTTCCGTCAAGATCTTCCAGACGTATGTATTTTCTTTTCAGACTTAGTTTACAAACAAATTGTGCAAGTTTACTACAAATTAACCATCAGTGATTATTAAAGAGTTAAATTTTGATTCTGATTGTCTGAACACTTCTCTGTCGTTAGTTTTCAAGGCAGTCTTGTTATAGCATTGTGATGTAATCATGTTTATGACATGACATTGTTATTTCTTGATGAAGAAAAAGCTTTGTGAGTTTGTGATAATTGTGCAGAATCCACTGTCAAAATATTATCTGCTAGGACGTATCACTTGATCTCACAGATGCAATATCTCTTTCGATACAGTTTTGGATGTTAATAATTGATTTGTGTGTATATTGTAGATGGCAAGTCAGAACCTGATCAAGGAACACATGCCAAAGAAGGAGAAAAAGAAGGGGTACTCCTGGTTCTCATGGAGACGAGGAGACTCCAATGCCCCGCCCACTTCCAGCGCCTCTGAGCTGCATGTAGATACTTCTTCAAACAAGTCTGTGAGTGTTCTGCTTGAAATTGTTCTCTATTTTCTTAACCCTTCACATTTTACTCATTATACAAGGTACATTCTTTCAATTACCTGAGATTTGGATACAGTCGACTTTTTACATTTAGCAACTACTTTTGTTTGCTTGCTCATAGAAAAATAAGAAAACTTCCAACATGTACAAATATTAGGTTTTTGTCTATCTGGAAATTGATGAGATGAGGAAAATCATCTCATTATATTCAAAGAAATGAATTTGTTGGGAAGTGAAATCCTGTAAAATGTTTGTTCATGTATATTTCAGAACCTGAGTGACATAGGGAGTCCCCCCACCAGCCCTCCCCCCAGTCTGACCAGCACACCCCGCAAGGTCCAGAAGAGAACACAGAGTGGGTGAGTGCCTCTTTTTGTTGTGCTTTTTATTGATCTTATAGCAGTGAAACTTTGTATGTAATTAATGTTTGATAAAAACAAAATTCAACCTTCAGTGAATTATTATTTTGGAAATATTTGATGGAGTGGGACAAGAAAAGCAATGTGGTTATTTTTTGATAATCCAAATCATGTACCAGTAAAACAAAATAGCAATAAAAGTGTTTTCTGTTTAGAAAAGTGTTAAAATGTTTTAAATTATGTATGTCTATCCTAAAATGTTGGCATTTTGAATGTAAGATTCATTTTCAAAACCGATAGGAAATTTGATGATGACAAGATTTTACAATATGACAATTCGACAGCAGGCAAGAAGAACAGCACACATCAAGTGAAGCTGAAACTGACCACTCCGAGAAGGAACACCTAGGAAGTCCTAAATCAAGCAGCGCTGGTCCCAGCAGTCCCACGATGCCTAGGAATGTCAGCCAAATGAGCTCCAAGAGTCGGAGTCTGGAGCCGGGCAGTCCTAGATCAGGGAGTGTTAGTCCCAGTCCACGCAGTGTCAGAAGTGAGGGTCACAAGAGTGACAGTGTGTCTAGCGGGAAGAGTGACGTGGTTATAGACGTAGATGCTAAGGGAGAGGGAGATGTGAGAGGCAAGTCAGATCATAAGGAGGAAGATTCTATCAAGTTTAAGAAGACTCTTAGGCTGTCATCTGAACAAATTGTAAGTAAGCAGTCTGTGAATAGGACCTAGAATATTTGATTTCTGCAAAATAATAATTTTGGTTTTTGGTTTGAAGTTGTTTACAACAGAAACCTTAAGCAAAAGTATAATAAAGAATTTTTTTTAATGGTAATGATTTTCTTTAAAATAGTATTTCTTGAATAAGAACTATTTTTCTCTTTAATGTACTCAATGGATAAGTTGAACACAAAGGTTATTAGTAGTTTAATCATTGTCATTCAAGTTATTTGGTCAAAATGTTGTTGTCCTTTTGCAGAGCAAATTGAATCTGAAGGAAGGTCAGAATGAGATAAGTTTCTCTGTGACCACCCAGTACCAGGGAACTACCCGCTGTACCTCCCATATATACCTCTGGAAGTACAGTGATCGCATTGTCGTCTCGGATATTGATGGTACAATCACAAAGTGAGTTTGGTAGACAGTTATACTTTCTTGCATAATCTTTCATGTTATGATTTTGGTAAACACAAATATAACAAATAAATATATCTTTAAAAAGATAAAGGTTGATAAAAGTACAAAAATTCAATACAATCATATGAAAATGCATCTTCCCCTGCAAAGCTTTAAGTTGCACCAGTTTCTATCATTGGCTGATTTAAACCTTACTGCCAACCCGTCAAAATATGTACAGCCGTGTCGGGTAAAGATACGCGTCGGATAAAGATACGCACTCGCACAAAACTTAACCTAGTAAAGCAGGATGAGTGTTATCTTGTAATAAATTTATATGTCTATGCATCTGTAGGCAATTTAGAAGATATCATGAAATTTTTGAAAAGGTAAAAATGACTTAATTGTTGATTATTGGCAAAACATCGGTAAAAACTGACAAAATTCTTAGAAAACATATCGTAATCAAGCAGTTTGCCTTCCCACAAAACAAATGTTATTGGAAACCAAAGTATTGATCCGACTATCAGTCTGTCCTAACCTAGACTTCAGAAAACAGTTTAAAAATCTATCAAAATCATAATATTGGAACTGTATGGTGCATTCAAAGCCCGCGTGCGTATCTTTAGCCTACACTTGACCACCTACTGGAATAGGGGGTAGTCGTTGGAAAACTTTCAGTGTCACTGACAAACACATTTCAGCATGAATATTTTACATTAATTTTATCAGTGAAGCTCTAAACTTTAAAAATGAAGTGGATTTTATCCCATATATAGTATTTTTCCCCGAAGAATGAACATGTATCTCTTAGGTGCATAGCTTTACCCGACAGCACTGTATCATGAGTGCAGCTTCCCTCTTTAGCAAATTTTGAAACTCATATGATTTCTCATTGAAATCATCGCAGCAGCCTGGAAGATAAGCAAAGTAAAGTTCGGTAAATGCAGCAAGGTTGGCGCAACTATAGTTCATGCGTGGAAAGATGATGAAAATAAAGTAACTCAAAGCATTTTGTCCCAGGTCTGACGTGCTAGGCCAGATTCTTCCCATCATGGGCCGAGATTGGTCTCAGTCGGGTGTAGCTTCACTCTTCACTCGTATACAGAGGAACGGCTACAAACTCATCTACCTGTCAGCTAGAGCTATTGGCCAGTCACGGGTAACCAAAGAGCTACTGAGGAACATCAAGCAGGGAGAGCTTGTTCTGCCCGAGGGTCCTTTGCTTCTCAACCCTACTTCCCTCATCAGTGCTTTCCACAGGTATGGAAATGAGTTGTTATTGGTGTATTTTCTGTGAATTTGAATGTAACTGTTCAAAGAATTATACCAGGAAGCACAATTTAAAGCTAATGAATTGATTTTTATTAATTTTAGTGTTGGCCTGAGTGAACTCTTGACCTTATAACTTCATGCCACCTCTTAAATTGGGACTGTATAACACAGTGTTTGGTGTGTTCAACTTAGTCTTAAGAGGTCCAGTTTTTTTATCCTGAATGAATGTTTTATGAAGACAATCAGTCTGCACTCAGTAGGGTTTCTACATTAACATTTAAGGGCCACAGAGTACGTTGTATGTCAAACATCATAAATTCTGTTATTTGATCAAGAAGTAGTGGTTGTTTCAGAAAGTCAGAATCCTTATGCTTATTAGTTCAGTATAGAGACAATAAACAGGTTAAAGGTTGTGATCTGATTTGTGAGTGGCGTGCACCAATGATTCAAATGTAATTTGGGAAACTAATTTACATTAGACACAAAGACAAATATTGATTGGTGGAGTTTAGTAGATCATTTAACTAATATATCTGTAAATTGGACAAAGAATTTTGATTTCCTAACATTTATATGGCTGTTTTTCGTATGTCATTGTAAACAAGAGTATATGATAATTTTGACATTTCAGAGATAAAGTTGCAAGTTAAAAAGGGTGGTTGAACTTAGCTCAGGACAAATGCTATTTATGCTCTTATTTAAGCCACATAAAAACAATCATAAAACATACTCTGTGTCACTTTAAGAGTTTTACCAACGTAGTTTGGCTAGAACTTGATGGTTTCATCACAAAGCATAACAACATTTGTGTTCAGGCTTTCACCCTGCCCTATAAACCTAAAATATTCTTAATTACACCCATCAATTGCCTATTTTGAGATGATTAGTACCTAATTTGCTTGTAATCAGAATAGATTCAAGAACATGAATATTCAGAACATTCATTTTAATTAACTTACAGTGGTAGGCCAATGGATGATTTCATTAGGTAAAGTAAAAACTCTGTTATTTTTAGGGAGGTTGTAATAAGAAAACCAGAGGAGTTCAAGATCAGCTGTTTGAAGGACATCAATGCACTGTTTCCCTCAAGTCCTTTCTATGCTGGATTCGGAAACAAGATCAATGTGAGTAAACAGCTTTATTCAGGAGGAGATTTTGTTTTGTATTTTTTACTGTGACTAATGTTGAAAACATTAATAAGAAATTAATTGATGATTGAAGAAAAATGGGTTCTTTGATTTCATGTAAGGTTTTTTGGACAGATTTTGTGCTATATGTTATATTAGAAGATGGCATTTTCAACAGACCATAAAATGCATTTTGAACTAACTGCATGAAGATGGAACTTGATATTGAACTGGGAGTGTGTTTTGTTTTCTACAAGGACTGTTTGATGTTTCAGGATGTGTGGGCCTACAGAGCTCTGAGCATACCAAACTTCAGAATCTTCACCATCAACCACCGCGGCGAACTCCGACATGAGCTGTCTCACACATTCCAGTCTTCGTAAGTATTTGTGTTAGTTTTTTAGTCATCTCAAAAAAGCATATGTGATACATTATCTACAAAAATGTTCAATGTTATCAATGTCTTTCAGTTTGGTTTTATGACATTTGAAAACCATATCTGAGTCTTTTGACTCGTTTTACCTGAAACAGTATAAACTTTTTAGCTACCATAGGTCATTTAGATCAGAGAAATTTTTTAAAACACAACTGGTTAGAGCCTGTTTGTAAGATATCTTTTGGTCACTACTGACTTTTGGAAAATAAATAGCAGTTGGTGACAACAAATCAAATATTGCTAGTTTTGTCATTGTGTCAGAGGTTGCTTCTATGATTATTTTATGTTAATGTCATCTTTCTAATTAAACATTAATTTTACATAACGGTACCAAAAATATGAAAAAGCCATCAATTTATTATCAAATTATCTACCGCTACCGCTTTTTCACCCAATAATTCATTTAAGCACAACTTTGATTACTTTGTAATTGGTGCTTGTAAGGTTGTGAAAGTGATGTGCTTTTGGGACTAGTAAAATCTTTTTTTTAAACTAAAATTTATTGTATTCAGTTACACAAAGATGAGCGATGTGGTGGACTTCTTCTTCCCTCCAGTAGAGAGGACTCAAACCTCAAGCGGGGAGTTCAATGCAGTCAGTTACTGGCGTGAACCTATTCCAACCATCGACACTGAGCTGGAGCTTTTCAAGGACAAGTCTGGCAAGGGAGACAATCAGAAAAGGAAAGAATCCAAAGGAAAGAGATGACTAACCTCTTACCAACAGTACACAGGTTTCTCCGCAAATCATATGGACTCAGTGAAATCTAGAGAGAGATATAACCCCTGGACACTACCTTTGCCCTTTATATCGTAGTGCGCTTCTTTTAACAACTGCCTTCTCTCAATGGATCTCTACGTTCAATGGGACAGTCACGGTTTTGTTCAAGGCACTAGCAATATTGGAATTTTTCAATCACTGTCCTGAAACATGAATGAGCTAGAATCGGCAAGAGAGAGACTGGTTATGTGATGAATAAGGATGGTTTCTTACCAGAAATACTGTCAAAAAGGAAGAGGATATCTTGTCTTCTGTCCCTGATCACCTTCAATGTGTATTTGACTTATTTGCCACATTTAAGCATTTTTAATGTTGTGTTGGGTGCAGCACTACAGTATATTTTACAAGTTCTTTCATGGGTTAGACCAACATAGATGTTTTTGTAAAACACCATTGTGATACAACCACCCATTTTCTAGAGGAGGCTGTGAAATACTTGAGAAATGGCAGTGACAGTTTATTGCTTATCAACAACATTATTGGCCAGCCTGAAAAATTCTTGTCTGTTGCAAGAGATATTCATGTGACACTTATTTCATGCCAAATTCTGCAAACATCACCAACGTCTTGTTCAAATTTCAAATACTAAATTTGTTCACGTTTCACCAATATGACATATAATACAACATTGTATTTATTTATCAGCGTTCCACTTGGTGTGCCGAGATGAGGAATATGTACATTCATTTGTAAGTTAATGAATAATGTTAACTCACACTTCCAGTGATTCTCAAAGCTTTGATACGTAGTAATGTATAAGTTCAAAAAGCATTCCCATGACACTAACAAGGACTACTTATCTCCCTCACATTAAGGGGAGATAATCAAGATTGTTATCGACCAATGTTAAGTTTGCCTGGTTCATGTTAAATACCAATGAAAAAATGTCACACAAGTCTAGACAATAAACATATGAACAGCTATCACCTATAGTCTGACCATGCAACTGTTGATTGTTTGAAAATAGTGAGACATTTGTTAGATTATCTAGATTTTGGCTGACATGCAGGTCTACAGTTGTTAACAAGTCAAAGCAGGCGAACTTGACCCAAACAGCTTATGAACCAAGACCAAACTGATTTCCAAAGACTAACCCTGTACCTCAACAGCACAGTATATTGATAGATAGAATTACAAAGCTAGACTGGTGATAGATATGCAGATAAATGCAATGTTTATGTTATAAAGTTGACTACTAACATGTTTCTCATATACAACTTGAGCAAGCGGACTGTGTTTTGATTTGTCAGATATGAAGGCTGCTTGTGCAGTGAAGTGAGCTCTGAAGGAAAGAAATGGTTGCCAGTTTGTAAGGTGATAGATTCACTTTCATAAAATGTTAGACATTTGTGATGTTTTTATGCTTTAGTGCGCTCATAATGGTCTTTCAGGATTTGATTCGATTATGCTCAATCATCCTTGAAAGAAATAATAGGATAAAGGTGTAAACATCAAGTAAAAGATCATTTAAGATACATAAGATCAATACAATAATGTTGATCATACCCATTATTTACTGTTAAAGGTCTTCTCTTAAGAGTACTTGTATACAGAATTGATGTCAGTTATTACCCTCACAAGCTCAGTGACTGCTACGGAGGTCAACAACCCTAAGTAGATGTTGGTGAAAGGTTTAAGACTGAAATGCAATATGTGTGTACACTATGAATTGCCCTATCGAACAAACCCCTATCAGCATTGTACTGTGCTATCTGTGATCATCTTGTATTATTTCTCACTGCTCATTTTGTACATCAGCATTGTAATCATTCAAGTTTGCTACTTGTATTCATATCCATGTACTGTAACTGCTGATAGGCCCTACCAAAGACTGAAAAATATTTAAATGTATGTGTAAAAAGTTATTTTTGTGTAGTATGAAAAATAATGCATTTAAATCAAAAAGGGTAGTTAGAGGAAGTTAAATCGGTGTCAGCCATGTAGTATCATAGATATTTTAACCAATATACCAATTGTCTCCAAGTTGTGATAGTGTTGGAATATTCCTGGTTTATTTTAATGTAGGTGTTTTCTATAGTTAGTACAACAATATATGAGTATATTACAAAATGGATATATTGCCGTGATAAGACAAAGTATAGATGTTCTTATATTAGCAAGTCACATTACTTATCTGTATTCATATTGTAGACATAGGTATACTCTACAACAATTTTGTCTTGCCAAATCAAGTCCATTTGAACCTGTCTCATATTTAACACTATTAGGTTTATATTTGTATCATCATCCATTGTAAATTTCCATGGCTTTGGGATACTAGCGAGTTTAAAAGTACCCTGATGGAACAGAAGTTTTTGGTACTTGGTGAGCTTAGATTTTGTACATAGGTTTCGTAGTCAGTCACTATGCTGTACAACTGATCTCTGTCTATGTTGGAAAGGCTCCTCAGATGTACTCTCTCTATCTTGACATGTTTGCTTAAACTGTCACAATGGTAAAGTGAGCTTTATTCACATTTCTAAATCTCTATCCAGTTATGGATTCTTAATTTGTGAAAAAGGATAAAATGTTTATCAATTTATGCTAAAGCTAATACATTTTTAAATATTGTGGTTTCTTATATCATTGGCTTAAGATAAATACTTTTTAATATTAACAATTAAATGAGATGTTTGCTTCTGATAATACTGTATTTACATTTAATCTAATATGTCTATAAATTTTGAATGTACTTAACCATACCCTGGTCACCTGATGTGAAAATGTTGCATTTTTGAGTTAGAAAATAAGCTTTATGAATGAGAGTTAGAATCATGAATTCTGCATTTATTAAACCAATATTTAGAGTGGAATCCCTAAACAGTGGGAGCTCATGCATAATGAGTTTAATATAGGCATATTTGATACATGAATTGTCATTTCATCATGTACATTTAATCATCCAATGAATGTTTTATTCATATTTTGTTATGTGAGAAATCATCTGGTGAAGATACTGTTACTGTTTTGTTTCACACAATGGTGTATGTTTTATGTACCCATATGAATAAATAATCCAAGTATACCACTATTGGTTCTGATTTTACTGTTACATTTTCCTCAATCGGAAGAGAGTTAAGGTTGTAGGCTACCCAAAGCAGACCAGAGATTCAAATTATGATGAATATATGCAAACTATACTGATGGTAAAATATGAAAAAACATCCATAGTCTAAAGCAACAAGAATTTTCAGCCGTGTGTTATCTACGCAATATGATTGTGACATGTTAATGATATTTAGAGGCAATTCAAGGACAAAACAGAATTTATTGAGAAGGAAGAGTGTCAGAAAATAGTCATTGACTTAAAGTCTTTGTAGCTCATCAGTCTTTGCATGATTTACCATCTGAATTGAAATACATAAGGAATAAAAGATTTACATTATGTATTGATTTATGATTGTCACAAGACAGGCAATCATGCTCCTCTGGTAATTTATGTCTACACAAGATTTCATAAATTTAGTCAATTGTTTATTTGAAGAAGTACAAATTACTTTAACAGGAACTGCTATTAGTTAACTTTTAACCTCACATACTTAATTTGGTCTGTTGCAAATTGGAGTGACAATGTCTGCAGAGCGTGGGATATGAGTGAAGTAACCTCTATTATTTGCCTACCTGCAGAGACGTGAACCCCTGCCACACCCTTACTTTTGAAAAGAGGTGGATGACATTTACTTACATCTCTGTGAATTTGAATATGTTTTAGATTTCTCACATCAATGATTTCTTGAGAATAGAATAAATAAGATTTGAAGGTGGACACCCTGCCATGCCCATTTTGTAAAGAGGGCCAGCACCAAATTTGAGTCACCAAGTCACATAGGTCAATGCCTGCTATGCCAATATTTGAAGGGGTCAGTCCCAAAAATACAAATTCGGATCCACTAGGTGCAAGGTTCATCAGTAATTTCAGGTTAGTGGTCCATCAGTTCTGGAGTAGTCGAAAAAGAGTGTGTATGGACGACAGACATTACGATAAGGCCATCTGAACATTCAGGTCTCATGAGCTGAAGATATGAAAAGTATACAGATGACAGATCTATAAACAGTGAAAAATAGACAAACAATGGATGATGGCTCATATAAAGGCAGAAAATATCTCCACTGGGTACCTTGCACGTCAATCTGCATAATGTCATCTGATGTGGGAGGGTTAGAGTTTTACTTAAAGCAAAAACAGGACCACATTTTCCTTATATAAACAAATTTTATTTACATTTACGTGATCAATATAATACAATGGTGACAATTGTTTGCACTGTATAGAGTCAATGTATATGGACAATAATATTTGAAGCAACACCTCTTTTTTGGTCATGTAATGACTAAAATGATAAGTCAAAGTCAAAGATGATATAACATCCAGTCTTACAACATCCTGACATTTGCTCTTTGCCACTCACTGCAACCAAATGTTCACATGCAAACTGTTCTTCATTGTAAAGGTACCACTTCAAATTTTTAGGTGAGACCAGAATAAGGTTAGATGTTATGAATGAGACAGATGAGACCAAATGATTTTGTCAAAGTAAACCCAGAGGCTAAGTACAGGAACACCAATGGTTAATGAGATATCAAGACTGTCGTAATGAACTTATCAAATCAACCATTTCTATTCATTTCTTATCTCAAGTGAAACCCATTTTCAAGGCTCACACAAATTGTTGACAGGACATTTCAAGCCATATGCAGGGACTTCTATATCGTTTGACAATGGATTTGATTGGCAAATCCCTGAATGCAGACTTGATTCCAGTGGAACTCAGGTGAAATGTATAAAAAGGATATCTATTGAAGAGACCCACTCATACACATAGGAAGCTCGCAATGACAATAGCCTTTTAATGCGGTGAATTTCTCTCCTTTTCCTTCAAAACAATGTCCACAAAAATATGATGGACAATGGAGAGTTTGCAACAGCTGCCAGCCCATTGCTAACAAATTAAGGTAGGGCAGCCCTGTTAGCAAGTAAAGACAAAAACAATTTTCAAAACCATGGTACAATGAATGTAAATGGTTAGAATAAGTTATAGGGGTTGCACTAACTGCTTAGCATTCTGAATGTCTTTGTGTTTACTATTGACTTTTCCATAGCATTCACATTTATATTCAGATTCTATTATAAGAAGCTAATGTAAACATGTAAAGTGCCGCAGTACTTTTCAAAATGTAAAAGCTTTTTTTTATTTCCCAATACCCAAACTGAGTATCATTCAAGTTACAAGAGTTGATAAATGCATATAGATGGTTGTACACAATATAGGGGTGTTGCTTCAAATTCTACCATCATTTAATGCATATCTACAATTATATCTAAGAACTGTATACATAATTTTAAAATGTCCATCAATATTTCTACATCATGATTTGGTGTAATCAATAAAGATACATACATCACAGAGAGGATGTAAAAGCATATAATATCATGAAAACTTTGATGATAAAAAAAAATATTAATGTACTCTTTCCAAAGAATTTGTTTTCATAATTTACATGCACCTATATTCCCCCCCCCCCCCCCCCCCCTTTTTTACTTGATTTTGTTGCCAGGTCTAAAGTGTAAACCAAATAATTATAAGAAAATTCAAATATTTTTTGCATTTCATTGCTTGAAATAATTTTCATATATATCCAAAAGATAATTTAAAAACCTTTTAAAGAAAGAAAGTATTTTTGTTGTTTTTGTATTTCAACAGGATAAGAATGAGTTAAATATAAGGGGAAAAAAATAAAGAAGTCCTATTTTCCAAACCTGCATGTACTGGTATGTTGTTTAAGGTCTTCAGTCTACAAAACCAAGTAAGGAATAAGAAACACAAGTTTATCTCAAGAGAAACCCAAAGCTTACTTGTAGTTGTGCCCTTCCTTCAAGTATGGGAGCATAGAAAGCCTCACAAAATATAAAAAGGGTCTTTTTCAATTGGAATAATTTGGCACATAATTCACACCATACAAATCTTAATCAGCATTTCATTTAAAGAGGAATATGGGTCACTATTGTACATTGACTTGAAAACTCATGCACAGTTTATATGGTTAAACAAATTAAATTAAGCAAAATTTCCTTACATTTATTTAAGCAAAATTTCCTTACATTTAATGACAATTTTGGAAAATGAAAACAAATCTCAAGACCCTCAAAAATGTTGCCAAAATTACTCACTAACAGGTGAAAAATTCTTATCCTTTTTTTCAAGAATTCTTTGTCTGTTGTGCTTTCTTCAGAACAGTGCATGGACGCCTCTTTTTATCCTATTTTTCTAATGTGCGATATTAAACGGATATGGTTTTTAAATATTTCATTCTCTCAACAAAGGTAAGGTACTTTTACTCATGTGTTCACACGATACAATTTACATACACACGGTTATAAGATTTCGTCCTATGTCCCTCTTAATGACCATTGAATTTAAATGTTCAACCAATCAGCTGTGCTTCTCCAAACTGCTTCTTGGTAAAGCCATTGGTCATAAATATAATACTTCACAGACTAACATAGGTTCATTACAACACAGCTGTCCACTATGGTTCAAATGGCACAAGGGTAAATAATATCAGCATGAACTCAATTCAAATTTGATCTTAAAAATAATGATTGCTTTTCAGAGAGGCATAAATATATTCTGACATTATGATTGGCACAATGTTACATTTGTTGCAAATGATTTTACAATGATATATCAATCCAACATGTTTCATACATCCATACCTCAACGATTAGGAAACAAAGGACAACTTGATTAGTTACACACTCATGGAGTTCAGCAAGGAAAGACTTAAGAGATTTGTCATTGTGAAACTGACAGATTGTTGGATCTAGAATGCTATGTAATATTTCAGTAGTTTTACTACAAACAAGCACTATCTTTCCTTCTAGCTTCTTTTTTCAATTTTTTTGATGACAAAGGGTGTATGTGTGCTGGACAAAATAATTCTTTCCATTCAATTTAAAAAACATTTCTAAAATAAGCAATACCCATGTATTAGGTAAATGATATAATTAAAATATTCATAATCATATTTAAACTATGTTCATAGTCAAGGATGAATGCAATTTCTATGCGATGACATTGATTCAGAGAAAGTTAATCCCTTTCCTCAAATTCAGGATTACATCTGTCAAATAAGGGCCTTATTATTGCAAATCAACATCCGTATTGATGTCTTCAAGTCCCTTAAAATGTCCATAATTAATTCAACTTCAGTCTTACTGCTGTCACTGCAACTTGCTGGCAATACCATTAGAATGAACTAGTTCTGTTGAGTTGAGGTTCGGGCCATCCTGCTTTTGTCTCACATCAAACACTTCCTGAATGGCTTGCCGGAAACAGTGGAAGTTGTAGTCTATCAAACCTGGAGGGAAATAACAAACATGTGCATAAAATTGATAAAATATGTTATTTACTTATTGAAGATTATATGTTTACAGCATCTCAACTCAACAGTTGGAAAAAGGGGTACATGTAAATACATTGGAGTAAAATCAGTACAGAGATGTAATTTATGTGACTGAAATTTTATGTAAATACAGGAAATTACCGTTACATTCTGAAGACAGTTAAGACATTCTTTAGGAATGATTACTTAAAAGGTCAGAACACAATGTTTATATACACTTACAAAACATAAGGATTGACAGAGTATAGGATATATCATACTTGCACCTTGTTTAAAAAAACTACACATATTTAAAACATACATAGACACGTGTAAGAGCCATGTAGAAACATAAATATCTAGTGTACTAATGACAATAATAGAATCCTCATGGTATACTAAGCAAAATAAGATCAGGACAACCCCAAATTTTAGATATTGAGATATTCTGTTCATTCAATGACCTATAAGAGGCTTTAATATGGAATATTGAGGTGGTCTTTAACTTATTTTGCTGAGTATACATTGATAAATTCTAACTTGGCTCACCCTGCTTCTCGAAGCTGTCCTCCCTGAGGATACAAACTAGCGCCAAGTAACGATTCACTTCCCGCAGGTAAAGTATAGTGTTAGTGTTCAGCTTGATAATGGCTGCTGATTGGTTATCGAACGCTCCGTCGTCACGGATACTGCAACAAGTAAAACAAACAATAAAACTGACATCTCTTAATGAGACGTACATTTTCAACAACTCATGAAGGTTTGATGTTCATTTGAAAAATTCTCACTATTATTTGAAAGAATACCATTATATCACTTCATAAATAAAGATATGACGTACATATTCTTGTTATTGTTGCTGGCAAGGTTAAGTTAATATTGATTATATGTGTATTGATAAATAGCACTTAAGCATTAATTTCATGCATGAATCTGAGTTGATTTACATGAAATTTAGCCTACTTTGACAAATTTGAGACCTATAAAAATATAAGGATTTAGTTATTGAAATTAAAGTATTACTAGTATTGGACTAGTTTGAAGAGCAGGTAAACAAGTATAGACAACCATAATATACAAAGCAACAACCATAACATGTAAAACACATACTTTAGACAAAATTACAAGGATACATATTTACTTTTGTTTACATTTTATCAAAGCATGAATCATTCATTATGCAACAAATTTATTACATTTTAATTTCCAAAATGCTACAATATAATTAATAGTTACATCAATTATGGCATTTAAACAAATTAAGGAAAATGTAAAGTTGAAATTTTCAAATATCTTGATTATAAAGAAGTTAAAACTGAATATAAATTTCATTTCTATGGTATGTACCAACACCAAAGTTTAAGATACCTGACAATGGAATGACATGAAACAACACATCTTTAGAATGTTTTTATGCTAATAACCTTTTTCAATTATTTCAGTGTCTAATCCATGTCTCACTTTCCGCAAATCATGCTAAAATAATCAACCCCCCCCCCCCCCCCCCCCCCTTAAAAGAACCATTTAGGGACTACCACACAATTATGATTTTACCCCCAACTTTGAGAACAAATCAAGTCCTCAATTTGTTTTATAATTTCTCCTCAGTGCTGCATAACAAAGTAATAAATTTTTCCATTTTTTTTTAATGTTCTAGATTAGACACTGTTTTATGTATAAGCCTATTCAAGCAAAGACACTTCTACAGTTAAAATTTGGTGTAAACAAAACAGGAAAACAAGAAAACAAAAAAAAATACTCAAACTTTAGAGAAAAGTCAGATCTTTCTACATGATCATTTTAAAGAAATCAGCTTTTCCATAAAGCCAATTATCCAGAATCAAACACTTGTTAAAAATAATATTGCTGAATATATTGTGACCCACAGGTAATTCAAGAAATATTAAATTGATATATTATGGCTACATTCATCATTTGTTATCTTGATCAAATTACCTAGCCAGTATTGCGTCCGTCACACTGAAAGACACAAAATTACAAGTGTTACACAACGCCCAATTATTGCAGTACCCCTCTTCCAAAATGCTCAAATCTAAATAACATCCAACGATAATCAGATGCTTCATGACATGCATCATAAGCTTACTTTACTTAATGCAAACAACATCTATAAAGGAAGACAAGATTTTCTGGACAACATCTACAAAATACTTATGTTAAAGTGATAAAATACCAGCTCTAGGAATTTTCAACTTCTGATGTGTCATTTCAGAATATATACTAGCACCCTAGTTTTACAGTTTCATTCCACATGCAGAATACAACTTTACATTGTCTATACTGTCAAACACAATATATAACAAACCTATCTCTGCATAACTTATGCCAATCTCAATCACTGCCCTATCAAAGCCTTGCTGAATTTTACATTTCCTGTGACAACTCTTCACTCTACTGCACCTGAACTTGATAGTCTAATAATAAATTTTCTGAACGTTGCTACAAATTCTTGATGAGGGCACAATGCAGCAAATCATGGATTGGCTAGTGCATTAGAATGGCAAAAGTTGTCTAACTGGCATTCTCTCACAACAGAGGTAGCTACGTCATAAATTCCTTTACGACCTCTGTCCTAATACAAGCGTTTCATGGCCTTGAAATGTAGAAAACTGCTTGGATGCAATAAAAGTTAGTTGTACAATCAATGACACTGGTTCAAAAGTATCATTTGTGACACCGGTTCAAAAACATCATTCAGAACGCCTCAGATATTTTCGTATATTTTCGGAAAGCTAAACTTTATTGTACTATTTACACTGCACTTTGAGTCTTCTTTACACAGCACATTCACCTTACTGAACACCTGAATCACTGCATAGACCTGTGTTATCCATGCATACAGTGTTTTCATTAGCTGAAATATTGCAAGGTGGGTTTTTTTGCCATATTTTGCGGCCAGGGGAACCTGCTCGAAGCTCAAAGAGAGCTTATTTTAGAACAGAGGTTGTTTAGGAATTAATGAGGGGGCCACCTGGGAAGCTGTGGGGGGAGAATGTCTTACTTGGGGAGTTGATGTAAGATAGTTATTGCAAGTAACACAAGATGATATCCACATTACACCATTCATTGACCAGACATTAAGCAAAAAACTAGATAATGATTCACAACATAAGGTGCCCTGATGCCCATCATGCTTCAAACAATACATTATATAAAAGATTGGAAATTGAAATTTGACAGAGGAAGTTGAGGGTTAACCAAATTACAATTCATTACACATAAGGAATCTTTACACTAGATTTAATTTTTATAGCTTTCACTCTTTTAAGGGTCCACAGAGTTGCACAGTCTACTATCAACAAAGTTTAATCAACAATGGCCATGAAGTGTGAACAATACTTTTCAGCTTTCAAAGGCTTTTACTTCTATAAAGAACTCAAAAACAGGTTTTTAAGGTATGACGCTTGCGGAATGTATTTTTGGTCATATAGTTCACAAACCCTTTACTTCATGTACATTTGCCATAAACGCTGTACAACTACAAAAAAGGGGTTCTTCAGTGAGAAGTCAAAAATGCACCAGTTAACACTCGTGTGACACATGCTATAACAAGTTGACTGAAACACTTGTAACGTAAACAGATGCAAAAATGAGGATATTACTGCAATGACTTACCCATAAATACACGAGATGTCAATGACGACATCAATCATATCACAACAAAGCTCATAACACTGCATGTCAACTGGAGAGCTGTCCGTAGCGATGTAGATTTTACTCACAACATCAAACAGAAACGCCTTTTCAATTCCAGAATTCTGAAAAAAATAAATCATACCTTAAAAACACAGATATATTCTTATTGTTGGTACAGCAGTCAAATGTGAACAAGTACAATAATTTGGAGTCCTGATGATTTAGTAGTTGATTGTGAGTTTTGATAGGACTTTAAGTTTAGTAATTAGAAAAAGTGATATCACCAACAACCAAGGAAACGCTGTTTAACAGGAGGGCTTTGGAGGCGGCAGCGGTTGAGATTAGATTTGTGCTCCTAATGTGAAAGAGCTTTTCACTTTTGATTTTGAAATAACTTACTATTTAAATACAAAATGACTGAAAGTGAATACAACAATGAACTCACTGAAATGATAATGTTGAGGAGATTTTCTAACACCGGTAACTGAGGAATAAGCTTTTGTACCACTTTGCTGAAGGCTTCAAATATCGAATGGTCATAGATACTTGTAAGGTTGAAACTGAAAAAAGAATATGTCATTATGGAAAAGAATGAAAATGTCTACATTCCTAAAATGATATTCTCTTACCACCATAGGGAAAAAAGCAACATGCTCAAATAATTACATTGAATTAAGTTGTTTCACAATGCTACATGTATCTTCACAGCACAGAATTCAAGATTTTCTTGAAACATACCCCGTCTTCCCTTTGGGACAGGCCATATCTTTACTATGTGTTGATCAGTCTTGGGGTGAAGTTGTAGATAACTTCATTAGTTAAACCAAGAAATTTTTCTTTCTGGTTGGTAATCCAGCAGTTAAGTGAATTTTTCTATTTCAACTTATAAATTCAGGACCACATTTCAGGGGCAGATTTTTACCAACCAAAATATTGTGAACGAACGTCCTGTACAGACAATACCCAAGTTCAAGTGTACGGTTTCACCCTTAGAACTCTCTCCGGCAAATCAATCCGCCTAAAGACTGACAGAATTTGATCTAAAGTTCAAACACGTTTAGTCGAACGACAGTTAGTAACAGATTTTGAAGGTCACTGACCTTAGATGGACACTGACAAGACCCGATTCCTGAAGGTCATCAGAGGCCCGTTGATGAATGTCTCTCTGTGTCTCGATCTTGTGATCGTCTGACAAACCATCAACCTTGTGTATGAAGACTTCAAACTTGATTTTAGGGTTGATCTTATATGCCCTGGACACGGTAGAGTGCAGTCGGGACAGGGCTTCCATGTAGTCATCCTGCAAAGCAGTATTCATAACATATACAGCATTCAAAGTTATCCCTTATATAGGCTTAGTGTACATGAAATGAATTATTAAAAATCAACTTAATCTTTCCTTGACATGACCCTTGAAGATAATATTCACTGAGGGTAAGTAACAATCTATCCACATCCAAAACAATTTTAGAGTAATCTAACACATGCAATTTTCTTTGAAGGAATTGAGAATTGAAGAGACACAAACATTTCAAGATATAAGATTAAGATTATATCACCATTTGAAATTACTTGAACTTCTTTAAAAAAAAAAAAATTTTATTGACAGAACACAAGCAAGGATATAAAATTCATTTCTTACAGCTAACAAAACGAAATTGTCTCTTACTTGAGCATCTATGACAAATATGAGGGCACCGCATCCTCCAAAAATATTTTCAGAGTCAAATGTTGGGTCAAAGAAATCAATGTGCCCTGGCAGATCCCATATTTGGAACTGTACAAAGGAACTGTTAGACACATCTAGAACAAAGAAACAAGCAAATGAGTTGAAATAGCTTGTTTATGACAACATCGAAGGAGGACAATCTGTCACAAACACATGAATATAAAAGTTTTTGGTTACATGTTTTGACAGTTAAATCCTTGTCATCACTGATGTAGAAGACATTTACTCACTACAATTACAGAATAATTCATCATAATTCAGTAAGATTAACAGACAGGAAGAAATCATAACTACTATTTTCTTAAATGCAATCTTGTATTAATTGTATTAAGAAATGAATACCAGTCAAAAGTTTCTTAAAAGTACAAGTCTTAAAAAATGGGCCGGGAAAAGGATGCTCACATTTCTAGAAACATACTTTACACAAATTTGGATGAAGACAATGCCAGTTATGCCATTTCCTATTCATACCATATGCCAATATTTGATGTATCCGTTAGTGATTTCAGCGTTCTATATCTTTTCAGTATTTACTATTGTCAGTCCTAACAATTAGCCCTATTTCATCAAAAGAAATCAAAAGTTGCTCTTCATGCAAAGATATCAAGTCTTATAAAAGAAAGTCAAAAAGTCTAACAGCTGATCGCAAAAAATCATTGTTTCATGGAACATACCATCTTTCACAATTTTATTGGTGCTTTCCAAGAATAAAGTTTCATTTGGTGATACTTTGTGAAATACGACTTTCTGTATGGAAGACTTCCCACTCCTGAAAGAGACAAAATGATTCATTCAACAATGCCTTCACTTGTAGAGAATAACTCAGAATATCATCTTGCATGCATAATTCTAACATCAAATTACAGCTAAAGCAGGGACAAAAAACAAGTGTTAGAGTTGGAAATTGTTGTTGTAAATCTTTCATAACAAATCTAGGACCTCTCAAAATGTTTCCAACAAAATTCTCACAACATTTGCGTAGTGACATGGTAGCAACGAAATGCCACAAAAGAATTTAGAAATGAGTTTTTGGCTTACGTGACCATACTGACAATTCTTTGTGCAGACATACCTTCTAAGTCCCATTAACAAAATCCTTGGTTTTTCCTCAGCAGATGCAGACACCCCGTCTGTTTCACTTTCATCTGGTCCATATCCAAAACCTTTTGGAAATGACCCCACAAAGTTCCCCCCTGAATCATCGTCACCATAAGACCCTGACTGCAAATTCAAAAAAACAATATTGAAATTCAAAGTATCAATATTATAAGGATTAATGACAAACAAACTCAAGAGCTTGTGTGTCAATTTATTTCCTTAATAATGGTCTTTTCCTCAATCACAATGTATAATGGCAGTCAATTGATGCAAATAAAAACTTGCAACCATCAGAATATTACAGCCAATGACTAAGCTCCTTCAAACCCATGATACAATTCACTGAATTCCCCTTACAGATTACATTGTTATAGGCCAAATTTGAATAGTAACTAATCGTTTCCAGTTTCTATTCACATCTATAAGTATTCTTTAAGGTTTTAAGATCAATTCAATTCAATTCATATAACTATTTAAAGAATGCAACAATTACAAACATTACTTTTTAAGTCATATGTAATTTTCTTTCATAAACTGTGGAGAATCGTAATATGTATTGTATCGTAAACACGGTATCGTGATAATAATCATCTCACAGTTTGCTTGGCAATACTTCAATGATATATTGTCTCGCCTCGTAAAACTGGAATTTGGAAATATCATCTTGGCACTAAGGCCATGATACACAAGTCTGGACGTAACACACCTAATTTTCTACTGGAATGAATAGCCATATATTGTATAAATGTCTTAAACTTTTACCATACATAGATATAATTCACTGACTTGTATAGAGAGAGAGGCAATCTTTTATGTTTGAATATTTGTATGAATTATGATATATCTATAAGATACTTTTTGAATTTCATATTCACTCAAATGTACCGCATATTCAGAAACAGGCAAAAATGTATTGTAGATCTTATCTTATGTAAATCTATCTATGATCAACTACTTAACCAGGTTGAGGAAATCCTGAAATTGACGTATAATACGCCGATCTAGGTAGAAAACCATACGTAGATTGACGTATAGTGAACATTTTTGTCCGATGATTAGTGTACGCCATTTTCCGAGCATTCGGCAAATGTCTAATCAAACACGTCATTCCTCACTTTGCCGATTATATGTAATTTATAACTTGAACTCCCTACACTTTTGGAGTTTGAAAGCAATAAATATCACCACTGTCCGTAAACCAAGCGTCAAAATGTTAAATAACAACACAAAAACAACCCTAAACTTCCCAAAACTTACGAGAACCACAACATTGATTTGTCTTTTCAAAACCGGAAGTTCTACTAGTCGACAAATTAGTGTATTTTGATGTCAATTGAAAACTTAGTCCGCCGCACGAGCAAAGTATGGAGGCTGGGAATAAAGTAGTGCCATCAATTTTGCCGAGTTTTGACGTCATGATTGCATTGAATTTTTCCTTCGAACTTACATGATCGGACCAAAATGTTCACTATACGTCGATCTATGTATGGTTTTCTACCTAGATCGGCGTATTATACCTCGATTGACTTATTACACGTCAATTTCAGGATTTCCCCAACCTGTTAACCAAGATCAGTGTACTGAAATAATATTGTTATTTCGTGGAGGCCACAAACTCTGTCAAGTTAAAATAATCGTCCAAAACGGTCGTTAAATCATATTCACGAAAATAAATGCGAGTTTGAAAATAACCACAAAACGCATTTTGCAAATAGCGTAATTTTATAAACGTGAACTCGTGACTGTCCATGGGCCCCGCTAACAGAGTCCCTTATGTATAGACTATTGACAGGGTAATTCACCCGCCATCTTCGATCTAAAAAATCTAATTTTACGCTATTGTCGACTCAAATTGCATTATGTAGTAATAGAACACATTCCCAGAGATACTCCGCCGCTAACCTTTCCTTCATACTTATCGTTTTATTCCTGCTTTTAATCTTTCTTTCGCGAAGCGGTCAGGTCACATTTACCTTACCCGGAAGTTTACAATGGCTGCCGACATGGCCGCAGCCAACACGCTTCTTGAACCTCATTGGTTGATTAGTAGAATGCCATAAACACTTGATTAAGCGAGGGAAATTCAAATTTTTTCGCATGACATTTTTAACACGTGAGAGATAACAACAATGTCAGAAGTCAACTTAACTCAGTGGTAATATTTTTTTAAAGACATTAATTTTACAATAACTCGTCATAAACAATAACTGGTCGACCGCCATTGACAACTTCCGGGTGGGGTAAATGTAACCAGGCTCGCTTCGCGAAAATTAAGTCAGAAATAGGCATTATTAAAAAAAAATTAAGGTAAGATTAGCGGCGGAGTATCAAAGGATATATGTCCGATCATTTCGTGATATACTTTTAGTTTTTATTTGCGTTTAAAGAGCATTTTACACGCTAGAGTTCGAAGATGGCGGGTGAATTACCCTGTCAATAGTCTATACATAGAGGACTCTGTTAGCGGGGCCCATGTGACTGTCGGGTATTTTGTCACTGCCACAAGCAGTAAAAATACAACGCTGCCACTGTTAAAAAATGCAAATCAGGAATTTGTCAACCATTTTATCAATAACCATAATACATCGGTTCTGAGAATATGAATTTAATATTATAAATGTGGCTTTTAAGTTCTGTAATAGTGATACATTGCTACAAGACTATCGCGATTCTTACCATCGTTCGCCATTAACAAGATCATGTGACATGACCTACTCTAGAACCAAAACTGAACACTGATAATATCGCCTTAAGACTATTATTTGCATTTTAAAACACAAGATTAAATGCCCAATATTCTGTTAGAGGTTAAATAATGTTTATTAGTGCATATTTGTTTCAAAAAAATAAGATGCCGATGTTTGAAAGAAGATCGTTGCTGTGCGTTGAGAGTATCAATTCAAACTAGTTTTTCAATACGAATGCGCTTGCAGTACATTCGTAAAGTATATCATACGTTACACAAGTACAAAATTATCAATAAAGATCTCATTGTGAAAATGTAACATAACTTGATTTATCATAAATTTCAAGATTGACGTGCTATGTGTGATAATCATGACTCGATTAATAAATCTTTGTTTTTACACACATTCCCTATCTGAATATGTATTTTATAGCAAGAAGAAAAGCTAAATTTTATGGATTACAACTTCTCTTTTTGTTAAATACATTACATTTCAGAGAAAATTGTTACTCATTCGTGAGGTACTCCAAAACGTCGTATTTCACAATTTCAATTCTTTATTCAAAATCTAGGTCTTTAGTACACACTACACAACGGCCACAAAGTACCTGTATGTTTTTGGAGTCAAATATGTCAAATTTCAAAAATGGTTTTATTCAATGAAATGTGTTGGGGTTTTTTTTAAAAGAGAAATCTTAGTGCTGATCAGTTCACAATAAGGACAATAATCAAGTGAAACTCAAATACTTTTTTTAAATCAAAAACCGCGCGCAAATGACTGTCAAATGTAATTTTGGAATCTTATTTATAGCTAATAACAAGAGAGATAGAGGTTGGAAGGGTTAAATTAGTAATATAACATGTAAACATGTAAATGGGATACAGAATTTCGACTTCTTAACATTCTTATGAACGTTTTTCGATTATCCTTGAAAACAAGTAGACATCGTAATTTTGACAGTTTAAAGTTACAAATGAAACTTTATAAAGGCAATTTGAACTTACCCCAGAGCAAATCCTATTTTGGCTCTCATTTTAGCCACATACAAAATTCACGAAACATACTCTGTGTCACTTTAAAGAGCCACTCCTTGATTTTCATAACATATTATTTACCCTTGATACGAACCTAAATTTCATATACATGTGGTGATATACAATCAAAACATCTTAACTTTTCATGTCCAAAAGACATATATATGACAAATACTGGTTATCAATGAAAATCTAAAAACAGCCTTATAAATGCACAGAGGTGTAGACATCACGTCCAATATACATGGATATACTAGTTATATAAACTAACAAACACTATCAACTCCTGACTGCCCTTCTGGCTGTTTTAGATAAGTCTCCAAAATTACGTTTGACTATTTGACGCGCGCCACTGTCCGGTTTTCGATCATAGTTGCGACGTTCTACCTTCATATTGTCACTGATAAGGGGGAAAAAAACAAGCTTTAAAATGTGTCTTTTTGGTAACAGTCAATACTTCGCGATCAAATGACACCATTGATTAAGTTTGGCATATATGACTCCAACAACTCACGGAGTGGCACTTTAATTCCACAGGATCAATATTACATAACCTAGGGAAACCGGGAAAATTGAATAGTGCGGTAAAATGGGATATCGCTAAATAAGTAGCTCGCAAACAATGTATAATAACGCCTAAAGTAAATTGTCAAATGCAATAAAGATGTTAGATTATCTACAAATTTGTTCACATGAGACCGCGAACAAATTTACGTAGAGGGGTCCCAAACTGCGAAAGTATGGGGCAAAATGGGAGATGGTCCAAAAATAATTTAATTCCAAATGGGTCCACTTCACAAACAATACAATGTTCAAGTGTTAGGCAGTATTTTAGAGTCCAACTCTGTCTTAAATATTTTTTCAAAATTTAATCGCTATTCAAAGTTACCCAACCCCCCACCCCCCCCACCCCCCCCCCCCCCCACCCCTTTAAACAGTGCCCATTTTTTGTGTAAATATATTCTAAGTTTGCGTGTCACAAAGTTTATATGAAAAGTAAACATTTTAAGTCTGCTTCCACAACTCCATGGTCATAATAATTCATAAATGTTGGATACCCAATTCGTCATTCCATCATCATACCGTAGCATTGACGTGGAATTATACAAACCCTGGAGGTGAAGTGATCGACCGACTATATATCCCCCTGAATGTGAAATATAGGATATTTGACATGTCTCGTCGAATACAATGTATATCTAATCGAGTGAGGTAGAAATAATATTTTCACGAGTGGCGCAGCCACGAATGCATGACGTCATTCAATTCTTTCTTGACGTCACAGACGACGTCATATGATTGTTGCATATCATTATTATTTCACTCAGAGAAAATACGAATTTTATTTTCAGCGATAAATGACATATTTCACCATTTTAAATATAATAAATGTTCGTATTATTTTTTTCTGATGTTCTGTTTTTCGTCTTTTGTGAAAGATATCAATATTAGTTAAAACTCAACATTACACGAACTCTAAGGTTATAATTGTTATCCATGGAAAGAGTTAAGCTGCTACGCCAAACATAAGAAAGTTATCAGAAATTATCGGCATAAAAAAAGTTTTCAGGGTGATAAATTCGATGTTTATATCCTTATACATCTATATTTTTCTTATAATAGCATATAGACTTATTAATTATCAACAACATTTGCTTCTATGAAAAGTTGAAGACATACGGGTGGAAATAAAAAGAGTTATTGAACAAAATGTAAAATTGATGTTCGGTGATATTATTACTGCAGAGGTAGTACAGTCATTGACATTGGTCACTTCATTATCTGTTATATGCAGACTTTTATGAATATTATGAACACAACTGAACAAATATTGTTCATATATGTTGAGAAATGCATCATTAAAAAAATCGATCTGGAAAATTTATATGATAGAACCTTTATGATATTAACTTCGAATCATCATCACGAAAACGTGTGTTCTGCCAATAATTTTTGATAAATTTCTTCATGTTTGACGTAGCAGGTAAAATCCTTCTATTACTAACCATTATAACCATAGAATTCGATTAATGTTGACATATAACTTAAATTGATCTTATTTTTAAAAATATCGAATTGACTTCAAACAACACGTTGCCGATCACTTCACCTCTGCTGAACGAGAGGTCCAGTAGGTGATATAGGCGGACAATAACAAGAGACGTATCAAAAGTTAATCTAGCTTCAAGGAAAAAATAATTGGAATCGTCCGCACACTCTAAATATCGTACTGCCATTACTATTAAATTTCTTACAAGCATGTGTAAGTGTATTTTCTGAAATTTTTTTTAGAATGTTCAAATTCCCATATTTCTGAATAATACAGTAAAAAAAGAGGAATTTTGGAGTGAAATAGTTCAGTCAAGTAGGGCCCGGCGTAACTGAACACTCGATACGACTGGCGTTCAGTTCACCTGAACGCATTAGAGGACCTATGTGGTGCCAAAGGGGACTTTAATCGCTATTTATTCAGCTTACTAAATGAATTTAGTAAGCTTACTAAATATCGATTAAAGTCTCACTTGGCACCAAAAAGGAACTGCCTCCAACGCAAAGTCATTTATAAACAACAGGATCGAACGGGCTCAAAATACAAATTGTCTATAGTAAACCCGTTCTCTCACAAAATAGGTAGGTCAATTAAAAAGATCCAACCATCCAGTAAGTCCAAATTCTGCCTTTTACGATAAGACTTTTTAAAATAGTACATAATTCTAATTTTTCGCTTTGGCGAATCCAGGGGAAATAACTTTGAGTCAACTAAATATTATATAAATCATATATATATTCATCATAGGGTGAAGTTTATATTCAATCTCAAATTGCTCATTGCAGATATGTACATGAGAAAGATATGTTCTTATAAACCATGCATGAAAAGAAAAAGTAAAGACAAAACTTCTATAAAAACCGCGTTTTCTTTAAAATATAACGAGCATATTAATTAGGGGCCATCTGTCCATACTTGGACGTGCGTTTGAATCTACTAGATGTGCCTAGTAGCAGTAATGAGTCCGATTTTGGATCGCATCTAACTTTATACTTTTAATGTGATAATATTCTAATCTGATTTCAGCAACACTTTGTAAGCTAAAAGTGACATAATTGATAACGATTATCAGGCTACATGTGAGTTTCAAGATATTTTTATTTTATTTCATACATGCTCAAAAACATATTGGCTAGTTATAAGTATAAGGAATTAAAAGCATCTCCCATATTCATCCGAAAATGTCAACTATATGACAATTATTGGTTTCAATGGAAAAAAATCATTATCAACTTTCATATGCCTTTTAATTTTGAACTTGTTTCAAGCAATATTGACGATATTCTTGCAGAGCCTTTATGGCTCAATCATAATTTTTAAAACCAATTTCATGTTATTAGACATTGGGCAGAAAAGGGTTTATTGAGAGTTAAAGATTTATGTGATGAACATGGATTTTTATCCTTAGGTGAATTACAGTCTAAATATGAAATAAGAGGGACAATATTAGATTATAATTACCTACTCTATATCCTACCAGATTCATGGAAAAGGACTATAAAACAGACAAGAATAATATTTCTAAATAATCTATACATAAGCAACTATCAAAGAATTGTCTTAAGGCCTTCCAAAGGTTCAAGATTATTTTATGGTCAATTCATTCGCAACAAGGACAATCTCGAAATTTGTTCTAAATGGGAAATGCTTTTCAATGACTGTAAATTTGACTGGCATAATGTCTTTAATTGTTACAGGCATGACCTGAAAGATGTGAAACTCCTTGATTTTCACCACAAATTTTGCATAGAATTATTTATACAAAAAGAGAATTGTTAAAAATGAATTTAATTGACAATGACTTGTGCAGTTACTGTAATGATACCTCTGAGAGTGTTTGCCATGTTAATTGGGATTGCAGTGAAACCATAAAATTCTGGAATGATTTAGAACTATGTTTCAATAAGCACTTATTTCAAAAAATAAAAATAACAAAGTAGCTATTTGATTTGGTTTGGTACACTACATAAGGATGTATTACTAAATCAAATAATCATTTCCGCCAAAAAAAATCTACATTTGTGTACTATTAAAAACTCTATTCCAAATTTCAAGAACTACAATACCATTGGACTTAAAGACATATTTTTTGTAGAAAGATTCGATTGTATGAAAAACAATGACATTGAAAAATTTAATCAAAATGGAAATCACTGATCCCAATTTTTAGCAATTGATTTAGGTCTCATATCTATATCAATGATTTGATATCTAGAATTTAACTCTTGTATATCTGTCTGGGAGATATAAATGGATGTCTGACTCTGTAAAATTGGGAACTAATAAAAAAAAAAAAATTTCATATGCCTAGAAGCGAATCCTGTTTACATGGAAACGTAAATAAAAACTATCAAACATTATCAACTAAAATCGGCCTTTCTGTCAGCAAAATTACGTTTGACTCACTGATAAACTAATCTACTAATTATTTTAACTGCGAAGTCTTACTTGATATTGAATATTCAACATTTCAAAGTAGTTATTGGAAATTTAGAAACCCTAATGAATGATTTAATAAAACAGCTCACCGCCAGTTTTTGTATCTATCATTTTAGTCATATGACTTATTATTTAAGAAATAAAGTTCGCTCTACCCCAATGTGTTTTGTAATAAAGTATAGTTTTGCCCTGAACTATTATAGTTAAAGCACGAGGACGGTAATAAATAGAAATAGATGATTCGAAACTTGTCTCTATTACTAGAAACATTAATACGATTATGTCGTTAGACCTTGATAGGGGGATAAGCCATGTTGTTCGAAGAATCGAGATGAAAGGTTACCATGGACGCGTGATCACGAGGGGGCAGCGGGGAAGAGCGGATATAACGTCATTCAATTGTTACGTCATGAAAAACCTATACCTTTATTGTCTCATAAAGTACTTTTTTTTCGATTGTTCTAACCGCCAGGCATCTTAGAACTGCGATTAAAGACCCCAGTAAGTGCAGACTATATATGCAATTATATCTTCTGGACATTATTTCAAAGCTTGAAGTTGTAATGAAATAGTTTCAAAGCAAAATTTTAATGCCCACTGGTCACTTTAGAGATTTCTTAAAGGGTTAGAGGAATCTAGTTTTTTAAAGAAATCTGAATAAATCAATTAAAAAGTGGGTTGATACCAACCCGTTATCACATTCATTTCCATTGTACATATAACCGAGTAGATGATCTTGTCGCTGATTGGCTGATTTGAGACAGCCATATTCTAAAATGGCTACTCGAGGCTGATTCAACACGTGCTCCGAGTTTGTAAACACACTGCTCGGGCAGTTTTGAAAGATATAGCTATTGACATTTTGTTTATTTTATCTTGATTGACTCAAAATGTCAGGAGAATTCACTTCTCCAAGTCGGAGGAAATCAAAGAAACGAAAAGTTGATACCGAAAGTTCATCTGAGGATGATGAAGGTTTGTAATCAGTAGGTCATGAAGATACGGAAATCTCTATGAGTAAAATGAATTACTATGAAACAACCTACAGATTATAAAGTTTTGCCTCATGAATATCTTAATTTGTAAATACTTGGCTTTTTAAGATATGCTTCTATTTGTCTATACGTGTCTGCAATTTGTAACATCGTAAGTTTACAATTGACATGCATAGCCTATAAGTCCAGTGATCAGTGATAATTTATATCGCCTTAATGCGTTATCTTGCAAAAGACACTGCATTAATTGTCTAC
This sequence comes from Phorcus lineatus, assembly GCA_921293015.1. NCBI lineage: Eukaryota > Metazoa > Mollusca > Gastropoda > Trochida > Trochidae > Phorcus > Phorcus lineatus. Next base: position 53,471,937 of record OV121081.1, read on the forward strand.
GAACTGAATGACATGTAATTTTATTAACCTGATCGAAAACCGGACAACATCTTTACTTCAATGAATAATTGACAAACTGTGACTTGCATGCAGTCTAATTTGTCTGTGATTGCTTTAAAGTCATAGTCTCATTTTTGCAAGGCAAATTGTAATGCACGTCCCACAAATAGTTCATCACTCACAGAAATCTTTCCCCTGACGTTTGCAACAATGTTCAGAAATCTGTGTGCATTCTAGCCCTCAATAATGAAGTTCAAAACACTCCACATTATGTCTTTGGCAAGCGTTAGTTCTTACCACTTCATTTCGCTAAGGCCATGATGTAGAACACATGAAATTTCCCAGCTGAATATCCAATGAAAATAGCCAATAGCTTACCTTTTTTCAAATACACAGGGCTCCAGATAATTATTTGGGCTCAGGGGTATTTCACTCCTCGAAATAAAAATTGAGGAGTAAAATTACCAAATAAAAAAAACTAGGAGTATTTCAAGGTTTATCGTTTTCAGATCCTCATTCCAAGTTAGCATCTTTTTCGATGTTACACATTGTTTAATCTGTAAATGAATAAGTGAATTCTCATTGATGAAATAATTTATACACTCAGTAATCTTTGTTTACATACAGGTTGGCATCAAGTTGGCTACCTTGTAAAGATTGTAAAGATCAGACACGAAGAAATGAAACTTTGTTTTCACAAGTCACGATCATTCCTGTAAACAAATTACTGACTCGTACTCTTGGAAAGTTGTGCTTATCTGTCACTCATTGATTTCATTTCTCATGCATATTTATGAATTACCCGTGCATATTTTAGGCAGATACGCATCCTGGAGCCCTGATACAGAAATAACAAAAAGGTGGTAAACCCAATTAAGAAGGCGATACATATCAGAGCTGCACGCAATTACCAGATTTCCGGTATTTCGTACTCGCGATGCACTTGATTCAGTACCTCATCGGTCTGAAACGGCATACGCCAATAAGCAGCGTCATCCTAAACTTTAAAACGGGCATAAAAATGAAAATCTTTGCAGACTTGACAGGAAATATTGGTGTAAGTGATCAGATTTTTGCTCGTGAAGAATAATTAGCCCAGTTTAGTTGCCTTACAAAATTGATTCTATGACTTTAAACGTAATCTGGTATATCAAATGAAGTAAATATCAACTAGAGATTTTTTCTTTATAGTTTATAAAGTTTAAGCAAACTTGTTAAACAGTTATATGATAATTTTGAGTCAGGCATATTAAGTTGAATTTATTTCTCATCAATTTTGATATTACACGTTGTTCATTATTGGACCTCATGATGATATTTTAACTTCCAAATGAATGATATTTTCAAGGCTAAATAATCATTGTTTTTACGATGAAATGACATTGCTTAAATATCCCATGTTTCCTCTTAAGTGTTTACCATAACTTTTCAAGCCCCTGAAATACAGGCCTTTGCTTTAACAAAAAGCAGGAGACAATGTCAAGGTTAATTATCATTATTTTTCAAAGTTAATTGTGAATAAATCTTCAATTAGGACAAAGATGCTACAGAATTTTTTTTAACTAATGTTGACTGTGCACAATAAATTCCTCGAAGTCCTCAAATTTGGTGACAGACTTTTTTGGGAAATTACTTTAGACACCAGTAGGTTTAGGTGATCTGGGGTTCAAATCACGTCAGGGGCTCAGCAACTTTGTCTACAGTATAGAACTATTCTACTCTTAGTATTGTTCTGGTGCAATGTTTCACTAAATTTCAGTGCAGTACCGCCCATGGTTCGCTAGTTCCTGCCAATGCTCGCCGATTTCACCGCAATGTATAGCAGTGACAATAGTGTTACAGGCTTTCTCCCTCATAATACTAGCAGCCATGATATAAGTGAAATACTCTTGAAAGTGACATTTAACCCCAAATCACCTCAACTCCATTGGGGAATTCTGCAGACACCAGTCAATTATGGTGACCTTTACCTTGTTTTCAAGCTTATCACAGCACTTGCTTGAGTTGCATCTTTGAATATGGATACAGGACACGTGTATGGACTACACAGATGTCAGTAGAACTTGGTTACCTTCATTGTATTATCAAGATCACAATGGCACTTAAAAATGACTGCTTTTCATTCAAAGTCTTGTTGGTGCAATATCTCATAAACCATTACACCTAATGTCTCACAATTTGTCAAAAAAACATCCATTGATGGACTCACCAGTCATGACTTTTTCATACTAACAATAACTTTATTTTCAAGGTGACAACATTACTTTGACTACTATGTCTTGAACTGTTGCATTCAAGATATCCAAATTTGGTGACTGCTTACATATAGACACCATTTGGTGTCACTTAGGGTGACCAAGTTTCCTTGCAAAGCATAATTTGTGCCAGTCTTCCTCACTTGCTAATATAAGCCTTGCAGCATTTCCTTCAACCTGGTTCCCTGGCGATATTCCGAGTTCTGATTTTATTTGCATTCTAGGTAGATGCTAGTCTTCAATACGTCGTGGCTATAGAGCGAGAATGAAGTGAATTTGTGATTGCTATGCATAAAATTGCCTTGTCCTCCATCTTGGATAGCTGCTCTGCGCAGCGCCATTATACAGCCAGTGCCATGGCCTCACTGTAGCGCAAGTGGAACGAGGCCAGGGAACCAGGTTGCATTTCCTTATCTTTGTGGGCAAAACTTTACTGCATAGACCTTGATTGTCTCTTCGAAACTTTTAAGGTTTCAACTTATTGCAGAAGGGCACTGCACTCAACCACAGATTTTTACTCTCACAAGCAAGCCATAACCTAACCAGTGATTGAAATTGTTGTAACAATAGTAACTTAGTAACTTCTGAGATCAAATTTGTCCAATTCCTTTTTTGGTCAACTACTGTTTTATGTAAATTTTTACATGAAGAAATTTTAATTGATATATCAGAACTGAATGTAAATAATTCCAGTAGTTTTATTGGAAGTCTAAGTATGGGAGGTTGCCAATCATTCAATTTTTCAGAGATGTGCGGTCAGGAGTATTAGGAGGTGATGCTCTATTTTTGCTTTTTTTGTTGTGTGAAGTTGTTTATTTTAATTATACCCCCGCCTTACAGCGTAAGCGGGGGTATATAGCGTTCATTCTGTCCGTCTGTCCGTCTGTCTGTCCGTCTGTCCGTCTGTCCGTCACAAATCTTTGTCCGGAGCATATCTCCTAAACTATACATGCTAGCTTCCCCAAACTTCATACACTTATCAACCATGATCCCTAGATGTGCCTTTTGAGGGTTAGACCAACAAATGATTTTTATTTTTTGCGGTTTCCATGGAAACAAGACTAAAACAGTGACTCTATGACCAAATCCTTTGTCCGGAGCATATCTCCTAAACTATACATGCTAGCTTCCCCAAACTTCATACACTTATCAACAATGATCCCTAGATGTGCCTTTTGAGGGTTAGACCAACAAATGATTTTTATTTTTTGCGGTTTCCATGGAAACATGACTAAAACAGTGACTCTATGACCAAGTCCTTTGTCCAGAGCATATCTCCTAAACTATACATGCAATCTCCATCAAACTTCATACACTTATAAACCATGATCCCTAGATGTGCCTTTTGAGGGTTAGACCAACAAATGATTTTTATACCCCCGCCTTACAGCGTAAGCGGGGGTATATAGCGTTCATTCTGTCCGTCCGTCTGTCCGTCTGTCTGTCTGTCCGTCTGTCTGTCCGTCCGTCTGTCCGTCCGTCACAAATCTTTGTCCGGAGCATATTTCCTAAACTATACATGCTAGCTTCACCAAACTTCATACACTTATCAACCATGATCCCAAGATGTGCCTTTTGAGGGTTAGACCAACAAATGATTTTTATTTTTTGCGGTTTCCATGGAAACATGACTAAAACAGTGACTCTATGACCAAGTCCTTTGTCCGGAGCATATCTCCTAAACTATACATGCTAGCTTCACCAAACTTCATACACTTATCAACCATGATCCCTAGATGTGCCTTTTGAGGGTTAGACTAACAAATGATTTTTATTTTTTGCGGTTTCCATGGAAACATGACTAAAACAGTGACTCTATGACCAAGTCCTTTGTCCGGAGCATATCTCCTAAACTATACATGCTAGCTTCAACAAACTTCATACACTTATCAACCATGATCCTTAGATGTGCCTTTTGAGGGTTAGACCAACAAATGATTTTTATTTTTTGCAGTTTCCATGGAAACATGACTAAAACAGTGACTCTATGACCAAGTCCTTTGTCCGGAGCATATCTCCTAAACTATACATGCTAGCTTCACCAAACTTCATACACTTATCAACCATGATCCCTAGATGTGCCTTTTAAGGGTTAGACGAAGAAATGATTTTTATTTTTTGCGGTTTCCATGGAAACATGACTAAAACAGTGACTCTATGACCAAGTCCTTTGTCCGGAGCATATCTCCTAAACTATACATGCTATCTTTACCAAACTTCATACACTTATCAACCATGATCCCTAGATGTGCCTTTTGAGGGTTAGACCAACAATTGATTTTTATTTTTTGCGGTTTCCATGGAAACATGACTTAAACAGTGACAAAGTCCTTTGTATGGAGTATATCTTCATAACTATACATGCTATCTTTACCAAACTTCATACACTTATCAACCATGATCCATTGATGTGCCTTTTGAGGGTTAGACCAACAAATGATTTTTATTTTTTTTGCGCTTTCCATGGAAACATGACTAAAACAGTGAATTTATGACTAAGTCCTTTGTCCGGAGTATATCTTCTAAACCGTACATGCTATCATCACCAAACTTCATACACTTATCCATATTGGTGCGTCTCTTGAGGGTAAGACCAACAAATTATTTTTATTTTTTGCGTTTTACATGGAAACGTTACTAAAACAATGACTATCTGACAAAGTGCTTTTCCCTGAGCATATCTCCTAAACTATACATGCTAGCTTCAACAAACTTAATACACTTATCAACCATGATCCCTAAGTGAGCTTTTTGAGGGTAAGACCAACAAAGAAAGCCAGACTATAGTTTGAAGCGGGGGTATGTGAGCTGTGCTCACTTCTTTACTTGTTATTTTTTGCGGTTTCCATGGAAACATGACTAAAACAGTGACTCTATGACCAAGTCCTTTGTCCGGAGCATATCTCCTAAACTATACATGCTAGTTTCAACAAACTTAATACACTTATCAACCAAGATTCCTAAGTGAGCTTTTTTAGGGTAAGACCAACAAAGAAAGCCAGACTATAATTTGAAGCGGGGGTATGTGAGCTGTGCTCACTTCTTTACTTGTATATATAATGTGTAAAATCTCTGTTTTGTTTATTTGAGATATGAGTTTGGTAATTATGGAAACAGATAGTTATTGATTTCACATCTCAAAAGTTTCAGTCGAAGAACATTTGCAACCTAAGAAGAAAATGAAGAAGGAATCAAAATCCAAGACAGGTAGGCTTAACTTTTTGTGTAATATATATTTTTTGCATTAATAATTTATTCTATTAAATGTCATTAAGTTTTTAAAACAGTGTTGTAACACTGATCGATAACATCTTTGACGCTATTGGGGCTTTTAAATAATTTAAGTTGAATGATATTGTGATTGAATTGACTGTTCATTTTCAGATCCTGCAGATTGGCCCTATGAAGATATTCTAACATTGTTTGAGAAGGTAGAAAGTCGATTACCAAAAGTAGATACAATGAAGTATACACGCAGGCTGGACAAAATCAACTGGGACAAAGTGAAGTTTGGTGATTACTCCAGTATTGAGTGTTCATCTGTCTTCAATACAATGATCAAAAGGGTAAGTAAATTTGTGCCAAACTCATTGTACAACCGCCCCAACATAGTCAGAGATATATACTTCTCTGATTGTCGATCTTAAATAATTTTCAGAGATAGAAATTTAAAAGTGGCCAAATTTTCTGATCAAGTTTTATTTTGTGAGCATAAAACTATATCATTAGGAAACAAATTTGGTAATGATGTTGTGTCTTTTAAAGGAAACCTAAATTCATAAATGTGATGTGCTCACTTTTGCCTTGTTGAACTTGATGAAGTCAATTTTAGTAAATAGTAGACAGTATTTTGAAATATGATATTGAAAAAAAAGTGTATTGTTGAAATAAACTTCTGCATTTTGAATTTCATGTTTAGGTTCGAATGAGACCAACTGTATCTGACTTGATCACCAATATGAAGACAATGCACGAGAGGCAACCCAGGTTTCTTATGGGAGTGGTGAGTGAGAAATATTGTTAACAATTTATCCGATGAGCAGGTTCTTGAACATTCTGGAGTAGCCTATTTAGCTTGTGGCCAATCCTGGACCATCAGCTTTATGAACTTTTGGTTAGAGTTTGTGAAAACTAATACTTGAAACATTATTACCATGATCCTGTTGCATAAGACTCTATTGAGCTGAAGATGACAAGAAGATTAATCTAAAATTTCAAATTGTTCTGTTTGATTAGAATTGACTCTTGATTCCTTTTTTTGAGTTTTCTCAATAAAAACAAATTCAATATTATACCTTATTTGGTTTTTGCAATGCTAAGGATAAAATGCATTGATATGTTTACATAAACTGCTCTTCAGTATAAGAAAGCTTTATCTCCCTAAATATTGATTTCTGGAATATACAAAATATTAAGTATCTTTGAGTTATGTCTTGTAACTTCAGAAGAAATTTGGACTCTGTTCTTACGTTTCTGATTTAGAAATTTTGCTTTTCTTCACAGTGTGGCCCAAAGAAACCATTGACTGCTTATTTCCTCTTTGTTCAAGACAAGCAGAGGAAACTCAAGAGGAAGAACCCTAAATTAACACCTCAAGATTTGAGCAAAGTGCTCTCGGAGAAATATAAAAATCTTTCACCAAGAAAGAAGGTATGGTTCTCAACTGTTCTATTTTAATTTACATCACTGAGTAACATTTTAAGTGTTTTCTGAGGTTGAACAAGTTCTGTAAATAAGTAATAATAAGTCATTTAAACATTTATCATTGAATCAAGTGTCTTGGCAGCAAACATTTATGTGATTTACTAAAAATAAATTCAAATCATTAATGTTATGTAATGGCTGTCAAGCTACAGATAATAGGGGTGTGATCTGTGCTCACTTGAGCCTTGTTTCTTTTGCATGAATATTTTGAAATAAGGACAACAATTAATTCTTTTCCTCTCTTTGTGAATAAATATATACTTTTATGTATCTTTAACCCCTGTTTTGGTTCAAGGATGAAATTCTGTTTCACCTTAGCTTATGTAATTCATTATGACTTAATTTAAACAATTTACGGATGTGTTATGTATCTTTGCAGCAAAAGTATTTCAACATGTATCAAGCCAATGTGGATACATATAAAGCTCAACTGGCCAAGTTCAAGTAAGCTGTTATGTTCACTCAGATTAATAACCCCCGGCAAACTAAGTTTTATGTAGTCAATGTAGAAATGACTACCGTCCATGCAGGCTGTTCTTTTCTTGACCAGAAGTTAAAAAAACATTAGGGTTCAGTAAGTATAAGGAATATTCATCATGAGAAATGGTGCCTTTTGAGCTTTTCAATTTTTTCTGACAATTATTTTGAGCTGTTTACTTGTAATTTTGTTTCCTTAGTCAAAATATGTAAAAGCCATTTTTGACGATTATTACTGTTAATACTGTGTTTGGAATAGTGAGTTGTCTCTGGGGCTAATGATGACAATCAGTAGTAATCATGCGATATCCTTTTCGAGGTAATTTTGCAGCAAAACGTAGAGCGTAGATTTTATGTTTCATTCAAAACCTCCTATTTCTTATTAGCCTTGCACATCTGAAAATATAAGTTAAATGTTTCCTTTTATTGTATTGTTTTTAAAATACGTCATGGTTTTTAGTAATAATCATAAAATAAACTGAGAAGAATGGGATGTAAGTTTCAAAATCTGTGAATGAAAATGCGTTTGAATGAATAAAGATAAATGTGTCATGACAAATTGATATGAAACCACTTTTACAAAGCACCACTTGGGTAATGATAAAGTATATTGTAGATAGTGGTTCTACCTAGGTTAGTGTCCTTTAGCTTATACATATAAGGTTCATTTATACCACCTTTTTAGAGTTTAGAATTAATTAAACAGAAAATGTATGTCTTTTTTAACTGCAGTTGACATCTTAATGTTCATCAATAAATCCTTTGAACACAGACTAACTATCCTTAGAAATAACTATCCTAAGAAACAAGTAAAAGTAATAATAAACATTATTACTCTCCCGTTGAAGATACCGCCGTTTAATAAATCTACAAAGTTATTACACATTGTGTAATAACATCGCATGTTGACCTGTCACCTGACGTCACAATCGTTATGCATGACGTCACAATGTTAGCGCCACAGCGACAATGGTTATCCCCGGATTTTCATGATTTTTCTTTGATATAATTCAGCGAGTAATAAATAAAATACTAAACTCAGTCCCATATAATTACATTTTTATGAAACTCGTGAATGGTAATGGTATCTAACTCGCTTTCACTCGTTAAATACCAAACCACACACTCGTTTCATAAATATGTTATTAAACGGGACGTCGTTGAGTATTCTCTATCTCTGAAAGGGTGTAACAGATTTTAGGGATCAAAAGAAAGAGTATTCTGAATAGTTCTCGTTAACGCTATCATGATTTTTCTGTATGGTGTATCATGAGCATTACATTTCCATATTTGCAGTGAGGACAACCCAGATATGGCTGAGGCAACCAACAATGATGCAAAGAGTCCCAAATGTCCAACTCCATCAGGTCTCTTTATCAAGGACAGAGTAACGCAACTAATGGCAGAAGATTCTGAGGTGATTTTCCATATCACTACGTATTATTATACCCCAGCCTTTCTGTGAGAGGGGGTATATAACGTTCATTCTGTCCGTCCCTCCCTCCGTCTGTCCATCACAAATCTTGTCCTGAGTATATCTCCTAAACTATACATGCTAGCTTCACCAAACTTCGTACACTTATCAACCATGATCCCAAGATGTGCCTTTTGAGGGTTAGACCAACAAAAGATTTTTATTTTTTGCGGTTTCCATGGAAATATGACTAAAACAGTGACTCTATGACCAAGTACTTTTTCCTGAGCCTTAGATGTGCCTTTTGAGGATAAGGCCAACAAATTATTTTGATTTTTTACAGTTTCCATTGAAACATAACTAAAACAATGACTCTATGACAAAGTGCTTTTCCCGAGCATATCTCCTAAAATATACATGCTAGCTTCAACAAATTTATTGCATGATCCCTAGGTGAGCCTTTTAAGGGTTAGACCAACAAGGAAAGCCAGACAATAGTTTGAAGCTGGGGTATGTGAGCTGTGCTCACTTCTTTACTTGTTTTCATCCCACTGGTATGTAACACATGAAAATTTGGAAATTTTAGTTTGTGCAACAACAGTTTATCATTTTCTAGCTATTTTCATGTATTTAGGATTCTGATATTTCCATGTATTAACTTCATCTTTTGTTTGTTTTGTTTTATATTGCATAATCACTTGTTCGTTTTATTATTCATCTCATTACAGTTCTTATTTTTAATCAACCGGAAGTACGTCACACTAATTTTTTATTTAAAACATCATCACGTGACCTCTGCCTCTTTCTATTGTTTTCATGCATTGTTTCCCATCCATTGTTTTATTGCTGCCTTCGTTCTTGCTTTACATCGTCTTAAATCGGCATGACAAACAGCCATCGGTAACTTCCTTCACTTGGAAATCGTATCATAGCCATTTCCCACGATGCCACCACAACGACAGCTTCGCTCGCGTACCCGATCGGCAGGGAAGAACAAGAAAAGGGTCACGATGCCAACCTCTGACCTTCCCGGGGTCAGCCATGACAGTCGCCAAGCTGCTTAGGAACCGAAACTGACTGGAACTGACCTCAGACAACGGCTGACCGAGATGGGTTTCCAAGTGCCACAAACTTGGACAAGGTCGACGATGGCACAACTGTACGACGCCAATCGCCTACAACTTATCGACGAAGGCCCAGTTCGGACAGAACCTCGCCGTCGATCCAGTACAGCCACTGTGACGTCACGAATTCCAGAATCGGACGAAGTTTTGTTGGAACATCCGGGACAGTTTCCACAGAGCAGATTTCTTTCAACCATTCGTCAGGAACGAGCTTCTACTGACGCCGTTGCAGCGAGAATGAACAATTTCACGCAACTTGGACAGTTTTTTGACAGTGAGACGTCAGTGCCTGATAGTAGTGATGTGCGCATGCGTGAAGGTGCTCTGTCCGGGAACACGATCGCAGAACTACGGAAGGAAATCACTGAACTGAGAAGTATCGTCGACAGCCAAGTTCTGCCATCTACCGAAAGGTCTGCGTCTGATAGTTCGACAGAGCTATTGGTTAACGTGTCACCTTTTCCAGTACAAGGAGTTGCTTCTGACAGCTTACCCCACATTGACACAGTGTCTCCTTCAGTAGCAAGAAAAATCAAAGAAGGTAAATATGTCAATTTGGCGGTGTTGCTTTTACCAATTCAAGAGCCAGGTGAATCCCGTTCCATTGATCTAAATGTAAACACACTTTTTGTGAGAGACGACTCAAGAACTAATAGATCCCTGACTTTGAGTTTTTGGAGGCCTTTGACATTTATAAAAGAATAGTGTACTGTTCTGATGCTATGAAGACAAATGGATATGCATCAGCAAACCTGCATCATGTTGGCCAGATACTATGGGGGCTCTACCCACTATGACTATCACAAGCTCTTCGCGGCTCGTGTAGCAGCTTATGCTGAACAAGGTGTCCCCATTAACTGGAGGTTAAGAGATATTAACTTTTGGACTTTAGTGACATCCGGCAAACGTGCCAGAACTTGCGATACTTGCGACAGTGTGACACACAGCTCTGAGATGTGTCCGCAGCCTGTCCGTCGACAATTTGGTAGAAGTCGGTTCACGCCGTACGATTCCAAGCACCGTCAGTTAGAGATTCTAAAAGCAGAGATCGGGTGAAGCACCATGACTTGGAGATCTGTAACAACTTCAATGACGCGGGATGTCGCAGGGCCAACTGCTCTTTTGCCCACGTATACCTGCACTGCCGTGATTCCCGCCATGGTGCTCAGCAGTGTCGTCAACAACACCACAAGTGACTTGACTAAGGTACCTACAGATCATCTATTGGAATCTCAGCCTACCCCAGTGAACCATGCACTCCTGCAAGCTCTTTTGTCAGATCATCCCGACCCGGAGTTTGTGAGTTATCTTGTGTCAGGACTCGCTCATGGTTTTGATCCTAAAGTACAGCCTTTACCAGATTCCTCATATGAGTGTAAAAACAATTTGAGTGCACGAAAAGATCCTCTAAGTGTTACGGAACTAGTTCACAGAGAGATTCTTAATATAAGCCCACTCAGTCTTGCTATTGGAAAATATAGTTTGAAGAAAAGACTTATTTTGGACCTGTCTGCCCCACACGGATCACTAGCCATACCAAGTATAAATGAGCTTATTGAAAAGGACTGTTGTTCCCTAACTTACGTCACTATTGATCAGGCTATTTCCCAAATCAAACAAGTTGGAAAAGGGGCATGGATGTGTAAAGTTGACATCACCGACGCTTTCAAACAAATACCACTCTGTAAAAATGCCTGGCCCTTTTTTGGATTTAAATGGGACAATAACTATTATTTCTACACTCGATTAGCCTTTAGATGCAGATCTAGTCCAGTCATTTTTGACACTCTTTCACAAGCTCTATGTTGGATCCTGGAGAATAAATACCATGTAGACTTTGTAGTACATCTGTTGGATGATTTCCTGACAATTGATGCACCAGTAGTGCACGCTCACCAAACAATGACCACCCTGTTGAAGCTTTTCAGTGTCCTTAACATTCCACTATCATCCCGAAAGTCAGTCGGCCCAGTGACCGAGATTGAATACTTAGGTATAATTTTAAACTCCCAAACTATGACAGCAAGACTTCCTGAGGACAAGTTGGTTCATTTAAGAGAGTTCAGCCAATCTTTTGGACAAAGGAGAAAATGTACAAAGAAAGAGTTGCTGTCTTTTGGGCCAAATGAACTATGCATGCAGAGTAATCCTACCTGGTCGTTCTTTCATCTCGTATCTGATCAACTTGTCTACTAAAGTGTCTGAACTTCGTCATCATGTGACTATATCTAGTGCCTGCAGAACTGATCTTAGTATGTGGCAAAAGTTCTTAGCTCAATGGAATGGTGTATCATTCTTTCATGATGACAATGTCACTTTGGCACCTGAAATACAACTTTTTACTGACGCAGCTGCAACCGTTGGTCATGGTGGATTCTATCAAAATGCATGGTTTGCTCAAAGATGGTCCGAGTTGTCACATATTATGCCATCTAAACCCTCTATTGCTTGGTTGGAACTGTATCCTATTGTTGTAGCTACTGTACTTTGGGGCGAGCAGTGGGAAAGGAAACGTGTGACTTTTTTATGTGACAATCAAACCACTGTTGATATCATAAACAAAGGTCGTTCCAAATGTCTCCTAATTATGTCCTTAGTACGTACACTAACATGGCATGCAGCTAAGGGTAACTTCGTCATGAGAGCAAGGCATGTTCCAGGGAAAGACAATGACATCGCTGATGCACTCTCACGGTTTCAGATGGATCGCTTCAGACGGCTGGCTCCACAGTCCGCCCTTAGACCAACCAAGTGCCCACACAGCTACGACGTAATGTGGACTTGAACAGTCACCTGCAGCGCGTATGGGAAGCAGCAGTCAGCTGCAACACTAGAGCTACCTATGCCACAGGATTTCAACGCTATCTTCGCTTCCTGTTAATGTTCAACGTGTACACTACCTTTGGCAGACCTCATGGATTACCGCCAGTCAGTGGAGCTTACTTAGAATATTTCATCGCCTATTGCTTTGGAGTGCTTCGATTGAAACATGATACGGTAAAAACTTACTTGGCGGGAATCAGATTCACATACCTGGAGGCTGGTGTAAGAACGCTATTTGATAACATCAACTCCGGATCATTAAACCGCCTACAGGCCTTGTTAAGGGGTTATAAGCGACTGCACGTCACCGACAGTAAACCACGCCTCCCCATTACTTTCAACATCTTATGTGATATTGTGAAAAAATTAAGAGCAGGATTTCTTGGCATGTTCAATGATTTAGTAATGGAATGTATGTGTGTTGTGGCCTTTTTCGGTTTTCTCCGCTTAGTGAAATAACATGTAGTGCTAGCTTCAATCCAGCTTTTCATGTGTGTATTGAAGACGTCTCATTTGATGTGTGTAGGAATAGGTGTTTGATTAAACTCAAAGCCTCTAAAACTGACCCTTTCCGACAAGGCGTCACCATCTCCTTGTTTGCCACTAAGAAGGAAGTGTGCCCAGTAATGGTGTTGTGTAAATTAGTAAAATGCCGTATTATCTGTGGAGGACAACCCACAGATCCCTTGTTTGTCAATCCCAAAAACACTGTGATCAACAGGAAGACCTTTCTTAATAATTTATCTTAGGTATTAAAACACATTGGACTTAATCCAGCTCTATATTCAGGCCATTCCTTTCGAATTGGAGCGGCCACTACTGCAGCAAAAGTGAGAATGGAGGACCATCTAATTAAAACACTTGGACGTTGGCGGTCGGATTGCTTTACCCGCTACGTTCGAACCCCAGAAACTGTCCTCAGAGCAGCCCAACTTTCTCTATGCAACACTCTGTAGTTCTCGCCGGTGTGTAGCACGTCAGTAGTGGCATGTGGCCGGTGTTCTGCACGTCAGTAGTGGCATGTGGCCTTGCTGATGTCTTCTAATGGGATTTTAAGGATGCTACTCTGTTTCTTTATGCTTATTGACCTGCTTGGATACCATTTGATATTTTCCTGGAAACACCTATTCCTACATGTTAATTTTTTATTTTTTTATTTTTGTTTTATTAACTAAGCCTATCTTTTTTGTAAGACCATATATTTCTCCCCTTGTATCTCTTGGTATCTTCTTCCTGCAACACTCAATTTATTTATTTTATACAATTTCTACAAATTCATTTCAATTCATTTCAATACTTAAGCACATTCCTTGGGGGCTCTCGGTAACAAACCTCATTTTGGGGCATTCAGCTATTAACCAGTAAAATAGCTTTTTGTACCCCTAAGGCATATTCTTTCATTTTACCCCATATTCTTCACAGCCACTTAACATATCTTTTTCATTTGCATCTGAGTCAGCCCCCATAAAATATGTTTTCACATGTTTTACTCCAATAAAATGTTTGCATTGACACCCTTCTTTCTTATGTTGTTGCACAAAAGAGGGACATAGTCTTCACTGTGCCTGTCTGAAATCATTACATTGTTAGAGAAGAACTTACAGACTGTAAAATGATTCTTAGACCAAGTTTGATACTTGATTTGTGGATCAGTCACTCAGCATATGTAGATAATGATTTTTTATTAAATTTTATTTTGATTTCTGGAGCTTTCAATTGAAACTTAACTTCATGGTTTTTTTCCAAAGCATAACAAAAGAACTTTCAGACCTAGCTCAATTCAACATCTGATCTAACTCTCATTGCATTTGACTGAAGTCCTTTTGACTGCAATCTTTCCTACTCTTAAGTTCATACCACCATACAAGAGCTTTATTTTATTCAAATCAGAAAGAAAATTCAATTGATGAGCCCAATCAAAATTGCTTATCATGTCCCCTGCAAGAAGCTTTGCATGAGACATAATGTTTTCAGTTCCATCCGTAATTCCGTTATTCCATAATTCCGTTATTCCGTAAATCCAAAATGCTTTCTTTTCAGGACCATATCTCAAAAACCATTCAATATTTTTTTTTACGAAACTTGGTATGTGGTTAGGTCTAGTTGTGGCGTGGTGCCTTTTGCTATTTTGGTTATTCTGAATTTAATTTTTTCTGGTTTCCATGGAAACAATTTGAACTTAGTGCAAATGGGGGGGTAGGATCCATTTCCTGGCCATATCTCAAAAACCGTTCAATATTATTTTTTTTACGAAACTTGGTTTGTTGTCAGGTTTAGTGGTGTAGTGGTGCCTTTTGCTATTTTGTTTATTCTGATTTTTTTTCTGGTTTCCATGGAAACAATTTGAACTTTGTGCATATGGGGGTAGGGTAATTTTCCAACCTATATATCAAAATCTAATTAGTATTATTTTGCTAAACCTGGTATGTTGTGAGGTCTAGTTCTTTGGTGGTACCTTTAGCTACTTTGGTTATACTTAATTTTTTTATTTTACTTGGTTTCCATGAAAACAATTTGAACTTATTGCATATTCGGGGCTGTAGATGCTAATTATAATATTTCATGACTGTGAGTATCAAATATCACCTTCCTTACAATAAAGAAGTTGACTTATATAACACTCTTCCTTATGCACCATTGAACTTGTATATCTCACGAGTCATTATTATTTCAAGTTCATTGATGCTAATATGTTAACCTTTTTATTTTATGTTTGGTACAGTTAGTTTCTGATATAAGTGGCAATAAGATGATTAGGTTTGATTAAAAGTTTGGACGGGTACATCGCTGTGCATCACATGCACATATTTCTAGTTAGCATGTATATCTCAGGTACTACGAAAGTAAACTCCAGGCATATTACTAGTTTTCTCCTCCATTGTTTGTGAAATATTTACTTCTAATTGTTGGGTGATTATTACATGGCAGGTAATGTTATCTCTTCTGGAATTCTATTTCACAGCTGACATTGAGACAAGCTCATGATCAGGCAGCAGCAAAATGGAAGAAATTAAAGGACAAGAAAAGACTTAAATGGATCAAAAAGGCCATAGAAGCTTTTGATGAGTACAAGGTATGGGTCATTCATGTCTTGATATCCTTATTACAGTAATCCAAATCCAATAACATTACATTCATAATATTCTTATCAGTTCACTATAGTGACAATAAAACAGGAAAACGTCTTGCTCTGTTATTGAAAACCAGACAGTGGCAAAAAACAATGACTTGAACAAAATTTTGGAAACTTACTTACAGCAGACACAAAGACAACTATGGGTTGGCAGAGTTTAGTAGCTGATAGATATAAAAACTAATATACATGTAAGGGACACAGAATATCGACTTCTAAAAAGTTTATATCATCGTTAACATTTTTCTTCAAAATGCAGAAGTGAATTCAGGAACATATTTGAAATTATCTTAAGACATACTCTATTTCCGCTCTTATTTAAACAACAAAAACATTAATGAAATATACTCTGTGTCTCTTTAAGTAATTCTTGAAACCCAATTATATTTCCACAACTCTACAAATAAGCATTTGCCATTCATAAGCTGAAGCATTGACCAAATGTTTATCACTAGGCTGAAGCGGTTGAATATCAAAGGACGCATCCCAGATATGCACCAAAGGTCAGCTGTCTTACTCGTATGGAACAGAGGTTGAAGGAACAGTCTGAGGGCATGCCTCCAAAACCACCACAGTGAGTAGGAGAATCAGTTCTTTTCTTCACATATGTGTTATGAATATTTCATTCTTTTATAGAAATTCAAAATTTCAAAATTCAAACAATTTTATAGATGGAAAACTTTGTCATGACTGTGAGTTTGGTGGCAGTGTTTCCTCCCAAGAGACTTCTAACTTCCTACTGTGTTGTTGAATAAGAATTTCATTTGTAACTAACCTGTATTTAAGTTAATGGGGATTATAATGTATAGATCTGTGATCGCTATTAACAAAGGCAACAACACCCTAAAACATATTAAAGGCCAAGAAGCTGATATCTTACAGATCCCCAGGATAATGGGGATTATGATTTGTATATTTTGTGATCATGCGTTCCAAATAATGACCAATCAATAAATAAATATATAGAATATAGAGCTTATGGCTTTTTATCTACATTATATTAATCTCAACATCTTTATTTAATCTTAATTCACTCGCAAGGAATCTTAATGAAGATATTTAAAATAAAATATAAGTAAATGGGTAACTATTGTGCGCTATAGTCCATCCAAAGCATGCTTAAAGCGCTACTCATTTATTACCCTGAAGGAATTGTACTTTCGATGTTGCTACTAAGCGCTTTGCGCGACCATGTAGGTCCATACATCCGGTATTCAGGTACCCAATTGTACAGCTGGGTGGACTGGGTGCAATGTGGATGAAGTGCCTTGCCCAAGGACACAACAAGGTGTAAAGCCAAGATATTTAACATGTTGCTTCAATTGTAGGAATTATCTCCAGCTGTACAAGAAGCTTCGTTTCTCTGACATGCACCAAGAAGGAGCGAGTTTTGCCGACACCAACAATCGGATCTACCAAGAGTGGCTGCAGCTCAGTGAGGCTGAGAGAGAGGAGTACAAGCAACAGGTCAAACAGGTTGGTATTACACATCTCCTCTTGCTTACTGTATAAGTCTTCTTTTTTACTGTATTAATGGAGAAGCTAAGCTTATTTCTTTTTAATAAAATGTCAATCCGAAGCAACAAATTCAGTAAAGCCTGAACAAGAAAAGCCTTTAAAAAGGCAAAGTTGGTGGCACCCTAATTAGGCTAGGAAATACTGCGAAATAATAGGGTACAAATAGGATAGGATTTGCATTATGGCAAATGAGTAGATTAAGGCCAACAAAAGAACAAAAGACCTACATGCTATCCTCTAGTTAGAAAAGGTTATAATATCATTTGTTCATTGCATCAAATAAAATAGAATAGTGAGGCAAATATGCTGTGATATATATATATATATTCAGTTCCTTTTTAAACAACACTCAACAGTCAGTCAGTCACCAATTTATCCCTTGGAGAAAGGCGAAAGGGATCTATTTTTAGGATATAGGTCACAATTGATAGCGTCCAGCACCGCTCAAGATGTTCGATGGTTTTGCAAATTAATATGTCCACATGCATCAGTTATAAATTGATTGTTTCTAAACTCTCAAGGATTGACAGGACAAGATATATTGAAGTATTGTCTGAAGCCTATTTCACTACCTCTATATCTGTCACTTAGTGATATCACACTAGTTGACTTGCCTTTTCACATTCTCTACTTATCGACTTGTAGCTGCTTGTTTCTCGCGTGTACCGTTGTAAAGAAAGGGTTTTTTACTAATATGGAATAGACGTTTCTGACCTTTCGTGAGAAATATATGTGTCTAATGTAGTTCACGTGCATTCATGAAGAATTGCACTGCCGTTTTGACGCTTAAACACCACTGATTGGCCTTCATGTTGAGATTTGCATAAACAATCGTTTTTCGTATTAAAGGTTGCCAATTATTTCGGAATACCAACATGGTCACATGGTTCAAAATTTAATACAGATATGTTCATTGGTTTACGATATTGCCGAAATACAAAGAGGCTAAGTATGATTGGTTGAAAGTTCCTTTGAAAATTGCAAGTGTAATATAAAGAGACATATCAGCTGTTAAGATAGTTGGAGGCCTTTGGGCCTCCAATGAATTGTTATCAATAACACATGTATATTAACATTAATGTCCCCTCAAACTTCACTTATGTAGAACTGTCCCTTTAACACATTAACCCTTAAGATGCGGGTCCCGGGCCTGTCCGGGTTGAAATTTGCTTTGACCGCATGTCCTCTGGGCGAGATGCGACATCGAAACTCTATTTTTCTCACGCTAGCTCATTAACGCCGAGGGTCACAGTAGCGAAGGACGGGCAATTGTTGCACGGCAGTAGTGTCAGTTTAACGCTAGTACTTTCCGTCCGTGTGTCGCTAAGCTACCGAATTTTGTTTCGTTGGTGTTCTAAATAATGCGCGAACATGCTCCGAAAGTTATGAGAGTATTGATAATGTTTATCGTACCGAAAATAAACGTTAAAATCACTCAATTTTTCCCCAAGCGCCGCCGAACGTGCTAATAGCCTGTGAGCATTTTCTACCCTCTCGCACGAGCTTACCGACCCGCGCATGCTATCGTTTACTGAGACGCGTGCATTTTGACCCTATGCACGCCTTCCTATCGCACGCCCTATGTTCTGAACCCTTGGGCGGATTTCAATACCGGTTGGATCATTTGAAAGAGCAGAAAATTGTCTTCAATTCAATATAAAATACATAACTACGCTACCTGAATTGAAGATACAGCATGTGCCGCAAAAAAGGTGATTTTTACATATTTTTAGTTTTACACCATTTTGTCACATAAAATTTTACATCATGTGCTCAACGTATTTTGACAATTTTTATATCATAAGACAGAGGGAAAGATTGTCTTTCTTTCCATGTAAAATGTGTACATGCGCAAAAATAAATAAAGACACGGCAAGCGCCGCACAAAAAGCTAATTTCTCTGTCAAATCATGTTAACTGAACGGCGATTTTGACACGTGCCTTTCTTTCGCTCATATCTTCTCAACATCAAGGCGTATTTTTAAATTGATTACCTCATGATAAAGAAGGAATAATTGTCTTCGATTTGATATAAAAAAATTATATACACCATATAGAATAAAGATACAGCAAGTTCCGCAAAATTGTGACTTTTGTTTATTCTTTACGTTTTTACCATTTTCTCGCACTTTATATCACATAAACTTCTCGGTAAATTTTGCAATTTCATATATCAAAATATAGAGAAAAGGATGATCTTTATTGCCATATAAAATTGGTATGTACAAGAAAATCAGAAAGGACCGGGAGAGCATCGCACAAACAGACAATTTCTCTATTCATATTTTGTTTACCGAGAAGCGATTTTTTTTCAACTGCTTTTTACACTTCCTATCCATTTAACGGCAGAGCGCATTATCATCTTTTTTTTATCACAATAAAGAGGAAAGGATCGTCTTCAATTCTATATAAAATTTGCAAATTACAATTAGACAATAAAGGAGCGGTTAGTGATGTCGCAATTATCAAAATCTGTTCTGAAATACCCGAGGGTACCATCTTTGCAAAATTTATATTTTCCAAACCAAGTGGTACATATTTGTTATTTACATATCATCGTAAAGCAGAAATAAATACCTTCATTTTCATGTGAAATTTGCCCATATTTGCATCAAAATAAAACGTGTGGAAACGATGCGACATATGTTGCGGTAAGGCGATTATCAAAAACTTTATTACTAGCTATACCCACGTTTCGTTGGTAATAACTTCTAATTACAGTGCAAAAGATTGTTATGATTTATTTCTTCGTAAAGAAGAATAAATTACCTTCAATTCCATATATAATTTGCATGTATACAAAGCGAATAACATGATTTATAAAGTTGGAAATAAAGACAATTTATATTGTGTGTGAGTGTATGTTTCAACGGGGATATCCCGCCTGCACGCGCTGAGCGCGTGCGTTTGCCCGGGGCTATTAGCTTAGTAATATTACTGTGGGGTCGGAAAGTTATCGGGATTTATCATTACCCTGTTGTCGTAATTTATATCTTTCGTTTAGGATGGCGTATCGTAATAAAATTTATCGTGAAATATAGAGCAAGAAATTAGCTTCAATTCCGTATATAATTTGCATGTGTGCACTCAGTGATTAAATGATTTTATAATGTTTGAAATGAAGACAATTTTAAAAATTTAGTAAAATTCGTTCCAGACGTATTATAAAAATAATTTTTATTTCGATGTGAAGAGGAACCATTCATCTTTAGTTTCGTTTTGATTTCGCGCATGCGCTCTTGGAATTTATTGAGTTATGGCGCCCGAATTGAAAACAAGTTAACTTCAGTTGTAGAAACCGTTCCAGGGGTGATAGAAATTTCATTCAAAGTGTCAAGTAAGTATCATCCATATGTAACACGGGATTCGCCGACTAGCTTTGTATAAAACGACGATAACGTCCGTATTCCGCCATGTAAACACGCCATATGTTGTTAAAACGGTCGCGGCTCGCGGTGCAAAATAATTCAGCCACAGGGGCTAATTGCGCTATAACGGTAGCGAGGCGAGTGCTAAATAATTCAGCCACGGGGGCAAAACTGGTCAAAATAATATTCAGCAACTTAAGGGTTAACAATAATGTTTCACTTATATAGTGAGTGAGTGAGTTATTGTTTAACGCCGCTTTGGCAATATTTCAGCCATTAGCAGCGTGTCACTTATATAAGGCTGTCCCTTTAACACATTAACAATAATGTCCCCTCAAACTTTACTCAAACAGAACTGTCCCATTAAGGCATTAACACTAATATCCCCTCAAACTTCACTGATATACACTGTTATATACTGATTAACACAGCGCTGTGTTCTCTCCACAGGCCAAAGAGGAGTATGCTGCAGCCTACCAGGAATATCTGGAGGCTCACCCAGAAAAGGCAAAACCAGCAGACAAACTCACCCCTGTAAGTAAAGTACACACACTATTGAAAAAAAAAATGGAAAACCTAATTCATGAGACAAGGAAACATTCTTTAGAGTTACAGCAGAAAGCTTAGTTTACTGGAGAAGAAACATGTCCAGGTTCTTCTGATAGAAGTTTGCAACAAATCCTACAAAAACTGTCCCTTGATCTTTTTCAACTTTCTGCTCCATGACAATATTGGAAGTTTATATCGGAACCAAATTCATAATGGTTTATCTTGCTTTGTAATCAGATTAGAACTAAGAGAAGTTGGCCAGATTCCTTGTATGGCAGTAAATGTCGCAAAGTCATTGTTTTCATTTGCAATGCGCTACCATTGGTTTATGAAATGGGAGTGTCAAGGCACAGGTTTTTAATGTTATTTTCAGCTAGTTGTTAAAGAATTCATAATTCACAAGTAGATATGGACTATTTCAAGGCACCATGTCAAGGTGGCATATGAAACTAGAAATTGCAAATGTATGGAACTAGATACAGTACTTATATCCCATATGTGTCTCAGCCAGTGACTAAGGAAGTTGAATATATATAAATTCTTATGCTAACCAAATAGCTAAAAATTTTAGATTGCAACTTAAACAACTGATAATGTATTGCATAATGTAAATGAAACCAATTTAAATCTATAATGTATGCAAATCTATAATCTCTAATCTATAATGTATGCTTGAAAACGGTGTAAGAATCTATACCGAAACGTCGCTACCAGTACAATAAAGAAAATGATTATCCATAAATTCCTTGTTGTCCTTATACCCACAACTTCTAGAATGCCACTCAAACAGCTTATGCAAATCTTAACACCAACTGTCCTTTGTTTTTATACATAGAAAAAGAAGAAGAAGGAAATTGTGAATGGGCATATTGAGGATGAAGCATCTGACACAGAGATGTCCCCAAGGCAAAACCATAAGGTTAGTCGTGCAATCATCACATATAATGGATCCAAATAAAACTTATGGTTATCTGAAGAAGATGTCAAATGATAGAGCTAATGATTAGATTAACTGTTATTTTGATGCATTAAAAATAATTTTATATCAATGGAAAGCTTTTTAACTTTTTAACTGATGAGAATTCTAATTTATAGATTTGTTGACCTAGAGACCCCTAGTAAGGGCCACAGTGACCTCGCTCAAATATCCCATTTTGGTATTCTTCTCCAGAGGCAAGAGGCCTAGAAAGATGAAAGTTTATGTACAGACTACAGCTGATGGGGATTTTAATTTGTAGATTTGATGACCCTTAGAGTGACACTTCAATAATCCTTTTCCTAATTTTTTTTCCTCTCTTTTTATTTTTAAAGGAAAAGGCCTAGTAATCTAAAATCATGTGTGCATAGTCCTTAGCTGATGAGGATTATAATAGATTGATTTGGTGATCCTTTGGCATATCATCTGGTGACCGTATGACTATATATATAAATTAAGATAGCCTGAAGAGTGTCAGAGCCAATGACTCTATTTTTCTCTGTACTGAAAGTATTTACAAGGGTTTGAATTTGCCTCTGCAACTGCATTTCATAAATTTCAAAATCAACCTTACATTCTAACATGACACGAAAACTAGAATGAAAATACTGCTTTCTGATTGGTTACCTTAATCAATTTTGGAGTGATTATTTCGCTAATAATCACCTCTAAATATTTACGACCGATTCACATTCATACGCGCACGTTTACAAACTCCATTCGCTGAACTTACTGTTTTCATCGCCTTACAGACGAGCAAAATGAACTTTAAATCAATTCTATACAGACATTGAGAAAACCGTTCTTTTTAAATCAAATTTAGAAGATACATCCATTCTGTGGTATATTTTTTGTTGAAGTAGTTTATTTTTTATCACTAAATTTAATTTCAAACAGAGCTCGCTTCTTACCGTAACGCGTGGTAATGTAGCGATTCGTCAAGTGAACCGAGGGGACGTACGTTATTCTTCAACTTTCCTTCCCTTTCTCCCCTCTCATTCATAAGTGACCACATTTCGAGACAGTGTATTCAACCATGACAAACTATAAAGCTTTCTTGATCATTTATTCAATTAGTTGACATCTTGCGTGAGAAGTTAGCGCTAGATGTAAACGACTACTTTTAGAGTAACGTCCCTTGATTAGGTCAGTCCTTGTCGGTATTGTAGGGGTGATAGGTGTCCTATGTATTTACGTGAAAAACGTAACTGTGACGGGATAAACAAATCTGTCTTTTGTTGATTTTATCATCAATGAAATAAATACTTAAGGGTAATATTTAAAACCTGTTGGTTTATGTTTTGATATTTTTTGTTATTATTGAAGCGTGTTCTTTGAAAATGAACTGTACCGTAGTTTCAAAAGCAAGTGGAACCGGTCTGTACTGGTTCGACCTAATCACATTGTTGTTGCGCAAGGCAAATTAGTTCCTCATTATATTTCTAATTAGTCATGTTAGAATGGAGATAAATCCCTTCTGTTTTTTATTTTGGGGTTGTATGTCGTGCATTTTTCACATTTCAAACCGTATGTCGTGCATTTTTCACCCCTAAATTAACATTTCAAACCGAGGTTTGAAATGTTAATTTAGGGGTGAAAAATGCACGACATACAACCCCAAAATAAAAAACAGGAGGGATTTATCTCCTAATTATTGCCTTTGCTGTATTACACTCAAACCAACTTTTGTAATTGTTTGTTGACCTGTTCTGGATGTAAACAAGGGTGACAGAAGGACACTCTACCAACTGAGCTATATATGGTCATTACTGTTTTTTATAGGTAGCTGAGCCAGTGAGATCGGCACTGTCTTACTACATTGAAGAACAAAGCAGGGAACTGCTCGGCTCTGACTCTGATGCTAGTGAGTCGGATCTCACCATGGCGCTCACCATTAGGTTCAAGAAGCTCTCTGACGAAGAAAAAGTTGGTATCCTCAGTTTACGAAGTGTTGAAGAGACGTTACAATATATTGTAGTATCATGTATAGTAATACTTAATTTGATTATATATGTAAAATAATACATTGTCAAATACATATATAAATATAATTGTGATGTTATTGAATTATGATTCATATTGGTCGCTCTGAAATTGTCTATTTTGTCTAAAAAATCATGATTCTTGTAATTATTAAATTTTGTTTTAATGCTCAAAATAAGGGTATTATGACATTAATGTTTCATGAAATGTCCGTATCGTCGTAATTCTATGAAATAAGCTTAAAAAGAGGTAGTAAGCTAAAAAGTTTTAGGTTATTTAAACAAAAGAAATTTAAGAAAATTTACCAGCATTGATAGAAAATTACCAGGTCAAACTCCTTGTAAGTATCAGCTTTTCATTGAACATCTTTTTGTTTTGTTTAAAAAATTGTTTAATTGTTTTTATTTATCTAGCAAAAGTATCGTGACATGGCTGCAAAGCAGAGGAACCAGACACTTTCAGCTGCCCATGTGTAAGTTAATGGATTGGTGTTTAATATGAGTGCCTAGACATACTCTACATGGTCATAAATAGTCTCAATAGTTAAGCCTATAGCAATTATATGATAGTCACAGGAAGTCATGAAATCTTTTGCTAAACTCTGCTCAAATTAAGCACTTCTTGGGCCTCAGGCAGAAACCCCAAGCAGCAAAAGATTGCAGTGCAAACTTGCTGCAAAATTTCAGCCAATGAAAACACTTCTTGTATAGAGGGTATGCTCCAAGCCATTGAGGCCTATGTCATGATTCAGTTGCCATGTCATATGACTGTTCTGTCAAGTAGATTAAAAGTACTTACTGCTTAATGTAATAAATTATTTTTTCAAAAGCATTCAGGAAAAAAATTAATAATTAATTAGTGAATGATAACTTTTGCAACAGCACAGGAAGTGCTCAAATTAGAACAGAGCTTAGCTTAGGACTTCGTGACTTGTGCCACCCCAATAGGGATAGAATGACTAATTTGATAACTCTTAACTCATAATGAATCAATTGGTTAAATATTTATATATACAGTGAAAGCCCTGTGCCTATCTGTTATCAGGTTTATTGAAAGTAAAAATTTATGCTTTTGCTGTATCTGTATTTTAATTTTTAAAATTGTTTTCTTACAGTGACACGACTCAAAAGAAAAAAGGAAAAGCTGGAAGGTGAGAGTTTTATATAGAACAACTTCATTATTTAGTGGAACTATGACATAAAGTACATGAGTGTATTTTTTCTATTTTATCAGGGTAACACAAAATATTATTTGGTAGATGGTACTAGAATGATAATTTCATTAAAACAAGGTATAACGTATTATATTGTATGTAGACTATAACACCTGTGCTCTCTTCATTCATTAGATTTCACTCAATGTTTGAATTTGTTTTCAGTATAAAAGTCAAATTAGGGATGGGTAAAACATACCCGGGGGAACCAAAGAAACCTCCAACGTAAGTAAAATCAATCTCTTCATTGAATGTTTATCTATTTCATCTTCATAATTGTTATTAATTGAGTGGAGATTCAAGACATGCTTGACATGTATGTTGAGTTTGAAATTATTGATTATTGATTGTATGAAATTCACATGCAGCGATAGGTAGATAATTGAGTGTTTGCCTCTTCTTTCTATAAATGTACTAATGACCTTGATTAACTTTGTTTTCATATTACTTCTTTCATTGGGAACTAAGTTAAGGAGGGAATCGAGTTTTATTGATCACCATATTTTTTATTTCACAATAGCAATTTTTTTTTGTAATACTGTTTTTTCAATTTCTCCTATGCTTTGAAAAAATATTGGAATATATGCTGAAACATGTTCATTATGAAATAAACAAAAGACCCTAGTCTTCCTTATTGTACAAACTTAAAGAGTTCCCGCTCAGCTTCTATGCTTTCTATTTGGTGTTTTTATATGTGTTTTCTCCACAACCGCAGGAGTGGATATAGCCTATTCTCCTGCAAGATGCTCTCTAAACTGACACAAGTACCAAGCACCCAGAGGATGTCCGTCATTGGTCAGAAGTGGAGGGCTTTGTCAGACACAGAGAAAGAATCCTACAACAGGAAGGCCAAGAAAAAGATGCGAAAGTATGCTGAGGAAATGGAAACTTTCAAAGAGGTATGAATTGGTTTAAGAAATATTAAAAAGTAAAGACTTGTCTTTAAGAATATGATTCATCTTCATTTGAAATCTTTGTGAAAGTAGGGCTCATCTTATGTTGACTTTACTAAGAGATTAAGATTTTTATTGTAATTGAAAATCATTTTACAAATTGTCAACAGCAGAAACTGTCTTTGAAAGGCCTGATTATGGCATTGTATCAAGTAGGTGCCAATCACTGAAATTAACTTCTCGACTTCTTTTGCAGAACTACTGTAAAGATAAAATCAATCCTAAAGAAAAGAAAACGTTTTCACTGATAGACATTGGTTTAAACCCTTTTTGAAACCTTATTCTTTATCCTTGACAATCATTTGATGGTGGGGCCTTGGTTTGTTTTCAGCTTCCTTTCTTTCAATGTCTTTACAGTAGTTGATGAGAGTCTATCTCAATGTCTTATTTGTTGTCGTTAGAGGACTGATTCCTTATGATTTGGAACCAGCCTTTGGTTTACCTCTGAAAATTTCTCAGATGTTTTGATGGACTACAAAGAGATTTCATTCACCAATCACCTTATCCAATGCTTCTCTTCTCGCGTTGTTTTCTTTTGGCTTGAGGTTGGGACCTTGTTTTGGCTTGTTTATGTCTAAAAATTGTTCTGATGTTTTGATGGACTACAAAGAGATTTCATCCATGTGTCATCTCATCCAATGCTTCTCTGCTCACACCATTTTCTTTTGGCTTTAAGATGATGGCCACTGAGAGGGGAGGTGAGCAGAGTGGCAATGAGTTGGAGAGAGCCGGACCTTCAAAGATCAACACCAAGAGGTCAAGGAATAAAGCCTCTTCAAGCTCATTTCAGGAGTCAGTTGTATCAAGTTCAACCATACAAAGAGATACTACAGATGAAAAGAAGGCTGACAACCTTAAATCATCTAAATGCTTACAGAAACTTGAAGGTGTGCCAGATCTTATCCAAAAGGATGAAAATGAAGATGATGCGGATAAGACAAGCTTCAAAAACTCCATCTCTGACCTTGGTTCTGAAGGTGACCAATGTGATTTCAAACTTGAGATTGATAATGCAGAGAGTGAGGGGTCAGAGAGCAGGAACAACAATGACTTTGGGAATGTGGAGAACATTGATGTCAGCCCAGTACTTTGGGGGAAAGAGATGAGAATTTGTCTCACACCTGTGGATTCTCTTGGGGTGGATCAAAATGGTATTGAAAATAATGATGACAATAATTTCTTGGAACCCAAATCAGCCTCTTTCACTGATGATGACAGTTTCAGTCCCGTTTATAGTTGCAAGGATGTGAAAGTGGAGATTGAAGACAATTTTCCACCTAGTGTTTCTCAATCTCTAGAATCCGCAACTGAAAGTGAACACGGAATTGCTAGCTCTGACGGAACCATCATCAAATCTGAATATGTCTTTAATAATGTAATTCCTCTCAAAGAAAAACATCTCTGTAAAGCAGAATCACATATGTCCAGTCAACAATATGATCCCAAGTTTCGGCCAGGAAGCCTTGAATTGTTCTCAAGTGGTGAAAGTGTAGTTGATAATTGTTACAATATAAAACCAAGCCCCGACTGTGTAAGCTGTAGTGAGGTGTCGGTGTACCTGCCTTCTAAGCCCCCTAGTCTCCCAACCTCCATCATAGACCAGTGCCTCAGTATATCTAGGGGTCTTGAAGTAAAGGATATGGATCTGGCTGCTGCAGAGATCCTTACTACCTTCTCCATCTCACCAGAGCAGGCTAGGGCTGTAGAAGCAGCAACAAGGCAGCAGAGTGCTTCTGATGAATGGTATTACCACAGAAGGGGTCGACTAACTGCTTCAAGCTTTGCTCAGATTTCTCTTGCCAACATGAATCAGAAAACCTCCTTGTTAAAGAAAATCCTGTCCACCACACGCTACCCTACCTCCTCCTGGGGACTAGATCATGAGAGGGTGGCCCTGAATGCTTACAAGACTCTCCTTTCTCCTCACCATGAGAACCTGCAGCTCACAGAATGTGGCCTAGTGATCAGCCCGGATTCCCCCCACCTTGGAGCCACCCCAGACTCCTGGGTGTCGTGTGAGTGTTGTGGACAGGGGGTTGTCGAAGTGAAATGTCCCAACTTCCTACCAGCATTCAAATCTGTTCAGTCCTCAAGGTGCTCCTTCTCCTTCCTTCAGCAGCATGAGCGGACACGCCCCTTGTGTCCCCCGTCCCTCCCCCGGGACCACAGCCACCACTACCAGATACAAGGGCAGATGGGGTTGTGTGGGGTCCAGTACTGTGACCTGGTTTGCTGGACTCCCACTGACATCCATGTAGAGAGGGTGGTCTGGGATCAGCAGTTCTTCAAACAGCTCAAAAACACTCTGGATGTTTTCTATAGAACTAATGTCATCCCAGCCATTCTTTCTGGGCATTATGATGAAAGCTCACAAAGTTGAGATGGTGATTGGTGATTGTGCTAGGGATCAGCATTTCTTCAAATAGCTTAAACACAATCTTTATCTTTTCTATAAGAATGTTATCCTAGCTATACTTTCTTGAGATTATGTTGAAAATTCTAAATTTTGAGGTGTAAGGTGGATGAACAGTCTTCAACAATTGCCCATTGAAAATGCAAACAGGGACCAATTCTTCCCTGCTTTCAATCAGATAGGGGCAAGCTGTGCTTAACCAAGGACAAATGTCATTTTGATGTCATTCAGTTTATATATAATTTTGAAATCTTCATTGAAATTACTGTTCGTCTTCACAGATTAAAAGAGAAGTTGATGACATTTAACAAATTTTTTGTCTCCAATTATTTAAGCTGTTGATAAAGCATGTACAAGTACTATGGGGAAACTTATCCAGTCAAATCAATTTTGATTACCTCACTCTGTTACGTTTACGGAGGATTATTTTCAAGACTCCATTGATCATTGACTGTCCTGGCTCATTTCACTGTCTTTCTAGCCTAGCTGGCAAATCACAACTACATTTTGAACTTTAGACAAAGGCCTTTAAGAACAACTAGATATGGGTAATTAAGTATCCGGATCAAAATTGAATATATCCAAAAACTAGAAGAAAAAAATAGAACGAAACTGTCTACTAGAAGCAAAAGGGTTTGTAATATAATTTGTCACTACTACATAGTACACTACTATGGATTTGCTTTAGGAGCTGTTTTTGGTTGGTATATTTAGTCAAATAGATTCCTTAACTCTAATCAATTCCTTGTAGCCACTGGTTACCTGACAAACTGGCATGCCTGCTCACACATGGTTCTATGCAATATTTAACAGAAGTGAGGTTTCTTCTTAACAATAGTAGTAGCTGATGGTAGGGGTATTAGTCAAATACTGTTGAATGTGTGGTCAAATCATCCAAACATAACTTTCCAATGTAACTCTTAAGATCTTAGGCGCTACTCGAAAAGTATCATTGTTACCGATGACATTCAATATCATAAACCTTATACTTGACAAACTCCATCAAGTATTTTGATTATTTACAAATTCAGCAATAATTTGAAACTAGAATTATGTTCAAAGTAATTCATTTGTATACATAGAAAAATAAACTCCAGCCACAGGGAGGTGTAATCGTGTATTGTCAAAAACAACAGTCTAGAAAACAGCTGGAAACATAGTCCTGCTTCATGACTGTGTATATAAAGGAGCCTTAATACAGTCTAGTTCCTCATACAGCAAGTCTAGACTGACTGAATAAATAAGGAGCCCAA
This sequence comes from Phorcus lineatus, assembly GCA_921293015.1. Lineage (NCBI taxonomy): Eukaryota > Metazoa > Mollusca > Gastropoda > Trochida > Trochidae > Phorcus > Phorcus lineatus. The sequence goes on from OV121081.1 coordinate 53,502,093, forward strand.
AACAAAAATTATGGATGAAGGAACATTTAATTATTAAAATTTTTCAAAGACAAAAAATTTTTCTACTGGAAACAATGATCACCCACCTATCACTATACTCAAAAAACAAGTAGCAATAGTGATAAGTGTTAGATTGTCGACTCAAGCTGTTTTCTGGACTGCTGTTTATGACAATTAAGGTCTCTGTGTGTCCTGTTGCTGTTACATCATCTTGATATCATGGATCGGTATTGCATAAATTTTTCAAATTTCAATGTGTGCATCTCATTTGCTCTACAACCAATTCACTGTGCATGGCTGACTACTTGTGCTCTTCTGGAGTATTTTGTACACTTGATAGTTTTCAAATATGATTGATCACCAATGTTGCAAATTGTACACCTATTCTGAAAAAATCATTTCTTCATTTCATAGAAATATTTTTGGAGTATTCGAGTGCTATGTGTTACAAATTTAATTTGAAGAGTATATTCTTAGTTAACTAAGTGAGAAAAGGTTTCGAAATATCAAACCAGATCATAATACGTTGGAACTAACAGTAGAAATACTAGCTTCATTGTTTTTGTACACGTCAAAATAACTAAATACACCTAAGTTACAAAATGTCTACACATTCACCGAACAGAAGGTAGGCAGGTCTGACTGTGCTGTGGGTTTAAGTATTTTGCTCTCAAGTCTTGCATTACAGCGAGTCAAAACCTGTAGTTCCTCTAAAGATACTTTGAATGATTCAAATCTTAAGATTTTCCTCAAACTAAACTTGCCAGTCCAATAAAGAAGACAGAAATGTGTCATGAAAAAGTAGGTTTTCAACCAGCCTATGTTGATATTTTTGATACGATACCATGTCTGAACCAGTTGGTACCGCTCAAATGGCCATATTGCTGAACCCTTCTTGACAGACGGTTTAATTCACTGATAAATCTCCATATTGCTAGCTGTATAACAAATAATTGTTGATGAAATCAATTTTAGTTATCTGCATTTCATCTCTGTCTCACCTTGCCTCAGAGTATCACCATGTTATTTGTTTTGCAGTCTTTAACAGAAACGGAGTTGGCCGACTTTGAAGCTATGGTTGCTGACAGAGGAAAGAAGAAATAATCACAGCGTGTAAACATAGTCTCCAAACATCATCTCCATTCCTTCATTTAGATACAAAGTTTAGAAATTCAAACTTTAATTTTAGGGGGATATGGTTTGTGACAGACTTTCTTATCAATTTACAAACCTTTTTTTATATTTATACATACCATTGTAATTGATGTGATTTCAATATATAAGTATTACAATGCTCTGAATATAATACAAAGACAAAAGAAATGCCAGTTTTGTGTAACTTAGGTAATTATGTATTTTGGTATGATATGTATGTTACAGTCAATGTCTAAATCAGTCAATCTGTAGATCGACTGAAATTTTTAGTCAATCTGTAGATTGCCTGATTCACTCAGGCAATGTATAGATTGACTGAAAAAAGCAGTCAATGTACAGATTGACTGAAAATTTAGGCTGATTTTCAGACAGATTGACTGAAATGAATTATGCTCATTAATGAAATCACATAATACTTCTGTTATCCTACAGAAAGTTAATTAATTCATGTGGTATGCTTTGACAACAGATTGGCAGCCAGTTCAAAAAATAATTCGATTGCTTCTAAGCCAAAGATTAACTCTGTCTAATGTTTTAAGAGATCAGAAATGGTTAAGCAGCTGATAAATGTGATTGTGTGAATAACTAATAGGAAGCCACAGTTAGATTCCTCCTCAATCCTGTAATCCTACAAAAAGCTAATTAATTCATGTGGTATGCTTTGACAACAGATTGGAAGCCAGTTCAAACGATAATTTGATAGTTTATTTAATCACAAAGTCAAACAATGATCCAAAGAACAGAGAAGGGTCATACTTATAGTCTATCGAAACATTATTGTCATAGATCTATGAAAGAAAGTCAACAGCAAGAATTATGCATTGCTCTTTCAACTCTTTCAATGGATAAGTCGATGGAAGATTCCTTTCGTGAGGAACTTTTGAAGAAGAGAGAATTTGACAAACATGACAAGTCCTTATTATTGACGAGGACAGAGTATTTCTCTTTGCTTGAAGAGTTAAAAGAAGCAAGTGCTGCCAAAAGTAAATCTTCTCGTCAGTATTACATCCTTGGTCGCTATGAGATACTGCATTGTGGCGACGTTGAAAAGTTAATCAGAAAACGCAATGCTACTGATGATGGGCCCATTTACTTTACACATATCGATGATATGTTTGACATTGTTAAGAGAGGTCATAGTTCAACTGGACAAGCCGTTTTTGAAGAGATATGTCAATGTGACCCGCGATGCTGTAGAATTGTACAAGTCACTTTGCGTAGAATGCCAGAAGAAACGTAAACGGATCACAACCAAAGGAGTAGTTGTTAAACCCATTTTATCAAAGGACTTTGGATCACGAGGCCAAGTAGACCTAGTTGATATGCAGTCAATGGCAAGTGGCTCATACAGATGGATAATGGTCTACCAGGATCATCTCACTAAATACTGTGTATTACGTCCATTAACATCCAAACATGCTTCAGAAGTTGCCTTTTAGTTGATGGACATTTTCTTGCTACTTGGAGCACCTCAGATTTTACAAAGCAACAATGGCTCCGAGTTTACAGCATCCGTTATCACAGAGCTAAAACTTATATGGCCTTATCTTCTCATGGTACATGGTAAGCCGAGACATCCCCAGAGTCAAGGTTCAGTAGAAGTGCAACAGCAGGTATCTCTCCAGACTCCATTAATGAGCATAATTCATTTCAGTCAATCTGTCTGAAAATCAGCCTAAATTTTCAGTCAATCTGTACATTGACTGCTTTTTTCAGTCAATCTATACATTGCCTGAGTGAATCAGGCAATCTACAGATTGACTAAAAATTTCAGTTGATCTACAGATTGACTGATTTTAAACATTGATAAATTTTACACAAAATGCTGCCTTCCGATTAGATAAAACAAGGTCACATGAACATCAGGACTACCCAATCAATGTAGCATTGTGGACGAAGCCACCCATCCTACTGTTTTTTTCAAATATTGGTTTCAAAGTGCTAAGTTGAGACTAAATATTCATATCTGAGTTCGATTTTGATTGTAACAGTTTATTAAAAAACAAAGATTAATTAGTTTTTATAATCTTCTTGTGCACTGCATTTTGACAATGACCTCACATGACTAAGGCGGCACTATTGTGGACAGAGCTTGAGGCCTTTTGTAAATAAGTCAAAACAGTTGTTTTGCTGTAATTTGTTTATGAATTTAATTGAAATTTTCAATTCAATTAGAAAACTAAATTAAACTGAATTTCAAAATTTGAATTCATAAGAAATAGATTTCATGATGTGTTTGTTCACTGGCTTATTAATGGTTAGGAAGTTCATTTTCAACTGTAGTATAAATTGCATTCTTCAACTTGTTTATAAACCCGTGAACAAACACATTATGAAATCAATTTCTAAACATTTACATAAGAGGTAAGCTTTATACAATATATAAAGGGATCACCTATTTTAAAAACAACTTTTAGATCATCATACCTTCAAGGCCAGATTGCCTAATTCCAAGTCTGAATAGCATACACTAATATTTCATGTTACATCTTTTAACTGTTATGTGCAACATCTGCTATTCGTGGATGTTTTAAAAGGTGCTAGTGTATGTATATCCTATTGGATGATCCTTGAATATTTGTAGGTTAATTGTTGTTATTCTCTAAAACAGCAATTAGAAGTGGTAATAGTAGTAACTTATTGCCTGATATTATTTACAAGCTGGATCAACCAGAATAGACCCATAAGTAGCTTTTGAAAAGTTAATATAGATGTAGCAATAACAGTTTTTCTTTTTCTACAGTGACCTTTTTTCTATATTTCGTGTTTTCACCTTTTTGTCCAATACCCTGTCCAATATTCTCTGTAACATCTACCCTTTGTAAACCAGTGATTGTTTGAAAAATATGACCAATAGTTTGTACAAAAATACATTTTACAATTATTTTTGTAAACTAGATGATTTCATATCATATTTTCAACTAGCCTACTCCTTGTCATTTTTCCAAACAGAGGTAGCTCCATCATGAATTCCTAACCAAAGTACAAGCCAGATGATTGCTGTTAATATTTTTAAGTAGCCCAATCACTATTTGAACTTAACAATCTTTGGCTGGTAATTTTGAGGTGGGAGGGGGGTCACGCATTTGATTGTTTACTTCCCTAAACACTACCCCCATCTGCATCTGCCACCGACTCGGCAAGAGTTTTCCTAAATACCAAACAGTGCCTTTCCAGGAAAAGAAATACACTGCAGATGGATACTTAAGTCAACTTTGCTGTAAATCTATGATTTCTTTTTATTTTGATACATGTTTAATTGTATATTATGTGCAAACCTTGAAGACAGACAGTTTATGATTCTTGTTTCGAATTGTTTATAATATTCTCATGTTTTACTTTGTATAATGTTTTTTGATTGAACATTGTTTTTAGTTGTTGTTAATTGTGTTTAAACAATAATTTTATGTTTTAACATGTGTTCATTGTCATATTTCAATTTAGGGCGTTATGAAATTTTGATTTGATGCCAGATTTTAACATTATTGAAAGGGATTGTTCAAGAGGATCTTACATTTTGTCTGTAAAGGTAACTCATCCATGAAATGTAAAAAATCCCATTGAATTGGGACAGGTAGGAGATAATAACTTGTTTCTGTCTTGTACATCTATTGTGCGGAGATCTTTTTCCCATAATAAGACCCAAGTTAATGTTTCATTAAAAAATGCTTAGAAATTGATTAATTGTATAAATGTACCAACTTAATTCACTTTTGTATTTATCTCACCAGGCCTATAAGCCATATGGGCCTATGGCATGTCCCCTCATAAGGCGTCATACTGTTCAGGTGGTGATCAACCTACAAATAAAAGCATGTCAAGGTGTCTCTCCTGAGATGGGTTTTTTACCCAGGAAACTAGTAAAGCTTGGATTTTCAAATATTTGGAATACTAGCCGGGTAGGATTAAAATGTTTACTGCCAAATTTCATTCTGGTCCATAGGTGCAACAGTTTCATTCCCATATCAACTTCAAAGCATCATCTTCACATTATTTTTATAGTCTTGGACATCTTACAATACAAACCCTGATGAGCTACAGAGCCAATTGTCCTATTTCATCTTTAAGGAATATCCCTCTATAACTGTCTCTTTAACATTACATAGTAGTTTCATTCACAATTCATCTTTTGTTATCAATTTCATGCACTGCACTTTGTTGTATTAATGGTATTCCTTTCTTACAAGAAGAGGATTGCAGATAGGAAACCAAAACCACAAGGTTGATACCATCCTGCTACATTAGTCTATCTTAATCGGCTGTGCTTCGTAAATGCCTTTATATCTATCAGGACAAATGACTTGTCGTTATGTAGTTCTTTACAGCCAATGAAATGACGTTATTAAAGGAGCTTGTATCTCTAACCAGAGACCAAGTTTACTGTGATGCAGCGGATAAAATATATCGGGGAAAACGTTACGCTAATCTTGGCCTTTGCTCGAACTCAACTTGACTTGTCAATCTCAATAAAATGAAATCTAAATGCTCCACTACATTACGCGTGTAGATCTCACCAGGCTCCGTTAAGCGAGCCGTCAGGTTTGTCTCTGACATAATTCAAATCGGCCAACCAGCGGTTTCGCCCCGTAGTGTATGGTGCAGGCTAATTCTATTTTGCTTGTACGCTTTTCAGCACTCTATAAAATCGAACATTTCCGACTGTTTTCCGAATGTCGAACTGCCTAAATATCCGAATAAATGTATTTTATGTACTTGCAATTTACCCTAGCACGGTTTGTTGGACAAAAAGTCAAATCGGACACAGTGGTTATCTTTCACAAAGAAAACTCTGCATACCTCAACGTAATGCATAGTAGACGGGACAAAATGCCTTTTATGGAAATAGATACGTTGAATAAACATTTCGTCTTTTAGGGTGTAATAGTTGTCGAGTAATTTTTAATTTCGTGAAACACATTAACCATAAACATGTTGAGAAACGAAAACAACCAAAACATGTACAAATACCAGTTAGAGGTTTCTTGATAATTATTTATTAGTCATATGCGACGTACATATGCTAATGACAATGGCCCTTGTTTAATCAAAGACTGACATGTTATAATTAACTCTTCCGGGTTGCCATTCAATTAAAGGACATATTCAAATTACCTCAACTTGTTCTTTGTTAATTCGATAATTTATAAGAGTGTCAACTGCCATCTAAGAAATTACTCGCCATCTCTTACAAGGCCATGACAATGAGATTTAGAGGTCAAATTGAGGTAAAGGTTAACCTGATGGCTTGAGTAAAGGAGCCTAGTGAGATCTATAATCTGCGTTTCGTAGTGCAGCAATATTAGATGTTATTTTAATGAGATTGCTTGAATTGTCATCTTGGTAATGCCGCTATTGCCAGATGGAGTCATTACATAAGCTAGTTACATACATAAAGATGCAAGTCACTTGGCTAGGGTGATATGTAGGTATTGAGGGAGCACTGCGGATTCAAACACACTGTAGCAGAACTGGTTGTTACTTCAAATGTTTACTTTATAAACCCTCATTAATATTAGAAATCATTTTACTGTTTATTAACCATAATACATTGATATCAGACCCTGGTAATGCAATAAAGATTTGGAATAACATTCTTGTTCTTGTTAGTAATTGAGAGTGCTTTGAAACAAACATGGTCTGCATACGTCTTAACAAAAGTTGACGTGTTTTATGGTTTGGTCAAAATCAGTTCTTCATATATTGTGCAACACCGAGATATTCAAAAGACTGGAGCATTAATTGTTTACTGTAACAACTTAAGCGAAAAACCACAGCTCCCGTGAGATATCTAACTTTTTACTATGTGTTATCCACTGATGTAGTTTATAGTTTAAACTTTTGTTAAGATTTGCCAGTAGTGCCTTCACTTGGTATTTATGTGAGGGGAAGGCTTGTGAATGCATCATCCTGAGTCAAATCTTAAAATCATATTTGTCTCCCATTTAATCGAGGCAAATGCTTCAGAAATGTCCAGATCCTTCTGCCACTGTTCTTCATTATAAATTTCGCGGATCTATCTGCATCCAGCTAGCTTCCATGCGGGGGAAAGTTGGTCAATACCGTCTTCGTGAATCCAAACTGATGCCCACTGTTCGTCAGTTTGTTAAATGAACACAATCTCCATTGTGTTACAGTTTCTCTAGGTCAATAAAGATTGCTTTACAAGATCTACGGTAAGATAAGTTTAAATCAGGCTGGGTTGTTACTTCTTTGTAATCATGAGACATTCTTTCTTACTAGATTTTCTTATAGTTAGTTTAGTTTATGTTGGACAGGGAGGTATGCCTAGCACTATAAATATTGCGCACTAATATTCATTGAAGGATAAGTAATCAACAACTCATTAAAAACAGACAATATATTTTTATCTAAAGGTAATTTGTTTTCGTTATTATTCTCAATGAACAACTTGTAAACCAGGTTCATTATGTAAATTTTTGAGAAATTTGTTACATTTACAGTGAATATCATAGTAGGTGCTACTTTTAGTTTCGATTTTAAATTGATAATTTGGATTAATAATTGATGACTCTAACAATCAGCTTAAGAAACTTATCACAAATTGTAATAAGGCAACAAAAACAAGTTTCAGTTGAGATAAACTAGATCTAATAAATCAACCACAAATCTCAAAAATATGAACCAATGAATTTTAATGGACTTAAGCAGGGATGCACGCGCTTAATGATTCGAAAATCAGTAAGGATTGGAATAAACAAAATTAATTTCATCTATATTGTGTTTACTCTATTCTATATTGTTGGTTACCTTTTTATTTAATCGAATCTGCCCCCGGGAACACAAAGCGAATTGGCCACAAAAACACTCTTCTTTATCTGATATATGTATTTTGTATATGATACATGCACATATCTACATTGATCATGCGGTCATAAAGGCCAGTCTATTTATATGAGGGGAGGGCGTGTGAATAACAGCGAGGAACAGTAACAACTGTTGCATTAAGTTGTTTTGATATAACGAAGCAAACCACCCTGCAGAAAAAAATTTACACCGTCAAGCGAAATACTCCAGCAGTTTAACACTGACGTATGTCCTGCCCTTATCTTGATCCTGTTGCTTAACCCTACCCAAATGAACTTATTGCGTAAGAGTGACGTCTTCATGACCTGCAAACTTTCAACCCTGTGCTACCTGCTGTACGACCTATCGTGCATGATGGAATTGTAACTGGTATGCAGCCGGAGACTTGATGATTTTACAAAAGATAACGACGTTTGAGACATAACTGTAAGGCGAAGACGGCGAAGCACCTATTATGAAGTTGCTATAATGTTGGAACCAAAACTTTTACCATCACCAGTCAGAGTGCGCTAAACCGGAAGCGTGTATGTTTCTAACTCGCTTTGTTTGCAAAACATGAATAATTTCTTGTGGGGTATCTCGGTAAAACTCAACTGTTTAAATTGCCTAAATCATAATAATCATACATCATATTGTTTTGTAATTATCTTAATCGTTCCAGAAACGTATGATTGATCTCAAAGCTTTCTCATTACCCTCGGTATGTATAAAAAGTGACCATTTAAACACAGATAAAAATCGCCCAAAATCTTGTCAATACTCATTGGTTTCTAAATTTAATAAGTCATCGAAAGTACTCCTTGCTAAAAGTGACAAACTGTCAATGAATATAACTTGCAATTAGGTCACCAATACTTTGAGTGAGTTTTATAAGTGAATCTAAATTTATGTATATAAAGTTGCTGCTACATGTGATCGAGTCTAGATTGATGAATATCTCTAGAAAATTACTCTCCTCATTAATATTCTAAGTATATGTTAAATATTACTGGCTTTTATCTGAAATCATGATTATTCATAAAAAAAATAAATGTGTGTCATTGATCACAATTAGTTGTTTTAGTGGCTGTGAGTAACCCTAAAAACAAAATTATGCCTATAGGTCTATTTATTCATTTGTTATTCAGTCGTTACGCTTATTATGAACTTTCATCATTATAACTTCATCTGTGAATGTGTCTATAAAGACAAATTCATACATATTTGTTTTCTTCTAGACGCTTTTTAAAAGATTCTTAACATTTGACATCATGCAATATGTCATCTGTAAAATTAAAAATTAAACACATAAACATTTTTCTAATAATAGTTATTAGTACTTGTTTCATTTCTGACCTTCTGCATTTAAATTCTGCATGTAGACCCTCATGTAGACAACCCTTTATTTCAAAGTCTTAGCATTTTTCTGTATTCAAACTTTTCTTTTTGAAGTGTCCAAAAATCTTTTTTATCATTCCAAAACTTTTTCCAACTAAATAAATTGTATTTCATAATGTCTTGATTCATTTTCAAGACTCCATTCCAATTCCAAACCTCTTAGGGGTGTATCAAAGACTTTTACATTCTATGTTGACTTAAACCCCAGTGTAGGTTTAAGGTCAGGTGTACATAACCTTAAGTCAACACAGGGCTTAAGTTAGCATTTTATTACCATTCATAAATTTTTCCAAAACCCCTTTTTTCATTCCAAAACTTTTTCCAACTAAAAAAATTTTATTTCATGATGTTTTGACTCATTTTGAAGACTCCACAACCCTTTTCATTCCAATTCCAAACCTCTTAGGGGTGTATCAAAGACTTTTACATTCTGTGTTGACTTAAGCCCCAGTGTAGGTTTAAGGTCAGGTATACAAAACCTTAAGTCAACACAGGGCTTAAGTTAGCATTTTATTACCATTCATAAATTTTTCCAAAACCCCTTTTTTTCATTCAAAACTTTTTCCAACTAAAAAAAAATGTATTTCATGATGTTTTGACTCATTTTGAAGACTCCATAACCCTTTTCATTCCAATTCCAAACCTCTTAGGGGTGTATCAAAGACTTTTACATTCTGTGTTGACTTAAGCCCCAGTGTAAGTTTAAGGTCAGGTATACAAAACCTTAAGTCAACGCAGGGCTTAAGTTAGCATTTTATCACCATTTATGAATTTTTCCAAAACCCCTTTTTTTCATTCCAAAACTTTTTCCAACTAAAAAAAATTGTATTTCATGATGTTTTGACTCATTTTGAAGACTCCATAACCCTTTTCATTCCAATTCCAAACCTCTTAGGGGTGTATCAAAGACTTATACATTCTATGTTGACTTAAACCCCAGTGTAAGTTTAAGGTCAGGTATACATAACCTTAAGTCAACACAGGGCTTAAGTTAGCATTTTATCACCATTCATAAATTTTTCCAAAACCCCTTTTTTTCATTCCAAAACTTTTTCCAACTAAAAAAAATTGTATTTCATGATGTCTTGACTCATTTTGAAGACTCCATAACCCTTTTCATTCCAATTCCAAACCTCTTAGGGGTGTATCAAAGACTTATACATTCTATGTTGACTTAAACCCCAGTGTAGGTTTAAGGTCAGGTGTACATAACCTTAAGTCAACACAGGGCTTAAGTTAGCATTTTATTACCATTCATAAATTTTTCCAAAACCCCTTTTTTTCATTCCAAAACTTTTTCCAACTAAAAAAAATTGTATTTCATGATGTCATGACTCATTTTGAAGACTCCATAACCCTTTTCATTCCAATTCCAAACCTCTTAGGGGTGTATCAAAGACTTTTACATTCTGTGTTGACTTAAGCCCCAGTGTAGGTTTAAGGTCAGGTATACAAAACCTTAAGTCAACACGGGGCTTAAGTTAGCATTTTATCACCATTCATAAATTTTTCCAAAACCCCTTTTTTTCATTCCAAAACTTTTTCCAACTAAACAAAATTGTATTTCATGATGTCTTGACTCATTTTGAAGACTCCATAACCCTTTTCATTCCAATTCCAAACCTTTTAGGGGTGTATCAAAGACTTTTACATTCTGTGTTGACTTAAGCCCCAGTGTAGGTTTAAGGTCAGGTATACAAAACCTTAAGTCAACACGGGGCTTAAGTTAGCATTTTATCACCATTCATAAATTTTTCAAAAACCCCTTTTTTTCATTCCAAAACTTTTTCCAACTAAACAAAATTGTATTTCATGATGTCTTGACTCATTTTGAAGACTCCATAACCCTTTTCATTCCAATTCCAAACCTTTTAGGGGTGTATCAAAGACTTTTACATTCTGTGTTGACTTAAGCCCCAGTGTAGGTTTAAGGTCAGGTATACAAAACCTTAAGTCAACACGGGGCTTAAGTTAGCATTTTATCACCATTCATAAATTTTTCCAAAACCCCTTTTTTTCATTCCAAAACATTTTCGCAACTAAACAAAATTGTATTTCATGATGTCTTGACTCATTTTGAAGACTCCATAACCCTTTTCATTCCAATTCCAAACCTCTTAGGGGTGTATCAAAGACTTTTACATTCTGTGTTGACTTAAGCCCCAGTGTAAGTTTAAGGTCAGGTATACAAAACCTTAAGTCAACGCAGGGCTTAAGTTAGCATTTTATCACCATTTATGAATTTTTCCAAAACCTCTTTTTTTCATTCCAAAACTTTAACTAAAAAAATTGTATTTCATGATGTCTTGACTCATTTTGAAGACTCCATAACCCTTTTCATTCCAATTCCAAACCTCTTAGGGGTGTATCAAAGACTTATACATTCTATGTTGACTTAAACCCCAGTGTAGGTTTAAGGTCAGGTGTACATAACCTTAAGTCAACACAGGGCTTAAGTTAGCATTTTATCACCATTTTCAATTTTTTTCCAAAACCCCTTTTTTTTCATTTCAAAACATTTTCGCAACTAAAAAAAATTGTATTTCATGATGTCTTGACTCATTTTGAAGACTCCATAACCCTTTTCATTCCAATTCCAAACCTCTTAGGGGTGTATCAAAGACTTTTACATTCTGTGTTGACTTAAGCCCCAGTGTAGGTTTAAGGTCAGCTATACAAAACCTTAAGTCTACACAGGGCTTGAGTTAGCATTTTATCACCATTTTCAATTTTTTTCCAAAACCCCTTTTTTTTCATTTCAAAACATTTTTGCAACTAAAAAAAATTGTATTTCATGATGTCTTGACTCATTTTGAAGACTCCATAACCCTTTTCATTCCAATTCCAAACCTCTTAGGGGTGTATCAAAGACTTTTACATTCTGTGTTGACTTAAGCCCCAGTGTAGGTTTAAGGTCAGCTATACAAAACCTTAAGTCTACACAGGGCTTAAGTTAGCATTTTATCACCATTTTCAATTTTTTTCCAAAACCACTTTTTTTCAGTTCAAAACATTTTCCCAACTGAATACATTTTATTCCATAGTGTCTTGACTCATTTTGAAGACTCCACACCCTTTTCATTCCAATTCCTTCCCTTTTAGGGGTGTATGAAAGATTTATCAAAGTGAGTTATTGTGTCTGTTTTGATTTCAACCATCAGAGTTTCTATTGGAGCTCAACCATTACCAGTATAAATTCATGATTGTCTGTATTTCATGTTATTCCTCTGATGTTTTCATCTCATAAAAATGAACCTGCTTGCTGGACAAATGCCTAACAGTTGGATATTCATTGAAGACTAAGGTAGAAGTAATGTTTCCAATATCTAAATTATTTTTCTCCCCTTTTTAGTCACTATGACATGCACACTGGTTGGTTAAACACATTTAATGAAAAATTATTTCTCATCAAAACATCATAAACAAGCTTGTACACTTCACATGTTTATTCACAGACAAGGAGATGTACACATGACTCATTACAGGGCAATTACTTTCAGGTTAATTTTCAATCAACATGTTGCCGCTAATGGCTGAAATATTGCCCAAGCGACGTTTAACAATAACTCACTAACTCAATTAACATAATAACTTTTGTAATAAATAGTGGTCTGAAATAAAAGTATGAATGAAATGAAAAATCTTACACAAAAACCTTCTCCATTTAAATTTAAAAACTCCATCCAACCATCAAAGAAATTCGTTAAAACAAAAAAAGATTCATCTTCAAAGATGTTGTCAAAGAATGCAGAATGGAGAATGGACAGCAAGGCAGTAGATGCAATACAATTAGAATCAAGTTGAAATAAAAGAAAGGAAATTGCATTATTTTGTTTATTTGTAAACTGTTATAAGCAAGAAAGCACTTAAATTATCTGCTTGATAATAAGTGCAATGATAACAAATAAATTGGACCCCGCTGTATATCAGTGGTTGATCAAGTAATTTTGCAGAGGGGTTCTAGAGGTTGTCAATTTCTAAATTGGTGATTGGGTTACACTTTTGGGTCACCCCTTGAACCCACCTGGATCCGCCACTGTATAAATTGAAAAGAGTGTCGCTGCAATCCAACAATATATATACATATATGCTATTAAAATCATCGGTAAAATATCATCAGATAATCTTAGCATAGCATGTACAATGAACAATTAATATAGTGAAAGGAAAACTTTCTACCAGTATAACCAAAGACAGAAAAATTATACAGTCATGTCCTAAACATAAAAATCTGCTTGTGTGCAAAATCAAGAAAAATAAACCCAGAGTCACCACAATGCTAAATTCACCTCTAGTATTAAAGGAATGTAAATAAAATGGTTATTCCTGTTAGTTACAATTAGTTATTACTCTGATATATCTAAGATTTCTTTACTTGAACCCACAATTGCATTATGTAAATGAATTACAAAGTGCCATTTTTCAGGTAAAAATTACGTAGACATGCATATATGACAAAAAAATAGAGCCATGGGCTCTGTAGCTCATCAGACTTTGATAGAAATAGGTGTTGTGGTTTAGACCATGGGGTCATGGGCAGTGTAGGAAAGATAGCCTGTCCCAACGTCCGAGTTATTCACAATCAAATAAAAAAGGCCCATTGCCCATTTGGGGTCAAGGGGTCACCGAACCTACAATTCAGAATCCCCATTGTCCAAGGAGTCTACACACAACTATTAAGCTATCAAGACCTTTTGGAACTGGAGAAGAAGATGAAAGTAGGATTTTAAGGTTTTGACCCCTGTGACCCCATTTGGGGTCAAGTGGTCACCAAACCTACAATTTAGAATCCCCAGTGCCCAAGGAGTCTTCACACAATTTTTCAGCTCTCTAGACCTTTTGGAACTAGGAAAAAAGATGAAATTAGGTTTTTTAGGTTTTGACCCCTGTGACCCCTACAATTTAGAATCCCTGTTGGCCAAGGAGTCTACACACACCTTTTCAGCTCTCTAGACCTTTTGAAACTAGGGAAAAAGATGAAATTAGTTTTTTTAGGTTTTGACCCCTGTGACCCCATTTGGGGTCATGGGGTCACCAAACCTACAATTTAGATCCCCGTTGGCCAAGGAGTCTACACACACCTTTTCAGCTCTCTAGACCTTTTGGAACTAGGGAATAAGATGAAATTAGGTTTTTCAGGTTTTGACCCCTGTGACCCCATTTGGGGTCATGGGGTCACAAAATCTACAATTTAGAATCTCCAGTGCCCAAGGAGTCTACACACAACTTTTCAGCTCTCTGGACCTTTTGGAACTAGGGAAAAAGATGAAATTAGTTTTTTTAGGTTTTGACCCCTGTGACCCCATTTGGGGTCATGGGGTCAGCAAACCTACAATTTAAAATCCCCGTTGGCCAAGGAGTCTACACACACCTTTTCAGATCTCTAGACCTTTTGGAACTGGAAAAGAAGATGAAATTAGGTTTTTCAGGTTTTGACCCCTGTGACCCCATTTGGGGTCATGGGGTCACCAAACCTACAATTTAGAATCTCCAGTGCCCAAGGAGTCTACACACAACTATTCAGCTCTCTGGACCTTTTGGAACTGGAGAAGAAGATGAAAATAGGTTTTTCATGTTTTGACCCCTGTGACCCCCTTTCAGACCTGATGAGCTAAAAATTGTTATCAGTTATATAATAATCAGCAATGACAAAAGAATGTGACAGCTAGCACCAATGTCTACAGAGTTGCAGTGTGTTGTTGACTATGCAATTGACAATCAAAACATATATGGATTCAAATAGATGGTATATATAATTAAGGACTGTGAAGTTTTGATATCAAAAAGATACAACTGGCTAGGACAGATAATGAATATTTCACACAAAATGTAACCTTTTTCTGTGATTGGTGATGGGATGGTTTGCTTAGTTTAGGGATTGATATTCTGATATACAGATAGGCACTGGTTCAGGTTTAAGTAAGTAATCTACCAAATGGATTGCAACTGTGGAGAATCAAACACCAGACTCAAAGAACACCAAGCCTCAGTCAGTCAGCCAGGCTTCCAACAAAATATTAGCAACAGCTGATCTTATCAAAGCAAAATCAATTTGACTGAAGTCACCTTTTTGATAAAATATAGAGCCATTGGCTCTGCAGTTCACCAGGATATCTATAATTTATTTTATAATTGGTCACAGGGTACACATAAGTGATGCCACAGGATGTAAATACAATCATAATATTATTATTAACTTTGGACTCTGTAAACTAGATTGTAGCTTTCTTAATCTTTTCTTTAAAGTTAAAGAGGCTTAAAAAAAACATTGTGGAAGTATTTTTTTGGGGGTTCAAATGGTCATATATAAAATAGATATGCTATCAGCTAAGGAGTCTGAACACAAGCTTTCAGCTTTCTAGACTTCCTGCTTCTTGATAAGAATGTGAAAATAGATCTTATTATGTGGCCCCTGTGTCTCTCATTATTGGTTACAGGGTCATCAAATATATGAATGACAATCCCAATTAGCTTAAAAGTCAGTATTCGAAATTCCAGATTTCTGGACAAAGATGAAATAGTGAAAAGTATTCAGAAAGTCGAAAACCATACCATCCTATGAGCCCATGGGGCCTATCAGGCCATATGAGCTAAAAATCAATCAGAATTGACCTTACTAAAGTACGAAGGACTGAGGACTAAACATTAAAGTGACACAGATTATGTTTCATGATTTTTCATTTGGCTTTAGAAAAGCCAAAATAACTAATGAACTAAGTTAAGTTCAAAATGCCTACCAAAACTTGCATCTTTTTCTCTAAAATGCTAATATTCTGATATTTTCTTGTTTTCAATGATAAAAAGTCCAAATTTAGTTTCCCATTATCGTGTATTTAATTACATGATCTACTGTACACTGTTAACCAAGTTTTGTCTTTGTGCCTGCTGTAAATAAATTTTTATGAAATTAAGATACAGTCATTTGCGTGCCACTGTCCTGCTTTTAGTCACAAATAACAACTTAAACCCGTTTTGTAACTATACTGAACTGTTGAGCATTATATAATTCTGATTTTTTGAAACAGTCACTACTTCTTGGTAAAATAACACCATTAATGAATTTTTACATATTTGACTCCAACAACATACCCCTTTAAAATTAAGCCCTCTTTGATAGGGATCAAGGCTACCACATCCCCTTAGCACTTGATCAGCTTATCCAGAACCTGTTTTTTTATACATCTCTGGTTTCTACCTAATTACAAGTTTATCTAATACTGTGTACATCTCAAGCATCTAGCTGTAATAATTTTTGTTATACCTAGTTTAGCAGGCTATACCTTTTCTTTCTGGAGAAGAAGATGAAATTAGATTTTAAGGTCTGGGTCGCTGCAGCCCTTATTATCGGTCACAGGGTCAACAATTCAATCAATAAGAATCTCCCTCAGTTAAGGAGTCTGTAAATAAAGTTTCTCTTACTTCTGGAGAGGAGTTTGCCCTTATAAATAAGAAACATCATTTTTCAAGGTGTCTGTACACATGGTTTCATATTTCCTGAGGCAATGGATGTGGAGAAGAAGACTAGAAAACTAACGGATTGACGCCATGCCACATGGACAACAGGCCTTTAAGAATGTGGTTATAAGTAAATAATCGCAATATATTGTTATAGAAAGTATGGCTAAGTTTTCAAAAGGCACATTGGGTAAGTCTAGTCATTTTCAGAATTTGCATAACATATATGATTTGACAAGCTTGTGAAGACAATCATACATATAGTAAGGATCATCATATTTAAGGTCTAAAGCTAATGTTACATCTTAAAACAAACAGATAGACAAGTTTATTCAGTAAAAGAAATGTCACAATTCAAATATCTTTCATTTAATAGTGTCTTAAATTAACAGTAGTAAATTAAATTACTAGAATATTTTTTATAGAAGACAATACACTGTTTAAGATTATCAGAAAGCCTTTGCTTGAATTAAAATTAAAAAATAAGCAGTATTGTCAACATCCTGGCTTATCCATGCATATCCAAAACTGTAAGTAATTCATAATATTTTATTACACATGTTGCCAAAGTGATGCTGCCTGAATCATCTAGAGACTTAACGATACCATATAAATATTTTGGCAGTCTATTCTGAGGCATATTCAATAAATGACTCCAAAGTTTTATTATTTTAGTCATATACACAATTTGGAGAGGTAATCTTCCAAACTCACCATGAACCATTTTATTACAAGTAGATTGACCCACTTTCAAAAATCATTTACAAAATCTAACCTGATATTACAATAATTAGCACCCCTAACCTCTGACCCATAACACAAAAAAGGTGTAACCATGCTATCAAAATTTTGAACAAATCTTTACAATTTACCCTTCCAATCGTTCTCTGCAAACAATTTTTGCCTTCCTTGCTTGAGAGGCTAGACAGCTTTGAGCTTTACTCCATACAAGTTTAGCTGTAAATACAAGTCCCGGATATTTATGAGATGATACAATTTCAATAACATTACTATTAAACAACCACATTTCATAATCCCATAAGTACCCAGAGAACATCATGTCTAGTATAAAAAAAAGACAAAAAAAGATTAAAAAACCTATCTCCCTTTTAACATTAATATTTCTGAGCTATAGCCTAGAGAAAGAAAATATTGTCATTTGTAGAGTACCCTGTTTGAAAACCTGCATGTGACTGTGACTCATTAATAATTTCTTGTTCATCTTAATAATATATCATGCTTTTCAGTGTCTCCTAGTAGGGCTACACTAATTCTGTGTCACCCTCGTGAAAGAATCCATGCTTTTGGTTGAATTTCCTCTGTACAATAATAATATACAGTCATAATCCAAATGAGGATGGAATTGGAAGATCATGAATAAGATCTCTTCTTTTACCAGTACATACTCTTTAAGGGCTGAAGATGCGCTGAAAATAGAAATGGAAAAAATTATTTTTATACATATTTTTTTGTACTTTACATTCATACAGACAATGTCCAATGGCTGACTTTTTTTACAATTTACCCAGTTGTCATTTCAATTGAATAAAAGAGGTAGGCATATATGAGGGGAATTCAAGTTCTTAGAAGTTAGTATTGAAACACCCCTGAAGACATCATTGTTGATGTCATTATTGAGATAGGCCATTTGACAACTGTTTACAGACATAAACACCCCTTGGACTATGACCTTTGGTCAGGAAGGCCTGTTGAAGCCATTACAAATTATATAGTTGCAAGGGCTTAATCATGTCTTATCATCGAACAAATGTTCATGAGATATCTTAAGAGTGTGGCATTTTTCATGGAAGTGTTTGCACTTCAATTCATGAGCATTTGCACCAAGGTGTCTGCAAGATGGTTGTCACAATATTTCAATGCACAAGATCGACACCAGAGAGTTGAATCCAGTCGTTGGCTCTGGGGCATCTACAATGCTGGGCCCGATAACCTTTTAAAATGCCTCTCTGGTTACAGGGGGTGAAACATTTATTCTTCACTTGGATCCTGAAACCATGCAAGAATCATGAATTATACACTACAAGCCACCTAAAACTACAATAACAGGATCCTACTATGCTGACTGTTCGAAGCAATTGAGAGCAGCAATCTTGAAGATAAGGCGGGGCTTAATGCAGGAGTTATGTTTCTTCAGGAAACGCTCCAGTGCACAATAGTTGTATTGGACAAACTCCACATCCACAATGTGGCTTTGAACAACTTAACCAGTGCGGATCTTATCCAAAATGACTTCTATCTGTTTCACAATTTGAAATCACACTTGCTTGGTACAAGATTTGGCGATGACGATAAACTCAAGGCAGCTATTGAGGCATGGCTGAGAGGCCAGTCACAAGACTTCACCCAGGGGCATAGACAGTCTTAAAGATGAATGGGTAAAGTGCATCAAGGTCCAGGGAGATTATTTGGAAAAATAAAATCTATACAACAACTATCAGCATCTGTTTTATGTCTACTTATATGAACTTATTGACTTCCCCTCGTATATTGTCTTTGACCTTTTTTATGTACATTAAATCAAGATAAATATCCATTTCAAAATATCTCTTGCAGCTAACACACTCAGAAGTTAACACAACTGAAAATGATCAAATCTCTTGAACACAATCATTCATGCTGAAGCAGTTATTCTAATAACATATATATCATTATACCTTAAGGAGGAGTTGGTGAAGTCTTCCAATTTCTTCTCTACCTTAAACCTGAATCACCTCACTTTTCAAGAACATGTTTTCCTGAATTCAAAGAAAGTTCTCATAAATGTTGATTTGCACATGAATTTCATATTGTCATCAAAGCTTTTGTTTAAAATGAGGATAACCTATTTAAATGATGTACAACCTATTGCCAAATTTTAAGATTGATAATTATCATTGGCTAAGTATGTAAACTTTTAATTATTTTGAACTTTAGAATAAGATGAGAATAGTTGAGTGGCCTTAATGAGGCGCGCCAAGACAAACAAAACTATAAATCATCTTCTCTTGCGAGTAAGAAGTTTTACAAAAAAATGAGCTTTCAAGGCCTTTCCCTGAAGGAGAAGATGAAAAAAGTTTTTACAGTGTGGCCCTCTTGATTAGAGGCAACAGGGTTACCAAATCTTAAGTCAAAATCCCCTAAGCCAAAGTTTCCATGTATAACATTTCAAGTGCATAGTCCTTCTTCTCCTGAGAAGAGGATGTACACTTTTTGGTTGTGAATCTGTGATCCTTATCCCTTGGAGGGATCAAAATCTAAAAATTACAACACAAACATACTTAAAATGTGATGTTAACCATATTAATGACAGAGGATCTCATTCAAAGGAAAAACATGATCTTACATTTATTGGACACTCCATCCATACGATATCATTATCCAAATACAGTTCTCTAGAGCTAAAAGTTCTGGAGAAGTTGTTGAAAATGTGAAAAGGTAACAGACAGGCACCCAGATGGATTGACAGACATCATACCTTACCCATTATACCCAAAAACTCAGACAGGCATATTTCAGACACTAGAGAAGTGAATTGATTAACACAACAACCATAGCTGAAATAGACCTATCCTAATTAGTTATGCCCACTGAGTAGGCAAATCTTACAATGACCAAATGGATTAAGTTATAAGCATAGGGGAAAAGTTGACGCCATTCTCATCAATAGATATTTCTCACTGAACAGAGGTGATAATTCAACGAACAAGTTATCAATCATTATCAAATTTACACTGAGTTTAGGAAATCTGTTCTATTTTCAAATTTGAATATATAACATCTTATTTCTTGTATTTGAACGTCGATCCAGTCGGATATTTGATCCATCATGGATAGTGAAGTGACACAATAGTGACAATAGCATTCATGACGACATTTGTGACATTTCTTTGTCAATTATTTATTGAACTCTCTGTTGTTGACTGACGGCGAGATGACTGATGTGAAAAATTATCTTTATTTATTGAATTTATTGAAAAACATGTTCATACTAAAAAGTAGATGCAAAAATCTATAAATTTGTTGTCATGAATTGACTGTCTGAATTTTCTGGGATTTTTCCTGTCTCCTGTGGACTATTCCATATTCAAAAATAGGTATAAGCTTTAGGGTTACCTGAGAACAATAAATGTTGTTTTACGGCGTCTGAAATCCTTCTGCCTAAGTTTTGGGTGGCTACAAGCTTGCCAAAAGCTTATCAGGCCTTTGCTGCTGATGAGCAACATCTTTAGATTCCAATCACTTTCTGAAAATTAAAAGAGAGTCAATAAAATACACAAGGTTGGACACCTTGCAATGCCCTAATCTTGACAGGTGTCAGGAACAAATTTACAAATTTAAGTATTTCTGTAAAAAAGGATTACTCTGAAAATTTGGGATTCTTATGGCATTTTTTTCTGTGGAAAAGTCATTTTAATGAAAATTGAAACTTTCTCATTCAAAAGTAGGGGGAGGTGGCCATTGAGCCCAAATTTACAAATTCAATTACCCAAGGTGCCTTTCCAAAAATGTTCAGATAACTTTCAAGGGAGGTCAAAAAAAGATGTGACCCCCCTTGGCTTGAGTTTTCAATGTTTGATGGTTTTGCAGGAATAGTCATTTACAAGTTTTTAGGGTTATTGCTTGCCAAAATCTGCAGGGAAAGGGAGGACAAAATTCATAAACTATCTTGCTCCTGGATGATAAGTTTATGAATAAAAAAAGATGAAAGCAATGCAGTTCATGGGAACAAAATGTGAAAAGCTGACGGACACACATCAGGCAAAGTTATAAGCCTATCTCGCAGTGGTTACTAGATATTTACATTTGTGATAGCACTTACTTCTTTCTTTTCTACGCTTTCTTCCATCATGTGTTGATTTCCCAATTCAGCATATCCTTTCACCTGAACTTATAATGAAAGAAAAACTTATGAAATAACTGCCTCATTTCAAAGGGAAAATGTTTTGACAAAGTTTAAGAAAGGAGTCTTGTAACGAATATGAGATTTATTTTCTGAAAAATGTGTTTACAAAATTAGATAATATTTACCACAATTGTGATAATATTTTTTGGATGTTATTAAGTATTTTAAATTTCAGAGAAATGAATCAACTTAAAGACCTGTAATAACATATTTATAAGGCTAACTAATTTTAGCTTAGAAAGTTATTAGATAAACTAAACAAGTTTTGAATATGTGTTGTTAATCTCTCATATCAACAAATATAATTAACTTTTTCTTAACATGTGGATATGAATTATGCCTTGTATTTCTGGAACATGTTGAATCTTCTGACAATTTTTCTACCATGCATGTCTATACACACCACTGACTCAATAATTCTTATTTTAGATTTGGTAAGTTTTCGAAATTATATTTCTTAACAATTCTAATACTTGGTTGCTCTCAATTCATGTTTCAAACTCCTTGTTTGTTTCTGCTCTGAGACTTCAAAATAACACAGATTTCAAATATTCTCCATTAATCAAATGAATATCATACAAAATACCAACCTGGCATAGCCACGAGAGAAAGAGTGTTTGAGCTGTTGAAACTTCTCATATAGTTTGGAGAAACAAACTCTTTCAGCAACAACAATTTCGGACAACATTCAAGAGTTCGTAAGATCCGAAAGTTGAGGACATTGTTACCTGTAAAATGAAGAAAAGAAGATAGAGGAAATACCTAGTCTAAAAAATGTTACATAACATTAAACATCGGGTAATGAAATATTTGCTTTATGAAACATGAATGTCGACCTACCTTAAATTCACGTAAAAGACAATATACCGCAATTGAAAGCATATAAAATGACTTAAAACTTAAAATACCTTTGAATGAAATAAAATAAGAAATCAAGTTGAATAAAATAAAAAGAACTGAAATATATAAAAAAAAATTAATGTCATTTAACTAAAAATGTGAAAAGTTCAACACTGGATGCTTCCCTAAGAGGCTTGGGCCTATAAGTGTTTTTGGACAAAAATTTAAAATGGTGATACAATGCTAACTTAAGGCCTGTGTTGACTTAAGGTTTTGTTTACCTGACCTTAAACCTACACTGGGGCTTAAGTCAACACAGAATGTAAAAAACATTGATACACCCCTAAGAAGGAAGGAATGATAAGGGTGTGGAGTCTTCAAAATGAGCCAAGACACTATGGAATACAATGTATACAGTTGGGAAAAAGTTTTGGAATGAAAAAAAGGGGTTTCGGAAAAAAATTTGAAAATGGGGATTAAATGCTAACTTAAGCCCTGTGAAGACTTAAGGTTATGTACACCTGACCTTAAACATACGCTGGGGCTTAAGTCAACACAGAATGCATAAGTCTTTGATACATCCCTTAGAGGGTTGGAATTGTAATGATTAGGGTGTGGAGTCTTCAGAATGATTTGAGACACCATGAAATACAATGTATACAGATGGGAA
The DNA here is from genome assembly GCA_921293015.1 of Phorcus lineatus. Taxonomy (NCBI): domain Eukaryota; kingdom Metazoa; phylum Mollusca; class Gastropoda; order Trochida; family Trochidae; genus Phorcus; species Phorcus lineatus. Next base: position 53,525,318 of record OV121081.1, read on the forward strand.
AAAGTTTTTTATGAAAAAAAAAATGTTTGTAAAAAATTTGGAAATGGTGATAAAATGCTAACTCAAGCCCTGTGTAGACTTAAGGTTTTGTATACCTGGTCTTAAACCTACGCTGGGGCTTAACTCAACGCGGATTGCATAAGTCTTTAAAACACCCCTGAAAGGGATGCAAATGGAATGAAAAGGATCTAGAGTCTTCAAAGTGAGTCAAGACATTATCTTATAGAATGTATTCAGTTCGGAAAATTTTTTTGAAGGGAAAAAAAAATATTTTTGAAAAAATTTGAAAAGTTTGTAGAATCTTCAAAGTGAGTCAAGACACTATCTAATAGAATGTATTGAGGTTGGAAAAGGCTTTGGAAGGAAATGAAAAAGATTTTTGAAAAATTTTGAAAATGGTGATAAAATGCTTATTTTAGCCCTGTGTTGATTTAAGGTTTTGTGTCCCTGACCTTAAGTTTACACTGGGTGCTTAAACCTACACAGAATGTAAAAGTCTTTTATGCATGTCTAAGAGGGATGCAAATGGATTGAAAATGTTGTGGAGTCTTCACAATGAGTCAATACACTATCTAATAGAATGTATTCAGTTGGGAAAAGTTTTTGGATGGAAAAAATATATTTTTGAAAATTTATTGAAAAGTTTGTAGTGTCTTCAAAATAAATCAAGACACTATCCAATAGAATGTATTGAGGTGGGAAAAGGTTTTGGAAGGAAAAAAAAAGTTTTATGACAAATTTTGAAAATGGTAATAAAATGCTAACTTAAGCCCTGTGTTGACTTAAGGTTTTGTATACCTGGTCTTAAACCTACGCTGGGGCTTAACTCAACACGGATTGTATAAGTCTTTAAAACACCCCTGAGAGGGATGCAAATGGAATGAAAAGGTTCTAGAGTCTTCAAAATTATACAAGACACTATCTAATAGAATTTATTGAGGTGGGAAAATGTTTTGGAAGGAAAAAAAAGTTTTATGAAAAATTTTGAAAATGGTGATAAAATGCTAACTTAAGCCCTCTGTTGACTTAAGGTTTTGTATACCTGGTCTTAAACCTACGCTGGGGCTTAACTCAACGCGGATTGTATAAGTCTTTAAAACACCCCTGAGAGGGATTCAAATGGAATGAAAAGGTTGTAGACTCTTCAAAATGAGTCAAGACACTATCTAATAGAATGTATTAAGGTGGGAAAAGGTTTTGGAAGGAATAGAAAAAGTTTTATGATGAATTTTGAAAATTGTGATAAAATGCTAACTTAAGCCCAGTGTTGACTTAAGGTTTTGTGTACCTGACCTTAAGTCTACACTGGGTGCTTAAACCTACACAGAATGTGAAAGTCTTTTATGCATGTCTAAGAGGGATGCAAATGGAATGAAAAGGTTGTGGAGTCTTCAAAATGAGTAAAGACACCATCTATTAGAATGTATTGAGGTTGGAAAAGGTTTTGGAAGGAAAAGAACAAGTTTTTTGAAAAATTTTGAAAATGGTGATAAAATGCTAACTGAAACCCTGTGTTGACTTAAGGTTTTGTATACCTGGTCTTAAACCTACGCTGGGGCTTAACTCAACATGGATTGTATAAGTCTTTAAAACACCCCTGAGAGGGATGCAGAGAGAATGATGGGAAATAATAACCCTTGAGAAATTGCAACTTTTTGATGAAGCTTCAAATATCATTAGTTGACACAGGGTGGTGGGGGTCTCAGTAGGTTTGATCACTGAATTCAACTGTGAAAATGATGAAACCTCACCCCTGCCTTTTTCATAGTTAACAACAAATAACCAATAATGAGTAACATGTAATGATTTTCATCTGTTTATACCCTTCTCTACGATCCCAACTCAGTCTAGTCTCAATACACTCACACTAACCTGGGTTGGTGCTACAGTTGCAGGAAACTGTGCACCTCAACTGCTGACAGGTACCTTTGGAGTACAGAGGTTAAGGTGGGTACACAATGCCAGAGATGTTCCACGCAGCTCCCCCTTTGTACCTGGGGGACAGTGGGAAGAGAGAACAGAAACATTGTGTATTGGCAGAATTTTTTTGTTAAACAAAATCTTGTTTGTGTTTTTAATTGCTTCTTACAGTATTATCTTACCAACTGAATCCATCAATTCATATCAGGTGATGAACATCCATGCAAAGGATAGATAATCCTTTGCTTGTCTTGTAAACATTACTTTCATCAACTTTTTACAAATAGCAAATCAGAATGCAGACATGCTTTTGTTCTCTTGTAAAGGCAACATCATAAATACTTGATTTATAGTTATTTCATTGGCTGGTTATTTTTATTACAGTAAAAGAAGCATTGTGGATATATACAGATATAACCATATCTTAGTTGAAAATAATGCCTGTATGCTCAGAGAGTTTGTTCGTGACACGACTGGTGATTTGACTTTTCCTATCACTAAACAAGAAAACAATCATGAGATTGTAAGAAATCCTGGATGAATAACCTTGATGGAGGATGACCAGGTCACTTTCACTTACCTGCATAAGTAATTGTCAACAGGTCAAATAGCATTCTGCATTGTGCTAACCTGCCATCCATCACCATGTTGACAGGGCAAGTAGTCACACTCATTGACTTCATCCTTTAAAAGACAAAAACCACTTAGATAGGTAAAAAAATTGAAGATAATAATAACACTACTTAACATATTCATAATGCACATGCTTACAAATATCTTGGGTTATGGTTCGAGAAACACCTTAACTTCACATCCAGAGCTCAAAAATAGTCTAAAATGCCAAAATACAATGCAAATAGTAGAGAAGGATATTCAGAAATGAAAAAAGTGTGTGGATTTTTTAAAAAGTTTAAATAGTGAAAAAAGTGTATACTTCAGTCCCTGGTGTTGACTTGAGGTTTTGTGCAGCACTGCTTTCTTCAGTCATCACTGATTTTATAAATAACATTTAAATAAGGCACATTAACATTACTCATAAAAGGCTGTTATTTATAATCAATGAAAAACAGACTTTATACATGCAGACAAATAAATGATATCATCAATATCTGTTTTTAATTTTGAAAGGAAACATTCAAATTAAGATTCACAACAAAAGAATACACTGAAAGATAACTGTTTGAAAGTTTTTTCTATGCAAAAGCTGTTTCGACTGGCATAAATATGAGAATTATAGATAAGGTGATCTTTTGTAACAAAAGATATTTTTATACATAACTTTTGCGTGTGAAAAGTTACATATGATAAGCAAAACTGTAACATGATTAAATAAATCTATTAATGTTTTGGACATTATAATCATTATTCAGATATAATTTCTATCTCATATCAGTTTTATTTGAAATTCATTTTAGTGTGAAACTAAGTTAACATCCAAAGGAAAAGCAATAGGCTGAAGAAGACACATTATGACAAACAATAGATACTTTCATAAAACACTATGTCAATTGAGTTTTATTAATTCCTATGGCCAACTAAGATGGAAATAATATTTTAAAGAGTGCTCCAACAGAATGAATGGGAAGATACACATTTGATGGCTAGTAGATGTATTCAAAGTGTTAATATTAGATGGTTTGGACCTTGACCGTTTAAGTTTTAGTATATGCAATGAAGAGATAAGAGAGTGAATGAGTGAGTGATTGTGTTGTCCTTGTCTTGTGCAAAAAAAACACACAAAAAAACAGAAATCTTGAACTCTCCATTATGTTAATTGTCATTTGGACTTCTACTACTCTTGGTAGCAGTCCTAATTGTAACAGGGTTTCTGGAATAAAAAGTTGATTATAAAAATAATATTAGATGGTTTCAGTATCAAATACTTCATAAAATCTTGACAAAACATACAATGTACTCTGTACAAAAAATAGGATTTATTGATCCTTTGAGTCACAAGATGTTGATGTTTGAGAGTGTTGTCTCTTTACCATGTTTACTTTGTGATTGTGTTCATTCTCGAAAAGTGTGGAAAAAACTTAAACAGATGGCAGAAGGAAATATTGACTTAACAACAGAGAATATAATCTTGGTTTTGAAGGAAGGAATAACAATCCACTTAAAACAATCTGTTTAATAGTGAAGCAATATATTTTCTCTATTAGTATATAACAGGTAAAAATCCTAACTTTGTAAGTACTTAAAATGAACAATCTATATAACATCAAGATTGTAAGTGTAAGATTAGGATTGCTCATTTATTACAGGGGGTGGGGGGTGGGGGATTGGCCGGAGGTTTTTCTCTTTGGATTGTCTATAAAAATGTGACCCTCCCCAACTCGTCGCAATTTTTTTTAACCCTTCCAATTTAAGTGTATTCATTTTCATGACCCTCCCCCAAATCAAATCTACAAAAGTTCTTGAAATTGGTCTTTTGAAGATTTATAGTCGGTTCTACATTCAATTATTTTTTGATATTTACAAAAGAGACAGTTCTTTAAGTAACATTTAAAATAATGTTGAAAAAAACAACAGACTTACCCTTCCATTGATGGGTTTAACATGAGATCTGATAATGGTCTATAGTGTTTTAAAATCAGTTTATTAGAACTTTTTTTTTACATTTTTACTATTGCTTATAATACACACATATGTTGAACATAGCGTAAATTCTATTTATATAAGCAAAAAAAAAGATTTAAAATCTATCTACAAACCCTTTCAGACTATAGGACCAAACAATGTAAAACGTCAAATCTTTACTTTATAGGAATCAAGTTATCAAATTTCATAACATTTAAACTTTTAGTGTATGAGTTTGATTAAAACAAATTTAACCGTCTACATTAAGTTTGTAGCACAAGAAATCTATAAAATTCTGAAGGTACATAACATAATTATAATAAAGGCAAATCTAGGTTCATAGAAATTACATATGTTACATTTGCTACATGTTACATAATATTTAAACAATAAAGTGTGGAACCCAAAAAGTATGGAAGCTTAGGTATGAATACAGCAAATTTTCCCAATTTTTGTAATATCAACATTGGAATTTATTTTCCAAATGTGCATTTAGATATTTTTCATAAGTATGGCTATATTAACAAAATTGCACCAATCAAGCCATCTGCTAAAGTGTTACGGTTTCATAACTTAGTATCATTGAGAACAATTAATATAATCATTCAGATATTAATAATTTGACTAGGTGTTTTAACTTTATGAGTCTATTAGTTATCAAATATGCATCTTTGTTGTATAAAACTATAGCAAACACCTGTTAACTGCTTGTATAAACTCTCAGTCCAACAGAACTATTTTTCTACTTTTTGTTCTACAAGAATTTAGAACAATGAATTGAGCAGTGAATTCATGGTGATTTTTAAAAATATAAGCTTGTGTTTTTAAGAACATAAACCACTCTTGCTCATATTCTGGAATTTCTTTTCATTTGATAAGGCTTTATGATAATGTTTCAGCCCCACTTTCAATTGCTAAAGAAGGATGGTTTTATAACTGTCTATTTCAAAATGATCCTCCCAAACCTTTCGTATTTTTGTCATGACCCTCCCCTGGTGGCTTTATATTTTTTTCTGACCCTCCCCGGAACCCTGTTAATATCATCGACAGTAATAGTCCTTGCATGGATTTGAATACAATTATGAATACAATTATACCCGAAGCAATGTAACAAGCTACGGTTGTTTCGCCAAAATAAAACATTTATCAAAGTTTGTCATCTCAATTCTAATGGCAGATATTTACGTAAACCGGTAACTTTTCAAACATCATGCAAGGAATTTCTCAAAGGACAGTAATATTACATGCCCATTATGCCACAATCGCAAAGATTTTTACAAACGTACTCAAACATAAAATGCGTTTTCGTAAGTTACTTTCGTTTTCACCTCATTAGAAAGGCAAACAACAATGGCGTTCCCCGTCTCACTTTCTCTTTTTGCTAGTAAAATGATTCCTTACCTGCTATGGACAAAGTTTTACATACAGTCACTTTTATCTTTTGACCTACACCAAAATTCAGGCTTCGGAATAACATAAGAACCTGCCAAGACGGTAACAGTAGCCGCTGAGTTTCGACTGCTTCTGGCTGCCGTAAGTCGTACAGAATGTAGCACAGGGTTGAAAGTTCGCAGGTCATTAACACGTCACTATTACGCAATAATGTTTTCTGTGTAGGGTTAAGCCTCGTGTCGAGATAAGGGCAGTAGACAGACGTAAGTGTACGAATGAATGGAAGTAGCCACTTACAATTTAGACCACTTAATCTTGACTTCGTAAAAGCGGTAATTTAAGGCTATTTATTGCGTAATGGTACATGAAAGCTTGAATAGGTTTAGTTTAAAGCAGTCTTAAAGGCAAGTCTATGTCACTGGGTATAAACACAACAGGCATGATATGCTGTTTACATAAGGGTTCGCCTTGCCTGATGACCTACTTCAGGGTACTGGGATTTCCACTCGGTGCTTGTGAACTGGGATTGTGAAAGAAAAGCCGTCGACAGCCTCATAGTTTAAGACACAGAGGCAAGAATTAGATTAACAAAATGTTGGTGGGAGTACTCGCTGCTTTACGACATGGGTACCGAAGGTCGACTCTCTCTGTTCTGTGCCGATACAAGGCAACAGCTACTGCGAGCCAAACAGCTGATGAACCGACAAATGTGAAACCCTACTCCGAGATACCAGGTCCTAAAGGACTGCCTGTTGTGGGTACCATGTTTGAAACTATGAAACATTTGGACAAATTTTATGAACTTATTAGTCAGCGACATGAAAAATACGGACCAATTTACAAGGAAAAATTGGGCCCCATTGACATGGTGTTTCTGACGGACGTGGAGGCTGTGGAGCAGTTACTGAGACAGGATGGAAAGTATCCTGCTAGACTGCAGATCGACCACTGGACTGAATACAGGAAGGAGAGGGATATAAATATGGGACTTTTTATGTCGTAAGTTCTCCTGCCAAACTTTTATGCTATCATTTTCCTATTTCCACTATTGATTCGATAATAATGTTTAAATATCAAACGGAATATCTCAGAAGTTTTTTATACTTTGATTTGGGAAACCATGTGTCCCTTTAAACCGACATTCAAATTTAACCTCTGTCCCATTATATATCTTAAAATATATATCCAAACGATACAAGCTGACTTTACCATAATTCCACACGATTATCACACGATGTGTGTTCTGTTATACTGTCACTGTCACATGAATTTCGTGTTTGCCTTTCAAATTAACTTTTCTTAGTTGAATATATGTTTAACTGTATACTGCACTGTTCCAATTCCTTAAAGAGAAATCTTTTGTTAAAAGGGCAATAGTGCGATTTTTCGATAAATAAAGTGATCTCACGAAAAAGAAAATAAATATTTCAAATTGCAAGTCAATACTTTTTATTCAAACTGGGCATTTTCAAAACGAACGTACCATGATCGGTTAAGCTATGCAAAAGGATTTTCCTACCGATTTAAAGATGTTCACACAAATATGGCCGCCAGTGGTTTATGCCCGATACCTGGATATTACCTCAAAGATTACGGATGATCGGTTTAAGTAATGGAATGTTTTGACCCTCTGAAGATAATACATTTGGCATAGAATAATATTTATTGGGGAAAATTTAAAGAAATAAACCTTTGACAAAACATGCCCCTGGCCCTGTAAATCAATATTTTGCGTTTGCATCCTTTACGAAAAATGCATAATCGTTCTGATAGACAGTTTAGATACGGTTTAGGTTATGCACTATCGTTAACTGATATTTAATGTTTGAAGGGATGGAGAACAATGGCACTCTCTGAGACGAGTCGTGGACAAACACATGATGAAGATAAAGACAGTTGAATCTTATACTGTAGAGTTCAACGACGTTGTATCAGATTTCTTGAAAAGACTTTCCAGGATTCGAACACCGGAAAGTGAAATACCAGAACTGAATAACGAGTTGTTCAACTGGTCTTTGGAATGTAAGTTTGAATGTATAGTGGTCTGAAATAGATAATACGGGAAATGATTGCAATAAGAGAGAAATTGAATATTGTAATATACACATTTATATGTTTCTTTCTATCAATTTTAAGCTCGACTACTACAAGACTTCTATGAGTTTCTTAAAAGTAAATCTGACAATAACATTGATAATTTAATCCTCTCGTTGCGCCTGTGATTATGATATATTCAAAGTGTTGTATGATTATTCACCAACCACCCAGCCATGGGCAGTATACTGTACGAGAAACGACTTGGATGTTTGGAAGACACAAGGAATGAAGACACAAATGACCTCATACAAAGCTCACATGACATATTTGAAACAACACGACAGATAATCTTCCTACCAAGACCTCTCGCCAAACTGCTGAAGCCTGGAGTTTGCAAAAAACATGACCAAGCTTGGGACAGGGCGTTTGCAGTTGGTGAGCAAATGCTTACAATAATCTTGAAATGTACTGAGAATAAAAACCTTCTTTTGATCATTAAGTTATATTCATCTGTCAACGTCCTTTTACACATGACTCGAATCCGAATTCATTTCGTAACCATAATGTTGGAGTTTAAAACAAAGATCTTATTTACTGAAATATATTATTGGTGGAATGATGGTTTAATTCGCTAATCCTGAACTGCACTGCACTGGGAGCTCTGTTAGTGTATGAGACCCTCCTAAGGGTTAGACCATTTATAAGACAACTTTTTACAATTTTAACCTTACAACACTGTGGTTGACGTTTGTTCAGTCTCCATTAAAATCCAATTTCCATAGCTCACAAGACAATAGACGAGAGAATCCGGGACATCAAGGAGAATGCGAGTGAAGGAGAACACGTGGGCTTCATCACTCACTTCCTGAACGAGGACACCATGAGCATTAAAGATGTGTATGCTAACATCTCGGAGCTGATGAGTGCAGCTATTGACACAGTAAGATTTTACTCCTTAGTTTTAGAGACACGGTATTATTTGTTTGATGTGTCTGTCATTGAAACAGAACTCAATGATTTAAACATTTAAGGGATTGTGGGATCATGGCTAGACTGACCGGGTCTATGAATTATAGATTTGGTAACTCTATGATCCCTGCAATAAACCAAAGAGGTCATTGTCTTAATGTTTTCTCGTGCATTCGTTGCCATTGACACGGTACTATATATTGAAAAATATTTTCCTTTTTCCATGGCAAGAGTATTATAGAAACAGATCTCATATTTTGACTATAACATTTCAGACTTGCAATTGGCACATCCCTCATCATTTGGGAATTTCATCTGCAAGACACCCGCAATACCTTCATACTATCATGGCGTTTGTCATATATTGTATACAGCTGGCCCTCCTTCGATGTGTGTAGCATTACTTTTCAGGAAATGAAATGTCATCACTCACGAAATCTAAGGCAAAATATCTCGAACTCAACTGATCGGAAAACTCCAATTATTGCTTGATTTCATTAGTTAGTTATTCAAATGCCGTAAATTATAGCGGGAGTTCGGGAGATAAGCGCATATCATTCCTAACGGAACAGGAATAGAATATTATGCATTGATTATTTTAGCAAATGAAATGTCGTTACGAAGGAAACTTGCGGCTCCAACACAGCAGTCCTCTGATCAAGGAACTCCAAATATTCCTGGATTTCATTGGCTAGGTATTTACAGCGATAAAAGGAAATAGTGGACCAATATCATGGGAATGAAGGAAATTAGCGGATATAAAATCGATGATCATGATTATTTCTTGATCATGATCATGATTATTGTTTGTTGATACACGCTCTATTTTCTAACATAACGTTTAGTTTAGAAACACTTTAAGATTCATTTGTATACTTATTGATGTTCCATTATATTTTTTTCTTTTCAGACTTCAAACACCACTCTCATGGCACTGTACGAAATTTCTCGCAATCCACAAATACAGGAAACTATTTTAGAAGAAGTTAATAGAATTGCCCCCCCTGGACAACAACCGGAAGCTGAACACCTGCGTGAGATGCATTACATCAAAGCTGTCATCAAGGAAAGTCTCAGGTATATACTTATTTATTGTCTTTAGAACCAATGGATTATGAACAAATTTTACCATTTAAACTCTGAAAGATAATTAATGTCATTGTTACTTTCTTTATAATTTGTAATTGATATTCAATGTATTCGCATGTGCAAAATTTCAAAGTCTTTCACTTGGTATACTTGGTATATGTGATGCTACATTTTATTGTAGAATGTACCCGATCACAAGTGGACTTACCCGGAAATTGCAGCATGATATTGCTCTGTTGGGGTACAACATTCCAGACCAGGTGAGGACAGACCTTTGATATCTTCACTATTTGAAAGTAAATGGGAATGTTATCGTCGAATAAAGACGCACTGAGTGTGTCAACCAACTCAGCTGTAACCTGGAAAATTAAGAAATATGGTTTCTATCGGAAAGCAATTGTCATGGCTTTGTCATTTGTCACTGTCATTGGAAGACATATCACGTAGAACTTTGCTTCTTTAAGATCGTTTTTAACTAGATTCTCAGTTACAATTGTTTTCTTCTTTCAGACACATGTTTTTATAGACCTGAGAGGAATGGGACGACTGAAGCGACACTACGAAGACCCGGACACATTCCGTCCAGAACGCTGGTTGAGAGATCAGAGAACCACAAAACCTCATCCATTCGCTTGGCTACCGTTCGGGTTCGGGCCTAGGATGTGCGTCGGTGAGTCAAAACCTTTTCACACCATAAAGTGATAGTTCTTATAAAATCATTTACATTATGTATTTGCACAACAGGGTCCACGTTTATGAGAGAGATGTACATCAATTGTGAAGCGAGGATTTTGCAATATTTCAACCATTATTAGTGTTGATGTTATTTTAAAAAACACATGATATATGTTATTTTCAATCTTCTTAGTTTAAAAATATTTGGTTCGTACATACTCTAGCTTATATCACGTTGCAGGACGTCGTGTAGCTGAGTTGGAGATGCAGCTGCTGATAACTCAGGTGAGTGAATCGCACCGACATCGGTAGCGCTGAATCCTCCTGTCGTAAAAACGGCTGGACACCGATTTTAATCAATACCACTGTCATCAAAATAACAAAAAAAGTTTTAATTTCTTAATTCTACCACGAAGTCGGATATTAAAAGGCCGCCAATCAAACTATTTAATAAGCACCAACGTCTTCCACAATATGTATATCATCGTTACATCTTTACAAGTCATTTGAGTGCGATCTTCCTAATTATAAGTTTGATGTGATGATACAAAAGAGGAGGTATCCACTATATCCGCATTTAAATTTCCATTAAAAAATACTGTGATCATCAAGCGACATTCATAAACTAGAATCCAGATTACATATTGATTAAACCCCAGAAATGTGAACTGCTTACCCAAGATGAATCTTTTTCGACTCTGATGAGGCAAAGCTTATTTATTTGTGTTTTAATATTTTGCAGCTTGTGCGCCAATTCCGACTGGAACCTGTTTCTATGGAGCCAGTGGAGATGATAACAAATTTGTTTCTTTTACCAAAGGATCCAATCAGAGTGCGAGCATTTGACAGATCGTAGTTGACTCACATAGGACATTGTCAATTTATGACCGATTAATGAACACATGACCAGAATCTTCCAATCAATGAACACTACTTGATGTGGATACCAAGCTTTAAGTTTAAGTCTTTATAAGCAGGAAGCCACATAGTCCACTCATTCCATCTGACCGGTTGCATGTAAAATATGGTAAGAATGTAAGGTTAAATGAAAGGTCATATTCATTGACGGTGGTGTTATCTTGGACACCATATATCAAAGAGACTTCTATGATAATTTTTTGTTGCAATAAAAATTTAAAATAATCAATATTTGATTTATTTAAAATATTGATGATAACTTAATAATATTTGGTACTGACAAGTAACAAATTGTAACAAATCTCGATTATTTTCTATTTCCTGTGTAATTAAGGTGTTGTTGCTTATTTCTCGGTACTCGGCGATTTCTATCATTCTAAATTGCATGTATAGACTGGTTTTTTTTCAAAACTCTTAGTGAGAAACTTGACTAAATAGTAATCATAATTCCATACATATTCTTGGCCTAATTAAGCAACACTTCGACGTAATCAAAATTAATTTACTTCGTTTCAGAAGCGGATGATATATTTATTGAATCATTCTCATTCCTACTTGCCACAATTAGAAAATATTTCTATTTACTTTATTCTTTTTGCAACCATCCGATCAATTGTTTATCTGTATATTGTGCATGTAATTTTACTTTACTTCTCTTTGTCTATGTATATCTGAGGTAACTTTTAACTGCCTATTTACTCTCTGTTAAATAGACATTTACTGTTGTATAGCACTGTTCTTTCATTTCTATATATGCTGTTGACAAACTAATTTTTTATGTGAAACATGAGAAAAATGAACATAAAAAATTACATAATCTTATACAAAAGTCTTGTGGTTTTTAATCATTAACGTCTGTATTGATATTATATATATTTCATACAATTATCATTTGATCGTTCATTTATATTTTGATAGAAATGATAACAACAGCAATGGCATTATTTGAAAGAATAAATAAATTAGTGACAATTGTTATATGTGGTAACTAAATGGTTAAAATCGTTGAAGGAACTTAGTGCTAAGTTAACTTTAGCCTAACACTTAGTTTTCATTTCACACAAGGAAACAATCAAGTGTTTTGCTCTAGGTTGAGTGAATGGCCTTCTTATCTCACAATGATGATAATCTCAGATGATATTCTTTGGTCATTTAATGAGAAGAAAATAGTAGGGTGAATTGATCGTAGTAGAATCGGAATAATTGACAACACCCAGGAAATTAATGCTTGATGGATTGTTGTTTGTTTGAACTTATTTTATACCAAAGCCAAGTTTTTGTGGATAATTCATCGCATAACCACCCAATAGCATATACTCGAAGTTAGTTTTATGCATATCGAATCCCAAAATGTATATCTTCTTCGTTATTTTGTCTGAATCAAAGGCAATTCCTAAAAAGTACATGGGGTATAAACAACATAGGATGACATTCATCATTAGAGAAAATATTTCTAGAAATGTAATCTTCACAAGGTCACAAACATTATTTTATATTTCATATACTAATACATTCTCCATTTCTTACAATGACCTTTGAAGAAATGAATTCCTTAATCTTTCTTTATAAGAACGTTTATATGAGAATGTTACACATATAACATAAGGTTTCAGGTACATATGTCAAATTAGTTGAAATAGACCAGCCTTGCAGCAAGTCTAGGATATTGACTATAAATAGCACCAGGTCGGGAAAATGTTTACATTCAGGAGGCTTGACCTAAAAACGGCTGACACAGTTCTAGGATAATGTGTACGTACAGATGAAAGCATATTGCCACATTGAGAAAAATTCACAAATCAGAGGCTTAATAGAGCAAGAGTTGTGACCAATAGATTCAGAAATGTCAATGAGAGTGCTTTCAAAACTGCCACTCGGCTACACGAGATCAACTTACATTCTTTGCCGATATAACGCTACATCTACTAATAGAAAAAATGCTGATGAATCCACAAATGTGAAACCCTTTTCGGAGATACCAGGTCCTAAAGGACTGCCTGTCGTGGGCACCATGTTTGAAACTATGAAACGTATGGACAAATTTTATGAACTTATTAGTCAGCGACATGAGAAATACGGACCAATTTACAAAGAGAAGTTAGGTAATATTGACATGGTGTTTCTGACGGACGTGGAGGCTGTGGAGCAGTTACTGAGACAGGATGGAAAGTATCCGGCTAGACTGCAGATCGACCACTGGACTGAATACAGGAAGGAGAGGGATATAAATATGGGACTTGTCACGTCGTAAGTTTGCGTAGTAAAATAACCTGCGTTTTCTCCTTTGAATTTCGATCAATCGTGAATCAATTATCTTTCAAACGAACAATAAGAGTGAATCTGACTGATTCCTTTTAAGACTTATTCAAAAGGTAATCATCGATAGATGACCAAAGTTCTTATATTTCTTGGTGGGAGATGGCCTTTTGAACTGGTCTGAAAGGAAGGGTAAGGCACAACCTTTAAACATATTTGTTTCTATTTCTTCAGAATGCGTAGGTTGAATACGGATATGTGTATACATATACCTTGACCAATACGGGTTTAAGGTATATATTTGGGATGTCCAAAACAATCTTTGAGAGTCTCTTATTATTTGACATCTAAGTCTTCAACCACACATGTAATGAATAAAAAAATGTACGTTAATATAAACATAAAACAGCTATATCAAGAATGTCAGCTAATCATATTTTGACATATCTAGATATCTAAAATTCTTTTAAACCTTGTGAATGAATAATAATTGCCTATAGTTTCATCATTATTGTTTATAAACACACCTAGGAATGCAATAAAATCGAAGAGAATAGTAAAACATGATCCGTTGGACAATGAATAATCTCAAATATAAGGGTTCACGTTATTTGTTTTCAACAGCGAAGGGGAACAATGGCAGTCTCTGAGACGAGTCGTGGACAAACACATGATGAAGATAAAGACAGTTGAATCTTATACTGGGGAGTTCAACAACGTTGTATCCGATTTTTTAAAGAGACTTGCCAGGATTCGAAAGCCGGACAATGAAATACCAGAACTGAATAATGAGCTTTTCAACTGGTCACTCGAATGTAAGTTTTATAATTTAGTAAGTTATATTTTTTAGAAAGCGTAAAACAATTGATAGATTTAACAAGACTACAACTCAATTGCGAAATGATGTATTCTGTTGAAAAAAAACGGTTTTCATACCCGACTATACATTCATTCTTAAACTCAAATTTTGAACCTTGAACCTTATTTAAGTAAAAAGTATGAACACAGGATGATCGTCATTACAACCAAAATGATGAAAAATGTAAGCTCTGACAACTAAGACGATGATATATTATATTAATAAAAGCTTAAACGATTTTAATGGGGTTTAATGTTATTGGATCCCTTTGCATTGGTATATTATACATCTTACATAAGAAATAGGCTAAGTTCATGTTAATCTCTTTCCAGCTATAGGCAGCATTCTGTATGAGAAGAGACTAGGGTGTTTGGAAGACATCAGAGAGCAGGACACAAATGACTTCATTCAAAGTGAACATGACATATTTGAGACGACACGACAGATTTTGTTCCTACCAAGAACACTTGCCAAACTGATGAAGCCAGGAGTTTGCAAGGCCCACGATAGAGCTTGGGACCGGTCATTTACAGTTGGTGAGACAAAATATCAACTTTTTCAAGAGTTTTAGTCTATTTGTAAATTAATCTAAAATATTAAAAGCCATATTAACATATCTTGAATATTTATTTTATCAGTTTGCGTTTCATTACCAAATAAGATCTTAAACTTTGTCATTGTATCTTTATTTCATCCTAACTAACTACCGGAACTCAGAACGGAGAACTCAGATTTTCTTTGTAATCATTATAAATGTATTGAGCTTGATGTCACAGTTACGATGCCATAACTATTTGGCTTGACAATATGTTGCTGAAAACAGATACTCCTCAAACTTCTTTCTTTCTGTAGCCAATAAGACAATCGACGATAGGATCCGAGACATCAAAGAGAGGGGAAATGAAGGAGAACACGTGGGCTTCATCACTGTCTTCCTTAAGGAAGACACCATGAGCATCAAGGATGTGTATGCCAACATCTCGGAACTCATGGGAGCTGCAATTGATACAGTGAGGCTTTGCTGTTTACTTTTAAAAACATTCTATTATTTGTGTGATTAGTTTGTCTTAAAACCAGACTCTTTTACTCATTTGATGATTTCAATCAAGGTCTCGCATCTTCTTTCTTTCCTACTTACACCTCTTTTTTAAAAATCTAAAGCCAGGAGAAACTTTGGCTTAAGTTACATTGCCTGTAACTCTGTATGTGTGATAATCAGCTTCCATGAAAATGCCCTAAAACGTATTTTAGACTTCTTCTAACGGACTAAAATCTCCGGTACAGGCTCACTGTCAATGAGGAATATAAATTGTAGAATGTGTTGCTTTATAATACCTGCAATGAACTAAAGAGATCCTGGTATAAATGTTTTCTCTATCCCTTTTCCTCACTACAACCAGACCTTTATATTGTCGAAACCACATTTTAAGTGGTTAGGAGTACTTCGAATCCTTTGAGCGGAAATATAGATATTCAGGATAGGGTTAATGCATGTTAGATGCATGGACAGATGTACATGTACTATGAGTAATGTTCAAATGCAAAGTAACTGTTATGGCCTTATATAGAGATCCATCTGATGAACCGTCATGTTGGAAAATGATCTCAGTCAAAAAATCTAATGTACCATGATTTATGCCGGTGTTCCAACATCAAAAGCCCATGTCCCTATTAATCGTTCAGGGTCTTTTTTTATTGTGCGTGCCCAATTCGAAGTAAAAACACGGAAACGTTTCATTAAGAAAACAAAGTCTTAGGAAATTAACGTTAGCTACAATTTGCAGACTTCAAACACCACTGTAATGGCTCTCTATGAAATATCTCGTAATCCAAGAGTACAAGAGGCCATATTGGAAGAGGTAAACAGAGTTGTTCCCCCTGGACAACAACCGGAAGCTGAAAACCTGCGTGAGATGCATTACATCAAAGCTGTCATCAAGGAAACACTCAGGTAATAAAACATGATTATTACAAAAAAAATTATCTTGCATTTAATTGGAACCACTACAACAATAACTTTAAATGTTTTGAAAAGTATAGTTTTAAATTCTTATTTGATAACAGCTGACTAAGGATTAATACTTTATTTATATTACATATGTTAAGGATAAGGATGAATTATATGATGGTTAGCAGACCAGTCTGATTAAAATAGACGGTGTTCAGAGGAATAAAAGTTTCAAAATATTGACTCTATCGACATTCGAACTCTATCTGTCTAGGCTATCCTATCGGTACACGGCCGATTTTAATCAGATTGGTTAGCAGACCCAACTACCAGATAGCAATCAGCAGTCAATTTACTTGAGCAAGCTTTTCAAATCTGCTCGCCTCAGCTTTAGAAATTCAGGATATCTGTGACTCCTTTCAAGTTTATCTTATATCAAATCTTGGAATAAAGAAATAATATCAAAGGGTCAAAAAAGAAATTTTAACAAGTTGATGTCCCAGTCTGGGAAAGCTTACTTGAAGATGCTGTAACTTTTGCGCCATGAATCTTTCGATTGTGTGCATTCCATGAGAATTACGGTTTATGCTATCGACATCAATGAATGTGATTTATTCCCGATATTGTAATTTTTTATCGACCTTATATCTATCAGAATGTATCCCATTGGAAGCGCGGTTGTCCGTAAAGTACAACATGACCTCAATCTACTAGGATACAACATACCGGAAGGGGTGAGTTGTGATTTGTCTGATTTTAAACTCTTCAAAGCAAAACATTTTCCAAATTACATCTTTCAGGAGGACTACTAATCACGATGCCCATGAGCGAGGCGTGTCCACAACACATCCCCCAATACTGCAATGTGCGTATACTGCATCTCGGTAACTGCACTAATTGATACAACTATCGCTCGAAATAAGAACTCCAGATGTCACCCTTGCAATATTTTGTTCAAGACATAACTCGACAGCGCTCGTCTCAGTTACAGACTAACTTAGGTTTTGCTGCCTAGCACCAAATGTGATTGCGTGTTTCATTGAACTGTTGCTGAAATATTGTGCTGTTTAAAATGTAATACAGCACAAGGCTATTTTCAGTGCCAGATATGTAGGATTTTCATGATGAAACGGATTCCTTTGATTGTGACATGAATGCTTTCAATGTTTTTATTAGTTTTCAGCATTTTTTGCGATTTTACAAATGTTGTGGCATTGTTCCCTTCCTTCTTACATTTACAGAAAAGTGGATTTGTTGACTTTTGCCTCCTTTTCTACACGTCACACCACATTCTGTTCTCTGTTTCTCTTTGACTCCTTCCTATCTACCTACAGAAGGTGATCTGGGTTGACCAGCGAGGAATGGGCCGACTAAAGCGACATTACGAAGACCCGGACACATTCCGTCCAGAACGGTGGTTGAGAGACCAGAGAACCACAAAACCTCATCCTTTCGCCTGGCTACCGTTCGGGTTCGGGCCAAGGATGTGTGTTCGTGAGTTTATTTCTTCCTCCTTGAACTTGAACTCTTGATGATGTAAAGAGGTCTGAAATTTATTTGTTCCGATTGCTTCATTGAACAACATAAAAGTCTACCTTCAACAGACCTTCAGAGAGAGAGAGAGAGAGAGAGAGAGAGAGAGAGAGAGAGAGAGAGAGAGAGAGAGAGAGAGAGAGAGAGAGAGAGAGAGAGAGAGAGAGAGAGAGAGAGAGAGAGAGAGAGAGAGAGAGAGAGAGAGAGAGAGAGAGAATTTTTTTATTATTACTGTCTCATCTTGTACATTCAAAGAGGTCATACACATGTGGCTCAGTCCCCATGTCTGTTTCAGATAAGGTTAACATAGTGCGTCTTTATAATTGTCGTGTGCTAATATCTTGTCCGGTTTTCGAACCTGATTGTCACGCGAAATAATAATTTTCAACATTTTCAACATTAGTCATTGACTTTAATTGCATCTCGATGTCGTTTTGGCATAAATGACTACAACAACTTACATCTCTTTGTGTCACTTTTGATATTAATATATTTATTCGGTTTTGTCTTGCAGCTTGTACGCAAGTTCCGACTGGAGCCCGTTTCGATGGAGCCAATTGAGATGATAACAAATATTCTCCTCTTACCAAAAGATGCAATTAGAATTCGAGCTTTTGACAGATCGTAACCGGAGACCACTCATCAACCCACCTCCTGTTTGGATTGTGGATAAATGTGAATGGCGCTTCTATAAACTGGCGACAACTTGAAAAGACAGCAGATTTATAAGATTTCAAGTCATCAACAAAATTTGGGATCTGGAAACCATAGAATCAATTCATTTTGTATGATTTTGTTTCATGTGCTATCATGATATATATAGATTCATACACAAGTTTAGATTTAGATTAATGTGGTTATTTGGTTATTGAATGTGACAGCTGTAAACTATGATGACGTAATACTGCAGTGATTTTACTCTAGTGAGATAAAGTCCGATATTTGTCATATGGTAGTTTCGTGAACAGGATTTGATAATCATATAACTTCCACTTTTCTGCTCGAACTAAATTTACAAACAAGAACTTCGAATTCCGTTGAAGTGCAACCAATTCAGATGTTGTCAATTTTAAAGGCTTCGTATGAATTGCTTTAAAATGATAAATGAATATTAAGATTTTAAATATAAGAATATAGTAAAATAGTAAATTAGACACAACCATTTTGCCCAAGCGGCACATAACAATAACTCAATCACTAAAGTTTAAAATTTAATGCTCCTTTCATCGATAGTGTTTGTCTTCTTTTTAGTGTCGACAAATAATCGACGTTTTCATCACGTTGAAGTGATGTGGTGATGTGAGGGGAGTTATATGTGATGCATTGGGGGGGAACTAGCGGTCACACGGTCGAGCACACTTAGCCTTCTGGAGATATTCCCAATAAGAACCTGGACACAGATGAGAGTCGAGATGTATATATTTGAAAGTACAGTGTTGAAGTCTAAAAGTTATACAATACAAATAATTACAATTTCAATTGATTCATTACAATTAGATGTATGGCATGTTCAGATAATACATAGTTATCATAACATCAAATTATATTGAGATATACATTAATACTTTAAAACTGTTGACATATTACAATTTACTAAATAGATTTATACAGTAAATACGGTAGTGCGCATTTACTAAGAATACGGTAATAAATGTTTGTATAGATCATATACAGACTGGGCCGAATGCTGACGGACGTCTCATTTTTATATCATATAATGAATCTAAATAACTAATGTTATAACTTGAAGGTTGATCTTAATGTAAACAGACATTTGTATATAATTCACTCATGGTGTTTGATATAAATTGAATGCTCACAAAATATAATCAGCTAACGCAAGTTTTGTACATAGTTATAACTAAGTGATAAACATGAAACAAGAATGGTGATAAATAGAAAATAACATTACAAGTCAAGTGAGGTATAGTAATAAACAATTCAACTAACAAACAGAATTTTCAATTGCTAGTGTAGGTACAATATAAAGGTAAAGTAACAATGCTTACCTGGACACAGATGAGAGTCGAGATGTATATATTTGGAAGCACAGTGTTAAAGTACTGAGCTTGAAATATTGGCTGCTTATATACACCCGACTATGTTAATCAGATCTGTGTCCATGCAATTAATGTTGTAGACAAACGCAGTTGGTAGGATTAATTGGCGCATTCATTGGTAGGTTTACAAAATCTTATACAATAATGATGATTAAACTCCGTGGCTTGGCGCGCACATTGCCTGAGGTAATGGCCGAACAGTGAGGTATTAAGCGTTGCATCATGTGTTATAAATGGTTAAAGTTTAGTGCAATATTGTAGCTTATTTTGGTCTATGACAATACCCCTCCGCTTGGGAACTTTCGACCACGAAAGCCAAAATACAAAAACATGTACATAATAATAATGATAAAATGGTTTACAATCATCTGGGTTAGAATCCAGGAGATGTAAACATAGGTGACATTGTTGAAAATGCCCAATACATAATGATAATAATAAAATGGTTTGCAATCATCTGGGTTAGAATCCAGGAGATGTTAACATAGGTCACATAGTTGAAAATGCTGAATAAAAAACAAGATAAGGTACATGAGATAAATGCAGCAAAAGGTTGAACTTTCGTAGGTTTGATAAATAAGGACTGAGGCTCATATTTTGCAAATAAAGTCGTGGGAAAATTAGCTAGGATACTACAGTTTCGTTAATGTGGATTAGGCATGAATTGAATGGATTAGTCTGAGAATCTGAGAAGAGAACAATCATCAGTATGTTAGTCAAAGACAGGATTATTTGAAGATGTGATCAGCATCCCCGAGCACTTTTAGACACAGGTGAACCTGTATGTCTTTCAGTAACTCCAATGACAGTTGCTTCTCAAGTTTTAACTTTAAAATTTAGTAAGAAAGGAAAGGATGTTCAAAAGAAATATTTAGGTTTCTGTTGGCGTTTGCGCCGTTTGCCAGAATTTGTTTTGCTGATATGGAAATCGGTCTTGAGACCTTGACCTACATTTTGTTCTGGTTCCCAAGTTGGTGTAGGGAAGTGAAGCCATTTGAGAAGATAATGCCTTACGCCATTTATGATTTTAGACCTAAGTACCTTTTCTACTGGATAGGCTTCTTGAGATGGTGCTGGTGCAGTAGGTGCCTGTTGTGCAGAAGACGATGATGTGCTTGGTGCTGGTTGTGCAGTTTGTGCAGGTGGAGTCGTTTGTACGCTCGTTGAAGGTTGTGCAGCAGTTGTGCTGGTTGAAGAGTGAGCGTTGGTTGAGCTCGTAGAAGAAGGGCGAGCAGAAGAGCTGCTCTTTGGCTTAGAAGAAGGTAAGCCTGATTGTTGATTGAAATCATCATTTCGAGATGAATCAACATCACCATCCGAGGCGCTGGCTCGAGGTGTTGAATAACAGTCAGGGTGCTGACTGGTAGAAGTTGGAGCAGGCGCTGGTGCCGCTGTACCAGAGGTGTCTGATTGTGGTTCTGGTGGCTGCTTGTCAGCCCTAAGGACCACTAGTTTGAGGCGATTCGCATGCACAGGAGATTTGTGTTCAGCGTTGTCTGAACATCTACGAATCTTGTATGTGTAATTAGGTCCAATGGAAGTGATATAGTATGGACCTTTCCATGGTTGTGCCAACTTAGGCGATAGGCCTATGCCTATTGCCGTGTTATGAAGGTAGACCTGTTGGCCAACCATGAAGGATGGTTCTTTGCATTTGATGTTTTTATGCTCTTTGTCAATCTCTTGGCTGACTTCCATATTGTCACGAGCAATGGTTTTGACAACCTTGAGATTTTCAATGAGAGCTTTCAGGTGCATCTCAGCGTCTTTACCTAAGGAAGGTTTAGGAAGTAACGTGGAATCAAATGGTAGATGCATTTCTTTTCCAAACAAGAGAAAGTGAGGCGAGAAACCGGTTGATTGGCAAGGGACATTTCTCATGGCCATTAGAACGCAGGGAAGGAGATCAGCCCAGTTCTTCTGGTCAGGTTGACAATAGGACTTCAGAGCCTGAGCGATAGTTGCATTTCGCCTTTCAACCATTCCATTGCATTGTGCATGATAAGAGCTGGTATGAAGATGTTTGACTTCCAAGATTTCACAGATAGCATTGACCAATTTGGATGTAAACTGGCGACCTCTATCTGTGAGAATGGACCGTGGAGCACCATACCTAGAGAATATCTCCCTGAAGAGTACCGTAGCTACTTCTGTTGATTCTTGAGTTCGCAAGGGAAATGCTTCAATCCAACGGGAGAAAGAGTCCACTGCTACAAGAATATATTTGTAGCCTTCGTTGGTCTTGGGAAGCGGCCCGAGGATGTCAACATGAAGTCTGGAAAAGGTATCTTCAATAGGCAAGGGAACCAAAGGTGCTGCCTTGGAATGAGTTAGCCGCTTAGAGCGCTGACAAACATCACAGGATTTGACATAGTCTTCAATGTCCTGGTACAGCCCTGGCCAATAATACTTTGCCATGATAGATTGTCTTGTTGAGTCACGGCCGAAGTGACACGATGTTTTGCTGTCGTGATAAGCATACAGCAAGTCCTTTCTGTCTTTAATAGGGACTGCCAACTGCGTTATCATTGGAACACGGTTTCCTTTATTGCCTCGGTGTTTTGGCTGAAAGAAGTGATAGAGAATACCATCCCTAAGGTCATATTCTTGGGAACGCCCTTGAAGACCTTTGACTTGTGCCGGAGTGTAGTCAGGAGGGATCTCATTCTTCTCAATGAAATCAATGATTGGTTTCAGGTCTGCAGACTTTCGTTGTCTTTCCGCTAGGTCATTGTCGTTGATATCTGTATCTACAGAATTGACGAAGGGACCAGAAGATGCGGTCTCGTTGAGATAGACAAAGTCTACTTGAAGTGGTTCAGATGTAACTGAAGTATCTGGTAGAAGATCAGTGGTGTCCTGATCTGATGATGAGGTGTCATCTGTTGGTTGATGGGTAGCTTCAGCAGTGGTAACAGAAGCTATTACTTCTGCACGTTGCTCTGCTGTAGATGTTAAAGAGCAAATGAGAGAAGAAACAGGAGGAGATGGGAAGTTATCTGTGTCTGGAGCAGAAGTTAGAGATGGGTAAGCTATTCTAGATAGTGCATCAGCATTTGTGTTTGATTTGCCAGGTCGATGTTCAATATCAAAGTCATACTCTTGAAGCATCAAAGACCATCTGGCAAGACGACCTGTCTCAGCCTTGATGTTCTTTAGCCATTTGAGTGCGCTGTGATCAGTGTAGACTTTGAACTTCCTGTTGGCAAGATAAACACGGAAGGTGCGGATTCCTTCAAGGACTGCTAAGCATTCTAGCTGAGTGATTCCCCATTTCTTTTCTGATGCATGAAGGGCACGACCTCCATAAGAGATAACATGTTCTTTACCTGAAGAATCCTTTTGACCAAGGATATAGCCAATTGCTGATGAGGAAGCGTCTGTGGTCAATATGTAAGGTTTTTCAGGATCAGGATAAGCAAGGATAGGAGCTGAAGTTAATGCTTCTTTAAGCTTAACGAAAGAGGATTGACATAATGGAGACCAAATGAAAGGAGTGTCCTTTTGAAGAAGATTGTATAATGGAGAAGCAATTTTGGAAAAATTTGGAACAAATTTTCGGTAGTAGCAAGCTAGGCCTAAAAAGTGACGTGTGTCATGAACATTTCTAGGTGGTGGGATTCTGTTTACAGTGTCAATTTTTGATTGATCCACTTCAATGCCGTCTTTGCTAAAAATATGCCCAAGATAGGTTACTTTCTTTGCTGCAAATCTACACTTACTTGGCTTCAGGGTTAGACCTGCTTCTTTAAGTTTTGCAAAGACACATTTGAGATGATGAAGATGTTCAGTGAAATTTTTGGAATAAACTATGATGTCATCTACATAGATCAAAATGAACTTCCAATTCATTTCTTGGAGAGCTCTTGAAATTGTTTGCTGAAATGCTGCTGGTGCATTTTAAGTCCAAAAGGAAGACGATTGAATTCAAAGATGCCTTGCTGCGTAATGAACGCAGATTTATGCTTAGTTTCAGGATGAAGTGGTATCTGCCAAAATCCACTAGCACAATCTAAGACAGAAAAAATTTTGCTATGTTTTTCGCCAATGGCATCAATGACATCATCAAAACGAGGAAGAGGGAAAAATATGGGCTTTGTTACAGCATTGAGCCTTCTGTAATCTACAGCAAAGCGATAAGTACCATCAGATTTCTTTACCATTACAACTGGAGATTGCCATTCTGATGAACTTGGTTCAATAATTCCTGCATCTAACATTTTCTGAACTTGCGTAGCACATTCTTGCTTAACCTGTGGAGATTGACGATAGAAAGTACGTCTGATAGGAGGAACATCTTCAGTTTCTATACGATGTTCATGAAAGTGTGTCTTGCCTAACTCTGACCAATCTTGTGCAAATACTGACTGTTGAGAACGAAGGAAGCACTCTAGTTGAAGTTTTTGATCTTCAGTGAGATCAGAATCACTAAGATTGAATGATAGAGTGTCCGACGAACCAGTGGTATGTGCAGTAACAGAATTGATCTGAGTTGAAGGTACAGAAGGTTTAGAAGTGAGAGATATGATAGAGTCCAGATCAACCTTAGAAGCAGAAGCAACGATTTGTCTACAGCTGAGTGTGACAGGAGAATCGGTAGGGTTGAGAAATCTCATGCAAGCTTTACCTTTTGTGTTCTGTATGAGACACTTGGCGCCTTGTAGATTTAGCACGTCGAGGCCAGGAAAGGGCTCAAGTATAACGATCTCGTGTGTTGAACATCTGGAAAGCTTGACTGGGATATCTGCTTCAGAGTGAGCTGGAATGATGACTGTTTTGCGTGGTCTAGCGAGACCAACATTAGTCTCAACAAAAGATACAGAGTGTAAACCTCCATGAAGGGTTAGTGTCTTGGAAACAAAATCAATATTAGCTTGATTAGTTTCCAGAAAATCCATGCCAAGTATGATTGTATGATGAAGTGAAGAAAAGACATGGAATTTCTGAGAATAATTGATATTGTTAATCTTAACAACAAGTGTGACTGTGCCAAGGACTGTGTGACGTTCGCCTCCGACTCCAATTACTTCATTTAAATGAGATTTTTGGTAACTTTTCTCAAAAACACCTATTTTGGAAAGAAATTTGGAATGAATACATGATATAGTGGCTCCAGTGTCCACAAGGCAGGTAGATTTTACGTTCCTGGTTTTTACACTAATGGTGTTCTTAATGAGAGACGTAGAAGCAGAAGCAATGTACACAGGTTCTTGTTGTTGATAAGAAACATTTGAGATGGGAGGGTTAGGGGGAAAGATAGAAGAGGTAAGATTAGGTTGATGAGAGGAATTAACAGAAGACACGTGCATGTGTGCATGTTCTGGCCTGTCCCCTGGTGTTGGAACCTGAGAAACAGGCGCGTGTCCCTATTGTGAGTGACCTTGCGCTAAAAAGGCATTTACACATAATGAATGAGGGTGACCAGTCTTGTGGCAGTACGTGCACAGAGTGTTGCGATGTGGGCAGTATTTGCGTGCTGAGCAGTGGCCACCACACCCTGCACACCTACGAGGCGGCTGAGACTGGGCAGGATAGTTGTTAGGGTTAGGAGGAGGATGGAAGCTTGGATGGGGAGGGTAAGCAGGATAAGAGGAGGGTTGAGTAGGTGGAGGGAAAGGAGGATAGGACGAGGTTTGATGAGGTGGAGGGAAAGATGACTGATGAGTGTAGTAATGAGGACTGTGCGATGGATATTCTTGTTGAAAAGAATGTGCGTTAGGAGCACTGTTGTATGAGTGAGGGTTATATGAATGAGGCGGTAGAGGTAATGAAAAGTGAGGGTTAGTCTGAGCACAGTTTGTTTGGGTTGGGGAGTGTTTAAAATGGTTCTTTTGAGAAAATTTGGGTTTATGCTGAGGTCGGTGGTCAGAATGAGGGTTTGAATTAAGGGAAGCGACCTCAGCATTAGTACTAATTAACTTTTCCATTAATAATGTTAAGTTCTTAACATCCTCTGCTACATTTACCTGTGTATTTGACGATGGAGGTTTAGAGGATTCAGCTAATTTAGCATGCTGCTGAACCTCTCTAAGTGTCTTAGGTTGCTGTAGCTGAACCCACTGTTTGAGCTCAGGCAGCAGTCCGTTAATAGTGATGGCCACCAGCAGGTTTTCGGGGATGCCCTTGCTGTAGGATCCTTCTTGGACTCTGGTGAAGTAGGCCGTCACTTTCTCTCCAGACTGCTGTGTGATGTTCAGAACAGACAGGTCCGTCTGCATATCCTGTCCATATTGTTCTTGGAATGCGTCTTTGACATCAGCCCACGTGGCTTTGGTTGCCTCAGGCAGATGTCTGTGCCACTGTTTGGCTGGGCCTTCCAAGTAAAAAGGGAGGATCAAACATGCTCTTTCGTTTGCATGGTTGGTTAATTTAAGCCATGCCTCAAAGTCCGTCCACCAAGCTGGTCCGTCGTGTGAGCCATTGAACTTGGGGAGGTGAAGAGATGACATGGCGGGATGTGTAGGTGGAGGTTGATGAGGTCGTTGATTACCTGATGTGGAAGGCTGCTCCACTATGTCCAGTTGAGGGCGTGGTTCAGGAGATGACGAGGCTTGTGGCGATGATGACAGACTGCTGTTGTCAGGGGTTGATGGGATGAGGGTATTCAAACCAAATGATAGTGGTTGGTTGACACCATCTACTTCCTCTTGTGGGGCTTTGGCTGAATACCGTAGTTTGTCCCGGTAATTGATTGGGTTTGCTCCAGTTCTAGGCATCAGTGCGTCTGGGTCGACGTTCTCCAGCCACCTTTCATCGATAGTGTTTGTCTTCTTTTTAGTGTCGACAAATAATCGACGTTTTCATCACGTTGAAGTGATGTGGTGATGTGAGGGGAGTTATATGTGATGCATTGGGGGGGAACTAGCGGTCACACGGTCGAGCACACTTAGCCTTCTGGAGATATTCCCAATAAGAACCTGGACACAGATGAGAGTCGAGATGTATATATTTGAAAGTACAGTGTTGAAGTCTAAAAGTTATACAATACAAATAATTACAATTTCAATTGATTCATTACAATTAGATGTATGGCATGTTCAGATAATACATAGTTATCATAACATCAAATTATATTGAGATATACATTAATACTTTAAAACTGTTGACATATTACAATTTACTAAATAGATTTATACAGTAAATACGGTAGTGCGCATTTACTAAGAATACGGTAATAAATGTTTGTATAGATCATATACAGACTGGGCCGAATGCTGACGGACGTCTCATTTTTATATCATATAATGAATCTAAATAACTAATGTTATAACTTGAAGGTTGATCTTAATGTAAACAGACATTTGTATATAATTCACTCATGGTGTTTGATATAAATTGAATGCTCACAAAATATAATCAGCTAACGCAAGTTTTGTACATAGTTATAACTAAGTGATAAACATGAAACAAGAATGGTGATAAATAGAAAATAACATTACAAGTCAAGTGAGGTATAGTAATAAACAATTCAACTAACAAACAGAATTTTCAATTGCTAGTGTAGGTACAATATAAAGGTAAAGTAACAATGCTTACCTGGACACAGATGAGAGTCGAGATGTATATATTTGGAAGCACAGTGTTAAAGTACTGAGCTTGAAATATTGGCTGCTTATATACACCCGACTATGTTAATCAGATCTGTGTCCATGCAATTAATGTTGTAGACAAACGCAGTTGGTAGGATTAATTGGCGCATTCATTGGTAGGTTTACAAAATCTTATACAATAATGATGATTAAACTCCGTGGCTTGGCGCGCACATTGCCTGAGGTAATGGCCGAACAGTGAGGTATTAAGCGTTGCATCATGTGTTATAAATGGTTAAAGTTTAGTGCAATATTGTAGCTTATTTTGGTCTATGACACTATCAGTATGCTTAAATGTCATGATCTGAAACCATTTTACTATCTATATTTTACTTATTGTTTTTTCAATGTGAAGATATAGGTATGAGTAAAAACATAAAATAATTGGCTTTATACCGTTCGTCACAAACATACTTTCATTGAAATTTGATAGGATAGATTTATTTGCAACCGTTGACTGTTACCAACTGACCTTACTGCATCGGATGAGCTAGTCTGTAGGCCAGACCCTGAAATAAGTAAGAAGCCTAAGCAAGTCTATAAAAAGACTTGAGATTTGAAAATTTCAGCCTCCATTTCAGTTCATTTTTTTGTTTAACGGATACATTTTCATTTCAGAATCTAATTGTTAGACTACGTGTTAGCATTTGTCTGATAAGATGGTGACATCACTTGCATGACCATAACATTGGAACCTTTAACAACATTGAAACGTCACTCATAGAGAATTGTACATCCATCAGCATGTGAACATTTCATCTTCCAGAGAGCTATCACAAAAAACTAAAATCAATTTAGATAATGATAATCAAACGTCCAGTAAAACACTCATTCACTCGCTTAACGTGACAAATTCTAACCTCTTCCGGTAGTTGAGTAAGATTTGCACCTGAGTTCACCTGTCTGCCATCTGTGATTATGTGTGCATTAAAGTGACACTGAGTATGCTTCATAAATTTTCTATGTGGCTGTAAAAAGAACCGAAATACCATATGCCATGTATAGTTCAAATCACATAACATCTTCATCTCCTAAATGTCAGCTTTATGATATTTACTTTTGATCGATTGTGATTAAACAACGGCCATACAAATTTAAAGAAGACGAAATTATGCGTCCAATTTACATGTTTGTTGGTTCAATGACACTACCAATCTATATTTTTCGCTGTGTCTGCAGTAAATAAGTTTTAGAAATTACGTTTGAGTCCTTACGCGTGCACCATTGTTCTGTTTTTCGAACATAAATCACCACTTGCACCTGTTTATTGTCACTACACTGAACTGATAAGCGTTAGCATGCTAATTCAGAAACAGCCACTACTTCTCGATCAAATAACGCCGTTTAAGAAGCTTTAAATAGTTGACCCCAACAACATACTCTGTGTCCTCTGAAAGAGCCACTCCTTGATTTTCATAACATATTATTTACCTTTGATACGAACCTAGATGTCATATGTGGTGATATAAAATCAAAACATCTTAACTTCTCATGCCCAAAAGACATATACATGACAAATAATGGTTTTCCATGAAAATATAAAAACATCCTTATAAATTCACAGAGGTGTAGATAGCACGTCCAATATACATGGATACTCGTTATATAACCTAACAAACACTATCAACACCTAACTGCCCTCCTGGCTGTTTTAGATAAGATTCCATAATTACGTTTGACTATTTGACGTGCGCCACTGTTTTCGATCACAATTGCGACGTTCGACCTTCATATTGTCACAATAAAAAAACGATAAGCTTTAAAATGTGTCTTTTTGGTAACAGTCGATCCTTCGCGATCAAATAACACCACTGATCAAGTTTGGCATATACGACTCCAAAAAATCACGGTGTGGCTCTTTAAATACATTGAATGACTTTCTTTGTTCTGTGTTAACACAAAGCGACTATAGTGTCAGCTAAAAAAATCAAATCAAAATCTTACTTTCAGGTACGAGGTTCTGGAGTTTTTGTGATGCTGAACTGATACACAAGGAAATATCAAACATGATTTTGTTACATCTATTTCGGCGTTTCTGAGTGGAGTAGAGCAAAGATTTCTCGATACTATAGAAAAAAATGACATCCCTTCTTCGATCGTGCAATCGTGTATGTTACTCCACTGTTGTGCATTAATTTTTTTCGCTTTGAAATTAATGCATCCTCAAACTTATATTCGAATACGACGACTGCAATATGTCGTAAACCGGGTGCCAAGTTGGATTTTAATCGCTATTTAGTAAGCTTATTAAATGTATTAGTAAGCTTACTTAAGTTTAAATAAGCTTACTATATATATAATTCCTTCGATTCAATTCCTTACTAATTCACAGGGGCTATTTTTTCAAATGGAGATAATTCGACACTCCATTTGACACGACAAATTCTTTCTGGTACTAGAAAACCATACTCATTGACATGTGTCCACAGTGAAAACTTCTTGTAAGATCACTTGAGGGAGAAACTATGTTTCAAAGAACTCATTTGAAACTTCACAAGCTTCAAAGAGACATTTTAAAATGTCAATATTTATTCCCTCCATTTTACAACGGCGTAGGGAGAAATCATTATTTTGAACCATGGAAAACATTTGAAAAAGCTGTAAGCTAACTAAATCGATTTGTATATGTAAGCATGTTTACAATGATATTATCGACTTTTAAACTAAAAGATATCTCCAGAATATGGCAATTTGTTGGCTAATGAATAGATTATTTTGTTCAAATTTGATGTGGGTAAAATAAACTCCAAGGTTGACATGGGTATGAATACAGACAAAAACAGGACAAGGGATATGCTATCGAAATAAACCAAGCTTTCGGCAAGTCTAATTCGTTTAGAAATAGCACAACCAGGTCGTAGTAGGCCTGACCTACATAACGTCCCCTTAGATAACGTACTGCGGTATGGGTGTTACTACAAATAACACGGAGTAGCTGAAGGGAACAACTTATTAAGCAAGTCGTCACTCTAATAATTTCTGTAAGTGAGGGACGAAGGATATGAAAAATGTCGGTGAGGGCTTTCTCCCATCTTCGACCTGGAAATGTCAGATCAACTTTCTCTGTTCTGTGCCGACAAAAGGCAACAGCACATGCAAGCCAAACAGCTGATGAACCAACAAATGTGAAACCCTTCTCCGAAATACCAGGTCCTAAAGGACTGCCTATTGTAGGTACCATGTTTGAAACTATGAAACGTATGGACAAATTCTATGAACTTATTCATCAGAGACATGAGAAATACGGACCAATTTACAAAGAGAAGTTGGGATTACTTAACGTAGTGTTTCTGACGGACGTGGAGGGAGTGGAGCAGTTACTGAGACAGGATGGAAAGTATCCTGCCAGACTGCAATTTGAGCACTGGGTTGAATACAGAAAGGAGAGGGACCTGAATATGGGTCTCTTCATGTCGTAAGTTTGTACAGAATGAATATGTATCAATCGTCTCACATTCATCACCTATTGTATTCAAAAGCATACAACATTGATCTCCTCACCAGAGTAGAGAAGTAACATCTTGGCCATACCAACAAGGCTTTAAGCAGATTCACTCAGCTATACAAAATGATTAAAAAGCATACATTAACTAATGATAACAGTTCACTACCTTATTACTGATACGATTTCTCACCATGATTTTCTTGTAATTCATAATTATAGAATAAAGAAAGAACGATAAGCTGACACGTCTTTTCGTTGAGAGGGCTAAAAAAATTTAAAAGACTCATAATTGCACCACCAAAAGCTGCAGGGTTCAAATATGATATCATCAATACTGATATTGAAATTTTTATGAATAATGTTGGTCATTGTACATTTGAGTAGTGTTTGACTATATTTACATGTATAAAAACATGTGTTGCAACCACTTTCAACTTACATTCCCTTTTCTGTAAGGGCAATGATTCATGATTAAATCTTTACACGAGTAAACGATAAAACCTATTCTTATACTTTTACTTCATTCACCAATTGTTATCAACAGAGAAGGAGAACAATGGCACTCTCTGAGACGAGTCGTGGACAAACACATGATGAAGATAAAGACAGTTGAAACTTATACTGGAGAGTTCAACAACATTGTATCAGATTTCTTGAAAAGACTTGGAAGGATTCGAACACCGGACAATGAAATACCAGAACTGAACAATGAGTTGTTCAACTGGTCATTAGAATGTATGTTTTAATATGTAATATAAAGTTTATGAACGATTTGTTTTGTCTATCTGATATATTCCATTAGTCAATCATTTGAAAAGCTATTCGACAATCATTAATTTTAATAGATTAGATTTATAAGATTTATTTCAATTTCAAGTTTGTCAGAAACAAAATATCTATAGCCATAAATTGTAAGAGGCATATTATTGTCATAAATGAGAACCTCTCTTTTTGATTGCCTGATGCTTTAACATCGAACCCGCGGAATCGTACTCAGAGCACTAAGTATCTGCCTTTAACCTTCAAGATGTCATTTTTCATTGTATACTTGATATTGAAAACGTGATATGTTGACAAAAGAAGTGTGTTTCGTCATATTCCAGCCATTGGCAGTATTCTGTATGAAAAAAGACTTGGATGTTTAGAAGATAGTAGAAGTGAGGACACAAATGACTTCATTCAAAGTACATATGACATCTTCGAGGCAACAAGACAGATTGTGTTCTTACCGAGACCACTTGCCAGATTGTTGAAGCCTGGGGTTTGCAAGGACCACGATAAAGCATGGGACCGATTGCTGAGAGTTGGTGAGAGAAAACACTCGTGCTTTATGCAAATATCTTGAGAACAGAGCCTTCTTGTTCATCACTGAAAGCTTGTCACTTGTCAACATCGTTTGAAAGACTTACACATGAAAATTTTACAGTTTTCCAAATGTTTAGTTAAATTTCTAGCACTGCATAGGCAGCCTCAATATAATTTTGGCAGTTTACATATTGATCCTCTTTTTACATTGTGTAAAATGCATTTCTTCAGAACTTCAAATCAAAGTTTCATTAAAGGGGCACAGAGTACATATATGTTGTTGCTGTCAAATATGCCAAACTTCATAAATGGTGTTTTGTCATTGACAAGTAGTGGTTGTCTCTGAAAATTAACATTTCATTGCTTATAAGTTAGTATAGTGACAATAAACAGGAAAACGTCGAGATTTATGATCGAAAACCGGACAGTGGCGCGCTTTAATGGCTCAAACGTTATTTTTAGAAACTTATCAGATACAACGTGAAATATAGGTTGGTATTGTTAGAAAGGTTATTTTACTTACATAAATGTAAATGGGGCGTAGAATTTCGACTTTTTAACTTTCAAATAACCGTTTTTGATTTTTAATCGAAAACATCAAAAAATGTCCTAATTTTGGCATTTAAGGGATAAAGATGCATCCTTAGAAAGGCGATTTGAACTGAGGTCACATCAAATGATGTTTTGGCTCTAACCAAGCTGCATGCAAAATCCATGAAACATACTCTGTGTCACTTTAAAGATACCGTGAACTTTTGGTGTAATGAGGGTCAGGAATATTATAGGAGTGCCGAAACTAAAATATCCTTGATAACAAGAATCCGAGACATCAAGGCCAAGAGATTACATATATGTATTTCAACCTATTTCTGCAGCCCACAAAACAATAGACGAGAGAATCCGAGACATCAATGAGAAGGCAAATGAAGGAGAAAACGTGGGCTTCATCACTCACTTCCTGAAAGAAGACGTCATGACCATCAAGGATGTGTATGCAAACATCTCGGAACTCATGGGTGCAGCTATCGATACGGTGAGATATAGCAGTGGTGACGTGGTTCCATAGCATTATACCTAAACTGTATGATACCTTTGATATAACATAGGGTCTTAATTCGGCTTTCTTATTTCACTTTGACATTTTCCTTTAATATATCCTTACGAAACCGCTCTCTGTTTACTTTGCACAATCATGCCATGACAGAAATAGAATAGAATGCTTTAGTTATACTTTGTAGACTTCAAATACTACTGTCATGGCACTCTACGAGATATCCCGCAATCCACAAGTTCAAGACGCCATTTTGGAGGAGGTTAACAGAGTTATCCCCCCTGGGCAACAACCGGAACCGGAACACCTGCGTGAGATGCATTACATCAAGGCCGTCATCAAGGAAACGCTGAGGTAAACAGTTACTAGTCGTCTCTTTAACCAATGGATAGTGGTGTGCTTTAGACCATCTTTAGTTCTAAAGATTACTAACAGATATTCATATTTAGTTTCATTGCCATATTTGATGTAATATATATTATATGTATTTTACTGTATTGTAGAATGTATCCCATCACAAGTGGAACAAGTCGGAAAGTGCAACATGATTTAACTTTGTTGGGATACAATATACCGGAGCAGGTGAGACAGTTTTAAGAAAGCTTGAATTATGACACAATAATTGAAAGTACATATAAACTATCTGCAACTTTTCTGAAAATTGTAAAATTTCAATTTATGTTAAAAAAAGAAATTTAACTCTTGATATTGATTTCTACTCGATTTTCCTCTTACAGACACATGTTTTTATAGACATGAGAGGAATGGGACGACTGAAGCGACACTACGAAGACCCGGACACATTCCGTCCAGAGCGCTGGTTGAGAGACCAGAGAACCACAAAACCTCATCCATTCGCCTGGCTACCGTTCGGATTCGGACCCAGGATGTGTGTTGGTAAG
This sequence comes from Phorcus lineatus, assembly GCA_921293015.1. Taxonomy (NCBI): domain Eukaryota; kingdom Metazoa; phylum Mollusca; class Gastropoda; order Trochida; family Trochidae; genus Phorcus; species Phorcus lineatus. The sequence continues at coordinate 53,559,846 of OV121081.1, forward strand.
TAAATTTCTTCTAACTAACGATTTTTCATGTCCATGTCAGTTGTTTGCACTCTCTAAAGGTTCTCTAAGGATGTTCGTAATTAATTGATCTATTGTTGAGATACGAAGAGCTGAATAGCATCTGCAGCATTGAAAAGGACGAGGTTCTGCCTCAATTTCCACGGTAACACTGACTTTTCCATAGGAAGGCGTTTCTATATTGACCATTATCTAGGAAACAATGAAGTGACAGTTGACATGTCCTTAATCCTCGTCTATTCTGTATTGCAGGACGTCGTGTAGCTGAGTTGGAGATGCAGCTGCTGATAACTCAGGTGAGTGATGGTGTATCACACCTACAATGGTAACTTGGTTGTCTGATGTGTAAGCAGTTTCGTTTCCAAATGACATCTAGTAATCTTGTTGTTTTCGTTTTTCTGTTGCTGTACTTATTTTGTTTTATCCATTCATTCATTCATTCAATCATTCATTTATTCATTTAATGTTTCCAACGCTTGCAGCTCGTGCGCCAGTTCCGACTGGAGCCTGTGTCAATGGAGCCGGTGGAGATGATTACAAACCTTCTTCTCCTACCAAAGGATCCAATCAGAGTGCGAGCTTTTGACAGATAGTATATCGGTTTGGAAATAAAGCAGATAATCTAAATTATACTTAAAACCTTCTGCAAAGAAAACTTCAAAGGACGATCTTTACTGATGCATGCTATGTCCACTGACAATGGGGTACCTCATTAAAGTTGCATTAATATCAAGTGGAAGTGAAGAAGCCAAAGCTGTGTATAATATGCGATTTAGAAAGTGCGCAAATGTTAGATTTTGGAATATGTGATAATAATATATGAATTTAGTACAACTGTTTTAACCTTACGGAAAAAGACACTCCGGACAAACACCTTTAAAGTCAGCCACTCACCGCACCAACAACCTATAATCTCGACTACATTCATATTCTTATGGTTCATATTTTTATATAAAGCAAACTCTACGTTAATATATGTGTTATATCATGTACTGTATATTCGTTTTACGCACCATGCTAACTGTATATATCATACCTGTTGTTCTCTTGGCCACGTGGCCTTCAAACCAGAATAAAGTGGTTTATTGGAATTTATTTCATGTAATTCGAAATGTTTCTCACATGTGTGAGCCTTTCATTGTTTATATGTTGTCCCAGACGCACTCGTGATTTGTTCAGCCTAGTAATTGATAACTTCCTTATCTTTAATACTTGTTACATTGTATCAGAGTCGTAACTGAAATTGATCTGATAAGTGACTTGTAATGTATAATACGTGACAAGTCGAGTTGACTTACTCGAAGACAGTTTTGAAACGTAAATGAATTTTTTTAAAGAGTACTGGATAGGATTTATTTTACAGCCCGGTAACAAAGTACGCTCGTAACCAACAGGCAGTTTCGTTTTGATTACATTATGAAAGTCGCTTACATTTTAATTCTACTTATTGTATTTATACATATGTATGTTTTAATCAACCTCAATGTTTATGCCGCTGATGTTGTTTTTATCCTTTTTTTTTTTAAATATAAAAAATTGCAATTTCATACAGAATGACTGAACAACTTTGATGCATTATCAATGTTGCAAACTGTGTCACATTTTGTAACTGATTATCATTCAAAGAATTAACGATGTCTTTTTGTGACATACTCTGCATAGTGTAGTATTTACATGATTTTTTAACCGCAAAAAATCATCACCTTTTGTACAATATTTTAAAAACTTGTTTTGGGCTTTCCAATTTTAAATATGCACCAATATTATCTCAAATGGAGTTCTAAAATACCTTCGTCTTAATAGAATTCCATATGTCAATTAACGGTTATTCCGTCAATTTGAATCGATGCCCACATCTTTAGCACCAGGGACGTGCCATCACTTGTATTTAAACATAAAAAACCAGTGTTTGTGCTGGAAAGATATAATCTAAATGAGACACCCTACAATGCCTCGAAATCGGGACCTATAGCTTGTGTAAGTTTCGAAAAATACGTTATTATTCATTCCGAGATGGAATATGATAATGGAAAATAAATATAGTTGAGAAATTGAACATGTGCATTAAAGACAAAGGTAAGGGATTTTGTCAAATAAGAATTAAACTATGAATAATAATAGTTCTACTTGATTCAATAACTAATATAAAATTCACATTCTCCATAATTTATTTTGTCCAGTATAATATAAATATACTTGAAATGGACAAGTTCGATGGACTAGCAAGTCACTGGTGTATCTACAGACCGATAAAACAGGTTGACCCGTAACAAGTGAAGCTCAGTACTAAAACAACACATATCTGAAAGTCAGATAGGAACCAATCACACTGTATTGCACTGGGTAAACCAATAATATACACGCACAACCTGTATGCCATGCAGAGAACAAATGGACTCCTAGCGACCATTTGATGCATTTCCTGAACCTCGATTTAATATAAACGGGACCTAAGAGAGTCTAGTTCACCAGAAGTGCTGAGTAATTGTTTATGACTGGGTAGGCGACCCACTTTGGTTTACAGACACCCCGATAACAAGGCAATAGATAAAAAGAAACGGATTTCGCAATCCACTTTGACATCGACTTATTACAGGATAAAGAGTGTTATTTACAGGATTTACAGGATACGAGGGAAAGTACACACAGTACGGAAAGTACACACAGAAAGAACACTGTGCGATACTAGTTGCAAAAATGTTGCTGCGAACTTTCACTCTCTTGCGGTTGAGCCATGGGAGGCCGATTTTCTCTACTTTGTGCCGATACAAGGCAACAGCTACTGCGAGCCAAACTGCTGATGAACCAACAAATGTGAAACCCTACTCCGAGATACCAGGTCCTAAAGGACTGCCTGTTGTGGGCACAATGTTTGAAACTATGAAACATTTGGACAAATTTTATGAACTTATTAGTCAGAGACATGAGAAATACGGCCCTATTTACAAAGAGAAGTTAGGTAACATTGACATGGTGTTTCTGACGGACGTGGAGGCTGTGGAGCAGTTACTGAGACAGGATGGAAAGTACCCGGCTAGATTGCAGATCGATCACTGGACTGAATACAGAAAAGAGAGGGGGTTAAATAGTGGCCTTGTCATGTCGTGAGTTTCCACATCCTTTACTATCAGCAATGTAAGCATATTAGACTAACAATTCCTCTCTGGAAAATATGCCAGTGTTGATTTAATTACTATGAGTAAACTATCATTTATTAGATATTCGAAGGGAGCCGTAGACAAGTAGGAATTTATCGGCCAAAAATTAGACTTGCTTTTCAGGAGATCGGAAAATGAAGACTGTAAGTACAACTGAGAATCTAATAAGGCTTATTTGTACATTTGTACCTTCACATGCGATCGATCTCAATAACATATATTTTCTATGTATATATCTTGGCATGGTGACGAAAAACCCCGAATGAATAGACGAAAGGTAAAGTATGCATAGCCTGTCTCTAAGTCGCTTCATTATCCCACTCAAGTAAATATATACAAGGTGAACTGGCAGTCCAGTCCTGTTCTGCATTACGGAACACACAATGTCAAAATCTCACTGTTTGAGACACACAATCTAAGTACTCCATACTAATCATTATTTGTTTTTCCTCCTTTCGAAGTCTATGTAGTTAATTGTAGTTCTTCACAATCGTATAGTGTATATTGTATATCCCAAAGAAGCTTATTTCACAGTTTTAATTCTTCTTTGTAACATCTTTATGGATACAAGTATATGAAATTACAAAATTGAGCCAAAAGAAATTCTATTTCATTTTCTGAATTAAAATCCAAGATTTTGATAGCGGAGGAACATCAAGGATTGACTTAACTTGCTCTTAACGAAAACTTACGGAACAGATGATAAAGATAGTGAGAGCGAATGGTTCGGAGTATATTTCATCAATTCTTACTTTGTTTACACACTCATCTGTAAATTATTTGTTGGGCAGCAGTTATAGTCAGTTATTAAACCCTAAGGTCCCTGAAGTTGTGAATTTTCTAATCACTTTTTATCTTGATTCACACTGAAAATTGAAACTTGAAATTTCAGAAAGTTATTAGAAGAGTGATTATTTGTCAATGACCACATATACCTCTCAGTGTGTTAAAATGGTATCCTTTGATCAATACAATGGATGAACATCGATGACTATTCCTGATATTTTTTAAAATAGTATTCAGAAATGATTTAGCAAATAGATATGCTAAATGGAAAAACGCTTTTGTTGAAATAAAACATTTATTATATAAACATAACCACCTTTAAGAAATCAGTGTTTGCTACAGGGTGTATTGTATTCTTTTGTATTGATCATTGCGGGGAGGGAGAACGCTGAAAAGTAACATATAATGGTATGGACAAGATAAAGGTTCACGTTATTCGTTTTCTCCAGGGATGGAGAACGCTGGCAGTCTCTGAGACGAGTCGTGGACAAACACATGATGAAGATAAAGACTGTGGAGTCTTATACTGGAGAGTTCAACAAGGTTGTGGCAGATTTCTTAAAGAGAATTGATAGGATTCGAACTCCAGACAACGAAGTTCCTGAACTGAGAAATGAGCTATTTAACTGGTCACTCGAATGTAAGTTGGAAAAAAATATATATTATAATGTACACTGTATATATCAAGGGGAAATGTTTTTTTATCATAAAGGTTACTTCATTCTTGATGTAAAAATACAACTACAGACAATTGAAAATAATAAATATTAAAGAGTATATAAGATATACATAATAATATTCCCTCTCCTATAAAAATGTATTGACATAGGGGAGGGTATATCATTAATATTTTATCATAAGTATATTTAGATATTTATTATTTTCAATTTCCTGTGAATATAACTTACCAAAATGACGTCTTTAAAACATCATACGGTCGTCCTTTCAGTCTTTGGTATGGTATGGTTCCTCTTGCCTCTGATGGAAAGGTTCGAAAGGTGCCCCTTGACACTTTTGGTTAAAAACGCTCGACATTCCTGTCAATTTTTATGTCTTTCACTGAATTCTTCCAGCCATAGCAAGTATTCTGTATGAGAAACGACTGGGATGTCTTGACGACAACAGAAGTCAGGATACAAACGACTTCATTCAGAGTTCACATGACATATTCGAAACAACGAGAAAAATTGTATTTTTGCCACGAAAGCTTGCCAAAGTCTTGATGCCGGGAACGTACAAGAAACATGACAAAGCGTGGGAAATCGGCTTCAGAGTTGGTATGTTTGATATTAGTGATATTTGTAAATATTTATTTAAAAAAATAAAAAGATTGTATTGCGACTGCAAGAGTTAACATGAACAAAATTGTACACTTAACCCAAAAACGAAATGCATTTTTAAAAAGAGAAACATCACCTATATTTGTGTACATTATGGGAGTTATTCTCGAATATATGAAGTGCAAAGACAATTTATCGTCGTGTATTCATTTTGCATTTATGCGTGAAAGGAAACAATTATTATTTTTAATTGGGTTTTGAATACGAAAATATTGTCTATAAACATTTACAGATCTGAAAGTAAGATCCATCTTTTGAGATCGGTGGCATGTTTAACGAACGTCGATACAGTATTACGACTTTGAAAATTAAAATGACATTTTTTATTACACTTCAACTAAAATGTCAAAGTCATCATGCACGGATGTTCGCGTTACAGCTTATTTTCCAATCTGAGTAATGGAGTCTAACAACACCCGATGCTGTACAATATATGTTCATGCTACAGTAACACTCTGCACAAAAGTTATTAATTTGTTAATAAGGAAAATAGTGGGGGCAAAATGTCCTAATGCCGAAAAATTCGGAGCATAGACATCATCGTGTTTTACGTATCTACTGGAAGCTTGAAGAGCCACTCCGTGAGTTGTTGGAGTCATATATGCCAAACTTTATCAATGGTGTCATTTGATCGCGAAGTATCGACTGTTACCAAAAAGACACATTTTAAAGCTTATTAATTTTTTTACATTTACAATATAAAGGTAGAACGTCGCAATTGTGATCGAAAACCGGACGGTGGCGCGCGTCAAATAGTCAAACGTAATTTTGGAGACTTATCTGAAACAGCCAGGAGGGCAGTTAGGAGTTGATAGCGTTTGTTAGGTTATATAATATTATCCATGTATATTGGACGTGATATCTACACCTCAGTGCATTTATAAGGCTGTTTTTAGATTTTCATGGAGAACCAGTATTTGTCATATATATGTCTTTTGGACAGATGAAGTTAAGATGTTTTGATTTTATATCACCGCATATGACATTTAGGTTCGTATCAAAGGTAAATAATATGTTGTGAAAATCACGGAGTGGCTCTTTAATGGCCAAAGAAGAAATATTAACAAATCACCGAGAATTCAGATTAGTACTCACGTTATCACTTTGCATTCTCCTGATAGTAATATTCAAGTTTTTAAAATACTTTGCGTCCTTAACTTAGATGTATGTGTGGATAGATTGTGAATACAAAGTTGATTAATGATTGTGATCATCCCATGTGTCTCAATAGTCTTCAACTAAAATAGGATAATAAAAGAAAAGAAAAGATGATAAAAAAATCAAAAGAAAATTGGCTAATAGTTAGGATTAAGTCACATGAGTTGAAGCGGACAAAATGTTGGCTAACGTAAGTGATGTTAAAACATGAGAGGTCACTATTAAGAGCTAAAAGATTTAAATGGTTTTCATAATCATTTAGATATTTCTGATATTAAAAAAAAACGTTTTAGAGCATGTGCCCCGACTTGCGTTCCCCAAATTTGATCGTTTAAAAGGGAAAGAACTAATAGCCTATATAATAATAATTTTTTTCAGCCCACAAAATAATAGATGAAAGAATCCGAGACATCAAAGAGAGGGGAAATGAAGGAGAACACGTGGGCTTCATCACTCACTTCCTGAAGGAAGACACCATGAGCATCAAGGATGTGTATGCCAACATCTCGGAACTCATGGGAGCTGCTGTCGACACTGTGAGAAACTGATGCTACAGATCTTAGGAAATCTAACCGTTTATGTCCTTGATTTTTTATGGACACAAATGCAATATCAACCAGAACTATATCCAAGATTAAGGGAGTTTGATACTTTTATATGTCATTCTTATATGTTATTATATAAATTATGTATCTGGTTTATCAAAGGGAAAAAGTTGTTATCATTCAAAGCTAGAATTCTTTGTTGCTCATCTGACGTACAACTTACGGGTTTTGAATTTGCATGAAACTCTGTGGTAGATGTGTCACATTTTTAAAATTCAAGGTACATCATGGAAGGACATTAAGACAAGTGAAGAATTTGAAACTATTTGTTTCAGACGTCAAACACCACTGTTATGGCGCTATATGAGATATCCAGAAATCCACAAGTACAGGAGGCTATATTGGACGAGGTTAACAGAGTTGTCCCCCATGGGCAACAACCGGAAGCTGAACATTTGCGCGAGATGCATTACATCAAAGCCGTTATTAAGGAAACACTCAGGTAATAATCTATATTACTCAGACAGATTTGCGAGGTCAAGAAGAATCTGATGAACATAACAATGTTTTATCTTTTAATTGCAAACCCTACAATAAAACATTTTTATGTTTTCAGAACTACACTTTGTAAATCTTATACCGCAATTGAAGGACTCAACATACAAAAGATAAATTCATTTCATCATTTTGCTTTATTAATCTATAAAATGAGCCCATAAGCCTTGGAAATCAATTATTTTGTGACACCTTTCAATTTTATCTAGAGTCAAATCTTGGAATATAGAATTTAGATAAAACTATATAAGGTATTAATCCTCAAACTGCGGGTTACGGAATAGTTCGAGATAAGTTTAGACCACCTTGCAGTCAGCCTTGGCGAAGCCCGGAAGGCGGACTTAAATTTTCACGCATTAATGCTAGGCATGGTGACGGAGATGGTGTTACCATTACACCATGAATTGTTTTAACGGTGTGCATGCTGTGAGATACTCTTTATCATACAATGGGTAGTGTTCTCGGCAGGATTAAGTCAACGGATATTTTCGGTATCCGTTGGGATAATATATACGAATAAAGATGCTAATTACAAAGGTCTTGGACGGATCTTCTTTTGAAAATTCACTTGACGTCACAAGCGTTAACATTTAACACGCTTGGAGGCTTCAATTAAATATAAATGATATATTTCGTAAACATTAAAATAAGATAATACATCAAAACTGTATGGCTATTTCATCATAAATATGATCAAGCACTGCGACGACACTTCCATCGTTATCTATTTGGTATACTTAATTGTAATTTTTATTGTATGTTAAGGAGGTTATCATGCTTGTTTGTTTAGGATGGTAAATATCCCGCATTAAGAATAAACAGAATACATTTTAGCTCTCTAAGGCTCACAAAATGCAATGTTTATTTCTAATGCAGGATGATTACAATCCCAACCTCTAATTATGTTATCAACATTGAATGCGATTCTTATGAATACTAAACTAAAAATACATATTGACATTGTATCTTTCAGAATGTATCCCATTGGAAGCGCGGTTATTCGCAAAGTACAACATGACCTCAATCTACTAGGATACAACATACCGGAAGGGGTGAGTTGGTCATTATGATTTGTCTTTAAGGAACTTCTTCAGGTATGAGGCGTCAGCTTTAATCGTTCTCCCATTCCTGCGTTCTTCATATAGGGAAAAGACGCTGGTTGGATATGCTTATTTAGTCGCCCAAAGGCCTTACTACATTCTTTTTATATTCTATATTCCATTTCTCATTGATATCTTTTCTATCCCTATCTACCTACAGAAAGTGATCTGGGTTGACCAGCGAGGAATGGGACGACTGAAGCGACACTTCGAAGACCCGGACACATTCCGTCCAGAACGCTGGTTGAGAGACCAGAGAACCACAAAACCTCATCCTTTCGCCTGGCTACCGTTCGGGTTCGGGCCAAGGATGTGTGTTGGTGAGTTTATTTCTTCTTAACATAATATTTCACGTAGGTTGGGTTCACTCTGTAAAGGTTGTCTAACATTTGTTCGTCACTGAACTTGGAATCCTGAGCAGCATCTGTCATGATGCAACAATGAAGCGAATAAAATCCTATCTCATCATGTCAATATTTATTCAAACATTTCCAACGAAAAGGTCACATACGACACATGACCTTAATGCTTATCTATTCCGTATTGCAGGACGTCGTGTAGCTGAGTTGGAGATGCAGCTGCTGATAACTCAGGTTAGAATTCTAAGCATAGTCTTACAGATTCATCGAGTTATCGTTAACCTGAGGAAGATGTTTGGCATTTACATAGGTTTGTTGAAAATGCAGCTAGATTCTATGTTTAGGAACTTCTATTTTTGGCTTTTTCATATATACAAACTAATTTCCTTTCAGATGTGATCTTTTTGCAAATACATAAATATGATGTTTCTATTTCTTGCAGCTTGTGCGCCAGTTCCGACTCGAACCCGTTTCCATGGAGCCGGTGGAGATGATTACAAATCTTCTTCTCCTACCAAAGGATCCAATCAGAGTGCGAGCTCATGACAGATCGTAAATGAATGGATGGCTGAATTAATAATCATTTGAAAAGGACACGTCTATTATTACTAGTAGTTCATTATAAGATTTTACGACAAGTGGCAAACTGTGAACAAATCCACATGCCTTTCGCCTTCAGTATTGCAAGAATGTGAATCGAATTACACATCTTGCACAATTGACATTTGTTAAATATATCGCCCAACTTGGAACAATATCCATATATAGTTTTATGCTTTAGCTAAATTTTTGTCCATGTGCATTTTAAATTTTAATAAATCGACCTGTACATTCTTAATGTTCTATGACTATTGTTAATACACAGTGTCCTAACAAAAAATAGCTTGTAAAATCGTCACTAGTAAAAAGAGTGGTTCTAAGACTATGCCAGTACACAATCGACAGTTTATATTACTTTGAATGGATTATGAATTTTGTACAGACTTTGAGAAATGATATATTTCTTAGTTTTTATTTTTTCTTACGAGTATTGCAAAGTGATAAAGATCAACATTTAATCACAAAGGGATGCTTTTTGCATATATTCATATTTTTATGTTTCGTTCTTTGTTTCTCCACCTACGGTTTAACTAACTACTAAAATATACTGCTGCAACATTTTGAATTTATTTACAATATTCACAATAAAAAGATATGCAAATTAGGAATACTTGATTTTTTGTCGCGTTAGAGAAGCACTAGCAAAGTGTATGCATAGAATGCCGAGTTCCAGACGGTACGGAGAAAGATTTAAAATGCATTTTGCATTGTCGCTCTTCGATATGAGAAGGACATAGGGGCCTACCCTCGGCTAATCTGATAGTTTATTTAAAGGCAGTACGAGCGCGAATATTAGCATTTAAATTCAAAATATTGAAGTATAGTTGTACCAACAGTGATAGCTAGATCCTGAAAGTAATTTAGAAAAAAGATAAAACTCATTAAGCACAGATTTCGATTGCAAAGTGAAGCTTGATTTCATAAGAAATGTAGACACGTTTAACAACACTTGACAAATACAGTGTGCAGTAAAATGCTATAGTGAATAGCACAATTTATATTTTCTTTCATTTTGTACTTTCACAAGTAGACATTGTCGCTAAAGTCATAGAAAGAGAAATGTAATGGTAACATCACAAACAAGTTGCACGACATTTCACGACAAGTCAACATAAAAAGATATATAAGATATGATATATTTCATTTTTATTGCAGTTTTGAATTCCCTAACAGTAGGCATTGTAAGATGCAGCTATATAGAAAGACAACTGTATAAACATGTAGTAGTAAACACCATTGAAGGGTTACAAAACACTTTATAACGACAACAGCGGTCAACATGAAGAGGTGGACAAATACTTTTTTATATTATCATATTTTTCCTTTCTTTATTGGACGTTTTTATTTCCTACCTAGAAGGCATTGTGAGGTGTGTTTAATACAGAACTTGTACTTTGATACAGCAAACGAGGTTAGAACCCCTTTATACTGGTTAGACTCTTGCTTCAGTTCTTTCATCGCGTCCAGTTGTTCTTGTACATTATAATCGTGGGGTTTTGCGGTAAATGAGTAGGATAAAACACCACTGTAATATTCCTCGTAAGCCCATCTGAACATTTCAGCTGCTGTCTTATTCTCTATTTTAGGATGCAACTGAAGAACTACCGGTTTGCCAAGTTGTTGGAGTGCAGCTGAATTCTGAAAAATACGTTTATTCAAGTGATTAGTTAGGAGATTTTAGAGGTGCCTCCATCAAAACCAAATAAACGACAAAGACTTGTCTCACTCATGTGCCGACCCAAGGACGTGTATAGACCTATATAAATCCTTGGTCGACCAAACAGTACATGTGGTTGAGATACATATTTTTATTTCATGATGAAACTTGGTTGGTAAACAAGCCATTAGGCCTATTTTAAACAAAAGCTGGATACAAACCATAACAACGATTTAAAGGTGGGTCACGATATAATTGTAATGTTGTGGTAAAAATGTTATGAATTTATTTAAGATTTCTTGTTAAATACAACAGATTTTAATATCTGTATAATGTAATATAAATGGGGGAGCAATGTAATGTTAAACATGTTAATTCCGCTTCAAGATGCTGTAGATATGCTTCAAGATATTGAAAATTACATGTAGACATGCTTTATCTTACATCGATAAAACAATACAAAATCTTACTGGAAATCCTTTAACGAGATTCTTATCCAGTAGCAGGGCATAAAACGACAGGTAACCCTACAAGAAAATAATAACAGCTGTTAGCATAGAATGTAAGCCTTTGACATGCACTATTTTTACATGTTTAAATTTTGGTATTATTATTTTATTTTAAAAACATCTCAACAGGTAACGTATATAAAATAGTTTAACGTAAAGAAATGGGGTAATAGGTGTAGATTAACTCGTGATAATTTTTTGGCCAGGAAAACACAATGTTAACGTATGATCGAAACGCATTTACGTTGAGACCCCATCAGCTAAGATACAACATGACGTCATGAGCATTGATAATTTTAAATCAGTTTTGAAATTCAATCCACTAAAAGAATTTCATCTCACATTCGACCGACCTCCAGCCTTTAAGAAGCACTCGTCTTTCAGATAGTTAAACCCCTCATTGTCTGATAACAAACTTTCGTCTGAGAAACCTATATCGGAAACATAAGCACACTATTTGATATATGTACTGAAATCATGTTGAATATTAAGCATATACAATTTGGAAATTATTTTTATTCTTCCTGATTTCTTGACTGATTCATTACGTAATGCATAAACCGGTAATTATTATAACAAGTTATTACTAGAAAATACATAAGATTAGAAAATTGATGAAAAGGGAAGCAAAAGAGATAAAGAGGGAGGAAACGTAGACATAAAAAGTAATCAAAAAAATTAATTATTGAATAGTAATAACTCTTTCTCGAACACGTGATAATGACGATTTCGAAATTTATTAAAATGGTTACAGCTTGTCAGGAGGTTTTACTTATTTACATAAGAAATATACATTTTTTGAGAGATAAGGTAGGGGGACGAGGAAGAGGAAGGGAGGGGGTGAGAGATAGGAAAAAGAATAAGAAGTGATAGAAATAAATCAGAGAGTGAATTGGGTACTTTTTTGCGGAAACTAAATGCAAGGTGACATTCTTAAATGTGTGGATATGCTATCCATACATATCATTTATTTTTACAGTACAGCGCCTTTTTTCATGTCATTTCCCTCAAAACAAGATGGCGGATCGAATGCCGACAGGTGAGGCTCTTTAAACAAGGACACATCTCACCTGCTGTAATCAAGATACCAGGATCTACTGTTCTTATAGCATCCGCCTGCCAGGAAATGAATCTAAAATAAAACATCAAAAACCGTTAATTAAGATTTGGCAGACATTGAATTGAGTGTGAAAAATGTATTGAAATGTTGTATTTAAGAAAATAGCTTAAAAATGATTTACCTTTTTATTAAGTGTTTGTGTTTCTATGTCTCATGATCATTTTCAAAATGAAAATAAGTAGCCTATCAGCCGTGCACAGTTCAATAAACCAATAATCTCCTCTCATGTCCTTTGAAGTGTTCCTGTGTGCGTTGACGAGGTGTTGTACGGGTCTTTCCAGCTTGTGTTTACCCATAAGTGTAGACATTTAGTTTATCTATAACATAACTAGGCCTATTCAAACCACAGCTCAAACATGCTAAATGAGGTATGGGTAAAGAGAAGCAATACCAACCTCAAGACACTTTCCATGGAGTAGCTTCCAGGATTGCTCAATATCAGTGAATGTCCTGTGTCAAAGCATCGCTCCTTGCTTAATTCTTTACGAACGACATAATTTCCAATTTTGTTCACGATCTCTACTCCAGCAAATCCCGGTTCATCTTTGATGGCTTTCATTAGCGGTATTAGAGCATTATCAATGTAGGATTGCAAAACTGACGTATCAGTCAGGTATGAGTCGTACCGACTTATGTGGTAATTATTCCATATTGTTAAAAAGGCAACGATGTCATAATGTGCTGCAGCTCTCAAAAACATTTTCATATCCGTGATAAAAGTTCCTGCTTGGTCCAGGCTAATCACATGACCGGAAGAGTTTTGGTTCGGAGTCGGGAATCCAGCTTCGTGGAGACGAACTTCTGAAAGTAATAGAGAAATATTCAATTTTTATGCTTTTATTAAACCATATCAAGATCAAATGATATGCTATGATGTGATTTGACAAGATAAGATTAACGATGGAGAAGAGGACATGTCTGAATGAAATAGAAATATAAATCAATTTTCCTTCTTAAATATCAAATCATATGAAAATCTGAACGATATGCTGTGTTGTGATTGGACAATAGAAGGTTAACGATGGAGAAGAGGACTCTTTTGGCTATGTTAATTACCATGAATGCTATACTCTGCTATCATAGTCGTCCTCTTTATATAGTTTTGACGTTTCCTAAACATTCTTTTGCTCGTTATATGAACACTGTGGTGCTATTTAAAGATAAAGTATCTATTTTTATGTGACTATTTAGAAATAATTAAAACCTGTATAATAAAGGGATTCTTTCTTGAAAGTTCATTAGACGTGGATTTAATTACAAGTCTTCTACAAGAGTAACGTGCAAAATTCGGTTCCTTTCATGTTAGTTAATATAACATATTTAAAAACTATTTATCAAAGAGTAGTTGTAAGTTGAAATTAGTCTGTTATCTTTTGTATTTCAAAATAATTACAATGTATATCTGCAAAAACTCATACAAGCAATTATTCAATAAACATAGGCCTGCGATTATTCAATGAACGTTCTTTCATAATGTATCATTTCAGTCTGTTCCAAAAGTGATTCCGATGCCATAAAGTCAACCACATGTAAACATTGCATACTGTTGCTCCAAAAGTATGTAAGATAGTATCAGTATGAAATGTGGAAAGCAGAAGTTTTCTTCATTTGTGCACAATTGTATTATCGTGTTGTTGATAAACCCACCGTAGAAAAAACTAATTATAGCTACTTGCATTTTGTAATTATTATATTGAAACTACGAAAAACAGCTCCAATTCTCCATCCAAATCTATTAGGTGACATTTTACGAAACCTACATGTACGTGTTGCAAAAGTGGTGCCTTATGTTTCTATGGTATTCTGATTGTTCTTTTGTCTTTTATTATTTTGTATGTTTGGGAGGGAGTGGTTGTGGAAACAATCTGGATCTAAGAGGTACATATGGGTAGGAAGAACAGGATAGATTAAAAGTTGATGCGGGGGTCATCACGGTGCATCTCATGTCTAGTCTAGGCATGGTCCATTTGAAAATCCTTTTCATTTGTCTTACATTAAAAAATTTTCAACACATAAAAAAACTGCCTTAGCAAATATTCGAAACGCCTTATAGCAATACCAAATGTTAAACCTACATAGACGCATGTTCATAATTTTAAGAATGTGATTTGAATGTTGTTTTGATAGATCTAGATGTTGTTCAATTAGTCATAAGACTTCTGAGCTTTATAATCACTATATAGTCTAAATGTTGTAAGAAGACGCTGCCATATGACATTGGTGAGTTGCCATTACCTTGTTGCCTGTATGATTGTCCATTGAACACTTAGTTCTGATTCTGTCTGTCCATAGTTTCCTGGTACATATGACAACATCAATCTCTAGTTTTTGACACTCACGACACCATTTAAAGGGACACAGAGTATGTTTCATTAATTTTGTATGTTGCTTAAATAGAGGGAAGAAATCATTGAAAATGATTAAAGTTCAAATCGCGTATCTAAAGTTGTATATCTATCCCTTAAATGGCAATTTTATGACATATTCTTGTTTTCGATTGTAGATTAAAAAGGACCATATAAATGTTACGAAGTCGAAATTCTGCGTCCCATTTACATATTTATCAGTTAAATAAGCTACTTAACAATACCAACAACCTATATTTCTCGTTATAACTGCTATAAATAAGTTTCAAAAATTACATTTTTAAGTAATTGACGCGTGCCATTGTCCGGTTTTCGATCATAAATATCGACTTTTTTTCGTGTTTATTGTCACTATGCAAACATATGAGCATTGAGATGTTAATTTTCAGAAACAACAACTTCTTGTCGATGAAATAACACCATTTATGTAGTTTGAAATATTTGACTCCAAAAACATACTCAGTGGCCCTTTAAAGACAACATTTACGTCAAAACACCATAATTAATGTCTTTGCTTTTTGCTTGATTAGTCCAATACCTCCCACGCAAGAGTTTTACTTTCGAATGCATTATGTTTCTGTTTGACATCAATAAATTTAACAAAATTTAGAAATTCCATTCATCATCATTTCAGATAATAAAAATGAAAAACCTCAATAGACCCAAATTGAAAAAATTGTCTTCTGATAAAAATATGTACCCGAGGTTTCCAGAGAGAGTGATTATTTTTTTAGTAAAATTTCTTCAATATAGAATTGGATGTCTCCTCCAAAACGTTTTCATAAATGTCCCTTGACAAGGATTCTTGAAAGTCTGTTGTATTATATCTAATCAAACACTTACTGATAACGTTTCCCCCAGCTCGATGAACCTTCCTCATGTAACATTCCATTTGTTCTTTTATGTCGTTGTAAAAGTTGTTTCCAAAATCTCTTCCATATGAAACGAATGGAATCGTTGCTCCGGACAAGAACACCTTCTCTCCATCTACTTCAAAATGTCCGTTCACGACAAAGAGTCTTCGACCTAAATCAAGATGTACAAACACAGGGTAAACAAAGTGATTGATCTACAATAAATATCTATCTCAATAAACCTACCTACCTACCTACTAAATTTCTTGCAATTATCTTAGAACCTAAGATGATAAAAATAATCAGATATATAATTATTATTATTTGTTCCATTATTAGTCATTAAGGTTTTAGTCCATATGGTACAAATTTGCATAAGTTTAATATGACTTTAGATAATTGTCATCGTAATGAAGGCAACCCTCATTTATTGCAATTTTGATATTTGAGAACCTTGATATAAAGAATGACTATGATTGACTGTTTTGAAAAGATAAATGGCAGTGATTATCTTCTTATAAAATTAGTTCACCTTGCATCCTTACATATAGCGGATACTTGCTGTCTGGAGCTAGCACGATATTAGGATGAAGTACTGGTTTCCGGTTCTAAATTTATTGATACAACAAAGCCTTAAGATATAACCACTATAACTTTAAAGACAAAAAAGTTTAAGATGATACAAATTCAAATTCAAATTTTCAAAATAAGGTTGTCTTTTTACCTCGGCTTCAAAATTCCCTTTCGAAAATAAGTAAGACTAACATGCAGATGTGCATGTTTTATTAAAATAACTAAGAAATAACAGTGTTGAAAGCATATATTTCGAAATAATAAGTAACTTAGACATACATCACTTTATTGGAAAGGTTAACTTAAAAAATATCACTTAAGTGAAAAGAGTGTACATTGCAATGGAATTGGTTGCCACCACTTCAAAAGTTTCTAAGTTGCTTTGGAAATGGGGTTCACTAAGCCGAAAGGTTTGACACGATAGTTTACGTTATACGGTTTGACAATGTTAAAGGAATCTAAGACAATTAGACAGCATTTTACCAGGCGAAAATGTTTAGAAGCGAAGAGGTTTTGTAGTGAGATGACGAAGGTTTGAATCGAGGTGGAAAGGGTTTATAACCTTTCAATTGAAATTGTTACAGCTCAACAGAAAAATGAATTATCCGTTCCGAAGGAAAATCAACGGAGTCGTACACGGTAATAAGGGTTTTAATGAAAATTACAATGTCTTTTCAGAAAGAGATTTTTTACTCAGTATTTCATGAATCCGTTTCATGTTTCGCAGCAGTTTTTCCAGCTCGCGTTTATTAGTTGAGAGAAATCACTTCTAAATCAACAGACATACCTGTCCCAGGTATGGTGAGATCACCATAGTCAATGGAGTCATTCTCTCTATCTGGACAAAACTCTACATTGTCACCATGTGCCGATGCTGAAAAAGGAGCAATGATGAATTGTGTGGGAGCACGACAAGAAAAGGCTCTTAAAACTGAATAATCTTATTCAACTTAAGACCACTGAAAAAGGATCCAATTGTTCGGTAGGCCTCACAAAAGTGATATATGCTTACGGGTTAAACGGTTTGTCACTAGTTTAATGGACAAATATCAAGAGTGGCAAATCAGCAGGGCCAGATGGGATCGTCAGCGACTTTTTCAAGGCTTCGAAAAATTATATATCACCATTATTAACTAAATTATTTAATAAACTTTTTGAAGAGAGTATTTTTCCTGACACCTGGGGAAGGAGTATAATTTGCCCTTTGCATAAATCTGGACGCAAACTAGACCCAAATAATTTCAGAGGAATTTCTCTGATAAACTCAATGTGTAAAATTCTCACTTCAATAATCAACAAAAGGTTACAGCAATGGTTTGATGAAAACAACATAATTTCAGAGTGCCAAGCAGGCTTCAGACAGGGTTATTCAACCACTGACGACATATTCACCTTGCAAGCTATGGCCACCAAATATTTATAAAAAAAGAAGGGGAGATTTTATTGTTTATTCATTGACTTCACAAAAGCCTTCGATTGCATTGATCATCAAACATTGTTTAAGAGTCTTATGAATATTGGTGTGAAGGGCAAGTTCATGAAATTTATTATTAAGATGTATTCATCTTTAAGTGCTTGTGTGAGAACTGATACCGGACTATCATCTTATTTCAACTGTAATGTTGGCACTAAGCAAGGCTGTGTCTTAAGTCCTCAACTGTTCATAATTTTTATCAACCAATTATCTCAAATGTTTGAGAGTGATGGTGGAAGAGGTATTTTTATATCCTCTCAAATAGATGATGTCTTTTCTCTTATGTTTGCTGATGACGTCTCCTCTGTATCAGACAGAGCAATGCAACTACAAAGAAAAATCAATGTTATTGAAAAAATTTTTGCTCAAACTGGGATGAAAGTGAATCTTAATGAGACTAAAATAATGGTATTTCGCAATGGATGTCCTCTAAGAGACTATGAGAAGTGGTTTCTGAATGGAACACAAATTGAAGTTGTTAATATGTACAGATACCTTGGTATTGTTTTCACAATTTATCATGGACAAAAGCAAAATCTTGTCTATCTTCTCAAGCGAGAAAGGCCATATTTTCAATTAACAGTTATCAAAAACAATTTGGATATATTAATCATCATGAACTCTTGAAGATATTTGATTCAATGGTATCACCAATACTGTGTTATGGTTCAGAGATATGGGGGACAAATTACTGTAAAATAATTGAATCTGTTCATTCAAGATTTTGTAAGTAGTTTCTCAAAGTAACTAAAACCACAAATAACAACATGGTTCTGGAAGAGTGTGGGAGAGCCCCTCTCCAGTTTTAATATCTTTCAAGAGCAGTACTACTGGTGCAGATTGATGCAGCTTCCACGGAATAGACTTCCTTATCATGCTTATTTAGCGATGAAATCTTTGGACGATAATGGAAAAATAACATGGGCTTCCCTCATAAGATTGATTTTATTTCAATATGGATTCGGTATCGTATGGATATCACAAGATATAGGATGTATTTCAACTTTCATGAAAATCTTTAAACAGAGATTTTACGACTGCTTCACCCAGGACTGGCATTCGTCGCTTCTTTCATCTTCTAAATGTTACTACTACTCTCAATTCAAATCACTCCTCACAGTCGAACCATATCTAACCAACGAATTATTACCAAGCCAGCGTGCAATCATAACCCAATTTAGATGTTGTAACTTCAGACTTGCAGTGAAATGTGGCCGCCATACAAATACCCCATATAATGAACGTATCTGCGTGTATTGCCATGCTGTTGGCCTTGACTACATTGAGGATGAATTCCATGTATTGTTAATTTGTCAGCAATATTCCCAATTCCGAAAATACTGTTTTCAAAATTATCAGATTACACCACCAACGACTGAAACTTTCCTTCGATTGATGTCATCTGA
This sequence comes from Phorcus lineatus, assembly GCA_921293015.1. NCBI lineage: Eukaryota > Metazoa > Mollusca > Gastropoda > Trochida > Trochidae > Phorcus > Phorcus lineatus. Next base: position 53,579,424 of record OV121081.1, read on the forward strand.
CAATATTAATGTACTAAAATCAATGAGCAGATATCTCACACAAGTTCGCCGCATCCGGAATTTAAAGGTATAAACGTTAAATGAATTACCAGCATGTACATTCTTTTACTTTCTCAAATTTTCTTTGTATTATGGGCCTGAGGCCTTAACTACTGAATAAACATGTCTGTCTTTTAATGGACAAAAGAGCAATTTTATGACTGAAGTAGCGGATGTTGTAGGTCTAACCTCATACGGGTAATTATAGTTTTGAGATCTGTAGTCAATACTTATTCTTATAGGTAATCATCGGTGAGTCAAATCTATAATCGAGACCTAGAAAGTGTTTAAAGGCAGTCTTGCATTGAGATAAAGGTGCACCATAGGTGAATTGAAGTCGCGGTGTCTTGCCGATGTCTTGTTTATGAACTAGTGCAGTTTCGTTATAAGATGTACAGCAAACAGAACCGAAACACTTAACGGGACTTTCACTTGAGTCAGCGGAGAATCTCTTTGTGTTAAGTTTTACACTGACCTGTAGAATCTTAAACCATATAAGGATACAAACCAACAAAGATGTTCTCTCTTTTATTCATAAGCCAAAACCAAAAGACCTAAATCAATTTAGATCAACAGTTTGTTAATACCCCATACAGTCTGTAGGCCAGACCCTGAAATAAGGTAGAAGCCTAAGCAAGCCTATAAAAAGACTTTAAAGCTTGATTTCTGAAAATTAAGAAATTTCAGTCTCCTTTTCATTCTATTTAATATTTTTTTTAATTTTTCGATTAACTGATACATGATTCATTTCAGAGTCTAAATGTTAGACTACATGCCATACTGGAGACTATGTTAGAATAATGAAGAACTGTCGATCTACATTTATTTAGATTGTTCCAAGACCATTTGTTCTTCTCTACAAAGGTCTTCCTCATTTCTTCCCATAAAAGATCAGCTATGTAACAATGCAAACAAAATAGTCAACGTTCTGCGCATATTACTTTTTACCATATGACAATATTATCATAAGTAACTGAGCAAATCCAAGTGTATACAAACCTAATATGATGGTCGAGATAGCCAAGTGTCTTACAAAGACGTTGGAAAACATGTTCTGTGTAGGGTCTCCTTGCACTGAGATTTCAGCTTCTTATCAATATATGTTGACCCAGGTTAGTGTTATTTTAAGTGGTGAGTACACTTTTGTACGTTTATGTGATTAATATGAAAGCATAAAAATCTAGTTGTGAATATTTATTCTTAAATAATGACATTATATTTCTTGACACAAGTATAGCTTACTTAAGTAATTATATTGGGAATAATGAAAATATCAATGGAAATTTTCGGATTTTTAAATGTTTTTTTATAGCTATTATCTTCCTGGGTCAACTGAACATCTGTTATTTTCCAAGAGAAAAAAAGGAAGAGTTGTTTTGTTTCTTTTTTTTTAAATTAGTAATTATTTCGGAGGTATTTTTCTTTCATGTGCTTAAATTACAAATGATAAAACTAATATTTTATTGTTTATTTAAAGGAGTTTACATTTTATAATGTCCATTGTTTGAAAAATTCTTTGAAAATAATCAATATTATGGATAGGGGCATTAGCCCATTTTTTCGGTTGAATTTTTATTTCTTCATAATTTATTCAATAAATATATGTTCATGCCAAATGCATTCTTATTTAGAGGGTTATACAGTCGTTACTTGAACAGATTATTTGTAGTCGTAGAAAAGAGTATCAAATTATAAGCGAAAAGTATAGGCGGCAATTTTACTGTGAAATCAGAATTAATTTTCAGTTCTAATTATGAATTAACTATTTTAAGTGCACGAAGTTTCAGTAAAAAGGTAAGGCTGACAAATTTCTGTATCTTCTAAACTAACAAACTGTTAATCAATATGACATGAAACTGCAATTCATTAGCCGTATTTTATCCGTTAATAGATTTTTGGGGAATGGCTTCAAGCTTCATTAGGGGCCACAAAGTATTCAAAATTACAACTTTTATTCCCTAATGGCTAATGTACACTTACATAACACTAGCCATCTAGGGCATTTTGTCCTACAGAAAAGATTAAAACTTGTTTTTTAGGACAGGATGTTGGTTTCAATCGGGAAAACAAGATCTACGATTTATTATCCTAATAGGCCAATAAGTAATATGATAAAATACACACATTACCATCAAATACACGTGTGTTCGTTACAAATACTTTGCATGTGATATCATGCCATACTCTTTATGCAGGCATCAAAAGGATCTACATTAGAAGCATTCATAAAATATCCCACTTCTGGTCTAATTAATATCAAATGTACGATATATTATAAATTACAAAATTTAATTAATCATGTCCTAACAAGGACTCGAGGAAAAACACAAAACCATTAAGTAATTATTTTTAAATATCTACAATGTAAAATAAGAGGAATGTAAAAAGAATCAAACTATAGTTCTGTCAAATTGTCTGATTGTAATTTCAAAATATTGAAAAGATTACATGTGTTTAATTATCGTCACATGTTAGGATAACCAGGATCTCAATTCACAAAATACAGATCTATTGACTCTGTAGCCCATCAGGCTTAAACATATTCCACAAAGTGTCGAAATCTACATCTTTTGATCGGACTGACTGAACAAGTTAGCTTTTCAGACTTTTCCTTCTGGAGACGAAGATAGAGAAAGGTTTCTGAGGCATGTTAGAGTCACCAAATCCACAAAACAAAGAAAGAAGAAAACGAGTTGTCAGACAATGGTCCTCTATTAACGAAAAATCATGCATAATGCTTTGAATGTTGATTTAGAAACTTAAAATCATAATTCTGAACATATGATCGGGATAATTTCACTAACGTCCATAGATACCAATGTCGATGCGAATCTTGATATTTTTCTTGAATCGACATTATGAATTGTCAAATTCCTTGCATACACGAGGCCTATGCTATATATAAAGAAGTTGACCATCCATAATGTCCTCCCTGGTCTGCGATTCTGCCATGCTCGATCCCCAACGTGGTCGGTCAAAATGGCTATATTTTCCAAGTCTCCAAAATGGAAACTTCATTAGGAAATTCTGTACCCCAATTAATTGCCCTTGATTTATGATATCACCCAATGAAACTGTTACTGAAACTGTAAACTGCGAACATCACAAAAGACGTGCTTCAATACGCTTTCGCCATTCTTTGACGATATTGACTGGCAATTCCAACTCTTAGCTCACATATTCGTGTAATCAGGGGTCAAGGTTTTCTTTTTTCAAGGAAATTCAATTTCAAGTTCTTGTGCATGCGCCGTAAAGGACTTTCGTTACCATCTCCTTTCTCCATTGCCCATTACTAGCAGTTTCATCGGCCTGATTGGGTTATTACTTTTTTAACAAGACTCAAGACTCGAACAATTTCATATTAATTCCTCATGAAGTTTCCAAGGGATTGCTGAAGAATATCGGGACACAAGGTCCTACATGACCGGGGACATCAGAGAATCTCCAATAATGAGGATTTCCAAATATCAGCATGCATTTCAAACATTCTTTAAAAAAATCAAAAGTTCGTTTGAAAAACTTCGATGTCTCAATATGTGCATAAGTCACGTTAAGAAAACATTCAACAATATCTACAACTCTCGATTATCACAATGACAGTCCTTACTGCCTCTGCTTGACTTATCACGCATAATTCTCTCCGCGCAGAGGTAATTTAGCTCAGTCATAAATTCCTCTGTTCTGATACGAGAGCTTCTCGGTCTAGAAATAAAAACCTGATTGCATGCAATCAAAGTTAGTTGTGTTCATGTGTGATCATTCGAGAAGCCTCTGTTATTTCCGTGTGCTTCGGGAAAGCTAAACTTTTTCAAACGTACACTTTTCCGTTAGAAGCACGAGAAAAGCTCATATAACAACAGGGGTTCGTATAGGAATATATGACGGAGCTACCTCTGTGGGGAGAGAATGATTATTACGGGGCCTCGACTAAATTATTGTTAAGGAATTGAATGTTACTGGATTAGACATTACCGTCTAAGAAACAAACACACGACTTCCTATACGTTTTCTCTGTTCACGTCTAGTTCATCCCGACAAAAATATGATATGATCGATTATTAAAGATTATGAGACATCTAAGCATATCAAATATAGATTGACGAAAGTATGAAATTTCCTATAGGATCCGTGGCCATGGTAACATGACTAAAATGTTGAACAACCTTACACATCTCGTACTGCAGCAATCTTAGCAGGTCGAGATAAGACAGGTTCTGTAGATAGATCCGAATGAATCACTTGATAGCGCTCGGATTTGAACCTGTTGCAACACTTATAGCGTCTTTCCGTTGACTTTAAACATAGTGAACGTCGGCTTTCGTGTCTTTTCAATCTCTTGCGTATCTTGTGGGAATCCGGAAGCTAAGTCCTGACACTTGACGTTGTGAGAAGTTGTAAAAGAATAATTTTTTATTCTATATTTGAACCAAAAAAAGAAAGTAAAGACAATAAAATAAGACCATTTTTGACTGATTTTACAGAATATCAAGATTTGCTTAGAGTTGAATTTAATCTAACGTTGAATACAACAGCTTCTATAGAGATTCAGCCGGGGAAACTTTTTCCAAAAAACCATTTCATGTTATGAGAATGAAGTTTCATCATATCCCAAATAGCATTTTAGCATCTAAATAAAAAAAAATATCGTTGTCTTTATCTAAACATTGATTAAGAAAATATTTTTAGACATCCTTAATACACGTTTTAATGTCGAAGGAATAAATTAGATTCACTGTATCATATATTCTTTGACCATCCTTTCAGTACATCTACCAGGTATCTATTCCACCACTCGCTGGTCTACTCAGATAGACCATGAGTAGGCACCACCCCGAGGCCAGAACCAGTAGCCACCTTATCCAGGGGGAGGGTGGGGAGGGGAATAGTTACGCCCCTCCTTAGGCCATGTTCGTTTCTCACGAGCCAGATTCTTCAGATTCTCGATGTCAGCTGATGTGGAGAGATATATTGCGGCGGAATGATAGAGCTGTCATGATTGCTAAACGGCACCGAGCGAAACTTTGAAATCCTTCGGGAGAAAAGTAGTTACGTCTAAGTGGCAAAGATAAGCTTTCCTCGCTAAACAGTACAGCTATCGGACCAATTTAACGCATGTTGCCGCGAGAAAGAGGATCTATTTGTTTCGCCACAGTTTAAAAACTACCAGGTCATAGAGCCAGGATACAGTTATAATATCTAGTTTTCTTCACTGTTATTTTATTATCTAGGTTCTGTCATAATCGAAACTTTAAAGTCATTAAGTATATATATTAGGATAGAATTTCATTGGAGTTTAAAATACTCAAGTCTTGAAGGACTGTATATAGTCAGAGTTATATTTACTTTTTCCCTTTAAACCCTGTACAAGCTATAGAGAACAAGTTATATGGATTTACAACTTCTTTATCGCAGGATTGCGACGTTTCGGTGTAGATACTAACACCGTTATCAAGCAAGTGATATTGGAGACCAACTTCTAAATGCCTCTCAAAGAAGGAGATGTACAAGCAAGATTGCATGTATTTTCTCTATAACTAACTACCTTAAACTGAAGTAATTGTACGTAATTGCATATTTCATTAAAATCATTTCATCATACATAGTTTCGCTTGCTGGCAATATAAGTAATTTAAAATGAATTTAAGATAATGGTAAATATCTGCATGCGGTTCAAAGAGGCAAATGTTCAAGCAGTACTAAACCATTTAATCAACGAGGACAATTAGTTGTGGGACACAGTGGGTGTGTTTTGCCATGATTTTCTCTGTGTGAGTTCTACAGGCTAATAGAGTACACATGTGCGGGACATTTAGTTGTTCGCAATCACAGTTACCGAAATTAATGTTTACTAGAATTAGAATCATTTTCGATATACCGGTAGGCGACGTCAATTTGGTTAGCGAATGGGAAAGGAATGCGTTAAATATAAACATACCTTTCTAGAAAGCCTGAGCGCTGTCTGATTGGCAACGACAGGCATTCTTTAATTGAGATTGAACAGAACATCCCTTCATACATTACACTTACTGCCTTGACGAGCAAGAAGAAACTCCAAGCGTCCGTAGTAGTTTGTTAGGCCGTTGACCACTTATAATCTATTACAATGGCATATAGGTAATGTCGCATATCAATCAAATTTTTTTGTCACATGCCATTTGGATTGTTATTGAGTTAAATTCAATAATTTTATAAACCGTATTATGTGTGGAAAGGCATTTCCCTTATTCTTTAATTGTCATATTCGATTACATGTGTAAATCTACATGCACTTCACTTTTTTAAACCATTCATATAGTCCATTCTTATAATGTTCCAAAAAAAGTACAGCGCATTTTGTCAGGCAATTCCCTGAAGAAACGACATGGTGAACTGATTGCCGATAGGGCAAACTCTTTAAATGATAAAGCCAGATAATCTAGCTTGTCTCTGTCTGATGACACCTTTCACTCTTCACATTTTTTAACAGAAACATGCTCAATCCAAATATCCAAATCTTTTCCTGAAAATTCACAGACTGATAGGCAATCTTTGAAAATGACTTTCAACTAATTATACTATTCTAACGTAAAGGGATAAAGCGAGCCAGAAGAAAAGGAGTGACTCGTCACCTAATAGTAAGATATTGACAGAAGATATTAAATAGCGACGTAAATAAGTCAAGATATATTAATCTGGAGTTCTACTGAATATGACTATCACCAATTAATATTTTACTCAATTCTATTCGGGAGACATCTCGCCAGTCTACCGCCACATTGATGACTTCAAACACGCACAAAACAAGGATATCCATTCGCTGGCTCCACTCTGATTTATAAGGCAATCTAGTTAATGTATTATGAGCGAGGAACAAGAGTGATTTGGGATTATCCCTGGTATCAATTGTTGCAATGTGGTTTAAAGTGACTTGGAGTCCTTCTCTATAAAGTAACCTCTCTGTAGATATCAGATTTTGTTAAATGTTGGTATAAACTGAAGGGTCCATTTATGGATGCAAAATGTTCATGTCGAAAGTAAGGATATCTATAAATGGTTTATGGTTTCAGTGACAGTAATACGTTTCTCATGTTAAACAATGTAGTAACCATATTTGAAAATGGTTTAAATCAGAGTTATGGCGATACAGACATTCTACTATATCCACGTATCACGATATCTCATAATGATACGATGTTATACGATATTGCGATTTTTAACAAATTTATTGGGTTTTTTTATGTCCGATGATTATGACAGAGTCTTGCATCAATATTGTTAAGTTAATCTTAGCAAGATAATTTCATGCAGTCAATACCATAATACTAATAAAACATATTATTGCTAACCCTTTCACATTGTGTTTCAAATTTTCTTTTACAAAGGGTTTCCTAGAGCGGATTTTATAGTTCCTTTAAATAAGAAACTAAGCGAAGTTCTATAGTTCCTTATCGTAACTAGGCGAAGTTCTATAGTTCCTTTTCGTAAATAGGCGAAGTTCTGTACTTCCTTTTCGTATCTAGGCGAAGTTCTATAGTTCCTTATCGTAACTAGGCGAATTTCTGTACTTCCTTTTCGTATCTAGGCCACCAGTGACACCATCAAAAACAAGAAAAAAAGCTAGATATCAAGTATATAAGAAGCACCCAACAATAGAAATGACCGATACCAATCCTTGTTTGCTCATGGCCTGTTCTACTTGACACAAAGATCAAAGTGGTAAACCTCATCCCACGTCATGTACTTGCTCCACCAAGACGTAGTAGAAAGTCCTTGGGGTGACTAGACATTGAACCTGTGGGGCCTGTCCGAGAGACGCAACATGTCAACAATGATGTAAGATCAAACAGTAGGAATCTTATCAAGCATCATACTAAAACAGGCTTTTTGAATTCACGCTACTCCAGATTTACAAGAAATAAACACTCTCACTCGAGACCCGTTTCTCACTTTGTTGTTTGTTGATCGAGCATGCCCAGGTCTAGTCGTGACATCATCCTCATTGAAATCAAAATGGTTCTCAAGATCAATTCGTTATAGCGATGAAAGGTTAACATAAACTTGAAATACTACATTAGCTCAACGTGATATGATAACCTTATAAGAATCGTAATGGATAAATAAAACGCAATGGCAAGCTGAAAGCATACCCATCAATCAAATCTACAAACGATCCCTGTGTTTAGAAGACTTAAACAGTGCTTGCTTCGCCATATCAAGGCACTGCCCCCATACTCTCAGAAACGAACACGCCGCTCTGCTTTGAAGAGCCCCAGTGCTAGTGGTCGCTACAGCAGCTAGCCTCACCCACTCACTTCATTCATTCACTCACTGCATTTTGTGTGTATGCGTCCATCACAGCTCCATCACAGGATGTCATCTCAAATAGCTCATCACTGACACGACCAAAGTAAGTACTTTTAGAACCTTTATACATCACCTGTAAATTCAAATACAAAATGCAACCTGATGTTCTCTGATCATTATTCGAAGGGAATGTTAAGCTGAGTAAGTGACATGTTGCCGTGAGAATCTGTTGATGAAAAAACAGACAGGACTCACTATTGATTGCTTTAAGATTTGCGGGATTGTATCATTGACATCGCTAGGAGAAGCTGTGTAATGTATCGATTGGACTATTCTAGTGGCAAGTTCTAAACCTCGTCTATTGACCCCACCGCCTCCGCTCTTTAACAGCCTCTATGCCTCCCGTTACCATCACACGCTGCGTTTATTGGAAGCAGGAATACAAACAGCATGTTTACACAATTATTATTTGTGCAGATGTTTTGATGATTATTTCATCGCACACCTCTCGCCTGTATAATCAAGTTTTAGATGAAAGGGGACCTAATTACTGTATATGCAGTACATGTGTTCCGACTGACCGGGCTATATCAGCTTGCACGGTTCTTCACGTATGTTTTCTTACGTCCCAGGGTGCCAATCTTAATACGCCAGCTCCTTTCCTATCCCAAAATATTGTCTTGCTCATATTATTATACCAAACACGAGACTCTCCAATTCGCCATGAAACCATGAACACTCACCTAGATACTGCCAGCCTATTTCACATAGAATTTGAAGGGTGCCATTGGACAACCCTTCCTTATAGTAATGTTCGCTTAAGAATACAAGTATCAAGTTTCGTGCAAAACTTTCTCTACCTCATACATTATGCAGGTATAATAGGTGTTTTGCAAGCAATCATGCTTTCAACACATGTGAGGTTTCAGCTTTCAACATTACGGCTTTTGCCTAATTTCGAAAGCGATGATAAACATGTTTGAAACATGAGGAAAAAATTTTAATATACCATAAGTTTTTGTGATGAGATTATGGTCCTTAGAGATAACGTTTTTGGTTAGACTTGGTGTTTAGTTTACACCAGCCCAGCTCCATCGTTCAGCGGTTTGCGATAACGGTTTCTGCTTGTGGGAGAATCTTGCAGGCTGTGGGAGAATCTTGCAGGCTGCGAGACGATATCCTAGACGTCCCGGTATTTATAGAAATGTACAGATAGCTCTCCCGCTCATCACTAGTTCATCGCAGCTGTCATAGAGCTCGTGCGTGACGTACAAATTTTGTCACGTGACCACGCACCTGCACACATCACGTGACCAACATCTGGAACTGGAAGGAAGTGATCTTGTTTAGACAGGAGAAACCACGAATCACTGATTCTTGTAATTGAAACAAAATCAAAGTTAACCACTGTAACATGTCAATAAAGCTTATTGTCGTTCCTTCATGGTGGTTGGAAATATTTACACTTATTGGTAAACACGCACACAAGCAGGACAGAAATGTGGTATAAATAATGTTAACCTCACAACTAATAATATGTCTTTTTAGCCATTTATTTAGTTTAATCAATATAAATTATTTGTAGGTAATAACTTCTTTTACTATTTACTGTTAGTTTTCAGTTGGTGTCATAATGTCACCCTTCATTTCATTTTTAATTCTTTTATGTCCGTTCTTAGGCTATCGGGCCGTGTACAATACAGAAGTAGAGCGATTATCGAATTTAAGCGAGATTTGTTTGCTTTTTAGAAATAAAAAGAAGTAGCCGAGAAACTTCGTGAGAAATTAATTTGTTGACATTTGTTGAACAGAAAATTATTTTTGTATTACAACATTTACTTGAAACTGCCTTTGACGTAATAAATCTTTTATTTATTTGTTTGCTCAAACCCGAAATTATTGCAGATCGTTGAAAGCATCCTTGTTAAATAACAAGTAAGTCATTGATGGGAGTTTATAGTTAGAAAACTAAGACTCAGCTGTATGGCATTTTCAACAAGGATACAACAGCGTGTATAAATCATCATATTCGATTACAAGTACTTTATGAGAAGCATGTAAGATTTTACATCCTGAACTTTTCGGTGACTTTAGAAGAAGATGGCAACTCCTCAAGTGGCATGCCAACTATCCGAAATTTGATAAGACGGCGATATATCAGTGCTTTATCATGTTGGTGTCGATTAAAAAGTGCTAATTAACTGTCTTGTAGGTACATGGCCATACATCGCCGATAGTATCAGACTTATGTTCGATCTACTATCTCATTAGTCCCTGTAAGACGTTTTAAAACATATTTTTAAGGATAAAAAGCGCAAGGGTATTTTTGTTAAAGAAATCGTCTTTGACTATAACAGCCTGCGCAAACAGCTGATACAACTCTTATACGGGTGAGCTGGAAGCAAAAGAATATGGAAATGGGGAATATATAGGAGATATCAAGATTATCCTGTAACCTTCATACGATTTCCATCCACATTAGATGTTAAAAACAGCTTTCACTCTAATGGTTTTTTTACCTACTTGTTTATTTCTACGTGTATGCCATTATCATGATATTCTATAAAGGGGCTAGTGTTCAACATGCCTTCTTAGATTCTAACACATCCCGAGATTTTGGACTTAGTGTTCGATATGTAAAATGCACGCTTGAACATCTTGCTGTTTACTTTATTCGTTCTAGTTTTTGGCCCCGTTTCTCAAAGATGACCTGTTTACATTGAGTAAGATTCTACAAGATATTATCGTTGATGTTTGATCTTTCCAATGTTTTACTATTTCTCATCTCTCCCCAGATGGCGCTGCTTACCCTTGGTAAGATCCTGCTGGAGTTGGGCCACAACCTGGTCCTCTTCATGCTATGTGACGTCATCATAATCATCCTCAACCTCCTCGTCATCTTCGTCATCCTACTGTCAGAAAGACTCCGGACATCAACAAAGCACATGCTGATCCTCAACCTAGCTGTGGCTGACCTGTTGTTCGGACTCACAGTCCTGCCTCTGTATGCTGACCACAACGCCCAGTGGACCAAGTGGAGCTATCCGTGCGAGGTCATCAACACCCTACAGCTTCTACAGAAGAACCTCTTTCCATCCATCACGACGTTGTGTGTGTTTGTCGTCAATATGGACTACGTGCTAAGGATGGGTTGTTACTTCTATACTAATGGTAAAACTAAGTATGTGATGTCAGGAACTATGGGTTTGCTGCCTTGGGTGGTATCTGGTGTTCTTCTGATTCCCCTGTACTTCATATCCACAACTCCAGGGCGTCCTTACGACGACTACCCGTGTTTAAGACGTTACAAGGAAGACGTGACCGCACTACTTCATATGTTTTTCTCCTTCTTCCCGCAAAGCTTCGTCGTCATGGTGACCGGAATCGCGGCTGTTATAGGCTATTTGATGAAGAGACGTTCTACGGGTCTGGACATGTTCGGGGAGAGAATGCACTCGCCGGTAGACATAAGTCTGGCCAGTTTTGTGACAATACTGTTCTACACTCCGTACTTCTGCCTGGAGGTGCCAGTTAACCGAATAAGCTGCAGCAGCAAGTCGGAGTGTGACGCTGTGGATGTACTGGAGATCATGGCCAGCTGGCTCTTCATCATCAAGTCCTTCGTGGTTCCTTTGTGTTGGTTCTGTGGTCGAGACTTCAGATCCGCCTTCAGGAACATCTGCTGTTGCTGCTGTGACTACTGTTAAGTCTTCATATGTGTTTCAGTGTTTGGTGCCCCTGCAGCTTCTGTGGTCGAGACTTCATATCCGCCTCCAGAAACAAATGCTGTGGTGATGTGCCTCCTGTTAAGTGTTCAGGGTTCCAGTGTTGTATCAGTGGATGTGTAATTGCGTTTTATAACTGAATCATAGATATCCATTAACTACGAACTGTTAATTGTACAATACGAGCAAGCTGATGATGTGCATTACGTCATTTCCTTAAACGAACCTGATTTGAGTGTTAACTTGTCTTAAAGTGTAATGTCACGAAGAAATAATTCAAAGCTATCTAAAATTGACATGATGTTTAACTTCTATAAGAAGACTACTATTTCGAAAGTTCCCATGGTGATATGTCTGGGAGCATGTTATATTTCTTGCAAGTGCAAAATATCACTGTTATCATCGCCCAAACGACAAGTGTGATTCTGTGCTAATTTTGTATTAGGTATATATCTATGTACCTCATGTTGATGCAGTTTTTTAAAAATGATGTCACATGTGTGAATGATTCGGTTTAAGAACAAGTAATTCTACACATCTGAAACGGAATGGCAAAGAATGCGATGTTTGATGTATATGATAATACCTCTCGAAGAAGTCATAACACGGTTGTCTTGATACTTGAATGTTCCATCTGTGGTTGAGGCTGTGACCCCTGATACGATATATATGTCAAGCGTGTCCCCCACTGCATGAAGCGGACATAAAATATACTTTGTTATATTCCGTTACAACCTGCCATATACTCAATGTCTAAATGACCAAACTTTAGATCATCGAGGAGACATATTTGAGTTTCAGATGAACTCGTGAATGGGTCACTTGCAACAGGAACAATCAGTCAACAAGTAATTTCAAGTCTCTGCTTGCAACGAATGTGAAAAGAAGAATACTTTTTTTTTTTTGTGTTTTAGATTTATTACACATGCTTCCACTAAATATTACCTGGCAGTGTGTGGAGTGTCACCGATTTGAGGTGTTTACATACACCAAATACAAACTGTTAGCATGATGCTTATCATCTTGAAGGCATTCTCTCCTAACAGAGGAAGCTCCGTCATAAGTTCCTATACATCCTCTGTCTTAACACGAAGATTTCTTGGGCTTCCGGCAGTTTCTCCTACCGGCACAATATTGCTACTTAAACAACCTGGGAATATTTCAGCCAATGAAAACAACGAATGCAGGAATAACATATTTGTTGTCATACAGGCTTGTGCAATGATACAGTTGCAAAATGAGGCGTTTGTGTTCTGAAAAGAGGACTCAAAGTGCAAGGTGCTTATTCGAATAAAATTTAGCTTTTGGAAAGCTCACGGAAATAACTTTTGAAACGGCGTCGCTTATTTGCACAACTAACTTTGATTGCATCCAATCAGCGTTCTACATTTCTAGACCAAGAAACCTTCGTATTAGACAGAGGTTGTTTAGGAATTTATGACGGAGCTACCTCTGTTGGGAGAGATTGTCTTGTAGGAAGAGGTGAGACGTTTTGAAGAAAGTCTAACAACTTAGTGGACCATGCTATCAGATGGCAGTTGATTTTTATATTCATTGTACATATGTGTTTGTGTTCCTCTTTGCAATGTATATATCTTGTTAATTCATGCAGAGTATGAAATGTTCGCTGTCTCGTTGTAGAATAAGATAAGATAAGATAAGATAAGACAATCTTTATTGTCCCAAAAGGGAAATTTGTTTCATATAATTACAGTTCTCCAGAAATGTGAAGACAAATGATAACATAATATTCAAAACAATTCATGTCAAAAACAGTTAAGATTGACTAGGATAGATAATTTACATATACATTTATAACGTGATGCAACATCAGACAGATGTTAAATCATATATGTACATCACTGAATTACGAAAACATGTGCTGCCATCTTTTTGTCCCGTCTTCAAGCAAAATTGCTTAAGTTTCATTAGCGAATGTTTAAGTATCAAATGATTTTAACGAAGTTTTGCACGATATTAAGGTATGTTTCAATACTCTGACTAGCGTCCTAAATGAGCTGAGTCTAATTTATCGTTAACTGATACTTGTATTCTTGAGAAATAAATCAGGGATGACATATATTTTCATAATTAAACATTCGGATAAAAAAAACGCCATGACCTCTAATTTTTCTGCAGGGATTTGTTTTCGTATAAAGTATAAAGTGTTACCATCTGTCAATGTAATTTCTTTGTTACTATTCGCGAATGTTTTTGTTGACTGAGAATGATGTATGTTTTATGGCTATTATGTTTTGGTTTTGTTTTCAAGAGCCAAAATATTTTTCTGAGTTACAGATGTCGATTAATGGTCCTATTTAAGATGCATATGCAGAAGTGAAGGAAAGATTCATTAATCCTAAACCCCTTCATAAATGAAATATTTTAGAAAATGTAGCATTGTGGAGCCAAGAAACAGACGCTTCATATGATTACCTAATTCTGATTTCTCTATCAATGTTACGCAACTCTCCAAATATTCTTAACAATTGTATTTATATATTCCCTGTTGTCTCTGTTGCCTCTCAGCTTGTGTGTACATGCCCACTTCACATGTGCATTTGGCGATATAAACCTTTAGGGCGTCTTTTCTACGTAATCTTCCCGTAAATGTTTGGATTGTCGATCTTGAATGTCGCGACACCCATACAAAAACCTGTAAATGAAAGGCCTTCTTCCGCCTGGTTTGTGCTGTGACCTTAAACAAGTCCATGTACTGTGTTACGTTTTACGTTTTGTTGTGTTTGTGGCATTCAAAGCCATTTTTAGAAAGCGTACAATTCACACGCTACTCAAGCTGGGTTTTTTAATCATGCATTTGAACAGAGAAATGCAAGAATCTAACACATGTAGATTTCCTCTGATAAATATTTCTTTTAGGAAAACATGTTTATCTTTCTGGGTTATATTTCGGTACTAATTTAGGTGACACGGTCTCGCAATAGGCACGATGTATGTGATCTATGCATGTCATCTTCCTATGGCATAGTTTATACGTTCCAAGAGATTGCTTGTGAAGGCTGGAGCATGTGGTTCTTGAAATAAGGTCACAGGGTTTAACTAACTCTCTCATTTTGGTTGCAGAATCGCAGAATTTGGGGAGAATTGTGTAAAACGTTTTCAGTGACTAATTGATACTGAAAATTTTAAAGTGGTTCATCATAAGTTATGCTTTCCTCTTGACTAAGCGCATTATATGTCACGATATTTCTATTTAAATTAGATAAAAGGTGATATTGTAAATGCTCTAGATCAATTAATATAATTCATGCCATTTAATAACTATGCGACGATCTTAGTTTGATTGCATTTTTTTTAAAGGTTAGTTTGCAGAACTAATTGGCTTATTATGTTATCGATAATGTATAGGCCTAATGTTCCGCGTTCTTTGGAATGACACGCTATCGTCCTTGAAATCCTCGAACACATTGTTCAAATCTCGGATAGCATTATGTGTTTATTTAACATCGAATTTATTCTCTCACCTGTACACGCTTAACCTTGTTTATCCGTTATTCATATCTATAAATCCTGCATTTAAGAATAGATGCAAATTGAATCGGCTCAATCAAAGAACATCAATCATTCAAATTTATAGTGGGACCATTTCACATTGAAACATTTTTAAATCAATCATATCAATTAAACCAAGTTCCTTTAAAAAATTAACTAATTTTACCTCTGAAGTCAATTGTTTTGCGTCCGATTATGTTGTAGGAAAGTCAATGATCACCATGATATTGATATATTGCTATGTTAATGAAAACATTTAGGCGTCGATTACAATGTCAGATAAAATATTATCCTAATATGATATTCGCTTTGTTTGCAAACCAAGAACAGTCTAGTTATATTCCGGTGCAAAATTTTATCAAGAATATCACATGTGCACTCGCTTATCTGTAAACCAGGAGCCCGGAGCAGTTTATGTGTGATATATGTGTGATTTATACCGCTTCCCTGCAAGGTGCTCGCTAATTCAAATACCAAACACATAAATTATTTCCTTACGCTGTTATAAACATTATAAAGGTCAATCATGCTCGCCTGATAATCGCTGCTTGGTTTATTTCCAAGGACAAGTCGTATGATTAATATTTTTAACAGCATGTCGGCTTTCTAGTTCTGCGCCAGTCACCTTGTTAATGATACAAACATCAATCACCAGATAATATGAAAGTAAGATGGTGATTGGGTCCAAAATATGAACGAGGAGTTTGATATTTGACTTCTGTAAAAGTCATCTGTGTAGTTAGGGATAACTTAATATCGCTTAGTGAAGAATGAAGACCCTAGATATCACAATGTCAAGTCATAATCTGCTTAATTAGGTGATAATACTTATTGAAAGAAAGATTTTCTTCTGGTGGTACCGCATAAGTATGAATTGTATCTGGTTAAGATATCATTTATAGATCATTAAATGTGTTTCTCATATTAAATCGAATTCTAACTTGTTTGTAGATAGAGTCTTTGATTAAGTTAATTAATCACAAATTTATGATAGTCAAGAACATAATAAATAGACTTTATAATTCAATATATCATTGATTTATAATTAATATTCATCCAACTGAAGCACTATTTCGTTAACATAGAAGAATGAACAACTACTTATCAGGATTTTATGCAAATGAGATAGTTGTCAGCAGTTTTGTATTATCTATATAATTTTATTTTTTAAAGGAGTGTATACTGTTTGATGTCATCCCTTTATTATTCAATTTTTCATCCTTTTGTGCCATAAATGCTGGTTGATTTCGTATGTAATAATCGTTTTGATCAAAGTGATTATTTGATCTTCTTTATATTTACCAAACTAATATTTATTAAAATCACTTGTATTCCAATGTCTGTTTTGATTTTTCAAGAAGTGTCAAACTTGATCATGTGCACTGATGCCTGCTACTTATCATGGCCTTCTTTCACAAAGCACTAAGGTGATGGCAAGTCGCTAAGGTAATCTCAGTGTTAAAAGAATGAGAGTTAAGTTTACCTCAGTTAAGTTTGCTTTGTTAAAGGTGGGCCATGTTGATGCATCATTGGTGAAAGACTTTTCGAGTTTTGCTCCTGAAGGTAACACTACCCTTGAAAAAGTCAGTCCAAATTGTTGCCATGGAAACAGGGGGAAAATTGGAAAGATGTTCCAATCCCCAAATGGCACATCAACATGTTATGGAGAGGCAGCATACCAAATTTGGTGTTGATTAGTCAAATAGTTTTAGAGTTTGCTCAGGAAACAAAGAATTGAGAAAGCTGACACGGGGGGGGGGGGGGGGGGGGGGGGGGAGGAGAGAAGATGATAAAAAACAACTATATAGAATAATTCAGTAAGTTATTTATTTATACATAGGGCATTGAACAATTCACAATTGCTCACAAAATGTTTGTACCTGGAATAAAATTTGTTTTTGAATTAACAAACCATGATGAGACAACAAATTCTTCTCTCTTAGACATATTTGGTAATGTTAAATGTTATGCATATCTGACTGACAGGAATCTTTGTCACTTTGAAAAAAATTGAGAAAATTATGATTATGATTTTTGGTTTAAATTCAAGGTATATTTGACTTTTAATTACTGGTTCATAATGGTATGTTAAAATGGTGTCATTGCACATTATCCCTTGAAGTGGTTGACAAAAATCTAAAGCAAAGTTACCCTTAGACTTTAAAGCTGAACACTTTCAAAGAGAAAGATTACTTGTTCTCACTTAATGAATCATATTACTTTTCTTCTAATATATATGAACTTATAGATGAAGGGCAAGTACGGGGCCCAAGCATAAGCCAATTTGAAGGACACATAACCCAGAACTACTAAAACTGTTTTTCTGAACTTTTTCAAATGTTTCCACAGAACTTGTTTAATCTTTAATGTCTTTGGAATGCTCATATTTTTACCTTAGAAAGACCTAACTCCAGGCTTGCTATTTAATGAATCTTTGAAGGAAAAGACTGAATATTTAGCCTGGTTAAATTTTACAAACTGAACGAAGCAAGGATATTTTATGATTTCCCTCTAAAGCACCAATACTTGAAACAACTAAATGACCAAGAATAATTTAGTAGTGCAGTCTAATTCAATAAAATGAAATGTGCAAGAGTAATTGATTTTACTTAAATAATTAATTTGATCATCTAATGTTTGGAGATCACAATGTGGGAATATAACTTTAAAGAACAAGGAGCCATTTCACTAAGCAAACACAGCTCATAGGTAAATCATAAACCTTTAATACACCAGTTGAATAAATAACATGCTGATTTGACATTGAGTATGTTGTCACATATTCCAAACGTGATGAATAGTGTTACAATTTTTATGCTTATCATTACAGTATAGAGTAGAGTGTGTTTATTACGCTTTCGTACATCTAAAAGGCTGTTGCTTGATTTTCTAAGGAAACATGTAATTCTTGCATACTTGCCATTTGGAGAATATTATACAGGTTGAGTGAGGGAATTTGAACTTAAATTACCACAAATAAGATGTTTCTAAGCCAAAATCTTTTGGGGAAGAATACTCATTGTCACTAAAAGGGACAGATCTAGAATTGGTCAGTTGAGATGGTTAAGTATATATGAGTTCAAGTAAAGGGTTTAATTGGACTAAGATTGACCACAGGACATAGTTTGCTTAGTGAAAGGGAAACCGGGTATAGCAGTAACAGCCTTTGATAATTTGGCGTGATTCAGCAATCATCATGAAATGAAATACATAAATATACATATATTTGATCTTCTCAATCCCAATCCTCCTGCTACTTCTTCCCGAGGGAGTTCTTTAAATCTTTGAGCAGCATATTGCCAATGACCATTTTCTCACAGTTGACGGTTATAGTTGCTTTAGTGTCCTTCACTTTTACACTAACAAGAACAAGAGCCCCACTGGCGAGAGTTCGAGCAGCAAAGCGATAAATATTCTCCTCAGACGAGGGGACCTGCAGAACGTTTGCAGCTGTATGAACACACATACACAGCTCTTTAGGAGCAAGGTTGGAACTGTTCACCTCCACAGTGCCGCTGTTCTCATTCATTCCTCCAAGCTTACCTGCAGAAGAAGAAAATATTGATGAAGAATGAAGAGAGTTGTTTGTAATTGTTGAGAATATGATAATGAAGGAAGGAACGTGAATAATAAACATAAGCTTTAGTGTGCCCAGATCATCTATGATTAACCATATCAGTCTAGTGTAAAAAGCATGTCATATCATTAAAGATGGACATTATGAAACATTTCTAAGATACCAACACATACTAGGTTTCACAAAACAAATGATCAAAACATTGACAAAAAAGTACTGAATCTGAAGTTCATGAAAGCTGACATCAAGATCATGACTAAAGGAAATGTGCATTCAGAGGGAATTTTATTTCTAAGAAGCTTCTCTTTTACATAAAATACTCCAAACAAACACTGTCATCTAAGAAGACTTACCTTGCTGACTTTTAAATTCACCCTCACTCATAGTGTGGGGCTGAAGCAGTTCCCCAACAGGTGCTGATATAGAAACGTTGAACTTCTGCTCACTCGTACACAGGTCGAAGGAAGCAGGCTGGGTCGTGTCATTGTAGTTGATTCCGAACAATACAGACGTCGAGGATCCCACACCAAGAGTGGCTGAAAGTATGAGAAGCACACAGGGGTCAGACCAGTTGTCTCCCTTGAATAGGCTATTACGCTCAAGTGCTTAACTCATCGTTTAGAAATGACGGTAGTTTTATGCTTTGAGTTAATCACTGAAGATATAATTTAAAAGGATTAAGAAGATGGTAAATCTCACCTATTTCTGGAAATTCTTGTATTTCCATTCCAGATTGTAATTTCTGTAAATATAAAATCCATATCGCCTTTTGTTTTTGATAAAAAATAATATTACCGGTAATGAATTCAACTATCAGAACAAAAGACATGTGTAATCATATGAAAACAATTAAATAAAAGAACTCGATAAGACAATGGTTCATTTTATAAAATCTTTGACTTTGTGAAGCTTAGGTATATTTAATAAGGTACACTTAAGCCAATGAAAATCATTTAAATGTTCAAAATAAAACAGATTAAACATCTTACATAGCTACGTAAGCTACCTAAAGACATTCTGGTTATACCTTAATGTTGTATTGCAAAAGAAACAAACTATTTCTCCAGTCATATTGCTTTGTATGTATTCATGTCAAATTTCCCAATTTCTGTACGCTAAAAAGTATTAACACTAAGGTATGGTTCCTCATTTCCATATTTCAATATACAGAAAACCGTATTGCAATACATATGGAGATAATATATTGGTACTTTTCAAATTTTATATTTTCCATATTCTCTCAGTAAACAACAGTGATTAAAACAGCTATCAATGCTTAACTGTCTGCAGTTTTGAGAAGAGAGATAATTCAGAGACTTGTTCTGACCTAAATCTTTGTGCTATTTTCACTATTAGCATACACACTTTTTTTTTTTTTACAATTTTCAGTACAATTACGCTGTTTTTTGTTGTGTTTTTCTGCGATTTTACCCAGGAATTGCTACTTTCAAATCATCTGATATATTGGATATCTTTTGATGCATGTACTCGTACGTATCATGTTGTTTTTATATTGCAATAGCCTGATGATACCGAGCCCCCTTAATCACGACTGACCTTGTCTCCCATGGTGATGTTGTTGACGGGAGCCTCCCCGTTGTTGGTGAAGGTGAGTTCTAAAGACACCATCTTGGGAGAGAAGATGGAGATGGTCCGAGTGAACTTGTAGTCAACACTCACTCCGTTACCCTTAATCCGGTTCAACAACTCGAACGACCTCGACGGAACCATCACGGGCTGAGCCTACGGGAATGGAAAATTCATATCAAGCAGCTACATTCCTATACATGGCAGCAATCTCCCAACAAGGAAAAACTCATGACAGTCACTGGGTAATTCAAAGTTTGCTGCACTGCACCAACATTTGAAGTTAGTGTGCAGCATCCTTATCTGTGATCAGAAGTAGTATCTGGGATCTCAGAAACAGTACACTAAAGAACTGGCACAGAAAGGTTACAATTGGTAACAAGACCTGGGATCAAGATTGACATGATTTAAATGCCATGCAGGGAAGGTGTCTTGGTAAAGTAAAAGGTGATTTTGGATAACTGATTAGGTACTTAACTGTTAAGAGACCTGTTATTAGTTATTATTATTAAAAAAATCTTTGGAGCCTTGCGCAGATGTAAATAACTGATAAAGAAGGATGGTAATTCATGGCACAAGACAATACCAGAATCTAAATAATTATTCAGAAAAGTAAGATAATTCATTTAGTCTATTCATCAAAGGTGCTTTTCTTTGTTTCATGATTACTGTAAATTGGCAACAAAGAATAGTTTTACACTATCATTTCAACAGTTAAGTCTTACCTGACAAAACTGATTCACTGTAGCATACATTTTTGTAGCTTTCAAAAGCTTAAGATAGTTGTCAGTATACATCAACATTGTCTTACGATCACCTTAGCACTAGGATAGCTTGAAATCAATGTTTAGGTCTTCTTGCAATATTTAAGTCAATGCAAATTCAGAGATCTATATTTTCCTTTTCTAGTTTATAATCGTGAAAATATAACATGTTTGTAACAGGAGCATCCCCTCAGATTTTGTTTCCACAAAAAAAATCAATAGGAATGTCCATTTAACACATACACTGATGGTCACTTACCACCTGTACAGGAGATGACCGGTCACTGATGGAGAGGTTGCTCATGCTGGAAGCCATGGTGGGGGTCAGCATGTCCCCAGGGGTAACGGGCTGACTCCCCCCTCCTACTGATCCCACTGCAATCAACATGCTTATTGAAGTACACGTCAAAGCGATTTACAAGACTTATGAAGAGACAGAGGTTGAAAGGATATAACAAACTGTTTTCATATTCTGCTCTAGTAAAAACTTTCAATGATACATGTATATTGAACTGAAAAAAAAATAAACCTTGATTTCTAACACTGATTAAAAAAAAAACAAATTTCAATGAAAGTGTAACACTTACAGTCATCCAAGTCAAGTAGTAACGATGCCTCTTGTTTTGCTGCAGGTGGTTGTTTGGTCTTTGATTTTTCTGGCTTACTTTCCTGTAACACAGAGAAGATTGGTGTTAAGCGATATGTACACAACCAATAGAGGGCTCAACTAGCATTAAACTTAGGGGAATATGACAATTTGTATCAATTTGATAATTCTTGCAAAAGTCATTAAGAATAAAGTTCTTTGTAAGAGTTCTGACATTAGTTGTGATTGGAAAATAAATAAGAAACATGTCTATATATATTAGTTCAGAGAGGTATTTCGAACCTTTTTAGTTGGTTTCTTCTTGACAATGACTTCTTCCTCTGAGGATTCTTCTTCACTCTCTTCCTCAGACTCCTCCTCCTCACTAGACTCTTCTTCATCTTCACTCTCCTCCTCCTCGCTCTCTTCCTCATCCTCCTCCGACTCCTCCCCCTCTTCCGATTCCTCCTCCTCATCTTCATCTTCAGAGTCTCTCTCCCCACTCTCGTCAGAGTCAGACTCTTCTTCAGACTCATCTATTGGACAAAGTTTACTCTTTCACTAACTGCTACAGAGCACAGTTTGAGGATGAAGTATTAATGATTAAGTGTGTTTGATGTCTTCACTTTTAGACTCACTGCTACACATCATAGAGTGACAAGAGTTTAGACATTATTATATTATTAGTAATAACATATACTGCTACAAAATATGATCTGAGAATCAAGGTGAAGCACCATTCACATACTATGATTAAAATCCTCTAAACCTCACTAAATATGATGTAGCAAGGCTCATTTAGAAAATTTAACAAAATAAGACCTTATACATGCAAAAGGTCACAAGTTATTGAAAAACTAACCATCCTCGCTTGACTCAGTTTCAGAGTAGAAAGACTTGAGGTCTGTGACTGGCTTCTTCTTCTTCTTGCCTGTTGTCTTCTCGGTCCACACGACCGGCACCTCCACGTTACGCACAGACGCGTCTGGCGCCTCTTCTGGCCACTCAGGGAGTTCCTGGTAACCATGCGCCCGGGCATTCAGCAGATGAGACAACGTGCCCAATTGATACTGGTCCCGGTCTGGGGACATTGTTGCAATCATTAGTGACAGAGAATCAAGACCAGATCCTATTGGTCTCTATCTCCAGGGAATGATATGAGAGTACTGTACCATTGTAAAGATACATCTAGTTAGCCTTGTGATAATTACATGAAATTACACTCATTAAACTCTGAATATAACTTTAGATATTGCAAGAGGCAGGTTTTAGGCCTTGTTGTAGGTGGTCCTTCTCTTAACTCACCAGTGAATGAATGATGGGGAAATTGCTACTCTTTTATTGTACTGTAGTTTGATATTATTTGTACTTATTTCTTTGAGGGAATACCCAAAATTTATAGAACCTACAAGACAATCCTTAACATGGTACAATCTCTGGTGACAAAGATAATTGCAAAAAAGAAAAGAATGACTGTAATGTCAGTTACAAGCCCTAAATATGAAAAAGCAGATGTTAATTCAATGATGAAGGATGATTTCAAACATTCTTCAACTGGTTTTTTTTCTTCCTCTCTCAACAATTAGCTTGCATACCTTGGAACTTTGACGCGAGTACTGGAGCAGGCTTGGTGGCGAGGAAGATTTTCTTGGCATACTTGGAGAGTGCTGTCCCCTTCTCTCCCGGCAGGACAAGCTGGCGCAGGAAGCGAGACCTATCGCGTATGTCATAGTTCTGGTCGTATTTAGCAAGGTTAAGAACGTACTGACACAGCAGCTTGGTCTGCTTCTGGTTAGTGATGCACAGCTTGGCGGCCAGGTTCAGCACTTGTAGTTTCACTATGTCCTCCTGAGGGTACAAACAGAGCAGTGTTGAAGATACAATTCAAAATGTTGCCCTTGGTTAAAAGTGACATAGGTTTCATTAGCAAGATTACAATATATTGAAGGGCATCGAAAAATGGCATGCATGAGCATACAAATTGCAAATCCTCATTGTAATTAAACACGTGATTGAGAATCCTCAAATGTTCAATAAATTTTTTTGGTATAAATATATCCCATTTTTTAAAATCCAATCATTCCACCTTATGAAAGATTAAGTTGCCTATTCACAATAACTTGTTTCCCATAAAATCTCGCTTTTGTAAAGTCCAAATTTGATGCTATTACCAAAGAGGCAAGAGCTGAACACTACAGTCAATGAGATGTTGTTAGAATAAGGTAACACTATACTATCACCCATTCCTTGATAGATGTGCATAACAATATTGAACTAACCTCTTGAATAAAGCTCTTGGCAAACTTCCTGAGCACATCAGGGGCTATCTTAGGAACTCGTTCACTGTACTCTCCAATGAGCCATAGAATACTGGCGCGAGCCATGGGAACCATTATCTGATCCACCATCTTGGCCATGTGGCTGATGATCCCCTTGTGTTCCGAGGGCTGCAACAAAATACTGCTTAAACAATCATGCACCAATGTAATTCATCAAATATGCATATCTTCGGAAGAAAGAGTACTTTCTGGATCACAAAATTCTGTAAACACATTCAGAACTTGGTGAGGATGTACAAGAGAAATCTTATGTATAACAGCTTCATAGTTTCACTTATTAAATTATTGTCTTCCTTATCTAGTATATGCTTAGTGACATCTGTATATATTCACCTAAGAAGAGGCAAGCAGTAGCCCAAAGATGTTGTCAGAAATCTAATAAGAAGTTGCTTCTTTTACACATCTTATATTAACTGTTGTGAAAATCAAATAATGAAGTTGCTATACAAAGGATTTTTCTCATATTACCCTGTCTAAGATAATTTACATATCAAACCTTATAATCATTACAACTTTAATTCTTTGAAATAACTGTATCTATCATAATTGTTGACACAAGCGTGTACAAAACTTTAAGTTTCTTAAAATAATTATGGACAGGAAAGGAGAACTGCATTTGAATTACAAAAGTTTGTAAATGATGAAACCGGAATCTCAACTATCACCAGCAAGAGAGCAAATGAAAACAAATGGGTACAACCCTGTATACTGACACCTTCTAGACCACAACCTGTTCTCAAACACACACCATGTTATCAGGTGCTTCAATTCACTTGCCTACTCAATACCATCACAAGTGCAGCTACCGTATGTTAAACTCATGTGCCAGGAAATTCAAATTTTCATTTAATAGTTGTTAGAGGAGATCAAATTTATGCCAATCTATGGTGAATGATGTTTATTCTAACTTTTGGTCTATTATGACAGATGATTTATTATCAAACTTAAAAAGGCTTAATCTTAACTAACTCCAAAAGCCTCAAGATCATTTCTATTACTTCTTTCACCCCTGACCAATCACAGACAGACGGATGAAAGATGGTCTCACCTCATAGTTTCACATTAAAATATGTCTTTGTAAAAACTGAGAACTCACTGTCTGCTGTTTTCAAAGGTTGACCTATTAGAAGGGAGAGTTTGCTGACCTGCCAGGGTGAAAGAGTTTATTGATTTGGATACTTTCTTGAAAGATTTTCACTGGCATATGAATAAAAAAGAACATAATCATCCACTAAACCAGAAAGTGTAACCCATAACCCAATCTTAATACCCTTTTTTTCTCGCTTGTAGCAGGCTAGAAATGAAAGAAACATTTACAGTGACTGAAAGAAAAAAATTATGTATCCATGCTCATTGTATCCTGTTTATGTAAATGATAAGATAAAGATAATATATTTTCCTCTCTCGATGATACAGAAACTTTTTGTAGCAGGAACGGATAAATACTCCAGTGAAAATCAAAATAACTGGGACAAATTTTGTAAGACTTTCTTCTACTAGATCAAAGATCATGACCAACAAATCACATATTTCAGACGAAACTAACGACTCTTCAGTCAATAAGAGTAAAAAAAATTAAATTCAAATACTACTGCAGAAAAAATACAAATGATAATGTAAGGAAACAAAATTTTAAGGAAGGTCAAAACATGACAGTTGTCATTTAGGTAAAAAGATGAGTGACAACGCAACAATGAAAATGAGAAAGAGAATACAACAATAGTTACAAAAAGTGGGCGTGTCCACTTACCCTCATCTGGAGTAGCTTCTTGATGACAACCACACTCTCAGCGACAACACTCTCTACAAGGAGAAACTTTTACTGTACTCAAAAAACAATTCTAGACATGAACCAATATAATGACCTATTGGCAACAGCAAACCAGTTGAATACAATATAAATGATGGAACTCGTTGAGAATTCAGTAGCTTCAGTTTATCTATCTGTATGATGAGTATATCTTTTCCCTTGCAAAAATTCACAATAATGGGTCAATATCAATACCTTTTACTTTTGAGTTTTAAAAGTTTCAGGAAAGCTCTTGCTTTGAAATAGTTAAATCCCTGATTTTAGTCTTTGAGTTTTTATTCCTTATGAATTTGCTACAAGGAATGCAATAATTAGTTTACGTACAAAAATTTGTATTGAGTATAATATTGAGAAGACTTGAACTCACCATCTCTGTTTGACATGAGGTGCACAAGTCCATTGAGACATGTGTCGGTGATCTCAGATATGTTGCTTGCACATCGACCAATAGCCTGGATTGTAGCGGCTGCAAATTCCTTGTCAGGACTCAACACATATGTCTGGAAAAAAAGAAAATGCATGACCACATAACAATAATTGACAATATTTGACTTTTCGACGAGAGCTTAATATGATTCTTTTTAAGCAACTTTTAAAAAGATTTGAGGAAACATTTAATTTCTCTAGATGTCCCAAGAGTGTCTCACCTGCAATTCTCTCAGAATAGTAGAAATATTTGTCTCAGTTGCCAAGTTTGTTAAGATCTCCAGCTGTAAGAAAAAAAAGAACAATGTTACAAGAAATATAACATCTACCAGTTTCTATAGATATTAGTTTATCATTATTGAGACCATTTATAACATCAGCATTATATTATATAGGTAACTAGATATTCTTGCTTTAATACTTTTTCAAAAGAGAAGAAAATGCTAAAACTTCTAGACAAACCTTGAGCAGTTTGATATGAAGAGGGTCGCTGGATCTCACATAAAAACTCTTGAGGAAAGGCTCAAACATGCCCTGTGGAAAGAAAGTTAATTCATCACATTTGAACTTCATAAAAAGCAATAAACAGTGATCAGTATATCATCAATGTCACTGATTAGCTCCTGAGTTGTATAGTTGGTTGTCACTTGTCACTCATCTAAAACCTTAGAAATCTGTGTCCACAAGAAATTTGAACAGGAAATTGACACAAAATCGATAGCCAATCATTTTGTATGACATACTATCATCCAATTAATCAGCATTCCAGCATTCAAGGACACTTCAGCTTATCAATTGAGATGACTTCCTCTGAAATAAGCTCTGTATTAAATAATATACGCAAAGCATGGTTGACTGGTTAATGAAAGGGCCAATCATAGTACTGAAATCTGTTTGACTAATTTAGTCTAAAAAGTTCTTGCAACTTTTGCATTGAAGATAGTTCAATCAAGCCTTTAAAATGCTCACTTAAACTATTTTCAACGCAAACGTGGCATGAACTACTGATAACAACTGTTATGATTTTTATATCTACATACCTTCCTCTTTATAGTCATTGTAGCAATGTTGCTCAACACTACATACTGGATTTCTCTGAAACAATGAAAATCACATGTTAACATATTGCCAATTGTTAAAACAAACAAGAGAAAGGTATTGGAGTGGAAAGGTATTTCTCCTTATAGTGCTATGTGTTGAAAAAGGTGTCAATTAGCAGAAAAAGCTAATAAAATTTTCAAGAAATAAGAGCAAGGGCCCACTTGCACAAAGCTCTCCAAGACACAGCATTGCGCAGTGCCTTTAGCACTAGGGGAGTTTGTGAACTCAGGGCCCGGGCCTTCTCTTATAAAGTAACCTTTAATAAGGTCAACCTCAACTCAGATTCTTCAACACTCGACTATGGTTATCTTCGTGACTTATGATCACCTTAGGGCTTTGTGAAAGGAGGCCAAAATCCCTAATCAGCACCGGGCATTTCACATATTTACAATGACGCTTTTAAGTAAAATACCAATCAAGTACCTATGTTTATTTCTTCTGTTGTCCCTGGTCTCAAATAAACACTTGGTCTAGTAATATGACTAAATAATTATATATTTTTAATTTTTCTAAGAGAAGGGGGATACAATCATAAAAACATGAAGTCAGCGGTCGGAGTAGCAGTAAGAGCAAAACTTAAATTACATGTTTCAGGTTAAGACCCCCTTCATCAGACTGAGGATGCTTGAGATTGGCTCTCCTTTTAAACCCTTGTGGGTGAGAATTTGCATTGTGATGTCATTGGTCAAGTGCCTCATGAAACAAGAAACTATCAATCAAATAACAACTCAATACAGGAGAAAATTGACAACAACCAATATTATAACATGGTCAATTTGTGTTCCTTACTTGTGACTTCTGAGCAGTCTGATGAGAGCTTTAGCAACCGTCCCAACTTCTGCCTTAGGAGCACAGTGATGGTATAACTGGGCAACTGCCATTACAACCTGGGGAGAAAGAATAATATTTGGTATCAATCCACTGCTTTTTGTTTAAATAATTGGCTCTATTTCCTTTTGGTTTGGTGTTCAAGGTATCAATCTTGCTTGAGAATTTGGTAATACTACTTGGCACTTTGTCTTTGTCATAGAAAACAAAGACTATTAACTGTCAACATAGTAAGAATTCATGATATAGAAGTGCTGACAGGGTGAACACAACATCGAAATGTAAGCCAGGACCCTTGGCTAGAGAAATAGCTTATCAACTATAACATAGAATCCAAAAAATGCAATAGAATACAATTGCTTTTACTTTAATAGAATGATACGAGACAATTAGCTATCAACATTATAAAGTTGTATGTGACAGAAGTGAGTATTTTATGTTCCTTGATAGGAGATATAGCTTCTTCAAGTACAAATTTGAATCCTCAACAACAGAATATGTCTTTTTCTTAATGTACTTTAATGAGGAGGGAACACAAGATGCGGTATCACTTACGGCTGAATTTCGGCTATTGAGCAATGGTTTGGCTTGTCTGAGGAGAAGGCGATGGTCCGAGTCCATCAGGTAAGGTTTCTTCTTTGGTTCTGCTGACTTCTCCTCCTCATCTTCCTCCGATGACTTCTCTGAGTCCTCGTAGAACGGCTTGTCGGGGTTATCTGCAGTGTCCTGAAAAAGGAGAGGCAATCAGTGAGGTGTAAAATGACACCTAAGAAATAAGTTGAAAAACATCAGTTACATAGTTAAACGTGATATCATGAAAAGAGATAATAAAGACATAGATGATAGTTAATTGAGCTTACCGGGTTCAATTCATCAAGTGTCATTGATATCAGTTACAGTCAGAATCTTGTCACTTCTAGTCACAATGTTTACTTAATAAGTGTTTACCAGGAAAATATTACTTCAATATCAATTACCGTATTCGACTTAATAACCGCCCACTCCCCTATAAGCGCCCACCCACCACGTTTTTGAGTGAACAATATGCGTCCTGATTTAGCGCCCACCTATCAACATTGCTTACCTTGCATGCTGATTCATTGAGGAAGGTTTTTCAGTCTTGCAATAAGTCTTTTACTTCCACTAAAGTGAAGAATACAGGGTATTTCAAGACCCCCAGCCACCACCAAAATGATAAAACTTATAAAACCATATTTCAAAGACATGTGTATCGTAAGAAAACACTTTCAAGACTAAACTTGAGGACAATTTTTATCGTTTTAATTAGCGCCCCCTTTTACCAATTTTTTAAGCGCCCCGGGCGCTTATCACGTCGAATACGGTGCATTAAGTTTTAATGCCAGGAACCTGAAAGTCATGCTTTAAACAATAAACAGAAGTGAGCAAAGCTCATATAACCCCACCCTAGTTTGTCTTTCAAGACATTATTAGTCTTAACACCCAACCCTGAAAGACAATTCAGAACATACCGACTGGTTGGGGTTGAGAAACTGTGTGCGTGTGTATCTGGTGAGCATGTTGATGATGACCACTTGACCCCACTCCTCCACGTCCACCAGCAGGTTACACATCTTGCGGTAGTTCTTGTGGATCAGGTCTATTCTCTCCGGACACACCTCCTCAAATGCCTGGATAGCGCTCCCTGCCACCAACTGAAAACAAAGACAGCTGTTGCGAATCAAGTATTCAAAGTTTACTTTTACGTAAATAGCCTAGAAATTTTCCCAATGAATATTACCACAGGTTTTGGCTTATTTGTAGCTTTTCATAACATAAGTTTTAAATCTGAATACTCTGCAATCAACTGCAATGGAGGGAACCTGATAATGTGACCAAAAATAATTTTGTTCCTTTGTTAATTGAGTGAATAAAGTTTTGAATCAGGTTTGCATCAGGTCCAATAAAACAGATAAAGTTTAAAATAAAATTCTACTTACAGTTGTTTTATCACCAAGCAGCTTCTCAATAACCTCAATCAGCTGTTCTTTTGTTTCAGGGTCCATACTATAGTAGAAGATGTTTGATTAGGTTCCACTTGTATATCTTGAGCATTTTGGTCTCTAATGACATAACTCTGTATATCTCATTCATCACTTAACAACATTAAAATACAACTAGAGACGTATTAATGACAACAACTTAAATGCAAACTGACAAAACTTACACTGAATCTCTGCAGGAACAAGGTTTACAGATCTTGTGAACCCATTAATTTTTCCTTATACCGAAATAGTCTCTTGAAAAATTCACACTTGGTATGTCTATAAATCAACAATAAGGTAGACATAAAACCACAAACACCTCTATCTCCAACATACATTACACATTGGCAATAAATCAACACCTTACCGATCACATGGCCAAATTTTGAATCACACTGCCTACAATAGATCTACCTGTTCAAGGCTTTGTGATCCAGTAGATAAGCTGTTTGTACAGTCAGTGCTGAGAGATGTATGCTGACTATGAGGGTGTAAGTTTGGTACTTTAGTAAATTTATACTTTTGCAGATAGTGTGATACCAAATATAACAATGTTATTTCTAAATGGTATGCGTTTCTTGTTGTTACCTGTAGAGCTTGGGAATAGCATGTGCCGCAGTTTTCCTGACATAAGGTGACATGTCCATGACGGCTTCCTTGATTGCCAACATCATGATGGGGGTAATGACAGTGACTCTGATACTTGACAACACTCGCAGGGCACTTGCTCGAATCAGCTGGTTTGGATCCTGCCAATAACATACTTAGTTATGGATAAAAATATTTACATGGTTTCAGATTACTGTCTGATTTCCAAACAAATCAATTCTGTTTTCATTCATTCTTAAGTAAAGTAGGTTATTACAGTAGTCAGACCTCCAGCCCAACATGAATGGTCACGAGCCTTCACATAATAACACGTTTAAATGCTCACATTATATCACAATCGTGACATCATTCTATTGTTCTCTCGCTTCATTATTTTTCAGTAATGTAGATTTGCACAAGCCATCAAACTTTTCATTTTAATTTTTGGATTTTACAGTTTTTGACTTTGTGTATTGAAACGCAATATGTCAAGTTTCATTATTGGGTAATATTCTCTTAACTCTTTAATGCTTAAAAATAATGGGAATCTGTACCAGTAAAATAACTTTGGTGTGTCAACAGTGTTAATTATCTAATGTTAATTAATGACAAGGAGTATCTTTTGGTGATGAAATGAACAAATCCTTTTTAAAATAATACACTTATGAAAAACCAACCAATGTCGAAAGTATAAATGATCTTAAATAAAGCATCTCTAAAGCAATATTGTGTCAATGGAACTACGCCGCAATGAGCATCGGAAGTGAAGGAGATTAGGTTAAACTGCGCTTGGATACCTTGAGAGCTCTCTGGAATGTGCTGATGGAGAGGAGAGCGAGGTCCTGTTGTTCCTCTGCGTAGCGTGTCAGGTACACATAAACCAACTTCTTCACCTGTAGGGCAATAACACACATATGTGTACGCACTGTCTTACATTGTAGAGTGGTGACGATGTCATGATCGTTACGTATCATGATATTTCATAACAAAATGATACATGTTATGATACCCTTTTTTCAGAGTATTCAATGCAAAAATAAAACTTTTTGACAGACACCTTGATTTTGGGGCAAAATTTAAAAAAACTTAAGTTAAAAGGAATTTCTTGAATTGATCAAAAAGAAATGACAGAAATAGAGTTTTTTTATTCAATTTACCTCCAAGTTTTTAGAAACAACATTTTTAACCACAGCTGGGAATAGTTCGGATGCATCCTTTCCCTTGGCTACCATCTGAAATTATAGAGTGAATAAAGAGAAAATGTTTAGGAAAATGCTCATTAAGAAGGTGAAAATCCTTTGAAATGAGTTTCTTCAAATTGGTCCAATCTCATAGAATTAACATCTAGTCATTTGCTTGCATTTTTCCCCCACACACCTTTATGTCATATTTTTAGATCAATGATGGATAGCAAACAGTAGATTTTACAAACCCCAAAAAAGTTGCTTGTCCTGGCAAGGGACATCTGACAAATCAAATAGCTCATTTGGTGACCACAAACGCACTTCCAAACTCTGGACATCACAAATTCTGCGCGGTTGGATATATTATTGCTGTGTGGTTTAAATTGGGTCATTACCAGGCCAAAGGTCATTGGGATATCTGCCTCAAACTAAATGACAGACAACTTTAAAGAGAGATCTAGCTGGTTTTATCAATAAAATGAGCGGATATTAGATCTTATTTCAATGAGATTGCAAATTAGTCTAACTTTCTTTACGACATTTTTGTTGTGTTATTTACAATTCTTAACACGTAGATGTAGCATATGAAAATCAGATTGTCTTGAAGGATGAATGTTAATGATAAATATTCATTAAAAAAATTTACCCCAACTATTCTTTTCATTGCTTCTAGCTTGAGGTTATCCTTGTTGCTGTCCAGCATGGACTTGAGATCTTCATGTCTGAAATTCAAGCATTTCTTCATCAAATTTCAAGTAAATTTCAGCATTATTTCAATAAATCCAAGTAATAGGGAGATATATATCAATTAACATTTAATTCTTTCAAGTGTGTTGGGTTAAGATATAGGCAGAGGACAAAGATATGAACTCCGATATAATCAAAATTACTGAATGCAAGAAGAGGGTGAAAATTGTATGATAATATTACTATTTTTTTTCTTTTTACTATGTAAAAGTTTAACCTTTCCCCAATATATGTAACAACATTATAAACACTTTATAGAAATTAAAGTAATAAATTCAAATTTATGAATTTCAATCCTACTGTAGTGTAATCGATAATCAAATGTTAACAATACTGGGGCAAATCTCTTCAGGTAAAGATGTTCAAGATGTACACAAATGTGATGATGTCAACAACTAGACAGCTGACCAAGTTGAAGTCACCAACCCACCTTTTGAAGTCTGTGGTGAAGAACCCACTGCTGGCTGGGTCAGTTGCCAAGTCGGCATCTGCACTGCCAGTTGAAGATGGTGGTTTTTCGTTAGCATAGCTTGCTGTCAGCTGGAGACCGTTACCAGACATTTTAGTTTCTTATTCTATTGATCCAAATGGAAACATCCCACAGACTTCCTCCGGCTTCGTCTCTAAACCGGAAGTCATGTGGCAGGTTTTTACGAAATTCAGGAAAATACTTTTAAACGAAATAAGATTTATAACTATTTAAAAAATTCATGATTGAAAGTTGACATTTCAAAAGCAGTATATCGTTATTGATAAGAAATCAAAATTGAAATCATCTTATTCAACGTTGTTTCTATTTCGTAATTAAACCATATGCTCAGTGGTATCAAGATTCATGGTTAAGTTGTTTTTATGTTATAAATCACCTTGTCTTAAAAGGGGGGGGGGGGGGGGGGGGGGGGGGGGTTCTCAGATGTCAACATGATAATTAACGGAAGAGGATACGATAAAGATATGTTTTTATTTTAGAATGACTTTGTAGTATGAGATTCTGAAGTTGAAAGATTTTTCTATTGTTTTAGATCATATTTGTATGCTGACAATTTTTTTTAGATAAGCTGAAACACCAAATGGCATCAAAAACTCAATACCTCTATGGCTTATCATTGAAATAAAAAAGTACATTTGCAAACTTAATCTTATAAGGCCTACGTTGAATAAACCTAGGATACAATAGACATTGATTTGATTATGGACCAAATGACCAAAATGCAATCTCATTGGAATCAGATCGAAACACGTCACTCGTACCTCATTGCACAGTCTGATTAAAATCGACCGTGTTTCGAGGAATAAAAGTTTCAAAATATTGGCTCTACGGTTACACGGTCGATTTTAATCAGACTGCTCACTGCAAGAAACGCAGCGAGGTACGAGGACAAGTTTCGGTCTGATTTCAATGAGATTGACCAAAATGACAAATAAATCATCCCAGTAAAATGAAACACTACATCTACTTTAATATAGTGTGACATTATGCTCAGATTAAATCAGTTATTCACGGCAGAGATGTCGTCGGTTGGATCTTATATATACAGATTACCGCGTGAGGGTGATACGAGTCACCAGCCTATTTATATCATTCAAGGTTTCATTGTAGGCCTCAAATCGACCCTGATATGCAGATACGATAACTGATACGAAATTACTAACAGTAAATAAACAAGTTTAATGGTGCATGGTTTTATGTGAAAACAGAGTATTTTTCCTAAACTTCGTATGTGGCTTAAATAAGAGCCCAAATACCATATGACATGAGTTATCCTCAAATTGCATTTTAAAGTTGCAATTTTATTTCTTGAATTCCAAAATGATGATATTTTCTTGTTTTCATTGCAAATGTTAAACGGGCATATATAAATTTATGCTAAGAATTCGAAACGCTGGTGTCCCATTTACATGTATATTAGTTAGATAATCCTATTAAATAGTATATTTGTCATTATGTCTTCAGTACGTGTACACGTTTCGCAAATTGCGTCGGAGCCATTGTCCGGTTTTCGATCACAATTAATTTGTTTAATTGTACTATACTGAATTGATAAACATTGGATTATTAATTTTAAGAAACGTGAACTACAGCTCGGCAAAATAACCACACTTATGAAGTTTAACATATCTAACATCAACAGCATACGCTGTGCCCTTTTAAATCTATACGGGAAAGGTAACATTTTAAGATCATAAAATCTGTCTCATTATACATTTCCTCATATTTTCGTTTTCGAACAATGATAAACGACGACAACAACACTATTGTCATGGCGTCACTAGCAGTGTTAAAAGCAAGAAAGAGGATTTTTTAATTCACGACTGCATTTAATCACCAAATTTACGTTTAGTAAGGGAAAATAGTTACCATGCCAAACAACTCGGCCTTCAACCTCGTACTTTCCCCTTTTTTAGTGGGGAAAACTGTTTATTTATTACATTTTATTACGGTTGTATAGGTCAGACTCGTCACCACCCGATATGGAAAATTGATACAGAACGAAATATGAACGTAACCCCTTATTCCAATGAGCAAAAGACTATTAATAGCAGACGACGCGATTTCGTTTTCCCGTTCCACTTTTTGATAAAACCATATGAATATGTATAGATGGCCACATATGCGAATTATAAAGCACCTAACGATAAAATAAGAGTATATTTGTAAATGATTTACTTCGTCAAAACTATTATGCAGTGTCCACCTTGATGGTAAACACCAACAAAAGAGCTCATTACCGATTGTAATGACGTAATTTCATGTGACATTGACCATTGCGCATGCGCTGTCTGTAGTCTGCCATATTACAGGAACACCTCACAAAATACTGGCAGATTTAGCGAAACACCTGTAGTAAATGAAAAGTAATAACGATATAAACGTGTATGGTCGCAAGTTGATTCACTGAAAGAGACGCTGAACAGAACTGAAAATGTCTGGCTTTGATAGTAACCCGTTTGCAGATCCAGAGGGAAGCAACCCCTTTACAGTAAGCATCAATTTCTCACATTTACATGTATGAAACAGGAAGTGGGATGGATATATTTCACAATTATATTCAAGGATACCACACTTTGATGTAAACAAATATGTTTATACATCAACATCAAATCATTTGATCTAAGTATGGACTTGATTAAAGAGTCACTAGCCTTGTGTTTAAGCTGTTGTTAAACTGACACCTTGATCAACATGATCAAGGCTTGAGAATTTATTTATAAATCAGGGTCATTTATGTTATAGACATGGATGATGTTGACATTAATCTTTGAGGGAAGCAAGGTTTGTTATCCTTACATTAAATTGAACTATGAATGTGGGAAAGGTCACCGTCTCAATAACTATAATAAGTGTCTATTAAGACTTGTTCTAATTATCCATTATCATCTTGTCAATTTGTACGCATCAATGAATAACGTTGTTAATGATACATTTTTCATACAATTTCGACTTAAAATTGACAATTTGTTTTACATCTATATTTGTTTAAGGTTCCTAATAAATGTCTCATATTTTGAATTATAATGAAGCAAAGGTCCAGAAGACACATTTTTCATTTTCCGGTGATCTGGGGAGAATTTGATAAATCAAACTGAAAGCTAAATATTTTAAGAGACATTTCAGTTTCCCCAAGCAAACCCAAACCCAAATCAGCTATGAATATAACTAAGATGTTCAGTGTTGCAACATACTTGAAAGTAACATTAAACCCCTAAACATCTCATCTTGATAATGATGTAACTTTTGGGCATTAAAATATTTTCAATTGGTTTTAAAATTGGATTTAAAACCTGTTGAGTTACAATAATGTGTTTAAAAAATGATCAAGTGTTTCATGTTTTTATATTCATGTTATTGAAGACAGAATATAGTTCTATTATATTTGGACATAAGTTGCGTGTGATTTGCCTTAGAATGAAAGCAATATTAATTCTTTTTATGTGACAAGCAGTTTATATTCTTAAAGATAAGAAATTTTCAGTATTGCTTTTTCAGGTTTGTGTCAAATAGGAATGAAACAGTACACTTGAGTCTTGAGCATCGGTTAAGTGCATATTGTTGTACAGACTACATACAATGAATGAAACAAGAATAACAACCAACTGCTATTTTTGAAAATAGAAAACCTTATTAATGTAACAAAAACAACTGGAAATAATTTATGTTTCGATACAGGCTCTAATGTGTTAATAATGTGACATAACAGATTTGCATTGCTGTTACGATTTGATTAGAAGTATAGTGACTAAAGTATTTAGTATCAGTACCTGCTGAACTGATAACATGGTCCAATGTTATTTCACCAGTGTCTGATGACACATTTAGTTTCATTGACAGGTCCTGATAATCATCCTAAAAAATTAACATTTGTGCCTTTTAAATGAGTTTTATCTGTGATGTATGATTACCAATTTATATTGGCAAATAAAACATTTTTTTCGCAAAGTATCAAAATATATTGTCCTTTTCAATTACCGATTTCTGAAATAAGAGTTTCAAAACAACAAATTGAGATGAAGACTCCATAGGAATTTCTTGATAGAGGTTACAAGAGGTTAAATAAGGAAATATTTAGATGAAACAGTTGAAACAGTCATGTCCATTGTGGTCATACAGAGTGTGACCTACTTTCTACAAAACAATCATGTTATCAATAACATAATTATATTTATTTTTGCATCTTACTTCATAAGACTGCAATAGACTCAATTTTGTATTCATAGTGACTTTGCACAAAAACTATTCATTTTCTAAAGAATCTGTTGTGATTTTTTACAAATGCTAAGACAGCAGCCTTTGATTTAAAATCAGGGATTGGGAAAGGAAGGGACCATGGGCAATTTTGCACTTTGAATGAAAAAATGGCCCATTCAAATTAGAAATTTTACCATTGCTACAAAGGGGAATGGCCAATTCACAATTCTGAAAATGACTTATAACAATTCTTATTGTCAAAGGT
This sequence comes from Phorcus lineatus, assembly GCA_921293015.1. NCBI lineage: Eukaryota > Metazoa > Mollusca > Gastropoda > Trochida > Trochidae > Phorcus > Phorcus lineatus. The sequence goes on from OV121081.1 coordinate 53,617,476, forward strand.
GTCTTCCCCCATCCCTGAGACAGTAACAGAAAGTTAATGCAATGAAGTTCAAAATATGCTTATCTGAAGCCAAAAGGCCTGGTATATTCTGAATTGTTTTTCTTGGTTAAGTTCTGATTCCAAAGTAAAAGGTCTTTGTAATGTTTTTCTTTATTTGAATTATGAAATTTTTGTAGGATTAACTTAAGGAATCTACAAATCATTGGCAAAACCAACTTTAGCACATATTACATTTTATTCTGCATCATCATAGCCCAATTTTGGAGCCGGGACACCTTTCATATAATGGTGAGGAATTAAGTTAAAAAACAGTTCGCATATATTATATTTCACAGTAATTGACATGAAAGTAAAAAGCAAATGTCACAGCTTGTATATTGAATGGTAATTTGAAGTCATGTATGCCATGGACCTTGACTTGATCTATGTATATTTATGTGATATTCTCTTTTGAAATCAGCCAGAAATATAATTTGTTGTGGTTAGTTTTGTAAATGAAACAATTATCAGTTCTTATATAGAAACGGTGTGGCAGTCCCGTATGGGAGTGTGGTCTATTGTGGCACCCTTAGTGTTGCAATCACTTGCGTATATTCTATTTTGTGACATTTTGGAATAACAGTTTTACTTATTTTGTGTTAGCAAAATCATAACTGATTATGTTTATCCTAACAATTTTGTAAGATGTTTTGTTCCACTTAGTCACATTGAACGTACCTCATTAAGAAATGTAAACTGGACAAAAATGATAAGGGATATATGAAACTTCTGAAAATATTGACAATGTCGTATCTCTGCATTGAGCACATGATGAAAAATTAATCACATAAATGAAAATATCCCTAACTTATTTTGTTCAGTATATAATAAATCAATTGAATGGTTCACAAAATTCTTATTCTACAATCTATGATTAAGTGCTGCGAGAAGGTCATGGTATTATAGTAAAGTAATTTTGGTATGTGACATTGATTCACCTTTGTGATAATATTATTAAGTATAATCAAATAATTTGGGTTTTTTTTTGTATACCCAAGTTCATATGAATGACTGATGTGTAAATTTAAAAGTGTTTGTTTAAAAGTGATCAACCATGTCACTCAACTGAAATGATAGATCTTGGCACTTTATGAATGGGCGTAAAGAAGTTTCATCAACCAAACAAAATGCAGTTGTTGTTTTAGAAAAAGTTTAAGATTCATATACACATAAATTTGGAAAGGATCCATAACAATCACTGAAAACTGAAAAGTGCATCTTGTTGCTAAGCCATTTGCTACAAGACTAGCTGTTTTGATGTTCATTTAATCTTGCATATTATGTAAATGCTAAACATTATTTCAAAATAAAGCAGCACCATTAAATGTCAAGTTAAATTTAACCAGAGCTGATGTTACACTACTACTTTAGGCATAGGATTGGCTTAATTAGCTTGAGTCTGCAAGGCCAATAAAGGAATCAATAATCCCCTCATTGAAAGTGAATGCCTTGATATAATGGACCATTTCTAGATGCAACACTGCACACCATAATGTCAGGGGGCTTTAGACATCTTGATCAATCATATCATTTAGGTTTCTCACTTTCAGTTAGTAGTTTTGACCTTCACTCCATTTGGAAAGATGTAAATGGCTGCACTATTCCACGAGAAGTGGTCGGATATAAGTCGCTTTGATTTTGAGGGTAGGATAGCTCAAGCATTTGATTTTGATTTGAGGTCTGTTGCAAGGTGTAACCGTGTTTTGCAAGTCAGTCTGCTGTAAAACTGTACTACAAGAAGTAAGGTTTTTATGTAAGGCTAGATTTTAGTGAAGATCACTACCAACCTGTGCATAGCCACAGTGGCAGGACAGACTCAGTGGTTATTTATCCATTGTGCTATTAGTAAAATTTGTCTTGAAGCATTGTGAAGCCATTAAAAGTTCATCTCTCCCCAGCCTTGATTTTTATTTATCAGTCGTTGACCGAGAATCACAAAATGAACAAGTCCTCAGAATGTCATTTTCAGATTGTTATTTTTTTTCTTATGGAGATGAATCCTTGACCTGTTAATTCTATACTACGCTTTGTTTCTTACATCTTTCACTTCTCATCAGCCCCTGGCCTATACCAGATTATTTTGTTAACTGAATTTGGCAGTTTCCTGTAATGTAGCCCCTCAGAATATTATGGTCAATAATCTTGTTATTCATCGGGTGGTTTTAACTGAACCTGTTGCAGCATGTTATTGACATTTTATATATAGAATGTACATAGTCTAGTCAATATTGAAGTCAATCAAGAGGAAATTCACTGTAATGTACAATATACAGATATACAGAGCCTTCCATATTCAGTCTTATCTCATCTAGCAAAGCTAGACTTCTATATTTACAGCAGTGCCTATCTTTACGTACGTTAAATCACTCTTTGACAACTATGTGTACAATAAATAAACTTCACCCATATCACCTGGGACACCTCAAAGATTGGTAGTTAGAAAAATTTTATTTACAAAAACAGGGAATTTGTTTTTACTTTATCTATAGATATTACACTAGTTGTATAAGTTTATTAGCAATGCTCAGTAAATGAAGTTCGTTTCACTGTCCTATATTTTAGCATATTCTTATAAGTTAAACTTGCAAAACATATACAATATAATATTAAATGTTAAAATCTGTTAAGCATTATTTATTAGCTGTTTTTGAATTATAAAGTTTGGAGCCGTCTTGTGTCATTGTCTCTGTCAAGCATATTAACTTTATTATCATTATTATGTGATACTGAAATCAGACAAATTCGATAATGAAAAAACCCAATCCGAATGTGCTTTTTTACTCCAGGAATAAATCTTATTCGAGTGAATTTAGCACAAATTGTGATTGTGACCTATGTATTGCAGGACCCGTCTGTACAGCAGGCTGCAGGTAAGGGGGGGCAGAAACCAGGAGGAGGTCTCGATGACTACAACCCCTTCGCTGAGGGCAACCAGACCAGGCCCGCATCAGGGGTGACTAAAATACTATTTTCTGCTTTCTAGGTTGAAGCTCTTTTTGTTTGATTTTGATTCAAAATATTTTATTATAAAAAAATTCAAAATCTGGTCTTTGTTTGAAATTTCAAAATCTGAAAATTATAGATTAGTATACTTATACTAGTGCAATGAAGTGTTGAAATGATGCTATTATACTATAATTCTATTTATTTGAATGATATTTCATCATTTTGTTATCTCTTTGTAAACCTTTCAAGTGATTTATGAATCAAATAATGTTACATCTAGTCAACGGCATCCAACTCGCCGCTTGTGCCACCACCACAGCCTGCCCAGTCACAGCCAGCCATCATGACCCCGTCTGAGGAACCCCCACCCCCCTACACTCAGTCCTCCGCTCAGAAGATAGATACCAGCGAACTTCAGAGGAGACAAGAGGTAGGCACGTCCAAATATTCCTGTTGGGCGGAAGCTAAGACTTACAAAACTTTATTGGCATGTGTTATGAAAATTAATTTCCATGTTGCATCATAAATACATACATTACAAAAATGAAGCTAAAAATTTCTTGACACAAGTCGAGGCATTGCTAAAACATTTACTTAATAAATGACCAAAAAAAATATCACTCAATTGAATGTTGATCTTTCACATTGATTGTTATGATGGATTATGACAAAGAGCATGATTTGCAATAATCATTTCATTACTTTAAAAGTCAATAAGTTTCATATTACTTCAACTTTAATACGTAAAGCCATTGTGAATATATTTTGATTATTGATAATTATTTTACTATTTTGTTTCAAACACAAATTCAAAACTCCAAGCAGTATTCAACCTTGTAAGGAGCTGCCAAACTCTTAACATTGTCACAAATGTAAATGAATAAGAGAAGACCCTGTAAGAAGTTTAGCAGTGTACAGGAAGTAGAATTCTGCATGGTTTGGGACCCTTGCAAGGTGACCTTTTGATCAAGTTTGTTTATTCATTTTGTATTTATAAAAGGAGAAGGGTGCGGTATTCATGCTGGATGTCTTTCAGTGTTCTTAAATGAGTTTCTTAGGTGTTTTCATGAAAGAATTTTATGTTTGCAGGAGTTAGAAAAGAAAGCTGCTGAACTCCAGAGGAAAGAACAAGAAATGAAGAACATGCAATATAAAGGTAAAAAGTGTATGCCAATGTGTCTTCTGTCAATATCACCTTTATGAAAGACAGCAATGGACTTAAGTCATTTGTACTTGAGTCACTGAAAAAGTTATAGGTTGGTTTTGTGAACTGAGCATGAATTTGAGGTCAAAATGATCAAATTCAGTTATGAAAGTAATGTTTGTTTTTGTGTTTATTTTTTCCAAAGTTGTACAGAGTCTATGTAAAATAAGTTCTTAAAGCAATATAACATATTGTAATATAGACAGTGAGTAAAAAACATTTGCTTAAGACTAATTTTTGCTTCTGCTGAGTGAATTCCATTTTTGAATTCCATTGTTACTTTCATTATTTTTTTAAATATACTTTTCTACATATTTTCCTTCTAAACCTTTCTTGTTATTCTGTAAGTTTGGAAACAGATATTTAATATTACATAAATATATGTGTCTTTTGTCAGATATGAATATTTTGATGAATTAATAATGGTTTTCCAAGAATATCATCAATATTAAGCATTTCAACCGTAAATGATTTTCAATAGTTAAAAAGATCTTTTTAATCAAAAAAGGAATTACATGTGATAATGAAACCATATGTGACACAATGTTTAAAACATTAGATTATCTTTGGGAAAACATGTATATAATGCACGAATTAACACCAACACACGTACATCATATCGGGTACATCCATCCATTCTTTTTCTTTCTTTTTTTTTCTTTTTTTTTTCCGCGTCATCTATTTTCTTTTTTTTTCTTATTACAAGAGAATGGTACAAACATATTGTATGATTTCAACATATGAAAGTTAAATTGTTGATAAATTGTTAAGACTGAGATAGAGATAGAGATAGAGAGGGGATAGTGGACAGTTACAGAGGGCAAGAGTAAAAGAAACTCAAGGTGCAATGTTCAAAAAATACATGACCATTTTTGTTTAAATTTGGGGTTTTCCTCCGAATATATGTACTTTTCTAAGTGATAGTGATTAGTGTTTCCCCTAGGTTGGAAAAAGGGCAGGGCAAATTGATTTAGAAAAGGGCACCACTCCTTACAAAAGGGCACTTAAATACAAATTCATTTGAAAGTATGTTTCATTGTTAAATGAAACTGGGTCTAAAATATATTTCATAAATCTTACGAATAAATTCAGAAAAAAACATCACATTTATTCTTTCCAATTTTAAATGAGTTACGGATATCAAACATGTGCATTTCATTCATTACATCAAGTGAGATCATTCGGCTGTGTCCGCCCGTAATCTCCCTATTGTTCCTGTATCTAGCTAAACATGTGGTTAGCAGCTGTGTCCCAGTGACACAAAGGATGGATCGTTAGTTTAATCATTCCCTTCTTTTGTTTCTTTGTCATGTAGATCCTGATATCATAGCAAAATTGAGCTCTTCATCCGTAGGTATCTTAAGTAAAATACAATTGCGACATTGTAAATGATTACATTGTACATGATATATTCTACAATAGGGCAACAGGAAAATTTGGACTAGCAACTGGGAAAAGGGCAGGGCGGGACAGAAAAAGGGCAGGGCGCATATTCAAAAGGGCAGGGCGTTGCGCCCTGCTAAAACTGACTAGGGGAAACACTTTTATGCAATGCATCAGATTGTTGAAGTTTAAAGCATTGGAAGTAAATCTAGTTTTATTGATATATTCTTTTGTAATAATGTAAATGTGATTTATTAATACATTTGCCTTTGGGTCCCCGAGTAGAAATTTTGTAATATCAATATCAAGGCTGGTTCTGGTTCTTGAGAGGTACCATGATTCTAACTGTGAAATAAGTTTTTTAGTTTTCTCACATGAATAAAATAAATGCTCGAATGTTTCAATTTCTCTACCGCAAAAGGTACAGTTATTGTCCTGACATATGCCGACTTTAAATAAAAAAAATCTTGTTGAGACTATTCTATGGATAAACTTAAACTGGAAATTCCTTGCTTTATTTTCGATTGTAGTAAGGTTTATTGCTGCAAAACAGTCTGGTAAATAGTTTTCAGGCAGAGTGATATTGAGCTTAGATTCCCACTTCATTTGTAGGTTATCCAAGGTAAGAGCTTTGTTGGCACACAGCTGGGAGTAGACAAATTTATCATCATTAGAAATGCATATTTGTTTAAGTATAGTGTAGTGCGTATTCACTCCTCTGTCAAAATGAGCTGTTGCCTTATTCAGATTAAAGTATTTTTTCGGTATGTATTTCAGAAATCTGAAATAATGCAGATATGTGTGTTGAAGATTAAATTCCTCTTTGAGTGTTCTAAAAGTCTTTACATCACCATTTAGAGATATGATATCCCTAATCCGTCGCAATCCATCCCTATACCATGAGATAAATAAGGTCATATCAGTAAATGGAATAAAATTGAGAATTGGAAGGGATTCAAACTTGTCAAAAGTTGTAATCTCATTTTTCATTACACAAGTAAAACACGTTACAACATCTTTCCAATAGCAGTTTGTAATATTTTTGGCATATAATTGCAGTCTTTCTCTTTGAAAATTAAACAAGTCGATGTTTCCATATTGTGACAATGATTCAAATGCTAGGTACTGCCATAGTCCATTTCCTTTGAATAGTCTCTTTATCCATTTTATCTTCATATAATTACAAAAGGAAATTATATCGATCATTTTCAGCCCTCCTTTTGCATAATCGTTGATCAACATATTTCGTTTGATTTTATCACGTTTCCCTCCACAAACAACTTAAAGAGAATAGAGTTTAAACGTTTGAAAAATGTTGGATGGGTTGGGAAGCGCTATGAAAAGATGTGTAAAAAGGGGGATAATCTGAGACTTAATAATTGTAATTCTTCCTCGAAGAGTTAAGGATCTATTCGACCATGAGAATAATATTTTCCTGATTTTGGAGAATTGTTGCTCAAAGTTCAAAGAAATAATTTCGTTTAGGTCGGTAGAGAATGTTATTCCGAGAATTTTGAACGGTTCTTTGGACCAACGAAGTGGTATATGGGGACAAAGTTGCTCATTAGAATTTCTCTTGGAGCCAAACCATACAGCTATGGTTTTATCACAGTTAAGATTCAAACCAGAGACAGTAGCGAACTTTTTAATTACATAGATGAGTTCTGATAATCCCTTTTCTGATCCATCAAGAGTAAAATTGGTATCATCTGCGTATTGAAACATAAGATATTCCTTGCCTTTAATTGTGATGCCCTTAATGTTATTGTTTCTCCTAATTGCAATAGCTAATAGTTCGACACATGCAACAAAAAGATATGGGGCCACTGGGTCCCCTTGTCGACAACCGCGTCCTAGGTTAAAGAAATTAGAGAATGTGCCCGAATTAATGACAGAGCTACAGCTGTCTTTTTGAAATAGTTTAACCCAATTTCTAAGAACTGGGCCGAAGTTGAATGCTTCCAAAGTCTTATCTATAAAACCCCACTCCACTGTATCAAATGCTTTTTCAAAATCAATCGCAACCAAAAGACCAGGTATTTCATTGTGTTCACAATAATGCATTAAATCGTAAAGCATTCTAGTATTTTCCCCTATAAACCTATTTTTTAAGAATCCTGTTTGAGTTTCGCTTATTACATCAGGCAGAACCTCCTTCAGGCGGGAGCCAATTATGGCGGATGCGATTTTATAATCAACGTTTAAAAGACTGATAGGACGCCAGTTCTTTAAGTAGCGCCTGTCGCGAGAGTCTTTAGGTATGCAGGTAATTATACCTTGCCTTTGAAAATCCGACAAAGTTCCAGTTTGATATGAATATAGAATAGATCGCCAAAGAATAATACCAATGTCTTTCCAAAAGAATTTATAAAATTCTGCAGTAAAACCATCTGAGCCAGGGCTTTTTCGGTTTTTCATGTTGTTTAGAGCACGTGCACATTCATCAAATGTAAGTTTTGTTTCACAAAAATCCCGCTTATCATTTGTGAGTTTAATATCTATATTCGTAAAAAAATCTAAATCGTTTTCCCAAGCAGTTGAATGTTTGCTAGTGTATAATTTATCATATAACTTGGATGATTCTTTCAATATATCTTCTTTTTTTGTGAGGACAGCATTTTGTGTAATTAGTTCACTCATATTTTTATTAATATAATTTCTCTTTTCCAAATTCATAAAATATTCAGTATTCTTTTCTCCTTCTTCATACCATTTAGCCTTACTTCGAAATATTACTCCCTTTATTTTAGCAGTTCTTATTTGTTCAAGTTTTTCTTTTTTTAAGCACAAGTCATCATTTTCATCGGGATCTAAGCTAGAGAACCTTGTTTCCATTTCAAGTATTTGCATTTCTAAAGTTTTTTCTTCCTTTTCTAATATTTTTTTTCGCTTAATAGAGTAGCTGATTGTTTGCGTTCTTATATTCATTTTCAGTATTTCAAAAAATAGCTGATCATTTACTGATAATTCAATATTTTCTAAATCATCCATATCACCGACAGTTTTATATTCAGATACCGTATCGCTTATTGTTTGTTTGACGATATTAACGTAGTCCCTTTCATAGAGTAAGGACGAGTTGAACTTCCAATAGCCCGGTCCACGTTCTAGTGGACTTAATGTAAGCACTAACGATATGATTGAATGGTCGGATCTGTAACTGATGTCGATCGAAGCACTCTTAACAAATGACATAACTTCTTCAGAAACGAGAAAATAATCTAGTCTACTTTGTTTAATATGGTTTCTCTGTCGCCATGTATACTGTTGCTTATCAGGATTAAATATTCTCCATGGGTCAACCAGCCCTAGCTTATTTTTGATTTCAATAATTTTCTCGAAAGCCCCCGAATTATTCCTGTGTTTTATATTGTAAGTATCTAAATGATAGTCTTGCACTACATTCCAATCGCCGCCCCAAATAATCGAGCCAGGCAATTGTTCTAATTCCAGAAAGAGATTTTGGAAGAAGTTTGGGGAGTCTGTATTTGGCCCATAAATATTAGTTATGGAAAATCTAATTTTTTCAATTGTAATATCTAGTATAACAAAGCGGCCACTGTCATCTGAAATGATTTCATGAACTTCATACTCAAAGTTATTTTTTATCAATATCAATGTTCCTGCACTGTTACTGGTTCCATGAGAGAAAAAACATCTATAACCCCATTCCGCTGCCCATGGTTGTTCATTTTCTGGAGTACTATGTGTTTCCTGAAGAAATATAATTGATGATTTTCTCTTTCTTAACAAATTAAAAACATCTCTCCGCTTTACCGAATCTGACTGGAGGCCCCTGGCATTCATTGATAAAATACACAAATTACTCATGATTTAAGTTGATTGGTTTGGTAAACATGGGCGTGAGTGTGTAAGGAAAGGAGGAAGAATGAAGGATAGAGTGTGCAGAGAAAGAAAGAATGAGAGAGAGAGAGAGACAGACAGACAGACAGAGACAGAGAACAAAAGGTAAGAGAGGGAATAAAAATAAAAAAGGTAAGGGATTGCTATTTCCTTGAGTTTAACCCTTTCCTCAATTACAAAGAAAGTGGAGTGCCTCCAATGAGACTAACTATCAAATGAGCAGTTCAACCAGAACATTATGTCATTCAGTAAACAAAATCATAAAAGTGAAGATCACTTCGTTAAAGAAAATTGATACAAAATAAAACGAGCATCAGTACTTTCTATTAATAGAATAATCTAGAAAGTCTATATCAGTTTCTGAATGACACTGACAACTAATCACATCACTGGCTGTCTTCGCCTCGTTGGTTGGTCGTAGTAATCGTATGGTCTAGTTAATTTATGTGAAGCGGTGAATCTTTTTCCAAGATAGTCCATGAATAAACTCATTAAGGTATCCAATAGTATGAAGAGCAAAAAAAAAAAGCACACACACACAAACCAGCAGGATGCTCAAAAAAAGAAAAAAAAAAAGAAAAAAAAAAGAAAAAACCATAAATCATATGTCATGATACCTTGAACACAAGCTCGCCTGGATATCCACAGACACACACTGAATCTGAATCACTTTGAATCTGACTATTCAGACACCAGTAACTTCCTATCGTCGACTGATAACTGCACCGATGTCATCACATGGTTGGAACTTGTAGCGTTTACCATCCCTGGTACTGCCGTAAACGCGTCCGTTGAAGTACCATGCATTTTCAATGCGGTCATGACTTTTGAGTCTGTTTATGAGAGAAACATTGGTTTTCGTGACGTCATCAGCAAGTCTCGCGTCTGACTTCTCTCTAATTTGCTTTCTAAAGCGGATCACTTTGGATTTAGCTTCGGCTGAGGCAAATTTAATAAGGACTGGTTTAACTATCGACTTGTTAGCGTGGTCAATAAGATGTATAGCTACGATTTCTCCAAAATCGACTTCAAAATCAGCTTTCTTCATGAGATCTTTGAATTTTCTTTTCAAGTCTTCTCCATCAGACTGAGGCACATTGAACAATTTGATGTTATTTTTTCTTGAAAATTGTTCATTTTGATTGCTCTGTTTAAATGCTTCATTAGCACGTTTCTCAATTTCAGAAAATCTTTGTTCAAAATTGTCGATTTTAGCTTGTTTGGTTTCTAAGTCTTTACGCAGCATTTCATTTTCGTTGTGAAGTGTCAAAATGTCGCTTTTAACTTCGTCTATACCTGTCTCGGTAATAACCGCATAAACAATCTCTGCTTTTAGACTGTCCATCAATGATTGTATTGATTCGTTCACTGCCGATATCACAAGTTCTTTCATGTCTTCTTTTGTCGGCATTTCCAAAATCATATTTCGCAAGTCCTGAATTTCTGCATTTAATTCTGATAAATCAGGTTTTTGTTTAGGCGGCATATTTGATTGTACAGGTAAAAAAATGTAAAAACACACCTGTAGGCTAACTGATGCACGTTCCGCACGATTTAGACCTTTGACCCCAGGTGACTGACGATTTCACACGTGGTAAAAAAATAATTATTTGAAAGTCACAATTTGGTTATTATATTTTCAATACTGATAACAAAAATAGTATGTCATACACATTAACTCACTTCTTAGACCATTTGAGCTTCAGTAGGCACACCAGAAGAGACTTTATTGGGCTTTTTTGTGAGAGCCTTTGCTACATGACTTCACGCTGTCAAACCAAGGGAGACAATCAATTTTCAATAGTTATTCCATGCTTTCATAACATCTTTCTAGAAGGGACAAAATTAATGTTTAATGGCGTAGGTCATGGTTGTATTGTTTTGAGAAAAGCAATAGCTGAAAATATTTTGAGCAAGTCAAGGCTATCATATCATAATTGTGTGCAAGTAAGTATGGAAATGGGTAGTTGTCCTGACATTATGAAGAGGAAAAGAATGGCAGTTACTTCTTTAGTTTGTGACATGTTGATTCTGATTCTTCTACTTTCATGTATGAAATCAATCCAAGAATTAGTATAAGTATTAGTTGTCATCAATATTAAATGTCACTGCCTTGTTTTAGATTTCAAATATTTACCTTTTACTGAAAGAAATTTTCTTGTCATAGACGTTGTGGTACCCAGACTAGTTACTTATTGGTTTTCATGTGGAATCGAATATTCCAGATCGTCAGAACAACTGGCCCCCACTTCCTTCCTGGTTCCCCATGGGCCCCTGCTTCTACCAGGACTTCAGCGTTGATATACCTTTAGACTTCCAGAGGATTGTCAAGTTTGTCTATTACCTCTGGATGTGTAAGTGTACAATCTTTATAATTCAAATCTGAATTTTCATGTTTTCATTTAGTAAAAATATGTATACTGCCTTAAGTACACTTGCAAATATTTCTGATATATTCATTATCATTGTATGAAGAATGGTCTGTATGCCATCTTGTAACCAGGTAACTTTTGGCCAGACTTAACTTTGTGTGAAATTTTTCAATTTTACCATATACGTTACAAAGTAACACTTTTGGGCTCACTATTTTCATACTTATTTCAAACACTGTCATTATCTAATGAATTTAAATCCAGCAATCATGGTCTAAACAAAATGATTAACTGAAAGTTTAAAATTGTTATTAAACTCTGTTCTTTCATTCATCAAATGTCAAAGTGCATCTTTATGAATTCTTTTGTGGTTGAAATATACAGTATACATCTCAATGTTATATACTTTTTTATAAAATAAAGAAAGTTATATGTAAAATTTGATAAGTCCGCATGTTTTCTTTAACACACTGATAATGTATCAGTCATAAAAATTCCAATGATCCTAACTTAAATTGTTCATTGTAATTCCTGATGTCCTTTGTAATATAATATTCTCATCTTTCTTCCAGTCCATGTGTTTGTGTTGTTCCTGAATGTGTTAGCCAGCTTGGCTTACTTCATTGTCGATAAAAACGGTGGAACCACATTTGGATTGTCCATTCTCTGGTTCATCGTCTTTTCCCCATGTTCTTTCATATGCTGGTATCGACCTCTTTACAAAGCTTTCAGGTAAAACCCAGTATTGGCATGTTATTGAGCAGCTAATGTTATTGTGTTACTAAAATATGTTGTAAATAAAATAATATAAGAAAGATAAATGCTGTAATGCAGGGGTTCCCACAATTACTTCTCAAATGTCTTAATGTGTCCCCAGCAACTAGTGTGTTATTCAGCAAGGTTTACCTTCAAAGATCTATTGTTGTTTTCTCAAAGAGAGAAAAACAAGGAAAAATTTTTGGATGTCATGGATATATCAGTTTAACAGAATTAATGGAATTTAGCTGCCAATTGAATAATTTGATGTAAAGAATTATTATTAGGTTGAGTCATTTGTTAAAAGCATGAACATTAGATAAGCAAAGACTAAATTTATAAATGAAATTATGAAGATAGTAACAATATGTTGTTTTGTAGTATTGAAATACCAAATCTGAGGTAAATCTAAATTTTCTTGTGTCCTTAAGCACATGCAACCTTTGACTTCCAATGGCTTTAAAGATTTTAGATATAGAGGATATTTGACATTTCTCGTTGAATACCATGGATATATCATTTAGTGAAGTAAAAATTTATATTTTCCCAAGTGGCGTAGCCACGAGTGTAAATATATGATTTTCTACTTCACGAGATGAGATATTCATGGTATTCGACGAAAAATGTCAAATGTTCTATTTATTAGGTTTCCCAAAACCCCGTAAATGACCCTAACTATATGAATGGAGAAGCTAAAACACTTTGCTAGTGCGTCCCTTGCATGACGTCATTCAATTGTTTCATGATGTCATATGATTGTTGCATCATTTCACTGAGTAGAATACCATTTTTATTTCACTCAGTGAAAATACGGGTTTTATTTTCACTGATAAATGGCATATTTCACCTTTCAAAATATAATAAATTTAGATATAATATGAAATTATTTATTTTGAAAGAATTTTCTTTTCTTTTTCAGGAGTGACAGCTCATTCAATTTCTTTGTGTTCTTTTTTGTATTTTTCTTTCAATTCTGTGTCTATGTCATTCAATGCTTGGGAATCACAAACTTCACAGTGTGAGTATATTTCTTCTTCAGTTTTTTTTTATATTGAGTCAAATACACTCTGGTGGAATCTAAGATTTAGAGAATATAGCTAGCAAACAAACAGTCTGTCAATCCAAAACTTTTATGTCATGATGTGATGTTTTAATGAGTGAAAGTTATCCAACTTTTAAGACTTAATGGTTCATGTTAGATATTAAATTGCATGATTTTTTGGATTGAACCTAAAATCTTTTGTTTTTTCAAGCTTTTGGGAAATTGAAATCTTTGTTAATTATTTTTTATAGTTTGAACAAGTAATTTGCCTTCAAAGCATTGAGCTTTTAAAACTAATGAGAAATTTTCTGATCACTTAAGATTTGAAGGTGAAGGATAATTTAATAAAAGAATTACAAAGATGATAAAAAGAAATTAAAGTTGAACAATAATTTTAAAAAGTGTAATGTAAGAAGAAACTTTACGTAGAGAAATGATCATTATTTGTTTTATGAAGTTTAAATTATGCTCAAGGCCCATACTCATTGGACATCATGTGAAATTTATTATCATCACTTTGGATAGCTTAGATGAAACAAAGAAAATGGTACAGTGTGCACTGAGTATAGGCTTTCATAAATACTTATCCACATCAAAATTTAACAAATGAAGACACCTCTACATTTCAGTGGCATCATCACAGGCCTAACGACAGTAAGCGAAAGCGTTGCTGCAGGCCTCATCATGATATTTATTGGAATCTTCTTTGGCCTGTTGGCCATAATAAGCTTTGCCACCCTAGTGAAGGTAGAGTCATGGACGTTACCTGCCACCTGGTGGTGGGTGGGCTGGCTGGCACTGCAATCCCTAGGGGACAATTGTCATCTTGTGTACACATTTCAAATGGCACAAACTTATGAAACATATTCTTCAAAAGTAAATCATTTTGTCTTAACTGTAAAAAAAAACCTCAAACCCAAATGTAAAACACTTTGTATCATATATTTCCATTCACTGAAATATTTTGCATTTAGAAGCAAATCAATTTAGATAATTTGAAATAAGTAAATTGTCATATTCTGTGTCACAAGGGTGTGAAATTTTCAATGTGTACAAATTATGACATTTGCTAGAGACTGTTTGTCCTCAGAACATTACTCAGCTGACATCTTGTATGGGCCCTGATGTTCACTTCACTGAAATCAAAGGACAAACTAACTCTGTTATTACATTACTCGAGCTTCATTTTTCCAGAACAAGAACATTCCCTAGCAAGAAATCACATTTCATATTGCCTGAATCAGATTACTGGCTTTCTTATAATAATTCCATGGAATGAAACTCAACCATTGAGAAATATGGTATTACATCTGTGTTTGAGATAACTGTTAAAGGTAGTTGCTGGTCAGCTTCAGAAATGACCACATGCAAAAACTCACGGCAAATGCGTCTAGAATTTTTCTGAAATTTTGCTTTTTGGACTACTTCTCCTGAAACAGAGTGATAACAAAGTTCATATCATGAAGCTTGTCAAATTTTAAGAAGAGTTGGCTGCTCTTAAGATACATGAGCTGTTCTGCCCTCAAAGAGTTATTTTACACATCTGGTTCAGTATCTGTGAGCTTCATCAAGTACCATACATGTGAAAGCTGAGTGTGAAGACTGAGTTGTACATTAACAGCATGTACATGTTGTTTATATGTTAGTCCTATCTTGGTGGCATTTAGTTCCTCTCCTTCACTAGTCATTCTGTTGCATTAGCAATCTTTTTCTATTGTAGAGGATGGATTAATGGCCTGTCAGCTTTATCAGTCAGCACAGGGGCAGCAGCAGTAATGCTGTTTGTAGCATTCTTTTTTACTCTCAAGGCAGTTGCCTGCCTCCTGTTGCTAATCCGGGTAGGTACTCCAACATGTCCAAGTGTGGAAATGAGCTACATTATAACAGAAACAAAAATCTAGGGAGCAAAAAGTTTAACTTTAAAAATAATTAAGTTATTGAACATCACAATAGTTTCGGGTTAAGCAGTTTATCCTTTAGCGACCAACATGATTCGAAATCTCAGTGCTAGTTTGCGTTGCAAACATGACAAAATATTTTGAAGCCAATTGAAGACAATGATATAACTATGGATAGCAGTAATTTAATGCAAGTTAAGCTAAAACATACTTTTGGAACTGTATATTTTTAGTCTGTGAGCAATTTTAAACCTACTCCTGTTATAAGGTTCTTGTATGACAACTACTAGCCAAATTAGTTTGGGTAATGAAAACAAATTCCCCTGATATTTATATTTCTTTTTGTTGACAAAATGTTGTGGTAAAGGTCGCAGGAAAATACTTAGCAAGCAAACTTAGAGATATCCAAACAAATGATGTAATCAAAAGGAAGATCATATGTTAATGTATTTTGAATGTTTATTAGCAACATTCAGAATAGCTAAGAATCCAAATCAGAGTGGTTGTGGGAAAAAAAACCCGAAATTTATAAGATATACGCAGGATGACATGAAATATACAAACAATGTTGTCATAATTTCTGAGTTCATGGCTTTCATATCTTTTCACTTGGTGTGAAGCGCATCTATGTTAGTAAGTATTTTGTGTAAAACGCTATGGTTTGCAATTACAGGGTTCAGTTTCAGATCTGAAAGAAAAAGGTTACTGGGATAGAAAGTAACTACTGTTAGTCCAAAGGGCTGGTTGCAATTTCAAGACTTTGTGATGTTTATTGACCACTGAGATTATAAAACACTTTAGATATGCTTGTCTGGTATGCTGGAATAATTCTTCAATATGGTTTCTCATTGAATGATATCCTTGAAATAAATTTACATTTATGAGGAATCAAGCAGTTTAGTTTCAGATTATTGGCAGTGGTGGTTATTAATCCAATCTATGGTGTGGGGTTCTTATTTTTACATATCGGTCATTTATGGGATTATTGTTTCAAAATCATTGGGAAGCTTTTCAATTAATCCATCCAGTGGCTTCATTTTTAGCCCATCAGGCCAGAAAGCAGGCCAACGGTTTGTTTTTATTATTATTTGAGATGGAGATGTTCTAATGATTTTGAAGTATTAGTATTTTATTTAAATGTGTAGTCAGAATGTTGTGAGTACAACGTCGTTGTCAGAAATCAATCCTTGCTACAATATTTTAATGTGTTCTCCCTATTGTTATCCCCTTGTTATGTTCAAGATTTCTAAATGTTAGTTGTCGCCAAATATCAATTAAATGTGAAATATTGAAGTGCATGCCAGCTAAGTTGTTTGGCCTCGTGAATGATGATTCAGTTTAAAAGTTTACTGTTTTATACACTGAGTTTACAGCATGTTTAGTCTAACACAGTTGCTATAGTTCTACAATGCACAGTTTTATCTTTGTCATATTTGCAACTAGTTGGTCGGTATACATTATAGTATTTTCATAATGTCATAATGCAGCAATCATATTACTTAGGACTGTTGAATAATGATCATATTGATATATGGTCAGCTTGCATGGCTTTTATCCAGCCAGCCTCTTTGTTGTAAATATTCATGTACTAATATTTCATGCCCTAAATTTGAAATAAAAAAAGCCTGAATAATTATTTCATTCTAAAGTAAGATTATGATGGTAACAGATATCTGACAAATAAGTTGTTCAAAATATCTATTAATTTACAGACCTAAATATGTTCGTGTAAACTGCAGTTGTTTAAGAAACTTGACCTCATGATGGAAGTAAATTTGTAAATTTAAAATAAAAAGTCATTTATGGTTGGATATGCCTTTGTATTATTGAACATTGAATACTCAAGATGAAAGAGAATAACCAACTTATTAAAGAATTAAAAGAAATTGAAAATTATTAAGTATTCAACATCCATATTGATTGAATAAAACACTTTTGAAAAAGCTTTCCAATTCATAACTAGACAACAGGCAGTTCATGATAAAGATTCTAATTTGTTCCAATATCTTGACTCCAAGCACCTGTTTTCTCCTGACAGGTTCACAGGATCTACCGGAGCACTGGTGCAAGTTTCCAGAAGGCCCAGCAGGAATTTGCGACCGGCGTGATGCGCAACGAAGCCGTGCAGAGTGCCGCCGCAAATGCCGCTGCTGGGGCTGCACGAGGTGCCGCCTCACAGTACGGGTCCGGGAACCGGTATTAATAAGCGAGTTAGCCGGAATGAACGTGACCTACATCTGGAAATGCATTGAGGCCTGTCTCACGGATGAGGCAGTTACCTCAAATTTGCTGGAGCATGCGAGAACTGTACAGGATGGAGGATTTTTGTTTGTTGCAAAAAAATTACAATTATTTACAGATTTTGTTAAAGTTTTATTTGCATCCTCTGTCTACCTGTCCCATATCGAATGTCTGCTCCACATGAGTGGTTGTGCTGCAAAGATAAGGTCCTCAAGTAAGGTTAGATTTTATGAAGAAACTTGGCATTCTTAATCTCTATGGTTATTTGGTATTCATACTTCGGTTCTTAGTTGGCACTCATGGAGGACTCCTGTTGCTGTAGGTGCTTGCATGCTCGCTCTCACACACCTCCCTGAGTGGGAGATGAACATATATATATATAAGTATATAACAGGGACCATTCCACTGAGAGGCTTGTGACTCATGCCATGTCTCATTGTTGTGTAATATAGCTTTCGTGCTACACTTGTCATTCATCAGTTCCACCTAAATAGTTCTGTTAATTTGAAAAAGGATTTTTAAAAACGAAAATGGTCATACTTTTTCACCCCGCAATGACAATTATGTAGGAGGAATGATTGGGTGAAATTTTTAGTGAATTTATGATTTTTGAAATGTGTACATTTTCTTTTTCATTTTATCATGCCAGAAATAAAAAAAAATCTCTAAAAAAGTTTTAGTCTTGTATGTGGTTGGTTTGTTGAATTTATGTGTTGTTTAAAATGGTTCTCTCTATAATTGCAGTAATTCATAATTTGAAAATTTTGCATTGAATAATTCAAGGTTTATTGTCAGTCACATCAGGCAAGCATTTACATTTGTGCTTTGTGAATAGATGTTGCACGTATAATGATAACTGCTTCACAATATAAGCAAGAAAAGAAAAAAAAATGTGTGATTATCTACTTATTCCCCATATTTAGAAACAGTTCCTTTCAACGATGTTGTAACTTTAAATGATAAACTGACGTTTTATGTACTTGTCAGAAACTGAAGATTAAAGAAAATGTGTGACTTTAATCTTTACATTTTCTTAAACAAGCATCTGCATGATTTGTAAATTGGATTCATTCATTTCATTTCGTGTAGATACTTTGACAATATTATGTATTATATTATTTATTGTTTTGATAAAGTTTGTAATTGATCGGTATGTTGGCTATAACACCAAGTTTTCTAGGACATTGAAATTGAGGAAATTAAGTGCAGACTGACAATTAAGTAATGAAGATGATTTTTTTACTAGGCTGTAAATTGGCTTCCATTGCATAACAAAACTTCTGTGTGTACTATTAAACATCTAGACATTATACTTCTTGCCATTCTCAGTGTGACTGGAAATCAAATTAAGATATATCATAACCTTGATATTAGTAAGGGCTTTGAGCATGTTTTGAAGTATAATTTTGGCTAGTTATTAGGTATTGCTATGTACAATTATTTGCTGCACCAGTTTTGAATGTAGTGGCCATGATTACTGTGGTTGTTGTGCTTTCTAAACAGATTAAACTCTGCCTGAGAATCATGTTTTCATTTGGAAGAACTTATGATCATCTTTGTGCATGTAAATAAACTAATTGAATTCATGAATGTGCAAAGTGACAGGATTGTTTAACATTTTCACTTGAATTGACAGTTATTATTCAACTTTCATGTTATCACTTCAAACCAGATATTTCAAGTATTCATGTATTTCAGTATAGTAGATTATAAAAGCACACATTTTGGCACGTTTGAATTAACCTCAAAGCTTTCACTTTGGATTAGATTACAGTATTCTATGAAACTAGAGAACCAGGTTTTGTCTGAAAGTAGTAAATGTCCAGACTTTGAAATGGTTGTTACAGTCCAAATATTGACTGATATCTTTGCTCATCTTTAACGTGTTTGTTAAACAGCTTGTGTTATGATGAATCTGTTCTCCAGTCTATGCTATAAAAAGCTTTGAGTAGTTTCCTTAAGGGTTGCAATTGTATGGAATTCATGTGTATGAAATAAATAGTACTTAAAATGAAGCTTCTGTCAGATGTATGGAAGAACAGTTTGTTCATTTCATGTTACTTTAATAAATTCCAGTTGCTTTCATGAAATGAATCCCTTTTCTACAAATAAAATGGCAAGGGTTTGCATGATTTTTTTCCTACAAAAGCAAAATCATTCTCTTAAGTAAGAGCAGTCATATATTCCACCTTTTGGTTCAGGTTATTATTGAAATTCAGCAGTATGATTGATTCTCTGGAAATACAATGAATTTTCATCAAAATTTGATTATGAAAGCAAGAGTGACAACCTGTTTTTGAATCCTGTGTACCAAAACGGTTGAAATGTGATTTAAATTACCACCCAAAGAAGGACATTAATTTGGATAAAATTTTCGATGTTTGGTATCACATGTTAGAGAAACTTCAATAAAACCTAGGACTAAATAATAGTGCTGTTATGTAGTCTACACTGGTGTTAATCACCAGGTGCTGCCTTCTTTCTGTCCACATAGACACAGAGGTTTAGAATTCACTGCACTGTTTCCTCATGCTTGTTGTTGGGTGCGTGTATAAAATGTGTCCTGTACAATATCCAGATTCGGTGACAACTTTGTGGAAAAGTGAACTGTCAATAAATGAATATTAATGTAATTTGGAGTTTGTTCTTTGTTTCATCAGACTCAGATGGATATATGTTTAACCATTTTCTTACACAAGTTGTTTCTTTTCATATAAAGGTTAGAATCTGGCAATTTGTTCTCAATGTATGCATAATCCCTGTTCTGTTGAAATTTATAGCACATATTATCTGCTTTGTCCTTATTAGTAGCTAATCAAGGCTTTAGCATGGACTGTTGTCTGACATACAGGAGCTGAACACATTTTCAACATCTCAAGATATTCTGTACTCTAGAATATTATGGAAGATAAACTGCTGGATGGACCCCCCTCCCCACTTCCTGTAATATGCACTTAACACATTTTCCTTAAACTTTGGTATCCAATAGTTCTGTTTATATCAAGTTAAAGGTCTTCAAAATAATCGTTTTTATTTAAAGAAACACTGCCCAAGTTGCACAAATCAATAACTAACTCACTTGCTATCTCTTATAAGAAAATATGTATCTCGCAGGTAAGTGAACTCAATTTCTTAAATGTTACAAGAACAAACAGAATTCAGAAATTTACAAATAAGTTTGATTTCAACCAATCAGGATTCTCTATTGCTAGCCAGGAAATCTCCCTAAGTGTTACCAATTATTTGTGAAGAATAAACTTGAGTAGGGTCTCTTCGGAGAATGTTTTACACATATTTCTTATGCCTATTTTTGTCTGACTTATAGTTCATTCGAAAATGATAAATACCAATTGTCTCATTAGCTCTATTAAGTTTTTTAATTGGAAAGATAAAATTTCCTTTTTTCTGTCCATGAATAAGTTCAGTGATGATAAACCAGGATGTTGATAACATTATCAGCTTGTTCAACCTTCACTAAATGATTAAGCATATTTCCCAGGCAAATAACACTTGTTCTTTTATAACTTATGTATGTTAAGGGCTTCACAGCTATTTTTACCAGGTAAGCACAATGATGGTTTTCCATATGAACTTTTGTCACGGCAAATGTCCACGTGTAAATACTGATAGTTTGAATCTCATAAATAAAACACCATGCCGTGTATTATAACTTTTTATTGAAGATAAATATTGAAAATAGCTAATGGGCTTTGTATTGATTGACACTGAAAACTTGAATCAATAGTAGTGACCTAGAAAGTAATTGTCCATTTACCCTTGCAATGCAATTCTGCATTTGCAGTAAAATTTTAATTCTGAGTGCAGAGACCTCCAAATAACAATAGTTGATAACGTTAGTCAAAAATGGCCAAAAACTTAAACATAAAGAAAAGAACATTTAACATTTAACTTAGTTGTTCTTTTAAAGGCCCTATAGCATGCATTTTCAAATTGTCTTATTTTAGGGCATATCATTCGAGGACTTATTCACTCACATTAGCTTTCTGTTGATGCAGTAAAATACTTATTATTCTTTGCAATTGATAATGAAAGTGCGACCTAGGTTGCATAGGATTGTCTAAAGTCAAAGGTGTCGCACAAATCGGAAATATTGCTTTTTGAAAACGTGAAGCTCGTGAATATCATTTATCTCTTTACCGAGGACAAAGAATTCGTTATTAAGTTATATAAATGATTTCACCCATTATTTATAGACAGTATAAGCATTTTGGTTTTAAAGAGACAGAATATGTGTTTTGACAGATTATTTCTTGAAGTTTTCCCAAATGAACGTTAGTCCATGCCAATGTAAGGTAATAAGAGGGCAAAAACATATCATTTGCTTTATTTTGTGTTTACTCTGGTGATGTTTGTTCTTGTTATACTTTCTGCTATGTTGTATATACATTTCAGCCTCCTGCACGTGCGTCACGAATTTCTCAGGTCTCTGTCACCTCCTGAATATAGGTTTGTTTCTCTTGAAGCGCCATTGATCTTGAACCAGTATCGTCATCAAAAGAACCTCTATAAATTCTACATGTGCTTGACATCTTTTTTAGCCCATTAGCCCGTTGTCGGTCGGCGTAAACTTTAAACATATTAAGCTTCTCCTCAGAAACCGCTGCGCCCCTATAGCTGAAGTTTTGGGGAGATGTACTTTGGACTCAAGTGATTTGTACAGACTGAACCCCGTTCTTACACCAGTTTAGCTCACAGACAATACCTAGTCATTAGCGGACCAATCACATCATCCTGTTTGAAATAAGGAAAGCGGCGATAAAAGCTAACGAATGATAAACGGCAGTTACTTGCAGATACTGATACCGAAAGTTTTTCCCGCTGTCATTGTGATTGGCTAGTTGAGATTGCGTCAGAACGTGCGAGCTTTGGGGTGCTTTTAGTTGTTTTCTGTTTTCTTTTTTTTCGAGATTTGTAATTAACTTAATGGTTGAAAGATAGGCCAGTTTATAACCTCATTTTCGGTACGCATGAACTGGAACATCCGGTCACCTGCTGAACAATAATTTAACAAATTTAGAATCGTTTCCAGAACCTAGCTCACCAATGCAATCAAATCATTTGTTAGGTTTTTAACAAGTTCCTGTTAGACCGGACTGTAAAGTTGAACAAAATGATACGTGTAATCATGAACAAGAGTTAATAGTGGAATCGTTTCCAAACCAAACCACCCAGTGCTATCAAAACAAACGTCGACTCTGGAATAAGTTGCCATTTGACAGGTTACAAAGTTAACGAACAAAATGATGCGTGTCTCTACGAGAGTGAAATCTGGAATCGTTTCCAGAACCAATTGGTTCTCGGGCAACACATGAACCTCCATGTTCTGAAGATGCTGCAGCTGGAGAGGGTCCAACACTAACTTAATAATACGAAAATCAGGGATTTGTGTATGTAAAACAGAGCCAATAAATGTCCACATATCACCCTCCATTTCCACAATGAGGCTCGTCTAGCGGAGGCTCAGTAACCATAGGGCAACATGATACTGCGAGGTGCGTCTACTTCAAGACTTAATTCGGTTAATAAACAAAATCCGTTGTCAATCTAGTATGCTTAATCTTTCAACATTACTGACGTCCCAAAACGACGTCCATGACATCGACGTGAAATGTTAAAAATGGACAGGAAAATAGAATGACAAAAAAATATTCGGGACTACAGTAACACAGTCGGACACCACTTCACATGAGCCGTGTCCAGAACCTGCTAAAACAACTTCCATCAGAGCTGATTGTAAAAGTCTTTAAGTATTAAGTACCATTTTTGATGTTGGACGCTAAATGCCCCCTGCCAGCTGACATCACAGATGTTGTGTTACCTTTCAATAGGAGGCTTATTAACTTTGTCTTTCATATGAATGAAGAAGGGGAGTTCAGCATCTTTGCAACATAAACATCTGAAAAGTATCACGAAACCTAACATCATATTTATTTACTTGTTAAGTATTACCCATTCTTTCAAATCATCAGTTCAGATATCGAATGAGTGCGGCATCTTGTCTTCATTAACAGGAACAGCAATCACAATTTGCCTTCACAGATCCTTACAGTAGAGGTTTTGGAAAGATTTCTTAACGTCATGGACAGGTTTGAACATTTCCTCTCTTTGAGTCAGCTTCTCTCATCCGGGTTCCATGTTCTTATTATACGTTCTTGGTAAAGACTTGCATCAGCTTCCACAGTCACGTCACTTAAGTCCATAATCATAAGATCCTGCATAACAACATCAGCAGACAATGTCGTTGTCCACAAGAACACTCTTGGGGTGAAGTTGGTCGGATGTGGTTCCGCCTCCTACAAATTAATACCATACTTCCTCCTGTTATCAATAGGAGATTGGCTATCTCCCATTGGCTGCTTCACATCTACAGAGTCCGTTCACATCTACGGATTCAGGATAGGGTTCTCTACCGGGGAAAGCTGATGACAGAATCCAGGGCGCTTAAAATCTCCCCGACATGGCTGAGAAGACTCACCACGACCTGCCACGTTACAGAATTCTCCGCTGCCGGAATAATAAAAAGTTGAATAGTCTTATATCGATATTTTTTAAGTTTGAAAATACAAGTCAGGTAAGTGAAAATCACGCGAACTCTTTAGATATTTTGTCATCATATCCGTTCAAACTTGCTTTTCAAGCAGATTTCTTATACACATTCAGATATATGGATACAGGTTCCTAAGACATTTCTAGTTATATTAACCGAGGTATGTGAATGTGATGAGCATTGTACGTTAACATCCTCTTGGATGTTGCCTCGCAAAAAAGTACCTATGTTTCGCATACCAACAATGTGATATGAATATCTCCTTTTTCAGCATATAACATTTATCTTAGAACCCTCTGTTTTCTTTCGGGGTATAGGTGAGCATGAGGTAAACGCCAATCTTGAAAACAACATAATATTATATTGTTTTTTTCTTTATCAAAATTAATTTAAAGACCGCAACACAATCGTGGCTGTGCAGTACAGTGAAAGAAGTGAACTAGTAATTGCATCGCAGAAACTTATGACAGACGCATTCGTTAATTGAGTTTATCGTATTTTTATGTTCTTTTTCCGTATTTGAAGAAGGTAAGCATGAGCTATTTTCAGCTTGGAAAATTTCTTGTGTTCTACGTCATGACCTTCCTTTAAATATGGGCGTGGCAAAGTGTCCACTCTATGGCCTTGTTTTGGACCAAGATACCAAGTTACTAGTAGTGCTTTGAAAGGAAACTGAGCAGTGCTCATTTCAGTATTCTATGAAAGCCCGAAAAGACAATGGATATGTTTTGCAATGGAAGTTTTGACCACCCTTAAACCATTTTTTAAAACCTTTTCCTTAAGAATTCTGAATATTGTGGTGGCAGATTTTGACCATTGTGAATTGTCGATTTTCAATTCATTGTCTCTCAAAAATACACCAAGAGGGCCCCATGGCAATTACCCTGAAGACTTTTTATATGTTAGTTTATCCTCAGAGATCATAAATCATACAAAGCCTGATGAACTACAAACCTGATGGCTCTCTTGTTCTTTCATGAAAATAAGTTTTTGAAAATGCGAGATTCACTCACTCCGTTTGATTGTTTTTCAGTATTGCCAGTATTGATATGTTGTGTATTGTTTTACTTTACTTGCAGGTCACTTTACGATTCAAATAACATTTTTAATCGTAAAAATAGTCCACTTTACTTATTACCTTTAAAGGAAATAACTCCTTCTTTGATATCCGACCTTGGATTTCAGACATGGCTCATGTGTACGAAGGTTAATCCTGACCAAGAAACATTAAAAAGACGTATGTTTCATGTAATTGATTCATTTGTAGTCTCTATTGTAAAACTCCACATTACCGCGCTTGACACTACGAACGAATTATCCTTCGCATGCGGCGATGTATGCGATACCTTTATTCACATTTAGTCAGAAGTAAAAGCGATGAGCAAATGACTCTGCAATAATGAAAGTCAGATGTTGCCAACTCTGGAGAGCAGGGTAGATAGGTACCGGTACTCGAGTCGACATCAGCTTCTGCAGTGGTCGGACATGTAATTTGTGTACCGGAGCGTTGTGCTGAAGAGACACCCTTTCTCATAGCTATTGTATTCTCTTATTGTTGATTGGATTAACGGTTTCAGTTCATTTCCATAAAGGAATCCGTTGACAGTCTAGCTGTTCTAACACTAATCAATCATGATAAAACCCTCGTTATTCCTAAAAACGGAGACCATCACTTTTCACGCAGGTGCACCCAGATTATAGACATGTATAAAACTCAGTTTTTTATTTCTTCGATCAAAGTGATGCATCCATGTGTCTCCTCCACTTGACGAAATACTTTCTCGTAGTGTGGATGTGCAACGTAAAGGGGTATTGTGTTCCTGTGGGGTCCAGAACGAAAATAAAAATTCTGCTGTCTCATTCTCACTGTGTCTATCTCTCCCTCTGCTAATCTGGCTGCTCTTTTTTTGGATGACGACATCCACGTGTTAAATAACTGAGATATTGCTGAAAGCACATTAAACCAACACGTGTCATCATAAAATTGTCTGCACTAAACGAACTAATGCTCGGCGTTTCAGCAATGTGTTAAATCTTCACACTGTACCGCGTTGTTTCTGGTTCAACTTGGCATCAGACGTAGATCGATGTTTTCCGCCGACCACATCTGGTACCAGTCATTACTGTCGAAGATATTGAATTTTGGTTCATCTCTCCCGTAAACATTTAAATTCATCTACCAACTTCTTATCTTTAGAGTATACAAAGGCGCCATATCACTTCTATCTGTAATCTATTATATATCCTTATAAGATGTATTTACCGTATTCGACGTGATAAGCGCCTGGAGCGCTTAAAAAATTGGTGAAAGGGGGCGCTAATTAAAACGATAAAAATTGTCCTCAAGTTTAGTCTTGAAAGTGTTTTCTTACGATACACATGTCTTTGAAATATGGTTTTATAACTTTTATCATTTTGGTGGTGGCTGGGGGTCTTGAAATACCCTGTATTCTTCGCTTTAGTGGAAGTAAAAGACTTATTGCAAGACTGAAAAACCTTCTTCAATGAATCAGCATGCAAGGTAAGCAATGTTGAGAGGTGGGCGCTAAATCAGGACGCATATTGCTCAGTCAAAAACGTGGTGGGTGGGCGCTTATAGGGGAGTGGGCGGTTATTAAGTCGAATACGGTACCCATATTCCTATAACGTTTTTATTGATGACCAAACAAGTTTAATTCTCACCCACTATCCAATATACCCCTACGCACTGCGTCATTTCCAAATCACTTCAGAGTTTTTTTAGCCTTACGTTTAGAAAAGTATTAAAAAGTTGATAGGTGCTGAATTCATAACCATGCTTTCGATACACACTTTGTTGCCATTTCCTGACTGGCAGTCAGTATCAACCTATTATACTAAGAAGACAACCATGTCAAAATATCCGTTTCGTTTATGGAACATGCTTCACTTCTTGAGATCTCAGGAAACTGTCACCTTCCTCGCAAGGAAGATTAAGACTACAAAAGTTCCTGAAGCACTTCTGTTAAAGAGCCACTCCGTGATTTCCATAACATATTATTTACCTTTGATTCGAACCTAAATGTCATATGTGGTGATATAAAATCAAAACATCTTAATTTTTCATATCCAAAAGACATATATATGATAAATACTGTTTTTCCATTAACATCTAAAAACCGCCTTATAAATGCACAGAGGTGTAGAAATCACGTCCAATATACAAGTATACTATTTATATAACCTAACAAACACTATCAACTCCTAACTGCCCTCCTGGCTGTTTTAAATAAGTCTCCAAAAATACGTTCGACTATTTGACGCGTGCCACTGTCCGGTTTTCGATCATAATTGCCACGTTCTACCTTCAAATAGTCACTGTAAAAATCCAATAAGCTTTAAAATGTGCCTTCATGGTAACAGTCGATACTTTGCGATCAAATGACGCCATTGATTAAGTTTGGCATATATGACTCCAACAACTCAGAGATGTCCGAGGAGAGAAATTTCAAATCTCTATGATATGTTTTGAGCAAAGTTTTGCATTGTATCCTATTGAAGAGTCCCAAATTTCAGCATCAACAGAGGTAGTGATTAACACTGATTAACACTTTATATGACAGACTGATACTGCCAGTATATTCAGGCATTCGGTTTGGCGGAACCATTGGTTGGACATTTGGATGACAGATAAAAGATCAGTATGATGTTCGAAAAAGGAAGAGTAAAAGACAACAAGTGTGAGCTGCTCAGTTGTTTATTTCCGATGAGTCTGGGGCAGCTGTACAGAGCTGAACGAATCCTGGTTCTACAATGTAGTCAGCACAAACAAGTTGGTCAATCTGTACATGCATCATGTTAAACATAGAAAATAATCATCTTGCCCAGGTTATAATGTTATAAGTAAATAATACCACATGGCGCTTGCTTGCTCTCGCTCCCTTCACACCAGATAATCTTATCATCAATGCATTT
The DNA here is from genome assembly GCA_921293015.1 of Phorcus lineatus. Classification (NCBI taxonomy): domain Eukaryota; kingdom Metazoa; phylum Mollusca; class Gastropoda; order Trochida; family Trochidae; genus Phorcus; species Phorcus lineatus. The sequence continues at coordinate 53,645,722 of OV121081.1, forward strand.
TATACAAGTTGGCTGGCAGCGCTTGTGTCACATGCCACCAGGGTAGCCGAGGCTTGCTTACTGTGATAACGCAACATTGACGATAGGACAACTTGCACAACTGTCTTGATCTGCATGAAAAATATACACATCCTGCAGGCATCATATCATACACATCTACTCTCCACTCATACACTTTAAAATGTTTTTCTTTGAATATTTTTCTCTTTAATAATGTACACAAGACGACTAAAACATTACAATTCTTAAGACCTGTACCATTAAATCAAAGTGGTACCACAGTTGTTACCTCAATACACTTGCATCAAAATATTGCAAAGCTACTTCTGAATATATATTACTTATCAAATCTAAAAAGATAGTGGTAACCATGATATGGTGAAAAAGACAAGAGACATATGGACCTTAACTTTGGCAATGTTTGTAAGTAAGTTCACAGTAAGTCGACAGCAGAGAAATGGGGTGAGGTGCTCAAGGATGGACAAGCTCCCGATTTCATTACTGTGAAAAATTAATATGCTAGCAGTTCAACAAAACATTAATTTTATCAAAAGGTATGAATGCGAACAACGTGGCAACTTGACAGAAATTGGTGAAGGGTTTAACCATTTGAAGATATACATGCTTTGCAACTATCTATGAAGTGCAAACGAGGAAAGTACCGTGTAACATATGAACAGCAATATGTATCACATTAAAAACAGCTTACATTGTTGTCAGTTACATTATGTACATGATTTCTAGGTTAAAAAAAGATTTATCTTCCCCAAACCAGGGCATTTAGAAATGATACATACCGTACATGTTAAAACTGAAGATAATGAGGCAAGATGGCAGGCAGCCACCGAGTGAAATACTTGAAACAAAGACCACCTGCTGAACCAGTGAAAGAAGGCAATGATAAAACTGTACACATAATGTTGATAATGAAGCTGATGCAGTAGCACCAAGCGACAAGGAAAGACATAAAGACCACTCCAGTGGCCAATGTTGTACACAACTCAATGAGAGAGACAACATCTAGCAACAAACAAAAGACAGGAGATAAAATGGCTATCAAAGCACTGAAAAGAAAACACATAAACAGTTATTCCTATCACTGGCTCCAAGCAAGCTCGTTTTGTAGTCAGCATGGAACCAGAATTGGACTTGAACTGTAACATGGCAGCTTTTTACTGCAACATACACAAGAGTAATCTGTTGTCTCACTGTGTTGTTACAGTACTTTGATATGTCAAAGTTGAATGAGGTTATAAAAAGATAAAATAAATAAACTAGGGGTTTCAGATAGGACAACACAGGTATCATCCCATTGCTGTCCACCAACCCTTTTAACCAAAACTTGTCTGTAGCAAAATTAACAGAAATATGTAAAGACATAAGGATAATGAAAACAGGTTAGAAACTTGTAGAAAGAATAAGATGATTTTCACCCTTCAGATTTGATTTGATTGTACTGTTATTGGTCACTGAAACACTACAGATAACCCACATTGCATGACATTTGTACTTGTACTTACTAGCATTATTATAGATAAAAGGATTCAATGTCAGTCCCGTACAAGCTAACTTTGTACTTACTTTAACACAAACCTGATGCAATACTTATTTACAAATGGGAACCATGGCACTTGTTGTACTCAATCGAGTTCTAATGGAAGTTGAGAGACCAATCTATCACACCGAGCTATCTGTGCAGAATATAAGCCTTAGTGCCACAACCATCTACACAAGTGCTGTCTCGTTAGTGTCAACGGACTGCAGAGTGGCCGAGTCACAAAAAGCTGTCCCAGACTGGACTTAAACAAATTAATGCGATGACTGATACTGTCATGTGTTGTGTGTAATATATACAAGCATTACATGAACTATGTACACACATGCCCTCCATGCAAGATAAATGTTAAGCAGGAACATCCATCAACTGTTAGATCTATCTTTCTACCTACCTATCTATCCTCTGCCTTTGGCCAAACCAGGGTTAGGTAACATGTAGCAGTTTGCTTGTCCACAAACTCAACCAATGAGCTTTCTCTCCCAAGGAGGAGGAAGGGATTCAGGGATTCATCCACCACCACCCTCACTCATTCATTCATTCATCATTCATTCTCTCACTCAGATCTTGTGGACCTATCATCTTTATCCTATCTGCCAGCTGTTCATATTGCTGGCTTTATCATCACTTTCTCTTCTTGTCTTCGATCCAAATTTTCAACTTTCTTTGCATTTTTGCACTTGATTCACTTAACATAGAGGATTTTCATTAGGATGAAGTTCCTTTTTTTGTATGACAATGAATTGAATCTAACATACATAAGTGAGAAAATAATTTTCAGATAAATGCCTTCCTCTTTACTCATTTTTTCCCTCTTAACAGAAGCTTCGCTTGAACTTACTTTCTCTGGGGAAAAAAGGACTTATTAAAAGCATATCTACAAAAATTTAACGACTTATCTTGCCAATTTCATTATTTGTCTACTTCTCTGAAAATCAGAATGTAAGATTTTGTCTTTCAAAGACGTATCTTCATGCTGATATTTATGTAACAAATACAATGTAATGGCAAAAACGAACACAATTTGAAATATACAAATATCACATAAATCTAGAACCACTTTTTCAGTATCACAAAACAAAATCTGTCACAAACTTTGAAATGAAACAATTCATATAACTTATGATTACTAATAAGATAGGTAAATAAAATTCAGTGTACTTTATGAATGAATGGATTTTCTCTAAATTTGGAAATTGAAAACATGAACAACATTGGAACTAGATCAAATCCTTAAAATATGAAAACAAAAAAAGCTAAATGTGCAACTGCTTTTAGCAACAAATGCATATACCATTAAAAGTGAATTGCAGTATCAATCACCAAGGCATAAACTTAGGCTTCTTTAGCAGGCAAAAAATAGCAAGCAATTATTGAGAAAACAGTCCCTCAAAACCACAATATTAAAAAAAATTTCACTGTGCAGTTCAAGGTGATACTATCTATTCAGAGAAAAAGCTTTTGAACTAATTCACAGGTTTTAATCAGTCCATATGCATCCTTGCAAAAGACGAAAGTTCAGATTACACAATTTTCTCCGAAAGTGGCAAGTTGTCAAATAATAACTAAACAAACAAGATTAAAACAACTTAGTAATTCAAATATACAACAAAACTGGTCTGAAAAAATAGTTTTTAGTTTCTCTTAAATCAAATCTTGACAAAGAAATCATTTATACATACCACTGTCGTTAAAATCTTTCTGAACTTCTGCCACATTTACAGATTCAAATGTGTTTCTGATCGAAACCGATACATATTCTGTTCAAAGCACTTGTTCACTTGCTACCAATACACTGTTACACATATACCAGATTTTCTGTCCGTCTGTATCACACTCACATAAATCAGAAGAACTCTTCACAAACACGAGATGCTACAAAAATGTTTGGTTGACGTAACCATGTCCCATAGCCGTGTGGTAGATGGGTTGCTTCTGTTGATCTGGAGTGCTGGCATCTCGTGACTCACTATAAGAATCTTCTCGTGACTTGAGTGGTACAGTGTCCCTGGTGTGGCCAAAGGCAAGCAGTCATTTCTGACGTTTGGCCTTCCCACGTTTCCGTCTGCGGTGGAAACAGCTGCAGCACCTGTGATATCAGAAAGTTCACATGACATGTGCAGCAAACCTCCCGTTTTGTTCACTTGCCAGATGCTGTTCGGAGCCTTTACACATTCATTAATGGAAATAGCACAAGCCAGATATATATATATGTATATAACAATGTAACAATGGAGAAAACTGCAGTGAGACAGGACTAGGCTAAAATCTTGAATTAGGAGGAAAAAAAGGGTGGGCGAGCTGGTGGACAAACAAATGGACATTTCACAGGTTGGACAGACGGACAGACAGACAGACAGGCGGGCGGGCTCAAAGTGGCTATGGCTATAGTTCCAAACTGTCTAGATTCAGTAATGAAGATAAGGACATAGCATAGTTTCCCCCCGAGATCCTGGGTTACGACTGGCGGCCTTTCTTTTTCTTGCGTCGTCTGAAGAAACAGCACCTGCAAGCAGAGAACACCAGAGTCCAAGCCAATTGTGCATGAGAGGTCAGCTTGCTGCAGTGGCCACTGCATGCACGTTAGTTACTTATTATTATTTTTACACTTTCATATATGCTTCAGAAATATATCAACTTTCAATTACCCATTATAAGATCTCTTTTTACATATTGACTACTGTAAAGGGTCTATTGACATGTCTTGGTGCTTACAAATTTGAAATATTTTGCAGGAAGAAATCACAGTGTGATCTACTCTAAAAGGAGTTAAAATCAATGCATCAAAGGGAATGGTTTAGGTTAGAAAGGAGGCACTGGGCTGGTGAAGGCTGTGCAAAATCTTGCAACTTGTTAGTGACACAAATAGGAAAATGCATTTAGAATCTAATTTGTATCTCAGCTTATTACACAAAAACACCTTGCAAAATGTGGAGGTTACAAGTTTCTTTGCGACCCAAACATGCCATTGGCTTGGCTTGGTGTTCTAGTCTTGCATGAAACTGCCTATCTACATCCAAGAAAATTACTTAATAATATTGAATTGTAGATGATATTTCAAGCGAATTGTTTTCGCAGGCATAGAACTGCTTGTTACATAATCCTCAAATATTCAATTCACTCAGAAATATAAATTGGGGATTAGATACTGCAAGATAATTGTGCACAGATGTGACGACTCGATAAAGTGTTTAAATCTGAGTTATTGATTACATGAGAAGTGACTAAGCATCCCCTCAAGCTGGCCACGAAAGAACATCATCTATCAGACATGCCTCATCCAGTGGAAGAGATAGATCAGAATAATGTGAACAGTGATGTCTTTAGGGCACAGGGATAATGTGTTGGTATGTTAAGTGCTTGGGATAGGTGCTGAGGTTTATGTATTCTTGAACCGTAACATTACATTACGCAATCATCAAAATGTTATCAACGTTACTAACTTCCAATGTCATATTAATGGAAAAGTCATAATATAAAAACTTTCTCTAAAGATGTTTCTCATTATCATATTCCTACGGATTATCAGACATGATATCAAAATTAGTATTTCAATATTGAAGTTTTGAAAGAACAAGATGCTCCACTTGATTAAAACTGTCAATGTAAAAATGAAGGTACAGTCTCAAAAACTTGTCAGTGATTCTTCTCTGCTGAAAACTGGAATTGTCGGTCAAAGAAGTCCATTAAAAAGCCATTCGCAGTTTTTAATCACAAGATTGTTTTTAAAAAAAATGATAACCAGAATGAATGTGCAGCAGCAGAAAGAGGTAGTTTTGTTGGAAACCAAAATAAGGTTACTTTGGTACCATTGTGGGACCAAGGGTAGTTTCTATCAATAGAGGACTAGTAGAGTGATGGAAGAACCACTGCAAGGTGTGAGAGTGAGGGCTATGTAAAGGGTGACATACTTAGTTTCATCCACCACTTCCACCTCGGGCTGGGCTGTGATCGGAGTGTTGGAGGCTGCATTCGGATCGTCAGGTCCCAGGTCACCGTTGGTTGAACTAACAACCTGAAAGTATACGAACCTTCATTAGTCTTCTTGTGAAATAGAAAACTGTTGAGTAATCTTAAAATTCCTATTTCCTAAAGATGAATATTGCTATCTTTTGAAGATAAATGGAAAGGTTAAGAGTTTGTGATTGAGAAATTATGCAATAAAATGACATGGTAAAAGTAACAGAAATAAAGAAAAACATGAAATAGTTGAAGAGCAGCTGAATTTTAAAGATCATGCATAACAATTGCATCCCAATCCCTTACAGAACAGAAAGGTTGAACAATTAATTTTGTCTTGTTTCTGATATATAAGAAGCAATATTTCTACACTGATTCATTTTTCAATTATAGCAAATCTTTATAAAACAATGCTCGAACTAAAAGTTAATTAAGATTTTTCCTTAAAAACCTTCTCTTCATAAAAAACGTTTGATTGTAAGCAAAATAAAAGCTTTCATAGGCAAGTGTCGCCATGTGATTGATAACTAAATCTAACACAAAACAAGGACAACATCAACCACAGCAATTTATTCTCTGCAATCTATCTATCCGCAACACATGGTAACATGCTAGGAAATAAACTTATTAGTTTGGTATGCACACATGACAAGCTACTGATTTATATGCTTATTCTAATAAATAGTGTAAAAATAATATTGATCTTTAAAAGTAAATAACTAAGTCATCCTATAAACCCAATTCCTACTAAGACCTCCTTAAAATTCTTTTAATATCACTGGTTATCACTTAATTTATAAGATAAATAGTTGAGTTTGTAAAATTTCTGTGACTCATTGTTATTCGAAACTGACGGTGTTTGCTTTGCGGGTGTTGAATAACAATGAATCCCAGAAATTTAAAAAACATAAGTGTTTATCATGATTGTAGGTTTCAAAACAAGAGTACAGGCAGTACTGAACAGTTGTATTCATAAATGTGGATTTAACAATATTCACTGTATGTCATAAACTAACATGTAACCCTTTGGTAAACATTGAAAAACCTGTGAACACAAATCTGGAACTTAACCAAGTCCATAGTGATAGTGACGTGATCAATGTGACGTTAAATGAGAATGACATTCTTTTGGTCACATAAAACAAGGCGTCAAAATTGGACAAAGTTATAGAGTTTAATCGTTTTGATAAAATAAAAACTAATTCATATTGAGAATAATTTCTGATGTCTACGGGTTAACACATTAAAGCTAAAAAATGAAACCTGTCAAATTTTCAAATTGCTCAAATTAAAAAAAATAAATCAGAACATTTAAATCTTGAGTCTGTCTGAATATTGTCGACATGATGTATCATTTTGTGGTGATTTGTCTTAGCTAATTTGAGGATATTCATTGCCATTCAACTTGGGTAAATCTTTCAAAATAGCCAATCAGAATCAGAAATTCAAACAAGTCATGTTACAATATAAGTTTCTGCCTTCAAAAGGACCTCTGTCAGTAACAGAATATTCTATCACATTATCCCAAGTCCTATAACCCATGAAAGGCATGAACCTATTGAATAAGGTAATGAGACTTAAACTGTGAGATGCATTGAATCATTACTCATAGATGCAAATTCTGAGATAAAAGACATAATCTGCTAAAATGAAAAATTTGGTGGTTGGTTCAAAAACCAGATATGGACTTTAAGATTAGCCTTAGTGTGACAAAAAGGAAAGACAAAAAAGATTTTTGTTCTATGATTACAAGTAAAACAAGACTCAAGAATGCATCACTATCAGAGATATAATTATGTTTATTTACTCATCAAAATGATTGGAGCTTGAGGTTTGAAAGTTACAAGTTCTAGTGTTCCAGTATGTCAACACAGAGTTAATAAAATATCTACAAGGAAAATTTACTGGGCACTGTACGAACTGGTACAGTGCGAATTTAGTTAACAAGTTCAATACAGCGTGTTATATTGTCTGTCTGTTTTCCCTGTTTTCAGTTTATAAAAAGGTGCTTGGGATAAACAATAGATAAATTATGACGAAGTGATGTCAGATAACAATAATGTAATACATCTGACTTTGTTTACATTAAAACAGCATGGTGACGTATTATTTTCCCTGTAGAATCCAAAACCAGCTGAAAAAGATATGTCAACCTTTAAGTTAGTAAGATGTTAAACAAGCCATGCGAAAGCAAGACAGACTAACATACAGATAACATGCTTAACAAAGAACAAGGTAAGTAATAGTTGGTATGTTCTGTTTGAAATATTGGACTTTGTAAACACTAATTATGTTATTGCTCTTGTTAGGTAGGCTTTGCTCCTGATAACTAACATACCAACACTAAATGATTGCATCTAAAACATTACTTGGTTAGTGCTGCAATACCTGATGCACTGTTCTAAGCTATGGCACAGCAAGGTCTACTATGTATATATGTGAGTAGTGGACCGGTTTAGTAGCATGGGTGAGTTCAAAGTGAAAGCAGAGAAATTGAGGTTGTGTGGATTGCACTACAGTCACACAACAGTCAGTCACACAGACAGGGACAAGTGATAGCAATGGGGCAATGTGATGATTGTGGAGGCACATGACCACGACGACGATGACAACAGCAACAACCACAACAACAGAGTCGCTGGTAGCAGCAGCAGCATCAGCTAAAGACCCAGGTGTTCACAAGATCCACCTCTGTCTGATTGGGGGAAAATTTGGTCACACACACTAGCTTTCAGGTTAATTCTAGGTTGACTACTTCAAAAATACAATAAATCAAGTCCCACTCTACTTTGCAGTTTGCAAAGAAGCAAAATGAAAGGAGCTTCGATCAGAAATTGTTCCTACCTGGACTGAGCCCCCATGTTTATCTGCGGCTAGGTTAGACCCCAGCAATGCATTGGAGTGTCTGGGAGGCTCACCCCATGCATGCCCCCTTTGATTTGAACCCGGCTGAAAGGCAAATTAGTTTGGTTAGAGGAGGATGCTATTGCTGCATGATAGGTGGGTAGGATGGCTGGTTGTCTGGTTGGGTTCATTTGTACAGGGGTTGGGGTGGTGGTTGTGTGAAGAGTTGGTTGCATTCCTTCTCAATGATGCTCTCGTACTGAACCATGCTTTGTACGCTCAGTGGCTTGTTTATTGTGGTAGTAGTGTTCACAGGTTGGGAATCGTTGTTACTGTTAGTCATTGGTTTGGTTAATACTTCACTGAAATTCTTGTAAACTAAACAATAAATCATGGCTTGATATCAAAAATGAAAACCAACAAAATAGAAACTGAAGTATTTCATGCGACTGGGAAGAGAAAGCAACAAATTTTCTCAAAGAGAATTTGGAAAAGATGAAAAAGAACAAATGCAAAAAGAAAGACCAGAAAAGAAACCAAAACATTAATAACCCATAGAATTGTTCACAAGACTATAACTTGGAGCATGCAGTCAAAAAAATAAGCAGAATGACTTTAAAAGCAGAGATGAGATTAAGAATATATTCAAGGGCAAACATAAGAATAAGCCTGACGAGTTGCTTGAAAGAAACAAGCAAATAGATATCACTCACTGAAATCTAATTGACAAAACATTATTACCATCTGTGAATTGTTAGCCATTAAAAGGAAGAGTTACTTCCCTTTGTTCATACATGGCTGCTTTCAGAGTGACCTTGTGTTGTTTACTTCATGGTGCACTTGAAAACAGGTGTATTTCTGTCTTTTCTTATGTTCACCTTGTTTTCAGTAGGTATATATACATAAATGAATGACTAACTAAAAGCAATATAAATAGCTCTAGTAATACAGGTGATCATGATTACCTCATATATTGCATATCATGCAGTGGCCATACTTGAGGCACTTGGCTTGTCTATGTTATACAACGATACTAGAAGACTAGAGATGTTGTGTTAAACATGAACCATGCAGAGAATATAGATACATGTCTCCTAGTCTACTTAGAGACCACCAATAGCAAGGGACCCAATCAGCCTTGGTATGTTGTCAACCAAGATCTACAGCAGCCTAGTGCCTCCTATCATACCGTAAATATAGTATCTACTACAGAGAGAATCAGTACATTAGGTACACTTTTCACCAACAACTTAGAAAAACTGCATTCACTTGAACAGCACGGCCTCTCATGCTATAATATCATCAGTAAACTTAAAAGGTTATGACTTATCAGTATTTCAACATACAATCAAATGTACCGCTTACCACATACACAAAGTCAGTTAAAACAATAAAACATCATATACTGTCAAGTCATTAGTCACTAATGTACCACACTGTCTAGTAACAGTTCATATCAGGTATGGTGTTGCCAATGTTGTTCCAGGGTGATCTGTTGAGGTTACATTTGTGAAGTTTTTACAAATCCTTTAAGTTAATAATGCAACAATAAAACTTCATAAAAGATAATCTTTTTTAATTGCTGCGGACTAAATTTTCTCTAATTAATCAGTTAACTTTAAATTAAAAAGAATCATCAAGGAATTTTCAAAAGGAGAGTCTGGACCAGCTTACATTCAATACATCTACAAATTTATCATTTATTTTAAAGGGGAGAAAAGGGAGTTACCCCTCCTACTCATCTCTCGCTTGAATCTTCCACTGTTGGCAGATGTTGAGAAGATTTAAGATAAGATGACCCAATATGGCCAGTAAAGGTGAAAAGAAAATTGCCTCGGACCCCTCAAGGAACAACACTGTTTTATATAGATATATATATATAGAGTATAGCAATCATGTAGGTATACAAAGACATGTGGAGCACCTACCCCTCTGTTGGTGGTGGGGTGCCTGACCCTCATCTCGGGCTCCCTGTGGGGGGACGGGCCAGTGTCAGGCGCACTCAGCGACACTGGTGTCGACTATGAAGAAAGGGCAAGCATTCAAACGTAAACCAACACTTTGGCTAAAGCTCCTTAACAAGTCTATGTATGATCTTTACTTATTAATAATTGCTTTACTTTCTTAATCGGACTACATTAAATTCATAGAATATATAAATAGATGAGTATTTGACAATCTGTGATGAGTTTGATAAAAAAAACAAAGCAGCTTGACTGAAATCTGAAGGTAGAACGTGCATTATTTAAAAGCATGATACATGCAAATGAAAATATTCATAAGATTTAATAAGCAATTTAAAAATCGAGTTATCCAAGCAAATTTTCATTGCTGCTTTTTAAAAATAGAAAAAATAAGTAAGGTTGGTAAAAAGCATTTAAGAAAATCCTTCATACAATTGTCAAAGATATATCTAATATACTAATTAACTACAGCAAAAGATGCAAACTGTATTTAGAATGTTATTCAAATCATGAATATCAGGGTACAAAATTTACAAATATAATAATTAGATTACTCAAGACAGTATAGAAACAAAGCACTACTTCCTCATTACCATACCAAACCATTATCTAACTAACTGATCACTATCTTCATGAAGTTTCTCACATCAAATAATCTTCCTTTTAGTGAACATGCAATTCACATTTTAAACAAATCAGATCCAGGGCTGTTGACAATTTGTAGAAGCACATTAGCGACAGGTATATGAATATACAGTCTGCATAATCTGCTAAACTACAAAGATGAAAACGTGCTGCAAGATTACTTGAGATCTCACCACTTGGCGGCCGACCCAGTCAAATTGCCAATCACAGTCATAGCTCATCTTGTCCATGAGATCTGTCAGTAGTTTTCGCAGGTAGTCGTAGTCGGGGGTCTCGAAGAAATCCAACCGACGCACGTACCGCAGATACGTTGCTAGTTCATCTGAATAGACCACAAGTTTTCAACAAACATTTGCCAATAATTTAAGTAACCTAAAACTAGCTTACCTTTTGCTTTATTTCATGCCCTCATCACTGAACATGACAATGATACTAAGTTATTCAACAGCAAAAGTTTCCAACAAACATTTGCCAAAAAACATAATAACCTTAAGCTACTTATAATCTTACCACCTGAATATTTTTCATGCATTGATTACTGATTCATGAGTATGAAATACCAACAGGTCATCTGATATTGACCAAGGTGAGATCTATACTTGAAACTAGTGCATATCACATTTGATTTTAATGAGATCGACTGTCACTTGCAAATGTAAAACTTCAAGAAGTAAAGCACTCGGGAATGGTCAAGTAATGACTAACTTTATAGGAAGATTTTGTGTTGTCACTTCAAAAGTCAATTCTGATATATATCACTGTTTATTTCTTTGAACTGTCATTGTTGCTTTAATCTGTTGAAATTACCTGGGAAATTTTCACACAAAACTTCAATAGGCGTAGCTCGTTTTGTGTCACCAATCTTCTGATACCTCTCTTTTAATGTGTCAGCTTTCAGTCCTTGCCATGGCAGACTGCCTCTCAAGAAGTACATGAACATGTGACCTAAAGCTTCTAAATCATCCCGCCGACTTTGCTCTGAAACAATAAAGAAACTCACTTATAACCATTATTTTGTAAAACAAATTTCATCACGACTTGAGTTTACAGAGACATCTTGTGGAGCTTCTTTATCACCTTAACAGAAAACATAACTTTAATGTATCACAATATTAATTATATAATTGCATTCAGGAATTATCATAATAAGCTACTTACAAGTAGTAAGTAGCTGATATATTATGGATAAAACAAGTTAGATCATATGACAGTACCAGATATACAGTTAAAGTGTTAACAGAAGACAGTCCATGGTATGAAAGAAGACAGTCCATGGTATGAAAGACTATCAGGCTAGTGAAATCTTTTTGTTACTGGTTCAAAAGTCAACAACAAATATCAGAACAACTGCATGAAGGTGTAAATGAATGGCAAGCAGGAATGGCTTTGGGCTGGTACATTCAAATAGACATGTGAAATATTAAAGCTTTGCAAAAATCACTTAAATGGTGTAAATAGTAATATACTTAAAACCATCTACAAATGCTTCATCAAAACTGGCAATATAGTATGATAACAGGTAACCTTAAAATAGGATGATTTGAAGGAAAAGTATTATTAGTGTAGTTTGTGCAAATATGTAAATGGCTGTAACACTTTCTTAATTCCTTATGTACACGTCTTCAAACATTACCTTTTATACTGAACAAAGTAAGAACAGGATATTGGAACTTTATGATTGACCTTTTATCAGTTTGAAATCGAATTCAAGATCATTATCCAAAATTTCAAATTTTCATATATATATATATCTTTTAACTATTTTTGTCCAGTATAAATGGCTTTTTAAAGAGATAAAGATCTCACCTTTGCCTAGATGTGTGTTTATACTCATATATCTGGCGGTTCCTGTGAGACTCTTGTGTTCCCTGTAAGGTATATGCTTGTGGGTCTCAGGGTCTATGTACTCTTTGGCCAGACCGAAGTCTATGATGTGAATGATATGCTGTTTTTTGGTCGATTGTCTTCCGATCAGAAAGTTTTCTGGTTTAACATCTCGATAAATAAGGTGTTTTGAATGGACGTATTCCATTCGTGATATCTGTGAAACAGAAACAAAGATTTTCACATACATAAGTATATGAAACATCAGAAAAGCAGTATCTTCCCATAAGTTTCAAAATTGTTTTAACTAATTGCACTTAAATATATTGAAAACTTGAGCTATTATTCATCAAAAGATGAAAAGCTGGAAAAGATAAAGGAAATTACAGTTTAATTTGCTGCTGAAGCCACAACCAAATTCAAATCAATAAACACTAAAGGCTAAAATTTGAGTGGTGATATTTAACATTTAGAGATGTGTCTTACCAACTGAATTGCTATCATTAGCACAGTTTTGAGTGAAAACTTGCGATCACACAAGTCGAACAGATCTTCTAGACTGGGTCCCAGCAACTCCAAGACAAGGGCATTGTACTTGCCACATGGGCCGAAGTAGTACACCTGAGGAACTCCATCTGCAACACAAACAACCACTCTATTTAGTGATGAGTGTCTGGTGTCTAGTCTCTTGTTGGAAATGTAGTCTGAGATGAGTCTGAGCGTAGAGATGACATAAGTGCAATGATACATCAGTCTTGTTTTATGAAACTAGTTTCAATACTTAGCCCATGACACCATGCATATATATATATGTTAATATCAAAGGGAGGTCACTCTGTTCTTGTTTCGTTTCATTCACCTTTTTGTTGCAAAGAAAAGTGAAATGAATAATCTGTTGTTAGATCGCCTAGATTATAGAGTAGAGATTAGTAGAATCCAGCATTATTAAAAGTGAAGGGTATTTAATTCATTGGATGTGTATTGTAAATCCAAGTAATTTTGTGTTTAGTTTTTAATCAGCTATTTGTAAAATGTTGTATCCTATCTGTGTATCTTTGCTGTCACATTAAGATATGTCAATATTTCTATACACCAATTGACATCACTTACTGATATTAATAGTTTGCAACATCAAGGTTAGCGAATTGTGGTGTAACCTTGGAGAATGGCTGGAATTAATACTGTACTGCACAAACTAACAAATAGAGCATTGCAACTCAACAGTGTATCACAAAGCTCAACCCCTGATAGGTTTTGTACTCTGGGAGTCTTCATTCAAAGATGAAATCACTAATCAATGTCCCTTAAAATTACTGTCAACCTTATCATAGCACATATTGTTACAGGCCATAGAAACTGGGAATGTGACAGAAACTTGATATGACAGCTCTAATCTGGTGTCCGATAAGGAAATCAAATCAACTTGTCATTGAGGGCATGTTGTCTCTTGTTTAACAGGAACTAGATTGGTCTGAGTTCAGCTAAACATGTTAAGTATAAAAGTGATCCTAACAAAAAAGCATATTTGCATCAATGTCCATGCAGCCTAGAAGATTATTAATATCATTATCCTTGTACTACCCTATTCATGTTTCAGTAGTGCAAAGCAAAATGCTTATTTTAACAAATAAATATTTTTCACATATTTTGGGTTTCATGAAAAAGTGATCATCTTATTAATTTTTTAACTTTATCTTCAGTAAATAATAATAGCTTTGTGAACATCAAACAATGAACCCTTTCTTTACAAATAACTCTTGAAATAACAGATGAAAAACAAATATTTTTCTCATATAAATTATCTGTTTCATCAGTGGCAAAGTTTCTCTTTCAGAATTAAATTTAATGCAATCTTAGGAGATAAAATAAGGAAACCGATAAAAGAATTTACTTCACAAATAATACTTGCAGTAGGCCCCAAACAAAAGAAATTGTGGACATTAACTGCAATGTGAAGGCCATGATTACGTAATCTGATTTAGTGGTAATGTATGATATTTAGGCTGAGTTCGACAGTGTTTTTGTGTCTAATTCTCTGCAGACGAGGGCAGCTCCGGCTCGTCAGTGGCTGATCATCTGAGATATGTCAACACAGATTGAACAGGAGTCTGAGGGAACTAGCCCGCTCCCTCTCTCCTCCGAGTGCCGACTCTTTGTTCAACTGCAAACACGTCTCATACATTGTTGAACCAACAGAAACTGCAGGTGAAGGCAAAGTAAAACCAAGAGTCTTAGTCTCTGGCCAAGTCAAATTTGCCAAGGTTTTTTCTTCCTGCATCCCTGTGCTCTTGATATGAGAGCTATGTATAAACATGAATTGTGGGAGGAAATATTGGTGTTTGTTCAATGAAGGACAAACAAAGTGAAAAATGCTGAACTGTGTTGATCAACATATCATGTAACAGCAATGGCATGCTTCCACTAAGCACACTAAGATCATCGACTGAACTTCTGATGTAATAACATACAAGTTGATTCTGGGGCAAAAGAGAACCTCTCATATTGACATGAGAATTTAATGTCTTTACTTTAAGGCTGACGTCAACTGAGGTTGTATGAAAATATTTACGTGATTCCAAATTAATCAAATCCATAACTATTGATAGTAGAATTATGCATGAATCAATATTCTCAAAGTTGCAACAGCAGCTTTTACCACAGATTAGATTAGAGTAGATTGTAAAGTACAAATGTTTTCTAAAAAATCGTAATTGCCGTTGGTGAAAATGTCCCCGGCAAAGAGAAGATTCATACTAGTCTTCTACTTCCAGGCTTGACAGCTCAATCAATACAATGTATCATTGATGTACTTCCACGTTTTGTTAGTGAAAAGTGCATTAAGGTTTTAAGTTCTGCCTATAGATTGTGATGATGACTCTCCTGGTTCAATATACCATTCTAGCCATTTAAATGCAGAAATTATGACCATGTAAGTACTAAACTCCGCTTCAGCTTGTTGGCCAATATGTTGTGAGACAGACAGATCTAATTAATCTGCGATCAAGAAACCTTCTGTAGCAAAGGAATTACTTCCATTTCGCTGCTCACTTATCTATTTCAAGTCCATTCCCTCATGAATACAGATACAATGTAAGAAACAAGTAATTTGAAATCGGTCTGCCATTATGTTAAGAGCTGCAATAAGAAAATTATAAAGATGGCTAAAGTTGCATGCAAGAGCTTTATTGGATTTGACCAACAAGGGGGATATATATGAAAGTGCAAAGACAATTCGTCTTAGAGAATTGAGCATCTAAAGAGTTAATTCTGATTCCAGTTTATTTCATCTTCTGGTATGCTCTACTAGGCTTGAAGCGAGTTTTAGACAATCAATACTTGGTAAGAAACCGTTTTAACAGGAGAGACAGTCATAAAGACAGGAAACCTATGGTCACTATTTCATCTTCAGCTGCTCCATTGGGAAACATTTGTCTGATCAGCGGAAAGAAGTTGCAAGCCATGAACTGTAACTAGTATAACTGTTACATGAAAAGGTCTTCCAAATTTAGGAAAGTTGTCTGACTGAAGTCTCATAATTGAAATAATGCGAGTAGAAGCACTAATTACAGAATATAGGTTGATTTGATTTACTTTGAGATCCTTTGATTAATATTGCCATTAGAGCTGTGATGATAAATCGTAGTATGAAGAATCATGATACTTAATCTGACTATATACGTATAATGATACGCTTTCTGTATTGTGATATGTATCGTTGACTTTAAAAAATTTTTATTTTTCCTAAAAATCAAGGGTCTTGTCAGAAGTTATACTTTTAAAATAGAAATCCATGAAAATAATGTGTTTCGTATCCTAATGAGATATCATGTTACCTAATGCATTAACGTAATGATTAATGACACGCACATGACGTCATGTCTTTGAGGGTACAGACTCTTGTTAGAGTTGGCTCATAGTCAATATTTCATCCTGCTTTGAAAATACTATGATGATGTCCAATTATAAGTAACTCTTTTTTGATAAAAATCGAGTTTATCTCATCTCGTACTGCACAAAATTGCATACAACAAGAAATATGTACACATTAACATATATAATATAAACATTCTACCTCATTTGAAGAAATAAACTTGTAGTTGTCAAGAAAAGACAAATATACCCTATCATTATCTGTAATTTGAAGACTGATATGCAACTATAAGTTATTACCCCCTGTGGTCTGTTTCACAGTAAATGGGCTGGATATTGCACTCCCTCCTGGATTCCGCGGAGGAATATTAAACATTCTGCGGCAGATTTAAGTCAATTCTGCACCCAATTTTACCAAATTCTGCAACTTAAAACACTACAAAAGAAGCCTAAAAGATATAATACATCATTTTCTACACAATTCTTACACTTCTTTTTGAGCTGGGTGATATTGAATTGCTGTCAAAGGAAAAACTTGTGAATGTAACATCTTGAGTTGTGAAAAATATACTCTGTAACCAGTATTTTAGTTCGTTTTTGTGTAACCATACATAATTTTTCCATGTATTTGTTTGTTTAAAAAAAAAATAATTTCAACTTACAAAATGAGTTAATTCTGCGGCAGAAAATGATGAATTCTGCAGACATTCTGCATAAAAATAACTTTACCGCGGACAATACCATTTTCTGCATTGGAAGCCTATTTCCGCGATTTTTCTGCAACCACTGAATTGCAGAATCCAGAGGGGACTGATATTGTAACCAATTTTGTAATGCCAATTTATCATCCAAGACTGTGTTCCAGCCTGTATTGATAACTTGATATCAGAACTCAGAAGACACACAGAGATTCTCCATATAGCAAAATAAACAGTTTGTATTGGCGAAATATTGCAATATACTGACTCAACTCTACCTCATAAGTAATATGCTTTTACGTTTACGAATGTATCAATTAGGATTTCAAACTATCACCATGGTAATTCTGTGAGTAAAGAATTACAACTTCCAGAACAAGCATTATGTAAGAGCAAGTATTAGGCAAGTATATAACATTAATATAGAGTCTAATGTACAGCAGCTTAGTTCGAGTGGACTAATACTGCGGCAGATGTCAGCAATGTTGTAGATAAGGAAGATCTGTAGCATTCTACATTCTGACACTGTTACCAGTAGGAAGTAAATCAATAAGGGATATTATAAAGGTCTTGATTGACCACAGAGATAATTGACAATAAGGCTGGCGACTCACGAAGCAATGGCAGACAGACAGCAGTGCTCTCTGTGTAGATCACCAAGTTGGACTACCAGCACTTTTCATTGATTGAATGGCGTCAGTGTCAACATCAATCCAATTTTTTTATCAAGAATAACATGATGAGATAATTGAAGGGAGTAACAACCGCGAGGCTCAAGGGCCTAGGCAAGTTAAACACCTGGGCCTCTCCTTAGTGCAATGTTAAAGAATAGGAGTTAAAGTTGCTTTGTGAAAGTACCACCAGGAGCTTAGGGAACTGATAAACAAAATCTTTGATTGGCTGGTTTGACTCTAATTTAATATCATTGAAATCAAATCATTGATTCATTCCCTTGTCTTATATTTGGTTGTTCATTGTCCCTCATCTATGATCTGACGGAATCATAGATATCTGTGTCCACATGACCTTAGAAGAGGAAATTACCCTGAAATGACAGCCAATCAGTTGGTAGGGCCGACCATTACTTCACCAATCTGTTTTCAGCTCTCTTGAGCACTTTAGTCTATCAGTAAAGATGTCTATCTCTGTATTTTTATCAATATTAATTCATATCAGCAAAGCATGCATATGTTTTGGGTATCATGTACTCCATGTCAAATCACTTTTCTTCTCTGGAACAATGGGCCCCTATACCTAAGAGATATCAACACAAGACAATCTTTCAAATCAGCCCATAAGACATTTTTGTTCAGACAATCTCTCCCATAAACTTCTCTTCTTTTTAAGCACTGTTGTGCAATCATTGATTGGATAATAAGGCACTATAGAACTTCATCATCATCATTATTATTATTCCTATGCAGATAAGCAATAGAGGGCTACACATTACTCAGAAAAGTGACTGATGTGTTACTTTCATAAATTTGAAAGCACGATAGTGATAGGTGATAACATAACTTACTGTCGACATGGACCCCTATGGGATTCGGTCAAATCATAGATGAGTGACAAGTAAAAAAACCCCATAAGACTAGGTAGTGATTTGATTTTAATCAGATTGGAAGCTCCTGCTAACAAACTTTTCAATTTCCAAGCACTCAGAGAGTTCCCTTCAAATTTATCATAAGGTTACCAATATAAGATCTGCAAATGAAATCTAGAAAACAATACCAGCATAAAATATTCAAATGATACTGAAAACTTGTTTCGATTCATGTAGCACAAATGTCAAATGATGTACCTAAGGTCAAAAGCTAAACTTGTTTTTCCCTCTAGATACAAGAAGAAAATCAATATCCTATTATATACAAAGTGAACTGGCTACCTGATAGCATTAGAGGAACCTACGGTAATAGAGGAGTTCATGCTCATAATTAACAACAGATACATTACTCTTGTCGAGACACACACCTCTTTGATTTCAGTAATACACTCAACTTCCTTAATTTGATTTAGAAGGTCAAATTAACAAAACAAATACCATTTTCAAACCTTGTTAAACCAATTTTACAATAACATCAGCCCATACCAAATGTGTTGTGTATTTTAAGTAAATATTTCTCAATCTAAAAATAGCTCTGATGAAAGTTAAACAGGTTTGCTACACAGGCTATTTTTCTAACCACTATAGATGCTATAAAGGTTTTTAAAAAAAGATATGTCCCTATAATACTACAATTTCAATTTTATAATGTGTCAAATAAATGATAAATGCCAAGCAGGTATTATTTTCCGTTTAATCAATTTTATAACATATTACCTTATAAATATATATGTATTTATAACATTTTGGGACTATGTATAAATCTATTTAAGGGTTAAGAACCTATGCCTGTTATTCCACAACAAATTTTCATATTATTTCATCCTACCCTTAAAGAAAGCGAATGGGGGAACCTGTTTAAATGATGATGATGTGAAACAGGCCTGTGGTATCAAGGTGACAAGTGTGATCAAACAGGGATGCCAAACATCCTTGCTTGCTAGTGTTACATACAGGCTAGCTCCATCTAGATCTCCACAAGCAGACAATGGAACTAGTTACACAGACTGGTCCCAGTGGTGCTTTCTTCATACTGTCACTCTCCCTGTGATATAGAGCTATATATACTAGTGGGTAATATCATCCACAGTCTGCAGTTCTTAACATTTTACCCTAACCAAAACATACATGGAGAAGCAAGTCCAGACTTTGGATGAACACTGCTGTTTCCAGGAGGCTCCTTTAAACAATTTAATGAAAGTGTCATTTTTTAAAACATTTTTTTCCAGACACTTTGGGTCAGTCAAAACAGTTGGTAGCGAGCCCTGTAGACAGTTCTTCAATATCAGTTTTTTAAGGATTCAATAAACATTACAAAATGAATGGACTGGTGAACACTAAAGACACACTTTGAGAGTATTTGGAATCACATTTGCTAAACTCAATGTTATCATTTTATCAAGAACTGACAGTTGCTGAAAAGCATCATATTGACGCAAATAAGTTCAGCACACTACTGAAGTGTTTAACCATATTTAAAGGCACAATCATTATCTAAACCAATGACTGTTCTCAATTAGTCAAACATAATTTTCAAAACTTATCTAAAGGAAAGCGATGAAATTTGAATTGATGATGTTTGAAAGAATATATTAACTGGCATTTATGTAATTGGTAAATTTGATTTCAGCTTTAGTATGTACATAAGGACGTTCTTTGATTTTCACAGAAAACTCTTAATTGCCATGTAATTGGCAATTTTTGACAAATATTTATTTTGAATGGAAATCATCATAATTGGTATTTTGACAGGTTTGAAAGCCAAATAAATTAAAACTAAAGGATTAAAGTGCTTCCTGTTCATAACTGAATTGCTATATAAAATATATAAAATCTATTGAATTTATATATACACAGCATTTATTTAATAAAAAGGCATCTGTATGAGAGAAAAAGACATAACAATGCTACAACTACAGAAAGTGTGTGTGTGACAGGCATAACACATAAAGAGAATACACCTCTATCCACTGAAATAATTCCCAGCTGTTGTGTGAAATAACCAATGTAAGCTAAAGGTAAGATGTATTTCCAAAGATCATTAGATGACAGTGTAGAAGATCAGAAGCGAAGGACGGAGGAAGATTTGTCTACCAACGAGCTACCTTAGATCAATACCTCGACTGTTTCGAGGCTATGGACAAAGGCAAGGTATGCAAAGTAAGAAAAGGCATTTTGCTTCAATGAACAAGAAATTGCATCGTGGTTTAATGTCTGCTTCACCCTTGTAGGATAAGCAACTGAAAGGTTATGACATATAACCTGAGAGGTAATCTATTCTCTATTGTTTCTGGATAAGCTATCCTCATATAAATGATCTTGAGCGTCATTGCATCTCAGGTATGACATCTTCAATACAAAGCTAAAGTGAGAACAGTTCACCTACCCTTGTAAGTAGTTTGATTGCTGTCACATAGAATTTGGTAATTTGAAAACATAATATGTGGTTTAATGTCTGCTTCACCCTTGTAGGATAAGCAACTGAAAGGTTATGACATATAACCTGAGAGGTAATCTATTCTCTATTGTTTCTGGATAAGCTATCCTCATATAAATGATCTTGAGCGTCATTGCATCTCAGGTATGACATCTTCAATACAAAGCTAAAGTGAGAACAGTTCACCTACCCTTGTAAGTAGTTTGATTGCTGTCACATAGAATTTGGTAATTTGAAAACATAATATGTAGTTGGCCCCTTCAATCAAGGTGACCATTTTCAAACATCAAAAATGATTTACAAAAAACATTAAAATTAGCATCCATATCAATTTGTAGTAATGAACTCAAGTTTTAAAGTTACACTCCAGCAATGAAATAATGTCAGGGAATTTTGGCTGTTGGTTAATATTTCACACCCTGAAGTTAAAACCTCTAAAAGGCACAACACAGAAAAAACTTTTGAAGCACAGACATGTGGAACATGATATACCCCCGACTCTGTGATAGCGTGGTTATAATAATGCTGCATAACGATCAGGGACAATGAAATAACATATCCTAAGAAAGTCAAAGGGAACAATTTTCATTGGAAATGCAACAAACACAATATATTACAGAAATTTACATCAGAAAACTGTATTGATATTCTTAACAACTTTTACACCAAACTCTTCTTATTCATGTTGAATAATGGTGAGGTTAAAACGCCACTATCAAGAGCATTTAACTTGTATCATAGCTGCTAGTATTGTTGCAGGGAGAAAGCCTGCAACATCATTGTGGCTATGCACTACGGCACCTTTTAATAAAGTGCAAAGATTAGACAAAATGAAGATCGTTAAAGTCGAGACTCAAAGCTTGGGACAGATTGCATGGAAACCAGCTCCAAGTCAATTTCTTAGAAAATATAAAAAATATCTACAGCAACAAAAGCCTTTGCATAGCTTTCAAACACTTTGTGTTGCATATACTGGGCTCAAAGTTATGCTGTGCTTGCATGTTTTAGATTGCAGAGCAGGTTGAAGGAAGCTTGTATGATTGTTGTCGGAGTGATTGACAGGGAACATGGTGGCAGCATATGCATCCCCTGTAGTGGTGTTATCTGAACCATCTGTTCACAGGTCCTAGTGCTCCCTCCCTCCCTCTCTCCCATCTGGCACCTGTTGCATGTCCTAACATGCAGCAACCTCACCTTCTCACCAGCATCGAACTACACTAGCTACCTTGTGTTCATACCATTCTTCACATACATAATACACGTTGCTCATACTTATATATATATGCATACTTAAAATTTATTTTGAGTGTTTAAAGATTCATGTACACACTTGTCACCTTATGTTAGTTAACTCGACAAATGGATGCTGTGTTAAGCAGTATTGATGTGGATACTTCGAAAATAATTTTTCTAAATGACTTTAAAAAATGCTATGCTCCAAAACAAAAATTAAGCTCTGATCCCAAAGAAACATTTTATTTTTTATTTAGCCTTTTTTTCATGCAAGATTAATTGACCAGTCGGACTAGAAACGTATCTTGCCTGTATGAAATGTGAATTGATAGATATAATATAAACGAGAAAAGAAGTGAAGAACAAGAACAAGAACCAGATGACATAATTTATGTGATAAATATTGATATGTTAGATCTTGTGAGGCTCATTAATACATATTTATCAAAATTAGACACCCTATCTGTCCAATAGTTTTGAGAGTTACTTAATTGCTGCAAAGACCATTTTTAAAGATAAACCTTATTGTGGAAAATTTTCCAGAATAAGTTAACTGATAACAAATGTTTGCTTAAATTGATGAAAAGCAAACTGAGTAAGATAGATATACAAGTCACGAAATCAAAAGAAAACGACTCGTAAACAACAAATCCAAGTAAATTGTGACAAATCAAGGCTGCTTGTTAACGGTTACCATAGAAACCAACTAATACAAAAGGATACATGTTGCAAACATAATAACAATTACTCGATGTCTTGATTCTTTCAATTCTTTTTCACAAAACTAACCAAATACAGAACTTAAAATAAAAACATCTATCGCAAAAAAATTAGACAAAGTAAAATTAAGGGAAAAAAAATGTTTTTAATTCAATGTGATTGAAACAAAAATTCTTTGTTGACATATATCAGAAATAGATATGTCAGCGCAATGCTTCAAATTTTATATCAATAGTATCACGAAACTCAAACACATTTGGTTTATTTTAATTTTCAATTTATGAATTGCTCCTTAATGACGTAGAAGAAGTTCAAATTTATTTATGTGCTCTGGTCATTGAGATATCAATTAAAGAAGGCACATTAGAAAATATTAGAGCAAAATTTAAATGTAGGAAACTTATTTCCAAGAGTTATGACTTTAAAATTTTAATGTATAAAAAAGTTATATTCAACACTAATGATGTCAGCACAGGAGTGTGAAAACTCTTCCCTGAATCCCTAAATCATGGACTTAGCTGTTTATCGCATCAAGTCACAGAACTTAGTCAAAGAATCAAGCAACTTTGGTAGTTTATCATTCAGCGAAAGAAATCACGTCACTGACCTTCCATTGATATTTCAGGTCGGTCAAAGGTAAAATATTGTATGGCAATAACCTGGGACTGAGCACAAAGCATGACGTATCAATTTTCCAAAGGCACTGAACCACCTTAAGAAAATACCAAATTTATAAACCGTGACAAAATATCTTCAACATTTCAATTTCATTTTGTTTTAAAAAAATAAAATGGGTTCAACTATACTTAACTGAATCCAAGTCAGTGTACCGCTTGAAATAAAAGATATCAACTGATGAGCAATAGAGTAACTTGTTACAATAGCTCGCCTTACAATGTTACATCATACTGTAAAAAACACGGTAAATCGCCTTGCATATAAAATCATATCTAAGCATAAATTTGATGAATAATCAAACATAGATCGGTTTATCCTCACAGGATGATATTGTCCTGGAGATAAAAACATATCCATATTTCACTTCCAGTGAATCATATATAAATCAGATATCACTTAGTGACTGATGAAGATGATTAAGATAATATCAAATTATATGAGTTTTTAACTTACCGGGTACCTGTCATCTTAGTTAGTTGCATGTGATCCACAGTGATGCAGTGTTGCATCTAGAATTAAGTAAATGTGGGCCAACTGGTCCATCACATTTCAAAAAGTGGGCCACCTTCTCAAACCAAATGGGCACACAATTTGACTAAAAAAGAACAAGTCATGTAACCGATAACCCATCATGTAAACCATAGCTGAATATTGATCTAGGCCTAACACTCTAATGTTGGTTAAATAGTTTTTTCATCAAAACGTAACCAATCGTATTTTGAAAGCCATTTCTTTTGAAATTTATGTTCATATGACTGCTTCCTTTTTCTGTTAGAGTTTTTTTATTCAATAGCATATACACATTCCGTTTCAATGTCGCTATCCCTATCGCTT
Source organism: Phorcus lineatus (assembly GCA_921293015.1). Classification (NCBI taxonomy): domain Eukaryota; kingdom Metazoa; phylum Mollusca; class Gastropoda; order Trochida; family Trochidae; genus Phorcus; species Phorcus lineatus. Next base: position 53,670,587 of record OV121081.1, read on the forward strand.
GATTCCGAAGGGTCATGATCGTCTGCATGCAAGTTTGACGACTGGGATTTTCAACAGAGACATCAGTTGTTTGTACTTGGTTATCAGTGTTTGTACTTGGACTACTTTCCTGTTGATTACAATTTCCCGACTCGCCAGAACTCTTTGAAAAGTAGTATGTTAACTTTCTTGCCTTTTTGGACATGTTGTTTTCATAAAGTGCATTCAACTTAGTTCGTATTGTAACCTTTTGACTTTAGAGCTTCGCCATATAGTCATGCCACGCTAATCACGAGATTTTACTGCTTATTTGGACCAATCAAATCGCTAGAAATATAGAATTGGTAAAGTCAGTTTCCAAAACGATTACTTCCGAGTGAATGACAACGAGTTTTCGGAGTGTTCTATAATTAGATTTGAAAAACCAAGTTTCTTATTCAAGGTGCACACACGTATGTTTCAAATACTTCATTAAAAACATATTTGTTTGCGCTTAGAGATATTCAAATTGCGCCCAATCGTTGTATAATGCGTATCTGGTTGCCCACTACTTTTGATTTTTTGCACCAAATGTAAAATGCGTAAATACGCAAATACGCAGCCTAGATGCAACACTGGTGATGCCCCCTTTCAAAACTTTTAATCCAACCTAATCATCTTATTGCCACTTTTACCAGAAACAACACATACCAAACATAAAATAAAAAGGTTTATATATTACACAGTCATCAAATATTATATTTAGCATCTACAGCCCCCAATATGCACTAAGTTCAAATTGTTTCCATGAAAACCAAGCAAAATGAAAAAGAATAACCAAAGTAGCAAAAGGCACCACCCAAGCACTAGATCTAAACACATACAAGGTTTAGTAAAATAATACTCATTAGATTTTTAGATATAGGCTGGAAAATTACCCTACCCCCATATGCACAAATTTCAAATTGTTTCCACTGTAACCAGAAAAATATTTAAAAATTGAGTAGCAAAAGGCACCACTCAATCACTAAATCTAACCACATAACAAGTGTCGAAAAAAAATGTTGAAAGTTTTTTGAGATATGGTCCGGCAACAAATGCATCCCCCCCATATGCGCTAAGTTCAAATTGTTTCCATGGAAACCAGAAAAAATAAAAATCAGAATAAGCAAAATAGCAAAAGGCACCACGCCACAACTAGACCTAACCACATACCCAGTTCTGTAAATAAATATTGAATGGTTTTTGAGATATGGTCCGAAAAGCATTTCGGAATTTCGGAACCAAAGACGGAACTGAAAACATTGTTTCTCCTGCAAAGCTTTGCGGGGGACATAATTCTCATTTTCACTGAGGGAAATCACTTTGATAATCAGTTGATTAACCTATTTCTATAACATCCATTTTGGTATGTTAACAAGAATATAAACAAGTCTCCTTTAAATGACAATTTTCATAATCAACAATTTGAGATATAACACATTTTAACAAATGTTTTTAATTACAAAGATCAAGAGTTCACATATGTAAAAAAAAAATTCATATTGAATAATAAATGATCTATTTATAGCTGACACAACAGCATTAGCTCAAGAACGTACGTCAAACACTCACTCAGTGTTTAATCATCAACAGCAGTTCAATTCTTTGTTGAGGTAACTTGTCACACCCTTTCTTGATTACACCTCGGTCAAGTCTTTTCAGAGGATTTAACTAGGTCCCAGATAACCAGGTGTACTTTAGTGAATAATTGATTGATGAGAAATTCTAAATCTAACTAAAAATGTTGTAGATTGTTTTCCTTGTTTTATTAACATAAGCAAATATCAAGCATGATTAATATTTATTTACCTTCATAAAATTCAATAGTTAATGTTAACTTCCTGACTCTTAAACTTTGCGGAAATAAATTAGTAGGGTCTCATTTTAGGAACATAAAGATCTACTTCTTGTGGTTTGTCAATTCAACAGCAAGCTTCTAAACAAACTACCGGTATATGAAAGTCATTATAACCTGTAACAAAAATCCAATTGCCAAAATTTCAATTTAGAATATCCAATATTATTTTACCAAGAATAAAACTAATCAAACCCTGTTTAGTTTTCATGTAAACAAACCTATCAGTTCTAAATAAAGACAATATCACTAGGCAATACAAGCTAGCAATGATGTCTCTCCAAAACATGGATCTGTATTGATCAATAAAGCTCTTCTAAAATTATCTTGGGTCTTGAATATCTGTGTGGCAAGTTATAAATGTCACATGTCTCTTTCCAGCATAAACTAGTTGAATCCCCTTGATACTGATTCAATATCCACCATATCAGCTCTAGTCTTGCTCTTAGACCTGTGTCAAACTGGATCCATTTAAGTTAACAAAACATACTTTGAACACGGATGTGTACAAACACTGGACTATCTGACAACTTGGTCAACACAAAGAACTTCTCTCCAAATACAATATTAGAGATGAAAGTATCTATCATCCAACTTGCTAGATTCTCAGAATGTGAGCAAACATTCAAAATGGAAGGCCAAGCAGTAAATCCAGGGTCAAATATGTTTTATGGAGGAAGGAACTGAAATACATATGATTACTACACAAACAATTATAAACCTAAACATTTTCGGACCAATCTGACTTTTCTGGAATTGGCTCTAAAAAGGAGGCAAGGTTTCCCATGAGATAACATGGCTGGCAATCAGGGCTGTATGAAAGTGACTGAATGGGTATGTACTTCCTCCTATCAACAAGCAGATTATTGATAGGGCCTGTTAATCAAGACAGCATTAAAGCGAGTGGACCAGTGAGGATGTTATGGGCTACCATGGGATCATATTCACCAGCACTGGCAGCCCCCTGCCATGCTACATGGTGTACCAGCCAGCAATGAAGCCAGTGAACATCTTCATGTGGTCCAACCCACTAAGAACTGCACTCCCTTGGAAAATCAATAAAGGCCTTCACAGAAGATTATCCTGCCCATCTGATGTGTGTGATACTGCAAGATGTAGGCCAGGTGCTGTTTCTTAACCACTCAACACCATTCACAAACCCAGACTATCTCTTCAACAACTTTACATGAATTTCTCACATCATGTCTACATGTGGTGTTGAGCTGCCACTCATGTTTCATGCAGTGGTCCAGAGTTCAAAGATTTTCCATTCCTCGTCTTGCCTACATGTATATTAACATAAAGCTAGCAGATCCATAACGGTCCACTTGGCACCACTGCTCCCAGGGGGAACCAGTGCAGTACTTCATAGCAATGTGGATAGTTGGACATAAGTGCAAGCAGTAGATTGCAAATAGACCTTTAAAGCAGACATATGCAGGCCACTCACCTTGCTTGATGAATTGAAAATCAAGGTTTAATAGCACCAAAATTGGGCCAAACGCAACCATTACACTCCTTCTGCGCGTTTAAAATGATCACACTATAGGGTTTATATTATGTGAAAGGAAACCAAGATGATAGGTTTCATTGTTAATTGTATTTTGAATAAACTCCAATAAAACAACTTCATGAAAATATTTTGCAAAAGTTGAAATTTAACTGGACCTGAATTCTAGTATATTTACAAATTTATGAACAAATAAGAGCAGTTCAAGAAGGAAATACACAATTTAATCTCCACAACTTATCTTACTTCCTTTTGCAATTCAATAGTACACCTTGACCCACAATCTTTTCTCAACTCAAGACTTAACTTATCAAACAAAGGTACTGCTATCACCTGCTCACCAGGACGGTTAACCTACTTAAACAGTAAATGATATCTGTCATCACTTTACAATGCATACTAAAGCATAAAAACATGATTTAAATTTAGCAGTATATCATAAAATGCCTATCTATCTAATCACAAAGTAACTGATGCTATAACAACTACTGTTCATCCATCAGAATGTTTTCTCAATACTCCTGACGAAACATAACAAACAAAAGTTTGCAGTTGATGTGAAGCCCTGAATGACAGTTGCACAATTACACAAGTATTGTACTCCCCCTATTTAAACCTCTCTTGACAAACAATGACACTGTTGATACAGATACCAATCCTCTCCACTCCATATTATATTTATAACATTCAGCCTGGTGTTGGATTCAGAAGGTTCACTTACATGCTTGACTGAACCAACTTACTACCCCAACCTTCAAAACGATTGTTCAACATACTAAATATAATCTACCTATCAAAACAATCCACACAAACATGCCATATTTACTCAAAATAGTATATGCTGCAGACTTTCCCTTTCACCTTGAGAATAATGTTTGCAAAACCCATTTTCTGGATATAAATTGTAAAAGGTAGACAATGGTTTCAACATAAACTTGCTACACCTCCCAGATCCAGCAATATTTCCTGCTTTAACAGCTATGCTATTTTTGACATGCTTTCACAAAGACTTGCACGACTTCATTATACATGGTCTTTGTGTTTGAACTACATATCAAACAATGCTTCACAACTCCAGACCTGCTAAATGAGGCCTTTTTGCAGCAGGAGAACTTGAGTAACACTTCAGAAGACCAAAAATCAATTTCTGAACTCATCATAGAAATAATCATTCCATATAACATAGATATTGATTGTTGGAAGACAGGAAACAATGCACATTGCCTGTAAAGGATATAATTCCACGACATGATTTATAATGATCTCCTGTTATGATGAGGCATACGAACTCCGAATCAGTAACTCAGTTAGTTACATGAGTGAGTAATATGCTTTTCAGACTGAAAGGACAATGTGGAATTGATCTGTAGATACCTGAACTACATTGTTTTCTGTAATTATGTGTGTGTGGGGAGGAACAGCACCTTCCTTTGCTCACTACTTAAAACAATTTGCCAAGGTAATTATTGATAGCTGTCCTGTGAACCCCTAGGAGCCTGTCTCTGTCTGTTTGCCTCTCTCCTGTGGCAGACTGACAGATAGGCAGTGTTTTGTATGTAGTCACCAACTAACTTGAGAATGTTTAGTATTGTTGTAGCAACGCTTCGTCTGTGTGACACAGCTAGACCATTGCTAGCAGTTGAGGAAGGAGATTAAGATGGAGGTTGTTAATAAAACAGTCATCAGTTATCAAAACAAAAAAACACAAAATAAATTTGATACTAAATTTATGTGGTGAATATTTCTTTTTAATCATTCCATCAGATAGGAAAGAGAGGACTTTGACTTGAGGATTGTTATGATTGAGAAGCATTCATCCATGAGATGTTAACTCTCTGGTTGATTAATGTTTACTTGTCACAAGACAAGGGTATTTATTGTTCCAACTTTAAAACATTCCCATTAACATTTGAAGTAAACGCCATACATTTTAGGAAATAATTGTAAACAGTTTAAAGATAAATGATCAATGGGTGAGCATTAGTTGCTCAAGGGCAGGTGACATGTTCAAAATCTCCACAGCAAAAGATACTTTGCTATTAAAAGAATTAGTTCCTTTGCAATAAAATAAGGCAAAGATAAAATGATGTCCAAATAACAACCTACAATCAATTATCAAAGTTCATGCTTCAAGAAGATTGTTTTCATTAATCAGGGCTCCTGATAATTATTTGGACTCAGGGTTATTTCACTCCTCTAAATAAAAATTGAGGAGTAAAATTATCACATGGCAAAAAACTAGGAGTATTTCAAGGTTTATCGTTTTAAGATCCTCATTCCAAGTTAGCATCTTTATCGATGTTAGTCGTTGATTATATTTTCCACACGTGTAAATAAACGAGTGATTTCTCTTTGACGCAATATAAAATCGGTAATCTTTGTTTTCATACAGGTTGGCATCAAGTTGACTACTATTCGAGATGTAAAGATCAGACATGTAGAAATAAATTTTATTTAAATTTTACAAGTCACGATTACTCCTGTAAACAAATACCTGGCTCGTATTTTGGGAAAGTTTTGCTTTTCTGTCATTCATTGATTTCATTATTAATGCGCATATATGAATTACCTGTGCGTATTTTACGCAGATACGCATCCTATCTGAAGCCCTGATTAATATGATAAAGTAAAGTTAATAGTTTATATTTAGAATGAGAATGTTAGTATATAGCCATACTTGTGATTTATAATTTGGTCTAGACAATGAATAATCTCTGATAACATCAGAAACAGTAATTACAGAACAATGATGTCATGCCTTCCATCTCCTGATGTATGATGACGACAATTCAAACAAGGAAAACATAAAGAAAGAGTAACATAAACAACATAATACACTAAACAAAACTCACAAAGAAAATTTGCCATGATAAAATAAGGACTATTAACTGAACTAAGCTCCTTAACCTGAATCTCAGGAGGATGATACTTGAATGCTTTATTTACACAAATTATATTCGGAAATGTTTTCAAAGTTTTTGTATTTATAGAATGGTTGTGTCCTGTTTCCTGAAATGTTTCCTTGTCAAAGTGTCTGATTCATTCACAAAGACAGCCAAGTAAAACTAAACTAGTTATAATACATAACTAGAAGAGATTTCTCACAACAACATGGTGCATTCAATGCTCAATAATTACTCTTGTATTCATCTAAACTAACATGCGATTTCTTGGGATTCCAGCTATTACTACGGGAGAAAAAGCTAGTAAATCAGTGGATTTACATAACCATCCTATCTGTCAGCTAACAGTCAGCTCATGTTTTTATTGCTACTTTATTACTTTAGAGGCCATACAAAAAAAGTAAGCAATGACAAAAACCTGAATAATTTACCAGGTTACAAAAAAGAGAGCAAAATTAATGCTTTCATTATATTTGAGAATAAATCCTCGTAACAACTGAACTCAAACGATTCAACAAATTATAATTACTTCCTACATGAGTATTCAGGGAAATTTTAACCAATTGTCATTGACAAGATGAACTATTCTGAAAAAAAGCCTCATAAAAACACAATGAAAGGATAGCTAATAAAATCTGTCTTTGATGATTTTATAACAAGGTAACTTAAAAAGGTTTAATCTGATGCAGGTATAACCATAGGGCCTAAGATTTTCAAAGAAAATATTGGAACACAACAGACAGCAATCATCTCATCTTAATATCATTTAAGGATACTGCTGTGGATATTTCCTTTCCTTAACAATAAATAAATTCATAGGTTAAGAGTAAATTGTGAATATTCTGAAGTTGCAACCTGTTGATGATCCTTTAGATTAAAGACATGCAAATGAAGTGAAACGCTACATCTCAACTTGCAATGTGTATTATTCAAAATTTACGGGGGGGGGGGGGGGAATGGAGAAATATTGCAAAAAGGGGGATATATCTTCTTTCGTCTTTGACATTTTACATATCAATAGGTTTTGTTTTTAAAATCCTTAATAACTTGAAAGAGAACTGTAACTTAAGTTTCGGTAGACTTCAACTGGGGAATATATATATCAGATATAAATATATATACACACACACACACACACATAAATATATATATATAATTATTGGATCTTGTGATGGGTACTAAATCTTGGCAAAGCTTCTTAGACGACAATCTGACCTTTGCTTTTGAACATAACGATGAAATTAGATTAGACTGCTTTTAGCCAAATTGATGCATCCCAGTAAAAACTGCTTAGGACTTATAGTGTTGTAGCTTGCAAAATTAAACTAAAAATTCCTGTAATCCTTACAGGGGCAATCACAGAGTTTGGATTTTGGAATAAGGAAAGATATATTTAGATATTAATACAAAGAGACTGCAGAATATGCCTCAAACTTCTTCAAAGTGTTGCACAATTGTCTAACATAATGAGGGTCTGACATTTTTTAATGAACAACATTCACCTGATTACCACTTATTATTCCAATAGATTTTTAGACTCCTTTAATGAGCCTTGAACTAAGAAAACAACAACACTGAGTTAGTCTCAACTGGTGCAGCATTAAGATTAAATTTTCAAAACCAACAAACTGTTTCTTTGCTTAGTGCAAATCTGTTGCTGTAACCTTGAAAAGAGCTATAAGATCACAAAAAGTGGCAACATTTGGCAGATAACAGTAACGGGATATAGTACCAAAATTTAAATAAAATCCATCAGATTCGTCTAAAGATACTGTTATAACCTTGCCGCGACCTTTAAAAATACCGGAAGATACCCACTATTACTGAAATTATTAATCCCTCACAGATTTATAATACATTATATTTTGTTATTCAAGTTGACAAGTTTAAAAACCTTTGCTTTACTCTAATATCAATTTCATCTAACATACATTTTAATCAATGCATGATATCCAAATCTTTAATATCCAATTCAAAGAAATTATCCCTGTACCTTAGTTGTATCAATTGTTATCTTTGTTAAGTGTGGTCAAAGTAGTGAAAAGGCCTTCAAAGTTAGGGTGCATGGTATTATCAACATATTGGTATATTGCAATAGTGGAACAACATGTTAGACAATTTGCAAAGTTAGCAAATATCTCAACACCTATCGATACCTAAGCAATACGCTTTTTCTATATCGTAACATTGTCATAAGGAGCAATACCAATCCTTACTACAACTCTCTGAAATGGAAAAGGCACTGGATGTCTTAGAAAGCACCTGTTAGTCTCAATACATATTGAAGACTCTGATCAACACGATTTTTATATCCTTGAAAAAAATAGTAATACAGTTGAAGATTTTCATTGATAGTAAATGATGACACAACTTTGATGTTTCAGACACCTATTAGCATAAAAGATGTTGTCTTGACGAGAAAACCATTACAAACAAAATGCAACTTAACAGTATTTCCACACATACAAAAAAATGGGTAAGATATACTTAATTTGAATGATAAAAACTAACTACAACTTGATCAATGTCAGAATGTGTACCTCAAGTCAACTTGCATGGATGAATAAATTTTTACTTTAAAGATATTAATCAAAACAAGTAAACTACAAAATGACATACGTCATACGCACAGACAAATTGACAGACACACAAAAAAGCCATTACTATGATAACTATGTCTCATAACTTGGGGCATAAAGTTCATTTTGATACATTTGTGAACATGTGACCAAATTTCATATTAATGCATTAGTTAAGAAAAGGTTGCAACAACAAATATCACCATGAGATATAAAATTTTTTGGCAAATCATGAGAAACAGTCATGCATCAAAATGGGAAATCATTTAAACTGAAAATGGCGCAATTGTTATTTTAAGCTGAAACTGGCAAATTGATGGCAATGCAAAAAATCTCCAAGTAAGAGTTAAACAAAAAGTAATGAACCCCCAAGTACAAGTACCTAATTCTCTCAATGAAGTGTCAAGTATTTCATTGTGAACAAATATTCCGAATGCCTGCTCAAAGCATGAAATAATGGAAAATAATTTGACAGCTCTTCAAAATACAAGTTCCACATATGTGAAGGCAAACTTATGACAACATAAAGGACATTCGTACCTAGTGACTGTAAAACTGTAAAATGGAAAAAGAGAAATCTCATGATACTATAAATTTTCTTAAACATGTTGCATCAGCTGTCAAAATTGCCTGGAGACTATCAAGGAGTAAAGTAAACCTAATCAATTTATAGATATTGTTACATTTGAAATTAAACAGCTGACAACAGTCTTTCTAAAATGTATTTTCATTACAGTTGTGACAATATATCTCAGTATCAAGTATCTTGATTCTTTATCTGACAATACATGTATCAAGATACGATCTCTGTACTCTGATATGAAACGTAAATTGATTATTTTGCATAAAATTCAAGGTCTGTCAAATGATTTTGTATTGTGACATGTATCGTATTGTTATGAGATATTGTGATACGAATTGTATTAAGAAATGTATGTATCATCACAACTCTAATTTACATACATCTATTACTCATCTTATGTTTGTATTATGTGAAATTGTGTGTCATACCTGCTTGTCCAAGTTGTTTGTAGAACCTGTATTCCAGATGCAACTGAGGTGCCCTTGATTTCATAGGTTCCTGAAAGTAATTAGTAAAAATATAGGAAGAGTGCAAGTGAATTCTTAAATACACATATACTTAACAAATATTAAATACTACCGGGGTAAGTGACACAGAACAAAGAAGATGGATTAGATATTGACCTAAGAAAACATTTTTTGAGTCTAGGTCATATATACATTCTTAGTATCCATTTTCTTGAAAGCCAAGTGAATTAACACTATTTCTTTTCTAATTCATGTCACAACATCCATATCAATTTCTTTAAACGTTTTTGGAAAAGTTATTGGAACATTAATGGAACCTAAACATATATCTTTGTAATGCCATCACAATTTGTTTCTGATTGTTATCTCCGATGCTTTTACATATGTTTTTTTTTTAATACAAATACTGCTTTCCTTTCTAGACAGTTTAACATAAACATTTTAATTGTCAAAGATGAATTAAAAATATCCATATGAAACTATTATTTTGTACCGCTTGTCAAAAACTTTTGTGACAGCTACTTCTGAAAAGAAAATGGTTATCACTTAGGAAACACAGAAGTTTATACAAATGATGATGAATTTGTTCGCTTATATTTCAGTTGTCAGTTCATAAATGCTTACCAATTTGATTGCGACATGCTCGTTGTTGTACAGATTCTTTCCTGAAATAAAAATAAGAAAATGATCACATCTTTGATTCAACAGCAACCCCATGATTCATATTCATGACAGGGGACTTCATAATAATTTCCATTATGATCATTGATGATTGTTTACTGTCACCATGATCAAAATATGAAAGTTTAAGCTTTACAGAAATGCTATATCTTAAAGTGTGGAGGCTCACCCAGACGCAGTTCCCCGAAGTTCCCACATCCTATCTTCTTTCCAACTCGAAAATTTGGCCCAACCATGAGCACACCCGAGTTGCTAGCAGCACTTTGCCGGTTTGTACTGTGCATGCTTCTGGCACTAGATTTCCTTCGAGTTTGTTCGTCAGTTTTTTCGTAATCTCTTTTTGGTGTACTCATGGGGATTTTTGTGTAGTTAGCCACTCTAAATGTATACTAAGAAGAAGGTATCCACCTGAAATAAAATCTGGGATTGATCTCAAAGTGGCGATCTAGTCTACCAGGGCTGCCAAGCCCCATCTAATGGGCCTTCCTGGTTCTTCGTCGTTGCTCCCTGAATAATCAACCATATCTGCTAAGTAATATAGGTGTAGAAGATCCCATTTCTTGTAATCATTTCAACCAGAATGAATAATTAGATCAACAAATTAATATATTCCTCGGTGATAGATCTTGTTTTCTTGACTCAAAGCCTCAGATGGGGAACTATAACATTCGATTCTATCAAATTCATGCGCGACGTCCTTTCCGTTCAACTGGACTTATATTAACATAGTTTGATTGAAATAAACAAGAAAACAGACCGAAAAACAACATTTACGAAAACCCGTGTCTTTCATATTTAATTTTCATTAAATTTGTTCAGGGTTTAATTTTGATATCGGAGGAATTTACAGGAAGTGGTACTAAAACTTATCCGGTTGCGTGCGCATGGAGGGTTTCCCCGTTACCAGGAGCAAAAGTCCTTTATCATTAGCAACGAATGGTCAAACGTCATTACACTCTTTTGCATTATATAGGTCAATTGAAATAAATCCCTTACTAATATCAGTATTATGATTACGACTAAGAATGATAAGGTATTTTGACTGTAAATGACAGGTCGATGTTGTCAGCTGATTATGGGCATCTGACGTCATTTCCGTATCAACAACCAGCAAGCATGGTCCACGCTAAATAGTATCCGCTCAGCGAGCATTCTTAAAATGGTCAGTTATCGACTTGTATGAACTTGCGGTCTTGCCTTGCCTCATTGTCAAAGCGCGTTTGTGGTGCGCTGGAGACGATTCAGGCCGACAATTCATATGTGTAACTATAATGCACACCAATTTAAATTATACGAATGTTTTATATATATACGCTTTGATACGAGATAATTAATCTAAGTTTAATTTTACGACGTGTATATGCCTCAATATGTTTATTTATTTCAAATAAAATATATGTTTGGTTTTGTTTGGTTTTATTCATAACACCAAGAGACTCTATGTAAAAATCTCATTTAATTGATGTAGATATAGCAAGTCGCCAATTGATCCCACAAGTTATGTATCGAATGATCATACTAAAACGTGCCCAATAAATGGAAGTTTTTAAAACGAAAATTTATGCAGGTCTATACACGTCCTCGATTAAAGCAATACATATATTTTGTAAAAAAAAACCCGTTGGTTTACTATTAATTTGATACTTATAATGTGACAGCTAGTGTTCAAATAGTGAAGAGATTAAAGATTAGTCTAATGCTACCGTATTTTAAATTGGAGTTTCTCATTAATTATATATCTGAACAAAATGTAACTTCACCTGCACCTCTCACTTTCAACTCCCCTCTTTTACTTCTCTTTACTAGCGCGTACCATTTATATAGAAAATGCTTCTATTATCAAACCTATATATAAGTTTGGAGGATAGAATTACATTTAAGTAGATACTAGATATACTATTATTTGAGATTTAATTAATAAGGAGAAGCGCAGTAAAATATGCTCGCTGAACGGATAGCCAGTTGCAGATTGGCCTTAGTATTATAGGAAATGAACTTCGAGGGCGGGTCACTTTACTAGCGCATAACATTGTTATAGAAGATGCTACTATTATTAAACCTATAAATACGTTAAGAGAACATAATTACCTTTCATAAGATACTACATACACTATTATTTGAGATTTTATTAATAACGAGCAACGATGTAAACAAAATGCTCGCTGAACGGATATCCACTCGAAAATTGGCCACAGTGTTATAGGAAATGAACTTTGAGGGCGGGTCACTTTACTAGCTCGTACCATTTATATAGAAGAGGCTACTACTATCAAACCTTTATATACCTTAAGAGGATAGAATTACCTTTCATTAGATACTAGATATACTATCATTTGAGATTTAATTACTAAGAAGCAGCGAAGTAAAAAATGCTCGCTGAATGGACAGCCAGACGCACATTGGATTAAGTGTTATAAGAAATGAACTTCGAGGGCGGGTCACTTTACTAGCTCGTAACATTTTTATAGAAGATGCTACTATTAACAAATCTATATAAACGTTAAGAGGATAGAACAACCTCTCATTAGATACTAGAAATAATATTATATGAGATTTAGTTAATGAGGAGCAACGATGTAAACAAATGCACGCTGAATGTATATCCAGTCGCTGATTGGCAATAGTGATGTAGCATATGGACTTGGAGGGCGGGTCACTTTACTAGCGCTTACCATTTATATAAAAGATGCTACTATTATCAAACCTATATATATGTTTAGAGGATAGAATTACCGTTCATTAGATACTACACATACTATTATTTGACATTTAATTACTAAGGAGAAGCGAAGTAAATAATGCTCGCTGAATGGATAGCCAGTCGAAAATTGGCCTCAGCGTAAAAGCAAATGAACTCGAAGGTGGGTCACTTTACTAGCGCGTGACATTTATATAGAAGATGCTTCCATTATCAACTCGTCATATACGTTTAGAGGATAGAATAACCTTTCATTACATACTATATATATTATCATTTGAGATTTGATTGATAACTAGCAGTGATATACAAAAATGCTCGCTGAACGGATATCCACACCAAAATTGGCCATAGTGTCATAGGAAATGGACTTCGAGGGCGGGTCACTTTACTAGCGCGTAACATTTCCATAGAAGATGCTACTATTACCAAATCTACATATACGTTCAGAGGGTTAAAATTACGTTTTATTATATACTAGATATACTATCATTTGAGATTTAATTACTAAGGAGCAACGATGTAAACAAATGCTCGCTGAATGGATTGCCAGTCGCTGATTGGCCATCGTGATGTAGCATATGGACTTGGAGGGCGGGTCACTTTACTAGCGCGTACCATTTATATAGAAGATGCTACTGTTATCAAACCTATATATATGTTTAGAGGATAGAATTACCTTTATGTAGATACTACATATACTATTATTTGAGATTTAAATACTAAGTAGCAGCGCAGTAAAATATGTTCGCTGAGCGGATAGCCAGTAGCAAATTGGCCATAGTGTTATAGGAAATGAACTTGGAGGGCGGGTCACTTTACTAGCGTGTAGTATTTTAATAGAAGATGCAACTATTATTAAACCTACATATCCGTTAAGACGATAGAATAACTTTTCATTAGGTACTAGAAATACTATTATATGAGATTTAATTGATGAGGAGCAACGATGTTAACAAATGCTCGCTGAATGGATAGCCAGTCGCTGATTGGCAATAGTGATGTAGCATATGGACTTGGAGGGCGGGTCACTTTACTAGCGCTTACCATTTATATAAAAGATGCTACTATTATCAAACCTATAAATATGTTTAGAGGATAGAATTACCTTTATGTAGATACTACACATACTATTATTTGACATTAAATTACTAAGGAGAAGCTCGCTGAATGGATAGCCAGTCGAAAATTGGCCTCAGCGTTAAAGCAAATGAACTCGAAGGTGGGTCACTTTACTAGCGCGTGACATTTATATAGAAGATGCTTCCATTATCAACTCGTCATATACGTTTAGAGGATAGAATAACCTTTCATTACATACTATATATATTATCATTTGAGATTTGATTGATAACTAGCAGTGATATACAAAAATGCTCGCTGAACGGATATCCACACCAAAATTGGCCATTGTGTCATAGGAAATGGACTTGGAGGGCTGGTCACTTTACTAGCGCGTAACATTTTCATAGAAGATGCTACTATTACCAAATCTACATATACGTTCAGAGGGTAGAATTACGTTTTATTAGATACTAGATATACTATCATTTGAGATTTAATTACTAAGGAGCAACGATGTAAACAAATGCTCGCTGAATGGATAGCCAGTCGCAGATTGGCATCAGTGTTGCAGCAAACGGACTCCAAGGTGGGTGTATTCACTAGCGCGTTCTATTTATATAGAATATGCTACTATTATCAAACCTATATATACGTGACGAGGATAGAATAACCTTTCATCAGATACTAGATTTACTAATATTTGAGATTTAATTAATAAGGAGCAGCGAAGTAAATAATGCTCACTGAATGGATAGCCAGTAGAAAATTGGCCTCAGTGTTTGACAAATGAACTCCATGGTGGGTTTACTTCACTAGCGTTTTATTAGATAAAATTATATAGAAGATTCTACTATATAAAACTTATATAAAAGTTAAGAAGATAGAATAACCTTTCATTAGATACTAGGAATGCTATTATTTGAGATTTATATACTAAGTTGCAACGATGTAAACAAATGCTCGCTGAACGGATAGCCAGTTGTAGATTGGCCTTAGTGTTGTAGCAAATGAACTTGGAGGGAGGGTCACTTTACTAGCGCGTAACATTTACATAAAAGATGCTACTATTATCAAACTTATATATACGTTAAGGGGATAGAATGACCTTTTATTAAATGCTAATTACATTATTTTATGAGATTCCATTACTAAGATACAGCGATGTAAAAAATGCTCGCTGAATGGATAGCCAGTTGCAGATTGGCCTTAGAGTTGTAGCAAATGGACTTGGAGGGAGGGTCTCTTTACTAGCGCGTAACATTTACATAAAATATGCTACTATTATCAAACTTATATAAACGTTTAGAGGATAGAATTACCTTTCATTAGATACTAGGAATGCTATTATTTGAGATTTATATACTAAGTTGCAACGATGTAAACAAATGCTCGCTGAATGGATAGCCAGTCGCAGATTGGCCTTACTGTTGTAGCAAATGGACTTGGAGGGGGGTCTCTTCACTAGCGCGTAACAATTATATAGAAGATTCTACTATATAAAACTTATATAAAAGTTAAGAAGATAAAATAACCTTTCATTAGATACTAGGAATGCTATTATTTGAGATTTATATACTAAGTTGCAACGATGTAAACAAATGCTCGCTGAACGGATAGCCAGTTGTAGATTGGCCTTAGTGTTGTAGCAAATGAACTTGGAGGGAGGGTCACTTTACTAGCGCGTAACATTTACATAAAAGATGCTACTATTATCAAACTTATATATACGTTAAGGGGATAGAATGACCTTTTATTAAATGCTAATTACATTATTTTATGAGATTCCGTTACTAAGATACAGCGATGTAATAAATACTCGCTGAACGGATAGCCAGTTGCAGATTGGCCTTAGAGTTGTAGCAAATGGACTTGGAGGGAGGGTCACTTTACTAGCGCGTAACATTTACATAAAAGATGCTACTATTATCAAACTTATATAAACGTTTAGAGGATAGAATTACCTTTCATTAGATACTAGGAATGCTATTATTTGAGATTTATATACTAAGTTGCAACGATGTAAACAAATGCTCGCTGAACGGATAGCCAGTCGCAGATTGGCCTTAGTGTTGTAGCAAATGAACTTGGAGGGAGGGTCTCTTTACTAGCGCGTAACAATTATAAAGAAGATGCTACTATATAAAACTTATATAAAAGTTAAGAAGAT
The DNA here is from genome assembly GCA_921293015.1 of Phorcus lineatus. NCBI lineage: Eukaryota > Metazoa > Mollusca > Gastropoda > Trochida > Trochidae > Phorcus > Phorcus lineatus. The sequence continues at coordinate 53,687,095 of OV121081.1, forward strand.
AGAATAACCTTTCATTAGATACTAGGAATGCTATTATTTGAGATGTATATACTAAGTTGCAACGATGTAAACAAATGCTCGCTGAACGGATAGCCAGTTGCAGATTGGCCTTAGTGTTGTAGCAAATGAACTTGGAGGGAGGGTCACTTTACTAGCGCGTAACATTTACATAAAAGATGCTACTAATATCAAACTTATATATACGTTAAGGGGATAGAATGACCTTTTATTTAATGCTAATTACATTATTTTATGAGATTCCGTTACTAAGATACAGCGATGTAATAAATACTCGCTGAACGGATAGCCAGTTGCAGATTGGCCTTAGAGTTGTAGCAAATGGACTTGGAGGGAGGGTCACTTTACTAGCGCGTAACATTTACATAAAAGATGCTACTATTATCAAACTTATATAAACGTTTAGAGGATAGAATTACCTTTCATTAGATACTAGGAATGTTATTATTTGAGATTTATATACTAAGTTGCAACGATGTAAACATATGCTCGCTGAATGGATAGCCAGTCGCAGATTGGCCTTAGTGTTGTAGCAAATGAACTTGGAGGGAGGGTCACTTTACTAGCGCGTAACAATTGTAAAGAAGATGCTACTATATAAAACTTATATAAAAGTTAAGAAGATAGAATAACCTTTCATTAGATACTAGGAATACTATTATTTGAGATGTATATACTAAGTTGCAACGATGTAAACAAATGCTCGCTGAACGGATAGCCAGTTGCAGATTGGCCTTAGTGTTGTAGCAAATGAACTTGGAGGGAGGGTCACTTTACTAGCGCGTAACAATTATAAAGAAGATGCTACTATATAAAACTTATATAAAAGTTAAGAAGATAGAATAACCTTTCATTAGATACTAGAAATACTATTATTTGAGAATTATATACTAAGTTGCAACGATGTAAACAAATGCTCGCTGAACGGATAGCCAGTTGCAGATTGGCCTTAGTGTTGTAGCAAATGAACTTGGAGGGAGGGTCAATTTACTAGCGCGTAACATTTACATAAAAGATGCTACTATTATCAAACTTATATAAACGTTTAGAGGATAGAATTACCTTTCATTAGATACTAGGAATGTTATTATTTGAGATTTATATACTAAGTTGCAACGATGTAAACAAATGCTCGCTGAATGGATAGCCAGTTGCAGATTGGCCTTAGTGTTGTAGCAAATGAACTTGGAGGGAGGGTCAATTTACTAGCGCGTAACATTTACATAAAAGATGCTACTATTATCAAACTTATATAAACGTTTAGAGGATAGAATTACCTTTCATTAGATACTAGGAATGTTATTATTTGAGATTTATATACTAAGTTGCAACGATGTAAACAAATGCTCGCTGAATGGATAGCCAGTTGCAGATTGGCCTTAGTGTTGTAGCAAATGAACTTGGAGGGAGGGCCACTTTACTAGCGCGTAACATTTACATAAAAGATGCTACTATTATCATATTTAAATATACGTTAAGAGGATAAAATGACATTTTATTAGATGCTAATTACATTATTTTATGAGATTCCATTACTAAGATACAGCGATGTAAAAAATGCTCGCTGAACGGATAGCCAGTTGCAGATTGGCCTTAGAGTTGTAGCAAATGGACTTGGAGGGAGGGTCACTTTACTAGCGCGTAACATTTACATAAAAGATGCTACTATTATCAAACTTATATAAACGTTTAGAGGATAGAATTACCTTTCATTAGATACTAGGAATGCTATTATTTGAGATTTATATACTAAGTTGCAACGATGTAAACAAATGCTCGCTGAACGGATAGCCAGTCGCAGATTGGCCTTAGTGTTGTAGCAAATGAACTTGGAGGGAGGGTCTCTTTACTAGCGCGTAACAATTATAAAGAAGATGCTACTATATAAAACTTATATAAAAGTTAAGAAGATAGAATAACCTTTCATTAGATACTAGGAATGCTATTATTTGAGATGTATATACTAAGTTGCAACGATGTAAACAAATGCTCGCTGAACGGATAGCCAGTTGCAGATTGGCCTTAGTGTTGTAGCAAATGAACTTGGAGGGAGGGTCACTTTACTAGCGCGTAACATTTACATAAAAGATGCTACTAATATCAAACTTATATATACGTTAAGGGGATAGAATGACCTTTTATTTAATGCTAATTACATTATTTTATGAGATTCCGTTACTAAGATACAGCGATGTAATAAATACTCGCTGAACGGATAGCCAGTTGCAGATTGGCCTTAGAGTTGTAGCAAATGGACTTGGAGGGAGGGTCACTTTACTAGCGCGTAACATTTACATAAAAGATGCTACTATTATCAAACTTATATAAACGTTTAGAGGATAGAATTACCTTTCATTAGATACTAGGAATGTTATTATTTGAGATTTATATACTAAGTTGCAACGATGTAAACATATGCTCGCTGAATGGATAGCCAGTCGCAGATTGGCCTTAGTGTTGTAGCAAATGAACTTGGAGGGAGGGTCACTTTACTAGCGCGTAACAATTATAAAGAAGATGCTACTATATAAAACTTATATAAAAGTTAAGAAGATAGAATAACCTTTCATTAGATACTAGGAATACTATTATTTGAGATGTATATACTAAGTTGCAACGATGTAAACAAATGCTCGCTGAACGGATAGCCAGTTGCAGATTGGCCATAGTGTTGTAGCAAATGAACTTGGAGGGAGGGTCACTTTACTAGCGCGTAACAATTATAAAGAAGATGCTACTATATAAAACTTATATAAAAGTTAAGAAGATAGAATAACCTTTCATTAGATACTAGAAATACTATTATTTGAGAATTATATACTAAGTTGCAACGATGTAAACAAATGCTCGCTGAACGGATAGCCAGTTGCAGATTGGCCTTAGTGTTGTAGCAAATGAACTTGGAGGGAGGGTCAATTTACTAGCGCGTAACATTTACATAAAAGATGCTACTATTATCAAACTTATATAAACGTTTAGAGGATAGAATTACCTTTCATTAGATACTAGGAATGTTATTATTTGAGATTTATATACTAAGTTGCAACGATGTAAACAAATGCTCGCTGAATGGATAGCCAGTTGCAGATTGGCCTTAGTGTTGTAGCAAATGAACTTGGAGGGAGGGTCAATTTACTAGCGCGTAACATTTACATAAAAGATGCTACTATTATCAAACTTATATAAACGTTTAGAGGATAGAATTACCTTTCATTAGATACTAGGAATGTTATTATTTGAGATTTATATACTAAGTTGCAACGATGTAAACAAATGCTCGCTGAATGGATAGCCAGTTGCAGATTGGCCTTAGTGTTGTAGCAAATGAACTTGGAGGGAGGGTCACTTTACTAGCGCGTAACATTTACATAAAAGATGCTACTATTATCATATTTAAATATACGTTAAGGGGATAAAATGACATTTTATTAGATGCTAATTACATTATTTTATGAGATTCCATTACTAAGATACAGCGATGTAAAAAATGCTCGCTGAACGGATAGCCAGTTGCAGATTGGCCTTAGAGTTGTAGCAAATGGACTTGGAGGGAGGGTCACTTTACTAGCGCGTAACATTTACATAAAAGATGCTACTATTATCAAACTTATATAAACGTTTAGAGGATAGAATTACCTTTCATTAGATACTAGGAATGCTATTATTTGAGATTTATATACTAAGTTGCAACGATGTAAACAAATGCTCGCTGAACGGATAGCCAGTCGCAGATTGGCCTTAGTGTTGTAGCAAATGAACTTGGAGGGAGGGTCTCTTTACTAGCGCGTAACAATTATAAAGAAGATGCTACTATATAAAACTTATATAAAAGTTAAGAAGATAGAACAACCTTTCATTAGATACTAGGAATGCTATTATTTGAGATGTATATACTAAGTTGCAACGATGTAAACAAATGCTCGCTGAACGGATAGCCAGTTGCAGATTGGCCTTAGTGTTGTAGCAAATGAACTTGGAGGGAGGGTCACTTTACTAGCGCGTAACATTTACATAAAAGATGCTACTAATATCAAACTTATATATACGTTAAGGGGATAGAATGACCTTTTATTTAATGCTAATTACATTATTTTATGAGATTCCGTTACTAAGATACAGCGATGTAATAAATACTCGCTGAACGGATAGCCAGTTGCAGATTGGCCTTAGAGTTGTAGCAAATGAACTTGGAGGGAGGGTCACTTTACTAGCGCGTAACATTTACATAAAAGATGCTACTATTATCAAACTTATATAAACGTTTAGAGGATAGAATTACCTTTCATTAGATACTAATTAGACTATTTTATGAGATTCCATTACTAAGATACAGCGATGTAAAAAATGCTCATAATTAATAACTAAAGAACACGCACCTTTTGATCACCTGTCTTATTATGTCTTTTGTCTACACATTTGCTACTTTCAAATAATATCTCACTATTCTAACCTTATTTTAAATATACTTAATATTTCCTAAAAACCCATATTCTAACTTACTTTTAATCTCACTACATAACAATATCACTTTTCATTGTGGCGTCACGTCATATACAATGTTTTGACGTCACAGTTCGCCTACGACATTGCGTTCTATGTGAAGGTGGCGGGTAAACCGCATATGCTCGGATGTCGATTTTGGTAATTTCATTTGATTTCGGGACTTCGGTAATAAACAGAATATCATATTCGTACCGTGGCCATGACATACTATGTTTACGACACTAATATTTAGGCATTCGTTTCGTAAACATAGTATGTCATGGACACTCACATAATATCCTCTATATAATGACATATACACCGACTTGATCGAAATATGTTCGGTGAAGAGGAACTTCTTTTGTCACAGATAAACCTGAAACCATTCTGTCCCACACATGGAAGCACATACCAAAGATGCACACCATGGACTACCAGATACAAGCACCAGATATGCACACATGGGTCATCAGAAGCACCCAAGATTCACACATGGGCCACCTGTAATACCAAAGATGCACACATACGACCGCAAGTAACAATCACCCAATATGAACACATTGAATTATCAAAGCACCAAAGATGGACACATTGGACAAATACAAGCACCCTAGATACACACATGTCACCATTGGGAGCAAGAAGCACACATGGCACCACAGGTCACACGCATCTAAGATGCACACATGGGCCACCTGTAATTTACTATTTAAAAAATGGTGCCACGTTTGCCAACATTAATTATTAAAGGTAGATCCAAATTTTGAATGATCCCACATTTGACTAGGGTACGACAACATTTTCTTTATCCGCGCAACAGAAAAGTGAATTGAATTAACGGGTATATATTCTTAAACTTGTATTGTAAATTCTTAGTACTTCATGTCTTCTGAACGAGGACATCAACACCATTAAAACGGGTTTGAAACTGTTAACCAAAATTAATGGTTTAGTGTGATTTTTTAATAAATGTTTTGCCAAACACACAATTTTCAGAGAACCTTTATTCCAATTTCTAAAATCTTTATTTTCAGTTTAATCTAGATTGACATCTAGACCCCATTTCATGCTTAACTCAATCTCATTGAAATGAAATCTACATGCTCCACAACATCACGCCTGTAGATCTCATCAGTCTCCGTTAAGTGAGCCGTCAGGTTTGCCTCTGACATATTTCAAATCAGCCAATCAGCGAATTCGCCCCGTACGCTTTTCAGATCTCGGAAACCGCAAACTTCCGAATGTTTTCCGAATGTCAAACTGGCTAAATACCCGAATTAATGTATTTTATGTACATTCAATTTACCCTAGCTTGGTTTGTTGTACAAACAAGCCAAATCGAAGCTATGGAGTTATCTTTCGCAAGGCAAAATCTGCATTCCTCAACGTTATCCTTAAGTAGACCGTATCAATCCAAATGCTTATTTTGGAAGCAGTTACGTTGAAGAAACGTTTCGTCTTTTAGCTTGTTGTAATCGTTGAATAATTTTACATTTCGTAAAACAAATTAATCATAAACATCCTGAGAAACACAAACAACGAAAGCATGTACAAATACCAATACTAAGTTTCTTGATAATTATATAATAATCATATGCTACGTATATATGCCAATGAGATTGACCCTTGTTTCGTCAAAGAGTGAAATGTTATAACTAAATCTGCTGTGTTATATGATATTTATAGACATATGCAAATGACTTCAACTTGACCACTGTAAAATGGAAAATTTATAAGAGTTTTAACTTCAACGTCTGCTACTTGTATCTTCTTTGAAGGCTACCAAGAGACGCGCATTGTGATTGCTTGAAGGTATCTGCGGCAAGCCAATGAGATTTTGAGGTCAAACTGAGTCTAAGGTTAACCTGACGGCTTGAGTAAGGGAGCCTAGTGAGATCTATAGTCTGCGTAACGTAGATTTTATTTTAATGAGATTGTGCTTAACTGTTCCGATAATCTATCTTTCTAAAACAATTAAAGTTTCACCAGTAAGATACTCTTATATCATCAGTATAAAATAAGTACAAAATATCAAAAACCTCTTGACAAATGAATACTTTCGAACGTTCAATTCCTGTAAGTTTGCAATTCAACAACAGAGAGAGAAAAAAGAAAAGATTTGAAGCACATGTCTCTATGACGCCACCTATTTTGTCAAAATAATGAGATTGAGTTTTAGAAATATTTTTAACTAGATACTGTAGAACAAAAATATATATTACTATTGTGCTGTATCCAGCACGGAACCTACCTTGAGACTCAGTTGTCTTATCACAAAAACTTGCCAACATCTTGTTAAGTATAAATGTTAAAGGTTGCCAACAATATTACGTTATTCCTCAATAATGATTAACGTATGTTTCTTGCCTTTCTTGTTGAGTGGTAAGGCTAGTATCCTAGGCCATTTAATGGGGAATTTCCTGTTGTTCAAAACAGTATTTAACTTAACATGCAAAAATGGTATGAGTTTGGATTTACCACATTTTATCATTTCTGTAGGTCTTGCATAATGACCTTGCGCTTTGACGTCTATCAGATTATTAATGGCATAAATTACTTCATTTTGTTTCATCTCACAGTTCACGGTATTGTTTATGGTCTCATCATTTTCACAGGCACAACAGATAAATATATCACACTCTGCTAGAAATGAACATTCTTCTCTAACATGGCTTTGGTCAATATTGTTATGACTTATGTTCATAACGTTTTGATAGTGATCGACTCTATGATTCTCTGTGATTTAAAGTTGCTGATGTATCAATTACCAGACGTTTAATTTGGTACAAAAACGGGTTTTTTTTAATTTGATGACATCAGATCAATAACAATTTTCTCGTAATTGCTGAATTTGGTGTGACATTGTCGACGAAATGAGTTAGTTAGATTTTTTAAATTCTGTCAATATGTACCTCAAAGTTATATTCTAAAACAATCTCATTAGGGAAAGTTCTATATTCAACATCATAGCTAGCGCTCGTGAAAAGTTTCCAAAACGTTGCTTGTTACATTAATCTGCAGATGACATTATACATACTACCGCATAAACCACATCATTGATATTTTCATAGAGGTCACTTTTGTTCTTAATTCCATATGCTTCAAGAGAAGTATTTGAACTTTCGATTAAGACTGATTTTTCGGTTACTTCTTCAATCTATACATTGCCAACGACTGCACAATCTTGACATTCGATTAACATTAAGGATCTATTTCATATTAAAGTTTTTTTGTCAGGTTGAACAGTGTTTGCAGATATAAGAACCGTAAACATCTAAAGTAATTATATCGATACATTTTTGTAAAAGGTAATTCACATCCAAATTTCATAGTCGAAAAGGTTTTGCTGTGACAGCAATATTTGATAAGAAGAGATGGGTGTCAACATTTACTGACATCTACTCATTACTGAAAATAAAGAAACATGAAAGAAAACCTTTAGTTAGTGCAACCCCAATGAGCACAAATAGTTACCCGGAAACGTCTCTTTTATTGAACAGGACGCTGAGGTTCCATTTTGTTCTGATAATGCAATTGTCAGAAGAGTTTTGAAATTTGGAAGCCCCTAATGTTCTCAGATTGCCTACATTACATAGACAGAATTAAAGAAGTGGTTATGTTGCAAAACCTTCTGCCAGGTGTATATGTTGTTGTCGTTGTGAATGATGTAATCGTTTTGGTTTCCTGTCTGTACATTAAGGTCCATCAAAAAAATAAATCGAATATATATTAAGGGTCTGTTTCTGATACCCTCACAAATCGTCATTTCCGTCAAGTTAACACTAAAGTAAGCCCTGTTCTATGGACTTAAGGGTATGGCTGCCTCAATGTACATGTATTACATTTGTACATCTGACTTAAAAGAAATTTTGAATCTTACAGATGGATATCGTTACAGATTCTTTTGTAAGCAAGACATCGTTACTTCCGAAAATTAAGAAAAAAACATAGTTCTGTTTATTATTATATACAAGTAAAAGTACAATAACTGAGCAAAAAAGGAATAGGTTATTAATTTATCTCTAAGTTGAGAATACTTACACTGTGGTTCAAATACACCTTGGTACCTAAGAAGTAGTCCAGAAACGTTCTATTAATACACCAACTTCTTAATGCATTTGAAGAATTTCCGCTTGGGTACTGATTCACGGTTTAACATTTTGAGTACACAGTAACAATTTTTGTTCTTTTACGGTACGTATGCTTCTATATATTAAAACGCATTATACTTCATTTTATAGGTAATTGAATTATCTTTCATTTGAGTATAAAAACAAGGTGGTACAAACATTCCTTGACGCTCTAAGAAGATGGTATTCAAACAAGAATAACCCAACTCAAATAGTTGGTACACAGTTGCGCTTTTTGTAATATTACGGTATGACCGCCTCTATGTAATATAACGTATTATACCTCATTGGATAGGTCATTAAATTGTCTTTCATTTGAGTATGGGTACAAGGTGGTACAAATATTCCTTGATACTCTCAGAAGTTGTTGTTTAACATTTTGGGTAAATCTTAACGCTTATTGTGATATTACGGTATGACCGCCTCTATGTATAATAACGCAGTATACCTCATTGGATAGGTAATTAAAATATCTTTGATTTGAGTATGGGTACAAGGTGGTACAAATATTCCTTGATACTCTCAGAAGTTGTTGTTTATCATTTTGGGTACATAATAACGCATATTGTGGCTTTACGGTATGACCGCCTCTATGTATAATAACGCAGTAAGCTCATTGGATAGGTAATTGAAATATCTTTGATTTGAGTATGGGTACAAGGTGGTACAAATATTCCTTGATACTCTCAGAAATTATTGTTTAACATTTTGGGTAAATCTTAACGCTTATTGTGATATTACGGTATGACCGCCTCTATGTATAATAACGCAGTATACCTCATTGGATAGGTAATTGAAATATCTTTGATTTGAGTATGGGTACAAGGTGGTACAAATATTCCTTGATACTCTCAGAAGTTGTTTGCTACAACTCTAAGGCCAATCTGCGACTGGCTATCCGTTCAGCGAGCATTTTTTACATCGCTGTATCTTAGTAATAAATTCTCATAGAATAGTGTAATTAGTATCTAATGAAAGGTAATTCTATCCTCTAAACGTATATATAAGTTTCATAATAGTAGAATCTTTTATGTAAATGTTACGCGCTAGTAAAGTGACCCTCCCTCCAAGTTCATTTGCTACAACACTAAGGCCAATCTGCAACTGGCTATCCGTTCAGCGAGCATTTCTTACATCGCTGTATCTTAGTAATAGATTCTCATAAAATAGTTTAATTAGTATCTAATGAAAGGTAATTTTATCTTCTAAACGTTTATATAAGTTCGATAATATCAGCTTCTTTTATGTAAATGTTACGCGCTAGTAAAGTGACCCTCCCTCCAAGTTCATTTGCTACAACTCTAAGGCCAATCTGCGACTGGCTATCCGTTCAGCGAGCATTTCTTACATCGCTGTATCTTAGTAATAGATTCTCATAAAATAGTTTAATTAGTATCTAATGAAAGGTAATTCTATCTTCTAAACGTTTATATAAGTTTGATAATATCAGCTTCTTTTATGTAAATGTTACGCGCTAGTAAAGTGACCCTCCCTCCAAGTTCATTTGCTACAACTCTAAGGCCAATCTGCGACTGGCTATCCGTTCAGCGAGCATTTCTTACATCGCTGTATCTTAGTAATAGATTCTCATAAAATAGTGTAATTAGTATCTAATAAAAGGTTATTCTATCCCCTTAACGTATATATAAGTTTGATAATAGTAGCATATTTTATGTAAATGTTACGCGCTAGTAAAGTGACCCTCCCTCCAAGTTCATTTGCTACTACACTAAGGCCAATCTGCAACTGTCTATCCGTTCAGCGAGCATTTCTTACATCGCTGTATCTTAGTAATGGAATCTCATAAAATAGTGTAATTAGTATCTAATGAAAGGTAATTCTATCCTCTAAACGTTTATATAAGTTTGATAATAGTAGCATATTCTATGTAAATGTTACGCGCTAGTAAAGTGACCCTCCCTCCAAGTTCATTTGCTACAACACTAAGGCCAATCTGCGACTGGCTATCCGTTCAGCGAGCATTTCTTACATCGCTGTATCTTAGTAATAGATTCTCATAAAATAGTTTAATTAGTATCTAATGAAAGGTAATTCTATCTTCTAAACGTTTATATAAGTTTGATAATATCAGCTTCTTTTATGTAAATGTTACGCGCTAGTAAAGTGACCCTCCCTCCAAGTTCATTTGCTACAACTCTAAGGCCAATCTGCGACTGGCTATCCGTTCAGCGAGCATTTCTTACATCGCTGTATCTTAGTAATAGATTCTCATAAAATAGTGTAATTAGTATCTAATAAAAGGTAATTCTATCCCCTTAACGTATATGTAAGTTTGATAATAGTAGCATATTTTATGTAAATGTTACGCGCTAGTAAAGTGACCCTCCCTCCAAGTTCATTTGCTACTACACTAAGGCCAATCTGCAACTGGCTATCCGTTCAGCGAGCATTTCTTACATCGCTGTATCTTAGTAATGGAATTTCATAAAATAGTCTAATTAGTATCTAATGAAAGGTAATTCTATCCTCTAAACGTATATGTAAGTTTGATAATAGTAGCATCTTTTATGTAAATGTTTCGCGCTGGTAAAGTGACCCTCCCTCCAAGTTCATTTGCTACAACACTAAGGCCAATCTGCAACTGGCTATCCGTTCAGCGAGCATTTCTTACATCGCTGTATCTTAGTAATAGATTCTCATAAAATAGTGTAATTAGTATCTAATGAAAGGTAATTCTATCTTCTAAACGTTTATATAAGTTTGATAATAGTAGCATATTCTATATAATTGTTACGCGCTAGTGAAGAGACCCCCCTCCAAGTCCATTTGCTACAACAGTAAGGCCAATCTGCGACTGGCTATCCATTCAGCGAGCATTTGTTTACATCGTTGCAACTTAGTATATAAATCTCAAATAATAGCATTCCTAGTATCTAATGAAAGGTAATTCTATCCTCTAAACGTTTATATAAGTTTGATAATAGTAGCATATTTTATGTAAATGTTACGCGCTAGTAAAGTGACCCTCCCTCCAAGTTCATTTGCTACAACACTAAGGCCAATCTGCGACTGGCTATCCGTTCAGCGAGCATTTCTTACATCGCTGTATCTTAGTAATAGATTCTCATAAAATAGTGTAATTAGTATCTAATGAAAGGTAATTCTATCTTCTAAACGTTTATATAAGTTTGATAATAGTAGCATCTTTTATGTAAATGTTACGCGCTGGTAAAGTGACCCTCCCTCCAAGTTCATTTGCTACAACTCTAAGGCCAATCTGCGACTGGCTATCCGTTCAGCGAGCATTTTTTACATCGCTGTTTCTTAGTAATAGAATCTCATAAAATAATGTAATTAGTATCTAATAAAAGGTAATTCTATCCCCTTAACGTATATAAGTTTGATAATAGTAGCATATTTTATGTAAATGTTACGCGCTAGTAAAGTGACCCTCCCTCCAAGTTCATTTGCTACAACACTAAGGCCAATCTGCGACTGGCTATCCGTTCAGCGAGCATTTCTTACATCGCTGTATCTTAGTAATAGATTCTCATAAAATAGTGTAATTAGTATCTAATGAAAGGTAATTCTATCTTCTAAACGTTTATATAAGTTCGATAATATTAGCTTCTTTTATGTAAATGTTACGCGCTAGTAAAGTGACCCTCCCTCCAAGTTCATTTGCTACAACTCTAAGGCTAATCTGCGACTGGCTATCCGTTCAGCGAGCATTTTTACATCGCTGTATCTTAGTAATGGAATCTCATAAAATAATGTAATTAGTATCTAATAAAAGGTAATTCTATCCCCTTAACGTATATAAGTTTGATAATATTAGCTTCTTTTATGTAAATGTTACGCGCTAGTAAAGTGACCCTCCCTCCAAGTTCATTTGCTACTACACTAAGGCCAATCTGCGACTGGCTATCCGTTCAGCGAGCATTTCTTACATCGCTGTATCTTAGTAATGGAATCTCATAAAATAGTGTAATTAGTATCTAATGAAAGGTAATTCTATCCTCTAAACGTTTATATAAGTTTGATAATATTAGCTTCTTTTATGTAAATGTTACGCGCTAGTAAAGTGACCCTCCCTCCAAGTTCATTTGCTACAACACTAAGGCCAATCTGCGACTGGCTATCCGTTCAGCGAGCATTTCTTACATCGCTGTATCTTAGTAATAGATTCTCATAAAATAGTTTAATTAGTATCTAATGAAAGGTAATTCTATCTTCTAAACGTTTATATAAGTTTGATAATATTAGCTTCTTTTATGTAAATGTTACGCGCTGGTAAAGTGACCCTCCCTCCAAGTTCATTTGCTACAACACTAAGGCCAATCTGCGACTGGCTATCCGTTCAGCGAGCATTTCTTACATCGCTGTATCTTAGTAATAGATTCTCATAAAATAGTTTAATTAGTATCTAATGAAAGGTAATTCTATCTTCTAAACGTTTATATAAGTTTGATAATATCAGCTTCTTTTATGTAAATGTTACGCGCTAGTAAAGTGACCCTCCCTCCAAGTTCATTTGCTACAACTCTAAGGCCAATCTGCGACTGGCTATCCGTTCAGCGAGCATTTCTTACATCGCTGTATCTTAGTAATAGATTCTCATAAAATAGTGTAATTAGTATCTAATAAAAGGTTATTCTATCCCCTTAACGTATATATAAGTTTGATAATAGTAGCATATTTTATGTAAATGTTACGCGCTAGTAAAGTGACCCTCCCTCCAAGTTCATTTGCTACTACACTAAGGCCAATCTGCAACTGTCTATCCGTTCAGCGAGCATTTCTTACATCGCTGTATCTTAGTAATGGAATCTCATAAAATAGTGTAATTAGTATCTAATGAAAGGTAATTCTATCCTCTAAACGTTTATATAAGTTTGATAATAGTAACATATTCTATGTAAATGTTACGCGCTAGTAAAGTGACCCTCCCTCCAAGTTCATTTGCTACAACACTAAGGCCAATCTGCGACTGGCTATCCGTTCAGCGAGCATTTCTTACATCGCTGTATCTTAGTAATGGAATCTCATAAAATAATGTAATTAGCATCTAATAAAAGGTTATTCTATCCCCTTAACGTATATATAAGTTTGATAATATCAGCTTCTTTTATGTAAATGTTACGCGCTAGTAAAGTGACCCTCCCTCCAAGTTCATTTGCTACAACTCTAAGGCCAATCTGCGACTGGCTATCCGTTCAGCGAGCATTTCTTACATCGCTGTATCTTAGTAATAGATTCTCATAAAATAGTGTAATTAGTATCTAATAAAAGGTAATTCTATCCCCTTAACGTATATGTAAGTTTGATAATAGTAGCATATTTTATGTAAATGTTACGCGCTAGTAAAGTGACCCTCCCTCCAAGTTCATTTGCTACTACACTAAGGCCAATCTGCAACTGGCTATCCGTTCAGCGAGCATTTCTTACATCGCTGTATCTTAGTAATGGAATTTCATAAAATAGTCTAATTAGTATCTAATGAAAGGTAATTCTATCCTCTAAACGTATATGTAAGTTTGATAATAGTAGCATCTTTTATGTAAATGTTTCGCGCTGGTAAAGTGACCCTCCCTCCAAGTTCATTTGCTACAACACTAAGGCCAATCTGCAACTGGCTATCCGTTCAGCGAGCATTTCTTACATCGCTGTATCTTAGTAATAGATTCTCATAAAATAGTGTAATTAGTATCTAATGAAAGGTAATTCTATCTTCTAAACGTTTATATAAGTTTGATAATAGTAGCATATTCTATGTAAATGTTACGCGCTAGTAAAGTGACCCTCCCTCCAAGTTCATTTGCTACAACACTAAGGCCAATCTGCGACTGGCTATCCGTTCAGCGAGCATTTCTTACATCGCTGTATCTTAGTAATAGATTCTCATAAAATAGTTTAATTAGTATCTAATGAAAGGTAATTCTATCTTCTAAACGTTTATATAAGTTTGATAATAGTAGCATCTTTTATGTAAATGTTACGCGCTAGTAAAGTGACCCTCCCTCCAAGTTCATTTGCTACTACACTAAGGCCAATCTGCAACTGTCTATCCGTTCAGCGAGCATTTCTTACATCGCTGTATCTTAGTAATGGAATCTCATAAAATAATGTAATTAGCATCTAATAAAAGGTAATTCTATCCTCTAAACGTATATGTAAGTTTGATAATAGTAGCATCTTTTATGTAAATGTTTCGCGCTGGTAAAGTGACCCTCCCTCCAAGTTCATTTGCTACAACACTAAGGCCAATCTGCAACTGGCTATCCGTTCAGCGAGCATTTCTTACATCGCTGTATCTTAGTAATAGATTCTCATAAAATAGTGTAATTAGTATCTAATGAAAGGTAATTCTATCTTCTAAACGTTTATATAAGTTTGATAATAGTAGCATATTCTATGTAAATGTTACGCGCTAGTAAAGTGACCCTCCCTCCAAGTTCATTTGCTACAACACTAAGGCCAATCTGCGACTGGCTATCCGTTCAGCGAGCATTTCTTACATCGCTGTATCTTAGTAATAGATTCTCATAAATACAATTTTACAACTTAAAATTCTTTATACGAGAACCAGTGCTCAAACAAATAATGACGGTTAGTCAGAAGTGTTGCGCTGCGCTTGACACGGGAACGTGCACGCGCTAAGCGGATATACGTCATCTCATGACGTAATTTTGGCGAGCCTCTGCAAGTGACGCTTCTATCGAGCACTTCACTTTCGGACTTTCAGGCGTTAGGACGCAACAAAATTGGGATTTATAGGAAGTCATTTTACATGTAAGTACACAATAATTTTGTTTGTGTATGTGAAGTTGTTGATTATTAACTATAACATTATAGTTATCAGTATTTATGTGATAAATACGTCTGCAGTTGTCGCACTTCGTATATTATTGTAAATTTTCATAAAAATGTACGTTTATGTTACATAATTCCTATTTCGGACAACTATTGGCATTGATACTTCATAATTGTGTTGTATCATAATACTCTATGCAGCAATAATTTCATAGAGTTGACTGTTTATATCCATATTTTGATAAAAACCTCGGCAGCGTGCCACTTTGTATAGGTTGACAACTTACTTTCTTCATAAACGTGTTCGTTAATGTAATATAAGGGCTATATTGGAAGAATACGTACGCATTAGTAATTTCAAATTTGCAATTTTCTTCTTACTTGCTTTACCTTACTGTGTCAATAATGTATACGCCTGTTCCTAGACACAGAATGCCCTATTGTGAACAGGTTGTAATTTTGGGCCATTCCTTTGTAAAGAGACTAGAGCAGGACATCGGCTTCGGTTCCGGTAGGCTACATTATCAGTTTTCCTTTTGGGACAGAAGCGTTAACTTTTTCGGAATTGGCGGGCTCACGTTGAAGAAACTTAAGAGCGATTTGATTAACAAATTTGACTATGACATGGCCAGGTTAAACCCCGAAATTTTAGTGGTACAGTTAGGGGGGAATGATTTGTGTTGTGCGAATGCTGACCCGGTGAAGATCGCTGGCGAGTTCGTAGATTTCTTTTTTCAAATGAAGCAAAAATATAACATTGTCAAACTGGCTGTCTGTGAAGAATTTCCCAGGTTTACGTCTAGGGCATCAGCTAGCGGGTATGAAGGGAAAAGGCGGCAATTCAATCAATATCTAAAGGTAATGTTGCCGGAGCAGGGAATGATTTTCTGGGAGCATAAAAAGATGTCCAATTCATCCCTTTCTCTCTTCAGCCCCGATGGTGTACATTTGTCGCAGGATGGTACTTACAAGTTTTACCGCAGTTTGCGGGGGTGTATTGTCAATGTTTCTGACTTGCCCAGATGTGAGCTCCCTGCTGGTTGTTGATATGCGGCACTCACGCTACCATATAATGTCCGCATTTATGTTTACCAAGTTACTAATTCATTCATGTCAGTACGTCACCAGCAGTCCTGGTATTAACTTCTGAAGGTTGACATATATTTACATACTATTATCAGAATATCAGTTAAAACGTAATCTAATGTGCAGTATAAACTCGTGAACATGTATGATATGTTATTGTCGGGCGTGCTTGATATCTTGCCCGGTAAGTTCGCTTGCACATTGATCGTTCCTATTTGGGTAGCGTAATTCATGTTATTGCCATTATTATGCTGTGTAATGTAAATCCCGTCGTTACAGTTCTCCCACATAGTGTTCGATATCATTTACGTGTGTTGCTATCTACGGTATAGTATTTGGTGGATGACATTTGTGGATCGAGGCGGCGTCTTTAACATGTGATTAACTTGCGATAGCATGTCTGATGCCAATGTTGCCTTGTGATTTATTATCCCATCAGTATTTGATACGTTCGTTCCTATAGTGGTTGAGTAAAAATATGTGGGTACTATCTTAGGTATAGTATGTGCGGGTATTGTAATTCATGGCGGCTTTATAACATGTCTTGTAATTCCCACTACTACTTTTGGGCCATGTTCCCATAATTCATCAACTTAGGTTTTAACATCTGCTTTATTATGGGGTGAACGTTAGGACCATTACTATATATAGCATTGTGTCAAAGCTACGTTGATGTTTAAAATGTGTAGAGAATCGTTTCTTTACTGTGATTACTATATATAGCATTGTGTCAAAGCTACGTTGATGTTTAAAATGTGTAGAGAATCGTTTCTTTCCTGTGATTTATCATTACTAGTTCAACTTTGACATGCCCCGTCAATCACGGAGCAAGAAACGGGTGTCAGTGGGCCCCGAGGTGGTGTTCAACGAAGCCGATGTGGCAGCAGTGACAGATAGCACGCCAGGTCCTTCCAACAAGAGACCCAGGCGGCAGCGGACTCCGAGTACATCGCTCGAAGGGTTCATCACAGCTCCTCTCGGCAGGGTGTCACAACCGGAAGTTGCGGAAGTTCAACAGGTCGCAGCCGCCAACTTTGTGGACGACGGTGAGGCAATTATTAACCCCTTTGCCGTACAAAGTCCCGTCACTTTCTCTTTGAGCAATCATGACTTGCAACAATTTAAATCGGGTTCAATTCCGTTAGGTACCGGGGTTTCAGATAAAATGAAATCCAAAATATGGGATAGAGATTATGTAGAAATGTCCACTCTGTTAGGCGACGATTGTAAATCTCAAAAGTTGTTGATTACTGTGCAGGGTCAATCTATTTGTTTGCCGGGCCCTACAAAAAGTGTAGCTCTGTCAATGGAAAGATGGCTGACCGCCTTCCATATTTATATGGCCATATATGTGCATAAATACCCAGGAGAGACACAGGCTATGCTGAAGTATATCAGCATTATCAGAGATCTAAATCAAAAAGGGGGAAACTGGCATTCATACGATGTCAATTTTAGAACGTTGCGGGTTAGCAACAATTTGCATTGGGATACGGTACATTGGGAGCTGTGGTTTCAATCTGTAACTTTCGGGAAAGGTTCTTTTCGTCCCAACATCGGACAGCCGAATTTCCCTAGAAATAAGGCATCAGCAAAACAATCACTCCCAAGAGGTTTCTGTTTTAAATTCCACAAGGGTTTCCAATGTTTTGACCCACAATCGTGCAAGTTCAGTCACGCATGTCCCAATTGTGGAAGCAACCACAGTGCAATCAAATGTAGTCATAAAGGCAAAGACCTCTTTCCCTCTCATAACGGAACAAAAACGTCTCCCTACCCCAATAAACGCAGATAGATTGGAATATTGGCTAGATGGTTACGATCCCCAGTTATCTGCCTACCTAGTTCAGGGCTTTAGGCAGGGTTTTAAATTAGACTATGTTGGGGGGCCGTTAATCTCTTCGGAATCTATTCTCCAAAGTGCCAAAAACGACCCCCGGGCCGTTCAGGCAAAACTGAATAAAGAATTGTTAGCTGGTAGGATAGCAGGGCCTTTTAAACACGCCCCCTTACAAAATCTTCACTTATCTCCATTGGGGCTTTGTCCTAAGAAGGTTCCAGGCCAGTACAGAATGATTCATAACTTGTCCTACCCGGCCGGAAGTTCAGTTAATGACGGCATACCTCAATTCGCCAGCCGGGTACAATATACCTCTTTAGATGAGGCCATGGATATTATCGTAAAATTAGGCATGGGGTGTCAATTGGCAAAAACAGATATACAATCAGCGTTTAGAATTCTGCCCATCCATCCTGATGATTACCATCTGCTGGGATTTAAGTGGAAAGGGGAATTTTACTATGACAGGTGCCTGCCGATGGGGGGTTCTTCCTCGTGTCAAATATTCGAGAAATTCAGTTCGGCCATGAATTGGATCGCTGCTCAGAAACTAGGTATTGAGAATATGCTTCATATTTTAGATGATTTCCTTATAATTGCAAGGGATGGGGAAAACTGCCATATACAACTGAATTCATTTTTAGAATTGTGCAACGATATCGGGGTACCGATGGCGAAGGATAAGACATACGGTCCGTCGACATGTTTACAATTCCTAGGCATAGAACTAGATAGCTTGGCAATGGAGGCGCGTCTTCCTAGGGATAAGTTGTGTAAGGCACGGGAGAGTGTCCTCGCGGTATACAAGAAACGGAAAGTCAAACTTGGTACGCTGCAATCTCTACTAGGTTTCTTAAACTTTACCTGTAAGGTAATTGTGCCAGGCAGAGCATTTTTGCGTAGGTTGTTTAATTTGACTTGCGGGGTGTTGAAGTCCCATCATAGAATACGGTTAAACAGAGAAGCAAGAGCTGACTTGAGGTTATGGTTGAATTTCATAAGCAAACATAATGGAAAATCTATACTGCAAAAACGAATGTGGCAATCGAACACCTCCCTCCATCTGTTTACCGATGCAGCGGCATCAACCGGGTTTGGCTTGGTATTCAAATCTAAGTGGTCTTTTGGCATTTGGCCGGAGAATTGGAAATCCTTTAACATCACTCTCTTAGAACTTTTCCCGATCATGTTGGCCGTAAATCTTTGGTGTGCGGAATTGAAGGATAGGTGCATCGTATTTCACACGGACAATATGGCCTTAACGTATATCATTAACAAGCAATCATCAAAAGATCCCATGATTATGTCAGTCATTAGGGCTTTGGTTTTAACTTGTATGGAATACAATATCCTGTTCAGAGCAGAACATATTCCGGGTCGTTTCAATACTTCAGCGGATCTGCTTTCTCGGTTACAGATCGCAAAATTCCTAGCCCAGGCAGCCTGGGCAGACAAGTCCAAAACACAAATTCCTCCATCCCTTCTTCCAGACAACTTTCAGTTCACGTAGGCACGTTATTGGGGGCAGCACTCAGTGTTAACAGTCAGTCCACTTATGGTAGAGCATGGGAACTATTTGTTGAGTTCTGTAGAGCGTGTTTAAAGAAAGAACCTGGGTTACCGATAGCAGCAGCCGATTGGTCACTTTTCGTTGCATACATGTTTCATAGGGGTTTATCCCCAGCATCAATGAAAACATATATATCTGCCCTCGGTTACATACACAAAATCCGCGGTATGAATGATCAGTCAAATACTTTTGTCGTTCAAAAATTGTTGCAAGGAGCTAGCCGTTTGCAAGGTCGTATCGAAAATAGATTGCCCATCACCGAGGAAATTTTGGTTAGGATGATAACAGCGATAGGCTTGATCATTAGTAAACCGTTCGAGCAGATTTTGTTTAGGACAATGTTTTTAACAGCTTTTCATGGGTTTTTCCGTATTGGTGAGCTTACGGTGCAGAGTCAGGGATCGGTATCTTCTTTGCATGTGCAAGATGTATCATTCTCCGATAACGCAGCGCACATCAACATTTCCAAGTTCAAGCACAATTCGTCTAATTCAACAAAAGTGGTTATTTTGGAACGCTCGAATGATCAAATTTGCCCGGTTACAGCGCTAGGAGAATACCTAAAGGTAAGGTCTCTGACAACGGGGCCGCTTTTTTGTGACCGAAACTTTGGGCCCATCTTGAGATCAAAATTCAATAAGACCTTAACTAATGTTCTCAGATTCATCCATCTGGATTCCTCACGTTACAAGGGACATAGCTTTAGAATAGGCGCGGCTAGTTCGGCTGCTCGGAAGGGGTGGTCTGACGCTAAAATTAGGCAAAGGGGGCGCTGGAATTCCGATGCCTTTAAATCATACATACGGGGGCAGTTGTAACGTTTCAATCAAAATGCTGCTATCGGTACGCCAACACACCAGTCATAAATAAGGGGATCAGTTCGTTACTTATTGTAGAGAAAGATGGTTTCAATTATTTTTCGCATGTGCAAAAATGGCTGAAATTCCATCGTTACTTGCTGTTCCATGAGTGCTTATTCGCATGTGCAATAAGAGTTCGTGGTTTACAGCGTTGGTCGTAGGATCATTAGCATTGTTATATTCGTGTTTAGGATCAATAATAGTATTGTAAAAAGGGCCGAGGGTAAGCTATCTCCACCCTCGCGGAAAATTGTGAATATGTTAAGACAATTTCCTTTCTTTGTTATTGTATTTAAATTAGTTGTTCTATTTAAGATATATAATGTATATGGTTTCCAAGATTGGGACAACCTTTCTGCTGTGTGCTAATGTTTTCAGGCCACAGCTGCGAATCTCCAGGAATTGAACTGAATTTACGCACGGCCGTGCGCGTACAGACTCTGGCAGCATTCGTGGAAGTTTGTGGACTTTGATTTGTGGGGAAATGGTGCTTAATGCAGCGGGCGAACATACCCTTCACAGGCTTGTCAGGCCATTTTAACCCGCATCTTAATTATTATTAAACAGCCCATGTAGGTGAAGTTCTTGTTATGTATAACAGGTCATTGCGTTGTAAAATATAGTTGTTGATCAAATGTTTATGAGGAGGTTGGCTCGAGTTTAACTATTCCACGTATTACCGAAGGCTATCGTCGGGTGGGGTATAGTGTTCCACTATTTGGCGCTAATTTACCCTCACCTTTGGGGAATAAATTTGGCAAATTACTTATTTTAAAATGTTCAAGTTCAAATTGGTAAATATTATGATATTTACTCATATTATGGATTATTATAAGTACCGCTCCAGGGCGGTATTCATACCATATATTTGTTAATAAACTTGTCCGCTTTATGCGGGACTTTACAACAAGTTTCTCTTGACTTTTCTTCCCCAAATAGAACTAGACAGCCTCAGGTAATTCTCGGGTTTGAGGATAAATACAATTTTACAACTTAAAATTCTTTATACGAGAACCAGTGCTCAAACAAATAATGACGGTTAGTCAGAAGTGTTGCGCTGCGCTTGACACGGGAACGTGCACGCGCTAAGCGGATATACGTCATCTCATGACGTAATTTTGGCGAGCCTCTGCAAGTGACGCTTCTATCGAGCACTTCACTTTCGGACTTTCAGGCGTTAGGACGCAACAAAATTGGGATTTATACCTCCACCTCCCCAGCCTCCTCCTCTTAGGATAAAAATGTAATGTGTGTATCTACATAAATGTCGCTGCCTAATTTACCCTCACCTTTGGGGAATAAATTTGGCAAATTACTTATTTTAAAATGTTCAAGTTCAAATTGGTAAATATTATGATATTTACTCATATTATGGATTATTATAAGTACCGCTCCAGGGCGGTATTCATACCATATATTTGTTAATAAACTTGTCCGCTTTATGCGGGACTTTACAACAAGTTTCTCTTGACTTTTCTTCCCCAAATAGAACTAGACAGCCTCAGGTAATTCTCGGGTTTGAGGATAAAATAGTTTAATTAGTATCTAATGAAAGGTAATTCTATCTTCTAAACGTTTATATAAGTTTGATAATAGTAGCATCTTTTATGTAAATGTTACGCGCTAGTAAAGTGACCCTCCCTCCAAGTTCATTTGCTACTACACTAAGGCCAATCTGCAACTGTCTATCCGTTCAGCGAGCATTTCTTACATCGCTGTATCTTAGTAATGGAATCTCATAAAATAATGTAATTAGCATCTAATAAAAGGTTATTCTATCCCCTTAACGTATATATAAGTTTGATAATAGTAGCATCTTTTATGTAAATGTTACGCGCTAGTAAAGTGACCCTCCCTCCAAGTTCATTTGCTACAACACTAAGGCCAATCTGCAACTGGCTATCCGTTCAGCGAGCATTTCTTACATCGCCGTATCTTAGTAATGAAATCTCATAAAATAGTGTAATTAGTATCTAATGAAAGGTAATTCTATCCTCTAAACGTATATATAAGTTTGATAATAGTAGCATCTTTTATGTAAATGTTACGCGCTAGTAAAGTGACCCTCCCTCCAAGTTCATTTGCTACAACACTAAGGCCAATCTGCAACTGGCTATCCGTTCAGCGAGCATTTCTTACATCGCTGTTTCTTGGTATTAGAATCTCAAAAATAGTGTAATTAGTATCTAATGAAAGGTAATTCTATCCTCTAAACGTTTAATATAAGTTTGATAATTGTAGCATCTTTTATGTAAATGTTACGTTTTCAATTACGGTAGAGTTTGATTGTACTCTTTTCACAATTTCAAAACTAGCTGCCAATTTAGGTCTCAAATTAAATGTAATCCTTCGGGTTTTTTAGTTTTTTTTACAAATATGTGATTCTTTAATAACTAATAATATTGGAGGTACGAATAAAATTCACCCTCGAAATTTATTTGCTAGAGATTTTATCAGATCATTGAATTGGCTATTTCTACACGAGTTGATAAAATCGCACAATAAACATATACTTGATGAGAAATAATTTTAAATGTGAATGCATGTACACGCCGTTTATTTTAACTTCGTTTCAATTTTGTCGTATATAAACCTTCGTATCACAAATGCGCTTTTACAAGAAGGTACGGATAGACCGCAAGTCCATACAAGTCGATAACAGACCACATTTTGAATGCTCGCTGAGCGGTTAGTATTTAGCGTGAAACCAGCAAGCATGGCGGATGTTTTCGAAATTTATGACAACTAAAAAGTGTTATATGAATGTGATTTCAAGACAAGCTTTCTGTTATAATGACGGGGAAAGAGCGATTTCTTGTTGTGATATCAGTTTTAGAAGGTAAAATGTTTGTGATTTTGTTCACCAAGGTGCTGTGATTTGTAGCTTATCAAAAAACGCACCTGCGAGTACTTGTCTGATCTCGTTTCTGAGAGCAGCGCTATGACACATTGTCATTGAAAGCAAAACTTTTCCTTGAATAATCTCATTTATACACACACGCACATATATATTGTGAAATTTAGAATGTCTTGTTTCAAATTATGAAAAAACCACCCTTTTACAGACATTTGTAGTTTTCATGTAAACATTCCCTAAATGATTGTCCCATACAAAATGGTTTGCTTTTGAAAACTTAGTAAAACCGACACATTAGGATGATAAACTATTGTATTTTACCAAACCATCATCTTTAATATCCAAACATTTTCGGCAACAACAATAACAAAGATAGGTTACAGCTTTCATGCAAGTGAGTTAAGTGATAATTGGAATATATATAACAATATATTTGCAAGAATGACTTGTTTAAATTTTGAATTGAATTTTGATTTTCTTGCACTTTCAAATATTTTCAATTTCATGGCATTCCTTTTATCCAAATAAAACTATTGTATTTTGACAGCTTGGTCAACATGATCCTGTTAAAAAAAGTTGCTTATGCAGGTCAATAAGAGTTTATTCTTAAACAGAATATCATCACTTAAAAAAGAAAGAAATAGTTTGTAAATGTCCAGATGTAACCGTTTGCTGTGTTTAGAATTATTCTCAGTGTCATTCATAATGACACATTCTGGTTTAAACAAATAGTAAAAGGAATACTGACCAAAATGCAGGCCAGCCTGACAATTGTTTATCTGTCAAAGGTTATTTTAATGCAACCTTACTTCTGACACTGAATTCCAAGCAACAATAGCCTTTTTCTTTTCTGAATCAATACTATCTGTTATGATGTAAGCAAAACAATCCTGAAATAATCTTAAACCTTGCATATCCACAACTTATCTTTATTTAATGAAATAGATTAAGAAATACTAAAACACTGGATCACTGTTTATTGATCTATGTGAAATAGGTCGCAAGTTTCCAAAGAGGGCACGCCACAAGATCATTGCAGAAGCTCGGTTTGATGGAGAATTACTTGCCACAGATCCTGTAGATCACACAGAAAATCCTGATTTTACTCAAGAACTAGCATGGGAGCTGGACAAGAAGGCACTTCAACAACACCGGCTGCAGAGGACATCTATTAAGATCCAGTGTTATGCATATGACACTCAGAGCACTTTGAAAGAAGCAATTGGTTATGTGATTCTTGACCTGAGAGCAGCTACAACAAATAAACAGGTATATCTATTTCTCTAGCATAATCTCCCTATTGAGACTACTCAAGTCAGTTTCAGGTAACCACTGTAAAAAGAGGGCCATATTTATCAGTTCTTTCAAAAACCTCTAGCAGCATCCTGTCTCAGGGTAAGACGTCTAGCTTACGCTCCACTCTTCTTACTCTCGGTGTAAACACAGGTATAAACACAGGTATAAACTTCGCACTGTGCCCTATGATTCAGCCAATCATATACTTTTATTGCGATGTTTGCAATTAAATTAAAGCCAACAAAAGAGAGCCTCTCAAACTGCTGTTGCTTTTGCTCTTCCGCAAATTTTTGTGATTCTATTTAGTTTATTGCAGTAAATAAAAAATAATTCCCATGAAATGATATTCGCAATTCATTAAAATCTTGCAATAAACTTTAGATGATTCAGTTTTGATGGATCGATTTGATTTTCAAAGGGATGGGCGCTGCCATATGAAATTGACGACATACCTTTCAAGTCATTGGTTGACTATTTTTAGAAAGTTTGTAGGTCATAGGTCACGGCGCGAAGTTTATACCTGGTTTTATACTCAGGATTAGAATAGTGGAGTGTAAGCTATACGTCTTACCCTGAGACAGGATGCTCTAGCAGAGAAACTTTGCAGCAGGCTTATCATCCTTGTTTCTACAGTCAAGTACTGTCTTACATATCCCACTGCATTCTTTCATGTATTGTTCAGGTCTTGGAATTCCAGTCTTATCATCTGTTACAGAAACTCTATAAATGCTCAACTTGAAATGTTCAGCTCTTTTTGGGAGAAAATGTTGTTATGCCTCCCCATAACTTATTATAGTTTTATCAGTCTTACTTTTGCACATGCAAGGGAAATCATACAGTGGCTCATATTTGTTATTCAATACTCATTCACTTAGCAAAATATTGCTCCCTCCTGAAATGACCAATTTATCATGTCACATATCACCCAGTTCTCAACATTCATTGGTGAATTACCTCTCTATATTGAACATTAGGTTTCTTGTATTTCCCTCAATTCATCCTAGGTCATAAATTCAACATTATGTTAATGCCAATGCCTGACAGTGTTTTGGTGACGTTTGTTCATTTCTAAACATGATTTTCTAAAGTTTACCATTGAATTTGATATCAGGTTGCAAAATGGCATCAGATTCTTCACTCCAAGTACCACAAGTCAAAGCCAGAGATGCGTCTTGCACTATACCTGGATGATGACAAAAGCTCCTCAACAGGGCTGTTGCCAGGTATTAGCCCTGTCAGGATGATAGGTAGGTTTCCCATAGCAACTCCTTTGTGGTGACACCATCAGATGCGGTTTCAAATTTAATCTTTTTGACTTTGACCTTTATGCAGTGAGTATTTTCTGACAAACCTTAATCTTGGCCAGAACATTGATAGGTTTCTGATTCTTAACTGTCATTCATGTGAATAGAGCACATGAGATAAAAGTTTGTTTTACCTACAGAACACTTTGGTTTTTGAATGATAATATCTTGAGCATTTGGTTGACCACACATATCTTGTTCTATAGTTATGTGGTGCTAGTTTACATTCTCAATCAGGAGCATATGTTTTATGGGTACTAGGATCAAATATTTATTTCAAGATCCAGGGATTATTCTAACTAGTCTATGAGTCAGAGTCTCTGTGTTTTTTATCAACTTTTAGTACTATTTGTGTTATCCAATTAAAGTGTTGTGGCTATAATAAATCATCCACTACATACAAGATCTGTTAAAAAATTTCTATTGATATTTTTTATCGTTGTGAAACTACACAGTCACTTTTAAGTTTGAAATGCCAAGTTATAAAGTTTACACCTGTCTCTGACTCATATCCAATAATTATTGTTTGTTATTTTGGAAGCCTATGTAACCTTATGATTGATACATGACATTAACTGATGGCTCTCCATAGATCAAGTCGATATGGTGAAAGGCCTGGAGCCTCACACATTGAAACCAGCGCTGAACGAGGAAGAGGGATACTACCAGATCGGACCTGCCAAGAAGCACACTGAGCAGTTTGTCCTGTCTGTCACAATTGCCTATGCTTCTAACTTAGCTCAGGTTTGTGTCCATTATTTTCTTACATTTGTGACAATTTTATGCAATTTTCTACTTTATTTCTACATCAACTTTATGGTACAGATTTAGTTGCTTCAGCTCTCGTTGTAGTTTTAGTTTGACTTGCCTTTACTGCGATAATGTTACAGTTTCTTATCCTGATACAAGATACTCTTTGAATATTGATGAATGGAAGTAATCTCATCTTGCTTAACTTCTGCATACAAATATTCTGACTACATGGCACTTCAATAACTGTCTTCTTGCTTTGACAAAAATCTCTTCACCTCTTCTCTAATCTACTCAAATCTACTCAACCTACAAACATAACCTCACCTCAGTGTATAGAAATTACTCTTTCTGATCTCATCTATCTGCCGACCTGGCTCAAGTGCATTCACTACAGATAACCATGACTGAACTAGACTTAAAGGGATTTCCTCATTTGGGTGCCATCTTCACACAAATCATCCTGTCTCATCTCTTCTCGACGCAATAATTACCTTGATTAAACTCAACTCGTACTACCAATCATCTTGTCTCTGGTGTCCTTCTGTCTGGTGTCCTTGACCTGATGAAGGGAAACATAGGTCTCCTGATACGTAACTGATAAAATCTCATTCACTATGCCATAGTTATGTGTCTCAGTAAGATATGACCCTTCATTTGTCTGGGCTCAAGTCATAGCACCTTACCTCCCAGAGTTGTCTCATTACAAATTGCCCCAAGTCACCTTGACCCAACTCAACTCACTGCAAATCACCTTGTCTGAACTCAACTAGAAGCAT
The DNA here is from genome assembly GCA_921293015.1 of Phorcus lineatus. Classification (NCBI taxonomy): domain Eukaryota; kingdom Metazoa; phylum Mollusca; class Gastropoda; order Trochida; family Trochidae; genus Phorcus; species Phorcus lineatus. The sequence continues at coordinate 53,714,841 of OV121081.1, forward strand.
ATCACCTCCTCATGTCATCTTAACACAAGCATCATCTCATCTCCTCACTCCTCAGGATCAGTATTTAGGAAATATTGCTTAGTCAACACTGGCCAGCAAGGCTGCTGGTTTCAATAGTTTACAAGCCCTCCTCAAACTTTAACAGCCTGCATAGTTTACTGACACATAGGATATCGAAAATCACACAAGCCAGATGGCATCTTTTGGACCTGGCTTCATCTTTAGTTATCCAGCAATTATTGGCTAACCATCAGAAACTGTACAACACCTATTCTCAACTAAAATCACAACAAATCCCCTTATATGAATCTAAACACAAGTCATTCAATGTCATGACCTCTCTCACGACTTGTGTACAGTTGTATAAAAATTTCCTATTTATAGCTGATCCCCAGCACATTGAGGTTGCCTGCTGGCAGTGGAGGCTATTTCTTCTACTTCTCTCTACTGGGCAACGATGTCACCAATGAGAGCTTCACCGATCTCATCAATCCCAACTTCCCTGCAGAACGAGCCTCAGTCAGACTGCGGAGCAGTGTGGACGCGCTGAGAGTCTTCTTCTCAAGTCAACCAGGCATACAGGTGGGAGCAGCAAAATATACCTTGAACTCTGAATATAGTTGAAAGTTATTTTGATCAAAGTAATGGAGACTAGTCTATTTCTTGACTTTGGCTTTCACCACCAACCAATGAGAATTTCACAAAATGTACTGCTGCCCTTTCTAGAATTAAGTTGGGAAATAATCTTTTGTGCACAATTATGTCAGATTGGCAATTTTGTGTTGGATATATATCCATTGAAGATAACTGTAGCATTATAAGAGACATTAAAATCTTTACGCTATCTACATAGGTTAGTTTCTCTGATAAAGGATTCAAGATACTTTCTATTCAAAGGCTAATCTTGACCTAAAAAATGCTTTTTACCAGTGTGGTATTGATCAATATCATGAAGAAAAGAATCAAAGGAAGCACATTTCAACAATTATATTTGTTACCATGAAAATGTGAAATTGTATACTAGCGTTAAGACCTGACCTGTTTGCTACTGTTTTTGCAACCAAGCAACCAGTCCATGATGGGTCTTACACTTCTCTAGTAAAATGTTCTCTACTATCAATTTTGTGTGTTTCGCATCTCTTGCAATGTGCAGATCCACCTGTGTTGTGGAGACCAGTCTCTGGGCAGCTGTGAGGTCACTCTCACCTCTCTTCTGAAGAAGGGAAGTATGGAGATCTACATGAAACCAGTGAGCCAGGATGGAGCTTATCAGGTATCTTTGTTGTGCAACAATTACAGTTGGGCTATTTAAATACAAAACGTGAACTCAGGGACAGGCTTTCATTACTTGTTGTGACCAAACTGCACTAGAACTAAGGTTATTTTGTTGATTGTAATAAGTTCCAATCTTCTTTAGGAAAAAATAAACAAAATGATTAAAGAAGGTGAGAAAGAGTGTCTTTAATAGATAATATAAACTTCACAAGGACAGGCTTTTAATTTGGCTGCAAAATTTATCAGTGAGTCTTGACATTAATTACATGACTGCTTATAATTTAAACCTTCAGACGACGAATATTGCACCAGTGATCAAGCCAGGCTGCAGGATTACGGGATTGATGCTTAGTATTTGAATTTAGAATAATATTAGAATATTAGAATTTTGACACCAAAATCACCTGTTTGCGCCCCTAGGCCGCATTGAATTTATTAAACTCTGAAATCAGTTTTGTGATTGTCTTTAAATAAAACTGTTAACTAGAAATAAGAAAACTCAATTCATCAAAACGATCGAAACAATGTTAACTAAATCTGGAAGTTTATCATTTATCATTCACAATGTCATGGTTATTTCCATCAATTGAAGAAGCTGAATGTTTTTCGAATGTTATCAAAGCTATCACTGAAGTGAGTTCTGCATTCTCTGTAAGGAGTAAATCTGGTAGTTTTGATATCCATTGGGAATATTTACGATCTTCAAAAGTTTTATCAAAGTATTCAACTTTTTCAAAGATTGGGATATTCTTATATTTGACATTTTATTTGGATTTTAATGGCCACATGGCGAGCACATGTCAACAATCAGTCAATCATGGTGGGGAAAAATGGGTCTTATGTCAAAATTATAAAGTAAATAGTTTAACAAAAAAAAACAATTTGTGTTTATAATAACAATATAGAAATAAATATTGATGAAGATTGATAAAACATTTCTCAGATATTTTTAAGATAAAGCTAGAAGGAATTTGTATTTTGTAGTTCCTTATGATAGAATGTTCTAAAAGAACTTTGAGGCTTGAGAAATGAACTAATTTAGCAGGTTATCTAAAAGAGCTTTGCATGTCTGATCATTATACAAATTTTGTAAAATAAAACAAGACGGTTCTAATTTTAACTTTTAAAAAATTGAACTGCCTTAGAAGTAGATTCGGGGCCGTCATAATTATCCAGATGCCCCGTCATTTTTTAATGTATATATTTTGTGTCCATGGTTTATCAGAAATAAGACAAAAACCCTGATGAGGAATTAAGAATAATTTTATGTTATTTCTTAAATATTTCAACAGTAATCTAGCTGATTAGGAGAAACAAGAGGTATATTAGTAAGTAGAATATTCCCTATCATGTACATAACATAAGTGTTGATAGAAATGGAATCTTTGTTGTATTTTCAGTTGATCCCTCCCAATAAGACAAAGCAGCAGATGCCGCCTATGGCCTCAGACCTTACACCTTCAGTAGGAGTCTCTATTGTCTTGAGGAAAGAAGATATGGTAAGTTTATAATTCCTTCATTAATATCTTTTTCAGAGATGTTATCTATCTGTGCAGTGTCTTTTATTTATTTTAGGTCATCACACCTCAAAGTGTAAAGACTCGTGTAAACTTAGGCACTAGAGCATGCTTTTTCGGATAAAATTGGTCATTTTTAGACAAATGAGGACATCGGCACTCACTTCAGTTTTCTATTGATACATTTAATACTAATAATTGTTTACAATTGACCAGCAATCAACATTTAATAAGTGAAGACGGCTGAAATCAGTTTAAAGATATAAAAAATCTATGGTTAGCTGTACAAAAAATGGACAGTTGAAAACGGCTGAGCTAGTGAAAATTTCAGGTTTTGAATTTACTTTAAAAGCACTAGTGCACGCTTTTACATTTTAAATTGGCTATTTTAAGGTTTAAGAGGACTTATGCATTCACCTAAGCTTTCTATAAATGCAAAGAAACACTTAAAATTCTATACAATCAACAATGTAAAATTCTATGCAATCAACAATGTAAAAGTTTAGACAGCCGCTGTCGGCTTGGACATATAAAAAATCTATGGTCAGCTGTGCACAAAACAAATAAATTATGGACAGTTGAACATGGCTGAACTAGTATTATGTGCAGCTATTGAATTTACCTAAACTCTGAACTGAGAACAAAGAATGAAATATGTTTTATGAAAGCAATGTTGTAAATAAACCGATTTAATAACACAGCATTAGCATTGTTATTAGATTGACCAAAGCGGCTGCCGTTTCCGCTTTTCTGGTTATAAGCAAAATTTTAATATTTCCAATATCGTAGTTTATGCGGATTTAAAGTTACGTTGCATTAAATACTTCCGGCCTTTAAAAATCAACTTTACTACCTGAATACGTAAGTATTTGTTAAAGAACTTACGAGGTAGATTACGTGAGTGAGGATCGTGAGTAATATCGAGTGACATGCAGTATCTGTGCATTCGTTGTGTCTAAAATTTAAGTCTGAACTGGGAACAAAGTATGAAATATTGATTACATTAACAATCTTGTAACTTGACCGACTTCATAAACATAGTATTTGCATTATTATTGCACTGACCAAAGCCACTAGTTTGCAAGGTAAGTTACCTGGGTGCAAATCATAAGAGGAATTGAGACATATGCATTATCTGCATTCAAGTTAATCGCGATAACCTGTACCTTTTTTCAAGGTCAACACAACTACAGTATATAATGGGAGATTTTGCAGAGCAGTCAATTATGGTGACCTTTACCTCACATTTCATTTACAAGGAAATATAGAATTTTTTTCAAACTTAACCAATCAATATCAAGTATACAGAGATACCATGCATGTTTGATATTCAAATTGGAAGTGCAGTACATTATCGAAATACATAATGTTTCTGAGCTTTTGCTTACACTTTCATCAGCTGATGTGTGGGGGCATACAAAAGATGGATAAGAATTCATACAATAATGCTTAACAAAGAAATAATTTTATCAGTTATTGGTAAACTCAATTACAGAATATTTCATGCAATGAGGATGTCGAAGATGCATTAAAAAATTACTTCATAAACAACAGGAGATACTGGGTGGGGGTATGCAAGTCACAAACATACAAGTTTATTATTTGTAGGCTCTTCCAATCTAATGTCAGAACTTACCCAAAATTTTCTCAGACGTCAACTGTGGTTTTGGTTGACATGACTTTGCAATGTCTTATATACACATAGCAGTCAGTGAATTAGTACCTGAACATTTTAGAAATGATTGCAGTTAGACTTGTTAAACAATTTGAATCTCAAAAGTCACAGTTAATAATCTAAAAAGTTTGCACATTTGTTTCAAATGGACTTTTTCGAGCTGGTCTTCAATTTCAGGCAACAACAACACCAGTAAAAGATCAAGTAGGGGGTGCTGGAATAACAAATGTTGGTGCGTCTCCTGTGTTAAAAACTCCAGCAAAGCAACCCGTCACCCCGCCAAGGGAGATAACTCTGCAAGAGAAATCTCACAAACCAGAGAAGCAGCAGCAACAGCAACCAAAGCCTAAAGCTACAAGTAATGAAGAGGAGGACTATACAGAGTCATTTGAGGACGCAGACACTAATGGGAACGTCAGTGATCTGGCGGAGGAGCGCAAGTCTGCAGGTCAGTCAGAGTATCTCTTCATTCATTCTGCACCTTCAATAAGCTGATTTCCTTCACAGCAACTGCATCATGTTTATTATCTAACTGCAACATTTTCTTATATTATGGCTTTTACTTAAGCAATGTTGGCAGTAACCAGATGAGGGTGCTTTGAGTTTTGAGAAAGTTTGCTTCAGGCTTTTATAAACAGTGAATAACTTATGAAGCAAATGCGGTGATTTGAAGAATTTTAGCAGCTATCTTATACCCTGGTGAAGTAAGTGCTTTTCATGTTGTAATTGATTTTACAAAAACTTTAACTGTTATTCATATAAGCATATTTTTCCTAAAATCTAATATTTTGAGAAGAAATGCTCAAAGCTTTGAATCAATCTTTCTGTTTATTTAAACATTACATAAAATTAAGAGTAACTGCTCAAGGCATGAACATTAAAAATGACTACAAATTGACCATTTAAATGATACAGACAGTCATGATACAACTTTAAATAAAAAAATGTTGTGATAAAAAAAAATGTCTTGAAAATATCAAAAGTGAGCCCGATATCAGCATTTAAATTGATTACAAATCAATTCTCAATAGCATTGCATAGTTTCATTGTTCGTTTTTTTCAATAGGTGAGAAGAAGAAAGCAACCAGTGAGGGCCAGGCCCAAGGTGTAGAGAACACACACCCTGTCAGGAGTCATCAGCCAACAGCTGATATACACAGCCTAGGTGGGTCAAAGTATGAAGAGCATATCTCTCTATTTACTACGCATTATACATGGTTGTCTCGCCAAGTGATAACATTATATTTTTTTACCCTATGATATAATAATGGATGCTGTTTGGCCTGACACAAATTCTTCATTTGATGATGATATGTGTGTTTGATTAATTGAAACAGTCCTAACTATAAGTAGCCTACAACTGGTGACTAACTTAAAGGCAGAAAAGAAAAATATATTGATGGACATAATGTTGATGTTTGATTTAATTTTAATCTTTTACCAGATATAGGGACTATTGCAATGCTAATCTTCAATTTAGTATTTTCAATATTTTTATTTCCTCACCATCACCTGATAATGGCTGAAAAATTGCCAAAGCAGCGCTGAACAAAAACTCACATACCCTGAACTTTCATACTTATGAGTAAGCAATCTCTCAATTATCTATTTATCATTAACAATTGTAATACTAATCTTCAATACTTTCAATGCCGATGTCATTCCAGCCACGCCGATAAGTGAGAGCACAACACAACACCACATGGGTATCCCACCGCAGTCGCATCACTTCATCTTCTCTGTGGATCTACGTAGTATCCGCGACCATTCCTCCACACACATTAACAATGTATTTCTCAAGTGAGTCATGTCATTTCTTTAATTTCTGTCTTGGGGAACATGCTTCAAGCTTAATGTTAATGATCTTCTGAAGTGGGTGAAATATGTTTTTCCATGCAAGGATTATTTGAATCAAGTGTGATTGTAGATTAAAAAGTTATAAAACCTCAAGGGTTTTGTTGCTCAACGCCAATTACATGTCATTTATTGAATTTTTGAGACATGCCATTTTGATAAACATAATGCTTCGTTTCTGAGACAAAATAATAATTCAGCAATGGTCAGTTATTGTCAGTCCCAATCCTGTATCTTTTCTTTGCATTAGGAGGGAATATCTATTGGGCCAAGATGAATAAGCAAGATCAATAAATAAAATTGAGTTCATCAGTTTCTTCACCCGTATGCACTTTGGGATGTGATTTCTTAAAAACTTCTCTACGGATGGTTGCAATATTTTGTCACTAGCTTCAGAAATTATTGTTTTCCAGGTTTAGAGATAATTGGATGTAGTGGATTGTTACATCATGCTTATTTCGCAAACTTTTTTACTTGCCCTCGCATTTATGTCCTTTTGGTCATAGTTTGTCAATGAGATGATCATTTAGACAGAGAATAAATGAGGCACAGATGTGCCTACCTTCTTCCTGCCTTGTACCTTTGTAAAAAAATTTATTTTGCGACAAAATTTGACAAATCCATACTATAGCGGCATCCTTTCATGCTTTTTTAAAAATAAGTTATAAGATTAAATATTTTGTTCTTTTCTCATTGATTTCTTCAATCAACAATGTTTGCAGGTATTCATATCCCTTCTTCGGAGTGGCCTCCCCTGTTTTGACTAACCCACCTGTGGAGATCCGAAAGGGGATGGAGGTTCTGCTCCCACAGTCTTTCTGTGCTTTCTCCTTTGCCTGTCCACTGCATCAACTGCAGGACATGTTCCTACGGTAAGTACACAAAGCCTTTCTGAAAATGAAGCCTTGGTCAAAGTCAATTTCTCACTGGCTTATGTATGGCCCAAGCAAGGGGTAAGACTAACTCACTCACTTACTAATTAGGCTACTGGCTAAATTATTTGTTTACACATATATTTTATGAAATTTATCTTTAAGTCTTTCTTTAAATTGTTAACTAAAGCCTACCGTTTCTTTAAGAAAAACTGGTTATTTGAAAACATTTTTGAAGAAAATATCAATATAATAACTAGTTCAGTTTTTGTAATTTTGTTCAACATTTCATCCTGAAGTGAATGTTCATTCCGTTTTCTCTGTAAAATTTAAATCATATTTCATGGATTTATTTTAACAGGGTTGGTAAAGGAAAGTTTTCATTTATGTGTACAGATACTTTCATTGGTTAAGAGACTAGGACTGCTATGTAGAATTAACCATTTTGGGTCAACTTAGAACATGATGTAAAAAAACATCAGGGCAGTTTTTAAGTTCGACATAATTGATGTTGAAACTTTGCATTTTTGGCAAATTAACATTTTAAGCGCTCTGAATAACTTTAATGTGTTTGAAAACAAAGTTCCACTGAAAACAAAATCATAAACAAAGATTTTGATAACCGAATCATTTACCATTTTGCTTACAGGGTACCATTGATCGTAGAAATCTGGCACAGAGATCGTCAGCTATCAAAGGATATACTACTTGGAGGGGCAAGACTTCCACTGGGTCAAATCATCACAGCAGACAAGTCCAAAGTCATGGTATGTTCTGTGAAAATAATCTATTGGACTTGAAATGAAATACATCCACTTAACTTGATAGTCTTCATTGCACTTCATCTTGATTGTCCAATCAGAAATTACCTGGAGGTGACTGCTAATAGATTGCTGCGGTCAAACATTTAGTCTGGTGAAAAGCAGCAAGGCTGAACTTTGTCTCAAATGGAGACAGGCATAAGTCATGCCTTATTCTACCATGAAAGTGCTGGATACTCGATTCTGATTGGCTGTTTTGTCCGAGGGTATCAATTCACGATTGAAGTTGCTCTGTTTACCCGAAAACAGTTTACAATGTATTAATACATACATTGACTTCCGACTATCCGACTGGTAACTTCAGAGTCGATATTCCGCTTGCAAGTGGGATTAATCTCTTTCCAAAAGGAATTAATCGTATTTGTTTTCGTGCGTTAACACGGAGAGAGCAAATTGTTTTAATTTTATGTCGTATTTTGTACAAAACAAGAAGTTTGAGTGAAAAATCATCGTAAACTAAGCTTTCCGCTACTGGGCATGCAGCAGCATTCCTTCGAATACGGCAACAAAACAATGACGTCATTTCGCGAGCGCTTCTGACGTCATAAACCCTATTACGACGTCATAGTGGTCTACTGTTAGAGTCATCCATTTGCGTCATGAGGGGGTGTCGCGGTCTTTGTTTGCTATCAAAACAAGATAAAAGGCTTTTTAAACGATTCCATATTTACATTTGTACCACATACTAGTACGAAACCATTTCGTGAACACGCAGTATTAGGTTTAACTTTGTTAACGGTTTATTCTTTTTCAGGAAGGGATCCTCCTTGGGGTACTACTGCATAAAATCTGTATATTTTTGCTATATGACAGGTTGTGACTATTTTTTAAATAAAAAATATACAAAAAACCACTCAAAACGTGTTTTTGTACATATCACCACCCTAACAGGGCCCCCTACCCTGGCGATAACTGGTCCGCCAGGGCCGGTAACTCTATTAGCAACCCACTTATCAATCTGTCATTGAGGAAGAAAGACGTGTTTTCACTACTCAAAGTTTGCTAAGTTTCCAAAAGAAAAGTGACATGGAGAAAGATTCAAATGTATGGTAACCTTTATTACTAAACGTAGTTTAGAATAGGTTCGCATTATCGCATTCCATCGCGTTGTGACTTAGGCTTTTCCCAACCATTTCGAGCCACGTGCTTCGTTTGTGCGCGGGAAAAGAGACAAACATGGCGGATTCTCGAAGATTGTTTTTCCCGACTAGGTGGAAAATAGATATCTTTCGTTTGGAATCAGTCGTTGTTTGGCACTTGATGTTATTATTATTTTATTAATAAGCATCTTTACGTCGATGGCGATCGTTTTCACCTGGTTTTTAACTTGATGAAAACTTCCGTTAATCGATGGGCAAGCCATGTTGTTTACATGCTCTTTTTATTTCAGGCTGTGATGGTAGTGCTTGCTTTTAGAAATGCTTCTCACTATTATATCGCGGCCGTCATGTTCTCTATAGTATTATATATGTATATATATATATTAACTTAGATTACACTTGCACTTCCCTTTTCCCCCTTTAGTCTGTCAACAATTTCTTTTATGTTTGGCTTACAGTCATTCAAGAAGTGTGTTGACTGTGGGGTCAATATCCCCCAGGCTGACGGCCATGAGGCCTGTTTGCCGTGTCTGGTGACCAGGGGGCACGTCGACAGTGACTGCTCTCTTTGTAACGGGTTCTGCACCAAGACAAAGAAGAAAAGGCAGGCGGACACGATGTTCTACAAGGGGATGGCCCCCGTCTAAGTCAGGTGGTAAAGGTAAAGGCAAAAAGACTGTACGTTCCCCCCCGATCCCATCTGAGGAAAGCTCAGATTCGGAGGTGGGGGGGCGGATGTCTGCCACTAGGGCCCTCCCTATTGCACCCTCACTTGATGCTATTAACTCGCTAATTAAGGGGCAGATGAAGGGCCTAATGGGGGAACTTATGTCCGAGCTCCGTAAGGAGTTCAGGTCGGATGTTCCCCCGGCGGGTCTGGATGCCCGGCCGACCGGTTCCCTCGGGGCCGTCGTCGGTGCCGGTTCCAGAGCTAACCCGGGCAAGGGCCCGGGTGATGCTCTGTTGACACCGGAGCAGCGACCCAGCACTAGCAGGGTTCCTAGCTGCACCATCACACGGGACCCCCCGAATGACCTCGCCACTGCCGAGGGGTCGGGGGGAACCGGTAACCCCAAGAGCCGAGGCCCGGGCGCTTCGGCGTCGGGGTCTGCGTCTGGACTCGGGCCTCAGGCTCCTTCTTCAGAACAGCGGGAATCGGCGGGGTCGCGGTTTCGTATTCCCTTGATTCCTTCGTCTGCTCTTTCGGAGGGTCCGTCAGATACCTTGTCCGTGCAGGACACTGAGGGTACTGAGGGCTCTTCGGAGAAGGAGATGGAGGTTGAGGGGGGTGCGGGGCCTGACCCTACTGACCTTCCCATTGCTGTAGCCCTGAGGGGGGTGCGCGATAAGTTCGCGGCCGCCTTCCCTCAGGTAGTTGTTCCGGAGAAGGAGTCGGATGCTGCGGAGTTCCGGCTTCCCGGCGGGGCCTTCGCTCAACGCAAGGCTCCGCAGGCGCGGCTCCGCATCCTTGACAGCTTGAGGGCTGACGCAATCACGCCTCTCCTATCGGGTACCCGCATGCGGTTCGATCTGCCCGAACTCAACAGGAGGTACCCTATAGGGGAGGTGGGGTTGTTCGATGTCCCCCAGGTTGATGATGATGTGCTGACATCAGTCAACCCGGACGCCATTGGGCTTCCGGGCCGGCGGGTGCCGCTCTTCAAGCATCAGGACCAGTTGCTAAAGCGCACGTTCCGCTCCTTCGAGGAGATGTATCGGAATGCGGCGCAGCAGCTTCGGGTCTCAGTGCATTCAGCCTACCTGGCCTCCATGCAGGGTCAGGGGCTGTCTGAAGGGTCGGAGCAGGGCAAGAAGGCTCAGTCTGAGACTGTCCTGCTCCAACGGCAATTGACTGAGGTCTCCAGTTACCTGGCTCGCGACTCTATTAGGAGTGCGGCGAGTCAGGTAATGACCGCAGTGATGGGGCTGCGGAGGCTGTGGATGAGCTGCTCTTCGCTCCCACAGCCTACTCAGAACGCACTGATTGCCCTCCCCTACGAACTGGGTCAAACCCTGTTCCCGGGATCGGCGACAGTGATAAAGGACTTTGCTGAACGGCTGGATAGGGCCAAGGCTGCCAAAGGCGGCTCTGGTCCTGCCGGGAAGCGTAAGTCCCCCCTGGAAGGCCTCCCGCAAGGACCGCCGGCCAAAGTCGGGACTTGGTGGACAACTTCGCTCCAACCAGGCTCCGGCAGGGGAGGTCACCCAGGGAAGAGAGGCAAGAGCAGAAGGGGCAAGCAGGCTAAGGGCCAGCAGCCTTTTCGGGGGAGAGGGGGCTCCAACCAGGGCTCCTAATCCCTCCTCTGCTCGAGCCGGAAACCTGTCAGGGGGCCCGAGTGCCGCCGGTTGCAGGGATCCGTTGCCTCTGTCCAGAGTTACCAGTAGGGGGCAGACTCTCCCACTTCCTGTCAGATTGGGAGAGGGTCACGTCAAATCCCTGGGCCCTGTCCACACTCAGGGACGGACATTTGCCTCTTTGGAAGCATGGGCCACCTTCGTTTACCGGAGTGAGGCGCACCCCGGTGCCATCCTCCCCGGAGAAGGCGGAAGTCCTCAGGGCCGAAGTCGTAGCTCTGCTCGACAAGGCGGCCATAGAGGTGGTCCCGAGGGGCCAGGAAGAGACCGGGTATTACTCGACTTACTTCCTGGTCACCAAGAAGGACGGAGGGTTCCGACCAATCTTGAATCTCAAGTATTTGAACAAGATGTTGGAGGTGCCATCGTTCAAGATGGAAACTCTGAGGTCGGTGATAGCATCGGTGGAGCAGGGAGATTGGCTTTCGTCAATCGACCTCAAGGATGCGTACCTCCATGTCCCAATGCACCCCCAGTTCAAGCAATACCTAAGGTTTGCCTTCGACGGGGTGTGCTACCAGTTTCGTGTGCTCCCCTTCGGCATCTCAACGGCGCCAAGGGTGTTCACCAAGCTGATGCTGATTCCGGCGCAGGTGGCCAGGTCCAAGGGCAGGTGTTGTCACCCGTACCTGGACGATTGGTTAATCAGGGCCCTGTCGCAGGTGAGGAATCAGGAGGCCACCCAGGAGATTTTAGACATTCTGCTCAGGCTGGGTTGGATCGTAAACATGAAAAAGTCAGACCTCACTCCCACCCAGGACTTAGTGTTCCTGGGGGCTCGGTTCGATACGGTGAGGGGACTAGTTGCACTAGCCCCTGCCCGAGTGACCAAGGTAATTCAGACCACGCAGCAGTTCTTGCTGTCACCCGCACACTCCGCACGGACATGGCTCCGTTTGCTGGGGAATATGGCGGCGACGGTGGACGTGGTCTGGAGAGCCCGGTTGAGGATGAGACCAGTCCAGCAGGCTTTAGCGGGACGATGGTCGCAGTCCGGGAGTCTAGAGGAATCAGTGGCCATTCCGGAGTGGCTTTACACTCATCTGGAATGGTGGCTGAAGGAGGACAACCTCGCCAGGGGTCTACCTTTGGTGACGCCGATGCCCGAGGTAACAGTTCAGACGGACGCTTCCCTCTCAGGTTGGGGGGGAGTCCTGGGGGACCACTCAGCTTCGGGCCTGTGGTCTCTGGACAAGTCCAAGGAGCACATCAATGTGCTGGAACTGAGGGCGGTGAGGAAGGTCTTCGACCAACTCCTCCACTTGGTAAGAGGTCGGGTGGTGCGTCTGGAGATGGACAACCAGACTGCCATGACTTATATAGCAAAGCAGGGGGGAACGGTGTCGCCAGCTCTCCTCCAGGAGGCGTGGCAGTTCCTTCTCTGGTGCGACCGGTTCAACATTCGGGTGATACCGGTGTACCTTCCGGGAGTGGACAACGTCCGAGCGGACGCCTTGTCCCGGCGCATCCTGGCACCGCACGAATGGATGCTCCACCGGGAGATATTCGGGCTTATCTCCCAGTTGTACGGGTCGTTCCAGGTGGATCTGTTTGCGTCCGGAGTGACGAATCAGACACCGGTGTTCTGCTCCAGAATACCAGACCCAAGCGCTCTGGCATCAGACGCCTTCGCGATAGACTGGACCGGCAGAGTGCTATGGGCGTTCCCGCCAATGCCTCTGATTCCCAGGGTTCTGTCGCAGGTAGGCAAGCAGCCTCCACAGCTGTTGGTCCTCATGACACCGCTGTGGACGGCCCAGAGTTGGTTTCCATCAGTACTCGGATATCTGGTTCAGCCTCCTGTACTGTTACCATGTCTGCCAGATCTGCTGACGCAGGAAGGAGCGCCGCACCCGAATCCCAGGATTCAGTGGGTGGCCTGGCCTCTGTCCGGAATCGCCTCCAGGAGAGCGGTATTCCTGCACGAGTTGCAGACACAATACTGGCTTCGAGGAGGGATTCAACGAACATTCAGTACGAAGATAGATGGGCCTGTTATGCGCGCTGGTGTGGCAGTCGAGGGATTCTCGATCCCTTTTCTGCGGGCCTAGTGCCGGTATTGGAGTTTTTACAGTCCCGGCTGGATGATGGCTTAGCGGCCTCTACAGTTAGGGGCTACTCTACCGCTATTTCGGCATTTCATGTACCGGTGGATGGCACTCTCTTGGGGAGTCATCCAATGGTCCAGCGCTTCTTAGCAGGTGTGGACAGGATTAGACCGCCTGTTCGGCGGGTCAGTCCTACTTGGGAGTTGGCACATGTCCTGGACTGGCTGTCAGGGCCGGCGTTCAGAGACCCTAGTGCTGTTTCCTTGCAGTTGTTGACGTGGAAGGCGGCCTTCCTAGTGGCGGTGACGTCGGGCAGGCGGGTAGGAGATATCCACGCGATGTCTTCGGATCCCGAGCTGACTGTCTTTCACAGAGACAGAGTCAGCATTAGACTGCCAGACTCATACCGCCCGAAGGTTGATCATGCCTTTCACGTCTCGGCCCCGATAGAACTGCCAGCTATGATGCAACCAGCGGTTTCAGGGGCGAGGTCGGCGCAACCCCACATCCTCGATGTGCGTCGCACCCTCAAGCTTTACATTAAGAGAACAAAAGAAATCCGGAAGGATAAACAGTTGTTCTGCTGCTACGGCGGAAATAAGTCCGGCCTACCAGCTTCAAAGCAGACCTTCTCAAGATGGATAGTTTCGGCTATTTACCTGGGGTACGTCCATAAGGGACTACAGGCCCCAGAAGGTTTGAAAGCCCATTCGGTTAGGGCGGTGGCAACCTCTAAGGCTTATGCTGCGGCCCTGCCCATTGAAGAGATCTGCTCAGCCGCCATTTGGAGCCGGCCTAGCACGTTCATCAGGCATTACCAGTTAGACAAACACTCAAGTGAGCGTGCTCGGTTTGGCAAGACTGTTCTTTTCACTGGGCAGAGCCGTACACCCTCTAGCTGATTGGGCTTTCGGGTTATGGTTTTTAAAGTAGTGGTGGTACTAACGTACTAACGACTAATAACAATGCACTGCATGGGCCCTGGTGACAGACACCCGAGAGGGAGTGGTCTTCAGGGATAATCGATTGCTTAAAAGAAGTCCCCCTTATTCCTTCTTTCAAAAGAGAGGGGGGGGGGGGGTTTGGCTTAAGAATGCAGCAGGCTTTTTAGCCAGTACGAGTAGTCCCATGGTCAGTACCTGGAGGCAGCCAGGGGGCTGAAAGACTCATGAGTTCTGGTGAGTGTACTTTACACCTTTTGTACCTCTTTTAGGGGTTAGATAAATCTGCAGACAGAATTCCACTGCCTGGGAATTGTCTCTGGGAGTCTCTGATATGCAGTAGTACCCCAAGGAGGATCCCTTCCTGAAAAAGAATCGAACAAACCTGCAGAGGTTTCTGATTCTTTGAAGGGGATCCTCCTTGGGGTACGGCCACCCACCTCCCCTTATTCTGTCTGGCTATGCTAGATTGATAAGTGGGTTGCTAATAGAGTTACCGGCCCTGGCGGACCAGTTAGGGGGCCCTGTTAGGGTGGTGATATGTACAAAAACACGTTTTGAGTGGTTTTTTGTATATTTTTTATTTAAAAAATAGTCACAACCTGTCATATAGCAAAAATATACAGATTTTATGCAGTAGTACCCCAAGGAGGATCCCCTTCAAAGAATCAGAAACCTCTGCAGGTTTGTTCGAATTTTAGTTCAATACTATGACGCAAAATCCCCGATGCTGACGAGTTCATGTTTGTCTCCAGAAGTCGGAACATTTTACACTGTGTATTTCGCTATGAAAAAGAGTTCAGCATTAAAATCGTCATGGTAGAATGGAGATAAACCTAGTGTGTTTGAAAATCAGAGACATGTTATACTGGATTGATAGCGAGTAAATTTTAAATTGAAACCGAACGGTTTACTCTCTATCAATCCAGTATAACATGTCTCTGATTTTCAAACACACTAGGTTTATCTCCTAAATATGGAATTGGAATTTTAAAAAGAACATTATTTTGTTGATATGTACTACCCATAAGTGCAAAATGAATGAAATTTTTTTTACAGTAGGTGCATATGCATCTTGTTTATCAAACATCTGTTGTTAAAAAGAATCTTTAGTGTTTAACAATAAAGAGAATCATTTACTATATTGGAATAATATAATCATACTTTGTAATTACAGAACGACACTGGAGCTGGTGGCTGGAGACAAGAGCATAGTGATAGGATTCCAGCAGCCAGTGTGGACGGGTGAGTCAGACTGAAACATATCTAATGAAGTGTAAACATCATTCTCTCCCAACACAGGTAGCTCTGTCATTATTATTATTTCCATAAGCTTTCCAAAAGCTAAACTTTATTCGAATATGCACCTTGCACTTTGAGTCTTCTTTACAGAACACATACACCTCATTTAGCGACTGCATCATTGCATAGACCTGTGTGATAACAAGTATGTTATTCATGCATTAAGTGTTTTCATTGGCTGAAATATTACAAATTAGTTTCAGTTGCAATATTGTGCCGCTAGGGGAAACTACCAGATTCTTAAGAAGAGCTATTATCATAACAGAGGTTGTATAGGAATTAATGACAGAGCTACCTCTGTGGGGAGAGAATGTGTACTAGAAAACAATTTCAAGGGATATTTGTAAATTTTCTAATTTAAAATCATGATCTATTTACAAAATGATTACGTATCAAATGTAACTATATCCAACATATGATTTTGATGCAATAGTGGCACAAATTTCAAAATATGCCTGATGCCTCAGTTGAGTTTGGATATAAAGCTATGAAATCTTGATTAGATAAGTTTTGTTGAAAATGATAGGCAGGTTTATGGGAAGTGACTCAATTCTATACTTAAAACAAACTATCTTCATCAACTTTTTCTCATAACAGGAAATCTGCCAACATCTTTGAAGTGAGTGTAGTGCTGAGTCTGGAAGACTGGGGTCCCCTACCCTCTCAACCAGTGGTCGCGTCCTCAGACAGTCAGGTAGGTAGATCGATCAATAGATGTTAATTGCTTATTTTATTTTATTGCATTCTGTTATATCAGGGTGTATAATGTTAACAATGGATAGCCTTTATATAGCACAAGATCTCCACTTTGTGAACTCAAAGCGCTCTAATCTCCATTACCCTGGTCCAACCAAAGCTGAAATATTTTTCACTAGAAGGTCACCACCAAAACACTGCTTAGCCAGGTACCCATTTCCTGCTGGGTGAACAGAGGTACAGTTTGAACTAAGTAGACACGACAAGTTTCCCAACTACTATATCAGTGATAGGGATAGTATAGTGGTAGTATATTGGTAGGGAATTACCCTTCAAACTCTCAGTTTATCCAGCATTGATGCACCACACCCATTTAACTGGCGGGCCCCAACATTGATAGCATCACAGTGGTCAACTTAGCTTAGCACAGAATTACCTGCCACCATGCATATAGGTGTGAGCTAAGTTCCCAAAACCTTCTGACAGCTGTATGGCATGTAGATGGTCCTTGAGTCTCAATCTCGACTCAAACACTAAGCACAATTTAAGAACATTCTATTGGCTGGTTATAATAACTTAAACAAATAATTGAATAATTTAAGACCTTTTGGAATCGCCCTTCATAGTTGTTGTTTTGATGACACCACTGCTTAATGAAGAAATTATGTTGTTCTTATTGGTATATATATGAGCTAACCAGAAATAGATGGACTTAATTCTTCTAGATGCTTGTACAGAAGTACCCACAAAAGATCTCATCAGTGCCCACATTAATCATTTGCATACAATGACTTACTTATTATCTATAATGTTTCACCCATGTCACAGTGATAAGGAGGAGGATTCTCTCGAATGCATATTAATATTTGTGTATGTTGAGGAGCAATCTGATTAACGCTGCGAAGATTATTCCGTAACGGAAATTTCTGAAGTATGCCGAATGTTTGTAATATCACAGCGTCCATGCTCCCCTGATAGTTTATCTCCATCAGAAGAAAGAGTTGCTCACCTGATACACCAAATATGTTTGATTTGCCAATGTAGAGCTGATTTTGTGGGAAGCCATCTTTATTGATGGGCCGAGATGTCCAATGAAAGCTGGAATTCGATTAGTCGTATAATGGTCAGGCCTATGGAATGATTGCCTGTCAATTTCAGGTCATTTCTGGTTCAAAGTCCACTTGGACACGAATCTTTCTAGAATCTTTCAGATCATAGATGAGTGAAAAATAACCATCCATAATAAGACTTGGGAACAAATCAATGATTTCATCAATGAGACTGGGTGAGAAGGAAAAGCAGTTGACTTGCACATACAGGCAGATAGTTTATTTGAGTCTCCCCTTACATCAACTATTGTATATCATATTTCAGCCTATATCATCAGGATATGCAGCAAGTGGGAGTGAGACTATGCAAGCAGTGCCCAACACAAGTCCACGGGAGACAGCTGAGTATCAGGCAGCTCTGGAGCTGGAGATGTGGAAGGAGAACCAGGAGAAGGCCTTTGAGTCACAGGTCAGTCTTATACTCCATGGACATAGTGTTCTCGAGAAAAACAAGAAACAACTTCTCTATGTAATATTCACGTTTTGGAGTATACGCCTACTTTTTATCAGGTGGGATGGGATCCGCCTGATTAAGGAATAAGCATATACTCCAAAACATTGTGCATTTCAATTTCAATTTTGTCTTCCTTATGTATATCACTTCTAAATGCCCTTACCTTTCCTTACCTTTACCAATTCATCTGTTTTACAGTTTGAATAGAGCAAAAATCTATAATTTGCATAGGCGAAAGCTGAGTTAATACAGTTTGATTTATTTCACATTTTGGGAAGTTATCTGTATGCATGAGTGTAAAAACGCTTTTCTCAAAGATGGCATCATCGCAAATGTCTGTGTTACCAACTTCTTGTCTATATATTTAGAAATATTAAACTAATGGATTAAAAAAAGTTAAGGAAATAATATTTTTACAGAAAATTCAAAATATGCAAGAATTTTCTTGACAAGACTAGATAAAACAAGACACGTACTTATCTTTCAATATGATGTGAACACTTGAAATTTCACTTTATAAACCAGCACATGTCGTGTCAAACTGACCCTGTAGTGTTGTGTTGTAGTTGAAGCAGAAGGAAGGAGCGTATATGCGAGCCCTGGCGGAGGAGTGGAAGAAGAGAGACAGAGAGAGGGAGGTTCTTCTGCAGAAGAAGGTAATCTTACGTTTCTCTCATTGATTCTCAAGATGTAAAAATCATGAAATAAAACTTTTAGACCAAAGTGCATTTAAATATAATGGTATGATAAACTTTCTGTTGGCTGATTTGTTTGCAGTCACCATCTTTTTTGCCTCCCAGTTAGCACCTTTGACAAATAACCCTATTTCTCTAGTGCAGGGTCTGTTCTCATATGAGGATATTAAATGGTATGTCAACATCAGTTAAGAGTTATCTGAAAATCACCATTAGATAAGTAAAACTTTTTATTTTTATTTTTTGGTTTATATTTTGTTGGTGTCTGCAAGTGATTTTACAAAGCTGAATGTATCAATGCTTTTCACCCCTGGGATTTTTCATCAGGAATTCTGTAATCCTTTGATTTGTGTAAGCTAATGAAACTACTCTGTCTGTTGGACCTGCAAGCCTCTTAAAACACATGTTACAACATATTGGGGTCTTGTGTTGTAATCTTGCAATGTAATCTCTTAGCTCACACTTTCATGTTCACCGCCCATCAGGAGGGAAGGTTTCAAATACAAGTTTTGAGCACATGCTGAAAATGACTGTTTTAAATTCAGCATTATCAAATATCTATTTCTATTTTATGACATCAATTGTTTTTATTGTTTTTTTATTTTTCATGCAAGATTAGGGCACGTAATTTAAGTACAAATTATCTTGATGAAAATTCCCAGTGGCGATTTACTGAAAAATTGTATATAGACAGAAAATGGTCACATAACATGATGACTTAATGACATATAATCAGAATTGGTAACAGAAAGCAAGCTTTACTTACATGGTACAAATTTTTTTACTTGCTGAAATTTGTCTGTGTTTGAGTTTTTTTCATCAAGGAATCTCCCTGATGGGATTTTATGACTTCAGCTACCCCTTTGTGGTCAAATAGTTCTCTTTAGAGACCATTTAAATGTTCAATTCATCTGAGTTTTCTGACTATCGGCATTACAAAATAAAAACATAGTTCAAGCAAAACTGTTTTGGTTAAAAATGGTTGTAATATTTTTTTCTCACCTTTTCCTGAATTTAAACAATAGTATATCCTTAAAATGGTATGCTTTCCACGCTACAACCTACAACAATAACATCTCGAAAAAAATGACTATCATTGTTTAGCAAAAGTGATATATGCACTAAAATAAGGTTATGACGCTACACTTGTTTCATGATATTGGTTATAATGTTGTTAACCATTCTCTGACTTCTGCCAGGTTGGAGAGTACACAGTCCATGAAGAGCAGCTGAAGAAGGCTCTAGCCAGCCTGGAGAAGAGGGACAAGCAACTAGCAGCCAATGAACAGGAGGTGAGGACAGGCTTATTTCTTCAATTCTCATGTAATAGGTCTTAGAGGGTTTTCAGAAGTGGGCTACATGAGAAAAGCAAGGTTTTGGTATAGCTCCTGTTGATTGCTCTATTGACTTGTGTCTGCATAGAATGACTTCAAGACGATTGATAGTTTTGGAATTGATCCTCTACACATATGAGCTTTGAACACCTGACAGACCTGTGAATGGTGTACACATTCTATGGAGTTGTGCGTTTATGCTGACTAAGGGAAATGCATTTGAATTTACAAATCACTGTCTCCATGGATTGTTAAATGGTTTCTCATTTTTCTAAATGCAATGATTTATGATCAATCTACACTTGTGTTCAGGTATTGCGACTGCGATCAGATCTGCAGCGAGAGCATGAACGGAAGCTACAGGAGATGAAGGAGGCTTCACACAGACTAAAGGAGGACTGTGATCACAGAGTCGAGCTCGAGAGGTGAGCCAGTTTTCTTCCCTTACTTCACATGCATAAACACTTTAGCTTCTAAATCTATCATTGCCAAACTTGAGTGGCCATATTACCGGAATCTCAAATCATAAAGAGGGATATAATCCAGATGTGGACATGAGCTAAAGACAGTGATATCCTGTTATACTACTACAATAGCTTTTAGTGTTTACCCATTACTTGCTCGTTGATTGATTATCATGGTTTCTAAATTAAAAATGGTTTCCCCTTCGAGATGCTATGGTTCCTACTTTTTATAAGGTTATTGTCGTCAAATTTCAAACTATTTCGTTGTGTCTAAACTTCATCCTATGAATGGAGAGTATGATCTATCCTTTGTCTTTTCAGAATGAAAATGAAGGAATTGGAAGAATTAGTTGCAAGATATAAACTTGAGGTAAATATTGTTATATTCTTTCTAGTGGTGAAACAGTAATATTTATTATTCATATAATATAATGTTTCTAAAGTTTATTGTTTTGAATTATGAAATGATAATACAGATCTTTCTTTCTGAAGAGATCTCTCTGAGTTATCAAAATTATGTTATGTCAGGTATCTGAAGCAGACAGGAGGTTCAAGGCCCTCGAGAAAGAGTTTGCAGTGTACAAGGAACAACAGAACACAAAGCCAGAAGTGAGGCTACAGTCAGAGATAAATCTGCTCACTTTGGAGAAGGTATGCGACCATTAGGACAACACGATTTAAAGTTGATTCTTAAGTGATCAATACTTAATTATCTATCTTAAAATTTTTATCAAGTTAACAACACCAGCTGCCTCTAGAAATGATGATAATTATGTATTGAATTGACATGACCTTGACTTAACTTAACCAAAGAATTATTTCTCTACACTGACAAAAAGTTATTACTCATTTGAATCAGATTGGACTTAAGTCATACTTTTGATTATAGCAATTCTCTATAGGGGTCAAGTGTTAAATGATCTTTCACTCAACAAATCGGTGATTAGGCCAGGAAACTGTCAACTAATTTCAATATATAGGAAAAGGATGGTGCTAGACGACCTGTCTAGAGGCGGTTATGATCGAGATAACAGCATGTGGATCCACTTAAGGATGCCGGAACGGGGCCAACCGAAGTTGGGAAAAACTAAGAGAAAGGGAGAACCATTCACAACACACGGAGCTATCCGCGAAGAGTACCAGAATGATATTGTTACATGTACTCCGAAACACTCGGTGTGTTGTGATCGGTTCTCCCTTTCACAATATCATTCTGGTACTCTTCGCGGATAACGCCGTGTGTTGTAAACAGTTGTCCCTTTCTCTTAATTTCGATGTAGAAACTGTCTTGTGATTGTGTGAATTTATTGACATGACCCCTATGGAATAGTACTCAGATCAGCAACATAACAGTATAAGTGGATTTCTTAGGACATGACATGAGAAATTGGGAAGAATTATGACTGAGCCAGTGTAACTGATCGAGAAATTCTGTGGCTGTGCAGGTTGAGTTGGAGAGGAAGCTAGACGCAGTCACCAAGTCAAAGGTGCACTACAAGCAGCAGTGGGGCAGAGCCCTGAAGGAGTTGGCAAGGATGAAGCAGCGAGAACAGGACATGGCACGGGCACAGCTCAAGAAGCAGCAACAGGAACTAGAGCACATGAGACTGCGCTACCTGGCGGCGGAGGAGAAAGAGGTTGTACAGGCAGAAAAGAAAGAGCTGGAGGACATAAAGAATCAACTCAACAAGTACGTAGGAGGATAGAAACATGTTGTTGCGTGCCTGCATTGTTTACTCTCGCTCATGATTAAAATGCCTTAAAGATAATATATCCCAGTATTTCATCCGACTTCAATCCCCATTTTCATATAGACAATACATTCAAGTAAATAAAACACCAAACAGCGTTTCGATGCGTCCTTTAATTAAAAAGATATGACGATTCAAAGTGCGTAGAAATTGGCCACCTCAAAAGCCCAATTGAAAAAAGTCGCTGCTCGCCTATGAGCTCTCCTTCGGCGGATGTGACGTCATAGACGTGTTTGTTTGTAAAAAAGTATATATACCAAATGCAGATATGGGTCACATTCGTCTACGTTGTTAGAGACTGTAATGAAATAAGGTGCATATATATATATAGATCTATAAATGATACATAGTGACAGGTTTGTAGTTTGTTACATGACTAGGTTTGTAGTATATATTATTTTTTTGGTGCTGATTACTCTAAGGATGCATACAAAAATGTGGGCACGTGACTAATGTTTGTATTTTAACTCTACAGTTTTGGATAACATTTATGAAAACTTCAAATGTCTTGCTACAGCGTCATTTTAGAAGCAACAAAAAGTAAAATTAAAGTCATAAAGCTGCCCTGGAGAAACATTTACTATTTTATGTAGCCTTACAGTGGATAGTTTATAACCCATTTGATATTGATAAACATTGCAGTATGAAATAAGGTATTTAGTTAGATTTGTTAATATATATTGTCATGTGAAACGTGTATTGACAAACCTAATTACCTTCATCAAGTTTCAATAAAGGCTGTTGATCATGTGTGAGGATAAAGTTAACATGCCTTGTGTATTACCTAATTGGAAATGTGCCAGGTGCTGAGTTCATTAACTTTATTGCTTAATTGCCATAATGTATAGGTGTGTGGCACTATGTTGTAGACTGTTATATAGGTAATAACTTTATGACTATATTGTCTGGTGTGAAAAAGAAGTGTTAGGTAACTAAAAACCTCTCTCTGGTAACATACCGGTACTAAAGTACTGAAGGAAATGGAAATAATATGCTTTTGAGCGTTAATAATTTTATTTGGTTGTAATAGTTAAAACTGAAAAAAAAAATCATAATTGTAATACATTTCCAAGCAGGTTTTAACTGACATCACAATCAACAATATATAACAATCTTGAAATAGGAAATTGCAAATGCATGTGTGTTGCCATAGTGACTGAAATTGACAATAAAAGTTATAAATGAACACATAAATAACACAAGGGAAAAATTGTCTAAACATTAAAAATTAAATTCTTAAATAATTGCGAGATTTGATGTAGCAAATACAGAATGTAAATTAAATTCATTGATTAATTGAAATATAAATATATACACATGTATCGCTTCGGTGAGATTAAAATTCATTTTTATATAGCTTTCATCAGAAAGGTACATTTTGATTGAAGATATTCAAGGTGCACAGTTTTCTCTCCTATAAAGTCATCTCATTCATCTTAATTAGTATTCATATTCTTCATTCCATTATATATCCAAACATCATTTTATTTAGTGCATGTTAGAAAGTCCAATTTCAATCATTGACAGCACTGCTACAGTCTGCATGATAACAATGACAATCTATACATGCAGTGAAATTGTCAGCAGACTGTCAGTTATTGAAAATATATTTTGTTAAACATAATTAACAACATGTTGTGTTATTATTGACAATATTGGCCAAGGCAACTCTACCTGATAACTGGTTAATAAGGCCAAAAACAGCTGCTCGGAACCGTCGTATCCCAATGATCCGGAAGTTGCCGAGAGGCAGTCCATCGAAAGCGAGAACTCATTGTTACAGTCATGCAGAGCAGAAACACAGAGTTACAATATTGAGTGGACACTTTAAAATGGCATAAAGTAGTAACAAATGTTCTACATATACAATGGTCAATTAGCTACACAGGGAGATAGTCGATTTGTCTAGGTGTTCAAACAAAAACCAGTCACAATGACGGCAGATATCAGCTTGGGTTAACTCGATCGGCATTATCGGAGATTAACAACCCAAACAAGTAACAACAACAACAACAGTTAATTAATGTCAAACAGAATATGTCGATGTATTGATTTTAATAGCTTTGGTGACTTAGGGGCTTTTTTATAAGTACAATCAGTGAAAATATATACGTTCACGAACGCTGGAATCTATAATGTAAACAATGACACAGATCAGCCGGTCGTAAGCGAGTCCTGTCTATGTCGTCACGTTCCCCCTAGCACCTGATTGGCTAATAAAACGTTTGGCGTCTGTTTTCCGGAAGTGTTTATAAAACATGTTTTTCTGCTATTTTCAGGTTGTTGTGAACCTAAATAGTTGTTGATATTCATTCTTAACTGTGTTATGAATTATTTCCGCTAATCGTACCCCCTCTGTGGATATATTATCTTTAATCTTGAACTTGCCCAAAAAAAATTTTGAAGCTGGCTTAGTCCCTGACAAATAGCAATGAGAAAATGTCATTCATTGAATATTCTAGAATCTATTTGCAGTTCAATAGACTCAAGAGAGACGAATAGTATACATAATTAGTTCTCCATGGCATATTGTATTTGATTCAAATCGCACGGCATGAAAGCATGTTAGAATTCAACTGTTTTTCCTTACAGACTGAAACAGATGGAGGAAGAGCGCATGAAGCAGTCAACCGACTCCAACAACATGCAGCTGAACAGCCCGAAGGAGATCAATGGGTACACGTCGAGGGATCTCGATACAAGTTTGGACGAGCATATCACTCGACTGATAGAGGAGAGAGACACGTTGCTGAAGACTGGAGCTTACACTACACAGGACAAGATCATTGCAGAGCTTGACAGGCAGATCAGAGAGGCCATTGCTCATAAAAACAGCTAGTACTCACCTCATTGGCTGATGATTAGGTAGTAAAAGAGAGCAAGGCACTGGCCATCAATAGCTGCAGATTATGAATAAGAGAGAAAGGCACTCACCTCATTGGCTGATGATTATCAGATTCAAAAGGGCAATGTCTATATGGGCTAATATCGAACATAAGGTGATTTGCTATCATGCTGAATAACACAAGACTAAGTAAGAAGCTCCCTGTCGAGATGATAGCTTGAAACTCCTTGAAACTAAACTTTATTTGTCAGCTAGAAATAGATCACAAAAAACATTCACCGAATCTGTACAAAACTGTCAATATTATATAATAAAAAAGAGAGCCATGTCTATGCTATTGAGCCTATTTTTGAGAACGGTTCAGCCCATCAAGAATACAAATGGTGAAGAAAAGGTGCCATATTTTCAAAATCCACAACTGTTATCAAGCCAATGCCTTTGAAATATGCCAGGTTTATCAAGCCAATGCCTTTGAAATATGCCAGGTTTATTTCAGTGAAAGGGTTTAGAGGTTGTCAAAGCTATAATTTACTTTTATTATATGCTTGCATGGAACATCAACATCGTGTTGTATTGTTATTGGTCATCCATGAGATTTGCATTGAATTAGCTGACCTCAACACTTTTTCATTTGGTAGTATCTTGATACTAGGTTCATGTCAAAGAAATTTAGCTTTGTCTGTAATAAAGAAATATATGTTCTATAATTTCTTTTTAACTTGCATCAAAGACCTTTGTGTTCTCTGGTGATGTAAAAGATTTTAAAAAGTCGTAAGATGTACTTCTTAAGATGCCTTTTGGTGTAGTGACAGCAAAGAATGTGATATTTCTATATATTATGACAATGTCTTGTATTTATTTGATGCAGTATCTAATGTAGCTATTAGATGATTCATGTATTCATTTATTAACTTGTCTTCTTGGGATTCAATCTGTCATTTTTTCGACACTAATTTTGTTTATCATTATTCCCATGAACCTAAAGTGTGATAAATTTCATATCAAATGTGTATCAGATGTATATCTGATAGTATGCTCCAACCAATTTTTAACAAATTGACATGACTGCTGTGGCTTTTGATCAGCAAGGTACAATTGTTAGACAAGATCTGATTTAATGGGATGGAGTTTTCAAGATCAATTGCAAGAACAATGCATTGAATAATAATTTCATTTGACTAAACTTCATTTCATAATTATCTCTACTGCCATATTTATCAAAATGAGTATTATTTGAGATTCATTAGCAGAAGAAGAATAGTGACTTCAGGAATAGTTCAAGTAAATTTGTATTAGAAATTTAAATACTAAGTAAAAAGAATAACTTTTTATGTATTCAGGTTTGTATGTGTGTTTGAAAACATTCCAATGACAAACCCAATTAGTTTTGAACACATTTTGATAATTTCATCAAACTTCACAGTGTAAGATGGACAGATTCTCTCTGTGTAATATATATGAAACCTCCTTGAAACTGATTGAACAAAGATTTCAATTTCATTAATGTGAATGTTGAAAAATAGTTAATACAACTCATTATTAGACATATTACTTTACAGAGGGATCCTTATAATTTGTCAACCATTTTGACATGATGTCCATCTAAAGTTCATCTTGTTGTGAAAATCGAATTGTTTAAGGGTGATTTTCACATGAAAAAATGCTATTCTTATGTATGCCACTACTTAATGCCCTTCAAAGACTGATTATTTTACCATTACAAGGAACAAATCCTTTTTAATTTCGCCAAGTCAACTGAACAGCTGAAAACACAAAAATTCATTTCATCATCTTTCATAGATGCTGTTATATATATATAAATTGATAGCAGTGCATAATCTTCTTTTTAGATTTTCGGGAAGATTACCAATTCTAAAAGAGCTTTAGAGTTATGCATTGCTTTGTGGAGGATGACATTTCACACTTATCTTTTATAAACCATTTTTTAAAAGAAAACAATGGAAATAATAAAAGAACTTTAACATGGAAATTCTTTATTTAGCCAATGTCTGAAACATGTTTGAATACTATTTAATTTGGTAATGATTTATCCTTTTGTACATAAACTGGTAATTGAATGACATATGGGGGGAACTGTACAGTGTATAGATTAGCATGTACATAGTATTGTAAATAATTCAGGTCTGTATTTAATCATAAACCTTTTCCAAACAGTTGTATCAGCATTTTGTATGAAAATGTATATATATGAAATAAATTATATCAATATTTGCTTGTTTGCTACAAAGTTCTTTTTTCAAGTGGAGATTGAAGTGGGGTTGTCTCTCCAATACAAAGAGATACTCACAACAAGAATACATCATGAGTAATTAGGCCAGGTTGCTATTTGGAACATTCAACATTTCACATGTTCAACTCTCTTCCAGAACCACTTCACATGCACCTAGGGATCAAAGATTGTACATTTGTATATTATTGGTCCTGACCTCCCCTCAAATGTGGGCTTTTCAGACATTATCCTTAAAACATGAAAACCAATGTTTCAGAATAATGTGTTATACATTAATACTAAAGTTAGTTCATTTGGTCTTGAACCCCCTTCATATACTAAATCTTGTGCCATAACAACATCTTGAAACTACCATTCCATATCTATTATTTAATGTGTTTGTCTTAAAAATGCTGCAAAGATTTGGGCTGATTGGCTACAGAGTCAATGGCTCTTTTGTCAACACTAGAGATAATCTCTAATCTTTAATCATCTTACAGACCCTTTTTTGAAGAATGAAAATTAATGAATTAATATGCAAAAACAATTGAATGAAAATGGCAGCTGTAAAATCAATAATCTTTCTGGGTTTTTTTACCTCAAATAAAACTTTATATAGTTCTTTTTATAGATTGGTAATTCAATTTTTTTGGGGACAAAACTCAAGAAACAAGTGCAGATGACTTTTTCTGTTTGAATAAAAAGAGGTCTTCTTAATAAAATCCATCAACTTATATGAATCAGTTTTAATTCATTTAAGAGAGTTAAACATAATTTATCAAATTTGATTTTATTAAAAAATTCATTGATTCTAAAGTAAGTAACCACATTTGTTTATAAAGATATTAATAAAAAAAAATTTTGGGGGGAGTGAAAAGTACTGATAGAAGGGAGATAACTCTAACTTGTTGACCTTGGTTGTCATAACAGCATAAACAAACAGCAGGTGCCCGAACTTGTCAGAAGAGTTGTTTCCAGATTAGCGGTAGATCTCTTGACCCCATTATCGCCTGTGAGTATTTATATCTAATCAGTGACAATAATGTATTTGTTGATCCACTTCATCAAATCAAAATTACAACAAATTAAAACAAGCTACTCTTGACACATCTTGGCCAGTTTTCTTCTTCTCTCGAGTTGTAGGAGTTTGTACTAAAAGATTATCTTCAGACCACCTAAAACCATCGTAATTATTGTTTCAATTTGTACTTATCATACGTTACGTAACAACCTATAAATATTGTTCATATTTCAATATTTAAAGTCGAATAATTATGATTTATTTTGACTAAATGAAATAATGTAAGCAAAAGGGTATGTTTTACTTCTTGTTAAATACCACATATAAGAAATTCTTAACATGTCGTCATGAAAATTAACTTCTCATTTTCTTGCTTGATAAGATAATGCTAACTTTCAGTATTGCACTAGGCCTATACATTAAAGATTTGCCAAACAGTTAAAGTCATAGTCTTATTTTTTGCAAGGCATGCAAATTGTAATGCACGCCGGAAAAATAGTTCATCCCTCACAGAAATCTTTCCCCTGACGTTTGTAACAATTTTCAGCAGTCCACGTGCATTCTAGCCCTCAATAATGAAGTTCAAAACACCCTACCCTATGTCTTTGGCGAGCGTTGGTCCTTACAACATGAAATTTCCCAGCTGAATATCCAATGAAAATAGCTAATAGTTTACCTTTTTTCAAATACAGAAATAACAAAAAGGTGGTAAACTCAATGATGAATACGTCAGTCTTAAGTATCGGCGCTGCAATTACTATATTTCCGGTATTTTGTACCGGCGATGGGAATGCACTTGATTCAGTACCTCATCGATCTGAAACGGCATACGCCAATATAAGAAGCGTCATCCTTAACTTTAAAACGGACATAAAAATGAAAATCTTTGCAGACGCGACAGTAAATATTGGCGTAAGTGATCAGATTTTTGCTCAAGAAGAATAATTAGCCCAATTTATTTGCCTTACAAAATTGATTCTATGACTTTAAGATAGAAACAGAAGTATATATATGTTTTGTGATATAGTTACATACATCTTCTTTTAGGGGCATTTTAGAAGTTTGAATGACGATAATGACAAGAAATATATGGAAAACAACTTCTTTATTCATTATATGCGATGTTTCGACAGAGATTCTTGTGTCGTTCTCAAGCAATGACATATTTTTTGTCATTACATACATCTTATAATGCAGATAGAATCACAACAATAAAATTTATGATGCTGGATATAATATACTCAAATCTATTTTCTCAAAATATCAGCCAAACTCAGTTTAAAAAAAAATTACATGACAAGCATTTATATCACTGAAACAATTTATTTCTAATATTTTCTTAGGAATAATGACCTCAACTGGGGGATTTCAAGCCATGGATATCATTCGCTTAACACAAAATGGCCAAAATCTTTACACACAAGGGAAATTGACTGAGGCTTTACAAGAATTCGAAAAAGCACACAAATGTGCAGTCAAACTGAACCACCGACCAACCATCGAAACATGTGCATACAATCTTGCTTGTGCTCATGCAGCTAATAGAAATGGGGAAGAAACATCGAAATATCTTAAAGAATTAAGTCACAGTTTTACCGACACATTAAACAAAGCAGAGCTTGCCTTTCTTACTGCTTTGGCTGAACAGCACAGATCGGAAACTTCAAAGAAAGAGACTGTCATATTGTACAAAAGTGCCTTGGATCAGTTGAATCTGCTTCAAAGCAACATGCATGCTTCTCTGAAGAAATACATTCTCCAGGAACTATGTCTGCTAGAAAAGGACCCCCCTCAACTTGCAGTGTACAAGGCCCAACTGGCTGATCTCTACGGGTACTTGAACATGCCCTACATGCAGGTCCAGCTGTTGTGTGAAAGAGCTGAGCTTCTGTTCAAGTCACGCAAAGAGTCGGAGGCTGTACGGGCTGCTACAGATTGTCTATTGGCCATACAGGAACTCAAGGGAAAGAAAACAGTCTCAGGTTGGAATGTCTGTCTTGCATCAGAAGTATATTTGTAATATTCTTATGCATTTATGCTATTAATCCATGACTGGAATCCATTTGGAACAATTTTGTATAGTATGTAATTTTATGACTCTTTAGAATGGAACTTTCTGGATTTTGATTTTGAGTTGGGCGAAAATATGAAAATATTCTTTCTTTAGTAGTAGTAGTTTTGTAACAATCTTTTTCATATATGCTATAAAAACATGACTGGAATCCATTTTGAACAATATTGTATAGTGAGTAATTTTATTACCATTTGTAAATAAATGGTTCATAGATTTTGATTTTGAGTTCTGTGTAAAAAGTAGATTTTAATTAGAAATTATTAAATAAATACATCTGTCACAGATAACTCTCAACTTGAAGACAATGACAATTCCACACTTAAAGATGAAACTCGTGGAAATCTATCAGATGAGAAACTAGGTGAGTCTTCAATTTGTAAGTTCATCAAACACATGTCTTTAGGAAATGTAGTTGATACGGATAAAGTTATATTCAAACAAAAGCTTTCACTATGTTATTGATCAAAGTACACCTCGGTACAGTGCAGAGGCGTCTACATCTACAGACTCTCTGAGATGTAGTGTTAGGCTACAGGCAACATGATCAAAAAACTGCTTTCTGCACTTTTATGTCTGATA
The DNA here is from genome assembly GCA_921293015.1 of Phorcus lineatus. Taxonomy (NCBI): domain Eukaryota; kingdom Metazoa; phylum Mollusca; class Gastropoda; order Trochida; family Trochidae; genus Phorcus; species Phorcus lineatus. Next base: position 53,745,853 of record OV121081.1, read on the forward strand.
TTAAGGAGGTATAGAAGAGGTGGGTATCTGTCATGGTCTGATGGATTCCCCTCTCTTCTTTTACTTTTCTAATATTTAACCACATTAGTGTAACCGTCAGTATCCTCTAGGATCTGCATATTAAGAAAGCTTTCACCTCCACAGTACTCCATTTTGGTATAGTTACTGGATGCCATTATATTTGAAAAGAACCTCGATATTAACATGACTGAAGCCTTTTTCACAAAAAAGTGTTTTTGTACTCCATATCGAAAATGATTCTCAGGATGACTTTGTTACAAATGCTGTCTTGCAACATGAAATATTGCACAAGCGGCGTTAAACATAACTCACTCACTACGACATGACACTTCCATTGCAGTTGTGAGTCTGAATGAGTTGGGGCTGCTGTTCACCCAGCTGCAAGAGTATGACAAGGCTGTAGATTGCTTTCAGCAGGGAATTGACATCATCGCTCGGGAGGACCAGGAGTCCAAACACTACGCCGTCCTCCTGCAGAACATTGGCGCTGTCTACAACTTTCGACTGGTGCGGGATGAACACTCCATTCAGAAAGCCCTGGACTATCACCAGAAAGCTATTGACCAATATGGTAAGCAATGATAAACTCCTTGTAATCCTGATTGTATATTAGATTACATTTATGTCGTTTATGACTTGTGTATCAGGATTTTGAAAATAATTTGAAGATAAAAAATGGTAAGTTTTGTATGTAAATGTTGATTCTCAATGACTGCAGATGAGATTTTCTGAAGATAATGTCCTTGATACTGTGACATCCAGTATCTCCTAGAATTGCGTTTCTTTTTTAAACTTTATTATCATTGGAATAGTTTAAGAACTTAAGTTTTGTTATTTTATCTGTGCATTCAAGAAGTCATCATAAATTTAAGTGTAAGGCTAATGAAAAATGTGCAAACTTCAACTTATTGAACAAAGTAAATGTCTTGTAATGAGAAAGCAGAATACTTTAGTTTCATTTTATTGATTAGTGAATGGCCCACACTTCTTTTGCCTGCAGAAGAACAAAACAACAGCCGTGGCCTGGCCTTCTGCTATCTAAACAAGGCCTATGCAGAGTTTCACCACCGGGACCTCACATCAGCCCAGGAGGCCTATCTCGTAGCTCTACATAAAGCAAAGGAGAAGACTGGCAGAAAGGGAGAGAAAAAAAGTGCGTGCTCCTTTTAGCAACTAAGTCCTCTGAAAGGCTAATTTAAAAAATAAGTTTCCATCACTGGTTGATCAAAGTCTTGCTGCAGTGTTAAAAATTTTTTATTTAAGTGCTGTGCCCTCATAGATAATTAGAAGTAGCTTTGAGGAGATTATTATTGGACTATCAAAGTGCAGGCCTGGAACAACCTCCAAGTCAGGGCGCCTTCACTTCGAGTACCTCTACAGTAGTTGCCCTGCCTTCACTTGCGGGGGCATTGTTGTCAAGATTCTTGACAACAATAGGAATTGACGTCATCGATAATCTCAAACCAAATTGTTAGTTTACATACAAATAAATTGGTTCGAGAGTATATTTTAAACGTTAGGCGTATGAAATTCTATGAATATTACAAAATTTGGTGTAATTTACTTCAAATATAATTTTGTATTTTATGAGTATATGGTGTACAATTTGTTATGTTTAAAAAATTCAAAGAAAACTTAATAGATCAACAGAAAGTTTCGTTTGCCGTACTCCTTTCTTGAGTCGTTGTTCGGAGTTGCATTGAGAATCCTATGAGTTGGGAGCTTCATTTTAGAGCGCGACATCAATCTTTGGTTGCACGCGCAGTGTTAGAGCTTATTCACCTTGAAGCCTTCTGATGGCAGCGAGTATATTAGTGACGTCACGGAGCGAATACTCGCTGTCTGGAGCTAGGGCCTGGAACAGAAGAGTTGACAATATTCAGCAAGGCTTGAATCAGCTGGTGATTTAGACTGGCATAAAGTATTTCTTGTGGAAGAAGTTGTCTAGTTTATATTGTCGTATCATCTTAGTACCAGAATTTCTGTTAAATGTTTTTGATATGATTGAGTACCAGCCATACGTTTTTGAAAAATGATCAAGCAGGTCATTCATGCTCTTGTAAGAATGGCTAATTGCTCTAAATGTGGATAACCTCAGAAGCTGCGACATAGATTATAATGGTGTCTTGAAAAAGAAGCTGATAAAAGTGGTTCTGGACCGACGTACAATACCTGCATTTGTTTGTTTGATTTCAAGAGATTTCTTATGTCAAAGTCTATTGTTAACTTCCTACATTTCATTTATTGCAGAGGAGAGAAGTCAGTGTAGCAATTGATAAAGATAATCAGTATACAATGATAACACATGACATATCTGATATGATTTGGCCGCTGATGTCCTATTACGTTTATAAATATCAGTTTAACCTTAGTGAGAGCCTGGCATAATATGACAAAATAAATCTATTATTGTCCTCAAGGTAATGAATAAAATACTGTTCCATGATTATCCTCATAATTGAAGAACCAATTCTATTCCGTCACAGATGACATAAGAACCCAGTGGCAGGCACTGGAAGGCCTGGGTTCAGTGGCTTGTTGCCGCCATGACACCAGGAAGGGGCAGGAGTATTTCCACCAGGCCTTGAAGCTGGTGCACCAGGATGTGCTGGACACGGTGCAGCACTCAGCCTGTGATCGCATCCTGGAGAAGCTCCTCAGTGTCTCCACCAGGCCTCCTTCAGTGAGTGGTAGCAGGGAGAATGTCCTTCAATACTGGACAGTATCATTATTTTGGGCAGTGACTGATTCACATAATTTGATAGGGAAGTTTGGGAGGAAGGAGTTCTCCTAGTAGTTCTCCTATGAAAGGGGGGGGGGGGGGGAGGAGAAGTGGGATTGGGTTGGATGGCGGTAGAGTTCACCCTTCTAAAATGCAAAACTATGATTTTTTGTAAAATCTTTTATTCTTTAATTTTGGCAAATTTTCAAAAGTTTAACTTAACCCTCAAAAAAAAAGAAATGAAGTTTTTTTAAACTAATGATCACTACTTTATTGCCTTATCAAGAGAGAGCCCGGAGTGGGAACAATGCTCTCAAGACTTGGATCCTCTGGACCATCATCTCAAGGATCTTCTACAGGTCCATCAGACTCTAAACAGCTTGGATCCTCCAGTGCCGGTAAGATACGACGCAAGCTCAAAGTGCGTAAAACTGGATCACTGAGGCAGTTTGAGAAGGTAGCGAGAGGATTGTTGATGGACTCGACTGATCTGACCCATTATGTAGAGAAAGAGAGCAAGAGTGGATCATCCAGCGAAAGTGAAACAAGTACATCATCTGACGACAGCGAGGATAGCGATGAAAGTGCTCCTATTACTGTCGCTAACACTGTTGCAACACGGAGGTGAGGGAAGTCAGATATGATAACTATAACATCTCAGATATTCTTTGTCTGATTTCAGAAACGATTTAGATAAGTTTTACATCTGTCATTTAAATTGAGTTTGTGATTAATGTTATTCAAATTATATCAACTAGAAGTTGTATAATCCCTAAAGATTCTGTCATCTAATGATTGAGGATATTTCAGTATGCAGCGTTTGTCAGGTTTTAAGGTGACATGATTTGTTTTATGAATAGCCTTACTTAAGTCTTCCGAAGAATAATTAGATCACATTAATACAAGCTTTCAAAATTTGTTCAATGATTTCTTCCAGACCAGCTGATACTGAGAGACAATCATACAACTCTAACAGGTCAGCATACCATTATTATCATAATATGACAAAATTCCTTAAGAGAACAGATGGCATATTTCGTTTGAACTTTTTCCAATGTTTTACATGGACAACATTTCTTAGAAGTACTTAAAAAACATTTTCTGTATATGTCATAATATGACAAAATTCCTTAAGGGGACAGGCGGCATATTTGCATTTAAACTGTTTCTAATGTTTTACATGGACTACATTTCTTTGTAGTATTCAAAAAAAATTTCTGTATAAATCTGAAGAAAATCTTATTCTCCTTTGAGCACAATTTGAAGAAATATTTTTGTATGGATACATATATCTTGTAACACTTTCATATCTTGCCTTCGGTTAATCATAAAATCAAGCTTTCATTGCACACACTCCGTGTGCTGATGAAAGCCACAATTATTTGTCACACTGAGATGATGACAAGTGATAATACTGGGAATGTGACAAAAAATCAACCACTCTAACACACTGAAAAGCCCAAGTTTGCTTAACTAACGATAGACAAATGCTGAATTCTTCAGTATGGACCGCCTTCCAACATCACGCATCAGTCGACGACAAAGTGCAAAGGGTCTGAAGACGTCACTGTTGATATCGGACGACGAGGAAGAGGAAGAAGAAGAGGAGGAAGACGAGGGAGATCAGAGACGTATACTGGCTGCATATAAACAGTTGCAAGGTAACATTGTTATAAAACAGGCCCAAGATTATCAAAGCTCCCTCTGTGCTGTGACACTCATAAGTCAATGTTAATCTATGTTAAGTATGACTATTTTAGCACTAAAATATCGTAATAACCCAGGATTACACATAATTGATTGACATATACAGTATGAAGATTTTCTGTGTATTTAGACATCATCATGTTTATGATGGCATGCTATTCTGATGTCATTGTTTGAGGATGTTAAACAATATGGCATCTTCTTTTTGCTGAGACAGCTTATGAAGTTGTTTCTGGAAATTTTGATGTAAATTTCTATTCATGATCCTGCAGAAGAAAGCGAATCTGAAGAAGGAACAGAGAAAACTCCTCGGAGCACTGGACAACACAAAGAGTCCTCATCTGAGCAATCTGACACGGATCATACTATTGAGGAGAAAACGGATAACGATGCTGATGACGATCGCACTGAAAACTCAAATAGCAGAGAAGTGAACCAACCACAGCGATCCTCGGTAAAGAAAGGAGGATCAGAATTTTCTGGAACTAAGTCTCTCCGCTTCCAGACTCCAGGGACCTCCTCAGATGAAGACAAAGGTCAAGGACGGCAGAGGTCAGAGGTCAAGGCTGATGTCCATGGCAACGAAAAGGTATTTAAAATAATTTTTTTAGTGCTGTTAAAAAATTACAAATTTTGGAGAATAATTTTTGGAAATTGATCCTTTCAAGCTATTTAATTATTTGATTAATTGAATAATGACTTTATCTTATTTATACTATAAGGAATTCTGTTTTTTATTTAGATTGGTGTTAGTTGCATTAAAGTCAATTGGTGTCCAGTCTTTGAAAGGAAAATAAAGATGAATTATTTATATTACTTCTGAGTGATTTATGTTCTTCAATCTCATTAAAACAATATGTAAATTGCTCACTCCCTGTCATACTCTGTGAATATGTGTAATGGAGATTGTGTATATTTCCTTTTTCTAAACTCGTTACCAACCATACTAGATCAGTGCAAGCAACTCGAGACCAAAGTCGAGGATTGGCATGCATGCTGAGAGTGAATCTGAATCTGAGGACAGTGATGAACCAAGTGAAGAGGATACACATGATGTGTACGTTCTCATGCTATTTTCTATCAGTAAAGTCTGATTTATTTATGATACTTAATTGAATGTATTTCCTATATTGTTTGAAAAGTTATCAAAATTTTGAACTTTGGGGATGGGGATAAGTATGGCTGCATGATAGAATTGAAGTTATTATCTATAGTGCCTGGATTACATATCAAATAATTCATAAGACTGGGAAAGGCAAAGTATTATTGCAGTGAGAAAGCTTGCAACGCTATTGTGGCTATGCATTGCGCTGAAACCTGCAAGTATCGGCTGGAACAAGTGAACCAAGAGTGATACTGTGCTGAAATTCAGTGTAGCATTGCACCCAAACCTTACTGCATGTAGAACAGTTCTCTACTGTAGACAAAGTTGCATAACCGACCTGGGGTGATTTGAACCCAGGACCTTTTGATCCAATTATATACTCGTAAAGGTTTTTACATTTAGACAAGACATGAACATAATAAACTTCATTTTTCACTTCACAGGAGACAAGCCCCACCCCTTCCAACACAGTCTCCACCAGCGACAATGCACCGCACTTATGAGAAACCCGTCATGGTGAAAAACCCTGTGTACGGCAGTGGTTCACATGAGTCTACAGGTCATTATGCTGAAATAGAATTTGAAAATGCTGCCTCGGCAAAACAGCAAGGTGAGCAGGAAAACACGATAGCATTGCTCAACATGAAACTGCGGAAAGGCCCAAATTACTTCATCAGTTCAGATGAAAATGAAGAAGAGCTCATTTCTGACAAAAACAAAACGGTGTCTGAGAAATCTGGAGGTATGGTTAGCTCATGAGTCTGCCTAATATAAGGCTAGATTTGGGCATGCATTGCATGTGTGAATGTAGGTAGACTCTGTTGCCTCTTGGCCTTCTGCGCTTATTTTAACCATTTCCTATTGAAGACTCGCCTATTACTCACCGTCACTTGCTGTACATTTCTACTTTCTTTTGAACTGATTTTTAAGATGTTATGATTGCCTTTCCATCACCTAACCTCGCAGCACTGTTTTGAAATAAAAACTGAATTTTCTTGAAAAATGTGTACTACAACTTTTCCTCCAGAAATCTCATGGTGCATTTAACGTGAAAATCTCTAGTAAGATATTTCTAGAAATTCTTCGCATTGTTTTATTACATGAAGAAACTGTCAGATAATATATTTCAGATCATGAAATATCTCATTTAAGCCAATACTTGTGTTGTACAGAATCTTGTGTAATATGAAGAGTAGAACACCCACAAAATTTTGGTCAAAATCAACATGCTCAATCCTTTTTGATCTCTGAAAATTGTTTGCTTACCAAAGGAATCAAATTAAAGGTTATTTTAGAAACTAATCTACTTATTTAATTAAAAACAAATTTGCTTTGAATTAGAATTCTTTGTGTTATTAAGTCAACCAGAATGCAGTTTTGTGTAAAAGTTTCTGATTCTAACTGGTCCACAATAACTGTAATGAAAGCTACTAGGATATGTAATGAATGATCAATTTGATCCAAGTAAATCTGAGATATTTCAAAATATTTACCAAAGGAATTATACAAACTGCAGCATTTCCTGTTCTCTGACTAACTATAGCCAAGTTACCTTTCTTGAATAGCTAGTCAATGATAACTAGTGATCAAACCTACCATTCCTCTAAGCCTCTTCCAACACAATATCTGGCTACCTAACAACCTCTCACTCACTGGGCAGCTGTGGTCACACAATTTTATTAGATTAGAGTGAGTGAGTTATAGTTTAATGCCACTTAGGCAATATTTCAGCCATTAGCGGCATAATTAGATTACAAACCAAACTGCTTGTATTTGGCATATACACAGACTTCTGTGTGAGAAGTGTTGAAAAGCAAATAGCTCTTTGCCAAATTCTTAGGCCCGATATGTGTATTATCACTTTATCATCCAAAATTGTGTTCCACAGGAGATATTGCTTGTTGAAGATCAAACGATATCTCCTAGGAGATATTGTTTAGACAGTAGATTTTGAACAATACACTATTAGAGTCAAGTTCATGACATCACAATTGTTTTACATCAAGTAATGCTATGACATCATAAACATGATGACATCACAATGCTATGACAACATTCCACTGAGAGTCTTAGAGTAGTGCAGTGTTCAGAAATACACATTCTCACGAACTCGAAATGAAAAATGATTTTGGATGATAAATAGAATCTCACCCTCGTGTCTTCTGATATCAAATATATCAACACTCGTTGATAAAAGTAAAATATCCTCGGTAAGCCTCGGATATTTGTAACTTTTATCAACTCGTGTTGATATATTTGATATCAGAAGACACTTAGGTGAGATTCTCTATGTATTCAAAGTATAGTAAGCAGAGCTTGGGGCCTTTTTAATCAGTTTTCGGACAGCTATTGGAACACTGTAAATTTCATGTGCATGAGATGAATAGCAAGGTTACTTAGTACCAAACACAACCTACATGTACTATAAAAGGGTTAGTTCCATTGGGCTATTTTTCATGTAAAACATGATTTTAGGGGACATTCTGAATATAAATACCTGTTGATAGGATTATCTCATAATCCTGTTGATGTTAATTATTGGTAATATCCTGGGGTGTTTACATTTGAAAATTGAATAATTAAATTTCCGACACCTCAAAAGAAACAGTTTAACTCATCACAAGCACACTGGATAGACCTTACAGTTTATATACCGTACCTGGGCTAACTAGAGTTCCCCTCGAGTAAGGAGTAAGGCGATCGTAACTCAATGGTACAAAAATGGGTAAAAGGCACCCATAGCTCTAAGGAGTGTTTTTGAAGTAAGAGCCTGATATCTTTTCCTAACACCAGGTGGAGAGACATCCCAAACTTTGAGTGAGTCCACCATCTACGAGACCATCAAGCCCGCTGTACCTGACAGAAGCCCTCGAGAAGGTCGGAAGAGGAGGAATGAAGATGAAGATGAAGAAGAGGTGGAGGAAAATGTGACAAGTGAAGGAGAGACTGATGATGGAAGCCGAGTTCTGTCCAGGGCTGAAAGGTGAGTGTTAATAGGCTACGTCTGACAATACAACAATGCTTGGTATTTACTCATAGTCTTCCAACTTTATTCATCTCAGAAACTCAAAAGAAGTATAAGGTTCAAAACAATATCCAACATGTCAGAAATGGTTCATCAAATCTGCACCTGCTTCATATTCCTGGGTAACATGTCTTTGGAATGAGTTGCCATATTCCATAAATTGGTTTTTGGCTGCTACAATTCCCTGATTGTCTTGCTGCTGTTTGCCTCGTTTTGGCTGCACGCTCATAGCTATTCAAAACCTTCAGATGTTCATCAATTATGTCATCCAGGCATTGCCAATATTCCTTGACTTGAAGTTACTTAATTGGCTGGTTAATTATGGCACATCCGAAGCATAAACATTGAGGAAGCTCTGAAACCAAATATAGCAGGAAGAGCAAGAAAAGCCAACTCCCTTTGAAAGTCAACTGCCTCAGAAGTATTCTGATCTTGTTGATTCATCAACTGATTTGTTTCTGTCTTAAGTTTTTGTAACAAGGCCTGTTCTTTCAACTATCTAACCATGAATACACTCAATGAAAGAAGTGCAACAGCAAATATAATTGTGCAAATTCTTGGACTTATTCCAAACCAACACCTTTAGACAAACCTTTGTTTTTCCAATGTTGCTATTTAATCCTATTTTCCTTAATTGCAAAAATATGCCTGTGTATGAATATTTCACTCTACGTTTCCACTTTTTATCACTTGTTAATTGAGTAAATTTAACACTGTTTCAATGAAGGGAGCGCCAGATGCTGCTGTATCACCAGAGACACGAGCAGGACTCGCCGCAAGAACCTACGCAGCTGGGTACGAAGGAAGGGAAATCAAAGACATGTGTAATCTCATAGAAATACCTGTATCAATCAGAGATCCTACTGTAACTGTGATATACCAGACTGTAGCGCTTTCTTATTCAGGAGAGAATGGTACATATGTAATTGTACTGTCCTTTGTGCATGTATGGGTTCTATTAATACATTGTTTAGCAATGATAGACTGTTTGGGGAAGTTATCTTCTTTGGACAAAGAAAAATCATTCAGTTTTTTGATAATCTCCTCACAAGAATTTATCATATTTGGGGAAAAAAACTTCACCAAATTACTTATGATTAATATTATTGCAAAATTTAAACAAAATAAGTGAACACTGACTGTCTATCTATTTAATGAATTTGGTGCCTTTTTTACTGAATTGTAAACTTTGGCAACTTTTAATCTACAGTTGACCAAATTTTCTTTTTGTATTCTCTTGTCTCGAGACATTTTGTTCTAAAAAACTGTTAAACATGTAATTTTGCCTGTCTTTCTTTTGAATAAAAGCAAACTGATCTTGCTTTTTCCAATAATATTTATAATAGTAAAAATGATCAATGTTATCGTCACCTGTTTATTAACCAGTCCTATAAATAATGCCAACTTTCTGTGCCAAAATACATAATTTAATTACCAACGAAAAATGTATTTTTGCTTAGTTGTAGCTTCTTTTAATTACACATCATAAATGCTCATGTGACTTTAATAATATATATATATTTATCTTTTTTGTGTGTTATATAAGTTTTCATATAGTGGCAACAATTTTGCACATATTTTGAGAGCTTGCATTTCTTTTTAAAGAAAATATATCTAATAACCTGTAAGTGATGCAAGTGAAGTTGTTCTGCTAAATTCTAAATTGGAATGTTCCTTTGGATGCAGGTCTTTAAGTTTTCTGTACAGTTGACCATCATATTTTGTACACAAATCCTACCTTGAAAATATCATCTTAACTGCAATTGAAGCAACTCTAAATTTGGACACTGCATTGTGAGGGCACTTGTTCTATCAAAGCTTGCATTGAACCAAATTGTTGCGGCCCTTTTTGATTCTTAAGTTTGTGATATTTGTGTTTTAGATTACTGAAATCTACATGCTGTTTATCTGTTACTTTTTTGCCAATAAAATATGTACACATCCCAAAGAATTTTATTGTTATGTTTTGCTCTCATACGAGTCTTTAAAAACATTTCTTTAACGTCGTCCAAAGATGTTTTATGTAAACTTGTAAAGCCCAATGAACTACAGAGTTTTATTTAAACATACAAGCATTTAAAGAGCATAAAGAGCTGTCTGGCTGCAACAGTATCAGGCTCTATTTGTATAAGCCTTAATAAAATGTTACAAGTTGGAAAAAGGCTGAGAAACATATTGATAATTTGTGCCTTCAAAGTTCAAATAGAAAGTTTAGAGGAGTAAATCACTTCTTTGATTTGGCATTCTAGAAGTTGATGGTATGAAAAGTAAAGACAATTTTTATGGATAAACAACTTCTTTATTCTGTGAAGGCGACGTTTCGACATAGATTCTAATGTCACTTGCTTGACAACGACATTAGAATCTATGTCGAAACGTCGCCTCCACAGAATAAAGAAGTTGTTTATCCATAAAAATTGTCTTTACGAGTAAATCACTGTCAAAAATGAAAAGAATTACTTTTCACAGCCATTAAATTTGGAATTTGATTTTAACTCAAGACAACAAAACACTTAATTTTATTTTTATTAAAAAAGAAAATAAATATAATACATATATCACAATTTGTACAATGCCTGGTATCTCAGATTCCGGCAGCTATTTGTTTGTTTATTTTGTCCATCATTTGTCTGTCCAACAGTCCCCGCCTGTACTGCACAACAATATAGGACACAACCCCTATGACGAACCACACTGCCTCAAACACGTAAAACTGTCTCTCTTCTGCATCTGGAGTAATGTCACATCTATAAAATAAAAAAAGACATCAATACATGAGAATTGATAATTTAAGTTTGTGCAATAATTATGTTAATTTCTCTTAATCGTTTTTTTTCTTCAAAAATTTAACGCTTCTGTTTTTATATTCAACCTACTGGAAGTATGTCACTTTACATCCTACTGGAAGTATGTCACTTTACATCCTACTGGAAGTATGTCACTTTACATCCAACTGGAAGTATGTCACTTTACATCCTACTGGAAGTATGTCACTTTACATCCAACTGGAAGTATGTCACTTTACATCCTACTGGAAGTATGTCACTTTACATCCAACTGGAAGTATGTCACTTTACATCCTACTGGAAGTATGTCACTTTACATCCTACTGGAAGTATGTCACTTTACATCCAACTGGAAGTATGTCACTTTACATCCTACTGGAAGTATGTCACTTTACATCCAACTGGAAGTATGTCACTTTACATCCAACTGGAAGTATGTCACTTTACATCCTACTGGAAGTATGGTACTTCAGCAAATACTGGTCACTCAGTTATTTCTTGCCTGTAGATGCTTATTGTTTCTCTGTATAGGCAATGCCGATATGGCTCTTATTTAAGTTATTTATTGGCTGGTTACCAGCATTTTGTGACGATACAGACATTCCACGATACTATACTATCACATTATCTCTCAATGACACTATTTGATATGATACATGTCACAATACATTATTTCATTGTATTTTGTATTAAGAAAGATTACCGTTTACATTTGTAAAAGGTAATCTTTCTTAATAAAATATACCATAAAATAATGTCTAATATATATATATAACCTGTAGGTGTAATAAATCCTATAAACTTCGGTTTGAAAGTACAATGAAGTCAAAATTATTGTGTGCACAAAAGTAAGGATTTGTTTTATGTATGCTTTTTAGAGGCACTAACATCATCAATATGATGTAAATAATATGTACATCTATCAATATTACTAATGACCCGCACTCTGTACCATGTAACTTAGATACAATACATATTCAAGCTGTAAAGTTAATTCTAAAAAGACTGGAGGTATTTAACGCAACGTTCCATTAAATACACTGGAACTCAATTTAGGAAATATTCAAATTTTGCACACAGCCTTAAAACCAAGGTTTGCTATGTTTAATACGACAGCAATTCTTATACTGTCTACGAGAAATGGATGAAGTTACAGATATATCTTAATAATGAATATTTCATCCCTTGTCCCAGTGAAGAAATACTTTCCATCCCGTTTCAAAGAATCTCTACAATTCACCGGCAGGCAATGATGAAGAAGATAAGAAGACAAAAGTCACTAGGGGATCTAAACAATCTTAGAGTGGGTTTTGCAGAAAAGAAAGACTTTTATTGCAGCAACAAAAAGCTAAAGTGATTGCAAATGTCCTCATATGCTCTAAAATATTCAATTTAAGCATGAAGATGCATGCTATAGTGCCCTTAAGAAATGTTGGATATCTGTAAATCAATGAAATGCTTAACTGAAAATGAATTTGATAACATGGTAATAAAATAAAACAAAAAATAATATGTTAATATATTCTATGAATAATAAAGTTGACAATGAAGACACTATTTGAAAAATAAACATATCAAAAAAGATTTCTAATAATCTCACAATATGAAATCAAGAGTATTTGACAATTTTGAAAAATGCTACATGTCAACACAAAATTTGCAAAATTTATTCAAATTTGGCCGTATATCATAAATTTCTTCAAAACAATACTTAGATCCCCTGGTGTGTTGGTGGATTTACAATAAATATGTTTTGTAAGGATTACACTTACTATTGTTAAATGCCACATTTAGTTAGTTTTCATGATAACTATAAGAAATTTTAGACATGACAATCAGTTTCAATTATTATAAGCACTTTGGCAAATACTTAACTGAACACTGATTAACAACAAGTTGGATTAATTATATTGACATCGTTATCTTAAACAGACCCATTCAGAAACTTTTTGGCATAAAATAGTCATGAAATAATATATAAATCTTGTTCAATAATATACATAATTAGATAAAATTCCTCACCCTTTATACATCATTTTATCACCGTCACATTTTATAAGCATTTTGTAGCCAGTTTCATCACAAAAGTGCTTTCCATCCCTCTGTAAATGAAAGAAGTTTAACAAAAACACACTAGTAAAGTTTTTTGCAATTAACATTTCCATGAACTGTTTCTAAACAATGATAAAATTTTCTACTGTTTTGATACAATGTCTAATTACCAAATTTCTTAGTGATGAAATGAAATTTATTCCCTTGTTAATCATTTTCATTTAAAAAATATGACATAATAATCGGCATAAATTGTCAGTTATCACTTATGAATCTTGGTAGATACGACTCCTATAGAGCATACAAAGTTGACTGTGCTAAAATAAAATGTTTACAAACATTGTAGGAGAACTTTATAAATATTTCACTTACAAGTTCTTGTCTGTTGCATCGTTTGCAGGTGTCCACAACTATGTATTTGTTTGACTTACAGGTTTCGTTGGAATTAGCTAAATGAGAGAAAAGGAAAAAATACAGTGGGGCATAATATACATGTATTTAAGGTTCTTTCTGTACACTTGTCAATACAATTTTTATGTAAAATTTAAGTGAAGTTAAAATTTAAATGTTGCACACAATATTCCAAATAATCTTCTTCATAAAGTCTTTTTGATTTGTTTCGTACTTTTTCTTTTTATGTAACTGATAAAATCATTACATAAAATCAAATTTAAAATGAAATTTCTATTATTGTTAAAGGAATCTGGGGCAGGACCCTGATGAAAATAGATCAGTCCATTATGTATATCATGACAAACAAATTAGGTAAGGGTGAGTTGATTTCGGATTTAACACCTTTTTCAAGATTACTTCACTTACATCAGTATTAGTAACTAGTATTATTGAGAAAGCTCGCACCACCATTGTGGCTATGCATGGTAGGGAAACCTATTAGCATCGGCTGTAACTAGCAAACCATGGGTATTACTGCGCTGATGTTCAGTGTAGCATTGCACCCATACCTTAATGCATGTATAACAGCTCTGTACTGGAGACAAAGTTGCTGATTTCCTGGCGGAACTTGAACCTCGGACCTCTTGATCTGAAGCCTAATGCGCCAACCACTGCGCTATCCTGCCCCCATCAAATAAGTTACTAAACTATTATCTCAGAAATAAAGGATCGTTTGTCCTCAATGAAGATGTTCCAATGTATGCCATGACTTAGCCCATGATTTGTGTGAAGCAATATTAGTTTAATGAGCAAATCGCTTGATACTTGTATTCTTACCTATTGCTTGTACTATTGCCTCTTTCAGTTTGTGCTGATATGACCATCGACTCTCAACAATAAGAGTGACTATTGACAAACTGAAATGATAAGTAATACACATATCACATTTGAGTACAGATACAATTCTTTAAAAAAATAGTCTTTCATGATTAAAAATATGGGGTCAAAAACCAGCATATGATAAAACAGGTTAGATTTCATCATCAAAATGTTCATGCTTCATAAGATTTCAGGTGTACCCAATATGACCAGCACATAACTTTACAGGCATACCCTCACACATCTGCTTTCAAATTATTTCCCACAAGAAAAGATGAGAAACTTACTTGTTTTCCAGACAGCTGATAATCAAGGCATCTTAACATATTAAACTTTAACCCTCCTTGAATTTCAGATCAATTTTGTCATCTACCATAATCTATGAGACAATTTGTGGTTAAGTGATAATCATTTTAATGATGAGCAAGGCTCTATACCCATCTGGCCTTATGAGCTAATTTAATGCAGACACCTGTCAAAAGTACTTTTTAATTAGAACATTATTTGTTCACCCTTCAAATGGGAGGGAACAGATAAGAAGGATCAAACGGTTTATAAAAATAGTCATAAGAATCTTTGTTTAGAGAAAATTGGGAACTAAAGATTAGGTCCAGATTATCTACCTGCAACCCCTTGGCCCTTTAAGATTGATAGCTGGTCTTTAAAAACAACGCTGACACTACTAACTTACTTACCATATCAATAGAATAACCGCAATCACCATGCGTTTCTTTGAGCAGAATTCTATCATGCTTTTATCTATCACTGCAGAATTTTTATCGCCTTCCATGGACCATGACCAAGTAACAATCTACAGTAATGACGTATAATAGCAATGTGTCTAGTCGATTTGAAAGTGTTTTGTCCTCACAAATAGATACGAGGATAAAATAAAACACATTATTAAACAAATATGAAGATTCGATATCGAAGAAACAAAGAAAAACTACAAGCTATGTGGCTGAATCAAAGGGTAAAGAAATGCATTGAAGTCCAGCTTGGCGAATGTTTGAAGCGGAAGCGGAAGTTGATATTTGGTGATTGTGGCAGTCTTTCAACTAGTTTCATTCATATTCAAAATGGAAAAGAGCATAAGATGTATCTACAATTTCATTCATAAATAAATATTCGTTTAATCATTCAGGCGAAACAAAACATAAACTACATTCACTTTACCCTTATTGGTGATATTTTCAAAGTCTATAATCCTGATTAATGATATGAATGTTCTTCACAGATGGATCATTGTATCAAAATAACAACCAATGTCCACTCACGAATATATTTCTGTTTACATGAACATATATAAGAATGATATCCCTGTCTCATGAAGTTTTGACACGATAAATACTTTTTAAAACTTTTGTACCATATTTGTGCTATAGGCCTGTGGCCCTCAAGTATTAAATAAAGCTTCGCCTTTCTACCAACCCTGCATGAGCAGTTGGCAACAAACTTTAATCTGGAGGCCTTCAATATTTTACAATCAGATTGTAGATAGATGAATCAGTTGATGGTGCAAAATGTAACAGCCAAATAACCCCACAAATTCTGTGGCACGTTTATTTCATAAATTACCACAATGCAAGTTGAATGACAACATAAATGAGGTATATGAGGTAATCAGTAAGTAAGTCGGTTGGAAAAGAAATGACTATGACATTTGATCACTTTTGATCGCATTGATTTGTGTTGCTGATTAAAACATGTCCTATTGTCATATTATCATTAGGCGTAATTATTATTAGTAATACAAATCCCTGCGCTTTTGCCGTAGACTTTTTCCTGTATGACAACTTTGTGAACGCGTCGACAGAGGTTTATGAATAAAAAAAATCACTATTATTAATATTACTTTAGGAAAATAGTATATTTTGTTTACCGGAAACTGCGCGATGCACCCTGGGAAGGTCTCTTCGACGATCAGAGGACACTGAGGTCACTGTTGTTCCACTGGAAGTATGTTTCGTGCTGTGCAGAAAGCGTCTTGGTCATTGCACAGTGCTGCAGTTCAGACCCTTAGGAGGCCTGCAGTTGGTAGTAAAACTTTTCCTATGAATTTCATCAATTTTTTCGGTATTTAACGTAATATACTGTCATCCGGCGTACGTGCCGAATTTCAATGATGTTTGAATAATACACGTGCGTATTTGTTGTCAATGACATTGACAACCCAATGAAGAGTAAATGCGATTACGTCGTAAAGTATTCTACCCTACACTTTTTATTTAAAGTAGTTTACCTGTTCATTTATTGACAGTGTTTTTGAAGCAAAGATAAAAGTCCAGGAATAAGTAAAAGCCAGGAAAGACCAAACTTCCCTTTTAAATATTTAGAAAATAATAATTGTTCTCAATAAAAAAATCCTACAAAAGAATTTGTAAATCATGGCAGATTGTTAGCCTCCAGCCTAAGAAATGATGACCTGTCATTCAACAGGTTGAGGAAATCCTGAAATTGACGTATAATACGTCAATCGACGTAAAATACGCCGATCTAGGTAGAAAACCATACGTAGATCGACGTATAGTGAACATTTTGGTCCGATGATAAGTGTAGCTGTTTTCCGAGCATTCGGCAAATGTCTAATCAAACACGTCATTCATCACTTTGCCGATTATATGTAATTTATAACATGAAACCCTACACTTTTTGAGTTTGAAAGCAATAAATATCACCACTGTCCGTAAACAAAGCGTCAAAACGTTAAATAACAACACAAAAACAACCCTAAACTTCCCAAAATGAGCAAGGTTGGTCGAGGACAACATGAAACCGGAAATGATTATACTGGTTTCCTGGCTCGATTTCCCTGTGTAAACTTCGTAGACAGATCCAAGTTCCGATTTCCGGTCCCCTTGCAGACACGACTGTGTCACACCTAGTTCATGTTATATATACTTACATGATATTGTACATTCAGAGTCTGGCACCTGTGAGTTGAACCTAAAAGATGGCATTATAGACTGTTTCATAAAAACTTGAGCATAAATAAATGATATTTAAATCATGATTTTTTCAATGCATTAATAATGCTTGAATACAATGTTGCTTTAATAAAACTTAACACAAAATTTCCAATATGTAGATGAATCTTATTTTAATCTATTAGTTTTCATTAACGACCGAAACAACTCATGAAATTAATTAAACTTATTCAGTATTTCAAACATAAGTTCATGTAATTTAGAACATTGACACGCCAAATATTGAATCACTGGATCAGTTGTGTTTAATGAAAATCCTTATTTCGGCAGCCACTGTTGGAGTGCGCTGGAGTCACGGCGGCAAGAAGGAGAGTGATGAGGAGTTTGATGCTCGGTATGAGGCATACTTCAATAAACCAGATATCGACCACTGGGAAATCCGCAAAACCATGAACGACCTGCATGTAAGTTATGTATTTCGTTTCGGCAAGAATTTTTACTGTTGTACTGTTTTTATTGTGTACAGTATGAGTTGAAAAGTTGGAGGAAATCTTTGATGTACATGTACATATTTAGGAAAGTTGAAAGAAATGTTGAGGAAGTTGCTCTCGAGAGGACAAGGAATTGTGAAAGTACAATCCTTAAGAATTTATAAAAGTTTTGAAGTTTTGTGCTTTCTAGATAAAACATTTTTTAATAATAGGGCAAGTTCTTAAAATTTGGAGAGAAGGTTTTGGCTTCTAGTTCCAGAATAGCTTGTTTCCTTGGTATTCTTAATGAACCAAAACATTTGGAATACATTTGCAAGAAACAATAAGGTTTTTTGATGATAAAAGTAAGTCTTTGAAAAGTTAAATTAAATCTCGGAATAATCAAATGATTTTTCAGGGTTATGACTTGATCCCAGAGCCTAAGATCATCATCGCTGCAATGAAAGCCTGCAGGAGATTAAATGACTATGCACTGGCTGTACGATACCTTGAAGCCATCAAGGTAAGTTATCAAACATTTAAGATTTCTTTGTTTAAAAAATATGGATGTTTTCTTTTTATCATTTGAAATTTTGATTTGAAATGTTATTTTTCACCTGTATTTGATTGGATGAGGTACACAAAAAGATAAACTAAAGCTCCTGAAACTAAATGTTTATATTTATATTTTGAAATAGAAGAATGTTTTGCTTTCTATTGTGAAAGTTTGTGTCAAAACTACAAGACAATAGACTTTCATGTTCTGGATCGTTTACATAAGATTTAAGTATCGATTTTTCTTTTCATTTCAAAATTACATTACTGAATTATAAACTGTGTTTTGGTGAAAGTAAACACCAATTAAATCACAATTACGTGGATGCTTATCAAATCTTCATCCTTACAGGACAAGTGCGGATCCCGGGTAAAGGAAATCTGGCCCTATATAACCACCCAGATCGAGCCAACCCTGAAAGAACTAGGAATTTCTACACCAGAAGAAATGGGCTATGATAAACCAGAACTAGCACTGAAGGATGTATATGATATGTAGATACTAGGTGGGTTAGTACATGAGAGAAGTATTCATGTTAATTATTGACATTTCTGTTGTTCTACAGATAAGATTATTTATGCATAAAAATGACTGATCAGAAGTTGTAACTTATTATTTTGAAACATTCTTTCAAATAAGTTTGTGCATTTGAAGATCATGATACCTAGTTTTGCAGAGCTGCATTTGGTTCAAATTTTTAAAGCCCAGAGTGTGTGATGTATGTCTAAAAAAATAAGCTGTGCAATGTCAAAGCTGTGCATAGGCTTATCTGTTTACTTAGATGTTTTTAACTATATTTTATCTTAAATTCCTAATTTCTGAACAAAATCTTTGTTTTTCAGACTGGGAAATAAAGACTTTTGGACTCTTTTGAACAACATGTGATAATTCCATTCAAGTTTATTCATCATCGGACATGTTAGATTCTGTTGTGTGTGAATGTATGATATTTAAGTTTGAGGAAAATAAAACTCAAATTTTATCCTATTATTGTTTTGATACTTATTTGATATTCAGGTATTATTAGAGCTCTATTAAATTGTATTATGGCCATTTGTGTTTGATGGCTTTGTTTCTGTTCAAAGCAAATATTACAAGTACTTTAAGAGAAATCGCTTGTTACTTGTTGTGAAGTATTAAATTCTTAATTTTGTTTTATCCTTTACGTATCTATAGAAGTATCAGCAAATTGATCTTTTAAGAATTTTGTTATCAATTGAAAATTTTGATATATTCATCTATCAATGAGTTATCTCCCTTAGAATGCTGTAGGTGGTACAATTATCCTTCAACTTTGTAGTAAATAATTTATTTATGGAAAGCTGAGGCTAAAGGGATGACTGACAGTTATGAACAAGTAGGACCCTTTACAGTTGTTAATTTCGCACACAATTTAAGAATTTATCAATAAATTTAATTGGTAATGCCTGAATCAGAAATATCTTCCAGATTGATAATGATTAAATTCATCTTTAAGATCCAGCATTTCATTCAAAGATTCATAGCACCAAACGTAAATTTAACTATTGAACACCACAAAATGTATGTTTTGTAAAAATGATTTGAGAATATTTCCTTAAAATCAGTTGTCGAATTGCATCCAACAGTTAAAACATGTTAGGAAGACAGGTAATTTTTTAAAATGGATAATCAACTTCTTTATTGTACTGATAGTTATACCGTTTTCAAGCAATTGCTTTTGCTTGAAAACGGTATAAGAAGGGTAACTTGGTAACTTGGTTGATAAACTTGGTAATTACTGAAATGAAGAGTTTGATGGTTTTAATATCTTCAGGTATTGTTTAACCTCAAACTGTCACTATACCTGAATAAGATCCTTATCAATTAATCAATCAATTCAATTAATTTTTATCACAACAGTCACTGAAAAAGCTCGTATTGCTCTACGTTTTTCTAATTGATATCCTAACATTCTTACCATTTCATCTTCACACTGGAATGTTACTTGTTTGTGGAATTTTAAGTAATTGAAAAATACTTGTAAAGTACTCTTGGCAAAGCTGAATATGATTTCGGATAAGTCAGACTTCCATTTGGATAGAATTCTTTATCAAACCGTCAGGTGTCATTCATTCATTCATTCGTTGATGGAGTTATGTCCCTTGCATCTGTATTATCACTGATGCTTATATGTACCGAGTAAAGTGTTAATTCAACTGGAATTGTTAATGTCCTCGTTGGCAAACATTTCTCTTGTTCATTTTAATGAACTTTCTTTAGAATGGTAGCTCAATTATATACACAAATCATAGTCAGGGATATGTATAACTTTAGAATTATTTAAAGTGATCTATTTATTCATTGCCACTGAAAACAATTATCGGTATATGAAACAAATAGCTTGAGTATTTTCTAAGATTTGGGTGAGGGATTGTGACGGTATACGTGAGGCAGTATTACACTAGTTTAATATTGCCCTATGAATAGTACACTGCGGTGTTTCACACGGGCGTGTTATAAGTATAAATATTGAATTTTGTGGTGGACGTTGATTAGGCCAATATGGTCAGCATCGTGATGAAAGCAGGGCAAGTGTCAATATAATTACCACCAGCGTGCGTCCTTATTCAGACCACGCGGCTTGTGATATATAAGTATGTTTCCAGCATTATCCATTGGGCGTCTTCATTTTCTCTTCATAAGCCATCAGTTAAATTCACTGGCTCTGTCAATGACATCAAGACATCATCCGTTTACCCAAAAGACTTTGGTTTGGTGGCGGTAGTTTTAGGCCGTTCATGACACGATATAAAAAAACAAGGCACCATTGCACGCCTCTTTTCCTCATACTATTCAAGACATAACAACCTTTGGAGAAATTATTATATCACGTGTTCCTAAACATAGGCATATATTTCAATTCTAAAACTAATTGAAAAGCCTATACGAACGAATTGCATTAAGCTCATTATCATATCGACGAAAAACCCGTTTTTGCAGACAATAAGAAAACCTAAAAGGGAAGCTTGCAGCTAAGAGTAATACAACAGCAATGATACTTATGTCAATAAAAAACCGGCGTTGTTACTTATAAACCGAAAAAGAGACTTCATTCTTCTTTTGTCAGTTATTTTCAAACGCTGCTATCATATGATCTCTCCCGATTACGGCAGTCAAATATTACAAGGTTATGTATAACTGTCTGTAGCGATTTGTGCAATCCTTTGGTGGTGTCTCAAGTTTGTTGCTATGCTACACCGAATATTCATTTCTGCAATAGCGGATGAAAATAGAAATTGATTGTCATGGTGCGATGGCTCTGTTTTTGACAATATTAGTACATTAGCTAATTTCTTCTTTCGAATAAGTATAAGTCATATCAGCTACTCTTCTTAAAACGTGTCTGAATGTTCATCTGATGTTGATGACGCTCGCAGTTTGAACGATTTTGGTCCTGGGAGCTTCTTATGAACTAACCATTGTGTCGAACTTTCTGAATGTGAACGTGGCAGTATTGTTTATTACCTACTATTACTGCATCAATAACATATAAAACTGAGATATCAACTGAGTAACATTACTAGAACATATATATATATATATATATATAAAAATAAAGAGTGCTTATGATGCTATAACCGTTAATAGATGTATACATAACACCACTTATTAATCAGAAGATCTACAAATCTAAATAATTTGTAACAAATGTTAAAGGTTCTTGAATACAAAATTGTATGTAGCAAAAAAATAATTAAATTCTTCTGTATGTTTATCCAAATATAAACTCAAAATGTTATTTTAAGAGTGTTGGACTTTTGAAAAAGTGGTTTAAGCAATCCCGTATTTCCATCATTTGACGCCCAAGGCGTTTATTTTTCACGCCATCTGCAGCCCCGGTTTTAATTCGAGCCCGGATTCTATCTATATTCGACAAGATAAATCATCCCAATTCCAAATTACATGAATGCAATCATGACAAACTCAAGTTAAAAGTATTGTTTTGAAGGTGAATATGTTTATACGTTAACATAAGATAGCATGTTGCATGCCATTTCCGATAATTTGAGATTCTCCCTTTGTATCTTAGATTACTGAAAAATCAATGAAGCATCTTATCCCCCGCCTTCTATTCGAGAATCGGCGTCTATTTTTTTCAAACAGTCGCACCCCTGGCATCTAGTCAAGACCCGGCGTAAATTCGAGGCCATGCCTCTATTGGAGGAAATACGGTACTTAACATTGGTTTCCAAAGCTTTATTGTTGTCTGGGCATCCACCGTGCAAGCGCAAAATCGCAGCAGTTTTAACCTTTCCGAAGCATTAGAAGACGTATTCGCAAAAAGGTCACTGGGAAAACATGTCGTGCAAAATGCACGCGTGACTAGGTTGAAATGCACATAGTTACGATTTAATCTATCATTACAGGGCAAACATTTTTTCAGATTTATTAATGTAAATAATTGAAAAGAGGTGATTTTCACGACAATAATGTGTGGGGAAACACCACCATAAGTAAAATTGAAACTGGAGTCGCAAACCTTTTGCATTTTTTACTGAAGAGTTTACACTAAAACATGGTACTGAGTCGATAGATTGAGATTGGGCACTGATAAGAGTATTTGACTTTTCTTTGTTGGAAATTTAAAACCATGTGCAATATTTTTGTTTTTAATTTCTAACCTTTCATGAAAGTTTGCTAGAAATTAGTTCCCGAGATAGTTTAAACTTGCGCCGACGTCTGCGGCTTTAAAACACAGCAAAGCGGCTCAGAATTTGTCAGATTAACGATGTTATGCATGATTTAAAAACAGCTATTTATACACGACACGCCTAATTATACATCTTTGACATGATTTCACCATTTTTCTACATATAAAGGCAGTAACATTCTCTATAGAATGACATATGCTGCCTTTGTAAATGGTCTGGAAATACATCTATATTCAATATCACGTGACATTTTAAGACTCTGCAGGTGTACTAGTTAACCCAAGTTTTACTCTGTGACTTGGGGGAAACTGAAGGTCAAACATAGTATGGAAGAGGAATATTTGAATTGTATTGTATCGACATCTATAGACGGGGATCCTAAAAACTTTCCACGTTTTGAAGTTCTTAAATATAATAAGATTCAATTTTATACTGCAATGTACTAAAATTTGGCATCATTGATTTCCGTATTGAAAAAGGTATCTCAAATGTTTAGAAACTATATCGACTAGATATGACTTCCAACGCCATAGATCCTATAAACCAGGGCATATTTAGCCCTGATACTACTAAGGGGGTCTTAAAATCACAGTATAAGGTAGTTCAGTTCAAGTAGGCCGAGGTTTTATAAGCGGAAGCATTTGCATTTGTATGACATTGCGTTGGGTTGTCTCAAATATCGAAGTTGCATCGACTTCTGTCATCATGGCCCCTGTATAGGGGCACCTCTGTGAAGAGATCTGTATGGACTCATGAGTGGGACATCCTCTGAGAGATGTCACGAACTTCTGGGAGTATCACATCACCGACTTCACTGAAGCCTTCAGGTCGATGGTCCTCCCATCGATGTTTGCCCATTCTAGCAAACTGTCCAAATCTATTTCGTCTGCAATTAAGATAGTTAGGGTTAATCAACACTTTCGACAAAGCATTTCTCAAGAGAAATTAATATTAAAGATTTCTCCTGTTTGGTGTCTGCCCTTTGCTTGTGTGACCTCACAAGGCAAGCTCACTATCAGTTAGTTAGGGAAACAGATTTAACAAATTATCCAGTTCCTTTCACTAATAGATGCAGAAGAGTTGATGGTAAGGACATGCGGGAAATCAAACCATTGCTGATGTCGCTTCAAGACGTGTTTCTTCTGGAACATCGCTGTTCAGGGAGAAATAACGCTGGCTTCAAGAAGTTACCCGGCGCTGCTCTAACGATTAAGTCTGCCCAAGCTTTTGTGTTGCCGTTAATAAAATACATAGCTTGTTGATGAATGTTGAAAGCCTGATGGTCCCTGCATGGGAAACATGAAAAACAGATTGGTATCTTTGGGTCACGAATCGTGAGGTTCTCTTGGGACACATTTTATATACCGTGAAGTTTATTTCAGTCACTTTAGACTGTAAAGGTTGTATTTGTATGGTAATGGCGCACATAGAACTATTTTCTTTACTTTTCTTATGCTTATTTCGTTCCAATTTTGAGTGTATTTTGTAATCTACTCCTATGTAGAATTTGGCATGTTCTCACACGTCCGTTACTGCCTACAGCTTAAAGATTTTTAATTTGTTGCCAGCGTTAGTGTCAACGAATTGATTTTATATCAAAATGTCTACGATAGATATTTTAAAGATACTTTTGTCTACCCTTAAATGTGACAGGCACGTGTTGCTAATTTCGTTAATACGTCTCAGCGTTGTGATAGTTCCGATTCCTCTTAACGCAGTAAAACCGTGCATAAAGAAAGAGATTTGAAAAGTGTGTGGCACTTCGGCAGGAATCTATTTACACAAAGGCATATGTGTTATTTCTAGCAAGCCATTTTCGCAACTGAAAATTAATTTTGATTTACCCTATGCTTTTATCTGAAAAATCGAAAGAAAAATGTAACGATTTCTGTAAAGCACAATCAAAGAAAAGAAAACGTTTTCGACAAAATATAACTAAACAAGTTTTTTTTATGATGTTACACATGAAACGTTATTTTCAAATAATGTCAATTATACGACTTTGAAGACAAGAACTCACAACACCATGTTTTGCTATTATAAACTTTATTAAATTTGTCACATAAATAAAACGAGGCTCGTTTTCAAGACAATTTAATTGACCATGATTTGACTGAAATATATAAAAAAAAACCGGCAGCACGTCCTGTTAGTGTATTAGAAATGGCCCTATGGGTAAATGTCAACACGCCTTTAAGAGACTACAAAAAACGCAGTAAGTCTCGGCATGTCGTTAGTTTTGGTCGTTACGACTGAGTGGCATATGGTGTATATTGGTGGTCTTTATACCGTTCGCTGCAATGTTGTCTTGATCATATGCACGTGAGTTCCATTCTCCTTGAAAATAAAATCGATAAAGTCCATATTTAGGCGTTTGGATTTTTTTACTTGGTAATGATGAAGTTACATTCTTTTGATATCGTTGTGAAATGGACCTTCCATCTGAAAAGCTAATTACATATTTTCAGAAAACAAAATAGTTTAGCATAGTTTCTTTTGGCCCTGAGTTTATGAACTCTGAGTTCAATCCTTGGTTTATGTCTAACCATCACCATTAACAGTCAACACCCGCATAGGGCTAGATGCTCATGTACTGCGATTCAAGGATTTGTCCTCCAGTTCTTATCCGAAATTAACTTAACCATAATGTCATATTATCATCACTGATGCTTTAATAATGATGAATATCAAAACTCTATGTACATGCTTTTTTGTCCTTTTTAGCTCTTTTTGAAATGCAGTTTTGCCAATAAGAGGTTAATTTTCCTGATTTTGTGAATACTGTTATAAGGGATATAAAGAAAAATGAAACCCTGAAACTCCATGTAAGTGCGTGTGACATTTCGCTATGGCTGTGCATTGTTTATAGCATCAGGTTTAAGACTAATCACTGTGCATCCAACCATGCATTAACACGTTTACAGATATTGCTGAACTAAAACTAATTGATCTATTAGTACAATGACCATTTACCTGCGGTTATTGTCTCATTGATAAATACAATGGCATAAAATGCGCCTTAATAATTGAAGTGTGAATAATTAAACTAGAGGTGAGTACCTCATACTTTCTCACCATAAGAAAAGCAGTAAAGTTGAATAAAAGGAAAATGAATTTTAAATTTTCTAGGTTTTATTGAAGCAAGACGTTCTTCTATGCATCTCAACAACATAATCAACTGTCTAGAATGTGCGTATCGTGCAAAAACAGCCAAACTGAACAAAATGTTTTTTTGAGTATCATTTTTTTTAGTTCCAGAGTTTAAGTTCCGCAATATACTAGTATCCTTAACGCTTACTGAATGATAAGTAGCTTGGATAGACAGAGATCACTCAGTTCATACGCCTTCAGCTGAAGTACAGGCAAATGTGTTATGAATGCTCTCAGTAAGACATTGAAACTCTACATCCTGCAATTAATTAATTTCTAAATGCATATAGGTATAAGCCAAAATTATATATAACCTCGTAAATAATTGTTGTGATGTTTAACTCATCTTAACACTCAAAAACAAAAGAAAAGAAGAAAAGTTTTAAGCCTTCCCCTGATTTGCATTTCATAGTTTCATACAGTATGTTACCGTGAAGGTGTTAAAATCAGCTATTCTCTACCTTTTTTTGAGTCGGGGAAATAGGGGATGTTTAAATACTTGAGGGCCTGTGCATGTAGGTGTTTTATGATACCATTCAATAGTACAAAAAACATGAATGGTTCTTACACAAACTTTGACAATACCATGGTATAAGTGCACGGTAATCATTTACAAAATAGAGCCGACCTGGAGTTATACAAGTGCAAACTCTTTAATGATATACAATAACATTTTATCCGTCGCATTCTAAAGCAATCCTAAAGTTGCAACATGTATGCCGTGATGTAAAATGCTAAAATGCATGGTTCTATCAGACACGTACATCATAGCAGAAAATATGGTTATCAAATATGCATAAGAAGGTTCATTGTTGATGAGAACAAGGAATGTTGCCTTTAAGCTTTAAAAAATTACAAATTAATTAAACAAATTCTTGAAATTTGAAAGCAACAAATGAATGAATACAATTACATTTTGTGATTCTACATTTTCACAATTTTGAAGCCTGTCCATGGTTGATTTTACCAGGTTGGTTTTATCAAGGGATTAGTAGCGCCGCCGTGATGCCCTTCCTTATTGAAACATTTCGTTATTCATACGCATGTAATGTCTCTGTTGTAAAACTATTGAGAGAAACGGGAAAATAAATACCCGTGGTCACAACTAACCGTGTTACAAATCACGAGATCTGAATAACAAAGCGAAAACCTTGTTCTCATTTGAATGAAAAAACTTTCAATATTCTCCCAAATTCGTTAAAATATTGTCTTTAAACATAATAACAGGGAAACAAACGGCTTTGGACAGAACATCAAGCAGGCCTAGGCCATTTTGTTGCATAGTTTGAACTCATCGTGTGTTAATTCGATCTGTTTTGGATCACCCGTCTCATTTCAATTCTTACTCATTTCTCAACTGTCCTTGTTTTTCCTCACAAACTGATGCCCTTGTATGTCCTGTCAGCAGTAATAATCCACTCTTGAATCAGAATCAACACATAGGCTTAGGATCGTTCTTGATGACACGTTGAACACTTTCTCGCTCATATTTGCTATTTTTGTGCACATGTATAAATCTTATACTTAGTACGTATACAATTGACCTGCAACCAAATGATTAAAAGGGATATCAAAAAGAAAGAGTCGGTTTAGTAGAAATTGAAAAAAAACTGACTGAAACGACTGAACTAGGAATGTGTTTAACTTTTAAATGTACCTTAATCATTCAGCTGAGAAAAAATGATGAAAGATTTTTCATTCAGAAATATCTATATTTTATTGTATGATTATCGATTTTGAAAGGGCTTTTGATACCATTAATCATAAATTTCTCTTTGATTGTCCAAAGGATGTCAGTATAACTGTTGAATTCTTCAATATCTTAGTGTCCATGTATTCGGAGCTAGTAGCTTGTGCAAGGACTCTAAGTGGCCTCACTGATGCTTTCAAGTGTAACCAAGGTACAAGTCAAGGGTATATTTTAAGTCCTTCAATATTCACACTCTTAACAAACAAGCATTTTAATTTTGGAGGAAAGGGTGTAAATTTAAGTGCTAATGTTGACAATCCTTATGCAATTAAATTTGCAGAAGATGTGTCAGGGGTTGCAAATACAGCACTTCAGAAAAGGTTAAATGCACTAGAATTATTTTGTAGGCATATTGGCAAGTTAAACTTAGGTAAAACAAAGATCATGGTGTTTCTCAATTCAGGATACTTGAGGCAATATGAAAAATGGTTCTTCGAAGGTAAACAGATTGAGGATGTATCGTCTGATATAGATATCTTGAACTTTGTTGCCTAATGATCTATATAACCTATAAAAATGATTCTATTATTCTGCCTATTTTGTGTTATCTTTCTGACCGTTTGGGAATCCTTGAGATTAGTTTTCTTATAAACACTTCAAAACATTAATGCATGTAAAAAGCTATCCAACATTATCAGTACACCTTACATAAAAACTCCATTAGCAAACTTTTGGTGTATGTAATTTGGGCTGGGCATACAACAATATACCAATCCCTGAGAGATTATGTTCTTACTTAATAAAAATTATACTGCGAGCATTGAAGAGGAATTGCACAGTTTATTTTATTGCAGATTATATGATGATGATAGAAATAAGTTTATATCATCATTTTTTTATAGTACTGTAAACAACCAAAACTTCATCTTCATTCTTAAAAGCAAAATAGCAATATCATCTTAAATGTAAAAATAAAATTAGGGCTAAAATTGTTAATTCATAAAAACCGTTGATCTTTTATGTCCGCTTGAATTGAATTTATAATGCAGTGTGTGTTATGGGCCTTTGGCCTTTACTCTGAATGAAATGTCTCTTTGTTTGGCTGTAACTTCAACGATTTTATATATAGTATATGCATTTCTATTGCATCAACCATTATGGCTTCCGGTTTTTATAATTAAGTTGTATGCAAAATTTTAACTTTTCCGCTATCGTACTTCATGCATGTAGCCGTTCCAATGGTCCAAATAACTAATATGGCATGTTACCCTAGTTCGTACTGTTAGTAATATATGCATTGTCGAAATTTACGAAAGTGGTTCTAACGTCAAACTCTGTTGTAGATCGCGTTTAGATCGCACCAGGCTCCGTAACTCGAGACGTCAGTTTAATCCGTGAGATCATTCAGCCAATCAGCGAGTTCGCCCCGTATGGTAGGGTTGCAGGCGATCTTGCTTGAACATCAATATTATTAAACCCTCGGAAAACGAAATTTCCAACTTTTATCTTAATAACGAGCTGCCTCCATATCCGAACGAATTATTGTGTGTTGCTTCAGATTTACCCTTCTTAGATTTGTTGGTCGAAAAAAAAGAGTCAAAACGCAACCATAAAGTGATCTTTCGTTAAGCAATATCTGCACGTTCTACTATTTAAAGGCACTAGTGCACGTTTTTACAATTTTATTTTGCTATTTTAAGGTTTAAGCGGACTTGTGCGTTCACTTAAGCTTTCTATCGATGCAATGAAATACTTAAAATTCTTTACAATTGACCTGCAATCAACAATGAAAAAATTTAGACAGCCGCTGTCGACTTGGACATGTATGGTTAGCTGTGCACAAAACGGATAAATTATAGACAGTTGAACGTGGCTGAACTAGTATTATGTGCAGCTGTTGAATTGACCTAAACTCTGAACTGAGAACAAAGAGTGAACTATGTTTTATGAAAGCAATGTTGTAAATAAACCGATTTAATAACACGGCATTAGCATTGCTATTAGATTGACCAAAGCGGCTGCCATTTCCGCTTTTTTGGTTATAAGCAAAATTTTAATATTTCCGATATCGTAGTTCATGCGGATTTTAAGTTACGTTGCATTAAATACTTCCGGTCTTTAAAAATCAACTTATTACCTGAATACGTAAATATTTGTTAAATAAACTTACGAAGGAGATTACTTGAGTGAGGATCTTGAATGATATCGAGAGATATGCAGTATCTGTGCATTCGTTGTGCACTAGTGCGTTTAAGCTTATGTTCACAGGACCAATTGAACTGCAATTTTTGGAAACATTTACGTTGAATATACGTTTCATCTATTAAATCATGATATTATATATACTATTCAAAATCGTGAAAAGAAATATCCATAAATGATGCCAGAACGCCAAAACTGACACAAATACTGATAAAAAAGTTCTTGTTAATCGTATATTAATCATATTCGAAGTTCATATGTCAATAAGGTCATTCCTTCGGTCAAAAACTGCAATATTATAATTGATTTAATCCTTTTCAATTGAACGAAAGGACATGTGCAAATTACGTCAACCTGTTCTTTGAAAACTGGAAATAATTGTGAAATGTAACATCACTGACGGCCACCTAGAGACGCGTAGTTTGATTGCTTGAAATTCTATGCGCCAAGCCACTGATATCAAGACGTCAAACCGAAAGTAAGGAAGAAGCCTTGTTAGATCTATCATTTGCGTAACGTAGATCAGCAACATTAAACCTTTTTCAGTAAGATTGCCATTACGGATTGCTGTGATAAATATATACGTCGTATGAAAACTGTTTCCACAATGTATTGTAAACCATTCAACTATCGTGACAAAACCCGAGAATGATACGTTTTACGACATCACGGTGAGTCCTATTTGACACGATTTTTACTTGGCACGATCGACATGATCATTATGAACACAACTCAATGAATGTTCATAATAGGACTGTTACTTTGTATAAAAGGGCATGTGTTTAAGAAACTGGACAGCCTCTTTAACAGGTTTTAAGAAGGACATCTGGGTGTGCTCATAAGTGAAATTGAATAACGACAGTTTCCATTTCAAAATATTATTCTTATATCTAACACTTTGTATGTCAGTTCGTGACGGTATAAGCAGGTACTAAGCGCTTAGCACGAGCATGTAGGTTTGTGCAACGTTATCTTCAGGAACTACTTTACCAGCTGGGTGGACTGAGTGCAACGTGGATGAAGTACCTTGCTCAAGGTCACAACACACTATTGGACCCAGGTTTCGGATTCGAACCCGGGTCTTTGGCGTGAGAGGTCAGCACGCTTACCACTTCACCACTTTGCACCACTCCTCTGAAACATTATTTCGTGTTTTTTACAATATCCTCTTGCAGTGCAAATTGCATCAAGATTAATGTGCCATCCAATCAGATATTGTCTCCAATCTGTAACTGACTTCAAATTTGGAATTTGCATCGCATAGACGAAGGTACTCCATTTTTTAGACAGCAAATTGCGGGAACAGATCGATTTCTCATTAAGGATTTTTAAATGTTAGCCCAGCAAGTGCTTTCACCTGTCACATAGGTGACTAGGTAAAATGTCTAGAGTAACCATTTTGGGGGAGAAAGGAAGAACATTTGTCAATATTATTCTTTCACGGTGATACAAATTAAATGACTGACGAAAAACAAAAATTGGGAATAAAATCTGATAAATTTGTCCAATCAATGTTCAATCATCTACTATAACGTCCACTATCAGTGCAATTCATCCTAAATGACACTGACAGTCGTAATATAACCTATCAGAAAGTCCGTGCACCCCTGACGTGTGAATGACACATCGGACTAAACAAGCAATTGTCTGGCAAGGTCTATGCTGGTGGGTTACCTCTTGAATGGGGCATTATTCAGAGTCATGTTACTAATCTCCCATGGCTGACGTACCCAGATCCTTCCGCAGATTAGAAAAACGTGGTGCTGCAATTATTGAATCGATGCAGAATTCACCACAGCTTAGATCGCCCCGGGCTCCATTTACAGGACTTTGTCTATTCTTGTTGTTCAACAACAGCCCTGGATTTGTTTATTGTACATCCTTTACATTATACCATCCGCATGGATCCTAGTTTTCATCAAAATATTTATTTATTATTTGTTGCATTATATCATTACAACAAAGAGTAAAATACGCTCATTCTTATATTTCAGTGTAATCTGTGTCTATTGATTTTATTTTTCATATATCTTCATATATGCATATAATTAGTTTGTGCTTTCTTTCAATAGTTTTCTATTTGATTAAAATTTCTTTGAATATAGTATCGTCTTTTCTCAAGCAGACTGTCGTAATTGACGCTCAATATTTGACGGTGCATATCAAGCATGTTAATTGCCATGCCATATAGACGAGGCTAGCCTTTGGTCGATTTTGATGAATCTCAGTGTCTGACAGGGATAAAATTTGTCACCCGTGTCATTGTGCCTTTTTACAAATGATCTAAAATGACCTATGGATTACAATAAGCAATTCTGGATTTCCTCTATGCGACCAAATGCTGCATTTTTGGCGACACTCGACAATCTGTCTTAATTAACCTTTACGACATTTGTAAAGATTTAAACTTTTCGAACTGTCTACGGTTTTGTTAAGAAATCTCAAAATCACAGATAGTTATGCACATATCGGAATAAAATAACACTTAGTGCATTATATACTTCCGGTCTTTCAGACCCTTTATAATTTGAATACATATATATCTGCTTTATAATTTACGAGGTAAATTGACCTGTTCATTAGTAATATGCATTCCGTGCATTCGTTGCGGTGACGAAATATTGGTGTGCGCTGATTCTTTAAAGGATACTGAATATTTTTTTATGTTCTATAAGTGAGAAAATGATTACAGTTTTAATTATATATCATTTACAAAAGTTACATATAGATCTATACCTAACTATATTGTTCAGTATAGGCTCCAAAGTATGGGGCCGTGGAAAAGAAAAGAAAAGAAATTCTTCAAATGAGTCTTGGCTTTAGAAATTCTACATCAAATCACTTCATTTACGGCGAACATAGTCGGCAATAGATTTCATCTATACGAAAAATACAAAGTAATTTTATCCCCACCGTATAACATTTCAACTTAAAGAAAAAAAGCTGAATTATTCATTATAGTCTTAACATTAGCGAACGTGATCGACACACTACTGATAATTCTGACTCTAGAAAGATGAAGAAATTTTAAATGTGGAAACTTTTGAAGGTAATAAAGACGTGACAAGTGTGGCTTGTCGGTTGCGGATGACGAAATGCATTAATTAGATAATCATCTATTCAAATGTCTAACCTTAAAGGGACAGTAGCACGTCTTTTAAGATATTCTATTTCTTAAAATTTTCCCCAAAAGTTTTAAACAAATATATTATCTTGTGAGGGTTAAACATATTATTATTCAAACCGGTCATCTGTAGTCGTAGGAGAAATCATCAAGAATAAAGAAAATCCACTGGGTGCCATTTCTATGTTTGATGTACGGAAATGGATTCGCATAACTTAAAGAGCCACTCCGTGAGTTGTTGGAATCATATATACCAAACTTAATCAATGGTGTCATTTGATCGCGAAGTATCTACTGTTACCAAACAGACACATTTTAAAGCTTTATTGTATTGTGACAATATGAAAGTAGAACGTCGCAATTATGATCGAAAACCGGACAGTGGCGCGCGTCAAATAGTCAAACGTAATTTTGGAGACTTAGCTAAAACAGCCAGGAGGGCAGTTAGGAGTTGATAGTGTTTGTTAGGTTATATTACTAGTGTCCATGTATATTTAAAGTATATTAACTGTATATTGGACGTGATATCTACACCTCTGTGCATTTATAAGGCTGTTTTTAGATTTTCATGGAAAACCAGTATTTGTCATATATATGTCTTTTGGACATGAAAAGTAAAAATAATATATATATAAATAATATTTTATGAAAATCACGGAGTGGCTCTTTAACATAATATTGTACGTTCGATTCAGAACTGCTTCTTTTGATTAAAAACCGCTGTATTGCAATTAGAAACATTTATATTCGTTTTCGAGATCAGTTCATTTATCTAAAAAAACGTGCTATCCTTTTTTCCCCTAAAGAGCCCACTGGATATGATTTTCTAAATCATACTATTATGAATTTTCAAACAATTGAAAAATTAACCTATTCCTTTGAGCAACAAATTTAGATGTTAAAAAAACGTGTCACATTTATGAATTTATTCAAGTTTATTTCATTTTCATACAGTATCATATTTAGTTCCATCGTTCTCTTTGTCATTTTCACATGCACACTCTGGCTTAAAAGCACGGTAAACGTTTTGGGAATAATTCATTTATTCAATATTTTCTAATTAAGTTTTAGTTCATGCAGAATGCATCTTCTTCTAAAGTTAAAAATTTCATTTCTTAACCCAACTATTCGCAGTCGAAAAATTAGATGTAACAAATCAAGCGACAATTGCATGTGGCCATTTTAGTGTGAACACCCTTTAATCCTTTTGGTTAAGGAAATGGATGAGCTTAGCTTATCGTAACGTCGCACGAGTCATTTATCTATTGAAAACGATTGTCTTTCCTTTGTCATGAGATACCCATCATTTAATACAATGGATTTCACTTATGTAAAATCACTCAAATGCCACCTCTTTTGAAAAGGTAATCTTGTCTCTTGCTAAAAATCACTAAAATTCAACACTTTTTTTAAATGCTCAGATTCTAAGATTCCATGTTCAAAATTTTGAATAATTTTTCAAAATCTTCAACAAAAAAAACCCCCAAAAACATTTCACTTCGGTTCTGCTCAAATGTAAACATTTGTTTATTTCATCAAATGATTTGGCAAAAGTTTTCTTTGAATTATTGTTTGACTTCATTTCGTGACTTTCGTAGTTTAAATCCAGTTTGTTTTCTTCCTTTGAATTGAAACAAATGATTGATCCTTAAGGCTATCTACAAACAAGCTGTTAATCTGATAGAAATCATATGACAGTTTTATTGTAATAGGAGGAATGTATTTAATTTTACACCTCGTTGTTTGTTTATGATTTAACCTTGAAGTCAATTGTAATACATCTTCCTCAAGGTTATTTTATTGCACGTCAAAATTGAAAAATATTCTCACTTAAATTTGTCATCATGTATACAATTGTATCTTTCAATCATGTTTCTTTAAAGCGATTTTCGGAAAGGGAAATTTTCTGAATATTATCTTGAACACATTTACTATACACAATATCGTGAAAAAGTATATTTAAAAACGGTTCATAAGCTGTTTCTAGGAATCGTGTTTAGAATATAAGTTTAATGCTTTTTATATCAGCAAAAAGATATAACTAAAAAAACAATGTGTTATTATCATTAAATGATGCGAATAATTACAAAAACAAAAACAAAATTTGATCACCAAAATTTGATCTTCAAAATTTCAATCAAGAAATTTTATATTTTGATACGAAAAAAGAAACCAATTCGTACTAATCGTGAACTGATCTCAAAATTATCCATCTAGATAAAAAATGTCGAAAGTGTTTTATTTCGGGATGTCTTTCATATACATGTATGAATTCAAATCAAATATGAATTCAACTAAGAACAGAATCTATTGAAATCAGTATGAAAATGTTTTTGTAACAGAAGAATCAGAAATTTAAAGAAAACAAGATTCTTAGGTTATGAATTCATTCAACCTTAAAATGATTTATTACCTGCTTGACTTGATAATTTGCAAATAAAACATCGAGGAATAATAAGCGAGATCGCGTCTACTAAAAGAGAAACTAGTTTGCATTAGCGCAATTCATTTTTGTCATGTTGATTTAATAATGATATCGATAGGAATCGTATATTGTTATTATACACTTTTCGCAAACATGAGGTGGTTGGCATATAGAAAATACAGATTACCATGGTGGCTAGGATTACAAACAGGTCTAAGAGGAAGCATTTATGCACTAACAATTCAACTTGCTATATGGTTCTGAATAAACTATCTAATGATATCATCTTTGAAAATATATTTGCTTTTTCTGAGATGTGTTCAAAGTTTTTGGGATGTTTCTTGCAGAAATGAGATTGCCCGAAGGCTTAGCAAGAAGTGAGTATCATATCCGTACTCCGTAAATTTTCGAGTAAGAAAACCTCATACCACTAAAATGAGATTCTATACAATCACTGAAGCTTGGCGGATAATTGGAGTAGTGTTAGCTCCATAAAACACTCAATCAATTGGCAGAAATCGCTTTTAGGACTTTAAACATATTACAAAACAACGTAAATATATACATTATTTTATGTATTTGATATCACAAATGTTATAACTGGAAAAGGACTAAGGTAGATACATATTTTAAATGTAACTTTTTCTATGACCGTCTTGAGATACCAGCTCATTGGCTTAATTCAAGGTGGAAATATGACACGACTTGCTCTCCTGTAAACTCATAATTTGAGGGGATCTTATACCTCAGAGACAAAAGTTGGGAAATATATTTTGATTTTAAACTACATTTTGAAGAAAAAACATAAAGACAAAATCACCAAAAACAATTTATTTCTAATTCCATGAGTACATTTTTAGCAACATAATGCGTGCTCTGAAGGACTGATTTAGGAAGATTCATGTACGTTTCTTTATTGGCATATGGAGGTTATACAATAAAAATCAAATCTAGAATGTCATTCCTATGTAGCCAATTATAATATATGTATAATTGGGTTTAACCCTACATAAGCTTTAAATTTTTATCATTTCAAAGAAGTAATCCTATATAGTTTTATTATAAACACAATAAAAAGGTTTAAATGTAAGCTCAATACGCAAAAAACCTTTAAGTTCTTGATATATAATTAACTATGCATCAAAATGAAATTAAAAAGATTTTTTGTGGTTTCTGCCACCATTATGCATATTTGACAAGGCAAATAAAATTGTAATAAATATTCCTCTAATAATTAAATTTTTCCATGCCCATAACACCTATATTGTTCTTGATTAGCCATTCATGACATTTCAAAACCACCTACTACTCTACCTCTTTATCATTATTATTCTTGGTAAATACGCTTATCGTTTATTATATGTGACTTTCCCCATAGACTACCGATTCATTAGTTTCATTTTCAAGTGGCTGATAAATTAGTAAATCAAGAATATGGAGGTGTTATTTTTACGAATTGCCCAAAAAAAGCAAGATAATTGAACGAAGCCGACAGGATTCTTCAAAAAACCTCCAAAACAGCATAAACTGA
Organism: Phorcus lineatus; assembly: GCA_921293015.1. NCBI lineage: Eukaryota > Metazoa > Mollusca > Gastropoda > Trochida > Trochidae > Phorcus > Phorcus lineatus. Next base: position 53,783,291 of record OV121081.1, read on the forward strand.
AACCAAACACGACTTAAACACAGAGGTCCGTATTACGGAAGCGGGTTTAGACCAGGTTTAACGGGAGTCCCGGTCTAAGCGTTGGTTTAAACCTGAACTGGTATGACGAAAGATGGTTTAGGGTTAGACCAGGTCTAAACCAAAGAAGATAGACCGATACGTTAATATTTCATATTATGAAAGAAGGTTTAACTTAGTCTCACGTTTTCCGTCCGTCCCCGGGTATTCCCGATCACGGTTACGAACTTTGCCGAGATCTCTGGTTTAAACCAGCTCTGACGATGGATTTTTAAAACAAGTTGGTATTATCGAAGCAGTTTTTGCACTAAACCAGGTCTAAATCTGCCAAAATTATGCTAGAAATGTAGACCAGGTAGGTCAGGTTTACATGATGGGATTTCCTGTATAGCTCTCCCAGAAAGAATTAATACATGTATGTTAATTATGAATTCAGTGAATTAATTGTTAAACGATGTAATGGAAGAAGTTAATCAATTAATTCCGAAGTCAATGCATGTTAATTTTTTCTCTGCCACCACAGTATGACATATATAGGTCTAATATGCGATATTCATACCCGTTATTACCCCCTTCAAAGATGAATAACGTCACTGTAAAGTAAATCATAACCAAAAATTCTCATAATTTTATATTTATTCATCGCACTTCAGTAAATTAGGTAACATAACATTAAAGTTACTGACTGAAGAAATAACAATGAGACGCTTTAACGAAGTAGTAAAAGTAGAAAGTTTTAACAAAACAATGTGTATTAACTGTAAAAATATAATTTGATTATAGAAAATTTACACAATCATAATGTTACAGTATCGTATTGATTGCCCATTCAGTTATCTCTTTACATGAATATACAATATGAAGTATGTAAGCAACCTCATTTATTTATTATTTAAAACACCATAGTACTAGTAAAACATCTAGGTGCATGAATTTAAGATACAAATAACGATATGAACTAACCAATAAAATAAGAGAACGGTAACTATTCACTGTATGAAACTTCATGCATAATTGAATAAATAGGCGAAAGAATTTAAAATGAAAAGTGAATAACAACTACCTGTTAAATAGATATTTCCCCAAAAAGCAAGGGAGATAATACATTCTCGGGCAAAGGACCAGAGGTAACGATTGGTTAACACGTAGTAAATGCCACATTATCGGATACTCAATCATTTTGTGCAGCAGGACATACATACAGGCCATATGATTAAATTTCCTATGAATCTTCCATGCATTTCACCTCAAGGACATAACAACTGGAACAATGTGAACTTCAAATGTAAAAAAAATTACCACTGAAATAATAAAGTGACAATTTTGTTGATAAAATCAACAAAGTATTTCAGAAATGATTCATACTTGCGCATATTACCAGGTCTCATCACACTTAAAGATATGACTTATTGAGAGAAGTGTTGTGCAACCACCATATCTCTTTCGCGTACGCCGCGGCGACGCAGAACAGCGTCGGTTACATTGTCATTGTTTACATTGTTTGCAGCAATGTCGTCATTTTCGTCATCAGACTCGTCATCATCATCGTCAAAGGTTGGGTCATGTCTTAGAGTAGCGATATTGTGCAACACGGCACAGGCTATGATAACACTGAATATAGTCTCCAATTTTACCCGAAGACCAAACGACAAACATGGGAACCGACGTTTCCATATTCCAAAGAGACGCTCAACAACCCCCCTAGTTTTTCTCTGAGATGCATTATATCGCGTTTCTCCAAGTGTTTGTGGATTGTTGATGGGTGTTAGTAGGTATGGTAAACAAGGGTATCCGGGGTCGCCGAGAAGATATCCTTGAAAGTTATCCCGTTCAAATTGCTCATTGATTCTACTTTCTTGCAGAATCCGCGAATCATGAGTGCATCCTGGCCATCGCGCAACAATATTTGTTATCAGAGGGATATCGTCACATTATCTGTGTATTAATTGATGAAAATCCCTTTCTATTTACAAAACGTAGTGAATCGTCAGCACTTTGAGTAGATATTGGAATATGAGTGCAATCTATCGCACCGGCAACGTTTGGGAAATTAGCTGTTCGCGAAAACCCGGCCATGACACGTCTTGCCCTTGCACCAGATGGCATGTTAATGAATCTTTGACGACAGGAAGCCAATGCTTTACTCACTTTTTGAACGACAACGCAAAAGTGCAATTTGAAAGGTACCCGTTGCGAAAAACCTCAGCGCAATTAAACATTGCAATGCTGCAGGTAGTGACCTGTTACGATTTGTTGATGGCGCAATTTGATCTGATATCAAGTGTATGATAAAGTTTGCATTCTCTTTGTTGAATCGGAATCTTTGATGAAATTCCTTGTCGTTGTACATATCAAAAGGATTTTTGCGATCTCGAAATATACGTTCTCCACGTAGTGCGCGACGAATGGCATGAAAATGCCGAAGAGCCCGAATAATACGTCTTGGCATATTTTACAGTCTTACTGCACAAAATATTTGATGAGATGTGATGAATACCAGTATCTGTTAAACTCTAGTGACCTTCTGGGAACACTATTTACAAGGTCATGTCCAAAACATACCCGAAAGTAAAACGTATTCAAGACTGTTGCCATGACAACCTCATCATCCTGCCCGTCAACTTGAACGTCCACTAGCATACGTTTGATGTTGCTGTACGTTTCCAGCATTTGTCTCAGACGCTGAGGTGTAAACGAGAGACCAACATCAGTCAAAACCAAACTATAGAGACTTGGTAGAGAACCCAAAAGACACGTGACCCCATCATCAGTAAAGCTTAAATTGCATTGTCGATTTCAAGATTCAAAATTGAACTGTTGTGATACAAAGCATCAAGCAAGTCACCCTGTAGGAATCTTGGTCCTCTGTAGCCAACGATTTTCAAAACCTGCAATTTTTTTCAAAACTTCAAGAAAAGTATCACATGACAATTGTTTTTCAGATACTTTTGTTTGATGTTTGGCTTTTGTTAGAAAGGGAGTAATGTCGAAACGGGATAGATCTGTAACATACACTATGTCAATGCTTTTGATATTTATCCAAAATTAAGTACTCAATATGACATTTCTCCAACGTCTGCATACACAATTTTCGTTATGAACAATGTCACACAAGTCCAATTCCTGAAAAATGTATCCTAGGATTTCCTCTGGCAAATGGTGAACAGTCGTTATCTGAAATTGGAAAATATTGCGTGTATTGTCACTAAAACCTACACTAAACGTTCTGGAATATTCATAACTTCTCTCAATAGTTACCTCACAATTGAGGCACATGCCTCAGACATCCCCCTATCAAATATATGGCCGTAATTATGGATTATGGCAGAAACAGACAAACCAACAATTGATGTACCAAAAGATAACTTTGGAGCAAATGAATTTATGTGACAAAATTCTAGTAACTTGATGATCATGAGTATTGAGCGATTGATCAGAACAACAATTAAGATGTGAAAATGTGATCATGCGTAGTTCCTTGTAATTTCAAATGTATCATAATTCAAGGTTTCATTTGTGATCTACAGTTCAGTGTACGAACGATCGCCATCCCACACAACATCATTATCACATAGTTGATTTTCAGCGTATTTCTTCTGAAGGATGAGAATGTCCATCTTTAAATCGTGTTCTTCTTTCATATATTTCATTTTCAGTTCGTGTTCCTCACGTGCTAGATGTAAGAGGACGTCCTCAGTTGTCAGGTCTGTGGAACTCTCTCTGGTTGTCGGTTGTCGCTTTCTCTTTTTAAGAATTGGTAGTTTATCGGAATGACTTTGACTTACGCTAACATTATCATCAAAATCATCAGCGTTGCTCTGCACATTATCACTCACGCTCTCCGAGGATGTAGATGTTGACGGTGTAGGGGCAGCTTGACTGAATGATTGGTACGTCACATCGTATGTGTAGCATTTGAGAAAAAGGTATTTTTAAAATTTTACACTGTTAAAGTTTTTCACGTTTTAACTTAGGCATTTTTCAAAACTAAAAGGTATCATTTGATACTGTTGCGTTTAATATTGAACTTTAGTATTTTATCGCATCTTGTTTTGTATATATAATGTATATATAGCGTTCTTGGCATAAAATACTTTTTTTTATCAAAATACACTATCACTATCAGAGCAGTGGTTATACGTTACATGAATTGTAGCTTCCGTTTATTAATGTCATTTCTCTAGGAGCAAACGTTCACTATCAAAAACCAATGTTATCCTGGAAAGCGATTGGCCTTCTACAGTATCAGCAATTTCCTGTGGCAAATTTAATTATTTAAGTGACACAAAAGTTTTTAAAAAATCGGTTATCACTAAGCCGCAAATGCAATCATTTCATCAAAACGATAACCTTTTCTTCAATATGATACTAACGCTGAGTTATAAAATTAAACATAGAAATAGATATGAAAGGTTTAAGTTACCTTGTCACGTTTTGAAAGAAATATTTCTCTGGCATTTCAGAAATAAATTTTAAAATGCTAAAGGCAACTTATTAAGAGATCATGAACGAAGAAAAGCAACTTTAATTGGCATCAGTCTGATTTCTTAATTCAGTGTTAGATAAAATCATCGTAAAGGCTCTCAATATGTACTTATAAAGAAATAAAACGCTTTCAATTTACATGAATTTAACGAAATGTTGATTACAAATTTGGACTGCCACGTGATGTTGAAAGTCCATTAGTGCCATTTATTAGGAAAAGTAAAACTTGATTCTAAAGTTTGGGATTTAATATGCGGAATTAGGTATAAAATACTTAAAGTACAAAGAAATTAGAGATACAAATAGAGGTAACGCGTAAGTGTAGGGACTCTCCGAATTTTGCACACACCTCATTTTCAAAGGGATTCTTATCAAGTCGTTTCATTATTTCCAAGCACTAACACGGAGTAAAGCAGGCGCTAGGCGAGACATCAAAGACGCCGAGAGCAATTCTGAATTTTTTCTCAGGAATTTTGTCAGTCATAGAATTACAATCTTTGCATTTACATAGAGAATGATAGCTAAATGCCAACATTGAAGAACACAAGAATGATGCTACATGCCTGTTTATCAGATTAGAATAAAGTATATCTTAAACATTGAAATGTTCTATTGGGATGGGCTTTTTTAAAATGTTAATTTCCGTGGGGTTCTTTTATGGTTTTACTTGTTTGGTTAAATGCCTTGGACTGTATGAAAGGTTTCGGAACATCTATAGATGTCAGTATTGTATACACAGTCAAGACTACCCGTTCTTACAATACATCTAGTTCGTTACATATTCGTCACATGGATCAAATGAAGCACCCACCAAACAGGACACAGGACAACTGTAATGAGATAGCAATTTCCAATCGAAATACAGTAATTACTAAATATATTACTATAATTGATTTCCACAACGAGGAAGAGGTTTTGCCCAACTTGAAAAAGAGGCATTAACAGGCTGCAACAAATTATACCATTCTTTCGACGTTTTGAATCGATTGTGATTAGTGGGAAAATCCTCCGGAAGGAAACACGATCGCTGACCTCCGTTTGTAAAGTAATTTTATTTCCTTATCGTAGGAGAAACACGCAAAGTGGTCCGAGGAACAAATGTCCAAACGGTCTCGGCAAATGGCGGCGTAATTCATCACTGAAGATGCCATATGACTGAAGCGCCGTATCTTCAGTTACAGTCGCCACCAGAATGGACCACTTCACAATTGTAATGGAAATTAAATCTAGCGTATTCAAGAGATGACATTCAATGTGTCGCTGCATTAGCTCGACTGCATGACATTCTTGTACTACCAAGACATATCATTTGATTTCCGGTGAAATATTTTTGGTAAAAGATTTAATTGCCATTTTTCTCAATTCGAAAGTTATAATTTGTTAACGGACTTAACTCTTTGATTTCAGTTCTTCTGTCGTCGTAACAATGAATAATTAAAAACAATTCCTGATAGTAAATGAACAATGAATTCAAAATATCATTGGTTAAGGGGTAGGTCACTAAATACTATAAATTTTGAGATGACAACTTTTATAAACGTTTGCAATGTTCTTATCTTTGAAACATATTGTGAACGCGGCGTGCTGTTAGGAAACCCTGACATCTGATACCAAATATCAATGGGGAAATATCTCGTTAAACGTGTAATAACGAAAACCTCCAAAATACATTTATCAAAGATGTCAGTAAAATGATGTCTCCTGAAAATATACAATTTGGAACTATGTTATTTATGGTGACTATAAAAGAGCCTGTATTGTCATTATCATATAGATATTTTAGTTAGGAGAGGTGAAAATAGATTTGAATTGACATTTTCTTTGGCGTTGCATTGGTTTTATTTAGGTTTATTAGCGTGGTCAAAAACATACAGAATTATATTAGAAATAGCTTTACAAATCTCCCGGAAACGTAATCTCATCCTACACAAGTAGCTACCTATTCGTAATAGGTCGTAATCAATCCGTTACAAAGTCTTGATGGCTTCTTAGGCATCGTAACTAATCAAAATCGATACTTAAAGGCACTGGTGCACGCTTTTACGGTTTAAATTGGCTATTTTAAGGTTTACGAGGACTTATGCATTCACTTAAACTTTCTATCGATGCAATGAAATACTAAACATTCTTTACAATTTACCTACAATCAACAATGAAAACGCTGTCGGCTTGGACATATAACAATCTATGGTTAGCTGTGCACAAAACGGATAAATTATTGACACTTGGAAACAGCTGAACTAGTATTGTGTGCAACTATTGAATAAACCTAAACTAATACGTAAATATTTGTTAAATAACTTACGAGGTAGATAACTTGAGTGAGGATCGTGAGTAATATCGAGAGATATGCAGTATCTGTGCATTCGTCGTGTTTACTGATATTGGCGTGCACTAGTGCGTTTAAGCAAGCGAAGGCATTTTTTACTCATTCGGGGATTCGTGAAATAGTGACTTGAACACGAATCAGCAACGAATAAGTCACGAGGCTTACGAATACAATAGGCAGCGGATAGGGAAGAACAATATACGAATTCACGAAACTGTTGGAATTTACTTACGAATTTTTCGAATCATTCGCGAATCAGCTAAGATTTCAGGGAAATAGGAATACATTTAATTTTAAATGGAAATAGGGTCAGTCCGTCAATGAAAAGACTTAATCTAAAATTGTTTTTAATATTGTGTCACCGTATATATATAAATTATCGACCGTACATATTTCAAAATCTAAGGATTGTGTGAACACGAACTCCAAGAATCAGCGTAATGAGAAGATGAAGTGCAGGTTAGGGATGGGGTTGGGGGGATATCGAATTTGTAACATTTCGTAATTTCGAATCAATAACAATCATTAAACGCGTAACAATAGAAATTGCATTTTCATATTTTCCTTTTCTGACCTCCAAAAGAAAATAATTTGACCTGTATCGATATTCGATCAACAGAGGATATATTTCTGAGGTAATTATCTCTTCGCGAACCTCGTAAGCAAAAAAGGAGCAAAATCTTGATTATTTGCAAATAGGAGGAAGCAATGACAAAAAGGATCAGTCCACTTGTATCAATGCAGAAATACATCCCATGTAATTTAATTTGCAATACTATAGTAATAGATTGAATTACCAAATGCGTGGCTAAAGTAATAGGCGGGCAAATAAATGTGCAAATGTTGTTCTTCACTGTTTCCTTAGTAATTGATAAAGCACAAAAATAACATAAAAACTACCACAGAAAGGAATCGCATGCCAAATGGTGGAAAAGTCCAATTCCACTTAGTGCATGTTAGTTGGAAAGGGGCTCTGATCAGAACGAAAGCTTCTAGACAGACAATCCATTATTTCTATCCTCAGAGGAATTAAAGAAAACTTCCGAGGGGTCTTGACTGACTTTTCACGCGTCTTCTCGGGCCCAACGAGATCTTGTAGGGAACCGCGAGAAGACGATGGCTACCTTAGTAGGTGCAGAGGAATCCACGACATATTCGCCGAGTAATTGTTCTCACTCAAATCTACTTATGATAAGTAACTGTGTGATTACCGACTTGTCCTGCACGGACTAGGAACAATTAATCACATTGTGAATTACATCTGTACAGAAGACTAAAAGGCAGGCAGGACCGTCATTCAAACCGTTCATTCCACTTGCCGTTATCATGTACAATGATCGTTCTCTCCAAGTTTGATTTCACGAAAAGTTGCTTTTAGCTTGATATACGGTTAGAACTTATGTGCATATCCTTTATTCATCATACATTTTCGTTCTTTAGCATTTCGAATCATTATACACCATTATAGACACGATTTTCGATTCGATTCTGAAACCAGATTTCAGTACAATCAAATGTTTTGTTGCCTGTTTTTAATTATTTAAATCATATAATGTATTCGATTTCCAATTTAGATTTGACACCGACATTTTAAAAATAACAAAATGAATATTTTCAAATAATTGATATCAAGCATTAGGAATGTAAGAATTATTCACGTGCAACTAACGTTCTCACATAGTGAAAATGACCTTTTCCTTACAGAGTATGTTGTTTCAAGCTCTTCAGGCAAATTCTTCATTTCGTGATGAAATTTGATGTCTTTGACGTTAACGCATGTGAAAAAAACACGCTGTTTATTAGTTATTTCAGAATTCAAGAAGTGTTATAGTATTATTCATACCACGTATAACAGTAATCACATCTCCTATACTCAATACAACCATGCTTTACGTAAAAAAGTAAATCATTATTGCTCTAACTTAACTGGCGTTCAAAAGGAAATATACAGTGTATTTGACCAATCAGTGAAAACACAGAAATGCATGTATGGAAATCATGTAGAAGAACATATTAGCAAAAGAGTGTTCAATTCTACAGCAAATGTACACAATGCGATCAAATACAAAGTTGAAAGTACCGTTTGACAGACACCAAAAGAGAGTAGTGACAGGTGGCACTGCTAGTCTTCAAATTTCTCAATCAAGGCGGGACTCCAGATAATTATTGGACTCAGGGGTATTTCACTCCTCAAAATAAAAATCGAGGATTAAAATTACCATATGAAAACAAGTAGGAGTATTTCAAGGTTTACCGTTTTCGAATCCTTATTCCAAGTTAGCATCTTTTTTAATGTTATTCTTTGACTATATTTTCCACATGTTTAATCTGTAAATAAATGAGTGATTTCTCTCAGATGAAATATAAACTGAATGAAATTTCAAGGTAGTCCCATACATGTTCTGTATGGTTTATGTCTGGATAATATGCCGTAGGCAAAACAACGACGTAGGCGTGACAGTAAGGGGCGTTTGTCAGTTAAGCTGTGTGAGGACCTTGCGTTCTAGTACATGGGTATTTCCTTGTGTAACAAGGTTCAGTATGGTTTATCACTGAGGTTTTATTTCTTTGAATTTTAGGTAATTTTTTTAGGTGTATTTTTTCTTCTGAGAGCACTAGTTTATATATCAAACGTTACCTCATATTTGAAATGAGGTAAAGACTTAATGAGTTATTGTTTTCCGTTCGAATAAAATGAATTTGGGTCAGGAAAGTTTTTAGGCAGGATGTAACTGTTCTACATTAGGGATATATGACATTAAGAAAAAACTTTATTTTAGATAAGGCATAACGAAAATTACAATATAAATCAATTTAGATCGACATTTCTATCATTATGTTATTACAGTCGCCCTTATATATATATATATATATATATATATATATATATATATATATATATATATATATATATAACCCAATGTTGATCTAAATTTATTGAGATTGCGCGAAGCACTAATTTTTCTTGTAAAACGTTGACTTAGATACACAACACAGTCGAGAAGATCTAACATAATTAACCCTCTGATTGTTCTGTTTCACTTCAAGAAAGAGAAATCTAAATGTTTTTGTTCCCTGGATTATAGCGGTTTTCAAGTTCAACTGGTATACATTCGTGTGCTTACGAAAGGCAGTGAAGAAGCACAATATGAATTTCAGTTCTTATTTTAACTTGCGGCAATTTCGTGGCTTATTGAATACATTAATTGGATGCAGAGCATACAGCAGCCTAGTTCCGCACACAGTAGTACTCTATTACTGACATGATGTTATGAGGTTCAAAGATTTGATCTATTCATGGTTAAAGTGTTGAATTTAGGGTTCCAGTGGGCTGAAATAGTCTAGCGAGAAATAACAATAAGCTATCGATATAACCGACTTACTATGCAATATAATATACTCGTATTCGTAATTCAGACCTCACCATTGATTAGATGCATTGATGCAAAAATTGAGGTTTTTTGAGAATATATTTTACAAGTCATTTTAGTGTTATATTAAATAATATATATACGGGCACTACATCAACGATTATTATAACGTTGTAAGGAATCGTAAGTAACCACTCTTGTTTAAACTAGCCGTATAGTCATACTATAGTCATACGTCCCGTAGCCCGTACATGCAGGACTTGGTTAACGTAGACATTATAGCTAGTTTAAACTATATTAAGTAAAAATCTTTATTCTCATACGAACATAAATGATCAACCAAAAAACAGGACGGAAAAGAAACAAGACGAATGTTTTCGCCCGTCTTAAACAATTGCAAATTCATAAAAAAACGCCATTTTTAGGTTATATCAATACATCTTTAAAAAAAATAAATTAAAATGAAATTGCATATTAGCGGAATGAACTAAGAATTTCATTCAAAATAAAACAATTATATTCAACTTATTCTAAGCGTATATTTAAATATAAGGCAACACGTCTATTATCCTGCAACTAAATTCATTTTATTTAAAAATGTATTTATTATTTACTTTTGAAGTTAGATATAAGATTACTGATGTATTACTTCCGTTATTTAACAACATAACGTGCACCATGTATCATCTTCCACATGACGTATTAGTAAGATATAAAGAACGACCGCGCCATAATGAGAAGTCGTTTGAGGAAAGAAATTCACTACAACGTAAAGAGCGTTAAGGAAACTCGAATCTGATTTTAATCGTCATTAATGAAGATGTCAATAAGGGAAGATTAGCAGCCAATACATTTGTGTTAGCGGCGATGCGCTGTAAAACGCTGTTGGTTTACGAGACAATGTTGGAAGAACATGGTCTGACGATGATGTATGGGTAAATTGAATCCTTTTCCTTAAGAAGCTACAGTTTCTTCTAAAGAATCCCATGCCAACTAGATATTGCCGCGTTAGAACTTTATAATTTGATCACTTAGGTTAAAATTGAATTTAGCTAAAATGATGAACATTTTCTGTATTTTCTGATGAAATGTCAACTTAAAAGACGTTGCAAGAATATAAAACATCATGTAAAAGAAGATCACAACCATACGTACCTAGAGGAGACTGTCATCAGTAAGGCCAGTCAACATTCCATAAAATATCAGGCCCAAAGCTTTTCTGTATGTATAGATTTTCACTTTTCAGTGTACATATTTGCATTAAACAATACCCGTATCCGCACTTTTCCCATTTATATGTATATTTACAACACTTGCACGTATAACTATCAACACAGGTGTTGCCATTAAATTGCATACATATTTGAACTAAACTGTCATTTACATCATGTATCTATTTTTGTCAAAATGTACCATCCAGAACCATGTATTTCTTACCCTAGACTGTGTAAAAATTGATGTATGATTTCATGTATTTGTACCACAAAAATAAATAAATAATATAAAAAAAACAACAAAAAACGTTATTTGCACTTTTTCTAAATACCTAGAGTTAATTATTCCTATATTGATATGTTTCTATTTTTATAATTTCCGTCTTTTTGCTGCGCTTTTTGTATTTTCACTTTTCCATAAACCTACTGGCGTCTGTCATTTCAAATAAATGAAATGTTGCAAATATCAAAATACGTATCTGCATATACATATTTTCAATATGAGCACATGTGCACATATCACTTTTGCCTAGAAACGATTGTCTAAGCGCGAGTTACCGTATCTCATCGTCTGTGACGTCATAAAACCATTGTTCGTGACGTCACTGTAGCATGCCGTCGGAAGGGAAGGAGGCTGTTGTCTGAATATTTCCTTGCTTTTGAAATGGAATAGGATCGGTATTAAAGAAATCATTGTCATCGGAAGTGTGTCATATGACTTTTACGAAATTAGTGCGAATTTGTGTATAACCCTCGCTCTCGCTCGGTTAATAAATAAATTCACACTCGTTTCGTAAAATTCATATGACACACTTCCACGGGTAATAATCACTATATGCCCATTAGCGTTTGAGTAAGTACAACTTTCTATTTACATATATCTCCTTTTCAATATGGAATTTCCACCAACATAAATAGTTTATTAAATTTGATCAAAGACGAGAGAGATAAATGCTGTTCATAGTTGATTTAGCTATAAATAAAAAATACGAAGCTATGACAGCATAAACGAAATATATTATATTTATAATATTATATAAAATTCAAATGACGTCACAAGCGTTAACATATTAAGCGCTTTAATTAATGGGTGGTTTCCTCAAAATATAGTGTCACATCACTATGATCACGATTGAACGAAACCGATCGACAAACTACACAAGGTTACCAAAGGCAGTTTGAGTTGTATGTTCATTTGTACAGAGACTTTATGTATTCATCTTCATTGCTCTTTACGTTGGAGAATCAACAGGCGACATTCTAATTTAGTACTTCCTTCATGTTTGTTCTTTTTACTCAAGCTACCATTTGCAGTCGACTTGAAGTGTAGCAACTCTTGGCCCTATGTAAAATGGGCCTGCCCTTTTGATTACATGAAGGCGAAAGAACGCGAGTTCGAATCCGCAAACGAAACGTTGAAACTTTTGTGTTGAAAATCATGTTATGTTGATACTTGATGTAATCATTGAGATATGTCAAGATAACCACAACGTAAAAACATATACAGCTGCATATCGAAAGATTGTTCACTTACCACTGAATCGTAGTGCAAATATCATGTAGTTTGGGCAGACAGACAGACAGACAGTATTATTTTATTAAAGTGTCACATGAGGGTTTGGGTTTCGTTTCAACGTCAATACAATAACTTCAGCAAAACTGACAATGGATCACCCACTGTCCATGTGTGAAATAGCCATTCATGAACTCTTTTTGGGATCGTCTGGTCGCTGGTGCAAAAATTCGAATTTTGGCATATTGATAAAAACAGAGGGGGGTCACATTTTCAAAATTTGGATTTTGTTAAATGTCAAATAAAATGTTCCATATCGACTCTCTGATATTAAGACCAACATAATCACGTTGTGCTAAGGTATAAACGTGACGTAATATTTTTAAAGAAGATGATAAATTATAATGGAGTAAAATAAAAATGAGTGTTTTCGGAATTTTGACCCCTGGTCACTTCAATGACCTGCCAAAACTGTTACGGGTAAGTGTGGAGTACGATAAACATTTGCCTCAAAGAAGAATGGATCTGCATATGTGTATTGAAAATTCAATATTATACGTTTGTTTTTCGCAACACTACGATACCTCAAAGGCATCTCCAATTACATGATATTTGCACTAGTATATACAGGTATGTGAACAAACTTTTGGCATGCAGCTGTATACTATGCATTGGTTTAGAAATAAACACAATATATCTAGTTCGCCAAGGCTCGCAAAATACAATGTTTATTCCTAATGCAATATATTTACCATCCCAAAAACATATTGGCATGATATCTAATGAAGAGTATAATAATGGTTAACATGCTTATTTACGTTGTTTAAATGAAATCATCTTTCATTTGAGATACTCACCCTTATTCCAATATGTTCTAAGTATTAGCAAAGGTTCCGGAACGTAATTGTAATCGTCGTCATAAACTTTGACATGAAATGTACTTATCGTATCTTAGTGTTTATCTACGCAATATTTCGTTTAAAATGCTTTATTTGTAATTATCTTCGAATAAGTTTCATATGCATGAAATGACATTAACCTTTCAGGAAAACATGGCCACTGATAATAAAGTTGGGAACGATATTATGAAAGGGGAATCCGTCAGTATTGCAGATATTTATTCTACTATTTAATGATGAACGATGAACTTTTGTATTGTACCTCTTAACATATTCATAGAGTTAGTATTTTTCTTTAAGTTTAAGAGATATATACGTATTAATATCTACAAGCACACAACTATTCTCCCATCGGGGGTTCTAACTGATGCTTGATGGTAAGTGGTAGCTAATTGTATGTCTTAACGACAAGGCTATAAAACAAACAAAGAAATTTAATAGTGTCATAAGGTAATAATTCTTCATTTCATACCAATTATTTTTAATAACCCAATCTGGAGTTAAACTTCAAAGGTTTGAGTTTCAAACTTTCAGATAATTAGCAATAAAATACAATATAATACAAAAAGAACCATTTCATTCCCGAACAGAGAAGTAAGCAGGCATGTTGATAGCGATCGATAACTGAGAAACTCGCTTACTCGGTACGTCAGTGTAATATCGCATTCATACGTGTCTACATGTATACTTACATAGCGTTATGCACGTTGCTAAAGAATTAACAGGAACAATTTGCTCTGTCCCATTTTTACATTATTAACGAAGAAGCTGCAATTTGATCCACGAATGTATCGACCGATATACTTTGAAATTCGTTCAGCTAAAACAGTCACCTAACACATTAAATGGAACAAGATAGGAATTTACCCCGTAAAATATAAGTTTCTATTCCATCTCACAGCGAATAAGGGCTTTGAGTATACACATTACAGAGCGGTGATGTTAATATCACATTCAGATTCATAGCCGCCTCTTATTAAACCCATTCTTCAATGCGTTCATGTAATAGACATTTGGCTAGGCTGGAAGTTGTCGATTTCTGTTCTAACAAGGTTTTCGATCAGCTGTCTACTCGTGGCGTGTGGTAGAGCAGAGATACCATATCAATCTATTAAACATTTCAAACAAGTAAATGACAACCCCTGAATCATAGGGCCTTAGCTCTTGTCGTGCAAAGAATACGACGCGAGAGATTGTGAACAGGGAAGCGTCTTTGAGGATTACTGTGTTTTCATTAAGCGGGCACACGGTTGGATGCTAATTAATACATGCTTGTAGCGCTGGACGCCGTGTCCTAGTCACTGACCAGGCCCAGGTTCATACGGTGTGTCCGCTTCACTGAGAAAAGCCACAACCTCGCTCATGTTTTCGAGAAAATTTTATTCAGTTAGAATTTCCACCCCTGGGACGGAGAAGCT
Organism: Phorcus lineatus; assembly: GCA_921293015.1. Classification (NCBI taxonomy): domain Eukaryota; kingdom Metazoa; phylum Mollusca; class Gastropoda; order Trochida; family Trochidae; genus Phorcus; species Phorcus lineatus. The sequence goes on from OV121081.1 coordinate 53,798,538, forward strand.
GGAGAACTTTTCAAGGATATCCGCCGTGATTCTCTATCAATAAACGGCATTTCTGCCTCGTGTGGGCCTGAGTCTTTCTGAATCGAAGCACGGATTTGAAGCGAGGATTCTCAGTGGTGATCATTGGCAGTTCTCCTTTATTGTCTCACTTAAGTGCCTTTGATCTATGGTCATTTAGAGTAAAGGTATTTGCTGCCGCTTGGAGACTCTTGTTTCGGAGGGCTGTCAGACATTTCAAAACCTGCATAAGGAGGGATCTTGTTGGTCTGTAGTGATGCTATCCGAACTCGAATCGTTTAATGGAATTTCTTTAATTGTTATCGACTGCTTGAGGAAAAGTTGGCGTCGGCGACACAACTTCTTAGCGTGACTGGAGACTGGCCGTCCAGCGTTATTATTTGCCAATATACACCATTGAAGAGTGTCCGACTACGGGGTCGGGCAGGTAATGACATTACAGCAAGACTGGTGACTCCCGTGTATAATCAGGACACTGCTCAATCTCAACACTTGATTTTGTCTCCAGGTGTGTCTTCTGCTCATAATTATCAAAGCTTATGACGTTAAGATGAAGATGTGTGCTGTTACAGACGAGTATAGTCTCGCAAGGCGTTCATACAAGATGTTTCATGTTTAATTCAGCCTGCAGAGAGAGGCCTTGTTCATTTTCTTGCGGGAGTTTAAGACAAAAGACGTTATCTGCATTCCTGACACTGAATTAAACATGTCATCATGTTGCGAAAAGTTCAATTCTTGACTTGTTTCCTTCATCAATTACTATTTACATACAGACAATAAGAACATAATGCTGTACATGTTTTCAAAGGAAATCATGAAATATGTATCAACTGAGGTTTCTTTGTTGCGACTGCTAGGTACGTATACATGTTAGCTTGACAATGGTGACAAACTTAAACATATAGCTGACCTCGACTCAAGACTAACATGTCCCCACTCTGGAATACGAGCTGGCTTGGAGAGAAAGAAACGATAGCGCGGAAGATACATAGGTTTCGTATTGCATACAAGTTGGAAGCTTACGTGTTGTAGACTACAAGTCACATGCATGGAAGTACGACAAAAGACGATGGCTGTGAATGTGCAAGATACACCTTGGCGTCCTCACATAAGGTTATTATACTCCAGTACCCTGTGTCTTACTTTAATACTGGCCACGGCCATCTGGTATGGCTACTCAGAACTTCTCAAACTTCGCACCGACATTCGCGACAAAATTTCCAAAAAGGATGTTGCAGAATTTCGAATCTGGCATCGACCCTTTGACGATGCGGACCCACCACCTGATTGGGATAACAGCGTCTACGAAAATGAAGATTTCACTACTAAAAATGAAGGAAACGCGAGACAAAAGAGACACACAGTGGAAGGGTCGGGTCTTCCAGAGGATTATGTTCTTATGAATACGTACTCCAGAATCCCTGTAAGTAAAAACAGTTTTATTACAATTCTGGATACATATTTTTATATTCGTGACATTTGATTATGTTTGCATCGTGCTCATTCGTTTTAGTGACACATCTGTTGTAGTTGGTGAAACAGAGGTATTTTCGAATGCTTTATTGATTTTTATGCATAAGGCTTTGTCTTTGACAGTCGCACTTATAACGTGTGATATACCAGGAACACTCTCAATGTAGGTAACGCTATACGGTTGTAACCATTAATTCCCATCTTTAGATATGATACCAACATTTATACTTACTATCCATTTTCATATTTAATGTCATGAATGTGTCTTTCTAAGATCATATTCCTAGATTATTTATGTGTGAGACCGATATTTGATATCGTGTGTGATATTGTTCCAAGATAGAATTGAATTTGCCTAAAAAGTCATCAAAATTCATTTTAGCAAATCCATTAAGAGAAAATTATGCCATTTCGAATTTCTTGTCGATTTAAGGATCGTTTTGATTAATAGCTTGATTTTCCATTCTATTTCCGCAAAAGATGAATATTCACACTGAAATATATTTTTTGCTCATGAAAAAATTAATTTGATATTGATTTTGCATGAAAATTTGACCATCTGTTTTATTTACTGAGTTATTGTAATCAAATTTGAACGTTTAAATTACCGCTTTCTCTGAAGCAGATGCCAAGCAAAAATGAATTTATTTCGCAATATTGTACAAAATGTTTGATTAATTATTTGAAAACATTTGTTTTTTTCTCTAAGTTCTATTAAGCTAACTGATCCTTGAAAAAACTTAGGATATCTGTTTAAAGGATCCAAAATTAGATTGAATCACTGAATATTAATGAGGGCACAAGTGAATAACTAGATGAAAAATTATGTGAATGAATCACTAAATATAAGTTAGGAAACGTGGATAAATCTCTGAATTTCAATAACGAGACATTGAATATCAGTGGGAACACGTGTGAATGAATCGCTGAATATCATCGTGGACACATGTGACTTAAACGCTGAATATCTCTATGAATGAATCAGTGCATGAATCGCTGAATATCTCTATGAACACGTATGTGATTAACTGAATATCAATGAAGACCCTTGTAAATAAATCACTGAATACCTGTGAGGAAACGTTGAGAAAATTTATATCTAAATCACTGAATATTGTTGAGCATATGTGTGGATTGATAATTAATCATTATCAAGAAGATCTAATAATGAATAAATCGGTAGGATCCCTGAATATCAATAAGGATACGTGTGGATAGATTATTGAATATCATTAGGAAAACTTATAAATGAATCAATTGGTAAGAACACTTATGAATGAATCACTGAATATCAGTGGGAACATACCAACGAAAGAGGGTATGTGTGAATGAATAACTGAATATCCTTCAGAAGACGCATGAATGAATCACTGAAAGAGGGCATTTTTGAATGAATCACTGAATATCCTTGAGAATACTTATGAATGAATCACTGAAAAAGGATAAGTGTGAATGAATCACTGAAAAAGGATATGTGTGAATGAATCACTGAAAGAGGATATGTGTGAATGAATCACTGAAAAAGGATATGTGTGAATGAATCACTGAAAAAGGATATGTGTGAATGAATCACTGAATATCCTTGAGAATACTTATGAATGAATCACTGAAAAAGGATATGTGTGAATGAATCACTGAAAGAGGATAAGTGTGAATGAATCACTGAAAGAGGATAAGTGTGAATGAATCACTGAAAAAGGATATGTGTGAATGAATCACTGAAAAAGGATATGTGTGAATGAATCACTGAAAGAGGATATGTGTGAATGAATCACTGAAAAAGGATATGTGTGAATGAATCACTGAAAGAGGATATGTGTGAATGAATTACTGAATATCCTTGAGAAGACTTATGAATTAATAACTGAAAGAGGGTATGTATGGATGAATCTCTGAATATCCTTGGGAAGAGTTATGAACGAATCAATCATTAGAAAGTTTTTGTGAACGAATAATATGTTCGCAACAATAGCAATTTACCAAGATATCTTGAACAGGAATTACTTTTTGCTGAGTTTAGAAGTGTAGTTGACAACATAAATAATACAATATGATAGTATCACAGTCCAGATAAATGAATGATTTGTCATGGTTTGTAAGTGTCTCTTCACGTCTACCATCAACGTATGGACTATGTTAACCTGATATATAAACTACTTGCATGTATTGATATACTTAAGCACTATTCTCTCACAGGCAAGGTCTTTGTTCCCTTGCGAAAAACAATAACTTGAAAAACAATGTTGTTTATTGCCGTCACTAGTTGTATTAAAACTCTGCATAAATCATCAATTTAAGTTCAACGTGTCTGTCCTCGTACGTGAGTGTATGGGGAAGTTTAAACTTAAACACTTGAACTCTAACTTCTCTACGTTACTAGGTAGAGAATACAGTGTTGTTCTTGAGAAGTTGAGAGAGCTCTCAAATACCACATTTTTGGCTTCCAAAGTATTCCATGGTTATAGGTGTAATTTAACGTGCTTACATTAACAGCAGTCAATCATCCTTAAACGTTGAGTAGCGTTGTTTAGAAAGAAGTTAGCTTTCAGTAAACAAAAAACCAGGGGGAGTAAAGTATATAACAAATACTCAGTGACTACTTACACTTATTGCTTTAGTGACTAAATATGATATTATTTTTAGGCGTTAAATGCAACAAAAAGCCAAAACTTTACATAAACGGTCAAAATCTCTAACATCAAACGAAAGTGGTACATTCCTTGAATGTGGAGAATAATCGTTAATGAACCTTACCAAAATAAAGCAAGTACAAAATTGTAAGCATATCTTCATAAACTATCTTAGAAAGGCGTACAATGTCAATTCAACATGTTGTACGCGCAGAGAATTGATGGTTGATGGTCCCCTTATATATAACGATTAAAATCTCTTGAACCGCTACCCAAATGAGACCACTGTGCCACCCCGTTGTATGTAAAGAATAAATAGCTACCGCCCCTTAGTCTCTGGTGCGTAAAAGTGTGAGATAAATGTAGAGGAATAATAATCCATTTCCAATTCTGCCTAATCTAAAATCTTTAACGCCCTTTCAGTAAAGTCCTAACAAAAAAGAACATTGCAAATCCCCATGTTATGTATGTAGAGAAGAAATAGTCTCTGATCCTTCGCGAAACTTTGGTTCTTAAGTGTTGAGTGCGTTGTAACGGAAGTGCGCATCCCCTTCTGTTAACGCTGTCCCATGGGCGCCCACCGAGACGGGGTTTACCACAGGACAATGAGTCCTTTCGTGACTTGCTCTTTCCGTTTTTCCGCCTCCTTATCGATCTAATCGGGTCGAAAATCAGGCTTTTATATTTGTTAAATGCATTTATGGCCGGAAAAAGGCTAGGATATGTTAAAGAGGGGAAACAGTAGAGATGGTTTGTGACTTGGGATGACAGTTATTCTTCTCATTGAGGCAACTGATCTATCGATTTAATAACATCGCATTTGATATGTGTAAAATTAACGTTTAGTGATTATAACGTTTATCAACATTTGTTTTAATAACGACATGTATGTGTTAAGTGAGTAACTATATATTATAAGTATATCAACAACAGATCTGTTGAATGTAAAATATACTTGATTACAGTGGCAAATATAATTCAAAATATATAGAAATGTTAGTTTGTTTAGGAAGAATATAATTAAGATTGCAAAGATTGTAATATCAAGAAACTCTGTCTATGTTTTTAAAGACTTGTCATGTGGAAACTGTTTTCAATTTCAGATATGAACATGGCAAAATAAAAATTTTCAAGGATAATTAATAATTTATGTATCCAACATCAAGAACAATTCATAAATTCAAATTATTTCTTTGTTATAGCCACATTTTAGGAATTTGTAATTAGTTAACAATTCCACAAAGTTCACTGCAAAAGTGAAAAAGAATCTTTGATTTTGATTAGTTCATGACAGAGTCTTTGTTTTATGTCAATTGTATTTGTGTTTCATAGATAGTGAACTCTAAATGCTATTATATTAAGCGAAACATAAAGTTATCAAACAAGTTTAGAACTACACTTTTATTCTAAATATACGTTTAAAAGATATCGTTACAGTTCGATATTATCAGCTTAAAATCGAAAAATAATATAAGTGTGAGCTTGTCCAAGAACGAACAGAACACTGAAAACCATAACTGAATCAGCTTATGAAACATTAAAATAATTGGCAACAATCTAAACGTACAAGGCTCTTATTTAAGAGGTCTAAATTTATTGATTTTTTATACACTATTTTGGGAAACAAAAGGTATTGCTAACACTCATGAAATGATACATTCTAGGTCCATAACAACCCCAAATTCAGATTCCATGCATATATAAAATTCCAGTTTCGATACAAACAATAAATTGCAGATTTGAAACAATCAATACATTCCAGATGCAAAACAAACGATACATTTCAGATTCAAAACAAACATTACATTTCATATAACACACAATAGATATATTCCATATAACACACAATCAATAGATTCCAGATTACACACATTCGATACATTCCAGTTTAAAAACAACAATACATTTCCGATTTAAAACAAACAATACGTTTTGATTACACACAGAAATTACATTCCAGATTCAAAACAAAACAAAGAACACATTACAGATGACACACAAACGATTCATTCCAGATTAAAAAGCCCAATTTATTCCAGATTAAAAAGACACAATAGTTTCAAGATCATTACAAACAATACAATTCAAGATTCAACACAAACAACATAATTCAAGATTTCGACCTCCAAGCTGTCCAGCGTGTATCTACAACCGCTTAGAAATGCAATGGAATGAGAGCACACACAACAAATGACATGCTCTATCACTTGGGACTCGCTCTGGTTTCTTCTACTTGTTATCTGACACCAGGGTAAATATTCATTGAAGGTCTTCACGGAATAACTCGTGAACCCAGCACCTAAATGAACAAACGAATTTAATGAACACTCATCAAGCATGGGAATGCATCATTAGGAGGTAATTCACTCATTAAACAAACCACTTGCTTGTTATTCACCTTTCTCAAAGTGAATCTATAAAACACTATGCCATTTCAAATATTTCCGTATTAAAAGCTAAAATACAACTATCAATGATAATGAAAAAAACTTTGTTTTATAATATTACACAAATGACATTTAAATCCACTTCTCACGACTCTTTGTTTTGAAATAATGTTTACTTGATTTATATATTGAACATGTTTCAATTTAACTGAGTTAAAAATATAAAAGTGTTTGCTTGATATGAGGACACACGCAGAGATTTGACACAGAGTCCAGAGAGCAAATGTCATTGTGGATCTTCTGATCTCAAAGTACAAAAACGTGAATGCAGTCTGTAAGATATATTGTATTTGCATTAAGACGTTTTGTATAATGATGGCACATCACTGTCGACTGTAGTAATCTTTTTTCCCAGTCAAATATGTCAAACGTAATGCTTAAATATTATCAAAAGAAGGCTGAAAATAAAATAAAATTCCATGTAGCTGAAGGTTATATAACTAGCATTCATGTAAATGTTAAGTTAGATTTAGGCTTCGAAAACACATTAGTGTATTCGATTGTCGTTGAAAACAAATTATTGTCATTCATATGGCATTTTTGTATGAACATGTGAGGAATGGATATCATCATAATTGATCTTATGACGACAATATGCTTCAACTGCATGGCTATCCTCACAACTTATAGCTCTGAGTGTTATTATGTTATCGAATGTACAAAATATACTATTATCTTGAGTGGCAAGTTTCGCTTGCAATAACCATTATAACATTGCAAAGCTAATTTGGTAATTGATTAAACCATTATCGTAAGTAGTATCACTCTGTTCCATTAATCGATCATTTAAGGTAAGCATTTGGAAATGTGTTGAAATTTCAGTTCAATATAGATGTGAAATTAATAAAGGGATCCATTAGGTAAATTTGTTTATCGAAATACAGCGCATGTGACATTCCTAAGTGAAGCAATCATTCAAACAAATCTGTATTTGTTTTTTTGTATTACAATCAGTGCAATAAAGTTTGCAATATTGATTGCAAAATTGTATTCACAAAAGTAACATTGTATTACAAATTAAAATTGGACGTCTTCATTGCGTTAAAATGCCAAAAGAAAAAGATGCTTACAAAGCAGCAGGAAAATCACTGCTCAAAAGTTGAAAAGAAATAGAGACGGGCGTCCTTGATATCAAAGGCATTGTAAAGGCCGAAACCTAAGAATGGCATCGTTTTCAATTTCTCTAGACCTTTATTATCGCGTTAATACAATTGTGCATTGTTATTGGGAAAGCATTTCTATGACAGAAATTTGCTTTTAGTATGGGATCAATGAAAAAGAAACAATGACAAATGGACGGCAAGTAAAAAAAGGTAAAAACCTTTTCCAAGCTGTGCATTTCTTATTAAATCCATTCGTCCTGTTAAATGAATTGGATAGTATTATGCCCTGTCATAAACTGTAGGGGAAAGCCGAGGCCTTTCATTTCATCTTCTCCCCTACAGTCCAAACACAATTTTCAGTTATGTAATCAAATTTGTTTCTGACAGCACCCAAGAAGGACGCTGAACAGCTAAATTACTGGGACAGAAAGTCTTCAATTCAGATTACAATTACAAAATTTAAGAGGCAATGAAACTACACAGACTTGCGGCCTGCCGATGATTTGCTGAGAATACGCCATGGAAGCCCGTATGATATTAGCCCTGGAGTGGTAATTCGGTTTTGGAAAGCCTCGTCTCCTTCTATCTGGCATCTTCATACCCAATTAAAAGACAATAAATTAAACAGCCTATTGTCCGATATGTTTGCCAACTGAGGCCTTCAATATATTTCCATTATCATCTTAACATGTCCACCAGATTGGGTTGCAAGGGGTCGAGGCATGGTCGGAGTGTTGCCAATTAGGTTAACCAAGCCGATAACCGTCGGCAGCAACAACTTCATGTGTCTGGCAACACATGTGCTGAAAAAGAGCATGTGTTTTAGCGGATTGCTGCTCCTCGAAGGGCTTTGATCAGGGCAAGAACAGCGATGCCAACTGACAACACGTGGTTTTTAAACAAAAAGAAAGCTTCCTAACATGATGCCACTTAAGGAAAAAGGTGTTCGAATGAGTTGTCGTGCTGCAGTACGTGTGTTGAAGGAAATGTAATTAGTCAGGTCTTGTTCTGTCTGCAATATAGGTTTCGCCTGTTCGTGTAAAAATCTTGTATTTACAAAAATATACATGATATCGTTATATACGACTGTTTTGTATATTTTATTACTACTGCTACTATTTCAATAATATTGTGAATATCTGAAAGATTAACTGAATGATAAAAAAACCGAAGAGATAAAGTTCAATTGCATTGAATTTCTTCTTCATCTATATTGTAAAACTCGGTTACGTGACATTTGATTTCAGGAAAAAAAATCGGTAAGGTTATCTCATTTTGGCATTCAGTCATTAAAACATTCATAGACCAGATAGATACATCCGTTTTTCTATCGTGTTTACATATTTAATTCGTTGATGACTTATGTATGTTTACTTTATCAAGGTTTAAGACAAAACCATTACGTCTTAAAGCCACCGAAGCACGTTTTTCTAGGGAAATAAAGGGATCGTACAAATACTGACACATGTTATAAATTGCAAGACAATATTTTATTATCAACAAAATTAGCTCTTACAAAAACGTACTGAGTTCGGTTAAACGAATTCATTTCCCTCAAATGATTGAATGGTGCTCAAACTAAAATGGGCGTATGAAGTTATCGTTTAATACGTAATCTTACCATCTTACGTGGTCGTACACTATCTTTTACGTCCACGGATAATCGATTTGACTTATGAGATTGGTTCTCTTTCGGAGAAAATATGTTTTAAAAAAACTAAAACATAAAAAAGTGTCTTTAAATCTCAGGAGCTTTCCCTGTTAACATAAACACGGATGCATTCTTCAAGTTTTTATTTTATTAAAATATTACTCTCTTATAACTGGAAATAAGAGGTCCTCAAGTTCTGCGTATCATTTCAATACGAACATCTGATTATTACGTAAGCTGTATACGTGATGTCAATTCACAAGAAAAATGTTAAATTTTTCTAAGGTATTTCAGATTGGAGATTGTAACACAAGAAGAGAAGTTGGTGTAACCAGATCCTTATAGGGCATAAATGTATGGTAAAGATTTCATTACTTTATGACAAATCTTACCTGAAAAATACAACGAGAGAAACTCAAAAGTTTCTTACAGCTACAATAGACAAGTAGTTATCATGTTGAATCAAGATATAGCGAACTTTTACAATGACGGAGAACCTCGAGTGGCTGTAGGCTTATTGAATTTAAATCAGGAGTTATCAAAGTTATTTCATTACTTATGTATACATTGTATGTGAGTTGTCACATACATTTCAACGTATCTAATATTTATCAATTCTTTCTCTTTTGACATAAAAGTTTGATTTAGAAAACTGTAAGTTTGTTGATTAAAAACTACACTGGCTGATCATATTGACACATTAGTTGTGTCATACAATTCAAAATAAATAAATCCTTTCGGATATATTGGAAGATGTCTGAAAAATGGTAAAATCTTGAAGAAAGATTTAAAGAGCTCATCAAGAGGAATTTTTTTAACCTTTTCGGTTGCACAACCAGCGTGCTGAATGCATTGGACGCTTGCTTAGTGCTTTTTTGTGCTTATCAAGAAATTAGTCGACTATACATTGCAAGGTGAAGGTATTTGACCTTATGACCAGTGACCAGCAGAGTGTCTTAAGAATAGATTATCTCCTTACTGATTTCAAGAATGTTAACAGGTTAAGACCGCAGCATTTTGACAAGATTTGAGAGTTACATTGTATTAAATATGTCAGTAAGGGAATGTAAGATAAATCGACTAATAGCGACCAACGTAAAAGAAGAAGTTCTTACTTTCAAAATAAACAGTTCACTAGGACGATGGAATACTGTCTACACATAGTTTACCATCACATATGATCAATGTTTGGTGGCAATTCATTGCTAATTGGATTCATTCTATGTCTTGAATGCATTATACGTATATATTCTTATAGAAAAGCGATTAAATGTATATTAAGATGACCCTGTGTGAATATTTCGAGTAATTATAAAATATTTATTGTCGTCATATTGGGTGGGAAAGAATGTTGGGGTAAAATGTGATATGTGATGTTTTGTTGGTAAACATCATATTTTGCTGAGTTCGAGCATGGTTTTGCGTTTTTAAGCTTTATTACAGCTACTCCCTAACAGCTATATTTTAAAAATAGAAATGGTTTGATACATTTTCTTTTCATTCACCGTTAACTCATTTTAGTCGCATGCACAGACACTGGACAATTTTAGTATTGATATATTTCACCTGGGGTGTGTGTTACTATATATAATAGTATTCAACATCAAACAATACACTGGCTGGTGAGCTACAGAGCTAATGGCTCTATCATTAATCGATATAACTGACTCTTCACTTATTTTTTTAAATGCGACATAAATATTTCTATCTATAATTTAAGTTGACAATGAAATAATGCAAATCGCATCGCACTTTTTCGCTCCTTGTTGTTACGTAGTACTCCCGCTGGGTTTAACGGGGAAAATATTATTCCAACTACATTACCTTTTTTCTTGATTTCTAATGGCGTGGACCAAGTCCCGATAGCTGAATGGTGTTGTATTACTGAAAGGCGCTGAACCTGTTACAAGAGAACAAAATCAATTGTCAGGAATTATTGAAATTCCATCCTGGGGGTTATAGAAAGACTCTCTGAAGAAGATCGTCCGTCCGACATCCCTCATCGATTCGACATGTGTAAATTCCGTGAATTAACGCCATAGAATAGATAATTGACACCGTGCCAATCATGAAAAGACGGCTTTACTCTAATCTAAATACAGAACCACAAAGGGAATATGATAACTGGGGCTGTATCTGATCCTTGAGAAGGACGACGAAAATGGTTTGCTTACATAACTGGGTTGTATTTACGTAAGAGAACTGCTTAATCTGGACCTAGTTCTGCTTAGAGCATTGGAATCTGCCACGTATGACGTCACTCAAGCCACACTGTCAAGCTGACTCGAAATGTCTTCTGACTTAATTATTTCTCACCTCCCCTAATCTCTTGTTTGATCATAACTACAAACACGACATGAAACATCCTCATCAAGCATGTGTCATCTTGAGTCATTGAAACAATCCAACTGATTGTGATATTTGAGTGTGCCAACACTGCATGAATAATCAAATATTCAAGGCGGAAAATATTATCTCTTCACTCTGGATAACAAAAGTCTTGAAACAGTCTGTGTAGTTTCTACTTAAGAGATGAGGTTCACATGGTATGGGGGAAGCAATTGAAAACAATTCATGTGTCAAAATATTCGAGATCTTTCACTGTTCTTGTTGATTTTTCTCTCATAACAGCGGTTATTGATCCACTAAATCATTCTAATTATGAGGAAATCTGATAGTGGACATAGACAACATAAATATTTTGACAGAAACATCTCTCGTGACCATGTGTTCTCATAAGAAGAAGCTCGAAGTATTTTTTGCGGTATTATTTCACAGCAATTTGATAGGAAGCCCGGAGATAGATTACAGTCTGTCAATGACAAAATCAATAGAAAACTATTACAACTTGGATTCCATATCGCTATTATCCGAATTACCTCGCTTTGTAAAGTAATCTTCTTTGATAGCTTACTGTGGATTATCGGCAGGTATAAACTCTGCAGCAAATCACGGAGACAGGATACGAGGAAATTACTAGCTAAGTAGCGCGTTTGTCTGAGACTAGTTTTAGTAGGTAGATTTACTGTATATCAGATGAACAAGTAGGCACATTTCTTCAAGAATAAACATGTAGCAGTTCTTTCTTGACAAGAGAATAACGTTCTATTTCAATGGCGAAAAAACAGAAGTTTATATGTCGAAGTTTCGACATGCAGTCTACGCAAAACCGTTATACATGAATGTACTAACTTAAAGGAACTTCATCCCAAACTCATTATATATAGAATAACTCACTTGAAGTGGGTTCTTCGTAAAACTTGTTTATCAAAGTACTAACTTGAAGAGGCGTTCAATCTTTAAGTTCCGTGAAGAGGAATGTGTTATATTGGCTTGCTGAATGATATGTATTGCTATAGTAATCATTGAGGACAGGATAATTAAAACTTTCATGAAGTAGAGAATTCCTCCGTTAACAATTAATGCTTGCTTTAAAAGGTTCTGCAAAATACACATTAAAAAACAGTTCGGCATCTAAAAAATGCTGAGCGTTAGCTTTATGGGCCTTGTTTTTGCGATAGTCACTTATCCAGTCAATAAATTGTTTGAATTCATAAAACGATTGCCATCATAAAAATCATCAGAACTTCAAGCATCATGACGACTAATTTAATAATTGATGTTAAATGATAAAGGTCTAACAGCACTCCTAAAGGCTGTATAGACAGGGATTGAAATATTAAATTTTCATTTGAATTCAGAAAGTATGCCATTTTCAGTCTCAGTCATAAAAAGTTATTAATATATTGTGAACAAATAAGTTTTCGTTTTAAGAGCTGGGCTGAAAAAGAGGACAATATTCATGAAACTATTTCAAATCTTCAAGATCACAACTCCTATTAATGTTTTTATTTCAAAACTAGTTAATTAGATACTTTTTGTTTTAAAATAGATCTATGTCTACTTTGATGGAAAGGGATTATATCCAGACATCACGACTAAAATAAACTCCTGTTAGAAAAGAATGATTGACGCCACAACATTACCAGGATTTGAATATAAGTAAGACATATACGAGTATAAACTTAGCGGCTGCAGTAACTTTATCAATTGCATAAGTAATGTACATTGTAAGTATATACAAGTTATTTGTTTTCTTGTTTAAAGGACAGCAATACGTTCCATTGTCATACAACCAAGAGCGTCATAAACTGATAAATTATAGGTCACAGTGATACGGAGGAAATGCTTACCATTTCCGTTGCAATCAGAATAGGGATTCATTCTCATTATCCTCATACGGTTCAGTATTGACAGTCTCAATGAGTGATCTGCCATGTTGAACTTTGTATACATATTACAGTTTACCAAAAACGATTTAAAAAGAAGTAATACGTTTTTTTAAATATTATGAGTAGGCCTAAATGTTTTTCAAGTAAACGTAATAAATCCAAAGTCAAATGCTCCGAATATTGCTCAAGAGTACGAAAGATCTCCCTGTTGCAATTTTTGTGTTTGAGCTTGTGACTTCCGTTTTTGACATATTGTAACATTTTTGTGACATATGTTTTAAACATGAGACTTGTCTCAATATGATAATGTCAACATGAAACGACATAACTGAACACCAATTTATGCAAAATCTGCGAACGAGAATAAAACATTGCTATAGCTGATGCTCTGAAAGGACAAGTCTTAACCTTTTAAACATTTTTTTAGCGTTACTTCTGTCCCAACCCTTTCCTCTCCAATGGCACCTTTTCAGATTTAGGCGAGGCACATATGTTTTGAGTTACTTTTACTTTTAATGTTAATCATTTTTCTACTTTTGAGACGTCAACGATTTTTAAATTCTATGACAACTTAAAGAAAATGTCAGTCGAAATTATTGTGCACGATTCTTCAATGAATTAAGTCATATTTCCAGGCTTCAGTGGAACGACAAACCATTTGCTAACAAACAAAAGCTCTGAGAGGTCATATCCAATGCGGCCTATGCGATGAATCATGTCGCCTTCATATAAAACTCCTTCTGGCTGGCTTTTTTAAAAAAGTAAAGAAAGTCTGCTGACTCTTTCACTTTGACAAATAGGTTTGTCTGATAGCGTTTTGGTAAACTTGTTTTACCCATTTGGGAAATCATAAGTACATGTTAAACATGTGCAATTGATATATAAAGGAGCTTGCTTATCCAGCGACAATATGTTGCATTCATTAATACTTGACAATGTTTTTAAGTAATATTTTGTATTTTTTTCATACTATGTCAAACTGTTATTAGCTCATAGTTGCAGTCAAATGCTTGTTATTAAATAACATTTCGTGCTTTTATAAACCTTTTGTCAAAATGTTATCATCTCATAATTTCAGTCATTAAAACCAGCTGTTAAGTATCAGTTGGTCAAAATGTTATTAGCTAATAAATGCAGCCATCAATACTTGTTATTAACTAACAGTTTGTGCTTTTTTGATACACTTTTTGTCAAAATTGAAAACATGTAAATCGAGCCATCTCAGAAAAAGGTCAAGCTGTGAAGATATGTAAATAGTGCACAGACAATTAAACACGAAACGATTGTATATACATTGATAAAATTTCACTATTGTGAATGACCCACAGAAACAGTCCTTAATCTACCTGTACAACAATCGCGCAAGACAAAGTCTTTATTTGTCCCCAGGATATAATCCCGTCGTTTTCGAAAAATAACGAAGTGAAGACATTTAAGTTTGTGGAAATATTAATTTTATGAAGAAAAACTTAATTTATTTTGTATGGCGTCATTTTACGGTATTAATGACGTCACATCTTTTTTGAAACCTTAATTTATAGGCGAAGAAACTTTTTTATATTGGAACAGTAAAATAGAGTAAAGTAGAGTTACGCAAAAAGTATATTTTCATATCTGATGAAATGTAGACTTTGTCAAATATCTCAGAATGAAGAAGATTAATCCCTATTTTCCCGTCAGTGTCTTGATATCAGTTGAATGAAAACTGTCGTGTATAATCTTTGTAGGATCTAATGTAGTCATGTTCTTACACTGAACCAATCGATCATACAATGTATGGATATGGGAAGACATCTTCTCGTTATGTATAAGATAATGTAAGAAGATAACATATTTACTACTTTTACAGATAACTCATCACAGAAAATGGTTATATATGTGGTGTTTTTTGTATTCTTCAGCGTCCTTATTATTGAAAAACTAAACTGCCTAGCTATTCATGAAGTCATTAATGATCGTATCTTATGTTTTCATTTATTTTTGTAGAACACCGAGAGTTTGTGCTGATCGTCAAAAGGATAATTTATTCTCTTTTCAGTGACAATTCAAGGCTGTTGAAGTCTTCTAAAAGTTATGGGGTTTGGCAGAGAGAATAAAACATAAAGACTTTTACCAAGCTAACGTAAACTTTTTCAAATATTTCTGGTGCAAAAAGGGAATCCAATAGAGCTCAGGTTAACTCCCACTTTTGAAACTTCCTGCTGCTTTTAAGTTAGGATGAAGGAGTTAGTGGAACAAACCAACTAGAATTTATATTTTTTCATCAAATATATTGTCCTTTTAATTGCGCAATATTTACTCGTTTCCAACTCGTTGTTTACTCGTGAGATGTCTTAAATATCTTATTTCATACATGAGATTTTTTATATATTCTTTTGATATATACCATTACGAAAAACACAATTATTAAAACTGTGACTCTGGTAAACCATTCATCATTAATGACTTCAATGACTGATAGTTCTTGGACGGTTAAATGGTATTGTATTTGAATAAAATATTGCTCTTGAAATGATGTTTAAATACACGAACCCCTTAAATCTGAGACAACAGAATTTATCGATAGAAACTTTCAATAGCTAAACTTTATTTCAGGGTAATGAAGCTTTAAAAACATTATACAACCCCAGGGAAGCAATATATGTTAGAAGAATATGATGACACCACTCTTTTAATCAATGCAAAAGTCATTTCGAAAAGGCCAAACGTACTCATTTGTTGTTCATTTCCTGGAACAGAACAGCCCAGGTAATCACTGAAAAACCTGCTTAACGTGACAACGTACATCATTTAAGCTTCACAGGAATTCAAACATGTAATGTTCAGCTGATCATACCTGAAATGTGTTTTTGCCTGGTGTCGTGTAATCTGAAAGCCGGGTGAGTTTCAGAGCCCATGACTCTATTGGGCATTTCCTTTACTTGTGATTCAACTAAACGAACGACATTTAATGACCTAAGCTCTTTATTCATGCTTTCACAGGAAGTCTCTATACAAATGAAGGCCACGCAGAAGCTCTTAGTTAAAGTTTTACACGAAAACGTTAAGAACTTCAAATTTAGGATTTCTTGCTTGTTTTCTGCAGTATTGATGCATTTTTAGGTATTATATTCACTGAAGGACACAAGGCGTTTGTGCACTGTTAAGTTAAAAATTATCCGAATTATTAGAATTATATGAGATATACATGCAATTATGTCGGATTGATGGAAACAAAAATACAAAAAAAAAAAATACGCATCAATATCACTCTAAATGATTAATAACACTGTCATGAAATCGACACAAAATATGAGTTTACCTAAATAACGTATATATGTAAGTTTGGAAACGAGGGAAA
This sequence comes from Phorcus lineatus, assembly GCA_921293015.1. Lineage (NCBI taxonomy): Eukaryota > Metazoa > Mollusca > Gastropoda > Trochida > Trochidae > Phorcus > Phorcus lineatus. Next base: position 53,815,432 of record OV121081.1, read on the forward strand.
GATGTTGACTCTTCAGCTGAATTTGCCACTGTAGTAGTCGGGCCATACACTGAAGAAAATATTAGACTATCCCTTAAGACCCAATTAGGCAAGACAGTTAGGGCCATCATTCCGTCTTTGTGACACACAGGGAGAGAAGGGACCAGAACTTCAACAATGGACGGGGGGAGCAGGTGAAAACAGGCTGTTGGGACTCAGCACATTAGACTAATGACCATATGCATTTAGTAAATGATTAATGATAACCCAGTACATTCCTCTCAGTAACTTAAACAGCCACTGGCTATGGTAGTGCCATATTCATCATTTTATTTTCTTCAAATATAATTTTTTAGTTATCATTATACATCTTTGTAATTCTTTTTATTCACTTGGTTTTTGTTAGCCTTTATTTTTATGCTTGAACGTACTGTATTGTAACGTAATGAATTCAACATATTTCATCCTGGACTATCTGTCCATTACAATTATGATCTAGAATTAATGGATAAAAGGTCCATGTTATGAATATTAAATGATGATGCAATGAACATATCAATAACTAAATCTCGTTCCAATTCGTTCACAATGATAAGGTTTAACATAAAACTCCATCTTTTATCAATCAAACGCGTTCTTTTTAAATACGGGTGCTACAGTTTTGATAATCGGGATAAAATAATATTAAGTGTATTTTTTGGTAATAATGTTATTGACAAAGGACGTCCATTGTGTTTTCATTTCAGAATTTATTTGCTGACTTTACATGATTTATTGTAAGATATCAAAAACAAGTCATCTATTTATAAGTGACTTAAGTTCAAAAGTTTCCAATTTCTAACGATCTTAATTTGAGTATAGATATACTACATACTACATATAGAGCAAGTAACCAATAAATCGGATTCGTAATTCCACGCTCATTTTCTGTCTTGACTGTTAGAAGAGCTTTTATTCTACAATGGTATAAGAATGGCATTTTAAGGTTGTAAGAAATTCTCTGATATTGTAATAAAAACTTGTTTATTGCTTCCTATGCTGCTCCAGCGAGCAAACGATCCGGTATGTATACAACTTCGTATCTATTTAGTACAATTTTTATGATAAGAGGACAATACTCGATGAATTATTATTCTAGATTATATACACGTATAGTAAGGTCATTGCGAGTTTGTAAGGACTATTGTCTAATGATTTAATTCAGATGATAAAACCAATAAGCTAAAGGTCTTGTACATATTTATAACTAGGACAAACATTCACATTTGTATAGGATTTAATAATGACTGAAAGGGACAGTAGCAATTTTCCAGGTTATCAAAGAAATCTCACGAAAACCAGAATAAATGTTTTTTTGTTTTTTTTTTAATCAAAAGATGCAGCTTTCGCTTGAACTTAATACTTGATGATTTCTTCCAAGACTACGTATAATCGGGTCGAGTAACGAGGTGTATCATCCTCTGAAAATAATGCATCTGGCATAAAAACACATTTGTAATAATTCTATAATAAAATGTCCAAAAAACCCTTCTACTGCCCCTTTAAGCAAAATACTCGTATGTTGAACACGATGGGATCGAATTTCAACGTTTCAAGAGATTTACCTCTAGCTATCATGTATGACCCAACACATGTTACATCTTGTATTGTCATTCTTATTTAAGATTGTTGCTATAACGTCTTACTGTCGGGACGCAAAGGAGTACTGCTCTGCTCAAGGACAACCAGGTACGTGATTATGACAATTTTAAGGGACTCCCTCTCTGTTATTTTATATATATATAAATAACTGTAGTTTCTAAATCTAACTCCCTTAGTTGTAGAACATTGTACTAAAAGGTTACACCTATTTGAAAAAAACATGTTGTTCTTTATCAAATGAAAAAAAACAATGTTATAAGATTAAATGATGAATTATGAGAATTTAAATGTTTTGTTATAGTTGCCCCTTTTGAAATGTGAATTACAGGTCCACCCGGTACCCCAGGGGCGAAGGGGGACAAGGGAGATCCGGGAATACCAGGTAGGTAAACTGTTGTATAAACATTAGATAAGATTAAAAAATGATATTCTATGAATTCTGAAAAAATGGTAACCTGACATCCCAAGAATTGTGCCAATTAGATATCCATATACATCATAATTGGGTATATTCTAAACTTACCTGTACGTTTTGGAATTTTCTTCATAGATGTAGTGCTTGTGAAGGTTCTTATCAAATGTTATTCAGTGAGAAAAGCAGCAGTAAAATTTTGAAAACATGATAAGTTGACACAAGCTGTTGAGTTGCTCAAAAAGTTGAAGAGAGACAGTGCAACAATGATATGACATCCCAAGAATTGTGCACATTATATACCACACTACGTGATTACGGCGTAGATTAACAATATGTCGTTTTGGATACAGTGGGATTGAACTTCGTCATTTACATAACCTATGATAACCGGATAAGTTAAAATATTTATTATGCTAAGAAATAAATATGGTTACAAGTTTCTTCATTTACTCAAATCTGTATTTAAATCTGTGACAAGTTTATGGATGTAGAAGATCTTTGTAATGTATAGATATAAAATATGATATTGGTTGTAAATGATTCTCCTGATCACGGTTTTGAGAAGTAAAACATGGCTTTATACTAAAGATCATTTCGAGCTTAAGGTTATCAGTTTGAGATTACCTTGTCAATATGAATTTGTGATCAGGAACGTTTTGGATCCAAGGGATACATCTCGAAATTTCAGGTACACTGTCATTGTATGGTAAGATCGACGTTTCTGTTTTGTATTTAAACATACAAGATAAAATTGAAAATATTCTAGTCAGCAAGTACCTAGATATAGACTTACTGTTTTGCCTGTTTCGCCAAGCGTCGCCGTATTGTTTAAGTACAGTGACTTGTCCTCTGATGAAAACTAGTTGCAATTGAATGAAAAGTTTCTTTACCAGTTGACAGGTTTTGAGACATATATTTCAATGTTATTCCCTTTTGAGGCCAAATGTTACGTGTGCCATTCAAAACGTGTCTTGTTAATCCGTTGTTTCCGAACAGTTATTCACGTCACGACTCGCCAGCAGTGACGGCCGCCTGACGTTGAGCCGAGATTTAGGTCACGTTTATCAGTTTTCGTGTTTATGCTGAATAATAGATTTGTAGCTGAAAACAAGTCTTTAAATGAAGTGAATTAAATGTGATGAACTACATAACGACAAAGCAGCGTACGTGAAGTGAAGGGGCCGACATTCAAATCACTAGTGTAATGTATTAATCCGCGTTTTAGGTTTCTCTATAGGGGAGCTAAATTTTACTTTGATTTGACGATGTTTTCATTGTAAAAAACGTGGGTAATAAATATGATACAAAACTCGTTCCCCTTTCATATCAAGTTTATGTCCCTCGTAAAATAATTTTGTTTTGTCACTCGCTAAGGCTCGTGACAAAGCTAAATTATTTCACTAGGGACATAAACTTGTTATGAAAGGGGAAGCTCGTTTGATATCCGATAAGTATTACTTATGTGACAGGGACTGTGGGAGCGAAGGGCGAGCCAGGAAGACAGGGAGGCAGTCCCGACCCCAAACTCGTAGCCGAGTACCTGCGGAGTTACACGAACCTCAGGGGCTCACCCGGTCAGAAAGGTTTGTTCTTAGGAGAGCTACTCATAGATTAGAAATAGACCAATGTAATTACTTTTTAAAAATTAATTTTCCTTCATTGGGTAATATCTCTTTCCCAGTTTTGATTAAAATGTTTGACAAGTGAGAGAGATTAAGTTGTTGTAGTCAAATATTTCAATGATGTTGTTTAATAGAGAACGACTGGTTGTCGCTGAAAATTAGCTTGTTAATACTTGTTGGTTCAGAAGTGTGATGATAATCAGGTTCAAATCGTAAAAAACGATATTTGAATTATCAAAGTAAAATAATACATAATAGATACCCATATGTCATTTGTCAATATGATACGTTTTGTCTTTCCCGTCTATATTCTCTGTATTTATGTGAAGCTATATAAAACGCTGCTACAACATTGTGAATCTAAATGTGTTAAGCACTGATGGTTTTCAAATACCAGGAGATTCGGGTACTGATGGAGAACCAGGGAAGGACGGACTACGAGGACCAAAGGGTCCAGAAGGTCCCCCCGGACCTCCGGGAATACCTGGCAGAGACGGAACCGACGGGGAACCAGGTAACACACCATACCTGTCCTTAAGGGTATCTAAAATTAAATCCTCACGTAATAACAACCAAAACTTATGCCTAACAACCTCACCTGGAAACTATCCTGCACAGCTTTGCCGCCTTTCCTATTAACACAAAACCTTCGATTCAAGAGGTGGGAACTTTTGCCAATTTCATCCTTGTCAATAGAGGAGATCAGATCATTCAATCTAGCATTTCTTCACAGGATCGACTTTTGGGTATCGTATTATATATATTTGACATCAAAAGGTAGTAGATATTGAGTTGCGAGCTGAATAACATCCAGTGTTACATGCTTCCAGGGTGTTATTCTTAAAACGAGGGAATATGTTTACGCCGATACATTATAGTTCTTGACCATATCTATGTACCCTCGTAATGATTTGAATGAGTGAAGTTATTTATTCTTATGCAATTTTTATGTTCAGACAATATCTTTATATATTTATTTCTGTTGCATAATATTTACACTGATTTCCATTTTTGATAAAGATGCTAATTATTGGAGTTTAGACATAGGAGATAAACCGTCAGTGCTCCGCAGTTTACCATTCTTTGTCACACAGGAAATACTTTTGTTCCTTATCTTAATTGAAAGAATTCATCAAATAAGTAAAAAAGAATAACCATTTTAAAGAAATTGGTTAAGACATTAGACAATATTTGTGAGTCTGACTATATTACATGTATGAGTCATGTGAGTTCCTTCTTCTTCTTCCTCTTCTTCTTCTTCTTCTTCTTCTACTACTACTACTACTAATACTACTTCATTCCTACTAATATTGCCCCTACTTCTCCGATTAACATAAGCATTTCTACAACCACCCGATGACCTTACCTGTCCGACTTACACGTTAATTGCAGGTGATCCAGGTATTCCAGGTAATGACGGAGAGAAGGGTGCCCGAGGACTACTTGGCTTCCCTGGAAAGAAGGGCGATCCAGGTGCATGATACTCGTAGTACTTGATAGTCTTCTCCCACATTAAATCCTACCGGGCATTGGCAATGAACTGTTTGATCCTGAGTATTTCAGAGAGAAATTTAACTTTAATATCCTCATGACTGAGCATGTTTACTAATATTAACATTCCTTGAATTTCACTGGACCTATACCAGCACATGTTCCATAGTTGGCTTTTACTTTTAGAGCGTGACTTAAGTTTTATTCTAATAACTGATGATATCGAATAACAACATTGCATCGAACACTGCATTGGTTATGTCGATGCTCTCAAGTATTTCAGTTTAATCTGAGACAACAATATTATTCATTTGCCATCACGTTCATGTTTTAATAGGACTTTAAAATCATTTAGTCTTGCAATCGGGTATCAGATTACTATTAAGTCAAAATACCTATAATATCTGTGCCATAGAAATAATTTCGGTCATGATCTTTTACAGCACAATAGAAATTTTACCTTTGCCTTAAAAACAATTGAGACTATAAATTCTTTAGAAACTATTTTCAGCGAATTTGAGTATTTCATATACAACTGCATACCAAAAGTTTGTTCACATACTCGCAAATCCTAGTGCAAATATCATGTAATTTGGCAAATCTTTTTAGCATCCTAGCATTGCGAAAAGTATAGAAGGGAAAATCCACTGCACTTAAATGCAATCGTATGCCACGGTATCCAGTACCCCGTATTAGCTTTTGGCAGGTCAAGGAAGTGACCAGGGGTCAAAATTTCGAAAACAGTGATTTTTTTCTCTTCTTATAATTCTTTATAAGTGATCAACAGCTTTAAACACAAGTCATGTATGTTCGATGGATTAAGTCAATATGATTTTGCTGATTTTTTTCTATGAGAGTCGAAATTGAATATTTTAATCGAAATTTAAGGAAAACACAATTTGTGATCCCAAAATGGGACCCCTTCTGTCTATTTGATCATGCCAAAATTCGAATTTTTGCACTAGAGACTAGACAATCTCACAACACGTTACAGAATGGCTATTTCATGTATTGACAATGAAAGATGCTTTGTTAGTTCTGCTGAAGATATTTTGACGTTCAAACCAAACCAAAATTGCATGATATTTACACTAAGATACCGAAGTGAGTAAACAAACATTTGATATGCATCTGTAGGTCAAAACATACATAGATATGATTCATTATCCGCCGTTTAAAACAACATCAAAATGGTTTTTAATCGATTGACGAACTACTAACGTATTCATGTAATCCTGTGTAACCAGGTCCCCAGGGTCCAGTTGGATCCCCGGGCCAGAGGGGAATGCCTGGCAAAGATGGTCTGGATGGAAGTCCTGGGATACCAGGTGGGTTCTTCTAACATTCCCACAGTACTATTTATAATTATTACTGGTAACTACTAACACTTTGTGGCTATGTTTGCCGCCATAAATCCCTCTATGATTCATTTGTAACTACTGCCAGATTGCAAGAAGTAAGTTTTAAAGGGACACTGTAGCATGGCAAATTTTGATTGGTAACGTGACGAGGCGTGACAAAATATAAATTACTATCGTATCCACGTCTTCCTGTTAAAGTCTTGGAAACAGAAGCCTGAAATACCTCAATTTCTTTGGAACATTTTGTACGGCCGGACCGTTTTCAAGTAACAAGTGATTTACACGCTTTTTTGTTGAAACCAGTTTTTATAATCAGCTAGAGAATTGGGAGATGACTTAAAACGTAAAAACTTCAAATCACCATTATTACCTTGATAATAGTATTTATAACAAAGATTACGCCTTTGTCATCTCTCCTGAAGCTCTTCGGTAAAACAAGATTGAAAGCCATAATTTCATGTTTATATTAAGATGTGATGTGCTGTTATTATATTTAAATGATGTAAAATGGACTTGAAAAACTATAAGAATGTTTTAGTTAAAAAGAACGTTACGTAATCGGGAAATTTTTGACAGTAACTATGATAAAAAAAACCTGTGTACAGCACGTATTCTAAATCTATGTGATATTTATGTAATATTTATGTAACATATAAATCAGTAATGTTCGAGAAGGAAACTATGATTATGTGATACACTTTACTTACTTCAAACAGCATCCAGTTACATGGTTACCTTTCCATTGTTCTCATGTCGTTACAAAACTGATTAATCTGAATGTCATGATAACATTTTACAACAGAAAAATAAAGTTCAAGTCCTAAAACACACAGCTTCATGTAGATTGAAACATTTATATTTTGATCGATATGTTTACAAGCAGGGATAATGCATTAATAGTTTCCATACACTTTTACTTTAAAATTGTTTTCTAGGAGGTTGGGAGGGAGTTATTGGTTCATAGTTGGATTATTTATATTTCCACGATGTCTATATCTGCTGCTTTAAAAAACCCACTACGTTACCTTTCATTTCATGATTATTTTATGAACTGAACCTTGAGCCTCAGCTACTGAAGAATCAATCGGAATCATTAAGTTAACTACCGAAGAGATGAAGGCCCAAACTTTAATTAAAGGCTCTGTTTCATTTACAAGCACGTCCGTTTTCAATTAATTTGACATAGGAGTTGAGTATTGTGGGCATCAATACGAGTTTTACATAGCTGAAACGTTTCACAAGCCACTTACCTTGCCTCATTATTAATTATTGCTTCAATAACTACAGTATAGTTTACAACACCCATTATTCTTCTCTGTTGATTCTTGTTCCTTCTGTAACATTAAGGGAAATTCATTCATAATTAAATATAATTGATAAGTATTTAAAGAAATGCATAGGCGGCTCTAGTTTCTCCAACTCGTTACTGGAGTGATATCTTTCAACGCCACATCTGTAAGAATTGATCAGTACTTCTAGAGAAAACAGATAGGTTGAAAATAATTTAGGAGTGCGATCAGGGAGATTATTTCAAACTTTGGTATATTTCTGTAATCAACAGGAAGAATAAAATGTTTCCACCTATGTAATGTTGAATTCAATTAAATCCAATGTCCATCAAAAATTAATAACGTATACACTTTCGATTTTAAAAGACGGTTATCTAATTGTTAAATTTCATACCTGGTGGTATTTTAGAAAGAATGTTTAGCACGAAAGTTTTATAACAAAGGTTGCGTGTGAAGATATGGACAAGATAGCAAGAGAATGTGTTAACGCCAGTGCTGTAACGCTTCATCGATAGTATCGATATTTGACTCGTCTCCTGAGCGATTCAAGTGCATCAATGCAAACTACATTTAGGCAAAATGCATCAGGATAGTTATATCACAATGATCCATGATACACCGGTGTATCGCCACAAGAGAAATGTATCCCGATATTATTTACAAAATTTGTTTCAAACAAATTACTTTGTTAGCCGACGAAGTAAAGTTTCTATTCTATTTAAGAGAGTATTTACAGTGATTGTACAAACAGAAATACATATTTCTGAATAATTTCCCAGTCTTTCTGTTTTTGTGATTTCTGTCTAAGAATTAATCCTATTTTTGTTTTTTTAAAACCTAATAGTATTGGTATACATTTTGTACACCAACCATGGTATTGTGATGAAAATTGTCTCGCAGGAATACTTTGCTAATACTTCAATGATATATCGTCTCGCCTCATGAAACTGGATATATTGTCTAGGCGCTATTGACACGATACACAGGTCTACTCAAAGCTTTATCTACTCATTTCATTTTACACTATTATGTTTCCCCCAATGCTATAAGCGTTTCAATGGTAGAAGGGCTCTCGGTATATAGTAACATATTATATTCATGTAAATCTGATGTTTCTTAACAGGTGATCCCGGTTTCAATGGTACAGACGGTATTCCCGGCCGGCGGGGCAAGAAAGGGGACAAAGGAGAGCCTGGGAGGGACGGTGAGCGAGGAATGGGGGGTACCCCGGGGGTGCCTGGACTCAAGGGACAGAAGGGTGACAGGGGGCCCAAGGGATGGCGTGGACAAACCACCAGCTGCCAATGTGAGACTATGTCAATAGCTTCCTTGCTCGCTGTTTCTGTCTGTGTTTTTTAATCTATCTTATTGATTCAGTAATATAATTACGCAGAGAAAGTGCTTGTGTAAGCGAGTAGGTATTTTGTAGTTTTTTTTATTCTACAGAAAGTTGTATGCCTTGCTTTATTCTCTTTTCTGTATTATAATCTTTCACAATATTCTTTTTGTAGAGTTCACATCTATCTACCCCTTTCTTATCCACTATCCAAATGGCACACTCCTGATACTTCCAGCATGTGAACTGTTTACTGCCAAATACGTATCAGCTTTAATTTCACTCACGTATTTTTAAAAAATATCTACTGCTCCTTTTTACATACCTCTACTGCTATCTTTATCTTCGCATATACATGTATGCTTCAGCTCCTACCTATTGTCAGTGGCGGATCAAGAATTCCTCCATAGGGTTCTGGGGTTTGGTTTGATTGGGCTTGGGAATCACCTATTGGAAAATTGGGTTTACGGTCAATTTATCAAAAATAAGGGGGGGGGGGGGGGAAGGGGTTCGAATCCCCTGAATCTCCCCCAACCCTTGATGGATCCGCCACTGATTCTACCTTTTTCACCTACTATATCTCTCACTCCACCTCTATTTTGCATGCACGGTGCACGGTTTCAGGTCGAAGGGATCGACCAGGTCGCAAGGGGGCGCTAGGACCAACAGGGGTCTGGGGACCGCAAGGTAGCACGTCCCAGCCTCCATACCTTAAACAATTGAACCAATCGGTTAATTAAATTGCATCTTTAGTTTTAGCGACATTTCTTGAATTGATGGCTCTTTGTCAAAATCGGGTTTAAAATATATCTTCTTTAATTTAGTGCCCATGAGTAGATGTGTCATCACTAGAAATTAAAAAATATTTCCAAATTTGTAATTAATTATCATGTTCGAATTAGGCTATTTTACATCAAAATGTTTGTCACAAAAATGCTATCGAAGAACTACGTTATAGCATACATACCATTACAAGGTCATATCGAAACATTATTAATTCTAATAATATTCGCAGGGTATGAAATAAGAATCAATTTACAGATTAACTATCGAATATTTGGTGACTTTTGACATTTCGAACTAATCTCGCAACAGGTGCAGAAAAAAAGGAATGTAAAGTTTTTTTAATGTTCCGGATGCAAATAGCAATTGAAATTCAGTTTCTTGTAGCGAAAAGTGGCGCTTGTAGGCACAGATAATAATATACATTTGTTATTTTCTTGACTTCTTAAAAGCGATCTGGTATTGATGAATCAGTGTGCAAGAAACTTGCTGGATGATGTTCATGCTATATCATTGGCTGCATATTTTATAGTTATATATCTTGAAATCTAATAAATTTATCTATACATTGAAATTATTTCTGTTGTGGTTCCAATAATTTAATTGACCATAAATCTTGAAATGCTTGAATCTATAATTTATTTTGATACACCAATGTTGACTTATTTTCAGTCATATTTGTTCTTAAAATTGGATTTACTGAAATATTCAATCTTTTGAAACAAGAATGAAAAGAGAAGAACAATATTGCAATAACAACTTACTAAACGATGCAAATGCTATGCCCAAACAGACATTAACAATCATGACTGTTGTGTTTGAATCATAGCTGTCAATCTGTCGATCTGAGAGATCATTTTCAACTGGTAGATTTCTTCAAAACTACTACGTGTGGACGCTAACTTGTCTTTGTGTAGATTTTGTACCTATAATAATTTCTTTCTTCTTTTCTTCATGCTGTTAGGTGAGAAGGGGCACCAGGGTATTATGGGTGAGTAATTGACTTGATAATACAAATACCAACGATATACTGCTCTTATTAATTAAAATAAGCTTTAATGTTAGAACAATGCGAAATAGTTATCTTTCTAGATCAAGTCTATAAAACATAAAGTGGTACGATGAATGCGTTATTTGGACATTTATGAACTGATAATAACAAATTAAAAGTCTTAAATTCAAGGTGTACATGTGCTATAACGTATATTTGTTGGTAATATATCTTGACACCAGTTTAGATATATTTTAATTTCATCAACATCTTAAACTTTAAACTCACATTTTCTGAAAGGGTGAAGGTAAAAGTTTAATGGATTGAACATTCTAAACATACATTTTCTTACAAGGTGAAAATAAAAGTTTAAAGGATTGAAAATTTTAAATATCTAAAACTAATATGTACTAATATGAATTATGAAATTTGATGCATTACAAAATATGTTAAAAAACCCTAAATGACTCTTACTTTGATTTTCTTACAGGGTGAAGGTAAAAGTTTAATGGATTGAACATTCTAAACATGCATTTTCTTTCAAGGTGAAAGTAAAAGTTTAAAGGATTGAAAATTTTAAATATCTAAAACTAATATGTACTAATATGAATTATGAAATTTGATGCATTACAATATATGTTCAATAACCCTAAACGACTCTTACTTTGCAGGCCCAATGGGACCAATGGGTCCCAAAGGAGACAGGGGATACAATGGAATATGTCCAGGTAGGGTCTTGCTTAAATACATCGTAAAGCAGTTACATAATTTGAACGATTATTATGACATTGCTGTAAATCTGCTTACGTTGATAACTTAAAAGAGTGTGTTCCTTGCCATCATTATGATCTAGAATAAACTTGTAAACGTAAACAAAGGAGATGTAAACTTAAAGTAAGCGTAAATCTAGATGGTCTATGTGAATGACTAATCTGAGACGGATCATTCACAGAGGCAAGGCGTACATATACGATATGAATTATTATTGATTAATTGTATGACCTTTTGCAGCCAAATGTGCCTGAAAAAAAACCAAATGATGAAATTGATACGAAATAATTGTATGACTTTTTCAGCTTAATGAAATGGAAGAGTGTAGCGATTGAATTTCATATGAATTTGTTGTCATATCCATTTTTTCAGCAAAATGTTATGGGAAAACTACAGCAGTAACAACAACGTTAGGTAAGATTAACTTCAATGATCGTGAAATTTATTACATCGAAAATTTATGTAATGAAATAATAATATCTGAGAAACTTGCAGGCAATTTTTTTTTTCAAAAGTGAATATTTTTGTGGAAAAACTTCAAAAGATGGCTAATTCCAAGTTTTATAAAACATTGAGTCTTTTGAATAAAAGAATATATCTGACGGCGTATAAGAAATTTGTAAGAAAGATTCACAAGGCCTACATTTTAAGGAAGTAATTAACTACGTTTTTTATTATAAATGTATTGCTATTAGCTACCACAACAACAACTACCCCTACACCAACGCTTCCTCCGAGACTGAAGAGTGAGTTTTCGTTCAATTACCTTTATACACAGAATCCTTCGTATATGCAGATGTGGATTCCAACTTCCCGCGTAAGGCATAGCGCAAGCGCTGAAGACTGTCTGATTTAGGTCTTGCAGCATTTCCCGAACATCTCTGTGCGTTCTCCCGAGGCTGATGCGTCGAATATCCAATCTCATTGAAATAAGATCTAACCATTGGCGAACATTTTGTGAGCAAAAGCAACGCAAAAGCGGTTATGTCGAATGATTGAAAACTGTGCGGTGTAAATTGGAGGCATTTCCAGGTCACAGGTCGCAGGAGTATCCGCTTCCAGCTGAATACCTGAGATTTTGATTAGTGATCTAGCAGGGTATATTAATAAATTGAGCGAATTTTAGATCTTATTTTAATGATTTTGGATTGATCTCCATAGTCCATCGAGAAATCTTATGTGATAATCCAATTTCACCGGAGAGGACACTGAGCTCAAACCACGAATTTTGGCGCTCCATGCGGGGGAAGATGATGGAATTTACTCTTAGTAATATTTACTAACAAGCTTGAAGTGCATTTCACAACTGCAGATCGGTTCGCCTCTCCACATTGTATACTAATAACTAACGTGTGATTCCAAAGTATGCGGCTTGTAAATCCTTGGCACAATAGTTTTACAATATAAGAACAATTTCTTATTTTTTTTGACAGTCAATTGATGCTTCAAGCTGAAACGCATTTTTTAAAATGAACGATTTTTAAACATGCTTGAAGTTGATGCCTAAAAGCTTCTAATTTAATATTACCTTCAATCTTCAAGCACATATATAAGTGATTATAGTTAGAACTAGAACATATAGAACACAAATATGCTAAATGTAGTTTTTGATCAAGAATATGAATACCAGATGACTTGGATATGAACTACTGGAAAACGAGAGAAATGCATGACATCTGTTGGGTAAGAAAAGTGACACTTGTTGGGTAAAAATTGAATTAGTTAAGAATTGGAGATCCGGTAATTTTCATGTTGATAAGTCGTTAGTACTGTATGTTTCGCTATCGGATAATTCCTCCCGTCAGACCAGTGTTTAACGTCTGAATATATATTGAAATAACAGTAGCAATAAAGACATGTACAGTTAATCACCTCTAAAATGATGGGGAAGTTGATATCTGTATTTATTACCAATATGGTTATTCATAAGCAGTAACATATTTTCAATATGAGAACATGTGCACATATCACTTTTGCTTAGCAACGACTGTCTAAGCGCGAGTTACCGTATTTCGTCGTCCATGACGTCATAAAACCATTGTTCGTGACGCCACTGTCGCGGGCCATCGCAAGGGAAGCAGTCCGTTTTCTGAATAGTTCCATGCGTTTGAAGTGGAATAGAATCGTTAATAAAGAAATTATTTTCCTCGGAAGTGTGTCATATTACTTTTACGAAACTCACGCGAATTTGTTTATAACTGTCGCTCTCGCTTGGATGATACAACAATTCACACTCGTTTTGTAAAATTCATATGACACACCTCCTCGGATAATAATCTCTATTTATAAAATAATGAATAAAATAACAAATTTCTTCTGTAATCGTTATTTTGTTAAAGAGAAACTTATGCATTGCAATTGATAATAATAGTTTATTTCAGCAATGTACACTGCTTCCAAAAGTCAAATTTGAAAAACACAGAATATATTGAATCCAATGTATGAAAAGAACAACTTTAACCTGGCTTTTTCCTGACTTACTTTTTCATTTTGACATTTGAACGAATATGATACATTCCGAATTTCTTCTCTCATAAAATCGTATTACAGACTGATATGTTGTTCACAGGTGCTAGATCGTCTAGAAACTCCGGTGCTACTTTATCTTCCATCTACCATAACGTGCTTCCTTTACTTATATGCTACAAGTACGATAAGTAATGTTTACCAAACTTACTTCATGTTGTGTTTAGAACTCACATTCGTGTACTTGTTCATACGTTTTGTAACGTAAAGTCATATTTATATTAAATATGTTACTTTTAAATTATCTTACTCTTTTGTCATATGTTTTCAAGGTTTAAACACATTTTTATTTACACACTTCACAACTCCTTTCAACTGAAAATATTTGGGTCGCATGTTTGTGCATGTATTCACTATTCTATGACTTCCTTTGTTCAGTAGAGTTCTGTCTGTTTCTTTGTAAGTGTACTATTGTACAATTTCATTTACTTTTATACATTCTTGTTCCTTTTATATAAATCGTATTATTTGCTCAATTTTATATATCTATGTCAAAGGTTACGTTTAAAAAGAGAAAGCGTATGACTAAATTGCTTTCACCTGTAAAACTAAAGCGTTAGGCTATGTTGGGTTGCTTATTTATGTTTCATTCGCATGTGCATGTTCTTTGTTCCCCTCTCATCAATATAGGGATTAAGTTAAACTGTGAAAGGTAATCCACCATGTGCATGATATCGGTTTAATCAAAAAGTTCGTTAATGGTTTGAATAAGATGCTTGTAGAGGTTAAAGAATTTTCTTTCAAGTAAGCGTCTTGGTAAGACTCGTAAAATCACACTCAAGTGGTGCTTGAGATGAAAAGAAACTTCAAACTGTTCTCAAATAAAACTTAAAAATATTAACATTACCAATATGAATGGACAAAACTTCGATATTTGTACATAAATATTTTAAATTTTCAGGCTGTTCTTTGACTGTTATTGGTAAACCCATATTCAAGAAATCTTCTGGTTCAAATGTATGGGGCGCATGGATGTACGATACCAAACCAATAAATAGGAAAGAAGGCAATGTGATATGGGTTACTTACAACTACACGGGCAACAAGATATACAGATTTAAAGATGAACGCCTTTTCAGAAGAAACACTATAGACAATATCATTGACCTTGGTATAACACATTATTTTGGAACGGGACACGTTGTTTACCAAGGATTCATTTACTATCATATGAAAGGAGAAAACAAAGTGGTCCAGTATGATCTGAAGCGTACGATCATTGAGAATGTACAGAGAATCCCGTTCTCGGCTCATAGTCACGACACGTTCCTGTACTCCTCTGGAAATAACTATTACGACTTCGCCGTGGATGAAAATGGACTTTGGGTGTCGTTCGGTCAACTCCCAGACGGAGGTGAGACCATGTTTAAAGTAGCTATGTTGGACCCTGAAACTCTGGAAATCATCAAAATTGTCAACACCAATGTGAAAGCAGGTTACTATGGAAACGGATTTGTAATATGTGGGATAATGTACTTCATCAAAGATTCGTTTGCCGTAGTTACATCAATCGACTATGCATTTGACATTTACAAAGAAAATGGATTCGCAGTGAGGAATATGCATTTTGTCAACCCTTACAGGAAGAACATAATGGTGGCCTACAACCCATCCAAGACACTTTTATATGGATGGGACAACGCCAAACAGGTACAGTATCCCATGAGGCTTAAGTGACGATCCACTGTTTGATTCCATCGTACACCATACAGTTGTAAATCAGTCCCTTTTGATGCTTCATTTATATTTTCATCATGATATAGCGAAACGTTATATGTGATTATGTTATATCACTTTTGATTTTTTATCGGTGAAATGGATATAGAAAGTCTCAAACGTTTGAGAAACCATTATATGATTCAAATCATGAAGATATGCTTTAGACGCATGAGACTTTGTAAGTTAAGTTATCGTTATTGTTGAAAAACTCCCTTATATATTGATATATTTTAAACTTAGTAGCCAGTACTTATTTCACAGGAAGAAATTTTGGTGTGAGCTTATCAATCAATCCCTAAAAATTGAAATATTAAATGTAAATGAATGTTCATACACGTGTTTTAAGCGATGAAATATTTCAGAAAGCTGCAGTAGGTAAAAACCCTTTAATCTTTAATAAGTTATTTGACCTTAATTCTGTATCAGTGGAAAATTGTTTTATGAGGGTTGTAAACAATCGATTGTATTAATAATAGAACTGACAATGAGACGTAACATCTCTTTACTGAATAAGGTGGCATGTTTTATGACAATATTTATTTTGTCATTACTTACTGTTAACGTGTTGGTTATGCCGAGTGCTTGAAATTTAGGATATCAGTTCACTGTGTGGCTACTATTGTCCATATCTTATAGCACTTGAAGACTTGTAAAAAGCTTTAAACCTCATAATATTATAATACTTCTCATTATGCAACATGAATATATCTTCCATTGGTTGATATATGTCATCAGCATAATTATAAGTCGACAATGCCCTGTAAAAGGTTAAATACGAATGAGATGATAGTTTTTATATATCATGTCCCCACTCTTTGGTTGTGAAAAGTCTTTAAAAACATAAGTGAAACCATAAGTAACTTTTCTGTGCTTTGGTCGTCATCGTCTGTGTTAATGAACGAAATAGTCTCTAATTCCTTATAACGTATAGTAAAAAACTCGTTAGATGAATGTAAAAACTTCCATTGCTTGCATTGAAGATATGGGTTTTCATCGAAATTCTACATTATATGATGTCGTGAGTTTATGTTGCGTTACGTTGAGACATGTCTCTGTTCTATTTCGATATCGTCCAAAGGATTCCGTATTCCAAT
Source organism: Phorcus lineatus (assembly GCA_921293015.1). Lineage (NCBI taxonomy): Eukaryota > Metazoa > Mollusca > Gastropoda > Trochida > Trochidae > Phorcus > Phorcus lineatus. Next base: position 53,832,450 of record OV121081.1, read on the forward strand.
CAGTGTTTTGTTTAATATGAGGGTAGAATATTCTAGTGTGTTAGATACAGATTCTCTCTTGAAACTGATATGCCTACAAAGAAAGCAAGGTAGATACATTTTACCTGGTAAAAGCATATGTATCCAAATGCAAAAGAAGAAGAGCTTTGAAGCAGTCATTATGTTAAATGTTATGACGTATATGTAGATATCTTCACTAAAAGAGAACTTTTTCTGTCATTAATGAGCCTTGTATCTGATTACATTCATTAATCAGGCTTCTGTTTATCCCATGGTACGTGATTTTATCTTAGAATGCTACTTAAGGGAGAGTATAATGTTATTTGTTTTCGTTTTCTGAAGACCTATTCCATCAGTCATTTGTCTTGAGATTTTTTGACACCATGATCACTTTTCTTCTTTGTTGATATCATTACTAGTATATATATTTGTGTTGTTAAATATGATTAATATATTCCGCAGAAACTTTACGGTGCTTCGGATGATTTTTTTGCTTAATAGCAATATTGCTTTTGATGATTGTGGTGAATATGTACATTGTTGTATAGATTATATACAGTTAATAAAAGTTTTAGAGATAATTTTTAAGTCATGTTTTGTTTCATATGATAAACATGTTTTTCTAAAAACTGTGGTCTTTATGAACATAGTATACAATATGAAATATCAAGGATAAACGGTTCTTGTGCTCATATATCAATATTAGATTTATTCTGACTTTTTTCGCGCATATCTCTATCACACTTGCAACACATTCTTGCAATAAAATAAAATTCTTAATTTATTTAGTGTTTTGTATATCTTTATGCATACAGAAATTTGTATTACATGAGTACACCGGAAGTTATGTTATATTAACGAATGTTGAAATAAAACAGAACACTTAATAACAGGAGACAGTTTATCCAATTAAAAAAGTTAACATCAATGGAACGATAAGGCATATGAACATTGATATACAGTCATTGATTGACATGGTGGTCTCAAGTCGACGTCACAACCTTTCATACAACCTCCCTTGTTTATATAAAAATATACAAACTCTGTTGAAGTGCTCCAGTATGCTACCAGAATCCCTCATATGGAAGTAATCCCAGATGTAGACATGTTTATTACTTATATCAAAAGTTAACACCAATGTCATTACTTTTTTTAACACAGAATTAATTCTGAAATTTAGATCCTTTCACAGGCATGGGGTACAAACCATAACAGAAATCACCAAATAATCCTGAAATTGGTTTTCGAATTAAATATACATTGGGTTTGAAACATATTCATAATATACATAGACTTTTTGATTGATATTTGTGAACCATTTACGTCTGTCTCCATATGATCTCCAATGATTTCTTCTCTGTTCTCACATGTGGAAATTCTTATTCAAGAAATGATAATCTGGCAATAACAAGCCGAAGCCCTTTATAACTACTCTACAGGGATTCTAAATAATAAAATGATAATCTGATAATCTTGCATCACGATTATTTTATCTCTAGTTAATAAAGAATCAATAATGTAACACAAAATTATGTGAAAACCAATGACAGTTTAAAATCATCTTAACAAAGACATTTAGAAAAAAACTGCATGTGTTAAATTAAAACCTTTCAATCGGATATAATTTTTCGTTGAAAATGATACTGAACTAGAATAAAGCCAACATTGATTGTCGTGATATGACGCTCTGTAATGAAACTCACGGTGAAGAGGACTTTGCATTGTAACAAGTGAAACCTGACAAGGCATAAGAATGAATATCAAGCACTACATATTTACATGATGTTTATGTAAGACAAAAACGAAACAGCACTTAGCGTTATAGGATCAAGTAAATCTACGACAGTCAATTCAACTGTTACAACCGTACAAACACGTTGATGACAAATTTGACGCATATATTACAGTTACAGCTAATTGTTGTAAACTAAATGGAATTTCATATGAGCTTGATGTTTTCAACACCCTGATACAAACAACAGATTGTTATTTCATTAGATACATTGTAAGCAAAATGTACATGTATCTTACCATGGTACTTAAGTACCAAAACAGACATGAGAAGATGCAAATATACACAGGTGAAGGATACAGCTGGAACTTTAACTAGGATCGTACGTATTTACAGGTTTAGGATAGCAGCTGACACGTGCGCTTCACAACATCTGATGAACATCAAACACCAACGGTGATTTCAATGAAGCATATTTTATATACATAAATATACGCGGTGAAATATGGAACTCAACAACAGGAAAATTGACAAATGAACAAATAATAAAAAATTTGAGGTAAAACATTGTCAAGGTATTGACAATGTGATTTTAAGTATCTCTTGGTGTTTAAGTGGATGAGGTGTGGTCGTACATCACCTTAACACATAGGGATATTTACATTTTTACTGAGAGATGTACACGTTGATTGATGATCTGTTGTAGTCAGTGGTGTGAAACTACAAGACCACGTATGCCTATATGAATCTCTCTTAAACTAGGTTATAAATGTTAACATGTTATGAGTAACGATCCATCGATGTTACAATACTAACAAGCACCGAAACACAAAGTTTTGAATATTTTAGATGCATTTTAGAAGTTTGTGTTACTAAGATGTGCCGTTTAATTCAATCATTTCTAACATTCAAATGATTCAAAGAATTTCTATCAAAATGCCACCATAATGAATTATAAAGATGAATATCAACTATAGAATGTATAGTTTCCTCTGCCTCAAAATATGTTTTATATTCTCACTTTATTTTGCTTCACAGATACTCGACTGAATGAAATGTTTTTTCATTGTTAACGCATCTTCACACCTACATTCATTCCCTTTTCTTTCTGTCATGATAACCTGATAGGCTAAAAGTATTTTATGCTAGTGGCACTTTACCTTAGCCTTTAGCATGTTGTTCCATGCTATGACACATTGCTGACAAACATGTAGCAGCACACTTGGAGACATTTTCACAACCAACGTATAGTGCTGTTATAAATTTTACCCATTATGTGCTTTGATCAATGATATCTTGTCAATTCGATCTAAACTAAAGCGATTTAATAGACAAGAATGAGATATCACACACAAGAAGATTATTATCAAGTACTTATAACTTATAATCTACTTTGCATGTTGTCAACGGGTCCAATCAACGCAGTTTCCATTTATTGTTCTGCAAGAACTTGATAGCACCATACATTTCATAAAACCAACTAGTTTTCCCCCCACATATCAAACATCTGTTTTTCTCAAATTAAATGATATAATTAAGTTTGTTAACGAGGAGACAATACATAATATGCACAAAAAGCCTTAACAATGACCAAAAGATAACCATTAGAAAAAGAAAGAAAACATTATAAATAGTTTTGTTAAATGCCAATTTCAGTCAAAACAATAAAATCGTTATTTGGAGAAACAGTTAACGTCAAGAAAATAAGCTGCAATTCAATACCTGCACATACCATTACGCTTATAATTATCCAAATCACATAGCAAGACACTGATCATAACTATTTCGAAATCCTTCTACGAGGCAAATTGTGTGTACAGTACTTTATCTCTAAAAGAAAATCTAAATCACTAACTTCCTTAAATCAACCGAGATCGTAGGAACCTCCACTAGGGTGGTGGATTAGCGTCAGTAAAGCAGTTGTCAGTTTTGTTGTCTGAAACGAAAACAAATGACTGTTATAATAAATTAATATGTTGAAAAAATATAAAACGTTACAGTTAAAAATCTTATATGTGGTATGTGAGCTCCACAACAACGTCTGTGAAATAACTAAACGAGAATATTTCAGTTTTAAAATTATCTTATAAAGATTTATATATCATTTATTAACATATTTTGATATTCAAAAGATATTGATAAAGGTGACAAAACCCTAAAACGTATAATTCATTATAAAGAATTAAAACTTCATGTATTATTTTAAGGCAATTTTAGGCATGTTTTCAGCAACAAGCTCTACGATAAAATCTACTCTAAAGTATCATTTTACTCATCAATTAAATATACCAGTACCATAACAGTATACGCATGTTTTAAAAGGAAAGAATTTCAAACTCCATCAAACTCAAGAATATCACAATTTGTTCTATTTGGTAATGTAAATTCCAAAGTAAACATTGAAACCCCACGCTATATCAATATTACGTACTATAAGGTTAAGTACAAGTTTTTTGTCTTACAATGTAGAAAAAGATGACAAGCCCACTGCTTGAACAGGTAAATGCACTCGAACCAGATGTCGATGCCCCTGAAAGAAGAATTTGAGTCAGGTAATACTGTGAAGGAATAATGTGTAGTTAATAAGTAACATTCTCATAATCTTTGGTAATGAATCATTGATCACGAACTTAACAAATGATCATGAAAAAGTATCATTATATGAAATACTTAACTTTTAGAAATGAAATTGATATCCATATGTAAAAGATATGAGGTCAATGCAAAATGAATTATAAATGCATCCAAGTAATAGAAGTGGTATGTCGGCTCACACAAGGACGTCACACAAACACACAAAAACGTTCATACTAAGAGCAAAACACTATAACTATTAGTAAAATTATAAGTCAGTTAAGATATAAAACCATAAAATAACAGGAAAAACATGCAAATTATTAAAGAATACCTTTAAAGAAAACTGCTGTAGTTCTAGGCCGTCTAGCATTGTCAGCACACTGAACTACAATGAAAATGAAAATCCGAGAGTCATTCAAATTTGACGCTTCAAGCCTTTGTATTTACATTCGCACTTATTGCATACGCGTGTAGAACGTGCATGCATACGTTCGAACAGACCCAAATTACATAACCAAAATAGTTCTTACAAAACCTGAACATGTACCTCCTCCTTTACCATTGACATCAAGTCAAACTAGTTATAATATGAGCATGATTATATTGTACAAGAAGGCACGTTAGTTTTGGGAAATAACTCAGCGTAATGAAAGCCTGATGTAACTCAAAATTCTTGCGATCAATAATAATTTCTTACAATTTTCCATTAAAGTTTCAATTCCAATTCCATACCAATTTGTAAATGCGAATTGAGACCTCTTATGATTGAATGAATGTCCCAAGTCTGTCTCGTCTGCGACACCTTTCCACTTCATCATGGAAATTCATTCAACGATCTATCATGAATTAACATATCCACAAATGTAATCTGTAGCAGTAATATATGCTCTGATGGTGGCTCAGGACCAGTGAAGTTAACGACAAGATTGACTGTGAACCCTTGCTTTGAAGTGAGAATGTGTCAAAGTAGGAGAATCAAGGGAGCTTACCTTCACACCTCCCGGCTTCCCCCTTCGCCCCCTTCTGTCCTGGTGGTCCCTTGGGGCCCAGGGTCTCATACTCTGTCAACAATGGTAGAATAATTGTAACAACATGCGGGGTATGGTGACACTGTTTGCTTCGTATAACGGTTCAGCATTGAAGGCTAGTTTGTTATGTAATCCGTATACATTGTATAGTCAATTTATGTTATATTACTTATAAAACAATATATGTAAAGCATCGTTTACAATTGGTTTATATTTCTTAGGAAGTTGCATGGTTAGATGGTTCTTTCTTCATCTGTTGAAATACATTCCTTTGAAAGATTTCAACATTTTTCTCATGACACTTAATCAACTTCAAAATTATAAGCCACTCATTGCTATCTAGCAATACCTGCAGAACTCTTATCAAAATTTACCTCTATAGTTAGGGTATCCCATTTTGCCAATTCGTCCCAAATTTTCTGACTTTTCACCTTCAATCAAAAGCATGTGTATAAATACCTCATTTTCAAAGAATTTTCATATACAGACAACGTACATACATTTGACGTACAACAATATTTCAATTTGGAACAATGACCAGTTGGAACGCATGACATAAATTTAGATTTATTAAGATCATATTATAATTCAAATGTATAAATGTCAAACTAAACGTGAAAAAGTTTTTTTTCAACATTGCAATTATAAATGTCTCTGATGATTTCAGCAACCTTATAATAACATCTCATGAAAGCTGATTTTGGGAATCATATACATCACATACAGCAATTATAACATAATGAATAACAGAAGTCATGAAATAATGTGATTTGAGTGAAATATCGAGAATCTTTCAATGAGAGACAGAGCAAGTAAATGATAAACAGAAATGTAAAAATGTCAAATAAAATTTAAGAGGCCTGTCCAACATTTTATATAATCAGTTGATGTTAAGGCTATTACTCACATGGACAAATTCCCTGTGGGCCGGGCCAACCCCGGGCCCCCTGAGTGCCCTTCTGTCCTTTGAGTCCTGGAACCCCTGGTACCCCACTAAAGCCCCTGGGTCCCGGCTGTCCATCCACTCCTGCGTCACCCTTCCTTCCCCTCCGTCCAGGCTTACCATTCGTACCGTTGGTTCCGGGTCGGCCTAAGAAATGATGACATGCTTTTATTTTCAGCAATATGTCGGCCGCTGTTAATTGTTTTGGACAGACTAGTAGACAGACAGAGTGACAGACAGATAATCTTCATTGTCGGCTTCGGCCCTTGAGATCCCACATGAAATAATGAAGGATCATTTGACCTCGTTCCTCAGTGAAATAACTCAATATTTCGCATCGACGACTGTGGGGATCAAATCAGCTGCATTGATTTGGTGCTTTAAAGAGCCACTCCGTGAGTTGTTGGAGTCATATATGCCAAACTTAATCAATGGTGTCATTTGATCGCCAAGTATCGACTGCAACCAAAAAGACACATACGCTTATTGTTTTTTTCAGTGACAATATGAAGGTGGAACGTCGCCATTACGATCGAAAACCGGACAGTGGCGCGCGTCAAATAGTCAAACGTAATATTGGAGACTTATCTAAAACAGCCAGGAGGGCAGTTAGGATATGATAGCTTTACTAGATATACTAGTAGCCATGTACATTGGACGTGATATCTACACCTCTGTGCATTTATAAGGCTGTTTTTAGATTTTCATGGAAAACCAGTATTTGTCATATATATGTCTTTTGGACATGAAAAGTTAAGATGTTTTGATTTTATATCAGCACATATGGCATATGGTTCGTATCAAAGGTAAATGATATGTTACGAAAATCAAGGAGTGGCTCTTTAACCGAGATATAAGAATGCATTGATCTCAATCGCAGATTGACTGGTATCAGGACTTCAATTGGAGCGTTTTGACTACTACATACATGTATAATCTTTATTAGTTGAGATTATCAAGCGAAATTAGGTCCAATACTAAGCTGACTAAAGTAAACGGTTGAGGTGACAAGCTTTTGCTATGCTTAAAGTAAGAATATTTATTAAGGAATAATTCCAACTAAAGTGCATGTACCCAAACCATTACACTAAGACGGGGCCGATTATATTTCCGCAATTTTCTAGACATAGTCTTTATTAGGTGATATTATATTCAAACTTTATGTTTACAACATTGAATGATACTCAAATACGATACGAATCTAGCATGCTGATTGGTTGCTGTTGCTGAATACATAACATTGTAACACGAGATAACATACTTGAAAAGATTTGCAGACCAAACATAAACTAAATATTCTAATCCTTAAATTTCTAAAGACCGGTAAGCCCTAATTCCCCAACTGCGTTGTATTATATAGTAACAGTGCTGTACAAACTTGTGTGATATCTGTAAAACAATGATTTTTTTTAGAAATAAACATTAAATTGAAAATATAAGTTAAAAGCGATATTTATTTGTTATTAGATAGACGTATTTTGTATCACTAATCATCATTATCCAAAATGTCAAGTGTTAAAAAAAAATCATTGTCACGTTTTGTATATTCAGAAAGGTTAGCGTCTGATGTTTGTTTAGTCAAGGCCGGGCACGGTGAACTGAACTACATATCGCACATTAAGTCAGCACACAGAGTGCGTGATATTTAGGTTTAATATCTTTGCCCTTCGGTCTTCACATTATACCAATTGAGTGATTTACAATATCTCACGTTCGTTGAAGTAGGAGATCATTAACGGCTCATTACCACTAATAAGTAACATATTTCAGAAATGTCAAAATATTTTACGACGACACTACGCGAACTTCTATAAACTTAATCAAGTTGACATTCTTTCATTTCAATCTAATGTCTGATAGCAAAATGATCAAGTTACTTGATTTATATTATCACAAAACAATAGATATGCACATATACTTAAATGCATGCATACTCGGCAAATATCATGATGAGATACGTCCATATTTTAGTGTAAATATGATTAAGAATAAACATAGTGTCGTGTTAAGTAACCATTCTGCGTAACCGTTAATAAAAATCTATGCAAAGAAGTATTAAAGATAAATATTAATTTTCAATGATCACTTGTCTGTAAAATAAGAGTATTGAAACGGAGACCTACGGTGAGGCAGACATATTTTTCTATAAATAAACACATCCAAGTTTCGTTAACAGTCATGGCAGCTTTTGAGTGACATTGAAATACTTGTTTGTGTATAAACCTACAAAGAAGACGTTAGGTAATGTAGATTTATATTTTCTTAAAAGCACATATCCTTATTTCGTTCACAATATTGACAGCTTTTGAGCAACATGAAGATTTCGAGTTTGCTTTGAAAATAACGTCTTGATCATCATGAACTTTCCCTGGCTTTGTCGTGTCTATTCCCAGTCAGAGAATATTTAGGTTTAAGAATAAAGTTTCAGCGAGGATAAGGCGGATCAACGTCAAAACATCTAACACGTATATGTAACGGGCAAGATTAAAGACAAAACATATGACACTGATACTGTGTGTGAATTTCATTCCATTGACAATACATAATCCAACCTTAAAGATATGTACAGACTATAAGAATGTAGTGGTATTTTTTAGACTGTCATTATCTCTAGACTAGAATTTTCCCATTTACTATGCCATGAATAATGGACAATTTTTTCGATATACAAGTACAACAGTCGCTTCTATATTTTACATACATGCTTTTGACAAAGATTCTTATATCATTATCAATCAACGTAGTATCAAATATAACGAAACGTCGCCTATAAAGAATAAAGAAGTTGTATATTAATAAACAAAAGTCATTTTTCAAACCCCTAGAATTCTAATAAAATATGCTTATGTCGTATGAAAATCGGATAGTTTGTAATTGTCATTATAAGGGTACATGACGTAACCATTATGTTCACATGTACATGTCTGTGTTGGAACCTCAATAGGTGGGTACACAGGTATGATTATGACACTGAAGAATTTACCTGGTGTCCCTGGAAACCCGTCCAGTCCATCTTTGCCTGTCGGCCCCATTGGCCCGGGGGGCCCCTTGGGTCCTTGCGGTCCTAGCGAAAACAGAAAGGGGATTTTTATATATGACACTTATACTAAGTAATTGATTCTAAAATAATGATCAAACTTGATATTAAATTATTATAAGAGTTCGTATTTATATCTAAGAAGAATAATGGGACCGGTAAATCGTGTTGGATTTATGGAAATATTGATTTCATTGAAAGTACAACTAATCTCCAAAACTAAGTTTAATTCAAGAAAAACGTTCAAAAGTTCGAGGTTAGGGGAATCCGTTCATTAATTACTGACTAAAAATGAATAAAAATACTGTATCGCATCAAATGCGATGTAACATACATTGTGAATTACTTTGGGTATTTCAATGATTATAGCAAGATAAAGCATCGAGGATAAGTAATGTGTATCATGTACATGAAGCTCACATTGATCGTCCAGTCTCTTGGCAATGTTTCTTTAGTTTGCAAGGAAATAACGTCATGCAAAAATAATTGTCACTGGCTCGAATCGCAAACTGATTAAGTTGTACATTATTACAATAGGGAATATTAAGCACGACCATTATATACTGCAATTAATTATTCATGCAACTGGTATATCGGGTACAGCGCTATAAGCACATTCGATAAATAGTGCAATTTGATTATTCTGATGATTAAGGTTACACAATGTATCTCGATGCACTCTTTACGATGAATACGCCACCAATGTGTGTCGCCGGTCTATCATAATAGACGAAACTAAGCTTATCACGACACATCTCCACAATAAATGGCTTTGGTAAAATGGCCTTCGAGAGTTATCAAACATCACCGACATAAAAGCTTGCCATTTACTCTAAAGAAAACACATTATCATTTTTCCTCTGGTATAAATACTGTTCCACTGGAATGGTATGTTAAAGAAGAGTAAATACTGTATAATTGAGAAGGATAAGCAGCAGTCGGCGGATTGTCTACTCACGACAACGTCATGTTTTATTCACGTCTCAAATCAGCTCAAAGATACAGCCTTATTTCAACAAGCAGGTGCTTTGACCGTTTTTTTCACAGTAACTTTATATTTTTGGTGATATTAAGCCATTATCTTTATTCTGCTGGGCGTCACTAGGGCGCTGTCGTATTGTAATGAAAACATCTACAACAGGTTATATCACTTCAACAGTGATTTGTCCTTAGTTAACCTTAAGAGCAAATAATTTTGTTAAATCTACTTGAGGAAATACATGTAGTTTCACTGCAAGATGTCGATGTAATTCATCTGTTTTCAGACGATGAAAGTATTACGATATTTCTTTCATGGAAGCACATATCAATCTGACATTACGGAAAGAAACATTAACATTTAAGTCTACGTGATTAATCTTTAACGATTTTTAAAGACATCTCAAAAAAAATTGAAACAAGACAGAAATAAGAATAAAAACAATGTCCCGTTATACCACGGCTCTCAGAATGGTCTCCAGATTAAAAAAGGTCTGGTGGACAGACCGGTATCTCTTACATGTATCTTGCCCAGCAGGCTGCAATGCTACCACGCGTTGGAGGGCTTCCAAACATAATGAGTTGTAGTACACAAGAAGCGCTGTCAAATATAAGTCGCACGGTGCTTTCTAACTATATCTTTGGGTACAGGTGGACTAAGTTACCTCAATGTAAACGTTGTGTTCTTCGATATGTTAGGTGTGTTTTAGTGTGTTTCTACTGACATTACCTAACATTAATACCTAAATTTAAAAAGTTCTTGTAGTAAAGTTTATTCTTAAAGAGTACTTGCATTTGAAATGCTTGATAGTTAATAATACATTTTTATAAGTCTAGACTGAAGAAGTTCAGATTGAAGATGGATATCAAATGAAAGAAACATAAGGTGCATCTGAAAAGCAAGGCCAAAAACGCTATAAGATAAGATGATTGTAGGGAATGATCTAGGAATTTGTTACTGTTTAAGTATTTAGGAATTAGCTCAATTCGCCTACCAAGAGGTCCCTTTTTCCCTGGAAATCCAAGTAATCCTCTTGCACCCTTCATTCCCTTGATTCCTTTAGGACCAGGTACACCTGAAAAAAACCAAATATTTCCTTGAAAGAAAACTCTAATATTTGGAAACATATTTTGATTACTATCAGAAAAAAGTAATTTTTCGAAATGTCAAAATTCCAAGAATTATAAGACATCGAATATCAAAAAAGAAATTTAAAGGGTCACTGGTTATGCCACAATAAATGCGTTGGGAAATGTGAATGAGCCACGGAATATCTTTTCGCGATAAGAATACTTTGAAACCCAGAGTTTTCTAATAAAGGATTGAATTGTGCATGGAAACTAGAATCATTTTAGGATGAAACGGTTTTCCGGATAAAACCATATGCGAGTTATAAATAATGATTGATTTTGGAAAACAAAGAAAACGAGTAACATCCTGTCTCTGACAGATAGTCAGGAAAACATGCAAATGTGACAAGCAAAAGGCGAAGGTTTTTTTAACGTTACAGTGTCAACTTCGTAAAAACCTTTGAAAATGCGAAGTCATATTTACAGCTATGCCCCTCTGCATAATATACATGAAACCTAAAATATATTCTAAGGGCATGTGAATACTGTTTGATAACAGTCCCCTAATCTTTGTTTTAGCTATGTCAATCCAAGAGAAGATCAATTGAAATATGTCTCTGACAAAGGTTTAAAAAGAACATCATGACATTACATTTTTTAATTGTGGAACAGTGCCAAAATTTCTGTGGTCAAAAACAATTAGCGTTAAACGTATATCTTTTTGCCTGAAAGTACGATGCATTTAAAGACAATTAGAATAGCATGGAAAACATCCCTCTGGTCGTCAACTATTTTTAATGTACGGTATTGTGTTGCTGAATATCAAACCAGCCAACATGTATTTAGTACCTTCTGGAAGAGTTTAAGGAGCAATGAAATCTTTAATATTGATCTTTCTGTGGATTTCGTTAATGAGTGAACCAGACACTTATGCTTGATGCACACCTCTCTTAAGATGTGCAAGTCTGCAAGCTAACTGAATACACAAGGTTCACCTGCTCTGATGCCGCACCAGAATAAAAATCCACCTGGGGAGAAAAGACGAATTTACATAGCGCTTTCTGCATTATTGTGTGCTCAAGCTGAACATTTGCGCCCAGTAGCAGAAAACTGTTGTAAAGGCTGAAGACAAGGCCTGATATTGACATCCCTGAAGACGTCAAACAGTTTTTGCATTTCCCTTCTAACTGACTTCCGGTATCTCGAAGGACGCGTTTCTTCTGCGTTCCAGTAATCACGTATTCAACATTAATGTTCTCTATCGTCGATAAATACTCGATCACAGGAGCATGACTTTATAAAGTACGATAAATGTATTTTGGTCTGGCTTTAAGTAGCGTTGGAAAAATATGATCCACTAGCGCGGAAAATGATATTACATTATGTTATGGCAGGCCTGCTGTGATGCAATACATGCCCGCATGGATGAATTGGTGCTAGAAATCTGTACCGTGATTTGGCTCATGGGAAATATTCAAAGTTTAACGTTACGAATATGAATACAAAAGTCATAAATAATGTTTTAAACCAGACGCATTTTAGAATTGTTTATCGACCAAACATATTGTTTTTAGTCAAGGAAATATAACTGTGAGGACGGATGAAAAGAAACACTGAAGATAATCAATACTTGAATCTAACGACAACACAGATCGAGTCAACTTCATGATTATATGTACATCAGAAACGTACCATTAAATTTTCATTCCAATCCGTTTTGACATTTCAGAATAAAAAGAACAGATACTCGAAACATATGTACAGATTGAAAAAAATGATTTAAAAGATTTTAAAAGAACATTAATAAACTATATAAAGAAATGTCATTATTCTAAATGAGCAGTTTTGGAAATACTATAACCATAAATGAAATTTTTTAAATACCAAGTGTTTAATCTACGAGATAAAGCATGATGACATGTAACAAGTATGTAGAACTAAATAGTCACCTAACATCATGTACACCATTTTATGAGGACAGGCAAGGATAACAAACATGCAAATGTAACGTTAAGGAATGTTTTAAAGACTTATTTATCAAAAGTTGCACCCCACAAGCTCGTTCAACAACTTATCTTATTCAACTCAATTATTCCGATAAAAGAAAGTATAAGTTTTCATTGTAGGACGAGTATTCCCAATTCGCTTAATAATATCACCATGTGTTACATTATTAGCAAATCTAGTGTTGATATATCTTATATCATCGAATAAGTATACAATGAACTATGTACATTAAATCAGCCTGCTGTTACGTCAAACATTGTTTATCGTAATTGGTCTACGGCAAGACCACCTTGCTATCAGAATAAGACAAATGCAGATATCAAATGAATTTGAAAAAATAAGATTATGACCCGTGTTTTAATATAAGAAGGCTTACAAGTAAACAATATTTGAAGTTTTGATAGTCCTTCCTTAAGCGAAATGAATTTTAAGGTAATATGTTGTGTAAAAAGTTATATCATGCACAACAAAATCAATGAATTAGACAATGTTGTACCCTTGGAACTCAACTCAACTCAGGAAAAAATCCACCTTCTCTAAAAAGGCAACAGAGAACATCTGTCACTTCAGATGAACATCAATGTGACACTGATTTTTAATGATTTTATTTCAGAGGCGGGAATATTTGAAACTGTTAACCTTGTTGAGATTATGTGCATCACTAATGTATACCCAAGGGCTTATCCAACTTTTATAGAGCTTGATAAAAGTAGCTACCCCTTTTCGGGAGGAACGGACGAACGGTTTCACGACATGGTCGCGACTGCGGGGGGATGAAAACGAGTCGGCACAAAATGTCTTTGCTTGGACTCGTGAGAGGATTCTAATTAAAATGAGGTTAAAATTATGGAATACTAAGATCATTAGCTTGTCAGACTTTTTGGATGCAGCGTTACGCGTTGTTGTAAAGCAAGATGTACTGTTGCGTGATCTATTTAATCTACGGCAACACAGGCTCACGATAGATGATTCCTTACATGAAGTTTCATGTTACATTTCTGACAGTGATAGATCAATAGAAATTCAATAGTTATTCTTTTTTTAAATACAAATTGAATTTTACAAGAATTTAATGCGTCGAAAAACACGCATTGTTCTTGAATGTTAAACATTATTTTGAAATATCAAATAATCAGCATTCTTTGCTTCAAAATTGAAATGATAAATCAGACAATTTCGGCATTATATGTATTTCAGGGAGATTAGAGTATGTAAATTTAAAAAACAAACTGTCTGGTTGACATGAATTTTATTCTCAATAAATGGATATCTGAAAACAGATATGCTGTTTTCTCGGGTTATAAAAACACATTCTACAACCTAAGAAAACAGAATGATAAAGTTTACTTTGGATTGATGCGTAGCAAATACATTTGGTGTCTAGTTACTGCTGCTAATTGAAACCGTTCGAGTGACATCAGCTCAGAGTGACATGACATTCCATGACATAACTTACTTCTACGGGCAGATCGCTATTACTATTCTATGTGTATACATCTAATGTTCGTCTAATTTAATTTTTTTTTATTACATGAAAAAGTTACCAAACCCTAGCCTCTTAGAATTAAAAAATCACATTTAGTTTTGTTTTTAATTTTCCCCCCACCAATTCCACATAAATAAGGAATCCAAGAATACTTATCTACTTAATGAGAAGATCTATTATTATATAAATGCGGAAGTTACATGTATGTAGACAAGCGTCTGGGTAAAACACGTAGCTAAACCATTATGAGCCCTCAAAGAGACTCAACGTTTTCGTTAGTTTAATGATTTGCAAAAGTAGATTATAAAATCTAGAAGAAATCCTTAAACATAAAAAATAGGACATCAATTACCTGGGACTCCATCGATACCAGGCAGACCATTTAACCCGGGGGGTCCAGGAGGTCCTGGTGGGCCCGGCTCACACTTTGGGCCCATGGGTCCCCTTGGGCCAACATCGCCCCTGTCACCTGGGGTTGCATAAGAGTAATGTATTACTGATTATTGATAGCTTATTAATGTGGATTATATTTGCATGCAGACTCTGACACAGATAAAACGACTGAACTCACCCGATAGTATGCACCTTGACAAAAGTTAAGCGACGCATAATTTCCATTTATTTCTTAGTTTTAAAATTTTTCTCATAAAGGTGTGATTTTTGCATTAGCGGTATTTCATACATTTCTTATCATCAGATAGAGATGTTCAAACGTTGAATGCGTGCATTTGTAGAATATTCTTCACTGACACCGTGATAAAACTTTAAAATCGAAATCTTTTCAATCAGTGATGTCGATTGTTATGAGACATAGCAAGACGTGGTCTGTCTGCTGCCGTAAAATGGCAGATAAATGTTTTTTAGGGAAAGCGGGAAAGTCTTTGAGAGCTATTGGTAGAAGGATTGTTTCGTGTCCATTCGGTAATAAGCCGTTTAGTAGCCAAATTAATGATGTAAACGACCGCCCTATTTCTGGTAGACCACGATAAACTACTGTGAGAAGATAGGCGGCTTTTAAGAATCGAAAGACGAAACACTTTTGCAAGTTCCACGTAATTGAGATTGGTTCTTATATCAGAGGCTGTCTTCAGAGACTGTTAGACGGCGTCTCACAGCATCAGCTTTTATTGCAAGAAGACCAAAAAAACGCTCTCAAGTAAATCGTCGCCCTTTGCGACGGATCCAACTGGAATTTGGTAAACTGGCGAAGGATCAATTAGTTTGATGAATGCAGGGTTCTTTTGCAGACTGTAGACGGTACAAGTCGTGGCGTGAGACAACAAAACAGGAGATATGCCAGCTAATAACATCAAACCAACTGTAGCTGGTGGAGGAGGATCAGTAATAACCTGGGGTTGTGTGTCCTAAGAATGCACACTGCATTTAGTAACAATAAGTAAAATAAGGATCCTTAATCCATGAATACAGAATCTCATTCAGCTGGCAGCAGAATTTCAAGAAGACTGGAACAGGTTGCCTCAGAGACGCATTCAAAGAATTGTGCAGAATATGAGACCAGATAGGAGTCCAAGTCTTCAATGTCCGGGTATCCTAAATACTTTTTCAGGTTTTCTTTGTTTGGAAAATGAACCTTTCTAACGCCCAAAAAGGCCAATTTTTTCTTTACTTTCCCGAACATTGTGATAGTTCACAGTGTTCATTTTTATGTTTAAATATCCCATTCACACAGTGTTATTTTCAACAGTGTTCACACTTGAAAATAAAAAAATTCGTTTTTCAGAAGTTGCTTATTGTCATTTGCTATGAAACATACGGTTCTTTATTGTTAATAACGTTACTGAAAACATGAGAAAACCTCAATTATCGTTGCACAGAAAAGTAAAGAATGTTGCCTAACTTATGTCCGAGTGTATATATTGACTGGCTATAGATTGCAAATATGAAATTTTACAATGTTAACGGATATCACTGATTGTTCCGTTGTCATTTTCACAGTTGCTGTCTAGATGTGACTAGGTGGCCAGTTTTTAATCAATTACTCAACTTAAGATCATCGAATTGATTAAAAAAAAACTTGGTGTTAAAAGCAATACAATAAATGAATAAATTTTCAAGGATTGGAGCCATATGTAGGACTTATTCTGGTATAAAGTTATGAATCCGATATATTGTCTCACTTAAGACTTTTAACTTCGAATCGCCAGTTAATAATGATTACATGTTGGCACGATACATTTGGAAAAAGTGAAGAACATTATTTTTTCTTATCCTTCCACTCATATATCTATCTGAAAAGGGTTTTGGCCTTTTATTTGAATGACAAAGCACTAGTGAGTACCTATTGTTTGATCCAGGCGTTATGTAAACATGCAGAGTACTAAATTACTAACCGTTCACTATTTTTTTAATCTTAATTATATTTCTTAATAACGATCGAAAGTCAGTGTAAAAACAGTTTTGAGTTTTGATTAGTATCAGCAATAGTCATAACACTATAATCGTCTCTTAACCAATGAACTCCAATAGGGCTAAATCAGAGTATATATATATACACATCAGTATCTGGACTTTGGTTCATGCCACCCCCATCATACCAAACGCAACATTCCCTATTGTTTAGCAAGAAGAGTTTGTACAATTGTTTCTGATGGTGATGTTAAAAGCAATCGCCTTGATGAACTGAAAAGCTTTTTACTTAAACAAAACTATCCAGAAATGTTGATAAGTGATAGTATATCAAAAGCTTTAAATACGGACCAGCAACACATGAGATCTAAAGTGGAAAAGAATATCGATACTCAAAATAATCTTAATCTTGTATCCACTTTTAACCCTAATCATGATAATGCTATGTCTATCGTGAAACGTTATCTTCCTATTTTAAGTCCTAGTCAAAAAATGAAAAAGATTGTCGATAAATGCAATTTCATAAACAGCCGTAAGCAACCCAAAAACTTACGCAAAATTTTGACTACTTCTAGATTTGACTCAGTTGAGGTTATCCCGAAAGTATCAAAGTGTGGAGATTCACGTTGCTTCACGTGTGAAAGTATTATTGAAGGATGTTCCATAAATAGTTCACCAAAGGATACATTTGTTGTTAAACAAAACATGAATTGTGACACCAAAAATGTTATTTATGTAATCATATGTGCTGGATGTAATGAGAAATATATCGGGGAAACAGAGCAAAAATTAAAGAGGAGAATGAACCTTCATCGATCCCACATTAACCAGCCCCGAAATCGAACTATCCCTCTCAGTGAACATTTAGAAAAATGTGGTAATGGCAAGTTCAAGGTTTTCCCGATATATAAACTCAATTATAACAATGATAATGATTTACTTTTGAAAGAATCATATTTCATTCGTAAATATGCGCCAAAATTAAATGGCAAAACATAATGTTGCTTACAATACAATTTATTGTTGTCAAGTTCATTATGACGTCATTAGTTCCTGTGTGACGTCATAGTATTATGTATTTAGTGTCAGTTACTGCATTAAACGGCCTGATGATCTTAATATATATATATATAAATATATATATATGGCTGCCACATTGCCGCCACGTTTGTTACAATTTGAAGAAATAAAAAGTGACAGTTCTACAATATGTACCAGTATGACTCGATATTAAAAAAATGCTGACCTGAATTTATTTAGATTGGTAACAAATACTAATGGAAGTTTTTAGTGGAATTATTAACCTTTAGGTCCTACAGGTCCTCTGAAGCTGTTGGTGTTGTGCAGATTTTCTGCAGGAAGTCCCGAGTAGAGAGACAGAGCGGCAACACCAGACTCGCCCTTCTGACCAGGTAGACCTGCAAGAGTATTTGTCAAATTTGAATAGTTTGATGCTGTGAAAATGAAAATATGATATAACGATAATGATATATGATGAAAGTTATAACACAATACAGTTCGTACTTTAGCCCCATTTTAATCAATTTTATGTACAAACCGGACTTTTTCTTTAAACGACAACTAATGGAAGGATATTGATAGTGAATTTTTTGTCGTACCGTTTGTTTAGTCATTCTTTTACAAGATAAAGAATATTTTTTACTTGGAAGTCCAATTTAGCAATATTAAATAGTACTATTCGTTTCACTGTGACAGTAAAATATGCATTGTAATGTACCTATATTTTATGCTTCATAGTATATTCTTAACGTATTACACATAATTGAACTTTGCAGACACGAAATAAATATTTGTTGTAAATGATGGAAAATAGACTGTTACATGATATTCCTGCTGGAAATTTGTTGTTAGTATGTGTTGGTTCTTTGATGTACCGGTACATATACAAAACAAATTAATCAGTTAGACAGCAATAATCCGGTTCTAAAATTTGATGATGCATTAAATATAATTTTATTATTCGTTTACGTGACTATTTGTTTATTTAGTTCACGAGTAATTTAATGCACGTTGTAATTTTGTGATGAGAAATAAAATTTATAGTTCAGAGAAAACATAAAACACGATCTCACGATTTGCATATTACTTAAACAAAACACCAGACACATTTGAGAAAACAATGATGTTTATGATTTCGATTAACCGCTTTCATTCAAGAACGCAAAACAATAAAGGATTTGTAAATGTCACTTGGACTTACTTTATTACTGCAAGACAAATGTATATATCTTAATGTCCCACATTGTGATAATCCAAACTAGCTGTTAAACATATATTATTTATCCTATCATGGCCACCTATGTCGTGATGGACAGATAGCATCTCGGCACAATTTACATATATCTCATAACGACAATCATGCTATATTCATTAGTTCATTTATATGTGAACTAAAGAGATAATAAAGTAAATTTAGATACCCGCCACATTAATTTGAAGGAGGTTTCGTTCACTTAATGAACAGGCCATCTCATTCGGGGAAATAACCACGGCACGCTACAACCGGATATAGCATTTAAAGCACAGAATAGAGAAAACATATTTCACCCAGACTGTAAGAACAACTGTACAAGTAATCTTGGCAAATTCAATATTATCGATTGACATCAGGAAATTAGACTGCAGAGGTAATGTGGTTTCAATTAGAATAATACGTTCCCAGTTCAAAGAGGGTCAGTGTTGTGTTACAGCTTCTGGGTTCGGAGTCGAGGGACTGTAGTTACAGAAGGTCAACGAGGAGCAGTTTGCAGACATTTACAACTCTTTCCTGTCACTGTAGACATCTACGATGACATTTCTATGAAGGCAGTCAGAACAATCCGTTCTTTCATTTAATTGGCATCAATTGGTGAACTTTATTTCAGTTGTCATTGTGCCAAGTTGCTCATGATCAACGCTTTCTACCAGAAGCACGTATCTGGGCTTTTTTATGAATTCAAGGTAAATAATGAAAATACAACTGAACATTCGTCAAGATTCCCATTGAATTAAATAGATAAGAGGGAAAATGTATTAGTATTACCTTGTAGTCGACCAGCATATGTACATGTATGGGCATATTGTGCTTTACTGCCTAATAAGGATAACACTCTTCCTGACGCTTTCTTCATGTGGTGTTGAATACCGTTGCATATCCAGGAATCGTGAAGGAAGGGGTGGGGGAGGTTCGCCTATTGCAGAGGTATTTCATCTAGTTAATGGTTTATTTTTATTTACTGAGTTGAAATTTCGACTTCTTTCAGCTTATACTTTCCTGCTACTGCTCACTACTTTACTAACACAACTTAAAGTCCCCCTCCACTTCCTTAAACAACAAATGACATATACATGTATAATGTAACATGACTGACGATTTTGTATCACGGCAACAAGGTATGGAGTGTTTTCATATTGTGTGCTGAGTGCTGAATTATATCGACAAAAATTAAGGAAATTGCTGACAGCACCAATATGGCCTCAATGAAATCACTGCCACGACTTAAATCATTTGTAAAAAATCTGAGAACAGTTATGTTCTAATTTCTTCCCAAAACTATTTTACAATGTTTTGGACGAAAAAACCCAGCTGACCCTCAATTCAATTATATCAACAAGCCTGGTACAAGCCTTCATATTGATTAATCAAAAGAAACTATTTTTCTAAATTTGTTATCAGATATATAATATAAGATAAATGTAAGATAAAGTACGGGCTGTAATTGTATTACAGTGACACAAGCTTCACTCGGTCCGTGTATATATAACATGCATTAAGAAATTAAATTACATACTGAAACATTACCATCGGAAACAACTCGGTTGTTTATGAAGTAATAAACATTGATTTCAGATGCCGTGATTAGTTTTGAATTCAGAATTACGATTGAAAAACACGATATTAGCGGGCTTACGGTAGAACTTCAATACGCACAATAGACAATTCACGTTTATATAAACCAAGTCAACAAAGAGAAGCCTAATAAACTCTAATCAGAATTAAGCCTTCGGGTAGTTTGATATTATTTCGTTTATTTTCATCTAATGTCATACAATACCCAACATGAAAAATGTGAATTATCATTGCAATATTTTGCCGCGGGTAAATTGATTTAATTTTGAAAGCAATTGAATAAAAAAAACATTTAAAAAATAAAATCAACCGAGTTTGAAACGACCGGATATTTTGTCATAGCTGTAATTTGTTTTATATCTCGATCAATATGATTTCCATACAATTTTTGTATTGCATTTTAAACTTTACATTCAAACTGTTTGGCATAAACTTTTTAAAAATCAAAACCATTTTCAAATTGTTTGAAATAGGGTAAAAGTCAGGCGGTTTTCTGCTACACGCTGTACACAGTGAAATCTGTCGGAAGATTATATTAATCAAATAGTCTACATTTACGGTAAAACAGAATTTCGTTCCACCTCTCGTTGTATTTTAGTTGGCAAAACATTTTCCATCGTGTCTTGGTCTGGTAAAACTTAAGGAAATCAAATGCATTGTTTTTATCAATATGGTCCTGTTGCATTTAAAAAGGAATCAAACTGTTTCAAATAATTTAATCCGTCAACCACAAATTGAGTGTTGCATGTTACCTCTTAATACCGATATTTCCGTACTTTTGAGTTATTAGATGTTTGAAATTATATTTTGTGCAGAGTGCAAAGTTCAAAGATGCATAAATGGGCAATATTTGTGAAAACTGAAAATTATTTTTCTGCATTAAAGTATAACATTAGATGATTACCAAGAAATATAAGGCTAAGAGTCACTGCTGCAAGGTTTCAATTCAAGGTATGATGAACTGCAACAAGAATACAACACAAACAAAATCTATGGGAGGTCATCAAAGGTAGGGTAGACCAATGAGCTGCCAAGTGCAAAAATGGCATATAGAGAAATGAAAGAAAATTCAAATATTTGAATAGAAATCAACTTCTGATCACATTTGACAACAAATGGTGATTCAGCGGGAAAATCGAATACGGAATTGTTGGTTTGGTGTGGTCTTTGTTAGAATGAATCGCAGATGTTCTAAAAAAGATTTAATAAAAAAACTAAATCATTCTGAAGGAAGCAGGTAATGATGATAATAACGAAAATACTGTTATTGCGCTGGACTCCACACCATAGTGCTCAAAGCGCCACTAACACATTTCTCTCCTAGGCCAATTGTAAAGTATGCACCACAGACTTTAGTTTTTTGGAATAATAACAATTAATGACCTAGAATTCGAAAATGATAATTTGGGCTCTCAATATTCATATAGATCTCATAATAGATCAAGGGAATGTGATCATTAGCATGTAGAAATGTGGATGTTTCATAAATTTCTAGGAAGCGAATTATAATATTATTCCCTCAATACACGGTTAACTTGTTTTAAGATTCTTTATGTAATTGACATAAACTTCCTTATTTGGTGTAGAAATTCAAATGATTTCAATCAATTCAATCAGGAGGAATGCTTGCAAAATACAATTGGTATTACATTGTATATATTTCAATTATATTATAATTGCAGAAGCTGTGAAAAAAATCAGGAACATTGTCCGAAGATCATGTAGAGATTAGAAAAATATACCCTCCTTTCTGTATCAAAATGATATTGTATTTCACAACTGTAATGCAAAAACAAATCCGCAGTGGTCATGAACCTTTTTGGCTCTATTTTGGCAACTGGGAGTAATATTTTTGCAATAAAATGATTGGAGACATGAACTATTATTAACATAAGAGTTTTTCATCGAATTAAACAAATTTTTCTTCATTTCAACTGACTTTGATATCCATCTTATGCAAGCGAGATTTTGAAGGGAAGAATTTGATTGGGCAAAAATTACTCACAATCGAGCATTATGCGTACACCAATCGTGATTGCATCGTGAAAGCATCGTTTCAATTTTGTGTTGACCATGTTACAATCGTGATCTTTCGTGCAATGATTGTACACGCACCGTGAACCTCGCGCACAGAAACCATGTTGCTGTAGAGGATCGTAAAAACCTTAGTACGATACCAGTACGATCGAATCGTAATGTTATCGTAGTACAATCGTGCCCAGTGTGAGTTTGATTATAAACAGGTTTTGAAAAAGATATTCATAACAAATGAATATACTTTATTATACCTAAATCTCTCCCGACTGAGATTATACGAGCCATTTTATCCCTCATCAAACCTCTGGTCAAAGAGGAGCACTTTTTGATGAATGATAAAACTTACCTTCTGTTCAAAATCTGAACATGTCTCCTTCATTTACATCCGCTAGAGACCTTTTCTGAGGTATACATTTGTTGGAAAGATAGCAGAAAAACTACCAAACTATTAAACTCAATTTTATGATTATACCAAGACAAATGCCTTCAATACAGATGTGAGGAAGTAAAAAAATTCCAAATGACGTTTTTTCAAAATCATTTTAACTTCAATGGAGATCTGGACAATCGTGGGAGTATACAGAAATAACCTGATGAATTAAACAAAATATTTCAATTTGGTTATGATTGATATAAACTCAAAGCCAGATATGATTTAAATCGATAAAATTAAACTTATGAGACAAGCAGGGTCGGTCTTATTTGACAACAATGCTCACGCATGTTGAAGTCGAACTTGTATTAGCAGCTTCCTAAAGTCATTTAGGACTAATTTCACGTTATATTTACCTGTATACAGCTGCCACTTGCTCGACGCGGCCAGCGGTCACACTTAATATGTTCATAGCGGAAACAAATCTTATCAGAAGCTGCTATTTTTGTATAAGAACTTGTGACATTTATCTTAACCTTACTCAGATTGATAATTCGTATTTGTAATTGGAGCGCTGTGATATAAATCCTTTCAATAAAAGTAAGTCAGCTAAATTTGATACACAATAACTCTCGTTCAAGAAGTCGATGTAATTAAGAAAACCTAAAAGAGAAAGCAGTGCATGAAAGATGATGCTATCAAAATTGTGTTTGTCGTCTTTGAGTATTACTCGGACCTCTTGAAAGGCCACCTGTATATAAAGGCTTCTTTTAAAGACACTTTTGGCAATTATACAAACTTAAATATGATTTTAGAACACGATTTCTGCGATTTGTCAACACGTTGTCTCACCTGCAGGTCCGATGCGCCCCAAATCACCTTTTGGTCCGGGAGGTCCGGGAGGTCCTAGAAAATGATGAATTGAAATTTATCGTTCAATTATTTTTTGATAACAATCACTAATTTCCTTATTTATTCATCCATCCACAAAACATAGAGAATACTAAACGACGTTCAGTTTAATAACATATTTATGAAACGAGTGGATGGTATTCGTATTTAACGAACGAAAGCGAGTTAAATACCAATACTATCCACGAGTTTCATAAATATGTTATAAAACTGGACGAAGTTTAGTATTTTATTTATTACACTCTTTAAATTAAGTATATGAAATGAAAATCATGTTTACTCAATTCTCGTAGTTGTGCGTAGGAATACAATTCTTACAATCGACGCATAACGTCATTAGACTTCACTAGAGAAATAGGTCAAGAGTAAGTCCGTTTATAACAGCTTTAATTTTGAACAATACAAATGGAAGGCACTCATTCGTGTTTTGGTCACTACGAACACAAATTGGCGAGTTAACAAAACATAACATCAGTCACTGAATTACTTGAATGAACGTCACTGAGTTGTGTGAATGATTGTCACGTGATCATGACGTCATTTGAATGTGAGTTCTGAAGCGCGAATCATTTAGTTCGAGTTCGAGTGGGAGGAACACTGCCCTTGTTGTTGCCGATGAAGTTAACACTGATGACACAATTGCTAACGAAACCACCGAAGATTGAGTTGATTGATAGAAATTCGGAAGCACTGACGCTGACATTTCTTGAGTCGACCGAAATCGGCAGGGATGGCCTTGCCCGATCTACCGACGAAAGCCCGCTTGACCCGGACTCGGAGGTCATGTTTACATTTAAGAAGATGGACGTTGATTAATAATTGTGCTGATATCTCTGAGCTGTTTCTCGGACAACTGGGAATAATTATTGAGCTAAACATGTTTGTTTAAAAAAGAAATGTACTTTTATCTCGTATTCTATCAAAGTTTAGGGAACAATATTTTTAACAGTCGCCATTTTGATTTACATCATCACGTGATAACTTGTCATGTGACTACAGGAAAATAGTTCCGGATGCGATCGCTTTCACGTGCAATGTTTCACAACAGTGTTGAATAACATGTCATTGTTTCACAACTGTAGTGTCTCCAACGAAAGTGTAATAAAAAATGTTGTACTACATCAGATGTATCTTCTAATTAAGAAATAGAGTAGCCTCAACCATCATGTGTTTTGCAATAAAGTATAGTTTTGCCCTGAACTATTATAGTTAAAGTACGAGGCCGAAGGCCGAGTAGTTTGACGTTGATAATAGTTCAGGGCAAAACTATACTTTATTGCAAAACACATGATGGTTGAGGCTACTCTATTTCTTTTCTAGCAACTCGTGTAAATTACATTTCAGCCAAAATAAACTTAAATGAAATTAATCGAATTTGGCAGTGACTTGAGCATGCTCGACTGGGGCCGTAACTAGTGACGTCATAACGTCATTGTTGTTGACGTCATAGATCATTGTTTCGTGACGTCATTTAAAAACTATACTTTATTGCCGAATAAAGGATAGGCGGCACCTTTGATCTTTACCGAAACAATGCTAGAATGGTCGATAACGATAACATTGTATTTGGTTTACTGGCACGTGTGTCATAACCTTACATGTAACTCAGATACAAACAAGTGGAGATAATATCACTACTTGTGTCCTCGAACATTGGTAAACTAAAACTTAATCCATGAACAGCAAACTTGTAAACTAAGTCTTTTGAAGCAAATAAAAAACAAGCTTCAGCGGTAGGACGATTGATTGAATAAAGTTCTAGTGAAAACAGCGCGTATTGAAATATAAAGAGTGTATGCGCATAAGTAATGAAACTCGATCAACTTGATTGCAACTAAAGAAATGTTTCTGAATGATATGAAGAAATGACAGCATAAGAACAATACAATACTAAATGCGTAAGATTTGACTCTTCATGTATATATGAATAAAAAGGAATTTATATATGGTGTTATTAGTTATTTAAACATGTTATTTTAACCAATGAAATAACACTAAGTTAAGTTCGTCAGTTAGGATGAAATGACAGTT
Organism: Phorcus lineatus; assembly: GCA_921293015.1. NCBI lineage: Eukaryota > Metazoa > Mollusca > Gastropoda > Trochida > Trochidae > Phorcus > Phorcus lineatus. Next base: position 53,858,879 of record OV121081.1, read on the forward strand.
AAAGGGAAAACGTGTGTAGAATAGATTGTAGACATTCTTTTAAATTTTCTTTAGAAATTTAAAAATTGTTATGTTACTCAAAATACATAGAGATGTATCAGTACCAGCATGATTTCAAGACACTTAACACAATAAACCATCCTTTTAGATGTGAAATCTCATGAATTCGATACTTAAGTGAACACAAGACTCACTTATTTCTTTCAAATAGTTTTAAAATTGTCATGAAATTCTCTTTAAAAACGATATCGTGGACATCTTTATAGGTGATTTTTTTCTTCCTCATCAGAACATAACACCACGTCTAGAGGAATAACTACACTCACACATATATTGTACACTGAAGAGTGTCATTTAATAATCTTTTTTTTGTGGTCAAAACTTATAGCCAATAGCACCGCTCGGTAATGTTAAAACAACCCACTTAGAGTCGACATTACTTTATTAAAAACCTATGAAATGTTAGATGTTGAGAAAACCAATATAAAATCTATAAGTATTAGCCTTAGCTTATTAGGATGCGTTTGATTCTAAATTGAGTCTGTGCTGCTCGGTTACCTTATACTTATTTACGATCAAAGTAAAGTGAACACCCTTTGTAGTTTAATAATTATGCTCGCGTTGTTTTTTCCATTGCTTACCGATAGTAAAAGGAAGCAGTTAGTTCATACAAGCTCACAATGTTGTGTCTTCTTAAATCCTTACTTAGATATGGACCTATTGGTAATTGATAGTCATTGGTACAAAAAGCAATTAGTAAATTACAGTAAAATCATTTCACTTAAATCAAGAGCTCGAGGCTACATAATAATTGACAATGTAATATCAGATCAGGTATAATAAAACATTTCGCATAATGTGAAACGTCGACCGTCAATAATTTGAAAATCATATATTATTACTAATGTTATTTATGTATCCTGTATAATCCTATATTATTCATCAGATTATATATATATATATATAGTTATGTTTTTCTTATAAGACTTCTTATTTGAACATCAAATGTAATAATTGATCCTTTATATTGAATTTTTAAAAAGAATTCTTTTATAAGTACATAAGTAATTTGATACTAAATGAAATAGTGACGCGCTAAGAATTTTCTAACGTTCAGTTGTATTTCAAATATGATATCTTGTAAGACAGGCTGTCTTACTTTTTTCTTCAATATCTTGTGATATGTTTCTTCAATAACTAAAAATGTTTTAGGAAAAAGTGTTCTGTCCAATAGCAAACTGGTTAATAAAGTGCATTATACGTATGAGGACGCTCTTACACCTCTGAAATATGATAATATCAACTTACATTATCTTGAAATTGCAACTATTTGACTGACGTCTGAACATATTTGTTATGATAATGAGTAAAATTACGACAAGGGCTACTCAGAAAATCGAAAATGCTTGTCACTTTCAAGAATATATATAGATTGCCTTCAGTGATCACAAGTGTGTAATTCACGTGCGTATTAATGAGATTACGACATGATATTTGATAGATATCGTAGATGTTCCACCGTGAGTGGATTCGGTTGCATTTTTGTTGTTTAACTACACAAGTATATATGTTCTATTTCGCTTTATATAACGCTTTAAAAATAAAGGTAATTGCATCCCCCAGAAAACGATATAGTAGTGAAACTGTAGAACTTATTGAAAGTACAGAAATAACTGTGCGTCGCGTATTTTGTATGTTGGATGAAACACTGGTAAACAAACGTATAGGATTACACTTGAAACCAGTACATAATAACTTCTTCAGGTATTACAGCGTTGTTGAATATACAAGGTAAGCTTCAATATCAAATGGATTACGTTAAAATAAATAGAGTCAGAAAAATAATGAAAAATGCAGTTGACATATACCGAGCAAAAAAAAAAAATGTTTCCTGAAAGTTTCTAAGAGATTTCTAACGGATAAAACGTATTAAAACGTGGAAACGTTTTCTCCACAACGTTTTAAAACGTATCAAAAAAACGTCTTAAAAGCTAATTAAACAATTCTACTATCAGCAAATGTTTTTCATAACGTTTCTCTTAAAAAAAAAAGAAAATCCACAAACAAAAGTTTTTGAAACGTTTATGAAACTTTACTGAAACGTTTATACAGAAAAAATGTTAAACATAGCTGAACATGTAAAAATATACAACATGAAAAAAGTTGCCACCCTGGAAGTCGTTTCAAAAATCTTATTTTAGGTTGTTCTGATCAAATTAAACACCAATTTCAGACATTTTGGGTGTTTTGTAACTTATTTATTTTAAAATATTTAAGCGATTTGGATATTTTAGAAAAAGATACAATAGCATCATGACGGAATTGTACAAAACATAACATCTCTTCTTATGTCGTAACTACCTGTTAAATTTAAGGCTTCGTATAAAAACTTTCATTAGCTTACCATGAACAATGAAATGTTTTATCAAGTTTACTGTGACTCATCAAAACACTTTACCCATGCAAAATAAAAGAGTAAGTTATTGGAAGTTAAAGGTTAAACCTTTCAGCAAATCATTACAAACAGACTATAATCATAAGATTTTCGAATACAATGAATTTTTAAAAAATTCTTAAAACAGTTTTATTGCTAAAGGAAGGTCATTACAGCTAACACCGACCGGAGTTCGTCATTAGGTAAAATAATAATTGTCATTTTCAACGAAAGATTTCCCTTGAATGCGGATATTCATAGGTTCACTTGAAGATTTGCATTACAAACTCATATGTCATCACAAATAAATGACTTTTATTTCTTATATAATTTAACATGCTCTTGGTAAAAAAAATAGAAGCGAACAAAACTAGAGAAATAATAGGATCGAAACTTGCTTCGCAAAAATCTTTGATAATGATTTACATGATACAATTTCCTTTTCTGACCCATTGTTTTCACTATTATCTGATAACTCCCTGTTTACAAAACGAAACATTCTTTTACTGTTTATAAATCATGGTTTAAATGTATATAATATGTAAATAGAATTCAGCAGCATTATTACATACAGAATTTGATAAAGGTTACATCTACAGTTCTTCTATTAGACACGAAGGTAACCCGACTGTTGCCTGCAGAGGAGAAGGCGTGAAGTTAACGACATATATCATTCCAAACTAACAGGATAGAATAGCTCATCTCGAAACAAGCGCCTCAGGTTCTTAATATTTCAGATAAGGATAAGGTCGGCGTAACGCGGAACTATCAGATCCGCTGTAATAGGCTCCTGAAAAAAAATCATTTTTAGGATGAAAAACAATCGAAAAGTCGCGAATCTAATCATTTTTATTTTTTTAAGGTTAGCAGTATCACGTGATGTATGTCATGTTGCGTTTTGGAACTATATATCATAACAGTATTTTTGCTTCCCTTGAGAATCTACGACAAAACTAAAAGAATATAGCTTTCCTTTCCACTGGCATCTTTCCTGCAAGCTTAATTCTAAGCCTCACGGGATTTCACAGCTTTCATTAGAGACGTCACTGAGATATAAGCCCGAGAAATACTTCTGACACTTAGTACCACTCAAACTCGAAGCATTTTATGGGAAATGGCGTGACCGTATTGTCAAGCAGTTGATACGAACTGCAAGTAAGCCTGTTACCATCTCCTTTGTGATTTGGAAATTTGTGCCGTGTGGAAAATTATAACCGGTCCTGGTGGACTTTGCTTTGGAGCTTGACACTTCATTTGTCATCTAATGGACTGGTCTCTCTTGTCAACAACTCTCATGGTTGTTTCACGTACACAACACTCACAGCCAGATAATCATGCACTAATGTATAGTCAGTTTTAATTCAACACATTCTGGAGAAGGTCTCCATTGCAAACACATCAAGTTTATGTTATTTCAATGAGTGTTGTTTTCAGTTACCACGATACGAACTTTCAATTGACGATTTTACATAACCAAACCTTTGTTTCCATTATTTTGGTTTACACTTACCATCAAATCCCAAAAGCGACCTCAATAATCGTATAAGGATTTCAGCTGAAATCGGCTTCATTGAACATTATTCGTGATTAATGACACTTTCGTTGTATCTTACACATTCATTTCCCTACGCATTATATCCCTTGTTCAAATATTTGACCCAATGACTTAGTGCCTATACTTCCATACGGAGAACTATCTGTTCACAGAGCTGTATTTAAGGTATCTAATAGAGAAATCTGGCAGTGTTTGTACAAGGACATTGTGATAGAGTATGATAGAGTATTATAGAAAAGACATATGTACAGAACAATTCCCCCTAGCCCTGCGTGACAGCACGGCCATTACAGATCAATATGCACACGTAAATCACAACTGCAAATACCGCCGCTGGTCTTCATTGTATAGTCTCTTACGAATAGCTTCCACCTCAGGACTCCACACACTGCGACAAGAGACAATCACGCTTCAATATCCTGCCGGGCTCATAAAAACCAATATTCACTAAGCGCTTTAGAATTTTGAAGAGCATATGACATTGTCTTTTGGAAATATGCCAACTGTACACGTTGAGTAAGAAGAAAGAAGAACTGTTTCGGAATTTGGAATCACATAGCGACTGGTATTAGTTACAGGGTTATGAAGACTAAATATGACATTTCATATTAGACTACCTGCCTGTATATAGACTTTTCAAATATTAGTGACTTGCGGAATCCGAGAAAACACGCCAAAACCCCTGCACCATCATTTATGGATAACATCGCAACGCAACCACCTTATATTTAACCAAAGATTAAAATTATGTCAACATAGTATGTTAACTAACGTTTCATTTTATTATCTGACGTTAACACGATATTTCAATTTATATTTCAGTCATTCTTGATAACAGATGATTTTATGATCCAACAAGATTGGATCACAATCAGATCGCAGCGCATCACAATGCTCTCGTTTCGGATGATAAATACCAGAAACAGCGCGAACCTAAATTAACATATCGTCTTTGGATGAAATAACTTAAATCAATATCAAATGTCATGGCAAGGAGCCGTGACAATACTCACTTTCTAAAACCGGTTCATTTTCATCTTATATCTAATCTCAGCTCAAGGGTCTTGAGAATTGACAAAGAATAGGATTTTGAAAGCTCTCTTAGTTTTGAAATAGTCATGAGACAATTGTAATGCATGGTGATCACAATCATTTGTTCATTAAGAGCGCTGGAAAAGCTAGACCCAGGTATTTGTCCGGTCCAACTACCAAAGTTCATAGTACGTAATGGAATTCCTTTTACAAGGCTTATAGATGATAATCAAACGTAAATGTCCCAAATGCATAGATAGTTTTCATCCAAATGCTTATTTGTAGAAAGGTTTAACAAGTGTAATATGACAACTAAGACAGTTACATAATTCATGAAAATAGATTATTACGAAAATAAAGATAACATAGATAACGATTACTGGATGGCAATAATGTTGTTCCACCATCATCTGGGTGAAGAAAATAAATATAGATTGGCTGTATGGATGACTGTAGATTTTGTCTTTATTCTTAAATAATAAAGATATGGAATTTTTTCGAAGAAACTAATGATCAGAAGTCGCCCACACACTTTTGAAATTTAAATGCTAATGGGGTTTATTTCAGCTCTAGTAAATTATATAGTAGGATGTATCGTTTCTACATTTACACAAGTGAATAATGTGGGGATGAAACTCAATTCCTGAACTACAAGAACAGCACATGCGGGCTACGTTTGGTGTAAGACAAGTATAGGTTCACTGATGGATAAGATGCAAAGGAAATATTTGCCAAATGCCAAGACACCAATTCTTGGGTCTTGTTGAAGTCAAATGAATGAAGGTTATTAAGCTCATTGTCCTCAACACAATGATGTTGAGACTTACCATTCTTGAAAACCACTCTTACAACTAAAGCTATTTCACGAGATGCCAATGGAAATTCTGATAACAACAGCTCGTGACATTCAGCAAATTTCGTGTTTCCGGCTGTGGACACTTGATAAAGATAAATGAATGTATTACAAAACAAAATCTATATCTACCAATGACGTCTATCGTGTCTACAAATTGTGATAGTGTTGGTCATGTATAACCATCATTTATTCACCTTATGGTTTTTCTTGCCACGATTGTAATAAAAATCATGAATTATTTTATAACCAATTAGTCGCAGTGGAAGCACAGAACTGTTAAGTTACTGTCAATCATATGTAAAATGTCTATTTTCAGTTTGAATCCGAATTCTGCCATGTTAATGTGTTTCAAAAAGACTTGCTGGTTTCACTGGGGTTTTATCTTTGAAATTCAGATTCGTTATAGATAATTGGAGAGCTAAACCCATGATCAAATTTACTTCAATGACAAGTAAGGATAAAAGCCATGATGTTTCATCTCTTTCGCTTTGAGATCAATATAAAGTTTTAATCTATAATGAACAATTACTTTTCAGAGTAGAGGTCATTATTTCCTTCATTTCAAATTAAGCAGCTTTCTAATGACATTCCGTTCGTTATGAAGATTAATGAAAAAAGGTAGTTTACAATCTCTTCACTGAGAAAATATCATGTAATCCATTCAATGTGTAAACTAACACGTTACCATTCGTACATCTAGACTGTTACAATGCACATGATGCTTATCACCTTTTATTACCTTTAAGATAAACTTGTCGACTTCTGATTGGTCAATAGCCAATGCATACGAAACCGTGTTGTCAGATTTGCAAGGGTGTACGAACCGTACAACCCGTCACTCAGATCATTTGACCATCTAAATGGGTCACAAGGATGACCTTGAACTTGATGGAATGCGAAAGTAAAACGGCTTTCTGACTCGTAATTTCAAAGTAATAGTTTACAGTAACCAACATCTGCAGGGAGATTCCAATCTTAGTATCTTGTTCGTTCCCGTGTTAAAATGCATTCAAGAAGAACGCATTTCTTTGCACCAATAATTTCTTATCAACATCCTAATTTCAGATGTTTAGTCGCAAAATTGTCTCCCTTGAAAACTGGCATAAATTCCATACCGCGATTGTTAAGTTTCATAATTTGTTGAGTTTGTATTGTTGGCTGAGCCTTAACTCAATTAATCATGCAGAAATATAAGATCTTAAAGGGTACTAAATCAGTCAAATGGACTTTTGAAAGGGTATAGGGACTGTAAGACCCTCAGGAAATACGAAATTTACAAGGGTCTTACGGCCCCGTACATCCTTTCAAAAACCATCTATTTCGCACTATTGGAATTTGTACTTCTACCCAGAAAAACGATCTGAGTGTTAATCCGAAAAGCAACGCAAACTTCTGGAGATAACATTTCAATTTAAAACATTTTTTAATTCAAGCTTTAACATCGTACGTTGGCGTAATTAAGTTTACAACACTTCCAGTTCAAAAAGTTTCATCAAGTATTTTTAAATACATGACAGCACATATTGAAAGTTATAATTATACTAACACCATCTTGTGGGTGTCTTTTAAAGATTTTGAATGTAATAAGGTTAAATTTTAGTGTCAATTGTATAATGTTGCACATCTTGGACCCCACACTTTACACCTGTTGATGTGAACCTTGAAGCTAAATGCGTCATGTAAAATGTCACTTTAAACTTGTCCTGGTAAGGTATTGCATGTTCATCTTTGATTGGCACTCTTGCAGTTCAGATGATGAAGAATAAGAAGATTTTATTGATAGATAACGTAACTTTTTTTTATTCATAAAAATTATTCGCTTGCGTACAATTCAATTCCCACAGTTTTCAAGTTTGGTTGTCAAATTCTAAATGAAATCAAAATAGTTTTGCAGAAATTTACATACAAAGAAACAGACGGTTTTAAGACTCGAAAGAAATCTACAAGTTAATTAGCTTCCCGGGGACTGGTAATTTGATTTGAATAAAGTCTATTAAACTAGGCTGTAATGAACCTCAATGAAATATTAAGCAGCTACTCACCGGGTTGTCCCTCCGCTGCGCAGTACAGTTGTGTATGTCTACAGTAAGCGTGGAGAAAGGATTCCTGCAAAGAGAATACACAATGATTTAACAGAATAAAACCCTGCGATTAGTTTTCACAAGCATAGAACCCAGCAGAGAGATACAACGAGCATAGAACCCCACAGAGAGATACAACAAGCATATAACCCTGCAGAGAGATACAATAAGCATAGAACCTTGTTAAGAGATACAACAAGCATAGAACCCTGCAGAGAGATACAACAAGCATAGGACCCTGTAAAGATATACAACAAGCATAGGACATAGGACGCCGTAAAGGTATACAATAAGCATAGAACCTTGTAAAGAGATACAATAAGCATAGAATCCTGTAAAGATATACAACAAGCATAGAACCCTGTAAAGATATACAATAAGCATAGGACCCTGTAAAGAGATACAACAAGCATAGGACCCTGTAAAGATATACGACAAGCATAGAACCCTGTAAAGATATACAACAAGCATAGAACCCTGTCAAGATATACAATAAGCATAGAACCCTGCATAGAGATACAACAAGCGTAGAACCTTATAAAGAGATACAATAAGCATAGAACCTTGTAAAGAGATACAATAAGCATAGAACCTTGTAAAGAGATACAATAAGCATAGAACCTTGTAAAGAGATACAATAAGCACAGGACCCTACAGAGAGATACAATAAGCAAAGAACCTTGTAAAGATATACAACAAGCATAGGACCCTGCAGAGAGATACAACAAGCATAGAACCCTGCAGAGAGATACAACAAGCATAGAACCCTACAGAGAGATACAATAAGCAAAGAACCTTGTAAAGAGATACAACAAGCATAGAACCCTGCAGAGAGATACAACAAGCATAGAACCCTACAGAGAGATACAATAAGCAAAGAACCTTGTAAAGAGATACAACAAGCATAGAACCCTGCAGAGAGATACAACAAGCATAGAACCCTACAGAGAGATACAATAAGCAAAGAACCTTGTAAAGAGATACAACAAGCATAGAACCCTGCAGAGAGATACAACAAGCATAGAACCCTGCAGAGAGATACAACAAGCATAGAACCCTACAGAAAGATACAATAAGCAAAGAACCTTGTAAAGATATGCAACAAGCATAGGACCCTGTAAAGATATACCAACCATAGAATCCCGCAGAGAGACACAACAAGCATAGAACCTTGTAAAGAGATATAACAAGCATAGAACCCTGCAGAGAGATAGAACAAGCATAGGACCCTGCAGAGAGATACAACAAGCATAGAACCCTACAGAAAGATACAATAAGCAAAGAACCTTGTAAAGATATGCAACAAGCATAGGACCCTGTAAAGATATACCAACCATAGAATCCCGCAGAGAGAAACAACAAGCATAGAACCTTGTAAAGAGATATAACAAGCATAGAACCCTGCAGAGAGATAGAACAAGCATAGGACCCTGCAGAGAGATACAACAAGCATAGAACCCTACAGAGAGATACAATAAGCAAAGAACCTTGTAAAGATATACAACAAGCATAGGACCCTGTAAAGATATACCAACCATAGATTTCCGCAGAGAGACACAAGCATAGAACCTTGTAAAGAGATATAACAAGCATAGAAGCCCGCAGAGAGATACAATAAGCATAGAACCTTGTAAAGGGATACAACAAGCATAGAACCCTGCAAAGAGATACAACAAGCATAGAGCCCTGCAGAGAGATTCAACAAGCATAGATTCCCGCAGAGAGATACAACAAGCATAGGACGCTGTAAAGATATACAACAAGCATAGAATCATGCAGAAGAATATAACAAACATGGAACCCTGCAGTTACGTAACAACCATAGAACTCTGCAGAGAGATACAATGATCGAACCCTGCAGAGAGATATAACAAGCATAAAACCCTGCAGAGAGATATAATAAGTATAGAACCTTTCAGAAAGAAAATGAAAGGTGGTGCAAATATTACTTACAATAAAAAAATGCATGTTTTTGAACGCATAATAAACCAATCATTAACAACGTATATGTTTATGTTTAGTTATGTGAAAAGTATTAAATAAAGAAAATTTTTTAGCTGCAGAGATCAAGATTAGAAAATTATTCTATTTATAAATTAAGTTAAGTAATTAATGTGGTGGAGCTGACTGATAAACAAAATCCCATTTTTTAATATGCCTACAAACAGAGGTATGCTTCAATTTATATCGGTTGCAGGGACATCTCAACTCTTCATCATCAACTGCATAAGCTCAAGCGAGTACATAATCCTAAAAAGGACCAAACCGTTGTCTACAGGTCAGTAAATGTACCATTAAATTCATGAGGCAAGAACAACTTTTAAGCGGTAATAGTAGTTTAGATTAATGCAATGAACAGGCAATTCCTGTCAGAAATATAGTAATCCCCTACTGGATTTCACAACATGCGTGTAAGAGTTGAAGGATATGATTGTTAATCGGACAAAATCATTAAATATAATTTCTTCAGGATCAGAGCATTATCAAAATGAATTATCTGTCAGAAGAGCGAGGTAAAAAGCAGTGCAGATATTGACAAAATGCGCTCGCGCCAAGCAGTGCAATCTCACAGTCTATGCGGGACGAAGGCTGTAATCTCAGAACATCTGACAGACTTTGTGGAGCGAGAAAAGATAGGCAGTTTGACAAATCTTTAAATTTTTGCAAGGTTATTTTTAATTTCAAGAGGACGGAAAGGACATCGGGCAGTTATTATTGAGAATCAAATACAACGCCTTTGGCTTCATTGGATAATGTGTTATAGAAATGATGTGACATATTGGTCGTTGGTCAAATTATAACTATACATTCTTTATTATATATCTGTAAACCAGATTTTGAAACACGATAGTCGGATATAATCTATTCATGTATTTTTAAAATTCATAATCTATTCAATCTAGGCACTTCTTATTGTCTTATTACATCCCAGTATATCTACAAAAGTCCTTGATGGGAATGGCTATCCTGTAATTATGGAAATTGAAGTGAATTTTGTCGTTGAAAAAACCCAACAAGCCCTTAGGCCATTTTCATTCAATTCGATAACTACGTTTGGACATTATTCTTTTGTACAGTCATTTATGATTAAAACATACCAGGAAATCTAAACGCCTTATGCTAAATACGAATAAAATCACCTCATCAATGTAACTAGTAATATTACACCATCCAGATAACTCTATGTATCACGCCACACCAAGTGTCTCAAAGGTGAGTAGATTTGATTTGTGGTTTAACGCCGCTTTCAAGAGTATTTCACTTATATCACGGCTATTACTATTATTGCAGGGAAAAGGCCAACAACAACATTGTGATTATGCAATGCGGTGAAACCCGCGAGCATCGGCTGGAACCAGCAAACCATGGGTGATACTGAGCTCAGTGTAGCATTGCACCCAAACCTTACTGTGTCTAAAACTGTTCTCTATTGCAGACAAAGTTGCGGAGCGCCTGGTGCGATTCGAACCACGGACCTCATGATCCGAAGCAAACCCACTAACCACTGCGTTATCCCCGTCTCAGATAGACTATATATATTATCTGAATGAGCTTGCTTTGTGTCATCATGCCAGGTTGATGATGCTGAATAAGCTTGCTTTGTGTAATCATGCTCGGTTGATAATGGCATTAACATTGAAGAGCTCTCAAATTTATCCATTTGGAATAACATCATAAAGGTTCATTTAACAAAATACATGGTTGAAACAAAAGGGAGGGTAAACGCTATATATGAAGCACAATATTAAGGACGAATCCGATGATTACAATATTTTCGAATACTATCACTTAGGTAGCAAAATGTAAATAAAAATGAAATCGTTTAAAATTGATAACTGTTCACATATGAAAGTAGACCTCACTTATACCTACAATGCATTGACCATGATGTGTCAAGGTGGGATAATTCATACCATTTGTCTACCCATTTATTCAAATACAGATTTTTCAATGTTTTAAAAAATTGTCGTAAATTTCAATACTCCTGATCACACAGAAGAATACAGCCAGAACGCGATAGACATATTTCCTCCTACGTTTAAGTAACACTGGATCCTCTGACTTCATTCAAGTCCTTGTTATTCTTCCCACTTGTACTACCATCACCCCATATCTATTCACATACATGTACTCATTTCTTCAGATACATCACCTTACGGTAGATCATATTAAAATCGATCAGGATTGAGGAGCTCTAAACTCCGCACGGTCTAATATGGGATAGATCTCTAGCCGCGGGTTATCGGTGTAATCAGGATTCTACCGACACCGTAGAGAGTTGGAACCATCAGCCGAGAAACGCTGCATCTCTGTCTGTCATAGTTATGTTCTGGTATCGCCTAATATATATTGTTCCATTAGATGTACCTTATCCACTGTCATGAAACATATGACAGCGAGTGTTTTCACAATTCAATATATGTTAACGCCGTAGCTTACATGGGTAGCAATCTAGAAACGAACATGATCCCGTAGACAAAAATATCATAATCAAACTGTTTGGCAACTGAAGACAGCGATATTAGCTAAATTAAATTCACAGAAAAGTATTGTACTCATTTAAATTTCTCCCCGAACGATGGCGCTTGCCATTCACAGAGGTTCAAATACAAAACGAGCAGTCCGTTCATATTCTTTTTTGTTCCTACACAGTCAAAGTTAGGTAACAAATGCCTGGACTGAACGTAATAACAGATTTCATTCTCGATAACAGGCCAAGATAAGGTAAAACAAGGCAAGACAATGTAAAGTCGGACATAAATGACAATCATACCCGTACGTTTGATTGGGTAAGATGAATAAACAATATGACCCGCTAGTAACACGCTTGTAATCATTTGTTTTGAGGGTATCTTCACACGTGTACGATGGGATTAGCATATGCTTGTCGAATCAGGAAACGCTCGAACATCCCTGAAAATGTATAAATGGTATGACCATTGCAAATGGTCTTCACAATGTATACAGTCAAGAACATGAAAATGTTAAAGTATATATATCAAATAGACATGTTCAGAAGCTGGTAACTGTAATGCAGTATAACGTCTTTAAAGCATTAAATCGTGATACACTGCCGTCCCTTAAAACACCACAAGACGTCACGACGCTAAATTCTTGGCTAAAACGCTATTCATCGTTTGATAAAATTGATTAATACTAATACTACTACTCATTATACGAAAATTATTGTTATGATCCATACATACTAAACAGCAAATGGATAATTAGAACAGAACCTCTTTGCAATTAATAATACTTGTGTAACACACATTACAGGAATTCCGAATTAAAAACTACCATGTTAAAGGAGAGTGTGTAGTTTCATGGTGTACACATTGACTTTTTATGATGCAAACAAACCATTTTGCCCAGCCGCCTCATATTACCTATTTTGTTACGTAGCAACGCTTTGGATTTTTCTAGTTATATGATTTCCCAAAGGCGACAATATAATGATTACTTTCTACTCTGTAAAAGGAAGATATCGAAAAACGATAAGGAAACACTATCATAACTCGTATTCAATAAAACACAAATTTAACTTAACTTTATTATTAAATTTGATTTACGTTTATTAAGATTGGGTTTAAAGAGCACTTGACTACATCTAATTAAAACGATTCCATTGTATGTTCTAAACATATAAAGCTACATGTTTTGGATCATAATATCTGCAATAGTAAATTCTGTTGTACTTTTTAAGGACGAATTCCTTGTTGCATTCGTACCCACATACTCACTGCCAAAGCAACAATCGTCAGTACTGATTGATTGATGATGGGAAAATAAACTGTCGGTACAGATGCAGGATAAAGTGGTATGAACAAAACAATAAGTCAGACATACACATCATCTTGGCTTAACCTTCCAAGCATTCAATAATGAGTCAAACAAATGAAACAATAACATTACTTAATTCATAAAGATAACCGCAAACATTTACAAATCTGACTTTACCGAAGGTTGAACCTGAACATGTTCACATCTACGATCGTTTAAACAAAAGTAAAAAAGAAGAGTTTTCTTACATGAGTTTCTGCAAATAAAAAAAATTCTAATTCTTATCCATTTTACATACATGTATATATCAGTCCTTCAAGAACTAAGTAGACATACGATTCCCCCGTTGGAACAAACCATTCTAATATCATTATAGTGTCAGTCTCTTAACTGATGTCTAGTCGGTTTTGAATGTCATTAATGTCAGATGACATTTCAATAGGGGAAGATTTGATAATACATATACTCTTGCTACAAATAAAATATAGACCTAGTCGACTGTCACCTGCAGTTTACGAGACATTATGTGATTACATTCTTTATCAGACACGCTGTCCAGCTCACTTGTGTGAATGGCTGATTATCAAATAATAATCAGAGGTATGTCTCATCGGAAACGATCTCATTTGAAAGAGCTTATGGTAATCCGGGGACTTTTTATGGATGTTAACAATTAATTGTTCTCAAGAACAAAAGAAAGTTAAAGAGCATAAGGTAATTCCAAGATCGTTATGGCTGTAAAAGACTAGATATCATATATATGTCTCTGGGCGAAAGGAATAATTTATTTCTCAAGTTCGCAAGGACGGCAGAGTACATTTAATAGATTGAGTCAACGGATGAAATTAATAACTGTTCTTAAGCACAAGCCTTCTTTACCCCCGAAAGCTTATTCAAGACTATAAGCCTACTCAGCTCTAGTTCACACATGCTTAGAAAACAGTCGTTATAATATAAGATATAATTTTGATAGGAAGAACCTAAAAATAGATGAGATACCTACGGAGCATCTGTTTCAATCACGTACGTTCAGCAAAAGACGACCGTAATCATTTGATTTACAAGAGCGTAGTTGAGGCCTTGGCAGAAACATAAAACTCATCTCCGACTGAAAACTGCATTACAAGACAGTATCAGTTACCACGTTTTATGAGACCTGTCCTGCCTGACGTGATCGCTTGGTGTAAAGGCTCCCAACGAATTATAACAATTCGCTGCCAAGATTGTCAAACACTGATTTAACATCGTCTCGTGTATCAAACTATTCTTTTTTCGCAGACATGCGTGCGTGAACCCTATCAATAAGTTCGTTACATACTTTCACCTTCGCCGACCTTCAAAAGACAGGCAAT
This sequence comes from Phorcus lineatus, assembly GCA_921293015.1. NCBI lineage: Eukaryota > Metazoa > Mollusca > Gastropoda > Trochida > Trochidae > Phorcus > Phorcus lineatus. The sequence continues at coordinate 53,873,970 of OV121081.1, forward strand.
TATGTTGTCAAATTTACATCATCCCAATCGTAGAGAGTCTGACGCTCATGAACAGCCTGCACGTTCAGAGAATGTTTACTCGCAGGCAGTGTCAGAAAGCATAACGGTATCAGCGGCATGATCTATACCTCATCATTGCGGCTATTGATTCCCTATCAAGTCTCTATACTGGCTCATCAGGGCGTGTGAACATGTCTTTTTGTGACTGGAGTATGGCACATTCTGATACAGACGCGTACAATGAATATAAACCACTGTCTCTAATATGATAACGGTGAGACACGGTCTGTCAGCACCGTTAGCACCACCATATTACGCCGTCCATCCCATCTCACAACTCATTCATTCCCTTCAGATTAACAGTCTGGCTGTCAGACTTAAAAGACAGCAACTTCCGTGCCCAACCGCGAAGAACACGCCAATAGGCCATTGGTCACAACGTTGTTTGTATACTGAGTATATGTTTTAGCTACATGAATGATTAGATATATGGTGTGATGAATTTATTTCATGCAGAATCATATCGCAGTTTACACACCATTCGTGTCGCAAGAAATTACCGACCCGACCGTGTCCTTATAGGAACAACGCCACTTTTTTCAAAATCAAAAGAATTAATCGGAAAGCATCCTGTTTGTTATATGGCTACACTTTTAATTTGTTTCAGTGGCTGTTGGCACAATCTCAGTTCAAAGAGTACTCTCAGAGAAGTTCTGCAACATGAGCCTGTACCAAGTACTTGACGTGGAAGTAATCCTTTATTGCTTTGACATTCAAAGTTGTCCATGTGATGTGTGAAATAAATACCCTGCACTCAAAGGCACAGCAAAATATTAATCAATCCTACTCCTAATGATTAAACATCCTGCCTAGATTTCAATGTTATGTGATTTCCTTACAACACTGACATTTGCACTTGATCACAACAAACAAAAAAAGAAAATGTTTTTTTAAAAAAAATCGAACATGGCTTCGTTTCAGATCGGTAATCTGAATAGCAATCTTGATGAACAAAGTGATATTAATGCCTATCCAATCAACAAAACATGAAAGGAAGTTCTTCATCCGAGCACAGGTAAACATGTCTAAAAGGCATTGTTAACTAATTCCAGCCAGCACAGAGACACTGTAACGGATATCCCCAGTGGGAAAGAAAGGTCTTGGTTTGCACAATGCCCTTTTGTTGCCACACCCGGCATTAACAGCGGTGCTCGATCAGTCGTCATCCATTGAGACGTGAGCTGAATGGAAAATCGACTTGAAGGAAGGATTCCTGCGTTTGGATGTGGATCTTTCGTTATCCAGTTAAAGGCTATGTTTACTCATCTTTAAATACAAACTAAGGGAGCGGATCAGTCGCCTTGTTCCATCAATATCTTCTAAATGAAATTTCCATTACGACTCCCTAACAGTTCCTTGCTTTATAAGACAGATCAACTGCCAATATTGTGACTGTGTCTCCAGCATTCATTGTGGGATGGCCAGGTAGTAGGCTTGGTATACAATGCTACTTCTAGAGAGACTAACATGTAACGTACTCAAGCAAGACAAAATTGGAACATACATACTTCTTTACAATTGTAAAATATTCTGTCTGAATACAAGTGTTTAACTTTCGTCTGAAAAGTAATCTGGTTAAAAAGACAAACACCAACTGTAAACTTTAGGCTGCAGTGAGTCACTTAAGCTGAATGAATTCGATTTTAGACTGCTCTTAATCAAGTCTTTCTGTTCAGATGTTCTGTTGTCTCCCACACACAACACAGGATTTCATTATTTGAACACCAAATGGTAAGATACAAAACAACCTTTGATCCTTCAAAACAATTACTCTAACTTTTAATAACCACAATGTTAAACTGTTTTCTTCGCCTTCATAGGAAATTAAGACCCGTGTTTATCTCGGCAGCAATGTGTCCAAGTCCTTAGAAAACCATGGGCATGTTTTGATGGAATGAGTGTTTCATTCATGTTCCTTATTATTGTGTTGTCTCCATTACACCCACGCAACTCGGAGTGACGGATATTATAACTCTGATATGTTTTAACCTCGGTGTCTCGATCGAGTATGCTTTGTCTGTCCACTGTCCTTATTCTTGTACTTTTAGTGAATGTGGACACAAATTTTGTCATAATTCAATATATTTGAAAACCTATTTAACAACTAAAAGATACAAAATACTAAGTTGAGAAAGTATGTTATATAGATATATAATTAATTTGAAAATGATACACATATTCCAACACATGTACTGCCCAGATAATTTACTATTTCAGTCAAAGTTTAAAAAACGATCTTAAACGATATTGAACATGCAGAAAACATCTACGTCACCTCTACCAAGGGAATTTATTCGAGTTTTCCCCCCACACACGTCTCCTTCAGCAATATTGGCAGCAGCAAAATAGATAAACAGTTCTGGCAAGTAACACTTTTAAAATTATACTAAACTTGACTGGATTGAAAATAAATTGTTATAGTCACAACCGTATCATTTTAATCAAGGAAGCTATGTGAGACAATGACTATATATTCAACAGTTACTGGTATTCATTTTGAAGATTAGTTATATTAATCGGAGATAACACAAAGGATGTGGTACTTCCTCTTCCAACCTCATCTATGACTAGGAGCTATTAATGAGTATTTAGCAATATTGGACACTTAATGTGAACGCAGAGACCAGCTGATCGATAAACAACCATTACCAAGATGGAAACACATTGCAACCCAACCACACCAACTACACATGATTCTCGGGCAGACTGTTATTACCGGCTGAAATACGTTTACGAGGCTAGAATAACCATTGTTTTCATGTATCGGGGAAAGAGAATTATATCATTATTTGTTAACAATTATTTTAGAAGATAATACAGACAAAATAATAAAGTCTTAACAGCCCTCGACCTAAGCAGCAGCATAAAGAACACATATTAGCGATACAATCGCATTATCTGGCACCCGAGCCGTTGCTTGTATCGACCCCAGATGCAGTTCAGACAATTGCTGTTTGGATTTTATAGCGGGGGCAGCGAGAACCGGGGCTTACGTCAACTACTGTAAACCCTCAATCGTGTAAATTCTTAATTTAGGGAGAAGGCAATGTGCTTGAGAATTGAATTTAGTGCATTTTGATAACTTCAGTGTTGGCAATTCGGAAAAATAAACATATCGCCTGAAATTTATATTGACATTTAAAGGCTGCTCTGTAGATCTAAGGAAACGTGGAACCTTACGCTTTTGTCAAAGGCAATCATCATCTTACCGCTGCAAAAGTTGGTATAGTGAAGTAGTAAATTGGGTCCTCCAGAAGCCAGAAACTATTATTTTTCAAAGGACATTCTTCTTTTAACCTTATTGTTGAGAATTGAATCAGAGGTATTGATTGAACCGGAAAAACATGAAAGTACTCTGGTGCATAATTCAACTAAATTGCTTTAATGTTGTTAAATACTTAAATGTGTTATGTGCATTAGCGTGAAAACCTGTTCGACGGAGGAAAATAAAGAATTATGAAATTATAGGTTGCTGATTCTTAAGAGAATTATTTCTTGTCAATAAACGTTGTTTAAAGCTAAAATCCTAATTACGAAATGGTTTGTCCAATTTTTAAAACTAACATCACAGAATTATTCCTTAACGAGATCAAAGGTAATTTGGAAAGCAAGTAAAGATTAATTTTTAATCTAGCTTGGAAGTTCTCCCAATGAAAACAGATTATGGCCAATGTAAAGAATCAGTTCTGTTGTTATCATTTGTCATATCCTTATGCACGTACATGAACAAAGTCAACAAAACGTATACTTCAATCGTATTCCCGCCCGAACTTACACTTCCGGGTATCTAGATCACATGCTGATGGGCAAGGATGGATCAAATGACATTTCTGATGTAGACATTTTATAAGAATGTTTACATGTATCGTCAAATATTAAGGTGTGTCTTGGGCATCTAATTTAAAAAAAAAAAATTGTTTTTTTGGATACTCTTCCATCAGAAAATAATGATAATCCTGGTAAATAGATAAATATTGCATTTAAGCTTTATGGTAAGCTACATAAATAAATTGTTGTAGTAGTAGTAGTAGTAGTAGTAGTAGTAGTAGTAGTAGTAGTAGTAGTAGCAACTTGTGCTATTTGTTATCAAACTTACAAAGTACAAATTATTAATTGGTAATAGTAAATCTTTTGTACAAATGTTTATTTGCTGATTTTGTTACTGACATATTACTTCCTATGTGCCTATTTGACAGAAATATGCTATGTACCTATATGGTCAATGTCAAAGTGGAATTACGTAACTTGCCAGATTCAAATGTTCATATTTCATTTCTATCCATGCCCCCAATGCAATCAGGTTCTTTACTGTCAAACCATACAGACGGCCACGTCTGTCCATCTACAAGGAAACAATTGCAATCACAGGAAACATCTGCTTAAATCAACAAACAATTGAAAAATTAACATTTGAAATATATAACCCAAGATGTGTTCCCAGCAATCTAAATGAGAACTCGCTATCTTTTGTGAAAAAAATTGCAATTTATTTTTTCTTTAGTTTTGTAATCACATTTCTTCAGAGAGCAGGTGCTAGTTGTGATCAATACATGGTCGTCTCTGTCAAGGAAAGCAATCCCAAGCCTCACTCTAAATTTCGGGGTTCACTGATAAATCATAAACCAATTAAACCAAGATTCGCGGATTTGTGGAAATCCTAGAATTGTCAGTGATGGTGGCACTAAGACTGTCAAGTCATGCTGTTATCGTATTTTATTGACTCGTAGGCGTATTTATAAGGTTCAGTAATATGTATAACAGCTAAACCGCCCTAAAGGAAAGATAGCGTGTTATTCTTTAAGAATTCCTTACATTAAAGAGGATTTTGCAGCTATTTACTATGTCCTGTATGGTAATTCTATATACATTTAAGTCACAAATTCATGAAAAGGATACCATTATATAACTTATAATGATACTCCTCTATATGTATTTTCCTAGTCCCCTCGATCAAAAGTAAATCGAAAGTTTTTGCCTATTCGCATGTACATGGAAAGCTGCATTCATATGAACATTGTAATTGTCTTTCTTGTATTGACACACATGCACTGATATCAAAACTAACAACCCTGACGAAGCTTATACTAATAGATTCATTAAATAAAGATGAACTTAACGTCTAAATGCTCCTGAGTGTAATGCTGCAATGACATAGTTAGTTCTATATAAACGTTGACATGAAAACAGATGTTTTCATTTGTTGATAACGAAGGGTTGATATTGCTTAATGTTTCAATTACGGCTCCAGGTGATTGCACTCCCAGAGGTGTCTCGACAGAGTCTTGAATCTTGATTAGAAACAAACGCTAGCTTACCACGTACGCTTCGTTAGACTAGCCCTCTGAGGAAATTAATTGCTTGTCAAGTCCCTTTCCGTGTAATGGTCTAGCCCTCCAACATATCACACCATTTTTCTGAAGTCAATTCCTCGCGTGGCACCACAATAGCTTTCATCACTGTCAATGAAGGCACATCTAAGAGTGCTTCAAAACATGTATGGTTAGAGTGATTGTTGTTCCAACAATAAATACAAATATATAAACATGCGTGAATGAAAATTGTCTTTATATTATAGGTTTATATGGCAATGTTTATTGTTTTGGTTTTATATAAGGATATGTATGTATTAAATGCAGCACTTTACAAATGAAACTATATTCCTTAATATTCTGGTTTTCAAGTTGACTTATAAAAATACATGTTAATATGATGGTATAGTCATAGTATAGATGTTCTTGTATTTGGGCATCCTCGTTCATTGTGGCTTAGTCATAATATAGTTGTTGTTGTATTAAATCGCCCGTTTACATGATGGCATAGTCATAATATAGTTGTTGTTGTATTTAATCGTCCGTTCACATGATGGTATAGTCATCATATAGTTGTGTTTGTATTAAGTCGTTCTTTATAACCGAACGGATGAAAAAAATACAGAACATATAAACAAATTGAGAACATATGTTCATACTACCGCTCTTGACTTTTATGTTTGAAATTACCAATTCATTGTCATATTCCTTACAATATACAGACCAATGAATCGAAACAGGTTACAACTCTCCAGAACATCTTTATACGCCAGTACTTGCAAATGATGACGATCATAGTAAAAGGTAAAGGTTCGCACACAATGCAAAAACAAAGTTCGGTAGAATAGTTTTCTGCTCAAACAATTAATTCTGTACCTAGCGACCTCGTTTAAAAATGATGAGAGAAACAAAACAGTATTTTGTTGCTGCAATAGAAAAGTCAATCAACAATATATTCGGATATTATATAAAGGGCTGTCGAATTTATTACGATATACTACAAGAATCAGTTCATAGTATGACTTTACACAAATATAAGGAAAAGTGGGAAAGAGACCTCGAAGTAAGTAAAGTGAATGGAATCAAATAAATAAAGTACCTTTTATTTCAAATCTAAATTCAAAATCAAGATAATTCAAAACTCGATTCTACATAGAAATTTCCCGACAAATAATCTTTTATTTAAGATGAAAATTAAAGATGAAAATAAATGCAGCTTTTGCGAGGAAGAAAAAGAGTCCATAGGTCCTCTCTTCTTTGATTGTCATATTATAAAAATATATGGAACAAAGTTAAAGAATGGATAGAGACCAGAACATTTGCCTTGGATACCCTGAATACAGACATAGAGTACTCAACATGATAATCATTACTGTCAAGTACAACATCTTTAAAACAAAGCAAAATGGAATGAAACCAAATTTTACATACATGTACATTAAGAATGACTTAAAAAAACATATCATGGTGACAAATTTAACCTGCAAATATTCGACATTTATGACGTTTTGGTCAACCTGCCACTTACTTTTAAAGACTGACCAAGATTAATGTTGTAGTGCTATAGCTTTGTATAAGTGTATTTCGAAAACTCTTAAATTGAAACTAAAACCGACGCCTTTAATTGGGTAAACTATATATGTTATATATAATATATATATATATATATATATATATATATATATATATATATATATATATATATATATATATATATATTAACACAAAAAAACTTCTTCATAGTTCAAGTAATAAATAGATAAAAAACAAAAGTCTGGAAATGATTTAAATCCCCGACCGGTTTCACACTATTCAGTGATCATCATGGGGTCTTTATGACGTTGCCATGCTATGACGTCACAGAACAAGGGGCGCATAACTCTTGACAATCGATGCGTACCCACAGATTGGTGACGTCATTACTTTACATCAATCACATATAATAATACTAACAGCAGTTTTTAGATATGGACAAAGTTAGGTGACATTAATTGCATTTAATTGTGGCTTGAAAAGTTTAATGAAATAATGTTCTTTCATCTTTCTCTTTTCATCACTGTTCGACATGACTTTGTAGAAGGGGAATATTTCTGTGACGTCATAGCATGGCAACGTCATAAAGACCCCATGATGATCACTGAATAGTGTGAAACCGGTCGGGGATTTAAATCATTTCCAGACTTTTGTTTTTTATCTATATATATATATATTGTATTGCATGATGTTATCAATTTCTGCCAATTGTGTTTAGTGTTTCTTGTATACGATGTGTTTCATATGTGTAATTGCAATGAACATGTACCACAAAAAGAAATTAAAAAACCCCCAAAAACGAATTTATTCGGACCATGTTAGATATTTTTCCTGAACTAATGTTGACATCAGAGGATGTTAATGTACATCATTCTGCACTAAATAGTTGGTACCCTGTTTGCTGTAATTTTAGGTTTCATAGAACCGGTGAGTCACTTCATTCACGTAATGCCTACTGTTATAAGATGGCTTCATTTTGATCGATCGTGTTCTCTGGATGGTATGGTCATCTCTACTATGACAGAAAACAAATCCGTCGCAAAATGCATACACTTCTTTCTCTTATTTCCATTCTTTGTATATGGATCTAAATGACAATAGATCAAACACTAACATCAAAACGTCATAATTTGATCGTCGGTTTATGTATAAATGGTAAGAAATTTACCTGTCACAACAATGATTTGCACATATATACACAAGAACATGGTAGGTAAGCGAGTTATATTGAACACAAAATGTGCCCTTTTCATAACAAATGATTTAACAGACTATACTCGTTGTTTTTTCTTTGCGTTTTAAAGCAAATGGTGGCTTTGAAAAATATTATCACATTAACTATGAAAATAATCAAAAGCAGTACTCAGGTAAACATAAACCATTTAACGAGCTTCCACGTAATAACATTTATGTTAAATTAAATGAGTTAACGATTTTGCATCAAACGAGCAGAGGTCGGAATCTTATTATATCACGAGTTTAATAAAATGGTGTTCCCCGGGCAAGACTTTAATTAAGGATACGGCTGTAAAGGGCAAAGTCCTTATTGTTATTGGTGTGTTTTATTATCATCATTTCACAGATCTTCAGATCGAGATTCAGCAACAGTCACTGAAGCAAACGCAAATAAACTTTATATTCAAACAACGTTTACTATACAAGTCCTCGAGCATTTTGGTTACAAAGGAAAAGTACTAAATTGCCCGGAGAAGCCGAATGATCGTATTTTTAACATAATTTTCGAAAACTGAAATTCAACCAAACTCTATCAATGGAAAAGTTTTATTGGCGTGTTTATTATTATTCCTCTTTCGAGACTTTTTTGAACAAAATTCAGCCAAAACAACATGATATTTTACAGCCAAATTTCATATACTAATAGTCCTCATTATGGACTCACGGTGCGAAGCTTTTGTGCCAAATCAAATGATTAAATGAAGGCCAAGCTCGACCCAAATTTCGGAAAATTAACATGGGACAATATTCAAAATGCACCTAGAGACTTGCACCTTTTTTATATGATACGCAATTTTCATAAAACTTTCAGGGAGGATTTTTAACCATTTTGTCGAAGTGGCGACTATATTCTTGACTATATTCTTTACGTATCTTTTCTGTCCTTATAGTCCTTTATCAAAAAAAGCATTCCCGAAGATACGCTATCAATGAGCTTATATTTGCACATCATGAAGCTGGAACGTTGGCTGTTACTGATTTATTGTAGGACCCACAAATGTGCTATACTGGTTTCGCTTGCCTATTACATATCTTATATTATATATATGTATATATGTATGTATGTATATACATAAAATGAATTTTACAACCATGGCGTCAACATTGCTTATTCGAGCAGTTTGCAAATAAGAACAACACACTTGCATGCACTTATCCACGTTTTTAGAGTAATGAAACTGGTTTATTTCTTTGAGTTTGCACCAAATCCTTACTGAACAGTTCTATATTGCAGACACATTTGCCGAGTCCCTTGCGGGATTCGAACCCCGGACCTCATGAACCGAAGCCAAATGGGTTAGCAACTACGCTGTCCCGCCTCCAAATCAAGGCAATAACAACCCCCCCCCCCCCCCCCCCCCCCCCCCCCCCTTCCCGCACCTCATTCCCTCGTTCGTTATAATATTAGGTACTTAAATCATGTCAGTGTGACTTACAATACACAAAGATGAGCTCTCAAGCTTTAACACTATTCTTTGGATTATTTGAACAATCTCTACCATAATGAGTAAGAATTTTCTCAGACAACAACGCTCTACTAAACGTCATCTTTTTTCGCCATTTCAATGTAAATTTTTAGACAGCAAATCCATTTTCAGGAACCCCCTCTGCAGTAGAGAGACGCTGTCTTTGAACAGCAAAGCACTCTTCCAGTGTTGCGGAAGTGTCTTGTTTTTTCCTATCGATTTTTCAAAGAGACTGTCTTTTAAGCAGCCACTCCTATATTTATGGTTCTCTGTCTCCAATTTACAATCTGTTGTCCATTTAAAAAATATTTTATTCGCATAGAGATTGAATTATCGCTTTGCCTAAATCACAAAAGCTTTAATTTATTCCAAAATGGAGGATACAGTCCCACGATTCAATCCTTGTTTTGTGTGTTACAAGAGCGCATTTTCGTTGAATGGTGTATAACTGGACGTAAATGGAAAGAGCTTTGGAGCTTTGTCGGCGATAATCTTAAATCACGCACAAATGACACTTGTAAGATACCCAAAGTCAAAACAGTATGTCTTTCGTTAACCCAGTATATTCATTGCTTTCGCTTTTGAAATTCAACATGCATGCATGGAAACTCAAATAGGATCTTGGATCTTCTATCTTTGGATGGAATTAAGAAGCTACAAAGACAAATTATTATGATTATTTGTATCATTAATAATGGTATTATAGATATAATGAACTATACAACAATAAACCTTCCAATACTGTTGCCCCACTGTATCATCAATCATCAAATAGAATAATACTGTGTCAAAAGTATGAATAAAAACAGCAACAGATTGACAATACTTTTTCAAGTAGTAAACCTATCCTTTCTATAAGAAATGGTCACCTATAAATCACCATCATTCTTTATCACTTCTTCAATTAAATCCAAAACCACTTATTCCGCAACTTATTCACCTGCCTTTATAAAACCCCATTATTCTACTTTTCTACCCACTCTTGTACCGACACCATCTAATCTACCACTACCCCTTCAAAACCTTATGGAAACTATAACATCTTACCTCGACCACAACTTCTACTTTAAGGTCACCATTTTAACTTTCCCACAACTTCTGCTAAACGCTAGCATCTGACCTCTCCCACAACTTCTACTAACTATTTTAACTGTCCCAAAACTTGTACTAAACCATCTTACCTCTCCCACAACTTGTACTAAACTTTAAAACCTCTCCCGCAACTTCTACTAAACCACTTTACCTCTCCCACAACTTTTACTAAACCATTCTACCTTTCCTACGACTTCTTCTAAAACGTCATCATCTCACCTCTAATACGACTTTTACTAAACCATTTTCCTCTCCCACAACTTCTACTAAACCATTTTACCTCTCCAACAACTTCTACTAAACCATTTTACCACTCCCACAACTTCTACTAAACGATTTTCCTCCCCCACAACTTCTACTAAACCATTTTCCTCTCCCACAACTTCTACTAAACCATTTACCTCTCCCACAACTTTTACTAAACCATTTTACCACTCCCACAACTTCTACTAAACCATTTACCTCTCCCACAACCTCTACCAAAACATTTTACCTCTCCAACAACTTTTACTAAACCATTTTACCTCTCCCACAACTTCTACTAAACCATTTTCCTCTTCCACAACTTCTACTAAACCATTTTCCTCTCCCATAACTTCTACTAAACCATTTTCCTCTCCCACAACTTCTACTAAACCATTTTCCTCCCCCACAACTTCTACTTAACCATTTTACCTCTCCAACATCTTCTACTTAACCATTTTCCTCTCCCTAAACTTCTACTAAACCATTTTACCTCTCCCACGACTTCTTCTAAAACGTCACCATCTCACCTCTCCTAAGGCTTTTACTTAGACTTTACCATCTTATCTCTCCTACTACGTCTACTTAAATTACCATCTCACCTCTCCTACTGCTTCTACTCAAACTTTACCATCTCACCTCTTTTACGACCTCTACTAAAAGCTACCATCTTACCTCTCCTTGCTTCTACTTAAACATCAATATCTTATATCTCCTACTACTTCTTATAAACTTTACTATCTCAGCTCACCTACTTCTTCTACTAAGACTTCACCCTACCTCTACCCCTGCTTCTACCAAATTGTCAACATCCCACTTTCCCTACTTTCTACTTAAACGCCAATGTCTGACCTCTCCTACTAATACACCCCTAATGGTTGAAATATTTCCAAGCGGAGCTAAACAATAACTCTTCCACTTACTACATGTACTTATACTAAAATGTCACTCTCTTACCTTTCCTAATACTTCTTTTAAATCGTCATTATCTTACCTTTCCTAATACTTATACTAAAATGTCACTATCTTACCATTCCTAATACTTCTATTTCAATCTCGCCATCAATCCTCTCTTTCTAGTTCCACTTAAACGTCACCATCTTACTTTTGCTCTTCCTTCTACTAAAACGTCAACCTCTTACCTTTCCTTCCACCCATACTAATATGTCATTATTGGCTGAAATATTGACCAAGAGGCGCTTAACAACGACTTACTCACTCACTTTTTCTACTAAAATGTCATTATCTTACATCTAATGTAAGTTGATTTACTGGAAGTACCTGTCTATATTCTCCTTTAACCTCTATTAGAAACACGGTCCTATCTAGATAGCACATTGGGATTTTGATATAAGTAAAATAGCTTGAATCTTGAATTTTACAAACACAAGAAAAATCCTTTTGAAACTACAGTCACAGTCACAGTCGGCATGTTTTTAAGGTTTTGAGGTCTTTAGGATTTTATCACAAGGATGTTACTTTCACCCTTGTTTTCAATTATTCAATCATGACATCAAGAGTTCAAACAAATCACTGCTCAGCTCCTAATGTTGTAAACCTGTTTGAATGTTTCGGAAAACACTTTTTGCAAAATAAAAACGGTCATGTATTTCAAAACAAGCAAGGTAAAATTTCTCACAATCTAATACTTTGTTATGGCGGTAGGTCTGGGCATACTTAACTAAATGTAATTTTTTAGAGATATTTTGAAGGTATCCAATCAGTCAAGAGTATTTACCTTGGGGAAAGATCGTATTTCACTTTCTGTAAAATTTGAAAACATCATACGTCAGTCGGTGAACATGACAACATCTAATATATCACAGAGCACATTAACCAAATGTGTGAAATTTTGGTTATGTAAATCTTCAAATGATATGAAGCTTTTTTAAAAATTTGACATTCGAAACATATTTTTGTACTAAGATGCCCATTTAAGAAACACAACCAAAACCTATTTACCAAATTACATCAATTGGCACAGCTACTGCAGTTGAATCCCGTTTCTGCATCAAAGAAATAAAACCTTTAAATTTGACAGTTAATTCAAATTATACTTAAACCTTTCCAGAATCCACACAGCACATGTTGCTTGAACGATTACGTTTAGTTTTTCTAACCAAAGTCGTAAAAATCGTCCCATGTGTTTGAGGCAACGTGTAATAGAAATGACCTTGGCTAACCTGATTTGCAATGGAGCGAACGATTCAAACACACCACAACAACCTAATTAGTTCAGGTAATGGATTTTTAGCCTTGCCCAAGCCCAATTACCCTGAGCCATAATGGGCCTGTGTCTTAAAGTTCCCCTATTTTCACATTGAGTAATCAAATACAAGAAGCTAAACACGCCCTTTGTCTGAATGGTCACTATCATAGACGTCAGGTTCTAAGAGAACGCCACGAATAAGAGGATCATCTGGTAGGACACCTTTGTAGGTGGCCAGATTCCCCAACATTTGTTTCCATTAGATCAAGTTCCCTTAATCCCTACAGAGCGAATACGCTTTAGTTTAGACCACCCTCAGCGATTCTGTTAAGATAATTTCATGATGAAATGGTTCAATTCCCAAGGTTCAGGAAAAGATTGTAGCAAATGAGTTCTAGAAGGCATCACCAAAGGGCAAGTTGTTACTTAAGCTAATGACAATGTATACCCCGTCTGTCATTGCATTGTTTTACAATCCCCGTCCTAAAGATTCACATAGCATATTCACTTTTACAACGGTATGTAGTCGCAGTATTGTTCTCACTAATCTATATATTTCGTTATGTATTGAAAATAAATTGTTTTTCACTCATATCCCTAAATATTTTCTTAAAAATGAAATGCAGTCAGGGAAAAAAAAGATAGGTTAATAATTTGAACGAACAAGAAAGGGACACATGTCTAAATCAAAGTAAAGGCTTTCAGTAAGGTATCTTGTTCCTTATGAATTAACTTAAAATGGCGTTCCTGGTCGAACGTAGCAAAACTTGAAAGTGCTATCAAAATCTTATCTTTCTATAAACTTCTAAGAACTCGTTGCATTTATTATCTTCCTTTTTCGTAATACCATGTCAGACCTTATAATCAAAAAACAACGAAGAAAAAAAGAAGATAAACATACAATTGTTTTTAAAATTCACGTTTCAATTAAATGGACATGTGTTTTTGTTCAACCGAAGAATAAACAGAAGCAGCAAGAAATACCAAAGATGAAAAAAAAGTTTTTAAAAAGTTATAACGAGAAATCACGTCAATTCCATAGAATGGCCCAGAAACACTTTGCCACGAGACATATTGCAACTGAAGTAAAGCGAATAAAAAAAATAAGCATGACCGCAAAATAAAAACCATTAAACGGCTTATTCTAAAATAGATTCGCCAAGGACTCTTGGTCGAGTGGATAACATTGAGATACATTCGGTTCGGCGATTGTTGACTGACTCGGTGGGCGTGGACTCGAATCTCGACGGGTGCAATATACCAACAGTACAACAATTTGATCAATGACTAATAATTTTATCCATATTGTATCAATGTTTCATTTTTTTAGTGTCCAAATGATATGTTTTTGTAAATATGTCATAATTATTTTAAGGTTCACAAAGCAGATAACGCTAATGGTTGTTTATTATTGACTTTATACACATAAGACAGCATGTGTGCAGTTGGAATAAGATTCCATGTCTGATGCCATTAACGTTGGGTAACACGATCACATCATCAATAAGATATGACGATACGCCTGCTACACAGAATCAAAGATGACTTAGCTCACCTTCTCCCCCCTTTCACTATCTTGTACGCCTGCTTATTCAATTTCAACTGATAAAAAGAGAAGTTCATGATCACATGGAATGTTTTAGCTCATTCGTCGTTGAGAGCGATGAAGGGTAACTCTTAGATGATTAATGATACGTATTTAATTTAAGCAGTTCATTGCATCACGCACTTCACTTAAGCGGCTGTGAGAGCCCTTGGAGTAGCGTTTCCAGCGAATATCTCAGATAGTCTGTGATTAGGGACATACCGAGCTGCTCCTTGTCGTTGCAAATAAACTAATTTTTCCATTGTTAGCATTGCTACTTGCAACATATTTCGTCTAGTTTAATACCAGGACTGGATTGAAGAAGACGCCAGTGTCGAAACAAAAACTGAAATCGTCGTTCATTTAACAATATCGGAACATCCATCCAATATCAAATAACCTTCAATGACTTGGGTTTCGCTCGTCGTACAAAAAATGATCTCCTCAGAAGTTTTAATGAGCTAAAGACATAGCATCAAACTGTTGGAAAATTATTCCCAGGAAGGCTGTAGCAGCCAATTTAAGCGCCAATTTGTCACGAAAAACGATTTAAATACAACTGGCCAAGATCAAACCTATCACGTGGCGTTTCTTTCATTTGTTCAAGTCAAGAACACAATAAGTTGATAAAAACAACAAATAGCTTTCCGAGTTAGCCTGCAATTATTTACACAGTCATGCGACCTTTCGACGCCTGACTATTGGGAAGAAAGGCATCCCTCTAGGGAGGAAAGTTGAGATGGTGGCGATAATGCTGACTTCAACATGAGAGATCAATAGTTTTAAGGAGAGTAGTTCCAGGAGAGTGTTCAACCTTCATTACTCGCCCGCAAACAGTCTACACATCAACATATTTCCATAACCAAGTCATATGGAAATAACCTATTGATTGAACTGCCATCATTTGGGGTTAATAACTGTCTTGTTTAACGGCATCGCGCCTTTATTCGCAAACACAAGGCGTCATTGGCCCCCTGCTACCACCAGTAGTACCTGAAAGTGTTGGATCTATAATTGGCTGAAGTTTCAAGAGCATCAGCCTCAGTACGCCTCAAACGTTAATAAAAGTACAGCGAAGTTCACAATGTCACTCTTTGGAAGCTTTGGAAGTCTCATAAAGTAACGACTGAGCCCTGCTTCATTTTCGACATTGTTAATGAATAATTTATGGAACTTATTATGCACTGACCAGATTATGATCACATTCCACATAAACCTTAGTTACCTCTGTTTCATGTTGAACACTTTCTTGGCTAGATATACAGAAACTGTTTGGTTGCAACAAAATGTTAATCTGTGCAATCAGCCACGATGTTACAAACTGAACATGCGGTCTTTTACCGTTATCGTTGACAGGACTGGAGATCCTTCTCATGTGCGAAGCGCACATACTTCTTCCATAACAGATATCTGTCGAAATCTTATCTGTGTAGATAAAATCGAATCTGTGTAACAAATTTTTAGTGCTGGAATTTGATAGCGCCGAGAAATATCGTCCCCTTGAAACAGAGGTCACGAGGGACGCTATAAGTTCAGTTAGTCTATGAAAATACAGCTGCATACCAAAAGTTTGCAAATCGAATGTAATTTGGCATGTCTTTGAGGCGTGAAAGAAACGTGAAAATCCGTTGCACCTTCACGCAATCGTATGCCATCGTATACAGTTAACCGTAATAGTTTTTGGCAGGTCCCTGAAGTGAAAAGGGTCAAAATTTCGGAAACAGTCATTTTTCTTTTTCTCCACAAAATCCTTTATAAGTAATAAACAGCTTTAAACACAAGTTATATTTGTTCGTTTGCATTAAGTCAATTTGATTTTGCTGTGTTTTGTCTCAGAGAGTCGAAATGTAATATTTTAAGGAAATCAAAATTTCGAAAATGTGACCCCTCATGTTCATGCCAAAATTCAATTTTTTGCACGAGATTATTAACCAAGAGAGATGCTTAGGCGGTTCCGCTGAAGTAATTTTACTGAGGTTAATACCAAATTACATGATATTTGCACTATGATACAGTAGTAAGTGAACAAACCTATGTAATTATTTGCATTTGCAATGAAGGTCTCAATAAGAAGTTTGTTCCTTAAAAAAATCTGCTTTAAGTGGCTTTATAATTGTATTCTGTGACATATCCGGTGGGTGTGTTTTCGCATGAGAGTTAACAATTGACTGCTCTGTCATATGAGGTTCCCAAAAAATTATTCCTAACGAAACGTTTAGCACTATCGTGAGATGGAAATCAATACCCTGAACGAGAGGTGTAAATACACTGTTCACACGCGCTGACAACTTTTATCTTTTCAATTTCATTGTTTTTCAAGGATCAGCCGGTTTTGTAGGAAATGTTGACAGGAGGGAATATCGCTTTAGCTATCTGCTGTCGCTTCATGTTTCATTCCAAGTCCTGAATCCAACAGTTATTACCAACTTTGATCGATGTTTGCTCTTCTTAATGTGACTTGTTCATTTCAAGTAGTCAAAACTATCTCGTGTGTAATAAACGACCTCAAACTTTATTTCAAAGAATTGCATTTAAATCAGGCGGGCTCTTCCAGATTACTCTGCTTGAGCAAGAACCTGTACAGATTTTACTTTCAAAACGTTCAATTATTTCAATAATTCGGTTTTAAAGCTTTTCACCTATGTTTAGTGATAGTCTTATCATTAAATGCGCTGACGCACAGCAAATTTCGTATGAATAACTAACGCACAGATAATGCATATCTCCTATGACCAACTGTCATATCAGTTGTCTAAAAAATATGTACTTATTCAGATCAGAGTTCGTTCTTAAAGTTCGGAAGAATTATTGCAACGTTTGTAACAAAGCCTCGTGAAATGCAATTTCAACGAAATATAATTTCTTGTCTACCATCTTAAGACCAAAAAACAGCAGCCATTATAGTAAATGCAACAGCATTCTTAAACTGATTTAAGTAATAGGTAAAGTTACAGATAAACTTTGTTTTTTTCAAAGCTGCCCCCATGCCCAGTTCGGCCGTTTTAAAAATCAATATTACTCATTTTGTGCACAACCTTCGGCCACCTTCCAGAGGTCATAGGATAGGCTTAATGAGAAACGTCTTAAAGTATATCAGTATTTTCATGTTCACTTCTGTACTCAACCGTGACACAGATAAACTTGCATTGAAATATATATGAAGCACGTTGATTAATGCAAATACGTCAATGTAATTTGATGTCACGTTAACGTTTAAGCGCCACGGAAATGGGCCAGTTATGGTTTTAATTACCTTACAAGTGACGAATACTTAACTTGACAGGTACAGTAATTTTTTTTCCGACAGCACTTACTCAACTGACGTCTCCCAGCGTAACCTCTGTTACTACGGGCCATATTCCTTGGTTTTGCAACAGGAAAACCGTATTTCTTTCAATCCATTCACATAGAGTTATATCTCAAAAAAATTTATGCACTGAATGAAATATGTATATATAAGAAGGAACTCAAGTTTCAAGTCAGGAACACTTCAAACGTTTAGTTTAACACAACTTTGATAACTTTGATTGTAGCAAGTCAGTATTTTACATTCGAAGTATTCTACAGTTAACCGAAAAACACTATAGGGAAGGAATAATTCAAGTAACATCATTTTGGCAGTGAATGAGTACCTGTAGAAAAATCGTGTATCCTCCTGTATAATGACACTTCTCGAGTTGTTACGAAAATGAGACCTAACGTGTCAGATGGATATTGCCTGTTTTAAAGTATTTTTAGGAGTCAACTGTTAGAATCTTCACTTCGATTGTTTTGTTCATTGGTCTCTCGTTTCAATGTTTTCCGTTTTGCCTCACTTGCCTGTATGATCAATAGACGCGCACTGTCATCCCAGCTTCACAGGTGTTTGTGAATGGCAGTCTGGCCAAGAAGATGTTCATTCGAACGTAATGTACTTAGTGTCCATCGCAGAGCAACACTTGACTCTTTTTCAAAGAGGCATTAGACCTTTGCTGTTTCAGAACAGATTATGAAGAGGACGAATTTCCCTTTTCTCATGCATATCCAGTGTCAAATATATACGTGTTAAGGATTTCAAAAACATACCTTTCTAGATTAATAAAGGGATTAGGATCAACTACCTTCAACATTGTAATCATTTCAAACTCTGTTAGATAGAATTCCTTTTAACCAAATGTGACTCTGTAACTTACTTTTAAAGTTGATTTTGTACGTGTACCAAGACCTTTCTACTGTTGAACGATTGTTTGATTGAATTTTTTAAATTATAGCAGTTTCGTTATTTTTACTATTAGTTTATCATCTGAATGAATGTGCCCTTAAGATATCATAATAACAAGAATATCGTGTAACATTTATTTTTTTCACTCATGTTATAATTTTAGGGCCACAGTAAGAAAAGTGTTAATGTAAATAGTTTGGTCTTTCGACCCAAGGAGCTATCCAGGATAAATAGACTATGCAACACTATGGAGGTGTAACGTGGAATGAGTGCTATACAAACACAAGCAAGTTTAGGCCCTGTACATATATAACACATGGTGCCGTCTTACATCAATCTATTATTAGTTTGCACGCCAGAGTGCCAACCTCTAGCTTTTTTCTTGCATTATGCTATGGGTAACAATCAAACAAAAGTGCCAACCCCTAGCTTTTTTCTTGCATTATTCTATGGGTAACAATCAAACAAAAGTGCCAACCTCTAGCTTTTTTCTTGCATTATTCTATGGGTAACAATCAAGCAAGAGTGCCAACCTCTAGCTTTTTTCTTGCATTATTCTATGGGTAACAATCAAACAAAAGTGCCAACCTCTAGCTTTTTTTCTTGCATTATTCTATGGGTAACAATCAAGCTAGAGTGCCAACCTCTAGGTTCTTTTCTTGCATTATTCTATGGGTAACATTCAAACCAGATAATACAATACAGATTCCTGCACAGAATTATTTATACGAAAAGAGAATTGTTGAAAATTAATCTTGTCGACGATGATTTATGTAATTTCTGCAATGATGTTTCTTAGAGTATTGATCATGTATATTGGTATTGCTGTGAAACCACTAAATTCTGGACTGAACTTTGACTTTGGATAAATACATTATTAGAACATAAAATAACAATCTCAAAATACTTGATCTGGTCTGTTACACTATATAACAATGTTCTGATAAATTAAATAATAATTTCTGCACAGAAATACATAAATATATGTAATATTAAAAAATGATACCAAAATTGAACAACTACCAAAACATCTTGAATGAAATCTAACTCTGCAACCTATGGAACAAATAACTCCCCCCCCCCCCCCAAAAAGAAAAACAAAAACAAAAACGAAACAAAGACAAATATATATTCTAACAAAATACAAGCAAAGGGAAAACTTACATCATGTTCTTACATCATTCTATGGATAATATTCAAGTCGCAATGTCAAATTTCAGTTTGCTTTACTACATCATTTTAAGGATAATATCCAAGCAGGAGGTATGGCATTAATTCATCAATAACAGTTCCTACAAATGCGTTCAGAAAACAATACATGGTTGAGTGTTATTTAAAGTTTGAATTGTATTATTGCTGTAGGCCAGGAGGTAGGAAACTGAGCAGACCGGCTTATCAAAAGAAACTCGAGGGGCTTTTTCATCAGTGACGCTATATTCGCAGACAGACCTCGTAAAACGTGAACAATCTCGAGGATACATGTACCTTTAAAAAGACCAATTTGCAAATACATTTATTAATAGACTTATAAAAAGTGTTTTCGATTCATATCAAAATAGGAATTTTATAAATGTTGCCATACAGTGTTGTATACATTTTCTACAAAAATGAATAAAATTGCTGAATTGTTTTAAAGTTTAAAGTGAAAATACAGAATTTTGGTGATAAAATATTGCGACAATCGTAAAACAGTTGACTATCTTTCATCCCAAGGTAGTAACAGTATTCAATAATAACTCATAAAAATTCTTTTGCACTTATAGTATATTAAAGCAGATATACAATTCTAAGCTTTACAAACTTTTTAAGTTAAGATTACAATGTGGACTTTTAAGGTTTTTCGTTAGTAAATCAAGTATTTTGGAGGACAAACGAAACTGTGAGCTTGAATAGTCCGTGTTAAATCATTGTTTTGATGACAATTCTGATATACGGGATCACTTCTCAAACCAGGAACTCCAATAAATCATCATACTAAAGGTCCTAAGCTAAACCTATCTTCATCTGCGTTAAATTTACCACCGTATTGAAATCTCTAAGTTTGCCAGATAAATTTGGTTATAACGAAACGTTTTTCGACGAACAGAGACAGACCCAAAACGATTTCGAACCTGTATTCAATTGACCATTAAAGAAAAATGGGATTGCTAACTATTTAAAGATTTGGCTAAGAATCAAAGAAAGACTCAACACACGGCATGGCATCGATCGTTGTATTAGAGTAAACATAAAGCTTTTCTTGTGGCGATGTCCCTATCTTGCTTTATTAGTTCACTGAAGACAGCTTGAGTTTTGATTGGTTAATCAATGACTGAGTTTCTCCTCAGCTCTTCACACCTCGTGCAAATACTCATAATATTTTCACCCAACTGTGTTGAAATAAGTGGCAGAGCTTCCATTCACCCACTCAAAGACAAATAAGAGGCCATTTAAACCGCGCAGTGTAAGAGGAAGATGGTAATTCAATGACCTGGAAATAGTTTTCCCAAGAAACCGGATTTGGGGGTCCGATATCATTACTGTGATTATTGTAATCATCTCCACACAGTTCATGTTCTAATCCAAGTTTGTCAACACTGAATTTTTATTGTGTTTGACTGAATACAATATGATTACAGGGATTGGTAATGTCCAGGAAGCATTCGGAATCTAACCTTTGAAAAGGTTGTTATTCATTTCATCACTATATTTAATCAAGGCATTTAATGATTAGCCTCTATCGAACAGACTACGTTCACTTGATATGAGATCATTTCGAAAACTGCAGTTTATTTGTAAAGGTCTTTATCATTCAGTCATGTGATTAATTTGAGGAGATATAAAAAGTTCAAATATAAAATAATAACATCGACGACAAACTTTTGAGAATTGAGAAGTTACTGATTAATAATCCGTTATGCAAATGTAAAAGACTAATTTTATCTGATTTCATTTTGCAATTTAATATTAATATGATATCATTTTTAAAAGCTGAGCTGTACAGTGAAAAATGACAGTTTAAGTATTTTGTAAAATCCATTTTGATAGGCATTATGAATAATTTACGTTTGATGACGGACAGAAAAATCATTGATTGAATATTTTGCGGAGAATTACAAGAATTACAAACTTATAGCAATAATCATGCTTTTGAATAGATACTTTAAGGGGCAGTAGCACGTTTTTTTAAAACGAAAAATACAGTGATCTCACGACAATGAAAATAAATGATAACTTTTTCAAGGCATTGCTTTTTAATCAAAAGAAGAAGTTTTAAAACGAACGTACCATGGTCGCTGAAGCTATGCTAATTAAAAGGTATTTACAGAAAAAGGTGATATTGCTAGATACTTGACTATTTTTTTACGACTAAGGATGATCGGGTTGAGTAATAAGATGTTAGGACCCTCTGAAGACAATACATTTGACATTTACTAATGTCTAATGGGGACATTTTTAAGACAATATGTGTTTATAAAACGTTCTACAGCCTATACAGTTTACGTATGACTTTGTAAAATGATGTCCAAGATCATTGATACGTATGATAAGTTCAATTTTTAATTTTAGTTACAGTAGTGACTTTTCAGAAATATCAAGGTGTACTCTATTAGCACTTATATGACAGTATTTACAGCAGTGCTCAGTTACGAGGGCGACTGAAGGACAAAAAACTAGGCAATTGAAAGGGACAGTATCACGCTGTTAAAGTACACAAAATGATCTCACGAAATCAAAAATGAATGTTTCAAATCATAAGGCAATCTGTTTTGATAAAAAGAAGAAGTTTTCAAACGAACGTAACATGTTAGATTACGCCACGCGAATCGATTTCCCCGCCATAAAAATTATTAAAAGGTGTTCATCCTAAAATTGCCAGCAACAGTTCTCACTTGATACTTGATACTACAAATACTTGTGTTTCAATCGTAAGGTGTTTGACCATCTGAATATAATGCATTTGGCATAACATAAATCTGATGAGGGAATTTTGAAGAAATATGATTAAAAAAATTGGCAGAATCACAGTGTCAGCCCACGTTTAAAGTTATTCAAACCGACTATCCGTAGTTGTAGAAAGACATCATGTAACAAGCGACAACTGAGGCCATTTAAATGTGAACATATTTTAATCATTTGAAATAGAGAAACGGTTTCGCGTAAAGTAACTGCTAATCTTACGTTAATTACGTCATTACGATTATAACAACATTGTCATGCAATTTGTAAGAAAAAATTTCGAGAGAGCTCTTTACTTGCCAACAAATTTTGCTACAATTGCTTTTACAAGATTTTCCAACTTCTTCCGTTTGAATCATAGAATGATGATGGTGATAACTTTGTCCTCAGGACAAATACATGTTGGAAATTCGGATTGTGACAATGCACCCTGCAGCCAGAATGCAGTGCCAGGTAAATCGTATTCTATCCTTATTATGCCGAATGTTAAGCAAGGAAGCAACAAATCCAATCTTTTAAAGGCTTTTAGTAAGCGCGACCAGAAATTAACTGGAAACTATTTCGTGTGGATAAAGAATGTCTTTATGCATTCTTATGTCGTCTTTGTCATGCGAGTGATGATTTCCATTCCAATAGTATACGCTTACGTATGTACGTGTGAATGTACTAAGGTGGTCGTAGTTTTAAGGAAAGGGAGATGAAGTGAAGATTGTCTTCTGAAAGGAGGGCCAGGCCGTCGCAACAATAAACAATTACAAGACAGCTAATTAACTTTGTGCAGAGGAATGTTCATCTCAACAAACCTCTATCTCATGCTAATTCTATGAGCAGTTGAATGACAAGTCATCAAGACTTGAATTGCTAAGAAAATACTGAGACCGATGTTCGTGAACCCCAAGCATGTCCTAGTGAAAGTGTTGAAAAGTGTTGAAATACATTTTCATTTGGCTACACTTTCAGCAATATCATTGTCGATAATGATTCAATTCAGCCTCCCAAATTGGAACAGGGGGTTCCTTTCAGTTTGTGAAGCCGCTGCGTTCGAATGTTTACTACAAGCATGCTAGATTCTAGTAGCGAGACCTGAAAAAAGCTTGAGCTGCAAAAATTGATTGACGAATTGAGAAGGTCGGAAAATGAATTAAAAGCTGCTCGAAACTAATTATGGTGGATTTAGTGATAGTTTTACGTGACTTTTTATCCTCTCTCTTCAATTTCTTTCTCTACAGTGTCACAAATGGAAGTCTCAGGGTGTGCATTTTAGCAGCTAAATCAATAGAGTTCCTTCAAAGAAGCAAGGTATAACAATGACCCAGTCTGTAGTGAGTGACTGACATGGGCTTAAACATCATATTGTAGTTATGTCCAAGTCGGCTATTACGTCAATTACAAATTACAAGCAAGAATACTTTGTTATTACACTAGATTGCATTTATTTTGTCCTGCGTGTGTTATTATACAGTTATTATTGTGGATTCTTATTAAACTGTATAAATTATTAAAGTACTAGTCTTATCATTATTGAATGCATATCACAAAATCACGATTCTCCATTGATACACTAATGACGGCTATCTTATGATCATCTTAGAAATGATAACAATGCTATTTACATGAAAATTTACAATATCGTCATTGAATATTATAATATCGCTCATTATTGTTCTCTATTTAAACAAGCCCAAAGACATAAATCGTTTGATCATGGATGCTTTCTTGTCTGGCTATGGGATTGTGGGTTCGCATTCCACAATGCAGTCCTCTTGATTTGGACTATTGCACATTGTGTGATACCAAATATAAAACAATATACGCAATGTTCCAAAACAAACATATCTATTTCATAGGTCGATAAGTATATGTGAAATGAGTAAAAGAAAGAAATCTTTAGCAAATGCTGACATCTAAATAAGTTTAAATTATACTTATGCCTACGAATACGTGAATAGCTGAGTACATGAATTGTAACTCGTATATATATATATCGATATCTGTTTATCTCCGATGGTGAAATTGACACCGATAAATGTGAAAATGAAACAAGAACCCAAGAACGGATTCGTATGAATATATGGCTTAGAGCCACGGGCTTTCTCATCTGGCAAGATGAGATATTTCATTAAAGGTTTTGAAAAGATGTACGAGAAAAGTTAACGTTACTCTTAAGATGATATTTTAAACAAAACATTATTGACATTTCTTATCTTACAGTTTCCTTAGGGGTGACATTTACATTTATAGTATAGATTAAATGACATCTATCACGAAAAAAATAATTTCAAAAAGTGAAATACTAGGATAAAATTCATATTTCATTAGATTATCGGCATGACTTGGACTTGTCACCTCGTTTAACGCGAAAACAGTACTGATATGAATGATCATGGTGTAAAAACTAACAATTATTTCGACTCCGATGGATTCATCAATTTTTTCCCTTTGAAGCCACATCGTGTTCGTCACTTCATGCTCAAGTATTGATGAATATACACCTAACGCATATTGCCTTTTCTTAAATCGTACATATCAGCCTTTACCGTTGATAATGATGTTATGATATTGAAGCATAACATATGGGATATATCCACGTCAACACAAAACCATCGCTCGAGACGAAAGCTAATCTCTTAATTACGAATCACTTAGAATTTTGATAGCACCAAAAGGTGAGGTGACGTCTGATCTATCAACGCCCTATTAGCGATAGTCAGAGTTCCCATCAATAACCAAGGGCTTAAAACTTACTTTGCGAATAGGAAACTTCATCTCTGAGGACATTGTCACATTTCCAGATATTTCATGGCGTCTCTACGTACTTTTGATATAACACCTTTCTCATAATAGTAAAAATTTCAACTGGAGACCCATTGTTAATGTCAATTCTATTAAAAGTCATTCATTGTTTTTGACAAATCGAAAAAACCTCACAAAATTATATACAATAATGCTTGTTTTTATTTTTTAAACTCTTCTTATCGTGATAGAGTCTGCATATGATGAGTGGCATTACGCACTTTCATCGCCTATTACGCACAACATCTTAAACACTATTGTTATTAAGAAACAGAAAATATCACCTGAGTGTCTATTGTTTATCAACAAACATGAGATTATATATTTCATTTTAAATACGTTTTTATAACGTTTTCACGAAATGTGTACATTTCTGTAATCTAAACTCGTAATGCGATGCGAAGAGGTCACAGTGAATACATTTAGACGTCGCCATGTCTATGTTGTCACAGCATAGTAAAATCCTTACTTGATGAAGTAAAACAATTGTGAGGCAATGTTCTTGACGACATGTAGGGCACTGTTCCAAACTACTAGCAAAACCTAAGTAATATCTTTTGATCTACTATAAAAGATTTCTCCCATGGAATTTTTTTTTTATCAATAATACAATCTTTGAAACAATTTGCTGCTTCAATAAACAAAACACTAACCCAAACTTACAGAAGGTATAAGATATTTCGACGTTTAATTTCCTCTTTGAAAACCATTGATTATGACGTTTCGCGCGGATTAAAAACTAAAACCTTTTATCAATTAAAGTTGCTGGATTGATGTTACGAGGTCGCCAATTACTGTTTTGAGTTCTTTGTAAAACTGAACTCTACATATTTTTTCTGTTGGGTTTCGAGAACGCTGACAGAACGTCTCCTAGGGAGCTACAGTTTTATACCCTTACAGTCGTGACTTTGAAAGCAGACTAAAAACTAATTTATGACATTTGAAATATGAAACTGAAGTATTCTGACCTATAGCTGGCAAATGAATTATCAATGGAAATCAAACCAATTTATTGACATATTTTACAATCTTCATATGACACATACTATCAACGTTAACAATTTTGTTTACATGTAAGGATTTCATGTAGGAAAACACAAGCATTATCGATTCTTTAATTATATTTCATATTATTAGATGTGACGTGATTTAGCGTTTAACACCGCTTTCAAGTGTAATTAACTTATGTCACAGCTTCTGGTATCATTGCAGATAAAAAGCCCACAACACTATCGTGGTGAAACCTGTGGGCATTGACTGGAACTAGCAAGCCATGGTTGGTTCCGCTCTGAAGGTTAGTGTAGCACTGTACTCACACCTTACTATATGTAGATGTTCTCAATTGCATACAAAGTTGCCGAGCCCCTGGCGTTATTCGAATCCCGACCTCTTGATCTGAAGCCGAAAGCACTAACCACTGCGCTACCCCCCCATAATATTAGACTTTTAGAAATAATTATCCTTGTATTTGGGAATGAAAAGACACAAAGGATTGAACTTGTCTTAAACATTGAGCACAACGTCGATGTGCGGAGAGGGTTATTGATAATGCATGCAGCCCACAGTAAGACATTGCTGCTCTGTACGTGTCTCGAACACTAATGAGAATATGCCACAATGCGAATGGACTGGCTCTAAGTTAGTCCCAACTTCAAACACATGCTCTGATTAAATTGTACACGGCAATTAGCAACATGTTTCTATTCGAGAAGATGGAAGAGGGTTCTTGGGGTTCTTACTTTTATCTCCAACAGACATCACTTCACTAATTTGGTATATATTCATTAATAATCAGCAATGTTCCAAGTCCAGGTACTCAGACACCGGATAAATCTTTCAATCATTCATGATTAAGTTATCTTTTCTCCAATCTCTACGTTCATTTATTCAACATGAACGCTTCAAGGATTCAAGTATAACTCAGTGAGTAAAGCTAAAAAAGGATGTGACTTAACTATGATATTGATTTGTCACAAAGTATAATATCGATTGTGATAAAGAACAATATTTTGAATTTCATGACTTTCCTAAATATTCATATGCTAAGTTTATTAAAAAATGGGAACAAATTGATCCCAATACAAAAAATTCTGACAAATGAAATTCCGTTCATTGAAAACGTGATTACATTATACAACTGCCTCCAGCAATATAGATGGAGTCAAATATCATTTTGTTTCTGTCGTGTTTTACAAGCATACCGCCTATCGTTAGCGAGTAATCATTTATTGATACATTAGCAACATCTGAGATTAGTCAGGGCAGATAGCATCAGTTATCACCTACCAGGGAGCTGTACTCGAGAAACACAGAGTAAACTCAGTCGAACACGCGATGCTTATGTACCCAAGAAACCAAAGTCTATTAATATTGATCTGGCTTTGAAGATATCTGTTGATTGAAATATTTCCCATTCTATCTAAGTCAACTCATCCCGAACAATATTTATATGAGAGCCTAAACAACCATTAAATATCGCTAGATAAGCATCGCTATGTTGACTGTCAGGACACGACGTACATTTACATTATTGGAATGTAAGAGGAATAAAATCAATACTGTAACAGAAACAGGGCTGCTCGATATGCCAACAGTCGCTGATGACAGTTTAAACACCATCAAGGAAGTGCGAAGCTGTGAAACAATTGAATCCAATAAAGTTTCATTGTTGTTGGTCAATACCAATCTTTATTGCCCTTTTCGGTACACTGCTACAAGTGCCTGTCATGCATTTCATTTCCTAATGACATTTATGATTTTTTTTGGTCAGGAGCTGAAAGGCTACTTTAAGCAACATCCATTCATATGTTCAATCTCACCTTTTCCTCGTAAAGGGTTCCATTAAGATGTTACATTTGAAACCGTTTCAAATGACAAGACACAGTAGAACATATCATTTTATGAATTTTAAAAAAGGTTTCAATGCCATCAAATCAATATCTTAATTCAATCTTTACCTCATTTCCGTTTATAAAGATAATCAAATATCATAGCATAACTGAAGAGGCTGTTACATGATTTGAGATAAATAATTCAAAGCTAAATTTTACAAAGTTAGCAGCAAACAAGATTAAATGTTTTAAAGCATCACAGAAGAGAAGTACTCACCGAATTACGTGGCTTGTTCTTCCACCACTCAAACGTGTCGTACTTGTAATCTCCTTGCAATGAAGAACGCTTTTCTCTCTTGCGTTTTGGACCCACTTTAGGGACCCGTTTGGACCGGGATTCCTGTAAGTTAACAGCAGGAGGTTTAGGCTCAACGTACTGTGTCTCCTCTTTTATCTCCACACGTTTCTCACTGTCTCTGTATATCCTCCTCAACCCCCTCAAGTCCTCCTGTAACCGTGTAATCTCAGAGTATCCATACCACAGTGAAACTCCAAATAAAGCAGTCAAAATGAGGGTGAGGATATACAACAAACGAATATGAATCACAATATTTGCCGTCTCCTGTGGTGTTTTCTCTTGAGTAACTGTCTCAGTCTTTGAGTGTGACATTGTGGACGAAGGATTGATTATGTCCTAGAATATCACTGAAATCCGAGAACAGAGCGCTGGCGACGACTGTGTATCAGGAACGTGGTCCAGCTTACATACTGACAACCTTCTGGCTGTAGAACAATTTGACTTGTATTCGAGCCGACTTGGTTCTACATCTCTTCTAATCGACGAGGTGTCTTCTTCCTCTTTATAGCATGCTATCTTATCTCTACTGACGTGATATATACTATTACCAATTTCTTACGGCCAGTTAATGTTTGCTAAAGGTAAAAGGACGGATGCCGTTTAGTTGGGTACAATCAAAGTGAACACGGCTATATAGTACCAGTAAAGTTCAATAAACTGTAGGAGATTAATGTGAGTATGTAACGGCGGAACAGGAGAAGCCGGTATGAGAATCGTGCTATACACCTCCGCACTTCACACACATATCTTCTCGATATCTGCAGTAACTCCTCTCAAAATGATGAGTGCGAGTGGAAAGAAGCCAAAAAGAAAAAAAGATCCAGATGCAGATTAATGTCACGTAGGTTGCGCCCACTGATCGGTGTGAGAGGGTCTCTCTTTACATGTATTCACCTCCCCGTCTCATCACCGATTTGCTAAACGATTTCCTTTAATCCTGATGAGTTTCTTTAATAATGATTCTCAACACAAGACGGACTCTAACTGTCTGTCAACAGGCACTCAGGGATGACCGAAAGGATAAATTGGCTATCAATTATAGGCGCGGTAGTCAAGACGAAGCTTTTATCTGCAGGAGGTGTTGGCGAACGCTCTGTTATGACGGGTTTGGATCTTGCGCATTGATCTGCTGAGACGCAATTTCATTACGTTAGAACACTTAAGCTAGCAGTTCTCGTGTGTGTCTCTCGGACCAGTCCACCAAGAAACTCTTCTGTCTTGTGCATGGTCCATATAATCCCCTACATGCGGGTTCAGCAATGAAGGACAGCTTTAGTCTTTGTCAAGAATGGAGGTGGCTCTTCGACCCCCATCAATAATTTAATCCCCCACAATTTGTTGATAGAGTGAATCAATACATCAGTTAACTACCGAAACGCTCCAACGTCTATTGTCAAGCTCCTTCCGTCCCAATCCGCAACACGTCGGCTCTCCTCCACTTAAACGTCGATTTGATGCCAAGTCGTCAGAATTAATATTTAATATCTTCAAATGTCAAAACGATGTCCCCGCATATGCAAAGTACGCATTTCCGTGGCAATGTCTTCTTTCATGTTCTTTTAAATATTCAATTGAAATGTATCAAAATGATAAATGCAGGTTTCCGCCCCAATGGCATGTTGATCACGAGGGCTGTAAGAGAGTGGTGACAGACGAGGAGGGACGACCTCAACTCATATGTATTTTCTTCTAGTCTTCACTTAGCCCCGTGTCTGAGCGCCTTCAGATGCAGTTACGGCGATGTATCAAAATTCACATGAAGCCCCACGATTGATCTCAATGTCAACTTCGCTATTTAAAAGGTCTGAACTTGACCGCGATTGATACATATACTTATCAGCCTTGCTTCGTATTAGGCACGTCTGACTTGACGTCTATCAAATACGTGTAGTGTCCGTTAGTTACACCAGAAGCATCTTAATTCTTTTCTCTACAGTATGATCACGCTGTCAAAGCTCAAATGCTGTGGGCAGCGTCTATATTATCTAATAAAAGCAAACACAGCGGGTGTCAATGTTCGGCGACACGGAATAACACACTGTTTGATTGAAGGCTTTGTGTCCCGGATCGAACTCCGCCTTTCACAGAGGGCAGGTCTGTATGTTCCCAGTGAAACAAGCAACCACGGTGCAAGGATTGGGAGCTGATTTATTCCTCGTTCTAGGTTTCCGTTGTTGAGGCCATAAAGCTCGCAAAGATAATTGGTAACATGTCGACGACAAGCACTCCACCGAGAGCTAATGCGAGAGAAAAAATATCAACTGCAGAACATCTCTGTGGAAATGGTTCGTGAATAATCCTTTGGAACCTGGCGTAATCGTTCAATAATATTTTGATAAGAAGAGTTTGTTTAGGTTCATCACATTATCTGCTCTGGAGGTGGCTTTTCAATGTTAAATTGGATATTGGTACACACGGCAAACAAGAGATATTTGATAAGTTCTATGAGAAATATTCGATGAAGATTAGGAATTTTTTCTCATGGGTGAATTTAACCTTTGCCAAGAATAACTAAGTGAATTTGAAATAATAGAAAATCTATGAGGAAAAATAAATAACTCGGTCCGAAACATTAACGTTAAATTACAGATTCAATTTATACTTCTTTTTATGTCAAGTTAAGTCTAACAAGAATTGATTCAGAAGATGACCAATTATTTACGATATACAAATGTGGTCCTTTGCATACAGTACACCTA
Source organism: Phorcus lineatus (assembly GCA_921293015.1). Lineage (NCBI taxonomy): Eukaryota > Metazoa > Mollusca > Gastropoda > Trochida > Trochidae > Phorcus > Phorcus lineatus. The sequence goes on from OV121081.1 coordinate 53,905,524, forward strand.
AGTAAATGTATGAAGTTAAGCAACAATTGGCTCGGCTCATCGGTTTCGTGTCCCAAGTCATGACTTGCTCTGACAGTTTGACGGGAAATTTACTACCCCTCATTGAGACATAAATGGAGACTTCAGGTTAGCCGTTAAGCAAAATACACTATTGAAAATAATGCTCATCCATGCACCTAGTCCCAAAAAGGGTTTCTGATGTAGCATTGGTTTTGTGACGTTAAAGCTCTACAATCGTTGGCTGTGTAAAGAATAAGGTTAAAATGTAGAGTGCGTCTCAAGTCATGCACTATGAATATATATTCATTAATTTTCGAAGTATGTCATAGAAAAGTGCCATGAGAAGTAATTTTGTTGAAATATGTTTATCACTTGTCAAACCGATTGAGTTTTTTAATGATAATTTCAGTCTTGCATTGCATTGAGGCCAATAGCCTAAATCAGACTTAATTTTTTTACGATTAAAGATATTATTTAAAATGTGATAAAAGTAATCTCTCTGAAAAATATCTTTCGGGGTTATTAAAGTCTTTTTCAAATCAAGGAATTTTAAAATGTGTCAGTGTTTATCGACAGCGCTATTCTTAGCTATCTGAAACTGCGGTGAAATACTTGCATAAAAATTTCAAAAATTATCAAAAACGAATTTAATATCCCATTATATTCTGAAGAGGTAGTCAGAAACTGAATTCTGAGTCAGATAATTCAGCATTTCAAAACAGAGAGTGAAGTTCATTCCAAATATTTTAACACAAAAGACAGGAAACGACATTGAACGTGGTTACCAAACTGAAATTAGCTATTATCGGGGGTAGTGCTAAGACACCGTCACGGGGGTGATGTGATAAATCTGATGTCTTGGATATGAACCGGGCTTAGACATTTTGAATGTACTGAAGCTTTTGAACTGATGATTAGAACACGCTCAAGAGCAAACTCTTCACAGCCCAGTCTAGACAGCACATGAGAGTACAGGAGTCTTTACTACATTGTGGGAGTTGAGGTGTTGTGCTTGACCGATTCACCTTTTCATTGATATGAGCAAACCCGACATATGCTGCATTCTTTTGCCGAACCATGGATGAATAATTTCCTTGGAATTTTGGTTGGAAGAATAACTAACAAGAAAACTTACGAGAGAATTGACATTAGACTTCCAGCCTCTGATACATTGGACGACGTCTTTATTCTCTTTAATTGATTTCTCAGGATATCAATAAAACAGCAATATACAAAAAACTAGCTGGATATCGTTTGGAAATTACCAAGAACGGTACAACTCAACACCCCCTGAAGGTATTGACTCCGTCGCTGGCCATTTAAACCTTGCTTCTTCGCCCAAACATCTATTGTTTTAGATCAGCGCCCTCTTCGGCAAGGAGTTGCTTTTCTCTTGCTGTTGGCAATGCTTCAAGGTTTAAATAAGCCAGTCAATAGGGCTGGCGTAGGTTAAGAAATGCGGGGGAGTTGGATAAAATACTGCAAAGGGACAGATCCAAGATAGATGTTTCGTACAATAGAACTATTTCAAATTAGAGATCATTGTTGGATATTTGAAGGTACTTTTGTTAATATTGTCTTCATATTGTCAGAGAGGATTACATGATTCAAACCCTTTTGTAATACAGATACCAGATCCACCTCTCGCGTAGTCTGCATGGTATTGTAACAAGTAATCGATGCCAGCATGCATTTGAGAAACATTCTATTCAGCTTAGTTTCCTTGATAAGGTAAACTTGAACCTGTGGTCTTTCTATAAAACATATTTTGTAAATTATTGATCCAAATTAAGAAATTCAACTGTCAATGTTTGTTAGAGCGAGCTACTCTTAAGGCTAATTCCTCAATTATTTTTTTCACTCGTCATCATTTCCAATTAGGAATTTCAAACATGAGAATTTCTGCTTTGGAGTTTCGAAGAGAGCGCTTATTGCAAATTCTATCTTTTTCATCATGTATTTTTCTAGACACCTTGGAAATTTAGACATTTGTAATTGACCAAAACATTCTTTCCACCAATATGACAAGTCGCTAATTTCAACTTTGTCGTTAAGTCTTAATAGCGTAGGTTTGACTTGAATTTAAAGTATTCTGTAGATTTCTTGAAATTATACGAATATTTCAGTGACTCGACCTGACAGGCGTTCTCCATATCAAAGCGAAAGCTTTTCACTTCAAAGGGCTTATCATGCAGCTTTTTCGGCAAATCACAAATGAAAATGACACATGCAAATATGTTGCACTTGACACTCTCATCAAACGTAGAACAATTGAAGACATTCTTTGAGGCTTGTTTAGCTGACTTTTACAATTCATTATTGATATTATTATAGGAAATCAAGCAAGTGACCAGCACTCAAGTGAAACTTTGTTGGTACGCTTTGATTAAAACAAACAATGTATTTTTTCAAGAATAACATGCTTGTTCAGGGTTTTATTATAAAATTTAAAAGAAACCCCCAAAACATATCCTATTTAGCATGGATCTTTATTTTCAGGACAACGAAGAAAATTCAGATATTCACCATTCATGGTGTTCAAGGAGATTAAATAGGTATCCATGGTAACAATGTTCTCAAAATGGTTTCATCGATTTTTAAAGTAACACTATACCTTTATTTGAAATAATTCATAGCTTCAAAGGTCGTTCAACATGAAAACTCTTATGGAAAAATTATTTTCGACATTGGGAACTGAAATAATTGTTACATTGATTTTCTGCGTATTCATCAATCGTCAGAAGCGATAACCAAGGAATGTGACCTGCTCTTGTAATAACAGCAATTCACATGATATAATACTGATTTAATCAGACAAAAGAGAACACTACAGAGATCACTTGGCATGGAATTATCTTTTAGAATGCCAATACACAATCCTCCTATTTCGTTATTCATACCGTTTGTTGTTCGAAGTATTTTAATATATGTTATGAAGATAACGAAAGAGTTAGTGTCGTGTGAACTACTTACATGAATGAATGCTTTACAAAATAAAAAAAACTCAGATACAGATACAAAATGATTTAAAAAGATAAACGTCAATTTGATATCAAATTATACAGTTCTCAGGCCACACCTCTCATCGTATTTTCCTTAAAATTTTAATGTAGTAGATGATTTTGTTTAATAAAAACTCTACACTATCTATCTTTGTGAACAATGTTGTGAGGTATTTTACATCTTCAAATTATCGCTAAATGTTTAATTACTTGAACTCATATTTACATGGATTTCATTTATAATTTTTTCAAACATCAACAACTTGGATCAGTACAAATGAACTTGTCACGAACTTGTACTCATATTTAACGACTTTGGAATACGATTTGTTCATCTATACTGCAAGGTTAGCTGGTGAAAAATGAATTTCAATTTCATGTTTCAATTATTTCACATTTTTACATAAACGGGGTATTGGAGTTTAAAAGGTCCTACTCATGTATTTCAAACATAATCCTTGCACCTGGAATGAATATCAGTTATTGCCCTTTGACAAAGTCTTCCCTGCTGTGCCAAATTCCCTGAAAACTTAAATGTAACCTCATTCCAAATGGTATGAAATGAGGAAAAACAACGTATCTTATCATTTGATAGAAACGCTTTTTTTACATGTTTGTACATATTATTCTTTAAAATGATGAACATGTCAAACGTTCAATGTATAAAGATACATTTTGTAAGATACAAACGTAAACGTCCATATCAAGTATTCATGTTTGTGAGGGTATTGCTGATGGTGTGTCACGTGGACTTAAGTATGTATTCTAAAAAATGTTATCAATGTAGTTCAGCTAATATAAATCTTTCAAAATAACAATTTTGGATGCTATGATTTTAAGTAACTTTAAATCATCAGACACGGTTTGCCGTTATTCACACACAAGACTGCTTAAAAAAGGTTGATGCGTATACACTGGCAAGTACAATGCAAAGAAACTTTAATACAATACTGTATACGGCAACGTATACGTAGGTAAATCACTTGGCTAATGTTATCTTATAATGAAACGTGCTTCTTTCCATTATATATTCTGAGGGTCTGGCTGTTTCGTATGGTTAAATCGTTATTAGATCGTTATCATCTGATTTATGACATAATTATTTCACTGTTCATCGGAAGTGCATGACAGATATATGACAGTATTGCTTATTAATGGGAAATATGATACGCTTTTGTGACTTCATCATCGAGGCTTCATAGCCATTAGGCTAATGTATCGGACTCCCATTCTCTTCTCTGTAAACCTTTGAGCATGTTGAAAGTGAATGGCACAGAGTCAATACACTACACACTGTCACCAAGTGCTTTTATAGCACAGGCTTGCATTACTTGCATCACTAAAACATTTGTCACGCAAGTTTCGTGAGTGTTTATAATTACATCCAGGAGCTTGTTGGAATAAGCTGTTTTCTATCGGTTTTTAGTTTAGTAGACGTTATATTGTTTTTTTAACAGACGAACAAGTGTTTGCCACTACAACAACCCCACGGTACGTTAATGGTCGAAGAAAGCCAACAATAAACGAATAAAAGAATATATACAAAACCTAGTAAGTTGCCTTTTCATCAAAGTGTTTGATATAATTCCTTAGAGCTAAATGACTTTGATGCTTTTGGAATCTTCCTTCAATACAGCATGGTATCACATTTGTATGAAATTCTTAAATTGACGCTTAAGGTATAGTGATAAACCTCTGTGTTCTTGAAATTATCTTATGGGGAACAGCACCTGCTCTGTGATCAATCTTTTTTTCATTTTTCATTTTAGACATCAATAGTTTTTGCATTCATTTGCAAACATTAACATGAAATTGCGTCACCAAAATGCGTCACAAACATGAAAAGGATATCTATGAAACACTGTTTCTCAAACATCAATGAAATGCTATGGTTACCTCGTTATCAAATTCAATGGAATCCTTTAAATGGCCCTCAAATAAACACAACATTTTCACTTCCTCTGAGGAAATAGCTATATAGTTATGTCCATGTATTATATATGTAATAGGTTTATGTAATAGAGAGACACCATCGTATCGCAAACAAAAATCTAGTTAAGGAAAAACAGCACAAATTCAGTTTTTAATACATACCTGAAACCAAAATTTAACTACATTAGAATTTTCTTATGAGAATGAAGATAAGACATAAGTATGGGTTATAATATATTATGTATAAGGACTATCGATTTTAGTATGAAATGTGACATTCAAAATATGGTTCAGATGATGTTGATCTACTTTTTAAGTGACAGGAACCGCGATTCAATCTTTTGACAAAAAATAGTAGTTTTGAAGCTTTCAGAACGAAGGTAAACTTACAAAACCATACGTCTATATCAGAATTACAATGAAGAATATATATATATATATATATATATATATATATATTTGTAAAACACGGCAACGACGTACATTCTTCAATCAGCCAATTTGTTCTTAGGTTTCGTGTACTGAAACAACGAACCAAATGAATGAACAGAGGATAACAGGCCTAACAAGAAAGAGCACTTTATCATGTTTTCCTCAAAATATCAAACAGTAACGAGTTTACGTCGACCTAAAAGCTCTTAGTTCTAGACAATGAACAAGTTAACTATTAGGTTATATTGTTAACACTCAATATTCGTAGAGAAGAATTGGTAAACGTTTTCTTGCAAATAGTTTCCTATTTGTACACCATGGTAACATTATATATTTTATTTTTTCCGACAATCTTATGTAAGTTTTCACTTGTACTTAAATACAGATTGTCACCGAACTCGGTGAAAAACAGTTTAATGTCTAAATAATTCAGGAATATATATATACAACATGTCTATGATACACGCGTTGACATTATGTAATTTCCCCTCCACAATCGTATGAGCAAATGTAAGTGTTGTCAATTCTTTACAAAATTAAAGTGCTGTTGTGGTTGCGACCCCTTTCCAGGTGTTCGATAGTGACAAGATAACCATTGATAATAAACACAAGATAATGTAATTAGAACATGTTTATGTAGGTGTATATATTTAACAAGAAAGGATAAAAAGCATTACATGATATTAATAGTAGACCATAGTATGTCGTTGGTCAGCAATCACGACGAGTGCATGCTTACGAGCGAATAACAGATTGATCAATATAGTCAGTGGTTTATGGCATCAATCTGTACTGATTCAGCGATTCCGTCTCTGCCACAGTTATTGGACTAACCCTTCTGCTTTACCGTGTATACTGTGCAGTGTGAAGGTTCATTTGATAGTATTGATACAAAATATCAATAAAATAAAAATATGAATACCAATCATATACAAAATTGCAGGAAAGGAATGCCCATACATGCTTTCGCGTTGAGGTATTAAGCAGGAAATACATTCCAAAACATACAACTTTTATCATACGTCTTTGAATGATTATTTGCAGAAATATTCATAAAACAGCCGTACTGTTTTAGTAACAAAGACACAAAGACACGTACTTTACCTCGGGAACGACTTTACCTCGGGAACGTTCTAGGGAATGAAGAAGCATACATCGTATACTCTAAATTTCACAAGAACTTGTTACCCAGGAGATTATTGCCTTTCTTGTATTACTCACATTAGTTCATGTTGATAATGGGAATCATTTATGAAATGCTACAACACGTTGTTCCAGTCTATCCTTGTAATTCTACTCAGTCTTATTACCATCAAATAGCGAAGCGGTTATAAAATGTGCTTAGTTAACCTTATTCTATATCAAAGAGACGGCACTTTAGACGACGGCAGACGTGCGATCAATGGACCGTTATAATGTACTCATATGCTAATCAACACAATGGAAATAGGGTCTGGTCTCCAATGTGCAGTAAGTAACTACTATATGTTGATAATGAAAGTTTTTATGTGATGGAGTACGGTATTTTTGTATCTTATAGCATGTAAAGTTAGTCGCAACAAAGTACAAATAGAAATATCAACCATAAGTCTTCTGTTATGAAATATATTTAAACGAGCTGATTGAAGTTACACGTATCAAATGCCTACTGATCCATTAAAGAAAGTGTTTTAGATCGTAATTTCAAACGTGAATGACACTCCATGTTAATAGAATCATGAGTCTAAGATATTTGACCTATGTTAACATCAATTTTGAGGCGAGTTAAACAAATTTCACGTCTATTTTGACAAGGACGATGGATAAATTGGTTTACACAGATACCACATTGAGAGTGAAAGAAGCCAGACCTATCTGACTGGTTATAGCAAAGATTTCTTGAATGGTTCGCTTCTAGTCGAAGTTATATTGAAATACCAGCCAGAAGTGTAGATCTTCTATTTATCTTGTATTAATGAGTACAAAATTCTGGTCGGGAAGCGATTGGATATCGTCTGCAGTGAACATATCCCTTGATAAAGATAAAGATGCAACCTCATTTCAATTAAAATCGGCATTTCGTATATGGGGATATTTTCGAAAGAACAAATACATTCATGCCTCTTAAGAAAATAGAATGTGGTGAATCTATAAAGGATTTAAAGAAAATGAAATAAAGGAATCTGACGATATAAAAAATAAAGAAGTTAATCATCGCTGTGAGGTCCAACTGGATCCTTTCCAGACTAATTTTGTTAAGAACTAAAAAAAGGATTTGTACATGTATATCCAGGTATTGAAAAACCGAAATAGAAATAGCAGTAAAATACGTTAAACATAGATAAAATGTCTAAGATGTTTCAGAGTTAATTAATTCAATGCATTTATTTAAGGTTGGCTTAGCTCCTGCTAACATGAATGTTTAACCAGGATATTTAGCAAATAAATATCCTACCTAGTACGTAAATAACTGAAATCGACATGTTTTAAAACACATTAACAGAAAGATAAACTCACATGGCAATCTTGGTAAAGCATTAACTGGACACATTATTAATTATCATTTCATTTTGTAATGCCTAATGCATTTACCCTATTTTGAGGACTTCCTCATTTCCATTCGGCCAAATTACAAGAACAGCACTGCAGCTTTTGTATGTTGCTCATACGAACATACTTGCTCATATTTGCCTGTCTGTAATTCTCTTAATAGAAAGCAAACTGGTATGAACAATATTTGAATGCAAGGAAAGAGTGCATGAAGAATTAAATGAACGTACATATTCAAAACATCAAACACTCTTCAGAAATGTCTCAAGTTATTTCCAAAACATGATCATAAGTTTGCGACATAGCTACAATTCGATTTTGTTGCAGTTTAAAAATCTCTTGAAATCCATATTGACTTTGATTTTGTCCTTTGACAGTTCTAGGATGGGGGAAACATGTCACCAGAAGTTAGAGAGGCAGATTTTTCCGATGGTTAATGTGGACATTTTCTAAGTAAGGATGGCTTTAAGCATTTGATTGAGGAACACTGGTTTTATGGTTTGTATTGTTTTTCAGAAAGCGACGCGACTGATGCCACAAATTTATACTAGAATGGTTTTATGATGTAGACAGAAGTAAGCTGTGACTCCAAGATATTTGATGCTTGCCTAGCGTGCCTCTGTACATCATTTTGTACCATAGCGTGTTATAACACAAAGAATATTACTCGATAAGGATCATATAATGTTATTTCATTATATTATCAGGAAACATCAAGACAAAAATCTCATTGATGAAATAGTACATTATCGTTTGATTTTTAAAACAACGTCTCATTCATAACAACACATATGTTTCTAATCCCTGTTGTTACATTCAGAAATATTTCCAGAATACTTCATTTTCATTTGAACATACAGGATACACATTCAACCAACAAGTTTATGGCTTTCGTACTTCTAACAAGGTACTTTGATTAACATATATACAATATTACGACTTAGTTTGGACATTCTTTGAACAACTGGTTTGGACGTTACAGTTGAAAGAATAGAAGAGAAAAGGTTTATTTTATCTACTGCCGTAAAAGTAAAACAAAGGCTCTTATGAAAAATGTGCCTCAGATAAGTATTTATTTAAGCTCGCCCTTTAACTGTATGTATAATCTAGAGTGTATTACCACACAATTTTGTTGCATTATTAATCAAACATGCAATGCAAGAATGAGCCCTGTAATTTGTATGTTATTTTGATACTTTGCAGGACAATATAATTCGGAAAAGATAATGAATGGCTTGATACATACATACAAGTAGAGGCGTCATAAACCTATTTATAAGTGGACGTTTAAAACAATACATAATGTCATCCACTTTCTCTAAAACTAAACCTTTAATTACAGAACAAAGTGCCAACACAATTCTCTCCCTGATTTATCCCCCTCTAAATGTCTGCACAGGAGATGTAAGATTGATTAAGATATGTAGCCTGTTGGAAGCAATTATGGCAATTCCCAAAGTTGTCAAGGAGGTCAAGATAAAAAAAATATTCATAGACATTTTTTTCGGCAAATGATAATAAAATATTATACAATTGGATGATTTTGAATATTTTATTTCTCCAAATTGGCATTGTTTTACAATTATTCAGCAAATTTGGTTTTGTATTTGGGACCAATTATTGCGCATCATTACACAATTTGTTGCTAGGGTAGCTTGTTTAATATATTTAGATAGGTGTTCAGAGAATTATGTTTCTATACCTACTTAAACCTTTGTAACTTTTGGAATAATAGTCGAATAAGTTAAACGGCAACATACGAGATTAGACACAATATATGCACTATGTTAGAAAGAAATGAAACGAATTTTGATTCAGCAAATTTCATCTAACAAACGTGCTTAAGGTTAATACGACATTTTATCAACATCATATTAACCCAATGTGACAACTTCCAGATCAATAAAAAATTGTGTGCAAACTTCCCGAAACACGTCGGAGGTATGCACGCAATGCATACATCAACTCTTTCCGGTTGATATTTTGGTCAATATAGTAAACGCCGGAAGAAACCCTGCCTCGTAAGTCAATACCATGATCCGTAAACTATTACACATTGTTGTCATGTACTAATCGAGCCTCTCTGCACTGGCAACATCATTGTCTACTAACTTAACAGTTGCAAGACTGAAGCAATACAGAATTTGCACATGGACATCATGCTCTAACTGTACCTACATGTACTTTATCTAAATTTGCTAAGCAAAATCTGCCCTCTCTGCCCCGAAAACGTCATTATTTACTAACCTCTGTGTTGATTAAAAGTATTCAAATATACAGTTATCGTTCACATCACATTGTCAACAGTTGCAAGACCGATGCAATACAGAATTTTCAAATGGACATAATACTTTAATTGTACCTTCTTTATCTTAATTTGCAATGCGATGAAATATGAATAAAGCAATAAATAAACTGGATTAAGTAAATACATTGTTAATTTTTGGTTTCTTTTATAAACTACATGTATAAAACGAATTTTAAGGGTTGATATATTTTCTCTTTATAGAAATATGTCACTGTAGCCCTTGTAATACACCTTCAGTGTTAAAAGCAATGAAATAAGAGATTGTCAGACATAGAGTGATATTGAAATCTTTAGTGTTACATTATCATTTGTCAGTATAAATCCATACATTAATCGTACTGTTTATTTCACTTATTACATTAGTCGTCACTGAAGAAAGAAGGATATGAAATCTTAATTATAAATCTTTCTATAAAAGATTTGAACTCATTCCTATCACATTAAAATGAAATTTTAGTCCACATATGTACTTATTAATGTACAGTATTTGTGTCTTTCTTGTCAGCGTCTTTATTCGAGCTGATTGTCTTACCATTTGATTGTCAGTGGGGATATAAGTTTGTATCTTTTGGGAAGAATTCAGTTTTCATTCTTTATGCGCTTATGAATAACTTCATATATATTTATGGAAAGAGATTAGAATATCAAATGAATACGTGAGAATATCTTTGTTAATATCAAATGGAAGATATCTTTGTTTTCCCTCAATAATTTTGTTAACATCACAAGTTCTATTTCATAGGATAAAAACAGTAGAAATCTAACGTGTCATATTATACCCATTTATGGTAATTTTATGATCTGAACAGACTTTCATTCGATATCAATGTATTTTTCATCGGCTTTATATTCTAACAGGACGACCTGACACTGAATGCAAAATCAAAAGAACGTGTTACACTGTGTATATAGAAAGTGAATAACATTATTTGTTATGTATATTCACAATAGAGGTTTAAGTGTTTAGATAAGTATTAACATTCACGTTATGATTGGTTGAGTTTAAATGTTTGCTCAAAATACAGAATTACTTAAATTTTAATGATTCATATCATGAAAAATATCAATACATCTTAAAAACTATATTAATTCAGTTTTTTGCCTTAAAAATAAACACATTCATTTCATTCTATATATTTTCATCACTCCACACTTTCAAAATCATTGGTTTTTTTCCATCTTATTTAGATTACTCGAATTTTGTCAACCTAGGGTAAAAGAGTATAAACATCTCATTTATCTTGTTTTGAAATAGGGAAGAGAAAAACACTTTGCTCAACCTACATTTCGCTGCACACAAACTAATTAAGCAAATTAAATGTATATCTATGGAAATTTGAATTAGTTGTAAGGGATGCTCATTTGTCACCAAAATCACCAGTAAACTTTGCTCTACGATAACGAGTATTGACGTCTTCTTAAAGATGCAATAAATCAACAAAAATCTACTCTTCCTGACGTCGAAAGAGTACTAATAAGAAATTGCCAACAACTTAAAAAGACACCATGCCACTTCTCGTTTCTTGTGACTTACCTCGTGAAAACCAATCATAGTATGACAGATTGACTACCCATAACGCTTTAAAAGTTTTTAGGATGACAACATTGTTAACAAAGCTTTCGCATTATTGGACACGGACACGTAACCACAATAAAGACAAAGCTAGAGTTATTGATTACATTTTGGTTGTTATTTTAAATATCATTCTGAAAATTTTCTTATTTAAACACATGTCTACTCCTACTCACAGGAAGGAGGGCACTTGATTCGGTTACTATAGAGATTTTAGACAGTAGCAGGTTCACATCCTTCGATAAACTGTTAGTACCAGACGCTAACAGACTATCAGGTATTATTTTAACACTCAATAAACGTCGAAAAAGAATACCTTTACGTCGTCGAAAGAGCTTCTAACTATGTCCCAATTACAAGAAAATCTTTCGCAATATGTCGGAGTTGCACTTTAAAGCAAATTTGTTATTTTCTCAAAATATCGTAGAAATGTTAAATTCTTGATTGGAAGTGACAGTGAACCTCTATGTGTAACATTTCAAAGGGCATTTCTCTAAAAATCTAATTTCAATTTCGAAACTAACAGCTTGTCCTCAGATATGAAAAATATTCGACAAAGACCCGGAGTTTCTGAAGGATATCTGAATATTAATTATAACAAGTAGTGTTAACACATCAGAACACATTAGAGATCAATTATTATATCGTTCAAAAATGTTATTCACATCATTTTAATAAAAAAAATCATTTCAGGAAAGAACATTGTCTTTTGACTTCCAATACATTGATGTCATTGATGCAATATAAATAATGACGTCACGACATTAGGTAATTATCTAATTACATAATAAGGTGAAAGCATCTTGAATTCATGTATTTACCAACTGATTGCATGGTGCAAGATTTACTGTAAAGTGTACATAAATTGCTAGAATTCCTGTCGAACGACGGTTTGTACGATAAACACTTTCTTTTTTTTAAAGTTACTAAGGTAAATAGGATGCATAGAATGGACAGAAATAACATTTATTGCACGTCTCTTGAGGATATACTGATCAATTTAATCAGTGTTATTTAGAATCAATCTGTACTTACCCAACCTGTCCTTTTTTTGCCTCAATATCGGGAAAAACCGTACTCTTTCACCCTAGAAACCATGCAGTATTGAGACGAACTTGTTGCTAGCAATTCCAAACGTAATGGTTATAATTAATAAATAAATGTCTTATATGTAGGCATATAATTTTAAAGCAACTAAGATATTTCTTAACATATGGATTTTATTACATTAGTCAATGTGGCACACAGAAAAATAACATTTCCTGGATTGTTGAAATACAGGGCGCACTGAAGTACACGCTGGTGTCCTTTTTGCACTTGAATGAAGTTGTTATCCAGGATTGTTTACTTCTAGTTCACAGATAAGCTAAATAAGAGATGCCCATGTCATGTATTTGTGTTACTAATTATGTTACTTATGATTCTATTCCCTGTCATCACGAACAAATAATAAAAAACGTTAAGAAAATATGCTTAGTAAAGCATATTCTACATCACAAAGACCTGTTGGTATAATGAACTCTTTTAATGATCAACACTTAAAATAGTTTCAATGTATAGATAAGTATCTACTACAGTTTGACAGTGAAAGATTGTTGGTGATAAAAAGGTACACGTGAAAATAATTTACACAAATGTCAGTAAACGAATCTGTAAATGTAGTCTTCGATGCTTGATTAATTGTTTTATCGTTCATATACAATCATTAATAAGTTAACTTTTTTTGAGTATTAAATTCCCATAGCTAAACCAATCCAAAAGCAAGTTGATTGATACCTATTTCGACTTATCATATGTTCCTCAAATGTTACAAAGGCCAAAGAAACTGCCACGAAATGACATGCTAAACTTTTTAATTGATTTTTTTTCAAACGAGAAGTACACAACATATTATTGCAAATCTAAGAAAGCTGACCTAGTTTTGCATCAGCTCTGAGGCGAGTTACAAGAAAGTTCAAGTCTATTTTGACAAGAAAACCAGACAAATTGGTCTACATAGATACCAGGTTGAGACTGAAGGAAGCCAGACCAATCTTATTGACTGCAATAAAGATTCTTGAATGTTTCGTTTCAAGCGGAAGTTACATTGAAATACCAGCCAGAAGTATAGCTCTTCTATTTGTATTGGATTTAAGAATGAAAAGATTTGTCTGAAAGCACCTTGATCGAATTTGCGGTGATCTTATCCCTTGATGATGACATAGATATAGGTTCATTTCGATTAAATTGTAAGACATAATTATGTCATTTGTTGTACGTTAAGATTATTTGCATCAGCGAAAGTACGTATGAAATTGATGAAACTATAGTATAGATTGCCACTGAACTATTGTTTCAGAACGGAATGTTCACTTTGTGAAACTTAATGTTTATGACTTCATAATAAGAAGATATCATAAGATAAGTAGCAATTATAATCGTGAGTGAGGTCTCACAGAACACCAATGCTTGATATGAGTACACTGTTCCCCTTCCATATGTCTATACTAATTAGGAATTTTTTTTACTCGTGTAGCTTTTTAGAAATTTGCTACCTTTTACTTATAAACAAAAAGCTACAATTCCATTCTGTTGAAATACATACACTTATTAATGACCTTGGCCTTTAAAACAGATTTTATGAGATACATAAAACATTCATGCATTCGTATACCTCGTGTCTTGAGGTATGCTAAAAGATGTTTGACCAAAACTTCTTCTACACTTAAGTCTAAAGATTTACCACTACTTCTGTCTCGTGAGTTACATCATGTGATAAATCTGCAGAAGATTTTATTTAAATGCAGGGAGACAGAAAGGCCTCAGACGAAATAAACGTAAATCCTCACTCTAGGATTTAAATGGTTGCTTTCCAGACAAATTTAGTTAAGTAGCACCGCCATAAAAAGTAAGTGTACACGTATGTTCAGGTGGGGGCAACTGCAACTGTAACTGCTAAATAAGGACGTTCGCATTTTATCGTGTTCATTGGAGATGAAATGTTGAAAGGTTATCATTAAATAAACATAGAAGATTAGATATAGAAATATGATATACAAATATCCTCTTAAACAGAGATTGACTAACATATTATCAATGAGCTATTATTGTACGATTTATGGAACATAGTTACTAGGAAATACATAGACACATATTTCACTGACTTACCATGTATAGTTTTGTTGAAAGTTGTGCAGTTACAATTGACATTCATATGCAGATAACAATACGTTAACATTGATTAAATAAGTTCATCGTATCTAAAAGTCAAAACAATCTGATTTTTTATAATTTTTTTGTACATTTCCTTTCTTCACGTGAAAAGACTTTTTTCGTGTGTTTTCAGAATAAACATCCGAGTATTCAGCTTTTAGGTATGTATCCTTTACTTTGTAAATGTAAAGAGACCCCCTATGTTATGGTGCCATATTTCTATAGACAAATATGATATAATTAAACGTCATAGGGTTTTATTTTTTACAGTTGAATTTTGTTTTATGTTAAAAGCGGCGAGGTTTTATGTCCCTTTCAAGCATTGGAAAATAATTGGACGTTTTGAATAGACGTATCGGGATCTGAAACTTGATTTCTTTAGTCACATGATCTTGAAATTTAAAACATAACTAAACATGTGCCATTGTTTTGTATGGAAACCGTATTGCATCATAATTGTTCTTTCTATTTCATCTACGAACTCAGAAAGTCAGTGCTAATAAAAACCATTGATTGTTCATAATCAGTTAAATAAAACATTTCCTTTAAATCATCATTACATAATTTTTACAGTTTAGTTGATCAATAGAGGATGTAAATAGTATCAATATGACAATCTGAAAATGATTTCTTTACCCATACTGGCCTTGTGTTTCCGAAGTGCAAAACCAGAATAATCTCAGAGTCATTGGGTTGTTATATTGGGCACAATTAATTTCAGACCTCTAATGGTTTTTCATGTAAAATACTCATTACACATTGTGATAGTCTTATTTGATGATAAGTGTGTATTTAACACTAGACTGGCTACATCAGTGATGATTAGCTGTGTCGATTGTTGACTATCCTTGGGTGCCATTAACACTCCTGTATTTGAGCTGCTTGGTCATTCGCAACCAACTTTAGATGATCATATGAAAGTGATAAACATGATGTAACATGATTTACGAATTTTGCATGATACTTTTGAGATAGTATACTCGTTAAATTTACAAAATATCACGACTTTTCTTAATAGCACAAACAGTTATAATCTTTCCAAGAAAATATTTCATTATGCGTGTGTGAATTATTTTTTAACGTCGTTTGAGTAATACTTCAGCCATTAGCGGCGTAGTTCAATATGAACTTCGTCATTGTGATATATGTATCCAGTGTGTAACACCACCAAGTGAAACAAAGATATGTTTTATGTGGATCACTAAAGCAGGAACAGAAATCAGATAACATAATATAACATGATGGAAACGATTTGCAAGGTTTTGGGAATAACATACTTTTTCATTTACAAAATGTCACAACTTGTCTTAATAACACATGCCACTATAATCTTACTGAGGAAATAGTTTATCATCAGTTAGGTCAATATGATCTATGTATGTACTATTTTCATTACCAAGTAAAACTCAGACATGTTTTATGGGATAACTAGAGAGGAAAGGAAATCAAAACTAAGTGAAACAGATCCAGCAATTAGTTAAAACTGAATGACTCCAGATTTATTTCGTAAAAACCAAGTCAACCAGTCTAGTACTGGTCTAAGAATTCCATTTTGAAACACAAAATATAACATTGTCTGAGTTTTTAAGAAGCAACACTACCGAACTACAGGGCTGGGGTCAAGTACATTTCAATGTACTAAAGTACAAGTACAAGTACCCTTGACTTTTCCATGTACAAGTACACATTTTTTCCAGATGGTTCTTAAGTACAAGTACATTTTGAAAGTACTCGAGTACAAGTACAAGTACTTTTTAAAATCATTTATCAACTGAAGACAAACAACTGATACAACAATGACAAATTTGGTATAATCATCCACATCCATACACAAAAAGGTTTCAGATAGGCCTATAGGATGAATGTTTACATATATTCCTCTGAATTGCATGAAAATGATATTTTGTAAATTAAATTTATATTACACCGAATCTCTTCATGTAGAACAGAACAGTCATAATAGCATAATTTGCGTGAGAAACATCAGATTCATTCTATCTAATGTAAGGGAATATATGAACCTTTCGTGATCTAATTACAACATTAAGCCGTATCAGCTTTTACACACCAAATTTGTAATCCCCCATCGTTTGTTTCTAAGGCCAAACATGTGGTCATGTGTGTCCTCTTAAAACAATTGCTTGAACAGAAGTTCTTTAAGACAGTCGCTGCTTTCTTTATTCATGTTTCGTTTCTTCTTATACCTTTAAGACCATTAACTGGTCTATGTTTTCAAAATGATTGGAAAATAACAAGCAGTTCAAACAAACTACTAATTACTTTTTACATAAAATTTAAAAATCATATGAAATTAAAAGATTATTGTCGTTCCGGTACAACAGTGTATTCAAAGTAATATTCTTATCAACCAATGTACCATCTTTATGTTGTTATTCAGTAACTCAATAATGCCATCCCCATCTGCGATTTTTTTATTATTATGTGTGCATGGTTTCTGAAAATGACAGAGGTATGTACACAAAGCAATTAGACAATTATTTACATCTACACGTTCCCACAGTCAATAATAGAAAATGGCTGATGCGTCCCTTCCTGCAAATCAATTCCATAATCTGTAAACAATAACACATTTTTGTTATGTAGCACTAGTGACGCAAGATCTCGGTGCTTATTACCATGGTGCTAATGAGGGTACAAATATCCATTTTTCCAATGGTGAGATTATGTATGAAAGTACATGTAAGCAGCTATGTTAAGTTTAAATTGAACGAGAGCTCTTCAGTTTGTTGAAAGTTGTACTAGCATATATAGTTACTAGCAACGATTGACACAATCAGATAATAAGTGTTTCTTACATCCATTGTATATTGTTTTTCAAAATGGAAAACACAATCTCTGAAATCAATATTGAATGCACATGTCTGTAAAGTGTCTACAGGTCAATGAAACAGCAATATTTACAGAAATCAGAAGGAAATCCGAAAAACAGATATTCACGTTTAATTGATCCAAAATCAATGTAATAATCTGCAGACTATTCAATATTCTTACAATGAACCCACCGCCCTGTTTATAAACTTTGAAGAGTACAACGGTACTATTACTGTTGGCAATGAAGCATTACACATTGAGATAATTTGTCACTATTGCTAACAAATGATTTTCGCCAATAGTGCGTCGCTTTGCATACCTACGTATACATATGAGTACTGTAAACATAGTACGTCCATATTATAGGTCACAAAACATAAAGTTCTATATGGTCAACTAGACTATGTTAATTGCAGTACTATTTAAATTCGAGAAAAGAAAATATATGTTGAAAAATCCCCAGTAAGTGCAGAAACCAGATAGATAGGCCTATATCTTAAATGGTCTCATTTGCATGAGGGTGATGAACGGAAAACTATTGATTGATCATGAAAGAGGTCTGGAAAAGTCAACACAAAAAGTATAGAATGAGATACAAAGTAAGAGAACAGCTTTACACGTATTTGCAAAAATTGGGTTCGACCGGAGAAATATCGTTGATAAACTGCAAGAAATCACGCACATTTTAAAAAAGATTATGTAAAACTCTGATATCCGTGTCTTGTCAGTTTGTTGTTTGTTGTTGATTCACCTTATAAATCCATGGGAGTGTTTTTGATTGAAACAGAATGAGTGGTGATGTACAATATCAACGTTTACCCTCTTGGTCATTTCTAAGGTGATGCAAATAAGGGTTTCAGTTTTTAGTTAACAACTGCCAATGTAAAACAGTTAGTTAGCTTTTTATCAAGTAATTCTGAACGCTAGTCAGTGTCTGAGTGTAACACAATTCGGAGGATTAAACAAACTGCCTGTTAGCTCGAGTATCTTGGGAAATAACTCATCATTGATTAACTAAAATACCTATTCAGCAATTTTATACATGTTTAAGAAAACTCCGTCATCTATCGTAATAAAATACTGATGCTTTTCTTCAACATGGGCAATGTTTTAAAGCCTGACATTCTTGCCTCATCACTATCTTAGAAAGATTGCTAGCTCTCTCTCTCTCATGCGTTACACCATGTGGAAAATACATTGAATATTTTTTTTAATGTAGACAGAAACATAGGTACAAGGCAAAATTACATGTAGAATAAGAATAAGGATTCGAAAATTGATTCATTGAATAACAGTTTCAATAATCCGTGAGTGATATCGATTTTATTTTTAATAAAGCATGTCTTTAAAGGCACTAGTGCACGCTTTTACGGTTTAAATTGGCTATTTTAAGGTTTACGAGGACTTAAGCATTCATTTAAACTTTCTAACGATGCAATGAAATACTAAACATTCTTTACAATGTACCTGCAAACAATGAAAACGTTAAGACAGCCGCTGTCGGCTTGGACATATAAAAATCTATGGTTAGCTGGATAAATCATTGACACCTGGAAACGGCTGAACTCGTACTGTGTGCAGCTATTGAATTTACCTAAACTCTGAACTGACAACAAATCATGAAATATGTTTTATGAAAGCAATGTTGTAAATTAACCGATTTAATAACACAGTATAAGCATTGTTATTAGATTGACCATAGCGGCTGCCTTTTTCGCTTTTCTGGTTATTAAAATTTTAATATTTCCGATATCGTATTTCAAGCGGATTTAATGTAACGTAACATTAAATACAACATGTACTTACAGCCTTTAATAATCAACTTTACAACCTGAATACGTAAATATTCGTGAAATAACTTACGAGGTAGATTACTACTAATATCGAGAGATATGCAGTATCTGTGCATTCGTTGTGTTTACGAAATATTGGCGTGCACTAGTGCGTTTAATGTTGGCATCTATTGATTTCAAACTGAATGTCCATACATAACTTTAAACATGATAATTTGATTTCTGAAAATTATCATGAAAGGATTCATTTCCAAGAAACAATAAGAAGAGGAATCTTTTCATTTGTTCACAGCTCAGAATACATTCTCTAACTAAATCCATCAAGTAGATCGCAAAACCTCCTTTTAACATCCGTTTGCATTTCAAATCAGTATTTTGCTGATACTTTTAAAATTGATCACATACATAAATGAACAAAAAAATCTTCAAAGTCATGCAATACATTTAGGATTAGAAATACTGCCAATTAATCCCGCACATTAAATAGTTCACTGTACACCTTAGTCGTATCCTGCACGTGTGTAACTCCTCACGTGAAGAACCAGCTAAGAAATATAGCTGTCAGTTAAAACTCTCGAGGTTAAAGAAATACTAGCGAAAGATAAGTAACCATAATTAGAAGGTTCAATTCACGACATAAAAAAATCTTCTTATTTGTTTCATATGTATTATCTTTAATGACATAAAAATGCAATATTTGAACACTTAAAGCAGGACAAACATATCATTTTTAATTAATTACTTTATTTTTTCTTAGACTCAATAACCATACCTTGTGTAAGCTGGTAGCTCCGAACCCTGACACCTTTCTTGAATCAGCGAGATGATGGATCCGTAAAAATGAATACTGTAACAGTTTTCGATTAAGCGGGGTCACGTCCTTTTACGAATGTATTTGAATAACTCTGTATGCCAATGCTCATTTATTGAACACCTGGTACATATAGAGAGATAATGTTACACATATATATCATTGAAAGATAAGACATAATAACATATTTGTCAAAACTTTCTTGTTAGTTTGACTCTGATATCATCATTAACACACGTACTTCTTTAATTGATGATTGGGGTGTAAGATCGTTTCTCATTTTGTGAACACAAATGCCTTGCTTTGTTTACGTAAACATTATGATTATCAAATAGGAGACAAATTCCTGAAACCAAAAAAGAGGATTCTTTTAAATATCACGTTTTACGTAAAATTGTACTGTCCATGGTTTATGTGACATATTCTAGTTTTCAAAAGTAAAAAATAAATCAATCAAAGGGCAAACGTACATATACAACCTGACAAAATTCAAGCAAGCCCTATTATTTTATCACCAAGAGTTGTCTGATAAGAACGAAGACTATGTTTTAGAAAAAAGTATTTATATTTTGTGAAAAATCTTTGTCTATGAGTTAATCAAGGACAAATCCATTCAGATATTTTTTTCACAACTTTTTGATATTTGCACAACTAATTACTTATTTTGGCGTCGAAAAAAGTTAAGTTACCCTGCGAAATGAAAGTCAATATTGGTTGTTTGAATATGGAATATCCCTTCTGTTAGGTAAGCTGAATAAATCTTTGACATGAATATGAATCTTCGAAATTTAAAAAAAACCGCCTTCAGTTGTCAAATGACGAAATCCGTTCATTATTACCTGTAATGATGAGCCTAAATAAAGTTTTAGGTTTTTTTAGTAAGAATTGAACAAATCCCATTGAAATTAGGGTTATATAATCTGAAACCGAAAGTTATAGTGTAGTTTCGGCACAAGAACAAAAGATAATTATTTTTGACAAATCAGTACCTTTGGAACTTACGTCGTTACTTCTTCAAAAGTGAACATGACATTATTTCTTTGAAGAGGTGTTTCACATAAAAACTATACGTTTTACATGTTTACAATGCATTGTAGTTTGAATATTCGGGGTTGCTTTACTTGTGTATATACAGTTGTATGTATTAAGAATTACGGCTTTAAAGTTGTTTCTAATCTACATAAAGTCTACAAACTCAAGAAGTAAAGTCGTGATGGAAATTGATTAATTTGCTTTTCTAAGTTTGTTTTCAATATGCATTGATCATTATGAACGAAGATTCTTTTCCCTAGAGGCAAAACATCCTCTCAGATTATATTTGTTAATGCATTTATCTTACGTGATTACGTAATAAAAATACCAGAGTTCTTTTGAAATGCATAACTTCCATGATCATATAATGGTTTCAAGTAAAAAGTGACTGGTAGAACAGCACAGTTCTAATTAAGAATTATAAGAAACTTTCCATGATCAAATGATGGTTTCAAATAAAATCTGACCGGTAGAACTGAACATGTTCTAATAAAGAATTATAAGAAACTTTATATCCTGAATAAATATTTATATGGCCTCTATTCACTAACTTTTGAGTTAGTGGTATAAATTTTTACCCATTTTCATACGAGATAGGAATACATGTTGCGTAAGACACAGCACATCGATAATATTTGTTCCTTTCTTCTATCAGTATATAGCTCTGAAAAAGCAATTGGTTGTAAAACGTACTCTCAACGTAAAAACACATAAGGGCAATCCTTATAATTATGGATAACGACTATGTCATAACGTAACAAGATATGTAATAATGATATTATTCTCTTATGTGAACTGCAACATTTTGAAATCTATGACACAACTCACAACAAACCTCCTTATCTACAACGATGAAAAAGACTTGAAAATAGTTTATATTTTGAAATAGAAATATTTTAATGATGACCATTTTTAATAGATTTATTAGACAATCTTTTTTCTTATCAAGGTGGACAAAAATGCTGCAAAAATATATGTATATATTGGAAGTATGTTACAGCATCAAGAAATACAAACTATTTGTTGCGTAATTATATGTTTGAGACGTTATCCAGAATATAAACAATCTTATAGTAAAAATCAATTTTGCCATAAAACATTAGATGAGTATAAATTTTTAGCATTTTAAGCAAAAGCATTTTATTAATGTGTTGATAAGGAAATGTTAGTTTTCAATTACCAAGTGCACTATAATCTGTTAAATTAATAATGAAATGATATTATTTGTTTTCTTGATAACTTCCTGCCAATTTCTTATTTACGATTAAAGACATTGATTCAAAATAAACAAGCCGATACTATAATTCACATTATAAAAAACTTGATTACCGTAATCTCTTTTATAAGTGACACTACGTCTTAGTCATTGGACAAACTAATGCGACTGAAGTGAATAAGCCAAAAAACCTACAAAACGATATTTACACTACGATTAATCAAGTGATTATTACAAAATAAAACGCATAAAAGTTGAGAAACTCCCAATTGTTATAAGTTCTAA
Source organism: Phorcus lineatus (assembly GCA_921293015.1). NCBI lineage: Eukaryota > Metazoa > Mollusca > Gastropoda > Trochida > Trochidae > Phorcus > Phorcus lineatus. Next base: position 53,928,461 of record OV121081.1, read on the forward strand.
AAAATTCTTCCATTTGATCGTAAGACTTGAGTTACACAACCCTTAAAACAAGGAATTAATGAAGAGAGGTGACAAAACGTAACTGAAAGAGCATGCGATCATGGTGGCCTAATGTCAGACGGAATCGAGTACACGTCGACCTGAGCTGTTAGTACCAGACACTGTAATAGTTACCTATCAGGTTTCAGTGTTAACACTCACTATGCGTCTGCTAAGCATTCGTGGACTGTTCCCAAACCTTGTTCAAATATGAGGACAATCTTGTATATTGATCAGTGGTTTATTGTATAAATATATACTGACACACTTACTGTGCCCTTAATCTGGCATGGGACAAACCTTACTCTTTACCTAAGAGACCATGCAGTGTGAACACTCGTTTGTGAGTATTGTTCAGTAGTGTACATGTACATGCATGCCAGTGCTTTAGAAGTATGATTTCTATTTGATAAAATTTAGGTCATTCAGAAGAGACACAAAAAAGGAAAGACTTGAAATAACAAAATCTTGACTATGAAACACAAGGGAGCAGGAGTAACGCATTGAATATTCAAAATGTCATGTTTGTTCAGCAGAGATCATTTGATACACACATCAATAACTAGACATTTCAACCAAGTGTCTCCTGATATCAAATATCGTCATCCTCAGCAGAATGCTGGGATGATATTATGAAATTACACTTTACTAAATCAACTTATCATTCCAGTAATAAATTTAAGTTGGAATAATTCTACCCAGTTTTGTAACCATCGTAAGTAATGTTGTAAATGACACGATGCAATATCTGTTTCATGGATAAAATTAATTAATATTCTTAGTATCATTTTCATGTATGTATCCAAGATTGACAGAGGTGATGTAATATTCGTGAAAGTTTGACATTTTATAAGATCCTGATAATAATACCATAATACAGGGATCCACGTAAATCATCACCACGTAAAAAAGGCAATCACAGTAGTTTTTAGAAGTTTTTGAAGACGCTAAAAATACATTTTAACAAAAAATGTAAATTTCATATCCTTATTTTCAAACGAGAATCACAATAATATAGAAGAGTGAATCGCAGAGATTTGACCCAGATTGTCATCAGCTCAGAGTAATATAGAACGAAATGTTAAGTCTATTTTGACGAGGAAGACCAGACAAATTGGTCTACATATACCAGATTGAGACTGAAAGAAGCCAGGCCACTCTGACTCTCTGCAATGAAGATTCTAAAATGATTTGGTTCACGCGGAAGTTATATTGAAATACCAACAAGGAGATTAATCTTGAGTGAATGGATAGTTTACAGTGAACCTATTTATTTCATTTAAGATAAATTGTAAGACGTATTTGATAAGTTGTACTTGTAGACATTGTGGATTGGTAGAGGTAAGTTTAGAAATTGTAGAGCATGAGTTCTTAAAGAGCCACTCCGTGAGTTGGTGGAGTCATATATGCCAAAATTAATCAATGGTGTCATTTGATTGCGAAGTATCGACTGTTACCAAAACGACACATTTTAAAGCTTATTGGTTTTTTTACAGTGACAATATGAAGGTAGAACCTCTTAATTATGATCGAAAACCGGACAGTGGCGCGCGTCAAATAGTCAAAAGTAATATTGGAAACTTATCTAAACCAGCCAGGAGGGCAGTTAGGAGTAGATAGCGTTTGTTATATTATATAACTAGTATCCATGTATACATGACGTGGTATCTACACCTCTGTGCATTTATAAGGCTGTATTTAGATTTTCATGGAAAACCAGTATTTGTCATGTTTATGTCTTTTGGACAGGAAAATTTAAGATGTTTTGATTTTATATCACCACATATGACATAACGGTTCGTATCAAAGGTAAAAAATATGTTATGGGTTTCTTAAAACTGAAACTAACATTATGATAATGAAAACTGTAAATATAACATAATCTGCTATAACTTAGTATGATAGTGTCATAGTTTTATGTTCCCCTATGGTGTGCCAAGGAAATAATTTTGAATAATATTAACTAACTTTAAGAATTTATTTTTGGTTAAATTTGGGTACTTGTCTATTAATTGAACTGACTAATATCTAAATATATATAGAAGAATTCTCACATGCATTTGACAGTTCTCATTTGGGTATATTCTCGAAAGACGTATAAACAAATACACTCAACCTTCTTTAGATAATTGTTATAGATTTGTTAGACCCTTGCGTCCCGTGTTGCAGTATGCGATGAATCTACAGAGGATTTTTATGCAAATGAAAGAAAGGAATCAGACAGACGTAAATACTCGTTGTAAGATCTAACTAGATCCTTTCCACACTAATTTTGTTAAGATCTGGCATGACAAAATAGTAGTACATGGATGTCATGTATAGAAAACTGCAACCAAAATAGCAATAGCATTGAAATGAGTTAAATGTGCATAAAGTATCTAAGATATTTTAGAGTTGATTACTTTATATAGTTGCTGAGGGCTAATATTCAGTGCATTTATTTTAGGTTGGCTTAGATTCTGCTAAGATATATGATAAACCAGGAAATTGAGAATGGATATGAAAAACATAAACCCAGGTAAACAGCTGAAATCAACATCTTTTAAAACATATCAACAAAAATATTAACTCAAATGGTAATCTTGGTACACCACTGTTTGATTTTCGGAATAGGAAACTTTTATTAAATGTAATTTCATTTAGTTATGTCAAATCCATTTACCCTATTTTCAGTTCTGTTCTATATTTATTATCATTACAAAAAATAGTGACTTTTGTACTTTGCTCATTTCAACATAGCAAGCATTGAAATCAGTTGAATATAGATAAGATGTCCAAGATTAAAATGTTAAATGGGATTAAAATTAATGCATTTCATTAAGGTGGGCTTAGAGTCTGCAAAGATGGGAGGATACAAAGAAATGAGAAAACACTAATTAAACCAAATAACTAAAATCCTATATCTTTAAAGTAAATTCAAATAAAGATAAACTCGCATTTTAATTTTTGGAAAGTATTGGAGACGTTATTAAATGTAATTTTGTTTATTAATGTTGAATCATTAACCTTATTTTGTGCACTTTCAATTTTATTTGGCCAAATTCGCAAAACCATATCGAGTTTTGTACTCTGCTCAGACACATATGTTTGCCGATCTGTATATTCTCTTATAAAAAAACCACACTGGTATGATGTTTTTATATCCATTTTGAATAGAAATTAGCTACAGGTACATGAACATATTTAAGAAATCTTTATTGAATGCAACAAGTACATGAACATATTTAAGGAATCTTTATTGAATGTAACAAGTACATGAACATATTTAAGAAATCTTTATTGAATGCAACAAGTACATGAACATATTTAAGGAATCTTTATTGAATGCAACAAGTACATGAACATATTTAAGGAATCTTTATTGAATGCAACAAGTACATGAACATATTTAAGGAATCTTTATTGAATGCAACAAGTACACGAACATATTTAAGAAATCTTTATTGAATGCAACAAGTACATGAACATATTTAAGGAATCTTTATTGAATGCAACAAGTACATGAACATATTTAAGGAATCTTTATTGAATGCAACAAGTACATGAACATATTTAAGGAATCTTTATTGAATGCAACAAGTACATGAACATATTTAAGGAATCTTTATTGAATGCAACAAGTACACGAACATATTTAAGAAATCTATATTGAATGCAACAAGTACATGAACATATTTAAGGAATCTTTATTGAATGCAACAAGTACATGAACATATTTAAGGAATCTTTATTGAATGCAACAAGTACATGAACATATTTAAGGAATCTTTATTGAATGCAACAAGTACACGAACATATTTAAGAAATCTTTATTGAATGCAACAAGTACATGAACATATTTAAGGAATCTTTATTGAATGCAACAAGTACATGAACATATTTAAGGAATCTTTATTGAATGCAACAAGTACATGAACATATTTAAGAAATTTTTATTGAATGCAGCAAGTACATGAACATATTTAAGGAATCTTTATTGAATGCAACAAGTACATGAACATATTTAAGAAATCTTTATTGAATGCAACAAGTACATGAACATATTTAAGGAATCCATTTGCATGCAAGAACTTAGAGTTCTTAAGTGTTCCCAATTTGACATTTAGAAAGAAATGAACGAATTACATGTTTTGCAAAGCTGAAATTAGATTATCTAATAGCTTTTAAATATCTCGAAATCCATGGTGACCTTGATTTAAGACAGTATGACGCATGTAGCCAATGAAGATGACGTTCCGATTTTCATATGTTCATTGACCATATGTATGTATTTTGTGTACTATTTTAGAATATACTTAATTTCTGTTTAATTCCTCTGCTTCTTCGGCACTTAAAGGGTGAATTTCTCACAGTGTCGTGTGATGTTTTAGTAGGACATTCATCCATGACATATTCGGTTATGTATTTTTGCAATGTTCTTAGTTTCAATAAAATGCTGGTACAATATATGTTGCGACTCAACTAAGAAATACATTAAACCATCTGTATTTATAGATTAATTCCAAATTGCATCTGTACATACACGTATAATGAATTATATGCCTAATATTATTTTTATTTATTTACAAAACAACACGACCTGTCTTTATAGCATATTTCACTATCATTTCACTGACAGAATAGTTATAATTAAGGTTATATTTGTAAAACAATTCTCATTTATAACAGCACATAATTTAAAAATAAATCCTCTTGAAATTAAGATCACCATAAATACAAATTGAACCAATTAGTTTATGACTCTCTTAATTGAAACAAAGTTCTTTAAGTGAAATTAATACAATATTATTTCTTAGGTTAGATATTCACTGAAAAAAAATGGTTTGGAAATCACAGGTGAGAGAGTAAGAGAAAAGAGGTATATTGTATCTTCTACTGTGAAGTAAAAATGGTTCTTTTGAAAGTTTCGCCTTAGATAAGTATTTACTCTATCTCAAGCTCGCTTTATTAACTATCAATTGTACATAGTGTATCATCACACACAGCCATGTATTATGCGTTTCACATGCAATGCAAGTAGTTATTAGAGTCAAGGGATATTAGTATTTTTAACTAGTAAATGAGCCATGTAATTCAAACACGTTATTTTAAAGCTTGAAAACGGTCAACTTAATTCGTAAAAGATAATTAAAAGTTTGATACATATTCTATGTCTACGTGTCCTTTGGTTGGTTATAAGCAGGCATTGATGTCACGACACCTTTGCTGAATCCTTTAAATGATACTTAAATGAGTACCAAGATGCTCTCCCTGATTTATCCCCCTCTAAAGGTCTGTACTGGAGATGTATCACTTTCCCTATCTCATGTGTTACATTAACAAGTGAAACACTGACAGGTTTTATGTGGGTCACTAAAGGAGGAAAGGAATTGAAATCGAGGGTAAGGTACATTCAGCTATAGGATTTTCGGAATGGCTTCCAATCTACTTTCGTGAAAAACCATTAAAAAAGTATTGACTTTATTGCTACTTTTGAGATTGAACGTGCTAAATAAAACAGACTTTAGACACAAGTGACCAGTGTTTACATCTAAGACACAAGAGTAAAACAAAACGATCTAACATTCTATTGATAATTTTAATTAACCCGTTTTGTATAGAAATGAAAACAAAAAACGTCTGCCTCGTTCAAATGATAAATAGAAAAAACAACGAGTTATATCTGTGTTAGTTTTTAATATGTTGCTTATGATTTCTGTGTGTAAGTAGATAATAAACGGCTGCTGAAAAAAGGTTGTTTAAAGTTTTCCTCTGTAAAATCGCCATATTTTTAAGTTTTACATTTGTCCAATTTTTTAAAACCTGGAAATAAAAGACAATAAAGACGAATTCAGAAATGAAACTGTTTAACACTACATGCTTGCACTTAAGGGATTGATACAGTCCCAAAAATTTGAATGTAACATCGAAAATGACACCTGTAGTGCTAGCCCTATTCCTTTGCACATAAGGTAACGAATCTGTAGTTCAGTTCCGTGGAGGCATCCCATCTCGTCTCGGACGTTTATGTCGCCATCTTGTCAAGATGTCTTGTACCTACAGGTACTTGTATGTCCCAATACGGGCTCGCCATGTAGATATGTCAGTCATGGTTTCGCCAGAAATTACAGGTGTACTTTCCTTTACTTTCTATGCACTTGTTGCATTATTCTCACCAACAATATGCATTGGAAAGCTTATTTCTTGTCGCAGCGACGTGACAACCAATCGCTCGTCTAATTATTTTATGTACTATAATATATTTCCAGATGGACAACGAGGCAGCAGCGAAAGCAGCAGCGACAAACGTCTTCCCTACATCATCTTGAAGAGTGACTACACAGTCGACCCGGACATTACCAGACTTGTGCGACGCTTTGCTTCACTTCCTATACTTCCCTCGGACCAGGTAAAATATAGATTATTATTATTATATATTAGTATTAACTATTAATTGCCCTACCAAAACCTTTCCTATTAAACGGTTAATAATGTTATTTTGATTGAATGAAAAGGAGTTACAGTAATCATATATTAATCATTTATATTATTAATGACTTTTCTATTCCAGGTCTCAGACGTAGTGTTGCAGGCGATAGGCGACATGCCGGACGATCGGAGGTGTCATCAACTCGCGGACTACATGACGAACAACTGGATGGAAGGCGACCTCCCGTTAGAATCACACAACCTACGGTCCAAGAACCAACAACCATTTCGAAGGCTGGCATGGACGACTGAAGAAGATTATCAGAAAAACTCATCCGAATGTCTTTGATCTTGTCAGATTTCTTCAGCATAAACAAAATAAAAATGAAATCACGTTGGCGCAACCTCAAGCTGGTTATCCGCTCCCAACCAGAAAAAAGCGATACGCCAGTATGGACAGACGTGTCTCCATTCTGAAGGAACGCCTCGCAAGTAACCGGATCACTCCAATGGCATATACGGATGACATTTCAGTATTACTGAAACTTTATTTTAATTATGCTTTATATTGTCATATGTTGTGTTTAGTTCTTGTGCATTTATTTATCTCATGTATGTGCTGGTGAGGCATTCACAAAAGCAGAGTTTTGCTTGCTTGCCGAACCAGATCTTCTTGAAAACCATAACATTGACCTCTTATGGTGATTATTTAGCTTTCTTGGGCGGCCACTGATTGACAAACTTACAAGGACGCCAAAATCACCTCGGAGGTTTTTTTAACAAACGTCAATGCAAAAACTCAAAAAGTTGCATTAGTGACGTTACAATGTATTTCACTTTTGAAATATTTGTTAGCAAATTGTGTTTTTGGCTGTAGGGGTAACACGAGTTGATAATATCTGGTACTGTAGTAACAAATCATCGTGATTTCATAGACTTTAATTGGTGTAAATAAATAAATTGAACAAGAGAAAAAACGATTGAGATCTAATGGGCAAGCATACAAATACCATTGGTAACCTGTAATTTAAAGAAACAGTTGAGTAATAGTGGTACTACATGTATCTCGAAAAATGTTTTTCGTTGTCTTATAACAGTCATTACAAGCTTGTGTAATTTTTTTTTTATAACTGGGTTTGCATATAAAACCGTTCGATGTATAAAGCATGCATATCGTGTGAGACAGGTGCTGACAACGATATTAATAAACATTTATGAACACAAACTATAATTGTAAAATAACTATTTACAAAACAATTTGTATTCTCATTCCACTCATCACTTTAAGTTTTTGATTATCATGACCATAAGGCACTGAAACATGTTGATTAGTGTGATTTTTTGTCTTTTAATCATCGGATTGTTTCCATAAATGGCCATATATTGTTTAGCTCTTTAAAACCGCAGGGTACAGTGTTTGAATAAAATACTTTAGTTAGTCTTATTGTTCCTCTAAATACTAAGTCAACAATTTATCATGTACTGAGAAAAATCCTCTTGTTATTATTTCATCAATTCAATGTTTTATTTGTACAACTACTACTTGTTAGTTTGAAAATAATGTGTAGGTCATTAGATTTGAAAAGCGTATGATGATTCATCGAGTAAACTTTAGTAGAACAACAAAGACATATATTTACATGATAATGCGCTGACATATTTTACACAAGCTTAACACATTCCAGTTTTGACCTTGACAAACTGGCCAGTGCGCGGAAGTAAAAATACAGTTTCGTGATCGGAAAACCAATAAACCAACAATGTCCTTATAATGTTCCTTATTCATACAAATGTTTCCTTTAAAATAACAGATGTGATAATGGTCTGATTTCATTTTAGATATTTACCATAACACAACGTATGCTCTCTGGCCTTTTTGACAATCTGTGGGTCATTTAAAACTGTTTATCATACCTCATGTAAGAATGCCGATCTCTGATTAGTCCACGTGACCCTAAACAAATATCCATATTCACCGCCGCTGAGGGATGATAAATCCCTTATACCCCGCTACACGAGTAAAGCGTGCTTCCACGTCAATCAATCAAAGTCACGTGATCAGGTCATAGGTGTTTGTCTTTTTACTAATAGAGAGCAAGTTTTTAATAATACATTAATACATTCGGTATGATAAATTCGTTATAACATTCCGTCCCGGGTAACATAGGGATATATTATTCCCTTGAAAAGTTTTATGCAACTCGCGTTCCGCTCGTTGCATAAAACCTTTCGCGGGAATAATATATCCCTATGTCACCCTCGACGGAATGTTATAACTTATATTATCAGTGGTTGTTATTGTTGCCTGAGCATCTTCACCTTTGGTTAAAATAAGTGAAAATCATATCATAACATGATATTTTTGTATGGCATAGGTGAACTAATGAAGATAAGTTTACTAACGCTATACCTAGACATGCAACATGACGTTGAAGAATCAGCACTTTGTACATTACAAGATGGTACTGCATTGAATCTATATGTTAGTTGGATTACAATAATGGTTGGTAATCAATCTGATTCAAGTCTACAAGAATACGAACTAGACAGTTAACTTTGCTGAAGGCTAAAATCCGTACTAATTCCTCTGGAGATTGACCTCGTCTATCGAAAACAGCAAAGAGACTAAATTAAGCTTAAACCTAATGATTGAATAACCAAGAGAAAACTCTACTACCGGCGCCGACGATAGATCCTTGACATGTGATTAGTCAACGAAAGACTTACTGAACTTTCTTTATTGTTAACCATTTTCTTTCTTGAAATGCAACTGTTATCATGTAGAATGATTAACTCAAAGAACACCTAATTGGCATTCAATGCAGCAAAATTCTTAGTTAACAGTTATGGCAAGTAGTGAGGATTATTCATCCAAACGGGACATTTTTGTAGAATGAGTCTTATCTTAAGCACTTTCAGTTCATGTGTAAATGTTTATCATTATCATCATTTCAAAAGACTTGATTAGAAATGTATATAATCTTCCTTGAATTTAGATATGTGTATTTGTGTATATTTATTCAAATACGTAAAAAAATATGTTTTGCTTAGAATAGAATGTAAATCAGTTTAATTTGTTTTGTAATGTTGAACTACAAAACAAACTTTTAAAATGTTTCAAGCAGTAGTTTTATAACCTGGCCGAAAGCCTGAGGCTGAGGTACTAAACTGCAGACGAAAACTGTGGAAAGGTTTCAAAGACATCCAACTTAACAACAGAGTGATATGCCGACAAATGGAATTTTTTCTTGATCTACAATACCTTGATTACAAAATATACTTATGCTCTCTAAAACTGAATCGAGTCCGCAAAAGAATCTTCAACAATCTAATGGTGCAGTTATACAGTGTAATTATGAAACTTTTACTTTTTCCTTTGATGATTATGTAACGCAACATAGCCTACATGACGACAGATAAAACATGAAGACATCGTCCGTCAGGTTATTATTGTATCTCAAAACCTGCAGGGACATATTTTCTCTCGCACAGTACAGTTGTTTACATTGCTAAACCATAGCGATGAGAAAACCTCCGAGACAGACGTTGAGTGAGTCGATTCCCTGTCTGTACCTCCCTGCTCGAGCAGAGTAAAAAACAGGTCAGGTTCAATAACTCCGCAAAAACACGGTTCCAATTTCCAATGTCATCAAGGTATTCATACTTTGAAGTCTGGCATCAAATTTAGTTATGCTATCTCGATCAGTTTCTGGGAAAAGTTTCTCTTTTATCTCGGTTGGAGAGTGCTTGGAGTAGTTAGATCATGATCTGAAAGTACGAAATTCTTCAGCTTGAAATTTTTACAGGGCAGCTTTGTCTGACTGACGCCAATGATCCTAATGTTTTGCTGATATATTTTTTCCCCAACACATTCTACAATTTATTACCGACTCAAAAACAAACGCTCTAACGAATGGTTTCTCTATAATGAGCGACTCATTTAACGAAGATGTATACAAGTCTACTTGCTAGTATTTTTGTCAGGAAAATAATTCTTCTACACACACTTTTAAATAAGAAAGAACAACATCCTTATTTCAAACTATTGTGCTGGGTAAGATCAGAAAAGTTAAGCTGAAGTTGACCAAGAACATTAAAATAACCTATCTGAAAAGAAATGGGGTGCTTGGTGAGATCAAAATAAGTAAACTGAAGTTAACCAAGAAATAAAAAAAAAAACCTTTCTGGAAAGAAATGGGGTTATGAAAATAATATCAAGTTAATGAATTTCAATCTTTTTCTTTGTTTCCAGCTATGTCAGACGTTATTTCTTCAGTTCAGCACAGATTTCATGGCACTAATTTGACATATATGTTATTAATATAACATCAAATACAGATAGAAACGACGACAATCCTCAATTACTTGAACTGTACATATTTATATCATTATCATTCTTATCTCAATCATTATGTGTCATTAATGTAACCGAGTCTCATTGCTATATGACTTTCTTAATAGTTATTCATTGTGGTGTAATGAATAGACTGGTTTTCTCTCTACCAAACAGCCCCTAGTTCGAATCCCGGTGAAGACACCAAAAGTTGTGACCTGTGCTTTATCCACATATCACTCAGTTCACCCATCTGTACAAATGGATATTTGAACACAGGAAAAGTATCAACCTATACAGTCGTACAGAGCGCCTAACAGACAACATACATAATTAGAGCATTAACATGCAATACAAATTGACTATCATTAATAATATCATCATAATTATTATAGCACAGTGAGAAGTGCAACTATGATTTTGAAGACCATACTGAATCTTAAAATAAAATACATTGTGTTTAAATTGAAACAAACTTTCTCATGTAAAACAAGATCAATTAATGAAATATGAAAGGTGAGGTGATGTTGATCTTCAATGATATTGATCTTTCATTTTCAAGGAGTAAGTTTACTTTCACAGTAAATAGAGTATTATTTTGATAAACTACATTTTGTGATGAGTGAATTCTACAGTGTTAAGTTCAAATTAAATAGTTTCAACACTGAAGATAATGACTAAGAGCTCAAAAGGATTTTTACTTAATTTCTTTCCAAAACAGATTCAATTTTCAGTATGATACGTTCATGTCGCTAATGAGCTTGGAGAGGGGACACAGTTTTGTTGAGCTTGACCATAAAAATCTGCTTTATTTCATCAAATAGATTATATTCAACCCAGGGTTTGTTACTCAGCAGCACATGTCATCGTCTTCTTACATTTGTTATTGAAAATATATTTTAATTCTCATAAATCCGTCATCTAGTATATAATATTATGGTTTATGCACATTCTAAATCACCTTTAGAAATTAGATGCATACACACGGTATGCTCGGAATGAAATGAGCATTTCTTTCAATCATGATTATTTGGACCAAATAGCATCCTTTTCATTTGTCTGAATTTGAAATTTGACCAACATGGCACCTACGATCGCCTGATGACATTTAACTGCTGTCAACCAAGGATGTTGAATCTTATGAATAATTTGATCTGAACTTATTTTTAGTCATGTAATCTCAAATAATACTCCTGTGCTCAATATTCCACCAGTGGAAGTAAAATGTCGATCTGTTGAACTTTTATCCATTGACTCGATAACAAAATATAGTTAACAGGGAGACAGTGATAAAACATGTGACACACAACATATGACAATGACATATATTTGACATATACCGTATAAGATGGGAAAAAAACATTATTTCTTGAGATGACTCATAGGTTTTCATTGATTTCATAAGATGACTCTCCTTCAAGCGGTTGTTCTTTTTAGAAATGGTCACCCTGTCCATAATTAACTTAGTCAATATCAATAATACTTACAAACGTTACAATGAAACTGGACCACACCTATGGCAATATCTGACAATTACAAAGTGTTTAACATGATGATACAATCTTTAACAAATGTTTGCAAAATAGCTTGTTTTGTCCTCCTGCTAAGTGCGTGGCGATTAATAATGCAAATTTAAAAGAATCCCAAATTCAGGAGCTATTATGGTTCAATAAAACCTACCACAGGGGACATCTTAACAGAGAAGCTACATTATTGATAACACGCACATATCCAATCTGTCTGTGTTCATTACTGCTATCAAATTTAGAGATTCTAATCTAATGACAAAAAAACGGTGGTTGGAATACAGTGCACTCGTTCTACCACACGTGCTTGAAATACAACCGATGAAATTCTTCTAAATCAATTAGGCTTTTTCTATTGATCGTATGTCATAACAATTATGGCAACGAGATTCAGTGTAAATCCAAAATCGATGTCCTGAGTATTCACTACGAGCAACACACGTCGAACACTAGCCATTGAAGTATATATATATTGAAGAATAATTCTAACTATAACGCTAAGAAGTTACAGGTTAATTTTTCTTTTCCTGTCATTACCTTAACCTTTGTTATAAAACTGATTACATTAATTGATTAATGATTACAGATATGAAAATTGCTTAATTTATGTATTAATTTCTTGATTACTTTAATTCATGTTCAGTTAGGTTATATAAGAGGTTTTCAATCATTCGTATAATGAAGTCAAAAAGGAAGTTGGCAATCTGAAAAATGCAAAATTGAAACATTAACAGAAGCTATTTTTCAAAATGAAAATTTTAACAAATTTGTCGAAAATGGCAACCACAAAAAGCATGTGATAAAAAACATATCATGCAATGACTGAACCCCTTCAAGAAAAGTCACTCTACTTCTAAGTGTAGCCATTTTACAGTACAAAGCAACTTTTCTAAAAAATCTGGTATGCTTTTTTATGGTACTTGTAATGGTGACATTCTCGTGAATTCAAATAGTTTAGATAGAATATTACAAATCAAACAAGAAAGAAAAAACCTTATCTCTACGTATCTATTTTAAAAGAAAAACAATTACAGGTGATTTGAATTGTACCGTCCATTAAAGCCTTACATTTTGGCTTGTACATGGTTTAAGGTTACTTCATATTTTTGCCTGTACCTTTTCTATGTTTGTTTATTTCATCGGGACATGCATGAAAGCTTAGTGCTTATTATTGGTGGCAGAGTGTCCATTTTACATATTTTTTTTACATATATCTTTTTTTTTGAATATCTAAGATATAGATGATTATATATCCTCACATATACTAATAGGCTGAAGCGAAGAGATATTCAGCATATTATCAAATTTTTTGCCAATGGGATACCACAATTATCATTAAACTTTCAGGACAGAAGTTTCGGCTAAGGTGAAAACATAAACAAAAATCTAATCTTTTGTGCGACACCTAATAAAGAATTTGCCGTAATTGCAGATGCCATTGTGTAAGATTTAAGATTAATGTCACGAATCGGGCGAGGTCCTGTTTTCGACTCACTCTCATAAAATGGCGCCTGTCCATCCTTTAGCTTTTTTTGTACGAAAGGGGATATTATTATCTATAACTATCTATTACCGGTATATCAGATATTAATAGTTAAAGGGCGACAGTAAGGAGCCTCCAAAACCTTTAAATCAACCCATATTAATTATGAGAAGAAAGAGAAATTAGTTTCAAACCTTTGTAATTATTGTACTAATTACAATTAAAGTAATGACTCTTAAAGTTACAAATTATAAAGACTCAAGGGTTAAAGGCCGTTTACATTCTATGAAGAAACCACGTTTACTACAAGGAAATAGACAATAATAATTTTAAGATTGTTCATGTTTCACGCTTTTTACAATCTGAATACCATTCAAAAAGATATGAACAAGACATCTTCAGCATGTGAAAGAAATACAATAGTTATTTATATGTTTTCTTTATTCATCTGGTAACCATGAAGATTTTATAAATGAGAGAGAAGAAATCGAGTTTAAGATTTTTAGCTCATTAACTAAATCCATTGACGATTTTCCTCATAGTTAGTTACAAACGGCATCCAGAAATTATTGGTCTCTTCTACTTGAATCCTTTATACAACGTTTTGGAATTTAAAATTTTTACTTCGCAGACTTCATATTTCAGTAAGATATAAGGGATATCTCATTTCAAAGATAATATCATTGTTATTCAATGCTTCAAAAATGAAAACATAGCATTAGAGATTTATAGATAAGTATAAAAAAAGTAGGACAACGAACATTTCATTTATGATGATTGAATTTATATTTTGATGGATGATCTTACAGTATAATAACACAGCTACTATGAAATTGACATTCATGACTATAAAACTTGTCATCGTTAAAATCTAGAATTAAATATGACTTTTAACAACAACTATAAATCGAAAAGGAGAACAAGTGGTCATTCAGACAATATTTCGCCACCTCAATTATTCACAATTTGTTTTAATGATAATAATGATAGAACAATTGTTATAAAGCACTGGACAGAATCGAGTTGATAAGCAAACAATTTTGTTGTCTTGAAACTTTGAAGGCAGTGTCACCTTAAATGACATGATTTCTGATAACATAACTAAGAAGATAATATTTCTATAATCAATATAACAAGGTCGGATTCTGAAACGTTACATAATGCATCTTTCAAGAAAATAGGGAAAATTTAATACGATTTTGATCTTTCTATTTAAAGCAACCAGCAACCGGGTATCAAACAATAAGGTTTTCTGTTTAGCACAATTAAACTCTTCTTTGACATAAACCTTGTCATTCAGCAGCTGCACGTGTTTCAGAGAGGTTCTATACATCAGTATCATAATTTGCATTAGGTTATATTTATTTATCATAAATCATAGGTCTATATAGTAAAGGATTCATTGAAATAGTTATTTGTTAAGAAACAAAACACAAGCATGAAGTGAAGAATTTGTAGTATGGAATTCAGGAACACAGTACTCGTATGTGATGTATTGCTGGTTAGGTTTCAAAGAGAAGACATTTATCCATAAAGAGATTGATAAAAAAATAGATCCTTCAATTTGATGATAATGGTAAATTGTTTTAGTAAGAATAGTATATTTTTGTTTTGAAAGTATTTGTGTGACCCCATAAATTTGCCATTATACATCTCTTACATATCACAGACTAGTTGCAATGAATGTGACTGAAAGTGTCTATGCCTTATTGTTTTGAATCACATTTCACTGCAATCATAAAATTACATTGTGAATTTATTTCATAATGCTCGAGACTGTCTCTCAATCTGCATTAGTTTATTCATTGTAAATTATGAATAATCTAATTTTTGCATAAACAAACACAATGTAACATTTATACGGTATTTTTCTGAGCTACTAATAGAACATCAATACAACTGTATTTACTTAAAGTTTTAGAATGTGACTAAATAGAGATAGAATGTACAAACATTGTGTTACACGTTATCATTGTTATAACAGATAGAACGAGTGTCAAATGGCTATTATCATGTGATGGTTTTACACACTGTAAAGTATGATAACTGATTAATAACCCACACTTTCAAGTATGGTACTTGAAATGTATATTTATGGTATATAACTTATGGTTGATAAGGGATAACATCTATCCTGTGTATTGAAGTTGTCGTGCCAAGATCAGTGAGATCGAGGGTAATGATTCACTTTATCAAATCTAGCTGAAAACAAAGAGGTTTTTACAAATGAAGAATAGAAGAAACGGGAGGAAGGAGGATATTTATTTCTTCCAAAATATTGAATATACGATATCTAATTCATATAGATTATGATAAATGGGAATTTATACTAAAATATACATCATGTCTATTGTTTCTTTTCAGTCGATTGATAAACAAATCGGCCTTAACACTTTTGAATAATTAAAATCAGGTATTCTTCTTTAATGTTAATGTTAATCAATCTATCATAGTTGATAAAATACAAAGCTTTTCAAAAGAATGAATACATCTTATTATGTATGGAACACTGTTTTATATCGTTTCAGTTTTAATTCGTGCTTCTCTATCTACCAAACAGACCTTACTTACTAATTTCCTGTCTAAAAGGAAGAGCGAAGTCCTGTCATTATTTAAAGAATCAATATCAACCATTGGTCTAACTTTGTCTGGTCGGCTTGTCTGGTGAGACTACAACTGACCCAGATCCAGAGTGGTATGATTTTGCTTGATTTGTTGAATTAATCACTCTTAATGGTTATTAATTACGGTTGTTTTCTTGATTAAGCTTGTCAATACTATGATACTATATCAACGTTAGATCATTTGCACAGTTTACTCCTTAACACAATGAGAAGTCACTTAGGAAACTAACCTAAATAGGTGGAAGATAAAATTTGCTTTGATTGTGTTTGACAAGGTATATACATGTATCTAATATTCATGTAAATAGTGGGTGTGATTTCAACTTCAAAACATATATCACAGCGTTTATTACATTGAACATTTTTAATTCACCAAAAAATGTCATTTTGGGGTGAACAATTTTTTTTAGTGAATATCAGTCTAGATGATATTTTGACTAGAAATATCACTTTAAGTAGACATCTAAAATAATCAAGCTTTATACACGCATTTAAATCTTAATCAGCATTGGCAAAATCCAAATAATGGAGACCCAATTACCAAAAGTGTTAACATGTGTTGTTGACAGGTTGATATATCAGATTGCTCTGTGGTATCGTATACAAAGTCATTAGCGAAACAATCTGTTATCTTTGAAACATCGAAAATTATATCTGACAATTTTCTCGCAATGTCTGCATTTGATCCCACTCTTTCTACAGCTATATACGACTAATATGCTGCAATTACCTTCGGCAAAGGATAAGCTTGATATGAATGCAGTAAACTACAAACATTGAACAACACATAAATCTACCAACGCTTTCATCTTTATCGACTTAAAGAGCAGAATGTCTTAGGATTTTTAAATACATATGGTGTCACTGTACTGACTTATTTTTTTCAAGGAAATATAGATTTTTAAACAAGTGCGTTTCCGTACAATTAATATATAGAGAATCTCACCCAAGTGTCTTCTGATATCAAATATATATCAACACGAGTTGATAAAAGTTACAAATATACGAGGCTTGCCGAGGATATTTTTACTTTTATCAACGAGTGTTGATATATTTGATATCAGAAGACACGAGGGTGAGATTCTATTTATCATTCAAAATCAGTTTTCATTTCGATTCCCTGAAAAAATTATATTTCTGAACACTGTACTACTCTAAAACTCTCAGTGCGGTGATGTCACAGCATTGTGACGTCGTCATGTTTATGACGTCATAGCATTGTGATGTCATTACTTGATGATGAAAAACAACTGTGATGTCATGAACTTGACTGTAACAGGGCATTGTTCAAAATCTACTGTCAAAACAATATCTCCTAGGAGATATCGCTTGATCTTCCACAAGCGATATCTCCTGTGGAACACAGTTTTGGATGATAAAATATATTATTAATAGAATGTGTATTATGCGAGCTTTTGGAAAGGATAATGAATAAACTTTTACTTCTAATATATGATGTTGATGATACGGAAATTCACGAGGTTAATAATCTCTTTATCAATTATATCATTTTGAAAGAAATAGGATTTGAAAGCATAACTGATTCCGTCTTATAGTGATCAGTGTCCTAATTTTTGCAGAGTAATTTCATTTACAATGTACCAAGGTGAAGGTCACATTGTCGATGATGTTGACACCGTTTCATAAAAACTTTTTTTAAAATGAAATACGCGTCTCCTGAAAAACTCTCGACATTTATCATTGGTTTCCATATTATAAGCAAATATAGATAATCTATTGGTTCTCTAATAATACTAAACGTGATTCAGTTGCGAACGTCGCTAAAACAGGAAAGTAACTCAAACTACATTATTTAAAAGCTGCGTTTTCATGATAGTTCGGCTTGGCGTTTATCGGTATATTTTGACTTTACGTTTGGTTGTTACGTTTGTTATTACGATACTTCATAACACATATCATCACTTAAAATCATGTATAATGATTAGTTTAACAGATCAGTTCCGATTCTGACAAAGTTATGTGCGTCAACTGAAGCTCACACCTTTTCTTGTATTCATGATTTACGACATTTACTGCATGTTGTTCGCTTGTTAAAGAAAATATCATACAACTTTCACAACTCTTTGTTAACAAGGTATTCTTAAGATATGAAGGCGTGACAGATCTACCATGCTGTATTGTGTTTTTCAAATATTCAGTCGAACAGAAAACTCTCTGAAACCTCACTATGACGTATATCAGTTTTATGGGTAACCGTTTTAGGATTCGCATGAAAATATACGGAGTTTGGCAATAATATTTCTTCTTTTGAAGTAATTTGCAAGTTTATCAGATTTGGATACCAAGTTTATCCGATAGCTTTATTGCAGCGATAACACCGTCCATTACATGGTGATACAACGTATCCATTAAGTGTGAGAATATGAATAATTCAAATAAATCTTGTAAAATGTATCCATTATGGATCTTGTACTTGTGTGTTCTAACCTTTGATGCTGACCAGACACAGTTAGAATAATGGTTGATATTGATTCCTTACATAATTAGAGAACAATGTTCTACACTGTAGACAGAAACTAAAAGGTGTTGTCGATTTGATAAATCTACATGTGAGACGTGCTATTCATGCTAAAACATCTCACATCGCTACTCAAGAAAGTCATTCCGAAATGCGTTGTTCTTCGTTAATCCTTGTAAATTGACCCCTTCCTTGAAAAATGATAGACTTAAAAGCTTTTTATTTACAATGACATGATAGAATGATAACCCTGGACTGAAAACAGTATGGAAGATGAAAATGTATCTCTGCATTCATAAAGAAGGTCATATTTCCCCACTGCGGTTATCTTTTATGGTTTATGATAGGTATATAATTTATAACTTAAATACAAGCAATAAACATAAGGCCTTATCTACATTCACGAAAGGCATACAATTTTACAGCAGTTTTCCCCAGTTTCATATTTACATGACATATTACTATAAGTTTGCCTGCAGAGGACTAAAGCGTTTGATGTATGATTCATCTAAAAGACGATTGAAAGTATTGAAGGCCAATTTATTTTAACTGTTAATACCGGCAAAATCTTACATATTTGTTTTTTCCACCATTATCAAGTCAAAGAAGTTTATTGTACTTAAGGCCTCTGACCTACATATATACAAATGGTACCTATTTAGAATGAGTACATGGATATCTACAATCATTTCAAGCAGAATATAATTTTCAGATGTTTTGTTTATTTTGACAAAACGTTCTATTACATTTTCATTTGAAATCATAATTGAAATAGGCAGTTGGCGGTCAAGGCAGTTGAAGGGCACTTTGAAGGGCAGTATATGAAATAGATGATTTTCTTAAATCAGTATAATGTGGGAAAATGAAATAAAAATGGAGTTCATCTTTCACAGCAGAATTACATAAAGGACATATTCCTAAGTTTCGTACTTTTGAACATCTCCTTTTTTAATTAAAAGATAAATCTATTTTCAAGCATCAAAGTAACACTCTGAATATCGGTTTTCCAAAGTCTGGTCAGTTTTTAAATTGAGAGAACAGGAAATTTGTGATAGATTATGAAAGTTTCGCAATCCCCGGGGAAAGGTGGTGTATACAAAAGAAATATAAAAAAAACTTATTTTATTAAAGAAAATTGTCGCAAACTGCAAATATTTCAGTTTCAGATAGTTATAAATATTGTTTTGTACCTCAGTGTTGTTATAAAATGATTTTATCAAATAAAAAATCTTCAGTTACTTGTATCAATCAAGTTACCTTTTACTGAATAGTTTTCTTATCAGTGTCTTTACATATGCTTGTATTGGACCCATAGAAATTGCATTATTACGGCAAAGATATAAGAACGTGATCTTAACGATGCTCCTGCAACTAAATTGGGCACACATTGTGTTGTTTGATCGTTAGTAAGACAATCTGTTTACCATTGATATGATTTTTCTTGTATATGTACTTCCCTATAGACCTTTAGTATATGTTTATGTACACCAAACTTCAGTTCATTACGACGATGACATGTAAGATAATGTTTGCCCAGGCTATGTTTGAAGTAAACAACATGAATTGTTAATGATTGCTTATAATTATGAATCTAATGTGAAGTAAAAAGCTGCATAGCAAAGCGCAGTATTCATTATATTATTATTATATATTAGCTGGTAAATTGAGATTAGTCGAGTAGAGTATGTCTCCATTAAGGTCCCATTCCTATAATTTATAAGCGATCAAAGGATAGTTTTAAATGTCTACATATTAACCTCTGATATGTAAGACATATTGACCCATATATCATGTTAGTAAGATAAGGTAAAACAAATAAACATTCTTTTACACTTTCTAGAAATATTTATGTAATCATGAATTACAGCTGCTGAACAAACGTTTGTGTGAAAACATTATTTTTCGAAAATTTGAATTAGTCACCATTTCATAGCATTATACTTTGCAGTCAAAACCTTTTGTAAAGAGATCGTTTTTACACCACATGCATAAGAGACAGATATGTAAACAATGTTGGGTCCCCCAAAAGGGGCACAGGGGCCAAAAAAGAAAAAAAAGAATTTTCTTATTTTTCCAATAAGTTATCATGTGAACACATTTTCGACATCGTTTTAATATCATTATGAAATATGATTATGATGTACATTTGGATATGTCTTGCGTTTTTTTACAAAAAAATTATTTTGAAATAACAATTAGATAATCAAGATCATAAGACATATAAAGATATCGAGATTTTCAATTGTGGACGCCAGTGTTCATAAATCCCTGGCAAATATGATCCAGTATTACTATGAGTATCTTTAAGTATGTGAAAGGAATATGTAACTTTGGGATGAATGATGCTTGAATAAGTCGATCTTAAGTGAACACCATACATGAACTTTTCACGACAATTGAAATTAATGAAAAACTCTTGTTTGTGCAGGTGTTCTTGCAAAATAATGTTATCTTATCTTAAATTTAGTTAATAATGTTATTCTAAAATCGAAGCATATCTGTGTTGGTGATCCCTCCATGCTTTACGCTTTCCCCTTTGAAAGCTGGCAAACACTATTGAGGATTCCCAATTTCATGCGATACTATCTTCAAATGATTCTTTGTCGCATTTCTTCACACTTAACAAACTGATGTGTAGAATGTTCTTTTATCTATCTGAATCAAAGATACATCTTGCTTCATTGATTAAGGATAAATATAACCCCAAGCAGACCTTTGATCACGAATGTGAAACCTTTTGTGAACCACCTTTATATGTTTAAAGACAATTGGCATGTCAAACTACAAACTCTATGAGTATATATTGAACTGAGCAAAAACAGCTTGTTTCCCCAGGTGCAAAAGAAAGAACGGAATCATATGAAACTAGTCAGAAATTACCATTTGTTCTCCTATGAAACTCTTCATGCTTATATATTTGTTTTTAGTTATATATTGAAATTCATTATTAGCCCTGGGCTTCCTTTTACAAAGCAACCTTTTCTAAGGTTAACCTTTTCTCCCACATTGTACTAAGGTTACCTGAGAGACTTAAGATCAACTTGGTGCTTTGTGAAAGGAGGCCTTGAGGAGGTCCAATCTCTTACAGACAGTGTTATTATAGTGGCAAAATATTGTTATATGAATCCATAGAAGAAAGACTAACCCCCGCTATTTTTAGGATCAATTTATCCTACAAAGTGAATGGCTTTTAACTCTTTTGATTTACCGAGATCACAAATTGATTCATTTACTAGGAAAGGCGTTCATATCATGTTTTGGTTAAGGACATTTTCAATCCTTGAATGGAGCAAATGCAAATGTTATAAATCAACCAAAAACAAACATAAAAACGTTTTTGAATCAATTCATGGCCCCCTAGACTCAATGAGTTGAACAAGAACACCAATTTGTGGAGCACACTTGTCTAGTGGTTAGCATGTTGGCCTATCACACCACTGGCCCGTCGTCGAATCCCGATGGAGGGACCAAACATTTGTAACCTGGACCATGTCTTGTATTGTGTCCCTGGGCAAGACACTTCATTCACATTGCACTCAGTTCAAATTCTTAAACAGACTAACCCAAGATAGTGTGATCCCAAGTATAACAATTTTACACTTGTTCACTATCTAAATGGTATGTGTATCTAAAAGAAACACAATAGGTATATTCTCTTTATCTTGGTATTGACTAGTGCTCTTACAGTTGAATAAAAATACGACATCTTTTCATAGACAATCAGTTTATGCCGTTGAACTTAAACAGTAACACCTATATGATCAGGCCTTTCATTCTAGGAATCAACGCTTTTACGAAATACACTTAACAAAATATACGAATCACCACAAGTTATGAATTACATTTGTACTAAATAACATAGAAATGAAAAGAAAGTCTTTCAAAAACTGGGACTCCATCTTGTTCTCAATAGATAGAATAAAAGCAAGATTTCAAAGCCTAACCTATCTTCCTAACTCAGGAGATTAACACGAGTTCAATGAGCTTCATAATCAACTCCTCTGCCCCACAGGTGAAGCTCTTGCTGAGACCTTTTTTCTTAGTGATGAATTATTGTTTAATGGCGCTTGGGCAACATTGCAGCCATAAAATTCGAAATTCTTTGTAATGTGATAATTCTCTAAGTTCTAAGGTTTTCCAGTCTTCACATTGCTTAAATAATTTTAGAGCGATGAAAGATTCCTAAACTTTACTAAATAACACTGTTAAACTCTTGGCTGTTCGAAACACAGGCTTTGGTTGAATTAATTTAATAGATTGAAAGACCAACTTTGGACTCAGTGGGCCAACAGTTAAAATCTAAATCAACTCTACTTTCTGATATTTTATTGTAACATGGTATCTAGTCTTGTCTGCGATGAATGTAGAGTATAATTCCTTTCTCTGGAAGCAAACCTATCTTATGAAGTAATGATATAAGAAGTATTATAAGTAATAAGTAATGAAGTAAGAAAGATATCAATTGTCTTAATGTTAACTCGTTCCTGTCTCTTTTATCTAATCAGTGAGGAAAAATGGCTTGCAGAAAAGACTTTGAAGCGCTTTATATTTTCACATACAATGTAATGAGTCAAACCAACAAAGGTCAGTCTTATTTCCAACCCATTTGGCTGTCTGAGAGGGACTTTTTACGGTTCTTACATTTGTTCATTTCCGTATAAGAGTAAGGAACAGTGATAGGCCTATAATAAGAATGCAAGTTTGTTAACACTAAATATACATCTAGTTACATGACTTGATTGTTGCACAATTGGGAACGTACGTATCTTAGATGCAGACCTTTAAAAAACCATTTGTTTACGTTTCAGACTTTAACAGTTCAGTGAAGAACAATTTAATTTCATCTGAATAAATGAATGTTTACACTATCGCGCATATAATTGTAAGAGATAAGTAGTATCTCCTTGCAGGTAATACTTCTGCATCTTTTTAAATTTCCATTCAAATACGAATTATGATCTGATTAAATTGAGTTTGAATAGATAGATCTTCAATTTCATGTGTGCTCGGTTAGTTTCAAGTATCAAACATATGAATTGTTAACGGTTTAATTCGCTTAGAATGTAGATCGGTAGTTTTGAAACTAAGCATCATTTGTTATTGCTCCATTCTTATGTGTGATTTAATGTAAACAGAGCACAAGACAAATGCTCCTGTAGGACGTACATATCATATACAGTCATAATTTACCTGCTTTAACAAGCTTATCAAATTAGACACGTAAAACCTAAGGTCAATAAAAAATATTTTAATTAAAAGGTAAAATCGTATATCAAATATATTTTGCACTTAGAATATGGATTAGCGGCTTTGAATTGATTTGGACTGAATTATGATAAATTTAGAGCTTGTTAAAGTAATTATGTTAAAACTAAGTTGATTATATTATTTTCTTTTGGTCCATGATGTAACACTTATTTCTGTACAAAACCACTTGTCATTCATTAAAAGAATCTTACCATAGGTCCAATGTTAGTTCTACTAATTTAGCATGTAAATAAGACGTTTTATTAGGAATCCGAATTAAATTTGATTTTATGTGGTCATCTGTAGGCAAATTCATTTTTTATCTAATTTTCAGACTATACTGTTGTAAAATTGAGTGGTGGTGATTATTTTTTGTGTTGGTAAATGTGGTAGGCATCCACTTACCCAGCCCTTTTGTTTAGGGTAATTGAACCAGTCAATCGAAATAATCCCTTAAAACAACAGGTGCTGGGTCAAATTTGCGATATGAAATGAGGGAAAAAACCCCCTATTTATAGGATTAATTAACCTTAGGGCTGGGCACGAGGGAATGTTGTGTGTAATGTTTTTGTTGCATGGGTGGTTACATGTAGTAGTAGTAGTAGTAGTAGTAGTAGTAGTAGTATTAGTAGTATTAGTATTAGTATTAGTATTAGTAGTAGTAGTAGTAGTAGTAGTAGTAGTAGTAATAGTAGTAAAAGCAAGTAATAGTGACAATGAAGTAGTAGTAGTAGTAGTAGTAATAATAGATGAAAGTTAGTTAGAGGACGCTTAGGAAAACAAGGGAACGGGTGGGTGGTTATTATTTTTTTAAAGTTACATTTATCATTCACAACTCTTGGGTCTGTGTTTTCATTTTTGACCTGATATTTCAAATATATTTATAAGCAGTCAATTTCAAAGTTAAGACGAACAACTATTGCTTATATATCTATCTATTTACCGACTAGTTGATATCTTATATATGGTATAATTAGTAGAAATAACTCACGTTTACCCTTAATAAAAATAATTTCGTTAAAGTATCAGGAGCCAGAATGGCTTGACTAATGTTCTTATAAAACAGTGTTTCTCTTTTTCGGGATAAAATGAATTGTGGAACATTGACATTACAGTTACAGATATGATACACATCACAAAAAGAATGATACGTATGACAACATATACAACATTATGTCAAGAGATAACATCATGTGGACATACATGATTATATCACATCAAACCCTCAGTTTGGTTACACGTTTGAGCGCTTTTCAATTACATGGTATATTGACATTGCAGTTACAGAAATGTAAAATACTGTTCATAAAAAAATACAAATATATCTTTATAAATCTATTAAATGTGAAGTGTTCTTATTAAGCTGGACTACAAACACTGAACCAATAATCACTAAAGAAAATCGTTCACATGAAATACTGACGTTATATGTCATACAACAAACAGCTGTTTTTGGTCTTAAACGGTAACGGTAACTGTTCCATTGTAGAAACACAGTCCAATTTGTTTTCCAGCAATTTAAACTTCTAACTATCTAGTGTTTATCAATGCGTTGGTATAAAACATTTGTGTAAACACATGAGTGTAAATATAACCATTAAATAACTGTAACGATTTGTATATGTTCTTGTGAATATTGACATTGTTCATATTAAAAGATATCAAGTATTGATAATAATAATAATTAACTCTCACTAAACTATTCACTATTATTAAACTGAGTAACTTGGTTATTTACAAACCCACCCTAGCATGTGACCAAGGACGATGCTTTATTTCAACAACAAGGTAACAGTTAATGAAACTTTTGCTGTGTCAAGTCTGCATACATGGTCAACTTTTGATTGTGTTTTGATGTGTGTGATGTGATACTATCACGGTATTTATCTGTCTAATAAAAGAATACAAAGTAACCTGGTGCAAGAACATAAATGATTCAAAGAAATTCTGCAAGAATGGTATCTAATGAGACTAATGTAGTCTCGCCTTTGATGTTGACCAGACAGAGAGATAGATGAATGGTTTGTAGGTTGCATAATAACAGAACCTTTTTCCAACGTAGACAGACGTTAATATTGTTAATGTCAGAATGATAAGTCATACCTTGGTTGAACAAGACAACTAAACAATGGTACACTATCAAAAATGTAATTTGCTTAACATTAGGTACAACATATTTAGTGTCATATGTATTAGATCTACATAATGTATTCGCAGCACAAACATAATGCAGCAATCTTCTTTTTAACCTTTTTCGTCTTTAATGCCATAAAACACTTTGATGTGACTGTCACACATTGAGCAAAGGTTTATATACGACATTGAAAATAAACAAATTAACACAACCAAAATTTAGTAACATTACTTTTATAACGTTTTTCAAAGTTGTGTTTGTTTTAATTACAAATCAATACATTCTTATTTCGTAAAACGCTTACGAACTCCCACATCTTAAGATTGTTATCTCTAGGTAAATTTCATCTGTATATTTTGCATGCATGTTCACAGGATGCAATCATGATAACCTTGGAAACGTTTCTTACAACGGATTACAAGAATTAAATTAGGTTTGACATCTTAAAATAAATATGTGTTTAGGTGATCCCAATCCCAAAAAGTGTTCTGACTTTAAATAAAATCACTCAGTTCTGCTACTAGTTCAGTTATTATTTTTAAATTAGAATTGAATATCTTCTCTCTTGTTAGAAAAGGAATGCGTAATTTTGGTAAGTATTCAAGACAGAATTGTCTTTTTGTCCATTGTGTAATGTACCATATTAACCAAAACGTCACAGTCATGATAACACACATTAATGTGTGATTGTTCTTAAGATATTTCGAGCGTAAAATTGATTATTTTGTATTTCCTTTAATTCTTTCTTTTTAAATAACAAATGTTTACGACACACAACTTTGCTATGACTAAATTTAATGCTTGTATGCTTTTATTTACGCAAAAATATCATATGTTGGTGAATCTAATACGAATTTACTTTTATGATAACAGTGAATATCAGAGGGCAACTCAGGTCAAATATTGGTAGTAAAAGAGGTTAAAAGTTGTTTCATTTATCACCATTTTATTTTTTCAAAATGGTGCAAAGGTAAAAGAAGATCATGAAGTTTAATCGAATTACTCTCACTTACTCACTACTCCTTTTTTACATGTTTTTGTTGTAATTAATATTCCCAAGATGTCTTGTTTAAAACCATTGTTATCTTTCATGAAAACCAAGAGGTCAACTACCACATGAGATATGGTGAGATGATAAAATATTCTAATAAAGAATATTTATTCATTTAACTTCATTCTTAAATAACTGGCAATTGTCCCAGCAAATAATGTGATTATTGTATGTATATTTACTGAGTGAAACAGTAACTACACGCATTTACTGAAAGTTTTAGTGAATACACGTGTTTACTTATTACACAGATTAACTGTGACATATTCAAGCAAAAGATTATAAGAAATGAAAAGGTTCATGAAGAAGATGAGACAGTTTTTGTACCCTGCAATTATATGAAAAAATAATGAGAACATTCTTCAAATATCTGAATGAGAAGCTGTATGGGAAAATAATCCCATTTCCGGCTGTTGCAGACACACGTTAATACTTTTTGAATATGTCTAGTTATTTCTAGTAGGTGTGGGTGGATCATCGCTGATACAGTATAACAATTTTTAATATCGTATATATATATATATATATATATATATATATATATATATATATATATATATATATACATACATACATACATACATACATACAATATATACATACATACATACATACATACATACAAATATGTATACAAATATTTAAAAAATCTAGACTAGAAAACTTGCAAACTAACTGAAAATTCATAACAAAATATGAAGGGACTTACTAAACCCTTTTACAAGTATTAATATCAAATATCAAACTTATCAAGTAATTTTGGTATATAGTTTTGGATTTTCCTTCTGTATCCTTTCTTTTCCGATCTGTGTGAAAGTTAGTTTCTGAAAATGGAGATTAACAATGATAATGTTAGACCCAAAAAGCAAGTTAAATCATACACCTTATCACAATAATTAGAATCGAAATCATCAAAATTTTAAACTTCCACAATAATGATGACACGACCAAACAAGCATTCCTTTATTCAAAACTTCGAACACTCTGCAACCAAACGAATGATGCTGAAGTTAATAATGTGTTAAATAGCACTTCTGATAGCACGTTTCTTCAGCGTCCCTTTTATGTTTATGAGGGAGACATTCCCTTTACAATACAAAAGTGCGTGGACTGCAATGTGTTTGGAGTCAAATTCCCAGTCAAGTGATTGTCATCACATTCATCTGGTGTACTGCTTAAGGCAGATTGCGTGTTTGTATTGATGTTTTAAACATTAGTTATCATCGACACGTAAATTCTCTGTGACACCTATTCACCTGTATTCTCAAATCACATAGTTCACTATTAAATGCATAAAAGAGATTCCACAGTTTATCATTTTGTTTTATATTATCCAGAGTGATGTAAAGTATGGTCTTTTCATCTGTTTTTAATCTATGAACCTTGACTTTAAAATGCCCAAACGTATTAATCTTGCTTCATTGATTTCGAATGAATCGAAGGGCATTTGAGCAAAACTGTACTATGGAGGATCTTTCAAACACATGTCAACTGACCTGTTAAAATGACAAGGGGCCGATAAAACTAGTCATTAATTATACCCAAAGGATATTTAAAACAAAATGTTGGTCAGCTCAAAGCTAAAACCACATGCATTTTTCAAAGAGGAATTATGTACAGTTGTTCCTGTCCTTATACTTTTCATATTATGCAGCATACTTAACATATAAGTGAAATCTAATCTCATAAAATACCTCTATTGCACTCTCTAAAGTGTCTAGTGTTTAACAAGACAACGACTGTAGTGAATAATACTACCCTGAGATCCAGTTGCAATGAGTGACTGCTTTCTCTTTCAAAGTTGTCTGATAATACCAGTCATCCTTTTGTTTAGATACTTATGCTTCAACATTCAACTCATTCGTCCCTCATTATGTTACGATGTACATTTCGTATGTAAAGAAGTACATTTCCCTTCTATTGCTCATTATTTTAAGGTACCTATTATGGAGCTCAATACCTCATTAACAGTTATGTTATACACGATAATTAAATCAAAACGATAATACAAAACAGTCAATTGGTAACTATCAGTCAAAGTACTAATGATAAACCCCTAGATTCTGTAACGCTTATCATATTTTATGTTCCTGGGATATATTCTCAGTCGACCCCTGATAATTAAATTTCCATTTTCAAACTATATTATTGTCAAATTCTGTCAATGCACTTAGTTTTTTTAAAATATTTATAAGCCGCAAAATTAGGGTTTGATTTTATATTGATTTTGATACATATCATATTGTAATTTTTCTACAGTGACGTTGTCTTTGACTTTTTGCTTTCTTTGATACAATTAATTCAGATGGAGTTCAAAAAAAAGGGTCTATCAAATTTTGAAAAGATATGGTTTCTTTCAATGACGCATGGATTTATGATGGTATCTATCGTTTATACTTAAGACACTGGTTTACGTGTTAGCTTTAAAATTGAAACACATTCTCTCTTATATCATTGTGAAAGTCAATTCTTGATGTTTGCCAGCTGCAAGAAAATTGTCTACAAGGAATATGTTACCAAAATTACCGTTTTTCTACTGGTGAAGACACAAATTACAAGGACTTTATTGATGAGAAAATACAAACAAGACCATTTCCCAACACACTGATGTTTATATTACCATACTTAATGGTTTAGGGCGCTGAAACGAATTGAGATCTTCTGTGGGAATATTCATCAGCACATGTAAAACCTATTGTCAATGTAGTCATCTTCACAATACTCTTTATACCCTCTTATATAGAAGTGTAAAAGATGCCAAATTTCTATATCTGTATACTCATTTTCTTGAATTAACATATAACTAGAAAGTCAGCATCTATCATCATTAGTGTTCTACATGACACCAGCCAACTACCACAAATGACATTCAAATACGAGCGTATATGCAAAACAAATGGAGCACAAATGATTCATTTGTTCAAGTTCGACTGGAAACTAAAATGACTAACCGAGCTTGACAAACCTGGAAATTGTTTTCAAAACTATATGGAGCTAGTTGTCACTGTAAATTGAATTCATGTCAAAGACTCTTTCTTAAATCGATGATATGATGATTTATAAAGCAATAAACTAGTCCCTTTTTTCTTGTAAGAACTGATATATAGGAATTTTCTCCTTAGGTGAAATTAAGCAGATGTAAAGCTAAAAGTAATTATGTTTTAGAAATAACCGTCCTTTCAAATTCGATAAACGTTCGAAAATGATATAATTGTGTATGACAGCGGAATTTAATTAAATAAATGAATGAATGAAATTAGAATTAAAAAAGTATAGAGAATCTCACCCAAGTGTCATTTGATATCAATTATAACATGAGTAAATAAAAGTTACAAAAAACTTGACGAAGGGACATGTAACCAGTGTTGAGTAAGGATGGGTATCGCTACTCGTTTCCATATCGCAATATTGCGATACAGAGATGCGTATTGCAATACGTATTACAATATATTGGTACTTTTCATATTCTAATTGCTCCATGCTCTCTTGACTAAATAACAGCAATTAGAACAGTGACCAATGCTCAACTGGCTCGTTTTGTAAATAGATAATTAAGTGACTGGTTTATGACTTTTAACAAGTCTATGCTACGTTCACTTTGCGAGTTCACACTTCAACTTTCTGTAAATTCACGTCTTTTGCTTATGTTATTCTACAATTGGAAAAGGAAATTGTAAATTGTAAAACCTTCAATATATTGGATATCTCCAGAAGAGTTTACCGGTACGTATAGTGTTGTTTCCGTATTGCAATATACCGATTTACCGTTAATACCGCGCACCCTTTGTGTTGAAATTATGCTTACCATTCAAATCATTTTGTCAGTGAACCATGTACATCCCTAAACACTGCACTACCTTTATACTGAAAAGTGTAGAGATGTTAAAGCATTGTGTCATTGTCATGTGTTTGACGGCATAGCATTGTCATTACTTGATGGTGCAAAACAAGTGTGATGTTATGTATTTGGCAATTGTCGGATATTGTTCACATTCTAATGTTAAATACTATAAATGCTTCTTGAATCTAGACAAAACCTGTTGAAGGAATAATTTTTGTGTGGACGCAACAGGTATTCTATTCTAAAGAACGAACAAATTGCTCAAAATTTCCAACAAAAAAATGTCTTTCTTAGCGTTGACAATGTCCAACAGAATGCTTTTAAAGAAATACACTGGTAGATTGTCTTTGGAAGTTTCTAAGATTTAATTAGTGGCCTCTTGAGCAGTAGTCAGCCCAGCAATCAATATGTCCTGCTGGTGTTCCTCAAAATTAGTCTGGAAGCCATTCAGTTTAAACTTACTGCTTAATTTAGCCTGCCCTCGGTCGGATTTCTTTTCCTTCTTCAGTGACCCACATAAAAACTGTCACCGTTTCAAGTGGTAATGTTACACACGAGATAGGGAAAATAATAAATCTTTTATACAGACCTTAAGAGGAGGATAGATCGGGGAGAGAATGTTGTGAGTGATTGCATTTGTTTAAGGTTTTTATTTTAAAAGTCCGTTTATTCGAGAAAAGAAACAATAGCAGGAAATTCATGTTCTGAAAAGGCCTTCAAGTAATTCTAAGACTTTCCGTCCTAGTGAAAAGGAAATGGCCGACAGCATTTTTCTTTTGAATACCTGGTCAACCTTTTACATATATATGAAATATTCAACTATCAAAGAAATGGTTAATTGCATTCCTTTCAATAAAATGGTATATCCAATCATTATGTCAAGTGTTTTAAAGTAAACTAGACGAAATGGCAACCAATAGGAAATGAACCATGTTATGAACCATTATTCTTATCTTGATGTAACCAAAATCACTTTGCTACTCTGATGCTTAAATTAAAAAAACTTTATACTTTCTAACATAATAAAATAATTAATTTATTCTTTACACTCCACTGAATGCATTATTGTTTATATACTTTAATTATGCCTACCCCAAGGATGATACCATTACCCATAAACTGTTTCCAAAGTCCTATATGTCCAAATAATAAAAGTTATTTTATTAATTTTTTTATTTTGCTGCATCGACACAGTTGCGACGGAGAAATATGAAACGTTCATTCGAAACAATGATGAAATGTTTTAATCTTTTTTAATTATTTTTATCAACATCAAAATGAAATTCATCCACAGAAACATAACTGGGGAAATTGTTTTCATGTCATATAGAGTGTAAGTTCTTGATAAAGCATATATAAAAAATTATCTCACACGCACTTCAAGTGCTATGCCCATCTTATGTGACTCCAGTGTTACAGGTTAAAAATCAGATTGTCAATTAAACTCCACACAAGCAAACGGATGATCATAGAAAACATCGATTTAATCAGATGGGTCCTACAATAGTCACATGGCCTTATTCATTACTCACGTAAGTAATGGGTTAGGAGACATTGCTTGTTATCTGATTTATAGAATCATTAATGTCTTAAGATTTGCCGACAATTTGTTTTACTTACATTGTAATAATGCATGTTCATGTAATAGATCATAAACATTTGGTTGAGCTAATCATCAGTAGGATATATCTATATATATATTCTTGTATTAACATAGTACATAAGTTGTAACTGTTAAAACTATTTTGTGTCAAGTTACCTTTCCCCAGTTGAACATTTGTTAAAATTTCCTTAGCTACATCCTTATATAAGGCAAATGTATTCGATTGAAAGACTTATGTTTACATTTAATTACAGGATATATTATTGCTCATACACAGATTCCTCAAAATCGCCATTAATGATCACCGATTAAGTTAAGATTTCTTTATTTATTTCCATAATGTATAACTATAACCACATGATCATGTAACACTATTTTGTTCAACTCTGTGAAAAAATTACCTGTTTATTTCGGTGTTCACAATCTCATACCTAAATACACTATTCTCTTTTATGATAGTTGCATTTAACCAAATTAGTCTGGAAAGCTACCAGTTAAATCTTACAGTGAGGATTTACGTTTCTTTTGTCTGATGCCTCTCTATCTTCCTGCAATGAATGAAACGGTCCTTATATTTATCACTTACCGCACCACAAAGCGCAAGAGCAGTGATTAATTAATGTACTAAACTGAAGAGGGAGCATTGTCAGGGTTTTATACATCTTTTGAGAATATTTTCAGACAGAGTAACAAAGTGCAAGGCAGAATGCCTACAGTGATCAATATTATTGTGCTCTAAAGGTCAAGGTCAATTGATGTGCTTTAAATTTATCACAAGAGAAAAACAGGAGGAACATGCTTCCACGTGGGGCATTGGGTTTTATATTATAATATATAATTTTTTCGGTCTTTTTAGGTAATCAAAATCTCATGAAAATTAAATTAAATAATGCTAACAATTGCAAAGGGGGTTGTTGAAAACATAAAATATCCTTTAAATATTAACATATATCGTCACAGTAAGACATAGTAATACACTAAAGTTTCCTTACTTCATCCATTGCATTGATAACAATCGCTTTTTCATTTTAATCCCAAAATGAATTTTTGTGATTTTTCATTTACATCACTTACAAGTTTTATTCAGTTATACATGTATGTACACAAATTGATGAAAAACATTGACGAAACTCCTTCGCTATGACATATCAGAAAAAAAGTCCTTAAAATGGACTTTTCCACACTTCTACAACAAACTGCCAGACCAGGATACATTTTCAGTAGTAAATGGCAAGGTAGAATAATCAATAGTTTTTAGTGCAAAAACCCATTTACCATTTCCTTTATTGATCTGATGAAATCTGTTGAAACGTGAACATTGCTTAATTACCAATGGTTCTGACAAATGTTTTGGAACCAAAATTCTATGTTCTCTCTTGATATACTTACGTGTTATGCGTTGTCTCACATGGCCAATTTATTGCATGACACCATGAAAAAAATAAGAGTTTAATAGTCTTTATTCGAATTTCGAATGAATACTATCAATTGATGATGCCTGACACTTTTATATATTTATACATGGCAGCAAGAGAAAACTTGGCCTGTATTCGATCCTTGAATGCTACGAATTCGTAATCCCGGGCACATCAACAAACTTTTAAACAGTTGTGGATTTTGTGTAGTTAAATAAAAAAGCAAACAAACGTAAATATGTGCATTAACGTTTTCTCAATTAATGAGAATATATATATGATGGAATACAATATACATTTCGGTTTTGTTTTTCAACCATTATCTATTACGTCCAGTCATGTTCTGGAGATGATTTCATTTATTTGTTAATCCGTTTTCACACGCCCAAAATGAAACACATGTCCTTAATCAAGTCATGGAGTATAAAATGTGGGTGTGGTATCAAAGATGGTGTCCGAAAGTCAAACTGTAACAAATATTTGCCCTTGTATATAGTTCTACTCAATGCAAACGGAATTCTTTATGATGACAACACTTTCATAAAACATAACAAAATAAGGTTTCTCAAACTTCTTTTGAAATTAGAATACTTTAAAATCATTCAAATAGATCAATTAAACGCCAAAGTAAACCACCGTCTTACATGATATCCTATGGAACGATTCATTACGTTAATACATAAAATAAAATATCAACATAAATTTCATGTCTTATCTGAATATGAAGCCAGCATTATAAAGGAGATATCTATTTCTGCAAAAATTGAAAATACTGCAAAAATACTCGAGTGATATTCTTACAATAGGAAAGTTTTATGAAGTAAATACAATCTAGGATTTAAAAAAATCAGATTTCGTTCAGATTATTATTTAATGGAGTTTTATTCAATTCTTATTATTTATTGTTGTACTTAAATATTTAATTTGTCAAAAGGCATTGCTTTCAACAGGACATGCTTATTTGAAAATTGTTATTAAAATATAAGAGTCTCTAATTCTTACATCTTAATGTTAACGTTACACGTCACACATACCACAACTGATCTAGACCGATGGCTGGTAAGGCGTAATTTATCATAAGACCTTATGTTAACCAACATATTTTTGATGGAGTCGGTTATTCTTTAAAGTGAAAAAACAAGTTGATTGCCAATTTTAAGTGTATGTTGTAAGATATATAATTAATTATGCTGTATGAAATCAAATAGTGTTCAATCAATTTGTGTTCATTTTAACTATGTTAGATTATAATTAAATTTGATTGCATTTTTCTCCGCAAAATTCAAGTCTTTATTCTCTTGCGTAGTGTAAATGATAAGTTCGAATAACATTTCATTGTGTTAGAAGATACCTTTTAGAAGGAAATCCTCCTTAAAGAAAGAGTTTATCATTATAATTACCATCTTTTGTATTGCTAGATTTGGCTGGGTTTGGGGATATCTGCTAAGTCCGTGTTACTAAATCTTACTATTAGTTTCAGTTTATGAAAACGAATACTTTCTTTTTCAAGATTTGAACAAAAAATAGTTTCGAAATTATTAGAGGATATAGATTAAAATCATTCTGACATTATCAAATACATCGCGTTTTTCATATAAATATATATAAATACATCAATATAAAACCAAAAATTATTTACAGTAACACTTCGTTTTCGTATTCAAGAAGTTGTGAAGCAGCAAAAACACTGCATTTCAAGCTGTAGTGGTGATTTTGTATACACATTATGAATGACATGTACATGTATGTTATTTCACATACTATCATTAGTAAGTGTTTCATATCAAGTGTTTCGTTTTTTGAACAAACTGAATAAAATAATTTTTTTTAAACATATACAACATAACAGAAAGGTTCATTCAGTCAGTCACGTATATATCTAGTTGCAATTTCTTAACAATCATAGGGCATAATCACTTTTTTGTCACAAGATACATAATTTGGATTTTTCTCATTGAGATAATTTATATTCACAAAAACCTCCATTTAGTACATGCAGACATCAGTGAAAAACATAAAATTTTCAATATTCCGCATTTTGCAAAATATAATAAACGCAGAAACACCTTCAAGATTTAGTTTTTGTTGAACACATTTAAATGCTAACCAATCTTTTACAGCTGCAATGTCTCAGTCCTCAAAATGTATGTTAATGAATCAGTTATGTATACATATTCCCACAAATGTTTTCGATAAATGACAAAGCAACTATAATCGCTACCTACACAAATTAAAAGTCAAATTTGATTTAAAGATAGTTGCGAAACTGTCGGCTTAACATTCATGATTGAGATCTATTATCAAATTCGTAAGTCTGAAATTTGATAGATATTTTGATGAGGAAAAATAACCTGATTTAAAAAAAACCTATAGATTAAAATTTTGATACTAGGGTCGTGGTATTTTACCCCATGAATAGAAGGAATTCAAAACCAGTTAATTACAAAGCTCAGAACATTCTACAAAAATGTTTGTTATTAAACGATGAATGAAGAATGTTGCTTCTTAATCATTATTCAATACATTTCACACTTTTCCTGTATTGTGGATTTTTCGTCTCTGCTTAATTTCATATCAGTGTGAAGTAATGAAGTCGGTTTATATAAAATTTAAATAATTTCTTTACAAAAGCAAAACTTCAGAACCCAATGCCAGTATTTCTTTGACTTGATTTCACGTTCTTTGTCATGTAATGTTTTCTGTAAATTCAATGCAATGACAAATGTCCATTATTCAAATGGTTATTCATTCCAGTCACAAAACACTGACAAAACAAAACCTAGGTTAAAACTTTACCATTACCATTGTTTCCACTTTTTAATTTTGTA
This sequence comes from Phorcus lineatus, assembly GCA_921293015.1. NCBI lineage: Eukaryota > Metazoa > Mollusca > Gastropoda > Trochida > Trochidae > Phorcus > Phorcus lineatus. Next base: position 53,965,472 of record OV121081.1, read on the forward strand.
CATCAAAATCAACTATTTCAATGAACTTTCAAAATACATATTATAATATAACACAATTGCTTTGATTGGCTTTCTGCTGGATAATTTCTAGTGAAAAAGGAAACGATATTCAGGGTAAATTGAAATTAAATCTTGTATTTTAAAATTTTTCAAATGTAGTTACAAATGAGAATTTGGTATGTAATATCAAGGCCAAATGAATTATAGTAAGATGGTAATGGATTGTGCTAGTAAGGCAAGTCATGATTTGTTGTAAATGAAACCAACATGTTATTCTATGCATGAAATTTGTCCTTCATATTATACAATTCAATAATCAAACTTTATGGCACATATAAGGTAATCATATCATCTTCTTTCCATATATAAGCGCCTTTATTTAACTTAAACTTACGTCAATTTAGTATGCACTTACCTAAATCGAAAGCATCAAGTTAACGCTTTCACTGAGGATTTATGTTAATTTTGTCTGAAGCCATTATTTCTCTCTGTATTTATCCCATAATATAACATATAAGACAGGGGTAGTCTTTGTATGGCAATACAGGGGCAAGAATACAGGGTTTGTACAGGGTTTAATCAATTATTAAAACTTTAACCTGTCCATGGTTTCAGAGTTAACAAAATCTGAAGGCAAGGTTCTTTCTAGCAACAGCTGAATGAGTCAAGGTTGTTTTCTGAATTACATTTGGAATATGGTAGGTGAACATTAAGCTAGAGCGTAAATATGTAAACAAAAAACGTGTTGTGTGTGCATTGTTTGATAATATAACAACTAATTATCTATAAACCGCTTCTGTAATTTAAATTGATATAATTGCTCTTCATTAATTTAACACTCGCTACTGGTTGAACAAAATATTTTGGATACTCTTTCGTCACGAAATATTCCTAACGATCTGTAAACGAAACTTGCACAAGTGCAAAAGTACAACTTTTAGTTTTCTAAAATAAATAATTTTATGATATGTAATATCTAAATAAAATTCAGTTATCAAATCCAAATTGCCTATTAAGGGAGCTAACTTTATTCGCTTAGTGAAACTGGCAGACAGTCTACCAAAGGGAGGTCACTCTAATTCTGTGTCAGTTTTCACATGTGGTCGGGCAGTCGCTGCTCAGTTAACGCTTTTTCAAACGCTTTGTTTATGCTTCCCGACTGAAAAATGCCACTCGACTGAAAAATGACACATAAACAGAAACTTAAGAAGCCTTACTCTAAGGTCTCTACAAAAATCACGATGAAGACACGGGGTGCGGGAAGAAAGCAAAGAGTGGTTTTGCAACAAGCGGGTGAGGCAGCCGAGATGGAAGCACCGCCTGCCAACAAACAAGCAAGACAGGCGAGCCGGGAGAATTTTGCTTCTACCATATCTACAAGCACAGTTCCAGCGTTTCAGTTGGCGCCTCAAGCACAGGAACAGCATACCAGAATCCCAAGTACAATGTGGGCGACATGGAAAATGAAGTTGGCAGACTATTGAATATGTCAGTATCAACAGCAACACATTGCAGCTATCAGTCGACATCATTAGTTAGTAGGTATGGTTGACCCTACCGAAAATTTCATTGTTAAATAGCTGCTTCAGGGTATAAAAAAGGGAGGATCTTAACCAGACTCCAGGGCTCCAATAACATTGCAGATGTTAACACAAAATCCTCATGTGAAGCAGCTTTATTCAGGATCCGCATGTCCAAAACTGACCAAAGGGAGGTTTTTGTTCAAATTGGGTACCATGATGACAAAGGGACTTGTCCAATCTCCTTGTTGAAATCTTACTTGGTTATTAGACCAGCCTCTTTGTCACAACAGTCACTTTTCATTCACAATGATGGGAAGCAAGTAACAAGATACCAGTTCACAGCAGTATTACCTAAATGTCTTGTGTTCATTGGTGTAAATCACAGTGTTTTCAGATCGCATTCTTTCCGTATTGGGGCAGCAATTGATCCAGGGCATTCCAACTGAGACCATCAAATCTTGGGGACGATGGAAGTCTGATGCATTTAGGAGTTACATCAAAGTAAGGTTTGTATAGATAACACTGCTGCCAATATTGCTGTGCTAAAACCTTTCCAATGCTTTCAGATGTTTGGTTCGTGGGCTCATCTTATGTCTACTGGGTAATGAAAAATGCAGACCGCCTAGGATTTGGTCGTAATATTCACCTAGACAAGATTGGGGCTAATGTGAAGTGGATGGGCAAAAGGGGCATGCCGTGGATGGATCACCTTCCTGGTCTCAGACACATGTTAAAGACGTCACCTACACCTCAGGCATTGATTCTTCATATTGGATCTAATGACTTGTAAGTGTTACCGGTTACCAGTTTTCCCAAAACATAGAGGAGCTAATTACCTATTTGAATTTGGCTATGCCCTCTATTAAGGTGATTTGGTCCGATATCCTTCGAAGGAGGGTATGGCAAGGTGCTATCAGCTGCCATTGAAAGGAAAAGGAAACGAGTAAATCGTATTGCCACCCTAAAATTTTCAAAGGTTGGTGGCATCAGAATTCGTCATGACATCTCTTCAGATAACCAAGCTTTGTATAGAGGAGATGATGTCCACCTTTCTGATATTGGCATAGCAATATTTCTGGAGGAAATCCAGACAGCTTTGGAGAATAGTTTATGCTAATCTCACCAGGATATTTGTGGCGGTGATCTCATGGGTATGTGATCTGTGGCGGGGCCCTGGGGGATATTATCAGTTTAGGTAAACTTAGCCTAGTGGTTGGTCATTCGTCTACTGCCTACATACCTGTCTATGTGATATCCTAGCAGGTCTAATTTTAGGTGCTATGCTTTTGATCTAATGGGAGAGTGGCTTTTGTATATGTGTTGACCCTCTCAGGGGGCATTCTTCCATTGGTAAATATTTTTAGCCGGTGGCTTGCCGGAAAAAGTGGTTACATGCGGCTTGCAGGAGGGGTGGTTATAGACGGCTTGTCGGAATGTGTGTTACCTGCGGCTTTCAAGAATGTGAGTTTCCGGTGGCTTACCGGTGTCTGCTTTTACCTGTGGCTTGCAGGGCAAATGATTACCGACGGCTTGTCGGAGTATAGGTACCTGTGGCGTACAGGAGGGGTGGGAGAGGGAACTCATCTGTGAGTTCATACCTCTAATCTGAGTTGCTCCTAAACCATCTGTTTGGCACTCAGAAATAGGGTATATTTTCATCCCCCAGGGTTCCGTCACAAATATATGAATAAACTGCGCCCTTGTTTTTCCAATCAGCCTTCTGTTGTTTTTCAAGCAATATATTGCTTGCGTGTATCATTTCTATTCCACTATTTGGTCATTTTGATAAAATATATTCTTCTTCTTTATTAAGTGATTAAGGTTTAATGTAAACTAGGTCCAGTCGCTTCCAGAACTATTTTTCGCTCGTCAATACAAGATAAATGTAAGATCTATACTCCTGGCTGGTATTTCAATATAACTTCCGCTTGAACCGAAACATTCAAGAATATTTATTACAGTCAATCAGATTGGTCTCGCTTCTTTCAGTCCCCATTCGTTGTCTGTGTAAACCACTTTGTTTGTTTGCCCTGTCAAGAAACCTTGTAATTTTCTCTTCCGAGCTGATGGAAATCTGGTTTACAATTCTATATTGGTGTCATTCTCGTTTGAAAAAAAAAGTTTAAAATTTTTTTCTTCTGAAATTTAGAATTGTAGTTAATAAATTCTTAGAAGTGAGTATTGATACACCCCGGAAGATATCGTCCATGTCATTATTGAGATCATCATAAGGCCATCATAGATCATTTACTTAAAGTTTACAACCTGTTAAACACAGGTATGCTCCTCTAATCATGGAAAATTATAACACTGAGCATCATGCGGTTATCAAGTTTCTCACAAAAGACAGGGTGAATACATAAACACATATAAGTATGACCAATGTGTATGGGAAAGGTATATTCTATATTCTACTGCAAAATGATCAGCTGAGTTAAAGCGGGATCAAAACTCCTAGACGATGGCCCACAGTTAGGAAGGCCTGTTGAAGCCAATAGGAATGATATGGTTGCACAGATCCTGGGATTTATGATGTCCGATCGTAGAATAAAGGGGGATGAGATATCTCAAGAGAGTGCACCATATTTAAAGAGCTCTTGCATGTGTCCAAGGTGTCTGCAAGATAGATACCACGAAAATTAAATGCACAAGATCGAGTTGAATCCAGTTGTGACCTCATGGACATCTACAATGCGGATCCCAATAACTTTCATACCTGTCTGGATCGGGGGATGAAACGTGGATTCATCACTGGGATTGTGACACATACATCTAATGGAAGCATAAGCACTGTCCTGTACCCAAAGAATTTCAAAACTCAGCCTTCTGCTTCATGGCGACCATTTTCTGGAGGCGAGAGTATAAAGCACCTAAACCTATAATAACAGGAGCCGACTAAGCTGACTTGTTGAAGCATATGGGAGCGGTGATCAAGTATATAAGGTGCGGTATGTTGACTGCTGGAGTTATGCTTCTTTATGACAGCGATCCAGTGCACATGAGTCGTACTGCACAGGCTGCACTTCAACAATGTAGCGTTGAACAATTTAACTATCCCCTACAGTCCAAATCCGGCCCCAAGCGACTTCTTTATGTTTTGCAAATTAATATTACACTTGCCAGATACAAGATTTGGCAATGAGGATAAACTCAAGGCAGCTAATGAAGCGTGGCTGAGGGGCCAGTCGGAAGACTTCTACCGCAAGGGCATAGACAGTCTCAACGACAAATGGGAAAAGTGCATCAAGGTCCAGGGAGATTATATTGAAAAATAAAATCAACATCACAATTATTGGCTTCTGTTTTATATCCACTTCTATGAATTAATCTTCGCAAGATGTCATTTTCGTGTTATGTTTTAAGAAATAAATAAAGTTACAACAGACATATCATTTGAATGCTAAGTCGATACAGTGACGTGTTATTTCATGAAATCATACCAACATTTACCATACAATGCCTACATGTACATGGTGACGCTTAGTGCTAAGTAGCTGCTTTAAATTTACACTTTCCTCAGGGTAATGATATATGTAGCGCTTTGATCATGCATTAGTGCGCGGAAAAAGGCGGCATATATGAACAAACAGTGTTAGTAGATCAACGATGGATTATACTTCCTATTTTCACACTGCATGGTCTCAAGGTAAATGAGTTAGGTTCGTCGCTTGTCCGTGGGAGAAAGGACACGTTTTGTTAGTATGATTATGTTTATTATATTATTTACCCCATAGAAATGCACTCGATATAATTGCAGACCATCGACTGCTTCAGGTATTCATATACATTAAAGTGCTAATAGAGCTGATAATATCCGTTATTTGCTATGAAATACCTTTTTTGTATTACAAGATGAATAATTATTATTTTTACACAAGAAATGTGTCACAAAAAGAAGCCTTATTTTTTCATTAAGAAATGATAATAGTTACAAGGGCTCATGTGATTCTGTAGGGCAAATGGTTAAAGTATATGAACATAGAGTGTTATTACATCGACGATTGATTATTCTTATTATAAAAAATCATTGATTATCAATGCTTACATGTATCATAGATAATTTGAAATAGTTCTACACAGGGCACGTTTACAATCTCTTTGTAAGTAAAAATGAAAACCTTATATTAGGATTGTGGACAAAGTTACTAATATGCTACTAAAATCTTGTACAAAATCCGGATTATTATACAAGACTGTCTTCATATTTGAGCAAGGTGTGGGAACAGTTAACGATGCTTAGTAGACGCGTGTTGAGTGTTAACACTGAAACCTGAGAGGTAACTATTACAATGTCTGGAACTAACAACTCATAGGTCGACGTGAACTCGATTCTGTCTGACACTTTAGGTCACTGTGATCGAATGGCCTTTCAGTTATGTTTTTTAGCTTCTGTTCATTATTTCAGCTCATTGTTTTAGGGTTGCGTAACTAACAACTTCTGTCAATATAGAATAAAGAATGTTTTCATTAAGGATCATTGGAGATATTATAACATTTGGGAGTTTCACAACTTTTTATGTGTTTTTTTTCAATAGAAATTAGTCATTTGAATAATCTATTTATTAATATCGTTTTGTACGTTTTTTTTTCTCAAATCACTTCAACGTCGCTATCGTTTTTTATTTAATGATTCAAAAGTACTAGTAGTTATATATAACGCTTCTAAAAAGATTGAAATAATCATGGTTATTACGAAAAGTTGTTGTTGCTAGCGTTGCAGAAAATTATACTTATCTAATGTTTCATGGTAAGATTGACATATCTATCAACATTGTATTTATTCTTTGATTAACTTCTCAAAAACATGTATAAAATAATTTCTAAACAAAATATATTTGTCGATGCTGAAATATGCTTCCAGATAAACAAGGTGTACTCTTCTCGAAATATGTCCGCCTTGATCCGATTAACTTACTATAAAGAGGTCTTTAAACTGAATCATCTATTTCTTGCGTGTAAGCCTTCCACTAACACAGTTTTAGATAAGGAAGTGTTGTATAAGCTGGAATAGATTTCTAAATTTTGTAGTTCATAGTAAAAGAATTCTACCATCATTACGTATATTGTTACATAAACATTTGCATATAATGCACTTTATCATAACTGTCAAGATATATTGTATATTTAGCCTTGCACATTGCAAGCTGGTTAACGAGTATTGAAGTATACATTTGTATTTTTGCAACATGACTCTCTCAAAAACGTTACGTTGTCAGGTAGTTTTACCACCATATGCTGTTTGGGTCTATATTTTGAAAGATGAAATAAAATCTGTCTGGTATGAAAAAAAAACTCGAGAATTTTTATGCTAAAACTGATTAGTTTTACGTACTGAGTCATATAAGTCAAATTGTCCTGATGTTCTGATCAGATATTTCTTAGTGAAAACATACTTCAATTAAAACAATTTAAAATGAAATATTTTTTAGAATTGAAATTATTGCATGAGCATATTTCAATATAATTATTCTTAAATAGACCACTGCATTTCTCTGAATTAGCTTTTACCATGAAACCATATTTTTATCATGGAAATTGTGCATTTGAAAAGAAATCAGGTGATTTTATAATAAAGTTTGTAAGTAAGCAATGATGACAAATGCATTAACATACTTACTCTCAGGGTCTATTGCCTCCAGGTTAAGGAATTTTGTTTCAAATGTTGCGATAAGTATTGTCGTAGTATAATAATTTATATGAAATACATACGAATTTGAGATTACAATGAAATGCATATTGCTAAACAATAAGAAAAGCCAATCAATCAAGTTGCCATCATGACTGTACTTTCTGAGTTTGCTGACTACAGGTAGACTAACAACAACTTTATAGAATTATACATGATCATACATTATTACGATTCTGGCAGTAAATCGATTTAATATCTATAATATTGGAAAGACCTACTTAATACACGTATTTATATTCATTATTCATGTCCAAATATTAGTAAATTTGAAACATAAACATGTAGCAAAAATATAATTTGGATTTGTTGTTAATCAAAGATTTGCCTGCTTGTTCATTTCCAAAGATTGATGCTCTCTTGTCTCTTGATTTATTTTATATGTTTGCCTTTTTAGTCAAGAAATCACTAACAGATATGGTTTGCGCAATATTATTTCTACTCGTTCACACTCTCGTGCATTATCTTCTTGAGTGATCAATTAATACTAGCTCTAGTTCGTCCAATAGCTGAATTATGATTCCAGAATCTGGTAATACAGATATGACTTTCATTTTATCATAATTTTAAAGGAAATGAATTGATACCTGTATATACACAGAATATCGATAAAATTACATTTTCCAAACACTATGGCATTATCGATTGTAATAAATGCACTTTTATAGGTTTGAATCTGAGTAACACTGGTAAGATAGTTTTGACATATCTGTTGTCATATCTAACATTCCAATATAATTTCGTTTGAACGTTATCTTTATATATGTAACAGGTGCTCAATAAATGAACATTACACAAAGAGACTGTGAAGAGAGAGATTTATCTTTGTCATATAGTGATGAGAATGTCAGTGTTTAATACATCGTGCATATTGCATCAATTACATCAGTTGCATCGATATTCCTTCACCATAAAAGCTGGGGTGTTTGAGTACAAATAAAATGTATTTTACTTTGAAATGTACAATGATACCGAGTCAGTTACGAAAATTGAACTAAATCTGTGTTGACCTGATCATGTTAGTACCATATCACTAACTAGAATTTTGATTAATCAATGTATCCCATAAGTAGTACCTTTGTTTCACTTATGAAATATTGCTTAGTAATATTTATTTTTCTGGATAAGTTGCGTCGTGTCGTGTCGGATAAGTTTGATATAATTTGGAACTTTCTCATGCAGATTATATTATTTTTACAAGATACTGTAACTAACAGATTGTAGTGAAAGTTGTTTTCAAACCTCTAAAGTTTCGTCCATATTATTATGATTTTCTCAAACAAAACCGAGGGGAGGGGGAGGTTTTGATCCAACTTACGAAGCGATTAAAGAAAACATATCGACCTTACTTTAATAGTTGATATCTACACGATTTCAATGGTATTTAATGCTGAAAGATCAAATGTCTTGCTACCCATAACGCACACATGAAGTGCATTCACCTTCCGTCTCGTGAAGTACACAGGATCCTACTGACAAACAATCGTCAACGTTGTCGTGGTCATTCATGGCCGAGTTTGTAAGAGTGCCTGTTTTACAAGCAAAGGGTTTAGAAATCGAAACCAGCCAGTAATGTTGACATAATTGAATGTTCTTATATTGCCTTTATTTATAAGGTAATGCAACACACGAGACACAGACATTGATAAATCTTCAAGACACCAGGATTTTAAAGAATCTTTCTAACATTTGCGTGATTTCGTGCATTTAATCATTATTATTGAATGATATGAAAAATCTGTGCACAAAGCCATCTTTTTGATAATTCATTATCTTACTACATCTCTTATTTTATTATCCCTTTTTGTGTTAAGTTTTCAAGGTTTCCTTAATTTTCAATCAACGAAAAATGTATCCTTTCATTTGCTTGAATGAAGATTTAGCCAACTATACATATCTATTGTCATCTTACTGATTTGCACTTACTGGATGATTTTTCTGTTGTCTGTATTCTCCACTTTACAAAGTATTACTCTAAATTAGTCTGCTTTAGGAAAGAAAGAAAGACATGTACACGCATTATCTGCATTAGCAAAATTCATTTCATTCTGCATACAAATTCATGTAGTCATAAGCTAGTGTGTAAAATAGTTACTAACCTCGACCTATTGTTCAAGTTAGATGAATCCTCACGCACGTGAATCATGGACAGTAAAATGCCTAGTAATTTGCAGAACGAAACATGCCATTTAGTATTTTCAAGGTTAAAATGGTTTGTGTAAGAACGTTTTCATGTTTATGAAAACATTGGACGTTTGTGTCTAATGTTTTGGTAATGAAAGGTATCAGTTTTTATTAAGCACACTCTATCCCATAATTTGCTATATAGAAAATATTCCCTCCTGGATTTCCACGAAATTAGTCTTGAACCATCCAGTTCTAACCTATTGCTGAATCTGTTTCCCCCTATTTGATTTCCTTTCTTCTTTATCTATCCCATAAAACATGTCTGAGTTTTACTTGGTAATGTACATACTACAAACATTAATCACACTGGCCTAGTTGATAGTAAACTATTTTCTCAGTAAGAGTATAGTGGCGTGTGGTATTAAGACAAGCTGTGACATTTTGCAAATAAAACCAGTATAATTTCCCCAAAAGTTTCCATCATGTTATATTGCTTTAGCTGATTTTCGTTCCTGCTTTACTGTTCCACATAAAACACATCTTTGTTTCACTTGGTGGTGTAAGACACTGGATACATACATCACAATGACCAAGTTAATTGAAAATTATTTTCTGAGAACGATTATAATGGCGTGTGCTATTAGGAAAAGTACATTAAAACAAGTATACTATTCTCAAAAGTATCATGCAAATGTCATCCATAATGTTATATCACTGTGTGACAAAAAACTTAATTGTTGTGACATTCCGGAACATGTGGTTTGAGTGTAATTTAACTATAACGAAATCCCCTAAATAAAGCTTTAGCATTGACGTCGTGTGAGATGTACAAAGGATATTTATTGGAAGGTGTAGCCCTTCATTTTGGAATTCACTTAATTTAAACGATTCGTTTTCGAAATATAATGGTATAGGCATACAGAAATATGAACAAAAAATATGTTAGAGTATTCATACCGTAAACCTATCTTACAATGCTTGAAAGAGACACCTAACCCCGCCACTGTGAACGTAAATCAAAATTCAATAAAAGGCAATTTTTCACCTACGCATAAGGGATTTCTCACATTAAAAATAAAGGGTACATAACCGAAAACTGAATGCTTGTGTTTTTATCTTCTTTTCTTCATAAAAGTTTTTTTGAAGAAAGGATATGTTTTAAAAAAAGAATTAAAAATCAAATGGTTCTGACTGGGCTAGTCTTCCTTAATATGATGACCTTAATCATTGCAAAACATTCTACATCACTTAGAAAGGTATGTCAGTGAATTATTGTTAATAAGTTCCAAAATTTTACAGTAATAATTCATTATTACTTTGTAGGTCACTCTCTGTTTAAGACGATATCTGTTATTCTAATCTTCCAGATGTTTATCCAGGACATTACGATGATAAACCGTGAACACAACGAAGTGCTAACGTCCAAAGGCAAGTTAATTGATATATGAGCTCGACATATGCATGGTATATGTTAGTCAAACGTCTTGACGATATACCGATATCTACCGAACCAAACTTACAAATAGCACACGTTATTGTTATTATCAGACGAGAAGAACACAACATATACTTGCAAATCTAAGAAAGCTGACCGAGTTTCTTTTCAGGTCTGAGGTGAGTAACAAGAATGTTCAAGTCTATTTTGATAAGTAAACTACACAAATTGATCAACATAGATACCAGAGTAATAAGCCAGACCAATCTGATTGAGTGTGAAAAGATTCTTCAATATTTCGGTGGAAGAGGAAGTGAAATACCAGCCAGAAGTGAAGCGCTTCTAACTTCTGAGCTACACTTATGATATGATAGTGAAAAAGAAAGGTCCAAAAGCTTTTGCATAATTTGCAGTGTTCCTGTCACTTTATGAAAATAAATGTTTATAAATTCATAAATGAGGAGAACACTCACAAATAGAATAGCTGTAAAAATAGTTAGCAATGGCAAGTCAATCCTTGATATTATTATATTTTCCCCAACGTTATGTCAATATTAATTCAGAAACTAGCCTCCTCAAATGCAGCTATTCAGAAATATGTTACCTTCAACTTATCAACTAACAGCTACTATTCCCTTGTGTTGAAATATTTTCACTTATCGATGACCTTGACCTTTAAAACAGAATTAATGGGACACTTAAAACATGTTCATGCATTCTGTAGATCTTGCCTGGAGGTCTGCTAAAAAGATATTGAAACCAAGACAAACTCACTTCTATAGCTAAGTCTATAGATTTACCTCTACTTCTGTCTCGTGTGTTACATCATGTGATAAATCTACGGCAGATTTTATTTAAATGCTGGGAGACAGAAAGGCTTCAGACGAAATAAACGTAAATCCTCACTGTAGGATTCAAATGGATGCTTTCCAGACTAATTTAGTTAAGTAACTCCACTATATAAAAGTAAGTGTACTCGTATGTTCAAGTTTGGGTAAGTGCAGCTAAATATGGACGTATGCATTTTATTGTGTTCAATATAGATGAAATGTTCCAAGTTTATGGTTTATCGCTGAATGTTAAACTTAAAGATTACATATTGAATACCATATATCGTCTTAACTAGAGAGTGACTAAAAAGTAAATAATGAAAGTGATGATTCACCATGAAATGAATGAAAACATATTTCACTGACATACCTTTTTTAGTATTGTTGTCACTTTTGCAACAAACAATTGACATATGTAATGCACATAACACATACTGCTGCATTGATTATTGAGGTCATCGTATGAAGAATACTAGCCGAGTCAAATTGTTGTGTCATACATAAGCTTATTTCATGTGAAAATTCTTTACCTCTTGGTTTTCAAAAGAAACACTCGAGTATTCAGTTTTTCGGTATGTACCATCTACTTTGAATGTGATAAAAATCATCTTTCTTCTACTCATGATAGTAATTTATGACATTTTTTAACCCCATGTCCATCGCTCCAACTACAATTAGCAGAAGATATATTTTTTCAGTTTACCTCAAAAGTGACAGCAGTTAACTTACAACAAATGATATCAAAGGTGTGATTTCGAGAACAAAGGATATCTCTTAAATTTTAAATTACATTGTAAATCACAGATGACTTCAAATGTTTGAGGATTTCTTAATTAGTCATTGCTCTAAAAACAGATATTTTTTTGTAACAGGAGCACATTTGATTTGATTTTCAAATAAAAATATGTCATTGTTTTAGTTGGTAATCATATTGTGAAGTATCGCAATTGGTATTTTTAAGTTTTCTTTTTAATCTATTTACTCTGAAAGTACTGGCTTTCTAAAATACAAAACCGTTTATGTTAAATAAATTCTTAAGATTGGTATTTGGGGCTTTGTTCATATGTAAGACTAACATTATCGTCAGACTTCTCATTGTATTTTTGCTTCATGATAGTAAATTCACATTGTGATACATGTCTTATGATGACGAGTGGGTACTTAAAACTGAGGTGAATAAGCTTTGTCTTGTGTTGTCTTTCCCAGGGTGCTATTTCTTTTTTGCTCTTGTTATATTGTTGTGAATTCTGCTAATATGTAAATATAAGGTTATACAAAACTGAAGTTTTCTAGGAAATAAAGAAATGACCATCCGTCAGTGTATGTGAACTGTTCTTTTCTGGAAAGTGGTGCATTTGAGATTTTCAACTTCTTCCTACATTTATTTTTGCAATTTCCTTGGAAACGCAACATTTAATTCCGTTTCGTGATGAAAACTCAGAAACCTTAAGGTCTAGCTCAGTGAAACCTAGTATATGAAACAATATATATTAATCATGTTTTGTGGTGGCTTTTGGGGTTTTCAACTTCTTCCTATAATAATTATTATTATTCTTTGCGTTTTCCCTGAAAATAAAACTTAGAATTTTTATTTCGGACCAGAACTAACAAAACTAAGAGACCTAGCTAATCAAAGCCGGGTTTCTGGATAAATCATCATGTGAAATGTGCCTTTTGGGATTTAAAATCTCTTCTTACATTTATTGTTAATTTTCTTGGAAACGCAACATTTTATTTCGTTTCTTGACCAGAACTAAATAACTATTTTCATTACCAATGATCAGTTTATGATAGTTTTCAACTGAAAAATAGAGTTATTAAGGGGGTGTCTCAAGAATACAGCTCCATAGCTATTGTTCAATTTGTTTCACACCCTTATCACTAGGCTTGAAATATACCCGACTAATAATTTTTCTAACATCACTCGTCATTTTACGTTTGAGTAGTTCTTACCATCTCTTTGATCTATTATTTTCCATGGCTGGACATACGCAGCCTACTATTGGTGATTGAGAAAAAAAGATAAAACATGATGGGCGAGATATGCAACATAATTTTGAGATTGGAATACATGTGTCATTTGCCAATTGTCACGACTTCACAGAATAACACACACCATTATAGTATTTCCAAAAAAATAGTTCATTATCAACTTGGTCTTTGTGATGCATGTATCTTTTTTGTAACACCACAGAGTGAAACTCGGACATGTTTTATGTGGTTCACTAACGCAGGAACGGAAATAAGCTATCATGATGTAACATGATGGAAACAATTTGCAAGGAACTAAGAGGTTTTATTTACAAAATGACACGACTTGACTTAATAACACACGTCATTATAATGTTACTGAGTAATGCTATATTATCAACAAGGTCAATGTGATTTATGTTTTCAGTATGTCTATTACTCATGGATAACTAATGAAGAAAGGAAAAAAAATTGAGGGAAAACAGATTCAGCAATTGGTTAAAATTTAATGGCTCCAGACTAATTTGCGAATATGTTCTGTATTGCAAATTATGGGACAGAGTTGATAAACATCCTTACAAGGACATTAGACAGAAATGTCCAATATTTACAATAACTATCGAACGTCCTTACACAGAACATTTTAACAATGGAAATACCAAACGGCATGTTTTGTTCTGAAAATGACTTGTGTCTAATATCAATTTACATGCATAGAGGCATCTAACTTAGTTGAGATATCATTGTAAAAGTTATTTAGTTTGATAGACATAAAGAATTTCATTTTCAAAATACAATATTCAACAAGGTAGGATGTTTTGAGAAACTTGAAACTACCATTTTCTGTACAATCCATACAATAATTTTAACTTCATTTAAGTTTTTCCAGTGTATTTTTCATTGCACCCAGAGCATGTGATGACATAAACAACATTTTTACTGTTACAATTAAAATTTTGTCTTACAGAAAACACTTTACTTTCATTCATATGTACAGAAGAGCCTATTATGATATTTTTACATGTAAGACAGCGTGAATCACCACATTTAGATACAGTTGGTTCATGCTCTGGGTGCAATGAAAGATCCATTGGAAAAACTGAAATGAAGTTAAAATTACGCATGAATTTACACAGATCTCAGATTAATCATCCAAAAAACCGTACAATTCCATTGAGTAAACAGTTAGCTGAGTGTGGAAACGGGCATTTTTCAGTTTTAAAATGTATGAATTAAATTTTGATAACAATAAACTTTTAGAAACAAAAGAAAGCAGATTTATCAAAATGTTTTCACCAAGGTTAAATTCTAGAACTTAATGTTTTGCTGTACATGTATATCCTATTGTAACCTATATTGTGACGTATTAATGTAATGACATCATGTTGTGCACGATGACGTTGCTTGGCAACGCATTATCCGTTGTATGTATGGCCTGAAGAGGCTCGTTGAGCTCGTTTTTAATTCTAACTTCATATTTTTCTATATATATATATATATTATTTGAAAATAACCAACTGAAGATTGGTCTTCATATAAGTTCATTACCAACCGGTTTCACAACATAGTGATCATCAGGGTAACTTATACATTGTGTTGCTAATGGTATAGCGTTAACAATGGCAAGGGACGTAATTCATGACGTCATATGCATACCACTAAAAATATATATAGTAAATGCGACGTCAACATGATTTAATATTAGTTACAGTTCAATTTAGGGGTATGTCCATCACTAAAGAATCGTTCTTTAATTTTCCTCAGCATCTTCATTATCTGTGCGCATTTTGTAAATAGGACAGATTGTGAACTGGAGATTGCAATTCTTTGCGCATTCATCGATATGTGCGCTCAGGGGTATACATCTATAGTTTGGTGTTTTAATCTGTTGTTTATGCACTCGGACTCTCGCCCTTAATGTATCCCCCTTTTGACCAATATACTCTTTGCAACAACCAGCGCATGTTATTACATATAATAGATTTCTTGAGGCGCAAGACATATTTTCCATTATTTTGAATTTTGAATTATTCCTAAAGGTGAATGAATTTAACTCTAAATTGTGTGTACATGTGCCGCAATTCGGCCTATCACATTTTGTGATATTTTATATATACCAACTCTACGTACTTTTAAGCTACTCGATAAAGCCATCCCAATCTACAATTTTCAGACCCTCTATAGAAAATAATGTGTGCATACTTTCCAAAAATGGCAGAAATATGTTCACAAAGCAATTAAACAATCACTTACATCTACACGTTCCCACAGTCAATAATAGCAAATGCCCTAGACGTCCCTTCCCGAAATCAATACCATAATCTGTAAACAATTACACATTGTTGTCATGTAGCAATCTGTCCTGTCTGCACTGGTAACGCAAGATCTCAGTTCTTATTACCCTTATGCTTATGAGAGTACAAATATCAAAATCTCAACCTACTGATGTTGTCACTAATAACAAGATTATGTTTGAAAATAAACAAGAGCGTAAAGACCGAAAAGAAAAGAAAACTTTTCAGTTTGGTATAATATTGAAACAACCACACATTTCAATTCGTTAATTGTTTCTTATATCAAAATGTATATTGTTGTTGTTAAAATAGGCCAAACGCTTCTAAGAATGCATGTCAGTTAAGTGTTATTTACTTTGCTTCAGGTCAATGAAAACAGCCATACATGCACTAAATACAAAGATCACTGAAAAAACAAACATAATAATAATAATAGTGCATATTTATATTGCGCACAAATCCACGCTCGAAAGCATGCTCATGGCGCATGATCGATCCAAAATCAATGTCATAATATACAGTCTTTTGAATTTCTTGCAACGAATCATATGCCATGTTTATAGACATTGGAGAGTAGTACTCCTGTTAGAAATGAAGCATTACCATCAACATACATGTATATAAATAGGGGATACTAAACGACCTTCCATTTAATACTATTTTTAATAAACGAGTTAATGATTGAGTATGAAATGCGCGAAAGCGAGTTTGATAACAAATCATTTACGAGTTTGATAAAAATAGTATAAAATGGAAGGAAAATTAGTATTCTGTTTATTACTTGACCTTAGTAATAAGGCATGCTTGCCGACAGTGTACTGAACGAAACATTTCCGCGATTTGGCCGCCATTGTGACAGCAGCGCGAACATTGTGATGTCACAACCACAAAATATTGTGACGTCATAAGTGCAGTGGTATTACACTAGTTTTATATCGCCGTATAAATATTTCACTGCAGTATATTACATGGGCGAGTAATAAGCACTAATATACTCTTACCGTTGCATTGGCACTGGTTGACACTATTGTTGATAGCTCGTGATTTGCGTCAATAGTGTGATACTTTGCATAATTTTTACCAGTAACAGAACTGTAAGAATAGTACACAAACATCATAGTACATGAAACATTTAGTTTAATATGGTAAAGAAGACTGATTTAAATACAATACTATTTAAAGATAAGAAAAAAGAAAATCCAAAAGAAAGTAAAAAGCGGTAAGCTATAGCTATTACAGATATGTCTTATTTGCAAAAGAGGCAAATGAAAGGAAAACATTGTTCAATGATTGTAAATAAAAGAAGTCTGGAAAAGTCAACACAAAGACGGATAAGGAATAAGACATAAAGTAAGATAACAGTTTCATACGATGTTTAAAGAATGTGGCTTTCGGTATTGTCTTCTTATTGTTCAGGAATATTGATGATTAACTGAATGATCTCACGCAAATGATAAAAAGAATCCTCTAAAACCCTTATATCCGTGTTTTGTCAGTTATTTGTAGATAATCAATGTCTATCTCTCGTTTGTTGCATCACCTGAAAAATCAATGGATTTCTTAACCACATTCCTCTGAAATGAATTTTACAGAAAGAAAAGAATCGATCTGAGGTGATCAGTAACGAATGTGTCCACCTCTAGCGTCTCCTCATGGATCTTAGAACGTTACTGAACACTGCCTTGCGCAACAAGGTGACGTTGAAGATCTTGCAACGCCTGCGGTGGATTAACTTGTTGACGAACACGTCGACCCAGTTCCTCCCAGATGTGTTCGATCGGATTGAGGTCGGGGCTTCGCGGTGGCCAATCCAGGACTTGAACAGCAGTATTTGTGAGACAATTTTGCGTCAGAACTGCTCGTTGGGGCCTAGCGTTGTCCTGCTGAATCGTTAGTCCAGGGCCGTGTCTCTGCATGAACGGAAGGAGAACAGGTTGCAAAATCTGATCCCTTTACTGGACAGCATTTAGGTTTCCTTGAACAACAACAAGTTGAGAACGATCAAGTGCACAGAAAGATCCCAAACCATGACGCTGCCGCCACCCAATCGTTCAATGTCATGTACGCAAACTTGGGCGTGGCGATCACCTTGTCTGCGGTAAACATGGGCCTTGCCGTCAGCAAATGTCAAGGTGAATCGAGATTCGTCATTAAAAACAATGGAATTCCACTGTCGTTGAGTTAACCTTAAGTGTCTTGTGGCCCACGCAAGACGTCTTCGGCGAGGAAGACGTGTAAGTTAAGGTCCTCTATAGGGTCTCCCTGCGCGAAGTCTAGCGGCATTTCTGAGGTTTTGGGGTTATCCGTCCACCAAACATCTCCCTTCTTGTGGAAGTTTCAGTTACAAATCTATTGCGAAGATGACAAAAGCGTATTGCTGCATCATCCCGGAGTGACGTCACACGTGACGCTCCTGGCCGCTGGCGGTCTGCAACTGTTCCCGTTTGATGCACCCTCATCCTGAGATTTGAAATTGTTTGTCGTGAACAGTTGAAGGCTCTTGCCACAGTGATCACAGACTGGCCAGCACAAAATTAAACTTTCAATTTGTTTTTCCAAATGAGCTTCAATGTGCTTACTCAGTCCATGCAAACATATATATATTTAAGGTGAAAGTTCAATCAAGTGTACAGTCTTCATAGTTAAAAGCGCTGATAAAAAACAACAGCACACAACATTTTCTCCTACATGTTTCGATTTACTCTACTCCCTGAAGAGTAAATCGAAACACATATTTTTTTTACTATTGTAAACTTTTAAATAATTTGTTGTAAATCATTCTACACAAGAGGAAAAACAAGCCTTAAGTATCAAAATTGGTTTCTGTAATGTCTTTCCTATAAGTCTTGTCTGAGATGAACATGAATGATGAAGGCAGTCCCATCATTAATAATAGCTCTCAATCATGAACGTTAATCCTACAGTTGTGCAACCATCTTTTAACCAAATCTATCGCCAAAATTATTGATACGGTCATAAGAATGTATATACACATTATCCTGGGTCTACACTAGTGTAGCCAGTGCAGACAGGACAAATTGGGGACAAACAGGACTACCTGACAACTCTATCTAATAGTTTATGGATTATGCTATTGATTTGGGAGGAACGGATGCTTTGTCATTGATCGAAACACTTGTGGGAACATGTAGATGGAAGTGAGAGGTTAAGTGGTTTCGATACATTCGTCTGATATGTTTTGAAAAGTACCAACATCCCCCACCCCCCCTAATTTTGGTGTTAAAGGTTCGCAGTTGTCACAATAAGTTGTTATTTTTGAATCCTGAATCGATCTTCATTGGTTATTATATCGACAACCAATTTTACTTTCAGCAAAATAAGATATAATAAACATGTGCCATTGACTCCCTTGTTATGTATAACGTATTTTTCATATTCGGATATTTCATAATATTGACATTCATTTATGTACTTTGCTGTATTTTGATATAAAAAGCCTTTGCTCAAACCGTCCCATTTACAATGTCACGTGTTAATGAACAATTCATTCTCTTGAAAATTTCAATATGATAGCGAATAAAACTTGCAATGTCTACTTGTCTACTGGGGACTTAGTTCAAAAGATGGCTCTTCCCAACAGGATATAGGTAGCTGGTAAAGCAGTATGTTGGTGGTGACCTTCTAGAGACAAATATGTCATCTTGGGTTATACAAGGGTAATAATGTTGCTTTATAAATATTAAAATTTTATATAATAAGTTATGTTCGTAATCATGATACATAGTTAATCTGGTAATGACATGACCAATGGCAAAATAAGTAGAAAATGTTGACAGATCGATGTCAGCTGTACTGACACAATTACAAGATAAAATTTACCAACTGGCTCAATTTGTTGTTTGGGTTTTGTTTAAGTTGATTAGAATGTATGTCTCCAATGTTTTTATCACTTATGATACTAATTCAATTTGGAAACAGAACATAGAAGGGAAAATTTGTAAAAAAAACAAATAAAATCAATAAGAAACTTGATAAGTCGTCTCCGAAAGAAATGAAAGCAATTATGTGATGAAATAGCTTTTTAACATGTATAAGAATTAGCAAAACATGGGTTTATGTTTCCCTAATGAATATTTACTGCAAGAAGTCATGTAAATGTTAAAGATATGTGTGAAATGCTGATATCCGTTTCTTTTCAGCTTGTCATGTAGATTCATTGCCTATTCATTGCCTCTGTCTCATGTGTTGCCATCGTGTATTTAAAGATTCTAAATCAGGTTTGCATTTCTACAAAGGCGTTTTTTAAAAATAATGCGTATCCAATTTCATAGTTTGGTAGAAAAATCATTCAACAGTATCTCAACATCAAAGTCAGATGTTTTGTTTTAAATAATGACAAAGTACCTTACTTTAATCTTTAAGTATACAACCCTACCCTTAATTACTTGCCGTAACTAAAAATTTCTCTTCCTTCCCTGTTTAACACCACAGTGTCCGATGAAGGCGTGTGGTATCGCAATCAACTATTTTGTTAGTCAAATTCATAAAAAGAAAGAGACTTAAGTCTTGATATGTTTAAAAGATACCATGGGGAAAGGAAAGCAGTCTTTGACGCGATTATTGTTGATAAACTCCCGATATTATCGGTTTTGTTACAGTCATTTTTGGTTCATTTAATGTCAACAGCTCTTTTTGTAAAGTTTCAGCTAGATAATGTTTCAAATAAAAATTTCCTTTGCGTGGCCATGCAAATAATACGCCCGTTTCTATTTATAGCAGTATACTGATATGGGGATGCCGTTTCGTTTATTTTCTGTATTGTCATTAATACATTTTTACTTTGTTTAATTGGTAACAAATGTTTTCTGAATCATCAAAGAAAACATTAAAAACTACTTTTACACGTTTTACATAATGATCATGTATCTTTAATCAATGAAGTTTTGTTCAATGCAGAAGTATCATACATGTACATTATCAATGTAAAACCCTCGTGGTCACCATTAACGTGATGCATACATGGTTTTACAAAGTCATATTGTAAGAAACTGTCACTACAACAATACAAGTTTGGATATGTGAGATTTTGAATGTGTTCAACAAAAACCAGTCCTTGAAGATGTTCCCCGCCTTTATTATACTGTAATAAAATGTGGAGCACTGAACATGTACAACTTTTCATTGATGTCTACACGGTCGGGAAGGAGCTTTTTAAAGAATGAATAATGAAATCTCAATGAATTTAAGTCGTTATAAGTAAAATAGTTGTTATTGAATTGCTTGTGAAAAACACATTCTATCAGTGTAATAAACCTGACATACCACAGTGGTTATAACATTTTAATTTCACGTAGCAGAGTGGAAAGGTGAAAGTTCAACAGTTTGACGTCATGTACTATTATGCAATGGTCTTAAATGTTCATTACCTTTTTGGTTATAATGACAATGACAACATGTGTAATGAAAAGAATATGAGTTGATTCGTGATAAATATTACCTTTCGCTCATTTCAGAAGTTAGAAACATTTATACTAGTCAGTCACGGCTGCACCGCTGTATGTGATAAACATGGTAATAATATGTATATGTGGAGAAGTCAAGGACTGATAAGGCCAAGGGAAGTGTGAGACATCGGCAAATTTGTACATTGTAGTTAATAAAATTCTATTTGATCCCAAGGTTTAGCGTACATTTAAATTGTATAACTTACAACATAAACCTAGAATTGGCAATAAATTTGTTATTCAACTAGGAAGAATAACTGACTTCATCAAAATGTGTAGGTTTAAATAATGTCTATTGATAAATTGCGTCACATCGGCCATAGAGCAGTTGTGGTATCAAATTTGTAATGTGAATGTTAATTGTAACCATTAGAGATTTTATTATTTCAATTACCATTTGTAAGATATCAAACAAACATGTTCTATTGAAAGCAGTACCTTTTGACTATTAACTATTTTATTACGTTCATTTATAATAAGACTTGAATTAAACTCCGTTGTATAATATTCGGAACCGAAATCAGAATCTGATTTCAAGGAGTCTAGATTGTATTTAAGCCAATAAAAACTTCGAATTGTAAAAATATCAGACTCGAGTGTGGGTGTCACATGTTCATTTGGGGGCGGAAATAGATTTTCCCTCATAATACTGGTTCCATGTTGAAACGTAACATGATGTTTATGTCAACATATTATTCTATAGCCTTACATAATAAATCATACCATCGAAAATCATTTAATATGATGGTTTACTTTCTAGTGTTAGAAAAGCATTAGTAAATCCTCCATGCTTAAATGTATTAATGTTCCTGGAATCATAAATTCATGGCGTTCATTCCAAATTTTAATAAAGCCTGTTGAACTATCATTTCTCTTTTCTTCTTTCATTAATTATTTCATTCATTCATTTAATCAAATTTTCGCCGTCATACACAATTATCATATACATTTATAGAACTTGAACGTACAGTGCAATTTTCATTTAGTATGAAATAGTAAGTACATAAGTTCATTTTTAAAAATCCAACTTTCAATCAAGCAAATACAAAATTCTTTACTATATCTTCTTCTAAACAGAAAAGCTAGTTTTTTCTAAAGAGGTTATATGATTTTGACTACGATTGCTGGATTGATATAATGATAAGGTGAATAAAGGTATCAGACTACAAATGAAGAACACGCTTTTGAATGAATATCTATTCGCTAAATTAGTTGTAAAATATTTCTGCTAAACATTGTAAATCCAAATATCATGCAGAACAAATGATATAGACAAAACTAGTTGTGATAAGTGGGTACACGGGCTACCATCAAGTATATTTCATAAAAAAACATTGGAAAAAGGGTGAAATGAAACAGTTGATGTTGGTGTGATGTAAATGGTGTCATAAAACAATTAAAAAGACAGTTCAGATTAGGTTATGCAGTTGTTTAGATTGACACACATTGTTGGTAGCACTTGCAGTAATGGACAATGCTATACTAAGGAAGAACATTAGAATTGTATAGAGGTTACTGACTATCGGATAAAAAGATCACGATAGTATATACATGTATAAAGGTACTAGCATGAAACTATACAGAAAGCAGGATTTAGATTTCTTAAATTTTTACCTTGGCTCCTAGTCAAGAGGTCTGTGTTTTCTTTTGATGTTGTCAGAAATGAATGATTAAGATCCTTGTTCTTGACAGAGGTTGTTGTTATTTTATCCTGATTTGGAGTTACCTTGATGTTTTACCAATGTAATGGTTAACACATTCACATTGAGTGAGGTCAACATTACAAGCGGAATCGTCTTTGTTTCATAGGCTTGGCAACGATTAGCGTTGAGAATGCGCTAGACAGATTCACCATTCTGAAAGACGAAATACATGTTAGCTTGCCGTTTAAGTTGGCGTCGCATGTGGTGTTTGGCTGATTCAATGTAGAAAATTGATGACAATAGTTGCTAACGTTCTAGTTATATGTACATTAAGAAAATGAGTATGAATATTTAGCAATTTGGCACTTTTAAAACTTCTTTTCTTAAGGAATGAAGGGTATTGTGAAGAGGACTACATTGACAACCGTTTTTACATGTTCTGATGTATAGAAGATCTCAATTCGTGTCAGCGCCCTAGACCATTAAGTATGGTAATATAAACATCAGTGTGTTGGGAAATGGTCTTGTTTGTATTTTCTCATCAATAACATCCTTGTAATTATTGTCTTCACCAGCGGGTAAACCGTAATTGGTAACATATTCTTTGTAGACAATTGTCTTGAAGCTGGTAAACGTCAAGACTTGACCTTCACAATGATATACAAGAGAATATATTTCAACACGTAAACCAATGTCTTAAGTATAAATAATAAATACCATCGTAAATCCATTGCTTTATCATTGAAATAAAGCTTATATTTCACAATTTGATAGACCCGTTGTTTTAAAAACTATATCTGAATTAATTATAGAAAAGAAACCAAAACATCAGAGACAATGTCACTTTATGGACTTATTATATATAATAAAATACAGCTTCATGCCAACATCATTAACATTTATCTATACAGCTGCATTCCAAAAGTTTGTTCACATACCTGAGTATCCTAGTGCAAATATCATGTAACTTGACAAGTCTTTAAGGCATCGTAGCATTGCGGAAAAGAAACTGATAATTTTGAAATATCAATACAGAAGTGAAGATCCATTGCACCTTAATACAATCGTATGCCATACCAAACCGTAAACTTAACCGTAATCGTTTTGGCAGGTCACTGAAGTGAACAGGGTCAAAATTTCGAAAACAGTATTTTTTCTATTTCTTTATAAAATCCTTTGTTTCATAGGCTTGGCAACGATTAGCGTTGAGAATGCGCTAGACAGATTCACCATTCTGAAAGACGAAAAACATGTTAGCTTGCCGTTTAAGTTGGCGTCGCATGTGGTGTTTGGCTGATTTAATGTAGAAGATTGATGGCAATAGTTGCTAACGTTCTAGTTATATGTACATTTAAGAAAATGAGTATGAATATTGAGCAATTTGGCACTTTTAAAACTTCTTTTCTTAAGGAATGAAGGGTATTGTGAAGAGGACTACATTGACAACCGTTTTTACATGTTCTGATGTATAGAAGATCTCAATTCGTGTCAGCGCCCTAGACCATTAAGTATGGTAATATAAACATCAGTGTGTTGGGAAATGGTCTTGTTTGTATTTTCTCATCAATAACATCCTTGTAATTATTGTCTTCACCAGCGGGTAAACCGTAATTGGTAACATATTCTTTGTAGACAATTGTCTTGAAGCTGGTAAACGTCAAGACTTGACCTTCACAATGATATACAAGAGAATGTATTTCAACACGTAAACCAATGTCTTAAGTATAAATAATAAATACCATCGTAAATCCATTGCTTTATCATTGAAATAAAGCTTATATTTCACAATTTGATAGACCCGTTGTTTTAAAAACTATATCTGAATTAATTATAGAAAAGAAACCAAAACATCAGAGACAATGTCACTTTATGGACTTATTATATATAATAAAATACAGCTTCATGCCAACATCATTAACATTTATCTATACAGCTGCATTCCAAAAGTTTGTTCACATACCTGAGTATCCTAGTGCAAATATCATGTAACTTGACAAGTCTTTAAGGCATCGTAGCATTGCGGAAAAGAAACTGATAATTTTGAAATATCAATACAGAAGTGAAGATCCATTGCACCTTAATACAATCGTATGCCATACCAAACCGTAAACTTAACCGTAATCGTTTTGGCAGGTCACTGAAGTGAACAGGGTCAAAATTTCGAAAACAGTATTTTTTCTATTTCTTTATAAAATCCTTTGTTTCATAGGCTTGGCAACGATTAGCGTTGAGAATGCGCTAGACAGATTCACCATTCTGAAAGACGAAAAACATGTTAGCTTGCCGTTTAAGTTGGCGTCGCATGTGGTGTTTGGCTGATTTAATGTAGAAGATTGATGGCAATAGTTGCTAACGTTCTAGTTATATGTACATTTAAGAAAATGAGTATGAATATTGAGCAATTTGGCACTTTTAAAACTTCTTTTCTTAAGGAATGAAGGGTATTGTGAAGAGGACTACATTGACAACCGTTTTTACATGTTCTGATGTATAGAAGATCTCAATTCGTGTCAGCGCCCTAGACCATTAAGTATGGTAATATAAACATCAGTGTGTTGGGAAATGGTCTTGTTTGTATTTTCTCATCAATAACATCCTTGTAATTATTGTCTTCACCAGCGGGTAAACCGTAATTGGTAACATATTCTTTGTAGACAATTGTCTTGAAGCTGGTAAACGTCAAGACTTGACCTTCACAATGATATACAAGAGAATATATTTCAACACGTAAACCAATGTCTTAAGTATAAATAATAAATACCATCGTAAATCCATTGCTTTATCATTGAAATAAAGCTTATATTTCACAATTTGATAGACCCGTTGTTTTAAAAACTATATCTGAATTAATTATAGAAAAGAAACCAAAACATCAGAGACAATGTCACTTTATGGACTTATTATATATAATAAAATACAGCTTCATGCCAACATCATTAACATTTATCTATACAGCTGCATTCCAAAAGTTTGTTCACATACCTGAGTATCCTAGTGCAAATATCATGTAACTTGACAAGTCTTTAAGGCATCGTAGCATTGCGGAAAAGAAACTGATAATTTTGAAATATCAATACAGAAGTGAAGATCCATTGCACCTTAATACAATCGTATGCCATACCAAACCGTAAACTTAACCGTAATCGTTTTGGCAGGTCACTGAAGTGAACAGGGTCAAAATTTCGAAAACAGTATTTTTTCTATTTCTTTATAAAATCCTTTGTTTCATAGGCTTGGCAACGATTAGCGTTGAGAATGCGCTAGACAGATTCACCATTCTGAAAGACGAAAAACATGTTAGCTTGCCGTTTAAGTTGGCGTCGCATGTGGTGTTTGGCTGATTTAATGTAGAAGATTGATGGCAATAGTTGCTAACGTTCTAGTTATATGTACATTTAAGAAAATGAGTATGAATATTGAGCAATTTGGCACTTTTAAAACTTCTTTTCTTAAGGAATGAAGGGTATTGTGAAGAGGACTACATTGACAACCGTTTTTACATGTTCTGATGTATAGAAGATCTCAATTCGTGTCAGCGCCCTAGACCATTAAGTATGGTAATATAAACATCAGTGTGTTGGGAAATGGTCTTGTTTGTATTTTCTCATCAATAACATCCTTGTAATTATTGTCTTCACCAGCGGGTAAACCGTAATTGGTAACATATTCTTTGTAGACAATTGTCTTGAAGCTGGTAAACGTCAAGACTTGACCTTCACAATGATATACAAGAGAATGTATTTCAACACGTAAACCAATGTCTTAAGTATAAATAATAAATACCATCGTAAATCCATTGCTTTATCATTGAAATAAAGCTTATATTTCACAATTTGATAGACCCGTTGTTTTAAAAACTATATCTGAATTAATTATAGAAAAGAAACCAAAACATCAGAGACAATGTCACTTTATGGACTTATTATATATAATAAAATACAGCTTCATGCCAACATCATTAACATTTATCTATACAGCTGCATTCCAAAAGTTTGTTCACATACCTGAGTATCCTAGTGCAAATATCATGTAACTTGACAAGTCTTTAAGGCATCGTAGCATTGCGGAAAAGAAACTGATAATTTTGAAATATCAATACAGAAGTGAAGATCCATTGCACCTTAATACAATCGTATGCCATACCAAACCGTAAACTTAACCGTAATCGTTTTGGCAGGTCACTGAAGTGAACAGGGTCAAAATTTCGAAAACAGTGTTTTTTCTATTTCTTTATAAAATCCTTTATAAGTGGTCAACAGATTAACACACAAGTCATATTGGTACATTTGCATTACGTCAATGGCACTCTCCTGTTTTTTGTCTTAGAGACTCAAAATGGAATATTTCACTCGAAATTTAAGGAAATCAGATTTTCGAAAATGTGACCCCTTCTGACTCTTTCAACATGCCAAAATTCAAATCTTTGCACGATAGAAGACATTCCCACAATGAGTTAAAGAATGGCTGTTTTACACATTGACACTGAGAAATATTTTGTCAGTTCCCCTGAAGTTATTTTATTGACGTTCAAACTAAACCCCAAATTACATGATTTTTCACTAAGATACAGTAGTAGGTGCAAAAAGTTTTGATATTCAGCTGTGTGTATTCTATCGGTATATGTAGAATAAAAAACTGATTCTTCAGCCTATAAATATAATCCAAAACCAATAGCAAGGATAACGTTCGGCATGGTAAGTTAAAAAAACTTATTAAGTTTTAGTGACTAAGAAAGTTCCCAGGAATATAAAGTATGATAAACATTACATAATCCAAGGGTTTATCATTACTACATTGACTGACAGTAATTGACTGTTTGTATAACGTATAGATTTAATTATCGTGTATAAAGGTATTTTATGGAAATAGATTTGAGTCATATGTTAAGTATGCTGCATAATATAAAAAATATGTGGACAGGAACAACTGTACATACATGTAATACTTCAATGCAAAATTCATGAGATTTTAGTTTTGCGCTGACCAACCTTTTGTTTTACATGCCTTTTGGGTATAATCAATCAATAGTTTTATCGGTCCCTTGACATTTAACAGGTCAGTTGACACGTGTTTGAAAGATCCTTTAAAGTACAGTGTTTATCAAACGTCTGTGTATTCATTCCAAATCAATGAAGCAAGATGAATACTTTTGGGCATTATAAAGTCAAGGTTCATAAATAAAAAATTGATGAAAAGAGCACACTTTACATCAATTCAAATGAATGTGTTTTCAATCACTTATAAAACACAGTGAGGTCCACGCACTTTTGTGTTGTAAAAGGCATGCCCCCCTCATAAAAATAAAAGCAATGCTGAAGAAACGTGATAACAATTACAAGGGCTATTAAACACATTATTAACTTGAGCAGCATTCGTTTGATTATCTAAGAATGTTCAAAATATTGAGCATAGGAATGTAAATTTACAATGGAGATATATATTCATATGATATTTCTCAGAATTACCCTAGTTTTGAAATGAAAACCAAATTTTTGGCTAGAAAACTAACCGAAGCTTTATATCAAATATGAGTAAGCATTCATGTAAGTGAAAAAGAATCAGATATCAAACTTGTAAAGCAATTTTGGTATATAGTTTAGCAGTAACCTTATCAACTGTCATTCTTTTCAAGGACGTTTTGGTATATAATTTTGGAAGATAACATCTGTTCACGAATTTTTTAGGAGCAGTCGCTATTGTCAACAAATTTCTCCTACATGTTAAAACATTGTAACATAGTAACGATTAAGTTTTAAATATGAAATTCTAAAAAATTTACAAATTAATCAACTTTTATCAATCTAACTAACATACGATGATCTTTGCAAGGTCCTATCAAATTATTATATTTTATTGGCTTCATTGTGTGAATAGTAAAAGCTAGGAAGTGATGTTTAAACTCTCAAATGACAATCTGTCAATCTGTATGTAACCATCTTTCTGAAGATGGATATTTACAATGATAATGTTTGACACAAAAAGCAAGTTAAATAAGAACCCTTATCACAACAATTAAAATTGAAATATTTATAATTTAAAACCGTCTTAAATATGCTGGCAGAAATCAAACCTTAATATATTTACATATGACAGTAAATATGTAATGGTACTTAATGGTAAGCAAATGACATTCTTGTGCAACCAAGGCATGGCTTATCATATTGACATTACTGATACTAATGTTTGTCTACCATTAATCTAACTCTGTCTGGTCAGCATCAAAGGCGAGACTACATTAGTCTCAGATCCATTAGAAATCATTCTTGCAGCATTCTTTGAATTATTTATAATCTATTACTAAGCTAAGTTTGTATTCTTTGATTAGACAGATAGATACCGTGATAGTATCAACCGACTATCACTTGCTCTTAACACAATCAAAACTAAAACATGTATGCAGAAGACTTGACACAACACAAGTTTCACAAACAGTTACCTCATTGTTCAGATAAAGAAATTATGTCGGTTACTTGCTATGCTTAGTATGTAAATATAGGTCCTAGTTATGATAACAGTGTTTTGATAGTGAAGTACAAGAAGTGTGCCACAACATGAAAAATTAGTGATTGTTAATAACTAACATATCTCTAAAAATGTTGAATGTAAATTCTTAAAAGAACATATACAAATCTTTAAAGTTATCTAATCGTTTAACGTCTTTGAATGACGACCATCATATTAATTGTATCGATAGGTATGATTTACCAGACCTACGCCGAGTCGGTAAAAAAGAATTGAGAGTCAAATATAAATGTTATTGAATGCATTTCTAAGAAAATAATCTTATTTGTAACCTTTCTAAACCCGCTTCCTATAAATGATCATGACATTTTCCATCTTGTCTATTCAGAGCGATATCAATCAAAACTCATTAATCCTCTCTATATATCAACACAAAAGTAACTTCATTAGATGATCACATTCAATTTGATATGACAGTTAGCGATTATCTTTTCATATAAACAGATGGAAATGTATGAGTTCTACCGTTTTATTGTAGGACGTACATCAATATGATAGTTTGATATTGATATATTCATTCATAATGCCTTCATTAATGAATATGTTTACTCACAGTGATTCCAAAGTTAAAAATGCAAGTGGACAATCAATGAAATGGAATACCGTACTATAGATTTTATCAGATGTCTTCATGTTCACGAAATTGTTAATTTCAAATACGATGCTTTTACTTTTACCAGTTTTCAAAAAATTATATAAGAATACTTAGAATCATGATGTTCTTGAAATGAAAACGTGCACAAAACTGTGGGTGTATTGTTGTCAATCTATTTTTCTGTAGTTTTAAGGAGATATCTTAAGGTATGTCTATTGAAATCGGTAACCTAAAAAAGTTTCAAAAAGTTGTATTACTTACAAAGTGAATCATATTGTCCTTGAGAAGAAAACGTGCACAAAATTGTAGTTTATTGTTGTCAATCTATTCTACTAATATCTAACTCAAGCTCGTTCATGAAGGATTAACGAGAACTTTGTCTGAGAAAAAACCCTTACAAATAAATTTAGATTAAGATTTAGGCTGAAGATATCGTACGGAAGCCAACATTAAAAGAGACCAATCTATCGAAGGCATAATCAAAAGTTTAGTTGATGAGCTGGTAAAAACACATCGTTTAAGGACTCTCAAAGTAAAACATTGCTTGTCACACTTTCTGCTCATCATAATTGTATTTTTAATACTTAAACGTAACTGAATTGTTTAGTTTTCTCTGATTTCTAAAGCATACTCGTACAAAAGCTGTATTTGCCATTTGTCATTCCTTGATAACTAAAATGTTAAACTGTCGAGAAAATGATTTAAGAGAATTGAGCAGAATAGTGATAACTTATTTGGTGGGAATAACACCGAATGCATGACTATATAGGTGTTGTCATTTGGATTCATAACATAACATTTAAGACATTTGTGCAGGTGATAAAGTGTCGCTTGTTATAAATAAGAAAATGGTGTTCTTCAGATAGGAAAACAAATGGTTATCACAATAAAAATGTATCGTGTTGGAAAACATCCCACTAAATGAATCTTTTGAAGTGAATTGTGTGAGAATAAAATGTAAAGTGTTTCCATTGTCGGACAAACCGACAACAAATATCATTACACTTCCCAAAGATTAACTAAAACTTTTTATTCCATGCTAAGTGACGCTCATATTCTGAGATACGTGAACACGGGATAACTTTCAAACGATAATTTGAAGGGAAAAGTTTTTGTTGTTCTGAAGCAAATGTTAAATCTAAGCCGAAGAAAAAGGGAAAATCAACATAAAGCAGCTAACAAATATCCTTTATTACAAAATGTTGAAATGAAATGAAAAGAAATTATGTTACATGTATCTACCTTGGTTTATACATGCATGTGTTATTGTTTTAATAGGCTTGTGTAAGCAGGTAAAGGCAATATCAATATGTTACATTATACATTACGTACATCTTAAAAGAGCATTTGCTTTATTCGGTGTTCACACATAATAATTGAGCAATGACAAATGATGCATATATACAAAGCAAAAACCGATCAACATTTTGAGCGGCTTAAACAATTCAACATTTAACATAGTTGGTAACTAACCGACCGCACAAGAAATTGAATATATAATTGTTCAAACTCTATTTAGCAGATAATATAGTTTTATTTGTACAATAGTATCGACATTCGTTCATTCAGTTCAGTTTTAATGTTTGGAAATGTATAAAATGTTTTAAAGGTTTGTCACTGAGATACGAACGTTACAAAATGTTCAACAATCAAAAGTCATGCCACTAAATGTATATTTAGTGTTAACACACTTGCATTCTTATTATAGGCCTATCACTGTTCCTTACACTTATACGGAAATGAACAAATGTAGGAACCGTAAAAAATCCCTCTCAGGCAGCGAAATGGGTTGGAAGTAAGGCTGACCTTTGTTTGTTTAACTCATTTCGGTTGCTAAAGCATTGGATGTGAAAATGTAAAGCGCCTTAAAGTCTTTTCTACAAGCCATTTTTCCTCCATTGATTTGCTGAAAAAAGGAAAGAGTTAACATGAGGAAAAGTGATATCTTTCTTACTTCATGACACTAGTTATTCACAAATGGACAAAGTAGTTTACATAATACCCCCTTCAGATAGGTTTGCTTTTTGAGCAAGGAAGCATAAATTACATATCTAGATTTGTCAAGATTTTCAAGATATTCAATAGACTAACTTTTTAGCTTTTCACTTATAATGGATTTTGAAGAGACACATACTGCTTAGTGTTTTCGGCCTTGGTCACTCGAACGACCTGCCAAAAATGTTACGGTAAATTGTGGGGTAGATATATGATTGCAGTAAAATACAATGTATTTTCTTTTCGGTATTGAAAAATCAATATTATCCGTATTTTGTCGCAATGCTACGATGCCTCAAGCACATCCCAAATTACACGATATATTACACGATACTTTCGGTATGCAGCTGTATAATTTATCATTTATATCTAAGTTGCCAATTTCATCTTATGAAACGTTTCATAACATTAATAATGTTCACATCTAATAAGTTTCATATACTTTCCGAGAAACAGCTGATTTCGCTCAGTCCAATACACATGGTGTTTGAAGTAGCAGGTGTTCCTCAGTCACTAATCAATGAAGCACGATGCATTCTTTGATCGAAATGTAGCCAAGGACCTTTGATTACGCTATATAAAGGAACATTCTTTACATCAGTTTGTTACTTGTGAGGAGAAGCGACAAAAGGATGAAATGAAGAAGGTGTAGCATGAAATAAGAGAGCACAGTATGTGATGTTCAAGTAGTGTTTATCAATTTTCAAAGGGGACAAGTAAAATCATCAAAAGATCACTAATAAAAATACTACTATTACTATTATTATTACTATTATAATATTATTTTTACTAAGGTTAACCTGAACTCCCATCATTTAACATTGCACTAAGGTTACCTTAAGGACTTATGATCACCTTAAGGCTTTGTGAAAGGAGGCCCAGATAGTTGAGTGTTAGCAAAATGAGTAAAAATTGGTGATTAAAGTGGGGAAAAAATCATATATTAATATGCCAAATTTGTCATTTCCGTACACGCGCGTTTCTTTGTTTTATGGACTTTTGTAATTGATAATCAAAAATATGACAACAAAAAGCTGTTTCTATAAGTTAAATGCATGTCCATACCCAAACACGTTGATAACAAAACTATTCAGTAAAAGCTAAATTGATCTTTTTTTAAAAGATTGTTTAATTGATTTAATATTTTTACAGGAACCTACAGAAGTATTTAAAAGTTATTGGGCATTTTAAAACATCAAATAGTCTCTTTTCATTATCTATATTTCATTCTTATGCACCACCTTTTCCCGGGAATTCCTAGTAGATATTCTTTATCTACAACTATTAATGTATTTTATGTCCATTCAATTAAAGACCTGAGTAGGTTTTAGAAAAAATTAAAAATGTTAGTTTGTTGTTGGATAATAGATTTTGCTGTTAATAAGGAGGAGATTTTGAATAGAGAGAAACTTAATAATATATCGATTATGTAAAGCTGCTGCGTGCATTGCCCATTTTCTGCTGATTTAAGAAAAAACATTTATTTCACAATATTATCTTTCGAAGTACCCTTCAACTGCCTTTTTAAATCATGTCGTCCAGAAATGAAATATACTCCGTAACTTTGTTCTCAATCTGATTAAAATTGACTGTGTTCCGAGGAATGAAAGTTTCAAAATATTGACTCTATCGAGATTCGAACTCTATCTGTCTAGGATATCCTCTCCACAACGGTCTGACCGCAGCCTCACTGCTCGCACGTGCTGACACCAGTTTAGCGCATACAATACCTAGTCATCAGCGAACCAATCACATCATCGCGTTTAAAATAAGGATAGCGGCGATCAAGGTTAACGAATGGTAAATGGGAGTTACTTGCCCCTAGCTACTGATATCAAAGCTTTTGCCGCACACATTGTGATTGGTTAGCTGATATCACGTAAGAACGTGCGCTACAGTAGGCTGCGGTCAGACCGTTGTGGAGAGGATAGCCGAGACAGACAGAGTCGCTAGAGTCAATATTTTGAAACTTTCATTCCTCGGAACACGGTCGATTTTAATCAGACTGCTTTGTTCTAGCTGATTGTTAATATCTTAGTACTTTTTACAAACTTGTACCATTTGTATATAGGTTGGGGAGATACAGTATTAGATAACGTTTTTGACTTTGACTTGATAGTGTTGGATAGAATATCTCCAAAAGATTTGTTTTGCCTTTTGCATTTATATTCTTTAATAGCTTTACCGGCATCAACAGTTAAGATAAATTTGACCTTAGTTTTTTAACATTCTTTTAAGATAAATTTTATGTTATTTGATCGTGACCTTTTCAAAGTGATAGCAAAATGCCATTTAAAAATTATGGGTAATCATTCTATCACTGTCACTGTAAATCACTTGATTGCAAATAAAAAGCTTTTAAGTATATCATGTTCAAAGGAAGGGGTAAATCTACTTGGCATTTAAGCACAACGTATTCGATATGACTTCTTCAAGTCACGATTTGATATTATTAGTATGAACAGCACGTCCTACATATAGATGGGCCACGATATTCTCAATCAATCAAATTGACATCACCTTTTAGTTTCTATCTACAATGTAGACCATTGTCATGTCATTAGGTAAGGAATCAATATCAGCCATTATTCTAACTCTGTCTGGTCAGCATCAAAGGTTAGACCACACCAATACAAGCTCCATAATGGATACTTCTTACAAGACTTGTTTGAATTATTCATAATCTTACGCCTAATGGTTACTATGTATTCCTTGATAAAGTAGGTCATACCGTTGATACTTAAAGTAAAAAAAAACATTCCCTGGACCTTAGCTCTTTAACTCAATAAAGATGTATGCAGTGTTGCTGTAATCTAGTTGAAGCAGTTTTTAAAACCTAAATTTGAATTGTTGAGTGTTCGATAGTCCAAACCATAGTTTTACAGTTGTTGCAAGACATGTTGGTGATCTTCCTCTTCACGGATCAACAGAAGATCACATACCGTGTTCCTGAATTTCATACTACAAATTCTTTATTTCATGCTCATGTTTTGTTTCTTTACAAATAACTAACTTTTTCAATCAATGACCCTTAACTACATAGCGCTCAAAGCATGCATCTTGCTTTATCAATTCTCGATGACTATAAGCTAATGCTGACTGTCATGTATAGAACCTCTCTGAAACATGTGCTCCACGAATGACAAGAGTAATGACGAAGAAGAGTGTAATTGCACCTAAAAGAAAACCTTACGATTTGATACTAGGTCAATCTAGTTAAAGCTAGCAGTAATATTATACTACCCGAGGTCCTTTATTACATTAAAGAATAAGAAAACTATTCAATGTTAAGCAGGCGCGAACATCAGTTAATTAAGAGATTGCTGGACCAGCACTTCGAATCGAGGCCAATGCGATTGTTTCGATTGTTACATCGATTATATTTCGTATATATTTTCATAACAACCCTACTGACTATGAAAAGTTTCAGAATGTGACCTTGTTGAATTGGATTTAGAAAAGTAATGTAATTGGTTATCTTACAAAAAATCATTTCAATTAAGGTCACACTGCCTTTCAAAGTGTAAAGACCACAAAATTGTTTGCTTATCGACTTGATTCTGTTCGATGATTTATATCAATCGCTCAAACTTTATTGTCATTAAAACAACTTCTAAATAAATAATGTGGAAAATATTCTCTGGATGAACACGTTTTCTTTTCGATTTATGGTTATGGTTGAAAGTAATATTTTATTCTTGATATTAAGGAACACAAGTTTTTATTGTCATGGAGGTCAATATATTAGTAGCTGTATTATTATACTGCAAGATCATTAATCAAAATATTAATTCAATTATCAAGAAAGAAAATATTTATATCCGACATCATTGACATTTATCTATAAAGCTGCATTCCAAAAGTTTGTTCACATACCTGCGTATCCTAGCGCAACTATCATATCATTTGACATGGCTTTAAGGCATCGTAGCATTGTGAAAAAGAAACTGATAATTTTGAAATTTCAATACAGAAGTGAAGATCTATTGCAACTCAATGAAATCCTATGTCATTCCCAACAGTTAACCGTTTTGGCAGGTCACTGAAGTGACCAGGGGTCAAAATTTCGAAAACAGTATTTATATATTTCTCTACATAACCCTTTATAAGTGTTCAACAGCTTTAAACACAAGTAATATGTGTATATTTGCATTAAGTCAATGTCCCTCGTCTGATTTTTATCTCAGAGACTCAAAATGGAATATTTTAATAGAAATTTAAGGAACTTGGAATTTCGAAAATGTGACTCCGTCTGACTATTTCCTCATGCCAAAATTCAAAGTTTTGTACGAGAGAAAAGACAATCCCACAATGACTTAAAGAATGGCTATTTCACACATTTACAATGGGAGATCTTTTGTCACTTTCCTTGAAGTTGTTTCATTGACGTTCAAACGAAACCCAAAATTACATGATATTTGCACTAAGATACAGTAGTAGGTGAACAAACTTTTGATATGCAGCTGTAAATTTCCAATGCTATATTTTGATTTTCAAAACAATGAAAAGCAAACATATTATCTATGAAATGATATATCCCTTATATATATGTGTATATATATATATATATATATATATATATATATATATATATATATATATATATATATATATATATACACTGAAACATGAAGCGTTGAAAAGATGATTAAACTTGTCAAATACCAAAACGTTACATAAAGGATTGAAGTAGATGGATACATAATTTCCGGATGCCGTTTTTATAAGAGAATGTTCAATGGAGTCGGTTTACGAAACAAATCTTTATATTGATTTCTTCTCTCCAATGTATCATTTTGAGTGTCCCCATATGAATGAAAAAACCATATATATGACTGTTGTATTTAAACTTTTCTCGTGGTGAAGATCTCCTGTTCAATCTATGAATGTTATTCAGGTTTTGAAAAGCATGGAAAAAGATCAATTTAGAAACTAGTTTTGTCTATTTTCTTGCTTTGAGAGAGATTACTTCATAGATAGTCAATGACCTTTAACGCTTTTTTTACGATTTGTTTTCGAGTTTATTCTTTGATTTTGAAAGTTTTAAAACTGGTTACCTTTCTACTCATAATATTGGTCAATTCCAAAATTTTGAAGGCTCCTTTCTGTCGTCATTTAATTTGTATCTGATCTACCTATAATTCAAGTTGAATCCCTAATTGTGAAAGGTGTTTTCCTTCATTCCATGTTCAAATTACTAAATCTGAACTCCCCGTGTAGTTTGTATACTTATATAATTAACTGTACAGCTGCATACCAAAATTTGTTGACATACCTGCGTATCCTAGTGCAAATATCATGTAATTTGCCATGTCTTTGGGGCATCGTAGTATTGCGAAAAAGAAACGGAGGATTTTGTATTTTTCAATACAGAAGTGAAAATCCATTGCACGTTAACGCAATCGTATGCCATACCCAACAGTTAACGAAAGTAGTCTCTGGCAGGTCACTGAAATGTCCAGGGGTAAACAATTTGAAAACGATAAATTTCATTTTTCACTGCAAAATCCTTTTAAAGTGACCAATAGCTTTAAACACAGTTCATATTTGTTCGTTTACATTTTTCAATATAACTTCGTTGATTTTGTTCTTAGGGAGTCAAAATGTAATATTTCAATCGAAATTTAAGGAAATCGGAATATCGAAAATGTGACCCCTTCCGTCTTTTTAACCATGCCAAAAATCTAATTTTTGCACGAGAGAATAGACAATCCAACAATAAGTTAAAGAATGACTATTTTATGGAAGCCCATTGCTGCCAGCAGTTAGAAAAATTTCCAAAATTTCTAATTAGATGATAGTTTCATCTAATTAAATGATAGTTTCAACTAATAAGAGGATATTTTTTATCTGATTAGATATTATTTTCATCTAATTAGACATTACCCAGCAGGCATCTGACGTCATTGCGATGTGGAAATTGGTTGATTTCAGGTCAGGACGTTAGTTTCCTGACGTTGAAATTTGGTTGTTTTTTAGACGTTGTTTCAACGTCATAAGAACAACTTAAAACTGACAATTGATTACTTTTATAACATTTCATTATTATTAATAACATCAAATACGTTATTGATTGTTATGAATAATGAAATAAAAAATGCAAAAACGAAAAGCTATCATTGACATTTAAAAGTGTTATTAATATTGGATTTAGATAAAAGTATCATCTAATTAGAACTTTAGTAAATTTTTCTCACTGCTGGCAGCAATGCGCTTCCATACTATTTGACACATTGACAATGAGAGATCATTTGTCAGTTCTGCTGAAGTTATTCTATTATCATTTAAAACAAACCTAAATTACATGATATTTCCACTAAAATACATAAGTATAGTAAGTGAGCAAACTTTTGATATGTAGCTGTATGTAATCTATTACTTGACAACCCATTCGCCCCACACTGACAAAAGAGTAAAACCAATACACTCTGCACTATACACTCGACGCCCTATATTTCATAAGCTGAGAAAATAATACAAGTTACCATGTGTCCGCGAGTTTGATATGGTAATTGGTCTTCTCAACCTAGACATAGACCTCTAATTTCTTTACTTAAACGGAAATACGACTTGAAAGCTCTTTTCAATATCCTATTGACCACAGGAAATTGAAAAAACTCAATATGTGATAACACATTATATACAGATAAGAATAAAAATTCATTGTCATCGGTTGAAATTTATTGCTTTATGCCATAAAAACAAATTGATTTTTCTTTCAAATGACACTTTCAGAGTTTGTTGTCATAGATTTGAATTATCGTGTATGTTGCAATCTACGCCTACTTTAACACTCGAGCCATAATGTTAATTGCCAAGCCAAGTGAACTGTAATCGATGATGCATGATGTACTGATATACTTATCATAGCGTAACTGACATAGTGGCATGTTTTATTTCATTTCTAAGCTTACATCGGTCAAATTTGCTTCCTCGATTTATCAATTCGATCCAAAAGCTGATTGATTGGCACTGAATATTGATCAAATATTGATAAATTGATTGCTCCTGCTGAGAGTATTCTCAGATCATAATGTGAGATGTGCTTAGAATGGTGTTGGCAACCTGTTAATTTTGCACTGGTTGATGGTAATCATCATATGAAAACAAGTGAGAACAGTGCATTTGCCACATTTGATTTCACTACAAAGATTTGTTTCTTTTTTTCTTAAACTTCAAACTTCTTTTGCAATTAGATTAACACAAGTAATGTGTCGAAGAATGAAATAACATCAATAACTAAGTATGTTATTGACCATGAACCACTCTTTATTTTTTCTGGCAAACCGATATAGTTTTTATTACACTGATTGTTATTTTCCGTAGAAAGTTTTTTTTTATATTTCTTTTGCCAGTAAATGTAGTATGGGTCATATGTCAAGCGTACCAAATAATTTTAAAAATGACTGTCCGTCTGTAAAAATTGATTATTGCTTTAACAGCATTATATATATTCTACATCATTTACATATACAGTTAATCAATCAATGGTACGTGTACGGATTGAACATTCATACACAAAAATGTCGAATGAACTGATCAATTTGAAAAGATCTTATATTAATTTTAAGTCACTTACATAACGTATACAAAATGTGCAACATTAAACGCTACAATTATGACTGAACACTTTCAATTTTAACTAGAAGTTATGATTGTTTAAAATTATATTTGTGTGTTAACAAACAGATCTCCCGACTTCCTTTTACATTCACTTAGATCTCAGTGAAATCACTTAAAGCAAATATTTTGGAAGCTTTTTCTACAGACTGATAATGTAGGTTGGTGATACGTATTTTTGATAAACGTTATAAAAGTTAAAGTATAAAGTTAACAATGAAAAAGTGGTATGACGAGTGAAAACCCCTATTTAATAATTTTACTTCAATCGACTTGACAATGAAAATAAGCATATGAGACCATTGTACAAGATGCGCAGATGCAAAAGTCAAAAGTCGAAAAATTGTGCTATTGGTAAGATTGTATTTTTGTATCAGGGAAAGTCAATTTCAGACCTCCCGAAGTGGAAACACGTTGATGTCAACGTCTTAGACATAAGCCGAAAGAAAAAGCTTTTATCTCACAAGAATTATAACTTGTTTCTACAAGCATTATTTATTGTTAATTTCATCGCAATATATTGTGAAAAATAAGAAAATATCATAATGCAAAATCAAATAGTGTAAAAGATTTAAGTGTTTTCAGAGAAGAAACATTCTGATTTACTTTTTTACATACCATTATGGTATCGTACCGGGTAAAAGTAAGTACCGGGTATGCCCTACTTCGGCGTTTGCATGACTGGGCACTACGACGCATCAATAATGTCAGACATTTTTAAATGTCAAATGACGTTAGGTGTCATGTTTTGCATTTTTGAAGGAGACAAAGTTCCTTTTTTTGACTGAACAGGTGCTACTTGTCTTTTTCTGATGTGTCTCACAATGTGACCAAATTCACGTTCCATTGGATTCATATCCGAAGCTGGCCTACAGTCCGTTTGTGTGAAACATTTTGTGTGATTACTGCTGTTCGTGGCCTTAAAGTACCATGCTGGAAATTTAAACCAAGTTGTTCCTGCTGTCTGAATGGTACCCTCACAGATCTTAAAATTGTGTCGCTATGCCTCTCTGTGGTTAACTAAGTTGGCACTAGATCTGTTTTAGTGTCACCACAAATGCCTTCCAATAGCATCACACAGGTCACATTGGGCTGCTACGAGGTCTCTTAGATGTAGTACCTGTTTGAAACGTACATCAGATGTACTGAAAAACAGCTATGTTAAAGGTTGACGGCTTTTTGTTGGTGTCTTCTAAATGCGTCCCATCAGTGACTTACAAGCATGTATGCACGTGCTTTTTATGGTTCTTGACAAGCATTATTTTCATGTTTTCTATTTTCGACTAAATTGCTGTATAAATTGTGACTTTTCTAATGTTATTTTGGTATTTAGAACGAAAGATGTATGTAAATATGTTCGATATGTATTCATATCAATATTCTATCAAATAATTTCTCAGATTGTCCAGTTTCTTTTTGACATAACTATAGAAGTTATATTTCAAAATTTTAATTCATTGACTAGTGTTCAGAATGTTTTGCTCGTAGTGTACATCGATTTCGGATTTACTTTCAATCTCATTGGCGTAATTGGTATGACATACGATCAATAGAAAAAGACTAATTGATTTAGAAGCATTTCATCGGTTGTATTTCAAGCACGTGTGGTAGAACGAGTGCACTGTATTCCAACCACCGTTTTTTGTCATTAGATTAGAATCTCTAAAATTGATAGCAGTAATGAACACATACAGATTGGATATGTGCGTGTTATCAATAATGCAGCTTCTCTGTTAAGATGTCCCCTGTGATAGGTTTTATTGCCCAATAATAATAACTAAATTTTGGATTCATTTTAAATTTGCATTATTAACCGAAACGCACTTAGCAGGAGGACAAAACTAGCTATTTTGTATACTGCTGTTTTAGATGGTATCATCAGAGTTTCAACTCTGTAATTAAAAGATACGAGGGGAAGTCGATAAGTTCATAGAAGTGAATATAAAACAGAAGCCACTTGTTGTGATATTGAATTTATTTTTTAATATAATCTCCCTGGACCTCGTTGCAATTTGCTAATTTCTCGTTTAAACGGTTTATGCCCTTGCGGTAGAAGTCTTATGGCTGGGTCCTAAGCCGCGCCTCAGTAGCTGCTTTGATTCCATCATCATCACCAAACGTTTACCTGTGACCAGACCGGCATGAAAGTTATGGGACTCAGCATTGTAGATGTCCAAGAGCTCACGACTCGATTCAACTCTCTGATGTCG
This sequence comes from Phorcus lineatus, assembly GCA_921293015.1. Classification (NCBI taxonomy): domain Eukaryota; kingdom Metazoa; phylum Mollusca; class Gastropoda; order Trochida; family Trochidae; genus Phorcus; species Phorcus lineatus. The sequence continues at coordinate 54,007,388 of OV121081.1, forward strand.
ATCTTGTGCATTTAAGTTTCTTGGCACTCTTCTTTCAAATACCTTAGACATGTGTAAGTCCTCCTTCCCTGAGAATTATAGTGCAGACACTTCGTTTAGAAATGTCATGCATTGAAGTTATATCGTCGACCTTTGTTATACGATGAACATGATTAAGCTCTTGACCCGTGCAGCCCTATCATCTATAATGGCTTCAACAGGCCTCTCTGACCGTGGGTCATCGTCCAAGGAACTGCGACCCCGCTTTAACTCCGCTGACTATTTTGCAACGGTAGAATATTAAGGGGCTTATTTCCCATGCACATTGGTCATACTTCGGTCGCATTCACTCCTTCTTTCGTGAGGACCTTTAGAACCGCATGACGCTCAGTTTTAGAACTTTCCATAATTAAAGGGGAGTACCAGTGTAGAGGCTGTAAATCTCAAGTAAATGTCTGTTTATGTCTGTAAACTGTCGTCAGATGGCTTATCTCAATAATGACATCATTGATGATTTCTTCAGGTGTGTATTAATAGTCATTTTGAACTTACTGACTTTCCTTCGTAATGCCATAAGTTTGGTTCATAGTGGATACTAAACGAACTTCGATTTGATACTATCTTTTATCAAACGAGTTAATGATTTAGTATAAAACGAGCAAAAGCGAATTTGGTACAACTTTGGTATGTCGTTATATGCTGTATGTCAAATATATGTCAACGCCATATGTTGTATGTCATATATTTTATCACTGTCTCCCTTTATTTTGTTATAGAGTCAATGAACAACAGTTAAAAAGATTGACATTTTACATTTCACTGGTAAGATAGAGAGGGAAATAGGAGTATTATTTGATAACACATGATTAACAGAAAATAAGATCAACTTATTAATGAGATTCGTGAACGTGCACTTGGGATCTCCTTGGTTGACAACATTAAAATGTAATCAGGCGATGGTATTTTCAATGTTAGTAATATTTCAAATATCAGAAGGTATTTGGATGATACTTTGTCCATATTATCATGATGGAAAGAACATACCGTTATTATACATCTAAAGGTGATTTGGAATGTGCAAGAACCATACTGGAGGAACATTTATAAGAATTGATATATATGTATATATATATATATATTTCAATAACAACTGTTAGAAGACGATGACATGTGTTGCAGAATAACAAAACCCCCATTTGAATATTATTTACTTGACAAATCAGTTTTTATTAAATTCAGCACGAACAAACTTAGTCTCCTCTCCAAGTTCATTAACGATACCAACTTATACACAAAAACGATTCTGTTATAGAAAGGATCTAAACAAATACCATATTCCAGACTGCCTGATTGCTATTCTTTACTCTAGTTGAATTTACCTTCAGTGTTGGAATTATTCACTTAGAACCTAAGTCCGCAGAATTCAGAACATCAAAGAAATGTTGTGTATCAAACTCCCCCCATATTTACCCCGATTAGTAAGTGTACTCGTTATGACGATTTATCGTCATTTACTAAAATGATTGGGTTACAATGACACATGATGCTTGACGTCAGCGAAAATAAGAATATTGTTATATGCACACTTCAAATATTTGAAGATTGTTGTACTTTCTATGGGCATTGAGCGTCTAATTAATTAAATAAAAGTGTCAAATGTGTGCCAAGATTTCTATGCTCAAATAGAGAAGCAATGTCTGACATTTGCTTTTATTTGATTCCAAAGATTCTTTCACAGATAAAGCTGGAAAAATAGACAATCAAATTTATTTACTTAATAGTATAGTTCCATATGTTTTCGGAAGTAATCTAAATAAGTTAGTTCAGCTATCTTGGTCAACTCCAAATTATTTTGATTTTTTGCTAGCATAACACTATTTGTTTTATGAATAATTATCTCTGATACTAAACCTTATATGTATACGAATGTTAACAGATTGCTTCATTTTAGAGAGATATATAGAACGTTTGTTTTTCAGTCGGTAATAGGTTGTAGAATGTGTAGGGAAATAAAATAATTCAGCCAAGCAGTCGGATTAATGGCGACAGTTAGACAAACCTGCAACAATTTCAAGCTGCAGAATTTCGTACTTTCAGATCTGGATAAAACTGCACAGCGCACGCTCAATGAATCACCTTAGACCATTTTTGTCAAATTGAATTAAGATGACATACGCAAGTGGGTCTGATCACATTTCATGTGTACAACATTGTGTAACGCTGTACTCACTCCCGATTTAAAAAAAAAATGAAAATAGACATAATAATAAAGAGTCCCTCATAGTACATGTTTTTCAACATTTTCCCCCTGAAAGTTGGTATAGCTTTGCGCTCTGTCCGAGTTATAATGGACTTTTCTCAAAAACTGATAAAGATAGCATAAACAAGAATAGCCAAAACCTCGATGCCATCTTTAAATGAGAACCATTTTTTGGAATAATCGAATTTGTTCTATTTTCCACTCTGTTCCAGAGGGGAAGTAAAGGTAAGAATTCAGCTTCTGTCTCGGAGTTCTTCTCATTACAGTCCAACGCTCATGGTGACTTGGACCTATTGGTGCGCTAGTGTAGAATATATTTCACTTTAAGTCCCATTATTGTTTTCTTCATAGAGTTTGTACATGTGTAAATTTGCAGCAATAAACAGAATCAGGCAGTTAAGTTGCTTCCTAGGCACTAACGTTAAAGACTCATTTAGGTACCATAGGTGATAACGCTTATTGTTGCTTATAAAGCAACTGCTTAAACATTTTAAAAAATTTTTTTATAAACTGCCGAGCAAAAGAAAGTATAACACCCATTTTGAACTGGCATAAAAGATAAACTACAAATCGCATTTTCGTAAAATAAAGTTTATTAGAGTCTCACGAATCATGATCATCACGATCAATAAAATTCATTAATAAAGTAAAGTTGGTAACAGAACAATGTCAGGTGTAACATGTCAGGGGTCACAAAATCAACAAAAGCACAAATAACCATTTTCCAGGAAGTCAAAATGCACATGTTACAGGCACAATAACTCAAGTAAAGTTTCTCAATATCTGGTATGGGCACCCCTGGCATCAATACAGGCAGTAATGCGCCTTCTCATGGACCATGTCAGCCGTCGTATGACGTCATTTGGAATCCTGTTCCACTCTTCAATCAAAGCCTGTTGCAGTTGTGCTCTGTTGACTGGCACATTATTTCTGCATCTTATTGCACGGTCAAGGTGATCCCAAAGGTGCTCGATAGGGTTTAAGTCTGGAGAACAAGCAGGCCATGGTAGAACTTGAACATTCTGCCTTTGAAGGTAGTCATTCACAAGACGAGCAACATGTGGCCTTGCATTGTCGTGTTGCAGGATGGTACCTTGGGGACGTTGACGCAAAAATGGTAGGGCTACTGGCCCCAAGATGTTATCTCTGTAGTACACAGCATTGATGTTGCCATGAACGATGTGTAATGGCGTCTTGTCCTGGCCGCAAATGCCACCCCAGACAGTGACTCCACCACCACCAAAAAGGTGGACCTCCTGTACACAATCGGATGCGTACCGTTCCCCACTCCGTCTGTAAATTCGTGTTCTGCCGTCTGCTTTGAATAGTGCAAATCGACTTTCGTCCGTGAACATGACTCTCTGCCACTCTCTGAGTTGCCAACGCCGAACTGTTCTGGCCCATCGCAATCTGTTTAGGCGATTTCGATGAGTCAACGCCACGCCACGTACCGGTCGCCGACATCTGATTCCTCCTGCACGTAGTCGTCTGGAGACAGACCATCGGCTGACATGATGATTCAACCCTGTCATAGCCGATGACGTCACAGTTAGGGTACGATTACGTAGGTGCAGCAAGCGTAAATATCGGTCCTCGCGGGGTGTCGTGACTCGTGGTCGACCTGATCTTGCCCTGTCCTTAGTGCTGCCAGTCTGTCTAACACGTTGTAACAACTTATTGATCGTTGTGGCCGTGCAATTAAACCTCATTGCAATATGGCGTTGCGATGCCCCCATTTGGCTCATGCCTATGGCCCTCTCGCGCTGTTCCATCGTTAACCTGGCCATTTTCAAGGTGTGTTTCCATTAGCTGTATGTTACACGTACACATTAACTGTCAGTGAGGTCACTAACGATGCACAATGTTGTAGCTGCACGTGCAAAACGTGTTTTTCTATATTATGGGGACATCCGCACATTTGAACACTCAAGGTGTTGCACTTCATAAATTGTCACTCCAGTAGTCATGCACATATGATTGTATGTAAATTTCATTAAAACGTTCGTTGGTATTTGTTTGTTTGACATTATTAACTGTTATACTTTCTTTAGCTCGGCAGTTTATTTCAAAATTACACATTTTTAAAAGGAGGTTGAACAATTTAATCTTTACGAAACAGATTAGTCCTTAGTAACTTTTAGCTAAATAATTTTAATGCTCTCTCTCGAAACAAAAAACACCAACAGATTAAGGTGTTCTTTAAGGTAATCATTCTACATGGTAACGCTTTCATTTCAAGAAAGAAAATGTTTAACAATAAAGAAAGTTCAGTAAGTCCTTCGTTGACTAATCACATGTCAAGGATCTATCGTCGGCGCCGGTAGTAGAGTTTTCTCTTGGTCATTCAATTATTAGGGTTAAAGCTTAATTTAGTCTATCTGCTGTCTTCGGGAGACGAGGTCAATCTCCAGAGGAATTAGAACGGGTTTAGCCTACAGCAAAGTTAACTGTCTAGGTCGTATTCTTGTAGACTCGAATCAGATTGATTACCAACTTAGAGGGTACATTGCATTCGTGCAATCCAACTAACATACAGATTCGATGCAGTACCTTGACACTCATGTACAAGTGCTGATTCTTCAACACTTATTGTGGCATGTCTGGTATAGCGTAAGTTAACGCTTCAGTTTTTATGTAAAACCTGCATTGTCACTTGTTAAATAAAGGAGAGATCCTTTAAGTGTCTAATACGATTTTGTAAATTATCTTTGAGTTTATCAATCCATGACCGGCTCAGAAAGAGTACCAATCACTGGAAGACACCAACATCATATGCCGCTTCTATCACTGTCACTTCTTATGATATTAGCAATATCTCAAAGTGTAGTGGCCAATGGCTGTCCACTGAACCGACAAATACCTCTCAATTTAAGTGTCGAAATGCTTTGGCACCACCGGACTTCTTCCTTTTCTTCAGTCTGGACAACCATTAACGTATACGTGTTTTTGCTGATAACAACAGCCTGATTGCTGTCGTGGAGAGCGTTGTTGAGGCCAGGATGTTCCACAAGAATGGCATAATGAAGCTGGAACTTCGCTGGTACGAATATATTGATGTCAGTAGAGACTGTATTGAAAAATAAAATGCAAAAACTTGTACTTTGATCTTGTTTTCTATGTAATTTTACGATCTTTTTGAGTAACCCTCGTACTTTAAACTAATCAAAGGTCCTGACATATGAATAAAAACAAATATTACATATTCTATGAAGAAATTTTGCTGTTATTAACTTAGTCAAATCTCCTATTCCTTCTTCCCTCCCTACGCCGTCAATAAATATTAGATTAAATTTTCAAACTTGTCTTTTGAAAGAAGGATTACAATGATTTTAAATGACTATACAAAGATGAAAGCTACCCTTGACATTGGTATCAATTGTATTTTGAAAATAAATCTAATTCTTTATCATCTTTAGATTTATAAATTTTTATGTTATAAAACATGATAAGATGCTTATGGTCGCTATAAGGGTCTATTGATAACGTACAGCTTAATATTGATTAAAATAGAAAAGTAAAGGCCAACTTCATTAGAGTTTTGTAAACATTTGATAATTTGGTGAATGAAGATTGTTTTGAATGTGTATATAAAAACTACAGATAGTCATTCTCAATTTATAAGAGTCATTTAACCACCAAGTCTTTATTAACACAAGCAAACCAAAAATGTGTCAGAATATTATTAACTTGGTCAAAAGTATCAACATTTCAATAATAATAAACTTAACATCCATAAAAAATTACACATCATAAACTATGATTGAACAATATGAATGAAAATATTTTCAATCAACTGATAGTGTATTTTTTCATCTTCTGTACAGGATTTAATAAAGCCAATCCTCCCAGTTTGCTTAGTATTTTTATGCAGGATATAAGGATTATTTTATGTGTATGTACTGTATTAGATTTGTTCACGAATTATCGATTAATTAATTGTATTCTATAATATTCAGTCGAAATTCTTTAGGTGTTGCCAATGTATGTTTGAAAAGCGTTTTATTATTTCCCCGACAAAACCTTGCGAGTTGTGACCTTACACGTTCCTTTCCCAGGAATACCTCGAAGGATTAACCGTTGTTTTAAAACTAATTTTGGCATGTGGTTAGACCTAGTGGTGGAGTGGTGCCGTTTGGTACTTTGGCTATTCTGGTTTTTATATATTTTCTGGTTAACATGGAAACATTTTGAAAATTCGTTTCCTGCCTTATCTGAAAATCAATATATCATTTAAAAAAAAATAAATGTGGTACATGTATGTTTTTGGAATTGGTTTTGAATTTTTTTTAGTACAGCCTCTATCTAAAATACCTAGCAGTGTTATTTTAGGAGACTGGGTATGTGACTAAACCTAGAGTAGAGTAGAGAGGTGCCTTTGCTACTTAATTTATCAAAACATTTTCTGATTTCCATGGAAACAATTTGGACTTACTCCAATAGTAGTAGATACATCAATTTTGAACAGTTATTGGAACGTTGAATGCGTATTCTTTGTGAAAAAAGGACTCTTAAGTTTATGGTGTTGATTTTGAAACCTGTAACCATAGCAACTTTGTCTATGGCAGTTAAAAACCTTACCTTACTATAATGTATTTTTCAGAAAATCATCTTATTGTAGATCAGGAGTTTGCATTTATAAAGGGAATCAATGTTACACCAACACTTACAGTTTGTTACGAAATCTGTTTTATAAAGATTATATGTTTGGAGGATAAAATAATGTTTTTTGCGTAGAAAAGCAATATATTAGCAATGTTAAATTTTGAATGGATATTAGAAATTTATGACTTATGCTATTCACAGTTGATCAATAAGGGACGAGTGTTGGGTCGAATGAATTTCTCATATATAGATGTACTGCTTATAAACGACACAATACGTTTCATCGCATCGCAGATATGGACAATATCAGTCTGTAATGAGAGTGCCTGTTTTCGTGCAGCGTTGTCACAAGTTCGTGAACATGAAAGGATGTTATTAGAATGTGACATGAATGAAACGTGTAGCGACGACTATAGCTGTTCTTGAAATTTTGACGGAGTGGATCAAACTGTTTCGGGAAAAAACACGTTATATTCTAATGAATATATTACTGTTAATAAGGAATGTCTACAATATGAATTTAGGGGAGTTACATGTAAATGGTATTAATGATAACCTTAATTGATTCTTTCTCAACTGCTTTCAAAGTGTCCCGAACCAAAGCTAGTAAGTCGTAAATGTTAAGCAATTTTCTCGCATCACACTGACTTGATAATATCAAAATAAAACTGTTTTGAAAGAGAAAATTTACATGTACATAGAAGTGAAAATAACCTGCTCTTTCCAGATTTTAACAACAAAAATACTGGTAGTTGTGTATAGAATGAATGAATACACTTAGCAAAATTGAAAACTTGACTTAATGAAATCCTTTCTGTCTGTTCATTGAAATATTTTAAACACTATTTGTAGAGAAAGTAATGGTTTTAACTCCTTTAATGTGAGGAATTTTGAAGTCAGGTGCAATCATTTACAGCAAAACAATCGGAAAACTGTGAATGCACGTACAAACACAAAATCATGAGGTCAATCGATGCAAGTTTGCATGAACTGAGTAAGCACTTATTGCTCATTTGGAAAAAAACAATTGAAAGTTTACTTTTGATGACCTTTTGGCAATGCCGCGTCTTACGAATAAAGAACGTCAAGGCGCTATGGGGAGGCTCCATGCTGGTCAGTCTGTGGTCACAGTGCCAAGAGGCTTTAACTGTTCACGACAAACAATTTTAAATCTCAGGATGAGGGTGCATCAAACTAGAACAGTTGCAGACCGCCCGCGGCCAGGAGCGTCACGTGTGACGTCACTCCGGGAAGATGCAGTAATACGTTTATGTCATCTTCGCAACCGATTTGTAACTGCAACTTCCACAAATAGGGAGATGTTCAGTGGACGGATAACCCCAAAAACTGTCAGAAATGGCTTGCATGCCGCTGGACTTCGCGCAAGGAGACCCTATAGAGGACCTAACCTTACACCTCTTCATCGCCGTAACCATCTTGCGTGGGCCACAAGGCACTTAAGGTTAACTCAACGGCAGTGGTATCCCATTGTTTTTAGTGAAGAATCTCAATTCACCTTGGACGACGTGTTCGTCAACAAGTTAATCCACCACAGACGTTGCAAGATCTTCAACGTCACCTTGTTGAGCAATGGCGTCGTTTTCCTGTGTTAATTAACGTTGTAAGATCCACGAAGAGGCCTTGTGTGGATGTACGAGACGCTAGAGTAAGACACAATCATTACTGATCACTTCAGATTGATTCTCTTCATTCTATGAAATTCATTTGGGAAGGTATTTAGACGTCATTAACGTTAAGGACGTTAAAGACAAACGTGACTATGTGTTTCTTTCTCCTGTTTATACCCAATTGATCTTTGCACAACATACGAATGCTATAATTGATTAAAAACAAATATCAAAAGTTTTGTGCCAGAATAAATAACAATCAAGTTTTCATTTTTGCTTAGTTTATACCACGTTAATAACTCTTCATGTGATATTACAAGTTATAACAGCGGCTGTCTTATTACTAATTCTTATACATAAACAGCCTGTCCTTCATTAGGAAACATAAATTGGACATGCATATTGCTTCTTTAAAACATAACCTCTTCAATCATTTACAATCAGTAACTTGAATAAGTGTTGAATTAAGGTAATACACGTACGGGTAATCTGGTTTTGAATTTCTATGGAAAAACAATGAAGGTTTGGAAATAGTTGGGACTCAATATCGAATGAAAACTACTCACTGGTACCTGTTAAATCTCACATTACATTCTAATAAAGTTTACTTAGCTCATCCCTATCTGACATATCTCAAATTGCCTACCGTAATGAGAGTGTCTATTCTCATACAGCATTAGTTTCATCCCTTTTGTGATGAAAGAAAATTATTGGACTTCAGTACTCTACACATGTTATGTTATTAAACTGTGTGGGTGCTATCTCTTATTTCAAACGTTTTATTAATTGATGGATATAGATTTATATTCGCTTCAATGTCTCCTCGCTTAATTTCTATATAACGTCACGAAGTTGGTTTTTTTTGCGCGTTTGCAGGTTTGTTTGTTAATCAAATTTCTATGAAAACATGCAAACTCACGCTGTTGCCTGAATTTGAAAATGGAGATCGTCATCGTCAACCACCGTATTTTAAAACAAATCAAGCTGTTAAGACATTTGTTATTCTGTTGATTTTTTAACTTTGCAATTATTAAGAAATGGAAAAAGAGAAACTTGAATTTATATTGTTACGTTTGAATTTATAACTATGAAATTGCCCCACGTCGAATGCTAAATATGACAAATAATTGAATTTATCAATAATAACTATTAAATTGATTGATTATAAACAAAGATTTTAAAGTTACAATGAAGACTGATACAACATGTTAAACAATATCAAATGGGTCAAAAGGCTAGCAAAAAAAGTAATATTCACCAAGTCGGTCGTTGATGAAATAGCATTAATAGGTTGAGTCCTGACCTTGATGGTAATTCCTTGATGGATCCATTTGAAAACAGTTTGCAAATGTGTGGGGAACGGTGACGCAGCAGAATGATCGAAAAGTCCAATGTAGAAACCATATTGATCAAATGTCTGAATGAGTGCTAGCTGACCTTTATATATATTTCAAAACCCTTCCTTTTCTTTAAATATGGAAAGGAAAGAGCTCGAGGGATATTAAAAAAAAATAGCCTGATACAAGTGTGTGACCAATTGAACAGTGTACAAAATGTAATGATGCATGAAGTCCTGTCAGAAAACAACTAAATTAAAAGTTTGAGATGCGTAACAGTAGTTTCATGAACGAAATTTATTCACATCATGATAAAATACAAGTAATGGTTAGTCTATATAGAATAATCAAATTCTATACAGAATGTAGATCACTGTTAGAAGATTACATTGTTAAATTGAGACATACGTATACATCCTTTTATGCAATACAATATAATATATAATTCATTAAAAACTATAAACTATTTCTAAGACCTTTTTCAGGATAATAACGTTGTGATGTTGATTCAATAAGCTGGTTTTCTTTGCATTAGCCCAACAGCAATTGTTTTGGCCAATGCCTTTCATGTTTTGTGTTTATTTGTATTGATTCAACAACGCATGTTATTATTCAGAACTGTTTGCTGCACTTCTTGAAGGCCCTTTTAATATCAGCATGACAAGTAATAAATACTCAAGAAAATACAAATGAAACGCTTTTCGGCCTGCATTTTGTGTTCTTCAAGATGATAAAAATGCTAAGAATGCGTTGCACTTTCGGTTGAGTATCTTACAATTTATTAGAAGTCCCCATAAAAGGATATATATATTGCACTTTGTTTTATTACTCAACCATGGTGAGATCCCTCATTAGATAACAATAAGTTGGTAACACCGTCTCGTCCGAACAACGAAACTACTTTCGCAAGTCACATGTCATCGTCCAATCACGTGACTTGAAAGTTAGAAAATGGCGACTGTCAAATTTTGCATTCTCAAAATTGTCAAGGAATGATGTAATTCATTTAAAATATCAGTTTTGTTCGTATATAATTGTGAAAAAATACATTGAAAATTTATTATTTGTTCAAATATTGATTCGAGTCAAAAAGGATTTTTTACAAATACATTCATGCATTTAGTTGAAATTTGAACAATGTATAATTCAATGCGCATGTGAATGTATTTTCCTGCTGTTCTTCAGAGGCGGTAATGCACAGTCTAGGAATCATAAGGAAAAAACATTATAACTCAAAAGGTCTCTTATAAAATATAAGTAAATACCTCTATGAAACCAAATTTTGATTCCTTTATGGTTATTCAAACAAAATCTTCAGTCACATCTATAGCTTGTTTGAATAAGTAGAATTAGGATGCCTAGGATAACTAGGATGCTAACCTTTATGTCAAGAAAAACAAACAGATACAAATAAAATACACATTATTCATTATTTAATAAAATGAATTCATATGTTGCCCTTACTGGTAAATTTGTAGTAGTGGTTCAATCGTATTTGGTCGACGTTTACAGTTACGATCTATTAGCGATTATGTACCAAGTAATAAACAGATGGATTTTGGTATGAGTCATATAGAAAGCGGAGGTTGAATAAAAGTCCTATAACTAGGTCAGAACAACGATAGACCAGATCAGATATTCAATTATTGTGCATAGACTGTTTCCGCCCGCTAAAATGGAGATGGTCTCTTAAGATATGTGTGTAATAGCCAATCCTCACGCATAACAGTCATCTTGTAACATGCTACGACGTATTTTTCATGATAATTGGACTACTTTAAGAGGAGTTGCAAAATAGGGTTGATAGTTTTCCTTGTCGCTCATGTGTTATACATTACCTTCCAAACATTGTCATGAAAAGCCTTGACAATGCAAACAAAACAACTGCCTTTATTGAATAAAAGGATTTTTCATTCAGACTGAAATTTAAAATTTAAAAGGTAGTTGAAAATGAATAATTCACATGAAATATAAAAAATAATATGAAGGAAATGTGATAATCTTTGTAGATATCTATTATTCGTCTTAATAATAAAAAGGGTAATTTATGACAGTTTTCAACTTCCATGACAATGCATACTTTTGACCATCTTCCTACGCAAAGCTTAACTATTGCCAGTCTCGAACTTTCCAAGTTAACTTCAAGCTTAACTATTGCCAGTCTCGAACTGTCCAAGTTAACTTGGAAGTTCGAAACTGGCGATAATTAAGCTTTACATTGGAAGATAACTTTTGACAGTAGCGGCACAACACCTAGCGCTCTTGATGAATGCTGATATGTGAGTGTATGTTACACTTAATGAGATAATTGGTACTATGTCCAATAAAAACGCACGCACTGATTTTGCGGAATTGCATCAGTTTTATTCACCACAGCAATGTGATTTAGGCTTAATTGATAGATGCCATAAGCACGGAAAGATTCTTATGATTCTCATGAAATTAAATATCATTTCAGTTACCTTTACCACAAAATCCTCAATTTGTTGCAATGAGTAATTTGTTTGGTAAGCTGATTGCGTAAGAAATAAATATTTCGTTGCTTCCAATATATATGTCAATTTCATGAATCATGACAATATACCTTGTCTAAATTCAAATTTGTTAAACATACTAGCTGATATAACTTCTTAAAAGGTATTTTTGATATAACTATTAATGATATATGTACATGTACGTAGTCTACTTCTACGAAATACAAGTTTGCTACCCATCTCTTTCTTAATTAAAAGTTTTCCGTACGTGAATCAATGTAAAAGAGCAAAGCTTTTCGATGCAAATTGACCCCCCTCCCCCTCAAAAAGAATGTTCAATGATTGTGTGACCGGCCTTCTTAAGATAAACATTTGGGACACCTTATAAACATTCAAATAAACTCAAGAACAGATATTTAACAATAATGATCCGTTGGGATGAGGCAAACGCTTAATAGAAAGATAATTAGAAATATAAAGTGTGAAAGTATGGATGGAAAATTATTTCATTAAGAAACAATCACGTTGACAGTTCTATGTGATGTTGCCACGATCATCTGGAGTGGAATCATCTTGCAATCACTTTATATCGCCTATGTTCACGCAAATAGGTCATGTGGTATCACATTAGATTTCCAGATGTCACCAGGCTCTAACCGATATACTTATTTTGTTGTTATGTTTCCGTTTCGATAATACTTATAAACAAGCTCACAAACAAGAGTATTCTGGAACCAGAACTTTACATCTTAAAACTGAATTCAGATAGAGACTTACTAAGAACTCTGTGTAAATTTAGATGTATAAGGCATAAACTCAATGTACAGCAATTTCGAAACGATAAAAATGTAAATACTGATTTATTGAAGTGTACAAAATGTAATTTTGACGTTATCCAAGACGATATTCACTTTTTGTTAGTCTGTCCATATTATAATCAAAGTAGAAAAATGATGTTACCAAGCTATTGTCATACCGATTCAATGCGGGGAACATTTAATTTGCTAATCTCTTCACAGAATGTTGAATGATAAAGAGATCTCGCAATTTATCTAAAAGTAATTTACCTATGTAAGCAATCATTTCAATGTCCATGCACAATGACCTTATGTATACATGCTAATCGTACTTTAGGCCATGAGGCCGTGATTACAAATAAACATTCATTACATAAACAAGCTCATGAAATGTGAGAACCAGGCAAAACTTCTTGTACACCTTACTCTTGACTGAGTATTTGCAGCTACTTTTTCTGTTAATATTGTTTTATAATAACTTGTTCTCCTTTAGTGTTTTATGGCATCAGTGACATTGTGATGTTTTTGTGGATTATAGAAATAGTAATTTTGACAAGTTCATTTATTATATGAAATGTTAACGTGCCGGCAATAAAAATGACTTTTATCTGGATGTGTATTAAAAATGTCTCGCTAACGAAAATAATGGTTAATAAAACTTTTCGTGATCAGATTAATTCATACCTAGCTAGTTTCTGATCTGAGGATAGGAGTCGTTGTTCGCACCCTGAGTTGTACCCATATTTTCATAATTCAAGTCTCTTTTAACTTATTTTTCTTTCATTTTCTGAATTTTTCACATTTTTCTTCTACTTGCTACATATATGTGAAGATAAAACCTGATTTATCTAATAACTCCTAATATGGCAGACACATTTCAAATAGATGGTTGGCAAGAACACAAAAATATCAATCATTGCACATTTAAGAATTTGAGAATGTTTTGCATATCATAAAAATACTTTTAAAACCTACACAGCTCGATTTCATGAGAAACGTTCAGTTAACTCAAAGCAAGCTCGGCCATGTGAGGGTGTTGAATCTAATTATTCCAGAATAGACGTTATTGGCATGTGTGGCAACAAGAGCAACTAGACAGATCTGCCAAGTGATGAGACTAATTATATTCTCAGAAAGAGCATGTTCCGGAATAAAGGGTTTACAACAGTTTGTTGAAATAGAAGTTCTACATTTCGTCAAAGTTTTATATTTGAAGGTTAAACCATTTAGAGGTTGTGTTAGAGCCGTGTATGAATGTCGATATTCAGTTTATCTTACGTATGATTTCACAAATTATTCTAACCCGTTATTACAAAGTTGAGACATTTAAGGTTTCAATACATTGAATTTGTTTTGTTGTTTTAAAAAAATAGATGATCAAACAATTTGTAAAGGATACCTTCAAAGTAAATGCGAAAACGAAGGATGATGAAGGTAATTAAACTCCTCTAGGGTATTACTGATGATGACAAACAACTGTCATTTGTATCTATATGTATAAGTCACACCCTGAATCCAATGAAACATAAGGTAAAATAGGTCATTGTTATATTGTGCTGAAATGACACTTCAGTTGACTAAACTGAATAAAACAAAGTTAAAAAACTAACATTTCAGTGATTTATCATTCACGTTATTTTGCATATCTCAATGATTGGTTGATTTATTGGCAATTCAGTAGTACAAGTCTTTACTCTCACCCAATTTCTTCGTATTACACATTTCATGAAAGGTTATATTTGAGTCAACAGAAGATCACCATTATTGCCAGTCAATTAGGCTGTCTGAGGGTATAGGGCATGTTCAGTAGTCTCTGGTGCTTACTTTGAATTTGATGTGAAAGGGTCTTGGTAATTCCCACTGATAGTCGAACACTATTGCTAACAGGACAGTTTTACAATCAAGTACCAATACAACACAGAGGTTATCATTCAAAACACTTTCCGTAAAAAAATTGTAGCAAATCTATAAAATGAATTCAACAAAAAGCCAGAACATGTTAACATAACATGTACAAATTAAAGCATGAAGTTTCTAAATATGAGCTTAAACTATTTTGTAAGTCACCTCATTGATTTTATGATTTAACTGAAGGTATGCCTCCCTTATTTCAATATTCTTCACAAAGAAATCATAACATGCATATTTATCATGAAACAAAATAAAAAACAGCAAATGAAATAATCAGGTTGCCTTCAGATAAGAAAAAGTCTTTTGCCAAATGCCTCCACTGGTTATATTTCAGAACAACGTGTTTTGTTCTGCATAATGAATGAAAGGCGCCTTTGTGTTTTGTCAAAAATATATAGAAATTATATGTCCAGGTTGTGATTTGATTATATAGATGAAAGGATTTTCGGGAATAGATTGGATACACATAAGAATATATATGAAGACAGGTTGTTATGTTTGAAATGCTTGATTGTGTTATTAACAGATTTATAGAATAGCTGTCGTCATATTATATGATTTTATGTAACGATCAAAGAAAATGCAAATTAAAAATATCATTTCTCAATATCATCGCAAGGTAGATATAATTGAATAATAATGATATATCTGCTGGACACGGGCGTAGGTCTCCAATTGCAACCAATCGTCATTATCATGACATTCTTTGCACTCAAACATATATAAATATTTTACCTCTAACGAATTACTATTTTTTTTACCAAAGAATAGCAATTGGACATCATCTTCATGTTCACTATAATAATTCATGATTTTTTTTGTCAATGATCACTTTTACACATATAAATCTCTTGAACATTAAGTCTTTATAGCAATAACCCATCTCTTGTTTACTTATATATCATTGTCTGTAATACTGGCATAGTTTGCACAGTAGCAAGCATTTTAAATTTGTTTATCAAGCCTTCTTATTAATTCAGTACCCATTGCTCTTACAGTAATTATCTTCTCTCACATTGATGAACTAGATTGGGGACACATCATCTTTCTAAATAACAGTTAGGTTGTTTACTTTGTTACTTACAATACTCTACAAAATGTAATGAACCAACTTACCAAAAGGTCATTCTCGTTTGAAGACCCTAATATTGTCTGAAGGGAATGATTAACGCATCTGTCATTTCATAGGAGACAAAGTGACATTTTGTATGAAGTATATGTGTCCTTATGTTCATCTATGTCTTATAGCTGTAAATATCAGTATGATAAAATAAACAAGTTATCGAAAGAAAGATGATGAATAGAGAACAAGCTATATGGATTTACAACTTCTTTTTTTTGGTTTTTTTTTGCAGGATTGCGACGTTTCGGTGTAGATGCTAACACCGTTATCAAGCAAGTGATATTGGACATGATTTGAGAAGGAATATATACACAAATGGGAATAGGCTTGTACAATTGAGTAGGTTGAAGTACAAAGAGTTAATTAACTTATATTGATAAGATTAACAAGGTTGATAAGGTTGATGTACAGGGTGATTGGTTGTTGTTGATTGTTGATGTCTCCAAAGACTCCAAATCAGCCATATCACTTGCTTGATAACGGTGTTAGCATCTACACCGAAACGTCGCAATCCTGCAAAAATGAAGTTGTAAATCCATATAACTTGTTCTCTATTCATCTCACCAACTTCTAAATGCCTCTCAAAGAAGTCAAAGATGATGAAGTTTATTTGGAACTTGTTTGCTGATCATACTAAATATCGTAGGAATCATTGATCAGGTGGTGATGTTAGTCAGGGGCACATGGAATGTTCCCATCATAGACTGAATAAAATAAGGTTTGATCAAGACAATTGAAGTCAATGCTCTATGACATTAAAATTTAATTTTAATGCTTTGAAACCCATTGAGCATTACCATCGATAGCTAGCACAAACGAACATTTATATAGATAATAAAGCGAACACCGACAATAGCCAGTGAAATTTAATCGACATAAGATTAACAAAAAGCCTCAAAATTGTTTGAACCTCATATTCTTACTTTAAAATGGTAAACATATTCTCAGATCCACATTTCAATGATGCAGATGTGAAGAAAGGTGTAATGTACGGATACTGTTCACAATCAACAATCAGATTCCACCAACGGTTAATCACAAGGAAATTTAAGGTAGAGTTATTAGGAAAATTTGACAATTTGCAAAGCCAAATGTTTGATCTCGAGTAGACAAAAATGTAAAATTTCTATTGGTGGGGATCGGATGGTTGGTACGATTTAGAAATCCCTGGACAATTTCCAAGACATCGAATTTTAAATAAATACGGTTCATGTAGCGATTGCTGATGTCTTTAACAACGTCAAACTTAATGAAGCTACATTGGTTCCGTCAAGTGATGACTGCAGTATAGTTCTTTTTGCATCCGGCTTAGTTTTATTTGCTAAATCGACTAAAATTTAACATCATTGTTCATTTCCTGCACTTGTTATATGTTGAAGGTAATGCCATCTATCAGAACGTGTACATGTCTTCCTGGAAATGATTGCAAAATTAAAAACACCTTCAAAATTATGCTTAAATCTTAAAAGGAAAGGCCATCTCAAACTGCAAAAATTCTTGTAATAATGTAAATACTTAACTTATTCAGCTTTGTCTTGAAAAAAACTGTTGGCTTGGCCAGCGAACCAGCAATAGTTACAAACAGGTTATATTGTGTAGGTTTTTCACAGTTTTTTTTACATCGATGTATTATTGAATTAATCTATATATATATATATATATATATATATATATATATATATATATATATATATATATATATATATATATATATATATATATATATATATATCTATTTTATGATAACCCATGTGTCAAGAACTGGATGATCTACATTCCGTTACAGATATTTTTAACGAGGCTGTCCTTGGTTTACAATTTCAAGCTTATGGTTATTACCAAATTATCAAAATCAATTTAAACATAAAAATATCAACTACATTGATCAAGCAATAGCGCACAGACCTTACAATGAGCGAGTAGGTACAACAAACGTTACGAAGTACACTGTAATTTATCAAAAACCTTTTTCTACTGATAACGTGTAACAGCATTAAGATAAAAAATCGAAAACTCAATTCACATACTCAATCAATGGATATTAATCATTAAGAGTGTGTTATTGCCAACTGAAGGTTTATCAATATGTTGAAAATATCATGTCTAAAATCTCTTTGAACTGTAAGGTGCGTAGTTGTTCGTTTTCCCTTCCATATCGTTTGATAAAAGGGAATTGCAATTCTTTTCACATTTATGTATTTGAAATAATGGGAATATAGTCTATTCATGTTGTTGGTTTGAGCTGCCGATTTCTTTGTGCCAGAAAACGGAAGAATATAAATTAAGTTTTAAAAGAAACGTATTGACCACATGTCATAATTAAAGGAGTAATAGAATGAAATTGTCAATTATTATTGACATAATGAAAACAATTGATTAAAAAAAAATCTTGTTAACGTGTTAAAGAAGATTTTCGTCTGAATGTAATTTGTCAAATTTTCCTCTCTTAACTGTGATTTAAATATGTTTAACCTAAATAAAACCAAAAAAGTTTTTAATCTCTGAGCAGTTAGTGTTTTAAAAAATCTACGTCCTCAACTAAGAAATTTAGTTTTAATCACTGAGTAGATAATGTTAATAAAATCCACGTCCTAAACTCAGAAATGTTAAACAAATGCTGTTCCATCCAATAATTTTAATCAAGCGAGCACTATTCTTAACGATGTACATGTAGTTTAAGTGCAAATGTTGATTGACTATTTATTCAATAAATTTTATGACCTGGTATGAATCAACTTAATTCAACTCCCATTTCATCACAAATAGCAGACGTGTGTAGAAAAATAATAAAAAGGGTCTGTCAGCAATAGCAATATATCATTTATTTCTTTATGATCGATTTATTCTATGATCGATTGAACTGTCAAGGCAACTTCAACTTCGTAACAGGTTTGATAGCTTGAATTATGCTGTGGCCTTCAACTTTCATTGAGACTGAGAATCTCAGACTCATGTAAGTACAAACAGTTACACTGTAGACATTCTAGATTTCTGTGGGTAGTGTTATTCTACATAATATTCATTTTCAAATAGTTTCGGTTGTTAGTTGTATTTTCCTTAATCAGTATCCAAACATATTATTATTCATGGTAAAACTAAACTGAAGCACAAAAGAAACGTCACCTCAATATTTTTATATTTTTTTCAAATTTAAAGATGTCATAGACACTTGAAAAATGGGGATACATATCTCCAAAGCTCATTTTACACTCGACTTTCGCGAACATGCACGAAAAAATGTTTTTTAGTCTGAGAATACAAACTTTGTATGAATTTTTGCACCAACTACAGAAAAAGTACAAACCGATATCTGGTTTTGCCGGCCCGTCAGCAGAATGACCGTATCCCGAGGATTACGTGTGCAAGGTATCAGAGCCTACCGACCACTCAAGGGCATGACGTTAACGCGTAAACATCGACGTCAAAGACTTTCTAAACACCCATGATGTGAATGTTCTCCCATTCTAGCACGATCACCTGATCTGTCCCCTATAGAGCACATGTGGGCCTACCTGGGACGCCAAATTCGCAACCGTCAGCAGCCTCCAAAAACCAGGGCAAAGTTGATTATTGTGCTCCAAGAAGAATGACAAAGAGCTCCCATGAATGTCATTCAACAGCAAGGTGTCATGTCCAAGCCTGCATTTGGGCCCGTGCAGGACACACCCGCTATTAATCTAAAACAAACGTGTTTAGACACTTCGGTGGATGTTTTTGTGAATTTGTGTGTGATCGAATACCGGACAATCATACACCTTGGACCAAGTTGATAAGGAAATGGATTTCCTAACTTCGATTTGATTGTACACTTTAATTCATGCTGACTAATTGATCTTTTTTTCCAAATAAAGTATTCATTTTAAAAAATATGTCTTTGTTCATTTGTTATTGTGAAAATAAATGAGGTGACGTTTCTTTTGTGCTTCAGTTTATTACATAGTGAAAAGGCATTTACGATACTAACACGTATGGCCATGAACCCTGTAGACATTCTAGATTTCTGTGGGTAGTACTATTGTACATACTATTAATTTTCAAATAGTTACCGTTGTAAGTTGTATTTTTAACAAATCACTATCCAAAAATATTAATTAGTTTCATTGTAAAACTATTACATAGTGAAAAAGCATTTAACATACCAACACATATGGCCATGAACCCAATCCCGCGATACTTGTAATCATAATTCTGATTACATCCAACATTTCACTCTCAGCATCACTCTTTCTAGCAGAAAACGATTATTATTCAACCATTCCCTGAGATTCCTCGCAACAGATATATCTATTGATATTCTCCTATAAAGATGATATTATATGACTGACTCAGTTATTTCGTTATACATGCCCATATAACCTAGGACCTGTCGAAGTTATAGCCTGAATCACAATTTGTTAATTCCCGTGTCTGTGAAAAGTTCATATGTCATGTAAGATATTTCAATTTTATTATTTTAAGCGTTTGTTTTTATTTGAAGAAATTTAATCCGCTTCAAACCTTATCAAATCATAATGGCATATTTTAGACCAAAGGTGAAAATATCGCTGGTATTTATGGGATATTTAAGACAACAAACGTATATTTATGTTGAAAATTGCTTTCAACAGTCAATCTGGACAGATATTGATTTGATACAGCATAAACAATATTTACAAAGAAATAATGATTTAATTTTTCTTGATCATGATTATAACAAATCGGCGATATACGGAATAAAGATTCGAAAATAGCGATTCGTGTTAATGTTAATTAATGATTGAACTTCAAAGAAATAAACATGGCAAAACATTATGAACATACATAAGTTTTCTTAAAAGTTTGGTATAAAAATCAATAGATTTTACGAACTTGGTCATCAGCCTGATAACAGCATTGTCAACAATAATCAGTTCCTGAAAATAATTATATCTCTGTATTTCATAATTCCTAGAAGACCAGATTTTTTTTACGCTTAGTGATGTTATTACTATTTTGTAAATTTGGACTTTATGGAAATATGGATTTGAACTGGACTCGAATGATTCTAAAAAATTCAGTATCCTTAACATAAACAAGCCTTACATAATTGCGTGCATGAACAACTACATGTATGTATGATAAAACTCAGTTGATAAATGACGTTTGGTAAATGACCGTTTTATTTAGATATGTCAGCTTTAACATGAAAAATTACGACAGTTATCTAACAGATGGACGGTTGTCTGGTACGATCATAAATTTTTATAACATTTCCTGAAGCATTCACATGAGGTAGTAGATCTATTAAAGCATTTGTCAAGTGAACTCCCATTGCAATGATATTGTTAAACTTCACATTTTAACTGCTTCTATTTTTTAAAGAACTCCACAATTTGTTTTGTCTTGATCAGGCTCGTAAGTAGATGTACAATATGATCGCTTTCGCTTTCATTGTTGAAAAGAACTGGTTCTTTGAACTTGAATGAAAAAGCAAAAAACAGATATTCTAAAACCACTGCTCATTGATTTCCCTTCTAACTCCTTAACTATCGCCTTTTGATGATACAAGATGTTGTACTTGCAAAACTTCGTTTTTAGATGTACACAATTGAAGTTAACGTATTTTGTAAAATAGTTGTACTTTGATTTCAACACGTTGCTTTACCACAAGTCTAACTAACCAAACCATAAATCTAACCACTGGTCTATCTCCTTATTGAATGAAATAAAGGATTGGTGTGATTGTCTATATCGTAACTGTATAACCTTAAGAACTGACCTATTCCAAAATATTTTGTTTATTCACCATTTGGACTCATGACGGTTGTGATTTTACTGTCAATTGATAAATCAGACATCAATGAAGGTTTCCTTTAACATGTCTTGGTCATCAGTTTAAGTTAAAGGAGCTTAATCATTAATGAAGTGACACATATTTAAAGGTTATTTGATAATCATCTTATCAGTATATTACCAATGAAATATCCTCTTCGTTGGTACAAATGAAATGCTGATATCTTTGGATGTTTCAAAAACGTTCATCATCAGATTTCATAGATTTGATAAGATGTCTACAGTCCGGTAGGACGCTATTCACAACGTAAGACAAGTGTGAACGTACGATGTTAATATAAAAGACTTTGTGTCATGAAAACACTTAAAATGTGTGTTATATCTATAAACATCATATCTTGTATACAGTTGTATACAAAAAACAAACAGTTTTATAACTTCCTGGATATTGAATGTAATTCATGCAGTTGATGAATATTACCTATCCTGTAGCCTGTTTCGTAAATCTGATGATAACAAGAGCAACGTTTTAAATTGCGGGTTGTCACTTACATGAATGTTCCACATATTCAGAGAAGACATATTTACGTTTGTAAACCTTCATACGAAAATATTTACATTAACTGGCAAAACTTATTTGAGGCTCTGACATGAACATCTATTTTCGATTTGGAAAAAAATCCTGATTTGACATGAACTTAATAAGTAGACAAAGGTTGGATTACTATATTAATGATATTATATTCCGACAGGTTATCAAGTGCCTTCAAATGAAGATGTGGAATGTGCATTAACAGGAAAATATCTGATTTATCATCTACCGTCAAAATCTCAAGTGTACAGGTGGATGTATAATGAAGTAGGTTAAGTTGAAGAATACATTGCATATTTCAAGTCTGATTTGGTCTCTTATCTCTTTTTGTGTGCTTTAGACCAACATTTACGCTTTTCCTTAGTCTTAATCACAGACACATATCAACGATTGGCCTATCGGTGTTATGCTCGTGCACAAGACGACCCTGTTCAGGAGAAAGCAAAGCGTTTGAACTACTCAGTACACGCATACTGACACATTACTTACATATACACATTACACATTACCAATAGCATATGACGAAGAAAACGTCGAAATTGTGTCCAATATTAAAGCTATACAGTGACCGTTAACATCTCGATGGAGGCCTGTTACAAACTGAAGAACTCTTAGACGCTAAATAAAAACATTTTAGAGGCCAAAGTACACCTTCTAATAATGCGCATGCATTAATATATCATCTATATACTTTAACAGTCGTCATGCGACGTCACCCAAAATCTTACATGTCTATCAGACACTGCAATTTAGGATGTAGTTAAGCATAAATTGACAATGTTCAGTCATCACGTAACGCGTTTTATAAAAGGCACGACTTTAAAACGTTTGGAGGGGCACCTAAAAATGCCGAATTTGTGTTATCAATTTTGCTTACTTCAATGTTTTCTCTGTAGCTGCCAAAAGATTGTAATCTTGGCGAGTCACATCGATTACATTACTATTGCTCCACCCAGCTCTAAAAGTGGATACTGGGAAAACAAATTTGTTTTGGCGAAGCTTTCAGGAGCTTCGTCTAAGTACAGCTCATTCAGGTTTAACATAAATTCCCCATAAACGGAACATTGTAACCTACATGTAGTTGTTTTGATACTTGAATTATACGTTTACATAAGCAGAAACTTGTCACATCAATAACCATTTCATCTTATTTGATTTCTTATTTCAACACATACATACATCAGCCCAGAAGCCGTATGTCAAAAGAGATCTATTAAATTCGCCACGGTTTAAAGAAAATGACTGAAGTCGAGTTCTATGTTACTTATTTCAATCAATGGCACTTGACTTCATTTCGTTCAAAGAAATCACTTTGCTTCAACGATGTGAGAGGAACAAAAGCCAAACGTTCTTATAAAAACTTTTGAACATTGTCTCAATTCGACGAGCCTTAACACAGCATTGTTCATATCAATCATCATGTGTAAAACTCTTCACACCAAAGTTGTAAATTTAGAGTCTTTTTCTAATTCATTTTGCACACGAACAGGCTTGAACATTAAAGTCTTACTTTTCTACATGTAAAATAAAGTAATTCCACTCCCACGCCTGCTATTGAAACTTTCTGAGCACATCTTGAATTTATCACTTCATCAACGAGAAGAGCAAAAAGTCGATTATTTCTCAATCATAGTTGTGATTCAGAACAAGCTACAGCTGCAGACCAAAAGTTTGTTCACATCCCTGCGAATCGTAGTGCAAATATCATATAATTTGCCATGTCTTTGAAGCATCGTAGCATTGCGAAAAAGAAAAGGATTATTTTGAACTTTCAATATAGAAGAGAATATCCATTGCACCTTTACGCAATCGTATGCCATACCCAACAGTTAACCGTTATGGTTTTTGGCAGGTCACTGAAGTGACCAGGGGTCAAAATTTCGAAAACAGTAATTCTTATTTTTCTCTACAAACTCCTTATTAGGTGATAAACACCTTTTAATGCAAGTCATATTTGTTTGTTTGCATTATGTCAATAGGAGTTTGCTGATTTTGTTCTCCAAGAGTCAAAATGGAACATTTTAATCGAAATTTTGGTAAATCGTAATTTCGAAAATGTGATCCCTTCTGTCCATTTAATCATGCCAAAATTAGAATTTTTGTTCGAGAGACGAGACAATCCCACAATAAATTAATAAATGTCTACTTTACACATTGACAATTGGAGATCCTGTGTTAGTTATGCTGAAGTTGTTTTATTGACAGTCAAACCAAACCCAAATTACATGATATTTGAACTAAGATACAGTAGAAAGTGAACAAACTTTTGATATGCAGCTGTATAACTATCGTCTGTGCAGGTAACTCCTCATACGAGGGAAAGAAACTACAATGAGTTACTGAAATAATATCATTCCTTTGAAGATGACCTAAATTGTCATTTCAAACACTTGTCAGGTTCTTATTCTGTGACAATCCACATCTAGTGAATTTGACAACTTCCGTAAGATTAAACAGAGAAGTTTGAAATGTGTATCGTATGTATGAAATTAAAGATACTTGTCAAAGTACATCGTTTCATCTTGTTTTCAACTCCAGTTTTAGTCTTAGCTTCACATATAACACTTAACATCAGAATTTGTTCTGTTATTGCGGTAGCACATATAAGTCATCTTCATCTCAAATTGCACGGAACTTGGTCTTGATTAGGTATATAGCTAATTACTATTTTTTAAAAACTGTTTATCACCAAATAAACTGTTTTGAAAAACCCTTTTTCGTTTAGATGGAAACACAATTTAACGACTTTGTGCTTATCAAGATTTATCAGCTCCCTTTCATATTAAACGTTGTGTTTCATGTTGCCAAACTGACAACAAACTTCCACTGCATATAAATTCGATAAAACAATAATCCTTTTAAAAAATCCAAATGCGTTATACAGAAAGCAAACCCGTCAGTGAAAACATTTTTCTGAAACAACTTTTGAACTTGATCAAAAATATCTTCATGACTAATAACATCAGAAATTTCATTCCTCTAAAATGTAACAGTCATTAAAACGACTTGTCCCCACTGGAAAATCAGACCTGTCATTTGCACCAGGTTTAATTACACATTCAAGGGCAAATACCCTGTGAAAAGTATACTTCATAAACAGCTTTCAAACTAGATCAAGATCATGACCACAATTATTTTCATCTAGATGTCATAGTTTTCGAGACCCGTAATTTGCAATTAAGTAAATCAAAGAATCAAAGGCAATATCTCTGTCTAAAAAGATTTCGAAATCGGCATTCGAACTATCCACAGGTGTACCCATAACCACAAACTAGTTCACCTTGATTTCATAGTTTCTTCAAAATATATATCCTCATTCTAAACTTTGGAATTAAGAAAAAAAAGTTACGTTTCCAGGACTTAGTTAAAAATCAAGAATGATCTAAATAGACCTAAGGTCTAGCGAATGTACATGGTCACAAGTTTGAAAAATTTGGTTGATATACCCCCATTTTGAAAAAATAAATTAATGACCGGACGGTGGACGAACGGCCGGACGGACTGATCACTAATAAACCTCCCACCACTTACTTCGTACAGGAGGTATAATGATATCGGTTAGCATTACAGGTACCAAATTGAAACATCATATTTAAGGAAAAGCAAAGAACACTTTCAAAAAGGAAAGGAATTTTGAACATAACATACTTTACCTTAACTAATCTAAAAAAAAACAAAAAACAAATTTAAATTGGAAATATGAACTATTTTCACTTAGACGTAAAAAAATTGGTGATTTAACGGCCACCTATACTAAAATGATTAAATCAGGTTATCTAACTAGCTTTCAGACTGCACCAGAGGTATTTCTATGTTGCTGCCTGTTGGGCAGCTTACTCATGGAAAGGTCACTGGGTCAACAGCTTGAATAGCTGCTCGTCTTGGTCAGAAAAAAACCAGTTAACAGTACAACACAAGCTTCACTTTTTACGGAAGAGAAAGCACGATTGTTGCTTTATAACCATTTATTATAATGATGGGAAAAATTCTTTATTTGTGTTTTCAATGAAGGGTTCAAGTGCAATCTAGTTATTATTAGCTGTAAAAAATATGTCCCGATTACGATAATAACAGCTTATTTTACCTGTATTGTGACGGATCATTTCAGCTAGTCGTAACTAGATTTGGTTCAAGTTGAAACAAATTTTTATACTGAGTTTTGATAAGTTGATTAACGGATATAAATTAATATATTGTATCACTGGTCCAGTTTCTGTTTAGATTTCATTTGATTGAATGAATAAAGACTTATCTAGACTACCTACATTGCTTCTACACATTCTTTTGGGAAATCTTATTATTCTAACAAGGACTTAAAGACATACATTTATAATATACTAGTTTTAACCCTGTTAATTACTAATTTGCGTTTCTCTCTTTACAATAAAGTCGACGCCTGAAAATAAACTCTTAACCCCTTATGTTTCTTCTTTCATTCTTTGTGAACATATTCTTTAATTAAATAACATTCGCGTGCATCTATTTAGAACAGTAGGTGATGAAACTCCTATCATTGATAAATGATACAAGGGGAAAGATATTAATATGAATTACAATTTTTCAACCATTATCAATTACGTATGAAATGATTCAAGCCAAATGTCTACATTATGCAGGTGATAAACATGTATCAAATTGTTAGCCTGTGTGACATACCTTTTCTCTATCAAAGTTTATAACAAGAATTAGTTATTTCATACTAACGATCTTACTGTAATACATCCCCTTCCTTCAGTTTGAAATATAATCAATATCACACATTCATTGGCTTCAAATAAATGAAATGTTTTGTTTCAAGTACGACCACTATAACCTAATGAAAATGTACCTGAATATCCTGTACGAACTACTATGATTGAGCACAAGTCAATGAGTAATGATACAGTCTTTCCTTAGTAATTGAATCGTTATATCAAAGTGCTATTTTATCTTGCAGCATCACTATCTTGTGAATAATTCGTAGAAATTGAAGATCTTGGTCTATTTAGGCAGACGTTATGACTCTCCCGTTTACAGATTTGAGAATAAAATAGAGAGGTAATCAAATGGCATTTAAGTATATACAAACATTGTTAACAAGTCTTGCTTTTGTCGTGTTATGTTTGGCACAAAATTTGCTAATAAAGGGCAGCGTTAATTTAAAGAGCCGTTAGATAAATAATTAAACATAAATCATTGTTTGCAAAACATGTATCGAGAGAGAGAGGGAGAGAGTATATATTAAAAAGAGTTCACATGTATACAGTATTATATAACGATGTTGGCATTGTCATTTTTTGGCTTTGAACATATATATATATATATATATATATATAGAAAATGTAAGAAGTATCAATCGTGGAGAAGTATATATGAAAGTATTAAAAAATACAGAGAAGATGTAAATCAACTTTCACAATCATGACTTTATTTTTTTTCCAATATGCATATTTCTGCTTCTTGATTCGAAGCTTCTTGAACAGTACTTGAACTTGAAAAGCTTGAACAGTACTTCATTAACAAATTTTCTCCTTCATTGAACAGCGTCATAAATCCCTAATCCTATCACTGCCAATTCAAACCTATTAGATTTAAGAGGGGATAACTCACCAGGACGATTGTTGATTATTTTGATGTTTGTGTTGCATTGTGTTGTTACTTGGATACACTGAAGACTATTTAAGACTGCTGCTGTGCTTCAAAAATACATTCCCTGAAGAAGCTTCGAATCAAGAAGCAGAAATATGCATATTGGAAAAAAGATAAAGTCATGATTGTGAAAGTTGATTTACATCTTCTCTGTATTTTTTAATACTTTCATATATATATATATATATATAAGATGAACCTGTTGAATTTCCTTCAGTGATGACACTATTTTCATATTTAATTTCTTACAATTTACAGCTTTAATGTAGGACATTTTATATGTGAATTTCCAAAACGATAAGAAAAAGGAAGACTTGGATGTTCTCAAAGTCGATAAGATAGTTACTCTAATCATTGTCTGTGCGTTTTTCTTATTCAAAAAAATAAAAGTACACCTTTTTCTTCTCTCCCTTTAACCTTTCTTAAAACAAGCTGTGCAAAGTAACTTAAAAAGCAAAATCAATTGTATGCCTGAGGTCAAGTCTGACACAGTTTGACACGTAGTATATATGTTACCTTGTAACAACACCTCTGGCCAAGTTACGTGACTATGCCATTCTTTCAAGCAATTTTTTCAAGATGTCATTTTCTTTGGAATTATTGCTATTGGACGATAATGAAATTATTAAAATTATCTGGGGTAGTACTGTTTCTGACTTCTTTCATGTGACACGATCACAATACTTGAAATATGTTCATTTGATTGATCTTTATCTAAACGTATTATTTCAGTTTCTATCAACTAACAGAAAGATGTAATAAAGTCAATGTTAAGCTTGAAACGAATATGTTATAAATGATTTAGCCTTAATATAAACTGATGTTCATGTTATTTTTGGTAAAGATCTAGACAAAATGTGACATTAGTTTAGTTTTGAATAGACACTAAGCTTACAGTTGAAGGTTTAAGAATGTCAAAGGATATACATTTTTGTGAATGAAAACATCACCTAAACTTAGTGTTGATTCGAACAAAGCTCTCAGACAAGTTTTTGTAGACCACATTATCAAGGGAAACTGTTATTATAGTCAATGTGAAAACAAAATCCGAAAATTTTTCTCGCCCTCATGAAAATAAAAAAACAACAATGTGCAGTTCATAGAGACTTGCAGTCGCATTCGACAAACATACTTGGTGCTATGTCAAATAAAATTGGAGATTTTTATTTAAAAGACAACTTTTATTGATCTGAAACATCATCAATTATGTCAAGAAAGAGTTTAACAAAACAGGACGTACCTCAGTAACGCACATTTAGTCCAGATTTCATTGATTAAGAATCAAACCCTTTTTTATTGGGCTACACCCATCTCTGAAAATCTTTCCACCGCTGACCGTGTTAATACTGATGATTTTACTCAATAGGGTTATATAGCGGTAGCAATTTGATACTGATAATCTTGGTGATTTATTAACATGTTTCTCACTTATGTACGTATTCTTCTCAGTGGCTGACTTAAAAAGGAAGATTTTCGCTCACCAAAAATTTTTTTTTTTTAAAAGTGAACAATATAAAGCTTCAAAGCAAAGGCAATTACCATCCCAAACGGTTTCGTGAAACTTTCTATGTTCATGCCAAGTGACATAAACATTAAACCATCGAGAGGTTGGTAATGGCAAATAATTGAACAGCGAACATGATTTTTAAAACATTAAACATACGTCGAAAGGTTTGTAAAAGCAAAAAATGTGACAGAGAAAATTATTTTGAAAGCATTTGTTATAACTTTAAAGAAGAGAACAATTCAAATGAATAATTAGAGAGGGATAGACTCAGACGGATAGACAGATAATTGCTGGGTCTTTAATCATTTCATTATTTCCCTAATTTTCTAATAATCCACCAAAAAAACTCCTAATAATCTCTCTGTTTATATCTCGAACTGAATGAGACAGTAAAGCTACCTTAGTTGCTTTATGTCAATAAATGTCTCTTGAGAAAATTCACTTTTAATCTTTAAACTTTAATCTAATGATAACGTTTCTAAGAGAAGACTGAATCAATGCTCATTGACATGTCATCAATCACAAACGTTTTTATAGACATCCAGGAACACGTTCATGAGGTTTATTTCATGCAATAGAACCCGTTTATGTTTTTATTAATATATCGTATGGAATACACTCAAAGCTAAGAAACAATGTGTCATTGTATGGTCAATGGTCAGTAATCCTGCTAATTTATACTGACATATAGGAATTTACATGAGAAATCTAAAATAATCAGGAAACTATCTACGTAAGCTATGAACAATTGTACTCGGATACACAATTCATTAACATTTTATTTGTAGAAAAAATGACATTAATATCTTCTAGACGGGTTTCAATATCCTTTTATCTTATTGTAAGAGCATTTAACAAAAACCATTTACATAAAAGATCCTTCACGGGACTTTGGCCCGAATAACAATGCAAATTCAATTGGAAATGAATATTACATCACAAAATCACAAAAATTATTCATAGCTTATGTAGACTTTGTGGTCAAAGGGTAAAATCATCAACTATTTTGGAAGATCATGTGTTTGAGTGGATAGACACATTGGGTTTTGGCATTGGGTTACATGGGGGGCAGGGTGGTGAACAGATTCATGCAACGCTAAATCTTCTGAAAAGAAATTATGGGGAATGAAAACAGAGGAGCGAATGTACAGTACAATGATGAAGGAGCACCATCTACAAATATCACCAGAGATTCAAGTGACACTTCCTAATTCTAAAAGGAGAAAATAAATATTTAAGATAGGATGTAGATGCACATTCAACAAAGTGAGAGGTTTAGATTTACTTTTGAGAGATGAATAGGAGAAACATTGGATTAAGTATATTTCAGATAATTATTTCATAAAAAAAGTGTTGTATCCCTTAAAATACGGTTCAATGCTGGTAGTACTTAAAATTTGGAGGACAAACCATCTGTGGGTTATCTTTGAATCAGCTTACACTGTGAATTGTGAATTTTCATCATCGAGTACGTGTGTGTGTGTTTGCTAATAGTGATACTGCCTTGGGGAGTGTGATATATATGCCAAGCCAGTGCAAGGATATCAACCATTGTTGGATCTAGTTGGTGCATGGTAGATGTGAACACTTTCATTTTATAAGAAAACGATATTTGACACGCAGGTTTTAAAACTTGACACTTGTAGTACAGGACTCGTACAAAACAATGGTATATATGCGACACATGTGAAAACTCTAGTTACTTAGCAATATGTATAAAAAAACGAAAGGTAAGAACAATGTCTGGTATGTGAGAGGAATAATATAAATATACTTAAATTAATAAGTTCAAAAGTCATTACAAAGACATTAGTCACTTCAGAGAACTCCATAGTTTACAATAAGGTAAAAAGTGAAAGCATAATGTGTTGACCTAATTACGATAATCTACATTTGTTAAATCACATGTGTCCCAATTTTGCTCGGCAGAATGTTCAGATGGTAGAACTGTACGTTATCTAGGGCGCCCTCCTATCTTGGTCAGTCATGTCTTGGGCAGCAGTGCCTCTGAACTAGTGAGTGAGTGAGTTATTGTTTAACGCCGCTTGGGCAATATTTCAGCCATTAGCGGCGTGCCCTCTGAACTAAACTGTCTGGTGTGAACTGCCGTGATAACTATATAGTAAATCCCTTAAATGACCTTTTGTACACATGTGAACTATGTTATCCAATTAAATATGATACTGTTTCTGTATATATGCCACTCAACCACTCGATTTAATACGATTTAATTACTAACGTAATTCACAATGACTTCTTAACAGCTTTTAATTTCCCTTTTCACATAGTTATGAATTTTGAAATAATTATTGAGAATTATCTTGCCCCGTCCAGGATTTACACAGTTTCATGATCTCGAAATTTCATACAATCAAATTCATGTTTCAAATAAGAAATAAAAAACCCAAACTTTTCAACCATACTGCTTAGAAATGATAAAAACATAAAGTGCGATTTTATGCGCGCTTCATTGACTTAATCGATTTGGAAAGAGAGAGAGAGAGAGAGAGAGAGAGAGAGAGAGAGAGAGAGAGAGAGAGAGAGAGAGAGAGAGAGAGAGAGAGAGAGAGAGAGCATATTAGTATTTTTTTTCATAAGGCAAAGCTGAAATAGTTTTAAGGACTGATCTTTATGACAAATTAGTTCTCGATGTCATACACTTACAATGTAAAAACTTTGCTCTCAAACCTTTTAAACTGCTATTTCAAATAGAATACAGAATATGAACCGGATGTATAAAATATTATTTCCATTGATTAACTTATCAAATCTTAAATTGTCCTTTTATTTATTATCTCGTTTCAAATATAAAGAAACAACGGATTTCATGCTGATATAGAAGTAAGAAAGATATGTTAAATGTTAAATGACAAAGTCTGTGCTGGCATTACTACCCGCTAGTCCCCGGTTCAAGAGAAGCAGCTGTTTCGCTGATACACTGAACTTTAACTTTGTAACGCTGATCAAAGCTTATCCATCAGTAACGTTCAAAGTTCAGGCAATTGCAAAGAAGAAAATTTGCCTCTGGTGAAGTCTGGAACATTTTGTAGCACATTGCCTAACGTGATTACTTTACAGAAGGTGTAGATGACCAAAGTATCACTTTCCATCTGACAGCAAACTACTGCTGTAATGTTTCAAGTTTCAGGTTAACATTTTCTTTATGTAGAGATAGAGGTCATATCACATTAAGGTGTTTTCTCTTCAATTTCTTTCTATGTTCGGGTTAAATGATCTTTCCCCTTTAGCACGCTCCCTATGTGATGACATAAGTTAAATTTGATGCATACTTATTTGATTTAAGTAGTACACATGTAATAATATATTTTACACTATGTTACTGAAGCTGTTGTTAAATCACTATTCTATTATTGCAGATGTACATGTAATCTTGTCAAAGGAAATTTGCTGTATACTTCGAAATATGAAACAGAAAACTATATGACAGTTAACAGTACTTAGGCCATTTCTATTTCATTTTATTCTTTTTCCATGTCAAAGCTTTAAACAAATGTTTAGAGATTTCCTTTGGTTTGAAGTCAAATACAGCTATCGCCCTTTGGGTAACGTTTAGACTCTTAAAGTCTGATTGTGAAGTAATGGGAACGAAATACAAACAACAACCAATTATGTGTAAAGTGATGTGAGTGAATTATTTGGAACAAGATAAAACGATATACATTGACAAACAGGCCTGGTGATGTCATGTATAGGAAACAAGTTCCAAACTCCTCTTGTAAATCTGCCAAAGTTTTTAAATTTACAAGACATTTCACGAAACAAAAATATGATAACTGTTTGAAATAACAATATTAAGGTCATCTTCAAAGGTATATTAGTATTTTATAAGAACTGTTGCTCCCCTTATTCTCCACTCTTCTTTACATGTAAGACATGTAGACTGCTCTGAATCACAACTATAATTGGCAAAGTATGGAAAATCAGCTTTTCTTATTGATAAAGTGTTCTGAGAGAGAAAGCTCAGATGTTCTCAAAAGCGAGTTCGCAGGAGTGGGAGGGGAATCTCTCATGATGTAAAGTATTTGTTAGGTCTTCGAGACTGAAGACTGAAGAACTATATTACTAACATCTTTGGGTTTCTTGTTATTATTATTATTATTATTACATGTAACCGAACTTGTTTAAATTTGGATGAATTTACCTGAAATTTCCAGGAAACATAGCTAGTCAAAATATCTGATACCACAGTTCAATATGAAACAATCATTGTTTTTTTGGGCGTTGTGTTTTCAAGCGTTTGGGTTTGAATCTGAATTAGATTTTTTTCCTAATGTCAAATCTAAAGTGGTAGCGTTACTTTTGGCCGTGAGTTTTTTTTGAAGGGATATTCTCTACTTCGGACATAAACTGAAAGTATGACGGTACTGCAAACAATTACGATTAGTCGTGTGCCGAATGTAAAGGATAAATAAAATATCGTCTTGTTTCTAAGTCGACTTCACCTTTAAAACAATTGCGTGTAGTAACCAAATAAGTTTAAACTTACCATTTGAGAATACATGTTTGATTTGTTAGAGTCTAAACCGTTAACACTTTTCTATGCTGTCGAGGAGCTTTCCGGAGTTTGTCGTTACTAAAAAGGTCATTTGGATGGTTAATGTACTGCTGCATGTACATGTAGTGAGTTTTGTTATCATCAGATAAAAGATATGAATGATCACTTTACAGAAATATTTTCTTTCATATCCAAGTATAACTATACATGTTCCTTGACACATAAATAGAAGGATTTTATAAATGCAGATATCAAAAAGCAGCGAAAAGTGATCTAAGTGACAATATTTTCTTTTCTAAACTGCTAGAAGTAGATTTTATCATATCGAACAGTTGCAAGTTTTCACACTTTTTCTCACATTTTTCTTTTATCACACATCGTTTAATGTTGAAAAAACATGGGGTGCAATTCTTTGTGTACTGTGTACACTATTAATCATGACATTTTACCAAGAAGCGATGATACCAGAAAAACCTAAGCTCTTATAATCAATGGTCAGAAAAATGTTACAATCACCACTTAGATGTTTAACTTTTTTAAAAGCATTATTGAAAATGTTGCCACTCCAAATGGTTCAAAAGCATAACATGATTTTTTTTATGTCGGTCAGTCCTAATTGAAGTTATATGATTTCCTAAAGGACTATTTGGTAGCAACAAAGACAATCCCACGCACTGTTCACTTCATCCAATCAGTTACAATCTAATAAAGGAACAAGGCCACATATTAGATATACTAATTGGGACTTCGTGTCCACTAAAATTACATCTTCATCTACAGATAAGCCATGTATTTTTCCCTTTTTGTATGTATTTTATCAATGAAAAAAACACACCTTCTGCTGCTCTTTGTAGGCAACGTCCCTTTTATTGAAGCCTTCTGTAAATTGAGATAGCTTTTGCCGTTTGCGTATTTATGCTAAAAGAGATACATTTTGAATCCCCTAAAAAAATTCAAAAGCGACAACTCCGGTTAAACATGACGATTTTACTATTGCTATCCGTCGAAATAAAGTTTATGTCTATACATAACGAAAGTTATGACGTTTGTACAGAAAGTTAATTGAAATTGTTAACATCGATACGATCTAAATAAATATTGATCAACAGCTTTATATCAGGTCATATACTGTTTAATGTAGAAATGTCTAAATAAATAATTTTTATTGACATTGAAGTTTTAACTAATGATTCAAATGCAAAATTACAATTCAATATCTATTCAATTATGTTCATCCCACCATGTCAGTCTTATAAGATTTAATTCAGTTAGGTGGTTGTAGACTATGTGAAACTGATGCGTTGGTCATATTGGTATCTACAAAAGGAAGAACTAAAAAGCTGGTATAATTTGTTCAGAATCACAGAGACAAATTGAATAATTACCGTCCTCTCCTGCTTGATAAGGAGTTCTTGTAATGGACGATGTGATCGGAATTGTGGTTACACACAGCGTGGGAGGAGAACGATTTGTTGATGTTGTTTCTACATTTAAGGGATGACGTTCTCATAAAGATAGAAATATAATTTTTTCAATCAAAAGTTTTACTTCGTTAAAGTTACCTTTTCTTCATACAATGTACATGTAGCTATATTATTATGTATTTTATTAAAGTTAATTTCGTCTTCTATTTACTATATCGTCTTATATAATTATAATTGACGATACGTTCATGTGTTTTGTATACCTTTTGATAAGGTCGCCTCAGATTTGTCGCTTGTTTAGGAGGAGGTTATAATGAATATCAAGTTTTTTTGTGCATTAAAATGATCTGCAACGAGTAGTAATGCTCTCTGCAAATTCTAGGTACTAATATTTATCTTTGAAAATGTCTATTAACCATGAATACAAAATAAACCATAATCGTATTAATCATGTAGATTTTAGATTAGAGCATTATAAACCATTGTTTTAATAAATATATCAATAGCATTATGTGGTATGGTTAGAATTATCTTTGCCCATCGCCAATTACAATGGATTGCATGTAGTTAATTTGTCTTAAATAGGATGTAATAGTAAGGGAAAGGATAACAACCATGCGCTTAACACTTTAGGTGATTCAATACTTTTTAGACATATTAGTAAATTGTCAGTAAGCAATTACACGCACTTAATCATTAATATGGATTATTTCATAGATTATAACTGAGTCGTTGACGTGATCATCGGTCAAGTCATGCCAGATGAAAAAGAGGCGGTTAATTCATTACACTTCATAACGTTAGTTGTATCTCGATTACACAGAGTCGCTTGCGTGCTCTGCAGTTCAGTCAATGGTTCATCTTTGGAGCCTAATTGAATTTTACAATTCGATGAAATACGTGAAGTTGGTAGCACTGTAGACCTTTAGACCAGGTAACGCCTCGTTTGTCATGCCTAGCAGAGAATGTAGATGATTCATTTGTTGACCACATTA
Source organism: Phorcus lineatus (assembly GCA_921293015.1). Lineage (NCBI taxonomy): Eukaryota > Metazoa > Mollusca > Gastropoda > Trochida > Trochidae > Phorcus > Phorcus lineatus. The sequence goes on from OV121081.1 coordinate 54,043,912, forward strand.
TAAGTATTTCAAAATATTTTATTGTGGGGCAGTAGAAGGAATGCGATAAATTAGATATATACAGATTTTCCTTAGACTATCACATATTCTAGAGGTAGAACCAATATGGGCGGACTGTACATGTACTGGCGAATTACAGTGCTAACAATTCGTTTCCGGTTGCGATTGCTTTTTGGCACAAAATTCGTAGAGAAGGTTTTAAAAGCTAATGGATTTTATTAATACTATATATATATAATAACTAATACGAGTAATCAATTTGAAATGAATTTGATCAAGTTATACTAAACATTAGACCTGACCAACTACTTCAATCAATTAATAGTACAGAGTGGCATGATATCAATAGTGGTATAGAGCATAGCCTTTACTTGCTTGAATCAAATACAGTTCAATCGAATGTCCTATTCACATCTATCAAACTGTTTTCAATTAACCTTATTACCTTACTTCATGGAAACGATTCTGAATACTAATATGTACAGTTATGACTTCCAAATGAATACAGGGGTACATATTAACTTTGTAAAATGACACCTTGGCTCGTAAGACAATGTAAGGAGCTGAAAACGAGAATGGCTTTTTGTTGACTTAATTCATGAACATTTTGTGGGAATTGTAAGTAACAAAGTAACCAGTAAGACAGTACAGAAATATGCAATCATTATTTATTCAACTGGAACTAAGAAATAAGAGGAATATATATCTAAGTTTTTAAAAATAAATGTATGACACGACTTTAAAACATATCTCAAGCAATTATGCTTTTTATTGCAAGTTCTTTCAAGATCGCTTTTCAATGTTGGATTTTCTTATTTAGGTTAAGATAAAAGTTTATTATTGTTTCATGTTTACTTTAATGGAATTGGAATAAAACATCTATTTCATATTTCTATCATAACAATTCATGTGTTCATGTATTGATAACTTAGTGTAACATACTTACTTTTTATGCACGATTTGTATAAAACCATGCATCCTTGGTACGTAAGTTTTCTTCTTTCAAACCTTAGATTCCGCAGAATAAGATTTTATAAAAGATCATTTTACAGCGTCAAAGGTTATTAAATTATCAAATAAAAGGTCACGCTTATTGCCAGACCATAAAATTCTTTGAAGTCTATAACTATCCATTCCTCGTTTGTGTTATATATTAATTGTGGCTACATATGTCTAACAGTCTGTTACACTTGACTGTTAAGATTTTGACCTATAGATAATGTTGATTGATTTATTTACAAATAATGTTAATCTATTCATAACGGATTACTCATTGTATTGGTCGGTCAATGTACAAACCAAATGTCCCAATACCCATTGCATGAGGTAAATTCTAATAAATTAAATCAGCGACTGAACTAAACACAAGTTTCAACCTTCTGACAGCATTTGTTAAATGATAAGTATTGAATAACTAGCGGCTAAAAATATGGAAAGTTAAACGTGGTTGATTTTGAGAGAAAAGTCTTCTGATAGTAGTGGTGTTGTGTATTTGAAGTTGCATTAGACTGTAAAAGCTTAACTGTAAATACAAATAGGCTCTTCAATTCGCCAATTCTGTACTACCAATGTAGAGACATATTTATTTACATCTAATTCAAAGTAAATGTCGAAGCAAATTTCCCTACATTTTTACTCCGCAGACTGTGTAGTTGACTGGCAATTATCATGACCTTTTATTGACTTCTACTCTAGGAAGATAATAGTTACATGTATTGCTGAATTGCTAATTTTCCAACCACTTTCCATTAGGATTCTACTATATATGCGCAAACAAACATAAAGTTAATCTCAAGAGGGAGTCTTTATTGTTTCTATTATTAGAATTATGTAATGCAACAACCATTGAAAACTAATATAATCTTATCTAATAATTTCATTCTGATAATGTTCATTTTTTTTATATAGATAACTATTGTTGGGCGGTGCTTTGCTATATTCAAAGGTTAAAATTACATGTAAACTTACATGTAAAGATCAAGATTCATCACAAATCATAAATCTTCTCTCATATGACCAATCAATGCAAATCTTCAAATCAATTTATTTATCAGAAAAAAGTTTTGTTTGTTATGAATGTTTTCTCACGATTGATGTTCTGACTTGTACAATATCATACCATTACGGATCTAGGTAATTTACAATCGTTATTACTTGGGTTAAACATGTAACAAATATGTAAATAATACTAATGGGAACTTCCTCTCAAAACTATGTAAACCTATAAGCTACGTGTTTTGTTTTCAGGTGATACAATTTTTTTTTACTTATAAATTTATCTTAATTGTCATATCTCTTATATCCATTTTGGGAAACAATCGATAGATTGCTCAATGTAACGAAAACGTTAATGTTTCAGTTTAGAATAATGTGTTTGTAAGGTGAGGTGAGGTGATATGGGGTTTAACACCGCTTTCAAAAGTATTTCACTTTTATTGCGGCTGCTAGTATTATTGCAGGAGAAGCCCGCAACACCATTGTGGCTCTGCACTGCGGTGAAACCTGCAAGCATCGGCTGGAACTAGCGAACCATGGGTGGTACTGCACTGAAATTCAGTGTAGCTTTGCGCCCAAACCTGACTGCGTGTAGAACAGTTCTCTACTGCAGACAAAGTTGCCGAGCCCCTGGCGGGATTCGAACCAGCAACCTCTTGATCCGAAGCCGAACGCGCTAACCTTTTGTATGTAAGAATAATTTCTGAAATCATACGTAATTATAAACAAGAATTGAGAATGCGACCTTCCTGCAAGAATGTGATGAACCTTCTAATGGTACCAAAAGGTATATTGTTTTAATTTATAATGATCTCAAACATTTCCAAGAAACTTTTTATGAACGTTTATTCTTCAAAATTCAGTCTTAAAAAGAAGTTATCTCATCATAGGTAAGATCTCACTTGTTCCTCCTGATGGCACCGATGCCAATAACGTCTACTCTGGATCCTTGCACTCTTAAAGGTAATTGAATTTAACACCCTCAAGCAGTGGGACTTGCTACGAGTTTGCAATGAGAACGTTTTTATCAATCCATTCTCTTTAAGGATAAATGACTATTGCATGCAAGGAGATCCGACATTTTGAAATGTACAATGATGAATGTTGTGCGTGTTTCTATGACCGAATTGTACAATAATTTAAAGAATTTATTAAAGAAAATTCATCAAATTCTAAAAATGAATATGATATACATTCATTCAAATAATAAATACGATTGAGTGATAACGAAAATCGAACGGAATGCATTTACTTATACATAACCCCAAAATAATAGAAAAGATACATGATAAAACTGTTGATTTTTATTGTTCCTTTGAATGTCAAGAGCTCAAGTTAAACTGGATATATGAATGAATCATTGATTAATTAGTATATTCAAGTGTTAAAATTAAAACTATTTAATAAAACAGGCATGTTAAACTGTGTGACAACAATTATATTTTTTCATGTAGATTTGTTTTTGAGTGGGAATGTTGATAATCATATATTTTGTGATGATCAAAAATGCTAAACATATATATGCAGCTTCTTTTGCAAGGGACTAAACGATGTATATTGTGTCTATGGAGAAAAAAAATCCAACAAAAAAGGCCGTTTCTTTTGCAAATCGTATGTGATCTTTCAGGGTAGCGGTATGTGTACATGTGTGCAAAAAGGAATTATTCAGTATCTGCTTTAGGATTCTATTTCAAATATAGATTATTGTGGCAGTAGTCCATTGAATTGTCAAATTGATTGTTTCATGGTAACATATATGGTGTCCCACATGAATTTGATCCTGGTTAATTGCCATATTTATTCTATTTCTATTAGGCGTTTTCTTCGTCACAAAGGGACCATTACTGTCTAATAACCTGTTCTGCAGTTCTATTGTCCAAATATTAAACAGACTCATCGAAGGCTTTCAAACAGTTTGATATTGACAAAATACTTCGGATATACCACTGCTTCATATCTGGAGAAAAGTTTACACTAGTTCAGGAGTAATTCAAGTGTCTAGCCTTTTTTGGCCAGAGTCAAATGATTAATATAAACTAACTGTTTTCCCTTAAATCATCTGAGCTGATACTAATGTGTTAGTTTTTAACTTGTGAATTAAAATCACCCCCGGTGTTCATTCTGTAGTTGAATGAAACCTAATTTATTTTATGTGATGTGACAGTCGGCATTACATTCTTGAAGCTGGATTCCGTTCGTCTGTTTAAAAATCATTCGGCCTATTGTAGTAAATTATGGCTTATCAGGATATATGATGAGCTGCAGTCACAAGTCACCAAATCTTTGCACGCTTTCTGTGAAAAGAGTGTTAAATCACCTTAAACCAGTTATTGAGAATCCTTCGAATTATTGACTTTTAACACTGAGCGTCTTTTTTACAAAATACTATAAAACTGTAACATTTTAAAACTTGAGATAAAACTTTATGTAATATTAAAAATCTTTATCCTTTTGAGGACTTTTGCAGATAGTGTGATCCCCAATATAACAATGTTACATTTATTCACAATCTATATACCATATTTCTCTGCTCCATTATTCTAATAGCATTGATTTCGATTAAGTTTAAGGAGCTAGTAATCACTAACAATATCTAAACTATCCATAGGTATTTTTTAAATAAAAATATTGCCATCTCTAAATGTTTCAATGATTTAAAAAAAACCATCATAAATTTGACTGTATCGACACATAACCTTTTGTTCTTCTATGACATCTTGAAATTTTTTTCAGTAATCTAATTTTTTTAAATACCAAAAACACAAGAAAGGACACAGCAAGTTTTGAAGCACCAAGAAATGTTTCATGAAAGTGCTGTTATTAACATTCTGCCGTCTTGATTATGGTATTGTCACGCTTTTCAAGACAATGTCTGGGCGAGTCATTTTTAACACGAGAAGAACTAGGAGAGCTATCAAGCTTCTCGCAAAACCACTCTCATAAAAAGTGACAATACCATAATCAAGACGGCAGAATGTTAATAACAGCACTTATCGTGAAATGAACATCCGGCAATGAGAACAGATGGCTTCTGAGCGTGAGGGTTTACGTTATACAATGTCCTTGATGTTTGTGAGAAGCTATGTTTCATTTTATTGGGAACAAGTTAAAACAGAATATTTGACATGATTGTTTTCGGTAAAAAGTTTCTTTCTTATTTTCTGATTTTGTCTATAGTTTGCCTAACTTAGGTATAGTTTTTTTTCTTAAGGTGTCCCGTTTTGTAAACGTGTATTCACATGTTCATTGCGATTTGCATACGTTTAATTCAATTGCTTTCTGCAAAGTGTATCAAAAACGTTTTCTCCTATTGTGCCAGTAGATATATAAATGTATTTGGTTTTCAGTGCGATACCCCTCTCTTATTGAGTAATGGGGTAAGCGCATATTTTCACGGAGCCAAGGTTGAAAATATAGGGTTTACCTCGTCACAAGATAGCGATATCACACTGGAAACCAAACTTATATCGTTTATTTAATATATGTGGTGATTTACTAAAGACGGCGATGACATAATGATGATGACTTAACGTTACCCCCCTGTGATATTTTCACTCTGAAGAGGAAGTGATATCAAACTGCATTTACGAGTTCACTTTTTCTCAAGCTCTAACTCAGTCTCTCACCGATTAGCATATGATTAATTTCTATGACAAACCCCGTTTACTGTTTCCACATGCAACAATTGTTCAAGGATAAATATATTCATATTAATAGTAAGATAAAAGCGAGATTTGGCACGATCGGACTTCTTCCTCTTCCCAAATCTGAAAAACAGTTTACTTGGACGTGTTTTTGCTAATAACAACAGCCTGATTACTGCCGTGCAAATATTTCTTGACCCCCGGGATCCGGAGTTCTACAAGAATGGCATAATGAAGCTAGAACATTGCTAGTCAAAATATATTGATGACAGTGGAGACTATGTTGAAAAATAAATGCAAAGAGTGAAACCTCGATCATGTTTTCTATGTCATTCTACGAATTTTTTAATTTACCCTCGTTTTAAGTAGTGCATACCATTAAAAATTCATTATGCAGTAAGGGTAACAATGAATTTGATATTTCGGACAGAAGGGTCATGAAAGTAAGTTCGTGTGCTTGCACAGGCAAATGAACGATGTCAAGCTTATGTGAAACAATTTGTATTGTAGATGACAATTCGATCGTTCAACACTTATGGCATTTGAGAAACCTTCGGAAAAGTCTCATTTACTATGTCGGTTTCTATAAACCAGAGAATTAAATCGTCAATACTTAGTCGTTAATAAGGTTAATAATCTCGAAAGCAGTTTTACTTCTCGTTGATGTCATACCGACAGGGTAATAAGATGATTTCTATGTGTAAATTGTTCTCTCATTTCGATGAAATAGTCACACTCATTGATATATATATATGATATATATGATATATAAACCTTGTAATTCAAACTATAATTGTTATTGAAAGAAAAGAGCCTCAATTCAAAATTATATAATATATTCAATTGTGAATTTGATTTTCTTGTCGTCAAATATAGAGCCTTGTGTGCATGGCGATTGAAATTTTCTTTAGTCTTTGGCTGAATGAAATCTTTATTCTTTTAAAAAGTATAAAAAAGGGGGGTCTATTTCAATATTTCTCTATCAATGAGGCGAGGTGTATTTCTCTTCTAACACGGGTGCTAGTAGAAAGTTCGCAACACCATTTAGGCTATGCATTGCGGTGAAACCAGCGAGCATCGGTTGGATCTAGTGAACCATGGATGGTAATACGCTGAAACCCTAGCCCTAGCATTGCACCCTAACTGCATGTAGAACATTGCTCTACTACAGACAAAGTTACTTGCGGGATTCCTGTTTCAATGATGAATTTGTCTTAAATTATGACTCAATATCAAGTTAAGAGTCTGTTTTAAAGTCATAGTTTCATTTTTGCAAGGCAAATTGTAATGCACGCCGGAAAAATAGTTCATCACTCACGGAAATATTTCCCCTGACGTTTGCATCAATTTTCAGAAATTTGCGTGCATTCTAGCCCTCAATAATGAAGTTCAAAACACGCTACCCTCTGTCTTTTGCGAGCGTTAGTCCTTACCACGTCATTTCGCTAAGGCCATGACGTGGAACACATGAAATTTCTCAGCTAAATATCCAATGAATCTAGCCAATAGCTTACCTTTTTTCAAATACAGAAATAACAAAAAGGTGGTAAACTCAATGAAGAATGCGTCTGTCCTGAGTATTGGCGCTGCAATTACTAGATTTCAGGTATTTCGTACTCGCGATGGGATTGCACTTGATTCGGTAACTCTTCGGTCTGAAACGGCATACGCCAATAAGCAGCGTCTTCCTAAACTTTAAAACGGGCTTAAAAATGAAAATCTTTGCAGACGCGACAGAAAATATTGGTGTAAGTGATCAGATTTTTGCTCGTGAAGAATAATTAGCCCAGTTTGGTTGCTAATTGAGACTATGACTTTAACGTTATATAGCCTCCCTTATTGTATATGGTATCAATGACCCAGAGATCTGCAATAAAAGTGATTGTAGACATCTAACAATGTAATATATCGCACGGAAATTCCCTCCTTATGACTTCATGACTTCCCCTTTGACATAACACTCACTTTTAGATCTTCATTTAACTTTCATTTACTTTCTTTGCTGTTTCTGTTGTCTCGACCTTTTGATCCTTTTCCTCTCAACTTATCCGCTCTTTTTGCATGACCTTCATCATAGCTTTAATAGCTAAGCTAGTGTTGAAAACACTTTCAGCCCTATTGTTCACTCAATTATTGATTGTCAAAGACAGAGAAACCTTGTTTAGAACTAGTGCTTGATAATAATAGCCAGACAAATTTAACATGATTTTCTAGTTCGCATATTATAACAGAAATACATCAGGGTGTTCAACTCAACTATGATAGCAAGATGTGTAGTTATTGTTGTCACCGACCTGGTTGTCAGAGAAACAACCTTTCCTTTTGAGTCCTTTATATTTATTTGTGGTATGACGAAGAACGTAAGACATGAATTGGCGTATTTGGAAAGGAAACCACAATTGGTTTGCTTATTCACTTAAAAAGTCTATTTCGACCATTTTAATTTTTTTCCATTGTCCCTGCTAATGTGAATTTTAAACATAAAAAGATTGCTTATTATCATTATTGCTTACGGAAATTGGGAATTTGAAATAATGACAAGATATTGCAAGATTGCAACTCACTTGTAAACCCCGATAAACGTAAACCAGAAATCGTTTTTGTTTTCATGCATTGATATTCCTGCATTAAAATAAGCTGTCCATCAAGATTTTATCTTAAACGGTTTGTGAAATTTTTTTCTAAGAAATGAGAAATATAACTCATTAAACTCATAAAAATATATTTATTTTGTCATTTACATTTATTTGCTTTAAAATCAGATTGTATATTGATTTCGTGCAATAGAACTCCTTTAATTTTCGATTTATATTTTCAAGTTTAAATTTCAAGGGCATATAATTCCCCAACACGATGGCAAAACTGAACTCAAATTCGAGCTGTGTACAGAATGGGATATTTGTTCATTGTGTTATTAATTAAAAATCATTACAATCTGCCGTCACTAAACTTAGGACCAGATCATAGTATTTAAGTATAAAAATGCGAACGATTTTAAAACGTTTGTCATGAAAAACGAATAATAATCTGCACAGTTTCAACTTGGTCTTGGAATAAATAAAATCAACAACATAAGGAAATGCACATTTGAAAATGTTGTTAACATCTGTGATAAAGAAAGAACAGTTTTGTTACGTTACGTTACATTTCCACCGTTTCTGTAAATTTGACCTATTGAATGTTCAGTGGACGTTTAATATTTTTCTTAACATATCAATTTTACATAATGTATCACTGCGCATGCAAAAAAACTAATTCCTACCCACTTCCGGGTACAGTTTCCTTAACGAAACAATCCTGTGCAATGGTTGTGTGAACAAGTTATTCTTACTTTGAAGATAATTTACACCTGTAATCATTCTTATCTCAGAGATTTTAATTCAGATTCACGACGTTAGAGTTATATTGCACTTCTCACGTAGAGTAATCGAATAAGGATCAGTTTGAACATAGAACAGGGCCTTACATATTCTTGAAACAAACGCCTACTTTAAATTACAATCATCAAGGTTTGAAGTCTAAAGTGTAAAGCTTGACTGTTTAGAAAAAGCAAATACTTCAAAAGCAATACTTGAAAAGCCTTTAAAGAGGAGTTTGTTTCATTTTCATTTCATTTTCATTTTCAAAACAACTTAATAAGAAACTGGAACTATTTCCCTGATGTAAGACATTGTATAATTTTGAATAATTAATGATTAGTTAATTAGCAAAATTGATTTATGTAGGTGTATCATAGTGGTTTTACAATCTGTTTTATAAAATATCAAGCAATCACCGGTTTTTTAATAGCATTTCTTAAGTCTAGATGATGTCATCGCTACAATTCTTATCATATTCCGTCACGCGACTCAATACGTTCTCGTTGCGGGATGGTCTGGGTACCCGGAGCCTACGTACTCGTTGCAGAGGCAACGAAGCTGGGCAGGTCGACGGATCAAAACTTTTTTAAAAAAAGGTACACCTGTTTATCTTCCTCTCACTTTTTCTTTCTTCGTCTTCCCTGATATCCTTCGGCCTGAAACGCTCGTATCGCTAAATATAGCAAGACAATGAAATGACTCGCATTCAGCGATAACGTCACCACCCGGATAAGAATTCAAACAAATGTCAATGTAGGCTATAAATAGCCATGAGTAACCAGCCGTAAGGGATACGAGCGTTTTAGGCCGATTAATATCAGGATACATGATGGAGCTGGGCGGAGACAAATACGCTGATGTAGCAGGATGTTTATTTCCATGGAATGCTCTTTTCAGAGAAAGCTTCGTTTTTGAAAAGTTCAAAAACACTCATCCAATCGTTCGCAGCTGCGTTATCCTCCTACAGAAGTGGTAACTTTTGACATTGTCTGTTCTCTGAAAATAATCAATTTGGATAGGATAGCTTCTTTTCAGAGCATAACTCCAAAACTGCTTATGAGGGGAAGTCAATACGTTCATAGAAGTGACTATTGATACACCCCTGAAGACATCATCATTGATGTCATTATTAAGATAGGCCATCTGACTACAGTTTACAGACGTTACTTGAGACTTAAAGCCTGTTTAACACATGTATCCTCCTGCAATCATGGAAGGTTCTAAAACAGCTTCATGCGGTTATCAAGTTTCTCACGAAAGAAGGGGTGAATGCGACCGAAATACATAAATGTATGACCAATGTGTATGGGAAATAAGCCCCTAAATATTTAACTGTTGCAAAAAGGTCAGCTGAGTTTCGCAGCTCTTTGAACGATCAGTCATGGTCAGGAATGCCTGTTGACGCCATTACAGATGATATGGTTACAGGGGTCCAGGGCGTAGTCATGTCCGATTGTATGATAAAGGTGGACGATATATTTTCAGAATGTGGCATTTCTCATGGAAGTGTTTGTATTATTTTTCATGAACACTTGCACTTGTCCAAGGTGTCTGCAAGTCGGGTGCCACGAAACTTTAATGGACATATACAAGAACGACACCCGAGTTTAATCCAGTCGTGAGCTCTTGGACATCTACAATGCCAAACCTATAAGTTTCACGTCCGTCTGGCTACAGGTGATGAAACATGGATTCATAATTGGTATCCTGACACCAAGCAAGAATAAGCATAAGTACTCTCCTGCACCCAAGAAGTTCAGAACTTAGCCTTCTGCTGACAAGATCATGGCGACCATCCAGCGTGTTGACTGCTGGAGTTGTGCTTTTTTATGACAACGTTCCAGTGAACAAGAGTCATATTGCTCTTTAGCAACGTGGCTTTGAAAAACCATCCCCCTACAGTCCAGATGTGGCCCCAAGTGACTTCTCTCTGTTTCGCAATTTGAAATCACACTTGCGTGGTACATGATTGGGCGATGATGATGAACTCAAGGCAGCGTTCCTCAGTGGCCAGTGAAAAACATTCTACCACAAGTTCATAGACAGTCTCAAAGATAACTGGGCAAAGTGCGTCGTGAGGGAGATTATATTGAAAAAGGTCAATATCACAACCATTTGCTTCTCTTTTATATCCACTTCTGTGATCTTATTGACTTCTTGTATCTTTTTTGAAAATGTGCATGTTTATTACATAACTACTGAAGATATTTTCAGTTTTTTTAACCAAAAACACCCATGTCCGTGGAAATAAATAGAAATTCTATTCTGAAACTGCTCATCATAACTTTCCTTCTCTCTAGTCAAAGGTCATATTAGAATTTGTTATTTTATGAATACAAAGATGTATGTAACGAATTATAGGGGTCGATAGGTTATGTAGTCTTTTAAGACTCGTGTTACTCAAATCGATTTTTTATACCTGCAAATAATCTAAAAAAAATATCATTTCAGAAATGTTCTGCTCCAATTTATATTTCACCAACAAAAAGTGTTTTTTTGATACACAATTGGTCCTTTGATGTGGTAAATAATGAAGACAAAAAGTTCAATAAGGTTCACGCCAATCTCTTTTGGAGTTTTGTCCCTTTGTGTAATTACGTCTAAAACGCCTTTGATTGTCAGTAGGTGTTTCATTGTAAGCTTAATCATGCATGTCTAGTTTCAAAGCCATCTTGGTTTAAGTAAGGCGTTACCTTTTTTGTAATGAATATTGAATTTGTTCACACATGGAATCACTTAAATAACATTAACCATGGCACTCTTCAGAAGTTTGTTGCTAATGTTATTTATTTGCAGTCTTGATAGTCACTGTGGAAAATGTTGAAATGTAAGATAGAAAAGTTGAAGGTTTTTTAATTGGTTTAAAAACAACCTATATAAATTCGATGAAAAATATTAAACAAAGCTAATGTGACTTTAAATACTTATAGATAAATTACATATTGAAATTGTAATCAGTCGTTAGGTATGCTTTAGCTATATATCTTTATCAAAACTCTTTCTTTTCATGACCATGACCAAAATAACACTTTTTCATTGTCACCTCACTCCATAACAATGATTGATGTCACAGTTCGCCTATGACGTTGCGTTCCAAATGTTTGTATGCAGATTTGATTCCATTTCGTTGAAAAACATAATATCATATTTGGCCCCTGACATACAATGTTTACGACACTTGTGACTAATAATCGGTATATACGTCGCTCACGCTCGGAAATTAATAATATTCATGCATTCGTGTCTTAAACATAGTATGTCATATGATATCCTCTATATATTTCACTTCTCCGATTCTTAACAGACATGTATAGTCGTTTAATTTTCAGTTATCATTATATCATGAATGGAGACAAAAAATCATAGAGTGTTTCATATGTGTAACTATATACCCAAAATTGATACATTAAAGTTTTAATGATGTTTTCTTTTATATACTTGGCATATCAATTTCAAAATACTTTGATGGATGTCATCTATCAACTTCAAACAATTTTCTAAGGGCTGTATCAGACGACAAAGCCAATGAAGTTCATGAAAAGCAATGATATCATTTTCAACGAGAAATGCGTACTTTTGTTTATTTGTTTCTATTACTTCTTTCTAATTCAAATAAAATCAAAACAGCTTCTTGAAGTAAACACATATTAATGACTTGGATAGGGCCGGTAGAAAATCATTTGTTATGTTTTTAACGATAGAGATTCCAATACTACCTCACCTCCAAAGGGTTGCAAAAACATTTTGCTTTTAAGTGATCATGATAAAGCAATTGACAAATGCTTTTAAAAAATTCCTTATTTCACGTTTCAAGCTAGAGTATTTTAAATATTTCAACACGACCTTGCATGGCTTGCATAAAATGAAAAGGATACTTATACCTGAGATATTTACTATGTTATCATATTATACACTGTCATGTGTACATAAATGGGAAGTCCTTCGTAATTTTTCAAATGAATGATTTTTGCAGTTTTTTTAAAACTTTTAATAGAAAAATACAAATGAAACTTGTTAAACATATTCAAATGTGGGTTCGGTGGTTATCATTATCTCTTTAATTAAAATGATCACATATTCCATCATTCAAGAAAGCATTAGATTGATTTCTACAATACTCACTATTCAGTATTTTCGTATTTCACCAGAACAAGGCTCCTACCAAATAAGAACCGTATCAAATATGATTCCCTCTAAAATATGAATAGATTTGTCACACCAACTAATATTTCAGATGTTTTCAAGTATTGTTTTCTACATGTAACCCAGAATATATTGTATGGATACATTAGAATTTATATAATTACATATACAATCATAAAGTTAATTTATCACAATATCTATAATGAAGTCCGACGTATGAATAAACACATCATTTATGTATATGAAAGTCTCCGGTTAAAAAATACCTTTTCAACTTCAATGTTAATGTACAAAAAATCATGTTGCTATGAATGCAGCTAATAATTCATTTCCTTGAATTTTACATTTACAATTTACGATTATCTATAAAGTAAAATGTTTATTTAACCTTTATTTGGTTTGTAAACATGTCAGTGTACAGGAAACTTTTCAAATCTTAAAAGTTAATGTACAAAGGAGTAACTTTGTAATAAAATGATTGATTTCAACCAAGCTGTTGAAATACACACAGTAACCCGTTTTTCGGAACAAAGAAAGGTCATGTCCATTTTAAGCGTGTTCGATCAGAAAGATCCCAATGAAGAGAAGGAGTTAATTGTGTCTTAAATTCAGAAGTTTTTAAAGTCCTAGTGTTAAACAGAAGTGGTGGTCGTTTATATCTTTCCACAAAATCGTTTAAACCATGTGTACACATCGGCAATTTAGTGTTTAGTTCAGTGTAAGATTGAAGCAGATTGCGTGAAACCGTTGCTGCCAATAATTTGAAAAAAAGTTTCTGAACAGCAAATTGTTCGGTATATATATAGAAAAATGAAGCTTATGCAAAATTAGGATAAAAGATATGAAGTTGTAATGATATTTAATGACATTGCCTCTAAAAATTGTGGACGTTTTAAAACTGGTTGAAAGTATGGCTATTCAGAAACGGAAGATTAATGAACATTATTTTTGTTGCCGCAAAGTATATTTAATTTAATGATACAATTATATCAAATTAATCACACTAGATAAACTATCTACATATTTCACTAAAGTTGTTGATTTACTCTGCAGTTGATTGTTGTTTAAAATGTCGTTAATCATTTCGACCTTTAATAGTACACAAAAGAAAATCGAATTAAAATTTGGAAAGCTAAAATGCCTAATGTTCGTCAGCAAACCCTTATATAGGTTAGTTCAATTTATAGAATTTCTTATGTCCAGCAAAGCCTAAAATTAGTAGAGATCTTAGGTAGGTTTTGCAGAAACAGATGATATTATACATGGTCAATAGGTGGGAGTCTGGTACAGAATGTTAAACAATGCATAAAATAAACGATAATAATTACATACTGCAAAAGTAAAATGACATCGAGTATCACGTCGACAGTACTTAAATGACCTTGCAAAGATGAGAAGAATTTGCTGATTTATTTTCATCTTTTCAGGGCCTCCACGTGACCGAGTGTAATGGAAGTTTCTGTGTCTCAATCACCCTCAAAACTACGTCCGCTTGACCCTTAATACTCATGCTGCACAGGTCACAGGATAGAGGCCGCTCGAAACCTGCTTTGTTCAAAATTCGGCCCTCATTCTTTCCTTCTTACTCTTTCTCTCTCTTTCCCTGAACTGTCTACGTAGTTTTGGATGGCAATATCCACGTGTTAAATAGCTTACATAACTTTACTCATTAACCACCTTCATTCACAGGAGATAATTGTTTTAATTAATATTTTACTAGGGTATTAATAGATAGTAAGCTATGCATCGGACGAAATGATATTGAAAGAGTCAATGTTAAAGTCATAGAAGATAGGCAACGCATCAAAATAGCATAAGGTTTTTCAAACAGAGTTTGCTGAAGGAAAAAAAATTCCATGTAAATAAGCAAACAGTTATAGCAAAATTACCAATGGCACACGTGTGACAAAAGGATTTATAGTAGGTAAACACACAAAAAACACAAATTTCACAATGCTTTTTTCTTTTGAGTGTACAACGTGTGCTTGGTTGTTTTAGAAGAAAGGATTTATCCAGCTTTCAGCATTCCATACAGGGAATCACATTTACAAATTTACATGCCACAAAAATATTTCTTTATAAGTTAAAAGAATAAAACCTAAAGACTTTTTAATTATTGATATTTGAAACACATGGAGAATTGCGCAAAGATATTATTTATACGTGTTGAAACAAAACTATTTTGTTAGAAATAGGGTTGTACTATCTAAGATCTTGCAGATATGAAATGTGCTTACATTCTTCCACACCTTAGACAAAGACTCTTCAGACAGTCTAATGGTCTGGCAATGATTGTGACCTTTAGCTGATTAAAGGTTTTTCCTTTGTTGAAAATGTAATGCAATAAATCTTAGATAACAATAGACAAATGTACTTTAGAATTTGCAATTTCCCAATTATGAAAATGACCGAAAAATAAAATCATACATCCTGTGAGGCATTAAACTGAAGATCAAATCTAAAGAACTTTTAAATGTTAAAAGAATTTGGAATTGTCAGTGAGTGTAGTGAGGTAGCCGAATAACTTTTATATTAGTGCATTTTGTATTATTATACATAAAGGTGGTCCACGTTTATAGATCATGTGAATGAACTCAGGTTTCTTGTCATATATCATAATCTTTTTTTCTGCTAATTGTCAACATAAAAATATCTTAAATGCTGAACAATGACCTCTTTTGGACCATTCTCTTCTCTTACAAACTAATGTATACTTTTCAAATATGACAGAAACGAGATTTTTCATTCTATATTCCTTTATTATCATTTGAACCTGATGATATCCTCTAAAAAAAACACTATAAAAATGTGAAAACATTTCGCACGTCCTGCTAAATGTAGGAAAACGCCGACACACAACACACACATTGACTTTCTAAATAAAAGTTGTTACCATGATTTTATCAAAACATATCGCATGAGAGATATTGATTGGGTAGCTACATGCTCACAATTACGAACACACACATATTCAATGTGACAATGATTATCACTGATATCAAATTAAGCTAGAGATTCTAATCTAACGACAAAAACACAAGACAAACGGTGGTCGAGATACAGTACACTCGTTTAACCTTACGTGATTGAAATACGACCGATGCAATGCTTCTAAATGTGTTAGTGATTTTTCTTTTAAATCTATGTCATAACAATTACGCCAACGAGATTGAGAACAAACCCAAAATCGATATTCTTAGTATTCACAAGGAGCAACACCCACCTTCAAATTAATTAAAGTACCTTACCACTGCGAAGTATTAGGTAAATTGATATTTTATTGTCATCACCAACGTTTGTTTAGGCAATGTCTATATTTTAACGTACTATTTCAGGCCTGTTCGTTATTTGTAATAACTCTCATACTTAACGTTCATGAATGTGGTGAAAATCATATAATAGACGCAATTCGGATGGCTCCAAAGTGTTTATTTCTACAGAATCCTTATCATGAATGTACAACACTGTGAGCAAACAAACAGTCCATAAAATTACACCTAATCGGGATCATGTACATTAAATATGATGTCCATGCTTCTCGGACCCTATACATAAGGAACGGCCCTTTTGCACCTTTTTTCCTCGGATACTAAAAAAGGAGCTCACTCTCCCATCCACTGCTCGACTTGCATACCACGGAATAATCAAATTGTTATAAAAAATTACCTTATTTTCATTTTAATATCATTTTAGTACTCCACTTAGTTTCACAAGCAAATAGCCCTTTGAAATCAGGACATAATGACTGATAATTTATGGTTTGAAAGTAAAACTATCAGCAAAGAGTTCTTTGAGTGTCACCAGTGAACAGGTGGATGCATGAATGGCTGATGTTTAGTTGCCAACATACATGTTACATACGACACCCTTTTACGATTTTGGATCCTAATATCAGAAAAAGCACAAATATTACAGGGCGGCAGTTTAGTGTGAAAACATAGCATAGGTTGTAAACCTACTTCAGGGACTGTTTTAACATGAACGTCGTGGCTTGCCGATAAAGTAGCGAAGTCTTTTGCACAACATGGGTCTTACATGCTAGCGTAAACGGATATGCCCTTCTCTCTATGACACGTCTAAATAACATAAGTACACCTGAACAGCTGAAAAAACATCAACTCTGACATTGAATTTGACAAGGAATTATATTTGTATGTGTGTCAAATGCTGCCTGTGTAAAAAAGGAATTTGAAGCATAATTACCTATCCATCTTTATATCTTACTCTATTGTACTAACTCTGTTACAAATTAGCTTTGTCTTTTCTTGTGGTTAGATTTTCACAGCTTGCTTTCATAAAAGAGGTCATGTAATGGCAGTAAATAGCAGATTATTACAATTTCCCATATGCATATTTTCGTGGACAATTAGATTCAGCAAGGCATTTCATAGGGATTACATAATTTTCCATAGTAATATAAATAATACAAAACCGAATATATAACTGTGTGATCGTCACCCTCAATTAACAATATATGTTAACAAAACCAAAAACATTTTGTCATATAATTCCTCATTGCATGTCAAGTTATTTCGCATGTGAAGTGGTTGCTTCAATGGTCTAACTCAACGAAACCAATCATAAAATATCAATACGAAAGGAGGTTATAATTGAAATGATACCTGGTGACTTGTACAATGTACTTTACAGGTATAGAAGTTAATGTAAAAACCTGGTTTAGGATTCTTCTGATCAGTATGAGGTAACTGCATTTCTTGCAACCAATTAGACGCATTTCGAAATTTAACCTGACCGCAGGAGAAGGATTCATAGACGGGGGTTAAAAAATTATGTCTTTCGCAAAAGTTGCATAACAAATATAATGAAAATGAAAAAATGAAAATTGGAAATATGACGTTAAGGCGATGCAGTTACATTTTGTAAAAATATTTTTCTGAAAACTTTCCTTAACAGAAATTGTTGTTCAATTTACTCTTACCAAGTTTACAGTATGCTTACACGATAACACATGATTTTACAAGATTTATTGATGTGCTGCGCAAAATAATATTTAAAAAACAACAAGAGGTCACGTTGCTTAATTGAACACAATTATTCTTAGCTTCCCTTTGATCCTGGTTTACAATGAAAACAAACGTTCATTGGCTTTGTTCACTTAAGGTTCACTAAAACCTCTTTTTGCTTTTAGTTTTTGTGTGTGTGAAATTTGATTGTCACCTCCTCTGAACGTCGGTAGGCTTTTCATTGTTAGCTTAATCATATATGTCAAGTTTCAAAGCTATTTGTGTGTCCGTAAGCCATGCCATTTTTGTAATAGATATTGAAGTAAGTTACACCAAATGGGCATTTACTAGAAGTTGTGCATAGTCGTGACTGCTCGCAATTAAGATCAAAGATTTTAGGTGTATTGTAGAAGTGTTAAGAATAACTAAAACTTAAACAGTTATGTTTTAAAACCTTACTGTGTCGTTACAGCTGCATACCGAAAGTTTGTTCACTTATCACTGAATCGTAGTGCAAATATCATGTAATTTTGGTTTCGTTTCAACGTCAATAGAATAACTTCAGCAAAACTGACAATGGATCACCCACTGTCCTTGTGTGAAATTGCCAACTTCCGTTGAACTTGCTTTTAGGATCGTATGGTCTCTGGTGCAAAAATTCGAATTTTGGCATATTGATAAAGACAAAGGGGGTCACATTTTCGAAATGTTCCGTATCGACTCTCTGAGATTAAAACCAACATAATCACATTGACTTCGTGCTAAAGAACAAACATGACTACTTAATAAAGAAGATGATAACTTATAAAGGATTTTATGGATAAAAATAAAAATTAGTGTTTTCTGAATTTTGCCCCCTCGTCACTTCAATGACCTGCCAAAACTGTTACGGGTAATTATGGGGTACAATAAACATTTACCTTACAGAAGAATGAATCTGCATATGTGTGTTGAAAATTCATATTGTACGTTTGTTTTTCGCAACGCTACGATACCTCAAATGCATCTCAAATTACATGATATTTGCACTAGTATATACAGGTATGTGAACAAATGCAGCTGTTTATTGTTCTCTTATATGTACAACAATTTTAAGTCAACTGTAATTTTTCAGAACTGTTAATCATCGTACGTTTTAAAATTCAAATTGAGAGAATCATTCTAATTAAATACTAGATTCAATAATATACTCTTCACAAAATGACTGTCAAAGATGCACTGTTTTATTTGCATTTCCTTAAAAACACAAAAAAAGAACTCCTCAGAAAAGCACAGTTTTAAAGGTTTATTTTCAAACTGAGTTTGTAGTGTACTTTTACTTTCTAAATGTAGAGTTAATCTACCGTAGACATAATCTCTTCAGACAGTCTAATGGACTGGCAACAGTATGACCTTTATTGTGATTAGACGTTTACCATTGTACCTTTGATATGATAAACCTATATAACACAAAAATTCACTTTTGAATTGCCAATTTATTTTCCAATGACAAAAGTTCCATAAATAATAAACTGTACATCCTGTAATGGATCTTAGGTAAAAGTAAGTAAAATAGGATAATTTCAAAATTCAAGTTTATTTCAGTAATAGCAGCAAAGAGTTTTTAAAAAAATGGTTTATGTTTAAATATGTATGCAACAGATTCAAACTAGTGACAATGTTCGTGTTAAAATAATTCAATCGTTAATCTACCAGTTGAGTCCACTGACTTGTATGTTTGTTCCAAATTTGAAATACGGCCATTAATTCACGTATCCATTATGACATAATTTTTCTTTGTCAACAATAGGGTTTTCCGGATACGTAGATCCCATCATCGTTTTCAGATTCATTTGTCATATATTTAAGCTTCTCCTAAACAGAAACTGAAAGAAAATGCAAATGCTGCACTCTTATTAATCCCTTAACTTAGATCATCTACAAAATATGACAGTCACGATATCTTTAAGTTCATATTCCTAACATAATCAAAGTGGAACACTAAAAAGTAACGATATTATTACTCAACTAATGATAAGGTTTAGTCTGCACTTAGCTGGACAGAACATAGGATTGATGGGGTTTCTTTCAGAACGCCGTGGAGAGGAAAGCAGATAGAAAAAGTTCGCATTCTGGCATATTAATTTTTTCCAAGGCTCTTACTCTTCGGGACATGGTCGATTTTAAACACAAATATAAGTTTAATTTTGTAAACATTTTTTGCCATGATTCAATCAAAACTTATAACATGAGAAGTATTGATTGGGAAGCTACATACATGTACATACAATAGCAACACGCACATATCTAATCTCCAGTGTTTCAAATCTAGAGATTGTAATCTGATGTTTAAAAAGCGATGTTCTGATACAATGCACTTGTTTTAACTTACGTGATTGAAATACGACCGATGCAATGTTTCTAAATCAATTAGTTCTTTTCTATTAATTGTACATGTATGTTGTAACAATTACGCCAACAAGATTGAGCTAACCCAAAATCGATAATCCCCAGTATTCACCAGAAGCAACACCAACCATCAAATTAAATAAATCACATTACCACTACCAAGTGTGGCGTACAATAATAGTTTGTTGTCATTACCCGGAATTAGGTTAGACAAATGATTAGTTTAGTTTCAGGCCTTATCATTAAACAGGTTTTTTCCATGTTACTCATCATCACTCGCAAACTATCATAAGAAATAAAACTGATTTGCTTCATTTTGGTGTTACTGCCCAATGAATGAGATGACATTTTTCTTACTTACAAACAGCCCTTGATTCGTCAGGATTATTGAAATGTCATGAGAAAAGGACTAATACATTTATCTTGGAAAGTAAAACTCCAAGCAACTAGCGAGAAGATCTTTGTGTATCACCTATGAACATCTGGATGCATGGACGTCCAATTCCAAGGGAAAATAACTTTCATCCTATCAATGGCACTTTTAAATTTGAATCAAGACAAACACTAAATAATGAGACGACAGACAAGGGTGACACGTAGTATAAGTTATAAACATACTTGAGTGATATTTTGCACAGGGAAATTTTGTCTTGCCGAGTTGGTAGAAAATGGATAAACTGATACCCCCTTCTCCTTTGAACACGTCCAAATCATATACCTATACAATATACCTGAACAGCTGAACTAAACCATCAAGTTTAACATGGAATATCAAGGTAAATTACGGTTTGAGAGCAATTGATAATATTTGTTTGTCAGTCCAAAACTACCTGTGTAAAGGAAAGGAATTTCAGACCTAAATACACTTCAACTGAGTTTTCTAATACAAGCTCTGTCAAGAGTAATGTTCTCTTTTCTCAAGAGGTTTTTTTATTGCTTGCTATATTCAAGTGTAGTCAATATGCACTATGCACTATGTTTATTTTCATTGTCAATTAGACTTAACAAAGTATTTGAGAGAGTCTTGGGGATTACATACATTTCCTACTCGTCCTACCACTGTTTTTAAAACATTTTTATCACAACATTCATCATTTACTTTTTACTATTCACAAGTCTGCACTTGCTTTCATAACGTTTATAGAAAAAACCCATACAAAATTATATATTTTTTGGCAGATCATACATAAAAATTAATAAAAATAAATCAATAATCATGTATATATAAAAAATCACATTTTGTTTTACAGTGAACAAGAACAAGAAGAGTTCTTATTTATCATGTGCAAAAAACAAATTCTATAGGATTTTTTTATTCCTTTTTCCTTATTTCATTAAAAAGGGCACTAGAAAAACACCTGTTTATGAGTGTTTGAAACAAAGCAAAAACATGGCTCTTACATGTAAAACATCCCTCGATGACATTCCGATCACACCTCACATTGTGATTTAGAATATTCTCAGTAGGAGAAAGTAATCTAATCAAACGATTGATCACTATTCAGTGTAAATCAATGTTTAAATTGGATCGATTCAACAAGCGCAACATATGTGCTGAAATATAGCATTTATGTGCTTAAAGATGAAGTGAATTCAAGCAAACACGTTATTTACATAAACATAGTTAGTATTCCCATATTTCCTAAATTTCTTTGTTCGTTTTCTTACCTTGGATATGTATATAATACTGAACTACGTTACCAATATCGTTTAAATTACACTTAAATTTTCTTTTCTTTGATTCATTGCTTTATCATTGTCAAGAATGGAAGAAAAACTTATTGTGGTGCAGAAGCTCTCGATTATGTTCAAATGTTCAAAACATAACATATACTAAAAGTGGTTAAGCCAGTTATGACTTGACTCTGACTTTAGGCTGAAGCAGTGAACTAACAATTCTCATTTATTTAATCCGCTAAAGCAAAAGCAATGAAATTCCATTGCTGCCCCGCACCCTTTCAACTCAAATCCTTTCCCCCTTTAAGGATCATATATTGAGTTTGCACAAAATGCTGCTTGAATTGCAAACCAAATACACTTTTTTAATCAACAGATCTTAGAGCCATTGTAAAAGTTATAATCAGTTATCAAAGTAGCATTTGACAGCTATTGTTTGTTCTAAGCTATGTAAAAGCTTTGTAGAAAATGATGCAACAGCAAACAGCAATTAGATATGATTTGACAATGCTAGCCAGTTTGATATAAGATAATACATCCTCAAAGCTAAAGTATGAAATCAAGAGGTTAAATTCATATGGTATCATGTTAATTAGTATATTTGAACTTGCTGACATGTCCACTCATAAAAAGATTGGTCCTATAACTTAAAATAACAGATCCAGGCTGTTTGAACTTTTTAATCATAAGTCAAAATGTCAATCAACGCTTCAATTTCACTTAAATATTTTACACGTGCTATCGATTTCACCATAAGAGAATACACCCACGCATTTCAATACTGCAAAGTCCTCAATTGAGTAGACATGAAGAATATTATGTTCTAACTACTTTCTCTGATGTGACGGCAGATGAAAGTATCTTTGCACAAAAATAGAGACTACCATTAGAGAGTCAAACTGATGAAATTATGACAAATATAGAACGCGTGTACGACATGTTTATAAGCAGTTCGGCACCCATGCATATGATATATATTGAGATGCAATATTGTATAAAGGAAACGGAATTTTAATTGATGTTTATATTTATTGTTCATCATGGAAAGGAGATAACGGTTACCTCTTTCCTTTCATTTCTTCCTGTTAAGTTTTTCCCGATTACAATCTGGGTTGACCTTGGGATTGAGAGTATTTTTTATACGAAACAATCATAATTCGGAAAGTGAATAAATACTTTTGCGTTTGTATGTGAAAAATGAATAATTCATGAAAATTTATAAAACTTAAATAGTAAACATCCTGTGTTGTCAAAGAATAACCCTGAATAAATGTGGGAAATTGGGTCCACTAGTAAGAGACCAGATCAAAAATGTTCTGCGTAGTTTGTTAATAACAAATATATTATTGATAATATAATAGTTAATACCTTGACGTGTCACGAATAATTAGACCAGACTTTTTGCAGGGTCTGCTCATGAAAATAAAGTGTCACTGCGTCGGGTCTCTACCGGACTCGAGTGTGCAATGACGTACAATCACACCAACTCTTTCTAATTAATGTTTATTTATCGCAAGTATCTCAGGGTGATAAATATTCTTTACTTATGAGTTCGCTCGTCCTCCAAGTATTTTAAACATATTTATTCACCAAAAGTGACGGGATTGGCAAACATGCAATTTTTTCCTTCCGATTAGATTTTGTTTTTGCAAAAAATCAAACAAACACAAGTATACTTTTGAAAACAAACAATAAACCTGATCTCAACAGTCCGAATTAATAGCCCGCAAATAATCGAAACAACAAGTACTATCCATTAATTAGATATAAGAAACGACTAAAACCCTCAGAATATAGGAATCGCATCTCATTATTAACACAAACATTTATAAACACTGGAGCGACATTCAAACAAGCCTTTTGACTTCTTTGCCAAGCCTCATTTCATATAATTAATATTCATGCATTTGCATTTTTCTTACTTTACTGTAAAATGAAAAAAAAAAATTATGTTACTTTATCATCTGTGTTTACATGCTTGTTGAATTCTAGTTATCTTTATCTTCTATATTTATTTGTTTGTTGATATGCAATCGTATTGAAGTTTCATTAAAATAGCTCTACGAAACACCGGATTAAAGCCCCAAATAATCTGAAAATGGACCCCTCTACTCAGTCAGTGTAACAAAATAACGAGCTATGAACCTGTCACAATCTGAGACCCGACAGCTATTCTCATTCATTTGGATGCATACACAAATAAATACTTTGATAAGCTAGATACTTCCCCTTTTATAATGTAAACTATACTACTAACAAGACAATTCCAAGATTGTGGTTGTTGTAGATTGTTCAGGTCTCAAAATCTGCAGATTGTATAAACAATCAAGGAATGAAAAGAATTCCTAGATTATTCGAACAATCTGAGGTTGCGATCATTGCGTCCCGAATTACATGATATTTGCAATCAGTTATCATGTAATGATTGACAACAATATAATTTGTTGTACTGTACTGAATTTATCTCAATAGGTTTTTGAATATTTAATATTTTTAAAGAAAACTCTTGGTCACCTTGACACGAAACATTGACCTGTTAAACAGTGTATGCGTTACGAAAAAGAACAAATAGGGCCCCAGTTAGGCAACGTTGATAAATGCTCTTCGGTTGTCATTAATTTTCTTTGATCTAGTATCGAATGATGAGACAAAATCTAATTCCAGGAGGCATGTTCACTTAAGGTTTCAGTCAGTTCTTGTGGGTGTTAGGTTCTATGTAAAACTGCTTTAAAATGCCTTTGATCAATAGATCTTTCAATGCAACGTTTAACCTGTATGTTTATTTTCAAAGTAAATTAGTTTAAACTTAGCTTTCGAATCCTTTGTGCAAAAGAAATCGAATGCTCCACATTAATCATGCTGAACCTACCGACAGATTTACCACTGTGTAATTTTACAAATTATAGGCATATAACAGATTTCACACAAGCAAGACCCTTCAATCTTGTTTCGATTGATAATAGGAGTTAATGACAGGGGTGCTCATGAGACCAAGATAGATCGACCCATTGCATTGATTACATTACTCTCTTGAAGTTATTGACGGGTTCTATTATCAATGTCAGGGCGGTTTTTATATAGGTTTAACAAGTACATTAAAAACGACAGTTCTCCATCATGCTTGTCTTATTGTAATCTGAGCAATCTAAGGCACTTTTAAGGAAGACGGAAAGACTTGACCTTCTACATACCTACAAAATTTGACAAGGTGAATATAGATAATGAATGTACGAAGATATGAAGTCGTATATAATATCTGTATACAATAGCAATTTTTTATCTTATCACAGCTAAATCGTAAAGACCAACATGTATAATTTTCAAAATCATGTTACAAATATATACCAAACATGTATGTCCCATGATTAATGTACTTGAACAAGTATATTTCCTTTCAATATTTGACAACCAATTTTGCAAGTTACACTTTCAAGAACAAAACAAACTTAAAACATAACGTATGTAGTTTCATTAAGAAATCTATAGTTTTAGTAGAAGTGGTCGCCTTTCATAAAATATTACATGTACTAAGCTAAATGTTCGTAATATCAAACTTTAATTTGCTATCTTACTTACTAATCATATTTGTGAAAATGACGTTG
Source organism: Phorcus lineatus (assembly GCA_921293015.1). Classification (NCBI taxonomy): domain Eukaryota; kingdom Metazoa; phylum Mollusca; class Gastropoda; order Trochida; family Trochidae; genus Phorcus; species Phorcus lineatus. The sequence goes on from OV121081.1 coordinate 54,069,684, forward strand.
AATATAGATAAACAAAAGGAGGAGTATAAGTAAAGTTATGCTTGCCGCAAATGTGAATGTGTTTTTAATTAATGAAAGAGTTATAGAAACATAGTTCAAACAAGAATGATTATTGAACTGTGGAAGTTATAGTCAATGAAGTGAAACTTGAAATGTTGTACAGACTTTCCATTTTAAGAACTTTTCAAAAGTTTGGTGATACTGGTAGCACGAATTACATTATTAATATCACGATTGATTGATGTTATATTTCCCGTTATCAATACACATGTATGTCGTACAATGAATATAAGAAAATGAATAATGATATATATGATATAGGAACAAAACTATGTTCATATGTTCTTAAGATACAGCATATGAAACTATTATTTCATTAAAGCAATGTATCTATTATACTGCACATATGATAATAAACAAATCTAATATGTCAAAAATCCTTTGTATTTGACTTTCGATTTCACACATGGATCGTTTTTATTACAGTTCGTTGAAAACAAACTGATTCGTACCTCCTACCGTCGTAAGTCGCAAAGTTTTCTACATTGGTAGAAAGAAGAAAGACGGGAAGGATAAATCCAATAAAGATTGTAATATTCTCTTGGAGCTAGACAACTTTATTAGTCATCTTAAGAAACAGAGCACATACACATATATATCATATGCAACATACAAATAGAGTCACATTATTTTCTATTTTCTATTCTTTTACATACATAAAATCTGCGGCATTCATTAATACGCAGCGATCGATATACAAGAAAGGAATCACATTAACGTAACAGAAGCAATTGGAAATACCAATAAGAGACCACTTTAGAAATCTTGTAGTTTCTGATATGATATGAGTAATATTTGAGAATCAACATAAAGACAGCTACATGAGTTATAGCATCCTGACTGGCAATTCAGACTTCATATATTACACTAAATCCTTGTTAACATACATTAAGGAAACACTTTAACCTAATCTAAAAAATTATTTACTCTATACATACTTAAATGATTTCATCTATAATTATTCATAATAGATTCTCATTTGACACACGATGTGTTTAACTGAGTTGGCTATCACCCATTCTTGGTTATATCTTCGAACAGGCCAACGAATTAACTAGATGCTCTTTGGAATACAACTAACGGTATTTTCATGACGTCACTGATTTAAACAGTGAATTTAAGAAACTGTCATATCAGCGTATCATCTAAAGATATTGAGTGTATTATACACAGGTTCATATCAAAACATGATAAGACATCAAAGTATTGAATGAAAGACAAGTCTAATCATTTAATAATCTTAACAAAATGTTTGCAAGCGTTTGTATCCCTAAACGCTTCATCAAAACATAGGACACTCTTTATCATTTTATGCACATTTCAAAGTTTAGTATGACATTTTCATATTCGATTTTATATTAATTTTATGCGAATGGGATGAAACATGTTGATTTTTATGTTAGGTTAATTAAATCATTAATCTCTCTAATGTATCTAATATTTTTGTTGACATATAAAAAATCCGAAAATTATAATTGATTATTATTTGCGTTTTAAAGATATATGATTGAAAAAAATAACTGACTCAATAAACATTTCATACACGTGAATATTAACATTCTCGTTGGATAAATATATAAATATCACTTTCAATACTTGGACATTTACGAAACCAATCGCATATGTTTTTCATGTCAAAGGATAATGTTTTTACACTGAAGGAGAAAAGTTAACGTCGAGCTCATTTTCGATATCCTATGTATTTTTAGAATCATGTTTCATTTATTATGAAATATCAACGGCGAAACTCGCATTAGTGGTGGTTGGCTCTTTTGCAAGGGAAATAACTCGTGCGGTTCATCTAGAAGCTAACCAATTTGGTTTCGAATTCCTGCTGTAAAGTCCGATATCTATGATTCTAATTTGCCGATCTTTTCATAAAATATTACTAAGGAATTCCCTTTTGGTGTAAATAATTTTCATGGTTATTTCCCATCAAGATAAGATTATCTCAAATGTGGTCCCTCTTCTTTCGCTCCTTATAGAGGCCGTAACGAGGGGGACCACATTTCTTACGAGACAGTTTCTGAAGCTTAATAACTTTAAACGTATTATGTAATGCCCCCACATTTTTTTGAGGATCAACTACGACATTATTTCAATAAATAAGTACACTATGGGAACTATTCTACGAAGTAAAGCGGATCCAAGTTATTTTTGGCCGACTGAGAGAAGGACGATCGTGTACACAGCCATAGCAACGAGCAGGGCTTTCTCATTGGTCAAAAGAAGGTCAGGTCAGGGATAATGGATCATCCGTGTACGTTCATTGGTCGATGCATTTGATACAAGGTCAGGACAAAGTTGCGATGGAGCGTGGTTTCCATCTACGATTGAGACTAGGCAAAAGTTCGCCCACATTTCAAATATGAAACAAAAAACATCAGAATCTGTTTATACCAGTGTAAAAGAAAAAGCAGTTCAGGACTTTTTAAAGTGTTGATGGAAACATCTCAATAGAATCAAAAACCATGCTATCATGTTTTCTTAAAATTCAATTGATTTAATTGTTTTGTTCCCCTCAATATAAAAATAAAAATTTGTATATATGCACATGTTACAATCCACATTTTCTCTATATCAATCATGATTTTAAGTTTTTAAAATGTGGGCCCCCTAATTTTGTGGCTTATAGGTGACTTATAAAAGAGGGCCCACATTTGAAATATTACACAAAGACATAAATATTAGAATCTGTTTATATCAGTAACACATGATTTGAGGCTTCCTTGAAATGTGGGCCCCCTAATTTGGTTGCTTAGATGAGGCTGACAAAAGAGGGCCCACATTTAAGATATTAAACAAAACGCACTAGATTCTGTTTATAAATACCAGTGTTCCCCATTATATAAGAAAATGCAGTTAAGGATTTTTAAATTGTTGATGGAAATATCTCAATAAAATCAAGCAGGTAAGATTTCATCGAACTAATCATTTAATAAAAGTTATCAAATACCTTTCTTGTTTTCTTAAATTCAATTAATTTAACAGTTTTGTTCCCCTCAAAATCGAAATAAAAATTTAAAATTCTCAATATTTTAGAATCCATATTTTCTCTATTGACATCATGATTTGATGCTTTTTTTAAATGTGGTCCCCCTATTTTTTTCTTTATAGTAGAATGACAAGAGGGCCCACATTTGAAATATTACACAAAAACATCAAGATTAGAATCTGTTAATTAATATCAGTACATGATTTCATGGGTTTTTAAAATGTGGGCCCCCTTAGTTTGTCGCTTATAGGAGATTGACAACAGAGGGCCCACATTTGAAATAATACACTAAAACATAAATATTAGAATTTAATTCATACTAGCCTAGTCCAAATGAAAATGCAGATCTTCCTTCTTAGATGTTGATGGAAAAGTATTTATAACGACAGGGAGAAAATGTTTAAATTAATTTAAAAAATAAAACTTAAGGGCACCTGTTCATTAGTATTTCTCTTATACTAGTGTTGACCACGTTTTGACTTCCAGTTTCATATTAAAATTACATTTGTTTGATTTCTTGGGCCCCGGGGCTTGTCATCATTATAGTACAATGATATGAAGTCAGTGGGTCCACGTACACTACAGTCTTTTAATATGAAGCCGATATTCTTTGACAAAGTAACGATTATCGGAAAGTACCTGTTTATTTATTGATTTTCAACACACAAAAAATGCGTCAAAGCTTTGAGACAACATACCTCCCGACCACGCGAGCGCGAATACGTAAAAAAACCGATAGCTCTGCATACTGGATTCGACTTTTGAGTTACTTCCCTTGAAAAACGGCAAACCACCACTAACGCGGTTTCGCCATATCAACAAATATTATGCCTGCGTTTAGAAATTGCCAACAGGCCTACATATCAAATAAAAAATGCGACATTACAAAAAACAGCTTCGAAAGTTTTTGCGAGGAGGTGGTGAAAGACTTGAGGTAAAAATGAGACATACAGCCAAATTTAGTTTAGCTTCACGAATCAATTGTCTAAACTAAAATATATAAAAGATGTTCGAACACTTAAATGACCGCTTGCGATACCTGTTTTTCTTCGTCTACAAATAGGTGTGAGCAATTAGATATTTTGCCATCCGAATAAATGTAAATTGCTTATAATAATTTTAAACGGGACGTTTAGGACACAAAAGTTTCATAAAAACGTTTTTACGTTCCTTGCAGAACACGAGATAGTAAAACAAGATACAGAGGACGAAAGTGATTTCATTTAGTAAACCGAGGTATACAGAGGACAAAAGCGTTTTTTATTTCGATAAGGTTAGTTACGATATAAAAGAGGTACGAACGACCACAACTGACAAGAATGATAAAATGTAACCATATTCTTATGAGCCAAAACGTCTTAATGTTCATACAATGAAACATTTTGACAATGAAGCAAAACTACTTTGGTAGTTCCCTTGAAAAAAACCCTTCTTGTCTGAAAATGGAAATACTGAAAGCTATTTCAGTGTTTGTTTCTGAAAAACGGCCTCTAACCGTGTATCGTTACAATACACTCTGTTGTGCCGTGGAAAATTCTCTTGATTTGTGAGATAGATGGTGTAAAAGTTGCATGATTGTTTTCAGTAATTGTAAGATCTGTCAACATTTACATTTTGTTCACGATTTAGAGAACGAATTTTCTCCATTTTTTAACCCAGGCAAAGAACTTTATTATGGGCAATTTGAGCATTACTTAAACTAAAATGGAACCGTGAATCGCAATATTATGACTCGCTCAGATTTAATGTAATGGTATATATGAAATAATATTATATAAATCGTGTCGAATATTGCAACACATATGCCGTCGGGTATTACAAGCGGCAGCTTTTACGCCAATGCAAGCATTCGTAGCATTTATAGGGAATAGGTTTGACGTGCGAAGAACAAACTACACCTATTCATGTACTCATATTTTAATACTACAAATTGTAAGAGGTCTTCGTCACTTCTCATTATGATTATAGGCATTCTCCTTATATCTAAGCCGACCAGGACTTTTGTTTTAGAAGAAGAATTTCCTGAAGACATCCTTCTGATCCTTCTTCATTATATAGGCAATCCGTAGACAATAGACGAAAAGGGTATTATATGGTTTGGAACCTGTGCCCATTAACGGCAACAACATTATAACTAATCCTAAAAGTTGCACATAGCCAAGGAGTCGTTGCACGTTATTTCGAGGATGTTGTCCTTGAAATGGTGCATTTTGTAGATGCAAATATTTTAATGATGGTAATTAAATAAAGTTAATTGATCCTTATTAAGTTGGAAATAAGTAGATATTTTCAAGGGCAATCTTTAACTATTACTGTCATAACATAACTCGTTTCATTTGATAAAATTGTGTGTCATTCACCCAGTTTACTGTACCTACTAGAGGTTATCAGTTTTAAAAAGTTTTGAAATAAAAATTCCTAAAGAAAACAATCCCAAAGAAATGGCAACAGAATATATAAAACATTCCAATTCTTATATTTGTACACAGTAAATCCTTAGAAGTGATTTGTTATCAATATACCACTAGAATATGAGGAGACTTTTCATTAGATGTTGGTCATCAGAACAGTGCCCTCTTAAATGCTAAGCTAAAAACTCATGTTGATTAAATTTAAATATACAAACCACTGTAACTCAGTAACCGCTGAATAGATATATTGTTTTGATATTTCTTTTTAAAAAATTGGTGAAATAAAAGAATACAATAGGCTTAATAGGCAATAGACTCAATAGAACTCAGGTTTTCGTCTTGAAAACCTTATAAGAATTGATTGACTGTTTACAAAGCGCTGAAAGCTGGGAATTAGTGCTATCTCCATGTGCATTCTTGATTTAAAGAAAACCTTGACCATTTCATCTAAACATAACTTAAGAATTCGCATAATGCTCAGTTATTAGTCCTCGTGTCAACATAGATTAAAAACTTATACATGTAGATAGTTGAGAAAACATTATAAATTCAGCATTTATTCATATGACTCAAAACGTCAAACCTTTTTTCTGTCAGAGACACACCCTTTATAAGGTCTGTCATAGAAGGTTATAAAGTAGTATATATGCAATACATTTTGCGGCACTCGCACTAGCATGCAGAAGCCGGATTTTCGAATTTAGAGGTTTGGATTTTATGCCCAGTGTAGGCTCAGTCGTTGTCAGGGCACGTTGTTTCTCTATACTTGTCAAATACTACATTATATTAGGCGACACTAGTCTATGCTCCAAGATGCAATTAATTTTCGTCGAAATCATTAGATCATGATAACATATAAGATATGAAAGCGAATTAAAGAAGAGACACTGCTGAAATGTGGAATCATTATTTATTCACCAAAGGCATCGATCGATGACATCAATCACCTTTGACCTGCAATGAAAATGAATAATATTCAAAGAGAGCCATCAAACAACGTGAAAATAAACTATATTGTATTTTCAACTCATTAAAAGGTGAAACCAGATGCAATCCTTATTGTGATGGTAAAGCGGACTTCACACAGTGCCGAATTTGACAATGCAGTTCATCATATACAAATTGGCAAGGAACGTCAGCAATCGGACCATGGTAAAGTTATATTCTGGACATCGCACGAGATTTTCAGGCATTGGCACCAACACCCAGAGTTTGAGCAAATAATTAAGCAGACCTGCCAATTTCATAAGGAATTAGTGTATCCATCTTTCCCTTTGCACGGCTAACGAAATAACATCTCGTTTATTTGTGCCATCTTTGTATTTCCTTCGTTGTGGATTGATTTCATGATAACGTCCTATCATCTTCTTTATAAAATTATCCCATGGTACCCATGACGATACAGAAGAAATACGATCACGACACGACAGCATAGAGATCATCGAGTGAACGACAAGATATAGACACGAATTCACCAGAAAATACACCTTCGCCGTCGAGGTTTTCAGAAGTTGTTTGACATGCACAGGCCCTCCCTATGTTTGAAGCCGAAATAGAAACCCTCTCAACGGCCAAAGGATGCTCCAAGATCTTCAAAGTAGTGACCCGGTAGCTTTACTATGCCATCGTAAATCACACGAGGTTGGTTTGCATTATTGAGTTTGATAAGTTCCAATGATACTCAAATACATTAAAGGAATATGGAACAATAAATAACAGTTGAGTGAAAGTTTTGAACGACCGATTTGTGCAGCTATGATTCTCGTGGCCCCTTTATTTCAATTAACTCGTGCCAGAACACGCGCTACATCTGGCCGCAGTCAGACTGTGTGAAGAGAAAAGCCCCAGACAGAAACCCGATAAATTCAATATTTTGAAACTATTATTACTTTCAGCAAAATCAATTTTAATCAGAATAGTTTGAGCTCAGACAGCGCAAAAATTCCATTCTGCAAACACGGCGATGCTTCTCTATCTTTTAGCTTTCTTAGAGACTCCACGACTAATCACGTTCAGTTTAGTGCAATTCATTGCTACGCTTATACCATTCTTACTACCTTCTACGTTTGCATTGATTGTACATTCATCGAACTTTCATAAGTGTTCGGAAATATATGCAGAACGCATTTGTAAAATAGAAAAGGGCCTTATTAAAGATATAATTATTTTGAGAAAAAAAGAGTTCGTCAGAAAAGATCGTGCTGACTTACCACATTTGTTACAGAATTTAGGACACACTGTTACGGCTATGCTCTTTTCGCAGATACCCGATGGTAGCAAAGCACATCCATCGTTTTTCAATTCATCAACACATTGCTGTGATGCTGTGCCATGATTATTAGTTTGCTGTGAAACAGTGACAGTAGTTGCAGTTGAGGGGTTATTCGTTGCAGTGTGAAGGTTCTGGACAACGCCCGTATCTGGTGAAATGTGACAAATATTTGTTGTTATAACAATATTAAAGAAATCCCCGGGCCTTCGCATCATTCTATCATTACAGTCCTATGCATGAATACATGTGCAACACAAAGTATTCTATTACCAAACGGATCATTTTTAAAAAGCTTCAAATTCAACATTCTTTATTGCGATTTACAATAAGTTCATGTATTTTGCTTGGAAGTGTTATTAATGAACGTCCTAAAATTTTTAAGTGGTTTTGTTTGTAAAGTGCATGTTTTAGAGGTCTACCAGAAGTGATTATTTGTGTTGTGGTTTGCTTTATCTAAATGAATATGAATATCTTGATCTAACTTCCTTAAAAAGGTAAGACATGAATTGCAATACAAATAGAATGCATATTAGTCATCCACATCCCTCGCCGGATTTGATCTCATTACAAGTCAAACCTTTTCTTAAATGTACAAAATCTTAGAAGCTTGTTGCTCCTGCAATGAGGGAATCTAATCAGGACAACCAACACACAAACATTGGTTTCTGATAACAACTGAATAAACTGAACTACCGTATAAATAAATGTGAGTTTCTCGTTTTCTCGTAATGAAACCCTGAAGTTACCATCTGAAAAAAGCTTTGAAAAGCCGCCCCATTACATTTGACGGACGGACACATGCCCTTATGGACGGACGTAGATGATAATAACCCAGACAACTTAATACTTGCAGGGGTAAAGATAAAAGCGATTTAATAAAGAGCTTGAATGCCATCACAATAGAGATCTGTCCATATTCACTCAAAATAAGGGTCATCAATTTGATATAAAATTATATATATTCTTAGAAATAAAAGACTGAAGAGAATCTTTGCATATCAATTTACCAACCGGTTTCACACAAATGTGATCATCGGGGTATAATACATGTTGTTGCATGTAGCGTTAACAATGAAAAGGACGTAATTCATGACGTTTTTTGCACCACTATAACAATAAATAAAACAGTGAATGCGACGTCAACATGATTCATCTTAAGTCTTTTATTTCTAAGAATATTTTACACACACACCATGAAAAAATAATTTTACATCTATCTATCTATCTATGTAGAAAGCGTATAAAACGCTTCCTAATTAAATGTAACCCAAGGGGTATGTGAATGAACAATGAGATAAAGCCCTTTTGTAAGACAGACACGTTATGTTTGAACAGATAAGTTGAGCAGCCCGTTTTGGGGACAATTAATTCGAACATGTTCAAGTAAGATAACGAGAACGTAGATTAAAATCAGCCAGCCGCTTCATGAAAAGAAACAAAACGATTTTGAAATAGCTTCCAAACCCAAAAAATAAATCATAGATCATAGACTATAGATCGATGACGTTAAAAAGGTTTGCAAGTAAAAATATGTTTTGTCATAAAAAACCTACCACACAGATTACAGAAACGGGGGCACACCTGGAGGCCAAGTTTGTCTTCGCACACGTTCGGTAGAGAAGCACAACCGTTATTCTCGATGGTATCAAGACAGGGAGTTGCTGTTGTTGATGTAGTTAAAGTTTTGTTCAGGAAGTCTTTCATGACGTTTTGCAGTTTCAAGTCTGTGAAAAATATAGATATTTGTTGTGTAAAATGAATTGACACTCACCACTCCACATTTAACCATACAAAAACTGATAATTATGTTCCAATTATGTACATTGATGTTATATGTTACCTTCATCAAAACAGAGGGTGATATATGCCGTTGAATCAAACTTGAATTTAGAAATTTAAAACTTAATCCCCAATCATATTTTTTCTCATTGCGTATATGCATGCTGGAATTACAATCAATCGATTACCACAAAGTCTACATGTTTGAGGGCAGAGGTGCACGGCAAACGAATCTGTGCAAACGTTGTCATGTGAACATCCATCATTTTTCAGCAAGTCCCTACAGTATCCCTGTTGACCGTACGTTGACGAAACGTATTCACAGAAACCGCATGTTTTTTGGCAAACACGGACGCCCAAAAGACCCTACAAAGGAACGGAGTATGATTTTCTCAATCAGTCATTTTGATCAGTCGGCATTTTGAAACATAAATACATGTGAGAGTGGGAAAATATAACTGAAACCATGTGTCTCATAGGAATGTATTATTTCATTTTAAATTCTTTTTAGAGAAATTTAATTTAGACAATTGTTTTGATTCAGTAGGTTCATGTGTATTGAAATTATTTCGTGTATTTAAGATATTTTGTGACATTAAATATGTACTAAAGCTTTATAATCAGGGTATTTTTGCCATATGTCTGGTAGTATGTCGCTAGCTTTGCAGTAGTATTTTGTCTATCTTTTATCTTCTTTTTTATGACATTACCGATTAATGTTAAGATTATAAGTGATAAAACAAGGGAAGCGGTTAATTCTTTATACTATGGAGTTAAATTTTGAAATGAAGTTGACATGCAAGATCATATATATATTCAAAGACTGAGGAATAACAATAAATCCTTCATTGATCGGCTCACTAGCTTAACTTGCTCTCTTGAGATATATTTTGGTTTTCCTGAAGTGTTCGAAATGACCGAGGCGTTGCGAATGAATACATTTGTAATGACTGTTAGCACAACAAACTTTTATTGCATCAAATCAAACGTTTTCACTAATTGTGCAGAAGAAGCTTGAGTTAAAATAGAGGTGTAGAAAGGTATGAATTTGGCTGCCTCTGTGGGGAGAATATATTTCGCAGAAGGGGAAGTTAGTGGGTCGAGCGTCTCTCATCCAGAGATCCAACGTTCGAATTCTCATCTGTTGAAATGTTAACGTATCCTTCTTAACACAAAAATGTAACACCACTTGTCTAATGTGTTCAAGGGTTATAAACGCACCTGACATCCTCCAGAGGAAGCTATATCATGACAATTTGTCATCACGGAGTGAACTTCGTCCTGACAAACGTAGGGAGACCTTGTCGACTGAGCAGTTTGTGTAACTTGTTGCGGTGTAGTCAGATGTTGCATTGTATGCACATGTTGCGTTGTATGCAAATGTGGAGCTGTAAACAGATCAAGAATATACAATTATAGACTGGTGATGAGGTCAATACCTGTTTTTTATAGACCTGAGGAAAGCAATAATCACAGAGGACGAAGTCCGAGGTCAATATTGCTTTCCTCCGGTCTATAAAAACAGGTATTGACCGAATTCACCAGTCCATAATTGTTTTATTCTGTTTCGAATTCAATACGAAAAGAAAAAACTACAGTCATGAATAGCGCTTTAGATCATTTGTTCAACATGACGGTCAAATGACGTCACGATAACAATAGCATGACGTCATGTAACAACGGTTTGACGTCATTATGTCTATTTCAAGTCAATACCATCTTTGGTCGGACTCGGAGTAAAGTCAATATCCTTTTCTGTCGACTGACACGTGACCGCTTCTCGACCAATCGGATTGCCGGAAAAATAAGATCACATAATCATGTTGGTTTTTTTTATAATTATGTGAATATTTAACTGAACATTGATTATCTAGCGGAGTTGTTTCGTTTTAATTATACATTGTGATTAGGATACTTGATAACGCAAGCAACCAGTCGAACCATGCACAGTGTTCGGTCAGTTTGTCAAAGCGATTCATCATGTGCACGCAAATTCGCTTTTAGTTTCTGATATTGGTTTCACGTTTTTATTTCCTTGTTTCCTGATTATTTTGTATCAAATTCGCCAATACCAAAGAAATACACGATTTCTTTTATCATTTGTCAATGTCCAAAAACAATATTGTTAAGATATCATATAGATCTACCTTGCCGGACGGTATTCAGAAAATACCCTGTGAACCCGCTATGCCACGGGATGTCGCCATTGCCATGTCCGTCAGTCTATCTTTACGCAATCACTCGTTTCCGGGCATAATTCAAAACGTTTTTATTATCTTATTAAAATGTTTCATGGATGATTAACTTACCGTGAGTTATTCCCATCACTTTTTCGACACACGCATCGTTATAGCAACATTTTTTCGAACCACATTCCTTAAACATAAATGACAAGTTAAGGAATAAAAATACTTCAGTTATAGTGCTATAATGAATTTTGATACAAATCAATATTGATTAGGTGAAATGCAATTATATCGGCTTGTTTTTAAACCTATTGTATCATTTATTTTGATATGAAAACATCGAACATTCAATTATCAATGAAAGTCGGAAAGTTTGGAAATGCTATAAGCATAACTTCTTTGAGTGACATTTAGAAGTTGGAAATTAGGTAAGCGGCGAATATATGAATGCGAACGTCTATATTCTGAGAAAATGACGTTTCGACACAGCTTCTTGAATTGTGTCGTTGTCTCTATCACAATTTGTTTTCTTTGTTAATTGCATCTGTTGATTGACATTGTTTTTATGATATATATGTAACCTCATCTATCCTTTCATCAATCCTTGACAACGACACAAGAGGCTGTGTCGAAACGTCATCCATATATTCGTCCCTTATATAAGAAAACCTTTTGTCATTATGCTTAATTTTTTCGATGCAACTCAAAAATGTAACTGGCGTTCTTACCGATGCCTTCTGACAGCCGTTTGGATATGATACATGTGAATGTGATCTGCGGTGATCGTCGTGAATAAAACATGCCTGAAACAAAATTTATTAATCAATTGTATAGGAATTTTATTGTTTTAAGCCTAATGAATATATACAAAACTTTTAATACGGTCGGTGTTTGGTTTGTTTTGCTTACTTGAAGCAAGATTCGTTTATACAGTGTAGCTTCTTATGATTTTCATATGTTGTTCCTTTACCCCTGATGTTTGTGACCCTGGTTTTCATTTTTGCGTCCAAAAAAAACAAGAACCATTTGCAGGATTTTCTTCACAGCGTTCACACAGTTTCCTTCTGGGATAACGCCAGGCACCATGGACTTTACATTATGTTCAGGGTAACCCAAAAACAATTCTCAGCATGAAAACTACATGTTAAGCTTGTAAGCGCAGTGTCTCTAAAACTATATCTCCGGAGTCTCTTCCTACTTTCCACTAAGCATCTTTTTGGGAAAATGCAACGTCCAAATTTTGATGACGTTGCCATAATTATATTTTTGAGAAAAGTGAAGCTAATTGTCGAGTTTGTTTGACTTAGTAATGTTTCTAGTTTTAGGTGACATTCTCAAAAGAGGCTAAGTAAAAGCTTAATCAAAGTGTATATTGTCTCGATTTAATGATCATTACATTCCGATAGATAATATACATGGATATAAAAATCTGTCATTCTTAAAAGTAAAGCATTACAGCTCCCCTTTAACGCAATCGGATATCAGTCATGAATCTGTGTGCAGATGAGTTGAGTGTAATTATGAATGCGTAAATCTTAAGCAATATATAAGTATTAAAGGAATGCAATCGTTTAATGTTATTACATAAAATCAGAATCCAGGACATATCTGAAACTTTTCATTACTTTATTTAAGACATCTCTTTCGCTATAAACAAAATCTTTTATTGAACGATTTGAGGGATAGTTGTTTAATCATTATCGGTCTATAGCTACTTATCAATGTCAAGGCAACGTCCCTCCGTACGTCAAAATCAGCCTATTCCACAGGTTATGATAAATCTCTTTGAAACGTAACATATGCTTTGGATATAAGTAAACATCGCATTATCAGCATAGCCTGACATATGAAGAACAATTATTTCTGTGTTCAAATCATCTCCGATTCTGTATTTCAGACATGTGAACCTACAGCTGGTGACCGACTTATCTCTTTCGTGACATGCCTGTCGTCAATATGAATTTGATGTGGAACAGTAGTTTGTAGAAATTGAAAAGATTAGACATTATCATTATCCCCGCCTATAAAAGATTTTCGCGGAAAAATAGAAAATCCGGCTGTGTGAACGCGCGTTAGCGTGCTTTTTTAAAGGCTTTTCGATCATGACTTGAACTACATAAATGAAACTCATCTTGCAAGTTTATTTTACCAATTTGGGTTTTTAAATTCTCATTTCCCTTATTTTTGACCCATTTTATGGTAATGCATCCCCCGGCAATACCGAAAACAATATATTTTATTTGATGAACACATTTTGGTCATACTTTGAGGATATACCGACAGAGGTCTGTGCGCACAACCAACGCTCATGGATTGCTTCGGTACCAATTGTCCAGCGAGCTGACATTTTTATACCAAAATAGAAAGACAAAGTTGAGATAAACAATGTTAATGGACACAGTTACTATGTACAACCTTTAAAGGAACAATTCGGATAATGTTTACCAACTCAGAACAGACAACAAACCCAAGTTTTGAGTGAGAAAAATCTCCAAAATATAAGCAGACATGGAAAACTTTTATCTGCAAATAATTTTTTAAGAGAGAGTCGTAGGCAGATATTTTTTTAAAAACCAACCATGAGGAAGTATCAGACCTAGATAATCTATCACATCTTTCCTGCGCCAAGTTCATGGACATCTAGCAACCTCAACAGTTTAGAAATTAGTAGAGGGTTTCAATTTCTGTCTTTGCCGTTAAGCTTATCAAGCCAATCAACCCCTCCCTTTTGTTTTTGTAATTGGATATGATGACAATTCAGTTGTTTCTTCTTCTTTGTACTTTTTCACACCTTTTTAACCAAGCAATAAACACATTTGTAGAGAATGTGACTTCTAAAACAAAGAGGACTTTTCGGTTGAACTGAAATAACTGTATGGGCAAATAGACGGTACATATATACACAATACAACGGCCATACATAAAATAGTGCTCCAAAGAAAGTTTTAGGTGTGTTTGATCAAACAAGGCAAGACAAGTGCTTCGACATACAAGGAAATTTCCTCCGTCGTTTATGATTAAACGAATGAGATACTACGAATGTAATCCCCGGCATAAAATGCAGGGCTTTTTAGTCTATATTTTTTCCGTTAGGCCGTCTGTAATGACTAGAGCAAACCTAAACACTATTAGACCTAGCGTTACGAAACTTGACATGTTGACCCATCATCGACACATGTTATTGAGCATTTGAGGGTTTTACTAGATGTTTTAATATTGGCTGTTTCCATGGAAACGCACCATTGAAGTTCATTTCCTGAGTAGACTCTTAAAAAACATAAGGACTAGGTTAACGAATATGGTATATGGATTACCTTTCTAGAATTTATACCTTAATTCTTAGCAGTTTTCATAGAAAAAACCCCACAAGAAATAACAATGAAATCAACCGGGATAAGGATTACCTCCCCTGATTTACAATGGACTGGGCTGCACATCCGTATATCATGCTTGTGACATTGGTAACAGGTGAGACAGGAACTGGACCCAACACACAGCACTAGTACTGAAAGTGATGATTAATCCTGATGAGTTATCATGTTAAAAATTCGAGGGAACATTCCTGTTTACACCCATATGTTATAATACTATATCATTTCACTGTTCATTTGAAGCATGTCACTGAATTCAAACAATAACATTTAGAAATAAAGTCCGATATCGAGCGTTAAATGACTCGTTACGATATGACAAGGCATACATTATTAGTTTCTCAAGAAAATTGTTAATCTATAGTTACACTTTCATAAAGATATTCAATCCTTACCTGTTTTTAATATCAGTTAAAGTATAGCTTTTTTCACGTATTTCTTTAAACGGTTGCAACAGTTTACTCATAACTTTACAATCTGCATGTCTAAGGAAAAAGAAAGACAATACAGAGTATACACGTGCATCCTTGTTTGATATTTATACTTAAAGGCACTACAGGGAAATAAAGTAATTGACCAAAGGGAAAACAAATATCACAATTTGCACGACAAAATGATTAAAATGTGTCTAACAAATTAGGCGGATCCAGTTTTCGCGTGATAAGTGATCTTTTACGACCACGTATAATCGGGATGATTGATCAGATATTTACCCTCTGAATATGATAAATGTGGCATTAACTAATTTTTATAGGGGAAAATTTGAAGAATAGTTTTTATAGAAAAACGTGCTGTAGTGCCTATAATAAGTTCTTTTATGCATCATTTTCATGCTATTATGTAATAATGTGCATTCTTCGTTCAGCCTCGTTCTGATAATGCGTGAGATAAGTGTGGTTGTAATACAGACGCTCTGCATTTTTCGTGGTATTCCTTTGGCTTCTAAGCGTGTCAAAACAACAAAGACGATGCATTGCATTCAAATCTTCTCACAATTTCATCCAAAAAATGCACCAAAAATATGACAAGTTTCAAGGTGCAACACCATTAAATGTATGTGTTAGCTAAAGCTGAAATCCACAATAGTGTCATTATCTGGTTTTCGATCAGATTCGTGACGTTACACCTTACACCTCAGTTGGTAAAGCGTCCGTTCAACACCCGTATGTGTCATAATTTCCAAAAGACGTTAAACAATTGGAGATGTCGCTTCCCTGCTTGAGGCTCAGGATTATAAGGATAGAAAATTGCTTGAAATGGGGTGCACTTTGGCTGCGGCAGGATTCACACAGGAAGTCCGATAAAGAATGATAAATTATCATATCCTCATTCTGCTGAAATTATTAGTATCAAACTTATACTTTTCAGCAATAGTCAGTACCTGTTCATACATTTACGTCATGTCTAAAGTAGAGCAAATGTGACTCCAACAGCTCATGGATTGTCTTTTAAATCATGACAGCGTAGTGAATAGAAAAATAACTATAAACACCTATTAATGTCAACACAATAGTCGAAAATCATTTCCGTACGTGTGTTCATCCTGAGTTGCATGTTAGCTCTTTTTCTTTTGGTAAATGGCAATATTCTTGATCATACTTCCTTTATATTTCACAAATATTCCTTCTGAAAGTATAATTCATGGTAATGACTACAAATTAATCTATTGTTACGAATTTGTTACATACAGAGATAGTCCTAGTTCATAAATACATATCTCTTAGCACACGCTTCTCCCTGAAATATTGTTGATGGTTACGTTTATTTGTTTTCTACAATTTGTGTAATATATTTATGTATGATGTACTCCTCCTGTCAGTGATAAATTCTAAACAACTTGTCCACTTTCTAAACATTTATTTTGTTATGACTACAATGAATCGTATTAGGTAAATGATAGGATAACTTAAAATTTCTTCAACAGAATAAATTGGCCTTTTTCAAGTTTTCGCTGAAATTGAAAAAACTGAAATGGCGAAAGCACACTTTAGCAGTTGTTTAGATGTCACAAAAATAAGACTGCCTAACAAATCATAAATTATTTGTCCTCCATGATGTGATATTACTTACCCAAAAGCACTCTGGTAAAGATCATTGTGGGAACCTTCTTCAATAAATTTAGCAGACCAATGAACTAGTTGAAAAAAAATACGGTTTTTCAGATAGTGACAACCGACCTACATGTATGAATTATGACAGATAAAAATAACCTCTACCAACGCCCAACTTTTTTCTTGGTTATAAATAGCGAAATTAAAGGGCATAGTTGCCTCAGTTAAAATGCTTGTTTATGAGACATAAATCCTACATGACCATATATTAATAAATGGTTCATTTGTTATTAACAACCGTTGTGTCAAATTAGGATTCAATAGAATTTTAAAAGAGAGAGATAGAGAGGGAGAGGGGGGGGGGGGGGGGGGGGGTGGGGGGGGGGGGGGAGGAGGGAGAGAGGGAGAGACAGACACACAGACAGACAAAAACAAAAGGAAAGAGAGATTGAGTGAGAAAATGTGTGTTTCCTAATTGATAAAGCTTCATAACTATTATTCAAAATATTTCACAATATATCATTCAATATATTCAGGAACATAGGTTATAAAAACTAAGACTTAAGTTATGGAAACTTATTATTACTTAAAACATTTTGGAGCTGAGGTTGTACTTGCATTTTATTTGGATTGATCCATAACTTCTTGAATACGACAGGTATTCAACACAATTTGATTTTCACGAGAGGGACGTTTCTAAAAAGTTCTTAAAGAAGTCCGAAGATGTATGACGTTGTTTAAATATATCACAGTAAGAGCCACTAAGGGGAGGACTCAAAGCTATTAACTGGTGATCAAGATACTTGTCTCAACAGATTTGCAATAGCTAAACACATAAAGCTTCATTGAGCGGCGTCCTCACCGTTAAGCAGGTGCTGTTAGTAATGCAATAGCGTTGCTTCAATTGGCTTGTGTTGATTACACCTTTGATATGCACTTTATTCAAAGATTCATCTTAACTTAACCCAACAGAACTTACGGTTTTGTTTAATATCACACCTTGTAAACAGGTATCACTTGTATTGGGGAAATGTTAATCAGAATTGTTACTAGACATTTTCAATAGTTTAATGTAAATTCTACGATGAAACGATATTTATTAACATTGTGGAAGTTATCTTTCACCTCTCTGTACTTAAAAGGAACATCGGTACAGTAAATGTTTTATCTTGCTTGCTCAAACGTCTGTCTTTTATCTCATTTTACCTTCGTTGAAGTATCTACCCTAAGTAAAGGCACTTTGGCACGTTTTTTATATAAAAAATATTTTTCACATTTTCCCGCATATATATTAGTTAATGCCCGACGTGCTAAACTGGCTTTAATACTTCCTTTGCAGAAGTGACTATAGCCACAGCTGAATGAGAAATGCGATTGGTCTCCTACTGTTCAAATAAAAAATGCGTGTATATTAGCGACCGATGTTAGCCATGATGATAAAGCACTTGCCCATGCTCATGGCCAGATAAAGTATTGAATTGGAGAGATATTACATTGTTTGAAATATGAGACACATAATTTTAGAACATTATTTTGTTGAATGCAGTTATATAAATGTTAATTTATTTGTTATAGAAAATAAACAGAGTACAGTTTAAAGGGGCATTAGCAGGGGAAGGATAAGCTTTAGCTGAATAACGTGTTCTCACAAAAAAATAACGAAAATGAAAGTTTCAAATTGAGGATAATTAGAAGATAAATAGTTGCGTTTGTAAAATTTCTGGGATTCATTGAGACCGAAATCGACAATTATAAAGCTCGTAGAAAAATATCGTAAAACCCCGAGTTCAAAAGCCTTGAACTAGCCCACAACCATTGTGACAGCGACACAAACATTGTGACGTCAAAACGGTTGGCCTTTGTGACGTCATACCATGGGAACGGCATTCGAAAGAATGCGGCCGCATGAAACTTTGCGGCAAACTTGGACTAAGTAAGCCAGTTGAAAATATTTTCGTTCTTAAAAAATAAATCATATTAAAGTGTATTTGTGATATCTACCGGTAGGCACAATATAAAAAAGGACAACGACAACTGTCAAATCGGAGTACGGCACGAATTTTCTAAGAACCTGGAAAATTAGAACTTGAGTCGGGCCGGCACTAGTGAACATGTTGTATCAATTCGCGGTGATTCGCCTTTGCTAATTTGCGGGTATTCATTGTCATTCAACATAGGGTAATTTTTTCGAATCGACCAATCAGAATCGAGGTTACAACGAAGTCATGTTACAATTCTTAAAACAGAAGCTGCTCTTAATTGTACATACCAAGATCAGCTATGGTGCACGTGACCCATTTCCGTATCTCAATTGACTAAAAGATGCTCAGATAATTGATCATTTCTTCTTCAATTACGGACGTCCGGGTCGAGTCATGAGATGTTTGACCTTCTTTGACAAATGTTGCAAAAGCTGACGTCTTTTGGGGACAAATTGAAGGCATATACATGTATCTTTTAAAAAGCGTCCTACTGCCCCTTTAAAGGTATTTGAATGGGACAATCTCACCTGAATAAATTTTTTTGTCTCTTCCAAGTTTTTTTTATCTTTCGGTGTATTGAAAATATATACATCCTCATTTTATTTTAAAAAATCAAACAACTCAAACAGCTCAAATACTTTAAGATCAGAATCTTTTATATTATTGATCTGATCAAGTGCAGTTATCAAGTGTCGTAAATACGTCAAGTTTAAGAGAAAAAACGAATATATGAGAGATGATTTACCTTCTATAGCTATTTGCGTAACTTTTATATGGAAACAGTGAAGCAGCGAGTGTTGGTGATTTCAAATTTAGCAAAAACACTAAGATCAAGCGAAAATATTTTCACAAGATACTATAAACTTTAAAGAAATTTTAAAGTTCAGATTCTCTCTCTGATCTCAAAACAGATTTAGCTGTTTCAGATTATACCTTTGAGAAGATGCACTACGCAAAGTCATTGCTTTTTACTAGCATATAATGTGAGTTGTTGAAAGGATACCAGTGATTTTAAACTACATGAGTAATTATTATTTGATATCCGTAGGCTATTCCAAACATATATGGTTTCCTAACGCAAAATTGAACCTTTATGGCTTTCTTTGTAAATTGTTTTCTTCGAAGTTAATATGGCAGTTTGTTTGAGGCACTGTATCCCGATTTTTGGTTATTGTTATAATTCATCGTTTTATGCAACATTTATTTTCTCATAAAGTAATTCATCTCGTTACTCCATCCGAGGCCATTTTAGTGTTAACACCTTTTAACCATTCAAATAAGTTCAATGGGTTGCCATAGCTTGATAGAATTCGGTACATTTGTACCAGAAATCCTTGTATAAATTAGAAATGATTGTCTTGCAATTTATAATATTTAATTCGTTTCCGTGAGATCACTTTATATCGCATAGAACATTAAGACTACGTAACATACAAAAAGTATTATCGGTATGTTTTTTTGTCAAAACTATTGTCCTTAACATGAAAATTACGTCGGCGGTGCAATGATAGAAACTGCAATTGATCTGTTAAACTCAAACAATGTCCTCTGATGTAGTTCTCATATGAAATGCGTTAAATAACGATTACAACTACTATACCTTTTACTGCATTGTCAAAAAGAATTCACCAGAATTCAGTTAGACAAGCTGAGAGAAAACAAAAAAATCAAAAGAAGCTTCCTGTAACAGGTTTTACTGTACAACGTCATCAGCAACAAACAGCCTAGTCGGTAGTTGTGAACAAATGTGACTTGAGTAGATTACAAACATAGTCACATCGAAATAGCGTTTTTGATACTTTGAAAACAAAGAAAATGAAGCATAGTGAAGAAGAAACAAAACACTTATGCCGTTTTCACAAAATCTACATTGACACTGATAATGATTTGTTTGTTGAGTCATATTTTCAAAGGGGGGAGTTAAAGGTGGAAAATCACTGACAAATATAAACTAAAAAGTATAAGTGTTAGTACATTCCAATATGAATTCGAAGAGATTAAGTTCAAATGATAATATGTGAGTTTTTTTAATTTAAGATTATTACATGTGTAAACGGAAAAACGTGTACTGATTTGGTAGTATGTCCTAACATAACAGATGACAATGAAGAGGATTCAAACTATCAAACAGCGCTTCATTCCCTCTGACAAGTTTTACAAGTGCTATCGATTTCATCATTCAAGAATATGCCCACTCATTTCAATACCACAATGTTCTCAGTAATATATACATAAAGAATATTAAATGAAGGCAGATGAAAGTATCAGACGAGAATAAACATTTTCATTAGCGAGTCTGACTGATTCAGATATGTCAAATACTAGAACACGTGTACGACGTGTTTATAAGCAGTTCGACGTACAGGTTTTTAATATGGATCGAGATGTTTTATACTGGTAATGGAATTAAATAATTGTATTATATATTGTATTCCCTATGCACTGATTAAAGTATGGTACCTATATATTGTTTGCTCTTAAAGGAAGATCCATGTCTTTAACCTTAAAATAATATGTTATCCGAATTACAGGTTATTTGAATACTTAACTCAAATATACATAGACAAACGATTTAATTTCTTTAAAACGTCCTTCAGTCGGTAAATTTACACATTTCGACAAAAGAGACAACGCTTACAACAGACTTGTCAAACTCTTATTAAAGAATAATATTATCTAAACTTTCATGAAATCATCGCGGGTAAAAGTTTGATGCAGGGTTTTTTCTTTGTAAGGTAAACAATTACGTAAGTCTTGGTTGAAAATAAAATCTATAATGTGACGAGAATTACAAGTACTACTGTAATTCATGCTGCTACAAATACTTTTACAACTACAACTATGAATACGACTATTACTACTAATGCTACTTCAGTTGCACCGCCAAATTTTATTCATATAGAAAGGGGTTATGCATACTAGTATTTTGCACACGCAATTTAGACATGTGTGAAGTCAATTAAAAGTGTTATTTTAATATGAAATATATTTTGAAGTTAGAGTTACTTCCCTTTGACCGTTCGTTTGACAGTGTTCTATTTTTACATTAGAGTTACTTCCCTTTATACTTACAGTGCAGTTTTTTCAATATGGCGGCAGCATAAGACGCCATCTTCTCGCCGCAAGCGAATTTCAATTTTATGCTTATAAAAGGCGCAGTTTTGAGGGAATATGGCCGAAAAAGAATCGGATGGCGTACGTCCAAAACGTACATCAGCAGGAAAAAATCTCCCTGGAATCATGGAGGCGCTGAAGAATAAACCAAAACACGTCATGTCAACAGCCCATTGTCACAGACCAACTCGGTAGGATTAGCCAGTCCAGGGTCGGTATCTCACATTCCTGGTGTAAGCGGTTTGGAAAATAAATGTTTTCAACTTGAGCATGAACTTAAGAATATTCGCCTTGAAGTTCGCAAAAGTCAGTTACAAGGGGAAATATCTAGGCTCAGAAATGAATTTAACGCCACGTCTGTCGACCACGGGAGGGATCAACACACCATCAGCAACGTAGAGCGGCCAGAAACAGGTAGATCTACCTTTCGTTCTAAGAAAGCATATAAACTTTCAGATTATATGTGGCTAAATACACTGGATAGTGAAAGGCAAACAGGGGATGGTGTATCTCTTCAGATTGGACGTTGAATGGGGCGGTCTATAGCTAATCTGTCAAAAATTACTATCGAAATGTGGATCTTTGCAAGCATTGGTATTATCCGTGACATGATTCAAAACGGGGTTGTGATATTGTACGATAAAGAATACCGAGAGAAGCAAGCGCTAGAATGATTCAGATGGGGAACGCCTATGCCAGATATAAGGGAGTTTCAGCTTATACCAAAGCCGAACACGCAGACAGCAAAGGTGATGGGGCAGATGGAGATGTTATCAACTAACAGACGACCAATTGTTGGTCCTCAGCAGGCCGGGAGAGGACGTAGCAAGGGGCTGAAATATGCAGACGATTCAACTACGGAAATTGTCACAGAGATGATTGCAGACTTTCCCACGTTTGTTCAGTGTGTTTCCGTAGGGGGCATGCAAGTAACACTCATCAAAGATACACTGGCCATCAATCCCAGGGAAGGAGTGTAGGTTTGGAAACTACGCCTACCCCAGAAAACTATCAGACACTCGAGCAATAGGCTCGCTGAATACCGAGGCTTGGAAAACTTTACTGCCTGAAGCTGACGTAGACAGAGATTACAAACTTAGTGGCGTGCATGAAGGTTTCAAACTAGTCGATGTGCATCGAAACATATTGAACAGGCTATTACTCGTAATCACAGGTCAGCTTATATGAACAGAGTCCTTACAGAAAAGACACTAAAAGATGAGATTTGTTCAGGAAATTACATTGTTACAAATTCTAGGCCTACGGTAAATAGTGCTTTAGGGGCTATACCAAAATCTGACAATAAAATCAGACTTATCCATGACGGAAGTCTACCGACAGAGATGGGAATGATTAGTTATATGGAAGATACAAATGTTTCTTACATGGATTTGACGCATGCACTTGAAATTATCAAACCTGGAGATTTCCTAGCAAAAGTAGATTTAAAATCAGCTTATCGTTCTGTTGATATTCATCCTACTGACTATGAATATACAGGTTTGTGTTGGCGTTTTGAAGGTGAATCCAAATTGACATATTTATATGATAGCAAACTTCCTTTTGGAGCGTCTAGAAGCCCCCAAATGTTCCAGTGCTTAAGTTCGGCAGTTTGTCGAATCATGAAAGCGCGTTTTGACATAAATGTGATTGCTTATATTGATGACTTTCTAATCATTAGTGAGACTGCTGAGGAGTGTGCGCATGCGCTGTCTTTGTTGATCAAGGTTCTCAGATACCTTGGTTTTAGTGTGAACTGGCAGAAAGTAGAAGGACCTTGTCAGGATATTGTGTTTCTAGTGTTGTTGTTAATACGCTGAGATGCACTTTGTCTCTACCTAAACCAAAGTTGAAAGAGTTAAACTCTCTGTTAACGGATTTTTCCTCGTGTTTACAAGAGAGCGAGTAAGACCCAACTAGAGACACTTGTTGGGAAATTAAGCTGGGCATCTATGGTGATACAAGGCGGTCGCACGTTCTTACGGAGGGTAATTGATCTAAACAACAACCTTTTACGGGGTAAGAAGGCCTTATTAGGTCAAGAATTCCAAGCAGACGTAGCGTGGTGGTTATCTTTTCTCTTCATTCAATGGGA
Organism: Phorcus lineatus; assembly: GCA_921293015.1. Lineage (NCBI taxonomy): Eukaryota > Metazoa > Mollusca > Gastropoda > Trochida > Trochidae > Phorcus > Phorcus lineatus. Next base: position 54,094,000 of record OV121081.1, read on the forward strand.
CAAAGACATTTCTGAGCAAAGTTCCTGTGTGTACTCTCCAGACAGACGTCTGTGACAAAGGTGCCGGTGCTACCTTTATGGGGGATTTCTTTTATGTTAACTGGGAATATATTTATTGCGATTGGGTACCGTCAGCGACCCCGGTTGTTCCTGTGGAAATCCATACCTTTCGTTTATTTAAATATATTATACTGCTCTCAATTGCAATGCAGAATTATAACAAAATGAAAACAAACCTATAAAAATGTGTGTATATTAAATGAAAAAAGATATTTGGGTGTGCCGCTAACCAGTTCTTTTGTTTCTGTCTCTTTATTTTCTGTATAGTTTGTATTACATGGTAACGTTCTGACTATATACATGTAATAAATGTAAATGAGAAAATGTAAATATTATGAGAGGGCTTAATATGTTGGGAAAATTAGTGCTCAAACCGTTTCACTTCTGTAAATGAAATATGATGAAATCTTACTAATCATTATTATCATGTAATAATAGAATACAGTCTTATTAAAATCGACCATGTTCCGAGGAAGAAAAGATTCAAAATATTGACTTTACCTTCCCATAGCTACTTCTACTGATTATTTTTGACGGAGGCGTTGTAATTGGTTATCTGACTTAAATCATAACATGCGCTACGTGTGTCAGATCGTATACATGAAGAGATAAACCCACGAAAGAGCGAGTTCCACAGAGTCAATATTTTGAAGTTTTTATTCCTCGAAAGAAACAGTCGATTTTAAAGGAGAGGTATCAAGACTTCTCATGAAATAAATAGAACAAAACAAATATATTAAATGAATATAATAAATGTTACCAATTGCAAGGCAATATTTTTCAATCAAAAGAAGCAGTTCCCAAAGGAATATAAATTGTTCGGTTAAACTACGCAAATCCATTTCCTTTACTCCCTATACTATTCGTGAATAATTAACAGGCGTTCACACGGCAAAAGGTGTCGCCAGCAGTTTTTACTTGATACTTGATAATCGGGTGTTTGACCCTCTAAACAAATGCATTTTGCATAAACAAATATTTATTGGGGAAAATGTTTTTAAAATGTTTTTAATTTAGATTTTGAAAAACACACGTGCTACTACCCCTTTAATCAGACTGATTATAAGGTTAACATGATTTACAATATTTGTGGACACGATTTTTCCTGTATTCATTCATTCATTCTTGAATTATTTTGTGGATAATCTATTAATGATTACTGCCACTTTTAGCATCACTAAGTCGTCAATTCTTACCTTGCATCTTCAGTGGAATTAAAAGGTGTTTTTTTCCAAAAGGGCATACCTATCTTTAAAAAAATCTTTTTTTTTTATTTCTGCATGGCTTATTAAGATGTATTTCCTGACTAACCTAATACCTGACTGGAAGGAACTTGGAGATTGATCACACGTCCGCCCACACGTTTTACGTACCAGCGGCGCTTTCCGAGAAACGAAAAAGAAATGATTTTGTCAAAAACCAAATCTTAAAATACCACCATTTATGATATGGGTTAAATACTGCTATACTGCTACCTTTGAATACGCTTTCATTTAAATATAATTCGAAATCCATATCTTTTTGACCATGACTATCAACAGATCTTGCAAGGGCAGGAAATTCGAGGAGTTGTGTTATATTGTATGGCAATATAATTGCTTTGAATGTACTAAAAAAAGTCTTTAGAGTTTTTGAAACCTGATTTTTTTCTCTAGAATTTAACAAATTCTCGGAAAAACGAGATATCTGTTATTGATCTTATAAGGAATGTAAAACTTCTTTTGTTCCTGTTATACAACGTCTTTGAAAGGTTGTCGACTGCCTTTGAATTTTCTTTGATCTTGTATCGAATGATCTGAAAATTAGGTCTTAGAGGCATGTTCACTTAAAGTTTCTGTCATCACTTCTTGGTATGAAGGTTCCTGTGTATAATTGCATTTGAACTTCGGAAACTGTTTCAACGCGACGTTTACACCTGTGTATTTTTTTCCAAAGTCTTTTAATTCAAACAAAGTTCGGAAATCTTTTTCGCATATGCTCAAACACAGCACTAGCACACTAAACACAGGGACTGATTTACCACAGTGACTTACAAATTACAAGTAGAGAGAAAAGGTTTTACACCCAAAAAAATAAACTTTGTTTCACTACACAAAGTAATAGCAGTGTTATGTAGAGAGTTTGAGAATAAGTTAGAATAGGCGTTTATTGGGAAACATTCAGTATATTTAAAATAAGGTTTTAACAGAGAGATATTATTTGAAAGTAGCAAATGTGGAGAGAAAAGAATCAATAATGCAAAGGACATTAAGTACAGTACAACGCGTGACATTGGGTTATCAAATAGCCGAAACACGAAGATGAAATGAGTTTGGGTAAGGGTAGACGTATGGAACGCATTTTGTCAAGATTATTCATTGGAACATTTGGTTTAAGTCATTTCAGATGTCCAATACTACGAGACAATCAGAATTGAAGAGAGAGGGAAAACAAGGCAGTATCATGAAACTATGAATAACTGATCAGTTGTCCGAAATTGGATGAACCAATAGAGCGTATTTAGTGACGTCATAAGGGTTATAGTACAGAGGTAACCGGGTCAAAGGGCGTAGGTAGAGGTCATAGGTTAAAACAGCACTGTTGAGTGACGGCTGTCATAAGAGGAAATAGAGAATATGATCGCTCAAGGGTAAAACACACCCAGAAGATGATTAATGACAAGATGGGTTTAAAAGGTGATGCACGAGTAGTTTCGGGGAGTTGGGTCAAGAAAAGTTAAGAAGTTGGACAGTCCAGAAAAGCCATCGGCACCAGTGCAAGAGAAGTCAGGGGCTTCGGCAGTGTTGATGGAAGGCTAGGATAAAGTTTGGGTAAGTATAGGGGCGTTAGGATAGGGAGGTAGTTGAAGAATAAGAACTGTCGGTGGATATAAGATGCTTTTATTGTTTTTGTAATAAAATATGAAAAACCTTTTCTTGTATTTATTAGGAAAGTGTACCTCTCGCTAGTTCATAAGCGAGTCCACAACCAAACAACGTATTGTGACAGCAAGGCCTCTTAAGAGAGCCACATTGATGGAATAAATGACTGTATTTATTGAATTTTTCTATGATCAATTACAGGGTAATTTCAGTTAAGAGATCTACAGTTAGATGACATTTTTCTCTCGTGCATGTGTAATATTAATGAATGTATAATTTCAAACATTCACTTTAACCTTTTTCTATGATACAAATTATCATATTTCCATTAACGTTAATGCAGCAAATATATTTTTAACGGCAAATCATCTGATTGCTTATTACTATTATCTGTTGTCGTAGCAAACATATTACATTTAACTTTAAGAAGGAAAATGTGTGCGAAATTTGAGTGAATCCCTATTGATAATTCGAGTTAAGAAAGTTGACTTGCATAACTTAACGGAAATTTGTACCCGTTCTACAAATCCATTTATTCATAAAACTGATTGTTTTGCAGTTGGCAGCATATGTTTACCGGTGTTTCAGTGGATTTTTCGCAGTTTAGTGTAATATCACTTGTCAACTATAACATATCATGTATAAGAAGGGATGATCGATATTTGTCCGAGGATAGATAGTTTTAAAACTTTAATGAAAAGATTTCGGAGTATACCAAATGACAAAAATGTCTGTACGTATGAATGCTAATTTATTTGCATGATGATGTAAGAAATGTTTTGACGAATCAGCGATAAACGTTCATGGAAATACATTTACTTCGGCATCAAAGGGGCTGTAACAGAAAGAAAGACTATTTTTTAAAACTGCTTGTTTTCATTGTAGGAGTGGTTTCCTTTCATAACAACGCTAGAATTTTCTCAAGCCTCAACTTGAATTTGACAAATTAAGACTGACAATGTGAAACTAGTATTTCATATACATTTACGAAATAAAGTTATCATTCTGATATCCTGGGCATATGAATCCGCTTAGCTCCTTCCCAATCACCTGATATCTTTCGCGCAAATGCCTCGTACGGCTTGATATAGCAGGATGTTAAGTAATAAAGGATAAATATGTGTACAAGTTTCGTTCCGAAAATATTCGAGGTTTTCGGAGAAATTTCGGAGAAATTGAACCATATTCAATGCTGAATGAACAAAGGTAACCACGTGCTTCCGTTTTCACTTTTATTACTGTAAGATATGTTTCATGGCAAAAGTATTTCAATTTCTGACTTTACGTTAACAATCTATCATACAGAATAGATTATACGTTAATAACTTGTTTCACTTTTACACTTTTTCTCCATAATTGAAGGATATGGTTTTTTAAAAAAAATATTCAACACTCAATCAAAAAGTGTTTTTACAGCTTGTACGTCTTGTAAACTGATATGTCAAAAGAACTGTCATCTTTAAAACATAAACTCAATTTCATATAGATTTGCAATCTCTCCCAACAGAGGCAGCTCCGTCATAAATTCCCATTCAACCTCGGTCTTAATACGAAGGTTTCTCGGGCTTCCGGTAGTTTCCCCTACCGGCGCAATATTGCAACTTAAACTACCTGGCAATATTTCAGTCAATTAAAACAACGAATGCATGAATAACATTCTTGTTGTCACACAGGCCTATGATATGATGCAGCCGCAAAATGAGGCGTATGTGCACTGTAAAGAAGACTCAAAGTGCAAGGTGCATATTCGAATAAAGTTTAGCTTTTGGAAAGCTTGCGGGAATAACTTTTAGCGATTTGAATCATAACTTTTGAAACGGCGTCGCTGATTGCACAACTAACTTTGATTGCATCCAATTTCTAGATCAAGAAACCTTCGTATTAAGACAGAGGTTGTATCAGAATTTATGACGGAGCTACCTCTGTTGGGAGAGAATGATAGGTTTGTTATGTTAAAGAATGTTATTATTGAGTTTAGAAAGGAAATTCTATCATAATACTAAAAAGTCATATGCATACATTCATGTTTTCAAACTTAGTCATAACAAGAAAAACGTGGAGGAAATAGCACAGCTTCAACGAATAAATTCAATAAAGATGGTAATATCCTCTTGGAGCGAGACAACTTCATTAGTCGTCTTAAGAAACAGAGCACATACACAGATATATCATATGTAGCATACAAATTGGGTCTTCTACATTAATTTCTACTTCATGTTCTTTTTACATACATAAAGTCTGAAGACTTCATCAAGTTATAATCATATACAAGTCACAAAGAACACCAACTTACTTGCAGCACAAACAGATAGCACAGGTCGGTTGGAGATATCTTTTCAGAATATCATGACTGGAGTAATATCGATATTTAAGACTGAATTGAATGATAGTTGATTGTCTTATAGATTCCTGATTGCCACATTAACACTTCATGCAAGTTAATCACAAGCCTTATAGGACGTCAAAACTGTTGACGGGGATGAGTTTCTTCGACAGTAGAATTCATTTTTTTCCTTTGTCGAGATAGTCCAGAATACTGATGTAACCCTTTCTTGAACTAAGTTACAATGAAAAGCAGGCAACCATAAGTTACAATTGAGAGTGACTTAAAACGAATAGGGCTCATTACTGACGTCAAAGCAGAAACCAACGATACGAAAATTGGTCTTTCAAAACATACTTAATATCGTTATGTTTCATATGCAATAATTCTCGAATTCTGAAGGAACATCTAACCCGTTAGTAGTATTGGTTTTGGGTAGTGAAAGTAATGAGGCTAAATAAAACATAACGTCTCCGGAGACGGGGAAACAATCAAATGTGACAAGAATAGTGTTTTGTAAATACGTGTAATCATTTTTGAGATTTAAATACAATTTCATTACGGTTAATGTGGCTTTGTTTCATGTATGATACATGCATGGCTCGCTATAAAACATTGTATCCAGGAATTAATGTGAAACGTTACAAACAAGTAATGAAGCATCTTCAACATTAACAACTAAAAACCATGCTGTGCATTCCATTCCATTCCGCTTAAAAAGTAAGTCAAAAACTCCTTACACCAAGGAGGCAAGTGTATTTTATTTTTCAAGGTTTTTAATTGAACAGACATTCCTCGTTATCTAGAAAATAAGATTTAGAATCTTTTGCTAAATCCAAATCTTTTTGACTATTTGAAATTATGACTGAAAATATAGAATCATAAACGCTATTGAATAGAGGCAAATTTATTTCATATATATTAGGTTTGTTTTACATGACGTCGCCTGTTTTGTCAACACTTGCCTCCTAACGTTAACGTAACATCATACTGCAATTGTTCAAACTAAGTACACGTAGGGTCTGATACATCAACAAATAAGTTCATGTTTATAAAGTTTGTTGCTTTTGATTTAAATTTTTCACATCTTCAAAATATAAAATTAAGTTGATATAATATTATAAATGATACAATATTGACGCAATTATTTATACCAAGTACCACTCATTTATGGTTTAAGTTCATCCCTCGAACTGGCTAACCAGTCAACTAGGAGCTTTTAATTGGGAAACAACTGGTGGTATTTTCGTAACGTCATTGTGAGGAAACACTCAATTAATCACCGCAAAGAGATCAAAAGGAAAACAAACTCCCCAAAGGATAATATTGATCAGTCATGCCTTCATGGTGAGATTAGAACAAAATAACTTGACATAATTGATATTTTAGGAATCGAATGACGTTATTTGGTTTTATGAAAGAGCTTTCTATCTCAAAACACTAGTTAAAGTATAAGCCGTTATGTATCATTTAAATACATTTACAAAAGGTACTTGAAATAACTAGTTTTAATAGCCGATATTAGTGTTGGATGACGAAATGCCGTCATTGACCTATCCTTTATTTTATTTTATAATTTTCAATGTAAAAAGATACAGCTATATGCAGTATTCACTAGAGACATTATCCTTACAGCGTTCGAATTCAATGGTTGAATTGTGTGTGTGTGTACACGTGTGTGTTATCTACAAACACGTTGATGAAATGCTGTTCGGTACAAGTTAGGAGTAGTACGGTGACGTCAGAGGAGTGCTTAAATGTAATACGAAAAACATTTATAATCAAGTTGTCTATTGATTACAATAGAAAGATAATTATAGTTTTTATTTATTTTTCATCGAACACCTATTTCTGAAAAACATGCTTGACATAATGTTGTAGGTGAGTATTTCAACTTTTGTTCAGCAGCTGTACATATCAAATCTGAGTTTGAGATGGCACAAGAAGACCTCGATTTGACATTTGAGCGATGTAGTGCTGAAATACTCGATAATAAGAGGGAACATCGATCAACGATGAAAGGACGTAGGCAAGGTAACATTTTGTCGATATTTGTTGACAACTTATATTTTATTAGTTATGAAGGAAATATCTGACTAGGGGTTTGTAACGATCTGTTAGAACGAGAATACGAATATGATATATAAGTATTAATACACTTTTATAAGAAATAGATAAACCAATTTGACTAACATGATATTTATCTCATAAGCATCTACCTTAAGAAGAGTTTTTCCATTTGACAAAACATGAACATTTGAATATCAATGAACTTTACCATAAGAGATTATAGCATTGGGAACAAATACATTTTTAATAAGTCGTTGTGTATTTTATTATCATAGTAACACATGGATGTCAATTTAACCACAAATATAGTGTTTGTAACTCTAGACGCAGGCTACCATTCAGAATTAAAAGGAAATTATTTTCCTTGCAATTTAAAACAATTTTAGAATCCGAAGCCGAAAAAAAAGATTATAGTTTTTTGTATTTAGTTATGGTCAACATCAGACCTAAATGTTGAGAAATATCAAACATAACATTTTTTCAAATAGGCAACATGACCAAACGTGCATACTTGTTTTGGAAATTTTATCTCTGTGTACAGTTTGTCGCAAAATAGAAATACTGATATGATGTAGTTATCTCAGAAAAACGGCCGCAGACTATGTTTCAATACACTATGCTTTGCTATGATTATTGTCTTGATTTGTCAGATGCTGAAACCTTTTTCAGTGCTTATAAATCTGTCAATAACTAAGTTTGTTGACTGTTCGAGAAACGGCTTTCTTTACAGTATATTTGTTAAAGACGGACATAGAACTTCATTGTGTGACTGACAAAAAATCAGCATAAATAAAAACAGTGAGTCACGAGTGTAAATGTCGTATTCAGTTAATAATAGGCCCTAAAGGGCCCTTCCTAAAGTCACTTTAAAGCATACCAGTGGCATCGTTATAAGATTTACGAATATATTAGTTTCATTAAATATTTGGCATTTCTCTACTACTCATTAAGCGGATGTTTTGCTTAATTTTTATGCACTAATCTGCAAATATAATGTCGACCTGATTTATGTTTTTCAAAACTCGACAGCATTTTTATCAAGAACTTGTTGGACAGAATGCTTTCATTTGTAGAATTTTCAATTCGAGTCATGTTTTGGCTGTGAATGTCAGGACAATATAATTACATTCATATACTAGGCACATAGTTCACAGTAACGTACAATCTATTGAATTTTCTGTCTTATGTGTGAAGCACAAGAAAACTCTATCCAACATTAAACCGTGATGCTAGTCGTTGTTCCAATTAGAAAAACACCAGCATCATAAAATCTTGAATTTGAAAACGACTCTCGACTAAAGTTTTACAAAATGTAAAAATGAACTCTATAAACCTTTCGATTCGTTGGTATTTCTAATTTATATTTAATACCCATATACGAGTTGTATATGACGAATTTTGTTATCAAAATGATTTATAAATGAAATGAGCTTCAAAAAGTTTCAAAGCTACTCACTCCAAATGACTGATGGAAGCAGTTGTGATTTTGACTGAATTCTACGATAAAAAGATGAATGTTGATATAGCTAAAGAAATGTTATTGGCTAATTTTTCATTAGATAACGCTGATGCAAATCGAATCTGTTGGAGATTGCCGACTGTCAACTTTTCTAAATGTTTAGATCATTACCAGAGCGTGTTTATCAAATATTAATGCATATTCAGCAGCAGTTTTAGCATCAAGTTTGATTTTTTGAAGTCAAGTTTTCAAACACAAATTATCCCTAAAATGTTCTATCCTAAAACACTTCAATTACAAATGTTGAATTGTAAATATTTAGCTGAAGAGATGTAATTATAAGATCAATAATAACTTCACATGACCAAACAGACTCACTGAATAACATGTGGTTATTTTCTATGAGCCACGTTACCTAACTTTAATGTCATTTCATTATTTTTTATATAGGGTTTATCGTGATTCAGGATATCATATTTGATTGTGGCATGATAAAAGAATAATGAATAATAGAAAGAAATATCTACAACTCTATGAGCCACGTTACCTAACTTTAATGTCATTTCATTATATTTTATATAGGGTTTATCGTGATTCAGGATATCATATTTGATTGTGGCATGATAAAAGAATAATGAATAATAGAAAGAAATATCTACAACGAACACCAAATGTAATTATTTTACTGCTGCTGTCTGTTTCACCAAAAGCAGTAACCAGATATTGTTTAGTCAAGTATTTATTGGTACATTGTAAGTACTAGAAGCTAGAAGGTGCGTGATAATGGCGTAGAAGGTATAGTTCCACGCATCTTCACAACGTCAAAGCCGAAACGAAAAGATTTCGAACTCTTCCCGCTTCGCCCTTGACATCACGGCCAACATTTTCTGTGCTAAGAGTTTAGCCCACTGCAGGCTCTTTGGATAGGCCAATCAGAAGGCGGCTTTCAAAATGAACAACAAATGTCAACGGCAAAGATAGCGGTAGTGACCTGTCGCGTTTGAAGAGAAGACTATTTAAAATATTTATTTCAAATGTAATTTCAGGCATATGTTTAGATGGATACAGGGTAGAACTACCACGTTAGAGGTCGATCGAGTTTGTAAAGTTCTTACGAATGGAATGGGTTGTTTCAATTTTTAATGTTTCTCATAAAATGTATCCGTTTTCAAACAAAAATATTGCGAAATATTCGTTATCAAACCTTATGTAATGGCGCCATCGTTTTGTCTTATGTTCTGAACACCGAAAGATGGGATGTGTGAAAACTTGATGCCGAAAATATCCAAACGGGAGTAAATGCATCATTTGGTAAAATATATATTGACTGCTGCACGTGCAAAACGGGGATTGTTTTTCATTTCAAGTGAGTGAGTGAACTGGGGTTTAACTAAAGTATAATATGAAAATTTCGCTTGGAATTTCTTTATTATAAGGTCTCAAGGCTGGGCGTAGGTTTCGAATTTAAACGGTGATTTCATTGGCTGCAGGTTAGCAGCTAGTAAGGGTGGTAACTCGGTAATGACGTTAGGTGTCGCTGCTTAAGCTTCGTATCACAGGTTTTGTTACCGATGAGGGCAAGGTAGAAAATGGATAGAGTCTTTCTCGATACATTTTCACCTTGCCGTGGGAAGATGAGTTCAACGTCTCTAGTGAGACTTGTGAATATTATTTTAATTGTACTTATTGAATCTAAAACTAAAAATAATTTCTGTAATTGATTTTACAGGTCAGATAAACCCCACAGCATTCACTTTATAGAAAAGTGCAATTGAAGTTAATTGGTTAATAATTTACACCCGTGCCACATCAAGCGGTATGTTTGTCTTTTATAGATAGAATTTTTTTCATGCAGTGACATTTTTGACACTAACTCAATAATTAATTTTTTCATGATCGTTATAATGCTCGATAAACAAACCATTATACATGTAGGTAAACAGACTTCTGTTAGTGAATCAATATGATACACAACAAGAGTTTGAATCACAGACAAGAGGAATGACAACACAGCAACACACAACGAGAGGGACATTGTCAGTAGCAACATACGTATCACCAGAGTAATTAATACGGCAGTGTATTTGATAATATATTGTGACTTAAATTATGTACTTTCATTTAACAGTAACTTATCCATAGAAAAAAACCCCATAAAACTTTAAGTTCTTCATATGCATGCGGGTCGTTACATTGTCATAGTTGAAGTTTGATAAATTTCAGGCTAGAAACATTCCGTGTTATATTCTTGAAAAATATAATCATCCAGGAACTCATCAAAGGTGTTCTGTTTGGCTCTGATATATTTTTGTTTGCCAGAAAGTTGCTGTTCAATGTTTTAGTTTTAGTCATACTGTTTTGAATCCCAATGTCCATAAGGGTTTTACTCTGGCAAGGAATACTTAAATATTAAAACATTTAATTTCACTGCATAAAATTGGATAAGTTCACTTAAATCATATCGATCCGATAACAGGCCATCTCGATCTCTCGTTGAAATCATTGCCAAGGTACTGAAAGATGACAATCTTAAAATCTTTATTAATAAACTTAGATCAACAGTTTAAAAAAAAATGTCATGTCATACTGTTATATAATGACTATAAGAACATAATATAAACGTGTCGATGTAAAGTCATTTAAAGCCGTTCTCATGGTCAATTTCAAGAATTATGTTTTTCATTGCAGAATTGAAACAACTTGATTATATGTCTGTACATGTTATTTGACTGGATACCTCGAAGGTTTGTAACTTATCAGTCTCACAACTTTCTGAAGACGGTTTGAATTGGTTATAACTAGGTTTTAAATTAAAGGGGCACAGGTTATGTTGTTGAGGTCATACTAAACTTCCTAAAATGGTGTGTCATCGAGGAGTAGTGGTTGTTTCTAAATATTAGCATTTAAATGCTTGTGTGTTCGGGCTGGAAAAATGAACAGTAGAGACTTGTGATCGAACAATAGCGGGCGTCAATGGCTCAAAGGTAATTTTGGGAACGTATGTACAGCAGCCACAACTACAAATATAAGTTGTTGGTTAAGAGGGAATTTAACTAGTATATATATATATAAATGGAAAGCAGAAGGTCAACTTCTTTATTTTCATTTTATTTTTTTCAACATTTTGAAAATATATTTGGTCGTTTTTGGATTTCATTAAAACCAGGAAAATATCATAATTTTTGGCACTTCAGAAATATAGATGCTACTTTTGAAAGTCGACTTGAACTTATCTTACGACATATGGTATTGTGTCTCTAATCAAGCCACATATAAAATTTATGAAACATACTACGTGTATGTGTCATTCCAAGTTCTTTCTACGATGATATGGAACTGCTTTTGAAGCGATATAAACTTTTGTGCATTCTATAAGGACCTAGCTAACGTGTGCAATCGTAGGCAACCATAAATGTTCTTTACTGCAAGTAAGTATTCACCTTAAGAAAAGTTTCTTCAAATCAAGAGATGATATTGGGGTATTTAGAGAAGTAGGAAATGAATAATCCCTTACATATTCTAATCAAGTTAGTTTCCGTATTTGGATAACTCAAATAGGGATATTGTGTATATCATTTTCGGTATCTAAATGGTTCAAATCATATACAGATTTTAATAGTTTCATGTTCACTATAAGATTTAATTTTATAATATTAAAAAGAATTGTTCAACAGATTGTTTCTGTGGACAATTTAATGGCTAATGTCATATTTCATTATTGTTTAACTTTTCTGTACTACATTGATTTTTGAAAATTTTTACAACCTGAAAAAGAAACACAAATTGGAATTTTATAAATGTATCTGCTTACTTTCAAACAGAATTGGCTGAAAAAACGTATGTTTTGTCATCTCAAAGTATTAAGTAAAGTTAACTAAAAATTCCACAATAGAAAAATATAACTTTATAATTCCTAAGTTGGCAATCATCACGAAAAAGGTTCAATTTCTAATGTAAACTTATTTATGGAAATGCGTCCCATTTCTTTCACTTGGTTAATCAGAAAGTATTTCATTAAACGTTTATGTACTTTAGGTAATTGATTTGGTGGCAAAATGAGTCAGCTAATGTTAACATTTCTAAAATTGTATTATTTAGTGCTTCCACTCGGTTGAAGGTCAACCATATATCATTTAAAAAAATCAATAATAAGATTTTTAATCTTTTGAAATAAGAAAAATGTGAGTATGGCTCACATACCCCCGCTATTTGTTATCCGACAAGGACCATAAGTCAGTGAAAATATCCGCAACAGCTTTCAAACTCGATAAGAAATCATTTCCCTCCATGAAACGGTCTTAAAGCATTTAATCCCCATTGGAGCATCAGACTTGTCGACTGCAGCAAGTTTGATTAAATATTCAAGGCCCATTACTCTGTGAAAGTAATATTTTGAATTCTATAAAGTATTTCATCAAGGCTATCGGCACTCTCATTTCACTTACCTAGATGCAATTTTTGCTGCGGAAATGTATATCCATCGAAGCATCAGACCAGTAATTAACGACAAGTTCAATTACAGAGTCAAGTTCCATTAAACTGTAAAATATTGTTTCGGAATCGGCTTTCAAAACCGATGAAGGTCATACCAGGTGTACCCGTCTCCAAATTTCTATTCACCTAGACGTAGTAGTTTTAAAGAAAACTTGTCATCATTGGAGCATCAGACGCGGTACTCTTACTAACTTACTTACTTACTTACTTAATAAAAAATTCAAAGGGACATTACTCTGTCAAACAGTAATAATCTCTCGGCTTTCGAAATCGAGTATCATCAGATGTACCATTATTTTATTCTCCTTGATTAAATAGTTTCTACGATTGGAGCATGAGACCCGTGCCTACAAGTGAATTGGGAATTTCCATCAGAAATATTTTTACCCAAATTAACCGCCCTTGAGTCCTGTTAAGAAACAATTACCGAATGAAACAGTTTGATACGAGATATGGAAAAAAGTGTTTGGTAATGCTGAATTAAACACAGTCTCTTACAGCATATACTCAGAAATTTAATTTGAAATTCAAAAGGAAACTTTCCTGCCTGATTGGCTGAAAGAACGAAATTGTGAGCTCGCAGGTGGAATTGCAAGACAATTGCCTCAAAGCAAGGCTAAAGCGTTTTTCCAAATTGGTTTGAATGGCTACCAGGTCCAAGCGACGGGGCAATTTCATTAGCTCTTACAAATCAATTGCTTGTAATTTCAATGCAGATTTTCCCGAAGAAAGTCCCAGGGGTGATAAAATGTAGGATATTCAGCCCTGGGTAACCAAGGATGCTTCGGAACTTGATCAATTACATATTTTTCATAATAACTAAGTTATAAGTAAATAAAATTTAATTTTCTTCAGAAAATGTTTTATGGGGTTTTCAATAGATTAACGTAACCAAAAGCAGCTACAAGCTACAGAAAAAATGTACTCACGTTAAATTGATGATTAATGGGCCGTGCAATGGAGGGGTTCATAACAAAGTAAGAAAAGTCTAGAAAAAACATCATCAGTTATTAGCAATGATACGCAAAATGTAGATGTATGATGCATTTTACGGTGTAGCTTTTGCAAATTGGTTCTAGAACAACGATACATCAAATGTTTACTCAACTGTATTTGTTTCTTTCTCGATTCTACCACTCTCTAAGGACCAGACAAATATTACATATGAGTGAATTAAAAATCATGTTTACTAAAGAGTGAAAGCTAGACTTCCAACCTGCCATATGTTGAATACTATTCACGTTTGTTATGTACTGCTTCTTGTAGTTGATTACCAATAACGTTTCTGTGTATGCATACTAAAGGTACTGGCACACGATCTGTAATTGTATATTAGAGGTTTTATTTGACCCATTTTATTATTTATCCTACTAGACGTTTTAGCACAGTCATCAAATCATTTCAGCATATGGGCTAGATTTCTGTACTGTGGTACGCTATTATGGTGTTAATCAGGCATATTTTGCTGACTTGATAATGATCTTATCAACTGTCCATGCGAATGCAACTTTCCACGGCGATTCACAAAGCACTGATACGTATGATATGTCTAAATGATAGCAGATATTTAGTTGATGATTCTGAATGAATTTAATCGCTCCGTGGATTAGGTCTTACGTTCACACTATGCAAAGTTGTGTAAAAGCTGTTTAAGAATGCGTGTAATTATTCTTTAGACATAGAACTGAAAATCAGAATTCGGGCAAAAACAAATCTTTTTTAATGTTGCTTATAAAAGATATAATCGTCTTTACTTATAATCGATTTTAATTGGTTATTGAGACTTACCAAAGCTTCTTAAGCATGCAATCATTGAATTCAGACTGTATATAAAACGTGGCATAACGTTACAGTGGAGAAAAACTAAGATAGACAAAAGCGTATCATATTTGGTCATGCGTTTTCTTGCTACTGTGTATGTACGTGAGTGGTCATTAAACAGAAGTACATTTATATTTCTTGAACCAAAACAATCTTTGGATAGTCTTTCATGGTCAAATTGGCATTTTATCTTTCATGATGAAAAATTTCATTGATCTTGATCCGTTGTTTGTTTAAATGAGTTACTGCTTTAATCTTAGATTGGATATCTTCTCTCCCTTTTCTAAAACGTATTCAATAGTAAACAGTAGTACAAATAATAATAGATAGACGTGAAGCCGTCATATTCGTGTTTTTAAAAGTGTCCCAATTCATTGGTTGCTACCAAGAAAATATACTGATTATTAGTCCTTAAATTATTAAAGGTATATGATTCTTGAAGAGAGCATTTTTTATCCGCTGAGGTTGAAAATATATATTTAAGCTTAGATTTGTTCTTGATAGTCTGTTTTTGCAAACACCAAGTCTGTGACTACAAAGATGAGGCCAAAAGCTTCTAGATTAAGAAAACTTAGTTTTTAACAAAGTTAGCTAACAGCTATTCAATAAGTGGTACATGTTACGCAGCATGGAAATACTATATCCCATTTATACCCTGCTTCATCTTACCCACGCATAGCTTTAAGTTGCACCAGTCTCTTAGCACTGGCTAATTCAAACCTTGACAATCAACAAATGTTCGTGTTGTGAGTGCAGCGCCCTCTTCGGCAATTCTCATATGATTTCTCTTTGAACTATCGAGATCCTCCCGGCAGGTTTGTCGGCGAGCATGGAAAAGTTGGGAGAAAGCGGCAAGACCTATCTTCGCAAGCCATAAAGGCTGGCGAAAGTACTGTCCATACATCAGAAGATGACCCTGTTGGTGTTCCAAGGTGCGGTGAGTTTTGGTGATTAGGGGTTTAACACCGCTTTCAAGAGTATTCTATTTATATTCATATCATGGCTGCTAGTATTATTACAGGAAAAAGGCAGCAACACTCCTGTGGCTATGCATCACTGTAAAACCTGCGAGCATCGACTAGAACTAGTGATCTGCGGTTGTTACTGCGCTGAAATTCAAAGTAGCATTGCATCAAACCTAACTGCATGTAGAACAGTTCTCTACTGCAGACAAAGCTGCCGGGCCCCTAGCAGGATTCGAACCCGGAAACGTTTGATCAGAAGCTGAACGAGCTAACTACTACTCTATCCCAACTCCCTGATGGTCCAACGTAAAGGTGTTTCCTACATCACACGTATCGGTTTGTTTAAGACGAATCACCTGCCCAACAGCAGGAGCCTTAGGTAACTTTAGCCTTTTTCAACAAGGAGAAGTCCCTTCATGATCTTTAGGAAGAAAGCAGGTATTCTGTTTCAATCACTTTATCAACAAGATTGATTGGTGGTAGGTAGATAACCTCATGATGTCATTGAGATATGTTTCCTATTCTCGTGTGACTTGTACTGGTGTCTTATTGATGAGCTACCTGCCAACACTGTTGTCTTATACACCAGTAGTCCTATCAGTGAGCAGTGATCAATCACTGAGCTTGAACATTGTGAAAGATAACACATACACATCCATTACAAGTTGCTGATTGCTAAGATGTGTTCTATCATTTTATATACTTTTCTTTGTTGTTTTTTTCTTTCTTTCTATTAGTTCCTAAGTGGTACATAGTCAATGAAAGATATTGTATATAGACAGTGAAGCATAAACATTTGCTAAGAAACTAATTATTTCTGAATAAGAGTGAACTGCATTTTGGATAAATTTGTTCATTTAATTATTTCTGGTTGATATATTTATTTTCACAATGAATATCTCTTCTAAAAAGTTATTGTCCTTTCTAAATTTTGGAATAACATTTTTAATATTACATAGATTTATATATCTTTTGGCAGATATGATGATTTGATTAATTAGAACATTATGTGTTGTAACGAACCAAATAATATATTTTGATATTTTTATTTTCTGTGATAGGAAGTTATGAATCGAAACTATGTATGTATGGTTTCACAATATTCCCAAAAAAATGACAAATACGTTCAGAAACAACATGACAAAAAGTACAGAGATCATTGTCAACAAGGTTCATTCTCGATAACTCTATTTTTGTACAAACAACTCATTGCAAAAATCTGTATTGAAAATCAAGAAGTTTATCAACCTTCATACCATACGTGTAAGAATTGAAATTGGTGTGCAAGTCAATTTCATTGTTATCAAATGTCAATTCCCACTTTTTACAGACATCAAGGTTATAATTTTTGAATTCAGTTTATCATAAAAAGGTCTTGTGTCTTTAGCAAACTTAACTATATTTCTTTGGTAAACACTGATTTGCACATTATGGAACGAGTTCGTCTTGTGTTTCTTATAATAATTTTCCATGAATCAGGTATATTGTGAAGTAAATAATTATGATCTAAAATTGTATCTTGTTATATTTTGTCTTAATCTCTTCGAAAGGCATAACTCCATATTAAAAACACAAGTCTTTTACTGTCAATCGGCCTTTGTTTGCCCAAGGCCTTATAAAATAGTAAGGATTTTAACAATTATGATTCAACCATAATGGTTCTGCCAAAATATCATCAATTTTAAGCATTTCACTTTTAAATGATTTACAATAGTTGCTCCAAACTTTCATAACATATTTCCAGGAAGGATCTTTAATATTAAATATTTTGTAAATATTCGCACCATATTTTAGAATGTCCTTAAAAGGTATGTTGCAGGGATTGTTATCCGATAGGTTTTTTTTACAGTAGAGTCGAAGAGAATATAACTTAAGGGCTTCAATAAAAATCTTTATATCAGCCATTCCCAGTCCCCCTTCCATCTTTCAAATTTTTAAGGAAAAGAATGATGAAGTCTTTAGACACTGTGTCAAAGGCCTATTTAAAATCAATAAGTATAAGTAATCCTAGGATTTTTCTTTCTTTTGTTTCAAACATGAGGTCATATAAAAGTCTTGTATTTTCACTTATGGTTCTACCTGGAATAAAGCCTGTTTGATTCCCATGTATGAGTAGGTCTAAAGTCTTTTAGGAGATTTGTAATACATGAACTAATAACTTTATAAAGTGCATTCAGCAGAGTGATTGGTCTCCAATTTGTTAACAGAGTTCTGTCTTTATTTGCTTTGGGGATGCATGTAATAACCCCTCATTTCATTGTCAAGGATAATTTGTAAAAGCTTCATTTTGAGTCTGAAAATCCAACCTTTATGGTCACTCCAGAAAAACTTTAAGAATTCAATAAGAACCATCAATTCCAGGACTTTTGTTATTTTCACATACTAAACAGCCGAGGCAATTTCATCCATTTCAATCACTTTTTCAAGTTCTTCTTTTAATTCGTAATTCATTATTGGTGTTTTAATATTTTCTGAATGGTCATTTTCCTCAAGATAAAAAAGTTTAGTGTTTTATAGATGGTCCTTAACTCTTTCAAGATAAAAGTATAATCAGTGATAACCTCATTTTTGTCTGAAATGATCTTATGTATTGATTTACTGACAAATGTTATTTTTGCCAAATTGCAAAAGTATTTAGTTGGTTTTTCTCCTTCTTCATACCATGAAATGCTATTTCTCATCTGGATTTTAATTCTTCTTCTTTGATTTGTTCTAATTCTTCCTTATATTTTGAAAGTTCAGCCAGCATTGACTCATCTATAGTCTGGAAATCTGTCCTAATATTGTCTTCACAATCTTATATTTTGAATTTCAAATCAATAGTCTTATCATGTTTATTTTTTTCAGAAATGAGGCGTAAGAAATAGTTTTTCCTCTTACTTTCATAAGAAATGATTCATAAAATAAACACTCACTTATTGTAAGTTCAGTATTTGCATGGTTTCGTACTCTTTTCATATTCTTCAATTGTTTCTTTTAGAATTTCTATTTACCAATTCAGTGTATTCAGGATGAGGTAGTAGTGAGGTATTAAATTTTTAATAGCCTTTAACTCTTTCCTGGTTAATAGTATTAGAGAGAATCAATTATATGGCTGAATGGTCAGTTTTATAGCCTGGGAAGATGTCAGCATATTAAGTTATGTCAAAAATGTCTTGAGAAATCAGGAAAAAGTCCAAACTAGCTTGTTTCCTTGTATTCTTTTTCCACTATGTCTATTTCTTTGTGAGTTTGTTTGATTATCTCCATACATCCAAAAGGTCATAATTTTCTAAAAGTTCAATAACAACCTCTCTTGATTAGGGATTATTTAGATGTTTGTAGTTTTCTAAGTCAATTGAGGGGTCTAAAACTAAATTCCAATCTCCTACAATCACTATCGACTCCTTGTCAAGATATGTTTTGGAATAGGTTTACACATATATTTGGATCATCACTATATGGTCCATACCAGTTTGTTAATGTAAATCTTCTATGTTCAGCCGTAATATCAGCGATAATATAATTCCCGTCATCATCTTCAATTGTTCTGTGAATAATGAGATCAATGTCATTATCAAAGAGAATTGCAACACCCCTTGAATTTGATCTGAAAGTTGCAATAATAGATTGCAGACCCCATTCATTTCGCATAATATTAACATATATTTTAGCTTGAATGATATATTTTAGTTACCTTTTTTTCTATACAAATCCGTTACGCCCCTTCGTTTATTTCCCCCCTAGTCCTCTACAATTTACTGAAATAATTTTCATCTTTTTAATATTATCTTTTGTCATTTATTGTACAAGCATCTCTTAATAGCTAGGCATGGTTTAGAATGACAAGGCAGTGGAAAAAATTGTGGATTTTGAATATAAAGAATCAAGTTGAGGAGGCAAGAAAGTCTTTGTTGTCAATGTTATAAAGATCAAAAGAAACCAGATGGGAACAAGTTTTATTTGTGAAAAGAAAAGAAAGATAACAAAATAATAAACAAAGAAAAAGGGAAAAACATAAAAGCAAAAATGAGCGGGGCATGCTCCTTGTCTCATTACTCGATAATATATAAATTAAGTCATCATATGTACACATGATGCAAAGAAAGATAAAAGTAAATTTTTACAAAAGATTCAAAGTAAACTGCGCACGAGTAAATTTATGATTTATTTTATGAATGTGTTATTTTAAGAGAATTGCTTCAAAAAGAATCTACTTTACAGTTAGATTAAACGAGTCCAAGTATTAAAAAAATTGCAGTGTGTGAAATCACATGCATGAAGGCAATAATTTTCTGAAAACAATTCTAAACATTGGAAATAACCGAACCTGTGATAACAGAAAACTAATATATTGAAAACTCGTTCATTAAACTTAGGTTATCAAATAAATTAAACTGATACTATATAAACTAATCTTTCAATGATATTGAGCGAAAATTCATATTATAAAATGGCAATGCAGTGTCGATGCCGTTTGTACCGGTTCACATTCAGACAAAATTGATAGCTGATATTTTGCAAAGATAGAATGTCGGAGTAGTCACGTTGCTAGAAAATCGTGAAAACGTGTATCGTTTGAGTATTTTAAAACGCATTACTATAAAAGTTTCTCACCCTGAAAAGATTTCTCAATAACAGTTGATTCTGTCTTTCAGTGGTAACTTTAGATACTTAAAAGTTTTTAACCTTTTTCCAAACATTGCACATTTTCAGAGTTAACTTTGACTATGTGACTGTTTGACAGCGAGGAAATTAATTTTGTATTTTAAAAAATCCTCATTTCTGATAATTGAAAAAGAGTTGTTTTCGGCCAATGAAAGCACACAGATAAATAAAACGTTTTTTGTCACACAGGTCTTTTCAATGATATGCACTCGCTTATGGTGGATGTGTTCTTTAAAGAAGATTCAACTTGCAAAGTGCATATAGAAGATAAAGGCTGGTATTATGACAGAGGTTATATATTTATGACGGCGCTACCTCCTTTGAGAATGAATTCAGTTTCTTGCCACTGAGCATACACTTTTAAAGACATTGACTTCTTAAACAAATAGAACGTCTCCCTTACATTTATCATTAACTGTAAAGGTAATATTTACTTTTCATCCCACCCTTACTATGATAACGGTTTAAATCAGAAAATATTATTCTATTGCTTTATTCAGTTTCAAACGACCTAATGTGGTAAAGGTTTAAGATCATACATTTTTAATAACGAACTTGATGTCAAAAGATTTTATGTTGAAGTGTCAGCAATAACGACAAATTAAATGAGAGCAATGTCATTTTTCTTCATTATTAAATTTCTTAAATTAGCTGAAAAAAAGTATTCCCTATATTAGATTTCAAACAGTCAATGTGGGTTTCGAAGATAGAAATCGATGTAATTGTAAAGCTTAGACATTGTTTGTCATAATAGAAATTCTAAGCCTGTTGGATCAATTGAGCTTTCTATACTTGCTCAGATGTAGGTCAGGTGATGTGGGGTTCAACGCCGCTTTCAAGAGTATTGTTATAATCATTGCAGGGAGAAAGTCCGAGTCACTTTTGTGGTTATATAAAAGTGGTAAACCTGTGAGCATGCGAACTATGGTGGTACTAAATTCTCAAATGCTCTGGCTTTACTTTACATTCGATGTAAGTGATGACAGGCGTAGTCACTCTGCGGTGTGGTGGATGCAGTGTTAGGAAGGTTCTGTCCTAAAGTTATTCAAATCAAATTTTGATATTGATAATACAAGATTGGCAATTGGACCTTTCTGACACTTTTGTTTAAGACAAAATATGATTTTTTAAAAGGCATATGAGATAGGATTTGCTATATTGTCTCTAAAACATTGTTCAGTAGTCACATATTGAATATGTATATTCATTTGTTAGATGTTCGCCTGGTAACACCAATATTGTTGTAAGTTCGACAAGAAATCGACGTACAATTGGTCAGCTCTAAACATAAGGACATCCTCGGTCACCCAGAGATTAATGTTCCAATACATATCTTAATAATCCCTTGAAACATCAGGAACATCTTTACTCAAATTACCCGCCTTTGAGACTTTTTATGGAACAATAACCAAATAAAACATCTTGAAACAAGTTTCGGAAACATGTTTTTGTTAACCCTGAAATTTAAACAGTCCATTAGATGGCATGCTCAGATATTCACATTGGAGATTTGAAAAGACACCTTCTCACCTGATTGGTTGAAAATATGAAAGAAAGAGCTTAGAGCTTGAATTTGTAAGCCAATTACATAAGACTAAAGCGTCTTACGACGCGTCTTTGGAGAGGTTGGCAGGTCTAATGGACGCAGCAGTTTCATTGGCTTACTCAAATTAAGGGCGGGTAATTTCAGTTCAGATTTCCACGGTGAAAGTCCCCGGTGTAATTAAGCGAAGAGCATTGGAACATATAAACCCTGATGAATACATCATGGTCTGGGGTTCAGTTTAGATGTAAAACTTATTTGGTAGTTTACATGTTATGATGAAAATTTTTCCTTAAAAATCACAGATCATCATAAATTTCATATTATAATATCATATATAAAATAGATTACTTTTGATGAATTACATAGATCGTCTATCAGATGACATTTTTTATCAAAATAATTTTCATGACATTTCAAGATATATTGTCCTGAGGTAATTTGAAACTTGAAAATGAATAACATTTTATTATGATACTAAATGGGTTTTTTCAACTTTCAAAACTTTTTTTTTTCAAAACTTAAATATCAGGGAATTACAACTCAGTTACACTAGCAATTATATGAAAGTAGGTGTGTGGAAAATTCACTTCATAATTCATAATCGACAAAATGGTAACCCCAAAGATTCTTCTTGCGTGACTGAGGAGAGGAAGCTAGCCATCTAAGCTCCTTAATATAAAGGTGCACATAAGTAACCCCCGCGTCGTAATGTTGTGTGTATGAAAACCATTTCACTGGATCCAACGTACGTTATGGTGAATCTTTTGTTGATGATAGACTTTAAAAATATCATTACACATGCAAATGTCAGGTATAGATTAAGAAGCTAACATGCGAGTGTGTTTTAGGATGGCAAATAACCTGCATTATTTAAAGATTGTAATTAGTGAGCCTTGGCCAGATAAGTACGTAGAGTTCATATTTCTTATGAAGGATATTTACCATAAAAATTTTTTACGAGCTTTTTAATAAGCTCCTAATTATAAAATGTCATTCTACCATTATGCGGAAACATATTCGAAATTATTAGAACAAATGTTGAATCTGTTGTATTCGTACTACATGTACGGCTGCATGTCTGAATCGTAGTGCACATATCATGTAAGTTGAGTTTCGTTTCAAGGTCAATAGAATAGCTTCAGCAAGACTGACAATGGATCACCCACTCTCCATGTGTGAAATAGCCAGTCTGGCCTCTCGTGCAAGAATTATGATTTTGGCATATTGATGTAGAAAGAAGGGGTCTCTTTTTCGAAATTTCGATTAATTATTTCGTTAAATGTCAAATAAAATATCGACTCTCTGAGATTAAAACCAACATAATCACATTGAATTTGTGCTAAGGAACAAACGTTATTAATTTTTATTGAAGTTGATACCTTATAAAGGATTTATGTAGAAAAATAAGAATTAGTGTTTTCGGAATTTTGACCCCTGGTCACTTCAATAACCTGCCAAAACTGTTACGGGTAATTGTGGGGTACGATAAACATTTGTCTAAAAGAAGAATGGATCTGCATATGTGTATCGAAATTCAATATTATACGTTTCTTTTTCGCAACGCTACGATACCTCAAAGGCATCTCAAAGTACATGATATTTGCACTAGTATAATCAGGTATGTGAACAAACTTTTGGCATGCAGCTGTAGTGGTACGCTACCATGTACAAGAAGACACGTTAAACACCCTCCGTCACCAACTCACCGCAAATCAACCCTGGGAATTTTCATTTAGTAAACTGGTACTTACACTACCCGTCCGTGTGTCTTTTCACGACGTATATCCTAATGAAACGGTTTAATATGAGATCTTGGAAATACACTTGTGTCAAAACTGTACTTTTCAGCGCTTGTTTAAGAACTTAGATTTTGAAATCAACCTTACCACCCGATTCGTTATGAAATAACAGTAGCTGTAATTGAAACGAAATATCCCCGATGCATGACGTATTCATTTAATGACTGATTTCAGTTTATTAATGACCTAATTAGGTAATTATTCATACAAAACATTATTTACATGTAGGCTATTTATATCATATAAACATAATATACCAAAAATTCAAATATCAATTGAAGGATACCATTGTAAAATGATTAAATGATATATCTATAAATCTACCATAGTTTCAGCCGGGGAATATGAAACATCACATATTGCACTATTGACACATTGCTTTTCATACTGAATGTAAACAGAGTTAACAGATGAATTTTCATCTCTATGGTATTACTCCCATTAGGGGTCAATCTATAATATATGTTTTATTATGATAACACGACATCTTCCATGTGGACAGGCCGACGGGTAGAAGCCACGCCAATTTTAAGTCATTCTGGGATCTATTATCTATCTCTCACAGTGCCTTTCTGTCTTCACTGCCCACCATTCGATCCCTTTTCCCCCATGATCTGTCCACTCTCTTGTGAGCGCGCGTTGAATGACAGAAATTTTGTTGAAAACACGTTGAATCACAGCTTACTCACTCCCTCAAAATGCATTTATGGAAGATTAAAAAAACCCATAATGACGATCAGCTTAGTTTATTGCTTTAGTTTTATTTTCACACCACAAGCATATCACATGCAGACTAAGCAAAGTTTTAGTTAGACAGTTCTTGGCCAGTTACAAACTGTTTTTAGTCATTTTCATACCCCTGCCTTGCAGTGCAAGCGGGGGTGTAACGCGTTCATTCTGTCCATCTGTCAGTCCGTTCCAGAACTTCCCACGGAGCAAAACTCCGAAACTATACATGCTTGCTTCACCAAAGTTCATACACATATCAGTCATGATCCCTTGATGTGCCGTTCGAGGTTTAGATTTGCATATGAATTTGGATTCATATAACTTAGGCCGCTCTATCTTAACTTTCTGGAACTTTTTATGTGCTCTTTGGATTATTCAGTGAGAAGGCTGTTGCAGTTGTGGAGGCGGGACACTAGGCATTTGACAAGGATTTGTACTTTTTCTTTGGTGATATACTTTCGGATCGTTCCGATCGTACGAATTTGAATAGCATCCTGCACAGATGCTCATCTTGTTCTGACATAGAGAGCACAGACTGGAGTTGCACTCCAAGATCATTCACTTAATGGGAAGATACAGGCTGAGCAAATAGCACATGCTTCACCTCCAGCTTGTCTATAATATTATGTTGTTGACTTGCGATCAACAAGACCTCAGTGTTATCCTGAATTAGTTTTAGATTGTTGATTGTTATTCATGATTAAATTTCAGAAGTACAACTTTCTAGTGTGTGTAAAGTATCAGAGAGATATAAGGTGGAATCTGTTTATCAATTAAACGTAATCAGCGTAATAAAATGAGGACTATCAAATTTGTCAGAGATGGTTTTGATATGGTTGACAGAAATAAGAAAAGCACAGGGCGAATCAACAAGCTTTGTTGGGCGCCACAATTAAGAGAGCACTGTCTTCAAATAACTCTGCAATATATCATTAACAATACAAAGTCCAAAGTTTGATGATCGTTGACCCCCTTTTCTCGTTTGCAATCCAGAGATGGTTATTCTGTTTGTCGCGGTTTAGCTTATGTTGCACTATTGCTTATTTCAGGAACTTTCAATGAAAATAAACGAGACATTCGCAAACAACATGGTTAAAACACGCTACTTTCAAATAAACTTTTTTCTAAAAGATGCTCCTCATTTAATGAGCGTTGTATTAATTACTCTGGAAGCGAAGACTAACATGGATATTGTGTGCAATATTGTGAACAAGGTGGATGTGTGTTGGTACTGCAAAATAATTCCAAACGTTCGTATGCATCAAGGTTGACAAAAGGATTCAAAGAAATAAAATGAAATGTTTGTGAACATGTAATATGAACACGAATTCCAAGTGAATTGAAAATAAAATGTGTGGATTCCGCCTTGTTTTTTCTTAATTATGTTCATGAATCTGTGTCATTTGATATTCGTTTAATACATTTGGCATATTTGATCATTTATCTTTTTTAACGTGAATTACATGTTCGCAAGAAAATCTTACTTCAAACGAAAATAAATTCTAAAAAATATCAAAAGTCACACATTGAGGCAAAAGGTAATGTAGATCCGTAAGCCGAGGGTAATGTTTTTTTCGAAGTTCGATACGGTGGACATGGGGAGGCGTAGCTAGATATGATCCGAGATGTTAGATATCTAAAGGTTGGAGGTTGGCTATCTGATAACCAACCTCTCAGTTGCTCTGAGATTAGTTATCTAAAACCGTAACAGAAATCTTTACCGATAAACTATGTAACCTAGACGATGTAAGTGAAACTAAATAAAGAATCGTCGGTAAACAACATGTATTGCATATGACACTGTGTAGGTTTTGAGATGCATGTTATTAATAGGCAATGTGGAGTTTGTCAGTCCTATAGTCTGTTACTGCAGGGGAGGAGATGTCGTTATCTTTATGTCATATACTTTTAAGTATTTTTTTTCAACTTTCTGTGTCTATATTTTCTATATCGATAATCGATTAACAACAGATATAATGAAAATGGGATCATGGGAGCTATCGCATGAGATCCTGGCCCCGACTTCTCGACTTTTCATGAATGTGAATTTAGGAATTAAAGATATACACTGTCCTTTTAGCTGATTATGTGCGATAGAGAGAAGAATTACAGTTTAGTTCACTAGTAGACCCCGCTTTTTCCATGGTCATATTATCTACATAATAAAATACCAAACGAAGTAAAACTTAAATAAAAATAGCATATTGTTTTATAGATATGTTGGTCAAAGCCAAGAAAAAATATCAAGGGGTCATCTTTGACCTGAGTATCAAGTTTCATCTTGGTGGAGATAGATGCCTTCATGAATTGAGTCATTCAAATAACTATGGAGGATAATAGTAAACATTTTCGTCAATATTAGTCATTTTGAAATTCACATTAACAGTTTTTTCTTCTGTATTAACATGATATTGAAATGCTGATATAGATATCGTCAAATCCAGGTGGGTCCACTTGTAAGATTTTATGAGCGCTTTATATGTAAGCGTTTTACAATGAGAACGAAAAACTGAGGACGTTTGTATGAATTGCATGTATGCCAATGAGAGACCGAAGTCTACAAGAGACACATTTTCTTATCATGATTAGTTTGTCAAGTTTCATTGAATTTGAACAATACATTAGAGTATCCGGTCAAGCGTATCAAAAATGTGAGTGTCGGCGGGCAGACGGATATGCTGACAGCTATATACCGCAGACTACGTCGTAGCATGAGCCTGTAACGAAGACATATACATATGTTTTCTTACATGATATGATATTAGAAGATATACATTTTTGGATTCCAGATTCCTAAATAGTTTGTTTTTGCAATTGGTTTTTAGAATAAAACGTGATCTTAAAACGAAGTTACAGATGCAATTGGCTCCACTTAATTCGAAGAGTTAACGAAAAGAATTTCAATAAACATTAATGTACTTGCTGTAATTGATTTGCAGTTGCAACGGGCGTTTGAGCATGTGATTTTCCAAAATTCATCAATTTAATGCCTTCCCTAGTTTAGAGACGATGAATTTTTTAAGAAAATCAATTTGCGAATGATTTTCTTCTTGCAATTCTATGTTAACCTTTTTATCATTCATGGTTTGTTTTAAGCACCATTTACATCAGAAGTAAATTAACGGTTTTCAATTGAATTACAGCGATAATTGGGGTTTAGAATTACTCATAAATACTTTCTAATGGATAGCGGTCATTATAATCCAAAGTGGATGCAATGCAGTTATATTTCGTGAAAGATACAAACTATACAGGGTGTTTGGCGATACAGTTACATTCAAACAAATGCTGATTATTCGGTCGAATCCAGCCTTTGAATTTTGAATGAACATATATATGAAACTGATTTTCTCAAGTACGTTAAATATATGTTCAGTTATGGGAGGACATTTGAAATCGGCAAAACAAAGCTTCATGCAAAAATGGTTCACTTTGTTCTTAATTCTATACGTCTATATACATTTTCATAATCAACGCACTTTGAGAAACTACTCGGCATTGCAAAGAGGATATATATCAAAGAAATGGTAAAAAAAGAATAATTGATTCATTTCCGACACTTTGCACGTGGTGGTGGTGATCATACAGTCCCCGTTCGAGGAAAGGACTTTTCTCTGGCTTAATGAATTTCTACTTCGGTCGTGGAGACACACTTCTGGCAAGTATTGTCCACTACTGGCCTACTTTGGTTCAAGGCTTCTCTGAAAGTGTTAATTCAATTAGAGACTCCTTGGCATATAGTTTACACAAGGTACTTCTGAGTTTAGCTTATTGACCTACAAACCATGGTTATATTTGGACGATAAGGATAGGATGATGAACTTTCCAAACTTTAACATTGAACTTTATTGTTCTCGTGAGGTCGGTAACCATTTCACCAGCTATTTTTGCACGTTCAATTTTAATGAAATTAATAAATTTGTACCAGTTTAAATTGCACTCAACAAACCGTTTTTAAGCTAGTGAACAAACACATTATAAAATCTGTTTCTTAGGTGACACTGAGTATTCTTGATTATATTTTTCTGTGTCTTAAATAAGAGCCAAAATACTATATGTGCTAAGTTAAGTTCAAATCGCCCCTGTAAAATTGTATATTTATCGCAAAAATGCCCAAATTATGATATTATTGATTTACGAAAAACGGCCATATAAATGTCAGGAAGTCGAAATTCTGCGTCCAATTTACATATATTTTAGTCAAAAGACCAATTGAAATCTCCCATTAATATTTGTTTTCGTGTCTTCTGTAAATCAGTTTAAAAAATTACGTTTGAGTCATTGACGCGCGCCATTGTCCGGTTTTCGATCACAAATCACGACTTCAACCTGTTTATTGTCACTATACTGAACTTATAAGCACTTAGATGGTGATTTTCAGAGGAATCCAACTCTTCTCGATAAAATAAAACTATTTATGAAGTTTGAAATACTGTATTTGACTCCAACAACATACTTGTATTTGTATACAAGTAAGTTATTTTGAAAACCAGCATTCACTAAACATAGTATCTCAATTATTTTATCTGAACACTATAAGTCATTGATACATGTTCGAAATAGTCTGAATATGAAGTCATGTTTTGACTAGTTATTAAATATTTTAGGATTTATTTGTTGACAGCCAATAAAGTTTAATGAGAAAACTCGATTGCTTTGACTGAAGACAACAATACTTTTCAGTGTTTATAATTCAAAACTGATTATAATCATTGGATCATCAGTGACTTATCTCTATTCAAAACTCGGTTTCGAAGGTGGATATGTGCCTTGATATCAAGGTACTGTAGGAGGTTCCAGGATATCGGATGGCAGAACAGTACCATTTTGTGTGTGTCTCGAAAAGATAGTGATAATAATAAAGTGTTCTTTTTCTAGTCAGTATTAGAATTGGGAGCGTTCTTTGTGTTCGGTTGAACAGTTTAGTAATTATATTATTTTACTGGAATGTCATCAAATGATCACATCTGCCACAAAATCAAATTAGTGAAACTTATTCTTGAAAGAGTTAAATAACATGGAAGTCAATGGAAATTAAACAAGTGACGACTCACTTTCGTCTAGATATAATGTCGCTATAACCCATGTTGCTTAAGTATCGTTGCAGTTGACAAATTCTGAAATGTTCACCATTAATCACTTTAAGACCCCTAAATGGTATCATTGTAAATGTAAGATCAGATACGAGTTAACCACATATGGGAGTGTTGACTCCTCCAGACGCATCGCATGTCACAAAAAGCTAGACTGCATCAGAGTATTGATCAGGTTGGTCCGACCCGACTCTCTGTTACAACCTCGGCATACAATGTCGGCATATAAAACTCGGATAAAGATTCGTCGATATCTAAATGACAAGATTGTTATCATTCGGTATAGATGAATTATTTTTTCTACCAAATTATTATTATTTTGTATTGACGTTTAATTGTTTTGCCTAGCTATGTTTAATTGCATGCTTTTAAAACCTGAAGAATATAGTCATCATTTTATTACCACTGTGAATTATAGATGTAAAAGATTTTATACAGATCTTTCTATCAAATTGAATTCAATTCAATTGAAAAACGTTTCTTTTCAATTTACCTTTTCAATTTTAACGTGTTTCTAATCAATTTGGGTTATGCTTTTTAAGGGGTTTTACAGAGTTAATTTTCGAGCTGGTTAGAAGAAAAAAATATGTATAGAATTGTAATGTATTTTACTCAATTATTTCAAACTTGTCGTTAACCACACTTCCGTCCACTAAAGATCTTTAAAATGTACACTAAAATCTACATCATCAAATTAAACTGTAATGAAATAATACTTTGAAAAAAGCTTCTACCGAAAATAATTCTCAATAATTCATGTACCATAGAAACATGAAGAAAACGTATTAACAATGATGTACACGTATATTAATTCTTTGATTGAATAGCTCAAACACTGATGAACAATGGACTGTGCTCTGGCAATATGTTTATACAAAGTATGGCTTGCGATTCGGTTTTACCATAGCATTGCATCAGGATGAACAACGATGTGATAGCATAACGTTTTAAAACAATGTATAAAACAATATGATTAAACATTGATGTAACTCAATCGCAACACTTATATGCAATAAAACTATTCTTATGGTTGACAACTTACTTATTTTGAGAATGCGACAATCATTCTTTTATAGTATAAATTCTTTAATAGAATAAATGTCATCCATAGCAATAGTTCTTTATGGAATATTTGTAAACAAGCTGATTTCAATGTTTGCAATGACAATAATATTCTGTATGATATTTATAGGACAATTTATTTCTATTTTTCCATCCATTATAATCTTAGAAAAATGTACCTGTTCCTAACACTGCAAATGGAAACATGCATGTATATAAACAATTCCTACTTCAAACGATAATAACATGTATATTTTGATAAAATGAAAACGGTTTTTTTGCATACAAAAACGAGGAAAAAAGCTAAAGAGGACATCTTATGACTAATTATGTATATTCATATAATCTACCTCCTGTTAATTGTCTGTGCTTGTTGCCTTGATTATGATAGGTGATTGTGTATCCCTGTATTTAGGCCCATATATGATATTGATAATCATTGTGGTGATGACAAGCATAAAAACACTGATTTTAGCTAAGAATGGTTTTATTTACTTCTAACAGTTCTATGTTACAACACATGAAGTTGACACATGAAGTGACATAAAATATCAATATGATGAAGCTGGTCAACGGTGCTGCCAAAGGGACATAACTCCAACAGACCATTGGCAACAACAAAAACGAAGAGCGGGAACCCTTTCGGAATATCTACATTAGATGCGAATATGCTTAAATTAAAACTTTTACTTCAACTACTGTGCATTTTATATTCAAAGGTATGTATTAATAGAATTGGTATTTTAACGTATTCACTATTAACACGATGAAACACTTGATCCACCAATAACTAACTATAAGTATCTTCACCACATAAGGTATAACTTGTAAAGGATTTGTAATAAATATTGTCAAAAGTAAAAATGACATTTTTCATGATCAAAATGATGTATTTACATACATAACTATCATCACACGTACACTTTGATTTGACTGCATCTAAATTAATATTTTTTGAGGATTTCTACAAAACTTTCAAAAAACAATGGCAATCCATAATTTAGCATTCAAACTTGAATTTACTCAGCAATGTGAAATAACAGCCAAAACCATTTTTCTTTTGTTTACATTTCCATTAGTACCAAATTCACTTTAAACATACACAAATCACAAAGCTTTTAACCCTTGAAGATACATTTGTATACACTTAACCTTTGATTGACGTACAAGTGCTACGATAAATAATCATAATGAACATTATCAAACATTATCTACGCGACAATACATGATTGTTACCCCAATTAAACCAGGATTCTTTACAACAAAAGCTCTGGTTTCTTACCAAACTATTTACATGAATGTTCATTTATAAATGTTTTAAACTAAATTTCAGCTAATATTTTTGAAGTTTCATCAGCTAAATAGGACATATTATAACCAAATCGTCTCGCATACTGTGAACAAATATGACAGCGAAGGGACTGAAACGAGGAGAGAAATACAGTAGGAAAACCAGAACGGCGGAAGGTGATGGAAACAAGGCCATATGCGTAGTCAAAACGGCGAAAACGTTAGATTTATTTAGCGTCAAAAGCCCTGGACTAATCGGCGATTAATGACTATAAACGTAGATAGCATTTTAAAAAAATTAACTTACCAATGCACGTCTTAACGTTGTCTTCACATTTTCTTGTAACGACAGAAAAGTATTCTTATAACCTTTCCCTTTTCCAAAGGGCAAGTCGAATTAAACATTAAATATTACACATTAAAGAAACGTAATTCGTTTATTCCTTTTGAATATAACCTAAGGTAACGTAGTACGAAGACAGGACAATTTACATATTGCGATGTTGGGTCAAGTGAGTACATAAAAGTCACAAAGTTCTCTCCCTTGGAACATGTGACTGCTTGATCATGACTGAACAAAAGAATTTTAAATATGTACAAAGTAGACCTACAGCATTCGACTGCACCGAATTTCCACCGAATTGGTGATCAAATGCTTAATAAAGATATGACTGATATGCAAATTATGGAGTAAAAAAAATTTATGATAACAAGGCTTAAAACCTATTTCAAGGCTTAGTTTTAAAATACCATCCATAACGAAATAGGTTTATGAAAACACCGACTTATTAAAGTATATGTATTATTTAATTCCACCAATTAACTCTTTTTGAGGGTTTGCCAAAATTTATCATTTTTTCAATATTCTTTTGATTATATTAGTTTCCTGACTTAATGTTTTACATTATAATACAACATGTAACTACAGTATGTGTTCAAATGAAGATATGCTATTATAATCAGCCTCTTTCAACGTGATTTTTGCTCTAATTATCTTTAGGAAAAATATGCCTTTTTTATAAATGAGTATAACCATCGTGTTATCTAAAGTTGTGTCATTGGTAAAGTAGATTTCTTGAATCGTCAATTCTTCATCTCTTTATCCAAAATCTTCAGATCACTGGTGTTTTCTGAGCATTTTTCTCAACTTCACTGATTATGTTTCGACACTGGAAGGAGAAAAGTAAAATGTAAAATGATGTAACTCGAATGATAAATCAGGAATTTTCTTTTTCAATCGAATAGAATAAATGGTCCTTGAAATCAGAAGAATGATAATTTGAAATAGAAAGCAAGCAATAATCAAAATCAATGGAATACTCAATTAGACACAGCTTTTTCCTATACAGTAGTGTAATTAAATCGTTGATATTGTACGGCATTTTTGGCAAATCTGGCATCTGACTACAACAAGGAGACTATGAGGCTAAACGTGAGAAAGAGTTTTGAATGAAAAAGAAACTATCTTTTCTTTATTTTTTGCGTGTTTCATTAAAAATATGTACACTTTCTATTGTAGCCTATGACAGCAAGAGGCAGACGAACGATTAATTTTGAGCTGATACAAAATTCCACGATTAAAACCATGTAGTGATGGATACATTGTGTATGTCTATGATCCTTTCGATGATCTTATTGGCGGCATTTGATTATTGGAAGTAATCAATATCACTTGCTGAGCGCGACTGAAGATGCAGCATTCAGAGGACAAGCAAGTTAGGTACCAAATTGAATCATTGACGTCATACCAGTTTGATAGATTAAATTTTAGATGAAAGAAAGTTAGGAGTTTTGTTTTTCTCTTTTCCACATTGATAAAGCGAAATAGTAGACATGAAACTAGGATTACCGGTACCACAATGACGATAGCACTACACTATTAGATGGCGCCGTATCAAAGTTTCACAGCAGTATCTTTCGCGGCAGAGTAATGATTCAAAACATGAGAGAACGTCACCCTGTATGAATTACAGCGGACGTTGCTTAAAATCTTTAACATTACTCACCCAGTTGTAGAATGCGCCAGCTCCAGAGCTGGTGAGACGAACCTCATCTGAATCATAGTTGTCCAGGAGAGCCTTGACGTAGTGCGCCAGCTCCAAACTGATGCTGTTCACGTCGAACTCCTCAATCCTCATCACAAGCCCCTCCTTGCTGGAGCGGCGCATCAGCTGTTGGATGTAGTGCCATTTCTAGGACATGGTAAAAGGAAGCGGTAAATTATAGACATATTTTGGAATAACCGACATCTGGAAGTACATTGTATACACTGAAGAACACTTATTTTGAGTATGCTTAAATGCCTGACATTTAGGAGGATTTGCCTCCAGTGTATCTCCAGTTGGATAGGCAATTCAATACTGTACTTAAGCTCGTCGTCGACAATTAGATTTGCTCGTTTGTATACGATGAGCACAATCAAACAACAGTTTGTGACTTTTTATCCTTCTAAAATCATGGTATATTGTTAATGCATGTGCAGCCAGTATAGCCATTATTTTAGCATTGGTTACAATCGATTGTAACCTTACAACCAATTTTTGTAAAAATAAGTGTTTTGTGGAACGTGATCTTGAAGTCAGTCAGACATATGGAAGGTTAATTAATTGGATAGGAATAAAAGGTATTTGTGTTATCTTCAGCGTTGAAGAATTTGAAGAAATGCAAAATATGGACCAATTTCATCAGAGAACACTGGTAAGAATGATTTTAGTAGCCGAAGCTGTACTGAATTTAAGTTTAACAAGACAGACCCTGAGCCTAGACCCTCTCTCGCCGAGGAGTAGAAAGGTGGCCCTCATGACATCCTGCACCACCGGTTTGGGGTGGCTGTAGCTGTGTATCTCTGCTATGGTGGCCTGGTTTACAGCCATGATCTCATGCATGTACTTGTTGAGACGCTTGATGACAGAGCGGATAGTCTCAGCCTTTGCCTTCAGTTGAACCAATTTTGGGTTGGGGGAGACAACTCCTGCCTCACCAAGAACTTTATCTATTTCCGTGATCTGACGACTTTCTATTGCTTTTTCCAAGTCTGGAAAACAATGGTTTATATTCATATGCAACTATTTTACTCTTTATGTAAAATTTCATGGTTTTTTCATTTAAGTGAATTTTCATCAGAAAAAAAGCCAATCGTTCGTTGAATCGTTTCTGTTACGTACTATCACTATGATGGAGAACGTTACCTTGATAAAGAACATCTGCATGCTTTCCCCGAAGAGGTGACTTTCGATGTGATAGTGGTGAAACTGACTTTTCTCTCCCCTTTTCTTCTTTTGATTTAGGTGCCTAGGATCAGAATAACATTTTAACATTCAGTTTTTAAAGGCAGTATATATAACTTTGCATAAGGATACCGTTCTTATATCAATTGAAATACTGATTTTAATGTCTTCTTAACAGTATAACGCGAACAGTTTATATTCTCATTTGAAAACTACGTCACGGATTGCACTCCCGAAACTTTTATTACAACCAACTGTTGTTTCTAGCTCAGAAAGTGTCCACTTTGTAACAGAAATGACGAGGAATTTATTCCTCGAGTTATCTCTATGGGGAGTAAATGGTGTTAACATGAAAATAAACTGAACGAGAATGATTTTTATGTAATAATTTGTACAAACTTGACTTACATACCTGTTCAAAAGGGACAGCCAATTTTTCTTTATCAATTCTAAGATTTTTTTTAGTTCGTGAATTTGGTTGGTGTTGCAGTGAACTTGCTGTCCTATTTCGAGACATACGGTTGACATTGGATGGTCCATTAGGGAACAAGTGATTAACCCTTTTGGTTTCAGTCATGGACGCATCAATATGGTCTTCATTTGGAGTTTCTGAAGCATTGTCTGTGTCAGACAAACCTTTCTTAATCTTAATGTCGCAATAGGACACATCTTTCATAGTCGATTGTTTGAAGTCTTTGATTTTGCCACTTGGGTGGTTGGGCGAAATATTTTCTTTCAATGTCTCTGAAGGCAACTCTGCAACGTCATCATGCTTTGCATGTTGTTGGTCAACGGGAGATGTTGCATTCGATTTCAAATTCTGATGTGATGGACTGTTTACAGTTGGTTTTACCGTCTCCCTGCTAGAATGATTTTCTGAAGATGATAGACCTCGTATTGTTTCTGATGACAATGTATTTATCTTAGACGATTCTGTTTCAAGCCTTGGCGAACAAGATTTCTTCTCATTTGGGCTTTTTGATGGGGACGTTTCCTTCGTTGAATTGCTTCCCAAGTATGCATCCTTCATTTGTTGAAGCCGGGACTGTCGGCTTTCATCAAGGTTGGTAGTTTGCTCACTGGCGGATAGCTTCCTTGACGATCGTCGTGAATTATTTGGTGTAGAGTAGGGTGATGTCGAACGCGATCTTCTAGGTTCAGTGGATACTTTAAGAGCTGGTGAAACACCTCCTGGAGATTTGATAGCGCCAACACTCGCTTGACTGGTTTCTTTCAGGTCTCCACATAATTCAGAGAGATCTTCAACTTCATCAGCTTTTAGTTTGAAGGAATATGTTTTGTTTTTGGACAGTTTAGATCTTGGCGCACCTTCTGACTTCAAGTTACCATTAACCTCTATCTTCCCTTTTGTCGTAGTATCTTTATCTGATTTCTCGATAAGGCAATCATCAGAATTGAGAGATGAGAGTTGTCCAATGTTACCTTTCTTAACTACTTTTTCATTATTTGTCGTTGATGTTGGCACTTTACTGCCTTGAGAAGTGACACTTTGAGTTGCAACATGTGGTTTTCCTGTAGACCGTTTCGTCGCACCTTGTTTACAGTTTTCAGAGCTCTTTTGAGAGGAGAACTCTTTTTGCAACACTCCGTTTGTCATAGGTTTGCTAGTTTCTTGCATAGTGACTTTCTTTTCTTTCGGCCGTCTGTTTTCAGTGGTAATCAAATAATTCGCAACATTTTTGAAAGGTTCATCTGTTTTGTTTCTTGCATTGATTTCCAGTGCGAATTCGTTCGGCTTTAGCGTTGAGGGGAGATTAACTGTCACTGTTAGCTTGCCCGCTTCATCCCTACGTTGTTGGACAAATCCCTCTAATCTCTTGGTCGAGACTTCATTATGAAGTAAATTAGCCTGAACTGTAACATCCTTCTTCGTTATAAATTTGAAATCGATTGACTTTATTGAGTCAATGGTCACCACGCCACTCTCGTGAGACGAACTAAGCAGACCAGCCTGTCTGGCAGCCTCCCCGAATCCCCATCCAACGTCAGGAGTCTTCGGGAAAGGCTCACATGACGAGCCTACATTAGTACAATCTATTCTAAAATTACACAAAGGCGTGTCATTGTCAGAGAGAATTGTCAAGCGATGTTTTCCTATCGTTGGACAACGAACAAAGAAGATCCTGGAGCTTTGTTCATTTGTCAGAAACACATATCGAAAAAGTTGCTTCCTAAAACTCAAGGTTTTCTTCTTTTTCTGTTCTAAGTATAGTTCATACCTGAGATTTGCACTTTCGTTTGCTACCCGGAGATTTATTTCAGCTTGACCATCAGTTGCCGTTATAACACCCTTCAGATCATCTGGAAGTTTCAGACTGGATGAAAAATATTCGTTTTCAACCAGAGGAACACTTAAGAATTTATCCATAGTCCACGCCTCTCCCAACAGTTGATGTTTCTTGTCACACGGAAGACATCTGAAAATGTGTTGGTCTGGATCAGTTAAGAAGTAGAATTCATCCATAGAATACACGTACTCCAGTGATCCTTGTCTACAGTTTTTTTTACTTGACTTCCCATCCTTTTCAACCATATGCCATCGCCCATTGTCATAATTACCAATGGAAAGCATGGCCCATTTCGGATTGACAATCCTCCAGGAGCAATCAAGATACACAAGGTTCCAATATCCGTAAACACATTCAATATCCATATCTCCGACTTCATACGTGGCGCTCTTCACATTCCCTTGAACAACTATACAGGGAAGCTTTGCAGCTCTGAAATTAGAAGAAGACAATAAAAAGTCTTATAAGACAATCGCCGAATAGTCAGTACTCTTCCGAGTTTAAAGTTTTACAAAACATTTTCCCCAGGAAATGACTACTTGTAATTGACGTGTATAATCTAGTTACTTCTTTATCATCCACTAAGTGATCCAAACACTGTTCTCATGGTTTACAGAAAGTAACATACCTAGAATTAAGCATTTGTAATCGTAACGGAATCTGACCTGCAGAGCAAAGCGAAGAATTTTTCATAAGTTCCTCTCTCTTCCTGAATCAGTCTCATGTATCCAAGTGGAGAATGAGCATCCTTTACGTCATCGTAGTTGCCGTCCATTATGCGTTGGGAGGCCAACCATACGAAAATTGATCTGACCTTCTGCATGTCATTCTGAAGGCCGCTCGTGAGATGCTTGATGAGATCTTGGTAGGACGATGCTAGATTCCGTGGTGTCTAGAACACATGTACATGGTGAGGAATTCTTATTCGTGCTTGTAGACATTTGTAAATAAGTAATATATTACCTATTTGCAAACAATGTTAAAGCATAGGACCTTCGCCAAAACAGACCCTAATATGAGATTGTTCACAATGCAAAAAATACATAAAGAAATATATGTTTCATTCATTTTTGCCCAACACTTTTGATATCAATCACAACATCGTTTTAATGCTTCTTACATAGTAAAATCGATAAACGATTTACCAACTTACATTATCATGAGGCAGAGGACGTTCAAATTATAAATCTGTTGTACTAAACAAATCTGACGATTGCTATGGTCATTTGAAAATGCAAAATATAGTATGAAAACTATTATTTTATATTTACAATAATTTGGGTTATGGTTTTTAACAGCATGATAAAATCGCCTGAAAAGCACGGGAGCCAAATTCCTCTCTACTGTAGTTTATCGTTTAATCAAGTTTCCTACCGAACGGGCCTTTTTGTCTACATCCGTGAACAGCGAAGGGTTGAACACAATGGCTTTCTTTGTCTTGGGTGCCTTTAATGGCGGGTAGTTCAGTTCGGAATACGGTACATCGACCTTACGAGAAAAATAAATTATAAAGACATATTTGAGAGGCATTGTTGGAATGATAGGTATACAGAAAATTATATGGATCATCCGTCTTTATGTATTAAATAACTTCACTTTATTTGTCAATTGTTTTACTCTTATCATTGTAACCCACACAGCACTTGAACGTGTGTCGAAACGTCGAAACGTCGAAT
This sequence comes from Phorcus lineatus, assembly GCA_921293015.1. Classification (NCBI taxonomy): domain Eukaryota; kingdom Metazoa; phylum Mollusca; class Gastropoda; order Trochida; family Trochidae; genus Phorcus; species Phorcus lineatus. The sequence continues at coordinate 54,133,431 of OV121081.1, forward strand.
GCAATGAATAAAGTTTATTTTATAGTTTTCTCATGATTCTGATACAAAGACAAAATAATATCCATATTGCAGCGCTAATTACGAATATGAATCATCTTTCAAAAGGAATATTTTTGTATTGTGAAAAATTTGTTTGGAGTGAAGAGAAAAGTGTTACGTATTTTCAAATTAGATTGTTAATTATCAGGTAACTATTCTATATCTAATACATAATATTTCTATATCTTTCAATCGTTACTTACTTCTGGAAGTTCAATTGTTTTCGCTGATGCACTTGTCATTCCACCCATCATTGTATAAAATCTGAACTAAAGCATTTTGACGATTACCTCAACGTAATTGAGGACTGCAAAACAAGGGAATGTAAACATTCAAAACAATTGCTTTATCGTTTTTGTATACGAATAATGATTAGTAATGATAAAAGTTATTAAATTGGTTTATACAACTAAGCATTTGAAAAAACATTTTGCATTAGCATTAATACAGATATGAAGACGAAAATGAGTACTCTAGGCTAGTTGGGCTCAAACAAGAAATGCATGATACAAACTATACCATCCAATATTCGTCCTGAACGTTTAAATACATGTGAATACACAAATATTGTGAAATGCCTACCTGAATATGTATCAAGCCCATGCCTAAATTCTCTGTTGATGTATAGAGCTACACAAATGCTGAACGTTTTACAACCAGGTATATTAATTAACTGAACGTTCCTGATCAGGAAACTACAGCACTCACGCAAAGGTATAATTAAAGGAACAAGCCCTGTCTTGCCACCGAAGACATGAATTCTTCAAAATTTTATATTTATGTAATTGACACAACAAAAATACATTTCCTTCTTAATTATTTGTTTAAATATTTCCTAATTTTATCAAAAGAGATATACTTTTCAGGTCTTATAAAACAAACTTCAAAATAGTAAGTATGCTGAATCTACAGTTAAGGTAATTATATTTTTAAAAAAAAGCTTTGTAACCCAATGCTTTAACACTTCGACAAAAATTCAAATTAAAACGTATTTCTATGTAGCTTTAACTCCTTTTGTGTTTATTTCTTTGAACCAATTTAAACTACCATGTTAATAGCCATGGTCTGAATATCCATTAATCACTGATATTATCAGTCAGTTGTGAAATCGGATAAGTGTGAAAGGAAAATATTTCGTTTTCGTTAACCTTAAAACGCGAGGACGATTATATTTAATTGACGTAACATAGGAAACTGACTAAATATAAATGTCAGGTTGTGCGGAATTATGTAATTATATTTTAAGAGGGGTTTACATGTCCGAGACGAGTTTTTTTAAAGCTTCCATTATATTTTTTCACGAAACTTTTATTTCAACATCCTAAAGAACTAAGAGACAAAGGTGACTTTTAACGTAAACATTCTTTAAAAAAGCGACACTTTTTATTTTATACCTCACCAGATAGACGTTATGATGACATGCATTGAAAATATTAACCACTAAGTTGTTTACAACTTACTCGTACAATGAGATAAATGGTTTATGAGATTTAAACAGGTACTAAAATTGTTCTAAAAATTAAGTGTCCGTTTAAACGAAGTTTAAACATAGGAAAACAAACAAACTTTTCTGTTATTATCAAACTGATAATTGTCGAAAAATAAGATGACTCATATAATACAATCAATTTTGAGTTTGAAATATAAATAGTTTTCAGCATAACCCCTGTATTTTAACAAGAAAGGTGGTTGTCGATACTAACTGACTTGGACCCATTATAAAAGAGAACAATAAAGAAGCAAGTATACACTTTAAGGTATATGATCGCCGCAACACGTATTTACTCACATGAAATACATTCGAAGCTGTTTATTGGGCGTGGCTTAATTTCAGTTGTGTATCTGGGTATCAAGTGCATCTTTGAGGTTCCTGGCTTATATATTGACATTATTCTTTAAAACGTCAATTTGTAGTACGGTAACATTTCAAAAGTTTATCGTTCCGTATTTTTTTTCGTTACACCTCACAAATATGATCAAATTTGTTTTTGGGATAGACATCCGTTGCAAAAGTTAATTATAGCATACACAGGTCAACTGAAACAAAATAAAATGAATAACTCCATATGGTGGTGTCTTTTCTTATAATTATATCAACATGTATTTACTTTCTTTGTAGAAGGATCTAAATAATTAAAGTTGTGTCATTAGTGTAATTATTCATTTCGACTTTGATTTGTTTGACTGTAATATGACTGTGAGGATCATTACATATTTAAATTTTAAAGATAATGTTCATGTTGAACATTAAAACATATCTCACACCATACTGATATACAACATCAACATTCCACGATAATCATCAGCGCTAATAATTGCTTAAATATGCCCTAATTACTCTTGTTATTCCCTTGATATTGTTCTCTATTATTGTCCTGCAATTACAATAATTGACATTGATAATACCCTTAACGAGCACTCTTATATTGTCTCACTGCAAATAAACAATTATCTTGCAATAATTCATATACGAAAATATATCAAAATGGACACCATCAAAAACAACAGAGATAACATCATTGCAGATACGGTTATCTTATACATCGGAATATTTTCAAATCTGGGAGTTATTGTGCATCTTCATAAGACGTGGGTATCAAGGAACCGTGTTCAGTTCTATGTTCTATCTCTATGTTTCGCTGACTGCCTCGGACTTATTTTACGTCAATGTACTGAGATAGGGCTGCATACAACCAACACTTGGAACACAGGAAGTATCGGATGTAAAATTATCATGTCAATGGCACTATCAGGAACGTCTTTCCAACATTTTCTGCTAGTGTCATTTAATATTGACAATCTCATTACAGTGGTAAACAAACGATCCCCAAGATCGATAAGAATCATGTTGGTGATTATGGCTCTTTTAGCAACATGTGGTGGTATTGGAGCCCAGGTAATACTTTTCATTATACTGTTATTAAAGAAGCTATTCTAAATAAGCCCTATCATGTAATGAGTCGAGTTGATTTCCGTTTTGTGTATTTACGTTACAGTTAAAAGAATATGTTCCAAACCCTTTTGTAAGTTAAATTATTGAAATTCACCGTAGCATTACCATTAAGTGCCTGAATATCCCTCTGTGGAATTGTCCTTGATAGAAACTACAAACTGATTTCATGTATTTTAAAGAGTAATATTTACAGGTGTATAGAATAATAGCACGTAAATGAGAAGGTATGAGGGGGTATTTCTTCTCTTGGTGAATAAGATGCTCATCTCTATTTTATGTTACAGGCATATCTCTACCATATAGAAGTACACCCTATCTACACAGAGCTGCGCAAATGTACTCCTTTTGGTCCACTGACAGAAGAATGGGAGATGATTTACAACGTTGTAGAAGTTATTGTTCTATTCTGGTTCCCAGCAATACTTGTTGTCATATTCGCTGTGACTGTTGGCGTTTTCATGCATAAAGGTTTGAATCTTCTAAACCAGATTTCATGCTATGTTTAAGTGTAAGATGTCCCTTCAAAACGTACGAAAATGGAAAAAGTAAAAGAAATATCGAACCAATGAAGATCTTGACCATTTGTTCTAACCCGCCACAAATATGTTAATCAGGGCACGGCAAAATTCAGAAAGAGGAAGACGAGCCACAAAGAGATATGTATACTTTGAAGTCGGATATAATATACACTTCAGTCCTAGGTATGTATCGTGATAATTTTTCTTCTTTATGATGTTCTAGTATTTGATTTATAAAGCTACATGTTATTCGTAAGAAAGAGTAATCGCAACATTTACCCAATAACGTTTAACAGAATGTTAAATCGATCGATACATTGTTTGTGTTGATTTTGATGTTGTTGTATTTGTTGTTATTATCATTATTATGATTACGACAAAGTATTGCAGATGATCATTTAGTTCAATTTAGTTTTATAACCTTTTGAAAAATCTCAGAGGAGAAGGTGTTTTTCACGTCGATAATTGTTATTCTGCAGATTTCTGTTTCCTTGTGTGCGTATTGCCTTCCGGTACTATGCAGCTACTCCTAGCAACCAACCCGTACGTATGTCCTTATGCGAGCTTCACACAATATGGTCGGTAGAAACAAAGTATTTAATGTATGCTCCAAAGTTTCATATCTTAAACAAATATCAATTTTAAAATCTATGTTTATTCACACAGACACTAAGATAGATGTAGTGTGTAGAAATTTTGGGTTGTAAGGAAAAACCTGCAAACGAAAATATTCACATTCACATCTTAATAAATATTGTCCATCTTGACAATATTGTAAAATTACAGGTATTGGTATTTTGTTGTTTAGATATGGCTTTGGATTTGTATGGCTATATTAAACAACTGACAACAGAATTGAATTTATCAAACATTTTCGTACCATTCCTTTTGGTACCTGTGAACAAAACTTGCATTCCTCTCGTTATGGGAGTTCTTGGTACATGCATGGATGTTATCGCTTGCTCCAGTCATTAATTGAACATAAATTGTATCTGCATGTATATACCTTACGTATTAACATATATACAATGCGTTTTACAACCTGGACTCGACGTTATCGTTATATCAATCAATAGAGGTAGATTTTCATTCACAACTATTTTTAGGGTCTGGCAGTTTTGTAGTACTGTAGGGAATTAATTCAGTTTTTGTTCATTTTTATACAGAGTTCGGGCAAGTGCACCGTCCAAAATCCAAATTTATTATATAATGATTATAATTTAATATACATTATTTTCAACACTCGCCACCAAGTCAAGTTTAGTACAAGATAGAATAATTTGTATTTCATGCTTTCTTAATAATAGGTGTTTCTATGTAAACTATGTTGTGTATATATGATATATATCTTGCTGTATATCTGTTGATGGATAATTTATGTATATACATGAAGGCCTATGGCATACGTGCAGTAATAAACTGATCTGTTGTGTGTTATTGCATAGTTTACGCCATGCATAAATACACTCACGAGGGGGTATAATATATTGTATGGAGTAATTTACTGTATTATTATATCTTTGAGGTTGCTGATCAAACAGGAAATTTGGAGTCTCCTTTGGAACGGCTTTACTTACCTGTCAATGGTACACCCTTGTGTTAATCCTCTCATATATGGTAAGTTCGTGTACTAAATCAAATAAGTATGAAGAATCAATTGCAAAGAAGCATATCAAGGTGCAAATGAATTTTGTCATGATATTTCATAAACCAGAATACTTATATATATATATATATATATATATATATATATATATATATATATATATATATATATATATATATATATATCAGTACTTGTGTAAAGCTAGGCGAAATGAACTTTGCATATTGGCGATAATTCAATATCAAGATTTCCGTAAATATTTGAATGGAATATTAACTATATCATCTTTGTTGTTTTTCAGGTGCGTATTGCTTCGTACAAGGAATTTGTGCGAAAACTAAAGGGGCACCACCTTCGATCGCCATGGACTGATGATGACAGCCAAAAACTAACCTACGCCGAAAAAAATGATGATTCTTATTTTTTATTCAAAGAATAAAACATTATCATGGATAATTAATTGTTTTGTGGATATTCGCTATAGATACAAGGAAATAATTATGTTTGGTAAGATGTCAGCTTTCTTGCTTTAATCATGGCTATATGAATCTCATTGAAGTCAGTCCTAACGTATCATTTGTAAGTCACTATATTTCTGAACTGGTATCATCTGTGTTTCTGAACTGAGTCCTGTTTTATAGGTGTCATCTGACACGACACAGATGGAGCTGTATTCTGATCAGATACGATAGGTTCGTTCGGTTTGATTGCAATGAGGTTGTCATACGTATCTGACTAAAATTCATGTTGGATTAAAGATGCCATAAAGAATCATCCATCAAAGAGGAGACAATACTGCTGGCATTATTCCGTATGTCAAATAAAGTGATTAACTACATGTATACCGATTTACCATAATGGAAAAACAAGTACATTATTATTCCAGGACAAGCAATTCGAGATTTTTCTTCACATTTGGGGCAATTAGGTCAGATCTGAACAGTGTATTCAGCGCAACTCAAATGTTGTACTTCAGTCGATCGGCAACTAATTCTCTCTACAACCGAATCTATATAGCTAAGTAACCATGGAAATAGACGAGTTATATCTAGATGAAACAAAACTAGGAATTCAACAGTTGCGGTTGTACTGTATGTAGGAGTGTGTACCAATATCTGGTTGTTGGTGTCCTTGTACACGTCCTGGATGGCAGGCAGCAGGGTTCTCTTTTACCTCCTTGCTCTTTGTATTTCTGATTTGTTCGTTCTCGCCACTCATTGGCCTATCACAGACAACTGGGAAGGAGGAAAAGTTGGCTGTAATATGTTGGCATCCTTGAAGAAATCTACCGCCATATTTGCACATCTCCTACTTGCTGGATTCAATATTGAAAATGCCGTTACGATATGGTGCCAACGATCTTACAAAGCGACTCGAATTCTTTCTCTGATATTTGCAGCTAATCTGTCGATCAGCATTTTCTTTTGCTAGCCGTACGTAGATCATTTGCTATAAGTTCTTTGTATGTATGTAGACAAACTCTTAAACTATGATACAACCAAAAACGTTTCATATGAAATAAGATATGTAAAAATTATACTACGTTTTTGGCACGTTTCCAGGGAAATAAGGTGATCCAACGAAGAGAACCAATATTCAATAATGAGAGTTCCTAAAAGAACGCAACGGTGCAATTTCCCTAGCTCGAATGATTTAAAGTTATTCACGCTAAATTTGGCGCAAATGAGTTTTCGCTTCATTCTTGACACCTAAAACGGACAATAGGAATGAGTAATAAGATTTTTTTAACCCCTGAAGAAAATACATTTTGCATGAAGTAATATTTGAAAACAGGGGAGAGAATTTTGAACGAGTAAAACGTAATTTTTTTTGCAGTTTACAGCGTTTAAAGGTGTCATCTATTTACAGATATTTTTTATTTTTCAGATTTTTATCTTTAGACATGAAGTTTTGAGGGATACTCTGTTTGTTACATGCATACTACACCAAATATTGCTCGATTGTATAAGGTTTGGAGTCTGATTGGAATTTACTTTCTCCCAATTTGCGTCATGTTTGCCCTTGGGGGTTGGCTATCGGTCTCTTCCTCAAGGGTTTGTGTTATCAAGTTTATGTATCATGTTAGGTTAAAGTAATGCTTAATGTTGAGCATTTAATATACACCCATTTCCATGCGAAATTGCTCAACAATTGATTTTATCACAGAGCCGAAAAGTAAAATTATATATTTCGTCTAAGATTATGTAACATCATTTTGAATATGATAACTTTTTTTAAATTCTAAAAAGGATTTTACACAAAAAAATGATTAAAATAAAAGAAATTAAAGTTATACTTGTACTACAAATTAATTTGTTCTTTGGACAAATTAATGAATTCATTTGATTTAATGAACATGTTTGCACTTATTCATATACTATGCACTGCCTAAACAAAGGCACCAAAGAATCTGACAGTCACAATGGTGATAAGGACGATATTGGACATTGCATCACGAAGAGCACGGCATTCAGTAAGTCCAAACAAGATAAAATGTAAATTATGTTGAATCACGATAACCGATCCATTTTGTGAAATGCTTAAGATTCAAGTTTTCATCCTATGACTTTGAACTTCCATGTTAAAGTGAAACCTCGTGATGTTTATGCTGCTCTATATGTCTTCCAAACCTGGACGCCGTTTGCCGTGATTCATTTTCTCTATTTGGTTTCCATAGATATTCTTAAGTTAGTGCATGGATGTTTGATTTAGGATGCACTTATCTTGCACTGATATATATGCATATGCATATATAGATTATATGCACTGATTGCTTGTTAACTTTAATTTATTATGCACTTATCTTGAGAAACATTATAATCACGATATCAAAATGATTAAATGTTCTAATCTTAACAATGACTGTGTCTCAGTGATCCCTATGTGCAACTGATCTACCAGATGATTGGTATTCTAGCATCAACATACAGCTGCATTCTTCCTCTCATGAAAGGTTTGTTAAATTATATTGAATTTTAGGACATTGTGATCCTGAAAAATCAATATACTTTTAAAAGGAAATTTTAGTATTTGTCAACTTGCTTTCTCTGAAACAAAAAAAACTTAAATTTGAATAGAGCAATAATCTTGTAACACCGCCGTAACTGCTGTGTTTTGGTGTTACATCCGTACATGGATATGTTGTAAGCCGGTTCTAAAACTACATAAATCTCAACCAATAGTTGCAAATGGCCGGTCATGTTAGTTACGATGATCGAACCACACTTGTTGGTATTTTTCTGAAGTTCTGATAACGAGTCAAACTTTATTTTGATGAAATCAAGGAGATTTAGTGGTTTTGTCGTAAGAAAATGGTTTGCCAAGAATTATTTGTGGAACAACAACTAGTTCATTTTGCGAAACATTGTTTCAGCGTACACAACGAGGGTCAAAATCGTTATGCTTACATGTATCGCTCAAAATCTAATTTACACATTTTATACACATGAGGTTTCCAGTTATTGACAGGGTCGCTAAGCAAGTTCTTTTTTGTGAGCATAAGATCATTTCAAAGACCACAGACAAGATTTGATGATTTTTAAATTGAAACTTATTATAAGATCTATATATTATAATGCAAGAATTGCGGGTTACTATAAAAATCTATCTATCCATTTAAGATTTATAGGATTTTCAATTTTACACTCATTTTCAAATATTGTAATGGCAAAATCACGATTGGTAAGATATGCGAAGACCAGTTTTTTTAACTTTGCGGGATGTACATGTGAACCCACATGGTCAGAGTCAAGCAACAACGCTCAGCACTTAACATACCAGCAGCCTTACAATTCAACCACCAGACTTTGATAACAAACAAATACCCACTATGTCTTAATAATTACCTGATTTTATCTGTGTACCAGTAGACACCTATGTATATATTTAGCGCCACTGAGCATCTTTAAGTGTATATTAGGCGCTTCAAAAATGCATGATTATTATTTTTATTATTATTAATATTATTATTATTATCTATGTTCACATTAAGCTACTCCAACAAAGCACCAACCAGGACCACTCCGTCTGGTTAAGTGGCTTTTCAAATCCAAAATTCCAAATACTTTGTTCCCTCAAAGTTACTATCATGAGTTATTTAATATTAAGAAAAACACCCTATTATGATATAAAAATAGTGTCATTATGTTCAACATATGTTGATTTATGAACTCGCTCAAGGAAAGCAAATTTCAGTGACCTTTGCTATAATTGCATTGAATGAGTAATCTGAGTATACCTCAGAGTTTTATTGGTCAATTTGCAAATGGCATTTGTGGTACTGCACACATTGAAGTAGTTACTGTTACATTGTCCTGGTTGTAACAGGATTCGGATATTTGAACTGCAGGCAATATCAACAGCCTAATACAAGTCATGGAATACGGTGACTATTCTTTGTCGAATAGTTCTTACATTTATGAGTATAACTATGAGGATCAGACGGAAATTGATTCTTTTGATATACAGAATATTGTAATCAACAGTGTTTTGGTGTACATAGGAATATGTACCAACATCTGGATGTTCTGGTCGCTGTACAAAACAAGGCAGGCGGGCAACAGGGCTCAGTTCTATCTCATTGCTCTTGGTATTAGTGAGATGCTTGGACTAATCATTAACTGCTCTATGGAAATTGGCCTTCGTGTAACCTTCAACTGGTATGCTGGGAATTATGGTTGTAAAATCCTAATGGCGTTAAAGGAGTTTATGACGCTTGGAAATTTCATAATAATAGGATTCAACTTCGATAATGTCATCACCCTTATACGGGCTCGTACCTCGAAGGTCGTCCGTGTGGTCATTCTGGTCCTTGCAATTTTGTGCACTGTTGCTATTGCCATAACTCAGGTAAGTATTTTTAAGGTATCACTTGAACTATTTTCTAAACAACAAGAACAACAATGTTTATTTGAAGGCATTTTCTTCGATATCATGTTTTTTTTACATGTTTACGTTCATCTGTAATAAAATAGAAACAAGTACGCGCCATTCAGCAAAGTATTGTGCTTAAGTATGTTAATAAATATTTCTTGGTGTAGTTGCCTAATGCTCTCGGCTGAAATCAAGTAATATTTTGCAGGCTATCCTGTCTGGGACGGTTCAAATTGGATCCGGAGAGAACAGCAGGGCTTGGTGCGCTATGCCAGGTATTGTTGTGCTGAGTCCGCTGGTTACCATGGGATTCCCTATTGTCGCCATTGTCCTTGTCGGGGGCCCGTCGCTTTGTCTTTGGTGTGCAAGAAAATGTAAGAGTTTTTCCAACAGATGGTTTCCATCTTCTACCGTTGCATCAAAACTGAAATTTCCTAAACCTATTGATAATTATGTTTATAAAATTATTTGTGGAATCATATTGCATTACATTACACTCAATCCATGCACCTAGATGTTTACCAGGGTACCTGTTAAAGGGTACATGAATACTTGCATGTACGGACCTACGCGGACGCATTGAAATTTAAACTTCAATTAGATAAATTAATCATTCTTTAAACAATATCTTGTTGAGATTGTTTGATGCATTTACAGTAATGAACTTTATCAACGACCTTTTTTCAGCTACCATTTCAAACAGGGCAGAAAAGGACGACGAAGGCAATGATGAAGCAAAATATATTGGACGAGATATGAGATTGGTCATTGCAATAGGTGAGATGAAATATTGATGTGACATTTTACCACTTCTTGAATACCATAAGGAAAGTATACTTTACGCAATAAGAAATCATCCACTCATTAACATCTTGAGAGAGAAAATAAACAAATAAGATGCTGAATTATAATAAAGACATTTAGTGAAATACCATATGGTATTATCAATTCAATATATTTTTACTTAGTGCAGATATATACGTGAACAATACTGTTATCAATGGAATGGTTATTTAAAAAAAATTCATAGGAACGCCTGGTTCCATTTCGTACAGCATCAAAGGGCACCTTTTAAAGTCCATGTCATAAATTTATATAGGACACCTTCAGTTGTCAGACAGTCAAGCATTCGACGCTTTTTCTAAGTTGTGAGACGGTCTCTTCCCAGTTTGCTCCCAATTACAGTTTATTGAATATTCAATAGGCAAGGGATCAGAATAAGAAGATCAGGTCCAAAACTATGACGTTGTTTTGTTAAAAAAGACACAGCACTTTAGAGCAAATCGACGTGTAATCTAACAGGATGACTCATGTTGTCCTTAATACACGAAATGACGACCTCTCTTCTATGCCGCCCGGACTATCGTGCCACGTTCACGATGATTCTGTACAGTATTACTCTCTATTGTAGGAAAGTGACAGCTAGGTCACTTGTGTAAACGGGCAATATCATCGTTTGAAGTTATGTGCTTCAGACCAACTCATATCAAAAAGTAAAACTCAAGTCTATGGTTAACCTGAAAGCTTGAGTAACCGAGCCTTGTGAGATTTATAATCGATGCACCAATATAATGTCTCATTTTATTGAGATTGACATTAAACTCACCACTCGTATCATTTCAGAAGAATGTATGTTAACTTCAACTTTATTTTTAAACGTTCTTGATTTATGTTAACTAGAAATAAAATAATAGGGTTTTAAATTCCCTCCTTCAAAGGCTTATTTATTAAAATAGACAATATCCAGCGAATAACTCTTCTTGTTGAGTGTTGAATCTAGTTTTTTTTATCCAAAACCCGCTTTCACGGTACATATCGCTGGTGTAACATCAAATGATATCGACAAGCAAATAGTAATAATGTTTTGGCATCTTTAGTTATTAACTTCAAAATGCTGTAGCAATATTGAGACAATGATAACAATGCTATGGCGTAACAATGTTGATGACGTAAAATGCTGATAACGTCACAACGCTATGACATCACTATACAAGAAGCCTAATGGCAGTTTTACTGGAGATTTGAAAACTGTTAAAGAATGATTTGTATGACAAAATAAAAATCTCACCCTTGTGTCTTCTGATATCAAAATATATCAATACTTGTTGATTGAAGTAAAATAATCTGGGCAAGCCTGGGGTATTTTTTACTTTAGTCAACTCGTGTTGACATATTTGATATCAAAAGACATTTGGTGAGATTCACTATATATACAAATTCCTATATTCAATTTTAGAGATGACACTAATAACAAAGAATAATTTCAGATGTTTTGTTCCTCCTATGCTGGGTACCCCTTCTGGTGTATTTTGTACTAGGAGGATTTTATGGGTAAGACACTTGAATGACCATTATAAAGGTTTATTAATGACTTTTAACTTTCATTTTCGTTCTTTTTCGCATGTACTTGTATTGCACGCATTCTTGACGTTCCATATCACTTTTAATAATTACTTTCAAAGAAATCGCCGTTGGACTTACTTCGAGTATGATGTACACCTGTATAAATTTATGACACTTTCATTGAAGGATGAACGCATTTGTATCTTCGTCAGATAATTGGCATTAACCTGTCTCAGGGTAAAACGATTGGTGGCACCCCATGACACGACTACTCCAAATATTACTGCTCCTTATTTAAACACAAAACCAGTGGGCATGACACACCTGTCCCTTATTAGACAAAATGGACGCGATGATTACATCAAAGCACTGAGATCTTTTCAAACTGCGGTTGGCTTTTGCTCTTTCGAAAACTGACGACGCCCTTAGATCGATAGGGGAGGCGAAAGTTTTTTCTTTCAAATTGTCTTAGACGCCGACTCAAGTACTTGACCACATGCATATATGCACTTAAAACCTTGTCATATCAGTTTATGTTCAACCCGACCTAAAACCACCTTAAAAATGATTGATGATCAATTTAAGGTACAAGATCGGATTGAACTTAAAACTGACATTTACCGGCATTATTCCTCTTCAAATGTCAATCTATTTGAAGTGATCATTCATAGGGTAAATAGTGTTTCATGAGGGAACAAGGCGGAGGCTACTTCATGTATTATTATTCATAATTTTGTGTTTCAGCCCAACCTATTGGGAATATGTGGTTCTTTCCTCGCTTGCTACTGCAAATAGCTGTCTCAATCCACTTGTTTACGGTAAAAGATTACTTAAACATTAACAGTCATATCATTACAATTTTGAATAAGCTCAAATATGTAAATCCAAATTGTTTATCGAGTTTTTGAAGGACATTTCCAAGATATAAACAAAAGCAAGAAAAGATTTTCTTGATAAGAACTTCGACACCAATCACAACCCACTAATAATTTAGAACAAGCGCCCATCACAGCTCTTTCAATCCAGTGGCTGGAAGCACTTAAAAAATTAATTAACTGAAAATCACGCCTTCAACATATCCCAAATCCCTAATATTGATAAACATCTAAACTACCAGCGTAAAAACATTAAATCATTCTGTGTATCTACCCATGTCGGTGTCTTCAGAGGAAAAAAGCCAACCATGAAGCAAAACAGGGCCTAAAATAACCTACGAATACACTACCTATACCACACAGGTATCGCCAAACTACACACTAGACCCTCCTGGCATTAGAAATACCTAAACAGCATCACTACCAAACATACCAAAACAATCCTCCCTAAACAGTACAAAACACTCACATAATACAAACAATAAGCGGAAATAAAACATTAACATAGCCATCACAAAAATTTTCACAAGGCACACTATACTAAACGCCAAAACCTGCTAATTCACGCCCTCAAAAACCCCACTTGCAACCACCTAGAAACAGTAACCTACATTCTAACAAAATGCACACTCTACAACATCCATCGCAAACATCTGCACAACAACAACACAACCGTACTTCAGCAAACATACAACACATTCTTCATCCAACACAACAAACCACAGATCTTCGATGTACTAGGGAAATACTGACTCTGATCTAAAAACTCAACAAACTGCACAAAAAACCTGAATGCCCTCCTTATTTGGACATTCATTAAAAGGCCGACGGGTCCAAGAACCAAATAGCTTTTAAAATATTTAAGCTCATCATCATCGTCATCATCATCATCATCATCATCATCCCTACGTCACACCTGATAAAGGATGAAGCATATACTTCGTGACGTTGTGAATTTCTCAATAAGGAAGTTGTTATCCCGAAAATCTTGTCTTCCCTCAATTGCTTTTCATTTTCAAAAGGAGGATAATTCAGTGTTAAATTTGTACATTTGAATAAATAGTTAATAACGTTTGACTAATAATTACTGTGTTTATTTTGCAGCTGTATGCAACTGTTTGGCAAGGCGTCAGGATAAAGTATCCCCAGCATTGTAAACTCGATGTTAACAATGTTAAGCTGTAACACACCGACCGATTCAAGATTACAATTTTCGTCCACATTTCTAAACCACTTTTTATTTCCCTTTCTTTTTTGCCTTTTGTTTTATCCAATTGTCAACTTAAGTGAGATTATTTGCATATAAAGGGAGGCCGAGAATGTTGGTGTTAATTATGTAGACATTTTAAAAAAAATCATTTTTCGAGAAGTACTGATTGTTGCCTAAAATTATAATTTTAATGCTTATCATTTCATAAGGAGGTTTAAGTCGACATGATGACATGAAATCTTAAAATATTTCTCCTATGGCACGCCCTATTAATCAAACATATTTTTAAAAACATATATTTAGCAGTAATTAAGATAGATTTGATGTATTTTGATGTATGTTTTTTTAATAAGTTATATACATTTGTAAGTAGCATACATGTACATAACGTGTGTGGTTTTGGCTAAGGAACATATAAGTCTTTACTTTTATTTCGTTAAACTATTACTTGTCAAATATTTGGCATTTGACTCTCTCGATTGAGGAAACAATAGATAAATTAATGGTTGTATCATAGCGTTGAAAAAACAAGAAATATGTAAAACAAAATTACTTCGATATTTTCCACTTTAAAATATTTAATATATTTGTTTTTACTTTTCCCTTTTATTAGTTCATTAGTCTTTCAGTTCCACCATTGCACACAATAAACTACTTAAATCAATTTGAGTTCATTATCGTAGTTTCTTTCAAATGCAAATATTTGTTTACTGAGCAAATATGAATATAAATGAAATAAATATAATCATACAGAAAAACAAAAAGTATTTCAAACACAAGTACAAACCTGACCGTAATGTTTTCACACGTGGTCACAGGTGGTCTCAATCCATATGGTCATATCAGATGAAGATGTTCTTCAAAATAGAATCTAATTTCTTTACACGTGCAACAAATTGAGAATTTAATTATAGGATAGAAATGTTATTCAATGTGTGAGTTAGAGAACGATCTCTGATCTCTGATCTATGCAAGCGAGTTCAGTAAGAAAACCGGTCTTACAAGTGTAGCTTTAAAAATAGTTTGAAAGATGTAACTATGAATTAGATTATCCTTAAATAATAACAACGACATTCCAGATTAAATCAGAAGGCCTGAATAAGTAGAATATATGTTATTATTTATGCTACCTTACAGTTCCTATCGATACGAACGCTAATTAAATTTTGTTAAAAACGTTACTCGAAAAACAATATTCTCCAGATAAACGTTAAGGAAGCTATGATAGTTTCCCATAATTATTTTAAGGTTTAAGAACAATCAACAAGATGCAAGGGATTGCGGTTTATCCATCCCGAGTTGAATATAAAGCTCGGAATAATCAAATTTAGATAATATTAGTCAAATTTAGGAATATCTACTTGACTAATGGTATATACGAGTTGCAACTTTAATCAAATTTAGACCTATTATAATTCCGATATGTGCCTCTGATTTCCAAACACAGTATGCTTATCTCTATTCTACCATAACAACGATTAAAACTTGAACTATATTATTTCGTTTTAGCTCTGTTGTGCTGTGTCATCGATGCTCGTGCACGGTATATATCCACGGACTGACATTCATACAGAGATGACGTATTTTGGAATAACGTTACTTGTATCAAGTCTTGGACATTACCGTCAATTTTAAAATGCTTTAAAGGGAACTATTCAGAACCAGCGTCAGCGTTCGGAATAATTTTTATAATATTTTAAAACTTAACGTCAGTTTTACGTCTTTGAAGTTTTGAATAAAGTTGTGAGTTGTTAGGGTTTTTTTTGGTGTGATATTCTATCGCTAAGAAGACCATCACTAAGCCTAACACCATGTTGTTGAATGTCATGAGATGTGATAGTGGGCGTTTTGCCGGGTTTGCCCGTGTTTAGTTTTTGCATACCTTAATTTAAATAGATTTGTATATGAATAATCCATGTAAATCACAATAATGATTTTTTGTTAGAATATGTCCGGCAAGCAAATTCAGACAATATTGTTGCAAGGCAACTAGTGAATTCATGCTCGTTAGTCGAAGTAAACAGAGCACTGTATAACCAAAAAGTCCTCTGATTTTTCACAGCAGCCAAACAGAATTGGGGATTTCGCACAGTAATGGTAGAATGCCAGATTGGTTTCACATTTGTATGGCCCATATGGTCTGTTATGTTACTTTCACAATGTTTATTGGTCAATTTGTTCTTCAATTACTTTTGACATTTCACAAATGAGAACATTTTGTGGTATATATAACAGCCGCTCACTATGACTTGAGTGATTTGCTCAGCTCAGTCGAACATTCTACATACCAAGCCAGAAAAATAAGGCGAGCCATGGACAGTGGCAAGAAAATGGTGAATCTAAGCTATGACACTTATGATTATAATTATGAGGATCCAACAGAACTTGGAACTTATGATATACAGGACATTGTAATCAACAGCGTCTTGCTATACATCGGACTATGTGGCAACATATGGATGATCTGGTCCCTGTGCAAAACTAGACAGGCGGGCAACAGGGCTCAGTTCTATCTCCTAGCTCTTTGCATTGCTGAGATGCTTGGACTGATCATTTACTGCTCTATGCATATTAGCACACGTGTAACCTACTCATGGTTGGCAGGAGATGCTGGCTGTAAAATTCTTATGGCACTTCAAGAGTTCTCTACCCTTGGTCACTACATACTAGTTGGATTCAATTTCGATAATATTATCACTGTTATACGAGGACATTCGACAAAGACCATCCGTGTGGTGTTTCTTGTTCTTGCAGTATTGTGCTCTGTTGCAATTGCCATACCTCAGGTTAGTATTTTAAAGATATACATTATACAGACTATTTTCAATCATACAAATGTGTATTTTGTCTGGTTCATTTTTAAAGCAATTTGTTGCAATCGATAATAACAGATATCTAGGCAACGTGTCACTATAAGAAAGAAAAACGATATTAAAAAGATTAAATATAGGATCAGTCTTACTTTGATTTCTTAAGAAAAATACTTGATTATCGGCATAAAACATTAGCCACTTACGTTTCTCATATTTGGCGGAGTGATGCATTTACTTAATAGATATGTTCCTTGTAGGCTGTCATGTATGAGGTTGTCGGATTTGGCTCGAGACAAACCTTGTATGCGTGCACATCAGATTCGATCTCAAGTCTATTGAACCTTTTTGCTGCTGTCGGAGTCCCTATCGTTCTGGCTTGTATTTTCGGTGGTCTGTCGATCTGTCTCTGGTGTGCCAAGAAAGGTAGGAACATGTACCGTGCATGTACGAGGGTTATCCCAAAAGTTTCCGGCCTGAATAGAAAACATGCTTGAAACGCAACCATACTGTGCGTGCATGAAGAACCACCATTGACGTGTAAATGGCATGAAAATCACGAGACACACTCTTCAATTGCATATAATAGCCTGTCAATCAAAGGTACCCTCACATCTTTTACCGAAATGGAGAAAAGTGAATGTAGGGCTGTTATCAAATATTTGAGTTTAAAAAATACACTCCAAAGGAAATTCATGGGGATATGTTACAAACATTAGGTGACTCTGCTTCTTCATATAACACCATTGAACACTGGATATTGGTGTGCTGAATTTAAACGGGGTGGAGTAAGCACTAAAGACGAGCCCCGTCCTGGTCGTCCATCTGATGTCACTACAGGTAAAAACATTGAGGCTGTTCTTGACACAATAATGAAAGACAGGCAAGTGACTATCAGATACAGTGTACTTAGCTGATACTCATCACATCAGTAAAACATCAGGTGAACGAATCATACATGAACATTTACATATAATAGGGTATCAGCACGCTGGGTCCCCAGAATGTTATCTGAGGACCAAAAGCGAAAACGTGTCATGGTCAGTCAGCAACTTATTGACGAGTATCGTGCAGACCCAGAATAATTTTTCGCTCATGTCGTTGCGATAGATGAAACCTGGGTTCATCATTTTGATCCTGAGAGAAAAAGCCAAAACATGCAATGGAAACACAATGAAAACACTCACCCCTAAAAAGTTCAAATCTTGTTCCTCCAGTCGGAAGGTCATGGCATCCGTTTTCTGGGGCTCTCAGGGTGTAATAATGATTTATTATTTAAAGAAAGGTTCTACAATCAATGGCACTTATTAGACATACTGAACTACGTCAATTACGAGAAAAAATCAAAGAGAAACGAAGGGGTAAACTGCGCAAAGGTGTGTGGCTGTTGCAGGACAATGCTCCCGTTCAAACCGCCCAAATTGCAGTCAGTGCAGCACAGGATTGTGGGTTCAGGATTCTCCCCCACCCTGCCTTTTCTCCAGACCTAGCCCCCTCAGACTTCTTCCTCTTCCCTCGACTGAAAACAGAGCTCCGTGGCCAAAGGTTTGAGACTTACGATGACATCATTGCTGCAGTAGAGGACTGAACTGGTTTTCAAATGGGTTGCAGATGTTACAAAAACGCTGGAGCAAATGCATTGAGGTCAAGGGTGATTATGTCGAAATATAAGTCATACAAATTTGAATGGTTTTATTTATTTTGATAGTCAGGCCGGAAACTTTTGGGACACCCCTCGTAAGTGGTATGTGTAATACACAAATAGAGATCCAGGGTTAATTGTTAATTCAACACTGGTCATATAGTAGCACCCTGTCTCATATCGATGATAAGTAATGCTACTCAAACTTATAATTAATTTGTTGAGCACTTTGTGAATCACAGCAAATTTGTTAACTTTGGCTATATACTTTTCAACTTAATATCAATGACTCTTAATTCGAAAACTATTGTTATTTAGTTAGCGTGTCATATATATAATAAACAAAATTGTTCATCAAACACTTTTCGACATCGCCCATATTAAAGTCACGGCCACTTATGAATGTAAAGTTCATTGAAATACTCAGTGGATAGATAAACGATGGTTAAAATTAAATGGGTGTTCCTTTTATATATTGATATGTAGATACTTTGAATCATAGGGATCGATACCGCCCATATGTGAGTTTTCTCATTACAGAAGCACTTTCTCAAAGTGCGTACAAAGAAGATGGAAGCGGTGCTGATGCTAAACATGTTGGGCAAGACGTTGGCTTGGCTCTTGTGTTAGGTGAGTCATTTTTATACGTAAGGAGCGGGGAGTTCTTTGTCCTCTGCTTGTGAGCTAAACATAATTGTAAAGTGGAAAATATCGTTCAACAAAAAAATAACTAAAATTTGTAAGACTGAAAGATTTCTACAAATGAACAGCAATCACAGGGAAATGTGGTGCAATCTAGTAGTAATTTCTGTCTTCAATATGCGAATGGGATGGTCAATATGGTCCCAAGCTGATTAATGGGGTTCAAAAATTTCCTGTCAGCTGGTATAACGGATGTTGATCAAAACGCTATCTATTAAAGAATTCTTCAATTTTCCGGTCTCTGCAATGCAAGTAAATAAGACATTGTTACCGAAAACAACCAAAGCATGTTGTAACATTGTTTACATTACGTTTTTGTATGTGTGTCGTTCCCATTTACCACTGCAGGGTAAAGGTTACCGATATTGTGAATCCGATCCAATGCATAAACCGACCCTGCCACGGCCATGCTATGTTGTAAAGAGACTCTCACCTCCCCACCGTCGCAAACACATTGTTCTATCTATACTCCGAACGAAACGACCTTGAAAATGACAGTCAATGAGTTAAAACGGCCGACAAATACCCGACATATCAGATTTCAACCAATAAGATAGCTACATGTACTGTCAAAGATTTCTCTGTTTAAATGAATATGGCTACCACCGTAATTTCCCTCTGTATGAATGAATATCCAATTAGGTTCGCCATATAAACCACTGTTCTTGTCGATTGCCTATTTTAAGCTATCGAGGGCTGTATGGATATCGACATAATTCAAACATTTGGAAAACTTCGGTAAATTGCGCACGGTATTCTCTTGGCAGCAAATACCCAGGAAATCAATATTTGAGCTTCTAAAAGACACTGGAGCTCTTCGGGATTCCGTCCGATATTGGATAAACGACAGGTGATTATTCAATAAGCCTAGAAAAATGGAACAATGATTTGAGTTGAATTAGATTGAATTGTAGTCGATTTTTTTTTGCAGCTGCTTTGTATCGTTAGATACATTCTTGCAATTACTAAGGAAAGGAAATATAATTTCTTTGCATACTTCCGCACTGAATTGCAGTGCAGTATCCCCTATGGCTTGCTAGTTCGAGCCGATGCTCGCATGTTTCCCCGCAATGCATAGCCACATTGATGTTGCGGGCTTTCTCCCTGCAATAATACTAGCGGACGCGATTGAAGTGAAATACTCTTGAAAGAGGCGAAACCCCCATATCATCTCACCTCACACTTAGCAAAAATATCACATGCAGAGATGGCGTGAAAAGTAATATTCAAATGTGAAATGAACACGTGCTGAAAAATAACATAGAGATGGACATCCTTTGCTACCAAGTTCAGACTCTGGATGATCTTGTTTGTTAAGACTTGGAATATTATTTCTGATTTACTGTATGACAATCTTGAATTCAAACGAATATTATTTTAATCACAACCAATTCACCATGGCGTTGCCTAAACTAAATAATAACTATGAAGAAAATCTTTCTTTTTCAGATCTATTTTTTATTCTCTGCTGGTCACCGTTTCTACTTTTCTACGTGGCTTTTAATGTTGGGTAAGGGGGCTCTACTTATACCTTCGCTTCGAATTTTCGACGTGATTAATGTTCTTGATAAGTATATACATTTGTTTTTCAAATCTCGTTGTAAATGAACATGTGTAATTTGATGATAAATTATTTTGATAACTTCTATATTATTTTTTTTAAATTTCCTTTTATTTATCGTTTGTTTTAATTAACAATCTTTTACAAAAGCCAAACTGAGAATGAAAATGAAAGTGATAATACATTTATTTACAATGAACGCCGGTATTGGCATTAATAATCAGTTCTACTAACACATGTACACCATTCATTTCAGGCCTTACCACATGATCGTGTATGTCACTACAACCACACTTGCGACAGCAAATAGCTGTATCAATCCGCTTATCTACGGTAATTGTTAACCTTCTCTCATTGCCTTGATTAGAACTTTTCATTAGAGGTCAGTTGAAACTAATCTTTAGAACTATTTTGAAATAGATAGAAGATATTGACATATGTAAAATTAATATCAACCTAATGAAACGGGTATATTTGTACTTAACTCATTTCATGGGTATTATCATTATCACATAATTTGATATTAGTTCTTAGTAGCAAATTATTGCAAAGTTCCTTTAATGAATATGTATACCTTCCAAGCAATAAATGATGAATCTAATATTAAGTATAATTATTTTCGTTTTAAACACAATAATAATTACCTTAAAATAACCTTTTCAGCGGTGTTCCTGTGTCTGAACAGACGGCAAAAGAAAGTTTCCCCGGAGCTATAACAGGATTTACTATTCATTAATAAGGGAGCAGTAGCACGTTTTTGAAAACAAAGTGATCTAACTAAATCAGAAATAAAATGTTACAAATGGCACAGCAATAATTTTTAATCAAAAGCAGCAGTTCTGAATCGAACGATACATGTGTCACGAATCCATTTCCCTTCCTTAAAGATCCATACCTATTGGCCTCAAGTCCGCCATTTCGTTTAAGGAAAATGACATGTGTCTTTGACCCGCTGAAGATAATGGATTATGTATATTCCTTATTTATAAGTTTAAAGGGATAACATTTTAAAAAAACGTGCTACTGCCCCATTAACCACAAACTTAATTTTGTCTTTTGCATGAAATTGATACTACATAAAATGTGCTACCGTATCATTGATGCTATCTTTACATTTTAAACACTTTATATAGTTTAAATGTAGACATAATTCTTACATTTTTATTATTAAGTATCAATGGAACCGAAACGAAATTGTCGTATTTTACTGTCTATAACTATCTAAAACATTTTTTCAACACTGAATCAACATTGTATTTATCAGATCTTATAATTGCTTTAAATTTCAATTACCATTTGTACATTTGTAAAGTTGAATAAATGAAATCATGATTAGTATCATCATAAGTAAAGACTTATTGTTATAACCTCGAAAACGTATTCATAACGTCAACAATAAAAGTAAACTAAAAGAAAGCACGATTAATTAGGAAAATATGAGAGAAAGTTAGAAAGACGATATTCTAATGGATTTGCTACTTCCGTATTGACAAGAGATGCAACGTTTCGGGTTTCTAGTAATAAAGATGAATGAAGTTATGAAAATGTCAATAACATGTTTCATAACACTTTCATCCCTTTGATCAGGTTTATCATTTTGCATACATGTATATTCACAAGCATTATGTAAGACCTTATTTGTACAATTAACCATTACATTCCATTGTATACATTACTTAACCAAAACAATGCTTGTTACCTTAAAAGAAGCTATTTTTAGATTCATATTTCTTTGAAAGGAAATTTAGATTTGGGTAAAACGTTGGTAATAATATATATACATGTATCATTGAAATACAGTAATATCTACAAATATCAACTCAAAAACTACGATATACTTCGTGTGTATATTACGAAACAACATTTTTATCTATTCTGCTACTGCTGTTTAATTCATAAATCCAGACAATCATTATCACAAAGTGAAATACTTACATATTTACAAATAGAGACAAAGACAAAAGTCTATGCACAAATGAATGCAGAAACAAATATTTCAATTTATGAATCTTTCTCACTCTTTCGTGTATGTTTTCAAATTCAACAAATAAAAGAAAAAAAAACAGAACTAAATAACTGACGAATTGCTGGCTTATATCTGTACATTTTATTTTGTTGATTTTGAATGAAACATTTTTGTATCTTTCTTATTAATTCTTGAAACTTGACCTTTTAAAATACCCTTTTAAAACTAGTTGATCTTTGCTGGACGGCGGGACACGGCAAAGAAAGAGCAATCCCGAAACTGAGCGTTTCGCCTTCTAAAGATCCACGATAAAATTAGCATTTTTCTAAATGTAAGACTATTGAGATTTAAAGTTATTGTTATTGAGGTGACTTCACACAATTTTAATAATCAGGTCTAAGTGATATCAAATCTTGTGATTTTGAACTTTGACCTTGAATGTGAACATGGCAATAGAATTTCTACAATCAATAAATGATGAATAAGAGTGCCCAGGTCCTATTTCTTATTTCTTATTTTGAACACTGGTGAACATAGCCATAACAAACATCTCGTTACTTTGACCTTTGACATTCAAGGTCACAACATCAATGATCAATTTCGTTGCTTGTAACAATCATGTAATGATTGAAAGTGTTAATAGTTAAAAGGAGCATTTTGCTGTGACCTTTAACTTTTACCAGTTGTAGCGAAAACGTTTCAAATCAAATGCTATTTCTCCATAATTGATATATACCAGATACGAGCCTCATATTACCATATACATGAAAGTATTATGGATGACACAAAAAACTTCTTCATAGTTCAAGTAATAAAAAGATAAAAAACAAAAGTCTGGAAATGATTTCAATCCCAGAAATCATTTCCAGACTTTTGTTTTTTATCTATATATATATATATATATATATATATATATATATATATATATATATATATATATATCTATATATATATATATATATCTATATATATATATGTATATATATCATCCATAATACTGTCTTGTATATTATACTATGACTATAATGTCTTGCATCACTTCAACTTTATAAATGCCTTTGAAGGATCTCATAGTACCAGCACTGTTCAAAATGTCGTGTTTACAAATAGTTTTTACGGACATCAAAACTCTCGACCTTGACAATTGACCTTCAATGTGAAAATGTATAATTCTCCCAAGGGGTATAACTAAGAAGTTACGTGTATAAGTTCTGAAAATGTTAGTGGTTAAAAGTTATAGCCAACATAAACATGAAGCGGCGGGGGCGGTGGACACTGGACAGAAACTGATAGCATGCGAGTGACAGCAATATTGTTGTATATATAAAGGCATATGATATATTCTCTTTACTTATTTGTATTTATTTTTGAGCATAAAGAAGAGCGTTTGAGGAACGTCTGGAATATGCTGATGTAGTATCGTCAATTAATTAGAAATCTAAAAGCAAGGTCAAAGCTTGTTAGGATCGCAGCTTGTGCTTCGTTGTCTCAGGCAAGACACACATGTAAGAGTTCTCATGCCAGTTCACCTAATTTTCACCACGGTTCCTAAAAAGTGACAAACATGTATATATGGATATTGTGGATCGGTTCTCGGATGCAAGAGTTCTCAAGCGAGTTCACCTCATGTTCACCACGTTCCTCAAACGTTACAAACATGTACCTATGGATATTGTGGATCGGATCTTGGATTTGGAATCTTTTTATTATAATGAATAACCCGCATGGTGTTGCAGCCATGCAATAAAGTGTAACACTGGGAGGTCTAGTTAGGTGGCTGCTGTTTTAACTGAATGCGCCGGCAGCAGAAACCTCACAAGCAAGATTGGCCACGAAGATCTATCGAACAAGTGCACGATTCTGTGAGGAGGCATAGGCAGGCTAGGTACATCATAATGTTTTTAAAAAAATCCAAAATAAAAATGTTTTGGGACCCCTTAACCATTACCTTAATAAAAACATAACTTTCTATCTAAATGAGCAATCGAAATATTGTCTACTGTTCACTACTTCCTTAAAGCCACCCCCAAAACAAAACTTTTGTGTATATCAAGATATTACTACTAGTGATGAAATTTTAATCTGTTATTTACTGAAATTATATATGTACCCAATGATCCTGCTAACTTTTCATAAACGACACTGTATCGCACATTAATTAAACTCTACAAACACGTTCACTACCAACCGTCCCCTTTGAGTACAGACCAACAACATTATTACCATGACAAAAACACAACAACTGCGCAGTCAATCTACAAGAAACGAAATGGACCATCTCAAAGAGAACTCAACCTTACCCCCGTAACTTGTCAATAGGACAATCAATTGCATTCTTCGGCTATACAAACCACCCGCAATAAAGTCTTGTTACTGGAGCATGATTTGAAAAAAAACCCCAATTTGTAATCAAAGATTGGCAGGAAATGTCTTGCAAATCCAAAACATGAAACAGTTTGCTCTAAAAATCCTTATGTCGAATCCGATTAACAAAAAAGCATTTACCTTTTTAAAACGATTAGATATTTGCCAAAGAGAGGACCTCGTTTTTACATTATTTAAGTGCCATTCGTGATGAACCTTTTACAGAAACGATTACAATGGCATTATGTGTCAATAAGTTGATAACATTCACTGCCAAACTTGAAAGTGTTCCATTCCATATTAAAATGCCCTTGACTAAGTAACTAAGCTCACGGGTAAATGCAGCTATTATCCCCATGTGTAACTACGTTTAACCTTTAAATGTGACATCAATTACTTTGGCATTATACTTCATGTGGGCGATAAGGCAGTAGGAAACTTGGTATCCGAGCAATAGCAACAATTACTCGTAATCGCCGTAATTTGTTGAACGACTCGTCAGCAAGCTACATGAATTTCAACATTGCCGCCATTTTCCTGTTTTAAACAAAACAGCGATCGAGTTTCTGGCAACAATGAATGCTTCCGAAGCTGATCATGAGTCTATACCCATGGAGTACAGTCTCAGTGATGCCCGAAGAGTGAACATAGTAATTCAAAGTGTATTGGTATATATAGGCGTGTTCTGCAACGTTACTGCTCTGGGCATACTGATACGGAAGTGGAAAACAGGAAGTCGGGTATACTTCTTCCTTGCTTCTCTTTGTATCGCTGATATCTTTGGGATCGGAGTAAGAGGAGGGATCGACATCGGATGGAACACTACATACGTATGGACGGCGGGCGAGGCTGCCTGCAAGATCTGTATGTTCTTCTACTCCTTCGGAAACTCTCTGGCCCATTACTTCCTCGTGTCCTTCAACGTCGACAACGCTGTCACTGTTCTGACCTTCAACTCGTCTAAGATTCTACGTGTTTTGATGATTAGTGTATCTGTGATTGCTGCGGTCTGCATCCAAGCACCCAAGGTAAGCAACACAGACATTGTGAATATATACTGAAAACCACAACAGCACCATATCAACGCGTATGTGGATGATTCGACTATTGATACAGTCCATGTACACATGCACCTTACCTCATGTGCAATTTGTCTGCGATATTATGAACCTAATTTGTTTTACACGTTAGATATATTTACAAACAAACATCTACTTGGTTGACATAGCAACAATTAAATATCGTCATAGTTAATGATCTCACAACGCGTTTGTTTCAATGAGGACGCGGATAGCATTGCTTTGATAAGATAGATGACACAATAAATCTTGTTGCTATTGATGTAACAATACACTGGTATCACTGTTGAAGACAAATAATGACAGGAGCTCTGCTAGAGATTCCATTTGTTTCTGGTAACTGTTGAAAAAAAGATGGAGATTGAAAAGAAGTAAGAAAAATAAGGATTGATAACTTGAATCTCCCTCATGTGTTCTTAGATATCGAGATATCAATGTATTAATATTCGGTGAAATTCAACGACGATTAGATGAAAGAGCCGATGTTTTACCAACTTATTTCTTTTCATAAAAAAAACCAATATCATAACTTGCAATTTTTGATTGTATTTGTACATTTCATAAATGTTTTTAATACACATAATGAAATGGGCAGAGTTGCTATTAGTAAATAACTTGTAGGTAAGATTTGAACCTATAGTTGATCAAGGGAGCCAGTTCAAATTTAAAACAGCTTCCCATTTATTTACATTAGCTACATAAATTCGAGTAACTATATTAGCTGCTTACGTTGTAATTTCGGTACGATCAAATAGTAGTTTGAGTGATAATATGATCGAGAGACTTGAATTATCTAAGCATTGTGTATCTACAAAACTTGTCCGTGTATCCGAGCTCCGAGAATGACATATACTTATTGATGATAGTAACAGATAATAACTTTATAACATTTGAATAACCAATACAAGTATTCTATATGATGATACGTCAATTATATTAATTACTCATGATTTCCTTACTTCATGATAAAAGCAATAACTGGCATCATTCTTACATCATTTACATGACAAAACTTACATTGGATGTGCATATGAACATGATCACTTTTTAAACTGTTGGCGTTTTTCTAAAATCAGTATATTCAGTTGATCTTATTAACTGCATATCAACTCTATAGGCTATATTAGATAACCAATTACTTTGACATTGCATATATTTTGTTGACAGGTAAATAAGCAGGAAGTAATTTGGAATTGATTTGCTTTGTAATGGATCTACGGTTTTGGTTTCAGGCGTTTATTTTCAGTGTTCAAACTCATCCCAGTGTTCCGCAACTCGTACAATGTGTCAGTTTTGGCTATTTCGAGAATCAACGGTCAGAACGGGCCTATAATTTGATAATGGGGATCGCCATCTACTGGTTCCCCCTCTTCCTCATTGTACTCACTTCCGTGCCCACCATCCTCACCTGGTTCAAGACTACTGGTAGGTAAATAGAGATCTCACCTAATTATCTCCTGATATCAAATTTATCATCACTAGTTGATACAGTTTACACAAAAAATACGATGCTTGCAGAGAATATTGTAGTTAATAAAATACTTTTAATTTGTTATATCTGTTATTAGAATACTCGTTGGTGGGATTCTGTTTATCATCAAAAGTCATTGTTATTCCATTCCATGAAAAATGTACACCTATCTCCACAGAACCATCCTAAGATTCCCTATTCGGTGATGTCATTATCATTGATAATATTGTGATGTCGCCGTTTCTTTGACGTCAAAACATTGTGATGTCATTTCTTGATGTAAACACAGCTGTGATGTCATGTACATGATCATGGCGAGGCATTTATCCAATCTACTGTCGAAGCGATATTTCCTGGGAGATATTGCTTGATCTCTCACAGGATATTTCTCCTATGGATATTTTTTATCAGGTATGATTGTGATGCAGATCTCGTGGTCTGCTTGTAGTGTTATTGTATAAACTAAGTATGATCGTGTTGATAAAAATATGTTCATTAGGAATGTTTTTATAAATCAACCACGTATATCTCCTTCCTTCAGGGGCATTTTAGAAGCTAGATTGATGAAGAAGAACGAGTTCTTATGGATAGTCTTTATTGCAACAATAGCAGCACCCTAGAAGCCAACCATGCAGATTACAAGATAAGAAAAACACTTGAAGCGATCAATATCAATAGGCTTAATCCCTCTTTAAATAGAGACCAAGGATACTTTATCCCGCCAGCTTATCATCATCTCATCAACATCAACCAGCAGTAATCCATTACCCTCTATAGGCTTCCATCATCAACTCAACCTATCATATCCTGTATATACCATACGTCAACCTTGTTCCTTGTATAAACTATTTTCCACTGTTAACACTCATTATCAAAACAATATGTACATCAAACCATTTAATTGTAAAAACATCATCTCATTTATGTATATATTTGCCTTCATCGAATCATATGTATCACTTGCTTGATAACGGTACCGGTGTTAGTATCCACACCGAAACCTCGCAATCCATGCAAGAATTTGGCTATCCATAAGAACTCGTTATTCTTCACTTATATCTCGACTGTTAGAAAATAGAAGGCAGAAAGTTTATAATGTTGTATAAACCAGCAAATAGGAAAACAAGAGCTATATCAAAGTATTTTTCATATTTCTATGTGGCTTAGATAAAAGCAAAAGTAACATATGTCTTGAGTCTAGTTCAAATCATCTCGCTAAATTTTCAGCGTCTCTAAAATACCAAAATTATTATGTTTACTTGAATTTATTGATTATCGAAAAATAACCATAAAGAGAAGAAAAGGTTTTAACCTGTTTTTACCTGTTGCTTGTCATTATACGGAAACTGATAAGCATTAAAATGACTATTTACACAAATAACGACTACTTCTGGGTGAAATAACACCATTTATGAAGTTTGACATATTTGACCGGAACAACATTCCCTTTGTCCCTTTAATCATTACTACATTAGATATGTAAAAGTGGCCGCTAATTATAATTTTGTTTTCATTAAAAAGGAGTGGAGCGTGATGAAAAGATAGAAGGAGAGGTGAACGAAATACGGACAATGAGTGTGGATCTTGCTATGGTTACTACGCTGAGTGAGTTTTTTGAGTTAATATGTATTACTATTTCCAAAGTGAAAACTATACCTGATGAAAACATATCAAGCTCGATCACTTCTCATTGATAAATTAGGTATGTGGATCATGGACAGTTCTTGAATTCAAAATCAGATTTTGATGTTTGAAATTGTTTTAACAACAATACATATCAGAATAAAATCACCTGCAAAGACAAAACCTTGGGCCATCTTTTAAATATTAGAATCAGTGTATTTTCCATTTATTAAAGTCATATCTACTTATCATGCTGGTGGAACAAGAGTAAGTTCTTATCCAAATGTAATGTTAGTGCCGAGCAAAAATCTTGACTCGCCTGTTTGTTCACCCTCTCGCAGCGAGCTCGAGGTTGTCCACCAGCGAGCTGGAGATTGGACCAGTAAACCGATCCATAAATATACCAGTCGTTGTCATCGCCGACTATACATTCATATCAAACGTTCAAACTAACCAGTGTGTTATGCTCTGATGCCTGCATGTTTAGTCCGCATGACAAATCAAACTCACTGGCTCCTTTGACTGCGGTCGGCCATAACAGTTTCAAATCTACGGAGATTTTAGCGCCGCTTGAAATCGAACGTGTCGAAGGTGGAAAATACATGTATACACGAGGTCACGTGACCAAACAATCAAAATAAACATGCCCTGCAATATTTGTTATGTTTATTTGATTTTGCTAATTCGCAATTTCTGTCTAGTACCATTTGTACGGTACTAGACTATACTTTTTATGCTTTAAAAGGTGATATAAAACTCATATTTGTAAATTCATAAATAAAAAAATTAGACTGATAAGATCAGCCGCCATTTTGACTCGTCCTATCTTCTAAGCCATTGCCATGTGTCCGCGAGTTTGATTTGGAGATATATCATGTGTCCGAGTAAAATATCAAACACGAACTTAGTTCTCATTTTATAATTAACTCGAGCACATGATACATCTCCATATCAAGCTCGCGGCACCTTATAATATGTGGGCATATGAAACCCTCCCAGCAACCAGTCTCCAAAAATGATCGCCCATGTCCTAGGAGACCTCGCGTCAACATATACATTTAGCAAATATCTCTACATCCGACTCTTTCACCTGCTTGAATGTACACTCCCATATCTTCGAAAATTTAATATCTGGTAATTCAAAGGCGACAATTTAGTAAGAATTCCCACTTTTGACAGATGCACATAGAAATAAATTTGTTGTGATTATCATTGATGTAACGGATTATTTTTTAAATTGTTATATTCATGTCTGGAAACAAATCTATTCATGCAAATTTCCGCTTCAGATTTTGTCTTCTTCCTGTGCTGGACACCCACCATTGTTACTCATATGCTTATCATCTTCGGGTAAAGAGACTTCATTTAAGTTGATTTTGAATTGTACGAACACATGATGTAAAACACATAATGAAATTGATGGTTTTCATTTATATTGTGTCTTCGATTCAATAATTCATTTGAAACACATCATTTTCCATAAAACTAATCTTAAAGGAATTGAAAGAAATTGGCGACAGTAACTCAAGCGGCCTTTACAAGATTTTAACCTTGAATTATTGAATCTTACAGAAAACTTCAATTTGTAAGTGACACATTTACTACAGTGGCGCAGTTCATCTCGCTTGGCAACAGCTGCATTAACCCTATCGTTTATGGTAAGTAGATTAAACGGATGTCGAATAATCCTGGAAAATGTGTCTTTGTCAATGGTTTCAAAATGTCTACAAAATGATCTTAAAAGGATTGAAGATATTGTAGACTTTTTAAAATATGTAACAGCGTCATGTTTTAACTTTTCGCATTGTCATTTAAACAAATTCCCTTCTTCGAAATTATCTTCAAATTAAATATATAGGTTGATTTGTTTTTCAGGGATATTTGCGTGCTTTCGCAAATGAGAGGAGACATACTTGTGACTATTTATGTCTAACGATGAACTAAAGAAGACCAGAATATTTCAAACGATAGTGAGCAATGACCGAGACACATTGTTTTATACTTCCATTGATTTGAGAATTCAAACTTGTGCATTCCTTGATTTGTATTGCATAAACGGACTGAATAAAGAATTGTCACGAAAAAAGGCTTCAGAACACTTTTTCACCATCAGTGTACCCTTCATAATTAATTGAATTGTTAAAACTATATATTTTTCGTACATGTATATTAAGGCATGAGCATTGTTTAATATGCAAGCTCAGTTTTTCGTAAATCTGACTTCTCTATAAACACAGGAACTAGATATCATAAGTCAATCGTTGCGAATTCGTAGGCATAAAATCCTAAAGCCAATGTTTAAGAGTGAGGGGGCAATGGCAGCCATACTGCCGATTTAACTCTCAATGACCTAAGCACGGAATGTTGGGTAAGATCCTGCAACATAAAAATATAAGCAAATTAAAGGTATTTCTCAATTATAGCTTTGTTTCCCAACAAAACAGGCCCGACACTTGCCATCCTTAAAATAATTGTGATAACGCTCCATCTCCAATTGACATCACAGTCTAGCAACATACGGAGACAAGCAAGTGAATACTGAACATTTATATGATAATATCGCAATTCTCCTATTTACATTTGTATGATGTACTTTGTTTATTTGAATATGTAACTACCAACATGGTCAGAAGGTTACCTATTTTCACATTATTCACCACTTGTACATTTAACTGCCAGGTAATTATCCCGTTAACTATCTAAAGGGATCTAAAGCAGGCCTAATAATACGTCAAACTAAATATCATGGGTGAAGCCAAAGTGCTCATCACGATACAATAACGACCCAACATCACTTGGGCAATTGTCATGACCTGGGCGACGAAAGGATCAAAGTCTTGTAGTTGAAGCATTGCAATAGAAAACACAGAGCATGGACCCTCTGCGAAGAAGGTGGGTTCATCAAGGCAAAACTTTATCCACCTGTAAAAGTGTTTACAATGATTTCATTTCAATAAGGAAATGTTCATTAACGGGAAGGAAAACAAATGAAGTACATTTATTCCTTGCCATTACCAACTGATTAATTTAATGTGTGTTGATATTAATTTCTTTGAGTATTTACAATCCAGACGAAATTACAAGTTTCCGTTTGAAGTATACTTTTGTTGTACATGTAAGTTTTAACTGTCCTGAAAAAATAGGAAGTCATCTGTATGGTTCGCCATTGAGGAAACCAAACATGGAGTTGATCACATCTTGGAACGACTTGGTAAGCTTGGACGTTACCAGCTATTGCAGACTACATGGATGTTTATCTCCAACACGACAATAGCCTTCCAGCTGTTCAACATGGTGTTCCTGGGTAAATACATTTCTCTTTTCGTATTGATGTCTTTAATCAAACCTGACTTTGTTTCCGGAACATAGGTCGTGATCGTAGTTGCAAAATCATTTTCTTTACTTACAACGTTATATTTTTTCATGATTAACATGTTTAACATTGTGCATGTAGCCTGGAGGGTAACACCAGGACGGTGGCGTAACGGAAATATGATTTGAGTTATCTGAATTGTTGGAATTGTCGCCTTTACTGTATAACCGAGTGGATATATTTCTACTGTACGTTAATCATAAGAATGTGGAATGAGTCGATAAAGTTTCTATAATGTAGTGTTACATCAAGGTTATATATTATTTTATTAATAATGTCACGCAATGTATGTAACAGCAAGATTGGAGCAGAGTTGGTAAGCTGTGGCACTTGATCTAACCGAGTTAATAGATTGTGTCTGGTAATGTGACAGTAAGATTGTAACCGAGTTAATAGATTGTGTCTGGTAATGTGACGGTGAGATTGTAACCGAGTTAATAGATTGTGTCTGGTAATCTCGACTGATATTCAATTAGCAAGACTGTCGCCGAGTTTATCATTCACAGTTTGTACTGTAACATCAATAATGACGTTGCATGGAAACGTTTCCACTAACACTGCAACTACAAGAAATTAGATAAGTTGAATATTAATGGAGGGATATTATAAAATAATTGAAGGATTTAAAGATATGCTTAAATTGTTCCTATACCCTGCTTTTCTTTTGAAAACACGAAATCAAAACGTTTTGATATAAAAGTGTAAAATCGTCCAACCATTTCTCAATAATAACAGTATCTATATTGTATATATAAGAGCTCCATTATTTGAAAAGTGCTTTGCACCATAACGTTTCTTATTCTCAATCGCCTTTGAATAAACAGTGGTTTATAAAATTTTACCGTCTGTTGCCATATATGCCATAATCGATTCGCACAGCGCAAGAAGTACACTATCGCTGTGTCGTCCCTGCTGGAGCAAGCAACACGTCCGACGAGTGTGAGTACTCCACCCCTGGCGGTGCTGTCAACTCTTCAGCAATTTCCACCTGCAGCTCCTGGAACTATGGAGATGAAAAAACACGGTCCACTGTGTCAGAGGTTGTGCAAGCTTTCGCTGAGATATTCGTAATATCTGTGCATTCAAACGGAAACGTTAATGTTTAATTTTGATGAAGTTATTCCAATACATTTACACTGCGATACTAAAACGTTTGGTGTGCAAAGTACCACAAAAATACTCTTAAAAAGCATTAACATATTTTCCGTAGAACCGACTACTTTCTTACTTGCTTGTGGTGGTTCTTGTAGTGTATAAGATCTTAAAGATATCGCAAACGGTTTAATCAGTTTCCAAGACTATAATCTCTTCTAGTGAAATGGCTCTGATTGCTTTCAGTGGGATCTCGTCTGTTCCAACACTGCGTTTGCACGTCTTCCACAGTCCATGTTTGTAATAGGACAGGGTATCGGTGCCATGCTCTTCTCTATACTAGCAGACAAGTACGGCAGGAAGCCAGTAATGCTTTTGACACACTGTCTCACCGCTGCAACAGGATTTGGCTTGGCGTTTTCTCCAAACATTGAAATTTTCACTGCACTACGGTTTATAAACGGAGCTTTTCAGCAGGTTTGTATCTTAAAAGGTCTTTTTATTTGAAAATATTTGCATCTACGTGAAGGAAATACAATTATGAAACCTCAAACAGGATAGATTCAACGTTGTATTTCGGACATTTTGTGATGTTAGGCAAGTTAGTTTGTGTTTACACGAGTAAGCTATTTGAGAATGAAACATCTATGCCAGCTGAGACCTCAATTGGAAATTCGACACTTTAACCGACAGACATGCTGAACTCTCGAAACGCATAAGCATATGCATATAAGCATTTAAATATAAAAAATATAATATTGAAAGTGACATTTCCGCTTGTCACTGTGCCATTCTAGAAAAAAAGTACTTTCTCATTTCACTCGATGAAAACAATTCTTACTCATCAAAATCAATGAAATATTCTCTATATAGTTACTCACAAATTCTAATCATTGTCACAATTGTCTCTCCTGGATTGATGGCGCGATAACATAGCTATCATTTTATTCACTCAGGGTGTGGTTATGACGGTCAGCACGATGTGTCTGGAGATCTTCCCCGAGAATCTGCGCCTCGCAGTGGCAACAGTCCATGGCCTTGCCTGGAGCATGTGTCCACTCTTGCTAACACTTGTTAGTTGGTTGCTACGTTATGAGAGTTGGCGGACTCTGCAGCTTGTGTTTTCAGCCATGTCTGGGGTGGTGATATTGCAGATTATGTATGTTTATATTTAAGATTGTAACACACTGATCATCTAAGAATTTTTAATGTCATCGTTTTATCGACTACATATTTTCACATTTTGTGTAAAGAGGCACAAGACTAAGACACAGAAAAGAACATCAGACATCACACTGTAATTATGAGATGTGAGTTATAATCATCATCACCATCATCATCATTATCATCATCATCATTAACAAACACACATGCTATACGTCAGACCAGATAAGCCTTATCTGAATCATGTGAGTACATTGCACGACCTTGAAACAGATTTCTGGACGAATCTCTAAGATGGCTAATAGCAAACAACAAGAAGACTGAAGCGATTGCCATAGTAAAGAAGGCAGCACGGATGAACAAAGTAGATCCAGAGACAGTGATCCCGATGTGTGAGCAGCTGACTGGTCTGGTAACACAAGAACACGGGGAGGAGAAGAGAACAGGACAAGCTGCAGCTGCACTCCACGTGTACAGCTGTATGGATATCATCAGGAGTCGCTTCATGCTGAAAACAGTCCTCATCATTGGTTATACATGGTAACTTATATTCACTACATTGTATTTTTAACAATAATAAAATAGTTGGTAAACGAATATAGGAGAGCGAAAGAGTTTTGGAACAAAAACAATAGTTTCATGAAGAAATCGAAATTATATTGATATGTTGAATGCTGTTGAAAATAGTACGAGTAACATGTTGTTGCTTTAGCAATATTTTTGGATTAAATGGATAGGCAGTATCCACCTGTCACGAAAAGTATTTCATTTGGTTCAATTACATTCTTTTAGTTCGGTTTGTAAGCCATTGGCACCCATTTCCAATGCATAAGAGTCATTTCAATTTTGTTGAGTAGACGATGGTGTTTTAAAAGTAAGTTGATAACATGGGTAATGTAATACTATACTTTTATAAGCAAGCGCTTCTCTTATATAAACTGAACAATTTACAAGGTTGTATCTACAATTACTAATTAATGTCACAAAAAGTATGTCCGAGTGATGCATGATAAAGAAGAACTTCTTTTTGAAGCATTTAGAAGTTGGTTAGATGATTGTAGAAAAAGTTCTATGGAACTTTAACTTCCTGCAATAATTAATACGATAAAAAAAGAAAGAGAAAAAGTATTTACTCATTTAAAATGATTTCACTTTACTACACATTGTGACAGTAACTTGTATGGTTGACAGGGTCATATCCCTCTGTCAGTATTTGTATAGTGGTAGATGGGCCTACAGTGACATAAGAAAATATATTGATAATTTAAACACTTGGTGTTCTACTGCAGGATGGTGGACAGCTTGACGTACTTCAGTCTGTATCTGACCTCCTCCTCTCTAGCTGATGATCTCTATCTCAACTTCTTCCTCAACTCTCTGGCTGAGGTCCCGACTGCACCTCTCTTCTGGTTCATCAGCAGGAGGTCTTACATTTACACTTTATGAATCAAAATAAATCAATGAGCAATTTAATGATACATTTCCAAATAAATTTGGTCTATGACTTGTAGGGTACACATATTATGAGATTGATTGATTGTCCCAAGTAGATGCTTCAACGTAAACGGGTTGGGTTTGATAGCATTAGCTTAATTTATACAATATATACGTTAAGTTCTATTGAATGTCTTCATTTCCAGAATTGGCCGGAGAAAATTCTTCCTGTGTTTTCACTTCATAGGCGGATCATGTCTCCTCTTGTCAACTGCTCTGAGGACATTTACTGGTAAGAATGTTGTTTTTCAACCTTAATTTTACCTATTGAAACTATTCACATGTAATTATTAGACATTATCCTGTTCTGTTTTCTCTTTCAGTACATGCTGCAGCAGCTGCAGCAGCTACAACGTTTGCATTTATTGGGAAGCTGGGAAACTCTGCCTGTTTCACCTCACTGTTTGTATATGTTCCAGAAATTTACCCGACTAATATCAGGTAACTTATCTACTGTCCTTAGTAATGTCTTAAGCTCTATGTTGCTAGTATTTTATTGTATTCGGGTTTATGTTACGTGTGTGACTGTATGTAACCAAATTTTGAACTTTGACACACTCTACAAATACATTGTTAACTTCTTTTTCAGTACAAACTCCACTGTTCTCTTCCTATTTGACATTTAAATAATGCTTGTAAATTACTATAGGTTTTATAGCAGATAGTGTTTTATATTTAGGACTGCTGGTCTAGGAGCTGGATCAACTTCAGCCAGAGTCGGGGCGGTGTTGGCGCCCTTTACAAAAATGCTGGTAGGTATTCGACCTACAATGGAGTTGACTTGATTTTTTGACCCTCAATTGAGAGTCATACATGTATTTATTACCCATAGAGTGAAATATCAGTAGTTGCTTATGTTAGGTATATGCACAAATGCACATATCACTTTTACCTCATAACATTTGTCGTAGCGTGAGTTTCCGTATTCTTTGGTCTTTGACGCAAAAAAAGATTGCTTAACGGGGCCGTCCCAAGAGAAGCGGGTCCTGGGATTTAAGAATTGATACACCGGAAGCGTGTCATAGGACATGTAAGAAACTAGCGCAAACTTGTGTATAACGCACTTTTCGCTCGGGTAGTACAGTAATCCAGACTCGTTTCGTAAAATTCTTATGAACCACTGCCTCTGTCAATTTTCTCTATAAATACTCTAAGTTTGCACAAGAACAGCCAAATGTAAATATAGTCTTGATTAAAATGAATTGACAGGGCCATGTTATTAGATGATTCCTTAAAGCAGTAAGATGCAAATCAATTTTAATTCCTGGTTTCAGATGGATCTAGTTGAATGGGTACCTGGTCTAGTGTTCGGAGTAGCGTCGCTGGTTGCGGCTGTTCTCATGATGTTACTACCGGAAGCAGAAGGGAAGGAACTTCCAGAGACTATTGAAGAAATACGACTTTGGAACCGGGAAATAGGAAGAGGAAAAGTAGTTCACAATAAAGTTCCTTCTAAATGATATTCAAGCATGAATTGTTTTTAATTTTTTTTTTATTAAAATTAATCAGTGCATGTGATAACAAGTTTGAAGTACAGTTAAATGTAATATGTATGCAGCTACATGCGAGATGTATAACAGTATATCAATAATGCAGTGTACGTTTTCATCGATGTCTAACAAATCTTTCACAATAGAAATCAAATTCTTATTTAAATAAGATACATGTTCCACTTAATACGGTCACTTACTATCTTAAATAAAATAAGAAGTGATATGTGAAGGCACTTTGTTGTGTTGTTGATCACTGAGAACAAATTTAGTATCGCTGTTAATGTATTATGATGATTATATTACCAAAATATTCCATACGATAATGCAAGCCTACACGATGCCTAAATCGTATCAAACCATCGGAAATAAGAACTGTTATCGTAATGGTTCATCTAGCCGCTACATATTTTGTTTCCTTAGTCTTCGTCGTTAAGTTGATTACTGTTTTTTTATTAACTAAATACCCTTCAGTCATGAGCAGTTCATGTGGGGAAAAACTGTTGTTAGATAGATTATTTAGATAGATTTTCTGAACTGTAGGCCCACATTTATATATAATCATATATAGTTCATTAAGTGCCACTGCAAGTCATTCCATATTTGGAAGATCACAATCTATTCAACAGTAATGTATTGCATAATAATTATTGATTTTGCACCTCGTGTTCAAGATGTGACAAATATTAATCATGAGGGACACGGTTTTGCAAATTATGTTCAAGGTTCAGCATTGTATTTTAACGAGGAGGTTAAGGAGAAGCAGGTCAGGCTAGGATTGCTCGTGTTTTCTCATTGGTTCTTGTTAGTACACCCATAGGCTAAGAATGGATTATTTCATTCTACAGCAATTTACGTACGAAAGCAACGAGAATTAAAAAAAAGTAATTATTTATTTACACCCACTTTCAAGATTTTAAGAATCTGAAGGTTGATATTCAACTAAAGCAACATATAACAATACATGTAGATGATATATATATTTGTATATTTCAAATCAACCGTTTGTGAGTCGACATTATAGTAACATTTGTTGTGTAGATGTCTTTACCTTTATTGTCTGCATAAATTACGTGTATTTTATACCTTCCTATGCACATATTTTTTTTATTTTTGCCAAATGATTACAACTGCTAAGAGATTGAGTAAATCATGTCATCTTTATATGAAAATGGTTGTTATGTAATGTTAATATAATGTTGTTAGCATAGTTTATCTATTTATTAAAGGAAAATATTCAATACGTAAAAAAGTCTTTAAAATATTCCTAATGAAAATTCACAGAGGCGAGAAAATTAAGAGCATATTCCTAGGTTCAGCCCTAGGTAGCAGAGGTGATCACAAGGGCCAAGAAACCTTCGAGGTTTCAGCCATTATTTCACTGATGTTAGACTACTATATGTCACTCAATGAGTATCTGTTTGATAGTTATGATGCTTTATGTATACGGAATGAGGAAACAATCATTACAAAACCACACCTACACGTTTTACAAATAATGATCCATTTCCTCATTTCCATTAGTAACCATATTCATATCGATATCAAGTTTAGTTTTCAAGTTTAAGATACGATTATCACTCGTTGTGTTAACTACGCTATATGTTTGAATTCGTTCAGAATTTACTAAGGTAGTGATCTAAATATACGCCAGGGGTATGTTAGCCAGCTCCCGACAACAAAACAACAAAGCCGTTACGGCCCAGTTGACTCATATGGAGGACGTAGTCAACTACACGAAACTATTTTGTTAAATGTTTACTGCCTGAACATCTGTTACTTGAGAAAATTATCATTTGCATGATACTGGGTTTAGTCTTGCAACATTACATACATGTACATGGACTAGATGTCAGTTTTAACTTCTGTTGATCGATGAAAGATGTAAACTGCTACAGTTGATTCATATGTGAACTTGACCTTCAAATCCTGGAGACACTAAGAAAGTAGGGCAGAGTCAATGTTGGGGCAAAGATGAAACGCTGTACCACATGTAAACACAGCTCCTCCGGAATTTGAAGTAAGATGTTATATTCAATATACACATAAAGCTTTAGAATTCAATTCTGACACTTTCGTCCTATTAGGTATAGGCTATTCGATTATGCATGGAGTACATGCAGTTTCAACAATTTCTTAATGATAAGAGAGATCATAAATATGTTGACAAAGTTTACACAAAACAAAAGTATTCTAACCGGTGAGCATGCAGGAAACGTCTCATTCACCTGGCAGTTCATGCTTTTATAAATATATAAACAATATTAGGAGAATAATAGTATAAGTTCAAATCAAACATTAGATTGCTTGATTCAGATTTTGATGTGGTTTGTTTTGAAGGACCCGCCCATGTGAGTCTTTCAAAATCAAAGTGTCCAGAAATACATGCTTGCATTGTCTATTGATTGTGGGGAACATACACATTTTAGACCATTCAATATTGAATGTTAACGTTTGGCATAATAATTGAGATAGTAAAACAATACAGTAAGTGAGTCCTTATAATAAAGTCGCCTTCGCCGCATGATCGGGGATGTCTCTCAAAGAAGCTGTTTTGGTACATATGAAAGATATTGAAGTATTTTTAAAGTATCTGCATCAACGTCCACAATGCATTCAAGTTAATTTCTACCTGTCTCGCACATAGACACAATGATACTTACTTTAATATCACTTTTCCAAAACATTTTTATAAACCAATTGCCGATTTGTAGGTTTAGGATGGTAACAATGTAAGAGATGAAACAAAATCGGGATCAGGATACCGAAATATAACTAATTACAACTAATTACATGAAGGTTGAAATATACCGCGAGTAACCTTAATACATAAATTGGAATGTTTTAATCGTTTTACCTATCAGACACAAGTCGCGCCATAAGCTCGGGTTGACATAGGACTCTATGCAGGGAACATTTAGCATATTGTTATGAGTCCTGTGTTATTCAGTGCAAAATGATAAACATATTGTATTCAAAACAGTTAAAGACCTTCTCGATACTGTATATCCATAATAATGTTGTGACCTCCGTGTCTAAACAAGCAATGAAAAAACTGTTTACTGCATGCTATATAGGAGATATTTCAAAATGTCTGGGGGAACAGTGAGATCACCGGTGAGTGTGGACCGCCTGCTGGAAAAGCTGGGTGTTGCAGGACGGTACCAGATACTGCAGGCTACCTGGCTCTTCATCAGCAACATCACCATCGCCTTCCAGCTTCTTAATGTTGTCTTTATCGGTAAGCAAATGACATATTATGAATCCATTGTCAACTTAGATTTCATCCAAAAGCTACCTTTTACAGCTTGACGTTAACACCAACTCATAATGATATATGAATATCATGTTCTTTGTCATCGTATGAATGTTAATTCAGTTTATAAGATGTCCAATTAATGTCCCAAAAGCATGTCAACGGTATTCCAACATATTTTTTAAATCCAATTTATCCCCTAAACATTATCGTAAGTGTCTGAAATAAATATCAATGTAGTATATGTTGATCTTTTTATAAATGCATTCCAGTTTTTTTTTGAATAATGCCCTAACGTGACTATTCATTCTTTTTATTGTACAGCTCAAGATGTTACTAACCAATGTGAAAAGCCGAAGGTGACGACTGACAGGCAACGTTATTCCAACATAACGTATGGAAAATGTGACATAACAAAGTTTAACGTCACCTCAAACATCACCTCCACATCACAGTGTATCTCATATAGTTACCAGGAAGGAAAACATCACTCGATTGTCTCCGAAGTAAGTCAAAATTAAGGAAACAGCTGTGTGAATTTCTTAAACATTTTAACAACGATATGTTCGTTAATTTGCCATATCATATCCTACCTTAAATTCCTTGTGAAAATGGCAGTTAAATATGATGACATACATGAAATATAACATTTAGTAAAAGTTCATATACTGTAAAAATGAGAGTGTGAATAGTATCATACTCGAATCAAGCTACATATTAATTTAAACTGCATCCCGAAAGTTTGTTCACATTCTGGTGTAAATATCATGTAATTTTATACAGTTTGGTTGTCAATGGCATTGCGTCAAATACACTTCCTACGTCCACCATATGATCACCAAATCAGTTGTGCAAGTTTTCGTATTATAGACAGAAATGTTTCAATATTAAACATTTCGGTCTCCTTATGTTGGAGTAAACCTTTCCTTATGACTAAATTAGGCATTTTTGGTAATTGTTTTTCACAGTTAACTTGATTGAGGATACATAAATATATGTGGTTCAAGAGTTTTGAGATTTTAAAGTGAGATAAAACTGGAGATTTTAAATTTTAACCACTGGGCTTTTCAATGAGCTGCCGAAAGTGTAACATTTAATTGTGAATTTGTGATGTATAAAATTAAACTATATTATGATACATCAAATCATCACATCTGAGGATGCAATACAAGATGCAATACAATCTAGCTTTAATATAATACGGATCATTTCATCTAGTTTTAACTAGATTGGATGCAATGAGAACATACACATTACACTGTACTCCCACACTAGGATTTGCAAGACAACAAACAAACTTTCTGGACGCAGCTGTTTATATGATTTATTTTTTTGCTTCAGTGGGATTTAGTCTGTGACATGGCTGCTTTAGGTCGACTACCACAGACTCTATTTGTTGTTGGCCAAGGCATCGGAGCTCTACTGTTCTCTGTTCTCTCGGACAAGTTTGGACGCAAACCATTCCTCCTTGGCTCCCACATCTGTACGTGTATTCTAGGATTTGCATTGGCCTTCTCTCCAAACATCGAGACGTTCATGATTCTCAGATGTATCAGTGGCGCCTTCCAACAGGTATTGACTGTCAATTGTTAAAGTTACAATTTGCATATCAATCTGTCTAGATATCAAAAACAGGTCTGTCTGATTAGTTATCTATTGTTTGTGGAACAGATGACTATTCGATGTAGATCCTTAAAATATACAAAAGTACCGATCGAGTAACAATCAAAATAGGTATTCCGAAATTACCTGCCAATAAAGAAAGTAAGATAGTCAAAGCGATATGTTAATGTATTGATTAATAGTGTATTCATGTCTGTGCACATATGATACTGATGTTCTATTTTCCACATTTCCATTCCAGGCTGTCGTGATAAATATGAGCACTGTTGTTCTTGAGATATTCCCCCGATACAGACGTGTGGAGGTTGCCACTGTCAGTGCCATTGTTTGGTCCTTCTGTCCTCTCTTCCTTGCGCTTGTCGGCTACCTCTTACGTCATGAAACCTGGGCCACACAGCAGATCGTGTTTTCATCTCTATCATTATGTTTCCTGCTGCAGTTGATGTGGGTTATATGCCATTCTGGCATCGGTATATATATATATATAAGCAACCTTTATAAATATCATTACAGAACTTTCTTTAAATGATATAAGATCACTTTATCGTATCATGTGACCTAGATCACGTGTATCAACATTTTTTGTTCCTATTGAATAATTACTCCATTCTGTGTTCATCACTGATTGAAGTTGTTTAGTCTATATTACAAAAATTACAAGCACCTCATTGGTATTCACCCTTTGTATGTTTCAGTTTTCTGGACGAATCCCTCCGTTGGTTGGTTACAAACAACAAAGATAAGAGAGCAACCACAGTTCTAAAGAAGGCATCAAAACTGAACAATGTGAAGGCTGAAGA
This sequence comes from Phorcus lineatus, assembly GCA_921293015.1. Lineage (NCBI taxonomy): Eukaryota > Metazoa > Mollusca > Gastropoda > Trochida > Trochidae > Phorcus > Phorcus lineatus. Next base: position 54,177,357 of record OV121081.1, read on the forward strand.
AGTGTTGGCACTGTACGAAAAGGAACAGGTGGTTGAACTGTCCATCTCCGGTGACATTGGAGGAGAAAAGAAGCCAAAAGAAAAGTCAGAAGCTGAGCAGTACAAATTCTGGAATATCGTCAGCAGTAAATTCATGCTGAAGCTCTCAGTCATTGTTTGGATTACATGGTAAGTCATTACAGTTATATCAAGTATATAGTCATGCATGAATACTATTTCCGAAGAACAATTCAACTAAATCTTAAACTTTATATACTTGTATTTTGAGTATATTCATGAATACAATATAGCAGTAATAAGTGAAACGGGTTTGTGTGAAACTAACGATTTATTGACAACATTTAGACATTGACCAATTCAGATAGATGCTATTCACAACACTACATAGGCGGTTTGAGATTGATGTACTCTTGTCAGGCTGATAAAATATGAATTCGAGATAACGTTTATTCATTTGAGATAATTTAATCTAAGTGCACGTTTTACAAGTAACTCGTATAGTTGATAATGTTGTCAATAGTTCAATAGTGTTGCATATACAGTTGTATATTGAACAGAAGTTGAAGAACAAAATATAACTCTTACTCCTTTGTAGGATGGTGGACAGCTTGACGTACTTCAGTCTGTATTTGACGTCCTCCTCTCTGGCTGATGATCTCTATCTCAACTTCTTCCTCAACTCCCTGGCGGAGGTTCCAACTGGACCTCTCTTCTGGTTCATCAGCAGGAGGTGAACGTTGTAGAATCAGAAAAAACTCAATATGATCTACAGTTGCTTAACTTTCTTTTTTCATGCATCTACATGTGTAGGGTTGAGACATCAACATGGTTTTAAAAGTTGTAACCAATTGCTAATAACAAGTGAAGTCCCGAAAAGACGAATTAAAATAATCTCACATTCAAAAAACTTCAAGCTCATCAAGCTTAAAATACCCGAAGGGCTTAAAGCATAGTTTAGCGTCCTGTGTCCGCCTGTCTATTCGTAAACTTTTCACTTTTAAGACTTCTTCTCATTAACTACTCACTCTAAGAAGATGACACAGATAGGTTTGGAATTGTAATTTGTAGATTTTGTGATTCCGTGACCCCTTGTAATGGCCACAGGGGCCATGCCCTAAAAACTATTTTCATCTTGACAAGAATGAGAAGGGCTAGAAAGCTGAAATCTTGAATACACACTCGTTAAACAATGAGAATTGTAAATTGTAGATTTGGTGAGTCTGTGACCCCTAAGTAAAGTCGACAGGGGCCACTCTCTACTACTACTACCTACTTTCAGCTTCATCTCGTAAATGAAAATGGCTGGAAGGCGGATCATTGTGTTTAGGCTCATTATAGCTTACCTGTAAATTGTAGATTTGCTGATCCTCTTGCAAGTAATAAGCCTAATAAACCTACTTTCATTATCTTCTCATGAATAAAAAGAGCTGTTAAAATAGAAAACTTACATATTGTGTATTACCTCCATAACCGATGGGGATTTTATGACCCTTAGACCCCAGTAAGGGCCACAGGGGCTTCACTCTCATACACTAGATCAAGGAAAGCTGAAATCCTGTGTGAACGACTTCTTGGCAGACTTGAAAATCTTTATAAATAGATGTTTTAGTTGTCGGGTAAAAGTATAAAGCCTGATGATCTTCAGAGCCAATGGCTCTTTTTTTACTTAGATTTACAAGCTTTTGCCAATAAATCAAACACCACTCGTCACATATGATAATATATTAGATATTCAGATGCATTGCTATTTTTTCATTTACAGATTTGGTCGACGCAAATTTTTCATGTTTTTTCACATGATGACTGGCGTGTGCCTTTTAATCGCCACAATGATAAGAGGACTTGCAGGTACAAAATATAATTTTCCTTTAATAAATCAATAATATTTGTTATGATTTAGTAAATTTTACATACACAGTGATATCAAATTGAAGTATGCAAATTAGGCTTAATCAAATGATATCGTATGGACATTTTTAACTATGTATATATGTCTATATATGAATGTCTATAAATATCCATATTTAAATATATCTTAACCATCAATCCATTTACACATTAAATAGAAGGAGAAGCAGCATCAGTTGGAGCTACTGTATTTGCTTTTGTTGGGAAAATTGGCAGTGCAGCGTGCTTCACATCGCTGTTCGTCTATGTCCCGGAAATCTATCCAACAAACCTCAGGTAAAGGAATGACAAACATTTTGATGATTTTATGAATTGCACTAGAAATAAACTTTTTTGGGTTTTTTTCCAACTTCTATTTTGTAGTTTTAAGTCTTGTATATTCATAAGATAACTTTACTTTACAATGTCCTCAGTTTACTCAGTTCAATCATTTGTGAACCTTATTTCCTTCCAGATCTGTAGGTTTAGGTGCTGGTTCAGCTGCTGCCAGAGTTGGAGCAGCAATGGCTCCATTTACTAAAATGCTGGTATGTAATTACATGTTTGCTTACATTAAGGTGATTTTCTTGAACCACATTCAATTTTCCGATGCGGAAGAGCATTTTAACATATTTACTTGATAAAAAGGTAATACTTATATACATGTACGTTCATGTATTTATCATTTTCCTGTCAAAGTCGTTGAATAGTGAAATGATGCATATTTAATTGTAATGATCTTTTGTCAGAAATAGGATTATGAAAAGCATAAAAGATCTGTAATGACCATGACAATGGATGATGTCAGAAAAATCTATAAGGAGAAATCAACGGCATCGGGCAAATAAATTGCGATTGCGTTCAAAACCAAAGTATGGGATGTCAACAGTGTCATGTGATCTGGGAACTCAAATAAGGGCAACCGGAATGTTTACTGTCTGTATGAAACACAGCTTAGGTTCTCCTTGACCTCGAAAACGAAACCTTACTGTTTGAATCTTGGTGAAGTGGTGAATTTAACAATAAAGGCTTTTACAATATTCTCCTTTCTGCATCGACCGAGACGATTAGCGATCTTTTTTTCTCATATGTATATACTAATCTGCATTTACGGATACAGTTAGCAATACCTTTCGAATGTATATGTGCGATTCTATTTTGACCAAACAGTAAGCAATATTCTTTTCTCAACATATTTCAGGTGGACGAAATACCATGGTTGCCAGGTACAATATTTGGTGTTGCTTGTGTTTTTGTTTCTCTGCTTGGTGTACTGTTACCAGAACCTGCTGGCAGAGAGTTGCCCGAGACCATTCAGCAGATAAAGTCGTGGGAAGGAGACAAATCAACATAGAACGTATTGGGGACTTTGGATCCATGGATTGTACACAATCTTTTTTATGAATTGATAAAATCGTGTAAACATTCTTTGATTCCTTGATATTTTGTGTGAATTGATTTAACGAAGACGTGTCAATAAAGTTTTATTAACCTTCCTTGATTTCTTCATATTTTGTGTGAAATTTTTTACCTAAAAATGACAATAAACCTTCTATGATTCCTTAGCGGAGGTCAATATCAACAATAAAGTGTTTTGGCAAAACATCAAGAAGCTGTCAAGCAGCAGTAAAGCTAGATCATGAGTGGACAGAATACTTTAAAGAAGTTCTGAACATTACAAGCAGTTCGGTTGATCAATACATCTAAGCAAAGCAGAGGAGACTGTACACTATCACTGTAGTCTGTCATGTGATGTGTGTCAAGATGACGACGTTATGTACCTGCTCAAACTGTACAGGAGGTTCAAACAGTTATATTAAAAGACGGTAAATTAGCACGCCCGAATGGCAACAAGACAGAGATGATGAAATGCTGTGCATGTTACTCGCGCCATATTTATCCAATATTTTCAATGAGATAGTAGGCACATGATATTATCCAAATGGATGGGCCAAGAGTATATTTGTACCTATGCACAAGAAAGGTGGCGTCAAGAAGGTGAACAATTAAAGAGGCATTTCTCTTATGGATGTAATTGGAAGAACCTTTTGCTCTGTTTTAAATGATCGTTTACAATGTTTTCAGGATTCAGGAAAAATTATAGTACAACTGTCAATATCTTCACACTTCAAAGTCTAATACAGATTTATCTCTGTAAGTGAGGAGGTTATTTTACTGCATATTTGTGGAATTTAGAAAGGTCTCTGATGCACCTAGCTACAGCACACAGTTTCTTTGGTACGCACTGAAAAGAAATGATGTACATATTTGGTTTGTTAAAAAATATGTATTCCAAAAATTAAGTCAGCTGTGTGAACAGGTACCAACTCGATCTCCGAATACTTTCAATGTGGTGTACGACAAGGATGGTATTAAGCCCTTTACTTTTTACAATATTCATTTCGGAATTTCAAATTCTGTTGGAAAATGCTCGTCTGATCAGGATATCTCCGGGCCCAGAATTCACATGGAACTGCTTCTCTTACTCTTTGCTGATGATTTTTGTATTCTCTATGATTCTGTCATTTGACTTCAAGGGAAAATTGATATGCTACACATTTACTGTCAGACATGGGCCGTAGATATTTTCATGGACAAAACGGAAATCCTGGTGTTTCGGTGGAGGCGCTTTGGTATCTACAGGGATCGCAGATATAGTGTTCAACGTATTATAACTACCTCGGGTTACTATTTTCAACTCGACTGTCATGGACTAAATGTACGGAAAAATTAAAGCAAGGCCTTATTTGCTATCAAACGATAATCATTTGATTATCCAAATATACCTGCAAGTTTTCTCTTTAAACTTTTTGTTAATAAAATAAAGCCAATTTTCCTTCATGGTGCAGAAGTATGGGGATACTAAGATAGACATGCAATTAATAAATTTCACGATAAATTTTGTAAGTTTGAACTAGGTGGAGGTAAAGAAGTGTCCAGTAACGCAATGTTGGCGGAATGTGGTAGATATTGTATCAGCGTATGGATTTGTTTTGTTTGGTTAAGTCATAGAATTGGTAACGTTGATATTTTTGTATATCTCTTTAAACAAAAATACAAGATGTCGTAAAACAAAATAAATTATGTTTAGCAAAATTAATGATTCAGTTTATCTATGTTATTACAAATCAGTTAAGTTATTATTAGATGTTGAGTACTATATATCAAATGTACATGTAAAGGAGTATCGTAAATATATGCATGTATGCTTACTTCTTATCCAGCAATAACCTCTCCGGTGTAATGTCGGATTTAAAGAAACTAATGAAATAGCCAAAATCTGTAAAATGTGCAGCGGAAATGGTTTTGAAGACGTGAGTTACAAGTGATGCAATCAGTTGAGTTATTCGATATATCGGAGATGCGGAATATGGCAAGTTTGAAGACCTATATACGTAATTACGTATTACCTATATACGTAATTACGTATATACGTCTCTTGATTGAAAGTAAACGTCGACAAACCTTCAGAAACCTTTATCGAAGCTTCTACAGTTTCAACTTTTTTGTCAGATTCAACGTTACGATGGATCGTTGTGTGAGTCAAAGTATATTCTTAACAATTTTCATTTATAAAAAAGACACGGTTTTCTTTTAAAACGCAGCAAAAGTAATTTGATATAGAATATATTCGCGATATCCAATGAAGAGATAGCTGGCTGAAAGATATGACGTTAATTTAATTGCAAAATGATCTTGACTGTGTTTGAGTCATTTCTATAAAAGACACTGTTTTCATTTAAAACGCACCAATAGGAATTTAAAGTAGAATCTATTCGAGATATAATATGAGTAATTCTGCAATGTCCATTTTGCTAGGCAAAATTTTTATATCATAACATTTAAAGGAAAAAAGTACTGCCTCGTAAAAATAGAAAAAGTATGGGTCACCCGTTTAACGCTCTGATTCGAACGTACAATGGGTATATACTATCGGGTTATTTGTGTTAAGGGCGATAAACACTACTTCATACTACAACTTACCATAAATGGTAGATAATGGTTATATTGCCTCTTCAAATTGAAATTCTCATCATCATCAAGGTAAAGTATGATTTACTACAAAACATAACTTTGTTCTTACCAACTTGTGACAGGAAAAACTATTAATAGGAATATGTACTTGTATATCTTACTGCGTTTATGGTTTGAATGTATGAATGTAGGTTATAGGTCAACCGACGTAGTGACATAGATATATAAAAGTATGAATAATTGGTTTTAAAAAGAGCGATGACTTTGTGTTTAATATGCAGTATTTATTACACGTGTTACGTGAAATGCAAATCGTAATGTTGGAGATTATAACAGAATGTTACACAATGTACATGCATCCAACGCCAGTAGAAATAAGAAGTTGTTGCAAAAACTGCAAGAACACAATAAAAACGTATTTGTGTTGCCTTCATTTGATATACACCGTAATTAAAAATGACATCAAACACTAATGTTTACAGCTGTCTGAACATTCTTAAATTCGATAATTATCTAATAATCCAATGATTTTTTTCAGCATGGTCCTATATATAGAAAATAATCGTATCAGTACTGATATCATCCTCGAGTCACTAAAGAAGACTGGGAAACATCAGGTCATTCAGGGCTTCCTTCTGTGCTTAACCAACTTCAGCACAGCGTTCCACTTGTTCTCATTTGTATTCACAGGTAAGTCTTGTCGATATTTTTCTCATTACTGTGGTTTTTGTTTCAAAATGACAACTCAGTTGAAACATCAAAACATACATGAAACATATAACTATTATCACTGTTAACGCTATCAATGGCTTTAAGAACTTCAAGTTACCGTAAACTTTATGACCATTCCTCCTTTTTAATGATAAACAAGAGATCAACATCTGATTTCTTCGTCTTATAATGAGACAAATTATTGATATTGTCGTTTCATCGTTAACAGTTCTCTAAAGCCAATACATACAATGTTTATGTTCTAAAATTTGGTTGACCAGTTGAAATTAAATAGGAAAGGTACTGTCAAAGTACATTCAATATGGTTTATATGAAATATGGTGCATATTCAAAGCCTTGCAGGTTGTCACCGTACAGAGATATGGGTTTCGTTTATGCCGTAAAGTACGTACGTAATAATTTGCTGACCAGTGAAAATATCGTAAAGTCAGCTTTCATTTAATCAGTGATGACGACTGGGTCGAGTTATGTTTTCACAAAATATGTTATAAAATTTTCCAAAAGCGAATGTGATTACTTCATTATTTAGCTATCACTCAAATAGGTATGATATATAACTAATTATATGTGTATTCAATTGGTTTTCACCATGCAGACGCGTGCAAATGTTTGTAAATATATCTATGTATGTGTGCACTTGTACCATCAAATGCATTTTTCGAGTAATAAAAAAAAGACAGAGAGCAGGGAAAGTTGGGTCTTCCATTGTTAATACGTGGGAAATATGCCAGTCTATCGTTATATTAGAGGATTATTACAATGATTTATTGACTGATAGGTATTAAGGTTAATATGTTTTCCTTAGAATACAGAGTGCACTTAAGTATATGTTTCTTTGAAACGTGTTAATTCGGAAGTATCCTTAACTACTGAGTTACGTAGGGATAGCATACATCAATATACAATAATGAAGAGTTATTCACTTGACGGTTAAATGGTAAAGAATAATGATAGCATGATCTAAGCACGTGCATTGCAGCGTATTAATGTCAAGAAAAGCTTTGCATGTGCCTGGACAAATATCCATTTCGTTAGGGGCATGCGTTTGTTTCTTTATTTAATCCGATAAGTGACACAAGTTTAACAAACTACCGAACTCATCACAAAATATATTACAAATGAGAAAAATGACAATTTCTGGTTTCGTGGAGTCATAATTGGATTAAGATTGAGAATAAATTCGGAGGAATGGATCGTGTGAAAGAAACTCGTTGATAACGTTTCACGAGTACACTTCTACTATGTTTGATAACCATTTCAGAATGAATTCAGTTCTTTATACTATTGCTCCAGTTGTACCAATATGCAACAATTTATAACAAATTAGGTTATTACTATCATAGCTCCTGCGGTTGGACATTCATGTGAGAACGATGACGTCCCGACGGGAGACAACAACACAGAGTACAGCGCTTGCAGTATCTTCGTCCCTAACACCACAACCATCGGTAGCAGGACCTATGCGTGTCAGTCGTGGAAGTTCAGTTCTCATAGAGATCATTCAATAGTTTCCGAGGTAAATCTTGTTTTCATATCGAGATTTAACTTGTCATTACATAGGAGGTGTACTATATAGCAAGCATGGTTAAATCTACCTTCCTTTCGTTCCATGTAATTACGTAATCATTGTGAATGATATTCGTATGAGAAATATGAAAACATGCAGATGAAATAAATACAAGTAGATTAAGTACATTAAATATTGATGAAGATGAAAGCATTCTTCGAAAAATTGAAATCGGATCCGTTTTCTAGTGGGTATATTTGTTTGCAGTGGAACTTGGTATGCGGTGACGTTCTTCTTGGGCGTTTGCCTCAATCTCTCTTCATCACTGGTCAAGGAATCGGAGCTGTGGTGTTCTCCAACCTGTCAGATAAATTTGGAAGATTTCCTTTTCTTATCGTGGCTCAGATCCTGACAGCAGGGGCAGGTGTTGGGCTCGCATTTGCTCCCAGTATCATTGTCTTCAATGTTTTGAGGCTGTTTAATGGTATCTTCCAACAGGTAAACCATTTGTGATATTCTTTTAAATGGTATTTACGAAATTACGAAAACAAATAATTATATTTGCATATTGCAAATTGCCAAGTCAATCGTTGTTATGCCATATGATGATATAATTACGTCATCGTGTTATGGCATTGTTATGTCATTAATTTGGGACACTATACCCTTGCTAGTAAAATCACGATGCTATCGCATTGTCGATGACAGCTTTTGAAAAAAAATCTCCTGTCAAAAAATACAATATCTAGATGTTACATGATTAAAACAATTTAGAATTGTGACTCGGCAGACCTATTCAACACCTTTGATTATTGTCTGATTAGTCAGATACCATAGTCAATATAACTTTACTTTGTTTACTTTCTTAATACCAGGACCTTTTATGATCATGCATGAATACATTCAACTACATTTGATCTACAATACTGATAAAGTTGACTCCAAAAGTTACCACTCACAATTTCACCCCACCCCCTTTTAAAGAATTAGAAACACAAGTTGTAATTTTAAATAGTGTCATAATAGAGTCCTAAATCCACCCGTTTCCTCAGTAGTTACCACCTGTTACCTCTTGGCCGAATTACAGCCTCTATCTGTATCTCACTAGAAGCTAGACTTCCGCTATTTATATTCTCAGGCGCCTAGAGTGCGGATGTCGAAGAAACCAATCATTAAGGTGTTTGCTTAGCCCAAGAGATCACACCAAATTGTGTTTCTTTGCTAAACCAATAAGACCCTATCTCCCCAACTATCTTAGTTACATTCAAACACAGTTACAAAGAGGGAAAAGGGTAATCTCCTCTACAAGAACATGTAAATATAAACAAAATAGATATTGACATGTAAATGCTACATGATAAAATGCTGGTAAATTGGGCATGAAAGATACATTGGAACACATAAAAATAGCAATAGTCGGCATACGACGATATAAATAATGAAAATTGCTACATGAATGGAATATGAACTTAATTATTAACATTTTATAAGCTCGAACAAGGTGACAATAGTGAAGTCTAATATATGTTTAGGTAAACCTTCTTTCAAACTTTGGGTATCCGCTACTACTGACGTTGATTGGTGCCATATAAATTAAGATATTTTTTGCTAACTTCATCGATGATTTTCTAAACAGTTTTTATACCTTTTCGTCTTCATCTAAGATCATCGCAATGTGTTCATTATTACAGGGGATCGTAGTCATCAGCATCACCCTGCTTCTAGAAATTTATCCAACATCAAATCGAGTAGCACTAGCGACCGTGTATGCTTTGGTCTGGGGTGTGGCAACAATGGCCCTTACTCTTGTGGCGTATTTATTGCGCGATCTCGGTTGGAGAACACAACAACTGGTATTCACTTCGGTATCCAGCATTCTATTTCTTCAAATCTTGTAAGTGATTTATGATCTGTAACATCAGCGTTTTTACTTGAAATGAAATGAAAGTCTGATACGTACGAGGTATTATGAAGTGGTTAGCTTACTGAAGAAATACACATTCTTCACTGTTTGGTTTTCATCCTTGCCAATGATTTAAAGGCCTTGGTATATGTTCTCGACGCTCTATACGTTACAATCTAGTTAAAACCAGCTGAAATATTATACCGCCCGGGATCTGTAATTACATCTAGAGAATCACACCCCTATTTAGCCAATCAAAAGAGAGCTTACCCAGCACTTCGAATTGCGGATCAATCCGATTGTTTAACCGTTCTTGAGTACCTAGATTCCAAAATTCGATTGTTACCGATATATCGAAGTGATAATATAATGACATCATCAATTTTATGCAAATATTGTGGAGGGAATATTTGTGTTGTTAATATAGTCATTAGTGCAAAAGTTAATCAACAAATTAGGTCAAACAATCACTACGAAAGTTTGTAAGGATAATATAGGCAAAAATAGGGTAAACGTCAGCATGCGACATTAGCGAAGATGAAAATGAAGCTCGTCTTTGATTGTATGAAAGCTGATTTCCTCATTTTATTGGTCGGTTCAAAATTTGTCAAAGGTCAGCTGAACATGTCCTCGTTCAGTAACTCTCTATATGTAATGACGGATCATTACAGCTTGTTTCAACTAGACTGAATACATTAATATTGGCTTAAGATTATCTAAGGACTAAGAAAGCCCCGACAATCTGATGATGAGTTGAAATACAGTAGTGGAGGAGACTATATTATTTTCATCAGGTAGTTAATCACCTCATTACCCAATCCCATATCAGCAGTTTATATATACATGTCACATATCAAGTGAACATTTTATGCAGCGATTATAATGTGACCACCTGTAACACTGTGGAGTAATAAAAGCATAATTTCCGTTGCTCAACTGAACTTCACAGGTTCATCGTTAAATTCATCAATAACTTGCAATTCGTACCGTGTTTTCTTTTCAGTAGTGTCCCTATGAAAACATTCTAATCTTCCTTTGTTATGGATCGTATGTGTTGAAAAGCAACTAGTACGTTTGCCAATGCATTTTTATCTTTATTTCTTAATGATTTGCAGCTTTTTGAAGGAGTCTCTTCGCTGGCTCATCACAAACAAAAAGATGAAGAGAGCACTGAATATTATTTATCTGATAACCAATCGAAATGGTCTGGACATATCTACTGTTGATGTACAGGGGATAGACATAAAGGAAAGGATTCAGGAAATTGACAACAAGTTTGACAAGTTTGTTACAACGTTTCCGGAGATGAAGAACAGGGATGAAGAACAGTACAACTGCCTCGACCTGTTTCGAAGTTGGTTTATTTTCAAAATATCTGTCATCATTTGGATAACTTGGTGAGACCTGTTTTCTTGTTTTTTTTCGTCAAATAAAAATTATCATACCCACGTGCTAATATCGTAAAGGGGTTTTATAACAATTACAAATGAAGCTGGATTGTCTTCTAATTATCAATTACCGTTTGGAAAATAGTTGATAACATATCTGTAATTGTGACCAGTTCTGTTTTTGTTTACATATCTAATGTAAAGAAAGAATCGAACGCCTCGAGAGAAAAACACAGAGTTGCCGATGATGGTATCAATTTCTGATATCGGCAGGTTGGTAGACACCCTGACTTACTTCAGTTTGTACCTGACTGCCTCGTCAATAGCTGACAACCCATACTTGAACTTCTTCCTCAACGCTGTAGCTGAGCTACCGTCCGGACCACTCTTCTATTTTGTTGGCAAAAAGTAGGTATAAACTACGTTTGAAGTTAATGATTATTCACTTAATCTTTTAAGATGACTGGCAAATGACTATCCTGTCCATGTTTTTAAAAAATGGGACTGAAAGAGATGGCTTGAACACTCAAATTAGTGCATAACATTAACAGTTTTTTACGTTTTTTTAATTCACATTTCATGTTTTTCATCTTATATACTTGACTACACTAAAAGAGATGTACGGCCATTAACATTGACACAATAAAGTTGCAGTCTCATTAAAATCGATCGTGCTCCGATGAATACAAGTTTCAAAATATTGACTTTATCGAGGTTCGAATTCCTCTTGTTTTTGGCTACGTGTGGCTGTAGTCAGACCGTTTAGAGGGGAAAACTCTAGACGGGAGTAGTTCGCCTCCTGATAAAGTCAACATTTTGAAACTTTTATTCCTCAGATCACGGTATAATTTAATCAGACTGAAGAAAGTTGTCATGTCATATTATTTATGATATGCTTTGCTCTAAGGTTTGGCAGAAGAAAATTCTTCATGATGTTTCACATACTGGCTGGGGTGTGTCTTCTCACTTCTACCTTGCTCCGAACGTTTTTTGGTAGGACCACACCATGCATGTGCATATATTGATTCCATCACATAGTTTACATTAGTCAGTCTCAAAGTCATTTATTATATCAATAGAGTTTATAATGCTTCGTCTGATGCTTCATTTGCAATGTGAAATGTACCATGGGCTAGTCCCCATTCAACAATAAAAATATCATCATCAACATCATGCTTTATCGGCGTGTTTGAAACTGTAGAGATCCTCCAATCATCAGGCAAAACACGTATTGCTAACTATCTAATCTGCAAATGAAACGATTCGTATCCAGCAAAGAACCCGGAAGAAAACGTTGAGTTTAAGATATTAACTTCAAGCCCCATAAAAAACGACATGTCATTGTGTGATCAATAACGCTAAGAAAGACCAGTTGTCAGCGATGCGACGTCTTTGTTTGGAGAAGATCAGGGTATTTGGAAGGAGGTGTGCAGATTCAAATACACTGATGGAGCAGAATGTATCACCCTGCTATGCTTAAGCTTGTCTTATATTGTACAGATGATGAGTCTAGCCACACTGTAGCCACTGTTATTTCTTTCATCGGAAAAGTAGGAACAACAGCTTGTTTCAATGGGTTGTTTGTTTATGCACCGGAAATCTACCCAACGAATATGAGGTAATTTTTATTCTAATTTAGGATTCTTATAAAAACCTGACGAACGGGTAACATAGCTACATTGATAGTATCTGCAATATATTGAACTTATGGTTCCTCATAGTACTTTTCTCAAAACTAAGAAAAAAAATTGTCTAAAGTAATTTGGATCCGGAAGTTAACAAGGTGGATTCGTTTACAATGAGAATGTATTATATTCATTTAGCTCTATTCATCAACAGAACTGTTGGTTTCGGAGCTGGGTCAACGGCAGGACGTATAGGTGGAGCGTTCTCGCCATTCATACAGATTCTGGTAAATCTTTGATACTGGACCCTATCTTTATGATATTAATTTGATTAACATGATTATGACCGAGGTACATGTTGTTTATCTATTATGCTATAAACCGGGCAAAATGAAGGTTTTTTCTTTTAAAATCGTTGTAGAAAATGCCCAAATGCAAGTACAGGTTTGAACTCCTGCCAAAACTTGTCGCCCAAATGCAGTATCATCTCAACCACAACTCGAACGCATCTTTCGAAATCACGGCAAGTGCAAAACGTGATTTTCGACATTTAGAAAATGCATGTGAAAGGTCGTGGCATAAATAACGACGTTGAACAGAACTGGCAATTCAGTAGGCGAAAGACCACCAAGAAAATGCCGAGATTTACATAAGCGCAACGAGACAGAGCGACCGGCATGGCAACTTTGGGAGCTTCTCACTGTCAGATAGCCAGAAGCTTCAACTGCTCACAGTAAACTATCATTAGACTTATAATTATCACCAGCAGATAGGATAGTCGGTGGCAGTGGCGTGACCAGGCGAGAGTGCTCTTCACAGACGAAAGTCGATTCTGACTTTTTAGGAACGATGGCAGAGTTCGAGGTTTTCGACGAAAATGAGAACGACTGGCTCCAAACTGCATTAGAGAAGTTCATCCGTTTGGAGCTTGGGGCGTCTTGGCATTGGGCGCTATTTGTGGCCAGATGACAACAAGGCTGGTTATTATCCGAGGAAACCTTAATGCATTACGATATAGAGATGAACTGCTGAAACCGGCCGGTTGTCGTGCCCTTTATCCAACAACAGCCAAGATGATTAATTTTGCAACAAGACAACACAAGGCCTCATATCTCCCGACTTGTTCAAAACTACCTGAGAAACGTTAACATCAACGTATTGCCCGGGAAAGCTTATTCTCCAGACCACAAACCCATTGAACGTCTCTGAGCTCATCTTGATCGTCAGTTGAGACAACAAGTACCGCCCGCAGCGAACCGACAAGAACTTGAACAGCCTCTATTGAATTTATGGAACAGGATGCCTGTTGAAGTTATCCGCGTGTATTGGCGTGCATCGATGCATCAATGAACCCTTATTTGTGTAATTTTCATTTTTGTCCCCTTGACTCTTTCTTTGTGTAATGCGGCAAAGACACTGTTTACATTAAAATGTGTTTTCTTATCACTTCATGGCATATCATTTGTGTTTATTAATTAATCATGAAACATCTCACATATGCCTTGGTTTTTAGTGATCTGTCACGTGAAGTCAGTGAAACCTTTTTCTTTTGCCCGGTAGTTTTTATCAATAATTCATTAAATTATTTTGATATTCATAAAAATTGTTATCAATTTTCTAATAAAAAAAGGAAACAAGTGATTAACGGCGTGCTAGTTTTCATATAACATAATTTGCAGACATTGATATTTCGAATATTACTTGTTTCAGGCTACCACCATTCCATGGGTCCCAGGAACCTTATTTGGAATCTTATGTCTCCTTGTGGCAGTCTTCAACTACTTTCTACCTGAATCGGAGGGACAAGAACTGCCACAAACAACCACTGAGATGAAAGAATGGAAAAATAAACATGAGACAAAATGATAATGTCCGTGCTCATGGAATGTTTATTATTATTCATGTCTGTTAATATCAATATGTATGTATACAATATATACAATAATGAACTAACCTAATGATGAAAGCATAAGAACTCTTTATTCTATAGAATAGATAGTTTACCATGCTAAGAATGTCGGCGTTGGCCCTGGTGGAAATCTGATATCACTTCAAGGGTGACTTTATAACAAAATTTAACTATGCTAGAGGCATTTGCGTTTAGCAATCAGTTTGAATCATTTAGTGTAAAAGTGTAAATGGTGGCTTCAAAAATTATTAAGATTTAAAGTATCAAAAGTAATCTTTTCTTCACAAAACATTCGTTGATCCTTTGTCTGAACTTGTGAACTTTACTTCTTGTAGTTAGGCAGAATATAAAATCTCAAAAAGCCCTAAATAAAACTTACAAATTGGCAAAAAAGTGTCCTGTTGACCTTCTTTTATCCTCATATCAAACGATATTCTTTATCAATTAAAATATTACAGACATTGTGTTTTTCCAAATTTTTTTTTAGATGTTTACTCGACTAAAGACAAACATTTTATTCATTTTAAAGGTAAAAGCCCCAAAATACCAAACCAAAGCACATTTGATACAAGCGCACATAAACGAAAACAGGTTTGTGCGTTAGCCAATGTAGCACTAGTTTTACCTACATTTATTCAAGGAGAATACGAATATTTATGACAATATAATCCTATCTTTACTTTTCAAGGATGAATCCATGTTGACATATACATGCACTGTACAATAAAAGAGAAATAAACTTATTTCTAGCATCAAAAATGAATGTCAAGTTCATTTCCAGATTTCGTAGTTTACCAAAACCGCAACTCTATCTTTTGCGTAGAGAGTTTAGATAGGGAGACATAGATGATGTGAGATAACTTTCTTCATGTATAGATGTGAAGATTTGTAAGCAAATGAATCTGGAATTTACAATTATCAGACCATAATTGTTTTCAAAATGTTAGAGAGCCCAAGTTTAAATGTTGCATAAATTACTTCCTTTCAACCTATCTATTGCTTACAAAAACCGCTAGTGCATTTAACTACTATCTGTAGCCCTGTTACACTCTCTTCTCCTACATTTTGTTTTAAGCTTCAAAACGTTTGTCGAAGAATATGATCTATATCGAGGAACTTACAATACATGCTTCCCAGGTATCTTGGTTACACCTGAAAATACCATTTAGGCCAATTGATCTTCTAACACAGTCTTCCAGCTTCGAGTACATTGTTTTTTTAAGAATTAGCTACATGTATTTATACTGTAATCCTTTAAACAATCAAACAGAACAGTTGTATTTATAGTATCAAACGCCTTTGTAAAATGCCTACAATGAAATCTACTCCGTCCCTTTTCTAAACATACATTTGGACTCCAGCATTAAGTGAAAATATTTGGTTCAAGAAGCTTTACCCATATCTAAATTAAATCAAGCCTGATACTAACTAATAATATCATTCTTGACACGCCACTTCTACATACAAGATGTTGAAATAAAAGTAAAAAATTACAAATTCGTTACAAGGAACTCATATATATAGATGTCAATAAGTAGACATCATGTGCCAAATTTATACAAACATAGAGTTAGAGTTATATCATTTATAAAGTTTTACATATTTGACTCCAATAACATACACTGAGCCCCGTTAATCTTTTGCCTGAAACCAAAAGATGACATCAAGGTATATCCGTGGTAGACACATAACATGAATTAAAACGGCAGTCGTATTTTGTTTCCAGCGTGTATATACAAAAACATTTGGATATTGATCGTAGTCCATTCGGTTATAATGCAACTTTGCTTCATGCCTTTCAGAATTTCCTTATACATGTAACTTGAATACGTACACATTAACTTTAGATTACCTGAGTACGGATCATTAATAATATCGTTATGTATTAATCATGCATGCAAGTTTACCTAGTTCAGAATCCCGAAATTGAAGCTTTATAAGGGTTTGCTTCCGTAAGATAAATATGAATTCCTAGCAAAGTCTGCAAACTGATAGAAAATGTTGGTAAACATTTATATATCACTGAGTCGATGCTATTATTTGTCTTGTCACACAGGGTTTCCTTCTCATTCTAAATTAATCCCTTTACATCACTAATACGATTTATACACGAATCATTATCCCAAACTAACTTTATCAAATCACGTGAGGAATTGCCATTAAAAGCGCTACACCAGGTAGTTCATATTGATATGTCGAGTATGGGAAATGGTTGGAGTAATCAATATTTCTTCAACTTTCAAATATTTCATATTTGGAGAAAAATATTGTTGAGAAATCATTATGATAAATTTCCCTTTACCTTTACTTTTTACTTTTCCCTTTACTAAAAACAAGTAAACTACCCATGGTTATATTTTGTTTGCAAAAAGTCCATCATTCAAATAACTTCTCCACTTTTCCGAACCCTTTTACCTTAGTTAATCAAATAATGACTATATAATGCTTTGATGAATATTTCCTTCCTTTATTTTCTATCAATAATGAACAGTTAGCATGCATAGTACAAGTTCGGATGGGTTCAGAAAAGATGCAATGTTTATAATCAGTGTCCAATAGCCGAGACTCCTCGCAACTTATTTCACAAGTTTTTTCATTGTGACAGTAGAATATATAATGTCTACGTCTTTAAAAGGAGTTAGTTGATTCAGGCTATATCTAATTATGAAGTTGCATATCATCTGTTAAAGATTATCAATTGTTTCATTTTATCGATACACGCTGCCTGTTCCTGAAAATGTATCATTTCGAGATAAATAGTTACGGTATAAAGGCAATAAAATCAAATCATCTAAGTCGCGAATTAGAATTTTTTACTAAAATGTATCCGTTTGACGGGCGTAATTAGTTAAATTTGAAGTAGACGGGAAGCTCATTCGTGTTTGATCTGTCAAAACGTGTACTCATGTAAAATGTAAAGAAGGCTTCTGCAGGAAAATACTTGATTTTTATTCACTATAATCATCACTGTGATGGTGAAAATATTCCTGATCTTACTATAAGATGTCAAACTTAGAACAGAAACATAAAATTGTCTATGTATAGATGAAAGGGGTCTTATAGACAAAGGACATTAATTTTTTTAATGAGATGCCCGTTATATCCATACAAATAAAATTCGGTAACTGTATTGTTAAAGTACACAGACGGGGGCACAGTGACATTCCCAGTAAGATAACGTCTACTGATGTGCTGTGTACTGACATAATCATAGTTTGTCGTCAAGGTAAATAATTTATACAGGTAACAGCCCTAATTGTTGCCCATAGCATTATCATTAATCAACAATGATACTATATAAATTCAATTTAATAATAATAGTGTTTATTTAAGAAATATAGATTAATACCAGATGTGATTAAAACAATGAATGTTATTGACGGCTTTTGTGAAAGATCGTCAAACAGAATAGCGTTGATATTCGGTTATTTACTATCTTTTTATCCAGACAATTGCCATACATATGAACTGATAATGTCGATGTATCTGTCGATGTATGAAATCATATCAAATCTAAACAGTGCCATTCCATTACCGGGTACAAATTTGAGATTATGAAACATGCTCAACCAAGCAGTCAAAAATTGAATTGATCAACAGCTGTAGGAAAGGTTTTCGTTAACTAACGTTAATTAATGTCCTCATAAATTACAACATATTTGACAACGACTGTTTGCTGTGAGTTACAATGGTGTAAATGTATAAAATTAAAGGCTTGCTTTTAGAAACGTATCTAACATAAAACGTACATTGGTAATAATGGAAACCTTGGTGCATGCGAGAGAGTTTTAGAGAAGTGTTGAACTATTGTATCACATTACGCAAGATGTGTATACAAATTGTGAATTATGAATTCTCAGACGGAAAAACTTGGTTTATCTTATGTATTGTCTTAAAAGTATGGAAAAGTCAGTTTTTGGTTTCACGCTCTGATTCGCGAGTTGAATGTTAAATCAGTTTATGTTTACCAAAACAGATCATATTAAACCCGTCTGTTTCATTATTTTCTGACTTTAAAGCCCACGAACCAGAAACGCATCAATGAATATCATTTGGTTACAACTCTGTCCGTTCATCTCCTAATCTCTTGAAGTCTCATATCTATGTAGAAGCTGATGTGGTGATAGAGGCTTTCAATTTTTACTACTAACTTTACTACTTTACTACTGCGGGGATAAATTAGATTTTAGGACTTGTACGTCTTTATAGGTAATTGTATAAACTATTTTTGGAAATGAAATCTTTATGTAAAATTATGTATATGTATACATGTATATCAAGGAAATAACAGACTAAAAGACCGAGCTTCATATAAATCAACACAAACCGTGAGAAAAACTCTGATAATCAGAGTAACAACACATGTTGCTGCGTTCGTTGCGTTAATAATTGTTGAGAGTTAAGTAGAGTTGCATTTGAATACATATAGTATATGATTTGTAATGGAAAATTCATCTATTTCTGAAAAGTTTTTATCACTTTAAGTATTTCCCCTCTTGCTTATTTATTGTTTCATGATTATTTATTTCAGATATGTCTTCACAGGTTCGCATCAGCATTGACCGCATTCTGGAGTCTCTGAAAAAGGCTGGAAAGCATCAGATCCTACAAGGATCACTTCTATGCCTAACGAATATCTCCATAGCGTTCCATCTCTTCTCCTTCGTTTTTATAGGTATGTGTTCAAACCGCCCGACATCGAAAAAGGTCAGTTCAATCCTTTCCTCAGAGTAATATAACATGTAGGTAAGTGATCAAAAAATAGAATTTTACAGCGTATATATCAACCAAGTATTGGAACTGTTATAAAAGTAAGGTAACAAGACATTTGCTTAAAAGCTCTTCCAGTAAGCCACACCTGTGAGAACGATGAGGTCCCGCCTGGAGACAACAACACAGAGTACAGAGTGTGCAGTATCGTCGTCTTTAACACCACAACCAACAATAGCAGGACCTATGCTTGTCAGTCGTGGAAGTTCAATTATGAAACGGATTCAATTATTTCGCAAGTAAGGTATATTTTTCAAAGCTGAGTTAATGATTACTGTCTATCCCACCAAAGACATCGTTTCACAGAATCGTGATTGTCAAATTTATCTACCCGCATTATCTTTATATTTAAGACTGAGGATCTTCTTTGAAAAACATAAAAATTGCAAGGAAAGGGTGTCAACTATGACTTTTGCTCAACACGCACAATAATTGTAGTAATTCTCTCGATAATTGCATAGAAAAGGATTTCTCTTACATCATCCATGGTAAAGACCTACGTTAGACGGATATTTTCAATTGTACAGCGGGACGCTCTCAGGTGGTGGTGGTGCGTGTTTTCTCTCTACATCAATATTAGCAGCCATTATTTTCATGAAATAATTTTGAAAGAGGCGTTACATTCCAGTTCAACTCACCCACGTTACAGTCACCTGTATGTTTTGCAGTGGAATCTTGTATGCGGTGCCGCTATATGGGGACGTCTACCCCAGGCTCTCTTCATTGTTGGACAAGGAATAGGAGCGTTGACATTTTCAAACCTATCAGACAAATTTGGGAGATATCCCTTCCTTGTTGTGGCACAGATCTTGACAGCAGGAGCCGGAATAGCACTAGCGTTCTCCCCAAACGTTATTGCCTTCAACATTTTGAGACTTTTTAACGGTATTTTCCAACAGGTAAAAAACTATATATTTATAACAATTATGAAAGCATTGGCTAGACATTACTTATGCACTTTTGATATCACGATATTCATAAATTATAGACAAACAAAGGCGTTTTCATGATTCCAATAACTTTATGATATCAGTCTAATAACGACCATTGAAAATCATCAAAAAGGGTTGAGTTCATAATTGTATATTTGAGAATAAGCATGAAAGGTTATACGGGCAATAGATAATGTGACTATAAATAAGGACTTGTATTTCGTTAATGAAACGTTTACGTACATAATAAAACCATCTGTTCCAGGGCATGGTGGTAATGTCTTTGACTCTGTTGTTGGAGAACTTTCCCCAATCTATTCGTATCGAGGTGGCGACCGTGTTTGCCATTGCATGGAGTGTCTGCTGTATGCTTCTTGCATTAGTAGCATATCTCATTCGCCATTTGAAATGGAACGTGCAGCAACTTATATATACGTCAGTGTCAGTAACACTGTTCTTGCAAGTGTTGTAAGCATACTTAAACATATGTTTAAATCAGTATGACAATATGCTTATGATAAATATTTGTTTTCATCGAAATCGAAAACATCATCAAAACATTAGATCATAATCCCCACGTAAACAATCCCAATGTCACTTTACACAACCGATAAGCCTTAAAAGTGATACTTAACAGTGTCAGTCCATCAATGGTTTATATGACTCCAGCAACTAGAAATTTATAATTTAATCTTTTCGTTAGCTGTGGTGACTACATGTTTGATTAATATTCTGGGGTTTTTTTTCGTGTCAAGCTTTCTCAAAGAGTCGATTCGTTGGCTCATTTCTAACAAGAAGATGAAAAGAGCGATGAATATCATCAAACTGACAGTCAGGCGGAACGGTCTTGAAATTTCTTCTGTTGATCTGCAAGGAATAGACAAGGAGATCAATCCTAAGCAATCCGATGAAAGATCTGACACGACTAGTACTGTGTCTTGCCCTGGAATTGAAACAAAGGAAAAAGAAAGTTACAATTGTCTCGACCTGTTTCGTACTTGGTTTGTCTTAAGAACGTCCATCCTTATTTGGATGACATGGTAAGTTCTTCGTTGCGTTCCATTGACGGGTATGGAGGTCTCCTCAGCAGCAAAGTCGCATATTGCTAGTTATTTTAAGCGTGTTTTAAACTGTTTTCCACTAAATATTACGATGTATATTTTTAGTATGTTTATTCATGAACTAATCAAAGGTAAAAAATCGCAAAATGAAAACTTTAACAATTAGTCCTAGGTTATATGCTATTTTGCCTGGACTATTTAAAAATGTACTACATTCAATAAATCTTGATAAACAACCTTCAGGAGAGATGTTTGTTATGTCTAAAGAGTACTAAATTATGTTGAATTTTTTTTTTAAAGAAATCTTGTGAAATTCTCAGATTGTAGAACAGTTGTACCCACTGAATTTGCTTCCTCCAAAACGACATATGCTCTTTAGAAAGTGCGTTGCTCATAACAAACAGAGGGCCTCGAGTACGATATGATGTGGTTTCAATGGCGAGTTTTTATCAATGGCATCTAAAGATGATCTTATCTTAAACATTAAACCGTGAATTGATGGTTATGTACAAATGTATTTTACTAAATAAAAATTGCTTCATCCGCTAATAGTCCAAAGCATGATTGATTTTACAGGTTGGTGGACACCCTGACTTACTTCAGTTTGTACCTAACTGCCAACTCAATAGCTGACAACCCTTACCTGAACTTCTTGCTCAACGCTGTAGCTGAGTTACCCGCCTGTTTCGTCTTCTATTTTGTTGGCAAAAAGTAAGGCAGAATGCGGCAAAGTTTCGAATAGACAGTGATAGAAAGATTTTTGTCTTTGTTTAACATTATGCATTACGTACCTTTCGTCTCTGGCCTTATTACCTCCAATAATTGTTACCAAATGCATGCTTTGTACACGTAGACAATGTAGGCATTGTTTATATCATCCAGGTTTGGCAGGAGACGATTTTTTATGATGTTTCACATTTTGGCTGGAGTGTCTCTACTTGTGGCCACCTGTATCAGAGAGTTCAGAGGTAGATACCCTTGTTTAAAACCTTGTTGGTAAAGCTTTAACATACAATAAGGGACATCCAGTGTTTATATGTATTGTTCTTGATTATAAGGGGATACATTAAATGATTAATAATACAGAGATCATATTGTATTGTATTCATATTGTTTCTTATCATATATTACAATGATAACACTCTCGTTACGTGACACTCAAACCACATGTTGGCCATTTTTAATAAACATAGGTGGCGCCGTCAAAATTCTGGGACTATTCTGTGTAGGGCTTCCAGCAGGAGCCCCTAGCTGCAAAATATTGCAACACATGGTAACTGCAAAATTTCAACACACGCATGGACAGCACAATTTTGTTTTCACTGAGGCCTATGAAATGATTGCAGTCACGAAATAAGTAAAAAATTAGTCGCAACTGAGTTTTGTAAAGAAGATTCAAAGTGTAAAATGGACATTCGAATAAAGTTTAGCTTTTCCGAAATATACGGGAATAACTAAGGCATTTTCGAATGAGAATACCTTTAACGGCGTTGCTGATTGCACAACAAACTTTTTCATCCTATCAGGATTTTCAGACCATTTCCAACCACTCGTATTAGGACAGAGGTCAGTAGATGGAGATACCAGTGTTGGGAGAGAATGCACTTTTGTCTACAAATATGATCTTGGAAAACCAAACCGCTTATCTTTATATGTATCAAAACATTTGCCTTTTATAGTTGATGGAGCTGGTTCAACGATTGCAACGATTATTGCCTTTGTTGGGAAAGTTGGAGCAACAGCATGCCATAATGGACTGTTTGTCTATGCTCCGGAAGTCTACCCAACAAATCTTAGGCAAGTTATGAAGGGCAACCTAAATGAAAATGGAAGTGGTTTTATGAATTCTGTAACGTTAAGCATTAGGAACACTGAAATCCGAGTAGCAACTTTTCACCAGTAGCTAAAGGCAGATATCACTAAGGTAACCTCCCTGTGGAGGTAATGGTGTATGACATACTCCAACCTTTGAAGAAAACTCTGGATTTTCTCATTTGATTGGCTCTCTAAATGTTAAAGTTTATTTTATCGCTTGGAGAAAGTGAGTGATTAGGGTTTAAAATGCTGTCAACATTTTTCAACTTTAACCCAAAAAAATGTAGACTGATACGAAAAGAAGTATTGGAAAGAGTCAAATGGTAAGAAAGATATAGTGAGAAAGACAGTAGATTTTTGAACGATCCAATGTTCGTCCAGACTCTAACTTAAGACCTGTTCAGCGTGGTTGAACCTGCTGGATTATCAATCTTCCCGTTGACGTAGTTTAACGTCATAGAGACACACTCACTTAAACATGGTGATAATTTACTGGGTAAAGTGAATAATCTCTTGCAGGACTGTGGGATTCGGAGCCGGATCAACAGCAGGAAGGGTTGGTGGAGCTTTCTCTCCCTTCATCCAGATACTGGTGAGAGTGATTATTAATATCGGAATTCGTTTAGGGCTATGATATGATGAATTTTTCATTATTTGTTTAGGAAAGGATATAAGTGCAAACTGTTATCTAGAAATATATTTTTAAAATGATTGATTTGGATATGTTTAAATTTTAGGCTACCGCCATTCCGTGGGCTCCAGGAGTTTTATTTGGAGTCCTATGTCTGATTGTGGCAAGTTTCAACTACTTTCTGCCAGAGCCGGAGGGACAAGAACTTCCCCAGACAACCAATGAGATGAGAGAGTGGAAACAAACGACAATTATCCAGAATATTCCCAGGGTTCAGATGTTACGTACGGCACATTTACACATTTAAGGAATAAGAAGGTACATGTAACCATCTTGGAACTTCATGAGGTTCAAGGTCTCAGACGCGAATCTTGCGCTTAATTGGGGATCAAATAAAGGGACAAATATTAACTTATGTTAGTGCTTCATTCCTTTCCGGTCAGGTTCTGTACATGTGCTCTTTCATCAAACATTCTAACGTCTGTTATCATACCATTAATGTGCCGCAGTAAACGATGTTATGCATGGCAACCAATATTATCTCACCTTGGCTCCTATAGCGAGTGACCCTCTTTGTCTTCATTATGACATAAGTAAGGTACATATACGTTTACGTTAAACCTATTTCTCTGAGTTTGTGCTCAAGATAGAAGCGTCTATAAAATATTTCGTAAGCAACCTACTGTTTGGTTAATGGTGTTGTCCCATTTTTATTTCATTGTATTCTTTATGCATTACATATTCGTTGTTATAAAGGAAGCTAGACAAAATATATTGCCAGAAGACATGGTTTTAGGTTTACTAAATTCTTTTAAAATTTGGTCTTGTTGTCCAGGAAAAAATAATTTGATTTTTTAGAAAGGTTATCAATTTGAAACTCATACCTAAACTCGTTGTAAGTGTGGATGTGAGTGATTGTCAACATAAAACGATGAGTTTGAAACGGAAATTAACCAATACATTCGTACACAGTCGACATATATTAGAACACATGGTGACAACAGTGTCATGACAGTAGAGACCAACTGTCCATGCCAATAAGTTGTTCCCGTTTAGAATTCAATGTTCATGATTAATTCTTAAAACAAAAAAGGGTGACATTTTTCTGAAATTTAAATTACAAAAGGTCCTGCATGATCAATATTGAGACATGTTTATGCATCAATCATCATACTTATACTTGTATGATGTTCATTCATATATTATCTAGATAACAAAACAACACTCTATGAATGTTGAAGGCGGAATGTTTCGATTTTGAAACATTTTTTTCAGGTTTGTATGCTGATATTTAAAATTGCATATAAACTCGCAAGTTGTTGATGAAAGAAGGTGTGGTCCTTGTATTGCATGCATGTAGCGACAACACGAAGATCAGCTGCCTCTGGCTAATAGCCTGGGGTACAAGCAGTTCAGATAACGTGAATGTCTCTTGGCAAGAGGTGGATATATAAGTTCTGACATGTGGTCTTGTAATTCCTCTAGCGTTAAGAGAACATAAGGAGATGAAAATCGACTCTCCGGTTGTCTGATGTCTGTTAAGTGCTTACTTACTATATAAAAACAGTTAAAACAACAAAGCCACAGAATCCCTGATCTTGAACATCATCAGAAAAATCAACATTCTCCAGGATGTATTTGATCAACTGTTCCCTTCCTTGCCTCTATTGGAAACTTTTACCGAGAGAGGAGTCCATAGCAAAGCCACAGTCAGAAAAAGGGTATTTTGAATAATTGGGCGAATTGTTTAACAAATTAAATATATCAATGTTGGTAATATTTTGAAACTCCCATTCATAACTAAACCATATGTACGAATTATGTTTTGAATATTACTTACCCATGATTTACGATCATTTTCGTCCAGACTTGTTAACAAAAGGCAACATTTTTTTGGGTAACTATTTTCGTTCACACATAATAGTTAATTATAAATTTTGTACATGGGCCTGTGGCCTTTATACTGAATAAACCTCTATCTACCACAGTCAGACCAGATGGAATTCAGATACGTCCTCTCCCAAGCCCTTAAGTAATGGAAAGGTATGAGCGATATTCTGCTGAAGTTTGCAGATATATGAGCATGTCATATGGGTAGACAACAGTGTTGGGACATGATCATCTACAACATTCGGCGTCTATCCGTTACATCCAGTTTGCAGGTGGTCCTCATCCAAGAACCAGGATATCCACCTAGGAATGTCGATCCTATGTATTGCAGAATTTACAACAAGAACATAGGCGGGGAGGACTGGTTGGACCAAAATGTCAAAAACTTTTATCACAGATTAGTATCATGAGTATTGCCAACACCCTATATCTACTTTCTTTATCTCAAAACATCGTACGTTTTAGGAGAAGCTGCTAACAGATTCAGCTAGAGTTTACTGGGCTCTTTCAGCGATGTTTTGTCCTGCCATGCAGGCTGATGTGCTTGCCCTGAAACGTGTCAAGTCTGATCGTCTTAGGTTGTTCCATAGTATGATCAAGTGTTTGTAATCAATTGCATTATAAAATTCTGCTCTTATTAATCCCTCCTATTGCATAATGCTTTTACTAGGATGTGACAGAATCATCACTTGCGCAACAGTTCTGACTACGTGCCTTATGTTCTTAAGTACGGGAGGTGCCAAGCTGGGACAGGGCGTGTTCGAACTTTGGGTAACAGATATACTGTAAATAAAAAATAGAAATTATTAAAGTGGAAACACTAATTTTATAATCTTTTACAGCATACATCATATATAATTATATGCGACAAATTATTACACACTAAATAAGGTATTTATATAATCAATCATGATAGATAACATGAAAATAACATTTTACTTAGTGTATTTTTTACAAAAAAGGTATATTTAGCCCGATTGTACTCACCTAATCGCCTCCATCACAGATGCATTTCGTGACATCTTGACAATATGCTCGATTTTGATATTGACTATTTTCTATGATTTTGCGACTTCGGTAATAAATAGAATATAACATTCGTGCCTATGACATCACATGTTTACGACACTTGTGCATAGTAATCATTAAATCTCTCGCTATCGCTTGAGACATACTAATATTTAGACACTCGTGTTGTAAAAGTGATGTGTCATGGACACTCATCTGATATCCTCTATGTCTTGCCGATCTCATATTCCAATCCTCAATTATTGCTATATAGAATTGCAGTTTATTTTGTTCGATTTTTTGTCGTTATTTGATACGTAAGAATCGACAAATAGATATATAATCCATCAGTGATATTAGTTCGTCTTCCTATTAATATTGTTTGCTTTTTTTCGTTATCTGGTACACAAAGGTTAATCGATAGATAATCCATTAAAGGAGAGAATCTAAAAATGTTTTCAAAGTTGTTTTGCGTCGGCCAGATGCTGCCGGCATTGGAATCCTAAGTAACAGTTTATGTGTAATCACCTGGGTGGAAAGAACTGAAATGCGAAGGCCTGTTCTTGAATGAATAGAGTAATGATTTCCTTGACATATAATAACAGTGGTTTGTCCACACAATACCCACTAATGACCCAATCAGTCGACAGTCAGGTGTGATTACACGCAGACAGTTACACAATGGTACCTTTAAGGCATGCTGAATCTTGCTGAATCGTGTATTATCATTTACCACGAAAAATGAATAAGTCGTGTTAACGTCATGTTAAAACTCTTGGAGTTTTATAAGGTGTTTCTTTGTAACATTCAGGTAGCTTTACAGTGCTTTATGAATAATATTTAGTAGACATCAGTGAAAACAGCAAGTGCTTACTTTGACGATTGATTATTTAGCAAAGGCTGACTAAACCTGCATATGGAAATGTCCAAATTCAAATGAAAAAGATACTGAATGAAGACTTCATTGAAGTGGTATTGGTTAAAGTCAGTTGAGAAAGTCACTGAGCAGAATTATACCTTTGGGATATGTCTTACAACCAGAAATATTTCTAATTTAATTATTCTTTTTAACGTATATTGTAATTGCTTAAAACAGACACGGTTTACCAGCTTTTAAACAATTTTGTGATATTTTGCTGATGTTTTGACAGCCGTTGTGCCCTTTTTTTCGTTTTTACAATCATTTCCATTTAATTCAATCTCACGTCGCTAATTGCAGAAATATTGAACTAGCGACACTAAACAATAACTCATTTACTATATAGCTATAAAAGACATAACGATATTGCTATATATGATACTTGTTTATTCCAAAAGATTGTCTGTTTTCTGACATATCAAACATCATACACGTATGGATACATGTCTCACTTGACTACATATCTTGTCATCATGTCATCATCTTGAACATATAACATGTACAACAGCAAATAGTATATATGTACATACATATACATGAAATCCTCTGACCATGTGTTCATTCTCCAACCTTGACAACGCCCAGTGCCTAAAAAAGGGTAAAACTGCTTGACTCAAGATGCGGAGAATTTCAGCCTCACATGATGTTGAAATAAATGTTATGTTTAAAAGAAAAAAAATATTACTGGTTGTCTCTCAATAATACGCAAACTTTAAAATGTGTATGTATATAATGTGACTTGTGGTGAACTTCAAGTTAAATTTATCTTTGATCATTACATAAAACGTGCAGATGCTAATTCCATCATGTTTAAATCCTACTTACCCAAAGATAGAATGCAGCAATTCCAGAGCTTGCCGTTTTGGCCTCTTCAATGTTGTACTGTTCTAGTCGTTTTTTAACCCGTTTTGAGACCTTAGCATCAAGGGTATCAAGGTTGAAGCGAGCGATCCGGCTAACAATGCTTTTGTAGTCCTGCATCAACAGGAGGGTCTGAATGTTGTACCACTTCTGAAATAATAAGTATCATAATCATAATCTTTTGTTCAGTTTTAAACCTTAGGTATAAACCATATATGAATGGAAAACACATAATATATAAGTGATGAAATATAAAAAAGAGTTGATATTTGTTCATCAATGTTTTCTTATGTAAGTGTCTTTGGCTCAAAACGTCTCGGGCGTATGCCTTTTTCGCACATTTTGATTAATTGGTATATGACTACTGCGCACGACTTGCTTGTGAGACCGTCAGTTAACCATGTATGCTTGAATCAGACAAAGCAAACACGCTGATTAGTCCAGCGCGTTATGTAAACAAGCGAGACGATAGTGGTCAGTGGCCAGATATAAAGTTCATTTCACACTGACGACCAACACTGAGCACAGAAATTTTATGGTAACAATTTTAAAGATGGATTTTAAAATAACTTTAACCAACAGAGGTACAGAAAGTATTCATCATCATGGACATAGCTACAGAAAATACAGAACATTAAAAGATGGATGCGTATCATGGAGATGCACCAAGAAATTTTGTAAGGTAATATTAGAACAAATTGCGACATTACCGAGATAGTATCCATTGTTTTCGGACACAATCACCCACAGGCCTACCAAAGAAAAAATCGAATCGCAACGGAATGCAGCGAAACGACCACATTAACCGGCGAAATCGCATCACAAAATTGCGACCCGCATCGAAAAGTTTCGAAATAGCATCATTGAAGCGACGATCAGCAATTTAAACGTGCGATAGCGCAAAATGAAACACTCGATACGCAACACGGTTCCTGCGCAAGCGCAGTTACCCAAGTAGGTCAAACCGTGCCGTCGCCTGCACATTTTCTGTCAATCTATCGTCTAACATGGAACTCAGTCATGAGTAACAGAATAATAGTGAATTTAAGAATTGATAATTAAAAATGAATAGCTATAAATATAATTTGATTATGAAGTTTATAAATAATCGCATTTCGTGATCACAAAGGCGAGATATCGCCATGAGCTTCAAATCATGGTTACTGCGCGTGCGCAGTGACAGTGTTGCGTATCGAGTGTTTCATTTTGCGCTATCGCACGTTTAAATTGCTGATCGTCGCTTGAATGATGCTATTTCGTATCTTTTCGATGCGGATCGCAATATTGTGATGCGATTTCGTCTGTTAATGTGGTCGTTTCGCTGCTTCCCGTTGCGATTCGATTTTTTCTTTGGTAGGCCTGACCCAGAGGATGACCGAAAATTAGAAAAACAGCAACTGAGAACCAGCGTAAAACGGAAAGCAACAGATGACATCACTACTAAACCAAGTAAGGTCGTTAGAACTGTACTTCCAGAAATGGTCAAGTGGCGATATTTCTGTCGGACGGTATATGAGTGCAATGGGACACAAATTTACCCCAAGAGACGATATCTGAGTCCTCAAATATTTGGAAAATAGTGCCTTATCAGAACTTGTAACAGTCTGAACTCTTGACGTTTTAACTTTTTACCAGATAGTGTATTCTTATGTCAGTTCTTGTATCCCGTTCAAAATCCAACTTCCACCTCCTCGTGGAGAACGGGGGAAACAGATAAAATCTGGCTAATGGAAGTGGTGTGAGTGAGCGAGTAACTGAGTAGGGCTTAACGTGTGCGCAATAGTTATATAAGTTGGTGCGCAATAGTTATTTTTTGTGTGCGCAAAAGTTATATGGGTGTGCGCAAAAGCAATGTTACCAAAGTCTCGTAGTGTAAACATTTAATTATTATATAAAGACGTGGTTAATTGAATGGAAATGCAAAGCAACTTAAAGATTCACATACTTCAATTAACTCTTTAAGTATATTGATAATTGTTAAGTGAACAGTAGACAAGACGACAAGTAGAGCTTGTTGATTTTGATGGGACATATAAGTTCCATACATGCAAATAGGACGTAGAATTATATCATGTATAATATCTTTCGGACGATTATCATCGATCCTGAAATTTAAGCGATATGCTCGCTTTTGATTGGCCTTAACATAAACGTCAGAACGACTTATCAATGTGGCATTAATACTGCGTAGTGACGCACCACCACAACATGCTTTTCCACATATATTCTTTTCAAAGTGCTCTGAAGAGACTAGAAATATACTTATGTTTATATATTACTTTGTTCAAAATTTGATTTAAGAAAATTCAAAATACGTTTCACAATCGTTTCTGTGAACTATTTTAGTTTTGCTGTCACATGAGTGAAGTGGCACCAATGTGGGCGGAGCTAGTGCCTTTTGCAAAGAAAGTTTAAAAAATAGATATTCTGCTGTTTTCGCATTTATTCAGTTCAAGTAGGAAAATAAAAAAAAATTGCAATATGATTTTATGAGAGATAGGTAGCACACTGTTCCATAAATGCCTTCGGCAGGCTCCGGCGTGAATACTAGTTTACTATATGAAATGGTCTGTTTCTTGAAAATACATTCAAGTCTTGAAATGTATATATTTATTAATGTATTCATACTAGTTTAACCAGCACCTTATAAACCTATTAAAAGCAAATGAATAACTTGAAATATAATTCTTATTTAATTATAATTGTCATATATTCAGCATTTGGATATGTATATTGATTATGTGAGATGAGTTGCACCTAAATTAACAACGTGAAGAAATCATTATGAACGATACTTTATGTCCATTTAACAAAATGAATGCCGAAAGAAAACTTGTAATTCATTAGGTGCCATTGTGTAGTATTGCACACAAAGGGTTCTTCTTCGATATCATTCACAAAATGGAAAACCTAAATGTATCTTTTGATTACAATTGATCAATCCACAACGCCTTCTGACAAAGCAGCAAGATATGAATAACAACAACTTCCCTATTGAGTACGAAATCACATTGATGAGCCTCTTTTTTCTCGGATAATGAAAGTAGAAATCATTGCATAACCGCAGATCTTGCTATTGAACTTTTGAAGTTCATTGTTAGCGATATTTTCCCTACTCTACTGCCGCTCCCAAGATTATAAATCAACAGTGACTTATTATGACCCTTCAAAAAAGCATTGCCTATCCAATCAGGGTTAAATCTCTTTAATTTGCTAATGCATAATACGTGTTCCTTCTTGTTTCTTTACCGAATCAAGAAAATATTTAAAAATATGAAAATCTAAAACACACTAGAAATATCTATAAGCATATAGGATAAAATCTTCATTAAAGGCACCCTACCACGCATTTCCTTCTTCTTTCTTTACCGAATCAAGAAAATATTTAAAAATATGAAAATCTAAAACACACTAGAAATATCTATAAGCATATAGGATAAAATCTTCATTAAAGGCACCCTACCACGCATTTTGGCGCTCATATGGGCTATTCATTGGCATCAGAAGACGGGTTTTTTTTAACTTTATAAACTGAGTACGTGCAAACTTTTACGGTATATTACCCATGTGCGGGTCGTTAGTACATGTACGATCGAGATATGTGCAGTTTCTGTACATTATTTATATTTACGAAATAACGACTAACAATCATAATTTTAAAAATAGAGCAATTGGCTCTGTAGCTCATCAGGCCATCAATCATTCATTTCATAAATTTTCACAGGGTCGGCATTTGAGCTGCCACAGGATCACCAAATCCGTTGATTATAATCGTCATCAGTTTAGGATTATGTACACACGATATTAGCGTTATAGGCGTTTCGCTTCTGGAAAATCTTTAAATTAGAATCCCATCAACTAATGAGTATCTATACAATGGTTCAGTTACGTAGGCCTCTTGGCTCTGGAGAATAAGATGAAAATAGTTTTTCAGGGCGTGGTCCCTATGACTCTTACTAGGGGTAACAAGGTTACCAAATATATAAATAAAAAAACCTGCAAAGTCTGTAAACAAAGTTTCAGCTTTGTAGGCCGTTAGCGTCTTGAGAAGAATATGAAAATATATTTTTTGGGCGTGGTCTAGGAGCCCTTATTTGGGTTAACAGGGTGACCAAATCTACAAATTAGAATCCCCAGCATTTAAGGAGTCTGTACATAAAGTTTCAAAAGGAGGGATCAAAGGGCCACCTGTGACCGACGCCGGGCGACATGCCACGTCATAAGCCCATCGAGACTTTCAGGTTTAGACTTTTGTGATTAGAAAGAATAGTGTGCATTGGATTAGTATCTATCGAAATATTTGAACTATTTTGAAGAATTATTTGAACTATTTGAAAAACCAAAGAAAACATTTGAATATTTACCTCCAGAAACTTTTCGTCTTCGCCAAGGAGTAAAAATGTCGCTCCCATGACGTCATGAAAGATGGAAGTCGGGCTGGATCGATGGGCTATAGCATTGACTGTCTGTCGCGTCAGAGCCTGTATGACTGCCCCGTACTGCCTCACACGATGTTGTCTGCCCAGGAAATCCCGTGCTCGCTGTAAAGTGGTTGAATCCTTCAGCCGCTCACTCAGCACCGACTGATTACACTCAGCAATCACATTCATCAACTTTTCCAGCTCGTTGGCACATCGCATGTCTTTGATTTCTGGAGAAAATAATTGTACACATGAATTTCGAAAATTGGAAACACATTAATGTTAAAGCAATATCACAAAATATTTTATTAAATTGTAATTTTTTCAACATGTGGGCCAAAAATATGTGTCACATCAATCAGCTTTCCAGAATTATTGTTTCAGTTTGATAGGAGCTTACCTTCTTCGTATAAAGTCATAAGTAAAGCTGTTTCCAAAGGGAATTCAGACAAATCACGCCCGTGGCAAAGCATCTCATTGAAGGCTCTCTCCAGACCTCTTCGGTTTCTCAACGCTTTTGCTTGGGATAGATCTTTTTCAATCGATTCATTATCGTTTTCATCTGAAAATTGAATAAAAAAATACTTATACCAACCTGCGATTATGCAAACATTGTCATCTTTTGATGAACGTAAACCTTTCTACTTTCTCTACGCGACGTTTTAAACTACTCTGCAGCTGAGATTTAAATATCACTTATATAGGCCATGTATATTATTAATTGTACCTACCAGTAGAGGAAATGCGTTTCAAATGACATCTACTGTTCATGATCGGGTATTCGTCCTCGATATCAAGAGATATCTCCATCATGTTACCCCGTGATCCATGTTGTAGACGATGTGAAATCGTGTTGGCCTGCATTGATTTAGAAAATGTTAGTTTAGCAGTGTTATATTTCAGGCAATTCTATCTGAAATAGTTCTGTGCTCTTTAAGGTTAATGTCCTTCGGGATTTCAACTCAATGTCGTCAAAATTCGAATTCGGTGTTTGATCGGTAACATTATTGATATGATCAGTGCTGTTCGACTCATAGATCACAGGTCCCGCTAAGGTAATAGCCTAAAAAAAAGTGTCACCAATTTGTCCTTTTGCAGAAAGTGTGATAAAAAATGTTACAATTTGACACTTATTCATTTCTAATTTCATGTGTTTTTCTGAAAATTGATTATGTCGACCATAATCTGCATTATGCTTTTAATCGTGCCAAAACATTTCCAAATATATAAGATATATCTTGTAAAAATGTTCAAGAAAACTATAATCTCATTTACCTTATACTTGTCTCCAAACAGTTGCTGACAACTTGTAATGAGATAGTTGAGAATGTTCACAAGCGCCCTCTTGTCTGAAGACACCCTTGTGTATATCTGAAGAACAAACTCCTCCGCCTCGTCATCGACACACGGAAAGTCAACCTGGAACTGAACACGGTCTCTACTGACAACCTTCTTCACACACGCACCAAGAACGCTGTCTGACAGACTGTGATGTCGTAGTATAGCTTCTATGTTCCAGGGGGATGGATGGTGAAAGTCAAATGTCTGGTTATAGGATTCCAAAGGCACAAGTCCGTTAGGATGAGATAATGGATGAAGTCCACATCCAATGGCTCTTTGTCCTGGTCCAACTCCAATAGAAGATCTTATTGGAAATGGACAATTAAACTCATCCTCATCACATTCGATCTTAAAGTCTACCAGAGGATACAGTTTATGGTCCAATCCTCCGTATATAACTATCTTGTACACACCCATCACCGGCAGTCGTACATGGATATATACATGACCCTCACCTAGCTCCTTGCAGACATAATTCTCAAGGCCTGAGCTGTTTAACTTGGCTCCGTTGTAGGCTTGTTTCACGAGAAGAATGTAGCTGACCTTTACATGTTTGTAGTCATTATGGTTGAAACGTATTGTCTGCATACCAGAGTCAGTTTTCAATACACAGTTTGCTTCACTCGTAAGAGTGAACCCCGACGTGAAGTAAGCACTGTGGAAGAAAGGCGCCTGGAAAAACTCCTTGAACGTCCATGCTGTATCACATAATTGCCATTCAGGTTTCTCAGGCCAGCAAAAATACCTGAAATGTTGAGGATCAGGTAGAAAGAAAAATTCATCGATATTGTTATCATCGCTATTGTTGTTTGAGTTGTCATTGTTGTCATCATCTGGGAGACTGATGAGAGTCCTGTGTGAGAGATCGGTGTTTGTGACGTGTGAGAAAGCCCAATGTGGATGGACAATCCTCCAGTCTCCGTCCATGTACACCACAGACCAGTGGGAAGATGAACACGGCCCAATATAATCCCCTGCCTCGTACTGTCTGTTCCTGCATCTTCCTCGCACAATTACACACGGGATACCAGCGGTCCTGGAAGAAGAGTAGTCACTTGTTTACGTAACTATGTATCGCTGAAATTATTGCAAATTAAAGCTTATTTTCACTATAAAATAGAAACGTGAACAGCATCGACTGTTCATTAGATTTATTTTGTTTAACGGCAACTACCTTTGTTATGTATTAATAATGACATATCTTTACATTGAGCACCAGATGACATATTAATCATAACATTTACAATATCCCAAAGTTGCATTTTTTCGAGTACATGTGAACATGAGTCTTATCGAATGAATAATCAGTTTACCTGCAAAGCAAAGTAAAGAACTCTGTGTAGGAGCCGAGCTGTTTCTTGACGAGCTTCATGTAGCCCTTGGGCAGAGTCGGGTCTGCTATACCCGGGTACACATCATGCAGTATGTGTTGATTCCCCAACCACGTGAAGATTGCCCGCACCTTCTCCAAATCAGATGCAAGATCTCTTGTGAGCGCATCTATCAGTTTCTTATAAGTTGTCTTCTCGTCTATCTTGACCTGAACATGCAAAACTTTAAGATAAATAAATAGTTTTAAATAAGGTGAGTTGAATTTGATCGCTTAAATACACTTCAAATCTGAAATAGGTTTACCATCAGAGGGAACAATTAATGTTTTAACAGTGATGATCAATGACCGATTTACCACGGTGTTCAAAGCCTTGTCATGTAAGGTCGGCTTCGGCATAATGTGAAGGACCCTTTTTAAAATTTTGTTTATAAAAAATTGAAGCTATATTTTTGACATTTTTGGAAGTGCATGTATAAATGCAAGTCGTATGAGATGAGTTGAACGTATATCTGTAACCTGTAAAAGCAAAATTTAATTTCAGGACGGAGCAGCTTCTATACTGGATAATAAGGAAAACAAAATGAGGATTGTTCGAAATCGATTTTTCGCGTTGGATATATTCAATGCATAACACCCAAAGTTAAGAAGTCGAAGAGCAGTTGATATTGCATGGTAAAAAAAAATTGTCATGTTACAGAATCGAACCATCATTATTTAAGAAATATAAATGAAACATTGTGTTTAAATGACATAAATTACTTACTGTTTTGGCCTTGGCATCAATTGAAGAAAAATCATGAGAGTTGATGGCCCCGTTTCGTTTGGATGAAGGGGGTCGTGGAGGAGGATATCCCCGCAGAGTACGAGGAACCAGAATCTGAACAAGATATAGACATTATGTAAGGTCACCCGCAAGACGATAAATGTGGGTACGAATGAAAAGATATAATAGTTGTGGGTGGGAAATCCTCATAACTTCTCACAAGCCATTGTAAAATGAATACCATTTACTTTCATAGGTATGTGTGACAAAGCCAATACTGTTAACAAACATGTTTTAAATCCCTCAATAGAAAACGGAACCATTACATTTAGGTACATAAAAAATCCAAACAACAAAAAGCACTGTTTCAGAATTTCATTATATGCGTTTCATTAATCAATATTCTTTACTTTCACTAGCTTGAAATAACACAATACAAGTATTATGAACGAGGTTGAAATATTTCATAGATCTGTCAAGAAAATGAAGTCTATGTAATAATTATAATGCATTAAGAAAGCTAGATATATATGTGTATGCAAAAAATTATCGATGAGTATCTTATAGTTTTAGATATCTTCTCAGAAAATACGTTCGTATGAACAAACTGACGCTGGGACTAGCATACAGACGTACTATATTTTCTACAGCGACATATTTTCTTTAATCTTGTAATTGCGTATTGTTGATTTGTTACACAAATCATCGTTTCGTATAGTCCTAACACTCGCTGTGTATCTCCACAGGCATCGTCTAATATAACTTCAATCTATCAGACCCCTGCAGCGGTGATGAGTTGGTGAATAACAACAAGTACATTATATTTAAGTAGTATACTCACATTAACAATGCTCTTAATCAATAGAAGCATGTGAAGACAAACAGTTTATGTTCGGTTTAATTTGCTTAAAATGAAATGCCACAGAGATAACGTATTAAATATTCAATGAGTAGAATAAAGAAATATGCATGTATTCGCTGAAATGACGTCATTGTTCATTATGACGCAGACTGTCCTGAGACCCTGCCTAAATAGATCTCGTAGTAACCGATAATACAGGCTGATTATTCAGAATGTTTATATGCATAAGTTAAATGCTGTACAAAACATTGGCGTTTAAAAAACTTTATTCAAAATAGAGCAATATAATTTTAGAAATTATCTTTTCTCTGAATGTTAATAAGACGAGCTGAAGACAAACATGAAGGAAATGATATCATAAAGTAAACTATATATTCAGTAATCTTAGAATAAGTTATTGTTAAGCATATTTATAATTCTAAGTGTCTATCTAAATGAAAATATCAAACGTAAATATAATGTCATTAATGCTTAGTTCGATGATTACAAAAATATTATTTAATCATCGTAAACCAAAACTCTTTATTGCAGAATTTATAATAAATCTGTTGGTTTTGTACTCACGGAAAGAGAAATAAAATGCCTTTTGGCGATTATTCCGTTATGCGTAGTCATTGACAATCGTTTTTGCAACGTTTATCTGACATTTTTTTTAAAAAGTCATCGAAAAATATCATTCTACAGAAAAACCTTTGGTGGCATTTTTGGGCCAAAAAATACTTTTTATTTCGGTTGCAAGCTATAGCATGTACGTAGATCATCTGTGATATCAAAACGGTTGATTTATGTTGTTAAATGTATGTATAAATATACCTTTCAGAGCAATATAGTGTGAGATATGTTTGAAAACGACAAATACATACCGAACAAATTACGCTTTATCTTTTATCATGTTAACAGTTGTTAAAGTTAACAAACAAGCTTTGAAATTACTATTCTTACTAGCTCATTCATGTTTTATATTGTCAAATTCGCCAAATTTAAATATTCTACCCCTAAAGGCCATTATCATCGTATTCATTGATTTCTTTCATAAGCAACTACTGTGTAAAAAAACATAAATTTATAGAGTCACAGGAAAATAACAACAACAACCATTCTATTTCTACAAATGTATGTCGCTAATTAGTTTAGCGCGATTTTATCTAACCAATCCGATTTGTTAGCATCAAACAAATATATCTTTTTAGGAAATATTTATCTTCAAAGGGCATTTATGAATACAAATTCATGAGGAAGGTTAGTCTATTACAATATCTTTGCGTGAAAAGACGATTTTGTTAGAAATTACTCATTAGCGATTCTAAGAAAGATACGTTTACGTTATATACGAATGGCATAATAAATAAATTTCGAGAAAGGAATAAGAACGATTTTAATATCATAATTAAGTTTCATCTAAATCTTTACTCGCCGTACAATTTCCAATACCCTTTGATGAATACATTTATTCGATGAATTGGGGGAAATAAAGAGTGCTCATTGCATCACTCCATTAACTATATCATGTGCTCAATATGATAAAACACTTTAATTATGATTTTTATGTCAATAATCCTCGTTCTTGAATCATATTTTTTGGTAAACAATAATTGCCTTAGCTAACTGACACCTTTTAATGGAGAAATACTTGCAATCAATTTATATATGAAAATTAAAAAAACAATCCTACTTACTGGTGTTATTGGAGGGAAGTCAGGATCATGTTCCGGTTTGCTGGCACCAAAACCCATCTTTATTCGGGTAAAATATCAGAAACACGGAGAACCTAAGAAGACACCTAAAGCTTTGGTGTTACTGCTAATTCCATCACGTCTTGTCCTGGTGCAAGCGTGTGGCACTGGCTATCACAATGTCTCGTTAATGAATGGCGTACTTCATGGCATGTAATGATGGAGCAAATCTAAGTATACACGCAAGGGACGACCTTTCATGTAATGCTGACAGCGCTCTGTTCTCGCTGCATGAGCCTCGGATTATTTCCGTCAATCACACGACCAATGACATGATGAAAGTAGATAGTTACTTCGGTCATTATACGCTGTGTGATAGTGGAGTAGAAAGAACTTATGTGCGTCGGAATCGTCAGGTGTGTTGGTTTCATCTTTCCTCTCAATGCCAGTCGGGCGAAGGAATAAAATAATCGCATCACCCTTTTCTGCCAGGCCATTGATTGTAAGCCGATTAAGTCCATACATTCTCACCGTC
Source organism: Phorcus lineatus (assembly GCA_921293015.1). Lineage (NCBI taxonomy): Eukaryota > Metazoa > Mollusca > Gastropoda > Trochida > Trochidae > Phorcus > Phorcus lineatus. The sequence continues at coordinate 54,217,098 of OV121081.1, forward strand.
TTTTCTGGGTCAGAGTCGGCCTTGATTGAAGTGGCTTGTTCTGCATCAAGATAATCAATAATATAAAAGAATTATATTTTCCCAAATTAATAACATAATTGGTAAAGAGACGTGGGAGTTGGAATTGATCGAACATTGATTTAGTATCATAATAGGCAGATAATGCTAGGTTAAGCCAATGCGTACATTTAATCATACAACATACATTTAATCTGACTCTTTAGTATTGGTAGAATGTGACATTGTCATTACATAAGTTCATTGGAAACAGCGATGTACGTCACGGATAAAGGATGCGCTTTCCTTTTATACTTATTAAATATGCGCTATATCTATGACCTTGAGCTTAAAGTGACAACGAGATTCCACCAGAGAACCGCTAGTTAATAGGGTTAGTCAGGTAGTTAAAGGAGGCAGTAGGTAAACAAATGATCTCGTGAAAACAAAAATACATACTACCAATTGCAAGAAAATCTTTTGCGAATCCATTTCCAACAACTTATAAATATATATGTATAAAATATGAAATAATAAAATTTCCAAAAAGACCTTATACTGCATCATTGACGTATATATTTAGGAATATTTAAAGAATTAATTACGACATAAGAGCCTTTTTAAACGAAATGGTTTATGATCTATGATAATAAAGACAAGGTGAAAGATAATGTCATTGTCAGGTACATGGTAGATATATTCCAAAGATTATCGTGCGTCATAATGTCTTTAAAGGAGTTTCATTCTTACATCGTGAAAGAGTTATGATTTATCAATACTAGAGTGCCGGTAAATTGCAGGGCGCTACCGTTAAAGACATTACCGCGTTGTAAGTCACCACTGAAAACAACAATTGATTGTCCTCCATCGCCTGATCTCATGGAACAATGATCTCACTTCATGCAACAGCTTATGACGTCATGTTCATACAAGCAAGACTTAGCGTCCGCGGCATGAGATTGAAAATGAGAAAATACCAACACCCAAGTGGAAAGCAGTTGTCGTAGGCAGTGCGAGATAAAATAAATTGATGAGTAACGTCTTATTTTGGCACGGCTTAAAGATGAATAGCAGCATTCCGATCTTCTACCAGTCTGAAAGCTTTGGGTGTATCAAGGAAAGAACTCCAAAAACCACGCCTCTAAAACCAATATATTTACATGTATTTTATATTACAGAGGCAGCGGTCCCTCTCCGGAAGTGACTCAAACTAAATGCAGTCTTGTGATAGTACAAGTTCACGATTATGTCATATTACAAATAAATGTTAATTGTGTTACTTTGACAAACATTATCTTTGGCTTATTGAATAATTGACCGTTCAAGATTGACGAGGCAAGGGATGAGGTAAATATGACATAAAATTAAAGAGGGGGCATATATAGGGGTTTGTTTTTAAGCAAGGAACACGACAAGGGGGTGTTTTATGACCTTGATGAGTTGCTAGCTTAAGCCTAGCTTAAGCTTCCTCACCCTGGGGGTTTCGGATCAACACCATTTCATGTGCTGCACCAAAACAAGCAGATGACATAACGCTGCTGTCCTTCAGGAAACATGGAATTGATTCATTGCTGAAAATTTCTTCACAGTATAGCACCAAATGGCGATTTCGATATAGTGCAAGCAAAAGTGTCGTCATAGTTTTTAATGAATCATCCTCATCCTACAACCGTTCCCAGAGAAGCTGGTACCTAGGTGACAAACCCCTACAAGAGTCTGACAGTCATACTCATCTTGTAACTGTAGTAACCAAGAATTCCAAATCATCTGAACAGGTGGACGTCATCTGCAGGAAGATACAGTAAACATTCTTTGCCACTAGAAACATTGGTATACATCAAAATGGTCTCCACCCACTGACTGCTGCGAAAATCTACCAGTCTATCGTTCACCCACGAGCCTTATAAGGATGTGAAAACCTGTATAGCCTATGTCAAAGCTGTTGTCTCCAGCTGGAAAGATAACTAGAACCCGTACAGATATGGTTCTCTCCCTGATTGGAAAACTCCGAAAAGTATCCGAAAACTTTCGCTCTTTGGATGCTTGCTCAACTGCCGAAGTGCATGCTCAGCAAACTCTGTTACCAAGTTACGCATGGATTAATCCCAGAAGTAAAGAACGTTTGCACTCACTATGGACTTGGAGAATATCTCTCTCTCTCTCTCTCTCTCTCTCTCTCTCTCTCTCTCTCTCTCTCTCTCTCTCTCTCTCTCTCTCTCTCTCTCTCTCTCTCTCTCTCTCTCTCTCTCTCTCTCTCTCTCTCTCTCTCTCTCTCTCTCTCTCTCAGATACAACTATGTTCTTTACCGACTACGAACAGTTGGAAAATGCAGGTGAAGAAGAACGTTTACAAGAGAGAAAATAATGAGCTTGTGTTAAGACTGGACAGCGATCCAACCATGGAGCTATTTAGGAACAGCCATAGAGTCTACTCTCCACCCCTTTTATGGACAGAAGGTAAATGTCATCCACACAGTCGCACTAGTTTCAAAGCTGTTCTGTCTCTTATCACTCCACCCAGTGAGAACTGAACAGTGTATAAGTGTTCTCGCCTTGTGCACGGTCTTGTGCACCACCTACTCCATATGTTTTGGACATCGTCGTCACTGAAAAACGTGAAACCATTTGGTCTGACATTCTTGACATCTTCGGAGTTGACACTTACGTTCTGCTGGACAGTCTTGATCAAAGAACTCTTGACGAGTGTCCTGCTTGGACATCACACGTATGACATCGACACCATACAGCTGTTGCTTCTTGTTGGACACTTTGCTTTGGGTACTAGCTGGACCTGTCTCTCACTATAAATAGTATTTACTTATTTGTTTCGTATATCAATAATCAAAATGTAATGAACTGAAATTCTGACTGAAACTAATTAATGTCTCAATTTGTAACTCAACATCTTGGGGAATTAAATAAACCTACCTACCTTATTTTTTATCTGTGTGTTGACACTAAAATGACATATACATTTTGAAGGTGCATTTACGGCTTTCCCAAGCTGTCGTCCGAAAACTGTTCTAATGACGTCATGCGAGTGACGATAAAGTTCCCCAGTCGATATTGATTTTCAAGGTTGCGACTACCAGAATAACCATCATCTGAAAATGGATTCAGCAGTACTTTAAGTGTGCAGTATTGCCACTTGTGCACAATGGAAAATGTCAGGCTGTTATTGATCAGCTTATATCAAGCATATATAATTCAACCTATAGCTGAAAACGATTATGTCTGTAAATGTTAAAAGGCAAACGGCAATTATATACTGACGTGCAAAAGTCATTTTTGTTACATATTCTTGAATGTGTGATAAATTAGTAAACGTAAGTGTCACAGGCAGGTGATCGTGTCATAGTGGCAAAAGTGAATGAATGCACCTAAAGTACACAGTCACTTGGAAAAAATGGTACTTGCCGTTCTGTCAGCAGAGTCAAATAAAATTACAGAAAGGGTATTAAATCGTTAAAAAGTGCAGAAAGGCAAAGACAGAAAAGAAGGAAACACAAAATCTTTCAAAGCTAACTTCAAAAAGATAAGTTGGAGGGTTTTAATAGTATAAGACACACCGACACTTAACTTGACGACAGATACAGGAATAGAAACCTGATGACTATACAAGATACCTCATCATTTAATTAATGACGACCCATATATCTATTTCGAGGCTAGATATAGACAATGCTCACGTATTTAGACTTGGTTTGTCGCAATATAAGGTTTCTTTTATCGTACATTCATTGACAATGAACACACTTATATTTTTTGCCGAGTCTAGTATTTTATGCAAAATAGTTTTATCAACTTGGTGACTAAATTTCATGATATAACCATATACTCGTATTCTGTTAATGGTAAGACAAAATATAATGTGATTATCATACGCCAAATGAATACAATAATTATTAAATGCAATTATATCGACGTCTTTCACTGATGGAATTTTATTTATATCTAGCGCCCTGATGGTAAATAATGTAGGCAACCAATGACATCATAGTTTGTTTTGGCGTCATTAATTCCAAAGTAAGTTATGAAGATTCTTAGTTTCAAATTCCAAGTCACCTTTAGATCTAAGACGCCTATATATTTTAAGCGGAAATAAGAATCGTCTTCTTGAAAGGACTGATTCATTATTCAAGTATTAAAGGATGTTGTTTAACTGTAAGATGGCATTTTTTAAATGTCTTCCAGTTGTTAAATCAGTGGCCTGAGACCTTAACAATCACGATAAAGCGTAGATTTGTTGGTTGGTACTGCCATTTGATATAAGTCAGATGACAAATGTGACTGGTTAGCATATGTCTATCGAGCAATCGAAATGTTGTAATGGCTTCTGGCATATCAGGTAACCATCAACTCTGTTTGTCTGTAATAAGGAAACATTTTGCTAATTTAGATACAGGAATTGTAGCGATATTTTTAAAGCTTGTGTCTGTCGGGTAGTTTTTGTCAATTTCAATACGGGTTTTAGCTGTGAAGAGTTCTTAGGATCTTATTCCATAACGGTGATGCGTGTCACGTTACTGTGCACGAGCAGTCACTTCACATGATTATCTTTTTTGCATTTTCTCCAAAATGGTAAAGAATGATTTCATCAAACTCGTGAACTTCATCAAAACTCATCAAATATCGCCTACGTCGATTTGTTGAGTGAGAAAATTATTTGTCGACTGTTGGCATCACATCAATTCAGATACATGACCAGAGGCATTTGCCGTGATTGGGACGTTAAGTAAACATGTCTGGAATTGTCCTCTCCGGGCATCACAAGTAGGCTATTTACTGGGTGTGGTTAGATAATAGCTCTAGATTTCAGAAAGGAAACCTGCTGTAGTTATTCATATAACTGTGCTAAATTATGGAGGTACAAGAATGTGTAGCATTCAAGTTTTTTAATAAATCTAGGAGGAGATTTTTGGCCCAAAAGCCATCGGGGTATGCGTAGGAGAAAGCGGATACAAATACGCTTTCAGTCGTACATGTATTTCTCTGTTAATTCACTGACTATCTAGCATATGCAGGTAGATATAAGATGATATATCTTATTTGAGGGACGTTGGTTTGCTGGAAATAACCTTCTTCAGATAACTATCATTAAAAAGTCTTTCTGAATTTCTAAATCGAAACATTGTCGCTCAATTGTCGCACTTACATGAATGTACGTGTTACACTATCTATCCATGCAATATATGTATGAGGTATACGGTACGTATGAATATGTTTTGTATAATATTTGCAAAATGTGATTATGTAGAAATGATATGTTAAAGCCATTTATGTGTATATGTATGTCTGTTTATCTTATAAATAATACAAAGTTTTGATGATTTTAAAGTGTTCTATGCGTCAAGGCTCGTTCATACATGTATGTTATACTTTAATTTATGATGGTTTTCCATGTGAATGTACATGTTGTTTATCCAAGTGAATGTCCGTATATAATGCCGTTTACAACTTTCTCTAGCCTTTTCCCTCCTCAATGTCGCCGCGTTTCCTTTAATTCTCGTTAAACAATTGGTCAAAATGGAACTTGAATGCACGGCTGATTTGTCATCTGAAAGCCAAAGATCATCCAAAATTAATATTCAAGTATCACTTAGATCTGAAGTCAAACATGCTCAGAGCATTATCAAACTTCAACTCATTTTTCATATTGATAACCTGGGGTTTTCTGTGTCCGTTTTGAAACCATGTTCTACCTGATCAAGTGATTATTCATTCACGAATCTAAAGGTCAACCGCAACAAAAATACTTTCTGCAGCGAATGCAAAACAAATCAACGATAGATGAAAGAAGATATTTATTGCAAAAGCTTTAGAACTGATTAGCTTCGAAAGATTGAATAATCTAGTTGCATAAAAGCTTCTTGAAATAAACAGCGACTTTATCAGATTGCGTTGACGTCAAAGCGGCAGTAAAATATTCTTCAACACCCACGTGTACCATCCAATCGTACATGAAAGCGAGATCATGTTACTAACGAAATCAATACGTTGCTTATTATTTTTGTAACTGTGGTAATTTAAAATATATCGTCACGAGTTGACTGCAAACGATGAAATGACACAACTTGTAGACAAAAAAATAACAACTAGTACTGAAATATAATTTAATATATTGGTAAGTTTAAACAAAGTGAGGCTTTCTTAAATGTTTTTCTATAACAATATTGTCATGTCATTGCGTGTGATGCTGTAGTCAAAATATATTCATCGACTGTAGTCATCGATCAATCGAAATTTATAAATTGTTTCATTGAATTTTGTTTTATGAGCCAATAGTTCCAGGATCGAATACGTAGTTCAGGACCGACGTAGGCGTGAGGTTTTTAACGCTGAAATTTATAGCCATGAAATAACAGTACGACAATAAAAATTACAAAATTAGAAAGAACAGTTATGTATATATCGAAATTATATCATGAGCGATTTTGAAACGACATAGTTAGGGAGAACTCTCTGCTTGCGTACGTTTTCAAGAACTGTTCCAAACATGTAGAAAGTGTGTTTACAACACTACAATATGAAAACTCGGCGTGATTTGTGATATTCAAGCAAACACATACAGAGTACTGAACTCGTGCAATTATTCTCCGAATGTTTATAAACAAAGATAAATAAAATCGAACACTTCGATTAAGACGTAAAACCCCAGGAAAAAATTAACTTTCCCAAAACCACTGCGACGAATTTTAACGTAAAAATAATGGACCCAAATGACCATGGAAAGAGCAATCGACTGACTTTTACATTTATATCAAAGTAAGCATAGAAATTGATAACTCCTTAAATTGAGTTCCTATAACGTTTCAGAACGTATACATATTTAGAAACTGGAATCAACAATTTGGGTAAGAGAAATTTTGAAAATAAAGAGACAACCGAATTCTTGAGTTTGACCGAAAATAAAAATGTCATTTCGCCCTATCAAATTCATCGGATTCCTTATTAGTCAACATATCGATGTATATTTCAATGCAACCAATCAGAATGAAGAACACATCTAGGTATGGTAAATCATCTCTCGAGGCAACTCTCTGTCAACGAGGAGAAGTTACAGTCTCACTAAAATTATATATGAGGTTACACTCGTACCTTGCCGCGTAAACACCTTAGAACATTTGACAGGGGTCATGATCTTGATCTTGATCTTGGAATAGTCAGCATGCTTCGATATCTAAAAGGGAACGATGTTGGTTGAATCATAGAAGATCAGTACCAAGATTGTGAAACCAAAAGTTAAGAATGTATCGTTAGATATGATTTTAATGAGATTTGAAGTTTTTATATCTCATAAATTTGCTGCATACTTTCTTCGACCTCATCTCCTCCATTCACCTGCGACGCTGCGAAGTACAAGGCATATGCATTTCATAATACCTTATGTGGATTATGCATCAACAGATCGACAACATAGCTCAAAGGGATAAGCAGTGTTAAGTTTATTAGTGAAAGATAGATTGTCTCCAAGACACTTTGATATAAGAATCTTTTCCGGTAATCCTAAAATTACACCAAAACCATTTCAGAGGCACCGAACAGGCTATTTCCAGGCATGTAAATTATACATGCAATGATAAAGTAGTGTTCCCAAGTTGCAGGGCAATATATCTAGATACGACAGACGTGGAACCAACCGATTGGGTGATTTACTATTGGCACATTTTGTCGCGAGCGCTTGAACAGGCCATTTATCTCCATTTTTATCGATCAGTCTCGCCTTGCAGCTTGTAGGAGACAAATTAATTGCAAGACGTTAGCCTCCGAGCTGGGGCAATTTGGGTGTTTTATGAATGGAATACTACTTGCTTCCATTATGATTGAAGAATTTTCCCCTTATCGAACACGCTTGAATGTGTGTATGACGGTGACGTATCTACCTTGATAGTTTGTACATCAAATCGCGAGAGCTTGAAAATGAATAAATCTCCGTTTCCTTTTCATTGTATATTTGAGTTTCAAATTCAGATTTATTAACCAGATTTTCGTTCCAGAGCCCACTACCTTTGGTTCATGCACAGTGATCAGAAGTGGAAAAAAACATGATCTTCACTCTATACTGACATTTTGTACACATTACACACACTGATTTGAACATGTACATTCATTGAAATTAGAAATTTGAATTAAGAACACAGATTAGCAAAGTTAGACATTTTTACGTGGGATTATTTAAGTCCTGAAATTAAGTACTTTATGTAAAATCTGGACTTATTTCATGATTAGATATTTCACCAGCTTTTCAAGCTCTTGCAAACACGATAAGGATTCTGAAATTAATTATTACTGTGTATAAAATAACTATATGTCTTATACGTGTGGTGTTATCTGTTGTTCAAACTTCAATTCATTCGAAGATTCGGTATTTGATATTACATAATCAAATCATGTCACTGATACTTCTAGTTTCGTTAGGAAATAACGTCAGTAGAAAAACATTAAACACAGGCTTGGACATGACCGTGACATGAGAATAGCAAGTAGATTCAGCACGGACACATTTGTCTCAGAAGATGTCACTGCCCATCCATCTCCATTACTTCCCGGCAGGGTTCTATCAGTCTGTCCATCAACCATCTGAGCCTCGCTTGCTCCTGGACGGGAGACACGAAAGGAGAGTTACATGTACAACAATAAAATATGACAATTACATTTATACTTTATACTGATTATCTGTAAGTTCAGATTATAATGTAGATTGGATTGTACGTTGCTGAAATTTTGTTTTGAATCTAAAACTATGGGCAATAGTGAGAAGTTTTATCCTTTTATGGACCCTGTTCCTTGCAGGATGTAAAGCAACATCTTAAAAACTGGTCTTGACAGAAATATTTGCTATTTATATTGTGATCATAAATGAAAATATGGTATATTTGTTCATGTTATAAATGTTATTTATTATTATCTATCTTTATTTCTTTAGATGATGGCTTATGAAGATCCGAAAATCATATAAAATCGTATTTTACATCTCACAAGATGTCGCAGATCTCAAATTTTCATCTCTAAACATCTAATAAAGTGAATACCAAAAGAAATGGTACACCTCTTTACACTTGAATATTATAACAAGGTATGTCCTCAGAGGAACTTTGTTTGTTGTGTTTTAACATCCCTTAAGTTAAAGAGCCACTCCGTGAGTTGTTGGAGTAATATATTCCAAACTTAATCAATGGTGTCATTTGATCGCGAAGTATCGACTGTTTCCAAAAGACACATTTTAAAGCGTATTGGTTTTTTTACAGTAACAATATAGAGGTAGAACGTCGCAATTATGATCGAAAACCGGACAGTGGCGCGCGTCAAATAGTCAAATGTAATTTTGGAGATTTATCTAAAACAGCCAGGAGGGCAGTTAGGAGTTGATGGCGTTTGTTAGGTTATATAACTAGTATCCATGTATACTGGACGTGATATCTACATCTCTGTGCATTAATAAGGCTGGTTTTAGATTTTCATGGAAAACCAGTATTTGTCATATATATGTATTTTGGACATGAAAAGTTAACATGTTTTGATTTTATATCACCCCATATGACAGTTAGGTTCGTATCAAAGGTAAATAATACGTAATGAAAATCACGGAGTGGCTCTTTAAGTCTTTTGTACTGGAAATAACTGATAATTATGTAATCGCCATATTATTTTAGCACAAAACATTAAACTGATGGAATGCACTCCAACAATACACAGAATGTCTATTAGATATATTGAGTTGGCTCTGATAAAGAGTTTTAGTGCATATGTCCTTTATGAATATGTAAGTACAGGCCATGGTCTTGAAATAAACTGAAAGTGTTAATACTGGTATACATATAGACTTGCATATCTGCGAACATTTGTTGTTGAATGATCCGATCCTGAAATTACTGAAGATCATCGGCATGTTAGATACTGAAGAATGGGAATCGCACTATCTGTATGTTGGACTATCGACCGGTGTCATTGTAACTAGGCATCTGGCCTCAGGGGCTCTCCCGGATAATTGCAAAAAGCAAGTATCCTTCCGAAATTAGCTTCCTTAATGTGTACGTGTATGAATGCAACGATCCGCTGAGGATATACTAATCACTTAGTTTGATTTTATGATTGTATTTATTTCATAAAGAACGATATTTGTAATCTTGAACAAACTAATTGAACTAATATTTGTCACAAGCGGGTGCGTGAGGTAGACTTGTGTGGATGCAGATTTTACTTCATCAAAGTTTTAAGTTACAAAGTATTTCTTTAATATGTTTTTCCTTTCATTTAACAAAGTCAATTATCAGTAATGTTAATCTCCAAAAGCTATAAAAAAGAAATGTTTTCATTTTTACATAGTCTACTACTTGATACTAAGAGCCAGGCTAAAGTCTAGAAGGAACAGTCTGGATGTTTTCCCTATATGGTCATGCCATGTCATGTCACATGTTACATGAGCATCTCATGCAGCTTTTTAGCACATGGCACAACAGTGACTGATTTTGAAGTAACAGGTTGATTTAGGAACACAGATGTGAGTTTTTAACTATTGTTTAAAATGAATGTACATTTAAGGTATTGAATAACCAAACCATATATTGGCAATTTGAATAGGCTTAAATATTAATTTGTAATTCAAATTCAATGCAGTAATGACTATTTATCTTTATGGTTTTTTCATTCAAGTATTATGGCACAGTTATATATCTTGCAGTAGAAATTTGCTCTTAAATGTGTAATTGTTTTTTGAGAAACCCTTTTTTGTCATTAATGGAACATGGTTTTCGTAACATTTTTAGTAAGGTTTTTTATTTGTTTCTTTTTGTAGTTTTTGAACCTCACCATTCAATAACATAAAGAAGATTATTAGGAAATAACTGGCCAGCTGTAATGTCCTTGACAGAATTATGTCCAATGAAGTCAATTAAAGCCAAGCTGACCAGTATAAATGCAAATATTTCATGGAACAAGGCACAACGCTTCTAATGAATAAACTGTCTTCTATCAAATGGTGTGAGTTCAATGTCTCAAGTTCTTGCATCAACATTTGTTCAAAAAATCTTGGAAATTGAATAAGGAACTTGTGCTGTTGTGACCAATGAACATTATTGAAGTGTATTATGAACTGATAACTATCAAGTGGTTGTAGATGAACTGCATCTCTAATAACTGTTTTCTTTTGGCGACTTTGTGCAAGGTTTGAGAAACATGGAAACTAATGATAAAGTTGATGATGTGGCATTTGATAATGTGCAACCTGAGGGTGAGGGTCAGGTTTCCGATGACGAGGTCGAGACCAAAGGTTCAAAGGATGGTGACCAAGTCAACGATCCAACCGAATGTGAAGGCTATTTTCCTGATCTACATCCGGCATCTACTGTCCAGAGTAAAGTGGAGTCCAAGGCAGAAGAGGATCCCGGTCGAGCTGCTGCTGCGATTGTACAGAACACTGAGGGCGGTAAGAATGATGCGGAAGAAACCCTAGGGCGAGGTGCGCGTAAAAAGACATTGACTGATAAAGGTAAAGCAGAGAAACTTCGTCTGTTCAAGACTAAACAGACTTCTTTGCTGAGTGCTATCACAAAAAAGAAAAATGAACTTTTGAAACTCATACAAAGTGGATCTTGTGACAATTTGCATTTAGTTAAGTTAAGTTATGTTGAGTACAATGACTTATGTTCTCAGTATCATGCTCATTTTGAAGTTGTTTTCAGCGAGTTGACGTTTGAGGGTGACCAAGTTCGAGAGCTTGAGCGTTATGAGGACAAACAGGTTGCTTTTGATGAGTTTAAAGTGTTTGTCGAGAATTGGATTGAGAGGAGTGAGAGAATGTTGGGTGATCAGTTAGAAAGTGCTTCTAAGGTGTTTGGTTCTAAGGTCTCGAAATCTTCCTCTGCTAGGTCAACAAGGTCAGCGTTGGCAAGAGAACGTGCTCTTCTTGCAGAACTTCATGCCCAGAAGTCAATGCAAGATGCAATAATGGAACATCAGAAGAAAACAGAAGAGCTGAGATTGGACGTAAAAATTGCTAAGGCCAAAGCTAGAGAAAAGGTATTAGCAGAGTTTGAATCGACATCTCTGGCTAATGTTAAGGTTGAAAATCCTCTAGGTAAGCTCCCTGTTGACATCAAGCATGAATATGTTATGAAAAGTTTGACAAACTGTAATCTTAGTTCTCAGGATGCTGATAGGAAGCCACCATACCTACCTCCTGTACCTGGGACATCACTCCAGCCTCCAGCTGCCAACGTGACGTCATACCTACCTCAAGCCGCAGTGACGTCAAAGAAACCTCCAGCTGTCAACGTGACGTCATATCTACCTCAAGCCACAGTGACGTCAAACAAGCCTCCTGGTGTCAACGTGACGTCATATCTATCTCAAGCCACAGTGACATCAAACAAGCCTCCAGCTGTCAGCATGACGTCATATCTACCTCAAACGACAGTGACATCATACCTACCTTCAGCATACCTACCCCCGACTGCCAACTTGACGTCGGATCCTCCTCCCGGCGCCAATGTGAGTAATTCTTACCTACCGTCAACTGCAAATGTTAATATGCCATATCTACCTCAAGCTGCCAACATGAGGTCAGAAATGCATGCTGCTCCCATCATTACGTCATACCAGCCATCTACTGCTTCCACGCCGATGCCTGCATACCAACAATATCCACCACCTGGTTTGTTCGTGCAGTCTGTTACACCATCACCTACATCTCTGCCACAACCAGAAGTACCAAAGTTCAAAGGTGACCCTACTGACTTTATCACATTCATGATGGCTTTTGATGCACGCATTGTTCCCAATACTACGAATGATGTAGATAGACTCTATTACCTTGATCAGTTGTTGATAGGGGAATGTAAAGATTTGATATCTGGATGTCTGTACATGGAACCAAGTGAAGGTTATCGTTCAGCACGTTGTCTTCTGAAGAAACATTATGGTGATCCTTATAGAATATCTAATGCTTATGTAAATCAAGTACTCTCTTGGCCGTCTTTGAAGCATGATGATCCCAAACAGCTGAAACGATATTCTTTCTTCTTAATCAAGTGTAGTCATGCAATGAGGACCATGTCTCATATGGCTGTCTTAAATCATGCCCCAAATCTGAAGGCTGTTGTCAGCAAATTGCCCATGTATCTACAGAATAGGTGGCGAGACCAGGTGATTACATAAAGGCTGAAGGGAAGAGAGGTAACATTCAAAGATGTTGTTGACTTTGTCCAATTTGCAGCAGAATCAGCAAATGAACCAGTGTTCAGCAGAGAGGAACCCCAGAAGTTCTTCAAGAACTCCAATGCAATTTCGGTCAGTTAGACAGAAGTCCACAAGTTTTGCTACAAATATAACCTCACCTAGAACATTGTCATGCTATTATTGTCATAAGAACCATGATCTGGATGATTGTTCTGACTTTTTACAGAAATCACTAGAAGACCGGAAGAGCTTTCTGAAAGAAAAACGGATGTGCTTTGGATGTTATGGATCCGGTCACATTGCGAAGGGATGTGCAAGGAAACGACTATGTAAACAGTGTGGAAGGCGTCATCCAACTGCCATGCACGATGACAGCTACATACCATCAGCACGGAACGCATCAGCAAAGGATAACCCTAAACGTGTTGCAGCCTCAACCAACACAGTATCGGCATCATGCAATACAAGCTTTGACAATAGAGAACTAGTTCTTCAAGCCATCCTTCCTGTTCTTGTTCACCAAAAAGGTAAAGACACTTGTACCAAAACCTATGCTTTACTCGACAATGGTAGCACTTGATGTTTTGTCACTGATAATCTTGCTGAAGAGATAAAAGCATCATCAACAGCATCCTTGTTGAAATTGAAAACCATGCATGGTGTACAGACAGTAAATACATGCTCAGTATCTAATCTCATTGTGACAAGCTTAGATGGTAAGAAGGAGATACGTTTACCAAAATGCTTTACCAGGGAGGAGATACCAGTGAGTAACACGCAGATTCCAAATGCAAATGTTCTTAAACAATTTCCTCATCTGGAACAGGTAGCGGAAGTGTTGCCGGATTTTAGTCCATCCACCGATGTCGGCCTCCTAATCGGAAGCAACTGTCCTGTAGCACTGCAGCCACAAAAAATAGTGCCAACTGATGGAAAAGGTCCCTTTGCTGTCCTGTATGAACTTGGGTGGACAGTCAGTGGCCCAGTCCATATTCAGTTCAACCAAGACAACAACCATCTCACCTGTAACACAGCCAGCTTTCATGAGGTAACAAGGGTTACAGAATGTCCAACTCCTGACAAAATTCTCAAAATGTTTCAACTTGATTTCAGTGAAAAGGATCAAGGTAAAGTACCTGGAGACAAAGGAAACTCAAGAGAAGATGAAAGGTTTCTTAGCATAGCCAAAGAAAACATGAAGTTTATTAATGGACACTTTGAGCTTCCTTTACCATTGAAGGACAAGGTACTGACAGCAAATAACCGAGAACAAGCAGTGAAGCGAGCAAGATGGCAGAAAAAGAAAATGATGGACAACGATCAATACTACAAGGATTATGTTGCATTTGTGGATAATCTCTTGTCTCATAACTATGCCTACAAGATACCACCAAATGAAATCCACATCTCACCAGAACAAATTTGGTACTTGCCTCACCATGGTGTCTACCACCCCAAGAAGCCCCAAAAGATTCGAGTGGTCTTTGATGCTAGTGCTACTTTTAATGGTTCTTCGTTAAATGATAGACTGTTGCAGGGTCCTGACCTGACAAACTCCCTCATCGGTGTCCTTACAAGATTCCGGACTGAACCAGTGGCTTTTATGGGTGATATCGAGGCGATGTTTTATCAGGTTAAAGTGCCTATTGATCAACATGACCAGCTTCGCTTCCTCTGGTGGCCAGATGGCAATCTACAATCAAAACTTGAGGATGTCAAGGATGTCAGTCCATATATTCGGTGCCATATCCTCTCCGAGTATATCAAACTTTGCTCTCAAAGCTACAGCTGACAAGGCAGAAGAGAAGTATGGAACTGAAGTTGCTGACACTATCAGAAGGAACTTCTATGTGGATGATTGGTTGAAGTCTGCAGAAGATGATGATAAAGCTATCAAACTGGTCAAGGATGTTCAGGCAGCATGTGAAGAAGGTGGATTCCGATTAACAAAGTTTGTATCCAACAGTAAAAACGTTCTTAAAGCTATTCCTGAAGTTGATCGGGCAAAACAGATTCAAACTTGTGACCTTGACTACGATGAAATACCCATAGATCGAGCACTAGGTCTTCAATGGCATGTCAGCTCAGATATGTTTGGTTTCTCCACAGATCTACCAAGCAAGCCAGTGACCAGGAGAGGAATTCTGTCAACTGTGTCCTCTCTATATGATCCACTTGGTATGGTATCGCCTGTTATTTTGCCTGCAAAGAAGATTTTACAGGACCTCTGTGAGGACAAAACACTGGGTTGGGATGACAATATACCACCGGAACTAAACCATAGATGGAAAGAATGGTTACATCATTTGCCACAGCTTGGCGAGTTGAGAATACCAAGATGCATAAGGCCAGTTGAGTTTGGGAGCATTGTATCTAGACAGTTACATCTTTTTTCAGATGCCAGTTCCCTGGGCTACGGATGTGCAGCGTACTTGCGCCTACTGGACGAAAACAAGAGCATCCATGTATCCTTCCTTATGGGCAAGTCAAGGTTAGCACCAGTGAAAATAGTTACCATCCCAAGGCTGGAACTTACAGCAGCGTCAGTTTCACTCCAGTTAGGCCAGCAGTTACTGAACCAGCTGGACGTGAAGATCGATACAGTCTCATATTACACCGACTCAACCACTGTTCTCCACTACATCAACAATGAGTCAAAACGTTTCCCAATATTTGTGGCCAATAGAGTTCGTCTTATCAGAGACTATTCTTATCCATCTCAATGGAAATTTATAGACTCCAATAGCAATCCAGCTGACATGGCATCACGTGGCTTAAGTATTGAACAAGTTCTTCAGGCAAACACATGGTTTAATGGGCCGAAATTCCTCCACAGTCATGAATCAGAATGGCCAAGCTTCTCGATTCCAAATACACCAATGGAAACGGTAACAACCATCGAATTACAACCAGAAGTGACAGATTGTATGGAGAAGTTAATCTCTCACTACTCGACGTGGTATCGTTTGAAACGAGCTGTAGCTGTGTTTATCTCGCTCAGAGACGTGCTCTACTCACGCATCAAGAAACACAAACATTTAATGTCAACTGAATATCCCTTCAGTGTAGAGAGACTAGAGGAAGCAGAGCTCACCGTTATCAGGTATGTACAACGTGAAGCATTTCCTGCAGAGTGTGAAAGTCTGTCTGATGTCTCAGGAAAACGAGGCCGAGTGTTGAAAAGCAGCACAGTCTACAAGCTTGATCCTTTCATGGAAGATGGAATACTGAGATTGGGTGGCCGCTTAAGGAGAGCAGATATTCAGACTGACATGATGCATCAGATCCTGCTTCCCAGTAAAAGTCATGTGACCAAGCTCATAATTCAGGACATACATGTAAGAGTGGGTCATAGTGGTAGGAATCATGTTCTGTCTATCCTAAGAGAGAAGTACTGGGTAATTAAAGCCAATACCACGGTAAGGAATGTCCTGTCACACTGTGTTACATGTCGACGAATGAAAACTCCTGTCTGCAACCAGAAAATGGCAGATCTACCGGCCTGCAGAGTTATTCCATCGCCACCATTCACCCATACAGGTATAGATTTCTTTGGTCCACACACAGTGAAAGAGGGAAGGAAATATGTTAAAAGGTATGGAGCATTGTTTACCTGTTTGGCCTGTAGGGCAATTCATGTTGAGACAACAATTTCACTGGACACAGACTCCTTTATTCTAGCACTTAGACGCTTCATTGCCAGGAGAGGACCAATCAGAGAGATCCTATGTGACAATGGCACAAACTTTGTCGGAGCAGAAAGGGAGCTGCGTGAAGCTGTCTCTGAAATGGATCAGGATAGAGTGGAAGAGTATCTCTTGAAACATAAGATACAGTGGAGTTTCAATCCCCCTGCTGCAAGTCACATGGGAGGCAGCTGGGAGAGGATGATTGGCTCAGTGCGCAAGGTTCTTTCTCCTTTATTGAAAGAATTTGGTGACAGAATGGATGACGAGTCATACCGGACGCTTCTCTGTGAAGTGGAAGCGATCGTTAACTCCCGACCTTTGACCACAGTATCAGATGACCCCAGTGACCTCAATCCCATCACTCCTAGTCATTTTTTAACGATGAAATCTGATGTGTACTTTCCTCCCCCAGGTCAGTTCCAGAGACATGATGTCTACATGAGACGTAGATGGAGAAGAGTACAATACCTTGCCAGTGTATTCTGGACTCGTTGGCGCAAAGAATACCTCCCGACCCTACAGGAACGACAGAAATGGACTGTACCAAAACGTAATCTTCAGATCGATGACATTGTCCTGATCAAAGACGAGAATTTGCACAGGTCTGAATGGGCGATGGGGCGTGTGGTCAGCTGTGAGTCTGATAAGTCTGGCTTAGTGCGAAGTGTGGAAGTGAGAACCCAGAAGGGCCAGTTGCGTAGGCCAATACACAAGCTTGTCTTGTTGTTAGCAAATAGCGAGTGATTGAATTTTGTTTGCGAAGTGGTGTATGCCTGATGTGATGGATTACAGTGTGAAATGATAAATCTGCATTTTTGAAGGTTTTTGTTAAACAGAAGGTTACTGTTTAAGAGGCCGAGTATGTGGATGCAGATTTTACTTCATCAAAGTTTTAAGTTACAAAGTATTTCTTTAATATGTTTTTCCTTTCATTTAACAAAGTCAATTATCAGTAATGTTAATCTCCAAAAGTTATAAAAAAGAAATGTTTTCATTTTTACATAGTCTACTACTTGATACTAAGAGCCAGGCTAAAGTCTAGAAGGAACAGTCTGGATGTTTTCCCTATATGGTCATGCCATGTCATGTCACATGTTACATGAGCATCTCATGCAGCTTTTTAGCACATGGCACAACAGTGACTGATTTTGAAGTAACAGGTTGATTTAACTATTGTTTAAAATGAATGTACATTTAAGGTATTGAATAACCAAACCATATATTGGCAATTTGAATAGGCTTAAATATTAATTTGTAATTCAAATTCAATGCAGTAATGACTATTTATCTTTATGGTTTTTTCATTCAAGTATTATGGCACAGTTATATATCTTGCAGTAGAAATTTGCTCTTAAATGTGTAATTGTTTTTTGAGAAACCCTTTTTTGTCATTAATGGAACATGGTTTTCGTAACATTTTTAGTAAGGTTTTTTATTTGTTTCTTTTTGTAGTTTTTGAACCTCACCATTCAATAACATAAAGAAGATTATTAGGAAATAACTGGCCAGCTGTAATGTCCTTGACAGAATTATGTCCAATGAAGTCAATTAAAGCCAAGCTGACCAGTATAAATGCAAATATTTCATGGAACAAGGCACAACGCTTCTAATGAATAAACTGTCTTCTATCAAATGGTGTGAGTTCAATGTCTCAAGTTCTTGCATCAACACTTGATTTGAATAGATATTTGCAATGGCATCACGTGACTGGCTAAACCGGACTAGTGCGCATATCGTGATGACTGTCCCAGTGTTATTGATAATATACACGTTAAACAATAGTGAATAAAATCCATGTACTGCAGGATACAGGTTGAGGGTACAATAAAATTTGAAATGAAGGAAAAGTTTCAACATGCAATGACAATGGCTGTGTTATTTTGCCTGGTTCGAATGAAGAAATTTCTTAATACGAGTGCATGATATTGAATTAGGTTCGATGATTCAAGAAAGGTTCCTATTAATCTTGCCACATGAAAATTATGGCCACGGAAGTTCTAGATCTGCGACCAGACAGGCAGTTATTGTGTGCAAAACAAATCTATTACAATGTTATGTTCGTGGGCTTTATACATTGTTAAATCCATTGACAACATTTCATATGGTGGTTACGTAACCAATGGGGACCAGTACTTGGAAATTAATAAAGATATATTCCAAATAAAGACATTTATTTGAGGATTTACAACCGTCTAATTGGAAACGACGTGTCTTATCAAAATGAAGAACTTTTGATACAGAAATGCTGCCTTGTTTTTATAAAACAGCAAACTATAGACCCTACGTGTCATGTCAACAAAAGCACAGACACATAAACAAAGTGAACGTAGTGTTCATATCAAGGCGTTCCAACTACAAGTACATATTTATCAAGTTATTTAACGAACGTGTAGATAAACTAAAAGTGCATGCATTCGATATAAGGACGTCTCAGATTAAGAAAATATAATAATCCCACTTATATTGACAAGAATTTCAAATCCAACAGTAAATCTTCGTCCTTTAATCTTTTAAAACCCACATATTAAAGCTGCTTTGATTGACAACTGAGTCGTAAAGAACAATTACAAACTTTGTCATTGATTCAAAAACATCAGATATTTTAGTGAACTTATTAAACGAAAACGTAAGCGTCAGCTTCAAAACCCTTCAAGTGACACTTATTGCATTTTCCCCATCGACAAAGTTTATAATATGAAATCAGAAACATTATTAATAATTCCCTGGTGGTTTTAAAACTGATATGCTTGTCATAGAATGATTGCAGTGTCATACGAAATCGCGGGAGCTGTCAGGAATATGTGACGGTCAAATTTATCTTCATTTATGATTAATTTTGCTTTGTCTGGTCTCTGTCTCAGAGTTTGCAATAATCACTTGAGCTGTCAGAAGATGCCAGTCCAATTTCCAAATCTAATATGAAATATTGTCAATATAATCTAACTCAAATTAATACCTCAATCACCAACAAAGTCATAACGCCAGCTTGAATTTTCCGTTCTGATTCTACTGCGTGCCTTCAGGGATTTCAGTTGACTTGCCATAAAGAATGCAGTACTGAGATTGATGTATTAAGTGTATCAAATTAGAAGTCGCAATGAAAAGTTGTGTTTCAATACTAGTCAACTGAGAGATAGCAAAATAAATGATAAGTTGGTGTGAAGATGACGACCATACTACGATTATTCTTCTTTCAAAGATGGTTGGAGATAATATTTGACACAATTAGTCGTAAGAGAAGCTAGATTGTATCAATGAGATAGCAAACCTATTTAATGTGAACATAAACAACGTTTCGGAGGTTGGAGACTTCCTTGTAGGTGGTTGTGAGTTAACACTATAGAGAATTTGACATCGAGAAAACTTTTTTCTTACGTTTTTACGTAAATGTTTAAGGAAATTAAGACAGACAGACAGACAGACAGTATTATTTTATTAAAATGTCACATTACATGTTACAGTTAAAATGTCAATTGTAATAGCATAAGATACAATGTATCACCCAGCCATATTTTTGGCTTGCGATACACTATTAAGACTGATATATATATACAACATTGATTATGTTAATAAATGATATGATAAAATAAGATATATATATATATATATATATATATATAGAAAATGTAAGAAGTATCAATCGAGGAGAAGCATATATGAAAGTATTAAAGAATACAGAGAAGATGTAAATCAACTTTCAAAATCATGACTTTATCTTTTTTCCAATATGCATATTTCTGCTTCTTCATTCGAAGCTTATATATATATATATATATATATATATATATACATATATGTAAAAAGCACAGGCCCTCGGATCATTAAAAAAATATTAAAAATTAAAAAAATTTTTTTGAGAACACCCCCTGATTAGAATTGTTCCTCTGTTAATAGTATATGGAAAGGCCAGACACTCCATTCGCCCCCACCCGCTTCCTTGACCGAATGCTACAATAAATACGCACGCAATCAATATAAAATCTATACAGACATGATGTCAAATGATTTGCCTTTCTACTCCAACTCACTTAAACAAATAAATCTTTGGGGTTATTTAATGAGGACGGCCGAAAGACGATTTCCACGCCCAACTTAATGCTGATGGGACAAATGGCCGCCCGTCACCTTGACCTTACGGGGTGTGTGGCCGCAGCGACAGATCTCATTGGTTGCAAGAACGGAGAATTAGAGTTATCTGTTCCTAGCTTTGCATCAAACCAATGAGATCTGTCGCTAATCAGGGGGTGTTCTCAAATTTTTTTATATAATTTTTGATATTATTTTTTAATGATCCGAGGGCCTGTGGTAAAAAGGTGAAAGGTCGCACGTGAAGTAAATGTGTATTTGAAAAAATGAAATACTTCAGACGGCACTTGCTGTAGATATCATTTTAATGATGACTGGATGCGTCGCATTTCGACTTGTTTACAAGTCTTTTCAACAGTGTGGAGCTTTTCCAACATGACAAATATATAGGTACATAGCTAAACGCTGTAACAATGTGTAATAGACTTAGATTGATTAGCAAGTGACAAGTGGTTAGCGTGAGTAGTGCACAATGCACTGTTTATGAGGGATTAAGATTTGAGTCATTATAGTGGCATATATATATAACACAGAGGTAAAATATGTCAAGAATGAAATTGTCTCCGGCGGAACATACTAGTGTAAGCTAAAAGTTTAAGAGTTTTGGTTTCAGTTGTATTCATAAGTACATTTATTTCAGGTAATCACTTTCATCAGAATTAAAACTAATACTATCCAGAAGGGTACGTGGTAAAAGTCACAGTTAAAAAGAAAATGTGCTTCATACTCAAAAGCATCAGAAAACAGGCACAATTTATGATTTAGCGATGTGGGGGGTTTACAATATCTCTCTAAATGAAGGGGTAAAACACTATACCATAACTTAGTAAGTCTCGCAAGTCTTCAAACAAACTAGCGATAACAAACAGAAAGTGATATCAAGGTTTCGCTGGATCACTTATGACACACAAAACGGATGAATTTGTACTATTGAAGTTGCACTAAAGACTCAACGTTCGGTGTTTGGTTTTACAGTAACACTCGTGAATTTCATAATGGAATAGGTGACACAAGGCAAGTCTACGCTGACCTGCACGAGAAAACAGTTCCCTGAAATGCAGAAAAGCAGTATGCAACGTAAGGCTGTAGATCCTGTCCTCTCACTGTGGGACGTCAGTGAGAAATGCGGAAATTATGTTTTACAGATTATCTAAAATAGTTACTCTACACGGGTTAAAAACTAACAATTTTTCTTTAATTGAAATAGCCCTATACTATATACATGTAATGAGGTCTTTGACTAATCATTAGTGACAGTTGATGATAATTTTCAAACCATGCGATTTCGAAATGACGACGAAATTTTTTCTGGGTACTTTGGTGTCGGACTAATTATATGGAGCCGAATTAGATTTTTTTTTATCACAACGCGTTAAATGTGGTCATGAAAAGACAAATATTCTATAAAAGTTAACATTACCTAGATGATTGAATTGTAACATAGTATAATTACACCTTGGCTGTTAATGTTCCCTCGGTATAACTAAAACATATTATCGTAACATACATGATATACATGTGTAGTACATAAAGTTTTGTAGGTGTTTTTATTATAGGATTGCTTTTGCAATACAACATTTTACCAATGAAAATAGAGAATATTTGTCTTTTCTTGACAAATACTATGTTCATCCCATCGAGTGAGGTAGAAAATTCATATTATCACGAGTGGCGCAACAGCAGACGTCAGGTCATTGTTGTTATCAGTCATATCAGTCACTAGGTCACTAGTGACTGATAACAGGTTCCAATGTTATTTTCACTACTGACTTATAACACTCTTTATTTTCACTGATAGATCCCGGTATTTCAGAGGCAATCATCTAATCACCATTATCAAACACTACCCAAAATAACAACTGAATGTTATGTGGTATCATTCACTAGTGACATTAAAAAGGCAAATGACGTCATGCTGTTTATAAGGAGAAGGGGTAATTTTGCGATCCAGTTCCGTTATAACAATAAAGCTATAAGATCTTATAATAATGGATTTTTTCTTGACAAATAGCAGCTTTATATTATCGTTTCAGATAGATAATTTAAAAACTCAATATCAGCAAAGGATTATATATGTTAGTATATACACATTCGCTGAAACAAAACAGTACACCCGAAACTTGCAAACCTTCGTCTCTCCATTCCTTACCGCCGGACAACAGAGCCATGGAAAGATTTCAGATACTCCGAAGGCGGAACTTTTAATGTGAAAGTTAAGTAGCAAACCCAGTGACGGTGGAAATAACTATATAAATAAATATTTATATAGGTTTATATATAGATATTTATTTAGCTATATTAAATGATAGTAAAACAGTTTAAGATACGTTAAATCTTTTTATGACGTCCCATAAAATGTCAGTCTGTTCTTAGTAAAAGTATTTGTTATCATTAATTGTGAACATGCAGTAAGGCTTCTTGTCACGGTGTAACGATATCTAAACTCAGACGAGACGCGTTTATCCGACAGAAAGATAAGAAAAGAAAATAATCAAGCCAATAAATAACTAGAGAGAAGCCAATTTGTGAATCAAGTGATTTATTTGCAGTCTAACCAAGACGATAACCGGGTACAGCAACAAGCTACCCGTAATCCACTCAACAGGAGTTAACAACTAATTAAGGAAGTCAACAACCCATGAATAAACAAATAGACAAGCTGTAGGGATCACTCTAGCATACCCCCAGACGTTGTAACAACAAGATAAGCTAATGACCGGCTTAACGAGATAGCATCACTAAGACAAATCAACACTTAGTGTAAATATACAAGGGTAGTGTCGGGACACGGGTGGACTAAAAATAGGGATGAATAAACTTCAAGCACACAGTACTTTAGATGATCCCTAATCACTACTTGAGTGAGTAAATTAATAAGAACACTAATATAGGTATAGTAGAACTTATAAAATAATGGGAGGGAAGGTAAGGTAAACACTGTAAGTCTTAAAGGAAGTGATCACATACTCCAGAAAGGTACAGAGAAAAATAAAGGAATATCAACCTCACCAATTTACTTCCAACGTCCCAGGTCCACCCGTGACCTCTCCCCGCAAGGATCAAGCCAAGACTACTGGTACCAGGGCTTAGCCCGCTATTTATTGGCTCCGTGAGTAAACTAGGCCTTGCTCCAAAGAAGATGGTAGCTTATCTTAAGGATATCGTGAATGTGTGTTTCTTTGCGAAACTAAATTATCCCTAGCTACATAAATATTTAAGGTATGGAGCCCTACAATGGCTTATTGTAAAGGGCGCAAACTCCTCTACAAGAAGGTATAAATATATATATCATGAGTATTGGCATAGAAATGCTACATGTAATAAGGCTGATAAATTGAGCATGAAAATGACATGTGAACATATAAAAATAGCCACAGTCGGCGAATAAAGACATGAATGATAAAAATAGATACATGAATGTAAAGTACATAATATGTACTTTCGATATTTACAATAATTGATCATATTTTATGAAAGTACATTAGAGGAGAGGCGGGAAAAAGGTCGCACGCTCGAACCGCGTGACACTTCTTCAGGAAAATACAGAGAGAAATTGTGTTAAAGGGTGTTTCTCTCGATTTTCGTATGCGATCGAATACCCCGTGATATTCATCTTAGTATGATGTATTCATGAATTTAATTTTATTAGCCTTTGAAAATGGTATGCACGTGTTTATCATGCACATACATGTAGGGTGTTCATAATGAACTGGTTAAGCCATAAACACCTGATAAGATAATAATTGTTTCTTTTAATAATTGTAAGATGGAACTTTGTTTTTGTTAAAGCAGTATTAAGGCATTGGTTAAATCTGCAACCCAAGACAATTACAAATGCATAAATGGAAACATGGGTTCGAATCTCTGACCTGTTGGTTTCAGGGCAAGTGAACTAACAATCAGAACGTGACAATGACAATGGCCATAAACTCTACTGGCGTAGCTTGTACATTTCAGCAGGGTGCACGTGAAGCAAGTGATGCAAATGGTTATGTCAGCTATCTGAAATAGACATTGTTTCTCTGATTCGGCGAGAGAGGAGTCAACCATGCAATTTCATAGCATATTTAGAAAACATTACGATATGAATAGAGACATGCATTGTCTGCATCATCGAAATCCATTCTATATTCATGCTGATTGGTAAAGTATTTTGCTAGTGTATAAACTAATTACCGACCTCGACCTCGGTTTCAGATTAAATAAATCCTCGCAAACGTTAAACATGAAACCCTCGGCCTAATGGCCTCGGTGTTCAAGATTCACGTGCGCGAGGGTTCATCTAACTTAAACCCGAGGTTGAGGTCGGTAACTATTACATACTTCTTGGTGTGAAATAAGTGTTACCCTAAGTCACTCAATCATTCATGTTATAAATCTTCTTTGGCTAAGGTTATATATAAATGGAGTTAATCGTTTTTCCCTTCATTTCCCGATGTGTGATTTCCCCAATTAATTGTGATAATATTCTTAAAATAAAGTTCCTGAAGCAAAAACAACACAATATTTAACTGTTACTTCTCCCTTGTGAGCCTATGGAAGGTTTTCACAGTTTGTGTAAACTAAAAGTATATTTTGTCATATTAAGAACTTAGTATTATTTATTTATCACGTATTACATTTATATTTCAGTATCAACCTTACATGTCAATCAATGTTTTTTTATTTCATGTTCTGAGTGATGTTTCAGTTATAACACGTGGATGAAAATCACCCAAAAGAGAGTTGACAGAGCAGGTAAAGGTGGTGAAGGTGATCAACTTAAAGGATGAGGGAAAATACGAAAAGAAACGCATCGTGACGGGAAAAAAGCAGTGTCATTAATTCAAATAGTCTAATATAGTTTACTATAATCCAACAATAATAAAATCAGTAAATCAAGATACAACGTGTATGTTAATTTTCGTTAGTCGAAGACTTAATTGCGTCTGCTGCTTACAGGGATCTGTACATGTGCGAGCGTAGACATAACTGCGTTGTTGATCCCGAGGCCGAAGCAGGAAGACAGAGTGAAACGAACATGCGCACTCGAAACTACGATTTCTCTTATCGGGCCGGTTCTCGAAGATGGTTTCAAGAGGATGCTTAAATGCATGGACGTGTTTGTACATAGCACAGTGAGCTGTCATGTTATAGATTGCAAAAATCTGAACGTTGTTGCGATTGCATTTGACTATCGACTATCCCTCTCGTGTTTGGTAAGTTTTCATCGTAAAGAGATGAACATAAGCACAAACATCACCCATAGACTCGGCTATCCCACCAAATGAGGTTATGTAATTCTAAAAATAGAAACAAGGATTCCCTTGGTGGAAATAGTCGTGAAGTCATCCTTGTCATGTGATCATGCAGCTTGTGTGCACCTGACCTTTATATAGTTCATGAAACCTGGGACCTGTTTATATCGCAGTGGGTCAATATCGACCATTTTTATATGACGTGAATTTGAATTTGTTTCCATCCAAAGCAATATTCAACACATGACAATTGAAAATCATCAAAGGCCTCAAAGTTCAAAGGCCTATCTGGTGTTAATGAATACAGGCGGAAGCCACTCGAGTCTAGAAACAAGCGCTTGAGTACTGGAGAGATACCGCACTCATCGTACCCGAATATACTAGTAGCTCATAAACCAAAGGACGTGATAATGATTTCTAATTAAGTGGGACAATCAGGCTCATATGCATCATTTGTTGTTTATAATTGTCCATGCAGTGACATTAGCAAATATTGATAGCGTCATTGCATGTATTTATTACAAATATGTTTTGTGAACTGGTCTCAATATTTTTTTGTCTATTAAATTGATATATACAATAATGATTTTGATATTGTAATCATGAATGTCATGCGCATGAACATGTCACTACACTATTTTAGTACGAATGTCCTAAGTGCAGATAAAGGTCACGCTGTCATAAGATTCACCCTATTACCGACGTCTAGACGGATTTCGACCGTATATAACCTAATACCCGATATTATTCTCAAACCCGGAACACCGGATCAGTGTTATGACATAGAGGATACTAAACGACCTTCCATTTAATACTATTTTTATTAAACGAGTTAATGATTAAGTATAAAACGAGCGAAAGCGAGTTTGATACCAAATCATTAACGAGTTTAATAAAATAGTATTAAATGGAAGGAAGTTTAGTATTCTGTTTATTACTTGACCTCAGTAATCAAGCATTATTACCGAAAGTGTACTGAACGAAGCATTTCTGTGACTAAGCCGCCATTGAGGCGACGGTGCTAAGATTGTGACGTCACAACCACACAATATTGTGACGTCATACGGGGAGCGGTATTACACTAGTTTAATATCGCCGTATAAATATTACACTGCGGTATCTTACACGGGTGAGTAATAAAAGTTGTTACGACATATTCGTTATTACGTGTCTTTCTATGTACGCATATGCATTTAACTGTTTGTTTTTCAATGTTGATAAGATCTAGATAAAAACTAGCTTAATGAAGACGCTTCATTGATCGAGTAAAATGATACACAACCTTACAGCTGTTTTTCACTATATTGGAATAGGTTGCACCTTAAATGTACGAAAGCATATCTAACTTGAATTTTCAATTTCGTAATGTCGAAAACCATTTACCCTGTCACCAATCGTTAGATGAGAATGATAATATATATTTTGCAAAGGCGTAAGAATCGGTATCATCAAAGACAAGCAAACAAACAGACTCGGATAATATTGATAATCACTTTCACTTTATGATATCGCCGCCTCGGTGTCAAATCTCTAAAGTAAATCTCAAATTAAAATTCGAAATGAACTGTATGAAATGATATGTACAATAAAGATGTACAGTTATGTATGTTTTTATGATTATCAGATGATAAGCATATGACACCAATTCTTATCTTTTATTGTTTTACAAATCGTCCTAATATTATTTCTATTTTAAATTTCGGCTTAGAATTTAACGGTTGGTCTCGCATTGACAAATAGATAATTTTACTTGTGACATATAATCTTAAAATCTTGTTTTTTGGGGGAAGGATAATGTTATCAAACTTTCCATGATGAATATGAATAAAGTAATTATGCGTTGTACATGTACACACGTAAACGTTGGTCAAATAAAAGTTAACATGTTTCTTCCGACATATTTCCATAATTTAGTTCATGGATCTAGGATATAAATGACGTATCATAACTTGTTTGATATTGAATGTATTTTAAGAACTGGAAAGGTTTCTAAAGTAAACATAAGGCTTGACACCTACATGTTGGAAAGATCGAGGTCCGTTATATTTGTTGCGTAATACATTTGTAACGCGCTTCAACACTGGTAAATACGGTACGTATCTTCAAAATGGCGTAGAGGTCCTCAGGCAAGAGTCGTTCTTACAGGGAAGTGGGCTATCTTTATATACACTTGTTATTGAAAGTACATTCGTAAGTCTACTTTTTAGAAACTTTATTTCATTTAGATTTGTTCTTAGTGTGCTTAGTTGCAGACGATCTGTGAGAAGCGTTTTCGGGGTCTTCTCACTAAAAGTTGTTTACAAAAGTAAATGGGTCACACCGAACGCTTGCTTTGCTTTGTGACAAAGAAGAATCATCATTGCCGGCCGAGCGCTAAGCGAGGGATGAAGTAGTAGAAAGCGTCGGTCCGTATGCCCGTATTTCTGTATGCCTGTATGCCATTCGTTGGTATGTCCCTACGCACGAGACTGAAAAACTTTCAAATGTTTTAGGTGATCCTTTATATTGTGCTTGCTGTTTTTTTACAATGACAAATTGAAAATTGTCAACTCGCCCTTCTTTCCAATGTCTTTCGTGAGACTTTGATAATATAACTTATGCACATCGCTTCTTCAAGATAAGACGTCGGGCCTAGTCGATTTTGCTGAGCCTGCCTTTACTTCACCGGTTGAATTTTTCAGCATGAACACCTATTAGTAAACTTTTTGTGCGTGATAGGAGTAGTTTAATGGATTCTCCTCATATATGTAACATGCACAAGGCTTCTCTAAAAGAAAAAGCCGAGCCCCAGTTAATTTGGATGACCTCTCAATATTTTCAGGATTCACCCCCATCCTTGAATTTTTCAATTTTTGCATTTTTTCATGTTGAGATTGTCAGTGTCCTGTGTCAAGCACTATTCTCTAATTCATGTGAAGCCACATGTATTATATTGACATTGTTCTATTACTGATGATGTAGTCATTGTGACAGTATTTGTAATGTAAACCTAAACATCCTGGTAATGATAAGATCAGGTGCATCAGATTACGTATTTTGTAGCTTTTGCATTACAAAAACATACCTTTATCCTACAATGCGCGTCAAGGAAATACATTTACAAATAGTCTCCGTGCTCGGGGTCACAATGGGGCATTAACATGTCATGTCTTTATCATTTTCATATCTCACACAAATCGTCTCGTACGGTCGACCCTGGATTGATTAGAATTTAGTAACATTGTATTCAAGATAACAATGAAGCTTTGAAATTTTAGCATGGAATCTGTAACGGAATTTGTGCACGCAAATTGTCAAATTAAGGGCGTATGATGACAAGTAGACTAACTTTAGCTTTCTAACCGTGCCATAAGGTATTATTTAAAACAACTGGCCTGAATTCAGTAATAAAAAAGTTCACCAAATTTGAAATAATGATAGCTGAAAACAGTTGAACAAGGAATGTGTGCGGCTCTAGAATATATATTAATCTCTTGAGCAAGAGAATAGATGAAATATTCTTTATTAAGATATATCTCTTACTTTAAACATTAACCTTGCCGGTTTTTGTCTATAGATTGTGTGCAATACTTGAATGATGCTTACACCGGTTATAGCGTAGTTCATGCGGATTACGTGCACAGATGCATTAATTTCTTGTTGGATTAACTGTATGCTTATACCGTAGTTCATGCGGATTACGTGGACAGATGCATTAATTTCATGTTGGATTAACTGTATGCTTATACCGTAGTTCATGCGGATTACGTGCACGGATGCATTAATTTCTTGTTGGATTAACTGTATGACCTACATTCGTATATGATAACTTCAAATAACATATATGATAGGTAACCGTAGTGCAGAAAGTTAGTATCATTTCGAGACGGCATAATCATTGTATGGGGTTATCTCAAGAGTTGTTGTTTCAAAAGATATAATCATCAAAACATTTTACGTGACGTTAGTGCATACTTTTTTAACAATTAAACACTTAACAAACAATTTATTTAAAGCACTGGTATTCTATTTTTACTATAATGAAAATCTGACAATATATTCTCTCCCCACACAGATAACTTAAACACTATCCATCTACGTGCCGCGGAGTGTGATATGTGTTGTCTATTAAGGTACATAGACTACATTTTTTTGAGATTATACATACATTATGGCTTAATATATTCTATACTTATTCAATCAACAGCCAAAATGTTGTCCACTGCAGTGAAGAACTTCCATCTAATTGGACGTAAAGTGCTACTTCCTGAACTCTCGATTTGTTGCAAGAAATCATCGACTGTTAGTCCGGAAGTTGAACAGTTTGAACACGCAAAACCCTTCAAGGAGATTCCCGGGCCTGGGGGTGTCTATGATATACCCAATCTCGGCGTTGCCTTCTTCCTCAAACCTATAGGTACATTATCGCCATATTCTAACCATAACTGTATTCGATGATATATACATGTATAAAATTATATATATGTGATGTCCCAAATGAAGTTGTTGATTGTGTGGGATCTTCACCTTCAAATTACTCTGGACTTCTTAATCATAAGATGAAGCCATTTTTTTCATTCTATATATTGATTTGCTGTAATCAAAACTTCGTTAATACGACCTTCATCAGAAATCAGTAATCTAATCGGCCGATTTTAATGAGATTGACAACCTTATGTGAAGTTATTTACTAAAACTATTTTTTTATTATGAACTGAGATAACTTTATTTTGGCGATTGCAATGTTAATGGTATATTATATAAACTTGTAAAGTAACAATTTATCAACGGAACACAATACCTTACAAGTAACCCCAAAGCTAACCCTCAGATTGCTACCACATGAGCCACGAAGCCGCATAATTTTTATTATCTACGCATGGTTTAATCACGCAGTGACACGGGTTCTTATATACCCAGACCTTACGAAAATCGGCAATCTTGTACAATATTTCAAAACGTTATTACAAGCCCATATGTTCAAGTAGAAGACACATTTTCAATTTGAAAGGATTTATAATATGTTTGATTTTAAGAATCAGTACACAGATCAATGTCTCCTGTACTTTGAAAGTGAACGAATGTCAGTTCTTTTTTAATGTATACAAGAAACATACTAATAATGAATACACCAAGAGCTGTCTTTTTACAATCATCAACATAAAACGTACTAATTGTACATTTTTTGGGGAAGAAAATGCAACATCAATTGTCTTATTCTTTTACAGGAGACTATACGCCGGAAACCCTACACGAATGTTTTGATAAGTTACATGAGAAGTATGGATCAATCATCAAGGTGGGTTTGATTGGAAGGAGCGTGATCACGGAAGACCCTGAAACATTTGGAACATTGATGAAGAATGAAGGCAAGTTGCCAGAACGAGGCACAAAGGGAGGACTCTTAGAGGTGTATGGCAAGAAGAACAACAAAGAGAGAGGAATTGGCGTCTTGTAAGTCGTATAGAATCGCTAGTTAAAATACAATATTCATGAGTTGGGCGGGTTTTTATGTTGAATGAGGTTAAGATGCTCAAATTCATGAGTATTTTTTTTATCCCTGAATTAAGGATGGGCATCGGTCCTCATTTTCAAATGGCTATATATTGCAATACAGAAAAGCGTATTGCAATACGTATTGCAATATATTGGTACTTTTCATATTTTAGTTTTCCCTTGTTCTTTGACCTAATAACAGCATTTAGAACAGTGATCAATGCTCAACTGGACGTCGTTTTGTAAAGAGAGATAATTCAGTGACTGGTTTCGAACTTATAACATGTCTCTGCTATTCCACTTTGCAAGTTCACAACTTTCAGTAAAATCATAGGGTGTTTTTGTTACGTTTTTCTGCAATTTTACACGGAAAGTTCTAATTCTAAAACTTCCGATATATTGGATAGTTTCAGAAGACTGTACCGGTACGTATCGTGGTGTTTCTGTATTGCAATAAACCGATATACCGATAATACCGCGCACCCTTTCCCTGAATCGATGATAATGTATACAACTTATAAATGAATAAATTTTAAGTGCGCAAGAATGTCTTCAATTTGCACAAAGCAGAGCTACAGATACCATTTTTGGTAAGGATGTACTTCAATCTCAAATTTTAAGTTGAGGTGTACTGAACATTTTGGAGGTGTACTGAAATAGTGCGAGCAAATGTGTGCCTTATTGATAGGGTTGTTACATTTTCGAAGAAATAATGACAACGATTCTTCCATTTGCAGAATGTGTCGTTCCTTCTGCATTTAAAGCTGAAATCATGATATGATCATCAGATTTTATAACATGATATTTGGATTCTATTGAGATAAAATGATAACGGTTTTAGTAATACTGTTGATTTAAGATAAGCCACTTTATTTTGATTATAAGACTGTTGGTCAGTTATTTATGTGACGAAAATACAATCGGTCCCGATTCACACTTTTTACTTTACTTTTGTCGTTCTTCTGGCATCTCGTAGAAATGGTCAGGAGTGGCGGGATTTGAGAAGTGCTGCACAGAAGTACACGTTAAAGGTGAACTCGGCAACCATCTATCTTGGACCCCAGAGAGGCGTAGCGTCTGATTTTATGACCAGGTTATCAGCTCGAGAGTTCACACCAGAGGAGTTCAGGGAAGAGCTGTTCAAGTTTGCAACCGAGAGTAAGATGAGTTTTATCTGTTAATTGTTAATAATTATACATATTTATCGGGGGGGGGGGGGGGGGGGGGCAGGTGCAAGATAGCGCAGTGGATAGCGCGTTCGGCTTCGGATCAGGAGGTCCGTGGTTCGAATCCCGCCAGGGTTGCTCGGCAACTCGGCAACTTTGTCTGCAGTAGAGAACTGTTCTACACGCAGTCAGGTTTGGGTGCAGTGCTACACTGAAATTTAGCGCAGTACCACCCATGGTTCGCTAGTTCCAGCCGATGCTCGCAGCTTTCACCGCAATGCATAGCCACAATAGTGTTGCGGGCTTTCTCCCTGCAATAATAGTAGATACAGCCGCGATATAAGTGAAATAATCTTGAAAGCGGCGTTAAACACTAACTCACCTCACCTATACATTTTTATCATACAATGGGGAGTGTTATCGGCATAATAAAGCCAACGGGTATTTTCTATATCCTTGAGGTCCTTAAGGATACCGATAACATATATAATGGTCAATTCCCGGAACTTCTTTTGACAATTACTTCTTTTGAAAACCTCTATTTCCCAGTAAGAGAGGCTATGGTGTGATCAAATGATTGTTAAAACTTAACCCGTTCGTTCTAAATTCAACAATTTTTTGTCCCAGTTTAATTGGAGCGAAGACAGTGGGATCATATTCACTAAAAATGCTAAGTCTTATTGTGTACTCATACTTATATATATATATATAATATATATATATATAATATATATATATATATATATATATATATATATATATATATATATATATATATATATATATATATATATATAGATGTAAAAGTTAAATGTTCATGGTTTATGTATCAAATATTCTTTAAAAATAACAAACTGAAGATTGGTCTTCATATAAGTTCATTACCAACCGGTTTCACAACATAGTGATCATCAGGGTAACTTATACATTGTGTTGCTAATAGTAAACGCTGTTGTTAACGCTATACTATTAGCAACACAATGTATAAGTTACCCTGATGATCACTATGTTGTGAAACCGGTTGGTAATGAACTTATATGAAGACCAATCTTCAGTTTGTTATTTTTAAAGAATATATATATATACATACATGTGAGATATGACAGCATTGAATTGTGTCGTTGTTCAAGCTTCCGTTGTTAATTGTGATAAGGATTTTTGCAAAAAAAAACCAAAAAACTATAAATTCAAAATACAGTATTTAGTCATTATACATATAGTTGTATTCTTTCTTCGCATTGGCGTTTCATATCTTCCATTGTACCACAAGATTTGATTAAATACAACGAGGCCTCTATTAGTATTGCAAATTTCAATGGTAGGACATTTTAATGCAAATAATGTCAATCGGGACAGAGGGTACTGAAGAAGAAATGACTGAAAATATCGTTACGGTCTTTTATTTCCCATCTAGGTATTGGCGTTGTGTGTTTCAACCATCGTCTCGGTTGTTTAGACCCTGACTTCAAACCCGTCAGTCCAGATCTTAGCGCTTTCCTTAAGGCGGTGAAGCGGTTCTTCGAGTTGTTTCAGGGAGACGTCGGACTTCAGCTGTATCGGATCTACCCGACAAAGTTGTACCGGGAATTTGAAAAGGTTGCAAATACAACATACAGGTAATGTGGCTTGTATTAAGCAACAAAGAATAACAATATTTCCGATGCCAATAAATTTATTTTTACCGATAACAAATTAAAATATTAAATAACACCTATGTTTAAGGTCTTCCAAGTAGAATATATTACTGTTCAAATTGCGCAAGTTTCTCTTTTCACTGAAGAATCGAAAATTAATTTACTGCGCATGCCCGAATAGTCTTTTGACGACATACATCTACACGTAACATGGCGGGCGTAACTAGTAACATAAACAGATGAAACGGAAAGCTTGTCCAACGTAAAATATACTCTAATCAGATAATAAAAGATGGGAGTAGTAATAAAACGGCTTTGCCATATCGTACCCGATTGTGTAATTACGGGAAGCCTCTCTTGGGATTAACAACTATTTGGTTTTTTTTACTACAATGACGAGCCATGACGAGTCTTAAAGATATATACATACTTCTGTCTTTGTCTATGCTATGCGACATGAATGTTAACTAGTTGTCACCAATCTTGTCATTTATTGGTCGAAAGAGTCCAACTAGATTAACTGAAAATGAAACTATCCAAGAGTGCAGAAAGTGGTGAATATATGCGCATTGCTTTGAAAGATCACTACTTAAGGGGCAATATAGTGTTTTTTAGATAACTAAAGTGACCTCGGGGAGATAAATATAAATGTTTCCAATAACAGACTGCTTTTTTGTAATCTAAAGAAGCATTTCTAAACCAGGATGAGTTAAGCTACGTGAATCCGTTTCCCTACCTCAAATGATTAAGAGGTGTTCACACTAAAATGTTACAGTTATGGTCGGGAACAAATCAAATCCAACCTTTCTCGCATAGAGCAACAGATGAAGCAGGGAACCTTTGATCCAGATGAACCAAATTTGATCCTTCAGCTGAAGTCGAACCCCAACTTGTCTCTAGAAGGGGTCAATGCGATGCTTCTTGATCTGCTTGCAGGCGGCGCCGATTCAGTAGGTTCAGGTGTTGAGATGGCCGATCACCTGATTGTAGCAAATTTTCCTATAGTTTATTACCGATGTTTGTACTTTAAAATGACTTAATCAATCAAGTAATTTAAGGTAAATGAAAATGATTTCAAAACAACCTTGATATACATGTAGTGATGACTGGTGGAAGAGAAAAGAATTCCCCATGTATTAATGTATGGTTGCATTTCTTATCTTAATTCGTTTTCGTGTAGTACGCTTTGATAAGTGAAAAGTTGCTTCGAAATTTGTAAGTAAAAGGAGATCGAAATGAAACGGTTTTTTTCTATCTTTACTCTTTACGTCTTTGAAATTGATTTTATCAATGGATCGTTGTCATATTTTTCTCTTGCAGACGGCTAAAGGCATCGAGAACTTTCTCATTAACTTAGCACTGAACCAGGATAAGCAACAGAAACTTTATGAAGAAATACTTGAAGTCATTGGGCCGAAAGGGTCAGAAATAGAAGCCATACACGTGTCAAAGATGCCATACTATCGAGCATGCTCAAAAGAATCATTTAGGTACTAGAGATAGTTTCTGAGAACTAGAAACAAAACTAAAACTTTATAATGTCAACGTTAACGTATGACATAAAATGTATGTCAGTGAGAGTTTCAGTTAGAATATTTTTCTCTGAAAACGTATGAGCTAAACCTAATTCATCTGACAAACTTTTAATATTAATGTTTTATTACCGACTGTTTACTTGACAGACTTCGATTTCCAACGGGGTTTGGAAGCGTCAGATTGCTTCCTCAAGACGCCGTCATTGGAGGATATCAGATACCGAAGGGGGTAAATTAAAACTTGTGTTATTGCATTCAACAGTTTCATTGCATTGCTGTTTTCACTGCAAGACGATGTTTTTTATCAGAAGAAACAGTTTTGAAAAGGAACGTACATGTACCATGATTAGTCAAATGATTAAAAGGTGTTCACTCATAAATGACCGCCAGTGGTTTTTACTTTATACTTATTTCATCATCGACTACGGATGCTCTGGTTAGGTAAATAGATTTCTTACTTCTGCAGATTTCACATTTGGCTTACTCTAATGTTTACAAAATGCAAGTTGAAGAAATACATTTTCACAAAACTAATTCAAATCTGGCTACCAATATCTAAAATGACAAGACCAAAACTAAACAGTCAAGATAATGTAACATTTAGTAGTTCATGATGTTAAGGGAGCCTTTTATTCCCAATCATCTACCTTTCGTTCCTCGGATTCCCTTGTTTTCCAGACAGTTGTGTTCCTGAACAGTCGACGAGCGTGTTTGAATGAAAAGTATTTTCAGTCGCCGAGAGAGTTTATTCCAGAGAGGTGGCTGAGGGACGACCAGAAGAGAAGGAGGGAAGAAGACATACCAGCAATGGCCCTGATACCATTTGGTATTGGTCTCAGGAACTGCATTGGGCGTCGTTTTGCTGAGCAGGAACTTTGGCTTGGAATTACAAAGGTAATCAGACTGTTGTGTTTAAGGTTCATCTTATTCAACATTAAGAACATATCAAGAAGCTACGGTGTACAGTTTTACAATTGCTAGTAACTGCCAATTAGAAAAAGAAGGGCAACCCATTCAGGATAAAACGTCTCCATTATTATCTTGTTACATCCAACCAACGGTTATTGTATATATGTAATATCAAGTATGTCAGATCTTTGCGGAAAAGCTATTTTCTTTTCCATTTTTGCGTGTGTATTCTAAACTATAAGGTGAGTGTCGAAATACAAGCGATACCGTGAATACATGATTTATTTTACCTATCCCTAAATTTTGTTCTAGTCAATTTTTCTATTGCAGAAAATGCATTCTTGCTATTCTATCAAAGTTTGTATTTGTTTTCCACCCTGTTAGAGAGGCGCAGTGTCAAATTACAAGCGATTTGTCCATATCAACGCTGCCATTCTTTTTCTTCTTGCAGATTGTCCAGAATTTTAAAGTGACCATTACTGACACGGACCGGGACTTCAGCATGATATACACAATCTTTGGTGAAACTAAGGATCCAGTTGCTTTTAAATTTACCCCAAGATGAATGATACGGAGTCACTTCTTAAGGTATCCTATCCAGTGAGATTACTTCAGCCGTTTCAAATTACAAACATTCATAGAAGCATACTGGGGACGAAGCATTCAGAGGATATGTTTAATAATAAATGATATGGATGTTATGTTAAAGGTCCTTAGAATGGTGGATTCTAAAGAAAGGAAAACGCATGCAATCGAATGAGTGTACTTTTATGTACTAATCTTTCAAGCTTGTTGACCTTTCAATGTGTTTACAAAATATTTCTTTACACGTAAATTATGCCATGGGTCTGGTAATAAAGAATCGGATATCAATAAGTAAATCAGTGGAAAAGGAATTGTTATAAAACTCATTTTTGTGTATGAAATATCCTCGATGCTGATATATTGAAATTTTTTAATTCCAATCTCTTGTATTGTACACCGTCATTATAGACGAGGGTACATGTCATTGTATTAAATGCGTCTTCTTGTAATTTTAGAAAATTATTAATTCCAAATGATTGCAAAATGCACACATTTAATTTCATTATAATGTATTTTGAAGTGAATAATGTCTTTAAACGTGTACGTATAGGCGTTATGTTCTAAGTAGTTTCCATAACGACGAATAGGATTGCTTGTTTGACCTTTGTCTATTGGCATCAGACTTCTTCCAACAAGCGCAGTTCATCAAGTTTCCCACTTCGATCAGTCTGATTGGGCCTTGTTTGGCGTACCAATTTATTGTGCATACTCTATTTGTGTAACCAATTAATTATTATTTATAGATCACTTCCATGTACCTTTGAATAAAATACTCATGCATTTTGCTCTGTGTGAGGTTTCTTCAATATGTTCATATGTTTTCTTTGCAAGCATCACCATAATGTATGTATTTTGCATTTATGTATGTTAAGCATGTAATATATCAGAAATTTCAAAATGTTAAAGTTATATATGTATTACTCTTTAAACACGAAAGCCTTGTCAACCAGATATCTCCTATAGTATGAGAATGTCTGTCAATTTCATAAGTTATGTTTTCATAATAAGATGTTATATGTTTTTGCCGCTATTAGGTCTAAAAGTTTTTCAGGCAATTGATTTTTATATTTGCAAATATCAATTTACCTAATCGAAAATAATATCCATTGTAAGGTAAGTTCATATATCCTTTGACTATTTTTTTTCAATATTGTAAAGATAGATTGGTAAATTTGATTAATACTAATGTGCTGATTGAAGAAAGTGGTATAAGAATTCGAGTGTGTTGAAAAAATATCGACCTTTTTCATTTTACAATTTAAGGCCTGTCTTCATTTACGTCAACCTCAAGTCCATGGTTTTAGTGTATTACCAGACATAATAGTAATGGATAAGTTCGTTTAAATTTGACGTTTTGACCAAATCAATGAACAATTAAACTATGAGTAATTAAAAAAAGAACAACGCACTATATACGCATATATCAATCTTTTAATAAATCGAAATAATCAAACCCAACATATTTTCTATTTCTGTTCTGAAATATTTCTTTCGGTTTGTCATCATATTCAAACAACAAAAAATCAGCATAAAACTTTTCACTTAGAAGTTCCAAATAATCAAATCGTACTTGTTTGTAAGCCAAGATGAAGGCTTCCTTTTTATTTAATTGTGCGTCTTTGCCACTCCGTTTGTATGCTTCCAAAACCATATTGATTATTTGAACTCTCGTAGAAGCTTCGCTTTGAGCCGGTGTTAACTGAAATATTTCCCCTTTGGATAAGAATCCGGTTATTTGAAATTGTCTCCACATCCTCTGAAGAGTCTTATGGAACGTTATGCAAGACTTTAGTCGCTCCCTTTGATGAAACACCCTTGCCACTAGTGATACAATAGAGTCGACTACTCCTTCTAATCGAAAGTCTTTTATATGGACTTTATTTTCCCACAAACCTGTGTAATTAAGAATGTACATGGCATCATATTTGAAAGATTCCACTTTGCCAATGATGTCATAATTGACACGGCACACGTCACACATAATCGATATAGGTTGATAGTGCTCATCCAAGTTCGTTGTGGGAAGGCTTAAGATATGCCCTATAAACTGCTCAAACGTAATATCGTGACCACATCTCCGACTCTTTTCTGATGAATTCGGTATTTCATATGTCGCTACGTACTTGCCTAAATCCCACATGAAGATGTTTGGTGCAAAAACCTTTTCAACGTATGTAGAAAATATCCGGTGATATGGATCGCGTGCAAAGAGAAATTTAAAGGAATGATTAAGGTATTTGTGGTAGTCATATATGACCACATCGTTAGAGTCCAACTTATTGAAGTCACCAAATGAGAACTGGTATGGCGAGGGAAGCTTAGGGTCGTCCAACACTATCCGATTCCAAACCTTTCTCCAGAACGTGGATCCTGACTTCGCAGCCGGACAGTAGAGGGCGTTGTGGGCCTCAAGATACCACATACTTTTCATAGTAGTCACAGGGTTTGCTCCCAGTGACCTGCAGAGCCTGCTAATCCTGCTTCTTCTCTCACTGTGTTCATCAGGGGAGATAACCTGCAGTGATGGTAAATAGAGAATTTCTATTTAGAGATTCTATTTATCATCAAAATCATTTTTCATTACATTTGATTGACAAATGAACATTACTGAACACCCTGCTGCCCTAAGACTCCAAGTGCGGTGATGTCATAGCATTGTGACGTCGTAGTGTTTATGACGTCATAGCATTGTGATGTCATTACTTGATGATGTAAAACAACTGTGATGTCATATACTTGACATCAGAGAGGCATTGTTCAAAATCTACGGCCAAAAAGATATCTCCTAGGAGCTATCGCTTGATCTTCCACAAGCGATATCTCCTGTGGAACAGAGTTTTGGATGATAAATTGTATATCTTGTGTCTTTCTAGAGGCTTCCGCTGTCTGACTAATAGTCATCTTATAAAAAAGTGTGACGAAGAATGATGACAATTTTATTGGTAACAACTTCTTTATTCTCTATTATCCGCGTTACTTGCTTGGCAACACTAGAATCTATGTAGAACGTCCCTTACAGAATAAAAAAGAAGTTTATCCATAAATTTATCTCTATGACTTATAGTTCTTGAATGTCAAACTAAGTAAAAAGCTTTTACAGTATCGATGCCATTTCACATCAATCCCTTGCCAGCAGTAAATAACCATAAATAATTTTATTATGGTATTTATAACCGTCTTTATGTTACGTTGTCTTTAAAAGAAAGTTTGCTTTGTAAATTGATACTAAAATTGGACGATTGCAAGTATATTAATACAAGCCTCCAAATATTTCAAAATTTTCACCTTTTAAATCTATGACATCATATCTGGCATGATAGAAAACCCAGAGCTAAATAATATTCTCTGGTTGCAGATATGATATTTACTACATTATTCGTTTTAGACTAAAATTTTCAGTTCCATTTCCATTACGGAAATGCATAGTCTATACATCACCACCTATTTCTCAATCAGTCGTGTTTACCAAAGTTGTTATATACAAAAGGATAAATGAAAGCAATGCTTAGCAAAAATTGTTTTTGTATTCCCATAGACATCAACAATTGCAAGACGCAGTACTTTATGTTAGACCCCCATTGATTAATCTTCCTCTATCATTAAATTTGTAAACTAACCTGGGATTTTATTCACATATTCTCCGATGTTGTAATAAGTGAAATAAATCTGCATTTACCCAGTAAACATTGTACGTCGTTCTTCCACATATTTACCTGCTGTAGATTTCAAATAGCATAACCAGGAATAAGAGGCAACCGTGGATATCTTATTCTTAATTTGTAGAACTGCAGGTTGACAAAGGTTGACAAGAGCTCAATGTTAAATGCATCTTACAACGGGATTTAATCGTAAAAATTATCATTATCATGTACCTTGTATTCCTCTTTGTTGTCCCCCAAAGCTTCAAAGAGAATGTCATGATATGCTCTGTAGAGATGAATTGGGGGTTCGTCAGGTCCATGAAATGTTAGATTCAAATCTTGTTTCCGGATATGGTTTCTATTCTGCCCTTGTCGGTCGTTAAGGCTGCCCTTATAAGAATAAAGGTATATTAAAAGTTGTGATATGGAAGGATATTTTGCATGAACATGTTTTTTTTTCTTCTTACAATGTATTGTAGCAAAAAGGTAAATAATATACGTCAATGTGCAACAATACCTACTTTATACAACCAATGATAAAAATGAGACAATATTTTAAAATGTGTTGATTAAATATACTTACATTTGAGGGATTAAACCCTTCGTTCGAATCTGGAACCCAAAAACGTACACTGATGACTTCATTGAGCTCGGCTTACACTGACGTTTCACTTTAATATGCTTAAGTCATACGTTTCAGTTAAATGGGCAGTAGCACGTCTTTAGAATAAACAGTGATCTCACGCAAACGAACATAAAGGTCTCCACAAATAGACAAGAAAATTAAAATGAACAGAAGCAGTTTTAATATGAACAAACCATGATCGGTTACGTTATGCGAAACCATTTCCCAACCTCAAATGATTAAAAGGTGTCTACACAAAAGTGGCCGCAAGTGTTTGTTGCTTATTGCCACAACGACTAGGGATGATCGGGTTGAGAAATGCGTAGACTAATTTCAATTGAGGAGAATTTGAAGAGTAAATCTTTAAAAATAAACTGAATACTGCCCCTTTCAAGCGCTGAAAAGGGTTGAGTCTTTCTCTGTTGAATTAATACCTTTAAACATTCCAAACGAAAGCAATCTACCGAATAAAGTTATATTTCAAATCATAGTTTATTACTTCAGACTGTGGTACCTTTTCTGTTTGTGAACCAAATGAGGAGAAATAACAGAGTCCATATGGATATCAGTCGCCACGGTCTGGAAATACCACACATCATTCTCTGCAAAACCAATGAGAATGTTTTCATAGTCAAAATATCATCAACAATCACCTAACAAAAATATTAAACGACAGTTGAATCCTCTAGTGTTACATAAAACGACCACATAGGAAAATAATGTATCCAAAATCAAACTAATTTATAATGTTTTCAACATTCCCTGTTAAGGTAACTTCATATTTGAATCTCTATACTGGGTATGACAATACACAGTAAAATGAGACCGTTTGTCTTATTTATGATGGCATCTATAAGTTACAGTCCAAAGGTGTTAATTAAATCGACAAATTTATTAAATAAATCATTTCATAACTTTTAAACTTAAATGCAAAACCTCGCTGTTTTAGGGTAGCAATTTCAGCATCACTTTATGTTTTTTGCACAAATATTGGAAATTACAATGTCCTAAAACGTGAAATCATGTATACGTTTTTACAAGAAATATGCTATAAATGATATTTCAAATAAAGTATTAAAGGAAGCAATATGTTTGTACTCTGTTGTAAAATGTTGAACATTTGTCAACGTTTCATTTGGCCTATTTTAGTCTGTTTATTTTCTTGCCTGGAAACTATCCATAAACATAATTAAGCATAATTCTCATTTTCTTAACGATAAAAGTTTAAAAGAGAAAATTCATCACGTTACCTGAAATCAGCCTTTCGTCAACAACTGTTTATGCGTCTGCTAATGACTTATGTTAGAGGACTTCTGACGAGCACAGTTCATTTCCAGCTGACGTTAAGTCCTTCCTCGTTGTGGTATGGGCCACATGTAGCTTAAATGTACTGACAATTACTTTCGTATATTTTCATTCTTTACACAGTGAACATTCCTGTCTAACTGTGTATTCGCATGCACGTGTCGGATATAAAATAAGAAAACATTTACTTGCATCAAATCAAGCAATCTTAGTTTACGACACCCTTATTTGTCGTAGTTTGAAAACAGATTAATTTATATGTATATAAGCTGAACAAGAAAAGCAACACTAATAGCATCTCGAGTTGTGTCCGCTGTTATGACTATTATAAAATTTAGACAAAAAGTAGGATAAACAATCAGTGACAGCGTATCACATATTAACAATGACTTTATTGTTACACAAGATAATTACATGTTCATTGGAAATATGACGGGTTTTTGCAATGAAATATCAACCCAAGCAAATCTACTTTAAGGTATGTCTAATAGTGTAATCAATATTCATTTTAGTCATATTTACGCAAAGCCTACACCACAACTCTGTAGCATAAGGACAATATATATACAAAATATGACTATCCTTGCACAGGCCCTTTGGACATTGGGCAACCCCCATTTCCCCACTCACATATGAAGAAAAATCATGCGTCTCTTATATTTTCTAACTCACCTGGCATGAATGGCCCTAAAGGATTTTGAAGCAAAAAGGCTTAGAAAGCTTAAAACTTGTGTACAGATCTCCTAGCTGATGCGTATTCTAATTTATAGATTTGTCGACCACCTTATCCCTTCATCTTCTTCTCCATAAGCAATATATCTAGAAAGCCGAGACTTTGAATACAAACTCCTTAGCTTATGGTGAATATGACCCTGTGACTCCTGACAAGTTCAGC
This sequence comes from Phorcus lineatus, assembly GCA_921293015.1. Lineage (NCBI taxonomy): Eukaryota > Metazoa > Mollusca > Gastropoda > Trochida > Trochidae > Phorcus > Phorcus lineatus. The sequence continues at coordinate 54,261,052 of OV121081.1, forward strand.
ACCAAAGAGGTAACAAGGAGGCCACACCCTAAAAACGTTTTTGTATCCTTTACCATAAGAAAAAGTCCAATGTCAAGCTATTGAACGTTACAATGAATTGCTTTGGTGATCCTATGAATATTTTATGGTGACTCTGAGACCATTTATAGAATATTTTCAATTAAAGCATGATGAGCTCAAGCAGCTCTTCTTTTATTATCTTTTTTCGGTTACCAAAACAGAATCAGTATCTTTGTTATTTTTTATATGCATTAATAGCAAATATTAAAATTATTTAACTGACTCTGATTAAAGATTATGAAAGGAATCTATGTAGTACGTTTTTATTATAATATATACAAAATATTATGCCTTTAACACGTCGAAGTAATCGAAATCAATGCTTTTCATCTTTGTTTTGTCAAACAGTTTCGATGGTCGCTCTTCATAGTCAAAGAGAGTGAAATCCAGTTTAAATTTTGTCCTCAGCTTTTCCAAGTTGTTCGGTGATATTTGCTGATACGCCATAAGAAATGCCTCTTGTTTGTTCGGCTTTGCATCCCGTGATGATATGTAGGCTTCCAATATCGTGTTTATCATTTCCAGTATGGTTATAGATTCACTTTGTTCCGGTGTCAAGGGAAATAGTTTACCTTTAGAAATAATCCCGGATACTTGAAGATGCCTCCACATTCTTACAAGTACAACATGGAAAGTTAAACATTCTTCAAGCTTTTTTCTTTGTGTGAATATCCGCACTGCTAAATCCACAACAGAATCAACTGACTGTTCAACTTTGGTATTCAGAAACTTCACCGTTTTCCCCAGAACACCTAGGCGATTTAATAAAAACATAGAATCCTCTTTAAACGTTTCAAGTTTACCAATGATATCATATTTTAGATTGCAGACGTCACACAGCATGTGGACAGGTCGGTAATGTTCGTTTAGATGTTTAGGATTCGTGGCAATAATATATTGAACGAACTCACCAAATGAAACGTCATGTCCGCAATGAAAGCTTTTATTAGAGGGATGTGGTCTAAACTGTCTGATTATCATTTTCCCAACACCCCAAAGATAGATGTTCGGAGATAGAAACTTATCAACATAAGCTGAAAACAGCCGCTGGTATGGATCCCGTGTGAATAAAACACTCAGCGATGAAGTGGGGAGATCTTTCTTAAGATCGACGTTGACGCCACGCTCAAAGGGACTGAAGTCACCAAATGAAAATTGGAAAGGAGAGTCTAGTTCTGTATCATTTAATAAAATTGCGTTCCAAACCCGTCTCCAGAACGTGGAACCAACTTTGGGCACTGGACAGTATAGCATATCGGCCTGCTGAAAATACCACATAGAAAGCAAGGTTGCATTGTATCCTGCTGACGTCGCCTTCATTGTTTCACATTGCTGGGCGAGATGTCGTTTTCTTTCTTCATAGAGTACGTGTATATCTGGCTTCTCCTATATAAACATGAGAAAGTAAACACGTATGAATTTATTTAATATTAATCAACAAATCATCATTCACAATCAAACAGTATAACGTTAACTGTATGGGATAGGCTTTATCAATTGTAACGTTATCGTATCTTTATTACACAATATTTATTATATTCGTTGATACTTAACAATTAGTTTTCATAACTTTTGTGTTCATTGTCTTTGAAAAGCCGAAAAGCTCTAGTATTTATACCAGTTATATTGCAGCCGTCTGTTATCTTTTAACCGCAGATTGAAATTATAATTTCGACATTTGTCAAATATTCATTTTTGTATCAATGACCATTCAAGATTTACTTTTGTAATGGGCACATACTGTATGTGTTCTCGAAAATGTGTCTGTAAATGTGTGAAAAGTATATATGCTTAAAGACTCTCCGCCAAATGGCTTCAATGATTAGATTGTAACAACGAAATTACAAGGGTTAGACAATTTAATATTTTCTTTTTATCAATGAGCATTAATATTAGGTCTTTAACTGATCAATTTAAAGGTGAAGTAGATTGCCTTGTAATTGGTAATATGTATTTTCTTTTTCTTGATATTGGTTTACCTAAAACGTGCTACTGCCCCGTCAAAACATAACTGATTTGTTTTCAACTGTTTTATTTATTTCGTAATCGAGAATAGCTCACCTTATATTCTTCGACCATATCTCCAAGAGATGACTTAATGACTTGGTGGTAATGCCGGTATATGTTACGCAGAGGGTACATCTTTACTCCACTGTTCGCTAGATGTAATAATGCCTTTACGTTCGTGTCGTTCGACGTTACTCTTTGACCAAGAGGTTCCAAAACCTGCAGGACAATTCATGGATTAACGCATCTTATATGTTTGAAAAAGAGTTTGCTTGTTCAGCACACAGTATATCTACACAAGATCTACACATCGTATCTCATTAAACGGGTAGGTATACTGCAGAAAATGCCTACCATATAAGTATAGATATAAACAACTCAATATCCTGGCAGTGTGCTGTCCTCAAAATCAAAAAATTTTCTGTCTCTTTTCTATTGTTAATAATCAAGAAATTACCATGCAGGCCTAGATTTAAAAATGTTCAAAATATACTAAAAATATAAACCTGCGCGAAATATCATTAAACAGTATTTTGGTTTTCTTAACCCCCATGTTCGATAAGACATCGATTAACTGTTTGCCACATCTGACTTCGTATTTTTTATAGTACAGTTACCAAAATGTGTCGATTTTGCCATTCTCTGACACTATACTAAAAAAACCAATTGTTAATCATTCCCTGATTACTGGGCATGTGGTTCACTTCCGCATAACATACATCAGCTTTTATATCTATATATTTATCTATAAGATATCTATGTAATGAGAACCACATCTGCAAGAAGATAAAAGTTGTAATTTAGAAGTGATACTTACATGGTTATTTTCTTTATTACCTGTCCAAAAAGAAAGAAGGCACAATCAAATAACAATGAAGCGTCAGTAAAATATCCAACCTTTGCAATCCTCCTGTGATGTATCATTTAGTAAGTATGAATTAATTTCAAGAAAGCATATTTCAAACAATTACATTTTAGATGGATTAACCAGCCTACTAATCACACAAATGTAACGAGTGAATAATAAAATCAATTTCTGAGTAGTTCATATTGATAGATTTATAAATATTAAAATTATCTTTGTTTCTCTCATACAATATATATCTAGATACCAAGGGAAGTCTGCTAAACAGCGACTAGCAAGCTATTCAGGCCCAAAAAATTAGATTGATTTATAACTTTATTTTTATTTATCATTCAGTTAGTATGAATTCTACTCAAAATATTGCAGCCTAAATTGATGTTCAGTGAAAAACGATCAAGAAGCACGTTTCTCCCAAACAGCCGCCACTCTCCGCAGGAAATGATAACTTTCAAACTATCAGGGCAAGAAATGACTTAATTGTACGTTTTACCTGACATCAGATTGAATGCGGCTAGCAGTAAGACAGTCACACTTATTGCAAGCATTAATTTCCGTTTCAGAGATCGCACCCTCATCACCATCGTGACAGCTGAAAGTAAACCATGAAACCGATTAGAAGGTCGATAAACATATATGCGGAATATATATTCAGTTACATGTTACAAAAAAATATATGTCATAATACAACCGTTGTGCGAAGAGCAGTTTCTGGACATTTTAGCTTTTATTTTTTACTGATAAACAGGTTAAAAAGTTAGGTTCGATAAATACGTTTTAATAACAGCAATGAATCAATAATTACACATACATGTATATACATATTAACACATTGTTTTTCCTGAATAAGCTAATCAGAAAAAAAGTTTCAAATAGTCTAAAACCTATTTTGTAGATGCAAGGACACAAAACCATGGCAATATAAAATATATACATATATATGAATAACATGCACATGGATGAAACACTAACCGTAGCCAATTATAGCCACATAAATGAAAGACCTACCCTAGATAATTACAGCCACATAGATGCAACTCTTATCCTAGTGAATTAAAGTCAGATGCATGAAACAATTATCAAGCGAATTACAGCCAAGTGGATGGAACACTAACCCTTTCGAATTACAGCCACATGCATGGAACACTTATCCCAACGGATTAAAGCCATATGCATGGAACACTTACCACAGCGAGTTACAGCCACATGCATGGCACACTTACCCCAGAGAATTACAGCCATATGGATGGAACACTTATCCCAACGGATTAAAGCCATATGGATGGAACACTTACCACAGCGAGTTACAGCCACATGCATGTCACACTTACCCCAGAGAATTACAGCCATATGGATGGAACACTTACCCCAGCGAATTACAGCCACATGGATGAAACACTTACCTTAGTGAATTACAGTCTCATGGACGAAACACTTACCCAAGCGAATAACAGCCACATTAATGTAACAATTATGAAAGAAGTATCAGCCACATGAATGAAACACTTATCTAGCAAGTTACAGATACATGGATGGAACACTTACCCTAGCGAATTATTTCCCACAAAGTTGACAATGGATAACTGTCACCAACCCCACTGACCATCTGTTGGACAGGTAAATGTTTACTCATTTAGTGTCCATTCGCACATACACTACGTGCCGTGTAGTTTGCAAACATTCTATACCGTAGATTATAGATTAACGGCTGTGTATATGACCATTAAAATATGAAAAACACATTATATAAGTACTTTTATGTGGCATACCATTATACCATTGTATAGAATAGAACACCACATATCGTTGTGCAGTGATCCGTTATATATTGTCCTTTTACTGGTTGGATATGTGAATAGATAAATCGGGCACACCACCCTCAGGCCTAACACTATTACGTGTAGAAAGGTTCGGGGACTTTGTCGGTTAGTGTGCGAAGAATACTATGCCTTGCTCAGAGTAGAACCACCAATATATATCCTCTAAGTCCTTTTTAATATTTTATAAAGCTAGCTAAGTGCAATTAGGGTAGCTTTGAGCTATATTTAAGTTATACTCTGTGAAATGTGAAACAGAGGGGTAAAATTGAATTTATCGATTATGATAACATGATTTTTATCAAACGAATTCACAAAAAAGTTTTAAAACTCACAAGGAAAACACATTTTTTTAGTTTCACTGCCCTGATTAAATCAAGGACGGTTAATTTCAGATTTTTATCCTTTTCAGCCTTTTCTCATGTCATTTCCCTCAAAATAAAATGTCGGACAAGATGCCTAGGACAGGCTCTTTAAGTGAGGAGTATCGGAACATTCAGCCCCGTGTAGCGGAATTGTTATTACCGTCGCTAAGGCGATTGTAGAGGTAAACTTTAAACATCTTAAAGGTACATTTGAAGACCTTATTCAGAATTTGGTTGAGTTCTGAAAAGGGTTTTCTGTTGCACACTCGTTAACATAAAAACCCACACATTGTTTGTCTTTAGTGCCTCAATCAATCTGTATCGAATACTCCAAAGCCACAGGGCTTTAGTACACTACATAGAATAACCATCTGTTACGATTTTGTGTTTAGGTTTATGGCAATGTAATGGTAAAACTATAAAAAAAAATATATGACACATATGACGTATTATGATTCACTGCTTTTTCTGCTTTATTTTTTCATTGGTATACGTATATAAAAATAGCAAGATTCTGGATTACATCACAGTTTTTACCAATTAATAAAGATGAGAATTGGAACAATATATCTGTTGAGGTATGAACATTGTAAAATTCTTAAAGTATTTTTACGTAGATTATTGTAGAGCTTTATACCGAAAGTTTGTTCACATAACAGCCTATCATTATGGTCATTTGGGATCCATCGTTATATTGTGAAAAAGAAACAGATAATGTTAAATTTTCAACACAGAAGTGGAGATCCATGGTACCTTATAGTAATCATATTATACCCCGCGGTTATCCCTAACAGATTTGTAGGTCATTGAAGTTACCATTGTTCAAATTAAGAAAACATTTATCTTTATCTTTCTCTATCTCAATCATTTTTTCTCAGAGTGTCGATATGGAATATTCAATCGATATAAGAGAAAATCAGAATGTTGAAAATATTACCTTTTTGTCTATTTCGTCATGCCAAAATTCTTTTGCACAAGAGACAATACGATCCAAAAGTGAGTTAAAGAATGGCCTTTCATACATGGACAATGGGTAAATCTTCGTCAGTTCTGCTGAAGTCATCGTATTGACGTCCAAACTAAACGCATGATAAATTATATGATATTTTCTCTACAATACAGTGGTAAGTAAGCAAACTTTTTGTATAGTGGACAAGCGAGCAAAACATAGTAATATCCATTTTCCAAGACGTTCTTATTGCATTATTAACATAATCTCTCTTCTCTTTTCATAGAGGAAAACCTGTCCTCTGTTTATAATCAAACTCGAAAATTGTATAGTGACATACGGTTGGTAAAACGCATTATAAATGAATGGTTTAGATACTGACATTGGATGGAACGGAAAGCTTATTACGGACATTTTCTCGGTTAATCTCTGTGTAAATGAATTTAACAATCTTCTTGAAAACTCAACTGTTTGCTCATACCATATTCGATTCAAGCCTGTCCCTGTTCTTATGTATAATATTGTCATTTAAAATAATCAATTCTTAAACTTGTTTTGATTAAGGATAAGAAGAAACACTTATAATTCTCATCAATTATATGTCTTCTTCACCATTTAAACAAAATCGTGGGTCAAATCGTCCAGAAAGTTGTCGATACTTTAATATTATACTACAACTAAATTTAAGGTATGTCACAGCCGTTCCGGGCCTGTTAGATATGGTTACGTTGATTGACCTCACACAGCGATATTGACACTATTGTGTACATTTGACTGTATTGATTTTTTTAACCAAGCTAGCTTGATGATTTACTGTCATTGACATAAATAAATATGATTTAATGGAAATTATTAAAAGTCATTTTACTGAGCCTATTTTCGGACGTTTCATAGTTTAATCTGATTTCAGTCCGAGTGCTCGTCATGTTTGTAATGGTTTTATCATTTTTGTTTCATTGCCAGATATATTGAATTTTTTACAAACGCTTTATACTGTACACGTGTCAGTAAGAGTCATGTGTCGGTTCAAAGTTTAATGCTGAGTGTCTCAAGATCCATGGTGAAATCTTTCTCACACACAATGCATATTTTTAAAGGAAACTATAAAACTATAATGAAATTACATTAACCTTGAACTATCTCACAGACAATTTAAGTTTGAAAGGACAACTCTTAGACAAGTATGTGATTCCATTCAACCAGAATCTAAAGTCAAAGACTAATAATCAATTTGAAATCGATTAGATACCCATCCTTCTTTCTGATCAATTTCTCCATCTTAACTTATCAATCATCCTGCTACATCAGCGCAGTTGTCTCCGCCTAGCTCAATCATATACCCTGATATCCTTCGGCCGCAAACGCTCGTATCGCTATATATAGCAAGCCAATGAAATGACTCGCATTTAGCAATAGCGGCACAACCCGGATGAGAATCCAAACAAATGTCACTGTATGCTTTAAACAGCCATGAGGAACCAGTCGTAAGCGATACGAGCGTTTGAGGCCGAAGGATATCAGGGTATATGATGGAGCTTGGCGGAGACAAATACGCTGATATAGCAGGATGCTTATCAATAAGCATTTTCATGTATGAAAAATGCATTTCTTTTAGCTATTCTGTTGATGTTCTCGTTTCCAGTCAGTGACTCAGTGTTAATGTGTTGGAAGAGGAGTCGCACGCTCGTAACTCACAGACTGTATGATCACTGTTGAGTGGCAGCACCTTTCTCAAGCACGGGACATGTTCCACCAATAACACGTGACGTGAAACCATGATGGAGGAGCGACTCTTAAGAGAGCTAACCATTTACGGTTCCAAGATTACAGTAAGTATGTAGGTTGGTTTTGTCGGCACATCAGCTCGCGTCTGGGTCATCGTAAACTGTTCCCAGGCAGGTAGGCTGAAGTCGCAGGATTAACCAGTGTCCCGACAGCGCTTTACGATGACCGGCCAACTGATATACTCAATACTTGAGCTGTAACTAGTTCAAAGAAAGATCCTAAGTTTCCTTTAGCTTTTCCTTACAAAAGAAATCACAGGCGTTTATCAACTCTGGTTACGCATTTATCCCCCGTAACTGTTAAAATAAATCCTTAGAGCTCTTGTGTTGAGTCCTACTGATTACTACGGCGTGTCCCACTGTGTTACGCTTGGACATTATTGTAGTTTATATTGGCACCTGGCTTTGAAAATAGTCTACAAGTTGAGACGTATGAATTATCATGGATATACGTATTTGTGGTATACAGAGCATTTGAACGTTTACAACTGTGAGATATATATTTATGTCGATGGAACATACGTAACGTATGAAATTTCTGAAAAGGTAACATGACATTTTATTGGAATACAACTTTATAACAAAAATGAAAGTACTATAGTTGTTAAGAGTAATTACGAATACTTTGTCGAATGCCCTATGAAAACCAAATCCTGTTTAAATAGTTTACTATTTTTAACGTTTATTTTAGTTGCGGTGAGCAGTTAGTGGAACCCGTGAGAATTCCTGATGTCTGTGGCTACATTTGGTAACCTTTGGATACTAATTTAAACCTACACTGAATTCGAACGCAGTACCGACGTTTTTTCCATAGATATATTGGTCACATCGATCCGCGCATGTTAACACTACAGTACATATCTAAGATGGTGTATTGGTATTTTCTACATTATCTGGCCTCGATATAAATGAAATATTTAAGCAAAGGTTTATCCCTTCTTTCCCCATTGAGAAAATTCACCGTATAAGTGGACTGAAAAATTGCCATATTTTTCTTTAAAATCCCCTTGAGCGGTACTTAATGCAATACTTCTATTTTTTTACCATCCTTATATTTAACCGATGCCAAACATGCATTTTTCACGATAATTTCAAGGTCTTCTTTTTTAATAAAAAATGGAAAATAGATCGAGAAAAATCGTTAATCGAACGTGCCACATATAAGTAATAAGACATACATGTTCTACCTCTAGTGATGATCTCTATGTATCATGTACAACGTTGATCACTATTGTAGACTATTTCATTAAATCTAATTCATCATATTTGCAATGGACAAAAGCACAATGTCTTGATTTCACTTATGCTGTTTTGAGAGGCTCTCTGGGTCACTAAAGCATCCTAACTACCAAACTGATATTATGTATTGAGACTAGCAGTGGTTTGCCATAATTTAGTGGTTATTAATGCTTGTGGATATTATACACGTTTATTCCCTTGTCATAGTCTTATTCAATATATTTTATATTCCCATCTGCTTCCATAATGGCAAATATTTGAACGCTCTTTTACCTTTCCATCTATTTCGTTTTGAGTAATAGGGTTGAAGTATCCATCATTGATCGTGCGATATCATAAGACGATACAACTATCTGTTTGAATAGAAATCTGACTGTTTAGCGGATACTTGCTCTCATTAATGCAGTAACATAACTTTCCAATTATCGAAACAGAAAATGTGTTACTCCATTACCATAGGATTTTCAGATATATAATTTTTTTTGTAAAATGTATTGGATTCATTTCTTCTTTCAATCTGACATTAATGAGCTTGGGGTTTACAACGTTGAAATGTGTTCACGTTCAAAAAGTATGGTTCAATTACATGTAAGTAATTCTAATTCTAAAACTAAATAAAACCACCATACTTCAGGAATATATAAAAGTATAAAAACCTAGCTCCACCTGATACCAAGAGATGAAACATATTTTTCTACTCACATTCAAAATGCAAATTACAAAAACCAGAGTGGTTTTGCATGCATGGATTAGCCTGGTAATGGTTTTATTAAGTCTTCGACAGATGAGAAATGAAGCTTGATAAATAACAATGGCAATTTTCTACGAGTTTATGTTACCACTACGGGTTTGTTCAACGTCAAATGTAATTGTCAAATGTTAAATTTGCACTTGCACATGGTATCGTTCCACTAACATATGAACCCATGACACATGATTTACAATATCAAAATATTTGAAACATAAGGAAAGTTTCGGCAATATCGGATACGGTATACTCTTCGCAGCGTTACTCAGAAAAGCGATGTTTGAACTTCCAAGTTACTTCCAGAAATTTGAAAGGGAGATAGTAATAGGTCATATGGTAACTTCCTGTGGACAGATCATATACATGTTGAGAGGAGTGACAAGTCGTAACCCAAAATAAGATCATTGAGTGAATCATTTAATCAAATGCTTGGTTTCTTTATAGCTTCTTTACCCTATGCTTGACGTATTTCTGTATCTTATTCAAACTTTTTGTTCATTTTCCATTAAAACCACATAATACTTCTCTTTCTAATGTACATTTTGGGAATTGCCCAAACTCGTTATACTTTAATTGTTAAAGAAAATCAGCTGCTTCTGGAGTGTCACCTAGATGTGGTACTATTTTCTTGCTTGAAAACTATCCGCCATTCAGTTTATTGTTTATTCTTAATAGTTTCTGTTTCTTTGGATTTCGTATTTCCTATTTGTGTTTTTATATCAAAATCTTGTATTCATATTCCCGTGTCTTTTTCACTTATTGGTATTGATTTTTTTTCAAGACGAGGGATGCAGATTTCGTCATAACTAGTTGCTTAATCCTATTTTATGTTTTCATTGCAGCTTCACTCTCTGTATTGGTTTTCGTCACACTTCTGTCTTTAATCCGCCAAGTAGTTACCGAAAATGTACACATTTGTAAAGATATATTTTTTTGAAAAAAAAATCCGATTTTATATCGATTTATTTCAATTGAATAATTTCCTCATCGCATTTGCCGTGTAACGATTTCTTAGCAGTGACAACCATTCCAACAGCAACATTTCTCAGACATGGCTAGCCTTTCGATCTCAACCTTCAGCGTCTTAACTGTGTAAATGGCGATAAAGAGTATATTATTAATATTAATAGAATATTCCATTGGTTCTAAATGATGTCAGATCTAAGTGGGGAAGTGACATTTTCACTCGTGGCTGTTGTTCAAATATTAAAAATGAGTAACCAGTTTCATTTCAGTACACTATCTAACAGATCTAAAATTCTTGATAACCTCCGATTTAAAGGAAAGATTTTAAAACAATGATGTTGTTTATCCGTACATGTATTTTCAATGTGTAAGTGTATGTTTAGTAAAATAAACGATGTAATTGATATCTACCTACTGATATTGCCGTTTCTGAGATAATTAACAGTCGTGCCGTGATATTCCAATCTTTTCACTCTTATATTGTCACAAGAGACGGGTCATAATTCGAAATTAAAAACTATTTTGATGTCCAAATACAGTCAAACAAACATTAAGATCTAAAAGAAAAAACTTACCTACACCAGGAAGTTGCAGCAATAATTCGATACTTTTACGTCAGCGATCACTCACGTAGAAGTCGGGCACTATTTAACACGGTAGTGAGTAGAGTAAAGCACTATTCAAAAGTGCCTTCTGGTAAGTATCATTTTACAGCACACGTGGATCTCGCAGAATACACATGCCTTTGCATTCGAACCTATTTACAGCAATGTGTCAAAAACATACATAAAAACAACGTGCTGGAATAAATATATAGGTCTTTTTTATGGCTGGCGACTCATTAGCGAGGGAACGAATGCAGCAAATTATTAACAGGTGGCCTTTATATCGAGGTCAATCGATTGTCCGTGGATGCACCCGGATAGAGCAAACACAACTGTTAATACTAAAGTAAAGTTGAAGTCGAATAAATTTGGGGTTTAACGCCGCTTTCAACAAATATTTCAATTATGCCATGGCTGCTATTATTATTGAAGGGAGAAAGCCCGCAACATTATTGTGTCTATGGGTTATGGTGAAACCTGCTAGGGTTGCCTGAATTTAGCTAACCGTGGGTTGAACTGGGCTGAAATTTAGTGTAGTATTGCATCGAAACCTCAATGTATTGCACCCGAGGAGTCAAAGTTAACGAGCCCCTGGCGGGATTCGAACCCGGACCTCTTGATCCGAAGCCGAACATTGCGTTTTCCCGCCCATTAACAAATTATTGATAAATATTAAAAATTTTGAAAGTTTAGATTTAACTCTTTCAATGTTCAACATATCAAAACGATCAACAATCAAACAAAATGTCTTAAATTCACAAGTGGTAGAAAGATCATTGCTACCTTATTGTTTTGTTTATCTAATATTAACAGCTTACAGTTCAACAATCGATCGACCAATCTATGTAAGCTGACTATAGTCCACCGGCCACTAGGGGCACAACCACCCCCCCTTCCCGCCCCCCCCCCCCCCCCGGGCAGAACGAAACTAACTTTTTTGAAGCCTTGACATGTCTATTATGCATATTTGAGTGGTAACAGTGTATAAACTGGGATGCAATGTGTCATTTTTACATATTTCCATGGGTACCCCCCTCAGCCACTTATTCTCTAAAGCGTCACACCAAAAGGAGGATGTCCCCATATCATTGGTTCTAATTATCATACATTTGTAGAACCATAATCTTGGTATCTAAATGTATGTTTAGAAGGTCACTGAATCCATTGACAGACATTTCAGATAGCTACCATGAGTCATTTGTACGAAATTTAAGGTTTCCGTTACAAAAACTCATCATTCATGACTTCGATCGGTAACAATTATATTTTCTCTTCTCTACAGTTTATATTACATTTTATTTTACATTATTTGCACTGAAAGTATAATTATGAGTACTTGTAACCCTTTTGTGTACTTATGTGTACTTATAACACACAAATTAAGTGTCCAAAAGCAAACCAAAGGACCTACCGTTAATCTACCATTATTGAAATACACCAACTCAGCCTCAGGGAGGGGTGCATGGGGACCCCTAGTGGCCGGTGGACTACTAACAATAGGTCAATGATAAAGCCAACTCAAGTTTTTTGTAGATGAATGAATAATCAAAAAATTTTCAATCACAGTTATTGTTTTAGGAGTGCGAGTCAGGATAAAAATTTGAATAAATATTGCTATTGATTTTCATTGGTATCCGTAGTGACTAATTCAGTGTGTAGATGACAAATTCAGCTTTTCGCACGAGCATTTTGCACTTACTGGTCACTTTAGATTGGGTTCACAACGCTAAACGTGAACAATGAACAACCGTAAAAGATATAATTATTAAAAATTTTCGACAGTAAATCATAACGAACACAAAGGTATTTCGTCTTTCTTTTAGAACGATAATAACGATAATAATACTTGGCAAGTCTTTCATTATCTCAATAAAAAGTCCATTAAAACATTTGCATTAGAGAATTCAAGATATTCATAACTATTGTTCTTAGTTGTATAATCTGTTCAAGGGTATCATATTATTTATTCTGCATACTACAGAAATAACGAATAAGTAAATCAAGAAATATCTAAATATCAATTTCTTTGTTAAGAGGGCTTCATCATACAAACACCTAAAATTGATGTAACATAGACGGAAAAGCATATGAAAAATGAAGCCTGTTGCGATGATAACATTCAAAAGAAGGATTGAACAAATGAAAGTCAGTTTTCTGTCAATTAGGTACTTGTATTCAGTTATGATTTGTTATTTGGATGTGGTTGTAACTATTATTTGGACTGCTTGCTATACTCGTATATGCAATCAGGCGAGTATGACCGTTGGACGAGTGTAAAAACAGCGAGGTCGATCTATGTCAATGATAAACGTAGACGGCTCTATGCAATTTGAATAACTATGTGCTGAAAGGCATTTCATTTGCCAAGGAAATACTTATGGCCTGCAAAGGCCACAAGTTCTCTTGAATCATGCTCTTCTAAATACAATCACTCATATGCAAAAAATTCAGCACGAAAAAATACTTTTTGTAATACTTTTGAAAATTACTAATGATATTTTTCATTGTTTGGCGATTAATTGCCCCATGTTCTTTAAACTGTTTCTACAGAAAAGGGATGCCCTCGCATATGTTTGATAAAGCATAAGCTATTCGCTTATAATAAATTTTTCATATTGTGTACCATACACATACTTCATGTGGGAAAGATTGGATGAATATAAAAATTTGGAAAATACTAGGACGATTTTGTAGTGTATTTCGTTAGATCAGCTTGTTGTCAATCTCATTAAAATTAAATCTTAGATGCCCCACTACATTACGCGTAATCTGCTAAACGTAGTGAAGTAGTGGGGCATCTAAGATTTCACTTTAATGAGATTGACTTGTTGTCATAGGTATCAAATCTAATTTAAGAAACAATGATCTGCTCCCAAAACAGGACTTTGTCAAATATATTTGCAAGAGAAAATGTGTTGTTAACATGAATTTCGGAGCATATCAAAGTTAGTTCAATCCCTCAGCCTTTCATTTATATTTCAATAGATGAACAGCAAATGGCTAATTGCAATTTTTCGTTATTGTTTTCTGGAGTTGATCATCTGATTCATAATTTAGATGAACTGTTCACTATTCGCACTAAATCTATTTTTTTTCCTTAGAAGTTTACCTGTTATAACGCTGGTGAGGGCGAATTCATGGTCTCGTCGAATCTAAACAATTCATTTCATGGGCTGTCTCATTATCACTGACTGAAGAATTCATTTGACAGGAGAAAGAGAACACTTTATTCTTTGAAAGTATAGATTTTTTTTATAAAAATGTGTAAACTTGATATCAACCTGGATCAATAAACCCTTGATCACTGGAACATTTGTTTGAAATCATTGATCCTGAATGAGCCACTAGAAGGATACTGTGTACGGGTGAGTGGTTGTTGTTGTGATGCATTGGATATGTAAAGTGTAAACAATGTAAATATAGTACATGTATGTAACTTAAATAAATATTACAACCGGCCATGTGTATAAAAAGCAATAGGCTGATGAGTGTCACATCAACCTATATATCATCAGCCTATTGTCACCATGTTTCAAATAAAAAATATATATACAAAATATACCAATACAATATTTCATGTTAATATACAATTACCTGCACAGTTAAGGTTGATAAAACAAAAGGATCTAGAATTGATATGATTGATTTTTGTGACAATCGATCTGTAGTCTCTTGCTATCTTTGGGTGCCGCTGGGCTACACTCACAAACCCACTGCCGCGTCTTCTAATTTTTAATATTGCAAATCATGATTTGTATTCGGATTACTTATAAGAATCAAATGAGTAAAAATAGGTGAATAAATAACAGTCGAGTAATAGAAATATTCAGCAGTTAAACAAATAGAACAAAAAAGTAGAAAAACTTCATTTATATTTTCAAGAGGACTATTTAGTTAAATATGTATGAATGAATGAATGATGTATGTATCATCTTACTTGAAAAAATATAATATCAAATTACAAGACTATATGTATGTGCTTTTCAACAGTGGATATCCTTGTCAAATTCAAAATAGACATAGGTTAAAATAAAAAAATTATATGTATGCAACTAACCTCCATACTATTGCTTAGAATAAAGATATGTCAATGTATTCGATGAAGTTATTAATTCACTGGTTATTAACTTTGTGGTCACTATTGAAGTTTCCTATTTCATTGTTATATTTAGAAAAATGATAAATAGGCCGCGTTCCAAAACTTTTCGATATTAAGCAAATATTGAAAATGTGTTGTCATAGAAAGTTCGTGTCAAAACAGCTTCTATGCGAGACAATAGCTATACAAAGTGTTACGACGACTTCACCATACGGACTTGGTATGGTTTTCACTTTCTCAAGTTCTCACGGTTCACTCTCAATAGTGAATGGCCTCACATGTGTCAGTTCCCACCTTGCCATGAGTATGCAAGCATGCATGAGTGTCTTCATACACTGATTTTGTAAGACTTAAATGGGCGTGTCCTTCATGGGGGTAGGCGCTTTCATAGGTGGGTGAAGTTCGATGCAATCAATATCAGTAAAGCATTTCAGTGACCTTCTACCTATCCAATAGACTTTATGACTTACCTGAATATTTTTATCCGTTACATTTCTTTTTCGATGATTGCTATTTTGTATTTTAATAATACCAAATATAAGAGGTTAAACTACAAAATAGGGAACATGTTCCAGAAATATAATAGAACCATGTTCATGAAAGTCGAACCTTTCTTGGAGTAAACTTTAAACATATGCATCTGTATCAGAAACACTCCTTGTAGGCAAATGCACATCTGTACTTTCATTCTTTATAGAAAAACCTGGCTGTCCTTCTGACTGTAAACAAAGCATTAACTCAGGAAAAATTATATTAGCCTTTGAATACTTCTTCTACAGAAATCACTTTAAATTTCAATAGACAGATAGTCAACTCATCATTTATACTGTCTATGTAAGACAGACCATACCGAAACCCTCATGCTACAAGTATATTTACAAAATGCTGTGAATATCAGTTATTTATGTATACATCTATTTCATAGTCAATTTCAATCACATTACTTATTTAATTTCATTGTACTATACGTTATCTACAATAGTTATTAAGATATGCCAGACAGCATCACAATGGTGATATTTAAGCATAAACGATAAACATGACGTATGTTGTCAGTATGTCATTGTCTACTTAGAAATCCATAGTTTATTACTCTCCCGTGTTGGATACTGCAGTGTATACGATGATATTAAACTAGTGTACATATCACTGAAAGGGTGACGTCACAATAATGTGTGGTTGAGACGTCCCAATGTTAGCACCGCCGTCACATTGTCTCCTTTGATATAGTTAATCACTCAGAGGTAGAAAAGTGAATCTGATAAATAGTCTTTTGAACAGGAATACTTTGTTTCGTTTGATTTTGTCTCGTTTCGCCAAACACTAACTGATATTTAACTTGTTTTAAAGGTCAATAGCCCCCAAATTGAGCGTAACTCATTTATATCTCTCAAGCGAAACTCATTTCGTCACCTTTACATTATATTGTGACGAATGAGGGCTGTTATTTTTCACAGTGTTGTTATAAATTCTATTCTATACTTATGCCAAATATTTGTCTGAAATGAATAATTATGTTGTGATCAACATTAGAAATGAAAGTCGACAAAATACACCTGTAATTGCACTAAACATAATGTGTAAATCATATACAAATGTTGTGAATATATGAACTTTAAAAACCAAATGCAAATGCCTCCTACTGTCACTGAAAATGTATAATAAAATTTATAAAATCCTACCTTTGTGAGTATTTCTTTTTCTTTTAAATATTCTGTCGAAAAGAGATACCCGAAAATGGAAACTGAAGGACTGTAGACTCTTAAAGTTCATATAGAAGATAACCTTTGTGATTTCTTCACACCTGATTTAAATGCAATCTTCTTACACCTGTAACCCTCTGAGCATCTGCGATCTAATTCCGGTCTTTTTCTTTGTCAGCAGAGTGACGCACAGTCGCCGTGACGGAGTGTAGATGTTAACAATCGGTAACCTAAAGTATATTCATTGGTTGTCGTTTAATCGTTATATAGTGCCACGTTACTTGAGAATTAGCAGTATGGACGGTATTGATCACTTTTGTAAAAACGATGTCCAAACTAACGATACATGAAAAAGTAGATGGGCTGAATTGATTCATTTTATCATGTTATTATATCTTGTTGTCTGTTCACAGTAACTAACAACAGATGTTCCTTATGAAAATAAATATACTGAACAAGAATCGTCCTATCAGTGATTGTTGTCAAGGGTACAGAAATAAATTTATGATATCATATATCTCGTAAAGCTGAGAAAAGACTTTTCTCATCTGGAAATGTTGGAGAAAAAAATGATCTGTTTATCTTTTAATGAATCATATGATTTTTGTCACTCCGCTCGAACAACCTATCAACTGGTATTAATGAATGTTGAAATAAACTATTTTACATATACCATTCCGTCGAGGGTGAAATATTCCCGCGTTGGGGTTTATGCAACTCGCTTCGGCTCATCGCATCTACCTCAATATTGATTAAATGTGTGATTTATCTTATCCAACCTTACTCTCAACGCTAAAAAAAGATGCCTTCCGCGAAAAGAATTATATGTAAACATTTGCACTATAAGCAGCAAGATGGATCATGATGTAGCAATGTTTTAAAGAAAGGATGAAAGCGCATTTGATTGACTATTGAAAGTGGTCGGGGCCGGCAAAAAAGGATAACAAAACTATCGGGTCGAATCTACTTTAGATCCAGAATAAAGTGGAGAATTATCGGAACGTTTACTCTTGGTTGTCGAGTATGCGTTTAGTCAAACTTTAAGGTTACTTTGATGTGTTTCATGCGCCAATTATTTCACGACTTTTTAGGCTTTTTTCATTGCATTCATTGTCTCTTTCATTACGGAGAAAAAACACATTTACTACGCTAAGAGTATGATCACGGTAAATATCCAATCTCATTAAAATGAAATTTAAATGCTCCACTACATTACGCGTAACGTAGTGCAGCAATTTTAGATTTTATTTTAATGAGATTGGGTAAATATCCAGGGTCACGCTGACACATCAGCGATCGAGATTCTTACAGGAGGTCATCCTGTCTCAGGGTAAGACGTATTGCTGACGCTCCACTCTTCTTACCCTGGGTGTAAACCCCAGCAAAAACTTCGCGTCGTAACCCATGATTCAGCCAATCAAATACTTTTATCGCGATGGTGTACGATTAAAATTCAGCCAACCAAAGAGGTGGCTTCCGCTCTTACGCTTAATGACGACGTCCTTAGGTAAACAAACTGGAATCGAAAGTTTTTTTAACCGATCAACCATGGTGATAATGTCCGAGTCCAATTTTGTGATTCTGGTTAGTTTATTACAACAAATCATGCATCTAGTTTTAAGAGATAGGTTTGATTTTCCATCACTTAACTAATTACCTTATCGTGGTGGATTGAGTGGTCCAGAGACCCCTAGAGCAATTGCCAGCTGGAGCGTACATGCTCCTCGTGAGGCACTTGATAGGTCGTCGGGTAGAAGTCAGACCAAAATCTCTCACAATGCCTTTCATTCCGTCTTCTCCCTCATCTTTTCGATCCACTTTTGGATGCTTGTCATCCACGTGTTAAATAACTTCAATATTGTTCAAAACACGTTAATCCCAAACTCACTCACTCGGTTTGAATTTGCAGGGATGGGCGCTGCCAATTGCTGAGTCGCCTTTCAAGCGCAGTCATTGGTTGATTATTTTCAGAAAGTTTGTAGGGAATGGGACACGGCGCGAAGTTTTTGCTTGGGTTTACACCCAGGGTAAGAAGAGTGGAGCGTCAGCTATACGTCTTACCCTGAGACAGGATGACAGGAGGTGAATAATTAACATTGTCAACTATTTTCCTGCTGCTTCATCAAAGTTAATAAATGAGTGTCTGGAATTGCTCGTGGTGCTGTTGTTGTCTTAGACGCATTGTTGACTTTAATTACAATTAATGTCATTGTCTTTAACATTCCTTATACGGCTATCTTTAGTAGTTAAAGAGAGGGTTTATCGGATTTCAATTCGCAATCTCGTTTATTTTATAATGTTAAAAACAGCCTTTCCTAACTGTTTACCTGAACGAAACCAACAGTGACTATCTACATGTAGTGACGGTCGTTTAATCATTAGTCGTTTTTACTAAATTGCTCAATAAGAAACTTCATATATATGAAACTTTTAATTCGTTTCAACAAAAAACGATAAAACTCTCATTAAATCAGAACATTCAACATTTCTATTTCGAGTGTTTTGAATTTGATCTTTTTCAATGTCGCATTGAATATATTGTCGATAAATCAATACCAGTTTTCCATTTGAATATGATATGTATCACAACATTGCTAACATATATCATTCGAGCTCAACGAGAAATCATTGGATGTTGGCACCGGACAATATGGAATAACCTCCCGATATACAGACCAGATCAGGAATACGTTTCCCATGAAAAGACGAAGTACGTACTGCAATGACATTATGACTGTGTCGTCAATACATGAACACAATGTGAAATAAACAAATGACGCTGTCCTTGGGTAAAAACGTCATTTATTCTCAGATTCTCTCATTTGTCACCTAATATACTCAGCATCATTAGAAACGCAGCACTGCAGACACGTTTCTATTAGTGAAGAATTTCGAGCTACATACATGCATAAAACAATATATCTAGAAAACGAAACAACGTATTCAGTGGGACTTTTGCGTTCATTATTATTAAATCATTATATACCCACCACATTTTATTTTAAGAAAAAGTTTTAAGAAGGACATGTTATCAAAAATCGTTTTATACATTTATCGTAAATGAAGATTACTAAAGGATATATAGCTGATAACATTGAACACGCTTACCAACTGTTGCGTTTCTACTGATGCTCAGTATATATTTCGTTGCCTTATTATGAACTGGTTTGTTATATAGGCAATGTTGCATATTAAGTGACAATACTTACAAGGTTTATTGGCCCTAGGTACCCCAGTTCTTAATCCCTTTTGCATATCACTAAACAAACATAGCACATGTACATCGATGAAATAAAACGCAAACAAAAAATGAAAGACTAATTTTAAGGATGTCGGTAGTAGCGCATAGTATGAATAAACGTCCGTTTAAAGGAATCAATTGTCACGTGTAACTAATGTTTTTCATGAAATCGATACCTTAGCAACAGTTGCCAAGGGCTCTTTTTATGACGTTCAACAATGGATAATGCTTGTGGTTATGTACGAACCATGATATGTTTAATTTTCTATTGCTTCAATAAGAAATTCTATCAAATTTATATGAAATTCTTTCTTGTTTCCAAGATGGTCCCTTTAATGACGTGTTAAAATGGTTTTGATTAATTACCAATTGTTAATCAATAGCAAAACAAGTGATGAAGTAAAACTATCAAAATAAACGAACGAATTGAAAATGTCATTCTTGCAAAATATCACACATAAATCCTTTACAACGGTCGTATATAAACGTGAATGCTACTCTGCACTAAAATGTGACATCCTATCACATCTAAAGCTCTTGTGTGTAAAAATATAATCACCTGTAAACATAAACTCAAAACTTTCTTTTTTTGTAAAACTGCACATTATTGCTACAACTTCCAACAAACCTCATATCGATGTTTCTCCCGATTGGAAATCGATATCGAACTTAGAACTTTCATGCAACAGTCATTACATATATTTATATCATAAAATGGTCAGTTATCAATATACGTCTAACACTCTTTTCTTTCATTTTGTTATGAAGAAGTCAGTGGTTTAATATTGTCGATCATTTTTCTTCTTAATGTCAAGTTAACAGTAAACAGAATTTTCATACATCCATATATCCTCTGAATAGAAATATTAAGAAAAGCAACAAGTTTATGCATGGTGAAAGATGCTTACATAGGCCAATACAACTTATCCTTTAAAAAACATGTAACTTGTTATGAAGCAATTTTGCTTTTCTTATTTGATTTCGAAACATCGAACAAAGAAATGACACAGAAGAATATGTGTCAGAAGACGACAAATGAGTTTTGCTTATTGGAAATGTTGTAAATGTTTTCAGCAAGCTTGTGGATGTGTAATATTTAAGCGACATATCATCTGATTTCTCTCTACTTGAAACTTATAAAAGCGTTTGCAGACATATATTAGCGATTTCGTAATTTTAAAATGAAAGACTATAATTCGTATGTATTCTATTGGGTATCAAATGATTCAACTATCATATATTTTTCCTTTATAAAATCAGTTTTGAATATCAGACACAGCAAGGAAAATTAAGGCAAACGTGAGTGTTGATAATACGAACTGTCACAGCATTTCATCATAAAGACTAACGTCTGAAGGGAGGTAACTCCTTACATATAACGACCATAGCTGATTATGGACAGGCGTGCAGTAGATTCTACAACGCTAGGGTACGTTTGCGAATGCAGGTCCACCAATGAAAACTTTCACTCTGCGCCGAAAGAACTTGAAAAAAAAACATTAATGAGAAACCACTTATCCCATCTATAATGAAACTTTCACTCTTCGCCGAAAGTAATAGAAACTTGTTGACTTAGTGTTCGTACCATAACATATATCGATAAGAAGGAGACTCGTCTATAAATGGAATTGATACATACTTTTTCTGAATCGAGTACAACAAAAAACCGCTTCAAAATTTTAATTCCGCATACCTTTTCTTGCATTTACTTAGCTAAATATGATTTCAGTCAAGGACATAAATAGTCGAAAAGTCTTTCGCAAATTTGCATTTTGATCTCGTATATATTTCAATTTTAGCACAATTTTCTTTCGTCTAAATTTAGTCATGACAGAGTTCTCTCCCTTTTGTTAAGTTATAAAGAATTCCTTTGTCTAGAAGAATATACATAGGGTTCATAAACGATTGTATCTAGATAGACAATACTGTGATATAGATGTACACACACAAGTTGTGGTTAGATTAGTTCAGAAAAGATGGTCAATATTCCTCGTTGGAATCGTTTTGATATTCAATTCTCACTCGATGTGTTATCTCTTTTATTACCAAAAATAAACAACTTTTATATGATTTTTCCTAAAGCCGCTCAATTAGCCCGGCGAAAACCCTTGAA
Source organism: Phorcus lineatus (assembly GCA_921293015.1). NCBI lineage: Eukaryota > Metazoa > Mollusca > Gastropoda > Trochida > Trochidae > Phorcus > Phorcus lineatus. The sequence goes on from OV121081.1 coordinate 54,283,610, forward strand.
GCGTGACACGCTCTGCGTCCTGCGTTCTCACGATGTTTATCATTAGATCAAGGTAGTTTTCTATTTATTTAGAATTCTATTTATGCCTTAAATGGCCACTCCGTGAGTTGTTGGGGTCATATATGTCAAACTTAATCAATGATGTCATTTGATCACGAAGTATCGCCTGTTACCAAAAAGACAGATTTTAAAGCTTATTGGTATTTTTACAGTGACGATATGAAGGTAGAACGTCGCAATTATGATCGAAAACCGGACAGTGGTGCGCGTCAAATAGTCAAACGTAATTTTGGAGACTTATCTAAATCAGCCAAGAGGGAAGTTAGGAGTTGATAGTGTTTGTTAGGTTATATAACTAGTATCCATGTATATTGGACATGACATCTACACCTCTGTGCATTTATAAGGCTGTTTTTAGATTTTTCATGGAAAATCAGTATTTGTCATATATATGTCTTTTGGACATGAAAAGTTCAAATGTTTTGATTTTATATCACCACATATGACATTTAGGTTCGTATCAAAGGTAAATAATATGTTATGAAATTCACGGAGTGGCTCTTTAAGAAGAGACGGATCAAGAGACAAGTTGCTTAAATGTAACATTTGCTAAACCCTTAAGTCCATAAATAGGTTTAGAATAAGTTGTGATACTGTATTCAGAGGTAATCGAGATATCTTTGGTGACATTTTGTTAATGTTATCAATAAATGTAATTCATTAATTCAATTATTAGTATCTTTTTACGAGTTACAGTTTGTCTTCAAAATTGTGAACAGAGTGTATGTAAAATGATTCACAGTTGACATCAGATCAAATCGTAGTTAGATGAATGAAAAATATGAGTAATGTCTCGTATTTAATATAACAATCTAATTGTTGCAAATTTGGAATATTCGCGATTACTAAGGCTGTGACAATCAGTAATTAAGAATAGGTGCACATGGAGGCAGATGCTAACATAATGTAATGGCAAGACATGATAAATCAACTGACATACATAAATGTAAATGTGCATATTGTTAAGCAAAGTAAAATCACTGCAGCGAAACTATTGGAATTTAAATCATTGCGTGAATTAATTGTTTTATTTATCTTGATTGATTTAAATTTTATATTTTGCATCAATTATTTCATTGGGTTAAATTCATTAACTATTCTTTTGACAGTTAGAGGATAGATGTTATTCCTTGACAAATACCATGTACCAAATACCAAGAGTAAAATATTAACTTTGCTACTTAACGAGATGAGATAAACATGGTACTTGTAAAGGGAAAGCAAACATTAGACTTGATATCATATCAATTATTAACATGTTTCATTATGTATTTTGTGTCGCATAGTACACCTTTAGCAGGAGATTTTGATAACATAACACTTTTTTCTTTAAATGTTTGTTGTAAATGAAGAATTACATTTCTATCAAATAAAATAGAATTGTTTATCAAATTTTATTATAAATTGTAAATATTTATTATATTCGGCAAATGCTATGTACATGTACGAGCAATTTATAATAGTCGATTCAATAATTTCGATGGAAAAATGTATTCAGTTAATTTTCTGTCTTCCTTTGAGTTTTTGTTGTTGCTAATTTGGGTTATTATGATTTCTTTTGCATAAAGATGAAGGGGACGAATCGCGCTTTTCGCCATTCCAATCACTCGTTGCTGTAGTTACAGCATATAAATTTAACGTAACGTAATTGTTTAGACAGTCACTGAAGCTTTTCAGATTAACAAAAGAAGGTAATTATATGCTTAAAGAGATTAAATATTTTGTTTTTGCAATTGTAAAAAAACCTTAATTTTATACCGCGATAGAAAAACCGTGAAAGGTGGAATGAAAACCAATGATTGAGGAACCTAAATCGAAAACCTCGCAATCTATAGTTTTCTAATCCCAAGATTAATGTAGGATTTGTCAGGTTTTTCTACGCAGAGGGAAAGCTTTTTTTGGAAGGCCGTGAAATGGTTTCTACATAGTAATTTGAGACTCCGCTTACACTGTACACAAGCACGTGACAAACATGTGGCGTTTCTAGACACGTGACGTCACATAGATGGTCACTACATAGCAGTAGAAAAACACGTCACGTGATTGTCAGTTTCATTGCTGGCTTCAATCTATCACATCGGTGTATATTACAGTATCAAAGACACTCATTGTAACGAGGACATGTCACACTTTGCACCAGTGGGCGCGTGTATATACAGTCAATAAACACAATTGATTGGCCTTGAAAGATCACACGTCAACAATGCAAGATTTCCTTTTTTGCACTGGCCGCCCTAATCACCCGGGTAGAATGCGTAATTGAACGCCCAAATCTGCCATTTGGCTTTATCACAACTTAGCATTTTATAAAGTACATACAAAGTTATGCATTTTCGTTTGATTTTGGCGATTTATCCTGAGGTTTATCTTCCTTAATGACTTCTTTTCTAATTGTTACCGGCTGTCCGCCTGCCCATTTGGGCTGAATAGATTCATCTTTCTGAGATTTGCTGTCCTTTGTAGAGGGAACGGATGGGCTGACACTGACGATACTCTTTTTAATTGATGATTCATCTCGTGGGAGTTTTAGTATAGGTGCTGGGTGTATTGTCATAGTTGTTGTAAGATGGGACGGTTGACCTTTGTCGTCAGGTTTAGGTTTAGATTCTTCGGGTTTAATCCTGTCTTTTAATTCCTTTGGTTCTTTAGTAGAATGTTCTTTAGAAGGATCAGGAGGTATAGTAAGAAACTGCTTTGTAGTAGTGTCCTTCGGGTCTTGCACTAATGGCACAGCTTCATCAACACTTGGTGTTTTACCAGTGTCCTTTAGTTTTTTAGGTTTATTTTCTCTGCTTTCAAAAGCTTTCATAATTTTATTCCCAAGGAAACTTCCCCTCCTCTTCTCCACATTTTTATTCTTCTCATCCTTTTCCTCTTCAATACTCTCGGCAATGAACGCATCACCTACACTGCCCGAACGCTTTCTCTCAGGTAGGCTTGGAACCCTGAGACCAAACAGATTGGGTCCCGAGGGTACTTTTGGCAATTTCCCAAACTTTGAAAACCTACCTTCACTGAAATCAATGAGATCTTTATCCTTTAAGTTTTCTCGTGATTTCGACTTCTTTTCCTCCGTAATCTTCTGAAGTCGCGATGAAAAGTCAAATTTAAACTTTTTCTTGGGTTTGCTGCCGTCAGAGCTATCATCCGAATCGCCATCCTCATTTTCACTAGCACTGGTAGGGATGGGAGTTGACTCCATCACTATCTCGTTAACTAGCTTCTGGTCCTCCTCTAGATCAGCCCTGCTGCTCACAAGGCTTGGGTTCTTGCCTATCTTGGACAGACGCTCAGCTGCAACACTCTCCATTGTTCTGCGCATAACCGGATAGCGGTCCAATACGTCATTGAAATGTTCCACGGCAAGAGAGTACAGATTTACATACGTCTCGGCTCTCACGCTCGCTGTACGTCGTGCGTTTGTCAGCAAACAAATTTCTATAAAAGTTAGAAATTTTTATTATTATTTGAACATGTAAAACACTACTATTATAACTTTCTGCATTATATTTTACATTTAGAAATTCAAATAACTGTCAAATATTTAGGAAAAGAGATAGGGGGTAAAAATTCAAAAACATGCATAATAGACCATAAGGATATCTCGATCAGAAATATTCAGATATGAAGAAAGAGAAATGGTTGTCATGCAATTAATTTGTGCTTGTGGCCTGTCATGCAAGGAGAATAGCAAAAGCAATTGAAACTTGAAGAACACGTCATAAAATGAAATAATATTATTAAAACATGACTGACTTCGGCTGAATTATTCTCACCATCCTATCCCACATATAAAACAGTCGTTACACTAAAACCTAAATATTTGTCTTTAACAAACAAACAGAAATCTCATGGTGAGTTCCCTTATGTTACTCTCTATGATACTCATGAAAATTACAAGTTAAGATATACCTCCAAAGTAGGACCCATCTGAAAGGCTTGTAGCAACTTCTTTGTCTGAGGTTACGATATCAACAATGCCTTCCTGTATGAAGAACATCTTTGTGCCCATTGTGCCCTCTTTGATTACCAAATCGCCCGGTTGAAAGACTTCAAATTTTAATTTGCTGACCACTTCAGACACGAAGGAAGGATCCGCATTTGTGAAGAAGGGCACGGAGGCGACGAGAGCTCTACAGTTGTGGTTTATCACCTCCTGCAATGTTATATAGAGATTAACCATTAATAATGTTACAATATATAAATGTTAAAACAAATTAATATATGAACAGCATGTATCTATTAATTATTAACAGATATACTAATTGACATGAGACTTAATTGATAATTGATACAATAATCTAAATATTATAAATAGAATCAATGATATACGTTAGCCAGCGGCTGTGGGGAATTTGAGAGGGCCGAAAGCCCGACCCAATTTCTAGAGGCCGATGGCTTACTTTCTCAAACAAAACCGAGAGGGAGATTTCTATCGAACATATGACCGTTTAAGGACAAAGTGAAGACATATGAATGAGCGCCGGTTTCATAAACAAACGGTGAAGGGATCGAAACCAGCCGTTAATATTTGATTAATTGAATATTCTAAATTGTGATGTTTTATGTGTTGGATAAAACATGACCAACGGGCATTTACCGGGGGAAGAAAGCTAACATTTTGATAAAACCCACTGCTCATGTTTTATCTTACTTATAAACCCAGCAAACATGACTTTATTGGGCGACTCCGGGCCCTCTACTTGCTGATAAAGGCAGTACTGTACTGGCCGATTCAGGCAATCAGTACTGGCCATGGATACTGGCCCGGTACTGGCCCAATACTGGCTTTCGGTACTGGGCCAATATTGGACCAGTATAACGCCAGTACCGAAACAATGTCATTTCATATACTGGCCCAGTTCAGATTAGCCTTTACGGTCCTTGTAGTGGGCCAATATTGGACCCGTATAACGCCAGAACTAGAACAATGTCAAGCCAGTACTCACGGCAAGGAGGAAAATTTAAGTATCAACCAGAAATTGCTTTTGAATGAACACCTTTTAAATATTTGAGGTGAGAAAAAGAATTTCACATAGCTTAATCGATCATACGTGTAGTGCGTTTCCTTTTTAAACCTCTTCTTTTTATAAAAGAAAAACAACATGTCTTGCACTTGGAAACATTCAGATATTTTTATTTTTTAAAACAACGTGCTACTGTTCTTCTACAAGTAAGAGTGTGCGCGAGTCACGAGACAGTACCTCAATCGGGTCACTATCAGGAAATCGATCGTAAACTGTCCCTAAATCCACACATTATCCCGTTCTGTTATATAAGAGATTTACCAGTATAATGATGCAATACATCATTAGGAAATAATCAATGCAGCAATGACGAAAGAATTACTGATTTACATTGATTCATTGTGTAAATGCTCATCTACAGATATGTAACGTCTCCTATAAAGTTCTATTTGCTATTCTGATAACGACGTAAATCAAGTGAAATGAGTCCTAGCGGGTGCGTTTCCTATAATAAACCTGCACTGAAAAAGTAATCACTTTCAATGAAATCGCTTCTTGTTCTCAAACGATAAACTACCTACCTGCAAGGAAATGCATGGAATCCGATATTAACGAAGGGAAGTCGGAATAAAAAGCGACAGTAATTTCCCTTCGAATGTTTAACTTATCTCCGCATGCCAAGCAGACCTGACGGACGAAGCAACTGTATAAATATTTGATTTCTGAACTACAATAAAATTCAATCTACACGAAGGTGTCAGATTTTATCTCCTCTAGGCCCCCTTAGCAGGTTGAGGTAAGGAATCTACCAGTTCCTGATAATTTGGCATCTCTCTTTCTGATAGCTGAAGAAGTCTGCCCGCGGCATTATTCTAAACTATTTCCTTACCACGCTCGATTATGCTGGATTCCTATTAAGCATGTTTATCTATGTGTCTCGAACACAGCATCTTCACCTTCCGTGACGTAACGACGAGGCGAAGAGCCAAATAATGAGTTGAAGTCATGAGTCCTTGATAAATCTCTAAGGCAGGCCTCTTTTTGTGATGTGTTTGAGATATACCTACATCTTCCATATCAATCTTATCATTCTTGCGTTACTCAAATGAGGACGATGTGGTTACTTTCAAAACTTACTTTGTAACCTTATGATGCTACAATACTATCCTAAGGCCAATGACTTGTTACTAAATATAATGAGTTGTGTCTATGGCGACTATGAATAAACGATTCAAACCTTAGTTTTTTATTTGCCTATGTCGATCTGATCCTAATTACATACTTTGCAACCATTAAGCACACATATGGTGAAATGAACTCATACCATGAACACGATAATTTGATAAATAGAAGTACATGAAGCCGAGTGAAAATTCGTTTTGCTCAAGGTACTTCACTTAACATCTGAATATATGTAAATGCGTATTTCCAGTTCCAGTATATACGTACATGTCTCAAGCATTCGTTAAGCTCGCCTAGGATAGTCTCCTCATCAAACATCTTGCCCTGATACCGGTGTTCGTAGTAGTCTGTTATCCTCTGTCGTAGGTTCCGGTTCAATTTTCGGTAAATCATATACTCTTCAACTTGTTTAAACTGGAGGAAAAGAACAACTTGAATCATGCAACATAATAGGTACATTTTACAATTGTCAAATATATCAACAGTTTAAGGAATCGACCTCAGAGTTCTCAAATTTCATGAAAGGTTGTTGGATCAATAAATCAATAATGTCTGTAAATTGAATGATGATGAATGCACTTTTATCATTCCAAAAAGGTATTTCTTAGCTAATACAAGACCCTTAAATAATCAAAAAGGGCCAGTTAAACACAGGTGTCCTTAGGCAAATTACCTTTTCATTATAGAGTCTCCTTGAGGTATCGAACGATTGGATGAGAGTTGTGGTATGAGCCAGGAAAAGTGCATAGCATGTGGCGCCACTGAGCATGCTCAGAATGGTCAACCACGTGTCAGACATATTTTGTGGTGGAAATCGCCCATATCCTATGCAAAGCATATGAGATAATGCCTTAAACAATGCCCAGGTGTACTGTTCGGCCCAGTGAGCTTCCTGAAAGATAATTGAAAAACCTCTTTGCAGAAACAAAATTTATGATTTGATTTGACTTCAAATTCTTGAATTATACACATCCTTTCTAGTTGGTAACTTTAATTACACTGAATAATCTTGTGATGAAGTATACACATTCACTCTAGTTGGTAATTTTATGTACACTAAATATTCAATGACAATTAATATCATAACGAAATTATGTTGAAAAAATAGTTAATGGTAAGGTTTTCATTTACCAAGGCAAAGTGTCTTTATGTTATTTCGAGTTCACTAGGCTGTAGAAAATAAAAGAATATCAGGACATTCTGCGTATTTCTACCGTCTTACCGTCTAGTAAGCATTTTATATACACAAATTGTTAATTTTGATGACTGCGATTCTTACTTGTAATTCTTCAATGGCGACCCAGCAATCTTTGGGAAAGTCTTGTAGCATTGGTATCAGGAACTGAAGACACCCATTCCAGTGACCCAACAGGAACATTAGACAGATAAGGTTGAAGATTCTCATAAACTTGCCAGCAATTGCTAAAAACTGAGACATGGAAATGTACGAGTCAGTTTGTGCATTCTCTTGGATAAGTGCTGAGGCATTCCATTGCAGTAAAAAGCGTGCTTGAAAGCAGAAATGAATTTGATTGCGCTAGTGAAGTTGCAAATACGTCATAAAATAAACATCAAACGAGTTATATAAAATAACTATTGCAAGATTCTAAACTTTGCAGAAAGTTGGATTAAATAAGTGAATGAACCAAAATTCTAGCTAGCTTGACTTGCAGTTTGTTGTTTGCATTTCTGACATCAGAGAGAGAAAGAAGTTCTAGTGGATTAAACTACTCATTCAAATGACTTAGAGTGAAAAAGAATCTTGAGAAGATTAAAGAAGATAAAACATTCATAAAGTATTAAAGTGAAAAATCCTTACAATGTGATAATAGGTAGGGTATAATGTATTTGTGTTTACCAAGTTATGTTTGCTTTACGATACACTAGAAAGGCCCATTAACATGTTATATATATACATATATACAGTAGTAATTCAATACTTAGCACTTAAACGATTATTTACATGGACATCTCATGATTGCCGTTTGAATTCATCTAACGATTTTAAAATTGAATAACGGCGAAGGCTTCTTTCAGTGTCTGGATGTCAGTGTCAAAAGCGGCAACTACTACCCAACGCTAAAGCTACAGTGTACAGTGTACATCGATGATCTGCTATACTTATACCCTTCCTAGCAGAGTAAGGATGACCTGCCAGTCAAAGTTAAAATTACCCCCACCTCTTCCCACTGTTGAACGTATCGGACGAGTCTGGACAATCGAAGCAGCCGAAGCAAGCTCAAAAGTTTGGCCAATCTCAGCATTCTTAAGGCTCTCCCTGCAAACATGAAGACATAAATGATCAAACATATTGTCTAGTTATAATCATTGATTCATTATTATATTGTTTTGAAATTACTTTTTGATATGTATGACAAACGCTCGAAATACTGATTAAGCTTTTCAAAATAAACGGTTATAAAAAGCAATACTAATCACCAAGTGAAACCTTGAGTTTCAAAATATATAGTTAATACTTAAAATGGTTTGGTTCTATACTTTTTATATTAACACAGACAAGTACAAGACTTTTGGAATATATTTAAAGGGGTCTTTAACAACATTGTGCAAGGACGTTGTAGGGTAGTGTGCTTTTCATTCATACTGCACTGTAATCCACACAGATAGATATTGAGGGCAGCCAAGATCTCTCTACCTTAGTATAAGCAGTGATGGAAGACGATTGTAGACGAATAAATTTGAGCTATTGACACACGGGGAGAACAGCTTCTGTATTTTCAGACCGAAGTAATGTAATGTAATTAATAAATGCTGTAGCAACTGTTTCATTTGAAATGTTAAAGATCTTAATAGAAAGGAATCTGCAGTAGGTCAGACTACATCGGTGTTTATAATATACCAAACACGTATTATCAAGTAGCGTGAAGTCATATGTATGAAATCACAAAACATGTAAGTATTTTTTCTGCATATGTCTAAACATTAAAATTTTCGGATACGTTCAGCTAACTGGACAGTATGACATATGATTAGCCATGATTAGGAAGGTAATACAATGCTGCCTAAAGAATTTATTATAGGCTGATCTGTAAACTACATGAGGTTGTTAACGTCCAACTGCAAAATCTTACCAAACCGAAGTTCTTTACTACGTTTTAAATATACTTTCATGATGAAGCAATGCCGAGCATAATAAAGATGGCAATAAATTGTAACGTAACACAATATACTCTAAAGTATGATTGGTTATTTTTAGCTGATCAAAATAGATATTTATTCAATATAGGATGTGTCAAATTATTGTTACCGCACAACATATTTAGAATACAATAAAAAAAAGGCACACGGAGGCTGGAAAACACAAGGAAGCATGCGAAGGAAATATTTCTAGATAGATAATTTAAGCTCATGCAAAAACACTCAAAACTCATGCAATAAACATGTGCTTTTATGAAGTGAAGTGTGAAATGACTGTGTAAAGTGTTCGAGTGCTCTAGGTAAGTAAATGGTGAATATTGTGAGGGAAACGAGTTCTAAACGTCGGAGAGGGATACAAGGTTTCTGGGAAAATGCAAAAGATTTTCACTGTCATCCAAGGAGATCATTCTCTGCAAAACTTCTTTTAATGAAGTGCATTTCCATTGATAAGGTCGAATCACTATGTTTGCTTGGAGCGGATAGCAAAAGGACAACCACTGGAAAGAATGGCTATGCCTCAACAAAGAAGATATTGAAATGAGAAATTGTTTCAATAATTGATCGCAAAAAGGGAGTGAATGTTAATGAACGCGCTTTTTTTTTCAACCTTGGTTATAGAATATTGGAATAAGAATATGGATTTCAGGATAATTGCTTGGGCATATCAGTTTTGAAGCATAAAAAGCTGCACACATATGATCAGGCAAGTTTTGACTGACAGTCTGTTACACGCATCCAAAGGTTTATCTTCGGAACGGTTTACGAGAACTTCAGTGTTGGCGTTTCGCTTTCTACAAGAACCTGAAATCTACAAAATATTTCAGAATTAAAATTAGCATTTGATATTTTTTCCTTCACAAAAAAAGAAAGTACGAGAAATCGTAAAACTTCAATATAATGGTCATGCTTAAAAACCATACCCTCTATCTATAATCTATATCTAACTGATAAAGTAATTGAAATTAAACCAAGTGATAATTGCAACTACTGCAGAACATATTAGCGCTGATCGCGAGAGCTGGAAGTGTCATGTTGGTCGAGGTGGTGAAAACTACCATGGACACCCCCTTTATCCGGTGCTATACTCAAAGTCTGTGGGTAGTCTACGTGGTCTGTGGTCTAGCCCGTGGTCTTTATGGTCTGTGCTTTCAGATTAGTGAAGCAGATGGATCAGCAACGAAGATAAAGGAATAGAGAACTATTAACATGTTCTATACAAAACACATCTTGTGTGTTTTGTACCATTCACCCACCATGTTGCATATGTTAATGATGTCAAAGGCTTATCAACAAAAAATCAAAGAAAAAAACGATCGGAAATAATAAAAAAGCGCTATAAACTAAATTTTGAAATTTAAGAGAATTACCGAGGTATATGGTGCGCCAAGGTATATCTGAAAAAGTAAAATCCTATCAACCCAGGCAAACCATCTACAGGTGTTGATTAGTTAGCTGAACGAGATTTACTTTGGATACATGTTTGTGTTACATTTTACGTAGTTTCAGTTGTTTATGTTATCAATTTCAAAGTTGGTAATGATACATGTTAAAACCATTTCATTTAGGGATATTCTATTTACTTACTTATTCATGCTTTCTCCATTCTCGTTGGTTAATAATTCAGTTTTCTTCAAATGAACGCAAATCAGTCTATCTTTGAATGCCCTCTGTACTGTCAATCGAATTACATAAACATGGCCTTTGTCATTTCGGGGACTTATCGTGAGTGCACTAAGCATTTCTGTACATGTTTGTTTCACCTTACACCTTTTCAAAACAATGGCAGTTTTACTAAATCATAATGAAAAGAAATTAACAAAAACAAATACATAATTTTGTAATACCAAAATAAAAAAATCTAATGAGTAAAATAATATTAAACATATCAAAGACACCAAAAAACTTGAAAAAAACATTTCCTACGTTTTCTTATATAAAAAATGAAATTGAATTATTAAGACTGATCATATTTACTTCAGTCTTGAGGTAGAATAGCAGATAATTGTGTAAATTGTTGGAGGCATAACGTCCCTACAGTGCAGTAGCTCTTGCTGATGTCAATGCTAAGTGCAGCATATTGACACTTGAATGCAGAACTGTCTAGTGGCACATAAACGGTACTCTGAAATACAATGCGTATGTGAGAGGTGATCCATGTGTCCATGAAACAATTGTGTGATGTATTATGTTGTGCTCTTTGATGTGTTTGATTTGGTGGCAAATGAATACAAAAAAATAAATTTACAAAACAAATATTAGACAAAACGCCAATGAAGCTATAGCATTAAAAAGTAGGAAGCTTAAGTGAAGGCACATTGGTATATGTATAATATATAAATATATATATAGTCACGGAATAACACCAAAAGAAAGGTCGATATATAATTTCAGTATGGGGGTATTAACAGACAATGATAAACGTTTATGACAGTAGGCGAAACAAGCTTCTTCATGGTAAACGTGCGACCTTTGTCTCTAGGCAATGTATGTTAATACGATCATCAAAAATGTGAAACTTAGTCATCATATTCATGAAAAATAATATTCGTTGAAGTATTTGTTAGATGTTTGATTTTAGCCATTATATGGCAGGTCAATGCTAAATGAATCTTAAGTTATTTTGCAAAATGTAACACTTTAAAAACTAAAATCCCATGAAGAGCCTAGATCAGGATGGGGTCAGAAGGGTCAAAGGGCACTGATCTGTCATCAACGACGCTGATGATGTGATGTCCAAAGGCAGGACAGAAAACGATAGAAAGCCACGAGGTTGTCCACAGAATAAATTTTGACATTTAGTCCAGCCAAATACGAGAGAATGATCACCTTGCCAGTACGGGAGGGCATCCAAGCGAGGTTTCGTACCTGCGTGGAAGAGTTGGCTAAAATTCGCCTCAGAGTCCCACATAAGAAAAATATAGTCCATAGGAATGGAACTTAAGAGATCTAGGAAGAACCAAGTCTTCATGTAATGTTTGGCTATAAGTTTTGGATCCAAAATAATTTCATCGGCAAAGTCATTCAAAATAACACCTGCAATAGAAATGAAAGAATACGATGAAATATGCATAGCAGATTAAATATTGGTATAAAGGCGAATACACGATGGTTATTTAACATATCTGAATATAACAATCTTGAAAATTCAAATAATTATATTTTGTTAGTTGGTTGATAACGCCTTTATGGAAAGTATAAATAGTATATTAGAACGATTGGTTAAATATTTGGGGGAAGCAGAACATCAATATAAGTATACATTCTAAATGAGATATAATTGCTAAATATGTATAATACTTGACAAAAAAGTTTTTATTCAAAACCATACAAAAAGTATTGGTGATATTGATTCGTTTGTGATAAAGTCCAAGGTTATTTAATACGAGAATAGGATAGTATTTGCGTACTTGAGTATTCTACACGTGTTAATTCCTGTAATATTATTTAAAATCATTTGATAATCTACTTCCTGTTCCTTTTGACACAATTCTTTTCAGATAAAACACATTTTGATTAATGATAATTCATAAATTACCAATAGGTTGTTGCAAATATTTTTAGTTAAAGTTACTTCTTCTACAATTAATAAAAACCTAATAGTCAGAAGAAAGGTACTCACCTGTTCGAAAGTTGATTATGATGTCAAGAAAAAATACAGTATCTGATATACAATTGAATACAATCCAATGCGTGCTGAGGTCATCGTTAAAGAAAGATATTGCTACCGGCAAAATGATGAGGTTAGCGATAAGTAGCACCAACATAAACAGATCCCAGTAGAACCTGAAAAATAAAACAGAAACTTTGACATATGAAATCAGTTGAAGAATGAAGACGATAAAAGTTATTCTGAAAGTTGACATACGTCGCTGTCAGGCATGTGATCTCTCTACATGCTTGAAAAATCATAGAATCGTAATCAAAATATTGCCGATACTGTATCAGACAAGGCTGCATAACAATACAAGCTTCTAATCATACAAGTGTCATTTCATGGTAACATTTACACGTTTCTTGTAATACATGTAATATTCATTATATACATTTGTGCATTCAAATGAGAGAAATTTGAATTTTTATTTATATGTACAAAATAAGAATCTTGCAGTTGAAATGTATCTTTGATGTGTTATTGACTTTTCTCGTCAAATATGTCAAAATAATACAACATAATGTCCGAATCATCTACACGAATAAAATCCTTTCATTTCAGGCTAACTGAAGTGACTATTCACTGCGGGATTTTACTCTTTAGAGAAACATAAATATTTTGGTTAAATTGTTCAGAAGAATGTCCAAAAACTGATAAAATATGTATGTACTTAAAAATATTTACTGTAAAATAAAAGGTGACCAGGTGTCTAAGTAGGAACGTTTTTGTTAACCATAAAAAAATAAACAGACTTTATCGACACACAAGGAGGATAGTAGGCTCAATGATATTGACATAAGTAATTTTTTTAAGTAAGTAAGTTTTCTATCACATGAAAGAAGTTTATTACAAGTCAAACAAGAGTAAATAATCATATAGCCTATACATGTTCTACCGCTATTCTATTTTGTTTTAGTCGTTCGGAAAGACATCGTGTGTAAATAGCTATGGTTTGAACAAGCTTCCATCATCATTAACGTCAATTTAAGTGATCATCAACATCATGCTATTCGGAGGGATTAGAGCAGTAAATCTTTACAGCAAGTAGAAACCCATTTCCATAAATCTAGCGTCGGTCTTCATGGCAACACTAGTGGGCTGTGGAATGCGAGCTCAATCTGCTACTGACGAATAGAGTGAACACAGGAAGATATCAATTTCTAAAATACAATCTGAGGATTGCAATAAAACTATGTGATGCCCTAATTCGGCATTCATGTGATTTGTGTGGTGACTTTGAGGGTTTCTGGTTTTGATTGGGTAAGACTGGTTCTAAATTCTGATCTCGAAAAAATGGGGGTATCCCTGGTTTGAGAATTAATATCACCCTCCAATATAACATGCTGTCTTGGTAAGCATTTTCATTTGGCGAAGATCGGTATTATCGAGTCGTTATCTAAATATTTACATTGTTTCTCATCTTGTAGATGTTAGATAATCTATAAAGAACTAAAGAACATAATCTAAAGAAGTTGTTACTCCATGCTGGTATAGCTTTTAAGGCTCCCATCACTCGATGGAACCACGACTCACTCATGTATTTCTGTAAATTAAAATGATTGAAATTTGGAAACGCTTGTCGTGTTTTAGTCTTTCGCTTTCATTCATGTTTTAACTGATAATCTCATGTCGTTAACTTCACAAAAGATGGACGTCAGTTCTAAAACTGACTGAACATATTTACCCTGCTCAACCTGAAGGCAGCCCTTGTTCCCAACATTCAAGTTTCTATTCCCGCTACAAAAATCAAGTTTGGACTGAAAGGAGTCCCTATTCAACTACAATCCATTCACTTTGACCACTGAAGCATCTTCATTACACTTTTGCGCCAGAAGATAAAATTGATCCGAAAGTTGGGAACTTGATGCAGCAAATTGAATCCAACTGAATATTTGTCGTCGTCATTAGGGTACAAGATTGGACCAGTCTCAATCACTGCAGATAGGATTACAGTTCCATTTGGTAGAATACTGGATGTATGAGCTCATGACGTTGAGTTCCCATATCCTACTCCTGCCATTTGTTGACTGTCGTGAATGTCCCGTTAGCATAATATGGCTTATTTAGAAGACAGAATTGGCCATACCATGGCTTCAGTATTCGCAATTATATATTCATAGGAGGTTAATAATGACAATCGTAGGAGGTTAAGAATAGACAATGTTTGAAAAAGCCTGATAATACATTGTGATTACATGATAGAAAAGCCACAAGACCTTTCCTTGGATTACTTCATAGGCCAGTACTGAAATGAGCGACAGTCTTTTCAATTACAAACCTATATTCAAGTTGTACGGTTGTCCACAGCAGAAAAATATTCTAAAACCGTGACAGGTTAAGTGATAGAACCTTTTACCGAGAATTCCACATGAAGATTTAATAATCTGCTTTGATGAAGAGGACAGTCATTAAGAGGAAAGGTTAATGCTAAAAGTAGAACAGCCCTTCAGGGCTAACTGTTAAGACACTCTAGGTAAGAAGTATTAAGGCGTAAGAAGTTGTTCTTCTATCTCGAGCTTACCGCTCCAGACATAATCGTGACACTGAGTTGTAACCTTTCAAGAATGCAACCTTTAACGCTATTGTGACATCGATATCCAGGACCTATACAAGTAGGAAAGGACCGAAATGTCAGTTATTGCAATTATGAACCTAATGAATAAGTTCGCATGACCTTTTTTTTAAGTAATGTTCCATCTCTGAAATATTAATATTGTATGTATGTCAGTTTTTAACCCTTCCATGACTGAGAATTATATGAATAGTATACACTTTTATGTCAGTATTCCAATGATTGAGCTATTGACCTGTGAAGATTTATCCTTGACAATTACGCGTTTATAAAAAGAAGTGGGCCAGATCGAGATTGGTTTTGGAGGGTATCATTAATTCAACCTTCAGTTGTTAAACATAGTTAAATACCAGAAAGGACAAATGCCTCATCGGAAACCCAATTATAAACGAGGGTAATGACAATCAGGTTAACTTAACTTCTAAAGGAAACAAAGCTCTGGCCTATTTTCCCCTTTGGATTGAAACCCTTAATGACGGTGCTCAAACGAAATGTCAGTGCAGGCGCATCATTAGCGCTGAGATGTGCCTTCATTATCAAGAACATTTCAAATACTCTAAAAGATGTCTTTTGAAGTTGGCTGCTTGTAGAGCAGATTGATTCGAGGGAATAATCAAAGATATCTTCCCTCATATTATTCTGAAATGACCTCATACTGTGGCCTGTGCTTGGCCGACGAAAGGGGCAAATCAAGCAATATCTAAGCTGGCAAGTTCTTTCACAGAAGTCGAATACAGAAAAAGCTTTATGGTTCACCTTAGACAGAGAGGGATACCTTGAACCTTTTACTTTCAGGACATAATAGAAAATCACCATGGAAAATATCGATCAATGAAATGATGAGATTTCAAGCTCACTGCTTTTAGGCATGCTTTCTCTCTCAGAGGGAGTCGAAGCCGTGAGAACAAGAAATGATGTATGGGTGCTGAATTAAATAATTCCTTTATTGTAATCAGGGGGATTATAAATTAACTTTTCATCCTTCGTTAACATATAATCAATTGAATACTCATGATGATGATGTAATCTTGTCTAAGAACACATATCTGACATAAAATGATACAAAAACGGTAGTTATTATGTAGCCTAATGATTAACATAGCAAAGTTTTATTTTGCTCTCACATGACACGGCGTTGATTTCAGCAAAATGTAATATTGAAATTGTGTTGTTATTTACTTATTTACTGTGTTGTTTATATTTATCAATTTGCTAAGGAAACGCATCATATAAGAAAACAACATAAAAGAAGTGTCCAATCTCGACGTTGCTCACGTAGCAATAGTAAACAATTTTCTTCTTACACGTCTTTTAAATGTCTTCCAAATTGATCGATCTTAAGAAGTCAAACTTACAGGAGCCGTTAAGCCTAACTCTTTGACTGATTTACTGCAGTTTCTAAGTAGGCCTCCAAGCGTGTCGTTATAGCGGACAGTTAGTTTGGCTGAATTGCGGATTCAAATTGTTCTTGGAATTCTCATTTTCTTATGAGCATTTCCTGAAGCCCTGGACCTAAACGAACATGTATTACTTCGACCATACCAATTGAGTGAATGATGAGTTCATTGAAGAGTTAATGAAACCACAGCACAGACAAGGCTGTTCGTAAGTTGCGGGAAATATAGGTCACTGATGCGCTTTGTTGTAGTTCCTTCAAAGTAAACGACGACTGGTCTCAAAGGGATACAGTTTGCACCTGGGAGTCTTCAAATAAAAGGTTGACTTCTTGAGAACATTCATTTGATATGTTTATACTGAGAATCATGCACGTTTTAGATTAATGTGACTTTCTTTTTATAATAAAGAAACTTGCTTTATGAATTCTCATTACAAAATTGTTATGCATGTATGAATTTTGCTAAGTCAATAAGAATTTTGTTTTTGTACACGGATCGACTTTCGAAATGATATCAACAATTCAGCGACGCGGTAAGAAAACAGCTGTCCAGGATAGAAGGATTATTTACGACTCATCTCAAGAAACATAAAAAAAGATTCGCCTTCTACTTGTCCCCTGACATATGTACATTTCATTTCATAGGTCCCTGTAAGTCCAATATCATCCTTAACAAGCTGACCTAGTGTACAGGAATCCACCAGATGGTAGCACCACATGTCGAAGGATGATAAGGCGATTAACTTCTAAGAGCCTATCATCCAGGACTCAAATGCGGACAGTTCTTTGCCTTGGGCTTTTAACAGAGAAACGATTTGTTTATGGGTGTATAAACATTTGCACAAGTTAACGAACACGTCAATCATAAACAAGAAATCTTGTCAATGTCAGTTTGAGAGAAAATCATTTCAATTCCTATTGAAACATCTGAAGAGGAAACCTTTTAAATCGTTACGGCAGAAAACATCAACCGCAAACACGATAGGCTACCTTCTGACTTCCATGCAACGTCAGATAGTCGACCATATTGGACCGCTTTAGGATGATGATCGTCATAACAAGAAAGTCGTTTCAAATCTGTTTTCATCCACGTATGGTTCAACTGTATGGGATTGGCACTCTCATTTAAAACCTGCCTGTGTTTACACAGGTTGATCACTTCAGTCAATACCGACGAGCTCACAACCTATAACGCTGCGGACAAAATAAACCCTCTGTCGACAAGTTTACTGATAAATCTTCTTCACACAGAGGAGGGAATGGACTCAGCGCCAGCTAGATTCAGTGTCAAAACGCATATAGAGGCTAATTTACAAGTCATCCAAACGAAGGAGCACCTGTCAAAGGGTTACTGTTTAGAACATGTTTGTTTTAAATTCCATTACTGTGTTAGTGTTGTAAAAGAATACATATTAGTGGGGGTAATGAATATGAAGATTGTTTAGCAAAACGAAATATCCGACCTAAAGAGAAGCATTTGAATAGCGTATGTGTTAGCAGTGACTAGCTGTACCAAAGCTGTCGAGATGAAAACAATCATTATGTGTTGAAGCAATACATCATAATCATTGGCGATAACACTTTTGTATGTTTATGATTTAAAAAATTTAAACAGATACATTTGTCTGCATTTCGCCAAATTTGGGCTTTTTCTATAAAGTGAATATAAATGTAATGCTTCTTCGAACATGTATTTAAATACCTTACAACAACAGGCTGATATCAGCATTATAAAGATCATGTTTAGTGGCTGGAGAACATCGACAATATGAACAATTAAATGATAAGCGTGGTAAACTGATGATTTAAATAATATAGGTGTGAGGTATTTCATCAAATGGGGCATCATGATTGCATAGATAATTGTGTACTGATACAATTTCTATAATTAAAATGATGCATACATAAGAATTATACAAAATATCTATGTTGAAAGACCATTATTACAGGGAAAGATTTATTAAGTGAGAACGAGTGTTGGTGTCACATTGACCCATCTGATTTAGGAGAACAACTTTCGACAATTATGAAACTTCTGTGAAGCAACAGTGTTCATGCGGCGACGATGCTTCCAAAAACGCTCCATAGAATCGTTGCAGTTTTAAGGCAATATTATGCGAGCCAGACTAATCATATTTGCATTCCAGCATAATAAGTCTGGCCCCATTGCAGGCTGCTGATAAATTACTGAATATAAAACCGTTACCTCTAGAAAATTCTTAAAACAGACTAAGCACGAAGGCAGATCCGGAAAGATTTCTGATGTGTGCTCTACGACAAATTAATACATCAGTCATTTCCTTTCTGTCGTCTTCAGGAAATTAACATTATATCCTGGTTGAAATGAAGTTAAAGCTTCCTTAAGATTGTTCCATTTCTTCTGCAAAATATTAAAATACACTAAAATTTACATGAGATTTTGATAAATATGAATTTTTCTGAAACTTTTTTCGCAACATTGGGACTTTTGTATTTGATTAAAGTTTAATAAAGGCTAATTTCAGAATTTATTTAAATAAATTAATAACTAAAGAAAGAAAGAAGATTTCAACGTTTGGTTGTAAACACAAATGTGGGCTTTAATCATTTTGGACTTTAACCATGCAATCCACAAGGTCATTGTATGCAGCATACAAAGTAACAACTTGTGTATGTTCTACACAATGCTATAGTAACCAATGGTATCTGCTCCTGAGCATAAACATGTCATAGGCGGGGTCGCAATAAGCAGTGACAACAATGACCTTTGATAAAAGGAAAAAAACGAATATGCTGGTGGTATCTTTAGCGCTGAGCGTCGGTTAAGAATCAAGTTATCTCCCACAGGAGACCCTTGCTTATGATAAAAAGCCTCCTCTTTCTGTCCAGTGTATGGAGTACGTGACCGCCTGGAGCATGTACACCGGCCATGTGGGGAGGGAATGGGCAGGTAATATGGGCCATGGTCATGGGAACAAGGACTGGCATGGGGTCTGTCTTGCACTTGCTCTTAGAACAGAGGTTTACATCGAGTACCATTGGAATCGTGATATTTAGCAGCAATAGTTATGGTCAAACAAATTTTGGACTGTCAATCATTTTGATAGGACATGAGAAAAATAAAACATGAATGATCAAGATTTTTTAAATCAGAAATAGGGGAAATGATTTTCCTCGATTAGTCCTTGTATGTCACTCATACCTTTCTAATTAGCAACCAGCGGAAGAACAATGACATTCTGAAAAGCTTGTTAACAATTATTGTTGAAACAACTCAAATTGAAGGAAGTTTGATGAATGACAATTGCAAGAAGTGTGTATTCACCCGGTGTAATCCTCACAGACTTTCAAAAACATTTCTTCAACTCATTGACGACTTGCATGAAAATATTTGTCTCAATGAAAATCTTTTAATGATAAGAAGTTATACTTACACGGTTTATAATCCTGTTTATAATACCAAAAATAACATTGTGGATATTCATATTGCGTTTTTTCCACGAGCTAATACACGCTACCGACATCATTAGCCTAAAGAAATACTTAGCTGAGCGCAACTATAATGAACATCCTGTTTTCAGGTACCCATTTAAAAAATGGGTAGACTAGGTGCAATGTGGATGAAGTTCCTTGCCCAGGGACACAACGCAGGGTTAGACTAATGTCAAAAATTTTCGGTGATTATGATTCGAACCGGGTCTTTTATATCAATCGCTGGTTTTGAATATGATAGACGCATGAACTGACTGAAATTATTATATTATATGTGTTCGGATATAACCTGCCGACATGCATCCACTGAATAACCTTTATATAACAGTCTACTACTGGACGTAAAGGGCATCGATGTTATGTGATTACCAAATCCAGATTTAGCTGTACGTGCCTCAAAACCTATATTTAATCGTTATCCGATAAAAAGACACGCGATGCCACGGTGTTATATTGCGATACGCAATCAATTAAGCAAATAACCAAAATGTAAATTGACCATCAGCGAGTATGATTTTAAAGTTTTTCCGAAGCCTAATCGATAAACATAATAAGCCAGTATCGAACAAAATTAACGTCCCATTAGAATTCCTTTCCATGTCACGGTGCGGTAATCGCATTGCTTAGGAACGTTTTTGTATTGGAATACTCGAGAAAATTGAGCGCTTGATGCGGGGAACACAAATAAGACCAAAGAAGACATAGTGCGGTGTCGATCATCATAGTCCTTAACACAGAGCTCCTCCAAGGAAACACTTAATGAAATTGGACAGTCTGCCTCTGGACTGAAACGCCAGTGTCAGTCAATTAATTAAACCTTTTTTAGAAGCGAAAGTTTTGCTCCTTACCAGTTGAGTTTGGAATGAACATGGCTAATGTGCTGTGACCGTCATTACTGAAAGCCGGGATCGTAGTTTTTTCTTGATATGTTGAGATGAGCACTGCTGGCAATAAATGTCATCTTTTTATGTGTAGTAACATAGAAATGAAATTATTGAACAGGGACAAATATTCTGAAACTTTACATTCTGTATATATACAGTAACTTGAAGTTATACAGTTGTGAAGTTATACAGTAGGAGCGGTAGATTTAAACTGATTACTGTGGTGATACATGATGAAACAACGTATAGAAAGTAATATGGAACACTTTCCCTTATATCAATTTAATAGGTCTACTTTTATGTAGTTGAGTTGAAATGAGTCACTTTCTAGTTCCTTTCCTAATAATTAATTGCATGATTAATCGCCGTTTGTGATAGGGTAATGGATTAGTCCAGTTAGTTATACTATATTTAGTTGCATGATTTCATGTTTTGCCAAAGTATTCTCCGAGCTATATGGCTACGATTTCCAATATGATTTTGAAGCAGAAGCCTTCCATTAAAAGACAAAGAACCACCATAACATACAATTCATATTATAAACATACTACAAGGAAATAAGCGGAAACAGGAAATCCACACACGCAAAGGTCATTAGATGTGAAATATCGTCTTTCTTAGTATTAGATTATTACCTATACCAAAATTACTTCCGCTTAGTTGTAAAGGTCAAATCCATTACCAATATTGTGCCCTTTGTTACGAGAAAGTGAAGACTGATAATGAAGTGCTCTACAAAATCTAATGTGTAGACTGCCCGATAAGCGCATCTGATGAGGCTGACGTAACGAGGCTCTCTGCTGGACCTACATTGTATGGTCTGATAGAACTATAAGGGAATCAGTATACAACCCTATATATAATTGCATATTATGTTAATGAAACGAAATAGTAATCGTATCGTCTTATAGCTCGTTGTGTTTTTCAATTGTAATTGTCATCACCTTGTGCGGTGGAAAGTAATGCTATGGTAACCTTGCGTTTCTGTATATGAAGTGGTATGGTATCCCTGTGTTTTGGAGGTGGAAAGTACTCTCATTGTCGCCGGAGTGGAAAGAAGTTGTAAAGTTTCCCAGCTTTGTGGACATTAACCTTATGGTCTCCCAGTGTTAGTAGTAGTGGTATAGTCATCCAGTGTCTGAAAAGTAGTTCTTTGGTATCCTATAAATTCTTTAAGTAGTGGCATAGTTTCCTAGATTTGTATGGTCTACCAGTGTTTTTGATAACAAATTTGTATTGTTATATTTCCAGTGTTGTTGAAAGTAATGATATATCCATGAGCTTTTGTTGAAGTATTTATATAGTATCCTGGTTGAAAGTACCGTTACAGTTTCTCAGTATTGTTGGAATAGTGTTATAGTCTCCAAGTTGTTGAAAGAAGAAGGACAATGAATCAGTATATTTGAAAGTAGTAATTTCGTCTTTTGCAGAAAGTAGTGGTATCATATCAGAGCTGTGTAGTGAAAGTCATTACTTAATCTACAGTGTTACGGGATATAGCTTTTTGTCTCATTATATTGTATTCTTGAATAGTAAATGTATATAAATAGATTGTGTCCTTAAAGAAAACTTTGTTGTACGGTCTTTTCATTGACCTTTGCGTTCAACACTATCAGTTGAACATACGTCCTTTTCTGTATTTGCATTCAATTAGTAGTGGTAGTATTAATATCAGTAGTAGCAGCAGCAGTAGAAGTAGTATTAGTAGCAGTGGAAGAAGAAGTAGTAGCAGTAGTTGTAATATAAATACACACAGAAACAGATATTAAGTATAGGATGTTCATTTATAAACAGCACTGACAGATGTACACAGTAAATGCATAGTTATTCAACATATCAACCACTGGAAACCTTCAAAGCAAGACAAAAACATTCTCATGGATCCATTAAATTTCACTTGAACACAAGATAATTTAAAAGGATTTCTCTAATGAAGACATTTACAACTCCAACTTGCACTACATAATACCAGCCTCCACCTTACAATATTGATCTAGTGATGATAACTGATAATGCCTTGAGGGATGGAGACAGAAAATCTTGCCCGTGTTCACCTTGACATACCGACACACTTTGCACATATATATGATCTTCTTCAATCTAAATCAGACAGTTAGCCGCACTGCTTGTGGCACTGTCGTTTGGTGTCCACCATGAAATAAGCTTCAAATCCTTGTACACTGCATGTTGTAATGTTGCTAAGTGTCCAACATGATATAAGCTTCATTTCTTTGACCACCACATGTTGTAATGTTGTTAAGTGTCCAACATGTGATAAGCTTCATGTCTTTGACCACTACATGTTGTAATGTTGTTAAGTGTCCAACATGATATAAGCTTCATGTCTTTGACCACTACATGTTGTAATGTTGTTAAGTGTCCAACATGAGATAAGCTTCATGTCTTTGACCACCACATGTTGTAATGTTGTTAAGTGTCCAACATGAGATAAGCTTAATTTCTTTGACCACAACATGTTGTCATTTTGTTAAGTGTCCAACATAAGGTAAGCTTCATGTCTTTGACCACACCATGTTGTAATGTTGTTAAGTGTCCAACATGAGATAAGCTTCATGTCTTTGACCACTCCATGTTGTAATGTTGTTAAGTGTCCAACATGAGATAAGCTTAATTTCTTTGACCACAACATGTTGTCATGTTGTCAAGTGTCAAACATGAGATAAGCTTCATGTCTTTGACCACTACATGTTTTCATGTTGTTACGTGTCCAACATGAGATAAGCTTCATGTCTTTGACCACTACATGTTATAATGTTGTTAAGTGTCCAACATGAGATAAGCTACACGTCTTTGTCTACTTCATGTTGCACTGTCGTTAAGTGTCCAACATGAAATATGCTTCAACTAATTGTCTACTGCATGTTGCACTATCGTAAAGTGTCCAACATGAAATATGCTGTATGACTCATCCACTGCATGTATTGCTCCATTTACGGTAACCATTAGTCGTTAGAGGCTGGTTTCGTTTCGTTCTGTTTGAAACGTGATTGAATGAATAGCATCGTCGGGGGATGGCAGAATTCTTCTCTGCCACTCTTCTTATAATATCAACACTGCTTCGGTCGTTCCATTGAAATATTTCTGATATGTCAGGTATTTACTTGAAGTTTTTAAAGACACATTTCTTTGATGTTATGTTATCTAGGTTATGTATCTTTTTGGTATAGATATGGATTTGGATTTGTATTCAGTTTCCCTTTTTAAGTCTTTGAATTTTTACAAAAACATCGTAAAGTTTTAAAAACAAGGTTTTCAAACAATGCGATGTTGTAAATACAGAGCTATTTAGCTCCCCGTAGACATATATATACAAACAGGCAACATATTTTCTTGTAGAATAAGATGAAATAAATCTTCAGCAAAATTCAATTAAGCTTTCTTCTTTTCTCTCTTAATTGAAGTTTTCGACATGCCATGCGATTACCTTGTCTCTAAAGAGAATTACCACCTACAGCTGCATCCCGAAAGTTTGTTCACATACTTGCTTATCTTAATCCAATTATCATGTATATTGACCAGGGGTCAAAATTTCGAATCAATGTATATATCAACAGCGATAAAAAATCAATGTATATCTACCATAGGAAATAATAAACAAATAATGATATGGCACACCATCAACCAGTATCTACTAATATGGAATACATTGCCTTTGTGTAAGCATTGACTATCTCAATAACACATTATTACAGAAATTGGTACCCGGTTATTCTTAAAGTTGCACAGACTATGTTGTTGGGGTCAAATATGTCAAACTTAAAAATGGTGTTATTTCACAGACAAGTATTGGTTGTTTCTGAAAATTAACATCTCAGTGCTTAGTAGCATAATGACAATAAACAGGAAAAAGGTCGACATTTATGACCGAAAACCGCACAATGGCGCGCCTAAATGACTCAATCGTTACTTTGTCATATGTCATATTTTTGGAAGTCAGGAGATAAATATGCATCTTTAGAACTTGAACTTTAAACAAACTGTGACATTTTAATCAAATTACTAATGTGTTTATAAGAGCGTATTTTGCATATGTGGAATGTATGTGACTGGCCCTCGAAAAATAAATCGGCGATTAAATTTTCATTATCTTGACGTCATAGCGTTACGTCTTTGATTGGCAGCAATATTGCAAATTTAGTATTTATAACATATTGAAGACGTAGAGTGTATTGACATTAAACATTCCATTCCTAGTCTTCAGTTTTCACATTTATTTATTTTCTTTAATTTAAAAATGAAAAACCTTACAAGACCTTGACATTAAATGAAATGATTAGATCAGAAAAAATATCTAACGCATTTGCAGAGAGCTCTAGATATCCGAGTTTAATCAATATTATCGCCCTGTTTAACATAAACAGTTAGACATTTTCCTGATGTAACAAGTATGCAAACATAATTAAATGTTTGTCGATTATATATCTAAAATGCACAGTAGCCGATCTTCTTTTCTCAGGTCTTCGTGCTACCTCAATCTTCTTATCAACACAACTGCTGTTATATAAAATCCTCAATGTTTTAACTAATCTGCAACTTCATGTAACACTGTATGTAGAAGAGGTTAAGAGGGATATAGAATAATGGTAACATTAATAATTTTGGCATACACGGACTGATAGTTGTATAACGGTGCTATCTCGCCCTGCAGTTTTAAGCAGAAGATGCACAGAGCCTCAGGGAATGTGGTAAAGACGGAAGCAACACCGCCCACGTGCCTCCCAACAGCTGCACAAGAAATATGCCCATTTAATGTGATAGCTTCCTGATAACCATACACCTGTACGGTACCCCGCGTAGTCTCTCTACACAGAAAACTCCCCACTGTTATACATTCCTTCATTATCTCCTATATTGCACGTTTGTCGGGCTATTTGAAAAATAAAGAGGTTACTATACGACCTTCTGTGTAATAACATTTTCATTGAAAGAGGTAATGATTTGGTATATTACGAGCGAAACATACTTTGATCCAAATCATTTACTATTTTGATAAAGTTGTATCATATTGAAGTAACGTCACTGTGACGGCACAGCTGCCATCTTTTGCGACGTCGGACGTACATTTCCTAATTTCAGTTAGTATGCGCCCGGACACTTATTTTCAACACCCCTTGATCCCCCGGCGCTTATTAGAGGCCCAGCGATTTATTTCAGATATTGCCTTCAATTCTTTAGACACGGTGCCAATTTTCTCAACTATCCTTGATCCTCCGGTGCCTATTAGAGGTACTACGGTAGTTTAATGTCAGCAAATAAATATAACACCGCATTATCCTGCATGGGGAAGTAGTGATGAGTGTTTGACTTTTATTACCTTTAGAGAAAAACCGCATTTTACGTATTGATCATTAGTAACCTGTCTTAGTATTAAGGTGAGCAAACAACCAATGTGATGGTTTCAAAAGGTTTACACGTTTCTATTAGTATAAAGTGCTAAAATGTTTCTGTAAAGCAATCACTTACATACCCCGACGTACACAATAGGACAGAGGATTTGAATTGTGTGAGAAAACTTTTAAATGTGGATGACTAAAATCCCTTTCAGTACCTCATAAGATGAAAAAGCTCTTGACAATACCCCATCCACAAACAAATCGGCGTGAACGCATCCATGATAATGTCTTTCAACCCGTAATCTGCTTTCCATGGTTTCATATTCCTGATGTTCCTCAGAACTCTTAGCTACTTTGTTTTCTGTTCTATAAAGTTATTTCTCTCGCGATATCAAACAATACCCAAGTGTTTTCCTGAACAATTGCAGTGTTTGTGACAGCCCGACTATATTCTTCATCCTACCATCTTATCTTGATGACAAAGGCTTCAGCTGAAAACATAGAATTCACCAGAAACCATAGTATAGATCCGGAAGGCTATCTTCAGTTGACACTTCTTAGACAGTGAGAGAACAGCCATGGGGGTGATGAACATGGTTTTTACATTACCTATCAATATCTGTTTGAACGTACGTACGTAAGACATTTTAAACTGATAAGACGTTGTTTCTGTTTATATGCTAAACGAATCATTAACATGAGACATCCGTTAACTTTTGACCAGTATTGTTATTGTAACTTCTTATCATTTGATATTCTTCTGCAAGTGCATGAGATCGACATACCAGAATAACCTTGGTTCGACGTTTGAAAAATGGCCATCAATTGAAGCACTTGCAACGACCAAGAGAAACAAGGAATTATTTGTGAAACTCCGCAACAATGCATCAATGGACAGATAGGAAAATGTTAGGCATCTTATTAATCTTGAGGCTGCGAATAGTGATCGGAGGTGGGGCAGACAAACGTAAGCCGGGCTGGTTTTCCGAAATGAGATTGGCATCCCAGTAGTACCAAACATGTTTCATGTGCCGCTCGAAGTGTGGATAACCACACATGGAATCTCAGAAGATTAGAGAAATGTTATTGACAGCAAATTACTGTCTAGCACGGCAAATTTGATTTGGATATCCCCTGCTGCAGTAAATCAAATTACGTCCACACACAGTCAGACCCGATGCCTATTCGTCACGCAGAGAAATGCTATCCACGGTATCACCCCTTTCAATTTCTTACCTAAAATAGGATTTCATTACATATCCTTGGAAAAAAACAACATCTGATGCAAAACTGTAGATGAAAGCTGTTTAAGTTTGGTATTAAGTAATTATATTAGGCAGAAAATTAGCACTTCCTTCGCTCGTCTTCTAACCGAGACCACAGACAAAATTCACTTAAGAGGAAAATTGAACATGTGGAAGTCAAAATCAAATTAAATGATAATAAGCATTCAATAAAATATGCCATGGGTCAACATCATCTCATGATGTAATTCATTTCGTTTCTATAATACTTTTTAAAGAATGTAAATTGCCAATCAAGATGTTCCTTTTTGCACTGTTAACCAAACAGTATACATTGAACTTGAAGTAAAACCAAAAGCACCATAACTTAATTATCACAACGCTCGTATAATAAAGTACATTTAAACCCAAGAATGAAAAATAATAAGTGACAATTTTTCAATGTATTACATGTCTACAAGTATAACTTTCCTCGGTATTCTTATGTCTGTGACGTCATTAAACAACTGACTGTGACGGCACTGCAGCGGGCCGTCGCAAGATAAGCAGGCCGTTTTGTGGATGTTTCCTCGAAATTGAAGAGAGTGGGTAATAAAGACATTCTTACACTCAGATGTGTGTCATATTACATTTACGAAACTCTAAAAACATATATTGTGTATAACCCTCGCTTTCGCTCGGGGATTTAACGAATCAAACTCGTTAATGTCACATGAAGACTGCCTCGGGTAAAAACTCTTTTCAGTAGACTACTTTTCTTTATACATTTACAAATCTGTACAAGATAACGTAAGGTCTAACAATTGTATATTATCTCTAAATAATACTACAGTTCAGTACTGGCTATCGCAAAGTCATGTTCACAAATACGCTACATGAAGATAAAAAAGGCGCGTCAAAGGTAATGTGATCTGTTTCCTGTTATTCACGATACTGTGATCAATATGAGGCATTGACATCCAAGTAAATGTCCAAAGAAATAAGTTCTGATTTATCTTCTAAGTAAAGTTTAACAACATCCAGACTTTATGTGCGGGAATAAGGGCAAAAATGGTATATCCAAAATCAAAGTTGAACGCGAGCTGACGTTCAGAGAAATAGAATTATTTTCAAACGAAAGGTCTTATCAAATTTCAATAGCACAAGCCCTACCATAACTTCCATCAAAACATAACTCATACGTAGTTTTAATGGAAATATCATCACAATGCATATGAGCAGATATGGTATGTCAATATGTTTATTGCAATATGCATTGCCAATATAACATATTCTCAAACTTCAACGTCATGAAAGGTAACTGTATTTTTCAGTGGCCACATAGTAATATCAAAACATCAATACCCCGACATCTACAATCCGCCGTTTCATCAAGACAGCAATTGATACAGGGTTGAAAGCCATAACGAAATAATGCATACCAGAAAATGGGAAAGATGGTATGTCCAAATGCAACCTAATTAACAGAGTTCAATCCGGGCAAGTACTGAGGGCAATGATATGATTTTCAACAACCGAAAATTCTCATCAATATATCAATAATACCTAAAATCAGACGTTCCGTCAAGTTCCTAATTGATACAATGTTCAATGCCGTAAGAAAAACAGTACATACATGGACCCATAGGTGTTCAAGAAAACAGTAATACGAGCAACTGGGGACCTGTCTAGACGAGTTATACGCCATTTCGTAGATCGATGGTGAGTCCACAATATGACTCCTCTGGTAACGAGACGGTGCGTGGAGATGCTTCTGGTTTATATGCTTGGCGTGTTCTTGCTCTTCAAGGTTTTCCGCTAATACAGCGCGATTTGGACTGATTCCGAGCCGAGGACTGTATACATACTAATGTCTCTGTAAGGAGTGTTTGGGCTGGATCAGTCAATGACTAGTACGTGTGGTGAGGTGTCGGTCAGATAATGATCCCCTCGCTGACACCAATCCTGGTCCTGTTCACTAACGGCCCCGATTGTATTCATTACGATACGTGATTCGTGAAACAATTATGTCTTGATTAACGAAAGTAGAATAGAGTAGGTTAACATATCATTTGTACTATATTTGTAGCAAGCGGCCTATTCGGAACAGATGTACATGCTATGTTTTTAGCAAACTATGCGTTTGGTAAGATAACCTTACATGACATAAATATGGTTAAAATTTACGTATTTTTGTATGTTTTAGTAACGACACATTGTGTACATAAATCTACGTTTACAAGGAACTCTTAACACGCATCGATATGAGCACCCGTATGTCTCATTATTCCAGAATAGCGTTTGGGTATCTCTCTGACGGCCTACTAACCCACACTCCTAACACTGTCAACGTCGTTCATAGCAACACACTGAGAACACTGATGAGGGCTCGACACTGCAGGAACTTTGTAGTGCGGTCAACACAGAACGTCTTCATCAAATGTAATAAGCATTACCTATCGAATCAATATGCATTTTTAGGGAGGAAAGTGATAAAGATGATCTTTTAAAAATGCTTGTCACTTTCAATACATCAAACCTTTCATGATTCTCGCCATTAATTTTTCCTTTACAAAACATTGCTTATATCACATTGTATTCGTTATATGGCACCCTTGGACATTTAAAAAAATGAATATAAATCATTCATGAACAAAACTAATATTCAGATACGCCTTTAGAAATTCTTGTCATTTTCAATATTTCAAACTCTCCATAGTCTACAGCATACACGTTTTACAAGGGAAGACTGCTTTTTATCACACTGTAATCTTTTTGCCATTGAACCCCGGGACATCTAACTTGACGTCAGATATTACCAGCGGAATGCTTTAAAACACGTGTTCAAGGCCCAACAAAAATGAGCAGTCAGCATTGATCTTGATGTGACTGAATTCTCACCGCAGTGTGATCTGCCCCCAGTTGGGAGCGAACCAGAAGCCAGCACTCTGCGCGCAGTGATGTATAAAACAGTAGTGTAAAATCAATACTTAAATCTGACATGCTGCGAAAAGTGGAACTCGCAAAAACATTTGCTTAAAACAGAACAGTGTTTGTGTTTTTTGGTTTTGATTTGATGTTTCTTGTGGCGTTTTTTCGAATGAAACATCACATTATACGTGATCTATAAAAAAAAGTACGCCACATGAGAGACTTTTTTCCCCTCAATATCAGAAAGATGTGACATGTGTTTTTCACTTCCGCTCTTAGTTGATGATTTGTTAAAGAAGACAGCCTTGTTTAATCTTTCATTGATACTGTGAAATTTAATTTGATAGATGTATATGACAATCAAATAGTTATTATCTAATTTGATCACTTGGTGACAAAATTAAAATTTAAAAAAATTTTTTCTTCCAATAGGGGAAATGGCAACACAAATCACAGTAAATGATGGCCTTACTAAGCATGTTTGTAGGCTAAGGAAAACATAGGCATTATTTAGAAATAAGGCAAAAAAACAAGACAGAAAAGACATCAGTTCTCGTAAACTGTCAGAGAAGAAAACTTGTGGAGTGAATGGGCGGTGCCATAAATACGCGACTATTGTGTACGGTTTGTAACTGGCATAATACTCTGCACATTCTACTGGCCATAACGTCATTCAAAAGCTTGAATGCATTGGATCTAGAGCATTCTAAGTAAGAGTTTTTACCTTTTGTTCCTTTAAGGTTATTTCTTACTGTATCAAGCAATGTTTAAAAGTTAAAGGATTTATTTCTATCGTTTACTCATTTATATATTTAACAGAATTCATATCATGTGTGGCCAAGTATCTTAAAGGTTCCTACCTGTTGTATAGATCAGCATTTAGTTATCTACTTTGATAAATATTTTTCATATCTTGGAATTGGATAATGTTTTCCCAGGATGATCGAGAAATCACGGTCATCAATATCCACCGCCAGATTGGTTCTTATTATAACTCACAACATTCTCCTAAATGTCCTAAATCAAGAAATGAGTACGGATTGTATGTCTCCCGCACAAAGCAGTTGTTTACATTGACTAGCTAGTTAAATCCGAGAGGTAAGCCTATACATTAGCGCATCAACAAAGACTTCTAATAAAAGCTTTCCCATTGGAATATACCTCGAACATAGTAAAACATCCGAATTCAGGAATTAATAATTGTGCTCTATTCATTTTCAATCGGCATCAAGCTATTGATTTGATGCCCTGAAGCCATACACTAAATTTCGTTATCCTATCTTAAACGGTTTCTGAGAAAAGCTATCCTTTTCATGATTATCATGACTATACTAGAAGACATCCAAGTTACAAGCTCGAAGGATCAACGCATCCTTCTATACGTCCCTGCTTTCAAAAAGGTAAAGACGGAATCAGGTCAATTACTCTGCAAGAAATAATTTCGTCCATCTTATTTTCTAACTCAATCAAGTTACTGATACCCTTAGGCAATGAGCCGAATTTGGTTATCTTGAACGGTTTCTGAGAAAAGCTGCCCGCTTTAACTCCGAATGACGGTCAGAGCTGAAACATGTGCCTCCGTTCCACTTCTTGGCAGGAGACAAAAAAGGTGGGTGTCTTGTCATTATCGGATACATGTTTTGTCCGGATATGTGCCAATGTAAAATAGGTGATAGCTAGAATAAAACCATAAGAGAGAGAACCTGAAAATAAAGATTAAAGGTTGCTTCAAACGACACTGTTTCACTAACTACGGAATAAAAGTTGGAAATGTATTTTAATCTCTTTCAAAAGATGTGTACGCCTAATTGACATAAGTTGTACGTTTGATAACTTCTTACCATTTAACTGTAATATAAGGTTACTCTAAAGGCTACAGTCCGACAGTTGATTTACAGAAAAGACGTACGGGAGACGTGCTCAATCTTTGCGTTGAGGTGCTGATGGAATAAAATGTCTATGAACTTATAAATGGCCTGCGAATAGAAAGTTATTTTTGACAGCAATATTGACCTAAACCTGTAGAAGGATTTAGCGCATGCCAATTCCGATATTTGATAAAACGTTCAGAATACAAAATCAGGTATATTCGAAACTCATTGTTTCATTGATTCGACTGACATCGAAAGTGTCGTCTCAGCAACGGAGGTACCTACTTTTCAAGAGACCAATGTATCGGCTTCGAAGGCGCAGACATTATGTTTTGTTTTCATGTGACACGAACCATTTGCGCCGAATTTGTACTTATTCTACACGTCATTAATTGCATGATATTTGTATGAATAAAAATGTCACAAATCATCAAAATTATACCCAATCCATAGATTAGATGACAAGTCTCAATTTGTGGTAGCAAGGCTAACATCAATCATAGCCACGATGAATGGCCTATAAGTGATCGGGTTTGATTTTGATGAATGTCCTCCTTTTGTCAAATTTCAAATCTAATGTTATTTCAGTACAATCATCAGTTAAATGTTTCAAATAGATTTGGAAATAATAATGTATAGATAACACGTATGTACAACATTTTAATTGTTTATTTTTTCGAAGCCAACCAAAGTTTTTCTAGCTACATATCAGGCACTTAGTAACCTCATTGCAACAGTTTATCAACTAACCAAAACTGCCAATAAGCGCAATAGCTTGATACAGCTTTAATTGTATTTGCCATCCTTGGCTTATACATATAAATGATGAATACTTTTCACAAAACAACTGACCTAGATGTCCAAACATCAATCTACCTAGAATATCACTTGTGGTCAGATTTTGACATTCAACGTTAATCCCATTCAAGAAACAGTTCAATGAAATTAGTTCGAGTATTGTCTCAAACATCAATAGAATGTCGTAGCTCCTGAGCATCAATTGTTCGCGTAGAGTGAATGGATTATGCCGCGTAGGAATATCGCTTGGCTTATCAATGGGCTTAATGAAATGATGATGTAGTGGTGATTGGCCGCCCCAGCAAGGTGTCCGAGGAGGTTCCGATGACCTTGTCTCTCTTCATTAGGAAGGGAGAGAGCATTCAACGCTGACCAGCTCTTTGGCTAACTCTTGTCAACCTTCCATACTGCAGTCTTTATTTTGCCTGCTTCTAGCATAGCAACCTTTTAGTCTTGCTGAGCCTGATATTGGTTAAGATCCTTTATCATTTTCAAGTGGTGATGCAAATAGAAGAGTATTAAAATTTTGTCTCGAGCATTAAGTACAGTTTGAAATTGACATAGAGTGACCTTAAAAAACGTTCAACTGGCTTTCCTCGTTAAAAAGGCCATCTGTACTGATCTTAGTTCAAAAGGCCTAACTGAAATTCATCCAAAAATCACAAATCTCAGGCAATGTTTTCTAAAAAAGGAATATCGAGCAACAACCATATCTATAAATGTTCTGAAGCCGAAATTACTCGCCCCATTTAAAACCACCGCCACAAATATTGTCTTTAAGATTTCCCCTAAAGGTGGTATGAGACAGCCCAGGTACATTGTCCGGTTTTCGTTTCACTTGAAGCTTTCTTTTATCACCATGCTGAACCCTCGAGCAATAAAATAGTAATGTTCAGGAGAAACCAGTACTTCTAGAAAAAAAACCACACCTTAGACTTAAACAACATACCCATTTTCCCATAAGAAAACGTAATATATCGAAATATATCTTGCTGAAGACACCGAACTTTATTTCGTATAAGAAAATATTCCTGATTGATGTAAACATTTGGAATGACATACACTGACAGCGTATGGTGATTATTGTAGTCTCTTAAGTATCTTAAATATATTTGACACTTATTGAATAATCAAGTTCCAAATATTGTTTTATAGTGAACTTAACCAGGAATTCAGTTCACCAAAATAAAAGTGTTTGCGTAAATATATCTACATGAAAGTCAAACACAAAAGGTCTTAAACGTTCTACTTGATTAATGTATTCCAAAGCAGTTAATAATAATAATTAAACTCAGCAGTAGTTTTATCCAGAATTTGATATATCAGATGTGATTAAAGTCAACCTTACTTTCAAAATTCTGATTTATGTTCACAGAAAGGGATTAATGTGCATGACGTACTCTTTTTACAACTCCCTGTATCTAAAATAGCCTTTGAAATTGTTTCTCATCCCTGCTGTACCAAGTGCAAGTTGCAGATTGTCTCTAATTTAATATGATCAAAGGACTCTGCTGCCTTCTGACTTCCATTGATATTTCCAGAATTCGAGTCATCTGTTTGGCTCAACATCACAGGTACTGGATATAATATCAATCAAAGCACAGTAAGATGCTTTCTGATTAAGTTGGACAATTATCAAAATTAAACATTTTTGAAGATTTTGTTGAATTTAAACCAACAGTCCCTAAGCCGCCTTAGCGAAGATCGAAATAAGGACATCTTTAATGGCAAACCTCATGCATCGTTAGAAGAAAGATCAACTTTAGAAATGTTCTGTGGTCGGTGCAAGAGTGATGAACAGGGCAGAGATTTTTTAGAAAATAAGTTGGGGTTTGAATAACATTATTGGAGACAAGCAAATGATGGCATGAAAGTGGAAAGATAAAGTCAAAGAGAAGCTTGCTGATACAGGTAGAGTGCAAAGTTGATTGATCACAATGCGATGTGTTCTCGCCTTTTCCCGACCCGAGTCCATCAACTCGTGCATAGCGTGCTTCAGATTCGTGTATTTAATTA
Organism: Phorcus lineatus; assembly: GCA_921293015.1. NCBI lineage: Eukaryota > Metazoa > Mollusca > Gastropoda > Trochida > Trochidae > Phorcus > Phorcus lineatus. The sequence goes on from OV121081.1 coordinate 54,319,146, forward strand.
AAAGACAGCATGGTATCGACAGATTGCCGACCCCTCCGCATGTCACCTTGACGGCGCCCCAATCAAGGAAACTGCATCTGAGTCGAGAAAGGGCTGATTAAAGTTGTTATTGGACTCTGACCAAAGTGCCCATAGACAACTCGTCCTTTTCGACCACAAAGCCTGTGATAATGACAAGCCCTTTCTATCGTATCATTACTGCAGACACTGCCGCAAGAATGTTATCATTGGTGAGGCAAAGCATCCTTTGTGCTTACCAGACGTCTTCACTGCCTTCATAGATTAGAAAAGACCCATAAGTTTCTTCTGCAAAAAGCCAATCGATCCCGTGGACTCTGTGCTTGGCTAAAGTTTCCCATGAGGAACAGACGTTGTGTGGGATACTTTGTATCAGTTTTATTCATAAATCTAAGCTTTACAAAGTCTAAACAGAGTCTCTTAATGAATTCCTTTGAGAAAAACTAAAGTGTGAGACGAAACCTTAACATATTTACGGTGGGACTAAACGGCATATTTATGCAACCCGACGTCTTAAAGGACGCTCAAAATGAATACATATAGGTATGGACAGTTATTCAACAATCTATCTTTTTGCAAGATATAATTTCGTCATCGCTTTCACCCAATGATATAAGGATCAACAATTGCTTGTAGTGTGATGTTCAAAATTCATTTCAAACATCTTGGGAAATATCAAAACGATCAGATTAGTGTGATGTTTTCAATAACGTTCATTATTTGGGGATCACGATGTAAGTACCTTTAACATATTGTTTTCTGATCGGGACACAAAACGCAATCAGTACTTAAAAAGCCATGTGCGAGAAAAGAATCAACAGTTTGTTAATGTACAGACAAATGGACGAAAGTAATTAGAGACGACCAGAATGTAGAATACCTGCAAGCTACTAATGGCATCTAACACGTACTAATGCCTAAGTCATTCTCTCATCTCGCTTTTCTTGTGCATTAGGTAAATTCTTGAGTTAACTGCAGACGCATTTATCGGACTTGTCTTAGAGGAAACAACTACATCAGCATCGACTGAGTCTTGGTGGGAGTTACAGAGGCTTAAACTGTCGACAGTGAAGCAGCGCTTCTGTCTACCGAACATACAGTGATCGGTATCACACCCAGCCCAACACGACGATCAGTCAAACAGTATTGTCTTCCACAGATCTGACCACACCAAAATCAGAGTGGTCAAATTGAGGTCAATTTAGGAGATAGGCAATAAATAATGCAAAAGTGGACTATAAAAGTTTTGACCGTGTACAGGATTTGAAACGCTTTAGCAGTTTTGAAAAGATGGCATGATTAATTAAATAGTTGTAAGACGCTGTTATGTATGGTTGTAAATTGTTGGTTTAACATACATGTTTGGGATAAGTGTTTCAGACGAATGTTGAGAAACCAATTGCAGCCGTTGAATAAAACAAAATGTTATGAAAATCTTAACATGAATTACGTGAAGATCATAATTATCACTTAATCCTCTGCTTGTTCTCCAATAAATGTCTTGTTAGCATAAAACACATTGTTTTTCCATTAGCGGATAGCAAACCAATTGTTGATCAAATTTACAAAAGCACATAAACGTAAAAAGCTTGAGGAATAAACACTGACAAATATCCTTATCTTGGCCCTAGGTTACACCATAAGAACACATTAAGTCCGCGCAAGAGAAATGTGACCGATATATTACATCCTTATTTGTCATCATTAGTGCATTTGAGCCGAGCAAGTCGTGCTCTAGAGCACAAGGTTCTACTTGATGACAAATGGAAACATACTGGAGGAGATGTCTCATGCTTTCTAACAATCTTTACCCTTGTGCTTTGCATAAATTTCATTTACAGCCGATTTTGGAGATGGTTCATTTGCAAAGCTCGTTAAACAGAGTCATTTGTCATGTAAGACGCCAAACCAACCTCTGTCGGCCTCAACAGCTCTTGGCAAAAGTTTTCTTTTGACAAATCAGATGTTTGAAAGCAATTAGCATAACTGATCATGAAATCCATCACATTTCATTACGCATAGTTGAATTTGATAAAAGTTCAAAAATCGAAATATGAAGTCTCTGTCACGTGTAATAAATTGACCTGTCAGGGAACATTCACTTCACTGCTTACTCTAAATTTGCATTAATCATGGAAAAGCATGAAGGCTTCATTGCATGTTACAATGATGGATAACGAGTGAACTCTAATTACATCACGAATAATTTTTCTACATAAAACCATATTTCTCATACTGTTGGAAGTGAGTTACACCAAACCAGAAGCTGTTTCTGCATGACACATGCCAAGAGTGATGAAGCACTCCCCTAATACAATAACTGTAACCATATTAACAATATGGTGAAGTAAATTAGGTTCTGTTGTTTTAAGCCTGTCTACAGAAGGATAGGATACTAGCTGTTTTATGTCAACAATCTTTGATGTTTCATTTCACCAAACAAAATTAAATGAAAACATGAAAACTCGTTCAATGTATTTCAACATTTCAACGGCAAGCGATTTCGACATGTATTACTGGCATTGCCTTTGCGAATTATCAATAATTTGACATGGTGAACTGATTTAAAAACCTGTCTTAAAATTTAACAGTTGCCAAATTCATCAAACTTTAACAAAAACGCCAGGAATTAGAGATGGATTTATAATGAATAGTTGAAACTTATATATAAACATAATCAATCATATTTACAAAATTAATTAGATAAGTCACATATATATGTCTACCATTCAATCTTATCAGTAAATAATTGTTCATGAATGTGCGTTCGACGCTTTTCAATCAGTGTTAAGCCTTCACCGGATTTTAGGAAGTTTCTAGAGCACTTTCGATATTATCTCAGTATTCTTAAACATCATTTAAAAGCATGAACACTGAAGCGATGCTTCTATCTTCATAAACATTCCATGAATTTTCTTCTGCACGTTTAGGCCGATATGAGATGCATAAAATATGTAAGGTGCAACCTCTAGTTCGGATGCTCAAACCATTGGAAGATTACAGTTCTGGAATGTAGTGACGGTTTACCTCTATTCAATAGTTTAAGCACGTGCCAATATCTCCAAGTATCGTCTGTATTGCTATATTTGTTTAACACATGGCCAAATAAGTAGCTCATATAGCCCATAACTTCCAAACAAAAAACGCCACCGCTGGGGTGTCAGAAACCATAGGTCTAAAGGTGTTTCTTGGTTGGACATTTGATTTGATTGCGTGAGATTAACTAACCATCGGCTAGACAGACATTTGATTTGATAGACAAACAGGTATTATCATAAGCTCTTATGGCTTTAATATTGTAGTGATATTACTTAAAGTAATGGTTACTATATGCTTTATGCCTGTTTACCCATCTGTGTATTATGTTTAGTGATGTCCACTATATTGTATATTTTGAATTAATCCGCGTGAAATAATTGCAGTTTTTCAAATAATGATGTTTTCATTTTCAGATGTTGCTAGATTTAATGGGAAACTTCAAACTTCATTTTTGATTAATACTTGGTTTTGCAGAATACCTCATAGTAAGGAATATACATATGGCTTTTTAACATATTTCCAATTTTGTTTGAGCTCCATGGGGAACTTCAGATTTACAGACATATTAATGTGGTGGGTCACTATTAAATCGATAGGGTACATCTGTCATGTTCTCAAAGACACCATTCATTGTGGTCATCGTAATGGTCATAATGAATGTCATCAATTAACGTGTAATGAAAGCAATAAGAAATCGATATACTATTCAAACGAATGATGAAACTGATTGGCGTTTTATGATGTTACCGCCTTCGACTAAGAATCGCGTAGCTTTGAATTAACTGTCGGAAATTTCGATTTTCATTTTTAAAATTTGGTTTTGTATCCACCCCCCCCCCCCCCCCCCCCCCCCCCCCTTATAAAGTATAAAGTTCTTCTAGCCACTCAATATCATAGCTTCAATTTCCTCCAAGAATGCTCAAAGATTTTACGACTTGTAAATAACACTTTTGGTCCTCGCAAAGCAAATGTTGAATTGTTCAATCTTTTGAAACGTGTTAGCCAGACTTCTTGTCCCAGCTTCCAATTGACATTTCCAGAATTAACCCCTGATTAGATAGGAGGGAGACAAGTTAGGGGAGTTTCTTTCCGCCTTGGGTTGAGACTTTATCAAGAAACCCAATCTATATGATTACTTATCGATGCAGATGGGGAACTATAGAAAACCAGTAACATGTTTGTGTCCTTTCAAACTGTCTACCTTCATCTCCCCGACGGGAAGTATTACTGGACCACTTTCCTTGAGATTACCGCTAAATATAGGAGGAAACTCGAAACTGTCAACATGATAGGGCAAATACCAAAGAGATAGACAAAACAATCTTTTTTCTCATCACGATGGCCTTTTGATGGCATGGATTAAGCTTAATGAGATTTGCCCAATTACTAGTCCCGGTAGAACGAAGACCAGTAAATACCTTGTGGCTGGACCGCTACACAAAGACACAAATTGCTCTTTTAACTTGCTTTTGTCTCAATTTACCGTTCATGTAGTTAGGGGAAAGCTGAAGGCAAAGGACGACGATAAATTGTTCTTTAGGTCTTTATTTGACATTCAACTTCTAAAATGCCACTCAAAGATATGTTCTTCAGAGATTTATTTCAGAGACAATAAACTGGTTTCAGTGGCCATAAAATGTACTCTCAGTCTTTGTCATGGAATCGCTTCTAAGGAATATATGTTATTTTCTCTGCCTTATAAAATGTCCAAGTGTGTAATAAACTTTTATTTGAAAGTTGCCTAAAAGTATTCAATTTTACATTGTTGCACAATATTCCATTATATTTCTAAGTTTAAACTGAGTGGAACATGCGGACGAAGATAAAATGTTAACTGACTTAATGATTGATGAATACTTATATGCCTAAATTCCTGTAACATAAACTTCACTCTTGAAAGCTTTTCTCTTATAAGTGCAAAAGCACTTATGATATATATCCAGAAAGCAAGTTACTCATTTCAGGAAAAATTATAATGACGTTGCTCCTGCTGATAATCACGAGCTGCCTCTTGAAAAGCACGGATGTAGCTCGCATATCATCACAGGGGGATACCTACACAATACAAATGCAAACATAAAACCCACGTGGTCCTGTCTACCCTATCCAATGTATGTTTCTTCTGAGGTACGACCACCGCTTGAAATCTTCAAGTCTCGAGGGCATGTGGAGGAGCAAAGTTTAGAGTAGGAAGGCGATGTATACGTTTTACATTCCCTATCTTGATGAAGCTGTGTTAGTTTATCAACTCTAAGAGGTGACAGACGGGTGCATGATCAGTGGTGAGAGATACCAGGTCTGTTTGTGATTGTTAAGAAAGATGTAAAGAGATGGAATATGCTTACCTGAAGTTACTACAGGGATGTATAACCCAATTCCCCACTTTCCTGTGTCGCATCTTCTCTTTCAACAGTGCATTCTTATTTCCGAATAACTTCATGGCGAGTTTATTATCTGAGGGCTGAAAGAAAGTTAATATCTGTACTTTCAAGAATGTGGTTGGACTGGGTTTCTGATCTCCTGATGTACTATCCGCAGAATTAGGGAGTAATTCCTCCTTTGGTGTTCCATACAGACTAGTCTCATCTCCCAGGAACTGAACCTTGTTCTCATTCTTGTAATTAATTTCCGGGCTTAGGTAATCACTGACCACCGAATCATCATCAGAGTCCAATGTAATCGTGATGGAAGGGTTCGTATTGTTGCTTTGATGCGTACTTGGCATAGTAGGTTCTGGTTTTTCGGTTTCTATTCTCTCTGCCTTTGACCCTACATTGAGTCTTTTCAGTTTCAAACTTGGCACGCGGCGAGAGGGCCGAGGTGGCGTGCTGTGAGCCATTGGATGCGTCCCGGAGCGATGTGCGCTCCCATTGGCCGGCTTGCAGTACTTGACAGAATCGGAGCGCACCAGTTTAGGAGAGGCCATGTGGGCAACTGCTCTCTCCGCGGCCGCTGCTGCTAAGCTGGCGGACGAGTCTTTCCGTCTCTTCTCCGAGTCCCTCCGGTGTGGATACTCATGTGAGGAGTTACTGGATCTCCGCACAAGAGGAGAGGAGCGTGGAGTAACCAACTTAGGTGAATCTTCCAAAGAACTATTGCTTCCATCTCTCTCCCTTTCACGCTGAATCTTCTCCTTACGCTCCTCCCGATCCCGAGCCCTCGGACTTGCATCCGACCGGAGAGGGTCGGACGGAGGGGTCCGGGGACCCGACATCTGATCCACGGACGGGCCTCGATGGATGTTCCTGAAAAGAGAAAGGCAATCAATAGATCATCCCCACCTTCATTGATTAACCATTGTCCCATTCTACATATTTAATGTAACACCTTAAGCAATTGACATGCGTGTAATTAGGGTCGGGATGCAATGATGTCACGCTGTTGGCTCCTATACGATAAAAAATACTGGCTATCAGGAAGAGCATTGTGCAGTGTGCAAAACGGATGCTCTTAAACTCGCCTTGAGTTGGAATACCTCTATCGACCTTGTATGGGAAATCAATACACTGTTAGTGAAACTCGGTGTATGAGCTTTACATATCCCAAAAGTACTTGTCATCATAGACCACTGTCTCGTAGGCACAGATAAAGCAAGCACACTTATGTCCGAGTCCGCCTACAGACCGCTGGGACTGGCTAATACTATTGCGTATTTTAACACGCAATGACAATGACTTGCTTTGTTTGACTGCTCATCACTTTCTCTTTATATGGCTTCTCAGGTGTATAGTGTTGCGACATTGCTAATGTAAGTAGATACTAAATGGCTTTACGAACAGCATTGGTGATAGACGTCAACACAGCATCAAAGCACGCGCGTACGGTTGTATTTATATTTAATTTTGATTTCAAGTTTTCATTGTCTTGTGAGTCATATTATGTTAACGACATACATTCCGTTCTTTTTCGCCAACCTACTTACACCAAAAATATGTTATGTAAGTTTTCTAGTCCAACATTCACATATATAACCAAATATAATTTTGCCATAACAAAGTTATATGAAAAACAAACAAAATTCCCTTTTTGAAGTGTGTATTGCAGGAGATGCACCAAAACAGCATCATTCAGTATACTAATTTGGTTTCTAAGTAGAGTATCAGTAGAATGAATTAAAGACCAAAAGCCAAACACCTGGAAAGGAATGTCGAGAAGTTCACCACATTTTCAAGTACAATCCTGCACCTAGCCGAGGCATCTTCAACTCTCGGGTCAGTAGGTTTGGTATACCCTCCCGGGTGAAGTGTTAATTGGTATTTTATAATTTTCTGTGATGTGAGATATTATTTTGGATATGAGGAGTCGACTGTGGAAGAGCGAACTTATTCTAAAAGAATGACGTTTAGGGGTGCTTACTTTTAACTTACTCTAACAGAAGTTTAAAATTGTTATATTTTACTCAAACCGCAAGATGTAAGTGTGATATTACAGATAAGTAAAATACAAAATTGTCATCAAGATTCATATACAGTTGACATCGTATAGATATAAGCTTACTTTTCATAAGAACAACATATTCCTTATCATGTTTAACACTGTAAAAATCAACTCTGAAAGGCAGTCTAAATCCGAAATAAGGAATTAACATAGACGTAGAAACGTAAACGATAAGTAACCCAATTGACGCAGTAATTTAACAGAATTTTGAAGAACGTTTTATAATGAAAAGTTCGATTGAAGTCCGCGAGAATATTGATAAAAATTCAAAATTGAAAATGGTATTAAAAACAAAAACTGATCATATTACCGTTGTATCGTCAGTGGACTATCGATTTAACAATTAAAGAGTTCTGACTTGCAACCTTTCAATTGGCAAGCATTAGGGCTAGGTCAAGCCAACCCCTCAGACAACGAATGATACCATCTTATTCGAAATCATTTGAACCAAGTGAATACCGAAAGGACATAATCGATACGACGAAGCAAGCGATTGGTCATCTGGGAACACTTTAATAGCTGCACCAAGTTCATTGCTACGGTCAGATCAGGTGCACGAACTTTATATTGCGTGTATTGCGCAAAGTTCGCATGCTTCCTCTTATAATTATGCCAGTAATTTCAATCTTGTATCAATTAATGTTCAGTATGCTTGACCTTGCATGAACCACCAGTAGGCAGAGTACGCGAGATGAATCAGGTTATAAACTGTGCATAGCGCTTCTTGTTCTGGAACAAAATATTAATCAGCAAGATAAGATTAACAACTTCTTTATTTCACAATAGCCATGTTTGGTATAGATTCACATGTTTTTTAAAGCATATTGGTAAAACAATATATATATAAAAAGGTGAAAGGTCGCACGTGAAGTAAATGTGAGATGAGGTGATTAGGGTTTTAACGCCTGCTGCTAGTATGATTACAGGGAGAAAGCCTCTAACAATAATGTGGCTATTTATTGAGGTGGAACCTACGATCATCGGCTGGAACTAGCGAACCATGGGTGGTACTGCGCTGAATTTCAGTGTAGCATTGCACCAAAACCTTACTGTATATAGAATAGTCGTCTACTATAGACAAAATTGGCGTGTCTTTGGCGGGATTTGAACCCCGGACCTCTTGAACCGGAGCCAACGCGCTACCACGCTTAAATCACTGGCAATGAAAAACTACTTTTGTGCAACCTCGTCTGAACATAAATGACATGTTATTGAAAGAAATTATATCAAAGCTCTTTATAGATCATTAATCATACAAAAAGCATATATTCATAATGATAAACATAAAAATATAATTAAGCCACAGGCATACGTGGAGTCGTAAAAACTCAAAGTAACTATTTTCGACACATAACAATGTTACATCCCCCACTACCATATCTTTGAAGAAAATAATCAACGTGCTTCAGTGTGTGTGTATATATATATATATATATATATGATTGAAACCCACTTTTTCGACTTACTTTCGTTTTATATTGCAGACACATAAAAAGTCGGTTTTCTTACGAAATATCGATTTTATGAACCTAGGCTATGTTAGCACAAAGCGGTTTCAAGGAAAGTGTGTGTTTAGTTCAAACAGATTCCTAATAAAGCAATCGCGTGTCTAATTATCGTGTGGGCCGTTGATACTGGTCACATCCACGTCACACGCTGATTAGCTGCATATTGCCAATGTAGAACTAAGACGTAGAGTGTTTGTACCTACACTTGGATCAATAGAAATGCCGTGTCACATATCTCTTTTAATAGCTTAGCCTTGTGACACGTACATGGACACAGACAGTGTATGTTGGTTATATTCAGTAATTGCTTTATAAATCAGTTGTCTTATACACGATTTAAACATATAAGTGTTGATGAACTTTTTCTAACGAATATGGATGGTAATGTAATTTTATTTAAGATTTTAGTATACATATCGATGCCGGTGACATTCGACTATGATGTGATGGTTTACATTCACAAGTTAGAAGATCATGTCTAACATTCCGGTCAAGAATGAAAACGTTTTGTTAAAAACAATCTTAATCATTGTATCACATAATAGTACATTAAATTATTGACATGCATATAACTTTGAATAAAGCGTAAGCAAGCAAAATATTGCGCACATGATATGTATGATTATACATATATAAATGGCTTTTTTAAATCTCTAAAAGTATTTTGACTTTTTAGTATTAAGAATGAAGTGGTAATTACTGTGTAAGGCTTAATTGGCATTAGCATTGACATTAAACAGGCGATGTATTCACAAAGGTGCAACACACAGAAAGAGCCAGATGCTAACAAGTACACATGCTCTGCTCCCAATACGCTCTCTATAGGATACTCTTATCATTTATCCACGTAACCTGAGCGAGAAATGGATGATTTTGTTGGATAGAAATAAAGCATTCTTATTGTTTGCAACTGAGGTCAGTTGTGCAATCATCGACGTCGTTTCCAACTAAACGTTCATTTTATTCACGTAACCGAGTGTCTGCACTTTTGTAGACAGAAATTAGTCGGGGATGCATAACGACATTTGATTGGAGTGGCAATTTTCTCCCGCTTTTGGATTTTGGAGGAACTGCGAAATAAGGCCCACTTGTAAGAGAGGCAACGTTGAAAAGTTGAAAGAAAGACTAAAGTAGCCAGTGTGGTGAGAGATTACAAATTATTGAACTTTGAAGCTCTAAATAGCGAAACTCTCGTAACGGAGATGGAACTTGTGTCGAACTCTCTGTACCTACAATTTAAGCAATGTAACTGTTGAAATCTGTTTCTTCTTCTATGCCTAACCGAGTTATAATCCGTCAAAGTAAGAACAGTCTTACAGATATTCCATAAACATGACATATTGTGCTTGATAGTTAAGAAAAAAATAGGCACAATCGCTATTTTTAAAAGGGAAAACATTATTCCAAAAATAAACGGAAATAGTACCCAATGGCAAGTTGAAGTCAATACATTTAGGCGGACTGCACCTATCTCATGGGCATCGAAGGGATCCTATTCTTGGTGTATATATTGACTAGGAGGTGATCTACAAACACAGAGGGTGTACAATATCAGTCTGCAATCCAACTCCAACAGTATCGACATGGACAGCGCTGCGGCAATGCATTGCAGCACACCTCGTAATAATGGACAGTTCAATCAATATAGTGAGAAATCACACTGTTGAGAACCAGTTTCTAGAAGGATCCGCTACAAACTGATTCCTTACCAAGTTTCCTCTCACGTTTAGTTCATTCTATGTAAAACTCTCTGCTTTGACAACCCTTAGTTAGCATCGCGTTTCGTCTTTAAATGAATATATTAGTTCTTTGATACAAAAAAGGACTGCAGGATTTCGTAGATCCACAGAAGCAACATATAATAGAGGGTGAATCCTTCGTAACTGGATTGGTGCTTTTAACTATTATTTATAGAGAAACTCTGCCTCTTTGGTACAGATGAGAATCCGTGAAATTCTAACACTGCTATATGTTATTAGTTACTTTTACAATAATAATCAAACAGTGAGTCACATGACGTCATGAAACAGTGCTCTGACGTCATATTGTTGCTCAGGTCTTATGTTCTTTGAAGCTGACAACTCACAGTAGGTCTACATAATTAATCTTTCAATTATTCGAAAACAAATTTATAACTTTCTATTATTAGAAGAATGTATGTTTCATATCATCACGTTTGAGATCTTGTTGTGCACTATTTCGGGTCAAACGTAACTCCATGTAGTTATTTGGTCCAACGTATCACGCTTTACTTGTAAATGAGTCAAACGTAAAATGCTTTATTAGTTACTAGGTCAAATGTAACATGATTAAGTAGCTGTTAGGTCCAATATAACACGTTTTAGGAGTCTATGAGTCAAAAGTAAAACGCCTTCAAATTAGTTATGATGTCAAACGTAATGTAATTTAGTAGATATTTGGTTCAATCTAACACAATTTAGTAGTTATTTGGTCCACAGAAACGAGGTTATTGGGTTCACTGTAGCATCATTTAGTAGGTAATGAGGCAACTTCAACTTCAACGTTACTGGGGACTTATGGTATCTTGTCTCTTATTCAAGCCACATAAAAATATGAGGCATATTCTGTGTCATGTTAATGAATGTGGTACATAAAGTACTTACTGGCACAATTTTAAGTTTTCAAAGGTTGAGCCCTTTATCAATTCTCTGAAGAAAAATATGAAATCCTGGGGTTTACTGTAAAAAACGTGTGTAGTCACTGGGTTCTTTAGTTATTGCTTAAGGTGTAAACATCAGATAAAAATTAAGATCAGAAAATTTCTTACGATCATCTTACTCAAACATTTTATTCTGTATGGTAGACATGGTAAACTATAAGACATTTGACTACAATGTAAATACTCATATAATACATGTTCTCAAGACAATGATTCTGTAGAAATAAGTAGTTGTTTCTGATAAAATGGTTTGTATCTAGTCTTCTTCTAACGAAACATGTACACTTCCATACGCTACAAATTCTTCAACTTGATCAGAATAATTGATTACAGCTCTTTTCTTTAATCAATTTTCATATCAATACGTTTTTATCACGCATGAAACCCCTACAAAGACATGTGACTCGTTATAAAACCGTTACAGATAATGACATGCTGAGAATTCATCATTGTGTTTCAAAATTCATCTTTGAAAAAAACTGATTTAAATGGTTAGACTGTATTCTAGAGGAGCATAGTGCATTTGTTTCAAATTTGCATGCGAAAAGGTTGTAAAGATGAGATGGAATAGTGAACCTTTTATCCTATTACAACTACCGGGGCTGATTCACGGATGAATTGACATTCTACTGGAACTATTGATAACCGAACGTCTTTAGAATCGTGAAGACTTATTTAATAGATTTTCTAGAAAAAGGTGCGTTCAATGTTAATGTTTACAGAAAAGCATGACGAATAATCGATGGGTAACAATGTTGCATTAGAATATCAATTGACCACGGTTATAAAGGAGATTTTAATCTAAGGTAGGCACATAAACTAATGGCCTGTGATAAAAGATTTTCCATTAACTAAAAACAAATCGTTGATTATGAATACCGAATCTAAGAGCTTCAGGTGGTAAAATACAATGGAAACCTGAAAAGAGGACACATCTCTATGTCAGGTATATATTCGTATATTTAATGATAAAATAATCAAGTAATTAAGTTTCAGATCACAAACCTACACATGATTTACCTTTGTGATTTAATAGTCGGAAAAGTTAAGTTGATCAACAAATCTATTACTTCCGTTATAACTGACCAAATCAAGCGACGAATATCGTCCCTTAAGCTGCTACCTTCATTAAAGAAACGTCAGAACAGGTAGAAAAGCTTTAAGCCATAATGATGTGGTGGAAATATGGAAAAGTGGCATTGGGTGATGGAGTAATTGGAATACACCACAAACGTGCGGATAGTTTCCACGTACTTCAGGATAAGACGGATTTGATAACTCAGGCACATGTTTTCCATTAAGGTTTCCCAAGTGGAAAATCCAACTAATTAAGCGTACATTTTACCAAGGTGCTTCTCACACCTCATTCATTTTTCATTCCACCACTTGCGAGACAGACAGGCCTGGCAGGTAGACGGCCCTTTGCTTCCTGCTAACTGGCCAAGGGTGATAGTCCATCACCGTGTAAAAATCGAGACATTAACCCTTAGAATTCAATGAAAGTTTGCATAACAACTTTTATCCAAAACTATTGAGATGACCTACAACCATATACAGAATTCAAAGAAAGATGATAAAATGTTATGGATGGGTTTCCTGAGACTTTTCCATAGATTGACAAAAGTTAGTTGATGTAAATTACAGTTTGATTAGCATGATCTTTGATATATTGTTCACGTTCTTTGTAGACATGAATTTGGTAACTTTGATAACTAGAAAAAGACCTTCACAATTATATACAAACACAAACATTTTCATATGGAAACTGTTTATGTAAATGAGGGTCATTTGTCTATAGAATCGTTAGTATTACAGTCAACTAAAAACAGGGCTATACCAATTCATTTTAGAAATTAATATTTTAACGTCAAACCATCAGCAGTCTTGTTATTGCAAATATATATTCTTTGCTGGAATTTCCTCAGTGATTTATTGTTAGTGGAAGCGTTTGTCTGAAAAACAGTATCTCACCGTGTCCAAATATTAAGCATGAATTGTTGCTTATGGTGTAACTGTTACACAACCATCTGAAATATCGATCGAATGTGGGAAAACGAACACAGTGGTGTTTGGAAAGTTATGAATCACAAGACCATGCTATAATCAATACTTAAAAATATCTCTTTTGGCTGTGAAAGAGATGTTAGATTGTGCAATAAATGACAGAAGTAATAAACTGTGGACATGCACTTTGCACAGAACTTCAATCGATTAACGCAAATAGACGAATCAAGCACCAATAACTTTGGAAGAAATCATATTCTAACAACAAGCCAGCGGGAAACTAAACGAGAAACCTTGCTGCAGAAAACAGAAGTTTATGTAGGAAATTTTATTCTCCAGTGTTATTGAACTTTGTGTTTTCCTTTCACTGGATACAGAGACTGGTGCCATGTTATCTATGAGGTTTACTATGAAAGTAATGAGATGCTTCGATTAACCCATTGTATCTCAGAAAATAGTACCCATGAAATGAGATTATGTATTTAACCCTTAGTTAGCTCAAAGGCTGTAATCGGCGAAAGGATATGTTACGTTTAACCCTTTTTATCTTAAAGGATGATATCAATGGAATGATGTTGCGTATAACCCTTGAATTTCCATATAATATGTTAATGTTAATTTGATGTAATCATGCGTTTATCTCCTTGTATCTAAATGCAAAAGTTTCGTTTAAATCAATTGTACGATACCATACACTATGTAAACCCGTCATAAATATAATGACGTCATAATATAACCACAACATCACATTGAAAGTTCAATGGCAGTGCTATCTTCACAGATGTTAACTTTTCATTGAGATGTCACGAGGAAGGACTTTGGATAAAAACAATCGCAACATAATCTCATATCATTAATCCTCGTAGATAAATGTATCCTCAAAAAGCTTCATTGACTCGTGTTTTACGTTTGATGTCAGAAGACACTAGGACACTTTGTCTGTAAAAAGAGGCAAACGAGAGACGCTGAATTTAACCCCGTGTGTCTGAAGGGGTAAGTGGAGGGTTTGGGCGATCGGTATTAATGACAAGAGATGCTGCAATTTACCCCGTTTATCTTAGGGGGGAGGGGTGGAAGGGGTGGATGGAGACGGTCTCATTTTACTTCACTTGTGTAGAGAGAATGACTTGTTACGTTTGGCCCCTTTGTTAAAAAGGAGTTTATAAATGCGTTTAACCCTTTCTATTTGTAAAGAGAGTATCAATGAAGAAATACGTTGTAGTTAATCCTTTTATCGGAGATGATAGTATCGTGTTCAGAGATTATTCAGTTAACCCTATATATCTGAGGTGACATAAATGTTGATCATATTATTTTTAAAAGAAAGGCAAGTACAAATGAAGACAGTTGTTGTGTTTAACCCTTTTAATCATTGGCGATGATGGCAATGGTGAGAGTTTGACACCTTTTATCTGAAAAGATTATATCAATGAATATACTTTGCATTGAACATCTTGTACATGGTAATGGTGTCAATGAAGAGAGGGTTGACTCCTTTGACCTAAGAGGATAATATCAATGTAGAGAGATTTGAGGTGTGACCCCTTCTATTTAAATAGTTATATCAGTGGAGTGATATTTCGTTTAACCCCCTCTGTCGGAGAAGACAATTTCAATCAAGAGAGCTTTTGCGTCTGATCCATTTTATCTGAGAAGTGGATATCAGTGAAGAGAGATTTGCGTCTGATCACATGTATTTTAGGGCATAGCATCAGTAAGGTTCACTGACCAATGCTCAATGGTCTAGCCACGCAGGTCACTTTCCCATCTGACCTTCAGACAGGACTGTAATCTCTAAAGACAAACGAATTTATATCCTTTACCCAAATGGATATGGTAGCAAGTGTCACGATAAACTCTAAACACTAGCTGTGCAATCTGCCACTATTTACATTAGTGGAATGAATCTGTACAATAAACCGTTAGATTATACAATCCAATGTACACGAGTTCGCAGATGAGCTTTGAAATTAGATTTGCCAGGCATGATTCGCCCTGACCAGCTAGGGGCAGTCGGGAGGAAGAGGAGTGTTTAAAGGATAGTTTGACGAGTACATATATACAAAGACGGCGATCAGGCGACTACACAGATGCAACAGCTTTAATCCGCGATATTGATAGATTTATGACTTGACTCACCTTTACTTGCGCGACTAGCTTATAGCTTTGATACGGTTCATGCTGCCATCCCTCACGAGGCTTGTGAGCTATAGAAGTCACTGTAAAACGAGGATCACACAAAAAAATCCGTCTTCAGAAAATTCACAAGACATAGGCTATAGCTGGACCAAGTTGGTAGCCACGATACACCGTCTGGAGAACTGGCCTGTCGATAGCAACTGCAATAGGGAAGGCGTGCACACTGGCACAATCACTGAAAGAGCAGGGTGTACTGAAGATATCTCGCTTGTAACTGAAGAAATGACCATGGCAGGATCTTCAATCCAAAAGGCTGTTGTCAGCTTTTTCCAATGGACACGACTATAAGAACTGTACACAGCACCATGCTTCAGCCAGAGAATTTCTTCGCCTTTCTTGTGAGTCGACTATGAGCCGTTAGTCTATCACGTGGAAGCACCATGCTGCTGATTATCAATGAGTTCGTCAAGTCAACTTACTGGTGTAAATGTTTACCATTTTGCTCACTAAAATATATTTTCCCAAGAAGTACTATATCCATACACTTGCCTAGAGTAGGCCTGTAGCCCCAACATGAATCATTACATGAGCAGGCCGCCAGTTCTAGAATTATTCTTCTGTTGATGCCTCTGATCGATCGCTACCAATGCTAATTCGAGTCGCCCTCTGAGTCGGAGAGTCTGTATAAAGCGCTACCTCCGCACCTCTGCTTATCCCACCTGTTTATCCATATCAACCGTCTCAGAAACTCTAACTCTCTCCTATCTATATCATAACTACCTACAGCTCGAATTCCGAAGAACGCCAGCGTACACCTTAACCAAACTTGATATGCACAGGCATAATGACATGGCTACATGTAATTCCAGCAGGGATACAGGGTGTGTAAATGCCTCAAGTCAAGTTACTAAATAGGGCTAATATTGCGGCTTTCGTTTGCCTTTCGCGACTACTAGTTCGTCTCAATCAAATAATTTGGGTGCAAATCGGGAGTTAATGAGATATGTAGATGCCCAACTTGCTCTTGATTAGTGGAATGCTGTGTCGGGCGGCTAATGAATACTGAAATTTGACAGAAGGGCTGTTATGAGGTATCCTGCCGAGGAAGGAGAATCAAGGAGGTAAATAAAGCCACTTGAAATAGCATAAATTAACCCATTCCTTCAGAGGGTTATCTAGTATCCGGTCGGGTCACAATTTATCAGCTTTCGAAGATTTAGACAACTTATACGTGATATATACTACTAATGATGTTACAGAGTCGACATAATGATGTAGTGTACATACAGAATACATCGAGTCTTAACAACAGGTGTATTATGTCATTGTGGTACATTATATCTGAATGAAATTAACAAATTTATATGTAAATTAAGATAAACTAACAGATTAATGTTGCAAAACATCGATGTCTTTCTAATCATGGTTTCAAGTAACCATAAATTTGTTGCATTAGGAAAACTGATAATGTTAATATTTACTTAATGTGCTCGTTAAAATATCTGTTATACCTCCATCATGTCCATTAGGCTCCATGATCATATGCATACTTTTGAAGACGTGTTGAAGAAATCTTTAATACTGTAGTTGAAGAAAGACAAAATCATATTTGACGTTTGATATTTTGTTTTGTTATCAATAATCCTCTATAGTCGTTGGGAGCCTAATCGTTCATATGTAAATCATGGGTGATATATAAAACGTGTCACAGAATTACAAATGAGTCATGCACATGGAAGAAATCGTATTTGTAGTAATCATGCTTTATGATAGCATTATGCTCTTTACAAGTCTGGCACGACCCGAAATAAGTTCAGCCATGATGAGAAGTCGCAAAGACACCTAATTCCATTTTAAAATGAAATTTAGGAAACAAGATCTCAAACACAATATCGCGAGTGGGTGATGGTTTAAAACAGAGAAGGTTCGTTTTGTTTCCTTTTCAAATGTCGTGATCACCTGAAACCATGAAGCTCGATATCACCCACACCACTTTCCCTCACTCATCACGTGATGCAATGATAGCGTGATGTTACACGATCGCTGATTGGTTTATAGTCCATGTCATCACGTTGGCCTTAAACGATCGTTGGTATCACGGACAGGTAATAGGGGATACAGGGAATTCACATTTAGTTGAGACCAACCCGACCAGCTTAGCGAGATTTTCTACTTGATTGGTACGGGATTCCAGGGATATAAATATGAGGCAGCATTGGCTTTAGTGCACAAGTCAGATTGCCCATTGTGATAAATCAATAACCTTCTCAAGACTGCTTGCTTTCCCATTACTACCTTATCAAACGGGTAACTCGCGATGGCACGCATGTGTGATAACGTCTTGGTGAATATTGCTGTAAGAGTTCGCTCCCTTGGTTAATTATAGCAGTAACGTGGGATTTTACTTATTCCGTGAGGTTTCTTAACACTTCACCCACTTATTGCTTGGCACATGTTAAAGTTATTACTTATTAATTAGATAGCAAGAGCAATACTCTTTATTTCAAGTTCCGTATCCGAAAGGCACTTGTTATTAAACGTGGCATAAGTCAAAGTAAATATTTGTCAGACCTGATTTAAACAGTCTCGTATTTATTTCAAACTTATTTGATTAACTATATCTCACTGTTTGTTGCCTTAACCACTAAATTCATATTGTAGCATCCATAATTAACGTCACAATAGGTTGACATGTATTTACACGTATATTTTCCATTGTTAAAACTAATAAATACATCAACAGAGTAAGTATTGATTTCAAATTATTTGAAAATGAAAACAAATAGAATCAATTTAAACCTATAATTGTTGTAAATTTTCAGGCAATCAGACACTATTTAAGAATTGCACAGGGACGGATTTACACGAATGACATAACTATAGCTTCAGTCAGTATGAATTGTTGCCAGGGGAGTTGTCTCATTGACGTAATTTTTTAATGTTGTGGATTTAGAGATATAATTCTGAATTGTTTGCCTTACAAAGCTTATTTTCTGAAAAAAACAACGTTAATTATGCAAAGACTTCAGATATAATTCACATAAAGAGACTGTTAGAGTCGTCAAGAACCATTATATTGCTATTGTCAATCAAACCAGTGCTTATCATCCTGATATTAGCTTTATATTGGGCCGGTTACTCAGAAACAATGGGTTTAACTCCACATAACGAGATTTGTTTGGCTGGCTCTACGTCAAAAGGCTTTCTAAGTCGAGGAAGTTGTGTTGGTTTGAGACTAGTGAGGAACAAGGGATCTATATTAAATACAAGAGAGATTTGTCCACCGTAGGAGATCGTAACTGATTTATGCCACATTGCTTTCATAGAACGTGTAATGGCGAGACAATTATAAGGGCCAGAAATGGCATTCAAAGAGTAAGAATATATGAAAGTGTGTACCAGTCAACCAATAAATGATTTGTGATTAGGAGAAAGAGATCGATAATGGATTAACTGACATAAAAAACCTTGATAGCTTCGGATAATCAAGAATTAATCGGAACATTGCATTTGCTTGTCAAAGAGTCACAACGATATTCTCTGTTACTTTAAATTTGCGTTGATACATGTCGATACAATGGCCATTTCTGTTATTTGTGTTGCGTTCTCGTTCAGTGTTTCTCTAGTCGAGTGAACCGTTAAACTTGTTAAAGAATATTTGATTGAGGCTACTAACAACCTTCCAATAAATGATATTTTTATTTAACAAGTTAATGATTTAGTTTAAAATTAGCGTAAGCGAGTTTAACATCAACATATTCCAGAATTTTATAACAATGGTTTTAAACTAGGAAGTTTGACATTCTTCCACTTATCAGATCAAACTTAACTGTGGTTAGAGTGAAACTAACATTTTCGCGATTGGGTAACCATTGTTACGGCTGTGCTAGCATTTTTACGTAACAAAGGAATACTATTGTGACGTCATACTTGCAGCGGAATAAATTTATTGCCGTAGTATTATTACACTGCAGTATCTTTCACGTTCGAGTAATTTTATTGATAAAAGTATTGATTTGCATATTGTACTTTAAAATGTTTAATTTTATTATTACTTTTGATAAAAAAAAGATGTATCATAGTCGACGTATCGTTAATTTAAATAAGATAAGAACTGGAAAATTGATGAAATGCATTGAAATTCATGCGGAATAAATTAATTTTAGATTATTAAAGTAGACTATTGATAATGATAATAATAATAATGATAATAGCTTTCTTATACCGCGCATATATCTATGACAAAGCATGCTCAAAGCGCCATGAGTATTATTACCCTGGAGGGATAGTAATTTCGGTGCTGCCGATTAACAAGCGCTCCGCGCGACCGTATAGGTCCGAACTTCACCCTTGTTCAGGTACCCATTTGTACAGCTGGGTGAACTGAGTGCAAAGTAGATGAAGTGTCTTGCCCAGGGACACAACACACGATGAGACCCAAGTCACAAATTTTTGGTGTCTCCACCGGGATTAGGACCCGGGTCTCTGGCGTGAGAGGCAAGCAAGCTAACCACTATTATAAGGTATGATAAGGATAGCTTGTGATTATTCAATCAACAAGAAAAATCGTCAAATGAAGAGATTAAAGATAGATTTGAAAAGGGACATGTCTCTATTTGCACAGAAAACATCATTGAGACAAATATCCCGTTGACGTTACGAAAAAGTCTGTTTTACTCTATAACAAATCAATAATTTTGCAAGGAATTATTCCCTTCTCATTGACATATCGCAGGGTATAAACATGGGCAAGACGTCCGATAGATCGAGTTTTGTCTACGTCAAAACAGAACCAAAATATATGAATATTGATCGCAGAAGCAGATATCTACCATATGCCAGGCATTGCCATAGTGACCTACACATACTGCACAAGACATTAACGTTATTTTCATATTATGTACACATCAAAGAAAGAAGCAGAAGCTCCAATTATAGTGATAACAGTGTTGCAGCTCGATGCCAGATGGCTGTTCTGGTGACCCTGCAGACAAGTCTTGAGAATCATCGGTGCCCGAGAAAGCAAGTCATTGATTCCTTTCATTGATGAATGGTGAGAACATAATGCTGTCAGAACAATGAGAAGTGGCACCTGGGGCTTTTCGAAGGACATGATCACGGTGAGAAATCACTGAATATAAACTCATTGGTAGAACGAGGTGATGTGTTTTGTTGCACGGAGACATCAACTTGTAATTTCCTTTGGGACGGTATGTCCTTGGTTATTCAATAATCTAGTTTACATGTCAGGTGTCTTCACACAAAACGAAATCAGTATAAGCAACATTGAGACTCATTAAGTTGGAAAGGTTGATGAAATAGAGGATACTAAACGACCTTCCATTTAATACTATTTTTATTAAACGAGTTAATGATAAAGTATAAAACGAGCGAAAGCGAGTTTGATACCAAATCATTAACGAGTTTAATACAAATAGTATTAAATGGAAGGAAGTTTAGTATTCTGTTTATTACTTGACCTCAGTAATCAAGTATTGTTATCGAAAGTGTACTGAACAAAGCATTTCCGCGACTAAGCCGCCATTGAGACGTCGGTGCCAAGATTGTGACGTCTGTGTATCTTACACGGACGAGTAATAATGACATTTAAGAAGGGTTTTATGTAATACTTTCGACGTATATCTTTTCATTAGTGTGATGCATTTGTTTCAATTGTAATGAAGAATAGACTTTAGGAATGGCCCTGGTGTTATGTGTTGAATCAAAGGCACGGCGGCAACATTATCATGAATCCATTGACACAAATACGCGATGTTGAGTTTTATCAGGTTAGTCCTAATTGTGTAATCGAGAGATTGAATAATATCATGTTTCATTTCTATCCCTGATACAATAACATGGCAGTTGATGTTATGTTCGGTTTGAAATTATGAATAATCAACATTTTATGAAATTATACCTTCAAACCATGTAAACATTTAAACACATATACAAAGCATGGTATTATCATGACATAGCCAATGATTATGGCATGTCCCAGCTTCCTCGGATGTCTTAGACACGTTCATAATCGCCCACACAATGCATGAAGATTCAATATCTAAATGGGTGATTCTTTGACCAGAACAAGAACAGTACATTTCTTCAAGCATTTCCTCTGAGACGACCAATGACTGTGTACATGTAGTTACAAGTGTTAACCATCTGCACTACGTTACTGTAATCTGAGCCTGGTGTTTCGTTAATAATTGTTGCCGATAGCGTGAGAGTATTGCACAATTAGATTACAAAGAAAACCAGCCTAGACCTGATACAGTTTTCACCTTTGTACCATGATTTAACGCTGTTTAATTATCCTTTGGTATCAAAATTAAAAATGGCAACTTTGATATGCTGCGAAAATGCCTTTTCAACGATTGAAATGTATTGGCTATTTCCACAAATGCGTTGGTAGCATTTTTCACAAATACAATTGATTAACTATTATTAGTTTATTCTAAACAGCCATTTAGATATGGATTGTTTGTTAATTACTGGTATTTTTTAAGTTCAAATTCAAAGCAGTTGCTGTTGAATTTTCATTTTAAAATTTCCATGTTCAATCATTAATAGAGAATGACAGCAACGTGTTTCACATAATGTAACTAATCTTAGCCTTAGCATCAGCAAGCTTCAAGTTCACATTCACTGTATATCCCAACGGAGAAGATTGCATCGCTCTCTTTGTGGTGTCATGTTCAAATTAGGCTAAGAGGGTAATGTATCTGGTCAGAAGAATCTCGATAGTCTGAAACAGCTGTTCTTTGGTACAAGCACACGTGGGAAATAAAGAGGTCATAGTGCTAGATCTTAAGACCTTATGTAATCACTGATTGATGTCAGTTTCAGGAGGCGACAGTGAGCCACTAGCTAACCGCGTTCTCTGGACTCTTGGGCATGCCCTAAAATGTATGCATATGTCTTAAGCCTGTTGAAAGCAGAAGAACGTTTTTCGCCACAGTTGTTTCAAGATAATCTGTATACAAAATTAAGTCCCTTAGGGTTCGATCCTCACCTTTATTGACGTGTTTTAATTATTTTTTCAGTGTCGTTAATTTGCCACATCACTGGTAAGCCAACAACCGCTTACTCAAATTTAATCAAGAAAAGGTCCAATGCCTATGTCTAAGAAAGATCAAAGGATCTGATTTTTAAAGAGGAAATTAATTTAGAGTACACACAGAGAATTGCAACTTTTACAATTAGATTTTCAATTCAAAAACTAAAACAATTCAATTATGAAAAAATCGAGGTTATTTTGTTTTGACGTAATATTGACCAATTTTTTGGGTCTCTGTTCAATCAACCTATTCCCCGAAGATCCTTGCATGCAACTTTGCACATGCTTTATTCCTTATATGTCACTGAACCGTTGCTTGTTTCAGGTAGATTCTATAATCTAAAACTAAAACTAAATCCCTTAGTCTTTCAATTTTTTCGAAGAATGATGAAAAAGTATAACTTGATCATTAAAATTCATGAATTTGTCAGGACTGCTAAATGTATAAAACATCATATGATCTATAAAGAAGAAAGAAGAAACTGCCACGTGAACACTGAAATCCTGCAACAGAATGGGATATAATGTGTAAATGTCCTTCAAGGCAACCAGATTCAAAAGAAGCTGTCATTATACAGATAATAGCAAAGTGATCCGAAAGCATGTTCAGAGTTATGAAGGGGAAGGACCGTCCACATATGTTCGTCAAGTCTTGTTTTCCTTACACCAGAGGTTAGCAGCTATAAACCGGGAAAATGCAGGATGTACTAACTGTTGCATTGTTATGGACAGCCAAGTGGACGTGCTCATGGCCTATTGTTCATTACTAGACTTGGAAGCTCATATATAGAAACAGAATACAAACAACTTACATTGTCACTCGCTTGGGTGCTACGCGTTTCTCTATGCAATCATTGCAGAGAGGAACAAAGATGTTTCATGATCGAAAGAAATCCGCACTGGCTAATACTGATTTCTACAATGCCCCGTTTCGAAAATTTGTACAAATAGTTGGTTCAATGTATGATTGATATCAAAACTCTTTGATTTGAAGACGTTTTGACCCTGTTCATCTTTGGGTTTTTTTAAAAACAAATTTGTTTGACTTGGTAACATACACTATTATTGACTTCAACCATTACACCATTGTCACTTTAAACTTTTGATATACACTCATCGGCAAAAGAAAGTCTTCACAAATTGTAATCACTCTTATGAAACATTGAAAACCGTTAGAAGTTTTGGATCAAGTAAGCTAAGTCTTATAAATCAACGACCTCTGAATCAACACCGAACCACTGAAAATTGTCCTCGTCATATGTCTGTTTCAGTATTCACGTTAAACGCTCAAGGGTGTTGATTGACTCAAACATCTGGTTTTGAATTACTAGTATTTGGTCATCAAACCATTTACGACATTAGCTATTTATCAAAGTTAAGTTGTCAGTGTATGTCTACTAAGCAATCGAAGCTTTGATTCCACCTGTCCGTAATCACTTAGTGTACCTATGTGCATACCGACCTATAGAAACTTAGATATTGCGTTGACGGTTGTCTTATTCAAGAGTATATACGTATTCATGCAGGAGAAATACCATTGCTGCTTTTGGCTTGTCTCATATCCCCTTATACTATGTTAACACATAACGCCAATTGAAACTGTATGCTGATTCTTCCAATGCTGATATCCGCAGTTTTTATCATTTTCAGAGGTAACTCAGGTTTTTGTGGTGTGACGTTTGATGGTTTGTAGGTTTTTTCAACAATGGGGATGTCCATCATCAATTACGAGATTTTGTATTATTTCAGAGTCACTTTGCAACACAAGCCGGGTGACATGATTTCTATTTTTTTTTGTATTTCAATCCAAAAAAATCCGGTAAAATTTAATTATCACAAATTTAAAATAATTTTCTTAGCCTTTTGTCACTATGAATGCATTGTTTGCCGACACCAATAATATAACTTATTTTAAAAAAATTACAGTTTAAAAAGTGTTAGCTTTCTTTTTCAGATGACTTTATCTCTTCTGGGTGACTTAAGGTTGCGATGAAATTTAAATTGTCACCAAAATAAATCTAAAGAGTTTAATCATTTACTCAGGCACACAAAATAGCATTATTGTTATGGTCCTTATCATTATTTTTTGTTATTATTGTTAAAAAGATAAATAATGATTTGTTTACAAAACCAATTAATACGTTGATAAAACATACACCACAAAATAGCAATAGGGTAGGCTTATTCCTGAAATAAGTATCCTTGTTTACTCTCCTATAAAGGTCAAACGTACACTTGAATGTACGTCTTAAAATAACTTATTCAGACATGAAGAATTTCAGCCTTGTTCTAAATGATAGCAGTAACGCTCCTGAGAACGAATAAAACATGCCAATCCATCATTCCTAAAATGTTATTGCTTCCTACTAATAAATAGATTCTCAACGGTGCCGTGTACAGATATAGCAACTGTTTTACACTGCGCATTTTAATCAAGAAATGTCGTTGACTTGGTAACAACGAGCTTTAAAAAAAACCCAGAGAAATAATTGATGATGGGTTACGTATTTGTAGACATCGGTAATGAACCTATCAAAAAAGAATCAATACTCTTGAAAGCAGAAGATTAACACATGCATGTCTGTGAATTAGTAACGTCTATTGCAAAGATAACCCTGCTGATAAGAGCAATGGCATATCTCAAGGTAAGTACCTACCAAATTATATTCCCAGGCGTTACGATTCAACACCTTATCCGTGAATCTTCCTCCTGTGTCATTACAAAACATATTATTAGCAATGTCATTATATAAGAGATAACTATATGGATATCCATTACAACTCACCGACGGTGTTACCTGTGATTCGAATTCTCCAGTAAATGTGCACATGCAAATATTGCTCACATAAATGGTAGGCTCCTCCGCAATCTGCTTGAACATAGAACACTTTGCACTATACCAATGCGCATGCATGTCCATGATGTGTTAGTTACACCGGATGAGTCACTATTGCATGCAGAGAAAGAGATTTATTTACCAAGGGTTGTTCTGACGAAGCATTATTAATTGTAACAGAATTAATTATGGCGGTATTAAAACTGTTAGTTATGCAACTATGATGTCTCCGCGACGAGACCGATCAGTAGCTACGATACACAGCTTCTGTAAACAGTGTAGCTGATAATAAGAATGTCATTATTAATCATTGAACAAAGAAATTTATGTTTTGAAGAAATATGAGATATTAATAACTCATTAAGCTTCCTCCGTCAATTTTTCGTTCGATGTTTTCAAAACGGTTTAATCCTATACTTATAATGACTTTAAATACAGGTCATTGTTTTTAAACAAAAGAACATGTCAGTAGCAATCAACTTTTGGTAATGAAAACTCCATTAAAGGATGTTTTCACTGATGGTAAAAAGTTAAGCAACCCTGTATTTACATGGTGATATCTTTGTACATACGTAGAACTAAACCCTACGAGTTTTCACATGAAGAGGCACATGAACATGTCACACAAACACAACAGAGATAGTCTAACCATATCTCATGCTGCACGTGTATCGTGGAATCCCTGAGGGAACTCGGGACATGCGGTAAATGAGTTTCTTAAGTGGTGTTTCACTTGTCATTGCACTACGAATATGGCACGAAACAGAATCTCAGACGCTTCCCGTTGGCAGATGATAGGCATGAGAGATGCAGGCATGTCTTTGAGACAGATTTCTCAGCGGTTCAACGTCACCAAATCAGTGGTCAGCAGACTGTTGTCCAAACACAGAGTGACAGGTGATGTGAAGGACAGACCGCGTAGTGGTCGACCGCGGAAGACCAGTGTACGTGACGATCGCCATCTGGTTAGAATGGCGAGAGATAACCCCTTACATACCGCCAACAAGTTACGTCAAGAATGGACACAAGCCACATACGTTAACGTCTCACGTGAACTGGTTAATAAACGGCTCTTGTCAGCTGGATTGAGAGCTCGTAGACCACTTAAACGCCCACGTTTAACACCAAGGCACACGCAGGACCGACTACTATGGCTAGACAACGTCAAACATCCGAACATGGCGACGAGTAATGTGGACTGATGAGTCCCGTTACAATTTGTACGTCTACGTGTCCGACGCGCAACAAGTGATGAGCTGAACCCGAAGTGTGTCCTTCCTACTGTGGCTGGGGGTGGAGGGTCCATAATGGTGTGGGGTGGTTTCACTTTTGATGATAAGGTGGATAAAAAAATTGTTCAAGGAACAATGACAGGAGTCAAATATCGTGAACAAATCATACAAAACACAGTTATTCCATTTGTTCATGCCAATCAAGACAAATCATTCATCTACCAAGATGACAATGCTCGCCCACACCGTGCTATCGGTGTTCAGTAAGCCAAAAACCAGCATCGAATTGAGTCTCTTCCTTGGCCTAGTCAGAGTCCAGATCTCAATGTGATTGAACATGTGTGGGATGAGATCGGTAGGCAAGTGAATCGGCGTGATCAACCTCTGACCAACTTGCAAGAGCTCAGAACTGCTGTAATGGACGCTTGGAACAATCTACCAATGAGATTTATGCGTACTCTTGTCCTGTCGATGAGGCGACGCTATCAAGAGGTGATCAACAGACGTGGTGGTTACACCCATTATTGAGGGTTATCATGTCAATTTGGACTTGTAAAAATAATGCTATCAAACAATACTCTTGTTAAATTGTGCGATGGACAATCAAATGACTAAACTGTCCGTTGAAAGTTTGTCTGTACATTCAGACTTTGTGAGAACCTTTTTTGTCCAAAATTGTACCATTTCAACTTTATCCAGATTAAATGTTAACCATGTTAACTAAATGGTGTCCTGTGATGAATTTTGATACCTTGAAACCATTGGTTTGCGGATATAACTTAACCAGTACATATTTTTACACACAATGCGGACATAGTATTACATTCATTTTCAATAACATCAAATATTATGGGGTTGCTTAACTTTTTACCATCAGTATATTTCTTTCAAATTTTCATGAATTGTCATTTAACAGATATATCTATATCCACCGTTTAACTGTTTAGAAATAACTTTTGATCCAACCAGTGACGCTTTATGAGCTAAATCAAAAACTGAAAGAGACTGTTAAACAAACCTGGTTAATCCATATGATTCTTATAACGTGTACGATTTTAGACACACGGCCTATGTGATTGATCCAATAAGTATAATGTTGAGTACAGTATAGGAACACTTTAACCTTTCAAAAGAAAACTGTTATGTAAACTTTATATCATATGAAAAAAAGATAACCTCTCATTACATGATGCCCTAGCATGCAGCAATCGAGTTTAACTAGATTTACGTCGAAAAAAAAGACGGTGATAAGCATCAAATGAATTCTTAAATAACACTACACATCCTGTTATTTTCACCCTGACCGGTAGGGTGGTCCTTTGTACCATTTCTTTTCACATGAGTTATTTCAGTTTATGCCAAAGGCATTGAATTACACCAATGGACCGAACGGGGCTCATCTAATCCATTAATATAAAAATAACACTTTCAATGCAGTGTCCCGAGTGACTTGATTTGCAACTTTACCTCCAAAGGGTTTTCACCAGCTAACGTTCCTGAAACTAACAAGATATTTTTGGGGTCATTTCGGCTTTTAGTTGAGTGTTCCTTTGATTTCCGATGTGGAATCGACATTGCTGGAAGAGCAGAAGAGTGCAATGGGGGGAATAAGGGGCCAACTTCCAAGCCCTTGCCAAACAACTTGACAAACCAAAGTCTTTCAACCCACGTCTTCGACCCGGGACGAGTTTTATCCAATTAGAAGAATTCAGAAAAACTAGTAAACTTGTCATAAGGATTTGTGTAATTCAGTATTCGAGTGGTTGTTCTTTTTAGAATTGCAGCAGCGATCAATATTTTCCTCATTAATGCCACTGCATTCGTGAATGGTGTCGACAAATTTCATTAACTTCACGAACCCTGCTGTATTCATTATTCAAACAAGATTATTCAAACGAGTCGCTGCTCACGAAGCAATGAAGCAAAATAAATCTAAGATAGTTGAACAAGGTCCTATAAACAGCATGTGCTTTTCTGTTACATATCAATACTAAACCTAAATAGCGTACATCAGTCCCATTAAAATCAGCTCTAACCTAACCTAACCTAGACCCTAACACACATAAACCTCTGGTCTGTGTATCATTTCGAGAGAAAAATATGAGATGTCCTTGAGATGTTTCTGTAATACTTGAAAACAAATGTATTAGAAACAAAATCATGATGAGATCAACAATGCTGAAGTATTTATTTGTTTTGTGTGTTTCCCTACGCATTTTGATACAGTTTATCCTTTTTCCAAATATAGCATTGAAAGTCGTAATTCTAATACATGGTAAAATATATGAGACCAGTTTGGAAATTCAATTCAGCAAATAGGCGTAGTTTCCACTGGGCACATTTTTTTTTTATCAAAGGTAACCATTTAAAAAGTTGTACTTGTTACACCCGTAGAGCGCACCTATCCAAATCGAAAATCCTTTGTCCACCTGTAAATCATATGCATTTTGCAAACATACTTGCTTCTCTGTAAAAATCGTAACATATCTAAATACAAAATACCACTGATATAGGAAATAACCGATACTGGGTAACACTTGACCAGAAGTACATAAACAAAACATTCAAATGAATCCTAAAGATCTAAACTTAATGAAACCGGCACATTGAAAATATGTATTGCCAAGCTGCTCGCACGTGTCCTTCACTTAAAAATCAATGAATTACAAAACACACGTTATCGCGTTTACACACGTTGTCTTTGTAGCGATGGCCTTTGAATATCTAACATTACAAGTTTGGCTTGTTTATGATTGTTTGTCAAACGCCTGCCAACACCTACTCACATCACGTTTACAATTCTAGTATGCAAAAATTTTGATGTTGCAATTCTATAACTCCGCGTGCAGGAAACCTTCCAAAGTGTGAGTAATCAAACATATACATTGGGTGCCCAAGAGGACAAACCATTTTTACGTTTCAGCAACTTCATCAAACAGGGTGTTCATTTATAAAATCATTTACTGTATATAACAAGCCAAGCCGAGCCGAGTTCAGAAAAAGGCAATTGTGTTTTGATTAGATGACTCATAAAATTTATTAAATCAACTGACTTATGTATGATATAAATACAGCCGCTGAAAAAACGTTTTTGTTTTATTTCAAGTTTTTAAAGCTTTATCTGAAAAAACCTAGTCGTTCCCTTAATGACGTAGCATCTGAAAGTGTACGTATAGTGAACTGAATGAAAATGTCGTCACAACACGTGAAACTAAATTAATATTTTGAGTTTTCCGGGTTTAGTAATTGCCCCTTTGACGATTTAACATTACGAGATGTTGTATAGAGAATAAACAAATTCAAAGATGCTGAAATTGACAATGTTATTGAGGACATATATATTGACTTTTGCTTACGGCAATATACCATAAGGGCATGTGAAAAAATGAATTGATAAGAATAAACTATTACTTTTGCGAAGCTCAATTCAACGTATGGTTACTTACAACAAGAACATCACATTTGCGGATTCTGTTGAAGATCATCTTGGGTTTGGCAGACTAACATGCTCAATAATGTATTCTCAAAGTATTGAAATTATCAGAAAAAAATAGTTTTTGTTAGATCTTTATGCTTTTTTGAATATTTTATTCCTAATTAACAAAATAATGTTGTCTATATATTTTCACACTTCATACTTATTCTATAAACTATTTTAAACAAAGCTGCTATGTTCCCAATACAATGAACACCTGAAAACATATGAAAGGAAATAGCATTTTCTCTAGTAAAAAGAATATTCAAAGTTGGGTTTTGAGAACTGAACCAAGTTCTATGTTGAAACAAATTCAATCGCAGAGGTTTCAGTAATCACTTAGGAATGAACTTGAGTCATGTTGAACCATGCAGGTACTGCTGACATTACTCAGGACAGGTCAACAATAAAGCAGCTACCAAGGGTTACGTACGTTTTTGATATGATACCATTTCACTACCAAGAAATGTCCAAAGAACGGTAGCTTTGACACTCAACATTCATTGGCTTTTATAAATGTAGATGTACAGGCAAATTTCTATAGAGGGAATCTATAATTCAACAGTGTATAATTATACATAATTAATTCTGGCTTTAGATGCTACTGGGGTTAAAGAAATAACTCAAGTCATGGAATTCTGCTGATGCCAAGGATTTTGCTATATACTGCTTTTTTACATAAAACCCGGAAGTTTTGAAAAAGCATCACGGAATAATTACACATCCATAATGATCTTTCTAGTTGTTGTTAACTTTGTTAGGCTCTGGTATAGTAATAGCATCTTAAGGGCTATGTACAACGTTTGTAATAAGAGAATAAATCGAAAGTAACAAACTTTCGTTCAGCAGCTGTGCACGTTATTTGAGTAAAAGGAAGATAAGACTGTTCCACGTGTTTTGAGGACATTTGATACAACACTTTAAGCTTTTGTTTAGCTTTTTAACATTTCAAAAATTAAAACTAGCTGAACAAACAAAATGGTCTTAACATAACCCACAAGCAGAGTAACTTACATGTACAAGTACATTTCATGTGTAATCATTTTAAAGAGAATATCTTTTAAAATTTAAATTATATAACAAAAAACATCGCTTTACGAAAAAGCAAATGTTGAGATTCAAAGATTTGAATTTCAATGCACAAATCATATCAACATCTATATACCATTACCTTTTTCGGAAATATAACCAATTTAAATCTTATTTGAAAAGTGTTTATAGACGATCAAATTACGATTTTGCTCGATAGATGCTAGATTTGGTAGCTAAAGAGATCATATAGACACAAGTTTGTCATAAACGATATTAAGTCATAAACTACACTGTCAAACAGTGAAACGTGCAGAATTTAAACAGAAGAGGAAGCGTTGACGTTTATGCCAAATAACCCCATGCTATCAGCTCATTTCCCTGATTGGTGTCTGAGCTCCCAGACTGAGGTTTGACACGTTCTGATATTTTTTCCTAAACATCAATTGATTACAGGAAATAGTCGGGGTGATGTGCTTTCACGTTGACGCTTCAGGTCAATTATGTCAACACTTCCAATGAGCGCATTATCGAATATCACGATCACTACTCAATAATAGAAGGTCGTCTACATGTAAGCATGACCATAAAGGGTAAAAGATCTCATACGTTGCTTTCTGGTCTCCAGGTGTTGACACTAACAAGGCACAGACTGGGTGGAACAACTCGCAAGGTCGCGACATCAATCAGGCAATTAACTCGCATAGGGAAAACAGTAGATACCACACGAAAACATTTGCAATTTATTCAATGTCTAAAGAAACAGATCTTCACAAGCCTTCTCCTGCAATTTATGTTTTCGTATAATATTTTCCTAGGAGATTAAATCATATTAAGACTTATAAGCACACACACTAATGATGATAATGGAAAGTCAATGGAACATTACAAAAATGTTCTCATATCTCGCCTGTAATAGATGCTTCAGTGTAATAATTATACGGCGATTTTAAAGTATTGTAAAACCGTTGCACTCAGTGAGTAGTTATGACGTCACACTATTAGCACCGTCAAAACGTTTACTGGTTAACAAACATAATCTGAAAACTGAAAGCTGAACAAATGCATAACTTGCAGATGTGCATGAACTTTACATAGCTTTACCAATTTAGTTAGATATTCTAATTTCGCCGTTGAAGTAACAGAAAAAAACTACTTGAGCATGGATTATCATCAACAACTGCGGAAATTAAACGACTGATCGCTGTGATGAAATATC
Source organism: Phorcus lineatus (assembly GCA_921293015.1). Taxonomy (NCBI): domain Eukaryota; kingdom Metazoa; phylum Mollusca; class Gastropoda; order Trochida; family Trochidae; genus Phorcus; species Phorcus lineatus. The sequence goes on from OV121081.1 coordinate 54,351,823, forward strand.
CAAGTGAATGCATTTAGGAAGTTTGAAATGCCAACCTTGCAATAAAGTCGGTTTTGATGAATAATGTTAAAGATATAACATAAAACACATTCCACTGCTGACTCCATCAGACATGAATAGAAAATTACACATCGATGTTTTATAGCTTTAGAAAGCAACCGGTAGGAATTCACAAAAAACGGGAAATGTTCAACATAAAACAATAAATGTGTTATGTGTCTATATACCTACTTTAGAATTCATGTTCCCACACAAGTACTTCCACAATACCTAAAACTTTACTATGGTAAATGACCTGAATGTATCAGAAAGATTATGCAGAAGTCTACATAACAATCACCCTACTTGTGCCAGACACGTGCAAGGCGGGTGAATGCATGCAAAATCTTAGTGAAGGCAAACTCAATAAAGTAAAATCGTTCTTGCACGTTTCTTTACTTAAACGAATGGTGGGTATTACATTTCGAAGCATTCTATGGCAAAATCAATGTCTAGTTAAGTTGTCCGTGTTTTCCCTAACGGGTAGGTAATATTTAAGTATCCAGTGTTTACTCTTGTAAACTAAAGCTCCCTGGTCAATAGCCAAGGCGATGTGTCTGCACAAATATAGGTACTCAATGATTCCTCCATTAGATAGATGTTCATAGTCTATCAACCTGAAATGTAAAGGCTGACTTTCGTTTTCTACTTTTGCTTTTCGCATTCAAATAAACACGTGTATTCTTTTTTAAATTATTCATAGCGGTATGAATATAGAACATCATATTTGTCCATTGCCCAATTTTGGATCGTCTGCATTTAACGAGAGGTTGTCATGGATACCGAGTGGTGCGCTTCAGTGACATCTTCGACTTCACAACATACGATGTACATACACAAGAAATACGTTCTAGGATATATAGGGGAAAAAAACGTTTTAAAAAAAGTATTTGTTCTAATTCTTTCTACAGTAATTCATTTATGCCAAAAGTATAATCAGAGGGTCAAATCTCTTCTTCTTCAACACTCTCATACATAGCAAGTATAAAATATCAAGCTTAAGTGGAAACTGCTAGTGGCAATTTTAGCGTGAACATTTTTTAATATTTGCGTTCGGGCATATGGGTTAGCTTTGTTTAATCAAACTTTGTACTTTCGTTTTATTACTCCTTTTTTTTGCTTAAACTGGATTGCCTTACAATAAGTAACATTTATTCGTTTTACTTTTTGTGAGATCGACCTATTTCACCAAGAAAATCTTTCAAATAAATTGAAGTCGCTATTACCTACTACAATGGACTGAGCATTTATGTATCTAAAATGATATACATTCGAGAAAATGGCTTGACAAGCTCGACTGATAATTTCAAATCTCGATAATAATTATGTTTCATATTATTTTTCTATTCCGTATAATTTGATTTAATTAAAATCAGACCGAACATAGCACGTGTAACTCGCAACGCACAATTAATTCTAGTTTAAATGTGTTCAAGTACAACTATCAGTTATCGTTTTTTTTTACAATGAACTGAATATTTTATTTCATGTTGTTCAGCGTCGCGTTATATTCATTTAAAGATACGTGAAATGACATGGAGATTATTGTTTGTTCAGTGAACCAGAGCAAAATATATCTGCAACTCATTCCATAATAGATACAACTTAGTTTTATGTTTTTTTAGGTTTGGTGAATACTTATATTTGAAATGATTAAACGAATAATAAATTAGTTGATTAGTTCATTTCACAAAAATTCCATGTAAGGAAATGAGCGATGCAATTCATCGACTTCAATACTGATATCTTTAAAGGCAGAGCTTACATAAACAACAAATAACTTAATCACAGACAAAGGTATCCAATAACTACCTTAATAGACTTTTGTGTAGTTCAATCTTATCTTTGTTTTCAGCCTGACAACCTTATGATGAAACATGTGTCGATTCAAGGGTCAAATGAACTATCTTGCAGAACTTCTACACCATGTGCTCGAGGCTACTCAACCAATTGAAATACAATTCGCTTGAAATCTTAGGAAAAATCTTATACAGATATCTAATTCAAATCCTTTGTTTTTCATTTCTTAATATCACGACAAGTTAACCTGTGGGCGTTTTGAAAGGATTTTTTAAATATAAATGTCGATGCGAATTGGACAAATTGTAACTCTGATTTGGTCTCATCCAAAACAACGATTTCAATTTCGAGTTAAAAATTCGAATTCGATAATTTTGAAGGGACATACTCTAATTCAAACTCTAAAGATTTCTTTTCGCCAAAATTCGGATAACATGTGAGTCGATTGAAGCATCAGCACCTTCAATTCATAACCATCTGATTGATAAATCATACCCTAACTATATGATATCATAAACGATATTTTCCAAAACGATGTATCGACGAAGTGAACTCGTAAGATTCGTTTCATTACCATTGGCACTTATAGAGATATCTTCTCTTCTCACTACCCCAGGAAAATCTAGACAGAAGGCCTGTAGGTACAAGAGCTTTAAAATCACCCAAAAAATCAGACTTTGAAATTTAAGCGTAATGCCCCCTTCAGATTGGAGTTAAGAGGTTCATATGACCGATTTACATTCGAATAAACCCTAACCTTCGTTTAGACAGTATACACGCCGTAGCATGTAGCATGTTGTTTTCAGAAATAACTTTTTGAAGATGCTTAGATAAGAACATATTTTCATAACTGAGTTTAAAGTTTGTTTGAAAAAATAATTAAAAACTTTCCGAAATCTTTTCTATGAACTGTCTTTTGTGAGAGACAAAGCTCCGGCATTTATACCAGTTTAAATTGCACTCATCAAACTGTTTACAAGCCAATGAACATAACATTATAAAATCTATTTCTTTAACATCGTGCCGATGACCTTTCAAATATACCGTTCACAAAGTGGGAAAACCTTGCTCAGCTTTGCTAAATGTTATACAGTGGTGCCTTGTTATATATACATTTTAAGTGAGTTTGTCATGATTGCATTTATGTACTTTGAAACTACAAAGTAATGGTTAATCATGCAAAAAGTATGTAGATGCTGATCTGGAATAGACGCCGGGTCTCGAAATGACGCCGGGGCTGCAGTTGGTCTGAAAATATAGACGCCGGGGGAGTTTCTTCGCCGAAAGACGGTTTTACGGTTTTGAGAGCACAAATCATGAAAATGCAAATGCAAATGGAAAAACGACGTATATATACAGACAAAGATATCCATAAAACATAATAATATATATAGTTTTCTCATTAGCATAGCTGTATGCTCCAAATATGGAACCTTCCGGTATGTAATTTTGAGAATTATTCGGTATATTATACATCATAATTACATAACGAAAAGAAACCTTGAAAGTTATTTCACTTAATTACAGATCTCTATCGATTTGTTCAAGTTAGTTTGTCTAACCTAGAAATAGACCCTTATATAAACACGCTGACTCAGACACAGGAAGAGTACAGCTTATATATACAAGATTCAGATCGCTATCTCTCCGTCTGAACGCAAGACACGAAAAACTGACAAGAATATTGTTCAAGAACGTAATTCATTTTAACACTAATCAAATAGGTTACCCTGCAGAAAGATCGATATATTGCCCATAACATCTTCATGTTGCCAGTTTTCTCTCCGTGGTGTACAACGGCGTAGATACTGCCAAACTATATTTACATCTGCAACGAAATATTATGGAGCACTTCATTGCAGGGTTTCATTCAAATGATGCTAAAAGCGGAGTGTGCTTCACTGCAGAATATGGATAGGGAACGTAACTGCATATAACCGTTTTCTGGCTAAATACTTTAAGATACACCAATTCACTGGTAAGTATAATCATGGTAAGCCTGAAGCTGTAGAAGCTCTTGAAATAAAACTTAAGTACATATTCATTATTACTACTTTAAAGTGGTCCACGTATATCATCGTTCTATTAATATACACAAATCTTTGAAATATATATCAACTAGGAAGTTCACCAGGAACGTTTTTAGGTCATTTCCTGAAATCATGCACTAAAGGCAAAGAAGGCAAGAATATTGTCAGAGTCTTCTTCGTGATGAAATCCTTTGCTATGCATATATCCGGTTGTACAATGTACCTCATCGATCGCTGCCATCAGTGACTGTGTAAGGGCAAAATTCATCAGAGCTGTCAAAACCTGGCGCCACCAACAACAATATAGAAAAGTTTACAACACAAAATAAATTACTTTGGCAAAGTTTCCAGTCGGGCTTGATGAAGAGTGACATGGGTAACCAAGCAACAGACGTTGTCATTGCATGTCTTCAAATGTTCCCTTTCTCATTAGTAAAACCCTGAAGAACTGGATACATTAGGTTTGTCTTGCGTTTAGTCCACTGCAGTTACATGATTGCATGTCTCTTGGTGTGGAACAAGTACAGCTATCCATGTCGTTTACCGAAGACATTAATCAAACGCCTTACTGGTCATTATATCCTTCTGCTTAACAGTGTAGCAGAACTCGGAAAAACAGCAAAAAATTGTTTACGTAAAACATGAATTCTTCAGAAACTCTAAAATGTCCTCATCATAGCAATTGCAGTCAGCAAAGGTTCGCTTACATCCTTAGAATGTCTGTTAATAACATCAATAAATAAAATATTGATCTAAGATATGATGCTCATCAAACGAGTTATTGCCCTTCTCAGTTTGAAACCAGTGTTTGATATATCGGTTTTTTCTCTAATCAATCATGGTGTGTTGCAGTTTGCAGTTATCAGTGAAGACCGCCTTAACACCATATCTTGGCGTGACGCCAGTCCCTGCGTCCTACACACTCGGGAAGGTGAAATATTAATGAAGGGGTTAGTTTGGAGAGATGTAAGTAGATGAAGGTGTACCACTGCTTCGATATAGCCTGCTGATAATGACCGATCCCGCAAGAAACATTAATAATGAAGCCTGTCTCAACGTCTAATCAATCAAGGTTGAACTAGACAGACTATAAAGATATTTAACTTTTCTCAGTTTATATCAAATGATTGATGTAAAATGAAAAAAATTATTTTAAGATCAATCGATATTTGCACTTTTAATTTTGCAAAACATGGCAATCAATCAATCACTTTTCAGTTTCAATTTCAGTTCTGTCAAAACCGGTGATTAATGAATTTTGTTTTCCAGTGGTTTTTAATAATTTCGAATATATATTTAATAGCACACGCATTTTCTATACTTTAATAGAAGATACTGTAGAGTCTTTAACATCATTATACCCTTCATGTATATGAAAATCCATTCCCAGTTTCAAAACAGTATCAGTCCAGCGAATAAGTCTTTGAATGAGGGATAGACACCAGTATCTGTCAACGTGATCACGAGTTAGATTTCATGAATTATTAATATTAATGTCAAGCCGAGACAATAATAGATATACTGTATAGACAACAGTGCTTTGAATGAAATGTCTCATAGAAACTCGATATTGATGATCTAAAATGTAAGTGAAATCAAAACATAGTGGTTAATATTTGAAAGTTTTAAATCTCACACGTTGATTGAAATTATGCATCTTTCTCCAGACCATTGTTTTAAATTGTGCAATGTTTTAGTGTAATATTTCCTTTCAAATGTTGACTTCTTTAAAAGGCATTTCAAAGTTGGAAAAAAATAGAAAACAATGTCTAAGATTTTACAACTTTTTTGTTGTAATATTACTTCGTTTCGGTGGAGATACTTAGCGCTTTATCTTTGTTAACATGTGACATTTACCGGTAGAATGGAATCTGTCTGTACACTATTCTGCATTCAAACTCCGAACATTAGCAACGGTATAATAGGAAAAGATGTAAGTTTTATTCCATGAACGCCTGATGCTGCTCTCGTTGGCTGCTGAGATAATGGTCTTTTCATTTCCCTGTGCTTCTTGATAGCTAGCTCCACATGTATGCTTGAAGCTCAGGTGTCTAATCGGAGAAGGGAATTAAAGCGGATGTCATAGCTGCAAGATCACCACAAAGATATATGTCGACGGATATCCATGGCTTCTGTCTGTATGTATTTCATTCTGAGGCAGACTCTTTTGTAGCCATTTTACAAGTCAATATCTTAATCATTACATCATTATCCAAACTAAGTGTCACATTCTTTACGGATCAACTATCTTATGCGTTTTAACACTACTGATCAAAGACGAATATCTATGGTTTCTGCATTTACGTCATACAGTGTCAAAATCACTGCCATGATATCTTTATCCATATAAACTACGTCGAGTTCTTTTCTGTCAAGTCAAGATCACATTAGGACCATCCTTATCCAATAAAAGTGTCACCATTTCTTTGTATCGACTGTGTCATGCATCTAGGTTAGTGAACACTACAAAGACATCATCACCTCTAAACTAGAATTTCGATGGATTTAAGACGCATTCACCTTCACCTCATTCGTTAAAATGTCCAAATAATAGCATATAAACTTTCGCAAGAAATGTTTTATGAAACCTTTTGTGAGACGGTGACTATGTTACATAAAATCTTATTGGCTCTGGTACGTGCTAAAATACAATGTGTCCTGAATTGAGTTATAGGCATCCATAAAAGTATACGAAGATAAAAAAAATCAAAAAATTAAAAAATTGTCCCAATACGTGTATTTGAGCTAAACACATGTTATTTACATATATTACATAAATATCACATATGAAATGTTAAATATTCTCAGCTAAAAGCTGTTAGTTTGTGTATTTTAGATAAGTTTTCCAAATTACATTTGACTTATTGGCGCACACATTAATAATGACTTTAACCTTCAAACTGTCATCAAACAGAACCATGTAAACTGTCTCTATTTCTTCATAATCAAGCAAAAATACAGGGTCACTGCTAGGTACACAAATGAATAAATACAACCCGCTCTTCTCTGTGTCTGCTTTCTAGCAAGTCATATGTCTACAAAGACATCCCTAATTTTGATGTCCTGGACATCATCCCTCTGATATGATTATATATGGAATTATGTTTTCTTTGCTGTGTGACACAGCCAAGATCAATATCTACCAACGATACTAAATAACGATATCTAACGATCCTGTCTGATTTAAAAATAACACTGATAATAAACCGACTTGTAATCATATCGAGCTTGATGTGGATATTGCAAAATAAACTAAAACGTTACCACATTTATATGAAATATTTTTCCAACGAGACACTGAGAAGACACCTCCCCATATCTAACTGGTCATGTTTCTGTTCTCAAGGGATGAGACAACAAACAAAATGCACTGCCACCATCCTGTATATGGTTTTCAATAAGTTTACATGATACCGTCTAGGCTTCAGTCACATCGTCTTATTGTTACAACGATACAACATTAATAACGTTCCTCAGAAGGACACTGGTTTACAGTTATTGCATCACGATGTTCAGGTAATTTATCTGTCTGGTCTTTATATTGCATTGATAAGTAAGAGACACACAATAAACTCGTGTCTTGAGGACTGAAAAGGCAGACAAACGAGAAATAAGGTTCACTTTGCCTTACAATAGAAACGTTAAAAACTCATTTTAACATCCTTGCTAAGGAACTGTCTGTCAAACACTTTTTGTAATAATGTAAACAATAATTTTATAAATGCACACATCTTGACAGATAAAATCATTTTGCTCATGACTTTTGTAAGTTTTGGCCATGCCTCTTGATAGTCTATGCAAAGCACCATCATATATTCCTCATTCTACAATATATTCTCGACATCTCTCATTCTATAAGTCTTCTATAAGTCATTTTGTCCAGAGAATACCATTCAAATAATATATGATAAAATTATCAAATTTTAAACGCAAATATAATCCTAGGATGTGGCTGCAATGGGTAACACCTTTATCGGAACTTATTTTGCGAAACTATTTTATAAAGGTATGCGTTAGGAAATTTGAAAGTGGTGTAAACATATATCGACTTTTTTTGGTGTCTGTCACTGAAATTCCTCTCAACACTATGGCAATGGATAGCGCATTATGGTCCTATTGTAGCTCCCTCACGTACAAACTGAGTCAATTCCGAGATATCGAATTTTGTTAAACATTTTTCACGATATAATTTCTTTTGAACTTAATTCCAAAATGCAAGGAAAGTTAAATGTACATCAATTTCCTATCTTTGATTCTCCGTTTCAAAATGATCTGGATTATTATTCATAACTGCAAATCAAGAGTTACCAGATAACACAAATCGGTTTGTGTCAAAGATAGAAGAACGGACACGGGCGGTTGATATATCTGAAAGCATTAAGAAGGGGTCTTACTTTCAAAGCATGAATGAATTTACATGTAATTGGTTTACACAGTGTTAACTCGTGTTGATTAACCTTTATTCGTTTTTCGTTACATAAATCTTAGTGTTTTAAATAAATCAGTTAAATGTTCACAAACATCATCATACATAAAATTCATAAAATGTCAATACAAATTCATACAAAACTCACTTTACTGGTTCAAAGCTAACTTGATATCGTTATATCTGCCATAAAAATCCTTATACGTTTAACATTGAAATCATGAAACGAATGTATAAATCAAGATTAAACAAGAAACTGTGACACTAAAGAAAACTTCCTTTCTTCTTCTAGCGGATATCAGATTCATCTATCGTATTACTAATCAGATCGTGTTTTTGTTATATTTCAAATAATTATATATATATATATATATATATATATATATATATATATATATATATATATATATATATATATATATATATATATATATATATATATATGAAGTTAGAAGTAAAAACAATCCATTTTAATGGCTAGCGCTTTCAGCTAAGCGCTAGCCATTAAATTGGATTGTTTGTACCAACTTCATATTTTTCTATATCTAATACCTGGGAGCTGAACATCAATTTCAAGATTGTGAACTTTCCTTGAAAAATGATAAATCAATAGAATGTATATTATCATAAATGTATTTCACTATTATCTTAAATCAGAACATTCTGTTGCATAAGATTCCTTCCTTAACCTTATTATCTGAATACTTTATATACTTCACGTATAAAGTTATGTGTAGCCCATGTAACTTATTACGTGGATCGAAATATACAATGTCGGTCACCGCGGAATAACACTATCAAGCCCGCTGATGAGTGGTGCATTTCAATGTTTCATTGTGTTTACCTAGACATATATACGTGACAATGATAAACTTGCGTAATAGCAATAGTCTGATTAAAAACATCAGCATCTTCTAGATCTCAAAGTAATGAACCCGACTATCTGGCTATCCTCTATACTCTTAGCTTACTTTTCTTTCAATAACATTCGTTAACTTTGCATTTCGATGTTTTTGTAAGTTACATTGATCTTTTAAATGCAAAATATTCCTCTTTCGGTATTTTGTACCTTTTCATTTATTTAAGTAATAAAGTTCGCTCTACCCCAATGTGTTTTGTAATAAAGTATAGTTTTTCCCTGAACTATTATAACGTTAAAGCACTCGGACGGTTTTGTAATAAAGTATAGTTTTGCCCTGAACTATTACAGTTAAAGCACGAGGACGGTAGTCCGAGTGCTTTAACGTTATAATAGTTCAGGGAAAAACTATACTTTATTACAAAACACATTGGGGTAGAGCGAACTTTATTTCTTTTCTAAGATGCTATAATAATCTGTACGGGGAACACTCTGATTTTCATTATCTCGAAAAAATATAGTGTTTACGTTGCTCACATTAATAATCCATGAACAGGGCTAACTGTTCGCTATTCCAAGTATGGAACCCAACCCCTAGTTTAAAACGACATTTAGTTGGTTAAAGCTTTGATTACTGCAGTTTTGCACTTAAACTTTTTCATTTAATCAATTTTGAATTATATTTTCTTCTTATTTATTTCTTTAAAAACTTAAACAAACAAATTAACACCTCTTGTTTTAAAAAAAAACCTTTACTTTTACAAACTCGTGTCGTGCGATTATGCAGTGCGGACCATATTGCCCATATAAGGCTTATCACGTGGTTAACATTCCACAAAGACTTATGGGTATTGTTTGTTTTGGAAGCGTGATGGCGGACTGAATCCGCACATCTATTTTTTTGCTGCTGTCATAAACGTTGAAGGTGATGATTTAGTCTCTTATATGAGCAGACTGTTGGGGCTGTACACCTAGAATTACTTAATTATTAGGTAGACCTTATCACATTGAACCTGGTAGAGACGGTTGACGTGAACCAACGTCACAGTCCCACGGGGCGCCGTGACCTGACGTGAAACAACGCGGTCACTCGACGGTAGACAAGCATTTTCTGTCCATTCTTCTTTACGGTAAATATAAATAGATGATTCGAAACTTGTCTCTATTAAATGAAATATTAATACGATTATGTCGTTAGACATTGATAGGGGGATAAGCCATGTTGTTCGAAGAATCGAGATAAAAGGTTACCATGGACGAGTGATCACGAGGGGGTAGCGGGGAAGAGCGGATATAACGTCATTCAATTGTTACGTCATGAAAAACTATACATTTATTGTCTCACAAAGTACTTTTTTTCGATTGTTCTAACCGCTAGGCATCTTAGAAATTATATTATATTATATTATATTATATTATATTATATTATATTATATTATATTATATTATATTATATTATATTATATTATATTATATTATTATTTTTTTATATTTTGAAACATTTCTTTATCATCTTACTTGTTCTATGGGTTGTTTCTACGTTTTTCTGCAGTTTAATTTTTTAAGATGTTATATCATATTTTGTAACATGACGAGCACTGAATACTACATTTGGTTGCCTGTATTTCCATTCTAGACACTTACTATATGTTTCAGGCAATGTTCAGTTTTAATTGAACCAGTTGAATTATGATATATGTCACATTTCAACAACGATGATTAAAATCAGCATGTTATTTCCAATGATAGAAAACAACAAACATTCCGTTAAGTCCTATAATTTGCTTTGACTACATAGTTATAAGCCAATGCTTAATATTAATTTCAAGATGGATCAAATGCTGTAGCAATAGATTGATCTACACATGATGATTAATACCTCATGAAATGAGTGTTAACACGTAAAATGACCCATACTTCGTTAGCAATTGCCAATAAAACACAGATTAAGTATACTTTGTTATCCATCTCTCTCCGATAACACAGATTAATAGATGCTAACGAGGTTTAAATGCATAAATGAAAATGATATTTTACACGTCAGAAAATATCATCGCGAGGGAAAATTCATTGGACGTTTCGATATTTGATGTTCGACAATTCAAATTAAAAACACAAATATTAAACGATCAATAATTGGCATAAAGTCCACTAATACATTTTGATTGAATGACCGGTCCGTATTTGGTACCTAATCCACTTAATACTAAGAAGATAGTAGATGTGTAATTAACATACAAAGAAAAGACATTGATATACAAGAGCTCTCTTCTCCTATTGCATAATCAGAAGTCTTGATATATCTCCAAAATTATAAACGATATGAATTAATATGTACAGATGTATTACCATTTCACAGTTGCACATCACACGATAGCGCCAGCCTTGTTATGCAATGATAGGTAAGTACGCGAAGAACACCTACTTGAATATACTATACTACTTACCATTGGCACAGTAAGCTCCTTTACAAGAAGACAGACCAACAACGCATCATTGCTACACTACTATCTAGCTTATTTCACAGGTCAGACCTGTGTGAAATCTCCTTAAATCCAAAGAAGCGCTCTTTAGAGACGAGTACTTACCGAAATCTGACTCTGCGAGGAGGCATTGTCTTGTGAGCTTGATGCCGTCTGGGCCCACAACTAGTGAAGGCTCGTATGCTTTGATTGATAAGAACACATGGCTGCTGCACAGAGGAAGAGTCGCAAGCTGATGGTGCTACTTGTCAAATGCAACACATGGATGTTTTCTTTTGCACTGTGTACGATACAATCTTCCTTTGTCAAGAACCTGAGAATATCTCATCTAATCGATAGAAGAAGGAACAAACTAAAATAGGAATTAATTTACTTGAGCTGCCTTCCACTTGCACGAGATCCGCTTATATATTCAACTCTCCTCTCACATTTTATTGGATGAAAAATAAGTGCCAAAGCTGTTTAGAAACACCAAGTTGCAGAATAATCTTCAGCATGTTTGTCTGGAGGTGAAGAGGAACCTTCCTGTGAGAGCTAATTGCAAATAAGTTGAGACAGATATGCTGCAAACGGATCCATCAGTAAGGGATGCCTTATGGCATAAAAACAATTGTCGATCAACTTGGTAAGGGCAAAATCCGGAATGCTTACAGGAATCACAATTATTTTATGGGAAAATATTCAATTTAGAATTACATCAAAACTAAAGACGTCGTCAAGTTCTGAATGTATCGCAGAAGACAGGCCGCGAACTGACAAGCTATTATCAGCAGAGCTGTGGTCCTTAAGTCAAATGCTATGACAGGAACTGCTCTGTATGATGTATCAAACAGACGAGTGTGAAACACTAGAAACAACATCTTGTTTCATCAATGATGTCGCATGTATTGATTTTAAGCCTCAAAGTCCATATTGAGGATAATTTTGTTTTTAGAAATACGAATGAAATCAAATTTATTCTGCGTAGGTTAAAACGGATATTCTTTACAGCTTCATCGATTAAGTATTTGAAACAGTTTTGCATTGGACAGCAGCTTGCATTCATTAATCAAACATGAGCGGAATATCCAATTCAACTTGCTTCAAAATGCTTCACTTTGCGGTTATTAGTTAAGCTGTGTACACTTAGTAGAATTCAAATATTTGTTCAGTGAAATGAAGAAACAACTTTCAGAAGATTCGCATTTTTTGCATTCTATCAATATGGAAAAATAGATCTTCTTGCATCAAAATAAGATTGCATAATTCAGTTTCGTCGAACTGCACTATATATTTCACCGAATATTCTGAATTTTATTTGACAAAGTTTTCTGAATATTCCTCCTTACCTAGACGTGAGACCACAAACCAGATACCATTTGGTGTATGGTCAATTGAATCACTAAATGTTTGAAACACATTGTCTATACCCCATTGAGCTATCATTTACACCATCAGTTAAGTATTATTGCAACATTGTCTTAGTATCTCGGCGTTTCAGGTAATTCAAACACGTATCCGTTATCGTTCCCATTTGCATAAGTTTTAGAACTAGTTCTCTATGGGGAAAGTTCCATGATTGACAAAATCATGGGTTTGCCATAACCTTAAAAACACATCCGGAAATGGGAAACATTTAACATGGCTTTTACTTTGTTTAATTTCACTTGCCTGTCTCGCCGAAAATGGAAATCGATTAAGCTTAATCTTGTTGATGATGATGGATTGCTTTAACGGGTTCAGTATTTCAGTAATTGATCAAAGAACACCGCAGGTTGGTAAGGATCGGTGGGAACCTCGAACATAAAACCGCCTTTTAGAAACAGTGGTATTTACTCGGCAGCTATCTAAAGTTACACTGCAACTCGTACGTCTTTCCTCTTCGTTATATAATCCCAATCGTTTGATCACACTCACAATGTACTTGAGTCTGGGATCTTTGGTAAGAGATACGTCACGAATAATGTAATTGACGTCATATCCGGTTATTGGTTGTATCAATCACGTTCGACTTAAAGTGATCAGACGGAGGCAGTTCCGTGGGGAAAAGTTGGAGGAAGGTCTTCTTCACCGTGTAATTACTAGAAAGGTTATGGATGAAAATGACCAGCATGAAATCCATTATGTCAACTTATGGAAATGTACAGAAATTAAATATTTTATGTATGCTTCTTTTCAAAACACTGGGATATATTAATCGGTCTGGAACAGCAAAACCAGTATCACGTTTTCATGGTCAAGTTTTAGTGCTACATTTATTCTGTTAGAATCAACATATTGTCATTTGGAATTCGAATATCTGCTCTCGATTTTATTTTGATCGTGAGTTTCATGAACCAGGAAATACTCAAACTCTCGGTGATTGAAACTTCATTCTTCGATATATAGACATCATAATACGCCATGCTACTGCCCCCTAAGAAATTATATCATCGGGCAATATCCTGAACCTTATCCCAGAACTGCTGCCGTTCAAAGCTGCTTACAACTTGTGCTTATTTCAGTAGTCTAGAGTTTCAATCCTAGAATCAGGACAAGATTTAATCTATAACATAACGACACGTCAAACACAATTAACAGTGGCATTTTCCTTGAATAATGTATGCAGTACGTTCTTTTGTGTCCGCTTGCATGCACTCGTGATAAAGAGAGAACTGTGGAGACATTCTTCCATAAAGGGTACACAGTACGGGGTTATTTAACTGTAAAAACCTTATGGTTGTATAACTTCTATTAGACGTTTGACTGTTGCTTAAAATATCTCTGACTGTATTTCACTCCATATTGGTTGAAAACTTCAAGTCAAGTCGTCACGATAGTGTGATATTTTATTCATTTATAGGTTGTCAAGACGTCAGAACTGACGTCAATATAACTATACAAAGCTGTTCTGTTAAAAGTCAAAAAAATATATTGTCTTAATTATTAGTTATCTTAATTTATGTTACTTCCTAAACTGTTTGAAAGGCATTCAATTGGTTCTTAGTGAAATACAGTAACAGTTTGAAAATGGATTCAGATCTTGAAATGACATAATAATGTAACTGATATTTGTTATCTTTATATGAAACCCGCTCTGAGTTCATACACAGCACACCAATAATAGGATGTTAACATGATTGCATGTTGTCTTATTAGAGACATCTAGTCATTGCAGGTATGAAAGTGACACACAGTATGTTTCATAGATTTTGAATGTAGCTTAAATAATAGCAAATTTCCTAAATTAAGTTCAAATAGCCTTTCTAAAGTTATATCTTTGTCTAAAATGCCAAAATTATGATAAAAAAAATGATGAATTTCAAGTGACATGGTAAATCGGCCACATAAATGTTAAGAAGGTGAAATTCTGCGTCCCATTCACAAGAATATTAGTTAAATGAACTACTTAACACTTTCAACCCATATTTCCCGTTGTGTCTGTTGTAAATATGTTGACGAGTGGAGATATCAACGTAGGAACTCGGCTGTTTTGAAGTATCGATTATAGATATAGACTATGACTCCCGAATAAAAACGATACTCCTTAAGACAGATCCAGCATATGGAGTGTATGACACTCATGAACAGTATACATGAATATCAGGAATTAAAGAACAAAGAGACGGGGATGAAAGTTTAACATAAGTGTTAAACGTTATTAGATTAATGTAGGCATTAGGATGTCTATAAGCTATGAAGATCTATGATCATTTATGATTTTTGAAGATGCTTCTTCAAGATTTCACATTACTGCGATATTAATATAAACTGTCCATAAATTGTAAAAGCTAATAATGATACGACTCTTCTTAAGGAACAACAAACAACTAGATATTGTTTTACAAAGCATCACAAATGTAAAAACCTTGAATCTAGAATATCGCTTTTTCATACTTTACATTATTTAGGAAACTATCATGTAATTAAGTTGACGTATGTAGTTTGTTTCTAATGAGCATTTCTGACGTTTTTAAACTTTTCAAAGCATTATAAATTTGCCGAACAATTACAAATAATCGTATTTTTCACGCTGGTCGAGCTTGACTCTTTTCTCTCGACAGCCATTGATTATGTAATCATTGCATGTAATCATCAATTGAAAGGCTCGAAAATCAAATATTGTAACTTAACATAGGTTAATCCTCGTTGTTGTTCTATTGCATCTGTGAGAAAGAAAAATTCATTCTATATTCTAACACTATATTTCAAATTATATTGTAGTAATAAAGATCGTATCAAGGTAGATTTTCTATGCTATGTATACATTTATGCATTTGTAGACGAGTTTTCCCTCTTTTGATTTATGTGTTCTTTAAAAAATACCGGCCACTGTAGTGCTAAAAAACACGTTTTACCCGCTATCTTGGTTGCCGTAAAATATCAGGGTGTTTTTCCCCGACGTTTAGTTCAAAAGTTACGTCCGTCCAATATTTAGGAAGCATATACGTACCCCGACTGGAGCTAGGCTGCTCGACGACAACCGTTTAGAAATCAAATGGGATGACGGACTATTTGCCCTAGAGTTTATTAGTTTGGTGAGGTCAATATTTCTAACTTTTTGTACAATGTACGTTTACTGTTCACCTGTGTACTTGCAGGTAAATTCTCCACATCTCCGTGCTCACTATTGTTTCTATAAGATTCGCTTTACCTAAAGGTTGATTTCATGTTAGGTTATTGATTGATGAAGATCCATAAAATGTCAAATAATGACACATGAAATAACAAGCAATTACAAGGCAATCACACATAACAAGTGCCCTGTCAAGCCTTGGTTATTATCAAAATAGTAACCATTGACACTGAGCTTCTGGTTACACCTCACCCCTGTTGTGAACTAATATGAAACCAATCGAGGTGATTTTGTTTGCAAATCGCGATGCTCAACGATGTGGGACAATCTACACAAATATCACTAATAACTGGTGATCACCAAAACCTCCTAGTATCTGAGCTGTCACATTTCTCCTCCCAACCAATCAGAAGCTCACTTGGATCTGATGGAAACAGCTGGTGACGAGACTGGTGGGCAATTTGGTCCAGGAATATTTATAGTGGACCAGTTGAACAGTTGATTGATATGATGTAACAGGAGGGAACAAACCCGCCCACTGTGAGCCTCGATAAAAGACGTTCGTGATCATGCCATGTTGTCCTATAGGATAAGTCTAAATATAGGCTCTTGGAGAGATTTGATTGTCTCTAGGGCCCATACCATCAGCAGTCCTCTCCCTTTGTTTAACGTATATTGATCTCTCCCTCAGACAATTCTATTCTCTGACTTCTACAACCTTGGTTCAGTTCTCATTATGAAATTCAAGTGCTGCCCAAACAGTGTATAACTGAGTTCCTGCATCAAGCAAGTTTGTCTATAATCCTTCGAGAAGTTATAAGTGGGAATCGTTTGATGGTATGGAGCAAATATTTGTTTCCTGTCAGCCCCTACTTTGGACTAGAAAATCAAACTAAATGTTCCGAAGTTGATTAGCTCAATGGGTGTACTCAGCTAAACAAGCTTCATCAAATCGGCGGAACAAGAAAGCTAAGTTAGGATGTTAACTTCAAAAATAAAGTAATGTGAAAATGGTATTTGCTGAACGTGGCTGGCGTGATGATTGTGTAAATAGACTGTGTTCTGGTGCAGAAAATCGCTTAACGATATGAAAAGATTTGAAAATTTCCTGCCTCCCTACACAACACCCGAGTTCAATAACACTTATGATCACGCATTTTAAAAGAACGATCTGAAATATGTAACCCTGGAAAGGCAAATACATGTGGGAAAATGTCTGATGTGAACAGAAGACACGAACTCCGAAAACAGGCAAATGCAATTAATATTTTTCTAGGAACTCAATATGAATCATATGAGCATATCTGGTCAATCCATAAATCAAAAAGGGTAACAAAATGTCGAAAAGTCAATGAAATGAAAATTAACAACAATTAAGATTTTATGAAGGTGAATTTTTTTATAAAAAAGACCTTCTATAGTCATAAATGCATAAGTTGATCGTCCTTATGGTAACCCTGGTGCAATGTTAAAGAATGGAATTTAAGGTTAACCTAAGTAAAAAAAAACTTTTTTGAAAGGAAAGCCCTGAACAGTAAATTAATCAGAATGAAAGGCTTTTTCATTACTTACATGGTTTACATTGTTGTATATCCATAAGAAGTGTCCAGAAGTTCTTGAAGAACAAGCATGCTCAACAACATGTGCTGCTTTGCCTGCTTGCACAAAAGGTAATATCAAAACACAAAGTGCATGTGTTTTCTCAAAGATAGGCAAACTGAATATCTGCGGGTTCATCCTTTTCAACATGTTTGATAAACGATGCATTCCTTCTGGGTCTGTGTAATACAACATTGTTGAGGCGGTTTCTTTATAACCCAGGTACATTGCCCTTGAAGGCCCCACCTGGGCAACTTCACGCCTTCGAGCAATCGGTGCGTGTTGAAGTGCCATGTGTTAATCGTTATGTTTTGGTTAACCCCATTGCGCGCTGGATGTTCCAATTGTTTTCTTTACTCTTCATTACGAGTACATCTTATCTAAAAGTTGATCGATATGCAATCTGTTATCATAATGCTCATTAGGACGGGGTTTAACATGACATATGTGACAGTATGGTGAACACATGAAGTTGAAAGTAGATCATTTATTGGATAAATCACATGACGGATGTTATGCTTTGAGCGTAGAAGGACGTCATATCGTAAAAGGTTCGCGAGAGTGCTCATGATAGCCCCTGTTGTTTGAATGTGACGAATGTTTTGGTATGATTTTTCATGTGGCTATGCATTGATAATCTCAATGTTGAAAAACAAATGTGAAAGTCTTTTGAATATCTAAACATTCCCATACATAATCAAGTGCAACGCGCACAAATCTATTTTTTTAAAGAGTAATCTTCGATTCAGCCTATAATGCGCTTCTACCGTATATGTCCATACTTTACCGCGTTCAGGCACCCATTGTTAAAGCTAGGAAAACTGAGTGCAAACTAAAATAAGGCCCAGGTCACAAATGTTTGGCGCCTTCACCAGGATTCGAACCCGGGCCCTTGGCGTGAGGGGCCAGCATGCTAACCACTAAACTGTGCTCCAAGAAAATAATATAATAGACAAAACCCTTTGAAATATGAAATAAACATAAAGTACTAGCTATCGTTCATATATTTGCATATAGAGGGAATTAACTATTGGTTTTTGCACAAAGTTTTGTGTTTCCTAATATGGATAATGCTATTGAAGATATTCTTAAGCTAATAGATTGACATGTACCAGTATGATATAAATATAAGCTACTGACGCGGGATTCACACAGTTCATTTACATGATGACTAGTTAGATAACCAATCAAACAGTATCAACTCCAGTCTGCCCTGCCAGGTGGCACGTGGTCTTGTGCGTAGCTCAGTTGACCGCTATATCAGTGAAGTTCAGCAACATCTGGAGTGGCTCGCCGGATGGATAGGTTACCCGATCATTGCTGTATTAACTGAGAGTTCAAGGGTTATTCTCTGCGACATGACTGAAACATGAGTTGAGACTTGTGGTGTCTCTTTAGGCAAGAGACTTTATTCAACATGTACTTTGTTCACCCAGCAGTACTAATTGGGTACCTTGTGTAGATTGTGTCGGAGGTGAACTTTAGCGCCGTAAACGGCAGCTTTGGTTACACCAGGGTAATAATGCAGGGAGCGCCTTGAGCATGCTTCGCTGTGGATATGTGCGCTATACAAATACCCTTATCATTATATTGTTATTATTCAAACAAGTTACCAACATGACTAATTGGCGCGCACTAGCCACGATTGTCGAACTAAATAGCGAATTTTTATCTTAACGTCTTCACAGATTTTCATTAAAAATATAATTTTCAGCAACGGCCCAATTAACAGTTTTAAAAAATGAGGATGACATGTGCAGAGTGTCCCTTTAAAGGGTATCCAGAGAACGCAAGGTCATCGAATGATTAATTGTGAAAACCAAGTCATCAATTTTGGGCATCAGAATAACCTGCTATATGAGAGGGAATTGATCTTTCCTTCGGTCGATTTCAACTCTTCAAAGCTCATGTTTCCCTTTATCAAAAAGACTTCACTAGTGTAGTTTTATTAACGTCTATCCAAACCATAAGATCAAGTATCTAAGGAGAAAATAAAACTCACGTCAACGGTCTAGAATAATCTTCTACAACATTGCATCATTTGAGCCATGCACAATACATCCAGCAAACTCCTTACATAATATGAAGAAGGTGATTAGGTAAATATTGTGAACGCCTTCTAAAAGCCAACATTTTCAGAATAATTCATTTCTGTGAGTATTAATTCGGATGCCCAAGTAAACAGACCCTACTCTCTAAATACCACATTGATATCAGAAGTGAGCTCGGAGCGTTTTGCACTGGTCGCACTGGTCCGATTATTTATGTGTTTCCACCTGCTAAATTGACTCCATTTATCAGAATCAAAACGAGCTCCAAATGATATTTGCAGATGAATTAATTTAGAACCAGGACTGCACTTTTGAAGGTAACAAAATTTGTTTTATGGAATGCCCTTAGGTGATCAAGAAATAGTTCGAATTAGCACAGCCAACTGAGAGAAGCGTTTATCAATGTCATTTCGAATTCTTTATCAGCACATTTGAATGTTTGGAATTAAATTTCTATCACTGTATAATATGTTTTTACATATCGTCCATGTTCCATGGTTCTTAACTAATCATCATAGTCTTGAAGTGTATAAGTTTCAATTTACATCTCCAGCCGATGCTCGCAGGTTTCACCGCAATGCATAGCCACAATGGTGTTGCGGGCTTTCTCCCTGCAATAAAACTAGCAGCCGCGATATAAGTGAAATAATCTTGAAAGCGGCTTTAAACCCTAACTCACCTCACCTCAATTTACATCAAACTACGAGGTATATACACACTCTCTCAAAAGAAACGCACGGTTTAAACTATCCCCCAGGCTCTATTCAAATGAAGATAACACTGTTGCAGGTATAGTCCAGATTTAAGATATAACTTTGAAGAGTCAGTTGTTAGTCAATGTAAGGTTTTCATTGTTGATTTTTCTTGAAATTGTTAGCTTCTTAGTAGTTAGTAAGTCTTATATTTTGGTACTTTCACAAGACCAATTGCCTGCAATTTTCCAAGAAATTCTTTCAACGTATTCAAAAGAATTGTAAAGTAATGTCAATAACAAAAATATAATATGGGCATATAATAACGCTTTTTGTGTCTTTACGGTACGACCGCGTCTATGTATTATGACGTAAGATATCTCATTGGATACGTAATTGATTATCTCTCATTTGAGTACAGTACAAGGTGGTACAAATATTCCTTGGTACCCTCATAAGTCTTTTTGCGAATAAGTAAATAGAAAAGTTGACAATCGCATAAGGAAAAAGGAATAAGTAACCAACTTCACACTGCCTATGCTTTTACCCAATCACCGAACTTTTGGTAAAGGTGTTCTTTTGGTTCTTAAAGTAATTTCTAAAATGCAAATAGACAATACGATAGATTAAAGTTTTAAAGCAATGACTCTGCAACAGCAGCCACAATCCAATTCCTAACATGGATTCTGTCATGTCTTCGAGAGTCATCTTTTTACGTTATAACAGACATAAACATAGAGATGACGATAACGACACTACACAATCACCGTTTTAATTCAATTTACTTCAACAAAGACTACATTGTTTGTTTTTGTAGACTCTGCTTTAAGGTATGCAATATCCGAGTATGTTGTTTTCGAACAACACGCATATAAAAATGCCCTATGGTCTTTCAAAGGTGAAACTGTTGAAAACGTTG
Organism: Phorcus lineatus; assembly: GCA_921293015.1. NCBI lineage: Eukaryota > Metazoa > Mollusca > Gastropoda > Trochida > Trochidae > Phorcus > Phorcus lineatus. The sequence continues at coordinate 54,373,255 of OV121081.1, forward strand.
TCGGGATATGTGCATTTTCCTTGGCTATAGGACTTGACTGTATCGTTATTATCTGCTCTTACAAAATGCAGGTTAAATGTTAAAGTAAGGTTTTTTATTCATTGAAACATTTCTTGTCATCATCGTGTTTTATATTGAGTGAATTTATAACTCTTTTTGTCCTAAAAAATCTACATTTCTTTGAGAGGATTTTTAAAAAGCAGTTTGAAGATACATCTAACCTCGGACTCCAGTGGTAAGGGAGATATCAATATGTAAGGAAGTTGTCTAGCGTTTACTCAATAAACCACCTTCATTAGTTAGGATTGAGCATTCGGTATATCTAACTGACAGGCGGCAGTTTATGCCGGAATCTTTTTGTCTACTTCCGTGCTTGCGTTCTGTTCCTGAATCAAATGTGATGTTGTAGAGAGAGTGCGCATTTTCCTATATACTCAAAACGATTCACAAGCTTGTGAAAAACACATCAATATTTTAATGTTGTCAGCCAATATGATACGCCATTTGTTAAAAAGACACTAGTTTGGATGCATACTAGGGCTTCTAAATAATATTATTCTAATCTAGAAGATCCGCACTACTTGTGTAATACTGAGATCGATTTGGAGTTAAAGAAACGAATGTTTCGCCATCTGCAAAACAGCGTTAAATCACGTCGTATAGTTGATCTAAAACGTAAGGAAAAATACGAGACAACGGCAAGTTCGTAGATGGTGTTTTTTCAACCTTCGTGGTGTTACTGTGAAAATGAAAGATAATGGACTTTACTGTCTATTTCATTGATGTTTTTGAAGAGACATGTCGGTTGTGATGCTACATGAGCGTGTGAAGATGTTTTCTGTCATTTTGCAGGAAGTTGATAACTAGCATGATCCTTTTTTTGAATGATAATGCAAATACGATCTCAAAGTTTCTTATTGGCTACTGATGTATCGAATATATATGTCATTTAAAAGGCATTATTATTGTATATGGCATCCCGGGATGACGTGTAATGGATCGGGACGTAGAACGCTGGGTAACCGCGGATACCGGTATAGGCATCATAACAAACTCTGATATTCCAAGTGGTGCATCATAGTGTTTGAAAGGTAAGTCAATAATTATTATTCATCAAATGCAAGTAAACCTCATCACGAAAATACTCTGCAACAATCGATCATTTCATCCATAAGTGCAATTCTGGGTAAACATACCGGAGATATATGAAGTTCTCAAGCAGGTGCGTGTAAAGATTGACCGGAATACATAACTGTCTCTCAGTTCATCAAGCAGATTAATTCAGGCGGGACGATATCAGAAAACATTTGATCGTCCCGACGTCACTGATGAACCAAGCTGATCAATCAGGGCCTTCCTCAGCATTTATCATAACATCATGGAATGTTGTGGGTTAATACAAGGTTGTGTTTTATTTACACAGTTCCATAGGATTTGCACATTGATTATTAGAATAATGTTTAATGTTTCGAGTTCCCCAGAATAATGTTATGAACCATACATAAATTTTCTTATGATTATCAACGATCAATACTATTTCGGTACACAGTATTTGATGAAATTTTAATAACTTTTGGTTTATGTTGGATTAAGGTCTAAAGTTTTAAAGCTGAAATTGATTGACAAGTTAACAAATTATACTCAGCTGATTTCCCTTAGACTAAGAGTTTGGTTTACTCAAGGTCAGATAAAGTTTTGTCATGCATTATTAACTATAGACAATCATTTACATTTTACAGATTCAAAACACATATATCAAATTCATTTACCTATATTACTATAATTATTAATTAAATATTATTGTCGAATCATAATTCAGTATTATAACGTAATAATCCAATGTGGTTGAGATAAGATAAGATCTATAATTCATGAGATGGCTATTAGTCTTTTTCAAATATAATGTTGGGATACTTAGTGTCTGAATGCCAACAGTATGTTTACGCTGCATTATCATCGACCAAAATGACACCGCCGTTACAAAAAATATGACACAATTATGATCAATACGACGTAATCAAATGTTACCAGGTGAACGGTGAAACAATGACGTCTGGTTGTTGATTATGACGTCACCCCATATCTATCAATCTTGCAAATGACGCTTTGTTAACCTTTCTTAAAACAAGAGATCAATTTTTTACGTTCATTTGTAACCATTTAAAAATCTCAATTATTAATTTCCAGCCCTTTTGACAGAAATGCTTTTTTTTAACACCAAACAGATAATTATGCAATAATGTGATATACAGTAGCAACTCGTTAAGTAAAATTACACGAGACTATGAAAATCGACTAATTATTTGCTGATGCAACATAAATCCTGTCAAAATGTAACACTGGTGCTGTAAACATGTGGTTGCTTATATCAGTGTTTGTTTAAGTGTATCCAGTCATTACTTCACGAGTTGTGATTGTTTGTGCATTCCATCTCTATCTCTATTTTGATAACTTTACACCCGTATAAAGTTGATATAAAGTTAAAGCTTTCAATATCGTCTCTTTATTTACATCTGTCAGTTCAAATTTATTTAGCAGTAAAGATTTGTGCGTAACATTTAGTTTTAATCCCTCGATAATAATTCTCTTTCATGCATGAAATAATGTGATTGGAATTGAATTATATCTAATTTTATTGACTAATTGAAAAGGTTTTAGTTGTCACTAAATTTTCAGCTGCTCAGTGGAACAACACAATCTTAATGTTTTTGCTGGACTAATCACTTTCTTTAACACTTTATATCTGCATTATACATATTAGCAAATAAACATTGAATCGGTTCAAGAGATATGTTGACAAGAACATTAGCTACATGTGAAACTGAACATCTGCTAACCAAACAAAAAAAGTTATGTGTATTATGTTATGGTGTATATTCATTTATAAATCATGCATCTTCTCATCCGCACGTACAATTGTACAAAGCAAAACCAGCACATACACTTCATCTTTAATGCACTTATGTATCTATAATCGCTGAACAAACAGTTCTATCAGCAACTCCTCGCAAGACTGAACTGTTAAGTTCAATAATGTAAATGCGTCAATACAATCAGCAATCAATGATGCCACTGTCAATAGACTCCGTATTTATTCAACGCCTATTCAATGCTAGTTTGGGCGATTGGGACCAAGTTCACGAAAGTTCGTTGGACCCGTGTCAAGAGATATACAGGGATGAGTGAAGACTAAACATAGACACTGTCGAATCATGCATATGGAAATCCAAATCATTCATTTAAATAACTATGGAGAAAATTGTCTCTTACTGTACCTTTGATAAAAGCGAAATGGTATTATTCTTACTTAAATAGATTAATAAGGGTAGGATGTTCCTAATTTCCGAAAGTTTTCAAAATAGCAGTGATATGTATACCTCATGCGTAAATTCAAATCAACTGAATAAAGCACGCGCACGATCGAAAAGACTGTCTATATCTATAAGATTTTTTGTAAACATATATGTTCATTGATGATATTTTGTTCATGTTTGTCAAAGCCCTGCCCTCCCTATAATTCTATAACCTGCAACTTATTATTCAATTCGCGCAAAAGCTCTTCCTTTATACTGCCTCTATCAACAGCAAGCTCATAAAAGAAGTAAACTTGTGTCAATAGATTAAAAGTCCACTTGGAAAAGAAATTATAGAAGACTCGTTTACTTTATTCAGTACAACCATTATAATCATTCCATTTCCAAACTGATCTCGGGGTAACTACTGCCAAAAGAAATAAATTGGCTATCAGACATTGAATTGGTTGTGTTCCTCTGTCATTATATAATCCTACATCACTTGATTTCTGAGACTAACATACCAATCGATACCTGACTTCTATATTCAATGGCAGACGAATATGATTTATGGAAATGTCGTTATAGAAAAAACATTTTCTTCTTCAAGCGTCCATTCATGGTAACAATTCTATGGCCTTATTTCCTTAATAGCAAAGGGAAAAGAACTGGTCGATAGATAGATTATAGAATATGAAGTTCTTATTCAGTAAGGTTAGATGAAGTTAAATTGTAGACGTTGAAATCTGCCTTGGTTTTTCTAAGATATAATATAACAGCAGGGTGAATAAATCAAGAGCATGTCTTTAGTCTCATTCAGGTCGCTCCATCTTACAATATCCACTCCACAGCGTGTTCTGTGCCAATCGATAGGTTCTCAGACAAATAAATCAACATAGCTCAAAAGAACGGTTCCAAATACGGCCTCAAAATCACAGCTTGTCACAGAATACATACCAAAACTATTCAGGATGTCGTTCAGGCCTCTCAAAAATGGCCCTCATTGTTAAGGTCATGACATCACCGTCCAAAATAGATACAAACGGAATACTTCTACGTTATCAAGAGATTTGGTAGCAGAGACAGCTATTTGAAGTCATGTCATTTAATGTTCAAACATAGATAGTAATTTACTTACCTCTTCCGACGAGGAGGAGATTCATCCGACGATGTATCCATGTTGTCGGCTATTTGTATATACAAGAAGCTCCCGCTACGTCACGAATCATTGATGGGATCGACAAAATGAATGCACTCATACAACAATTTCATCCCACCATTATATCTCCTTATCAAATCTATAAATCTATTTCTGACATGAAACAGCAAACAGCACGCATTGTAGCTCGTGTGCCTGAAACTGTTTGCTCACTAGGGTCAGCTTTTTATCCTTTATACCGTTTTAAATCAACCATGGCTGCCCGCTACTTGTTAACGCAGTTAGTTGGGAGAGCAGATGAGAAACAAGAGAACTGTTTCAATAGTACACTCTACTTGGCGCCTAGCACGGCCGCTTCCAACGTCATGGCCCTGTGTAGCATGCAGGTCTGTTCGGTTTTGAAGCGAGCAGGAAGTGCACATCAGTACTAATTTCAAATAGCTTTGAAGCTCTTGTAGAGTCCCACTCTTGTAAATTGACAAAAATACATCTCGATGACGCACTTTAGTTTGGAGAACAGCTGCCAGACCTTAGAAATTCATGAAGACCAAATGTTGCAATTGAGATGGATTATGCTCAAACAATTACGTAAGTTGCCCCTTTAAGTCTGTAATTAGACGTTGGTCAGCAACACTTGTCCCAGCACATGACGTATAACCCACACATCTGTCATTGTCCAGGTCCGATCCTCACCCACCCAGGACACGCCACTACCCGTCACAGGGCGTTACTGCCACATATACACGCTGTCTTCTTGCTTATATCATGACGTGATATCGATTAATGTAGGCTTGTCAACCTCACCCTAAAACAAAACCTGTCAGAGACATGCTTTCATGAAGTCGCTAGTTTCATATCGGAGAATTCGTCCTCAAGGGAAAACCTAGTTAGTCTGCGTTAAAGTAACAGACAACGACGTTACCTAGACAGACAGTAACACTAGACTATTCATAATTAACGAGGGCCAACCTTCAGTGGTAATTGTAGTTGGACGAAATTTATTACGCATTTGTTGCGAGTTTACATGTTGGTAAGAACAGTTATTTGATGTGCGTAATGGCGGGATTGAGACAACGTTTCTCTGGAGACCGTTTGGTGTTGCACAACTGTACTAGGTCCTAGAACTCATTGTGTTATTGTAACATAGAGTAACAAATGCGATGACACATTATTCAAGCTAAATGTCTACATAAGGCGCGAACGACGGTTAAACGGATAAAAAAAGAACTGCTGAACCGTGGTCCGAAGTGCTCAAGTATATAAAATAACCTTTTACCTCGGACTTCAATTTACTTTCTGACGTCATTGCTATTTCTCGTTGGTCTTCATGTCATAAAAAAGCTTTCCAAGTGAACAGGATAACACGTCCAAACTAACATCGATCAGCGAGTCTTGTATAGGTTTTCTTGAGAGCAGACAACCCGGCTCCACGTGATTGTATTGACTAGATATTGTGCGAGGCAAATTAGACAAGTACTGTCATGGTTAAGTGCAGGCAAGGTTCTTTGGAGGGCAGAGAAACTGTTTCCTTACAGCGGGTAACCGTGGCTAGATTAAAGATTGCGTGTCAATGCCACACCGACTACGTAGGAGATTGAACTGTTCTTATGAAGCCAGATTTATTTCCATCACGTTAACATGTTTTATAATGAAGACATTTTTTACGTAACAATGATTATCAACATAAAAAGATTAAACACAATAAGCTTAAGACGAACATTGTTGAAATCTTTGTTTCACAGTTAACATGTAACGTAGATATTCCGATTCTAATTGGTTCACTTGTTTCAGAATTTTTGTACACGTGTAATCGTGTATTCGGTGATAATCTTGTATCGATGGCAAATGTTACCTAAACATTTTGCATTCTTGTATTCTTCTCTATTGCTACCAAACATAATGAACGTAATAAAACCACGTGTAACATGTCGCAGAGATATTCCTAACACAGCTGTCATTGATGATTGAATTATTCAAATGCAGCACAGATGTTTTTTTCGCCCACTTACAGTTAGTGAAGAAAGCTGAATTCAATGTACATGAATTATTGTCAAGATGATGAAATTTATGAATTCCTCTAACCATTAGATCAGTGAACAAGTTTAGAAACGTTTGCTATCACTACAATGTATCAAATTTGTTTGAAATACCACATCGTTTGATTACCCAATATGCAATTCTAATAAATCTTGTCTTTTTAGTTGAAACATCAATAACTGTATTCGGAATAAGGCCCCCATTTCAAGTTCTGGATGTCCGAAAATATACACACAAAACCATTTGATACGTTGTTATGAGGTTTTGTGATTCATAGTCTTTATTGATAGAACCTCTTAAATTGACCGAAATACATATCAAGACGGAGAATGTACAAACCAGATACGATTGTATAGCAATATGGAGAACCCAATATCAATGCGGAGAATCCGGCTTAACAAATTCACTTTCTCAATCAGTTTAAAACGTATAATTCATGTTGGAATTATTTCCTACTCAGAGTAGACACAATCTTCTTCAAATAAGAAGCTTAGAAGACACGGAATGCGATCAGGGCATCGCTTTATAAAACAAGACCGTTCATTCAATGCAATGCCTGTAAGCGAGCACGAACCGCCCAACTTCGATCCGCTTCCAAAATAGCAATGGCCGAATCATGAGACCACAGTGACATAATATGCAGTGTTCTGTTCTATGTTCCTGATAGCGAAATCGATCTTGGCCTTCTGAGTTAAAGTCAACAGATCGGGTTACAAAGCTTTCCATGACCTTCCCTATCACAGAGGGCCCTTATCTTTTTGATAGTATGTATTGACTGTTTCAATGCCAGAATTTATATCCATTGTTATAGGTGATATACAAGATATTCTTACAGTGCTGCTCATTGCATTCTATCAATTTACATACGTGAATGTGTGAATCACCTCCCACGTACTGCTTTCATTGATGAACGTGAAATTGAAATGTTCAGACAACCCTGGGGGAAGAGAGGTATTAGCATGTGTGTATAAATGTGCGTGCCTTTAACCTCCCACGCCCTCAATATCCACTTACATTCGTGTGTTACAATCTTACCTCCTATTGTGTCGGATTTCCTTCTAAATGATATAGGTTATACATCTGTAGCTGTTATCTATGATGATTAACTTCACACTTTACCGGAAACATATTCCCAAGTGTTTGAGAAAACCAAATTGGTTTAATAACTAATTCTGTACATATTGATATGAAATATTGTAATCATCATACCAATGCCCTTCGCTTACACCAATGGTCTTCTGGTATAAAGAAGTTGATTTTCGATTTTTGCAAAACGAAAAGTAAAAAATATGTCCTTGATATGCATATAAATCAAAAAACTATATTCTAAAAACTGTTTTTAATATTTCTTAATCTAGTATCGAAAATCGTCAATAATCAATTTCAATTTGCGAAAATATCTATGAAATCGTAAAACAAATATTCTTCCTACACTATGAAAATTACTGTAAAAGTCGGTCTGCTCCGGTTGCAGATGAGTAACGTGTCGTGACTTTATTCTCAGAAACAAAGGAAAGCATATTCCGTGTGTTTTTGCAATCGATTCGACAAACATCCTGATGAAGAGTCATGAAATATAGGGCAGTTTTCATTTCGAATACATGATTAACTATTGTTGATGTATTGGTTTTTGGGATGACAATTTACGAATTAGAATGGAGATAATATGCACATAAATTCTTTTTATATCTCCCTTGTATCATATTCCTGTTTCAAACTGCAACAAAATTGTTAGTTAATTTTGTTCAAATACAGCTTTATTAAAACGTTTTAGTGAAAAGTGAAGGTACGGAATGAGAGGTTGAAAGAGTGTATAAATCTTAATGTACAAAACGAACCAAAAAAATCCTCAAAAGTTCACAAGTTATTTGCTCTGTAAAAAAAATTTATATTGAATTTTCGCTGTATTCATTACTGTTATTTAAAATTTGACAACTCTTTATTATACTACCATTGTTTCTCATCTTTACCAGTTGACTTAATGAATAAAAACCAGGGCATACATATACAACTGCAAATACTAACCATGCCCTACCAACACGGCAGCACACCGTTTACAAAACATCAAAATACCAATACCCATTTCCTCCTGGGTGAACAGAGGCACATTTTGAAATAAAGCATCGAGTACAAGTAGACACCACAAGTTTATTAACTCGTGTCTCGGGGTATAACTTTTCAAATTCTCAGTTTATCAAACAAAGACGAGTAAATCCACCGATCCGGCGAACCGCACCCAATATTGTAGAACTTCATTGATTGCAGTCACTGAACTGAGTAATGCTCAGAACCACGTGCCACAACGAAAGCTCGATATAGGTTTGAAATGACAGAAGGGCAATTACATTTTGGAACTTGTTTAGATACTTATATGAGGAAAGTTTTGCTAAATAAATATCAATGTTTTTCTTATCATAAATGTTATTCTTAGCGGTCGGTAGTTAAATCCTTGTTATTTGTAGAACACATTCCATTTTGATTATTATTCAGTTTATGTATTATGTATTATGTATGTGAAAATCAGAATAGGTTTTGTACCTGAATAAATCGTTATCAACTATTTTAAAAAAAGAAACGGACAAGCCATTTTTTTAGTGGACTACGACGCATGCTGCTTGTGAATGAACGTGATCATGCTTCAACAACTTCCTCTGTTGGTACATAATCGGATGCATGTGAAGAAGTTGTTGATGAACGGGTTTTCAGCTAAATTTCCATAAACCAACATTTAATCATTTTTGTATGCTTGATATCTCATTTCAAACATTCACCGTATCTCAACTGAATCTGTCGAAGTTTCAACTAGAATTGTTGGCAAAATGTCCGTTGTTCCGACGGTAAATAGTACAAAGACACATCATATTCAATCTCGCACTTACAGATGAACTGAACCAAACTTTCCCAATTTATTTAATGCTCAAGTATCGGTTTTACAACACCCCTGAAGGCGCTTATGCAGTTGACAGTTGCTCAATGCAGGAGCGATAACTGAACTTCTTGGTGGAATATCCTGTCCATGGTAACAATTCCGGTATGTGAAGTCGAATTTTTTCTTTCACAATAAGACGTAGGTGATTGACCCGAATCTAGTTATTCTTTGGTTATGTGTTGACTCTTTGACGGTCTTTTGGATTAAAATGGTTTGCAGAAACCAAACTGAATGCAAATTGTAACACATTAACTTCCAATCTTACATACAGTATCAATCCATTTTCACCACTTATTCTTGGTCTTTTCCTTGCAAAATCGAATAATCAACAAACGATGGAAGCCTCTCTTCGGTTATCAGTGCCACATGCGTTTGCGCTTACTCTCCCTTGAATGTTACTTTACATGTACATGTTTCCTAAAACCTTTTCTTGCGAACAGCCCCTTCAAACGCTTGTCAAAGAAACAATAAGGTCGAAATTTACCGACGTTTGCCCTTACACCATTACAAGTCACACAACAATAACATTTCGTAAACAAAAATATAAAGGTTGAATTGTTTCACCGTTTTCAGAGGAATTTTAAATATTCACCTAAGCGTTTCTTTTTTTGAATGGTATAAATTGAAATGGTTAAGATTTGACTGGGTTAGTATTTTTTTATGAAAAAATGTCCATGTTCCTGTAATAGATGTATACTTGACATTACATTTCAAAAAAGATTATCGAGAAGTGATAAATAATATACATGTCATCATGTACATGTGTATACTTGTACATCATTTCCCCTAAAATCGTTATATCAAGGTACTTTGAATGTGATGAAAGTTAAACTGTTTCTTTTATTGTGAAAGTCGAGGCTGTGTTCTATAATGACAAGTTTGCCATGTCAAACAAACAATGTGCTAAACGTTCTTTCTGAAAAATCCAGCATGATTAAATCATCTTTTCTTTGGTCTTACTGCTATATCAGGAAACCATTGCATGTGCTACTTGCTTGAATGATCCAAACCAGATGACAATCTGAGCATGTACATGAAAAGTATGCAATGCCTATGTATGCCATGATAAGGCGATATTAATAATTCCACAGAAATAGCATTCCATATCTATTAATAGGTTCCCCTGAAACTATTTCTAAAAATGTTAGATATCATGTTCAAGTAAGCCTACATTGTACAAGTTTATTTCTGAATTGTTAATGGTTATAAATGTATTACTCTATAAGTCTATTTTATTAGATCAATGTTAGACATTTGTGACACAATTTTTTAAATCATTGGTTTTCATTGTGTGTCACAATACCATATGGGCTGCTTTAGGTCTGAAATAATACCAATCAGCTGGAACACAATGCTTCATATACCAAACATTTAGCAAAGTGCTGAAGCCAAATTTACACGTTCACTAACACGTACATGTATAAACGTTGTAACTTTCTAAAACTTGATTGAAAAAAAACAGTCAGAACTTAAGATGAAAAAATACCATTGAGATTTTTGAAAGATATGACTCCAACCAAACACTTTATGTCTCCTTCATCATAACTTCCTGTAATTCAGTGAAGCATTTCTATGGTAATTCAAACTGAATCATTAGAAGTTGTTGTTGGATTGATAGACACTGATTAGGTTAAAGTGAATTTCCGGTTGATCTGTTGAATTATTTATGACATTTACGAGCTTTAAAGTATTTGAGTTAAAACTGAACTGTTTGCTCTTACACTTGTCAAAGCTTAAGAAACAAGCACTCTGACGTATAAAAGGTTACACTGACCGACTATGGTGACTTGAAACAGTTTACTTATCTGATTTATGAAGCCATGTCTTTAAAAATCAAGTATTTTAATCATAGAAATAATATGAATCAAATATTTGCTCGTTTTCATTGATTTTAAACGTGCATTTTAAAAACTGATTTATTACAATCGTGCATTAAGAAAACATGTTCCGCGGAACAAGCTCCTTGGATTTGCAGTTCTTTAAGCATGAAATGGCATGTTTTGAAATACATACTAACATATTTTTAAAGAAAATGTTACACATGATATTTAAAGAGGAGAATTAACCAATTGATATCGTAATGAAAACAAAGCATTTTATGGATTATCAACTTACTTATCTTAAATATAGCGGCGTTTCAGTATAGGTTTTTATGCCGTTTTCAGGCAGAAGTATTCTGTATCCTGCCAACTTTTCAAATGCCAGTAAAAAAATTCAATTTACATCATATTACCGTTTTCGTTCATGGTTTTGGAACGCGAGGAAAATTTCCAAATGCTTATTACAATTTGACATTTTCGTCAGGATTATGTCTAGGAATACATTAAATTGTCAAAATTTACAACAACATCTTACTTTATAATCAATAGTGAGCATTTAGTATTTGGAACTATTAAAAATAACAAAAGAGGTTATTAAATGTTTAAAATACACGTTTGCTATTAACGTCCATTCTAAATCCGTGTTTTGAGGACGATTGTACATGTAAGAACAGTTTTTTGTTGGACTGACATAAATGTTTGTAGATTTATGTGCTTCTTTACAATTCCAGTCTGATTGTCGGCGCACAAAGTGAATATCCGGATATCCCTGCAGGTCGACTATAAAACAACTTGTCTGGAGTGGAGCTCTTGATTACCTCAGTGAGAGAAACAGAGAAGCAACTTAACCTGACACACACTCTAATCATAGTGGCAACTGAGGACACGTGGGAGGAACTATTCAATGTATGTGGCAATGCGAATGAAGTTTTGAGATATAAAGATATTATTTACTTGAACAATGCATTGGGTTTCAATTTGTATATTGTGCGCTGTAATCTTTTATATTTGATTGCAATGGTAATAACTCCTTATTGGATATTTGACTCTAAGATACTCAAGTGTGACTGTGTAGAATGATATCATCCTGTGCTTTAATCAATGACCATGTGATATGCTAAGACCACTTTGTACGTTTATATTTACTACGAATTCATGGAGTTTTTGTAGGACTTAATACACACTCCACTGAGTTAAACATCATTAAGCAACAACCGCGCCGTGTAGAATAGTTTCAAATTAATTCACGAGAAGTTGATAGATTCCATCGTGAATGCCTCTTAACAAACTACTGAAATATATATGCAAAGTTATACATCTATCTTGCAAGAAAGAGAACCGTTTCAGACACTTTAAAACTGAGGGCTGTGCTGTCAATGTCAATAGTTTTAACTTGCATTTCTTTATATAACAGTTCAGAAGCAGATGTAGGGATCGGGAGAAATCATACGATCGCAATATCACCTCCCCTTTGATAATAGTTGTCACAATATTTCAGTTGATGTGTTGTATCATTGAATACACTTCACATGAAAAGAAAAGAAAAGAGGATAATGTATCATTTGCAGAGTGTATGTAAGATGTCTGTACTAGGTACTCGTAGATGGATTATTTCAAACACTTTTAAACATCAAGGGCATTTTCAAGCTAATAAGTAAAGGTCTGTCCTTGTTGGACCTTTATGTATAAAGATTGAGTCTTTACTTGTGATTATGTGTCCCAAAAGTAATTCAGAATTCTTATAAACATGTAATTGAACAGTATAATAAGGAAATGAACATGACATGAATAAGTGCCCGCTTCCATTGCTTTAAAACCAAACGAAGAGCACCTAACTAAATCCTGGAATGTTTAATCTCGCCCACGATGTATGTATGTTGTATGCTGACCAAAAAAAAGCTGAATATGGATTTTAGTTAGTGGATTAAATGTCATTCATTCCATCACTTCTTATCTGTTATAATCAATATCATTTTGTTTTCAAAATTACTTTTCTTTATATTTCAAAGCAAATAAAAACAATAGTAGAATACATATTGTGTCGTAAATAAACTAATGTAAACAAAAGATACTCAAACGGAATCATATTCACATTTTTGTAATGTTTTGTATCACAGGAAACTTCAAGGCATAAAAATGTCAAGATAAAGGTTTAGCTCACCACATGTTCTACACACAAAACCTGAAAGCCTTTAACTGACTGATGACTGTTCAACGGTGATTTGGATGTTTGTAGATTTATGTGTCTCTTTACCAATCTAGTCTAATTGTCAACTTTTAGGACTTCGCTTCAGGTCAACCATAAAACAGCTTGTCTGAAAGACAGCCGTTAATTACCTCGATTGTAGAAACACAGAGGCAAATAAACCTGAGACACAGTTCCATTATAGAGGCAGTTAAGGGAGGGTAGGAGAAAGTACACGTATACCGTTACTATGGCAATTTACTTGTTTATTTCATGTATATTTATTTATTTTTGTAACCATGTCTAATATTCCTGAATATAACCCATATATATATATATATATATATATATATATATATATATATATATGAATGTTTGCTGCAGCTTATATTTTCCAAAGTGCTTAAAAATAGGTGCATCATAAAAAACACAATTCAAAATATAAATAAAGAGTAAAAATTTGTTTTGACAGGACAATATCTTTAGAGGATTGGTTAAAATCAATTGTTACAAATGCTTGGTATAACTTTGAACATTCACACGTAATATCTTAACTGATACAGTGTTAAAGAACTCAGAAAAAAACATATTTTGACAAAAACATTACGTAGCCTTGAATGAATCTACAATAAAGTATCAGCTCTTCTGATGGATAATGGGATTTTGTGTAGGTTGGAGCTTATGTATAAAAGTCAGATTAATATCTTCAACACATCTGACGTCAATATGAAAAACAATGTCATTGTATTACAATGACTGGCATAAGCAATAAACAAAGTTAGATTATTTTATCATGTCGAATCGTATATAAAACACATTATACTATGTCAATGTTGAAATACAAAGATTATTGTTCAAGGACATCAGCATAGCATAGCTGTTGCCATACTCTACTCTTAAAGATATACATGTTTCTGAGTTAAGAAAATTATGAACATTCTCCTCTGTAACAAAGGCTGGTTACCCGCCGTTACCATACACGTACATGTATGGTATAATGATAATTTGTAATGTTTTAGTTTAATAAGTTTGTTCTCTTAAATTGATTAGGATTGGCATACGACGGCAGGGTCTTTAAAGGTTAGATTTTATAATCAAACGTTTGTCCTACTCTCCAGGTAATACAACACGTCTATAGTGATACAAATGCTACAAACATGGATATTCCTCCTAAGAAAAAAACCCTCTCCTTCATTCATTTCGTAAATATTTAACACGAGAACCAAAATATACAAAGTGAATAAATCACCCAAAAACTGTATTTTCATTTACTCGATCAGACGTCCATTTAAAATTCTGACACTTTTACATTTACATATTTGAGACAAAATGAAAGAAACACTTAGACACTTTCTCTGATTTTCTCCAGAGTGATGTCGCCGCTTTATATCCTTCATATCGATTCAATGCTGTCGTATATAAACATTTCGCGTTAATGTAACTGATATTGTTTTTGTTATTGTCATTAATATTACTATGACAATATACTATTATATAATTTTTCACATGTTCTATGTCAGTTTTACGATCAGACCTAGTTTTAATTTGAAGGACTGACTTTAAACGAATCGAAGTGGATAATTTTCTTGTCAGTTACCCTTCACCATAATAAATCCCCTTGATGTGAAGAGTGAGGACTATTATTGATTTAGGCAAGGACGATGATGTAGACATGTTTGATAATGTTCATATGATGTTTCAGGTCATTTGCCCCGTTACGGTAGTTAGTACCTTATGGTTAAGGGCTACACATGAAGAGTGATGGATTACTAACCCCAGTTTTATGATCAATCTTAAAATGGATTGTCTACAAAAACGTTGATCAATATTAAGAAGGTAGTGTTCTAAAGTTAGAGATGAATCAGATATTTTTATGGGATGATTTTGAAAAAATTACTACATGAAATTACCATTCGATACTTTCATAAAAAAGGACCAAAAAAATCATCACGCTTTACAAAATTCATCAATTTTACAATTAATTTTACAATTGAAATATTAATTAGCAATGCCAACCATAAGTGATTGGTGTTAATACATTTACTGTTCAAGGCAGCGTATAATATATTGCATTTTGATAGATTACATATTAGTTTTAAGTTAACCGAGTGTGTTTGTTATATTGCAAAACATACTTGTATATCGGAACTCTTATTTACGGCAGTGAGAGGAGCCAAGAGGCAAACAAATCTTACAAAAAGGTTAATAAAGTTGAGTAGAGATGGGAGATGTTATACAAATGATAATGAATTTTTATCACGCTGTTGCCAAAGAATGCTGTGCTTCCTGTGTATGTATCATCGGTGTTTTGGGTTGGAAAAAAATTGACATGAAATGGTAAATTATTCAATTTCATTGGCTTCAAATAATCATTTCAAATGGAATGTAAGAAGCGTCTGATAATCCCAATAGAGAAGTTTTTGCTTTTTAATTCACAAACGTTAAAGACCGACCAGCTGATATTTTCAAAGGCTTATGTCATGAACTTGCTGTAGTGAAATGTCTACATATTATAGCGGTATTTGCCATGGCTATTTTATACCAATTATTCGATGTGTTTGAAACTTACAGATGACGCTGTGTCATAAAACATTCAACTCCTAATAATGGATGAAGATTTTAAGGTGTATTTGCAGATACATGTAAATTTCCTTAGTTTGTGTGTATATTCTTAATGTCATAAATCACTATCACAAGGTTTTACCTCGTAAAAACTCTCGCCACTGTTCAAAGAGTTATGGTACTGAATATAAACAATGAATTATGTGCATGTACAGAAACCTGATAAGTAAGATCTCTAGGGACTTGTCAAAATATGTTACTAATTACTGTACTAAAAAAGCGGGGGAAGTGATAAATACTCACTAACCACAAATCTCCATACAGGGTGTTTTCGACGTTACTATGGGTATTATCAGTCAGTCATTATCACAAAATACCTCATGTGGAATTATACTGCAATTTGTGTCCTAACAGTAAAATAGGATGGGCGAAAGTAAACACAATGTTCCTGAAGCCAATCAAATCAACAACGCTCACTTTAACAGAGACAGCAAAATCGATTTGCCCCTCAGAAGGTTAGGACAGACTATTGCGTCATGTTTCATTGCAACTATGTAACCCTATGTCTTTGATTGAATAGCAGGAATAACAAATCAATAATCACTTTACGATTCGAAGGGTATATACTTGAAACGAAAATATTATGTAAGCCAGATACTATTGTCTAGTATGAGTATTTTGTAAAACCGATAAACCCATACTGATCAATTTGAATAATGATTCAAATCACATCAGCTTTAGGAATCACATAAACCTGAACTATCAGATACCAGTGGTCTTTGACATGAAACTGTATAAAGATCAAATAAAGATAATTTGCGTTTTGAAGACAAATATCAAATTTATAAACAGTTATGTATCTTGTCAGATATCAACCTCTTGAGAGTAACATGTTAAGGTCGTAAAATAATCATAGTAGTTTTAAAAATGTGTATTCAAACTGAATAGATTGCTAAGAAAGTTGCTGACAAGGTACAACATATTCATCCATGTTCAGCTTATTGGTGATAAAACAGCTACAGTTCGCACAATACGTTCAATACTGCAGTAAACTACATTTGTAAACATTCCACCCACGCTTGATATTTTAGGAACCAATCAATATTTGTGAGCTCTGTCAACACCTCTTAGTCTACCAAACAGGGTGCATTATGTCCCACGCAAGGTTTATTAAAGCTCGCAGAATGACATCTCTGGTAGGTAAAACACTTCAATCTTTTCCCTCACAATATGGCCACATTGCAATCGTTATTCAGACTATGGCCACGTTGTAATAAATACGTTAACTCTTGATATTCTAGAAATTAAAATGAATAGAATTTTAATCTTTGAACTTATGATGATGATCCTTTTGATAGACACGCATCACGAAACATTTAGCATTTTTAGGATGGAAAACTTTGGAAGTTACATTCAAATACTCCGTGCTCAAAGAGACATCTAACTGTAAGTTGATTTTTAGTGAATATGTTTATAGTTAGGCACCTTCATGCATGTCTTGTCTTGTCAAATCGTTTTCAAAAATAGTTTAACTGAACTGAAGCAGTTAAAAAATGACGCTCATGACAGTTTGATTGATTTAAACATATTTTTTTTTCAGTGAGGAGAAGGACTAGGTACTAGTTATCCAATTTAGATAACCTTCTCCAAACATAAGATAGGTGTCTTACACTTGAGAGTATTTGACAGGCTTAAGTGATTTTTACGTGCTATAGTCCAATATTTAACTAAATCATTTCTTTCTCTCTAGGTATCCCATTTCAACATCTGCATTCTTGTGCATGCAAGTGTTCGATCTACGTATTTCTTATTCTATCTTATTTTACTTACACCATTTTGATAAATATGAGTTGATTGATATGTTTATACAAGACATCAGGCACCAGGTCCGTTTGGCATGATTGTTTAAGTGATCTATTTTCAACAGTTGCCATAAATTGAACACTTGAAATTGATATACTGTGAACTATTGATTTAGTGGCGATGTAATAGACCACCGACCTCCATTTGTGAATAAACAGGTCGCTCCTACCTAAATTGAGGATATCATATGAGTGTTCATTTGAGTGAGTTTTTGCCCTAGAGCATCGTATAAAAAATATGAACCCTGATATGATTGCCATCGTAGGTAATAATATTTAATTATCAACGTACCCAGTAGATGATAAAAGCTGCAATTCTGTAAAACCCTTTTTGTGTTTCTATTTGGATGTCCTCTACGTTATTTACAAATCTTAAAATATTGAAGAAGAGAAGTATAAACTAGGTCTATGTCCAATGATAACATTTATGTTTCATTTTTAATTTAGATTAAATAGCAGGGAAACAATGGTAATTATCCAATTTGAAAAATTTGGATTTTGTGAGACATCTTTTGGATAACATTCTGTGTTTTGAACGCGAGGGACTTCGTCCAAGGTAATTCAAATAATTTGAACTTAGTTTACAATTTCAAAATGTGTACGAAAATACACAAGAACGCCATATGACAGACAGACAGACAGACAGACAGACAGACAGACATTTTATTCAGTATAAAGGCCAAAGGCCCATAATACAAACTACATTTCCAATAGTTTTACAAGCGCACATAAAAGGTTACAGGTTTTATGCATATACAATTTTAGCTCTAGTTTTATATATACATTTAAGGAATTTACATACATTTAAGATAATATTTCTATCTTTACTGTTAAGGAGGTAGATGAAATTGTGGTTGTTAACAGTACTGTACAATAGTGGAGTAATAAACCTATTTCTAGCATCTTCATATAATTTACAATCAAATAGAATGTGCAATTCGTCTTCAATGCTGGTAATATTGTTTATTTTGCAGTAAGAACATACTCTGTCAGGAATTGATAAATTATTGTATCGTCCTGTTTCTATGCTTAGCCCAAAATTGCTACACCTAAATTTTGCTAGGAGAGATTTATGATAAGGAGATATTGATAATGTAAGATAGCTTTCCACTTGTAGTAATGTTTTAAATTGTTTATAAGCAAATGAATCTGAAAGATTATGAATATTGGCAGACCATGATTGTTTCAGAGTATCAGAAAGTCTAAGTTTAAACTGTTTCATAAAAGCCTTGCTATCCCCAACATCTTGTGAGAGCCATACAAATCCAAAACCATATTGATATAAGATATTCTTTATGTATGTAACCCAAGTTGACCTACCCGAATCATCAAGAGATTTTAACATGTTATAACCCTGAGATGGAAGTCTTTGTGGATCTAGTTGAATCAACCTACACCAATATTTGACTGCTCTAGACATATAATTAAACTGTAATGGGAGCCGACCACATTCTCCTAAAACAATACTGCTACTAACATTTCTACCAACTCTTAGGAGCTGCCTACAAACTTTAATCTGGAGGCTTTCAATAACTTTACAATAAGATGTTCCCCAGATTTCAGATCCATAACACAAAATAGGCAGAATAATAGAATCAAACAGTTTAAATAGATCATTAGGCAACAAAGTTCCAAAAGATCTTTGAAAAGAATATATAGAGATAAGTGCTTTATTACCTTGGGGAGTCAGACAGTGTTTAGCCTAATCCATGAAAGTCTAGGAGTGAAAACTATACCAAGATACCTATAAGATGATACAACCTCAATCTGTTTCCCTTCGAAAAACCATTTTTCATAATGCCTCAAATAACCTGAATTGCGAAACACCATAATCTTTGTTTTATTTAAGTTTACCTTCATGCCAGTGTGCCTACAAAATAACTCTAGTGCATTTAACCTTTTCTGCAACTGAAGTGCTGTATCAGCAACCCCTGACACATCATCCGCAAACATTAATGCATAAAGGTTATCCACATTAGCACTTATATTTACACCCTTCCCTCCAAAATTTTCTAAAACTGTAAAAAGCTTGTTAATGAAGATAGTGAATATTAAAGGACTTAAAATACATCCTTGACGGGTACCTTGGTTACATTTGAAAGTATCAGTGAGGCCACTTGGAGTCCTTACACAAGCTACCAGCTTCGAATACATTGATACTAAGATATTGAAGAATTTACCAGTTATACCGACATCCTTAAGACAATCAAAGAGAACTTTATGATTAATAGTATCAAAGGCTTTTGCAAAATCTATAAAAACACAATAAAATCTGCCCCTTCTCTTATGAGCATACTTTTGTACAACAGCATTTAGTGAAAATATATGGTCAACAGTGCTATACCCAGTTCTAAATCCAGCCTGATATTCACTAATAATATCATTTCTCTCACACCACTTCTGCAACCTAGATGTTAAAATACAAGTAAACAATTTACAAAGTGAATCTATTAGAGAGATACCCCTATAATTACTAGGATCTTGCCTAAATCCTGATTTAAAAAGTGGGCATATTATACTTGCTCCCCAAACAGCTGGGAAGTAACCTTTATCTAATATTTGATTAAACAGTAATGTCAGATGATTAGCAAAATATGGTTTTGAAGATTTGATGAATTCTGCTGCAATGCCATCAGGCCCAGGTGATTTATTATTTTTAAGTTTGTCAATGTTAGAATTCACCTCCTGTTCAGTTATGATATCATTCAAGTCATCATCACACACAGTATTACACACTGCACCTGGAGTGTCACATGAAGGCAACTGTAGGTCCTGTTCACATGATAAAAGAGATGAGAAATGTTTTACCCAGTCACATGGCTCAATATTGTCATTTGCATCAGATGGCTTTCTAACTGATTTTAAAATCTGCCAAAACTTTCTAGGATCATTCCTGGCTTCCACAAGTTTTAGTTGTTTATGTTCATAATATTTCCTCTTTTTAACTTTAAAGAGGCATTTCAATGATGATCTTAATGTTTTAAACATGTTAAAGTCAATACCAAAGTCTCTATGTGCTCTCAGAGCAGCATATTTTTTATGTTTAAGTTCATCCAACTCTTGATCCCACCATGGAGGCTGTGTAAGGGTTTTATTTCTGTAGGGTCTATATAATTTCCCAGCAAAATCTGCAGACTTATAGAAAATGTTAAGGATAGTTAATATTGCTGAGTCAATGTTATTATTTATTTTATCACATAGGCTTTCATTTTCAGTTTCAATTAATCCTTTGAAGTTATTGATGAAGTTTACAGATGAGTCTTGATCCCATACAAACTTTATCCAATCACGAGATGATTGTTCATGTAGAGTGGCACCATCAGATAGTTCGGTATCTGATTGCCTGTCTTTATCACAATTATTAGATGCACAAACACCGGTATATAAGTCAGTCACAAAAGAACAAGATATTGGAAAATGGTTTGAGTAATCAACATCTTCAACTTTAAAATCTGTTATATATGGAAATAAATTTGTAGAGGCTATCATATAATCCACAACACTTGACCCATTATAGGTATAACAGGTAAATTCTCCATGTTTATCTGAAAGCATTCTACCATTTAATATATGGATACCAAAACTTCTGCACAATTCTGAAAGCTTATATATATGCGTTGATATGAAAAGATAGTATTCGACTCTAAGCAGAGGAACAACATCAACATTACAATACGACAGTAAGAAGACTAAATGACATCCTACTCGAGACTGACAAGACATGCAATCTAGTAAGCCTATCTCGAATCTAAGGACGAAATCGGTTACTATTTATACAGGTCCTGAACCTTCCACACAGCAGGTGGAGGACGTGGTGACATTTGATGCAATAGCAAGCTGTGAACTCCTCTTGGACAAACCGATCATTTTGTCCCTCTTCAGATAAATGTTCCAGGAGTGTTCAAAACATGATTGTGAACATTACTGTACAGCCATTATCATTTAACATCTGACAGTATTGATTGAAATCAACTGCAGTTGAACTTCAGCCCTATGTGGTAATGTAAGGTGATTGTTGAGGCAGCAGGCGTGACCAATCAGCAGGAGTACTAATCACTTGTACCGCTTCATATGTCAATATTTAAAGTGTACTTATCATGAGAGATTACGGTAAAACTGTCAACTAATCTCTGGTAAAAGAAGCCTCACATGTTGCTGCATCAGCGTTTTTGTATCCGCTAGAAAACCTTGTTCTTTTCCATAACAAATGCCTCGAGTTGCTAACAGCTAGTAACCTCGGGCTTAGAATGTCTCTACATTAAGATGAACCTTACACTACATCATTTTTGCACATTTTAACATTTAAGTGGCCAAGAAATACAAACAGTCATTGTTTTCGGTAAAATATTTCCATTGATCATGTTTGAAATATGCGAGTCCAAACAAAAACTTCATGTCACTTTAAACACATAACTTTCTTTAATTCAGTAGAAAATTGTTGTGGTGAATATAAACTGGATCATTAAAAGGTTTTACTGGATTGATATACACTGACTAGATTAAATCCAATTTCCTTGAAATCTGCTTAATTATTTACGACACTTATGAGCTTTTAAGTATATGAGTTAAGGCTGAACTAATTGCTCTGACTCTTGTAAGAGCTTAAATTAAGATAAATACTGTGACAAATAAAAATGTTACACTGACTCATTTAGGTTACTTGGAATTAAAAGACACCTTTTTACTTTTCTGATTTATGAAGCAATTTCGTTAATACCTCCGTATTGTAAAGGACTATAAAAAAATGAAATAGAGCAACTCTCTTGGATTTGCAGCTCCTTATTGCCTGTACTGGGATTTTTGTGATCAAGAAAATTATTCACATGATTTTTTGATCAAAATATTTTTTACATGATTATGTAGATATATGTACTTCTATAAAATTTTAGTCTGATTGTTGGCGCACAAAGTAGATATCAGGATATCCCATCAGGTCGACAATAAAACAGCCTGTCCGGATGAGAGCTTTTAATTAACTGATTCAAGCAACTTAACCTAACACACTCTAATAATAGTGGCAATTGAGGACACATGGGAGGGACTATTCAATGTTTTCAGACATTACTTTTCTAGACCACCGATTTGTGTCTAAATTCGTTTGAAACCATGTCATTTAGACTTCAACTCTATTTATTCTCAGTTTGTGATATTAGACTTCGAATTACTTAAGATAGGATATTTTAGCATGTGAACAATGACAAAGGGCCATACTTTGATCACTTTTTTCTCTATCTATTTGTACTACGTGTTCACACATCTTTTAAATGGTTGAATACACATCAACAAGGTAGTTTGGTTAAAAGTGATATAATAGCATTGGTCTAAAAGTTATTTGTCGTGTATATTCTAGAAGATGGATTTCAAATTGGATTCCTCTAATTTTATACTACAGAAATAGCTAAATGAAGTTATGCATTTATTATGCAAGACGACAGAACTCTTTCAAGGTATTTAAAAGTGTGAGAGATAACATGATTTGGCTTAGAATCTAACTGATTTGCATGACCATGACTCCTCAGTGAATTATGTCAATCAAACATTGTCAGATAAAACTTTAAACTTTGGAAGATAGAAATTACCTGTGCATATGCAACACTAAATCTTCTAGTGCAATTATTGTAATTTTCCTTTAGATAAACAACACTTAAACATCGATTTTGAATCAAACAGGAAAAGTCATTTTCTTCGCCATTCACAGAAGTTTGGTTGCAACTGATTGTTGGCGTTTAGAACTGCACAAAATCTCCTCGGCATGGAGCAAATCAGTCTTTGAATGGATGTTTGGGTAGTCCCTATGGCAGATGATAAGAAGGATGTGTTATATACGGGTGAGGATGACACTTCATATTAATGAAGTAAAAGTGGATTTACTGATAAATCTCTTCATTAGCTGATAGTCAGTGCAGCAAAACAACCATTTCCGGTTTATACTAAAAGAAAGTGAGGGTTGATACCAAAACTTTGACATGAAACGGAAATAAGATTGAAATTATTTGACAAGAGTTTACAGGATGCATAGTCGAAGGACCGATGTACTGTCAGCTTGGCAAAGACTAACATTCAATGTTCCGGTGTAGGAGAAGGTTCCTCGATTCATCACACTGCCGCCAACACTGTTAACCTGAGTCTGCAAATGAGGATTCTGCAAACGCGTGGCCTAAATAGAATTCTTAATTAAACATATTCCACTACAAATGAAGGGTCCAGACAGGAATATGGGTGGACCATGAAACTCCTTGTCGTCGATTTAGATGACTCAGCAAGGGCCAACTTACAGCCTTCCTGATCTAAGAACTGCAGCTAAGATTGTTATGACTAGATCGTCCACTTCAAGACCAATCTTTCACTGAATTTTGCTGCTGATACCAGAGTTGCTGGGTGCCTATCCTAGCTTTGATGGGTGTCATGCGACTGCAAGCTGCAATTTTTGTCCTTCACGATGGCTTATTGGAATATTTCGATTGGCAGTGCTAAGAAGACACCTTTTTTTATTGAAATATATAATCACCTGACATATGACAGCTTGTCTCTCCCAATTTTCATTCTATTTAGAAGCTTGTTAGACTCTCAAAAGCATAAACAAGGAAAGGTTATTGTTTTATTACATTGATCTTCTGAATAATTACAAACACGTTTTTAAACATAAGAATTACTAAATTCAAATGATTAGGGCGTAAGTTATGAGATCAAAACCCAGCTGTTTTAATATTACACGAACCTCGGATTTATCTCCAAAGATTTTCAACAGCCTTACAGCTAAAGTGTATAAAAAAAAATACTTGATTGTAACAGTAACTTTGGGGTTATCTTTTGATTTGTTCACTTTGATTTATAAGCTAATAAAGACTTTTTACTTTAAATTTTTGGCGTTTGTCATGAAAAATGATACATATTAACTTTCATTTTTTGAAAGTGCATTATTTCAAATTGACTGGGATTCGAAAGGCACACCTTTGTTAATTGGTTTTTGTGCAATCATACACTATTAAATACAAGTGATACAACTCCAATGTGCACCTAAGATTAAAAGGGCTGTTAAATATCTGTTCTCGTTAACTGTGTGCTCGTTTTCATTTATTTAAGACCTAATTGAAGAACTCTTGTGCACGCAAGAACACAAATAAACAAATGAACACACTCGTTATATGTTCGACTCGGATATAGGAATAGACGTCCTTCACTTGGTTCGTTCATTACTTATGCATATTGAGAGTAAATCTGAATTCAAATCTATTATTTCTATCTGTAACGTGCATCACGAACTGAACTAAATTAGCTTTACTTTTATTTGAATAATTAAATTGACGTTTCTGTTTGATCAATGTCACCACTGAGTTTGACCTTGTTTGAACGTTGGGCAAAAACAGTTACAACTACATTGGCGGAATGATTTAACATGTCAGAGAGGTCCTTTCATTTCATTGTTACCTGTTCATTAGAACATATGTGTTTAGATACTTGTAGATACTTGTAGAATATCTTACTGGATAAAGCTCTTAGATAGAAATGCTCGTTGTACCACTATCTACATCATGAAATGTTTACATACATTGTAGGTATGTGGAACTTTGTACATAAATATGTTGAAAAGGACATTATGGTTTGCACTGCCCTTTTTATTTTCATAGAACAAAATCCATTCATTTATTACTCGCCCGTGTGACTTATACAATATTAAACTAGTGTAATACCGGTCCAAGTATGACGTGACAACAGTGTGTCGTTTAGACGTCACAATGTTAGCACTGCCGTCACTTTGGCAGCCAAGTCGTAGAAATGTTTCCTTAAGCGCACTATCGACAATTATGCTTGATTACTGAGGTCTAGTAATAAACAAAACACTAAACTCCCTTCCATTTGATACTAATTTTATTAAACGGGTTAATGATTAATTATAAAACGAGCGAAAGCGAAATGGAAGGCGTTTTAGTATCCTCCATATATCCACTTCTACTTCTTGAAACCACAGCAACATAACACATAACCCAATCTTCTTTTTTATCATTTCACACTTCATACGTGTAAAGTACGCAAACAACATCAAATTCAAATATTTAAGTCATGGTTCATATTGTCAAAATGAAGAATCATTGCTTCTGATCGATCAGTAAACAGGTTGTTAGAAAGAGAGATGTTAATTACCTCACTGTGAAGAGCACATAGGCAAATAATCCTTACTCACAGTTTTGTTATAGAGGCAGTTAAAAGATTGGTGGGGAAATATGTATACATTTACTGTGGTGATTAAATGTATATTTCTGTGAAATACAGGGATTATATCTCACCCTGTGATAATAGATTGATAATAGGGCTCGGTGTAATCGACTACGGAGATACCAGATTTTGATAAATTCATAAATGATCCAATTTCCATGGCAACTTTGACCCATGACAAATTTATCACATGTACTCTAAACTGACTGAACATTTACATTTAACATTGATGTTAAACAACCAATACTGTAATAGTTGGTGTGCTACAGATACAAGCGCCTTTCAACATAAAATACATGATTTAAAATGTATACACAATTTACAAATTTAGCTAAATTGGACAATACTACTACGGAATTGGTTTGCAGTCGTGTAAGGTTCCAGAGTTAAAATCACGTATTTCAAATGATTGGTTTAACTTTGTACATGTACCCGCAAGGGCCTTGTATGGATCTACAATAAAGTATCTGCTCTCTGGAAGGGAATAATGAGATTGTGTGTAGGTTGAATCTCATGTATAAAAGTCTGATCGATGGCATGAACGCATCTGACGTCAATATGAAAAAACATGTCATGGTATTACTAGACTGTCATGTATCATTAACAGGGTTGTTTTATCATGTCATATGATAATATATCTAACACGTTATGTTTTGCAAATTTTTGAATACTTTAATTTTAGGCACATCAGCATTGCATGCATATGGTATATCTGACGCGATATACGCTGTGTACTCTGTAGAGTATATTATTTCTGGCTTATATCAAGAACATTTTGTAAGTGTGCATGTCTAATAAGGCTTTCAACACAAGTTTCTGAAAATGTGTTAACCCGTGATAAAGCGAGGGGTTTATCAATATTTAGATATGACTATTATGAACATGTTAATTGTTCTACTTACACAATAGCATATTAAATGGAGGAAACATTCAGCTATGTAGCTAAGGTTGTTTACCCACTGTTACAATACATAGAACATCGACACATTTCTTTTTCAGAAATCTTTCATCAAGGTAATTCAATTCAATCTCGAGATGATACTCATAAAAATACAGAAACATATTAATGCATCACTGTGGCCAAAAATGCAAAAATGTCAAATGTCCCGTTCATCTTATAAATTGTCATTTTAACATACCTCTTCTTAAAAACTGCACGATATATAATGTTCTTTACCAATTTTGACCCCCCAAAAATCCAAAATGTGTTCAAATTAAATATATCCTTTTTGGGGAATACAAACCTTCTCCTGGTATACCACATATCTGTACTTTGTATGTGTAGTGTAATAATGATTTCCCTCACAAAATGATCCAAATGTTTTAACTGTTTTAAGTTTTATACATAGAGGATACTAAACGACCTTCCATTTAATACTATTTTTATTAAATGAGTTAATGATTAAGTATAAAACGAGCGAAAGCGAGTTTGATACCAAATCATTAACGAGTTTAATAAAAATAGTATTAAATGGAAGGAAGTTTAGTATTCTGTTTATTACTTGACTTCATACTATAATGGTAATTTTAGTTATTAAAGCTTTATCTCATTTCTATGTCAATTTTAAGATTAATCAATTCCAAGATTCTGAAGGACTGACTTTAAACGAATTGGATAATTTTCTTGTCAATTGCCCTCCATCATTATAATTTCCCTTTATTCGAAGAGTGAGGGCTATTATTTATCTAGCCAATGACGGTAATGTAGAAATGTTTCATAATGGTTTTTTATAACGTTTCGGACCATTTGCCCCCATAAAACATTCGGCATTGGTAATTTGTATATCATGGTTTAGGGCTGCACATAAGGAGTGATTATTTACTAACCTCAATTTTGTGATCAATCTTAAAAGGGATTGACTGCACAAACGTTGATCAATATTGAGAAGAGAGTTCTAATTTGTGAGATGAATCAGATGATTTGGAAAAAAATGCTACATGAAATTAGCATTCTATACTTTCTAAAATAAAGGAGATAAAGGTTCATTACGCTCTAAAAAATTGAAACACTGATTAGTAATACTAACCAAAAGTGATTGATGTTTACAGATTTACTCTTCATGGCAGCTTGATTTTTACCGATATTGTGTTTTTTCGTAAATGCATGTTTCTTGAATACGGCAAGTGAGTATGTATGCCATAATGCAAGCAAATAGTTGGATATTGTTTCATGTGTTCAATAAAATTAGGGAAGTTTTGGCATATAGATAAATCTACGTAAAGATATGAAAACTTTAAAGCTTAACGATGGGGGAGGTGATAAATACACACAAAAAGTTGTGCCGCCACTATAAAATTAACATAAGAGGTTTTGGCTTATTTAAAGATAACTTGTGGATTGGACATTAAAATCTCCTGAACATCATAAAGAGCCATGAAATAAACATTCAACTGTTTTATTGAAGTGAACAGTCCAATAATATATGATGTTATACGTAGTTGGTGCATAAAACAAAGACCATTTGATCATGTACCATATACACTAAATTATATTTGATATTTTGAACTTAAAGCTTAGAGTTCATATTGAATGATATTAGGATAATTTACCTATGGCGTTAATTGTTGTCTAGGCAACAACATTTAGAAGTCAGTTATAACAGGTGTGTTTAGTTTAGTTCTTAAAAGTGGACAATCAGAGTCTTAGTGAACGAGGGATTTTATAGTCTTTCAACCCAAGTTAAGATAATTCCTGTTTTAGTCCATTTAACGACAAGTTTTTATCTCAGCTATTCAATACCTTTTCGCATCTTATACAGTTATTGTTTTAACTGTCACATTTTTCAACAAGAACATATACCCAGTCAGAGAAACTTTATACATGGGGCTATGGCTGTTGTTAAGCGAGCACAGTTTGTAGAGGAGCCTGACAAGTGCTGCACACGCGACTTTGGTAAAAGTTGAACATATCTGACAGTTGGTTGACAACTGAAAGTGTGTTCTACCAGATGTATAATGTATAAATCAGTACAACGATAGAATTAAATTTAATGGTTTACGAGAAAGAAAACTGTCCACCTTTCAAATTAAACAATAGAAAACGGCATATACACTTGTCAATCATACAATAATGTAATGAAATCTACGCATGCTTGTTATATTGTGAACTGGATTTGAATGCATACATAAATCATTGTCTTGTCTTGAGATTTTGTATTCGTATTAAATTTCCCTTTAGTGAAGTAACCCCTAAAAGGTTATTTATGGACTGGAACAGTTCATCTTCAAATGTAGGGGTGCTCCAACATGTGTATGTGTACATGAGCACTAAACATGGGAGTAGTCATAATGGGAAGATACCCACTGGGCACAAGTCTTCAGATAGGGTGTTTCCTATTGATATCAGAGGGTCATTATTACAAAATTACTTCATGCTCAAATAAGCCATAGTGTGGGTTCAACAGGACAGGACGGGCAAAAGTGTTCACCATTATCCTGAAGCCAATCGAATCAACAATGCTCACTTTAACAGAGACAGCATGATCGATTTCCCCTTCACAAGGTTAGGACAGACTATTGCATCATATGTCACAAGTTCTGTATGAGGTGGATCGAAGATAGCATTGGTCATAGACGTGCTCTCAGTAGAATAGAATCTTTTTTGCAGTAAACATTGGGCAACCAGATGATTTAGATGTGAAAGTTTTATCCATTTTTTTCAATATACGGTAAAATGTACATTCTAAAAATAACGTGTCTGCTTTTGTCTTCAAAGTGGGAATGTAGTGAAAGACAACAACAACTAAGTCAATTAGTATGCCGTATTTGGAAATATCGAATGGAATGTACCGATCCTATTACAAGATCATAAAAGATTATAAATGATTAGACAGAGCCAAACCCGAAAAAGTTAAAGTAAAAAGCACTTTAAGATTCGGAGAGTTTGTAAAAATGAAACTTATTTCGATGTATGTCAGATAGTATTGCCCGTTTCGAATAGACTGACAAACCGATTGTTTTTTCAAACCGAAACAATGAAGAACTATCGAAAAGGACATCAAATAAAATGAAATCAAATCAATTAAACACTTGTCCTCATGTAAGTGCAAATGCACTTTCTCGAGCTCATATCGTATGCAACTAGCAATTGTATATCTGTCAAGTAAAGATAAATGAACTTAGTGGCATGTTAAACACTAATATCATTTATACAGTTTTTCAACTACTAACTTCTTAAAAGCCAATTGATAAGTTTTATAACTCTCATATTAGTTTAAATTGTATTTATGTAAATTGAATATATTGGCAAGAAAGCTGACAATGTGCAATATATTCATCTATGTTCAAATAACTGGCGATAAAACAGTTACAGTTTGCACCAAACGTCAATGACTCAGTTAACTATGTTAACACATATTTCATCCACTTGTGATATTGTGATATTGTGATATCGTGTACTTTGCAAACAACCCTTAGTCTACCAAACAGGGTACCTGATTGAAAGATTGAAATATTGCTGTATCAGATGAATGTTTAAGAAAATAATAAATGCATAAGCAATAAATCTTCATATAGACCTACTATTTAGTACCCATGTATATTTAGAAAAGTAATTCACGGCTTATACCATGTAGCAGAAAATTAGGTGTATAAAATATGAGTACATTTTGATCGTTTGTCCTGGAATCCAACATGTCATGTAGGCAGAGGAACAGCATACCCATGTATCACAATACGTAAGTACATGTAAGAAGACTTCATGATATCCTTTAATGAGACTGACAAAATATGCAATCTTTTAAGCATATTTCCTCTCTGAATTTTTTTTTTATTTATCTCAACACTTCGAAACAATATGCTGAACAAAGAGCAGGTAGAGAACGTGGTGACATAAGAAGTAAGATTCAGCTGTACTACAATCATTTCAGACAAATCGATCATGTCTCTGTTAAATTGAATGTTCGAGGACTGTTCAGATTTTTTTGCTATCTGATTACATAGCATCTGCAAAGTATTGATTGAAACCAAGTGCATTTGAACCTCGGCCACCACGTGTTCATCTGATGATGACTCTTGAGATAGGAGGGGTGACCAATCTGTTGGGTTAACAATCACTTGTTCCGCTTCATATGTCAATATTGAATTTGCATCTTATCACTAATGAAAGAACCCTCATTTCCTGCTGAATCAACATATTTCTTTCCGCAAAGCCCATATAATTGCTGAAAGTTGTTTTTTTAATTTGTTTCTGCCAATGAAATGACATGATACAAAGGACCTGAAGCAAATAACCCAGGTCCTGTCAACCAGGTAATGCAAATATTGCTACACGCAAGGTACTATACATTGCTTTGAGATATTATAAATTTCCATGTCCGCGAGTTTAATATAGAGATTTATCATGTGTTTGGGTATACCTCAAACGAGAATGCTCCTATTTGATAATCAACTCGGACAGATGATAAAGGTCCATATCAATCTCGCGAACATTTGGTAACGACTTTTTACGTCGATTGTTCCATGCTTTAATTGTGGCTTTAAAGATTGGATGGGTAAAATTGGAGAATGATCAAGTCAGTGTTACTCTCTTCGTTATGAAATATTTACCATCATTGAAGTACAAAATGTAAAGTTTAGTGCCGTGCAGCAGCAGAATTGCCCGTTACCAAATTTTAAAAGACGGTTAATGCGGAGCTTTCGTGGTTTTGATTCCTTACGTTAGCCCGTGTATTTGCATAATCTTGGAAACTTTAACGTTGGATTTAGAGCGGCATTAGAATCTCTGTAACTGCCATGGCTGCTGGTGAAAGGAGTGAGTGAGTTTGCCAATGTCGGACACTTAGAATAAGCAGGCATCACAGCAGAATTTACAGAGTGAGTGATGATCTCGACTAATATGTCAAACGTTTTTCTGTTTGCACCGTTCAAATTTTCAGCTCACTCATAACAGTATCGAAGCTAGTGAGCGAACTGATTGCCGTTGGCAAGTCTTTTGAATTGTTAAGACTTAATCGCAGCACCAACACTTCATTTGAATAGCTTTATTTGTTCCAGCATTGTTTTTTGATAAGAATAGTTTAAATTACTTGGAAATTGCACTGGCTGTGTAAAGGAACAGCAAACAAGCGTATTGAGCCGTTGTTACCTGACAGTGCGTTGTTTCTCGTTACACGTGACCGACTTTAACAAAGAAAAATATACCTCAGGGATTTGACCGGTTTCGGTCAACGAGTTACCGACATTGCTGTGGAAGTCAAGATACAAAGCGATACGTGAGGCTGAATACGTACGGCATTCAGCGTGGTAAAGCAGGTTTGAAACCTTGTAAGCACTAACTCATTAGCACAATCGTCTGATTCACCAAGATATTATCATTGTTTGAAGGGTGAACTGTAATCTCAAAAACACGCAATTGCAATGCCATATAAGTTATAAGGTCTCCTATGTCAGGTTCTCTAAGTACTCTAAGTAGTCAGTTTGTCAGGTTTATTTGCATCTCTACTTTCGCTGAGGAAGTAATGAGATTCCTCCAAGATAACCCATCTATTGATACCAGAAATTGTCCTTTCTGGCGACAATAAGGTTCAATTAGTGAATGAGGATCATAAAATTTATCAGATGGATATTGTGCGTCACTGATCTGTACTTAGATCCCGAATGACATTATTTTATGACTTACCTGTGACATCAGCAAGAGACCCGTCACGAGAGTGCTTGAGGATTTTCTAATTGCTTCATTGCCTTGTTATTGTCAAAGTAAAAGACCATATATTATAAAATCAATTTTTAATCATTTATAAATGCATTATTGATTAGCAATATAGATTTACTTTGTTATGGTTTTTAGGGCGAAGTCAAAGTCAGTAGTACACAGATTTGTCACAAATAACGTGAGAGATAAATAAATTTGATCTGAGCAAAGATGTGGTGATCTGAAAAATGTGGTCACGTGAACGAGGCTCATACTTATTGATCAGTCACAGATTTGTATATTTATGGTTATAAAACAATTATCAATAATTGACGACCACTTTTATTTAGGAGATAAACCATGTGTGTGTGAAAATCAGCGATACCCTCAAGATTGTTATAAATAGTTTCATTTTAAAATGTTCTCACTATCAATTCTGTATAACATGTGTCTGTCTTTCCGATAGGTTTATCTTCATTCCACCTTGACCATAATAATTTAAAACTATTTGTCCTAGCAAGTTCAACATCGTTCAAAAAATATTTGTGTAACTGTTTTCAATAAATGTAAATATAGTATGTTTACAAAAATATTTTCTTCCAGTTCGTGATAGACAATAAAGACGGCGACATCCCTAAAAGGCAAATATATAACTATCAGAAAATCACTATGATGAATATTCAAAACGATTATGACGTCAAAAGCGGTAGAAAGACGTCATTGCATTGTTGCAGCATGCCTGATGCAAAAAAACTTAGTCCACGATTAAAGTGATCAAATGAATTATTAAGCATGCTATTTTGTATGAACATGATATTTACTTTTAAAAATTGCTTTGCGCAAACACACAAAATAGAATACAGCTAATTTGATTTGAAACGAGATTTAACTAAAAGCAGAATACCGAATCTGAAGTTATCAGTATCAGGCTTTTTAATTACGTTCTTATATAGATAACGTAAGTGACTAACGTTACGTAAGTGTTTAATCTCGGTGTGTTAATGATCTCAATCAGGTTATTTTCTCAATCTCAAAACAGAAAGTCTTGAAATAATGAGATCTCACATGCACAAACATTCCTTGTTGATTTTCTTCAATATTTCTTCGAAGTTCCAAGCCTTGTTCTTTCTTGAAATGTTTGATCAATGTTTTGTTCCTGTTATGTTTATTAATCGTGTCTAAAAACCTATTTTGATATCAACTGTAGGTCACTTACGCTGCTTCTGAACAAGAGTCTGTTTCACTGTGTAAGAAGTCCGTCATGTACATAGATTCATCTTTTTTCAAAAATTTTAATTGACACCATTTCTTAGCAAAACCCTTTACAGTCAATTTTTTTAGAACATTGTGTAAAGTGATCATGTAAATGCTATATATACAAGGGAGGGATATGTGAAATGCCATAAACAAGTTTGACTCTCTCCAAAATTGAGAATTTTGTATATCTCCAATATAATATCATGTAGACATATTTTCGAAAAAACATTGGTCGTGATAGACAACATGGGTTAACATTATAATATATCTTGCTTTTTTAACAGAAGACATTTAAAAATGACAATTTTATAAGATAATTCAGAAGTTCGAGGTTTTGCATTTTGACCCAAATGCATTATTCCCTGCCAAATGTGTCCCAGTAGTAGTATGAGTATCATCTTTAAGTGTGTGATAGGAATTTGTTTTCATTATTTTTATAAGAAACTTAACATTTGGATGAATGGATGATTGAATAAATCTTTACATGACATTTGCGCTAAACCTGAAAGTAATGAAACAAACTTTTGTTATGCAGCTGTCACAATGGCACGGTCAAATTATACATTTTACCTTTCTTTTCTTGACTTTCATTAACGATCTCAAATATAACATTTGAAAATCTATACATGTGCATTTTAATAGCAAATATCACATGTAAATGACTGATTTATGTTATTTTGTTTGGCATATGAAAAACACTCCGGAAATTAAACTTCAAACCAATATTTCTCTGTATCCAATAAAACCCATGAACATGGCAAAATGCTTGGAGTGGCATTGTTTCTTTTTTCCAAAATGTTGTTTAAAAGTAATCTGTTCATTGCCATATATATGCCTGTTGTTTGTCTCACTGCTGTAGCAATTAAGTATCAAAGTATTATCATTTGATCTTTTTTAGAAACACCACTGTTTCAGAATAACATTCAGGAGGATTCAAACAGCGTCGTATGTACTTCTTGTTTGCCTCTTCAGAAAAGTTCCACATAGTCTTCAATCCTTCACATGATTTAATTTTTCAAGCATATTTTAAGGCATGTCATTGCAACGGAAATAAAAGGAAGTTGGCGAAACCATTTAAGACTTTGGGAATAAACTTATTCGTGAGATCCGTTTTCGAACAACTAAAAAGGGAAAGCTATACGATTCTGGTTCCAAGAATAGTCTCAACACAATTTAAGTTATCCCGAAGGTTGCTTTCTCGTTTGCAATTCAATATGACCAATGCAATGTAGCATGCACCCCATAGAGCAGATTTGTGTGTCCTTCTGTGCAGACTTTACATTGCGTTTGTCTCCTGAACAGAATGCACGTTTCTGCACACTCAGTAAAGTTTTCATTTCCTTTGTTATTCATGGTATTTTGTTTGGAAAGACTGATTATCTTAGATACGCTCATCTGTGCTGTCAAAGCAGACCTTAAACTGATATTTTAAATCTCTATATCGTTACAGTCAAAGATCTATCCAATTCTATATTTGTAGTTTACTTAAATACATAGGGGATGTAGTGACAACCTCAAACTGCAAACATTAAAATAATGAACCAACAAATTCCGTTGAGGAAGACTGAGAACAAAAGTGGGTTAAGTTCTCTCCCTGACGTACTCTCATGTGACATTGGGAAAGTCTTCTAGGTAAACAAGAAGTTGGAATCTTGAAAAAAACCCGAATTTAGCAAAACATACCCAAATCCAGGTATATTGCAAAACTTAAGTTCAGCCTAAACTGATTTCCAGTTTCTCTTTTTGAATGAAAGCTTGAAAGTACGCCTTTAGTTTTGCAAGTTTTTAGAACATGTTTATATTTAAATTAGTTTTTATCACAATTCTTCGTCACTATCAAGCTTAGTATCTATTGCCTTAGCACAGATAATACTGTTTGTATTAGAAGTATGAGAAAGTGCTGAGAAGGGTATTTATTTTGCTGTTCAAATAGTTGTGTTTGCTTAAAGCAACTGCATCTGAGCTGTTAGTATCTCATAATTCATTTAATCCATATAAACATTTAAGGTGACAAACTATACAATGTTTTTTAAAAATATTTTGTATTTGCAAAAATACTATTTGCATATCAAAGTTCATATCACGCCACACGACTTGCATTTTCATCACCAACAGTAATATACATGACAATATGTGGATTTTTAGCAAAGGCAATTTACTGCAGCCGAAAGTATTCGTTCACTAGGTATGTGACCTATGATATATTAAAGAGCCACTCCGTGAGTTGATGGAGTCACATATGCCAAACTTAATCATTGGTGTCACTTGATCGTGAAGTATCGGCTGTCACCAAAAAGAATCATTTTAAAGCTAGTTGCTTTTGTACAGTGACAATACGAAGGTAGAAAGTAGCAATTATGATCGAAAACCGGACAGTGGCGCGCGCCAAACAGTCAAACGTAATTTTGGAGACTTATCTAAAACCGCCAGGAGGTTAGTTTGGAGTTGATTGTGTTTGTTTGGTAATATAACTAGTATCTATGTAAATTGAACGTGTGATCTCCGCCTCTGTGTATTTATAAGGCTGTTTTTAGATTTTCATAGAAGAACAGTATTTGTCATATATTTGTCTTTTGGAGAGAAAAACTTAAGATATTTTGAATTTATATCCTAACATATGACATTTAGGCTCGTATCAAAGCCAAGTAATATGTTATGAAAATCACGGACTGGCTCTTTAATACCCATGGGGTAAAACTTGTACACATGCCAGATTACTTTGCAACGATTGCTTCAGTGCGAGTTACCGCTGTTTGTCATCTAAGAATTCATAATCTTATTATTCGTGACAAAACTGTAGTGAAGCAGTGTATGGGTAGCCGGCTATTTTCTACATATTTCTGTGAGATTCGACTGGAATAAGATAGGTAAAATAAAATAATGAAAATCAAAATTAATTTCTATGTACTAAATCTGTCATAGTTGTCTGTATATATGTTTCCAAAGGATGTTAACTGATTAGACTGTGCCATTGTCTGGTTTTCAATTACAATTTTCTTGTACCAATTTATGGTCACTATACTGAAATGAATGGCTGTTGAATGGCAATGGAAAACAACAGTAAGTAATACGAAATTTTGTTTACATTTTTTCATTCCATTAACATACTCTACGTCAATTTCAAATTGAAACACTTTTTATTTTACACTATTTTCAGCATTCATCGCAAAAAGTTGCATGTTTTCTCTAAATACCGTCCAATCTGAATCACCGAAATAGAAGTAACAAAATCAATATGTATTAATTTCAATATGGTTAAATTGATAGAGGATACTAAACGACCTTCAATTTAATACTATTTTTATTAAACGAGTTAATGATTAAGTATAAAACAGCGAAAGCGAGTTTGATACCAAATCATTAACGAGTTTAATAAAAATAGTATTATATGGAAGGAAGTTTAGTATTCTGTTTATTACTTGACCTCAGTAATCAAGCATTATTACCGAAAGTGTAATGAACGAAGCATTTCCGCAACTAAGCCGCCATTGAATCGACGGTGCCAAGATTGTGACGTCACAGCAAACACAAACACGTCACAACAACACAGTAGTATGACGTCATACGGGGAGTGGTATTACACTAGTTTAATATCGCCGTATAAATATTACACTGCGGTATCTTACACGGGCGAGTAATAATGCAATATATTGCATGAGGATGATTGATAATGATTGAACTTAATACATTATTTGAAGTAGACCAAACACTTAAACATTACATATCCGCAGATTTCCCTCTATAGTTTACTACAAGAACGTTACTATTCTATTTTGAGCGCAATCAGGACAAACGCTAAGTTCGATCCACCCCTGGAATAGAAGTGATAGGGAACGTTGTGACATATGATGCAATAGTCTGTCTGCACCAACGGTAAGCAAATCGATTTGCTGTCTCTGTCCAAGTGATCGTTGTTGATTTAAATACCCTCTTGAATACTTTTACCAATCTTCTTGTACAATCTTAGAAACTAACTTAAGCATACGTCCGCATCATTTAAAAACAGATACCGTTATCGATAAAGAAGCAGTCTTTTGACCGCAAATGTGTAGGAGTATTTGTCACTCCTCCAATCTTGGATAGTGATATTTGACATGTTACAAAATTACAAAATAAATATAAAAAAGTAACTGCAGACATTAAATAAGTTCGTGAATTTCATATTAATATTCTTGCTTGGAAGATTTAAGGCGAACATGTTTTAGTTTCAAACACTTTTTATGATGAAAGATTTATGGTAGGTTATATTCATATTTTCTCCACAGGACAAAAAGTAGTGGAATCCGTTTACCGGATTCCTTCCGGATACCTCCGGATCCCTGCTAATTTGGTATACTGGGATCCGGTGACGGATACCTCAACGGATCCCAGATCCGGCCGGATTCCAACGGATACCTTAACGGATCCCTGCAAATTTGGTATACTGGGATCCGGTGACGGATACCTTAACGGATCCCGGATCTGGCCGGATTCCAATGGATACCTCACCGGATACCGACTTATAGGGATCCGGTGCCTGACACCTATTACCAGATCCTGTCTTATTTCTAAAGTGGTCAAGAATTGAACAATGAAAGGTTCACACCTCTAGTAGAATATATTTTTCATACTTGCAAAAAGACAATTTTTCCACTTTTTTAATACTGAAATGACTTCACCATTTTGGGTATTTACTTTCATGACAAAAATAGAGCAGTCTCTGTAACTAATCAGCCTTTGTATTGTTGATGTTCAAGACTTTATTTAAGACTAGATTTATAACTGTTAGGTCTCAAAGAGAAATACATAAAAAAGATTGTCCAATATCAGTACATTAGACAAGCTGCTTTCACATAAAATTTGAATAAAATCAATAAAACTAAATATTGTTCCTTAAATCATGAAACAAATAGAAAGCAGATCCTTTTTACAAATTGCAAATTACTATATTTCTATTCTTATTCACACCTTTAGTCATAAAAATAAAATAATTATATTAGTTGTCAAATACAAGTTTTATATATATATTTGCCCTCTCATTTCTTGTTGAAATACCTTCTGTAAGCACTAAAGGCACTTCAAACATCATTTCTAACCAACTTTCTACATCAAACTACTGACTCTCCATTTGCTGTTTACTCATCCCTAATTAACATCAACCAAATCCGTGCGAATTCGCAAAGAAATCGCAATGATATCAGGTTTTCGCATGCCTGTCCCAAGCTACTATGAGCCCACTAATAAAAAACTGCAGACTTAACGAGGTGGGTGATTGACTGTAACATTGCTAACTATGTTAGGTTCATATTTTGCTAGTTAAGTGTAATACTGACATGAACTTCAGCTTGTTTGAATCCTCATTAGAACATGAATGTGATTACATTGACCATTTCAATAAGCCAAAACCTGGTCCCTGCCAGTCTGATGAGCTAACTTCAGGTTTAGAAATATTTAAAAAAAACTATTAAAAAACTTAACTTTAATGAAGGCTGACCTTGACATTCAACTAAAGCGAACAAGTAAGTTGCACATTAAAATTAAATTAAGGCCATAAATTAAAGCAACATGCAATTAAGATAGTGAATAAATCTAACATTGTTATATTTTGGATCCCACTACAATTTCATCCTTTCCAAGCCTCTGTGCCAAATTCCTAGAAGAACTTATTATCATTTCTAGATGAAATTACTATCATAACCTTACTAAAAATACTGCATTTAAAAAATTCCTAAGTAAGGTATATATCATCTCATTTGTTTTGTTGACGCCGTAATAAGAAAAAAGAGTTTTCAAATTTGATTGAACTTTTTAGTTTTAGAGAGCTAAGTACAGTATTCCATAACGGTATTCACGCTTGAACGCACAAGCTTGAGCACCCAGCACCTGTCAGCCTAATCACATATGTTACCTTGACTAATTAGATTGAAACAAATAAAGGATTTGCTTTTTGTGTGTGAAGCAAATTCTGAGATTGTATGCTCCTGTAATAGGCAAACTATAAATATCAATTTGTAATGGCCCTAAATGGATGTTGCATTTTCCTTCAGTCAAAGGGAAGCTGGACAAAACAACAAGTTACAGATGTTTGCAATGAAGATAAACTTTATAGCACATCTTTTCCTTGATTCACAAGTATAAAGCATTGGACAGAGGGAAATGTATTTTGTAACTTTGTATCTTTCCTTGATTTGCTTTGTGGGCTAAACTAGAAACAGCTAGTGTTGTTGATTGAGCAATGTCAATGGACTATTATTTTGAATCTTGTATGACCAGAATCTGATCCCATTGCAGACTGAGACAGGATTGATGTAGTCAAATTGTTATTTTGGAAGGTACAAGTCAACAGGTAACTGAAAGAAAGGGAAAAATGAATGAGACATAAGAGGCAGAGGAAACTCAAATCTAGTTAAAATTATTGATGTATTAATAGACATATTCACATTCAGTCAGACAAATATTTTCACAATATATGAACAAAGTTTGAGTGTTGTAATTTACAGATGTGTGTAACAGTAAGTTATTTATTTAGACTCTTGAGTTACATAAGATACATCAAAAGTTAAAGTAAAGATATGAATGTTCCTGTATTGTCAAAATACTCACATCTTGATACTGATCAGCAAAGTTATCATGGTTGTCACTCCATACTGGTCCATTGTCTTCATCTTCATACATGAAAATATAATCATAAGATATTAACCAAATTTTCAGAAAATTTCTTTCACAGAGAACAGAAACATTAGGACAGAGAGGTGGTGAAGGGACTATTAATGCCTACAATGAAAATTAGAACAAGACATTTAGTATTTACTCACAAAGTATAGTTCATTGTCAATTATTACTTCATTGATAATAATGAATCGTTGAGATCAAATTATTTTGAAAAAAAATCACCTTCATTATATAAGATTTAGATCGATTATTACTAAGTTAATATGTTGATAATCTAATGAAATATTGACTTTGTTGACATTAATGACAATAATACTTTGATGAAAAATTGCTTGTACAGAAAATGCTTTTCATCGCTACAATTAAATTGACATAAACATCTACATATAATAATTGATATCACTTTTGTGCAAATATTATCCTCCATACATATAGAAATTTGCAGGAAATACAGGATTAAGTTTTCACATCCTACATTTTGAGCCTGGTGGCATAGTATCATAGTGATATAGTTAATGAAAGCAATGACAAACTTTTTGTCTTCCAAAGTCTTTTACTTCAAGAAAGCATAGTTGTTATCAAAATGACTTTATGTCATTAAGTCATTATAACACTTATTTGAAATATTTTTCCAATCCCTTTTTTTTCATTAATGTCATTATTTCATGATCTTTTAATTTAAACCTAAGATGCTTGAGATTGATAGTTTGAATGGAACAGTTTATACAAATTGGATCAGTTAACTTGTGTGCAGGTTAGCGTCTCATAACCACAGCATGCAGTGTATCTATTATTCCATGTAGGCAATAATCACTGTAGGCATTAGTACACCTAACCTCCCATATCCCACATACCTCTTTCCCTGTTGCTACAAGCATCTACATATTTATTTTATAAAAGATCTAACTAGACATGGTCATAAATTTGTGTATTGAAGGAATACCCCAAATGAGTTCAATATACATGCAATTACTGGCAAACGAGTCAGATGTCAGGCCAGCAGGCCTAACGAGCTTGTGTATTCCAAAAAGTAGCTTGACAGACCAGTTGATTTGATTTTTATACAATGACATTTGGGGTATACAATTGTGCCATACACATTGCTCGTCTGAATACTTATTACTTATTACCGGATCTTTTTTATAATATTTCATCAATCACCACCTTTGAGTGGATAGTAAAGCCCCTTTACTTTTTTAGTAGAGGAAGAACATATTTAATCTTAGTATCCTTAACACAAAAAGAAAGATGGTTTATTTCAATGAATACTAGTAATAGAACAATCATTTAAAGATCTACTCAACTTTCCTATTTTAAAAATTGAAAATGTCTACTAAACTGACTCACCAAGATTTGATTTAACATAAGCTTTAAGATAGTCAACATTGTTTGACAATAATGATGTTCGAGGTGAAAAACAATCCTTTGTCATAAATGATCAAATTTTCCTCACAAAACTCAGATGTTTGATGCTTATTATTATCATTTATAACAGAAAGCCTGTCACACTTTAAGCATGTATATATACTTCTTAATGGTTAGCCAGTTGAGAAAAAACCTACAGTCCCAGGTTTGATCCCATGCTTAGATTGATACAATTGTATATGTCTTTTAATGATAAATTGCAATTTCAAAGAGTGTCTTCACTATGAAACTAACATTAATTTCAAAATATAAATTACTATCATATCATGTGTACACAGCTGGACCTGCCAGTGTTAAAACTGAACATCCATTTTGCAGGATAAACACCTCTGCATTTGCACACAAAAGATACTATGAGTTATCATGAAATGAATATCAAATAAAGCTTTTCCCCATGGCTTCAAGAGGCAATTCTTCCTCACTGGCTGAAGATGCAATGCAAAAAAGGGAAGGTGCAATGCAAAATAGCGACGCAAAAGTGCTTTGTGTCTTTACCACTTTGCATCGCTACTTCGCATTGCCATTTTGCCATTTCGCATCGCTGCTTCGCCATTTCGCTACAGGTTGGGATATCACGAAATAGCGAAGACGCAAATGGCAGAAATCAGCCACCGTAGGTGAACCATTCACCACAAGCTGAAACTATTCTGAATTCACAATGACACTGCACCATCTTTAGATTTTCATAGGTCATGCTACTTACCTTGACTCTTTGTCAAAGTTTTTCTATTTAACAGACAGCTTTTATCTTTTGAAAGATGAAATGACCCTAAGCATATGGGAGGCCATTTTGTTGGTAAGTATTCACTGTAACTGATAATTTTATGGTTTTATTTGCAATACAAAACAAAACTTAAAAGACTTTGAATCCATAAACTCATTAACATACCCAGCTCTTCAAATCGACATTTCCATTTCATGGCTTTGGAGGTGGACATAGGCCTTAATTTTTTTGGAAACAAAGTTACAGCAACACACTTTATCCTGATCCTGTGAATCCATGCTGCAATTGAATATATGAAATGGTGAATAATACAACAAAAAACACATCAATTTAATGAGAAGAACTTTCTGTATGGGAAAGTGTTTTTCAATTGTTCCAAGTCTTTTTCTAAAAAGAAATTATGGGGTGAAACACACTAAAGAGCATTTTGTATTCAAGACTCATTATAAGATGATATATCACGGCAGTCCCCAATAGGTCTGAATTGATTTATACAAATATCTCCCATAATTTTTTTTCGAAATTTAACCAGAAAGTCGACTAAGATATTTGTAAGCAGTTCAACCTCAAATATAAACATGACCTACATTAAAAAGTGTGTGAAATTATCCTTTATCAGGCAATAAACTGTAGGGTACAAAAATAATTATACTCATACTCAACTACTTAATGACTTTGAGAGAAATGAAGTTGATATTTTTTCTCTAAAATTTTATGAAATATAACCTAGCAATATTAGTATGATTTTCTAAATAAAAAACCTGGTTGGAGATATTAGCCAAATGTATTATCTCTTTAGCCATGTGTCGATTGAAGTGGGATGTTTTGTTTTTTTATTGACAAAATTTTGTTGTTTGTTGATCAAAATCATCGGCAAGCCACAACAGATAGGTTTAAGATCTTAACTTTGGGTGCGCATTCATCGCACATGAACCAAAGTTTAATTAATCTGTTAATAATAAAACTTGACTTGTCGCATGTACCATCATGATTATAACAACTAACATAAAAACAGGTGACATCAAAGAAATATGTAAAAATCTTCGACTATTTTCAAAATGAAACCAGATTCACCAAAAGATGAAAACAACTATAGATTTATTTTTCATTAAAAGAAACATATGTTACTCCAGTCGGAGGTATTGATAAATTTCTCACAGTGACAATAATCAAAAGTGTCTAATTTCAGAATCGGAATATCAAACATCATCTGTATTGATGTTATGAGGTTCGTAATTAGAGTTTAATAAACTCAGTATTGACGATTCATGACAATCAACAATCTGTCAGTTGGGTTAGGGCCTATAACCAGTGCCGGTATGAATAAATATTACTTACCTGCTAAATGTCCGTTACGTCAGTCTTCTGTCACACTATAAGTTTGATGTCATCAGGTATGTAGAGAATGATTAAAACATCGATGGTATCAACTCGATTTCTTCTACGAGAAAACTTGGGGGTCATGTTGACAAGTCCCGACTTCCGTTGCACAAGCTCCATAACAGCTTGCAATCGGAATCGCTCGGGCGTTTC
Organism: Phorcus lineatus; assembly: GCA_921293015.1. Classification (NCBI taxonomy): domain Eukaryota; kingdom Metazoa; phylum Mollusca; class Gastropoda; order Trochida; family Trochidae; genus Phorcus; species Phorcus lineatus. The sequence continues at coordinate 54,417,537 of OV121081.1, forward strand.
AAGATCACGAAATATTTCTTATTGTTATAATCCAAACTTTCTCGAGTTACCCCAATGAATTGAAATAATTATCAGTATTATATAGACTTACACTATTTTTTCTATCCTATTCATTGAATGCATGTGGATACTTTGACCAATAAAGAAACTTAAATTTAATTGAAGAATGTGCACTTTTTTTTACAAGTAATAACAAAGACGAATTATCTTCCAGTTGTATAAGAATACGACAAAAATATAGAACAGAATTACTGAACCTCCGACGATGTATATATATATATATATATATATATATATATATATATATATATATATATATATATATATATATATATATGCAATATTCAATTATACTTAATAATGAATGAGAGCTGTGGTTTAATTCCTTATCAAAACTGTTAGAATATCAAAAATATGTTTATGGTTTATGATATTTAGTAACAGAAGAAATAGTTTCTCAAGAGACAAAATTATTAAAACGATTTAGATAAATAAAACCTCAAACTCTCCTTCGGTAAGTAACATTACATGTTACGGTTGGCTGAGCATCGGGCTCGTACAGGAGATGAGAGCCTTTTCTCCGACTAAATTGCTTGACAATACACAGGCGTTTTATTACCCCCAGGTGCTGATATGAGTGCGACATGCAACCAAAGAAGTATAATAACATGATACTGATAGATGTCATCAGAATTTATTAGACCTACTATAATATTTCTTACATACATGACGCTTTGTATGAATTATTTGATGGATTCATCAAAATATCGTTGGTTTAGTCCGATTAATATACTTACACAACAACAATGAAATAGTTTAATCAAGTATCCAGCTTTATTTTTCACATTTCAGAACAAATGAAATCGTTTTACATGTTAGCTGTCGAAACTTATAGTAAGATCAACATATTTTATATAATATATATACTGCTAGAGGTTTCTTTTTAATGATAGTAATGAAATTAACAAAATCGCCTGTAAAATGGATTTTGTCTTATCTTTTGATCTGCTTTAAATGGAAGAGTTCCTAAAAATATAAGTAAATTGATAGAGAATCGAATTTTCAGAGAGAGAAATTATGGAAAAAGAACAAACGAACTCCAAATCGTACAGTAAAAAGGGAAAGTCATTAACGCACAGAAGGCAACTAAGCGAGCAGTTGAGAGTGTTTGATAGATCATATTTTAGTAGTCTTGAACTTTTTTTTTACATGGTTTTGTCTTCTATGAATATAGTGTATAAAGTGTGAATACTAGCTATCGTTATAATTTTTTAACTAGTTAGCACTCAGGGTTGGGTATATGAGTTTTAATATGATATCAAGATATGGTATTAAGATCGTATCCGAGCCCAAAAATATCCCATGAAAAGGAGCATCTTTTCAAATTGATATTAATTAACATACATCAAATTAGACTCGACCACATGCAAAAGCGGAACGAACTTGCCTACTTAACGGACACTAGCCCATCCACCTGTTTAATTGTCTAGGTGACTTATGAAGTAACCGACATGCAGGTGCCGCGGCCGTGTGCTTAAGTGAGTTCATTCAAGTGTGACGACCAGTGCGGAATATTGCACGGGTTTTAAGCTAACTTATGCAATTTAATACAGCCTTGATCTAAAGATGTCGTTCTTACTTTCGCTAAATATAAGAAACGAAACACACATGAATGTTATTCAAGAGCTTGTTCGATAAATTTTTGTGGTAAAGAATCTGTTAGCGGTACGCAATTAATGTAAGGTGAGGAGCGCGGAGTTGCCACCCTTAGTAATTTTCTTGAAGCAAGGAAAACAATGTTTGACAAACTGAGAACGGGTAATTTAAAGCTCACCACTAAATGAGAAAAAAATTTTGAACGTTGCTTTTTAAAATTTAATCCATTTTCAACGCCTGAAAGTCATTCATCTGTTCATCCCTTGTTCAGGCACACACGTAGGTTTTATCATGAATGTGAGAATCATATTTGTTGACTTACGGTATTTTTTTAATTATCAATCGACTATCTTTGTGGACTAGGCTAAAGTTTCAATCTTGTAGGCTACTCTTCAGATGATCAGTGATAAAGGTTTCAATTGAGCCAGTTAGTTGTTGGTTTTGAAATAGTTTTGATTAAGAAATTAAAGGAAATAGCTAGGTAACACAAATCAGGATGATTTATTCTGTTTATAACAAGGAGACATATTTGAAAAACACATGAATGAAAATACTCACAATTAAGAAGTCATGTAATAAATATAGTTAAAGAGTTATACAACATACCAGTATGTTAATTGTCGCCTCAAGTAATTGTTGAAAAAAAGACAGAATTATTAATCAGTAGTATTGGAAATCAGTTTTAATTTCATATTTATTCAATGTCTACAATGATATTGACCCAGCCAATCAATCACCAATTACTTATTGGTTAAATCAGAATTCATCAAATTTTTAAAGGGATATTAGATATTATAAGATGTCCACTGTCCACAAAAGTTTTACTTTTACAGACTCCTAGTAAGAAGCTAGGTGACTATAAAGCAGGGACAAAAAAAGAATATGGTCTTGTCTTCATAATCATTGCAGTTTCTATCAATAATTTAGAACTGACAGAAAATGAAACATCACTGGACATGTATGTGTACAGTGGATACACAAAATCTGAAAAAGCACAGAAGTCACAAGTAACTTACTTCAAGTCTACTTTTAATCACCAAAAAAATTAAATAAAGCTAAAGTTTTAACATGTGTTATTTTTTAAAAAGATTAAGCAAAATTTTCTTGAATTTGAAACAGAGCTGTGTGACTGTGTGAGATGATTTTTGAAACCCTGATGTATATATCACAATTCACATGACACAGTGGCAGATAGTGTAAGTAAAATCAAACAGTTAGTAACTTTTATTCCTAAAAACCTATTAAGATAATTGAGTAGGTAATTCTTTATTTACCCCAAGTAATAATCAATTATTATTAATCAATTATTATTGATCAATTTTGCAAACAAATATCTCATCTGTTAAGGGTACTCAATCAATCATCAATTGTAATCTATAATGGGAATACCAGTACTTATATGAAAAATAAATTAAATGATAGTTGAAAACCTTTCAAAGTTCAATTTTTGTCTATTCTAGCAAGAAGAAGAGATCCGTCAAGTATCCGGCACCGGATCCCTGTAATCTCAACTACTCGGTATCCGTTAAGGTATCCGTTGGAATCCGGCCGGATCCGGGATCCGTTGAGGTATCCGTCACCGGATCCCAGTATACCAAATTTGTAGGGATCCGTTAAGGTATCCGTTGGAATCCGGCTGGATCTGGGATCCGTTGAGGTATCCGTCACCGGATCCCAGTACACCAAATTTGCAGGGATCCGGCGGGATCCGGAAGGAATCCGGTAAACGGATTCCACTACTTTTTGTCCTGTGCTCTTATGGACACATAGCTTTACGTAACATCTCACGAACACTCCTTAACTTTTCTATAAGGTTTATTTCTACGGTAGCTGGATTGATTTAAACTTCTTTTATCAGGACTTCCTTCGATTTCATTGAAATACTAAAGTTGAGACATGGCAAACAGATTGTATTCTTGTTATGTGATATCACTCAAACACAAAAAATAACAGTAAAACACGTAAACTTTATTCATCAGCATAAGGATAGACTTGAATACATAAACATGAACGAACGGAAGGCAATGATACCATTATCGGGAAATGATTCAATCATTATCAAAAAAGCTGATAAAGGAGGAGCAGTTACAATAATGGATAAAACTTATTATAAAAACCTTGCGTGTGCAACCATTGATGATAAAAATTATTATTAGATCATTGACCACAGATCCGACCACCAAACCTTTTCATAATTGAAAAGATTCGTGAATTCTCATTCTCCGTGTCTCACAGATAAGGAACAAGATTACCTAACGAAATTGAACCAAAGACTAGCAACTTCTATGGGTTACCAAAAGTTCATAAAAGTGTAGATATAAAGGAAGGTTGTAAACATTCAAACTCAGCCTATGTGAAATTGCCGCCCCAAAGGATCTTAAATTAAGACCGATAATTGCGGGACCGCAATGCCCAACACATAGATTTAGTAATTTTGTAGATATTCTTTTGAAACCATTAACGAAACATGTGACACAAGTGATTTTCTCAATCATCTCCCTCGAACAACCAATCAAAAGGACTATGTTGGTATCACTTGATGTGACTAACCTCTATTCAAACATCCCTCACGACTTGGGCGCGGAAGCAATTAACTACTGGCTGGTTAAACACCCCAATGACATACCCGATATAATCTCAAAAGAATTTATAATAGAAAGTGTGAAATTTATTCTTTCAAATAATAATTTCCACTTTAATGAAACATATTATAAACAAATAAAGGGGACAGCAATGGCGCCAAGATACGCTACACTCGTATTAGGATATCTAGAAGAATCATTGTATTGCAAGGAAGGTAACTGATTTGGAGACGATTTGGAAAAGATTATGTGATGACTGCTTCATACGATGGACTCGAGATAACAAATCCTTAAAAACATGACATGACATGACTTCCTTCAAAACCAACTTCCAAGTCTATCATTTACGACTGAAGATAGCAACGAAAAGCTACCATTTCTAGATGTAATGGTTTCCATTCAAGCGGTACAAATAGAAACAGATATGTATTACAAATCTAAAGCTTCCAAACAGTATCTAAACTAAAGATCTTGTCACCACCGCCATATCAAAAATAGCATTCCTTACTCTCTAGCCCGTAGGATATGTACCAGTACCGTACTATTCTAGACTTGCACCTAAAAGAACTAGAAGAAATATAAAAAACCAGAGGCTACCCTGGAAACATCACCTTGGATGCTACATCAAAAGCCCGTTCCTTTACCAGGGAAGATCTTTTAAAACAAAGTTAATAGGAAAACAACTTGGTAACCTTACCTTTTATCACTACATTCAACTCCTGTAATCCAAAAGTAAGAAACCATGTTCAGACGTTAGACGTATGTCCAAAATTAAAACAGGCGCCAGAAGGTACTAAACTGATAAACAGTAAACGACAGAGTATCTGAAACAACTGTTAAAGAAAAGCGTGTTTTATTGACCATAAAATCGAGTTAGGTTTAAGGATCACAATATGTAATAGGCCGAATTGCGGGACATGCCAATACATTTTAGAAGGAAATTCATTAGAAAGGACTCAGAATTCAAAATAATGGAAAATATGTCTTGCGCCTAACGAAATTTAATATATGTTATAAAATGCGCTGGTTGTGAAGAAGTATATATTAACCAAATGGGAGATGTACTTAGAGCAAACAACAAATAAAAAAATTTGCCATTTACAACGAATCAAGATGAAAGTAGAAAGCTGCACAACTCATACTTCCTTTGTACCCAATCTTTTTCTGATAATTAGACAATCATATCACTTTCTAGTTGTTACCGATAGTCTATATGTGACCTATGTCTACATATGGCACAATGCATATCCAGACATGATTCAATTAGAAAGCTGTTATCTTAACTGAGCACAAATAATGTATATTTCAAATATATTTTATATATATATATATATATATATATATATATATATTGCTTTTGCAATCTTTTGCGTTCACGATTGCTTTATCTCGATCATTTGAGATTATGCTGTCTCCACCATATAAACAATTTCTGTCACAATCTGATTGAAAACCTACATTTACAAATTTCGTAATATGGCTACTAACACTACACAACATTAAATCAATTTTCTGTCTTATTGTAGATTACTTCTAAACAAATTCTAATTTTATCAGCCTTGCAACAACTAAAAACTAAATCACTCTCAGTTTATTTATTCTATTGGCTAGTCCAAAGAGCAGAAGTTATTCTTTCCAAAAGGTTCTCCAAACATAAAGAGAAAGCTTTTAATGTATTTCTTAATGCATCTTATAAAAATTAAGAAACAATACAATTTTAACTATACCTGTTTAAGATCTATTCTTTTTTTAATAAAGACACATAAATCATAAAATAATTATAGAGACTGTCCGTAGGCTAAATATTATGCTTCAGTTACATAATTTTAATAGAGAATACAATGAATTATAAAAGAAATAATTCCCCTATATTTATAAATAAAATCCCTTTCAACAGCATTGATTAACGCGACTACATTACTACAGACCGTATTATTCTAATAATTATCGTATAATTATCAGGAAAATAGTTACTAATTGCAATTTCATAGCAAACACTTATTCTGAATTCACAAAACATTCGTGTTTTCTTATGTGAAATTGATATAAAAGCAGTCGTTTGAAAAAGCCAATTGGAATATCATGCTGAAAGCCGTATCATATTGAAATCCTAATTCGAAGACAAAAATGTAAGTGTTTATCAAAAATATAAAAATGATCACCGAGAGATCTTCACGTTTAACGTTTATAATTATGATATCATTAAAAGTTTACCTGATTCTATTTATCCAGTTTATATGAGCAAACTTTACGTATCTTTAATTGTGAAATTCCACTCATGACAAAGCAAGTTTGCTATCAGTTCCTTAGCCAATAGCTTCCTATAGCAACACATGGAAGAGGTGTAATTTGTTTAATTATTTATTTGTCTTTCTCTGATCTTTTTGCTCCAAAGTAACTTCTTGGATGTTATAAATTCCCCCTCGTGAACGTCAGTCAGTAAATATTCATAGGGCAACTAGTTATACGGATCTCCGATTATTCTCTCGCCATGCAACACTGTCATATTGTTTATTCAAAATTCAAAACGGAATGCTGACTAAATAACGACATTTTTCATTGGATTTACGTTAAAGAAAAATGGAGGCTAGGAATATTATTGTTATTTGTTGTTGTATGACTTTGAATCTAATGATCAAATAACATAACAAAACGTTCTTAAGAAATACAATTTTGAAGTCAAAGATTTTTATATAATCATAATTCCAATGTTTTTCTGTTACATCAAATATTACCAGGTTCTTATCCCACATACTCTGTCATATATTCAAATGGTCTTAGTATTATTTGTACTAAGGGACCTATGTGTTGATTTATATAAGAGATGCGTAAGAGATGATGAATACTCCCACACTGAATACATTTCAAGAGACAGGGTGTTTTCTATTATTATCACTCGCTCATTACTATAATATCACTTCACGAGGAAGCATTTGCTTCAATTTGTGTCGTAAACAGTACAGTGTGGGCAAAGGTAAACACAATGTTCTGAAGCCAACTGAATCAACAGCGATCACTTTAAAAGAGACAACATGATCGATTTGCCTCTGAGAAGGTTAGGACAGACTCTTGCATCATATGTAACACGTTCTCGAACACTTTTAATTCGGAGGTTGATTGAAGGTAGTATTACTCATGGTCGTACAAACTAACTATTCTTGCAATCATCTGTGAAGAGAAATAAGATAATTATATACATATGAAGGCTTTATCCAATCTATTTTCCAATAAATGTTTAGTTTTGAATATATTTTAAAGTCTTTACCTTCAAAGATTAAACTGTTGAAAACAACAGTAGGCAAGACAATCTGAAAGTCACTGTACTATTTGAAATTATCAAACAGAAAATATCGATCACAGATCATGAAAAATATAATCTGATTAATTAGGAGATAAGAGAGAAACTAACTAAACTAACTTTTAAATTTACAAAATGTCACAAAATGTATAAGAGAAAGGACACCAAGAGCCCAAGAGATCAGGTTATTAGGAAGGAGCGAGAGCGGATTCATTTACGCTGATAAAGCAGGTTGCTTATTGACGGTCTCAATACTAGTGTCACCTCTATGCAATTGCAATATGTTTGCCAATGGTCAACCGTGATATTCACAGTTGAGACGATTAATGTCAACTACAGTTAAACGAAAACTTGTTCAGCTGCTTCGCTAAAAAACAATTTGTAATGTAACAACAATCCCATTGAAACATAGAATAATACATTTAGATAGAACACAGTTCATTTGTGTTTATACATCAGTAATAAAATAGTCCAAATGCATGTGAAAGATAAAAGGTGCGTTTTGGCACCCCGTGTCTTTAAACTTGTAAATTATCTTTGACTTGAGGGCCATTTCCATACAAAACAGTTGTTATCATTAATAATTATTACAATGTCAAGTCTTGTCACTTTGATACCTGTAAGTCTTTAAGAAACGGACCCGAGTCAACTGACATCTATCTTCCATTATGACAGACTGTCCAATACGTGCATAATAAGAGATGAACGAGGCATATTAATGGAGTTAAAAGCTCCGGATTATGTTGTAATTCTTTGTAAGCCTCCTTAGAATTGAACAACCTAATGTCAAGAAAAGGTTGTTAGATATTTTGTCCATTTAAAATAACCATGTTTTAGATCTTTATTCAAAGATAGATTTGATATCATCATTAGAAAGGATGTGATTTTCATATTGAATACTGTAGCCTTAAGAATTGATGAATTAATGAATTATGATTGATAATTTTTATATACTAAATTAAACAACATTAGTGGTAAAGATACACATGACCTTGATTTGAATGCAACATTAGAAAGACTACAATGACTTTCTCGAGATCCATCAGAACATGGAATACGTGTTAAAACCATTCCAATTGTGAAGTACACTTATATGTGTTTCAAATAAGAGATGGCTATCCAAATGAATAACATTCGAGTGTATGGTTGCAAAGTACTTACAATCTCAGCAAAGAAACTGTTTCTTTAATTGTTTAATGTGAAGAAGAAAAGGTAAAATCCAAAATTGACTTTTGTAACATATGAGAGTTAAGAAGATACCGTAACTATTATCAACTTTGATTATCATCGATGACTGTTAGGCCATTATACATAGACCTAATGAAATGTTATAAATATTGACCGAAATTAACGGATATTGTACTTGTTGACTTGATTAAGAGTGTTTATCCACTCAAATTAATGCTACTGAGAAGTCAGAAATATACCATTGATTTAACATTTCTCACCCTGGTATAAATAAAAATTTTGATATTTGGAACAAAACTACAATTGATACAATGATGATTCATTAAACTAATGTCAGTAATTTCCCTAAAAGATGTAAATTAAACAATATCATATTCTATTGAATTCGCTGTCATTAATAATACGCATATGGCTCACAAGTCATAAAGTCTTTATGTATTGGTCGCGTTCATGGCGAATACAGTAACCAAATTTAGATATGCGAAAATGCTATATAAATACATTTTACGTACACAACCCCTCTTCTGCTAAAGAGGGCATGTAAATTAATTTTTCCACAGATATATCGTAACATTATGTTTGTATTGAATACAAATTCTGGTATGCAAATCGTTATTTAGATATGTTTTTGGATATCAATGGTACACTCTAAGCTACAAAGCCTCAAAATTAAATAAACACTCAACACATTGTTCTTTCTCACACATCCTGCTACATCAGCGTATTTGTCTCCGCCTAGCTCCATCATTTATCCTGATATCCTTCGGCCTAAAACGCTCGTATGGCATTTAGCAATAGGGGCACAACCCGGATTAGAATTCAGAGTAGCCAGCCGTAAGCGATACGAGTGTTTTAGGTCGAAGGATATCAGGGTTTATGATGGAGCTAGGCGAAGACAAATACGCTGAAGTAGCAGGATCTTACTCACACGCTCACTCGCTTAACGAGACCAGAGCGTTTTATACTTAAAAAATGTCTTTTATAACCACTGTTTCATGAACTGATTGATATCTTTCTAATTTTAGGGTTTACTACTATTCCTATAATCCATTAATGATTGTTTAATGTTGTTTATACTTTGGACCTAGCACGCATATGATGATTGACAACTGTCTAATCAGACTTAAAATAGCTTCTTTCTAACATTCCGGATATTAACTGCGAACCAGCGTTGGCGCTGCGTCCAGTAAGATTAATTAAATTGAAGAAACAGTTTGACTCCTATCTTTTGCATTGAATAAGCTTAATTCAGATACATTACTCTCAATATTTAAAGGATTTTCTGAGAACTATATATATTTCACCCTAGGGAGAATTCAAGTACATAGGGGTTTCAGTGTTCTTAATGGCATAAAATGATTTGTGTATGCTTACGCAGTTTTTTTGTTCCAAAATTATCTATTAGACCATGCCATTTTGATCTAAAGAACATGTACACTTGCTTGCCCAATGGTTATATCTGATTAATGATAAGGCAAGACACTTCGACGTTACTGATATCGAGAAAGTTTTGTGCCATATTAATGAAAGGCTGGTAGTCTTCTTTTCTGTGGTAGCAAGCACACAATGTGAAGGAGCCACTTTTACATATCTCCTGTAGAGTCAGCCTGTTTGCTTCATTGAAGCAACATGGTTCTTGCTAAACATAGAGACAACATTTTTCTTAACAACGATATATGTAAACGTATTATTATCTACTCATCTATTTTGGCCATCGTTGCTTTGCTATAACTCATTTGTGATGATCTCGGAAGCGAGTGGGCAGATTCGATCATACAGTTTAACATCAGAATCTGGTGTATTTCTGGAAGTGGATAATGACATGGGGAGAGCACATTTTTACATGAACTTCACTACTGTTTTCCTTAATTTGGTATGGACGCTTACTTAAAGTGTTCGGTATGACAACAGACAATGTAAAACAGTGATAGTATTATTACAGTTGACTTTTCAAAGTAAACTGAACACCAAAAGAAAAATTACACCTCTTTAAAATCGAATTTCATTTTATAAAAAGTAATGTCCTCAGAGAAACTTGATTCGTTGTAATTAGACATTCCATACGTTTAGTCATTTATGCTAAAATACAAGATTTGGAAATTTACTGATAATTATGTAATTAAGTAAGATTTGAGCCAATATATTATTCTCTCCCTTGATAATGCATGCAAATTTGTTAAAAACTTGAATCAGTTTTGGATAAGATTTATTCGTTATGTTCTTAAACCAAATACTGAGATTTGTAATGTTTCTCATCTAAACACAATACCACATTTCTAAGATAAAGGTTTTGATCCAAATGTATTTCGATTGTTCTAGGAAGCTTTTACACATGAAAACTATCTAAAAAGATTCTTAATCTTATTAATAAATGGTACACATCTGAGTTTTTATCTGAAGAATCATGTCCCTAAAACGTAACCATTGGAATTTTACCTCGCATGAAATGCACGTGAAAACAGTTGCTTTGGCGTACAATATCGCTGGATATGAATCCCATTGAGCACCTCTTGGATTACATTGACCAAGGATCCTGTTACGACAGCAGAAACGCCAAACACGTCAATAACATATAGCTGCATTGATGGATGAATGGAGACAGATACTGCTTTCATTTGACGACTGACGTTTTCTCTGAGATGAAGGGTTCAAGCATGTTTTAATGCCCACGGCGGGTATACCAGATACTAATCCAAGATAGCATGTCATTAAACAATGTATTTGATGTTTATATGAATGAAAATATGGCGATTATCCATTTAGCACAAAAGACTAAACTTAATGGGACGTAAAATCCCGACAAACCAAGTTTTTCTGAGCACATAATTGTAAACACTTATATGTTCGAATGAAATATATTAATTTTGTGACCAAAAATAAAAATTGTCGAACTTTCTGTACTTGAAGATTAAGAAAGTGGCATAGTTTAACAAAGAACCTGAGTAAATCTAGATGTGACATTTCTAATGATATTGAATTAACTGGGCGATAGTCATTAAGCACTGGGATTGAGCATCTGCGGGGGTCCTTTATTTGTAAAGTCAAGAAGCTGAAAAAAACGATTTCGGGTTCATGAATACAATGACGGTAATCCCAAAGGGTGTTTCCCGTTTTCAATTTAATAAGATCTTTGCAATTTATCAAACACCCCACAGAGGAGCGTTGTATGTCCATCTGTGCAGACTTAATACTGAGCTTCTCTCCTGAAATGAATGCACATTTCTTCTAAATCAGCAAATCTTTCATGTCCTTTGTCATTGATTGTTTGTCACTGATTATTTTCGAAACGTCCAAACTGTGCTGTCAAAGCAGGCTTAAAAACATGTTGATGAACATGTAAGTGTTAAAGTGATAATTTCAAGCTTCAGCCAATAACATGAAGGTCATCAAAGATAGGTTTCTGAGCGAATCTTAGTTTTCTTTACTTTTTTAAGGACTGATAACAGAATTAATGTTGAAATAAATTGTAGACCTACGCTTTTTCATTTGAATAATTGGATATATTTGTATATCAAATTATTTATTATACGAGATTATACAATTGTAATGAAATCAGTGCTTATTTTGTTTTAACCGCAGAAGAAATCATTGACCGAGAACGGCGTTCCTAGTGTCTATAAAAACAGGTATTGACTCAAGTCTATACTTGATTCATTATGTTTCTCAAGTCATGAAGAGAAACTTGCATCGATGTTCAACACATGACGTCAAAAAACACGACCTTATGAACAATGGTTTGACGTCATAATGGTTATTTGTAGTAACTCAAGTCGATATCACTTTTGGTCAAATTCGGGATGAGGTTAAAATACTTTTCTTTCGATTCTAATGCGACCGTCCCTCGACCAATCCGATTGGCTTGAATGATGAACAAAATATTTTTAATGGCCGCCTTTTTAATCTTTGACCTTGAGCTGTTGTCCAGACAGTATAACATGCTTTTTTTTATTGATGAAAGCACATCAGAGGTTTGTGTTTGTGATATCGTGTACTATAAATGTCAGTTAAGTAAACATTTTATTGGATGTTGCATAAATGAAGCCGGGTAGGATGATTGTAACTTTAGCAAATTTTTACTTTTTATTACGACAATTATTGAACTCAAATATACCTCACATTAAACATATACATGGTGTAAATCATTAACTAAGACCGAAATCGATTTCCTTACCTACATTCCTTACCTACCAACAATGCAAACCGTTTAATCATATATTAATACACTTTAATACACTTAACGTTTACAGTCTGATAAGTATGATGAACTGTTTCAATTCCATTGTCGCTATAGAGGCATATATTTGGTTATTTCATCATATGGTATTCGACAGAACAGCTTCTCTAGATGGAAACAAGTGAAAAGAAGAAAGAGACTACAAAACTATTGTTGCTTTGCAATTGCGATTTTGTAAATTACATTTATCACTTTATCAAAATGTAGCTTTCAAATGCAGTGGATTATGGTGTTGGTCCAGTTAATGGATAAGTTCAGAGCTGAACCATTAGTTTTTAGAGGGTTTTCATATTTAAAAAGAAATGGCTGATGTTACTTTCAAAACGGGTTTCCGAAAGTGTATTTATGAGTTTAAGAAACCCAAAATCATATAAGGACAAAGAGATTTTATGGATTACAACTCGGGATGAAGGGATTGTTATTGAGAAATTTACGACGTTTCAGAGTATATGCTTACTCCTCCATCAGATGGGATGAAGGGAATTCCCTACATCCTATTTGATGAAGCCTATACTCCGAAAAGTCGTGAATTTCAGTTATCCAGAAAATCTTGTTTCGCTGATGTATATCACTTCTAAATGCCCTTTACAGATTTCAAAGTTTTACAGAAAGAAGGATGTTTGGAAATATTTAATTGTCAAAAGGATCTACACTGTTTTCTGTAACAATGACCAAATAATCGATTGTCGATGATGACAATGATGACAAAGACTACAACATAGGTTACCAAGTTCTCATATTTCTGACAGTTACCGTGGTTGATTGACCATAACAATTGTCCATAATAGGTTCAAAGAAAGACAAGAAAGCTTACATGTCTTGTCAGAATCTTGGAGGGATACTTTTTCTACTGGCTATTGACATATAGCAAAGGTAGTGAAAAAGTTAAGAAGCTCAAGGAGAGTGCATATTTATCCCTCACTCACATCTTCAACAAATTAAAATAGTACGTCTGAACGTGTCATTGCTCCTATCAGATGAAATAAAATACAGTTCGTTTGGCATCTAACAACAGTGATCCACAATGTCTGCCTGATAAATTTTATGTTCCTTATTGACTATTAGAACCTTATTGTCACTATAAAGTTCTTTATTTCGGTATCACTTCATGCGTTCAATAAAACATCTTGTCTGGAAGGAGACTCTTAATTACCGCAGTGAGAGGAACAGAGAGCTCGAGGCAGATAAACCTGACACACAGTTTAATTACAAAGAACGTTGAGAGGAGATGGGAGGAACTATACATTTGACTTTGAAATGCAATTGTGCTTTTTGTAAATCACAATTATCACTTTACAGCGTGGCTTGCTGAAGCACTGGATTGCCCTTCGAAGTTAGTGAATAGGTCCAGGAGTGAAGGCATTAGCTAAGAGTGAGTGGGTTTTTGTTGCTTTTGCAATATTCCAGCCATTAGCGGAGTGCATTAGAGAAAGCTTAGAGAAAGTGTACACATTTCATGAGGAATAAATTATTTGACATTCAAAAGGTAATCCCGTTTCTATAGGAAATTTTACAAATAATCCCTAAAAATGAATTACTATATAAAAAATTTAAGAAAATAAAAAACGATTGAGGCCATTTTACTATTGAAAGTTGGAGAGCTCTAATGACATTGTTAAGGAATCAGCTTGTTGACTTGTTGTGCTCTATGCATGAAACATTGAGATATACAACTTCTAGGAAGGAGACGTTTCAACAGAGATACTAATGTTGGTTTCAAGCCAGCCCAGAATAAAGAAGTTGTATATCCATCAAATTTGCTTTCATCATTCCTGATAATTTCAAAGATCCACGTATGATATTATTTATTGGAAATTAGAATGTAAATGCTGTTACATTCATTGAGTTTGACATTTGATGTTTACCAATTTTACGAAATTAATTATTTAACATTAAGAAACAAAATCACAGAAAAAGTATATGCCGATAATAAATGTACGTGTTATAAAGTAGTCCAAATCAATGATTTAATATGAGAATAAACATATGGAAAAATAGAACAAACAAAAACTAGAGATGAAACAATGACTTATCAGAACTTGACGAATGCCATGAAAAAATCGATACATACATGATTTATTCACATTGTAAACATACCAGTGTTTATCTCTGTCGATAGCCAAGAACAATCGATGAGCTTAGAAGGCAGTAAGGGCATAAAAAATGTGAATAATGATGCTTTTTTTTGGTGACACACATTTCATTGCTCCTTGTTGACTGCTAGAATTGCATATAATGAAAATAAAAGACTCCCTGTCTGTGTATAGATTGTCCATTCAATCAAAGGGATATAATTTAAAACAACACATTGCTTGTAATGTTTTTTCGCGTCTTAAAGTTATTGATTTGTTTGTGATTTTAATCAAATGGTATAGACACTATACTTTATCCGTGACCATTTCTAGCTTAAGGGGTTTATTTTCTTTGGTTATTTATGACCCACAAATGGTTTGTAGCTTACTCTTACATTTTTAATAGTGTATTTGTACTCAAATGTTTTTTCATTTCATTATATTTTTTTACGTTTGTGTGTCTACCTAAAAATAGCAAAACATCAAAAGACAATGTGTCACAGAATGCATACGATGAAGTTTGTCCAAGTAATTTGTCTTCCATTAACGATGAGATATACTTGCAACCTAACAAGAATAATTATTGAGTTCATAGTTATCACTAGTCTTCTTAAAATGCAACAAAAGGAAAGTTCGGTTGAAAGTATCAATAAAAAGAAACTTAAGTTTTCGATTGTATAAGTTATTTCAAATACTTAAAAATTCGTGAAAAAGTAACCATACGAAAGTATGATGTTGTGATCTAACAAATCTATCACCAATAAATCACTAGGACATTATCTTCCTATACTTGAAAACATTTCTCTAAAAGTGCCATGTCCAAAGGCTATATGTTGTATTGCTACACAAAAAAACCTTTTTCTTTTGATGTCTTATGACAACATCAGTCTGAAATATTTGTCAGTTCATGTCGATATTAATCGTGAGATGAGAAAATAGATAACTCGTTCGCTTGAATGCAAATCCAATAAGGGAAAAGTAAGCATGCATTAAAATGCTCTTGTTTTTTGCCATAGAAAAAAATCTAAGGCTCACCAAGGTTTACAATAAACAAGCAGTTGACAAAGTCGAGCTATAGTCCTCGCAACTGGCAACATGTTTTAGTTATAATGTAGTTTATGATTTGTTACTACAATTAACGTTATTTGTAATATAAAATAAAAGAAGGAAAAAGTTAAATCTAAAACAAATTAGACCAACCTATTTTTTATTTTTCAAATCAATGTTTGTGATCATAGTACACATTCAAATTCCTAAGACAAATAATGGTGGATGATCACTGGCAATAGCAAAATGTATGATATTGTAAAGTCATTTAAAGTGTATTTTATGAGAACGTCTTTAAATATGAGATAAAGTATTTTTCCGCAAACATTTTCTAAACTTTTATTTCTCAGTACTGAACATGAGACTCTCAGTTGTGGAAATAACTTCTCATGAAGGATGTTCATTGAATGAGCTTCTGGAAAGTACACATTCTACAACGTTTTAATTTTCCCAATGAATTTAGAACACTAAATACATATCTCCGAAATGGACAAAATCTAATTTTTGAATATAGTAGAAATGGAACTTCACATTTGGTTCCGAATCATTCATAGTTTCAAATTAATGAAAGAATTCCAAACGAAACAGAAATATACTAAATTTAATTGACATTCAAAAGAAGTACCCATTTAAAACAAAGTTAGAACTCTCATTTCATAACAATCGTATAGTCTAGAAACCGAAACTAATTATTTGTGTGGTCAGCTTCGTTGAAAAGACTGTTTAAACACCAATGTATACTCAGTGCAATGGGATACCGTCCTTGCCACAAGCTACAGTCAAATGTGTAGTCAAGGAAAGGAGCGAGTAGATAAGGAAACAGGAGATCCCACAGGACAAGATGAAAGAGTGTTGTTGATTCTGACTGTCTCAACATTCTCAGGTCCCTGTGGTATACTGTTTTGTTAACAGATTTAATGAAAAGTAAAAATTTTGACAATATTTCCATTCTTGTATATATTAATTTGAGTCATATGTCTCATGTTTCTCTGCTACATATATATATTGGTTCACATAAACCAAAATTGTACCAAGATTAAGTTGATGTTATGAATCGTTCAATTACATTTTGAATTGCCATATTTAACATTTCAAAGATTTATTCAAGGTGTTAATAGCACCAAGCTTCTGAAATTGTGAAATGTGTTTGCCAATAATGATATTCCCACAGTTGAGAGAATGATTGCAGTTAAACGAAAAATTGTTTTGATTCAGTGCAAAAACAGTTGAACTATTTATGATGACAACAATCTCCACAGCAACACAAGTGAAACGATGTTAAACAGAACATGGATCAATCGAACATTGATGATGATATATTTATGGGTGTGAATCTCTTAAAAGATATAATGAGCATCTCCGTTTTTAAGCTATTTAGATCACTGTGGCTCGTGGAGCATTTCCATAAAGAACCACAATTCTAACGTTTTATTTAACTATCATGTTACGTCATTTCATACCCTGCTACCTGCAGGTGTTTTTTGATAGACCCGAGTCTAATGACTACTTTATATAACAAGACAAACAATGGGTGCAGAGGAAGAGATGTCTGAGAAAGAATCGCTATCAAGGAACTGATTTCCGGGACACAAAATGTGTTTTGTACCAAAAGTCCAGATTATTTTGTTATTCTTCGTAAGCTCAATTATCTACAACTTCGTGTCAAACTGCAGTCTGCTTAGAGTCTTGTTAAGATATTTGTAGTCATTCATTAGAAATGATTATCTCTTAAATGTGTATTTCAAAAGATTGGTTGGAAAAAGGATTGCAGCTGTCAATGAATTAACGATCTGTCAACTAAGATTCATATTGAGTCCATTTTAGCCATATATCACACCATACCATTTGAATCAAATAATGACAGAAAATAATCTAATGCTATAGAGAACAGTCTGACGTAAACAAAATATCAAAGAGAAATATGTTCTTGAGAAATAAGTAAACATGTTTATGATGTATTCAAAGTATGATGAGCAGGTAGTTCTTGAGATTTAATTGATTAAGATATAATACGACCAATTTTGTGGTATGAATGAAAAAGTCCAAGATTTGATTTTTCTTAAAAGAGTCTCATAATCAAAAGATTAATCGTATTGCTCTGACCCACATGTACACTCGCTTTAAGAGTCCAACATATTTTATATAAAAAACAAGTCGTTTTTAACCACTTGTTCATGGGCTGTTTATACTAAAACCTTTTGACCGTTTTCTAAAATAAGGCTTTATTACCATTCATGTGTTCCATTAATGGTTGTGTAATGTATAGTGTACTTTGGACCTAGCCCTGATAAGCTATGTTCGTGCAAAATTTTAAAACTAAGTTTAAAGTCCGCATATTCAAGGCAATTTGAAACAAAAGGTTTACATTCCTGCTGACTGGTAACTAAAATTTGCTTATCAAGACAAAAGAATTCCTTTCCAAAAATGTTAGCGATTATTCATCTATATTGGCATTGTAAACTTTGATATTAGTATGTTGTGATGAACTGCACATCCTAATCGGGTGTATATATCGAACCTGAAAATGAAATAAGGGGGAGGATAGTACATAGCTTGGTTGGATTGTCAAAATTCTTCACGGTTCATAATAATCAAGTTCTTGGATTACAATATCTCTTTTCACTATGAAAGTGTTTGTTTTCCCAAGACAAGATGGCATATTTTTTACTTAAACACCTCCTCCAGTTGTACAAGGGTATTAATCATGAAGTCTAAGTCAATTTTGGTAAAGAGTTTTATGACTGATAGAAGTTAATATAAGAAGATATGAAACAAAAACGAATGGTTGTGAAATTGTTTTTATTTTTCAATGTAATCACCCTGGACCTCGATGCACTTTGTCCATTTGTTTTTGAGACTGTCTATGCTCTTGCGCTAGAAGTCTTCTGACTGGTTCCTTTAGCCGCCGTAGCTGCCTTGAGTTCATCATCATTGCCAAACTTGTACCACGCAAGTTGCTTTGGGTCAGATTTGGACAGTAGGTTAAGTTGTTCATAGCCACATTGGCCAATTGCAGCCTCTACAATACTAATCTTGTGTTTTGGAGCGTTGTCACGAAGAAGCTTTACTATACAAGACAACATCAATATATCTCAATTGCTTCAACAACTCAGCAAAGTAAGTTCCTGTGAAGGTATGTTTAGGTGGTTTTAGTCTTTAAGTATCACGCCCCTTGATTTGAGTTAAGTTCAAATCGTCCTTCTAAAGTTGCATCTTTATCTCTTATTTATATATTAAATTTTTTTCACTTGTAAATGAAAAACGGTCTTTAAACATGTGAAGATGTCTAACTTTTGCCGCCTGTTTATAAGCAAATTGTTAAATGACATACAAAACACTACCAACCCGACAAATCTCGACTGTCACTATACTGAACTGACTAGCATTGAGATATTGACTTTCAAAACAACCACTACTTCTCTATCAAATAACACCATTTAAAAATTTTGACATATTTTACCCCAGCAAATTACTCTTGAACAGGCTGTTAATATCACGTAAATGATCGGCAAGGATTGTTTATGACTGTAAACTGTCGTCAGATGCCCTATCTCAATAATGGCATCAACGATGCATCAATACTTCTAAGAACATATTGACTTCCGATCGTATGTCTGAATAAGTATTTGTTTTTAAAATAACGACTGGTTATTAACATTAACATTTTTAATTGATGCATACTTTAAATAACTTTT
This sequence comes from Phorcus lineatus, assembly GCA_921293015.1. NCBI lineage: Eukaryota > Metazoa > Mollusca > Gastropoda > Trochida > Trochidae > Phorcus > Phorcus lineatus. Next base: position 54,437,309 of record OV121081.1, read on the forward strand.
AAAAATGTGTTTTTAAAAGTAGTCGTCCTAGTACATTTGTATGCATTTTCTTTGTATGATTTTTTAAAATTTAATTGTTCATTGCCTTGACGTGACCCTAAATCCTTCACATAATTAACTTTTCATCTATATGTTCAAGGCATATAATTGCAATTGAAATAACAGTAACTTGGCGAAAATGAGCATGCATACGTGAGAACTAATTTTCATAAATTGGTTTTCAAATAACTGTTTGTTGTACATTGTTGTATGCAAAATAGTTTTTACCTTATCCAATTGATATTTGAAGCTTGGAATTTTAAGGACTTTAGACAAAATAAAAAAATGAAATTGCACCACACTGTATACCTTTTTTGGTTTTGTTTTTTATATATGAAACGGGTTTTGTCAAATTTTGCACTGCAGTGATGAGAATGTGGCGACTCAATTGCACATCATAAGACATCCGTTTTGTAATCTATTACCTGTCAACTTTCATTGTTGATTTAATTGTCTCTAATAGCACTTATTTGATTTCCACACCTGTGCTTTGGATCCTTTGGTATGGCGGCTTGTGTCAAGTCCTTTCATAATGACATAACATCTAATTAGTACATCTTTACAACGACAAACATTACAAACCAATGAACTTGTAGAATATACATTCCACCAATAAGAAGAAAATCTTCTGCTATGTTATCAATGCTTACAATGACTTGAAAAAGTAGATCATTTGGAAAGGTATCCACATCCACATAGGATTCTTCAGGAAGTCTATCAAGTTGCAAATTATTCATGGATTACTTATGCTGACGCTTGAAATGAAAGGACGCCTTTAAGCTTTTGGAATGAAAGCTGGTTACTCCAGTGTATATTCCAGAATGGTCGATTAGCTTAGAATTCACTTTGAGAACAAAATAATGTTTTAATAATGCTGGCTTTATTTTCCCGTTGGTACACATTTCCTGCTCTTTGTTTCAGATGCAAAGTACACAAAATCCATGTTAATGGTATCGTCGGGTTTTTAGTATTGAACATAGAATTAAAGGGAGATATTTAAAACAACATATAACAGCTATAGTAGTTTTCATTTCGATAAGAGTTATGGTAAGTCATATTAAAACTTTGTGATTATTTTTTGTCTCTGCTTTCACTTGTATGACAAACTCGCTGAATTAAAAGTTCAACAGTCGGTTGTTATCTGTGCTGATCTAGAAAAATTGGTTTGATATTTTTTGATCGATTGGTTGGTTAGCTTAGATTCATAATAATATCCTGGCACTAAACAGTCATTTCCGTTTTTACAAATCTTAGACGTAGTTATGTCATACCTTCGTAAATGTACATCATAGTATCATTTTATATACACAGACTATCACAGAAATGTTTGATCACGTTTGACTAATCATGCCAGAGCTATCAACGATGAAAGATTTAAACTAGTTAAATGTGATTTAAAACCTAAAGTTGCCACTAATTTGGTAAAGTTACAAATATGGACCCGAACAATTTTTGTAGTGAAACCTGTATTATTATCACGCCACACCAGTGATCTTCGGGCTAATCTATTAACTACAATAGTTCACGGATAAACTATACTTTATTTCAAAGCACATGATAGTTAATCCGTCCTTCTCATCTTCAATATTCAAAGTATTGAATCTTACGCAGAAGTTATCAGTACGAAGCAAAATAACGCTATTAACAATAGTAGCTTTTTCAACAACTTTGAATATTTATTATCACAATCATGAAAGGGTGAGCTCTTCAATCGCAAAAAGGAGGTCGGTTATTCATAACATCACCATTAAATCGATAGTACATAGTTTATCAATTTCATGTGTTCTATTTGTGGCAACTGGTGAAAATAATTCTCTTAAACTGTCATGCCCAACAGACCTTGTTTAGATTAGTGTTGTATCATAACATGGAAAGCCTCTTTTGATGTCTTGTATAAACACATAAATATATCATTTGTTAAAATAATGTATGAGTAAACAGAAGAAATATAACATAGACTGAACACTTGCACGAAAACCAAATAAGATATTAAACTGGATACCAAGGTATACAACGAAATTACTGTATCTTGTTTCTACCACATGTCCTCGGACGCTTTCAGTTAAGCAAACTGTTTCGAAACTGATTTAGCATGAAGAAGTTTATCTGGGAATATCTTTTTGAATTAAGAATGAAATTAGATGTCCTTTTGAGCAGTTAGCTTATGAATCTAACTTCAAAGGTTTTCCCATCTGAAAAATGCAAAAAGAGTCATAATGTGAGTCTATCAAAACGGTCATCATTATTTGTTCAAATATTGAAATAATATTCATTTTAATTTGTACAATTTCGACAGTATAAGTATTTTATGGCAGTATCGCCATAGCCTGAATGACATTTGCAAAATGACAATATGAAGATTAAAGTACACCTACTAGTAATATTATCGAGCTTTAATGAACCATTAGTGAGATAAAAATCGAGTTCTCCTTGTATAAACTCCTAATTAAGCATTTGTCTGGTAGACTAAGAGGTGTTTACTTAGCTCTAAAATATGTTTGGTTCCTAAAATACAAACGTGGGTGGAACATGTGTAAACGTACTTTACCGAAGTATTGACGTTTTGTGTAAACTTTTTTTATCACCAATAATATATTGATGAATATGTTTATTACATTATGTTTGTAACATGGGACATGATGAAACAAAAACTACTCTTTTTTTTATACATACTGATTTATCATTAATAAAATTCACTATCTTTACCAACTTGGGTAACAATGGGGTATGATGAATAGAGCTGATGCTTTACACAGATCAAACACGTAACTGAAAGCTTTTTCAGAGAACTAATCTCTCAACATTAATTACTATAAGGGATAGACAATAAATTTGATGATTTCTCTTATTCTCGTATTTTCTCAGGGGTATACACAATAGTAACTGGTATTTCTGTCATTTATTTGTTTTTTGTGAACCCTTTTCTGTTTCCGATTTTGTGACACCTACACTTTCTGGATTTTGGTATGTGTCAAAAAGTGCCATGAAAGCATTTCTTTAAGGTTCGGGCTTTCATCCAGAACTTTCAAAACGGCTTTGACTTATAGATTCATTGAATGTTTGCTTTTGTATCCTATCCACAGTCTATAATTTTGAAGACAAACACAGAAATAAATTAATTAATATAAAAGTAAACCTTTAATGGAAAAGCGTAAAGCTTTCATTTCTAGATTCTATTATTCCCCTACAACGTTCAAAGCAAAATCGGTTCCATACTACTTAAAACACGTCCATGAGTAAAGCCAACTTCGATCCACCACCAAATTAGAAGTGATAAAGAACTTGCGACCTATGATGCAATAATCTGTCAAAAAATTGTGAAGGGAAAATCGATCTTGCTTCCTCTGTTAAAGTAATCGCTGTTGATTTGATTGGCTTCTGGAACATTGTGTATAGTTCGCCTATCCCACTGTAATGTTTACGACACAAAATGCAGCTACTTCCTCATGAAGTCATTTTGTGATGATGAACGAGTGATAGCGATAGTAAAAAATCTGTCTGGAGAATTGTTTTCATCAGAAAGTTGTGTGGGAGTAACCTTCACCTCCCTCGCATGATATGTCCATTAACACACAATTCCCTTAATATGATGGATATCATCACTCTTTAAACAATGGAAATTAAAACCGTTGACTGGTAATATTTGACATTGCATATATACAAACGAATTGAAACATATCTTTAAACCTTTAACTTCAAACATTATTTTTCTGTGTATATTTTAAAGTCATTCGATGTCTTTTAACTAAGAATGACATCCCATGCCTCCACGGCGATGTATTACAATCTTATGAAAATAGTCTTCTTTAAAATATGCAGAACACAATGCTTCGATAAAAGCAACTTAATTAAATTTTGCAATATCTTTAGCACTTGTCAGTGTGATACATGGCAACAATGAAACATATGTTTCTTTATATGACGAATAAACCTATTGCTATTGTAAGAGAATATCAATAATTTAATGAGGACAGCATTTTGTTTTGAATTTTTGATGATAGACAACATGACAAAGTTGCAATTCAAGAGAACAAGTTTTATTTGATATAAGCCTATGCTCTGTAGACCATTTACTGACTGATGTTCGCTAGGGGTATTAATCATTATTCAGCAAGGCACGTGGGAAGAGAATGGTCAGAGAAAGACAGATACAACACGAATAAACCTCTTTCATCTGCTCCCGTGGGACCCGACTGGTAAGTTGTGGAACTGATAGCAAACCTTCTTCATAATGAAAGAAATTTCACAATGTTATGCTTTTATCAAGTTTACTAAGAGCTTTAAATGATGTCATTATGTATTTACATATAACTGATATAATATATAAATCTGTGTTAACAAATGATCAATGTCACAATTATCATTCTGTCCACAGTTTGGGAGGGAAGTGTAGTTCAGCAGAGAGGGTTTTGATTGACAAAGAGGTTAATTTATAGGAAAATGTTTGCAGAAATGTACATTTCAAATTAGTCAGTGCAATAGAAATGATGTTATTGCTATTTAAAATCAATCATATTGCTCTTTGAACAATGTTGCTGTGACCATGTTCGAGCGTGCCTCCTTTTGTTTCTCTGTACCTTTTTGAAGTATGTGATTACATCCTTTAAAGGTTTACAGTTTTAACATTACCATGCCCATCTCATTATTTCTATAAGTTCTACTATACCTATCTAGTAGTCTTATTTATTAACACACCCAAGTAGTGATTAGGGATAACCTGAAGTATTGTGTACTTGTTGTTTGTTCATCCTTATTTTATCCCTCCATCCGTCCCGCTAGTTCCCTGTTATTTCACGCCAGCGTTGATTTGTTCTGGTGTATGCATTATCATTAAGACGGCCATTACCCCTGTCTTGTTGTTTCAAACTCCGGCGGAAGGTGTTACGCTATAGTGATTGCCTAGTCTATGTGTCTTTTGTTATTCATGGGTTAACTTCTCTAATTAGCTGTTAACTATGTCTCTCTTACTTTTATTAGCTTAATTATTATAATGTTCTATCTTTCTCCCGGATAAACGGGTCTCATCCGAGTTTAGATTTCGTTACATCGTGATAGTTGCTAAGGAAAAATTGTTTCCTGAAATGTTTTTTTTTGTAAGATACTTTTAAAACTGCATTCAATGCTTTCTATTAATGTTTGGTAAAACAATTTCGAAAAGGGTATGATGATAAGCCATCAGAACTTATAAACCAAGTTTTTAGTTTTATGCAAGTTTGATAATTTTAGCTAGAAACGTTGTTATGTATGTGTCTCTACCATAAAATAGTAGTAGTGTTAGTAGCCAAATCAGGAAAATTGTAATGGATTTTATTAAATAGATTATTTCATACATTCTTATTTCGTTGCTGAAATCATGCACGTGAAGGGTGGCTATAAATTAAGTTTTGACTCTTAAAATTTGAATCAAACCCTTTTAGTGCTCGTTTTGAAAACGGGTACCAGTTTGCAATTGATCCGGACCGGACTCTGTATGTGTTTCTATATGTAGACATAAATACATGTAACAAATAAGCTAAATTGAGTACAATATGACATGATATTTGGGTGATGGATTTGTAATTCGAGTATAACACTTTGTTCTATAGTTTCAGTTTATAAGAAAGACATAAACACTTGTGACACTCTTTGGAAGGAAGACAGGAGAGATTGGCTAGTCTTTTAGTTGCGATACGTACGTATGTCTTCACAACAGTTACCAACGAGACAAACACAGGACATTAAGCAACTAAAATTAACAAATGAAATTATAAAAAATATACCACTAATTGACCACTATATTTTACATATGATATAAACAGACAACCAATTGCAATACATTCCATTTCCACATGTAAGTTGAGCTTGAAATAATTACATCAGCACAACATATTCAATTTATTTTGTTTTAAATATTCAGATCATAAAAGACTTCAGAGCAAATACATATTAATGTGTTATTATGAAACATTTTCACTAAAATAATGTTTAAAATATTGTTGTTATTTTCATTTAGTGTTTTTGTTAAGATATATTGTTCATGGCAGCTTTAATTCGATTGTAAGCATGGTTTGTTACTTATAAGTGTGTTTGTTGGGAGATATCAATTCATGTGTTTACAACAGCTGTCTTAAAATTTTTATTACCTCTGAGAGTAACCATGATTAAGTAACCCTGACACAAAGTCCAATTGTGGAAGCAAATGGCAAGAAATAGGAGGAACTATAAAATTGGTGTTAAAATAAAGTTTTGTGTTAATGATGATCACTCCAACTGATTAATATTCTAAGTGTTGTGCTGATGTTTCACAATGAGAGTTTTGTTGGAGCGATTTCATATGAACAAGAATAGGTCATGTCACCATTTCAGTATTTGATTAAATTATAATATATCTCATAATCCCAAAAGAAAAGTTACTACTATATTTGTTCTATCTATCTTGTTCATCAATTATGATTGTTGAAAAAAATGGAAAGTTCAATAGTAGAATGTTGAAACCATATTGATTATACATCGCTAGTTATCGGGAGGCTTAGGTTATATAAATTTCTTTAGGTTGAAACAAACAAGGTGACTCCACAAACTGAGTGTATACATGAAATCCCGAAGAGAATTCCCGAGAAGAGTGCAGTAAGGAAACATTGGAGATAATATGGATAAGATATCAGATGGCCAAAGAATTGAACAGATCTAATATACCTAGTTGACAGATCATGCATTGTAGCAAACATGTACCAAACCAATACGTTTTACAACATGATTGGATTATCATTAACAAACCATGTTACATATATTGTGCAATGCAAATGAATGACTCAATCTGAACCACTTGATATCAAATTTCCTAGTATTTCAAAATATTCATTTCATTCAATCATACATACTAAAATATTTGCTCTTGATATTGAAATTGTTTGCATAAACTAGTGTTACCTATGTTGTAGATTTACTAAATGTTATCTTTAAACAACATCTGTTTTCAGATCATTAGTTAACTTTTTCATGGTCAATTCATCCAGTTATTATAATCCTGTATACTTCAAACAACTTTTCTAAAATTGATGATAGCGTCAAAATAGCTGACTTAGTGTCATATTGACAGAAATTCCGATAAATGGCAATAAAACTTGTTGCAGTTGGTCAAGATGTTTAATACTTTAGTTAAGAACGTTTACACATATTCTCCCCATGTGAAATATTGAAGGAATATATCAAAACTTGAAACTCTGTAACCTTCTACCAGCCTTGGTGCTTAATAAATGTAGGACTAGAAATCATTTTGTAAAAAGAAAAACGGTTTTATGTCAACAATTATTTAATGTTCATAAGCGACGTCTACAAATGTTACTACTGGAAGGTAGAATACTTCATCCTTTTGTGGAGTAGTATCTCAAACTGCATTCAATATATGATAAATGAATAAAACAATGGCTTTGCATATGTCTTTTTCTTTGAACATTTCTATAGAAATTCAGTCATACCTTTGTAAACTTAATTTCGCTACGTCACGTTATATTTCGCCACGCCAATCGATGGAACTATTTGTAAACACGTTACGTGTTTCTAATGATAGAATCACTTTGTGCAATGTATGGTAAAGTACGGTAAATAAACAGATAACGTGCTTTGAATATAGAATAATTAGTGTTGTCAAAAGATTCTAAATTTAGGCATTTTAATGATAAATAAGCGAGTTATATCGGACGCTAAAACTCAGAGGGCAAATGTCAACGATGCACTTGCGGTCGTTGCAGTGGGGTCGGTCATTGAAATTTCAGTAACAGTTTCCAGCTTGGTTCGTCAAAAAGATTTAAAATTGTGTGTCGTTTAATAGGATTCCGTTAGATCAGCCTCCTAACATCACCAATATATGGCATCCGCGAGCTAAATTCGGCAGGTTTCCTCTCGAATGCCACATTCGCAATTAGTGTTTTCAAATGTGGCAACTAGCTATGTCATTTTCATGCACTCTCTTGCCAGGTCAGTGTAGAATTAGTTTGTTTAAATGAAAGTATCAAATTAGTAGTACTTAATCAGTGACTTGAGGTTATGTATGTACACCTGGGAGATTATGCCAGGCTTGGATGTTTTTCTTTGGTATATAAAAACAAGATACATTTTCATCATTTCCTCACATTTCTAGTGATCCAATTCGACGCGCCCCATTGTATTTGCATGCAACTGTTCGATCAATCTCTTCTTTCATCTTTTTTTCACACACTATTTAAAGTAACATGAAATGATAAATATTTCAGATTGATATTGACACAAGACATCAAAAGAGACCTTTCGTTAGGTGATAGCGCACTTATTCATCCGAAAAAGATAGGCCCTTTAGGCATAACAGTTTAAGGGAATTGTTTTCCATATATAGAACACTAAGCATTGAACGATTATGTACTATTGATTTATTGGTGATTTATAGATCACAACATATAACTTTTCAATGAAAAGATCGATGCTGCATGTATTGTTATGGATAAATTATCTTAACACTTGAAAGAAATTTGTATACTTTCTCCGAATTATTGCATAAAGCTCTGGACTTATTCACTGACTTCTCAGAATAACAGATTGGCTTCAGCAAACTTCGATAGAGAGTGAGAACTTCCATTTACAAAATTATCAATTGTATAGTTCCTCACTCCTCTTCTTCATTGTCTCTATGATTAACCTGTGTGTCAGGTTTATTTCCCTCTCACTGGGGTAATTAAGAGATCCCACAGACAGGCTGTTTTATTGAAGGCGTAAGGTGATACACAAATAAAATCCCCTTTAGGGACAATCAGATCCAAACTGATAATGAGGAACATAAAACTTGTCAGAGACAGTCCTTGTGGGTCACTGATGTCATTGAGTCATAAGGTTGTGTGATAATTTGGGTCTAATATAAGCCACAGACACGTTAAATTAAGTTAGAATATGTTTAAGCAATTTAATTGTTTTATTATTGTAACGTAATAACAAAAATCTATACATGGCGAAATTTATTAGTTCTAAGTTAACAATTGACATATTGTAGAGTGTCATTGTCATGTAGTTTTAAAAAAGATTATGTACACTGTTTTATGTATACTTATGTGATTTTGAATATCTGTGATACTGTCAAAATAAATTACAAACACTCATACTGTGATCACTGGTATCTAACAGTTCAGAGAAATATTATCTATAACAACATTTATTGTTTTGTTAATTATATGAGTGTCTATAACCTATAATAAAATAACTTTCCAAATGTATCCTGATTATTAAGGATGACATACGTCAAAGAGTGTGGAAGATCATCGTTTATAATTCCTTCATAAAATAATTCATTAAACAATTTTTACAAAGCGGAGTGAAATATATATGAGCTTTTAAATTTTCAATAGTCAGAGTTGGAACCTGAACCTCTACGGAAACCTCTGATTATTTGATTGACCATATTTCGCTTTTTTAGTGTTTCTAACTGTATGTTTAGTAATTTCTACACATTAAAATAAATGAAAACTAATGATGATAACATACAATTTCCATGAATGAATTTGTGATTGAAATACATTTTATAAATAGATTTTATTGTGATACATATCTGATTTCCGAATCTTCTCAAATACAGCATTACAGCATTTAGAGCTTGCAGTTTGACATGTTAGGATTTTCATTTTTGGTGTTGATGTAAAGTGACGGTTTGTAAACATTGTTCGATATGTCTGTACATTTTCTTTAAAAGAAAACGCACGCAATGAATAAAATGGGAAATCGATGTGTTTTATAGCTGTGATTTTGTTAAATGATTGTTCACAAAGATTATCTAAAATATGCGCATGGAAGACATTTTCAACAAAAAATGTCTGAAAATCAATTTAGGTATGTTGCAATACCCAATAGTGGTATTGTATAATCTAAATTTTATAAATCAGAAAGGCCTCTATATGATCAACTACACACACACAACCATAAGTTTTAATTAAACAGTTGCTAAGGAACTTCTTAACGTTTTTTACTTGTTTCAGATGTATTTTGATATTTTTATTTTTTATAATATATATAAATATTATATTATATTATTTTATTAATGCTGTTTCATGTTACTTTTGCTTCGCAATTTCCCAATATATATGAAAAATGTCTGTCTAATCATACTTATTGAAACTCTCCGGATATTAAACTGCACGCTATCATTGTCCCAGTGATAAAGTTAGATTAATGATATAGGCAAAATAGTCTTCCTGAGATTCATTGACATATTTCCGAAAAGTTGTGGTTTGGTCATTTGAAACTTAGCATTCATTACAAATGTGACCATTTAGGATTCTCATCAATCATGTTTTACTTGATAATTTATTCTGTTCTATGTAGCCATGATCGAGTTACCAGGATATACAAATCTTTATCAATTGTTTTAATTGTTAATAAATATTAAATAAAGTATGTGAAATAACGTACATGTATATCAATTCAGTTATTTCGCATGTTACAAATCAAATCTTGGAGATCTTGAATGAGATAAAGTTCGAGTAATCTTTGATAATAGATTATGTAATGAGGCAAAGCAACTTCTGTCCATAACTATCAATCAGGATTGTTTTTCGGAGTTCAAAGCAGATCTTGTGTAAAGAATCTTCAACATATAAAATGAATAAACAAAACACTGTAAAGTCATAGAAAATGCAAGGAAATGCTAGAACTTCAAACACTTCATAGAAATAGAAATAGACACAAAGATCAAATTAGCTTGTAAACATTGTATACATCATAAGACAGACAGAGACTTATAACAGTTTGTTCTAAATCTTGCATTCTGAATATTGCAAATTCAACATCCTTCTGTCTGACCGAATCAGATTAATCAATAAATACATAAAGTTTTTCGTGCAAATTTTAAATGTTTATTCCACAGATATAAAAACATTTAACAGCAATGATTGTATCCATGACATTCATGTTTTTTTATTTACTGATTTAACAATGTAATAATAGTTATAATAATAGTTATGTTTCACAGTTAACCTACCCCTGTGTAACGATACAGTCAAGGGTGTCTAAGAATGTTTCTTGGAAACACATTGACAATATTTCCTTGAAAACAATTCAACACATAGAATAGAAGTCAAACTATTTCTTCAATATCATTAATCATCCTGGATGAAGAGGCAATCCTGGTTCGCAGTTAATATCCGGAATGTTAGATGGAAGCTATTTTAAGTGTGATTAGACTGTTGTTAATCATCTCATGCGTGCTGGGTCTAAAGTATAAACAACATTAACCAAACATTAAAAGAACACTAGAAAAGTAATAAAACCCCATATTTAGAAAACGGTCAATCAGTCAACGAACCATGTAGTCCCTAAAGAATCTTGTATGTTTCTTGGCTTGTGCAGCATGTGATGCAGCCATGCAATGATTGTATTAAGAAGAACTTGTTGAACACAAAAACATTTGAATATCATATTATTCTTGAATATTTTAGCTTGGATTATTTCGATTGTAAGCTAAATAATGTTCCATCATCTGTTGAATAAAAAATTATTATACATGTCGTAAATCAAACAATACGTTGAAATCAATCTGTCTTTATACAGAGTATGATTACATGATTATTTGTAAGACATCAATGTTGTATAGCAATACAGTACTTCAATGTTAGTCATTTTGAAACAGGATACTAGTACACCATTTGCTTGATGTAAACGCTTTTCATGAGGCTGCAAAATTAACTATACATAAGGGGGTTTCCATGTTGTTTATTAGTTTTACACAAGCTAATTAGTTTTGTCTATGAAAATTTTTGATAATTTACAGTTCATTCATTCATAATATTTTTTTTCTTGGGGCTCCTAATTTTCATGTGGAGTCAGTCAATCTAGACTTGCTGAATGTGGACCTAGGCTGTATTAAAGGCTCCTCTATGTACACAGTCATGAAGCAGGACAAACAATACCTACTCAGGCCTTTAAACAAAAATCCTCCAATAACCAAAGCTTCCAATATATGTATCTGCTGAAGCTTTTTAATTTCTCTTCTGAAATTAAACTTTTTGTCACATGCATAACTGCAAATAATAGAATATATTTCTTCCTGGTGATAAATCGAATTTGTCCTGAACATAAAGAAAACCCTTAATGACTTGAAAGTAAGGTTGACCTTGACCCATGATCATAATGAGCGCTAATCCAAAAGTATGCAAATGATATGTTAGACTTGAGTTTAGAAAATGACTGACATTACCCTGGAGTTTGGTAAATCAATTCCGCAAATGCTCCATCAATCATAAAACCGTTATTTCATGTACATCAATCCGACAAAGTTTTCAATCAATACTGCATTTCCAGACTCATCTGTCGCTGAGTATGCTTGTACAAGCAGCAAACATAATCTGATTGTTAATATCCGGTATATATGGTCTCATATTTCTGAAATGTGACTCTTGTGCTGTTTGTGACATCATGATTGGCACAGACCAACAACATAATAACTTCAATGTTCAAGTTTGAATTTGATTACAGCTTTTGTTGACAGGTGTAATTTTACTTTTTAATCGTTAAAGAGACACTCTATGGTTACATATCATTTTGAAAATATACTGAAATTGCTACGTCTTTCATTAATAAAAGAAAAACAACTTGCTTAACAGATTTTTTTCTTATCAAAATGATATTTCTGTGATCGTTTCTGAATTTATTGACCTCAATCTAAGTGGAGGCATTGCAAAATAATACTATTTGACAACTATATCAAACAACAAAACGAAGCTAACAGGCCCTCACTATATCATGACAAAAGCGTTCCTTGAATAAAAAATAACATATATATATATTCAAGATGAAAATGCTGTGTTATTCATACATTTGAAATTATGGAAGCATTTTTATCAAAGTCATATATTTTGTACCAAATTTATATTCTTCTTTTAAAAATCACTGTTTAGGTTAATGATAATTGGAATCTGAAAAATTATCAGTGTTTGATAAGACATTAAAACGTGTATAAAGACTAATTTTAATTACAATTAACGAACAATGATATATTATGACTTTAATGAAAAATGAGATATGATCAATGTATGTATGTATATCAACTGTGAAACGTGAACCTGTTGTCTTGCTTCAACAATGCAATATTTCAAGACGATGTTGAGATTAAAGGAGCTCATTTCCACAAAATCTTCTGTCGTGGACTTTTTAGGAATATAGTAACTTTACACATAGACCTTGTTTTATATTTCTCTTGTCAGTGGACTCATGTTTGATTCATTTTACATAAACAACACCCATGAGCGACACACCAAAACAAAGTGATTTTAAGGGTACAATTGTTCATAACTGGTTGAAGGTTGTGGAAACACTGATCACATCAGGAAAATATCATCGCCTTCAATTTCTGTCAGTCACTTTGACTCAACTGACTTTAACCATGTGTTTTCTCAAGTAAAGGAGAATAATGCACGTGCAGGGCGTGCACAATCAGCTGTAATCTCCGTCGCATTCACATTGGAGTAATTAGTAGAATACATCGAAACCATGAAGATATCTAAATGCTAAATCCAATCTGAAAAAACCTCGATCGAGTCATAAGATACATAAAAACTTCCCTTAAGTTTTCATATCTAACATATGCAATAACATCTGTGTGAGTATAACAAGCGCGGGAGGTCTTATATGCCCTTCATGGATTCAGACAGACTTTTGCACAAAGTTCCCTTTTACTTATATTTTGGAGGTTGAACGAACTAAGCATTAGTCCTGGATTTGCTGCAAGTATCGTTTAATATCGAACGTTATCGTTCTTGCAATCAACTGTAATGGTTTACCAGTTTATTCAATAATAAACAAAGATTTTAGAGTTACAATTTGGACTACAACAAACAAGTTATACAATATCAAATGTGTCACAAGGATATCTAAATATATATTCAACAAACTCTTCGGTTACAAAGCAGTTGATAAAACGGATTTTGCCTTGATGAATCTGACTAGTACCCTCAAAAATGTTTGAGTATAATGCGCAAGTATAATGGTCGTAAAGCCAAATTTAGACACCAGTATGCTGAAAGTGAGAAATGAAACTCTTTCTAGTAGCTGACCTGTATATATGAATTACTAGCTTCCAGATCTTTCCATTTCTAGATCTATCTTAAAACAGTCAAGAAATACTTGGAAAGGACGAAACCTTCTAGACATGGAACATGCTAGACCCATTGAACAGTGCAACAATGTTACACAATGTTTGAACTGTAAACAATCAGATGTTCAAAGGAAGAAGCTATTGGTGAATAATTCTGGTTCCACAAACTGAGTGTATACATGAACTCACCAAAACATTTGCTGAGATAAGTAAAATAGGAAGACACTAAAACTAATGAGGATATGATATCAAATATAGTGACCAGTGATGAACTAATAAATACTTTTGCTAAATGATTATGCCAAGCATCGTGTTTTAATTGAATCATGTGCGAAACAGAACGATTCATAACGTGTCTGAATTGTCATGAAACCATAGTACCATGAAATTAAATTGTAGGACTTTTTCGAAACTATTTGGTAGATTCTGTAGATAAAAGATAAATTTCCCAAACTCATATATGTCTATCTTTAATGGGGGAATCGACTATCTCTCAACGTTCGATCCTATATCTTTTTTAAAAAGATTAAATAATTCAAGTCAGTTACTTTTTTCCTCTTCCGTGGATCCATATCAACTATCTTTTTGAAAAGATAAGCGGGAGAAAATGTAACTAACAATATAAGAACGTAGAATTAAATATGCATTACTAGTGGTACCATATACAATCATATGTATGAAAGTATTTCATCTTTGTGATCGAAATCGTTTTTTCTCAGACTTACATTTGTTTTTTAATGAAGACAGATGATATAAATTTGGTATGTTGAAGATGGATATACTTTTTTTGCTTTCATATACTGACTTATTAAGACTCCTAGTATACATTTGTTAGTTTCCAAAATTGTAGATATTGTTAAAATATCTTATAAGCTTTATCATGCTGACAGATCATGATGCAGTTAGAGTAAAAGGTAAAGTACATTTACACTTGCTTCACCTAGGAGATAATCAAGGAATCTATTAATGCCTTGAAACTCTAAAAATACAATAAAGACATATAGCAATGGGATCTTAATCGAAGTTCGCAAATCAAATCAAAGTTTTTTTAAAAGGAACAATTTCTTCCCACCAAAGGTAAATTCTGCATTAAGATCTCGACACATAATATTCAATGATGAAAAACATTCAAAGTACATATTCTTACAACATGATGACATTTGAGGAATTAAAATGAGCAGAAATCAATGGGGTAATGAAGATAATCAGTTGCATATCCAGACTATTATCAGACAGGAAGACATTGGTAGGTCAACAGTGCTAATGTCAAAAAGAAAACATAACCCCAATGGCTTCAGTGCATTGTTTGTGGGATGATTTCCAGTAAAATATCCATATCCTTAAACTAAACACTTTGCAAATTTCGCGTATTTGCGAACAGTAGCTTCAAATTGTATTATCATATACATTGCAACAAAGAAAAGTTATGCCCGAAACTCAAGTCGTAGAGTACAAGGCCGGGTTTGAACGGTTTGACTTGATGATAGTTTTGGATAAACGTTTTAATCACGTCACTTTCAAACAATTGTGCAATACAGTGGGGAAGACTGCTTTAATCTTGACTTAAACAAAACCAGTGACTAACTATTAATGAATCGCTTAATGCTGTGTTATTTTGAATTGTATCTCTGTGATTAAATGTTCAATATTTATACAATGTTGATGTCATTCACATTGTCTTTTATGTAGCTTATTTGCAATTCTAGGAGTCAACAAATAGAACGGAAATGAGTGTCGCCAGAAAAAAAAGGCTTCATTATTCAAACATTTTGAATGCTCTTATTGCCTTGTAAACTCATCGATCCTTTTCGGACATTGACAGAGAGTAACAATGGAATATTTACAACGTGAATAAAACATTTTTGCTTTGGGTTTTGGGTGTATTGATTCCATTATGTGTTTCAAGTTCGGATAAGTCATTGTTTTATTCTTCATTATGGTTAATTTATTATATAGTTTATATTTTCATGAAGTATACCTGTATGATTTTTTATTGAAATGTTTTCTCATAAGAAATTTGCATAACAGCAGATACAGTTCTTGTAGGTTGGAGAATTTCATCTTCGTTAAGTGTTTGACAAAATCTTAAATTCATTAAATATCAAATGCCATCAGCGATAGATTTAAGGTTAAATGTATTATATTAAGCATCTAGACCTATATTAATAGATGTTCAGTTCCATGTAATTATTAACATTGTAGAATGCTGGAATTGATATCATACAGTTTAAAAAGAAAAATTCCATTGATCTATTGAAACGCATCAGGAGTTATTAGGAGATTGTTTCTCTGATTGATATGCACTTTTCCTCACAGTTTAATTGTTATCATATGTATATCTCTATGACAAAAAGTAGGAAGTTAGTTATCTCCTAAAGAAACTGACAAGATATGCAACCTATTCAACTCGTCTCCTATCTCAGAAAAATGTTTGTATCTATTCTTATTATCTATTTTGAGCACATTATTGACAAGTGTCAAGGTCGACCATCCACCAAAACTGACAGCAATGGTAGACAACTATGACGCATTGAACTGTGCTACCCTCGTGGACAAATCGATCATTTTTTCGCTGTTAAAACAAGCGTTGTAGACTCTTTTGACTTCAAGGTCTTTTTTAATTTCAAATTTATAACATTGATCGAAACATACATCTCTCATGGCCAATGCCAACCACTTTAGTTGATTTCCTTAGAATTAACCAACTTTCACTATTAAAGGGGTTCAACAATTTCTCCTTTCTTGAATATTAAGATATCTTCTACTCTTTTAAAACCAAGATTTAAATTGATTTTTCTCGTTCGTTCAATAGTATATATATGTACCTATAAGAATACAACTATAACACTGCCATACACTTTTGATTTATGTAAACTTCTACAGCAGTGAAGAGCTAGTCTTATGACTGTTGCTCGTGTTATACCATTGAAGTTGACACGAAGTCGTTTATTCAAAATAATGGTTTATTCTTTTTTGATGTTTTGTAGATTCCAAATACAAAATGACTTTCTTAAAGAGGGGTAGATATTTTGATAGACTGTAATGTAGATTTTTTTCGTTTTCGTTTTGAAGTTTAACATGAATATAAAGAACAAAAACGTTGGGAGATTCAAACCAAAATGGGCAGTTTATGTTTACATCTTTACAGAAATTCGTTTGCAGAGATACAATTGCAACTACAAATTGTTTGAAGTCTTATGGAAAATAGCCTTCACATAGTTAATTAAATGATACAGCACAGTCTTGTTCTTTTAACATCATCGGATGTTTGAAGTTAATGAAAACCAAGAATAGTTTGGAATGCTTTCTACTCGTTGAAAGTTTTTCGTTAGAGAAATTCAATTAGTGATTAATGATTGAAGATAAGTATACCCTAATAAGTATACCAAGTTTCAGAGCTCACGGTCAAAGTGGATGATAATGACCACGCAAAGCAAACTTGATTAAATCTGTTTCTTTGTTGCCCTAATTTCATGTAGAATAGTCAACAAAATTGAGGGCAAAGCGTCTGTTCAAGTTCCTAAGATTTTTCTTTCGTTACGATTTAAAACGACATTGAACATTAATCAAAGTTTTTGCAAATGTAAGGGGTTCTTCAAAATGTGCTTTTCAAACTCTTATCATGTTATTAGGTTTGTTTGCAAGTGTTCGTTTTACTGTTCTATTATGAAATGCAATATGTTTTTAAACTTAAAAAAAGATGGAAAAAAACTTCCTTCCACTCGTTGACTTGTGTTTTTTTGTTAGATAAAGAACAATGTGAACACAGAACTATGATGACTCCAATTATCTACAATTAATGAGTAATTTTATTTGAATCTAATAATAATCACAACCATATATGTTGTTGTTTTTAATTCAACCATGGTCAACCACTTACGATGAATCAACATATGTTTATCATTTTCATTTAGAAATACCAGTGTCCTCTCAGGTCGTCTTGTCACGGAAATAATGCTTCTATTTGGTTCGAAATATTTTTAGACATAGCTTTTCGTTGGATTTCAAGTTAATGTCCAAGTCCTTCGGTATGTAAGTAAAAACTTTCATAAAACATTGCAGACTCTTTACTCTTACTTGCTATATATAATGGATCAGAATATTAGACGTAAATACCTGTAGTATTGTGACGTAATTATTTGGCTTTTCTCAAACAAAATACAATTGTGTATGAGGAATGTGATCAAAAGAGATAAGGACGCAAATTGCCCTTGAACGAAAATAGGCTAATAGAAGAGTTTGGTAAGTAAATGCTACTATCTAAGAATTAATATTTTCCAACATCTTCAAAAATATCAAAGTCATTCCAAACGATTGTTATTATAATTGGGGTTTTTTATCAATCAGTTCCCTGAATACGTAAAAAGATATTTGTTTCAATGACAATCAGTCCCTAGAGATTACAATATATAAAAAATTATATCTGTAAGCTTTAGACACAAGGTAAAGTAAGTATGTTCTTAGTACATTAATTTTTCCTAACAAAGAATATTAATCAATTTTTCCTTGAGTGAATACTATGCTTACTTAAATTATATAATAAATTCAATGAAAAAGCTTCATGATATTTTATTGGTTTGATATTCATGTATATGCACTGTGATATGTATATTAACTATTAAATATAAACTTTCCATCGCATCCTTTCATCTGTGATATGATTTAATACGACTAGGGAAAGACTGTATACTGAATTCAGCAAACCAAGTGAGAGCAGAAAGATCAGAGGCTAACAGAGTCAACACTCGATCTGTGATTGGTTCAAATATTGGTGCAACGATAACCTGATTTATAATGATAGTAACCTTTACTTATATAATGTAGGGAAACGAAATCAGGTATGTTTACAATGGTGTACATTACATTAGTAGACATAATTGTGTAATAAAACACTGACAACAATTGTTATGATTCTACGCATGCCATTTTTCAAACGATTATACAAATGAAACTTGCGCCATGAATTAAGTGGTGATCTCACTATTCTAGTGCAAATGATAAAATATGCTTTATTCATTAACATCATAAATATGCTTTTAACATTATGACATCATATCATTGCTATGTTATCAACTTTGTCTGTCATAAAATTTAACATTGTTTTCAATAATATTCACAAATTATATGGTTAAAACTGTGTAATAATTCGATCTTAACAATGTTATATTGTAGAATCCATATAAGGATAATTTCTATTCATTAACTTGCCGGTTTATTTTTAGAAAACATCATACGGGATAGTGTGTCCATTACAATTTATTCCTATTGGCAGAATCGAAGTGTTTTTAACATATATTCTATCATGTAAAGTATGCATCTTTGTCTACAAAGAGGAAAGAGTCTTTCAGTGTGAACAATGCTTTTAATTGAAAGCGGAATCCAATTGGTAAAAAAAATAATTGCAGAATTTATTGTAACAGTGTTAACATTTAAATCAGTTTTCACCCGGACGAACAGTTTATTTCATGTCAGACATTTGCTGTCATAAGTCAACATTGCGATAGTGTTCTTTCTTGCAAGTCCTTTCATAGAACTAAAAACGTATATAGTTGTATCAACAGATAAACTAATGTATCAATTAAATTTATAAGAGAAGAATATTTTTTTACATACTATCTAAATTCACAGAGCTACTGCTGCATCTCCAGATTCTGTTGAACCATTTAACTGTCTCAGCTTCCGGCTATGCCAGTCTGATTAAAATCGACCCTTTTCCGAGGAATAAAAGTTTCAAAATATTGACTCAATCGAGATTCGAACTCTATCTGTCTCGGCCATCCTCTCCACTAGGTCTGAAGGCAGCCTCACTGCTCGCACGTGCCGACACCAGTTTAGCGCAGACAAAACCTAGTCAATAGCGAACCAATCACATCATCGCGTTTAAAATAAAGATAGCGGCGATAAAGGTTAACGAATGGTAAATGGGAGTTACTTGCCCCTAGCTACTGATACCGAATGCTTTTGCCGCACGCATTGTGATTGGTTAGATGAGTTTAAGCAAGAACGTGCGCTACAGTAGGGTGCGGTCAGACCTAGTGGAGAGGAAAGCCTAGACAGATAGAGTTCGAATCTCGATAGAGTCAATGTTTTGAAACTTTTATTCCTCGGAACGGGGTCGATTTTAATCAGACTGCCGGCTATGCTTAATGGAACATCGATTTTACCCTCGTTAGGTTTCTATAACTTGTCATTTATAACAGACAACTGTCTTGGTAGTCATTCAACTATTCTTAGTTTAACCATCCTTCAACAGTTAATGGATCTTTAATTATCAGTCGAGTCAATCAATGATAATTTAACAACACTGTCTAAATATGCATATTTGATTAATCAAAACAAGTACCACCAAACATAGCCGTGGATATACATAAAACATTTTTTTAAACCAGATATGATTAAAAAAAGTATATTTCTTGTTTCCTATTTTAACCTTTTGGAGTCCATTTGACCCAGCAATACCTTAAGGCGATACGTTTGGGGTGTATTCGTCCAGTTAGTAATATTGTGTATAATATCGGGGTTAAATAAGGAGATCAGAATAGGTCGGAAGAAATACATTTACGACAGTAGAAGTAATTCAGAGGTTGTTTGATGACACGGAGGAGTCTGCATCACCGCGAGTTCAGCAATTGGTCGTTATGTACCCTTTGATTAGAGTGTATCAGAAATGGACGATTCTGTACAACGAATTAAAGCCTTGAGTGGACACGATAATGAGGCAGCTCTTGGTGATGAGAATAAGAAGGTTGTGCAATTTTTGCTCCAAAGCTTGTTGTGACATTTCTGCCGGCCAAAAAGCGCTCATTTACTTTTCTGCATTATTCACTACTTTTAGTGATTAGTTTCGCTGTACATATTTTACCATAATATGTAAGAAGCATAGTCACGTGCGTTTCTATTGTGTTTAAATATCAAAATCACCATGTTTTGTTACTAGTAAAAGGGTTCAAAGAAAGAAGTTGAAATTCCTTTCATGAACAAACCATTCAAATTGTGTACATCATTGAGATATCATAGTATTTAATGAGTAGAAAATTATCCCAAAAATGCACTCGGTGTTTTTTAAATTAATTTTTATGTTCAAATGTAAAATAAAATAAGGAATATCAAACGTGAACTGGTGATGTTTATAACTGTCTGTGTTTTTACTTTATCATATACCACACCCAACCGTTTCTAAAAACTTTTCGTGGTTCTTTCCTCAGGGTAAGGACATGAGTCGATGATGGTTATGTGGTAACACAATGTCCGAAAGGAAGTTCACGTTCAAGCTCAAGATATGTTAATTAAAGTATTCCTTTGCAGATGAACACAAATTGTTCCTTTCTACCTCGCGGGGATATAAGTGATATGTTTCTATGGTTTTAAAATTGGTCTGGATAAGTGTCAAGGTGTAACGATATCTAAACTCAGGTGAGACCCGTTATCCGACAGAAAGTTAAGAAAAGAAAATAAACAAGCCAATAAATAACTAGAGAGAAGCCAATCCGTGAATCAAGCGGTTTATTTGTAGTCTAAACAAGACGGTAACAGGGTACAGCAACAAGCTACCCGTAATCCACTCAACAGGAGTTAACAACTAATTAAGGAAGTCAACAACCCATGAATACACAAATAGACAAACTGTAGGGAATCACTCTAGCATACCCCCAGACGTTGTAACAACAAGATAAGCTAATGGCCGTCTTAACGAGATAGCATACATAAGACAAATCAACACTTTGGCGTGAATATACAAGAGAAGGGAACGGGGCACGGGTGGACTAACAATAGGGATGAATAAACAACAAGCACACAGTCCTTTAGATTATCCCTAATCACTACTTGAGTGAGTAAATGAATAAGAACACTAGTTTAGGTATAGTAGAACTTATCAAATAATGGGAGGGAAGGTAAGGTTAAAAACTTTAAGTTCTTAAAGGAAGTGATCACATACTCCAGAAAGGTACAGAGAAAAATAAAGGAAAATCAACCTCACCAATTCACCTCCAACGTCCCAGGTCCACCCGTGACCTCTCCCAGCAAGGGTCAAGTCAAGACTACTGGTACCAGAGCTTAGCCTGCTATTTTATTGGCTCCGTGCGGACGTCAATGAAGACCAGGAGCCGTATTAATAAAGATTCTAAGAATATTCCTAGAAAAAAACTAAGAATCTTAAAAGTTACGCTTAGATAAAAGTAACTCTTAAAAGTGTATCAAGAAATACTCTTAGCCTAACTTTTAGCTAAGTCTGTCAGTCAACTCTTAGAAAGTACTTAACTTTGGTGGAACTATTTATAGTAACAATAGAACTCTTTTATTTGTGAGGTTTTATTTTTCATCACGTGATAGTCATGTGATCTAACAAGCACTTGCTGCACAAAAATGTTTCACAAATTCATGTACACTTTTGCTCTTTTGATGATACATGTATTTTACGACTGGGAAAAACACGACAATCAAAATAATACAATTGAAAATTTTAAAGAACACGCAATTTAAATGGGACTATCAATTATAGACTCAATCGTTACTTCGTACCTGATTGTTTCTAATAAATAAAAAGATTGCGGAATCCCGACATTCCTGGGGAAAGCCCATGTTATTTATAGCGGCTTCATGGCGCAATCGTATGACGGCACACAGCCTGGTTGGATGCGAGTAAAATGTAGGAATTCCGCTTCCGTTCAAGTGGTCTGAATATTTCTTCCCGATGTAGGAGACAGACAATTCGGACATCAAGATGAAACATAAAAGGTAAGTCGCTTACATCGTTAGTGGCAAACTATAAACATATTTAAGGGGATTTTTTTTGTATGTAGTAATTTGCATTTTGAGAAAGCACGCGCTGTCAGAATCAGACGATAGTTTTGGTCGATCGTAAACAGGTAAATACGGGTAAATTGAAAAACTTAAAAATGACTTCATCTGCCGAAGAACTTTCAGCATGTACAAAAGCAAATGACAAGCGAAAGCCAAACTGGTCCACGGACGAAAATCTTTTACTTGTTCAACTTATAGAAGAAAATAAAAACGTACTGCGAGGTAAATTCTCCCAAAAAATTTCGTCAACGACGAAGAGATCCATTTGGCAAACTATTGCCACACAGCTCTCTGTGGCTTTTCCTCATGTAATTAGAACGTCTGATGAATGCGAAAAAAGTGGTATAATCTCCTTTCTAAATCTCGGCAACAGATGGCAGCCTACACATGAGAAATAACTGGAACAGGTAGACTATTAGATTTTACAAAATAGATTTAAAAAGATTGGTATTTTAGACATTGATGGAATCGTCCTTGACTGAACAACTATGAATCGTGGGAATGGGTGTAAATGATAATTACGATAATAGGGATAAGCTTATTAAATAAAAATTCAATTAAAATTCCCTTTGTTTCACCACGTTTTATCCAAATGTCATTTGATTTTAAAAAAATATTTCAAAAATATGAACAGTGTGTTTACTGATAATTTGATCAATTAATAAAATATGAAAATGTTTGCTTTGCATTTTAGTGTACCAAGGCTAGGTTCTTATACACATAATGAATTAATATACTCCTCTAAAACAAAAAAAATGTTCGAACACTCGGGTGGCAGGTACCAGACAATTTAATTCCTGTGGAGTTACAGGACTAGGAATTGTTTAATTCTCATAATTTACATTCAAATGTTGTTTTAATAGTGGGTGGACCAAGCACTGCAAAATTGTCCGCAATTGCTGAAACAGTCCAGGATATACTGGGAGAATCCAATGCCTCTATATCAGGACTGGAAGAAGGGGTCGATTCATCTCTTCTCCAAATCATCGATATGACAAGGTAAGTTCCACAAAAATGCAAATTCAGTATCAATATAATTATACTTAAATGTCATATGTCACACATTTTATCTACATTTCATAGTAACAATAATAATGTAAATATTAACCAAACAGTATTAAAACATTTATTCCAAAACTTGTTCTCCATTCAACATTATATTACTGTTTACATGAAATATTTGCATTCTATACAATATAACAGGGAAAGAGTTGTAAATGAAATGTACCTGAAAAAATATCTTTTATCAAGCTTGTGTGCTAGCACAATGAATGTTAAATAGTTATGCAGACCAGTATTATTATGTTTGTTTTAATTAGCCTATCATAGTGATGTGAAGAGCTCTTTTTATCAACAGGACAAAATAAAAGATGTAGAAAATTGGATTAGTTTTTTTATAGATTTTTTTATTCAATTGTCTCATAATATCTTGCAATATCTTTGGTGAATTACATATTTTTCTTATAGTTGTATATTCCTATATTTAGATCAAAGACATGTCAAAATTTAATTTCATAATGAACTGATGTAAAGCTAGTTTAAAATACTGAATAAAATAAGTATTTTTGTTGGAATTTTATGTGAGAATATACAGGCCTACTGTTTATTATTATCATAATCCATTACAGTTCCCTGGAGAGTGACAGCTTATTTGCCTCAGTGCAGCCTGTGCAAGCCAGCTGTAGCAGTGTCATCCAGAACATCCAGCCAGTACTCCCCTCAGTATCATCCCATGAAGCCAGGAAACGTCAACTTGAGCTTGATGTTTTGGAAGCCCAACTCCTCTATTACAATCTAAAAATCAAAAAGATAAAAAAATGTTCAGTAATGCTTATTTTTTCTGTCTGTTCATAAATCAAGTCAAATAATATATAAAATTGTACATTTGAAGAAATTATTAAGTTAAAGATGATATCATGATTGACTTAAGTAAATGGAAGTACTTTTAAGTTATCTTAAGGATGGTCGCTCCTCACCTGCTTACAAGTCACAGTTACAAAACTTAAATAGCCTTAAATAATAATGTTCTTATATAATAAGTCAAAATGAAGCGGTAATTTCTTAATTTTGATGATTTCTGATTAAATATTCATCAAAATTAACAAACATAGTATTTTTATTCTTAAATAATTCAAAATTTTTGCTGACTCAGCAATTTTCAATTGCAACTATCATGTGAGCAAGTTCTATTAACTGTTTTTCTTAGAAAGTAGATGTTGGTGAATGAATATGATTCGTATGTATGCGTTCAGGTAGATTTTTAGATAATGAGTGGGAGAAAGCATGTTTTTAATACAAAAATAGATTGAATGTTGACAATTTTTTTTAATTAAAATGTTTCAATACATGTTGTGACGTATCGGCTAAAATATATATATTTTACTTTTTTCTTGAAGAAAATGATGTTAATTCGAACATATTTTTATATTAAAAAAAGTTTAATACAAGAACTAATTTCAATTTAAGATTTCTCAAAAAAGGTCATCATTTCCCCATTGACTCCCATGTTAAATCTCTGACTGACAAAAGGAATCTTTGTCTTAAAATATTTTTTAAAAACCCACACTACCCCCATTTTTTTGGGTTGGTACATCAAGCAAATGCACTAAACTTTTGAAATATACAAGTTAGAAAAAAAGATTAATACTTTAAGTTTGAGGAGCGGACATCCTTAACAGCTTGTAATATAAGTTTTGTAATTCTTTTAATTGAATGACTATCTTTGCATAGGTTTTTGCTTTTCATTCACTCCTTTAAACCATGAAACTATTTACTGTTATAACTACATTATTACTTTAACTAACTTTTAAGCCACATTGCAAGTTCCTTTATTAGAATGGACATAATTATAAAGTGAATGGAGGACACTTTCAGGCATCTTGTGATAAAATGGACCCATTGGTGAAGCAATATTTCCTAATTTATGTAAAGAATTATTTGTTGTCAAGATTTTTTAAAAACTGAAACCATTTCAAATTAACACTTTTATAGTATGTCTACTTGTCATCAAATGTATATTTTCATATGTTTTTAACTTAATCGATTTTCATTGTGCTTTTTGAAACACTGGCTTTTGTCGGTAAACATTTTTGTCTGTTATTTGTTGAAAGAAATTAAACTAACTGTTGTCAAAAACGTTTTGTCTGTAGTTTATGATGTGAGACTTACCTTTTAAGTTTAGAAGTGAGTGTTAACAAACTGCTGTCTGTACCGCAGACCATTTCCAGCTGGTTGGATGATAGGCAAATTGAAGCCGTCATTGTTAGGCAGTGCAGGATTTCCTGGTGGCAGACCAATGTTCCTATCCTTACAGATGTTGTGAAGCATCGCACACACCATCACAACCTGGAAAATAGTAATGACATTAAAGAGCCACTCCGTGAGTTGTTGGAAACTTATATAAAACAGCCAGTTAGGAGTTGATAGAGTTTGTTAGGTTATATAACTACAGTGGGTTGCATATATCTTTACCTGTAGTGAATGCATTCAGATTGCAATCTGATCGCGGTCGAATGCATTCAGATTGCACTCTGATTGCGGTCGAATGCATTCAGATCGCGGTCGAATGCATTCAGATTGCACTCTGATCGCGCCTGACCGCGATCAGACAGTATTTTGATCGCAAATGACCGCAAAAAAACCGCGAAAACCGCAAAATAACCGCAAAAAACCGCGAAATAACCGCGAAAAAACCGCGAAATAACCGCGAAAAAACCGCGAAAAACCGCAAATGAACGCCTAGTAGCGGCAATCTAAATCAAGAGTCGGTAGATAGATTCTTTCAAGAGAAGAGGTTTTTGTTCTTAATTACGCAGTCGTTGCTCTGAATGTTTCGTGCAAATAGGCTTTATATCATCTGAAATTCAGAAGCAACGTTTTAGGTAAACCAAGGGCTGTAGACAGAGAGTCACTAGACAGGTAATATACGGGCACACTCGCCAAAAATAGTAAGGGATGTTTTCAAATTTGATATCATGAATTACTTCATGTTAAACTGACAAAGTGATGAAATACTTAAGTTACATGGAATAGATTTGTTGTTACATGAATGTCCATTGCTTCCTTCGTGGCATTAGACATGTAAATAATTCATCTCTGCACTCATAAGTTCAGTGATTAAACGACGACAAGCAACCATTCCACCATTAGTTATTTTAATCACTTTGTTTTCTTTGAAAAAATTATATTTTAATATTACAATGTATTTATATGTCCGTTTGTGTCTCATAGGCCGTTCGTTTTTGTTTGGATTTTGTTTAATTAACAAGTCTGTTGATATGCAATGTGATGTAAAACAACATGTGACACATTATTGAATTTCTTTTCTTCTGCTTCTTCATCTACTAGTACACAAACCAACCTCACACACAGTGGTAAAAGCGGCGCTAATCAGGAAATTTCATCGAAACTTAAAACAATTCAACTCATCAAAAGTTATCCTTTTAACATTTGCATTTAACTTCTTAACTTAAATCATACTTCACTGAACTTATTTCCTTATTTATCTGTTAAAGAACAATGAAACACTTGGTAAATAGGAGTAGAGACTTTCAACAATTGGCTACTAGTTCTAAGTTTTATGTCAAGATTTAAGATTAGGCTTTTGCATTCTCAGTTTCCCCTGAATACACATAATCCCGAATACACAAGCAATTAATCAATTAGCGCTGAAGGGGTCTCGAACGCAGCAACTTATTGCACCTTTGATCAACAGCCGAGTACCACCCGTCATTAGCCACCGATTGTCAACTTCTCACTCGACAAGGAATAACTAGGTGTTATTTGACTCATACCGAGCTCATATAGTAAGTAGTATATCAGCATCAAGGCTTTAGAATGTGGAAATGAAGAAAGGGTCTTTCAAGAGGTAGCGGAACGGAGATGAAGAAATCTCAAAAGAGACAGTCAAACGAAGAGTAAGAGTCTATGAAGTAACAATTTATAGATATCTAACATATGTATCTTCATTAAACAAAAGTCACAGAAAACCCCGAATAATGATTATATCGCTAGTGTTACTTGAAGTCAACGAGGTTTTGCTCGTAAGATCTACCTATGCCACTATATGTTTACTGTGAGGTCAAGGTAGGCGTGAATCGTCGAAACTCATCTGAATCACAACATTCAGTAACATTACTTTACATTACGTTGATAACCACAAAATAATATTAAAACTGTTTTTATCTACGTTTGATATCATTTTAAAGAATGTTTTTAATTCATTCTTTCAGATCTCTATTTGAAAGTGGCATTTCAAAAGTATATAAAAGAATGTGAAGTTCATTTTAACATTTTTGTCAACATTGCCCACATTTCCGCGAGCCTTTATTAACATCTATAGCTAGTCTTTCTAGAATATAATATCATTAAAAGTAATGTATTTGCATTCAACACATTGCAAAGCTTCACAACAGCACACACGATACATTTATAGATTTATTAAGCTGGAGTTTGGCTGTGAAATGTTTATTAACTGTAATATGCCTTGTTCTCTAAACAAGTTTCTTGTTTTGTGGGTTAGCTTCGCTGAGAGTCGAAAATGGGCGCTATGTTATATTGCATAGTATTTTGCATACTGATGAGCGAATGTAACTTTTATCCAGATGAACACACCTTTGAATAAGATTTGTATTCTTGGTGATATGGACGAAGTTAATTTTATCTTGGCTTTCCCAGAACTTTCTTAATATTCTTAAAAAAACGTACTGCAAATCTGTATCATAATGTATAAGGTAAATTAACTTCTATTCTGCACTGTGTTAACTCTACAACATTGGAGTCAATTCGTTAACCATATCGATCATTTTTCAACGTGGATCTGCACCTTTATATCTGTCAATTTGAGATACACATACCAAAACAACGCAAACCTTCAATCGATCAATACTTAGTTAACTCATTAACGCCGAGAGCCGCGTATATGCGTCAAAATAATGAGATCCTCACAGCGAGAGCCGCATATAAGCGTCGGTTAATTAGTAGTTTCTCACAGCGAGAGACGCCTATGTGCGTAAATAGAAAGCATCTCTTATTCAGCGAGAGCCGCGTATGTGCGTCCTTCGTATAGAATAACAATGAACTTATTTTAAAATCAGTTTAGCATCCATTAGTGTAGATAACAGTTTCGTAAATAAGATGCTATCCTCAGGAAAGCAATAAGAAATGAAAATCGTTGCTCTTTGTGCAAAAATATGCTACGTTTGGTAAATGAAAATATTCTGCATATGTTGGTCTTGGAAGGGGAAAATAAACACTTTGAAAAGAAGGTTTATTAAATCAGATGAAACGATTGTAGTCTTTCTGAAGTTACCAATTTTGAAACATTGTTAGATACATTTTATTTGTTAAACGCATTGAACTCATATATCTAAGACGAAACGAGAGGAAGCGTTATTATAAACATTTATGTAAATGTAGTCATAAATCATTTGATAAGAATTTGAGGCTATTGAAAGTTACACTTTGATTTTAACCTTACTTCTTGAATGCATCACTTTGGGATGGCATGTCACGAATTATCAATTTGATAATTGCATGTAATTGATATTTTGAACGCCAGTGTTGTTCTACTTTGATACTATTATTAATATGACAGTTTGTTCGAATATTACTTTACTGAACTAGCTGAGCGCATCCTATATCAAGCACGGTCAGTAGCTGTTATGTAACAATAATAGTTTTAGCATGTACATGGGGTTTTTTTTAACTTCTACAATATCCTTCATAGATCCACCACCCTGTCTGCCATTGCAAAAGAAATTGTCTCTCATAACAGTTTGACCAATAAAAAAGGTGCGATATCAAATGCAGTTTATTTGTCAATGTTATTTGGTGAGACAATGAAAACAATTTCACTCCCTCTCTTTGAGTATGTTTATGAATTGAAATCGGACAAACCGCAAAATATCAACTCAATGGTGAAATATCACATGTTATATTCCTGTAAAGTATCAATATCCAGCACCTGCATCTATCTTCACGAAACTATAAAACAATCAAGACTTTATGGCACAAGGCTAGACAGTGTCCGTTCAACTTTGGCCCTCAAAGGCCCCCGCGAAAAGACGGGTTCTTTGAGCTAATTGGTCTCGCTACAGCGAACAGCGTCTGTGGTCAGTGGCCCAGGCGTTGAGCCGTGAAGCTGTCTCGGCGTTAATGAGTTAAACAATGGTCAATAGAAGTTGTTGAATCACATGCTTATTGTAAAGTCTTTGGAATTATATGCTTCAAACCAGGATCATCGGAAGAACCTGAGACACAATACACAGAGCTTGTTAATTTGTCGTCTGAGAGTCGGCCGGTAAGTCTAAACCAACGTTGCACATGTTAGGAACGGGTAGCTGAGTCTTGCATAATAAACATAGACTATCACTTCCGACGGTGACAATAAACAGGTTCGTTTATTCATCATTGAAAATATATTACTTTTTTATCGAGCGTATTCCATTAACGGGGTATAAAAGGTTGAATTAAACCTTAATGAAAGTGTATATTGTCACGACTTTATGCGCATTTTATTCCGATAGATTATATATGTACATATACATAATGATAATCAGCGTAACCAATTAACCTTCAAATGATACCTCTCTGTAACAATAATGTTTGCTTTCTAAAATAATAGTGTAAACAAATTCGTCTTCGTTGACCCAAAATACGAACTCTCTGTGCCTTAAATGGCAGTTTCTCTCAATCGACATATCCCGAAGCAAAAACCGTCATTAGGCAAATGAAATAAAATTGAATAGATTTCAATGAAGCATACATACAAATAAAATACACTCACACAAACAAACAGTCAGTTAAAAAAATTTGCAGTTTTAATTCACCAAGCAATGGTAAACGGAAATCTTACTGTGGTCTCCTCAGTAACGGTACAAAGACGGATTTGCATTTTGTTATACAATCGAATGCTGATATACCAATAAATCTATTGATTCGTCCCGCACAATTCATACTCATGACGTCATCTACTTGAACGCAGCACAAAAGTCATACACACACGTAAGACTGATTTACAATGTCAAAAATGCTTGCATAGAAGATGTGACTCACTATAGTACTTACTTAATGGTTTAAAACAATAATAATAGATAATATTTAAAAACGGCCTATATAAGTACCTATATCGTTCTTAGCCAAGAGAATATTACAAACCTTGGATAACAAGGTTGTAAAACTTTTATAACTTTAAGTCACCAAGTGGAGTCGTACTTTCGAAATTCAATGTAATACACTTTAGTTGTCATCAGTGTTAGAGAAATTTTATAGGGTAACAGTCATTTTCGTGGGCGGATCACATATGAACGCGAATGACCGCGAAAAACCGCAAATGACCGCGAATAACCGCAAAAGACCGCAAAGTAACCGCGAAAAACCGCAAATGACCGTGATCACAATCTGTCTGCGGTTGACCGCGATCTGAATGCATTCTGATCGCGATCGAACGCGTTCAGAATGCAATCAGATTGCGGTCGAATGCATTCAGAATGCATTCAGATCGCGGTCGAATGCATTCAGAATGCATTCAGATCGCGGTTTTCAGGTAACTAATTCTGCAAGGATCTGTAGTATCCATGTATATTGGACGTGATATCTGCACCTCTGTGCATATATAAGGATATTTTTTATATTTTCATGGAAAACCAGTATTTGTCATATATATTTCTTTTGTACATGAAAAGTTACGATGTTTTGATTTTATATCACCACATATGACATTTAGGTTTGAATCAAAGGTAGATAATATGTTATGAAAATCACGGAGTGGCTCTTTAATTATTGCAAATTGACAAAATTAGTGTTTATGAAAATTAATATAGGATATATTTAGCTGTATTTTTAAATCTATGTTGACTGAAAGATCATTTTGACATCTTACACATTTGAATTAAAGAAAAGAAATGAATATACCTTTGCTGCCTTTTGGGGTTTGAGACGAATTTCTCCATGTAGTACATGGAATCTCCTCTTCAACTGCCCGATTCCTCGTTCCACAACACATCTTGTTGCCTTATGTGCACTGAAATAATTCTTTGTATTGTAATTGATTGTAGAAATATTTTGAATCTCTTAACAAATTCATAAATTCGCCCATATGGTATTGATAAGAATAAAAAAACTTACATACTAATTTGTTTTGAAATTCAATTTAACTTCATTTACATACTCCCTACATAAACATACTTATAATGCCAACGACATTAAAATGATATTAAGACTAGTTATCTTTATTGAATATAAATTCATTATGATAATAAAAGATCAATATCTCAAAATCTAAAAACGGATTCTCTATGTTCGACACGAAAACCGGTACAATGTTTCGTGAACCCGATTGTCAAGGGAAGCTACTCTAATGTTTTCATTTCATAGTGCGAGTAATTAACGTAGTGAATGTTTACCTGTTATATCTCTGCTGTTGTCCGGGCTGAGGATGGAGGAAGGGGGTCAATAACCACCTTCGACAGGGGCATCCACTGTCGCCGAGCAAGTGGCAACCATGAGGGATCATTCCTCTTTCAAATAGCAATCTTAATCCACTTTCGTTCAGGATGCGAGCGTCATGAGTCGAACCAGGCCATTTGGCAACTATGTCCGAGATTCGGTCGTTCGAGTCAAAAACTACTTGAACATTCAAAGAATGGAAATTCTTTCTGTTAACGTATTCATTCTCATGTTCAGCAGGTGCGATGATCCTTACGTGGGTTCCATCTATCACCCCTACTACACCCGGAAATCCACCTATGGCATGAAACTGCCGTTGATGGTGTTGTATTTCCTGTCGATGTGTCGGCATTTTCACGAAACGTCCGATTAATTGAGGTCGACAAAGTGCATCAAGAGTCTCTGTTATCACATTACTAACAGATGGTTGACTGACTCCAAAGTCGTCTCCGTTGCACAGTTGCATCTTTCCAGTCGCAAGATACCGTAAGGTGATTGCAACTTTGATGTCGGCGTCTATAGCCTTGTTTCGTTTTGTGGGGGAAGTAAGTTCATTTCTCACCAAATCCGTCACGAACCTTAGGCCAGCACTGTCTACACGATACCGACTTATCATTTCGTGATCAGTGTACTCTGTATAAATATCTTTTCTCTCTCTGAAAACTCTTAGGCGGTGATGCTGTGCAGCCATCTTGTCTCATGTAAGAAATTTCTTAAATTGCTAGGAGTGCTAGGGGAGGACTCCTAACTTTTAGTAGAGTTAAGAATAATTCTAAGAGTAAAATCACTTTATTAATTTGACTTAGGAAAATTCTTAATTCTAAGACTAGATAACTGTTTACTCCTAGAATTATCAAAAGTTAAGAGTTACATTTAACTCTTAGAATCTTTCTTAATACGGCTCCTGGCCTAGCTCGAAGAACAGAAAGGTAGCCTATCGTAAGGATATCGCGAACTGTGTTTCTTAGCGAAACTAAATTATCCCTAGCTCTATAAATATTTAAGGTATGGAGGCATACAATGGCTTATTGTAAAGGGCGCAAACTACTCTACAAGAAGATATAAATATATGTAACATGAGCATTGGCATATTAATGCTATATGTAAAAAGGCTGATAAATGGAGCATGGAAATGACATTTGAACATATAAAAATAGCCACAGTCGGCGAATAAAGACATGAATGATAAAAATAGATACATGAATGTAAAGTACATAATATGTACTTACATAATATGTACTTTCGATATATACAATAATTGGTGATATTATGAAAGTACATTAGAGGAGAGGCGCGAAAAAGGTCGCACGCTCGAACCGCGTGACAATAAGGGGTGGCGGAACCCCATTTCTACTCAAAGTAGTTTGATTTTTTAACATAATCTCTTGAGACTGTAAACTTATATATATTTTATATCAATACAACTAAGATTTTGAATGTGTTTATTCATGAAGTTTCAGGCCATTTGGCCCATAGAACATAGGGCATAGACAATTTGTGCATTATGGTCAAAGATTGTACATAAATTTTTGTGATATACTAACGTCAGTTGATTTTTGAATGCCGCTTAAATGCAAAAAATAAAAATTTTGATAAGGATAAGAAGGTATGTTTACACTGGGAAGACATCAACTCAATAAATTTACTATAACTTGAATAAGAATGATAATAAGATTTAAGATATTTTCTTCTTAGGTGTCTGTAGGCGTCACATACAAGCAAAAAATGATATTCGTTTTCTATTTTATGTTTTCCAAGACGTAGGCAGTAGGCACATAGTCGGTCTTCTTGGTCTAAGTTTAAGTGTCGTCCTTTTTCAATCATCAGAGTATGACAGGAACATCGGAATCTTAACAGGGCTTGTCTGAATATAAGTTGGTCAATATGAAGGAGATAGTTTTCTATAGTTAGAGATGACTTGAAAAGTGAGTACGCGTACAGTTTAGCGTTAGAGTTAATTGAAGCGTGCCAGTTCTGAAATTCAGTCTCTCACTCTCTGTCTAAAATCAGATAGAAATAGGTCTATGTGTCCGACGTTCTGATAAGTCCACACGTATCCATAGCCATATTGGAAAAGAACACTTTTGACGCCTGTAACCCATGAACTTCTGCAAACATCATTCAGTCTTAGTAACATCTTGTATGTCTGTTTAGGGAGTCTCTCGTTTTCCATATAAAGTATCTTAACCCAGTATTTAATACATTTATAAATACAGTACGTATTTTGAGCCTTCCGCATTCTCCTAATACAGCATCATTGCTTGCCGAAGATGGTAAACACAATATCCTCTTGAAATATTTTGTTTGAACTTTTTATAATAAATCTATGTTGTTGAGTCCCCATATTTCTGCGCCGTAAGTAAGAATGGGTAAAATCATACTGTCAAAAGATTGGCTGCTGTTGATACAGGTAGACCGCCGGTTCTGTTATGTAATTTGTAAATGAGTAAACATGCTTTTTCGGCTTGGTTTGATAAAAGTTGTAAGGTTTTAGTCCATATCAATTTTGGGGTGAAGAAAATACCAAGATATTTGTAGCTGGAAACAGTCTGTATTTGTTGTCCCTTCTAATACCACTTTTCGTAACTTCGAAGTATTCCTTCCTTTCTGAAAACAACAATTTTTGATTTTTCCAAATTCAGATTTAGTCCCCATTTATCACAAAAACTGCTTACGCAATCAATTTGTTGTTGTAATTTTCCGGCAGAATCTGCAGAATTTGCGATGTCATCGGCGTATAATAACGAACAGATGTTTGGCATATCTTCCGTAATGAATATTCCTCTGCATTGAAAGATATTTAATTCTGTAACCAGCTCATTAATGTAAAACGAGAACAATAATGGGCTCACCATACATCCTTGACGGGTACCGATCGAACATGAGAAAAAGTCTGTGAGGCCATTTCTTGTGCGGATACATGATCTTAACATATTGAATAAGTCTGTACCATAAATGTGAATGTTCGACGCTATCAAACGCTTTTGAAAAATCTATAAAAAAAAGCAATAGAATCTTCCTCCAGTCGATTTAGATAAATACTTGCTTATCATCCCCTGCAACGTAAAAATATTGTCAACAGTAGAATATTTCTTTCGAAATCCAGCTTGATTTTCAAATATAATGTTTTTCTCTTCTGTCCATGCTTGAAGTCTGTTGTTGAGTATTTTAGTGAACACCTTTCCTGTGATAGAGATTAAGGATATCCCATAATAATTGTTAACATCCTTCAGCGAACCTTTCTTATGTAACGGGCATATAATTGCTTCACACCAACGTTTTGGGAAATATCCTTTAATCAATGATTGGTTAAATAGTTCTACGAATATCTCAGCAATAGTTGGGATCGCATTCTGTAATATTTCTGCTGTAATGCCATCAGTTCCTGGAGATTTCTCATGCTTAAGATCACGGACTGTATTCGTCACTTCATCTATAGTAATGGCTTTATTCAACTGGTCTGGTTGACTGTCTGTACAACTGTCAAATTGTGCATCATGTAAGAAAATGCTATCCTCAACCTCATTTTGCATTGTCGTCGGTAGTGTCTCTGTATTTAATAAACCCTCAAAATATTCCTTCCATTCTGATGCATTAATTGCATTTGTAGTGTTTTTCCGCTTTTGTGATTTCATTTCCTTCCATAATCGGTTTGTGTCATGTTTCATAGATTCGACGTTTTTACGCAATCTTATCTGATACTTTTCTTTCTTAATTTGAAAATCTGTCTTGAATTTCGCCCTTAAATACTTGAACTTTTCCAGATTGATATATGTACTGGTTGTTCTGAATTCATCCAATGCTTCATATTTATCAGTTTTCAACGCTTGCAGTTCACTATCCCACCACGGCGGCTGATTCGTCTGTCGTTACGTGACCCGTGTCGTCTGCTCATCTG
Organism: Phorcus lineatus; assembly: GCA_921293015.1. Taxonomy (NCBI): domain Eukaryota; kingdom Metazoa; phylum Mollusca; class Gastropoda; order Trochida; family Trochidae; genus Phorcus; species Phorcus lineatus. The sequence goes on from OV121081.1 coordinate 54,473,581, forward strand.
CTTCGCCGCTCTCGTTAAAAGCCTGTCAGTGAGGGCAACTGCCTCGTCAATATCAACATATATTTGATCCATAATAGTTCGTTAAAGTTGTCGAGAAGTATTGTCATGTAAGAGCTCAGTACAACGAAGATGGTATCTATGGGAAAAAGAAATTAATGCTTCAGCTTTTGAGAATAGCCATGTTTTAACACGCACCTATAAGACTGATTGAGCCATTTGTCATAAGGTTGTTGATTATAATGAGCATCTGTATATTTTTAGTGCTCTTCGAATTGATCAATGTTATCAACTAATCCACTTCAACTGTTGAGACTGTTCCGCCAACTTTTTAAAACTGACTGACCTGACCTAGAAAGAGGTCACATTCCGATGACGTCACGTATCGAGGACACAAATTGTTGACATTTTTCGTTGCTTGTAAGCATTTGTTAAATCAAGGAATTACTTAAAAATTAAATAATTTTTCACCAAAATAATTTTTGTTATATGTTTTAGGTGAGTAACTTATGTAGACACCCAGCAATTAGCGAACTATTTTGTTCTGTGTGTTGTTTGACTAATTGATATTCATACGCCGGTTTTGCAATCAGCTGACTGTTGTTTTGACGATTTATTTATTAAAAAAATATTGATACGTGTGATTGAGTAATAAGTAAAATACTAAACTCATGATAATGTGATAGCATTTTCATGCATCTCGTGAATGGAATTAGATATTTGACTCACTAACTGATATCAAATTCCATTCACTCATTGCATAAATTTTTATCACACTACCATTCGTTTAGTATTCTCTATGTCTGATATATTGCACACTGAACTTCCTGTCAATTTATGGACTAATAGATCAGAACAAACAGTTATTATTTGCGCTCAAAGCATTACTCACTGTGATGAAATATTTAAAAAACATAATGATAGAATGTTAGATATGATGAAAAGACGGAGTAGCTAAACTCATTAATTGTAAATATTGTATTCATTCAATTACAACTTGCTTACTGAAGTTATCAATGTCTTTCTAGACGGGGGGAGAAACAATGAGCACATAGAGAACAATAGATTGAGCCCAGGGATCTCTATAATGTTTCATTTGTTGTCTATTGACGTCATCACAGGCAGTAACGCTGGAGATCAAGTCAAAGGACCAGTTAAAGAAAGTATGTTTTAGGTCAAAGAAATCCATAGACACGATCTTCATCTACTTGTACAAAGAAATTGATTATGTTTCTATATATTTATTTGCTCTTTCAGAAAGACATCAATTAAAGTCTTTAAGATTCATGTTTAAGACTGATTACATTTGCTCATCCGATTTAGAAGAAAATCTCTTAAATGTAGTTGGAAACATGAACTGATATTAATCTTAAAAAAGAGTAATCAACAATGATAACATTAACTTCATTTTCATTTAGTTTTCAGATATCTGACGACAGGAAAAACGAAATTATAAAATAAACGAGTTTCCCCTTCAAAACTAAAGTTTTAGATTCAAAATCAATTTAAAAGTCAAGTTTTAATCTATCTGTTTCTGCAATGAAGTGAAAATGTACACGGGGAAAGGATACTTTCCTAAATTGAAAACTGTTTATTGTACCTTGGAGAAAACTACTTTAGTTCCCAAATTTGTTTTGAAGAACCCAGATTTATGGAAATATTTGGTCTCAAATATTGAAGTGTCATAAATTGAATATTACGCCCTTGCTAGAAGGTTCATAAAGTGGGGCTTACCTGTGAGCAGACGGCGTAAAAATTAAACTGACTGAAAACCATTACTGATCGATCCAAACCCCATTTAATCTATTACATATGGCAATGGTTTATATATCTTTCCTAGGCGAGGACCAATCGAGCAACATCTCAGAATTTGATTGAGACAGCATCACCTCTGACTGTGCCTCCAAAACGTTACGGTATTTTTAGTTATAATGTCTTATTTTAGATTAGTTTTATTTTACAAGTATAACGAAGACAAAACACCTGCCAATCGGATTGGTAGTAAAGCAAGTACACAGCATGCGCAGTTGTTTCAAAAATGGTTTATAACTCCTCATTTGGTCTATAAATCCCATGACTATATCATATTGTCCAATGTTTTTTGTTTTTTTGTATCTAAAATTTTCGGAGTAAACCTGAAAGACCAATGAATTGATGGTCATTCTTTTAATATCGATTAACCATTGTGTTAGTTTATTAGAGAATGAATGAAACTAATATTTGAAACTATTCATGGTGATTCATGTGATTTAGGTATGATCGATTAATCAAAATAGTAATTAGTTTGAATCTTTTATTTTAGACCAGTATTATTGCTCATTAAACAGACATCTGTTAGTTAAAAAAGGGGTGCATTTATGGGTGTGTTTAAGTATTCGTGAAAATTTCTATGTATGAGCCTTGGAAGTGGTAACTATGTTTGCAGGTGTTCACTACGGTCAGTATCGATGAAACCGAAATGACTGTAAGAATGGATTACTAAACTGTCTAGGTTCCAGTGATTAATCATGTCTAACAGTCTAGAAATGTCATCTTCAGGCCCACATGAGATGACAAAAATGTCAATGTGACTGTAGACTGGGCAGTCTTGGTGTAAATTGGGAAGGAACGAAGTCACTGATGCCACTTTCCAAGTAACAGAAAACCATGCTGGAAACACTGAACACGCACATATCATGATATTGAAGTGTTTTGATATTCATCTAAATGTTTGCATATTAGAAGAAATGTTGATGATATAGTCTAACAATCTTTCGTTTTTTACAAAATCAAAGAGATCGATTTGAAATTTGTAACATGACCCAAATACCTTAACATTTTTTCAGATAAAGTTAAAGATAATGAAAGGTTTACAAATTTTCAACATTTTTACTAAAATTATTATCAACATATGACTTTAACCTTTATTTTCATCAGATTATTGAATGAATATTTTACTATTTTATTTTAAGCAAAATCTCTATGAATGGTTTGAGTTCTACATGACGTTTAGAACATCATTTGAACATCCTGATGGCATGAGCTTTTATAGGGAAGATTTTCGATTTACTTCGTCTCTCTTTTCGTCTCTGCAGCCAATGATGATCAAACATCGACACGTAAGTAGTTGACATGAAAGCAAGTCGTTTACCTATGTGAACTACGTGTTACAGTTTAATGGACCCAGGGAAGCTAGCTCATGAAGAATGTATATATCCTTTTTTATCACTTTCTTACCAACAGTAGTCAATGGATTCATTTTGAATACACACTCTTTTCATGACAATTTCCTACTCTGCTGAATAAATTGAGTTATCACTGGCTGAACACCTTAATTATAAATACATTTGCATATATCCAAAGCAACGTTTCTATATGTTTTTGTTGTTGTGATTTTTCAGAATTGTACATAATGAGTGCAGTGAAGTTAAAATAGCATTATTGATCACGAATATATTATTCATAATATGAGGATTTTTTCAAGCTGACATTTAGTATTCTGCAAGTCTATGTATTCCAAAAAATACCTCAAAAGTTACAGCATTCTTTTCTAAGAAATTATCTTTGTGACATGGTGAAGTTCTGTTTGCAAAATAATATCGTACACTCACTCTAAAAAATTATAATCAAGATGGTGATGGACAATCAGACAAGCTCCAACAATGCCTGAGAAAGAAAAAAATATGTTTTTACGAGTTTGAGAAGGTTTTAGAACAAGGAATCGCCCTCTCAGGGATAGCTAGTACTCATATCTTATTTGAATATACAACAACAAAATATACTAAAAGTCAACAAGTGAAGCATAAAGAAACGAAGGCTTTCAAAGGATTAGAATAAATTTCTGACGTGTCATACCAACGATTTCTTTGGATGATTGAACCAATCAAGAAATGAAACTTGTATTCGATATTGATGAAAACAGTGTTTAAGGTCATACTACAAACAGATTCAGATGAAGATTAGATATCCAAGCATATGATGATTTTCTACATATTGTTAGTCAAGTTTTCTTCTAGTTCAAATATGGCAGTTAAGATCACTTCATATCTTATTCTTTCGAAAGAATCAGCCTAAAATGCAATGATGTTTTAGATATCAAGCTTTTTGAAATATTCTGGAATTGATTCTATGTAAGCCCTATACTATTTTCAGAACAATCAAGTTTCTAAACGTTCTCTTCAATCTTTGCAAAAGTATGTTTTTGTCTGTTTTATGTAAACATGTTTCCTATTCAACTACCTAGGTTAAAAAGTTTGGTTAATAAATGAATATGTCTATAAAAATATTTTATATCTCTAAAATTGTTCATATATTTGATAAGTTACAAAAATATAAATGACCTAAGACAACGATAGCAATTCCATAATCATAAGACTACAAAATCCAAATTTCTGATTACTGACAATAATTTAATTTACGAATATACATATATATTTATAAGTATTACGTATTTAAATATATCGAGAAAGTGTTTATAATCATTTCCAATCCCAATCTTATCTGATCCAGAAGCGATAATTGTTGTCATTTAAATAAAGCTTACTTCTGAAATGAGTTAGATGCATTTAAAGGCTCGTCAAACGACACAAGGATCAGAAGTTAACAGTAGAAGTAAGGTAAACATGAAAATAAGATGATTTCATACTTTAATCAACCCATCAGAGCTACAGACGCATCATTACGTAATGTGCAACAAGGCACCTAAGGTCTACAAGGCCAACTACCAACTAGAGATTTTGTGGGAATTCTTCCAAAGGTCCATCATTTATCAGTTTGTGTTTCATTCCAAACTTGATAGAGATACTAATTCACAGATCTTTGCAAAGGCAACATTCTGAAAATCTGGTGTCAGATTACTCATCACGAAAAAGATTGCATTTTTCAATTGCATTATCAGGTTTGAGTTGGTTGGTCTGGCACAACTGGTGATTTGATGTTGTGCACGAAAGAAAAAAGAAATTCATACAGAGCTTACGAAGTGTTCCTATTTTATTTTCAGGCGGATCTATTTCTTGTTGCTGATTATTTTGAATAATATCACAAAATAATTTCATTTCTACTTTTCCAATTTTTTTCACATAAAGTTTCAACAATTTCGGATAATGTCATTTGTGTTATTTTACTTTCACAAGGAGGTTTAATATGTCAATTAAAAAACACTATATGAGTTACCATTGTCCCTTGCCATTAGCTGGAGAGACCGAATAAGGCAAACGTTCGCAAATGACATGCATTCTGTGAATACAAATCGCCGTTCTCGTGGTCATTTTTCTCTTCATGCTATTGTTTCATGATTTCATGACGTCATATGATTAAAAGTATTATGTCAGTGTCAGTAGTAACCAGAACAGAAAAAGAATATTTACAAATAGCTTTGAGAAGGTTGAAAGACATAGCAAAAGATAAAGTGGAAAACATTCGGGTCTTTTGTTGAAAATTTGAGGGTTTAACAAAAGACATATTCAACACTTTTCAAGATAATTTGGGACCTTCGCCAAGGTTATTTATCTTAAGTGAATATTCAACTGATCCGAAAATTAATTCTGGATAGTTTGCTTTGCTCTGGAAGATCGGTTTCAAAGAATTGTTGTTTTTTTTCTGAATCATTTCACTATGAGAACTTGCGAAATAATAACTATTGACAGTTTTGCTTTAAACTTGATTGTTTCCGAGAGGCATAACAAAGTTACCGTGAAAATGTTGAGAAGGCATTATATACCCCAATTCTATTATCTCTTGTCATTCACAACAACCAATCGAACACAATGATTTCACAATTATGCTACAGTAGAGATTAAATACAACGGTTCTAGATTCCCATTTCTCTGGTAAGCCAAGAGAAAGGGAGACGTATTGAAAGCAGATGCCACCATTATTGATATATGTTATATATTGTATTGGAATGTTTCGAAATTTGAGACATCGACAAACAGTAAGTTAAAGTTCATGGTTTCAAGACCATCACTCTGTAAAAAGCAGAATAAATTGAACTTTTGTAAACGATACTCTTTTTGTACAACAATTTATATATTCCATCCGCTATGAAAAATAACATTCCACCATCGATAGGATGTCTTTAGTAAAGAGCTGGTAAACTTTGCATTGCACCTTACAAACGTATAACATTCTGATATTAAGAAATATTTTGTGTTGCTAGATTAGGAGGATCACTTGAACGCGTAACAATTCTTTAATTGGTCTATCCATTTTCTCGGCATTGAACATGGAGAGGATAAAGTTGGTTGAAGTATTTATTTAATTGCAGTACAGGAAAAGCGTGAAACCAGCATAAATCATAGGAAGACCAAAATAAATCTCAAACACTTTACGATTAAATTGAACTTTAAACTATCCTTTTTAAAAGGAAAAAGGTGTTTTAATTTTACATTTTCGAAGTGTTAACTAAAGCTAAATATACTATAAAGAAGACAAAGTTAAATTTTCTTTCCTCAAAATCCTCTCCCACTTTTGCTCCTTTCTAACATGGTTTTCTTATTTCTTTTCTTTAATTAACATCTCTTTGCCACACTGCCTATGATATCATAAAAAATATCGGAAAATTAGGAAATTCTGGGATTGATGCTATGTCAGTTTTCTAACATTTTCAGAATAAATATGTCCTCGACCTTTCCTTTATATGACAAGATATATAGTTCGGATATATTCTAATATTCATATGCAATCAATAGAGTTGATACCTTGAACCAAAGAAATGTGTGAAATGAGTTCGATATTATGTTTGCCAAACAGTAAGACTACTTATAAAACCAATCAAATTGTTGTTTAATATATTGACACAAGATAAAGATAGCTTGCGATAGCGGTAATGTAAGAAAAATAGAAATAAAGTAAATAACTTACAGTATGAAGCTGAGATCTTTCAATCATATTGATTTGAGTATGTCTACAACAGCTTCTATTGACATTATGGATTGTGCGCATACCTTTGATCTGGTTAAAGGGACTGGTTAAAGAGCAAAATGAAATATACTTTGATATCTTCATGTCTGATGAGAGATTAATTTAATAAAGTTATAAATTGTTAAGAGGATGAAACACCAAAAATAATCCTCTTGGTTAGAGGATATCGTTTCATCCAACTCAGTTTCTTCTCAGATTATTTAGAGGATATTCATATACTCCATACTGGGACTAGGTAGACCAATAGAAATATTGCTTAGTTCACCGTTGGTTGCAAAAAGTTGATGTAATTGATTAATTAAAAAAAACTCATGTAAAAATTCATGTCGTCAGAACCTGTAACAAATGCCATTACTATTTGACATTTCAATGCATAACCTAAATTTCATTGCAAAGGTAGGAGGCAAACCATTGTAATTTAAAGAATTGATAATTTATTTACTGTTTACTCACCTGTAATGTTTTTTAAAATATTTGCGAGTGACGTTATAATGTTATCGCGACTGTAAATCACAATTGATATTTTTTAATATATTATTTTTTCTTTGAATCTTAACATTTACACATTTTAGCAACTCACTACATACTATGACTCGTCGGAATTGAAATCAAGAATGACACACAATGATTCACTCAAGAGTTGCTCATATTTCAATGTTCGTTAACTTGGGAAAAAGATGCATCTTCTGTGCTGAAAGAAGGCATTATTAAAACACCTTGGTGACTAAAACAGATAAAGTCAGCTAAGGGACTGGTACATATAAACTAACTTTAAAGAATTAATTCAACCACCATTTTGTTCCTATTTATGCTATACTCTTTTATATAAGCAGAAATTAAGTATTCGCAGAACGTATCTAAAATCTATCTCTCAGTGCGTCTTTGTACTGGTTCAATAACAAAATGTTCACGTATTCATGTTCTTGGTCAGCTAGATATTCAAAATGAATACCAATCATTCTGAAAAAATGACTCTCAAGACGTGATCAAAAGTGTCTGTTGACCGTTTTATGAACAACTCCTTGTTTATAATTGTTTCTTTTAATGATATTACTAATTGCTGCCTACGAAATTTCACAATTGATAACATTGATTCTTTTTCTTTTTACAATATTCAATTTGTCAACAGTATAACATTATCAGTTTTCAATCACCACCAGTCTGTTAAGATCATAGATTGTTGTCGATGGTTTGAAGGTTATTTTTTAAAAAGGGAATAGGCCGGGGACAAAGTGTCAGACAAAACTAGACATGAAAATATAGCAACTTCTTTATACACTGCAACTGGTAAAATACCTTTTTGTCAATGTCATATCACCTAAACTACCGCCTTTAACTTGATTAAAGAGCCCAAGATTGGAATCATTTTCTCAGGTATTACTTAGTTCTTTGACGTCTTTCCTTTCCGTCGTATTTATTGGAATATTAAAATGCTTTTAAATGTTTGTTGTGAAATTAATTACATGATATCACTGATGACAAATTATACTTTGCTAAGGTAATTAAACAACACAGATGTGCAAAATAATAAACAAGATGCCATCAACCCTTTTATGCATTCTCCTTGTCATCAGTGATGTGTCAACACAGATTAACGAGGAGTCATATTTATACATGATGAGCCATCGGTAGACGGGAATCAGAGTCATCACACAATGCCTTACTCAACTATCACTTTGCTCTGAATTAATGTTCATGGAAGTGGGAAACACATGAGCTTTCAGCACTGAAAGAAGTTACTATTACAACATCTTGGCGACATATCACACCGATCACGCTCTAAGCAGACAGGATAAGATTTGTTAACAGTTTGTGTCACGTGGAATATCTTAGATCTTCAAAAAGGCTTGTTTTGTGGGATGCGATAGGATACCTGCTGGATATAGGAACACATCTAGCCAAATATTTTTAACATGGGCGTTAAGGTATATCACTGTGTATCCCAAATTTAGTATTTTCTATTTCACTAAATGAGATGAATATGGTGTTGGTCAAGAAAAGCCAGATTTCTCTTCTGTGTTTTTGCACCTCAGTAGTTTAACTAATTTGGCGACTTAGTCAGCAATTTGAAACTTACTTACCTGATAACCTAGGTTTAAAAATTAACTTTTCTCATGAATGTATGCATATGGTGTACTGTTTACTTGATGATATTTTGTTCTAAATTCAGCCAGGACAGAGTTTATACCTAGACATATGCGCAATAACAATTAAACCTATTTGATATCGAATATAGATTTCATACTTGGACAGGAAAGTTTTAATGTAAGATATAAATGCTTGGTAAAAAAAATTCAGATAAAGTATGTATAAAGAATAATATTTTGCTACATAACAGAAAATATAAATTTTGTCTATATTGATTAATCTAAGAATAATATGTTTTACACTTACACATGGTTTGAAACTCTTAAAAACATTTTGTGATGTAGTCGAAAAGTTCATCAACGAGCAGGATCGACGTTTTCAGGAATCCACATACAAGAAAAAAAACTTTTTGATATGTTTGGGATGTTAAATAATAAAATTAAAATTGTTGAGAACTTTTATGAGGTCTAAAGTCACAAATAATGTATATATGATTCCCTTTTATTTACAGAAAATGTTTTGTTTTGTTTTTTTGACTAAATTGATTAATAGAAATAAAGAGAAACATTTCTTATCTAAAAACTACAATGCTTTACACTTACACGTGTCTTGAAAATCTTCTAAAAAGTTTAGTGGAGATGAAGTAGAGAAGTGCATGGTCGAGATGATTAGGTTTTGACATCAGGATAAACTTTCAATTAATTTCGTGACTAGATAGTAATGATTTGATATCAATACAGAAATAACATAAAGACATGGGTAACACTATTAAAAGATGTTGTGACTGTCTGGTAATTAGAAATAGATGGGGTACAAACAGGTATGTCTTGAAGTTCGGTTCAATGACTTGCGTGTCATGGAACCTTTTATTAACTTGATTGCTATAAGATGCAGATGGTTACATTTGGTAGGAGACATACTATATATTACATTCGGTACATTCAAACTGTAATCATATAGTCGCATTAAATCAAAAAGATGAAAAACGTGTTACAATTACCATGAACAAATGGTATTTGTGAAAACACATACAAATTATTTACAATGAGCCAATATAACATTTACATAAATGAAAAATTCCCTCCTGAATAATGATCATGCAAAGGAAAACTGATTAGACTGATCTTGAACGATTCGTAATCTAATATAACTGTCTGTGATCACATACGTCCCCTTACGGACTTATTGTACGTTAAAACCTTTACAAAATAATTTTTACAAGATTGGAGAAATTATGCAATTAAGAAAATTTATTTTAAATCCTCTTTTGGAATATAACACAAAGATAACATATCATTTATTCGTTAACGTTATCGTGATATTTCAAATGGATTTTTAAAGACGTTTTGCTCCATTTTCATTCGTCTTTTCAAATTTCTTTAAAGAACTTTGTTAGAACTTGAAAAGGACTTTTAGACTGAACAACTATATTACATGTGCAGTGCGCTTGGGGAGTTACTGGCATCTATTGAATAGTGATATATGAAAATCCTCATGGCTAAAAGCATTCAGTGTACACGAGGGTTTTCTTTGCAAAATATATTTCATAATTGTATTGAAAATAGCATCAAAAGATATTTAACTGTCAGACGAAATAACATGAATTTTCTTGATACATTTAAAACTTTGAGCAATATTAAATCTTTCAAGCAATAAGAAAGACCCACGGATCCTAGGTAGTTTTCTTTCATTTGCAGATTAATTGAATGAATATTAGAATTGATAGCGTGATTGAACGAGTATTGAACACAGTACATTCAGCGAGTATATCAAACAATATCAAAAACGACCGTAGGACAAAATCCCCAGTGGACAGAATCAAAGACAAATTCGATTTATTAATCAAAACAACGCTCTATGAAAAAAAAAGATTATAAAGAAAACAGAGCCTAATTAGGCCGTAATGTAATGCGGGTACTAATTTTTTTAAAAACCCATGATGTTATTAACAAAGACATATTCTAAATGGTTTGTTGGGGATTTTGTCCACGTTGCTGTTTTTGGCATGGGGATTCTGTCTTATGGGATTTTGTCCTTGGGGATATTGTCCAGTGGGGATTTTGTCCGTTCACCATAGAAAACAGATAAATAAACATAAATCACCTTCTAACAGGCACAACATTACACTATTCTAAATTATACGATATGCGATTTTACTTAGATGATAGTTCCTATAACTTATGTGTGTTTAACTATTTTTGTATGGAGCAAAACATAATACGTCCTTTTTTATTCAGCCGTTTAATGACTTCATTCCTGGGTTTTGAATGGTTCAGAGTGGTCAATAAAACCCAAATACAACTAAATGATAGACGAAGAATAAAATGTTATTGCATTAAAAAAAAATACATGTCGTTTAAGTATATATAGATAACAATTACAGGTCTATCGTATAAACTTATTAGATATTAGCAACTTATAAATGTAGGATTATAGTGCTTGTTAGAAAACAATCGTGAGACTTAAATTCACATATAAGGTAGATAAAAGTATACGGTTTTTATATATTTTTTATTTAGTTTAATAACAGAAATCATAAATTCTGTCTAAGGTTTATAAATACTGATTTGAGAATACAATGCTATACAATCCACGAAAGCATAAAAATGTTTTGAACATGTGGTAGAAAATAATCATGTTATCAGTAAATGTTATAGTTATTTCCAATTAATCATTAGTTCAAGATAGATCCTTTTGATTGAAATCGTGACAAGATTGTAATGGCTTGATATCTATACAGAGATAACATAAAGACATGAGTAACACAAATAGACGCTGATGTGACTGTCTGGTAAACAAAACTACACATAGTACCAAAAAATATGTCTTAGGGTTTTGTTCAATGTTTTGTGCGTTACGGAAGCCTTTATTACCTTCATTGCTACTAAATGACAAACGTTCGATGGTTTCACATGTAGGCATATCTGAGTCAGACTTTTACATCTGGTACACTGAATATTTAGTCTTATAGGCATGTTACATAAAATAAAAGGAAAACAGAAAACATGATGCAATTGATAAATGATACAAACTACAAAAATCAACGACTATTTACAATGATATACTATGACGTGATATACCTACCTAATATCATTTTAATGATTATTTTCAAGGAATTGCAAAATTTATGTTTCCAGTTTAGCTTCTAAGACAATTTTCTCTAGAAAACGTTCTTTTCAGGCCTAAGAGAGACTGTGGACTAAATAATATGTATATAATTCAAACCTTAAAATTTGTAATCAACAGAACAGGCCGGATAAAACAAGAAGATAATCCTCGCTGTTTTCATAATAACCCTGTAGTAATTGTTACATACTGATGTTCTGTCGATGCAGTGGTCTGTGATCAATATTTGTTTGTGTGTTTGCTATGATCTTTCCCGATTTGTAATCTTCTAATGTAACAATAAACTATGATTAATTAAGTATAAACAAATTTATATAGATTATCAAGCAGCTAATGGTCCTTAAGTAATTGTCTCGTAAATTCAACTACCGATTTCCTTTCACTTTTTGATCCGGACAAATAAAGCTTATTTCGCTTATTGACTTATTGACTGTAAAGAATAATCAGAAAAACACAAAATTTTAGATATAAAAAGGATTACTAAAAATCATTAATTGGAAATATTCAAAGCATTCAATTAGTATTTGCTGACTGAAGTTATCAATGTCTTTCTGGAGGAATAAATGAACAAAGACTCATAAATTGAACCCCGTCGACGGATAATTTTGAAATATGTTGTCTATTGACGGGACCAGTTAAGAAAGTATGTTTGGGGTAAAAATAATCCATAGGTATGATTACTGAAGAAGATGTACAATTATACTTGCAAAGAAATTGATTATGTTGCATATGCTCTTTCAGAAAGACATTCATTAAGTCTTTAGCATTCATGTTAACTACTTATTTTCCCAACCGATTCAAAAGAAAATATCTTTAAACTATTAGAGATAATGAAATGAGAATAATTTTACATAGGAGTAATCTTCAGGGAGCACAATGATAAGGGTGCTTTATTTTCATTTAGATTTCGGTACTTTACATTACAAAATACGAAATTATAATCCAAACGAAATTTCTCTTTAAAGATTAAATATTTAGATTCAAAATCATCAAACGTATAGTTAAGTTTAAATAATTTCTGCCATAATTGAAAATGTAAAACCGGGAGGAAATACTCTCCTAAATTGAAAACTGTTTATTGCACCCTTGACAATTACTATTTTCAGTTCTCAAATTTGTTTAGGCATAATTATTTCAAGATTTTTTATAGTTTGAGAAAAAAAAATAATCAAAATTTATGGAAATATTTCTTTTCAAATAATAAAGTGTCAATCTTACATCCTTAGTAGAATTAGTAGGTGGGAATTAAACCTGTAAGAAGACAGCATGGAAATCAAACTCATCGAAATTCTTCTCTGACCGATTCAAACATCATTTTATGTGATTTATGGCAATGGTTTATGTGTCTTTGCTAAGAGGACAAATCTCAATATTTCGATATTCCGAATTTTTCAATATAATTTGTTTCAATATCGATGAAACAATAATGACTGTAAGAATAGAATGGCTTCAATGCTGTCTAGGTTCCAGTGATTAATGATGTCTAACAATCTAGAAATGTCATCTTGAGATCCACATCAGATGACAAACCTGTCATTTTATCAGTGGACTGGACAGTGATGATGTGAATTTGGAGGAAACGAAGTCACTGATGCCACTTTCCAAGAAACAGAAGACCATGCGGGAAATACTGAAGGGGAACATATCCAGATATCGAAGTGTTTTAGTATTTAATCATATTTGAATATTTTAAGATGTATTGAAGACAATGTTGTTGATATAGCTTTACAAGCTTTTAGTAAAACCCCAAAAAGACTTATTTGAGTGTTTGTAACCAAATACCCTAATCTTTCTTTACAACACCTAAATATAATACCAGATTAAGATAAAGGCAATGAATATTCAAATGTTTTGTTTAATCAGAATACGAAATTAAAAAAGTGCTATTCTTTTCTGAGTAAAATTAGATATGGATGGTTTAGTTTCTGTTATTGTTAAGATTATATTATTGTTATGAACTTTACACCATTTAAAAAATCATTTGAACATCCCGTATGAACATTTAGGTCTAACGATAAGAACTTGAAAACTTTTTCACCAATTCATTTGTCATTGAATTCAAATTATACACCATAGTTGTCTTATGAATGTGATTGACGTTCATACAAAAAGAAAACAGAAATTGAAAATACTTACGGTTTCAGGAAGGGTTTAGAACAATGAATCGCCAACTATAGATAGATAAATAGAAATAGATAGTACCGATATCACCAAACAGCAACAATTAAACTTACTCAAAGTGCACTCGTAAAGGTTAACAAACCGAAGCCCTTCAAAGGGGTAGAATAAAATTGAAGACGTTTCACGCTAAGAGTTTTGGGGAAATTTAACCAATTAAGAAAGTGCGGGTGAATTCGATATCAATGGAAACTGAAGAGTTTTTAAGGGTCATATTACGAACGAAAGTTTCTGAGTATGAGCCAATTAAATCTCAATTTATCTGATGATTCTCAACAGATTGCCACTTACATTTCAAACATGGCAGTGAAGATCACTTTATATTATAGCTATTTAAATGTAGACAGAAAATTAGCATCTAAGGAAATGATGTAGAAGATATCAGATTTCTTGAAATGCTGTGGAATTGATTTTATGTCAATCCATTAATATTTTCAGAACATGCAGGTTTCTGAGATTTTTCTTACTGTTTTCAAGTGTAAATGTTTTTTTCATTTTAGATGTTAGGTTGAATATTATATATTTCCAAACAGAATCATTTACTTCTAGATTTTTAGAAGTTGTTTTAAGTTATAAACATGCAATGAGATTATACTTAACACTATAATCGAAAAACCATAAAACATGTTTCAGGACAAAATCTTAATTAATGAATTCGTGATCTTATTTTCAACATGTCTTCTAATCTTTCCTATCTCCATTATGAAAATGTCTGTTATATTTGATCTCAAAACTATCATCTTGATCATAACTTGTCTTAGCATAAAGATAGCCTCTAAACCAATCGTTTAACATAGCGTTAGGTACATTGAGAGGCCCTTTAGGACACATGATTTAGTAATGCTTTAGATCATGGTTTAGATAAAGTATCAGGCCGTCATAAAGATACTTCAGATGATTTTGTTTCAATAAGATTTCACCCATTAATCAAGACATCGAAGCCATTAACATCACTACAAGGTCCTAATAGGACATGTGCAAACTGACACATAATGTCTGCAAACTAAAGGTTTTTGTGTGAATTTTAAAAAGGTCCATGTATTGATTTATGTTTTATTCCATACAAAATACTAAAAAAAATTATTAGAAAGTGTGTATCTTCATACACTACAGAGCTGATGATGCTTTGAATGCACTGTGAGCTTTGTTATAACGTGAGCTTCTAACTATCGGTTATTGCTTTACTATAATTCCTCCGTTCTTAAGCATGTAACACTTACCTCCATATGTTTTATGCAGACAGGACGTTGCTTACCTTAAAGTATAACTTAACATAATTTCATTTTTACATTTGAATTATTTTTTGAAAACGCCATTTGTGGGGTTCAATTGTCACACTGAGGGCAATTATGTCAATTAGACAAAATTTCATGCCTTCTCCCTACATATTAACCAGAGGACAAACAAGGCTCTCATTTGTAGATTTTACAATGAGTGAGATTTAGAGGAATATATACAATATTTGTGTGTACCGTGTCATTAAATCTTTTCAGGAATAGCACAGCAACGGGTGTCAATACTTTTTTTTCGCTTCGTCGGGTAAGTCAGAAGCAAAGAAAGTGTACACATAACAGGTTTGGGTGCAGTGCTACACTGAATTTCAGCCTAGTATCTACCAGGGTTCGCTAAATCATATGCATTGGTAGGATGTGTTCAGGAAAACGAAGGTTATCTTATCTTATTCCGTTGCTTCTTATGTTTCTGTAAACTAAAAGCGTCTTATGCTATTTTAATTGGTCAGTTAGGGTTCTTGGCATTAAAGTTTGAGAGTAAGAGGATGAACAATTGGTCGAAGTATATACTCAGTTACAGTCCAGGAAAGGCGTGAAACCAATATAGTTCAAAAGTAGGACTTCAAATGACCAAAATAAAATCATCACATACACATTACTTGTCACTTGAACATAACTGCCATATTAGAAGAAAGAATGGTGCAAATTGCACAGTTTTTAAGTGTCAATTCACACTAAAAATACCATAAAGAAGGCGTATCTGAATGTCCATCCTCTAAAAATCTCTCAATTTGCTCTTCCAGGTTTGCTCATTTTCAACATGATATAATTATTACTTCCCTTTTATTCCGTAAAGTTTATTTCATCACACAGACGAGAACATTATAGAAAAGATATCGAGTTTTTTAGAGGACTGTGGAATTCGATATCAGTCGATGTCATATTAGCCATTTCAAATAAGTCCTCGTCCTTTCCCTTATATTGCAAGATGGATAGTGTGAACATAGTCTTATATTCAAATACAATCAATAAAGTTGACACCTAGAACAAAAGAAAGACTTAAAATGTCTTAATATGACTATGTTTGCAAAGCAATAAGAATATATTATAAAACTATTTAAAGAAAAATCTTCTTATGTTAAAAGATTGACACAAGATAAATACAGCATATGACTAATCAATAATTGAAGAAATAGAATTCAATTACACATCTTACAAAAGCTGTGATCTTTCCTTCATATTGATTTAGTGGCTGTATATTGTGTATCATTGTTGATTGTGCGCATACCTTTGATCTTCACGGAGAACTGGTTACAGAACAACATGTGAATACAATATCTATTTGATTGGAGATTATTTAATGTAACAATCGACGGGACCCTATTTTTGCGTATATTGTATTCGCTTAAAAGATTAAGAACATAAGTTAATGTCATTATAATGGTGGATAAAGTTGCACTATTGTTTAAATGATCGTTTTAACGTATTCCTACAACCATACACAGGTTTTTTTTTGTACAATATCAGAAATTGAATAGAAGCACAAGATTTTTTATAAGACCCGCCTTAGGCAAATTGCAAGATTTTAAATCATCGTTAGTGGTAAATGTATTTATTACATAATTGAGGATGAGATACTCTATTCTATCAGTGAAATAGGCTACGGTGGGGATAACCTTTATCGTAACTCTACTCAGTGGCGATATACTATAGGTCAAGCTGACACAAAAAGGTTTGAAATTGATGGTCAAAATTGAGTTGATATAGTGGGTTTTTTTAATAGGTTTGTTTTTACGGGTTATATTGTATTTTGCAACCGTTTTTAGCTTTCTTTATTGGAACTTGTTTGTTGTGGCAAATTTATAAATTGTGTACCTGGGAAACTGGGCATGAGGGGCAGTGAGGGTTTTTAAAAATACCGTTGAGATTATAGTTATATATTAGATAGAATATTAAATGATGTTTGTCAAATACAATATCAATCTCATCTTGTGGCGTGTGCAAAGTTGATATTTTGCTAACACCATAAACATCGTATTTGACAAACATCATTGAATATCCTCTATGTATTTTGTCAAACACTGAGACAGATTAAAGCACTAAAAATCTCATTTGTCAGATAATTATTCAAGTAGAATAACCTTAGAATGGTTACATGAAACAAGTAAGGACGAGAAGAGTTACAGTTCAGTACATAATTTGGTTACAGATTGGTAAGAGGATCACATGGATACCGTTTCATCCAATCTCAGATTCTCAAGAGGAAATCATATCATCCATACTCGTGGAAGATACACTATTAGAAGTTTAAAGTTTTAAAAATGCAGTTATCAGAAACTGTACAAAATACCATTCCATTGACAGTTTTATTGCACAGTTGGAGGCAAAAAATGTCATTTTAAGAATCGACCTTGTATTAACTGATTGTTTAATCACCTTCTGGGATTTTTCAAATCTTTGCAAGTTACATTATATAGTTATTGCTGCTTTAAATCATAACCAATATTTTTCAATCATCTCGTTTTCATTTTTTCTTTAAACCTTAACATTTACAAAATATGACGACTCACTACACGTTCTGACTCATCTGAAATGAACCTAAGAATGACACATAATGATTCACTCAAAAATGTCTCTAAAATCAATGATTACGGCCCAAAGATAAACATGCGTTTTTCTGTGCTGAAAGGAGCAATGAATGTAATACTCGTTTACTTAGCATCGATCTGACATCGATGGTCGCCAATAGCAGAGAACAGATGTGTAAAAGCAATGTTCATAGCAGATTCTTTCAAACCACTATTCCAAAAGGATTAATGCTTGCTCCAGGAAAACATCTTAAACAATTCTTGAATTCCTGTCACAGCTCTGTGGTTTCAAATGGTATTGAAACGTTTCACGTAGATAGACATACGCTATGGCAAAACTGCCAAAGCTGAAATAGAAGAAGATTTTTTATAATGAAGTAAACTAGATGTAAAGTGTTTAAACATCATATTTTTAGAAACATTAATTAAACCTTGGATCGAAAGAAGCGAGTTAGATTAGATATTTGCTGAAATGAAGTACTCGCAAAAGAAATATTTAAAAGCTTTCTCTCAGGTAGTCACATTGTGAAAGAGACTTCAGGCATGAGCGTCTAGTCAGTGGACCTACAGTTTTGTTTTTATACGTGTACCTACTTCTTTCAATGTCTACAGTAGAATATCATTTTGTCATTGAACTATTGCCTAAAGTACTACAAATAACTTGATTACAAGCATTACAAGTCAAGACTAACTGGAAAAAGATGCACAAGTTTTATTTGCTTGCAAGTTAAGAAATCCTTTCCATGTGTTCCTCTTCTTCATTGTGTTCTTGACTTTTTAGGTCAATGGAATATATAACCTGATTGGAATCATATCACCATATCGTCACAATCAAGTAATAGTAAATTTCTTGTTTTACTTCGTTAAGCCGTCATTTTTCAAATTGTTTTGGCATCTGTTTATTTGTCACCTATTTGTCATTTGTCACATACATATCTTCTTAAATACAAACCAAATCGTCGATAAAGCTATAGTTTAGATATCTAACTTGTCAATAGCGGCTGTTTCAATTGCATGATTATTGAATAAACATGTTCTCGTCTGATATAACTGCAGTTACACTACATGACATCTTGTTAGTTTGGTGTCTTAAAGACTAGACACTCTAAATGACAGTTTAGAAGTTTGTTGAAATCTTTCAATAAACGCATTTCAGTTTGTTATCTACACGCATCATTACAAACTGTTATATGTATTGTTAGATTACTAAAAGTAAATCCCTACTCTACCGTCCACCTAACCCTTCCCCCAAACCCCATACCCAAATATCGATACACTCCTCAACTATTTATTTCAGGCATAGTAATTTGAAGGCACCACAGTATAATCAATGTCAATATTGTCGTCATGAAACACATCAAACATGTAATTGCCACCTCATTTAATTGTCATTATTTACTTGAGAAATTTACAAATATGCACCACATGATATAGAGAAATACTCATTCAATTAGTATTTAATTCACTTTATTTTAGCGAAACATATTGTCTCTCACTGATATCAAAAACGTGTATGGAAAATGTGGTTTGCTGTGAATACATCGCAGGAAAACGGCTATAGGTAAAGCGGGGTATATAAGGTTAAGTTATAGCTTTGTTAAAGGGTAAAGTGTCTCAAATTTATGATAACTGTATTTCGATAGATAATGTACAAAGAGATTATAATCTGTCATTCTAAACATATTGCACTACCATTCCCCTTTAAACATTCCAAAGGTGATGGTGAATTGATAGACTTTGTTTTGATTATGATGACAGAATTTCTTTACTTCACAATTCATTTTGCTTATAACAAAATGTTTTTAAGACGGAGGAATTACATATTACACTGATCATGCTGAACGCAGTCAATAAATGACCAACCCTCACACAAGGTGAGCAGACTTTAAAGGATATCCATCGATTATTAAGTAAATGGTTATTTTTGTAAACATAATGAAATGATGAAACCAATTTTACAGAATTAAGACACTAAAATATTGATAGGAATACAGTTACTTCACATGAGACAAACAATGCTATTTACACAGAGACGTTTAATATTTTATCTCACTAGGTGTGACTAATTTGGTATTAGAAGAGAAAAGCCAGATGTGTTCTCTTTGACAAATTAGAAAAGAAAGACAGTCAGCAACTTTTAACTTACTTACTTGATATCCTTGGTTAAATATTACACTGTCATTATATCGTGAAGAATACCATATTGTGTAATTATAACATTGTGTTCTGAATGTAGCCAGGTCAGAATTGATATCTAGACGTATGCACAATGACAACTACAGATCTATCTAGTAAACTATTTGAAATCGAATATATATATGTAATATTTGGACAGACAAATGTAGGTTTTAAATACTTGGTCCGAAAATCTGTAGACTAGCATTCTCAGATAAAGTATGCACAAACCATCATCTTTTTTTGGTTGACATCATGGTAAATAAACCTATTTGATATCGAATATTTTTGGAACATTAAACAAAAAAAATTAATCTATGATTTAAATGTTCAATGAAAATATTTATGAGACTAAAGATCACAGATAAGATATATCTCATATTCCCTTTTTTTGTTTTGGTTAAGAGTAAAATGATTAACAGAAATAGAAAATTTGAACGTAAGAATACAATGCTTTCACGTGACGTGGAACACTTAAGAAAGGTATAATGGAGATGAAGTGGAGATGGCATTATCGAGATAATCAGGTTTCGACATTAAGGTAAATTTTATATTTATTCCCAATTAATCCTTGGTTTCGGGAAGCCGTTTTAAATTGAAATCGTGACTATATAGTAATGACCTGATCTATGTTAGTTAGTTATGTTAGTTTGCAGTCTTGATACATTACATGAAATTGGTATTCACACCTTGGGCCGTTTTTTTATCTGAGTATAGCCCATGAGGGCCGGTATCAAATGACATTTCATCCTTAGAGATCGACATCCCCAACATCCTTTGATGTCAATTCAGACATGTTATTGATTGTAACTACGGACAGCAAAAGGTTACACGCAAATTACACTCCACTTAAATAGATTAACTGTTCTGAAATAATCCAAAACATATAATGAATCAAAATATATGCTTTTCAGTTATTAGATAATTATCAATATTGCTTATACAAACTTTAACTTCAACTTAATTGTTTGTCATTAGGTTCCATAAGTAGGAAAATAAAAATACTTTTTAGGAATAGTGACTATAACAAATAAGTCTGGACCTAAAAGAATATTTTAAGTCTTCTTTTCAATCTGATACATATATCTATTTATAGCATTAATTGTCAACGTTATCATTAATTTAACATTATTTCACTTGTTATTCCAAATAAGCTTTTTCAGCACGTTATGTTCCATCTTAAGTCTGCTTTTCTTCTTTTATAAGACTTCTATTGGACTGAATAGTGATACCAAATTGCAATAAGCATAGAGGGGGTTAGTGTCATATCAATGACAAATTTAAATTCTCATTTATAAAAGTATTCAGTGCACACAAATGACTTCCTTAAAAAACTTCATTCACATTTATATTTCAAATATGGATAGATGATATTCAGCTATCAGAGAATACTGATATTACAAACGCAAGAGTGTTTAATGAATTGAGTTATATTGTCAGGAAAGTAAATGTAGGACCTACATTTGTAAAAAGTTATTATTTGATGTTTTTCTAGCGTTATTAAATTTTAAGAGACACGGAAAAAGATCAAAGAATAATTTTTCACACATGTGAAAATTTTTATATGTGTCTTAGATATTTCCAATTAAGCAAATAATGATAGTTGAATAAAGGAAATGATAGAGAGATTCAACTCAAACTGAAAATATTTAACTCATCTTAAGGGGGACACGATATTACAGTAATCTTCTTTGACAAATGATAAGCAAATACAAAGATACCACATTTTGTAATGTGTGCATATGACTTTTATCATATATTCCATACCTATGTTTTCACTTTTTGTTGTATGAAGCAAGTTTTTTTTTTATGGAGCCCTTTAATGATTTCGGTCTTCGGTTCTGAATGGCCAGTAAATCCCTAGTTATGGAATAGTAAGTCATATCCTTGACTATCGCCTTGAAACTCAAGATGAATAAATAATGCGAAGAATTCACTTCAATCTATGATAACAAGAATCGCTGCAAAACGTATGTCATTGATTACGAGGCACTAAATTTGAGCAAAATTTGAAACAGGCATGATCAAAAACGAATTCGTGACCTTTCTGGACCATTTGCTAAAGTTAAATCTCCTTTCTCCTTTTTCCGACACTTTCTCATTTTTTTACTGAGTGTTATAACATTGAATCAATTATGAGAGTGTTGAAACATTATTCTAGGCAAGCGCAAATATTTGCCGGAAGTTCTAACTTACAATTAGTATGAGAGTTGGTAATAGCATTCGTAACATGATTCGGTCAGCATTTGTATATGATTTGCACGTTAAACCGCCCTATTCTTAACTTATCCTTTATCAATTCCAAACATTCTTCTAGTTGGCATCTGTTACAGTGATATATCTGGTCATAACAAGTATGTACCAACAAAATCAATCGCAATGCAATGTCATGAACTTATAATCTTTGATATCATGAACGGTTAAATGTGCTTTAAGACTTTGACAAACGTCAAACTCAAAATAAATCTATTAGTTGTTTGCATTTTGTTTCAAGTTTACTCAAGAACTTGCCAAAACAATTTGAAACATTGAAGTGTGTTACATTAGGGTATCTGAATGAGGTAACTTGACAAATTAACTTCGCTACATCCGGGAAGTCCTTGAACCTGTTGTCATGCCCATTTCGACAACCACGCACTTGCAACAAGACCTGTATTCATGGATTATAATGCTAGACCGCATCGTTCACGAGCTGTGAGGCAGGTAATCCGGAAAAATGCCCTGACACACCTCCCGTGGCCTGCAAGGAGTCGGATCTTAATCCGCTTGAACATGTTTGGGACATTTTGAGCCGACTGGTACATTGCAGGGATTCTGCTCCTCAGCACGAAATGGACGCGGCATTACACGAGGAGTGGCAGTGGGGGGTGCAACACTTTTTTAACTATTTATACTTACCACATTTCACAGATACATCTCCAACAAACCTCAAGTTATTGTCCGAAACCGATCCATAACATTGATATCGAAGTTGAGCTATTATAATCAATACGCTGATAGGTGTTTCTGTACAAAGGGACTAGCCCAACACTTATTCTATATGTAAAACGTTAATTATGTGTTTACCAGAGCAGAGTATAGAACAATGATTTAATCGGAATTAGATTCCGAATATCCCTATATTGGATAACTAAATACTTTTTTCTAGTAAAATGGTTGATAATCAATATTTGTTTGTGTTGTGAATTTCCCTGACAAGTAACCTTCTTGTGTAAGCCAAAGTATTCATTATTGGGTACCAATAACAAAAGATTACTGATTGTCGACGAGCTAATGGTCCCAGACGGCGCTGTCACATATATTAATCATTCGACGTGCCTTTAGCAAGGGGCTAATAGTTCTGAACAAAATTTAATGTTCTTTTGCCTTGAGCTGTACTGACTGTAAAGAAATATGCGGAAAAAAGACATGGAATGTAGGATAAAATATAGAGAAGGATTAGTGAAAATCTTATTGGAAATAATCAATATGAATTAATTAGAACTTTCTGATCGAAACTAAGGTTTCCTTTCTGGACGGAGTATAAAACCACGAGCACACAAAGGAAATTAGATTGAGTCTGGCTACGGGGAATTCTGCAATGTTTCATCTATTTTCCATTGACGTCATCCAAGACAGAAACACTGGAGTTTGAAAGGTCCATGATATCCAAAGACATAATCTGTTGAATGATATACATTAACATGTACATTAAAAAAATTATCTTCGTCATCTTTAATTGCTTTATCAGAAATTCATTGATGAAATTTATGTAGTTCTAATTTTTCTCCAATCAAAGTTTTAATTTCATTTAATGTTAGGATTATAATCTCATCTTTATTGCAGATTTAGAATAAAATATTTTGATATTAGTGAAAAGAATTAACTAACATTATCTGAAAAAGGGCATATTCAAATTGAGGAGGTGATTAGCTTTTCGTTTAATCTTCTAGAATATTTTAGAAATGATTTAAAAACTAAAATTTGAAAATTTGATTTTCTTTTAAAGATTGTTAAAGGTAATTGTTAAAATTTAGAGTCATCAAACTTGTTATTAAGTTTTAATCGTTCTACCCTTGGCGGAAAAATTAATGGTGTCATGAGGGCAGGATAAGAAATCCATAAATTGGAATGAACCTGAAAGCAAGCGGCATTGAATATAAAAACTTCATAAAGACTTCATTACCTAAAGGTCCATACACCTTCATTTGTTGAAATGGTGAAAAGGGGTTTGCTGACAGTTGACAGTTTGATCATCAGTATAAAACTTACTTGACAAAGCATCATTTATGACTGTGTCTCAAAATATATTAGTCTTTTCTGAAAAAATTATCGTCTGCAATTAGCAGTGTCGCATAGATAAGTTTGGTATTACAAACATGACGAAGAAAAATCACCTGCTAAACAGAACGATAGTAAGAGAAGTATAAAGTACACAGCACCCTATTATGGATTCTTTATGCGACAAGTTCATACTATATCTGATCCATTTTTTACTTTGTTACTTATTCTTCTGAGCATTTCTGGACACGCCAAGCAGAAATGTTTGATCTTGCAATATCGATTGATAAACGTCCAAAAGAATTGATTCAGATAAAACACTTCGTAACATGTAACATCTTCTGTAAGGTATTGCATGTTCTTTCAGCTATAAAAAGGTCTACTTTATCTAAGCGCATCTTAAATATTCATAAAATATATACGTGACTATGATGAATTCCTTTGATATACATCTGCATACCAAAGGTTTGTTCACATACCTGCTTATCCTAGTGCAAGTGTCATGTAATTTTGCATGTCTTTTAGGCATCGTAGCATTTTCAATACAGAGGTGAAGAGCCATTGCACCATAACTCAATCGTATATCATAACCCAAAAATTCACTGTAATAGTTTTGGCAGGTCACTGAAGTGTCCAGGGGTCAAATTTCGAAAACAGTATTTCTAATATTTCTCTACAAAATCCTTTATGCGTGGTCGACAGCTCAAAACACAAGTCATGTTTGTACATTTGCAATAAGTCTATGTCTCTCTGTTTGTTTTCTTTGGCATTAGAAGTTGTAACAAGCAGCTGACATGCTTTATCCGCCGAAACTGGCACAATGTCTTTGGTATCATATATTTAATAAATTTTTCTATGATTGTATAAAAATTAATGATTCCTTGATATTATTTTGCTGATTTTATGACATTTGTAATGTTGTTAGAATAGAACTGTTCAAAAACAAAATGAATTCAACAAATATTTGACAAACTCGCATAATTTAAAGGAAGTATTTCCAATCATGTGATGATAATACACATTCAAATCCCAATAGATAAGATTGCATAGGAGGAGAAGACAGAATCATATCTTTATATTTATTATGCTATTATTTCGGACCCAAGGATTAGTACCTTAAATTATGTTTTTCAAATCAACTTTCATGTATTTTAGTACCTCTGTGATGATTCATGAATTGGACAGGACCTGTTAATATTTTGCAACAGAGACGCAACATTTTTATTGCAAAACTTAAAAACAATACTCTAAAAATCGTTCATCATGACTAACCTTCATGTTACTATGAATTTTTACAAGATTTGAATACAATCAGATGCTTGCTTTAGACGTTATGAGCCATACATGACTCGAACCTGTTTTCTAACAGAGCTTTGTACCACAAAAAAAAATATTTTGATTTTGGTAGAAAAGTTAATAACATAGCTTCAAAGCAAGAAAAAGAACAAATATTGTGAATGAAATATAGGTAACAAATTTCTGAGTAATTTTCTGAATTTAGGTGAAAATCATTTCCGGGAAAATGCAGTTAAGTAGGATTTTCACATATTCATCATTTTTACACAACATGTTTTAACAGAAGTATTTCTTTTTTTTATTATAATTTCAGAGGAGATTCTTCAAATTATTTTGACTGAAAATATTCATTAATGGTTAAGCTTCTTTTGTTAATTGATTATTATGTTCATCAACATTTGAACATGAAGGACATCTGGAAACGCTTTGCAGTTAATTCCCAAATATTTCGAAACCACTGATACATTACAAATAGAAAAATGTGTCCATTGAAATAAACACTTGAAATGCCAATCAGGTCTGCTAGGGATTGGATTTGAGTTTTTTTTAAATAATCTTCAAACGAAGATACCTTTTGAGAGAAAACAGTCTTACGGTGATAAATCAGACTAAGACCAACGTGTACGATACCAAAGGTTATCAATTAGGCATTGGAACAGACTAACCAATTTGGCAAAAAATTTTAACATGTAATCTCCGTCTCAGAAAGAGCTGGTGCTGATAATTCTAATTTGAATTGTACAGTAAAGGAAAAAAAGGGGGAAAAAAATAAAGAACCCTTCAGAAAAACTAGAATAAAATCTCGAGTGTGTCATGCACTCGGTTTTTGGATGACTGATCCAATTTGGAAATGTAAAATGAAATCAATATCGAGAGAAAGATAACTATTTTGAGGATCATAAAAGGATCGAAAATCTCTTTGGAAGAGCCAATTAAATCTCTATTCATCTGATGATTCAAGATATCCTCGGGTTCAAATACGTCAGTGAAGACTACTTCATATTTTATTCTTAACATCTGGACAGCGAATTTATGTAAAAAGCAATGTTTGACAAGATCAGAGAACATCTTTAGAAGATTCTTGACTTGATTTATATCTGCCCTGTACTATTTTCAGCAAAAGAATAATTGTGACCTTTTTCATTAGTTTTTATAAGTATATAGGTTTTACATTTAGTAAAAGTACTCTACATTGATTCAATATAGAAATGAAAAATGAATTTTATATATATATAAACGAAAAATTCACAAACACTAATCTCAGGTATATATAGATGAAAAATGTTATTGTAGAATTAGGTACATAATCACATTCACATTTGCTAAAAAGCGCTTTCTGTCATGATCGCTTCTTCATGTTAGACTTTATTGTCTATATAAATAGTAATCTTGTTGATACTTACATAAATTTATCTGTATTTCAAATATGCAAATGTAGATACCGTTTCATCAGCTCTCAGATTGTTTATTGGATCATCCATACTTAGAATGTTTTGAGGATACTATGTAATCCAATCCAAATTGTTTAGAGGATTGGCTAGAAGATACCATATTATCAATACTAACATAAGATTAAGTGGTCAGGCATATCATGATGGCGGTTACATGCTTAATCTTATTTATGATATGTCTCCTTTGCAATGATAAGTAAATGTTGAATTACTCAATGGCCACATATTTTCTTTAATTAATCAATTTTGATTTTTATAAATTGTTGTAGTTGTATTGTTAGATATAGAAACATAAACCTAAAGATCAAGGTCACGGTAAACAGAGAACGCAGGTTAAATTGCTGTCCACAAACTGTTACAAACAATTTTGCAAATAAATTTTTTTTTTATTTTGTTGCAGAATCTCATATTTTCATGTGGACAGTTAGAGCCAAAGATATGGATTCCATAATTGACTTTTAATCAACATATTTATTACTGAAGTGTGTTTCATTTTCAGTGTAACTTCACACTTAAGCTGTATACCGATTTCTGAATGACTCATCTGGAGAAAAAAATCTAGAATAAAACATAAAGCTACACTAAGATTTTTTTTGCTAAAAATCAATGTTTATGGATACATCATAAGAAAAGATATTTTAAGAGTTTTTTCAACTTGAACTATCCGAGATGTAAAATAAAGACTAGTCTTGTGGGATGCAAGATGAAATTGTTTATCCCAGGAACACAACTATAAAAATGTTTTTAAGGTTCTTGTCTTCGATGTTCATCAACAGCATGGATGGAAGCTTGAATTTTGATATTTGAATTTAGTTTGATCAATGAAAACAGCTAAATTAACGTCAAAGAGGAGGGACATCTGGACTGTGGTGGATCATTGGGGGTGAACCCTATTCTTTTGAATGGGAAGGGGGGGGGGGGGGGATTTGTAACATATTTACATATAAATGATGATTTCTTAGCTTATTGTTGGTAATGGAGCTAGAATTCAACCTTGAATCCACCGATTACTAACAGTGTTGTAGTCAGCAAGGTCTGTTAAATTTCAACTGAAGCCTGTTTCTATTCCTTGATTAAGTAGAGCATGCATCACTCTTGGAGAACACGTGAAGCACGATCTCTGCATGTGTGATTCAAGATATTGGTTGTCATGCGCATAGTACTGCGTGTACAGAGCAGGTCAGGAAATAATCATTTCATTAGGCTTGTTTCATTTATGTTAAGTATCAGGCCGAATTAACAAATTATGTATTTCATTTTTTAGCGATATGCCGGTGGCATATACATGGACAACATTAGTATACCGTTTTGACTGAGTATACCCTGGTCTAACCCAAGCTGCCAGTTACAGCGCTCAGGGTCACCTCCAACACAATCTACACCAAGTACCCAATTATTAATGCTGGGTGAACAGAGGCTCAATTTGAATAAAGTCTCTTGCCTAAGGAGACACCACAAATTTTCCACTTGTGCCTCAGTGCGGGGCAGGAAATAACCCTTCAAACTCTCAGTTAATACAGCAATGATTGGGTAACCCACCCATCCAGCGAGCCACGCCAGATTTTGCTGAACTTCACTGATTGCAGTTAACTGAGCTACGCATAGGACCACGTCCCACCACTAATTTAGTAACTATTAACTAGATTGGCATCAATCATGTAGTTAAATTCTTCATTGGTAAAAAATGTGATTGAATCTGAATCATTTCACAATAAGAGCCCATGTGTTAAAGGAATACCTATATTTCAGATTTTAATTTTTTTTTTATGTCTATCGTCATTATAAGATCATTGAAATGTAATTATTTTAGCAGTTGGTGATGAAATACATTCAGATGATATCCTTCACAATAGAAGGGCGATTTTAGGAAGGATACCTTGTGTGCACCCATTCATTTACTATATCCTTGTTTCAATACGCTTCGGGGATCTCTTTTGTCTTTTGGTTCAGTAATTTAAAAGCATAGAAGGTGGGCAAATATGTGTAATATTTAATCAATTATATTTGTGTGTTTCCTGTAAGTGAAATGTGAATACGGATTGATGAGAATCAAAATCAAGTCTGATCAAATATAATCTTCAACCACTGAATAAATTTCAGTCCTTTGATATTAGTCTCGTATTCTATCAAGTTTGTATTCTCACAAGTTTGCGTTTCACATCATTTCTGTTACAGAAACAATGTATATTTATGCAAATGATCCAACACTCGTTAGGGAACCTTGGAACAAATCGATATTTGGTGCATATCCACCGATAAAACCTTCTGATATAAAATTAGGAATGTTCTTGCTCCTTTCACATTGACATTATAAATGGCAGTTTATTTCATAAACCCTTAAAAATTTTCCATGATTACATGTTTGTTTCACATTTTCCAACAAACAATTCTCAACCCAACGGAACTTTACATTATATCAAGGGATATATATCAGTGGGTTCTTATTTAAGCGAAATGTTACATCATCCATCAAATATTAGTTTGGAGATCTCAACCATAATACAGTGAATATATTTTAATGACAATGCTTTTCAATTAGAGAATACAATAGTCGATATTTGGAGTTCTGAGTAAGAGATTAAACAATGAAAGATCAATCTCAAGACTTTGTTTTCTGACTGCATAAACTACCTATTTTTACAAAATATTGATGAATGGAAAAAGCATTCCAACATCTGGAAATACTCAGGTAATCTTACTGGGGTATGATAGAGCTGCCCAGGACAAGTTACGAGGTTAATTTCTATGAATTGTTACGAACTACATTTATCGAGAAAAATTCTTTCACTCATTGAAGAATGTGCGAATGGTAATATTTTTACAATTAGCTGATTCTATTATCATTTAAAGCTTAATATGTACTGACAAGTACTTTAAAATGGATTTTCGCACTTGCTATTTTAGGACGTAAAAGAACATATAAACTCAAGTTTAATCTTGTTAAATATGTCTGAAAATATGTTTAATTTAGGTGATATTTGACAAAGACCTTTTAAGTAAAAGTTTAAGTAGACTCAAATAATTCTGCAGTCTGCTATGTATCTGCTTGTAACTTTCTATAAAATCGTGTTCAATCAATATTCGAGATAGTACAACTTTTTCAAAAAAATGCACATTATTTTGAAAATCAAATTGCTACGAAAGATAGCAACCTATAATGGATCTGATCTATTCTGTTATGTTAGTTTTAGTCTCAGCCCATTAGATGGAACTTTGGATCCGAGTGCATCTCTAAAGAGGTCTTATCTTTTATCCCAGAGAATCAGTAAGAGGGCTAGGACATTACCAACTTGATGTCAATCCAGACATGTTGTTGGTTGTAACTATGGACTGAATAGGGCACAGGTAAATGATACTTAACTAAAGCACATACACCTAACCTGAAATAAATCCAAAAGGAAAGAAAATGTAATTAATTGCGAAGGTGTTTTAATAAATCAACTCTGAAAGCATGTTTTTCAGATAAATCAAAATAAAATTCTTTTCCGTTAATATATGACTATCACAATATTGCATTTACAAACTTTAAAATCCAGCTTACTGTTCTTATCAGAAGAAGAATTTAGGAGAACTATCAAGCATAATCCATGTCAATCTGCAGTTCATTGGCGAGAATACACTAGGGAATCTTGAACTCTCGTCCTATTGGAATATTCATTTAAATTCCTGTTTTGAAATGAATATGTCTCATATCATTTATATGTCAACGTTATCATATCGTTTCATCTGTTATTCAAAATATAAATTTTTTCAAGAAGGTATGCTCTATCTATCTTTCATTTGGTAAGGACTTTAAAAGCACTTTTAGACTGATATGATACTAGATATTCTGCGGTGCTCCTTGGGAGTCATCTCTTGAATAACCTCATGGTCAAAAGCATTCAATGTACACACGGGTTTTCTGTACAAACTATATTTCACAGTTGTCTTGAA
The DNA here is from genome assembly GCA_921293015.1 of Phorcus lineatus. Lineage (NCBI taxonomy): Eukaryota > Metazoa > Mollusca > Gastropoda > Trochida > Trochidae > Phorcus > Phorcus lineatus. The sequence continues at coordinate 54,504,805 of OV121081.1, forward strand.
AATAAGGATCAAAAGATATTCAACTGGCAGATTAAATCACATGAATTTTATTGTTACGAATGTTATTCAAACAATATTTAAAATGTTTTAAGTAATGAAAAAAATCATGGATCTCCTACAAATAGATCCAAATTATTTTTCATTTGGGTAAGTTGAAAATAAGAACTGATAGAGTGATCGAACTCAGATTGAACATTTAAATTACATTAAAGTATATGAAACATTTAATGTACATTAAAGTATATCAAACATTTAAAGTACATTCGAGTATATCAAACATTCAAAGTACATTAAAGTATATCAAAAATTTAAAGTACATTAACGTATATCAAACATTTAAAGTACATTAACGTATATCAAACATTTAAAGTACATTAACGTATATCAAACATCAAACAAAACAAAACAAATGTAAATCATCCTCAAATACAACAGTTAATTGTGTTTACAGTTAACTAATCAAATAGAATTATCATCACGTTTAAAAAAACTGTCACATTTCCCATATTTGACATATAAACTATTTTTGGTAAAAATCTCCTTTTATAAAACTTTTCTTGGCTTTTCCCTTATGTCGATATTTTTAGTCAAAATGATGATATTGTTGATCCATAAGTACAGTCTAGCTTAAGGGTCTCTTGTCATTGGGATATCTTCAACCAGTGTAAAGTTAATGTCAAATACCTAACTTTGATATCAAAGTTAAACCGCTACCATACAAAAGTTCGTTTCATTACTTTAAATTTAGTGCAAATATAAAGTAAACTGGTATTTACTTTAGATAGTTTCTCAATTACTTTTAAAAATGTAACGCAAGATGAAGCATTATGTTGATCCAAGTTGTTTATTGTGGCTATACATATGTCGAAAACGTCTTCAAATAATACTTCATTGCAAAAATAAGAAAATCGAAAACTCTATATTTGAAACCCTTGCCGCTTTTTGAAATGACAAAATTGTTCCTGGAATAACATATATCTGTCCCTTGATTATGTAATCTTAATAAGATCCCTTAAGAAAGATTAAAAGTTTTTACCGTAAAGTATTTTTCTAAGAAATGGTGATTAATTCAGTTTCTCGAAAAAAGCATGATTTTACATAGGAATTCTAACACAGCGAAGCAAAATTTCGTTCAGCAGTTGTATCTGCTTATGTTTCTGTTGAGCTTTTGAGATACAAAATTGTTCCTTTGGCGCTTAAGAGAGACCATGAACGAAACACAATGTATTTAGATTATGTGTGTATTTTTATCTAAAGAAAAGTGTATAGAACAATAAGCAAATGCTCCAGACTTATAGAATAGTCATGTATTGACTGGCTAAATAGTGTTGTTTTCATCTTGACAAATGATCGATAATCAGTATTTTTTGTTTATGTGCTGTGAAACAAAAATACATTAATTATTAAGTACAAAAACAAATGACTACTGATTATTGACAAGCTTTTAGTCCCCGACGGCACTATCACATAAATTCAACATTCGTCGTCTACATTAGATCTGAACAAAAGAAATTGTTCTTTTGTCTCTACTGACTGTGAAGAAATAGTTGAATAATTACACATAATGTGGGATATGATAGAGAGACGGATTACTGAAACACATTCATTGGAAATATTAGATATGATTTGTTTAGAATTTTCTTATTGAAGGTAACGTTAACTTTCAGGACTATAAGCACACAACTGAAAATACATTTAGTCTGGCCACGGGAATTCTCTATTGTTTCGTCTTTTCTCCAATGACGTCATCACAAGGCAGAAACTCTGGAGTTCAAGGCCAAAGAATAGTTCAAAGGATATCTCTTAGGTGAAAGACATCTAAGGCATAATCTGTTGAATTATATTATTAACTTGTACATTTTAAGACATCTTCAATTAACTTGTCCTTTTTTCGACATCTTCAATTGCCCTTACAGAAAGACTTTAATGAGATTTATTTCATTTACAGATTTAATGTTAAGATAACTATTTCATCCTGATTGCAGATTTTGAAAGAAAATGTTTTGAAATTAGTAGAAAGAATTAAGTGATATTTATCTGAAAAAGGGGAGTGATTAACATGTAGCAAATTGACAAAGAGAATAGCTTTTCGTTTATTTTTCAAGGATTTTTTACAAATGATTTAAAATTCTAAAACGAAATCTTAATCTCCTGCTTAAAAATAGTTAAAGATAATTTTCAAGATGTAGAGTCATCAAACTCGCTATTAAGTTTTAATCAAAATTCCTTGAAAATAGATGGAATTGTGGCCTGAGGGAAAGATAATGTGGAAATTGGGCTACTCTGAGACAACTAACGACAGTTCCCATGTTTGGATAACACACTTGATTCAAGGTCATGTGTAATTCTAAATATTTCAAACTAAGCCATGAAAATATTTGATCTTAGAGTACAGCTTCACACCAAAAGTTTGTTCACATACCAGCGTTTCCTAGTGCACATATGTAATTTGGCATATCTTTAAGGAATCGTAGCATTGAAAAAACCCCGGATAACTTTGAAATGTTCACTACAAAAGTGAAGATCAATTGCACCTTAATGTAATTGTATGCCAATCTCAACAATCACCCGAAATAGTTTTAGAACAAAGACCTCTCTTTATTACATGAGATGAATGACTTGTTATATTTTTCGTACAAGGTGAAACACAAACGGTACAACTTCATTTATAATATCACTCATTTGCATTGTAATGAGCCTTGCAGGTGTTAAGATGTATTAAAGGGTGAAACATTAATGAACATTACAAATAGAACATATTTTCTTGCTGTCTAGGATCTAGTGATTAATGATATCTACCATTTTAGAAATGTCATCTCGAATCCAGTTTCTGGATGATGTGATCGAATGTGAAAGTAGACTGGGCAGTGATGGGGATTTTTTTTAAAAAGAAGTTTATATATTTGGATTTTAGTATAAATGATAATTAATAGCTTCACAGGAAAAGGGACAAATATATTAATTGAAACATAATTAACTAATTTCTGAGAAGTTTTCTTTATTTGACATGAGAATCATTTCATTCGAAGTTTAAGGTAAATAAGGATTTTCACATTTTCCACATTTCAACAAAAACAGGTTTAAAAACAGACATTTAACATTTAGTTATACAGTTTGAGGGAATATTCTTCAAGTTATTTTGACTAAAAATACACATAAGTGGTTTAGCTCCCTTTCGTTTTCAATTATCATGTTCATCAATATCTGAAAACGAGGGACTTTGGAGTCTATTGGCAGGTAATTCCGAAATATTTCGTAACCAATGATACAATACAAACTAGATCTGCTAGAGGTAAAACAGTCCTATGATGATGAAAGAGACAAACTTCTTTGATACCAAAGGTTAACAATGAGGCGGTTGAACAAACCTATATATTTGGAAAGAGTTTAGGAAAAATAATACATGTGTCAGGAACAGCTGGTGCTAATAATGCTAATGTGGATTGTAAAGTAAAGAAAAAAAAGAAAATGCATCAATGGGGAGAAAAAGATAAAGAACCCCTTCAAAGGAACCCGAGTAAAATATCCAACGAGTCGTGCACTCAGTTTTTGGATGATTGATCCAGTTTGGAAATGAAAAATGAAATCAATAACGAGAGAAAGATAACTATTTTAAGGATCATATATGGATCGAAATATTCTCTGTAAGAGCCAATTAAATCTCAATTCATCTGATGATTCAAGATATCCTCGAGTTCAAACACGTCAGTGAAGACCACTTCATATTTTATTCTTCACATCTGGACCGCGAATCCGCTTAAAAACAAATCAGAGAACATCTGTAGATTCTTGACTTGATTTATGTCTGCTGTGAACTATATTCCCAGAACAAGAACTGCTCTGACATTTTACTTGACATTGATATAAGTTTAAAGGTTTTGTATGTTGTAAAGTGCTCTATTATGATCTAATGTAGAATTAAAATTTATTATTTTAATATTAGATAGATTAGATTGGATTAGATTCTATTAGATACTTACATGAATTTATATGTGCTATAAACACAAAGCAAGATTTTTGTTATGTGAAAATAAAAATCAAAAGGAAAAATTTTAAAGCGTGTTATGAAATAACAATTGACATGAAAGGAGGATTATATGATATGATATATATGTGATATTATCATTATCAATATATTGTGCATGTGTTAATGCAATTAGTCCTATTTACATCATGAACATTTCCTCACCTTAATTTTAAGCGACCATTTCCTAGGGTCTGGTTACTAACCGACCTTTGTTCCTGGATCACTTGTTAAGCTATAGAATAACATTTGCTGAAGTTTGATAGCAAGGTTCACTATGGCCACTAGGCTACTATGTATCAACAGAAATTATCAAATTAAACTTACAGTTTAAGTTCCAGAGCAAAATTCAAAAACTTTAAAACCTAGCTCAACAAAACTTGGTAATTGGATCAGTCAGCATGTTGAGATGTTCCTATCGGGTTTTCTTTTGATTTCTAATATAAGCGGTTCGATTGAAAGGCAATGAAAGTTGCAATGTTAAACAGTTATCTCGTGTAGATATAATTAAATACTTACTACTAAATAGGGCCAAAAAATAAATAAGAATTGAAATTCTCGTGTCAGCGGTTTATAGCTGAACATAAAATTTGCTTCTCTTGTTATATTTCAAGCAATATCGTGGTGTAGGTGATTCTGATAATTAAAAGTTCCTAAAGAAGATGAAATTTTATTTTGATAAAATCCCTACCCGCCAGTACTGAAAGTATAACAATTTTCATATAAAAGTTGCTTAACAACAATGAATGGTGAAAAAACTGCCTCATTCTGAACAGAAATTCCTTTTAGCATTTCAATAAGGAAAAAACGTTCGTGGACGATATTTTTTACGTAGAGTGTCATATGCACAGAAGATAGTCACATTGCCTCCTACGAGAATTTATTAAAGAATCACTTACGTTGAAGAGAATGAAATCAGGTATTTTACATTGAAAAGGCATATATTGTTTCATTTTTGTACGAAACAACGATAAAACTAAAATGGTCACAGGAAAAGCAAGTGTTACTTCATCATCACTCTTACTACGGTATAGTCATTTTTTAAAGATATTGAGTTCTGTAGATATGAAACATTCATATCATGATCTGCGATCTGTTCCATACATGTTGAAATATATGCCATTCAAAATCATAAAAGACAGTATTTCTACATGTATGTAGAATTCTAAAGGTTATGTAAATATATTCGAGTTGTAACCTATGTTACCTATGTAACCGAAACAGCTTAAGTAAACAGTACAAAATATTTTGTAATACAATATAAAGACAATTCTAATAGAATTGACACGCAAATTTGGAGCGCACATCAATAATCATTAATGCAAGAAATGAAAATCAAATAAATAAATAAGACATTATGTTCAACATATCGATCTAGTTTCTGTATGCAAAGTTTATAAAATATCACTTGTGTACATACCTTGATCTTAACGAATCAATTAAAAGCAAAATAGAAAAATATGAGTTTTCAACATATTTGTCGATTAACCAAATTTATGTATCAATCGATGAATGACTTAATAATTTGTATTTGAACAGTGATTATTACTCGGAAATAGGATCAGGAAATATGTCAAACAACAAGTATGTTTATAGATATTTAAGTCAATCATATCAAGTCAGCTAATATATGTTTCGGTACGACCAATGGACAGAAATAAAAACCATTGTCATGGTGGTTAAATTTTAAATTTTTCTTAAAAGTTTTTAAAACTTGTTTGCATCCAAAACACATACAGCTGCAAATCAAAAGTTTGTTAACCGACTGCTGTATCTTAGTACAAATATCATGTAATTTGGGTTTATTTTGAACGTCAAAAAATAAATTCACAGGAACTGAAAAAAGACCTCCCACTGTCAATGTGCGAAAAAGCAATTCTAAAGCTCATTGTGGGATGTCTTTTCATTCGACTTTTGGCATGATAAAATAGATAAAAGGGGTTACATTTTGTTATTACGATTTCCTAAAATCAAAATTAAAATACTCCATTTTGACTCTCTGAGACAAAATTCAGCAGAGTGGCATTGACTTAAAGCAAATGTACAAATATGACATGTATTTAAAGCTGTTGACAACATATAAAGGATTTTGTAGAGAAATACTAAACTAACTGTTTTAGATATTTTGACCCTTCAGTGACCTGCCAAAACTATTGCGAGTAATTGTTGGGTATGTCATACGATTGCATTAAGGTGCAATTGATCTTCACTTCTGTATTGAAAATTTCAAAATTATCTGTTCTTTTTCGCAATGCTGCGATGCCTGAAAGACATGCAAAATTACATGACATTCGCACTAGGATACGAAGGTATGTGACCCAACTTTTGGTTTGCAGCCGTAGGTACATCATGAGAATTTAGAAGACATAATATTTAGAAACTACCTTCCCTAGGCAAATTACAACACTTAATTCATTGATAGTGTAAATATATTATATATTTTTGGCAAACATTGATACAGAAAAAGGCACTTAATCGTAATTGATTGTGATAATTAAGTCAAAAAACCTCTCAACGGTTACAGGTCAAAATAATGCATTGACATAAGATTGTTTAGATGATATATAGAGAACCTCACCCAAGTGTCTTCTGAAATCAAATATATCAAGACGAGTTGATAAAAGTTACAAATATCCGAGGCTTGCCGAGGATATTTAACTTTTATCAACGAGTGTTGATATATTTGATGTCAGAAGACACGAGGGTGAAATTCTATTTAGCATCCAAAATCATTTTTCATTTGTATTCTGTGAAAAAATGTGTATTTCTCAACACTGCGCTACTCTAAGACTCTCAGTGGAGTGACGTCATAGCATTGTGATGTCATCATGTTTATGACGTCATAGCATTGTGATGTCATTACTTGATGATGTAAAACAATTGTGATGTCATGAACTTGACTGTAATAGGGCATTGTTCAAAATCTACTGTCAAAACGATATCTCTTAGGAGATATAGCTTGATCTTCCACAAACGATATCTCCTGTGGAACACAGTTTTGGATGATAAATCATCCATTTGCATATTGTCTAAAGTATATTGTATTTTTTATTGTTTTGGATACCGTATCATCAGTTCTCAGATTGTTTAGTTAATATCACCCATTCTCAGATTGTCTCGAGGATAATATTTCACCCATACTCAGTTGTTAAGAGGATAACATTTCACCCATACTCAGTTGTTAAGAGAATAACTTATCACCAATAATCAGTTTGTTCGAAGGATACCATATCATCCATTTTAAGATTGGTTAGAGGAAATATTATCATCCAGTTTAAGATTGTTTAGAGAATACTATATGAACTATTTTAAGATTGGTTAGAGGATGCCATCTAGGATAAAGAGGACTTGTATATGATGATTTCTGATGATGGTTACTATCATCATGCTTTATTTCATTCGGGATTCCATGCAATGATAGAGAAATGAATCACCTGGACACCTATTTACTTTTATTATATCGATTTTGATTTTAACATATATGCTTAGTGATATTGTTAAATTTATATACATAATCTTAAAGAACTAGGTTACGGAGTATAGAGAAAGCAGTTTAAATTGCTGTCAACAAATTTATTTTGCAACTGAATTTTTTTGGACATTTTTATGCAGAATCTATGTTGTCATGTAGTCAGTTGAAGGTAAAGTTAAGGATTCCATTAATTGACCTTTAATCAACAGATTTGTATTTATATTTTTTTTTTAAATTAAAATGATATCAATGTGTTGATGATACTTAATTTCTAAATCAATAGATTGTATTACTTGGCGTTATTGTTTTTAACTGTAACTTCAAACATATGCAATGTATAGATTTCCGAATGACTCATCTGGAGAAAAGAAATCGAGATTTAATTTTGCTCTAAATCAATGTTTGTGGACCGAGGATAACTATACGACTTCTGTGTTGAAAGAAGCAAGTATTGAAAAATCTTGGCGACTCAGTGCATCGATGGTTGCGGAACGCAGACAAGAAAATATATGTTAACAGTTTGTACAACTTGAACTATCTGAAATTTTAAAAAGACTAGTCTTGTGGGATGAAAGACGATCTTTGCTGGCTCCAGGAACACAACTATCTAAATATTTGTGTTCTTGTCTTGGAACTTGATCAACAGCATGGGAGAGGAGCGCTTAATTTGGATAATTGAATTATGGTCGGACATTGAAAACAGCTAAAAGGGGAAAAGACATGGTGCTATATTCCAAATGCCTACGTTGACGTGTAACAGGATGGACATCTCTAAAACATGTTACTTGCAGTGGATATAGGGGGATGAACCCCTTGACCCCTCTGTTAAGAGTGGAGGGGGAATTGAAACACATACACATATTAATCGTGACGATTTATTGGCTTTTTGATGGTAATTGAGCTCGAATTCGAACAGCGTTTTAATCTGCTAGGCTACAAAGGGCTATCAAATTCAACTGAAGTCGAAGATTGTCGAGCGCGTGTACTTGACACGTACTGAAAGAATGAATTTCACAATGGGTGTTCATATGAATGATATTTTCAACCAGCCCACTCCTTAAAGGATTCTCCAATAGTCAACATACCATTAAACGGTTATTGCGTGGTTTCCTAAAACTTATTTGAAATACCTCAACAACCATCTTGCACACATGTTATAATGAATGTATTATAATATTTATAAAAATATCAGTTGAATAAAAATGTAAAGTTCAATCCAAAGGAAACTCAACAAGTAGACCTATCAACACAGTCACAAATATAAAAATAAAACTTACAAAACATACAAGAAATTTTTCAGAAATATTTCATGTTTTGAACAAACGATATACTGAAATTTGAAAATTTACGAGATTATAAGTTTTCTTAGTTTTTTTTAGATATTCCAATTAAATAACCATTCCTTTGTTACTATTTCTACCTGACAACGGTTTGGTATGGTACATTTCAAAACAGCTTTTTATTGTCAAGCGCGACAGTGTAGGTCCGTAAATCACAGTTTTCATATACCCATTTAACAGCTGGGTGGACTGGTTGCAATGTGAATGAAGTGCTTTGCCCAAGGACACAACACCTTTCGGGACTCAGGTCACAGATTGTTGGTGTCTCCACCGAGATTCGAACTTGGGCCTTTAGCAAGAAAGGCCAGCATGATAAACACTCCACCACTGTGCTCCACTACTTAACTGTGCTTCAATTATGTTAATCTTAGTATTCAGCTATTAGTGAGTCTGTTTCCATGTCATACATGATCAATTCTGTCCACTTTATTAAAAAATATCGTACTTTTTTTAGTCAGGCTTTTAACTATTTTATATTACTAATACTATAATATTATAACTCTTAAAGATGATGTTTCCTGATTTCGAGGGATCTGGTTATTAAACATTATTTAACAAGAAGCAATGAAGTATACAGCATTATCATTGTATCAAATTGTATTCTCAATTTAATATCATCAGCATACGATGTATTGCAATTTCAGTGATATGTTGCCTGCCAATACAGTAGAAACATTGGAATAACGTTTAACCTAAATGTATGATAAATATGTAATAAGGACAATCACTTGCTAAATGGACGAATTATTAGTCAAAGTTATTTATAAAAAATATCTACAATGTTTTCTGTATATAACGAGTTTTATTACAGTAATACAATTAATCAAATTCTTGAATTACTTCACAATAAGAGTCAATGTGTTAAAGATACACATGTAAATTTAGGTCGTTATCAGTTGTATCTATAGTCATTATAAGATTGTTAACATGCAATAGTTCAAGTTAATTCAATAAGTTGGTGATGAAATACATTCAGATAATATCATTGGCAGTATAAGGGGGTGAATGCAAGAGTGATACGTGTATTTTGGTGGTATCCTGGCCCTTCTTTAAATGCATCAGCGCACACTAATATTTCGTAAACACAACAAATGCACAGCTAATGCACATCACTCGATATTACTGACGTTCCGCACTCGGGTGATCTACCTTGTAAATGGCTTAGCAAATAAGTACATAATCAGGCTATAATGTTGATTCCGAAAGACTGGAAGTATACATAATGCAACGTTGCATTAAATCCGCATGAAATACAATATCGGAATGGTCTGATATTAACGACACAAATGAGGTCATAACAGATTACATCAAGTTCTGCGTGGATAGTGTCATACCTGAAAAGCACATACGAATCTACCCAAACAACAAGCCATGGGTCACAAAAGAACTTAAAAATCTGCTAAATCTGAAGAAAATTGCCTTTAAAAAGAACGACAAAATGGAATTGAAACGTGTTGAGAAACAGTTGAGGCTCCAAATCAGGAAGTGTAAGGAAGAGTTCAAAGACAAGGTCGAATATGAACTTCTACGTGGCAATTCTCGTGCTGCATGGCAGGGGGTTAAGACTATGATTGGCTGCAATAAAACCCGCACACGCATAGACGTAACAGACAATGCTTTCTATGCTGATCAGCTTAACGATTTCTATTCTAGATTTGACATCTATGACTTCTCCTCGGAACTACATAACATCGTCCAAACTGTTCCAGCTGCTGTCGCGGAGATAGCCGTCAGTGAGGATGAAGTGCGAAGTGCGTTCAATCGTATCAATATAAGGAAAGCTTCTGGACCTGACTACATTTCTGGACTTGTGCTTAAAGAATGTAGTGCCCAACTGTCTCCTGTTTTCGCAAAACTTTTTGAACTCTCTTTAACAAAATGTGCAATACCTAAATTATGGAAACTAGCAAAAATTATACCTGTGCCTAAATCTGCAAGACCTAAAGAGCTGAATGACTACCGCCCCGTATCCCTCACATCCATCATCATGAAATGTTTTGAGAGAATTGTCATGCACCACCATCCAACATCTCATGGATCCAATGCAGTTTGCGTACAGATCAAGACGAGGAGTCGAGGACGCCACAACATCTCTACTCAATATCATCTACAAGCACCTAGACGAGCCAAGGACATACGCTAGAGTTTTATTTGTCGATTTCAGTTCAGCCTTTAACACGATTCAGCCCCATCCATTGCTGCAGAAATTACTCCAACTGGGTGTCAATTCCAGGATATGCCTGTGGATAAGCAACTATCTCACCAACAGGACACAGTGTGTGCAGGTCAATTCAGCTGTGTCCAAAATCTCAGTCATTAACACCGGCGCTCCACAGGGATGCGTTCTGTCCCCAGTTCTCTTCACCCTCTATACCAATGACTGTGTCAGCGGCAGTAACGAAACTGCAATTGTAAAATTCGCAGATGATGCCGCACTTCTTGGTTTACTAAAGCACACCGAAACAACGTACTTCAGTGAGATAGATCGTTTCAACTCATGGTGTAAGGACAACCATCTCGTACTGAACACAAAGAAGACCAAAGAAATGGTAATAGACTTTCGAACTAAAAAGACTAATTTGGAACCAGCAAAGATAGGTGATTGCGTGATAGAAAAGGTGTCAGAGTACAAATATTTAGGAACTATAATTGATGATAAACTTACATGGAACCAAAACACTGCCAGGTTATACAGTAGGGCTCAGCGAAAATTATATTTTATGAGAAAACTTCGTTCTTTTAATGTTAGAAGTAATACCATTTTGTTATTTTACACAACCTTTGTTCAAAGCATTTTAAACTTCTCAGTGCAATGTTGGCTTGGAGCTCTATCTGTCAAAAACAAAAACAAACTTAACAAAATCATTTCAGTTGCAAGTAAGATAGCGGGCGTTCGTTTTGAGGACATTACTCATCATGGTAAGAAACTTTTATATAAATTGGCCGCCAAAATTTCCCAAGACCCGTCACATTTCCTTCATTCTGAATACCAGCTTTTACCATCTGGTCGGCGGTTCAAAATTCCAAAACGTAAGACAGCTAGAGCATCCAGGTCTTTTATCCCCTCCAGTATCAAACTTTTAAATGAACTTTAACTGATATTTTATACCTGCTTCGGATCTACTTATTGTCTAGACTTGTTATTATTGGTCATTCTGTCTAAGTGCCTATGTTGTTACCCTAGTTTAACCAGTCCTTGTCATTTCTTAATTTATTATTTGTGTTTTAACTCTTATTTGTTCATCCTTCTTAGTGCTTTTGTTGTACCCTTGTTTAACCAGTCCTTGTCTTGTCTTAATTTATTTTTGTGTCTTAAACTCCTATTTTTGTGGTTGTCACGGCATCATTGTATGTAAAACAAATTCCCTTTCTGGGCCAATAAAGTCTTATCTTATCTTATATTCATATTTTGCTAACAGCCAGTAACATCAAAACAACGGCAGCCACCAATGTTAATCCAATAACAATGCCTTATATTATGTTAAGACACCAGAATGCTTTAATAAACAATCTTCTGTTCTCCATTCAGACTTTAGGTAAATTACTAATTCAACCGATTTCAACTGTCCATAACTTTTCCATGGTGTGCACAGATGACTAAAGAGTTTTTATGTCTCCAAACCGACATCGGCCGACTTATCATATTCGTTGTTAACTGCAGGTCAATTATAAAGAATAATAAATATTTCTTTGCATCGATAGAAAACTAACGTGAGTGCCAATGTTCTCATATATTTAATATAGTCGACTTGAACGGGAAAAGCCTGCCATACTGCCTTCAATGCACCCTTTCGATTACTCTACTTTGTTTCCACAATGCGTCTTGGCTCTCTTTTGTCTTTTGGTTTGTTAATTTAAAAGCATCAGATGAAGAGATATGTAGAATAGGCTATCAATTATATTGGTTGTGTTCTCATTAAAGTGAAGTGTTTATAAAGATTGATGAGAAACAATTTCGAGTCTATTTAAATAATATTAACAACCTTTGAAGCAAGTTCATTACTTTTAGTCCCATATTCACAGAGGTTTGCGTTTCACATTAGTTCTGTTACAGAAACAAAAGTCAATTTATGCAAATGATCCAACTCTCTGGAGATCCTTGCAACACATCGATATTTAGTTCACCTGTACTAAATGAATTAACACATTGTAACGTTATATTGGGAATGTAAACTTTGCTTCTTCTTTTCAAATTGATATTTTAAAAGGCAGTTTATTTCTAAAATCGTATAAATTGTCCATGACTACTTGTTTGTTTCACATTCTCCAAATGACATTCCTAAATGCAAGGCTAGTTTATGTACTGAAAAGGGATATATATCAGTAGGACGTTATCTAATTCTAATCATTCATCGAACCTGAGTTTGGTTCTCTCAAAGATACTCATTGAAAACACTTCAATGGCGATGTTTTCAATTAGGAAATACAATACTCGACGTAAATACTGAGCAAGAGGGTGCAACGGTGAAAAATCCATCTCCAGCCTTTGTTCTTTCACTGTGTAAAAATAGCTATGTTTGCCAAATACTGATGAAGACAAAACGCACTCAATCTCCAACATACGGAAATAAACTCGATTAGTCTAATGGATGTATGATTGAGCTACGAGATGAATCAATTTCTGTGAATTGTTAAGGACTTTTTTATCGAAACCAAACCATTTTATTCATGTACGAATATGGGAATGGTCATTGTGTTACAATTAGCTTATTTCATTGTCATTTAAAACATGACCAACTAAAATTGTTATTTTAAGGCATAAAAACTAATTTAAATCAGTTTACCTTTCTACGATGCAGAAACTACTTATCATTTTTAATGAATTGCAATCAATAATGAAAAGATCGGACGGTCAAAGTCGCTGGAATTGTAATAGTCGGTTGTGCAAAAAAAGGAAAATACTGAATGTTGGAAATGGCTGGAAAAGCTTGGGCCATAGCATTAGAATCAGTCCATAAATTCACGAAGCTCCCTTGGTACTGAGGTCGTTAGCCATGATACACAAGACTACCTTAGCACTTGTAGAGCTTTGGTCCAAGAGTTACCATGCTCTAAATCACTAAATCATGTTTAAGGAACCGCGATAAACAAACGCCTTCAGTGTCGAAAGAAGCAGTTATTGCAAAGTCCTGGCGACATGTTACACTGATCACGATGAACACAGACAAGAGACGATTTGTTAACAGTTTGTGTAAGGTGGAATGTCTTAGTAGTAAGTAGTAAAAACGTAGACTTGAGGGATGCAAAATGAACCCTATTGGCTCCAGAAACACAACTGACCAAATATTTGTCTACTTGGCTTGGTTCTATAACATCACGGGCCTTTACTTTTGTCTTCTGTTTACATACACTTCAATGGCTCACCTATTCGTTGGGGAAACACTTATTAAAAATCTCTGTGACAAAAATGATAAGATAATAGAGACAAGTCAAAAGTAGAAAAAGAGAGTTTCTACAGATGAAACAACTAAATTAAGCAATATTTAAACATCATACACTGATAAACGTTTAATTTTAAAGTAAGATAGAAAGAAACAGGTTCTAAAAGGAAGTTGTTAATACTTTGGGGTAATCATTTTATCAAAAACATTGAATTTTGATGATACAAATACAACATGATTTGGACAATAAAGAGTAAAAAGGCTGAGATATTTCCCAAGAGACAAACATTGCTATTTTATGTCATATGAGCAGTTTTATGTATGTTCCAGGCAAAATAGGAAGGACAGACAGAGAGGCAAAAACTTTAAGATGCAGTTTTATGACTTGCAAAACATGGGGTATATTCATAAAATAAAAATAAATAAAATTCCATTACCTATCACTTTGACATGACATCATGATTAAGGGTAAGATTTCATTAGATTTTCATTCCAGATTGCTATCTTTCAGTCTAATAGAAAAATGTACTCTAGGAGAGTAGCCTGTTTGAGATATGTTCTGAACAGTAGGACATCTTCATAGACCCAATATTTCATGACTGCCAAAAACCTTTTAGCTAAAATGTTAACATCCACAAACTGTACATTCAGATTTTGTGGACAAGAAATGTTGAGACAGCATGCGTGTACTGGACAAAATAGTCAGAAATACATGTTGATTTCGAAATTAAAAATGATGTTTTCATTCATTGTAATACTGAGGTAATATCATTTAAAATAATCATATTTTCCCTAAATCAATTAAGCTATAAAAGAAATCAAAATTAAGCTTAGTATAGTATTGCACAACCCCCTGTCACAATAAAGAAACATCTAGGATGATAGTTGTTCCTGAGATAGATTCCGATCAGAGATCACACCGATCACAATATCTCCCATCAATACATGACTACCTGTTATCAATACATGAATATCTGTCATCAATACATGACAATCTGTCAATACATGAATATCTGTCATCAATACATGACAATCTGTCATCAATAGATGACAATCTGTCATCAATACATGACTATCTGTCATCAATACATGACAGTCTGACATATTCGTGATCATTCAGTATTTATGTAGAAACCTTTCTAAAAACTCATGCATCCATATGTCTGACTAAAACCGTAGTGTAAACCATTTTCTAAGCAAGATCTAAATTAAGCACAAAAAAAGTAACTTTACCCTGAAAATTATATTCTCATGTAACTCTGTGTCCAAACCTTATGTTCATTGAAAGCCTATAATGTACACTCATAAATAGCATACTTATTCCTAAAACTGAAAGTTGTTATTTGGCTAATTTATGAATCTCCATTTCAAGAGGTTCAAAGATAAAATGTTACAAACTGAAGATTAAGAAGCTGTAACCTTGCAAATACATGTTTCTTGAGGTTGACTAAACATTTTTGCAAGACCAGCTCCATTCACTTCATTTTGAGGTTGACTGCTCAATCGGAATGCAGAGACTAATGACCTTGTCACGTCAGCCTGTGCTGTCTTATGTACATTGTGATTTTAGGATTCACACTATCTGCAAAAGTACTAATTCTTATGTTAAAACAAATCCATTGAGTATGACAAAAGATTCAAACCCGTAGACTTAGGGAATAAATCTCAATACTGACCCTATCAACAACTTACCCTCTTCCAGGCCTCACTGATATGTCTAACTCCTTATACATAACGTGGGTCATGTAGGGGCTTTATGTATGGAATCATCTTGGAAATACTCTCCGTTATAAAAAAACTCTTTATACATCATTCCAAAAAAATATCATTTTCTAAATATTTAAGACAATATATGTAAATTTAACTATATTTTCTGCAGATAAGCTGAGAAAGTTCTTTTTCCTGCTCTTTGGTAGATATGTTGATACTGTAGATCTTCATCCTTCAAGTCTTCTGGTAAAAGAAAACAAAGTGTTTACATGTCTGTTAATCTGATCAATACAAACTAAACATATTTTTCAGTTTAAGGTTCTAACTTGTTAACTGTTTGAGATCTCTTTTCAAAACAGGAGTTTATACTAGGGAAATGAACAATACATCTTGCAAACTTGACTTTTGTATTGTTAAAAAATGAAGCAAAGGAATATATCAAAACAAATTTATTATTGCTCATTGAGATCTTCATAAGCCATTTCAATTTCTAAAACATCTCATCAATATTCATCATTATCAATCACAAGTAAGACATAAAAGTATATACAAGATCTGTGAGCTGTACAGTCACTTAAAGTGGTGAGTATATCACAGGTTATTTCATGAAATAACACACAAATTTCTAAGGAGTATGTTGCATATCACTCCATCAGAGGAAATTCAAGTCAGTTATATCCTCTTACCCGAGTCCATTACAGTATTTTGATTGGCTGACATCACAGTATGTTGTCCAATCAGCTACAATATTTCAAACTGAGCAAATGAACTATATCCATTGAGATGAAAATAGATATTTTTGTAATGTTGCAATTGTGTTCCTGTTGAAGCAGTTGTTAATATGCTAGATCTAAATTATGGAAAATATGTGATGTTGCAATTTTTCTGCATGTGATAATATATCTTACAAGAGAAGTCAGCCAACAAAATTAGATAGAAATAAAGAAGAGATCCATTTTGGATTTTTTTACCAAGGTCATTTAAAGGAACTATGAATTACGGTTCACTTGAAACAGGAGTTACTAGTTTAGTAGCCTTAGGGGAAGGGAACATAATATGCATGGCAGTAGAGAAGGATGCATTAAACATACCTGTAAATGAGATGAAATATGCTTATTTAACAAAAGTCTCACAAATAAGAAAGAAATCTTAAAAACGGGAGATACATCATTTTGAGTAAAGGTGGTGAGAATATCATAGGGTCTTTACAATTTACAGGAAAATAACTACCCCAAGAATAGTTAATAATTAACAGCTACTCAGAAATTGTAACACCTGGGTTGATGTGCAAAAATGATCACTGTTGTCAACCCATTATTCAGAAAGGTACAACGGAACAAGGGACATAACTCTTGTGCAAAATTGTATGAGGGACTGGACTTATAGAATTAAAATGATTACTTTTGAACATCTTGCATCAACTTCACTTGAAAATATTTTTATCATTTTATTTTTTGTATAGCCATAAAACATGGACAAAAGTCAGTTTAAAATCACTGTAGAAGTTGAATGATTATGTACACATTAAACATAGAGGGTACCTAAGAATTGAAAGACAAACGTTTAACACACCTATGTAGATTGCATTATGTACATGAAAATTCAATAAAGTAAAACAAGCAAAACGATGGACAATGTTCTTGGAATGTTCGCACTGATCATGGAAGTAGCATTAAAAATAAACGTATTTGGCACTGTATCTTTCATTTCTAGTCTATGATTAACATGCTACATTTTCTGTAAACAATGGCGTACACTTCAAAACACTAAAACTAAATTGACAATGATTGCCTTATCTGAGTTTTTGTTATGAGTCACCTCACCATATCTTATAAACTTTTGAAAAATACATACACATGACAATGACAATATTTTGTATTGGTCAAATGTACTTGTATAATATTTTATAATTTGTTATCAAGAAAATTTTCATCATTAAAGAATATTTGAAAACAAACTCAACTATGAGATGACATTACAATTACCTTTCACATAGATCTGGAATCAAACAAAATTTTAAAACTAAGGCTTCAACTGGTCCATTCTTTAGACCAATATGACAATCAGGCAGTTAAGTTATGCAGTATGTTGGTAACCATACATAAAGTTTTAACAACTCATTTGAGAGGGAGGCTCAGATTCCCGTTGATCTGCCGCACAAGTACAAGTACATCAATTTTAATTGTTTAATGATTTCCATACAAGTTAACAATGACTTGACAGTTCTTAAAATGCATCTCCACATTTTAATCAAGCCCATGATTGAAACCTTACCATACCAGGTGAAGCCTTATTTCATCCCCTAACTATGACTTGCATCCTACATCAGTGTATGAGTTCAGTGTTGAGTCCTGAGACAAGAGGATCACACGTGCTGTTAGACTAATGCTGAATGTGCTGCTCGTATTGTTGTGCTGGTTGTGCTGGAGGGAGTTAAGCATTCACCTGCGGGTAGCTGGAGGACACGTCTTGAAGCTTCCGGTACTGTCCATCCTTGCGTTTCTTCACACACGTGTAGACACCACCGATTATAATGATAATTACAGGGATACCCAGACCAGCAGCTATAACTCCTATCACCAGTAGAGATACTGTATCTTCTGGGGGAACACCATAACCTATAGCTCCAGTCCTGTAATACATCAAATGAGGACAGTGATAAAAATGGGTTGTCTTCTTTCTGGCCGAATGGATTGGGATATGGAACTGTGATGGAAAGAAATTGACTGATGCATTTAAAATTGGATAGATTTATCTTTTAAAACTGTGTTCCACAAGGTATATGACTTGTGTTAGATCAAGCAATATTTCCTAAGAGATATCAGTTTGCCAGTAGATTTTGCACAATTCCCTTAATATGAACATTGAGGAAATGTTATTTATATCATTATCCTTCGTAATCAGATAAACAGCTTTCATGTACTGGGACAATTTATCAAATAAAGTGACCTCACAGAAACCAAAATAAATGTTACCAATTACAAGACAATGTTGTTTAAATGGAAGAAGCAGTTCCAAAACAAACAATGATTGGGTTGAGGAATGAAATGTTTGACCCTCTGAATATAAAAAACTAACGTTCATAGAGGAAAATTTTAAGATTTATATAGAATTTTTCGAAAAACATTCAATTTACACAGTGAACCTTTTTTGTAGAAACCTGCAACACCTACCATGAAATGTATTGAGTTGAGTTGTACATCCCATCACTGGACAAACCAAAGGATATATTGGTAGCTGTACTACTGACGTCATCCTTATACAAATTGTCTCCAAGGTTGGCAAATGCTATTGATCTGCTTATGATGCTTTTAGAATTGTCCACGTCTACAAGTTGGTATTTCTGTACTTTAGTGGCCACACTGCGAGCTCTGGGAGTGTCCTTGTAACAGACAGGTTTCCATTGAAGGAAACCCCCAGTAGCCTTGGCGGATGGTTTAGTCTCCAAGTTGGTGATCTACAACAAAAAAATCACAACACCTTCTTGCTCAAATAGCTATTATATGTTCAATGGTGGAATGTGGCATTTATTGGTTAAAGTGAAATTTTTATTTTCACTGAGTGAAATAACAATGCAGTACGCCACTCATTAAAACATAAATTTACTTTACTCAATTAATTATACATGTTATTCAATGTGAAATGTCAATTATCCTCTATAGATTTGTAAAGCTCCTTCAATCCCCTGTTATCATTTGCTGTATATATTTAGCCGTGTAATGCTTTAGCCATGTTGTTTTCTGTCATGGCATCAAATGCAATTCTACTCATGGTTGTGCCACTCATTAAAACATAAATTTACTTCACTCAATGAAATATACGTCATGGTATGCGATGAGAAATGTCAAATATCATCTATAGATTTGTAAAGCTCCTTCAATCCTCTGTTATCATTTGCTGCATATATTTAGCCGTGTATTGCTTAAGTCTGGTTATTTTCTGTCATAAACATCAATTAAATGAAAAGCAAGGAAAGTAAAGAACTGATGAAAATGATAGAAAAAACTGTTTTTGGACCTCAATTTAGACCAGTGATATATTGAGATACATAAATAGAAAACCTCAAGTTGATTGAAAACTTATTTTATCAAGCTCTTTGTGAACTTCACTTTAACATCTTCAGAGACTTTTTTTTACCAAAAACTTTGAAAAAATGCCAATTATCATGAGTCTATTACAAATAATTTGGTTCAAAATTAATCTTAATATCTGAAATTTGTCTGAAACTTATATGTTGGGATGACCCACTCATTGTAAGATTGTTGACAGCAGGGTCAAAGATCATTATTTTTTTTATGACTTCATTTGTTTGCAATTTTGTCACCTCTCTTCTAACATACATAACTTATTTTCAACATCTAATGTAAGTCTAGGTCTAGTATAAATTTCGTTTTATTTCTCTTTGACCTCAAATCAAAAGACTATTTCTTATTTCTGTTAAAGAGCCACTCCGTGATTTTCATTACATATTATTTACCTTTGATACGAACCTAAATGTCATATGTGCTGATATAAAATGAAACCCTCTTAACTTTTCATGTCCAAAAGACATATATATGACAAATACTGGTTTTCCATGAAAATCTAAAAACAGCCTTATAAATGCACAGAGGTGTGTTTATTACGTCCAATATACATGGATACTAGTTATATAACCTAACAAACACTATCAACTCCTAACTGCCCTCCTGGCTGTTTTAGACATAAGTCTCCAAAATTACATTTGACTATTTGACGCGCTCCACTGTCCGGTTTTCGATCATAATTGCAACGTTCTACCTTAAAGATCGACTGAAATGACCCATGGCAACTTTCATCATTCATAAGATATGTATTCCAATTTGCCAGTAACTTTAGTTTAAATTTTCGAAATCGGCCGATAAACAACTTTAATACGGCTTTTTCGAATCACCAGCTAATTAGCACCAGTGAACAGAACTGAACTGGCCCGTGGTCACTGAGGCGTGTCCTGCCGCTTGTCATACCGCGTGACGTGCTAGTCGGCGGAAGTATAATCTCCTTAACAACAGGTGATCTCACAGTCTCAACAACTGTTTAAATATATCTAAAGTCATCCAAGGAACTCAAACCTCCGATAAATTGATGTTAAATATATCTTTAATTATTTGTATTGTTCCAAGCGAAAGACAGTGTTTTAATATGATGCTATGCACACTATCCCATGGCATATGTACATCAATTACGATGTCTGCCAAATGTTGTCACAACAATCAGACTGGTTTAATTAGTCTTATTTTTTATGACACACAGGTGGCCGTTATGTAATCCTATCGCATTCAATTTCAATTCTTAATTTAATGGTCTCTAATTATACCTTTTGAATTTTAACGCCTTGGACCCACCAAGCCGAATATATTTCCTGTCATAATGGCGTAACTCTTGGCATTCGACTGCTACTTAGTTTATTGTCACGGCGTCCAGTCATTTTGAACCAATGAACTTGTAGAATATATATTCAACCAATAAATTAAGAGAAGGAGATTTGGCTCATGCACTTCTACGGACGATGACACACATGTAAAAAAGTACATCGTGAATAACAGGTACCAACATTCTTAAGGATTACATAGGATGTTTCTAACGCTTGAGCGAGGTATGTTTTCATGTCATTGATTGTGAAATTCAAAGACAGAGATATTGCAACACGGTGTGAGATGTTATACTAGATAAGAATATAATATGTGTTATATGTGTTTGTAAAATACAAACGAATCATCCACTAAGTACTAAGTTGTCATGAAAGTGAAGTGATACAAAATTATTTTTTCTATAGTGAACATTAAAAAATTTTCTACATTGTCTCCCGTTTAATACAAAAAAACCTTCATTTTTTGAGACAATTTAGAACTTCATATCGATAAATACATGTTGTAACACTACGTGATATCCCATAGTAATGGATCTCTCACCGACCAAGTTCTTAACCTTTTTGATATAAACCCACCCAAGAAAACCTCGTCCAAGGATTGTCACAGTCCAATCAAGATGGATTTGACGACTGAGAGGGAAAGTTTATATCATGAAGCAGTTTATATATCGTATTTTGGAATTCTTTCGGTCATGCTATTGCCTCTATTTTGCTGTTGAATTAGCTTAAAAATACAGAGAAAATCAAAGGGCTGGACTTTCAGCTGACGACTAGCACGTCACACACTGGGCGTGGCTTCGAGTCATGCTTCGGTGATTTTGTCTGAGCGTTCGCCAGTCTCATTAGGCGGTTATCCAAAACAGGGGTATAAAAGGTCTCCTAGTAGTCGAATTAAAGCGTATATTTTCTCATTTTTTGGCTCTATTAATTCTTATAAGTGAAGCGAATACATATACTAATTTGTAATAATCAAATTTATGCGTTACTTCTCCTCTTTAATATTTTCACTGTAAAAAAAAAAAAAGCTTTAAAATGTGTCTTTTTGGTAACAGTCGATACTTCGCGATCAAATGACACCATTGATTAAGTTTTGCATATGTGATTCCAACAACTCACATAGTGGCTCTTTAAAGTCTGAAAAAATAGCCAGTAGTTTCCTTTAAGGGGCTAAAATAGCAAAGTGGTTAGCGTGTATGGCTTTGGATCAAGAGGTTTGGGATTCAAATCCCACCAGGGGCATGGTAACTTTGTCTTCAGTAGAGAACTGTCCCATATGCAGTAAGTTTTTGGGTGCAATGCTACACTGAATTTCAGTGCAGTACCACCCCATGGTTTACTAGTCAGAGCAAATGCTACCAGGTTTTACCACAATTCATAGTTACAAATGTGTTGCGGGCTTTCACTCTGCACTGATACTAGCAGTCGTGACGTGAAATATACTTGAAAGCGGAGTTTAACCCGAACTTACCTCACCTGTTCTCAAAAATATTAATCCTTTGAAAGTCTCTTCAGAAATATTCAAATTTGGGCTTTTTTGACCAAAAATATATTGATATTCGATCGTAAGCAAAATCTTAATATCTTTACAGACATAGCAATGACCTTTCATTTTTATTTCATTTTCTGTAAAGTTACAGTCACTGCAAAAAAATACATAGTGATTGATCAAAGAAAGAATACAAGTTTTCAGATAAACAAAGAAAATAATTTGAGACATTTTCTCTACACTTACTGTAAATACTCCGGGAGTATATTCGTCATCAATTGACTGGGTATCATCCCATTTCATTGGCTCAGTAGTTCCGCCTTTAGAGAAGACGGACAACTCAATGGCAAATCTGGAGTTGGTAAAGCTTGGGGTGAAGTGGTCCAGTGTGAAGTCAAACTGAGTTATGTTTTCATTGTACAACAGATGAGGCAACTCTGTCTGACGGGATTCCGCTCCGTAAACTTGAAACTGCAACAGAGAAGGGCAACCTTAATCAGAGTATATTTAAAGATTTCTGATTAAGAATGGAGATAAAGGTTGGGCAGGATTTGTACTATGATAGAATATATGTTATCTAAAATAGATACTGTATTTCAAATTCCAGAATTGTTCAACCAAGTTCATAGATCTTTCTTCCTTTGTTCAGCAAGCTAATTACAGTATTTCAACAACATCATGAAACTATGGTCCATGAAATAAACAATTTTAGTGGAATGAAATCATAACAATTGGTAGCAGGTTTTCTATTCCCTTGAATAGTTCATTCACCTCAACCTTGTCTTTTAACAAGACATGTTGAGGACAAACTTTACACTATTGAAAAATAGGTTCAGATTACTCTGTTTTGTAATTATTAACTTACTTCTAGAAATAGAAATATAACTTACCTTGGCTATATGTGAAAGTTTGGCCAGTTAGCCAGCCTTGCGGAAATTTTGACATCATAGCCTGCGAAATTTGACAGATATTCTTGCTAGTAATGACCGTGGTATTTTGAACTGAAACTGATTCAAACTAATGTTCTTACCACAAACGAGAGAGATGGTGTATGATTCTTCATTCCGTTGTCATCCTCCAGCATGTCCCCAGAGCCCGGCCACACTGTAGAGTTGAAGGTGAAGATATCGCTCTTGTCTGTCTGAGACACTTTCATCCACTCAAAGTCTGTGAAGTTCCGGATGAGGAAGGCAGTGCTGTTCGGTTTGTAGTGGGTCAGGTCAGCTGCATCGTCAGTGTCATTGTACTCCAGCAACTGTGAATAAGAATATTGCTTCATTATGTACAGGGTTAAAACTGGCTGTAATATCTTATGTCCCTATGGGTATTAATGTAGGACATAGGGGACGTAAACATGATCACCTTTAGTTTCAACTAGATTGGATATTGTTCAAACTATTTTCTTATGTTATACCAAATTTAATATAACGAGGGAAATATAATCGGTCATTTCCCGTCACGAGTTGGTTATTGTTTATATTAGATATTAGATATGTTTTTAAAAAAATTAAAACTCGAATATAATAGTAATATAAGTTAAGAATAAGGGAGGCAAATCTCCAATTTCATATGGGTGTGCTATGGCTTTACTTGACACTTACCTACACACGGTTAAAATTGTTATTTGTGAAAAAGTTTCAAAATAAAAGCTAAATGTTGATGTAGTAGTAGTAAATGTCATTCAGAATGATTAAATTAAACAGTTTTGTAATAATTTGAAGAGGTCAGCGACACCCTACAGGAATACTACAAGACGACTCAAACAGAATTTCTTCTGTCGTAACCTTATAGTTGAGTAATCTTTTATACCTAAGTATTTAAAAAATCATATTTGTCTGAATAAACATAGTAATGTGCTATCTTTGTACAATCAGAGAAGAAATGTGATAGTAACTTGACATAAAGCTGATATTCGAAAAAGAAAACATTATAGACATGAAAAGAAACAATCAATTATTTTCAATTTATGATATCAGTCCCATTTTAATGTGATATTATAAGAAGAAGAAAAATAGTCAACACTGCCCAAATAATAAGATAAAACAAATGTGTTCATACTCTGGTAAAGACAACAGCATATCTGTACATGACATTACTGAGGGTGATAGACTCGGAAAACATTTCAGGTTCGTCTGACAAGAGTCTGGTCCAGTTGACTTGCAGCTTGTCATTAGTCTTGTCTGTTTGTAGGACAAGCACTGCTGGCACTCCTTTGATTGTACTCAGGGCGTAGTGCAGCACGTCATTTTTCCCTTCGGCCCTCACATACACCAGGTTGGGAAAACTGCCATTGATCCCATCTTTACATTCTATCAAGTCACAATCAGGGTTCACGAATGTGGTGAGCTGGAAAAAGAATATGGCTTATTTCAGAGAAAAAAACTAAATATTGTTCTATCATCTTTCAATATTTTCTTTTCCTTCTGAAAACTAGTAATAATAAAATTGGCAATTTACCTAGCCTGAAAGTATTTCTTATATAATTAGCTAGATTTGTTGACCCGAAAATAGGGGGTTGTAATTTATTGAATTATTTTACTATTATCCTTGAGGCAGAGTAAACAAAATTTTTCACCTTTGATACATTACTACACAGCCGGATTTAGAGTGTGCAATGCTCAAAGTCCAAAAAATGGAAATTCTCAATTCGTGGTTCAATTATTCATTCAATCAAACGTTTATTCATAAATCTAGACATGGAAGAAAAGGAAGCTATTTATAATATATTCACTATAACATTCATTGGGCTTTAAATGGACGTAATTAAATTTGTAACTGAGAAAGAAAGTTTCAAGATTGTTGATTCTCTCAGTTTCAGTTGTCGCATGATCTGTTACTCCCCATATTCATGAGCGGACATGTTTCGAAAGATCGACTACATTAAAATAATAGATTAGTACCATTCAATCAATGCCATACACACTAACCTTTCTGTTGGTTCCCTCAACTGACACCGCAACCAAAACCAGGAAACAAGAGACAGAACAAAACACCAAACCTCTGTACGCCGCCATGTTGCTTAGGTCATGTGATCACATGACTAACATCGAGCACACGTGACCAAGCTTGGACTTTTCCTTGTGACAAACAATCGCGAGATTTAATTAGATCTATATATTCTATACTTAATGTGACACTGAGTATGTTTCATGATTTTGATATTACTTGAATAAGAACGAAATACCATATTGCACCACCTCGCTAACATTGCATATATTCATTTCTAAAATGTCAAAATCGTCATATTCAATTATTACTTTTTTTCAAAGACCTTTCTTTATCATCCAAAACTCTGTTCCACAGGAGATATCGCTTGTGGAAGATCAAGCGATATCTCCTAGGAGATATCTTTTTGGCAGTAGATTTTGAACAATGCCCCTCTGACGTCAAGTATATGACATCACAGTTGTTTTACACCATCAAGTAATGACATCACAATGCTATGACGTCATAAACACTACGACGTCACAATGCTATGACATCACCGCAATTGGAGTCTTAGGGCAGCAGGGTGTTCAGTAATGTTAATTTATCAATCAAATGTAATGAAAAATGATTTTGGATGATAAATAGAATCTCACCCTCGTGTCTTCTGATATCAAATATATCAACATTCGTTGATAAAAGTAAAATATCCTCGGCAAGCCTCGGATATTTGTACCTTTTATCAACTCGTGTTGATATATTTGATATCAGAAGATACTTGGGTGAGATTCTCTATTTATTACACACGTGTTCTGAATATCTTTATGAGATAATTTTGGTTATTTGAAACAAGTGTTGTGTAACCAGTTGAAAGTTATTCAACGAATGTTGTGTAACCAAAACAGGTTATTCAACGATAGTGACGTCATAATGCCGAACTACTTTAACAATCGAGCGAGTACAAGTGATCTTTCCGTTGCCACCTCAATATTTCAGATTAACATCACACCTATATTAGGAGAGAATGGGGTTGAATAAACTTCCAGTATATTACGTATGCAATCTGATTAAAATCAGATGAAGTATCGCGCGCTTAACATTTGTCCATCATCAATATGCGAATATAGCTTGTTAAACTGAAACGAAACGAAATTAAACAAGCGGAATTCCATCTGATTTTAATCAGATTGATTACGTATGAGGCCTTGCACTAATGTCCTTTTTCCGACTTTTTAGTTGTAAATATTAGACACACCTTGATATTTCTCGATGAAATCACACAATTTACAATTGACGTCATCAATAATTATTTTTGACTCTGTTATTTTTTTCTTATCCATCTTTAAATACATTTTGGTTTACTAATTTTACAGCATTATTAAGTTGTTAATATTACATTTATTTCATACCTTTTTGATGGACAAATATTATATGTTGCTGTAGTGAAATATGTCAAACTTCATAAGTCATATCTAAAATCATATTGCGTTAAGGCCTATATATATATATATGTTATAAAGAAGAGCATGAATTTTTATTGCACAATAAATTATGTAGAGGCACGCTTGTAAATCTATACCTTAAAGATAGTACAAAAACAAGGCGTCGTTATGAAATTTGTTTAGCAGAGCGTAGGGATGGCTAAACAAAAATTTAACCCTTATTTTTTTTCACACAAAATACATTGACCCAGTGATAAACATCTCAGCATTCAACAGTTAAAATTTCATTAATTTCCGAACATTGATAACGCCTTGGTGACCTTTTTTGTACGACGTTGACCTATATCTTGTGTTTCCACAAAATGTTAGCGGCACTGAGCGAATGCACAGCGTCAACTGCCGGGCATCAAGAGGGTTAAACAGCCTCCCCAGAGAAAGTACGAGGCAATGGCATTTAAAAAAATGCATCATTGAAAAGTTAGTTAGATTATTAGATAGAAAGATGTAACAACAATTCTTTGAAAATGTCACACAATAACTACGCCTGTTTCCCTCATTGATTACTTTAATGCGATACAATATGAAGTCAAAAGGTTTTCTTGATTCAGAAAGAATTTACAAGATTTCAACATTGTAATCGCTAGCGGTATTCATATTGGAGTTAGTTCCCTTTATAAAACACTAGCACAAAGCCTCTGCTGCGACTTCCCCCGTAAAGGTTCATTACAACTACTAATAGCGAACTTGCCCAGTCAACTTTTCGCCATCTTTGCGACTTCTTAGTTGTAAACATGGCAAATGCCGCTCAAGATTTGCCACCACCCGGGGGCTACAAGTCTGTAGACTGGGCAAAGAAAATCCCAAAAGGAAGATGGAGCGGTGAGAATATTAAATGAGATACCTGGACGTTACATTTTAAGTTTGTGATGAATGCATAACACAAGTGTCCTAATGTCCTTGAGTTAACTCAACAACTTCAACATTTTGGAAGATTGCCTGCTCTGCCTTTTAATTTTATTATCATGTTGATATAAATACATTTAAATCTTTTACAAATGGAAATGAATAGTAGATGGAGAATGATTTGTAGGTTGGCAGTGTATTGTGAGTTGGGAGTCCACTGTATCAAGAATTCAATTGAAAATGCCTTAAACTGTATCTCTTTGATTCAAACTTGATCTTGATTTTCTATCTACATGTTTATTTGGATATAAAGCTCAAATGTGTCAACGGCATACATGTATGTATTTGTTGTTTCTACATTAGATGAATTATTAGATGAAATTATCCGGTCATTCAAGTGCCGCTTGTAAGGAATTCAATGCTACCTCTTACCCTTTATCGTATGGAGAGTGAAAAAATAATATAGGCCTGAGTTATTATAAATTATTTTGTTTCACTTATCAAACCAGTTATTTGGTGACTAGTGTGTTTGCAAATGTTTTTATTTGTCAATTTTGATTGTCAGATTAATGATGAAGAAAAACTGAATATAGCCGGACAATTTTAGCGTTGAAATGGTGACATGAAAAATTATGTAACCATACAAGGTCATTGTACTTTTAAAGCCACATGGCTGTCAAATATAGTGGATAAGGTGAAGCATGTGTAAATCTTAAACTCAATTTTCTAATCGTCAAAAGAAATTGACATTTCAAGTATTAGACAAGGCTGCCATTCACAAACTGCAGTCATATGAGGGATGAAATAATTGAAAATCGTTGACATGATGAATGTGGCCCAAACAAGTTCGGAAGAAACTCACAATGTGAAAGCGTCCTGTCTGCATCTAAGGCATCTTTGGATTCTCTTCTTAAAGTGACACAGAGTATGTTTCCAATTTTTTTATGTGGCTTAAATAAAAGCTAAAATACCATATTATACATGACCTGAGTCAAGTTCAAATCGATCCTCTAAACTTTCGTTTCTATCTCTAAAATTTCAAATTAATGGGATTTTTTTTTTTTCAATGATAAGTGAACAACAGCGATATAATTGTAAGGAAGCCTTAATTCTGCATCCAGTTTACATGGATATTAGTCAAAAGACCTACTTAATACTGCCAATAAATATTTGTCTTTGTGTCTGGTGTAAATTAGTTTCTAAAATTACATTTGATTTATTGGCGCGCGCCATTGTCCGGTTTTCGATCACTAAAAACAACTGTAATCTGTTTATTGTCATTATACTGAACTAATAAGCACTAAGATACTGATTTTCAGAATATACCACTACTTCTCGATAAAAAAAACCACACCATTTATAAAGTTTCACATATTTGACTCCAACAACGTACTCTGTGGCCCTTTAAGTAATGATATTACACTTGCTGAATACACATAGTATATAGCCTGTTATTTTTTGGCTTTTCAATTCATGTTTTTCATTTGAGCATTTTCTACTTTTGTCATGGAAAACTCTTGTGGCATCCTTGAAACAAACCATAGAAAAGTCATGGAATTAGTGTTGCTTTAGAGTGTATGAACCCATCTTCCTACGCAACGCTTAACTATTGCCAGTTTCGAACTGTTCAAGTTAACTTGGACAGTTCGAGACTGGCAATAGTTAAGCTTTGCGTAGGAAGATGGTATGAACCCTGTATAAACCCTTTACCAAAGATGAAGCTTGTGCTTCAAAAACGAGGAGGTAGGCAAACGATGAAGTCATTGTTGCTGACTATAAAGAAAATTGTAAAGAGTGAGACAGCAGTCATCCTCCGACACCCAGGGCTTTATGTTACTGTACTCTTTACATATCATGCCTGGGAACCTTCATCAGGAAAATTTGTACTCAAATTACCTGTCCTTGACTCCTGTCATGTAAAATAAGCCAACAAAATGGCTTGATATAGGTTGTATAAATATGTGTTTGGTAATTCTTAACTTTAAACAGACCTTTGAGCACATGAGAAATTACAATTTGAAATTTAAAAGAAACCTTCCCTCCTTATTGGTTGTAAATTGAAATTATGAGCTAAGAGTTGGCATTGCAAACCAATTTCCTCAAAGCAAGACTAAACTGTGTTTGAAACAACTTCTGAGAGGCTCTTAGGTCCAGTCTACGCAAAGTCATTTGGCTTATTCATATCAAGGCAGGTAATTCCAATACATAAGTTCGTTGAGCGGCTAATCAGAACATAAGGCTTTGTGTGACAGAGGATGTACAATGCTGGGATATAACCAAAGCTTTTAATCTGTGTGTCAAAGGCAGTTAGATATTTTGCATTTATTGACCTAGAAAGCAAAATTGTGCTGGACTCATTGTTCAAAAAAATGAAATGACTATATATGAGTCATAGTGTAACTGTAGCCTTATACTTATATATGTTTGTCCTTGTAGGGCTGTAACAATTGAACCTTTGTTTTCTTTTGTTGTTGCCAGGTTACACACAGTTTGGACTCTTCTGTGGGTTCACAACAGCAGCATGGGTGGCATTTTACTTCAAGAGGAAGTCAAACTAGTATGTTATCATTTACCTATTTGTGCATTTTGACATGAATCAACAACAATTACAACAGCAATAGTTAATTGAGTAAATCTGGAAAAAAAATTATGAAAAGAAATAAAAAAACACATCATTAATCATTTACAAAAATAACAACAGTCATTAAATTCACAAACAAATTTTGTTTTGTTATTAGTTGATCAATCTTATTCTTTCTTTTCAGTCGTAAAGATTTAGAAATGAGAGAAGCCAGAATTGCTGTCTTACCGCTTATGGCTGCAGAACAAGATAGATTGTAAGTGAAAGAATTTTTTTCATTTGAATAAAATATTTCAATCACATATTTTGAAAAATGTTTGAAAGGTCTATTAAATTCCTATTTCTCCCAACAGATTATTTAAACACTGTCCTAGAAAACATATTTGCAGTTTGCATAACATCTAACTGTCATATTGCTCTTTCTCTCCATCCATTTGCTCGGTCTGATGTTCATGTGAAATCTCCCTCCAGGGGATTGGCAACTATGTCTGCAGTAGAGAACTATTCCACCCGCAGTAATGTTTGGGTGCAATGCTACATTGAATTTCAGTGCAGTACCATCAATGGTTTGCAAGTTCAAGCCAATGCTCGCAGCTTTAACCACAATGCATAGCCACAATGATGTTGCGGGCTTTCTCCCTGCAATAATACTATCGCCCGCGATGTAAGTGAAATACTCACCTCACCTCACCCAAACTTGATTAATGGCAAAGTCATTGGCGATTTGGTTTGGGGACAAAGGGAGATTATCCTTACCATCACTTTTGGTCAAGGGAAATAAGTGTGAGCTTTCGAAAACATTGCTGTTAGTCAAGGCTAGATATTGTTAAGCAAGTTAATTTCAAAACTAAAATAAAGCAATTCCACATAGGGAAGGGGTATAAAGATTTAGCCCTGTTCTTGCATCTGCATCTGTCCGAGTTAACGAGGACAGCGTTTCCCAGAAACCTTTTAAGATGGGATAATCAAATTTGATGTCTGGTTGAAGTTTTGAAATGAGAAACATGCCATTACTTTTCCAGAGTTACTGCCCTTGTTTTGTTTTTACCATTGATTCTTATTTGACATTGTTTGCCAGGTTCCTGAAGCAACTGCGGGCTAACCGAGACGAGGAGAACGAGCTGATGAAGGACGTCCCTGGATGGAAAACAGGAACACTCTGGGGGGAACCAGTCTACCACAACGTGAGGGAACGCTTCATCTACCCCTCTATAGAAGAATACTTTGCACACTGCACACCCAGGGAGAAATATTTGGCAGTCATGGAGAAACTGAAGCACTAGCTCGGGTCATATGTTGAAAGTGTTTGATGTTCATGACTTTGACTTGCCTCTTACCAACATGGCATTTTCTCGGAGCATACTCTGCTTTGAGTGTGTGTTCATTTTCTGACACAATATTGAAGTGCTACTGAGTCATCTTTAGTGTATTTAAATAAATTTTTGATTTTGATGTCTCTGTTGGATTATTTTTTACTTTCAAAGTTTTGTTTGCAATAGTTATGTATGATTGTGGAATTAACATAAAAAGTCAAGGATCATAAATCTTGACAAAAGTTATCAATCATATGTTTATTACTCGTGCACACACTTTGAGTCCAACTTAGATAGGTCACCAAGTTTATCTTGATCAGTATTGAAGTGATTTGCGTTCCATTAATGCTGGGGAAAATGCATAATGAGGCAAGTAAAAAATACTTTATTTCAACATCAGTAAATCAATTTATTGTTGACATTGTCTTCATTGCTTTCAGTTGAATATTTACCACTGCAACTTTAATATAAGCAATCATAATAATGTAAATAATTTACTTTATCCCTGATTTAAATATTCCAATAGAAATCATTAAATGAGGTTTGGTCAAAAGCGGGTAAAATCTCTTAAAAAATCAAATATAGATACGCTTTGTCATGGCCAAGCAACTATTACAAATTGTACACATATGTAATACTGGATAGATAATCATCAACAGTGTAAAACTCACAAATAACAGCAAAACAATAAAACATCGATATATATAATATGTTTTGAGCAAATGCAGGTCCATAGCATTTATACATAAAATGTATAACATGCAAAATAAATATATAAATTTTGTAAACACATAGAAACAATACTGATTGAGTTGAGCAAACAACAGCACCAAAAACACTGGCACACAAGATGTATATATAATATATATTACTCATACGTGATTGGTTGTCAAATGTAAAGTGTACATTGATTGGTTAAGATAAATACTTCATATATACATGCAATGTGAACATTGGTTGTTCGAGATAAATTCCACGAGTACTTTGAATATAACGTGAAGATTTTGGTTGAGAAACACATTTCATATTTAAGTTGTTAATAGATTGATCAGAATGATCTATCAACAACTATATTTCCTCTTGAATGAATCTTTGAAATACTGTTTGTTAAATGTTAACTAAATTATGTTTTTTACACAATACATGATACTTTTATGATGTAAAATACATTGATCACTTCACAGCAAACTTCATATTCAAGAAAGAGATAAGTTTGATGTGATGCATATATTATGGGAAGAGACAGTTTACAAACAAATGAAGTGATCAGATACTCAATTATTCATATCAGATAATTTTTAAAAATCCAGATGTGAATCATCTTCTCCAACTGCCTTGCAACACATCATTAAAGCAGTTGTAACTCTGTACATATCGAAACCGAAAGTTGCAAACAAGTGTAAATATTTGAGCATAAGATGGTTCAGATGATCTCCATTAAGTCAGCAAACTTTTAAATAATCACCTGTTTGCAATATACTTAAAACATATATAAATAGAATGAAAACAAATGATTCTCCTGATTTTCAAAGTGATGCTGTAATACTGTTTCTGTTATGACAATTGTCATGGTGAAAATGGTCATTTAAGTACAAGAATTTGGCTCAAAAGAGTAGTATAAGTAAATTAATGCTGAATTGTTACCTGGAGAATATGCTATAGGATAAAGGTTAAGGAAATAGCGTTCACAATTCTTTTGATTGTTGTGTTGGTTAGGTACAAGTTATGCTAATTCTTAAAGCTTGATCATTTACATATCAATAAAATTTGAAAAGCTGCAGTAGTTTGTGGCTAGCCACTAACAGCATTAGGCATGTGTTACTGTTTGCATGGTTCCCAAAGGTACCGAACTCCTCTGCATTCGACCAGAGTCATATGTGAATTTCTGGGCTGACTTTGGCGTGAAGATATCCTGGTGAGTTGTGTTAAAGAACATTGAATCCTTTAGGGGAGGGAAGATGTTCGACCTTCGCAGCTGCAAAGCAAATTTATGTCATGATTACCTTTCAGTGAATTGTTATGACTTTGAAACTTTTTCCATATTTTCTTTTATTGGTGAGATGGCTATATGGGATGTAAAAGTATCGTTCTACTTATTATTTACAAAGGGAGAATGTAGAAAGCAAGTTACATCTGTATCCTTGCCAACAATATTTTTGTGATTATATTATTATTGTGCAACCATTGAAGCAATAATTGAACCCTATCTTCAGAATCAGAGTTCTTGTACTCACGTTATCAATAGCCAGTTGTTGAGGAACTGTCTTTCCTTGTTTTGGATCCTGATAATCACTGAGAGTGGTTGCCTCAGTAGTCCAGCTGCCTGTTGACAAACATTGGAGTGGAATTTAGTTTTATTTTAGATAATTAGATTAGGAAATTAGTTTGAATTCTATTTGACACATGAAATACTTCACAGGGCTACAGATAAGGGGCGTACACACGTAATGTATGCGTTAAAATAAGTACAAAGAAAACTGAAATTTCATCCTCTCATGAATGCACATAAATACATGTGAATGTCTAACATTTCATTTCTGTGCATAGTGTGTGCATGCAATTTGATTAAGAATTAAATGTCATGAGCTTCAATCGCATATATCATTAACATTAGTATTCCCTAAGGGAGAGCTGGATTACTGGAGCTCAGTGACCAAGGACCCTTTCAGATCTGTTCACTTGTGCTATTCACTGGGTTTTTTTAAAATCTGTATTTATTTATTTCAGAAATTTAAAGCTAAGTCACTGTAAAATTCAAGTACACTTAAATGAATCCTGAAAGTTGCCATGGGGCATTTCAGTTGATCTTTTGATTATATATTTGTTGGGGCGGGATAGCGCAGTGGTTAGAGCAGTCAGCTTCGTATCAAGATGGTTTGATTCTCGCCAGGGGCTTGGCAACTTTGCCTGAAGTAGAAAACTGTTCTACATGCAGTCTGGTTCGGGTGCAATGCTACACTAGATTTCAGTGCAGTACCATCCATGGTTCGCTAGTTCCAGCCGATGCTCGCAGGTTTCACTGCAATGTATAGCTATAATGGTGTTGCAGGTTTTCTCCCTGCAATAATACTTGCGTCTGCGTTAAAAGTAAAATACTCTTGAAAGCAGCATTTAACCCTAAATCACCTCACCTCACCTACATGTTTGTTTCTAACCATAAACTTATTTACTTACTGTAGTATTTGAGAGGGACAGAGCTGGGGATGTAGACCTTACTCCTGTCATATGAATAAGGAACCCCCTTGGGCTGAAAAACCTCGTCAGTAGAAGTGGAGTAGAACTGTTTCTTTAGAGCTGGGTCACCAAAAAATACGTTGCTCTGTGTTCTCAGATCGGCAGCAGAAACAATTTTGTTGTGCAGACCTCGAGGGGGCTGCAAGACGTTTCATTGATAAGTTCTTGTTATGTATATCATGAAAGATTTTCAGTTGAGAATCAATGCTTTATAAAAGATTTTATCAATATACTGATTAAATGATATACTGATTTGAAGATTATACTTTCTACAACTAGTAAATGTACATGTACAAAAATGATTTAAGCTTAATACATATAATATATATATATAGAATTTTTATGCAAGTGGGTTACTGATTACATTTATGTTTTCATCGTTGTCATTAAAGATGCTCATTTCATAATCTTTTATTTCAATTTTGAAGCATGACAATATAAAGTGAAGTGTTTACATTTCCATGAAAGAGCTTGTTGGTTGTGAGACTGGATCTTTCCGCATCTCTGGAAAACTGGCGATCACCCTCTGGCAAGTCACTGTGATTACGGTGGGTTTTTGGAGAAAATTTCACAACTTCAACAAATAAAAGAAAATTGATATAATAGTGTTTAATAAAACCTTGAACTATATAAGGCTAGAAAGCATTCACGAGAAGGTTACAGAGCCATTTCGTGAGTTGGTGGAGTCATATATGCCAAACTCAATGGTGTCATTTGATCGCGAAGTATCGACTGTTGCCAAAAAGAGACATTTTAAAGCTTATTGATTTTTTACAGTGTCAATATTTATAAAGGTAGAACGTCTCAATTATGATCGAAAACCAGACAGTGATGCACGTCAAATAGTCAAAAGTAATTTTGGGGACTTATCTAAAACAGCCAGGAGAGCAGTTAGAAGTTGATAGCGTTTGTTAGGTTATATAACTAGTATCCATGTATACTGGACGTGATATCTACACCTCTGTGCATTTATAATGCTGTTTTTAGATTTTCATGGAAAACCAGTATTTGTCATATATGTCTTTTGGACATAAAAAGTTAACATGTTTTGATTTTATATTACCATATATGACATTTAGGTTCGTATCAAAGGTAAATAATACGGTATGAAAATCACGGAGTGGCTCTTTAAATAAACAGTTCAAAAAGATGAATCCTGGTGCAAATATTACTAGGCTACATCTGTAAGCTGAAATTTTGAGAAAAGAGATTGCCTTATTAATTGAATTAGTTGAATCAATTTGAAGGGGGAGGCCAAACAATCCCCGACTACAAAAGTAATCATCTATTCATAGCTTTGGAACTATGCCCTCCAATCACAACGTCAAGGACTTTTGTCTCACATCTAAATAATTACATAAAAGGAATGCCTATCAGCAACATAGCCTTGCTGACGTTAACTCTTAACTCTCACCAGCTTTCAATTACATATACTGGATGTATAATACTATAACTAAGAACTAATGTGTAAAACAAGAGAGCAGTAAGATGTATATTTATGCTTTAAATTGTCAAAAATAAAGGATTAATTGTTACTCTTTGAATCTTTGAATACGTCCTATGTCATCTTCAAGTAATATGAATGACCCTATAATTACTTAAATTCTCACATTTTCTCTGTTTAGGCTTGAAAGAGTGACTAGCCGTGCTGACATAGTCGTTCCATGTGCCATGTCCGTCCTGTTGTTTGAAATTAGTTTTGTAGAGTTTCTCAGTGATAGACTCCTTTTTGTAGGGGGAGAAGGAAGAAGCATCAGTATGGTGCGGAAATGAGGATGAGGTTGTAGTATCTCTCATCACAATTTTCTCAACATCACCGTCTGGTACACTTGTTCCCGTTGGCTAAAAAGAGACATAAACAATTTGTGAACAAAATCCTTATAATGCTGAGTGAATTCGATTTCCCTTACCTCTGTTGATTTGGCAGATCCCTGGCTGATAAACTTTTTAGTAAAACAGGGTTTGAGGAATAAAAATATTTAAATTAATCTCTCTGACTTGTGAAGTAATTGCGTTATTGAATACAAATTTACATGTTTTTCTCTTTTATGCATTTATGGTTGAATTTGAAGACAGAGCAGGGTGTGTGAATATGAATCTTTAAATGTAACTTTTTCAAGGGGTTATACCTTTGCAACTTGCTATATCACATATAGTGAACCTCACACTAATAATCAAATGAAATAGATTACTAAATTTGGTTGATGTTTTGATAGATTAAATGAATTGTCACAGTAAGATGACAATTACTAATTTATATCATAACAGGTTTTACTTACTGCAGCAAATATTTTTCTCCTTGGCTGAAACTGACCACGAAACTGATCTCCAGTTGATGTGTCAAAGTTGGTCATGCGTAAATCCCCTTTGATTGTCGGTGGTCCTACAATGATGAAAATAAATGTGACACAGATTTCCAATAAACAAGTTTAGTGTTGCATATTTGTTAAAAGCATGACAGTAGCTGAGATTTATTTTTTTACTGGCATTTTTATTATTAAACAAAACAATTATGAAAAAAAATTGGGATTGCAAATGATCAATCATAGATGGGAAATTTTTTTTTAAAATTAAAGGGTTCATCAATTTACCTTCATGCATTGGCGGAGCCTTTATGATTTTGTGCACTCTTGTGTCATGACCCTGAAATTTATCTCTGTAGTCGGACACAGGGGCATCTGACCTCTCCTTGTCACCATTCGGTATGTGGGCCACGGTGGTGTTTTGTGTGGGTCGTGCTCGCTGGTAAGTGTCATCCATTTGGGGAGTGAAATAGCTGTCGTGGGTGGTGTCAAAACATTTAAATTTGTTATAGTCTCGATCCATTTTAAAATTTGTCCTGCTTAGCTTTGAATGGACATTTAGCAGGACTGGCTTCTTAAGATAACGGTATTCAAATGATTTTACTGTTTCAGAGGCTTTTTCATTGAAGTATCTGTCATCCTGGTGCATGACCTCTCCCAATTCAGGTGGTTTAGCTTGCTCCCCTCTGCCGTAGTGTGGATGAGACGGATAATCCTTCTTGAAGATGCTGCACATTGACGAGCTTATTACACCGGGGTCCTGTGCAAATGTGAAGTTGCTGGGACCCAAGTGGCTCTGAGTGGGTGGAAA
The DNA here is from genome assembly GCA_921293015.1 of Phorcus lineatus. Taxonomy (NCBI): domain Eukaryota; kingdom Metazoa; phylum Mollusca; class Gastropoda; order Trochida; family Trochidae; genus Phorcus; species Phorcus lineatus. Next base: position 54,543,119 of record OV121081.1, read on the forward strand.
GGCCCCTGGCTCTGCATGTACATTCACTTTTGGGGGTGCCATAGCAGCAACCTGAATAAACATGTCATTCCCATTTTTAAGCAATAGGTCTCATAAGGTTTTTTTTAAAAACAGATAAATCTTTTGATTAGTCAACCTTCAAAAAAGAAAGAAAAATTAGTCTTGTTTGGGTGATATAATAGAAGGTATTATGGTATGGTCAGGTGTGATACAGTTACAGGAATAGTGTCACATCTCTTTGCAATAAAGAAGTTGTAAATCCATAAAATTCTTTTTTCTTTATTCTAAGGAGAAAAATTACCAAAGCGTCTGCTTTTTAAATGGTTGTCATGACACGATGATTTTTGATTGATTTGATTCATGGTTTCTATAGTGTGGAACAGTTTTGACATTAATTGAGGTCTATGCAAAATATACTTAATAAGTATTATTGATCTACCATGAATGTATTATTGTTGTCAATGTAAATTTATCATTTACGTGAATTCGATATTCACCCTTGTGTGTAATTTTTCCTTTCGTTTCCCTGAGCAGTATTAACAAAAGCTCTTAGAACAAGACTTGCTTGTTTACTAATCCAAATTCAATTTTTGAAAATGAATGTTCAAAGACTGTGATGATTTTTTGGGCTTTATTGCTATTGAGACTGAAAGATCTTTTTTTTTTCTTTTTTCAAAAATCCTGTACAGAACTGCAAATCATGCTCTATTTGTGTTACTGGTTTATAAGGGGTGTAAGGGTTAAAGAGTGGTGCAAAGAATAAAAACATAAAAGTAATAATTTGGGGGAACTAATTATTTTGGATATCTACTATTTACAGTAACATATGCAGCTTAGTCACAAAAGTGACCAATAGAAGTGACCTATTTCTGACAAAATCATTTTCCTTTGCAGAGCTGAACAAGAATAGTTGTTTCTGCAAAACAGTTTAAATAAGTGAATAGAGAAAAAGCCTTAACATTAATAATCATAATTATAACTAAGGCATAATGATATAGGACATGTTTCTTTATTTTCCTCCAACATTGCTATTTCATTTTTTTTATAATTTACTATATGCATCTTGATTATCAAAGAAAAGAAAAAACTTTATGAGTGAAACCTTCTGTTTCGATGAAAAATTATATTTGTCATTAATAATGTGAAATTGGAAAAGGTATTGATATTTTGAATTATTTTCATATGAAAATGACTGAATGGTGTAATTTGACTGTCTGGTAAAAATGAAATTAATATTTACTATTTGTTTTAAATGCAATATATATCATAAACACTACATTCTTGATCAGTTAATGTGACATTGATGGATTTAAAAAAATGTTTTATTAATTTATCAATATTTTGAAGTAATCGGACGATGTAATTTAATGCATTAATTGTATATTCTTAAAAGTATTGTCCACCTCATTAGATAATCTACTTTTTTTAATTTTAAATGCCAGACGAATTAGAATTAGATCTTGTTCAATGCAAATGATTTTGTTCCATGCGACATGACAATCACAAACACGTGGTAAGCTCACCTTGTTTACAATCTAGATAAAGAATTTGACTGCTGTCTATTGATCCGCATAAAGCTTCTACATTTATCTCCTGTCAACCAATGAGCAACGCTTGTGACACTGCCATTCTCCTGTCACTGACGAACAAACTTTCTCCTCTTTGTTTACGGTAACTACAGAAACCATTAACCCGGAAGCGGTATAAGCGGAAGTGGAACTCTTCAGTAAAACTCCAGTGCCAACATGGCGGCGACCAGGCTGGAAATAAACTTCAACAGATTGTTGCACCGCTGTGAAGATATAGCGAGCGACAAGACGCAGAAAGATTGGAGATTAGAAAAGGTATAAATTACTTTCTACAATTTTTTGCCATTTGAAATGACATGTTCTCATACTAAAATCTTTGAATAATATCAACTTCAGTCGATGACTACAGTTTACCGGGCTCTGAGTCTCATCGAATCTGTTCATTTCTTATTATCTATTTGAAAATGATTAATGTTTAATTAAATAAAATAATCAGTTGGAGTCTATCGAAGTAAATCAAATGATAAATCATAATCTTAATGACAAATCATAGAGAAAAGCCTCAAGAAATGAAACAAGATACTGCCATTACATACTGAAAACTCACATTCATCTTGCTTTTACTCGGCAATGTCCAAATATTCAAATAAACTAGTTGACAGAAATAGTGTTATAACTTAAGTGTTATTGATTAATTGTTGTTTATGTCCTCAACATTCTATTTCAGTACATTGGTGCTCTACAGAACCAGCTTTTGGAGTTGAAAAAAGCACAGAGGTAACATAGAATCAAAATATCAATATCAAACATTTATCATTTCAAACTAACCCAACTCATGAAACCATGTAACAGAAGTGATTGTGGGATTCGAACCCGAGGGAGAGTCCTACACTCTACCGATTCAGCCAAAAAGATATCCCTCTGGTCAATGCCAGTTGGAATCCTTTTTTTCACCCTGCCACAGTCACGACGGCTTATGGCATCTGAGTCTTCTAAATATCTTTTCAAACACTGCATTTAATGCTGCAATTTGTTGACTTAACAGCCAAGCAAACACAAGGGCCCAATAAACAGAACCCATGGTTCTCTAGTAGAAAAACAATTTTCTGGTTGAAAGTAAAAACACAATTCAAAGCAAATAGCAAATCCAATAGCAAAGGTATAATTATCCTTACTTCTCTTCTTCACAGCAAACCTTGTGATGAAATACTTGGAGGATACTCAAAGAAGGTTGAATTACTTAGAGGTCTGATAGAAGCTGAAAAAATGGTTGGTATTTCACTTGAATGAATGATTTTATTCTCTGCTTTGATTATGACAAGCTCAATTTATAAAAAAAAAGTTTATTTACCCTGTGCTATTAGTTACCATCTGTTCAAGAGTTGGATATAAAGATTTATCATGACACCGATTAATATGAAATTCTTTAGAAGCTGATTATTATTGTACATGTGGTAAGGACCAATTCCATCCCAAAAACCAATGATTTTTTATGTGTGCTTTAAACCCTAATAAATCATGCAATGCCTGATGAGATACAAAGCATATGTATTTCTCTTTCTAAAATTTCTTATTTCACTGTTCAAGATCAAATTGTATCAAATTTTGAACATTACTTATAAAAACATTTCATTTCCATATAAATTCCAATCCAGCCGACAGCCTCTGAGAAGGTGCAGGCTACAGACATGCTGTCGGTTCCAAAGACGTCTTCCCCCACAAGTTCTGGGAAACAGTTGCATATGCAAGCCAAGGTGATGTTCACACAGGAGATGAGAGACGAACTGCTCGGAACTACAGAAGCAGGTACTCGATAATATGTACAGGAGATGGGAATATTAGTGCAGTGGTTAGCGCATTCGGCTTTGGAGATAGTTGTTAAATATTGTTAAAGATTCTATCAAGAACTTTGTAGAGATGAGTTTATGTTGGTAAATGAGATTGTGATGATAGATGAGAGCAAAGAGTATATTGATAGATGAGATTATGTTGGCAGAGGGTGATGCTGACGGATTGCGTCAGAGACTGAAGGCGAAGAAAGACGAGGATATTGATACAGTGCTGCAGCATCACCACCAAATGCAGGAGAAACTGGCGGAGGAGATGCTCGTCATAGCTCAGGGGCTCAAACAGAATGCTACAGTCACCAGCAAACTAGTACTGGATGATGTTAAGGTGAGGTTTACCTCTTTCATCAAGTAACAATGTCTTTGAGAGATGAGAACTGCTACCATTTATTTGTTTTGTAATTGTTTTGAAGATGCTTTACATTGAGAACTGTGTTTTCAATCAAAGTAAGATAGACAATTTTGGATTGCTAAGCTTTTGCAAATATGATTATGTAGTTTGCAAACAAATTGTTTACTATATTTGTAATATTTACCGATAATTCGTTGATGTTTATAATTTTTAATAGAAGATAAGAATCAAACTTCACCCTCATCCATTACTTATTTATCACAATTAGGCATTACAAACCGTCAAATCTTGTTTTGAGTGCAGTGCTCTCTTTGGCAAAGAGTTGTAATTCTGTCCTCATTGGACTATCGAATTCAATCAACCAGCCTGATTTGCAAGCACAGAAAATACTGCAAGGTCTAAATTAGCCAGTCATGCCCTGCACAGGAAGGTGTACATATGTTGATGAGTGTTTTAGTGATAAGCTCCTTTACCAACAGAAACTGACGGAGAGCACAAGATTAGCGGACACCAACTACAGCAAGCTGAAAGTGGAGAGCGAGAGACTTGAGGCCCACACCAAGACCTGCTCCTGGTGGATCTGGGTCATGCTGGCCGTCGTGACCTTCACCTTCGTGTGGATGATCCTCCTCATGAGACTCTTCCCCAAGAAAAGTTGATACACCCTATGTCTAGTGCTCCCTGTTTAGCTTTATGGTTGCTTAATAGCCTCGAAGGATTCATTTTTTGCAGCCATTTTGGTTTCTTCCTGATGTGATTCTTTCAGAAATATCTCTCTGGTTCTGCAAACTGGTCCTCCTCTGTGAAAGATGTTGCTGAAAATTTGTAAAAGAACTTGTTACCTAGTAGAATCATGGATGCATACAGAATGACCAACATTTTATGCTCAAGATTAAAACCTTCATTAAGATGTTTTTTCACAAATTAAAAAAGTGAAATATTTTTAGGTTTTTTTTTTCTATCTTTATGTCTTCATATTTTACTTTGGTTTGTTTGTTAGAATTGGTACAATGGTTGTACAAAATATCTCAAATTCTTCAGTTAGTTGAAATGTAATGATGACCAAATTATTGTTGCACTACAGGTTTATGCCATTGTATATGTACATTTATGAAACCTTATGTTGTAAACTTAAGACATATAGTTATATAGGGGATTGGGTGCAATATGTACATTCTGTAAAAATATCGGGATGAGTGATTTTTAAAGCTTGAGATAGAAATTATGGCTTATATGACATACCTCTTGTTTGCACCTCACCTATATATCTTACTATATATGGTAATGTACAGGTTTGAATCTAACAACAATTGTTTTGTTTTTGTGTCACAGATATGTACATTAATATATTTATTTGATGGTGCTTCATACATAAAGATGAAAATAAGAAATGGCAGATTTGTTTTATCATTTTTCCTTGCCAAGTGCCTTGATGAGCTAAACTACTTAAATATGCTTGAAATGATATCAATTTGATATTTTCAGATGTTTGTACAATTGTATACAAGCAATTGGTTTCAACTAAAATCACAATGCAATGTATTATACATGTATGCATTATTATCCCCCACCAAACAACGTTTAAGGGGGATATAATTATGACCTTCTCTGTCCATCCGTCTGTTCATGTGAGCTGTTCTCATCCAGAGCAGAAATCTGAAACTATGAGCCCTACATCAATGAAACTTTGTATATGGAACAATCATAATTTGTAATGATGTCTTTTGGAGTTTTCAGATTCTTCTAACATTTATTTTTGGCTGTTTCCATTGAAACGCAACTTAATAGTTTGTTTCTGAACCAGAACTCAAAAACTGAAAGGCTTAGCTCTTAGAAGCTTGATATATGAAGCAATCATTATGTGTATTGGTGCCTTTTGGGGTTTTTAACGTCTCCCTCCATCTAGTTATGGCCGTTTCCATGTAACACTACTTACAATTTTGTTACAAAACCAGCAGCTGCTAAGCACAATGAAACTAAAGATCTTAAAGAATCATTCGTTTTAAATAATCTGCTGATCATAGTTTTGAACTAAAAGGATGTTGTATTAAGGGATTGTTAAGGAATACAGCTACCTAATTATATTTTTCAATAATTATATTTCACACTTTAGGTACTTGGAAGGGGGGGGGGGGGTATAGACAACTCTGCTTGTTTATTTTATATGTTGATGAAATATTGTTAAAAGTTTTTAACCCGCTGTCTGTAGTACTTTCAGTGTGAAAAGTCAAATGGGCGTATGACATGGCAGGGAGTGTACATTTTTTGTATTTAGTTATTTATTTATAATTCATGGTGAATTAATGGAGGGTAAGGAGTTGAAGTTATGGTGATTCTGTGGCCAAAATCAGAGTCACATTAACATTGCAAATTCAGCCTATTTTTGCTTTATTCTCAAGGATGAAAAGCTTAGGAAAGTGGAAATCCTGTGTCATTCCTCGTTCCATAAGGAAGATACTGTAAAACTTTGTTTAAAGGTGGCAACACCCTGGAAGCTATTTTCTTCTCTAACTAATCGAACTAAACCCTTAAAAGTTGAAATTTTGTATTAAAAAATACCACGACCTGTAAAGATTATAAGGGTCGAAGGCCTTTGATATGGAACAAGAGAGGAAGGTAATAAAAATATGTCTCCTAAACAATAAAAAAACCCTTTCTAATCTGTATGTACAGTTCTTATCTTTAATGAAGGTTATAAGTATTTTACCTATTATCAATGTCCTCTACAGATCGAAAAGGCATATTTAAAGTTTATTGAGACTCGCGTTGTTCATTGGGGTCAATAGACTGCACAAATGATAACCAACTGACAACTACTTTTTGGAAAAAGTTTATAATCTATGTAATGTTCTAAGTCTGGCGAGCAACAAAGGCGACGGCGTTTTGTCGCTATCGTGAACTTTCTCATTTTTAAACACCAATAAGTAAAGAAAGCAACAGGAATTATATACGGTAAAGGGACACAACTCTTGCCATCATCAAAAGCAGATTCCCCAGGACCTTCACTAAATGCATCTGAGTTTTGGGTTTACGAAAACAGGATCAAACATCCACGTTTTTGCGAACGTAGCTCTTGAGTTTTCACTTTTGATATAGGAATGTTTCAATGTTAAACTTTTAGCATAACAGGAGGCGAGATGAACCTGTTTGACACAAGAAGTTTTACATTTACATTAAATAACATTTCAAGTCTCAAGTCTCCTCTCGAAACTAGAATGACCATGATAAATAAGAAGCACAATCGTTATTTTACTCAAACATTTTTAATCTAGCAGTACAGTTATAGCCCAGAAAACGTCGTGGTTTAAGTGACAAGTGGTATGTTTCATAAAGTTTATTGTGGCTTAAATAAGAGCCAAAATACCATCTGCCCTAAATTAAGTTCAAATATCCTCCCAACATTTTATGTTTCAATTGCAAATGTTTAGATAATTTCCTGTTTTTTTCAATATAATCATATTACAAAAACAATCATTTGGATGTTACTAAGTTGAAATTCTGCGTCCAGTTTACATAAATATAAGTAAAATAACCTACCAAACACTACACATCCATATTTATCTCTGTACCCACTGTAGTTAAATTAGTTTTCAAAATTACGTACGAGTCGTTGGCGGGCGCCAATGTCAGGTTTTCGATCACGAATTAAAACTGTTTATTGTTTCTTTTCTGAATTGATAAGCTCTAAGATGGTGATTTCAGAAACAACCACTACTTCTCGGTAAATTTACGTCATTAATAAAGTTTGAAATATTTTACTTCAATAACTTGCTCTGTGTCCCGTTAAGGAAAGAACAAAATGCTAGTTATTTATTCAACTGGAAAACTATATTGCAAAACTTACTTGTCAATGAGATTCGTAATAAAAAGCAATGATACTCGGTTGATAAAGATCTTGTTTAAATTAAAGTGTTTGTCTCAGGTCAAACCGGGGCGGGATAGCGCAGTGGTTAGCGCGTTCGGCTTCGGATCAGGAGGTCCGTGGTTCGAATCCCGCCAGGGGCTCGGCAACTTTGTCTGCAGTAGAGAACTGTTCTACACGCAGTCAGGTTTGGTTGCAATGCTACACTGAAATTCAGCGCAGTGCCACCCATGGTTTGCTAGTTCCAGCCGATGCTCGCAGGTTTCACCGCAATGCATAGTCTCCATGGTGTTGCGGGCTTTCTCCCTGCACTAATACTAGCAGCCGCGATAGAAGTGAAATAATCTTGAAAGCGGCGTTAAACACCAATTCACCTCACCTCAGGTCAAACCACATCTGAAGATACGAAGACCAACAAACATTTCAGGAAATACTTTGTTCGTCATTTTAAAAATAGTAACCGAATTTACCTTTGTAAAACAATCAAATTTATTTGTCGAAAATGTTTAAGAATAACAGCATTGTTTAATTGGTAGAGATGGATGTCGACATCCATTGATTATTGATTATTGAAGACAGAAAAACGAGAAAAATAGAATTTGGTCTTATATTATTACCCGAATGAGTACAAAAGGTTGCTGGTAAAACGTCCCCTCATTTACAGAACAAGACGCTAATATCTGTAAGTGAGGCCGTTGGTGTTATTAAACTTTGGTAATGCAGCAGCTCTGAGTATAACTGGGAAACCCTAATGTGTTCAAATTGGGTCGCAGAGTATTTATCTCAGTCAATCTATCCGAAATATAAGGCCAACCATCAACTTCTTGCAAAAGAGACCACTTGCTGTTTTTCTCAAAGAAGAGGTGTGCGTGATTAACGATAAAAAGTCTATAAGAATCAAATGGGTGGAACATGTTAAAATATCTTTCTCAATTTTACCCACTCAGCAAGTGAGTAAATATTAGCTCATGTTTAATCTCCAAATTTACATTTTTCCACTACTTAGATTTTTCTAGACTTTTTGTATGTTGTTGAGGTGTTTAATATATGCTAAAAGCGTTTCATTGCAACTTTCTGTTGCAGAGAGTTGAAGGTTAAACTTTAGATTACGGGAAAATGGCGTTGAAATACTTTCTTCAAGGTGTATTGATTACCTATATGTCGTGTTTCACATGCAACTATAATTAAAATTGAATTATTACTTATTAATACTTACCTTTACATTTTCAAATGCGTAAAATCAGCATATTAGGAGAACCCGGATATAAAAATTCTTTAAACACTTTAGTAAATAAAGTCTAAAATATCCTTATCTAGTAGGAAAAAGAATTTAAATTGCGCAAGGTGGATCAAATTTCGCATACATCATTGTCATTCTTTGGAAGGCTGAGGGTGGCTTCTTGTATGAACTGCAGACCAAAACGATAAGGCACACTGTATTAAAACGTGATACCAGGGACCATAGGAGCCCACAGGAATAAACAGTGGGAAATCTTCATATAGACATCGGTGTCATAAATGATAGCAGAATAAATAATTGATTTTAAAGTGTGTATTACTATTTGACTTTAGTAGACTAATATTATATAAATTAATATCAGAGAGTACAACAACGACAATATTAATAGGATATTTTTTAAGAAAGACAAGATTTTCTGCATAACAACGTCTTTCAGCGTTTTGGAGAATATTATTACTCCTGCATCAGGTTTGATGTGAGGAAGAACAAACGGGACACTTATTTACCACAACAAATTCACATGTAACAAACAGTGAGGAAACATGGTATTACTTGTCTTCTTTGCTTTAGTAAATATTTATCCCAATGAACTTAAATGAAATAGCTATTCAACGGTGATTACCATTTGAGGGAATAGACAAGCGCCAGAAACTACGTCGCAAGATGACTATTAGCCACAGTGACCACACAAGCATTTCTATTTCTATAAGCTATTTAATTGTCGACTTCAGAAATGTATCGAGTACTTGTTTGTTTAGAATGCAATACGTTTCAACGAATCCCGAAACAACTAATGTGTCATGATATATCTCAGAGTAAGTAGTATAATGAAACGTTTTAGTTGCAATTATGATTAGTATCGTCGTTTTCGGTATGTAGGTTCAGTGTTGCAGTTTCAAATTTCTTTAATTGTTTTCCCTTCACGAACTTTGCTGTTCCCTATAAGTTGCATCTTAACTTCGTGGAATACAATCCTGCGATTAATCCTGCTTCTACACAAAATAAAGGCTCTGTAATACAACCTCTCAACATGAACTCTTAGCATATGAAAAGAACGGAATATAAAACTGTTACAAAAAGAACATTGAAAAGTTATCCCTTAAGTCTTTTTTTCCCTCTTTTATGTCATTCAAATGCGGAGCTTATAGATCCATGTGCCACAGGAACTTGAAATCGTAAATAAAACATAGGTAAAAAGTAGATGAAAAAATACCTGCACCCTCTATTATTCATCTACTTTTTACCTACGTTTATTTACGATATCAAGCGTCTGTGACATGTACACAGAGTAAAAGTAAGGAAGTCCCACTTTTTTCAGTTTAAAAGCTGTTGAATAGGAAAGAAGGCAATGTGTAAGAAAAAGAAATGATGTTTTATTCAAATTATATTACAAGCTTTGGATAATTGCAATTGTTATATGATCGTCCATTAACAGTTTAGTTGTACTGAGACATGAAAGTCAAAATTGGCTGCTGATATTCTATCATGTGAAGCCATGGTAAGTAAAGTAAGCGTCTTTCAGTACAATTCATTAGTTCCAACAGTCTGAACCATCAATATCACAAACGTTTGAAATGACATAATCCGGTAAATAACGGTCAGTATTTACTGTAAATACCCTTTCCACAATGAGCGTATTGAACCCCAAAACAGTCATTGAGGTTTTCCAATAACATACTTATAGCCTATTTTTCAATAATTGTACATATAAGGGTACAAATTTGAACAAAAGATTTGTTTCATTTTTGTATGATAAAGGTTGCTATGCATAAAAGTTAACTCCTAACTTTTTTTCCCCTCCAAATTAAAGAATATATTCTTTGTAGGACTCACTATGATCTTGAAATCTCATTGTCTTAAAATTCACTCCAAAACATGAGGAGTGGCAGGCAGGGTGAAACTTTAGTGTAGCTGAGCAAAACCATAACCATTTGCGACAGGAAGTTCAAATTTTACAAATAGAAAGTTTGTTACAAGGAGACCAAAATATGAAATTTTGATATTGATCCGTCATAAAATATAGGCGTATCAGGATGTCAACACTAAAATATTTCATTCCCACCAAAAGCCATTAATACAATCTACCTAACATTGACAAAATAAACTTTTGGGAGTGGGAGGTGGATTCGTAAATTCCATTATACTGTATCATATTTATAGTTGCTATCAAGGCTATTTAGAACTGCTATTATTTCAAGAGGTGGTCTCTTAAATTGTGAGAGTCTTTGATATAAGTAAATTTGAAATAGAGGTACAAATTGATCCAAACTTTTTGTTCAGAAAGTATCCATTTAAGAATTGGTGACATTTGGTGATTCTACATGGGAACCTTACACACTGAAACGTTTTATTCAGCAGCTGTATTTCTACCTCGGAAAGCAAAAATCTATTACAGTGATTTTTGTGTAACCTTCGTTGACCAATATTTGGATTATAGATCGTACATTTGTAATCGAGACATGAATAGCGGTGATTATCATTAAATGTTATCATCTTTGTAGGACGGACACACATATTGGTAAACCATATTGTCATATAATCTTTAAAATATAGACATGACAGAGATGCAATTTATGTAAAGGTTTCTGGCCGAGTAACTTTCCATTCCTTAAAGTTTATGAAGCCTAGGCCCAAAGGGCCGAGACCAATTATTTTTAAGGAATTGAGAGTTACTCGGCCATTAAGCTTCTCAAATTACACTTAATTAATGCTTTTTCAATTAATTCATTTTAAAAAGAAAAATTAATCTTAGTGTTAAAAAATGTGACGTGAAATGAAACTCTCCATTAACGAAACATTGAGTATAGGATGGCATCACAAATGTAATTTAACTGAGGTGCATCATTTTAGGTCTATGACAAATGTTTAATGAACTCATATCGGTATAAAACACCATTCAAACCAGCCTTGTTTCATGGCTATAGCACTATGAAATAAGGGATATTAAAAACAGCCAAAGCCATGTGGATAACACCACAGAAACTGAATAATGTATATAATGTAAGCGGTTGCTTGTGACCATCAGAGTGTTCAGGAGAGATTAGTTTGTTAGTTACTTCTGTCATGTTTGTAATTTATTCAATCACTTAATGACTTATAGCATTTTAGCATGTATTTAGATAAAGGTTGATTAGATGATGGTAAATTTCTACTAATAGCAATCACTCCAAATACGTAATTCTTGCTTCTTCGAAAAAAGAAAAAATACTAGAACGATGAAATCTCGTGAAGACATACATTGACCAGCAGATAAGGAGTGCATATCAGAAACCTCTGTTTCGTTATTTTAGTCGTGATTAGTGATGAGCGACAGAGTTAATGGCTCTATTGTTTTCTTAGAGTCCTTGTTCTTCGTCCTGCTCTTTGCTTCCAAAAAACCAGTCTTGATCCATTTTAGCATGTCAAGACCTTACCAATACAAGTATATGAAAGCTGAAGGTCTAGGGCAAGAAAATCCCATCGCACGTTTTTTTTAATAATTCCTTAGTTAAACTTTATTTGAATCTAATTTGTTTTTGCATCTATTTTGTGAAAGGACTTTAGTTGTGACTTATCCTGCACCATGTGAACATCATTTATGAGGTATCGATATATACTTTTCATTTTGACGATTAAGAGGTATTAAATGGTCTAAATCAAGAAGGTGTACAAACAGAAATAGTGGAATTTCACTTTTGAGAAAATTTAAATCTATTTAATATAAAGTGGAATTCGAACCATAGTTACTTAGCGTGATTGTTTGGTCTAGCCATCTTGATAGAAATGAACTTTTTAATAACTCTCGAGGCTATAATTGCACCTTAATAGTAAGGTCATTTCCATTGAGTTCACAAGTATGAACAAGACGGATGAACCGATAGAACTGAGGAAAGTTGTGAAGTGAGGAGAGTTTTGTTAGTAACAACTTTCTTCCGATAACGTTATTATTATAAATGTCCAATTGTCTGCATTGATGTTGTTGGAGTCAGATATGTCAAACTAAATAACCTTTATTGATAAGTAGTGGTTCTTTCTGAAAATTACTCTCGCATATCACGTCAGTATAGTGACAATTAAGCGGTTAAAGTCGTAATGTGATCGAAAACTGGACAATAGCGCGCATCATTGACTCAAACGTAATTTTGGAAACTTATGTACAAAAGACACAAAGACAGATATGGATTGGTAGTGTTCAGTAGGTCATTGTAAAACTATTCACGTGAATAGAACGCAGAATTTTAACTTCTTAACATCTATATGGTCGTTTTCCGATGACCATTGATAACAAGAAAATATCTTAATTTGGGCATCATTGAGATAAAGGTGCAAGTTGAGGGAGATGCTGTAAATTTAACTCAGGACATATGATATATTGACTCTTATTTAAGCCACATACAAATTCATGAAACATACTCAATGTCACTATAAACAAAGTCACTACCACACTGACACTGACCATCTACCCCATGTATATAGCCAATAGCCTATTTTTGTGCAGGTGTACATGTCGCCGGAATTCACAAATGTTCAAATATATACTCCCTTGAAGTGACGGAAAGAAACAGTAGCTAGCCGTGGAATATGTTGGTAGTTTCCAGTTTGTTTGCGATCGCTTTCTTTGTATGTGTTCACAGCTGCTGTTGGAGATTGTTGCGCGGCTCAATTTGCGCAATGCTAAATATTGGTGAACAGTTTTTGCGCCTCCGCACACATCCAACATCAAAGCTGCACGCGAGAGTATCGGCTCTAATTTGTTATCATTATCAATGTTGCAGAGTTTTTATCTCCTAACTTGCTGGAGATTTGCCTCTCTTCACTTCTTTTATGTTGCATTTGAGTGATAATGGTCATACTTGATTTTATAAAAAGAAGTTGCATATTTTGCTTTAAATTCAAATTTAGGCTTAAAGAGAATGTCGTTTAGATATTTTCATCTCTATACAGTATGGTATTTATCTAAAACGAAAGTGTAATCTTAATTGAACTATGAAGAATTCTACAATATAAAATTTTGCAATAACAAAATGTTCAGTTGTATCTCATTTTATGTTTTAACAACATCTAGCGGAGTTAAATGACGTTACAATGAGAAGCAATTAAATGAATTCACCCAGAAAGCTCGGATGAAGTAAGACGTTTAATTTGATGTGCTCATGCTTGCTATAAGCTGTCTATTAAAAAGTGAAATTCAATGGAACAAGTTCATCCAAGTTTAAAGTTAATCCAGGCAAAAGACCTTTGTCCCCTGTCGTAGTGTCAGATCCCTCTCCCCTTTCGAATTCACATAAACGTGAAACTGCCACAGGAGATTTCACTGGAACGAAATTTAAATTAAATCTAACACCATCATCTTCTAAACACCTCGTGCATGTCATCATAGAAATAATCGTTTGACACGACGTTATGTAGTGGGTATCCCTATGAGATAGTTCCCACCTACACCTTAAGCTGTTTTAACAGCTTTCTCTGGATATAAGGCAGATACATAGTTGAAGCAAGTAATATAATGAGTCAGTGTAAGACTCTTTAGTCTGGAGATACGTTCCAGCGTGGTTGCGCTATACAAGGTTGACATCCCGAGACGGGTTCACCTACCCTCTATACCCTTTCTGCCTGTCACTCATTGTCCTTTGAGCTGCCATCGCTACCCCTAGAGAGACGCGCTACCCTGTCTTTCACCCAGCCTCGGGGATATAAAGACCTTCAACACTCTATAATTATATCCTATTTGCCGGCAAACAGTCCGTTTTGTTTGTGTTTCTAAAGCGTTATGAAAAATAAACACAATCTTCTTATTTGTTTCCACTTGAGTTATTGTAATATGTAGGAGGCAAATATTTGTAGATTATAAAAAGAGCAAGGTTGATTGAGAATATCTTTGAGCAAGTGGAGGAAATGAGATTTGTGTTCAAATTTGCTAGTCAATGTGATGTTGAAGAGCTGGCCAAGTGTTATTGTTACTGCAAGTAAGGACGTAGATCGGGTCGTTTGAGGCTTCTATAATACTCCAACATAGACAAGTAGTTGTAGGCCAAAGAGGCTCAGGTCGACAAGAAACTACATGCCACACAACACATATTGCCTTATCCCGGTGAGTACTTGTCCATTATCATTATGTATAGCACAATTGACTTCAGTAGAGATTAGGTGAGTGTAAATGAAAATCAGTCAATGCGTGAACTTTTATTAACTATCGTGAAGGTGAACACCTTGTATATATACGCCTACATACGTTTTTATGAATGGTAGATATGACATACATAAATGTTCCAATGCAATGGGTAATGCATTCTTAGCTATAGCCCTCTGTCAACGATGTCGTCTCAGTTTAATTAGTTTTGTTGATTCAGTAGACCGTTATGAACCTTTCTGCATGTAACAGTTTGGTGAAATGCGTACATTGAACACATCAAAGTCAGTTGCAATATTGAACATAATTATTAGTATACCTTATGTTGAACAATTAGTACACTGAAATTCATAAAAAGAACAAGTAAACAATGTCTTCAAAGCGTTTCAAAATTTCAATTTTAAGTAACTTCCAACGAATGCACCTTTTCACCTTATTGTATCATATTTAGTTATTTCCCCCCATAAATATGACAATATAGTAAGAATTAACATACACGTTTCTGACATGATCTTTATTAAGCCGTTGATCATTGAGTACCTTAAAATGCATGCCAAAATATCATACAGTTAGTTATGTGCTGATTTAAGTCGAAATAAACACACATGACTTGCTTAATTATCAACAAAAAGCTAGAAATAAGATATTTTGTTTTCTTCATTGAAATTCGATGAAATGTCTTATATGAAGCCGTTTTTCGACGACCCAATTACATGTACACTGATTATATGACCTATCCGACAGTACCAAGACATGATTTTCTCTATTTGAATCTTTTAGTATTTTCCAAAATTTATTTTTGACTCAATGGTGCGCGTCAATCGTTGTACCTTCTTCGGTTTTCAAGAAAAAAACCCGCATAACTTTAAAACTTTAATTGTCTCTATACTGAACCAATCAGCATTGAAATGGTATTTTTCAGCAACAAAAAAACTTCTTGGTATGATAGCAGCATCGACAACATTTGACATATTTGAACCGAACAACATCATCTATACGTCACTTTAAAGATAACACTTCCAACTTCATATTTTTGGGCAATGATCATACCAGAACGCACATCATAAATCTACCCATGACATTCGACTAGGGTATGTTCTTTCTCCGGTGATAAACGTCTTTCCACTGTCGGCGGACGTCGGTTTATCGTCATTTTCAATTCCTGTGCAACCCAATGATAAATCAAGTACAAAGTTAGCAGAACGGCTTTATGAGATAAGGCCAGCAGATTCATCATATTTATAGATGGAGCTGCTTCCCCTCACATCGTTCATTCATCACTCGCAACTGCTGACATAACAGAAACAAATGGGGCTGTTAACGCTGTGCTTTCTGAAACCGATTAGTTTGCAGTTAAAGAAATTAATGTTCTCTGGATAATCTCACATGGCAACGTGAATTACTGAAAACAGAATACGTTTTCATCACACGAGGCGTGATTTATTCTTTGATGTGGTGATGATATGTTAGCAGTTTCTTATATTTCTTGTGTTTGAATCTTTGTCCTATTACTGTATCATTACTGTACTAGTTATCAGGTCAATATCGGAGGTTAACTATTTCATATAACCAGGCGTGCAATGGTTATACCGTATAACCTTACCTCCGCTCTTCACAGCCGTATTTCGTTTGGTAAACGTGCTCTCGGTTCGATACCGCAAACAAGCTCGGCTTCGCCTCACTTTTTTTCGTTATAGCCCCTCAAAAGAACTTCGTACCTCTGTGTTTTAGAGTATTTTCCATTATCCGACACCTTGAAATGGTAGATATATCGACAAAAGAAAAACAAATTAGACAGAATAAACACATTTTATTTACAGTTTACCTAAGAGGTCCTTTTAATATATCATGTTCATATTGATTTCATTTTATAGTATTCTCTCTCACACACACACAGTCACTTTGTACACGATTAAGCTGAAAACTTTCAGCAAATAGTACACAGTGTCCATGTTTGTATTCACTTCAAGCAAAGTTCCCAATCCTCCAAAAGGAATCAGTAAGTATGTTGAATGGTCCTTTTATAAATTACCCATAAGAAGGTCGACTTTGATGTCTTTATGAATTCTATCTTCTTGTAATTGTTGACGATTGTCAAGCGAATTCCAATGTGCAGTTCCTATAACAAAAGAATAACGTTAGTCGTTTTGAGAAATTCTATTCACAATCTTCCAAAAAGACTGCGACTGTTAGATTATTTTCGTGTTTTAACTGTTTTGTGGACAAATGATATTCTCATGATAAATAGGTGAATGCAGGAAATAACATCCTTAACTTCTCTCGGGTCAGAGTAGAAAGATACGTAATAACCCCTCTCTTGTGTACATATTAAGTACATGTACATACTACTACGTTTAGAAACATTCCTCAAGCAGAAAAATTAACAAAAATAAAACACGCATGCATATAGATATATCATTTTACGCCTTGAGAATGTCCTATAAGATATTTCAGAGTCTTCGTAGATAAAACAGATAAGACGAAACGGCAAATAATTGAATGAACTGTACAATGCAACTCAACTTAACTTCTTTTAGAATAGACCTTGAAACACTAACAGATTTTTTCATGAAACAAGAGACAACTCCATTTCCCCCACCTCCTTGAAACCATGTGCTCTCAATTCTGTGCTACACGTGAACTTTAAGGAGTTGGTTTGCAGCATGGCATACATAAAATCCGTGCGTTGCAGGATAAATGGACCATGTCCATGCAGACACAACTTTTCCTTGATACAGATAAATATCCTGAGCCTGAATATTTGCTCAAATTTAAGAATATCAAACATTATTTGCCATTAAACACAATTTCATTTAAAGTTCTGTTACAAATTGTTTCAAAATAATTTTATTTCAATTCAGAAACGACTCTAAACAGTTTGTAACTGGCTAATAATTGTTTGATTGACAACTTCGCTGGAATAAACTAAATCTGGACGTGAAATGCAAGAAGTGTGAAAATGAAATTGAAGCAATATTTTGGAACGAAGTTTACTCAAACATTACACCTTATAACAACTTTTCAATAACTTCATATCTTGTTAATACGTCATATTGTTAACAAATTGAAAATCAGTATCAGGTTAACCATATGGTGTCTGTGAAATAATAACCTGGAACTCAATTGAATTTTAATTACATTTATTTTTTATTCTATCATTAAAACAGAATATTATTTGTCTTATATCAAGTTTATCTATACTTGCTTTGTATGTTTTCATTGAAGAAAAGAGAATAATCGTGGTCTCAAGTATACATTTACAATGTTTTGTTTGTCATTGAAAATAAACCCCAGAATATTCATCGTCGTATATCAAGTACATTTACAGGTGTGTTGGTATCATTGTAAAACAGAATATTCCTTGTGTTACACCCCGTCTTTACTATGGCAATGTAAGGCAATGTATATATAAATAGTTACATTCTTAAGCTGATATTCAACATTAGGTTATATATTCATGGTTATTAACACGTACTAATCAACTTTTTTTTCAATTTTCCGAAATATGCATTTCAAATAAAGTTATAACGTACAGTCACATACTTAAATAAACTATATTTTGATAAGATCGACAATACAATCCTTATTATAAATATAAATATACACATATATGGGCTACTATCTTGTGTTGAACATTAAATTTTCCATCTCTTAAAAGTAGAACAAATCATATGTCCAAAAAATGTGTTCCATCTAAGTATGTGTTTTATCAGCCAAATTGTTCTACTTAACATTTAGAAATAAAAATCATATCATATATATCGTATATTTAAATTTGAAGCCGCAGATTTGTTTTTTTAAACACTTGTTTTGGTATATTTACATAAACTATGTACAAATGTAAATGTATTTTTCAGTATAAGTGTGTATTGTGTATATTTGATAATTGATTGTGTATATATCATACAAAGTATGCAAAGTTCCAATCATAATTGTACTTAAAGCATTTGAATAGTTTACAAAGATTAACCTCTTTAAAATTGACTTCCAGACCATAAAACTCTTCCTCATTAGGTATGACATTGGTGTGTATTGGAGCCTGAACAACCATACATTAGAAAACCTAGAGTATTTGTCAAATAGGTATGCAGTGACTGCCCTTTAAGCTGGCCCGCCGACACTACGATATCTTTATTGATGAAGGGGATTGTGAATTGTGTAATTATGCTATGTATATGATGTGTGTAGTTTCTCCAATCTCCATCAGTGTCTTTACAACAGTGATTCACGGGCATGGTGTGATCTTTATTATGTAAGAAACAATTATTGATATATGTCTGTGTCTTCACTGGTCTACGTCGCCAACTTATAGAATTGTATGTATAACGCGTGAAATCTATGTTTAATTTTCCTTCTTATCGCATGACATTCGTCCATTAATTATGGATCATGTTCAAATTGTAGGCTTTAAAGAACTGCGATGGGATAATCAAATTTGCTCGATTTTAACGTGTGGACTGTTAATGAATTAACTTCTTAATTTACCTTAAGTAACCATTTGGTAGTGACATAGAGTTTAACTAGAGAGGGTATCAAATCAATAGAGAGGGTATCAAATGAAAAGCGCCGTTATTGGCGCAATTAGTTCGTTTAGATTGAATAATGACTAACAATTTTGAGCGTAAAGTTCAGTCAGACAATTTGAGGATTTTGAAGAACTATTAACTATGAAGATCCTTAGCAAACCTCTTAAGGAATATATCCATCCTCAGGTTGTTTTATGAGTCTGAGCGAGATAACACTCCATGATGTCAATACATTAGTGCATTACATTGGTTTAGTTTTGTATAATTTGGTATATGCAACACATAACAGTTCTGAAAGCTCTTTGTTCTAACGCTTCTTGGTTGTTCATATTTTCCTTTTTGTCATTTAGACGAACAAATGAAATAATTCTGATCCATCCCTTGCATTTGTGTCTGGCAGAGACATTCGGTGTTGATATCTTAACTAGTACCAACAAACTGAACTCTGACTTTCTCCACTGAAAAGTCGAATCCCATGCACTAATGAAGTTGACTGTCCATACGTTTCGGTGTACCTTCACATAACATAAGCCAATAGTAGACCTGAGAGCGCGGGGTGGTCAAAACAGAAGATAGATGGAGACCTTCCACTTTGCCACTCAGTCATGATATTGGGGTAAACAGGTGCACGTCCTATGTATACTATATGTATGTTTATATGGTTTAAACATATTTTATTTCGTAAATGAAATGGGATTGGCAAACAAGCAAATTATGCTTATTTGAATGCCGCTCCCTAACATGTGTAAAATTCATAAAACAGTGACGTTCACATGGACAGATAACAATACACATCAAATATACAGGTACAATATTGAAACAGTGATGCTAAACAATTAATACAAAAATTTTGGAAATTTTGGAAATATAGTTATACACATTCTTTACATATTCAAGCAAGGCAAGGCACATTGTGGTCAGATAAATTCCTTAAATCTCTTAGATAGTGTTATGAAGTCATGTACTGACTTCAATAATTCAAAATTAATTATTATATGTTTATATGTATGTTTGTACATGTAGTGTTGAGAGGTATTGTGTGTCTCTTGCAGTATGTGACACTGATCTAGCATTCGGCGGAAGACATGATGAAAATGACCTTCAAGAAATGATGAAGTGAAAATAATCTCAAGGTTCTCGCACAGACATAAGGAAGTAACCAAGAAATGTCTTGTTTTATCTTTCACCTTCATCTATTTCATTTAGTGGTTTATATTGGAAAGCAAGATTTCTTAAAGTCAACTTCATGAGTGGTCAGTACACGACCAATTGAATATCGGGAAGGGAAGTGCGTGTGTGGATTAATGGTCAGCATAAGATTGTATACACTTTTAAAAAAAGATTTTAAGAAATACTTTCCATAAGGCAAATACATCAGATAAAATTTGTTTGGTTTAACTTTATTTAAATGAAACCGTATGTTCAAGATACGATTTTAGACATTCATCGACATTAAGATTTATTTCATAAGAGTCTTGAAGATAGAAACAGTTGTATGTATGACGTCACAATATTAGCACCACCGTCTAAATGGCGGCCAATTAGTATATATGAAAATATTAGATTCAGCATATCGTCGGCAATTCTATTTGATTTTTGTGTCTACGTGATAAAGATAATACTAAACTTCATATCATTTAATACTGCTTTTTAAAACCCTTTAATGATTAGGTATCAAACTCGGTTTCGCTCGTTTAATACCAAATCATCATCAATTCGTTTAACAAAATAAATATTAAATGGAAGGTCGTTTAGTATCCTCTAATCACCAAAAGACAAATGTCAAAGGTGAAGTATAACTTGGTATTGTTTTAACAAAACTGATGACTCTTGCTGGATGACTTAGTCGCTCTGTGAGCACAAAAAAGGACTGTTGGTTTATATCAAGAGGTTCAAGACTGTACATGTTTGTAAGCACGGATCACACTAATACAGGTATACTATTCTGTAAGGTTCCAGACTCCTAAATGATATGAGAGACCTTCATGTCTGGAAACTTCAATACGCAATCGCATTATACTTTCTATTATGAATTCTGATTAAATCATAAATACATTGAACAAAGGTTCCCATGCTGATGTGGGTTAGTGTTTATGATCAAATGATCATAATTAATTTTCATGTATTAAGAAATATAAAGTAAACGGTTTTATTGATATTTGACTTCTTCATTGACTAATTTGGAAGTTTGATTTAAGAATTAAAGAAATTGTTCTAGATTTCTTATCCCTTAAACGGCTGGTATGTCGTTCCTAATGTTCTCTCTCTTCCATGAAAAAGAAAGAGAAGTCAGCACAAAAGAACCTAGTGACAGGATGAATTAAAAATTAATATTTGAAACAAATTTCTCGTTGGTCATGCTTAACACAAAAGAAATTTAAAAAACTAAAAATGTTGATCATTGTTTTTGCTGCAATAGCATTCTTATTTATTTAACTTATATATAATTGTCGAAACAAACCATATCTACGAGGTTTTTGTGAATCCTCGCATTGAATTATGCCTTGTCAAGTCAATTTTAATGGCATTACTATATAAGATTTCAGTGTACAACTTAACAACTGATTATCTGGGAGTATAAAGAAAATATTATATTTGTAAACAACTACACCACCGCAGGTTAAAGGTCGTGCTTTCAATTCTGCTAACATACCAACTGTCATCAACACTTAACGTATTATGAAATATACAATTAACCCTGACTTCTAAACTTTTTCTGGCATTTTAACAATACGCCTAAGGCGATGCGTCGAAGTCGTGCAACAAAACCACTGCCTAACAGTAGCTAATTACCTGTAAACGGATTAATTAGCGTGTATATGCTAATCCAAGTGTACCTATGTGTGAAGATACGTTACCTCAGCGACACTGGGGGTAAAATGCACTGCAGAGTATTTGTGTTATGTGTTAAACAGGCTCATTGTCTGGTCCATTCACGTAGAACGTTTTAATGGGATTGCATTTAACGGACAGCTGAAACATGAAGCGCATTCATCTATCCCTGCACAGATAAGTTGTCTATTGTTTTAAGGGATCACCTGTAACAACACGTCTATTGGCCACGACAAAAGATTCACACGTTACCAATTGACTGGCAGTGTTGGCACACAGTGGAATCCCTGGGTAACTGACACTACTGGAATTCAATCCGATTATCTTGTCATAGCCAATCTCTGCCACTGGTATAAAACCTGTGATATCATGTCATTTCTCTCTAATTTCAGTGTGGGATATACTGCTGGTCAACCCGCGTGTCCGTCAAGAACAAGTGGAGGTGATCGGACCACGTGGGTCAAGCAGGTGGAGATTTGGTGGAAGGCCCGAGGCGAGAGGGTGAATATCATGTTTGAATTCATCAGTTGGAGCAGGCAAGCAGCCAGCCAGCAGTGAGAGGTAGACGCAGAGCCCGCCCTCCGCTCGGCTCAAGCAAGAAGACCGGCCGCACAGCCTGTTTACCTAATTTATTCACGACGTGATCACTGACAGCGTCCGACACAAACCCAATCACAGGAAAGACCAGCAGCATCCCTTGCGCCAAGTTTGAAACAATCCTGACACACAATCAGACGTCTCTGAAAATAACAACTACAATTCTGGGGACGTAATCCTGTGCTTGTTGGCAGATTTGAGAGAAACTTGACCAAGAGATTCTGTCAGGATCAGTATTCAGGAACAACAGGGTGTTACACCCGTGTGTAAAGCGTGGGCTGTTACCTCAATACTGACAGTTCGTCTGTTCCTACCAAGACACTTCAAACGTACCCCGTCTTCGCTCCCTATTGTCTCGCTCTGTCCCTTTCCAGCTGGACGTACCCTGGAAGGTTTTCCTCGGCTCACTATGAGCTAAACTAAACTCCTGCAATACTTGGATATATATCGCATGAGCTCAGGACAATGCCGTGTTACACCGTGTATATATTCATCATCGTCTCGCTGCTGCAGATGGTTCATGCGTCCTGGTGGTAAGTACCTACCTCACACCTACCTTACACCTACGTTTTATTCTGTCACATACTGACTGACACCCGATACAGGTGTATTATGGCTGAATATTACCACACTATCAGCGACCCGTTGATTCTTGAGTTTGGGAAATAACACTTGAAGTACTAAACGCGAAATCACCGACTTTGATTCTGAAATTTATGATCAGATTTGGATGTTTTTATACCCTCTCTATAATGTCTGTATTTAAGATATCTTACAGTATATATAGTCCCGACCGAGGAGTGACAATTTATTGCAAGGGTGAGTATCGTATCGCACAAGTATTGTTGAGTGCGTGTACGTTAGCGGAGCAGTCTGAAATATGGCATCTACTTTGTCACTGTCTAAGACGGGGTAACATGGGATAACTCCACTTAGAATCTGGTAACAGGATAACTTGACTTAGAATATTCTGACATAGGATAACTTCTGTCAGAAGATGGTAATATGGGGTAATTTTCTTCAGAATCTGGTCAAATGGATCAGCATAATGTGTGGCATAATTTTACTGACGATATGGTAGCGAGATAACTTCACACATAATCTGTTACTTAGGATAACTTCACTTAAAACTGGTAAAATGCGATAATTTCACTTCAAAACTACCACGGGGAGTATAAAAATGCAAGATTTGAATATGAAAGAAACTTCATTACAATCTTGAATATGATTTGAATGTAGTATTACATGACAACTGCTCTTTGCATGTTGACATCGAGTACCTTATCAAAACCCAACAAATAAAGTGTGTTTACATTAAACTACCACTGCCGAACCATCAAATACATCCGTTCTGGTCTCATATCAAACTTCAATGAAGTAACCTCTCCTTCATGCAAGTTTTTTTATGCACAAACTGCATTTAGAAATTCTGATGTCTGCACTCGAGAAAGAAGTATGTAGATGGTTTATATTACAGAGGAATGTTGACTTCCATGTAAACAGGCGCTCAAAACACAATGATTGTAGATCTCGACGGCATACCTGCCTGTAAGGGAGGGAAGAGGAGGCCCGAGAGGTTTGTGCTAATATACAAACCTCAAGGGAAATAGTTCTCAAATCGTCTTGACATTAATCTGCCTTGCACTTCATATTCCATTTCACCTGAGTGATTAAAGGATTAAAGTTTGCTTGAGCCTTGTCACATGTTGTTGACAAGGATATTTACTCACGTATATACTTCCATTTCACAGACAGGGAGTCTATTTGTGTCGCCTGTCACAAGTTAACTCAACGGGGTAACACATTAAAATAAATTTCAACTCCGCAGCAAGCTGATTTGCCATTTCATTCACACTATAAATCATTCGAATTGAAGCCTGATAATTTGCTTTAAAAGTTATCGGGTACAATATGCATTTTTTCTGTCTTTTACAGGGGATGTGTATGTCAATAGAGATTGCTTGAAAAAGTCAAATGTCAAATTGCAAAATTTAAAAAAATGAACACCCCCAATTAAATACTTGGAGTGGTTGATGATCCTCTCCAAATCAACGTATTTTTAAAATAATTTATTTCAAAGCTGTCAACTAAGAAATGCCAGAATGGTTGAAAGGAATGAATATAAATCATCTCAATTGGCCTCCATCTTTATAAAAACACGGATTAGGTTTTCAACATCTCAATGTTTTAACAGTTGCAAGGGTTCCCCTTAACTTAGGCAACGCGCGGAGAAGTGTCAACGATCGCTCGCAATCATGATAAAGTAGATAATATTTACTGTCTGCACTTGCCGCATGCTTCTCTAGTCGGCATTTACTGTAATTTATTTTCTTCTGGAATTCATTACTTGCTGAGAAAAGTGAGAAGAAGTTAACAGAAGGTGACAAAAGATAATCAATCATGAAAACTTAAAGCCGTTGTACCTTCGATATGAGCAAAGGGAGGTGAGTGAGAATATTGAACTGTGTGTTAAAAACCTCTATAGATATCCCATTTGGTCAATGCCATATAAAAAATACAACATGCCTCAAAAATTGTTTTAAAAAATGAGGATGTAAATACTGAAGAGAAAGGAAACGTTCAAAATACTTTTATCCAACAACTTTGTATTATCGTAACTTTCTGCCGAGTAAATGAATGCCGTCCTAGCTTTCTTTGTAAAGTATGATATTCTGTTACATATAAATTATGATTAAAGACCTTACGCTTATGCGATAAAATCCATATCTTTCCAGATGACTGACTCTTATGAGATCGTTAAACTGTATGTAGATCATTGACAGCCAAATGACCTATTAACCGCCGATAACTATCGATGATAACCGTTGATTATCTCATGTGTTATCTCAATCAAAGTCCAGCCTCGAGCCATGGTCAGCTTGATTTCATGTTCATGTCATCCATTAAATCTTTAACTGCATTTGGGAACGTTTAGATAAATAAAAACGTTAGCTCACAATAACACGGTTTAAACATGAGAAGAAATTTATGTCGTCTATGGGCTTTACCGTGTTAAGAAGGTCATTATTTATAAAGAATACCTCTCAACATTACTCGCCTTAAACGTCAACATTTAGAAAACGTACATTCGGAATGTTTCTGCATCTAGGTAAATCTTGATAAATGTAATGATAAATGGATAGAGGGTATTTTCTCACGTTAACATAAACTAAAACGAAACGAGATATTCGGAGAAAAGAAAAACTTGTAGTCTTATCAGTCAAATGCCGGAGCAGCATACTGTCATTGAAGCATGGGTAAATATTTACTATTTACTTGAATCAAGATAGGTTGGACATGCAAAAACACACCTTTTACTCTCTATCACATTTTGAAACAATGCTTTAGCCATGAAGCTTGTAACCAAACGCTTTAGTGAGAGTTTGTGAAGGACATTTTAAAACAAACAGTGTCATTTCATATCTGTTACTGATCGTGATATTGTTTGTTTATATTAGACATAACAGAAATGCTGTCAGTGATATAATATGATACGGACTGGGCCACTAGATCATATTTCATGGCATTGATGCCTCTTGTCAAGGGTTGTCAGATAGGTGCCTTGGTGTCCGATAGGCTTCAAACAAAGAGATGGTAGCCATATCTGTCCAGTAAAGCTTTCTGAAGAAACACTTCGAATATTTTTGTAAGGTTTAACCAATTTCATTATTTATCCTCATAGATTTGTAAAAAGCTTGATTATATTATTGATATAAATATTTCAAATGATGTTGATATTATTAGTGTTAAAAATAGTGTAAAATGCGGTAATGCAGTTTTGTTTTGTGTCATCTTTAAATTTTGATTAAGATCATTGTCCATTCCTTTTTCCTTTTCTCAGAATTGGATAAAGAGGAACTTCATATGCATATAGTAACATGAAAATAGGACCAGTGCCGTCAAATGTAATTTTGCAGTCGTTTCTTCCATGATAGCGAGTATAAAATGCGGTTTCATATGATGATACTGTAATTAGTTTAAACGATAACACTCTGACATTTCAAGGATGAACGTTTCTTCACATTTGTAAATGTGGTTGTAAGACGTCCCATAGCCCATCCGCCATTGCATGTTTGAACGCCTAGTCGAGTGGAGAGGGACGCCTTTGTTCCTTCTCCCTATTGCCCCACAAGCGTTGTTCTTCAAGCCCTTACTCGGGGGAATTGGTCTCTAGCAAAAACAGCTTTCAAGATTCCATCAAAGAATTCAAAGACGACCCAGCCTCTGGGCATATTTATACTTCAAATAACCCTTCATAAATTGGATCTGAACTTGGCCAAACCATGAGCAGCCCGATCGCAGGGCAAGGAAATCTAAAATATCATGCCGCGAGTTCTCTACCATTTATTATTTTTGTTTGTTTACATGAGCCTTGCAAAATCGGCTATAGACTTTTCACATCATCAAAATCATAAGATGAACATAAACGACGTATATCATTTCAAAAGAATATATTTGTTTTGTTAAAAGGGATCGTTCTTTTCTTTATTATATATTCACCTGCATCGTTTAATGAGTGAGAAAGTGAAACTGATGTTACAATGAAAGAAACCAGGGGTTAAAAGAATAAGTCTTATTACAAGATTATCAGGCCTCACCCGTACAAAAGAACTAAGTACCATTTTTCAATATCACCATTCCACTAAGTATAAACATACTACTTCCGTTTGGACAAATAATGCTGAGTACTAGTATTGTTGCTTATCCTTTTGAGAAGTGAGTCACCTGTGAAGACCTTCACAAAATCTTTTTTACAATTTTCTTATTATTTTCTTAACCTGAAACTTACCCGGCGTTTTTAAATCTCTTAATAACTCGGTTGTGAAAGCGGTTGACTGTCTGTTATACCGGCCTGTGTAACCTATACGTTATTTGAGTAATTTTTGCATTACGAAGTTATAAAGATGGTATCTCGGTGTTATAGTCACAAAGAACTCCTAAATCTAATTTTGACATTTTAGGCTCGGGTTGGAAGGTTTCAAAGGTTTTTGTTCCATTTTGTGGCGTTAAATAAGTTCCCACATCTGCCGTAATCTAAGAGCTCAGCCATCTCCAGGTATCGTGTTTTCATAGTCAATAACATTCTTCAACCAACAACCATCCATGATAATTTTTACATCTTAAAGTATTAGCCGTAACGTTGGTTGGAACATGTGACGCAAGCACATGGATTGTTGGATCGTTTTTGTTTGAAAATCTCAAGCTTTGAGACAGATTTATCAAGATGTTCTGTAGATAAGTGGGGATCGTCTCTCTAATGCCAAGGTCTCCAGGTATGATATCGGCGTACAGGTGTGTCTACTCATTAACTTGCCGGCAAGACACAATGGGGAAACACACAACTGGACAAGATAAAATCCAGCGATATACCACGCCAGAACGTGCATTGTGAAAAATCAAGGGGTTTATCTAAGTAAACTAAAGGCTTGAGAGGGGTCGACTGTTTTGTCTGTGAAAGGGTATGGTCATTTGAAAAGCCAGATGAAACATCCTCTTCTTTTTGAATTGTGTAATTTTTTTCCCGGATTATTTTATCACGTTGATCCTACCCGTCCTGTAGTGGTGTCTCTGTTTGGAGCTTTACGTATTTATCTTAGGATTTGCGATTCTCACCATCACTCAATATACCGAAACCTATGAATAGTGTTAACAGAGTGAATTACAATAGTATATGGTCAAGTAAGAATTAGAGATGAACTACGAGATTGTACACTGATAAAAAGGGTCTAATTTGTCCCTAAGAGTGTCTTTGCAATACGACGGCCATTGATTTTTGCAATGCCAAAGGGTAAAACACTTGTATGCATAATTCTTCAGTAATGCAATGGTTAGGTTAGAAATCTCAACAACCCTTTGGTCACATTGCGTAATTGTGTGTACAGACGTGGTGTTAAGAGTTTCCGGATCAATGTGCGCTGCAAAGAGTTCAGCCATCTGTCGGACACTGAAGAAACGGGCAACTAAACTCGGAACACGGGATACATAGTATAATGAGTTCTGTATGAAAATTTAAAAAAGTGAAAAGTGAAAAAGAAAGCTTTTATTTTATTCAAACTGCCCTTGTGATCAAATTAACGATAACGACGTAAAAGTTTAACCGATATTATATTGCCTGGCTGTATACAAACTAAAAATTAATAACGTTTATTCATAATCAAACATTTTGTTATGATTTACATTTGCAACATACACGTTTATAAGTAATTTCCCTAATACTTGGTACTACTTGTGTGTTTGTTTTATTATAGGATTTTATTTCAAACGGAAAACATAAAACTATACATTTGATTTATTAAAGGAGATGTACACATACAAAATAAGCGATACACTCCACTCCCCACATACAATCTTCAATCTTAATTCCCCCCCCCGAATTCTTATATCCCGAGACAAAGCAACACTAAAATATGTTGATAAAATAAAAAGAATATAAGGAGCAACATATATTCTACAAGCTACCATTTTATATAAATAAGTCTTAACCAAAACTGTTATGTGTTAGATGTTTAATTCTTGAAAATGGTAGTTGTATTCTAGACGGCGTGTTCTGTGTACGCCAGTTTAACCTTTGTAGTATACAGTGCGGCGATCCCCTACCCTCTATCAACACAGTGAATCGGCGTGTGTCTAGGAATTTATGTATATATAGATACCTAGATACATAGCCTTGCCGTATGTTTGTTGCAACCCGTGCATTGAGGAAAAAGTAAACCCTCTTTTTTTACCTGATATCCTGATAACTTAATGCTCGTCCCGTCTCGGAACGAATAGCAATATTTGAGTGCAAAAACATTCGACTTTCTTTGACATAATGAGGGCAGTTGATTTTGCAATATTTTACATTAGCTCATCGTTACATCGTCTTCTTTTGAAAAAGACTGTCTTATTCTATTAAAAATGTTCTTAAATGTAATCTATAAAAATCACTACATATGAATTAACAAAAGGTTTTTATTGCGACAGTTTTTTGTTCAATCTTTTTTTTTCGCCGGAAGGGAGATTTCGTATATAGCTATATTTTATACTTTACTCATCCCAAAATTATTAAATGACCACGCTTGGTCTGCAAGTTGAATGGTATGTTGAGTGGTCACTTTAAAATGGCGAGAATAAACAGAAACAACCACACTTTGTTTTTATGGGTTGTAGGTCTAGATGAGTTAAAACTTAAGACTGCTTTGTTTAATTTTCCGATGTATGCAAGTATCAGAACTTGTAGATAATGTTAATGTCAAAATATTTATTTTTCATTAGTCATCTGCAATATAACCGATATCATTATTACTGCCGGTAACAAGACACGGCGTTAAGAGAATATTTGATAAACTTAAGATGTAGAATGTTTAAAAGCTGGATGTGCTCAATACTGTGACAGATGTTGAACCACAAATGTAGGATCCAACGAAACCGCAAGTTCCATAACAACATGCGGGATGACAGATGGACATTAAACATTAAACATTAAACCAGCGGTCATATGGACAAAACACCTATAAAGGTGAATTACGAGTAGTATACTGATCTGTTTTCCTGACCAAGACCCTGTAATGACAGTTGTTTCTTTTTAAGGTTAGTCTATATATTATCCCGCGGGCCTAAAGTGTCCAAAAGAACGGGAAGCCAATTATAAGGCAAGTGTTGAGGATTAATGTTGAATCCCCGAGGCTAAGGCTTGTAAGTAACCTTTGAACATGTGCGACTGTGATCATGTTAATAATCTACGACAATGATTGTGTTTTGAGTTTCAAGAATACCCAGAGTGTTTTATGCCTCGGGGTTGGATGTACGTGAGATGTTCTGACATCTTTCATATGCAAATGTATATTATTAGGAAATTGTGTTTACATATTGGGTAGCTTTGACGTAATATCAAACTGAGCATCCATGTTATATTTGACACCTTTATTTACATAGCTGGCACGATCGAGGACGCTCTTTTTAAAAAAACCTCTTTTTAGTGCAAAAGTGTGTTTCTTTAAAAGGGAAATATTTGAAATAGTTTAACATGGAGTTTTATTATAATTAGAAGTTTAAACCTGAGTATTCTAGATTTAAATTCATACTCAATAGAACCGCTGCGTGATTAAAAAAATTTTTTGATAATTTTCCTTTGTGACATTTTGAAAACAACTGAATACTACGATTATCCGATTTATATTCAGCACAGTTCAAATTTTGATTATTTAAGTGCGTTGTGGTGAACGATCGAGAGTTGATATTTGTGAAGTTATACATGAATACATGGGTAGCTAGCCACTGTTAGACTCTCAATAAATCTCGAAACGAACATGGAGATAGTGTGCACACTGGGGGGAGAGAAATTCGAAATCATTTGTTTGGACACTACTGTGAACTCAAGTTGCTTTAAGAGAGTTGTTTATCTATTTACAATCCACTTCTACTCGACAGTGTACATTCTTTCATTAAGTAGACTAGTCGCGGATAGAGTGTTTTCATATCCGAATCATATATACATAAAGTGATATTATCATTAAATAAAGACACCCTAACCACTGGTCAGAGAGTATGGCACGTGACCTCAAATACTCTCGTTACCAGACGATATATAAACTTGACCTGTCCTCAACCTGTCGGTATACAAGTGAATAAAATTTTATAATATGAAATGTAACAAATAGAAACATTAACATACGACCTTTTGAACGGGGTACCTTAAAATCTGTATTTTTGTCCAGAAAGGTTTTTAATTTCTTGATGGAAGGGTCATATTCTTCCTCGACTGTACCAATGATTGAAAGCATACTAATTAATATAACTCATTTTCGAACGTATCAATAATTAAAATATTCATAGTTTACGAGAGGGCTTTACAGTGAGGGATTCTTTGGAAAATATGTCATATCAAAATGAAATTTACATTCTGTGAAGTGAAGATTGACAAACAGGAAAGCTTAGTTCCAGGAATCGCCAATGGCTATAAACCTGCATATTACTTTTCGTAATATAAATTGTATGGTCGTGAATGTTCTTAAATATATTATCAGTGAATATGATATAACTTATGAAATGTCTTATCAAATAAGATCTCACAAAAGTAATGACAGACGATTTCGTATATTAATGAAGATTGATGCTTGTAAGAAAATTCATTAAGGGTTCGCGCGTGTAACGTATATGGTAATATGTAGTGATTAGTATATACGTTTTATCATGTTAGTGGCGAGTGAAATTTAAATAAGATAGTTACGTCTGTCTGTATGTTTGTCTGTATGTTTGTCTCTATAAAAGTTCAGTTTTGAGACTTAGTAACAAAGAGCTTCTTACTGGGTAACTTGAAATCAAAATTCCTCCTTTGAATTTTTTCATAACAAGTGTAAGAGCTGAATTCATAAGCAAGTTAGATATTTCATATAACGAGGGATATTGATAAGGCAGTATTGGCCCTTGTTAATTAATGGTATCATGATGTAACTTGTTGAGTAATATAAAATGGGAAATCGGTAAAATTAATACCTTTCCAATAAGGTTATTTCATCGAATTGAATTTACTGAGGTTATTTTGAATGAAACGTAATACTTGCATTATAAGCAGCAATGCTATATCTGAAACCTTTCTCCGTCCGTAACGTTGGCGTAAATTGAGAATGATTAATCCGAGTGCAGATCTTTTAGGTCATATTTCATGTTGTTTTAATTCTGACTTTATAACCAATAGTAAATATTACATCAATGGCTGTAAACACTTGCCCCCCTGATCTATGCCTCTGGGTCTCTGTTTATATAACACCGCATGCTTTCAACTTCATTTATGCCTTTCTGGCACAAGGTCGACCCGATCTTGGATAAGAGCAATTACTCTCACGGGTTTGTTTAAATTTCAATTTATTCCAGAGAAATGCTATTATTTTTTGTGAACACCTGCATTTTATGGAGAGTTTAAGATCGAGTTTTTTTTTGTACTTTGGGATAGAAGAGGATGTGATCTTCGTGGTATTTTATCTTGTCTATTATTGCTATATTTCATAACAAAGAGCGTGTTAATGTCTTCATTATTACTCATAACTGAGTAAGTTGTATATTCTGTCGTCATTTCACAAGAGTAAGTAATAACTAAGTTATAAGTGCAGTGTATACTTGATATCACACGTTATTGAAACGTCACCATTGATATTGAGAAAAATCCACTCCATCTCCTTGTAATTACTGGTTTATATTCAGATACAAATAGAAGCTGGTTCATTCTATATTCATTCAAATTTTTAAAGCGTAGCCAATTTTAATGACATTCTTTTTATGAATACTAAATATTTTAGTATTCATAAATATAAACTGTACATTTGGATAACGCAAAACGTTCAAATTTATGAATGAATAATCGGGCAAGTATGAATTCAAAAGAATATGACTGAGATTAGGGGTGAATCACCGTACGTATATATCACTAAGATAAATTTTCGACGAGAATAAAGTAACAAAAAAAGTTAAGACTAAATTGATCCACAAAATCAACGTGATTTGTGTACTGATAATTGGGGAAATATGAGTTCAGAGATTATTAACCTCACTAATCACTTAGATGAAATTTCAGCGAATTTTTCTTTACCAAAATCGTTAAATGTTAATGCTAAATTGGTCAACAAAATCAACGATATTTTTTACATGTATTAATTAAAAAATAAAGAGTTTAGGGATGATTCGCCTCACCAATCACTGATATGAAATTTCAGGGGGAAGATCCATAACTAATGTTAAATGAAAATGATCAATTGATCTACAAAATGATCATACGTTGAGCGTATATTGAGTGAGGGGACTGTGGTTGTGTATCTGTATGTGAGGAGCTTGTAGGACACTCGATATACGGTGAGTACCCTTCAGTTGCCTGTGTTCTTGACGTCCCGTCTATCACATGCTCTTCTCTCTGGTCCACAAGTACCCTAAAGTACACTTATCACCTACGTGTCTCACAGAAATCGTTATTTAGTTTTCAACACGGGTTGAGATAGCAATTTATAAAACTCGCACGTTTGGAAGTGATAATTTCCATAACCTCACACGTTGATTTCCTCAGAGAATTTCAAGATAAGTTGAATTTTAACAGGTGGGTAAGAGAATGACTAGCTATGTGACACAATGGTACGATCATGCCTCAGGGTGAAACCTTGATTCAAGACAGACTCTGCAGGTCCCAAAAGGAGGGACCATTGTTTGCCGACATAGTTTCTATAGCTCACCTAGCAAGCATAGATTGAAAACTTGCCTTTCCTTTGGTGTCAAATACCGCTAGCTCCACCATTGACAAGGTACTGAGTTTTGAAAAGCTCCCTATATTGAGTTCAGCCTATCTAAACACTCTTTTTCCCATCTCTTCCAATAGCGCGCCTCCTGCCTTCCAGACACAATACGCTCTCAAATGCGGACTTGGAATTCAATTACGCACTAATTCGTACAAAACTGGGCGTAACAGTGCGGTGTTTTAGAGTAAATATGCCCCTGTATTGAGATTGGGAGCCCAATAGGATCTCATTCCGCTTAACAAAGACATAATATGTTTATTTTCCAATATCAATATATCGGATGTTTTTGCATGATCACTTTCATAATACGAACTCGTTTGAGGATCTGTCGAGAAAATAACGACGGCTGTATGCGCATGCGTGCATTCACAACAATTTATATTGCAAATAACGTTTGGAATTGTTTTGTCACGAAACATTCCAAATATGATTTATTTTTCAATTCTGTTCAGTTCCCGTCTCCTCTGGCCTCAAATCGGAAACTTTTCCCGTTTCTAAATTGTTGTATCAAAACACTGTTTCGTTTGGGAAGTGACAAAAAGTATTAAACGAACCATGTGATACGTCATATCCAGAGTAGCCAAATTGTTTAATACGACTCTTACGAATAGCTTGATGGTATCCCAAAGCTATAGGTGTATAGGTCTATACTAATCCTCGGATGAACTTATCAGTGAGTCGTGCTTGGTATGGTGAATCGTACGCATCTATATTTGGCAGGTGATGGAATTCATGGCGCGGATATAGCATGTTTTGGTTAACTTGACATCGTTGATACAATATGGCGAGTAGTCACGTGACCTACCTCAACAGTAACCGTAACACAAAGAATAGCTCTAAAATAACTTTATACCGCTATACATCTAAACATCAAGAAAATAGACTGTATGGTAAATCTCAAGCCATTCTAAAGAGACATTCAATGATTTTTGTATGGTATTTTATTTGGATTTCATACATGTTGAAACACCAATTACGATAATACACTCCAAAAAATATCACATACACATCCAAACATGCCATATGCATGACCATTATTAATTTTCAATGAAAATCTACCAACACCCATATGTGCGTATCGAAGCCGAAATCACTCGTACCGTTTTATGATAGCTAGTTAAATAATCTCTCAAACACTGTAACTAAAATGTTATCTTCTACCTGCTTCAGATAAGTTTCAAAACTTATGTTTTACTTATCGATGCTTGTCATTGTCCGGTTTTCCATCAGCATGATACCGTTATATTTTAACTCTATTGAATCGATTAGCATTAAAATGAACTTTTCAGCGACAGTCCGTACTTCTGGATAAAATGACACCATTAATATAATTTGGCATTTGCGACTTCAACAATTCACGGAGTGTCTCTTTTATGAAAAATTGAAACTTAGAATTAAGCGGTTTGGAATAAAATCAATAATCTTCTTATTTAATATAAACTTGTTTAACTTGTTTAGAAATTTTGTGTGAATTTTGCAATTTAAAAAAAATCAAAACTTACGCATCTAAACGCATATTTGTATATTTTATTTTTAGTTTGCAGGAACACGTACCTTTAGTCCTCGAAGAGTCTTATCCATTATTAAGGAGTCCAAATTTTATTACTTCTTTGGTTGCCAGAAGTCGATGCACATGCCTTTTTAGTTTTATAACCTTTATCACACCCTCGGGTAATAAAAGTTAGCAATGGGGAGATAACTCTCGATTCCTCTTGACACTAATTTGGGCAGCGATAAGACTAGGAGAAACGTGACATAGACTCAATGTCAAAGAGATGCGACACTTATAAGACTTTGTTGAGCTTCATTAGGTCCTAATAAGGCACACTAGGCTCGTGGGACATTCTCTTATCTCTAATGTGGCAGAGAATAAGTGTTCTTGACGTTTCATCAAATATGTCTGATCAAAACGAGATCTGAACCGTAAACTGGCAGGTTCAGTTCTAGATTTAAGTTTCACTTATCAAAGTTTAACTTTATTTAGCAGGCTTGAAATTCGTTAGTTTGATGTCTTGTAACTTTTGGCACGTGTTAATATTTCGGTTAAAAGGTTCACAGATTTACTACTGGTTTGAAATCATCTATAGGTGACGAAAGCTGCTAATTAAGTCAAGAATTTCCCATGTCAAAAGTTTGGCATTTGCATTATAAAGGTTGGAGATTCCGAGGAAAGAAACAGACTCGCTAACTACCAGTGTAATTGCGTATGGAACTGCTAGAGAATGGAAGGGCAGGCATTATGCAGGCAATGATACCTCCACTGACAAGATCCTACGAGTGATAAGACAGGGTTTGCCAGGTCCCCTTCTATCATCGGCACTAATTACCACTAGCGATCGTACAATACAATTACTGCGGTTCGGAAGAGAGGACCATCAACCTCTACAGAAATTCCTCCACCCATTGCTCTTCGTAGGGTCGACACTATCGGAAAGTTTATCAGCAAGCTCACGTAACGACGTGTCGTTCATGTAACATTCGATATGTACAAACTCAGGTGTGCTTCTGTCCAATGAACAGGTTGCATATCACTATAGCACTTTAATGTCCCACTTTATTGCCATTGTAAGTTTGGTATTCACCTAAATGTCACCATGATTCTATAAGCTCTGCGTCCTCCCAGGCTTGATAAGATCGAGCAGATTGTGTCAGTGGAGAAGCTAAGACCATTTCGCCAAATCGTCTAGCCTTCAATTACAGCAATCTCTCATCGCCACCTTATCGTGCTGCCGTCTTACACCTGTAGTCTCCCTGCTCTCCCCTCCCCCAATTAGCTCCCCCCTCACCAGATGAGTAGGCAATGATTGCTTAATTGGTCATACTAAATTTTAACATCGCTATTTATTGGCTTGGTTAGATTTACAACTGATATATTAGCCCTCTGGCTGATGTGAGATAAATCAGTTTGCGCTTGGTCACTAGCAGTTGGTTTTGACAAGTCATTTAATACGTCAATATGGTAAGGAAATATCTGTCATTAATTTGAACAAGAAGAGATATTTTTTAGATATTTCCTTATCAACAAGATGACAATGCCGAATGATATGTGAATTTGGAAATTTGAACTGTCAGTGACGATTATGTTAAAAATATTATTAACCTGTATCTGTAACATATCGAAATTGTCTTTCAAGACAATGTTATTTTTAAGAGTAAGAGCACAAAGAGAGACGAATCTCTTCAG
Source organism: Phorcus lineatus (assembly GCA_921293015.1). Classification (NCBI taxonomy): domain Eukaryota; kingdom Metazoa; phylum Mollusca; class Gastropoda; order Trochida; family Trochidae; genus Phorcus; species Phorcus lineatus. The sequence goes on from OV121081.1 coordinate 54,580,455, forward strand.
TCAAGACCTGATACAGTTGTCAACACTTTGCCTGCATACCTACTACCTAGTGTGGGTGAGTTACGAGCGATCAGGTAGCAGCGGTGAATAGTGACGGTCTCAGCTTGTCTCCCTGTCCAACCCCCAGTGGAGTTTCCACACCGAGGCGGTCTCGCTCTGACAGCTCCGAGACTTGACCGATTCATCATGTGAGACCGAGACTTGTAGCAGATCAGCCTCTCGTCGTGTTTACGTGATTCAAATATGGAATCAACACGGGATGGCGTTAAACTAACGATGTGTAAAATCTCACCTCTTTAGCTCGTTTGCTTTTTTTGTAATGTAGTTGATTACGAAGGATTAGTGGTATTGTGGGTGCAAGTCGCTTTGTAGTTAAGTGTAATTGTAAACAAGGTGTGAATGTAGGTTGAATAAACTGTGTTCCGTGAGCATCACAATCGTTTCTGTCCCATGGCATGAGGTCACTGACATCGTCATTCAACGAAAGCGTCACTACGTTGAAGTACCAGACTTCAGATTTGTACTGCAAACCGACATCGTTTTGTGTGTAGAGCTTGTAGACGCTAGTCCACAAACCTCAAGTGTGTAGAAATTCTGTTTGGGACAGTATCCGACAATACATGTATCTACTTACGAGAAGCATTTTTCATGGTGTCAATATATCTGCTTAGCTTTACCCTTAGTGTGTCAAGCGGTTTCGTGAAAGCATTTGTTTTTTTCACACTGCTTCCGACGTCTTCTCAACCACATTGAAGTATAGGTTTATATAGCTTGTATGTTTAGATTCATGTATAAAAGTCCTGCTTTATTGAGCGACAGTAACTGCCTGTTTATGATAGGGCAAGACTACAAAAAAGTGTTGGGTATACCCCACAGCTTCCAATACGGAGTACAGGTTGATTAAGTGTTCATGTGTACTACATACATCCCTTGACACGTTGATTGATCATGTAAACTTACACCTACACTGTATACCTGTTCCAAGCTCCTGCCACACCGCCCATCTTACACCCGGACATTAGGTTCTCCACCTTCCCCAAGTGCCACGCTGATTGACGAAACTTGCAATAGAACCATGTCTCGGTTCAGGGGTGAACAGTGGCGATGAATCATATCTTAGCTTAGAAGCATCATATTCACATGTCAGAAACAAACCCCATATTCTTTACGATCTGGATTATTTGAAGCGCAGTAGAGCTTTTATGAAAATGTAACTTGATAACGAGACATGGACATGGCCACAGCGTGAAAGAGGAACTAGATTGATGAAAAATAAAATATGTGTGAAATTAACGAGTGCAGTGACATTAGGGGAACAGCCGTGTATAAACGTAACTTTAACTTCTTCATCTTCTAATGTCGCTTCTTGAAGCACCTTTCATATTCTAGCATGTGCTTTTTTCGCATCCGTGATACCTTAACCCATTTTATCTATTTCCAAAACATAATTTTGTTCTCTCCTAGCGTATGATAGAGATGAAGCGTGGCTAAACATATGTCGGATATCGATGAAGATGATCACTTAAGATGATCGCCGATATGATGAAGTGATCCCAACACGGACCAGCGTTCCCGGTGTGAATCACTTTGTCTGCACCTGTTGTGCAGCTCGAAAGCCGAGTCTTCTACGTGTTTTCTCAACTCTCTTCATTACATAAACGTCAGGGTTCGCATTAATGTAATTAGGATTCGCATCTCCTCCGCTAAACCAATTCTACAGTTATCATGCCCTGTGGGATGTTCCTTTGCGATGAAATTGGGGATCAATGTGCATGGTCAGGTTCGGTTTTGTCCGCTATCGAGCGAGTCTAGACCTGATGGAGGGATCGACTAAATTGCCACATGGTACTAGCGAGTTCTACTTCACGAACAAGAGCGCTGTAAGGAGCATTACCATACTTTACACTACTACTTCTACTTAACACTGACCACAGCAAATTGGCTGGACATGTATCTTTTCACACTTATGATAGACTACATTATAATTATAAAGGAAAAGTAATCCAATTTGAGCTCTATTGACTGGATTTCCTTGAACGTTCAGTTTTAAAATAGTTTGTAACTAGGTTTATAATATCAATATTATAATATAATTATCAACAGTCAGATTTAAAAGTTAGAAAGTATTTCAAGCATGACGTTTTATTATTTAAATTTTATCAATGTAACTATGATAAACTATTTAAAATCAACATCACATTTGTTAAAGGCTATATTGATTACGAGAGGAAAAACCCCTAAAAGAATGAGTTCGAATCCCGCTATAGTCAATTTTTTGAAAACTTAAATTCCGTTGAACCCGGTCGATTTTAACCAGACTGCACTTTCGGTACACCAATTTTTTTTTACTAGACCTTTGTTTCCATGCATGGCATACGGCCTTGAAAGAGACTACGATTGAACGTGTGTAATGTTACCCATAAAACAAAGGTTGCAACAAAGGTTTATTAGATTGGCGTTATGGAAAATTCAGTTCTGCACATACATGTTTGGTAACCTTAGAAATAATTATACACGCCTGTGGTGGATCTCTTTTATTTTTTTCGAAACGTGAAACATTTTTCTCAATTGATTTTTTCCCCCAAAACAATTATGGTAAAACTCTGAAGCTTTTGAAGTGTCACTTTACCGTCGACAATGCAGTCAACGTTTCGTCTTTTACATAATTGTAGTCTACGTAATTGTTAATTATACTGTTCACGTCGGTTTTAAAACATTTTCGAAAGTTAAAAAACATACAGTATTTTGCGTCAGGCAAAACAGATGAATGAATGAGTTAAGAGGTTGACTAGTGTGAAATGCAGCGGTGTCAGGGAATCGTGTGTTTGTCTCAGGGGTACCGGTAGTGAAATCTATCGGCCAACTGCAATTATGGGAGTATGTGATTATATCTGCTTGAATGACACGGAAGATGGGCAGACTGCAATAAGAGACGAGGTGGGGTTGTCAGAAAGGCTGAAACACCTTGAAACCTCCCCAGGTAATTACTATGTGTGTAGAGAGAAGGACCTGGTCTGTCATTACCTTATCTTCTCATCGGGGACTGCAGGAACCCAAGAACTGCTGACTATACTGTTCTTAGTCTGTCAGTACCCCCTTAACTTTTTAACGAACTTTGTCCCTGTTAAATGTCGTCATTGAATACACATGGTGTCCTATAGCAGTTGGGCAAAGTATCAGTCTGTTTCTGTTGATCGCAGTCGTCAGGTTGCTCAATAAAATGCCGAACCCTAGATACGAAAATTTATGATACATATGACGTCATATCTGGCAATTTTACGCATTATTTTTCCTTTGGTACGATTTACCATATTGCTGATTGCTGGATTGTTGCGTCTGACGAGACATTCTGTTATTTTTATTTCTATTAATAAAAACAAACAAGTTTTTCCGAAATCTTCAAGAAAAGCATTATTCTTTTGACGAGTTATGATTAATGAGACAGTTCCATACTGAAATCAAAATTGTGCTTTCATGAGCAATTCAAAGGTTCTGTTCTGCGATTCACAGGTTTCTCAATACAAAAATATCTATGATTTTGCATCTAAATGCCCTAGCCGAAAACTATCATCGATGTGCTCGAGTTAGAGAAACAGGGTGATTCACCCTTCATATAATCGTGATGTTATCACTATAATTATGACAGGGCAGTCATAAGCCTTTACAACCTATCGTCTTGCTCTTCCAAATCTTGTACCGCCATCATTCACTCTCGCAGCTACACCTGACACAGCTAACAACCGGTGCTTGGTGGACTCGCCATATCATGTTCTCCTAAAAACTGTTTCCACAAAAAGTTAAAGCTTGGCTATAATAGCCCGCCAGGTCCCATCAACGCGTCTATCCATCACGCCACACTTCACTGACGTCTCTCCATTTATCACAGTCGGCGAGAGAGACGTGAGCAGGGGCGATGTCACCAGGTCGACGATTACTTGTCCGATAGTGCTGCTCCCTGGCTGCCGCTCTTGTATGGAGTATCTACCTGTCAGGCCTGGATTACCCACAGTTTACACCCAGCTTGAGCCCCTCCGGGTGAAAACATGGACAGGCTTTAGGGGACTGTATGATGAATGGACACCAAACTGTAGGGCAGTGTACATTGTCCATCGCTTTAAAGGAGCAGTAGCGCGTTTTTTAAAAGAATGTTTTCGTCAAAGTCTCCCCTATAAATATTAGTGTATGCCAAATGTATTGTATTCAGAGGATCATGACATCTCATTCCTCAACCCGATCATCAGTAGTCGTAGATGAAATAATCAAGTATCAAACAAAAGTCACTGCTGACCGTATTTGTGCGAACACCTTTTAATTACGTGAGGTATGGAAATAGATTCGCATAGCTTAACCAATCATAGTACGTTCGATTTGAAACTGCTTCCTTTGATTAAACCTGTGGTATTGAAATCGTAAAAAAATATTTTCGTTTTCGTGTGATCACATTTTTATCTTAAAAACATGCTACTGCCCGTTCACGTAATATGAAGTGTAGCTTCGTATCAGGTCTCTGTTCGAAATATCCAGTCTCTTCTTACACGTAGTTTACGTTCTTTTCATATCCGTTTGCGCTCTTATCCATCTTTCTCAGTAATACGCTTTGTACGTTCATATCGTATTTCGGTTTCATCTCTTGTCAATCTTTCTTAGCAATACGCTGTAGATGTCCGTATCATGTCTCGGTTTCATCTCTTATCCATCTTTCTTATTAATATGCTATGGATGTCCGCATCACGTCTCGGCTTGATCTCCTAGCCATATTTCTTAGTAGTACGCTGTGGACGTCCGTATCATGTCTCGGTTTGATCTCCTATCCATATTTCTTAGTAGTACGCTGTGGACGTCCGTATCATGTCTCGGATTGATTTCCTATCCATATTTCTTAGTAGTACGCTATGGACGTCCGTATCTTGTCTCGGTTTGATCTCCTATCCATATTTCTTAGTAGTACGTTGTGGATGTCCGTATCATGTCTCGGATTGATCTCCTATCCATATCGGAAATACGCTGTACACCGTCATATAATGTCACTGTAGGATCGCTTGTAATAGGCATTGTGCGTACGTATCATATCTTAGTTAAGTCTCCTGTCCATTTCACTTTTTATTACGAAATGTGCATTTGTATCATCACTTAGTTTAGCCTTTTGTTCTCACATTTTACAACGCAGGAAGCTCAAATCATCCCCATAATTGTTTTGAAGCGCTAGTTTGTGATCAATGGATGTGCCACTAGTTCTATTCAAGTTGTGCGTATATCACATTTGAACAAAGTGTTACTACAAATGTTACAAAAGATCTAAAATCTGTTTGAAATATTCATACTTGACACCTGAATAGAGATGATCGAGTGCCATGTGGGCTATGTTGATTGTCTTGTTAACCTTTCGCAAATTTGGTTTTAACCGAATATTACTTACATATTACAATATTTATCAAATGCGTAGTATGTGATCCTGAATGCAACATACCACCTTATGCCTGATTGTAGTATTGGATATTATCAATTAAGAAATCAGAAGATAATGAACTGATTTCATTTTACTCTTTATAGTAAATCTATATTTGAATTGAACAACACAAGTTTTTCATCAAATCTAAAAGCTAAAATATTGGAATAGGGCTACCATCCAAACAAGTACTGGCACTGTACACAGTACTTGAGTCTTCAAGACATTAGAGACAAATGGCGCCAAGAAATTTATAAAAAAATATTATCCCATTAAAGCTGATCTCATTGTACAAGGACCTAAATTATTCGACGACAATATGAAGTTGGCCAGGCGAGTGAAGAAAATATCTTAGAGACACACAAAACCCAGATGTGTAAGAGCAGAATAGGGTGTCAGATCTTGAGCATCTCCAGAGAGAGGTTGTTGTCTCAGACAAACTAGATTAGGTGAGGAGAACTTGAAACAATATCTCTTCAGGGAACATCAAAGGTGCCGCCTCCTCACAGGCAAACTTCACTGGGATTACGTTGTCTCAACCTTCGCTCACATTTGGCTTGAAATGTAGAACAGTTTTCATCGCGGAATGATATTTGCTGTTTTCATTTCAACCTCAGAATAGGGTCACGCGTTTAGAATTTATGCCGAAGAGCCATTTACGTTTTAAGAGAGAATACATTATGAGTTATGATTCTTAACATGCTCTTGGTCGTGTCTTAACAAAAGATGTTTGGGGATACCTTGATATAGTGATATTAAGTTGGTATACACCAGATTGCCACCTTCATCCCTTAAGGTAATAAAATGTTAATATTTATTACCAAAACACTGAACCTAATTTAATGACGTCCTTACGTGAATTATTCCATGGCATAGATGTAGCAAACATTCAGGCCTCCTATACCTCTCTATTAAGCCATTTAGCACGCTCTACTTCATTAATACAACGTCTACCTAATTCAATCAAGATTTGCCATAAACTTCAGCGCAGGAGATATTGAGCGTGTGATTTGTTAAGAATGTCAAGTGGTAAAAGTGCCATCGTTGCAATAGCACGGTGTATATCCACATGCTGCTTCCCCCTGAGTACCCCCATGAGCAGGGATCGCTATCTGCAGTTTCTGGAATGAAAGTGGGCTCATTACAGATGGTGTACAGATTCCTGCAGCTTCAGTAGACGTCTTATCTCCATGAAGTGTTGATAAATGTCTGGCGTGTGACACTGTCTTGGCACATTGTAGACCCGCAAACAAGCTTTTTGTCCCAGTACAACTGTCACATGATATATTACACTGGAATTACATAGATTCGGGTTACAATTCATTTTTCAATAGGTGGTGAAGGCTCAAGTGCTTCATTATTCAACCTTTTTCCTTTAAGAGTTTTTGTATGTAGGTGGCATTAGTTGTTGAATGGCAAATGAGCAAGTGTTTTTTTTATATTTGTTTTATCTTTCAAGATTATTTCTAACACGTAATGTCAGAGTGGAATTAATTGAAAGCGTGCACTTTGGTGTTTAAGATTTATTTTGTTTGAAAACGTATGTTTGTTTGAAAAAAAAGTCGTACACAAGCAACATAATTTAACCATCTATGTTTTGAACTTTTCAAGACTATATATCACATTATCTTAAAGGTTGCAGTAGAACATTAATATTTCAAAAGAACTCTAAATCGAATACATGCCCAAATGAAAACAAAAATAACCCTTTCTGATGTTTTGTGTCATTTAAACAAACAACTAATTTGGCATAACAATGAATATATGATTCATACATGTATATTTGATATTTTGTGTACAGGTATTCAAATTGTTACATTATTTGTTACTTGTACAGCTTTATACCTCTTGATATGAATAATGTAATCTTGAGATCAATTATAAGACAAAATGAAAAAAATAATGAAGATGCCTCTGTTCACATGTTCAGTTGGATAAAGTACTTATTTAAGAATATATACGTACATAATTCGTGACTCATTCATAGTAGTTAGATTAATCAAGCTTTTACGCATTTGCCGACAATTCACAATCCGAATTGATTCAAATAATGTGATGAAACTCTATAAGCCGTGAAGCATTATGTTTGTTTTGCTCTATAACAACTTCTTAATTCATTTTAATGATGCAAATACTCAATGCTAAAACAGATGACATGTCTGGGCATTAATAAAAACTGATTGTCTATATCAATTAAAACGGATTCTTAAATCTGCTGTAGAAAAAAATGACTATATCCAGATGTTTGCTACAATGAAATCAACTTCAACTTCAACCTCTAGTTTGTAATCGTCTACAAAAGGCATTCTGGTATGATAAGATATAAACCTTCTGGGGGGTAGTATAATTTATAACATGATTGCAATGCCCACTTTCTTCACATCTACACCGACATGTTTCATTCATTCATTAGAAATGTTTGTAGTGGTTAATTGTTCTATACCATGTACTTTCATAGACTTTTGCAATGTTCCACGTAGGTGATAGTACAAATGATTCTCCTTGCGTCAGGAATCCTAAATATTCCTAAAACCAGCGAAGTTTCTAGGACATATTCCTTTCAATTCTTGTCACCAGAAGTGGCAATTTTCTGACGAGTTGGGTATTTCTTACACAGGTATCTAGGGATGACGAGTTCCTACCAAACCCTTCTGGAGGAACTTCAAGAGGTACCGGTGAGGAAACGGTGTTCTAACCTGCAGTTCCTGGCCCCCAAGCAGCAGGCTCTGTGCGACCAGGAGGAGAAGCTGATAGATGTCATCCACGAGGGCGCCTCCATGGGCATCGAGGAGTGTCAGTTCCAGTTCAAGGATAGAAGATGGAATTGTACAACCTTCAACACGACCAACGTGTTCGGAAAAGTGCTCAATATCAGTAAGTCTGTGTTACGTTTTAGATTTTACAATCATAGAGATGGTAGAATTGCAATGTTATCTTCAGACACAGCGTTTAGTTCAGTTTCAATTTAAAGCTTGTTTGTTGCAAAAATTTCAAATCTACCAACATGTTTTATCTAGACCTGATTTGGTTTTTCTTATTTTTTCGAAAAACCATCAGCAAACCCAGTATTATTTATAAATTTATTTACTGAAAAGTTCATCTTTCGTAACTACCTTTGACATTAGTAACAGTGGCAATCTTTAAATTTGAATTTAAATTAATGTATATGTTCAATGGCTTTAAGGTGTTCATGAAACATTAGAGAGTGTACCTTATCTAAGCTTACACAAATTTCATCCAAAACGTCAATGATTGTTATATCCATGCAATACGCATATGTCAAATCTATCTGTTACAGTGTCATCATTTGAAACTTTTTTAAAGATCTTATATCATATAGAAAATAACATATTTGTAATGAGTTATTTCTAAATTATTTCAACATCTCTTGAAATCCGCACCTTTACGTCTTAATCACTCCCTGCCAGAATAATTCCATGCCAGTTAAGGATTGTAACATGAGTCGATTTCCGATACAATGAATACGGATGTGGAAAGTCTGGGCGGACAAAGTGTCATGGTATCGGTTATTTTGTTATCAAACATGTTACAACATAAAACTGCCACATACACTTAGAGCAGGGCGCCTCATTACCAATAAGCCTGAGCTGTAGAAAGACGTTATCACCTCCTCTTCTTGGACTACGCAGAATGCTGGTCTCCCATAACCTTGACAAAACTGTTTCTGCAAGATGAAGTTTCCTTGAGATAGACCCAACTAATTGTGTTAAGCTGCCAAGATTCAGATAGACTTTTCTATGTCCTGTCGGCGATGACAAAGACCAGATGAGACAATACGATATTGATTCAGTGAGAACTGTCTTAAAGAAAAGTTTCGATGCTTGTTAATTCCAATTGAACGTTAAACACGATTCCCGGAGTCATTGTAACGACACCAACTGTCTGTTTGATACGACACAGGGGATACAAAAAGCTGCATCGTTACAAATGTGCATAATTTAGTTAGGGAAGTGTTACATCCCTGAACAAGACCCAGTTTGGATATCTTAAATCACAGAAATAATGCTTTGTTGGAACGACTTATCTCAATTAGATATATAATTTTCGACTCAATTTTGGCAAAGAAAAACATTATGTTCTTTCCTGTATCAAATCTAATTAAATTTTACATATTTAGTTGTCAACGACTTGATGAATTTAAATAATGGATATTATTTCTTTACATTTTACTTCGATCCAAAATAAACTTTATTCAAACAGAATCTTGTTACTCCTTCCACAAAATCTTTTCTTGACACTTGTTCTTTTGAAAATTGGTATATAATGATAGTGGTACTGAAAGCAGTATCATCAATAACCTGTCAGGAGGACAACTGCTTTTCATCTCAACAGACCTCTGTTGGACCGGACAAGACACCACGGTCTGATGTAGATGTTTTGACAGTTTAATTATCTCTAACTGGCAGCCAAAGCTTTTAGCAACATCAAACATGATTTATTCTCCAAACTTGTTTGGGCAGCTGTATCTGAACCTGAGTTCTTTCGGTGTATAGGTAGATGAATCGGAACAGAAACTTACCGTATCAGTGTTTGTGTTTTCATAACTCGAAAAGTCATTAGAGGGTAGGTGTATTTATAATAACATGTTTTTATAAATCGAGAAACGTTTATTGCCAAATGCACCACATTGATAATCAATTACATACCACTCTGTAGACGTTTTATCTAATGCATTATTATCAACTAACACTTTGATCAACTAAATGTCTCTCGCGTGAAGTTTTCATTTTAACAATCCCATCTATACTTGACAAAGTAAATGCTTAGCTTATTATGTACCTATTCCTTTAAATATAACGAAGTTAAGCTGAGAATAGATCAACTAAAACAATACACGAAACACATAAGTTATCAAATGATGTCATCATGGGGATAGTTATGGTTATCAAATTACATCTAACATATTTTACTCTAATCCCAATATAATAATCTACTAACCCGTAAACGACATTTAAGGATATTAAGGATAATATGCTGTATAAAAGTGTCCTTATCTATCAAAGTTGTTCTATTCTTCCACAATGCGATTTAAAGATATATATTTTTTAACGAATATAATAACAAGAAATTCGATAAGCATCACAAGCCATCAGCTAATATACCTGCCTTCCATGAAATTCGACTAAACACAATTAAAAATGCATAACACAACTCAATTGAAACTTCATACAAAGTACGAAACAAAATCAATAAGAAAACCAACAGTCTCAACAATGTGAATGGAGCTGTCGCGAGACTACAATAGTGGTCTTCAAACAGTACGAAATCAAATAAGCAAAAAGTCTTCTCAAAATGGTAATGATTCTGTTCAAGAGAGCCTTGAAAGTAACAAAACCATTCTTCAAAGTACACAGTACAAAACAGGATAACCACGAAGTCATCTAAAATGGTAATGATTCTGTTCAAGAGAGCCTTGAAAGTAACAAAAACATTATTCAAAGTACACAGTACAAAACAGGATAACCACGAAGTCATCTAAAATGGTAATGATTCTGTTCTGGAGACCATGAGACCGCAATAATGCTCTTCAAACACAGTACTTAGAACCAGATAGTTCTAAATTGTGAATAATTCTGTTTTGGGGATCCGTGAGACTGAAAAAACGGTCTTCAAATAAAGTACGACGAACCAGATAGTTCTAAAATGTGAATGATTTTGTCGTGAATACTGTAATCTTCTAACATTTAAATGATTCTGTTCTGAAGACACGTGACACTGCAATAACGGTCTTAAAACGCAGTACAAAGTCAGAAAACTAGATATTTCTAAAATGTAAATATTGCTGTTCCAAACACCCATGCGAATGCAATAATGGTCTTCAATCAGAGTACAACATTCGATAACCAGATAGTCTTCTAAAATGTTAATGATTCTGTTCCAGAGAGCCGCGAGACCGCCTACATCTACGCTATCTCTTCTGCCGGAGTCATGTACAGTGTGACGAGGTCGTGTGCCCGCGGTCAGCTGGACATGTGCGGTTGTGACAACAAGGTACGGAGACTCGCCACACACAACGAGTTCGAGTGGGGAGGATGCTCCGACAACGTCCGGTATGGACAACGGTTCTCAAAGGAATTCGTCGACTCGAATGAACGCAAAGCACATGAGTTTGGCCTCATGAATATGTGGAACAATGGTGCTGGCAGAAAGGTTAATATTTTCTTAATCATTTAAAGAAAATATCATTTAGATAGAAGATATTTTATGGATGTAAGATTTGTCATCATTATACAATTATCTAATGTCAGAGAAAAAATCCCATTTTAACATTCAACGTAATTGTTACTGGGATGTCCTCACATTTATCAATGTAGTTTTATCCTTTGCAATTTAGTATATCAGAACGACAACGAAACTTATACTTTATTCGTGGTGTACACTTTCCATAATTGTAAATTAATCTTTATTCATTTGCCAAATTGAACTTCCATAATGTCGTGTTACGAGAGGCCATTTTGATGATAAATCGCATTCATAATTGTATGTCTAAATTTCTTCCGCTCTAACAAAATTGCTTTCTGTTTCAGACGGTGAAAGACAACATGGAACTCATGTGCAAGTGTCACGGGGTCTCTGGTTCCTGTTCCGTCAAAATCTGCTGGCGAAAGATGAAATCATTTCGAGAAATAGGTTCCACTCTGAAAGAACGCTTTGATGGTGCAAGCATAGTCAGAGTGGACAGGAAAAAAATGAAGTTGAAAAGAATGAGCAAGAATCAAAAGAGACCGACGAAACGCGATCTAGTGTATCTGGAGGAGTCGCCAGACTTCTGTGACAAGAACCCAACGTACGGATCGTTGGGAACCCACGGGAGACAGTGCAACAAGACAAGCTTCGGACTTGATGGGTGCACATTAATGTGTTGTGGGAGGGGGTACTATACGCTCATCATTGAGGAGAAGGACGATTGTGACTGCAAGTTTTACTGGTGTTGCAGGGTAGAATGCAAGAAATGTACACGGACAGTTGAAATGCATTATTGTAACTGAAAACGTCAACACCACGTTTGCTTATGGTCCTGGGTGATCATTACGCCTTCGTATGGCTCCTAGGGGTTATCAACTCCTATGGGTAATGAGCGTGTTGACTCCTCGAGGAGGAGTGAGAGGATGACAGCTGTCCGAGGAAAGCTTGGAGTTTCAGTTTCTCTGTGCTATTGAAAGGATGATTGTGATTGGCTGAATATTCTGGTGCTCTGCTTATGACGTCATCATGTTGGGAGGAAACCTGAACACTAGAAACGTGTGTAGGTTGTACATGAAACATCGCTTCTGTTTGTTTACAGCACGCTTCTTGTGGGCGTTGTACGACTTGGGAGATTTCAAATTACGTTTCGAGAGCAGGAAATGATAGTTGATAACACAACATGTGTTTTAATATTAAATCAAGTGTACAATTATATTTGATAACCCAGTTTTCCACAAAAAGATTTATAATTCGAGAACGAATACTTTGGAAGGGACCGTTTTCTGTCTCTGCAAGCTTGTGCAAATAGAAAATAAGGTATTTATGTAATGATGCTTCTGACACATCAAAGGTTTCAAAAGGCGTTATCGGTTATCATGAATCATTTATTAAGGCTGTTTAAATTGATGGTATTTGATAAAAAAAAATTGAAAGTTTGTAATTTTCTATTCTTTTAAGTACTTCCTTTATTGAAACATATAATTTCTTATCATTATAATAAGGTAAATTTATTCATTTTATAAATATTTCACTTGCACATTGAAATCTTCATTCTTACTGGTAGAGAAGACACACGTTTTAAACGAGAACAGAAACTTGCTTTCACAAAACTGGGTAATAAAGCGATATCGTTGTTTTATTTAAGTATTTCTAACATTAGACCACGAGTTGTTATATAATTATAAAGTTACTGTACATAATGTGTATACATTTGTTTAAGTACAGGTAGAGTGTATATTGTGCTCTAGTATCCTCTGTATTCCATGTATGTGCCAGTAAGGTAGAATTCAGTATTTATTAAAAGTTATTGTTTATATGTATTCGTTTTTTTGGTAGATTACTTTCTTCAACACGTTGTGAATTTGTCAAAGAACTGAATATTGAATTTTAAGCAGTGTTCATTCACTCAATTGACTGGTCTTAAAAACTTAAAGATAGTTTAATCAATGTTTATTTTCAATATCATGTCTTCTTAATATTCATAAGTTTGCAAATTTTCAGATAAGACATCGATTTCCTACTGCATTTCTGTAATTAAACTATTATCTTGATACTGATGTCTTAAGTTTCTTTTATTTTAAAGAAAAAAGAAGGACATCCATATGAAATTTTAAATGCAAGAAAAGGATAACACGTTTTTATCACCTGCAGTAACTTATGGTACGTGAACATACAAATCTGAAAAACAACAAAATGATGCAAACGCGTTATTCTTTCTTACTTAAATATGGCATGTGTGATATCGTGCGAGTTAGATACCGATAACAATCGCGAATTTCATGAAAATGTTGTCAAACGGGACTGTGTTTCGTATTTTATTTATTACTCGCAGAATTATATCAAATAAAAAGAATAAAAATCGCGGAGATTGAGATTACCATTGCTGTCGCGCCGCTAACATTGTGACGTCATGTGACGTCAACCAGCACGCGATGTTATGACACGAAACGGCGGTAACTTCCACGGACGAGTAGTAAAAAGAATTATAATTTGTGGACAACTTGTAAAAGTGGTTACGAGAGTAGAGTTCACTTGAGTTAGGCTGTTGATAGTATACTTTGCATAGGAAGAACATAATTAAGTCAGATATACATGTATAAAAATGCATATATGATAATGATATTAATAATATCTGACACCTTCTGAGAAATGATCGTGACTATTTCAAAATATGTCAGTTTTACATTAAGGGGTTGGCCTCTTCCTATCAGTGGTTAAGTATTTTGATGGAAAGAAAGGAAAACGACAAGGCCCCCCCATCAGATGAAGTAAACAAAAGCGAGTCAGCCAGTGCGACTCCTCAAATACATTAAGTAAATATTTATCACAGGGGAATAATCTATTTCATTAATACGTGACTGTGTATCTTGACATGTGAAGATAAATGATATGAAATAAAGAGTTTTTGTCAATCTCCGCAAAACTTAGCCTCCCCTACACATTCGTTTTTTCAGTTATATTAGGTTATTTCTATGATAATAGGTAGAAATGGCTATATGTTATTTTAGAAATTGTTATTTTACGTTGTAATATTGTTATTTATTAGCATATATTTAAACCAAAAGACTTTCAATTAATTGAAATATTGAAATATTTGAAATGTTCTATACTTTGAAATTTTGTAATCATCTATTTTCTCTGAAACATTTTCAAAATTAACACGGCAAACCATTGACCGGGTCATGCATTTCCTTTTTAAAAACGTTCTTAACTGTTCTAATTAGAAATGAATTCCCAAGATTAGTTTCATAACAGTGACCTCGTATAAAAAAAGGCTCTAGAGCTGTTCCTAGTTTTTTCTCCATTTCATTGTCACTTATTAATCTCAATTTAAACAGCATCTGAAGATTTGTGAAGTGGCCATCTGAAGCTACACTATGACACAGGGCAGTGAGGACTAAATTGTTGTTACGCATTACGAGTAATTTGATCCCTTTCATTACCCTCTGAAAAATCTTGATGCAGTGAATTAGCCTAATTGATGGTTTTCTCCATAGTTTTGCATATTGCTGGCTTTGATGTGGAGTGATAGTGTGTTTGGGGACGATTCGTCATCGAGAAAGAAGATATTTGTTCAAGCAAAGTTAAAATGCATCTTTCTATTTGCTGAAAAAGCAATTAAAAGATGAAAGCACTTCATTGCTTTTCTTAGCGGCTGGGAATGATGAGTGCGGATTATAGAGATAACCTTAAAGTTAATATCGCACCAATTATTGAGATCACTCGACGTGATGTTAGGGAGGAGATGTATTCAGAAACTGTCACAAGGAGACCCCGCATCTCAACAGAACAACATCTAAGCTACCACGTTGGGGGTAATCCTCAAACATGCTTCTGTGCCACGACTCTCCGCTAGGGGGCGGTGTTCGGAAGGTCATGACCCTTCCGACGACGATGCCAATGGGAAGGCATCACGCACTGACATTCGATGAAAACATTGTTGAAAGGTTTTTCTTGGCGTAGGAACGCCCATCGTTTAATTAGCAACAAAACCTACATCTTCATCTGTCACTGGGCGATTCCATCATCACAATGGTACGTGTTCAGTGCGGTTTTAGTGAAGAGGGGACTAGATCCGGTGATTATGGGAGTCACCAGGTCAAAGCACAGAATCAGGTTAGATCTCAAAAAAAGAGATTGTCAAAACCTTGAGCGATTCTAATCATTTGACTAAAAAATATCATAAACGAAGAGATTGTTTTGAAACAAATCGTATTGAATCCCACACGAATACATGCAAAAGTTGATTTTGTAACTTAAACTACGAGATAATGTTCTTGAGCATATGTCATTACATACATTTTTGAAGAGTTGAATAACTGAATTCAAATGTGTGTTTGGCATTCTTAAAGATATTAAGATACGTCCAAATTGAAAGTAAAAATATATCCGAGGAATTTTCGCTACAATCTTTTCTCCTGATTTGATTTTAAATGATTGAGTGATCTTAAAGGTTACAAATCTTAACGCTTCATCCAAAGTCATGGTAGAGGCTATTCTTTGGACCAACGTTTCTACGTTTAAGATAGGTCAGAGGTATGTATGGCACCTATTGCAATAATTTCCTCATATTAAATAAATTATATAGTTTCAATACAAAGCACTGTTAACTATGTACTTAATCGTGCAGATTCAAACCCTCCATATGTTCCCCGTATGACCCGTCGTCCGACAAAAACTTTTCACATTTACAGAAATGCTCCATCCCCAAAGATGAAATTTGTGAAGAAGTATTTATTGACGTCACCAGTTGGCATAGAAATAAATCTTAAGAACATTATCATTGCAAACATTTGGTCCTGATCCCCTTCAAATATGGGCATGACAATGTCCAACGTCAAACCCACTTATAGAACCATTGATGCTGACATCTCCAAATTTTAGAACATCAGGACTCAGTAGTGAAATTGTCAATGTCCTACCCCTCGAAATGATGGCGTGGCAGGAGATGTCTATGTAAGTTAAACCTGTTTAAGAGTTTTAACTCTATATAAGGCGATAACATATTGTTGAATTTAATAAATACAATACTTGAAATCTAAGGTACTGACTCAAAACTACTAATATCTGCTTTGCGTTTCAAATGTCCATTTCAGGGCATAAGAGAATACATGTACTCGCTATAGTTTTCTCTTGATACATTTAAATTCTTAAGAAAAGGTTTACACTGACGAAGTCAATAAAGTATATAAAAATCGTAAAAGTGGGTTGTGCTGAACATGTAATGTGCGTAGCCTTTGAAAAAAATTAAATCGTTACAAAAATAAAGGTTGAAATAAAATTTTCATCTAAATATGTCTGTAACTTCACTTATGTGTGCATTCACATTATGAACACCGCTGTTGCATTAACCATAGCGGCTGCCTGTTTGGATTTTCATTGTGTATGCAAAATTTTAATATTTCCGACATTGGACTTCATGTTGCATTAAATACTTTCGTTTTTTTAAAGAATTATAACCCGCAAAGGTGCATATTTTCAGAATAACGAATATGGTAAATAAATATATTCATGATCTATATCTAAGAATACTTTGATGTGCGTTAGTGTCATTAAAACCTATTTGATACATCTTTAGACATCAAAGTATAACTTACTAACAGTTTCTGTGATTTTGCCTTCAACATGTTAGTAACCTTAGCAATAATAAATAATAATAAATAATAAATATTTTAGTACCGGATGAGATGCAGAGAACACGGCTCTATTTCTAATGTGAGAAATTATATAATTAGATATATATGTTCTTTTCGTATGCAATCCACTACGAGTCAAAGTTACTTAATTTCAACAAGCCTTATTAAGATAACGGCATTCATGGATGAGGCTTACAATCAAATAACACATATCTCACCAATTACATATGGTTCTCCGTTTATCAAATTGATTGTAATTTTCATTAAGACAACGCTGATCCAGCCACCGATTTTGAACAGCTTGGACACATTTTATTACCATCTTCTAATCTCAGTGGAACGTCTTTATATAAGCTGTAGGTAAAATGTCAAGTTCCTGTAACACCCTATCAGGTAACCACACGGTGTAGATTACAAGCCGGTGTTCCCAAAGAAACTGCCCTATGATAAGAAAGACCTGGAGGTCAACAGGCTAAGAGGGATTGCATTCGGAATAAGTTTTATTTCCTTTTCATGTGCATTGTACGACTGTTAGCACGATAGAGAATGACAGTGCTGGATCCTCCCTATGTGAGGATATAACACTTGGAAGCGCTATCGTTGGCTCTAACCTATAATGAGGTCCTTTGATGTTAAAGAGACACCCCATGTTTTTCATGAATTTTTCTTTGGCCTTTTACGTTCAAAAGTACCACATTTGCTACATGAAGTCAAACGATGTCAAAGGCTTGTATAGTCATCCTCAAATACCAAATTTATGTCAATTAATTGTTTCCAATGAAAAATCGAGCAACAGTGTTCGTGTGCAGTAGTCGACGTCTCATGACCCGTTGGTCTAATGAAAATCAATATTGGTCATATAACAATTAAACCCTCATTCTCTTCCAACAGAGGCAGCTCCGTCATAAATTCCAATACAACCTCTGTCTTATCACGAAGGTTTCTCGGGCCTCCAGGAGCTTCCCCTACCGGCACAATATTGCAACTTAAACTACCTGGCAATATTTCAGCCAATGAAAACAACGAATGCATGAATAACATGTTTGTTGTCACACAGGCCTGTGCAACGATACAGTCGCAAAATGAGGTGTTTGTGTTCTGTAAAGACGACCCAAAGTGCAAGGTGCATATTCAAATGAAGTTTAGCTTTAGGAAAACTTACGGAAATAACTTCGGCGATTTGAATGATAACTTTTCAAACGACGTCGCGAGAGAATGGGAGAGAATGGGAGAGAATATTAAAACCTATGGATTTCAAATTGTAATCTTGGTTCCCTTAGGTATCTTTCATAATATCGTTTTAGAGATGGAAGCATCAGACTCAGTACGTTGTCCAGTTGTCAATAACAAAAATCAAGATATATAATATTCATGTATATTGCCACAATACTGAAGTCCTTAATGATTAACATTTCAGTAAGAGTACGCACTTGAGGATGAAGTAATTCAACTTGCAATTGTTTGTATACATGACCTCAACACCACGAGAAGATTCAACTTTAAAGGGCCATTTCGTGAGTTGTTGGAGCCATGTATACCAAACTTAATCAATGGTGTCATTTGATCGCGAAGTATCGACTGTTACAAAAAAGACACATTTTAAAGCTCATTGGGGTTTTTTACATTGACAATATGAAGGTAGAACGTCGCAATTATTATCGAAAACCGGACAATGGCGCGCGTCAAATTGTCAAACGTAATTTTGGATACTTATCTAAAACAGCCAGGAGGGCAGTTAGGAGTTGATAGCGTTTGTTAGGTTATATAACTAGTATCCATGTATATTGGACGTGATATCTACACCTCTGTGCATTTTTAAGGCTGTTTTTAGATTTTAATGGAAAACCAGTATTTGTCATATTGTCTAGGTAAATAATATGTTATGAAAATCACGAGTGGCTCTTTAAGGTATCACGCCTCAACACAGACTGCACATTACATACATACATTCATAACATATATCTCAAAAATTGAATGGGTTCGACTATCTCTGATATCTCTTCCTTGACACATGCATGTGCAAACATGAACGTAATATGTAAAGAAATGTTGAACGTCTGTGAAGGAATGCTTTGTGGTTCTGATGCAAATGGGTTGAATCGAGTGAAGAACATAGTCGGTCAGTATTAATAAAGTGTAGACGATACTTTATTGTTTTCCTTATTATGTTACGAAAGCCTGATCTAATAAATAGAATTGATGAGAGAGAACTTTACCGGGCACATGGTGTTTAGAACGAAATTACGATCAAGTGTAGCGTATAATTATGCTAAAGAACGTGTCACTCAATTAATCTTCTCAATTTCAGTAAAGGCGATATGTTTTCCAGAAAGAATTTTCAATCTATACATTTTGACAGATGCTGCAAATATTTACTACCATAAGGTTTTGAAAACTTAAGTCGTAGTTTGAGGTTCTATAACTCGGATCTTATGAATTTTTTATGATAACCTCACCGTTTGCAAAATGTTAAAGTTTTATAAACCAAACACCTTTAACCTTTAAAACAGTCATAAAAACCGAAATGAATAAATAACGAATAACACTAAACAGTAATGTAAATTGAGATAAATAAACTGAATAAATGGAGAACTAATTCATATCTATAAAAAGTGAAAGAAGAATACAACACACACGATTTATATGGTAATGACATTATGAACACTGTATATATATATATATATATATATATATATATATATATATATATATATATATATATATATATGTATATATATATATATATATATATATATATATATATATATATATATATATATATATATATATATATAGCATATACTTGAATTAACTATCATAAATCTATTGAAAATGAAAGAACAATACCACAGGAGAATACATGATATATGTAATGAAATAATGTTCCACAGTGTAAGTTTTCCCCGTTTCCGGTTTAACCATTTCCACCTGTGATCACTGCACGAGGCAGGTGCCTGAACCTATCCTATCTATCTGCTTTTAGTCTTCTCTTGAACATGTTTCAAATCAATATTTTCTCTACGTAATGAAAACTCGAGGCGAACTATGAGAGCAGTGCAGTCTGCAAGTGATCACGTCTGTCTTGAGTTAGTGTCTTTCATGTCGGAGCCGATTCTCTTCATCAAGGCAATGTTGTAGGCAATTACATACGTTTTGAAATCAATTTGAACATCACGTACTGTTTTATGTGTGTTTTTGTATTTTCTAATTGAGGGAGAAGCTAACGTTCATTTAAGTGTATGAACCTCTCATATATTTTTTATCCATTGACAGATGAAGATATTAGTCCTGACTCTGTTTTACATGCGATTTGCTTATAAGCAGAACTGCATATAGCACATCAATGTCTTTCAAGGGTATGTGTTATGAAGAGATATTTATAAAATATGGTGTTTAAAAGCGTTATGTGGGAGTAAGGAATGCTTAGAATGCTGGTCTTTTTGCAAGAAATGACACATTGGATAAATACACTCTTCGTACAGCAACGTGTTATTAATTGTTCGTATAGGTAACGATGTATATACATTTTCTAACAGACATTATTTCTTATTTCCATAGTTAAACAATTAGGAAACCCAGTAAGTCGTATACTATTTCAGATAAACATATTGTCAGTATTTCAAAGAATGTTGCTCTTTCATTGGAATGATCTTCAGTGTGGTTGTATTTAACGTGACCGGTGATTCAAACTGAAAAAGGGTGAGTAAAGAAATAATAACATTTTGTCACACTTAGATACATTTCATACGACTACATCGTATAAGCTATTGACATATCTTAAGACAAACAAACTTAAATGAAAATGAATATAATGAAAAAAACATATTTTATATTTTTCAATACCTTGACTAAATAAAAGCAATTTCCTTAGACAGTACTTCTGACAGGAGGTACAAGAATCCTGGTGTTCAGTATTTCAGTCTATTGAGACGTGCGTGGTGCAATTCATTTGTCCTGAATACCGCTTCGACCTTACGTTAACCATTAAACACTTCCCTATGATTTTGCACAGACAAAGCGTTAGTTACCAAACACGTGTAACGTATTGGTTGTTGAATATTTTGGTGCTTTTGGGGGTACAAAGATACACATGTTTATCTCCCTATTGTTTTATATCACAACACACAGAAATCACGATCCATGTGGGTGGCATCCGTGCCCATAGGCTGAAACTAATGCTGTTGACGTTTATACCCTGTATGATACGAACCTGCATCTCTGTAACCCCTACAAGAAATCTACAGATAACCCTATCAGGACCAACCAATGGTTTTGTTCAACCTTCATTTTTACAGTATCTTTTTTTTAATGATGGAGTTCAACATATTGTTTCTATCGAAATCCAATTACAACAAAAACGATATATGGTTTCAAGTTCCATGGGCAATTATCGATACAAAAATGATACTTTTGCATCTAGCGTGGTCACATATAAAGAACTGGTTCATTTGTTTCTAATGATATGACAGGTATTTGGTATATTATTATTGTACATTAATTCAATTAAATTTTAAAGTTTTGAAAAATCTAATCAGTAAACTAAAATTATGAACTTTGCACCATGGCTATGCTAGTAAGTATTTTCATACAGCTGCATTCCGAACATTTGTTCAAATACCCAGGCATCTTAGTGCGAATCATTTTGGATGTCTTTGATGCACCGTAGCATTGCGAAAAGGAAGCGGATAATGTTTAATTTTCAATATAAAAGTGACGATCCATTGTTCTTTAACGCTATCGTATATCATACCCAACAGTAAACAGGAACAGTTTTGGCATTGAAGTAATAAATTTCGAAGTCATAAATTTCGAAAACACTAATTTTTAGTTTTCTCTAAAAACTCCTTTATATGTGATCAAGTCCTGTTTGTCAAATTGCACCAAGTCGTTGCGATTATTTTTATTTTTTTCTAAAAGTGTTGATATGGCATATTGTATTTCCAGAATTTGGAATTTCGGAAATATAATCCCTTTTGTCTATGTATTCATGCCAAGTTCGAATTTTTGCACAAGACACAAGGCGATCCCAAAAGAAGTTGACGAATGGCTATTTTACGATGAATGATCCTTTTTCAGTTTTGTTGAAATTATTTTTTGACGTCCAAACTAAACCCAAATTACAAGATATATGCAGCCCGATACAATGGTAAGTATACCAACTTTCTGTATGCAGTTGTACTTTAAACAAGATGAACAATCTGAATAGGAAGAATTTGAAGCACGTGCCTAGATAACGGTGGAAATAAACTTGAAAAAGATATGTTGATATGAATTCAGTATGAAGTTCACTCCCACTTTTTCAGTATATGTGTTAATGGGAAGTACATGCTTATGAGTTCAGTATTACGACAATAAAAAAAGTTGAGATTTCCGATCGAAAATCGGAATATAACGCGCGAAAATTTCTTAAAAATAATTTTGGAAACGTATTTACTGCAAACACAACGACAAACAAAGGTTGGCAGTGCCTAGAAGGTCTTTTAACTAATAAACATGTAAATGGGAAACATAATGTCGACCTCTTGACATTGAAATGACCGATTTTCGATAACAATTGAAAACAAGAAATATCTTAATTTGTCCATTCTTGGAACGAAGATGTAACTTGAGAAAGGCGATTTGAACTTATCTCATGGCATATTCTATTTTGAATCTTAGATAAGCTACATACAACATTTATGAAACATACTCTGTGTCACCTTAAGTATGTATTCCAAAGAATAACAGCATTACCATTGACGTTTAAATATATATATCGTATATAGGAAAGTGTCCTAAGAATAACAAGTACTAAAATGATTGCATGTAAACGTCTTAGCCAATTAACCATCCAATTTTCTATGCGATTGTCAGTAAATATCAACATTGTTGACATTGTTTAACAAGATGTCTATCAAGATGTTATGTATATCTTGGTGTGACATTTTGAAGGGTGAAGTATAATACAAACATGTTATGATATCATTTGATTTGATAGAGTCAATTTGTGCACGCCATTATAAGTGACACTATAATTACCTGAGAAGATTGCTTAAATAAAGGCTTGTCGTTAACTTGCTTTCTGGAATCCGCCCAAATGATACAGGGAATAAAATGATCAGTCACTGAACTACAAACGCTTCGTGGAATCTAGCTGTTTACTATAAAAACTCGCAGGATAAACAACGTTTCACTCGACGGGACGCTTTACTTTCTGTCTCGAACTTTCTTTCCGTCAAACAAACAAGTATCTCTTCATTTATATTTTACGTTTCGTTTTTCGTTCCGTCTCTGATCTTATGAGCCTAATGACGCTGCACTGTATTGAATAGTTGGCTGATCGGTTGCTGAATTTGACTGGCTTTAAACAGGTGGAGTTCTTCAGAGCTTCGCCCAATTAGTGCACGAGTTAAAACGCTTTGAAATAGTAAATAAACAACGAGGGGTGAATATTAGCCAGTTCTGTCTCCCAAACAAGATGAGGCTATCTTTCAAGCGAGATTGAGTAACTAGTTAGAGACTGATAGCCGGGGCCATTAATGACAAGCACGGCGCTCTACACCTTGTAACGCTAGATGTAGAGAAGATACATGAAGAAAGCAGTGGAATATATTTGTGCAGGAGCTAGAAGCTGCTCCAGTCTGGGAGTCATCGCCAGCTTCATGCATCTTTAGACAATCTTGAGAGTTTTCAAATGTTTCCATGAGATAGACTTGGACCAGGTTCAAGTTTCGATTTGGATATAGAAGAATGATAGAGTCTGAACTGAAACGCATCACTCAGAAGCACAGCGATGGGTCTGATAACTCGGGAAGTTATCGTGCACCGCTGACAGGTATAGTTGCCTCCGAGGGTCCATGTTCATACAAACACAATAGTCCCAATGTCAAAGCTCTGATGAAAGAACATATCTCGCCAGGTGGTCTACCCTGTTGCGAGCTCTGCGGTAACGGTTTCCGTATCAGTCATGTGCAATAGCTCATTATGACGTGTTAGGAGCTTGGAGCAGTAACTCTTTATGTTAACCGACGAAAATACTTAGCTACTGACGCTCTTGTTTCCCTTTCAATTTGAAATGTGATCAATTATCTGCAGGCAATTAAGCATCAGAAGAGAGGGGCATGCCGTTTATCAAGCAAAACGAGCATAAATCCTGTACGCTGCACAGTTTCATATGTGAAGGAGACTTAAAAATAGGAAACAATTTTCTCATAAACAGCGTTTAGGATGGGGGTAGTGATTTATCACGACCAGTTTTTATGGTTATAAAATATGATAGCTGTCTCATCCTTCCAAACTGTTCAAAATATGTTGGAAGAATTCCGTTGGTAATCTGGTGCAGAGAAAGGAAGGTAATGTACCTCTTATCAAAGCTGGAAGACAATCTTTCAGGGCTTTCCTTTACACATCTTGTCGATTAGTATCATGGACGAAAGACAACGAAAATCATTTAACTTTGCTGTGTTACAACTAAAAGTGACGTGGACGATGACACGCTTATATACACAAGAGTCCCTTGCCAAGAAGAAGAAATGCTTGGATTTACAATTTACAAAAGAACATTAATTGTTGATTATTGTTATTCAATTGATTGGTCTGACCACAAATAGTTCATTTCTTGTACCCAAAACATTGACATAGCTCTTAAAGGCATATTTTCCTATTTTAAGGTGAATTTGGAGACATCGAGGAATAGGAACAGACTAGAAAATAGTCATGATATATTAACAGATTTATTACCCCTTATTTCCCCGTTATCGTCAATGCAAAAAAATCAAAATGATACTGCTGAAACGGCTCATCTGGTACTGATAGATTTTAAAAGTAACTTATCACTTTTACCAGCCTACATAGAATGAACTAAGTCTTTATCAGAGCATATTTGTGTGTGCCTTAAAGGAATCCTTGTTTGTCTTTTGGTGTTTCTTTTGTTGTTTTATTTCTTTAGGCATCATTGGTTTTGAAATTATCTCTTACATTCATCTAATTTGTACTTTGTTACATTAAAAACATTTTGCTTATTATTGGAATGTTTATAACCATATCGTTTATTGTAATGATCTTTTTTAAAGTGACACAGATTATGTTTTATTATTTTTGTGTGGCTTAGATTATAGTGAAAATATCATTTTGTCTGGGTTAAACCTTAAATCGCTCCTTTAATTGAAAAGCAGCCATTTACATTATAGGAGGTCGAAATTCTGCGTCCAATATACATATATATTGGTTAAATTACCAGCTGTATACTGCCGTTTCCAAAATTACGTTTGAGTCATTGGCGCGCGCCATTGTCCGTTTTTTTAAATATATATCACAAATCACGACTTTAACCTGTTTATTGTCACTATACGGAACTAACAACCACTACTTCTTGATAAAATAACACCATATATGAAGTTTCTGACATATCTGACTCCAACAACATATATACTCTGTGCCCCTTTAGTTATCCTTTCTCTTATGTACATTATATCAAATAGAGGACTAATATGCATTAATTTGCTTTTACCGTAGCTCATCTTCGCAGAGTTCTATTTCGTTTGAAAACTTGTTCGCCTTTCACTATAAATTAAATGTTCAATACTATTCCTTTAGTTAGATTTCTGAATGCAATATTGCTCATTTGAATTATCTTTATTAAAGTTATCTATTTGGAGTAATGATACACGTTTTCAGACAGTTATCACAAAGGTACAATGTACATAACTCGGTACCTGTATACTTATAGTCGTTAACAGGAGCGTGTGAGCTGCATGTTTTAACTATATATCTGACGTAACAATCTGACTCGCTTAAAGCAACCCACTTTTAGAATACCTAAATGGAGAAAATCTTTCATCAAGAATGTATATGCGCAAACACAAGAAAACCAGTTTTCGATCCTGCTCAGTGACTATGTAAAATAGGAAGCGTAGATACACACCGATACTCATTCTGCAAGTCCAGACTGTAACAATACACATCAAGACAAAGAGATAAGGATTTAGAGAGCAGTTGTAATCATAATAATCAAATAATCATCTACATGTATGTATGAACGATGTTTGCAATTGTAAAGCAAGTTCAGGATCCTTATGCCATAACATGAAACAAAGAACAAACTGCATTAACATTAAATCCTTGAATAACCTTCGAGCAATAATCATAAGATCTTCTTTGTTAGCACTTCCTGTATATTAGTTGTATATTAAAAAACGTTCATTGACTGTTACCGGACGTTAAGTTATAGCTTTAAGACAAAAGTGAAGCCGCCTGGGGCCCTGCTTGTGATTGCAATGTTACCTGTCATCTACAGCTGCATACCAAAAGTTTGTTCACATACCTGCATATCCTGGTGCAAATGTCATATAATTTGGCATGTCTTTGAGGCCACGTAACATTGCGGAAAAAAATCGCATAACTTTAAATTTTCAATACAGAAGAGAATATCCAATGCATCTTAACGCAATCGTATGCCATCGTATCTAGTTAACCGTAATTGTTTTTGGCAGGTCACTGAAGTGACAAGGGGTCAAAATTTCGAAAATGTGACTTCTGTTTATTTGATCATGCCAAAATTCGAATTTTTGCACGAGAGACTAGACAATCTCACAATACGTTCAAGAATGGCTATTTTACACATTGACAATGAAAGATGCTTTGTCGGTTCTGCTGAAGTTATTTTATTGACGTTCAAACCAAACCCTAATTACATGATATTTGCACTAAGATACAGTAGTAAGTGTACAAACTTTTGATATGCAGCTGTATGCACATTACTGGTTCTAGGAACTGAACTCCAATTGTTGTCTTTTAAAATTAAATTTTGTCTAAATGCGTCTTGCCATGATTCCCTCCACACTTCTAAGAAATGATTTCCCTGAATATTTTGAGTAACTGGCAAACAGTTGCGTGTTAATTCTTAACAAGTGTAGTCTTTATTTGAAGAAATAATCCTACGTAACACCCCACCAAGTCGCACTGACATATATTCATGTATCTTGTTTGAAACACGCGGGAAATATTTGCAAAGAGGGAACAAAAACAAAAAGATGTATTTCTTGCATTCTGTGTACCAGCGGGAAAACAATGTAAAAATCGGTTTAATATTTGGTCTGGATGTGGAATGTTGCAGGAATACGATACTGATTTCAAGCAGACTGGGAATGTGGAGCGAGGTGGCGGGCCAATGAAGCGAACACACGCCTGTAACATGGAGCTCCTTCCAGCTTCATGCACACCAACAGTTGCCCCTGTGGCGCTTCACAGCACTTCTCGTTTGAGACGAGACGAAGCGAGATGAGACGAGATGAAGGGGTAGGGGAAACAGGTGAGTCAACAGAAACATCACGAGGCGATCAGCAGATACGTATCTACCCCGCCCGCTAGTCATCAACAACCCCCAGGGGATCAAGGGGGACCGAGAGGGGCAGCGTTTCCCCCTCAAACTTCTCAAAGTAGAACCTGGTTTGATGAAAATGGCTGACTGTAAGAAATTCTATACTTGATGCAGAATATTTAACAATGGGCATCTTGTCTGAGGATGAAATATCAAGTATTACTTGTCTTGGTACAGAAAGTTGGCTATAAGAGATTCTTGACCTGATCCATAATGTCAGAAACATATTCCCCTCTCAGCACTGGTGAATGTTCAAGTGGGGCCATTTAGGTTTAGTGGCTTAATTGTTCGTAGTTTCTCAGGGGCCATTGCGCGTTGTTCATACTGATTCTACCATTATCTAAAATCATATATACTGCCAATGAACAGTACCGTTCTGCCATTGAATACGCTCTTCATAAATACGAGTTTCTAATTATAACTATGCCACTTCGTTCAATTTTAAAGATATGATCAACATTTGTGGATTATGTCATACTGCCTGTCTGACAGTAATAACATAATATAGAACTTTCGATCTATATTTATTCAGATTGCATGTAAGCAGACTTGCATTGGTACGTTCCCCTATTGGTTACAAGGATTTAAATAGATCGTCTATACACGTCCTTAGTAACAATTATGTAATAAAATTGCTCAATATTGGTAACCATATTGTTATAATTTGCTACGTTGTATGATATAATAACTCTGCCAATGCGTAATGAAGATTTCCTTCCTTGCGCATCGTGGTCGATTTTCAGACAATCCTTTTCTGAGGATGTCAACTTTATAATGTCGAGTATGTATCTTATCATAAATTATGTAGCATTAAAAAAAGGGATATACATGTCATGGTAAAGTTAAGTTGTGCGCACAAAAGGTTGCGCGCGGAGAATATAGTTTTTAAAACTTAATCTTGTCATCTTATAAGTTTATTTCTACTAGGTCCATATGTAAGATGAAATAATCATCTACATGTATGTATGAACGATGTTTGCAATTGTAAAGCAAGTTCAGGATCCTTATGCCATAACATGAAACAAAGAACAAACTGCAAAAACATTAAATCCTGGAATAACCTTAATAATCATAGGTTCTTTTTGTTAGCATTTCCTGTATATTAGCCACTACTACAAACAATATAAGCGACGATTACCCCAATGGAAATAACTTATTTTATATTAGATGAACACAATTAAAAAAAAGATGGTTTATACATTTCATACACGTAAATATGATATAGCTTCGAAATAATAAGTGTACGCCTTGAATTATTGCTCGCCTTGAATAATCGCCGTGTAAGACCGTTGTTTGAAATTAATGATCGTCGTGCTACCATTCAAAGATTTACGCCATTTTAATAATCTAGTGTGTAAATTAGTTGTATATATATAAAAAATGATAATATTTAATGTCCTTTGACCAAGAAAATGATGTATCGCTTTAGGTTAATTAGTTTGCTAAATTGATTAAGATGGGGAAAATTCATAAGACTTTCAAATATTAATTTTCTGAATAATTCTTTCAAAGGTTATATAGACACGTTTCATTCAATGATTTAATTCGGATAGTTGAAAGCCGTCAATATACGGTTATACCAAACAGAGAAACAGAATTATTAATAAACTGAACAAGCAATGTTATTTCACCAAAAACGTTTTTGTATCAACAACGAAAATATAAACATCCTTGACAGGGTCTTTATCCTAAATGCGATATATGTTCATCATAACTCGAAATATTCTCTTACATTTGCCTTTTAAGACACCTGTTGTGCTTAGAACCGTGTTCATGTCAAAGCGTACCACTCAACCATCTCATGTGGAAATATATTCATATAGCGCTATCCTTCACCCACATTTGGCTGATATGTGGGTAAACTGCTAGTGCGTTCAATGCTGTCGATGTCGCCTCACTCTGAGTACGAGGGTGATGGTTCGAATCCATGAAAGGAGTCAACCCGAAAACATGCTCGGCGTACTCTTGCAATGTTAAAATACCTGTATAAACTCAACCACTGTCAATATTGCCAATTATTTGTTTTTATTTCTCATTCAATTGATACGTCGCATCTGACCACTTAATTTTAAAAAGCCAAATTTGGTATTTCACAATACCCGTACCATTTATTGTCGAGACCTCGTTATGATGTCGAAGTAATTCAACGAATACTAGTTTCAGGTGTGTTTCAGACTGTTTATTATAAAAATTTATAATGATCATGAAATGCAAATATTAAGGTGATTATAAAAATTTAACAAATGTAAATGCTTACTTACTCTCTAATAGATTCGATATTATAAAACGTTAATTTGTTTTTAACCTCAAGCGGCATCACCTCACAAGCAACAAGAAGCGATTTTAAGTACGCTTCCCTTTACATTTTACAGGATGACCTTACTTATTTGGACTTGTCCTGTATATGCTTGAAACATACCATTAGGGCTTCACATTCTCAATCACACGGGGCAAAATATGTATCTATTAGTCGTATAATACCGCAAGCACAACATTATACTCGCACAAGTCACTGGTTGATTTAGGCCTTGCTGTGTTGCGCAAGAATGTTTTGTTGGAGTTCAGCGCTCTCACTGGCGATTAGTTGAAACCTCTGATATTTCTGATTGGATTCTTTAGATTGGGCGCAGTTCGCTGGAGAGCTGACACAGAAAAGGAACGACGTTCATAAAGGGTAATATTTTCCAGTGATTGAGACTTTAGCGGTCTTGCGGGGGAATTTGGGTAAACTATTAGTTTATCTAAACGAATCATGATATATATCCAGTCTTGATATACGGTTATGAAGTTGATGCAACCTGCACTTAAATATCCGGTATTTACTCGCGACCTTTATCCCTGTAATCATAAAATACAAATTTCTAATAACCATTGAGTTGAGGCTAAGAAAGATAAAATGAGCATTGTTTTTAGATTGATTGATTTCTGCTCCGGAAACGAATCTATCCCTGTATCGAGTCCTAAATATAGTATAGTCATGGAAACGAAATGAAAATTACAGAATTCTAAAATATCAAAAGGCATCCCTCCAGGAGGGAATGCATTTGCAAAGATTCAGAAAGATATAAAGAGCGGTTTTGGTGTTCTGCTGCCACAACGAGTCTATCCCGTATACAGTCCTAATTCAACACATTTTCATGCAAACGAATAAAAACTCAGAATTCTGAAAATATCAAAAGACACCACTTCAGTAGATTGGTAACACTCATGCAAAGTTTCAGAAAGTGTGATGATGGATTCTGGAGTTCTGCATGGGAAACAAAGCTAACCCTGTATAGAGTTCAAATTCAACACATTTCCTTGGAACTGAAACAAATTAAATATTTTATCTAAAGGCAGCACTCCAGTAGTTGGGTAATACACATGCAAAGTTTCAGAAAGATCTGATGAACTGATTCCGAGTTCTGCTCCGGAAACGAAATGATAACGGACGGGCGGACTGGCGGACAGGGCGACGACTATATCCCACGGTATAACAAACCGGTGGAATAATAAATGATCCATTCTTTTTCCTACACATGATACAGATTTTCACAGGTAACCCTCTAACAAATGGGCCATATTTCTCGGCTTTGTCAATCCCCTACGG
The DNA here is from genome assembly GCA_921293015.1 of Phorcus lineatus. Classification (NCBI taxonomy): domain Eukaryota; kingdom Metazoa; phylum Mollusca; class Gastropoda; order Trochida; family Trochidae; genus Phorcus; species Phorcus lineatus. Next base: position 54,611,690 of record OV121081.1, read on the forward strand.
TAACATGGGCAACACAGATACTTTCCTTATTATTATAAAATCAAATATCGTTTTACATCTCTCAAAGCCGTCTGTCATGAAAATAACACTGAGGTATCTACCAATGCACTGAAAGCACTTCCGCCTTAACATATCAAGAAAAACAAGTCTGACTATGGTCTGACGACGCGACGACGATTAGATGGAATCGGGATTAAGGTGTGAGAACGATCGTTCTCTATCTGTTATCACTAATCTTCATTTTAGCTGCTGACTGCTGTACAACTTCCAGCATGAGAGTTTGAGATAAATCCGTGAAGTCCGAACACAGGGAGACGGAAGCGAAGTTGGAAGCGATGAACTCCATACAAATGTCAATGATGTCATCTGAAATCAAACAACACCTTCAATATTTTACCACATTGTGTCGATTTATGTTTCAAAAAATATTTACAAGATTTGATTATGGAAACTATATTTCCTTAAAAGACCAGCCTTAAAACATCACTAAGAGGTTAAAAAACACAAGGAACCTCTTTAAGCCATTAATTTAATTAAAGTTTCAACTTTGTACCAAGATACGAGTACCCTCGCCCGTGGGCTGCCTACATGAGATCTCGCCCATAGGAGAGAGAAAATTAAAAAAAAGTGGTATAAGAAAGTTTAAAAGGGGTTTGGAAAAATGTCATAATGTTTAATCACCAGACTCGAATGGTTTGAATAAAATTAGATATAACCTTCTTGGTCTTGGTCTTAATTATCAAATCGAAAGATTATACCAAGCTCTAATCATACCAGTTATGGACAGAAATCATTCAGTTATGCTGCTCCCCGACTTTGGAATCAACTTCCTCATGTCCTCAAGATATCGCCTTCATTGACTGTTTTTAAATCAAAACTCAAAACTTATCTTTTTTCAAGCTATTATTCCTAGATTTTTCCCACCGGAATTATCTGACTTTGTGTACTATATTTATTCATATGTTATAACTCATACTTTTCTCTTTGATTTTATTCATGCCAATACTTCACATCATTACCCTTTATTCTAACATGTATATGCGCTTTGAGCATGCACCTTGTGTATGGATATAGCGCTTTATAAATACTCATTATTATTATTATTATTATTATTATATCAAATCGAAAGATTATATAAGAAAAAATGTGGTCATGATTAATTTCAGAGAGTTTAACAGAATGTCCCTTTCAGATACAATCATTGCATGATTGAGCTTCATTTGCATTTCGTGTTTCGAAATAAACTATCTGAGCATACCTGATTTCGATCCCATCTCTGCTGCGCAAACATAGGTAGATATGACATTGTCAACTGTGAGTCGATCATCAATCGTCCACAGACAATACATCTGAAGCGCGACCATTTCAAGGCTTCGTGCACCTGGAGAGAAACATGACATCAAGTAAAACTAAACATGCAACCTTTCAAATGCAAGTTTATGTTGTTTTGCACGGATTTTCGCACTCAAATTGGCTATTTAAGGGCATATGTGGACATATGCATTCATTTTAGCTTTGTGTTGATAAAATAAAATACGTATTATTCTTTTCAATTAACCGGTACTCAATAATGAATAAGTTAAGGTGACTGGAATCGCAAAGTGTTGTAAAATATCTTAGGTTCTGGTTGTGCACAATTCGTAAATACTGATTGTTGAAAACGGCTGAGCATATGCCTAAAACAAATTTGAACCGAAAAACGTGTTATAGTGCCTCTATGGCAACTCTGCATTTAATACTTCCGGTCTTTTAATATGTACTTTATTCCATGAATATTTGCATATTTTTCAAATATCTTATATTGTTGATTACTTGAGTGAGGGTTGTTAGTAATGTCAAGAGATATGCATTATCTGTGCAATACCTATATTTACGAAATATCGGTATGCACGAGTGAATATGAGTATAAACGAGAAAGACAACCAAACGTTATTAAATTTGGTCAATATAGGCGATTGCTTGAATGTGTTTTCTCAAGTTTAATGTTTTATCTAATGTAATCTTAAACATAAATATACAGTTTTATTGTAGAATACTCAAGTCTTTAGTAGATCCTGTGACATTGCAAAACTCATATTGATCTGTGTAATGCTCATGTAAACAAAAAAGGGTTACCTCTCCACACTTCAACTAAACAGCGAGGAGCGAAGTCTTGAGGGATGGATCCACTGTAGATGTAGTGCATTACGCCAAGGAGACTCCTTTGGCTAAATTCTTCCATTGAAAAATAAGTCTGAAGAAAGATGAAAATAATTTAAGACCCCGTAAACATTGTAAAAGTAATCTGTCTTGTGTAAAATATGGGATCTGAATGTTGAATTTACAAAAGACTTAACAACACCTTTTACCGGAAGTAATTGTCACAAAATGACATGAAAAATATCAAATTAATTGGAATATTGAAGATTAAAGAAAATTTAACATCTATGCATAGATCAGAGAAACAGTGACCACCATGTTTTATCATTTCTAACTGTTTTCGTTTGGTAGCGACATCTAAAACCATTTTCAATATATACTTTAAAACAATAACTTCGTTGCTACCGTGACATCGGATTTACTCAAGTCAAGTCAAGTTTATTGTATTCGAGGCCTCCGGCCCATATACAGTTTACAGAGTTTACATAAGGTTTGAATAAATGACAATGTATAATTATGTGTTTAACAATTCGTCTCTTAACTTATAAGCATATTTTATATACAAAGACAAATTTTTAATATTTTGTTCATCACATGATGATACTAATGACCTAAAGGCTACTTCCGGGGATTTTGACAGGTAATAATCAGGTAAAAATTTCTTTCGGATTTCATCATATGGTTTACAGATAAACATGAAATGGATTTCGTTTTCAACTGCATCTTTACATAATGGAAAGAGTCTTTGGTTTCTTTCTATTGACATCTTTCTTCCCTCATTCACCATTAACTTCAATAATCCTAGTCTAAATTTAATCAGGCTACACCTTAAATCTTTACATGTAAGTATCGATAGATATTTTTTTTCTGGCTGAAGTAGATCGACTTGGCTCTGCATCTTTTAAGTGTACGCTGGTACAATAAATGAAGATCACAAAGTGATTGGAACAGGGACAGAGCATGTTGCTGGAGTCAAATATATATATATAAATGTATAAGTGATGTTATGTTATCAAGAAGTAATGGTTGTTTTTAAAAAGTACCACTTTGTGGCTCTCAGTTCAGTATAATGACCATAATGAGATTAAATCGTGATTTAAGATCGAAAACCGGACATTGGCGCGCACTAATGATTCAAAGGTAATTAAGGAAACTTATTAATAGCAGGTACAAAGACAAAAATGAAGTTGTAGTGTCTAGGAGGTTAATTAAATAATATTCATGTACATGATACGTCTAATTTCGACATTTTAATAATTATATGACCGTTTTTTCATTGAAAACAAGCTTAACATGCAGGTATTCAAAATGTTTTCTTGAGATACGCGGCTGATAACTTTGTTATGCAGATGTTTAACAGGATCTTTCATTGCCGTAGATCGATAAGCAAATGTTTCTCAAGATTCCAGTCTTTAGTTCTTAACTTTTTCTATTTAATATATTTCGTTCGGACGAACCTTCTATCGATGCCAAACTATATAATAAGGAAAATATCAATTCTGTATTGAAAGCGCATTAAGTGTTGCTTTTATACAGTGAAGAGCAAAAGAAAGTAACCATTGTTGTTTTTATTATTTGTTGGGTTTTGTTTGTTAAATGCAGTAACTGACTTGGAATTAAATAGAAAATATATAGACCGTAACCCAGTGAAGTGGAGAGTGGAGTGGAAATACAGCGAATTTGGTCCAAAAAGCCAGGAAAGTAAGAACTTAATTGCGACTACGATCGCCTGACCATCAAACGCAGTTTGACCGACTTAGCGGAAATGACCATCCTGCTAACAAGTCCCGCAATGGACGGCCAGACGTCGTAGCTTCTGTGCAGAGGCTTACGTTACAAAAAATCATCCGACCAAAATGTTCATATTAACGAGAGAAAGTCCTGGATATGGTATCTATGCTTAGTGACTAATCCCCGTTATCCAATGCAATTTCAAAGAATCAGAAATCAAAAGTATCCTTGAAAATAGCATTGAAATAAACATTGCTGACTACACTAGAAGTTGGTTTGCCTTGAAGCTAAACTAGAGAAAATTGTCTAACATTATGTCAATCAATGTGTAGTGATATAACTTTCTTACAAGTGAGTCTACCTACACGTTCATTACCCAAATGACGCAGTATTTTTATGTAGTATAATTCGCATTAAATAATAATAACAACCTTTGAAGTGTCGAGAAGTTTTTCCTTGAGATTTTCCGAACGAACAGATAGGATGGCTCGGTGGGCACGCACATCACCGCCCTTGGCGCTTAACAACACGTCGCTTGTCGCCTTGTCATTTACCAGTTTGCGCAGGTCAGCTGACAGACAAGGCAGCGCTTCCGGTACCTCTGCATCTATATAATGTCATCATGTTTTCAGGGTGAGGTTTAATGCTGTACAATTATATCAAGAATCAATATTAATTGAAATTATCAAACTTCATTATTTTATTGCGTTCACTCTAAAATGGCCACCTGCGCTTTTCTCTTTACACATCACACGTTTATCTACGATTATCGAAAATCGGATTGCGTTGAGAGGGTTTTCACCGTCAAAAATATATGCAATGCATAAACTTTAATAAAGGGGGCACTTTCGAAAAGATTTTGCATCCAAAACGTCTTACAAGCATGTAAAAAGCATTTTCAAAAATAAGAAATTTAACACTATCAATAATAATTGTTCTTTCAATGTAGTTGGAATAATTCTGATTGTGGGATCAAATCATACCAAGTTTGAGTCTGGTGCCCACAAGTTGTACAGCGTCAATTTCCACCCAGGTGCCTGAACACGTACAGTCTATATCTAGTCGCACTGCACGCGTTCTGTAGGACGGTCTCTGAAAGTAAAGTTATTTATACCAGTCAAAATATAGTGAGATCCGTTCACTTTTGATTTTTCTAACCTTGTTTGAAAACCAATTAATGAAGTTCAAAGCTACAGGTTTCGACGTATTTCGGGCTTGTATGAGGAGAGTGAGGTTTTATCATGCTATGTCCGGGTTGTGAGTTTACAACTGCATGTTGAACAATTCTCTATATTTAATATTCCAACGTAACTTCACTGACAAGTGGCACAAGGCTATAAAAGCAGAATCATGATTGGTTGCAGTTAAAGTTAGTTTTACAATGAACGACGTTGTCAGCCACCCAATTTGAAAGTCTTCATAGTTAATACATGCATACTTTAAGAACAAAATCAATATCGTTTTATTTTGGCGAAAGGGGTTCTCCCTACAGTGAAAAGTTTCATTTAACAAACACTTGCTCCACACCTGTATATTGGGAGAGAAGATCCTGCTTGTATTGAGATTCTGCACCGTGTCTGTGCTCCACACAGCGTCCCACTCCCCCCGGGGGCTCCTCACACACACCCTCCTGACTCCCCCACTGTGGTATGTCTCGTAGATGTTGATGGCGGACACGTACACTGACGTCTCAAACTCAACCTGACAATTTCATTAGATTTAACACAGTTATTAGGTTGAAATAACGACCACTGACTGAGTAATTTTCTGTTACAACAATTGAGCGATCAGCGAGATGGTTGTTAAAGATATTCAGGAGGTCGAGGTTATTAATTAACATACACCAGATTGTTTGGTTCATATTAATTTGTATTTGAAAATATTTTATAACATATAAATAAGTAAATGAACATGTTGAAAAGTTGTTGTAGTGGTGTAATGTTTGAGTGAACCTGCCTTAAAACATTGCTTCAATTTCATTTGCACGTATATAACGCAATGAGGCTTATTTTCAGACCGTTGTTGAGAAGAAAGTCCCTGATAGAATTAGTTCGAATCCCGCTATAGTAATTTTTTACAAACTTTTATTCCTCGGAATGCGGTCGATTTTAATCAATCTGACAAAGAAAATATCCTGGCCCGGTTTGACTGTTTGAGTCTCCTGTTTACTTCGATAACCACAATCTTGCACTGAAACTAAATCATTTGAAACAATTCCTAAACTAACAACACAGAAATTGTGTTTGATAATAAATAGTGTTTGATTTTCCTGAAATTTAAGCCACTCTTAAGTCGATGAAATGTATCTCATTTGTATCAGGAAATACTTGTAGCTACACCGGCGTTGTCCATTTCCGCTTGTGATGCACAGAACATCGAAATCTGCCATATTTTCACATCTTATTATTTTTTATTTTCCCGGATCTACAACCCATAGTGCATTTTATAAGAAACATGCAATCTAATTATTCATCAAAGCAAGCTTGGGTCTCAATCACCACAATGAGTTATCGTTAGACACTTTGTAATAACATAAAAACAATGATAATACATCCACACAGCTTGATAGAGATAACAATAATAAGTAAAAAAAACTCACTTCAATGAATTGGTTTCCATCAATGACCCCCGGGGCCCAGGCTCCCTGAATGTCCCCATATTGGGGGAAGACTTTGGGGGCACCAACCACCGCCTCCCCAGCCCACCTGTGAGTGAGAAGACATGTCTAACGAGTTCTTGACGATTAATATATACAATGATGGTTTACTTTTGATTCATAAGTATTTTTTACGCAACAGGTCAAGGGAAGCGCTTTATCAAAAGACTACATGTATCTTATTTAGTAGTAATATATAAGTTAGAATATCTAAGTAATATTTAATTATGAAAAGAAAGAGCAATTTTAAGGAATTAAACGTGACAATATCTGTTTTGATTTTTTTAAATTTAAAGATTACTTTCCAAAAGATTTTATGGCCAAGCGACTCCAGTTTTCTGGATTATAGCGCTTACTATATACCTAACGTATCATCGACATTGTTTCCATGTATTCAAGAGCACACATATGATATATATCCATATATAGAGATCCATACCAGTGACGTTTTGCCTTGCTTTAATTTTAGAAATAGACAACACCGATAACCGAGAAAAATTAGAAAATAGTATCGTTCACAACGGTGTGATATTTAATTTCAAGGATACATATTTGATTCGTTTAATATCATGTACATGAATATAAACCGTGAGTTACCTCCCTTGCTGAACAGGAAGCGAAACGTAAACAAATGATTGGGGAAATGATTTACAATTTTTAAATCATGTATAAACTCAAGATTGGATAGTTGTAATAGCATGTAATGTTATGAACCCTACTTTACAAATATTGGTCTATACCAAGTTGTGTCACTGACATCTTCGATTGAAAAATATCAACTATAACCAATATTGACTCACCCACAGCTGTCGTACTGCGAGGAAGCTCCTAGCAATCTTGATGCCCACTGTTCAATTTTACCCATGGACGACATCGTTGAATTAGATCTCAATACCTTTCAGTTTGAGTATCTTCATGTATACAAATACAACTAACAGCAATATTTACAATGTTTTGATCCGTTGGTGTTGGAGACGTGTAGGCTGAGATAGCCTACCTGAGTCGCTGACCTATGACTTATCGTTAGGCTAATTCTCTGTACTACGGTAATTCACTGTACGTATTTACATATAGCATGTTATGCATCAACATAGGGCAACCTCTCTCTCTCTCTCTCTCTCTCTCTCTCTCTCTCTCTCTCTCTCTCTCTCTCTCTCTCTCTCTCTCTCTCTCTCTCTCTCTCTCTCTCTCTCTCTCTCTCTCTCTCAAAGATACTTTTATGAACAATCGCGACCATGTTATTTGCATGTGCTGTCATCTCTGCTAATTAAACACTCTGAATTTAATGATGACGACGATGATGATGATGATAACAATGGTGCTGAGGATTATGATGAAGATGATGATGACTATGGCAACGACAACGATGATGAAGATCATGACAATGATGATTGAATAACGTTATGATAAATTCTTGAACGACAATCATTTAATTCATTTAAGGATATCTATGCCATGTTAATGCGTGTTAACTGCATATGAATACCGCAGTCACCACAAGCTAAGATCTTAACGTACCGTGTTATCATTTATCATTAAGCCGAATAGCATGAAGCCGAGATGCCACCATCTCTCTCCACTGAATGAAATCCAGAAATTATTACTCGCCTACCGAGTATATCGTTACATCATGAATGTTATGAAATTAATCAACAAGATGCGAGGAATTTCGGTTTAACTGCCTCGAGGATGTTTTTCAAATCGATTAATGAAAAAGACATTAACTTGTTTCATCAATAATGTTCAATCATTAATTATTTCTTCTTTAATCTGTACTTTTCTAAAAAGAATAGCTATATTGAATATGAATTAGTAAAAACAATCATGTCCAGCTTGATTGTATCCAATAGTTGAATGTGTGGTCTAAGGGAAATAATTTTTCAATAAAGGTAAATATTATCCCCCTTAAACCACGGAGATCCTCAAATAACGTACACTCATTGTTATGATATATCGCTAACTGAAATAGGAAAGTTTCAATAATATTTGTCACCACAGTACATTGAAGATATTTCGGTATTCCGTTGTTTATTTAGAAAAAAATAGAAACCATTTTAAAGCGCAAACGTGCATAGGTTGTATCAAATATTCCATCTGTGGTCTAAGGGAGGTAATTCTAACTTTATTACCTCCCTTAGACCATGCGTAAACCCTTATCGATATTATTCATTGGCACCGATCTTTCAACAAATGAAAACAAGAAGAAGGGCAGTAGGTCAGCACCTGCAGCACTTAGTGAGAGATTCGCCAAGTCTTTTGAATAAAAAAGATAAATCAAAACTAAAAAAAATACATCCAAAAACTTGTTTAGGAAGGGACATAACTCGTGTAAGATTAAATGACATTGGTTCTACGATTGTTTTAAGAAGTTCGCTTAGAAAAAAACGGGCCAAATATGTGTCATATAAAACTTAAATTTGACACATAAGTTAATTATTGCCTGTACCAATTTAAGGAAAAAAGGTCCTACTTGTTTAATATTATGTGAAATAATATTCAAGTTTTTCAGGCAATGACAATGTTACTTGTAATTACTTCTATTGCTTACTTATAGGAAAATATAGGGTATATACTTGTTAATATTTACCAGTGTCGTTGAAATTTTATTACAAACGATTGTTTCCTTTCCATGCACAAATATAAATGAGTTTAACAAAAAAAAAAAGACAAAAAGAAAAGGTGGACGGGGTTAACAAAGAATGGGAAATACTGTATTCAAATATTAAAATTCATTATATTGACAAAAACTTGATTTATATGTATATGAAATTATAAGATTTGAAACGATGATAAAAGATTAGATAAACGCAAAATACACAAAAGCCCATAACATTTTAAAATATGGTATTTTATCAGTTGAATTTACCATAGTGATAAGTTCATGTATTTTTCAAAGAATGTAAAGTTACAATGTTTAAGGTATAATTTAATTTTTTTTTATTTAACTCTCCATGTTTAGATATTGACTGAGTAACATTTTCTCGTTTTCTTGTCCCTTTTTCCTTTTCATTTAATATTAAGAATTGGGAATTTTATGTACTAAAATGACATGTTGTTACTTAATGAACACTATAGAAAGGATGAACCATAGTTTGAAAATTAATTACCAAATTTGGATTAAAATACCTGCCAAGAGAGATTACCCGAGTCTCATGTGACCTAATTTTATTTTAGTGTGACGTGATTGTGACATATAATATTGATATATGCAATAACATATATCAATATCACTTCTAGATCAGCCCAAATATCCAGATGTAGATTCATTAACCAAATGATTCCCGCAAATCCAAATTCAATCAATTTCAACTGAAAACTAAAATCAAATTATTTGAAAAAAAATAATTACCCTCACAAAGTGGTTATTTGTCAGAAGACACATGTAATTGACCTTTTTAGTCGCACTTTGTTCTTGGTCGCGACAGCGATGCTTAGATTAATTAAGAGCTCATAGAAGATTAATGCTTTCACATCGAGACAGCGTCTAATTAAGATTTGCCATCATCCTCTCTCTTTGAAAAAATCAATGCCCCCTTCGCAGCGCAATCGGAAACTCGCGTTTACAATCAGAATCGCTCGGCAATTTCCGATATGAATACGGTTTGCTTGCTCAATGTGTTGTTAGTTTCATCAATCACGTTGAGCTGGTTTGGTAATTATCATCGAGAATTGTAATAATCCTTTCAGGCATAACAGTATCTCATATTTTCAATATTTAATAACAGCGATAATTGAAAGGTGCCTTCGTGTTCAGAAATACAAAGGATTACGAGGACAGTTGCTAATGATTATTTGAGTGTGCGCCGCGTTATAGGATTGGACAGCTTCTAGGGACATTTTTGTGATTTATAAGATTTTTGAGAAAAATTTGAATAATTTGTTTTAATTAGGAAAGACTAAATGACAAAAAATTATTAGAAGCAAATATCGAAGGATTTCAGTTTTAACCAATAAGCGGACATAAACTGTTTGCAAAAACAATACATGAATGGTACTCAGTCATAGTTAGATCTTGACTCATCTGACTCACCGTTCTAGTGTTAATTCGTGTTCACACAGGATATGATGAACAAAAACAGCTGCATGCTTTCAGTTGTGATCAGCACATTTACATACGTATATCCGCCTAAATATACACAAGTTTGTATTTATTGATTCAAATATGAATAAAGACCCATTTTATTTCAACTTAAAGTAGTCATAGAGCTAATTCAAATCAACACAATGTAAAGAAAGATTTTCGCATTAAAAAAAAAAGAAAATATAAGAAATTTAACAAAGAATTTAAAAGCTTATAGAATCTAATAACACATTGTAACAAATGATCAATTGCAGACGGAATTCTAACATTAACTCGACCCAAATTCTTCACACTGCAAAAGTACTTATCAATTCAAATGTTCTTATCAGACGCAGATCACGCCAATTTCCCTCTAAAGCAATAATATACGTCTGAGTGTTCATAGAGTGTAATCATGAGCCGAAGTACTATTTGTCCGCAGTCTGGGTATGTTATATGACAAACAGTAGCCCCCTGGTCTAACCAGTACTAATTACTACCGTCTGTCTGTCTCCCCCGGGCTAAGCTAGTGAAGCAGGCCGGACACATGGCTGTAATTGAAAGACCACAGCCCAACAGTGGCAGTCTTCACACGGACCGGATGGCTGTTCAGAATGCATTGATATTGCTGGTGATATACAAGGTGTACTAGAGTCGGGAATAGATTTAGACTAACACTTATCCCTGAAAATAAAATCTATGACTTTAATTTTATGTTTGATATATGATATAAAATAAAATGAAAAGGAGTCCTGAACTATTTCAGCTGAGGCAACTAGACTTTAAAATATTTTCTAGCCTGATATTCTAGCCAATTATTTGCTCTAGAGTGTCAGTGACTAGAACAGGGCCTGTGAAATTGGTATTGATGTATTATGAAGTTTCCTATTCTTGGTTATTTGTGTGATGTCATGTTTTATGACATCTATAAAGTGAATTATGTCATAATGATATTCAGCAGTAGACACGTTGGAATTCGTATGGTTGATACTGTGTTGGTATTTCAAAGAAGTAAGTCACAATTATACAATACTGAAATGACAAATATTTTTTCATTTTTGCTCAGTTTGTGCCACGGATCATATACTAAATAAATGAACAGTAAATTTGTGATGCAGTACTTTAAAGAAGAAAATTCAGTTTTCTTAGAAATGAAAATGTGCAGTAAATTCAATTTAAAAAGCTTGTATCAAAACTCAGATTCGAACATTAAAGGTTTCAAAACTGCGGTTTCTTCACGAACAGTAAAACACTTTCCTGAACACGAAATAATGCCCCTTTGTACATTTTGACTACTAAGCACTACTGTAAATGTTTATCTTTGTTAACTTGGCTTCTATCAAATATTTAATTTGAAAATATTGCTCCAAGTTTTACTTCAAAAACGGAAAACAAACAAAACCAAGATGGCTGACTCTTTGAGGGTGTTCACTTTCGATAAGATCAACACTGGTTGGCCGCAGGTTTTCTGTCAGTGTGCGATGAGGAAATTAGTATGGGAGTATTTAGTTACCCCGGCCAAGTATGTCTTCTCGCTCTTGTGTGAGGCCCTGCAGGCGCTGAGTATAATGAAAAGCCTATTCACTAAGGAGAAAAAACAGGTGCGCGATTTGAAATACTCATGTCCAAATAGATAGGAGGCGACACGCCTGATACACGCCAGCTCTCTACTTATCAAATGTTCTTGTCAAGACAATAGCAGAGCGCTCTGCAGTAATGTGACTGTGGGATAGTCATAGAGGGTAAATAGTACATACAGTGCTAGTTGGGAGTTTGAAATACTGTCCAAAGCACATGATGTGTTCATGAGTTATAATGTATTAGCACATGATAAATGAAATATTGGTTAAAAGTTTTTTTATTTTAGCACATGATTTTTTGTTTTGTTTACATGCATCATGTGTACACGTGGTTATTAAAGTTTAATACACATGATTTACAGTATGAAAATATGCACTGCCGCTTAATAAATGTTTTATTCAATGAAAATTACCATCTTATCAAATATTGGCATGAAGCCTCTAATATAAAGGATTGCCTTTTACACTGAGTACATAAGAATAATCGTTGTTTTTGATGAAGTAAACATAAAAATGATATACAGGGCAGGCTGTTAGTGAAACTGAAGCGCATGATATACTACGGTGTTGTTATATAAAAACATGGTAACTAAAGAATGAGTTTGGACGTCATATTGTAAGATTCAAGATTATTTATTGTACAAACATCTCGTGTGGTAGGATACAAGAAGCACATTATCTGCCCAGGTTGATGCTGTATGAGGCACATGGTAGATCAAGTACTGACTCCCGGTTTACATGGTACAGAACACGTGGTAGATGAAGTGAAAGAACAGACCGGATATTAGTTTCCTCGAGGCAAATGTTACAATAACAAACAAAGAGCGTATGAGGAAACAAGATTGATGCTGTGTATGTAAGAGTAGATATATGACATTACATTGTATGAAATACGTGTACATTGTCATAAATGAATTTGATTTTTGGCATGAGAGTTTGTAAAGTATACCATCCCGAGAAATTATGTTTGTATTCGACGTTATCGCTCTTGCTCTCACACAATGCTTTGTCAGTCTGGTAGTGTTTTATGGATCTCCTCGTAAGCTTTTAATTCACTGATATCATCATCATTCCAAGCGGCGCCCACGGCTATGATAAAGAGCTTCAATACGAGGTTGATAACCACAGTTGCTTGCGGTATGTGAGGTATTTGTAAAGACTTTTCGTGCACATTACTCACGCAGCTTTGCCAAGGAAGATTTGACGGATGCTAACTGAAATGATGGAACACAGGCGTTTTGCCTTCTCAGATAGAGGTAGATGTACACGGCAATCTAAATCAGGGTATTTGTAACCAGTGCCATAAGGATTTATTCAAAGGGCGGGTAACTTGCATGAGTAAACGTCGGAATAAAATGAAAGTTTGCTTTCTTCAAATGTTCTTAGTTCAAAATCAATGTCAGGCAATCCAGTTTCGTATTGTGGTTCCAACACTAATGTTTTATGTCATACAGCTCTGGTCAAACTAAAGACATAGAAATATTTTTCAACTACATTGTAACTGAAAGAATTCAAATCACGTACACTTTATACTTAGATCTACCGTTAAAGTGCACAATATAGCTGAATGTATATAAAATATAAGCAACACATGTAACATCTGGTACAGTTTTCCACTCTAATGTGTTACGAGTAATCTAACTAGGTCATTAAGCAGTACATGGAAACAGAAAGAATGGTGTTAGGTTTGACTGATTTTGGGAATTTGTGTTTGTGTCTCATCTCACTGTGCATTCACAGAAGGTATCTGTCACGTGAGTTAGGTAATGCATTGAACTGCTGATCACAAGTGTAAATATACAGTATTTAACTGGAAATTCTAGGTGAAGGTAATGCAAAAATAAATTTCAGAACCATTGTGTAAGGCACAAAGAGATTGTAATGCAGATCTCAAGTTTAACATAAACAAGAATATACTACAGATCTCAGGTGTGAAATATACAGGCTTGTACTGCAGACCTCAGGTGTAAGGAAAAGCAAAATTGTACCCAAGAACCATTGTGAAAGGTAATAAAAATTTAACTATGTACACCAACATTCTAAAATTGTATCCTAAATTGACTGCAGAAATACATACTAAAAGGAAGGATATGTTTTTAAACGAAATATTATGTATAGATTAAGCAAAATAATAATGCTTATAGTCAGTTTAATCAAACTTTCAAATCTACGATTTTGATATCAGGGTATGTCTTTGCGTATCATTGATACCAGGATGCTAAGATATCTTGCAGGGATATGAATGTATCACCCTTGTGCTGAGAGAGAAATGTAGGTTACATCCCAAACTATCGTTAGGGTAAATTCATCCAGTAAGAACACATTTCCCTGTTGATAAAGGGACAATAGTAAAACTGGACACCCTGCCTTGAATATCTCGGTGCTAGATACACGACACGTCCCGCCCCGGTTGTTTGTGGGAGAGGAAATTAATACAGGGCGTGCAACACACCGCGATTAGCCGGTTTACTGCCCCCTCCCTCCCTGTAGATAAATAGCGAGGAGTCTACCAGCCCAGGGTCGCAGCTGATACTGACTGGTCTGATAGCCGGGGTGGCTGATTATATGCCATTATCTATCTATCTACCACGTCCGTCCGCGAGAAGAGCCACGTAGCTGTACAGTCAGGTTGCTGTGCACACTGTTAACAACTTTTGGCAATATTTTGGTAAAGTTCACTTGTATCAACTGCCCTATTGTATTATCCCAGTCAAATCTACACAAAGACGGTAGTTGATATTGACATAACGTAAAGGAGAGATAACGCACGATCCAGATCAAAATTCCATAACTTTATTAAGTTTTGTGACAGGGTGTTATCCTAGAAAAATTGAGACAAATGGATCAGCCGTTACTTCAGAACTCCTTGCACTAAAAAGTGTCAAAAAGGGCAAAGTATTAACAATAGATCTTCAAGATGTACTAACCTACAAGCAACCCTTTAAACATATGTAATTATAGAATTTGTTCTGAAATTATACTCTCACTGCGCAGATGCTCCTTTCCAATAATTACTAAGATGGTGTTTTCTGAAAAGTATAAAGACAATTTGTAACTAAGTTATCGTCTGTCTCTCCTGTTTCATATCTTATCTATGCTTTGTACATTGTACCTTGCATTTGCGGCGTTGGCTTTCTGTACATATGTAATATGTAATATGTAATATGTAATATGTAATATGTAATATGTAATATGTTATATGTAATAGTATGTTATATGTAATAATTATGTAATATGTAATATGTTATATGTTATATGTTATATGTTATATGTTATATGTTACATGTTATATGTAATAGTATGTTATATGTAATAATTATGTAACTTGTCTATTGTCATCCTCCTGACGAGGGGATAGGCAGTTATGCATGAACGTGTTTATGCAAAAGGGAAGTTTCCATGGATGTTACTTCCATTTTATAAGATCAGCATTCATCATATACATTGCTGATTGAACGAGATTTGGTGATAATGTAGCCATTGCTATGTATCCGGAAGAAGTATTTGTATTTAAATAATTCAAACATGTGTCCAACTTATATGGTGTTTAGAGCCATTCTACTATTTACTGAATGGTTTGCGTACGTTCTTACATGAATTCACAAGGGTTTAAGCTGTTAAAAAGATGACACAGTTGACATTTGAGTTAAGTAGGCCATTAAAGGAAGATCACGTTTTTACAAACCGTTGCCACTTTGAGCATTAAGCCACAATTAAGTTTTTCTTCTATCACGTGACTCAGTGAAACAGCACAATAACCAAATGTCAAAAGTCAAACAGCGTGTTTTTGTTTGACTTCATTTTGGACATCCACCATCGTCGTTGAAGAATTGTCTTTTTGTAAAATAGGTAGGACAGACAGGAGACCCAAAACAATGCATACAGAATTAATATATTATTATCAAAAAGGCAACATAAGAGAACGTTTATTATGATATACCTCAACGACATAAATAGATGTCATGAAAATTAAATCAAGTAAGATTTAAAAAGCATTCCTTCATTTATCTTATTGTCATACTCATGTCCCATGAGGCAACAAGCAGACAGTCTTCAATGACATACAAAACATAGGTGTGTCGTCAAGTAGAATCTCGTCATTAACATTCATTCGCCATCACCCCTAAACCTGTTTGACAGCACAGTAATGTTTGAAAACAATATCAAAATATGATATCTTTGTTTGACAAACAACATATTTGCGTGAGAAAGACAACATCGAAAAGCCCAGTGTTTTATTATACGCCTCGAAATACCGATTTCAGCTACATGCCTTTCGTGACCCCTGACCCTATTGTCCAATCGTGCTGTGAGGACAGGGAATGCTGCAATTTGATTGGTGGAATTCTTAATGCTTGTGCTCCTTTGTTCTTGGCGAGGGCGAGCGAAGTACAAACTTTACAAGCAGACGGCAGTAGAATTCACAAATCTCTCTCTTGATGTGTCAACGTTGACGGGGGGGAATTACCCCCAGCCCCCTCCCGTGCTCAGTGGGTCTCCAACAATGCCGTATTATCAGTTGATCTTTATTTAGGCCTGGCTCGGGTAAATTCAAAATGGCCGACTAGTACGACTCTGCGCAGACGTTTCAATTTGGCTTCCCTTCCCGCATTTGTATCACCTTTCCATCTTGAAAACTTTCACTTTGCATTTATATTTAAGTATATTCCTATTTGTAATTATGTTACTCATATCTGTTCTTAAAGGGTTGACAATTTTGTGAAGTTTACATTTTATTATCTGTTTCTCTTGTATCATATTGTGGAAACACATAGAAATGTCAACGACTGATATTAAAGACCTGATATGTTCAAATAACGTTATGATACGTAGTTTATTGGTAACATAACGACTAGCAGTAGATAATAGAGATTCTTGTGTTACACTGCGATGATGTGTGTTGGACTAGCCAGATCACTTTGAGCACAATCACCCAGGGCTTCTGGAAATGTTATAGATTACACAAATCGCTGACGGGTGTGCAGGAAATAATTGGCTTGTATTTCAGCAATGCTATGAAAGCCTAATTGCCAACAAACATATTTCATTTGTTCTTTGTTCGCAATTTAGAAAAGTGGATACAAATGAATAAAGAGGACAAAAGCATTTTGTATTCCGGAATAAGTGAAAGATTTATTCAGATTCCATCCAATAAATCCTTTCATTTGAATCCAAACGTGGAAAAGATTCTATCTAAAATGACCATTAACAATACTTTATGGAACAGGGCCAAATGTCCTTGGCGAATTTATTTATTCTAGTTCTGAAAGATTCCTTTTGCAAACAAATACTCAGCTGAACGCTGCTATTGTGTAAAATCTCATCAGCACATTTCAAAATGAGTTTTCTCAAAGTCAGGAGGGATTCGATCGGACGCAGAGCCGGTTCATTTCAATATTTATAGCCTGTGGTTTGAGTATTCGCCAGTTATTGCAAATTCCGCGCACTGATTACCCTTGGGACTCTGGCTCCAGCAAGGAAGGCCTCTATTCAATAAACACGGCCTTTATATTCTAAGGAGGCAGAGAGAGACCTGCCGCTCAATATGGATATTTAAAGTAATTAAATTAGGCAAATAAAGCTTTATTAATATTTCAGCAGCAACAGCTATTGAGAGGTCAAAGGTCACCAGGATGCTCTTCTTCAAACCGGGTTCTTACTTTCGTCTCTGAAGTAAATTTACGAGTGGATTTCGTTCAGTTCGAGTTTAAAAGCTTTCAGCCATTTGAACGATTTGAATTTCTAACATGTGGGAATAATGAAAATAACATCAAATTCGTTTAAATCTAAATTAGGTAAGTTTATTTGGTACATGGGCAAGACGTACACGGGGGCAACATTACAAGGCCATTTTGCATTAAACACACGAAGGGTCTAAATGTGATTACATCAAGGGAATTCTCTGGTGGCTCGCCTTCCGGCCTTTAGCCACATACACTACTGATGTAATCGCAGTCCAAGCTAGACTGCTGTTAGTACTGGCTCTAGGCTGAATTAATGGAGCTTGTACATTATCTAAAGTGTGTAGCGTTTCAACACCTGATCCCGCATCTGCGAATGTGGAAATTTATCAAGTTTCTCGTAGATTAAGAACGAATATCTATAGTGCCTTAGATTTATGATTTGTTTTAGTCATAACTCCTCGAGCTGATACGGAAGTAAATAGATCAAAGACACACTGCCTCATGATTACGAATATCATGTTAATTCCTTCAATCTGTGAAGTTATGTTTTCTCATGTTGAAATTAAAAGACCAATATCAATAAAACATAAACTTATATTTTCATTGTCATGCTGAGACATGTCATGGCTATGCTTAATCTCATTGAAATAAGAAAATCATTTTTACGTTGATCATAGTAACATAACGCATGAAAATTCAGAAATTATTCCTATAAGATTGGACGATGCTTATCCAATATCTAGATAAAAAAATTATTTGACGTGACAGAAATGAAAGTTCCTTTACGTAGAGACTAAAATTTAGTCAATGAAATTTTTTTATAATTTTCTGTTCCTGTATCCATAATATTTTTTTCTTTGGGCTCAATTTCATATTTGTGTATTCAGTCAATCTAGACTTGCTGAATGTGGACCTAGACTGTATAAAAGGCTACTATATATACACAGTCATGAAGCAGGACTACTTTACGTATTGCACTACGTCATACAGATACTTATGATTGATAGTACTGTATCTTGTTATTGTAGTAGTAAGTCAGTAAGTAAAGTCAACCTTTAAGTAGTATGAAAGTCCAAAATTGATCAATTTTAAATCCTCTTTAATCCTATGCCATCCTCTGTCAGTGTTTAGCAAGAATGGAGATAATGAGTGCTCTCTATGCCAGCCTTGCTGCCAAAACCTTTGAACATTTGTGATAGAATATCTCAAATTTAGCATGCTTTTCCCAACTTGGAAATCAATTGCAGATTATCTTGACACGAGTGGCGGTGACATCAAAGGCAAGAGAACACTCTTTTCATGTATGGTTTCCATAGCGAAAAGTGCATATGTAAAAGTGAAATCACAGTTCGTTAAAATATCAACCTTGTGAATGACAGTCCTTTACTTAATTTTTATTCAGTTTGAAACATCAAGATTTTTTAAAACAGCTATTTCAAGACGGGCCAATAACCACAACATCAGAGAAGACACCTTTCTATGTATTTATGAAAAATGGAAGCTTTTCATGAAATTCAAATGCGTGTAATGGAGGTATGGATTTCAAGAACACACTCTTGTTGATATCACTCACAGCACAATCAATAGCTTCTCGTCTTTGCACGATCCCCTGTCCGACCCCCTGACCGGAAATGTGAGCAGATTTCCAAAAATAATTGACATTTTATTCGATTCAATATTACACCCCGTGCTTCGAATGCGTAATTTCAATCCCTCTCGGATTTTATACATTTAAATGAAGTGCTCGCTATGTTTAATTTCCCAACTAGGTTTCTGTGAGTCACGCAGCATCCGTGATGTAATATTCAAGACAACTACCAGTCTTATTTCTGTGCGGTGAGCAGACTGACTATGCTAATTTGACGTTCTGCTGTAATAATTGAGTTTTAGGAGAAAGTATCGCCATAACGAGCCATTTCGAAGTATCATGTCACACTAATATAAAACACCAATAACCAATTTCGGGAAGATTGAAGGTTTAGAAATGAAAGTGACACTCAATACGAAATATTTTCATGTGGATGATAGTTACTTTGGGAAAGAATATTGAACCTTTTATAAGACATATTGCAATAAAAATAATGTCATAATTCTGCTTTTCACGAACTCCTGTTACTGATGAAATGTGATCATGTAATAAAAGATCAGACAGACTAAGGTGAAATTGCTACTAACGTCTCTGTAATGTAAAAACAAGACTAGTTTATGAAGAAGAAGATGAAAAATAAAAAAATATTTTATCTTTCTGTCACATGCTAATATTCGTTTACATGTTGACATTTTAAAACAATATCACATAGCATCCGGCCATTTGGCCTACGAGACACATTAAAACATCTGTATTTGTCAAATGAAATAATGAAATTGTTACACATGAATAAAGTTGACTACCATTGCCAACCCCCTCCTCCCCTCCCCCACCCTCTCCCTACCACACCCCTACCTAAATACTGCATACATGTACACTCTTGAACCAGGTATCAACCCAATCCCACCCAAACCCAAAGGTGTATATAATATTCTCCTTCTGTACATGTTATAATCTCAGGGGAAGATTTAAGAGATTACTTTTCTATTATCAGGATTCTGGCCGTTGGTTTGTCAATAAAAGAAACTCATAACATATACGACTTTAAGTAAACATTTCATTCCGTTAGAGATGCTTGTTATTATTTTGTTGATATTTAGACGTTAAACATACATATATTTAAAGGTTTTAAACAAAGTCTATTTTGAAAAAGAACCTATTCTGAAATTGGATTAACAAACATGTTCCATCAGAATATACACATAACCATGACAGAAATACAAACATATTTCAAAACAGAAAATTTACGATATGTCAAGTATAGCATATGAAAGGTAAACATGTTATGAATACGTATTCAGGCGAAAATACTTTTTAAACAGATTTTACCTTGGTTTCATTTTTTGCCGTTAAATCGACACACTTACATTGAAAATGACATTTGCTACTCTGAACTTTGGTCACATCTTCCGAAACATTTTGTTTGGGAAAATTGGCTCTCATGTTTGATTAATGTATAATTACTTGTTCTTGAATAAAGATGAATTTGGCTTTACGTTGAAATAGATATAATAAAAAAATCAAAACCTTGCCAATCGATTACATTCTAAAATCCTAATATCCTTATGCAGAAAATCTTATCAGAATTTATGCCTTCTGCATCACAACATTTTACTACATAAAGAAAACACGAGTTTTGATTCAATTTCTGTATAGGAGTATGGGCTCATCCATTATCAGTCGAATAAAAACCGTAGTGTTGTTATAAATCACAATTTTCTTATGTATCTCACATGTAGATGTTCTTGTTTTCTATCGTTAGGTGTAGCAAGGGCGGTAAGCAGGTACTTGTATCTTTATCTTCTTTCCCCGGGTACCTGTTCGCTCCATACCAACCCCCTACCCCCACACCCCACGGACTTATCGCCAAAAGGATGCGACACCTGGCCATACACACAGAGTAAATTCAACCAGGTTGATTCAATATTTAAACCTGTCCCGTCAAGAAGCGTGGACGTGTATAAATGACACTTTGACACCCTATCAGACCAGAGATTATCTCAAGGGTATGTGGCAATTTGTTCTAATTATAGCCGATTTGTTCTGCTGGTTAGGAGGCTCGCAAGGTATGTGTCTGTTTGCCGCTGGGGTTCATTTGATTGTCAAGTATGACGTTTGTAAAAGTTTAAAAAAAAAAATCTTATGTATTAACGATGTGGGCAGGCACTATGAAAACTGAAACCGACTTTGGATACACATTTGGTTGTTTATACGTGATATGAATCAATAAAAATAAAAATTAAAAAATAATTTGTCACATTTTGTGATTGTTAACGTTTTCAACATTTATTAAAGACTTCGGTTAACTTTTCTCAATATTTGGCCCTTTAAAACGTAATTTCAAATGTTATTCATCTTTAACCAGCTAAAACATCTCTTCACACTAAGTTTTAAATGTCATAAATAAACTGACATTTCAAATATGTTCAATTCTTTCATATATTCAATTGATAGTTGTGAGAATGATTGAATTACTAGATGCATTAATGTATGTTTATGGTTTTGGAATATATCCCCAACAAATCAGGCTATTCTCACGCACGGGCATTGTTTGGAATCTGTGATTATAGCCCGGTCGTGCCACCGTAGCCCTTTAGTCACATGTCAATCAAATTGTCCTTTCTCGTCGAACACAAGAACTCCGTGCAGCCTTGTCAATTTCAAACTAATTGTCAACTCGCGACTTCTGGCTTCTTCTCTAGCCGCCTTTCAGGCTCCTTTGTCGTCGAGCTGACAATGTCAGGATTGAAATTATAAATCACGCTGGTTAAAAGGTCATTTGACGCTTGTGGAAAGGAAAAGTTAACATGGACATTAATCAATACATTATTCACAGAGCGATATTATCATTGGGTTTCACAGATAAGCTCGCTTCAAGAAACAATGCTTAAGTACCAGTGTGTATTTTCATTCGTGTTGAAACGTATCAAATACCCGGTCATTTATGATACACGAAATTGACTTTATAAATTACTGACTGTACAACTGAACCGAGAGAGTACAGGTAAAAACAATTTGAAATATCTTTCATTGACTTTATAGTACCTAATGTTTTGTTTATTTACAAATAACAGGGAATGAATCACTTTGGAACCATGGTTTCTCCATGACTCCGTTTAACAAGAGAGTTTATTAAAGCATAGATTCGCATTCGCATGTCCTGAATTTATCGACACACATATGAACTGCAAGACAAAAAGAGTAACAATAAAACAGAGTTATATTAATCTGCCTCGGAGTAAAATGTACTGGAGCGCAAACCCTCATCTGTCATTAGGGAATTGTATTTCATTACTGCTCTAGAATAATGAAGCCCATTGTGATTGTCAGTTTTCAGGATCGAATTTAAATATGATACATATACAACAAAGTAAACCGTCAGTTTGGTTATTAAAAGCAATGTCATCCTTATCGACAGGATATAAACAAATTATTTTGATCAATGGTAAATAGATTAGCATCAATGTAAATTCATTGAAATATAGTTACTTTTGCATTGCTTTTATAACATACTCTACCCAAATTATTTGACTTTTAAAAATAAATTATAAAATTAAATGTGTTCTTACTCAGATATGCCTCACAAAACAACATATCTTTCCTGCTCTAAAACAGAAAATGCCAGTTAAAAAAAACATCATTTAACACATTCTAACCTCAAAACACTTAAATTGTTATTTTTTAGATAAATGTAAACAGGTAGATAATGTTTTTGTCTTTTTCAAAAAGCGTTGTTATTGAGATGAAGGTGTACATACCATGCTATGTATGTTAATAGTTTTGTATTTGTTACAGGGCAGATATATAGGCAATTTGAATAGATCTGATCGACGCTTTATATTATGAAAAACAACTGTTGATCTGAATTTATGTGATTTTGTATATCTTGTATAAGTTTATCTTTACCCAAAGTTGGTGGCTAATAATTATAACAACCTTGCATCTTAAAATTGTATATATATGTTTGTATTTCCTAAGCTTGATAATAGGTAAGTCTAGAAAGTATGGAAAAAAAGAAAACAAAGAGATTTCACATTTTTTTCAAACCGAGGTCAATACTGTCACATTTCGAGTTAACATACCATTTCAATATGAACCTTTTACATGAACGTTTGACTCATGACACTGTTGAACTATAGGGCATTTGTCCTCAGGATTGTTTCGATTATATTTACAGATGAATACAAGGTTGCTTATATCAAATGGAACTATTCTCAGATGCAACCCAAGAGATTGAGATACGTAGTTCTACATTATGGTAGTATGACATGTTGTATGAAAAGACATATGTTCATCTAGATTTAGCATCTTGATGAATGGATCTGATATAAAACTGTATAATATTGATGCCGTTATACTGTATAGTTCTTCATTTAGACATGACTCACCCTCTTTATATGTGTATTATATTTGCTGGACATTTTAAATTTGTACTCTGCCAAATTGAGGTGTATATACGATGAACAGTCTTGAATCTTAAGCCTAGACTTTCACAATGCACATGAAACTGCAAACCCAGATATTTACAGTAACAAAATATTTAATAGACTTAAGTCTGCTTATTGAAAATATGTTTTCAACGATATAACCTAAATTATATGGAATTCTAATGTTATCTAATGATTACAAGCCACCTATTAATAAAGTTTTCTATGGGATTACACTATCTCATCTTGTACTATTGCTCAACACGTGTTTCATATAAAATATAAACTATATAGGTTTATGATTCATTTTTAAGCCAGGGAGTCTCATATTGAAATGTTAATGTATTATTTATGACTACTTATTTTATATATACTACATCACTCCATCCAGAGTACACGATTTCAAGAAGAAATGTAATGTATCATATTTATACTCCAGTAACGTGTCATATGAAGTAAAGAACATCTAAACTTATCTTATCAGTGGATGTCATTAAATATTAAATATCTTCCAACAAGACATTAAACAAACATAATGGGATCGCTGTTACACCGGATGTAGTCACGACTTTTTATTTGCAAACATCGTCTGTGTTATTTGTCTGCTGTCAGTGCCGGCGAGAGAGGTAATTACAAACAAATGTTACCATTAAAGGTATCTTAAACACGTTATCATTCCCGATAGCGTATATTAGGTAATTTCAATAATTCAACCTATAGCAATCATTACACATCTTGATAAGCCTAATGTCAGTAAGTACAGCTAACACGTGTTAAAACGCAATCAATCCGCGAAATAAACACTTCAAAACGTTCATTATCTCTTTTCAAGTCGTCGAGATTGCCCGGTCTCTAGCAATCAAAGGCTGGCTGACAGGCAATGCGCTGTGAGGAGCTCTGCGTGATGAGTCAGCTGCCTATCATCAGCCAATCGCTGCGTCCAATTTACAATTCTCGCGCTGTGATTGGCTGACAATAAATATGTTAGCTGCAGGGTTAGGCATGGCGTATGGTGACCTAGTTTTCGAAGAGCGCGATGGTATTCACAGGCGAGCAAGGCCTACATCCTTCCACAACTGTTTCCCCCCAATTTATACAAGCGTCCCGCCATGTTGGACGGTTGGGAGATAAATACACACATAGCAAGCTATTCCCGGCCGTGAAAAACTCCTCACTGCTTGTTGCCTCTGGTATAACGATTTGCACATGTGGAGAACCAGGTAGCCATTCTAAATATGGCGATTCAGATATTGCAAAACTGATTCAGATTTTCGTTTGGAATACTATGAAAATTTTTCAAATGATTGAATGTTCTATTTGTATATTCATGTTTCCCTGCATGATATTTGTTAAATATCTTGTTTTTATGTTATTGTACAATTGCATAATTTTCATATTTTCTTTGTATGCTACAACATCACGGTTCGAAATAAAATACGTTTACATTCGATTCGATTATTTAACGCAAAATACATATCACATTCAAATACATTCTTTTACTTTAGGTCATTTTAAACAAAACATAAATGATAATAAAATCCATTAAGTCTTTTTTTCAACTTATTATATATCAATTATAAATGTCCTACTTTTTATGTTTATTTGACAGTTATTTCTGTTTTAAACTAGTCACAGGTCATGACCGTGTCAACTGAATCATAAAGTTTGTGTGACAAGCACGTTTGCCATATTTATTACATGATCCCATTTGCATAACTCAAACCAGTTTTAAACAGCCGGTGCCCCTCTAAAACCTCACTTTAGATCGACCGTATTTCTGGTTGGATAACAACCCACTATCGGAGGGGTTGTACCGGTGTAGAGACAAAAATATCCCTATGAAATAATGTTCCAACTATTCACGTGCTGGAAAGAGGACAATTTAGCTTGATGGAAACCACGATTTTATTAAGATTATGCGGTATATGATACGAATGTTTACAACGGATTTTAATGAAAACTAAACTTTAATAAAATATGTTATATTTCAGATAAGATTGATTAAGATCCTGCAGTCTTGAATCTTGAATTTCATTGAAATGGTTTATAAATTGTATCCTATGTTAAGTAGCCTTGGTAGAGAACTCAATATTTGGCAAGGAATTTTGCATGTACAACCTATTGATAACATCTATTAGGATACAAATATATTAATGTCATACATATCATATTTGACTTGTACAATTCGCGTTTTTTAAAAACACAATTGATACCATGATATTGTGTAAGTTCAGACACCTCTTATGAATGTACAGTGTGTAGATTAAGTAGCTTATATTGAGATTGTATGTCAAGTTTGTATGTCGCCGACTGTAAAAAGTTTCCCATTATTTTCATCGTAAATCGTTTCGCTTTTGTTGTAGCCAGATTAACATTCTGTATAGACTATGTGCTTTAAAGTCGTCAGTACTGGAATAAAGAATAACATTAATAAAGGTTCACTTGTATGACCGGCGTCACCGATAGTCTAGATGTCCAATTCAACAGCTGTATCCTGTTGTAATAACTGATACATTTCTCATGCTTTTATCGCCATTAGCCCAAGACAGATAGCAAAGTCAATGGTCCCATATGTGCCCCGTTCTCGCGCCATGTTGAGCGGACGTGAGGGGATAATGGGAAAGGGCACTCGATGATATTATTGACTAAATTTTCCACAAAGACATTTCAGTCTGGCACGGTGTCGCTTCGTACACGTTTTGTAGGACTCGCTTTTGCGCTAACGCGATCAAGAGCTGAGCATATTCTTGTGGCGTCGATGTAAGCCTATACAGTTGCACACGGTAAACATGTACATATTCCTCACTAGTCATCGTCCTGGCTTTATCAGCCAACAATGACGCTTGCAGATGATTGGAATTGAAAATTACTTTGTTGCTTGGCCCATTTGAATAATCAGTGGGATGCATTTGACAGAGTTCATCCAAGCAGATGCAACGTGCATTTTATTATCACAGGCGGCTCCGCGGAAAGGATATATGGCGTTTTGATTAGCGCTGTCGAGCGAACAAAGACATTCAAGACAAACATACGTTGTAATGTATGCACGTGGATATATAGCATGGAATAATAGTATGAATGAAAATAAATTATGTTTTAAACAACAACAACGGCGTTTTAAAAAACATACACTAACCGCACTGTATTAGTTTATATCAGAGGGCGGATCACAAGTTTGTGAAAGGGCGAGGGGGGTTTTGGGATTGTGTTTCAACCCTGAGTGGCACTAGGGAGGGAGGGTTTTGAGTTTAATAAGAGTCAGATGCTCGTTCATGTACACAGACTGTGAAAATAGGTCGGATATTGTGACCTCTGTTTTCTTTCTAAAACGTAGCACATGGGCACAATGCATATGCCCTTTCAAATGTTACCGATAAAACGTATTTATAAAACGTTCATTCATAAATTTCTTAAAAAACAACAACACTTTATTGATTTGATTTTCATTTATAGAGTGGTTAATTTCAAACTTTGGACGTTGTTGTGGGGGTTGAGTTGTTGAAGGCGTCATTGTAATTTTTAAATATATTTTGAATGCCATTATCTTTTAAGCAATATCGATATCTTACAACAAAACATCACTACTCTGTATAGCACTTTGTACATCATGTTTACCATATCTCAACAATGTGCTAAAAGTGCTTGCACCACCGCTGAGATAGATCGTAAAAAAGTTACATGGTCGACAAAATCCAAAACTCTGAACTCAGTTTTCGACACGGCCGAGAGATCATGAGCACCACCGCCAAGCGATTATTACTTGCCCTGGGGGATCAAGTGAATCCTACTTCGCGGCATGAAGCTATGCCAGTGAGATTAAGTTACAGTGTGAAATGTATAATTAATGTGGTATACCAACTTGTATTGTATACGAGGGATTCAGTGAAACCATGGAGTTGAGTGTACGCATTTGACCGTGAAATTACCTCAAACCGGCGCCTGTACAAACATTATAAGAATCTGGTTTGCAAACATAATGTTAAAGACTATCACTTCCTGTGAAATAATTCTATACAGCGATCTCATAAACATGTCCACATCACCTTAACTGAATGTTCCACACAGGGATTTCATTTAATCAAAACATTGTGATTAAATTACCATATTAAAAATAAGATGATCAATTTATTACCGGCATTGAAAATCCTTGTGCGAGACTTAAGTGTATTTGGTAATCGATTTTTGGCCCGAGTCCGCCAGACTGAAAGCTGTTACCGGGAGCCTGTAACAGTTGATGGAGCCAGTGTCATAAACGTGTCAGCTCGCCGTGTTTATCGACCTTTAATTCAAATCGGAGTTTTTATTTCTCTCAATTTAATAAAATCTTATCGACAAGTATGACAGATGTGCTCTGTAAGAACGTAACGACGATGCCTTTAACTCATGGCTACAATACATTCAATGTGTTCATCGATCAACGTACGGTGTAAGTTTGACCGATTTTAATTTTGTGTTGAAACAGATGTATTTAACTTATTTACAATCTAGCTGGTGATGTATGTTTCGTGTAAAGCTCTCTAAGCATTCGTTACAGACAGGGATTATCTAAGAAATTTATTTTCACTTAAAATGACCTGATTAAATCCCCGTGCTGAGGGATGTTTTAAGATTAAATTATACGAAGAAAAGGTTGGCTTACATTTAGTGAAAATGTAAAAAGCTTTTATCATTTAATACTGAAAAGTAACCTCAAACTAGAAAGTCTAGTGAACTAAGCACTGGGCTTGTTTTTTCAGGGAGATGTGATACATTATGACAATTGTATTCTTGTACACTTCGGTATTTGGCAGACTTTTTTTTCCATCTTGTTCACAAAATATACTAAAGTGTTATTATAAGGCCTCAAGCGATTACTACCCTCTAGAAAAATTTGTGACATTTCGTATCAAATTAATCATCATATATTTGTACATATAAAGTTCAGTTTGTGGTTAACCTAAATACATACGTAAAAATATATACGATTCCCTCTGTGACTTTCGCTTTATTTTGTCATCGGTAAAGGGATTTTATGGTATTGGTTGGTAATGAAATGAGAGACTTTAGAATCCTGGAATAGAATAAAACAATCAATAAAAAGTATACATAATCATACTGGTAACATTATTCACTATGCATTTCTAACTAGGCTAGTTGTAACATATAAACAGAAGTTGTATATATATAAAAGTCATGATTAGGCTTGGTGGTCACATTACTCACTGTATAAAATACTTTAAGTGGTAATATTATTCACTGTATGAAAGGTATACACAAGCATAGGGGTATCATTATTCACGTTATACTGAGAGCTGCCATAGGTGGTAACAGTATTCGCTATATCAAAAAGATGTGACTACGCTAAGTGATAACATCATTCAAATACTATCTAAGAGGTATACATAAGCATAGGGGTAACATTATTCACGTTATAATGAGGGCTGCCATAGGTGGTAACAGTATTCGCTACATCAAAAAGATGTGACTACGCTAAGTGATAACATCATTCAAATACTATCTAAGAGGTATACATAAGCATCTATAGTGGTAGCATTATTCACTATATAATAGGAACTGCCATAGGTGGTAACAGTATTCGCTATATAAAAAGATGTAACTAGGCTTAGTGGTAACATCATTCGATTACTATCTAAAAGGTACACATAAGTATAGTGGTAACATTATTCACTATATAATAGGAAATGCTATAGGTGGTAACAGTATTCGATTACTTTATAAAAGGTATAAATAAGCTTAGTGGTAACATTCCTGTACAAAAGGCTTAAAAACGTTAAGTGGTAATATTATTCACTACATAAAATGTATCAATAAAATAAGTGGTAACATTACTGTATGATCCACTATTCTATGTGTTTACATTTCAACTATATGAAAGGTTTAACGACGCCAAGTGGTAACATTATTACTTTACAAAGGTTAAACCACGCTAAAGTGAAACAATCATTTAGCAGGATTTCCCGCTTGACTCTAATCTGTTTCCGCCATTCATGTACATGTTTCGAATTACTCAATCGCAGTTTTTAACTTTCTACACTTCCCTGTGTCTAACCTCGTGCGCCTAGTTGAAGTGGATTACTTGAATTTGTGATATTGAGAAGTTGGATTGTTGGGAGAAAAAACGTGTATGTCCCTCGGGTATTAAAAACCTTTAGCCACAGTTCTAAATGTAAAATTCCTTTTTTGTAGAGCGAGCATCAAAGGTCACATTAAAACGTGAATTTGTCATGCACATGTGATTTATTTATTCATTGATGATATAATTCTTGTTCACTGCCTTCCCTTTACTAAATGCCACTACTAAAAATTCGTAATACAAAAGCAACTGCAATCCACTTAAAAGCAGTATTCAATGTAAATGGAAACACTGTTTAGTTAGGAGTGTATACGTGGCTGTAGCATTGATTTGCAGATTGTGGCAATCAGAAGATAGACAATGATGACATGTAAATGTGATTTGTTGGACGATGTCCATGGCGACCTGACGAGCCGGGCTAGGAATGAGTCACTCTCACAAGTGTCATCCGGCCCTGAGAAACAGATATGATTGAGCGATAAGAGTGGACAAACACTCGTGTGCATAACAATCTTGTCTCATATTGATAGCCGCTCCCCGGGTCTCTTATCGGGTGAAGCACACTTCGTGGTTTCCTCAACAGATACTCAGCTTGGGCGTTACATTCCCGTTTAGTCTTGTTTTTTTTGTCAATGTAAAAATCCCGAATGCTAACATAAGTAAGACTGATTCTTATCAATCTGTGATGAAAGTGTTCTAGTGAATGCATGAGATAACACATTTCAGGGTTACGTTAGCCTGTTCAGTGATATGACGTCAATGCTACGATCAGTATAACGTCATTTTGGCAATGTATGCCATCCCAATTCAACTATGAAAATGTCAAACATTGGGTGAAAAAAATATCAAATATGTCCTGATTGGAGTAGTCTAACAATTAGACTCTGAAAGGAAAATATATCAGTTTATAAAAATTTAAAAAAAATATTAAATGAAATGAAAAGGAGACTGAAATTTTCAAATCTCAAGTCTTTTTATAGACTTGCTTAGGCTTCTTACTTATTTCAGGGTCTGGCCTACAGACTATGATTGGAGCTGTGAGATGACCTGCCATTCTGTTTTAATTGATCTAATATTGTCTTGAAATGTAAGCGTATAACATGGCTTAAATCGTTATTTTTGCCTCTGTATCTGTCACCCAGTCTCTCTCTCTGCTCTCTCACGATTATATGACTGATAAGTGATCACCTTCTCCTAAAAGTACATCGATTGAGGAGAAACCTCTTAACAAGGCTACGTCAAAAACTTGTAGTTAACATAAAAAAGTAGATATCATGCATAAAGTTTACATCGAACACAAGTAACCTTAAATATAATTTACATTGAACAATAGCACCCTCGTATGCATTCCTAATGTATGGAGTAGTAACATTCTATTGAGTCAACATTGACTAGTAGGAAACTGGATACAATCTACATCCCTTTTAAAAAGAAATGTTTGGTCCAACATCTAACACATATACAATTGCAAAGTATATTTCATACACCTGATAAACATATTTACTTTACCTACAAGTTAATATTTGTTAGACTAAGTAAATTAAGTTTCTGAAATGAAAAATAGATTTTCAGACAGTAAAGTCCACTCGCTTGAACTATTCCTCTAAATAAAACCACTAGCATTATATACTATGTCCCATTATAGTTCTTATAACTCTTAGAGAGGAATTCACTTTTATTTCATGTTTCACGAATATGTTCCTTCTGGTCTTTTTAGCTGCAACTGAAATAAATGATAGGTATTTCTGCTTTGCTTAAACGTTTGTCATGTACTTAATACCACGTTTGTACCGTGGTGACAACTTTATGTTGATTCTCAGTCACGTCATTTATACCTTCATGTATTTATTTATCTTGTAAATATAATATCAATTCACGATTCATCTCGTGATAGATATGGTCAGTCAATTTCAATTTATCGTTGCACAGACATTACCTTGATTTCAATACAAAACATTAAATCAATGCATATGTTAATGTCATAGAAAAACAATCATATTTATGCTTTTCAAATATCTTCGAGTTATAGCGTCATTATAATTTAAAATATCTTCGAGTTATAGCGTCATTATATTTTTAGCATACTTCATATTAGAAACAGGTTCCTGCAGTTGTAAATTACAGCGCAGTTGACAAGGTCACATTCATTGCAAAATGATATCCTACATTTCATCACATCATATAATTCTAGTTATCTCTAATTTGTTTAGCTTTTCAAAAACGACGTGCATGCATAACAATAACTAACTATAAAATGTGTTTTAAACACACTGCCATGAATCAAACCCAGTTTATATCAGCTGGTGAGGAATTGTTCGAAATGACCTTGGTCGTCGTCTCTTGAATCATTTATCACATTAGTGATGACAATACTCTCATTGATCATCGACTCCCTCTGACCAGGAGCACTACTAAATACCAGAAGATACAATCTACAGAGACACCATGGTCCCGAGGCAACTAAACGCAGCAGATATTAGTAATCAATACACTTTTGTATTTCCCAAACGTTTCAGTTTCATTTCCGCATTTCTATAGCAATCATCTGTGGAAGTACAAGGACTGGAGGGCAGGACATTATCAAATAAATGGTTTCAGATATTCACGTTTTTTAGTTTTGTAACGTTGATTTATATTATTTTGCTATTTGAATGTAGCATTTGCAAGTTGATATCGGAGATGAGGCATAAAAGAAGGTTCAAAGATAGAAGTGCTAGTCGTGGCATATATAAAACCTTCTCTGTTTTAATGTTACCCATGTCTATACTATAAAAGTGCCAGAAAGGATATATGTATTTATATCACGCAGGAAGCGAATAGCCTAGCGTAACTCTATATCAGAGGATCGCGCATACAAAGAGGCTACAGAAAGCGTATTTACATAAAATAGTCGTGTTGGAGCTAACGCCATACTTCAAATGAATAACTAACTACACATAAACACGTCACACAAGACACGGAGCTCCTTGCAGACGGGTTCTGAAGTGGGAATATCATTTACACTGTTAAATGATTTCGAAGGTCGAAATACATATGTGAAAGGTCTTTTCACCTGTCAGACTGTCTTATCAGTATCTTATAGTGTACCTTATGTACCTATGGTGTGACCTATACATCTTAGGTTGACAAGCATACTTGTAGCTCCAATTACCAAGCCCTGGCGTTGTTGGGTCTGTCCTATAGCATTTCACTGTCAGGATTTCATTACTTCTCCACCGTCGAGGAATTCATTTCTTCTCCACTGTCGAGGATTTCACACTCATGAACAAAAAGAGGGCGTTGCCAGGTCACGTGGTACCTTCTTAGTGGGTGGGGTAACACATTTGTACGTTCATTGTAACCCTTGATCTTGCCCTGACACCTGTCTGACAAACTCGTCATACCTTCATCAATTGCTTTTTATAAGCAAATTAAACAGAAACAAACCAAAGGGCGTATATTACATTGAGGACGTTTCGACGTTACGACAGGTTTGTTAGAAGTTTATGACTTCAATGGTTAGTCATTCTTTCATAGATCTGAGAAACTCTCTTTATCATGAAGAGTTGTTTGAATATTCCCGTCTCATATTCAAGTGTGCTCCCCAGATGGACACTCTAACAGATAAAACAAAAACGGTTTTACAAAGACTTGTTAATTCTCGTGAGAGAAATGTTAACAGGAGAAAATGTCTCTTTCAACAACATCTTTAGCTAAACATATGTTTCAAAAGATCTCGTCACACAAGCTTACTGTTAAACTGTTTACCTCTTGTTTGTCCAAACACTAGATTACCCCACTGACAATCAAGGAAACTTTTTTACTTTACAATTTACCGTATATCCTCGAGTACAACTCAGGCCTTGAATACAACACTGAGGGTCGTGGGGTGCTGAGTAAATACAACCCGGTTATACCACTTATAAAACTCTTCTTCGTATTCAACCAAGGGGGTCATAGGGTGCTGAGTTAATACAACCAAGGTATACCACATATAAATTCGGCTTCGAATACAACCCGGGCCCTGAACTGAACCCGGTGGTTAGGTGTATAGAACCCCTGTTTGAATTCGAGGAAATATGGTATATATCATTATTCGCAACATTGATATCTGACACCAAACATTGTTATAGAGATTAGAGTAGGTGCTGGTGAACTTTTATCAGCTAAAGGGTTTGACCAGTGACAGGTATTTACATCAAAGCTACTCTCTATTCTCTCTATAGCTCAAAGTTCAAGGAGATGAGACGGAAAGAACAAAAGGTCAAATGAGAAGTAACAGAAAACTAGCCCTGTTCTGTAGCCCTGCTATGGGACGGTCACTTGGGACTGTGGTGTATTGTCTATGTTCATCTTTTGTCCTTTACTAACTTTTTATGATATCTAAAGCTCAACAGGATAAAAGAACAGATTTTCGGAAACTCATTTTAAAAACTGGAACCGTGGTGAAAGTGTAGGCTTTGTAAGAATAAGGAATTAATATCATGCGAAATCTTTTCATGAAACGAAACGATATCTCAAATTGGATATGTATATATAATATCAGAACAATTTAGATGATTAGTTATCTTCCATTATCATTATTTATTTTCTGAGTATATCCTAGTGAAATATCACAATTAAAGCCGTTTGGTCTAAAAAAGTATACCTTTATGCAATAACCGTTATTATACGTTTCACCATTCGCTTTTAAATTTTATTTGCTTTATGTTTGCTCACTGAAAATTTTCATTTACAGCTGTCAACATGCTGTATGCTGTTACCGACTGTAAGTTGTGCCAACATGTGGTGTTATCTTTAGAAGATAACACGAGTGCGTTCCTGTTTGCGTATGGCAGTTTACTGATGAAACGATAGGAGCGAGCTGATCTCCCTGCAGTACACCATTGTTAATGAGCCGCCTTGCTGCAAAACTAGTCTAAATATCTAGATTTCATTTAATACATTATGTGACAGGTGCATGAATTTATTAATAATAAGCGTGTACAAGCTGTATGAATGCAAAACATTTGATAGCATAACATTCGACCATCAAACTAAGCGTATCCTCGGTGCAGCGGGAACATCAAGGCATCACCAATGGTCCTTATCTAATGACTTCTTACATAAAAGCATTCAGTTACTCGTACTGAACGTTGTATGTTTAACACTGCAAATGTACTGCTCTACGATCACCAACATTATGCTATTTAGCAAGGATATTTGCATATCATTTCCAACATATGCTGCCGTGCTGGGATAATAAAAATGATATGTCATTTTAGTGCAAGTACTTAATGTTTTATGTATATATCTAACTTTAGATGCGATAAATGTGTATAGACATTTTGCCAAGATATTCTTCACTTAGTCATTTATAATACAGTTGAAAAGGATTTAATGAATGTTGTCTATCACCAGGGACTGGGAGATTGAATCTGATTCCTTCAGATATGTCGTGTACGTGTAGTCCTTCAGGCTGATTTATAGCAACATATACATCACCCTGAATAGAACCTGTCAGAACACTGCTCCTTGCAGCGTTTATGGGAGCTGGGTTTATCTAATCTGTAGAGTCCTCTATGATCAATGCAAGTAGATGATGGGTTATGCGGTGCCCGGAGCTTCGGGGGAGATAAACTGACTTGTTTGAAGTGACGTTACTGGCATATTGCAATCTAGCAACATCAATGTTACTTCATAATGGAGAATCTAGAAACTTCATAATGGGGTTGGTCGTGTTTCATGGCTACCCTGTAATGGCAGACAGCAATGTATAATACACCGTATAGCTGCTTGCGTAACCTACTGTAAAGTAAATGTAAACTGATCCATAACAACCAGGCTACTGATATTTGTGTGATTATGCCCATTGCTTTCTAATTCATATCATTTCCGTTGCGGAAGGAAAACAGGATTATTTTTCTCAATTCCTGTCAACGTAAAAGTGTTTTAACGTCACATAGTTACTGCTTTAGGAATGAGTCACTGTTGGAGATACTAGTTATTTACATAATGTTACCATGTAAAGGTTATCTTTACTGCATAAAAATGTTATTTTGTGTTTATTACTATATGACACATTATTGTTCGAGGCAATAAAACACGGACGTTAAACACGTGAATGCACAGTTTGAAAGCAGTTGACGAATGCTTTAGGTATGATAATATTTTAGATTAAATGAGAATTTGTCTAAACTAGGACACGTTTACGTAAAAGAGGGACAGATGTAGCAAGTATAATGATTATCAATGTAAGAGTATGCTCACATGAAATAGACCCAGGTTCTGTCATTTTCAATAATTGCATTAGGTAAACAAGGTATGAATATACCATGTAGGAAGCATAATATCTTTAAATATAAATGTTTCATAATACATTATTATCTATTAAACATTCATTACATCTCAGCTGTCAATATATGAATATGTAAAAATCATTATATAACGTATTGGTGTAATATGTGCATAACTACTATATGTAAACAGCTGCATGCCGAAGGTTTGTTCACCTACGTGTGTTCCTTAGTGCAAATATCATGTTATTTGGATATCGTTTGGATGCCATTCGCTTAACTTCATTTGCCCCTACAGTATACAACCCCATGCCCTTGTCTTACATAAACATTCTGCATCTTATCATTGGATTATCGGGTAGGTAGTTCATTTTTTGCGATGGCAAGAAAAAATAGACAGAATTCCGATTTTCTAAATTTTGAATTTATTTGGTCTTTAACGACGAAATGAAATACATTGCATCCTACGTGTAAAGGCTGAGTATTAGGCTTATTACATGACTAATGATTGACGCTCTTAATCACAACATAAACGTGAAAACTGGAGTTTGTGAAATAATGGCACTGGTCACGTCAACGAGCTGCCATAAATAAGATTATGATATGGAACATTTAATCCTTGATTCTGACCTATCTACTAAACAGCAGCGGTTTTAATATCTCCATGCTTTGATGTCTCTGACTAATCTACAAATACATTATATTTGCATTGGCAAGACAATAAACAAACATTCGGTATACAGCTGTACATCAGGATTTTTAAAGGAACGTTTTTCAATGTTTCTGTATTTTTTACGTTCAAAGAATCTAAGTTTTTTAATATTCTGTATAAAGCCTTGTAATAACATAAAATAATCGTTACTCACTTGAAGTAATTGCATTCCGTAACTTTCGTGACGATGATATTACGCGACAAATTAGAAAATTTGAAGATTAATAATTCTTTCATATGAATATTTGTTGACGATACAATATCAAAATAACTTTCAAAGTTTGTAAAATGAAATGAATCAGTTGATAAATCTTTCCTCTGAAATCCCAATTTTAGAATCAGCAGGGTCAACAACGAAAATTAGGTCATGATTATAGTTAATTTGAAAATAATGACATCCAATATTCGTTTCCTCATAAGTTTGCTACTTGCCCCTTTCATTAAATATTACTTTTCCCGCGGGAACAATGTTCATGGAAATCCCATCTGTAAGCCTGGACTGATTTTTCCTGTAATAATTTCCGTCCGTTCTCCCTTTGTCTTCGCAGACTCCATACATCGAACAGCCCGCGCTCAACAGCAGCGCTTGCGGCTAGTAACCAGCCAATCAGTGAGCAGTCTTTATGAATGTAGCTATTTCATTGGCTCAGAGCAATAACTAGTCGAGTGCCTGAGGCGCAGTGTTATTATCACTTCTCATCGTCTCGGCTTTCCTACAATGGAGCCCCAGGCGAGGCATGTGCCATAGAGGGAACTTATTGACTATGTTGGACTGCAAACTCGGAGCCTATCGCTCAATGCGCGCTGAAATAAACATTTTCGATCAATGGTGAAGACTTGTGTTGTTAGAAAGAGCTGTTCTTATCGATCCCTTGGCAGAGTGAAGCGATCTTCAACTCAGCTCCTAAATTGCTTCTATAGAGCGGTGCAATTACCGCATCAATCCCATCAGCCGGCGCTAGTGGGAAACGTCTCTGCAATACTTACAATGTAATTTTATTTTGTACCAATCAATTGTAATTGATGTTATAAATCATACTTGCCCGTCAAGCGCTAAATTATAAGGGGCTATATGATTTCATCTGAAAAGGAATTTTTTAAGAGAAAAATGCGCTAGCATTTATTTTGTAGAAACAGCGTCAGGAGACAGAGTTCTGTGGGATCAACGGGGCTAGAGACACACAGGCGCTTGTAGGGATCGCACAATGGATTCCCTGACCCAGCCTGGAGTTTGCACTAGGCATATTTGAATAAGCGGATCGTGTGGCGCGGAGTTCAGGATGATAGCGCGGTGTGAGGAGTTATTGGAATCTGATTTTACTCTAGATGTAGTTGAACTATTTTTTTTTTAAAAGCCCACACGAAATTAATTTAAGGAAAACTTTAATTTATATTCTCAACATCTTTATACACGTGTCATTGAAAATCTACTTGTCTCTAATCTATCTTGTCACACAAAAAAGATAAGACGTAAAACATAAACGATTCTAAATGGAAGTCTATATTTCAGAACTTTTCACAATTAGTCTATTACTCACATTTGTAAAAAAAGTAATTATTCAACTCCAAAACAGCTGTTACAAACTCATCTAAAACACAAAGCAAAACAAGTATTTAAGTTCAGTTTGATCGATGCCACAACGAACAAAACATTACCGTTGCAGAAATGCATCTCATTTGGTATTTGTTGCCATCTGCTTTGATTTACGAACAAACATTAAGGAAATCAATATGCGTATTTTTCAGGTCGTTGGGTTGTCAATATGTCTTGACACGACCCTCTAGATTGTACATCCACACCGAGACGTTGTTTCCCACTCGCCTGTCATAGCCGCTAACCCATTTAATTGATCTCCACCATAACCCACTCGGCGCTTGTAATCATACATGCCGTGTCAAATGACTTTATCGATTAGTCCGGCCTTCTTCTCTGCCTGCCCTTGAAAGACCACACTTGAAAGGACGCGCTCCTGACGCCTGATATTAATTCTTGACATATGATTCGCACTTACCATTGTTTGATAGCTCGGAGATATTAAGTTAATTCAATTTCGAATATCATGTTTTTGCATTCATTAAACATTAGTTCTGAATGTATGGGTTTTATATCATTACAATCACGATTTGATAAGAATTTAATTTACTCCAATGGAATAAATTCAATCCGTGAGTAGACATCATATTAGGCATTACAGATTGTAGACCTAAATGGTAATATTTCTTATCATCGTTGCAGTTTTAAGGAAGCTAGTTAATAAAATGTCTTTCCTGAGGTGTGTTCTTGCTAAAGTGTAACTTTTATTAAACACTTCCTGGTTTGTATGGCATGTGTACATAATTCACTCCCTGTAGGCAGGTGATACATAATTACGCTGGTATGTCCGCCGGCGTTCAATAGTGCCCACATGAAACTTACATTAGAGGAGGAATTTTCCGACTGTCAATGCTGTCAAATCTTTTCCGTTTGTCATAAAGAAGTGGGAGATGAAAACAGCAAAATCAATATTAGGATTGTAATCGTTTTAACTATCTGTATTTCATCTCAGCAAGGCTCTCCATATTTTTAGGACGTCCCCTGTCAACCCTAATAATGGTTTACAAAAATACCTCTTTCGAGGTTTGGAATTATCAAGCAGCTTTCCGAATGCACAAACCGGAATGGGTATTGATCGCCTGTGCTGGTACAAAAACGACTGACAAGATGCGTGTCCGCCATAACTAATTTGGTCGTGATAGATTATTAGATTTCTTGCTTTATCAGAGCCCGGTTTGGCGCTATACTAAATCCATTAGGGCATTTACTTCTGAAATACTCATCATTGTATCTAATGTAAGATAAACTGATTCTGTTGAGTTTTGTAGGTTTACATAACATAAACATTGACGCTAAACATGCACTTGGAGAAAATAGGTTAAAATAAGACTGATATCTCGTTTCCTGTGCTTGTTCGGTGATGTGTACTTAACACTGACAGTGTTATCAGAATGTGACCGATAGGAAGATATTTGATTTTTAAAATGAGGGAATGAACATCTGTGTTTAGTGTTCTGTTGTGTTGTCAATAATGTATAGACGAACATTTACATTTTTAATTTTTCACTCATTTAAATAATGAAATGTTATGTCCCTTAGGTTGCAATATTCAGTATGTATTCATAAGATTGATAATTCAAGAGATTTACTAAAGGTCTGCAAGGCACACTCGAACACATTTAAAAAAGGATCCTTATTCTCACTCAACATTCACATCAATTCATATAATGCTGTTCGGTACAAGTTAGGACTGGTACGGGGAGTCCTAAGTTGACTGCCCAAATTTCATCGCTTTCCGAAAAGGAATATTGCCATCAAATTACATTTTTGTAGAATATGAATTATAAAAATAAATATTTGATAAAAAAATTTCATCAAACTCCAATATTTAAAAAAAAATGCCATGGCGTTTTGCCATGGCAATATTCAATGCCATGGAAAATGCCATGGCATTCCTTATTGCCATGGCAAAATGCCATGGCATTTTCCAATGCCATGGAAAATGCCATGGCATTCCTAATAGCCACAGAAAAATGCCATGGCATTCCTAATAGCCACAGAAAAATGCCATGGCATTTTCATTGTTAAGAAGAAGTGAAGTACTTGTCTTATTACTGTTGTGATGTGGGTGTCCAGCTATGGTTTGTGTATAATGAGGTGGGGCTTGCTGTCAATGGGGTGGCTATTGACTGTGTCCCAGCCCGAAGTCGATGTCAAAACATAACGTATCATGTAGTAAATGGCACCAGAAAAAGACAACAGAGACAACTTTCATGTTCCAATATCCTGATATCTTCATTTACTAATTTCAGTAACTATAAAAAAACAATTATCAATAGAAAATATTAACAAGAACAAGCAAGTCCCCCCCCCCCCAAAAAAAAAAAAATACCTATAGGGAGGATAGATAACTTTTGGTCCTTTACTGCATCAATCATTGTTGGAGAAAAGAGTAGCCATATATCAACAAGCTACCCCCGCTCAACAATACATGTTGAAAAGTCAAATGAATTATAATCGTACACTAAATGACAACAGAAATCCAAAATTCTTTAATCCTCATTTATTCAGTTGGGATGAAAGAGGTTCACAATAAAAATATATTAACAGATAAATATCTGCATCGACTGCTTTTGACCACTTAGCAAATTATAATATAGTACAGTTGGTTAACTTTTTGTGCTAACATAATGAAGCTGATTAACTTTTAGTGCAAACTTAACATGCTATTGCTTGACTTAAATCAGATATAAATTAATGAACTTCAATTGAAATCAATAGAAACAGTTAACTATTAAGATAACATTTACAATCAATATGTCCATAGCTATATTTAGCTAAATGAAACATTTTGCACAAGTGTCACTGTCACTGGATACTTCAAGTTATGCCAGATTCGAATTAATCTGAAAGGAAACAAAATAACTTTAATAAGAGAGCTTTCAATGAGAGAAATATGATTCAATCCTCTTAGCAAGAAACATGTGATATATTACATATATTTCAAATTGATGCTTACCTAGTTTTTTAACATTCCTTGCATGTATCTTTTTTGTGGTTTGATCTTCAAAGTTGAGGACCAAATGATCTGAAAAAAAACCCACATTATATTAATTTATTTTAATTATATGTTCACCATACCATTGTAATATATATAATATTTATATATAAATAGGTTAATGGTGTGACATATTAATATAAATACTGTTAATAACAACAGGTATGATGCCAGTATCCAGTTTAATAGCAGTTCATGTTCATTCTTACCTCCGACCAGTTCCTTTACACATGCTCGATACATTGTTGTTCTGCTCGCCATCCACTTAGACAGCACCGTCTCCCCAACCTTGAACTGTATTTAACATTCACTTTAGACATGGTGAAGATATGAGAACATGGGGAAAATATTTAGATGATATTTTTTCATATCCTTAGTAGTACAATGAGTACATGAAAGATGTTTGTCTACGTGGAAACAAAGAAACACCCATTTCAGTGAAACTCCATGCTGTGACATACTGATCAACAATTAATGTACGTAGTATAGTATGCAAGTATGTATATTTGTGAATTTTTAGCCGCCAGGGCCCTGTTACTGAATAACATGACTGTCTGAAAATATATATTACCTAATAGTAATATCATGTTGTTACTTTTCACTTGAAATGTGGATTAATGCGATTACAAGTCAAATTACATGTTTTACCTTCGAACTCTCATCTTTCTTTGCACGAATAAATTCCAAGGCAACCCACTCATCAAACTGAGGACCCCAGTGTCTGTAGTGCACTTTCACTTTCTGCCCTTCCACTTCAAGTACTTTGCCTATGTACCTGTAAGGAAAAAGTAGAAATGGTTAGTTAACATACAAATACATAACAGGGATGACTTGGACATCATACAGAATTTTGGGTTTCGTTAAATTCACATGGCTGCTAATCTCAACACATACATGTGTGTTGAAAAAACTTTCACTATAACCATCTTATTTTGAATAATTAATTCTAAAAATACTAAAAACATATTAAAAGTTAAATAGTCCAGGACCAAACAAATCAGGAAAAAGGGTGTTCAAAAATTTTCACAATATCTTACCATATATCTTCAAACTTCACCTCAACTGTTGCTCCAACTTGGTGAGGAGGTGATAGCCTTGAACTCTGAAACACATTAGATGATTTTATGGCACAGAAAGATGAGCAGAAATGTGTCATTATCTTTTAACATCATTTGGAAAAGAGTGATAAATAATACTTAACTTAATTGATTTATGTTATCTTTCTTACAGAAATAATTGAAACATATCAAGTCTGTATTTAATACATACTGAATTAAAATCCATCTCTGTCTCTGTGGCTTCAGAGTCTTCTTCTGAGTCGAAGTCATACACCTGAAAGTAAATTTTCACAATCAAAATATTACTAGTAAGTAGGAAAATTGTCAGTTAACAATATTATTATGAAATCAGACAATTACTCTTTCAAACAAGGAACAAAAAATTATTCACTTACATCTTTGGTTTTCTCTCTTGCTGTCTGAAAAATAAAGAAGTAAAATGTCAAGTTACAAAAATGGACATGTTTTATCTAGAAAATATTTGGAGTTTGTTTAATGTTTGTATAAATAATATTAATTGATAAATTGATACCGGTAAGTAAATAAAGTTTCTTTCATTTATGAATTAACAATTTTCACAGAAAATGACAAAGATCATTCTTACTTGCAGTTCTAATCTAAGATTCTTTGTTTCCTGCATCATGTATTCTTGTCTTCTCGTCATTATTACCAGCTCCTGCCTCAGTTTCTTGTTTTCTTCCTTCAGTCTTTTGTTCTCTTCCTTGAGACCTGCCTCTTCATCCTTGTTTCTCTGAAAAGAAACAAGTAATATAATTTCAAAGGGCACAGCACATATCAACAACTCTAAACGATAGCTATCAATCTTCTTTGAACAAAATTTAGAAAATATCTATTATGACAGGGATAGTGTTATTTCTTTTATCAATTACATATCTTTCCATAAATTTCCAGATAATAAATATATTGCACTGCATATCCACCTATGGTAGTCTCTATAATGTAAACTCAAGATTGACAGCAACATTTACCTCCTTCATACTCTTAAAAAAATTGTTGAACTCTTCCTTGCTGAAGGTCTTGTCCTTGAAGTTTTCTAGGGCTTCAAATACTGTAGGTTCATCTTTGCAGCCAACAGCACCATAAAAAAGCATCTGGTTGACCTTGTTGGACAGCTGCTCCTTCAACTGTCCTTCCTTGAACTTCTGTATGATGCTACTCACGAGACGGAAGCATCGGTCCGATAAGGATGCCACATACAAATGCCGTTTGAATGACCCAGCAAACTTGGCCTGCAAAGAGGATTAACATTTAATTAATTGTGCAAAATTATTTTCCAATTTCATAATTAGGTGATATTTTAGGTCTTTTCTGTGTGGAAAAGTACATGTAAAAATGAAAGCACTAATACTTTTTTAGTGCAAGATTTTGCAATAAATCAATTTTTTCTAAATATTGTTCTTATATAATTAAGGGAAATTTAATGAATTATGA
Organism: Phorcus lineatus; assembly: GCA_921293015.1. Classification (NCBI taxonomy): domain Eukaryota; kingdom Metazoa; phylum Mollusca; class Gastropoda; order Trochida; family Trochidae; genus Phorcus; species Phorcus lineatus. The sequence goes on from OV121081.1 coordinate 54,655,696, forward strand.
AAAAATATTTGGTCAGTATACAACAATTGAAATAAATACTAATAGTTACAGTATTAGTGATGTTCAGCAGCTTCTGACATTGTCGTCTCCATTTTCTTTCTTGAATGTCCAGAAATCGAGTCTCATTTCTGCCTGCCATGGGATGTAGGCTCCTGAATTGCTGAAAATTATCATCATTTAACACATTGTCATGAAGTAGAATCTGTAAATATTGAACCTTTTGCACTTTGTCTATTTTAGATATTACAAAATAATATTGACGATATGGTCATTGATTCACTGACAATATATTGTATCATCCAAACTGTGTTCACCAGTAGATTCTAATAGTAATAGAGATCAAGTGGTAAGAAATAACATTTTTAACAGTGACCTGCCATCAACAAAACATTATTATAGATTAAGGCCCTCAGGTAGTGACTACCAAACGATGGGATGTCATAAACATGTGGACGTCACAATACAATGGCAATGTCGTATTGGGAATCTCATAGTAGTGAAAGGTTAGGGATGTAAAGTTAATAATTTTGGATTAGAAATAGATTTGCCGCATCATTTCTTCAATTTTAGAAATTAGGATATAGAATTGACGATATGGTCATTACGTGATGTTGAAGTTGTTTTTCTTTTCATTAATATGAGTTTTTTCTAATTTATACCTCCACAATATCTTGAAATTCTGTTGGTGGTTCTGATCTAAGCTGGCTGGCATATTGTGGTGTTGTTAGGTGAGGTGTGGATTCTCCTTCGAGCTGAGTGGGTTCTGCCGTAAGGGGTGTAGAGGCTGCTGTGATCTGTGTAGATTCCTCTCGTTGTGGCGAGGATGCCAAAGGATCTGTCAAATGTGATGCTGGACTTGACGTAATTGCAGTTCGAGTTGAAAAGATGCATCTCTCTTGGAGTTGTAAAGATGATGTTGAGGATAGCAACAGTGGTGATGCACTGGTTTTTTCTGATTCGTCTGACGACTCTGATCCTTTGTCTGTGGTAACATTTAAGTATTAATGGAAAAAAAAGTTCAATTTTAAATGGCACTTTGTTACTCACACTTTAAAAGAAACATGTGCTGGGAAAATTATCTCGAAAGTTGTGATGACCTAAAAACTCAGAACAGGTATATGAACAAGTCATTGACAATAGTGATATTGCTTAAAGTTTACATAGCCACAAACATATTTCACTATTTTCTTTGGAATATATGAATGTCTGATTACAATATTATACAGTGCGTCAAAGGCCGCTACTCAAATATGTTCAGTTTGGTATACTGTTTTTTAATGCAACTTTTGATGGGCTGCTTAGATCTATCTGGCCACAAACCAGTGAATGCATGACAGGTCACACATCCTTTTTGTGACTTCATAAACAGAATCATTGCCTTGTGATCTATACATCTCTTGTAACAATATCACAGAGAGAAAAAAAAATAATGTTTTCAGAGAATGATTTCCACTAAGTCAGATAAATCATTTGATGATGTAACACTATTAAGCGTTTGGTGTAAAAAAGATATCCACATGGTAATTAAACAATTATTTAAGGCAGTATTTCAGTTAAAATGATGCGTGAGTCTGAACAGTCTGTTTATTACGTCACACCTGCATGAATTTTATGGCCCCTGCCCAGGTGGGTTTTTCACAGCCGATTATTACGCTGTCTTAATGAAAAAAACTAATTAATGGTGTTTATTTGACAAATTATCAAAAATCAAGCCCAGTTCGAATTTTGATGTTTATTTGACAAATTATCAAAAATCAAGCCCAGTTCGAATTTTGATGTTTATTTGACAAATTATCAAAAATCAAGCCCAGTTCGAATTTTGTTGAACAAAATCGAGAAGTGATAAAGTCGAGGTTAGCGGTTGTTTAATCCATTTTCAGATAATATTTTAGTGAGTAATCATTGGGTTTTACATACCTCTTGCACTATGTGATTATATTCTGAAAAAATTCGAGATTCAAAAGAGTGCCTAGTCTGATAATTTCCTACATTTTTTATAGAGAAGATTTCCCAATAAGATATATATATATTTATATATATTATCTGTAGTGTATTCTCAACTTCAAAAAAGAGTTTAAGCCAGACCAGTAATTTCTTGCTAGAAAATAAAAATATTTTACCTCCAAATGAGAGTCCATCAGTGTCCATCAAAGTCTTTAAAGTTGACACAAAGTCATAGGAGTCCACAGACAGTGTCAGCTCGCCAAAGAAGGCATCATCATTGCCACCATACTGAGAAATGAGGCATTTAAGAACATCGCGAGATGTCTTGCCAAAATTTGATCTGAGCTGAAATAAATAGGTCGACAAATAAGCCCTGCATAGATATTTCTCACATTACAAGATCTACATACATATTATTATTTCAAATCGTACTTGTCACTCCTTTTGTTTTTGCATCCATAACAGCAGCGAGTTACAATAGGAGATATATGCATTTAAGCGTATAACATATGTAGGCCTATTTACATAAATTCACAAAAGTTGAATTGTATTACGCATTTTATACTACATTACAGCAAATTCAGATTGATGAAGGTAGTGATTGGGGTTTGCGTATCAACGCGAAATCTTGCATCAGTCTCTCGGATGCGATTCCGGTGCATCCTAACTCAAGAAAACGGCCAATCAGATTCTTCGTATTATCTATTACCTGTCATATTAACACTATCAATAACGAATGCGGCTTTCTCACTGGCTAATTTGATATAGAAACCGATCCAAAGCAGTTTGACACCCGTGAAATTTTGGTGTTGTAATAATGCAAGGAAACGTGAAATTTTTTATCAATTTGAAGTTAGCGTAATTTAACTTAATATATGCTATGAAATGTGTTTCGACTTTTACTTTGAATACAAAGAAACTGCGTCACAAAATATTATCTTATGCATAGTTTGCCACGTCGTAGACTGACTGGTTAATTTCTTCGGAAACGGGATCAAATATTGTGTACTGTCACTGTTTCTTTGATATCTATATATTCTTAATATCTATCAGTGCCAGTAAAACACATCTTAACATATCAAGGTTATAATGGATTTATTGCCACCTGTAGTCAGCACCTATGTAGAGCCGATAATGACACAGGTGCGCATGTATATGTCTTGATTACATAATTTACACAAGTGTACGGGCAAATGCAAGCTGCGTGTGGAAGGAGGACTAATCTGCAGGGGAGGATGTGTATTCAGCCTATTTACATGGCAATTGCGGCTTATTTCTAGAAGAATGCAATTAAGTCTTCTTCCCCTTACCAGTGATTTCGACCGAGACGCTGTGGTGCTTAGAGTGGGTTCATAAAATTTGTCAACAATTGTATACACCCATAAAAAGGGCTACATAACCGATGGGTGTAATTTTAAAGCTTTTCCAATAGATTCATCATGAGATAGATATTTCTTTGAATCATTAAAGTCATATCAATTGCACCTTTTTAAGAGGGGGGGGGGGGGGGGGGGGGGGGGGGGGGGGGGGGTACAAAACGACTGCGATTCGGGCAGTGTATCGGTACAAATATTTTGAAACGTTGTTAAGTAGATGATTACTTGAATAAAAGTAATATCAGCAAGCGAAACTATCCAAAATGATAATTTCATATGGATATCACTATAATATTTTAAAGATCTCATGAAATAGTTTGCAGAAATGGCATTTAATATTGCATCAGGTTTTATTTTTAAACAATATCAGAAAATCCTGTAGTTTACAATCCTCGGTCATTTTACCCTGTACGCGTATATATATATACATGAATAAAATACCATCTAAATTAACCAATATGGTACACTTTGAAATCGTATCGCATAATTCTTACCTTTATTGAAACTCTTTCATCGTCTTGTGGCTGAACTGAAAACACTTCGTATTTTCTCTTGTCTTTAGATGACTCGAAGACGATTTGGTCATTATCCACGGAAAAATGCCAAAACTTAGGTGCCATACTGGTCAATCGATTTCAAAAGTAGCTTACGTACGAAACGCTATTGATTCTTGCTGATAAGCGAATGGTAAATGCGCCACGTTCGCATGCCGTTTTATGTAGCTGTTAAATCATTGTCTATAAACACATGTTTGGCATCTGCGACTCATGAAAGATGAACCCCTCGTTTAATCTAACGGGTCAACGCGTATCATGTAAAAATCTCATTTATAATCGGATTACTGTACATCGTTGTTGTACACAATGAACACATCGTATACTCTCAATAAGTTAATCCTTGGAGGAATTCGAAAAGGATGTGTATATAAAAAATTCTTCTCATCTTATAAGCATGAATAATGCAGACAAAACACTTTTAAAAAGGGGATGCTAAGGTAATTTGTTAACAGTAAACCAAACAGGAACTTCGGTATAGAAAGCATCAAATGTGTAATGATCAGTGAGATGTAGATTAAAATTCAATTAAATTCAAACCATCAAGCCTAAAGATGAATTGTAACCTTCTATCGTGAATTTATTAAAATTAATATTCTCATGATATACACTGCAAATTTATACATTTTGAAATAGTCCAGCCTACAAAAAAATAATCGTTTAACGTTGCACATTGTCCGGATCGGCTCCGATATTGTGTTTCGTACTAACTATAATCAAGTTTCCATGTTTTGTGTTTTTTTACATTGTATAATGTATAGGATAACACATAGTCATTGTCAATTTAATTTTTTTTTCCTCAATTTACTTTCCCTGTCTCGCACTCCATAATCAAATGGTCTGTTACACTCTACATAACAGGATCAAAGACCCCGAGTCAACTTCAATGCAGTTACCCTAATTAACCCATAGCACGCGCGCCTTTGTTACGTAACGAAGTCACTTATAAAATGGTTGGATATATGGATAGTTCATTATGGTCTGAGAAACTCGCACACCAATCTGATTATTTCTGTTGTGATAAATACATTTCGTTGAGCGATCTAAAAACTTCGAATCTGATTGATTCCTACAAAGTCTACGTTACCGTCCCCCAATTCTTCGAACCGGAAACTCCTGCTTACGGATGACATAGATATGCGGTAAGTATTATTTCATATCCCATACTGTTTTCTTGTCTATACGTAAGATTGATAGTTCATTAGTATGTTACGTTCATTACTTCTCTATCCAAAAAAAACAACCTTAGAGATTGATATGAATATACAATTTTAAGTTAAAGGATAAGTTTGTTATTGAATGTAATAGCTAATACTGCTCAAAGACTTGTATATCTAAATATTTGAGAATCGAATCTTTGATTTATATATTTCGTATTGCAATCTTGTATTCATTGTTGCAACAGAATCAATTGATGAACCAGGACCATGAAGACCTCGCTGTATACAAGTGAATGTACGTATTACCGCCAAACTAGATTGTTATATTCAGTATATTCTATTTCATAATAAAGTGCATCATGAGATTATAGATGATCTTCAAGCAGGGAGTATGTTGAATGTAGATGTTTGAGGTTCCATTGCAAACCCATTTTAGTATTAGGTTTCCAAGTCTGATAATTAGGATTATATTTAAGAAAATTAAACACATAAAACATTCAAGTGACCCGTAGTCTTAAATTTTTTCTAGACTACTAATTAGGCTAGGTCCCATGGAAAATTGTTAAAAGATACCATGTAGCTATATATAACGAGAAGGAACATCAACGCTGGAGGTCTCATTAGGGATTATACCTAGGCCTAGTACTTTTATTTTTCTTTTGAAAGCTTTCGATGTTTTTGTAACGGTTAAAAAGTTACTTCATTTTTTTCTGGAAAATACTTAATATCTCATTTTTAAATTGTAGGTTTTCACGGCAGAGAATTATCTTTGAATTTTGAAGATTTGACTTCATCAAGTGACGGAGAAGATTTCGAACAGATTGAAAGAGGTGAGAACATTGGCTACAATTAAAAAATGTTTTAAATGCCAAAGTTATCTTTTAAAAGAGGGGATTATTCCCCTTTGTAGTGAACTCGTTTTCTCAGCAAGTTCATGTTCAGTTGAATGAGGTTATTCGAGGCCTTATTTGATTTGCGGACTTGCTTGCTGAGCACACTTAAGTTTATGACAAATTCAAATATTCGGCAAATTCATGTTATTTATTGAATTCTTTTGAAAAATATAATGACTCGTTCGACGATTTACGATGCTTACAATATTTACACCAGTTTTAGTTATCGGATGCACTCTAAGTCTTGTTCAAGTTGATGTTGGTAATCAAGTAGACTCTAACTTAGTACTGCTGGCAGCGGGTCTAATTTCTGTACTCGAAGCCACTCGCATATTTTTAACAGGTTTGTTACGTAATATTTAATGATGAGACTTCCCTGAAACTTAACATTCGAAGAGAAGACTCAATGTTGTATGAAAATGTTGATTATTTTATTATATATTATTGACAATTTTACAAATTTTCTTTCGAGCTTTTCGGTTTTGTTCGCTAGGCGTCACGAACTGCTGGTTGATAATGTTTGTAATAGAGCGGGGGCGGCACTACTCGGACACTTGATTATTGATGATTAACAAAATGCTGTAATTATGCTAATTATACATACGGGAATAAAGTTATTATCCCTTTCCATTCTGCACCTTAAAAGTCACTTTCAATTACAGAAGGAGACACTGAAGGTATACATTTCGAAGAAATATCAGGAGCAGAATCCAACACTGATAGTGATCATGATGACAACCTTCATGAATTATGCAGTAACATTGCTAAGAAAAGAAAACCTGTCAGAAAACATCCAAGTAAGTATGACTGGGTTGACCTTATTATCTATAGGACTTAATCATTTTACATGTATATTACCATATCAACTTTTACAATCTTGACGTTATTTTTAAAAAGCAAACTGCATCCACAGACAAATGTAAAACATATATGTATAGCTCATATATGTGGAAAATATCTGTTTGGACATAGACAGAAAAATTGTTGTTTGTGCAAGTTATTAAACAGATGAATCCTAACAAATATTTCATTAATTAATTAATCCCTGCAAGTGAAATCCACAGGTATAGTAACATTGACAGAAATAAGTTAAGTGAAATTGGAGTTTGGAGTTGATACAAGAACATTGGAAAAATGTAAACAACTCTGAAGATTTTAGGTGGGCGGGATAGTGCAGTGGTAAGCGCGTTTGGCTTCGGATCAAGAGGTCCGTGGTTCGATTCCCGCCAAGGGCTCGGCAACTTTGTCTGCAGTAGAGAACTGTTCTACACGCAGTCAGGTTTGGGTGCAATGCTACACTGAGTTTCAGCGCAGTACCACCCATGGTTCGCTAGTTCCAGCCGATGCTCGCAGGTTTCACTGCATTGCATAGCCACAATGTTGTTGCTGGCTTCCTCCCTGCAATAACACTAGCAGCCGCGATATAAGTGAATTAATCTTGAAAGCGGCGTTAAACTCACTCACTGAAGATTTTAGATAATTGAGCATGAGAGAATAAATTATTCAACAACCTGTATGATGCATGTGCACTTTGTTTATTTACATAATACATTTTTAGCAAATAAGAATTTATTTTTGTCACTAGCCATGTTTTAAAAAATCATGAGCTGGTGTAGCTGCATGGACATAAACTTGTGTCTTTAACAAGGAATTTAAAAAATTACCTTTAATCAACTTTCATTCACAAGGTTTCTATAGGTAAATGAATAATAAGATCTTTGTGAATGAGATCAGGACACAGACAATAAGACCATTGGTATGATCTATATCATTAGTCCATTGCTATGTTACGTTGTGATGAGAGGAAAGACAAATGGGGTATATAACATTCTGGAGTTATTGAATATGTTTGGATATTGGGATATATGGCAGAGTCAATATGTTAATTTTCCTTCAAATTTAGTAAATAGAGACTGAAAGATATTTTCACACAAGAATGCGCTACATCACTATAGCTTTTAAGCAAAAGGTTGCTCTCAAGGATATTAAAATCATATTTAAACAGAAAGAATTATTTGAGTTCATTAGATGTAAGGAAATTCGAAATATCGTAGCATAATACCACGTATGAATGATATAATTGAACTGTATGGCCAATTATTGGTTTCTTTACGATGAACTGTACATACATATACTATATAGTATTAATGTAAATTTGACACTATATTATGTGTAAGACATGAACATGAATAAGAATGTTTTCCCTGCCAATATGTTTTGACATGATAAATGGTTTTTTTTACATTTTTACTATATTTGTACTCTAGGCATTTGGCCTAAGTAGTGAAGGAAGTTTTGAGAATGGAGTAGGAGTAACTAAACTGAAAAAATGTCCAATGTGCAAAAACTAAAATTTTGAGATTTATACAGAATAATGTGTCATATTGTGTAACAATTTGATAATTTAACGATGGGAAATGTTTTTGTAGGAAGGCAAAGAAAAAGATCCGGCAAGAGAGAAACAGTGGCAGTGTCAACTAAAGACGTTTTGGACACATGGAACACCAAGTGCTGTAGTAAGGACTGCATGAAGAAGTTGACCTGCAATGACATTAGGATTCACAGGGAACAGTTCTGGAAGAAAACCAATTATGAGCAGAGTGTGTTCATCAACTCAGAGATTCGAACTGTCTTCAAATACCAAGAAGAAGGAGCAAGCCAAGTTGTCTTTACAGTGGACGGATCAAGCATCTGCAGTAGATGTTGGTGTCTGGTATATAAAGTCAGCCGATCAAGGTAAGAAGCTTTTGTAATAATCATTTATACATGCTCACAATATTATTTGATATTGGTTGTTCCGATATATACTGTTAATGCACCCGATTTTGGCCAACATGACAAAGGTATTAATAAGATCGACAATTTTCCAGGTTAATAGACTTAACATATTACCATATTAGTTCACAAATAAACTGTTTCAATCCTTTGCCTATTTATATAACAATTACTATCCAACTTTGCAGATACTACAGTCATCAACGTGCAGTTAAGAGTGTCCTGCCCATCCCTCAGGACAAACGATCAGGACAAACGTACGATTCAAGGACATACATACTTGCAAGGTTGTGGATGAAGAAGTTCACAAAGAGGTATGCCTAAGGTTCAACAGTCTCAGTATTTGTAATTGTAAATGTTTAACTTTAGATTTTGTTTAAATTGATGAATTAATCATATCTTTCAACTATTAATTACAATTATATACATTGATTTATTAAGTGTTGTCTTAGTTCATCATTATGAAAATATACTTGATGATATGTGACCCCTCTACAAAATGCACACAAATATTAATCTCCTTATCAACAGAAATTTTCAATGGTAATTTTCACTTTCCAGATATGGTGACAGGATGCCACACAAGATGGAAGTTCAGCTGCCATCTTGTATGACCAAAACACATGTGTTCAACATGTACAAGAAAGATCAAGTCGATCTTGGTAAAATACCAATTGGCCGGAGTCGCTTCCTAGAACTTTGGAGAACTGAATTCTTCACAGTGAAGATTTTGAAAGTAAGTTCAGTTTCAAATCTTTGACTGCTTCAAAAATTTCTTGATGTAACTGTACATACACAACTTGTCCCAGTTTGTTATTTGTATGGTTTGCATATTCTCATTTTTCTGATTTTACATACCTTTCATTGTTTAAGTTAAGAACATGAGATGATAAAAACATGACTTAATTATCCTAAGGGGAAACATCTCTTTTGAAAATAAATCTTAAGCAGCTTTAAAACATATATATTTAGATATTTAGATAGATAGATAGATAAATAGGAATATTTAAATACTGAACAAGATAATCATGACAGTGTGCAGTGTGCAGGGATAGACCTTAACATTAAGTTATTTTGATTTTAGAGTAAGGATTTCACCAAGTGCAGTCAGTGCGTCCTCTTCCAGGATGCACTTGGGAAGAAGCTTTCCAAGGAGAAACTTCAGCAGGTGCAAAGTCAGAGAGAAGCACACCTTATGTTGCAGAGGTAGGAATTTTAATGCTAGAAACTGTGTGTCCGAAAGAAACCAAGTTGGGTTTTTTTCAGGTTTTTTTATATAGAATGACCGTTGATTAAAAAACCCCATAGTTATATGATATCAGTGGTTTTCAGTAAGATGACTATACTAACTACTTTCACAATTTTCATTAATCAGTCACTAAAATTTCTGAAATAGAAATATTCCATGATTTTTAACTCATGGTTGTATTATGCCTCAAGCATTCAGATTTCTTTAGAAAAAAGAAAGATGAGGATAATTTTTTGATTATCTGTAATGTTAATGTTAAAGATGCATGAAAACCAGTCGTTCATTCATAGTTACTTACTGATGTAATTAAATGTGGTCTTGTTCAGGATACTGAGGGAAAAGTACTACAAGCACTGTGAGAAGGCAAAGGACAAGCCAAGAAAATATCTGTCTATTATCATTGACAACATGGATCAGAATAAAACCAATCTTCCTGTATTTCCAGAACAATCAAAGGTATTATGCATTTTTTATGTTTCTTTTATTCCTGTCCTGGTGCAATACAGTTCACTCGACCGATCAATGAGAATTATGAATTGTTAAAATGTCACAACATAAATGTTATGACAACTAGGGATATGTCCAAAGATTTTCTTGTCACAGAAAAATTTAATTCATATAATATATATTTGGAATGGAGAACATTAGAAATAAATTTGATATGATATAAACCAGAATATTTAATGCAGCTGGAGAATGTTTATCACTCCAACATAATTTGGGAGACTTACCATTAACAGATAGGACACAATTAAGATTAAAGTTATAACATAACTAGCAGTGCTACAAATTGGAAGAATGTTTTCACTTTCTGTACATATGAAAAAGCCGATGTTTTATTTTCAGTGAAAATAATAATTGTCATATCTTTGGTGTAAAAGGTCATGTGATGCTGTACTTCTGCAACTTTTGTACTTTAAACAAAGCAAAATAAGATGAGAATCAAGCAGTGTATTTATAAAAGCTCATGGTAATATTATTCCGTTTTTTACAAATCCATATGGTTTTGATACATTCCTTCTTTTTAAAATGGGAAAATGTGGCCATTAACAATCACTCAGGACCTGTAATTATTTGATAAAAAAAAAGCTTACTTGTAGATTTCTTAACAAATCTGGTTTATCAGTTTTTAGTTTAAAATCTTAACTCTTAAGTAAACAGGGATAACTGATTGTCAAATGTTTGATTCATTTTTTTATCAATTTACAGACTGATGCGGGTTTGACTCATGTCAAACATCAAATTACAGGTGTCCTAGATCATGGCCACTTGGAATCTCATGCTTACATATGGAACAGCACTATGAGCGGGGATTCAAACATCACATGCTCTGTCCTGCTGGATGTTTTGTCAAAGGTTGCAGAGGTATTATGTATTCTGACTTCTTTTGTGAATGTATCTCTTATGTTCATCTATATGCTTGAAATTGATCAATACAATGAATACAGGTGTCTAGAGTCCAATTAGGACTGTGGTATGCAAGATGTGTTACCTGAGGTGCATTGCCTTGTTTGTACAAGAGTACCAGATATTAAAACTTCAGGAAATAGACTGTAAAACTTTAGTAACAGTACCTTCCATTGCAGCAAGTTGCACAATCTTTTAATATTCGAAAGCATTGTTGAGGTTTATTTTCTTAGTTAACTTTCTCCTGGGAAGCGATAGGTGAAAGGAAGGACGCAAGTCTCAATTGTTGACATTATCAGATGACTTTTGTATGATATATTATGTTTTTATATATTGTTTGTTTCTAGTTCGATCTTTTGTTTTTCAGAAATATGATGGACATCTGCCAGAGACACTATATCTTCAGTGTGATAACTCTAGGAAGGACAACAAGAACCAGACAGTGTTTAATTTCCTGGCTGCTCTTGTTAAGAAGAAGATATTCAAGAAGGTATGCACTTTGATTGTTAATACCTGTATCTACTGAACTCAAGAGAATGTCTTTGAAATAGAGGTGTGCTGATAACTTGTTGTAACGAGAATCATGATACGTAATCTGACAATATACATACGCATTTGGTCTCTGTATTGTGATATGTAATGTTCACTTTAATGTTGTTTATTCTAAAAAATTCAAAGTGCTAATCAAAAGTTAATTTTTCTTGTCAATAAAAATCTCTGAAAATGCTCAATTGTGACTTGTTGTATGAAATTGTTCTGTAATGAGATAACGTGATACTGATCGTAATGTGATATCACTGTATCGTCTCACCTCTACTTTCGGACAACTTGAGCGTCATTGTGCTTTCAGTGTAATAAAGATAAAGTATCAACCAAGTAAGAAATATTTAGAGATGAAGGCATTACAGCTATAGTATAGAAGCATTGTCATAGTCATGGACTAATATTTGTGGTGGCTGCAAATAATTTAGGAAGTAAACACAATCAGACATTTATGTGAAATCATAAGAAGACTTGAATAAGAATAAATGTAATGTTTATTACTATGTATTTTACTCAATAAGAAAAATATGAAATTAATGAATTTTTTATGTTTCAGGTGAAAGTTTCGTTTTTGATGGTAGGACACACCCATGAAGATGTGGACCAGCTATTTTCAACGATATCGCAAGCCCTCCACCGACAGCCTGCGCCAACCATTCCAGCCCTCGAAAATGTAATACGATCAGCTTACACTCCAACCCCAGATGTGGCCACTTTGAGGAACGTATGGGATGTCAGGGCCCTTGTGCAGAATGAGGACACATTCAAGGGTCATGCAGATCCCCATGTGTTCATCCTGAAGATGAGTGGTGATGATGTTGTGATGAAATACAAAGACTGGCCAGTGGAAGGGGAGCAGTATAGAACTGTCTCATTATCGGCAAGGGCTGAATTCGAGGATCTCATTCCAGTTGAGGCCAACGTTACTGAGGGAAACATCCTTTTGAATTCAATGATGGCAGATCTTCCAAAGTGGATAAGATCAACACGACTTTCAATCGAAGATGCCGAATGGTGGAGGACATATCTTCCGTCTATCCTAGATACTGACCAGCCAACTGCCCATCCAAGGAACCTTAAGGACTATATCCAAATACAAGAACAAGAATTTTGCCCACAGGCAGTTACAGAAGCATTGGCCCGAGAAGAAGGAAGAAGACAAAAGAAATCCATGGTGAGTGGCAGCACCTTAGCATTATTCAATGGAATTCAGATTGTAAATACAAAACAGTTTGATTTGATAGTCTAAAGCATTAGATAATTAATTACTTATTCCTAAATCAGAAGTTTAAATGCTTGTGTACAACATGAATGAAAAACAAGTACCTTCATTCTTTTTAAGGTCACAGTCAGCAAGAGGAGGAGGACATGAGATATGCAGGTCCCAGATTTCAGATAAATGCCAATCGAGATATCTATCTCCAAAGCCTTTTGAGTCAAAATGGCTATGTCTTGACACACCACTCTGCATGTATGGGGAACTTCAATGCCTTTACCTCAAATTTTAGCTATGAATAATTGTATTACAAAATTCTAGTGTTATGAAATAAGTACTTGTCGTGTAGTCCATAGCTTGTAAATAGAAAATGAACAAATAATGGGTAATGACTGGTAGTCTGAAGAACTAGTTGAAATAAGATGATATAATCATAAAGATAGCTGGAATTTGTTTCGACTGGTTATTTCAGATATGCAAAAGTCTGAACTCTACACAATTATGGTCAGTAAATGTAAGAAAATTTGACAATTCAACATTTAGGAAAAGGCCTGTTAATATATAACACAAGTTACTAAAAGTTATTTTATCTTTATTCTAAGAGCATTAGTAATTTTGATGTTTTTTGGTTTTGAGATGTAGTAAAGGTCCAAAAGCTGTTAAAGTTTATGTAACCACAAACATATTTCGCTATTTTCTTTGGAATATATGAATGTCTGATTACAATATTGTATAGGGCGTCAAAGGTCGCTACTCAAATATGTTCAGTTTGGTAATGAAAGCTGTTATTGAATGCCGCTTTTGATGACCTATCTGGCCACAAACTGGTGAATGCATGACTGGTCACACACCCTTTTTGTGACGTCATTAACAGAATCATTGCATTGTGATCTATACATCTATGGTAACAATATCAGAGAAAAACCCAATAATTATATGATTTTCAGAGAATGTTTTCCACTCATTTAGATAAATCAGTTGACAATGTAACACTATTAAGCGTGTGGTGTATAAAAGGTATCCACATCAATGGTAATGGTGGGTTTTTCACAGCCAATAATTATGCTGTCTTAATGAAAGGCTAATTAAAGGTGTTTATTGGACAATTTAACAAAAACCAAGCCCAGTTCTAATTTTGTTGAAAACATCTTCGAGCGAAAATAGAGAAGTGATAAAGTTGAGGTTACCGGTTGTTTGATTGTCCTTAAAGGTATCCAAACTTTTTATTTTTATTGATGATTGTATTGTATAGTTACTGAAATCAGTAAATGAAGATATCATGATATTGGAACATGAAAGTTGTCTCTGTTGTCTTTTTCTGCTGCCATTTGATACATGATAAGTTATGCTTTGACATCGACTTCGGGATGGGACACAGTCAACAGCCGTCCGCCCCATTGACAGCATGCCCCACCTCAATATACACAACCCCACCTCAATATACACAACCATAGCCGGACTCCCACATCACAACAGTAATATGACAAGTACTTCACTTCTTCTTAACATTGAAAATGCCATGGCATTTTTCTGTGGCTATTAGGAATGCCATGGCATTTTCTATGGCATTGGAAAATGCCATGGCATTTTGCCATGGCAATAAGGAATGCCATGGCATTTTCCATGGCATTGAATAATGCCATGGCAAAATGCCATGGCATTTTTTTTTAAATATTGGAGTTTGATGAAATTTTTTTATCAAATATTTATTTTTATAATTCATATTCTACAAAAATGTAATTTGATGGCAATATTCCTATTCGGAAAGCGATAAAATTTGGGCGGTCAACTTAGGACTCTCCGTACCAGTCCTAACTTGTACCGAACAGCATTATATCTATGATAGGTTTCATATTAAAATGCAATTCTGTTGAAAGGATAACAATAATAACAAGATCAACACAACAGCTTACCATGAGACGAAAACCCTAATGATAGGTTTTGATCATGTAAACGATTAAACAATAAGTTTTAAAAACGAAGGTATCATTCTTATCAACCAGTGTAAAATGATATAATGGGAAACGAAAACCATTAAGTTTTTAAGGGGGCTATATCATGTGTAGATATAATGTGAAATTACCAATATTGATTTCGACTTTTAGAGAGGCTAAGTTTTACCAGATGCCAGAAGGGCCCTTATCTACTCTAACGTTTCTGTTAAGATAAGAGAAGTGTTTCTCAAATTCAATTATTCTTTGTCTCGCCCCTAAGCCGTTGTCATTATTGCGCTTAATATCACTCGTCATAATTAGATTCTCCCATAGCCTTTAAATCCAATGAATCACTAAATTTCTTCATAAAACCATATGAAAACAAACGAAATCGTCATGATAAGTTAATATAAATAAAAACAAATCAAATTCCAGGAAAAGTCCTTTCAGTAGTCAGTAAAATATGTATAGTACTTACACTATGCTTTTGAATCAAATCTGAAGTTTTTCTACAATGCTCAGACCCCTAAGTAAATGGCAAAGTCTTTGCTATCGGTGCCAGTTTTAACCCAGTTAACCAGAGACAGGGACGCCATTGTCCGTAACGGACAATATCACAAAGCAAATATTTAGCAGGTTGACAGTTACTTGCCCACCATTGACTGACAGTGCAAATACAACACCAGAGGCGGTGGCTGAACATCGTCCTGACGCACGTTTGTGACACATATCTTGCCCTTTCATCGGCAAAATTATTTCGGAGAACTGCATTTTTGGAAAATGTTTACTATTATGTACATATAGAGACTCCTATTTCATTTAAGATTGATATGTTCTTCACTGTGCAATTACAGCAATCAAAGTATAATTTGATGTGGGCCTTTTTGCAATAATCAGTGAGTTATTTATGGTATGCATTGCTACGATTTAACACTTTTAAATATTTCTCACGAATAGAAAAGGATAACTGCTCGTTGTGAAGTCACAAATTAGTATAGCAATACATGCTATTAAAAAACTTAACAAGAAGAGCATTGCTATATCGAGGAACACACTATACTCTAGTCAAAACGTAAGTCCTGCTTCATGACTGTGTATATAAAGGAGCCTTTAATACAGTCTAGGTCACATGCAGCAAGTCTAGATTGACAGAATATGAAATTAGGAGCCAAAAGAAATAAATATTATGGATGAAGGAACAGTAAATTATTTTTAAAAATCCATAGACGAATTTTAGTCTATTAAAACGTGTACATCTGCAGATTCCTTCTATTTCAACGTGATATGAGTAATCATTGTAAATTCAACAAACATTGGGTTGGTTTGACGGTCAGATTGTCAATCTGTGAAAGCACAGATGTTATTCGAAGCATGTTTTGATAATCAGTAGAATTCTGCACTTTAATCAACTAGGAAAAAAATGAATGTAAAAGTTTGACATGCAGAAGAAACGAAACACTGCTGATGTTAGATTACATTAACGATACTTTCTCTCACATAAAACATACTATCAGCAAGACGATTTCCCAAAGGTTCAAAACAGGCTGAATGAGTAATTGAAGACTGAAAGAAGCACTATTGTAATATTCTTCAAGGTAAAAACCTTATAGCAAATTATGTTAAGTCGGTCGTACCAGGAAAGACTACACCTTATTTATTAGCTGTTGCAAGGGCAATGTGTAGTTTAATGATACACCGATTCAAGAGTATATTGTACTCAATTGAATGAAATCATATTTTTAAAGATATTTGTCAATCCATGTTCCCCAATACCCTTGACACAAACAATGTTTTTGTAAGAAACTTGAAATAGAAAAGGATCCTTAGAGATTTTCGATTTTCAGAGAAATTGGAACTTTTATTTTCATTCAAAAAGTAGACATACATTCGGTGGATATAAGGCCTTGACATCATGAATATGGTCTTTGGGTTAGAATAACATGCACAATATAAGCGTTATTTCCATGTAAAGTTTACATGAAAGATATAGGATCAATATATATATATATATATATATATATATATATATATATATATATATATATATATATATATATATATATTTGTCAATTCAATGAGAGTAAAGTATTTTCTTATCCACTCTTATCACCTGACATCATCCAAAGTCATGTGGTCAAGACCCAAATAGACAAACACTCAGTATCCGAAAATTTATCTTTCAACGTTTATTTTATTTGATATATGAAAGGAACGCCATAGAACTATTCATGTTCAATTCAAATCTAGACTTGCTTTTTAAAAGGTTATGTTGCAGGCTAAGGCGAATTAGGTTTAAAATATCATGAACTAGAGTCTGTGGGTTAGCCTCAGGCGCCATCCAAGCAGTACTTTGTTTTGTTCTATTTCTATTACTGAGTCGCTCTCCCTTGCTAAAGCAATATGGTAATTACTCAGTCATCCTGTGTTATTCCCGCAGTAAATGAGTCTTCGCTTTCCGTTGCAGCTGCCTATTGCAGTCATTTTTATGTGCATATTTTTTATCCATCTCATGATGCATTACGAGAAACGAAAACAAGTTCTGCCAAGTTTTTTGCTGATGTAGGAAAGACATTAACAGATATCAATAATGTGATAAAATCTTTGAAGGGTATTTTGAAGTGGCATACATAAAAACAGCAAGATAATTTGAGATAACAGTTTATTTCTTGTGAGCATCACCACGTTAATATGTTTATAGTGTATATGTTTACTCCTTCTTAAGTTGGTAAAGGTGTAAGCATCTACTCTAAAACATCGGTAAAGGTGTAAGCATCTACTCTAAAACGTCGGTAAAGGTGTAAGCATCTACTCTAAAACGTCGGTAAATGTGTAAGCATCTACAACAAAGAAGTTGTTATCTAAAAATTCTTGCTGTTCAGGGCCTCTTTTCACAAAGCCCTTAGGTGATCGTAAGTCACTAAGGGTACGTCATTAAGGTAACCTTAGTGTATGGTAACCTTAGTGTAATGTAATTAAATGGTCGCAAAGGCTAACCTTTATAAATGGTGCTACGTGAAAGGAGGCCCTTATCAATAACTTGATTCTAACGAATTTCTATAAGATTGTGAAATGTGTGTGTTAATAGACTCTGGTTCGAAATATACCTTTAAGTATAGCTTTCAACATTGTGGTTATTTGAATTGTTTAGTGACTTTATTATGTTTGAGTGACATTCAGAAATTTGTCATGTTAAACAAGATACCTGCCATTTTAAACTGTTGACATAATAACATGTTGTTATTTGATATGTTCAATTGCCTGTCCTTAATGTGTTTCTTCTTTTGTGGAAACTATATTCCTTGTTAATAGCTTTTGAATTTCAAAGGTTGACTAACACATTCATTGGCAGCTATACTTAGAAGCAAATTAACCGTAAAGCTGCAAACCAAAAACATAGTTGTTATCGTGCGTTTGGTATTTTAAGATGCTTATTGAATCTCAGCGTAATACAACAGAGAATATAGTTTATGCCATGGTATTCTCGATGAAGTTCCTTACTTATAAATTTACGATTATTTCAATACCTATGTGTTGATTTGAGTTGCGCTATAACGTTATATAAAGAAATAACATGAGGTGTGTATGTTACTCTTGAAATAATAAACCGGTATCTATTAATTCCTTGACACGTTGATCAAATTACAATCATAACATATATCTTTGTTACTTTGTCCAGTGTATCATAAAGTATAAGTTGAAATATGAAGTTTTACAGTTCGAATGAACATATCATTTATAGCAAATTTAAGAACATATGGGACATGGAAAATACCAACAAAACCTATTTGCACTAATGACCTTTGAAACAAATTACATGCAGAAATGTGTCAAATTCTTCAATTGCCGCTGAAAATGTGTGTTCTTAAATGGTTTACCTGTTTACACTAACACCCACAAATTCTAAATATTACAATCTTGTCTTTCATGTTTGATGAAAAACACATCTGGATATCATAAAAAAGTATTGAATAAGCGTGTGTCTAATTAGATCTCTTTCTTTGAAACCATTTGGAATTTATACAATATATTACCTTCTAATGACTAATCCTGCAGAAAATGCTTAAAGAAACAGCTTCAAAGAATTACATTAATAGGTTGAACTGTAACAATATCCATTAAGCAAATCAAACCCTTTGAAGATTTATTCTCAATCCCATATTTATTTCTTCATTTTAAAAGAAAAGGCGTTCTTTAAAAACATAAACCTTAATAATTTTCAGAATTCAATTATACATAATTTGAAAACATTTATGACTTGTCACGCTATTTCGAAATTCAATTTAGATGTAAATGTAAAAGGGAAGCAGAGAGCCGTAACGACTGAATCCATTAAAATCACATTAGTCTGACGTGAACCCTACCAGCCGTGGTTTTAAATACAGCGGACAATACCTCTTGAAAACAACAGGTTTTACATGTTAACATCACCACTGCCTGTGGATCAATTTTTACATTCCAATTCATCATGTCCCTGTAAAAATATAACATGTAAGAAGGAGTCAATTTACTTCCCTTGCGTGAAATTTCCTCGATCGATTGAAATCTTAGTTCACTTTACAAAATTCGAGTACTTTCACGCTAATTGGCAATTCTCGTAAACTACAGGGTAAAGCATTATAAACCTGTCCTAAGCATAGCCATCGTTGGCCTACTGTTTCTTTCATTCGTTTCGAATAGGTATCTAATATGGTTGCGTTACTGTAGCTATTATTAGACCCACTCGGAAGGGCATATTTATATAAGACTCTTTGAAGTCGGGACCTATCCTCCAGAAGACCTATCTCATTGTGCTTGCTTATATAACACAAATCAAAGCAAGAACCTGAGCGATTATTATCCGTCACAACACACCGTAGAGATGGAGAGAACTAAACAAAGATAATTCAGCCCTAAGCATGTTTCATATACGATATACACAACTGAAGATACAACAGTCTGCCTTGCATACCGCGCGTTCTTGGCAGAGCGCCAAGTTCGTCGGACCATAGCGTCAGCCAATCATATGACAGAGATCACAAAACTCGTAATCTCATTGGGCACACACATCGATCAAATTGGGCCATAATGAAGCCTGCCTTTGTCAGATCGAGCGAGCACGTCTCTTCGGGCGAGCAGGGCGCCAGTTGAACAGGCTTCTAAATTACCATGGGCTATAGCCTGGCGCTGGTGGTGAAGAAATGAATTTCGCTTCGCCCCGATCTTTCATTTACATAGCTGTGTGTGATTAGGCATTAGCGGGACATAGCGCGTAGCGCGGGTCATAAGGTTCGCGTATACATGTAAATTAGGTACAAAGTATTCATGTTCTGGAGTCTTGAGTAGAGACCGAGCATGAATAAACAGCATAATTATTCTGTATTCGGGAATAATGCGAGTAAAACGGTGATAAAATTTGTAATTGCGTTATGGAATAACAATGATATTTCACGTAGATAAAAGTTTATGAGACATATTTCTTATTAATGTATTCGCATTATGAATTTTATCATCAGATTCCAAAGCATGTTGTTAAATCTTCTACCGTGAGATTTATACCCTTTAGAGTCAAAATGTATTTCACAAACGGTACACTGCTATAATGATGTAGGCACGTACACCTGAATACTTGATATGAAGGTTTAAAGGGCATTAGCATGGGGATTTTTTTAATATATAAACTGAACTCACAATAAGAAAAAAATGTTTCGAATTGCAAAACAATATCTTTTAAGCAAAATAAACAGTTTTTTAACGTATGTATCAAGATTTTCCTACCTCAAATGATTTAAACATGTTTACACAAAAATGGCCGCTAGTAGTTTTGGCTTGATACGCGATATTTCTTTAAAGACTACGAATAATCGGGTTGAGAGGTGTTTTGGTCCACTGTTGATAATAAATTTTGCATAAACTGATTTTGTTGGGTCAAATGTTGAGAAATAAATCATCTTAACAACGACTGCCCCTTTCAAACTTCACTTCAATCTCTTTCTGTGCTTCAGTACGTTTTAAATTTTATACGTTTGTGATCTTCTTTTGTAAGTCTGTGGTAAAGCCCATTTAAAATCTATGTTATATTATAATGTTTATTGGCAAGGTGTTTAAAAGAAATGCAAGGTTAAGTAGACACTGTGGTATGGCTCACTAATATATATCTCCTTTTTAATAGACTTTAAATTGAATAGACAATAAACAGACGTAAAATCTGAAGAATATTATCGATAACAAGAGTTTTTATGTTTTTTAGTCGGTCCTGAACACGACAAGATTTGATGAAATGGCGATTTTATAAAGCAAAAAGAGATTTAAAAGTCTGTGCGATGTCACTGTAACTTTTTGGTTATGTAAAGTTTATATTTCATTGTAATATATTGACATTATCCACGTTGAAATGATCTTTAAATAAAAATAACTGTTAACATATAACATATTGATCAATTCAGAACAACACGCGTTAATTTGTAGCAAACAACCATCTCAATAACACGTAACCATGGAAACTAATTTATTTTGCTGAAGCTAAATATTTCCCTCAAATTGTGAAAAGCGACTGTCAAGCTTTATTACAGCCGTCCTCAGAAGCTGGGTTCGTTGTCAATTAAAATCAGCGTCGAGGAAGAACACAATACAAAGCTAAATCATGCACGAGAAAATTTTAAATCACGGCCTTATAATTCATTAATAAGAATGAATGATTCTAATTTGGCAATTTTCTTGGTTATTCATCAGCAAAAGGTAATTAGGTGCCTTGATTGAAGCATGGAGACTACGACGCGTAGATTTGGCAGACAGGCGGGCTTAACACAGGGCTTCTAGTCGCGGAGAGTTACATTAGTGTGTTACTTTATGTTTTATTCATTACGTCACGTGACTCAAAGCACGGAGCAGGGATATCCATTTCAGTTATTCCCTTTAACATCGAGTAAAATGTAGCGCCACATGGAAAGAGGTATTATTGTAACCTAACTCGCAAGGAAAAGAGAATTTGTTAGGCGAGATGGATTAAATTGCAAATTGGTAATGGCAAAGAATCAAAGCAAATCGGATCAAAAGATTTAGGAAATGAAAGATGTAATGTCATTGGGATTCGACATTATTGATTACATTATTGTCTTTATTTCGCAAGAAGAAAGGTACATAGATATGTTATTTGTGTTTCGAAGATACTTATTATCTTTTTTTTTACCTATTATTATTTTTTTGCAATGTGATACAATGTTTAGAGATATGTATATGTACTTACACACTTATTCACATCTGATAACAATGTAG
Source organism: Phorcus lineatus (assembly GCA_921293015.1). Taxonomy (NCBI): domain Eukaryota; kingdom Metazoa; phylum Mollusca; class Gastropoda; order Trochida; family Trochidae; genus Phorcus; species Phorcus lineatus. The sequence goes on from OV121081.1 coordinate 54,677,998, forward strand.
GTGTTTACACCAAAAAAATTACATCTCGATGCAATGAAGAAGTTCTGAATCCATAGAATTTATTGTTATCACGCTTTCTTCTAAATTGCCTATAAAAACAGGATTGATTACTTCAACGTAAGATCTTAGTTGACAATTTACAACTTTTTTAATGAGGAGGCATATTTTATTTGGAAGGAGGGCATACATTCCAACGTTATTGTCAACACGAATACGTTCCAACGTTATTTTTCAACACGAATCGGAATGAAATATTTAAACCAACATAGAAACATATGTAAGCCTATCATATCACTGCAGTTCTTTAAACTTAATAAGGAAAATATATCGGAAAATACAAGGATAAAATCACCATTCAAGCAGTAACATGTTATCATACCCTAGGGTTTTACTATAGCAAATACGTCTTCTTACTTTAAGCATGAGTCGGCATACATGGAGGAAATCTACCACAAATCGGATATGGATTTGTTATTTGGACCCTGAAGTACCTCCAGAGAGCTTTGTGGTTTCACAATCCCTACTCGATATCGGGCTATTATTTCATTCCTAATTCAAAGTCTGCTTACAGATATGGGAGGGTAAACAGTCCTCGAGGGCTGTAATCTGTAAATGATAAAACGGGTCACGTTACTCACACTAAAACTCTTGCCCGCACCCCGACCAGAGTTTCACCTGTTTGTGAACACACACCCCAAACAGCTGCCTGCTTCCTGGCTCGCCTGTCGTTATTGTATTCATTTATATGTTTATTATCAGATAAAATGAATTTCAAATGAATATTTATTCTTCCATTTAAATATTTGTAGAACATGCATCGAATGTAATTGTATTATATACATTTGTTGAATATGAATATAGGTTTATTGTTTACAGATTATAGTCTTAACGATTCACTTATGCAGCATTTGATATTACCAAATACCAAGTTACATTTATTCATGTCGCTATCTGCTTTGGTATTACAATAATATGGTTTGACTATTTTATGATATGAATTCTATTATTTGTATTTAAAATTGGATTGACATACTTACAGATGGACAGAAAAGACTTAACTACGCCTAGTTTGTACTCAGTTTTAAAATACATGGTAACAAAGATTTATAAGATAAAGAACAATATAATTGAGGATTATATTGCAATGGGCGACATGAAAACTTAATCATGAGTAATCATTGAATATGTTCTTTCAAAGGCGACTGTTTGTATCTTTTGTCATATATTTGATGTTGACCTTTGTATACACTTTGTCATAGTATTCATCCATTTATGACAGTTTCATGATGGCAACATCTACGTGATATCAAAATGTTAACGCATTTACATATATATATATATATATATATATATATATATATATATATATATATATATATATATATATATATATATATATATATATATGCCATTATTGAAGTTATACACTACACTGTAGGTTAGTGGATAGGTCAATTTCTAATTTGTGACCATTTTGGTCATATTCATGGCTATTTAGTGTTGTTGACTATTTGTCCCTACGCAATGAGCGTTTATTGAGTACCTTATTTCAGTTGTCTATTCTTCAAGAATGGCTTTTTTCTGCCTGAAGGAAAAGCAACTCGATTAAAGATGATACAATGATATGCGCGAATGCATATTCAGAAGCGTCTGAATCGATTACTTCAACTTCGGTTTTGCTTGCTATTATTAATAAGATTTAAATTTTAGTGATGGAACAAAATACCCCCGTTTTTTGTTATGAACATTACTTGTAACATGGCACCAGTATGTATTATCATTTTAAAGAGTAGACATACAGACAGACATATAGTTTATTAGAGTCTCACCACATATAAACTGTAAATTTACATAAAACATTTTCATAAACATATATATGTGCCACTCTAAAAGAGTTATGAGAGACTTGTACATTTATAGAAAAAATATATATATACAGTACTTATGCTTAAAGGGGACACAAACATACGTAAACATGACAGTGATTTACATGCGTATAAAAGATGTATGTCAGTTATCGTTAACCAATTAAGCTGAAACTTTTACCAATACACTTATCAAAGCTAGAAAATATTTTCAATAACAGTCTGAAATGATGCTATGATGTGACATGTTTGATATGAAACATCTTTACGAGTAACTATTGATATGACGATCTGTCAATAATTTCATATTTAACAATAGATTGCAAATGTGCATAAAACGTTATGAAATGTAAAGAATAGTAAATCATCATGACGTATCGTTATTGATATCAAGCTTTGTCAAAATGGCGAACTACGATGATTTACAAAAACATAATCGGTTTGTGCCTTTTAATCGTTTTGTTTATTATGAGTTACTTTGTGTAAATCAATAGTTGAACAATCACAGCCTTTTGAGACTCTGCTGAATGCTATTTATGTCACTCGGAAACCCAAGTGGAACATGCAGCCCTGTAATATGATAACCCTGATTGCTAATTAAGATTATTTATTGCTTCAGAAGCCTTTCATGCATTATTAATAATCATTGTCCGTGCACAGAGATTAAATTATGAGTTCTCAAAAGTCGTAAAAATAATCATTACTTTTCACTTCATTATGAATTAATCATCATTTTATTATGGTACATGAGTTTTACTTGCCATTTCATGATAAAACGTAATATGTTAAGTTTTCATTCCGTCGAGATTTATAAAAATACGTTGATCGGTTTAGTTATTCCAAATAGAAATACTATGAGAGACAGGCCTTTATCAATTCAGTATGCTATTCGAGTAAGTGATATTATACACTACAGGAACATTTTTGGTTTTGTTAATATTTATAGATATATATCCAAATCATATATAAACAGTTTATGGGTTTTGTACATAATCATCCAATGAGATTAACCTTCTCCATATTGGATATCGTCATTAAAAAAACTTATTAAATGATTATAATTCTAACACTGACAAAGCAATTTCCTGTGTTAAAAAATCATTACAGGCGAGTGTTTTTAACAGCCTAAGATCGTTGTTCCCTAAAGTCAATTCCGCGCTGTGACTTTGATCCCGTAATTGATACACGGCTTTGAGGACTGCGAGGGATCACGTGACCATCAATCACCAGCATCAGTGGCCTGGCCTCCTGCGGGCAGAAAATAGAAGAGCATCTCCAGCCTACTGTCTCTGCAGCCATCTAGCCCTTCCATGACTTGTCTCGACAATTAAATGTTTGAAGGAGATCAAAATCGCATGTCAGCACTTCGCTGGAGTGTGTGGTTGCCATGGCAACCAAGCCGATCAAATTCCGGCCAGTCGGCCGCCATATTGAAACCATCTGGCTCTGACGTGACGTTAATTTCAAAATGGCTGGTCGTGGCGGTAGCCAGCAGACGAGAGGATGTGGCTAGAGCGCGAACGGGGAGGACATCCAAGGGGATCAGGGCGGCTTTTAGGATATGACTTTAATGTTATTAACAATCAACAGCGCGACATGGCGGTATGCTTGGCTTCCAAACAGCTTTGCTGGAAGTTCTTTGAGCAGATGTCTGGTTCTAGACTAACAAAGTCAGAAATCATTTGTCTGCAAACAGCGGGGATTATTTTATATCTATTTAAAGATACCATGTCAGTTCTAATTTACCTACTACTTTAAACATATTAACAGTTGAACTGTAATTGTTTAAAATAAAAATAGTATTATCGTCATTCTGCATTTTTTTTGTTTCTGTTTCCAAATGAAAATCATTATAAATTCAAAATTGTTATTCTTGGTCGATCCTGAAATAACAAATTTTGAAATTATTGCCAATTTCAGTTGAAACACACAACACTGTGATAAGCCATTTCATTTGAAACAACATTACTCACATTAATCAATCGTAAAATAGGGATTTGACAAGGAGTATATTTTCAAGATCACCTTTCATAAGACAACAAAATGTAAAATGAAAAAAAAAACAGAGAACATTTATTTTTTACTCAAATTGATCACACGCAATAAAATCAAAAAAGCATTCAGCCATAAATTTTATTTTTTTAGTTAAGAAAATCACTTTCGTGATGTTACTCAGTCTTTTCTCATACACGCTGATTAATCAATACCCTCTATACTCCTTACAGCGCCGTTATCTCCCAGTAGGCATCGCTAGATAGCCTCGTCTTGTAGTAGCTTATGGCAATCTTATCACGGACATCAACAATATTCTTGTACTAAAACAGCTGAAACAAAATCCATTTACTTGGCTAAGAGAATATGAGTGTAGGATAGGTAAATAATTGCTTTGATATTTATACGTAATAGGTATCAGAGAATTCTTTTTTGATATTGCCTTTGTTTTCATTCGTGAATCATTCTAATGAATATTTGAAAATAATATTTGTTTTATCGATCTAATAATAAATAATTTCATCAGTATTATATGAACGTTGAAATGAAATATCTTTGTTTTTGTCTTGAAAATATAGGAATATGAATACAGTAGGTAATTAACCACATAGCATTCTATGATCACTTTAAAACTAATTATATCACTGACATAGTTAACGTTCAAATTAAATATGTTTTGCCTGTCATGAAAATATAGGTAGGAAGTTACAAATCGTCAAACTTCCAATAATTTGTTTACGATTTATTGCTATTATTAACGTTAATAACAGAATCATAGTAATAAAAGTTGTTCATTCTCCTCGTCAATCGCTACCCTAAACTAACTCCTCATTAATGATAAAGTAACATTATATGAAGCGAAAGAAGAGTCAGAGAGCCGTTGTGTCTACAATGATGAAGATAATGAGCTGTAACGACCAGTGGTGTTGGGTATCAAGGAGGACTGTAATTAGTAACCCCTCCTAATTAGTATGCCCCAGAGCATTGGTCAAACAGTTATCGGCGTAGCTAACTTAATAAGTCATTAATCTCGTCTACGTGGTTGTTAAGTTCAGCTTCAAGTGACTCTGGAAATACATGAATATGATATGATAGCAATCACAGGGCTTGTACAAATACACACGTGTCGTCTTAGACATCGCTATGATAATTTGACCTAAGATATTTAGCCCTCATCTTACCATCTTTACCCCCCTCCCTTTCCCACTCCCTTACCCATTCTCAGGCAATGGTTAACTGAGGTTCATTGTCATCTATGGCATTGTCTTCGGAATTGTATTATCAACTGTTTGAGTATATCAGCCAGATCTTAAAATAAGAGTAAAGCAAAAGCAAGTTCATATGAAGAGAGCTTAAATTGAATCTCAAATTTCTTTACCTTTTTCTCAATTTTGCTATTCATTGACCAAATTTCAAGGTCAGTTGTTAGAAGAAAACTATTACACTAATAGGAAAAATAACAAAAGGAAAAACAACTTTTAAATCAATATCCTTTTTAAACCTAAATGTTCATTTTCGGCTTCCACTGACGTTATATGTAGGTCTTAATGGACAAGAGACATGATTTATTTCCTTTTTTGACCACTTCACGTCAATATTGTAAACGTCACTCATGTGTGTATCACGCTTACTATCTTTGAACATAACAAATTTGTTTAAAACATTTTAAACTTGTATTCGTAATACTTTTAATGAGAATAAATTTTGGTTATATGTTAACGTTTATATTCATTTTCCATCATATGATTTAGTCTCACAATAGCATTGAAAGATGTCAAATTAAATCCATTAGAAAGGGTGTTCTCGGAAATGACAGATTTTCCTGACGTAACGCCGTAGGAGGCCCTACGCTGAAATCAAGCAGCTTTAGACGTCCTCCGGACCTCAAAGGCTCAATGCTTCTACTATAAAGCTGGAATTGGCGAATTTACCGCCTAATTAGCAGTGCTCGCTTTGACAGCGTTAAGGCGATTTGACGATTTATCAATCATAAAGCATCCCATTGTAAGTTTCAGCTAGCCTCGGGCTGTATTCTCTTTCAAGCAACGTCGGTGGTGTGTCAACTCTCTTCCAAATCCATTGTTTGTGATATCAAAAACTGGTTACCACGTGTTCTAATGGGTTGTATTGTAGGCTGCTATAAGCTGACAATGTCACGGTTTTACGCGAGCAACATAGAGGGTAAAAACACTGCTTTAGCGCCTTGAATTTGTTTTGCGCTGAGAACGTTTGTATGTTTATTGTTCGATTTGAAAACAAATAACTAATTTGCTTTGTCTCAGGAAGAGACCAAATATGGAAAGTAAAAAAGGAAAAGCACGAAATACAAATATTACAGCCTAATTATTTCTATGACAAACAAAAATACCATATTATTGATAATTCACTTATGATTTATGTATAATGTTTTTATATGAGCCTTTTACAATACAAGGGGACAAGTCATTAACAATCATGTAAACAAATTTGCAGACATTCTACGCTTACGAGAATCTATTAACAATATCTTTACGGATTTCTCCTGGTGTCCAAATGTAGATATTGCATTCTTTAAAAAACAATACCAGTGTCTGTTAACCGAGTACCCTAGCACCTAGCCAGATCTATATTTCCTGTAATGCTAACCCCTGGGCGAGGAATTGACTCTCTCCACCCTTTCTTCCTGTTGCTACATCGCACACCTCTTGAATAATTGATAGAAATAATCGCATTTACTATCAAAGAAATGTCAGGCGGGGTAATTACGTGCAACGTTTCCAGATAGCGATTATGCTGCCTCTTAAGTCCCCGCAAGGCTTGTATTAATGTATATGAAACATTGCTTCATCTCCCCGTTTGTTCTATTTCAGCAATTATGACAGCGAGTTTAATGAGAGGACGTCACGTTACGCACGTAATCAACGTAGCCTTAAATCTTTCAAATAAGAAAAAGATTAGTTATGACGCTTTGAGAAGGAAACCTAGCCTTTACAATAGCTGTTAGTTCGCTGACAGTGACGACAATACATTAACTATAGAATTAGCTTCAATAATGCATGTTTAACCAGAGCTGTAAAGGTCAGGTCTAAGGGGATAATTGTTAGCGTAATTTAGACGATAGATCGAGCTATCACCGGGGAATGTTATCCGTGTTGTCTTTGTTGTTACACAAAAGTCCTTGTATAAAATTCTCCCTAAATGACAAGCCCGGAGCTGAACATCAAGATTTCAGCATACTTTTTTTGTTTCAGCAAAGTTAAAGTACTTTTGTAGCGATATTGAAAAAGGCAGGAGGAGCTATCACTGGGGAATGTACGTTTATCTTTGTTGTGGTACAAGAACAATTGTACCAAACTCTGATTTAAGGGACAGTAATAAATTTTAGGGGATTTTTTTGTTCTTCAACCAGCCCCCAATACATATATGTTTATGCCAAATTTATTTTCAGAGGGTTAAAAAAACTTCATTTATTGTTAGGATTATTCATAGTCGTTGCAGAAAGTATCAAGTACCTGAAAAGAAAACTGCTGACCGCCATTTGAGGTGAACATATTTTAATCATTAATGCTTCGAAAATAGTTTCGCATAGCTTAATCGAACATGTAACGATCGTTTAAAACTTGCGTCTGTTGATTAAAAAAGACAGCCTTGCAATTGTTTACATCTATTTTCGTATTCGTGTTTATCTACAAAAACGTGCTATGCCCCCTTTAAATGACAGAGCTAGGGTTGAATATTTACGTTTCAGCATGCTTTGCTTTCGTTTCAGCATAGTTACGTTGCCTGCTCTCCTTGCCTACATTCCAGGGTGAAGAAACCAGGTGATCAGAACAGACCAGCTAGTTGGAAAGATGAGAGTGTATACCAGCGGGAGGTCATAGAGAAATACCACGCAACTCCACAAGACCAGAGAGGCATGTTTATGGGACATTTCTGTCGGCTTTATGCTAGCTTCTTTACATATGCCTCGAGGGGTGTACTTTGTCCTGTCAGATATTCATCATATACATTGTGTAGCTGCGCTCTCTCGCTGTGCTCATACATTGTGTGATACAGCGCATGTCTTGTTTTATCATTTGTTAAATTGCTGTCAAAGCTTTCATGTTGAATGGCTCGTATTTTGTAGAATTCAGATCAACTTTCTTATCAACGGTATAAAATATATCTATCATTCAACGAAGTCATTGACAATATCATAATAAGTGATAAGAGATGGTATTGATTATTCATGCCTATTCTGATTATCTTCTTTCATCATCTTAACAACTGCTAAAGACATATTTGAAATTTTGATATAATATCGAAACCAAGAACTCCATCGATTTTTACCTATGATACCGAGGACACAAAAAGGAATCATTATTTTTTAAATGATTATTGAATTTTTGTGTGTCAAAATGAACATTTCAAAGAAACACACAATTAAATAATACCAAGGTATTTAGAAGTGGGGAACATTCCCAGTGTCCTAACCCATATTTACATACCTTCTAAAGCATTCAGAAATATATGAAAAACGCCTTTTTCAAAAAGAGATATTGTGGACAATCGGTAAGCTAAGCTAAACAAATACTAAACAGATATTGTCGATGTATGAAAATGTCTGTTCCCTGCTGATTAATGTTTTATATCAACATGTGTCGTTGACAACTGTATCATTGAAATGTCATAAGAGAATTCTGAGTTAGCAACCTGGAATCAAAAACTAAACTCAATTCATCGACAATCATCATGATCAAGCTATATTTAAATGTACAGGTGGAGAGATTGGGTCAGTGAAATGAACACTTGGATCGAATGTCCATGAAGTGCACGAGGGGTGTTATCTACAACATGATAACACCCATCAATCATTCTGGCGGGTCTGTGCACGTGACCCTTATCTGCTTCGTCAGTTTACGCCCCAAGGGCCAACTGAACATGATGACCACATAGCTAACACATTTTGCACTGAAGGTGTGTCCGCCATTAGCGAATATTGAACTGTATATTATGAGTTGACCTGTAAGGTTTTCCTTGAAATAATTTCATATGGATATTGTTAAGTCGTTTCGATAATGGGTATTATTATCAATTGATTGAACAGAAAACTCGTTGGCAGTACGTTTGCTAATAGATCTAACTGAAATATAATTTAACGTTATTTATGGTGTTGAGCTCACGTTGTTCGATTTAAAAGTATTTAATAAGACGAAGGTTACACGACTTAGATCCTTTGAAGAGTTGTTATTTCGTAATAAATGAACATGTTGGTTGAAAATATTTTTCAGTTCCAACTCTCAAAACAATTATTTGTGAACTAGTATGAATGTCAAACCAAGAATTCATCACAATACATTGATAGAGTTGTCAATGCATTAAAATATCACCTTTATTTTTATGAGAACTATTTATAAAGTGATCTCAGTTATAAACTGACGTTACCCTGATGTTAGTGACATAGACATCTAATAATGACTTCTTCGAACAGATATTGTCCAATTAATCGAAACTGGTAATGTTAAAAATATCTCTCTCAACTCATGTTGTTTATTAATGAGGTCCTCTGTCACATCACGAATTTATCACTTTTAATTTCACACATTAAGAAGGTTGCCATGACGACTTAAATTACGGTCTAAACTTGTCAAATACAAACTGACATGTCACGTATGTACCATAAATATGCCATATACACCGTGTTAGGTATTGTACCAGATTTTATAAATATGTATCAATTCATAGTATTCTATCAAATTTAACAAAAGATGAACATAACTGTAATATTTGACGATTCGTACCAAACGTACCATGTCCAACAAAAATCACTAATCGATGTTGGTTCATCAGGATGTACATAACCGACAGTCTTCAAATATGACATGTTAAATGTTGTCTAACCATGATATTTTTTCACGCAAAATATATCTCAATTTGAATATCCAATCGAGCAAACGTGCAACAGATTTTTGTGATCGGTAATCTGTCGACAGAAAATAGCAATTTGTACCAATGATTGAACCAAGTTGAAATGTAACCACAGTAACAAAAGTATTACATTGCATACACCATTTGTGATCCTAGTACATCAATTGATTGATTGAAGGAAGACCTGCAGTAAATGTACCCTCAGAACGATTTAATTCCAATCAACATCGTCCATAACTGCCATTACACTACTTGCTTAACACTGAATTGCTGTGACGTGATTTGAAATCAACACATGTTCATGTGTACACCAAATGTTTCGTCCTCCATTAATTACCTCCATACATTAATCTAAATTGGCACAAATTACTACATTTGAAACTGATATAAATTTAGATTAAGATCGTACAGCTGTGACACGTTGTTCATTCACCGTGACTGTATATTGCGATTTGGAAAAGTAATTTATTCAAGTTATCATTCCCCTATGGCCCGTTTACTTAACAATTCCTGAACACTGTGCCATTAATATCAATGACAGACATAAAACAAGAAACAGTGATAACACTTAACAAAGATAATAAAATAATTGCAGTTACGAAAAAAATAAGAAATATCTTTTTTTGCTACATTTTGATTTATAAAATGTTTCTAATTGCAAAACAATGTTTTAATAGATGGAAGCACTTTTAAAACAAACGTGCCGTGCTACTGTCCCCTTAAGTAACTCATTTACAGGATAATTCATTCCTTGAGTTTTGATCATATGAGAATCGGCAATATTCTTCTGTAAGCAGCCGTTGAAATGCATGATTTATATATGTGTATTTCATCCCTTTAGACGTCAATCACGACTTGTGATGGGAGTGAGGCCAAAGCTTTGTAATTGGCATATGGGAAAATGAATGTCAACTACAAAGCTTATTTCAAATACCTGTCATGTTCATCTCTCTGTTTTGTTGAAGTCAAATGTCATTCTACTTTGGAAAATGCACATATTTGTGTTGGTTAATGTGGAAATGAAATTGACATTATAGAAACCATTTCACATGCTTTGCAATTAATAAATGACGCACACATGTCTACATATACAAGGAAACCAACGGCATGCTCAACTTTGATATTTACCATACCATTCATATTTTAATTGCTTCGAGAATTCAAAGATCAAGACATCATTAACCTGACATTAACAAACTCGTCTCTGAAATTTACCCCTTTTTGTTTTACCACTTCTTAACGTATATTATGATCGTCCGTATAAAACGCAGCACAAATGATAATGTTTTGCTATACAAATTTTAACTTAATTTTTCCGTGTAATGTTAAAGCTGTTAACTGACCTTTGAAAATGAGTCAATTTGAAAAGGTTTATAAACCCATTATAAAAACAAAATGGTTTGTAAACTTATCAAGTCAGTGAAAACACCACTATCGCTCGTACGCACAGCTGTGCGACCTGCTTGTACCTTTGTGAAAGCGGTACTCGCTTCTGTTTGCTCGGGGCAAACAGTTAAAGTCGTCAAAAAGTCAAAGAGAGCAACACAAACGGTGTAAAACAAACATTAGGTAGAAATCCGCTCTTCACTAGAGAGTCTGTTACTTGTTATTCAAAAGTAGCTCGAGAATACCTGTACGTGTACACATAATACCTGTATTTGCACCTGTCTGTAATCAACTACCTGTGTGTAACTATTCACCTGGACAATTGATACAGTAGGCTTTACTGATACCCTCGCACCTGTTCTATATAACACAAGCCAAGATACAGTAACAGATTGTAATTTTATAAATGTATAAAAACCTAACCATGCCAAGATAAGTAAAATATTGTAATTTCATAAATGTATAAAAACCTAACCAAGCCCAGATAAGTAACAGATTGTAATTCTATAACTGTAAAAAAAACTAACCGAGCCCGGACAAAGTAACAGATCGTAATTTTATAACTGTATAAAAACATAATCATCTAGAATTTTTCTAATCCATAACACAGACCTAGATACAGTCACAGATTCTATTTTCATAACTGTAGAAAAATTAACTTTCCAGAATTGTTTTAATGCATAACAGAAGCCCAGATACATTTACAGATTCAAATGTTTAAAAAATAGCTTGTTGAAAAGGAAGATCAAAGATCACACAAATAAGAAGAACAACTAGAAAGAAGAGAGAAAAGGACAGAGAGAGGATCCAGCAAGTGTTGCACAATCTTAGCAATGATGCTGCAAAATGTCACACCTGCACAATGCAGAGCAGCTTGTGATTAAATGTCAGTTTGTTTCACTCTTGACATTTTATCACGCTCCTTGATTGACACTAAACACGAATACACGAACACGAGTCCCACATAGTTTTAACTCCGGTATCAATCAATTATGAAATCTGTTCCTGTCTTGTTGGTTTAAACATATTTGCGCTTTGAAAATTAAGGTTTAGAAGAAATGGTCAAACAGCTCTAAAAAATTGTTTCAATTAATTTCATTATATTTCGATTTTGTAGCCCATGAACAATGAAATTATAGTTTACACTATGAGAGTATAAAGCGGTTTCTACAGTAGTATGGGAAACCATATACCTTTGATAATCACTATCGTGATAGTTATAATTATGTCATCGTATATTGTGAACAGCATATTACACAATTGGAATCTAATTAACTTTCATGTACTGAAAAATTTATGGTTGATCTCAGCATCTCATTGCCAAATGAACAGATATACTTGATGATCCAGTTACAATGTCATATTCATATTCACTGCTAACATTCCTCATTTCTTTAAATCTTCAGTAGGATCAGAAAAATTTATGTTCGGAAGAAATTCGTTTTCATGTCTAAAATTTGTAGATGGACCTTTTTAAATCTAGAAAGTTTAGGCAAGACTATCTTGCTTTAGTACTATAGAATATGGATGTATTAAGGTTCATGATTTTTTTCATATCATTCAAATATTGAAAAGTAACAATTCACGATAAAAATCGTTTCAGGGACTATTAGTCCTGTGTATTAAACGATAATCTTAAAGTTCTCCTTCAACATTCTGACAATCAAGCTCACTACATGATATGAAATTAAAAGAGTTAATAACTATAACAAGTTCAATGTAAGTTCACATATACAAACAGCGTAATAGTCCAATGGCCTATATGTAAGTCTTAACTTTTAAAGATAATGCTACTAATTTGAGCCACGCAGAGCAACACCGAAAGAGTATTCCGATAACACACTTAAGAAGCATTTAAACGTATGATGCCTTATTAATCTTCTTCATGCTAGACCACAGATATACAGAAAATAGACTATTGTTTCTTTAAAGAGTTTTCCAATGCTATTTATTTGCATCTAGCTTGAATAGAGAAATGCTGGTTTCACTTATCATAAGTCTGCCATTATAAACATTCACAAGATCAAGGAACTAATGGTCTAATTAGGAGAACATAATAAATAAGAGTTCTACTTCGATTAGGCTTAAACACTGACATGTTAATAACAATACGCATACAACTACTTGATGTGAAATTGAGAGGTATTACCATCTGTTATCTTTGAAATCTTGCCTACTGTCACAAGGTTGCATTCTAATCCTTTGGGTTTTTTACACTTTCTGATGTATCTGTAGAAAGAAATGAGGAAAATCATCAGATATTAGGTTACACTAATTGATTACCTGCAGGAATACACCGCGAGCATCAGCTGCACAGAGAGGAGCTTATACCTTCTGGTAAAACCATATAGATTCGTTTGATAAAATGTGCATGTATTTAAATGTATTTGTCTTTACCTTTTTTAAGTCGTGTTTGGAAAATTTCTACATAAATCTTCCTTTACTCTTGGTCTGTCAGTGACTCCCTGTTAAATCATTTTCCTTATTCTTATACCTCATATTTCATTTCAAGCGATAGTATATAATTTGGCCGGGTTTATGGCATCCTTGAGCGTCCGCTTGATTATCTAAATTACCCCAGTCACTCGCTCCCTCTTGTAAATCGATCGTGATAATGGCTCCAGTCCCAGCGAGCCCTCTCTTGACACGGCGCTATAGAATTTCTACCCTATCTCTCTGTCAATGACAGTTTATGCTCGAGGGAAAGCATGGTTATTATTCGCAAGTTCTCACTAAACCCATCACAAAAGCTCTTCTCTCTTCTTTCATGAAACAACAGCAACCCGAATCATTTATTTTTTTTACCGGAGTGCTTGCAGGACGTTGATGAACATACAAAGTAAAGACGGTTTGTAGCCTTCTCTGTATCTAACCATCTCCAAACTGACTTTTCTTATTGCCATCTACAATACAGTAACATATCATCCGGGAAAAAACCCACGTATTTAATAATTGAAATGTTAAAAACACGTTAAACCTCAACTCACTCACCCTGAAAAAAAGATTTGTGACTATAAATTTATTTTTTAAGATTTGGTATGAAATAATAAAAAAAGGAGCCCTGAACAATACTAAATAGCCTATGGCTGAGGCAAGTAGATTTGAAATACATTTCCAAACACTTTAAACGGCTCCTTTAATTTTTTGCCCAGGGGTCTGAATGACAGACTACATCTACCACACCAATCATGAGTACTGCTATTGGAGCATTCCATCATGACCGAACTGGGAGTATGTTGGTGTTAATATAAATCTTAGACAGGTTTGTAGTCGTCCCTGCAGCTGAGCTCCTTCGGGTTAACTAGTCCTTACTTTCCTTTCCACCACACCAACCATGGATATTGCTAGCGGAGCGTAATGGTCTCATAAAGAGCATCCGCCGCTTGAACAGAACCTGCTCCATCTGTCTGAGTGCCTCCGCCATGAATTTAGCGTCTTTGTTGTTATATAATCATGTTGCAAACCACTCGACCTTCTAAAATTGCCCAATTAATTTCAGTAAGACATGCGTTTAAGAAAAGCGTGTTATCTGAGGTTTGTGTGATAATTCAAAAGGAAGAAAGCATCCCTCGACCCGTATCTTCTCATGGCAGTGACCCGCTCATGCATTATTAATGATGCGCTTCATGGCGAACAAATGATGTTGCTATAAAACAAACCAAGCGAGATAGATTTCTTAATTAATCCGTCTAAGCGCTGCAGCACCTTTAAGAATGTGTGCTTCTTCTCATAACGATAACGATTTGCTTTCACTTGCACGAAACTCGTTTTAGTTTAGTTTTTTTCAATTTCACAGCCTTTCTGGTTACTTGATTTCCCAAATGCACTTAATGATTTTTCCATGATGTTTCAACAATGTGGGAGCCAGCCTATATATACATGAACATTTTACAGACTGTTGGGCAGCACGGAAGGGGCTGAGAGCTGTACAAATGAGGAACTGCAGTTGTTGATGTTTCCTTTACGTCCTCAAGCACGGTATGCATAACACATTCATGTACGCAAGAATCCATGCCATTCTTAAAGCACTTAAAATAGTTGAATGTTGTGCTGTGCTGATTCTATTAAGGACTGGAATGGCATGCTCATTGTGTATGATTATTGTTTTCTTTCCTCCCCTCGAAGTAAGTATGGTAATGAGAAATGTTCTTAGTGAACTCGTTTCTCAGAAAATATTTTGTAAACATTCCCTGTAATTAACAGATTTCTATTTTCAGGCATAAGCTTCGTGTACAGACATTTACCCTGATGTCTTACACATATCAATATTTGGTATAATGCTTTATCGTTAACGAACAACATATCTTTCTTTTCTTCATTGGTTATTTAAGAAGAACAAGGTGGTACAACAAATAACTTCATGGAAGAACAAAAAGCCTTTACTTAAAATGCTATGTTGTGTGCTTGTGTGGACTTCGTTATTGTTATACATTCTGACCTGTTCGCAAAGATTTGTTTCAATGTGAATAATTTCGTGTATGGTTTGCAAATTGATTCAAAGTTTAAGGATCCCTCTTTAACAATAATTGAAGAATTTAAATATATATTGGTTCATCAAGATCATCAGCTAGAATATGTTATTATACTGTTCATATTCCACATATTATAATTCAGTGAGCAATCCTGAATCCTTTACATGTATTACACTAATATTGTATCTAATTAATTCTCTTTATCAAGACTATGCACTGTAAAGTCAAAAATTTTGAAAAGAATTACTGCTTGGTTTTACTACATATTTACATTATTACTACCAGGTGTATTCCTATATCTACTTACCACAATTAATGTATGAACACTTCTCTAAATATAAGTGTAATTATAATTTGATGAAAAACATTTCACAGTCTAAACTTTTTATTACTGGACCTTATCATGAACAAGAAATCGAACTCTATATTGCACACACACATATTACGCACCTATACAATATTTCACTTAATATATAATATATATAAATACAATTTAGATTACACAATACAAGTTGCCTGCTACTCTCTTTGTGCTGGGATCTTTGGTAGCCTTGTTTATCTTTATCTGATAGGGACTTCACAATAGTATACATCATACTATCATATCATAATAGTATAATCACGCATCCTTAGGGACATCTGCTTGGTAAATACACAACTTTTTTAACAATGACACTAGTAGTACCTAAATGTTTTGATTGAAATGTGTTCATAGGATCATTAAACAGAAATTGCAATGTCAAACCTAACGTTATCTAGGAAATATATTTGAAATTTACAAAGTGACATATCACTGGACCTTAACAACTGTACCATGGACCTGTCATTCTTAAACATTCCAAGAAGAAACAATGGCAGCTCTTGACGTTTATATGTTTCTGTTGGTTCCAGGGTGACTGTTGTTTCAGTTTCAGTTACTTCTTCAATGTCACATTGGTCGGTCAGAAGTTAATGAAGTGGGAAGGCAGGAGATCTTTATGTAAACCAGTCTCTCGTCAAGTAATTACAGCCAGTCTTAAATATAATCAGACTTGCTTTATACTTCTTTGATGTGTGCGCCTCTAAATAAATTAGTTGCCTGGCGCGCCATCAGCGAGGTACGCGTGCAGAACGGGAATCGATGGCACCCAACATGACCCAATCATGTTTAATAAAGGTATCCGGAACAAATAAGAGGGCCTGCCGACAGCAGTATCACTGCCCTTGTCTGAACTGACCACAACAGCATCATATGCCCATTAGAGGCTGCCATTCAAAGTAAATGGCAATTGCTTCATTTCACATTGGTTGCTCCATTGATGTAGCGGTGTGGTCCTTCAGAACGCTTCTATTACATTTTGGTTTAAGATTACAGTACTTGAGGTCGATAATGCTGGAGGATCAGTGTAATAGCTCTGGACACTGGTCAAGGAATTGAATACATCACGCTAGTGCTGACCTTGTCAATAGATTTAGTCTTCAGGTTTGACTAGCATTGTTTGGGTGGTCAGTGTTCGCCTCAGGGGATTTCGTTTTGGTCACTTCAGATGGCTGAACATTGGTCAGATTAATTGGGCGAATCACGGACATCGAACTTGAAGTGTCCAAATTAAGAGTCGGCAACCGTCTTCACCCCTGGCCGCACTCAATATATGACATGTTAGGGAGCATTTGGGGAGGGATAGGAGAGGGGGGAGGGGGAGGGGAGGATTTATGTGAATCTCAAATCTGAGTCAAAATATAGATTCAGGTAAACTGTGATGATATCTGAATGTCGAAACTAACATAGCACATGCATAAACAAATATTTCTCCAAATATCGTTTCCAAAAAGATACCCCAATAGGGATCTCCTTATAATCTAAGTTGTTGCGAAGGTAGTATTTAGCACAAAGAGATTTCTCGCTATTGTCCATATCCCATTTTTGGAAGGAAAAGAATTTTGTATGATCTAGAAACCTGATAGCATAAAGTTTTAAAATTGAATACCTTCATAATGTATAAAAGTATAGAGAGAAAGTATACATGCTTAATATATAAACACTTGGATAGTTGATGTCATATATATTACCTAACATTAGTGACTTATATATACTTTCAAGTCACACTTCGCAACAAGATAATAAAAACATGTCAATGTGATAGTTGAATAAAAGTATAAACGCCTTCTCAGATATATAAAGGTAAGTATTTAACAACATGAGTAATAGAAAGCTATTTGTCAGCAAATGTCATGATGGATTTAGCAAGTAAATATAACATAATTATAAAACTAAATATCTATTGTTAAGTATAAAGTGATATGTCGGCAAATGACAAGAAGAAAGTGTGAATATATTAATGTCACAATGAAGTTGTTGAATATGATATTTACTGTGAAGACATGACAAAACAAAATACAAGTCATTGACGAGCCAGTGACATTTAACCACTATCTACTCGCTGAGTGGAGACCTTCTTGATGTTAGCGCTGCGTGATAAAATGCTATATTTGATATAGATACGTGGATAAAAAGATAGCATCTGAAAGTGACACACTGTGATACATAATGGGATGTCTTTGAGGCAACAATAGATATAAAAAATTGTTGCATGAAAAACTTTGGCGAGTATATATCGTATATCATGCGTAATGACATGTTATTAAAGGAATACAATACAAGTTAATTCCTTAAGGATGTAAATAGATCCGACAACATCTTTGTCTAATGTATCCTTTCCACAATACAATACCAAAAAACTTGGTCATTAAATACACATTTGATATATATGAATTGCTTATCTTTTTATCGTCATGTTACATGATTGAATAACGGTGTCCAATATTCATGAAGCAAAAGGTGAACCACCACAAGGCTTTCGGTATTCTGAAGTTTGATACATCAACGTGTTTTATTGGATTCCGCTCGATCTCGGCTATAGTTTGCCTGTAATGTTGTCTGGAAATATAACTCCTATCCATTTCAAATCCATTACAACTACAAGTGAATAGGGAGTCGTCAGACAGGGAGTCAACATGGCATTTCAATGCAGTCAATAGTCAGCTTTCGGCTCACGGAACAAGGCGCGCTCCCTTGGTAAAGGAAATACGAACAAACTAGTCTACCTAATCAATCAAAACACATTATGCTGGATGTCGGTCCAATACCACTTACTTCAGATGAGAAAACTAAAGATGCTTCGTGTTGGGTTGGAGAGAGGCTAAACTCGCATACAAACCGAGCTTTGGGTCTCTTCGCCTAATCCAGATTTATCTCATATTTTACGTGCCTCGCAATACCGGTCGATATGCCCATTTATGACTTTGATAATATTTGATATGGCTTCTATTAGTTTCGTGAGTTATTTCCTTGCTGTCTTAATCTCTCTCTGTCGCGTGCAACAGCCAACCTTATCGACTAGGCAATCTCGCGAGATTTGCCAATCGATCGAGTTTGTCTAAAAGTCGGACTGGAATCCGGAATGTGATTGATTGAAGATGAGCGACTGACTTGAATTATGCCCGTGAGCTTCTTGCAAGGCCATGTGATGGCCTAAAGCTGATTAACAAGAGAGGGTGTAATAGACTTCCTTATCGATTCCTCATCTAAAAAGTATAAGGAATATACTAAGTTTACGTTTATGGAAATATATTACACCAATAAAACAATGTGTAATAATGTTGATAATTAAATAAGCCTTACCACTGACGACAAATGGCAAATTGAAAGAAAAATTATATAAATGGATTAAACTCAAGATATTGTAACGTAGGTATTAAAATGAGCCGATCGTGTATAATGATACGGGAACGTGCACTATTAATATCACTTTGTGCACTTATTGATAGGACAATGTGTTGTGATAGGAAAATGCGTATTTATGATAAGGCGTACAACTGATAGGACCTGATCTACCAATGAAAAGTAAACATGTTTCTGCGATACTTCAAAACAATGTGTATCGATGATAATACAATGTGTTTCAATAATTAGATAATGTGTTTCAGTTATAAGATAATGCGTTTCAGTTATAAGAGAATGTGTTCCAACGATAAAATAAGACATATCATGAAATGACAGTCTGCTCTAATCGTTCCTTCAATGAGCACTAACGGCACTTCGATGTGTATCGGTGATGAGACAAGGTGAAGATGAGATAAGGTGAACAAATAACAAGACAATCCCTTATAATGATAATTCAATGTGTACTAATGATAAAACATGTATTATGATAACGTATACGTATTATTGAAAATGTGTACTAACTGTTAGCAATGCGTACCAACCCTGACCCCTAACTTTCCTGTAGCTTAAAGTGGTCTACTTTATGCTCAACTACTTAAAACATTTATGTAGATTTGATGCTTTCCACATCTGGGATTTTTTTCAATTTAACAATGGTGCTCAGTAATGCTTATGTTGATATTCCTCCACATGACAATATCCGCTCAATAAAAAGGACTAGAATCTTAATCATGCTACATATATCAAATACTAAAATGCTAAGTTACAGCCAAACGTTTATATGGAGGTTATATTATAAGACTTAAGTGATAAAAATCATTTCTAAGCATTCAAATTCGAAAACGTAAGAGAGCTCTTGCAAACCCATATGGTTTACAAGAATGTGCCATAAGAAGTAGATTTTCAGATGGTATGCCTTGAGAAAACTGACGATGAAATAACCACTTAGCCAGACATGACGAATTCCACAAACGTAAGAGAGAACAGTAAAATGGTAACATGCCTTGGAAATAGGTCAAGCGAGCCTAAAGGTTCGACCAGTACGTTACTTGAAATGAACAAGCCTCTCTCTCTCGTTAATTGTCAAACATGGATGTATCGTGTGTCTGACTGACGTGACAGACGCTACAGTGAATAATGGAAGACTTTTCTGTAAAGCTTGCAGTCGGTGTTAACCCCTGGGATATAGTACATTTGACTGACGTTTGATGTCTGATATGGAGTTTGGCTGATTTATCAAAACATTTATCTAAAGAATAAGATAAATAATTTTCTTTATTTTCAGATGTTTTCCTAAAATCAACTTGTCTAGTCTTTCGCGTTTATGTAAGATTGATTTCCACCTTGTATTTAAGTGATCGATTATTGTATTCTTAGTTAGAATGGGTTTTTTAAATCTAAAGTGTAATCAAACAGTATGCTAATCGATGTTTCATTTTCTAGACTGAATGCGTGATAGTTCTTCATTGGTAAATAATAATCAATTGACTTTATTGTATTCAAATGCATTTTAAAAACCTCTATTACAAGTTTTCGTCTACAGATTTCACAATTTCCACCTTTCAGATTCGGACATGGTCGATGTCAATTATTTACATATACGAAGTATCTTTCGAATGGTGAACACCAGTAAGCACACAGTAGAAGATTTGTCACAATCAATTTTAAATAACACAGCCGGGACAACGCATTAGATAAAGAAAGGGTGATTTAGTGCTGACCTCCATTCCAACCTGTGAATGAATTTACAGCTTTGTTATCGTTAAGCTGAAACGATTTATACCAAGCATGGCTATTATAGTGCGGCTATAAAGACATGTACCTAACGCTCTGTACACGACGGATGTCCATAACAACCGACTTGGCCAAGCATTTCTTGTGAACGAAACTTAAACAATAATATATGCTTCAATAATCACAAACTCACTGCGACAACAACGATAAAGGACAAATGACGTGGGTGCGGTAGACTAAAATTTAGTCTATGAAATATTTTAATAATTTACTTTTCCTTCATTCATCATATTCTTTTCTTCGGGCTCTTAATTTCATTCAAATCTAGACCTACTGAACGAGGACCTAGACTGTATTAAAGGCTCCTATTTATACACAGTCATGAAGCAGGGATACGGTCGCGGTCGCATTTACTCCTGCTGTCATGTCTGTATGAATGTTTGCCTCTCTTATTAGCCTACACTGTATATGAAAGAAGAGAACAGACTTCTAAAAACTGGTTACAAATCAGTTGCGATGTTTCTATTTTCTATACGGCCAACAGCAGGAGCGAAGCATGTCACCAATGTGACTGAATTTGCGACGAACTGAGCTAGACGTTTATTCCATATTGTAAGGTGTAATATGGAACCTTTGGCAAAGTCTCTGAGACTGATGAAAGTAGTGCTCCTTCAACTCAACCGATTCATGGATAAACTTCATAAACATAGTACTGATAACTGAGAGAGGCTTGTTTTCTCAAGGATTTTAATTTCAACAAAAAGAAAACGTAACTAATGATAACAAATAAAGGTGACATGTCACAAATGCTTCTGTACTTCGGACAGGACTGGCGGGCCTGGTGGAATCATCGACAGGATGACTCCGAGAATCTTGGTGATTGATCAATCCCGGGATCCTGTAATCTTTAGAAACTATATGAGAGGTCAGGAAGCTTACTCAATACGGGCCACTGCTGTGTTCTGGTTGTTTGGTTGTCATCCTCTGTGTCTATGCATGGAGTGTATGGAAGATATTTCTATTTTAGTTGAATCTCTTGAGTCCGACTTCGCATCTTCTTTTTGAACTTGGCTATTACACCCGTTATCTCCGTCATACAGTCATCCGCCACGTCGGGAGGCATGGGGACCATTGCCTCGTACACCCAGTCTGTGTAGCTACGCAACTCCCTGTTTCCTTGTCGGCTCTGCAGGATGACATTGGTCAGCTCAGTAAGACCATCTGCTCTGTTTTCTGTGCAGCAGGCAGATCCTAGGTCTGTCACAAGTTGGCCAGCTGTAGAGGGTGTCGATCTCGTGGTCGCAGATGTTGTTGGTTGTGGTGCAGTGTTATCTGGCACTGTCGTTGTGGGCAACTCCTCTGTTTTCACATGGATCACATCAGCTTCTGACCCTTCAGACTCGTTTTCCTCTTGATAGGGTAGATACGGTGACGAGGAACTTAACACAGGTCGCTCCTCCCGACGACCCATCTTCCTCTTGATATGGGGGACCAGGAACTGCAGTCTCCTCCACTGCCAGCGCTGTCGGTCTGTGAGTTGTTCCTCCCCAGCACCACTCCTCTCAATCCTTGTCCTCAACCTGCCCAGCTGCGTCCTCATGTTTGTATACCACAGATACAGGTCCTCCGTAGGAACCGCTAGGACAGACGCAAGACTGGCCCAGGCTGCTTCCTTCACTTTAGTTTGTCTGAAGTTCCCCTTCCTAGAGTCATAGATTGCTGGGTTGTCTTTAAGAAAGTTGATGACTCCCTCCTCCTGTTGAGATGTGAGGTGGACAGACCGTTTGTCAACCCGCCGTGTTTTGGCAGGCGGTTCGTGAGCAGATTCATCTTCCATTGATGTGACTACAAATCGTCAACTTAAACTTTTTCCTGTAGGCAAGCGATTGGACTTTCAGTTTATCCCCACCAGTCGGAGCTGTGGTTTAGATGTTTCGTCGAAGGTGTGCTAATATCAGGCTGCCTTTGTAAACACCCGTTGTCTCTGATTGGATAAAGTAGCGCGCGGGAACGCTCGTGATTGGTCCTACCACACTCGTAAAAGCGGTCGCCGCTGACTGAACTGGTCGCATAACTCTCTCGCTATATCCGGCCTTGAACTCGGCCCAGGCACAGCTCAAGCTAGCCTCTCGAAAGGCTGTAGTTCATAATAACTTAACCTTAAATACAGCCAGGCCCAAAACGTAGCCATTTGGAAAGCCTGTCAAGATTTATTTTGAACAATACATCAAAATTTCAATTTCTCTCGAGCTCACTGACAGACAGATATAGTTTCTGACAAGTTAAGCGAACATGTATGAATATACATATGTAAGAGACAAGAAAATACACTTAACAATCAGCCAATGTTTAGATTATGAGATACTTTACATAGTACAACTGTACATAAAATAAAGATGTGTCAAATATTATCCCATTTCCTGTATTTGATAAAGTAATCATCAATAAAATACTTTTCAGAGACTTGGTGTTAGTCTAGGCTCGCAGCTGTTTGCTGGATGATTGGCCATGTTCGGTCGTAAGTCGGTCTGTAAGGTATTATAGGTTTTACTGATTGGCCGACAATTTGTAATGTTGGTAATCGCATGTTGAATTAAATGCCTAGTTGAATAAGCAACAGGAAATAGGGAAACGAGAAAATATTGATGGGTTAATATTGATCTGAATACTTTATCAATGCATATTGATTGGGTTTGTTTGTCATCTGGATATATAAACATTCACTGTACTAACTCAACCAATAGGTAAATGGTGCCTGCTTAACTTCATTCATTGCTATTCTTCAATGGTATTGATTAAATCGAATTTGCGTTGAGAGCATCTTAGAGCGACATTAATTAATTTCTTTAGAATAAAAACATCTACATAAAGATGCCCTACATCGTTTACCAAAGAATCTTTAGATGCGGAATTGTATGGCTATGTCATCAAAGATAGCTTTGTGTTCCGTGGAAATGATAAATTGTAAAAGTTTTTTGTTCCGAGTGACAACAGATATGGAGAGGTGAAGAAAAAAGATAAAACCTATATTGTCTTTACTACATTTGTTGATTTCTAAGCAACGTTTTGAACATTAGGACCGCAGATATGTCCCTCCTAAATCGACCCTGTTCACTTTGTTAAACTCAGACACAATTGACAATGAAATATTTTGAAGTCTGATCAGCCACATGACTCATGTATAAAAAATAAACCCGTCTCCATATGAAGGCAAAAATCTCCCTAATCATTTATAGATAAGACCATCGTGGTTTAAGCACTTGCCCGATGGGTACGCCTAAATCACCGAGTAAATTTATTCTAATACATTCTTTAATGTGTCACTTTGTTTCTTGATCGATGTCGATTTCCCACTGCTATGTACAACGATGTGGTCATCAATTACACACATGGGAGGGAAAATTCCTGCTGGTCCGGAGGGGCATATTAACCGACTCCTCGTAAGTAACTAATGAGGAAGGCAAATGACAGTCACGTGATAGGATGCCCCTTGACCTTTGCACTTTATCAGCATATACACGCCATTAGAAGGAAATAACAGGTCGAGTTGGTGACCCAAGAAGTAGGAATGTTGTTGAGGCTGACAATCTGACAGCTTGTATATGTCACCGCCCAACCTGAAATGTACACGCCGTTCATGAAACTAACAAGCCTTAATTAGCATACATCAAATCAAGCACAACATACACTGTACATTGATACATCCGGAGTGATAGACTGGCAGGAAGTCACTAAGAAACAATTTTAGAATTGACTTTTACCCCAAATCTAGATTTACTTTTTTAAAGGTTATGACGTTTTTGGCAAGGGTGATAAAGAAGTATCAAGAGCTGAAAAAAATGTGCTTTCAGTATGTTCAGGTAAACACACGTTATTGCTTTTATAAACGCTGTTTCAATCTAAAATTCAGAATGTAGGACGCATGATAAATTGACCCGTTTCAAAAATGATTTAAAATCGTTAAACATCATGTCAAATCAATTAACAGCTAGCAAAATCTTTTTTGGTTTATGAAGTGTTTTTGTGTTACATAAGTTTGCTCTGGACTTTTTAAAAGCCGTAAATTAATAATTATTGTTCTGTTGAAAAAATTAATATGAGTAAATTGATAACTAGTTAGCCCGTGTATCCTACAACTACAACATTGATTTTACCTTGTTGGCACTGTATTTATAAACGCAATAACCAATAACTAAATTCATTTTCTGTGATAACGAGTATAAAAGATACATAAAGATAGAACAACACTGAGCAAAAAAGTTTATAGATATTGATGTTTCCTGTAACCCGATACGTTAACATTTACATCAATAAAATTTCAATCAATAGTAGCACTATATAAGGCTCCACAGAAAATGATTTCCTCTATTAATATTCAATTATCCGAATAGTGAAATTAAAAACAGACAATCCTTTTGTATACTACAATGTTAATGATTTTAATTAAACAAATGATAATTGAATTAAAAATTAATTAAACAATAATTAAACAAAAGCACTTAATTTACCATATAGATTTTTATTGTTATTAACATTATGAACAAGTTGGCTGGGTATTAGTTATGTTACTTACTACTTAATAGATCATAGTGTCAATATCTTTTAAAACAAATATTAGATTTAACAAATGATTTTCTTTTATTGGTGACAGAATAATATTTTTTCTAATACATTTGATATTATTTTATCATCATTTTTATCATTTTAAATTATAATTATTCAAAGTGACAAATAATATTTTTAAAAACCCGATTAAGCAACAATTGAAGAAATGTCATAAAAGCATGTAATGTAGAAGAGCGATAATAGTAATGCTATTTATAGAAGCATTGAACACTGTCTGTTTAACTGGAGTGACAGCGTTACGTCGCGTGAGCGAGCACACCCGATATAGTCTGAGTGCTACATAGGCTATATTTGCCCCAGTTTACCGGAGGCCCCGTGGCCCAACGGATAAGGCGTCTGACTTCGAATCAGAAGATTGCGAGTTCGAGTCTCGTCGGGGTCGTACTTTTTTTACTAATTTAATCTGCAAAAACTGATCATCCAAGCTATGTCACCCGCCTTGTTTTATTAACGGATTTCTTAGAGAAGTATGACGTATTAATTTTGGTTTATCCTTACCAGCTGCATTGCTAACCTTATTATCCTGCAACCTGTGTTATTTACGATAACAATCATAACAAACCATTTCTTGGGCATCATATTTGCCTTTTTATTAAGACAGTGAAGCATGCTTAATGATAGATATAAACATATAACAAAACACCAGGAGATGTAAGCTGAATGTTTAATCTCGTGATTACTTCAACGAAACCTAAGACCTAGATTCAGAATTGAGGAAAGTTTTTTTTCTAAAGAATAAAACACTTTGAGATAGTTATAGGATTACAATTTTCTAAAGGAGGTTATTGAATAAAGTGTCAACACGAACATTAAAAATTTTTACGGTAGAAAAAAGAGGCCAACAGCATGACTGTATATCAAAAAGCCCTATAAATACTACCTACATTGCCATGCAAGATTAGATATGTAATCCCTCTATCCCTCTAAGCCATTTCAAGTCTTGTAATATGATTATAGAGATAACCATTCTATAGTTATTCCTAAATAAATGCAACAATGGAAGAAAGCCAAGATTTAATACCTTGTGTCATGTTATGTGAATATAGGGATAACTATTCTACAGTTATCCCTAAATGCAAGCAACAAGGGACAAAAAGCCAAGAATTATTACCTGATGTAATGAAATTTAAATATAGTGATACCTATTCTAAAGTTATTCTTAAATAAAAGCAATGCTAGATCAAATAAAGCAAGATTTAATACCTTGTGTCAAGCAATGTGAACATAGGGATGATTATTCTGTAGTTATTCTTAAATGAAAGCAACAATGAAAGAATGCCAAGTTTTCTCACCTTTCATCATGTTATGTGATTATAGGGATAACTATTCTATAGCTATTCCTATATTCAAGCAACAAGGGACAAAAAGCCAAGAATTATTACCTGATGTAATGAAATTTAAATATAGTGATACCTATTCTAAAGTTATTCTTAAATAAAAGCAAAGCTAGAGGAAAAGCAAGATTTAATACCTTGTGTCAAACAATGTGAATATAGGGATGATTATTCTGTAGTTATTCCTAAATGAAAGCAACAATGGAAGAAAGCCAAGATTTCTCGCCTTTTATCATGTTATGTGATTATAGGGATAACTATTGTATAGCTATTCCTAAATGAAAGCAACAAGGGACAAAAAGCCAAGAATTATTACCTGATGTAATGAAATTTAAATATAGTGATAACTATTCTATAGTTATTTTTAAATAAAAGCAACGCTAGAAGAACAGTAAGATTTAAAACCTTGTGTCAAGCAACGTGAATATGGGGATACGTATTCTATAGTTCTTCTTAAATGAAAGCAACAATGGAAGAAAGCCAATATTTCTTACCTTTTGCCATGTATTGTGAATATAGAGATAACTATTCTATAGTTATTTTCAAATAAAAGCAACAATAGAAGAAAAGCAAGACCTTTTGTCAAGCAATGTGAATATAGGGATAATTATTGTGTTTATTTTGAATGAAAGCAATAATGGACAACATCCATGATTTATTACTTTTTTGTCATATTAAATGACTATTCGGTTAAGTGTTCTGTAGTTAATTATGAATTAAAAAAACAATGGAAGAAAGCCAAGAGTTCTTACCATTCGTCATGTTATGTGAATATAAGGATAACTATTCTATAGTAATTCCTAAATGAAACAAGGGACAAAAAGCCTTGATTTATTATCTGGTGTCATGAAATGTGAATACAGAGATAATTATTTTACGATTATTCTTACGAAAGCAACAATGAAACAAAGGCAAGAATTCTTATCATGTATATTCCAATTTTGATAAACCCTATTGTCGTGATATGTGATATATGTATGAGTTATCCCAGTATTAAAGCTGTCATTCGTATAGTTAAAACAAACTAATGCTTATTTAATTATTTCGTTGAATAACATTAATTTGTGTCTTAAATTTTGATTTTATAGTTTGAGTTCAATTTAGATTGAGACAATTAATTTTTATTTCAGACACAAATGTATGATTAAGAATAAGGATTTGCCAAATTTTCTAGACCTAAGTTTTTCTGTTATAGACAACTGCAGATAACCTAATTGTATCTTGAAAACGTATTGTAGATTGTCTCATAGCACGAAAATACACATATGAAGACCATTAGCCAGGAGGCAATCTGACGCAGTGGGCTTGAGGAGCGAGGGAATCTGATAATGGAAGCGATGGCAGGACCCACAGGAGGTTCACATCATCAGTACTTGGCTGAGATCAGTTGTGACCCGAATAGCATCTTAACAACGGAATTGATTAGGAGTTGTCTGTCGGCTAGTATGGTGAATATGGGTTTCCTGGAGACGACTTAGGAAAGGTCAAGGTGCTAAAAGACTGAGCGCTAACAACTCGGCTGAAATTTAATTTGAGGGATTTAAAACGTTCTCGATACTGAAAATAATGTACATGCACGCTGATCATATCTGTTGAACATTGAACATTATACAAAAGTTGTGTAATATATTCACATGTCATTATTAATAAGTAAAGCTTAAAACATTTTTGCTCACTTTTGTTTAACACTCAAGGCTTCAAAATGAAAACTTGCATCTTATTAGCAGAAAATGTCATTTGTCATTTATACTTGATGCAATGTATATGTCATATGCTGAATTGTACAATCGTACTTCGTTGGTTTCGTTGAACATATACAAATGACCAAGTATGATGATGAACATTACACTTTACAATCAACATAAAACAAATAAATAACTTCCCCAGAGGTGTTAGAGTATAAACATCTCCTTCAAGCACAAGTGCAACTTTCCATATTATTCAACTACATCTCTTTACTAAATCATCCGGTGTGATTTACGAGGAAAACTCTCCTCTTTAATCTGACATAACACATTAATCTCGTCGTCATACCAGACCCCCACGAGAACGCCTCCCCCTCTCACCTTCCCTGCGTTCACCGATAATAACTCCAGCTGTATCATTTTAGTCTGCTGGTAACGTTATTGACATCCCACTGCGCTCTCGTAATTACTTATTTCATCACTATTTGTACTAATGTTTGATAGTTCAAAGATACCGCTGGAGCAATGCTGTAATAAGCGATTTCCTCTAAGTTATTATTGTTCACGGTGGTGGCTTGATGGTATGCCATTCGTTCTTCTATCATTACATACATTCTATATCATCAAAATGTAAAACTACAATTTGTCATTTATGTCGTATGGCCTGTGATGTATCGACGAATGCAATTACGATTGTGACTACAGTATGCCAGAATTAAATGTGACTCACCGTAAACAACATAGTAATGTCTTTCCAAATCAAAATGAGAATTGATACCATCTGACCTTTACAAATTGATCAAAACGCTTATCAGGTTTCCTTAAAACATGGCATAATTCATGCCGTTCTTTGTCTTTTGAGATCCCACATTTGACAATTCAGGGTTAAACATGTCTACTCCAACCCATTCAATTTCACCCCCTGCAACAAATGAAACCTTTGGAAATAAATGAACGTTAATGCTATCAGATAGCCACTGAGTGATGAGCCGAGTGGCGAGATGAGATGGTTCTCGGAAAAGAAACAGTATTATCTCTTTGTAGTCGTGATGCTGGAGCGGATGAAGATGTCGTCTCCAGATCTAAGTGACTGAGAGAACAGAAGCGGTGTCTCCTGCACCAGACCACGGAGTCAGCACTGGCGCCATCTTCACCACTGTGCAAGAAACCTTGTAGATTCCTTATTTCTCTCTCTACATTAACGTGATAGTGATTCGATTAATGATCAGACAAACATTATTTCTGTCTCTGAAAAATATTCTTCGTGATTTTTTAATGTTATCAAATATAAAAAGGGGCCTCAGAAATATGAATTTTGTTCAAATAAACTAGATGAACTTACAGATGGGTTATATAAAAGGATTGGGTTTATTATGGGGTAAATATTAAAATCCTTTGAATTAGACTACGCCTCACAAAATAACATATATAACATAATCAAAGTTAAATCACGGAAACAAAAATAAATGTTTCCAATTGAAAGACAATGACCTTTAATCAGAAGAAGCAGTTTTGAAACCAACATACGATGATCGGTTTAGTTATGCAAATCCATTTCCCTACCTCAAATGACTAAAAGGTGTTCACAGAAAAAATGGTACATCATTCAAAATCTAAGTAGAACAAACGACATTCAATTTTCGCGACTTTTTAAACATTAAATTCAGTGTGTTAAAGACTGTGTTAGAACTACACCCATACAATGTGATGTCTGTCGTTAGGTCCTCCTCCTGTCCATGTCTCGTTGTGTTTGTTTCCTAACTGTTCACTGCATTGTTTATCAGGATATAGCTGACATCGGTGTCAGTTTGATAGCTACCTGTGTATAGAAGACATCCAGACGTGTAAGTACCTGTCCAGCATAACCTTCAGCATGACATGTATGTTACATTGTGCAATTACTTGAATGCCTAACATGACTCTTATGAACCATAGGCAGTTCAGAACAAATTCACCAAGGAACATATACGTAACATAAGTCATTTATATCTGCTGTAACAATAATATATTTTGTATTTAATTGGCGTGTCGAAAAGTAGACGAATTGTATTATTGCAGAAAGTGTGATCCCGAATATAACATTGTTACCTCTTTTCACTTTCAAAATTTAATGTATCTCTTTATACCTGATGTTAGGACAGTTTGACTTTGAAAACGGCAACCGCTCTACAGTTTGATGAACTGAGTAACCAATGACATGACAGTGATAAATAATGCATGGTAACGTCATTCATTAACAGTTATGAGTTGAACAACAAGAGGACAAGATTTATTGATAATGACTATTCTATCTAAACATAACATAAGAGAACTGTTATTGGATTGACCAGTAAAAGTACAAGAATTCGTGCCTTTGCAGATAAGGTTATCTGAAACTACACATTTTTAAAGTTAATTCTGTCCTACCAACATTTTTTTCCTCATTATTGAGGTCCATGAACCAGAAAGCAATCATCCATGACAATCATTCATATCATGAACGGTCACAAGACAAATACTTAATTAATATATATTTCACAGACATTTTAGTTAATATAAAATGCTATTATCTGTTGATGTAATCTATTCACAAAATGTTTCCAGATATGCAATAATTACAACAAACATGATGTTCAGAAGGAAATGAGGTATTCTGTAAATTACGTCCGGTCGTCGTATTTATACTATGCAGTAGATACGTCGTGAGTGAGTGAGTGAGTTATTGCTTAACGCCGCTTGGGCAATATTTCAGCCATTAGCGGCGAAGATACGTCGTCTCGCTGTTGTTAAAGCACTGGTAATAAAGCACTGACTCTCACTCGGTGATCTAACTCCTCACGTTTTCTGTTCTAGTCAAGACGGGGCTTAGACAGCTAGATGTGTCTGGCATGTGTTTATCAAAGAACAATGATTCATTGAACAGAGTGCAATTATTCTCCGTCTGAAAAGTCTACAGGTTATCAATATTCATCGTCTGGATCCAATACCTTGAAGTCATAGTTAGGTTTGATTAATAACTATAAAGTTTCTGTTTGAATGTTAATACCTAACTGCGTTCGGTTAATGTAGAAAATGGCTCACAATTTAAAGTTTAATCAAAACTAATTATTTGAATCCGCCAGGCATTGACATTAACACATAGTAATTTTTAGTCATGTTTTGGAATGATTTTTTTAAATTATCAATTTGAATCATCTTTTTATTTCTCAACTATGACATTCTTAATAACATTTGTATTCAGTGTATCTTTTTTACTATAATAAAAAGGCTGACTCATAACAATAATGTTCAATTAGATTTTATTCTCATTTTCCATTGATGAAAACAGTAGCCTCGATCTATTCGTGAAATCGATGAAATTGAAGTTTATTATGATGCATTTTGACAACATATGTAATCGGTTATAAGATAATTGAAAACAATCTACATATTCCTTGCTCGATATAATCTTATTTCAGGAGTTGTTGCACATGTTTCGGACCAGTCGACAGGAAGAATGCATTTTTAAAATAAATTACACTTCAACCACGTGAACCTTTTGAAATATTAACTATTAGATGTAAATAATAGAAACCAATCCTTATTTCTAACCCTTTGGGAATTATACATGTTATCTCTGTAGGGCTCAAGAACTCGTTACTGACAGGAGGAGGACAACAAGAGGTGAAGTCAGATCACAAGAGTTGCTGTCAGAATGGTAAACTGTAATGAAATAACGTGCTTTATAAGTCTTCAGTTCCTTACTTTTTATTCAACTAACTGGACATGACGTGCTTGAAAATCTATGGCGTCAGTGTACAAAAGGCAGGAAGATTAACAGACATGTTAGGGAAAGCAAGAGACAGGCTGCCAGTAAGTAAAAGGCAAACCAGATTATATATATTGACATTTACTTAATGCATATACATTTACGTGATATTAGGAACTATTACAGTGGCTGTAATTTAGGGATTCGTCTGAGTCAAAATAGATATAGACTTTCTTCAACTTTAAAAATAGTTGTCAAATAGAAAATATATCATTCAAAGACCCGAAATTGTTCTGAACTAACGTTCTATATACTAGATATAGATCCCCCTTTTGATATGTTCTGACAAAAATATTGCTGAAAGATATTTACTATGTAAAGATAATGTAGCCGCAACTTGACTAGGTCTATGGGATAAGTGAGTTTAGAGAGTGTAAATACGTTAGGAGATAAAGTATATGCCATATGAGCATCTGCTAAACATCATCATGTTATCAATTGTACAGTCGTTGCGCTTAATGCAGATGTAGTATCTTACCACGTGTTCTACTCATCAGACAGCTTCGGTGTCATTAACGTTCACATATAGATAAACCTTGTAGCAAATGATCACACATATGTTTCATGCGATAAATATAAAGTATGTATGCTGAAGTAATCCAGTGTGGAATAAAGACATGAGTTTGAAAACAAAAACATGCTTACGGTTAGCATATATGTAGTTGGAAGAACAGCTTGTTTTTTATGAAAGGAGAGATAGAAAGTCAGAGCGAGAGAGAGAGAGAGAGAGAGAGAGAGAGAGAGAGAGAGAGAGAGAGAGAGAGAGAGAGAGAGAGAGAGAGAGACAGAGAGAGAGACAGAGAAAGACACAGAGAGAGACAGACAGACAGAGACAGACAGACACACACACAGACAGATAGAGATAGAGATGGGCAGAGAGAGAGAGAGAGATACAGAGAGACGGAGAAAGAGTGAAAGATCTGTATATGGATAAACAGGGAGAAAATAATAGGGAGAAGGCGTGAAATAGAATATCATGAGAGAAAGAAAATGATAAAGAAAGAAGGCGAGTATAAGATATTAATAACAGAGGGAGAGAAGAGATGTGGAAAATAAGAGAGTATTGTAGATGAAGTACCATGATAAAAAGTATGTACGTATTTGGAGATGAGGTAAACTAGTTATTACACTGTATATACATAGAGAGGGGGTGTGCAAATATGACCAGATGAAAATAGGTGAGAAGATTTAATTGTATAATTGTATGAAGCAGTTAACGAAAGATTCAAGAGATTAGATTTATCATTAATGTGATAGATGTTGCAAACATATCTTTACTTATCTAATTATAACGTAAAATGTGAGGATTCATGCTAAAATGCTTTTCAAATACTGCGGTAGAAAAACCTTCTGAGAGGAGAAAGTTAATTTACTGCAGACCCTTTACATCTTTGTAATAGCAGATTAGTTTACACGTTTTCATCTCTCTCCCGTCAAAGTTGCTCTTCGCTACTTCAAAGAGAATCTCACTGTGATTCTCGGGGCTTTAATCTATCTATCAATCAATACGGACTTGGCAGAATATTCAACATGCTACGAGTCATGAACCTTAGAAATATAACTAGCAAATGTCAATAAAAGATCAAAAAACTTATTATGTTTACTCAAAGAATATAGGAAAGTCGTGTGCTTGAAGATAACAGTGTACGTTCCCCTGGTACCAAGAAACCCACAGTTTATAGCAGATATTCGCTATTAAGAACTGATAGTTTACAATGCCCAGGGGCTGAGAACTGTGGATTTATTCCCTGTATGATGATCAGTTCAGAGAAGACTTACTCCTTTGACCGGCTGGCCCAAGGGAGGGACTGGGGCGGTAAAATGGGGTTCACAAGGTTGGGGGACCCAGAGGAATACGCTCCTCTGTGTTTTTGTGTTACATTCCCATCTAATCAAAGCGCTAAGCTTTATCTGTTTGAAGATTTCTCGCATATGTTTTTTTCAATCTTGACGATTTGCAGGCGGAGAGAGTCGATATGCGGCTTTCTAGAGCGAGATTGCTTGGATGCGTGTGGTATCCTGTCAGAAGTTGACGAGTTTGTTTTTCTGGAGCCAAAAGAAGAAAATTGAGACGTTTGGGCAAGAAAGTATTGCTTTCACTTCTAAACTGGATGTTAAAGATGGTTAAAAAAGAGATTCTGAAATACATTTCAATTTAACACTGAATCGTAATAATAAAATATACATCGATGTGCGTCAAAACAGGTTGACATTCTTTGGCTGATCGCTAATTCATCTTTGTATTTTTCACTTGTAGAAACCTACAAACCTTCAAGGGGCTTATAAATTTAAGTGACGTAGTTCTCCACTGAACAGCTTTTCCCTGAAAGATATTTTTCATCGTGACATATCTTTTGTAAACTACATCTAACAAATTGACGAATCGTTTAAACACTGGACTGAACGAAATATACGATTATAAAATTGTGAAATAAAGTTTCCCTTTCCGACATAATCTCTTGTAAAATCTAATATGACAGAAATACAATGACATAATTCAAATCATTTAAATTCATTCAAATCATCTGTTCATCTCGTGACATTAAAGACCCTCCCGGCATCGCTGTAAACAGAATGTCAAATCCGCTCGAAGAAATCTCCTTAATTTCTTTCTCCGTTATAAATCTCGTTTGATAATCAATAGCATCAAAAGACCACGGCCCAGTTCGAGTCTTCGGCCAAGGGCAAATAGTCCCCCCAAAGGCTTGATTGTGAATACAGAGGGCCCTTACATTAGCGGGAACAAAACTGGATCAGGAAGATGTCATTGTCACACAGATTACCCGCTTTGTTACTGCCCTGCCAAGTTAAATATTAGGCAGAAGACTTCCCTAGGGTTTGCTGTCCATGAAGGACTCGATGAAGGCAGGACAAATCCGCGCTGTGGGCATTGACTCGAAGCACGTGAGAGAAAATTGCATTGATTTTCGCCATAAATCGCGCACTGGAATTGAATTGTGTTAATTATTGGTATGGTTTCCTAAATTAACTGATGACTTAGTGACAGCTCGTGTAATGAGAACAGTTGTGAAGTGTTGATGTGTGTTATTCTTTGATATTTAAATAGTATTAACCTATAATTTGGTTCATTAGTTATTCTGTCGTTAGTTCGATAACACACTCAAATAACATGCAAACATCTTGGCTACATAAATAGTTACTTGAAGAAGGAGCTGGCAACAAAACGTAGCGACTACAATTGTAAACGTTTATACAGCTTTTCTACTCATCCAGTAGTCTAACCACATACATGTGTGTAAGCCAAAAAACCAGTCAAAGTACTATTTATTCATCACTATTAATCTCAGGATACTAAGGTTCTTTCAATTAACACGAGACATCCTTCTAATAACATACACAGAATTTTAAACAAACACCGACAGTAATATTAACCCGTAACAGTGATATGAAATATATATCAAATTCAATCTCAGCTTCCTTTAGAACTACATAAGTAGCTCATTTAACGAAACTGTCAGTTACATTTCTGTTTTGGGGAGGGGAAGCGAGTGATACTCTCTGATGAAGACAGCATGTCCCCCATTTCTCGCCCTCTCCCTCCCACATGCTCCCCCGTCTCGGGTTACCCAATTCTCCTATCAGCCAGCCAGCTGTTTTCTTACCCCCGGGCGCAAACTGGATACCCATCACCAACATTCGAGGCTGAATTTTGTTGTGTGTCAATTTCCAGATATACTTATCTTTACCTTTCACTTGTATGCAATAAAAAACTTCCGTTCTTTATACAATGTGGCTTTTTATGTTCATAGGACATTTGAACAAGACTGGTTTGTGTTCCCTTGGGAACAAATAAACATCCAATATGACTGCAGATAAAGTCGAAAGCACATCACGTTGGAGTTGCCCGTGATGAGAGTGTAAGATACAGCACTGTGTATGCAAGACAACTGCTTCGGTAGATAAAGATACATTTATAATGCAGTCTTCCCGAGATACAGGCTGTGCATGTCGGAAGTCATTTACATAGTTATCAAACCAAGCATAAAATGTTGGTTTATAACTTATGGCTCTGGACGGGTATGGCTCTGGAAAGGTAATCGTTCCGTTTAAAAGCTTTTCGGAAATTGCAGATTTTAGCAACCATTCTAACAATGTCGTTATGAAGTCATAACTTTACTGGACCATAATACACTAGTGGGAGCTCTGTTTAAATATCGCCGCCTGAAGGTAAAGATAGTATGTGCTTGTAAACAATACATCCTATCTGGGGTAAAGATATGGCATTCCGTAAAGGTTATCCAAATGTTTCAGGTAAGGTCTTGTATGAACATTCAACTTGACACGAACATTGTACGTAAAACATACTGAGAAGATAAAATTATTAACAACTTCGATGTCTTCACTTCACATATTTTTCATACGAACTATCATTGTATTTTTTCAGGTCTCTAAATGAAAAGAAGTCATGA
Organism: Phorcus lineatus; assembly: GCA_921293015.1. NCBI lineage: Eukaryota > Metazoa > Mollusca > Gastropoda > Trochida > Trochidae > Phorcus > Phorcus lineatus. The sequence continues at coordinate 54,714,898 of OV121081.1, forward strand.
GCGTTTGTTTATATTCATTTCAGTTAAACTTTGACATTTTTGTCTCGAATTATTTCAGACTTAACGTAAGTCTTAACAGACCCATCTCTAACGAACACATTTAATTTATAAAAACCTTAAAAGTCTGAAATACAGGTTTTAGCTAAGAACGTAAAACTGCGACAAGGCTACTTGAAATAATCAATGTTTTGAGCCGTCAGAAGACTGTCGTCGACCGTTATCGCTCCTGAAAGGAAAATTCCTGCCAATGTTATGTGAAACAATTGTCAATAAAAAGACCAGACTCCTTCAAGATTCTTTAATAGTCCAGGAGGTAACTAGCTACTTTAAAGAGAGGCACGCAATTGTTTATTTGTTGCTATGGCAACAGCGATCGCACTTGCAACAGAACAAGGTATAGAGAGAGGGTCAATGGGAGAGCGTAGAACATACAGTGAATCTCAATAAATGATGCCTTTAAGCTACTGTCTAATTTTTCATCTCTATTCCATGGAGCTTTCATTAGATTTGATTTGTTACCGGAATACATTATGTGGAAAGCTTCGTCTTCCTTAAGCAGCTGAACACTCCCCTGGTAATCCACTCAAGCTGACTCGTACTTCAATCTTCTGTTAGCTTTAGATTTCTCAAGTACGCGTTAATAAAGATTTTAGTCTTTTTTCATTTCAACATTTCCATTGTCATGCATTGTCTCCAGGGAACATATACTCCTGTTTAATGTTTTGGATTCCATCACGATTGAAATAATGATACATGTATAGAGAATGGTTGTGAGTAAAATACATCAAGTTCAGACAACAGAAATATGAATGACTAATAACTCATCCATTCCTGTTGCACTTAACATTTTATGATAGACATTCTCGGAGTAGTATGTGTAGGTCTCACATAAAGCAAGTTAAGTTCATCTAGCAACAAGTTATTTTGTACCAATGAACATTTATCAAATATTTTCTTTTTTTAATTCTTTATGATTTTTTAATATTTTGAGGGATGGGCATCTCGAGAGCAATTGTTAACGTTGTGAATGCTATCATAGAGAAATACATCATGTTTAGACCGCCACATTTAACCAAAGTAGAGGATTAAAAATTCGGCATCTTGAGTTGTTGATCATTCAAGAACGAATTAATAATATTGAGAGAAAATTATGAAGCTCACAGATAAAAACTGTCAAACCCATACAAAAATTATTCAACATTGTTATCACTTTAATGCGTCAGTTGAGAGAATAGCTGACAATGTAATCGATTCAAGCAAGCAATTAATGTTAAAGTGCGTAATGCAATATTTACTGGATGTGTTATTCGCTCTATCTTTGCTGGCAATGGAGCGCTTTATGTAAACTGATCTTGCTAATCAGACATAAACATTAACCATGCAGGCTCTAACCTGCTTAAGGATTTAAGTGAAATCAATAGTGCTCCTTCCACTTGTCATTGGTTGCAACGAAATGCTGCATTTAAGAAACCTTTCTGATTACCAAAAATAAACGTTTGTTCATGTTATAAGAAATTAACTCAAAGAGTGCTAAGGGTGTATTTGAAAAACATGTCAAAGAACAATAGTTTTATTGGTAAAACCATTATTTAAATGTTACAAATTTATGTCAGAAACTGTTAAATATGTATGTTTTGTACCTACACCAAATGACTATGTTACATTAGTAAAAACATTACTTAAATGTTACAATTTTAGAACTGTCAGATATGTACATTCTAACTTCATTGACCGGCCACCTGCATTGACCGGCCATCTTCTCGATTCCGCCATATATTCAAGGCCTCTGTCTGACTGTATTTTTATTGTGCACTTTCAAAGGTTACTTTGTACTATTTTCTCATTTTTTGCATGTGATATAAAGTTTATCTGTACAACATTACTGCAGGTCATTAGTTCAATTCACCTTTGACATCCTAAAGTGTAAATGAGATTTAAATCACGGTAAGAGTCAATGTAAGTATTTAGCAGACATAAAGGCAATTACTCCAATTTCATCGAGTTCATGTGTTAATGTAAAAACCAAGCTTATTAAGTCTGTCATAACAATATACACTAATGAAGCAATTTAATGTACCATATGAAAGTTGAAGTAGACAGCCTCATCTGGCTTATTTGAGATTGGAATTCAAGAACCATGGAGTCCTCCTGGAACAATAAAGACTAGAATCAAATGACCTTTCAGACATCTACAACTAAACGTTTGTACAATAGCAGTTCATTTTGTCTGCAACCTAGTGGAGGAAGCCAGTGTATACTGATTGATCTACAGGGAACAAAGGAGATGTATTTACACAGTGGCCGGGTTCCTACACTTGTGTGCTTCCCGCTGCTTTAGAGCTCAGTTAGCGAAGGTCTGGTATTTCAGCGCTGTGTCCCATACGTTCTTTAGGCTGGTGGGATGAGTGTATCGGCATTAGAATGCCGGAAGTATCTTGAGGGTTAATGGGAGACATTAAAACTGGTTTATCATTTCACCCTTGTCTTGGGTCAAATACTATATTTATTTCTTTAATGTACCTACAAGCCCATGTTTAATTGTACTAAAGGAATGTGAAGGAGAGAGGTATTGTTCATATTCAGATAAATTTTGAGATATGCTTAAAGGATTTTTTTTACATTAAGGGCCTCAGAGAATGTTAGCAGCATGTGTTAACAATACACATGAAAACATTTACTTGGATGAGTTAGGTAAAAAATAAACATACACCTTTATACATGTGATACACACTCCGTAAAAAAAATCCTGTGTCATTTCATTATTTCCACAAATAATAAATATCAATAATTGATAAACATAATCCATATTGATCGCTTATATTTGCAACAGAACACAGGTCAGTAGGGGCCAATAAACGCCACCGATAATCCGGTTACCAGCCACTAATATTGTGCCTGCGCCCCTATCCTTGCTCAATCAGTTGACCATTGTAAAACTCATTATCGATACCGTCATTCTGATTCTATTCAGTCAGCTACTGCTGCCATATACTAGTGCCACTGATTACTAATATCCGCCCTAATTAGCTTGCCAACGACACTTGATACCAATTAGTGTGTGATACATATAGGAGTGAGAAGGTGCTGATCGAGCCAAGGGCTTTCATTTGTTAGCGAAAGGCAGTTATTATTGAAATTAATAATGAACTGAGAAATTATTTTGTAGAAATGTTATTTTAAGTCTTAAATAAATTGAATATTTAATGCTCATGTCTCTCTTGGACTAATATTCAGTTTATCAAAATATTTATTTCATTCTATATTTTTTATTAGCGAGTTCATTATTTCACCCCTACAGGCCTAACATAAGGCTCGTTGATATAATTGTGTCTGGTTTCTTCTTCGTTTGGACCAAATGAACTTTCTTTGTATTAAGCCATGTTTTGTCGTTTAAGTTATTAGATTGCTTGAACGAATTGTAATATGTGGACCTATAACAATTATCCGAACAGTCTATTGTTTCATCGACGTTGTTGCTTGATTAAATATTAAATCAAAGCCTCTCCACTTCAGGCGCCTCAGATACCAGATACAATATCGCTTACAGAGAGAGATTGAACGTCGAATGAATTCAGATTGTTATTAACTATGATTGACCGCCAATCTTTGGACGACATGGAAAGGCTAAAGGTGTATGACTATCGTTACAATTAATATTGATAACCAATATGTACTCGTTAGAATGAGACATCCAATTTATAGATATTACTAATCATCTACACATTTTAAGAGCCTTTGGGATGTACTTAAAAATGTATTGGTTACTCTCAGTCGAACGATTGTTTCAACCTTTCCTTGTTCTCTGCATATGTTTATCGAGTGTTATTGTTGAAATACTTGATAGTAAATGAATGCATCGACTTACGAAAAAGGTAATTGATCCTGCATAATACAGTCCTTTCTGACTTGTAGATGTCGATATACCGCCGTGTTTGTCATTCACTGGCCTATTGTACATTGCATGTATATATCACTAAGTCTAATGACATTGACACGGACAACATAACACCGACTTCAAATAATGCGCCGGATGACTTGTCGACAACAAGAGATCGGGTTTCACGTGTTATAAAGAGGGAACGCCCCTCCTTCCTCAAGTAATGGCAGGTGAAGACTGTCCGATCCCCCGTTGAGATGAAATCTCTGTGAGTTGAGGTCAGTTGAGGGAGCGTTGAAAGCTCAATTACCCGTCTGTGACGGTTGATTAGCCTACCGGGTGTGGCAATTGACACTCATAAATTCACTGAAGTAACATAGCCTTTGCGTTAGGATATTCCGTTTCAACCTATTTTGGTATTATGCCAGTATATCCATTAGCGTTGAATTGGCCCTTTTACCACATAATGAATTACCTACGATTACATAGAGCGTTGTTGGGTCGCCCAGGTTAGCTATTTAAAAGTGATATTCTCGATTCCCGACTTCTTTGTTCTGAAACGTCAATTCAGCACAAACCCAGGTGTAACATAAGCACTATGCTGTGAGTGAGATATATGTAGGATATCTATCAATGAGTGGTAGACAAACAGTACTCGATCACCCGCGAGCCCCTCTTATAATGGTTTCTTGTACACAGTGTTAGGGCACTTTCAGTTTCTTTACATTGTCAAAGTCATTCAGTAAATGAAAATATTTGATCACCAAACCTTTGATAAATGTCCATACATCATTACACAGTGTGTACTTCAAATTGCCTGACAGAAATATCTGTGTTAGTTTAGCCCAGTAATTATCACATTGAAAGACAAAATATTTTAAACTTACTTAAAAGGAGTAAGAATATGTAGCCATACATTTAAATAATTTTTTAAATATAAACTATCGAATAAACACATCCGCCTTTAGAAAACTATATGCCACTCAAATATATTGAACTATGTGTGTTAGTTCCCAAAAACTATATTTATGTTACTAATGTAATAAAGACATGAAAAGTGTTTTCATTTGAAAGCAAACCAAGATATTTATTGAAAAATTATGTTTAAGCTATTGCAAAAAGAACCATTGACATCATTCGTCCGTCGAGTAACATATTCCGGTTTATTTTCCATGGTTTCAATAACATCTGCACAACACAAACGGTTCAAATAATACTGAGTGGTTTATACAGTCACGTGACTTAATGAATTTTTACTGCAAAAGACGGGGCTCACGACAAGGATAATGAAATAGATCTCATGAGCATGCCAATCATGTGTCAGTCAATGACTGTTGCGGATAGCACGAATACAACGGTCAGTCCGTGTGGCCTGTGCACTTCAATAGGCCATTCTCTGTCACTAATGCCACCATTTCCCCTCGAGATACATTTATCATAACCCGGGACAAGAACGATGGCATGCAAGGCTAATCATCGTCTTGTAAAATATACGGACATTCATTGGAGATCTTTTATGAAATATCAATCATTATATGCTTTCTTTGAAATATGCTTAAGAGGAGTTTTGATCACGTTTCGTGAAACAGATCGTTAGTTTATTCCTATCAAAATTTATTTTTATTTACGCTTGTTAAAATTTTATTTGAAAGGAAATGTTTAAGAAATACAGTGTAATGCAAAAAAACACCATCATTTTCTCCAAACCATCGGATCGGTTTGGATAAAAATGCTTTTCACATTTAAGATATGGGCTAAAAAGTCTATTTCCGCTTTATTTAATTACCTATGCTGACAACAGTCATGATTAAAATGTTCAGCATAAGGTAATGATGCTATACTCAATTTTGAATGTTTATGTAATACGGTAAATAATCAAGTAATGTTGAAGGTTCCAGTTGCTCAACGTTTCACAGCTGTCGTGAGATAACTTGTTATTCTCAGGCTTCATCACGAGGTCACGTGATTTGTCTTATCTGGGTCAAAGGTCGTGTCTATCTCCTATCGCTGTAATTGTATGTCAAAGCGTAAATAAACATGTTACAAGCATATGACTGCTGATGTCATATTATCATATCAACTTCCCACGCATTTTCAGCAAATAGTGAACATATCCCGAATATCTTTCTACACCAAATGTCACAAACAGTAAATAAAAAGTTACGCATTCATAAATCTGAGAACGATATGATACATTAGCACACATTAGCAATTTTTTATAACGCTTAATGTTGACAAAACGAGAATAAAATGGCGATACCATTTTCCATTGTAAACAAAATGGAATCAAAATGGCCTTCATTATAAAGTCAATCTTCACTATCAAATCAACTTCATATCGTGATCTGCTGAATTAATTCCATTGCAATGTAAATATGATAAATCAACGCTATTGATCCCGCGTGGTTTATTATTAAGAGACAGCTGTAAGAGTAAATTACCCGAGCGAAAGGCATATTTCACAATTACCAGCAAAATATGAATAAGAGTTGTTTCATCAATAACCAAAATGGTGTGTAGCATGTTTGATCGATCAAGCGACTGTAGGATTTCAGACAGTGTTATTAGTCTCCCAGTACGAGCTACAATAGCTCGAGGCGGCAGGTCGCATTTTCTTTCTAAAATAACGACCTGTGGTGCCCGGCTATAGAACAACATCTACTGTCTTTTTCAGAGCTGCGCATTTTGTATATTTTTGTTTTTAAATCTAAATAATTTGTGTTGATATAATTCATATAAGATTGTTAAGAAACTTTTTTTCGACATAAACATGTCACATGTTTGTGATGTCAGCTTAATGTTTATATGAAAATTATGTTACGGCAATTTATAAAAGCGACTTTTTTAAACCAGTGTTGTATTATGACACTATGTATTACAGAGAAAGGTTTAAAACCTTTTCTTGGATTTTTAGACCCCTAGTGTAGTTCCCCACCTTTCCTTGCCATCCCAACACGTGTTAGTTCAAAGGGAGATTAGCAACAGTAATATGATTCAGGCATTGTTTCAAAACAACGTGCCGAATTGTGCACATGGAGTAAATAGCTCTGGGCAGAGACAGTTGCCCTGCCGCACACCAACAGCAAAGAGAGCTAAGTTAGTCCACACCGATCTTAGCTCTGCGGGGAACATGACACCGCCATAATAGAATCTTTCCTTGTGGACCGAATGATTTTCAATAGCCTACAAATTTACTTTAGTGCTCCGTGCAATGCGGGGTAAAATGTGATAGGGCTTTATTGTGCCTGGGACGTTGGTCGATGTCCTTTGAAAAGGGAAACAGTGTCGTTAATTATAAATATTTTACACGCCTGAGCGACTGACTGCGGTTGCTGTATTCGATTCACCTACATTAAAAACCCAATCCTATTTAGAACTTACATCTGTTTCACGTATCATATGCACTGCAGACTTTGGAAATATTATTGTAACATTTGATCAGAATTAAACATCCTTTGTTAAGATGCATAATGCACACGAGGGCTCACAGAATGTCAGATTGCGTTACCACTGACATTTGTTATGCATGCATAAACAGAGTGCCTGTGTTTCAGCCCCTGTATAATTCAAATAACATACCCCCGGGTTATCTTTGCATCTGTATGAAAATCTGATGACTTAAAAACACATTTCATGTGACGTTGAGATGTAAATAAAAACTGTATCGTTGGTGTTTAAACCGAGATGATGAAAATTTAAATTTAAAGTAACTGTTTAAAAATAACCCATCAATAATCATTATCACTTAAATTTGTTGAACCTCCAAATCTAATTTTTCATTCAAGTTTAACCACGTATAAATGCCCATTCAATAACATAAAAAGATAATTGCTTCAAGAGCACAACTAAACGATCAATATTCGGTGTAATGACAATTTAAGCGAGGATAATGGTCGTCTTTAAATTCATCAAATGTTTTTATTTCAATTTGCAGTGATAAAATATGATACTCCATATACGAGAAACTACTGAAGTGAGCTAATCTTCTATACATAGCTCCCTATTATCTATCTCGTAGTGCTTTCACTTGAAAGCATCAGAGCTTTAGGTGCTTTGTCTAGCATCAACAGCGTGGCATGTACAACATTTGATGTTCTGCGAGCAGAGAGCAAAAAATCAAGCATTCCCTAATGGCACTTTGAAGCCGGCCAGTAATGAGGGAGCCGTACTATTTGCCTGACGGAGGGATAAAGTATGAGGATATTACGCTATCCACCCAGGCATGTTCGATCAGACCAACCTGACTGGGTTGTGTAGAGCAGGTCTTTGTTCACGTAAGGGAAATTACGTTCACTGAGAACAACGCCATGACAGGAGTGTTGATGAAGACCGAGCTGAAATCGATCCTGGAAAGTCATCAACAATAAATCTTCGTTGTTACTTTAGTTTGATGGGGTTGTAATACAACGCACGACAGACATTGTATTGCAAATGTTTTCCCACTGATCTTGAAGAAGATAGATTTTGTTGCCTTTCATGTAGTATTTTCTGTTGCTATCTTAAAAAATGTGATGATTTTGTTAACAAACATACAGACGTAAAGCTGATTGTTTTTATAACTCATACAGGTCTTGCGAAATAAAAGTCAGGTGATTTAATCATAAAACACGGAAATGTTTCACTTATATCTATAATTCACCAATACATTTCTTATATCATAAATAATAATCTGTCAATATTCACATATGCCAACCTACTAAATCCTAAGTAAACACATAAAAGGTCTAAAGAAACGAAAGCCAGGTAGACTAGATAAATACGTATTTGCGTCATATGCATTTATAATTAATCAAAATATCTCAGATGTTTTTTTTGTCAACGATATCCTCCACAAACGTATATAACAAATCAAAAATATTTGTCGAAATAATGAAAATCATTCATCAAATCATTTACATATTTCCTTAGCAACCATACTAAGCTGGGGCTCGTATTTAAACAACGTCAGCTTCACCTCTAAATCTAGTGGAGGAAATGAAAGATTCTGATCGATGGTCGAGCTTTAGCAACTAACCGTTGACTCAATGGCAAATCTTGGGACGTGTTCCCCTCGAAGTAATCATGGAGAGTATGAAAGCAAGTAGCCAAAAGTCCCCAAGGGCCTGGCGGTTTGATCAATATCTGACACTGAACACACCAGCTTCTTATATAACATTCAAATGCACTCCATTTTAAACTTTATCCAATTTACCAGTTGTCACTTCCTATTGGCTTTTAAGGCAACGATCAAAAGATATTCAGTTATTATGATTGTTCCTGTACCACGTAATTATTTATTATTGTTTCTCCACATACATTGTTTTCTCTCCTTCGTAACAAATACTGTTAGAGAGGACAAACGTAATTACGTTCTGGATCTTCACAACATAATCATGGGCATTAATATCCCCCTGGGGACTTCTGAGCATTTAAATGCTAAATGATCTATCCTTTTAATAACAATAATTGGCTAAACTTCAAGTTTCACTAATTTATTTCAACGCTGAAGCTCTGAAATCTGACGAGGAAGACAACGTTGTGAAGTCTTGGGAAGGACAGTAATCAGGTTAAAACGCCAAATTGTCCCTTTTCATGCCAGCGCAGCATACAAAAAAGGATCAAGTCGATCATTTGTAATACGCCTTGACTTGCAAGGACCCCGTCTGTTGCTGGGCAGTTCAATATCTCGGCTAGGCAAGAGACGTAAAAATCTTGGATTGAATTTGTCAAATCCGGGCGGACAATCTCTTCTCTTACTATCGTGATTAATCAAGCAGAAAAGAGCGAGGAGCGCTAATCAACATATCCCAGAAGACACGCTCTGATCAATACGCCATTAACTCTAAGATAGTCAAACGATTCTTGCTGATAAAACACATGACCAAAGACCTCACACGAGAACTCGTCCTTTCGAGTGTCAGACGGTGTTTCTGAATTACTTTCCGGTAGATGGATCGAGTCTGGTGGCGACATGCGTCTATGAGAGAGAAGAAATGGCTGTGTTTCAGATAAAAGCGTATCCCTAATGCATTGACAACACTATCTCTCTCCTTTAAATCGCAATTACTTGAATCAATAGAGAAAGATGTGTTTTCTTCAACATTCTCAACCGCTCAATAAAGGGTGTTTAAAGTGTAACATATATCAATCTTGTCTGTTTAAACAAGATTTCAGAAAATATTATTAATATTGTCCGCCATTATGTAAAGGAAGATAATACATTTGTAATATATTTGTCACATAATCGATTCCTCAGTCTGACAACCCCTCGTTTATCATGCACACAACACTGCACCCGGATTCGCAACTAACTAAAATAAATCTTTATCCAATGACATGGCAACATTAGTAAACGAAAAAACTAAACATCTTTTTCCTGGTCTGTGTTTTTGTATTCTCCGAGTTAAAATTGTGACATTCTCAACTTCCGCCATTAGTTTTTTATCTTAGCCCCGAGGTAGAATAAGAGTGTTTAGAATTTCAGTACAGGACATTGAAGTGTTTTATATATCGACGTGTTAGTGCGATGTTGCCAGCTCATCAATAACGGTGACAAGCTGAACAGATAGAATTTACTGCAGTCTAAGGCGCCTTCCTTAGACATGCGAGCACTTAGAACTGTCGACTGAGTACATGGACGATTTTCCTCGTTGCGTGACATCGATGACTGTAGACGTGAAAAGTACATGAACATGGCTATAAATAAAAAGACTATCTAATGATCTCATTCAAAGTGAGTCAAGATTGAATTTTCTGAAATCTTAATCTAAAAACAACAGCGTTAGAGGTTTTCAGCTAATTAAGGTCGGATGTCTCGTAGTGATTTTGGTCACTTATACTGATTTTGGACAAATCATATTTTTTCATAAATTTACGGGTATGTTAATTCTATTTAATTCGATATAAAAGCCTTTGTATGACTAGTAATGGTGAAGATGGTATTTACCAGTATCATTTACGTATCATTGTCCTTTATTGCCTGATTAAAAGATAATATTGTTTAATGAGACAAATGTATCTTATAGACGTTTATCTCAACGCTTCTATATCATTTAATGCCAAGGGCGTCAGGAATCGTTTATCAATCATTACAAGGGTTTCAACTGACATGTTTGTAGCCAAGGCCCGTCCCTTTGTCCTTTATTTCTCTGTCATGTAAAGAGGAGACATTTAGATCATTTGAATATTTACACTGTTGTTAATCATATCAATAACTATCATTTCATACTCTAAAGATGAAAATTGTTTGGGTTTTTTTTTTATAATTTAAGACATATGGACCTACGATCAATACATCAAACTAAAGCCCTGTGAGCCTTCACTCTTCAGTTAACACGCTGAAATGTATAAATCAAGACATATGCATCGTGTTTTTAAATCAAGAGTCAAGACTGGTTCTAAATCGTCTACGTTTATTATAGTAATTCACAGCATGTTTCAAATACTAGCTTTAGCTTGAATCGATAATCACACAAATAAGTGTCTTTATGCGCTTTCGGTTGGATGCTCCGATACCGTGTTGGGTATCCCAGTACGGATTGCCTCGCAGTAGGTATGGAGTAATTATTCGGCAATTACCGTGGCTCGCTTGGGAGACAGCTTTTCTTCCTTTCTCCGCTTGGTTGACCGGGGATAATACTGAAACACCGGCTGGTCTGACACAATCCCCATCTCGTTAGACACTCTGAAGTAACTGAAAGATTTATTTCAGGCTTTTATTTACATTTGTATGCTTTCAAAACGTATCTTATTGAATACTGGTTTCCGATTGTATTTCGGGAAGCTCTCTAGTTTAGCATGGAATGAAATGTTTTAGTTAACCAATGAACTCATTCCACATGTATAGACTTTACTAATACTATACAATTCTTAATACTAAACAAGACAAATCACTTATCTTTTCGGAAGATGTTAAAATAATTTTGTTTAAATTCACAGGTTGAATGTTATTCTAGATTGTTCACTTTTCCTTCACAGGTAGGGTACGCCTAAGTGAACCACCTATAAGTAATGTAGATGTAGATATACTCTACCACTCCCTGAGGGTACTGACCCGCCTCAACATTACTTACATTTCATTACAATCGAGGAAACCTATGTTTATAAAGAACACCCCTTCCATCATCGAGCTTTGTCTACATGTGTCTCGACAATTCAGGATTGTATCTGTTAAGGAAATAATTATATCATTAGTGAACATTTTATGGTATATAATAATGTCACCCTAGTGGCTTTATGCCAAATCCATGTAGCATGTAATCATTGAAAACATCCTCGTAAATCCTACATGAGGATTTCTTTGGTGTGTTTTATGTTATATTATAAATTACGTAACTTATATTCAAAATTTTCAATATCTTCAATTATTAAAAAAAAATATACTTGCAATAATGTATTTCTCTTTATTTTCTTTAAAAAGAGCTGAAAGAGTCAGATAGCAAAATGAGTTGATAGGATTCTTTTAATTGCATTTACTTCCAGAGCTGGGGAATCTTCACATAGGCGCAGTTGAAGGCCATAAGAAATAGAGACGTGAAATCCATAATGTATTTAGACTGCAGTATCCCTTTGGTAAAAATATCTCATGACTCATTTTCTATTGCTTCTGATAGTTCAATATATCATTTGACATTCAGTCTATCACACTCGCCCAAATATTATATCTGGAACCTACTACATGACAGATTGCAGACTTGCCAGGTCAACGGTGAGGGGATTCTTCTTGAAGCTGGGGAGTCTGTCTTCTGGTGAATAAAACATGAGCGGGAGATAGCGCAGGGATGCCTGCATGGGAATAAATGGTATTCGTCTGCAGACCGTTTTCTTCAGATAATTGTGGATGTTGAATAATGATTTTTTCGATATTGAAATTTAGACATTATGAACACAAATAAGACTGGGAAATAAGTTTTCATGATATAGCTTTTTCAGAAAATAGTTTCATTCAGAGTACGAACTCAGTAATATTTTCTTTATTTAGGTTCTAATTATACTCATATTTCAAGTCATCAGAAAAAATTAATTGAAAAAAATGTAAAAGAAGCTTGCAGTAAAATTGATTTCTTTACAAACATATCGCTGGCAGGATGAAACTGTGGATGACCAAAAAGCACCAATCAACAAAAACAGAAAAACGGTTTACAAGAAGGGTGTATCTCTTCCCGTATACCTCATCAAAGCCTCACCTCGTTTATCAACGATAGTCTCGTGCTGAAGCACTGAAAATTGAATTTCTTTCAGACTTAGACAAATGTTTTACAGGGAACAGTAGCACGTTTTTGAAATATTTATTTCTTATAATCTTCCTTAAAAAACTTGTTTATCGTAAGAGGGTCAAAACATCTCATTGTTCAGTCTGATCATCCGTAGGGGAAATAATGAAGTATCAAGCAAAATCCACTACTGGCCATTTTTGTGTGAACACCTTTAAATAATTTGAGGTAAGGAAATGAATTTGCATTGCTTTACAGATCATGGTATGTTCCGAATACTGATACTTTTGATTAAAAAACATTGTCTCACAATTGGAAACATATATTTTTGTTTTCTCGAGATTACGTTATTCATTTAAAAAATCGTGCTACTGTCTCTTTAACCACTGGAATGTTTAACACTCTTCTAAAAACTGTAAAATGCCACAAAGAGAGAGCGTAACTGCACGATGGTAAATTGCAGAACTGTAGCCAAATAAACGCTTTTAAAAAGGCAATGTCAGGGAATCAAAGAGGCAATTTTATCGAAGCAGCTGTAGCTAAATATAAAGGAATGACGTCACTTGTACAGGCCTCACGGTGTCATGGTGAACTGGAATTGAAGTGATCTCAGAAACGCATTTTCAAACATTATATTTTTTCAATCACATCGTAATATTTGTAGGGTGTTCAACGGTGTTGCTCTCTTTCTGGTCTCTCGTCTTTTGCTTCACGCTATCAGTTACAGTGATTGAGGAGCAGAGGTATTATCATGACAAGTGAATTCTGAACACATGGTCCACAATAGCAAAGGTTTTCTTCGCATTAATCACTCTGCTATAGATGATGAAATATAGCTAAATCCTAGGTGTCATTTCCTCTGTACAGCCTCTACCATAACTCAAGTTAAGACGACGCTCTTTGATTTTGCTATTCTTACTAAATCGAAAAAAAGTAATGCGAAATTTCGATCTGAACTTGTTTGAGGAAGCGAGCTTTGATAAAGAGCTCGCCACGTAACAGGAAAGGTCGATTGGATATTTGCAGTGTTTGCGAAACCTTCTTGAAATTGAGCTGAAGATCACCAATTTTTAACTGCAGGCTAATTTAAAACAGGTTTAATTCATAATAAACAAGAAATAATCAATAACCTTGCCAATCATTACTGCATTTCTTTGTAACTATTCCCCGATTTCTTTTTCTCCAAATGAACTAATATCAAGATAAAGAAAGCCGATATTCACGCATCCTCCATCTCGTGTTTATCATTAAATGCCTTTGTTTGTTATGTTGTCAAAGGAAATTTGATTACAAATGTCATTTGGAACTGTAACAACATGTCTCAATTATTTCATACCCAATTTGATGTTCTTTCATCAACGTGCATCAAAGACTTCCTCTTTGAAATGAACATGACAGGTGATTGACTGCTATGGAATAGATGGCATGTAGCAGAGGGATAAGAAAACGGTCTAAATTACTCCTCATTATGAGCAAGCTCGGCCATAACTCACTCCCAGAAGATGATACGGGATGAGTTAATAGACAATCCCAGTCTCACCTTGATCATATATCGTAATCATCGTCTGAAGGTGATATTTCACGTCAGGTAATTAGTTTACCTATCAATAATGTACATGTTTGTCTTGTGGCTTTACTAAATATAATCATCGCGTATATTGTTAAACTACATTCTCATAAATTAACATCTTTCATCACCGGTTGATCAGTTATAAAACCAGTACAGTTGTTAGGTAACTTAAGAGACATCGAAATCAACTGCTCGATCACCTTTATTTACCTCACCTGAGATAAATGGAAAATAATTAGATGAATTGCGACGAGGGTATTGACATAAACTTTTCTTTGTCAACCCAGCCTAAAAGAAACGAAAACCAACATAAAATATTAGCATGCATCAGCGGCGGATTCGTTAATTCGAATTTTTTCATTTCAAACA
This sequence comes from Phorcus lineatus, assembly GCA_921293015.1. Classification (NCBI taxonomy): domain Eukaryota; kingdom Metazoa; phylum Mollusca; class Gastropoda; order Trochida; family Trochidae; genus Phorcus; species Phorcus lineatus. Next base: position 54,729,905 of record OV121081.1, read on the forward strand.
AAATCAATTTTCTTGAAACCACTCCAACTCTTTTTTCCTCGCATTCCAATTTTACTTGAAGTAGTTTGCATGTTCAAGAATCAAGGTATTGATTGGAGGCTTAAAACGTTCCTTTGCTAAAGTAATATTGACTTTAAAAAGGGTGCTTTGAAAATGGCCGATGCATTTAATGCTGTGTTTTCTTACATCACGCAGAATACGCGTAGGAATCAGCATTTTGATAACAGTTTCACATAATGACTTCTCTTAAATTTATTCATACATGATTTTAGCGTTTATTCTCACATGAAGTTCTAACGTTGGTCTTGCCATAGTCAGCAAGAAAGAAAATCCTGAAATTTAAGAAATACATAATTGTAGTGATTATTTTTACATGAAAACTTGTCATTGCCATTGTCAGCAAGAAAGAACTTCCTGTTATTTATCAATACAGGATTTAAGTGTTTATTCTTACATGAAAACTTTAACTTTTGTCTTGCCACAGTCAGTATGAAAGAACATCCTGTAATTTATCAATACAGGATTTAAGCGTTTATTCTTACATGAAAACTTGAACTTTTGTCTTGCCACAGTTAGTAAGGAAGATAAATCCTGACATTATCAATTTCCAAAGAAAAGTGTTTCTGTACAATAAAGTAAATGATTTATACACTTGTAGACAATCTCAGAAAGTAATTTAAACATTTGTAGACAATCTAGCTTATATCTGATATAGCCTCCTCTCAATTCAAAAGTGCTCATTACGCTATAGAAAATATGACCGAGACAAAACATCGATGTGTTGAGGGAGAAGGCCAATCTATACCAAGAGCTGGTCTCAGGAGTTGTCTATACCTACTCCTCCATCGCATATCAATACTCGTCCATTACTGAATATAAAACATAAAAGCTTTATGCGAAGCGTTTGGCACGTCTTTTGACCCATAAAAAGAATACTAAATCACAAATTGACCAGAAAATTCTAAATGTGCATGACTGATTTGTCAGTTGCGGGTTAACAGAAAACAGATATATTCTTCTACACCTACGATGAACGAGGTGGTACAACAATTATGTGTTAAATAACTTGCCTCTGCTTTTATTCAAATTAAATCGGTTTATTCGGATAACTGAATTAGAAATCATCAATACTCCTGATTAAATGTCTTTGAAGATAATTTTGAAAAGCCATACATAAAACATGCCAAGAAGAGACCTTCTGCATTTCGAGCTTTTAATTGTGAAAATAATATTAAAATTGTTTTCTTGCTTGTGATTACACTTTTATAGAAATGGATATAAGTATCTACTCTACCTACATGTTTTACCTACGTCAACTGATATTACATTCAAGCTTTTTCAAAGAAATAAAACCGTCTCATATGCTCGTTTGAGGTAAGCTAACAAACCATACATTAAAGCATTGTTATAATGTCAACACTGTGTTCTGAAGATCAAACGTTATCGCTTGTTTTATTGAACCAAATCATTGTTGAAGAAATCTTCATCCCACTCGTGGTTATCATTGATCGAAACTCGGGAAAGGAACATTGATTCTTTGAAAGCTGGCGTTGTTGCATTTGATTTTTTTATCTTGATGCTTAAATATACAGCGAAGTATGTATAAAATGTTCTGAATTTAGAAATATATTACGATCCAACACATTTGATACAAAAGGCATCATTATTACGATTAAAAAATGAATATAGTGATCAACTAGGGGTCGGATTAACTAAAATATTAACTAGTTCAATTATGTGTCTTTTTTAATCATCCGCCCAGAGAGGCTTATAGCACATTTGAGATGCATAAACACCATTGTGTTTCATAATTTATCAGCTGAATGATAGTGTTTCACGTTCATATTCTTGCTTTCTCTAATATCCTTTTACTATGGCATTCAATTAGGACTATCCATAGCACAATTCATTATTCACACATAACTGCTTCTCTTAACTCTTTTATGTCTTCATTCAGCTCGGCGCGGGTAGTCTTGTCCTCCGCAGTCACAGATCAGGTCTAGAGCAGTAATGAAATTACCCAGGACTATAAAGTGAACCCATTTGCGGAGCTGCTCAAGCGTACCCAGTGTCTACCTCTTGGGGTTTGCTTCAGAACGACAAATACTGAGGGAATAGACAGGCGCCTTGTCACATCCCAGCGAGCGCATTGGAGAGCGCTGCTTTCAAATTACTGCCCGCGGGCTTTGATTGAAGGCTTGATAGAATAAACCCGTGTCAGGCTACTGCAAACAGACCAACATACTAATTATTGGACAAAAACTCTAATTTGTCATTTCTCCGAGAGAGAGAAAAAACATTAATCGATTTGGCAAGAATTTCAACTTCTGTAGACCGTCAAGATGTGTTAGATGGATTTAAAGATTTCCAGTTTTCGAAACTGCCTTTTTTATTCTCTGAAGCCTGTGCTCAGAAAGAAAATCAAATGGGATTGAAGGAAAGCAATCTTTTGACTTCAGGTGGAGCAAGTGTTGATCCACGATTAGTCCCCAGGCGACACAGGTGTTTCTGCTTGCATGTGCTCTTGCGTCTGTAGACTGGCTATATATACACGTTCTGCTGCGTTTCACGTCAATCTCCCAGAAGAAATAAAACAGTCATACGTTCCTTTATAGCACATGGAGCGTTGTTTGAGTCCTCATCATCTCCCATTTACTCAAACTTATGATGTTGTCATGTGATTTCATTGAATAATTGAGGTTTCCTTCTTTCAAGACGTTTTGTTCTTTCAGAGTGTTAGAAGATGATTGCTTAAATCACATCGCTATGGTTATTCTTCCGTCGCTTATTTAATAAGGGAAAGATGAATCCATTTTCAAATTTAATATCTTTTTGATACAATTACTCCTTTTTATTGTTAATAAACCTCTCTGTAGCTGGAATGATGTTCCATACTGCTCTTTCATCTGAAAATACATATCTAAAACGTATGCAAGAGAGAATGGACTACATTATCAAAGACACATTAATTTCAAAGTCCAAAGCATGGAAAGAACATATTCCTCTTATTCCTTATACATATTGATTGCAGACGAAGGTCTAAAGCCGAGCGGTCCTCCACCGGGAATAATGAAATCGCAGTGTCTTTCAACTGGCGTCTCTTTGTTGCTACCGAATCTATCAGGTTACCGCGAGATAGAATTTCTTATCCGTGTCCTGCTGTCGAGGCTGTCTGTACACTCCAGAACGACTGTCAGTCTTCTTCTCGTCTTTACAATCCTCAGTTGAGCTGTGAGTCACAAAGAGAGTTACTCCATGGCTATAAATAATACACCTAACCCTCAGGATATGTCTCAGCGCTCCCCTTCATTTTAGCTCCTCTTATTCCATACATTAGCAATTTTTAGTGTTTACAATCTCAAGCTGTCAGTTAAAAAGATTTCTAAATATCTTAGGTTCCAGACCGTTTTCAAGCCAAGCCGCAGGCAGTTTTACAATTCAGATTTTTATACTTTTGAAATTATGTTTGCTTTCTTTTCTGTTTGGACAATGGGCTTGAATCTTAGGGTTGCGATAATCTAATGATATTTCGATGACTTAACAGCTGTCGAAGGAAAGCTCTCCGGGAGATAAGACTAATAGAAAAGCTCTTTGAAATGTTTGACGTAACAGGGGATAACTGAGATCTCAAATACAAACTAACTGACTCATCAAAAATATCAATGGGAACAATAAATGTATGTTTAACTGCATTAGTGATAATCATGTTATGTTGTTGGACTAGCGCTTTGAGCAAGAAAAGGAAAGTTAATTCCTTACCATTCAAACTCAAAGAAAGTACTGTAGTAATAAACTATAATGATAAACAAAATCAGATATACTTTCCATAATTATGATGTCATTGATTCCCGAAGCTAATATGAAAAAAAAGCACATTGTATTTAATCTTTGAAAACATTATTACAATACAATTCATTTTCACAACTCCTTAAGAGGTGTTCCAAAGGTCAACTTACCAAAGAATTCTTGTATAACAATTCGTTACTTTGATGGATTTCCCTCCTGTTTCACCTCTCATTCAATGTTTTAAATCCTGATTATGACAGTTTATTAGTTTATGATAAAATTTGATACGTAATAATGTCTAGAGTTGCTGCATTTTAAAAAACTAGACTTTAAAAGGGTTCTAAACTTCAATGCACAGTGTTTGGGCAGGACTAGAAGTGCTAACAGGGCACAATATATGCAGTCACGGGGAACAGATTCTTCTTTCTGGCGAAGGTACAAAATGTATATCAAATAATTAATACACACCGTTGATAATTCATGATTCACTTCCTGGTGTCATCACCATTCTTTGTTGTCTATTTGGTAATGTGATATTTTTTCTCTAGTTTTTCTGATAATTATTATTTTGGCACGTCTTTTTAAAACATTTTTACGTAGAATATAGTCTTTCATGTTTAAATTTCAGAATCGTTATTAATTTGATTCAAATTTTCTTATGCAACAAGGGAGGGGATTAGGAAGAAGCTATTCAATTTTAGTAACCTTAATCTTACGTATCATTTTACATTATTCATATCATGAGTTATATTTCTAACCAAATCTCCTCTTATAAAAGAGCACATTATTAATCAATCAAGATCAAGGCTACATGTGAACTGGTTAAGATTTAATTGTCATCACAACAGCTCATTATACCAGCAAATATCTTTTATGAGGATCCGGTTGATTTGATTGTCATTGGAAATAGATACTGATACCGTAGAATCCAACAATGTAACATTTATTATTGTAACAGGACCACTTTTCCGTAGTTATGATATCTTTATGATCCACATTTATCATGTTGAACTTACAAAATATCGTGATATTATTAAATGCTACATCGCGGTCTTGTCCCCTCTACACTGTCTGAGTTCGATAAGACACATATTTTTTTTAATGGAACATCACAAGGTACACTATACAAAAACATCCATAACGTTGTATTGAATCTATTTCACAAATTTCAAAATATGTCAAATATATATGTATTGTAGATTTTGATATCGGCACTGACATTTGTAAATAATTATTGTGTTTAATTAACGATGTATTAGATGTACAGATTTTTTACACAAAAATAAAATATTTCTCTTCTCTCTCTATGACCTGGAAAACTTGAAAAAAGTAAAAAATTTAAAGTTAATAAAGTAACTTATTTCTTGATTGATAATGAAGTAACTCGTATAAGGGCACATTATGTGTATTATGCAATTGAGCATTACTGAAAACGAATAAAAGGCGGATTTGAAACTTGTTACCGATTATACTTCCTTGAATATGAAACGCGGAACTCGTAAGAGGAAGTAAGAACCAACAACCGGAATCAACTATCGTTGCACTATCAAGGGTCACAATGGCTACAAGCGTTTAGTTTTGAATTTCCTTCCTTTTACGAAGAATTGAATAAATCCTAGTTTACTCATTAGATTAACTTATTTTATTCATAACCCTCAACGCATGCCAGTAAACGAGTAGCGAATGAATAATCAACCAAAACGAAATTGTGTCAAGTTTTCTCAACCGCGGCGTTCAAACCGGAAGTAAACGATTGTAGGGCTGATGAGATTTCCGGTTAGAACAATGGCGGTCTTGTTGAGCGCCGCCTGGTGTCGACTTTCAGGCTATCCTTGGTCTCTTTCTCTATTACGTTACAGCGATATGAATAAATGGAAATAGGTGGCCAACATGTACTCGCCACTCGGAAATGAAAGCAAGATAAATCGCTATACATACGCTACTTGTTTGGCGGTGTCGAGAATTGTTGGGTGTTCTTTATAGTTCTCGTCTGGGCCTACTTGATAGTTTTACATTTCGTTAATACTGACTGTTAGGGTGTTTCTTTGCGATTTTTCATATTGAATTTTTCAGTAACATTTTTGTAATGTGGCCCCGGTGGCACGTAACGTTCAGAAATCTGGGGAGGATTTAGTGGCTTTCATATATATGATACTCAAGGGTGTAATTGATGGACAGTAAAGATAAATTGGAATCTAAAGTCAGACAGGTTACGGTCCGACCCCTATGTGTCTGACAATCATTTTTTATTTTCTAAATTTCGCTTTTTTCATCAGTCCATAACGTAACCCGTGTTAAGCAGAATTTTCAAGTATTTGTACTGATAAAGGAAATGGGAGATTTTGGTTTATTGGACTGTGAAAAACATAATACGCTGACAGTCAAGGATTTAAAGGATTTCAAAAAGTTTGGTCCATTTTTTGAAATATAAATAAAGTTAAGAAATTAATCTGGTTGACTTACTGTTGTTATGTGTTTATGAATAGGGACTGCATAAAAGTTGTTGGAACAACCGAGACATCGCTTCAATGACATACCATGTTAAGTTATAAAATGATTCATACCCAAACATTTATTATGTTTAAGACAAAAGGCGATGAAATGAGGATGAAGGTTACCCTTCATTTCAGACTTCAATTATTTGTTTCAAGACGTGATACGGCTGATCAGGTGTTATGCGGCAGACTCGAAGAGTTGAAATGGACAAAGGCATCTCTTTAAACAGTCATCTTGCCACACAAGTTTTATATGTTACTATTGGCGGTATATTGTTCTGACCCACACTGTTATACATCGACTTTTTTCAATGTTCAACTCCGTGCTGTGACATACAACCACTGTCCCGTGCAATAATACAGCGTGGCGTCTCCACCGGCAAGTGCGTGCAACTATGGTCTTTAGATCTCCGTGACAGGTATGACATGAAAGAAATCATTTAACGCCCAAATACCTGGTATGTGAGTCAGGTACGAGACCAGGGGGAGTCCCTCATACCTACATATAGTATACGTCACCCGGATACTTTAATGTCGCATCTATTACAATAACCATGAGGGCTGAACTGTGAGAACAGTTTTGGTTTAGCTACCTTGTATATGGCAAACTTCCTGTCAAAGCAAGTGTTTGAAAACCACCAGATTGCATTGAAGACAATGTTCGTATGTGAGTGAAATAAAGCTTAACGTTTAACTGCGAGAGAATTATGGTTAATGATAAAATGGTTTAAAAGATAAAACTGTATCAACTTTAATATGAGAATTCGTTTTCTAAAGCGATTTACATTTCCTTTAATATTTACATTCAATATAAATTCCTTTGCATTTTTATAAGTTCCTTCTCAGCATTGTTGTAATTCATTATACAGCTCCTTTTCATGATTTATGTATCTGTTTCTATTTACTACAACTACAGTATAATCGGTTTAGTTGAACAACCCTCATTACATCTTTATACATAATTTATCATTGTTATTTATTTAATTCAGCAACAATTTGTATTAGGTAAAATGTATGTTATCAAACCTTTTTCAAACATTTTCATATCCTCTGAATGCCTTGACACACCAGATTTCGCCTCCATGCAGCTCGGTTCAGTAATGCGTCTAGGTGGTTGTATCGGGAGATTTGGAGATTTACAACGCTTGGGGGAGCAAGACACACCTGTGTTCCACCTGTAGCGTTAAGGCAAACAGTTATCAAGCTAGGTAACATGAATCATGTCACGGGAACATACCACCAGGAATTCATCTTACACTGAGTTATGTACGAAAAACTGCAATGTAATATAACACTAATGTCCATTGTGTTATATGTGTTGTTAAGTGCTCACTTTACAACAACATCTGAAGGGGAGAATGTATTTCTGTGTGTTGGCAATTGCTTAGAAAGGCCATGTTGACTACTGCGCTTAAGTTTGTTAATATATGGTTCCCAATATAATACATGGTGTGGAAATATAATTGCTTATATGTGCCTGTACAAAACTTGAGTCAAACAATAAAATTAAATCTTTTCGTTTATGTCTTTATCCATTCATAAATCTGCTGTACTGATGATAATGAAATCATACTCGATAGCAAATGATAGATGATAACTTAATGCATACCTCAACGGTTTCAATTACACACCCTATAATCAATTCATGATTGTGCATCAGGGAGGCCTTATTTGTAACATACACTATTAACTACTTAACTCGCTAGGTCCACTTACGCCTTCCCTCGTGTATTCATACTATCATTGGAACTTTGATAGACTTCAACTCAGTCTTCGAAAATGCCTGACAATATTATTCGTTTATTGAAGGATAGAAGCTTCAGAGTAATAGGATTTTTCTAGATAGTTTGTTCTAGGGGATGATGTTTTTGATAGCATGACTCTAATGTAAAATCATTACGAATAGCAGTCGGTGAGTTATACAAGTACACTGAGAGCACTATGACAGGAGGTTATACTCTAAGAGCTCTTCGTTGTTGTTTTTTAACGTCTCGTTGGTACGCTGATATGAACACGTTAAGTACTTTGAGATCATGCTGTTGGTATTTGACATAATCTCGTTGGTACCTTGGCATCTCCCAGGAGCATCTCGTCTTTTACTTTAGAACATTTTCATAGAACTTGAGAAAATCTAGTTTGTACATAGAAAGCATCTTCTTGGTTCCATAAGAACATATTGCTGGTACCCTTCGAGTATCCCCTGCCTTCTCACCATCAACTAAAAGATGTAAGAACAATTTGTCAAGCTTTATTATACGCTTACAAAATATGTTATCAAATGTTCCATAAGCAATTGGGGCTACTTACGTATTTAGCTACGAACCAAATATATATGTTGTATTATTAATTATGTATGTTGTATTATTAATTAAGTATGTTGTATTATTTATTAAGTATGTTGTATCATTAATTAAGTATGTTGTAATAGTAATTAAGTATGTTGTATTATTAATTAAGTATGTATTCAACTGTGTGTCACCAGACGCGTGCAAATTATTTGTAAGATAACTTTACATGTGTGCTCTTGTACCACCAAAGGTGGTTTTTGAGTAATAAAAACAGTGAAACAGTGAAACAGTTACGGCACCTTTAGATCGTCCTTGATGAGTTCAGAACATGTTGTATGTTACTTTATGATCTCCTTGGTATTTCAGAGGACCTCCTTGGTATCTGAAGAGATCTGCTTGGTACGTTCAGGTTGTTACTCGTGAACATGGTACCCTCAGAGCGTCTCCTTGTTACCTTTAGACCGTCCTTGATGAGTTCAGAACATCTTGTATGTTAGTTGATAATCCCCGTGGTATTTCAGAGGATCTCCTTGGTATCTGAAGAGATCTGCTTGGTACGTTCAGGTTGTTACTCGTGAACATGGTACCCTCATAGCGTCTCGCTGAGATGGTAACGTTTGAGAGCAGGTCAAATATTACCCCAAAACCGTTTTTAAAGGTTTGAACAATATATTTAGAGCGGCTATATGATTTGTAAGAGTGGTATTTATTTGACATTAATTGTTGGATGGGGTAAATGTCGACTGCTGTTTCTATTTCACCACGAGGACATGACCGATGTGCATATGATAAGCGTTATCACTGAGCACTTACATAGACCTATAGAAGAGAAGTAAAGGTCATTGTAAGTAATTACCATCGTTTGACGTCAACACTGTGATATCAATAAAACATGATCAGGAAACAATACTTGCTATTAAATGCTAGATAAGGATACAAATATGCTTGCCATGTAATTAAAAACAATATACTTATTGACTGAAATCATCAGATATGTTCAGAATCGTTTACCTCAATTCTCATATAATTGAGACACCTTTTAAGTCATATCAAATACCATATAACAGCAGTTTATCTTTTAAATGAATCAGTTTTCACTTCCGCAGAGAGCTCTTTGGATCAAACAATAGACTACACCTCCTATACAGTGTGCTTTGTTATTATCTCTACCAATCTAACAACATATCGATTTTTTCTAAATAGATTGCTTAGAATCAATACTGCTCTCATTCAGCGGTTACTTGAGTGCACATGTTGTTGCTAATCGCTGCAAGTGACACGTCAATATTGAACTGTTTGATCAGCGCCGATTTCGACCCCATGCTGTGCTGTTAAGTGATATAAACTGCCAGACTGGACTATGTAATATCCCTGCCCATCACGCATGTTCTCTAGACTGATATGTCTCGGGGCTGTCATATTTCTGCCTATCTAGCCGCTTCTGCTATATTGAACCACAATTAACTCTAATTGGATAATCTTACACTTGGGCAAGATTGTTTATGACGAAACTATCCTTTTTCCATAGCTGATATTTTAATTGAATATTTAATCCATTTCTCATACATGCTTATAGTTGAGTAAAATTCGAGTTGTTTTGAAATTTCATAATTTCAAAATATTTGTTTGTGTGTAAATATTTAACCATTTCAGAAAATTTAACAAAATAGTAACTCATAATATAATATAAATTCAACGTAATCTAATTTCAATTTCATTTACATTTTGCTTGAACTACTCAAACATTCTTTAAATGAATTAAGTAAACGTTAAAAGTAAATGTGTCTTATGCACTACTAGAAACCATATTAAGTCGTTTCCCTGTCGTTAACGTTACAGCACAAACGTAAAGCTTGACTGCATGTTTGGCATCCCGAACACGCAGATAAGTAATGAGTATAGATTAAGCATCTTGTAACCCCAGACTGTACCTTGCGCCGAATCAATACCCATCCATTATTACGCGATACCTTCATAGTTGATGCCCAAACATATATTCATCTTTATTACTGGCGGTTATCTGACGTGCGAATATTGACCGTCCCCTGAATGTGAAGTAATGAAGCTGCTAGTGGTGCAACATGTTATGAAGTAATGAAGCCTCCTAAGGTGCAACATGTTATGAAGTAATGAAGCTGCTAGTGGTGCAACATGTTATGAAGTAATGAAGCCTCCTAAGGTGCAACATGTTGTGAAGTAATGAAGCTGCTAGTGGTGTAAGATGTTCTGAAGTAATGAAGCCTCCTGTGTGCAGCATGTTGTGAAGTAATGAAGCCTCTTGTGTGCAACATGTTGTGAAGTAATGAAGCCTCCTGTGGTGCAACATGTTGTGAAGTAATAAAGCCTCCCAGGGTGCAACATGTTGTAAAGTAATGAAGCCTCCTGAGGTGCAACATGTTGTGAAGTAATGAAGCCTCCTGTGGTGCAACATGTTGTGAAGTAATGAAGCCTCCTGTGGTGCAACATGTTGTAAAGTAATGAAGCCTCCCGGGGTGAAACATGTTGTAAAGTAATGAAGCCTCCTGAGGTGCAACATGTTGTGAAGTAACGAAGCGTGCTGTGTTGTAATATGTTACTTCCACGTGTTACAGGTCGTCTCCTGTCCGCTTCACTGTATCATCAAATGAGTCTCACAAATGACGACGGTGTAATCTGACCTTTATCTGACATTGTTTTGAGACCTCTGATACATCTTCATCAGCCAGGAAAAGATGAGGAGATCTAGTACTGGAATAATAAAATTTGATTCCGACATCACTTATATCAAGTTTGTTAAGTTAAATTTTGTGTACATTCAAAGGGTACACATTATGGCAATAACTCTCTTTTGCCTTATATCATGGTATCTTATATCTTTTTATATCATTTAGTATTTGAGACTTATGAATCAGCATACATTGAATATTGAATTTTGGAATCATAGATTACTAATGATTTCAATTACGTAAAAGATCCTTACTGTTCAATTTGTTACGTTTGATTTGGTTAAATAAAATTTGACTTCATTGAAAGGGTACAACTTATTATGATACTGGGATTGTGCCAATCTCAAAAGCTATTATATCTTTTTTGTTCATTTCATGCTTCAGAGTACGTGAAACAAAATGTAAATTGGTAATAAACCATGGTTATGACAAACGATTGAAGCCTCTAGCATCATATACACTGTAACAGCTGCTTTGTAAGAGGAGTTTGACAGATGACTGGGGCATTGATCTCGTGAAAAACAGTTGTCAGGGAATCTCGTATAAGGAGCCTGACACACCAGGTTAACTTGTCTTTTCTGTAGATAATTAAGTATTTTTCTCAAGCCTTAAGGTCAGTGTTACGTCTTTGTGTATTGGACACGACGGCAACACCAACCATCAGCCAGATGCGCTGGTCAGCTTCGTCCACATCATGCCTGCAGACTTCTGGTAACTCCGAGTAGATGTAAAATCGATGTCTGCGAGATGGCTCTCAGAGGCATGGAATTTGGATCATAAACCAAATAGATTACACCAATATTGGCAACATAGGTAATAAATAAGGGCATTTTCTTATGTCGGCTCTCATAGCGATATGAGCCGCTTGATAAATGGTATAGATTGAGGCGTCTGAACAGACTACTATATTATACAGATCTCTCTCGCTGCACTGAAGTGTTCTGTCAACCTCCTCGGGTGAGTCAATAAAATAAATCAGCTTCTTTATTGCAGAGGGTTCTACTCGTGTAGATTCATATGTCTAGGGAAACCTTTTCACTGACATGTAGGACGTGTTCATTGTGTGAAATATTCCAAATGAGATAATCATCTTAAGTTTGTAATTACTTTGTCAAATGATATTTATTATTAACATGTCTTACGTATTACATGACGTACACAAGAACATTACCCAGTCTGGTCCCTTCCACTATCACGTCAATATCAGTCAATAGGAAGAATAACACGTCAATTGTGTCATTAATTCTCGTCACATGGCGTTGCTAAGCCTATTTAGGTTCAAAGTGACGTGGTAATGATACGTGATCCTTGATGCATTTGTGTCACAACATATCAACTTTTTAAATTCTATTTTGAGATCATGTCAGAGAAGAAAAAATAATGAAAAATGTCCAGAAAAAACAATAGAGGTTTCATTTCGTGCATTTCACGATTTCTCATTATGACAACTCAACCCATCCGTCCTAATAAGCGTTTAGTCAATAGTTGCAGTGTCTATATGAGAAATATCCATTATTTTAATGATTCTTTTCTCCACGGAACACTTAGCCAAACCCCACACTCTCCAGGCCTTTAAAACCTCTCATGGCGATTAATGAAGCAAGTGGAATGGCGTTAGTATCGACCGGTCTCGAGGTAACTGGGAATTGAGCCGAGTTAACCGTCCTCCGACTATCCTTGATATAAGCTTCAACATGTGCACAATGCTCTTATATCTCATCTTGTTAATCGCCGTCTATGAATTATCAATTTGTATCGTTACATTATTTTGATGGAAATCTGACATATACTATAAAGTTTATTAGTTTGTATAATAAAGGTGATTCACATTGGTTTTGGACAGTAATATCGTTATGACCTTATTTGATTTGTTTGCTTCTCAAAGGTCAATCAACAGAATGGTTTATCAAATTAAACACTGGATTCATTATGGGGAGAAAAAGGATATACTTGAAGTTTATTTGAATGCTTTTGACAAAATCGGTTGAAAGTAAAGACTATTTCAATTTTTTTTCGGGGATTCAAAATGTTAACACATTGATTTACTTCAAAAGGCTCTACAATTCAATAGAAACGATTGTCACTTCAAAGGTTTGTTAATGAATTTAAAAGCCTAAAACCATTGATGGGCTGTACATATGTAAGTAACAAAACATATCCTTAAAACATTTTCAAGAAAGACGCCCTAAGCTCCAGCATATAGTTGATGTTGAAACAAGGTGATCGAGCAAGGTTGACACACACGACGTAGATTCTTTCTTCAAGCAATTAGTCTTAGGCTCAGAGGGAAAGTGTCTGAGACATCCACATAAATATGGCTGATAGAAGGAAATCATTATTGCTCAAATGAGTTCGGTATACCATCTCGTTTCATGTTGTGACATGCTGAAGGTCAGATAATAGACGTAATAATGAAACCCTCTTTGATCTTTATTACTGCGTGGTATAATGAGGGACTGGTTCCAAGCCTTTGAAACACTTATATATCATTGGATGTTATATCACGCAAAAGTAATCTGAATGTGGAGTCAATCAAGACATTCAAGATCACAAACATATCTCAGCATATTGATAGCGATCCCGAGTACAACTTCTGAACAAACATTAATTTAACTGTGCAAGAATTCCATTAAAAAAATACCATTCTTTAGAATATAACATTTGTCCTTCTGATCTTAACAACATACGTTATAGGCATTTATTTTAGTAAAATAACATCTTATGACTCATACGGGAACTCTTCTTATATCAAACAGCACATTACGTGAAACATATGACAATATGTAAAAACTTTAAATTATTGACAAATGAGAATTGATACAAAATAAACAGCATATCGCATAATTATACATGTCGCATACACAGCTGCCGGGTTTCATTGATATGTTTTAGAATATGCTTGGTGCAAGACATGTGATTGATCTGAAATGATATTCCGTGTGTGTGTTATTATCTCGTCACCATATGGTGCCATCAGTAAATCTGTAAACGAGTCATTTCTAGGCAACACATTTAAGGGTTAGATAAATAGCATACCGGAAACCATTCTTGCATTTCCGGATTGACTCAATGGGTCAATATGAGAGAATAAGGATTCCTTACTAGTGCGGAGAATGTAATTTTTATGAAATTGTTGGCATAGTATAATGATGTACGGTATGCTGTTTTTAACAAATGATAATGACACTTTCATAAAGTAAATGTAAGTAATTGCATTTTGGTCCTAACTATTGCACAGATCATTGCTAAATTTGATCATGTTAGTATTATGAATATCATCTTTTTCATCAACTTGACAATGTTGATCGTATCAACGAATACAAACACGTGCTAAATGTTTTTCATGGATATCAATGGTGCAATTATTGAAAATGTTGCACAAATGCGTTCAGTGTAATCCTCAGGGTTCTATGTTCATATCCCCTACACTTTACCACTAATATTTTCATAAAGGGCAGAGGATCGGAAAATAAATCCCTTGGCAACCGAGGATGGCTCAGTGCAGATACAATATCTTGACCAAACCGTTTTGTAAATCATAAAGTGTAGTTCAGACATTTTCTAATCATTTAAGCAATGTATCATCCATTTGTGATGTGTGTTTGAGTGCAAGACTAAACTTTAATGTGACGAGATTTCTAATATGATACTACTTCACAACGATAATCAACATAACAGCATGTGTCAGGGTTCCAACTGGAGCCGTGTTATCTGTACATGATTGTACAACATACTGAAGGGACGATGTTGTGTGGGCCAATGTTCCACATCAGAATTCATTGTCTGATTACAATATGATTACAATGTTTGCTATAAGCTGGTTGAACAGTATCATATCAGATTTTTGATTAAATGCTCTTCTGTATTGTTTACAAAGGCCTCCTCTAAGTGCAGAGTCCAAAATCATCATTTTAAGGACATTTTTGATCGAATAATAGTGTAATGATGTTTATCGACATCAATAGACTAAAAAAGAATAAAGAATTGTAAAAATATTACTGTTTCTTCATCCATGTTATTTTAGTTCTTAAGGTTTTTTAATTCATAAATATGCATTCAAATCTTGACTTGAAATATGAGGACCTAGCCTGTATTAAAGGCTCTTGTTTTTAACTGAGTAATGAAGAAGGATTTCTAAACAAAAACTTCAATCAGGAAAGTTATTTTTATGAATCGATTAAACTGAAAATTGAAACTAACTTTAAGTCATGTTATTTACGCATTCAATGATGGATCGATTTTGAACGAGATTTTGAGTACAGACACAGATATTGCTTGAAGAATTTATGTTTAAAAAATTCGTACAACATGTTAATATTCGAAAAAGATAGGATTCAACCCATGTTGCATGTAGACTTAAGTTTAGTCACTTGAAAGAAAACTTCGCCAATAAGTCTACTGATGTTATAAACAAGATGAGTCTCTACGATTTATTTCTACAATCAGGATGTCTGGTTATCATATAATGTAGCCTATCATCAATTGTTTTGATCGCGTTTAAAGGTCAGGGTGACAAACTATCTGTTTTCTTCTACCTTTACACAAAAATTAGTTATTTACCTTCAAGAGTAGGGTGTAAACATGTCACACTCAGTCGATTGTTTCCGTAACGCAATTTACTGAGTCTTACTACTGGACACGCAACTACTATCGATTGTTTTACTTCCTGTAAACGATCCAACTGCTGTTATCAGGTGTAACACGAGCATCAATAATTAGAGAGAATTATGCAGCTACAGATAAGGTTATTGTTTGCTAAATGTGAAGAGACGTATAATAATGATTAATGAATAGCTGTTTACAACTTACATCGACAAGGGTAGTCAACCGGAAAATGATTATAAAGATTAACAAATTATAAGTATCGCCATTTTCATTACATATTTTGATACTTAGTTATTCATAATAAGGCTTATTTCGTAAAATTAATTAACAAACAGTGCCAAAACAAACATATTTGCAATTTATTGAGTGTAAAGGATGTACATTGTTTATAAGAACATTAACTAAACTCATCTTGAGGGAAATATTAACATAGTAACAATTAACCATAATCATTGGGTATGTCTTACACAATCTTCTGATTTTTTTAACTGAGCCTCTTAAACATATGAGCGGACATATAACAATACTTCGTGATGTTAATAAACCGAGCGACCTGTATATCTCTGAATACGTAAAACTCTTTGATCACGCTGCTCCAGAGGGAATCCAAGATATGTTGCTGCTGAATTCCCCCGTACTGTGTGTGCAGCTGTCTCCCCGAGAAGCAGGAATGGCGTATATCACGCAAACATTAAACAATAGCCGTGTTTTATGTTCTCTTCCTGTACTGTATCATTTATGTAATGGAAAGAAATAAGAGCATTAATCTCCACTGATAGAGACGATATACAGACGTTGGTTTACACTAAAACGTGTAATTTTGGGATGGAAAAGAAATGGTAATTTGATTATAACGTCCCCTCTATGGTAAAAAATTATCTTTTATTCATACATCTGATCTATGTATATATATAATGTCATGAGGTAAAATAGGCACTTGATTATTACATTCTACATACCTCAGAAAATATGAAAGTTTAAAGCTTTCATTTCAATGTTCATATTTAAAAAATCAAAGGCCTAAGAGCACAAGAAGATGGAATCATAATTCTCATATCAATACAGGCACGGGCATATGTACTCGTATATTTGTTATTGGTAATATCAAGGCTTATCATTATATATAGATTTGAAACACCCACAGTTTGAAACTTATCATTTCTCATGAAGATAACCATGAGGTTGATATTAAGCAGACAGTGCTGAAATCTACATCCCTGACGTGGTCAGTAATTATCACCGATCGTTGTCATATATCCTCAGTAAGAAAGTCTCACAGCTGTAATATGAACATTCAATACACATACGGTCAATCATAAGTGATGACATATTTTCAGTATGTGCACATGTGCATATCTTACTTTTGTCTATCAACGATTGTTTCAGTTACCTTATTTCGTCGTTTGTGACGCCATAAAACTATTGTTCGTGACGTCACCTGTAGCAGGCCGTCGCAAAGGAATATCTCAATGCGTTTTGGATGGAATTGAATCGTTAATAAAGACATTATTACCCTCCGAAGTGTGTAATACAATTTTCTCTGAGGCTCTTTTCCATTACCAAATGGTATTGTATCACCATGAATGAAAACTCGTTTAACTTAAGAGACTTCGTGTCTTGATCTGCATTTATGACTCTTAGAGTCATGAAATGCATTCAGACGTTTGTTTGATGGTAGTATAGAAACATTACAGAAACAAACTTTGTCCTACAAATATCTTACTGGTTTATTTAACCTTTCATGATATTTGAGTATTAGCGTCATCCAAATATCAAATATGATATAAATATAATCTCTAGAACAGGAAATTCATATTTAGGCTTAAACTGCATTGAATTTTCCCATTCTCAAAGGCTCCTTTCCATCATTCAATGAAAGAAAATTCTTAGCATTTTCAGTGACAACTTGACAGTCTCATAACGATAGAGCAGGAACTATTGAAATTGTGTGTCTAGAACTCTCTTGAAAAGCAACAATTTAAAGCCTAAGATACATTTCCAATCTCTGAGTCTCCTTGCCAAATTGAATATAATGTAAACATTTTTTTAAAATGTTTTTCAGGCTCTAAGTGCCACTCTCGTAAAAACCAAGAAAGCACGCTGAAAACGTTACGTCTACAACTTCCTCTCAAAGTATTTATACTTCTAAGTGTTGAGCATATCCTTTACATGTAGGAACATGTATGACATTATGGCACCGAGCAAATGACTTGTACGCCTCTGCCTGTTACCAACAGACAGGGCCAGAAATAAAATCAGCACGATTACTCCAGTTAGGTTGTGATTACCATGTCATTATCTGCCTACATCTAACATCAGAGCGGGAGACAGCCTAGAGTTCATTCAATTACGTTTCCTTGTCACCTATATATACCACAGACTTCCTTACTTTGATGTCTACACGGGCACTGGGTTCGCCATAATACTGTTAAGCCTCCATTATGCCAATGATGGTTTGCAAAGGACGTTTCAGAAACATTTTCGTTCTAGCATTTGATAATACTGATCAGTACGTGAGCACCAACTTTCGTGTTTTACCATCAATACAGCTTGAATATCATAAACATATCTTACAAGGATAGTATGATAAAACTTTATTATCCGTAAGGAAATTGGCTGTACATGGCTAAACATGTCACATAAAACACGCAAACACACAAGCAGTGTAACGTAACAACAATATCAACGCAACAACCATATCATTATACACATATCCCTCTTAGGATTAATCATTGAAATATACATTCCCTCTTATATGTATTTATATGTATTGGATAGGTAATACAGATGAAGAAAGAGACGATACAATTTCAAATACGCAACAACACAGTGGTTTTTTTTATTTACATGTACGTTTCAAATAAGTTAACTTTAGTACCGTTTCATATTCATTTCGAATTTTTCAATGTGAATGAGGTGATTTGCTTGTTCACACACTGTACCTTTAATAATGAGAAGTAAGTGAATATGATTATAAGCAAGGTTGTATTAGATGATCTCTGTTTGTAGCTGCTTAGTCGGCCCAGGGGTATTCAGGAAGTATTTGATAAGATGGATGGTTCTCGTAATGGACTCGTTATTGGCTTTCTCTGTCTGCAGGATCGATCATGCTGGAATATGAATTACACCTTATATCGTTCATTTACATATATCAAGAGTACCCATAATCACACACAATCATAAAGGACAAGCTCTTTAGAGAAAGAGACAACACATATTTGTTAGATCTATGATTATATACTCTATTGAGAAGCTCGCTCTGAGTGTTTATAACTGAAATTACACATCACAAATGTCAGAGATTCAGCGGCAAGTAGTACATTACCCTGCCAGACACCGAATACTGTGGAGGGTTTGCGAGGAAGTAGTTGATGCATCTCCTATATTCTTCTAGATCGGCGTCTGGGCCTGAACAAAATACATCAATCGTCATCAACGCCGTTATCATGTCGATACCTCCTTCTGAAGAAAGCCATCATTACGAGAGGCAGGCATGATTATGAGGATGTGTAAGAGTAATATGCCAGCAGTTTCCTCAAGTAATAAATACCACTCCCCAATCCTGAACCCCCCTGATTATCAGAATTACTGTTTCACTCAGCCCAGGAGCTGGACCCCGATCTGTTTATAGTTCTCCAGGGTGAATCCACGAGATCCAGGATTGACTATAATGATTGGGCTGGATTGGTCGGGAAGCGAGTTGCAGTTAATTTGACCGCTCTGTGGGCAGATGTGGCGAGATTGAGGGAATTAAGACCAGGAAATAGGATGTTGAATAGATTACTGTCATTGTCGTGTTTTATATATGCCTAGTGCATTAGTGACTGCTTTAGTTCACGTAGCTTAGTGTGATTCAAAGGAATACTTTATTGTAGCTATGTTTTCAGATACATCAACTGTTAATTGGTATGGAATTCAATGCAAGCATGATGATTTGCGGCCAATAATGTGTCAATGAAATTAAGTGCATGATGTTAGAGATCTTCTGCAGTGACATGATATCAGCAATTTTCAGTTAACAATACAATGAAACTATATTGCAATTAACGATTGTACAAAGCAAGTAACATTTTTCACATTTTACTCCAGCTTGGGGCATATATATAGAAAAATATCTATGAAATATCTATTGAAAATGTAATGCATCGTTCTTCTCGCCGTCTTTTTGCTTTATTACTGAGTAAAGTCTAGATTTGCTGAATGAGGACCTAGACTGTAAAGAAGGCTCTAAGCAATTCATCACTTTGAAGCATGACTAACACGCAGGGTGCAAGAGGTATTGTCACGAAAAGGGACCACAGTTCTCATCAGTGATGCTCCCATAATAGCATAATGTAAGTGGACATACGACTTTACAGTAAAGATGGTAGCGGAAACCTCTCACTTTCTAAGTATGTGTGTTCGAGTTCTAATTAACCATAAAAAACTAGATAATTCAAGGTTAGCTTGATCTGAGTGTGAACGTGACTCATCTGCTGTGGGATTTCTTTTCAGCAGATCACAAATTCAGAGAAATGTCCAATTTAGAACACAACGTTAGCTTCAAGATGAAAACACGTTGTTAACAGACAGTTCTCGTTGAGGGATTATTGCGTGACGTGATATGCTTGATCAGCTCGTTCTGTCAGCGATAGTCAATCACACGGAATTTAATACTCTTTATGACCTTTCTGATAGATTGATCTTCTCTTGTCATTTTCACTTGCAGTTTTGCTCAATGGATGCAAATCAAATTAGAGTGTTCAGTCGATATCCTCTATTTCCATAACATTAATGACCTTTTATTTCAATTGATAATCCATTTCTATTCTTCTTTATTACATCAACCTTATTACAATTAATGCATTTGACCTTCTTGAACCTTTGTTTCGTCGTTTGGTTTTAGTATTTCCACATCTTACTATTTTATACCCTTAGACAATTATAAACTCTTCACTCCTTAGAGGCTCGCTATTGATTATATGTAATTCATTGTTTAGATGTCTAAATCAACTGAACAAACAATATATCTTAAAATAAAGTAATGTTGTTCACTTAAATCTGACTCGAGAATAAAGCACGGTAAACTCTATTGCTTCGTCTAAAGTTCAGAAAAGATAGTCTATAAACTTTGTACATGTTTCTCGTCTCATCCGTTTGTCTTTCCATTTGACTTCTGACCGTGACGAGATAGTCACAAAGATACACATGTCTAGATATCTCATTTCATGATTTTATGTTATCTACCTCCATGTTGGATTTTTTTCCTGTGACCGAATCTCTTGTTAGTGCAAATTCCTCTATATACATACCTTTTTTCTAAAAAATGGATTGAATGTTAATGCGCGGTAAATCAACACAGCTTAAAACTTGCGCTCGTTGGTAAATAATGATTTTAATAATCAGACCTTCGGATAAATAGATACACAGTAATTGATATCGTACAAAACTCAATCATGAAATAGATCATGTTTGGTAAAATCTACTAGTATGTCTCTAATGTGCAACATAATCTGATACACGGACTTCAGTTCATTTTATCCTAACGTTAAATCCTAGAGAGCCCGGACATAATATTTTAGTCAAGATGCATTTCCCATATGTAATAAAATAATCATTTGAAAGGAAATATTTTTCAAGAGAATGAATACCAGTGCAACGGTGTGATTTGTTCCGAGAAGGAGACTCACAATGTAACGAAAGATCTTTTCACTTTAGGAAGTGCCTGGCTTCTGCACAAAGACTCACAAAATGTGCACCCTACTATTTAATCGCTAGGGCGGCAGTGAAATTGCCAGTGGCAAGTTGATTTAATGCGATCTCCTCCAAGATATAGGGTGAGAGTTTGTGCAGCTCCGGACCTGATGTAATTGTTTTTGATTAGACATCCTATTGGCGCTTTAACACTCTCCTAGCGTCCATAATTAGACCATTCAGAGAAAATGACCCCGTGGCCTCAGTGGTCAATAAGAGGAAGGGATGACCACTGTGTTGGTCAACAAGATGACCACAGCGTATCGGACAATAATAGATGATTAGATTAGGCAAGATAATATTAGGGTACTTGAAACCACAATCAGCGTCTATGTACTTTGTATCAAGCATTGTGGGACGTCTGACATGTAGATACGTATTGAAGATAATGAGAGATTAGGGACATGTGGTGTAAACAATCGCTATCTAATACTTCTATCAGTCCTTTGAGAAACATTGTAATTGCGTTTATGTACAACCGATTGAGTGTCGAGATTAGAGGAAATCTGATGACAAAATCGTTCTTATTCTCATAACAGTAGATAGAACGTTTCATATTCATTGTCTTCGTGTGTACAATGCGGCGGTTGAGTGGGATTTTGTAAGATGATAGATGCATTATTTAGCCGGAAATAGTTAATGTATTTGAAGATGTAATGCAATAAAATAAATGTTTGTTTATCTCATTAAAAATAACATACACTGTGACCAGACATGTGGGCACTTCTATGGGTGAACAAGATATCATATCAAAAAAAGAATAGCTAACTAATTGAAATAGGCACAAGAGTGTTATATTGCACAAAACAAATACCAATAATGAACGAGTAAATCAATAAATCCGATTGAAAGAAAATCATAATAATTAATTGGTTTAGATAGGTAAAGGAGTCCTATGTTTCCATATTACAGACTACCCAGGCTGAATGATTAAGAATTTAATGCGAATTCATAGATTGTTTTTGTCAGAGATCGTAATGACAAAAGACTTATGTCATGTCACTGGATACCAAAGATGAAAAAGTAGAGAAATAATCCTTTTTTATATTTAAAAAGCTTGTTTTGTTTATATATGATTAAGTGGTTTACATAGGTAAACAAGTGCTATGTTGGAGCATTACAGAGTAATCGAGCTGAAAGAGTAAGAAATAAATCCGAATGTATAGATTTTTATTGTTCGAGATTGTATTGTATAAATATCGTTGAGTGATTGAAATGGGCAAAGAGTGTTATGTTGCCACATTACAGTGTAGGCAGCCTGAGCTGAAGGAGATGTAAACCTAGCCAATAACGCCTTCCAGATAACCATCTCTACTTCAAGTGTCACTGTGCACCTCTCTTGTTTCAGCTTGTACGTGATGTTTGGAATAACTTAACAATCCGGCCATTTTATTTCAAAGAGACCTAAATAGCCCTCCTCTCCCTCTCACTCTATTCGCGGTGAAGTGCGTCACGCATTGTCTCGGTTTATTTTCCCACAAGGTTGTTGTTGATCAGGCAGACCAGTGAACGATGTACAACCCACAGGTAGCACGTGTTTCCAATTGGATATACCTTGCAGGTAAAGCGTCTGAATACCTGGCGGGCCAAGCAGCATATAAACGTCTAGAATGGGAAAGTGTATAAATTACTCGAGCTTATCGCAGTTCTTTTGAAAACAAGCCAGGGGCACAGTGGGACGGTTGCGAGATAATAACACGGCTAGGAATGATGTAAGCCTGCTTAAAGTAAACGTTAGGGACTTTGTACTCGCAGGTGATAAGAACAAACTAAAACAAGCAGAGGTACACCGTGGTATTTATTTTATGAAGCGATAAACAGAACAATAAGGCAGGTGGCAGTATTAACAAATATCACACTAGTGTATTACTTGAGGGTTTGAAAGCCGTGCTTCTAGGAATTTATTACACATGGCAGAACAATAAAGCCTAGATAAACTTTACTGCAAAATAAACGATAGTGACCTCGGTGTAGGAAGGCGAGCTTTGAGTTCATGTTTCATGCTATTAGGTTAACGCTCTTCTCATCAATACTCAAGCGAATCCACAATACATATGTTTAGCAAATGTGTTCTCTCTCTCTCTCTCTCTCCCAGTACAGTGCAGTCTTTGTTCCCTTATTTTCAGTTGGGAGCTTTCTATTTTCATCACAAGTGTAAAACATGAAAATATTAAATTTGCATTACTTTTTTCTACCCATTATATTCACATTCTAAAAAACGGAGGAGAGAAAGGTTGAATTGTGTTGTGTCGAAGGTGATATAACTTGGCAGCGTAACAAATGCTCTGTTAGAATAAGATAAAAGCCTATGCAATATGTCAATGACCAGATTTGTGATCATGAAACGAAGAAAATCCCGGTCACCATTTTTTCAATCTAATATTTTCATTTCATAGTCTGTTGGGGTACGTCATAAAGACCCATGGTGATCAATACATCAGTTAAAGACCTGTAGCGGATTCAAACCATTTCGAGACTTAGACAGCAAATGTTATAAATCTAGTGTAACATGCAATGGACTTGGAGGATCTAAAAATTAAAAAAATAAGTTTAAATGCTTTAATGATCTACACCGCCTCAGCCTTCATAAATCAAGTACTTCCAGTTCAATCTGGTCTGAGGGTATTCACATGAAGCCAACAAGCTCATGGCTGACACTCTACCACCGGGGAGGTCCAACCTGCTGTTAGCCAGGATAATCCTGCTTGCGGGTACAAAACGGCCCGATAATAAAGACACGGTGACAGTTTGCACTAATGCCCAGGTGTACTCAAGCTAACACACAGGTTACTCAAGCTAACACACAGGTGTACTCAAGCAAACATTCGTGTTAACGTGAACCTCTAGCCTCGCTTACATGTTTCAAGGAAAGTAAAACATTTCACCTGAATTATTTTACAAGTTAGTCGACACAAGTTCTCAATTTCCTGACTTCTTTGTTTCTTCATCGAGGTAAACTTGAGCTGAAGCAGGAACATTGCGCATGTTGTTACACCAAGTCGTCTTTGGTCTTATTTGTAAAATAGATAGATTGATATTGAAATTCATAAATTGAGAGAAGGAGGGGAAAATAAACCCTGGGTTTGGTCGGAAGTTGATGATCGTGTGTACACAGATATAAGACCATCACTTTGGTTCGGCAGGGCAAGACATTACGCTCTACAATAAGAAAAACCCCAAAAAGGTGAAAGGTTATGGGTCATAACGGCGGTAAATATAGATATATTCAGAATAATAGATACTTGACATCTTTGACAGCTTCTTGATTTTGATATGTTTGTTTTAATTGATAGCAGTTATCTTTCAATGTCCTTCTTTATGGTAGAGTTGAAATAACCTTTAGGGATAACTGTTCGGAACTCATGTACTATCTTTGTATAAATCGTTGATTTTACAACCGTAAAATAAGAAAAAGGAAACGATTTTGATACAATTTTCTGAAGATACATTTTGTACTGCACAAGTAACTGTGTTCTTTGTTTGCCTTTATAATACCAAACATTTCAAATGACCTACTTGGAAAATGTTTAAAGGTAAACATTTTATCATTGAAAATACACATATTTACTATTATAATACATGAAAAGATTCTAGCAAAAATATGAATTTGTACACCTGATATATTCTGATTTTTCAAACCATGTCATAAGTAATTTCTTAGACACCTAGATAAGATCATAAACATAAGCATTTCCAACCTTTCTAATCGTTCCTATGACTTAATAATAATTCAATTTTACATCATCGGTAAGGAAAGTCCAAAAATGTCACCATTGCTAAATGTAGAGCAATGTATGGTTTATATCAATGTCAGTACCTACATAACCTGAGAATACACCCATATGCAGTGCAAAATGTCAGATATATATAGATGTACATGTATGTAGATATATCCAGTGCAGCTCGCCTCTATCCTATACTGTATGTCTAGGTAGATAAAGTTGCATTCCGTTACGCTAGTGTACATCTACGTAAGTATCTGGAATGTCTAGATATAGAATAGTCATAATATGAGATGTAATTACCTGATAATGAATCATTTATCACGAAAATAAGGAAACGTTAATTGTTTAGAAAAATTACGTTACGATGTTCATATACATCGTCACACTGTGTTGTGTGACGATAAAATTATAAAGATATTGATCATCGACATAATATTTCAATGTCTTTATTTGAACTCTGCCATCTTAAAGTAAATACTTTCGATTTAAGTTATGAATAAGTCATGTTTTTGGACAAGCATTTTAAACGTGTGAAACAAACATTGGTCATCTATACGTTTTAAGTTTATCTAAAAAAAGACATGTTTATGTTACACAATATCCGTTTTTAAAGGGTTACATAAAAAATCATGGACTTGCATGAACTCAAATATGATGTTCCATATAAGACTTGCATTTACTCCATGAATTATTTTGAAAAAAATGCAATTCGTTTTTTATATTCACTTCTTGGTATTGCGAAAGTCTAGAACGACACACAATTTCACACAATTTCAGACACATTCATTGAGCAGGACTAGATCCATTTAGCAATGCTATCTCTGAGATAGCAGAAGAATTAAATCATACATATCCTAAATAAACGACGCCCAGTCCCCTTAATGGTTTTTACATTGTTGAACAATGATCTCTTAACTTTCCATCAGTTCTAAGAGTCTTTGAAAAACCAACACAAGTTAATGACATTATTCCTCCGATAGTCGATGTTTGTGAGGCAATTTCTGTGACTATATCGATTATGTGGACTGGATATCAGTTCAACCAGAAGTAAGATTGTCTTAATGCAGTGCCGTCTAGACATGTATTGTTACTTCTGCTGCAGTGAGCCCCAGGCTTGTCACACAGGCTCGGCAAGTGATCTGTTATGTCAGAATATTACCGACAGAAAACTGACGGCCTGCCAAATGTCATGAACCCCATTCTGAGATCAATGGCGTTCTGTCAACTTTCAACTATATATCTTTAAGAAGAAATCTGCATTTCGGGGAATATATACCATATCATATCTAATATATCGTCTTCGATATTCAGAAATAGTGTTCGATGTTGTATGTTATTAAATGAAGAACTTTTACAGACGCTTCATTAAAACGTTGAAGAGTAATAAAAAAACAGTTACGAAATTTTGAAGGTAAAAAAACATTTCATTTCTGTAATAGATAATATATTTATTTCATGTCTTAATGTTATTGTCCAAGGATTTAAAATGGTAAAAGTAAGATAAACGTGTATCAAACTAATAAGTATGGTTGGAATGAGGAAATGGGAAATGAGCAGTCGACGTAGGTTATTTTCGACAGAGAACTGGGG
Organism: Phorcus lineatus; assembly: GCA_921293015.1. Lineage (NCBI taxonomy): Eukaryota > Metazoa > Mollusca > Gastropoda > Trochida > Trochidae > Phorcus > Phorcus lineatus. The sequence goes on from OV121081.1 coordinate 54,756,832, forward strand.
TCTTAACCTTGGGATGACCGGTGGGGGAGAGAGGCAGATATGATTAGCCGAAAGTAAGTAAGGGTATGAATTACGACAGGAGGCATCGGCAAGGTGCGCAGTTCTGAGACTACAGGTAGAAAAGCTAGCTCAGCACTGCCCGGGCCGGGAGCAAGGTGTCCACAAAAGGTTAGGTGGGGTGATCTTGACCGATGGTTGGCTAGAGTATAACGTAGGCGGCTTCGAATTCTAAGAAACATCCAGAGAGTGCTGGAAGTGAGGCTTGTGGCCTTTTACAGGACCCGAACATATGAGGGTATATAAGAGGTGTACATCAATAAATCTGGGTCGCTGCTTTCACGTCTCCAAACCGAGCCCTGCCTTGTGTTTTCATTGAAGTTGTGTTGTGTGCATGTGTTGGACAATAACTTGAGCCTGGACTTTAAATTTAAATACCGTACCTCTTGCTGAAGTGCATAAGACAAGATCCTATAAAAACATCCTTGGATAGATTGGTGACAGATGCGGGGTACGATTCATCTTTAAATAAACAGCAAAAGGAACTAGACAATTGGTTGTCGAAGGAGGCCACACAAAAAGGGTGAGATATTTGCTTTTGTCTCAAGCAGCGACCCACAACACAACTTTGCACAAACTTGTACGCTACAAAAGCATGTAACAAGACCAACAACAAGATATGCCCGTTACGCCAAGTCTAACTCCTATTCGTCATTTCTCTCGTCCTTCAGGTAAACTGACCAATCCACTTAAGCAGTTAAGCGAGTCAAAACAACAGAATTTACCACAGGGAAAACTGTCATCAACAAGCACGACTGGGCTAGGTGCCATAAAATTCGCACGGGCGTGACGTAATGAACAGACTGTACAGAGTGGCGCATTGTGATTTCAACTGAAATACCGCCTTAAATAATCGTTTAATTACCATTGATGTAGATATATCATTTTTACACCAAACGCTTAATAGTTTTACATCGTCAAATGATTTATCTAACTTTATCTGAAAATCGTTAATTATTGTTTTTCCCCGTGATATTGTTACGATAGATGTATAGATCACGAGGCAATGATTCTGTTTATGGCGTCACAAAAAGCGGCCCATCAAAAGTGGCATTCAAAAACGGCTTTCATTACCAAACTGAACATCATGAGTAGCGACCTTTGACGCACTGTACACTATTGAAATCAGACATTCATATATTCCAAAGAAAATAGTGAAATATGTTGTGGTAACGTTAACTTTAACTAGAAATGCAACCCAGTAGCATATGTCTACGCTCACCCCCAAGGAGAATATAACTAGAGGTGCTAAGTGCGTTAGGTGTGAACGAGTCGGACATATATATATAGATAGCATGCATGTGCCTCAATGGTCCCCTGACTCACAGAACCTGACTAGGGTTACAAGCCAGTGCTACTCCCTTCCCCGCTAATGACCCAAGACAAAATGATAAGGATCTCAGTAATACAGGTCCACTTACTTTGGCTTCGACCCAATTAAGTAGCATACTACCTAGACTAGAACAAACAGGGATAAACCCCAGTCATAGAGAAATTGAAAAGGTTAGGTTTAATGATGAGCTTGACAGCCGGGTGGTTGAGGTTAGGAAGCTTGAGGACGAGAGTATAGACACTAATGCTGTTGACTTGTGCCGCAGACGGTAGCTCATTGATGATAACATCCACCGCCTTGTTTGGAAATCGCCGTCCTAGAGGACCTTGTCGCCGACGGGGACAACGGTAATCGAGAAGTCACAACAGAAGGACAGGGTGTCACCATTCATACAGTGTCAAATCGAAAGGAAGATAAACCCAAACCCACACCATAACACTTCGACCTTGAAGGATCGATCATCAATGCCGACGAACAGACAAGACTTAGGACTTTCCTTGATCAAAACAGAGACTTGTTAGCCAAAGAAATAACAGAACTAGGAAGAACCCACCTGTATAAGAGCCACAACGACTCTGGGACAAATCCGCCAACAAAGTAAGCCCGTATCCAGTCTTACCAATACAACGTGAAGAAATCGAGAAACATGTTCAATAAATTTTGGGAGCAAGACATTCAAGAGGAACAGTGAAATAAAGAAAAAAAAGGCCAAACGCATTTGAGGCATAAAACACTATTTAGTTGCACTACAGGGCAATTCGCCGCCTCAGTGGGTGACCCACACGACCTTACCGACCCCACTAATAGAAGATTACCATGCTTGCAAGACATGGGTTGGGAAAGCACGTGCCGCAGTAGCCAGATTTTAACGCCTTGCTACACAGCAACAGACAGAAGAGAACAGTGAGTAGATGAATGAACTGTATCACAACAGTATCCTAAGTGTGTAATTATTCTATATTTAGCGTTACTTGCCATCCATACTCCAACCCTACATTCCTTGGGTGAAGCCGTTAATTACGACCAGGTGGACTGCCAGCTATCAACATGGTGTGTTATCACAACACAGCCGACCAGGATAAACTGACCAGACAGATGAACCTCGTTATAGCACGGTAGGCATATAACAACCAAGGGCCAAGATACCGATCTCAACATGCCACAAGCAGGACAAGGGTGCATCACTTTCATAAATGGGATAACTATTCGACGTATAAGAAGACACAGAGACGATCAGTGTGTTCAATAATACCCTCCCCGTTGCTTATTATTTAAACCGGGCATGACAAATGACATTGATAGTGAAGTAGTACAATGTGGTAGACCTGGTTTTTGGGCTACTGTGTATGGCAACTATCATGAAGAGAGGAAGGAATTTGATTATGGGACGTATAAAAGTAACATAGAGAGCCTGAGTAGCCTGGGTTTGTGGCCTTTGGAAGGTCACTGCGCGCGATGTGGCTGGGAGCCACCAACTGTCGACAGAAGGGAATCACAGGCTTGGAGTCTGTGGGAGAGAGAGGGTCTGATCAACCGCTTTCTCCAATTTACAGCGACATCATAGCTAGTCCTGTATAGTCGAATTGAAGACAGTCTAGATCTTCAGTGTCATAACATGTCTGGGCGAGCAGATGTGATGTACAGCCCTTAGAATGGTTCTAAGGTGCAATTTACCTGCCTATTCAGGTAAATGGGTCTTTACAAAGAAGGAGTACCGGGGAATCATGCCGGGCATGGTGCGACCCCCCCGAAGAACCCGTTATACAAGGTTACAAGAAATATGCAGGCGTTTCTATGTAGGTATTGATTGACACTCGTTTATCGACAGGGACCGGTACCTGTCGTAAGTGAGACGACCAACATTGTCATGCCCGTGGTGAAAATAAACAACAAAAAAAGAAAAGAAAATATGACAAAGTGAATATTGTGAAACACGTTAAGAGGGGAGGGTTATAAATATAATGTACCCCTTGATTAAATCGCATTGCAACGAAAGAAAACAATATATTATCACGGAATAAGTTGTCAGATTACTAATAATACAGTTTGTTACAGCACTATGCGCCTTGTAGCATGGATCCTGCTTGTTGGCATTTCACAATCTCAATTGCCACTTCTAAAAGATCGGTTGCGTATGCATTATTGAATTATGTATCAACACCTTGGTCGGTTATCACTATTGGCCAGACGTGGGTACACACCAACGAACACACTAGGACAATCAACAGCCTACCCATGCAACCACAACTGTATTTACCACCGTGCCAACGACATGTCGCCGGGCCACACGAAATGATGTCACCCCCGCCCGTCCTAGTACTATGCAACTACGAGCTCAGGCCGCCACCTCGCAGACACTCAAGCGACGATCCGATGCTTCCAGTGGACTTGGAGTCTGTGGGAGAGAGAGGGTCTGATCAACCGCTTTCTCCAATTTACAGCGACATCATAGCTAGTCCTGTATAGTCGAATTGAAGACAGTCTAGATCTTCAGTGTCATAACATGTCTGGGCGAGCAGATGTGATGTACAGCCCTTAGAATGGTTCTAAGGTGCAATTTACCTGCCTATTCAGGTAAATGGGTCTTTACAAAGAAGGAGTACCGGGGAATCATGCCGGGCATGGTGCGACCCCCCCGAAGAACCCGTTATACAAGGTTACAAGAAATATGCAGGCGTTTCTATGTAGGTATTGATTGACACTCGTTTATCGACAGGGACCGGTACCTGTCGTAAGTGAGACGACCAACATTGTCATGCCCGTGGTGAAAATAAACAACAAAAAAGAAAAGAAAATATGACAAAGTGAATATTGTGAAACACGTTAAGAGGGGAGGGTTATAAATATAATGTACCCCTTGATTAAATCGCATTGCAACGAAAGAAAACAATATATTATCACGGAATAAGTTGTCAGATTACTAATAATACAGTTTGTTACAGCACTATGCGCCTTGTAGCATGGATCCTGCTTGTTGGCATTTCACAATCTCAATTGCCACTTCTAAAAGATCGGTTGCGTATGCATTATTGAATTATGTATCAACACCTTGGTCGGTTATCACTATTGGCCAGACGTGGGTACACACCAACGAACACACTAGGACAATCAACAGCCTACCCATGCAACCACAACTGTATTTACCACCGTGCCAACGACATGTCGCCGGGCCACACGAAATGATGTCACCCCCGCCCGTCCTAGTACTATGCAACTACGAGCTCAGGCCGCCACCTCGCAGACACTCAAGCGACGATCCGATGCTTCCAGTGGACTCGACACAGCTGTCGTAATGATACGTATTAGTTCCTATTTCTTCTAATCATTAGCCGACATATAATGTAAACGTCTTTGCCTCTGTTGCTGTGATTTATATAAATCAAAAGATAAGAGTATATAGACGTGTGAAGCCAATTGGTAATGTCTACTGAGTACAGTATGATAATGGTTGTTTGATTTACATATAATACCGCTGTCAGTTTCTTAATTTTCTTATTTTGATGGCCTATATATTAATAGTGTGATGTCTTCTTCCAGAATTCTTTCCGTGGTATCGGTATCGGAGTTCACCCGCTTCATCCAGGCTAAACGCTACCATCATGTTCTTGCCTAGCGGACCAGGGAATGTCACTATCACATGATACCTGGCATCTACTACTTAACCGCCTGGCATTCCTTGATTAGCATGGTGACGATAGACGTAACATGGGTGTCTATGAGCCGACCACGATGTTTGTAAACCGGACCGCCGCCTGCTGCATGACATATTCTATGCACCCTGCCTAATATCATTCCAGTTCTACGAAGTCACCTGCCCAAGGACATTTCTCACAGAGCTGAGGACAGCTCTCGCCGTCACACGGAGAATGTAACGACACTTCTCTGAGACGGCACATGAAATTAAACACCGATTAGAAAATTATTTAGCGATAAATTTTAACAAAACGGTAGGAACAAATTTGTATACGATGGTAATTGAATGATATTCACAGATAACTGTCGTTATCGGGTCAACAATGGAACAACATGCAGCAGGTGTTTTACGTTAAGGCGGAAAGGGTCAATTAGAACACGTGAAATATTGTTATTTGTGCACGAATTGCCAGTATAAACAATTCGTTTGTATCATGTTTATATCTATACATTGTATAGGGTAGGGTACTTTGTGGTTTATTGATAACAAAGGTTTGAGAGAGTGATAATTGAAGGAGAGGCCGACCTACTTAGGATATATGTCCATCATTTAACGCAGTAAGAAGTAACTAGGACAAACATTGGTCAAGATCGATTAAAATATAAGACAAATAAACAACTATTTACAGCTCGAGGACGAGCTTGATCAAAGGGGGGAGAATTGTCCAAGGATTTAAAATGGTAAAAGTAAGATAAACGTGTATCAAACTAATAAGTATGGTTGGAATGAGGAAATGGGAAATGAGCAGTCGACGTAGGTTATTTTCGACAGAGAACTGGGGTCTTAACCTTGGGATGACCGGTGGGGGAGAGAGGCAGATATGATTAGCCGAAAGTAAGTAAGGGTATGAATTACGACAGGAGGCATCGGCAAGGTGCGCAGTTCTGAGACTACAGGTAGAAAAGCTAGCTCAGCACTGCCCGGGCCGGGAGCAAGGTGTCCACAAAAGGTTAGGTGGGGTGATCTTGACCGATGGTTGGCTAGAGTATAACGTAGGCGGCTTCGAATTCTAAGAAACATCCAGAGAGTGCTGGAAGTGAGGCTTGTGGCCTTTTACAGGACCCGAACATATGAGGGTATATAAGAGGTGTACATCAATAAATCTGGGTCGCTGCTTTCACGTCTCCAAACCGAGCCCTGCCTTGTGTTTTCATTGAAGTTGTGTTGTGTGCATGTGTTGGACAATAACTTGAGCCTGGACTTTAAATTTAAATACCGTACCTCTTGCTGAAGTGCATAAGACAAGATCCTATAAAAACATCCTTGGATATTATCAAAATTTCAACCCATTGATATCGCTCTCAAGCTAAGGAGTTAAGTATATACAAAATGTAAGAGGTATTTGCTTGAACTGTCAATAGTCTTCTAAAAACAAAATGTGGTTTGACACAAAACAGTGTTTTCTTTAAATTTTGCAGGAATCGAAGAAAATGCATGAAATTCTAAAACAATCCCCTATCCAAAGCTGGCTTCACTCAGAGAAAGGAGACAGCAAATAAAAACTTGGACTGTGGCAAATGCGTTAATCAGGTCTCGCTGAATATCAGGTGCCAGAGGGGCTTGCTTTTTATGCTTGCAATACATGTCTGTCTGTGAATCAGAGCCGACAGAAGCCATCCACAATGTTCAAGCTTTGGATGTGACTTGTATTGTTGGCAGAGATCCAAAACCTTAAGGGTGAATTACATCAGGTAAACAAGCAAAGGAAACAGAGAAAAGCCAAGCTGGCGTACTAATGCATTTAGTGTTGAATGGAAGATATACACTTCTACATGGATGTTTTCTTTGACCTCCAAACAATTCCCAGTCTCGGAAGTTCAGAAATGCAACATTTTGTTCTTCGTCTTAGCTGATGGCCTTTCTGGTTGCTGTAACGTTTCAAGACTGAGCTGAACATGTTTTGACTAGGGGCATTTTAGAAGGGATGATTCGGTTGTTGTGTTTTTATAGAGGGTATAGACAGGCTATAGCGTGCAACCAAATACTTGAACCTAACCTTGTAAACAAAGACACTTCTGCTGTAATTACAAAACCATTACAAGCGATGAAAACCTTCAAAAACTGAAGACAAATCACTTTAGCTTCTGTCTTGGAAACTATGGTCTCTGCCAGGAAGAGGCAGTCAGGTTAAATGTGTTAAACAGTAATTTGTTGAAAATGTTGATTTTTGAACAATCTTTTCTTGTCACCAAATAGGATGATATTGTTTAAGAAACTGATATTAACATGACTTCATCACGATATTGGTTTTAATAAATTTGCATTTGTATTATCATGTTTACAAAATTAACAACTCTCTTTTTAGATAACTTTGTCAAGAGTATCAATCAAGACCCATTTCATTTATATAAAGATGGGTAATCCCTCACATCAAATTGATTGAAAAACGTTTCAATAGCCTTAGCAACCTATAATTTGCAAACTGTGAATAGCATGTCGTAAGTGATAAGACGCTGGACTCGATCATTTCTATTTCTGATGGTGATGACTGTCATAGGCCTACTTAACGCTGTAAACACGATAACAAAGGATTCAAACTGTGAAGAGATCTTCTATGGAAATTAAGCATTGATTTTAGCTCCTTTTGAGAATGTTTCCTGAATCAACGAAGGTAGACGTCTGTCAAAGTCGAAATTGATTCCGATTTGTCAAATTACTGCAAAATCGACGTTTTGTTTCATAAATGATAAAGAAGTCAAATGTTGTGAATATTATACCAAGGTCACAAGTCACGCCCAAAAGACAATTTAGTTAACTTCTGAAACTGTTTACAATACATAGCAGATCAAGTTTTATAAAAAGAAATCTGTTTTTTCCTCCAGGCCGAATCTGAAGCTATGAGAATGCAAAACACGTTTATAATGCCAATATGCCGACTACAACTAATAAGGGAAACAGAAAGGGGTGTTCAGTCCTTTCGTTGCCTATAACATTTAAAAATCATATCCATTGTTATTTCGAGTGCAGAATATCCATCGACAACCCTGCAACGTTTCGACATGCTGTTTATGATTCTGAGGTCACGAGGTTGAACTTCACGCCTTTATGAGACAGATGAGCTCTACCAAGTTCTCCATACAACCATCTCACCCATTAGAAACTCCAACACTGCATGGCTCATCCCCTAAAAGGTTAACCAACTTTTTATTCCTTCTCCACCTTCATTCTCCCTCCTCAGTTACCCTCCCCATCACCACCTTTTGGGTTACCTTGATTGACAACTCCCCCCCCCTTCCTCTCCCTCACGACCCCTACTACTTGCACCTTTCATCTAAATGGTGTGATGCCTTCAGATGTAGTTTTTCCCTCTCAGACCCTCTGCTTCTCTTCTAAAAACTCACTCCAAGTGTAGTCTGTTAGACATGGGTGACGTCCCAACGGATATATAACTCTTTAATTAGCAGGTACCCTACCCCATACCCTTATTTGCTTCGCCCCATACTTTCAGCCCCCTACCCGTAAGTCTAACATAAACTTAATCAAGCGAAAAGACGTCTTACATCTACAAAACGATATTAGATGCGCAAAGCATTAGTCATCGGTCTGGTAATGTACAAGGGATTATTACTTTAACATTACCTTAACTATAAAATAGTTAGAATATATTTCCATTCATGTAAGCTAACCCCCAGTGAGATAATTCCCATCAACCTATGCCCCTTATTTTGGGGGTCAGCTAGCTTGACCTTTGACCTCATTTCTCGGGTCATAGATCATAGAAGGTCTTATAATTGGTTGTAACACTAGGGTAGCCCTCGACCCAAGTACAGGTATTTAGTTCACCTTTTATGAGCAGTTCCCGCCCGGTAAAGGTGTTAGTTTACCTCCTAAGTGGACTGAATTCAGGTCCAAAGCCACGTCTGTAATATCCCTAGTGTGTCTTGTGGGTTGTATTTACCTTCTGCTTGCTCGAGTCGTCTGTGATAGTATTTACCTACAGATTTTCTGGGGCCAGAGTGTCGGTGTCCCGTCACTCGAATGTTTGTCTGTGTGTTGTCTTGATGAGTGCGATGTTTGCAAGGTGTTAGGGACGAGTCGTGGTTGAAGTGTATAGACTGAGGCTAGTTGTAGAGAGACAGGACTCCAACGAACACGTGTATTGTGGCATTGAAATTGCTTATATTCTTCTTTTCCAAAAATCAAAGTCTTCCAAAACCTTTTACAGAGGCGATTAGCTTAACATAGGCATTATCTGAATTCATTTCAACAAGTGTCAATCTTAAACAATGCTTTCTTGATATTGCATTTGTCTGGTATGCAAAGGTCAATTTTGTGATAGCTATTATCCCTCTGTCATTTCTGTGTTTACAACTCGGTTTCAGATGACCAGAAAGAGATTAGAAACTAAGATAACGCTCAGAAAACTCCCGTGTGACGATTAAATACCAGTATTTCAATAAAGTAAATATCTTATCTCAACAAGATCTCAAATGCCATTGGCATTTTCAATTCTTTACCTTTTAACCATTTGTTCAAACAGAAATTTTTATTACAAATGCAACACTATTTAAACCGAGTGTTATGTCAGCAATGTGAAGTTCATCGTATTTCACGCAATAGTACTCCATTCCATCTTTATAAACCTTCACATTTTGTCTACTATTACGCTATCTCGCCATGCTACACAATTTTCGTACAAGAGGAATTTCAGCATGTGCGGTTCATCCTATTTTAGCCAACATTACTAGATTCCAACGTTATTAACCTATCGCATTTTGTCTACAATTACTATATCTTAAGTAACATCTCGGCATAAAAGGTCATCTGCAGTACAAGACATCAGTCAGGGGCGTGTGTCTCAGGGCGTTCTTTGCTTCTGTAAGAGGATTGTCGTCTCTTCTTCCTTCAACTAAGCCTCTTAAAGGTCTTTCTACGCTTGTTACAACGTATTAGGAGGTCTATAGATTACCGACTTCACCGCTAAACCATGTTCAATGTAAGTGCAGATCCTTATTTAGGTTAAACCTTTTTATATCATAGACATTACACAAGTTGCCGTCTCTCCTGTAAAATAGCATTTCATTCCTAAGTAATCGTTATAGTTTACAGTCCTTTGAAGGATCTTCTTTTTTAACAATTTGTCTCATGCTATTTTCAGTTCTTTATCTCGATGTATAAGATTGTAGTGATTTATATAGATGAGGTACATGACCTCTCTGATATGTACACATAATCTGATATAGATGTAAAGAACATAACACAGTAGGTGTACGGAGGAAATTCGATAAATTTTACAAATGATACTATGTATCATTGTCACAAAAGATGAAAGTTTTATTTCACGTTATTTTTTATGGTTTCTTACTACTCACAGAACTTAGGAATAGCTTACCAACATGTTACCTTTCATGTAAGTCTACAAGGCTTAGACTAACATATAGTCTCTGAAAAAAAATCTCACCAAAAATGTATTATTCAATATTTGGTATGAAGTAATATAAAAGGGAGTCCTGTACAATACTTAGTTTCAGCTATGGCTGAGGCAACTAGACTTGCCAACATTTTCTAGACTTAAGGAGGCTCCTTTTATATTTTGCCATATGGTCTGGACTACTCAGGGCCAAGCAAAACGAACAAATCATTGTGAAACTGATTGAATGTAACCCTGAATTAAAAATGAAAAGCATGTCAAGATGACTGATTCTAGTGATGAGTTCTTCAGTTGAGCTACTGCATATGTTACACACAAAAATCACTCAAAGCGACCTTAACAGCTGCGGTACCATACACAAGACGCACGTGATGTTGTCAAATGCAGAATGGATGTGCCTCGACTGCAGGTGACACGAATCAATGTCAGGACAATGCTAGGAGGACGACCGAGTCAGTCTCACTGACACAATTGTAACATTCGACCTGCAGTGCATACTAACGACCCCCGTCTCACACAGTAAGACTTATCACAGTTGGTAATATATGCCACACTTGGGTCCAAGTTGTTGCATGCCCGTTTACATGTGAAACTAGACAAACATCAAGTTTTTAAAACGAAATTTCGCAAATAAATCTATAAAGACGAGCTTTACAGTGTTGGTCTTTCTCAGTATCAAGCTATCATGTGTTCTGAGAGATTTGCTTAAGTTTTTATCTAACAATTTAACTAAAATCTAGATGACAACTACTACAGTTAAATTTGATATACACTTGAATATGGAGATATTTATCTGTGTAGATGTTAGCCTCTTAAATGAAAATAAAATATTTGAGAAAAAAAAAGATAATAAAAGGGGGCACTTAGATATGGTTTGAGATATTGTAATCTCAAACTTTTGAAAAACTACACCTGATAATGCAAAGTATATGTGTAAAGAGTTAAGACTGCCAACTAGGTCTTTATTGTCCATGGTTCATACATAAGAGGGGTCCCTGGTTCTCGCTTATGAATTGCCCTTTACCTGTTAAACGCGTTGTAGGGCTTTAAGTACAAAGTAATATTTACTTTTCTTTCCTGTTTTATGACCACATTTATGAAATGGCTGTGGTTGTAGCATGTATACATATTAATTTCCTCCTCGCCCCTTGATAAGAAAGGCGACTTACAAACCAATATCCCACTGCGATTATCATCCAAGGAAGAAGCTTCGTCTATTCTGAATTAAAAACTTGTATGTTAAGAAATGTATTGTAGTAATTCACATTGAGATGTTAAACAGACGCCGGCGCTGTTTTGTTAAACAGAATACAAGGAGTACATGTGATAGCACGGTTTCCTTTACTTAGCGATTAGTTCTCGAGCCGTTTCTTATTACGAGGTCGGTGTCAAAGCGGTGCAGATTAGAACGTATTGATGGTCTGATTCGCCGGTGTCACGCCAAATAGCCTTTGTTATCTGCCCTTCCGACCATGACGTTTTATCCCCGGACAATAAAACCAAGCATTAACCGTCCTCACCTCATCACAAGCTGGGGGTTATAAATGGCCGGCTTATCCCTGCTGTTTCTAGTGGTGTTGCCTCCTGTATTTACGACCAGGCCTAAATGACAGTGGAGATTAACGACCACTTGTTCCTACTCTCTACGATAGAAACACTCCGCCACCAATGGACGGACACAACAATGCTGTATTTATGCCCAAGCATGATCCACACTGTTATTTGCCTCTTATCGCATCTCGTAAACAAAGTGGCGGCCGCCATCTTGGCAGGGCAAGATGTGCACATGTCGTAATTATACCAGTTCGTTCGATTTGATTAAAATACGAAGTATCTTCTTATCTCCTATCCGTGCACTACATTTCACTGTATAATGTTGAAATGCAGATTTCCTGTACTTGTCACTTAACCATAATGATTCGTTCTTACACAATAAGTTTGTTCACATATCTGCGAATCGTAGTGCAAATGTCATATACTTTGGCATGTCTTTGAAGCATCGTAGCATTGCGAAAAAGAAATGGATTATTTTGAATTTTCAATACAGAAGAGAAGATCCATTGCACCCTTACGCAATCGTATGTCATACCCAACAGTTAACTGTAATAGTTTTTGGCAGGTCACTGAAGTGACCAAGTGTCAAAATTTCGAAATCAGTAATTTTTATTTTTCTCTACATACTCCTTATTTGGTGATTAACACCTTTGAATACAAGTCATATTTGTTCGTTTGCATTAAGTCAATAGGAGTTTGCTAATTCTGTTCTCCAAGAGTCAAAATGGAACATTTTAATCGAAATTTTGAAAATGTGACCCCTTTTGTCCATCATGCCAAAATTCTAAAAAATATTTCAAGGACGAGACAATCCCACAATAAATTAATAAATATCTACTTTACATATAGACAATTGGAGATCCTGTGTTAGTTCTGCTGAAGGTGTTTTAATGACATTCAAACCCAACCCCAATTACATGATATTTGCACTAAGATACAGTAGAAAGTGAACAAACTTTTGATATGCAGCTGTAGAGTGTTCGTGCTTACGTCCCTAACTCACCAACCAGTTGACTCTGGAGCAGATAGGGTAACATGCTTCTGTGGACATTAGAAAGATAATTCTGATTCATGTGCTTGCCCTGTTTATTATGTACACAACCAGAATATGTGATGAGAGGAAATATTCTCGCTGTGATGTTGTCTTAGTCGATATAAACACGCATGTCAAAATAAAATAACGCCTTCCATCTTTGCACACAGATAAGAGACGCCGCCATTGCAGAATGTTTCTCTGGAGTCTATTCATAAGAAAGAATCATTGCCTAAAACATTTTTTATTTTCTTCATCTAATTACCATGTAAGGCAGTCTTACGGCTTGTGAAATAGACTCCATCAAAAATCGTATTCAGGGAGTTCGTTCGAGAGCCTCGCGCCTCTCTTGGATAACACTAGAGTTGCACGTAAAGAGGATGACCGCCATCCAAGAATAGAGCACTCGTCCTTTTAGACAGGTGACCCTGATTCCCGTCGTTAAACATTCCTGGGTCAGCTGATTTATTGGTGTACAGATACATACAAATAAATATTAACAGCTTAAGATGACAAACATATTTCTTTTTTGATGTATGTCTACGACATTTCTCACCTATGATTTTATACGATTTAATTGCAGTGTATAGTTTCATTACGAACTAATTTGTTGTATATTTTATATATAAAATGCAAATATTTACATATTAATATACACATCTTGTTGCAAATAAAGCATTCCATTAGAGAGACTAGTTACAGAAATATATTATCCTCTTTGTGTGGCTACAATGTGAATATTAGTGGCCCACCGACTGAGCTCGGCGGGGGGTCTGGTGAGTCACGCCCAACATGCCCCCGTCCCTAACTACTCGCCATAGATAATATGTCGCCTCTGGTCAACTACGGGGCTCCAGATTACTGTGCAACTTGACGGAGTGATCAAACCAAACAGGACGGTATTATCTCAAGATTATGGAGATTTATTCATAATGCGTGAAAATATTCGTGTTTCATTAACCCAGCCAGAATGACATTATGGCATACAATGATGTGTATATTTCAGGGGAGATAGGCCAACGCATTAATAAACTTAATGTATATTTATATCATGTTTTCGCGTAGAGGATTTGTCAAACGTGTTACCTTTGTTCCACACTACACAGGTCCGTTTCTGTACAGTCCATGTTAACACAGGCCATATCCAAGCAGGCAATCTGATAGTGCGGTGTTTACCTCTATTTATTATCACAACGGCAGAGTTAATCTAGTCGGGCCTTACGCTGAAGTAGCTCACGTAAGGTAAATTAAAGTAATCTGGCAATCGGTTTGATCAGCGCGATACCCTGTGAAGTTACATGTAATTAGGAAGAGAGTCAGTGTTTAATGTTATTTACTCCAACTCAAGAAACATACCCAACAACCCAGCACCTGACCATTAGCAAAGGTGAACGCGTCAAGAAAATCAACTTCATTGAACTAGAAGAAAAGGTGTTGGGATTGTTCGAAACCCCACCTTTATAGTATCCGGTTAAGACCTACCAGCTCTCATTGAGTACTATAGGGTTCAGATTCTTAACACCACCGCTTCTAACCCTCACCCCTCCCGTCTTTTCTAAGTTGCCTTCCGTACATCCATCTGAACTTTCTTCCTAACCCCTCCCCACCTTCATACTCTTAATTCTCAAAATTCTCAATCCATATTCCCTAGCCCGCTTGTTTAACCCCCAACCCACCCTCACCTCACCCACTCTCACCTCACCCACTCTCTCTCTCTCTCTCTCTCTAACCCCCCCCCCCCCTCCCTCCCTTACCTTCCCACCTTTGATCACGGCGGTGGTATGTTCCGAGGGCAGACCACGCAGAGAGAAAACAAGACAGGATGTGATGTTTACTTAGAAAATGAGTGGTGTTCCGGGCTGTTTGCTTCTGCCATTTCATCTCGGTAGGAACATCTCCGTCGAAGTCAAACCAACACCTTGATAGTGTAAGGTGCTAAGGGTTAACAAAGACTGCATTTAACCATAGGGAGTCACCAAGGTCTTTCCAGATCATCAAAGAAAGTTCAAACTGAAATGCAAACACCTTCACCAACTAGGTCTACTCGTAATAGAAGAATTTGTGAATGAAACGAAAGATTGAGGTAAAAACGGTATAAATTGATTCACTTTGGTGGTTTGTTGTCCATTTTTTCTAAATTTAATCTGTTTTACAGTACGTATCCGTCGTGTCGTAAGCAAAATCCAAACATTTCACAATAGTGATTACCGTTGTTGTTGTTGTTGCTGCTGTTGCTGTGCAGAAACCCTATAAAGTTAACGACATATGCACCTTACACACCTCGTATTAATTAATGAGCCAGCTGATGACATATAACTTTAATAGCATAACCATGTTAGAAATTCCTTTAAATGTCATTAAACACCAATTTGTTGAGACCAGTAATTGAGTAATTAACGTCATATCATTGTTGGACGAGGGACCTCACAGTGACCCGGAAGTAATCAGCCACGTATGCCTCGCTCCACACCTCCCAGATTTACTCTAGTGAAGTCTGAATCCCCTGTTAACAAGATGCATGGATGCTGAATTCATCCCCCTTGCTGCCTGAATCGTCGTGGCTGTAATCCTACCCCATCCCCCTGCCCTACCCCCCTCCCCCCCCCCCGTACCCCTCCTCACCCCTCCACTATTCACCAGGATCAGTCAAGCCCGACACATTGCCAATATGGCCATTAACGACAGGTCGTGAGGTTAAACTAATTGAAACTGTTCAGTGGCGAAAGGGCTCTGTGAAAACATTGCTGTCAACTTTTGGTAGCTATGGCTATGAAAGCAAAACATAACTGAATTTCCTCTCTCATGGAGTATTCACGTGAAAGCGTGAGTTTCCTTTAACCGTGAACCCTTTCTGTGAACACAAAGGCAACAATATACCCGTGATTTGTATCCTCGGTGCGACCATCCTACATTCAACTCTCATACCTTCTCGAAAATTGATTTCAACAGAAGGATATAGAAAGGATTCTTGTGCTATAAAAACCTTATTGATGGACGTTTTGTTAGATGTAACTTGACACACTGACGCGTGCTATCAATATCATACACATTTACATTACCAAGTGTTTCTTAGACGTCGTTTTTCCCCAAACCTTTGACAGTGCCTGATAGAATAGGTGACCACCTGCAAAAACATGACATTTTATTCACTACCATTCCAAATGACAGTATAACATTTATCGTCAGCCGGTGATTAATGTACGAGAGTTTATATTGTGTGAATTTAAACGAGCAATTAACATGACATTCACAACAGACACATTGCACCGATTTGAACTGGGTCGAGTTGATTGACAGAAATAGACATGGTTGTGGTCATTATCTCTTGCAATGAGGACATGTGGTTGATGAATGAAGCAATGGAGACAATGTAATCGGTGTGAACTCCCTGGAATGTACAACATAGACACTTATCTCGTGCTTCACAACCCATTACTTATCTATATAAGAAGGAGATAAGGATATGTCACTGTGTAACAATGTTGTTTGAACGAATTCCACATTGTGTGTTCTAGCCTTAGTAATCAAGGTTTGGTACAAGGAACCGATATAGTACTACACGCCATTGAGTCTATCACGCCAGATCCCTTCACGCACTATGACTAACGCAACCCGACCCTCCCCCTTGATTGACATGCAGGTTATAGTCCTTTAATGTCATACTTGACATACTGTTACACATGAGAGCCTGTCATGTTTACTTGACGAACTCTAGCATTTATCAATAGTTAATTTCAATGATTGGTTTAGAAAAAGCCTCAGGGATTGTGTCCATAATTCCTGGATAGTGCTGAAAGAGAATTCTTCATCAGAGAGAAAGGTTTAAGAGCTTTGAAAAAAAATAACAAAACCAATCTATATATTATATGAAAAAATGCAAGTCTCAAATCTTGATTACGATTACATCTGTACGGTGATAATTAACCAGTACAAATACAAATACCCAGTACAACGGAAAATGCAGAGTGTTCAAAGCATGTTTTCATAAGAGTATGAGAGAAATGAATTTGTCATTGCTTTTTTTCAACATAATTTTGTTCTTATTAATTACTAATATTTTAAATAGTACATACACACGACAATATTTTGGTGTAATGAATTCGCTCGAATCTAATATTGACGGTAAAAGTCATCCGAGCCGTCATACAATACATAGCCCTTAATAAAAGTGATGAGTTTTGACGAGCGCCAAAACAATATTGACAGACAGGTTGAAATTGAGCACATGTGTTGATATGAAATCATGCAGGTGTGTCTATATGTACATGTAAATTGACAAGTCTGTGCAACAGGTGTCCGTTTAGATGAGACAGGCAGCGTGACTTTCGTGACTTTCGTGCATGCACAAAGCAATCATGAACAGTTCCAATGACACGCCTACCAAGTCAATGGTCGTCGCCTGTGTTCATCTATTAATTCGTTTGTTATTCAGAACTATACGTAGATATTCTTTTTTTTATTGAGATATACTGCGATCAAAAAAATTAAGTTCGTATACATATATTTATATGTATTTATGTGTTAATTTCAAAAAACGAATGAAATTGGTTGTAACTATTTAATTTTGAATGGTTTATTACTAAATCGATAAATCTAACTCTCATGTTTCAGTATCTAATGTCAGATAATTGCTTCTGATTTCAAAGCATTAATTTCTGATAAATATTTTTATGATGCTTCGAAATTGATTATTTTTTTAATCACGATATCAGTTTACAGATGTATATGTGTTTGGTACGTTATCGGTATCTTTAACATAAACATTATCAGAGCTGAATACATTCTGAGGGCATATCAGGGAATACAATGTCACTTCATAATTGCTGATACTATCTTCATTGCTATTTTCCCCGAGGCTTACACATTATCTAAGGCTGTGAAATTTTAGAGCTTAACGTATATAAACTTATATGTCTCGTGGCTGCACGTTTTTGCTTTACAGGAATATCAAAGAGCATTGCCTCGCTCTATAAATATGCATATAGGGTAGCTCTCAAACGTTTCTTGATGCATAATTCATTACTATAAAAAGTAGGAAGCAACGAACATAGACATCTATTGCATTGAATGAAGTTCAAATAACACAACAGGTAGATGTAAATGTATCTGCCACAATATACAAGACAACTTAAAAGGAATGTCTTTCATAGAAGAGTTAAATTAACTGTCACTGCAATTTCAAGCTGAAAGATTTTTTTGATAAAGTGAATTTTAGGCCATGGATATGTATAACAACAATGTTTATCCAGGGCAAAAGTATAACTCTGTATCATTTGAAATCAAGCATTGTGCTTTGATAAGTACAAATTGATTGGAATTAATGTGTTGATAGGCAACATTAACAATAATAGTGCAACCAGTGACTCTATCGTTACATTCCTTACATACCAGAACACGTGCACTGACATCAGCAGTTTTAAGTAACTATGCCAACTGGCTGTTGCTTTTCGCACATAGTCGACAGGTGTGTAACAACAACGACAAAAAAGATAAATTAGGTACCATCCTTTTTACATAGATATTTCGTGTTCATGTTTATTACCTGCATGTATTTCGTGTCCATCTGGATAGTTTATGTTTATATGCATAGTGCTCAGGTGTATAATTCATGTATCATTTCGTGTATAAGGTATATTTCATTGGTATATATATATAGTTCTTATTCAGAAAGATATTTATTATTCATGTTATTCAGATATATATTGTTCATGATAAAATGTAATATCTAAGTAGATATATCACATACGCAGAAAATTGATATACTTATCAATTTTAAGATGAGAGTCCAATTCGTCTCTCATTGCATCTAATTATCTTACTTATGCTAAAAAAACATTACAATCATGTATTTGTCAATGCAATTTTATTGGATTAAGTAAACCTCATTATGTACATGTATACGCTATATAGCACCTTTAGGTTTGAAATCCATGTTATTTAAAGTACAGTTTTTTTCCTTTTCTAGGGTTAACATTCAACATTTTATCAGTTGCTAAGCAAAAACATTACTTTCAACTACACATTGACGTCAATTATTTGTAGACCAAGAAAAAACTGCAAAATCCGATGAGAAATACCTCGAAGCGATGTTTCAAGCAAAAAGTAAAAGATTACTTTGGAAGAAATTGGTTGCTTTTTATCAAGTTTCTTCCGGAAAACTCTCTCCTCCAAGTTCAAGAGCCCGAGTTCAAAACAAGGATGAATGCTTTCAAGACCCGGTATCGAGCTAACAGCGTGTTGAGCATGACGTTACAAGAAGAGCGCAGGTGGCGCTCTTCACGTGTTCTAGCTATACGCGATGTGCTGAGTTCAGGCTATCTAGACAGATACGCTTCCTCAGCTTGGTAAATGTCAGAAGTCGATGTGGAGAGATTACAATTTGTTACTGTTTGCTTAATGTGAATGTGTCAGTAAAAACTTTACTAAAACTTATTTCTAAAACTGCAGTATGTGTAAAAACAAGAAAATGCTTTTGTTGAAATATTTGTTTATGTATATGTTGGTGTAATTTGATCAATCAAGCGTATAAAAAATTAGATTACAGTCAACTTAGACATAGATACCATACTGATGTTATCGATTATTTATCTTTATAAGTCTCTATTCGTATTGTAATTAACTATATATATATAGATATATAAGTGAAATGAATCACGTGTTTACCAGTCATGTTGCCTTCCGGAAGCTGACCACGAGATCACAGCAAAATAAATCTTGCTAGCCCTCGCTACAGTCTTTGGTGTATAAACTTTTTTTATTTTCCTTTCATGAATATTTAGGAAATGCCGTAAAAATAATCACTCAGTATTTTGGTTTTCGTTTGTTTTCCCAAGGTCTGTGAACGTCAAAATATTTCATTGCCTTCAAACAAACTTCTCTTTGCAGTGACTTAATCCGATTTTGATCAACGCTTTTATCATATAAAATCTTTTCTACAAAGAATCATTGAACATTGAATGTTTCATCATAAGTATTAAGATGTCAAAAAAATTATGAAACCACTACCACAGCAAACAAATACTTTTAAATCTGACGATGTAAAACATTTAAGAGGGCTCAATCTAACAACCATCCGAGCGCTGACGAGGACGTATTTCTGGACACAATACTTCGTTTGCCTTCAGAATTATAGTGAGAAATCCAAACTCTGATTTACGTAATGTGTAAATAGATTACTCTGCAAGCGTTAAAATAAAATCAAGCTCGAATTATCCCCTTAAGAGTAGTTATCTAACATTTCCGAAACCGGAGGCGAATACTCTCTCTGGACTTGAGTTGCGTAATTAGCCTTGGGGCTCAGCGCTTGGACCTTGGTGTCAAGCTAACAACATATTTCCTTTATACCTCTAATCCTTCACTGTCGACTAGTTAATGTCACACGCTGTTTATGAGCTTTCCTGGATGTCGAAGTAGGCATGTCTCGTCTTGCTGTCAAATCATTTAATTCTTGTGAAATATGATTTTCTACTTTATGGATTTGTTCGCTCCTCTGATATCCGTTCTTTCAGCATTGGCCATAAGTATGAATATTATTCCCACAGTTTTATTTTCAACGCCTTTAACATGTTAATGTTTATTGTTTTAACCGTGTTGCTAAACTTTATTGGTTCAATCAATTCAATATCTATGAAACCTCACTAACGATATTTTAAAAGGATCAATAATAATTTGATATTTTGACCTTCCTCGTGTTCAATTCGTTTGTTGATTTATGTCGAATAAGCCTTCTTGTTCTTTGTTATAGCAATTGTTCATATCATATTTTCAAATATCTTATTTGAAGTACGACTTTGATGAAATCCTGCTTAAATCAAACACAATGATGCCAGTCTGTTGCTAATAGTCTAAG
Organism: Phorcus lineatus; assembly: GCA_921293015.1. Taxonomy (NCBI): domain Eukaryota; kingdom Metazoa; phylum Mollusca; class Gastropoda; order Trochida; family Trochidae; genus Phorcus; species Phorcus lineatus. Next base: position 54,777,723 of record OV121081.1, read on the forward strand.
CAGCGAGCTGTTCTACGCGTGAAAACCGATGCAGTCATGGCTTATTGGTTGTAGTACGGGGGAGGGCGGAAGACAGCTGATTACTACATGTTTCAATTATTTACATCCTTGTGCTTCAAGTGTGAACACATTCACGTCGAGATAAAGAGAAAGAGGAATTAGCAAAACCATCATGGATTACCCTGGCGTTCTAATGCCAGTGTCAGTTGGTTTATGTACACCCAGAGTGCGTGTTCAATATTCGTATATCTTGTATGCCCATGTAATAGACAGTTTAGTGTATCTTTTATTAATCCAAGTGTATATCTATGCATGTGCATTTCCAAATTTCATTCATATAATAATCTGTGCAATGCTCGATTTTTTGTATTCGGTGAACTGCACAATAATGTATTCAGTGCAATGTACAATTTTGTTTATATTGAATTCTGTTGAATGCCCAACTTAGTTGATATTGTATTCTGTTGAATGCCAAATTCCGTTGTTGCATTATGTGCAATGTCCAATTTTGTTAATATTGTATTTTTGTGAAGTTGCCAATTTTGTGCAATGACCAAGTTAGTAATTGTTTTATTCTGTGCAATGACCCACTTTAAAAAAATTTAATTTTGTGCAATGAGCTACTTTTTTTAAAAATCATTTTGTTCAATGCCTAATTTTGTTGATGTACTCTTTGCAACGACCAACTTTGTTGATGTTGCGTTCTGTGCAATGATAAACATTTACGATGTTGAGATGCAGTACACTTGCGTTCTTAAGGCGAAAACAGATTAAGATTTACTTCTTCATTCTATAACCCTAGATACTTTATATTGCATGTGGTACAAATCACAAATACAGTGTTACCATTATTAATTGAAAAACTAATTATCTATAATCTTGAATGCAAAGCCCCGCTAGCATATGTTACATTAAGTGTCATGTGTCTAATTCTGACACAGCTGGGGAAAAGGTAGAGGCAAATGTCAGAGTGATTCAATCATTATTATATTCATATACGCTATAACAGTTAATATCCAATGAGGCGATATCATATCTGAAACAAGTTCATATTTATATTTATATTTTGATATCTATAATATTTACATTTATATTTATATATATATTTATATTTATATTTCAACTGAAGGGCACTATCATAATCATTATTTGGCCCCTATGCAGATACATTTATATTCAGATGCATTTCAGATTGTCAGACTTCAGGGAGGCAACGCCCATGAAATTATCTTGCTTCGGGGTAAAGGAAATGTACTATAAAATGTATGTCATTAATGTGCGTGTAAAATTGTATGACTTCACAACTTCCATGACAACCATAGTTCAACCACTTCATGAAATGAATGAAAAATATCGGTATGAAAAAAATCAAATGCATTTTCAGGCAAAAGTTTATGAGTGGCAAAATTGCATCGACTTCTAATCACTTACCTAAAACGATTAACGACCAATATTTGTGTCCATTCACAAATCGTTTATGTAGAACTTAAAAAGACTGGCTGGCATTTTAAGATATTCCATTCTCACAAAATCTTCGTGCAACGCTTATATTAGCATACGTTTTAACTAATAACTGTATATAAATATGATGTTTCATATGACAATCTAAAAGTGGAGTCAAGTAGCATAATAAACACATGAGACCATGCAATCTTGAGGCCTCTAAACAAGCATTTTGTGTTTGCTAGTCCCAATCAGCTCGGCCGTGTGCTGTAATAGAAACCTATCTGCCGAGATAGAATAAACATAGACTATCTCCACCATCTCTGTAGGCCTCGCCACGTCGCTGCGCTGAGTTTTCATGACTATTGTTGCCCGCAGGTGCAAGAGATCTGTATATGCTCGTCGGCAGCGCTTTGAAGAGACGTGGTAGCGTTCATACACGAATATCCTTAAGTTTATTTCCTTTTCTTTGCTTTCAACTCGATCAATATTTCCTCTTCAACATGAAACGACGTTCTGACTTGATTTAAACTCGTGTTTTGATTTCCAATGTTTGGATAGTGCTGTACCGCGAAATCTGTAATTACTTCGTGTGTTATCATTTAGATGGCTTGGTAATTACACGCGGCTCCATGTACGCTGCTAATATGGGGAATTAGTGATGTGATAAAAAATATTGTAACATGTTAACATTTCAGATTTCATTCAAAATCCTGTTTCATTTGAAATGTCACATATGTTTTTGCTTAGTCGTGAAATGAATGTGATGTTTTATTCATTGATAAATGTGTTTACGAAAATATGTTAATCATAAAAATGGAAACTATTAATATATGTGAATTTATATCAGCACTTAAAATGAAATGTGTATAAGTGTAAGGTACATTGTATACAAGATATCAACTCCATAAATACCATTTCTATCATTGGTATAAATATAAAGGATAATCAGCATTTTACTTAAAATCATATTTATTAATAATCTGTAATTATTACAATAGACGCAGGGTTAAACTTTTGAGAAATGTGCATAATTAAAAGCGTGATTAATAATGGTGCAGATACTTCCGTGTCGATAATTAGCCATCGTTATTTCTATCCACTATAAACTGCTATTTCATCATTATTCATGTCTTGGGTATTTGTTGCTATGGTAACTGCGATATAAGTGATAAGGTAAAAACAAACATTTACCATTTACAAATTAACCTACAACATATTTCATAACAGCCAGCTTAGTTATACATCTAGCGTCTATTCTAACAATATTTGAGCAATATTTAACCACTAGAGTTTAGAGAGTCAAGTTCCAAATATATATATATATATATATATATATATATATATATATATATTATTAGACTACTGATTTTGTAATTTTAACACATAACACATGAATGTATATTTACAAATTGCCAAACTCAGGCAATTCATGTTTGAAGTACAAGTAATATGAATATCTAATGTACCCTAGAGTTTATACAGAATAACAATAGGTTTGGGACAAATCATTTTGTCATATGTCATCCATTATCCCTTAATAATAATAATAATAATGATTTTTATTCTCAGACAATTAAGCCTTTAGCTGAATAAACCTAAAAAAAACCAAGACGATCAAAATTTTGCTGAATTCCCCAAATTTCACATTGTCATTTATGACACGAAGCTATGATGTTTATATATCTGGGTACACAGTGTGACGTAACATAGCCTTTTTATACCCGAGTAAAAACAAAAAGGTCTAGATGTAACGAACATATGAAATTTAAAATTAGAAAAAATATTTACTAGTCTTTTAACAACACACATGTTGAAGACCGGTATTGTATTCAATGGCATATAGACCCTCTTGACTGTTTGCTCCATATGAATATCTATATTGGGGTGTGATTTGATTTTGTATTATATATGACTCTCTGATGAAACAATGATTTTAATAAGTGTGAGAAAAAACCGTTTCATTGGTACCATGTAATTGTTTTACAAGATAATGCGTGGATCTAATGGTTGTGTTTTGAGAATATTATGGAACCATAAACCGCTTATGATTAATAACCTCTTTAGCAGATACAACAGGTCCAAGGAAGCACGCTGAGGGATGTAGACATCGTAATGATGAAGAAAGGAAGAAGCCGTGAGATCTCATATGCTCACTGAGACATCACAGACCCACTGCAACAGGGCAGGTCGCCAGCTCCTCACAGCGATAATCACCTTGATTCAAACAGACGTTTGGAGTAACAAAAGCTGCTCGGAGTCTGAAGATGTTTTTAAGGCTGTCACATAGCTATGTCTAAGTTGTTCAAATTACGCCAATACCTTGTGTGGGATTCCCAGCGTAATGCGTATCTTGCGTGATAATTAATACAGCTATTATCTCGAGACTGGTAATAAGGCTTGTTGACGCTTGTAGGTCGCTCGTAAATAAATACCATAGGTCTATTAAATATCCCGCATTAATTTCCATAGTTAGTTCACACTACAGAGATTTCATCAATATTGCCCCAGCTGCATAAGGCTTATTATGCTACATTAGACCTTCTGCTTGAAGGCTTGAAGGTACGCCAAGAAGTTTCATGTTTTGTAATTGAAAGAAAATTATTGTCAGTGTGTTTAGCTTGATCGATAATGACAAAATCTCCTTGATCAATAATCGTCGCAAAAAAGTAAGGCAATGTTAATTTTGGTAAAAGGGTAATGAAGAAAATGTTACAATGGTGTTTGTTTTATGTTCAGAGGATTTCAGGTTTTCCTTGCAATTTGCCTTTGGACTTGACATAGATATAAGTTATAATTTTGTTAGTGTATTTATAAATTTGATATATTATGATTTTTTAAATATCATAAAATTTCCCTACAATTACCCGACAGAAATCTCTGTTGCACGTTAATAAAACATTTGCTCAATTTCAAAGATGGACAAGTGATAATGTACACTCTATATGAATAATTTCTTCCAGGGGACAAGTTCTTCTTCCCGAATGACAAATTGCACGCAAACTTTGTATTTTGCTAATAAATATTTTACAAAGTCGGGCAAGTTTGACACAGACAAATTCATGAAGCGACGAGGGAAATTTATAGTGCAGTTGTTCAACATTAACTGTCATTCCTACCCTCGGGTTCCCAGGGGCTGTAAAACACTGTGTTAATTCCATCACAGTCTGGCATTAGCGTTAGAGTCCCTCGACCTTTCTACACAAGCTCTCTGCACCGACCAGCCTGTTTATCAACCCATCTACCACCTAGACTTGCTGTAGTCTGTGAAATGAATATTTATATTTATTAACGTTCATATTCATTGTTCTACACATATTTTAAGTCCTGATCCATGACCAGCCTTTCATTTAGCAATTCTAGATTTGACTGGACAAAAGAATATTATTGATGAAGGAACAGTAAATTATAAAACTGTTTCACAGAATAAATTTTAGTCTTACAGCTCTCTGCACTGATCAATTTGTATATCAACCCAACTACCAACTAGACTGACAGAAATGTCTACGTTATCTTGCTGTGTTAATGTGAATCAAGTATTTTCTGTATTTTTCTTGATTGTGAATTAGTGTCTGTTTATGATCCAGGCTAGACTTCGTTTTCAATGAGAATAAGATTTGTTCAGTAACTATCTAAGTGCTGGATTGTGAATTAGTGTCTGTTTATCATCCAGGCTAGACTTCGTTTTCAGTGAGAATAAGATTTGTTCAGTAACTATCTAAGTCCTGGATTGTGAATTAGTGTTCGTTTATCATCCAGGCTAGACTTCGTATACAATGGGAATAAGATTTGTTCAGTAACTATCTAAATCCTGGATTGTGATTGTGAATATTAATGTTTGTTCAATGTTCAAGACTTTCTATGGTAATATAAATGAAACATTATCAATTTCTTTTTAGTCATGGGTCGTGATTGTGAATTAGTGTTTATCTATTAAACAGGCTAAACATGTTATAGTCGATGAATAGAATATAGTCAGCATCTTTCTCAATCATTCATCTTGAATGTGAATATGTGATTGTTTATCAACCCATTTACAAGCTGTGCTTCATGAATGGGATATGTTCAGTAACTTCCTTAATCACGCAAGGTGAATGTGAATTAGTGTTTATGCATTAACCTGTCTAATTCTGCTTCAATCATTTATAGCATAAATACAAAGATATATTTTAATTGGTTCTCTTGGCCCTGCAATAAAGTTTATCAAATAACTAAACGTTTTATTAAAGGCATAATTGGTTATGTTTGGTATTTTACTTAATCATACACTATGACTGCATTTACTTGAAGAAATACTTTGAATGAAACATGCATTATGTTTATACTCGTTATGTTATGATAAAAGGACATTAAAAAAAAACACACGAAAAACAAATTGAAAAAAACCCCGAATCAGGTACATGTTGCACTAACGATTTGGAAACCGAAACAGTTACGACATGGTGACGTTTGCAATGATCATAAGACCTTAATGATATATATATTTCCGGAAATGATACTTTAAACCCTCATTTGAAAAATACAAACATATGATTTGTCAGATGCATGTATGTTTTTATGCTTTATATGTCTTATCTATCCTAGTTATGTATTTTTCAAACCTTCGTTTACAGTATAAAAAGACTATTTCAACCGTATCGGATGTTCAAAGAATGAACCCATACACCGCACTCCCAGTTTCCTTCAGCTAGAGACTAACACAAGGCTAAAGTAATTGCTTTCAAGTTTTTCGCTTGCAATTCACAAAAACGAGACACAACTGCCAAATAAATATGATGTAAGAGAGATCGCTCTGAATACAGCACAGAGGTTTTCAACTGTTGACATGTTTCATGGGAATTAGAACGTGGTGGTGAGTGCAAGTACATAACACAAGAGCTAGATTACAAAGATAATTTTGAAAGCATATTTTCTCACTCGAAGATTGTATAGCAGTTCACAGTGGGAATCAACATTGAACAATTTATGATCGTCAAATGATTATCACTTCCATCCATGAATATATCATCCATAAGTAAAATGTATTTTCAAATAGCTTATCTATCGTGTTGCTTTGTGTGTTTGATGAAAGGGGGAAGGTTTTATGAGGACAGTACAGGGAACAGCGGTGTTAATTTCCGTCACATAGTGCATTACTGTTAGTAATTTCATTTCCTGCGCAGTATTCCTTCTGTTTCTTTTGAAGCAGGACCTATAACGTATTCAGTTTCTAGTATTTCAACAATGGTTTATTTTGTATGTTATTCAGATAATGTCATAGAGCGTAAAACTATGCATGGTTCTTTAGAAATTGTAGATATATGTTGAGTCATTATTTCAGATAGATTTATCTAACGTAGAATTGGAACAATTAAAAGGTTTCATTATTATTCTTATACAATCCAGAATCCAGACTTTTTCTTCAAGATCAAAAGTAGATAATCAATGTTATCATACAAATGGAATCCGAAAAACAACTGATAGTGTTGATTGATAGTCGATACCAAATAGTTCGATTCGCCAGATCTTCATGACAAGCATGGTTCAAAAAGTAATATACGAGTTTATGTTATAATGTTTAATAAAAGTGGAGATTCTAACATTTTTTCTCCATATTTTGAGGTACAGGCAAAGACACACTAGACAAAGAAAAAGACAGATATTGAGATCCTAATTTACTTAAACGATCATTTTAAACGAAGATCAAAATCAAAGAGCAAAATCGTTGAAATTTGTTTCGATTTAAAAAAAATCTGTTTCGCCCTTTAACTTATAACCAGAAATTATCAATATCAATTTATGATAAAAAGGATATATTAGTTAATTGAACGTACATAACAGGAACGTGTTGACCTTTAGAGATTTGTTCAGAATCACGTGGTCTGGTATTACCTGCCTATAATTCATTAGCAGTTTGCGTATTGAAAAATACAATGAATGTGTTACGCGATAACAGATAACCTTACGACAATTCAGCGGCGTGGATATAGATAAAACTACTTTAAATTATAGATGGTATAGGAATTCCACTTAAACAGTGATGTTTTAATAATGGAATAGTTATTCAACTTGTACTTCAGAGTGTGTTTAAAATAGCTATTCAACTTAAAAATGAACTCTGTGAAGGTGTTTATACAGGAAGTTAAGTGAACACACATGTTCACATTTGTCATGGCAATGCTCTTAGATTTTGTGTTGAGTATAATTAAAGGGAAGCATGTTTCACAGAAGTAAGTAAATATTGTAATATATAAACATTCCAACGCTCGCCCCTTTAACGACTGCCGAATGCAGAACAGCATCCATTAGCTTGAAAGCACAAGGTTAAAACCTGCTTCAAATCGGCTGATAAGTGCGTGTAAAGTGAGGGTCTTTCATCAAGCGATCAATCTCTTGCAGTAAGAAGCACTCTCCCAGTGGCCAAGTGGCATAGGGAGTAAATATACACTCAGTCGTTTGCCAAGAATAATCACATACATTCAGCCACTTTACCAAAATCGTTTGTTAAAATTCCTGCATTGTTTTTAGTGCTTTGCACTGTATGCTTAGGGCAGGGAGAAAACCATATTGATGTTCTACTTGGTATGTAACATGTGTTTGTTGGCAGGGTAGTCTTTCAATAATAATAAACCAATAATTATTCATTTGGTGTGGATTTTGATCATTATGAATGTTTAGGGCAGTCATGTTTGCAAATAAAAATTATGGAATATTGCAATTCATCAATTTGACATATGGATATATATAAAAGTATCAGATATCGTGAACTCATTTTCAAAGCTTGTAACATACGCAAAATTTATAGTCACGTTACTCTTACAATACTGCGTGGAAATTAAAACACGTATCATATATGATACCAAATCTCTTAATCACACATTCCCGTTTGGAAAGCACTAGACTTGTCTATGTAATGCTAATAATTTTAACGAGAACGCTTATAACGTGACAAGATTACCCAAGAGGTATAAAACATAGGTTAAAGTCTACAATTAACCTCATGCATAAATCAAAAGTATTTCTTTCCCAACCAAATTAAAGTGTCGAATTAACGAAGCAGAACAACACATACAAAAAGCTCCCCGGGAAATGTCGAAGAGATAAGGATGGTCTATTCCTGGCAAGCACATCCCGGCAAGCACCAGAGCAGAATACCCGCTCTTCTTCCTATATGGCTGGTTCGCATTTCTCCTGACCTTTGTACAGGAGTGTGCTTATCTCAATGTGTTTGCTCCTCATAGGAAGATGGTCTCCCACTGCATGTTAAGTTCGCCTTAGGAAAATATTTTTCAAAGAGATCAGTTATCAAGAACACGATTTTAGAATTCCCTTCAAGATGAATTTGCTTTGAAGAGGAGATCTTGTTCTACTAACCTTGGCTTAATGTTCATAAGGAAACTGCCCTTGAAAAAGGAAAAACTGTTTCATAGAAAGCTTAATTTTAAGAGACAGGAAAACTTGATTTTGTTATGTTTAATAGCAATTATCAGATTTAAGAAAAGGCGAATTTATTTTAATGTATTTAAATCTTAATATGTAACATGAATTTTAAAGAGTATTTTGATGGATATTTATTAAAGAGTTTTCATAATGGTAACATCTTTTCTTGTATTTTTACTGTGTGGTACACATAGAATAGATTTTCTAAGTAAGAAACTAGAATGTATTAAAGGCTCCTATCTTGTACACAGTTATCGAGCAGGACTGGTAAATGTTTAGAACTGCAGTTAGTAGTCAGACAAATGGAGACATGTAACCAAAATTGAATTAGATGTATCCTTTTATGTATCATGTACTTTAAAAAATGTATTACCTCTATTGTCCTAGACATGTAGTTGTAGAACCTTGTATCCATGTGGGTATTTGTATAATGAATCTTGAATCTTAAGTTAACTTTCCATTCATATTGACTATATTGATATATGATCATAAATTTGTAAATGAAGACTAGCTGCATATTTGGACAGAGACCAGCACTTTCATGTAATAAGTAAACACTCATAACGAGGAATAGTGCATACTTCATTGAATATATCCATTTATGTTCATTTTACAACCAACAATACCAACTGGTATGTTCTCGCCGCCAATTGTCTCGAGTTCAGATAGATAACCCGACCATAAAACAACACATGTTTTCCTGCCAGTGTGCGGGCCAGGTCTTAATGACTTGCGAGTATTTTACAAGTCGGGGGACTCCGCATTAAAATCACAGAGAAAGCTTTATCATAAAACATCTCCCCATGCCACTTCCACGTGTTAGCTCTTCAAACCAGCAATCCTGCGAATAGTCATTAAACCTGGCCCATTTCAAACAGCCAACCGTTTAGATGCTCACCATTTCAAAGAAAAAATAAATTACGATGTAACTGAGAAAAGTTTGAAGGCTCAAAGCATGGTGAGAAATGGAATAGGGAGAGTAGAGTGGTGAAAGGTCAGATTACAAATACCCCCTAGCGTTCATCATCGACCGCCTCCTATTACCTCGCCTCTTGCTTTGTCTGCCGGGACCGAGCGCTAGCATTGAGCCCGCTTACTAAAAAGCCGTCCTTCCAATTCAATGCCCTCTTCTCCTACATAACGTATTTATTGACACTGTCCGGAAATAATTCTGTAATTTGCTAGATATCGCATGAGAAAAGATTGTGATGAAGTTACAATCAAAGTGACTCCTATTCAAGCATGCTTCTCCACTACAACCCAGTTTTTTTTATCTACCTCTGCAGAGATTGCCTTTGTTACAGTGGGAAATAATTGTTCGACATTGCTGTAAATCAGTGGTTTCTATTGCATGTATTCGACATGGCGTTCTGGCTGTGAATAGCCTTGTTAAAACTGATTTGGGTTTTATGTGAAAATTTTATTCTTTCTTTAGTATCATTTAAATCATGTGCAACCCATAACAAGATAGTAATAAAATGTGGTTTATCATACTTCTATTATGAAATAAATCCTCAGAATAATAGTCTTTATCTTTCATGCACCAACAAATTTGAATCAAACATAAACACAACTCCTTATATTTAAGAAAAATAGGTTAACAGTCCAAAAGAAAATGTTAAAAAATAATTCATCATGAAAACATTTTACATATTTCAAAATGCACATCTCATTCTAAAACAGGTCAACAAGTATAGTTTTTTCAACAAAAAGTTTCTTTCTAAACAGCTCATGTGTTTCAAGTTGCAGGAATATTTTTATGGAGAATTTTCACAGAATTTTTACAGAATTCCTTACAAGTTTGTTGCAGTAGTTAAGCAATGTCCAAGATGGCTGAGATTCTGTACACACCCTCCCTGCAACATACCCCACATGTTTGCAGTTACCTACACTGCCAGGCCTCCTGTGCTCACATGTAATAAACAGTTCACTTTCGGTGCTCAAGGATCTTTAAAAATATGTTGGATATTAATGGATATCAAGAGTCTTATTTTCGCAAACAGCTTTAAAACACAACCTTTTTAAAAATGTAAGGATTTTTTTACAAGCATTAAGAAATGTTTTCATAATCTGAATTAGGTTACCATACTTCAGAAATTGCAGCTTGATATTCAAAACATTTTCTTACAAGACCCCAAAATACTAGGTAAATGAAATAACATTCTGAACTTGAATACTTGAAGTCTGTTATTACAATTAAGTTATACTTAATTGTATATTTAAGAGAAACTATCATATCTACTAGCTTATTAAAACATGAATAAGGAGAAATGATTTTGGAATTGATTTTTACTCAATTTACAAATTTCTTTCAACCAAAGCTGTGCTTATTTGTAATGTGTATGTTTATGGAATAATAAATCCTGATATTACATTACTGGGCTGGTAAGAAGTATTTGCAAAGTTTGAAATTTCAATACAGCTGTTATTTTCATTTCACAAATCTGCCAACACAAAATTAAATTCTTTGTAAATGTATTTTAACTATTTGAGACCTACAAGTTATGTTCTTGTTCCCCTTTCAAAAACACTCATAATTGGTAAAACAGATACCCTCCAACTATTTGTGGTGAACTCAAGGGTTCCTTCACAGGATGGTCTGGCCATGCAATCACAGCACTCCAGATGCTAAACACCGTGTCAGCTCAAGCTAGAAAGAAAACATACACTCCGGCTACGTCTCAATAAAGTTTGTTTATTATACAAACAATTTATAACTCACTCAAGCAACTGAATGGGCAGTGGAGGTCGTGAACGGGTGGCGAAATGATGAAATCTGACTATCTGAGGTGACTAGCTCGCAACATTCGCACATATATACAGGACACACTCTCCCACTCAACACTACCAGTAAAAACAAGAATAATACAAATAAAAATGTCACTTTCTGAATGAATATACATTACAGGGATGCTTCTCTAGGTCTAAGCCTTATAGGGATATATTCATATACTGGCTCTACTGTGCCATGGATCATGTATTAAGAGCTGCCAAGGATAATTCACTCACACAAATCGACCATAAACAGCAACCATACTGAATATTTTTAAACAACATGGTTGGACTGGTCCCTAAGAAAGAAAGTATTCATGATGTTATGCACTGGTAAATAAGTGACATTAGTCAGCCCAGTGATGTTTTATAACACTGTATTGTTCAAACAACTCCATGTGAACAAGCACATGTCTCCAGCACAGCGGTGCCCGTGTTCACACCTCAGTGTGCACAGTGTGCACAGGTCACACAGGAGTTCAGTGACAACCAAACACTGTTTCTTCTCCTGAACACACATCTACAGTAAGACAGTACTCAAAGTGTTCTCTTATCAGACCAAGTCAAAGACACTATAGAGATCTGAAAAGTCACATTTTCAGCGTCTCTTTGTTAAGATTTCTGAAGGTCTGTCTCCCTTCAAGATCTCTCATATAAAGATCTTTCTCAGGCCATGGATTTATCTCATAGTCTCTTTGTCCAAAAAACTCATGGCTAGAGTTCCCAGTTTTGAAGATAAAATGCCTGCCATACCAACTGCCCAGGGCATAGCCAGGCTACATCCTCTACTGACTCCATCCCCATACATCAGGGCCAGTCAGCTTCATCTCTGCTTCACACATTAATCCAGGAGTGAACCCCAGCTCCAGAAGTATATCTGTCAGAGTCCTTGGGGATGATGTTACTAAGGTCTGACCCACCTGGTCACCATGATGCTACATCACCAGTACAGCCGGGCAGCCCTGCAGGCAGACCCTACACAAAGGTCAAGTTTATACCTCATAATCCGGTTCACTGTACACTTTTTATAGTTATAAATCCAAGTCAAGTTTTCACTGATTTATCACTCGGTATAAATATTGCAAGACTAATTATCTCAATTGTCTCCAGTTCAATTTAAAGTTTTAAACATTCACTGGTCATGTTCAAATAAAGAGCACAGCGTCTTCTAAGCCAATTTAGATTATGGCAGTAATGAAATATTTATGCACATCAATCAACTTTCTCCTTACAAGTGTAACAGTCTGAGACTGGCAGATATCCAGACACAGCTATATCTCGGTGAGTCTAACGCACCAATTGTTCAAAGGTATCACATCAATCATGACTCCAAGTCACCAGAGCACTCAGTTCAAGGCATTAAACACATGGCTTAACTTCAAATCACATTTCAAAATTAAATACTAAATATCCATATAAATAATTTTCCACTTTCAGCGTTGATTTTCCATGAAAAAGTCGTAATTTCACAATCCATATTCAGCACTCTTATCTACAGCTCTCGATCCATTAGCCGGGAATCAAGGAATCAGTGATGTAAAATATTCATGCTCTTCATCTGAAATCCATTTTTTCATCTGCCATAAATCCATTTCATTGTGGTTCTGTATCTGCGTCCTTATTTTGAGTTGTACTGGTGTTGCATTGCGGCGGCGGCTGGATGGGATACAAGCATCGGGGCTGTAGAAGAAAAGAATAAGATTAAGTATGACATCAAACAGAATAACTCTGAAAAAGAAGTTGATGAATCATGATAATATAAAAAAATCAAATATGAAAATGAAAAAATTTTATGAAATGAATTATTCAAAGTATGATCCTGAGGTCAATTTCAAATTTTGTTTTCAAAAGAATCAACCATGTCATTTCAATTTGATAGTTTTTTTTTACTCCTGAAGTCGATTTTTTTAAAGTAGTTTTGTTAAAAATGTTTTATTTGTAGCTTAATCAATGTTTTCACCATATATTGTCTATCATTCTCCAATAAATCATATACTCCAAACAAGTTTTGACAATAAAAAAAGTTTAATTAAGCCTCTTGAGAACATAATGTCTTCTCTTTCAAAGAAAACGACATCAGAAAGACATTGATTTTATTTTTAATGAATGAGTTATTGTTTAATGCCGCTTGGGCAAAATTTCAGCCAATAGCAGCGATTTTATTTTGAAAAGCTTACCCACTCAAGATAAATTATTTTTGTAACGCAATATTCTTTCCAGTACTTAAACAAACAGGATATTTCAAAATCAAAATTTATGCATGAAAACCGGTCTGTTAGACCAAGGCTCAGGGGTCAAGGAAAAAACACTTGGATAGGGCTTGCCATTCACAGTGCATCCCTAGCCAGTATCGAATTAGCACTTGTCAGTGCGGAATCAATGCCCCTTGATTTAGCACTTTACAAACTTGACAAACATGCGACTGCCTGCCTGCCTGCAAGACTAATTCCCTACCAGCCGGGCTAGATTACACTGCCGGGATTCATCAATAGTCACAACACTGTGTCCTCTTTGAGGAACAGTATTGCTTTCATGTGTGCAATGAAATAGATAATGAAAATGTCTTTTGAAAATAACCATTATCTATAAATTTTGTTATTTACTTAGAATATGCTTTATTAACAACCTCATTTTTTCAAAGTTGATGCTATTAAATTTATGAAAATGTAGCTTCATTAAAATATTAAAAAATTATCAAATGCTTTCAATATCCTATTTTCATTTTTCAACGAACTGGCAAATAGCTACAGTAAATATAGATTAGCATGAGTCATATGTCAACTTGCTATCATATGTCTTCATAAAAAATTGTCTTCCATCATTTTTAGACAGCTAGGTTATTAACTGCAGTTGATACAAAAGATCTATTTGTTGATAATCATCTACCCATGGACATTCATATCAGATACTGAACAAACATAGTTAAATGGTTTGATGCTTTTTTTCCCAACCATATTAAATGAAGAAAACATATTTTGATAATTTGATTTTCATAATTAAAGTAAATGAATTAATGAATAATTCAGTTATGTTTGAAGTGTTCTAAGTGAAGATATTTTCTTGGTAATGTAACCAAGCATATATTTTTACCAAGGTAAGATCACTGTAAAATAAATATTAATATTCATACAACAACTGATCTCTTTATGAAAGGAATTTGAAATATGAATACAAAATAATTGTTAGTTTAGGATATACATGTGCTTTCAACAACATTCTCCAACAAGCACAAACCAGATTTCCTCCCAAAATAAAACTGTCTTCCCACAACAAATAGTTAGTTTGTACAAGCCGAGAAGCTTGGAGTTGAAAGAGAAGAGACATGAGTGCCTAAGGCATCTGCCAAGCAAATGGATGTACTTGGTAAGTGTTTATTTTAAATGTGATCCATGGTCTGGTTTGAGCTTGTAGGGCTATGATTACTTCCACCAGATCCCGGGAGGCTAGGATACACCATGTGGATCTCATCACAGTGGAGTTCTTGCACCAGGCTACAAACCACATAAAACCTTGTTCAAAACATAGAAAACTATGTAAAAATTGCCAGGGAAACTGAAGGCCCTATTGCAGTATTTTTTGTGAGAACTTTTGCGCACATTGTTGTTTTTACTTTAAAGTCAAAATGCATGATCTTAACATGTTGAAATATGTTACTGACGGTAATATTTAATTACTGACGGTAATATTTAATTACTGAGGGAAATATGTCATTTTTTTAGATTTAACAATATGAAGTGAGGCACATATTTTTTCGAATAGAAAATGAGAAATGGAGTCATCCACTGTGCAGCAAGTTTGGAAAGGGTTCCAACAGTTTGACAAATTGCTCATCTATCTTATTATTCATTCAATAATTCATTTGTAGATATTCTATCAAAACGTTTATATTTTCAAGTTGCAAACATAGCCCAAAAAACGGTAATTTTGTTTTTCATGTAATCCAAAAAAACCTAAGATGGCTGACCCAGAAGCCATATGGTTTCAGATCAAACAAAGATCAAGGAATTTCTCTGTACACTATACATATCAATCATGTAAAGGATCAGTAAATCAAGAACTGGCTAGTGAAATAAGGAGGATGGAAGAATTCCTGTATGTGTTGCATTCAAATCACTGAAAATCATGTAAAATTGCTGGTAATTTCTCATGCTAACCATATTTACCAAACATGTAAATGATAAATAAATCAAGGACTAGGTTGGAAAGAAGAGAGCCTTGAGGCTGCTTAGAAGCCGTCCTGAAAGATGTTGCTGATAACTATGTGCAATAGGAGAGTCTCTTTCCCTGACAGGATATGCTGTGTGATAAGGCAGATTACCCAGCAGTCAGCATGTAATATGGGAGGGGAAATACAACTTGATAACATCTGCTGCTAACAGCACTCCAGTCCCCTGCCAGACCGAGTGTATCTCACACACCACACCAAATTTTGTTTGTTTATTCCCTCAGGAAACTAAATTGATTGCATTTCTTGTCAAAGCCTAGAGATACAATGAACTTTGTTATGTATTCCATGCTGCTTACATTACAGGAGAAATTTACATTAATTGATTGTTTTCATAGCTGTATCAAGTTATGTGAAACTGAGATTCTGAAGTGTAACCTGTAATTAGAATCTGAATTTGAAAGGTTCTTGCATGTCATGCTGTTAAGGATATATCTTCACAAAATCTAAGATAAATACTTAACACATGATACTAAATAATTCAGCAAATTTGAATTGATTAGGTTACCAAAAACTCCTGAAACCTATTAAGATACGGATCTGAACACGATTACAATAACAAGCTACAATCAAACTCAAGAAGAACACATATATATATTCCACAAAATCAACACAAAGCACCAACCCATTGCCATTTCAAATTAACTTGATACAAGTCGTGACAGTCCCTACACAAACTCTAATCAGCTCTGTTCTGCTAATAGCCCCACTTATTAATAATAAATACCACAATCTTATCTGGCTGGTCTGCTCTCAGAGGCAATCAATAGCTGAGACTGAAGTAGCTGCAGCCATCCACCAGGACTGGATTGCTGGGCTAACAATGAACAGCTCAGGAGCCGCGTGTTGTGTGTTGCTCCCTGCCTCTATAGCTCAAAGGGTTTCTGAGAAGAGGTAGACTGGTACCATCTCTCTGAATCAACTTTCATTTCATTAACAATATTTCTTTTCTTGTGTTTATCCAAATATGCTACCAAAACGGAATATTTTTCATATTTTAAAAATAAAATATAATTGTAAAAAAAAAATTTCAGTTATATGAATTATATGATAATTTAATCTAATATAATATAATATCATAAAGCCTTACATCCATGATAAAAAGATCTTTAACTTATAGATATAAAGTAAAATCCCTTTGGATTAAAAAGCCCTAATTCTGAGTGTTTTGTATAAAATCCTAGCTAACACCAAATCGTATAAAGACCTAGTTATGAATAGTCTGTACAAAGCCTAAGCTTCTATGGTCTTGGATGTTATAAAACCTTAACAGTTAGCCCTGTGTTCAGTACAAAGGTTTACTGACAAAGTTCTAGTGTCCACGGGTATCTTAAACAACCCTAGCTCAGAGTGCTCAGTATAAAACAATTGCTCTTATCATACAGTATAAAACCATATCTCTGAGGACAGCATAAAGCCCTTGCTCTGAGTGTTCAGTTTAAAGCACTAGCTCCTAGTACACAATATAAAGCCCTATCTCCTAGTACACAATATAAAACCCTATCTCCTGGTACACACTATAAAACCCTAGCTCCTGATACACATTTTAAAGCCCTAGCTCCTAGTAACCAATATAAAGCCCTAGCTCCTAGTACACAATATAAAGCCCTAGCTCTTAGTACACAGTATAAAGCCCTAGCTACCAGTACACAGAATAAAGCCCTAGCTCTCGTACACAGTGTAAAGCCACAGCTCAGCATTCTGGTTCTGTATAAAGCATTACCAGCTGCAACAGGAAACAACATGTGTGCAGTCTCAGCAAATCATCTTTTATCCCGGCTGCACATTCAATATGCAGGAGAAAAAAGTGTTTTCTAATTTACATCTTGTCAGAGAGCATAAGCATTGAAGAAGGGCTTCCACTGAACTTACACCTTTTTTACGATAATTCATTCACCTTATTACTTCCAAAGAAGCTGCATATAGGTTATGTGTATTCGGTGTTGATGTAAATACTGCCTGCATAATGAGTCACATCATATTAATCGACATATCAGGCTCATTTGGGAAATTTGACACAGTACATTTCCTTAAAGAAAAAAAATGAGAAAAAAAAGGATTTATTTTTTAAGAAATTTTTCTCCAATAGCTATTAGACATTCTGACTATGACATTTGAATTCATAGCTTTTTCTAAGACACTGAGCTATGAAATAAGAGAAATCACTCAAATGAAATTACTTTTCTCTTGATAACTTATTCAAGATATTTTCATCTGAAATCTTAAGAAACATATACATTTACATCTTCCATGAATGTATTTACAAAAGACTAGAGATAAAATATAATCTTAATTTTATCAAATAGAAGGTTAACATAAACATTCAAACTCAGAAGTAGAGCCACTATTTTTGACAAACAAAAACTCAAACTTTCAGGACCATTTAATTTACCAAAGGCATCTTGGTTGATGACTAAAAAACATGCGAGATAAATGAAAACAGATTAAGCTAAAGCAGTGTTTTTCCCTTTGGTGGGCAGACTAATTGCTTGCTTGCTTCAAAGCTCAGCCAGTGAACACCAAATAGAACCTGCTCTAGCCTGGGGCTGTTTCTCAAAGCACTGCCATCACACAGTCAGGGGTCTGTTCGGCCAACCATGAAGGGAGCGCCTTGTCATACTTGATTCAGTCATTTCATGCTCCATCGCATCAAGACCACACTTAATGGGTGTATAGTTGAGTCCGGCAGAATAGAATCATTATGTTTAGATATCATCTCATGTACTTATTATTCATTAATTTTCAATTCATAGAAGATGACATTGAGGGTAAATGAGATTAGCAACATCCTCCTGAGTAACTAACAGGTTGATTTAGTCTGAACAAATTAAGTTCTGTAGTAATATCTAGCAGCTCATCTTCTTGCTGAAGTATTATCATACAAAGGCAAGCACAGGACTAAAGGATGTTTAGTTCCTTTGCTGGTGCTTCTAGAGCCGCAGCTGTGGGATAGCACGAAGGCATCCAGGATTAGCTAGTCAATTACAGGCTGCTCTCACATCTTGATACAATCCATTTATTTACTGACTCTCAAGCACAGCTGACTCCAAGCACTGACATTTGCTTCTTTAACTTTAGAGAATAAAAAACGTCAAACACTACTAAGGAGAATCCCTTTTGACTTCCAAATGACTCATCTGGAGAAAAACATGATTTAATCCATTATTTATGCTTAAAGAACAAAAATCAATCTAATTCAATAATTACCCCCGCCAACAGATATAATATGCTTTGAGCTAAATAGCATTTGGAATTCAAGCCAACACTTCCATGTTGCAAAGACAGAAACTTGTAGCAACAAGTAAAAACTGCTTTTAATGAGTCTGTACTTTCAATTCCACTGCCTCAATCTATTTCCCAGCTTAGATTGAGATTGCAAGAGCTCCCTTCTTCCTGAGTGTGTCGGTGCGAGATTAGGTCTGTCAATTATTGACAACAGCCTTAGTTGGATCAATCTAACCTTCCTCGACAGAGTTCACTCCATTGAGGCGGCCTCGAGGGAATTACAGCCCAGTGGTCACTGTCTTGACCAGCAAGTCAGTGGTCACATCAAATGGTCCAGCTCTTCAGCGACTTGCCTTATTGATTGTAATTTCTGTGACAAGCTTCTACTTGGTACACACTATACAGCCCTGTGAAGTGGCTTCAAGGCAAAAAAGGACTTTAAACTAAGGAGAGATTCATTGATAGCATATTGGATTTATTTTTACATTATCGCTTCAGATGCCAAGACAATAATGGCATGTTGGCCGAGAGATGAAAACATATACCTCTACCACAGATACCATTGATTATTTTCACTCACTCCATGAAGCCCTCAAATATAATGTTTTTGTAATACTATTGACAATAATATTGTCAAAACCATGAATTAATTTTAAATTTTAGGGATCAAAAACCACATTTGGAATAAGGAGAATAGGAAATGCAATACCTCAATTTCCCATTTTCAATTGATATTCATGCTTAATCTTCAAGAGAAACCAATTGTTCCATCAATAAATGATTCAAGCAGCAGAAAGTGTGACATTTTTGTCGATCAATCAGCTACGATTCTGATCAGATATCCAAAGAGAATAAAATGCTTAAGTTAATGACTGTCAAAAGGTCTTATCTGGCAGGCCAAATATTCATGATGAAAAGATTCCATTGGCAACTGGCTTGTCTGGCAAGTAGGGTTTATGTACAGAGACGGTGTAAGTGGCTGTGGAGCACCGGCGGTGTAGGAAGCAAGCAAGGAGCAGCTCTTGCACCACAAGCATCTCCAGTTTGGCAGGGCTCCAATCTCCAGCATTGATTGAGTGTCTGATGGCTGAAGCATGCACTCCCTCAATAAATCAAGCTGGGATCTTACAGCAGAAAAAGCCAAATTAAGTACACAGATCTCCTCTGACAAGTTTCTTCCTCATGGCTTCTTTATTCTGGTGAAAGCATCAAACTTTTTTGTAATCGGAATCAAATTAATCAAATGCAGAATACTAGTTTTTAATTCTTTATTTGATAAGCAGATGTTGCCTAGGTCATAAATATGTATAGCTAGTTTTGCTGTTTTCACTGTATCGCTTACATGGCTGACTTAATGAGGCGGTTTTAACAGATAACCACGGAAATGAGAAATATTTATCTGTTCAGATGGCAAAGCATTGTGTTGAATTAATGTGGAATAAATTCCATAGTAAAGCTGAAACCTTATCTCTCTCTTGGCCATATCGAAAAAGGTTTATGATCTGTTTCTGAAATGAGGAATGCAACATTATTCTTTAACGCTAGCTGCTGTAACAAATTATTCTGGTTAATAATTCACGTCGATGAATTATTCATATGCTCATCTTGTCAAGTCAGGATCATTACATACACTAGCCATCCATCAGCCATTGATTACATGAGAAACTTACAAACAATA
This sequence comes from Phorcus lineatus, assembly GCA_921293015.1. Lineage (NCBI taxonomy): Eukaryota > Metazoa > Mollusca > Gastropoda > Trochida > Trochidae > Phorcus > Phorcus lineatus. The sequence continues at coordinate 54,798,485 of OV121081.1, forward strand.
ATCACAAAATAATTGTAAAAAACATTGATTCTTTTTAAAATTAAATGAGCCGCGAACTCAGAAAACAATCTATGAATCCGTAAGCTGATACAATGAGGCAAACAAATTGGCTGCTCTTCCAGAGAGAAATAATTGATCATGTCAATACTGTGAGGCAGCTAAGTGAAGATAAAGCATGCCAGATGGACTTGTACTGAGGCTGGAGCTAGGACCCAACAGCATCACTTCAAACCCTCAGGTGCAGGTGGAAAAAAGCTGGCTGATAAAATGCAGTCAATCAACGCTGAAACGTCTCTCTGACACGCCAGGGCAATTATGACTCCATTATAGATCAGCTATATTCATCCCACTATTCAAGCGGTCCCCTTACAGTACAGTTCTTTCACAACCCTGCTGGTGCGGGCAGGAGTTTCTAAAGAGCTTTCACCAATCTCGTTGAGTTGAATGCTCAGGGCAGATGGGAAGAATTTGCTCTATGAGCACAGGAAAGAGCTGCTTTCCAAGTGTTAACTCTTTTAAATGAATCATTTTGTTGACGAATGAATATGGTTTGAATTGGTTTTCTGGGGCTCTTAACTCTACCAATTTAAGCTTGAGAAACAGTTTCATGAGGTGTAAAATCAAATAATTGCCTTCAAAATGAATACTAAAGTACCTAGGTTCAATAAAATGTACAATCCAACATAAATATCCAGTATTTGACATTGCTAATCTATATCAATCGAATTCTCTTTAGAGGATCACATGAATGAATAAACATGATCAGAGGCTAGTGGTGGTCAGAGCTCTCACTGGTTGAGAAAGCAACGGGAATGAGACGTTTCCGGCCAGACACTGGCATCCAGGAGAGCCAGACATATTGTCCGGCAGACCAAGCTCCTGAAGAATAAACTTCCCTGTTATTCACTTCCTTCAGTAAAAAGCTAACATATTGCTTTCTTACATGTCAAACAGCCTCATATCACTCCTTATCTTAGGAAAGCAGGCTATAAATAAACTCCCAGCATTACTTATCAGTTTTTACTCTACAATAGCTTCACTATTTATTTGAAGACGTTTTGATCAGAAAAGCAGCTGTATGACTAGGAACTTGAATGTACACATGGTTACTCATGAGGGCATTTAGATACGTTTTTATCTTTTTTGTCCTTAATTCTGTCTGTGTTTACAATGTTTGCAATAAACATACTGGTAAGTTGATATTGTAGTATTTGCTCCTTGTCATTTGTAACTGGTTTGTTTAGCTAACTTTAGATTAAAAGAAATACTGCACTATGAAACAAATACTAGTAAAGGCAATTGATTAAAACTTGAAAATGACTTCAGATCATACTTTGATGAAAGTAACAAATGTTATTTAAAAACATTTTATCATAATGAAATAAGTGAAACCAAGATTGAGTATAAAAAACAGAATTTCCTTTAGTTAAACACAAAATGAAGAAAATAAAAAATGAAGTAATGAAAATGAACTTACACTTACCATTGTATGGTAGGGCGTCATACATTGTTGGGAATCCACTTACCACATGGGTGTGGTGATGCGTGTGTAGGTGGCGCTGTGTAGGTGGAGAGTTTGAGTAATCCCGTGCCTTCTCCGACGAGCCTGGATGTAGAGGAGTCCCTGGAGCATCTCCGGACGCAGATTTCTGAGGGACGGGGGACACCCTGTGAGGACTAGGTCGACCCCTGTCTCCCAGTTCATGGATTTTGTGCACATTGCTATAATACTGAGATCCCTGAGGAACACTGTCCACAGCCTTAGCATCACTCTCTGGTTCAGTGTTCACAGAACTCCCACTTTTGTTCAAGCTGGAATCTAACTTTTCCTTCTCAGGTGGGTCTCCAGCCCCTCCTCCCCCAACTCTCGGGTATCCCAGCTGAGGGGAGTGGAGGTATGGAGTGCCACTGTATCCGATCACCTGAGGGTTCATAGTCCGGTACATGGGATTGCTCATTGGGTTACTGGGATCAAATGCCATGTGTCCATATGCACCATATGGATAGGGCTGGGGTTGGAGGTAGGGTTGATAAGAGGCATTCTGTGATGTTGGGGTTGATGTTGGAACACTAGATGATGCTTGTGATGAACTCACATTTGGGGTCATTGAATGTGATTTTGGCTTAGACACATCCAAAGGACCTCTGTGTTTATCTCCACTCCGTGATTTATCATCAATCATTTTATCGGAATTCATTTTCCCCATCATATCATGTCCATGAACATTTTTCCTAGCATCAATCACTTCCTTCTTCACATCCCTGAATGAATCTTGGGGTTTTGGTCCATCTGCTCTGCCTACGGCCTGTTTCTTACTTCCTGATTCAGCACTAGTTAGTTCTGGGGGTTCACTACTTAGCTCCATCTTCCTCTTCTGCTGTTCGTACATCTTCTGCTGCTGGAACATCTGTAGCCTTCTCAGCTCATCCTGATTGCGATAATCAAAAGGAAGATGGCCGTCATAGTGTCGAGGACGATCCATTTGTGATTTCAACTCAATATTTTCCTTAAGAATTTGATGATTTTCATGCTGTTTGTCTCTAAGATTCTGATCCCTGATGTCTCTCTCTGTTGGTTTCTCCATGACAGAAGATTTCTTCACATCATGCATTCTGTCAACAGTCATCATCTGAGGCCCAGTATGAGTGGAAGATGGCTGGGATTGTTTAGAATGTTCTGAGGCCTGAGAGCTCCTGGAAGATGGTCGGGAATCATATTGTTTAGTGCTGCCTTCCTCCTTCACACCCTGGTCTTGCAGAAGACGCTCATCTCCAGACTTCTCATACTGTTGTCGGTGGGCATCTTGTGACATCATGTGCATTTGACCTTGGCTTTGATCTAGCATCTGGCTTTGATAGGCTGCCAAATACTGGTATTGTACATGACGTGGAAGATTGTACAACTGGGCATACACTTGCATGTGCTTCTGATAGTCTGGATGCATTTGTTGTGAAGGGTGGACTCCAAGAGGAGCATCAGTCTTGCCTTTTGTATCATCTTTTTCCTCATGTTTTCTATCACCAAGCTTTTTGTCTGAAGAAGAGGCAAGCGGTTTCTTATCCTCTCCGACAGCACTGTTCTCCGGACCAGATATATGAGGCTTTGGTGTATTAGGAGACATGTGTGCTCCCCCCATCATATAGGGCTGAGGATAGTAAGATCCATACATCCCAAAGTGATGCATGTTCCCTTCCCCTGGTGTTCCCTGAGGTGTGGAGACTTTTTCCTTCTTTATTGAATTTTCATCCTTCTTTGGACTCTCATTTTGTGTTTGTGACCCAGATTCATTTGCATCGGAAATGTCTGAATAAGCAGGACTCTGAACATCCTCAGTGACTGGAGTCTTCCTATCATGATCGGGGGTTGTAACTCTCAAAGGAGAATTCACCTTTAACAAGTTGGGTGGCTGGTTTAGCCTAGCTGCCTGCTGCTGATCACTCTTTATAAGTCCTTGAGTTGCTATTACAGATGGCCCTGTAGGGTTTGGCCTTTGATTTTCAAGAGATGACTTTGGTGTCTCAATTATTGGCACAATGTTTTCTTTCCGAGGAGGAGTCTCCCCAGGTCTGGACGGACAAGGAGCATTTTTTATCACAGGCGGGCGCTCACATTTTGACTGATCGTCTTTTAGCACTTGATCTTTAGGTAATTGTTTATTGTTATTCACTACACCGTTTCCGTTACCCTCTTTTTCTTTTCTTGGTTTCTTGGGTTTCTGCTTCTTTTCGTTTCTCAAAGATGCTAAAGCTGGGTGGTTGCCTGTTGGTTCACCCATGATTGTTGGCTTTGGCTGAATTGGCTTCAAGGATGGGGACATTTGTGTATGAGTTGAGACTGGTGATGAATTGGAATGGGTCACTGTCACACTGCTAGATAAAGCAATCATTTGTGGGGGAGGAGGTGCAGGAACAATTGGACGTGTTGCACTTCTGGGCTTTGTTTTATCAGTTTTGTCCTTGGCAACTTCACTTTTAACTACATCTGCTGCCTGTGGTGTTGTAGCTATAGCAGTAACTGCAATTGGAATAGAGGCTGATGCACTACTAACAGCAAGAGATGTGGTTACAACTGGAACAGCTTGTGTGACCACACCAGCCATTCCTCCCAGACAAGCCATTGGTGCCCCAGAGATCTGGTACACTTGGGTAGAGGGCACTGAAACTTTAGCAGCTGAACTGACAGGATTCACAGCAGAGCTAACAGCAGTGTCCTTCTTCTTATTAGACCCTGATACAGAGTCAGATTTGGAAGTATCTGACTTATTGCCATCACTCTTGTTTGAGTTCTTATCCTGATTATTGGATGCAGCTGCAGCTGCAGCAGCTGCTGCTTTAGCTTTACTTGATGCTGCAGCAATTTCATTAAGTGGAATGTTTTCTTCATTGTCTTTATCAATGGAAACTTTGTCTTTGTTCTTCTCACTTTCACCATTATTGCCCTTTTTCGCACGAGTAACTGGAGGAGTAGGGGCTTCAGCATCATCAGCATCATCGTCATCATCATCCTGATTCCCTGCTCCAGGGTTCTGGTGAGCATGAGTCTGATGATATCTAAGTCCATTGATGTGCTTATACTTCTTATTACAGTTTGGTTCAGGACACTCAATCAGCACTGGGGAAGGACTCTCAGTGCCAGGTGTTCCCCGAGAACTGGACCGACATCGCTTCACCTTAGCATTATCCGAGAGATCCAACTCTGGAGGTCTCCCTTTCCTCTTGACGCCACCAACTGATATATCTGACCTCGCTGGACTAGGGGGTGCAGTAAAACTTGCATTGCTTCCACGTCTTGCCTTGTTACGAAGTCTTCTCCCTTCTGCATTTGTCTTCTCGTTGACAGGTGTGCCTGCAGTACCACGTATCCTCTTGCCTCTTCCTTTGGGAGTCCTTGTCTCAAAGTCACTCACTGGAGACTCGCAGTTGAACCTGAAAGTATTTTCATCATTAGAGAGGCTGTAAATCCTTGTATGTATACTTGATAGTTTTAAAACATATCAGTTTCCTTGTAATAATTGACCACAACAAAATTTCAAAACAGAAATCATTTAAAGGACCTCTATAAAACGTGTATTCAAAAGCTACAACTAAGCAAAAAACATGCTTTTTACATTTTGTAAATGATTTCATATTTAGTAACAAGGTATATAAAGTTGTGAATCACATCTCACTACTCTCCTATTGTTGATATTGCTGTTTAACACTTTGTGTAATAACATTGCAGGTTGACATTGCATGTGACGTAGAATCAATTAAAATCAAGTATAACATTATAATGTGAGCTACACACTGGATAATACAATTTAGGGGTTAATAAATTATATTACTTTACTTTAATTATATTACTTATTATATACTTTCCATTGAAAAACACTTTTTTTAAACTTGTGAATGTTATTAGTAGTTTACTTGTTTTGGCTCCTTATGTACTTAACCCCTCATTTGATTCAAATAAATGTTTATATAATCAAAGCAATTCATTTCAGATGTTCTTAACTTGAAAAAAAATTGGAATATCAATACATGTCACTATCCCCTACAGGGAACCTCTTACTTTGGGTTTTTGACTTGAAAACTACCTCAGAATATCCATTTCATCTTCACATAACTACCTTAACCAATGCCCGAATGAAAAAAGTCAAATTTCACATTTTCATTGGAAAACATAATGTCATTCTATCTACTTAATAAAAAAGCTTACAAAAATGCAAATGAATGATTAATAGAAAGGAAGTTATTTAAGGAAAAGGAATGCAAGTTATGTGTCTCTATTCTCAATTAGAAATCCGAGCCAGATCACAGGCAGTTTGTGCCGCTGGCTTCCATTCCACCACATCTGCTATACACTGCTAGACAAAAATATTCCCAGGTAAAAATGTTACTTCTTTTTGTGAGGGTATCCGTTTCACTTAGCCTGTAATAACATTGGGGAAGTACACCGAAGGAGCTTACTACCTGTCAGTGAGATTGACTTTTTAAAACTGCTCAAGTCATCTGAATTCCTTGAAATACTTAAAAAGGTTTACATATTACTTTGAAAGGATGAAACATTTTGGCAGATATTGCAATTCTAATAGGAATCGAAATCAGCTCATAAATATTCTCCATAAAGATGTTTAGGAAATAAATTCTCTGTACTTTGCTAGGTTTTAACCTTCAATTTAAAAACGATAAAATCTTTTATCGCTTCAGTGACCTGACTAATTGGGTTGAACTTTCTTTGTCAACAGTAACAAGGTTTCTCTTTCAAATTGAATAAATCTAAAAAGAACATTGCAAAGTTAAATGAGGTAGAATGTGTACTTAAACATTATTTTCTATTCAATCCACAATTTACATAATTCATTCATCAACCAAAACATTTATTACACAGATCACAAACACTACTTGTTCTTAAAAAAAGGCCTCAATTTTAAGTACTTAACAACATACAAATATAATTGAATATTTTCTATTACAATATTCTCTGGCTGAAATAGCTATCAACGTTTAGGGGCAATACATTTGGTGGAAGATGATAAAGCAGGCGGCCATCTTGAAATTCTAACCTCACAGAGGGCAGTTTGTGTGTTGGGTGTAAATAAACGTGGCTTTCACAGAACCAGGGATATTTGTGATAATCACACACACACTGTGCCTGCAGTTCAGGGATATTTCTGGAGTCTCAAGCCCTACATCAGTGTAACATATCCATAACCGTTCTCAAGTCTCTGAATTGCTACAGCCTTTGTCATGTGAACAGTTTTTAAATTTGAACCTTCTCTATTACTTCAATATGCATCTGCAGGGGTCTAACGCATGCAGCAGGTTTGGAATTTGGGTTGAGAAAATGTTGAAATGTAAAATGAATTAAGAAATATATGTCATTGAAATAGTGAAAAAACATGACTATTTTGGATCACATTATCTGTATAAGTTCAAATTCTTGTACTTTTGGGGGTAGATTACTAAACTTTGAAACCACAATCACAGAGGCAGGCAAAAATCCCCAGCATCTATGCTAAAAGCTAATCCTAATCAAAATCTTTACAATAAATAACTAAATCCCATCAGAAAACAGATGTAAAGACAATAGTCTCCCAAGAGTGTTCAATTTCTCCTCACATCTAACTAGCTACTAAAAGTTATGAACTTCTCGTTCTAACTAATTCACCTGTTTCAACAAAGCTTAGCCTCTCAAATATCTCTTTCTCCTCAGAACAAAGGGCACCTTAAATATTCCATAAATAATGTTTTAGATTTTTTTCATGAGCCATTATGGTTTAATCACTTTCAATAACAGCAAACAAGTCTTTTAACTGCCTTGAAGCAATATAGCACTGTTTACTGGCATGGAGCCTGAGAGGGTTCGGAGAACAGTGATCAATTGCAGCATTCTGCTTAATGACAGGATGGTAATGGTGAAACCAGATGGGTTCAGCTGACTTTGTCTCTCTCCCTAATCTAACACACAGACTGTTGGTATTACCATTCCAAACTTGAATTCACCTAGCTCGAAACATAACCTCTTGAAAACTAAAGTCAACAGTAAGAATGGATATCCCATTTTGTGTTGCTTGTTTCCCTTCTTGAATAAAACAATCACTGTTAAGAAAATATGTTTTAGTGACTGAATGGTAGTCTATTTTTTTCTCATCTTAATACCACGAACAAGAACTCTGGCAAATAGTAGAAAGTAATGGGGAAAAGCTTTGAAATTATAAAAAATATATTTATCTATTAAATGTTATCTGATTTTAATATACAATGCAATTTCTTATTTGAATTACACATAGAAATCAGATGATTTATGAAAAAATAAATAACCGATTTGATCCTTGTTGTACTCATTCCTACATACACATGTTCTAGCTATTATGTAGAGTGCATGTTTTTCTATTTGAATTATTTAACACATATATTTCAACAAAGATCAGCAAAGTGATTTGTATTACAGCAAGACTTTTAGCTTTAACTTGTCAAAACTTTAGAGGAAAAGCATCTCTTTTTGAGAAATATAACAAATTACAACAATATATCTGTTCCATGTTAAGCCGATACAAATTTGAATTGCAATTTCTTGTTAAAATCATTTATCTTAACACATACATTTCAAGGCGGGAAAAATTTGATAAATCTATAATCGCAAAACTGAATTGGTTGGCATTTCTTGACAAGGCTTATCAATTTATCAACTACAAATATTTTGATGGAACGAGTCAATAAACTAGCGAGTAACAATATCCAGTTGTGTAGTTTCAAATTTATCATTTAAAACAAAAAACTGTTTTGTGACAAGAATAGCCTTGCAACGAGTGTTTACGATCCATGCATAACCTTATCCCAAGACTGATGTAGATTTTCTTCCTACATTTAGCCCAACTGCTTAAAACCAAATCAATCTTTGCACATAATTGCCTTGCCTGACAAACTATTGATTTACCGAGGGGCAAGAGCATAAGACCAAACTCTCTCCCCTCTCTGGGTCTGGCAGGCAAACACATCTGAGCCCATCGCTCCTGAATAAATATTTACTGCATACAGCTGAACTGGGAAATTGAAAGGCCCAGAGAGACAATCATTGCGTTTTATGACTGCATGAAACATAAGCGAGACTGAACAGTGAGATAGGGTGTATTCCATGACATTCATATCACAAATCTCCCTGTATGACTTATTGTAGATGGAATAAAAAGATTGTTTGTATTTAATATGTCATATAGACTGCGAGGAAAATATTAACCTTTTGGTTTATGTTTCGCATAAAGTAGATATGAACAAATTGCTTCACAAATAAAACAAGGCAATTTAATGGGGGAAAAGAAATTTGTTACATGATTTTGCATAATTGTTTATCTAAATCCAATTAGAAATCAAGGATTCTTCACAGTGTAAATAAAGCAATATAAATATTGAAACCATCACATGGTATAATTAATCATAGGGACAATATAACATAAATCAAGCTAAATCATTTGTAATTGAATTATTTCCATTACATACCATTTGAATACTGCATAATAAAACCGTTGTTAATTTTTTTTCAAGGAACTAAATTATCCATTTAATAGACATCAGCTACAGTTTAAGTGATCACTTTTCAACACTTGCGATAAATAATTCATGCCAAATACTTTCACTGATAGGAATGGTATCTTTTGAATGTCATTTAAGAAATAAAAAGACAAATATCATATTCATCAAACCTTTAAGCATTTTTCTTTGTATTGGCAAAACACCCACGTGGTGTATGTTAAATATTAAGAAAGCACAAACTAGCCCATGGCCCTATAGGCAGACAAATACTACTTGTGGGACAACTACTTGACTATGCCATGAAATAAGCCTGTCACCACGACAACAGGCAATATTCACACAGTTATGTGCCATTCCGACCATCTCAAGTTACCATAGAAGAGATATCCTTTGTATACAAGCCAAGTGTATCACTACAGTGCTCTGTTTAATTGTGCAAACAGTTGTAAGTTATCACTAACCTTTAGGCAACCCCTTTCCTTTTATTTTATGACACGGAGTAAAGCTCTATCTCATGGTTCGCTGATGACAATTATTAATGAGAAACAAACGTCTCTCTTGGTTAACCCCGACAAGTTTTAATGTGTTTTCTTTATATTACATTCTAAAGATTTCATCGCAGAGGTGTAAGCAGTGAGACACAAAGTTTTTATTTCATGGATACTTAAATGCAGAGACTCTCACAAAATTAATAGATTTTACTCCTTTACAAAACATAAACTGGTATCAGAAGAAATATCATTGAAATATAATTAATCATTATACTCCTATTAGGTAAAGTACTGACAATAACAAATTAAAAATGCCTTCATTATGACACATTTTACATGGGAGGTATAAAAAAGACTTTTTCCATCCAACAAAAATATCATTTCAAGATGGTATGACTCATTTGTCACTTGCCTTCAGTCCTAATGGAAAAGCAGGTTTTCTATGAGTAATAAGGAATAATAGTGATATGACAGTGACTGTCTAACAATCAATCTTCGCCAGCTTTACGGGCTTAACAACATTCTTTCAATAGCAGCATTAACATTACAAATTCTATAAAGGCTATTGGCAAGACATCATTTCATCTTGAAAGCCTCTATTATTAAGATATCAAAGCAGTTCAGAACCTTAGCCTTAGGCCAGACTTCATCTCCAAAAGCTATTCGGCTCCATCTTATTAAAACGTTATCCACAGAATAAGCTATACATTTTTCTGAATCCAAACGTGGAAAGGTCAAAGTCTGTGCTTTATAAGTGATGAACTATTTTTAGACATGGAACTTGTTTTAATGAGGTTATAACTTAAATCATTACTGCATGGTCTGAAATAATAGCCCAACTTGGTAGCATTTGCCCAGGTTTTTTGAGTTTTAGGATCATAAATGTCATGAATATCAATTTGTCACTGCAATCAACATTTAATCTCTCAGGAATCAACTACTTTCAAATGTCTTTCTGGTATTCATTGGTGTACCTAATAATATTCACGATACAAAAAATGATAAATTTTGATATTAGAAGGTTAAGGAATGTTTTAAAATGCTAATACTTAGAATTCAATACTGTTAAACTCACAATGATATATCTATATATATGATTGATAAGGATATCTGACACAGCGCTATACATATCCATTCTTTGCCCTTTCAATATAGTAATAAGTAAATCACAGGTAAATGACAGGTGAGCTTAACACCTACCTGGGAGGTGCCCAGTCATAACGAGTTGCATCCAGCAGTGTTCCAACATATGTCTTGCCCCGCCATGTGACATTTACAACAAGTACACCTGCAAGAAAAAAACATGTTAATTACAGGTGTGAACAAGTAGGCTTCAAGGACTTCAAGTGAGTCTACTTCCATTATTTTAAAAATGTATACAATTTCATTTACTTATATATATTTTTATATGTGGATGTAAAAAAAAAGAATTCTGGATAACAACTCCTCTACTGTTCAAATAAACAACATTTCTGTTTATATGCTTTATCTTTCATCACTACACTTGATAAAGGAGAAAGGATATATATGCTCTTAAACATCATGTATTTACACAATAAAGAAGTTGTTATTCTGAAAATCTCCCTTTCGTATGTATGCAACTACTAAATGCCCTAAACTGACTTCATGAAGCTGATGAATGATAACTTTAACTTCACAATTTGGAACTAAAATGTTAAATTATTTAAAGCTATGAAAACTATTTCTGTTGTTGAATCTTAAAGAGCAATTTAACAAATATCCCATAAAGAGATCATTGTTAATCTCAATCCTTCTAGAACAATGACATTTCCCATCAGAGGACTTCATGGACCAATGCTGATCACACTATTCATACAATATTGATTTTTGAGAGATTTTCACTCTGATCAAACTGTGATGTTAATATTTAATTACCATTTTCTGTTTCATGCCAGACTAGGCCCTCCAGTGTTATACTAGTGCCAGGTTCACAGGGGCCCAGACAGTCGGGGTCTGTAGATACCCCCACCGTTGAGGTCTCGACCCCGATATCGGAGCATGACGTCTGCATTGGGGACGAAGCTGTCTCAAGCTGAATTTTAAAAAAAGGAATTGAAAGAAAATGTTTCCCAATTTTTTAAAGATATATCTTTAATGGTTTAAAGATTTTGAATTTTAAACTTCTTTGGTAGTTCATTATGAAAAATACAGTTTTTTTTATAAAATATCTTTTCTATTACAAACTCATTGGAAAGCACATACAGGATGAAATTGATGAATGATGATTGGTAACATGAGATGTAAAGTGAGTAAGAGTGAGATATATTGAATGAGGGTCTAGATGTGGGGGGGGGGGGGCTGAATGCTGTGATACACAAAGTAACAAAGGTCCACAATAATTCACAAAACCAAACTACTTCAAAACCTTAACAATCAACCGAGGAGACACATTTTAATATGAATAAAAAATATAGTCAAGTCTTCACAATTCCTTTTATGGTTTGATTAGAGTAAAGCTATAAACATTGATTTTCAATGCAATGATAAACAACAATTTAATACATCATGCCACACAACTTGAAACACAAAATCTCAGTACTGTAAACATCAAATACCATCTTGAAGCATATAAGATAAAAAAAACAAATACGCCAGTTTCCCAATCAACAAGCAGACCACACCTTCACCTAGCTCAGAAACTCGGACACTACAGACAAATAGGCACTAGCCTCGAGTTTGAGATTGAGTGTGACAGTACGTGAATGGTATAACCCTGAATTCTAGCAGCTTTAGTGACAGCTTTTGTTTGGCCAGGGGGACCAGAGCGTCAAATTGGGGGAGTCAAATTTTGTAGAGGAAGGAGAGGGAATGTATTATTGGTGGACAGGGGTGGGGTAAGGGAGGGGGTTAGCTATTGAACAGGTGTTAAACACTACTGCCAGTGAAGCAGTGGAGCCTTGCTAATTCAAGTTATCAAAGCCTGGGTTATCTCATTATTACAAGCGTTAATAATCCACCAACTTCAACCCCACACTAATCACATTATTTCTCCGACATGAGATGAAAATTTGTTACACCCACTAACCAGAACTTATTTGATTTATATGGTTAATATAATTTGGAGTTTTCATTCCAATTTACATTGACTCTGTTTACAAATTTCAAACAGCATTTGGTATAATTGTTTTTCCATTTAACATAAGACCTGAATTCAAAACGAGGATAACATCAAAAATGTACATTCAAGGGAACCAAAAAATCAATTTAATGAATAAAACACACATTGAAGTGTTTGTTGAAATGTTATCGCTAGGGATCGATCAAACGAAAGTGAACCGAAAACCACTGAACAATGTAATCCAACCTCCAGCCATCATTACTCCCAACTGGAATCTTAATACTGAAGCTATTATCCTGAAAACTGATATTATCACCAAGATACAGCCCATGCAGTCAGAGCTATCGCCATGCCAAGGCCTCTTTCCTTTCAAAACTCATTAAATCCCCATTTCCCTTGTTTGTTCACAGATTCAATTACTCAGCAAAGCCGTACAGCCAACCTGGCAAAGTTTACAAATGTGGAAAGTACATATGCTAGACTCTCCTTTGGCAGACCAGGTTTCCCAGCTTTGTACTGCAAACAACATGGGCTTAGGAATTTCCAGCTTTTTCAAGTTGATTAGATGAGCTACAGCTCTAGTGTTTTGTTTCAAGTCAACTTGAAAGTCAGCTATCAGCATTCTCTTTAAAGGCCAAAAGTCACCTGGGACTGCTAAACCACATTTTTATTGTGCTCTTTGCTCTACAGAGATGATAAATGATTCATAAAGATACAATTTGATTGAGAGGACCTGATATGAGAGTAAAATAAAATTGACAATTTTACATTCGAAAATAAAAAGCGGTGGTAAATAATTTAACTTTTATCACATTTGTATCTTTCTGTTCTTACAACTTGAATATTATTTCAAACAATAACTGAGAACTTATTTCATGGATCTTAGTTTAGATATTTGCATTATCAGTAGGTGGTGATCATTAATTATAATGCAATTGTGTAACAAATGTCATGAATTTTTTATAAACAAAAATTTTCTTTAATGTTAAAAACAGGTGTTTACAGAATCATACTGTGGTTCATTGCTTGACAATTTACATCTCCAGTTAAATTCATTAGAACAAATTTCTCTTATGCACGGTAAAACACTAACACAATAATTACATTTACAAGATGCTTTGAAGTAAATATGGTTTCTTTACGGAAAATTTGATTACTGATCTGATCTAGACACAAATTATACTAGCATTATACATGACAGTTTTTTTAAACTTTTTACTTTAAAAAGATAGGAGCTGAAAGAAGAGGAGCAAGCTCTAAGCCTGATAAAATTACTGCTTGAAGATAAACTGGCTTGTCAGGTGACTAGCTTTAGATTTTCTTGTTCAACTCAATTATCATATATAAATCGTGACAATCCTTGCATTGTTTTATAACATACAAAACAGTTAAAAATAGGCCACTTTTTATAACTGTCTATATTTTTTTCTCTTTTGTAAGTGACTCACGCTCTGCATGTTCAGAGGTAAAAAAATAATGTTATTAATACCACAAATTTTAATTTGATAAAAGTTAAACAAATACTTAAACTAAATCAGAAATGTTGAGTTTCTCTGAATCAAGAATTAAGTTACATTTTAAAAGTAGGAAAGATATAAATATAATTTATAAAAGTCAACTTTATCGAAAATTCTCATTAAATATACTTAACAGAAAATAAAACAAGATAATATCAAACTAAACGTAAATGTTAAAAAGCTAGACTAATTTGTACCACTAAGTTATTAATACGAATAGTTATGTCATTGTTATACATCATGCACTCCACCATGCCACAAAGTTAAACCAGCAGGCCATCAATCAAGGAAACATGGACCGACCAACTTGACACTACCAACTACTTTATAGTTTCCCCGTCACAGCTCAAGCCCTCACGTACCTTCTCACTTTTCATCTTTTTCATAGGTAGTTCTATCCCAGGCCCTGCGTCCTCAACTTTGGCATTAAATTCATAAGGATCATTTATTGTTTTTTCCCTTTTCATTTGAGCAGTTTCACCAACCCTTGGTTCCATAGAAACTTGGCTGAAGAGTTGATCTAGACCGTTACTTACACTAGGGGGAGCAGCACTTGCTGTGCCTCCGTTTATAACGCTCCCACTGTCCGATTTACCCTTATCCTTTTCTTTCCCCTTCTTTTCCCCTTTGTGTGAACTTTTCATCTTCATCGGTGACTTGTCCCCCCTTTCGGAGAGTAAACAATGTTTGGTCGATTTCTCTACAAGTCCGTTAGAGTTTGGAGTTGTTTGCAGTGTATTTCCTTCTGAAGTGTTCAACAATTTCCCTGCATCCTTCTCAGTTTTCACAATCTCGTGCTTCTGATCAGTTTTTTGTGAACCTTGTCCAATATTTTTACGCTTAATCTTCATTTTTAATCCTTTGTCCACTGTAGCAGTGTGTTCGACTGAACTCATCTTACCGGTGTCATACCAAGGTTACACCCCCGTGAATTTCAGTTCCCACTCACAACTAAGTTATCTACCGAAACCGGTATAGGTTGTGGTGGCCATTCAGTTCACGGTTTGGTAGTACTCGACCACATAAATAAAAGTTATTAAGAAATCCATTTGTAAGTATAATCCATGGGAATCAATCACACATAAATCCATAAATCCATCGGGAAGTATTCTGAAAATAAAAAGTTATTTTGATTAACCATAAGATCAATATAACAATCACATCATCAAAAGCTAACACGATTGTGGATCAATATTTGTAACGTATCATTAATCTCTCGGAAAGGGAGATACAACAATCCAATCGATTTGTTTCATTAGTGAAATGAAACAGACAAAGGTAAATACTTTTAAAAAGTGATCAAGTGTCCTTTGTGAAAACAAGACTGTTGACACTGTTATAAAATGTATCACATTGTGAAATCGTCATGACGATAACACTGACTATTGCATTTAAATGAAGTGAGTATCTCAAATGAGAAATAGAAACGTTGGAGCGTTATCGTTCGATCTTTCTCAGGGCGAGAAATAAGCACGACCCACCAGTCAATCCGAAGACGGTTTGAGAGTGAGTGAGTGAAAGTGAACGATGAGCAATGGTTACACCGTGTATCGGTGTGATTACACGCGACTGACTTCCCTCACACACAGCGCAAGGAACACATCTCCATCAATACTGCACAGAAATTAAGTATCCTAAAATGTGAGCACAATCCGAATATCAAGCCAAGAACGCTAAACACTCACCAAAAAATAAATCTCCATTCAAACAACACAAGCCATGCTTGCTATGAAGTGAACACAGTGATAGAGACAGGCGGTTGGTCGGTAGCGTAGCAGTCCTTCTACACCGACCAGCCAGCAATAATAAACTGGTAGAGCCTGTGTCCTTTGTTCGCTGTCGAGCCTACTTGATTGACAGGCCGCTAAGAGGAGAAGTGGCCATGTAGCTCCGCCCACAACTTGGGGTGGCCCGGCGGTCAGGGAGTATGGTGTGTAATCAACGCTTATACCCAAGTCGTCACGATTTGACGTGTGGAGAATGTATGATTGTAGCCGGCGTAACTAGAACCGACTCAATAAGACCAATGGAGCGATACTTTCCTACTCGCTGCAATTAAGAGGTGTGATTACTTGCCAACCATTTGCCATGCTCTTCTTTGTTCCCATAAAACCTTTTATACACACTAAATAACTACTTTGTCGGGTTAATAGCATTGCTACCTATGTGTATATCATATATAAATATGCCAGCGGGAATTACACTTGAGTTATTGCTGTTTTAATAATAAAAAGGACTTTAATAACAGACGTTTTTTTGTAACCAAGCAGCTTAAGATCGTGAAAGCGTCATCTTACCTTTCCTGTTATAAAAAGATCTTTATTTGAGGTTTCGAAAAGATAAAAAAAAAACACGCAATGTGGTATGAATGTATTTAGTTCAAACAAACTTTGAGCTTTATAACAATTTTGTGGTTTTAAATCGAAAGGTGTTACTTGAACAACACCTATGAAAACATCGTTATTTTAACCGCATGTTTAAAAAGAACACTTTGGATTCTAGTGAATGTTCAGAAAGCTTTCCATAGTTCTGATAAAGGATCGACTTGGGTTTAACGCTGTGTTCACGTAAGTCGAACACCAACCGTGCTTATCAATGTAGCGATACTCAGTCGATTTCTCAGATCATTTTATCACGGTGTTCAATACGGACTTGAGGGGCATTAATGGTACAATAAACTATGGGGCTCAAGAGGGGTGAGGCAGAACGGTGGATTTTTTATTTTACGTATTTGTATAGAAATTAACGTCTCATGAATCAGTTTCTATTATGACAATGATACGCACTTTATAATTTTGTTTCAAGACAAAAGTTTTGAAAATGACATGAAAACAACAGCACTCTGGATTGGGTGTCTACATTTCATACAGACATGCATACATCAGAAATTGATATTTATCCATATTTAATAGTGATCCATTACATTGGCGCCACCGTTACTTCTCTGAAATTTGATCGTGCCATTGTATTTCGTAGTAAAACATGTTAAGCCAAAAACGGTGCTGAGTGTTTTGTTTTCTAAATCCAATATGTGTAAAATATTTCCCAAATATATTGTCAATTATTTTGGATAAAATGTTACAAACATTTACTATAGCCGCTGAAACATTTGATATTGTCGGAGCATGAGTGCATGCAAGACGCTATGAAAGCATTATCTAGTTATTGTCCCACAAGCTAAACAATTCACCGGTGTCAACTAATGGCGGAGTGTCGCGCAGGCATTGTTCAGCCTAGCAAACACTATCCATGCACAAAGTAAAGATCTTCTCTGCGCATGAATTCGCCCCCTAATTGCCATTTGTTAATAAGGAAGAGATTAATGGAAATTATTTGCCGTGTAATCCCAAGGATGACACTGGTGAACAGTGAGAAAGGTCTCTTACCTCTCGACCAATGGGAAGCGTTTATTTTCAAAGAATTAACCAATCAGGTTAACGTATCTTGGGTGCTTGTGTATTTGCAGCGATCAACATCAATTACTGTGAAATATAATATGCTGACGGGCTTCTAACGCGCCGTGCCTTCCGAACAAAGAATGACAATGTTTTGAAATGGCTGTTACTTGAGTTCACGAGACAATATGAAAACGCGGAGTAGAATGTTAGATATTATCTCAGTTTTCCCTCGACGGTTGTTTCTGTGGAAAAACATAACGCAAAGAATGCATTGACATTTTGAATATAATATAATACAATGGAATTTTTGAAAATTTGAAAAGACATGTTTGTGAATATTGTAATAGATGAAACATTAGCATTTACAAAAGGTTAAAGAAATGTTTTAAATCTATATTGACGTAATTAAGATTCCAAAATAGAATAAAGCACTTCATTAGATGAATTGGCGAAATTGTACAGAAAATTTTATATTCAAAAGCATAACTCCTTTGTCATATCTTATCATTTGAAATGCACGTGTCTTATTCATACACAAATGACTAACGGCGAACCTATGAGTTTCTGAAACCACAAAATCTGAACTAAAATGAATAACTGGGCAACGAGATTATAGCGAGGCTCAGAACAAAGTAATGGCGACATCAGTGAAATTAGTCCTCCTTGTAAATAAAGTCATAGAAGAGAAGTGAATCAGGACGGAAACAGACACTTCACCGCTTTGCTCCATGATGTGCCATGATTAATCGATGGGACCAGAGCAATATCAGTGTTGCCCTACAGACTACACTGTGTTTAGAGGCTTCCCGGGACGCCCCCACTTCTCCCCCCCCCCCCCCCCTCTTCTCTCCCTAAACCTCTTCAAAAGGAAAGGGTCTGTTGAGCTGTTGAGGGGAGGGGGCTTGGAACGATCTGGCGTCTTCTTCTACTTCTTCTTCTTCTTCTTCTTCTTCTACTACTTCTTCTTCTTCTTCTTCTTCTTCTTCTTCTTCAAAGGAGCCTTCTAAGGTCTACATTTTTCAATCTTTCAAAAAATTCAATCTTTCAATTTAGACAGGCTTAACATAATCTCTGAGATAAAGGAAATAATCGCCTCCTGTTTCTTGCATATGCAAGATTTAAACGTTACAACTTATAATGAATATTTAAGGTAGTAAAGTCATATGGGAACTGGCCTTGGAACAGTGGTTATTCGTTCAATCTGACATACACATATATACACCGCCTATGTATACCATTTGGGTACTTAATTAATTAATAATTGGGTAATGTAATTAAAAACTGGGAGTTTTATTCATGGTCAGTTCATACATACATGTGTTTGTGATTTTTAACAGCTACGCAATTGTCATTTGATGGCTGGATCGAAGTATACCATCGTCAAAGCTAGAAATAATAGAGAACTCGAAAAAATATGAATCATTGTTAATCTCATCGTGTTTAGGACACGATAAACCTTTATCTCTAATTCACCCCTCGAACCCATATAAATCTTGTCATCTTCTTAAATCCATCAGCATTGCTTATGAAATGCTTCAAGATTACTTACTGCACGACTAGCTAGGTTGGAGAAACTATATAGGTACGCTTTCTGGTAAGATGATATTCATCTTATTAAAGTATCACAAACATTAGAGGAGAAGAAAAAACATATTTAATTTATCGGTCACATGCAACAAATCATATTGAATAAACAGTATAAAAACAGCATCCAGCCAGGTGACCTATGAGACACAAGATTCAAGATTCAAGATTGTACATAAATCTCAATTTGGCAGAGTACAAATTCAAATAGATCAACATAAATGCTATACATGTATAGAGGGTGAAGAATGAAATATTAATGAAGGATTAATGATACATTTATGATGTAAACATTTCATCAAGAGGTATGATTGTACATTCTAAATCTAAAAGAAAGATATAATCAACATACACGAAAGTTAAAGTAAGTTAATGTAATCTATTACCGTAAGACAATGAGAACTTCGGCAAGAGGAGTTTGTGTGGGAAGGGGGGAGGGGGATGGGGTGGTTGGTGGTATGTACTTGTGTAAAGGGTATGGTGATTACAAGGGGGGAGAGGTTGAATGCAAGGACCCTGAGAGCTGGGAGTAGGATTGGCGCAAGGGGCATTGATCCCTGTTGAGGGCTGTAGACTCGTACAACCATTTCTATGCTAATAAAGGCGAGTGGTGCTCCGGGTCAGATCTCTGTCAAGATTAGTGGAGCGAGATTGACACCAGACATTCATCGTCTTCAAGCTCGTTTTAC
Source organism: Phorcus lineatus (assembly GCA_921293015.1). Classification (NCBI taxonomy): domain Eukaryota; kingdom Metazoa; phylum Mollusca; class Gastropoda; order Trochida; family Trochidae; genus Phorcus; species Phorcus lineatus. The sequence continues at coordinate 54,818,255 of OV121081.1, forward strand.
AAGCCAAGTGCGTGTAGTTTGAGACTTTCAACAATGGAAGTGATCTGATTGTCAACCCTCTCTCTCGTCTGTCATTTTCTCTTTAAAACACTTCCACCTTGTAAAATTATTTTGTAGGAAGTTTGGGTTGTTTTAAAGGGTTATGGCACGTTATTTTGCTAGACATAATTTTCAACATTTGCAAATTTTACTGAAAGTTTATTTACTTATTTCCTATAGGCAGCGGAATATCTCGGTACACGACCCAAATAGCTGTTAAAAACAGTGTCCCGCTGAAAACGAATCTGAGCGGTGGTCAATTTATTGTTAACACTGTTTATTCTTTAGAATTTGCGAAAAAACATTTATCATGTATTTGCCGAACAATGTACACATCTTCTTGAACTTGATTTTCAGAAGACAGAGGGGTTGTTTTGCTATTGTTATTATTGTATTATTTTCAAATACACATCTTAGACTAATTTTCGAGAAAAAACGTGCTATTACCCCTTTAATATTAACTATTTTGTTTGCGAAACATATCATATTATATGATTTACTAGTATGTGTTACGTTTTGTGAGTACACATAATTCAAATGTTTTTTTGTTTCTCACAAACACGACATCATTATTGATTAAATGTATGGTTTATATGGTAATCTCATGTTAAATACAACTTTATATTCATTCATGTTGATGCAATATGATATGGAGGAAATCAGAAAACATGAGAAATAAAACCAAAGCAGGTATTTCAAAAGTTTGAAAAGTAGTAATGTTCTATCACAGAATGAAATTATGTTTAAAATTTGACTATAGAATACAATGGTAATATAAAACAAATATAAATGAAATAACGGAGTCCCCTTTGACTCTTTTACCAATAAACACATATAATAAAAAAAAGAATTTAAATGTTATTGTAAAACACGGCATCAAATCACAGTTTTTTCTGTTTAACTCATTTATTTTCTTGATAAATTCATTTTTTTTAAAATTATTCTATCTGCAATATATTCATTAGTTTATTGAACTTGACAAAGACTTCAAAATGCCATTTCGTTATTTTTTTGCCTTGATAAAATTTTTATTATTTAATATTATAAGAAATGATTTCGAATAACCAAATATACCATTACACGATATTACTTACTGTGATGAGTGTCTATGGAAGTGATGACATTTATATTGGATTCCACCGAGGCCACTCTTTGATCTCGTGGCACTCTTACCATGGCCATTAGTTTTATTACCTAGCGCACGAACAGTCTCGTTTATAAGTGTCAAATTCTATCTGACATTTAGAATATACGGCTGATGTAACATCATGATGTATTTGTATTATTTCTTTTACTATATAATGGTTTGTAATGCTACATTTCAATGTCTTTCTGCCAAATGATGATTTTCTCGGTTTTGCAATCTGAAAGGTATATTCAGTGAAGGTTATATTACTTATTCAAAGATCGATTTATAAGCTGCGAAAAAAATATTTAAGAATTTACTTATATTTGTTCTTTACAAAAAAATAGCAAATGTTCAAAACATAATAATTCACCTTTTATCGCTTCAGTTTAGATTAACCCATAAACTTATGAATACCATTTACCAATATTGATTGTTTGCAATAGGAAGGATAATAAAGAAAGATAATTCATTATTTGCAATTTTATTTCTTTTGTGAGTATTGCGTTTATATATTTTTGTATTCCTCTGCGATATACAGAGTATTTGTACGAAATCTAAGTGATGCATAACTAACTCCGTTATTAGTCAAGAAAAGAGATTGATTGGGTTATGGTTAGTGAGGTACTAAACATATAGAGAGACAGACTATATTGTTTATAAACGTCTCACTTCTACGCAACAAGATATCAAAAACATATTAGCGTAAAACATGGATAAAAGGGTACAGAACCACCAAATATGAGTTATGATAGACAAAAAAACGTAAAGACTAAGTTTTTATTTATACATTTTAGTGAAAGTAGAAATAATTGTAAACAAACATTTTTAAAGGACAACCAGCCAATTTGTGGCTCAAGAAACACTTAACAACTGTATAATACACGGCATACATAACAGATAGATAAATAAAACATAAAAAGACAATTTTAAAAAGTTTGCCTTAATACGCAGAAGAGTTATTAATACATCTAACGACAAAACAGAATGTGTTTTGTAACACCTTGCTGTGGAGTCACCAAAGCGTGGCGAGGCGTGAAGCAATAACGCTTTGATGTTTCCCATTCACTGACGTGCGTTGATAAGAATTCTTCCTCGTGTCATATGCCTCGCAACACAAAGGACGTATTGTTACGTATTGTTACGTACGCTACTGTAATGCAGCGATTGTTCTGCAGTCTCCGACTGATGTTTTTAAACCTGATTAGATAAAGCTTGTAAAGGTTTCTGATTAAACAAAGTATCTATACGAAATTGAATCTGGAATCATAGGAAAAAATTTTACGGTTAAATGAAGCGTATCATGGATAGATGTGTTTTCATAAATGTTCGTTTTTATCAATTTATCATTGTCTGAAAGAAAAAAAGGAAAAATTCTAAGCACCCTTTTAACGACCTTGTCGTTTCCTGAAAAGAAGTTATTTAAATGAAGTTTTTTAGAAGTTGTAGAAAAAGAAAAACAAGTATTTCGAATACTCAATTTCTTTTTTCCCTATGAGGTACATACGTTACGTTTTAGATACAACTACCGTTAACGAACAATGGGAAATGTGTTTGTTTTATAAAGATAAACATGCAGCAATTGGATATTTATAGATGATGTTATTCTTTTAAATAGTTTATTCTTCTTTGTCAATTGCTTTTAAAAATGCTTTCCAAATAAATCAGTACATGATTATATGTTTAAATATCTCCCGACATGAGGGTTGCTCATAAAGATTGTTAAATTGAACACGATGCTCTTAATACACCATCTACACATCAGTGTAGGCTATAAAACGTAATGGGTTCTCGTCATATACAAATACTGTTAAAATCCTGATATCTGGATAGTCTTAATTATAAGTTCATATATTTGTGTTTGTTTTATAGGATAGGCTATAAATAACAACCATTATGTTTCCACCAAGTGGCTTTGCTTTTATAAATACAATTCGACATTGCTTGTCATTATTAAACGATGGCTTGTCATTCGATACAAAAAAATCCCAATAAAGTATGAACGTAGACCGAAACATTAGACTATAAATCCTGCGATAACGTTCACTAAAACAAGAAATATGCTCATAAAATAAAACCCATATTTAAAATTTAAAAAAAAAATCTTTTTGAAAGCATTATTTTTTTATACAGGTATATGACATTTTGCTTTAAAAATGCTTAACCGTTTGAAAATAAAAACTATTAACCTTCCCGGTATGATAAATCGAATGAATAATTGCGACATCATTTTAACCTTTACAGGAGATTTTAACTATATTATCTTTGTTTCTGTGTTATGTTTTCTCATTCTGGCGAATTATACAAATATTGACAGTAACTGCTACAACTACTCTTTACTCAAAGGCCTGCAAGTAGCTAGCCGTCATTGTCAATCAATTACAAACTCGTGATAATTGCAAGCTGAGGGCGTATTACGTAACTAGGTTACCGGTGAACTGGTAATTTGCACCCCGTGGTGAAGATTACTCAATGTGTGGTGACCAGAAATAGATTGCATGAACTCCTGTTGACATTCTCCTAACGGCTCACTGTTGACATAACACCGGGTCTTGTGGCATTGAAGTCATAATTATCATTATTGTTATGAAATATTTAGTGTTATGATACTTCGTGTAAATTTCATTATGATTTCTTTACCATGTCAATGAAAGCGAAAACATGCATCTCCTTGGGTTATTGGTTGCTAAAGCGAATTTAACTAACTACTTCTGGATACGATTACAGTTTTAGGATTATACCAATGGAAGGTAAATATCATTTATTTTATCTCATTACGAGAAAAATAGTTATAAATATATAGATATATCTATATCAAATACATAATCCAATTAACTAGAAACATATTCATTTAAAAATATTGATATACACAATGTTACAAAACAGATATTTAAAAAAAATGGTATTACATAATGTATCAAACAATTACATAAAATCAAGAGCTGAAAACACCCCAAAATGTTCGTTATTACATTGAAAATGAGTCATTTAATAAACATAAAGATGAATTCAAGAGATAAATATTGTTAAAAGGAAAGAATCGTAATAATACTTATCAAAGTCAGTGATCTGTTTAGATATGAATTAACCGAAAATGTTAATTCTATCAAATTAAATTGGTAGATGAAATTTTCGAAATGATATGTATTATGCATGTTTTCCATCCTATCAACTTCTAAAATGTCTATTAAAACTATAACCAAGACAGACTACATTAATAATATTTACACATATAATGCGATTACAACAACATTCCAACTACACACACAATATCAAAATCGATACTTCAATAGGACATGGTTGAAGAAGAGCGACAGAGAAGACAGAAAAACATCCGCTCACAAAGTGGCCTAGAGCACAGGGAGAGGACAATGCTATCAATATTTATCGCCCATGCGAGCTTGAACCTGGTGACATTGATTCAAGGCCTGTATGAAGCCTGCACTGTTTCAACAAACGCTGCTATTAATTAGAGCCAAACTCCTCACTTAGACGCGGAATCAAAAGAAAATGAAGACAATGGTTACTGCGCCCTGTACCGCCCCCAGCAGAGTTATTGCGCTCCCTCGCTGTAATGACTCGAGAGCTAAACCCGCTCAATAGATGGGCTATTGACTCAATCTTCAATCACATGAAAACAGCCAGTAAACCAAGATAAATACGTTTTTGCAATGGCTGAACAAATACGACACTGAGCTAGTTGAGAGCGCGGTTAAAGGTGCATGAAAAAGGTGTAGCAACAGCAAAAAGGTATAGGTGTTATGTGAGAGATTTTGTAAACCCACGATGTTATATTTGCTTATGTCTGCACACGTATCACTTGCTTCTCTATCGATAGATGTATTACTTTTATCGTGTATAATACACACGTTTATGGGTTCCCATTTGATTACAGTTTTTAAAGGTGACAAAACCCTTTGGAAAAAACATTAAGAACTTAAAAAGATAACATTTTTATGTATTATCGGTCGTATGATTCGTTTTGCTTCTCGTTCGGTAAATGACTCATATCAAATCATTCCTGTACTTACCTACAGTGAATATTTCATAAATAAACGATTCACTTGGTATTCTAAATATCTATATTCAACTCAGTATTATAATGAGAGTATTGTAGACAGAATAATGTAAGGACAGACTGCATGAATTATTTTGCATGATGAAATCACATGTTTTATTTTGAATGAATGGATGGTGGAATAGAGTCTGTCGTATTATGTTGTCTGAATGGTGACGTACATTTTACGTGAAAGTGTTATTTTTTTCAATTACGTATAAACGTTTGGCGTAGTTGAGTGAACTGTTAACACTTATCTCAAACATCAGAAGACGTTGTCTTTAAAAATATGATTTCTACTCTTTTCGCTACATTGTCAAACTTGACAAACTAGCACGAGCTTCAGAATGAATTCTCAGCAGGGAGCTCTTCTCCCCGGAAGAATTGCTTGTCACATACTATGTTGATTATGTGTCATAGGAGGCTGCGTGTTGTGTTATAACAGCTTTTGCTAATACAACAGTCGACACTCTTTGCACTCTTTTACGTGAAAAACTATTTCCAGTTTCCATGTAGATTTCATCTCCTGAAATTAAAAATTATGATGTGAACTCCTTTAGTAATGTAAAATGCAAGAGTCTTTACCGATGTATTTAAATCTTTGGCTATACTAATTTGAATCAATATTGAATTAACGAATCCTCAGTCAACTGAAATGTTTGTGCTCTTTTGATACTCTTACATAAAACAAAACCCAATCATCTATTTTTAAAAAAAATAAAAAATATTAAAGGCTTCGGAGGCTTTTTCATTTAATTTGTTATATTCAAATCAAACTTCAATTTCAGTGAATAAATATTCCTTATTGGTAATTTAAAAATTTCAAAGGCTGTAATTCATAATATCTTAACTGCATGTCATCTAATTTCAAAGCAAACCATTGAAAAGCAAGTATAGATTGGGAATGAACATTCGAAAATACCATTTTCTCTGAGTCTCCGTTCTTACGCCAATTCAAAATTAAGAATACTTTTTCAGAGACTGAAGGCTTTTCCACATTGATCAACACTAACAGCTCCTTCGTCTCCCAACAACCCAAGCAGCTGGTAACAGCTCACAGCTAGAAGACCGAGAAGGCATCTGGCCGCAACAGCCGTGAGTAATGATGGTGGCCACCTCGTCGTCACCATAGCAACCCAATTGGTTTCCATGCTCAAATCAGACCACATGGAGCAAATTAAATAGGAGTGACAGATTTTATTAAGGGAAATATTGTTACAAATTTAATCACACTTGGCTAGAATCTGCTGCACCGTGATGACTAGTTAGTAAACATGACATGCGACTTATAATTAACATCGCCCTTGACTTCCTGACTGAGAAGAGGAAATTACTTTTTGTAACTGAGATTTTCTTTTTGTTTTAGATTTAAATGAAAATTACTTTCGATATACCATTATGTTGAAGTGTTTTTTATGACTGAAAACTTTGTGCGGACATAATGTAAAAGAGCTGAATTGGCTAATATTCATTGTGAATATTATTTGACTGTATCAGTTTTATCAATTTTTCAAAATAAATGAATTCTGGATATCCTTCAAGTTGATAATAAAATCAATAAGGGTGAAAAGCAGTAAGTGTATTAGTGATATTCAATGAATAAATGGTGATGTGTTTTGTCGTGTTAGTAAGAATTCGAAAGATGCGCAAATAGATTTGAAGTCTATTTTGTTCACTATTCCTTTAACTTTAAAAATAGTGCTCTTGTGTAAATGTAATTTCGCACGTCCGATCCCACCGTTTTGACCCTCATAATGATAACTGACAGCGATCAGTGTTAAACCGTCCCATAAAGGTGCTTGGCAGGCCCTCGTTAATCACCAATTTTAAAGCCACACATCTGAGCCGGTGGGCTCAATCATATAAGTTGACTGCATTCATATCTCCCAACTTATAGACATTCCAGAGGGCATTGAGAGATCCTAACTTTTAAACAATACCTCAGTTCCTTAGGTTCTGTCGAGAACACCGGACCGATAACGGATAACGTGATGTCGCATACACAATGTTATTGTGTACTAATAATTGTCGAGAAATATTCATATTAATGCATCTTTACTTAATACAATGACTGGTATTTGTAAGATATGTACGTATTATTTTGTATGATTATAAGAACGCTGGTTAACGATATTCCAGTGACATTAATTATTTAATAACTTTATGTACAGTCTAAACAGAGAAATGGATTTTAAAAGTTGAAAATATGTATTTGTGATTTATGAGATTATATGAACGATAACTCATGAACATTATTTATCTAAAAACGTTACATGTCTAAAATACAAAATTGTTTTATAAGACTGTAAGATAAGTTTTTATGATTTATGTAATTATATATGAATCCCGGAAAACAATAATTCATTGTCATTATTGATATAATAAGGATTAAAGGGACAAACTGGTTTTTATAAGATTGCTTCGTATACATGGATGACTTATGTGGTTATACGAGCCTTGGTTTACGATAATTCATGATCATTATTTTTCTAATAAGGTTATAGTTTAAAATGACCAAATGGTTTTACAAGGCTGTGCGGCTTATCTCAGCTCATTTCTGGCCTTATGTTAGATTATGCAACTGCACGAATAATGGAAAGGTGTGCTTAATTCCATTTGTTAAGGAGAATGAAGTGGTGTTATTAACAGATCAGGAACAAACAGAGTGGAAACACAATGGGATTGGATTTATTGACAGCGGGAACAAAACTGACTCGACACCGGGCAAGACAATCATCGTTACCACATGGCGTCTGGCGGTTCTTGCTAAACCGGTGTTACATCAGTTCGGTGCATGTGATCTCCTAGAAGACGGATAGTTTTACATAGGGGAGGCGATAGTTTTGTCGAGAACCTTACACATGAAAGGCGTAAGATTAAATCTAAAGACGTATTCGTTTCTTAAGATTAAACACGAAATGAATAATTAAAAACGTAGATATTCAAACCTTTCCTATAATATCAAGTCTATGAAATTGCTTTAATAACATCGCGTTAAAATTGAATATATTGAAACAAATAATATGATGTCATATTCATTAAAAATCTGAGCATTTCACATTATTAAATTCCTCCTTTGAATGGTGTCTTATTTGACAATGTAATCGATTCACTCTTTTACGCAGTGCCATAACAACCCCTTGGAAATGGATACAGGATATTATTCACTGTCACATTCTATCCCCCGGATAACTTTATTTCATTAGGAGCTTTAGTTATGTGCTGCAACGTCTCCCAGCCTGAACGGTGGTAACAGATATTTGACGCAAAATGCTTGTTCTCTGTTGTATCGGGCTATTTCTTAGCAATGTGTGTTTTCACAAGCAGTTCACCAAGTGGAATCCATGTATTTACAAACCGATTCCCAACTTTACCACATGGCGCCATACCTTTGTACAACAGTACTGAAACAATTTCACAGCGCTTGGAAATGTCTCTATTTTTTTGGGGAGGATTGTAAATCACTGGTAAGACACTTGAGAAGAAATCGCGACTCATTTCTTAAACAAAATACGAGATGTTTACTAAGAAATACACATGACTCATTCCATTAGGTTTTGATGTAGAAGAACGCTAACCTTCTCCACTGCTAAGAGACCAAATGCACAAAGAATAACTCGCAAAGTTTACACAAGGTATTTGCGTATGTTTGCAATCTGGAAATGTATATTTGCACACTTAATACTGTTTCAATAATATACTGCGGTGAAAACACGAGCCAGTCAGTGATGCAACCAATTAACGATGGCAGGTAATAGCTTATAAATGTACCAGATGTGGCACATTGGCAAGATTACGAAACTTACAAACAATCCAAGACCATGAATGAATATATGAAAAGATTTTGACAGTTGCAGTAAATGACTGTCAGGATGAAAGCCGCGTAGGTAGAGTATTTACGCATTATAAAAGTGAAAATGAAATTACAACTCATACCAAATATACTGCTGATTTGTAAAGGCTAAAATAATTGTGTAAATAACACAACTAAGGGGAGACATAATTCTGAATTAGGTTTGTTCTAAATTTTCATAAATGGTTCAAGGTTGTGATTTTCAGCAACATTCTTATAATTTCTTTTTTTTTCAAAATAGATCATTTGTGTGGTTTCACAAGCAATGAGTGCATTGTTGTGTTTCGTAAATACGCTTCAGTGAGACACATATTTATGTCAATATTTTATGTTTTATTCAAATTTAAGTTTTTACCCCTGAGAAAACAATCTCGGAGGCTTACATATTATTGCAGTTGCAGTCTATGCTTACCTCGAAAGAATGCATGTCTATGAATATTTCAACATTTGTAACGAAAACAAGCATAATGGAATAATGCTCCTCGTCTGACATGGATTTGTGTATGACATTAAACATTTGTTGGCCACGTGTTGTGTGCATACAGCGGATGAGGTAGATAGACTACATATAGATGTGTTGTTATCATCGTTACATGTACAGGGCGCAACAGTAGACTGTACGTTGTTGTGTCTTCGTTTGATGTTCCAACACACAGAACCTAGTCTAAAGTTCAGACTGTGGTTCATAATATTTAAACCTCAATCGTGTAATATCCTCTAGAAAAACAATTCAATTTCTCCGAGGTTTTTTTCATATGACTAATGATCACTTTTAAAAAATGAATTAACTTATTCTCACTTCGGACATAATTGGTACCACTGACGTGAAATCTTGATACATAGTCTAATTCACTGACATAACTTCATAGTATCTCAACCTTACCTTAACCAAGCCGGAAATATAACCTCTTAAAAAATAAGGCTAATAGTCTTTAAAAAGCATCATTTTACAGAAAACCATTTTTTATTCTCTACAATTAATTTTTTTTAGATCTAGTGTCATTCTATGCGGGTAAATCAGTGCAAATCGATCCGTAGCAGAGTATGTATTTTCTACCAATAGGTATCGTTTTACAGAAGCAGCTGCCATAGAAAGCATGTTATTATGAACTTAAGTTGCTTAAATATGGACACGTGAAGAGTATGTTATAGAATATTACAGGTAGTTGTATGAATATTGTATTATTGAGGAAAATGATATGAATCAAAAGCAAGCTTACTCGTCATCGATATTACGTGCAGTGAAGTTACGTTAAAGAGATATCCATAACTGTTCCATCTGTTGCTATGTGAATAGAACACGTAGAGCTGGGTAATGCTGTGTCAAATGTGCATATCAATCAAATACATATTATAGATTGAAACCGGTGACATAGGTTTGTTTTTATACAGGTGTGAGAAGGTAATATATATATATATATATATTGTCACTTCATGTGGTGCCTAACACTTAGTCACGGAAAAGATAATTCTTTCCGAAAAAATGTTTTATCTGATATCTTAAAACTAGGTCAGAATACTGCCATTTCAAAAGCTCTTGCTCAACCCAAATGTAGACTTGCTTTTCAAAATGTTATGTTTAGGACTAGGGTGAGTTTAAGGTTGAAACATTAAGAACAAGAGTCTCGGGATTGACTGCTATATAATAAGTTGTTTAGATCTACTGAACAAGGGAGCAGGTTGTTTGAGAAGAATATAGAGGTAGTAATAAACATTAACGAAAAGAATTTAAGGAATATAAATAATAATATTGCTTGGTTTTGAAAACATATATTTTCATCAATATTATAAGCACACTTGAGAATAAAAACCTGAACCAAAGTAGTTCTGACTTTATGTAAATATTTTGATATTGTAGATACTGTTCTCTTCATCAATTGTAACTTTGATAAAATGCAAACCACAAACTTGTAAAATCCTTAACTTATTTTGTCAAGTTTGTGTTATAATGTCTTCTTTTGTTGCCAGATTCGTTTCAATGGGGATCAATACCAATTTAACGCAATGTGCTTGGTGAAATGAAGTATAATGTTGGAGTATTGACACATTGCCTTCTAAACGAACAGGTAAATACTTATCTAGTTTACATGCACAGTCGGCTGGTCCCAGGTAATGTGTATGTAAGGGGAGTTACGCAGGTAGCAAGGCTCACACAGTAATCTTACGGCTGAATGTTGCCTGACAGGTAATGCTGATGAATGGAGTCTTTATACTGAAGAATTCTAAATCTTGCATAGCTCGGTATGGGACACGACACAAACACCTATTAACATTGCCACGTAACTATCGCTCCTTTGACAACAAGAGACGGTTAACTCCGCCAAATTTCTGTCATCTCTCCTCTTTGGGTTACGACACCCATCCCCGCTTGGCTTGCCCGCTCGCCAAGTTGTCACCTTCTTGCTAAACATGCCACATCCTCCGATTACCCTCACTCTACAAGCTGACGGTTTCAAGGCACCCCGACATCTGCCAGACACTCCGTTAATTTGAAAGGCGAAAAAAATGGAGTGTGTTTAAAAAATTCGAAAACAAATACTAAGGTACTTTACATCTTGATGGGAAATTAGCGTGAAGCATTCACGTCTTGAAATAAAACGTTATATCTGTTAGGAGTTGACTCTGATTGCGTGGAGCCAGAGACAAATACACAGAGCATTTCAAAGGGGTCATTGAAGTTTACAGTTTTGAATTGGCTCTTCACAAAACATAACATCTTATCAAAATATTATGGAATAAAATAAATTATTTAGTATCAGAAAGATAATTCTAAAAACATTAACTTAAATGGTTATAGAATATTGGATAAACAACATAACTCCAACTGTCTTTTAATAATAGTTAAATCAATATAAAATCCATATATAATTTCAACATTGCCATATTTAATCGAACTCCAAAAAAGACCTACGTTTTTAGAATTATATGTTATTAGCACAAAAGCCAACGCAGCATATCATTTAAAACTGAAAAGTTTTCTGTATAAATATACATTTGCATAAGTATACACAGGTGCACTTGCAAAATGAATGAAGTTTAGTTCTGTTTTAATTCAAAATTGATTTGATTAATCATGGAATAAAATTGAACTTCTTTAATCGATATTCCCTGAATGTCTACACTAGGACAACCGTATCAAATGTCTCTTTCCAATTATTCCATTCGATTAGGTTGTAATCAATGAGTTTGATTATCTTTTATTAGATTTGAACTTAGATTTACTTACAAAATGGAAATTCTTTGAAGAGCGTCAATGAGTGCTTTTACCACTCCATGTCAGGTATGTAAAGGTGAAGTTCATTACCGACAAACTTTGTCCGGTCACGTTTTGCTAGGGGGACGTGATAGTATTTACACCGGTCGATTCACTTTCAACTTCACAAGTTCACGAAATTTCTCGCAAGAATCTGCGTAAGAGCATAAAGGGCGGAAGAATATTGATTCCTTTCTTAAGAAAACCAACAGTGACGTGTGACCGTCGGTTCCTCTCACACCGACCAGCCTTCAACGTCACATCCTCTTCGATTAGACGGACCGAGGATCGGTGCCTTCGGCTTACTCGACATTTTTGACAGTTTGGCGTGGAATGTGTTCATAATCTTCCGCCGTTGTCACTTGCCTGTGTTGCCTACTAGATTCAATCTAAATTTTATCCTTCTTACATCAAGATCGGTTGTGTATAACAAATTATTACATTAAAGATTTTATTGGGAATCCATATGAATATGAATATGTCAGTCTAGTTGATGAGTTACGTTTGAATGAAGCTTTATGTCTACTATGTTATCTTGATAGAGTTGGTTACTGCATAAATGTAATGTGATCACGTTTAACGTATTTTGAAATTTTCATTTTAAAGTTCGGTTGTCTTAATTTAATGTTTTATTTGATTCATGATAATACAGGGATAATATAACATCCCGTTTCATGTCAATATTCCAGTATCATATGAGTTATGTTTGTATGAAATTTACTTCCACAATATCATCTTAGTCGACGTTATATTGGACTTTAAAAGTCTTCATAAACCTAATGCGATCATGTTTAATGTATTATAATAGTAATATCTTTAACAAGATATGTATTTATTTGATGTTTAATTTGGCAAGAAGTTATTACAGCAGGGATTGTATGATGAGAATGTTTTTCATGTCAATATTTCAGTTAAGTATATGAGTTAAGTTTTAATGAGATTTTTATCCGCAGTGCCTTCAGGTTTATATTAAGGTAAAATGTGTTTCTTTATAAATGTAATGTAATAACGTTTAACAATAAAAAAAAAATGCAAATTCCAACATTAAACTTTATTTTTCCATAAACTTCTTAATGAATATTTGAGGTCTGTGGCTTTTTAAAACAGGCACAAATGTGCTTTAATCTTTTTAATCGCCCCTTCTACAGGTAATGCGCTAGACGATTAAGATTAATCTCCTCGACGCAAAATAGAGTCCACTCTATGACGTCAGACATCAACTTGATAAGCAGCTTAGACGAAACCAAACACTATATGCGAATTAGATTAATCAATAGGCTTAGGAGCCCAGTATATAGACTGACCGCCCGTCTTTTAAAAATATGATAATAATCATCGTTTCATATGAAACATTATATATTTGTTTAAACACATCTCATGAAATTGGATTGGAACTCGGAGAAATGGATTGTTGAAAACCAATTCTGGGCTTGATTTCCATGCTGTTACTAGGGTAGATTTTAGAATATTATGAGCTAAGTCTTATGTTTGGACAGTAGTCAAGTATTCTTGATACATATGCATTATTATTTAAATTTTGTGTACATGAACAATAAAGAATACATAAATTTCAAAAACTATAATGTGATGTATGTTCATTCAAATCATTGTTAACGATAGGTTACGCTATTTAGTTATGTTTGATTAGAATATAAAGCTCTTTGTAATTTGGTAGTTATTTGTGTTTTTGAGAGCCACTCGTTGGTGCCTCTCTTAGTTGCCAGTTGTTTTTATTAATGTTTGCTGTCGTCTAATATTTCTCGAAATTATTGATTTTGATATGTTTTTGTGATTGTGACGTCTAAAATGAATCTGCATATTCAATTATCTTACACAAGTTAGTCATTATTGATGGAATTTGAGATAAAAGATGAAATTCTCGATTTCGTTATTGACTTAAATCTGCCTCGTTCAAATGCATCCCTCCCCGTGCTTCTTAAGCTCACCTGACCACAATGGCTGATCACGTTTCTTCGCTTATGCAAATGAAGTATAATCTACCTTTACAAACGAATTCAATAACAACACGATTTGAAAGCCATCCTACAAAGGCTTCCCTACGCTGAAGCAAGCAGTCAATATCAATATTTAAAGCAGCGCCTCCGGTTATCAGGCACATTGAAACAGGCCTTCCTTTGAAGAGAAAGCTCGAGAGCGCGGCCATCTGCCGCTCACACAGTGCATAACAAAGTGAAACACAATGCTCTGTATACAAACCGGGCCTGCACACACGGGGAACAAACAAACCTTACACCGTCCCTGCTTGCTATCACTGCCAGCCAATCAGAAGACAGGAATTTAGAATCTCATCCTGTGATTGGCCAAGGGTCAATCCATTATCGGTATGGCGCAGAAGGCTGTAGTACGTGACCTGGTCTTCGTTGCCATGCGAGATATTAGTTGGGCCACGAAACCGTGCGGGTGAATCAATTGTGTTTCGTGCCGTTTACATGACACAATAGATTAGATGGCAGGGGCGCTATTGATTCGCAAACCTTGTCGGAAACAGATGACTGCAGTGAATATTTTGACTTTTTAATGTCTGTTACTGCACGCGCAAAATGAGTTGTTGTTTTTACATTTGCATAGAAAATAAATACGCCTCTTCAGTTGTGGTTAAAATTAGCAGATTTCATTCTTCTACTTCCATACAATTTATACTTGTATTTTAGTAACCTCTTAATGTACATCTTATGTTGTTCGTCTCTCCAAAACGGAGTGGCTCGTTTTTTAATGTTGTAAATATACTTTTATATCATTTGAGGTGAGGCGTTAATAAATAATCTGCCTGTCTGTCCATAAGACAATAAAATATTTGTAATTACATTAATAAATCGTGATCTTAATTAATATGTAAGTAATAAAAAAACAATCCTTTAGGTAAGTTTTATTACAAGATTATTACAATTATTATCCAAGTTACGAACTGCAGTTATTAGTTTTTATGTCTTTATAATTGAATCGATGCTCATTGATTTGCCAACATTACGTTCATTCGCCTTTCTCCAGTGAATTGTGTTACTGATTTGTAAACGTTTTATTCTCCACTGATAAAGTTGACAGTTCTGATAAAGTTCTGGAATGATGTTTGGAATTTCATGTCAAGTTTCTTTTATCGAACCCCATATGGTGCATCTATTTAGCTTAATACGACAACAGGTTATGAAATTTAATTGACCTCATTATCCAACCTGAGTGTCGGTTTTCTTCCTGCACACTGAGCGGAGAAAACTAATGCTATCATATTTATAATCTCGACATTTTTCAAAATAATGAGAGACCCGCAGGGCTCATCCACATCATTTTAATGAATTGCGAGTAACGAGGTAATTAACCTTATATTCTACACTTCCACCATAACTATTCTTGCAAATGGTATAATCTTGAATTCAAGAGCCAATTTTGAGTGACTTTGAGATTATGGGCCCAGGACTAGAGAAGGCTTCCATGATATCGCAAGCCCAATTTTGTTTGAAATACATCTTTGTTATAAAGAAATAATGCTTTCATTTTCTGTCCCTTTCATTTTGACACAATGTAATAATCTCAATATTACTATTACTATTATGATAACCGTGATCACCCAAATAAGGTCAGGAGCCTGGAGTTATCAAATGTTTTCCCATTATATTTTAATTCCAACTTTCTTCTCATCAATCTACTTTCCATACTTTTCTTACTTCTTTTCGTTTACCAGTTCTTCATTTTTTCTCAGCCTCTCTTTCCCATTCTTCCCTTCTCATTTGTCTCTTCTCGTCTTCTTTTTCATTCATTACTTCTCTCTATTTCATTTTCCCTCTTTTACTAAAATTATTTTTGTTGCCTACATTTCATTCTTCTTCCTTGCTTTCATTTCATCTTTTCTTTTACCGATTCTTCTCCTCAGTCATATTTCCTTTCCTCTCATACTCTCTTGTTCTCATTTATCTCTTCTCTTTTTGTTTCATTACTTCCTCTCTTGTATTTTCTCGTTTTTAATTTTTTATCTTTTTTTTCGTCGCCTTCATTTACCTTCCTTTTTCTTAATCACCTTTTCTTCACCGACGCCTTACCTCAGTCATATTTCCTTCTCCTCATACTCCCTTGTTGTCATTTTTCTCTTCCTTCCTTCATTCACTACCTTTCCTTTCTCCCTTGTATTTTCTCTCTTTTACATTTACTTTTTGCCATTCTTTTCCTCGCCTCATTTCCTCCTGTTTCTTATTCTTCCTCTTTTATTTATATTCTAGTATAATTTGTTACCTCATTATTTCTCTTTTATTATTTATTATATTATTTCTCTTTTTATACACATTCTCCTTTATTCTTGAATAGAGAACAAGTTCTATGGATTTACAACTTCTATATTGAAGGATTGCAACTTGTCGTAATAGATACTATCACTGTTATCAAGCATGTGATGATAACGATAACAGTGTTAGTATATATACACCGAAACTTCGCAATCCTGGATTAAAAAAGTTGTAAATCCATAGAACATTTTTCTCTATTCATCTAACCAACTTCTAACTGCCTCTCAATATTATCATTCTTTTTTCTCATTATTCCTCTTTTATTTACATTCTCCTTTGTGTTCTTATTCCTTTATCTCTATCTTCAATAAGTATTCAATACATGAAACAAACAGTGTATTGAACGGAAAATTTCCAATATATCCAATAATACATCTTATGTTGACGCTATATATGTAATAATGATAAAAATATATTTGAGCTAGAAAGATAGCTTTACGTTCGATCACCAATTATATTGTCTGTCGTGAAATCTAAATCTGGTAATAAAATGTTGAAGAAACGAGTAATTAACTCATTAATACTTCCTGTTCATTACTTGCTTCAAATTTCCACTCAGACAATAAAACTTACAAAAATATGCGTCTTTAAATATTCAACTATAATACCTTTGATAGCATTTTTTAAGCATGAATAAAATTTGCGTGTAACATTCCTTTTTAGATGAATATAAAGGGAATATCAAATGTTTACCTGCAAAGATGACGATTATCAATGAATGTCTACCTCAAGATTGTCAATAAAATACACTATTTATGATATGTAATATGAATAGTTGGAAATAAAATAGATAAAAACAAATCTGATAGCATTTTCAGCAAAAAAGATTAAAACGAACTGAACGAGTAACATTTTTTCCCCAAAAGCTTGTTACAGCTGCCGCCATGTTGCCTGCAATACACCAACTCGATGAATAATGTATTTCCAGACCAAAACGCCGCCAAGCTTCGTTCATTTAGTTAATAGGAAACCTTCTAGGTGCCATACGGGCAATTATGAATCCCAATTAGCCTGTTCTCGCCAGATGACCTCGGGACGCGTGAGCGGTGCTGTCTAACTGGCGCAACTGACTACCTTATAGCGCCATGTGACCATTGATTCATTGACAAATTGTTCAAATGAACAGATTTTAAACTAATTAAGCAATATGGTTCATTTTTATTTGTTGTTGGTAGCCGACAGTCTTTTTATGCCCTAGCTATTTCGTTTGATCCTTTGACCGTGCTTCTTTTCGTGAATAAGTGTTAACTTATTTCCCTTGGAAGATAATCAAGCAGATTTCTTAATATTTTATAGATTTGGTGTTATTCACGGTTAACATGCATTTCGAATGGTTTTTTTTAGGGATTTAATAGGATATTTACAAAGGGACTTTATTCAGGGATAAATAAAAAAAGGGACTAAAGGTTTTGTACATTTTGTAGTTAATATTACCTTTCTAGTATGTCATTTTCTGCCCTATGTAATGATGTTTTCAACGAGCACTTCTAATCGAGCTTAGGACCAATGCACATATAGTATTAATACAATGTTACATAATAAATGTATTAAATTTCGTATTGATTACAACTGATTTTGTTTATTGCTTTATCTCGTTAACGTTTGCATTGATGATACGTGTAACCATCTGATCATGTATACATACAAAAACTCCTGCCAGTAATCACATTGTTGGTGAAAGGAGAAGTATTAATTCCGTAACGTAATAGTAAATAACATTCCACGCGTCATTAAACACATTGCAAACAATAAAAGTCTACGACAATTATTTATCAGCCTACACGAACTTAACACTAGGAGCGGGGCCTGGCTGAATTTTCTTCATCGATTTACAACTTAACGGCTTTAACGAAGGTAATCCGACCGGGGGAATCTCATCGAGTGATCAATAACGGGTAATCTCGATTAACTTAAGTAGAAATGTATGATATAGTGTCGACAGGAGGATGTTAATTTATTGTAGTCATTGGAAAGTACAACAGTGAGATGTCTTATACATAATGCATTATTAATTGTTCAAACAGACAAACAGACTGAGTTGGTTTATTTCTCTCTGTATAGAATAACAATAACATGAGTATATTCAACCACATTAGATGTGGCAATATGAAATACACGCAAACGATTGCTTATGGAGTTATGAGAAATTCGAGACATTGAGATTAGTTAAAAATAAAAATAAGCACTGTTGAGATGGATATATTTATGTCGTTTTTGACACAAATTGTCGATAAGTGATGATTATCGTAAACGGGGCAGTTGATCTTTAATGGCTGAAATATTTCATATACTGCATTAACAAATCACAAATCACAATCCTCGTAGAAGAAACAACATGGTTTAAACAACAGTTTTAAAAGACAGTACACAGAATTATCGACATTACTTACTTTAAACCAGGTATTATGTGTATTTTAAAGAAGTAGTTGTTTACTTCTATTGTCGATGCCAAATCGACGAGAATAACATGTGATATGAAACTGTATCACAATACCGATTGATTGAAACACTGAGGAATTTGAGGATAAACCAAATCACCCTTACAATTAGTGCACACTGTAAATTTTCTAATATATTGGGAGAAGTATATTTGCATTATCGTTGCACGATCTGCGAGTATAGGTTTTTGTTATTTGTATTTTCACTGCAAATGTCAATGAAAGTGATTTAATGAATCTAATATTTACAACTACACGGAAAGGTCATCACCATCCAAAAGTATTATGTTCTTAGGGGAAATAAATAAACGTGGTCTCAAAACATTTCACACTTAAACAAATCTTGAAGCACATTTATTATGTATATGATTGATCCAATGTATTTATTGACGTTGCTGCTCTATGAGCAATACAAATTATTCCTAAAGACGAACGTACATAAACCTGAATACTGGAAAATTTTGTATCAATAATTACAATACATGGTTGAAGAGTGTATAATATTAAGGTAGGGATTGGGGGATGGGGGAACGCAAGTGTATTGTATTTTTTATTTATTTATATGTATACATTTTACCATTTTGGGTGCAAATGTTTTAATGGGTCTCGTAGGCCAAATGGCCGGATGCTATGTGATATTGTTTAAAATGTCATGAAAACGAAAATTAGCATGTGACACACAAATAAATTATCTTTCTTCGTTTTCTTCATTCTATTCTTAAAGGCCGGCATCCGCCACTATACACGGTGTTGGCGTGGCCAAGTTGACCTGAAAAAACTACACCTTGAAGGGAAAAAATGAGGGTACCTATGTTAGAAGTGGGATAAATCAAAATTTTCTTACCGGAAAGTTATCATATTTACACAATATATCCTTGGCACTTCAAAGAAGTGGAATTCCTAAACATGTTTAATCAAAACTAAAAACTAAAACTAAAACAGTACTTCGACTGCAATTATTTCCAAATTTGAATTAAGTTTGTAAATGTCACGTGACTAGATTCTCATCATTACCATACCAAACAAGTCTGCTAGTGGAGAAAAAGATCCATTCAGAGTGTCAGATTTCACTGCCTTCCCAGCCTAACTGGGAAATCAAAACCTCCCTCATCCCATATGTCCCCCAAATATTTAGCTCCGCTTGTGGGGATAAGTTGTAGAGACTAAGGTTATAAAAAGATTGTGACAGTAAATGGATTTAGACAATTTTGTATAACTTTTGTCAACAATAGTGACATATTTACTTCAAATACATCCAAACATTGTTAAAATACTATGGTTGTCTTGAACGTTTTTCACAAGATTTTAACAAATACAATTATATTTAATTCTATAATTAAAGATCTCCTTTGTGTTGGTCATTTCATAAAATATATAGAATTTAATATACTAAAAATGATATCAGCCTATCACACAAATTTAAACTTCATGTATTATTACTAATGTTTTTTCCCTGATGATTATGCACTGAAACTCAATAGACTACTACCAGCCACAACTTGTAGTAAAGTTTTGAGACCTTTGACCCTGCTGAGCTCTTCCAGGCACCAAAAAAAACGTTACTGCCCTGTCACTCAAACACTGATAATATCTTTGTTTATGGAATCAACCAATCAAAGTAAAGATGACAAAGATGAGAAACCCATGGTTTTTTTGGAGGTTTGGATCCCGGCCTTTAAGCCCCCCTCCGAAAACGAAAACATTTATGAATTAATATGCCTTGAAGCGGCCTTAAAATACGACATATGTCAATCAACAATTAAATTCCTTTCGATAACTAATGTCTGTCAAAATGTTAGATTTTTTAATAATGTTTTTAAATATATATTGTTCATATCAAAAGAAATAATACTAGTATACTTTTCTGGTAGTCCGTATGTGTTGAAGCGGCCTTACAATCTTCATTTGTTTGGTCTATTGAACTCACCGATAACTGTACTAATTGTTGACAAATTTATTTATTGATTTAGACGATATTGAATCCGAAACCTCGCAGTCTAACCAGCATATGATATTTAAGTCAAATTCCGACCATAGTTTATTTGATATTGGCAAACCAATGTAAATCTCGCCACATGGACATATCTAAGATACTCCCATTATTTCAAATTTCAACATTTCAAATGTTGATTTCCAAGACATATTAAAAAAACTAGAAAAAATCAAGACAGGTAAAGTAATATCTCGGGAATGCCAGTGTGATTTTAAACGTAACTGTAAATCTGATGATTGGAATCCAGTTAAACGTAAGCAAATCTCGTAGCGCTGTCAACTGTCACACTCGTGTATCAATGGATACTAAGCACATATATATAAGACAGTTAGGAAATTAACGACTATAGCAACTACAATTTAGAAATAATTGTGCGTATGTAATGTATAAGGCTGAGCTGACAGACAACCGTAACGTCAAAGTTACAATCCATTCACCAATATCATATGATGAGACCGTTCGTGACAGTTTTCATCACAACTAATTCTTATCATCTTTGTTGAAGGGATAACATTGTAACATGGATGCGTTTCATAGCATCTAGTAACTTTGTTGACAATTTTGAATAAACAAAATGAGCAATCATCTTTAAGTCAATACACGCCGTATAAGACAAACCTATCGGCTATGCCTTTTGATGAAAGAAATAATAGTTCCCCAATTCATCTCAATACACAGGTCATCAAGCTAAAAGTTGTTCATGTGTTTACCGGGTTGTTTCAATAGTGTCTGACTCGATAATGGAGAGTTCTTATTGATCGATCTGGTAGACTGAGTGTCAACACATGAAGTAATAGACTCACCTCTAGAGTGATTTATTGTCTGGTTATTGAGGAGCAGTTTCACGTAATCAATCAAATACAGTAGATTGACATAAGTATTTAAAGGCATTTCAGCACGTTGTTTTAGGGAATAAAGTGATTTCACAAAAAGGAACACGAATTTTACCGATTTTAAGACCATTGGTTGTAATTAATGCAAACATTTCTTATATAAACATACCAATTTCTGTTAACGTATGTGAAATCCTCTCCCCAACTCCAATGATTCAGAAAGGTGAATCAAATGATCTAACGATATTCAGACTATACAATTGCAGCTTGCAGTTTTCGCTTGACAATTGACATCTTTTTAACTACTACTATTACCAGGGTTGAGTGATAAGATAATTTACCTTCTGAAGAAGATATTCTGCATCATCTAATATCTAATTGCAAAATACGTTACGCAGTTCTTTCAATCGAGGGGAAAAGTTTAAAACGATGATGGTTAGTAAGGGTTCCCTTACCGTGATTTTTTATTTCTGAAAATGCTTGGGTCTTTTTCTTGTGTCTCATATTTTTAGAATATCAATGACTAAAACATATGATGCACATATGTTGTCAATACTGAAGCTAAATCTAGGAAAAAGAGAAACGCTCGAAGAATTACGCTCGAATTTAATTGATCAAAACTTCGACATTGGTCATCAAAGGAAAATCAAAATAAGTTGTGACTGTGTTATTGTTTAGCGCCGCTAGAGCAATATACCAGCAATTAAGGGGCCTTTTGGTTGAAATTAGAATTCCAAAACAATAGATACTCTTGATTACTTTTAATAAGTTACATATGTTCCGATGCAGTCTTCATACGTTCACAGCAATAATAGTATTTTTGGATGAGTTTGTAACATAAATTTTAGCCTTTATTCAGAGGTAATTATACAAAACATATATCATAATCACGCAAGGGCTGCATGCTACAGTTAAGAACATGGAGGTTAGGTTTGAATATGAAATATTTGAAGAATCAGAAAGGACAAAAGTTCTCAGCGAAATAATCAGACACTGTCATTATAGGTTGCTATTAATTGAACCATGTACATTTGTCTCTTATAATTAGAGACAGATATTTCTTTTCTCCCGAAGCCCTTCTTCGGTTGCCAATTTAATGACAACTTTAGCACTTTGGTGTCAGTGCAAACGTGCATCTTGTAGAGGAACATATATATACCCTTTAAAGATACTGCAATTTCTATAATACAGTGACGATCATTTCTTTATATCTGTTATAGGAAAAGGGTAATTTGTTAACACAAATATTAAACTACCACCAAACGTATGTTTATCTTCTGCATCAAAATTGGTACATCAGTATTAACTTATGTGAAAACATCCAATCAAAAATATATTAACCATATTTTGTTGATTTTCTTAATAAGAAATTTATTTGTTCCTATATTACCTTACGTCATAAAAGGCGTTTTTTTGCTGGCGGTCTCATTTTCCTTTATTTTATCAAGCAGGTCTTACTGAGATCAAATTTGATGTGCCCTGCTCTCATAGTGATATTCCATCTGAAAGAAGTCTTTGACATGAGATGAAGTCACATAATGACACACAGAGTGTTATTGTTTACAATATACCACTCAAAGATTTAACCACTGGACCCAATGAAGTAAGACTGAGGAGATGAAACTAGTACACACAATAGTTTTCCATATTTCTACAATTTCCTCTAAAAAATCGTATATATATATATATTGAAAAATACGAAGTCAGAAGTAAAAACAATCCATTTTAATGGCTAGCGCTTTCAGCTCAACGAGCCTCTTCAGGCCATACATACAACGGATAATGCGTTGCCAAGCAACGTCATCGTGTACAACATGACGTCATTACATTAATACGTCACAATATAGGTTACAATAGGATACATGTACAGCAAAACATTTAAGTTCTAGAATTTAACCTTGGTGGAAAATAGCCACGGATTATCGTATTTCATTTTATAAAATGGAAATACTCTATATAAAATGAAATACGATAATCCGTGGCTACTTGAATTGATGGAAAGTGAATTTATAAAACAATTTAAGCCTTTACTGAACGCTAAAATGTAAATTTCCTTGAATTCATGCTCATGACGCATCTACCTCTATGACGTCATAAAGAGCGCCACGTCACGTCACAATCAACGTGATTACAACTGACATTCAAAATCTAACCTGAAGAAGCCATCATGGCAGAAAGCGCTTGTTAGCAAATGTGAATGTGAATATGTACCTGATTCTACAATAACATTATTTTATCTATATATACCTGAGAGTAGTGTTTGTGAATTTTTCGTTTATATATATATATATATATATATATATATATATATATATATATATAGCGAAGACAATGTCGTCACTATGCCCTACTTGTTTCGTTAATTGTGGTTGAAGACTATTGTGTTTGTTTTGCATGATTTTATGATTGTTTTTGCCGAAACAATATGTAACATTAAACTGATCAGAACCCGATGTCGCGAATTTTTTTATCATGTAAATTACCCCTGTCAAATACCCTACGGACCTGTAATAAAAAGTGTCCTGTTAGTACTTTAATGTCTTTTACCTGAGGTATAACCTAACACATTATTTGAAGAAGAACGAATATGCCAAAGTCTCACCCTACCAGAGAAACTCTTCAAACGGAGTTGATCCTCTGTGAATCATCAATGTCTAGACAGTCCGATGGCACGAAATGATAAACCGAATCACGAATCAAGCAAACTGTTACAACTTAAAGTGATTGAATTTACCGATTGGTACTATGCGTTCGTTTCAATATGCCTACGTCAAGAGTACAGTCAACGAAAAACAACCAAGCTTTTAAATCACAAAGGTCATTATCACGGTTGTATATAGAACGTGCTTTATTTATACTTTTTAAAACAAAAGTTTTATGTAATTTGTAAGTCTAGTGTCATCACTAGACCATATAATGGTGACATCAGTGCATTTGATTTTGGCAGATGGGGATTACAGGTGAACATAGAGAAATAAAAAAATAATTGTTTGCAGAAATGGAGGTATATCTTCCAAACATGAAACATGGACTTATAATAATATTATTCTTCAAACTGTGACATGCTACACATATACAATACAAATGGTATTTTTTATCAAGATTGATATGGACAAAGTCGTGTGAAACTCTAGCTATGCAGGCACGAAAAGCATTGGAATCAGTTTACATCTTGTTGCATAAAAATACACATATTGACTTCCAAACTGCTTGTAAAATTTTTGATTCCAAAATATCTTCTATTTTGACATATCGTTCTGAAATTTGGGGAGTAAAGTATTAAAATACAATAGAAAAAATACAAACAAGCTTTTTTTTAAAGATTCCTTGGGGTTGGTAAATACGCTTCAAATAAGGCTACATTGGGAGAAACTGGACGATACTGTTTGTTTATAAAAACACAGATTAAAGCGATAAAGTATTGGATAAAGCTTAAAAGGATGAATTATTCCCGTATTCCATTACATTTATATTAAATGCTTAAGTTACAAGACGAAAATGGGAAAGTTAACTGGGTTTCTCATGTTCGTGAGATGTTATTTACTAGTGGATTTAGTTATGTGTGAATCTCGCAAAATGTTGGCGATGTCACTATGTTTAAATATGTTTTTAGAAGGCGTTTAGTTGAATATTGAGACCTCATCATATTTGTCACATTATTCCAATATAAAATATCTATTCCAGTGTGAAACATATATCTATAAACTTAACAATAGAAACCTGGTCAGATCAATGTGTGAATTTCGTACATCTCTTCATGAGTTAATCATCAACGTAAGAAGAACATAAATTTGTTTCTGATACAGATTCTTTCTGTTTATATTGGGACCATAATGTAGTTGAAAATGAATTACATGTTTTCTTTGAGTGCAATAGATATTCTTCACTCAGTAATGAATACCTCCTGTTCATCAAACAACATTTTAAAGTCAGAATGACATTGCACTAAATATTTAACACGGGGAATATAAATATAATACGATTAATCTCCATTTACCTTTGTAAAATATTCAAATTGAGAGCATTGTAATACCGGTCATGTGATAACAATTATACTTACTTTTCATATTACAACTGTACCATGGGCCATGTGGGCCATAAATGATCATATACACGAACGATAACTAAGTGTGTGTGTGGGGGGGTGGGGGGGGGGTGTATTCATGTGTATTCAGTCAATCCAGACTTGCTGAATGTAAACCTAGACTGTATAAAAAGCTCATTTATATACACAGTCATGAAGCAGGACTATGTTACCTCTTACATGGGTTACTAAAAGATTTTATTACCCATATGGTTAATCATAAGCGGTGACATATTTTCAATATGAGCACATGTGCACATATCACCTTTGCCTAGCAACGATTGTTTCAGCGCAAGTGGCCGTATTAAGTCGTCTGTGACGTCATAAAACCATTGTTCATGACGTCACTGTAGCGGGTCGTCGCAAGGGAAGGAGGCCGTTTTCTGAATATTTCCATGCGTTTGAAGTGAAATAGAATCGGTAATAAAGAAATTATTACCCTTGGAATTGTGTCATATGACTTTTACGAAACTCATGCGAATTTGTGTATAACCCTCGCTCTCGCTCGGGTAATAAAAAAATTCACACTCGTTTCGTAAAAGTCATATGATACACTTCCTCGGGTAATAATCTCTATGTATGAAACGACCGTATCGTCAAACTTATCTACATTGAAAGTTTGGTGTTTAGAATGTCAAGGAGGTTCGTTACTTCCAATGAATGGAAATTCTTGTTAGATGACAATCTATCGCCGAAAGAAAATATAACAAGACATGGTCAAAACATTTTAAGAGTTTCCTCCAAATGTTATTAACTTACAGCGATTTTAGGCGTGGGTAATATAGCATAAGGGCAAGAGATAGGCTACTGTGTACCGCATAAAATGAAGAAGACTTTAGGTGTCAATGTTTTTACAGTTAAAAAATGTTTGATAGACGTTTCAAAGATGAGCAAGATTGATACAAAGAATTTTGTCAACAGAACAGAATTTGTTCACATATTCCTGTCGCTTGAAGATAGCATAAGACTTAATGTGGATCGATCATTTTGAACCTGAGTCAAAGAAACAGCTAATTCATTTGAAATACCATTATTAACAACATTATTCACTCAATAATCTTTATTTATGATAATGATCGTATCAAAGTCTTATTGATACATCAATGTTTGCTCAGTCAAAAACAAGTGTTACATTTCCAAAAAACATGATGTAAGAACATTTGCCTAGAAAATTTAAGATTACGCTCATCTTTATCAAACGAGTATAATATAAAATACTGACACGCATATATTTCCAGGAGGATGGATTGCCTTGTAATACCTGTTTGGTCTGAAAAAAAAAAAATATATATATATATATATATATATATATATATATATATATATATATATATTGACGATTTTTGTAAATGATGGTTACTTGAAAATGCAATAGCTTTTTTTCCTTTTTAATGCTTATAGATTAACACCAAAGATAAATAAATCATGTCTGCTCAACGTCCTACCAGATTTCCGCTTTGTATTTAATATTTGTGAACACTCGCAGACATTCCATTTACTACACTTTAGGCATATACACTTATTGAAACAACTACTCGTCTAATGTAATTTCGTGGTGGAATATCCAGACCAAATATGTGTTCTGTAGAGTGCGTACTTATATTGATGCTGACAATTCTAAGAACTGTTATTGCATGACTCGTCTAGCTTTGACAGTTCAGAATGCGATCATTGGGAAAGAAACTATTTCACTCCAGTTCATATCAGTTCACATCACTAAAATATTCTCTTGCAACATGACATATAGGAATAGAATATCTGACTTACTTACTTTGCCAAGATTCTCTTTATTGTGATTATGATACTGAAAGTGACAGACGAAGCCATCCATGTTGTAAGCTAAAGTTTAAAGTCTTTGTTCAGATAGATACCTCGTTTCTGAGGCCAGCCTGTACTTAAAAAGTGTAGGCAGAACAGACTGTGCTTCTAATTCGTAGATCAAGTTATAAAT
This sequence comes from Phorcus lineatus, assembly GCA_921293015.1. Taxonomy (NCBI): domain Eukaryota; kingdom Metazoa; phylum Mollusca; class Gastropoda; order Trochida; family Trochidae; genus Phorcus; species Phorcus lineatus. The sequence goes on from OV121081.1 coordinate 54,846,174, forward strand.
TGACTGAAATAGCAGTAATAATCTTCTTTGTTGCCAATATCTAAGTCCATCTTTATCAATGGTTATCATTAACTATCACTTTTGTTTTTAATCTTTAGAAGATTGATTTAGGTGATTAAGTTTACATTTCAGTCAATACAAAACGTAATTGATTTATGGACACAAGGGAAAACAGCTTATTCTTTATACTGAGTATCGTGTAAAGGATTTGCTTTTTTGTTCATGAAGGTGTTCTTGACATTGAAGAGGTCCCTCTATATATAGGGTTTCACATTTATTTCAGCCTAGCCATTTTATCAAACACATGACAATATGACACGGTTTCAAAATACGTTTAACATTCTGTTTGGCAAGCTGCAAAGGTACATTAGTTTAAACTTTGTGTTGGTGTTGTACAGAAGTCTTAACTGTTCATTTAATGATTCTTGATATGATAACATCATTGATTACATTAGAGATTCGTGTCTCCTACAACGTACTCGTTTGACACTTATTCATCGACCCCATCTGTGACATATTCACACATTCAATGTCTCAAAATATGATTTAGAAAGGCGTGTTTAAAAAGTGTTTAATTCATTAAATTTTGATTAAGAAAACGAGACACAGTTGATCAGAGACAAGCCTTCTAGTTTTACAAATGCAACTCTACCACAGTCATATCATTATAGATAAAAGTAGAAACACGCATATTTCTTCTCAGTTGTTCTGTCCACAATAGCAACCTTTACTTCGATGTCGAAGCATGATGTCCACAAAGACGTTTAATGCCAATTACTTATGGTATAACCTAACATATTACCTCAAGAAGAACGAATATGAGAAAGTCTCATCGCAAGAGGGAAAATCTTTCAAACAGAGTTGATCCTTTGTGATTCATCCATGTCTAGACATTCCGAATACATGAATATCTTGATAAACCGAAACACGAATCAATTTAAATGATACCACTTTACTGAATGAATTCTACATAATACTATGAGATCGCTTTCAATATGCCTACACCGAGAACAGTAAACGAAAAAAGCAACCAAAGAGTTTTGATAGTATGACATTAACACTGAAATCAACTTGAAAATAGTTAGAGTTGCTACAAATTATATTAGCACTTTTACTTCTACTTTTACCTTTACCAAAATTGAGTAAGAGACATTAAAGGGTCACGATAATTTTTAAAAAAATAAATTCTTAGAAAACGGTCGTGTTTCATCTACAATTTCAATTGTTAATTCATAAAAACTACCAGGTCTATCTCATTTTTCAAGTCTATAAAATAAAAACAAACGCAGAAATGAGAATTCTGACGTCTGGTTTGGAAAAAGCCTCCAAATATCGGCATTTAATTTGACCCAATACACAAGGAAAGAGACAGGGAAGAGGGGGGGGGTCAATTTTAAAAATTACACAAATGTAGAGTTAAAAGAAAAGTGCACAGAAAAGTGCACATAAACTCTCAGTAGTCACAGGACTCACGGAGTCATCAGTAGCGAGTGTGACCACCCTGGGCATCAATGCAAGCATGTACACGCCTCCTCATTGAAGTCGTCAGGAGTCGGATGACGTCAGCAGGGATCCTGTTCCATATGTTAAACAGACCTTGCTCTAGTTCCTGCAGGTTGTTTGGAGATGGCACCAGCCGTTAAATTGGTGGTCAAGGTGATCCCGAAGATGTTCAATGGAGTTCATATCTGGTGAGTTGGCTAGCCACGGAAAAACAGTGACGTTGGCGTTCTCGAGGTAGTCTCTCACAATTTGGACAGTGTGAGGTTTTGCGTTGTCTTGTTGCAATATCAATCTTCTTGGCTGTTGTTGGATGAATGGAACGACGATATGTCTCAGTACCTCATCGCTGGCCAGCCAGATTTCCTCGCAGAAGAACAAGCGGCGTCGTCATTTGGCCACAAACCCATCCCCACACCATGACTCCTCCGCTTCCATACGGGTGAACCTCTCTAATGCAGTTTTGCGCGAGACGCTCGCCCCTTCGTCGATGAACTCGAACCCTGCCATCGTTCCTGAATAGGCAAAACCTGCTCTCGTCTGTAAACAGCACGCTCTCCCAGTCACGTCGCTGCCACCGGCGTACAGTACGTGTCCATCGTAATCTGCGTCGACGGGTCAAGGCCATTCCACGGAAGAGGTGGTAGGCTCGTATACCAGCCAAACGAAGTCGACGAAGGGTTGTTCTTGTGACGATGATGTGACCGAGTGCCGTCGCCGCAGTTGCTTTCGCCGTTACGAATTTTTGTTTCGGAGGTGAATCTGCCTGATGTAGCGATCTTCGGCCGCAGTTGTTACCCTAGGTCTTCACGATCTGTGTCTGGCCTGTCTGCTGGTAGCTTATTATCAGCCTGCTGATGGTGGTTAAGCTGCAGTTGAAGATTCTTGCCATTTGACGTTGGGAAGCCCCCCTGATGGACATACCGATCGCTTGGTCACGTTGCGCTTGCGTAAGTCTTGGCAAACTTTTGGTGATCTTTATGTTATGCATGTCTGCTCTTTCCAACAAGGGTATTTATGCATCATAATGACAATGCTTCACGTCATAACAAATCATGCTTTAAAAAACTTTTTGCAAATGATTGTGAATGCACAATTCCAGTGGCTGCGTTCGATGCGATGCGTTCGTGTAGAGGAAACGATGCAGTAATAATATCATTTCCTGCTTAGAATCAAACCCGTAGCAGCCGTCTTAATGTTTTCATGAAAATAGTGAAACATTTCTTTTGTCAGGGAGTTAAGATAAACAGAATGTACTTGAACTTTGGGGAGTCATTCGGTAACATTTCTTATTCAAATACAACTTCTATTTGTGTTGGTATTGTAAATAAAAGCATAAGAATTTCCGAGTCCCATTTAAATAGATAATAACATTAATAATATACTTGCCAGACACATTGAGTAGACCAATAATTCCTCTTGCCTTTTATGATATCATTTTATAAATGTATTTGAGAATCGAGTAAGCGCTATTATCCTAATCAGTCGAGTACAGGGGTAAGGGTACTTCAAAGACTAAGCCACTAGTCATATTTAAATCATATATTTACCTAGTCTAGACAGTATCAGTGAGATTAAGGGAATGCTGAAGACCAAGAATATGGTTCATTATAGTATTATGTGTCTGAATATGATAAATGTGAAGTGCAGTTTTGATGAATGAGTGAACAATCTTATCTTTCTGGAGCATCCACTATAGATTAGTAAAGTCTCCTTCAGGAGCCGTAGTTAAAAAAACAACCCATATATGAATGACATCCAAAACAGTCTTAGAATAAATAATGTTTGTAAATGTTTGGATAATTCTAGCACTTACATGAGTATACAAAAATATTGTATTGGAATTGTATCATCGACCGAAAGCACATTGAAATTTTATTTATTTTCAAGGATGATTGTTACTACCAACGAAGTGAATTTCTTGTTAAAAATATCTATCTCTAAAGGAAATTCAAAAAGATTTCAAAAACAATTTGATAGATTGAGCATGGTGAATAGAGCATAGAAGATGACCCTCGGTCAAGGCATCTCATAAGATGTACCAGGAATGAAACTGTCGACACTGTCTAATGAAGAAGATAATTGAGACATCAGACATCAGTGTTTCGTCAGTTCAAAACATGTTGATAGATGCTTCACAGACGGGCAAGATGAGCAGAGAGACTTTTGATAGCTGAAAACAAAGAAGATTAACAGTTCTAAGACATAACTAGGTTTCTTCTAGGCAAATCGATATTCAGATTATAGCACAGGACGAAATATGATCCATCATTTTGAACTTGAGAGAGAGAGAGCATACAAAGAAAGCGCTATTCGTAAGTCAACACTCCTTATTTGTGATAATATCATATGTTCATCAAAGACTTATCAGATTATCAATGTTTACATTCAAGACATGTATTATAATTTTCTGCCGACAGGTAACACGTTGTAATGAACTTTGTCTAGAAATTTTTGCTAAAAGTATGCTATTCCCTAGCTAGAAATATGTGCACTGTTTATGAATCAGCAATACATTTAAAGTATGTAGAGAATGACCTTTTTTATTTATGAAGAATCAGTTGATTATATTTGAAACATTGAGACATTCATGATGCCTTATCTATTCAAATCACCACAGTAGTGCTTTACATAACAACATATCGTATCTGTGTTAATTATGAAGTTGATGATGCATTAATTCATTAAATAGAAAGTTTAACAATTAACTGCCTCATTCATCGATTTATTTTTATGATTTGATGTCAAAATCACAAATCTCTTTGTAACTTATTTTCTAATCATAGATTCCATTGATTTACAGGATAAGCCGTCTTACTATGTGAGAGACTGCTGAGGGGCATCAATCAGTAGAGCGTTTGGAAATCAATATGGAATCTGGCAATAGGAGATCAAGATGCCATTTGCCTTTATCACAATCTGCACTTAACCTTTTGTTTTTCGTGTCCATGCACTTATTATATATTATTGGTAGGTTATTCAAGGTTAGTAGATTAGTCATTCAAAAAGCAATTTCATGTTAAATGGTTATATATATGAACAAGAAATGCTTATGCAACATTATGAGAATATAGCATAGCAGCTCCATAAATATAAGATCGAAATTCAGACACAGACATTGCCGTAGTGATATTCAGTGAGTTCCTCAATAATTGACTGTTTGCTGTGAACAAATGCTGTTACTGTTTATTTACGAAGCTCATTGATTTCATATTCAGTTAGTGCCTATTACATCCGGTCTTTTAGAGATACAATATGAAAATATGAATATTGATTTCTATAGATAAGGTTTCAAGTATTATAGAGTGCCATGTAACAAGAGCCTTTTATTCAGATAATGAATAATGGGAGACAATTTGACAGTTTGAAGCATATGTATAGACAATCAGTGTATAAGTCATTATATCACGTTGTTGTAAGGAAGTCCTCAAAGTTGCATAACATACACATGTTTTGAAAATTATCATTCGAGGCTTGAAAGGTAAAAAGGAAATCCTTATGACTTATTGTTAAAACACTTCTTGCAATCAGCTGTTTGAGTGGCATTCTAGAAGTTGTTGTCAGTATAAGGAAGACAGGGATTTCTATGGATTATCAACTTCTTTGTCGTACTGATAGCGACGTTTCGGTATAGCTTCTTTTATGTCGCTATCAGTACAATAAAGAAGTTGATAATCAATAAAATTTCTTGTCTTTCTTACTTCTTGCAATGCTTTAAGCGGAATCAATGTAGATTGCAGAAGTTACCGACATTCACAAAAACAAAATAAATTGTAGCGACTTCATAGTTTTTTCTACTTCACCTTGTTTACAAAGAATATAAAAACATTTTGCCCATTGGCATAAGCAAAACTAGAAGCTAGCAAAACTATTGAATTCTATTTCACGATGACTAACATCAAATATCTGTAACTGGATAGATCGCAGTATGAAAACCAAAGAAAAGTAAACATTGGCTGTGAATGTAAATCACGACAAGCTGGCGTTTGGGATTCTTTTAAAAGTTATAATCGTAAGAAGCAGATGCAGATCTTGTGGTATGAACGCGAACGTTCTTGTTGACAATCCTATTATCTTTCTAGCTATGGCTACATTACAAAAGATATTTGTTTTATTGAAAGATTGTTGTATAATAATGCAACGGCTTCATGTCTGTCTAATGTTAATACATTCAAGTTAATTTACAAGCATTATGTCTGCCAAACGTCCTATCAGATTGCCACTATGTAGTTTATAATATGAACACTCTCAGACATTGCCATTACTGATTATAATGGTTAACATTAGGTACATATATAAGAAACTCCGTCTGATGTTTATTATATATATATATATATATATATATATATATATATATATATATATATATATGAATATCCACTCAACGCATGTTTTCTGTACATTCCATACTTATATTGTTGCTCAATGTAACACAAACTGAAATTCAGTTTTAATCTAACTGTGTACCATTGCCATGACTTCCCTGTAGCTAATACACTATTGATATTGTGATTCTGTTTCAGAAACCCTAGTTTCATAAACCAAATGTATGAAGGACAATGTAAGTATAGGATTGTGGAAAATAAAGCAAGGTAGGTAAATACCAGAGAAATACACTTCGCGCAGTCATTACGCATAGAAATAACTTATCCAATATGGCAATCAAACAAGATAAATCTATGCAAACAACATCTGCTTGCGTAACAAAGAAGAATTGAAGAGAGTATCAACACTTCAAGAAGATTGGCACTAACACGACACATCTGGGTCGCCAATCAATATTCAAATGATAACATCAGATGAAGCATAGAACCATAATTTTGAACCTGAGGAAAAGAAACAAGAGCATACAATGGAAACAGTACCAGTCAGTCAAAAACACCTCATATTTATCGAAGTCTTATTGATATATCAAGTATTAATTAAAACACCTTGTGATACATTGTCTGCTGAAAGCAACAATGATATAAGTAAGTTTATGTAGAAATTGGAAAATAATGCCTTTCCCTAACGACAACTTTTTACACGATTTGACATCGGCAAGTCAAATCAAGTACAGATGTAAGATATAGAGTAATCTTAATAGAATTTGACATTTGTTCTGTATAAGAAAACAGCCTTGTGTTTGAGACATTTGTGTAAATTTTTGGTCATTTTATTGCTTTACATAACAAAATAGATTTGGTCATCAAGATGTTGATTAGGCATTAGACTGTTCCATTATCAAATAGATGGTTTTTAATATTGAATATTATTTATCTATTTCTGATTCATTTTAAATCATCAGTCTCTTTGTTTATTTTCTTATTACAGAAGCCATTTATACTTTGAAGTATAATCCTTCTCACTCTGTGAGAGACTGCTTAAGGGCATCCACAAGTGAAGTGCATTAGAAAATCGATGGGATTACGATGGGAGGAGGTCAAGGTAACCTTTGTCTTAATTACAATATGCATTACATCTTCTGCTTGCTGCCATGCGCTATATTTTACACACTCGGCTGGTGGATGAGCAAAGGATATGTTATTCGAAAGGCAAATTGATGTAACATGATGTACTGCATAATCGAGCAATGGCTGTGAATGTAGATAAACGGAATTCCAACAAATTCAAATGCTAACTGCAGAAACCTCTGCATGATGTACATATTTTGAAATACAAACAAAATTGTGATAACTCATAGATGAACATGCATACTTAGACAAATAGTGCCAATATATGTACATGTTAGGTTTCCAAGACTATCATCAATGCCAATGTTTTCCTTTTAATAGGAATCCTTGCCCATCCTTTCTTATCTGTTAATATACATGTACCTGAACATAAATACTTAAATTATATTACACAAAAATTATATTTCCATTTGTCAATAAATAAAACATTGAAGTGCTATTCAATTGGCAACATAAGGAGAATTTTGCATAGCAGCTGCATGTAGCATGTGCTAGAGTTTCAGACAGAAGCATACACATATTGCTATTCACTGAACTCTTCATAATTGACGAGACAAGTAGAGGTATACAAATACTGTTTCTTATAATTTATTGAGTACTTTGAATTAATATTATCGGTTAGTGTGTAGTACAACCGATCTTTCAAAGGCAACACATGAACATATGAATATTGGCTTCTATATTTTGTTTCCAGGATGACAAGATTTCTTGTAACAAAAGGGAGTTTTCCTTACAAAAAAAATACAAAGTGGTTTAAATAAAAACATTCGAGGTTTCTCAAAGTTTGAAATAAAGGTACAACCTACCAAAGACGTGATTTTAGTGGAAAATTCGAAAGAATAACTTGTGGTAAGATGCTTATTGAAAGGAATGAAACGTTTCCACATCCAAGAATTGATCAAAACAGATGCACAGAGAGCTCCAATTTTGACAAACCATCAATTCATAGATATTTGTCTGCCTACTCTTGCATTTTGTTTACAAAGAAAGGAAGGTGTAAATACATATATGGTAGCAAGATGACTTCTTTTTCAAAATGACTAAATCAAATTATTTAAATGGATACATCATAGTATTAAAAATCAAGTAAATGTATTACATTGAATGTACATTGCAAACACCCATAGGCAAGTTTTTGGACGCAAATATAGACTAATTGACATCAAAAAGAACGTATTGGTAAATAAACCCATAGCTATAAGTATTTCTATAGTTGACAACCCTAACATCTTCTCAACAATCGTTTACATCACAACTGAAAAACGATTTTTCTTGAATTATAGTCATGTGAAAACACATTTTCAGGCCTGTGTAATGAACAAAGCAACATCATCGTATGTCTGCTCAACATTGTAACCCATTTCTGCCATGTATTTGATAATGTGAGCACTCTCAGACATCCCCATTCCATAGAAATAATGGCTAACATTACGTTCATACAGATGTTGAAAGTAGTGCTTCCTTTGTCAAATGCACTTTCTTTGAGGGAGGTTTCAGACAAATTTTATATGTTCTGTTGATTGCATACTTATATTGATCTATAAATTCAAAGATCAGTTGTTACGGTTTTAACAATTCAGACTTTAATCAACTAATCTAACGAAAAAGAAATAAACCAGATCATTGCTTGAAGTGACTATCGACTACGGCATCCAGTCCGCCATTTTCTTTTGAGGAAAATGACATGAAAATAAGGAGCTGTACTTTTGCAAATTTTACAACATTCAACATAAACTTCAAACTTCTTCACACGCCGATGAATGGCTTCCTATCTCATTTTTGTCTTATTTTACCGAGTGTGCGCTCCCATTTATCAAGTAGTTAAGTCTAAATCAAACAAAATGAAACCAACAAGAACATGTTTCAACTGAGATATTTTATATCCTGCATTAATAGCATAAGGGTATAAACTGGAATGCCCGCTTGAATTTCGTTTCCACAAAAAATACCCAGACAGGACTGTCATTTTAACATTTGATAGAGACTTATTCACCTGCAACATGATGAATATGACAATCTGAAGGTGACAAGCCATCTTTGTTGTAACCTCATGTTCAGTCACTTAAAGCGTATAAATATTTGGTCCAAGGCATTTTTTCGTGCCATATACGGGTAAATTAGGCAAAACAGAATATACTACATGCACTAAGACTTTTATATCATATATCCTACACGTGATTCTGTAAGAAATTAACAAAGTCTCAAATGACAGGAAAAGATCTATACAACCTCACGAGGAGGAACATATTTTTCTGCTCCAGTATACTTTAATACCTCTATTGTTAAAATTTTCAACAGTAGTTTGCAAACAAATATTTAGAAACACAGCGTCACCTAGCTAATGAAATATTAAATAAACTTATTTTCGATTAAATTGAAAAATTGTAATTGATAGAATCTATCATATTTTCACGCATTTTGTTACTTAACAAAAGATATGAGCAATTTGTGAATTGGTTTGCTTTCTCCGATTTATACATATACTGATAATGGTGGGAAATGGTATTAAAAGATTACATGCATATATGTCTGACAACAAGATCCTTATATTTATCAACCTTGACAATAACAATGATTATGATCAGACCATTCAAGACACTCTTGAGTATTTATCCTCTCGCCATAGCGGCAGTCACCCATTAAAACACAAGTCAAAAGATAGTATTGTCTGTAGGAAACTATTTGATAACTCGTTCGTTTCCCCTTTTAAACAATTCTCCAATAATTATGAATAGCCACTATAACTAATTGTGTGGAATGAGACCTTGTATATCCGTGGCAGCTATTCATAAAATGTCCTGGGAATTGAAAAGAATACGGCTGAACACAACTTATCTATGGCATTTATAACAGCATTTACCTTGATCTGTTTGCCTCTCTTGCATGTGAGCATGACTAAATATAATGACTTTCAGTTGTCGTGCCCTATTCATGATCTGTAGAATATTTGAAAGTAATTAAATAGTGAAAAATGCAAAAACATCCGGGCATCTTATTAGTCCTATTATACAATCACTCTCAAAATTCTATAATGTATGTATAAAACCTAATCCATTAAAAATCCATTTTGAACTGAAATTTTGTACCCATATGTTTCGGAATATGGGTCAGTGTGTCAATCCTTCAAACTTTTTGATTATCAACCCAAGGCGATATATGCTAATGATTGTCTGAACCAATCATCTCAGTCTGTAACTTCAACAATGGTAAATTAATACGTTTTTGTTGTAAACGTTTTTTTAGCATTACTTCAAATGAATTAAGTTTGCTCAATGTAAATTCAATCTACAAAGAGAAATCATATAATCAAAATGTTTGATGAGGGGATCAACTCAGATCTAACTCGTGTATATATATAAGTGATATCTTTTCGCGATTTTAGATAATAAAAACAGTGGCAAATTTGAAATTGTCTTTTGGATAACGTTTTACCATGTTATATGGCACCTACTTGATCGTCATATGCAGACACTTAATATACTTATGATATTCAAATAACACTCAATTTGACGTATTGATTTAATAACTAATTACCGATTTAATTTTAAAAAAAAGAATTTCTTAACCCTTTTTGGATATTTAAAAAGAAAGATTCATGCTCCAGAATGCAATGCTGTTATTGCTAGAAATCAAAAGATCCACATATACAAATCACCTAATTGGTCTTTGCAGCATCTGTAAGTACTTTATATGTTAAATAACATGATGTCAAACTTCTTCATAACGACAGGCACAGTAATTTGTATGCTCTATAGTTCATATTTACACAATATCTATCTTTAGTATTCCTCTGCCCATACAATAAGATCTTTTCTTCCTGATTCTATTCAAAGTATGGTACAACTACGATCCTGACTCTCTTAGTAGGTAAAATACCATTTGTCAAACTTGTATTTGGGTAATGTTTATCTATGACATATTATTCAGATTGCTTGAATCTAGTTGATATACGTCTTCTAAGACCAAATATTAGGCTTTCTTAGCTGATCAATACAAGTCTAGCTCCAGGCTCCAGACATTCATGCCAGAGTGTAATTGATTAGACACACATAAGTCTGAACATAAAACCTGAGTAAATAATCTAGTGGATTGATTCGTCAATATCTGCAGGAAAATAATTTGCCTTTGATAGCATTTTGTCGTTTCATCTGCGAAAGGTACGTACGTACTTGTAGCAGTCATGACGTTTAACAAAACCCTAATTGGAATGTCACGATGATCATACTCAGCATATCCAAAACAAAATAATCTATACGACGAAGTATTTTGAAAATGTTATGCTTTGGCGAACCGTCAGTCACTTTGACTATTAGTCAATAGAAGAAGGATAAGTACATTAGGAAATCCTATATGTTGTAAAATAAGCCGCTAGAAGTTATGTCTTTAAATGTCATACTCACCATGCACCTGTTTGTTTTATATATTTCGATATCATTTGTAGCATTTTTCATTTGTATATATTTTTGGTATATGATTGTATATTACAAATGGTTTGTATATTGCATATATGTATTACATGTATGCTCATATGCCGCTGCTTGCGGCCTCAATGGAGGTAAAATTCAGATCAGTTCAGTCATTCTGATACTAATAAAAAAATATCCTACATATAACAAAAGGGGTTGATTTTACAACTGCTGAAAGAATGGTTCCACAATCACCTCGCATTGATTGGGTTAGGATTTGTTGATGTAAACTCATTAAATTTCAGTTCAAATTATTTCGTGACTAATAAGGAAAATTTTATTTTAAAAAATTCGGAAAATCGTGTTCATACTATTGTAAAAGTAAAAGTGTTAAAATGATTAAAATCCTACAAGGACACTTGGTGCCATAAGTTTAATCTTTCTTCAGAATTCCTGAACTGATTGTAGTTATAATAAAAGTTCAAAAACTATATGAAAAGCTGCATTTTATATTTTGAAAAGTCCTTCGAAAATGTTTTGCTAAGTAAAACATATCTAAACACATCATGTTGGTTTCAAGAGATTAAGAACATATCAGAGCCATGTTTCAATATCATTTGTATTTGTCTAAGAGGCTCAAATAAACAAACCATGTACTATGCTATTTTTCAAAGCCCTCCTGCCAGCAGACTGTCTAGACTATCTGCATGTACATGCATTAAGGATTATGTTCTTCTTAAAACAAGTATAATTGTGATAGATCTGCTGGGGTAACGTAGCATAATCCACTTGTGTCTGAAATCTGTGTCGAGACTCATCCCTAGGATCAATGCAATGGGATGATTCGTAATTATCCTAATGGATTCTCCTGATGGACATATGTAAGAAACATTGACAGATTTGTGTCTCCTTGGAGTTGTTTAAGTCATACAAAACCAACCTTATGCCATTATATGCAAATCAACGTCACCTTAGCAATTTCTCAATTCTATTATGTTCGAGATGAGGGCATATATAAACAACTAAATGGAGAAGTAAGGTTTGGAGGGTAAAGCTATTTCTTAAGGATACGTTTTCTTTTAGTGCATTGTAGATTGTATTAAATGAAGAACTTTATATACGTTAGGTGTCTTCTTTATCATTGTCCTTTGCTTCATTACTGAAGAAAAGTAATTATATATATAATTTGGCAGGATTTTCGCATGTTTGGATTTTCAAGAGGTCGGAAATGACAATTTATTTTTATCGGTACTTAAGCAACGTCTTCAGGATATGTCTGCACAAGAATGGTCTATGTCCATACACAATTCTAAATATATTAATTACTACTCAACGCATAAATCTTTACTTGTGCCAGAATTTTATATTTTGAACTTGAAAGAAAAGGCGTTGATACGGACATTGTGTAAATTTCGAATTGGTTTCCATGATTTTAAAGTTAATGCTTTACGTAAAAATAAGGAAATTCCTAGCAATTTCTGTGAATATATATGTAAACATTGTAATTCTGGAAACATTGAAGACGAATTCCATGTACTATGTGAATGTTCAAAGTACTCTCATCTTCGAGATAAATATTTAGCATTTGTATCTTTTCCTGTGAGAGATAAACAAATATTGTCGAGTCTTCTAAATTAAAAAAATATCGATGTTATCAAAGCTATAGCAATGTATTTAAAACATGTTTTCTATTATCGAACTGTTGTTACCACATGAAAACCAAATGTTATCTGCATTTGTACTTGTACTATAGGCCTAATGGCCCTAAATACTGAATAAACTGAATCTGAATCTGAAAAGTAATTATAATATTATGATCAAGTAATAATCAAACAACCATATATACTTTTAAAAACACGTAAACAATCATTAAGTAAACGGCATACATAATAATCAAGAAAAACGATTTATGAATCTTAAAAAGGAATAAAATAATATATTACCATAATGTTTCATTTCATGAAAGAGACCATGCACTCATGCCATCAAAAATGTCGTTTCCATTGGAAAATCACCATGAGACTCGGGTTTTTATCTTCAGCATTTTCAGCAACAGATTTGATTAATATTATATCCATTTGTTGAAGTAAACTTTCAATATTGTTAAAAATATTTCTGACTTCTCCATCTACGTACGGAGGCCATATTAATGTCACTATGAAAAAAGTAAACTGTCTCTTAACAAAATTATGATTGATGAAAAACGTTTTGCAACTGTCTTGTTTATATATATTCAACGTACAGCTAAATAGATTATCGAGAAAGTGTCCATTCTTGCAGATAAAGGTTATTTAAAACATATTTCATTAAGAATGACGAAAACTGAACGAAATGTTTTATATAGTTTGTTGTCAGGTTAAATTCTCCAACACAACCTTTAAAACAGTTAAGAGAGTTATGATTACATGAATAGAATTGTGAAGGGAAGATCCTTTTCTTGATCAACCTTCGCAACAACATAATTCATGATCAGACCACTCAAGACCCTGTTCTTGATTCTAGGGTTGAACTCAGTTGTAAATGACCAAACATTTTTGATTAAATGAAACATAAACACATGTTACCTCTCAATACTTATTAACCATTAGCTCACTGAATCTTATTTTGAAACTGAATCCACTGTAGACGCAAAAATTATTCATATCAAAGCCACACAAAGACACATCACTAGTAAAATATTCTATAAATATATCCACCAAAGGCTTATTACAAATCCTCTGTACTTTATTTTCCCGTGATAAACTGTCAGATAATGATTCTATTATAAAACACATTTACGTTTTCTGAAACATAATCTTCTTTCCTTTTAGTCAACTTTAACTAATAACAAATATGGATTGCATAACCTTTGTCCGTGAGTATATTTGTAATTAAATATAATATAATCAAGTTATACATAATTATTACATATAATCCATGGTAAAAGAATGGTCTATTGATGTTCTATATCGGTTTCAAAGATGTCAAGAGATATCATCCAATAATGGTCCAAATTCGATAGCAAGACCAATGACATTCTTACTTCAACAAAATGTATTTCGTTAACCATATTTATTTCGTTAACCATATCCTACCTCTACCAAAATACTGTTGGTCAGTGTCACCACCTAAAGATAAATAAATTCGACAAATGCAGAGGAAATCTCTGCATTAGGTACATATTTTAGAATGCAAACAAATTATTATCAACATTGTGATAACTATAAAATTGGCAAGTTACTCTAGACAGATAATACACATTGTACTCATCACCATGCAAACATTTCCCCATAAATATATGTAACTTTGACCTTCACATTTAATGTGTTACATGAACATTAACTAATATCGCCTTACAAAGGAATGTTATTTTCCTTTATCAATAAATGAAACAACGAATCTCTATTCGATTTGCAACAACAGGAGAATGTAACATAGTAGTTGCATTAAGAAATAGATAAGAGTTATATGGATATTCAGCGAGTTCCTAAATAATTGACGAGGCAAGAGGCAGTCTATACATATACCGTTCCTGTTTGTTTACTGAGAACATTGATTTCTTACCTAATTAGTGTGTAGTACAGCCGATATAAATAAAGACATTTTATAGACATATTAATTTCTATTTCCAGGATGATGGTTTTCTTGTATGAAGACTCTTTGATTCTAATAAGAAATTGTCGGAAACATTTTGATTGTTAGATAAGCTATAAAGTATATACACCACAGACTAACTTTAATCTTTAACCATGATATCAATTGTTGTAACTAAACTTCTCTATAATCTGCAAAAAAAGTGTTTTGAATAATATCATTTGAGGTATGTCATTGATTGAAATGAAAGGTTCAAATAACCATCACTGTGATAAATCTAGTAAGGAAAGTCAAAGGAAAGAAACTTATTACAATGAATGAAAAGTATCAAGAAAAATGGATTGTGCACAATTTTACCAACCATGAAGTTATACGTATTTTTCTACCTTACCCCGCATTTTATTTTAAAGAATGCATCATGCGTCGTTCCATCAAATGTCATCTAAACGACTTGATTCTTGATTCACATTGACTTACATCAATTGTTTGTAAATGGATATAATGCAAAATGAGAGTAAAGAGATGTTATCATAACAGTTGATTGTACATAACAAACAGCTATGTTTCGGAGGCAGATTTAGACTTTGTGGCATGACCAAGAAATGTTTGTTCAAACATTCGGTTGAGTATATCTATATGTTAAAAAACTTATATCGTTCGAGGTAAGTCATATATCACATCTGACAAATTAATTTGTTGAATTATAGTAACATACAACAGCTTTATGCCTGTAAAGCGCTTATAGAAAATCGTTTCATGTCTGCTCAACATCCCAGCCCATTTCCGCCATGTATTTGTTAATGTGAGCACTCTCAGACATCCCATTACATACATATAATGGGTAACATTAGGATTTTACATATGTTGAAAGTAGTGTTTCCTCTGTCTAATGTACTGTTTGGCGTAATACCCAGACAAAATATATGTTTTGTTAGCTGAGTACTTACATTGTTGCTGTAATTTCAAATACCAGTCTTTGTATGACGTCTTTAATTTTTCACAATTCAGACTTCGCTCAAATGCCTAAACCGAACAGAAAAAAATCTAGACAAGCTACACAAATTGCCCAATATTAATGAGTATTAATGAGAACAATTCATCTACAATATGATAGCTATTTGCAACCTATCTTACGTAGTGATTGGCCAATGATTGTGTAACCTAAACAGAATGCAGTGCGCTGAAGACGATGAAAACTTCAATGTTGTAACAATGTTCAATGTCTTTAGATAGATAGATATCGACTTTGACGTAGAGTATACGCAAAAGAGACTTTGCTTCACTTGTCACTTAACATTAAATATCACTTAGTCAAAACTCGACTGTTGTATCTAAAATAGCTCCTTTGTTAACAGCATGTAAATCCGACTTTATCAAAGGTAGTAATAACATAACATCTTGCTGTTACATAAAGCTGCTATTATTACACGCTATGTCCCTTTCTCATACTGAATACAGGTTGCTCAACAATTTACAAGAGAAAGAAGTAACACATAAGGTTTAATAATTGAAAAGTCACGTATACAGATTCAAAAAGGTCGTATTGGAGAAGCAAAGATCTGATTCGGAAACGTTCACCACAGAAAAAGTACATTTCACCACTTAGGTTTCACGATATCTTACCGGGGGTAACAAAGTGATTTAAAAAGATAATAACGAAAGTGAAATGTATCTTGACGCCAGATTTATCATATCATCTATTTAAAGCATGCCCACTGATGACCACTGTGATTAGCAGGGCTTAATTGCAGTTGAAAGTTGTAAAAGTCTTCAGAGTTTGTTTGAACAAAATGAATAGAACCCATAATGAAAAGGGGAATCTCTAGAATACCTAATGACAAATGTCGCATACTTTTATCGTAGCTTAAGTGAAGTAGACTTCATAATTAGGTTCTTTATATGATGATCCAATTCGGTCGTTTATATTTTCAGAAATTGTACTTTACAGTTTAATGTGTAATGTAAGATAAAGCTATCAGAGACTTAATGTCATTAAGTCTTCTAGAGAACTGGACATGCTGAATGTCTTCTTTGTGGCAAATTAAAATAGATCAACGATCCCATTTAAATAAATGAGGCAAAAGAAAGCGGTAAAGTTATTTATATATCTTAATTAAAAAGCGGCATCCTTGATAAAATATCATGATATTAGTAATGACTTAAAACAAAAATTCTAATTCTATATGGAACATTAAATGGTTTGTGCACTAATCAGACCTATGTTTAAAAATACAAAGGCTATCTCAAGTAAATATAAATATATAATTTGCTAAAGCCCTCCCTGATAGCAAACCATTTAGACTAACTGCATGAGAGACGATTATTCTTCATTTAAGTACAGTTAAGACCAATCAAAGATGCTGCGGCTGTCTCCTGGGATCTGTATGAGACATAGAATTCATCCTAATGCCATTACTTGTAGCAACACCGTCTTCTTAATAGTTTTACAATTTCATACTGTTTCGTTCGAGACGAGGGCATTGCGAGCCAAACACCTCAAGTAAATGTTCTTCTCTGAAAGTAGAAGGGAAACTCTTGAAGCAACCTTTAAATGTATCATAGATTACTTGAAAAATATTGAATAAATAACAGTGTATCTATTTATTGTATTTGTATTCATTGACTTCACTTTAAGATAGCGAAGAAAAAACTATTTTAACAGTATTTTTTAAAATACATGAAATTGTTAAGTAGTTAAAAGTTATAAACTCAATGATTTACATTATATCATGAACATGGATTTGTGAAAGGAAGGAAAACAATAAAACCAATGTTAAGTTCAGCAAATGGACCTGCACCTATGTACCGTCATCAAAATGTCATTTTATGTCAAAGGGTTAATCATATTTTGTTTTTTTTATGAAATTGCAGTTCTCATTTTCAGCATATTTTCCAATGAATCAGATAAATATGTTACCAATAAAGGCAAAATAAACATCATATATATATATATATACTGAAGACCCTTAGGCTCAGTGGAATACCTTCAGATCTTTTTTCGTTAATTTTAGTCATTATAGATATTCTGCAAATGGTTTCAGATTCCTTGCTCACAATTTTAAGGTTTTGGTTCGAAAAAGTACGTTTTAAGACATAATTGAAATGTTTGATAGACATAGAACTGAGAAATCAAAATGTTCGTCGATTATTTATAATATTGACAATGGTTGATTTAAATCTTTACAAATTGCTTGACATGTTTAAACAGTCACAACAAATAGACGTCTCTTGAAATAAAATCTAATAAAACTGACCTCCTGCGAATGTGTGTAATAAGACTTTTATTTAACAAAACATAAATGATACAGTCCAATAAAAGAAATCCACATATACAAGGTACCTAACCGTGTTTATGCAGGATCTTATTTATAAGTATTACAAATTGGATTAAACTGATGCCAACCTTCAATTTTTTGGTCTTTATTTCCTCTGAATAGGATATCTATGTTGAGTCTTCCTCCGCCCATAAAAGACGTATGGCTTTTTTTCCGATTCTTTTGACGTAACAGTACAAAAACGACCCTTATTCTCTTAGTAGGTAAAATACCATTCCACATTCAAATTGCTTATGGCTACAGTCTATCTGAAACACCTAACCAGACTGTCTAGATCTAGATAATATACTTTTCTTGTATGACCACAAATTAGGATAGAGCTGATCAATACGAACTAGCTCTAGGCTCCAGACATTCTTACTAGAGTGTAATGGTCTCAACACATAAGTTTGTGATTGTAAACATTGTGACTGTGTAAATATGTAATAGGATTGATTTGCCGTACTTTCCAGTGAAGATGATTTGTTGATATTGCTTTATACATGGTAGCAGTCATGGAGTGAGTAAAATCCCTTTTTCGGTGAGAAATAACAATATTACTCATCATTAAAAAAAACCCCAAATGATATAAAAATGAGATAAAGACAATAATTCCATAATTTGTCAAACCATTTTTCAATTTGTCTTTCTGATACCTTTTGTCAACTGGCGAATGATTGGTTCACCAATCATTGTGCATTCATGTGGTTATGAGGAGTATGATGTATCCTGAATTAGTTTCAGTTAAATATAAACGGTAAATAAAAATGATGATTATATTCTAAACCATTTTGAACAACTTGGCCATAACATTGTAGAAAGGAGTACTTAAACATTCATCATATGGGATTATACATTATTAGACCCTAAAGGTACTCTATGCCATCTACCTTCAGAACGCCCATTTTGAAAGCGACAATAAAAGTTTATAAACTAGTTGAGAAGCTGTAATGTTTACTTTGAAAAATCCCTCGGAAATCCATCACAATTAAAATAGTCTATCTATATAACTAAAATAGCATCTTACTATATATCATTTATATTTCTTAAAATTCAGAAAATTTCAGAGCCATGTTGAAGGTT
The DNA here is from genome assembly GCA_921293015.1 of Phorcus lineatus. Classification (NCBI taxonomy): domain Eukaryota; kingdom Metazoa; phylum Mollusca; class Gastropoda; order Trochida; family Trochidae; genus Phorcus; species Phorcus lineatus. Next base: position 54,865,503 of record OV121081.1, read on the forward strand.
ATCTTTATTGCACCAATATGCCCAGTTAAACATAAATCGTAACATGCTGTTTTCAAAACAACCTCTGACCGTCTAGACTATCTGAAACCTTCAATGACTATTGTTATTCTCAAAAACAATTATAATTGAAGTAAATCGGTTCAGGAAGTGTAACATAATCTATTCGTTTGTGTGACTCTTTTTGTGTCGAGACTCATTGCTAAGATCTCTGCAATGGGATAACGTATACTCATGCTAGTGAATTCTTCTGATGCACCGGCTTAGAGCGACTGAGAGATGTGTACGTCACCCTAAACAAATCCTTATGCTACCATATGCAACAGCAGTGTTTCAGAAGTAATTTCACAATTTCCTCTTGTTCGAGACGAGGTTATAACATCAACAACGAATCCAGAAGTTCTCGGTGAGTAAAGAGACACTTATGAAGCTATCTTCTAATTCATTATGGAATGCATAAAATGATTGATGAAGACAATTGTATCCGTAAGAGGATGTTTTATACATTACGTTATCTTCTTGATTCTGAAACAATGTAATTGTAATATCAAGAATTGCCAATGATCAAATATCCATTTTTTTTCAAAACGGAAACTGTTACGTAAGGTAAACAGTTCTAAACGGCTAACATAACCATAAAGAACTATGTTCTATGAGTGTTAAGCTAAGGAAAAAATAAAACCAGCGTCAGATTGCATCTCGTCAAACAAACGCTGCATCATCCATGTCATCAAAATGCATGACCTGTAACAAGGCAACTATTATTTAATGTGGTTGGACTTTTTATTTTCGGCCTGTTATTCATTCAAAATGGATCAATAAATTATCAATTCATGTTGATTAAACTTTGAATGTTCTTACGTAAGAAATATTTGTTGCTCTAAACCAATTCTATTGAACGCATAAAATGTCTCCTAGATTCAATAAATAAGGATTTATAAATGCAGATTTGCACTTCTTTATGAATTCAAGAAATATAAAGCATACAGCTCGATCGACGATTATTCCATTATTGAAATAAAGTTTTATATGAAACATATTTCATTGAGAATGATAAAAATTTAAAGAAAACGTCGTATAGTGATTATTGTCAATTTATTTCATATAAAACAAAAAACATACCTTACTTTACTGCAGTTAAGACATAGATATTTGATGATTAGTCTGATTTCTCGCATATCTGCACACTCAGAAAGTAATCGAAACGGTATGCAGTGAAGAATATATGTCTGGGGGAAGAGCCTTGTGCTGATCAACCTTTGCAACTAGATTAATCCTTATATGACAAGTCAAGACACTTTGCTTGCTTTGAGGATGGAATCCGTACGGGCGTTAAATGGCCAGACAGTTTGGATTAGACACAATGATTTTATATCTCTGCATGTAGTTATCAGTGTCTCATTGTATTCTGAATTTGGATTAGAGTCCAATCTTGCTATAACGACAACCAGTAGTACAGTCAGACTAAAATCATAGATTACCTTGTTATTGGAAACATTTAACGTTCAATAATTACCTTTATTTGCATTTGAATAATTTAAGACTTTAGTATTGTCAAGTTGCATGTTGTTTCTGTTCATATATGCTTCCAACCACAGATTTTATTACAACAGGAAGTTGTAGTAGGACATCATTAACAGGAAGTTGTAGTAGGACATCAACAGCAGGAAGTTGTAGTTGGACATCAACTGCAGGAAGTTGTAGTAGGACATCATTAACAGGACGTTGTAGTAGGACATCATTAACAGGAAGTTGTAGTAGGACATCAACAGCAGGAAGTTGTAGTAGGACATCATTAACAGGAAGTTGTAGTAGGACATCAACAGCAGGAAGTTGTAGTAGGACATCATTAACAGGAAGTTGTAGTAGGACATCATTAACAGGAAGTTGTAGTAGGACATGATCAGTAGACGTTAAGCGAGCAGTCTAAAGTTTCTTTTATTCTTGTATTGGGGCTGATGGACGAAAAGTGCCAGCCATTACAGTAAGCGTTAACGTTGGTCAAGCATGAGCAACTTTCGGCTTTTGTGCAGCAAAGAACCACTGTGTACTTGTGTTCTTGACACTGAACAATTTCCTACAAACCTGTGCGTATGTGACAGTACTTTGTAAATGAAATTTCGAGAACATTGGCGATTCTAATGAGGCTTTCAGTTACCCATACTGTGTCCATTTACAAATAATACCTACCTATGAACCTTTTTTTCTTTTACAATTTTGGTCCTTTTTTAAACATAATGACAAACTTTGATGATTTGAAGATATTTCACCTTTTAGTCACGTACCACTGCACCTGTAGCAAGGTCACATGCTTTCCCCAATTTTGCATCTTAAATGAGTGAATATTTATTTACATCCATTTTATCATTTTCCGAAATGTAAGTTCAAGTGTTGTATGTCCTTTAATACTTTTTCTCAATAAATATTCAACAAATAGTTCCCAATTTCATTAAGAAATTGAAATTGTCGAGTCGCATCATGCCGTTTCAGACGTTTGATTGCTGATCATAGCACAATATTCTGGAAGCGGTTCCTGGAGACCATTTTCACTCGAAAATGTCCAAAATGTATGCCTAAAAGTGGTCGTTCAAGCCAAACAGTGCTACGTCCAGGTCAATCGCTCACGTCATCATCTTGTCACAACAATCGATACCAACAAATAATATTAACATATAATATCATATATTTAATATTAAGTGATATTTAATCCCTGTTTTGAGAAATATGTCCGAGCAACCTTTCAGGAAGTTTTTGTGGGAGACGTCAAACTATGAAATCGCCTTCAGTGGTGCTGTGAAGTCCATCACTTATATCTTAGAAAGTTAGGAAAAGTCTGGTTCAGGGATGAAACCTCATTTTGTCTACAACGGTGAGACGAAAGTTACGTGTCTTAATACTATTTACCGTTGGAATAATGAAACATTCCCCAGAATTTCATTAAAATAATCAACAGATGTGGCTGAGACAGTGTTATTGTGTGAATTATAATTCACTTTCCTCAATGATTTGATTTAGGACTGGTTCATTGGCAAACTTCAACAATGATTCACATGCAGCACACCTCCTGGTCCACCTACCATGTTACAGTTTGCAGTGACACATGTTTAATGCTTAAACTTTTCATGCGTTATGCATGTACCAAAAGTATATCTTAAACCTAGAAATATTACCAATATAACTATATCTTATAGGGCTTATACCTCGTTAATGATTTTATATTTAAAGGCACATTAGCACGTTTGTTGGAAATTCTTTAACTCAGAACTTGTCCAAATAATCAAATCACTTAACGAACTTATCCGCATATGTCGAATAAATTATCAAAAATCCAAATCTGGTGGTGGCCATTTTAGTGTGCACATATCAATAGTTGAGTTAGGGAAATGGATTCGCGTAGCCTTACTCAACTTAAGTTCTTTAAGGAGAATCAATCATCTTTAACAAAAGGATTGCATTTGTTAACATTTGGTTTCCTTTTCTTAAGATTTTATTTCCTAGAAAAAACACGTACTACAGTGCTTATGAAACGAATGAATCAAAGAATCAAATCAAAGAATTACGATGAAGGGAATCGATATAGAAGACATTCTTTCTTTACCTATATCATATCAATGGAACACTTAGGCACGAGGTAAGAGCAAGAATGAACTTTATATAAAGCTAATGGAAAATAAATAAAGCTAAGGTCACTCATGATATCGAAAGAATAAAGGTTAAATCATAACTGCTAGCTTCAGAGATATCTTAAGATTCTTGCTAATCAAAACGGAAAATTTATTTAGCTTTAATTCCTCGGATTTCGAACGTACTTTTTTCTTTTGTTTGACCAAAATAAGACTAACAAATTTAGTTTCTTTACAGATAAAACGCAATCCAGTCACTCGTCAGTTTTCAATATGTTGTTTGAAATATAGTTAACATGTGTTAAGGCAAATACATACTGGTAGGATGTTGAAATTTAACATTTATCTATAGTTCATAATGAAACTTCATTTGACTTTGCATAGATCTGAAAGAAATTGCACTTTTCAATCTCTCTAAATTTATCATTTTATAAACTTTAAAAACAGAAAATAAAAAATTATCAACCTGAATGCAAATGCTGAAATTGCATGTGATTTACATCAGCAAAATATTTTAAAATAATTGTCACATCCTGCTAATAATCACTTTTATTACCTTTATTTATAGTTTTGATGCGATGCCCTAGGGCAAAATATCACTTTTTCATTGTGACGTCACGTCAAAAACAATGCTTTGACGTCACAGTTCGATTATAACGTTGTGTTCCAAATGCGCCTATGCCTATGCTTGGATGTTGATTTTGATTAATTTCATTGATTTCTCAACTTCGGTAATAAACAGAATATCATATTCGTGTCGATGACATACAATGTTTACGAAACTCGTGCCTTAATATCAGTATATCCCTCGCTCATGCTCGGGAAATACTAATAATAAGCACTTGTGCCGTAAACATAGTATGTCATGGACACTCATATTATATACTCTATATGTGCCATTATAACCATTTAAAGTCATGTATGCGTCTCTTTATGCTTTCAAATAATGCTATTGCAATATCATCATCATTATTATTATGTAATTGCTTGGTGAAAAGAGGAATAATTTGAGTCAAATATATGGTTAAAGGGGACCCGAAAGTTTTTAAAAGCTGTTTTCAGATAAGGCAAATGTAAAGCCCATAGGTGTACCAATACACAGGCTTTAACTAATTTCATATATTATTTTCATATTTTTTAAATTAAAATTGATAGTCTGCTGTTTTTGATCACTTGTGTACTGGAGACGATACATATTCAGTCTTTCAGATTCTTATGGATCTATGGTACAACCACACGCCTAATTCGTTTAACAAGTCAATAACCATGGATGTGTATTTCCGTAATTGCCTATGGATGCTGTCTATCTATGACAATTGATTTACGATCCGACTGTCTGGTTCTACTTAATATTCTTCTCTTTTATAACCAAAGCTACAGTTCGCCAACTAATGAATATACTTTTAGCTCCAGTCTCGAGACACTCATACCAGCGTGTAATAACTTTTACACACAGGCGGTAACCTTCTTGTTATTAAGTGGCTGTGAAAATAAATCTATGTCTTATCTATACCTGGCTGTGTAAATATGAAGTACTACGAAATGTGATTTGCAAATATCTACAGGAAATATGTTACTTGTGAGATACTTGTAAGAATTTATTGATATTACTTTGCGAAGACTATTCACATATGATGAATATATTGATTATGTAAACTGTTATGTTTACTACGTTAAATAGAAACTCATTGAGGTATACATAAAGTAACGGACACAGAAATGACATATTGAGGTCATATTCTATTTGTTACGGACGACAGGGTTAGCTTGAGTCACACTGAGGGCTAAACAGTTAAATAATTTATGTTAAAATATGTAAGTACCACAAATCGCCAACTCGTTTATTGTCTTGGACAGTATTGCATAATCGATATCACTGTTATCAACGGTATATCTTATCAAAATTATGATATCAAAATATCTTGTTTTGCCTTTACGAATAATATTCATATCTACAGTGAGGTTTTTATATACAGTTTCTTAAAAATTTATCAAACTCATACAAGAAGTGAATAATTCTTTTTAAAATCGCGACATGTTCATTTTGCAGCAATAAATTGATTAATTTTCATTTCAAAAGATTCGTTTTTTTAAAAAATTGAATAAAATGTTCAATTCGAAATTATTTTAGTTTAGTATACTTAATATACCGAATAAGTTAAAAGATGTTAGTTACACAACTTACTTTGAATTAGAGAAGTTTCATCAACAATAAAAAATAATGACCACGTGAAGATGAGAACAAACATCATTGAAGGAAACTTATTTTTGTGTACGTCATAACGTTGAGAAGCCTTATATTTCTTTATTGTGTTGATTCCAGACTCTTTAGTATAAACCTCGCAGTTATTGTGATTCAACCCATTGCATTTCATTACATATATTTAATTAGACCAAGGTAACTTTTTTCTAGCCGTGTTATGTGTTTATGTCACAACAAACAATAAAACAAAAAATATATGATGTAATGGTAATTCCTTAGAGTTTCAAATGTTAATTCCCACCAGAAAGCTCTTTTAAAGTCCAATTTTTTTTGGTGCTGTTCTTTTGAAACACCTGACTTTTCTGACCTTTGAGGAAATTTAAAAATAACCCTTCTATGTAATTTGAATGGGACGTATTCTGAAGGTTTGCACAATTTCAAAACGACAGACATTTGGAGGAAATTACAGAAAGGTAATTTACAAATCACAATGACATGAACCCTATCTGAAACAAAATAAAGATATTTTGTTTTACACTTCAGACACAGTTATAGGTATCCATCTATAGCTATGTTTGAAAACCTTTTCACGCTCAACACACGAAATCGATTGATGTACATTATTACATCTCATAGCTTCGATTATCTTATATATTTATTACAATGTAGTGACTCACTTTTTTATTGTTGTTACAAGGTGGTGGACCAAAATGTCATCCTTATATATATTTGTTTACACCCTTTCTCAGTAATAATTTAGAAATACAGGAATGTCTTTTCCAAGCATTTATTTACTGCAAACATGTTATCTTATGAAAATAAAAAGTAATATGATTGACAAAAGTAAAGCATGCTGTAAGAATTTGTCATTTTTCATAACATATGCTATTTGGAAAGACTGCTTAATCCAAGTATATATATAGGATTCTTATTATTTTTCTTCCTGCAGATTGGATCTCAAATCGTTCTCTCTAGCAGGAATGATGTACTAGCATAGCATTGACTGAAATAATACACTAGTTGTGTTATTCCTGTAAACAAATTGAAATCTGTTATATCATTTTCATTTCTCTGTCAATGAAATGATAAAGAAGATGTAGATTAATTCTACTCTTTTTGCATGTCTACATTTTTATTTCCTGTTAGGAAAAAAATTCATCACTTTGCGAGTTTGCTCAGTGTTAGATTCAAGGCAAATCGAGATGAATAAATAAAACTTTTTGAGCTTGCATCTTTATACTCGGTTCTATTTATTATGTAAAATTCCTTTGGTACAGCTACAAATCCAGTTGTCTTAACTCAGTTAGCTGGATGCCCAGTGTATCATGTTAGATTCAACGCAAATCGAGATGAATAAATAAAACTTTTTGAGCTTTAAGTCATCACAGTAACTGTATTGATTTCCCCCCACAATTTATCACGCAACGGTGTCTGTGCTTAAAACCAACATACATGCATGAACACACACAAACAAGGAATCATACCTTAAAAGGAGAGTTTTGTTTTTCATGCCAAACTTTGCACCATTCTGTCAATTATCACTTATGTGCCCATGGAAATTGTGCAAGTACGATATTTATTATCAATATTGCTCTCCAAATAATAAAAATTGCCTATTTTCATCTGTCAGATCATATAGCATCTATGTTACAAATATAATTCCAATTATCTTGGTAGGTCAATTCCCGTTCAAGTGCTGTACCTCAAATGTCTAATGGATGCTATGATAACTACTCGTTCCCACGTAAGACAATTGATTCTTCATTCGGATTATCGTGTTTTACTTAGTATCTCCTTCATTTCTGTTACATCTTTTATATTTTTGTCTATTCCTTATGCCAAATTATTTTAGTACAACCACAATCCAGTTGTCTTAACTCATCAAGCTTGATAATTACCTTTTCCTTGTAAGTTCCTTACTTAGCTCCAGACAAAGCACCTGAATTGGATTCAGACCGTCTGTTCCTCTTAATAATAACCTTTATGACCAAAGACTCTCTTAGCTCTCTTAGCTGATCAATACAAGTCTAGCTCCAGGCTCCAGACATTGACACCAGAGTGGAATGACTTCTACAAAGAACATAAGCTTCTTCTTGTGTATGTCACCGAAACTTAACGTTTAAGTTACACTGTGATGAGTTAATATAGAAGACATTTAATCTGGATATAACTACAGGGAAATGTTAGAAATTGGATTTACCAGTATGAAAACGAAAACCTCTTATGTGCTATAACATTTTGACGATTGTGATAAAGTAAATTCCACAAGACAGGAGCCTTTACTAAGAATGTAAATAGTTTAACTCTTAATGAGGGATCTTATGTCAAGTACTGGGCATGGAGTGATCGCCTGTTTAATGAGGAGGGGCGTTACTAGACGTTATTTACTGACGTATTTTGAGGTGATTTCACTACTGCATACCTAAAAATTTAGGATATCCAAACCTTTCATCAAGGAATATCCAACTTGGTTTATCACAATGAACGTAGATAATACCATTGCAAAAAATAGCGTATACAAAAAACATGGTTGTCTGAACACAACTATAAATTATATCAACTGAAATGAAATAAACATTTTTCAAGCTTCACCAGATGTAATAAACAAATAGATTGTCTGAAAATAATATCCCTCTTCATACTGTTTCCATTGTGTCCCCATAAATCAATTAAAGGTCATTGTACACTCAACAGGTAGGACTTCAGTTCAGTTTATCTTTAATAGAAAAGGTGAGTCATTGTGACTACATGGCTATTGAAGAAGAATTCCACTTTATTTTAAATTGTTCATACTATACAATTAGCAGAGATAGATTTATTCCAGAGTATTTTCGCCAGTACCCTACCCGAAAAAAGTCAGCAACTTCTGACGTCAGTAAGCATAGATGCGTTAAAAGGACTGGCATTGTATTTGAAAAGAACTCTATATGTTAAATGAATGTCTTGTATTCAAGTAACTTCTGAGCATCTATATGCGGTTCACTGTAATATAGTAATGGTAGTAATTTACAAGTCGTGCATTCAACAAATGTTTAATAGATGGAAATGATTAGCAATTCATTTAAAAGAAATCTTCGTGTTTTGGAAAGATTTTCATAACATTACAATGTACATGTGTTTGGAAAATCTGAATATTCTTCGTATATTATATACTTGTATTCTGCAAAGCCAAATTGTATTTCAATACTGTTGTACTCTGGGTGACAATGCCTCCAATAGAGAAATAAAGACTTTGACTTTGCACTTTGGAATCGATCTCCCGGTGAGTCATTTTATTTGCAGAGACGTTTCTTACCTCCTTTTAGTGTTTGTCTTTATATGTAACTATGTAATTAAAGTAGATATGCCTCAATGCATTTAAACGCTATGGAGCTCAACAAATTATACCCGATCACCCAAATCATTATCTTTAAATTTAATAAATATTCAATCACATTACCGAAAATGTATCAAGCTATTCATCTGATTAAATGCAAATTCTGAAATTGCAGTTACTTAAAGATATACATAATCAGATTCCATTCTTGCGTCTACATACAAAGCGTCAATACACTCTTTTTGGTCAAGAAATGTTTGCAGTTTCGTCACATGCTGTCAAAAATCACTCGTGTTTCCAATAGATTGTCTGAAGGCTTTATTTACATTCTCTGCGATCGGCCGATGATCGCACTCCCACACACAAACAGCAAAATGGGTGATAGAGCATTCTCGGTGAAGGCTCCTGTCTTGTGGAATGACAGATCGAATCAGCAGCAACCTACTCTGCATTTTGCGGTCTCCTCAAAAGTTTCCTCTTTAAAGGGGTTTACACCTCTTTAAACTGAAATTCCAACCCTATCGAACTAATAAGCGCCACTGAGCAGAATTACTTGGAAGTGAGGTGCTATATTATTATTATTATTATTATTATTATTATTATTATTATTATTACTATAATGATTATTATTATTCCTTCCGAGACAAGAACATTGTTATCTGTTGACCCTATTAAATCTATGATCTTTGACGCAAAAACAATCCTAATTATCTTAGAAGGTTAATTGGTATTTATGTGCATTTCTACATTGTAAATGTATTATATCTATGTAACATCTACACCTTTAGATCCCTGTTCCCTCCTTATTTCCACACAATACAATCTATCTACCTCTCAGACTGTCTGGTTCCTATTACTATACTTGTCTATGAAAACAGATTAAGCTTTAATAGCTGATAAATAGAAGTTTAGCCCAAGGCTCTAGACAGTAGTACCAGAGTATAATAACTTCTATTTACAGACCATAAGGTTTATATATATATATATATATGGTTTGGCTGATTTGTAAAACTATACAGACATTTTTGATGTTCTGAAGACACGATTACTGTAAATAGTTGTATAGAAATTAACCCGTGTATTATTTTCAATCTTCTTATTGTTAATATTTATGTTTCTATTTCCAAACGCAGGAGGAATTTAGCTTTAAGCAGCACGCTTGTCCTACTATCCATATATTAAGGTAAGTAGTAGGAACCTAGATAGTTGCATCTTTTATCACCTTTCCAAAGCTTTATATACACCACTCAGTTTAGATAATCTAAAATATTGTCCAAACAGGTTCATTTTTACAGCAAAAAGGAAAGAAAAGGAGTAAAAATGCAAAGCTAAATGTTAATGTATAAATATGATTGATCATTCAGTCTGTATTCCTTACTGACTTACACTACAATAAGCAGTAGTTGAATTATTTTTATCATATGATTACCAGCTATTCTTACCGTTAGTATGACTTGAATCTCGTGTGAAACTAGAAAACCTCAGTGAAATAATTTTTTTAATTGAATGTAGAAACTAGATGTTGAGGGATGGTGAACCATAACATGGGGATGGCAATGTGTCTTATCTGATCCTGAAATATACACCAGTTAACACATCTTCTAAGGAAATACATTATGGAAAAATGTCTATATTTACATACCAACACTTGATGTGTAAAATTTAGAAAGAAACCCTTATGACCAAGAGACAATTTATTCTTCAACAACAAACATACCTAGGTATTCTTAGAATGCCTAAAGAAACGGCAAATGCAATCAACCCGCTCTGAAAAGCATAAGAATTATACACTTTAAGGAACACGTGCTGTATACTCTGATCGATTCGTATTTGTTTAGAAATAATGACAATTCAATTGAGAGTTTTATACAAAGGGAGTTTTGCCTATTAAAATGTTAAGAGTGCTGGAAGCAAATTGGTTCAATAGCATTTATGGTTCAAGTTCTAATCAGTTTTCTATTTAAAAGTGAAGTTTGATTTTTCTGCAATTATGAAAACTCCAGAGGCACTATTTTTTCAAGCTTCAAAATCTCAAGTGATATTCAGTTAGATATCTTCCTCTAATAACACACCACTTCCTTCGAAACCTGGTTTTGAAACAGTTTGTCAGGACAATTGATTTTTTTACATAGAAATAAAAAATATTCTCAAAGCAATAAAAATATGTTCTCTGAAACGTCTTGGGCATTGAACTTCGAAGTATCCATAAAAGTCTCATTTCTTCAGTGATGTCAGGTTTTGCTTTTTCTGCCTTTGAGATCAGTTGTCTTATTACATACCAGTTTGGAAGACATCCGCCAGAGCAGTTTATTCTTTAGTGAACCAAAATTAAGCTCTAGGCATTAGCAATATTAGCTAAATTGATTGAAAAGTAACTGATAAATGGCGGTGAATCATATGATTAACTATGCATCGATGGATGTTATTGAAAATTTAAAAAAAAAAAATTCTGGCAGTTAAATGTTTTGATAATCATTCAGTAGTTTAATAGAGTATTTACGTGAAGTGGATCTACATTTGAAAACCTTTTTTTAAATTAAATTGCTTCAAATATATGAAGATAATTTGTTTATCAATAAATACAATGTATTACGAAAGAAAGCTGTAAGGAAAGGTCAGTGGAAATGCTAGAGCAAAATTTAGTCTGTGACATTTTTTAATAATTTAAATGTTCCTTCATCCATAATGTTTTTTTCTTTGGGCTCCTAATTTCGTCAATCTAGACTTGCTGAATGTGAACCTAGATTGGATTAAAGGCTTCTTTATATACACAGTCATGAAGCAGGACTATGGAAATGTATGTCAATCCCATTACATAAAATAGCTTTGTGTTTTATAACTAGCTATTAACTGTGATTTAAATATATAATTTTCTTAGGAATATCTAGTTGAATAACAAGTGAACACCTAGGATAAATAGAGATAATTTAAGAACTTTTTCTCGATACATCGTTCATCAAGATGTTAGAAAACATCTTTTAACTTTCAATAAATTGATTTCTAGTGGGACTATCTCATTCTATAGTATAAAGTTGTTATTGCGTTTTCTTATATTGTTTAGATTGATAAGAATTTGAGAACAATTTTAAAAGAAACAAATCTGTCAAAGTCTATGAAGTAAGTTTCGTAAGTGTAAGAATTATGTCACAGAGAAACAGACTTATTGGTTTTCATTATTTGCAGTTGATGCTAGTATCAAGAGAGGTTCACAGTAACTGTTAGCCTTATTAATAAAACACCTGCCTATGACATGTACAAGGGCCCTTTAGGAATAACGCTTAAAGGGACCAAATATTAAAATATCTGTCTGCAAATTTTTCTATTGAAAAAATAAACGGTAAATTGTTAAAATCGTATTTGTGTGTGAGTGAGTGTTTAGGGTTCTTTCGGATGTATATGTATGTACATGCACTTGATTATATAAGTTGTTTTGGTTTCCTGAAGCAACTTTTCAAACAAAGGAACAAATCTATCATTTTTCAGACACTTCATAGAAATGTAACCCCCTAAAAGTCATAAAGTCTGCATCGCACTCTTTGAAGTAATTTTAGCTTCACGTCTTCCCATATTTGATTTAGAATAGTTATCATTTCTGCATTGTCTTACTTGAAAACGAGTGACGTGCACGTGTTGATTGGTAATAGAATCCTTGTCTAGCTTTGAGAAATCAGATATCCGTACTGCGCATCTCTTTAGATTTACAGACAAACCTACTCATCATGCATCTATTAAGTTTTGTAAACGTAAATGTTTGTTTTGGATACTGCTTGTATTTCAAGATCTGACATTAAATCATACGCATACAATTATCTACTGCTTTATCTAAGATTGTCAATAGTTTCATTTGATGTATCATGTCATAATGAACTTATGTGATGCAATGCACAATACTATAGCAATCATATTTGATTATTATCTTTTATGGTAATAAGCCTGGTAGTAGACACTTAAGATTTAAAAGTAGTTTCATCATTTTGTCTTTTAAAAGATCGTATACACATTTCTGCTGAATAAGGGATTAAGAAAAAATTTTGGGTATCCATTTATTACAAAGTTTCTTGTTTCTTATTCGCAAAAAGTTATTTGAAAGTGATAAATGAAAATGATTATTTATAACAAAAAATTAATAAAACTTACCCTTTTATGATGATCATTAAATGAGCATCTTAAAGATGTTCAGAACAAATAATTATCATTATCAAAATTCTTATTTAATTTACTTCCAATGAATCTAAAATGAATACACAATATTCACAACTGAAAAATCAACAACAAATATCTTCAACTATCACTAGGTTTCCTTAACATTACTTTTAACCGTATTACCTGTTACACAGACACAGATACCATATTTCGGAATGAAGTAAATCCATTTCAATAAAGCTGTGTAATACCCGACAGTTTTCGTTATACATGTAAGTAGCCATTGCATATATAAAAGGACAGATTACGTTTCTATTTATTATGCAAATTTCCTTTGGTACAGCTACAAAACCCATTAGTCTTAACTCTGTAAGCTGGATGCCCAGTGTATCATGTTAGACTCAACGCAAATCGAGATGAATAAATCAAACGTTTTGATCTTCAAGTCATCATTTAAGTCATGTATTGGATATTTCGCCCACATTTTATCACGCAAAGGTGTGTGTGCTTAAAACCAACATATATATAATGAACACACACAAACAAGGAATCAGACCTGAAGAGGAGAGTTTTGTTTTTCATGCCAAACTATGCACCCTTCTGTCAATTATCACGCATGTACCCAGAGAAATTGTCCAAAGACCATAGTGATGTTCAATATTGCTTAACATATATATATCCGCATAATAGAAATTGACTATTTTTATTTGTCTGAGCCTAGAGTATCTATGATCGGAGGCAATTCCTATTATTTTGGTAGGTCAAATGCCCTTCATTGTTTTACCTCAATTGTCTAAGGATGCTATGATAACTATTCGTCACCACGCATGACAATTAAATCTTCATTCGGACTACTTCATATCTCCTTCTGTTCAATTATATCTTTCATACTCCTTTCTGTTCCTTATGACAAATTATTTTGGTACAGCTACAAATCCAATAGTCTTAAATCAGTTAGCTGGATGATCACTATTTTCCTGACGGTTTAGGACATCTTTTACGTTCCGTGCTTATACCCAGACAAAGAAACTGAATTGACATTCAGACTGTCTATTCACCTTAATAATAACCTGTATGACCACACATTTAGCTCTCTTAGCTGATCAATACAAGTCTAGCTCCAGGCTCAAGACATTGACACCAGAGTGGAATGACTTCTATACAAAGATTATAAGCTTATATGGGGGTAAGGCTAAGCGTTTTGATAAATATCTGGCGTTTTAAATTTGAGTGTAGTTGAAGAAATCAAGTCTGCATATGTCTACAGGGAAACATCCGTGAGAATATATTAGAAAATGAATTGCAATCACATTCTAAAATATATCTGGGCAAATTTGCTGATATAGTAAATTAAATTAAGCATCATGTTTATGTATTATACCAAATGTGATTGTTATCATCAAGTACACAACTCATCTTTATTAGATGAGTGAAATCTTTAATGTGATAAATAATCATTTCCCTACAAATATGATTGATTTTGCGTAATGCGTAATTTAATGCGTAATTACAACCTAACTTAAAAAGAGCCGCACTCATTTACAATCATGCCAAACGCATGTGGAAAGTTATTGTCACACTCGAAACAAAGTGATCGTGACAATTGAACGGAAAGTTCATTTAAGGAGGTACTACATCATCTTTTGATTGTATTATTTCGGTAAGACACTTGTTATTATTGTAGCAATTGTATAACTTAATTAAAAATGGTATTAGATAGCATAAACTTTTAATGAGGTATCTTACATCAAGTGCTGGGTTTGGAGTTTCGCCGGTTTAATTAGGTGGGGTATATAAGTAGACGTTATTTACTAGCGTAATTTGTGGTAATTTCACTACTGCAAGCAAGCAATACGATATTGATTCGTTTTCATTGCATCACAAACTGTGTTTGTCTCTGTAGTGGTCCGAGTTTTAGTATGTCTTTCTAAATGTATATTTTTATTTTCCATCTAAACATCTTGCCAAAGACAATTTGACATTTAAGATTCATCAGTCACGGTAAACTAACAAAGAGCTTAAATTAAAAACTAATGATCATATGTTGGAGAGAAATACCCAGGGCTTCCTTTCACAAAGCCCTTAGGTGATCGTAAGTCCTTAAGGTAGCCTTAGTTCCATGTTAAAGAATGGGAATTATGGTTAACCTTAGTAAAGGTTGCCTTGTGAAAGGAGGCCAAGGAAGCTTTAAAGCAAAAGAAATTGGACAAAAAAGTCCAATGATCATTGCTCTAAATGCAAATAAAAATTGCTTGATATTTGTAATCACCATTGCAGATTTCTATATATTTCAAAAACATCTTACAACGATTAAGATGTAAAAGGCTGACGGGACATCGTTTACATGAGTCATTAAAGAAATGGCAACCAAGCCTACGCATTATCGAGACACACATTAGATGATAAGTAATAAGTTAAAGTGGCAATGGTTTGTAATCATCTTGATATGGTGTTTACAATTTGTCAACCTGTAATGATTTATTTATTGATAATGTTGAATATCTATTATGGTAGGTTACCAACCATTTACTAAAGCAATCTGAACAAGGTCTATCTTATATTGAGACACACATTAAATGAAAAGCAAAATGTTGAAGTCGCAACGGTTAAATTGATGTTACCATGTTAAATTTGACAAATAAATGTGGAAAAAAAGTATTGATAATATTGAATATTTGTTACCCGTCATTTCCAATTCAATCTGCGTCAGAGTTGAATGTTAAGAAATCTCCACTCTTTAGATTTAAAGAAATATTCTGTGTGGTTTATAACGTTTAATTTCAGTTCCTTTTAAAAACAGACATTTAATTGGTCTCCTTTTTTTCCCTGTCAGCAAGAGTCAGGTACCTGCAAGAAGCTATGCAATTCTCTCTGTTATGAGTTTGTACTGTTAGAATTGATAAGCCCGTACATGTATTTATCGCTATTTAACTTGTTAATGTTACCTTCGCTTCTCATACGTCTTGTTATTTGGATCAGAGACACTACTGTCCTTATAGCAAAAGCATTAGATATATTCATTAACATTCGATTTCAAATTAGAGGTGCATTCTAATGAGTTGTACTCTTATACAATCGAAAATATACAATATATTTATTGTTTTAAGCGAGTTTCCATTTTTATATAATAAAATCCATGAATAATGATGAATAATAGTAGACTACTAATCAGCTATAGTTTACTCTCCCAGGCATTGATAGTAAACTGTATATAAAAATATTTTCGTTGAAGGTTAAAGCCAGGATGTGTGAATTGAGGAAACGTATTGATCGAATGCTAAAGTAAATTTTGACACTTTATGGTTAACACTCAATTGTTTTAACTCGAACATCGGATTTTCATATTGGTGAAGGGATCAATTGCTAAAATGAGACATTGTTGCCATTGTCTTGTTGATATACAACATTACTTTATCCATTACAATTAAGTCTATATACACTTGAACCATTCTTTATGAAATTTCAGATGGTATCTCATGGATTAAATCTCTTGAGCATGGGTGATGAACGTTCGATTAAACGTCTACATCATTGCACACTGCACACTCAGTGATTAAGATTTGATTTCAGTTTCCTGAAATATCGATTACCTGATGAATTTCAGAGATGTTTTTTTACCTGTCTTCGTTTTCTCCCCACCGAATTAGGATTGCCTTGGGGCAAAGTGAGGTGAAACAAGAACTTTCTTTTCCTTTTAAAAGGCTTTCGTTACTTATTGATATGTCGTTTGGGGTAACACTGATATGTCACCATATTATTAATGATGTATAAATCAAATGCTTCGAAGAAGTTGAAACTCAGATACATATTATCTGAATAAATTAAACTTATTTCGAATTTGTTTAAAAGACTGATTACCCATATTGATATATTTAAGTTAAGTAATATTTAAACACTTTACCGAAAAATTAATTTAACTATTTATCTGCCTGAATGCAAATCCTTAAATTGCATTAATTAAATGTCAACGTGATATGATCCATATCTTTGTCTGATACAAACTGTGATACAATCATATTTGAAATTGTATGATGGCATTTTCGTCACATGCTGTATATGATACAACTTATATTCAATATAAACCTCGGAAGATATTTTTAAAATTCCAATATGCCTTACAAGACAACAGATTGTTCATCAATTGATCCTAAAGAGAATATCGATGTTATCTCTACATCTCTACATCTCTTTTCCCTACTTATCTCTGCACAAGACAATGTAATGTCACTCAGACTGCCTGGTTCTTATTACTATGCTTGTCTATGAAAACAGATTAAGCCTTATTAGCTGAGAAATTGAAGTTTAGCCCAAGGCTCTATATATTTGTACCAGATTGTAATAACTTTCTATACACAGACAATAAAGTTCATATTAGTATTCATATGGTTTCGTCATCTTATTGTTATTATTTTAGTTTCTATTTCTAAACGCAGGAAGAATTTATCTAGAAGTCGTAGTTGACTTACACTACAATGAAGAGTTATCAGAATTATTATCATTATATGGTCACAGATATCTTTCCGTCATTATGTTTTAAATACTGTATGAACTATTATGCCTCAGCGTAATGTTTGGAATGAATAATCAGAATAAGAATGTTAAATGATTAGGAAACACAGTCTAGGAATGACAATACGTCCAATGAGATCCTGGTTGATATATACTGAGTAACAAAAGAAACGTCACCACATTTTCCAAAGAAATAGAAAACAAATAATTGCTGCCAGATAAATGCGACTTTGAATGTTTGTGATAGCCACATGTGTGAAACACACACATTTCTATACACCAGAGTATGATACCATTTAGTTCATATCAGTTGACATACACTAGGGGTCCTGAAATCGCTTTTAAAAAATATTTTTTCGCTAAAATGTTTTGAATTCAAGTTTAAAAATCATGAAATGTAAACATTTCATTAATATAAGATGTTTTTGACACATGTGACCTTCTTCTCGGACTCTATGCGAATTACGCCGTAACTACTCAAATTCATAACAAAACTCTACAACCCCATCGTTTCCTTGTTCAATTACGCTTTCAATGCAAGCATGTACAACTAAATACAATTAGAAATCGCACAGTAAAACATAAAAAACACCCACCGAAGCTGGAGACAGCTCAATCCAAACTATTTTTAGATGCGTTTGCTTCCGCTGTCGACCGAGAATTCATGGATATTACCGATGTTCCTTCCGAAGTCTACCGATTTCCCTTCAAAAGTGGGACGAGATTGCTTCCGTTAGGGACTAAAAATCTCTGTTTTTACCGTTTGTCACCGATGTTGACGTTTTTGTTTCGCGATTAAGCTGATTTTCCTTCCATTATGGAAGCTTTTGCTTCTATTAGCCACTGTTTTCCTTCAAATATGATGCATTTCCTTCAATTACTTAGGGGGGCCTGATGTACATTTGATAGTGCGAATAAAGACATGACATAGTCGATGTTCGTTGCGCAGTGACCTTACGAAGGTATTTTCAAATAACATCTGATAAGGAAAACATATTTCCATATAAACAATGTATACATGTATCTATTTACACTTGATATTTCAAATTAACAGAAATGCTAAGTGTTACGAAATAGCTTATTCTTTCACACTGAAAAAACTTAGTTATTCTTAGAACGCCTAATGACTCTTGGAAATGTAATCTATCCACTTTGATAGAGTGAAATTGCACGCTGCCAATAACAGGTCTTTTATTTCCTGATTGATTCACATTTGTTTAGAAGTAATGACAAGTCGATTGACATGATTTTTAACTAAACCATGAAAGTTTTACCTATTACAGTGTTCACACTGCTAAGGGCATATTGGTTTAATACATTTGCTTCAACTTTTTTACAGGTAAGGAAAAATCTCCAGGTTTGTCGTTTTCCCAATTATGGAAACTCCTGAGGCACCGTGTTTTTAAGCTTCATTATCTCAAGTGACGTTCAATAAGGTATTTTCCCTATAATAACACACCACTTCCTTCAAAACAAGGTTTTGAAACAGTCTGTGAGGGCAATTAATTCTTCAGGGAACTTGTAACTTCTGAAGGCTATATAGATAATTTCTATAAAAATCCTTCGGCATTGAACTTCGAAGCATCTATAAGAGCATCATTTCCTAAGTGATGCCAGGCTTTGTGTTTTTTCATTCTGCATTTGATACCAGTCTTTCTATAAAACACCAGTTTCGAAAATATCTGCCCAAAAGTTAATGATACATGTAGTTGGTTATAAACCATAACAGGCTTTTATTAAGGTGACGATAGCGATTTTCCTTTTTCTATAAGTTATAAAAATCATTATTCAGATAGTTTCAATTGCTTCAAGTATACAATGATATAAATGTCGCTTATAAAACATCACAAAGAAAAGCAGTAAAGAAAGGCAATTTGAAATGTATTGAGAATCCTCTTCCATAGAATAGTTCTTAGTTTCATAACGAGAGATAAACTATTATTTTTTTTATAAAATTCAAATGACGTTCTTAGGAAAAGTAATTAACAAAAGAAATGTTAGAATAGATAGAAATGTTTTAGGAAAACTTTTTGTCGATGGGTCGTTCATAAAGGCTTTAGAAATGAACATGGCATAATATCATTTGACATCTCAAAGCTTTGCATTAAAAAAAGAAGAATTGTCTACTTATGGTATTAGTCATTTCTATAATTCGTTAATCAAAATTGGTGACTGAGGTGTCTTTTATTTCATAAACTCACTATAAATTCTAGAATTCTAAAGTCTATGAAGTAAGTCTTCGTCATTAATGTCATTAAAGGTTTACTGAATATTTATATGTAGTTGTAACTAAGTAATCACACTGTAATTGAAACATATTTAATGGTGTATATCATTTGCATTTGTTCCTAGTTCCAAACAGTTTTATACTGGATTCGCAGTGTTTTAGTTAAGGAAAGCCAACTGTAAACTCTGTTAACCTAACTATGGGAACACCGTTTTGTCAAATATGTTCTACCTTTGACATGTCTACATGACATCAAGCTCTTTAAGAATACCGCTCGATTTTAAAAAAATCATAATTAGTGGGAAAGTTGTTCAAAGGTCTCTAAAATTGCAACAAAATTTCATTATTTTGTCTTTATAAAGTTTTTTTAATATAAACGTTGGCACCCTCTCGGTATGAAGAACACATCATGATTCTTTTGTCTATGATTTCATTCTATAGTGTCTCGTTTCATATTCAGTTTTTCTGTATACAGAACTATTTATAACAAAAAACCCAGAAACGGCTGTAAAGGAAAAGGTACCATTTTATGATATGCATGACATAAGCATATGTTCAGAAAGAGAATCACCAGTATCAAGGTTGTTTATCACTTGACTTTAGATCAGTCAGAAAAAGAATTAATGATATTCACAATTTTAATACATTTCAACTGATATCTACAGTCATTACTAGGTAACTTTAGATTACCTTTATCCTTATAAAATGTTACACAAGACATCTGTTCACACAGGTATCATGATAAACTGACATTGGAATAAAGCTGTGTCAAAGCAGTCAGTCGCCATCATCAGCAGTGTTTATCTTTTTATAGACGGATGGGAGACACACTGACATACTCTCTTTCGTTGATGGATGTTATTAAATAGAAAATCAATATGATCCTAGCTCTTTATTTCAGAAGACGAATCTTTAAACAAAACAAATAGGATTTTAAAAGACTTTTGACTTTTATTCATGACTTTCTAGTCATTATTGTAAACCGCTTTGCAGATATGTACTTTGAATATCTCTTATATTGTATGGACATCTTGTAGTATAACTCTATAAAAGCAGTTAATTCCGATATCAACATGCTACAGGATTAATGTGATTGGATTAAATATGAATAAAGAGTATAGTTAGGAAAAATACTTGTAAAGAATATTTTAGACATTTTTTTCTTTTTAACAGGTGGAGTAAAGATCTTCTTTTCATCGAATAAAACGATAAATTTTTTCTGTATTCCCAACATATAAGCTATCGGTTTTTTTGCATATCAATAGAAAAAACAACCGTTGTTATTAATTTAAGTTCATTCATTCAAGAAACGTCAGATAAGCTAGGAAAAAAGGATGAGGTATTTTGTAATCTGTTTCGTCACTCCAATTGTGGTCTTTGTCATAACTATGCATGCAACGTTAGCCAAACCTATTGAACTTCTTAGTTGTCAATCTTGTAATAGAAACTGCCTCATGTCACTTCATGATGTGAAATAGAAATATTAGAACGATATCTCAAAGGTCACTCTTGATTTGCAATATTTGACATTTCAATCCAATCGTAGAAATCGGACCCCAATCTCCACAGCATTGGCACTTAAATTTTATCATGTCCTTTTAACTATGTTTATAAAGAATTCGTCTCTGATAGAAAGTAATGTCTTAAGCTAAAATTGTCTTTGTTGATGTTATTTGTCATAAATAATGTTATTTAACTCATCTAATACATCGAATCATAGTACTTCACTGGATATTCAGTTACAAGACCCAGTGAAACTCTCAATATCTTACAATAGTGAATCTAGGATATAAGTCTTTGAAAACTACAATTTGTAGATCTTAGCATAAAAAAGACAATTGTTCTTAATGAAAGATGGTTTGAGCAGTAAAGTACGTCCTTATTTTTATGAAATAATATGTTCTTATAGATGAAAAAGCCTCAACCAACCGTTGGCAATACAGTTATAGTGGAACAGATTCTTGAGGTAAACTTAATGTTTCAGAAACAATAAGAACAACACAGGGATATTATCGAACATAAATGTGGGACCAATTTCCTAACAAGTGTTGTAAAATTGCTATGTAAAAGTTTAAATTGATATATATGGAAATTGAACAACTAAATTGAATATATTCTCATCTACGAAGTGTACCATAATTACAGCAAACCCTGTTGTCATGTGTATATTTTATGACAGTTGACTTACAAAATTTTTAATAAAGTATACTCGATCCATGATAAATCATGTAAAAGATCCCCGATGTCAATTTATAAAATTTAAACACTTTCTTATTCCATGTACAAGGTATAATATGATATCAACAAAAATATGTTAATCATTTCTACGTAAGACCTGGAAACTGATTAACATTCACTGTGACATTGTCATGGCATTAAAACAGTATCAAATCTCTTTAAGAATGTTCAATCTTGATATTGATATTATTGATATACAGCTGCATACCGAAAGTTTGTTCACTTACCGCTGAATCGTAGTGAAAATATCATGTAATTTGGGTTTCTTTTCAACGTCAATAGAATAACTTCAGCAAAACTGACAATGGATCACCCACTGTCCATGTATGATATAGCCATTCTTGAACTCATTTTGCGATCGTCTGGTCTCTAGTGCAAAAATTCGAACTTTAGCATATTGATATAGACAGAAGGGGTCACACTTCTTTAAATTTCGATTTCGTTAAATGTTAAATAAAATGTTCCATATTGACTCTCAACAAACATAATCACATTGACTTTGTGCTAAGGAACAAACGTGACTAATTTTTAAAGAAGTTGATAACTTATAAAAGGATTTTATGGATACAAATAAAAATAAGTGTTTTCGGAATTTTGACCCCTGGTCACTTCAATGACCTGCCAAAATTGTTACGGGTAATTGTGGGGTACGATAAACATATGCCTTTAAGAAGAATGGATCTGCATATATGCATTGAAAATCCAAAAACGTTCCTTTTTCGCAATGCTGCGATACCTCAAAGGCATCTCAAATTACATGATATTTGCACAAGTATATTCAGGTATGTGAACAAACTTTTGGCATGCAGCTGTATTCTGTGACAGAATCGTAATGTAAACATCCTCGGGATTTATCAATTATTCCTACAATGTAAAGATCTCAGGAAATATTATCTTTCAAGAAGACCTCCTCAATTAAATCCAATGTACAGATTGTTTTCTTGCTGTCATCATCAATGAACAAAGAAAAACCCTCAAGTTGCTAATGTTTTGTCCTAAATTTAGGTTTCAGGTTTTAGGTTAACTAATAGGCACTTCATTTGCGCCGCTGTTAAAAACAGTGTCAGTATACTGAAGGACATGCCTTATGTGAGGAAGATAGTGTCTTTAGAATAACTACATTTGAATGATTAACGTAAATAAATCATTAGGGGTAATACTTCAGACAACTTATACATCATGAGTAAAGTGTTAGATTTTTACATGACTTGGGTGAAAATGTTCAAACATATCCTTAGATCACCAGCCCTTTATGTTTTCACACAAAAAAGATAACTTTTTAATAATTTATTCATGAATATCTGAAAAAGGCATATCAGAGCGACTGCTTCCAAAGAGTGAAATCTCATATATTTTGATACTTAAAGCCGCAGCAGAAGTGCAATGACCAATGATTTTAGATATTTAATCACGGCGCGATAATTATGAAATTGTCAACCGGTTCATTAAATGGTGGTTTTAAAAAATCTCATTTAAGGTTATACATTTCTCATTTTCATAATAGCTGCCATTATAAGATTGTAAATTGGGTTTGAACAGGGAACACAACTGCACGGTCCTTAGAATTTGTTTCATGAAGTGTATCGTATATGCATCTTTATTGAAATACATTTAGTAACAGTCGAAGATTTTTAATTTTCAAAGGATATGTGTATCTTCAGAGTCTGCATCAAGACTAAAATCATCAGAATTGTATCCCTAGAGCCCCCCGTGAACTCCATGAACTCGAATGTCTACTAGAGACTATTATAAAAGACGTGACATATCTTTCAAATCATATGTCGTCAATTAAATGAAGTTTTTGTAACATGTACACAGCCCTAGTAACATTGTTAAGGATGGAAAAAACACATACAGTCAAGAGAGACAATTGAATTTCTTATCTGTCTGGAAAGATTTACTTCATGACGATCACGTTTAACAGGAACAGACTGCGTCTATTGGCAATTATGCTTCTATTAAGATCTCTTTAGAATGTAAACTAGATTTCGAAGAAATCATGCATACCAACTAACTTTGCAATGCTATCTGATTCGGGAGATAGATGGTTGTGAGTAGATGCCACCAAACTTATACAGTTAGTATAAGGTTTATGACCATGTTTTCTGACACATCGAGGGTATGTAATTTCTTTACTTTATGAAGGTGTTCGTTTTTTTAGTTTGGTGTTAGTTTAAGTGCTCAATCGTGTACATAATTCACTATTTCATTAAAACATCACGTTTTACAAGTTTTCTTTTTAAAGAATATTGTTTTTGGGTCTGTATATGAATTGTCAGGGCATTTGATATGGAATTGCTAAATTTTGGATAAAAACGTCGAAAATCATGTGGTCTTACAGTGAACGTCATTACCTTTATACAGTTGCACATTATTTGGCCTATATTCGAACCCAACGACTATACCATTACATGTTAATCTTACCTTTTTTGTCGCGACATTTCGACATTTAAGGCATTTTTCTCGAACAAACTATTAATAACAATACCTAATGTCAAATATTCAATTTTATGTTTACGTTTATGAATTTTCAGTACATGAAGAGTTGATAGAATGCAAACAATATATTTCAATGCAAATTAGTAGTTTTTTTAAAGAATTAATTAATTGACAAAAAGTATGCTTCGTGTTTTGACCTACTTAACACTTATCTTAGGATTCTGATTATTTGCAACAACCACTATTTCTCGATAAAATAACGCCATTTATAAAGTTTGACATATGTGACTCCAACAGCATACTCTGTGCCCCTTTAAAGAGTCACTACGTGATTTTCTTAAAATATTATTTACCTTTGGTACGAACCTAAATGTCATATGGGGTGATATAAAATCAAAACATCTTAACCTTTCATGTCCAAAAGACATATATATACAAATACTGGTTTTCCATGAAAATCTAAAAACAGGCTTATAAATGCACAGAGATGTAGATATCACGTCCAATATACATGGATACTAGTTTTATAACCTAACAAACACTATCAACTCCTAACTGCCATCCTGGCTGTTTTAGATAAGTCTCCAAAATTACGATTGATTATTTGACGCGCGCCACTCTTTTTGCGACGTTCTACCTTCATATTGTCACTGTAAAAAAACCAATTAGCTTTAAAATGTGTCTTTTAGTTAACAGTCGATACTTCGCTATCAAATGACACCACTGATTAAGTTTGGCATATATGACTCTAACAACTTACAGAGTGGCCCTTTAAGGTTATATAGCTCATGCGTTACCTGCTGGAAGAAACAAGACTACATAAACAACCCATGAGAGGAGACAGACTAATCATCAATACTGTCTGGATAGCTTAACGTTACAGAAACAAAGTAACCAGCAACAGAATGAATTATGCTAGCAACGCTGCTCTTACATAGCCTTCCTCAAGTGTCTCAGACTAACTTAATAGTACGAAATCAGGCGGAGTCTTTCTCCAAAATTTGGTATTTCGCCATGTCAAAATATATTCGAATAAATAAGGAGCTATTGAACTGAAAAACTATTATCATGATCTTGTTCACGTTCATCCAGCATTATAAATGACTGGATAAGGAGATTAAATGTTTAAGATTACATTGTTCAAAAATGAAATATAAAAAAATTCGAAAAAAGAATATATTTAATGTGGGTCTGTTGGTGTAATTTCTCTTATTTGTTTTGTTCTTGTGATTTTCATGTACTGAAATCTCTGATCGGATAATGACAAATTCGAGAAGTGTAGTGCATATGCCTTCGATGGGTTATTCATAAAATGTGAGATTTTATGACATTTCTATTCCTATATGAGTAATTGCAGATCTTACATGTTAAAAGTCCTGATGAAAGTATGTTTTTTGATGCCGTTATGATTATTATATTAATAAATTAAGGGATTCCACTTTCTAAGATTCCCATACAATACAGGTAATGCCTTGCTGCATGTTAATGCATGCACTGTTAGCTTTATGATAACTCTCTCGATTTATCAATATCTCTCTTGCCATCTGTTGGTAGAGCATGTGGGAATGTAAGGACAACGAAAGAACTGGCAAATATAGATGTTACCAAAATAATGTGAAATGTCTGATCAAAGCTTCATCAATCACACGCCAGCTAAACATTTCAAACAGTCTAGGTAAAAAATGAACACAGGTTATGTAAAAACAACAATAAAGATTTAGTATAGAAACAGTACAAATTACTTATGCAAAACAAAAATTTAAACACATTAAGCATTGGTGTGAATTCTGCCTCTGTCGGTGATGATGATGTAAATACTTGTCCAGCATTTTGTTTTACATCAGTTATGATTACAGTTTTACATTGTGGTGCTGCGCGCACAGATGCTTGTACATGTACTGCATTGCCCTCCATTAACTTACAGTAAACTAATATTACACGTCATTTTCAGAATTTCATTTCAACGAGTGTATCTCATTAAAAATCTCAGAAATTAGGTACTCGAGCGCTCTCCATTAGATATCTTCACATCAAGGGACTTGACCTTTTGCTCGTTAGCTAAGTGAGCTTACGTTGTTTATATGACTTTCTAAATATCAACATGTCTAGACACTTTCCTAATGGTTTACCGTAGTTCTTGAAGAGGATTTCAGGTTCCTTACTAAGCACTTTGTGAGTACAAAAATCACTGCTTTTGTGCATTTGTATGTATTTTACAATAGATGTTCACGAATACGTCAACTTTTTGTCAGGTAAATATTTTGATATGAAAGAGAATAAAAGAAGTTGTATATTTTGATTAAATATTGAAAAATAATTCCAAATAGCTCTTAACACGATCATTTTCTCTTTATGGATCTTATACATTAAAAGTTCTTTAAGATGTAAATACGATAGAGCATATGTACTGTAAACAATAATGAATCAGTTCGTGATAAGCATGATAGTAATAATAAAGAGTAATACAACGATATAATCTTCTTTTGAGCTTTAACGACCATCACGTTTGACCCAGTCCGAGGCCTGACAGTTAATTATATATATGTACATGATGCCTACGGATAGCAATTATAAAGCAAATACCTTAATAATTGCTATTCGTGGACGATATGATTGTGTAGAAAACTGCTTACTTCTACATTCTATCTTGCTTCATTCATGAACTGTTGAGCACTTTATCAAACTATTACAAGGCCAAACTACACAAAACGCGCTGTTTTTGTAAAGTGCTTATCAGTATATTCTTCTAAATATACTGAAATTTAAATAAAACTTCACAAAATAAAGAATCTTCTAACTTATAAGAAGATAATATCTTAATAGTTCAATGGAAATGTTGTTTGACATTACCAGCAGGTTTTAGTACTCGTAATTAATGACAGTTTGTGATCATTTCACTCTGTTGTATCTGATCATCACACCGACACAAGGATAACGTCTCCTACATATAATCAACATTAAGCCAAGTAAATACATGTAAAAAGATAAGTATTTATCGGATTATCTTAACAAGGAAGTAAAAATTGCGAAGGGGAAAAAACATACCAGAGAATACGTTTTACCTGCGATGGATTAACTTGTCTTCTGATATGGTCTTTAATCATAAATCCTCGAATGGATTAATCATGAAGATTACCGGCAAATAAGAAACATTACAGTCTGTCTTCTGCCCAGAACCCATTTGTCATGTCGTCTTTACGACTGAGTGTTTTCATTTCAAGAGCTTTAACTTCGATAATTGTTGCATTGCTACATCAAAAAGTAAGGTAAGTTCACAAGAATTTTACATAGATTACCAAGAAATAGACTTGGGGAAAAACAGCAAAATGTCCGTCATAAAAGCACAAACATGTAGGAACATAGCTGACACCGTATCACCATTGATTTGACGCCACACATCTTTCATCTTTTAACATATGGCGTCCGAATTTCTTGAAAATTGTTAAGGTATTTATTGTCATAAAAAATTGTAAATCCCCCAGTTTACACTATTTTATATAGTATTTTCATCTTTAAACTTGACAATAGCAGTGTTATATCAATTCTATTCGGAAGGGACGTATCACTATTTATTAGGTCAATTTAATTTGTGTTGTACAGCATGGTTCAATGTAAATGATCAGCTGATGACGGATAGAATATAACACATTATTACACCCCAGTGTTAGATACGACAGGATACAGCAATTTCAAAAAAGCGTAATATCGCTGCACAAATGACGTAAAAAATGGTGTGTAATTGTGACGTCACAATATTAGCAACGCAGTCAAAATGGAAGCCAAGTCGCGGAAATGTTAGTTTGGCACTCTATGATTGATTTATGTGGGCCAGTTATAACAGAATACTTGACACCCAACCCTTTAACACTATGTTTTATTAAACTCGTGAATTTTTTTGTATCAAACTCGCTTTCGCTCGTTTAATACTTAATCAGTAACTCTTTTGATATAGAATACTATCAAGTGGAAGGTTGTATGGTATCCTCTATGAATAAGCTGTGAACAATGCTTGTTTATAAAACTTCGAATGTATTCTAAAGTCTTCCAGATACAAAGGATACAACATGAACTTAATGAATGATATCTTTTTGCAATAGCAATCCATTTCGGATCAAAATCCGTTTCATAAGACAAGCAACATATTCTCAACGATAAGCAAAGTAGATGTTTGTAAAAGAGGAATCATTTTGGAGTAAATCCATATCAGTAAAAGCTACATTTGGAGCTTTGGCAAAGTAATTTATCCAAGTATCGACCCTTAAGAGTATTTTTTATGAAATGCATTCAATAACAATCTTCGCCAAATCCGCATAAGAAAACTTATGACGGACAGTCTTTAAAATATCTAGACAGTAATATATCAATTATCTCTCAACAAACACATTATGTCAACTGTCTAGGTCATGTTATTATGCAGTCTTTGGAAGATGAATATAAACAATCGACAATAAGTTATGTGTTCATCTTGTATTTTTCAGAATATCTCGAGCTAATGAAAGCAATGTTTCAATAATGGTTGCGTCCTAGATAATTCAGAACTCGTTGATAAATCACAAATTATCAAGCAAAACGAGGGGAAGTCAATAAGTCCATAAAAGTGGATATCAAAAGGAAGCTTATGGTTGTGATATTGATTTTATTTTTCAATATAATCTCCCTGGACCTCGATGCACATTTATCCATTTGTCTTTGAAACTGTTTATGCCCCTGCGGTAGAGTCTTCTGACAGGCCTCTTAACCACGCCTCAGGAGCTGCCTTGAGTTCATCCTCATTGCCAACTCTTGTACCACTTAAGTTTGATTTCAAATTGCGAAACAGATAGAAGTCGCTTGGGGCCAGATCTAGGCTGTAGGGAACTGGTAACACAATAATGACATTAACGAGGATGTCTTAAGGGGTGTATCAATACTCACTTCTATGAAATTATTGACCTCCCCTCGTAGAATGTGTAGGACGTTTCCCCCTTTATCACTGCTGTCTGCGATACTGGATAATGCCTGGAAAGCAATAACAAGGTAACATAAAGACATCAGATCGTCTCTGTAAACTGGAGGTAGTCTTACATCCAGACAGTAGTTAAGATCTAGATCTGAAGTCATCTACTGAAAGAACCACTTCTCTGAGGCTCATATCTTATAGTTGATAAAATAATTGTTTTTGAGAATTATTTTCAGGGACTGAATATAAACTTGTAACATTAGTTTTGGGCTATTTATAAAACCTTGCAACACAAAAATACAAGGGTCTATTTACTATATGGAAGCTAATTTCTTGTTAAAGGGACTGCTGTCTACAGCCGACATCAATTATGGTATAACCATAGGTCAGCATGTGAATGTGCTCAAGTTCACCCGGGGAGCTTGGACAGTGTTAAACAAGATTTTTGAAGTGTTCGATGTCCAGATAATGAGACATAAACTTCACATATGTTTACGTTAAGTTACAAAGCCCGGATTGGCATCCATCATCAACGTCTTACAATGACTGCTAAGCTGTCAGTGTTGATCTATGACTGAACAACTCATAGACGCTTTATGAGACTCAAACCATACCTTCTCGCTAATGAACAAGTGTTGCTGCAGATATATGTGAAGATTTTTAACGGCTGACAGATGAGGT
The DNA here is from genome assembly GCA_921293015.1 of Phorcus lineatus. Classification (NCBI taxonomy): domain Eukaryota; kingdom Metazoa; phylum Mollusca; class Gastropoda; order Trochida; family Trochidae; genus Phorcus; species Phorcus lineatus. The sequence goes on from OV121081.1 coordinate 54,895,818, forward strand.
GTTTCGATGATTGATGTTTTTATTACACGGTGCTTTTTGATACGGTGACATATATTCTGAATAACTTGATTTGCACGGAAGTATCAAATGGACAAGTTTGAATATAAAATTTTGACCCCTGCTCACTTTAGATTTCTAAAGTACAAAACTGGTTACTACAATATTACCTCTGAGAAGTTCCTTGTTTTAAGGAATAGAAAAGTTGAAAAAATACTCTCTGTAAAGAATTCCGAATCTTTAAGTTGCGTCAAAACAATTAATATAATTTATTGCACATTTGTTTTGGACATGTATATTTCCTTTACTATTAGATTAATACATTCCACTCGATGTTGATTGTAACATTTATAAACGAATCATTTGATGTTGACCCACTTATTGCTTATGTATGTTTAGTATAGATTAAGGGGAAGTATTAAAGAATAAATTTTAATTGATCGTTTTTTCGCTTAAGGAACTGTAGTTAAAATGCTCAAGCGTAATTAAAGTCATAGATTACAACTGAAATACTTGAATTAACAGAATCTTATTTTACTAAAATATTTTCGTATAGAAGGTTTGATATTTCTCTTGCCTTATTGGACTTAACTCACTGACAAGATTGATTTTCAGTATAATAAGGTATTGTGGGAACCGAAAAAACCTATTCTGTCATTTCATTATCTCATGTTCATAATAATAATATTAATACAAAATATCTTTGTCTTCCTATCAAACATAATTGTTCGCAGTTATTTACTTGATGTTGAGTTGGTATATCCAATAACAATATCCAATATTCCTGCCTACACATAACAATTCTGTATTAATATATTTTCCCATTCAATCTATTGTGCAAAGACACCATAGATTTCCTTCGTCTCAATTAATGCGTTTTTCAATAATTGTCTATGAACGTCCAATGATTTCCTAAGTCTCAATTAATGCGTTTTTCAATAATTGTCTATGAACGTCCAATGATTGCGTGTTTCGGATATATGTGACATACCGATTCCATCTAAGACAAACACCTTACGACTTAGACTGTCTGGTTCCACCTAATATGCTTCACATGTGTAATCACATATAGAGCTGTCTTAGGTGATCAATATGCGTTTAGACCAAGAATTCTTACATTCATACCAGAGTGAATTTACTTCTACACATACCATTAAGCTTATTGTTAGTCTATATGTGTTTGTGTAGATACATGAGCGTATGGAAGAGGGTTGATTTGTAAGTTATGTACTGAAAATCATTATCTTGTAGAATCAACTTCATGACTAAGTGTTCAAGCAATAAAGGGACTACAGAAATTATATATCTAAAACTATCAGTGCAAATTTTTTCTGTCAGCCATTTGACAGTAGTATGTACATTGAGATATAGATGGGTTACCTGACGTTGAGCTCATGGTCTGTTTCGAACATTCTCCTACCTCTGTCTAGTTTTATTAGCAAACATGGGGTTACATGGCAGAGCATGTTCACAAGATACCTTGCGTTAAGTGTTTTTTCATCAAATTTGTAATCCTCCGTGAATGCAAAGTTTGAAATTTCATTGATTATTCTTACGTAAAGTGATAAGAAATAATACCCTGAGAAAAATATGTCACATCAAATCTTGTTACATACAAGACAAATAACTTCTAAAAGAGTTGAAGAATAAGAGGGTTTATTCCTACACACTAAAATAGTAAAACAGTGCTTCCAGACTTCTGGACACTGTCAGTCTCAATGAAATACATTCATATCAATTGTATGTCCGCCAGCAACACGTATATTATCCCCTAATCTATTGCACATTTTTTTAGAATTAGAAGAATGTGAAGTCAATTGACATTGTTTTCATTTCAACAAAAAAAAATATTTGAATGAATACCGTGAATAACGCTAAATCTGAATATGAATCCGTGTCCTCACTGGGATCAAAACAAGAATAACAACACTGATGTCCTCTTCATCAGGTTGAGGGTATTTACGCTCAGTGTCAAGGACGTGATCTTCAGTTTTATGCCAAACCTCACGGTGATCCTCCCAAACTATGCATGTATTAACCCCTCAACTCGGGACAGTTTGGAAATATGTTATTCCTGGCTACAAAGTCTTTACAGTTGGTCCAGATAAGTTCAATTGGGTTCTAGTCACAATGTCGCACAGGTGCATGTAGCACAATGTGTTCATGCTGAGCAGCAAGTACGTCCGACTTCTATACTGAATGGGTTTCTTATTCATTTAAATCTTTTAAATCAGTTGAACATTGGCTTATGGCTGTCTGTAGACACCACAACTCGTGAGCAAGTCCCGCATGGTCTTCTTCAAGCTGCTCAATGTCGGTTTGCGTGTCCATCACTTTGACACGAGGCTGATTCATATTGAGTAGAAGATGATGTCCCACCCAGTCGATGAAGACGCCTCCACGCGTTCCCTTGTGGGAATCATCTCAAATCACATCCTTCGATTAGGCCATTTTCCCAAAATGAAGAACTATGGCTTTCCTTTGCTAAATAGCATTGTTGCTTTCTGTCGGTCTGAAGGTAACCCCATTTAATCTTTGGAAGTTTCTCAATCACGCAAGTTCCATTAGGGTAAACAATCTGGAAGCTAAGGGCACGGCCTCTGCATCAGTTTTCAACTATGCAAGATCTAATGGACACAATGGAGTACTTCTCAGGTACTTCTCTGCCATCACCACGAGCTTTGTACTTCAACCCCATATCATGAAGCGCAATGATGAGGGTTGTTCTGGAGACATTAATGCTTTCCTTTATTTCCTCTTGAATGCTTCTGCATGTACACGAAATATTCTTCTCATACAGCTTGTAGAATTCCCGTCTTATGACTCCCTTGTCAAAGTTGATAAGGAGGATTTTACATCCCTGTTTAGCCTGTGAGACGACCCCTGTTTTCTCCCATTTCCTATAGCATTAAAAAACCGATGTTCATAAAAAAGATCAACACTATTCAATTTATTATCTTGTGACATCATGTGATTCTTTTTGAAAATACCTACATAGATCAAGATTACAATCACGTTGTTTTTCAACAATTCATGTTCATACATCCTAAATGGCTCCATAAATATTTCCATATCAAACCTGAAGTTTGTTTACCATAGTTACAATAATACTGTTGTCATATTTATATTTTGTGATAATAAATTTGCAACATGTATGATAGAATACGCTGACATTGTTGATTTATCATGTAAATAAGTTACGATGCCAATAACAGAAATGTGTATAAGGTATCAGATCAACGGCCTCTCAATGATAATGTCAACACAGTGTCATCTATCCGAATAAACCATGAATATGTATTTCTAAGTAAGACCTGAATACTGTCACGGTGTAACGATATCTAAACTCAGGTGAGACCCGTTATCCGACAGAAAGATAAGAAAAGAAAATAATCAAGCCAATAAATAACTAGAGAGAAGCCAATCCGTGAATCAAGTGATTTATTTGCAGTCTAAGAAAGACGATAACCGAGTACAGCAACAAGCTACCCGTAATCCACTCAACAGGAGTTAACAACTAATTAAGGAAGTCAACAACCCATGAATACACAAATAGACAAACTGTAGGGAATCACTCTAGCATACCCCCAGACGTTGTAACAACAAGATAAGCTAATGGCCGTCTTAACGAGATAGCATACATAAGACAAAGCAACACTTTGGCGAATATACAAAAGAAGGGAACGGGGCACAGGTGGACTAGCAATAGGGATGAATAAACAACAAGCACACAGTACTTTAGATTATCCCTAATCACTACTTGAGTGAGTAAATGAATAAGAACACTAGTTTAGGTATAGTAGAACTTATCAAATAATGGGAGGGAAGGTAAGGTTAAAACTGTAAGTTCTTAAAGGAAGTGATCACATACTCCAGAAAGGTACAGAGAAAAATAAAGGAATTCACCTCCAGAGTCCCAGGTCCACCCGTGACCTCTCCCAGCAAGGGTCAAGTCAAGACTCCTGGTACCAGAGCTTAGCTCGCTATTTATTGGCTCCGTGCGGACGGCAATGAAGACCAGGCCTATCTCCAACAGGAGAATGTTAGCCTATCGTAAGGATATCGTGAATCTGTGTTTCTTAGCGAAACTAAATTATCCCTAGCTCCATAAATATTTAAGGTATGGAGGCATACAATGGCTTATTGTAAAGGGCGCAAACTCCTCTACAAGAAGATATAAATATATGTATCATGAGTATTGGCATATAAATGATACATGTAATAAGGCTAATAAATGGAGCATGAAAATGACATGTGAACATATAAAAATAGCCACAGTCGGCGAATAAAGACATGAATGATAAAAATAGATACATGAATGTAAAGTACATAATATGTACTTTCGATATATACAATAATTGGTGATATTTTATGAAAGTACATTAGAGGAGAGGCGGGAAAAAAGTCGCACGCTCGAACTGCTTGACAATACTGCTTGTTTATATTCTCCAATATTGTTATCGCATTTTAAGAAATTTCAATTATGTCTTTGATTCAAACGTTTGAAAAGAGTTTTGTTTATATACAGTGTCGTATTAAATTGAATGCTTTCGATATTGTTGTCTGTATGTTATAAGGGTGTGCCTACAATAGAAAGAGTTCATGATTGGTCAATGTCGCCAACATAATTGTCAGTGGCTATGTAAACATCCCTAGGATATATAATATATCAAAACTGATTATCACATCAGTTACCACTAGAGTTTCAAAATAACTTTTGATAAGGGATAAAGGTTCCAATTCCCTCAAATATGTTTCGTAAACGAAATGACAGGGTGGTAAAACGGAAAGACATGCTTATTATTGAGGAAATGCTGTCCGTAGAGCAGCTTATCAATTAAAATGCATGTATCTACGTGAATCAAGAGTAATATAAACTCAAACGACATTAAGACGATGATCAGAACGGTTAGACGGAAACAATGATTCTTTAGAGAAAAAATATATTGATATTATTCGCCTCAAGTCAATGAAATTTTAGACAATTCAAATTTTCATACATTCATTTAATGTACGAATGCATGAATATGAAAAGCTAGCCTTGAAGGCCGCTCTTTTGGAGAATTTAGTTATCAAAAGGTGTAATGTCAGATAAATTAGTACTTCAGCCACGACTAACACTAACGATATAACACGAAAATGTCAACAGTTGTTTCAATATCTTATTAAATCCACGAAAATGTTTATTCCTCCTATTCAAATAGTTGCCTTAATTAGATTATAAAATGGATGACCAAAAAAGAGCAAAGCTCTGTAGCTCATCAGCTTTTATGCAATATACTATCTTTATACAGGATCACCATTTTTATGGGCTACATGGTCACAAATTCTACAAGTTATAATCTTCATTAGTAAAGACGTTTGTGCATAGGCTCTCAGATTTCTAGACTCAGTGGTTCATAAAAAAAATGAAAAAATGCACAGTTTATGGTCGGATGGAGGGCCACCCGGCTATATATAATGATATCGCCAATATGTTGTGTATTTGTATAAGCAAGAAACTGTCTAAGCAAGTTATTTGATAACAATAGGAATTTGTTTCAGTAAAAGAGTATAAATTCAGTAACAGTTGAATATCTTAAATGTGCAAAGAAGATCTGCACGTTGTCTATAAGAACTAGAAGTGTACCATGTGTACGTACTGCCATCACTGAACTCTGCGAACCGGAATGTCTAGACTATTCTATAGTCATCATTGCAATAAAGGTAAAGGGAGCAGTTTAAATCTGTGCCATTACGTTTGTCTGAAATCGTCATTGACTAACCCTTTCAATTGTTATGGTGTCAGTTTAATGGAAGCTATCAATTGAGACAAAGTTTTTATAACCATTTAACAGCCATAATTAAAAGGCCTCGAGATGGAAACGGCATTTACATAAGGTCAAGGAAGCGAAATGACTTTCTGGTCTGCCTGGAAGATTTACATCATGACAATAACGTTATCAGAAACAGACAGATTATATTGGCACTTATGGTTTCTTGCAGGGCTTTCTTAGAAAGTAAAGTGGATCTTTACACACTAACTTTGACATGCTGTCTGATTTCGGAAACAGATTGTGGTGATAAAATTCTACCAAACTTATTTTTCTAAGAGAGGTATGCTGAAAAAGGAAAAAACTGTTTGAATATACATAACAGAATGAGTATTTATGTTTGAGGAATTGTAATAGATACAATACAAAACTTTATTCACAAAGAAATTTTATGTTTGTAAGTTAATGTTGAGTGTAGTATGGACAATCTTTCAGTTGTCAATGACACTGATGTTTAGCGATATTAGTATAGCTTTTCATGAAAGTTAATCTATTTTACTTGATAATACTATAATCAGTTCTCTTTACAGATTTCAATTCCCAAAATAAAAATTGATTTCTTATCTGTAGATAGAATTCTTAGATAGCATTTTTTGGGGAATCGATATTGTAATGTATCTGTTGATATACAGATGCCAGTCGTTTGCTAATACCAGTCAAGAGTGTATAATGAATACAAATGAATATTTACAATTTGTAAACACATTAATGTTGTTCATTTTTTAAATTGATAGGATGATCATTCATAAACATAAACATACATTTTACCAGTTACACCACTCAATTGTGTTTTATAAAGCAATTACTAAAATTAGGAAAGAAATTCACTATCAAGAGAGGTGTTTCAATTCCATTACCGAACAACCATCAAACCATATAGTAAGAACAGTTGTATGACATCTTAATTTATAGGCTGACATCATTTCATGTAGTAACTCATGGAGTAACCCTAAACATTGCATATTGAAAATCCTCACCAGAAGTACTGCCTAGAATCCAATTCAAGTTACTTTATCTCATTTATACCTCTCTTTTTGAACTTAGTAATCTTTATGTCCCTGTAAGCTTCCCCTCATACTAACGTTCAGTAACAATAGTTTAACAGACTGATAGACAAACAAATTTCATTTTGTCTGAATGGTACTTTTGATTTTTTTTTATATTATGATTGATTTTGATTTTTGCGTACAAGACAATTGTACTGTTAAAAGAGATCACAGTGATGAAAATATTTTTTATGCTTATCAAAACATCGAAGATCATTTAAATATTAAACTGATCTTAAAGGTTTGAAATCTTGTTTGCTATATGAGGACTGTATCTCATTAGACAAAGCTCAGATACCAAGTTCTCTGGCGCTCTCTCAACGTCAAAGGAAATATATATTTGACCTTAGCTTACATTGTTTATACGGCTTTCTAAATATCAGCATGTCTAGACACTTTCTTTGTAGTTTACCCAAGCTATTACAGAGGATTGAAAGAACCCAAATGTTCCTGAGTAAGCACTTGTGAGTGCAACGATGAGTGCGTTTGTGCCTTTAAATGACTCGATATATAGTCAACCAGATTCATTCAGGTAACATTTCTTTACATGAAATAGAAAATGAAACAAGCATAGATATAAAACATTAAAATATTATCTGTAAATAGAATCTTGATCTCATTAGTTTCTCCATTAAGGACCTTGTAATATCAATTTACATACAAAATAAAGGTTGACTAAGACATAATACTACTGTTTGATTTTGACTAAGGTTAGGAAGATACAGAAGACTATGTAAAGAATTTCATTTGGATTGACGAAACCAAAGACGATGGAAACCAGACTAATCCGTGTTTTAAGAAAACATGGATTTTCATCTTTAATTTGCATCATTCTCGGTTTGCTATTATGGGTATTAGATTATTTTAATTCATTTCGGTATGGGCTTATCTAAAATGCATGATCATGTTCCAATTCCTTTAAAGGCATGTATTTAATGTTGTGTGTCAAACTGTAGTTAGGAAAGGTCAGGAAATAATTCAACTATATCTTGATATCAAAATCTGAAAACCAAATCATTGAGGGAGTGCCAAATTACATGTTTACAGAGTATACCATCCTTTAACTTTGCCGTAGCCAAAAACAAGCCAACGGTCATTGTTTTATGTGAACGATTTCCACAATTGTTTATGGCGATGGCGTCCTTCGTATTCATTTTCGATGGTCTTGTTAAAGAACTCAGACAATAGTAATAAATAAGGAATCACGTTAAGAAGACGCAAGTGGAAATGACAGCAATGATAACTTAGCTTCGCCAATGAGAACATTGATTTGCAAATTTGGCCTGCAGAGAAAAATCGATATCTTTGGTAATTATTGTAAGTCATGGGGGTTACAAGTTAATTTTGATAAAACCGAGATCTTAATATTCAGAAATGGTGACTGTCTTCGTAATCATGAAAATGGTCTTTTGTTGGTGTAAAATTAACAACAGCAACATGTTACAATTATCTTGGTATCATGTTTTCTACAAGGTTGTCATGGTGTGTGTACGAAAACGCTAGTTGCAAAATCCAGAAGAATAGTTGTTAGATTTTAAACAAAAGTTTGTTCACATACCTGCGTATCATATTGCAAATATCATGTAATTTGGCATGTATTTAAGGCATCGTAGCATTACGAAAAAGAAATGGATAATCTTTTTAATACAGAAGTAAAGATCTATTGCACCTTAGTGCAATTGTATGCCATACCCAACAATTAACCGTAATAGTTTGGCAGGTCCCTGAAGTGACCAGGGCTCACAATTTCGAAAACAGTAATCTTTATATTTCCCTACAAAATCTTTTTCAGTTGTCAACAGCTTTAAATACAAGTCATGTTTGTACATTTGCATTAAGTCAATGTCCCTCTGCTGATTTTTGTCTCAGAGAGTGGAAATGTAATATTTCGAAAATGTGACCCTTTCTGTCTAATTCATAATGCCAAAATTTGATTTTTTGCACGACACAACAGACAATGACACAATGAGTGTGGACATTTCACACATTGACAATGGGAGAACTTTTGTCATTTGACCTGAAGTTATTATCTTGACCTTAAAACTATCCCAAATTACATGATATTTGCACTAAGATACAATAGTAAGTGAACAAACTTTTGATATGCAGCTGTATACATTTCCTTTTTTCATGGAATAGATATGCAATATTGCAATCTGTATCATCATTTTTGTCATTTTGCCAATGACTTACAAACTGAGATTAAACTTCATTTTCTTCTTCACACACATTAAGGTATTCTGACTGTATAGATATATGTCAGGCTAAGACTCTTCTTCCGACCATTAACCATTTTCGTGTTTGACCCAGACAGTTAATATCCCAATGACTTTTTACAGCACAATTGTACATTATATTCAGTGATTAAACTAAAACTAAGCAAATAGTGACGTTATCAATTTGATTAAACCAGATTGTGAGACGATTAAGATATATGACCCAACTCTTGAACTCTTGAACCAGTGAAAACAAATTTGATCATCAACAAAATACTTTATTTTATAAAAAAAACTTTTTAGCCAAAACCTTTGTCTCCTTGGAAAAGCTTATGACATTGTCGACCGTATAGAAAGCCTTAGTGCTAGTAATTACTGGCAGTTAATCAGCTTGATTTGAGTAGTTATCCGACACTAGGATACCGTCCTCGTCTCGGAATCAATATGCAACCTAGGAAACACATATCCAGTATTATTACCCATATGGGCAATCATAAGCGGTGACATATTTTCAATATGAGCACATGTGCACATATCACTTTTGCCTAGCAACGATTGTTTCAGCGCGAGTTACCGTATTACGTCGTCTGTGACGTCATCAAACCATTGTTCGTGACGTCACTGAAGCGGGCCGCCGCAAAGAAAGCAGGCGGCTTTCCGTGTGTTTTAAATGAAATAGAATCGGTAATAAAGAAATTATAACCCTCGGAATTGTGTCATATGACTTTTACGAAACTCGTGCGAACTTGTGTATAACCCTCGCTCTCGCTCGGGTAATACAAAAATTCGCACTCATTTCGTAAAAGTCATATGACACACTTCCTTGGGTAATAATCTCTATGTCAGTAACTGATCATATTATCAAGGAAGTAAGGATGTAAATTGAATTTCGGTAAAAAAAAAATTGAGAAAGCTTAAAACACATGTTTAAAGAAAGTACTGGCGTCACTGATGTAATTCATCTAGATTGGTCTTTCATCTTAAAGACTTGGAAAGATCGATATGCCTCCTGATTTGGTGGAAAATTTGAGATGAAATGGCCATTGAGGAAATCACTGTCAACATTACGAACACTCTGATTAATGTCGATTATCAAGTATCTCATGTGTCTTTTTGACTGAAGTCGACACGTTTAAAAAGCCTATAAATTCAAGACTACATATATATGGGAGTATGTTCATAAGTCAATGGTATTTCAAGAAATAGATTTTGGGAAACAGAGAATTGAAATCAGCACAATGCCAAGGGAATACCATAATGAACCTTTGACAAAAACTGATAAACTGATAAACCATTAAGCGAAAATGAAATCAAAATGAACAACATGAGTAATGCATTCATTGGCCTAGGCCAGCTGTAAATAAGAAGGTTGATCATAATTAAATGGAAATGATACCTTCTGAAACATAGGGATATTACTTTCGATTGCGTCAGATTTGACTTTATCAACAAAATAGTGTGCGTGAGATTCCTCGAGAAGCCAAATGATATCTGTTTGATTAGGCCTTTCATCTTAAATGTAATGTTACTGATCTTTTTTATATAAAGTACAAAAATGTAGTGTTATTGATGACACCACATCAGATATTGTTTTTAAAATATCTCATTCATCTCTTAACGTATGGCGTCTGATTGACTGATTTAATGTTTTATAACCTGAGAGAACCTTTTTACTTTCCCAATCAAAGTTTTCCTACTTAAGATCAAATATAACATTACCGGAACACTGTTTGGCAAGGTTTTACAAAAGGGCCGAAGAGTCGGAAACTTATCACCTTCAAATGAAAATAAGGACAAAGAATTAATTTTATGTTGACAAATACACAGAGATGAAACTTTGTGTTCAAAGTTGTTATTTTGACTCTAGATAATATGATCAAGACACATTTAAACTCTTCGAAAACATTGAAAATCACGATTGTCAACTCCGATGCAACCCAAATGAAAATGTATGAATATAAAGAACATATTTCAAAGACAATATTCTTAAATAACATTCATACTTAATGAATAACTAAAAACTGTTAAGGATTCAAATTCGTTTAGTTCGATCAAAGCATCTATATTTACTCACTACTGTTTGCATAAAATGCTACTCTGAATTTCATCGCAGCACCACGTTCCAGCCGATGCTAGCAGGTTTCACCGCAATGCATAACCACAATAGTGTTGCAGGCTTTCTTTCTGCAATAATACTACCAGCAATGATATCTTCTTGAAGACAGCGAAAAGCCCAAATCACCTCACCTTAACTCAAGTTTATGAAAACTCATGAAAATCCGTTTTTGTTTAAAATCCTCTTTTAAACTAAATTGTTCAACAATCTCTGTTAATGTTATATTGTATAACCTCTTTTTTTCTCTCAATTGTCAAGAGTGATTGCTTTATTGTAATGTCATGATTGTTGATTTTACCAAAGAGAAATAAATGTATAAAAAGATTAAGGTTTTTTTAAGAAGAAAACCTATCGGACAATAACCTTTATCCTATTCAGCGATGTCTTTCATTAGAGGAAGATAACTTGAGTATAAGCTTTATTCATGTCACCAAATAAACCTTAAAAAGGCAAAGAGATAAACAATATTTCGTCATTTGGCAGAGATACAACGTCAAATGGACAAACTGTCTTGAGGTTCACCTGGTTAAGTATTTAGTGTCTAAAAATTGTTAATAGATAATACTTCCTTGTCAGAAAAATATGCACAATCAACTCAAATAACTCAAATAATATCAAAAACTACTTAGTTTGCTTGAAGATCATGTGGTTAAGTAAAATTTGTCTATAAACTCAATACATTTTCTCCTGAAGGATTCGATATCTTAGGAAATAGAACAATGTCAAATCTTTTTCTTGTATGACATCATACATCACACAAAGAAAATAATCAGTCACCTCGTACGCTCTAAAGCTAATAAACTTATCATGTAGTGTTTCCACGTTGTCACGTTGACCTCGCCACAAATAAAGTATTTACACTACTTAGTAAAAAGATTTATCTAGGTGGTGGACGACTTTTTATGTGATTGTTATCATTATTATATTTACCCAAATGGAGAGTGATGTTTTAGTGCTATCAGGTCAACGTCAAGTTTTCAAAAACAAGAATCCAGTTTTCATATTAATAAACGCAGAACGCAAAAGACTACTCTATTTAATAATGTTAACTCAATGTTACAATTATCCTCTGACTGATACATTTAACAACATACAGACAGAGCTCGAGGTTAATTGCTTATTATTCACGTCAAATCAAAGGACAAAATTTGTAATAATACGAAAGGCACATATACACAAATACAAAATAAAAAAATTTCCAAATTAAATGCCGAGTGTTTCTATACACACATGTTTGTTAGTATAGGCACAGTAAATGATATACTGTATATGTACATGTTTTATAAGATTATCCTGAGATGTACATAACAATGTTTTTAATTTGCTAAAAGAGTTGATATGCGATAAACATCCATGTTATCTGTCTAGGTCAGTGCAGTCTTCAAAGGAAGGCGATCAATAGAGAATTGATTTTAGGTTATGCATCCATCCTATATCTGTCAATCTAAATAAGATACAAACACTGTTTATTTATTGTCTATAACCAATAAAGTAATAAATAACAGAATAATTGGTCATGATATTGATCTCTGTTGCCCAGACATTACTGTCTGAAAAGCAAGCAATATATTGCAAAGAAAGCAATCATAAGGTTGCATAAACACATCTTAGCGTCTAACTGAACTGTTACTGTCTGGAAGAAACTCGTGCTCTTCTCTGTTTTCTGTGACAGAACGATTACTTTTGTTCAACTTTAAGTCAACATGAAATTCAAGACAAAAACAAATATTCTTTTTAACTGAATTTATGTTCCCGAATCATTGCATTGTTGTTTTTGATTACCTATTACTGAGCAACTAAGTGTTTATCGTACAATCGGTTTGTCTTCATTTTCTTCTGTCATTCATTACTATCTAACCATAGAACACATTAACGATTCGACAAAAACAACTTCACTGAATTTTACACTAATCATTTTCTGCCTTAATCTATAATTTTGCTTCTGTCGATGTTAATATGTCTGTCAAAATAATTCGTCTTATCTGGGTAATGGTTATTTCATAAACTTGCCTATTTTGTCGGAGTCAATGTACATATGTTTGAGGATAGACATGTCCGTGCAAACAGTGTCCCCAAATTAACTTCATCTTTGTTAAATATCTCTTTTCATGATAATTATTTTCTCCTCATTTATCTTATAGTATTGAAAAGAGCACCAAGTTTTATTATAGCTATGTTACTGTTACTGTTACAAACAATGTTAGGTCAGAAAAATGAGAGTATAAACTTTGTTTCCTCTCGTGTCTAAAATAAAATATGATTCAGTGGAATAAGTGTTACAATGGTCATGTTTTTCATAAATAACTAGTTTTTAAAAAATGGCTTTAAAGAAGTATAATTTCCAAACAACAAATTAAGAAACTAAAAACTTGTGTCAAAGATGTTTTTTTTTAAAAAGTGATAAATTCTTGTATACTTTATCAGCACTCCTAATATTTGGTATTGAAACAATGACTCCAACCATGAACTGTGATTCAAGCATAGGATCAATAAAAAAACAATAACAATTATCTTTTATTAGGATTGAATTTGATTTTTGGCAATAAAAATCAATAGTTACGTCAGTGATAAAACAAGAATACATTTCCAAAACGTGATAGAAATAAGATGGAAAACACTTTTTTCTTAACATACACTTAACATTATTATCCGTAGTGGATATGCACATTCAAGGTGCCACAAACATACAACTAACAGACTGGTAGTGGATATCACATTCAAGGTGCCACAAACATACAACTAACAGACTGGTAGTGGATATCACATTCAAGGTGCCACAAACATACTACTAACAGACTGGTAGTGGATATCACATTCAAGGTGCCACAAACATACTACTAACAGACTGGTAGTGGATATCACATTCAAGGTGCCACAAACATACAACTAACAGACTGGTAGTGGATATCACATTCAAGGTGCCACAAACATACAACTAACATACTAGTGTAGTGGTTATGCGTTTTCGTACCTAACTCTACTCGCTAAAGTACATAAGTCATGGTGAATACTAAATGTCGACATCTTATCCATTAGATCAAGGATGAAGCATCATTATAGTCATTTAGAACTTGTAATAGCGAATTGTTGCCAGATTGAATACACCAAGGACAAAACCTAAAAAAGACGTGAACAGATCTATTACTGTTTCAAGATTGAATAGTTTGTTTGACTTGCAGCACATTGGTATAAGCGATAGTGACTGGGGTTGGTTGACATTTTAGCAAAATAGTTCTCTAATACATTATTACAAGCAGCGAAAGTCAATCTATATCACCATGATGTACCTTTAAAACCTACTGAGACCTGGATGCATCATAATGTTTGTTTTTCGTGTATTATTTCTATTTGTCTTCAGAGAACGCGCAAGATTTAAAAGTAGTAGGTCCTTTTAACATATAGAAAACATTATTGATATGTAGCATCTATTAACAATGGCGTTCTATGTGTCGTTTCAATAGTCATTTCGTTTATAAATGAGGAAAAGAATACTATGTTCCTTTTCCTTTTTGTAATACGATGTATTGATATTTCCATCCTGCATTTCTGTGTGTTGTGAATATCGTATCTTTCATAAACGTTTATGTCATTATGAAAATAGGACTGCTTTCTGATAAGTAATTTTTCATCAAATTAATATTTTCTCTGGAAACTTTAAAAGCTCAAAGGAAGGTTTATTTCTGATTCCAAATAATAATTATAGAAACTACTGAAAAAAATAATCCAAATCGTGTAATCGAAATGAATTATACAATCTATTATAATTATTATGTACCACGTTGCCTTTAGCAGTCCAAACCTTTCAACAAGAAACAAAGTATTATTGTGTCAAGATGAAAAAAGACAATTTAGTTGAAAACAAACTAAAGGATTGACAGCCTTGGGACGTGTTGCAAAATCAGATCTAGTGAACGTTTTAAACTATTCGAATTAAGGATGTGCTCATGGCAATTGTATAAGGAACTGGGAACTGGGAACCGGTTGCTAACTTCACTATTTCAATAAGGAACTGGAAACTGGATGCTAACTTCACAGACCCCATGGCAACACTAAAGTACTCCGTGAACGCTGCATTTAGATATATTTGGTCGTTGTTACAGTGCACTTCTCTCGTTATAAGTTAAGGTTTGCGCGATTGTGATTTTTCGTTGACAGAGTAACTCTGTACTAAATCACTGAAATTAAATGAGTGAGGTTAAATACCATACTTAGACTAAGCATGTATATGTTTCTGTAAAACTAAGTTTATTCAAAGGCATATTACATAATATGACAAATTTGGTCATCATGATTCAATGAAAGGTTTACAAAATATATTATATATTGTATATATGTATATTATAAATATATATTGCGCTTCTTTCATGTTGAGCACATTTCATTTTATCATTGTGAATACTAAACAAGTCGTCTAACAACTGTACAAAGAACAATGCTCTAAAATGTCTTGAATGACCTGAAGTTTATTTGTTTTGATTGATTAGCAGGTAACATTTACATAGTGCGGACGATTGACTGAATAGAATAAGTTGAATAAGAGGAATGTATATGGTTTTACACACAAAAAAAGATATCTGAAAATTTCCTATTTGAAGAAAGGGCTTTTGAATTGTTTCAACATGATTTCTACTTTTGGTCTCTTGTATGATGTTCATGATGTTAAAGTTTATACATCAACATTGTTTGAAATATCAATTAAAGTACATTGACCGTGTAAAAATACAGTAGTACACCTGATGATTTGAGTAATATGTCTCTATAAAGTTATCAGTCAATACAGCACAAGCTGGTTGGAAAATATCTCTTCAATTTTCTCAAAAACATTAGCAATAAAACATGTATTTTCATGATATGTTTGCCTTTAGTATGAATTTGATTTTCTTTTAAACATCACATTAAACAGTACTTTTCAATGGTGAAAAGGAAAACCGTATGTTCTATGAGCAAAGTAACATGCTTTCTACTTAGCTAAAAAAGACTTACAATCAATCATACGACATCATCGTCATGAAACAATTGAATGACGTCAGAAGATAACCATGATGAGCGAAGCGATCATGAAAATATATATACGACGAATTTCACTAATGGAGTCATATAAACATCTTTATTGACTTAAATATCGAAACTATCGATAGTTGGGCGTGCTATTGATGACATCAATAGTTTTTAAAGTTACTATCGATAAAATACTATCGGAACAGCAACTATCGCGATAAGTCGATAGTTCGATTTATCGTTACACCCCTACTTGTGACGTAATTCTTTGTTCTCACTCTCCAATATTTTTTCGGTATGTTCTCAAGTATCGTAAGAACAAACGAAACAAACCGCCTTCGCAAATAATCGCCGTTTAGTCTAAGGATATCAATAATCGCGAAGCCGAACTCGCCGAATCATGACACAGTAGCTTTTGAAAGAAGAAGTTGGAGTTACCTCCCCTGATTTAGCGACGTTGGCAAGTGTTTCATAAACATGAGGAAATATTAGAAAAACATAATTTAACTAAATTATTTGCCAATGAACTGGAAATCTAGTATTAAATGTCGACAGATTTTAGGAGACGCGTATATCATTTTGAAAAGTATTTCATGAAGAAATATCGGTGTCACAGTGTCACAACCATACATCGCCGACATTGTGACCTTCACCTGTAAATGAAATTACTCCGCAAAAACAAGGTCATGACTCTCAACAATAGGGAATCAGGTTTGCTTTTCAAATCTTTTTCACAATGACATAGGATAAAGAGATTGATAACCTAGTGTGTTTATGTAGCATTAATATCATACATTAAGAATAAGATTTATTCATGATAAGACTTATTCCTAATATATGACATAAATGATACTGAAAGACACTTGTTTAATAATCTCAATTTATTCAGTGTTGTTTCTGTGATTCGTTACTCTTCAGATACATTAATGTTATCAAAATGAAATTACGTGAAAGAAACGTAGTTTAGGTATAAAAATGTCAAATCAAGTAATATCTTCCATCACATCAATTTTCGTATAACACTTTGTGTTTGGCTATTGCAATTAATTAAATTAAGTAAATTTTCTCCTCTGAAGATTATTATAAGATAGTTTTAATTCAAAAACAAGTCTGCCTTTTGTATAATTGATTCAACAATGTTAACAGGGGCAACGTCTTGAATAGTAAACCAAACATGGAACCAGAGGATTTATGGGAAGAAACCGATCATCCTCGATAGTAGATTAACAGGTTTTTTTAGGCGAGAACAGATTCGTGAGATGCTGAAAACTTGATAAGAATCAACTCATGACACTGAAGACGATTTCTAAGAGTAAGATGTTAAAGTTTCGACTTAGATGTAGTCAGATGTTACTTTATCAACCATTTTCTTGTGTTTCGTTCCAAGAAATTAATTGTAATGTATCCTCTTTTCTTTGGTCTTTCATCTTATAAGTTGGACGCATTGATCTGCCTGATGAATTAACTTAACTTTGAAAACTGAAAATGAAAAAATTACAGAAACCGACACATTACTTTTATTTGATTTCTAAGCTCTCGTTTCTCTATACAATCATGGCGTCTGTTAGACTGTGGTTATCGTTTTCAACTTTTAGAGACCTTTTTCAATTTCTCAATCTTGGTTTTTATCACTGTACAAATCAAACATATTATATAGAGACACGACATAACAACGTTCCGGTGACATGGTATTTTAAATCAACTCAGAGACCATAATCTTGTATACATACATGATCGTTGAAGAAAACGAAATTGACCTTAAACATTATAAACAAGACGCAAGTCCATTTTACAGTTTTTCATGCCATCATGGCCATGATATGTTACATCTTAAACTACATTGATGAGAGAGAGAGAGAGAGAGAGAGAGAGAGAGAGAGAGAGAGAGAGAGAGAGAGAGAGAGAGAGAGAGAGAGAGAGAGAGAGAGAGAGAGAGAGAGAGAGAGAGAGAGAGAGAGAGAGAGAGAGAGAGAGAGAGAGAGAGAGAGAGAGAGAGTCTTTATTTCCTCCAGTGGCAACCGAAGATTACATATAAACATCACATTACATCATTGTACAGAAGAACATAGATATAACAAAATATTTACAAATGTATATACAGCATTGTTTCACATCAAACATGGATAGTATCATTCATCGTATATCTTCAAGCAGAAGAGTGTAATCGTGTTGCTAGGACCGATTATATTGTAATGTCTTGCATTCATCACTTCAGATTCAATCATTCAAATATGATATACTAAAGTACGTTTCTCACCTTATATATTTTTAACGAAACAATGCCACTATTTATCATTCTGGCAAGAGTTGTAAGTTTGTAAGAGTTAAAATTGATAAACATATAAAATGAATAATTTATGACCTCTAACTTATGAATATGACCCAATAATCTTGCAATAGTCATTCCAAGTAATTCAAATTTACCTAAAGTCAACACCATAATAAGAATCAATAACATCAATAAAAAGAGCTTCGAACATCTAGGCCCTGGTCTTCGTGCTTCTGCTTCTGCTTACACAAGAAACAATTAAAAGAACCTGTTAAAAACCGAATGCATGCTTACTGATTGTATACATTTACTGCATATGATTTCTCCTTGAATGTGATACTTCAAAACAGCAATCGAAACATAACGGTACACTGATAGCGCACCAAATAAACTATTTCAAATGTGAAAATATGTTATATGTCTTCAGAGATATCAAACAATTAAGCACATGCTGAAAGGAAAGTATATTTCTAAAGTTTCATGTATGCGTTAGTTGTCATGTCAGGTTTTCAAGAGGGTTTGTATTTCCAAAGCAGGATAATGGTAAGCCGGTTTCTCCAATATCCTCTAATGATTATCAAGATTAGGCTTTGTGATGCCAATATACATCCATGGAAAGGGTATCAATCATGAAATCAAAACAACGGGAAAGCAATCGTACGTATTTACCAGAAACTGATGATCCTTAAGTCTGAATGAACAGGGAAGTCTCAGATTTATCAAAAGCTTGGAAACAGAACTTGCTGAACTTTGAAATTCAAGTTATGTCAGATTTTACTTCACCAACAAAAACTGTGTCTCTGATCTCCTCGATTTAAAATGTATTTTTGGTTTTCTTTTCAGTCTTTTATCTGAAAGGTTAGAAGCATTTATTTGCTTTCTGTTCTTTGAAGAAATAAATCAAACCAGAAATGGCAAATAAGAAAATCAGACGAGATTAAAACCACATTACTGCCGAAGATCATTTATCTTTAAAAGAGCCAAACAGGATGTTACTGATACCAACTTGTTTTTAAAATTTCAAACGGTATCAAAAGGTAGATAAATTATGATAAATGCAAAATAATTTTTCTATCACAAGTTGATACAAATATGCTCCAAAAACACCTACTATATAATGTTAATTCATCGTTTTGCTCGTAGTTGTAAAAATAGACACCTTTTCTCTTTCTCAATCATATTTTTTAAATTTCAATACAGTTAAAATGTGTTCCATAAAGACAGAGCATTATATATATCCCGGTTATACTGTATTACCAAACCTCAGAAAATTATCTTGTGTGCATAATCATTGAAGGAAAAACAAAGCTATTGAAGTTTAACACAAGTTCGTCCTAGAATTCTGCATGAAATCATGATATTAGTGTGCATGTCAATGAATGCAGCTGCATCCAAAACGTCCCCTAAATTTGTGAAAAAATCATGTAAATTTTAGTTCGCTCTGAACGTCAATTGCAGCAATCTCATTGAGATCAGCTCAAAACTTGTCCCTCGTACGTTGCTGCTTTGAGACTTGAGACTGTAATTGTAATGTGAATCCTTAATTTTTAATCCTTGCCAATATGTGGCAACGTCTTGCCGTGAGACCAAAACATTGTTCACTTTCAAGACAGTCGTAGACAGATGAAGGAATATAGTATAAAACAAACATAGAATAGCTTATGTATATATGCCTCCATGTGGAATAAAAAGGTGAATAATACGATGACGTAAAATTCATTCTTTTTGTGCTATATTGTACGATATCAATCAGTGCAGAACAGAACAACTCTGAAGACCGTTAATGATTATAGAGGTTACTAAATCGTGTGAGGGACGGACCCTCTGAGTGTCAACATAAATCTCTCCAAAGTGTACAAGTATCATTTTCAAAGAAATATATCGTTAAGAATACTATTACTTTGATAACTGTATATTGTGTTACTTGAAGCACTCGATGTTGTCTATTCTAGATGTTAGGTCTAATTTGACAGTGTTTGCTGTTGACATTTAACATTTCACATCTTTTATTTGAACTAATTTAGATTGTTCTTACATTTCAACGGTCTACGTTACGCAAAAAGGAAGAATGAAACTAGGTTTAGAAGATCAAGGAAGAGATATTCTTACGTGATTACAGATTTACTTCCCTGACATTCGTTTTTCACTACACATTTTGAATAGGAGGTCAGTTTCAATACTTTAAAGATTCAAGAGTTGAAACCGGAAAAGTGAAACATTTTGTTTACTTGTAAAATGTTATTTACTAGTATGTAAACAAAGATAGATACTTTAAAAGTCTTGGACCATATCAAACCGAAGTTCTTTAGGTATGTTTCTTTCATTTTCATGTTTAAGAGTTATGACTAAATGGGTTTTTATTAGGTCTCTTTGGGTATATCTAAATTTAAAATATGTGTTTATATCACATAATATTTGTGAAATGGTTTAAGAAATGTTGCAAAGAGGGAACATAGATGAATGTAAGGATGATGTAGTGTCTGCACATGCGTTTACACGTATTTAAACTATATGGGCATTTCAGTTCCACTAATTCCCAGGGAAGCAAAGGATTGCCCTAAAGTTACCTTCATTTATCTGTTTAGATCTCTTGCTCATTATTTAGATCGATCTTTGACTTCACCAATTTCCTCGATTTACTCTCAGCATACTCGCAGTATAGTGCGATTTTACTAAATTTGCCGGTGACATCTGGCAAAATGTCGGATTTCTTGCAAATTTGAAATGATTTTAAACTATTTAATCATGATCCTAGAAAGTGATTGTCTTAATACAGTTGTTGCGAAACTTTAGTTAAGTGAATATGAGCAATTGTTTTCTGAATAGCTAATATTGACATTACTTCTAGGAATCGTGTCATTTACTAATTTGGGGTATGAAATATTAGTTTAAAGTTTTTATTAACTAAAGACCAAATATTGTGATTTCTACAAGATGTTAAGGTATTTCATTTGCTGAGTCTTGATAGCGTTCAATTATTTTATGGTAGATTGTCCTGTCAAATAAAAGATCTTGATATCACTTTGAAAAACGACTTATATGGATTCGAGGAGGATTTTTAATACTCTTATACCCGTGTCGTTAACCTTTAACTACGTGACTTTATTTGGTTGTCTTTTCTAACACTAATTACATGGTGTTTAATGTAAATTTTGTTAGATTCATTTGGAAAATGTTGATTAAAAGTATTGAAACTACTTCGTGATGAACTAGAAAAATATGCCGATTAACATAAAGAAAGAGGAACAATATAAAAGCAAGTTTCTTCAGTAATGAAGAATGCACGAGCAGGATTAGTAAAAAAATAATCAAAAGATCCGATGGAAGGAGTTGATTATTTTCAGGAATCTGTGGTTGAATACCTCCTCATTTATGTATGACTCCAAAGACGTCGCCATTGGGATCATATCGCAAATTTATCACATCTGGCTCCCAAAATATCGGTGCTCAATCGTCGGATATGGGATATACCTGCAATATCTCCTTTAATCCACTTTGCAAATACATGTAGATTGGCTTGACAGGCAATACTTTTGATTACACATGCTGTTCTTGCTACCCATGTTCTTCCTGTGTTCTTCATGTTCATTGTAGCCGAATTGTTAATATCGCTGAGTTAATAATCGAAGGCTTCACTTTCGAATCCGAAAATATGTTTTGATATCTCATTCTGATATACAGTGATTTAATTTATCGTCTGTGTGAGATGAACTTCTTCGTGTATTATTCAGAAATAACAAAACCTTATACCAAACTTGACAGTTAATAAGCAATGAAAATAATCCACTCTTAACACAATAGCTTTAAAATATCACAATGTATTGTTTTTTTATTATTTTAATCAACTTTGCTTCGTCAAACCTACCAAATATGACGAAATATTTTCAGTCGAACAAACATCCACTCGACCAAATGTTCAATGTGTGTCTCCACAAGTACTTATACGTTGTAAGCGTATTTACAATCTTGATAGGACATTATGTATAGTGATGGCTTGTCCGTTATTCGGAAACCCCACTTCATTTGATCTTTAACATCCAAGAGTTCATCCGAGTTTTTTTTATACGTAAAAGAAAATACTTATCACGTTTACAAGAGCAGGGAACGGATTTTCTGTTTCATAAGCTACGTCCTTTTGAATATTTGATTTTATTAAGTCTTCTTCCTTCAAAAACGTATTTCTGGTAACTTCCTTAGATGAAAAGATATAATGGTTATGATTATAGTTCAAACGCAATTAAGCTTCGTTTACATCTTACCGTAATACAAGATGTCGTGTATGAAATCAATTGCTTCTTCTGATAGGGCATCATGTTGTGTTTGACAAAGTTATATCCACCAATCTAGTCTCCGCATTAAGATAGACTGACAGAAGGTAGAAGGACATCGTTTTAGACAAAAAGTTAAATGATATCATCTTCATAATATAACATGTCCCTGACAGATTATCTTTGCCTCTAAATATATGTACAAATCATGATGGCAGTGAAACCGCTCATATTTCAAATCTAGTATACATGGGAAACTCCAAGGGCAGTCTGTCTTCCAATTCACATCACTTTTCAATCAAACCAATGTACTTTAAATCACGAACAAAAGTAGATTTTCAAGGGCGCTAATATTTTAGTTTCCAAGGATATTCAACAAAGGGTGATAGCTTTGAAATAACGATTCAGAAAGTTTTCTATTTTTATTATAAAAAAGCTGAATATCCACAAAATGTTTGGAAAAGCCAGTATTAAAGGTCCTCTCAAACACATACTGTAGCTATGAGGCCAAACAAAAATAATGAAATGTCAATGTCACGACACATACATTTCCGTATCATGAATAATGATTGAAACATCGCCAGCCTCGTTCATGTTATTAGTTCGTTCGGAAAAAGAAAATAGTACACCTGCAGCTTTTTACCTTATTACTAAATAGCGGACTCAGACTTTGGTGAAAAACTCAAGACATCCGGAAAATACTGATATATTATGAAAATAATGATGCAATACATGGGATAACTTTTAAAGATAAGTGTCATCTTCTATTTGTTGTTTTATTCTATAGATCTTTGGTAATGTATTTTGTTTGACAGAATAAAGAATATAGATTTTCCATCATGACATGCATTAGCGCAGACACAGAGTCCTTCCGACATATCTCTGAACAGAAAGGATAACACTCTTTGATGTTGATAATGGAACGTACTACAGAAGAGCTTAAGTGTCATTCAGTGATGCCTTCCGTTTCCATGTATACTACAAAACAAGAGGTGATCAAGCGTGGTAATGAATAGACAGTAAAAAAGAAGTCGAGTTTAAACGAATGACTTACAAACAGTTTAAATCCTTATTGGGCAAATAGAATTTTGTAAAATAATCATAACTGATAGTCTCCTATGCTGTCAAGATTATGATTAACTACAATAGAACCAAATAACATGATTACACTCAGATTTTAAAACTTGATCACCTATTTTTGATAGTGTATTCGTCATTTCCATTCAGGAAACAAACAGCAGCATCATGCTGTTATTTTGAAAACGTCAGCTTTCAAATCGTTTAGTCTTATAGAAGCATTCCAGAAATGTTTAACCTTCTGTTTTATCTGAGGGCAATTATCACGTGATTAAGATTGGCTGTAAGCCTAAGAATAATTAATGATAAAACTTATATCGATTCCTTTTCTGTTTCGTTTTAGATAAAGAAAATTCATTCGCGATTTATACATGAAGAATAAAAGGTAATATCCTCTGATCGGCAGCGCGTTGAATTGAAAAGGGTCATATTAGAAACCAAATTTAAGGTTTAACTACGATAATTCAACGTAAGGTAATATTACAAGTTGTCTTGCAGAAAGATATCATAAACATCTGAACAGAAAACTTCAATAAGAGTTGCAGTCAGTTCTTATACCTGTATATGGATTGAAAACTTGAATTTATAGTTTGAAACAGTTCTTATACGTGTACCTAAACTGAAAACTTAAAATTAGAGTTGTAATATGTTCATATGTGTGTACTGAAGACTTGAGATTAGAGTTGTAACTAGTTCTTATATCTAGACTTATAACTTCATAATAGAGTTGTAGTCAGTTCGTATTTTTGTACTGAAAACTTGAAATTAGAGATGAAACCATTTCTTATATCTATACTAAAAACTTGGAATTAGAGATGAAACCATTTCTTATATCTATACTAAAAACTTGGAATTATAGTTGTAACCAGTTCTTATATGTGTACTGGAAACTTGAAATTAGAGTTGTAACCAGTTCTTATATCTAGACTGAGAACTTGAATTTAGAGTTGTGACCATTTCTTATATCTAGACTAAAAACTTGAAATTAGCGTTCAGTCACGGTTTAATAATTCATTTGTGAAAATTATCATGTCATTTTTTATACGTTTAATGGTTTTCATAGCACGAAATAAATCAAATGCAATAGATCACAGATGAGTGTTATTTAACTTAAACATATTTCTGATCACCGATGGATCTATATTTTCCTATACAAACAACTGATGAACAAGTGAATGATAACCAATAGCACATTTCACAAGCCAGAAGTACTCTTCCTGTTGATATCATATATAAGAGTAAACAAATCAAAGGTTGTCACATTATATACTCCTAATAGTATATCATGCGCCAGTAGGAAGACTAATGTTTACTCGGTTTTACCTCGAATGCAACCAGAATGCTTCGAATGCGTTTTTGATGATTTGATGTTTTATCGGGTAACCGGAATGCAAATATATTGACGATTGAACATTTGATTATTTTCAACTTCCAATCAAACATGAATGCACCAAAAGTTTTTACCTACAAGCTTATAAGCTGAATAACGTTTAAAGACAAAAGCGATTCTGTCCTAGTTTTATTATGTTTTTATTGCATAGAGTTTATAAAATAACAGTTGCTGTCTCATAACGTTTCGTAAAGCCATATTGTTGTTATAAGATAACTACAACGTTTTCAGCATTGACGAGTGACATGTATCAAACAATTGCAAGCAAGCAAAAATACCATTTGGTTAACGATAGTCTTGAGTTAGTTGAATTGATAGTACATATTATGCATGAAGATCTTAACACCTCCAGGACATCAATGTATGGAACGTTTTAGTAGATTTTATGAGCGCTTCTATCATATTTGAGAATAATAATTTTTATGTTGCATATTTTCTTATGTTTGTTAAGTAAAATTATAAAGCAAAAAGTAAAGCTTAATTTGCATGAATGAGGACCCTTTTTTTAAATACAGATATCTTACGTACGCCATGAAGCATATGTCTAAATTCATGTTCTAATACACATCGTAGGAGAGTATATTCAGCATGTAGAAATCTGTTCAATCAAGCGAAAATCGAGTTACAGGGAAGGATGTTGACTAATGGGTAAACGACTCGCCCGAAGCAAGGAAGCGAAATTGTCTATTGTCTGGTAAAGCTACGTTTTGAGTCTTGGCGTGATTATTGTTATGACGCCATACGGACAGTGGGTATAATACTAGTCTTATATTGGCGAAGAAATATATAGAGGATATCGAGTAAAGTAGAAATTGATATTTTCACGAGTGGCGTAGCCACGAGTGTAAATATATGATTTTCTTCTTCACGGGACGAGATATTGATGGTATTCGACGAGAAATGTCAAATGTTCTATTTATTATGTTTCCCAGAACCCCGTAAATGACCCTAACTATATGAATGGATAAGCTAAAACACTCATATTAATTGAGTAAATGTCACTTCTTGTTTATGATCATCTGAAAGTGCCTTGCTCAACCTGGCAAGATCCAAATAGCAGGCTCTAAAACATTCTCGATTCATACCAGTTTCATAGTTTGCTCACAATATATTATACGCACTTCTAGTAGTAAGAGTGATATTGTCATTTTATATGACAACATTCATTTACAGGGGTGTATACATATATGTATAAGTAGATGCTATTATTTCACCGGATTTATTTTCATATAGATAACATTGATTGTGTTGCACTTCCTTGTTATTTCGAAACCAAGCTTAGCGCAGATGATACGTTGACGGTTTACAAGTGCAAGGTTAACAACTCTGTTTTATGTCTATACCTATGAGAAGGTTGCGGAGAACTGACCAATGTAGGTGAATATCCCTTTTTGCTGCTGTTCTATCATTGATGATTGATTTGTAACATATGATTTTTTAGACCCACCATCTACTATACTGCTTCTACTATATTTCCAATTTATCTTCTATTTCCTGAAAAGATACACGAATTATTTTTGCGAACAAGCAATTTTTTTTTATGCTAATGTTTATTTCAAATTGCATAAATATAAATTGAGAAGAAAATATCAACTTCTCTCACAGCTCTTACAAATAACAAAGTAATTATTCACTTCTATTCTTATTCTATCATTAAATCCTGATGCAAATAATGTATTTATTCACAATTCAATCATTTTGATATCCACTTCGTTTACGATTCTTTAAATATTTTGCACATGAATGAATATATACTTCATTCTCAGGTAAATATATATTGTCAAACTGCATGAAATGTAAATGTCAACTTCAATTTCGGCTTTATCCTGCCTACGAATACATGGGGATACTATATGGGTAAATGTAGGCCTACTCTGAAAAGTATGTTTTTACATTACTGGGGATAAATCTTTTCTGCCTGTGCATCAAAAGAGTTATTGCTGTAAACTGAATGTTATCTACGAACGTGGTATATATAAAACCACGCCAAAATATTACTATTTTGTATTTAAAAAAATTCGTACCATACCTTTAAGAGCTATGATGCAGCTTGTGAAATCAAAGTTTTTATGATTAGAATTTACAAACCTCTAAACAGATATCGCAAACTATATGAAATAAACATTCACTCTGTGGGGAAATTTTGGCATTCAAAAACACAAATCAAGAGACATAGAATAAAAGTTCAAAATTAAAGTAAGTATAATGTTGGGATGACACTAGTACTTGATGATATGTAATTAATGATTTTCTTTATGCGAGATATGTTTTTCTTGTCTGAACAAAACAAAGTACAAGCGTGCTCCAAAATGATAATAGATACAAAAAGTTAACAGGATATAAAAATTTATATGCTTTATTTTAGATACCTTCTTTCCTTTCTATTTAACCGTGTTTCCTACTTCTGACTTCCATGCATTTCTTTTGGCAGATATCATTATGAACGAGACGCCCAAGATGTATTCTACAGTAGAGGAGTTGTATCCAAACGTCTCAGCGAATGCTTCCAACCTGTGGGAGATAAATGAAGAAAGGGCGACAATCTTGATTCCTGCTATGGTTTTTATCGGTGTATTGATTTTTTCTGGCCTATTTGGAAACATTTTGGTGACTTACATATTCATAAGACATTTTGAACGTTCTGTTATGAAATTTCTTTTTATAGTACTGGCCGCTTTGGATCTCGTGAGTTCTTCCCTAGGCATGCCATTCGAGATCGTTGACATGAGATACGGATACATGTTTCAGTCTGCAACTTTATGTAAAGGGTTCCGGTTTATTGTTGCTTTTCCAAACATAAACTCAATTTTCGTTCTCCTCATCATTACAGTAGATAGATACAGAAGGGTGTGTAAGCCTTTGAAGCCACAGATGAACTTGAAGAAAGCCAAATTGAGCGTAATGTATTCAACACTTTGTGCTATCTTGATGTCCCTCCCGGCAATTTATTTGTACGGTGTGACAAAAGTACAAATAGGAAACTCTGGTGTGTGGGGCTTCGATTGTACAATCAGAAAAAAACAACTTGTGTTATTCCATGCAATGTTATATCATGCTTTTGGAACAACAGTAATGATCAGTATATGTATCGCCCTCAGTGTTATGTACATACGTATCTGGAGGGAGATTCGTTCACATTCACGCTTCACGATGGCCAATACTCAACTCGCACTCACCAAATCGCAAACAAGGACAGACACCTGGGTCGACAAGAAAAATGAGGATAGGACAGGAGACGCGATTGCCTCAGGGAGACGTGTGACTGTTATATCGTTTTTAGTAACATTACTGTTCGTACTGAGTAATGTTCCTGTTGCAGTTTCGATATTGATTCAAGATGCTGTGGGTTCGCCTGATTATAAGGCCAATCGTGTGTGGTTTCTTGTGAGTAATATTTTGATTCGATCATATTTCATCAGCTCTGTTGGAAACCCGATTATTTATGGTTTCATGAGTAAGAGGTTTCGAAGAATGTTTTGTAAGCTCTTTATAAAACGCTTTTGAATAAAGCATTCACAAGTTTAAAAGTCCAGACTTTGGTAATAGAGGTATTAGGCTGGACCCAGCACATCAGAACCGGAATTTCATATCGATCAAGCGAACCACTGTAACTGTTTCACAATGATGTCGGGCAGCTATGAGTGAGAGCATGCACATTTCAAGCAATTCAACGTTTATGAACAATAAGTTTTCTAGATAACAACCTTTTAATGTTTAACAGACGTGCCATTGCAGAGTATATACATAATCAACATGAAAATAAACAACATGACTTCATAAAGATATAGTAAACGTAAACGTGTTGGATTGTTTTTAGATTGTTTCAAGTTCTAACTGAGAGGGTCAAAACTGTAAATGTCTGTCAACTATGTCAGATTGCTTTATTTCATGCTGAACTACTTTCTTCATTGTAACATAAATAAGAATTTCATCAAAAACATGTTACGAAATCAAAAACGAAATCTTAAAGAATTGTTTCTCTACATTTGAAACGTACTGCATCCGACATATATTTTTATTCAAATCTTCTGCAACTTTAATGAGATCAATTAAGCTAGTTATGTCTAGAGTGGAAATGATAACAGTCTCCTATACGATGTACCAAACGATAATCCGAGGAAACTTTTAAGATTTCAGAGCTGTGCAGTTTGTCTCATTGTAAGAAGAGCAGAGAACATATTTGATATCAATTTCTAACTCGCTACACTGCCTTTGAGTTAAGAATAGAATCGATTTCAACATTTCATCTCTGGCCTACAAATGTACCGACAACCAAGCTTCAGAATATATATTTGAGCTAATGCACCAATATGAGCCATCTAGATGGCTTCGTTACGTGAACCACTATCAGCTCCAAGTACTGGAAGCTTGAAACGAATGCCTCAAAGTTCTTTGCCAGCTCTACTGCCTCCTGCAGGAACAAGCTCCCGATCTCTTCGAAGACAGCATCGACACTGTTCCTTCAACGCTCACCTGGAAACTCATCTCTTCAAATGTTACTCTATCTAATCTTCGACAACATCATATCTGACTTGTGCATAAGCGCCTCGAGCATTCTTAAGTGGGGGGGTTGCTGCACCATATAAAATGCCTAGTTATCATAATTATTTTTGACTATACGAACACAAACACATTCTACGCTATACTCATAGATGAAACTCAATTTCCTACAGGAACACACCTGGCAATGCTTTAAATACTGGCCCGAAATACAAACACCTTGTGTTCGATTAAAAACAATTGCAGAAAGAAAAGCTATATTTTCTATTTTTGACCCCTTGAAATGTATCTGGCATTACACATATTTTCCCTTGGGTGTATAATGTTGATGCGATTCCTTTAAAAACTGTTTAAAAGTTTGGATTAGAAATTAAAATAATTATCAATTCAAAATTTCCTAAAATGATTACTTAACTAAGGAACACTCACTCAGTTAAAAATAATTTGTTCAGAAGCTGTAGACCCTGGTAGTCTGCCTGAACGGTCTATGAGGTTCAGGGAGTTCCTTTATAGCTGCATATCAAAAGTGTTTTCACGTACCTGGGTTTACTAGTGCAAATATCATGTATTTAAGGATGCCTTCGAAGTATCGTATCATTGCGAAAAAGAAACGTATAGATACAGATGTGTAGAACCATTCTTCTCCAAGGCAAATCTTTATCGTACCCCACAATTAACCGTAACAGTTTTGACAGGTCATTGAAGTGACCAGGGGTCAAAATTTCTAAAACCCTAAAAAAAACAATTCTCTACAAAATCCTCTATAACACATCAACTTCTCTAAACATTAGTCATGTTTATTCCTTTGCACTAAGTTAATGTGATTGTGCTGATTTTATTCTTAGAGAGTCGATATGAAACATTCTATTAGAAAATTAACAAAATCGAAGTTCGAAAATATGACCCCTTCTGTCTATTTCAACATGCCAAAATTCGAATTTTTGCACGAGAGACCATACGATCCCTAAATAAGTTCGAGAATGGCTGTGTAACGCATGGTCAATAGGTAATCCTTTGTCAGTTTTGCTTAAGTTATTTTAATGACGTCCAAACTAAACCCAATTACATGTTATTTTCACTACGATTCAGTGGCGAGTGAACAAACTTTTGTTATGCAGCTGTACATGTCTAAGTTCCGATGAGAAGACAATATTACCAATAGAGGACAATCCATTGTTGTACATATACAGTTGTACAACATTTCCAAAAACTAAGACATGTACTGTAGATTAACAGAAACAAGTAATAAATAGATATATATGGTTAAGCTATTTGGCTTAGTGTTATTTAGAAATGTAGAAGTAACAATGTTATTGACTATTTGCAAGAAAAGAATAATCAGCCAAATTATTACCATCAGTGTGCGTCTATTTTTACGAATATGTAACAAGTTAAGGGGAAAACCAGACTTACCAGAACTTATGAACCAATAGAGGAGGGACAACCAAAGGATTCCCCAACTCGTAAGGGTTTACAATTGTTTGAAAGTCCTAATTGTCGTAGTTTAACCTATACTTGTCAACCGTCAGGAATTGAAAGTACTTTAAAACAAACAATACGTATAATACGGTATAATAGATTTCTAAAAAGGCTCGTGCATTCCACATACAATTCAACATACTATGGCATGAAATATGAATTGATTAAACTTGTATCTATATCGGCTACGTGGTAGTGTAATAAAGTGTTCATTTTAGGACTAAAGGATAGCGGGTTCGATTACTACCAGCGGGGGGATTTTAAATTTGGAAAACTTTTGGATTTTTCTTGTTAGATAGGGGATGTGTTCATAATTCGTTAGTCAGTCAAAAGCTACTGCTAAACATTTCTTAAAAAGGAAAACCTCATATGAGGATATGAAGTACTTTAAGTTACATCCTGGGGTCTAACAAGTCACATTGTGCGGATTTACAAGTTACACCCCGGGGAAAGGAAATGTAACCATGTGATACGATTTTGAATTATTTATTTCTAATGAAGCCTTATACGTGAGATAGGTTTATAAGCTTAGATATCATGACAACAAATTGAAAGTTCGCTTATATCGAAACATGATAAACTTCAGATTTGTAATAAATGGGAACAAGTGTTTGATGACTGGTACAACACTTTCAACTTTTATGGATATGGTATAAAAGATGTTAAACTTCTAGACTTCCAGTACAAATTTTTGCAAAGAGTTATATATACGAAAAAGGAACTTTTGAAAATGAACCTCATTGACAATGATCTATGTAAGTTTTGCAAGGATGTTTCTGAGAGCATATGTCATGTTTATTGGGATTGTTGTGAAACCATGAAATTTTGGAATGATCTTGAACTTTGGATTAATCACTTTTTTTACGCAAAAGATAACTTTTTCGAAATACTTGATTTGGTTTGTTACATTCCACAAAAATGTGTTACTGAATCAAATCATTATCTCTGCCAAAAAATATATCCATTTATGCAATATTAAAACTTCAATTCCCAAATTCACTAATTACAAAATACAATTAAAAGAGATTTTCTTGGTAGAAAGATTTATTTCAAAAAGAAATAATGAAATTGAGAATTTTTATATTAAATGGCAGCCACTCATCCCAATATTCAACAACTGATTTTTACCCATTTTTGTACAAAAAACTCCAAAATTTTGTATATTGATCTGAATCTTCCATGATTTATTTGCAATGTATATTCACTCTGTAACCATGGGGAGCAAATAAAAAACAAAAAAACAAAAAAAAAAGAAATTGAAAGTTCAATTGAAGCTGATGGTTTGACGTACATTTGCGTGAGTATTCGAATGTTCAAATATCAAAATTGCAAAGTATCATTATGAAATCCAGTAAATCAATTTAAGTGTAACGTATGCATCTTGATATATCATTTTAAAAACTTATAACTTATTAAAGGATGTGTTTTTACACTGAACATGAATTTATCATACGGAGTGAGGATGATATATTTTGCCATAAATATGTACCGTTGATTTATTGTCATAAGTGTTGGATATATTGTGTAATGCCACAATACTAATTATGTAAATCTAAATGTGCGTTCCCTAACCACAAACCATCGAAATAAGAGGCTGAAAAACAAATGTTACATTATATCAGTTCCTATCAACTTCAACTTACAAACACAATACATTACAAGCACTTAGACCAGTAAAGTGATGTAGCTCATCTTGGCATCAAACACAACAGCATCCTTATCTACATGTACAGTATAAGTAGATGCTATTGTTTCTCCGGATGTTTTGATTGTATTGCACTTCCTTGTGCTTTCAAAACCAAGGTTAGCGCTGACAATACGTGCATTTTTAACGATTGAAATGTTAAAAACAGAAATTTATGTGGATATCTATGAGAGTGAGTGAGTTATTGTTTAACGCCGCTTGGGCAATATTTCAGCCATTAGCGGCGTATATATGTGAGAAGAGAGCAGATCGCTGATAGGTGATTATCCTTTTTTGTTTATGTTCTATCTTTCATTGTTGATATTTACGTTACTTGTATTTGCGATCACACTTTTTACTCGATGCTTTTATCATATTAACCCTTATCCCACCATGCTTTCCTTACAGGCATTAATGCCATGAGGGCATGTGAGGTCCGGTCATGGATCAATACCAAGACATGTCTAAGAGGCAGTCTTTTACTGTACAAAATAACATTTAACATATTTTCTTAACATTTGATTAATAATAATTTCTTCAGCAAATATCAGTTGAAGAACAAGCATATCCTAAAAATGATTTAGATGTATATACAAGAGATTTAAAAGGTGACAATGATATATGTATGCAATTATGCAGATTTTTTTTATCAACATCTTTGTTTTCTTACAGGTATGATCATGTACAGAGGACACAATATGTCTTCAACAGCAGAAGAGCTTTATTCAAACAACTCACTGAATGATTCCAACCTGTGGGAAATTAACGAGGAAATGGCGGCAACTTTGATTCCCTCTATGGTTTTCATCGGTGTATTGATGATAACTGGTCTAGTAGGAAACATGCTTGTTTCTTACATATTCATAAGATGTTTCCAGGTCTCTGTGATGATATTTCTATTTATAGTATTGGCCGTATTGGATCTCATTAGTTGCTCTCAGGCCATGCCATTCGAGATCGTTGACATGCGATACGGATACATATTTCAGTCTGAACCTTTATGTAAAGGGTTCCGATTTATTGTTGCTTTTCCAACCATTAACTCAATTTTCGTTCTCCTCATCATTACAGTAGATAGATACAGAAGGGTGTGTATGCCTATGAAGCCACAGATGAACTTGAAGAAAGCCAAATTGAGCGTAATGTATTCAACACTTTGTGCTCTCTTGATGTCCCTCCCAGCAATTTATTTGTACGGTGTGACAAAAATACAAATAGGGAACTCTGGTGTATGGGGCTTCGATTGTACAATCAGAAACAATCAACTTGTTTTATTCCATGCAATGTCATATCATGCTTTTGGAACAACCATAATTACCAGTATATGTATCGCCCTCAGTGTTATGTACATACGTATCTGGAGGGAGATTCGTTCCCATTCACGCTTCACAAAGGACAATACTCAACTCGCACTCAGCAAATCTCAAAGAAAGACAGACACGTGTGTTCACAAGGCTGTACATGATAATGGGACAAGAGACACGATTGCCTCCGGGAGGCGTGTGACTGTTATATCTTTTCTTGTAACATCACTGTTTATCGTTAGTTACGTTCCTTTTGCGGTGTCGGTTTTTATTCAAATTGATTTGGGTCCGGGCAATTATCATGATAATCCAATATGGTTTCCTGTAAATAATATATTGATTAGATCATATTTTATCAGCTCTGTTGGCAACCCCGTTATTTATGGCTTTATGAGTGGGAGTTTTCGAAGAATGCTTTACAGGCTCTGGGTTCAGTGTCCATAAACAATGATATCACTCGTTCCAACATTTAGACTTAGATATTAGTACCTAAACCCATACCTTTCAAACGAGCCTATAAAGTTTTATCAGGCAACATGTTTGGTACCAAGTAAAGTCCTTTAAGATGTCAGTATGATTAATTAACCTTTATTGGTAGGCAGTAACTGATTAAAAACAGTCTTAGACAGCATTGAGACTGAGATTGAGATTTGAGTCAAGTCTTATAGTCGAATGTAACTGGATTAAGTTTTACCAAACCAAGCTAGTATTTGAATACCCCAGTTTCCAAAAGAAGTTATCTTTTATAACGATTACAGTTTGGTGCAGGTTGTCAATGTATCATTTGAGATTCAATTTATTTTTTACTCCGATGTGTCACCAAAAGTGCAACATGATGTATTATGCACCATTTACCATTTACTAGTTGCTGAATTGTTGAATCATGGTACTCATCAATAGATGAATCTCCTAAATGTATATTTTATAAGGAGTTCAAGACCTTACTAAATGTGGAAAGATATTTATGTTGTAATATTCCTATGTATTTAAGGATTGCCATACCAAGATTAAGATGTAGTAACTTTAATATTGCTGTTGAAAGTGGCAGGTATAATGGCATTGAATATAATGAAAGACTTTGTCCTTTTTGCAAATTGAATGACCTTGTATTTTTTAGAAAATGAGTATCATATACTATTTGTTTGAAAAGCCTATGATAAACTGAGAACTCAGTATCTCTATACTTTCATTAAAGTGCCCTACTTAAATTTCTCTGTCGTAAACCGTCTGAAAAACCAAAACTATATGATGTAATTTATTATGTTGGTTTATACCTATTTCATGTTCAAAAACTTATCAATTCCAGGAAATATGCTTCAATGTATCACTGTGCGCACCCAAATGTAAACTGAAATTGCCTGTAAAGTGGGCCAATGGCCTCCCTACTGAATGAACTGTCTTTCTGTCTGTCTGAATTGTTGAGAGTTCATCCATGTTCCACATGCACAACTTATGAGGTGCAAAAGACCTTAAAAGTTGCTTGTCGAAGGCTATATAATTATGTATGCATAAGATTGCTGTCCTGTTGAAAGTTGTATCTTTGTGTCCACAATGTCTATTTCGTGTTAAGAATATAAATCATATCCGACTTCAATAAGACCAAAATTTTTAAAAATCTATAACTCAAAAACTTGTCAAATATTATGTAATAAACTATATTCAAGATATGAACTTATCAAGCTTTGTGACAACAGCTTTTAGTTGTACGGCCATTGAGACACCGTATACATTTATCGATAACATCAATAAAGGTGAACGTTAACAAGCACGCCAATCAAACCCATCTTACACACACAAACACACAATATTGAACCACCTCGTATAGCCAGCCAGTGAAATGACTGCCATTAGAAATAGCGACCATACCTGGATAAAAGGGTTTAGGGGTTTGGGATATTTTGCTTCAGACTCCTCGAATGGAAAATGCAAAGCCACAGATAACCATCTGTTATTAGACGAGACTCCCACGTACTGTGGGAGCTACAAGGATCCAAATACGCCGATGTAACAGGATGTTCAAACACACCAGTAAAGCTGTTATAAATATGAAGTCGGTCTATCAGTCATGGAATAGATTTTACTTGACGTTGATATCAATTTTCAATTATCCATATAATAACCAATTCAAAAGCTTCCATAACAAGATTAACCAAAGAAACGTAGACTAATTGGGTAACTTTATGTTATCAACAAAAGGAGAAGAACCAGTATAAATGATTATGAATATTTCCTGAGAAGCGGAGTCTATTTTAGATTTCAGCAAAAAGACATAGTAGTCAGCAAATTACTTAGGCAAACATCCGAAATGTCTGGATAAATTTTACAGGGCACGCAAACATATTACCATGTGATTTCGAAATTATGCACAGCTTATCAACATGAAATGCGGTTTTGAATCACTACATCAAGTAAATGCAGTCTATTTGTATCGAAATCATGATACCAACACACTTCCGGGGTATCTTTCTAAATAGAAATATGATCTATATTGAGTACTTAAGTTCCGGCTATGGCGTTACTGTATTTGATAACAAGGTTGTTTTGATGAAAATTTACTCTTTTCCGGATTACGAAGTATTGCCTCTTCAAGTATACGAATTCGCTGGATAGTATCCTCTGTTGTATTTGCATTTAACCAATCACGAACCACCCGTCAAAGTCTTAGATGCGAGAAGATATGGGCAAGTAACATCCGCGTACATTCACACATAATGGTTCTGAATTTATCAAAATGGCTATAGCTTTTTTAACATCTTTGATTTATTTTGACAGATTATGACTAGATTGTGCCCGCTTTAAACTGCTGTCAGTTCGTGAGCATAAACAGAGCTTCGTCAGACCATGGTGAATGGTAGCTCTTGAACGAGTACGTACAATGTATTGCGGTAGAGGGAGAGAATAACTCGGAACAGTACTGATGAGAAGATGAGTCCTATCTTGCAAGTTCGCTTCTTTTACGTTGGTTTCTGAAAACCACTATTTCAATGTTTTAGAACATATCTCTGAAAGGACTTAACATATAGAGGTGAATGGTAAGAGATCCTCGAGTATTTTTATTGATCTTTCTTTCACACCTTTAACATAGTAAACCAATATTTGAATTACCAACCATTGACATATGAGGGCTTACAGAGACACCCTTGATGAAACAAATGTAGTGAAACAATAAACGTCCAAGGACCCATACTAATCGGCTAATTTAAGCTAAATGGGGAAAATATTGCACATCTATCAGTAAATTCTGTTTATCAATGTCATATCTATTGTTGGATTCTAACTAAAAATATCTGAGGGATAGATTACCCTTTATCAATATGCATTTACAGATATTTAAAAAATAGTCATAATTCAGTTAATCTCTATCAGTAACTAAATTTTCTTTCATACCAAAAGAAATGAGTTAAGGGTTTAGATGCATGTTATAGATATGATCTCAGTAATTAGAAATCCAAAGAAGAAATTTAATCAGAAAGGTCTTTACTACATGACAAAACCAAATAAGATGAACAATACTTCCTTTTCCAGAATTACAAAACTGCACAAAGAAACCTTTGCTTAAGAGAGTAGCTATTTGAGATAATGTTTGATTATATTGTAATTCTTTGTGAAGAAAATATATATCTTAAAATACGTAAAATAAAACTTTATTCCATTTTGCAAAGGGAGGACACAATATACATAATTTTATGATGATTATTATGCATTTTACAATGGCAGTTCACAGACATAAAAATTAACAGATAAAAAAATACCGAGTCACGTTGCAGAAATAAGAACCAAACAAAATGTTCCAAAAAATATGATTAAAACAACATGTCAGTTAACATAAAATCCTAAATTCGTCTTTTCTGGTGTAACAGGAAATGCACAATCACTTAAAACAGCACTCGGGACACCTCAGTAGCATTGTACTTAAACTACCACAAGTCTTGCCATGTTTGACTCCAATATAGAGAAAGAAAGCTGTCGGAATGACTTAACAAGGAGCTAACAAAACCGTTATTGCCAACACTTGCGCCTGCAAGCGAGCAAAATTGTTAAGTCGTGCTGACTTATTGCAACGACCTAGAAGGACCGGCCATACAACAGACAAGAAAATAGTGATTGGTCACGTGTGATAACGTCCGCTGATGGTAGCAACATCGGGTACATTTTCCTCCGGAAACTTTTTGTGTCGACAACGTCAACCGCAACGACGACACCTTATAATTGGAAACAAAGTATACCGGCTACTAAGAAAATATGTGTTTCGATCACATTGACCGTATCACGAAGTTTTTCTGACTATCTAACTTACGATGTCAATTGACATAGGACAGGTGAGTCAGACGTTGCCAGATTGGTAAATGGCAACGCTTGGTGTTCACAGACAAGGGTAGGTTTTGTCTTTACCGAAAAACACGTCAACAGACATGGGAATGACCAATAAGCATTTTATTGCTTTTAACAAGTTTATAGCTTTGAATATGGCAGAAGGGTGAAGAAAGATCTGTGGCAATCTGAAAACGAAACATCTGGGATGACGGGATGAAGGGATGAAGTTTTACGACCTCTTGTCTTCCCATGTATCCATCAACAACCACGCTGCACTGTCATAAAGATAGTCCTGCTTTATGACTGTGTATATAAAGGAGCCTTTTATACAGTCTAGTTCCACATTCAGCAAGTCTAGATTGACTGAATACACATATGAAATTAGGAGCCCAAAGAAAATAAATATTGTCATAAACACTATAACGCAAGCCCTCATACAGCTAGACTTATAAACACCCCTTGGCATCCTGCCGACGTCGCTGGGACAGCAAGCGCATAGAACACTTATGGGACTACCTTTATTGACAAATCTGATGACCAACTGGAACAATGTCTGTTGCAGTGATCATGGTAATGGTAACACCGTACATTAACAGTTGTCAATTCATCATTGCAAATTTGTGTTCATTGGCGCCAATGGTTGTCACACTCACTATAAACTTAACGTTAATTAAATACTTTATTGATATTAAAAAGGGAAAAAACATTCAAGATGATTTTAAAACGGGTCACAATCTTCCGATTTTTAAATGCAGGAAATAAATTTCTTATAAATGTGTATAAATAGTCAAAATCGGAACATTTAGTTATTCACTTCGACTGTTAACACAATGTTCAATAACTTTATGCT
Source organism: Phorcus lineatus (assembly GCA_921293015.1). Taxonomy (NCBI): domain Eukaryota; kingdom Metazoa; phylum Mollusca; class Gastropoda; order Trochida; family Trochidae; genus Phorcus; species Phorcus lineatus. Next base: position 54,935,139 of record OV121081.1, read on the forward strand.
AATGGAAGAAAAATTATATTTTGAAAACAAATATACATTTGAAATTTTGTTGATTTAAGATGGTGCCATGTGTATGGAATAGGACACCAGAGAGGTTTTACTTTCGGTTTTGTATCACCACGACAAGCAGGTAACTAAAGTCAATCTTCCCACTTATAAATTCAGATGCTTCTGTAGGAAGAGAATAGACGATGCACTATCGAAAGCAAAAAGACGTTCAGTGAATGCTCTCTTATTTATTTGCTTTCTTTAGAACAAATGCATAAACATTTAAGTGACTTCACACAAGCTCGCCTAAAGTGAAAGTTCATTGCACCGTAAATGATAGGATTTGCCACAGTGTTCACGAAATAAGAGCGAATACCAATATTGTACAGAGTAAGCTTGTAACCCTGCAAGTTGTGGTCAATGTCTTTTTTGGCGATGCGTGCGAAAACAAGACAAAGATGAGGCACAAAGCTAAGAATAAACACAAATGTCACAAGAAATGCGATTACTGTAGTTCTTTGAGCACGGTAGGTGAGTGGCGGTTGTGACGTCACTGCAGATGTATCATGGGAATGAGATCGAGAACGAGGTGTGGCAGGAGAAGATGGCGGATCACTGTCACCTGACTTATCACGTGACATTAATAAAAGCATTGCGTAGTTAGCATTCTTCCTCATATACTTCTTATGGCGTTGAATCTCCCTCCAAATGAGAATGTACAGAACTATCAGAGCAGCTGTGAATATCAGAAAAGAAGTACCTAGTGTCACTTCATACACTAACGGATATATCTTGCCCGCCATCTTGTCACTGACAGAGCAATCGCTACCAACCACACCCGGAACTCGAGTTTGAGCACTACGTTTGCCATAGATGAAGAACGCTGGCACTGAATATGTAAGAGACACGACGGCTGCAACTGCAGCAGCTAGGCGCGCAATGGACTTCGTGATCTGATTGTACAGAGGTTTGCATACTTTCCTGTAGCGGTCTACGGCAATCACCAGCAGCACGATGTTGGACGCCAGGGTCGGGAAAGACACGAAAACTCTCAAACACTTGCAGGCAATCTCAGACTGAAACGTGAAGTAATATCTCATGTCTGCTATTTCCGTTGGCATGGCAATGAGACAGCTCATCAGATCAAAGGCGGCGAGTACGACGAAGAGATAGTTCTGAGTGCTTTGTCGAAGTTTTGTAGAGAAGATGTAGCAGACCAGTGCATTTCCTATAAAACCTGAAATCATGAGAACACCAACATACACCATAGCTGGGACGAGGGTCATGGCCATCTCGTCGTTAAGGACTTGTAGCATTTCGCTGTGATTGGTTGTCTCCTGGAAAAGTGTGCTGGTCTCCAAGACAACATATCCAATCCCAGAGAAATTCGCCGTATCGTACGTTGCCATAACCTACTTATGTCGTTACCGAACTTCTGTCATCCTCTTGTGGAAATGATTCATTCTCGTTGAAGTATATGTTCTTTGGCGTCTCGTGTCATCGCTAGTTCTGGAATAAAACAAAAGGAATAATTACTATCATCAATATAAACAAATTAAATGCAATACTTTCCGCTATGAAAACAATACAAAAACCTCAATTTCCCTGGAAAACGGAAAGGAATAATTTCAATAAGGTATAAAAGCAACTTTTTAAATTTCGATATTTTCCCACTTATACTTCCTGACAGCAAACGTGTTTTTTGGGTCTGTGAAGTTGGCAAACAGTTCCCGGTTCCCAGTTCCTTATTCAAATTGTGAAGTTGGCAAACAGTTCCCAGTTCCCAGTTCCTTATTCAAATTGTGAAGTTAGCAAACAGTTCCCAGTTCCCAGTTCCTTATTCAAATTGTGAAGTTGGCAAACAGTTCCCAGTTCCCAGTTCCTTATTCAAAATGTGAAGTTAGCAAACAGTTCCCAGTTCCCAGTTCCTTATTCAAATTGTGAAGTTGGCAAACAGTTCCCAGTTCCCAGTTCCTTATTCGCTGACGGACTCACTGTAATTTATCCCTATATTATCCCTTTAAGATGGATACATGTAAATGGAATAAGTATATGTTAGGGCTGCCAAAACTGTTCGTATACACAAAAGATCACTGTCGTACACGCTCGCATAGCTAAATACTGAGTTATCATAGGCGTTTTGAACTGTATGCTGAATGTGTGATGTTGGAGTCCAGTTCCCTATTCGACTTTGCTCTCGCTAACTCCCGTTTCAGAATAGATAAGTTTATCAGGGAATAAGTATATTATAGGACTGCCTTAAGTCTACCTATAACCAAAAGATCACTGTCATAACCGCTCGCATAGCAATACACTGACCCCATTAATTATGGCGTTTTGAACTGTTTGCTGAATGTGTGAAGTTAGCATACAGTTCCCTATTCGATTTTGCACTCTCTAATGCCCGTTTCAGAACAGATAAGTTTATCTTGAAATATGTATATGTTAGGTCTGTCTGAAATCTACCTATAACCAAAAGATCACTGACATAAGCGCTCGCATAGCAACACACGGAGCTCAGAATAGGCGTTTTGAATTTTACTGTGAAGTTGGCAAACAGTTCCTTATTCGACCTTGCTCTCGCTAACTCCCGTTTCAGAATAGATAAGTTTATCAGGGAATAAGTATATTATAGGACTGCCTAAAGTCTACCTATAGCCAAAAGATCACTGTCATAACCGCTCGCATAGCAATACACTGACCCAATTATTTATGGCGTTTTGAACTGTTTGCTGAATGTGTGAAGTTAGCATACAGTTCCCTATTCGATTTTGCACTCTCTAACGCCCGTTTCAGAACAGATAAGTTTATCTTGGTATATGTATATTATAGGTCTGCCTAAAGTCTACCTATAACCAAAAGATCACTGACATAAGCGCTCGCATAGCAACACACGGAGCTCAGTATAGGCGTTTTGAATTTTACTGTGAAGTTGGCAAACAGTTCCTTATTCGACCTTGCTCTCGCTAACTACCGTTTCAGAATAGATAAGTTTATCAGGGAATAAGTATATTATAGGACTGCCTAGAGTCTACCTATTACCAAAAGATCACTGTCATAACCGCTCGCATAGCAGTGCACTGACCCAATTATTTATGGCGTTTTGAACTGTTTGCTGAATATGTGAAGTTAGCATACAGTTCCCTATTCGATTTTGCACTCTCTAACGCCCGTTTCAGAACAGATAAGTTTATCTTGGCATATGTATATTATAGGTCTGCCTAAAGTCTACCTATAACCAAAAGATCACTGACATAAGTGCTCGCATAGCAACACACGGAGCTCATTATAGGCGTTTTGAATTTTACTGTGAAGTTGGCAAACAGTTCCTTATTCGACCTTGCTCTCGCTAACTCCCGTTTCAGAATAGATAAGTTTATCAGGGAATAGGTATATTGTAGGTCTGCCTAAAGTCTACCTATAACCAAAAGATCACTGTCATGACCGCTCGCATAGCTACATTCTGAGCTTATTATTTATGGCGTTTTGAACTGTTTGCTGAATGTGTGAAGTTAGCATATAGTTCCCTATTCGATTTTCCACTCGCTAACGCCCGTTTTAGAAAAGATAAGTTTATCATGGAATAAGTATATTGTAGGTCTGCCTAAAGTCTACCTTTAACCAAAAGATCACTGTCATAACCGCTCGCATAGCAATACACTGACCCAATTATTTATGGCGTTTTGAACTGTTTGCTGAATGTGTGAAGTTAGCATACAGTTCCCTATTCGATTTTGCTCTCGCTAACGCCCGTTTCAGAACAGATAAGTTTATCTTGGTATATGTATATTATAGGTCTGCCTAAAGTCTACCTATAACCAAAAGATCACTGACATAAGCGCTCGCATAGCAACACACGGAGCTCATTATAGGCGTTTTGAATTTTACTGTGAAGTTGGCAAACAGTTCCTTATTCGACCTTGCTCTCGCTAACTCCCGTTTCAGAATAGATAAGTTTATCAGGGAATAGGTATATTGTAGGTCTGCCTAAAGTCTACCTATAACCAAAAGATCACTGTCATAACCGCTCGCATAGCTACATTCTGAGCTTATTATTTATGGCGTTTTGAACTGTTTGCTGAATGTGTGAAGTTAGCATATAGTTCCCTATTCGATTTTGCACTCGCTAACGCCCGTTTTAGAAAAGATAAGTTTATCATGGAATAAGTATATTGTAGGTCTGCCTAAAGTCTACCAATACACAAAATATCACTGTCATAAACGCTCGCATAGCTATATACTGAGCTCATTATAGGCGGCTTGAATTTTACTGTGAAGTTGGCAAACAGTTCCTTATTCGACCTTGCTCTCGCTAACTCCCGTTTCAGAATAGATAAGTTTATCAGGGAATAGGTATATTGTAGGTCTGCCTAAAGTCTACCTATAACCAAAAGATCACTGTCATGACCGCTCGCATAGCTACATTCTGAGCTTATTATTTATGGCGTTTTGAACTGTTTGCTGAATGTGTGAAGTTAGCATATAGTTCCCTATTCGATTTTCCACTCGCTAACGCCCGTTTTAGAAAAGATAAGTTTATCATGGAATAAGTATATTGTAGGTCTGCCTAAAGTCTACCTTTAACCAAAAGATCACTGTCATAACCGCTCGCATAGAAATACACTGACCCAATTATTTATGGCGTTTTGAACTGTTTGCTGAATGTGTGAAGTTAGCATACAGTTCCCTATTCGATTTTGCTCTCGCTAACGCCCGTTTCTGAACAGATAAGTTTATCTTGGTATATGTATATTATAGGTCTGCCTAAAGTCTACCTATAACCAAAAGATCACTGACATAAGCGCTCGCATAGCAACACACGGAGCTCATTATAGGCGGCTTGAATTTTACTGTGAAGTTGGCAAACAGTTCCTTATTCGACCTTGCTCTCGCTAACTCCCGTTTCAGAATAGATAAGTTTATCAGGGAATAAGTATATTGTAGGTCTGCCTAAAGTCTACCTTTAACCAAAAGATCACTGTCATAACCGCTCGCATAGCAATACACTGACCCCATTATTTATGGCGTTTTGAACTGTTTGCTGAATGTGTGAAGTTAGCATACAGTTCCCTATTCGATTTTGCTCTCGCTAACGCCCGTTTCAGAACAGATAAGTTTATCTTGGTATATGTATATTATAGGTCTGCCTAAAGTCTACCTATAACCAAAAGATCACTGACATGAGCGCTCGCATAGCAACACACGGAGCTCATTATAGGCGTTTTGAATTTTACTGTGAAGTTGGCAAACAGTTCCTTATTCGACCTTGCTCTCGCTAACTCCCGTTTCAGAATAGATAAGTTTATCAGGGAATAGGTATATTGTAGGTCTGCCTAAAGTCTACCTATAACCAAAAGATCACTGTCATAACCGCTCGCATAGCTACATTCTGAGCTTATTATTTATGGCGTTTTGAACTGTTTGCTGAATGTGTGAAGTTAGCATACAGTTCCCTATTCGATTTTGCACTCTCTAACGCCCGTTTTAGAAAAGATAAGTTTATCATGGAATAAGTATATTATAGGTCTGCCTAAAGTCTACCAATACACAAAATATCACTGTCATAAACGCTCGCATAGCTATATACTGAGCTCATTATAGGCGGCTTGAATTTTACTGTGAAGTTGGCAAACAGTTCCTTATTCGACCTTGCACTCGCTAACGCCCGTTTCAGAACGGATAAGTTTATCAGGGAATAAATATATTATAGGACTGCCTAAAGTCTACCTATAACCAAAAGATCACTGTCATAAACGCTCGCATAGCTATATATTGAGCTCATTAAAGGCGTTTTGAATTTTACTGTGAAGTTGGCAACCAGTTCCTTATTCGACCTTGCTCTCGCTAACTCCCGTTTCAGAATAGATAAGTTTATCAGGGAATAGGTATATTGTAGGTCTGCCTAAAGTCTACCTATAACCAAAAGATCACTGTCATAACCGCTCGCATAGCTACATTCTGAGCTTATTATTTATGGCGTTTTGAACTGTTTGCTGAATGTGTGAAGTTAGCATATAGTTCCCTATTCGATTTTGCACTCGCTAACGCCCGTTTTAGAAAAGATAAGTTTATCATGGAATAAGTATATTGTAGGTCTGCCTAAAGTCTACCAATACACAAAATATCACTGTCATAAACGCTCGCATAGCTATATACTGAGCTCATTATAGGCGGCTTGAATTTTACTGTGAAGTTGGCAAACAGTTCCTTATTCGACCTTGCACTCGCTAACGCCCGTTTCAGAACGGATACGTTTATCAGGGAATAAGTATATTATAGGACTGCCTAGAGTCTACCTATTACCAAAAGATCACTGTCATAACCGCTCGCATAGCAGTGCACTGACCCAATTATTTATGGCGTTTTGAACTGTTTGCTGAATATGTGAAGTTAGCATACAGTTCCCTATTCGATTTTGCACTCTCTAACGCCCGTTTCAGAACAGATAAGTTTATCTTGGTATATGGATATTATAGGTCTGCCTAAAGTCTACCTATAACCAAAAGATCACTGACATAAGTGCTCGCATAGCAACACACGGAGCTCATTATAGGCGTTTTGAATTTTACTGTGAAGTTGGCAAACAGTTCCTTATTCGACCTTGCTCTCGCTAACTCCCGTTTCAGAATAGATAAGTTTATCAGGGAATAGGTATATTGTAGGTCTGCCTAAAGTCTACCTATAACCAAAAGATCAATGTCATAAGCGCTCGCATAGAAATACACTGACCCCATTATTTATGGCGTTTTGAACTGTTTGCTGAATGTGTGAAGTTAGCATACAGTTCCCTATTCGATTTTGCCCTCTCTAACGCCCGTTTCTGAACAGATAAGTTTATCTTGGTATATGTATATTATAGGTCTGCCTAAAGTCTACCTATAACCAAAAGATCACTGACATAAGCGCTCGCATAGCAACACACGGAGCTCATTATAGGCGTTTTGAATTTTACTGTGAAGTTGGCAAACAGTTCCTTATTCGACCTTGCTCTCGCTTACTCCCGTTTCAGAATAGATAAGTTTATCAGGGAATAAGTATATTATAGGACTGCCTAGAGTCTACCTATTACCAAAAGATCACTGTCATAACCGCTCGCATAGCAATACACTGACCCCATTATTTATGGCGTTTTGAACTGTTTGCTGAATGTGTGAAGTTAGCATACAGTTCCCTATTCGATTTTGCACTCTCTAACGCCCGTTTTAGAAAAGATAAGTTTATCATGGAATAAGTATATTATAGGTCTGCCTAAAGTCTACCAATACACAAAATATCACTGTCATAAACGCTCGCATAGCTATATACTGAGCTCATTATAGGCGGCTTGAATTTTACTGTGAAGTTGGCAAACAGTTCCTTATTCGACCTTGCACTCGCTAACGCCCGTTTCAGAACGGATAAGTTTATCAGGGAATAAATATATTATAGGACTGCCTAAAGTCTACCTATAACCAAAAGATCACTGTCATAAACGCTCGCATAGCTATATATTGAGCTCATTAAAGGCGTTTTGAATTTTACTGTGAAGTTGGCAACCAGTTCCTTATTCGAGTGTGCACTCGCTAACACCAGTTTCAGAATAGGTAGGTTTATTTTGGGATAAGTATATTGTAGGTCTGTCTGAAGTCTACCTATAACCAAAAGATCACTGACATAAACGCTCGCATAGCTATTTACTTATTTACTTAAAGGCGTTTTGAATTTTACTGTGAAGTTGGCAACCAGTTCCCTATTCGAATTTGCTCTGTCTAACAACCGTTTCAGAATAGTTAAGTTGATCATGGAATAAATCTATGTTAGATCTTTCTCATCTCACCAAAATAAAAGGGTAAATAAACGTTGGTGTGGTTATAAGACATCATTTTGGATGTTTGAATTTGTTGCTGTCTTTTTCTCGCTGCAAGTTCATTATCATTCTCTCCGAACAAAGTTAGAACCTTCATAAATTCCTATATCATCTTTGTCATGATACGAATGTTATCGGCCAAGATATGTAGAAACCTGGTTTGAAGGTTTCAAAGTTAGTTGTGCAATCAGCGACGTCGTTTCAAAATGTATCATTCAAAGTGTGTAATTAAGTTATTTCCGTACTCATGCGAAAAGCTAAACCTGATTTCAATATACACTTGCACTTTGTGTCTTTTTTTACAGAAAACATTCGCCTCAATTAGCAACATCCTGCTACATCAGCGTATTTTTCTTTGCCTAGCTCCATCATATACCCTGATATCCTTTGGCCTTAAACGCTCGTATCGCTAAATATAACAAGCCAATGCAATAGCGGCACCACCCGGATTAGAATTCTAACAAATGTCAATGTAGGCGATAAATAGCCGTGAATAGACAGCCGTAAGCGATACGAACGTTTTAGGTCGAGGATAGCAGGGTTTATGAAGGAGCTAGGCGGAGACAAATAGCAGGATGATCTAGCAATTTCATAATTGCATAGGCCTGTTTGACAACACATACATTTTTCAAACATTTGGTGTTTTCTTAGACTGTTCTAGGCAAAGTAGTTTAAAGAGAGGTAATTAAGTGACTGGTTTCGTACTATTAACAGGTCTGTGTTTCTTTCACTTTGCAAGCTCACACTTTCTTTACAACTTTCAGTAACATTATATACATATTTGTTACCTTTTCCTGTAATTTTACATGGAAATTGTTAATTCTAAAACGTCCGATATATTGGATATGTTCGGAAGAACGTATCGTGGTGTTCCTGTATTGCAATATACCGATATACCAATAATACTGCACCCTTACTATATACCCCGGTCTTAAAGCTATCCCCGCCTTCCTCCCTTAGGCTGTAAGGCAGGGGTATGATAATCAGCCATTTGGTCTTTTTAGACTTACCATTTGCGCCATGAAATTGAAACCTGTTAAGACGAGTTAGGTATATCATTGAATAACCATACGTTATGTTTGTCCAAGGTTTATATAGACTGGAAAACAGTTTCCTTTTCAAATAAAATACTCGCTGGAACATTACAGAAATAACATATATTTGGTCTGTTTAAATTAAAATGTACACCAAATCAATATATAGGTCAATGTATGGGTTTTTGCATTGGTTTTGTTTGACTTACTGGTTAACCAAACAATCTTTATAACCATAAAAATGCAAAAAAAAATAAAAAATAGTGTGGGTGACCAATTTGTTTATTCAGTGTGCCTCTAACATATGTTATGAAACATATGAAAATTGAGCCGTCCTTGTAAATCACAATTCTTAGTATCTTTCATACACAAGGTGATATTTAACTACTGAAACTGTGAACGTATAAGTACATTAGACAATATGTCATGTCACAAAATTTGAGGAAAATTGATAAAACCATATCATATTCCTTAAATAAAAAAGGTAAATAAAAAACATAATGCAGGTTACTTTTTAAAAACAACAACACATATGTAGCATTAACGGTTTCTTGAAAATAGAACAATGAAGATTTGAAGGTGGACACCATGCCATGGCCATATGGAGTTAAAGATGAAAACTAATTCCTGCAGACGACACCAGACAATGGACAACCAGATCTGATGGGTCAAGGAAAAATTTCTACATTTGATAATTTGTTCAGTGATCAACATGTTTATTTAACACATGGTTTTCAACATCATTTACATCTTGTAATAAAGGAAACAACTTATCTTATCATATTGTTTCAAAAATGAATTTTCTCCTCAAGGCTAAACAATATCATTTAAGATAGATTCTTTAGCTCATTTATTTTGTCTGCATTTTTCCTCAGATTGAAATAATTCAACATGTAAATGAATTTTTATTAGAAATTTATGACCATATATTTCAATAAGAGAATTGATGCATGATGTACGGGATTTAATCTGGGACAAAGATAAACTTACTGCGTGATTTCCCTACAACTACAGTTGTTGATCATGTTATCATAATACACAATCAGATTGAATTATGAACTTGACCAAAAAAGATACAATTAAATATTTTGAAATAAAATCTAATCATGACGGACCTTCATGTAATTATGAATTTATATACATAAGTTGAATTAAATCAGATGATTTCTTTATAAATTAAAAGTGAGGCCTGACCGGAAGATGTTTACTAACACAGTAATGAGTCTTACCAAGAAATGCAAATTTCGAAAATTACGAAATGTTATATAAGACACAGCTTCATATTTTTGTCTATAAAGTTGATCACAATTAAATGAGCAGTTTAGAAGATGAGAGCCAGACAGGCTTTAAAAACAGTGATCATTTTTTTGTAAAAAAGAGCTAACTTTTACAAAAATGTTTTCAAAATTTGTTTACCTTTGTGCTATTATGAATCTCAGTTCCAAATGGGACACAAATTTTAAAAAAAAATTACAGGAAAGGCGTTGGACAAGATTTGATATAGTTCCTCGACAGTGTCCCAAATATTTTTTGACGAATGCCAAATGTACCAAAATAATTGTCTTAATTGTTAATTAGATCACATCCTTACGTTATTATGCATGTATCACCAAATTTGATAAAACTTGGATGTTTAGGTTAGAGATTAAGAGCTGCACTGGACTTGTTAACTAGTTGTTGGACTAGTTTTCTTACTAATTGCCCAAAATATATATTTTCAGAGTAGTTAATGAGCCTAACACGATATTTAACAGACATGACAAAGTTTATCAACAGACTGGTAAATGATAAATAAGCAACCTGAAAACACATTGTGTAACACAAACTGCGGCAGTAGTCAAGTTAATCACTGGATTAAGATAGCTGCTGTCGTTTTTGCCCTCCAGGCTGTCAGCAAAATTTGAACATTTCCGATTATATCGTAGTTCTTAATATACTTCCGATGTTTTGAAATCAACTTTATAACCTGAATACGTTCATTTTGTTAAATAACTTGCAAGGTAGATTTACTGAGTGAGGATCGTTAGTAATGTCGATATAATATGCATGATCTTTGCAGGCATTCGTTGTATGTAGGAAATATTGCGTGCGCTAGTTATTTTGATATAAATGTCTCTGAAACGATGTTATAAAGTCGTCAATGATATCCTTTCTTTTCGAACCTTTCATTTTCAAGAATTTCTTATGATTGCGGTTGATAGATAGGATCATTGAAAATAATCTTTTGGCACAGGTCTTTATAAAAAAAATATAAATTGTAAAATTAACACGAAGAGTTCTGCTTAAGGGAAACAAATGATTATAAATTTAGCAGGCTAGCAAAATTCAAATGTTAATAAGAAACTGTGGTACAAAGACCACAAGTTAAAACAAAGTTACTTCAACAGAGCACACTTCGATTTACAAAATATGATAATGAGCAAAATGCAAGCGTAAATTGCATTCTTAAGTAAATTCCACGATTAAGTTGGATATGAAGCTGAAGATGGAAATACGGTAAATAAACGACTCCTAACCCCATAAGTAAAGGTCATGTATTGGTGACATTTCTCTTTTTTTGTGGAAATAGAAGTTACCCAAACTTCAACTGTATTGTAACTTCACACAGTCTGCAAACCTAAAAGAGTCCCGAATATAGATATGCGAGCGACAAATACACTTGTTTGCATGAGTAGATTTCAAGCAGATTTATTTACCATCTCCATTATACACTTATGATGAACCCCTCCAAAATATGCTTTAATTGATGACATTAAATAATAAATTTCATGCGAAGAGGTAGGCAAGCGACCCTTCATCAATCCCCCCCCCCCCCCCCCCCCCCCACCCCACCTTTAAAAATGTGCAAATTTATGCAGACATGGGAATATGGGAATACATCAGATAAAAGAAGACAGTGAGTGTCAAACAGTGCATGGTAGTCCGGTAAAGGGTTCTGTGTATTAAGGTATTGCTGGCGATTCTAGTGATGTGTTGTCGGCGTCAAACAAGTATACTCCTGGCGGTGAACCATAACGGGTCTCCGTGTATGTCAGTGTAACGTTACACTCTCGCTCTGCGGTTGCGCAATCCAATTATGCATCATAGCTCTGCGAAGTTTCTCCCTCCTCGAGGTCGAGTGGACTTTGATGTCACCGGCTGGAATCTCTGTGCTCTGTCTCACGTTATTGCGATCGAGGCCATCTGCACGTCGCGTATGAACTCCCTTTTTGCATGTCTAAGGACACAGGCCATGGTTCTGGGAAACAAGAGCCAAGTCGAATAGGGAACTGGTCACTAGCTTCACACATTAAGCATACAGTTCAATACAGCAATAATAAGCTCAGAATGTATACGAGCGTATATGACAGTAACCTTTTGTTTTTAGGTAGGCTATAGGCAGATCTAAAAAATACTTATTCCATGATAAACCTATCCATCCAGAAACTAGTGATAGCGATTGCAAAGTCGAATAAGGAACTGTTTGCCAACTTCACAGTAAAATTCAAAACGCCTATAATGAGCTCCGTGTGTTGCTATGCGAGCGCTTATGTCAGTGATCTTTTGGTTATAGGTAGACTTTAGGCAGACCTATAATATACATATACCAAGATAAACTTATCTGTTCTGAAACGGGCGTTAGCGAGAGCAAAGTCGAATAGGGAACTGTATGCTAACTTCACAGTAAAATTCAAGCCGCTTATAATGAGCTCCGTGTGTTGCTATGCGAGCGCTTATGTCAGTGATCTTTTGGTTATAGGTAGACTTTAGGCAGACCTATAATATACATATATCAAGATAAACTTATCTGTTCTGAAACGGGCGTTAGCGAGAGCAAAGTCGAATAGGGAACTGTATGCTAACTTCACAGTAAAATTCAAGCCGCCTATAATGAGCTCCGTGTGTTGCTATGCGAGCGCTTATGTCAGTGATCTTTTGGTTATAGGTAGACTTTAGGCAGACCTATAATATACATATACCAAGATAAACTTATCTGTTCTGAAACGGGCGTTAGCGAGAGCAAAATCGAATAGGGAACTGTATGCTAACTTCACACATTCAGCAAACAGTTCAAAACGCCATAAATAATGGGGTCAGTGTATTGCTATGCGAGCGGTTATGACAGTGACCTTTTGGTTATAGGTAGACTTTAGGCAGTCCTATAATATACTTATTCCCTGATAAACTTATCTATTCTGAAACGGGCGTTAGCGAGTGCAAAGTCGAATAAGGAACTGTTTGCCAACTTCACAGTAAAATTCAAGCCGCCTATAATGAGCTCCGTGTGTTGCTATGCGAGCGCTTATGTCAGTGATCTTTTGGTTACAGGTAGACTTTAGGCGGAGCTATACTATACATATTTCAAGATAAACTTATCTGTTCTGAAACGGGCGTTAGAGAGTGCAAAATCGAATAGGGAACTGTATGCTAACTTCACACATTCAGCAAACAGTTCAAAACGCCATAAATAATGGGGTCAGTGTATTGCTATGCGAGCGGTTATGACAGTGATCTTTTGGTTATAGGTAGACTTTAGGCAGTCCTATAATATACTTATTCCCTGATAAACTTATCTATTCCGAAACGGGAATTAGCGAGAGCAAGGTCGAATAAGGAACTGTTTGCCAACTTCACAGTAAAATTCAAGCCGCCTATAATGAGCTCCGTGTGTTGCTATGCGAGCGCTTATGTCAGTGATCTTTTGGTTATAGGTAGACTTTAGGCAGACCTATAATATACATATACCAAGATAAACTTATCTGTTCTGAAACGGGCGTTAGAGAGGGCAAAATCGAATAGGGAACTGTATGCTAACTTCACACATTCAGCAAACAGTTCAAAACGCCATAAATAATGGGGTCAGTGTATTTCTATGCGAGCGCTTATGTCAGTGATCTTTTGGTTATAGGTAGACTTTAGGCAGACCTATAATATACATATACCAAGATAAACTTATCTGTTCTGAAACGGGCGTTAGAGAGGGCAAAATCGAATAGGGAACTGTATGCTAACTTCACACATTCAGCAAACAGTTCAAAACGCCATAAATAATGGGGTCAGTGTATTTCTATGCGAGCGCTTATGTCAGTGATCTTTTGGTTATAGGTAGACTTTAGGCAGACCTATAATATACATATACCAAGATAAACTTATCTGTTCTGAAACGGGCGTTAGAGAGGGCAAAATCGAATAGGGAACTGTATGCTAACTTCACACATTCAGCAAACAGTTCAAAACGCCATAAATAATGGGGTCAGTGTATTTCTATGCGAGCGCTTATGTCAGTGATCTTTTGGTTATAGGTAGACTTTAGGCAGACCTATAATATACATATACCAAGATAAACTTATCTGTTCTGAAACGGGCGTTAGAGAGGGCAAAATCGAATAGGGAACTGTATGCTAACTTCACACATTCAGCAAACAGTTCAAAACGCCATAAATAATGGGGTCAGTGTATTTCTATGCGAGCGCTTATGTCAGTGATCTTTTGGTTATAGGTAGACTTTAGGCAGACCTATAATATACATATACCAAGATAAACTTATCTGTTCTGAAACGGGCGTTAGAGAGGGCAAAATCGAATAGGGAACTGTATGCTAACTTCACACATTCAGCAAACAGTTCAAAACGCCATAAATAATGGGGTCAGTGTATTGCTATGCGAGCGCTTATGTCAGTGATCTTTTGGTTATAGGTAGACTTTAGGCAGACCTATAATATACATATACCAAGATAAACTTATCTGTTCAGAAACGGGCGTTAGAGAGGGCAAAATCGAATAGGGAACTGTATGCTAACTTCACACATTCAGCAAACAGTTCAAAACGCCATAAATAATGGGGTCAGTGTATTTCTATGCGAGCGGTTATGACAGTGATCTTTTGGTTATAGGTAGACTTTAGGCAGTCCTATAATATACTTATTCCCTGATAAACTTATCTATTCTGAAACGGGAGTTGGCGAGAGCAAGGTCGAATAAGGAACTGTTTGCCAACTTCACAGTAAAATTCAAGCCGCCTATAATGAGCTCCGTGTGTTGCTATGCGAGCGCTTATGTCAGTGATCTTTTGGTTATAGGTAGACTTTAGGCAGACCTATAATATACATATACCAAGATAAACTTATCTGTTCAGAAACGGGCGTTAGAGAGGGCAAAATCGAATAGGGAACTGTATGCTAACTTCACACATTCAGCAAACAGTTCAAAACGCCATAAATAATGAGGTCAGTGTATTGCTATGCGAGCGGTTATGACAGTGATCTTTTGGTTATAGGTAGACTTTAGGCAGTCCTATGATATACTTATTCCATTATAAACTTATCTATTCTGAAACGGGAGTTAGCGAGAGCAAGGTCGAATAAGGAACTGTTTGCCAACTTCACAGTAAAATTCAAGCCGCCTATAATGAGCTCCGTGTGTTGCTATGCGAGCGCTTATGTCAGTGATCTTTTGGTTATAGGTAGACTTTAGGCAGACCTATAATATACATATACCAAGATAAACTTATCTGTTCAGAAACGGGCGTTAGAGAGGGCAAAATCGAATAGGGAACTGTATGCTAACTTCACACATTCAGCAAACAGTTCAAAACGCCATAAATAATGGGGTCAGTGTATTTCTATGCGAGCGCTTATGACAGTGATCTTTTGGTTATAGGTAGACTTTAGGCAGTCCTATAATATACTTATTCCCTGATAAACTTATCTATTCCGAAACGGGAGTTAGCGAGAGCAAGGTCGAATAAGGAACTGTTTGCCAACTTCACAGTAAAATTCAAGCCGCCTATAATGAGCTCCGTGTGCTGCTATGCGAGCGCTTATGTCAGTGATCTTTTGGTTATAGATCTGTTAAACTCATCTGTTCAGAAACGGGCGTTAGAGAGTGCAAAATCGAATAGGGAACTGTATGCTAACTTCACACATTCAGCAAACAGTTCAAAATCGCCTATAATAACTCAGTTTTTAGCTATGCGAGTGTGTACGACAGTGATCTTTTGTGTATACGAGGAGTTTTGGCAGACCTAACATATACTTATTCCATTTACATGTATCCATTCTGAAAGGGATAATATAGAGATAAATTACAGTTAGTCCGTCAGCGAATAAGGAACTGGGAACTGGGAACTGGTTGCTAACTTCACAATTTGAATAAGGAACTGGGAACTGGGAACTGTTTGCCAACTTCACAATTTGAATAAGGAACTGGGAACTGGGAACTGTTTGCCAACTTCACAATTTGAATAAGGAACTGGGAACTGGGAACTGTTTGCCAACTTCACAGACCCGTGTTTTTTCTATAGCAACATTTTTGTTAATTATGCTCCTTTTCTCTGCTGTTCAACGTTGGTCATTGGTATCATTGCAGGTGTGAGCAATTGATGACCTATGGGGCGGTCTGAAAATTTATGGCAAATAGTTCAATAAATAGATGATTTAACCTCTTAACTCTTATCAAACGGTGAAATGTTGAAATTAAAATACACGAAAACACGCCGACTTCAAATTTGTTGAATTAGCAGACAACTACCAAATGAGGTGCATGTACACTTATTACATAGAATGTGTGAGTGACATGATGAGAGACTGCGTCTTAAAATCTGTATCAATCCGAATGATAGTACACATGTAATGAATTGTAGATTTGTGATTTTGTACAACCCCCTGTGATAGTATAATTGCAAACGTTATGACATGTGTATGTACTTTTGAGGCATTAACATTAATCATGACATTGATTACTTGACATGTGCAGATATATCAGCGTATTTGATATCTTCAAGGCATATTCATTTTCAGAAATTTAAATACATAGCCCTTAGTGACTTCGTATAATTATGCATCTCTTTTTAAAACAACGATGGCGTCTAACTTGGAACGGTTTCGTGTAGAAGGCAATGAAACCTGCTCACGATACAATTAGAAAAACCAGCAGTAAACAATATTAAATAAAATGATGCAGCATAGGAATGGCCACAAAGTTAGCAAGATTGGTAGAAAGATATAACCTATTGTCCAAAGTCACTTACTTACTTGAGTACAACATTTATCCATACTATATGGACACCTGGTAAGGTGAGGTCCAAAACGAGTTTTCCCAAAACGACACCTGACTGGGCTTTTAGAGCAAAGTTAAATGCTTTGCTAAGACTTGGCGCTTGCATCCGGAAGGCAATTAATCAATTGAAGCCCAAGCTGGTTAGAAAGTAAGCTTGAAATGGAAACGAAATGGTCATTGACCTCTAAGTTTTAAAAAATACACTAACCCGTTTATTTGGATTTTTTTTATATTTGATGTGTATGAATAACGAGAAATGTTATCATACATTTAGATTAAGACACGCATGTGTTGTGGTTGTTGAATGTAGCTAGTTGTAACTGCATTTTTATACGAAGGGATCGCTTTATTGACTGGTTACGCTAGTTTTAGCACCGTCTTCAAACACTTTGAAACCATGCAACTTACACGATACTCCCAGTAACTCTTACAGGCATAATACACTAATTTAACATGTCCTAAAATGGTAATGCCAAGATAGAAGCGGCTGTAAAATAATCCAGCAGAGTTTCTCCCCAGCACAATCTCTCATTGAAGTGTATATTAATATTAAAATATCTAATCGCGTGTGCCGGGTATAAAAGAAAGCTTAGATGTATCTATTTCTCATGGACACCCAATTATTCATGACACCAACGTCAGTTACACAATGTTATGAGCCTACCATTCAGACTTCTTGGCATAACATATCCATGGAATGATCGTTCAAAGTCAATTCTAGAATTTAAAAACCTGTTTCAGATTTTATACACAGTAAAATATAACACTCTGGGTCCGATATATACAGCTGCATATCAAAAGTTTGTTCACTTACTAATGTATCTTAGTGTAAATATCGTGTAACTTAGGTTTGGTTTGAACGTCAATAAATCAATTTCAGCAAAACTAACAAAGGTCTCCCATTGTCAATGTGTAAAATAGTCATTCTTTAACTTATTGTTGGATTGTCTATTGACTCATGCAAAAATTAGAATTTTGGCATGGTTAAATAGACAGATGGGGGGTCACATTTTTTACATTCCGATTTCCTTAAATTTAGATTCAAATATTACATTTGACTCTCTGAGAAAAAAATCAACGAAATCATGTTGACTTAATGCAAAAAAAAAACAAACAATACTTGTGTTTAAAGCTGTTGGTCACTTAAAAAGGATTTCGTAGAGAAAAATAAAATTTACTGTTTTCGATATCTTGACCCCTGGCCACGTCTGTGACCTGCCAAAAACTATTTCGGTTAATTGTTGTGTATGGCATACCATTGTGTGAAGGTGCAATGGATCTTCACTTCTGTATTGAAATTCAAAATCATCCGCAATGCTACGATGCCTTAATGACATGCCAAATTATATGATATTTGAACTAGGATACGCAGTCATGTGAACAAACTTTTGGTATGCAGCTGTGCAAGTTAGTTTGTCCTCAGTGTATTTTAGATATGTTTTGCTTGCTTGGGTCTGATCTCTATGTAGCTAAGCACCAATATTTTCGGTAAGTAATTGTTAATCGTGAAAATTAAACAGTGAATTGTTACTTTATATAAATTATACTCCCATCTGCAAGTAGTCACAGTGGGATTTTTAGTAAAGTAGAACTGATACCATCCCACCGAATTTTGTGTAAAGTCACTTAATGATTTCAGTACAAGTGTTGTAAGTTTATTTTCCGGTCCAACAATATAGGTTTTGGAACTAACGTCTATATTTGAGGAAAATATTGTCTGCCTGCTCCATGCATTTCCAGGTGGATGGTATCTTTTCAAGATACTTACCAATTTCAGTTAACCATTATCTATATCATAACTTGAAGACGACAAATAAACGATTATTTCACCTGTTTCAGCCTAAGTAAGTCTACCACAGGGTTGAGAGGGGGGTTCTTTGGCGGTGGTAATTAGTGCAGAACCAGCCAAGATATATTCTATCTTGGTTTTCGCTGGTTAGAGGGATTATTTCACCTGCTTGTTTCAGCCTGTGTAAGCCTATTACAAGATGGGGTTGGAGGGAAGCGAGTTTGTGCAATAACTGCCGACACTGTACACATAATCTCTCCTATCAGAAACAGATGGTTACTTCACGCCCTGGAGGACGTCTACCAGCATGGCTTTTTCTAACTTCGTTTCCTTCCATTGTGAAATTGGTATAGGTGAACATTTTTTACCAATTTCTTTTTCATTTGATGGAGTAATAAATCTTAAAATATATTTGTTCAAAAGTCCAACACTTTCCGATTAGTAGTGTTTGTTTGTGGACATTTTCTATTAAACGAAGCAACAACACACACGATAACCAAGGATTCCTTTTACTTATTGCACTATCCACTATTTAGTAATGCTAGTCACAAAAGAATATTCGTACACTTTTGCTTATGGAAAGACTTTTGATGACATCACCATTGCAAGTTTTATTTTCTTTATTTACTGATGAACGTATGATTGCAATGTTTTTCAGGTACTAACCTAAGAGCTTTCGTTAACACTGCTGAAGTGCATTATTGTAAACACAATTCCAAAGCCATGATAATCACATCTGTTAAACAGTTTGTTTAAATGGCCAATGTTATTCATTAGTTTAGTTACATGTCTTAAACTCTTGATATCTCAGACAGGAGACTGAAAATAAATGGCTTGATTTTATGTACTATCAATATTGGTATTCAAGACAGCAGCATTTTCTGAATGACAATCGCCTTCTTGTTAAAATCTGGACGATTCGAAGTCTATGCCTACTCCTTCGTTCTTTGATGGTTTGGTCCTCTGATGGAGGACCGGAGTAGACATATACTGCGAATACTCCATACGTCGTTATTTTCACAACACTGAGTTGTTCCCCAGAAATACTGCCGTTCTTACGTATGTCACTTATAAGACATTTTTTGACAAACATTTTATTTATTCAAAATAGAGGTCAAAGGCCCATAATACAAACTACATATCAAATTCCTTACTAGGGCACATACAAGGTTACAGGTTTTTATGCATTTACACTGTTAGCTCTTGTTTTAACTATACATTTAAGGAATTTACATACATTTAAGATAATATTTCTATCTTTACTGTTAAGGAGGTAGATGAAATTGTGGTAGTTAACAGTACTGTACATTAATGAAGTAAAGATCTTAGTTCTAGCATCATCGTATAATTTACAATTAAATAGAATGTGCATTTCATCTTCAATGCTTGTGATATTGTTTGTTTTAAACTAAGAACATACTCTGTCTGGAACTGATACATTATTGTATCGTCCTGTATCTATGCCTAGCCCAAAAGTGCTACACCTAGATTTTGCTAAGAGAGATTGAATATAAGGAGATATTGATAATGTTAGATAGCTTTCTACATGTAGTAATGTTTTAAATTGTTGAATCTGAAAAATTATGAATATTGGCAGACCATGATTGTCACTTTTCAAAGAACTGATATTGCTCTAAGGTGAAAGTTGCAAATGTCAGAGAGATACAGCGAAGTTACAAACGAATCATTTTGAAAATAAAACATATCAAATGAAATCATCGAGCCTGCTATGATTCGAGTCTCAGGGATATCGTTTTACCATAAAGTTCTTATATTGAATGTATCATGTTGTTGAAACATGTTGAGACGAGACTTGAATAAATGAAATTGTCAGTCTGTCTTTCAGTCTTATGTTGACCCACTACTCAACGTGTCATACCGCTCCTGTGTACATTGGCAATCAGTTTTGACCCATGCAAAGCCTAAATTATAGTGCAAAATGCCTCATCAAGTTTTAAACAATTATACATGTAAATAAGCAATACCGGATACTCCATATATTGTTCAAAAAAGGGGGAAATAAATTTGGATAAAAAAAACTATAAACAAACTTGGTCTGTTCCATCACGATTGTTTATAAACTCCCAGTCACTTGTTTAGACAGGATATCATCATTTAATTAACCTCAAAACATGTTCCTAATCTATGTTTGTCATGTTTGCTTCATCAGGTAATGTTGAAATATAATGAAATTTCTCATACATCAATTAGTGCAAACTAACAAAAATACCGCAATTTATGGATTTCATAACTCGCGACCTTTATCTTTGACTTCAACATTTCCCGTGGGTATAAGTAAGAAGTTATGTATATGAATTCTGATAACCTTAGTGGTGAAGAGTTAGATCTAAAGACAATGTGCGACGGCGGCGATGGAAACCGGACGAAAAACTGCTCCGACTAGGGGTTCTAATTACCGTTGATGAGTTGAATTTATCATTTTTCAGTTTTTGTATTATAAACGATTTCATATTAAGAATTTTACAAATGTTCAAATGGTAAGGATGGCTAATTGTGGGTAGATATGTGTTTCATTATGAAAAATTACTATTCTTCACAAAGCATAAATTAGAAATTATACATTTCCTATGTTCTTCGCTTTTTTTCTCGGGTTCTCATGTTTCCTCTTACAGGCTTTGCAAAATTAATAGCAATTATTGACAGGTCCTAATCCACACCTGGAACAACGCTATCAGTCACCTTAACCATGACAACATATCAGAGACATTTGAGATTGTTGAAATATCTATTTTCAGATCCATTACTTATTTAAGGAGATTGCATGGTTCGGTACGGGACTACATAACAGACTTTGGTGATGAGAAAGAAATCTTATTCAAAGATTTGAAAATAAGATATCAGTTGAAAAATACATAGCATATATTATCTAGACCATCAATGTGAGATCAGCAACAGTTACACCCCAACCCCCAACTCCCATCCCTCCTTTTAAACACTCTAATTTACGTATCTTTGATCTTAAAACCGATGCGCTTCCGATGGGAATGGATAAAATCTTCAAAGGGTTCTTGGAAGTTGTTTGATCATTTTATGCAAAGGGACCGTTATCATTATATCAGTCAGTAGAAAGGTTCAAAAACACATCACAACTGAGATTTAATGTTATAAAGATATCAAACTTAACGATTTTTCTTTTATAATTTTTACATCGTATTTGTAAGCTAAATATGAAATAGCTATACCGAAATTAATGGAATAATGAAACCGAAGCAAATATACATTTATATTTCGAATGCACATTGGTTGTTTCTCGGTGGTTTGGACTTGAAATTTTCTCAGATATCATTTGTGAACTGTGATTCCGTTTAGTCTCAAATCAATTTCCATATTCAGAAGATTCAAGATGTATATCTCTCAGTTTCTGGTCCCTTTGTGTTGAAATACATCTTGACTCGCTTATATTAAAATATTTTTTCTCTATTACATGAACATTCTAATTTAGATTTCTACTCATCTGTACATCTACTACATCTTTTAAAATAGAATCATATTTTAAACTGTTCGAAATAACCCTTAAGAATATTTCTGACACTTTTACGAATAGCAGCATTGAAAATGAAAAATACTGGAAGAAGAAATGAGAATTCTAGATTTTGCCCTTTCTGCAAAAACGTTACAGAAGATTAATTACATTTGATGTTTTTTGTCCATTATATAATGAATTAATAATAAGATATATGCTCAATTTTGAAATCATGTCAGAGAAGCCTTTTCGTTACGATGTTCTATACTTTAATTCCATGCATTCTAAAGCCTGTAAATATGTTATGTTTCATTTATTAGCACGAAACCTGTACGTTGAAAGAAATTGTCTTGTATCTTTTGTACATGGGCCAGTGGCCTTTATGGTTCAATATTTAACAGCCAATAAAAACGATCATTTTTTTAAGAATTGGCGATTCATTTGATATGTTTAATTTACCAAAACATGAAAAATCACATTTAATTCAAGTGTAAAGGTTTAGAAAAAACAACATTTCAGAACGGCAACAAGATTTCCAAACACTTCTTCTGATTGATTGCTGCTTGTTATAAACTACAGGAAACTTGTGTACAGCTTAAGGTGCTCTGGTTACGTGTGTTTAGATATGTCTACATAAGATAAACATCTAGCTCACTGTATACACTACCTTCAACATAAACTGCCACCTCACAGACGCTGTAGAGGAAAAATGCCAAATCTACGTGAGGGACACACTAGTTCACCGGTCTGTACAGCTCATCTCAGGCACACTCACGATGAGGTCAGATTCAATCATCACATATACCGATTCAATCATCACATCTTCAGCATGGCTAATTTGAAAAACATGGTAAAATTCTTTTTATTTGAATCCTGATTCTCGGACAAGAAAACCGATTTAACGGCTTGTTTAAAAAGATCCATCAAACATTATCAAATTTTTTTTACTCATATTTAAGTTGTATTTATCTAAAATAATAACCATAACCACAGACACGAACTGCAAAGTCAGCTTTCACCCGGAAAATATATTTTAACTGATTTTGGAAGTGTTTTCTACATTTTGTAAATCAATAAAGATTTATATATTCAATATTCAATGAGTTTCGTTTAGCTCGATTTTGTTACAGATTCTGTAAATTCTGTTGAAAACTGAGGACGAGTTTTATTAGAGAGTAAATCACGTAAACTCCTAGGAATATTTTGAAGTCCAAATAAACGCTTTTAATGCAAATCACAGTATTCAAATATTATACTATAGTTTTATTCGATAACTCCAATAGATAAGTAAAATACACTTATAAGATAAGTAAAATATTTTTTCAAAATTCAACAAAAAGTCTTACCTCGTTCGCCGCTGAGAGAATTACCTCGACAGCAGCAGGAACAACTGAACTTGACACGTATAAAGGGAAAACGGAACTGAATCTTTATCTTACATCTCCGTCAATTCAAAAACTCTATATATTATAGATTTCATTACGTGATGTTAAAAACTCATAGGCGAAAACCCATTCCAATCTGACAATGCTCGGGTGTAATAAATTCAAGCTAGATAAGTGGTTCAAAAATACCATGCCTATAAACCGTGATTATATTCATGTTTCATATCGGCCTCCACTTAGTACTCTGGAGTTTACTTTCCGGGTTACTCACTGTGTAAAGAGACATATGAACAGCTACAATATTGAACGTCATAATCCCTAATGTTTGAATGTACTAGATGACACGGATTTTCTCGCACGCGTATCAACATATTGGTTTGTTAATGGAAATATTATTAATATTAATATTAGCATATACCAAAACAAACAAACTACATTTATTTCCTTACCGTTCCTAAATTATTTATGAATGAAGGATTCAAAATATAAAAGAATTACACCAATGTTCATTGAAAAATATTCATGATAGAAGAGTCATTTTCAAAAAGCTTTCCACGCAACTGGTGTTATGAGGAAACATGACCGTACATTTACATCAACGCGCTAAGTCGCCAATTGGCACGTTTAACCATTAAGAAACGAGGAAATATCTACCAAAGTAAATTCACACGTTACCAATCCTTTGTGTATCGTGAAAAGTAATTTACAACAAACAGTAACTATAAACGAGGTAACACTCTACATAGAGAATCTCATTCAAGTATCTTCTGATATCAAATATATCAACACAAGTTGATAAAGGTAAAAATATCCGAGGTTCGGCCAGCCTCGGATATTTGTAACTTTTATCAACTCGTGTTGATATATTTGATATCAGAAGACACGAGGATGAGATTCCATTTATCATCCAAAATCATTTTTCATTTCCATTCCGTGAAAAAGGTATAGTTCTGAACATTGCACTACTCTTCAGACTCTCAGTGATGTCATAGCACTGTGACTTCATCATGTTTATGACGTCATAGCAATGGGATTTCATTACCTGATGATGTAAAACAATTGCGATGTCATGAACTTGACTGAAACAGGGCATTGTTCAAAATCAACTGTCAAAACGATAATATATATCCTAGGAGATATCGCTTGATCTTCCACTAGCGATATCTCCTGTGGAACACATTTTTTGGATGATAAATGAATATACGTACATCTCAGGTCATTGACGGCATTCTTTTCCTATTCGCAGTGTTGTTTCATTCTGTTTACCACTTTGTATATATAAAGACGAGCTATGTAAATTGTACACGTCGGTGACAGATAGCAAAAACTTCCATTCGTGAGTGAGTGAGTTCTTTCAACAATATCTCAGTTATAAAACACGTGGATGACAAGCATCCAAAAGAGAGTGGACAGATCAGGGAGAAAGGGATCGAAAGGATGAGGGAAAGACGGAAAGAAAGGCATAGTGAGAGATAGTAAGCAGGTTTTAGAAGGACTCAAATTTGGTCTGGCTTCTACCCGTCGACCTGTCCAGCTTGGGTGTCCATACCAGGAGCATGTAAGCTCCTTGCTCTCAAAGCTCTCGGGGTCTCTGAAGCAAGCAAACCACCACACCACGATAAGGTATTGAGTCCATTGGTGGTCTTCCATTCGTACATTTACGTCACTGACACTCACTGTAATAGGTTCCATTCTCGCGCTGGAAATTTCGCGCAAAGATAGAATTGACCTATTCGCGCATTTAAACTTTCTAAAACATTACATTTTAGTACATTTTTAGACTCTCCAAGACCTGATTTATTTACTTTTTCATATAGATAACGAACATTTCGTTATAATTTGAAAAGAGGTCGTTTGAACATTTATTTTTAAATCTAAACATAGACATGATATAATGTGGATATCATGTCCTCATATGCGGACGGAAAGATAAACAAGATGTAAAGGGCAATCTGTGAGTCAGACTGCAACGACGGCAACTCCTAGTATAAAATCAGACTATGTGCCTGAAGCCAGTGACCTAACAGATCAGGAAGCAAGCCTTCAGCAAAAAGCGATAACGCCTTTCAAAAGTGCATCTCATTATCACCAGACCGCAGTCGCATATACCGATCTTTGACCAAAACAATTCAACCTTAACCTCTGTTTACTGAGGGGTTTACGAAGGGCAAATTTAAGTAACTTGAACGGCCCCAGGTACTTATATGTGCAACTGGCTGTCCATTCCTTGCGGACCACGTCCAAGCATGTTTCCACAAGCATCTGACATGTTCAACTGACTGTACATTCTTGCGGACCACGTCCAAACCAGTAATGGGGTAGTTGAAATAGGACATAGAGCAGTTGTAGATTTGACACTGATAAACCTAAAACATCTCCACCTATTCCGAATCCCCGCCGTTGGACACACTAATCAATGCCAGGAACCACGGAGTAATTATGGTTTTTGGTGATGATTTTAAAGACTCAATTTTTAATTTTAAAATAATTCAGAAAGCAAACTATAGTAAAAAGGGAGAACCTAATGCATTCTGATACCTAGTAAAGGGCGGAAGAGTTTGTAAGTAACAAGAACTAGTCCTACTTCATGACCGTGTATATAAAGGAGCCTTTTATACAGTCTAGGTCCACATTCAGCAAGTCTACATTCACTGAATACACATCTGAAATAAGGAGCCCAAATAAAAAAATATTAAGAATGAAGGAACATTTAACTATTAAAAGTTTTCATAGACTAAATTTTGGTCTAAACAAGAACCAGTGATCCATGTATTGTAAATTTTATTAAATTTATCTATTTAACGTAATTGTTGTTATATGAATGATATTGTTATCGATAATGTTCTTACAAAAGATCGAAGCAAACTACTCTATAACATCATTTACAGCCCTCTATAGTCAAAATAAAACAAACAGTATTCGGTATCATGAGTTAAGGTTATATGACGAAATGCTTTCAGATTTCTGTGTTTATGGGGTCGTTTTGTAGTTACCATGGTAACAGGACAAGCGATACGAGAAACTTCCTGTCTGGTTATGTTTAATGTCGACCATGCAAGAAGAGTGATGGTGTGATTATCGCTATGTTTAGTGCCCTCTACCGCGTGGGGCTCTCTGTCTACAAGCTTTATCAATTACTGTCAAACAATGTGTCTGTGAAAGATGAGGATTTTGCATAATGACAGTATTTCATTCCCCGAAATAAACGTTTATCTAAAAAAAACTGGCTACAAAAAGAGAATGTGTTATTAATCTTATCAATTCATACTCCCCCAGTGACAGTGCTTATGATCCAATTTAAACACCGTTTTCATTATTGAGACGAACCCAATATTAAAATAGAAAATTTATAAAATATGCAATGCTTATTGTTGCATAATTCTAATTTTTGGTAGTGTCAGACATGGAACTTGTTCACTTCTGTATCTGAATTTCAGTATGTATCATAAAACTAATTCGGATCAACGCGCTTTGAATTCCTACATGAATCAGCCTTTATCCAACCATACAAATGCTTTCAAGTACGCCCAATTTAAAAGGTAGTACAACTATATAATATAAAACACGGCAGTACAAATCAATCATCCTTCACATTTCCTATGGCAGATACAGGATTTATTTGAGGTGGCCAATTCTGCGCCAACTTATGTTATTGTTAAAAATTACCTAGAAAATTGGAAATTACGTATAGAGATGTCTTTGCTTCATAGAACCATCCACTCCCATACGCACGGGGTTTTTAGTATAGGTTCGTACCAATTAATTTTTTGTAAAAGATGCTCAGCTGTGATTTGGTTCAAAGAAATTGATTAGTTAGTTCTTACTACACAACACTCTCCGAATACAAAGTGCTTTGATAAGTTGAAGTATATTTGAGCTCACTTCATAATTCAGTTTCTTCGGACGTATCTTGGATATACATATAGGATATACATGTAGCTTATTTGAACATTGGACATGCACAAACTCACCGACGGTGTTGATGTAAACGTTTCTCCAGTGCATTGGAATGTGCCGAGTCTTCTCCACAAAACAGAACACTAGATTGTAGCTCACACAATACCACACTGTAAAGGTTAGTGGAATGCAGTAGTTAAACTCATTGTCACCTGCCTGCACGTGTGCATGCAGCATGCACGTCTTTGATGTATACAAATCGTGCACAGGTACACAACAAGCCCTCGCGTGAGAAGAGTTCCAGATAGGCATATGACTCACTCCCGCCACCACGCTTCCGCTTTTTAAGAGATCCCTAAATCATTACGTTTTTTGCTTAAGGAAAGCTAATTATCGAATTCAGGACTTGCAGCAAGCATCTTCAGAGATTTTTACTTTAAACGTTGGTTTGATTTTAATTGCTACTTACAACCATTTGGAATGTTGAGATTACACCAAGAGTCATTTTAAGTTTCTCCATCAAACTTTACATAACACAGAGCCGACTATTATATACGTATTGTATGAATGTCACCATTCTACAAATGGAACCCCCGTAAGCACAACGTATGCACTATGAATGCAATTAATGATATATCATAGCCATGACCTGAATCCACACATATGTCAACACATTGTTTTGCATTATAATAGAGAAAGATATCCTCGACACCACAGGCATTTCGTTTCGATACAAAGATATCTTCTCCACAGAATTCCTCAGTAACACAGGACTAACGTTTTTATGTAAAAATATGTTATCCGCAGAAGATATGCGTGTCAAGTCTAATTTTTCGATACAGATATATCTTCTCCACATAAGATCCTCAATAACACGTACTTAACGTTTCGATTAAAAGACAGCTTCTTCATAGACGATATTCATCTAACATCGAGTAGATGCGGATGCACGCAGTCATGCCTTCAGGCTCCGGAAGTCACAGATTGCCCCCCAAAATGGAACAGCGACTATCAAGTGAACACATTCCCCGTGTATACTAGACCAGAAAGCGGCCTCTTAGAAGGACCTCTAGATACATGTATGTAGGAATTTCATCGAATGAGTGGAACTCTTCACCCCACAGATGGGAGCTGGTTAACCGAGCAAGTCTTCTATTCCCTCAAATGATAACATGATATCCACTAAAAAGTCACTTTTGATTTTGTTAATGAGACACTGAATCAACTTCCGTGTCTATGTATGAATAAGGTTTGCATTCAACAAGTCTAGACTAACATACACATAGACATTAATCAGACTAAAACTTAGAATCTATAAACGCCTTTCATTTATTTCTAAGAAATATTTCATAGATTTGATTCTATTCTAGAGTCTACTTTTCACAATGTGATACTTCGATCATCTGTAATTGGTGTTGCGTACCGTATGTTAAGTTTAGAATACCTAAATGGTATCATGTTGTGACAAAATAAATTTGATTCTATACAAAAGACTGCACGAAATATACATATTTCGATCATAAGATTTTAGAATTTATTTATAATATTTATCAATGAATCAAGTTTATTTCGTTAAAGGCCTTATATATGCCCACGTGCAATACAAAATAAAGGCAAATTAATATACATATGATGGTGCAAATCGACAATTATGTATAAATAGAACGTAATAATGATATTATATGAGATAACAACTGACTGTAACTTCACGTGGTTACCCACTGTCACACACAAGAAGAAACACTTGACCCAATAGGTAAGGGTTAGCTTCTCCTTCAGGAGACCTGAGACCAGGGCCAAGATTTTCGAAGCTATCTTAGTGATAAGATAGTCGTAAGCCAATGTTAATCTATGGTACTTACGACTATCTTAATGCTAAGAGAGCTTCGAAAATACAGGTCCAGGTTGAGTGTATTTGGGATCTTCAGACTCACACCAAGTCTCCGATAAATTGATACTTAAAAAGTTACTATTCAAAGTGACACAGATTATGTTTCATGTGTCTTTAGTAAGAGCCAAAATACCTCATGACCTGAGTTCAGTTACAACCGCTACCAAAAACATGCACCTTTATCTCTAAAATGCCAAAATTGTGTTATTGTCTTGTTTTCAAATCGGAAAACGGCTCGATAAATGTTAAAAGTCCAAATCCTGTGTCGGATTAACATGTATATTAGTTAAATGACCTTCCTGACACTATCAATGTGTGTATTTGTGTCTGCTGTAAATAGGTATCCAAAAATTACGTTTGAGTCATTGGCGCGCGCCACTATCCGGTTTTTGATCACAAATCACGACTCTTACCCGTTTATTGTCACTATACTGAACTGAAAGATTCCGATTTTGCTGAAATACCTCATACTTCTCAATAAAATTACAACACTTACGAAGTTTGACATATTTGACTCCAACAACATACTCTGTGTCCCTTAAATCAAACATAGGAAAGGAGCCTGAAAAAATGTTAACTCTACGATGATGTTCGTCCAAAATGTAGATTTGCTTTTAAAATGGTTGTTTTTCAACAAATGTGAAAGCAGGGTTATGATATTATCAATGACGATCTGCACGTCTTTATACTTGTCGTTTTACTAACTAATGAGAGGTTAAAAACGTCATTTTTTTTAACTTCAGGCATAATATTTTATAGATAGACCGTGTTTGCCTTTTAGAAGGTAAATCAGATGTGAAAGGCAAAATAAGATACAACTGCAATAAACTGATCACTGTGATGTTGACACAGTACATGACTTGCATAGAATAAATCGAGTCTCTTTACTTACTCGCTGTCTGATTCAAGTATTTGCGTGACGGTTATGAAAGCACTAACCAAATTATATGACACGGAGAGATTTTAAGTGGTTTTTTTACACAGGTAATGCGCAGAGAGATCGGATTATCTAAGAACAGGATATACAGCTGCATATCAAAAGTTTGTTCACTTACTACGTACCGGTATCTTAGTGCAAATATCATGTAATTTAGGTTTGGTTTGACAGTCAGTAAAATAAATTCAGTAGAACTGACAAGGATCTCCCATTGCCAATGTGTAAAATGGCCATTCTTTAACTTATTGTTAGTTTATTCTCTCGTGTTAAAATTAGAATTTTGGCATGGTTAACAAGACAGAAGGGGTCACATTTTCGAAATTCCGATTTCCTTAAATTTCGATTAAAGAATTTCATTTTGACTTTCTGAGAAAAGAATTAACGAAATCATATTGACTTAATGCAAACGAACTAACATGACTCGTGTATGAAGCTGTTGGTCACTTATAAAGGATTTTGTAGAGAAAAATGGTGCAATGGATCTTCACTTATGTATTTAAAATTCAAAATCATCCATTTCTTTTTCGATGCTTCAAAGACATGCCAAATTACATGATAATTACACTAGGATACGCATGTATGTGAACAAACTTTTAGTATGCAGCTGTATACTTGACAAATTTGTTCTAATTCAATTTGATCTAATCTACCTTTCAGGGTCGTCCTGCTTATACTTGTATATAACACTATTTGTATACTTTTTAACAGTGTTGTATATTATTTTAGTGAATGCAAATTTACTCATGTTCTTTTAATACATGTCTCTCGTAACTCGCAGTGCGATTGGTTGTGTTTATGTGTTACTTTGTATATATTTTATGTATTGCAACGTGTACACAAGTGAGACAGAAATAAATTATTGATACGATGAATAAACGAAATTTAAAATCTCTTTTGTACAGTCGGTAGAACCTAATGCCAATTGATATTGTATCAGCAACTTTGAGGAACTATATAAACCACTTTAAAATGTCTCTGATAAGAAAATAGCCGTTAACTTAAATCATCCCGTAGAAGAGCTATCTATTCCCAATGCTATACCTTCAAGAAGTTTAGAATTTATTATTAGAAGGTGTACGTACTTATGTCGAGACAGATTACGTGATTTTTATGTAATGGGAATGTGTTCATCGGGGTTTGATATCGCATGGTAATGATCAGAATAAGATCAGATCAGAGCAATTTCATTTATATCTTGAAGTCTAATAAGTCTCTATAGGTCCAATGATTTATCGGGTAGTACTGACAAATTACGTACTCCAGGTTTGTTTTGCATATATTTATCATACGATAAAAGTTATTATCTAAATCTAGATCTTTTTCTTCGCTTATCACCCCCGAGTAAAATTTAAATATGCATGTCATTTGAGATCATATCTATTATTACATGACAATATATTAGGTCTGAAATACCTGGTGTGGGTAACACGTTTTGCTACATAGACGCGTGGGTGATGTTCACTGCACAGATAGGGTCCGCTGTCCATAGCAACCTGACTATGACGTAATACCCGCACCCCTTTAAACATACCCGGTCATCATGACCTGCCAGTCCAAACATAGTTAACCCTACATATTGTTCACCAGCTGCCCTCAATATAACCATATCCTAAACCGTGTCCTCCAATTTTATCCAAATTCAAACGCCGCTGTTGTTAATATCTCTAGCTCTCTTGATTCACAACCTATCAAGCCATGGGCATACCGTACACCTCTTATCTGACCCCTAACTTTAAACAGTGATAAATAATCCAGGCTAACTTATTAATCCTTACCTTGCGATTTGTATCCAGTGTGGATTGACTGTTAGTTTATCCAACACCCTGCATACACAAGGGTTATCGTTGTCGCAATTCACGGGATTGGTATTACCCGGACATTAAACCGGAGTTTTATAATGGTATACACATTTACGTCACCAGTGGGTAAACACACTGTGTTCGATTCTCACAAAGTGTCCTTATATTTTCTTTATGTCACACTAGATCTGAGTCCACAGCATGTTATTACAAACTGAGCTCGAGTTAATCTGATATGTTTACTGAGGTTATCTCCCTTGAATGGTAATACTCCAAAGCACTTTATCTGTCACGATAGTGAAGCAAAGCAGCTGAACAAAGCGGGCGAAATCTTACGAGTGATAATGATCGTATGCATGTTGACATTCCACACTGAAAGAGACAAAACAAACACTGGCGACTACTGTGACGAACACGGCAAGTTGAAGTGTTTGCGTGTACATGTAATATTCTTGGTGTCAATGACCAAATCTTTCCAGGACATCCTCCATCCTTATAAAATGTTATTCAGCCCAGAAAGCAGTAAGCCAATGTGATAACATGTATGATATTATAATAGAATATAATAATACGTGGCGCTAACATCATAACCACTCCTCGACTTCTTGTCCTTGTTGTTAAAGCTCTGTCGATGCTGTTATACGTGACATCTTTTTCATTAAGATCTTCTTGTGCCCTATGATTAGACCATATATTTTAATCGAGGTGAGGTGAGGTGAGTTGGAGTTTAAAGAGCCACTCCGTGAGTTGTCGGAGTGACATATGCGAAACTAAATCAGTGGTGTCATTTGATCGCGAAGTATCGAGTGTTACCAAAAGGACACATTTTAAAGCTTATTGGGTGACAATATGAAGGTAGAACGTCGCAAATTTTATGATCGAAAACCGGACAGGGGCGCGCGTCAAATAGTCAAACGTAATTTTAGAGACTTATCTAAAACAGCCAGGAGGGCAGTTAGGATAGATCGACTTTATTTCCTCCAAGTTTGAAGATTACAAAGTGTTGAAGCATGTCATATTTACATCAAACAAAGTTTACAGAGAATAATTAATGTAATTTACATCACATAATGAGGGATTAAAAGATATTTCCACTTGTTTAAACTTTTAGCTATCATGAGCATACATTCTTTCCATATATGGAAAGTAATGTCATTTACACAATGAGGCAATCCTCCAAACAGAAAGGACATAATGATGTCATCATCGTTATTCCATAGGTTAACAAACACATCAATTACGTCACATAATCTTTCAAAGAGTTTGTTTCTTTCGTTCATAGTCCTAGGACAAAACATACAAACATGTTTCACAATGTCATGTGCAAATATTCCACACTCACACTGCCCTGACTTAATTTTGCTAACACCAAGCTTTGCGATAGTTGATAGCATTTGCATATTATGAGGAGTGTCAATTGCAAGTTGCCATATGTTCAAAACTCCGGATGATCTGATTAGAACATATCTCTTTAGTTCTTCTCTGCTGCATATCTGCCTGGTCAGTGTTTCAGTCTCTGACTGTCTAATACGATCAGTAACCAGACGATTCATACTAGCTTTGTCAGGCGTTATTGAACAGGTTACATACTTATGTAACACGTTACTCAGATTATATTTCTTCAAAAGTCGTAGCATATTACACAAGGGTGATCGTCTGCACTTGGTGTTATCTGAATCCAAAAGTAAATTTTGACTCAGACGGTATGTGAACACCTTTTTAAAGAACATGTTACAATCCGCTCTACAGATTTTTCCGAGTAGTAAGAGAGCTTGTTTGTCCATGTAGCCTTGTATGCTAGTTACCTTAAGACAGTCGAGCACAACCGGGTTGGCCGTTTGTTTTGGGGAGCCATGTATCTTTTTA
This sequence comes from Phorcus lineatus, assembly GCA_921293015.1. Classification (NCBI taxonomy): domain Eukaryota; kingdom Metazoa; phylum Mollusca; class Gastropoda; order Trochida; family Trochidae; genus Phorcus; species Phorcus lineatus. The sequence continues at coordinate 54,969,092 of OV121081.1, forward strand.
CAGTAGAAGCGTTGGACAACTTCAAACTTTTCATACTCTTGGGCACTGAGTTGTCCCCAGACATTGCAGCTATATAGGGCACATGGCAGAATAACTCGTTCCCAGACCTTCATGGACGTTACAGGATTAAGGCCTCCAAAATGAAGTCCTGAATTGTGATTTGCATTTATCATTTTCTTGAGTTTTTCACATGTTTTAAGAGAACGATCAAGTGACGAGTATGTGCTATTGATGTAGAGCCCTGCATATATAACAGATTCTTTTAGTGGAAGTTCATCCTCTCCACAGAGTAAACGTGGATGGGTTTTATATCGATGAGGGGAAACTGTTATTAGTGCACTTTTATTGACATTATAAACAAGCTGCCACTTACATGCATATCCGTACACTATGTTAAGCAGTTGTTGGAGACTGTCTGGTGAAGCGCTTGTAACAGTTGTGTCGTCTGCTAGTAACTGCCCCGGGTAGTGTCCCCACGGAAGTTGTAATCCATACCCTGACCTGTCAAGGTCTTTCAAAAGGTCATCAATATAAATAGTAAAGAACCAAGCGGACATGACGCGTCCCTGTCCTACTCCTTGTTTAATAAAGAACAATTCTGATTCACAATCTGAGAGTGTCACATATGATTGCATCTGTGAGTACATATGGCATAGGAGACGCCAAGTTTTGCCCGTAATACCAAGATTATGCAACTTTATAAAGAGGCCATTAAGCCATACTCTATCAAAGGCCTTAGCATTGTCTAAAAAGGCGCATAGTACTGAGGTCTTTCTCTCAACATAGTAGGCTAGGCTTTCTAGTAGGGTGAAGCAAGCTGTCTCTGCCCCTGCTTTTTTACGAAATCCAAACTGTAGTGGATTAGGGAATACCATTTTGTCCTGCTGCCACCCTTCAATTCTGTTTAAGATTAACCGTTCAAACAATTTACTCAAGGCTGATGTAAGAGTAATACCTCTGTAGCTGTTTGGATCTGATTTGCTTTTACCATTACCTTTGTGAATTGGTAGGATTTTCCCAATATGGTACGAGGCGGGTGTACATTCAAACTTTATCATATCATTAAATATATTTGAGATATGGCTAAAGAGAGATCTCCCGGAGCGTTTCATGTGCTCATTTGTGATGTAGTCAGGTCCAGGTGATTTGCCAGTCTTTAGAGATCTCACAACATTCCATACTTCCTTTGGGGTAACGTTGTTTGAGAGGGGTGAATCAAACTCATCACATGACGATTCGGTGTTGAGCCTCTTGACAGTTTCTGTGACGTTGTCAGCAAACACTTGATCAAAGTTTTCAAGCATTACAGGCGTAGCTAGATCTCTGAAGTAGCTTCCAAACAGCTTACTTATTTCTCTTGGTTCAGTTGCACATTTCCCTTTGTATTCGAGATTAGTGACGTTTCCCTTCAATCTTGAGTTTCGTTTAGTTACTTTGAAATATTCCTGGACATCAGTTTCTGCAGCTTGGGATATCTCATCCAAGTTTTGATTTAATAGATTTTGTTTTGATTTGCGATGCTGTTTGCGAAATAGCCTTTTAGCTTCTTTGTATTTTCTGTAATTTTCATCTCTTTGATCATGTGATTTTCCAGAATGACACCATTCATTGCGACATCGTCTCATCTCATTATGTAAGGGTTTGAGATTATCTTTTTTCCAGTAGGGCTTCAGGTATGGCTTGTAGCTGGCGATAGGTATACTGCCCGATGCTGACATGTGTAGGCTGTTCACAATATAATCATTATAACAGTTTATGTATTCTTCTGGAGTCTGGAAGTCTCCTGGTAAAAATACTATATCTCGAAAAAAATTCTCTGTTTCGTAGCGATAAAGCATAAGGTCTACTTCACTGGCCTTTTTCCATTGGTATCTGAGTCCACTTTTATATTCCCCTTTCTCTTTCATATTAATGTAGACAAGTACTGGCAAGTGATCGGATATGGCATATGGGATACTTGTGTCTATAATGTACCCAGTTACACTTGTTATGAGGTCAATATCCATTAAAACATAGTCAATTAGGGTACATGAGGACTTACATTTGGTGGCGAAGGTGTATAATGTTGGAATGTCTACCGGAACAACCGAGAGTAGACTTCGCTCTTGCATACACATTGACAGGTATTTAGCACGTTTCTTGAGATTGCCATTACATAGTCTAATATCCGTGTTGAAGTCGCCTAGGAGAATTGTATGGCAGTTCTGAGAGTGTATATCATAGAGTGACATGTAGTAATCTAGAGTGTCGTAATATTCAGAGTCAAGTGCATTTGAAGATGGGAGGTAGCTTCCAATGATGATTAAGGAATCTGTTTTATCTGATGAGCTTATCTCAACACCAATGATTCGATCACTTCGATCTGTGTTTAATTGCCTAGTCTGATAGCTGTTTTGTTTTCTCACAAACAAGGCCACGCCCCCTGTTCCATTTTTTAACAGTGTTGTATATTATTTTAGTGAATGCAAATTTACTCATGTTCTTTTAATACATGTCTCTCGTAACTCGCAGTGCGATTGGTTGTGTTTATGTGTTACTTTGTATATATTTTATGTATTGCAACGTGTACACAAGTGAGACAGAAATAAATTATTGATACGATGAATAAACGAAATTTAAAATCTCTTTTGTACAGTCGGTAGAACCTAATGCCAATTGATATTGTATCAGCAACTTTGAGGAACTATATAAACCACTTTAAAATGTCTCTGATAAGAAAATAGCCGTTAACTTAAATCATCCCGTAGAAGAACTATCTATTCCCAATGCTATACCTTCAAGAAGTTTAGAATTTATTATTAGAAGGTGTACGTACTTATGTCGAGACAGATTACGTGATTTTTATGTAATGGGAATGTGTTCATCGGGGTTTGATATCGCATGGTAATGATCAGAATAAGATCAGATCAGAGCAATTTCATTTATATCTTGAAGTCTAATAAGTCTCTATAGGTCCAATGATTTATCGGGTAGTACTGACAAATTACGTACTCCAGGTTTGTTTTGCATATATTTATCATACGATAAAAGTTATTATCTAAATCTAGATCTTTTTCTTCGCTTATCACCCCCGAGTAAAATTTAAATATGCATGTCATTTGAGATCATATCTATTATTACATGACAATATATTAGGTCTGAAATACCTGGTGTGGGTAACACGTTTTGCTACATAGACGCGTGGGTGATGTTCACTGCACAGATAGGGTCCGCTGTCCATAGCAACCTGACTATGACGTAATACCCGCACCCCTTTAAACATACCCGGTCATCATGACCTGCCAGTCCAAACATAGTTAACCCTACATATTGTTCACCAGCTGCCCTCAATATAACCATATCCTAAACCGTGTCCTCCAATTTTATCCAAATTCAAACGCCGCTGTTGTTAATATCTCTAGCTCTCTTGATTCACAACCTATCAAGCCATGGGCATACCGTACACCTCTTATCTGACCCCTAACTTTAAACAGTGATAAATAATCCAGGCTAACTTATTAATCCTTACCTTGCGATTTGTATCCAGTGTGGATTGACTGTTAGTTTATCCAACACCCTGCATACACAAGGGTTATCGTTGTCGCAATTCACGGGATTGGTATTACCCGGACATTAAACCGGAGTTTTATAATGGTATACACATTTACGTCACCAGTGGGTAAACACACTGTGTTCGATTCTCACAAAGTGTCCTTATATTTTCTTTATGTCACACTAGATCTGAGTCCACAGCATGTTATTACAAACTGAGCTCGAGTTAATCTGATATGTTTACTGAGGTTATCTCCCTTGAATGGTAATACTCCAAAGCACTTTATCTGTCACGATAGTGAAGCAAAGCAGCTGAACAAAGCGGGCGAAATCTTACGAGTGATAATGATCGTATGCATGTTGACATTCCACACTGAAAGAGACAAAACAAACACTGGCGACTACTGTGACGAACACGGCAAGTTGAAGTGTTTGCGTGTACATGTAATATTCTTGGTGTCAATGACCAAATCTTTCCAGGACATCCTCCATCCTTATAAAATGTTATTCAGCCCAGAAAGCAGTAAGCCAATGTGATAACATGTATGATATTATAATAGAATATAATAATACGTGGCGCTAACATCATAACCACTCCTCGACTTCTTGTCCTTGTTGTTAAAGCTCTGTCGATGCTGTTATACGTGACATCTTTTTCATTAAGATCTTCTTGTGCCCTATGATTAGACCATATATTTTAATCGAGGTGAGGTGAGGTGAGTTGGAGTTTAAAGAGCCACTCCGTGAGTTGTCGGAGTGACATATGCGAAACTAAATCAGTGGTGTCATTTGATCGCGAAGTATCGAGTGTTACCAAAAGGACACATTTTAAAGCTTATTGGGTGACAATATGAAGGTAGAACGTCGCAAATTTTATGATCGAAAACCGGACAGGGGCGCGCGTCAAATAGTCAAACGTAATTTTAGAGACTTATCTAAAACAGCCAGGAGGGCAGTTAGGAGTTGATAGTGTTTGTAAGGTTATATAACTAGTATCCATGTATATCGGACGTGATATCTACACCTCTGTGCATTTTTAAGGTTGTTTATAGATTGTCATGGAAAACCAGTATTTGTCATATATATGTCTTTTGGACATCAAAAGTTAAGATGTTTTGATTTTATATCACCACATATGACATTTAGGTTCGTATCAAAGGTAAATAATATGTTATGAAAATCACGGAGTGGCTCTTTAACGCCGCTTTCAAGATTATTTCACTTATATCGCGGCTGCTAGTATTATTGCAGGGAGAAAGTCCGCAACACCACTGTGGCTATGAAACCTGCGAGCAACGGCTGGAACTAGCGAACCATGGGTGGTACTGCGCTGAAATTTAGTGACTGCGTGTAGAACAGTTCTCTACTGCAGACAAAGTTGCCGAACCCCTGGCGGGATTCGAACCACGGACCTCTTGATCCGAAGCCGAACGCGCTAACCACTGCGCTATCCCACCCCACACCCCTATTTTAATCGAAATATTACATTCAATGACAGGCAAATAGTGATTTGGCATTGATATGATAAAATCTATTATTTTTTTATTCGTTATATGTGATATTATTGGTTTCCACGATCCACAATCTTTGTCTTTCCAGAACAAGAATCGGTATAGTTTCATGAGTAACCCGATTTCGGATTGAGATTCGGATTTATTGTGCAAATTTCTCTGTTACCATAACTAGTAATTTGGTAATGGAGGAGGCATGAAAAGGAGGGGATTCGTGAAAAGTAATCAACGAGTACCGGGACAGTTAACGAATATAGATTCTTATGAAACACAATAGAGCGATGTCATCACCATGGATGAAAGTGCTCGAACCTTCAGTAGTTACTTGTTATCGTGGTGGAAGCAGAGAAAGTTTAGAAATGTATTTGAGATGTCAAAAAGAATATGATTTATGAACATAATTTGTAACCAAGTAAGTAGCATTTTTCTTAAGTTAAAGCAAAGTTACGTAAACTTTAGGATAGTTTGTTTTTGTATTTTGGCGACACATGTCTCCGATAGTTGACTAATTTACAAAAAGTCTCAAATAGTTTGGGAAACACGATCAGCAGTCAGATTGAATGCGTTCGAACGCAGCCGCTTGAATCCCGAGACAAAACTAATGGCGTATCTCAACAGCTCCTGTTGATCATGAACATTTGCCGATTGAGTGATTCAGTGCATACATTGCTGTAACAAGGAGAAAGTTACATTAGAGAACATACCCCTAAAAACAAAAACTATGAAATCTAAGCGAAAAAATACCATTTTAGTAACCCTGTTCGGTTAATGATATCGTCTCATTGCAATTAAAATGGAAATGCATACACAAATCTAAGCATCTTTTCTACTAATCATGGAAAACGTATTTCATGATTACGATTAAAATGTACAAATCCGACCGACCCTTCAATATGTGATAATGTTGACTTGGTAAACTGATACAAACGTACACTCGTTAATGAGTTTATAATACCCCAATTAGGAATTGTAACTTCAAAGTTAGGATATTTTATCTTAATCAGTGATTTTAAGACTTTCTCTCATAAGGAAATGCTAAATCTAGATATTTAGTTTGACAGTCCTAAATAGGCATTCCCATGTCGTAATCAATAGTGTATACATGTATTATTTGAAGATAATACTTCCTCAGAAAGAGACGTTTTATCCTTAATATATGTCCGTGCTCCTCATTATATAAATGTCATACATGTATGTATCTCTTGTCTTAATTAGTTTAAGCACTACTTATTACAGGTATTTCAAAACCTAGATATGGGATACTTTCTCATGGTTGCATGTCCCATTTAAATACGTGTTTTGTCCCATGAGGATCTTTTTAAATCAACAATAAATTCAATAAAGGAATATTGAATAATGAATTATGAGATTCTAGTTAGATTACTGATATATTTACCATGGTTGAACTAAAGTTTCATTCCATCCGACTCATAGCATGAAGTTTGAAAATTAACCAATGACCAGTAATTTTGATTATTATATACTTTGACAAAATAACAACATACTTTCGACGAAGTTCGATAATCAAATTATTGTTTAAAAAATGTTTGTAAAAAGGTCCTCGCTTGACATGACTTACTCATTATTTTATCATAAAAAAATGAAAACATGCATCGGATTTTGAAATATATTTATTTGGAAATATGTGGATTAGTATAACATTTCGAAAATGTTTCTCACCGTTTTTTTAAATATAAATGTTACTTACCTTGACTAGATTACTTATTCATAAATCTTATATGACGTTTATTCAGGAAAGGGGTGAATAGCACTAACAATCGAAAACAATCATGAAATACATATAGAGCAAAAGTCGCCAATAATTTTGCACATAATAAGATGTGTTGTGGCGATCATTCGAGCCGCAAGAACATGTTTCATTAAACTTTGTTTTAACTAGGAAAATATCCTCAAACTGGCCAGTCTGAGTACTATTCTCCTACACACGAAGAAAGTGATCTCACGAAAACCAAAAAAAAGGTTTCTAATTACAAGACATTATTTCAAAATGAAGCACGTTTACATGGTACATGTACTTTGGTCGGTAACGCTATGCGAATTTATTTTCCTACCTCAAAGGATTTAAAGGTGTTCAAATAAATTTACCGCCTAAGAATTTTTCTTCATGCTTGATGAATTCTTTTAAGACTACGGATGACAGAGTTGAATAAGGAGATAATTTATCTCCTGAGATTATACATTTGGCATAAACTAATGTTTATTGGGTAACATTTAAAGAAATTAAAATTTCAAAAACGTGCTACTGTTCCTTTTCATTCCTAAGTCTTAATACCTATTTGCTTTTCTCAAACCAGGCATATGCATAACAAATGGCAATGAAAAACTTGCTTCTCAACATCTTGACTAGTTTATCAGGAAAGCTTCATGTTTAGGTGGTTTAGGGTTAAATTAACAGCAAGCTTAATCAAAATTTAATTATCCACACACAGCAGAGACATCGCTTTTCAATACACCACATTGTGAAAATTATTTCAAGAACCCAGGAAAATATCATGTTTATCAAATCAAAGGAATGGTTTTAGCAATGGTGAAATAAAAAGCAGTTACCTGTCTCGGGAATTGGAACGTAAACATGAAAACGGAAGGTAATTACCTTTTTTAATTCCAAAACTAAAAAGGTTTAAATGTGAATTTTTCCATAGCAAAGTGGTAAACCGGTGGGATTTTATACTTAAAATCATTATCATCATTATCGCCTATTCATCACTCAGTTATTAGTCAAACATGATCCGCCTCAGTGACACATGATCAAAGAAATGTTACGTTATAAAATATACAACATTATAGCCGCATGCATCAAATATAACACTCAAGGGGTCTATAAACAGTCTAAGTGAACTTGGAAAGTCAATGTAGCAGCACAATGAATGAAGGCGCCATTTTTACCGATTGTAGGCATTGTTACCAAGATTAAAGCAAGGGGAGGTTTCTGTGATGTAGAAGAGGAAACATCAAATCATGATATAGTTACTGTAGATACAAACGAAAATAGGTAACGCATCATATAAGCTCAAATATCAAAGATGAATGGAAAAATATACACAAAGTTCCTTAAACATCTAGTCTAGGCCCAAATCTAACATGGCTTTAGCTCTTTCCTTCTTAAAAATCGGTAAAAAAAAGATAACATTTAGGAGTAAGTGGAAGACGTTTCAAGTGCAAAAATTCCAAAACAGAAATAATTATCTGTCTCGGATATGCGTGAAATAGAAATACAGTACTGGATGTGATTCCAACTATGATGTAATGTAAAGAAGAAAAAAGAAGAAAATATTACAAACAAGTCATGCCATATCAATTATTAATTCAAGATATACCGAATTCATGCATACAAAAATACATTTTCATATAAATTCTGGTCGATTTGTCATTACATTTTCCAAATTGATTACGTCCCCATCCACTGTAATTGGTTAGTTTTATGTGCAGCCAAAAAGAGAAAGGTTAATTTCTCTTGAAGCTATGTAATAAAACCAATGTCTATTTCTGTCATATGTCTTTCCCATAACCTTGTGACATTTTATTATTATGTAAATATGGATGTATTATTTCATGAACACGTATCATAGACATTAAATACATTAATTAAACTTATAAGGAACTATTGATTAACGTCTAAGAAACTCCCTTCGATGCTGAAAAAGTCACATACATGTAAAACAAGGAATCGGCAGATAAGGTTAACATCCATCAACTTAAATGGAAGTTATTTCAAAGGTCACTGTCAAAAAGTTTTGCGTGGCAAAACTCAGTCATATTAGGTGAGACATTTTACTGGAATCATACTCTTCAAGTTTTGATAAGAATTAAAAGAAATGCTAAACTAGTAAGATTTATATTTTCCTCTAGGGCCGGAAGTTTTTGTATATAGCTGTGTGTCAGTTTTTATCGTATAAATGCCTTCATCAATGTTTAGGTTCATTTGGATACATGCGCATGTTTTTTAATGACGTAAGAAATACAACAAAACAAGTACGTGCTTGACTTCATTTCCTGTCATAATGACGTTAAGCAAGATAAAAAAAAACAATAACATTGTTGAATAAATCATCTGTTTCACAAAAAAGTCTCTTCGTCAGGAATGGCTAAAAAAATGCAAAAATAATGTTGATAATAAATTTAAATTTGAAGTTTTGGTATTGGTTATCTTAAAATATTTTAAACATTGAAATGAAAACCTTCTTTATCTTTTGGCAGCATCAAAAGATGTCTCAGATTTAAATTTTTTCAGAACGACATTAAGACGACATGGTTTATTTTTTAGGGCGTGTGCTTCATTACAAACGGGTCGAATCAGCACATAACAAAGGCATATCTTAAAAAACACTTAATTGGTCTCCAAAGAATATTCTGGCTATCAGTTACAAGTACTTGCTGTGCATAGGGCGCAATTAAAGTTTCCTACTTGACGGGACAATTGAACGTGGGATACTTCTGATATGCGCGCGCACACCAAACTTCCGTTTACAGAGAATTGATATATTGATGTAAAGTGCCTGTTGTGAAGACTTAACATTTCAGTAGTATGGAGTGCAAATGCAATTAGAACTGTAAGTATTAATTATAAGTTTTTCTTCACTGTCACGCGGTTTTCCTTAATCATAAAGAAACCTTTAAGTGCGCTTGAATTTATACTTTCATGGTTTATAAACAAAATTGGTTTCAGAATATCCTTATATTCCAAGGGTTCAGTGCATACGTAGTAACGTTCTCATGTTGATAGAGATGCAGGATAATTTCAAATAGTTGGGGAAGACGGTTTATGACAGCATTACATCATATGTACATGTACATGTTTAATTCACGGTGCAAAGTGACTACTAAACTGTAAATTTACAATGACTAATAGAATCAGAAATATGTGCTTTTATGTTTTCTGTTTGTGAAAACATTCTTTAATAAATTCATAATTTGTCAAAAATATAAATTTTTAGTTACCGTGATGTAATTCTTTAAAATGCGATTTTTTTCGGATAAAGTAGGGCCAAGTAGGCTTTACATTCCCTAAATAATTACGAAAAGAAGAATGAAATATGATATCATTAATTTCTTCATTGATTCTTAAGAATATGATAAAAAAACCGGAACCTTGAAGCCAAATTTAATACAAGTGAGGTCATTGAAGCTTTGATTCCAAAGAAGTACTGGATAGACATTCTGACACTATAATTCGATCCGGTAAAGCATAAAAAAACATGGTATTTATAAACCAATTCTTTCTTTAATCTTGAATTAACTGAAAGAAAAATATGTCAATACTGTTAAGGGGAGTCAAAAGTATAATAAAAGTAGAAAAAGTATTAAACGATACTCTTGTAATCTTGCAATCTCATTAATATAAAATCTAAAATGACCCACTACATTACGCTAAAATAAAATGCAGCAATATTAGAATTTATTTCAAGGGGATTGGTAAACGTGTGAATGGTGCGTTAAAGAGTTGCCTGCACGAAATCTCTACCGTTTAATCTATATCGTTTTAGTCATCGCCTGGTTATGATTGTAACATGATTTGTAATAACTTTCTTGGTTAAGCATAGCACTTTCTTAGCTGCCTTAAAGCCACAGATAAGGTTTTTACAAGCGCTCACCACATACGGTTTATTTTAGTCAAGAGTGAAATACAACTGTTACCTACTGTTTTTGAGAAACATATTTGAGCTTACAAGTTATCACTTATTATGAACCTTGGGATCACCCGTAAACTCATTAGTGGCTCGGCACTATATTTTCTCTAAGAACGTCATGTTTAAGACTAAATGTCTCATCCATCATCAAATGTAGCCTATACTTTTTGACATTAAAAGTTTTCATTACAAAGATGTTAACATCCATACGAGAAGCTATTGTACCATAAGCAGCTGGCCTCAAGTAAATACGATACAAATGCAGATGTCAATCTCTCTCAACCTTCATGAAACTAGGTTCTGTTTATTTCAATATCATGATCCCCATTTTGTTTGAGCTCTTATTTTGGTATCACATTACAAGAACGTCAAACTCAGCAATACATAACAATATTTTGAAAACAACGTCCATGTTAAAATATTCATTGAGTGTATGAATGTGTGTCATTGTGCATGCATTGTGGAAGTTGATACACACAAACAGGCGATTTGAAACTACAATCGGCAATTAAAGCATATACCCCGTTTATATTTACCTAAACAGATTTTTGGGAGACACTACCTACCATAGTTAGACTTTTTAAGCATGATTCAAAGGTTTCTCACTCAACACTGAATCGTATCACGGGTGTCAGTTCTCAACATACCATTTACAATGCAAGCATGAATGTCTGGACACACTTAATTTTTACGACTAAAATCGGTGTGTCCTTCATAACAAACCCTATCAAAATCTTAATCCAGCAATCCAAATGTTTTATTATTCAGTGTGAGATGATTTCATACCATACTTCTTTGAACATTACTGCAAGCCATATCATTATACAAGAGGTCTGGAGGTAAGGTGCGTTTATGTTGTAAAGATATCACACCCTAATGTGCAAGGACGTCTACTTTACCCAAATGTAACCAGATATGTAAAAATATGTGCTGACTATGCTTATTAGTCCCTTAAACGACATGTTTCAAACATTAGACACAGACAGCATAGACAGATTACTTATTGGGCACCCCTCGTAATACTTGCCCATTCCATGCATGCCACTAGAAATGGTCCCTCAAACATTTGATATAATTATAAGAGTTTATAATACCTTATCCTGTAAATCGAAAATACTTCATCGAATCTTGATATAAACAAATCCTTCAGATATAATTTACTCATTATTTGAAATCACCTGGAATCAAATTTGTCAAAAAGAATTGAAAACGTGGAGTTAATTCCTTTGCAATTAATACTCGACCCCCCCCCCCCCCCCCCCCCCCCCCCGAAGATGTATCTATCACTTCACATGTCCTGTATTCTTTCCACGTTAAATACGTTTAAATATATGACAAAGGCACGATTAATCAGGTATTTGGAACCTTACATTGATATCGCCAATAGGCCTCCAACAAATTACTACACATGTATGAATAATGAGAGTTCTACATGGGACAATGTGCTTCATCCAGTTTATAACGTCCGGGTCATAGTGACAAAGATCTCAAATACAAGGAAGATGATATTTCCTTCCAAAGCTGGTAGATATCAGTGTATATCAAGGAGCTTTCTGGTTGTTAACCTTTGACGGGTCAGATCAATAGAAAATAAAATATTGATATGAAAACTCTTTCATGTCGTATTACAGAGGCATTTAAACCACGGCCTTTGCAGTGCATTACTATAAATACAAAAGTGCTTCCTTTGCGATAAGTACATATACTTGTACTTCAATTTCAACACACGCAGTTGGCCTGAGAACTATACGCAACCTTTGTTGTGGGCTGTTAGAGCTTTATACTTGAACCAATACCAGCAAACATGATGATATCGCTAGTTAACCTGAGTCAAAATGTGGGTTAGTAATGTGTAACAAGGTAAAAAATGCTGTGAGAATCAACGATGAATCTGAGTTTCATAGCTGTAATATCCGTCCCGTATAAGGTTATGACGGGTTATGATATGACGGGTTTTAATTTGGTCTGGAATTAGATGATTAAGTAAAGTGTATGAAAATAGCCCGCAATTACTGTTGATATGTTTGAGTGTTTAGTGGCGCCATCTCGTGACGACACACTTGTGTCTCTTCTAGTAACGCAAAATATCTAAATTTGTTGCTGACTTGTTAAGAGAGCTTTAAAGGGGCGATAGCACATTACTGCAAGATAATGTTTAAATCAAAAGATTTTTAAAAAGAATGTACCATGATCGGTTAAGCTATGTGAATCCATTTCCCTACCTCAAATGATTAAAATGTGTACACACATGCAGGAATGGCACCAACTAATTTGAACAATTCATTCGCGCCAAGCAAATAGTTTTTCCTTTACACTACTATTTCTGTTAGCAATACTTTTCATTTTTGCCCAGGCGTATTTGTCAACTTACTGGCTCTATCATCGCGACCGTAACGTTGAGAATAATTGAAAATCTAGTAACTATAACTTGGAAGGCCTCATCTGCCGGTCACTGAGACTACATGTACAGCCGTTTTATTTTATTTCTGTAACTGAAAAAAATACATTAGCTAATTTCATTGCACATCAAATGGTAAAATTCTTGTGTTTTACGTCACCAATTTTGCGTAATATCTTGGTCTTGCAGATAAGAAAGTGGATGAGGAGATCGTCGTTTGATATTCAATAAATGGGGCTGTGAAGTATACTGAAATCTTAGAAATAATGAAGTGAGATTGATGCATGCATGAATATTTGCTTTTCAAAACTGAGACAATGACATTAAACTTAATTTATAAGCTTTTTGATAAATAAATCCTTAGTCATCTTCTGTTTGAAAAGACAACTTGTATATCAATACGATACACACGCCAACTAACTTCATCTTACTCATATATTATGTCATCAGTATTTTTGGACGTTTCTTTTTACTTTTGAAATGATGAATCTCTATGGGTTTTTTACTAGAAAGTAATACTCAGTACACTAACATTGCACCTTGTGTGACTTGGCGATAGCGTTATGGTGACACATATTGCAATTAACAATGAACAAATCCTTAAGTTTAGTCAGAAAGTAACAAAATAATCCTTAATATAGTCAGAAAGTTTTTTTCTAATCTTCTGATATAGTCAGAAAGTACAATCAATAAGTATAACAGTAATTCTAAAGCTACTTTCAAACAATACAAACCTCTTTGCAACAAAAAGTTTTAGATGTGAGCCATTTGTTAATGGGTTTGTTTAGCAACGTGTCAATCCACATCTGACAAAATCAGGGTTTAATTAATAATCAATTGCTTTTTTCTTTGTTTCAGTCATTCCTAATTTACCAGACCAACTAATACCCAGGACAGCCATTATGGATGCGTATGAAGCAAACAGCCGGAAGTCAAGTATTTTGGTTCCGGTCACGATAGTGTCCGCCATATTGATGGCAGTTGGAGTGGTCGGTAATGTGACAGTTGTGTTTGTAATGGCGACTCGGATGTCAAAGAAAGCTATTAACTGTTTCGTAATGACTCTGGCGTCCATAGATTTGTTCAGCTGCATTGTTTGCGTGCCTATCGATGTGGTTGAGCTCCGATACCCATACCTCTTTACGTTTCCGGCGATGTGCAAACTCCTCCGCTTCACTCGGTCTTTGAGCACTACCTCATCCGGGTTCCTGCTGATCGCCATTGCCGTGGAACGTTATCGGCTTATCTGTAGATATCACAAGGCTCATTTCACAGGGAGACAAGCGTTCGCAATCTGCGGGTTCGTCTTCTTCTTGGCGGTCCTGGTGTCCTGGCCTTCAGGTATACTGTTCGGCCTGAAGACCGTGACACTGTTACACCACGTCAATGGAACGGAATGCTCCATAAGCGATTCCTATCAACACTCGATCATACCGGTTTTGTATTATTCCTTGTTGATCGTGTTGTACTTTGGGACCTTCATTTCCCTGTGCGTTTTGTACGCTTTTGTTGGATTAAAGATCTGGAAAGGACGAAAACTGAGACCTGTGCGGTATTCCGGCGTTCGATCGTGTTCAATATCAACTTTAACTCGCGAGAAAGTGAACAACAATTCTGAATTCGCTGCGGAAATTTTGGAATTTTCCGAAAATATGTTCGAAAGTTTAAGAAGAGGGACTTCAATGTTCGGTGAAAAGATTCCTAAGAAGAAAGAGTATAGCCGGAGACGGACTACTTTCATTATGGTGATAATAACGTCAGTGTTTCTAGTGAGTTGTCTCCCCTACGTCATCATCTCTATTTGCAGATTCCTCATTAGTGACATTGACCTTCATATATCGGAGGCTGCAGAGGTCTTCTTCCACTTTAGTCTCAAATCCTTCATGGTGAGTGCAGCAATCAACCCCTACATATACGGCTTTTGCAACGAACGCTTTAAGAAGGAGTTACTCTCCTTATCTGTGGTGCACCGAGTCAAATGTCAACCCTCGCCGCCAGGGGACGGTTCATACTCGAGTCAGACCCCACCATGCTCAACAGTGGCCGCCGAGTAAACCGCCTGATCCACGTGTTGGTCATAAGATCGCTGAACAGTTACCTCATAAATCTGTCAAATGTACGAGTATTTTTATGTAAATCGAATTTCTTTTTCACTGTATTATGAAATTTCGGTATTCCTATCCGCTCAAACACTTCATGAATCGTTATAGCACAGATTGGATGACCGAGTCAAAGTACAAGCGTGGTAGTGCTTCGAATACATACAAACTTGTATACCTTGTAAGAACACTGAGTTACTTCTCTTACGGGTCTAGCAAGGTTGTCTAGAATATGAGTCTAGGATGATTTTTACATTTTGAGTGCTCAGGAATTCATTACTGACAGAACAAGACGAATATATAGCTCTTGAACTTGAGTTGTTGGAAAATCGCAAATTTAATTTGGATTATTTCGATAAAACATAAGTGAAACAAAGACTTCAAAATTACCTGAGGCCTGAACATGTGGTTTTGTAAGGTTTTAGAAGCATGGAATGTGCTTTATCGAGCACGTTAATCCGCCTTATATGGGCATGTGTTGAATAGCGTTGGTGTGTTTTCTTGGTACAATTGTAAATGTAAATACTACATAGTGCGTGTATATTTCAGAACAATACCCTCTATTTAATTACATTATCTTGTAATACTTCATTCTTCCTATATGAGGATGAACACATTTTGAGGACCATGCTAAGTTACAGAGTAAGAATACAGTCAGTATGACCCAAATGTACATTTGTAAATGAATTCAGCCGGCACGGCCTTCGGATTCTTTTTTGTTTGTTTTTGATTTAGAATCATCTTGCTGTTGACAAACATGTTGTCTGTCACGTTTCCATAGTTTTCAATCATCTGATTAATCGAGTTTTAAGGAAACTGTTGTTTCGATGATAATAACGTACGTGCTCTTATTCAAGGAAGATGATACTAAATAACTTCCTCGGTTCCATGTACTGACAAGGTTACATAATTGACAATGTAAACAGAATTGCTGATACGATTTTGATGCTGGTCTTCCGGTAAACAGCTGCATCACGACAGTTTATGCACTTACCTCCACTCTGGGGGGGGGGGGGGGGGGGGGGGGGGGGGGGGGGGGGTGCAGCTATACATTTTAGTAAAAACATTTTCGCCAATTGCAAAAAAAATTGGGTACTAGATTGGATAACAAATAGAGGTTTCTGTGATAGATGTCGGTCAATTGAAAATAACACTATTATAATAAAATCATACATGCCACATTTAGAAACAACACTTTAAGTTTGTCTTTCAAGTCTTCCCTGACTGGTTTAGCGATGTAAGGTAACAAATTCATAGTAAAGGATATCTACATTAACTTTGAGACCTTACATCGTGATCATCAAACTTACTATAAAGAAACAAAATTACATTAAGCTAAGTAAGCGTTAAGAGATCCAGTTTAGTCATATTCTCATGTCACTTTAGAACAACGATACGTTTCAAGCATTAGTCTTATTTCACTCAACAACACCTTTGTCGATAAAAGGTGTAATATAAACCACTTTATCAATGAAAGTGCATTTTAACTTTTCTTCATATCAAAGATTAAGGCACTCTTCTAATAGCATTTCTATGGATATAACGGAAGATGGTATAACATATCGTTCTATTAAAACTTCGTGTTATATGATTCCCATTATTGTTCCTCGTCCCTCTCTCAAGTCAATGAACTGTGACCTTTGGCCCCTGACCCTCCACGGAAGGAACAAGGAAGCACGTGAAGTAGTTTGATGTGCTCACGATGGGTGTACTTTTGTACCGTATCATCAACAGGAAAGGCAGTTTTTCACTTAAAACGAGAATTTTTAGAAATGACAAATTTATACGAGTTGGGACAAACAACCGAAGCGATGTCATTTGCTACATCATTTGTCAGACCCCATTTCAAAACTGTAATATCGTCTTAGTCTATATATACTCGGACGCCTTATAAAATAATTTGAAACATATTTTAAATTCAAATGTTAAATTCTCCAAAAGGTAAAATGTTAAAATCAAATTTTTTTTGCGGGAATGTAGTTTTTACCATCTCGTATGTATCAAGTATACCAAGGATTCGCGTATGATTCGATTACTAAGATAAAATATTTAAGATAACGATAGTTTCGTAATCGAAGTGATTGTCTGATAGACTATGACAAAAATAATTGATAACAACCTAATACATCAGTTCGATGGACTGACGATTTACTCGTCCAGATAATACTTGATGTAAAAACCGTAGGTGAAGTATACAGGACAAATAAGTTAGGGATATTGGAGTGTTTATGTTATGAGATTTTATCGGTGTGTCAATTATTAGATAAATTAAAAAAATATTTTCAAACTTTAAACATAATCAAAAATATGTATGTACAGTAGAAATGCGTTGTTTCGGACTGTCGAAATGAATATTTTGATCTAGTAAAACGCCTACATCCACTTATTTATGTTAACTTTAACGCTTTGTAAAAGGACACAAGGACTTAATTGAAGAATGAGCACGAGGGACTACAGTACATATGACATCGACAACCATAGCCTCAACTAGCATAGAATACTAAGTTAGGCGTTTAATAAATATACTACTAGGTCCTTTTTTCCACGAATACATGTTCCCATAATAAAACAAAGATTGCATATAATAACAGATTCACACATTACAACTATAAAAAGAGATCACTAGAAGGATTTCTTTGCTCAAAATAGTCAAATCAAGCAACAGGTATACATACTATAGTCTCATCTTAAGTTATACAGTTACGCTCTACTGAAGCACATCGCTAGTCTTTTGAAGCTTGAGGTGTATCTACGTGTTTGTCCATTGCTAAATTCCCCTCGTAAAATTCCAAATTGCGAAATGTTACCACCCGACTATGCAATGGAAACTTCATGAGCTTAAGTTACACCTCATAGACCCCATTCAGAGGACACGTGACCAGGGTAGATTCGTTACTTCCTTCTCGTTGAGGGTACGTTGGACAGTAGGACAGACAGATATACGGACTGGACGAATTTTACTCAATTATTCGAATGAGGACATTGCCTGGATTATATTATTGTACTACTTAATGGGATTATCCTTCTGCTTATGAACTCTTATATAAGGTAAGATGATTGACCTCGTTTTTAGACTATTTTTCCTTAATTATCTTTTTGCTTGACATGTTTACGGTATTTGTACACTATTGTACCTAATTCTCTATTTGATAACTACATTTGTATTTGTTACCAGTAAATCGTTGGTTCTCAATATAAATGTAAATCTTATCCAGGTCAAAATCGATAAAGGCGATAATCTCGATCAATGTATACACGACAATGAAGAGTAATTGTCAAGAGATAGTTTTGAAAATAATTTGAATAACCTGAAAAACCTGAAAAATCACCTAAACGATGACTTGCGGAGATAGAGTCGAAATCACGTTTACATAACACACCCATTTAATGGCCTCTACGCACTGAGGATACGACATAGAAGAGGTAAAGTATAAGCTGGGTACACAGCTATCTCGTAGGGTGGGTAGCTTATAAGCACCGGGGCAGAACTAGAGCGGGGTTATACTTGCCTTCATACTTATGTAAATAGATTTAGACTATGTATGAGGAGTTTTGACATACCTGTAAATTAAGGTGTCTCTATTCATCCATGCTGATATGACGCCAAGGTTGACACAATAAACAGAACATCACGACTTCAGCTTTGGATATCTGGTTTCTTCAAAACATTATTAGATGCGGATGTACAGTGAGGGAAAATACTATAGCCTTCATATAAAATGTCTATGTACAAATAATTAAACATTCCAAATTGACTTTAAAGAGCCATGCCGTTATTTTCATAACATATTACTTACCTTTGATACAAACCTATATGTCATAATGTGGTGATATAAAATCAAAACATCTTAAGTTTTCATGTCCAAAAGACATATATATGACAAATACTGGTTTTCCCATGAAAATCTAAAAACAACCTTATAAATGCAAAGAGTTGTTGATATCACGTCCAATATACATGGTTACTAGTTATATAACCTAACAAACACTATCAAATCCTAACTGCCCTCCTGGCTGTTTTAGATAAGTCTCCAAAATTACGTTTGACTATTTGACGCGCGCCCCTGTCCGGTTTTCGATCATGATTGCGACGTTCTGCCTTCATATTGTCACTGTAAAAAAACAATAAGCTTTAAAATGTGTTTTTTTGGTAACAGTCGATACTTCGCGATCAAATGACACCATTGATTAAGTTTGGCATATTTGACTCAAACAACAGACGGAGTGACTCTTTAAATTGAATATTTAATTGGGATCATACCAGATAGTGGTCTAGGCTTATAAAGGACCAATGCAGATTTAGCACATGATACATCGTGCTGGTCTTTATCATGAATATCTCCTTGAATTTCTTTATGAGGTCGAACGTCAATAACCTAAGAACATGTTCGTTGTTATATCTTCTGTGTGTGGTAACATTTGTTCAATAATTCTCACTACAATTTATTCATATTTATTTTTATGAAGTGCTTAATTACTATTATTTTTAAGAGGTTTGCCTTAACTCACACTAACATCGCACTAACGTTACCTTAGCGACTTACGTTCACCTGAGGGCTTTGTGAAAGATGGCCTTAACCTAGGTGTTACTATTACAAATGTGTTATGTAAGTAAACGGTATCAGGGGCGGCGGTTGCAAAGGTATGCCCTTGGGTAATTATGCATGTCTGGTTATATGATTAGATCAAAGACGCACATTGTTTTCTGGAATGAATCTGGTGTGCCTATATATATCATCAAAATCAACTGTATTACCTTATTATTCCGACGACAGTCTCTACCCAAAATCTTAATGTTGCATTAATCACAAAAAAGATATCAAAACTGGTGTTATAAAATGTATAATCTGACCTTCCTATAGGCACTTAGAGTTAAAGCCTTTCAATAGACATATCTTTTATAAATAGTACGAAGAATTCAAGATCTCGGAACCTGGGGAAACTTTCTATCATGATACAAAAAAAACGAAGTAACGAAATTGATATGAAACAATATCACTCTTGTATTGCCCAAACCCTAAGACTTGCATAATCTATACGTCATTATGAAATTAAGATTGCCATGAATATTTTGAAGTAAGTTAATCGTCAAACTTTAACTTCGTTTTATGTTTGTGTATGTAAGGGTAAATGTATAAATACCTGTTAGTATACACATGTATAGAGACCTTGACAAATGTATTGCAACACCTGTCTTTTTAAATACTGTTACGATATGAATGAAAAACATTCTGTTCCTAAGGATTTAATGTATATCAAAGGGTTTGTCGAAGGTTAAATCAAGTCTTTATTTCGAATCAACAAATTACAATACTTTTCAGTTTATCATTTTACAAAACTTTCACCGAAACCACACCTGTTAAACAGTCCACTTTCATAGTCAAACAAGTGTTACTGTAACGTCAATGTTCGTGGATGTTGACACTTGTTGAATCAACCGATGATGCTCCGAAAAATAAAAGTTTCAAAATATGGACTGTGATACGAACTCGTTCCTTTAGTGTTTGAGGAAACTGGCACGAGTTCGTATTCCGATATAGTCAATATTTTGAATCTTTTATTCTTCGGAACACAGTTGCTTTTGATAAGACTGACTTTGCCCATTACTGGGGACAAAGAAAAAAAAGAAAATCAGTATTTAGTGTCACCCCAATGACCACAAATGTTCGTTAAGCGTCTACTCGCGGAATGAACAGGTCTGTGAGACCGATGATTCTATTTCGTTTTGCTTATTTTTTTCAGGAGGGTCATTAATCGAACTGTTATACCCTAATGTGTTTATACGTTACGCACGAACATGGCAGAAATATAAAATGACGTTGTTGTTGCAATACTTTCAACCTGGCGTATATGATTCACATTTCTGTGTGTTTTGGACGATTGTTAACTATATATATGCTTTGAAAAAAAATTATGTGTGGCTTTGTTTCAAAATATTTTGTATTATGAGAATAAGGTGTCGTAAACATAAAGAAACTAAATGCTGTGTTGTTATGTTTTAACAAAGTTTTGGAGTCCCTTTTTGTGCATAATTTTACGAACTTAACCATTATAGTGCTATATGTTTAACAATGTTTTTAAAAAACATGAAAATTTAAAAAGGATTTTTAGAAGATTGCGCAGAGCGATATTGCTCCCTCTTAAATGGTATAAGCCTACTTATAATGCATGAACTCTTTTGCAGGCCATGGGTTATTACAGTACATACGGAGGCGTGTCCCTGGGGGTGGCGATACCTGTCTTTGTCATAGGCTGTCTGTGCTGGGGTATCATGAGACGATGTGGTAGGGAACGCTGGAAGCAAAACAACAGAACCAGTCGCATTGTCCTACCACCTGCATCATCCAACATGGCCGGCCATGAAAATTCAGGATATACATTTTCCGAGATGATGCCCCCTTCAAACAGCAACCCTGCTAGCAGGTCACAGTCACGTGAAGGAACGAACCCATCAAATGTGTATGTGATTCCATCCCCCGCTATTGTTCAGCCACCCCCTCCGTATTCAGAATGTGTTTCTCCGTCTGAACCTCCTCCACCCTACGTCCCTTAAGGACAAGGTTGATGTCGTCAGGGAGGATAACTCTTGGATAAGATGGTTCGAGAGAATGTTAATTTTTGGAAATATTCAAGAAATATTCAAGACGCATTTGGTGCAATAAATTGTGAACTTATGGCAAAGTGCCATGAGCTACTAGTGCCAGTGTCTGATCGGTCACACTGACCCTTCACCCTCATTTTGTCCCTGAAGGCGACATATGCGTGGATATTTTTGTCTATTCAGTGAACTATTTATGGATGTTGACAAGTTTCTCGTAATCAGAATTCACATAAACTGTCGTTGTGCTTTCACTTGTTTCATGTACAAAAAACATATCTTTATGAACAGAAAATGACATCAGCTGTTTCTAAGACATTTGTAAGTACATATTTATAACACACCTGTTGAGGATTACCGTATAAGTATGTTATTAGACATTGTGTAATTACACCATAACCTACCAAATGACATAACGTCATAATGGTTGAGGTCATTTTAAGAATTTTACCAAAAAGTTCTTGCATTAAGCTTGATAACCATAGAGATGAATGGTACTTCACTTTTGTTCGTTAGATACTAAATCACTCGATTCGAATTAATGATGATAAATTACATATAACCAGTGTCTTTCATAGTAGTTGAATAAAAAGGCTAACAACAGCTCAAAAAACACAGAAAAAATATCACTTGGCAATTTATTTTTGTATATTGTATATTATTTTATTCATTGTTCATGTATTTGTATATTGTATGAATGTATGTTTATATATATGTATGGAAAATCAACTGCAAGTGTTTTCTGTTATGTATATCAATGTGAGTAAGCTTGCACAGAATGTTTATGCTTAAATCAGGTGCTTATTTATTATGTACAAAAAAGATCCACAAGGAAGGAATTTTATTTAGCATATAAAACCTTCCTAAAGGGGCACGAGAGTAATTTTTTTGGAGTCAAATTTGTCAAACTTTATAAAAGGTGCTATTTCATGAAAGAATATTGATAGCTTCAGAAAATCAGCATCCTAACGCTTAACAGTTCAGTACCAGTGCCAATAAACAGGTTAACGTTGAGATTTGTGATCGAAAACCGCACAATAATGCGCTCCAATGACTCAAACGTATTTTTAAATACTTATTCACAGCAGAGATAAAGATGCAAGTTTGAACCATACTCAGGGTATATCATATTTGGTTCGCATTTCAGTCAAATGAAAAATCATAAAACATACTCTGTGTCACTTAAAACAGCTCTTTTGTAGCATCGAGGTTATAGAACTGTAATGTAATCAGCAACTAATATTCTTGTTGATCTTAGTTGTATATAATCACAAAAGTGATATATATACTATCGGAGTCATTTTTTGATGATAAGTGGCAAGTCAATTTGACTTAATGTAATCAAGAGATGTAAGAGAAGATTTCACAGCTGTAGATTAAGGACAACAGCTATGTTGAAAATATTCAGCACAAGGAAAAATTGAGAATTATAACCCATATGGTCAATCATAAGTGGTCACATATTTTCAATATGAGCACATGTGCACATATACCTTTTGCCTAGGAACAATCATTTCACCACGAGTTAGTGTATTTCGTTCTCTGTGACAATCTGACGACGTGAAGTCATTGTTTGTGATGTCACTGTGGCGACAAGTCACAAGTAAGCAGAACCTTCACAAGTAAGCAGGACACGTTCTTAATATTTCCATGCATTTTAGATTGAATCGAATCAGTAATAATAAAGTTATTACACTCTAAAGTGTGTCACATGACTTTCACGAAACTCATGCAAATTTGTGTATAACCCTTACTCTCGTTCGGATAATACAAAAGTTCAGACTGTTTTGTAAAAATATTATGACACACTTCTTTGGGTAATAATCTGTATATTGCCAACTGGTTTAAACAAGACTTTGCATGGAAAGAGTGAGTGAGTGAGTGAGTTATTGTTTAATGCCGCTTGGGCAATATTTCAGCCATTAGCGGCGTTGCATGGAAAGAACTGACTTGAGTAACCTCTGTTGCGGGAGAATTGAAAAACACATAAACTAAAGTGACATAATGTGGTCATATTCTAATTTCTTTTAATAATACATAAAGGAAAATGATACAAAATTGCATTAATGAAACAGAAAAACAGGTTAATAAATTACCATACACATTATCTGTACAAGTTATTTGGCTAATAAAGTTCATAAAGTTGTGAAAAGAAAATAAAGTCACTGAAAAACTGATAAAGTCTTAAGATCCATGAAGTACCCAGAGAAGCCCTAAACATCTCTTCACAGTGTGGCAAGTGTGTTCTTTGTGTAAGGTCAACTGATGTAAGCCAAATTTAATTGGACAACACTGCTGAAAACAGCTAGAAAGGAGAAATAAGACTGCATCCTATAGATAACTATTGTAAATAGAACTCATGAGCGAACTGATATAATATTATGATCTGCCCTGTGATGTCAGCATACAGAGTACAACAACTCCATTTTCATGTTACCTTACTGTCCATATTAGACTTAGGGTGGGTTGTATTGGTTTTTAGATTTTTATAATGTAGAGTAACTTTCTAATTTGTATGAGTCCTCTTCATTTTCTTTACATTCCTTGACAGTTAAAAAACTATCAGAGAATCTTTAACATAACACAACTAGTTTCTTAACTTAACTAAGCTTAACTTTCAAAAAAAATTACAAATTCAAATCAGTAACAGGAAATTATCTACACAATAATAAAGTTTGTAGGAATTTAATACCGACATGCAGAGACTTTCTTCTTCATGTAAGAGCTTACATGTACAAGAAACATATAAACACCTGTCACGACTGTTAGATTAACAGTAAGGAAAAGGTAAATTGTAAAATTAGCTTAGTCTATGCAACTAATGTTCTTTTTTTAATTCATAACAAATGTACAATCTGCCTTACAAATTATTACCTTTTTGTCAAAAATACTTCTTTCTAAACCTAATGCTTTTGCGCTAATGATCCGGCATAGAAATCTTTACTCAAAACAAATATTAAATCAATAAGATACAGTGAATCAAAAATACATGCATATATATATATATAAAGTATTTCAGAGAGATGGTCACAAAAATGTGCATAACTACAAGCTGTGAGTCAAAAAGTTACAAATATTCACAAGAAGTGGAGAACAGTTCACAATGAACAACATATGAGTCACATACTTATCAATTGAAACATTCCATCTGAAATATATTTCATAGCTATATACAAAAGAATTTCAGAATATGAAACATGATACTAACAATTTCAAGGAACATCAGTATTCTGCCATTTATGACTCATGTTTTGATATTACAAGTCTGGAAGGGAAGAGAGGTCCAATTTTGATGTTCCCTGAATTTGTCAATAATTTCATACCATTCAACACACACCACCTCCACTCTCTAGCAGTAGACACATTCTCAAACACTGCATATACACATTCAAAGCACAATAGATATACTCTCATCCACAAACAAAATTCTATGCACACAGTCCACGTGTCTGTTGTTGTATTTTTAACCAACATTGTAATTTGTCCAGTTTTTATCCTTTGCCTTCTTTTTTGTTTCACAAAATGGTTGGACATAAAGGATCAGTTTGGTTTCCCAATTTCATTCACAGATATACCCAAATCATACATCAAGAACATTTACAAACATAACCTTTGTGTTTATACAAATCCATTCTTACTAAAATCTCTTACCCATTCAAATCCATCCACAACAAATCCATATCATGTCATCACAAAATAGTAACAAGACAAGCTTCACATCACTACAACGCAATTCTGCTGATTATCAAGACAGAAAATTGAAGATTATATACACAGTACCAATAGTTAAGTTGCTAAAAGCCCCCTTACCCTATCTTATATGACCCTGAGATGTCATAGATAGGCTTGGAAGGCTGTGTGTGAGGGTAGTTGTGAGATGTGTTCCTGTCATCAACATCTTCTCTGCTATATGGCAAGAGCATCTGCCTGGCTGCCCCTAATGGATATCCTTGTGCTTGTCCTCGATCGGCTTCTCTGAAGATATAACAAGAATTACTTGTCATGTAACATTTACACATTCTATTTTTAAAAGATTGGTGATCCAACCAATAATTGTTGTATTCCAAGACTCTAATGCGCCTACACCAACAAATTCATGAGATTTTAAATAGTTCAATAGCTGACACTAAACATTATAAATAATTTTTGTATGTGTGTATAACTTCTTCATGATGAAGTGCAACAGAGTAACTTCCCTTGAAAGAATATTCAACATGGCTCCTTCACAACTGCCAGAAGGTTGACTAACAGTGAAGTCAAAATCTCACTCCCTGATTTTGCTAAAAAAAACTGAAGAGGAAAATAGTTAAGAATAAAAAATAAAAAGAGTAGTTGCTGCACAGTTATTGTGTCGATTTTGGTTTTTGAATTTGAAAGGAAAATCAATTTTGCATAAATGAAGCTGATTCTATACCCAAAAATAAAACATACTGATAACCAAAAATGACTTTGAGTTCAAATAATCATCCATTGCAATACTTTGTAAAAACATTGACCATAAAAGTATATAAAAGTATGTTAATCTCTTGATGACAATTGAAGATGTACAACCTCCTTAGAGAAATTTTTTGTCATCAGCAACTGCTAGTGAATAAAATGTGCCACCATTTCATAAACCTTATACCTAACAAAACATTTTGTTTACTCTCAGCTGCCATTTGTAAAAATCCTATTGAAACTCTGACATAGATAATAAGATAATCACATTTATTCAACAACAATTTGCAACATACTAATCAATAAGCCAAGAAATTTGCAAAAAGATAAACTCATTTTAAAGCTAAGATGCCTCATATTTAGAGAATCTTCATTGAGTGTTGATATATATTTGATATCAAAGACACTAGGCAGAGATTCAACAAAAATCTTTTCATTATGTTTCAATGAAAATTGTAAATCTTCGAACACTGAATCACCCTTGCACTACCATTACCCAGCCTCAAAATGCAGTGATGTCTTGGCATTTGATGCCATCATGTCTGTATTATAATAGCATTGCGATGTCATTATTTGATGATTCAATGTTGCATCCAGGTCTTAACAAATATGGGGGAGGTATATGATTATTCCAAAGGACAAACCCGCTTAGATAGCAATCTGATTAAAATCAGATGGAATTCCGCTTGTTTAATTTCGTTTCGTTTTATTTCCGTTTCGTTTCGTTTCGTTTCAGTTTAACAAGCTATATTCCATCTGACACTGCCCCGTTAAGTTGAATGTCCCGGGCTTACGAGAATTAACCAATCAAATTCTAGGCTATTAATGCCATCAGCCTGGACTCCATACAGCGTACGTTCGGTGTTGCGCGGAGCTAGGCATGGCGGAAACAGCCGATCTGTTCTAAGTGCTTCGTTCGGTGTATTCCGCGGTGATTATCCATCGCATATACGCTGCGACACATGTTGGAGTTAGCATGTTTCTTCAGCGATCATTGAATATTCACATTTCATGTAATTGTACTGTAGGCCTAAATATAAATATTTTTTAAAATGTAGATATTGACAGCAGACGCCATGTCATCCTGTCTTACAGCCAAAGACTAACATTTGCGTAATGTGTGGTTTCTCTTTACGCAAAAAGAAATTTCAGAAATGGGTGCCGAAATTGTTAGAAAGTATTTTACTTGCAATTCTGCTAATACTTGTGTGAACATGGACTTTAATCATGCTTTTGTCGGCTATAATGTAGAAAAGTTAGGAAAGCGGTCCTGTGTTTGGACGGGCTAGCGACCAAAATGCAGCATCGTTTCCACACAGACATTTTGCCGATAGTTGTCCGAAAGATTTGGTTATAAGGTATACACACGTGTAGGTACTTTCGTCGTGATGCACAAATTTGAAATTAAATTGTATAACAGAAAAACAAAACTTTTGACCGTGTTTTAGACGGTTTTATTATCCCGATCGGGTTGTTGGTTTACGAACGGGAACTAGGCCTAATACCCGATCGAGGGAATGACCTGACGCGAAGCTTGTTGGTTTCTTGCTTTTACCACCTTGCAGTACATGTGAAAGGGTAGTGAATTACTATAACCAGTAGCCATAATTGCCATACAATCTTTACGGTCAAGTAAACAATTCAAACTTTTGACTTGCTCGACTTTGAGTTCGGAATTTCCAAAAATTCTTCAGTTATTTCGCGTGAATGCGGCGATTTCGTAGACAAAACAATTTCATAGACACGCAATAATTACAAACCTTTATTTATCAAAATCAAAGATTCGAACACTAATAGGTTCGTTTAAGAAATAAAGTGATTAAAACCTATAATTAGTAAATTTTGTTGTATTTTGAAACTTTTTAAAATAACCCCATATTCATGTGTTGTTTGCAATTCTTTTACTCCTTGTTTGATTTTTAAAAAAATAAATTATGGTAACATGCCCTTCTGTCCAATGCTTTGCCTTTCGTTTGACTGAACTAAAAGGAATAATAAATCAATAATATATGATTGATATACTATATCATTACAAATGAATTACTCGTGTATTATTTCCGATGCTTTGTCATCTTCAATATCTGAAAGTTATATTAATATTTCGATTACCTCTCCTATGTTAGCAACAGTGTAGGTTTAATTTTGAATATTCAAATTTCTGGATCGATAACAATTTCACTTTGCCCCCTTCTGTTAGTTTTGTAATATTTTATCTTTTGACATTTTGTTACATTTAATTATTTGTTTTACACATCACTGGGCCAGTACTGACCCGATGTTAAATTGCTTCCTGGAATGATGTAAACTACTATGAAAGATAATAATAATTAAAAATAATGGTCAATAGTGACTTAGAAATAGAAATTTAATACTGTCTACGAAATTGTTTTGTCTACGAATTATTTTTCTTCTACGAGATCACCGCAAGCCATTTCGCGTACTTCAACCGCCGTTTTGAATGGTGACCCGAACAATGGAAGTAACGTGTAATCTGATTGGTTATATCTCAATAGGTTGTTGGTTGGGAGTTCAAGGACGAATGTCAATCTGGTGACCCTTCTAGCGGGATAGTGTCAGATGTTAGTATCGCATATTGATGATGGACAAATGTTAGGCGCGCGATACTCATCTGATTTTAATCAGATTGGCTTAGATAGTAGACACACATTGATGTTTATAATTTCCTAGTCTCAACCCTTATTGGCTGTAGGGAAAGGATTCTTGACTAGACTTCAATGGAGTAAAACCAAGAAACCTAGCAGTGTTACTTTACATTACTGAACTGATTTTAATGAGATTGTAATGGTCAATATGTGTTTTCTTGACCCACAAGCCTGTTTCTTAACTTGTAAATATGGTACATTATAGAAAACAAGCCCATCGATACCTTAACAACTGACAAACAAAAGTGTATGTAATTCTTATTTGTGCCCCCTTCCAGATGGCTATTCTTATTAGTGCCCTTAAGTTTTTTAAGCAAAGCGGTCAGGGCATGGGTTATGTTGACCCTCTTATTCAACAACAGACTTTAATACATTTCATAGAGAAAACTTTAACAGAATTAGCTTGTGAAAAAGTTTAAACACTGAAGATACATACTTGGATATTGCATGAATTTAAATCTAAAATGTAAGTAATTTATATGAAATAATTGGTTTGAAATCTTTGGGTAGATCAGTCAACGTTTTCTAGAAATGTCTAGCTATGTGGTATTTTGTTTCTGTTTCAACTGTATTGAACTACAATAATCAGGCCCTCCTTTAACAAAGCTCAAGAGCGATCGTAATTCCTTAAGATAACCCTAGTGAATTACTAAAAAAATTGGGGTTTTGGTGAACGCATGTGAAGGTTTCTATGCGACGGGAGGCCCAGAGTTTAAGTACAGAAAATGCATGATGAAGAGACGACAGATACTGAGAGACGCACCTTCCTGAAGAAACAGCAGCAGAGACAGTGAACCCACTTTAGTCCGAGCTGCATCTCCCCACAGAAGACGAGCTCATAGTACTTGACAAAGGCAGACGTGACAAACATCAGGCCCAGCACCATACTCACAGTCAGGAATATGTGAACCTCGTGCATGTGGGAACCAGGCTGGAAGGGTAGGTCATTCAATCAACATAAGTGAACTGTAACATATAATGTTCCCCTAATCAACAAATCTGGACCTAGATTCTTGAAGTTCACTTGGTGAGCTTGATAGCTATGGGCCAATGTTATATTGTATGGTGCGGAGAGATTTGAAAATACAGGTCCTTGGATTTAACATTAATGACAGGGTCAATCATCATTTTCAAACATTATATCATATTACTATAAATCCATGAGAGAAGCCCTTATACATATTGTATCAGTCACAGAAATTAGCTTTCCTATACAAAGGAATTTTTTGGACAAACATGATAAAACATCACAAAAAATTCTTTTAGTGGAATTCTAGAAGTTGTCGTAG
This sequence comes from Phorcus lineatus, assembly GCA_921293015.1. Taxonomy (NCBI): domain Eukaryota; kingdom Metazoa; phylum Mollusca; class Gastropoda; order Trochida; family Trochidae; genus Phorcus; species Phorcus lineatus. Next base: position 54,999,266 of record OV121081.1, read on the forward strand.
TAATTAATTACACCATTTTATGGATATTCAACTTCTTTATTAACAGATTTGCGACGTTTCGGTATAGTTCCTTATACCATTTTCAAGCATATTGACAAAGATTGACAGAAAAGTTGTATGGATATAATGGCTGGGCTGAAAAGGACTGTTTTGGACTTAGCGACACCAAACATATATCTCCACATCTCTTATCAAGCTTTTCCATTGGGTTACTGTTTCATTACAAGACTCAAAGGATTGTAATTTCAGTACAGATATTGCTGATGAAGTTTTCCAGGGGTGATTGTGAAGTATATTAATCAAGAGTAGGAACATCAAGCCCTGGGTGACCGAAGATGTCTTTGCCGAAACAATGGCAGAATTGGTATTGACGGGATAGAAAGAGAGGAGACTGACCGGGTACTTGGTCTTGTCAGTCCAGCCGAGACTGTAGCCACAGATGATGAAGATAGTGAGGAATGTGTACACACTGAGAGTCAGCATCGTCAGGTTGTAGAACCGGTACACCTGGCAATCAAAGTCAGTTATACCTTGAAGACTTATGATCAACACCACATTGTAGCACTCATTCATCTGGCAATTTTTAGATTAAGGCAAACAGAGTCTTCAAAATGTAAATGTACACATTAGCTTGTGAACTGCACCATGGTTGGAAATTTTTGTAAAGTTAGCAATATCTGAAAGTTTTTTAATAAAAACCAGTTTGCAAAATTGAGAAATGTAAACATGTCATTAACAAAAAAATAAAAGAATCAAAATTAGAAAAAAAATCACATTAAAAGAATGAATGAATTACTTGATTGTATATGAATTAAGCAACCATCACAAGAGGAAGATAATGCTAAGTAGAGGATAGCATACTCACTGTAGAGGAACGTTTACTGATGGACGCCCTGATGGCCGTACTACCTGTCAACACCATCTGCAGCAGAGAAATCTTTATCATCTTCATACACAGTACATATAAATATAGAGGTCAAGTGTCAGAACTGCTTTTGAAATTATTTTGATATTCCTTTTAAAAAATTTCAATAGTTTGTAAATACAGGTATTTTGATCTAAATATTCATAACATAATGCATGGTGATTATATTAAGATATGCCAAACAAAATTGTGCAATCTCTTTGCAAAATCTATGATCAAGCTATTCCAAACAAACATTTTTACTCACAGGTAACTAAGGCAGTTTGTGTAACATGTTCATTAACCCTTAAGATGCGGGTCCCGGAATATTCCGGGATGAAATTAGCTTTGCCCGCAAGTCCTCTTAGCGGGATGCGAGTAGCACACTCTATTTTTCTCACGCTAACTAATTATGACCGCGGGTCTCGGTAGCGGGTCCCGGAAATTTATTGCCTAGCAGTAGTCTCAGTTCAACGCTTGTATTTTCGTTCCGGCTGCCGCTAAGCTACCGTGTTTTGTTTCGTTGGTGGTCTAAATAATGCGCGAACATGCTCCGAAAGTTATGAGAATATTGATAATGTTTATCGTACCGAAAATAAGCGTTAAAATCACTCAATTTTCCCCCACTCCCCGCCGCACGTGCTAATAGCCTGTGGGCACTTTCTAGCCTCTCGCACGAGCTTACCGACCCGCGCGTGCTATCGTTTACTGAGACGCGTGCATTTTGACCCTATGCACGCCTTCCCTATGTTCTGAACCCTTGGGCGGATTTCAATATAGGTGGGATCATTTGAAAGAGAAAAAAAATGTCTTTAATTCGATGTAAAAAACATATGTGCGCCTCGTGAAATAAAGATACCGCATGTGCCGCAAAAAAGGTGATTTTTATATATTTTTAGTTTTACACTGTTTTGTCACACCAATTTTCTCATGATGTGCTCAACATATTTTGACATTTTTTATATCACAAGATAGAGAAAAAGATTGTCTTTAATCCCATGTAAAATGTGTACATGCGCAACAATTCATAAAGATACAGCAAGCGCCGCACAAAAAGGTAATTTTGCCGACTTCCTTATCATGTGATCTGAAGCGCGATTTTCATGTGCCTTTCTTTCACAATGAATTTCTTTTACACCGTGAAAAAGATTTTGTTGAATTTTACATCACTATAAAGACAAATGAATTGTCTCTAATTCCCTATATCAATTATTATGCGCGCAAATAAATAAAGACTCAACAAGTGCCGTAAAAAGAACAACTTTCGCACTTCGCAATTCCGTTAGTGACGCAAATAGGGAAACTTTGGCACTTCATATCCCCGTGTACAAATGACACATTTCAAAACCATTTATATCATTATCAAGAGGAATAAATTGTCTACAAAGTGATATATAAAATGTACATGCGCTAAAACAAACGACGATGCAGCAAGCGCCGCACAAAGGGTTCTTTTCATGTGATCTGAAGTTCGATTTTCATGTACCTTTCTTTGGCACTCGATATTTTCTATACCACTTGGCGGATTTTGATAAATATTACGTCTAAATAAAGACGGAACGTTGTTCTTCATTTCAATATATTGATCATACATGCGCACACAAAAATAAAGGCACAAGAAGTGCCGCAAATTTGGCAAGTTTCGCATTTCGTATTTCTGTAACAAAGTGGCGCGCTCAACAACGTTTGGTATCAGCGTAAAGAGCAGAAAATTCTCTTCAATTTGATATACAATTTGTTTATGCGCTCATAGAAATAAAGACTCAACAAGCGCCGCTAAAATGTTATAAATAAATGTAATAAGTAAAAAAAATTATGGAGGAAACCCTGTTTCTTTAGTGTTCAATTATAGAGTTTTATAAACCATGAAAGTTGAAGGAAAAAAAACTTTTGGATTTACATTCATAGCGTTATTGATGTCTTTTTTGAGTTAGGGGATTTTTGCGTCGGGCACCGCCATCAGTTCATGGGAAAATTGTCCAACGAAAATGTTTGTGGTTGAGACACAATATGTCGGGGATCTTTCGCCGGGCACCGCCATCAGGTCATGAGAAAATGTGTCCAACGAAAATGTTCGTGTTCGAGAAAAAAAATTTCAGCGGACTTTCGTCGGGCACCGCCAGCAGGTATGTGTTTTTTTCTGCCAAATTTTTGTTGGTCGAGGAAACTCATTTTTGAAAAAAAAGTTTGGTAGCATTCCGATGTTTTAAATAATTTGCTATATATGTCGGGATGGCATGAGTTCCTTCCAGTGAACTAAAGACAAGGGGCCGGGTGCTCGTTGACTACGGCCGTCCCGACGGATAGGCCCGTGGAACCTATCATTCTCGGAAGAGAAGTCAAAAGTTGAAAAACTTTTGTAATCCACAACTGACAATCAGAACTTTCCTGACGTAGAAGGCAGTTGTTCGCGACTCGCCGGCTCGTTGCATAGGAGTCAGAAGGCGGCATCAGGGTTGATAATGTTGATACAACGTCGGCGGCCGTCGGTGCCATCGGCACCTTCGGCGGGATTGTGAAAAGTCGTCCAAAAGTTAGAAAGTGTCCGGCGACATTAGAACTTGTTCGGCTGGATTGTGAAAAGTTGTCCGAAAGTTAGAAATTGTCCAGCAATGTTAGAATTTGTCCTGATTTGTTATTTTTGCAAATCGTGAAACAAAATGTCCGGCTTTCGCCAGGACAATTAGAAAATGTCCGGATTATTGATGACCGCTGGCGCCAAAGGCGCGCAACGGCAAATTTGTTTCAAACACTTACAAAATGTGGCAATTGAATGTCCATGAAGCTCACATTGAATTTCTCTGTACAACAGGTCATGTGTTGATGTTATTATATCTTGCGTGTGCCTAAATTATTTTCAATCATTTACAGATTGATGTGAAAGATGCCTAAGGCCAGGAGGCCGCGAACCAGGAGTTGGGAAGGTCCGTCAACGTCTAGCGACGACGACTTCATCAACGAGGTCCATGCCGATGAAGCTTCTGATATGGAATCAACTGATGAGAGTGATAGTGACAGTGACAGTGACAGTGATAGTGAAAGTGACATTGATAGTGATCAAGAAATAAGAAACATTGCAAGAGACATATTAGCTGGTACGGGTGAAACTGCTACGGCTGGTACTTCCACAGAGGAAGAGTTCAGTGGCTTTGACGAGCAATATAATGAAATGGACACACATTTTGATGACCAAGATAATTTTATGGATCGCTGGGAAGAGGGGCCGAGGCAACGTGGACGTGTCGACTTGCATTTTACTGGCGCAACGGGATTAGGACGGTTTATAGAATTGCCTGATAACCCGCAACCTGTAGACTTTTTCGGACTGTTTTTTCATGAAGATGATTATGGATCATTGGCAGCAGAAACCAACAGATACTTCCACCAACAGGTCGATGATAAGGTTCTGAAACCCTGTTCACGGTTGAGGCACTGGTATGATACGAATGCCGAAGAAATGAAAGTATTCATTGCAATGACAATAGCAATGTCTCTGGTTGTACAGAGAAACTTTTCTGAGTATTGGTCAACAAGTGATGTTACGTCGACGCCCTTCTTTTCCAAGTGCATGCCCCGCGACAGGTTCTGGCTACTGCTAACGTATCTACATTTGAATGATTACAACCTAATGCCGGGACGAAACACTCCGCATTTTTCACCAATGAATAAACTTGGCTATCTGTACCAACGCATCGTGCATCGTTTTTCCAGAGTTTATAAGCCGCATCAAAACATTTGTGTTGACGAAGGGTTGGTGCCTTGGAAAGGCAATCTGAGTTTCAAAGTATATAATCCCGACAAGCCGAAGAAGTATGGGATAAAGGCCTACATGTTGTGCGACTCAACAAATGGTTATGTTTGCAAGTTCAAACTCTACACTGGAAAAACAAATGAAGCTGTTTCTGTTGGTGGGAAAACGTATGATCTCGTCATGGACTTGGTGAAGGAATATGCTGGGAAAGGGTATCATGTGTTCATGGACAATTTCTATTCCTCGGTGGCATTGTATATAAACTTGTGGGAAATGGGAACTGGTGCGACGGGAACTTTGAGAGGAAATCGCAAAGGCATTCCTGAAAAGCTAAAGAAGGCACAGAAGAATCAGAAGAAAGGGGATATGACAATCTATCACAATCAAGACCTACTCGTTTTGCGGTATGAGGACAGGAAGTCAGTGTTGCTCATGTCAACCGTAGAAGACGCCGAAATTGTAGAGACAGGAAAAAAGAACCGAGTGACTGGGGAAGCAAATACGAGACCACGTATTGTGCACGAATACAACAAATATATGGGAGGTGTGGATCGGGCCGACCAGATGCTGTCGTACACACCGTTCAAAATGAAAACTCTTAAATGGTGGAAGCGCGTGTGGTTTCATGTGTTGAACGTTGCCATGTTGAATTCTTACATTATCTATAAAGAATTCTCAGAAGACAAACCTTTGAAAACAAGCCGTCAATTTAGAAAAGATTTGGTGCAGCATATGATCACCTTCGCCGAAACAGAAAAAGTGCCCTCCCTGCGCAGACGTCCTCGCGGCCGGCCGAGCACGAGCGACGATAGTGTCTTGCGACTCCATGGTCGTCACTTTCCATCAAAGATTCAGCCTGTTGGAAAGAAGAAAAACCTAACACGCATGTGTGTTGTTTGCTCCAAAGCGAATAGAGAACTTCGTCGAAGGGAATTCGAAGAAACAAATCAGCCAGTTCGAAAGAAGAAAAGGGTAGGCAAAGAATCTTCTTTCGAATGTATCGAGTGTAATGTGGCTCTATGTGCAGCACCATGTTTCAGAATTTATCACACGTCACAAGATTGCACTAAAACTTATATCAGTTTGATGTCAGAGAAGGAAAATGAGGGGGATAATCAAGAAGATTGAAGAAAGAAGAAAGAAGCAGAAGTGTGGATGAGCGTTACTCTCCTTATAAAGTTTATTCTTCACATCAATAAGGTGAATAAGTGTAATATAAAATACTGATTGTCAATAAAATAATCTTTTTTTTAAGTCGTAAAAGAGACAGAGAAAGTCAATGTGAGCTGTCACTGGACGTTCGATACGAGCCGCATCACGAACCTACCCCCAATCTTTCGCAATTTGTTTTCTTAGAATCGGGTGGCGAAACTTCATACTTTTTACATCATCGTAAAGGGAAAAGAACTGGCTTTGATTCATTATGAAATGTGTATGTGCGCAACACATAATAAAGAAGCGGCAAATAATGCGAGAAATGTCGCAATTATCAATTTTTTTCCCCAAATGTCTGAGGGTACCCCTCTTTAACGGTTCATATCTCCCGAACTATTTGGCACTTTTTAAATTTTTTTCCACCTTTCTCAAGCGGAAAGAATGATCTTTAATTCCATGTATAATATGCATGTGCGCAATTAATAAAAATGGTGCGGCGAGTGCTGCGACAAATGTCGCAAATAAAACGATTGTCAAAATCTATTTTCAAGTAGTTGAGGGTGTCGCTCTTTCGCGGTTCATATCTCCCGAACTATTTTATACTTTTTTATATTTTTTTCACCTATTTCAAGGGAATATAATTGTTTTTAATTCCATGTATAATATGCATATGCGCAGTCAATAATAACGATGCGGTGGATGATGCGACTGGTGTCGCAAATAGAACGCTTATCAAAATTTGTTTTCAAGTAGTTGAGGGTATCACTCTTTCGTTTTTCATATCTTTTGAACCAGTTGGCACCTTTTCATTATTTTTTCACAGTCGTAAGGACGAAAGATTTATCTTTATTTCCATGTATAATTTGTACATGCGCAGCAAGAAATAACGATGCGGCGTGCGTATAGAATGATTGATTTTATTATCTCGGAATATTCGCCCGCGTGTGACTGCACGCGCCGAGAGGATCGGTACAGCAGGAAGCAACGCTGGTGCTTAGAACACTGGCACTCGCATGCTGGTGCCTCGGGGGTGCCCCGGGGGTATAACGGTACTAATTAGCGTACCGATGCCAGACTGCCCAAGGGAGAATTAGTTCTGGCTAAAAATCCCGTTATGTCGGAGCATCCTCGGGGTACCCCCAACCATCTTTCGCGGCGTATATCTTTTGAACAGGGTGACATTTTCTAACAATCTTTTATCATCATAAAGAAGAATAAATTGTCTACAATAAATATAATACATGTATGCGCGCTAAGTATTAGGGATTTTATTCAGCCGGAAATAAAGACAATCTTTAGATAATTGTAGAAATCTAACTAGAGGTCGCATTGTAAAAAGATATATATCATCGTAAAGAGGAATAATGTATCTTCAATTCCATATAAAAAAATTAATTGTGCGATTATATTTAAGGATTTTCCGTAACTCTAAATAAAGACAATCTTCATATTGCAATAGAAACCGTTCTAGGTAGGATAAAAATTTCATTCAAAGTGTCGGATAAAGATCGTTCATTTGTGTACGGGATTGGCGGGCTACTTTTGTATCGAACGGTCAGTTTCATCCGTAATCCGCCATGTGAATACACCATTTATCGAAAAAACAGCCGCGACTCGCGGTGCGAAATAATTCAGCCACAGGGGCTAATTGCGTTATTACCGTAGCGAGGCGAGTGCTGGAAAATTCAGCCACGGGGGCAAAACTGGTCAAAATAATATTCAGCAACGGAAGGGTTAAATATCATCCATCTCAAGTATATTTTATGGGTGCTTTGTTACAAGGTCATAGAAGACACACATGCAATTTGCAACAAAATATTGTTAGACATTTTTTTATGAAGATGTAATCAAGCTTTTACTTTTAGAGATGGTAACTGTCCAGTTTTAAGAATACAAACACTGAATTTAATTCTTTGGGGTTTTTTCTTTAAAAAAAAAAATCAAAATCTAACACAGGATAACAAGCATTCCTAAACGCACCAACATGATAACCTACATTTACTGCTAATGAAATACCAGAATCCATCTATGCAAATTGTGTTATCATTCTCAAGTAGAAATAACAATTAAACGTGTCATCAGTCACTTTCCCCTACCGACTGATATCAATGCAGTTTCGAGTTTATAAACCTTTGGATACCATTACAAGTCATATTCCTCCATCTTCAAGACTCAATCTACAAATTCAACTACCATCAACTGCTGTGGAAACCAAGGTCATTGGCGAATACATCTTACAAGCTTATTTATTGTGACTTGTGTCTATCCGTAAGTGAATGAAATGTTATATTCTTAACTTTCTTTTTTTGTTCTTCTTGCTTCCTTTATTAATTGTTTTTTTTATAAATGGACTTTCTAGAAAAAAAATCTTATCATAAGTACTAGTCTATGCCGAACATACTGTATCAAGATGTCAAGATATCAGGAATGAAAAGAAAAAGGGTTTTTTAATCGTGAATTATTTGATATTGTATCATTAATTTTTAATTAGCCTGATAGAGTAACCTTAAACTCTTTTTTTATTATTAGATTGTAGTAAATATATACAATAATTTGCAAAATTTTGCAGGTTTGACTAGGGGACGTTTCTCGTTCTAAATTCTTACATGTAACAATGAACCAACAACTCTATACATGTTGCTCACACACAGGCTTTTTGTAAAGCTGTCTCTCAATTTAGAGGTGTTACAAAGAATTACAATTATTACACATTAAGAATAAAATCCTTGCTTTACCTTGACACATGATGTTTATATCATTTTATAGGGTATACGTAGAGAGGTGAGAAATTGTCACTCCTGGCTGTGTCACTCTGATATGTTAATATAAACTTTCTACCTTACATAGAGATAAGCAAAGTGTTTATTTTGTCAAGAAAATAAAAACAATTATGGGTTTCTCAAGCACATTTCTTTTCAAAAGGACAAGGGCAGTAAGACATTTTCATTTGAACAAATATTGATATGTGAGGAAAATATTATTTTTATCATCAGAAATACAGTTTGGATGTGATGACAGCATACACAAGGGGGTTGTGGTGGTTTTAAAAGACTATTTTTGGTTGAGAAATGGATGATTCAACTGAGCAGTGGTGATGCTGAATAATTAAACACATCTTTCTAATGACAATGAAAAGCTGTTACATGCACATATAAAAGGTTGCCGTCACTTGCCAATACCTGATTTCTATATAGCCTAATGTTTATTAAAGCATTAGTATTTATACATTTCACTTATGTGAGTTCAGCTGGCAAACAGTTGTCATATATATACTTACAATTATACCAGCAAAAATCCCTGCCCCATAACAGTTCGTCTTGTCTAAGTAGATGACATTCCCATCCTTGATATTGTCTGTCATAGGCACTATAAACACCTCAAGAGTTCCTGCGAGACAAGAAAAGTTCCCATAAAATCATTGGTAATATGTTGATACAAAATGTTCAGTTATAAACCATATGATAAGAAACTGTGACTTATTTTTCATTTCAAACATTCATCAACATCTAAAACGTTCTGCAGGACAAAATAAAAATATATTTAAAAAAACAAAAAATATTTTACACTTATCAGTTTTTTCATTCAGTCAGGTACCATGGTCATAATAATAAACAAGTTATTTCTATCTGATCAGGTTATCAATAAGACCTGTCTCGACTTAAATTGACAACTCAATGAGAGATGTAATCTATCGTCTATGTGATAACAACATAAATATTCATTATTATTCAATAACACTTCAGTGATAACCAAGCACTTAAAATGTGTTGCAGAACATCCCGACACTGGTGTTGAGGAAAATATTTGCATGGCAACTGTTATCTACACTGACTTGAATGATGATATATTGTAATCTTAAATCACATTAGAGATATCAATAGGATATATATTTGTATTACAGTGTGCTTTTAAATGTCATGAGATGATGAGGAAATTGACATCCTTGTTAGTGCAGCTTTATATGAGTCACTGAGAATCCATTTCATAACAGAAATAATTATTGTAACACTGGCAATATTTTATTGACTGCAAAAGTGACAATAAGTCATCATATATATATATTAATATATATATAAGGGTATGCTCTGATATTCCAGAGTTGCTTAATCAGTAGAGTTAGGACAATACCGACATTCCCGATACGATTCATAGCGTTATATCTCAGAACAATACAATTCGACACACAAGTCATGATACCCTATTTTCAGAATTTCAATAATCAATTATGAAGAATGTAAATATTTTGACATGTCCTTGATGTTTAAGACAAACTATACAACTTTTAAAGTCAATGATATTTATCATGAAACAGACAATGTATCATAACACGTATTTGCCACCATTAGCATCACGATTCTAACTTCTATGCCATATCTAAACAACTCTATTAATCAGTTATTAGATATGGAGGTTTAATATCTTGTACATGTACATGCACTACAGGCCTGTGGCCTCTTCAGTACTGAATGAAGATTGATTGAATCTTGAGTATTTTCAAAGTTCTACATAACTTTATGAATTCTATTGAATAAAAAAACCAATGATGTTAAAAAGAGGGACCAACCTAATAAAGTTGTGATGAATCCGCTGATGATTTCTACTATTCCAATAACCTTTGGCCACCTTTGTTCTGGACCAATCGGGCTCCTCTCACTCTGGTAGTATAAGTCTGGACGCAGCTCGTCGGACGTGATCTCATCAATCTGACGCTCATACTGAACGTTCATCCTGAACTAAATTGTATTGCAAACTGAAAATAGAAAAATTCACAGTCCCAGTTTACTGAATTACCAATCTTTACCCTTGAATCAGCTTATAAAAACATAAAAAGCAATTTTCTTCTCAATCAAACACTACAAAATTCTATACTTTTGAAAATATCTCTAAATACAACCCTATGTTTTTGCAAAATGATGTTGTAATTTCAGTATTACTAATATTCTTAAACAAAAGTTTATCTTGAACTTTTATTTTGTTTCCCTAATCATTTTTATATCTTATACTAGCCAGCATAAACTTTAAGGTCTGTATATGGCTCTAGGTTAATTTATGGAACAGATGGGTTCACAGATAATAGAACAATGGAAAAGTTGACACTTGGAAACACAGGAAATACATATCAATTACAACGAAACATTATCTAAAAACAATCATGGTGAAATGAAACATTACTCAAAATATTATTAAAACATTTTGATTTTCTAGGGTTGCTTTTGTGATTGTTTTTAGTCAAAACTTCACATAAACTTTAATAAAGGACAAAAATAAAAAGATAAGTAAAGACAATCAGTTACTAAATTCAAAGTATCTATAATAACTCTGAATTCACATTAACCATGATCTGACCCCTAGACCCATTTATAACTTTTGTTTTAGATCCAGGGTTTATAATGCAAATGTGGCTTACACAATACATATAAGGCATAAAACTCAACAACTAAAATATCAAAACCTCTTACACAGTAAACTCCTTGGCCTACCTTAAAAATCTCTCACCAATTTCTTGAGAAATAGGTCACAATCGAGAACACTTTTTAACCAGGGATGAGTGGACATCATTTCTCATTCTAACCATTTACTTAGCATGTTGTCAGGTTTGGAAATTTGAGCCCTCGAGGATACTCAACAATGATGTTATTTAACACCAGGACTCACTTTAACATTATTCCTTGTAGTTAGTATTATTGTACAGGGGTCATCAAAGTCATAATTTTCAAGAAATATTGTTAGTTTTGTGTCAGTTAGCAAAGGTTCTTTTTTGAATGTCAAAGTCATGGTTTCTAAATGTTGCACTACCAAAATTTCAATTTCATATAATATATTAAAAAATCAACAAATGACAGCCACTGAAAATTTATTGACGAGAATAGGCCATGCAATTATCCCGTCATAATTCAATTGATTTATTGACAGCATACAAAATAAAACATTCATATCATAATCATGAATAAAAATAAAACAGATGTCACTAAATAAAAACATAACTGTTTAAGCCAAGAGATTTTCGGAAGTATTACTTATTCCTTATTTTGAAACAGAAGTTCATAAAGTATAAATTAACCAATCGGCAAACAGTTATATATTATAAGCGGGATTCCCCCTCGATTACTAACGATTGGATTGGCATTTTTAATGAGTAATACTAGAATAGAGTTTTAAACTATCGCCTTTCAGAAGAATATCTAAATTCAAGTTTAACCTATGACCATGAAAATGTCATCTATTTTTATTCAAAATGTCTCCTCATGACATCGTTCCGCCTCGAAATTTTCTCTTATATCTAAAGCGCCTTTGGCGAGTGAACTGATGAAGGTAGACAATGCAAGCCTACGTCACGTTTACAAGCCTCAGATGTGTGCTTTCACATCGGCCTTATGTCTAACATGTATTATTTGGTGAGGGATTCTAAAGGTGATGCATTTGAAATTTTAATTTACTTTCAAAGAAGAAATGGTTGCCCTCACCAGGGATTGGGAAAGGCACCCTTGACAATGCGCCATTTTAAGGGCTTTTGATTATTTTATTGAATTTTGAATTGGCCATTTTCTTTTGTAGCAATAGTAAAATTTATAATATCAATAAAGCCATTTTTTCATCCAATGTGTAAAATGGTCCATGGCCCCTATCTTTCCCAAACTCTGCCGCACTGTCAGTGTGACGAAAGAAACATACTGAATCAGAATCTCTTGACACTCCTGTCAGTGACAGTGTCACTCTGACTATTGCAACTGATAATGTTAACTAAGCCTTTGGCTTTGACACATATTTGACAATAACTTACCTTTCTTCTTCAATCAAAATCGTCTGATAAAGGTGTAAATATTTATTACGACGTTTATAGAAGGTGAAGACGTTCCCAAACCGCAAGGAATTCATAAAAATACTTCCCGATATTTTAGCATGGGGGCTGCCATTTTGTTCTCATGTGATATCTCGCGGATAGTGGAAAGACAACCACTGATTAATGTAAATAAGCCTCAATTCTAAAAAAAATATTTATTGTGATTAGATATACAACACGTAGTTTTTCATTTTGAAATTTTGTATGAAACTTATTTAAAAAATATATTTTGAATATTACCCTACTTACTGACAAATTTATTCACATAAATCTCTATAAGTGCTTTTACTGTAAGCAGTCTGTAAGATAATAGGATAAAAACATTTCCTGTGTGTACACACACTCACATGGTGATTTGTATGAAAAACCAAAACGATCAACATGCTCACGTTCTGTCCAACGTGCGCTAATGTGTTGGTTGTTGAAGAGGGGCCAAAATGTTTACGATTTGCCTGCAACACGTGCCCATACATTCAGAACATTACGAGAAAGGTATGTAATTTCAAATCGTAGCTCTAGATCACTTAATTTAAGTCATTTTTGTCTCATGATAGTCATCAATGATCCAGACAGACTTGCATACGCATATGGTGTCTTTCTTTTATGACAAATTTTTGGCAGTGGTAGACTATTGATGACAATATAAAGTTGATTTATCATTGATTAGAATTTTGAATGTGATTGAAATAAATTTGATGAAATTATTAACTAATCTTTTTTAAAAATTGATAGTGCATGAGTAGATGATGCAACAATTAAGAACTAATGGACACATTCTTGGAAGTATAAACTAATCTTTTCTAAAAATCGACAGTGCATTAGATGATGCAACAATGTTAAGAACAAATGGAGACATTCTTGGAAGCAATGGATAACTTTTGCAGATGCACTATCATCTTTGCATTCCTATCATAGTATATTTTAAATTGTGGCATCCAACTATATATTGTTTGTTAGAAAAAACATTAAACTTTATCCTTAAATTTTTCAATGGCTCATTCAATGGTGATCCTCTGACCAATTGTGTAGTGAATTATAGATAGCCTGATGAGCTACAGTGCTTGTGGTTTGTAACTATTGTTTGCTAAATATACAAAGTATAAGTAAAATACTTTAAGAAGCATTTCTTTAAGTAACTAAGAATTTTAATGTGGAAGTTTTAAAAGATTTAATTTTAAATATCAAGAAAAGAAATAGAATTTTTATTGTTAAAGAAATCACTTTTTTTTTTCAATTTAAATTTTTCAGTTGTTATATATCAATAAGATGTGAATATTTTTTTTAAAAACAGATGACTTAACTTTGCTATTGTTAGTCTGTCACTGGTAAAAGAAAATTTAATGTTAACTTTAATCACTGCTAAGCTAGGGTTTTACCAATTCTATTCTTGCCAAGTTTAAGTCGGTCACAAGTCTCATTATAATCAAATAGAAACTATAACTTGTTTTTTGCATCTTTGATCAGAGTTCTGCTGGACAGAGGTCGTGTCAAATAACCTTTTAAATGACCTTTTATCATCAATAGACTTAGCAGTCAGAGGTTGTAGCATTATGAGGCTATGAAGTAGTACTTTAATCAGAAATGCAGGGAAGTGCAAGTGATAGATTCAATCTGATTTGATGAGATTATGTCAGTCATCTGCTTAATCTTAGGATTTCTACCCGTATAAATGTGGTCTTTATAAGCACATAGCTGAAATTTTATGCTCATGAACTCTTTTCTCCCTGTTCAGATCTCACACAAGAAGTACCCCAAGCTGAAGGAGGTCGATGATGTGTTGGGAGGGGCCGAGGCCTGGGAGAATGTAGACTCTACACAGGGTAGGTCCAGCTGTGTTATTCTAAATATATGTAAATTTGGATTTGGATTAAGCATACAGGTTACTTTTAACAAGGGAACTAAGTAATGGGAGTACAATCAAGGTAATATATTTACATACGCCTTATAGACTATAATATAAAAAACCTTAGTTGTAGGTTGATTTTTAACTATCCTTTCTGATACTTGCCAGTATATACTCTTTTTGAACATTTGTAAAAATAAAACTACATGTTACCAATGGGTTATTTACAATATTGATTTTCTGACATTTCTGCTATCTATACTGTTGGGCAGAGTTTTGAGTTTTGTATTTAGCAAATCAGACCTTCAAGGCAACATGGCTTTATGGCATGGTTGATTGTCAGACATTGTTTGTTGTAAGTCTTTCTTAACTGCAGTCTCCTCCAGATTCTGATATTGTGTGGGGAAGGATACAGTGAACAAAGGGATCAAAGAGTCAGTCTGATTAAAATCGACCATGTGCCGAGGAATAAAAGTTTTCTTTACAATGACTCTAGCGGGATTCTAACAGACTCTTATGAGGGGGCTGATTAACGCTTATGTTACAAGGAGGCCAGAGGTTGTAAATAAGTAACTCCCATATCATTTTTTCCAGAAACCTGTAACACTAAGATATTGGAGAATATTATATTTGATGAATGGAGACTAAAATTTGTGTATGTCATTTTCTTACTCCCAAACTTGAGGGTGAAGGAGGGACACAACTTAATATGTTGCTTAATTCAGACATATGGGTTAAAAATCAAATCAGTGAGTGACAGATACGCACAACTTTCCCAGAATACAAGTCAGATATTGTTTACAGGAGTGATCATGACTTGTCAAAACAAAGTTTCATTTCTACATGTCTGATCTTTACATCTTGAATAGTAGCCAATTTGATGCCAAACTGTATGAAAACAAAGATTATCAAGTTCGTATTTCATCAAAAAAAAATCACTCATTTATTTACATATTAAACATGTGGAAAATATAATCAACGACTAACATAGAAAAAGATGCTAACTTGGAATGAGGATCTGAAAACATTAAACCTTTAAATACTCCTAGCTTTTTTTAATTCATATTTTGAGGAGTGAAATACCCCTGAGTCCAAATAATTATCTGGAGCCCTGGGTACAGCATAGTATATTGCCTAACCCATGCCAATTGGGCCAAGCAACTGAATGTGTATGTTTCAAGAAAGTTACCGTATTTCCTCGAATACAACCCCGAAGTTCTAATCGAGGTCGGGTTCTATTTTTTCAGACCTGAAATGGCATTACAAAATTACGAGAGTGAGAAAGTGGCATTCTATATCTCAAAACTTTCCATCTGGAAATCAAAAGAAGATTATTTTAACGCTTAGAACACAACAAATCGGACACAATTGTACAATAGAGGTGTTAATATCATTTACCTGACAGTTTGTCCAAGTCATACCGATACTTCAAAAGAGAAAAGCCCTAATAGTTCTATGCACAGTTCTGTACACTGTAACTGAACATTTGTACCACATAGGTAAGCATTGTTATTATTCAGTTATTATGTAAGGCCCGGGTTATATTCGAGACCCGGTTCTATTTCACTCAGCACCCCCTACCCCCTGGGTTATATTCCAGGCCCGGGTTGACTTAGAGACTAAGTTTCAAATCATTTGAATGGTTCCTGTAAGCGCTGTAAGCATTGAGAAGATGATAGCTCCTAGAGGTGAAACGGTAGGCTTGAGCTTCGGTTCGGTGCGTATTGCGGTACAGGACCATCGGTTCGGTACATTTCCGGTTCGGTATGAAACCAAAAGTCGCCATATTTCTTTGAACGAGATCTCGAAAAGTCAAATTCAAACACTATTGTTGAGAGTTAAAGATCAAACTAAATCGTTCTGAAGGTTTACTTACGGGAAAATGGCGACAGGTATTGTTACCACTTCGAAACTTAAAGACATTTAATGATAATAAATTTAAAAATTTTGATCATTGACCTTTTGAATAAATATTGGTTTTTTAAGTTATTAAAATGATATTTTGGACGGAAATTAAAAATGCGGTACAAACCGAAAATGTATGTTAATGTACGGTGCACCGAACCGAACGTAAAATACCACGGTTCAACTACTGTAGTAGTGAACGTTTTCACCCCTAATAGCTCCCTCACTTATGTACACATATTTCTTTCAAGACAGAAGTGTGTCTGAGATGTAACACCAAATTTAAATGGATACAAATTAGTATGAACTTGTATTCAAGACCTGGGTAGTAATCGAGGAAATACGGTAAGTGATCTTAGTAATGATGGGGGAGGTGGGATTGTCAAACCAGCTTTGTATCTTTGTCTGTTCTGGTGTCGGAACATTTTGGAGTTAAGTAGTTTGGGGTTAATTATTCAATCTTACACATAAACTTTTGGAAAGTGAACAAGAGAATGTGTCATCAAGTTGCAAGTTTTTTTTAGGAGCAGCCACTTGATGTATTTAAAAAGACAAAAGCACTAGAAATTTTAAATCTTGTTTAGATTTACCTTGATCAATCGCAATTATCAATTAAATTAGATGAAGGAACCATATTGATGGTGACTACCCCTATAAACATATTGTTTTTTATAAAGTCTTTTTCTCTAGATAATCAATCATCCGAAAACGAAACCAGAGAGCTAATGACATGATAATGAGAAAATCACATAGTTAACAAATCCAGTTGTGAGCATGCTTCTCACGATATAAGCTCTCAATTAACACACTGAGCCAAATTCAAGGTGCCAGTCAAACCTTATGGAAGCATTGTATTGGATAAGAGTGTATGAAAGAAGAACTGGTAGTTGGAGTTATGTATCAATAGCAGTTATTGGTGGCCCATTTGCCTAGTTGTACATTCCATGGCCTGTTGATCTTATGTTGACAAAAGAGCTTTAGAGTGTCATTGAGGCGATTACTTACTCTGAATGCAAATCCAATAAGATATAATAAGGGTAAAGTTGACACCCTACGGCCTGTACATATTTTATAGTCAACCTGACAGATATATGAGGCAATATAACAAATGTTTACAGGAATGTATTTTGAGTTTTCCCCTGAGATTAGTTGTATGGTCTCTAGTACTGAATGAGGCTCATCCATCTTGAGCTGTATTTAGTGCTTGACATGTGCATACTACTTGCCTTACAACATACTGTGATGATCTGACAATATGCTTCCCAAAGAGTTCAAATTAGAATAGGTTAGCATGAAGAACTCTCATTTGTCATCAGACCACCCTTACATGTAGACAGGAGATGTAGTGACTTATCAAAGGCCCCCTTAAAGGTAGACCTCCCTCATCTGATGTTATCCAACCTGAATCATGAGCTGAACTTTTGAGAACTGAAAGTGTCCAGTTGGTTGAAGGATCTGAACTGGAAATTATGTGACATGTTGATTGGACATGGCCGTCACCTAATTTCAATATTATTTAGAAAGAGAGGAACTGACAATTGTGGGAAGTGATTCTTTAGAGAGAAGTGACAATGTCTGATTTGATGGCAAAGTTTCTGGCGTCCATTGAGGAGAAGTATGGCAGAAAGGACTCACGTCAGTCTGATCACAAGTCACGTGGTCACGTTGCATTCCCCATGCACCTCAAGCTTAGAGCTAAACAGAGTATGGGAGTGATTTTTCTTTTTTACAGGAATATAGAGTTATATAATATCAACTTCATGCTCTGTTGAAGATTTTTTAACCATGGAGAACCATCACTGAGTGTCATCACTGCTTTCCTCTTGTGAAAATGGTTTATATGACACAATTAGAGGCAGAAGCATTTGGAAGCATTATATATAATATAAAACAAGGAATGAAGTGCAGATTAATTCTAATGGTGGTTGTAGCTTTATCATGCTCTTGTTGTTCTCTCTACTTCGTAGGATCACAATTGTGGTCATGTAACTGTTCATACCTCTGTTCCGCGCAAATTGTTTTTGGATTAAGTCGAAAGTGAACTTTTTGTACGAAATTGAGGAAGTTATTTTTCCAACCTGTACTTTGTTCTTGTTTGCAGGGTTTTTTGCCCTTTAGTTACAATTACTATTGAATACTGGTTCAAAATCAGTTTGTGTATAATTGTAAGGTAACATCAATCTTTATCAATAACAGAACTCTTTAACAATGTTGAAGTTTACGGTAGTAAAATTGAGACATTAATTAGATATTTCCAGAGATATATATTTGAAAATATATTTATATGGTTTAGAGGATTTTCTAGCGTAAACATCTATCAAAATACATTTTTCTCAAACCTTCAAAAACATTTCAAGAATTATTTGAGATTGATGTTAAATATATGTTTCAGAAACTTGCCCAAAATGTGACCATCCAAGAGCATTCTTCATGCAGATGCAGACGAGGTCTGCCGATGAGCCGATGACAACATTCTACAAGTGTTGCAACATGCAGTGTGGTCACCGATGGAGAGATTGATTATTGGTCAGTTTGAGTTTGGACAACAACTACATCTTCCTGTTATGTGTGAGCTAACTTTGACTCTGTATTACAATCTGAGAAAAAACTTACACTACTTGGCTGATTATCTTTTGTGAATACATGTATAGCCAGCAGTGGTCATTGAAGTGGACTTGAACCACTAGTCAGGTTGCGCCTGGACAATGCATATTTCTTCCTGTTATGTGTGAACTTACTTTGTCTCTGAAAAGACACAGAGACTTCTTGGTTGTTTGCCTCATGCAAAGACATGGTCATCATCTTCTGTGTTATGTTTAAGGGCAAGCTTTGTCTCAGTGTAACTGGAGTAGAGGCAGAGACTACTTGGCTGTTTACCTATTGTATAGACAATGATGGTCAGTGAAGTTGGAATGAACCACTGTGCATGTTGACACTGAATGTAAGAGGTGTGTGAGAGGAAATAATGTCTGATAATCCAGGAAGACACTGCTCGGCTGCTTGCTGTCCATGGACGGCCTGACCACCCTGGAGTTTGAGGTTTGACGAAGTGTTCAATGTCCTATTTGTGAGTTTTTCACATTGTTTGTTGTATCAAACTATATCTCTTGAGAAATTGATTAAGATTATAAAAACTGATTATTGTGGATGTTAATGAAGAGAAGAAATGACACATTTTCTGTGCAGGCCTGTAGCAAAATTTTTTTTAATAAAGGGGCCGAGGGATATGATTTGTTTTACTGTGCACTACTATTGTCAGTGACCATTTGTCCTCAGGATGGTCATTCAAGTCATGACTTCCAACAAAGCCTTTGTTCTCTTGTTTCATTGACAGAATATCTGCAATTTGAATTGCCCATGCCATTGGTCAGATTTTCGATATGTTAATTGGTAAGCATTCTCTTGTAGAACTGTTTTTAATCAGTGTTATCGACATGTAGGGATAGACTTAATGAAAAATGTGTTATTTCTGGAACCTTTTTTGTGAGAGCTTGCTTAGTGCACGAAGCTAATTTTTCTTTTGTCCAAACAGACAGTGAGTGTGAATGATATTAAGAAAGTGGTACATGGTTTGAATAGTAAATGTGACTAAATATATTTTTAGCATTCAAGGATAAGTCAAATGTCTTCTTGATACTGAGATACAGAGAAACTTATGAATAGAACTTGTATGTATAATATGTATCGTAATTGTTAATTATTTTGTTGAGAAAATATCTTTGTAATATTATGATGATTTTGAACAAATAAAAATACATATGATTACCAAAAGATCATGCTGTTTTCTGTGTTTGTATTTTTCATCTACATCATTTTATCCACTCTGAGATCTAGTGCACACCAATAT
This sequence comes from Phorcus lineatus, assembly GCA_921293015.1. NCBI lineage: Eukaryota > Metazoa > Mollusca > Gastropoda > Trochida > Trochidae > Phorcus > Phorcus lineatus. The sequence continues at coordinate 55,019,512 of OV121081.1, forward strand.
TTCGTAAACACAACGAATGCACAGATACTGCATATCTCTCAATATTACCCACGACCCTCACTCAAGTAATCTACCTCGTAAGTTATTTAACAAATATTTACGTATTCAGGTAGTAAAGTGGATTTTTAAAAGCCGGAAGTATTTAATGTAATGTAACTTTAAATCCGTAAAACTACGATATCAGAAATATTAAAATTTTTCTCATAACCAGAAAAGCGGAAACGGCAGCCGCTTTGGTCAATCTAATAACAATGCTAATGCTGTGTTATTAAATCGGTTTAGTTACAACATTGGCTTTCATAAAACATATTTCATTCTTTATTCTCAGTTCAGAGTTTAGGTAAATTCAATAGCTGCACCATCTTCCTACGCAAAGCTTAACTATTGCCAGTCTCGAAACTTGGACAGTTCGAGACTGGCAATAGTTAAGCTTTGCGTAGGAAGATGTAGCTGCACATAATACTAGATCAGCCGCGTTCAACTGTCCATAATTTATCCATTTTGTGCACAGCTAACCATAGCTGTCCAAGCCGACAGCGGCTGTCTAAATTTTTCGTTGTTGATTGCAGGTCAACTGTAAAGAATTTTAAGTATTTCTTTGCATTGATAGAAAGCTTAAGTGAAAGCATCAGTCCTCTTAAACCTTAAAATAGCCAATTTAAACCGCGAAAGCGTGCACTAGTGCCTTTAAATTAATCATTTAAGGATTATGCCTCATGGGAATTCTTTGAACATGTTCATATTCAAGGTCAAAGTAACAAGTAGAAATCACTAAAAGATTAAAATTGTATGAAATCACCTCAATGAAATCATTACATCCAGAAGCTACTAGTTGTATATATGCTATTATTTTACTTTATTGCTCATTTGTCTTTTGTGGTATATATAGAAATAATGCCCATTTTATTCTCAAGAAAACGCTCATCTACTTCACAGTTATTGGTGTGGTTACCTGCATCCATCTCGCTAAGTTCATACTCACCTCAAGATTGTTTGTCACTGTTTGCCTCACAGAGGCAACTGCTAGTTTCTCATATCTACATATAGCAAAGGTGCGAGGGTTCTCATCAAGGAACTGTCAAATTCTTGATTTTGATTTATTTCATTGTCTGGTTATTTGATAATTGGAAACCTTGAACAAAAGTCTAGCATTGATATAGATACCCCATTGCCAGATGATGGTTGCAGTGGTGCTCCAATTATTGTATTAGTTGAGAGCCTTACATCTCATACTTGATAAACTAGAAAGTGTTGGGCAGGGAAAACTTCAGGAAACAATGATACCATTCCGATGAAATAAGATAGAATACAACTAAGTTATCATTAGTAAATCAGTATATCTGTATGGATAAATCTAAATTGTAGGAACAATGATAACCTAGTATTAATTATTTTTTATTATTTAATACGTTTTTATATTCACGGAAGGAATTCATAAAGTATAAATGGTAGCCTATAAATCTATATGTGGTTTGAAATCATACTATTATTCTTCTTTTAAAAGCTTATAGACGTTTTATTATAACTGTGATACCTCTGTTTAAAATTCAAGTGTGTTGGAAAGAAAGAAATAGGTAGAAAATATTATCATATTGCGAGTCTAAAGAAAAGAATGAAAGTTGCATTTAGAAGTAAACGTTAAAATGTCGAATGATTTTAGGGGGAGGAGCAAAATCCTGCTGAGTCAAGATTGAAGCGTACGTAAAATAATCCCATTTCGTACATGAATGACTCCGTTCCAATCTGAAGTTCAAGTAGATAAAAACTTGATTGCAATTGTTTTGCTTTCCATCTAAATGGTGAGATCTACGTTTCTGTATGAAATAAAGTATTGACACATATATGAAAACTTAAGTAAAGTATGTAACTTTACAGTGAATACAACGCAAAACTGGTGAGATGATAGCTAGTGAAAACATTTTTCATTTTCTATCATATATCTGCATCTTTCTTGTGTGAAATAGGGATCAAGCATGCAGATAAAACACAAAAGAACGGCGTTCATCAATTTGTTGTCAGATGAATAAAACATTTTAGTTAAATATTCCTCTTTTGTTGGTTTTATGAATATTTACCAGAATTAAATAACAACACAAGTATTTTATAATTTTAATAAACAACAATAAGTCTCTTCGACTCGAAGTAATAAATAACACAGGAAATATTCTAAGATTCTGTGTAATACTGTCGTATAGGCAACGCAACTTACATACTGAAGATCGTCTATGAGACATGATGTGTCTCGTCAAATTCTGAAGTCTGATTCTATACAAAACCTGCCTCACTTCTGAGATCGGCTCCTTAAAGGGACAGTAGCACAATTCCTTTGATAAATAAAGTGATCTCACGAAAATTAAAGTTCCCAATTGATGGACAACGTTTTTAATCAAAATGATCAGTTTTAAAACGAACGTACCATGATTGGTTAAAGGCACATGAACACACCAATGTTTCGTAAATTCAACGAAAACACTCAGAAAAACCAATCTTTAGGTTAATTAGGAAACGTGTACGTATTCAGGTTATAAAATTGATTGTAAAAGCCCGAAAGTGTTTAATGGAACATCGTATTAGATCCGCATGAACTACGATATAAGAAATATTAAAATTTTAGGTCGGTTGTAGCTGTCCATATTTGTAACATATTGAAGCCGACTTCGGCTGTCTCAACATTTTCATCGTTGAATAAAGGTCAACTGTAAAGAATAAAAAGTATTTCATTGCATCCATGGAAAGCTAAGGTGAGTGCTTATGTCTTCATATGCCTTGAAAAAAAATTTAACCGAAAAAAAAGTTGTCAAAGTGCCTTTAAGCTAAACGGATCCATATTCCTACCTCAAATGATTAAAATAAAAAGGTGTTCACACCAAAATTACCTAAAAATGACATTGAAGTTTTTGCTTGATATATTTACTCTTCAATGGATTATCGGAATGAGTAATGACTTGTTTTGACCCTCTGATTCTGAAGAAAATACATTTTGGCTAATAACTAATGTTTATTTAAAGACATAATTATTTTTTTTAAATGTGCCACTGCCCCTTTTATACTTATCTACGAAACAATCATGGATATCTAAGTACGTAATTATACTAACCATTACAATGACATCTTCAAGAAGCGGGTTTTTCTCGTTGAAACAAAATTCGAGGAACACTTCTGCGTGTCCTAATGTATGTTATCAATTCATAATAATTAAATATTATCATTATGAATTAATAAAACAGCCGTTTTAGTATTACACCTTATGCAAAAAAGTGAAAGATATTCTTGAAAACGATAGAACCACAATCTCAGTAAATTAAGATCTTAATCTACGCTACGCAAATTACGTAGTACAGTAATATTACCCTCATTTAATGAGATTTGATAGAACTTCTTATTCTCCGATAATCAATAAAGGACGATTGTCCTTTTCGGAATACAGGCCCCAATAACAAATAGTGTACATTATCAGTTTAACCACCACATACTGAAGAGGTTGCCTTTCTGTGATAGACCCTGTTAAAATAGTTGCGTCACAATCCAGTAAATGTAGATGAAAATAATATTTGGCGCATTTGGTCGGACATCATGTTATTGTTTGCATCCAGTTTATCCTACCGCTAAGTATTAAAACAGCCTATTCTGAAAGTGTAAATATGACTATATCTGTTAATACAAAATCTCAATAAAATTAGATCTTAATCTACTCTATGCAGATTAGAATCTGTCTAATGAAGTGGAGGAAAATTATGACATTATTTTAATGAGATTGATACATGGAAAACGTAGTATGTTCTTTTCGACTTTACCACCGGATGCTTTCATTATTTGCATATGCTACTTAATACAACCCAACATAAACGAACCAATGGCTACAGTTGCATACACTCTGTTCAACAATCGAAAGTTGTCATTTCAAAACAAATATCTTTTCTTGAAATGAATGTATGTTAATGAATATTATATATCATGTTGAATAGGACGGATAATGTATACCAAATAAATAAAGGCCATTCCTATGTAATACTAAAAACTCTCTCTCGTTACTGAAAATATCATTTTGTCTATGAAAATAGACAGTTTAAACCAACTAGATGTCCTGGGAGATGTTTAATACAAAAAAGTATTTATAAGAATCACCTCAGTGACATTTCTAAATAGTCTTATTCACCAAACACAATCTAGGACTAAAATATATCGATGTTATTAGGTGAATAACACATTACATTCTGTTTTTTCGAACCTTTACAAATAGATATATATATATATACTAACATAATGTTTGTTACCATTTAGCCAGAAGGATTCACTAACATAATGTTTGTTACCATTTAGCCAGAAAGATTCGGGTTTTGCTTTTGCTGTTCTTGTTTTTTTAGAAAGGTAAAAAAAATTAGGAAGGTTAAAAACCTTTGGTCACTCATGAAGATTCCTTCCCACATGATATATTTTCTAACTGTAAATATTCGCAACAAAATGCATCCTCTTGCAACTAAGTTCAATATTAACAACCATCTTGTATAACTTTCTCCAAGAGTTCCCTTTGACAACCCCAGAAAGTGAAATTTGCTTCCAGGGTTTGAAGGTCTCTGATGTTAATCTATAGGCTAATTAACCGGCCTTGCTTTCAGTCGTAGGCTACCTGTTGGTAAACAATTTAAATATCAGCGGATGAGTGATGAGACCAAATCTTATCTCAAAACTTTTTTTTTCGTTTCGTAAAACTGTTTGGCCTCAGGGAAAAACAAGTATTGTGTTTATACAATGCATGCTATCACCTTAATTACTGCACTAGAGATATCGACATTGCTTATTATGGTATTAGAGAGTGCTCAGTCGACTTCCTGTCAGACCGAGTCGGACTCGCTCAAAGACACGGAGGTGCAGAGAGCTCGCTCAACCTCACAAATCCAAGCTTTTATCCAGCTCTCCTTCTCCGAGTTCATCAACTCGTTGTCTTCTATGTATTTCTTAACGTCGCTGTAGGCGTCAGACTCGTTAACGTCACGCCATGTTTTCCACGTTTTAGCAGATTTCTGCCTGTTTGCACGTTTCTTGAAACTAATGTCTTGTAGTTCCACCGTCTCTATGGTAACATTGTCATTATTGTTATCTTCATCCTCCGTTGAAACCTTGCTGTGAGGATCTACCGTCTTGTCGCCGAGCAGCTTCACCAAGTCTATCTCCTCCTTGTTCTCCTTGCTGCGTTCCAAAGTCTTGCTCACCTCATTCCCTTTATTGTCTGTCTCCGTGTCCTGCTTAAGTCTCTTCAATTTCTGTAGATACTGCTCCTCATGCCAGCGTCTGTATTGCTCGATCTTCCTCCTCACTGAGAAGGGTTCGTCATTTGTCTTGGACTTGCTCGTCCTCTGCTTCCCGCGCCCTCTGTGATGATGATCTGTCTTCTCCACATGATTAGTCTTGGAATGTATCTTAGGAATACTTCCACGTGGAGTTAATACAACAGTTTTCTCATGTTTCGTCTCAGGTTTACTTTTCTTCTCTGTGGCTACTATAGGAGAAAGTCTAACCAATTCCTGGGATTTGTCTACAGACAAATTGTTTGTGTTTCTTGATCTCTGGGTGTCGCGTTTTGGCACAGGTGAAGGTGAATCGTCCTTTGGCGGCGAGGTCCCAGTGCTTTCACCAAGAACATTTTGTGCATTGTATTCAACTGGTGAGGATTGGTCGTTTTCGCCATGAGGAGTGTTGATTGGTGGAAATAGCGTCGGTTCACTTCCGGTGCGTGTTACTTTTCGTCTCTGTCTTTTGGTTGGCTCTGCGGCCACCGGACGCGAATCGCGCCGTTTATTTAAACGCGCCAGTTCTGATTTGAACGTTGTCGTGTAACGGAGCCTTCGTCGAAGCTGAGGCGTGTCGGTAAAGTCGTCACTGTGAAAATGGCGAACAAACTCTGAAAAGCGCTTGCTATATATTTCCGGTGACGTCATCTGTAGGTAGGTTCCGTGTGACCTGATGACGTCATCAGCGGGTGCCATCTTCATCCGGTATGAGCGGCTGTCTCCTGAAACACAAACATTCTTCAATCATGTAGCTAAAGATGTTTTTATTTATATATAATTTCAGTTTGATTTGTTAATAACCTTTTTATTTCTACTAGATAAGTGATGTCTTGCAGGGGTTGATATCCAATACAGCCTATGTCAGTTAGGACAGTCATGTGTAAACTCAATGGACAGATTCTACCCTTTTCAATGATTTGCACCTGTAAAGACTGATGCTAGATCGAAACAATGACATACTGCGATAATACTGGGAAATAGTTTGGACATTATAAATTATGAATAATATTATATACTTTCATTGACACCATGATAAAATATCAACAAAAAATTTAAAACCGAACGCACCTCTATTGGTGGTCATTTAATCTATAAGAAAATCCAGAATCTATACTCTACCTTTAGTGACAACATTAATCATTCTTCAACCACTCGATTATGAAATAAACTTTTATATTGACAGACCATTAAGTATACCAAATTCATTTCCATCCATCAGTCTATTTGAGAGTTACTGCTTCATTCAAAGTAAAATTAAAGTGACATTGAGTATGTTTACTGGTTTTTATATGTCGGTTTAATAAGAGTCAAAATACCACATGAACTGAGATAAGTTCAAATAGATCCTTGAAACTTTCATCATTATCTCTAAAATTACAAAATAATGAGATTCTCTTGTTTTCAACTATAAATGAAAAACAGCAATATAAGGGTAGGGAAGTCGAAATTCTGCGTCCAATTGTATTGACTAATAGTTAAAGGACCTACTAAACACTACTAATTAATATTTGTATTTTTGTATACTGTAAATTAGTTTCCAAAATTACGTTTGCGTCAATGGCGCGCACCAATCTCCGGTTTTCAATCACAAAAAGTGACTGTAAACTGTTTATTGTCACTGTACTGAACTGATAAGCACTAAGATACTGATTTTCAGAAAGAACCACTACTTATCGATATGATAACACCATTTATGAAGTTTGACATATTTGACTCCAACAACATACTCTGTGGGCCTTTAAGTTAAACCAACCCGCATAACAAAATACAAATCAACTGCAAATAAATCCATGTTTCTTTTCTTGTAAATCCGACTCTATTTCACCCTTGTTCAACCTACAGTAGGAAGGAGTCGATACCCGGAAGCTACGGATATTGATTACGTGACCTAGTCAGTCTCACCGGCCCACGTTCATCATCTACACTTAATCTTAACCCAAACCAATAAAATTATGAAAATTTTACTTTGGCTTTATTTACAATAAATGAGGAAGCGTTAAAATCTAAGGATATAGAGAAACGACAACCTATCGAAACAAGGTTTATGGTTAAAACTATTTCATTTTCAAATAAATCGAACGTCATCCAGCTCATACTTCCTGCTATATCAGGTAAGCATACGCATCGCGATTTAGCGCAGTTTTCAGAAACTATGTACCATTAAAACATGTATGACAGAAGCGTCGCTTAGCTCCAGGGAGTAAATTGTATGCAGTGACGTTGGAGAATATGTTATTTACAGTGTATGCGTAAATTGTGCTTAAGAACGTCAATAAATCCCATTATTGCATCCTGTAATAAATCTTCACATTCCTATTATATTGGCTAATAACTGTTTTGTTACGAAAACAAGTGAAAAACATGATTAAACATACATAAGCTATTATAAATTACCAATGAACCTTTTCTTTGTGAAACTGAATTTATCAAATATAATGGTACAGACAACAGGCATGTTGACACGTTCCAAATACAACGGCTACCAATATTAAAAACACACTTCAATTTCCTCTTACATTTTTTTTCTAGTTTGGTTAAATTACGTATAATTTTTCCTAATCTACCAATGTACGAATAACCTGCAAAAAAATAATTTAAAGTATGATAAGAAAAGTTGATATTGTAATATATGAAAACATGTGCACACGACATCAGACAAACCATTCATGGCAGTTAGAGCTAATACAATTTAGAAAAAAATATACACACTGACCCAGAAACCAGTGTACATTATGTAAGCATATCATGTACCTTTGGTAGGTATAGGACGTGCCTGATGCCTAGATGCTGTCTCCCCCATAACTATACAGTAGATGTATTCCTCCTAACACTTTGATATCACTGCTTTGATAACACAGCACGTGTATGAACATATAACCAGTAGACGTTCATGGTCTGGTAAACAACAGTGGGTCTACGTAGATTATGTTTAATTACTCCGGCTTTGTTGCGGCGAAAAATACCTATTATTCAAGTTGTAAGAGACTTAAGATAATATCTCACTTCTGTATTGTGTTCTTAATTGTGAAACGGATCTTATGTACGGAGTCATAAACAGTTACACATTCCATGCTCATATGATTCATATGTCATGATTGAGGCAGCTGGAGTTACGTGTACAATATATATATATATATATATATATATATATATATATATATATATATATATATATATATATATATATATATATATATATGAAAAAAGTTCACAATCTTGAAATTGATGTTCAGCTCCCAGGTATTAGATATAGAAAAATATGAAGCTAGACGTAAAAACAATCCATTTTAATGGCTAGCGCTTTCAGCTCAACGAGTTGTATGTATGGCCTGAAGAGGCTCGTTGAGCTGAAAGCGCTAGCCATTAAAATGGATTGTTTTTACTTCTAACTTCATATTTATATATATATATATATATATATATATATATATATATATATATATATATACATGAATCCATGCTATATTAGTAATTTCGTAACATTCGTGTTGAATAACAAAATCAAAGAACTTATATATCTACATACATATTGTATCAACTTTCTTGTTATCAATCCACAGTAAAAACCTGCCTTTGCCAAGCAAACATGTGGTGATCCCATTCATTCCCAAGGTACCAAGGCGGCAGTAAGAATCTTTGTTTAATTCGTACCCGAGTTTTGTAACAATTATAAACAAAATAGAATAAATTGTCAAATATTCGATCAAATGATTTATTCAAAGAAGTAAACTTGAAGCATTTTTTCAAATATTCGATTAATCATCATATCAAATGATACATTTAAAGGACGTTATGTTGAATCAATAAATTGTTATGCAATTCAACGTTAGCCAGTCTATAGATACTTGATCAACTTCGTCAACATCATATTTGTTGTACAACTTCAGGAACCGAAATAGCTGGTAGCAGTGTCAGAGATTGTACGGCTTTATTGCACGAGTAGCAGAAGCTATTGATCGGTGAGCAATCAATCAATCACGTGACTCTCTTTCATCTCACTTACAAGGTATCAGGCGTCCCGATTTATAGTTCAGTTTCTCTACCTGTCCTCTGTTCTCTTTTAATCAAAATGTCTTAAAAAAACGTTTTCCTCAATAAATACATTCCATGATTTAGTTCCTTATATATTTTTTTATCGTCTTTATTATTTTATTTTATTGGATTTTGGTTGATCACCTTGTTTATCTTTTTGCTGTTGTTGTTTTGTTGTTGTTTTTTGTTGTTGGTAGATTAGAATACCCAATAAGGACCAGAAGAGATACCCTTGGTTTACTGATTTATAATAATTTAAGGTCTATAATTATGGTTTCTGGAGATATCCTGCATCACGTCCTCTCAGGAATATTCCTTTTTACACTTATGAAGTAAAACACAATGTTGAGCATTTCTGACAGACTCAGAAATAGGCATTCTTATTGACCCATTCATGATCGTTCATTATAGCCGAAAAAGACTCCATAGATGGAAACGATCAGTATTTAATTCCTGCCCAGAAGGTTTTGTTGTTGATAAAGGTCGACGAAAACAAAGACTGAAGATTAGGATAGTACGGTGATAGTTCTACAGTATAAAGAAAATCTTACCAAACGTGCTCATATTGTGCCGATACACACATGTTGCCTTAACATGTAGTTTGCTCAACACTAAAGCATATCTCTTAGCTAAGAATATCTGACAATAAGATAAGTTTTTTATGAGTTAAAATTAGTTTCAATTTCACTTCCCATTATGTTTTCAATGGTGACATATGCCATTTATTGGTAAAAAGATAACCGGCATTTTCACTGAGTGAAATAACAATGCGATTCTACTCAGTGAAAAAACTTTACAATTATATGACGTTATCTGTGACGTCGAGAAACAATTGAATGACGTCATGAGATGGCCGTGATAGTGAAGTTATTTTGCTTCTCCATTCATATAGTCTAGGTCATTAACGACGTTTTGGGACACATAAGAAATAGAACATTTGACATTTCTCGTCGACTACCATGTATATCTCCTCTGGTTAAGTAACATATATATTCATACCCGTGGCTGCGCCTTTCCTGAAAATATAAATTTCTACTTTACTCGATATGATATATACGAGAATGCATCATGTCCTCTATGCACATTTTGACGACAATTTCAACTTGAGGTCAGTTAAATGTTTGGTATATTATTTGGTGGTATTTTCATTAGTGACGTATTTGCACGGTTTGCTTCCACTGCTAAATTCCGGTATTTTACCTTCAATCATATAACACATGTTTTTCCCATGACCCAGGCTCATTTTGCTGCATTACATAAGGGTACAGTGGTTAAGGGATTGTGTCTTTGTTAAAGCTAGAATAAAAAGGTGTAATCTCTATAGAAGCCTTACATTGTTTGTAAAAGCACACATATTGAATAGTAAACACACTTCATAGACGTTATAGAATGTTCCAGTATTCTGGGTTAAAACGATTGCAATAAAACCAACTTGAAAGTGAATATACTGATATTGTCAACAGCTATTCACACATGAACATAGACATTTCATGATTTCCATATGTTGTTCGTATAGCATGATTCTAATTTATTAATATAAAACTATCTTTAAAATACAATTAATTATAGATTGAAATATCAAAGGAGTTAAAAATCTTATGACCATGATACATTACAAAGCTGCTATGGTACACAATTTCGGATATAAAAGTACTAATGGAAAGTGCAATCCTTCAAAAGATTAAATACTTGTTGTTAATCGGTATTGAAAACGTATCTACCTAACAATACTCCTTTCTATCACCTGTGCTATCATGCGGCCATGTGTTTCACATCCACTTACCCGTTGATTGTGTGGACACAGGTGCGGAACAGGTAAAGGAACACTCACAATAAGTTAAAGAGAATGCCCCATTGCAAAGTTCTTTTCAGTTCTGTTTCTAACAAATTAAACTTTGATAGATCTAGGTCGTTCAGGACACAGCCATAATTCTCCGTAATCGTAATAGATTCAAATAATAGGTTATACGACTGAGGTTTGTGTACTTTATGTCTTGCAGATAAGAGCGTGTTCTCCACTTGAGGTACATTGATCGACTCATAACATTCCCAATGACTGGTTGAGTCACAAAGACGTTGGAACCGCCAGGTCGTTTATTAGCCTTTTGATGCAATTTAAGATAAAACATTATCCGTGTATATTAGACGTCCAAACAAGATTTTATTGGGGCGTTTTTGCATTTTTATTTTGATATTGGTCTCGTTTAAACCCAACCTGTTTGATTCTATCTTAAAGGGAACTTAACCTTATAGATCAAATCTATCTGGACTTTACAGTGAAGTAGCGACTGATTTTGGGTTGAGTCTTGTTCACAGTAATACGCGTTGGCTATTGTCTTGGTTTATCAAACTTATCGGCTGTAGGGAGCATGTAACACCATAAAATATTTATGAAGTATTGTTAAACTGTTGTAAAATGCCAGCATGGTTTCTTTGCATGAATAATATATTTTACAGAATTGCTTCGGTATCTAGCTTCAGGGGATATCTGAATTGGTAAATGCTGTCAACAATTATCGTACCAGTATGAAAACATAACAATATCAAATATATATAGATGTAAAAAAAGGTTCTTGATGTTACAAAAATATGTTATTATATAGTGCATAATAGAGAATGCTATTTATACAAAATGAATCCTTTTGTGAAATTGAATTTATACGATATATATATATATATATATATATATATAATGCTGTACACAACATGGATGTTGACACGTTCTCATTACAAGAACAACCAATAATGCTACCACGCTGAGTAAAATTTTCTATCATTTTTTTCTAGTGTGATTAAATTACGTATATTCTTTCTAAATTTACCAATGGTCAAATAAACTTCAATAAGTAATATGTAATGTGATGATGAGTACGAACAGTATAGTACGACATGCTTACCATCCAACGATTTGTCTTACCACTCCATCACTGTGTTTCGTTTAGGTTATTTTTACAAAGATTACACCATTTAATGTTCCGTGCAAGACGTTCAGATACATATGAATGTTGAGGATAACAAGATTTTTCTGGAAACACCGTTTTTAAGGAATTATAATATTATCAATATAATAACAACCTATTTAAGGAAAACAATTTGTTTGAATAACAACTTCTTTAAGGAAGACAATATTTTCTGGATAATAGCCTATTTAAGGAAGACAATTTGTTTGGATAACAACTTCTTTAAGGTAAGGAAGACAGGTTTTCTGGATAACAACCTATCTAAGGAAGACAAGTTTTCTGGATAACAACTTCTTTAAGGTAAGGAAGAAAGGTTTTCTGCATAATAGCCTATTTAAGGAAGACAAGTTTTCTGGATAACAACTTATTTAAGGTAAGGAAGAAAGGTTTTCTGGATAATAGCCTATTCAAGGAAGACAAGTTTTCTGGATAACAACTTCTTTAAGGTAAGGAAGAAAGGTTTTCTGGATAATAGCCTATTTAAGGAAGACAAGTTTTCTGGATAACAACTTCTTTAAGGTAAGGAAGACAGGTTTTCTGGATAATAGCCTATTTAAGGAAGATAAGTTTTCTGGATAACAACTTCTTTAAGGTAAGGAAGAAAGGTTTTCTGGATAATAGCCTATTCAAGGAAGACAAGTTTTCTGGATAACAAATTATTTAAGGAAGACAGGTTTTCTGGATAGCAATTTCTTCAAGGAAGACAAGATTTTCTGGACAACAACAACTTTATGAATGATGATAGTTCAAAGATCTCGACATTTTTTATTGGCACGGCTTTATAATAGAGTAAACTAGGTTCATTGTTCACTTTATTGTAATATATATATGATACGTTATCAATAACATATACTTGAATTACTTATAACATTAAATCAATCTTATTTTTTCACTTACATGCACCACATGTTGAAATTATTCATGCGTATACGTTCCATAAGTTACAGCTGGCATAGCGTGAAATGTCGTTTTGAGAAAGCTATGTACATTAACCGAGTCCTGTAGTAGAGCAAATGTCATTTCATATTCCATGTACATTACACATTGCAATGACAGCGCACCATGTTCAGCAACATGGGTTATGCTGTAAATGGCAAATTGATTACATATAATAAACATATGTATATAACGGAACATGTTAAAACTATGTTAACTGACACGCGGTATCTGTATTACAACGGGGTATGTCCGATCAATATATCACCAAATGATACTTTTCTTGTTGTATTCAACATATATGTCATCGATTATGTGTCAGAAAAACAATATGAAATAATACAATATGATGAAACATTTATCTAGCGTTTAAAAAACTAAAGTGACCCTTAGATTTACGTTTGATTTATTTTGATATTGACGTATCATGCTTCAAGCTTCCATTTCAACCAATCCAGTCAAAATTTACTGTAACCAGCACTCTAACACATGAAGAGGTATTCAAAACTGATGAAAAAGGTTTTATCAAACGTCCAGCTCAATCTCTATCATGCATTGATGTGTGAAAATAAACTTAACAATGAAATAGTTTGTTCTCTTACCTGAAACTCTCATATGCATGCTGAAACATGCATATCTTGTTGGAAAATCAATAACGTCAAAATTCAATGACAATTATCTATTTTGTTTCAATGAATATTTCATTTCAATATATTAGAAACTGAATAAACCATTGTTTAAAAAATAGATAAACCATAGGTTTGATTTGATTTTATATGATTTATCACTCAAATCTGCCTCAATAAATCAACACAAAAGCATGCTTTTACTTCAGCTCATAACCATATGCATATGGAACATAACACGTGCCTGCCTCAGTGACACGTTAATGAAGTGTAGATGTGATCCTGTGTGATTGCCCAACACGAACAATCATCGCCCCCCTTCAATACCCTCTTACATGCAGCTCCAGACACTAAGATTTTCTGCCCTGTGTGTAGTCACCCGTAATACCAGCCCCTTACATACACCCGTACATACAGGCGACACACGAGACTACTATTTGTGATAAGTCGTGCAGATAATTTCACCGAGATAAACAGACACATCGTTATGATATAGTAGCCATGAAATGATTACATACGAGCATGATCTCATCTACAATAACAGTAAACAACACTGTTACTGAAACGAGTAAAGGAAACGAATAGTGGTAGCTTTATTTGAACTCTAATATGATATCAGTCAAATATGTAATTACAAATTTGCCTTTTAGCTTTATGTTAAAAGAAAACAAAGTAGATCTTTATTAGACCTATTGCGTTTTTCGATGACTATTCTTATTCAGTGAACGTGAAGTGGCCAATTTTGACGTCCAATTTTGTATCATGATGCATCTACTTACATGGTTTTCGAAATATTTTGACAGCACAACCTTTATTGAAAAGTTATGACTAACAGTTATACGTGTGTGATTATTTAAGTCCCTTATTTCACAGTTTCGGTATAGATTTTTATTCAAGCAATACTGTGGCTAAATCTAATTTGAAAGCATTTAATGAAGTTGATACTGTATAAGACTACATACCAAAAGGTCCAAACCGTGTATAGAAAAAGTGTATTGATATCTTTAAGAAGAGGTATATACATTCTATTCATATACAGAATCTAAAAAGCCTAAAAGTTAATGTTTGAGCAAAATGGATTATTTAAAACAAAACATTAAATTGAAAGCTACACACATTGAATTTTTCACAGCTTAGCTTCGCCTACCGTTAATACCAACTGATATCATCCTTCAGCATATATTCATTGTTTTATTACTTTGATTAAAACATCGACAGAACATTCCTTTAGTTGAGATTAAGACATCTATCTAGATATACACTCAAAATGTTTCTTGCAAGACAAACTTTATAATTGATAAAAAAAAATACAGTCGAATTGTATTTTTATAAAAGAGACGACTCTCTAACATTAAATTATCTATTTAACATTACTTTTGCAATAAATTAGAAATGGAGTGTATATTTTGATCATGGGAAAAAAACTTATGACGTAGTGATGTAAATTTTCATAAAAACTGCAAACCATTGTACTGAGACAACATGAAGTTTTGTTAAATATATTTCAATTTCTCTTTAGTTTTTTGACATTTATAAATCATTAAACCCTTAGTTATTTAGTTTACCTCTTTATGTATAAAGCATATTTACTAATGTCACGCTATGCAAACTTGCTATCGATCTTAACTCTCAGTTTGAACTTCTGTTGGCATGTTTGAATTTGTTTAATAATGTAGTGTCCTTTTAAATAAGCCTTATGTTCTAAAGGCAAATTGACAAAGGATATCACGTATAAAGCATAAACGTCAATAAAATTACGTCAGAGGATATGTATTAACAAACAAGTTGAGGGCCAATCTAATATTAACAAAGCAACGGGATCAAACTTTTGATGATTAAATGGTATATGAATTCGTAAATTGTGTCGACATTGCCGATATGTATCTCGAACAAAATTAGCTTTTTCATGTCAACTTATCATTTTTTCTTTTTAACATTCTCTGACAAGTAAGATTGATTAACTTTTAAAGAGAGCAGTGGCTTCACAAGAGGTAAAATACTGGTCAATGTTATTTTTTTAGATAACGATACAATTATTTTAACCTGAATACATTTTAGGTATTTTCGATTAACGACAGCCATAAAACTCAACTCAACTCAAACTCAACTAAAATTTCAAAGTTAAAAGTTCTATGTGTTTCTAAAGACGCATTACCTTACGGAGGAGTATGTCGGGATGATCTCTTAGACCGAACATAAAAACAAAATTTGAGTTCAGACTTCACATAAGGAGATCCATATAACATCATTTCAAGAGTTATCAGTTCGAGGATGAACGCCTTAAACGCATACCAAAGTTATTTCACTGCAACAGCGTTCATGATTTAACCATTTTACATTTATCATTCAGGAAATTTCAATCAAAACGCTCCAGACGCTGAGGCTTTCTGATATCTAACAGCAACTATGTACAGTAAAGAATTATTTCAAATCCAAAAAGCTCAACACGACAAGTTAAAATCTTACGTAACCTGGACATATCTTTGAATATTCATCCCATTGACACAATACAGTAAAAGAGTAAATTCCAAGCTATAAACTTCAGAGTTCCATATCTTAAAATGGTAATGATATTACACAATCATAGGTGTCCACAAAACACTTGAACTGCTTTTGTACTGACACGCGGCTTTCAGTGGTGAGGAGATAAAATCTTAAACAGTATGCACTGGGCACAAGTCTTACCAGATGGCCTGATAGCAAATCCATGATTATAACACCTGCAACAGGTGATTGTGTCTTACCTGCCGGTACCAGGTGCCGCCATGTTGAATACCTCCCCTCGCCTCAACACACTGGACACTAGTTGTATTTTGACAGTTTGAAGTTCCTCTTACTGCCTATATCCTTGTGATTGAACGTAGTACAGTGCTCCTTTCACGGAGCCTTTAACTCTTTCTGGAACATCCACACTCTTAACTCGAAAAACCTGTTTCTTCGAAAGTTTTAATCTATTCCGAATGTCGCTTTTGAAAGATTGCAGCTTTCTTGAAAAAGAACATGCCTCCTGTTAATGTGTTATCCCTCCAAGGAAATCAATCGATCGATCGATACAAGCGGTTCGATCTGCGTGTGACTGGCATAGCGTTAACCTGCTAGCTCATTCTTCATTATTCGAGGCGGCTTTATTAGCAACTCGCCGTGCCCAGTGTTATATCGCCAATAGGCGAGCGTCTCATGGCACTGATGAATTATATTTGATATCTTTAGTTCTTTTCTGGACGTTTTCAATGCTTATGCTATACCTATTGTGATAAGGGGCTGTTAAACACAGCTGATATGTATATTCATGAGGGATCCTTCAACAAACCGTCGACAGTACTGCAGTTTAACACTTCCATATAGCCAGCAGCGTGAATTTGCTCATACCCTCTCTCATAGCTAGATCAAGAATCTCATACACTCACTCAGACCCAATCACTGACTGTATTACAGGCAATGTCCTCGTGCTCAAGCCATAAATCATATTGGCAATGTTTGACGAGCAGTTTCACTGCATGGCATATGTTGAGATAAGATTCCCCATTACCAGATCCATGTCAACTAGAGGGAGTAACAAAGAGGTTTACGTTCACTTACACTAAACTTGACTCTTTTGCACTAATAAACCTTTTGAAACATATTTATTCTCTTTCGTGAGTGTCCTTTTTAAGATATATTACAAAAGCTTGCAAAAGTTGAAACAAAGGTTAAATAATCCCATTATATCTAAAATAAAATTACCAAACATTGGAAATATCACAATCAATATATACATTCTTTACATTCAAGTTTTCAAGATAATAAATTTTAAACTCAAACATGCATAACGTATGATTTTTCGATGTAGATAGATGTACAATACCTTCAAACATAGATTTATAGCATCGTACACTGAAAACCCCTATAATTTAATTCCAAAACACAATAGTGATGGAAAACATTTCTTGAATTGTGTTATCATCAAAGAATGCTGAATGAAAACGCTGTATTTTCAATTGCCCTTATTACGATATTACCGGAATTGAGAATTAGCCATGAGTTTGAAAAATATGCCCTTATGTACGAGTCTTGAATATAATGACATAGATAAATGTAGGTAGGTGGGTCACTGGGATAGCAGGTAAAAATGGCGTTTAATTAAACACGATCATATATTCTGATGTCCTCTGATTCTCTAGCTTCTTAAACATTTCCCATATTTTCTAGTTGTCAGAAACCGCGGGCATTCATCTCGCATTTTGTCTCTATTCACAAAGTTACAATATTCAGTCCCCGCCGTGAAAGTAACTAATCCCACAGTCATGAATATCAAAAGGTTTTCATTGTTGGACTGTCAAGAAATCAGCGTGTATTTAATACATTTATTGATGAAAGGTCCATGTGACGTTTGACAAATGGTGGATATTTCTCTTGCTTCAGAACACTATACGGCCCTCACTCTTGTGATTCTAGGCTCCGCTTGACCCCGCGGTATGGTGTATATCATAAAGCAATTTACATAGTCTTGTATCCCGGCCCCTGGTATGCGGCTACAACAAACAGTCTCAGTTATACAGATAAACGCATAAACGTTGACGACATGAATTGAGAGTTTGTAGGAATTGTGAGAAAGCTTTACCTTACATGATAAGAAAACAAGCGCTGGGGTGAAGGGGGCTCAAGTCACATTCTTCAGAGCTTTCTTGATATACATTAGCTATTTTAATGATCTTTTTAGAATAAAAAATGTAAGTTTTATACCTGTGTTGAATCATAATGATTATTTAAGGTACTGGGGGATTGTGTCAGTGTATACTCCCCTATTGAGGGAACTTGCTCTGTGCACTGTTGTCAGGTAAGTTACATTGTATTTGGTTACGTCAGAGGCTAATAATGGGGTTGTTTGCTTGAAAGTTAGTTGTTATAAAGCCTTAGATCCAGATGTATTGGCTTACAGGGCCTATCACTAATCACACACATTTACCATGAAGTGGTTTGAACGTAAAAGAGTTTTGTAATAGATTCAGTTCAAAGAAGTAGAGAGATCTATACATTTGATTTATCGTTCAAATACATGTTTCCATGTTGAAATTATTTTGTTATCACAAAAAGGGGGGTGAGGGGGGGGGGGGGGATCATGCAGTTAACGTGAAAATTAATCTCTATTTCTATAAAAAAAAAATGAATTACAAGAAGGCATAACACATTGTCATAGTTCATAGAAAATCAAATTCACTTACCAGGATATTGCAATTATAATGTATAATTACAAAAAGGCCTTTTACACAGGAATCTACTATTTGTATTGATAGATCTTAACGAATTTAACAAATGTATGATGTTTATAGTAAATAACACTTCCTTGTCATTCAGAAGCAGTTTCACCACTCGTAAGGACAATGAATTGCTTCACTTATCAATTTGTCAATTTCCCGAATCTAAAAGTCTGACACTAAAAGGTTTTCACAATTATTATATTATCATATACTGATAACAGCACGTGTAAAGGATTGTCCCCCTCGCACTTCTCTTCCAAAAATACAAGCGTAAGGTCGCCCATTTTACTGTTTTACAAAGTGTGACCAACTTTAAGCAAACGATGAACCACGATAATTTTCAAAAATTAATTCAACTAACATATTTAAAGCTTTACCTCAAATATCAGTATTAATAGCGTCAAGTCGAAGAAACTGCGTGTAATAACATCAACAAAAATCATGCGTCACAACCATTCGCTGATGTCTCCCTTTACGTTAAAGAGCCACTCCGTGAGTTGTTGGAGTCTTATATGCCAAAATTAATCAATGGTGTCATTTGATCGCGAAGTATCGACTGTTACCAAGAAGACACATTTTTAAAACTTATTTGATTTTTACAGTGACGAAAGAAGGTAGAACGTCGCAATTATGATCGAAAACCGGACAGTGGCGCGCGTCAAAGAGTCAAACGTAATTTTGGAGACCTATCTAAAACAGCCAGGAGGGCAGTTAGGAATTGATAGCGTTTGTTAGGTTATATAACTAGTATCCATGTTATTTTGGACGTGATATCTACACCTCTGTGTAATTATAAGGCTGTTTTTAGATTTTCATTGAAAGCCAGTTTTTGTCATACATATGTCTTTTGGACATAACGTTTAGATGTTTTGACTTTATATCACCACATATGACATTTAGGTTCGTATCAAAGGTAAATAATATGTTATGAAAATAACGGAGTGGCTCTTTAAGGGAGTCTGCCGAACCTCAGAAAGTGCTTGAAGTAAAACTGCGTAGAAGGCTATGACATGGGTATCCTCTATGGGAAGAGATTGATATCAAGAGTGAGATGTGGTCCGTGAAATCCTAGAACGGTTCTATGGTCTTGTGGGAAGATAAAGTTTAACATGCTGTGAAAATTATAGATCAACCCTGTAACGACTTCAGATAAGGCATGGAAACAGAAAGGCTGGGACGCAGTTCCAATGTTATGTACCTATACCTGTGCCGAAAGGGATAAGGCATCGAGAGAAATGGATGGAATCATATATCAAACAGATCTTCCCCCCAACCATACACAGTGTTTCAGGTTTACTTTCATTTCTTTTATTGTTCTCTTTGCGGATATACCATTTACATCTTTTATCTTTACATTTCATTATAATCGTTGTCATTATTAGATACTACTGCTAGCATCTTTAATGAATGCTAGATAAATCAGTTATTATATGTCAGAAAAAATAGGACACTGTCACTCCTAGCATAATATAATCTGAATTTACATTAACCCTATTATATTATAAATATTAAACAATGTCTGTCACTATGGACAGTTAATTTATCGTTTATTTACCATTGAGTAAAATTAATAATAAATCATGAAATAAGACGAGAAACACTCCTCTAGAAATATTTACGAGACTCTGAAATTAGATAGCTTTAACAACATTAAACAACTGTTATTTGGACTGGGTATATAGTAGAAAAACATATTTAATAAACGAACATGAGAGACAACGTCTGACAGACTTAATTATTTTTTTCAAATTAAGAAAAGCATCACATTTTTTCCATTGAACATATCCCTATATGTAATGGATTAAGGTATATTGGATTAAATTTGTATATGCAATGACCCCAATGTCGCCTGACCATATGACGTTTTGTATGTCAGTTCATATCTCTGAAATCCAATGGTATACGCATATGAATGATAAATGTTGGTTGACTACAATTAACTTTCTCCCTCACATGACCTTATGCACCTGTGGCATAATATTTAAAGGGGCACAGAGTATGTTGTTGGAGTCAATTATATCAAGCTTCATTAATTGTATTATTTCATCAACAAGTAGTGGTTTATTCTGAAAATTAACATCTCAATGCTTATCAGTTACTATAGTGACAATAAACAGGGAAAAAGTCGAGATTTAGTATAAAAAAACTGACAGTGGCGCGCGCCAATGACCCAAACGTAAATTTGGGAACCTACTTATTGCAGACAAAACGAGAAATATAGGATGGTATTTTTTAGTAGGTCATTTAACTAATATACACGCAAAATAGGACGCTGAATTCTTCACATTTATATGGCCGTTTTTAATTTACAACCGAAAACAAGAAAATGTCATCATTTTGGCATTAAACAGATAAAGATGCAACTTAAGATAGGCGAATTGAACTTAACTCAGTTCATATGACATTTTGGCTGTATTTGAGTCATGAAACATACTCTGAATCACTTTAAGAACTATTCACGACCGATCATACAACATTGTCCAATATCATGAATCTGATCACGGAATGCAACGACACCCCTGGCCGTGAAACTATCGTTCTTTGGTCAGTAAGTTGACAATGTCAAAGACTCAAGATGAAGTAAATTGTACCAAAAATTAAATACGTTTGTCAACGATGTTTTAAAAGCACCAGTGCTGATTGACTTTATACTCTTGACTCATAATCTGATGAAGGAAATGACTATGAAATAAGGTTATACATTCTTAAATATTCTTGATGTGGCAAAGAGTAAAAATATCAAATGTTACAATGGTCTTAAACGTTACAATGGTCTTATTTTATCAAGATGAACTACCTATTGCTGAAAATAGGCATTATAAATGGCATATATACGTATTGGTAGTGCTTAATAGGCCATATAACTAGCATGCGTGTTAGTGGAACGAAGACTTCTCTGATGTATATATGGTCTTTGCTAGATTATAACAAGTAAATATTATGGGATGAATATAAATTTCAGATGATTTGAACCTACATGAACATGTTTACATAAGCATGTTTAATATTTGGCAGGTGTCAAAGCCAATTATTAAAGGTTATTTTACATGCATGTCACCAAAAGTCTAGAAAAAACGGACTCAAAGCAGCAACCTTCCTTGATGAATTTTCCAACTTCTTGCAACTTCAGAGCAGTTTTGCTAACAAATTCATGGTAATGGGTGATGTAAACATCCACTTTGATGATGAGAATAGCACAGAAAGGGACACTATTGTCAACCTCCTACAATCTCTCAATCTTTCACAACTTGTGAATGAACCAACTCACAATCGTGGGCATACTTTGGACTGGGTTATTGTACGTGAAACTGATGATATAATGAAGGATCTCAGAGTAGAGGACATCCAGATATCGGACCACTTTCCAGTTTTTTGCAAGCTGAATGCTACACACCCAGAACGGAAGATGACTTACAAGAACTGCAGAAACTTAAGAAAGATAAATCGTGAAGTGTTTATCATGGACATTCTAAACTCAGATTTATGCACCCAAACCCCAGACAACGTCACAGACTACATCAATCTTTACAACTCTGTCCTCTCAACATTATTCAACGTTCATGCCCCACTTCGTTCAAAGAAGATAGCCATTAAACCCCAATCTCCGTGGTACAATGACAGCATCAAAGATGAGAAGAAGATACGGCGTAAACTTGAAAAACAATGGAAGCGAACTGGACTGGAAGTCCATCGTCAAATGTATGTCAAACAAAGAAACAAAGTTAACCACATGATTCGCAAATCCAAGACAGAGTATATCAGCAACCAAGTCCTTGATGTGGAGACAGACGCAAGGAAACTTCATCGCCTTACAGCCAGTTTGTGCAACAAGTCGAGAGAATCATCTAGACCAGATGGACAGACAGCCAAGCAAGCTGCAACAGACATGTCAATCTTCTTCAAAGAAAAGATCGACAAGATACACAGCAGCCTGGCCGCTAATGGTACTCCAGACGACACCCCACCCACTGCTGACAAATGTGAACCTGAACATACCTGGTTGGATATTCACCCTTTTACACCTGACGAGGTTAAGAAGATCATAAAGACATTGCCAATTAAAAGCTGTGAACTCGACCCAATACCCACAACTCTTCTAATGGAATGTTTGGAAGCCCTTATCGAGCCAATAACGAACATCATCAATATTTCAATATCAACTGGATGTGTGCCACTCTCATTCAAAGAGGCTATTGTTCGACCTTCATTGAAAAAGCCTGGCTTAGACAAGAATCAACTGAAAAACTACAGGCCGGTCTCGAACCTCCCTTACCTATCAAAAGTTCTGGAAAAAGCTGTGTCATCCCGCCTATCTTCATATCTGAGCTCAAACAGTCTTTTAGAGAAACACCAATCTGCGTATCGGGCCTATCACAGCACGGAGACTGCTCTTCTAAAGGTCACAAATGACCTACACGTAGCAGCAGACGAGGGCCAGATTTCATCACTCATTCTCCTCGATCTCTCCGCGGCGTTCGATACTATCAGTCATCAAAGGTTAATAGCAAGACTGGAAAAAGATCTCGGAATCAAAGGAACAGTCCTAGCCTGGTTCACTTCATACCTTTCTAACAGATGTCAACGTGTTGTGGTTGAAGGAGAAACATCATCGTCAGATCTTCTTCAACGAGGTGTGCCTCAAGGATCAGTCTTGGGTCCTATACTATTCACCCTGTACACCCTACCGCTCAGTGATATTGCCTCAAAGCATAGGGTAAACCAGCACCAATATGCCGATGACAATCAGCTATATCTATCCACCCGCGTTGACAATATTACATCATGCCTTATCAAACTCGAATCCTGTTGCTCAGACATCAAACAATGGATGAAAGACAACTTCCTAAAACTGAACGAGGAAAAGACAGAATTCATTCTCATTGGTCCAAAATCAAAACTCGGCAAGCTTGAACAGCCGGTGTCCATCATGATAGGAGATGCTAATGTCACGCCTACATCTAAAGTCAAGAACCTTGGAGTCTGGCTGGACCAACATCTTGTAATGAAAGATCAAGTCTCACATATAACAAGAACAGCAAATCTACATCTGCGAAACATCAGTAAAATCAGGAACTACCTAAGCCAAATTGCAGCAACTAAATTAATCCTGTCACTTGTAATCTCACGAATAGACTATTGCAACTCTCTTTTGGCAAACATCTCTCAGCAGCAATTAAGACGTCTCCAGATTCTTCAGAACACCGCAGCCAGAATAGCAACCAAGACAAAGAAAATAGACCATATAACACCTGTACTCAAATCTCTTCATTGGCTTCCCATATCATCCAGAATAGACTACAAGCTCCTCCTTCTCGCCTACAAGTGTCTCCACAACCTTGCTCCAGTCTACCTGTCAGAACTGCTTCCTCCCTACCAGCCATCAAGATCACTTCGCTCACAGCATCAACTTCTCTTTTCAGTGCCTCGCATCCACTCAGCATCCTTTGGAAAACGATCCTTCTCACACTCTGCATCGACTAAATGGAACTCTCTGCCACCAAACATCAAATCCTGTCAAAACCTCACGACCTTCAAGACTCAACTGAAGACGCTGCTCTTCAAACAAAACTTTGACTAAATAACTAAACGTCACAGCTACACACATCTTGTCTGCGCACAGAGCACTCACTTGGGTGGATGTGGCGCATTATCAAATGCAATATATTATTATTATTATATTATTAAAAGTCACAAGTCTGTCAGACAAAGGTTTATATATAAGGTTTCGTATAATTATGAAACGATTCTAAAACACAGAACAAAAGATGCGCAAATGAGGAATGAATAACCATTTAAACGTTACTTAGGAACCAAAATACCTATCAACCATTTTCAAATTAAAGGGTGGCAAATAATGTTGAAACAAATACGAAACATCACTGAATCCGTAATGACATTAGGTGTTCAACATACTTGAAGAAGCATTTTTTGTCTGTATAAATGATACCTGAAAAACTAACAGTAATCATTGAGTACTGGTGTCTGGAATGCATTGATGAAACGGTGTGTATGAAAATGAAGAAACGTTACCTACAATGAGCTTCGCTATTCCTTTCCCAAATCGTTCTGTACCGAGACACAAGAAATCACGTCAAGTTCCTTTTCTCAAG
This sequence comes from Phorcus lineatus, assembly GCA_921293015.1. Classification (NCBI taxonomy): domain Eukaryota; kingdom Metazoa; phylum Mollusca; class Gastropoda; order Trochida; family Trochidae; genus Phorcus; species Phorcus lineatus. Next base: position 55,044,701 of record OV121081.1, read on the forward strand.
TGCAAGAAATATTGGCCATTCCTTCTTGTCTAATTCGCATAAACGGTTTTGTAAGCTGAAGCCTGTAACACGTTTGTCAGGAAGTTCCGGGCATTAAATGTTTCTCATTCAGTGCCATTATATTCAGCTTGAAGTGAACTTGCCTTCGTGACGCTTGCATCCATGCATTTCTGTAAAACTTTTATTTTCTATGCAATCATTCACTGTCTTTGTACTTGTCTTACACCTATTAACTCCAAGTTTGTCTAAGGAAATCGCTTCCATCAGAAAGTCGACATTATACCTGTGTTTCACCTCTACCATTGGTGTGAAACGTGTGTGTATTCAGCCACATTACAAGTTGAATGGACATTGTAATTCGTCCACCTTCACTGATCCAATGCCTTTTCTTAACCTGGATGACTTATCTGGACAAAAACGTGCCGTGTTGTTACTCGTTAAAACCGAGATTGGAAATTTATAAATTGGCGAAAGTGACTCGAGGGAGTTTGCTTTTAGATAATGTCGACCATGTATTGACCAAAAGATAAGGTTTTTCAAAAGGGGGTGTGGATTTATAAGTTAGGGTCAACAGAAGTATTAAGACTGCTATCAAAAGGCAACAACCCCGGCGCTCTACCCGCAACATACATTGCTCTCGGCTCTCCGACACGTGATTGAAGAAATGGACATGAACTTCAATTGGCTGTCAATTGTAACTAGATTAGAATCTCGACTTATAACTGAGTATCGCATGTGTATGTAAACGCCTGATGGTACCAGGCGCTTAAGGCCCCTCTATTGCAACGTCGTCAACCGTGTTGGGAGTAGACGTGAACCCTCCGATTGTTCTTCGTAGCTTCTTCTGTCAATTCGACAGAGTTTATGCTTCATTTGATTGTATTCTCGGTCAGTTGTTTACATACCAAGCTATATTGCAATAGTTAACAGCATTAAATGGACTGATCAAGCATGCATAATCTTACGTGACGAGTGTGTTAAACATAAAGTAAAATCATGCAGTATTCTGTCAGGTAATCATCTGTGCTGCTCAGTCAAAGGAAATCTGCAGAGGTGAGATCATCAGCCAGGTATTTTGATGGTTCACCTGTATGATTTATAGTTCCGTGTTTAAAGGCTAACAGCTTTCTTACATGTAATTGTGTACCGAAGTTGTATACAGCATTGCTCAAAGCTATTCTAAATTGCACCGCTCATGCATAAACATTTTATTTATACTTATGGAAAATACCATTGTTCAATCAACCTCTCATTGTTGCCATATATAAAGAATATTCAAAGAATTTAGAGATTCGAAAGCGAAATGTGTTTGATTAAAAACTATGCGTTATTAAAAGACATGCGAACGAATTATAAAAAATGTAAATAAGCTGATAAAGATTTTTTTTTTTACAGTACATTGCAATATCATGCTCGAATATATTCTCCTTAAATGTCCGTCGTATACCAAATCAAGTTTGATCTTTATGTCGCCTGATATTGGCACAATATTGCAGACACCAGGACCAGAGCACACACTTCAAAGTCTTCTAGTAATCGTATACAAACACGGTGGAGAGTTATGGCCCCTTGAGTTAGGACCGGTCCTCTATATGAGAACTACTGACAACAATTTAACACTAGTAATAAGTTGTACGATGACAGTGCCGGATACTGTTCCTGTTTCCGTTGATTGCATTGATGCCAGGTTACCATTGAGTTACAAGTGTTCGTACGTACTAGTTTCCTGACAACTAACAATTGTTGACACGGTTCTCCCAGCCATGTTACAAGGAGTACAGTGCAGTTCAAGTTCATGTATATCCTTTTCCAAATTCGGTGTTAAGACTCTCCTGGATATTGATATTGATATTGACATAACCTTGAAGGTGTCTCGACATTTATTTCATCCTCATAAAACCTGTGTGACACAAAACCATCTCCTGTTTTCTTTACACAAAGAGCATATCTAAAGCTAAGGTATTTTAATTAAAGCTTAAATTTTACTGAATTCTGACAACGATGAGAACATTAACTAATAAAAACGTCTTTTCTCCGGAATGTAACCTCTTTCCTTTTAAGTGATATCTGATATGAATATACGGGTTGGTTGATATATAAAAACAATATATACTAGTACTTTGTTTAGTATCTGCATACTGCAGTCGTCACTCGAAACTAAGCAGGTTAAAGATTATTATTTCAAAATCGGAGTCTTCGTGATATGATTATTACAGATTTTGTTAGCTTAATGCGAGATAGATTTCGCATTTGTATGTATTAGTGAAATATCAGTGACTTGCAACAGGGGGTATAAGACGAAGTAGCAATACATGTCTGATATTGATATTCGTTGTTTACATATCACATAACGTGAAACACTAACATTTGAAGCCTTCTTTATGACTTAAAGCGACCTCTACACACCTGGACAGACTCAATGCTGAGTGTCTGTGCCGTTTACCTGGTCGTCACGCCAGATTGACACCTGAATGTCACTGCCTCTTATCATAACTACACCCTGTTTACAGCCTCACACTCGTACACCGTCAGCATAGGGCTGTAAACAGTGTCATTACGGCAACGGCTTGTTATGGGAGCAACTATCTTGCACTCTCGAACTCAATGATAAAAGTTAACTTATGATCACGGCTTTAGCGGAGGTTAAATGGATTACCAGTCATGAGTAAGCGTTTGTAATGTGGGGAACCGTTGCTTATGAATAACCTTTGAAAACATGATGGTGATAACGATGTTAGACAAAACACTCTTTACTTACAGTTCGTCAGTTATTTCCTATCAATACATTTCAATCAAATATTATAAATTTCTAACATTTTGTTAGCGCTATGAGCATTCACCAAGTGAATGGAGTTTGGCGCATTATAAATGCACTTATATTATTATTATTATTTTAATATGGAAATGGCTGGACAGAATTATTATTATCAAAAATAACTAATAATAATAATATTGATCAGATTAGTGACGTTGTTTATAGAATACGATGTCAAAGATCATAGCATTTACTTATAGATACTTTTAAATTTTAAAACTTGAATTCCCAGTTTGTTCTGTTCCTGATATCACAAATATTTGGTCATCAATGTTACTACCCTTCAAATAATATCATTCTTTCCATGAGAAAAACTAAAACGCAAATGAGAGGATTAAAAACTTTGATCCTTGAGTGATTTAGCATTGATGTAAAACAACACATTTATAGAAATAAACTTATTGTCGTTGTGAATGCGTCCTGGCCTGCGTCCGAGATATGTGTACACAATCATTTATTGCAAAAATGCATAAAGAACTATCACCACATTCTATTACGTCACAAACTGTATCAAAATTAATGGTCAAATTATGAATCAACTGCGTTTGCGAAGTCTTTTTTAACTTTAATGACATTATTTTGATGTCAGGTTGTTGACGTCAGGGCATTATCATAACATCGAACTTTACGACGTTAAAGCATTATAAAGTTGTCGTGTTTATGTTGTCAGGGCTTTGTTGACTATTAAGAGGATGATGTCAAACGTGATATAAAGGTTTATGCAACTGTTAGTGTCAAACAAACAAAATATTATATATACGGATGAGACTGGGTAACTCTTCGGAAGGATCAGAGGGTAAGGGCTACCCTTCGCACTTTTGCAGTACCTGGGCGTTTGTTCCAGTTACCTGTAGATTACCAGCGCTTGTTCTATTAACTTACCAGTGTCTATCGGTCACAGATGATCGATGATGTGTTATGCGAGCGATACTTTACTCTCAATTATCGGTTTTGCTCAGATTGAAAGCTAACGTACTTGATCAAACTACTACTTAACAGTCTTGGTAACGCAGACATTTCCTTAAAGGGTCTTGTCGACTGACGACTACGATGGAATGTTAACAATGGACGGAGGGTTCATTTTGGAATACAACTTACTGCTTACAACTTAAAAAATGATAATTTATGTGGCAGAGTGACATAAAGCATTCCTACTGGCTTAGTCCAGAGGAACATCTCTGTGGCTGAATCAGTAAAGTGTCGTACTCTCACCCGGATAATCAGGGTTCGTATCCCACAAAAGTAATCTCACATTTTCACCATTTATACCCTATTATCGTGTGATTCTGACTAGAATACAAAGTGTTATTGCATGATATTTTATATGACATTGGTAACCAACCGGACCCGAGAGATAAATCAAAACAAAGTGAAAAAGGTCGCACAAAAGCAAATGAATTAGAGTTATACAAGGACTTTACTGAAATAACATTTGATTTCTGTGTAGGACGATTTGGCTCAGGGTCATGTATGTTTATTATGTATGATTTGTATGTTTCACTTCATCTTCTTAAACACCAAATATACCCTTGGAACTCTTACAACCACCCAGTAATGATTATTTAAATTCCAGATTATTAAATACCAGAAAAGAAAATACACAATTAGGCTACTAATTTGTTTCTAAAGTACAAGATGTTGCTAAATAAAAGCAATCGACTCCAGTTTATTCTATACCTTTTCAAATAGCATTTTAAGAGATATATATCTTATACAAGCATATATTAATCATATTTGATCTAACGCTGCGATTTATTATCTTTTTTATTTGAAGACGGCACACTTTTATAAGATCCTTAGTTCAACAGTGACAATGTACAAGATAGCAGAACTGTTACATGTATATGTTTCAATGTGTGGGTTTACATGACGTCTTTACTTGACAAGAACACTGTTATTTGTTTCAATGTGTAGATTTACGTGACGTCTTTACTTGACAAGAACACTGTGATTTGTTTCAAGGTTTAGGTTTACATGACGTCTTTACTTGACAAGAACACTGTTATTTGTTTCAATGTGTAGGTTTACATGACGTCTTTACTTGACAAGAACACTGTTATTTGTTTCAATGTGTAGGTTTACATGACGTCTTTACTTGACAAGAACACTGTGATTTGTTTCAATGTGTAGGTTTACATGACGTCTATACTTGACAAGAACACTGTTACTGTTCCAATGTGTAGGTTTACAAGACATCTTTACTTGACAACAACACTGTTACTGTTCCAATGTGTAGGTTTACGTGACGGCTTTACTTGGCAATAACACTGTTACTGTTCCAATGTGTAGGTTTACATGAAGTCTTTACTTGACAACAACACTGTTATATGTTTTAATGTGTAGGTTTACGTGACGACTTTACTTGACAAGAACACAGTTATCTGTTTCAAGGTGTAGGTTTACATGACGTCTTTACTTGACAAGAACACTGTTATCTGTTTCAAGGTTTAGGTTTACATGACGTCTTTACTTGACAAGAACACTGTAATTGTTTCAATGTGTAGGTTTACATGACGTCTTTACTTGACAAGAACACTGTTATCTGTTTTAAGGTTTAGGTTTACATGACGTCTTTACTTGACAAGAACACTGTAATTGTTTCAATGTGTAGGTTTACATGACGTCTTTACTTGACAAGAACACAGTTATCTGTTTCAATGTGTAGGTTTACATGACGTCTTTACTTGACAAGAACACTGTTACTGTTCCAATGTGTAGGTTTACATGACGTCTATACTTGACAAGAACACTGTTACTGTTCCAATGTGTAGGGTTACATGACGTCTATACTTGACAAGAACACTGTTACTGTTCCAATGTGTAGGTTTACATGACGTCTTTACTTGACAAGAACACTGGAATTGTTTCAAGGTGTAGGTTTACATGACGTCTATACTTGACAAGTACACTGTTACTGTTCCAATGTGTAGGTTTACATGACGTCTATACTTGACAAGAACACTGTTACTGTTCCAATGTGTAGGTTTACATGACGTCTTTACTTGACAAGAACACTGTAATTGTTTCAAGGTGTAGGTTTACATGACGTCTTTACTTGACAAGAACACTGTAATTGTTTCAAGGTGTAGGTTTACATGACGTCTTTACTTGACAAGAACACTGTTATTTGTTTCAATGTGTAGGTTTACGTGACGTCTTTACTTGACAAGAACACTGTTACTGTTCCAATGTGTAGGTTTACATGACGTCTTTACTTGACAAGAACACATTTATCTGTTTCAATGTGTAGGTTTACATGACGTCTTTACTTGACAAGAACACAGTTATCTGTTTCAATGTGTAGGTTTACGTGACGTCTTTACTTGACAAGAACACAGTTATCTGTTTCAATGTGTAGGTTTACGTGACTTAACTTGTCAAGAACAGTGTGATTTGTTTAAATGTGTAGGTTTATAACACGACTTAACTTGACAAGAACAGTGTGATTTGTTTCAAGGGAAACTTCCGGGCCTACCCCAACAAGAATAAAAGAAGATAATTCCAGAATGTTTTCATAAGAGTGACAAAGAACATGATTTTTTTAATTACCTTGATACAAAACTCTAAAGGAAAAGTCAATTTATTTTATTATCCACACAATGTGATTTCATAGATACTGAAATCCTTGTAAAGATATTATTAAAGAGTTCTTATTGTATTTCATCAATAAAGTTATTATATTTCACACAATGTTCACATCAGGCATTCTTTTGCGGTATATGATACAAAAATAGCAAACTGTCATTAAATATGTACATATTACATACATTCAAAATTGACATATATCTGAAAGCAATCCTTTTTTGTCATAATGACAATAATAGCTCGTTCAATATCGACAATCATGAAAAGTCATGTGATCCTTTTCGGTTGAACTAAGACATACATTGTAGACTACTGATCTCGGTCAAAAAATATTTTGTTTGGACGGACTGAGAAATCCTAAGTGTTTTGAATATAAAATTATAATCTATCAATATAACAACGAAATATCACGAACAAACATTAATAAACACTCAAATTACATGACAAGGTTAAATACCTTGATAGTCAAAATACTCTGTGTGAGTGACATACATGCTTCTTGTGAACTATTGATGTTTAATACGGTAATATATTAACTTTACAATCAACATCAACTGTCCAAAACCCAATAAAAAGCAATCAAAATCATGTTCAGTTTATAAATGCAAAAATTGACGAAAAAATATAACAGTCTCTCAAAGTTACCCTGTATGAAATATACTATCGCTTTATAGAACAAACTTCAAAAATTACTTCAGAGACTAAATGAATTAAATTTGATTATCAAACATAAAAAAGTCTTATATAGAAAAGTATCTTAATAAATATTTTGATAATAGTTGAGGCTTTATTGGTCTCCATTTCTGGATTCTTGGAGCTCTGTTGAGAAGACGTCCTGGAAGGCTGGATTCGTCTCCAGAATCTTCGTAATCTGGTCCCTGTACCCAGCTGCAACAGGAGGGGGGTAATATGTAGCGTAATGCTGACAATAACACGTATAATCAGAATTATATGTGTGATTGATCAGTATGAGCGTGGTTATACCGTGGCAACTCGTAAGTAAACCTTGATAAGGATAAAGTTATTATTTTGGGATTGGATATTATCATATTTCTATGTGTGATTGGTCAGTATCGGTATCAGTAAGAGTTCCTATAACATTAATTTAAAGAAACTTATCTACCACTGAAAACTTTTATACCTATTACAAATTGTCATATATGACACTTTCGTCTGAACTTCCTTGAGCACTAACTTCTAATGCCGCTCAAAAAACTCAAAATGTCTGCAGTGTTGTAGAACGTTATTTTCGTCATACAGGTTATAGTATTATCAGCATAATTAATCAAGCACTTGATATCTGAGTTAGAATATAAGAACCTACACTGACACATCTCATCTATATCAATAAAGAAGGTTTAATCTGTAAGAGGTCACTTAATAGGATGTGGTCACTGAATTGAAGAGTTCATAAAATCTCCAAAAAGACCTACCTTTCCAGAAAGACATGAGCGCCTTGGCAAAGGGTCTGTGTACTGGGTCCTTGTTGCCGTGACGACGTGAGATGGACTTCAGGACCTCCAGCAAACGGTTTGAAGAATCCCCATCTGTAACAGAATCCAATTTCGCAATTTCTATAAAATTTGTTTAAAAACAGGCTTACTCAATCACATGCTACATGTACATAATGGTTCAATAGCGGATTCATTCCAAATGTACAATTAAAACATTTCCATTGGTATTGAAGGTTAATTTCACCGACAGTATATGAAAGCAGATGAGCCTTTACCTATGTGTTGGCACTTGGCAATGGCGTTGCAGCCGTATATCTGGATCTCCTGATTTTCGGAGAATCTCGTCATGGCCGTGAAGATGAGGTCGTGAATAATTTGGGATGAGGAGGTGTTTGTTGCCGTTTCTGAAAATAATGTTGGAAGTCTTATTTATGTACAATGCATAATGCATCACAAAAAACAACGTACTTATGACACATCTACAGATCTCATTGGTGTTGAGGAATCAAGGCTTATTGTTCTGAATGTCACCATTAGACTCACGGTACACATCACACGCAAATGGAATTCCCCTTTATGGCTTTCAATTCGGGACCTTCTTTAAAACCGTGTGTTCTTTGTGTGCTACAATGTTATATTCATTTAGAAAGAGATGAACCAACACGGAAGTTTGACGAAACGAATCTTTAAATTGACTCGAAGCCATCATCAAAGAAGACTTCTTATTCAAAAGAGATAGCTTGTGTTCAAGAATCGTTTTGATTATTCCAGGGAAGGTTATAGTTTTTAACAACGAACAAATAGAACAGGAAATACAAATGGAGTTGTTCCCCTTGATGCTACTGACTGGTACTCTATTACAAACAACTTATTACAAATGCACGTAAACCATTTGTGTCTTTCGGCACATTGTGTGACGAACCGAATTCAGACTGCAAAAAATTAATAATAATATCGGTATAATATATGTTTGTCGACGAACCTAGTGAGATGAGGTTGGTGATGGCCATGAGAGCAACAGCAAACAGACGGTGATCCTCCGCATGCTGACCTAAAGCTGTGGAGATGATGTTGACTGCGTCCACAGTGATCTCGTTGGACATCAGAATTACTAGCGGAACCAAAAAATAAAATCATTGTTTAATCACCTATGTTTTTCTATATCGAGCCTTGTAGGTCAGAATTGCTGGATATATTATTTTAAACGGATGTAGACTTGTGAACAATCTATTTAGATCAAGTTTATGAAACGTTGATAAAAACATTCTTCTTTTTCTAATTCTAAACACAAATATTCAAATCTTGAAATAAGTATGAAATGTAAAACTTGAATTAACCTTATTGTTTTGAAATAAATTCTATATAAATACTCAGATAAACTCTGCGATAAGACAATCTTGAATCTAAAATCCAAAATAGTATAAAAAAACAAACTTTCCTGATCGGATCGTTATATCAATTTTGAAAGTTCGTTAATGCGAATGATTTTGATTATGTCATAAGCAATGTCATGAAACTTCGGCTATAAAAGCACAACATTTATATGGTTTGCAATACTTACAGATGCTGTGTTTTAAGAATAACGATGATTATGTAAATATTTGCTAGTAATTGCTAGCTGCAAGTCACTGTAGCGGAAACTAACCGTAATTTGACTGAGAATGAGTTGATATGGCATGTTAATTAGAACCTGGCGGATATCCTGACTACGAGTCAGGGTTACTTGTGCGTTCAGAAATTTTACTCACGATTTTTTTCACAAATACAGGCCAAAGCTCCACATCCCACTATCTGAAGATCCTTGTTGTCTGTAAACGCTTTCATAGAGGAGAGCACACTCCTTACAGCGTTACCCGGCATCTCGTGTCGCTCATCTAGAAACATTGAAAGGCATTGTGATGTCAAATATAACTGTTCGTCACTATATTTAATCAACTTTGCAGGAAACATTCCCATTAATCTAACCTTTTGTAATGACATCGAGTTAGGAAACCGTAGATATTTTTTAAAAGAGTGCGTCTCGTATAGCCTTAGGTCTGATCAGAAAAATGTGATTTGACATTCTGCATATCTACATCATCAAACGTAATAACTTTCTACTCCGAATTGACAATTTGACAACCCGGCGCTTTCAGAGGATAGGCAAAGCATCGACACTCTGTTTGGTGGTTTATTAACTTGAATGTATTGTCTTTATGAAAATGGGGATCGAAGTCGGATACAAAACCGGGATATATTATCTATATTAACAAATAGCCATAACATAGAGTAATGATCATCCTGTTCACGTCTATGAGCCGATGACTGCCTTGATTAACAGTAAACCAGCAGCGAATTAGCAATATAGAAGTGCATGTATGAAACATCCTCAATCAGTCTGGTGCCTATGTCATCATCTAGTAACATAAATGTGAAAAGATCTTGTGAAACTCACCGAGTGCTAGCATGGCAATCATCTTGCAAGCACACTGCAATATCTCCGGGTAGGCTCCGTATCTGTCCATCGTCTCTAGAATCACCTCCAAACGTCTCTCCGCGATAAACACGTGCATCCCGCAATCTACAACACGTGGAGTAAGAAGATAAAGCGTCATGTGGATTTAATAATCTGCTGAAAATGTTCTCTTTTACAGAGAAAATTACTGTCTGAGCAATAATTCCAAGCATGAGCATACGTATCCAAACGTATTACGTACAGGATATACCATGGTTAAACTTAAGAATATTGACAATAGATCTAATTTTAAGAAAGAAAACCTTGATTTTTTTCCTCCGAAAGGGTACATTCATGTAAATGAATAAACATGTCATTATTTTTTTGTTTCTTTTTTAAAAACTACAGCATGCAGTTGAGTCTGACATATATAGTCCTTCAAGAAAAGATGCAGATTAAGCGTAACTGACATGGACGAGTTTGGCAAAGTGTTATTCCTTCTGTAAGCTCAGTTACTTGTCCTCACCTGTTTTGAGGATGTTCTCAAGGGTTAGACAGACGAAGAGGACCAGGTCGGCATCCAGGTCAGGTTGAGACAACATACCGGTCACTGTACTGTCCAGTAGCTCTATGTCTTCTATACTGAGGTCTGTGGACAGATCAGGTAGGGTTAACGTGACGAGTCACATGATACATAGATACAATAAATAAACATTCAGGCATGAGAGTTACCGATCAGGGCCCCGTTCCTCAAAACGATCGAAACCTTACAATAACTATTATAGACACTATTTCATTTAGAAAGTTAAGATAGGTAAATTTAATATAACTGAATATATGTCTGAAATAGTACATATTCCTGTACCTTTTCGGGTCGTGACCCTGGCGGGTTTCGAACTCACACTCACAGAGCCTTCGGCGACCGTTCACAAACTTGTGTACACGGTCTCGGGTTACTATAAGTAACTGGTGGATTTTTTTCTCACTCGTCACTAATTTTCATTTTATAATTGGTTGGTGAATTCTTATTAGAGTTAATGAACATCCGTAATTCAACAAATAAAGTGCATCTACTAAAAGTGTATTTCAGTGTACATCATTGAATTTTGAATATAACAGTTAGTACATACTTCTGATTCCCGACAACCCGCAGAAAACCATAGCAGCAAACACTTTCACTTCCGGGTTATTGCCCATACTAGTTGTGATGTTCACGATTGTCTTCAAGCCTCGCTCATCCATAATCAGTCGACATACTTCATCTGGAAGGGCATGCGAATATACTAGAAAGTGCTGAGTACTCATAAACTTATAAAAAGCTTTATATACATATTAGAGACAAAAACATGCTAAGACAACAACGTACTTTTGACGTTCAAAAATAAAATATTAATGGGACAGAATTTTTTATTATGGTTTGGTCCCTTTTATGTATTTTGTAAACAAAACCATCCCTTCTTTTTACAAGTACTAGGATGCGTGATTGAGATCAAAACATGCCTTACCAAGCACAATGATGTTGCCGAGAGTCTTCAAGGACGACAAAACGATATTTGGACGAGACCGGAAGTTGGTCAGACAGTTCAGCAGAGCCAGGACGCCGCCATTATTGTTCACTCTGATCTTGTTGTCTTTACCTATATGTGTAGATGTTGCACACGATTAATGAATAGTCAAATATCAACTAATACGACACATGTTTGAACTAGCGTCATATATATTGTCTTACGCAGTTTCGAAGCTTTCATTCTACCATCTATATTGGTTAGAAAAAGCGTTAGAAAGATATATCACTTATAGGCCCAATCCATATATTATGACGTCCATATCTCTCTAACGCTATTTCTAAGCGATAATCCCTGTGGTTGACAGACTTTATCTATAATTCATTTTGCAGGCTCATCTGTCAAAAGAATACTTACAGTCAGCAGTGATGTTCATGAGTGCCATACAGCCATACTCCTGAATGTCCTCACACGTATCCAGAGTCAACATGGCGCCAATCACTGCGCGTGATGCTCCATCTTCCTCCACCTGACGTCGAAGCTCTCCTGTTTATGAATAATAATTTGGAATTACATTGTTTTTGGCACATTTACATAAAACATTAAAGCTAATGGATAAATTTCCAAATTCTAATATAGAAATAGCGGGTTTTGGAAGTAACACATTTGCTACGCAAGGGTTGACTCAAATTTTAGTGCATCGCCCACATCGGTGAATGGTAATAAGGTCCAGTAGATTCATGATTGCACTTTCAAGCTATGGTGCAGTGCGCTGAAAAGCTAGCAAAAAAAAGGTTTAGAATATCCAGTAATTAAGACTAGCGCGTTAATTCCTAAGGTGGCAGTTATTGAAGTGAAGGCATTGTAAAAATTGGACGATAGATATTTACCCTTAACAGCAAGATTGCCCAATATTTTGCAGCCATGCTCCTGTATATTTATATCTTCTTGATGCAGCGTCATAGCGTCAACAACAGTTTTGATACCGCCACACTTCAATATGCATCTTTGCATCTCATCTGAAAAATAACCCCAACTGTCATATCGTCGGCATTTTTTATTTTACACGTCTACATGAAACACATAAGGTTTTTGAATAAGTCATTTCATATTTTCATTCAATTCATTATGTGAATAAAAGCTATCAAAATTTAAACCCCTAGATTTCGTTTTTTAAGGTTTACATTAATGACATGAAAAAGTCAAGCCACTGATCTAACTCACCCCCACCACGTGTCAGCTGACTAATAGAAAAGATCACGTGACCAAGAAGCTCGACACAATCCGGGAACTCGGCAGCAACGCTCTGCAAGATAGCCAGAATCTGCTCTGTGCAGACGCTTTGTAGCGTAGTATCTGAAACAGTGTCAGGATTTCAAAGGTCAATAGATTTGCTACCAATTGCTAAATTGTGATTTATAGTATTTATTTCAGATATATGTCATGAAATGTGACCTAACATTATTACACGATTTATAAGTCGGTTTAGGTACTACTCAAATCTTTTTTAACCTCAAATTTGACGTCATCTAAAGTCGATCTAAAGGTAGGGGACTAGGGGAGAATGCGTACCAAGAGAGGCGAGGTTGCTGATGGTTCTGACCCCGTATTCCTGTAGCCCCTGTTCTCGCGGGTGTCTCTGCAGACTGTCTTGAAGGATCTCCAATCCGTCCTGAACCTGGAGCTCTTCACATGTGTCCGCTGTTGGTCACAAGGAGGAATGGGGTTAATAGTTTTTTTGGTTAACCGAAACTCTTAAATATACCGGTAAACCCTTACGCCTAGCGGAGAATGGAATAAGATTGGTGCACTATGTTATTACATGATTTATTGTGTTTTGTTTACATATCCTTGCTAGCCCCTGGCTATTAAGACACTGTTGCATTATATGACAAATATGTTACTGAGATGGATTTCCAATATTTCACGGTAAAATACACTTCATGTCACCTTCAGTATAGTAATGAATGATATTTAGCAAGTTTTCAGCTTATCACTAGCACATCATATGATAAAGTTTAATTATAATCAAGTCACTTACCCATATTGGTTAGACAGGCCAGTGCCCATGCACCACACTCCAGAATGGACACATTATCGGGTGAGGTCGCCATAGCAAGTAGTACAGACTTGGTGGCCCCCGCTTGAGCAACGTCCAGACATGTGTCGTCTGAAAGGTTCAACCAACTGTTCATGAAATCGTTCCACCAAGGACAACGATTAGTCATGTTTGTGTATTTTCGTTAAAGAGAAGAGATAAACATGTCATAACATAATGATATATTTTAATAACGGTTGTATTTATATCTAAATAAAGCTAAAATATCATTTACGACTTTTACTGATAAAGGCGTGATAAGATACGTGTCATATTTTGTGTATTCGGTTAACAGAGGGGTCATTTCGAAACGTACCAAAAACAGCAAAACTGCCCAAAGCCCGACACCCGTTTTCGAGGATATCTTCATCGTTAGAGAACTTGTTCATCATGTCAATGACCGTGTGTACACCCCCGACCAGCATGATCTGTTTTGCTGTTTCCTCTGAAAGGAACAACCGTCACGGTTCAACAAACATGAACTCACACTCACAATTCAAGATGCTTAAGGATGTTCGCTCCTCAGTCACAGCGACAAAACTCAAATAACCTTAAATCATAATGTTCTTATATAATAACCCAAAATGAAGCGGCAATTTCTCAATTTTGATGATTTCTTCTTAAGTATTCATCAAAATTAAGAAACGTAGTGTTTTTCATTTTGAAATAATTCACAATTTTGCTGACTCAGCAATTTTAATTGTAACTATCATTTGAGCAAGTTCTATTGTCTGTTTTTCTTAGAAAGTAGATGTTGTTGAAAGAATATGATTTGTATGTATTCGTTCAGGTATAACTTTTAGATAATGAGTGGGAGAAAGCATGTTTTTAGTAAAAAAATAGCTTAAATATTGATAATTTAATTGAAATGTTTGAATACATTTTGTACCGTAGCGGCTAAAAACCCACAGTAGCATGTATATTTTATACTTTTTTCTGGAAGAAAATAATCTTAACTCAAACATGTTTTCATATTAAAAAAAGTTTAATACAGGAACTAATTTAAAATCAAGATTTTTCAAAAAAGGTCATCATTTCCCCATTGACTCCCATGTTAAATCTCTGACTGACATAGGGATCTTTGTCTTAATATATCTCGAAAAAACCAACACTAACCCCCATTTTTTTGGGTTGATATTTCAAGCAAATACACTAAACTTTTGAAAAAAAAAAGTTAAAAAAAAAGTTTAATACTTTAAATTTGAGGAGCGGACATCCTTAATATTATGATGATAACATAGATTAACCAAAGTCACAGTTCAACATGGATTTGAGGATTTATCATTTTCATAATGTTGTAAAATGAGTCAATGTACGGCGCTTTTTTATGTCATTTTCCCCCAAAACAACATGGCGGATCGTAGCCGATAGGTTAGCCTCTTTAATGAAACCGTTTTCTAATTGCAACAAACCTTACTTATTGTTACAAGTTTTTCTTTATAACAGTCAATGCTGGATGATATCTTATTTATTTCAGATGAAAAAAAGTTTAGCACATTTTCATGAATATGAACAGGATATAATTATGTATTGTTATGTCTACAAGAAGTAATAACCGGATGTTCGTTGAACTGTAAATCATTAATCAACTGCATGTCGTTAGCTCCGTACAGCTGAAGGAAGTGCTTGGAGCTCCGATGTAAGTTCAACCAATCGAGAGAGGTCATGTGACAATATTATCTGGAAGATCGTCTCCCACCTGTCTTTGATAGACTGCCCTTGGGTAATGTGGAAGTTATGTCAAGGTCTGCAGATATAGGTTAAATATTTAGACAATTGCGTTTCCTGTCCTTATCCGAATTTTAGACCGGAACAGGTTGGTTGTTGACACACCTTGATGGCAATTTTATAAACTGTATTCAAATCACCGACCCAATCATTGATTATGGGTTTGATAAGTGTAATTAAATAACTTTTAAAGTAGGGAACTTGTGAAGTCAATAGGATAAGTATAGATGAAAATAAGAACAGGCTTTTAAATGATATTAGGTTATCAATGAAGATTTTAAATTCAACACCAATGTGAAGAATAGTTTTCTTAATTTCTTAAATTTGGAAACTATGAATAGGTTCAACAGAACCCTCACAAAAATTACTGTTGTATCATCTTGTTTCAAATAATTGACGCCATAACTGCTAAGTGGTCTTTGTAAGAGTAAAACGTTGAATACTGAGTGCTAGCAAAAATTTTGTAGGAAATTCAAATCACTTCTAAATTACACCCTGTACCTATCATGGATCTTACAGATAATTAACATAGAAGAAAATTCCGTGATGGATGAATAAACACTAGGCGAACTAGAATGACACGGTGTCTCACCTGTTGTGATGAGGTTGCCTAGGTTGAAGAGACACTGTTTGACGATGGCTGGGTCGTCTCCATGTTGAGACATGGCACTCAGAACCCGGGAGTGACAGTCCTGTTCAAGAAGCTGGACAGCTAGCTCTTCTGATGATTAAATAAAGGTTTCGGAAAGTTTCAGAAACTGCTTACTTCAGCAAAAAAGTTGTTTTGGGATATCGGGGGTTTACACTTAAATTCAAATGTAAATGAACATGTATATATTATAAACTTAGAATCTTGTTCTTAATGTTAATGTGGATACATTGAGTAGTGAACATAGGATACAAAAGACCTGAGAAATATTCAGATGAACTTATCAAAAGCTATGGATAAGTGTATTTATAATACCAATACATGAGAAAAGCAGTATCAAAATAAATTTGCAAATGTTTATATCTACGCTGAAAAAGTAAAAACAATTTGTGAGTAAAATCATATGATTTAAACATATATATGACAACTAATGCACCCAGGATTTTGATAATTCATAAATTTATTAGTATGTCAAACAACGGAACCATTTCAAGGATTTGATGGATTTATCTACAGTTATATATCCATTCCAATGAATGAGACTTTAAGGTGTAAGTGACACGCCATCACCAAACAAACTCATCATCAAACGTCACATTTCTTCCAATAAAGAGCTAGTTGATCTATAGAACATGTCATTCCCAGCTTCTTAATGCTACAGCTCACAAGTACTGACCATTTGAGGAGAGGAAGCCGATGACGTTTAGGATGATTTTGATGAGCGGAACTCTCTCCGAGTAATACTTCATACAGTTCATTATGGCTGGGATTCCACCACTTTCCTTTATAATGAAGCAGTTGGCTTCTGAAATATGCAAATGAATTTCCATATATGACTTTAAATATAAAAACAATCAGCATCCTAAAAGAGCAGCGACAGGATTCTCGTCCTTGCAAGACAATAATGATACACAGAAGCCAGATTGCATTCAATAATTTTTCAAAATGAATGACTGCTATTGAAATACAACTTTTTAATTCTCAGAATAGGCGACATTTCGTTGATTGTATATACATAACATTATTACTGTAATAATAAATAATGGTATGTTCATTTAACTTTGGTATTCTTACATCCTCACGACAAGAAGTCATTGAAAAGCAAAAAATATGAATGTACTAACCGGAAATTGATGCCATCTCTAGAAAGGATGCGCACGCGTTGTACTGTAGCTCCTCCTGGTCGCTGAAAGTGTTCATTGCGTTGACGACACATTTGACTGCGTCTTGTTTAGATAGCAGGACATGTAGTGTCTCTGTCAAGGGAGATAAGGCAATTGACATAATTCACAACGAAATACCTAAAATGGTTAGCACAGTGCACAAGATTTATAAAGCCGGTCTCTTGCAAATCCTATCTTACAGTCTCCGTCTTGAAAACCATTTCTTAAGTTGAGATGAAGTATTAAGTTAAATATTGACCCACACTTTAAATATCCAACTTAAATTAGTACAAAAGGCGAACTTAACCAATAGTTGTAACATTCTGTATCGATTCTCTTATAACCACAGTATTATAAGGCTATGTCCAATTTAGTGGGCCACTGAAACCTCTGCATCTTGATGATTGGATTTTGGATGGTTTTTCTAATCACGAATTTCTAAAATTTCAAAGTATCAACATAATACCTTACCCATGCTAGCGTACATCCCGAGGTTTTTACAACCTCGTAGTTGATTGGCGTAGTCCTCCGAGTCTTCGCGCATCGTCCTCACGCATGTCCGGATAGAGATCTTCCTGTCTAATGTGACCTTATCTGAGGATGGAATATAAATCGGTTATCAACAAATTTATCATTTGCTTTTTAAGGCAAATCAATCCGAATCAGTTTGGAATCTTCAATTTTCAATTTCGAAAACGAAGACATAAATATCACGAACTTTGTAAATCAGGTAGAAACAACTTTTAAGCAGAATCAGGAAACTTGGCAGCTGAGACCCTTAATTGCTCAGACGAGAGAACAGTTCATCGAAGACTGAATAACTGTAACATGACCGAGACTATTCTTTTGAAATATTAAAACTATGACATTGGTGAATATGTAAACCACAAATTAAAAATCTAAGATCAGCTTATAAAGAACTGTTCGTTGAAATATTTGTAATTTGTATTTCTACAACAACATAAGCGAGTATGCAAAGCGCCATCTCAATGGTCAAACGGCTATATGATATTCTACTGACCTGTCCGTTTAGGACTACTCAAGATGTCTGTATCCATCTCCTTGATGACTGTTAACTGACCACTGGACATCTTGTCTTCATCTGGAGCATACAGTTACAGGTCTTT
The DNA here is from genome assembly GCA_921293015.1 of Phorcus lineatus. Lineage (NCBI taxonomy): Eukaryota > Metazoa > Mollusca > Gastropoda > Trochida > Trochidae > Phorcus > Phorcus lineatus. The sequence goes on from OV121081.1 coordinate 55,063,259, forward strand.
TATATCGTACTAGAATCATATAAAATTGGATATATTTACACAAGAACCTCAGGCGGCTATCATGACATAGTTTTATGGTTCTGTCAGCCTGAGGCCACTCCGCTGTAGTTATTAACTATATGTCTGCATAGGTTATGAGATGAAGTAACGGTAAAATGAAGTAAGGTTTTAGAAGTACATATGCATTGCATGTATATTTAACTTTCAAAAGTAATCTCTTATAAGATATGCACACTTTTCATTGAAAGAAAACTTGTTTTTGTTTGTTTTAAATTATTGAAGACTCGTTAATGATTTTGTCTCTTGAGGCACAGCTATTTTCTATCTTAAAATTATAAAAACACCTCACTGTTTATCCAGGCAATTATAAACTTGAAGTGGTGAAATGCCTTGATTAAAATTAATACAAATTTTGAATAATATCTTGCCCAAATGGATCAAAAGATGTTAATGAGTCGTTCACCTCGCTGCACATCACCAACGACGTAGAGTATACAAGAGCCATTTGGAATAATTCCCCGTAATTGGGAACGGACTAACCTTGTTACACTAGTGTAGAAACGCTTCTTATGACATTGCGATGTTTACAATTTTTTACTTAACGTACCTGGTGTCGAGATATCTGGATTAGCCCGGTCTTGTGCGGCCTCGTCTCTGAGAGGACTTATACTTGTACCTTTAGCTTTCTCGTACATCTTGTCTTGTGTATCTGAAAGATAAGGAGGGCTTGCTTCACATACACTGGACAGAACAACCCACTTATAAGCAGGCTGGCAAAACCATATTCATATTCAATTTCTTCTCGACATCCATAAAGTCTTCAAAGGGAAAATTTCTGTATATACACAACGGTAGTAAATATACAAAGATAATACAAACGCTGTAGCACGTCTTTAGTGAAATACATGTAGGGTGTTCTCACACAAAAAGAAACAAATGTTCCAAATTACAAGCCAACCTTCTTTTATCAATTATCAACGAATAATCCAATTAAGTTACGCGAATCCATTTCCCGAACTTGAATGATTTCCAGGTGTTCACAGAAAAATGGCCGCATGCATGGTTTTGCCTTTGATATGTGACACTTCATTCTAAGACTATGGATAATCGAGTTGGTTAATTAAATGTTTTACCTTCTGAATAAAATGCATTTTGAATAAACTAATATTTAATGGGGGAAATATTATATATGAGAAATGTGCTATCAATGAGTCCCTATAAACGCAGGTGATAAGAGAATGAGGTATTTCACACATATCATGTTGTAGCTGAAACAATTATCTACCAATTGATATCATTTTTAGGCGTTTTTGAAAAATTGTTGTATTAGAAACACTAACATACTCAAAGGCCCTTTAAAAGATTGTGGCTGATATTTGATATTTATCGAATATATTTCCTGATTACCATACATTAGCGTCAATAATACCGATCTATGACCATATGACCATAACTGTTAGGAAATGTGTCAGCGGCAGTTACCTAACCTAAAAACTAGATACTCATGATAACTATTATTTATGCATATAAATGACCAATCAAAAACCGATTCCCATACAGATAACACTAAGGTTGTCACAGCATTACTCTCACACTGAACAGATTACTATTTACTATTGTCATTAAGACTAGGACGTGTCACCACAGAGTATATGCACAACACTTCACCGTTAGATGTCTTCGATGTGGTTTTATTTGTTCTTTTCTGGCGATCGTAAACAATGACAAACCTGTTGGGTTTTTAAAACACATACATTTTCGACAATTCAAAAATTCAAAACTTTAACGACCTAAATGTAGAGCTTTGTATGCTAATGAAAACGATAGAAGAATCATGAAGTTCATTGAAATTACGCTCAATGTTCGTCTGTAGGTCAAGTAATATACGCAATGTAACATAGAATGATAGATTTACACCTAGATGCGAGATAAACTGCCCTAAATGACCTGGGGCACATCATAATAAAGTCGGCGGGTGTTTGATCTAAATTATGAAGCAGAACCGATATATTATCAAATAACTGGGGCAAAGTCCGATATCCCTTGCAGAGTATAATAACGTCCGCATTCACTGCTTCAGTTCAGGTGGAGTATCAAGAACACAACACAATGCTGCTCTGAAAATGTTTTTGACATAAAAGCTTAAGGTGGTTTGGGACGCTGCTTTAAGATTGTCGTTCAGCAAATACAAACGTCTTTAAAATTGAAAGCAGACTTCATATATGTGTGGTCTTCGAATTTGTATAGTTATACAGTCTATAAATCTATTTATGATGTCAGTTGGCTCAGTGAATAGCCAAAGGTTTCTCAGTGTGCATTCGGGTTTATAGCTTTATTATCTAAATCTTAAATGATGAAATAAGTGATAATACATTATTTGTAGTAACCCCATTTCATATATCATTGATGTCAGTTATTATCAAATAAATAATATAGCAACGAAACTGTGTGGAATGGTTATCTAATTTTAAGGGAAAAAAAGAATATATGTGAACAAAAGAAACAAGCATGATTATAGTGTTAAAAGTGTGCTTATAGTGTTAAAAGTATGCTTATAGTCTATGGTTATAGTGTTACATGTATGATTATAGTCTTACAAGTATGATTATAGTCTTACAAGTATGATTATAGTCTTACAAGTATGATTATGGTGTTATAAATATGATTATAGTATGATAATAGTGTTACAAGTATAATTATAGTGTTACAAGTATGACTATAGTGTTACAAGTATGATTTAATATGATTATAGTGTTACAAGTATGATTATAGTATGATTATAGTATTACAAGTATGATTGTAGTATGATTATAGTGTTACAAGTATGATTATAGTATGATTATAGTGTTACAAGTATGATTATAGTATGATTATATTAATACAAGTTTGAATATTTTGTTACAAGTTTGATTATATTGTTACGAGTATGATTATAGTGTTACAATATGATTATAATGTTACAAGTATGATTATAATGTTACAAGTATGATTATAATGTTACAAGTATGATTATAGTGTTAGAAGTATGATTATAGTGTTACAAGTTTGATTATGGTGTTACGAGTATGATTTTAGTGTTATATGTATGATTATAATGTTACAAGTATGATTTTAGTGTTACAAGTATGACATTCAAAGACAATGGTTGTATCATAATAATTTAGATAACTCGAATCCCAATAATTCATCATAGGAATAGGAATCTGAGCACGGTTCTTATTCTCTGCATTGTTTGACAAAAACTTTCCCGAATTATGTTCTTAACTACGATAACCGTCTATAGAATGATAACTGAAATGAGGTTATTTATTCAAAATTAACGTGACGAAACACAAGAGTGTGTGCACTAGTCGAGCCTGCTTGTAATTGAATGTGAAATTTAAAAAAGTCAGTTTATCTAAAGATTATGCCCGATTAGTTGCTTAATATAGAATAAAGACGCCATGAACAAGTGTTTTTAAAACAGTGAAATTCTGCGGAAGGATCAAGAAAATATTGCGCCACGAGGCAGGACTAGTTATACAACCGCAAGGGATAATGGCATCCATTAATCGAGGTAAAAACAAGTGCAAATGAGATGTGAGATCGTTTGAAATGCATCTTAATAACATTATTAAGCTTATCAATGATTCATTTAATAGCTCTTAATGATAAAAGAATATATATAAATATTATGAAAAATATAACCATTGAAAAAATTAACAAACATGCAACCATAAACATAATGATAATATCTTTGGCAATAAAGATATTTTAATCCAAAAAATCTTTCTTTTTTACAAGAGAATACTTACTTAAAATGATCATTATCCACTTTGCTGACTGTGTAAAATACAATGTCCTATCTCATCTGTTCTTGTTCTATTCTTATCACTGTATTATTCCTTAGGTCAGTGTCAACTCTTAGCTCATAAGCCTTGAACACTGTGATAACAAAGTAGTAAAATATGACTTCTCGGTATATATACTCGTTGAGGAAGTGAGGTTAATACCACGTGACGTATAAACTTGTCGTTTCCATAAACGGTATTTAATGAGTAAATAAAACGTAGGTGACAGGACTGGCCAATCCTATTCGTGAATGCACGGATTTGAGAAGCTTTAACTAAGACGATTTTTATTTGATGATATATTTTAAATCTTTACAGTTGTGTGCCTTTGTTAGTGATGAAACAGGGGGGGGGGGGGGGGAAAGGCAATAAGTATTGAATTATTATCGAAAAGAAGTTTTTCCTTACAATTTGTGGTATCACTGACTAAAAAAGTTTTTTTGTGATCATTACAAAAGGAGTACTTTGGTCATCACTTCTATGTACGATTTTGTCCAAATTTTTAATTGAATTGTTGAATTGAGAATACCTACAATTAAGGAAATTTGTAATCATTTCTTTTTATGATATCAAAGAAAATCAATAATCAAAACTATGTTGCATTAAAACTTATGAAATATATCTTTTGTAGCATATACCGAAGAGGGAAATAAAACTTGTCATTTTATTGATGACAATGATACATGTTATATTTGAACGGCATGATTTATATCAATATGTTATTCACAATATACCACCAACCTCTAGCATAGTGCCATACCGCTGGCTTTGGTCGATAATACAGGAAAACTTGAATACAGTTATTATCAAAATAATAACAAATCTATCGGTGTCTATAGTCGTCTGTGCATTCTTTGAAATGATAACATTCAAATGACAGAACTATATAACAACATTCTTCATATCACCATTCCACATCTTTAGCAATGACCGGATATCTAAAAACAAACCAAAGATTAACGTTGCCTTCCGACACCCAACGCCCACATCCTACAGGCATATAAGTAACGCGAGTGAGTAATTGACTAATTCTGCTTGTAATACAACATTCAATCCCAATTCCGGCACGATAAGGTGGACTGTGAGAATGAAACTATTCCCTATCTGAATCATCATGTATTTTGATGCTGAGAAACTGACATTTGATGAAAAGACATTTTAATGTCATACGACGTTATACTAAGAGGATTGAAAGCGCTAAATGTGTTATCAGCTAAACGTCAATTATATTACAAGTTCATGTACGAGACATAAAGGTAATTTAGTTAATATAGCAAAATTGTCTACTAATAATTCTAATATGAAAAACGATTTCCTGAATTGCTAGCGAGAAAATAACGTAAGGTATTGTATAACCTTTAGTTGTCTAGCAACAACTCAACAACATTGTTTTCATTGGACCACCCTTAACGTGATTCTCATTTATATGCATTTGTTATCAATAAAGTTTATATCGCACAATAGTTGTAAAAGAAGGCAAATTATATCACAGCCTACAGTTCGTGGTTATGTTTGTTCGTCACTACATGATGACGAGCATACTGGACAGGCGAAACAGGACATGTACATGTATAGTACCTTTAGTATATCTGAACTAAAGGCAAGATTATAGGATTACAAATTCTCTTTAGTGTGAAGAAGCGTGATACGTTTCTAAGCAGGTACATGATTCTTAGGTTCTTACGAATGAAAGACTAAGCACATTAATAAGAAATTATTCTTTAAAATTGTGCTTTTCTTATGACTTCACTATCTTAATTCCCTTTAAACACTTGAAGTATTCATGATGGTTAGAGAAATCCGTTTTTACCTACACTAATATATCTTAAGCAAAGCAGATAAAAGTAAGTGATGATTAGTAGGTCACAAAGAAATGAAGATACTTCGTACCGAAGTGATACGTAATGAAGATATATGGTTCCGAAGTGATAAGCAGATTCCTAGAGCGAAAGTAAATAATGTTCCAAAGAGACGATTGGTGCATCCTATAGCAGTGTAGATAATGTTCCAATGATTAGATTACTATGATGATATTACCGACGTAGTGTAGATATTGTTCCAAAAAGATTATTAATAAGTCCCAAAACAATCTGGATATCGTTCAAAGGAAATACCAAACCTAAAGACGATGGTTTATTCTTAAGCAACACATTCAGTGTTCAAATGAAATAATAAATTATGGCTAGAGCAATGTGGATATCGTTCGAAAGTCATGATACATGATTCTTAAAGATATCAAAGTAGACTTTTACCTCTTAGTCTTCTCATCCTTGAAAAAATCCTACTTAGGAAATGCCTTTTGGAATTCATCCTATATCTGCAGATATAAGTGTTTGCCACATAACACCCAAGCATCTCGCCAGTTGGTTCTCAAAGCATGGTCATTGTCGGCAGTTCCACACCTTAGTCATCAAAGAGAACTAATCTTCCTTTTAGGGGTGCACGTGACAGAAATGACACCGTTGTACATTCTCGATAAGTCTCTGTGTCATATAGCATGACATTGAAGCGTTCTGGTTAGTTCACCTTTATATGTATCTGAGGGTATCGACAAGGTCTGATGGCTGTTCACAATAGCACGGTGTTATAATGTATCTCATCATAAACCTAGTTTTTTTAAAAAGGGGGAGTATGTAAGACGTTTTTATATAGGCGAGTGCTTCACCTCGACTTAGTGACATTGGGATGTGACGGTCGACGTTACACGTTTATACAGTTTTTTTTAGTGTGGAGGCTGCTTAAAGGGATTAATAAGAAAATATGTATTAATATATACTTAAAAGGGACAGGAAAACTATTTATAGCAATGTAAGAGTTGTAAGAACTCGAAGGAGATAAGTATTGGGTTAGCATGATTTTTTTCTTTGATCTAGGTATTGTGGTATTGTGGTATTGTGGTATTGTTTGATATAGTATTATGGTATTGTTTGATATAGTTAGGATATGAGGCTTTATAAAGGCGATGACACAAACTGACACTCATTAAATACATAAACAATCCGGGTGCGACATAAGAAACCAAGGCACATTTCTGTCCTAGACGTCCATATCAACTGTCATAAAAAAGTATAGCTTTTTTATATACATGACAGAGCATGGTCAAAGTGCACGAATTATATCATTACCCAGAAGGATTTCCACTTCGATGCAGCCTATTAAGCGCTTCGCGCGACCGTATAGGTAAAAATATACTTTTCAGTGTTCAGGTACCCATTTCTACAGCTTGGTAGATTGAGAGAATTATGGATTAAATGTTTTGCCCAGGGACACAACGCAATACAGGCATGATAATTATTGATTGGTGCCTCCATTGGGATTTGAACCCGGTCATTCGGCGTGATAGCTCAACACGCTAACTACTTCACAACTTTGTTTCAAACTGTAACACATACAATGTACTGATTTCAACAGAAAGTGTATGGCAAGTCACCATGAAATGAAATGAAATATTCTAAAATTGCTTTGCTTTTTGTAAACAACTTTTCGACGTGACCTTGCATATCGGTGTAAGTATGTTTATTGAAAGTGCTGTATCCGGCTCTCCTAAAACACACGCGTGCTATGCAGACACTCTGGTGGTGTAAACACTTTTAGTTAACTAACGTACTGTATTCATACACTATATGAGAAACAGTCTTGTGATCAAACATTAAGGGTTGTCATGTCTCTGGTTCTGTAGTTACGCACGATGACATGCTTTCGTGACTATTTTGGTTCAACCTGTGACTATGTAAAATGGGGGTAAACTGATAAGTCATTGTTGAAAGTCTTGACTATGATGGAGATCTCGATATGCGCATGTTTAATTCTGAGAAACATTTTGATTGAGAATGCAATTGTCAAAGTTTGAATCAATATTAAATCAAAGAAAAAATAATTCATTCAAGTGCTCTATTTACTATCGTCAATTTCGTCTTCTGATAACTCTTCCAGAAAATATAAACAATATAAATATTATCAGTGAGATCAAGAATCGTTAACGTCAAATTTCTAAAACCAACAAGGCTTTCAATTCTTGCATGTAGTGTAGGCATGAAACATTGTGGTGGTGTAGAAGGATTGTCCGGAAATTGTCATTCGGCAAAATATAACAGAATTACGACTTTCGGAACCAAAATAAATCCTTTGATGTGGGACCAGAGTCCTGTTATGAGAGGGGGTTGGGTTCAAGCTAATAAAAAGCGTCATAAATTTTGCTCATTGGAAACAAATATCTCTCAAACACACGTGTTAAAGTGTTGAAGGCGTGTCGTGTTAAATCTCGTAAAACAAAGTGAACTTAGGTTTCTTTAAATATAATTATGGATTTTGATGGACAGCTGTGCATTTCATGTATTCATTGTATTCAAACATTGACCAAATGTAGTTCATGTTATGAGCGTTTGCAATCATGACCTTTATAGAATATGTACTATGAGTATTCTATTGAGAGATCTTGTTTTAGAAATACTTGTCATTCAAACAAATGTAATACTTTTATATCTTGGAAGACACTATGCGCAAGTACGTATTCTTGTTCGTTTTTTAGTGTTTTTTTCGTCAAGACTCATTCAAATTATTTCTGATTTGTTATTTTACATGACAATGATTTATTATTCAATAAATAATGTTTATCTACAATCCGTTAACGAAACTAGCAAAATGTGTAAAGATTTTTATGCCAACTTATCAAAGACTGTTCTTTTTAAATCAACCTTTTTATGTGTTTTATTCACATGGACAACGATTACAGCAGTATTTGTCCGACCCGACCCATCGCCCCCGTCCTCTGATTGGCTATATGTGTTTCCGTCAATCCAAACCGCCCTGCTGGGCCCATCTCATTAAACACGAAGTGACAGGAAGCTATCAGTGCAAGAGGTTATGTTTGTATTGACACACTTACATCACATCACGACATTTTGCGTGTTTACATCCAAGTGCATATACTGGAGATAGATAGTTAAGGATATATGTAAGGTATATGTTTGTATTGACACACTTACATCACATCACGACATTTTGCGTGTTTACATCCAAGTGCATATACTGGAGATAAATAGTCGAGGATATATGTAAGGTCTATGTTTGTATTGACACACTTACATCACATCACGACATTTTGCGTGTTTACATCCAAGTACATATAATGGAAAACATAGCTAGAGATATAAATTATTATTCATTGACACAATCATTAAACTTAATAACTATAGTATCATGAACATTACAATTTCTTTGGCTATTTTTGTCCAGTGTATGAAGCATGACAACGACATGTGATATATGCATTCACAACTTCTTGATTAGACTTTTGATTAAAACTACCATGTTGGGTTATAATGTTTTCAAATGACGAAAATTTCAAAAATAGTTCGTAGAGAAAACATACGCTCAATAATAATCAGATGGTTTTGAGTTTATAAAAAAGTAGATGAAATTACCAAAAAGGGTTGGCTGATCCAGGTGTTGGTTTGTTTTATGTGCTACCTATAAACAATATGATAATTTTATAGTTAAAAAATATCATATTGCCACCGCCAGGAGCCGAGGTTACTCTCGTAAACTAATTCACATAAATCATATCTATTAGAATAGAATATTAAAAAACTTGCTTTATATATTTACTGTATCATTACATTAAATGTGTCTTGATATGATAAATGCTATTTTACATTTGTGCCATAAATGCACTACAGGCCTGTGGCCTTTAAGTATTGAATAAAGTTATTGCTGTGTAATCATGAACAATTTGCTCAACATTAATGAAATTGCCATGCAATACCTATTAGATACCTTAAATGACCCAGAAGACAAAAACTTTACTTACTTTTACTTATTCTCTCTAACATATATACAATGAAGGTGAATCATTGGGAATGAAACGTAATTGTCAAGGATCAAGGTTAGCTGTTGGGCAGTATAGACCTTAAAGATATGCTATGATTTATAATTATATAATAATATGTTTACTATTGGCTCAAACGTACATTTTGTCTTTGATCGTACAACCCGTTTGAAAGACAGCAAATGAAATGGACGAATCTAGACTCTTGCAATGTAAACAACAGCACTGTATATTGATATTTAAAAAGTACAAAAACCGTTTCTTCACAATGTTTTGATGGGTGATTCTATTATGTTGAACAAATGATAATTAGGAATGATAAAGTGAATCGGAATGATCAATGATTAGGCCCCATTGTTTCATAAACATAAAAACATAGTATTTCGTATTGCCGTCGTCACTGTCGAATGACTGGACCTGTCATCACAACAGTGATTTCGAACTACTTTTGTTAGGCACCATATTTTTTTCAAATAAGTTTGACATGAGAAGAAAGAAGGGATAAAATATTATCCATATTTAGTCTTATTGTTCATGAAACTCTTGAATTTGTATCTCCTTGCAATATTAATCTAACTCGCTCTTACACGTTTCGATTACTTCATAAAAAAGGAAATGGAAACCTAGTGTTATGATCGTTCCTTCATTTTGAGTGTGAATATGTGTAACATCCCTTTCAGGATTCAGAAACTAAAATCTAAGTGCACGCCCTCTTTGCTTACGGTTTACAGTTTGGTAGTGTTTGATAGTTTTATGTTTGTAGTTTATACCTCGCGATATAAATCTCAGAATGGTAATCCACATTTTATCGTATCATGACGAAAGCACCTGTCGTCTAGTGAAATAAAAGGAAACACCTTGCAAACGCATGTGTTGACATTGACCATCTCGAAACGTGACTTAGTTTATTTCCTTATCTGCATAATACTGTTGAATCCCTTGACTAAGATTTAGTCTATGAAATTTTTTGATAATTTACTGTTCCTTCATCCATATTTTTTACTTTGGGCTCCTAATTTCATACTTGCTGAATGTGGACCTATAGACTGTATAAAAGGCCCCTTTATATACACAGTAATGAAGCAGGACTAGTGAATCCCGTAAGGGGGGTGAGTTTAGGGGATTCCACCATGTGTGACCCAAAGGACGAATAACCCCCCCCCCCCCCTCCCCCAGAGACCCCCCCCCTCCCCCGGGGCCGCCTCTGGTTTGGTGATGGAATGCCTTATCTAATATAAATTCCTCTTTCCTGACATAGACATTTTTAATTGTCCCACTCCTTTTAAGTGTATTCTACTAATTCCATACTGTACATGTACATCGACAAGTTATACTGCGGGCGTTGCTGCAATGAAATACCATGACTAATAGAACAAACCAAATTCTTCAACGCGTCGTGCACGATGTTAACTCCTCTTGTGTTTTTAACTCTGTTATCTTTGGAAAACCGGAAAGTCTTGATTATGCACCTGTTGACAGGCTTAAATGTGACTGTTTAGATGAAATACTTGTCCTGTAACATAAGCTTGTATAGACTTTGCTTACAATAATAGATATCTTATTTTGCTAGACTACATATCGAAACTATAAACCTGGAAATAGAACAAGGAACCTTTATACTGGCCGTAATTGCCAATAAATGAATAAATCGCTAGGATTTTAATCAGATAATAACTCATCCATTTCAAATGAGTCGTTCATACATTGTAAGGTCCATCAAAATACAGGTGTTCTTAATTACCATTCACTTGTGAAATGTATTTTAGCTCAAAGAAAAAATAAGTGTCGGAAAATGTTGCAGTATATCAACTAGGATCTGACGATTACAGACCCTTGAAACTAAAGCTGTATAGTGTTAAACCTGATGTAAAAAGACAGTGTTATCTGCCGTGTAAGTAGCAAGGTTGGCGACTGCCAGTCTCTTTCTCATTCACCGTGTGCAGCCTTACCGTCGCCAGTTGTATATCAGGCAGTGATTGTTACAACTTGTATCAGTGTATATGGTGATATCAGCTATGAGATATAACATCTTTATCATTAAGTGACATAGAGGTCATGTCATTCAGATTTCTTAATATACTTGTAGATGGTAAGATTTGCTTCTGGATCCAGGTTTCTGTCGGTCCTTTTGTATGACTTATCCCCATTTGTCGGCCCTTTTATACGACATATCTCAGTATTTCGGTCATTTTGTAAAAAATAGATTTATATGTCAGTCCTTTTGTACGACTTACCTCTATATGTGGGTCCTTTTGTACGATTTATCTCTATATGTTGGTTCTTTTGTAAGACTTATCTCTATATATTTTTTTTGTACGACTGATCCCTGTCGGTCTTTTTGTAGGACTCATCCCTATAAATCGGTTTTGTACGACTTTTCTCTATATGTCGGTCCTTTTGTACGACTTACCTCAATATGTCGGTCCTTTTGTACGACTTACCTCAATATGTCGGTCCTTTTGTACGACTTACCTCAATATGTCGGTCCTTTTGTACGTCTTATCTCTATTTGTCGGTCTGTTTGTATGATTTGTTTCATATGCTGGGCCAATTAAGGTAGCAATACTGACTACGTTATATGCCAACTGCATATAACATATGAAGAAAACAAATAGATATGTGGTTCTCTTTAGAAAATGACCTTTATAAATGTTATGAGTTTTCGGATACTGATCAAACTGAAGAAAGAAAAATGTCAAAAAGATACCTTTTTATCTTATTTTATTTTATTCTTTTATTTTTATAAGTCTGTGGCCCTTTAAACCTGGCTATGGATCACATTAAAGCTCCCAAAAGCAATGTGAAAAATATCTGTTAACCGTACAAAAGCGCTACTTGACAACATGAACGTTTATTCGACTTCAATTGTTGATTATTACCTATGCGTAAAATTGTATTTTTTAAATAATTAATGCCATGCAATTTTGGTTGGTAGGCACGAGAGATTTCATATCTATTTTTCATTTCATTTTTACTATGGGGTTGTAAACACTTTCATATAAAACTACGATAGAGTACTGTTATACAGCCGTATTCAGAGCACCTTACAAAACTATTAAGGATCATCGGTACTTTATTTCATTATCATTTCCTTCTTTCATTTCTTTTGAAGGATAATAGACCGGTTGGACTTTTTCAATCTATTTGACGGTATATGAAGAATATTGATGTAAACATATTGATGTTCTTAACCGATAGACAAATATCCACGTATTATTAGAAGATCGTTAAAACTTCAAATCAAATAATCTGCGTTAGCAGAACATGAAAAATAACTACATGGTCACCCCTTCAAAATATCTATTTACATTAAATCAAAGAAACTGTAGCACGCTTTTGGAAGCATTACTTGGTATTATTTCCCATACAAAAAATGAGTATTATGTCAAGTATATGTTCTTCAGAAGGTAAACATCTAATCACTAATCACTCTTTTATTCAAGTGCATACTGCAGATAGCCAATTTAGTTTGATCACCTTTTAATGATTCGAGAAAGGAGAGATATTGTTGTAGCTTAAAGAAATCCAAACACAACCTTACAAATGAAAAAGCACCATAATGGTTTAATTTGGAGGTTAAAACAACCGTCAGGTAACGTTATCCGAATGTGACATTTTAGTGCCATGAAAATGTATGAAAATGTTTACCATATTTGAGACGCAAAACATCAAATTCTCAGCATGAAGGTTAAAATATCCACAAGAACTCTCCATAAACCTATCAAACAGATGTCACTTTTCTTTAAAATAACCCGTATACGTGTCACCTATTCAAGGAGGAAAGAATTGCATTGTTATAGAAATACACCTAAAACTGTTGAAACGTTATTGGCATAAACAGAGAAAAGTTTTCAATTAAATCTTGTTCAAAATAGTAAACTTAACGGGTTTTTTTCCTGAAATATATAATGTATGTCTACATATTCTTAAATGAGAAAGTAACTAAATGCATTATAGATAAACGTAACCCAAAAGGTGTCCTGGTCAGTCTCTTTGTTTATATCGCCACTTGCATGCTTTAAAAGAAAGATGAATAAACTGGTAAACGAGCAAATGGCCCGTCCAGCGGGAATGTGGAAATGAAATTGTCCTTATACAATGGTAACATTATTTATAAACATATGAACATAACGTTGGTACCTGTGTTCATGTGCGTATCTGGGAATAGTGGAAGGTGAAAAACTGGCTTATCTATGCCGATTATCAATGTGATACAACAAAAAAAAGGTTATTTGGGCTTCGTTACTCTTTGTCATTAAATTGTAAAATAACTGATTCTGAGGTATATACTTATGTGGACATAAACGTTTTTTCTCCTGTCAACATCTAATTTCTTATTTTTTCATCTTTTGATGCAATACTGATTTTGATAAAATAGTTACCTAGTTGTTTTAAATATAAGGAAACTTACCTGAGCTAGATCTCAAGGAAGGTAACTCTCGTTTACAAGGTTCCTCTGTCTTGATTATCGTCACTTCCGGATTTAGACGATGTATGGCATCTTCAATAGATTTTATGTCCGTTATCTTAACCCGGCTGCCGTTCTGGGAGACAGTGTACACCGGAATGGTCACATCAATGGTCTTCGTCTCGATATTGACAGTTTTCGCCTCTTCGTCGGTCAGACCTAAACTAAGACTTCTGCTCCGCAAGCCATCACGCATACGCCCAACATTGATACCTTCAGCTCCAGAGGACCCTACATAGGATGACAGGGTATCCTTGATGCTGCTTCTCCTGCGAGGTATGGTTGGGTTCTGCACAAGACTGACTCGTCTATGTTTGGGTCTGGACGTGCTGAAGGCTGAAGCACTTGGTAGGGCCGCGATGGAGTCTCGACGTTTTTTCCCAGTGTCCATGAGTTTTGTCAGGGACTGTTTCCGCTGTTCGGGACTTGGCATGCTGTTTGGGACGGGCGAGAGACGGCGGGTTGGACGAACAGACTGGATAGAACTCTTTCTTGCCATAGGAACAGAGCTCTTTCTTTCTATTGGATGTCTGACATCATCAGATTCTTTGGGGGCATTTTCATGGTCGTCGTTGAGTTCGACCTTCGGTAGAGCATCCCTCTTTTTTGCAATACCATTTGTCTCTTTTCCCAATTTAACATCTTCTGTCATGGTTGGTTTTGCAACGTTTCCGTTGCTGCAGAAGAATGAATTCTTTGACAAGGAGACGAGTTTCTTTGGGGATATTTTGAACTCAGTCTCTGACCGAAACTTTTTCTCTAGTCCCGTGTCGAGTGAGTCCGACTTCATGAAGGAAGACACTAGCCTGACCTCAGACCCGGAGTCGTCTGCACCTTGTACAGTGATGACAGGAAGTGCAATATTGCCGTGACGTCTCACCTTTAGACTCTCCGACCGGCGGATGATGTGTTTAGGCACTGCAATATCCGACATTGGTCTCCGGTCACTCTCAGAACGCCTAATGAGATGTTTTGAAAGTGCATTATCACTCATGTCTTTCTGTTCACTCTCTTCAAGTTGAGGCTCCAACGTAATTCTTTTACATTTTGACAGTACATCACCACCTTCTTTAACTACATTTTTGTTTTCCATGGTACTTAATATCAGCTTTATACCTCCGTTAAAGACTTAGGGGTAATTCTTATTTCCTGGCAGAGGAACAACTACCAACCAATTGAGACGGAAAGTCAAGTAATTAAATAGAAAATGATAGCTTTGTCCTCGTTGATCCGTCAAGTCGTACTAACGTTGAAACTATTAAGCCGCCACGACTCCAGACATTACATTTAGTGAGATTAGGACGGAGCTGGGGGATCCGGATCAAGATCCTGTGTTCCGGTGTAATACTTGTCTCTTCACACCTCTAATCTCTCTTCTCAAAGAATCCTCAGGTCTCTTTCACCCGGCAACTCGCGGCATGGATCAGTATCCGGAATACACAGAAACAGAACAAACCTGTAGGTATTTAAAACTCAAGTTAGAAGACAGAACGCGATCACAGATCTTGGGCAACTGTTTGCATACAATAATAGTTGCTACGTGATGTTTACAAGGATAACTTGAATGAAAGACTATCACTTGATGAGACTTATCAGATTGTGCTATCATTAATACAATACTTGACTCTGATATGAACCGTTATCAGACACGTCTCGCGACACCGCTATGCCGCCCTTTTGTCACAAGCTGGGCGATTGCAGACTTTATCAAACAATTGAAACAACTGACAAATGAATTGGAGGCAAAACATAAAATTGTCATATAGATTGGCCTACTGTTAACACACGCCCTATAGCTGCGGGGGTCGAGGGACGAGATCTAGGTTAGGCAACGTATTTCTCACATGTAGATTTGTCGTTAAACAGATGATTAAACAAATTTCATATCAGCAGGATGTACCCTCGAAGGCAAAACTAAAAACATTGATCATTTTTATAATTTCATTTGTAAGATTTATCGAAAACCACGATGAATCATTGTATCAGGAATAAAGAAACCACTTCCTATCTAAAATATAAATAAACACTTATTTGATACACAATATTATAGTTACGCATTCCTTTTAAATCAAGTTGTCAAAAGGACCGGAAACGTCCGTGTCAGTGTGTCCAATGAATTGCAATCAAGCTGAACAAAAATGAATTTCAATTTCGAACAACCATTTCTGCTATAATGATGTCCAAAATAACAACATTCAATAAATCGACATACCCCAAAGAAAAAAAGACGTCATACCCGATGACAAGAAATATTTCACTCGCAAGTATTTTTCTACAAACATACTTTATTTCATGAAACTACATTTTAAAAAATTAAAATGACTCTAACACAAAGTCACTTTTTGTCCAAAGTTGAAGAAATATGCTTATATATGAGTAGTTGAAGGAAAAAATGTCACTTTTTATCTTTTAACACAATATTATGGTCTTGCATATTTGAGCTTAGACACGTCGTTGCATCAACATTTCCAAACGTTGAATGATATGATTTGCTATTCTTTGTCGACTTTGAGAAATCATTTTGCAATTTTGGGAGAGTAACTGGTCTCCCAAGGTGATCCAATAAAGTTTCGATAGCTTTCATACCTGGTGAACAGACTGACTACAACTCCACGGTAGGGTAACGATGGCATGTAGACTCCCGTCAAATGTTTGTCTACTGATGTAATGTCCGAGTTCCGTCGCTGACGAATATGTTTCACAGATGAATAATACTGAAACGACAGTCTTCAAATACAGTGAAGTCACCTTAGGTCGACTGCTGTTCTGCACGATTATTGACGTGACGTTACGTTGAAACTATAAAACGGCTGCAAACAAATGTTCAGAAATGGCGACGTCATCTGTTCCTTGTTGCTTCTTGCTTCTTCACGGCTCACAGTCTCGACAATTTTGGGAATGCTTAATGTTGCTTTGTTCTTCATATACTTTATATGCTCTTTCACGCTGTGGTTCTTAACTTAAAGTCATGTTTGTCATATTAACTGTGCTTCTATAAAGTGTTTTTCATTAGGTAACGTTTTGGGAAACGTTTCCACTTTGAGCATGTCATACATATATATGCAAAATTTTCTATCTTGAACATAGACATACCCGATTTTTCAGTAATACAATTTTTTTCGAATTGTCAACTTTCTTTTGAACATTATTGTAGTTTGTCGATACTTCCTTATTACAGAAAATAAGAAAGGAAAAGGTTGCAGACTTGTGTAGCTCATCCAAAGGAAATAACAACATGTGTCATTGCGGCCAGTTTTTTTAAGGTAATATGCAACAGGAAGACGCATACTTTATTGTAAAACCTGCAGCCGTAAATCTACAATTTTGTTCTGAGAAAAAAATATAATGCAAATTTTATCTTTGATTGTAGATGCTGATGTCACTTTTATTGTTTAATATGCATCACTTCCTGAAAATCATCTCACAGCTGCAATGTGCTGGGGTAGCCCTAAGCGCCCACTAAAATTTACATGTGTTTGAAATAAAAATAATCTTTGATCAAGTCATCGCTTATTCAACATTGAAAAAACATTCTGAATGAACAGAATAGTTTGCACTTTGAGAACAATTTCATTTGCATTTGTGACAGTGTGGTGCACATTTAATTCACAAAATTTATCATCACCATAATCCATCCAACACGCAATCAATATGTCCGTGGGTAATGGCATATTTTCTCGCATCCTGTCTCAGGGTAAAACGTATATCTGATGCTCCGCTCTTCTTAATGGAGCGTCCCACTCTTCTTAGTGGAGCGTCAGCTGTACGTCTTACTCTGAGACGTGGAGCGTCATTTATACGTCTTACCCTGAGACAGAATGATTTTCTCGTGACGGATCGATGAATTTTGAAGAGGGAGGAGGGGTGTCACCTCGTGAAATCCGGATTCGTCACTGCGTTCGCAACTCCATATCTCTATCTTAGCAATTCAAAATGTCTTCAACAATGTTAGCCCTATGTTATCTCTTACGAGTCAATGACTGAGCTTCCCGTTGACACATACCGCATCCTATTTTCAAGATCCCCAATGACACCATTATTAGTCAAATGATGAAACACTACAGAATGTGTCCGCAAATGATGAAGTTTGTCGTGTTTGTGTAAATATTTCGTATATGAGTTACAGGTCAATTGTCAATTCGTACATCTGATATACCTGGCGTCCTTGCATGCATGCCTAGTCAAGAATTCAATATAAGTTAAAACTTCTAATCGTGTTTTTCGTCACATCGAGCGATCTGTTGTAAATTTCTATTTCTGATTCACGTCCATGAAAAATCGTGTGAAGATAACGTATATGATATACAGATCCTGTAGAAACGTTACAGTTTATACTTAACAGTTTTATAACCGTGTACGGAGGTCCTCGCCTGCAACAACTAGATCTAGTTTCTCCTCTTCAGACGCTCGCTCCTCCTTTCCACTGTTTGTCCTCTTATTCTCTTTTTTTCTGCATGTACATCTAAAAGTTTAAAACACACATGTTTTAGTTTATATCTAGTTCTGCAAGCTTGCAATCGGAAATATTTTTTTTTATTTACATAATAGAATGTATTGAATAAATTGAAGTGATAATAAAAAACATAGTTTCATCTTTTATAAAAGTATCGTTTAAAAATTAGTCATTCTATTTCAAAAATTGAATTAACGTCCTTCACAAAATGATTATGACATTAACTCATTTAATGTTTTACTCTAGTAAATGACTGAATGACATTGCAGTGTCGAGTCCTAGTAGTCCGCAAGAGTTACTTCCCTTTATGAAAGCAACATATTTGAAAGTTCATTCTCCAACACAATAATAAACATTTTCTGATTAAACATTTAAACGAATTTTAATCAAAAAAGGAAGCAGCAGGGACAATGTTTTAAAATATCCTTTAATCTAATGACAATAAATCTGTTCGATTCCAATACAATTGAATATAAATGATGGACGTAGGATGTGATTTGCAGTTACCTTATAAGACACAGAAGAACATGTACAATTAGACAGAGTACACCAAGTCCACTAGTGACTAATGCTGCCAGTGCTGGTATGAATGGTAGACAAATTTTTCTTGACGTATCTGGAATAAAAGGAATAACCCTGATGTAATTAATTTTGATCATTTGGTAAAAATGTAATCGAAATGTGCGTTTTCTGATATTTATATTTGATATTGGATAATTGACACAAGATTGCATTCGTATTACTTAGAATATGGTTTTCGCTAGGTTTAACTCAGCATCTATGTGTAATTGTTACGAACAATCTGGGGTAGGCCTATATCACAATCGAACAATCTGCAGATTGTTTGCTCACAATCTAGGAATTCCTAGACTGTTTAAACAATCTGCAGATTGTGCGACCTGAACAATCTGGGAATGATCACAATCTGGGAATGATCACAATCTGGGAATTTGTGTTTTAGTAGTATTTTCATCATTATAAAATGTGAATTATTTAGCTTAGTAAGGTTTTTCTTTTTAGCAAGTATAAGGATCGATTCCTAGATTGTGATGAGCAATCAGCTTGTCTCTTTCTCAAAATGAGGGGGTGTGGGAGCCGATTCCCAGATTGTGAAGGACATTCAGCTCGTCTTTATGTCAAACTTAGGGGATGTAAGGGTTGACTCCTAGATTGTGAAGGGCTCATAGCTCACCTTTATTTAAACTGAGACGGTATATATGAGTCGATTCTCAGATTGTGAAGGGCTCACATTTCGCCTATATATCAAACTGACGGCGTATCGGGTTCGATTCTCAGATTGTGAAGGGCTCATAGCTCACCTTTATTTAAACTAAAGGGTATTGCAGTCGATTCTAAGATTGTGAAGGGCTCACAGATCGGCTTTATGTCAAACTGAGGGAGTATAGGGGCCGATTACTAGATTGTGAAGGGCTCACAACTCGCCTATATGTAAAACTGACGGAGTAAAGGGATCGATTCCTAGATTGTGAAGGGCTCATAGCTCGCCTATAAATCAAACTGACGGAGTATAGAGGTCGATTCTCAGATTGTGAAGAGCTCACAACTCGCCTATATGTCAAACTGAGAGGGTATAGCACTCGATTCTTAGATTGTGAAGGTCTCACAGCTCGCCTATAAATCAAACTGACGCTGTATAGGGGCCGATTCCTAGATTGTTAAGGGCTCATAGCGCACCTTTATTTAAACTGACAGAATATAGGGGTCAATTCTCAGATTGTGAATGGCGCACATCTCGCCTATGTGTGAAACTGAGGGAGTATATAAGGGGCCGATTCCTAGATTGTGAAGGGCTTACAGCTCACCTATATATGAAACTGAGAGGGTATATAGGAGTCGATTTTCAGATTGTGAAGGGCTCACATTTCGCCTATATGTCAAACTGACGGAAATTAAGGATCGATTTTCAGATTGTGAAGGGCTCATAGCTCGTCTTTTTGTCAAACTGAGGGAGTATAGGGCCGATTCCTAGATTGTGAAGGGCTCACCGCTCGCCTTAAAGTCAAACTGAGGGGGTAGAGGGGTCGATTCCCAGATTGTGAAGGGCTCACAGCTCACCTTTATTTAAACTGAGAGGGTATAGCAGTCGATTTTCAGATTGTGAAGGGCTCACAGATCGGCTTTATGTAAAACTGAGGCAGCATAGGGGTCAATTCTCAGATTGTGAAGGGCTCACATCTCGCCTATTTGTCAAACTGACGGAGTATAGGGATCGATTCTCAGATTGTGAAGGGCTCATAGCTCGTCTTTATGTCAAACTTAGGGAGTACAGGGATCGATTCTCAGATTGTGAAGGGCTCATAGCTCACCTACAAACTGACGAGTATAGAGGTCGATTGTCAGATTGTGAAGAGCTCACAGCTCGCCTATATGTAAAACTGACGGAGTATAGGGATCGATTCTTAGATTGTGAAGGGCTCATAGCTCGCCTATAAATCAAACTGACGGAGTATAGAGGTCGATTCTCAGATTGTGAAGAGCTCACAACTCGCCTATATGTCAAACTGAGAGCAGTCGATTCTTAGATTGTGAAGGGCTCACAGCTCGCATATAAATCAAACTGATGCAGTATAGGGGCCGATTCCTAGATTGTTAAGGGCTCATAGCGCACCTTTATTTAAACTGACAGAATATAGGGGTCAATTCTCAGATTGTGAATGGCTCACATCTGGTTTAAACATATTTATTTCAAGAAGAATTGGATTGGTAAACAAGCCATAGGCTTATGTGAATACCGCTCCAAGATACAAATGTGATACATGTCATGGTGATTTTACAATATATGTATATACAGAAACGACAGTTTATTATAAATACAACAAACGCAATGAGTGCAAAAAATTGAAATATAATCAACCAATAAGTCATTTTGCAAATCTGCCTGTTAAATTTATAAATTCGTGCACTGATGTTAAAAGTTCCATATTTTTGGTAGCGGAACAATTTATGTTTCCGAATAAAACTGATTTTGGCTCACATCTCGCCTATGTGTCAAACTGAGGGAGTATAGGGGCCGATTCCTAGATTGTGAAGGGGGTATAGGGGTTGATTCCCAGATTGTTAAGGGCTCACAGTTAATCTATATTCAAACTGAGAGGGTATAGGAGTCAATTCTGGGATTGTGAATGGTTCATAGCTCGCCTATATATGAAACTGAGAGGGTAGAGGAGTCGATTCTCAAATTGGGAAGCGCTCATAGGTTGCTATTTATCAAACTGAGAGGGTATAAGAGTCTATTCTCAGATTGTGAAGGGCTCATAGGTCGTTTTTACGTCATATATACGGGGGTATAGAAGCATGTTTACACAGATGAAAATGGAAAATGGCAGCATCATATTGAAATATACTACGCAAAGCAAGTCCACTTATTGTTGTTAGTAAATCCCGCCTGTTCTTGTGGAAACATTCGGGAGGATCCTTTTCATTACTTCTTTAAATGCCCACTATATGATAGATTCCGATCAAATCAATACTTTTTAAAAAACTATATAACATTAAAATCTACCTTGAGCGGCGACAAATCCTTGTCACAGAGTGCTAACGAATCCCTAATAATATCTGTGTATCATTTATTATAAATAAATTATCATAAATGATACCAACCGATTTTTATATCTCTTTAATAAAATATGTACCAAATGCAAAGGTAGAGAATGCTTAATATGAATTTGATTTGATTTGATTTAAACAATATTTTATTTCCAATAAAGATACAACATATTGTGCAAAACAATAAAATTACGCAACGGAAAAAGGATCAGCAAACAGGCTACATCAGCCTATATAAATGCTTCTCCTAAAACAATAAGGGTTAGAACAATTAAGTTTATAGTTACATTGATGGAAATGTACTAATGTTAATCTAGTTCATTAGTTGGTCATTTATCATGCATTCGGTACCGCACTTGAAACAAAAGACTGTCAAAAACGGTTGGTATGAGATATGAAATGATAAACAGATTTTATTATAGTTTCGTTATCGCTCTGTGACAACGATTCATCGCCGCTAAGAATAGTTTGTAGGTTTATATCGTTATAGAAATAGTATGCATTTGATCTGAGAGCATCATATAAAGGACACTGATAAAAGTAATGAAAAGGGTCCTCCCGCCTGTTTCCGCAGGAACAGGCACGATTTACTGATAACCCTCTATCAAACAGATGGGACTTAAGATCACTGCAGCCCAGGCGTATGCGACAAAGAAGAATTTGAGTTCCCCTTGGACCGTGAGATATATACTTTTTGAATATTGGTGATAAAGTTTTATCGCATGAAATCAAATTCTTAAATTGCGTCAGCGACTCTGCATTTCTGATACTTATATCCAGCGAGTTCCAAGCGTTAACAGTAGATGGAAGAAAAGAGTTATTAAAAAGAGACAATCGCCCAGCAGTAAAACGTAGATTCTCGGAATTTCTTAAATTATAGCTGCTTAGATTTGAAACATTTCGCGGAACCCATATTGAGAGGTATTGTGGAGTTAAACCATGTACCATTTTATAAAACATGCATAATTTGTGAAATCGTCGTCTTTCAGCTAACGAGGAATAGCCTGTCTCAGAATAGAGTTTGTCATGACTTGTACCCCTCACTGCGCCTGAAATGGTCCTTAGAGCATCTAAATGTAGTTTTTCTATCATATAAGCCTGTTCTTTGGTACAATTGTCCCATATGGTATCACAGTAGTCAAAAATAGGTATTATAAAAGATCTGTACATAGTTTCAATGGATACTCTATTCAGTCTATATTTTAAACTTCTCAAACAATTTATAAGAGGACTTGCTTTGCGTAGTATATAATCAATATGTTTCTGCCATTTTCCATCATCTTGTAGAATTAGACCGAGGTGTTTGTGTTCACTTACTTCCGAAATGTTAGTATTATCAAGTGTTAATTGAAGTTTCGGACTTGCATTATTCTTATTTGAAAATAACATAGCTTCAGTCTTTTCTGGGCTGAATTTAACCTGCCACTTATTTGCCCAGTCTGAAATGCGATTTAAATCGTTGTTGAGTAGTGTTTGAGTCTGACGTGGATCTTCGATAACTAGGTATAGAGAAGTGTCATCTGCAAAGAGTTTTACATTACTTATCAACCCGTCGGTTAAATCATTAATATAAACAAGGAATAATAGTGGTCCCAGAACAGAGCCTTGAGGAACACCAGCCAATACAATTTTGGGATTTGATTTATGGCCATTGATAACAACCGACTGTTTCCTGTCACTAAGGTAATTTTTGAACCAACATAATACGTTGCCAGTTATTCCGACTGATTCAAGTTTTACTAATATCCCTGCATGCCAAACACGATCGAAAGCTTTACTGATATCACAAAATATAGCTCTGACTTCTTTACCATCCTCCATAGCTTTTGATATGACATGATATAGTTCAGTTAATTGATAAACTGTTGAGTCCCCAGGTTTAAACCCAGACTGGTGTTTTGATATGATTTCATTATCAATAAAGAAATTATAGACATGCTTAAAAATGCATTTTTCAAATACTTTAGCCAAACAGGAAGATAGAGCGACGGGTCTGTAGTTATTACAATCATGAACACTCCCTTTCTTGTGAAGTGGCACAACTGCCGAGAATTTCCAAATGTCGGGAAATTGGGATAATTGTATAGATAAATTGAACAATTTTGTCATTGGCCTATGAAGAGGTCGAGCTAAGGCCTTAAGTATTTTATTGCTGATATTATCTGGACCCTTAGCTTTTGTGGTATCTAATGAACATAAAATATCAAAAACTTCATTTTCAGTCAGACAGAAATTTTCCAATTTGTTTTCACTGTAATTAGGAGGAGGTGGTTCAATATCAGGTTTATCGACTTGGGCTTGTTCTGTGAAAAAATCATTAAATCTGTTTGCTATATCATCTGGATTGTCAAGGATAGTACCGTTGTGAGCGATAGGTGGAAACTGCTTGCCTGATTTTCTATTTTTCTTGATATACTTATTTACTACACGCCACCACGATTTCGTTCCTCTCTCAGTGTTGATAATATCGTCAAGTTTTAGGTCATATTCACGTTTAGCTTTTCTGACTTCCGAGATGACTTTGTTTCTAGCGACTTTAAAGCGATCCCAATGATAAGAATTATTTTTTCTTTTAGCAACCCTATGCAAGCGATTTCTTTTTCTCATTAATTTCCGTAGATGTCCGTTCATCCATATACCATCTTGTGGTCTTATAAACACCTCCTTATTTGGAATATGATTATCAATTAAGCTACTAAGTGTTTGAGTAAACTCGTTTGCAGCATTATTCATATCGTCATTGAACATAGAGTCCCAATCGATATTTAGAATACTATCACTTAGCCCCTCAAAGTCCGCCTGGTTATAGTCATAGATGATTCTCTTAAATGCATCGTTGGATTGTTTTCCCAGTTTTAATGTAACGAAGACGGGACAATGATCGCTGCAGATTGGAGTAAGGACGCCCGATTCATGTACGATATTAAATGAGGAAGTAAGTATAATATCTAACAAAGTGCTAGTATTCTGCGTCACTCTTGTAGGTTCGTTGATTATCTGAACTAGGTCATACATGATTTGGAGATTTTTTATCTTATTGTTATTCGAACTGAGCATATTGGCATTGAAATCACCTAAAATAAATAATCTAATATTTCTATTTACTGCTCTAGCAAACGAATCGTCGATCAAATCCCAATATTTATTGCTTAAATCAGCTCTGTAAAAAGTTCCAATTAGAAATTTACTATTATTTGTAATAACTTCGACCCAAATAGCTTCTAATTCAGGAATATCAAGATCTGATACATGTTTAAAATATAGAGTATCTTTAAGATATACTGCAACCCCTCCTCCCCTTGTAGGCCTGTCTTTACGAACGGGTGGGTGATAGCCGGGTATAAGTATGGAGTCATTTAACACGTCGGGACTTAACCAAGTTTCGGATAAACAGATAACATCATAATTACTATACTCTACTACAAGTAAATCGGTTTTTTCCCTCAAACTACGTATGTTTAAGTGAATAATGCTAAGAGCTGGGCCTGGATGAGGATGGACATCACCACAGCATATAAGTAGCAAGGATATCATTAGAAAATAACGTACCCCTAAGCATAGACATAGTACTATACAGAAACAAGTAAAACTATCGAAGCGGCGAGTATTTCTTCTAGCAGTAGACGCAGCAAACAACCCAACTGCCATCCTATATTGAGTTACGTCAACCCCCATCAAACTGTCTTACAGATATGTAGTAGGAGGCAGTGGGTTGGGCTAGAGTCTCATATTGCTGAGAGTTATGGAAAATAGTTATTTCAAGCATCTTCGAGGTGAGATGAAATAAATGAACGGTACCAGAATGCAAAATAGACCTAAGTGAAGACATTTGTGAGCATTTAACTGAAAAGGACGTGACACACGTCAGTTTGCAGACGAACATTGAAAAGGTTAAAATACACAGGACTCCAAACAATGGAGCAAGTAAAGAATAAGTCATGTTGACTAATTGACCTTACATAAAGATTAACAAAAATAGAGTTACTGTTAATACTCAATAATGGCATATAATACAATTTGATTTTAGTATGAATAATTGCAAATATATATTTTCACCAATGCACTTCATATCTTAATCGTTTCATGTTTGTTTCAGGAGAAGCATTTATATAGGCATTTGCTGCCTGTTTGCTAATCCTTTTTCCTTTTTGAATATATATATTCTGAATGTTGTGTATCACATGTTTCATGGAAATTAAATACTGTTTAAATCACACAGAAGAAATTAGTTGTTTGCCACTGCCGTAACTATGGTCGCAGCACGTAGTAGAGACGATGCCATTATATGACTCTTCTTGCAGCGTAGTTAATAATCCACTCAAAATAAAATATTCTTAAAATATTGAATCATGAACAGATAATAAATAAATCAAATAAAACATTTCTTTGTAAAATTCACAAACCGATATAACGGAAACTATTATAAACGTTACAGAAAAAACATGTGTCAAAATGTTGACCATAGTGTGACCCAAGAGCAATTAAACATTTTACTCCAGTCAATTCATTATTGGGTAAGTATTTGCCCCATGATATCGTGCGATAGATAAACATCAAATTACAGAGAGGAAGTTAATGTGATTGTACGCGAATTTACGCGCAAGTTTGAGTAGAGACGCGACACAGTGACACGTTGCTTTGATAAGCAGACCCTGCTAGACATCTGGTCTAATTATTCACGACAACACAAAATGTTAACTGTTCGAGTATTATAAATTTTATAAAATCATACATGTATATTTAAAAACTGTTCATATAAAAACTCAAAAGAAACAGTAACTTTCCGATTTATGCATCTTTCGTATAAAAACTTTCAATCTCACGATCCAGGAAGAAAATGAGGGGAAAAGGTAACAGTTATCAAGTTTCCATAATGAACAATAAATATAAGAATCAGAGTTTGTTTTCTTTGATGTTTGAAACTTTTTTTAGCATCACGAGACTATTTCCTTCATTGTGCCCTGTAAGTGTAAGTGTCTATGCAAGTAATTCATACCAAAGGAGATTAGTGTTTTGTGTTGATACAGATAGTAATTATGCTCAATGAATGGCTTAAATTCAAATCGCTTAGAAATAAAGTCATATCCTCAGTACGTAAAGCAAAAAAACAGCACACAGCTAGAATTGATTCTGCAATTAGTGAATCAATAGGTACAAAAACTTGGTGGAAACTTGTAAAGAATTATTTGCAAAATAAAGCAGCTAAGAGTACTTGTCATTCAATTATTGACGATGATATTCTGTACGACGATTTGGACGATGTTACAGAAATAATGAATAGCTATTTCACTGGTCAGTCCCAAGTAAAAGATCCTGATGACGACCCCCCTCCCATATATGACCGTTGCGGTAGTACTCTGAATAGTATAATATTGGAGAAGGGGGAAGTCAAGGATATCTTGCTATCTGTAGATACAACTAAAGCAACGGGCCCGGATAAAATTGGAAACAAAATATTAAAAATGTGTGCTAACTCTTTAGCACCGATTCTAACTAAATTATTCAACCTGTCCTTAAAATTTTCGAAATTCCCTACGCCTTGGAAAGAGGCATATATAACCCCTATCCATAAAACCGGTAACTTATACGATTGCTCAAATTATAGACCAGTAGCCTTAACAAGTTGTATAGCTAAAATTTTTGAAAAATGTATCTTTAAATATGTGAACAATTTTCTAAGAGACAATAACCTTCTCTCGAATTTACAATCCGGATTTACCCCTGGCGATTCTACAACTAATCAACTGACTTACCTATATGATTTCATAGCCAAAGCACTTGACGATGGTAAAGAAGTAAGGGCGGTATTCTGCGATGTTAGTAAAGCATTCGATAAAGTCTGGCATAAAGGCATACTGCAAAAATTGAAATCGTACGGAATTGAAGGTAGCTTATTAAAATGGTTTGAAAGTTATCTAAACGATAGAACCCAGAGGGTTGTTATCAATGGACACGCGTCAAACCCTCAACCTGTCTTGGCAGGCGTCCCTCAAGGTTCCGTTTTGGGACCTCTGTTGTTTATAATATACATTAATGATATTGTAGATGATATTGATAGTAACATCAGACTTTTCGCAGATGATACTTCTCTTTACGTTATAATTGACGACCCCGACAAAGCTGCCAACTGTTTGAATAATGACCTATTGCTAATTTCAAAGTGGGCGAAAAAGTGGAAAGTGTCATTTAATCCTAAAAAAACGAAATCAATTCAGTTTAGTAGAAAGATAAACCGAAACACTAAACCGAATCTCACAATGGACGGAGAAAGAATTCAGGAAGTAGAACACTATAAGCATTTAGGTCTGACTCTTCAAAATAATTGTCACTGGGATATTCACATAAACTCGATTATCAATAAAGTTAGCCCTTTGATAAACTGCTTAAGGAGCCTAAAATATCGTTTATCACGAAAAAGTTTGGATATTATTTATAAATCTTTCATCTTGCCAACTTTTGACTATTGCAGCCACATTTGGGATAATTGCACCAAACAACAGTGCATTTTACTCGAAAACTTGAATCTAGACGCATTGAGATCAATTTGTGGAGCAGTCCGCGGGACAAGCCATAACAGTATTTATGAAGAAACTAATCAAAAACCCCTATCGGAACGTAGAAATATATCTAAATTGACAACGTTCTACAAAATGAAGAATAATATCGCGCCTCAATATCTATGTAATCTTCTACCTCCAATACCTAACAATAACTACTACCTCAGAGAAAATTCATCCGTCCGAACTATCAAATGTAGAACAGCGTTATATGCAAGATCGTTTTTACCTGAAACAATAAAACTGTGGAATTCCTTAACTCCTGACGTTCAAAGTATTGATACATTATCCGGTTTCAGAAATTCAGTTCAAGGACCCGGCAATAAAACTTCTACTTTCGATCTTAACTATGGTCCACGAATTTGCCAGATCATCCACTCTCGCCTCAGGCTCCACTGTAGTGACTTGAACGCTGATAAGTTCAACAGACATATCATCGAAAGCCCGGCCTGCTCCTGTGGTCACCCAGTCGAAAACGCTGTCCACTATTTCTTCACTTGCCATAAGTACATAGAATTAAGACAGAAGTCATTCTTTTATCTGAAAGGATTTGGTATCAAAACGGTTCTGCGGGGATGCACATCGCTCTCATTAAGTGATTCCAATAGATTATTGAACTCTATTCATCATTACATAATGAAATCAGATCGATTTGATATTTCATAATGACTGCCAAACAAGCGAAATGTTATTCATGCATAACTACTATCTATGAAGCTATGATTGCAATCAGATATGTGTCACTACCATAAAGTTGTATATATATATATTTTCTCATGTGTAATTGCTTCGGAGCGGCCTTAAAATAAGCACCTAGGAGCTTGTTGGCCAATCCATTCATGATTTGTACATTTTCATGAATAAATATGTTTAAATCAATTATGCTCAATTAACCTTACTTAAGTCAAATAAGCGAGAATGAAGAATTAAATTTCAGCGTAATTAACTTTTCAGATAATAAGTTTACTTTTCATAGTGAATTGTTATTTATTGATTTCTATATGCAAACCTTTTACACATATAAGAAATAGTTCTTACTTCTACATAAATAGTAACACCCTCCAAACAGTGTTATACGGGTTACCGCAAACTATGATTAATGGAAATCTAAAATCGCAGAATCGATATGCAAATTTAGTTTTCTACCTCCACATATTCACAATATGTGAATTGAACCCTCTACTAGTTAAAAAACACACAAAGACAAGCGCAATGCCCTTCACAATCTATACTCCCTCAGTTTGACGGTGATCGGAAAAAAAGTAACCGGAAAAAAAGTAACAGATTTTGCTAGGAAAAAAAGTAACAGTTTTTTTGTTTTTTTATTTGATAAGTTTAACAAAATATGACATAATGTACTAACAGTTCACATTTTCATCAAAGCATCTTCTGCAAATTATTGGCTGTTTCAAGTAGGGTTCTACTCTAACTCTGGGATAGCCGCCAAAGATTATGTTTCTTGGTAGAGTTTTTGTGTCGAATGTAATGATTACAGAGCGAGTGTTTCTGTCCTGGTTTTTTTTATCCTTTGTACTGTAATGATATTTATATTGTGGTTGTATTTGTTTGCTACTTCTCTAGCTTCTTCTAAATCTTCATCAGTAAGGTCCTGATCTATTTTTATAACCCCTTTGGATTGTGTTTCCCAGTAGGGTGTGGCGAATTATGAGCCCTTCACAATCTGGGAATCGATCCCTATACTCAGTCAATTTGATTTATAGGCAAACCATGAGCCTTTCACAATCTGAAAATCAAACCATATACTCTAACAGTTTGACATAAACGCGAGCTATGAGCCCTTCACAATCTGAGAATAGACCCATCTACTCCGTCAATTTAACATATAAACGCGCTGTGAGCCCTTCACAATCTATGAATCGGCCTCTATACTCCCTCAGTTTCACAAAATGACGATATCTGAGCCCTTCACAAATCTTCTATTTCCTCTCAGTTTGACATAAAAGCAAGCTGTGAGCCCTTCACAATCTGAGAATCGACCCTTATTCTCCGTCAGTTTGACATAAAGGCGCGCTGTGAGCCCTTCACAATCTAGGAATCGACCCCTATATTCCCTAAGTTTCACATAATGACGATATCTGAGCCCATCACAATCTGAGAATCGACTGCTATACCCTCTCAGTTTAGATAAAGATGAGCTATGAGCCTTCACAATCTGAGAATAGATCCCTATACTCCCTCAGTTTGACATATAGGCCCACTGTGAGCCCTTCACAATATAGGAATCGGCCCCTATATTCCCTAAGTTTCACATAATGACGATATCTGAGCCCATCACAATCTGTGAATCGACTGCTATACCCTCTCAGTTTAAATAAAGGTGAGCTATGAGCCTTCACAATCTGAGAATCGACCCTTATACTCCGTCAGTTTGAGTTAAAGGCGAGCGGTGAATCGATTCATATACTCCCTCAGTTTGACATATAGGCGAGCCCTGAGTCCTTCACAATCTAGGAATCGACCCCTATACTTCCTCAGTTTGACATATAGGCGAGATATGAGCCCTTCACAATCTGGTAATTGACCCCTATATTCCCTTAGTTTCATATAATGACGATATCTGAGCTCTTCACAATCTGAGAATCGACTGCTATACCTCTCAGTTTAAATAAAGATGAGCTATGAGCGTTCACTATCTGAGAATCGATTCATATACTCCCTCAGTTTGACATATAGGCGAGCTGTCAGCCCTTCACAATCTATGACTTGACAACTATTCTCCATCATTTGAATGCATACACAAATAAAAACCTAAAGAAACTAAACAATTCTCATTTTATAATGCAAGATGTACTACAAACAAGCAAATTCCCAGATTGTGATCATTCCCAGATTGTTCACGTCTCACAATCTGCAGATTGTTTAAACAATCTAGGAATGAAAAAAATTCCTAGATTGTTCGAACAATCTGCAGATTGTGAGCGAACAATCTGCAGATTGTGATCATTCCGAGATTGCACGGAATATAATAACATACAATAATCACCTATCGTTCTACTTATCATTGCTGGAAAGGACGTGATGAGTGTACCTGATTCATCGCTCGCATGAAGACAGGATGGCGTGGATAGTACCTGACGTGTTACTGAAACTACGTCATCATCAGTAATAGACAAGCTGCCGTCTGTTGTTACGCTGATGCCTGATGTTTAAAGGAAAAACAGAAGAGGCTGTTTGCTTTCATTTGATAGGTAATTCATGTAGTCACCGACTGAAACAGATGTTCAAGTTAGATGAACCCTCGCGAACGTGAATCATAAATGACGAGGTGTTCATTGACATGCACGAGTGTTCATCTTACTTGAACCCGAGGTCGTGATCAGTAACTAATTTACACACTAGCTAAACGCTAAGCCAATCCGCACACAAAAGGAAATGGATGTTAATACATATACAATGTAATGCAAGTCTTTCTTTGTAACGTAATTTTGTCTAAATATATTTTGAAATTGCAACATTGACTTTTCTCTCGATTATTTCAGGGAGTTAACAATGACATGTGGTTCTCGTGAACTCCGTAAACACAGCTGAAATGTTCAAGTTAGCGCAACAAAATGAATGGTCATTGTCAAATGACCCTAGTTTACAGGAAGCTTATCACAATTTTAAAGTGTTTAGAAACATACATTAATACATATACTAAATAGTATTACACAAAGTTATTTTCTACTTAAGGCAATGAATAAAACTTGATAAATTGGCCATAAAAATCAAATCCTGAAAATTCAACTTCCGTCGTCGAATGGTAAGTTTTCTTGGCCTGAAACCATTAGGTCACAGGTTCGAACCCGTCATTCGATTTAACTCGAAAAGCACAGGCGCCAGACTCTAAATATACACATAAGCATTCATACCAATCTATATTTCATATGAAGAAGGTACGACGAAGTCATCCATCTTGGATGTCTCCCCTGCCTTGAAATGGAAACTGGGAGCGGTCTACGAACTTGATAAATAGCATTTGAGCCAAGAGACCATTTCCGGGAAATGAAGAGGTCCAAGAAGAATTTGTCCTGCATTCTTTATATGTAGATAGATATGGATACCTACATGTATGTTTAGAGTCTACGTTATCATGGTGACATTCTCTCCTCTAAGTCTGCACGAGTTACTTCCCTTCGCTAAAAGGAATATGTTTGTAATTTCGTGTTTTTGCGACACTGTGTGCACTTCCAAAAGAGAGCCTGACCTAACCTCTGTCATCTTCGCTCATATGGCCTTAAATTGCACTAGTCACAATCACTGGAAAATTTAAACCTTGCTGCCAGCCCGTAAAAATTCGTGTTCTGAGGACAGCGCTTTTCTGCGAAAAGTTGCAATTCGCATATGATTTCTTTTTTGACAATCGCGATATATGGCAGCAGCCTGGATGACAAGCACAGAAAAATTTGGTAAATGCGGCAAGGCCTATCAAAGCAAGTCATTGGGGCTGGGGAAAGTATACATTGTAGGCTATGCTTGGGAAGATGAACCTCTGTTTGAAAACGAGTATTTCTCGGGCTAGAATTCAAGCTGCCTGATTGGATGCATTCAAAGTTAGTTGTGTAATCAACGTCACCCTTCATGAGTAATCTTTCGAAAAGCCTCAATCACGTGTGTATGCTTTGGAAAAAAACTCAAATATGTACGATTGTGCACTTTGCTCTTTGAGTCTTCTTGACAAAGCACCGTCTTGTAATATAGAGACTGAACAATGGAATAGACAAGCTTTCAGTGCAAGAAGTGTTTTAATTGGCTGCAATTGTTTGCAAGCTTTAGCCAGGGGAATCTGCCGGAATCCTGAGAAGTGATCGTATTCAAACAGAGGTTAGTCGAGGATATTATTACACGAGCTACCTCTGTTGGGAGAGAATGACCAAACCGAGGAAAACTACATATTAAAGAAAAATTCCATTTATGCATTATGAACTGTATCCATTTGCTTAGGGAAGCGCACACAGCAGTGACAATATGTATATTTTTAATAAAAGACAAGCCATGATCATAAGAGCTGTAAGAACAGGTCAATGTATATTTATTCAGTAATTAATTAGGTTTTTTTAATTAATGACTTTAATTCACACTGAGTTTGTTTTAAAAAGGATAGGCGTTTTAATTTGTCAAATGGTCTAAGGTCAGTCAAATGATGAATTATTTGTAAATAAGTGCATTTTCTATCAACACATTTTGGATCCTCTCGAAACCTATAGGAAGTATAGCCTGCGACTTTTTGGGGAGATATGACCTTCGTGAAACTTAAAAAAACTGTTCTACTAACCTTCCTTACTGAGATTCCCCCAGGCAACAAAAATGAGATAGCAACTCCACAATTTGCCTTTCATTATCACAAATAAAAACTTCACTACATGTATTTAGAATTTGAGATATTTAAGATTGAGTTGTTACGACGGTTCTATTAATTTTCATTATTGAAAGAAGTTCACAAGGAATTATCAAAGATGAATAATGGTTTCGGTTTCGTGTGCTAGAAATGAAACCAATGTCGTGACAACACTTAAGTGTTATTTGTATAGTGTGTCTTAATACGAGGGAAGTCAATAAGTTCTCAGAATTGAGTATTGATACATCCCTGAAGACATCATCGGTGATATCAATATTGAGAAAGGCCATCTGACCGACAGTTTACAGACATAAACAACCCTTCTTGATAATTTACTTGATATTTACAGCCTGTTGAACACAGGTACCCTCCTGTAATGATTGAAAGTTCTAAAACTGGGTATCATGCGGTTATCAAGTTTCTCTCGAAAGAAGGGGTGAATGCGACCGACATACATAAACGTATGACCAATGTGTATGGGAAAGAAGCCCCTCAATATTCTAACATAGCAAAATGGTCAGCTGAGTTTAAGCAGGGTCGCAGCTCCTTGGACGATGACCAACGGTCAAGAAGGCCATTTGAAGCCATTACAGATAATATGGCTGCACGGGTCCAGGATCTAATCATGTCCGATTGTAGAATAATGGTGGACGGCTGTTTTTCAACAACATGGCTTTGAGCGACTTGACCATCCCCCTACAGTCCAGATCTGGCCTAGAACAACTAGTATCTGTTTTGCAATTTGAAATCACACTTGCATAGTATAAGCTTTGGCGATGATGATAAACTCAAGGCAGCTACTGATGAGTGGCTGAAGGGCCAGTCAGAAGAATTCTACCACAAAAAGAAAAATTGTCAAAGTGCATCGACGTCCAGGGAGATAATATTAAAAAAATAAAATCATTATTACAATCATTGGCTTCTGTTATATATGCACATTCTCTTAACTTATTGACTTCCCCTTCGTATCCCTGGACAGTTTCTGTAACTTAAATTTCCTGATTTAAACCTTTTGATCTGGAGTGGAACAGCCACAAGTGAAATATTCATGTTTCTACATGTACTTGCGAGAGGAGGTAAACTAAATATTTGTCACGAAATGAAATACATCTTTTTTATCATATGAAATTATCTGTGTTTTATGTCCATATTGACCTTTTAAAGGTCTATTTGCGACCTGAGAAAGCTGATACCATAATTGTAAGAGACGTCTTATCATTGTTCTGATGTCGTCATTCGAGTACAATAACATCTATTATCGCCACTCAGTAGAGTGAGGACAAAAGGGCTTGATAAAAGGTTTATTTCATTGATAGAACAGATTATGTTACTCTTAATGGTATAATAACGCAATCATTGGTTCAATTATTATGTGGCAATATAGAGAGTGCGATGCAGAAAAAAAGAAATTCCTCTCTAATACCTTTCAGCGTCCATGCTCGCTTGCTTCAACACACTACATCACAATGCTAATTTTTGGTGAACAACAACCAACCTTCTGCTGCGGTATGATATTAAAGTGACACAGAGTATGTTTTTGGATTTTTTATGTTCCAAAAATAAGAGCCAAATTACCATATGTCCTCAAGTTAGTTCAAATCGCCTACCTAACTCGAGTGTATATCTCCCAATTTCCCAAATTGTGATATTTTTATGTTTTCCATGATAAAAGAAAAACGGCAATTTAAATGTTAGGATGTCGAAATTCTGCGTACATTTTACATGTATATTAGTTAAATGTCCTAATCAATACTACCAATCCAGTTTTACATTTCTGTCTGCTGTAAATAAGTTTCCAAAATTACGTTTCAGTCATTGACGCGCGTCATTGTCCGGTTTTCGATCACAAATCGAGACTTTAACCTGTTTGTTGTCACTATACTGAACTTATAAGCACTAAGATGCTAATTTTTGGAAACAACAATCACTTCTCGATAAAATAACACCATTTATGAAGTTTGGCATATTTGACTCCAACAACATACTCTGTGGCCCTTTAATATATTTATGAGACATCTCTGCACACTGTTAATGAAACTGGGTGACCGAAATCAGACTAAACTAAATGCTTTTACAATAAAACTACTTGTGGCATAATTTATTATGTTCATTGTCATACTTTGGTGAGGAGACACAGAAGACCATTTATCCTTTGTAGGGTCTTATTTGTACAACAAATTTACAATACGTACCTAGCATTGCTTGATACAACTTTTAGAATTCAACAAACAAGATAAAAAGAGTTTTCCTCAACAAAGAGCTTTATTTAAAGTAAGCTTTAGAAATTGTGAGATAGCTGATAAATCTGCTCTAGTATTATTTTCATTAAAGGGCTAGTCTCTCCTTTGACATACAAGTTACAGTATGACTGAGAAAAAATTGACCAACTCTCAAGGGTGAAAAGAAAAACATTATTGCCTCATTTCTTGTTTAACTTGTTTAACAAGCCAAATTTCCACTTACATGTACATTGTTGTGGAAATTTGGTTAGATTTCACTTTAAAATCAAATCATAAAATAAAATAATTTTAAGATTTCCTTATTCGACTGTTAATCATTCTTTCTTTTTGACAAATAGTTTCGATGCTGTCGTTTTTCCGTCTTTCTTTTGGTTGCGTATTCCTTCAGTTTATCGCACCAGTTCGCTCAAGGAACCTGAAATAGAGAATCCTGCATATTAATAAGGAAATGTTGAATATACCAATTAATATTTACGAATCAAATTCCTGTTGACAAAATATCAAAGTTTCTTAAAAATGGCCGCCAGTGGCTTTTTACATGATACTTGATTACTTCCTCTATGGCTTTGGATGATAATGATAATAACAATGATAATGGTAATGAGATGCGTTGACCCTTAGAAGAAAATACATTTGACATAAACTAATGTTTATTGGGGGAAATATTTAAGAAACACATCCGTCAAAAGTGTGCCTCTAACCCTACATGAATTAATGGGAAAAAATAATCACTCACCTAAAACAGGCAAGGAAGATGAGGTGGGGGAGATACGCCGTGTTTACGTGTGTATCACAGGCGCCTGAGATGGAGG
The DNA here is from genome assembly GCA_921293015.1 of Phorcus lineatus. Lineage (NCBI taxonomy): Eukaryota > Metazoa > Mollusca > Gastropoda > Trochida > Trochidae > Phorcus > Phorcus lineatus. The sequence goes on from OV121081.1 coordinate 55,100,351, forward strand.
CAGCTTCTGCAGTTGAAGAACATGGATAAGTAGTTGGATGGGGTGTTTTGAGGAGTAGGGAGAACTTTAACGGAAGGGTCTTTATATGACCAAGCTAGTTACCATTATGATTGTTCGCACCTTGCTTGGTCCTACCACAAATCTTTTGAACGAATGCAGCATATCTGTTGGTGAGTTTTTATTTTGTGATGTGAATGGTTTGATACATTGGTTAAATACATTATTACATTAACTAACATTGCAATTTGCATTGCTTAAAGTTACTATTGCTTGCGTTTCAGATATCGTTATATATTTTCTTATGATTACAAAACAAACTTTCAAATCTCCATTTCTGTCATACGTGTATTGTTCCTTGATTTCATAATAAATTAATTTTCACGATAGGAAGGTGCCAAGTCACGTCACAACACTGCATTGTACAAGGTATGAATTGGCTGGATATTCGAATCAAAAAACATTTTTCAAAATTGACATCTGTCATTATGATAACCAGTTATAATATGAGTCCTGAGTCATACCTTCCTGAAGAAACGTTAGGTCAAATAAGCTCACAACTGCCAATAGAGTCCCTTTGAAGTATATAAAGGAGTTCGTACATATTCATAACATCGATTGACTATTTTAAGCTTCGCTGAGGATATTCACCGAGGATATTCTATTGTAAAGACGTTTTAAGAAGTGAAACTATGTGTTTTGTTGATTAGTTAACATCATTTCACTTACGGGTGTAGTTATAGAGCCAAATAAGTTGGAGAGATACGGCAAGGTTGAAAGTTGCGAAAGAATGTACCTTCAGCCGGTGGATTATTAACTGTAGAAGGATAGGGCAGGGTTGTCCTGGTCTTAAGAGACTGTGAGCTCGTACTGTGTGATGTGACAGGACTGATGGTCAGGGCTTGGGATAACAGAAACGTGGATAGGTCAGATATGTTTTACAGAATTTTTTTGCAGTAACAGTAACAAGACATAGATATGAAATCGAATAGAGAGAATATAAGATATTAATTCTTTAAAAGAAATACTGAGTCTTACTATCTTGCACTTGAAGCATTTTTAAGATGAAAATTGTAATTTTAGTGCCAAATAAGCAACTACAATATTCGTCAATATTGATGATATAGCGAAATTGTCTTTAATTTTTTTTTTTTAAAGTAAATCTTCTCACCGGGAGTTAAAATGAATTCTGTTGCATAAGGATGATATCTTGATTATAGGAGTCCGTTTTGGTTTTTTATTCGAAGATTTGAAGGCTATTCTTTATTCGCATTTCAAAATTTAAAAAGTTATGGAATTTTCAAATTAGATGACCACAAGGTTGATATACTGAAACTCACGTATACGAGTCAGAATCATGGTGCCTTTAGCCTGGCCCGCTGTGTTCTTGCCCTCACAAGTGTAGTTTCCTTGGCCACTGGAGGACACTGCCTCTACATCTTCAGCTATTACCTTCCCTTGGTAGTACCATGTGACCTCGGGTATTGGTCTAAGTAGAGTTAAATACGAAGTTGTCTTAAAACTTAAAGCAAAAGATGATTCTATTTGGCATTAGGATGTTTTGTTAAAACAAGAGAACAAATATTTGCAACCGAAGAATGTTAAAATTTCAAAATTAATTCGAAAACATGCATTATGGAATATTTTTAATATGAGAATATGATATGAGCATGCTAATGAAGATAATATTGTTTCTTCATCATTATCGGATGATATAATATGCACTTTAACACATACTTTCCCGCGAAGACGCACGAGATTGTTATGGTATCGTCTTGCCGTACACGTGTGTTTGGGGTGATCGACAGTAGCTTGGGTTTAACCTCCTCCGGTCCTGTAAGCACACATCGCCATTGATCTAACTTCATTAAATGAAATTATACCGTTTGTAAATATTTCAAATCAATCCATGGTATTGATGTCACTTTACTGTGTCAACAGTGGAATATTTTCAAGAATCAACTGCTCTTTGACTGTCCTGGCGAGGAGGGATGTGAGGTTTTTAATGTTTGAAATTCTTATGATGTAGAGTGTGGTCTGTTTGTTTCAGTTATGAGAAATCTAAAACTTTTGAAAGTGTGTTAGTCATGTTTCGAACAATCATACATCCGACTTTTAAACCAGCGTTTTTATCCACATGCAAAGATGTCTTAAGAATTTTAAAATGACAGTTAAAAAGTCATGTTTTAAGCATGAGAATATATAAAGAGGAGTGGATCGGTAAATAATAACCAACGGATAAAATCGTTGATTATTTTTCACAGGATTAATCATGGTATTTTCCTGCAGGTATTTAAGCACCTAGATCAACATAGATGACTAACACTACGTATATTTAATTACTTTATCACTTACGTAAATCTGTTATCTAAAATTTATGAAAACATTGCATTCTTCTTAGCCTTCAATTTTGAAATTCAAATAACCACATCCCTATCCTCTTTAGTACGTTATGCCCAAAAACGTTTCATAAAGATCACGTGAAATTTGCCTGTGGACATACACAATATTGAGTGATTGCATAGGGCAGGAGGATTGCATATACAGTTAATAAAGGGCCTTTTTGAGCTCTTGGGTCATCTTCTTAACAATGTGAATTTAAAAGGACAGTAGCATGTTTTTTAAGATGAATAAAAAGATATCACATGATATCAAATAAATAAACTAACAGGCAAAAGAAAGGTTTCACTTATTTTTCAAGTCTGTAGAATAAAAACAAATGCAGAATTCTAACGATTTTATAATAAACAGAAATCATTTTCCAATATTCCCTTTAGAAAGCATCCAAATATCGACATTTAATTTTCCCCAATACACAAGGAAAGAGACAGGGGGTCATTATAAAAAATTACACAAATGTGTAGTTAAAAGACAAGGGCACAGAAACTCTCAGTAGTCACTTGATTCAATGAGTCTGTCATCAGTAGCGATTGGGAACACCCTGGGCAAGTACACGCCTCCTCATTGAAGTCGTCAGGGGTCGGATGTCGTCAGCAGGATCTTGTTCCATATGTTTAACATTGGTTGCTCAAGTTCCTGTTGATTGTTTGGAGGTGGCACCAGATGTCATGGCGGTCAAGGTGATCCCAAAGGTGTTAAATGGGATTCATATCTGGCGAAACGGCAAAACAGTGACGTTGGCGTTCTCGAGGTAGTCGCTAACCATTCCGGCAGTGTGAGGTCTCGCTTTGTCGTGTTGCAATATCAGTCTTCTTGGCTGTTGTTGGATGCAAGGAACGACGATAGGTCTCAGTGCCTCATCAATGTATCGCTGGCCAGTCAGATTCCTCGCAGAACCACCAGCGGCGGCGTCATTTGGCCACAAATTCCCACACCATGATGCCCTCGCCTCAAAACGGGTGAACCTCTCTCATGCAGTTTGGCGCGAGACGCTCGCCCCTTCGTCGATTAACTCGAACTCTGCCATCGTTTCTGAATAGGTCAAACCTGCTCTCGTCTGTAAACAGCAACCTCTCCCAGTCACGTCGCTGCCACCGGCGTACAGTACGTGTCCCTCATAATCAGCGTTGACGGTGTAAACGGATCAAAGCCTTTCCACGAAATAAATCTTTTTAAAAAACGTGCTAACGCCCTTTTAAATACATCTGCAAGACATTTGATGTTGGACTATATCTACAACCTAAAGATTTGCTTTGCCAAATTGATAAAATGACTCACCATTCGGCTTGGAGACATCTAGTTCAGTAGTATGTCTGAACGACAATGACCCGCCCGGCACGTTGAATGCACATTTGTATATGCCAGCATCATCAGCCTCAACATACACAAAGTACAGTTTACCTGGACACACAAAAATTCTATTAATCAAGATACATATACAAGCCAGCTGGACTGTTCTTTGGACAAATACTGACCACTAAAACTCTACCTATGACCAGTTGTCATATGATTGATCCGGATTGGTGTACAAGGTTACAGTTGTTGTAAAGCTATCAAGGCCGGTCAGCGATTGAGCGTGGACGCAGACTCTTGCACAAGACATGTGAGACTACAACCACACCCGTCGCTACTGAACAAGTGTCAATGCAGGGATATGATGACAACTCAGCTGATAATATATCAGTCAAACTTACCTCAGCTCATATATAACTTGAACAACTTCGATGTGTAGAAAGTGTTAACGGAACATCAGGAAAACCAAAAATCATAGGAAATTTAGCCAATTTGGTTTAGGGAAATAAAGACGTATATCTTAATATAAGATTGTTTTTGCCGTTTGCAGGACATTATTTATTTGATTTTAAATAGAAGCTATTCTAAAAGGATCATCCAAGTACTGTATGTTACAAGAATTCCATGGATTTTAAAGATGTTTACATTAAAATGTCCGCATGCAGTTTTCATCTAATATAAACCACTTAATTTCACAACAACTGATAATCTAGTTGAGTAATGCGATGTTTTCTTGTCTGAAAAAAATATCCAATACATAACATAATATTTCAAATTTGAATAAATCAACCTCTAAACTTTAACCCATGCTTTTAACCCCCCGCTCGCTTGACATGTTAACAAACTACAAAAAAACTGGTTATTTCAGCGTTAGCTTTTAATGGTATGTTGTTTAAGTATTGTGGATTAATAATTGGTGCTTTCTTCCCAATTTTACCTTTTTCATTATTTCATTTAATTCATAACACTTTAGTGTAAAATTTCATTTGGACAAAGGGTAATTTGTTTAAAACGCTTTGTTAATTAGGGTAAAACTGTTTACCACTTAGGACACGCTTTCTTTTATCAGGGACGATCTGGTCTGGTTTTGCCTTTTCCCCTTCTCCAACCATCTTGTACCATCCCTGGAACTTATGTTCATCATCTTCGGTGATACAGTTCAAAGATACAGACTCGGACTCTATGACGCTCACCGTTTTTCCATCGCTTCCTGTAATTTGTTTCATCTCTTATAGAGGCATTCTTAACGGGATGATCAACTTTCTTATGTAAGATCAATGGTCCTTACAGGCTTTTAATATGTACTTCTGTTAAGGATGATTGCCGAAACATCGATAAAGAGTGATATCCATCAGATATGTTATTAAACATTATATAGGTTTGTCGAACATTGACCTTGTGATTACGAACAAGCTGTTCATCAGCATAAAATTCAACCTGTTCAAATGTCTTTCGAAATAAACATTCAAACTAATCTATGGTTACTGATGACCTCAACTTGTATTATCATATGGAGAGGCTCATATTGCTATTAGATAAAGCTAAACGAGACTCGATTAAATGAAATATTTCCTGCTTAAGGGCATGAAACCGCTTTTCGTGAGCTATGCTGTATATTTAAAGTGGCAGTAGCACGTTCATAATTTGAACAAAATGATGTCACGAAAACAAAACTAGATGTTACCAATTGAAAGCTAATGCAATATTCTTGTAATGTAAAAAGTAGCTCTCAAATGAATGTAACATGTTCGGTTAAGCTACGAAAATCCATCTGCCTACCTTAAATGATTTAAAGGTGTTAACATTAAAATGGTTGCCAGCAGATTTCTCTTGACATTTCAAAATGTCTCTACGAATATTGATAAGCGGACTGAGTAATGAGGTGATTGAACATCTTGTAGATAATGCTTTTGATGTAAACATATATTTATAATGGAACATTTTTAGAAATAAAAACATTTTGAAAAGGTTATACTGCCCCTGTGAGGTGAGTTGCATGAAAGAGAGGCTGTAAATGAGATTACAGCCATACCTTTCGACATTCCAACTATTTTGAAAAAAATACATCTAATTCTCATTATTATCATCAATGTTCAACGTAATTTACATCATTGTTCAACTTAAATTACATCATTGTTCAACGTAAATTATATCATTGTTCAACGTAAATTATATCATTGTTCAACGTAAATTACATCATTGTTCAACGTAAATTATATCATTGTTCAACGTAAATTATATCATTGTTCAACGTAAATTATATCATTGTTCAACGTAAATTACATCATTGTTCAACGTAAATTACATCATTGTACATCAACGTATATTCAAGGCGTACTCACCACGGCAGAATACAATTAACAGCATGAGACCGCATAAAGCGTTAATTTTAAAGGCCATATCTCTTTCTCCTGTTTGCTCTACTCATCCGACAACATCCGACTGGTAATCCTCATTTAGAACTTCCATCGAGGTTAATAAAACGACAGAGTTTCATATTGTGCATTCATAGATACAAATCAAAGTTTCGGTTTCGTGTTCCTTGGATTTTAGAGGATTGAATTCTAAAATGTGTCGTTATTCCTAAGGAATCAATTGTATCGTTTTTCATTGCTGTGTGTTATTGTAAAATTAGTTCGAGGAAAATATATAGTTTTTATGTCCTAGTCTAGTAGCAGTTTCTGAGACCCGTACATCTATATTTTATAAACCTTTTTTTAGTATTCAAACAAACGTGTTTAAATAGTCTGAGTCGCATGCTTTGTTTCATGGATTCTTAAATCATGGAGACCTAGACATTTTTATTTTTTGCCCAAACTTTTCATAAACAAAAGGTGAAAGAATATGTTGGGATTTGTATCCAATAGGATTGATTGTTTAATGCAATATTGTGTTTACAGTCAGGCGGACAGCTGAACTCTACAGTCATCATTTTTATGCAACATGGATGAATTTAATTAAGGGCTGAGTTTACAAAAACATCATGTATATCAATCAATTATCAGGTGAGGTGATTCGGGGTTTAAAGCCGCTTTCAACAACATTTCACATGTATCACAGCTGCTAGTATCATTAAAGTGAAAAAGCCCGCAACACCCATATGGCTATGCATTACAATGAAATCTGCGGCGCAACTTTCTCGTGTGATGGCTTCTGCACACGTCCGGTAAAAAACATTTTCTCGAATGAAAAAAATTCTTTTCACGAGAGGTAAATTTGGTGAGGGTTTCTACTAAAGGTAGGCGACACCGGAGCTTCGAGTATAGGCTGGAACTAGCGATCGATGGGTGCTGCGCTGAAATTTAGTGCAGCATTGCACCCATACCTTACTCTACTGCAGACAAAGTTGTCGAGTCTCTGGCGGGATCCGGACCGGTAACCTCATGATTCGAAGCCGAAAGCGCTAACCACTGCACTATTCTGCTCTGCATCAACTATCAGACATCACTTGTCAAAAAAGATGTTTATGGCATAGACTAGGTTGTTAGGGTCAAATACGTCAAATGTTACTAATGGTGTCAACTTATCAAGAAATAATGACTGTTGGTGATATTACCATTTTAATGCCACTTGGTTCCATAAGGGTTACATTGAAACGATTTCAGTCATGATTAATGATCGAAAACATGACATTAAGGATTTTTATGAAAGATACTTTTTTGTCATTTGAGACAAAAACAACGTCTTGGGGAAACAATCAAAGTTCCAGCTGATAACATCATTTTAAGGAAACATTAATTTTAATATCTTATACAAGTATAATCGTGTCTATAGCATGATTATAAATATTGTTTTTAAGGAAGAAATCTAAAAAGCTTCATTAAAAAAATTTCATTTCAGGATCTAAAGGTAAGTTCATTTGATTTGTACATTTAGAGGAATATTAAAGAGTTGAAGAAAAGGAACTAGTAAATGAATAAATATGAGAGGTTAAACTATCTGCACCGTTGACACTTATAAACGTGACTATAATATTCACAAGTTTACTCTCTATTTCTGTAACCAAAATCACTAGTGTTGCAATTTCAAATGAAAATGACAAAAAAATGTGTTTTGTTTTTATGTTTATTTAATAAAAAAAAACCCATTTATTAGATACATGGAAAGCAATGGGCAACATTCTCAGTTTCAAATAGCTTCTAGTATTCCTTGGATGCATTTGTGATCCTGCTTTGGAGATGTTACCTTTGCAAACAGCAACCCGGTGATCCAGGCCTTCCTGAGCAACTACATTTTCCCGTTTTGATGGTCTTCAGACCTTTGACCCCATTCCTACTATAAACTGAGACGACTGACTGGATGAAATCTAAGTAAGCCGTGCAATCAGCTACGCCGTTTCAAAAGTTATCATTCTCCAAGCCTTGGTCAGTTCAGTTAATTTCAGGAAAAATATACATTATGCGAAATAAAACTCACTCATATATATGCGACTGAATTACAGTATCGACCTCTATGATAGCAAGCAAGCCTACCATGCAAGAAGTGTATTCGTTTGTTTAAATATGGCAGATAGTTTCTGTTGTTGCTGAAGGGATGAGCCGAAACCACAGAAAGAGCTCGTATCTAAGCAGTGGTTAGCATAGGATGAGACTTGGGCAATCGTTTGGGGGATATAATGCATTCCCCTAAGCTTCTGATTCGCCGACTGTTTTGTTTCCTGCCATTTCTGTATCAATGGTTTCCTTTTCTTCAGAGCTCTTTCCACATATATTAGTCTCCCTATCAGACTTGTAGTTGTTTCCATTACCTCCAGCGGTGACGACAACTCCGATGGCCTTTGACGCTTCACCCTCCAAACCCTGATCATTTACCGTCTCTTCTGTCTTTTCCTTACTGCTCCCTTGTTTCTCCTGTTCACAAGGTGCGAATACTTCATTCATTCTGCGGTTTTCAGTTTGTACAGCACTGTCACCATAGCTTTCTATCTCTTCTTTCTCGTCTCCACAACTATTCGTTCGTCCTTCTTTTAGATCCATCCCATTAGTGCCTTTTTCTTTATTTCCTATGAAATCACCGTTACCTGCACTCTTGTGTCCTACCTCGGCCGGGTGATTGTTCTTCTCTCGAGATTTCTTTCCACTGCTCTCTGTCTCTTCATCCTTCCCCCCGTAGTCATCGTTCCCCTGTACGCACTTCAAGTCTGCTTCTATCTCCTCTGCGTGTTTAACCTCGTTCTCTCCTGTCCAATCTTTCTGGTTGTCATGGTTTTCTGTTTCCTCTCGCATAAGTGTATGACTATCGATTTCCTCTTGTACATTCTCGCAGTTGTCTATTTCAAGTTTTTGGGACTCTCCTGAAGGATCTTCGTGCTTCTTCGTCTCCGATGTGTTGCTCGTCTCCGCCTCCTCATGGATCATCCTGTATCCTTCCGCCTCCTCCTCATGGACCATCCTGTATCCTTCCGCTTCCTTCCTCAGCATGATACGTCTCTTCCGCTTCCAGGAGCACCACCTGTGGCAACTATACGAATGAATGATAATTAAAAGGGGGTCATTCAAGACAATGTAATCAAGTTAGTCGTAGGCGCTAGGCGCACACTGTATCTATCTAAGATTGTATCACAAAAGTTTGGTCATTTTCCAGTTTTTCGAGATATAATTGTCAACAATAAAGGAATGTGTTTTCACACCTGGGCGAAAAACACAAGGTTAACGTTCGTATTTCCTTCAAATGAAACTAATCCTGATACAAAGGCTTTTAATAAGATAACTTACTTGCTTATAGGAGCAAACAGTAAAATCTATGCAACACTTTCAGAAATCATGTTCAATAATGGAATTGTTATCATTTCGTACATATTTATAACAAATATCAATATCAAGAGTCATGACATTTTACACATTTTTACATTCTCGACGGATACCATGTTTATCTCATGGTATGAAGAATAATTTATATTTTCACGGGTTTCTATGCAACGTATGTAAATAGTATTATATATTTGTTTCAGGATATGAAATAGTTGACATTTAACGATAAATGTCTTATACTCTATTTATCATAGAAAATAGTATATCTGGAAAACGCTTATACTTAACGTTACCAAAGATTGGTAACATGACCTTATGTTGACATTTCCATGGGAGCTGATAAGTCCAGATTAAAATTTTTTTTGTTTTCATTACTTTTTTTTATTTTTGGGTGGGACAACTTTTTTGACCACGAGAATAGTACCTTGAAACTAAAGATTATGTGGTTCAACTTGTTTAAAAATTTGTTACAGCATGCTCGAAAGGACATTAATTAATTACATTAATATGTGAATAAATAAGAAAGCAGTATTTAGGATGAAGTATAAAGCCTTACCATCGACCTATAGCTAAAGCGGTTATAAGCCCCATGACTCCTAATCCAGCCCATATCCACTTGAGAAGGTTTCTTCTCCTATAACCTTAACAAAGGAAAGGAAGAATGAGCACAGTTTACAAGACATATACTACTTTTGTTGTGGAAAAATGAAAGAGACATGATATTTTTCCTATCGTTTTCAGAAATGAAATGACGTAACCATCTTCAAAGAGGCCATTATCATGGGACGAAATTATCAATTATCTGCCGTCATACTTTACTGCGGTCAGTCGTTGATATATTCCTTTTGTAAGTGTCCATATGTGAATGAAAGATTTATGAAATATTCTTGGATCTCTAACTATTCAATACTTTTTTTACAAAGTTTAGAAATATGTTTAACAAATTCATTAGAAGGTCTTTAAATCCCCAAAAGGTATGAAATTCCCTGACTGCATTGTCTTCTGGGAAACTCAGGTGTTCCGGAAGTTCAAATTACAACATAAGAAGGTTTTCATTTCGATCAGAGTGTAACCACAGGCGCCAGACTCTGAATGTACAATATCATGTAAGTATATATACTTGTAGCAGTATAACATAAACAAGGTATGACACAGTCGTGTCTACAGGGGGATCTATTGTAAATTCAGGGTTTGGCGCCTGTGAGTGTAACTTACTGATCAAAATAATGTCTTGTCTCTCTTTGCCCGCGCTATTCTCTCCTATGCAGGTATATTTTGTGGTAGGAGGGATGTTTTCCGACGGATTGAGGGTGCTTTTCATACCATCCGTCTGTACACCCGTTATAACAATCTCATCATTATGCAACCACGTGATGTTGGGTATTGGTCTGTAACATAAACATTATTTGTAAATATACAACGACATGTACATACATCACCTTGCTGCATTTTATCAATGCTGAACTGGAGAGTGCTTCATTCACACCAAGAATTTTTACGCGTTGTATAATTGCTGTTTTCACATAAATATCTTTGTACGTGATTAATTAAGACTAAAAATTCATAACTGAGTATAAAATTTGATTGAAACAGTTTATAAAAATTAAATTGAATTATTTGCTTAATGTTCTTCTATGAACTCATTTGTGTTAATAATCTCACATGAGTGAAACGCCACTAATGTTGGCAGCCTGTTAAATGAATCTAAATTTGTTGTTTTGCTGTAATTTGTTTTTGCATAATTGAAATTTTCAATGAAACTAGAAATCAACAGTATGTTAAATTTCAAAATTTGAATTTGTAAGAAATAAAGTTCTCTGGATTATAAAGGGTAAGAAATGTATACTGTCGTATAAATGCCGTCGACATGCTACGGCCTTTATCCCGTTTCAATTTGCACTCTTCAAACCTTTAATAAGCCAATGAACAAACACATTATTAAATTAAGACAAGTATGACTCTATGTTTTACAAAAGCTTTAATACCTTCCAGCGAAAACACAGGTGAGTTCCTTGGGATGTAGATTCGATCTAGTCATATTACCACTACTCCATAACAGCTGTGGTTTTGTCTGATTTGAACCTGAAATAGTTATAATTCTGTATGTCCTAGCACTAAGATAGGGAGCTGTCTTACATTTATATATTAAACCTTTTAAAGATAACCCTTGATTATGAATTTATGTTTGAGAAGATTCTAGAGTCATTCTGGGTTAATTGTTGTAGTTAAAGAGCCACTCAGTGATTTTCATAAGATATTATTTACCTTTGATACGAACCTAAATGCCATATGTGGTGATATAAAATCAAAATATCAAAAGACATATAAATGACAAATACTGGTTTTCCATGAAAATCTAAAAAAACAGCCTTATAAATGCACAGAGGTGTAGATATCACGTCCCATATACATGGATACTAGTTATATAACCTAACAAACACTATCAACTCCTAACTGCCCTCCTGGCAGTTTTAGATAAGTCTCCAAAATTACGTTTGACTATTTGACGCGCGCCACTGTCCGGTTTTCGATCATAATTACGACGCTCTACCTTCATCTACCTGTCACTGTGAAATAACAATAAGCTTTAAAATGTGTCTTTTAGGTAACAGTCGATACTTCGCGATCAAATGACATTATTGATCTAGTTTGACATACATGACTCCAACAACTCACGGAGTGGCTCTTTAATGCACAACGTAGTTGGTTCCCCAAACAAAATAAAATCCACTAAATGAGTAATAAACCGTTCCATGATGATATCAGGGAGTACTTACCGGTTGCACTTGTAACATTGAGAGTGACATTTTTTCCAAAATTTATGGAGCTGTTGTTTATTGTAGAACACCCGTATACACCGGTATCACTGGGACGCACGTAAGAGAAGTATAACGTACCTGTAAATATGGTTAAGGAACATGTCATCGAAGCATTAATGCCAATAGGGACATTGTTCTCAGCATCATGACATATGAATTATGTTAACTTTAAGATGAAAACAAAAGTGGTTACGGTTTTGTAATGATGCTATAAAAAATGATGCCTCAACACATCTCAAAGCGCAGCGGCTGATCGAAATTGAAAACCCGATGTCTGTTTTTTAGTTCAGCTGATGCTTGGAGACTAAAATTCACATTTGTCATCTATACTAATGTGCGCTCATTGCAACCTCTTACTTGTATATAGATGGATGGAAATGAACGGAGAAGGAAGTTTCCGTAAATGGTATCATAATAGTCTTCGCATACAGTATTTTTCTTTGAAACCGATAAATCTAGTTGGCCAAAATGGATATTATAGCTGATGCATGGAAACTGATCTGTTGATTAAGTAATTACCTTCACACAAATGTTTGGGTGACAGACAGGGTAAAGTTGTTTAGTCATTAGTCCAAACAAAACATAGCCCTATGTCATTATACATTGTGTCATTTATCAGATTCAACCATCATTGAAAAACATTCAAAAATTCAAATTCACCATTATTATCCACAACGAAACGGTCATCACTTCCGAATTGCTCTGGAGGTTGGCGATCTTTTCTATACCAGCTTAAAACACCTGGTTTGGGCGGGAACATGTTACAAATGATGCACGCAGGCTGACCATCCGGTACTGTCACTTCCGAGTTATTGCATTCCATTCCTTATAAATAAATGTTATCTTTATGTCGCCGGTCAAAAATTTAAGAACGTATCCTCGAAAAAATCAGCTAAAAATTAAAAGCCAATAAAAAGTACAGTTACAAAGGAAACATTATCCCGTTTTGTTTATACTTATATATGTACTGTGTACCTATGTACCCATCAGGGGTTACATTTAGATATCATATTGGTAATGTGACAAAATTTACATAAACTAATCATTCATATTTATTAATCTTCACGTTATGGCTATCTGCATAACATGCGTTTGATCGAATACTGCTAAGTCGAAAGAAAAGAAAAACTAAAATAATCGACCCAATACAAGTCCCGAATTCATTACCAAGCAAATAAGTGTTTAAGGCCACAACTCAAACGCTTTAAACATTAAATCTAAACACTTTTGGCATTTGTAAAAATTAAATTAGCCATCTCTTACCATGACAGAGGTGGGGCCCAAATGATGGGATGAACACCAGGTACAGTAGTAGACCCAGCATCACTGAACAATCACTGTGGTATCTTGAGCTTAAATAGACTGTTCAAGTGAATAACCTAACGTATGAAACCATTCAAGTGAACAGTTCCTTGTTTGTGATCTTGAAAGATGATTATGAAGGAAACAAGCAGCACAGCAAGTTTACAAGAAATACATTGTTTATATACATACATGTAATTTATTTTTTTAAGCTTCTCAAACATCATGACACACTGATTAGGCATGAGAAACATGAGTATTTGAATTATTCATCTATGATGGGTCACTTTCATTTGAAATAAACATCCCTTCCTCGTATTCATATGTCACTTTCGCTCCGGAAGGTCTCTCATGGCCGACCCTATCCTGTTAAAAGATGTGTCCTTGCTGATATTCACAAGAGAATGCACGTATATATGTATGTATGTATATATATATATATATATATATATGTCTTGCCCTTCATGTCATGCTTCCTAAAATATCAAATTAAAAACATACCTCTATCAATGTTTTCGAAATGGCCTTCAATAATGTTTAAAATGATTTTAATAATAATTGAATCAAGGAAATACTAGTTTCTAAATGAAATGTTTCCTGCTTCAGTGTATGTTGTTTTCATGTTCTTCCTCAGTAACGGAAATTGAAAGCATCATGGTGCAATTTCCTTGAGAGAAGCATATTAGAAACTTAAAACAACAATTGTCAATATCATCATGGCAAATTATATCATGACCTTATCCTAAAGGCCCGATAGCACAGTATATCTTTACATCTGGGCATATTAAATGTTATACTCGTAAATGTATTGATGTAAAGTGTGTGTGTGGGTGTGTGCGTGTGGGTGGGTGTGTGCGTGTGTGTGTGTATGTGTGTGTATGTATGTGTCGTACGTATTGTATTGTATTGTATGGTATCGTACGTATTGTATGAATGATATAGTTTGTTTAAGATCGTATATATGGTGGGTATTGTATGTATGATACTGTACGAATGTTATCGTATGTATGGTATCGTGTGTATGGTTAGGTCTGTTTGTTATTGTATGTCCTTGTGTTGTACCGTATTGTGTGGTAGAATATTGTACTGTATTGTGTGGTAGAATATTGTAGTGTATTGTGCGGTCATGTACTTTATTGTATTGTGCTACATTGAATTGTATGGTATTGTATTGTGTGGTATGTTTACTATTTTAAAATGTATAATTTTACCTAATTCATTTTAATGTGGTTATTTTTATGTATTTAGTGTCTCATAAGCCTTTTGGCTGGATGTTACCTTTTATTAAGTGTTTTTTTGGCTACAAAAACAAGAAATGTGTAACATGTGGCACTGAAATAAAATAATTTTCTTCTCTTCTTCTTCTTCTCTGTATAAGAGTCGGGAAGTAAGTGCTAATTACAGGTGAGTACGTTATGGAGAGGGGTCGGGAAGGAGGGGTTCATTACAGGTGGGTAAATCGTGTATAGGTGTCGGCAAAGGGAAAAGCATATTTCAAGCTGTTATTTATATTATTTTTAACCTTAATGCTTTTGTGAGTATTGTACAAGTTTGTAACAAAGAAAAAGGAAGTATCCACCTCTGGAATTTGTCTTAAGATGGGCTTATGGCATTGCTTGTCGTTGTCGTCCGTCGACTTTTCACTATTTCATCCTCTTCTCCAGGAAATCTGAAACCTTCAGACTCCTTGACTGAGGTAGTTTCTTAAAAAAGCCACAGCGGCCACACCCTCAAAACCTTTTTTCATTTTCTGCTCAGACAGCAGGAGGCATGGAGAGCTGACTCCTTATATGTACAGACACCTTAGCTGATGGGAATAATAGATTATAAAATTGGTGACCCTGTGACCCCAAATATAGGTCACAGGGGCAGCACCCTAAACTATTAACCTATTTTATATATTTTTCCAAAATTAAGAACTTTTTGTATCCTCTGTTTTCATGATTTCAGGCTGGCTGTTTGACCTCAACGGAAGTTATTCCATGTCCTTCATCTGCATCTCTGTCTCCGGCGTGCTCTCCTGTATACCCACAATACTTTGCGTGACTGCGGGCACCTTGCTGAGGCGGCGTCGGGTTTCCGTGCAAGCAGTGACTGAGTGAACTCCGAGTTATTGGTATACGGGATACAGCCTAAGCCGACAAAGTATCCCAAATAAATTTGGCAAACATATTCAATTCTCTCCTTTCTTTGGTAATCAAGTCATTCATACCAAGACACGCGCCTTTAATTGCCTCTTGAGAAAGTGCTGTACTCATGTTTAAGGAAGATAGATAAGGATCCTGATCAAGGTTTGAGAAGACTTTTTATAAGTAAACTTTGTCTTCATCGAACAACAGGCTTAACGATGTTTGAAGAAACAAGTGAATGCTCTAGGATAGGTCCAAATTAATAATTTAGTCAACACACCGCTGACGAAATCCCCGCTATGTTGTCAAGAGTGATTTAAGACATGCAATTTAGATCTTTAACAGCAGTTTCTGCAATAGCACAGATTCTTGTACCTCGACGCTTGGTGGTCGTGTGAGTAAGTCTTTGATACGATCAGTGCTTGCAGAGTTGTCTCACCTAGGAATGCGAACAGCCGAAATGTTCAACATCTGCTTTATTACAGATAGTGTGAATATAACAAAAGTACATAATTATGAAGCTGTAGTTATATATAGGTTCCGTAAAAGTGGGATCGTTTTGGAATGAGCGATTAAAGTGAAAGTAATTACGAACACGTTCCACGTGGTCCTTTAATGGTGGTTGGTAGCATGGTTTATAACGGGGATCATATTTTCTTGTTCAAAGCTAATCTTATAGTATTTGACCGATATTTTTCTAAAATGTCCTATGTTTTTGCAGTTCACGATTTTGAACTTTGAAATCTTTACAGGAAGCGTCAGTATTGTTTTTTCACTGTGACTTTTGCCTTTTGGATTAGTGTAGATGGAATAATTATCCACGTTTGCATGCTAGTGTCAAAATTGCCATATCTGTTGCAATTAAAAAATTTAATTATTACAGTTTCAGTGCTTGATTCTAAGCATATATAATGAACACAATTAACCAAAAAAATATTATCTCGACTTGCACAGCAATGTCGGCTACTTGTTGGCCAAAAGCGGTCACATGCCGTAGGTATATTTTTCTATGTTAAACTGGGTCACCCGCAACCCTTGCAACGAGAGACGACGTACGATCAAGAGTTATCTCCCTTGTCTCACTGTTAGGTGAACAAAGGCTAGGCTACGCTCCGCTGGTTTGTTGAACCCTACCTTTACACGCTCAGTGTATTTTCCCATTTATTAAAGTCATATCTTATAATCACACTGCTGGAACGAGAACTGCTGAAACGTTGGTGCCGAGAAAAAATCGTGACAAGTCAAAAGGCTAGCTAACGGCCTCTCGATTCACCCGCTCGCAGCGGGGTAGTCCACGCGGCGAGCTGGAGATTGGAATGTTGAACCAGAAAACCAATCTCAACACATATCAGTCGAGGTCATCACCGACTCTTCATCCAAATTCATTCATATTCAAACAACCAGTGCGTTGTGCAGTGATGCCTGCATGTTCTGTGCGCCCGACACTTTCAAACTAACTCGATCGCTCCTTTCACGACGGTCGGACATGAGAGTCAGAAAACTACGGAGATTTTAGCGTATGTATACGAAGTCACGTAATGAACAACTAAAATTTAATAAGCCCTGCAATGCTCGTTATGTTTATTCATTTTTGTTAATCCGCATTTACCGTCTAGTACAGTGAAGCGGTACTAATCTATACTTTTTTAGATTTAAACGGTGATATAAAAATCATTTATGTAAATTCATAAATAAAAAAGTTATACTAACAAGATCAGCCGCCATTTTTACCCATCCAATCTTTCAAGCCATATTTAAAGCATACAATAAGGGTCCTCGTCGAGATAAATACGTTACCATGTGTCCGCGAGTTTGATATGGAGATATATCATGTGTTCTCGTTTGATATTTAACTCGAACACATGATATATCTCCATATCAAACTCGCTGACATATGGTAACTTATCATATTTTTTGCAATAACTTATTATTAATATTATGTTAATTATATACACATTTATATGTACAATGTAAATATGCTGCTTTAATGGGCATAGATAGGTAAATACTATAATGTATAAGAGAAAAGAAAGAAAGACATAATGAAATGGAGTGAAGGCATGAATTAGTTAGAAACGACAATATATCTGAGTGATTCCTCCATGCAAGTGAGTATAAAACTGAATCATGTATGTGTAGGAGTGTTCATTGACATTTTATTTCAAAAGAAATAAAAAATTAACACATTCACATTGTTTTTATGACTTTGTTGAATCTGAAATGCTTAAATCTTATTACACCATCAAAGGATCTTCGCTGTTATTGGATATTAATGCCTCATGTTATTTGGTAATTTTCCTAGATTCCTAGCGGTTAGATCAATAAAAAAAACGTTTGCAGACATTAAAAGTATAGTTTTTCATTAATCTAACAATTGAAAGACGTTACGTGATCACGTGTCCGTGGCAACCTTTGATCTCGGTTCTATCGATCAACATGGCGTATCACTATCAATATATATCATAATGGCGATTGGCGATAATGTGTCCTTAACCCAAAGTTGATTTGAATCATCGAGTTCTATCTACCAGAAAGTAAAGTGGAAAGCAAATGCTCATCTTCTGTCGAGTGACCGCGTTGTTTCATATCTGGTCACGGCGCCCTGTGGCACTGTGACGTTTGTTCATTTCAACCTTCTCTACCAGAATGACCTGTCAACCGATTCAGTAAGTAATTCATGTTGTACAGCCTCTACGGTCTGCTTATAGTAAAGTTTAAACCATCACCTTCTGAACGTTTATGTGACAGCAAAAAATGAATGTCCGAATTCAATCCGCCATCATGCTTCCCAATCAAACCGATACCCATAATTGTTTGTGGAATGTTAACCACGCAATATGGCCCGCACTTCATGATCGGACGAACGAGTGTGTAAAAGAAAAGGTATTTGTAAACTAAGAGGTGTTTGTTTTAAGTTTTAAAGAAAACAATAACAAGAAAATAACATTCAAAATTGAATAAATAAAAAAGTTAGAATGCAAAACTAAAATAACCAAAGCTTGAAGCAATTAAATGTCGTTTTAAATTAGGCGTTGGGTTCTATACTTGCATTAGCCAGCAGTTCGTGGATTATTAATGTGAGTTATGTACTCACTTTATTTTATTTGGAGATGATTAAAGTCTGGATGGTTTCCATAAAGATCATCTTGGCATTTTAGAAAGGAAATAAAGTACACTCTTCAAAAATGTGTTTTGTAATAAGTAAAGTATATATTAATAAACTATAAGTATAGACTACCGTCCTCGTGCTTCAAAAATAATAGTTTTCACCTCGCTCTTATTCAAATGGACTTGATATTGGCGTTTACATACATATGTGGGTGAAAAAGGGACGGGGTGCATCTGTTTTGTCTTCAAGCACCACGGGATGATATAGTTATATGTAGAGTCTATCAACAAAGTCTCAACAAATATGTCAATATGTGTTGATATAAAGACTAGCAACTTTGAAGTAGGGCTGGTTGGTTTTCAAAGTTAGCAGCCCTGGGCCTGCTTTAATTGCTTAAGGTAACCTTAGTGCAATGTTAAAGCATGGGAGTTAAGGTTAACCTTAGTTAAGTTTGCTTTGTGAAAGGAGGCCCTGGTGTCTGGTAGAGCTTTCTGGTAAGTTTCCTACACTGAGATATGCCATTATCACATAAGCAGCTGCAACTTCTCGATGTGTATATCAGCACAACTTTCACAAATGTACCCTCTGTTGGTTGTTGAATTCTTGTTGAAGCTTTGTCCTATTCGGTATCTTTAAGTATTGCATCAATCGCCTTTCTGAAATCAGAAAGTTTAGATGTGTGTCAACGTAAATTTACTCATTTTCATACCAGTTCTTAGGTATTAAAGGTGTCAGAGTTTCAGAGGTGGATAGCTGTTTCTTTATACTTTCCGAAATCTTAGTTTAAAGAGAGTTACAGCTTCAAATGTAGTTTCCATACTTCTGTATATGTTCTTGTTGGCTTTTAATTGTTTCCTGGGATTGTTAATTCTTCGAATTTGTCATCCCTAAAACATGTGTCAAAGGGGCTTTGAATATAAGATATGTGTTCATAAGGTTATCATAACATATTAAGAAATCAAAAACAAATTAATAAAGCAATCCCTTTTCCAGGTGTATATTTATGTATAATATTTGTCATTTATCTTTAATACATCATTCCGCTTATATGCTATTAAAGCAAGTAGGATTTGGAACAACGATGAATGAAAGAATATTTAGAAAAAAGAATCGAGCCTCAAGAGACAAATACGTAATGGATACCTACTGATAATACTTCATATCTACGTCAACGAGTATCCAGGTAAACAAAGGACGCTCCTCTTTTTTAACAATCTTGTATTTCAGCGTGTTCAGCCCTTCCTCCGATGATGGTCTTTTACTTTTCTTTCCTAATAAGGTATTTCTGAAAATCAAAATGATAATTATGAAGATCCTTTGTTACACGTATCTAAAGCTTTGAGGCATTCAAGCAGTGAAAACGACGAGCTTTAGATATTTAATGTACCATAACAAATTATATTTGTTTTATCTTATAGTCAGTAAAACCTGAAAAAGAATTAAGATTAACACTTTTTAAGATTACTGTAATATCAAAATATAAAACGTAATTATTTAGAATGTTATTCAAGTTAATCGTAACACTTGACATAGGGTCTAAATTTCGTGTAATGATAGCGTTGTTTGCTTTGTAAAATCTCAAAAAAACACCTTTAAACTCAAGTATTGTTTTGTACTCAATGATTTAACTCGTATGAACTGTCATGATATTTTCGGGATTAATAAACATGTATTAAAATCTACAAGAGCTACTTCATCAGAGTCCGTCAGAATGTAATCAGCGTCGTTAACCTCTAATACCACTATGTATTATTTTCGGCCAAAGGCACAGAGTACATCACTTACTTGCACAGGTTAAATATGCAAGTACATGTTAACATGACTCATTCGTAAAAGTCTCGCGCAGTCTTCGATTAAACTATGTTTCGTTGTTTTTACAGTTAGCAAGCTGGAATTGCCATACAATAAGTTTTCAAAACTTAAAAAATCCTATTCCATTAGGTTTAATTTGTTGCATTATAGTTTAACTACTCACTACATAATCAACACTTTTCATTTGCCTGAGATTTACAGCCTCTTGAACACAGGTATCCTATGTAATCATGTAAAGTTCTAAAATGGAGCAGTGTGGTTATAACGTTTCTCACGAAACAAGGGTTGAATGCGACCAAAATACATAAACGGATGACCAATATGTATGGAAAGAAACCCCCAATATTCTACTGTTGAAAATGGTCAACTGAGTGTAAGAGGGATCGCAGCTCCTTGGACGATTACCCACTGTCGGGAAGGCATGTTGAAGCTATTTCAGATGATAAGGTTGGACGGTTCCGGGGCTTAAACATGTCCGATCATAGGTTTAAGGTGGACGAGACATCTTCAAAGTTGGCTTTTCTCAAGGAAGTGTTTGCAAAATAGTTCATGTGCATTTGCATATGTCGAAGGTGTCTACAAGATGGTTGCCACGAAACTGAAATGCACACGATCGACCACAGAGAGTTGAAACCTGGGAGATTATATCAAAACATAAATCAATATGACAACCATTTGCTTCTGTTTGATTACCAATTACTTCCCCTCGTATATTCAGGCCAGATATAAGAAAGCTTTCACTCACACATTTGATCAATCGGGTTTTCTACAATCAGCTGCGCGATTGTTCTCATACTTCTGGAAACTGTTTGCAACTGGATTCATCAAGGAATTACCATCAAGTACAGGATTCACTATTATTTGATCATTACTATATTTTAGCTAGCTTTTTGACTCATTACATATTGTATAACTTATTTGTTTAAGTCTATATTGTAACATTAAACCCTTTGTTTATCATTGATTAAATTGTTATAATTACTATACTCAATTGTTTGTCATAATTTGATGTTTGAGAAGGGACAATTTCAAATGATGAATTAAAAGTAACAGTACGAATGGTATTTTGAATCTCGACAAGTATCTAATGGGGAAATATCACCTTTTTTCAATGCATTTGATAATCTGAAATACGTAATGTTTGGCTTGATTGTCAACCAGTCATGAAATATAAGACCACGAGTTAACTTTCAAATGCATTGAGAAGTTGAGAGACAAAGTTGAGTGTGATCAACCTCACTGAAATTAGAAAGGTGGTATCCTTTCAGTGCCATGCGTGTAGCAGTAAAGCAGTCGACCAGAGTACCTAACATTGTGCAGTCCTGTAGTAACACGGGCCTCATTCATACCTGTCCGCTGAATCATCGTCTTCCCCTCCCAAGCCGAAGTACAGGTTTGATTGGCCGTTGATGGACTGGTACGTAGACCTTGACATTCCCATCACTCCTCCCGCATACCCTTTGTACGGTAACCTGCAAACCAGTAGGTATCGGTTGAGTTATTCTCTCTTAACGCTTCACTTCACCCGTAAAGTAAAACAAAGATTCCTCACTGAAGAACTTACATTCTACTTTTGTCAGCCCTTAACTTTCAAGTGGATAAAAGAACAAAATCGAGCCTTTTTTACTTTTATATTGTCTTTCTAATAATCCGATGAGCAGCGACATGGTATCAGAATCGCGGTCATAACTTTTAGATAAATGACGTATTCAAAGTCAAAGAAGTTTATTGTACTTAAGGCCTCCGGCCCATATACAAGTGATACAATTTTACAGTGGGTACTAACATAATTATTAACATTAAATAGCAGAATTCACAATTCAGTTATTAATTTGTCTCTTAATATAACAGCATGATTTACGAAAAGGGCTAGATTACGTATTACTTTTTCGTTTCTGGAAGACATAATAGAAATAAAGGCAGTTGAAGGGTACTTTGAAAGATAACGGTGTGAAATATACATTTTTCTTAAATCATCATAGTGTGGACAAACGAAAGCAAAGTGGACTTCATCTTCAACAGCAGATTTACATAATGGACATATTCTTAATTTTCTTTCTATCGAAGATCTCCTGCCTGTATTTACAGCTAAGTCTAACAGGCCCAATCGGAAATATACATATGTGCGTCTGATATTTCTTGATGTCAATATAGTAAGATATAATTCTGGTTGGATTAAACTCTTGTGGGATCTGTACAATTGATATCTTGTGCTGTTGTCTAGATTGGAATGCCACTCTTGATAAAACATGCTAACAGATTGTTCTCGAAATTGTTTAAGGAATAGGTTAATATTACCAACTGTTTGATTTAGCCACACAAATCCAAACCCATGAGAAAATAAAAGATTTTTTATATGAGTCACCCATGTTATCTTACCCATATCATCTAAGTGAACAAGCATGTTATAAGCTAGCTTTGGTAGTCTTTGCTCGTGCATTCCAAGGATCCTTAACCAGAATTTTAAACATCTTATTTGTGAATTTATGTATACTGGATATCTACCACATTCACCATAAACCATGCAATTCGGTGTTGCCAGTGCTACATTTAAAAATCGTTTGCATGCTAGAAGGTGTAGTTTCTCAATACATTCATGACGTTGGAACCCCCAAATTTCAGATCCATAGAGCATAATAGGTTGGATTTGTGAATCAAACAATTTAAAATATATTCTCGGATATAAAATCCCAAAGTTGTGGGAAACTGACATAATGTTGATAAGGGCCTTTTTGGCACGTAACTTAAGGTCTAAAACGCTTTGTTTAAAGTTCATAGTGTAGGGAAATATAAGGCCAAGATATTTATACTTATTAACAATCGATACCTGTTTACCATTCAAAAACCATTTTTCTTTAGAGGCGACAGGACCACCCCTTCTAAAAATAACTATGTTCGTTTTTTCAAAGTTAACAGATAATTTCCATTCATTTGTATATCTTTCCAGAACATTTAGCTGGTTTTGTAGACCGATAACAGTATCTGAAACAAGAATAACATCATCGGCAAAAAGAAGAATAAAAATTTCAATCATAGATGGAAACATTTGTACACCATGTTTGCCTAACTGAGTTATATCATAATAAAGTTCGCTTATAAAGAAGGAAAACAATATTGGGCTTAAAATACACCCTTGCCGAACTCCAATTGGACAGTCAAAATAATCGGTCACATCGTCATCACAACGAACACATAATTTGATATTTGAGTACATTGATCTTAAAATAGAATACATTTTCCCTTGTAAACCTGCTCTTCTTAAACATTGCCATAATTTACAACGATCTACAGAATCAAACGCATTTTTTAAAATCAACAAATGCTACGTAAAGTTTATGTTTACTACGAGATAAACACTTTTGTATTATTGCATAAAGTGTGAATATATGGTCAGTAGTTGAATACTCTTTTCGAAATCCTGCTTGACATTCAGGGATTAAATTTCTTAGATTTGACCAGTTCGAGAGTCTAGTGTTTAGTATAGATGTAAATATTTTACCAATAACACTCATTAGGGATATTCCTCGATAATTATCTGGATTGTGTTTAAGGCCTTTTTTATGTATTGGAACAATAATTGAACGAGACCAGCTCTCTGGAAAGGAACCACTTTCAAATACCCTATTAAAGCACTTTAGTAGGAAAGGTATTAATTGTGACTGAGAGCATTTCATCATCTCTATTATAACATTGTCAGGACCAGGTGATTTTCCCTTCTTTAAGCGATTAATAGCAGTCTTTATCTCATCTTCTGTTATTTGTTGTTCAAGAATCATTTGGTCAATATTGTCAAATTCGTGAGGAGAGATATCATCATCATCGAACGAATAGCTATCAATTTGAAAAATACTATCATTTGAAAAAACTGTCTTAAAATGGGTCATCCATTCACATTTAGAAATATTACTTTTAGGATTTGGTTTACTTTTGAATGAACGAATTTGTTTCCAGAATAAAGTGGGATTGTTGAAAGAATCATTCAGATTTTTCAATCTTTGATAACGTAGGTTAGATTTATATTTCCTGCAAGAAGCTTTGTATTTGTTTCTCATTTTACAAAAAAGATGTCTGTTATCATCTGATCGTTTACACCGAAAACTTCTTAGTGCTCTTCGAGCATCCCTACGGGCGGTTTTACATTCATCATTTAAGGGGGTTTTACGAGTTTGTTTGAATTTCCTACGTTTTTTCTTCATGCAACTTGCTGAATCTAGTACAATGTCGACAAAATCATCCAAAGCTCCGTTCAGGTCGAACTCAAGTTTCGATAGGAGAAGGTCGATGGTAGACGAGATCTTATCTTTAAGGGTATCTAAAAATATATCACAAAAGGTATCGTTCCAGACAATGCTTTCTTTGAAATCATCGACATGATTGCTATTTTTAAGGTTCTTCTTATTTGGAAATTGACAAGTCAGTTCCAATGGTAAATGATCAGAGTCTACTCTGTCTCCAACGTTAAAAAACTTAATAAATTGAAAAAAGTCTGGTGAACAAATATAATAGTCATTAACACTCGAACCCTGATGTCCATGAAACGTAAATTCACCATGCGAGTCTCCATACACTCTACCATTTACTATGAAGAGATTGAATGTAAAGCATAAATCAAGTAATAGATTTCCAAAATTATTAATCACATTATCATGTGAACATCGGTCATCTATAGGATAATCATCATTATCAATAGTCTCATGGAATGGAGGATTTATATTATCATGATCTAGACTTAATGTCACATTGTTTTGTTGGCCTGTACGTGCATTCATATCACCACAAATGACAGTGTGAGATTCAGCAAAGTCATTAACATTCGCTAAAAGATATTGTTCTAATTGTTCAATATTACACTTATGATTCATATGCTTGTAGTATGTTGAACCAATGGGAGGGATATAGGAACATATAAAATTTACGTCTTTATCAATTGAAAACAATTCTTTAGAAAATTTGATACATATGAAATTATCAATGTTGGTTATTAATTGTGTAATTAATTGATAACGTAACATATATCCCGACTACTCTCTGCGTGTTCTTATCATTCACAATGTCTTGACGAAGAGATCGTCGAATAAGATCGTTATATGCCACTCCACCCGGCTGATAGACAAACATCCACTCTGTTATTGATCGGACCGATAAACAGCAACGGTTGCCAAGTACCATAGCAAAAACAAGATTTCGTTAAAACAGCTTCTTTGACGTGACCATGCACGTGGTGTTCTCCTTCATCAGGCGGGTTGTAAAGAGAACCAAAAGTGTCTACATAATAATATTATCGCAAATTAATCATAGATTGAAATAAAAGAATATGTGGTACATTGACCATTGGCATTAGTATCAGGAGTAAAAAAATGACAGGTTGTCATGCTCTATCGGCTCTATTTAAGTGTTGATTACAAAGTGATTAACTAGCAACGATTGGTTATACAGTGACATTTTGCAGTAACAAGTTTACTGGTAGGTTTGCTGTATCTGCTCTATTTAAGTATTGATTATAATTCTTTTAGCATCGATTAGTTAAACAGTGATGGTTTGCAGTAAAACATTTACTGGTAGTCATACTCTATCGACTCTATTGAAGTGTTGATTATAAATTGATCAGCATCGATTGAGTAAACAGTGACAGTTGCTGTTAAAGGTTTACCAGTCGGGGTACCTGGCTGTGCAGAAGAAGATAACTGTTGTAGAAATGCTGGTAACGTCTGAGTCAGAGTTCTTTTAGAATGAGTCTGATACCTGTATTTGAACTTGCTGTTTCCCACTGACATGTGTCTGGGTTGGTTTGAGCACCGGTAGTAGTTGGCATCGTGCACGGGGATGAGATCCACGTCGTGGAAGAAGAAGCACGTGAAGTTCATGGTCTTCAAGGCTTCCACGAAGCCCACATTCATCAGGAGAGCCCGATTGAATGTTATCGCTTGAACCTGGACGTCGAAAAGAATATTACAACAGGACATTTTTTTTCTAATGTTCCGTGACCAGTCAATGCAGGTTTCGAACCAAAACCCTCAGAGCCAGTTAGATATTTTTTCACATTCCTAAAGGGAACTTACAGTTATTGCCAAATTTCCAATTTAAGTAACAGTTTCTACCAAGATTTCAACTTGTATAAGGAAATATAAAGAACGGTTCGTCAGTAAGGCATGTCCTCTGCTAACGTCTCCGTCTACCCTAAATAGGGATTATGAAGGAATATTCTTATTGTACATATAAATAGGTACAGTAGTCTCTAAAAAGAATCAATTTCGCTCAGACTTTTGATCTTTGGTAACTTAAACATTCTCTCAAAAGCTCGTATTCACATAATAATGTAATATTTGGGGTCAGCTCTCTTATAGAACATGTGATATTTGTATTCAACTTATGGTGACTTGAGAACTTATTTGTTCGCTCTTAGTACTGGATGAATTTGTATACATCTGCTTACCTAGTACAACTTTCATGTAGTTCGGGATGTCTTAGAAGCATCATAGCATGACGAAAAAGAAACGCGTAATGTTGAATTTTCAATACAGAAGTAAAGATTCATAGTACTTTAACATAATCTTATATCATACCAAACAATTAACCATAGCAGTTTTGGCAGGTCAAAATCCGAAAACACTCATTTTCATTTTTCGCTACAAAATAACTGAAGCATGTGTTTTCTCAGAGTTGTGCGCAGGTTGGTTGTCTCATTATCGATATGATCGATTATAAGTGAGAAGATGACTTGAGGGTTTAACGTGTTTTTTAAGAACAGTTTGAATAAGTTGGATTCGAACCCGGGACCTCACTGTTGACAAGCAACGCCTGTACTATTTGAGCTAACGAGGATCCATGTCAGTATGTGCATTATGTTGTATATAACATATACTTTATGTATTTATAGGTGATAGATTTTTAATATTTCTGTTGTAAGCGATCTAGTTTTTAGCTTTAAAACATAAAGCAGGCGTGTATTGTAAATATTGTTTTGGACTCATTCGGTCAGATAACACCAACCCGCAATGTGTAAAAAGTATAAAGTTTATAAATTATTGTATATAAATAATTAAGTTGAAAATCATTCAAGGAATGTTCCGCTGGATCGTAAGTTAAATAATAACCGATCGCCATGCGTTTTGGCAATAAACTCTGCTTTTGCTGCGCCCTCTCTGCACCGGGTTATTATTTACTACATAAAACTAATTTACTAATAAACACATTTCTTTTCACATTTCAAAGGTTTGAAATTTCAACAGTCAGTAAACGAAAAATAAAAACGTGTTTTCTTATTTCATGATTTTGGTCAATCAAATATTTTGCTTTTACTTTTTTCTAAAGAGATTTAATTCGTGTTCGCGTACTAGATAGCAGGTGTCTCTGGTCGAAGATTCCTCGTACCGATAACGGATGCTTCATGAATGCTTGCTACCAGGTCGTAGTTGGGCGTAACTTATTTTGTATAAATGTTTATCAAGAAATTCAAATTACCAGTTCCACGACGAAGATGACAAACTCGGACTGTTGCTTGACGAGGAAAGGAATAAGATTGTTGAGAAGGACCATTAAGTGTTTCTCTCTGTCCCTGTAGGCGACTATATATAATCGCTGTCTTGTTGTGGGAAGTACAATTCGGCTTGAAGTGACCCCCAGGCGCGAAGGCTGAATATTTTTTGTTGAGTGCTTCAAAATTCAGTACCCGTTTATCCACTGTGATTAGACCCACTGTAAAATCGTAAAAATAAATTAGCATAGGACTATTTAGTATTTCAAAAGCTAAAAACCTGCGGGGAAAGAAACCACGTGCAGTATAGACTGACAACAGTGCTAAGTTCATGTAAAAGACAGAGCGAGAAGAGGGATAGAGGGAGACAGCCGGATGGGACATGCTGAGGGTCAATGAGGAAGAGTTCGAGAGACAGAGGGAGGAAAAAGAGAGGATGGGAGAAAGGGATATACAAACAAAGTAAAAAAAGTTATGAACCCCTCTGTTGGTAGTTTCGGTGATTGTATAAGATAACAGTATGATCACATTAATCTTAATGATGGAGAGATTGAAAAGCATTCTATTAACTATGAATCAGATTGTAAATAATCACTCTCTGGCCTGATGGTATATCAAAATTTTGCTCTTAATTATTGGGTTAAAATTGGTGCAAAAAGACAACAATTTAAGTTTGGTCAAAAATGAATTTTAAATTACGAAACAATATTCGGAATGGTCTGAGGGATCATTGAGGGACCTGAGGTACAGAAACAGTCGATATCGCGAACTTCCACCATGCACTTCAATGTCAGCTTGAAGTCTTCACCTCACACCTCGAAATCGTCCTTTTGGCAGTCACCCAAAAATGTCCCAAACATGTTCAAACGGATTAAGATCTGGACTTATTGTAGGCCACGGGAGGCGTGTCAGGCCATTATTCTTGATTACCCTCCTCACAGCTTGTGAACGATGCGGTCTAGCATTATCGTCCATGAATACAGGACTTGTTGCAAGTTCATGGATGTTGAAATTGGGAACGAAAACAGGTTCAAAGACATCCCAGATGCAATGTCCTGTCACGTTACCTCGTATGGTCACAAGATCAAGTTTGCAGTCAAACAAGAAGCACCCTGATATCATCACTGGTCCCCCGGAATGAGGTGCTGTTTGCATAATTTTTCGTAGTAGATAAGCTGTTCCTGGACGCCTGCAACCCCTGATCCTGCCATTCAATTGCTGAAGGAACCTGCTTTCGTCTGACTAGTGAACCTTCTTCAATGATCTTAAAATTCCACACAAGTCTTTCTCTACACCATGCAAGACGCAACTGCTAGTGGTTGTTTCGGTCGCTTGATTACTCTTCTGGACTTTAATCAAGCGGCTTTGAGTCGACATTTTGACATTTTGATGACTGCACTAACTGCTGAAGCCATTGGCGTTTTAGGATTCTACTGGCAGCGAAAGGAAACCTTCTTACGAGCCTTAGCAATGATCTTACTGGAGAGCTCACCTGTTGATGTGTTAAGAGGACACATCCTGTGTTGGTCAACACTCAACGTGGTGTGGTGGAAATCTGATGTTGTCAACAAGGAGTAGTTGGCTATGCTGAGCTTTGGTACACGATACACTTGGGAGTACTCGACTAGCACCAGACTTGTCAGTATGAAGAGGAGGGCCAACAGGAAGGTAACCGTCAGACCAATTTTCAGCCAGCTCCTTCTGTGGCTCTCTGTTTTACCCATTCTGTAAAATGAAGCTTAAATTGATTGAGGGTGACTTTACACATATTTGAAACAATTGATAATTTTACTCATAGACCTGGTATGGAAATTGGAATGATTTGAGGTAATGAAATTAATAATTCTTAAGAAATTTCTTTCAAAGGACCAACCTTCCAAATTAAAGTATTTGCTCTTCTTTCGATGCATTTAGGTTAGTATGTTAATGTTAATGTTCTGGCATGCATCAGTAGGAATATAGATTATTCTGTATATGATCTAAAACTAGTTGAAAAGTTTATTATTTTTCAGGAAACAATTTGTCATTGTCATTGCTATAAAAAGTTTTCCATGGCATATTTCAGCAACTTGAATCCGATATGATAATGTATAACGTCACAAGCATACGCGCTTTCGACTTCATTCTTTAGAAATTTTTTTTACTCGAATGTTATATGGAACGTCCTTTTATGCTAACGAAAAATTGATAGTGTCCGAAAGATGGTCTTCTTGCCGGACCAAAGAGTGTTCTTTGAAAACACCACCCCCCGCCAATTGAACGGGCCAATTTACCTTCGAAAGAATCATTTCAAATGAATATAAAGTGTGTGCAGTATTATCATTTCAAGAAAATTCATTTCATTACGCAGCAGTGTATATATTCTACTGATAAGCTATTTTGACTTAGTGACATACAGTATAAAATCGCAGCTGATGTGTGCCAAAATGTAGGCTAATCATATCAATATAGTCATACCTAAATGTCAAATATATTGACACTTCATATTTATGAATGACATCTTTTATTATTTCCGTAGACCAAATCAGACATATTACCAAAATAAGCAAATGCCATTTCAGCATTAGATATTACATTTTGACAAAAATACAATTTTGAAATAAAAATTATATATGATTCTAACAAGATACTTTTAGTCCCTTATAACTAAAACAGATCTTTATGAAAACATACATTCTGGCCTGAGACTACAAAGAACGCTGTCACATCTAGAAACTTATCAAGTACAACCCTTTTTTTGAAGCAGCAACTTAAATTTCTTCGATACAAGTAAACTATATTTATGTCAAAATACTAATGATATTCCAGTAGCAATGGAAGATTCGAGATGAAACCAAGACAAACATATTATATATAATCTGTCTTATTTCAAGATAGTTTTAGATTTGAGTAGTTGACATCTTTAATATATAAACATTGCCGAATTTACTTTGTCTACAGTCATGTTAATGTCATCATCATTCAAACATTAAGTTCATGGACGCAAGAAATCGTGTAGTGCAAACTTTCCATCAAAAGTTTGACGTGCATGAACCTCTGATTCCAGGAGTCTCCCCATTCCTTGGATATATCTCCGTATTGAATCAGTGGTCTCCTTTTCCATTCCTTAAGCAAAGCGCCAGTCAAATCATTAAGCGTATTGACAGATTATTCTCTCTGTCTGACAAAGCGACCCAAAATGCCCCATCAGTGTTCTATTTGATTGAGATCCGAAGTCTGGCTGGCCACGGAATCGTCTCACAATATTTTCGCATCGATTTTATGACAGCACGAGCTCTGTGTGGCCTGTCATCTAGAAAGATCGGTCCTGTGGCAAGAAGATGTATGTCAAACTGAGGATAACCGCTTGGTTAAATACATTCTTAGGCTACCGAGGTCCATCGCAGTTTTCTCGGATTGTAATGAGGTCAATCTTGCAAGTCATGGATATCATGGAACCGTTCATGCATGGTTAGCCTCCACCCATGTGCCATCTTCACAACGTCAAGGCCGAAACGAAAAGATTTCTTACTCTTCCCGCTTCGCCCTTGACAACACAGTCCACATTTTCTGTGCTAAGAGTTTAGCCCACTGCAGGCCCTTCTGATAGGCCAATCAGGAGGTGGCTTTCAAAATGAATTTCAAATGTCAACGGCAAAGATAGCGGTAGGGACCTGTCGCGTTTGAAGAGAAGACTAATTTTAAATATAAATAATAATCCATAAATAATCCATCTGGTTAAATTTTAATATGAAATGTTCGCTTGGATTTTCTTTATCACAAGCTCTCAAGGCTGGGCGTAGGTTTCGAATGTAAACGGTGATTTCATTGGCTTCAGGTTAGCAGCTTGTAAGGGCGGTAACTCGGTAATGGCGTTAGGTGTCGCTGCTTCGTGTCACAGGTTTTGTTACCGATGAGGGCAAGGTAGAAAATGGATAGAGCCTATATCGATACATTTTCACCTTGCCATGGGAAGATGCCCATGTGCACGACCGTCCATCATTTGCAACAAAACGGAATCCTGCTAACGCTCGAAAGATCTTCTCTTATCAATAAAGTGTCGCAAGCCTCCTGCACCCCATTTTCTTTACAGCTTGTCAAACCAATGTAAGTCCACCACACTTCTTATTCCTGGGCTATAACCTCTTGGACCTATAGCAGCCCACAGATGTTTGAAGTGTGCGAACTATTAAGAGTTGATGTAGCAACTCCTGTATTTCAGTCAACCGATCTGTATCACATGTAAATAGATAACTTATATAAACTAATATGAATGTTAATATATAACTGACAGCTCCAAGATAGCTCATGGAACGTCATGAAGATTTTACGATGACGATGACAACGAAGAAAATGTTGGCAGCTTTATTCGAGGGAATCAACAACGGAAAGCCTTTTAATTTCGAAAACAAAAATATTGAACTAACTTGTCTGGATTCGCATGTCTCACTGAGAATTCAATTTGTTTAACCTGCTGTTTATATTTTTACTTAAGTTTTTCCATAAGATATTCAACGAACTGTTAAGGATGCTTTAGCGTACAGTACCGAGTAGATAATGTTGGTACGGAAGTGTCCGTTAAGTTAGAGTTGTACATTTAGATGAGTCAGTGGTCCCTGAGGCCTTAACGCTCAAGTGACCGTCAATGTGAACACCAAAACAAATCTGAAGTTATAAGATATAATTGAAAAAAGCTTTTAGATGTGAATAGTTTGAGGATACTAATCGCATAAAACTCGTTAAACATTTGGTGAAAGTTATCTTAAGTGGTGGGGGTCAAATATGAACGGTATTTGTTTCATATTTTAAGATAAACATATGGTACGATTTCTTCAGGAAACTGAAATTTATAATGTTATTTCGAGATAGGAGACATTCATAAATCCTAATGCCAGGGAATTGCAAAGTAAGCACGAAATAATTGAAGAGAGAACATACTTATATTCATATGAGATTGAACTTTTTAACAAAAGTCTTGCCGTATATCGAAACTTATGCATGTCTTCGGTATTAGATAACGTTTACATACGGCGTGTTATGGATCATCACCGCCAATTATCTGCATTTGGTTCAGCACTATTATTACAACAAAAAATACTTTATTTTCCTTTTTACAGTTGACAAGACTGTATACTTACTACCGAGTACTTAAAAGGACAGTCCTATATCGGCAATCAGTCTGCCATTTGTTAGGGAATGGCATGAAAAAGAGCACATAACTTTTACTAGTTTTAAATCAT
Source organism: Phorcus lineatus (assembly GCA_921293015.1). Taxonomy (NCBI): domain Eukaryota; kingdom Metazoa; phylum Mollusca; class Gastropoda; order Trochida; family Trochidae; genus Phorcus; species Phorcus lineatus. The sequence continues at coordinate 55,133,655 of OV121081.1, forward strand.
AATAAAAATAAGTATGAGGTCTTATTCATAAAGTTGTCAATTCTAAATCAATCAATTGTTACCCGCAGTAACATATTTCAACTATGGTTTGTTTTAATCATGTACTGATAACACATATTGATAAACTGGAATGTCCCCTTCAGTTTCGTTATCATAAACAATACCTGACATTTCTGTCCTTTGCAGGAACAATAAGTGTTATTTCATCTGCATATAGTAACAAACTTCATACATGTATATAGATTATCTCACCCAAGTGTCCTCTGTTATCAAATATATCAACACAAGTTGACTAAGGTAAGAAAAAAACGATATTTCGCTTGTAGATATCACTTTTTCTAACACAAGCGATATATCTACTGTGAAAACCAGATTTGGATGGCAAACCCAATCTATTTAAATGCTACAGTCTAAACTATTTATCTTATGAGCATGGTCATTCATATTTATTGAGAACAATGTCGGCGACAAAACACATCCCTGGCAGACACCGTAGCATAAAGAAACAATTGTTTGCAAAGTCATCATTAATACATACCTTGGCTGAACAATCTAAATTATATCTAGATCGACAGATCAACATCATGTTTGGCCTAATATCTAAATACTGTTGATCTAAATTGATTAAGATTGATTGGATGAGGTAGTGTAGTACATACTACACTAAACTGCGTGTCAGAACCTCCCGTCAATACCAAGCTGGAGTAGCTTGTACCAGAGATATCTTGTTTACTTTATCAAATGTCTTCAGTGCATCAATACAGCAAACAAAACGAGACGAAACTACGGGCATCACATTGCACCTACTGATCAGCACCGGTAATCGAGACCCAGCCCCGCCCAATTACCAGACCTGCCATTGATTTACCTTTTAATCATAATTGATCTTAATGTGAAAATTGAGCGAACAGAAATTTTAATCGCATGACATGTCATTAATTACATCATCGATTGACACATTATTGACACAATATTTTATGTTATGTTATTGCGTTTGACCTTCCTCAAAAGTTCTTTGCAAATATTGATCATCGAAGTTATAAATCGCTTTGGAACCATTGTAAAACATTTCAGCACAGAAAGTGATTAGCAATCGTTAACATGTTTCAAATTAAATTGTATACAATACTTTCTTATGATTCGCTTTACCTGTAATTCAAAAGATTAAATGATTTACTATAATGTTTATTTAGCTGTTAGAACAACACCAGCTTTTGTGTAACGTCACGGTAGATTTTGAAGAAGATTAAACGAAAAGGATTTTTTGTTACAAGACATAATCAAAAGGATTTAGTTGATATGAAGTTACTCAGTGAACAAGAGGCATTCACTAAGTGGTCTTTGAACGGACAACCTTAGATAGACAAGTAGATAGCTGTACGTTTGTAACGATTTAAACATATTTCATTATTGAAAATACACTTCATGAATGCATTGGCCATCAAGATCGAGGCTTTGAGGCCTATAAAAGGAAGTTATATATCTACAACAAGTAAATAAAGATGATAAAATAAGAGATGCGGTTTTTTTTCTTATGTCAGTAAAATATTTGAAAGTATTCATGAATATTAATACGTTCGTTTGACAGTGATTCTACCATGAAAGTGCCGGATACCCGATTCTGATTGGTTGTTTTTTACGATTCACAGGGTATCAATTCACGATTGAAGTTGCTCTGTTTACCCGAAATCCGTTCACAATGTATTACTACATACATTGACTTCCGACTATCCGACTGGTAACTTCAGAGTCGGTTTTCTGCTTTTAGGTGCGATTAATCTCTTTCCAGGAGTTAAGGAATTAACCTATTTGTTTTCGTGTGTTTACACGGAGAGAGCAAACTGTTTTGATCATATATCATATTTTGTACAAAATAAGAAGTTTGAGTGATCGATATGCGTAAACTTTGTTAACGGTTTAACTTATTTTCAATACTAAAACGCAAAATCCCCGATACAGACGAGTTAGTTTTTGTTTGACGTCGGAACCTTTTACACTTTGCTTTTCGCTAGGTAAAAGAGTTCATCATTAAAATCTAATGCGCGTTCGGTTTCAATTTAATATTTACTCGCTATCAATCCAGTATAACATGTCTCTGATTTTAAAACACACTAGGTTTATCTCCTAACTATAACATAAAATCAAAACGATATCATTTCAATATTTAATTACGATTCAATTATTTTTTCAGATCACTGCTTTACAGTGTTGATACTAAAACCTTTCAAAAAAACATATAAAAGCAAACGCTTATTATCATATGATGAACTCTTTTTTCCTCCATCTCTTTCTCCATCTCTATCTCTCCCTCACTCTCTCTCTATCTATCTCTCTCTTTCTCAACATCAAAATTCTTGTTTTGTAAACGTTTTGAAACGATTTTACTTTTGTAGTTATCCGACTTATTATAAAACAATAATAGAATTACAACTCACCCACTTATGACAATAATACTATGCTACCGAATGAACTTTAACACCATGGTCCTCTTGCTGTCTCTAAACAATGCGGAACGAATGGGACATACTGCATTTTCACGCGCTGTTGAACATGGGTCCCACCCGTTCAGTAGCTTTCATCTAGCCGTTTGACTGGCATTCTAGAAGCTGTCAGTATAAGGAAGACAAGTAATTTATATGGGTAATCAGCTTCTTTATTGTACTGATAGTGACGTTTCGGTATAGATTCTTAAACCGTTATCAAGCAATTATTCTAGCCGTCGGGCAATTTAAATGTAAAGTAATATCTTTTTACGTTTTAGCTATGAGCGAATGTGGCAGATTGTCTGTAAATTTAACCTATCTAATGAGGTGCATTAAGTTTTGGCTTAGATGTCTGAAATGATGTATTCTTTAGATAATGCTAATCGTCATACATGGGCTTCTTCGGTTAAGCATGTCTTGTATAGTTATGGCTTTGGCTACGTCTTGATATTTCAAGGTGTTGGCAGTGTCGAATTGTTTTGGGCAGAATTCAAGCAACGGGTTACTGATATCTTAACTCAGGAATGGAAGTCTACCTTACAATGAAGTAGTAGATATGAATGTTATTCATCTTTTGAATTAAATTTACAACCAGAAATATACTTGATTAATGGTGACTACTCTCTTTACCGTCGTGATATGACAAACTTGAACTGCGTATTGGCATAGCCAGATTGCAAGTTGAACTTGGGCGATGCTTTTATCAGAACAATGATGTTGTGTTAAGAATTGACTTCAACATTTATTAAGTTCATGGAGGTATAAACTTAAAAACCGATGTGCAAACTGTGTGAATCCGCGTAGCGTATTTACGCCGAGTTTGCACATCGGTTTTTAAGTTTATACCTCCATGAACTTAATAAATGTTGAAGTCAATTCTTATAAATAAATATATACATACTAGTTGTTTTTAAAATATTTTATTGCTCTAAATATACATATTTGCACCAAATAGAGCTGCACTATATACGCGAATGAATTCAACGCTCAACAGCATGAAAGAGATAAAATGTCAATCAAAACGTCATCGGATCCCTAGCCCCGCCTACAAAACGTTCATCAGCCAATGAAAATCTGCAACGCACGTGGCCATGAACTTATCGGACGTCCGTCACACGTGGCCTTGACATTGCTAGTTCTTACAGTTGTAAACACAAATCGCGAACGTAGAATTCGGAGAGGAAACCAGCCGAATTTGGCCTAACTTTAGAATCCCTCACCAAATTTACCTCTCGTGAAAAGAATGTTTTTTTTAATTCGAGACATGCGCAGACGCCATTTCTCATTGAAGCGAGAGGTGTTAGACTTGACGCCATTTACGTTTACCGTGACTTTTGCCAGGTTGGCGGTTTTGGAAATTTTAGCCCTTTGGGTACAGATTGTTGATCTTATTTCGCACTAGGCCCCACGCTAACATCGTATCTTGTGGTTAGTATAATTGTTCAGGGATCGTCACAGTCATGATTTCAAGAAATAGTGTTACCTTTTTGTCAGTAGGCGATTTCGACAACATGTTCATTGTTGGGTTTTTCCGGGCGTCTGATTGACGGTTTGCAAAGCCTTGGATACATTTCGACGATGTTATTTAACCCTTGGATCCCCTTAGGTTAAGTCGTACTGTCATTTTAGGTTGATGTCAGTCATTTTGTGTAAGAATTGCCATATTTATTTTCTGACGTGACCGAGTGATTCGCTGTTTGATTCGTGGTACATATAGTTTCGATTACTGATAATAGGTTACGAGTTAACCCCTGGATACATCATGATATTCTCAGCCCTTTGATGAGATGCATTTTTGTTTCAAGGGTAAAGTTAAATGATGTAGTAATGTAAGCCTAGCTTCATCTTGAATAGTAAATATCCCGGTCCGGGGTGTAAATTTCCGGGCCTCGAGTTGTCACAAGTCACCAAAGAAAAAAGTATTATTAGATCTTATAATAAAATTTACCACAAGGTAAGTTTCAATGAAAATAAATTATATATCTATAAGTATTTTAACAATATCTTAAATGCATTTGGTAGCGTGCGAATTTAGTTTAATTTACCGTGGAAGTTAATGAAAACATCAACATTTTCACTTAGGCTAGGTCTTTCCTGTGAATCCTTCCAAGTTTTGTTTAAAAATAACTATGTTCATTCAAAAAATGATACACAAAATAATTCCTTACAGATGAAATGACAATCAGTCGTTAAAACTCTCATGTGACCGATATAGGCAGTGTCATAAACTGAAAATTACAAAAACAACGTAAACAAAAACATCGCCGTTTCTGTCATGAGATTTTCCCCAAGTAACCTGTTCCTTATTTGGAAACATTCGTCACGTTAGGTAAGAATTGACCAATCAGCTGCGACCAGATACGTCATCGGGATTTTCCCTCGATTGCCAAAGATCGGATGGATGTTTTTTGAGTAATACTAAAATTCATGTTTAAAACTATCGTCTTTCAGACGAAGTTATAAATCATAATTTTGCCGATAGACACGAAAATGACCTCTATTTTCGTCTAAAATGTCTCCTTACGGAGATCAGCCCGCTGTCGCGTGCTTCTCTTATATATGGGGCGCCGCAGGCGCGTGCTTGTATAAAGATACACCACGAGAATTTTATGGTGAGGGATTCTAAAGGTGCTCCCTGCAACGGCCGCGAGAGCATTGAACAATGACATTTGCCTTCTGTGGGGTGGAACACGATCGGTTGTAATTTCTGATAGAGCTCTCTTGTTCATTATGAAAAGGACTACCTTTAGAACCTTTGACAACAATAATTATTTCATACTGAATTATGTTAATTTTTTATTTACCTTCTTTCAAGAAGTGGCATTGCACAAAGTGTTGCTATTATTAGAAAAACGTAACTTGTTTACAAATAGTTCCGTCGATGGGCGTGACTTAAAATGATGTGACGTCACGAAATTAAGTTAATGGAGGTATGAACTGAACTTCTATTACCGTGCTCAGCGAATCAGATTGACGCAAAGCAATTGCTATTTATTTATTAAAGTATGTGTTTTAATTATTTTGAAGATGAATTTCATTTCGTTATGATGTGTCCAGCATTTAGGAAACTTACATTTAAATATTTACCATTTATTTTTACCTCATATAACTTAAAAACTAGTTTCATCAATCTAATGGCATCTCGTAAAGTGAATGTTATAAAAGCTCTACAGCTATACACCATGCATTGCGTCTTAGACGACAATTGTTATAATATTATTCAACCTGCTCACTGTTACGGGCCGGAGGCCACACGTACTGAATAAAGAATCTGAATCTGTAATATCTTATAAGTATAATTTGATTTTATCAGAAATTATGCGATAATTTCAACCATCTTAGATTTTATTTACATTTGCATAAAAGTAGGAATAGGAAGACGACGTTTTCAACAAGCTTATCTGTGCATGCAAAACATAATCTGTTCGATATTGGATTATGTATATAACGACCGGTTTTAATATTTGACAGACAGACAGACAGACATATTGTTTATTAGAAAGTGTGTGTAGAACATTTTAATTTGGCATGAGCTGATCAAAATTATTCAATTGATATATCTGTTCACCAAATTTTAACGGAACTAGATTTTGAGGTCTGCTTTTCATTGTCATTATTTACTCAGGTCCAAAATATGAAAATATTTATATGAAAATTTATCAACATTTTTTCCTTTCTAATGTTGTTTCCATTTTCAGCAACCTTAAAAGTGAACAATGTTTTTATATCCAATTTGTTTTAAATTTTATAAAATTAAATCAATAGTATATTATATCATTCCTTGATAAATCTCAAAAATGGCATTCTTGACCCAATTGTTTGCACCTATTTTATAATCACAATTATACACTATTCATATTCGTGCATGCAATGCCTATCTGTGTGTGTGTGTGTGTGTGTGTGTGTGTGCGCGCGCGTGTGTGTGTGTGGGGACGATGTACGTGTGTCAAGTGTACATGTGCGTTTGTTTTTGTGTGTTTTTATTACCTTGTATTTTCGAAGGCACTATAGCACGCATATTTGAGCTCAAATTGGCTATGAGGATTCAGCACTCACATCACATTATACTTTACTTTATATGAATGCAATGAAATACTATTTTTACAGCTTAACTGCAATCGATCCTTTGAAAGCTAAGATTGTTGATGTCACTTAATATTAAGAGTCGGTTATGCACATAAAATCAGAAATATTAACTGTATAAACGGCTACACTAGAATTGTCTGCAACTATCAAATATATGTTAATCTCTGAATACTGAAAAGACTGATAACAAAGTATGAAATATTCTTATTTAAATATATCCGTCACATCACTGATTGGTTGTAGACAGTCTACAAATAAATATACCGCTTAGCGACGCTAAACAATATATTCACTCACTCACTTTACACAGTATATGCGCATAAAACTTCAGTTACATTAACCATATCGACTTACGTTTTTGGTCTTAAGATTGTGACAAAATTTTAATATTGTTCATGCGGCTCTAATACAACGTTTTCTTAAAAACTTGTTTACGAATTCACTTTAAAACCTGCATATGTACATAATTATATTTCAAGTAACTTATACGGTATATCACTTATGTGCATACCGTTGCTTTAGTGATATCGAGAGATATACATCAACTTTACATTATTTCATCTGCGAAAAACTGTCCTACATGCAGTAAGATTTGGGTGTAATGCTACACCGAATGTAAGCGCAGTATCAAACATCGTTCACTATAGTTCCAGCCTATATTACTATATAGCCTATATTACTAGCAGCCGTGATAAAAGTGAAACACTCGGCATTAAAAAACTCTTATCACCTCACCTCATTGGCTCAATAATACATATCATGTGTTGAATACTCATAAATACTTCTTGTTCAGTCCTGAACAATGTGATTTAAGGTTCAATCGAAATGCCATGTCTGGGTTTTTTTAAACAAGTAATAAAAATGATTTGGATAGATATCCAATAAATTAACATCATTTCATCTACGAAAATTGGAATACATCAGTGCATTTAAAGTAAACTGTTAGTCTGTAGGCCAGACCCTGAAATAAGTAAGAAGCCTAAGCAAGTCTATGAAAGACTCAAGAGCTTAATAAATGAAAATGAAGAAATTTCAGTCTCCTTTTCATTTCATTTAATATTTTTTTTAAATTTTCATTAACTGATACATTTTCATTTCAGAGTCTAATTGTTAGACTAGTAAACTGTCAGTACCAACTGAATCTATTATCACTCAAAAAAAGCATCGTTATGATATGAATGACTATATATCTCATGGTATGTTTTGATTACTATGTTTCAAGGATTGTGATACATGCATGTGTCACAATCTTCTAAGGCTCACAGTCAATCATTAATTGAAGAAACGAATATCAAAATTGACATTATGTCAATATGTACTATTACATTAATTCAGTAAAATAATTCATGTTCAGTCCTTAACAATGTGAAACAAGGTTTAATCGAAATGTTGTTGTTTTCTCAATGTAAACTCGTGTACTCCTTTGGTCATCCAGCATTTTTTAAATCCGCAAATTCCCTTTACTGCCCTAATGACTACCAGGCCAGATGCCTTGAGCAGTGAAGGGGACCAGGCTATTACTTGTAAAATTGATATGCGAATGGTATCCTTTTAATGTACACTCAGATAAAAAAAACAAACACCTCCATGCATTCCATACATGTTTTTTTTCATCATATATCGATACCTACTTGCCAGAAGGGGCTATCTTTCGAATTGGGCAAAATTTAGATTATCATACCAAAAGGTAGTAAAACATTCACTTTATATGTTCTAAATTTATTTTAGTAATGTCTTGCTTTTTAAAGAAAATATTTAATAATTTTCAAATTGCAATTTCTTATCCGATGTCTACCAGAAGGGGCTATCTTCAATGACGTTACTGCCAGAAGGGGCTATCTGCTAAAAAGTTATATATAGCCCCTTCTGGCATACCACCAACCATTGTTTACAGGAAGTGCCAGGGCTATCTCGGGAGGTTATCTCTTGGTGTCACATTAATTTTCAACTGTCTTCACTTAAGCCTGGGGTTTCAGAATATTCTCAGTTTAACCATCACATTCACACAAGTCCAACGCATTTTAGTGAGGAATATTGGGAGTTTGAGAAATATTTTACATCAATATAATAAGGTAAGTGCATTATTTTCACAATCAGTGTTCATTCATGTTTATGTAGAATAGTGAAGATATTTTTCTTCTGTTACTTGAATTATTATGTTTTTAAGTTAAAAATGTTTTGTTATTCCAATAATATGTTACTTTGATATGTGTGAAAAGCTGCAATATGTAATGTCATTAATTGATGAAAATTGTAAACAGCGTTGGTTGATATTTCATGATAATAATAGGTGTGAACAGGTAATAAGATTATGTATTCTTTTTATAGAAAATGAACAATACAGATGAAGAATGGAGTGACTGGTCTAAAACTGTTATTGATGAGATTTTGCAATATGGGAATGACATTCAAGGACATGAGATATCTGTCTTAGATTCAGAAGAGTCCAATATTGATATTTCGAAGATTTGCTTATTGCAAAAAAAATGACATATTCCCAGTTTCTGACAGTGCTACAGCGTTATCATTGGCTATCTCAATGAGGAGAGTTTCTTTGAAAGTGATTATGAACCGTTGGTTAGACTATTAAAACATGACAAAGCCTAACATGTAAACATCACAGGCGATTCAAATGTCAGCGACTGTGATGAAGATCCATGTATATTCGTGAGAGAAAACTTCAATGATAGCGATGATGAACCACTTCAAAACATCAAGAAGAGGCTCTCCCGTAGTCCTTCCATACCAGATGACTCTGACATGGATTCACTTTACAGACCCTCAGATTAGCACTCCTCAAGTAGTGACAACGATTCTACATGGAACACATTTGTACAAAAGAGGAAACATAATCAACTGAGCAAAACGAGGAAGAGGATGGCTCGATATCCTGGTCAGGTGAAAGGTCTTGGAAAATCTGCACCGAAGAAACCCAGAAATGGTCAAGAATATAAAAGGAACATGGAAGAGGCAAAACGTCGAAGTAGAATGGATTCGAAGTTGCGCTCACGCCTTGAACAGCTTCATTCTCAGCGTCTTCAAAATCTACTCACAGCAAACAGGTTACAACTTGTTCCTGTGTCTGGAGATGGTAATTGCTTCATGGCGTCTGTTGCCCTACAGACTGAATCAGATGCTGCTACTCTGAGGCAAAGAATGTGTGACTATATTTCAGAAAGAAAAGACACATATTTACCCTTTGTCAACACTGCAACTAAAGAGCAAGATAATGCTGAGGATGTGTTTGATTCACTTGTACAACAGCTAAGAAATGCAAGATGCTGGTTAAATGACACGGCAGATGTATTGCCGCTTGCTGTAGCCAACATGTTCAACAGACCAGTGAAGATATTCACTAGTAAAATAGGAATGCCTATTGTCAACATTAACCCAATGGATCAATCAACACCAGAGTCAAGACAACCAATATGTCTTGCTTACTTAGCAACTCCTGGCTTTGAACATTATAATGCCATTGAAAATGTTAGTACATAAGGAAAAAATCTTCAAATTGGTTCACCGTTGAAAACCTCAACACCTAAAGTGAAAAAGAACAATTTGCAATACACACCAAGAAAATCTGCCATGTATTCAAGCCCAAACCTTAAACAATCAACAAGGAAATGGAAGGCAGAACTAAAATGCTGGAAGAAGAATATCAGAAAAGATAAAAGAAACAGTGGACAGTATATCGACAGTAGGGGAAAGCAAAGGGCCAAACGATGTCCACAGTCTGTTTATTGTGATAAATGCAAGTTCACTTGTACAGCACTCATTTCTGAAGAGGAAAGGCATGAACTTTGTAGTAACTATTGGGCAATGGGTTCATATACACAGCAGCGTCAGTATATCGTGGGCTCAGTGACACAGTGTGAAAGTAAAGGAGCATCGGACATAAAGAGAAGGTCAGTTTCAAGGCAATTTAGCTTCAACATTGACGGTAGACGTGTCAACTTGTCATTCTTTAACCCCAAGAAAGATCAATGCAACATATATATGCACTGTGTACAATCAAAGGAAAGAAAGTGGAACATTAGATTCCAACTGCATAGACCACTTCAAATTGCATCAAGAAAAGAAAGTAAGAGCGAGGTTGGATAAAGACAATGATAAGAAGAAAGCAAAAGAAGCACCTAACTACTCTTGTGCCTGCTTTGACCTTGAGGCTATTCTTTCAACACCATGCTCATTAGTCAGCCAAATATACTACAAAAGAAAGCTCAATTGCTACAATTTCACAATTTATGAACTTGATTTATGAACATGCTGTAGAAGCGACTGACATCAATGTAATTGATCACAAGTTTCTGGAAAGTGGTCACACACAAATGGAGTGTGACTCAGTCCATGCTAGCATTGCACATGTAAAGAAAAAACATCCATCTTTGTTCCTCATCAGTGGGATACAGTAATTTCGATGGCAAGAAAACAAAAACCATACTTAACCATTCCATTGAAGCATTGGGATGTATCAGATTTCAAAACCTTTACAAAGGACAATTTTGGACAATTTCAGAAGGATACATGTGGCAACAAAGTCCAATGGAGACACATAAGGTGGTTGCAGTTTAGAAAGGGTGAAAAGGAAGTAATTCACTTTAAGACCAGCTTTGACGAGGAAACCTTCCGTTGCATTGACGTGAACAAGCGCAAACTCTGAGGTGGGCAATCTTCATTGAAACACTGCTATTCCTCAAAGATTCCAATATCAAATGCCAAGAAATCTGATTTGGTTTCTCTGTGTCAATCACTTGTGATTCCTGAAGAATTTCATCAGTATTATAGAGACCTCCCTGCTGGAACATCAGCCAAGGACTGCTGGGTATCTAAAAGCTCAACTGATACCTAGGAGGACATTTGATTTAAGTGTTTTTGTGAAAAGGAACATCATTTTCCACAATAGAAGAATTGCATGTTGTATTTGGAAGTTTTCAGGTTTTATAATATATAATAATCTCTTGTCAATACATTACAATTAAATACATAGCACCTTCTGGCGGAAGAAAATTTTATGAAATGATTTCTTGCCATAAGGGGCTATCTCACTAATTACCATAAATATGCCAATCAAAAGGTCATGGGTCATCAAGTTTAGCATGCCAAGATTCCTTGTAGCCATATATACTTATGAGTAAAAGTATATGAATATGAAATATCTTCCTGATTTAGGGCGTGGAAATGAAACCTTTAAACACGTTTTTCTCAGTTTCATCTTTTCACGAGATAGCCCCTTCTGGCAGGCAGGTATCGATATATATGATGAAAAAAAACATGTATGGAATCCATCTTCCTGATTATACCTACAAACAAGACATATGGTTATGTAAAGAACATTGAAATACCGATATCTATCAGTGAAATAAAACTGTCGAAACATTGTTGATATCTTTAGATTACTATTTTGTGTAACTGATGACTAAAATATATATATATATATATATATATATATATATATATATATATATATATATATATATATACACACAATATTTGAAAAAGAGTTCACAAGTATACAGTATTATATATTCAAAGACAAAAAATGACACATAGCCATCATTACTCCAACATGTTTCATTGATATCTTCAGGGAGTCTTACAAAAACAGTTATGACGTTATGATGTCACAATATAATTGACATAACAATGGTATGACGTCACAATATAGCAAGTGGTAGGATGGACACAATATGTTATTATTCTTAAGCATTAAGTTGAGGTTTTAACATTTTAATGAAAAAGTCTTCTTTCAACTGACGCATTATTTATATATATAGTTGTGAGCAACTCTAAGATAAAAAGAATACTTAATTAAATACAAGTTTTATGTCGTTTAGTGACAAGCGTAAAGTTGTTATTTATGAATTCGATTTGATACATGGAAAATGTATTATTCACCCCGTATTCATGTAACAAAACACTTTTTACAGCATCATGAATAAGATATATGGAAACTTGAATGCTGACTTAACGACCAGTGAAATGGTTCCAAAGGGTGTGGACATCCAGTGTAAATAACGCGCCACATTGCAGCCTGTCAGCTGGAGTATTTACAAAATCAATGCGGTTTCTTTATATAAATTTTATATTTTATTGGTTATAAGTTAACATACATCAATGTTAAGTAATGCGATCTTGTAACTCAACAATAGGTGGAGTGGGTTTGATCTTGACAGCTTTGAAGGCATAACGATCCATTATCACGCCAGCATATGGTTACGTACGCCAATCAATACAACTTCATGCATGACAACAGTATGAGACTGGTCATATTTTCTATTTTGTATTCTCTCGCAATTGTGAAAAAGTTCAAAGCTGACATTTCTCTTTAAATATAACATTTTCATCCATTTGGTTGGCAGTGTGAAGTTGGTTACTTATTCCTTATTCGATATTCGACTTTTCTATTTACTTATTCGAAAAAGACTTCTGAGAGTATCAAGGAATGTTTGCACCACCTTGTAGGTATTCTCAAATAAAAGATCATTCAATTATCTATCCAATGGGGTATGCAACGTTATAATACATAGGGTCATTCATACCGTAAAGGCACAAAAAGCGTTAGTATATAACAAAATTGGTGAACAACAACTTCTGAGAGTACCAAGAGATATTTGCACCACCTTGTTGGTATACTCAAATGAAAGATAATTCAATTACCTATTCAATGATGTATCGTACGGCATAATACATGGACGCTGTCGTACCGTAAAGTCATAAAAAAGCGTTACCATGGACAGAAAATGATAAACAACAACTTCTGAGAGTATTAAGGAATATTTGCACCACCTTGTGCGTAGACTTGTATTAAAGATAATTTAATGACCTACCCACAGATGTATATTACATTATAATACATAGAGGCGTTCGTACCGTTAAGTAACAAAAAGCGGTATTGCGGTCAACATTACATTTTTTTATTCTTGAATGAACAACTTCTGAAAGTATCAAAGGATATTTGCACCACCTTGTATGTAGACTTAAATGAAAGATAAGCTAATTACCTACCAAATGATATACACTACATCATAATACATAGAGGCGTTTGTACCGTATAGTAACAAAAAGCGTTACTGTATGCCCACATTTAATTTTTTAAAATTCTTGTTCGAACAATAACTTCTGAGAGTATCAAAGAATATTTGCATCACATTGTACGTATACTTAAATGAAGGAAAATTTAATTACCTATCCAATGAGATATACTACGTTATAATACATAGAGGCGGTCATACCGTAAAGTAAAAAAAAGCCTTACTATGTATCTCTTATTTCATTTTTTTATTCTTGTTCGAACAACAACTTCTGAGAGTATCAAAGAATATTTGCACCACATTGTACGTATACTCAAATGAAAGTTAATTCAATTACCTATCCAATGAGGTATCGTATGGTTTAATACATAGAGGCGGTCGTACGGTAAAGTAGCAAAAAGCGTTACTATATGCCCATATTTCTTTTTTGTTATTCTTGTTAACACAACTTCTGAGAGTATCAAGGAACATTTGCACCACCTTTTACGTATATTTAAAAAAAAAGATAATTTCCTTACCAGGGCATACCGGGACAATATCCATATATGTCGAAAGTAATGATTAAAGATACAAGCACAGTGACATATAGAGTAGAATATTGCTTAATGAAGTACCGTGGAAATTTTGAAGCATTGTTCTTGGCTCTAGGTTCTATGCGTCGATCTTCGAATTCGGTGCTTTTGATTGTCCGATATATGCATATTGTGTGCTTATAACTTGAATTTTAATGTCAATCAATCAATCTTTATTTACGTACTTAAAATGCCACAGGCCTGTAGTACATTCATTGGTAGATCACATCATTAAATTATTACAAGTTTTTACAATATTTCTTCTATATAGCATTGCATAATAAATATACATTGCAAGATTCTGTAGTAATAGAGAATTTTAATGTGGGAATCTTAGGCGCTTCTGATTGCCCATGTATGCATAATTAATGCTCGCATCTGGTGGTCCCCTGTGTCCATCCTGGGTGCTTTTCACGATACCATATGTGCATACTTGGTGATTGTATGTGTGCATCATGGTTGCTACAAGTGGCCAATGCTTGCATCTAGGTGTCTGTAACTGGTTGTGCCATGTGTGTTTTTTGTGTGTTTGTAGCTGATGGTCACATGTCCATCTTGGGAGCTTTTGATGATTCAAAGTGTGCATATTGGGGGCTTGTATCTGTTGGCCATCCGTATGCATCTTGGGTGATTCCGGTGGCCCATGGGTGCATTTTGGTTGCTTGTATCTGGTGGTCCTTAGTGTACATCTTTGGTGCTTTTGGTGATCCTATGTGTGCATCTTGGATTTGTGCTTCTGGTGGCCCATGTTTTCATCTTGGGTTCTTTAGGCGGTCAGTGAATTTATTTTCATTTTACTGACTCTGTATACTGAATTCCAATCAGTGCGTTTTTCAGCAATCTGCTGCCACTCCAGATGCAGTGGTGCATCCAACTCTGCCACAGTTTGAACAGGGGGGTCTCTTCTACGTATACGGCGACCAAAAGTATCCCATAGATGTTCTATCGGGTTCAAGTCGGGACTGAAAGCAAGCCACGGTAGCATTGATATGGCTTCCCGAAATGTGGAATTACCACAGGTAGAAGGATGTTATCTCGATATTTCTGAGCATTGAGTGTACCTGGAACTGTCACAAGGTCGGTTTACAACCGGAGGAGACACAACCTCATATCATAGAGCCACCACCACACTGATAGGTTGATGGGACATGTCTTGGTGCGAAATGGGTGTTAGCTTGTCGCCAAACACGAATTCGGCCATCCTTGCCATAAATGAATCTCAAACTCATATGCAATCATTTGTTCGAGATAACAGACGATATTGCTGCCACTAAAATGTTGATTTCTCCAACTACACGTTTCACTACGAGTTTCAAAAACATATGTGATTGGCTGCATCAATATATGTGGAGTTGTTTATGCCATAAAACATCTTCGAAATACTTTTCGTCAACTTGTTGAAAATATATGCTCAATTGAATTAAGTGGTGCTTAACTTATTGTTCTGAGTATATGTCACTATATTTTAAGAAATGCACTGGGATATGATGTTCCCAGTAATTTTGTGACATAACATCTTGCCATTGTGACCCATGCATGGGCTAATTGCCAAGTACCTTTGTCCTGATGGTAGAATTTATTAAAGGGACTGTGCACATTCTGTCAAGAGGCTGCAGTTATTGGCTGTAATGGGATACATGGCTCTGCTTCTTGTCGACACTACACGCCTCTTTGTATTATGACGTAATATACCTCATTGAACAGGTGAATGAATTATCTTTCATGTAAGTATACGTACAAGGTGTGAAAATTCCTTGATTCTCTCAGAAGATGTTATTTATAAGTTTGGTTATATAGTACCGCTTTTTGTTACTTTTAAGTACGAACGCCTATGTACTATAACGTAGTCAACCTCAATGGATAGGTAATTAAAATATATTTCATTTGAGTAAACGTACAAGGTGATGAAAATATCCCTTGATACTCTCAGAAGTTATTGTTTATCATGTTATATAGTAAAGATGTTTGTGCCATTACGATACGAACAACTCAATGTATTAAAACGTGTTATCCCTCACTGGATAGGTAATTGAATCATCTTTTATTTGAGTATACGAACAAGGTGGTGTAAATATTCCTTCATCCTCTCAGAAATTGTTGTTCGAACAAGAATAACAAAAATGAAAGAAGAGATACATAGTAATGCAATTTTTGAATTTACTGTATAAACACCTCTATGTATTATGACGTAACATACCACATTGGATAGGTAATTGAGTTATCTTTCATTTTAGTATACGTAAAAGGTGGTGCAAATATTCCTTGATACTCTCAGAAGTTGTTGTTTATGATTTTGTTATATAGTAACGCTTTTTGTGCCTTTACGGTACGACAGCCTCTATGTATCATAACGTTGTATACCCTATTGGATAGGTAATTAAATTATCTTTTACTTGAGTATACGTACAAGGTGGTGCAAATATTACTTGATAATCTCAGAAGTTGTTATATATCATTTTCTGTCCATGGTAACGCTTTTTATGACTTTACGGTACGACAGCCTCTATGTATTATGCCGTACGATACATCATTGAATAGGTAATTGAATTATCTTTCATTTGAGTATACCAACAAGGTGGTGCAAATATCTCTTGGTACTCTCAGAAGTTGTTGTTTACCAATTTTGTTATATACTAACGCTTTTTGTGCCTTTACGGTATGAATGACCCTATGTATTATAACGTTGCATACCCCATTGGATAGATAATTGAATGATCTTTTATTTGAGTATACCTACAAGGTGGTGCAAACATTCCTTGATACTCTCAGAAGTCTTTTTCGAATAAGTAAATAGAAAAGTCGAATATCGAATAAGGAATAAGTAACCAACTTCACACTGCCCATTTGGTTCAATCATTTTAATTTATCACAACGACATCAGTTCTTTTGCTTCCTAAAATGTTTAAGGCTCCCTCAAAATAAAAAGGCCTTATGGGAAATTTTTAGACTATGTCAAGTTCTGTGACAGGATAGTTACATGATAACTCTGAAACGCAGCGAAAATGGCGAAGAAAGTGCAACGAATGACAAATATTTCAGAGATTTTAGCCACAATTGAGTAAAAAACGGTTACGAACTAAATCAAAACTTACAAAAATTCAACCGTTCAACATGAACAAGTCAACTTGTCGTTACTGCCAATGCAAATGATCATATGCCGGCATTTCATTTTGTAATTTTCCAAATAAGGTAATCAAAAGATTCATTCTGGTGGTAGGTGAACATCTTTGCCAGTATAGCTGATGCTATATAGATTTAAAAAATCTCATTGAAGCACATTTCCTAGGAATTGTTTTCACTTTCAGGAATATTTCTGTCTTTAAAGTGCAACAGGTTAAATTTGGTGAACGATCTTACTCCACTTTTCAAATCATTATTTGCAATAGTGTACATTTACAAAACGTTGACGTTGGGCGCTATTCAGTTAAGGGAATCTATTGTTGGCACGGCTTTTACGTATGCATTTAAGACGGACGATGTTGAATAATTTCAAAGAAAGAAATCGATTCCCCTCAAAATAATAACTTCAGACATGTACCCATCACCTGACGTCAAAAATTGAAATCGTAAATCAGTTTACAAGTTGACTATATATAGTAGAATATACGAGAAGGAATGGGTTTACGAAACAGAACAGATCAGATTGTTGTATTTTGATTATTTTACTTTTCACGAAAACTCAACTCCGACTGCATTTTTGGCATCTGACGTATGGCAACAAAGAGGCTTTAATTATGATCTTAATCAAAATTATCTTATCTTGCCCTAAACAATATCACATGCTTTTCCAAAATTGTATCAAATTATGGTTTTCACCTTTTTCATGCAAAGCAAAATAGCCTCATAAAACAAATGCGATTTGGTTGTCAGACACCCACTTTGTAAAAAATCACTTGAAGAACAACCAAATTGACTTTAATACAACGTGAGCGAGCAATCGTGATGATTGAAATGGGAGCCAACCACAACCATAGTGTAAGAACGCTTGGCGGTCACCGTAAAACTGCCACAAGACTAATGCAAGGTTATCGTCATTCGGGACAGACCTCAGACCGTCCGAGAGTCACAACCCACCAGGACGACCAATATCTGCGCACGTAACACTTCAGAAACCGCTTCCTGACAGTGACGTCATCGGCGTCGCATGCCCTGGGTCACCGGGTAAGCAGACGCACAGTCCCAGACGTCTAAGGTCCCATGGCATCAAGGCATAACGTTCCGGGGACAGCTGTTGACAGTCGACGAAGACTTAGATGGGCGAGGACGGTTTTACGTTGGCAGCGACGTCAGTGGCAGAAGATACTTTTCTCTTACGAAAGTCGGTTCTGTCTCTTCAAAGCAGATGGAAGAGTACGTGTCTCCCTCCCGTCGTCTGTCCCTTTCTTCGACAACAGGCACAAGGTATGATCTTTCAACAAGACAATGCCCGATCGCACACGGCTCGAGTTACTCAGAACTTCCTTGCTAACAACATCGACCTTTTGCCGTGGCCAGCATGCTCGCCTGACATGTCACCGATCGAACATCTTTGGGACGTTTTGGATCGTCGTATTCGTCAACGACGACGACCACCTCCAGATAACCTCCAGCAACCTGCTCAAGCCTCTCAAGAAGAATGGCAGCGCATTCCACGTAATGACGTCAGACGTTTGATTTTCAACATGCGTCAGAGGGTTAACCTGGATTTCCCTGCACCGGCATCAGTCATGACAGTGAACTTGAACTTTTTTACCCCCAGCCTAATATCGGAGACTGTGTCGTTCATACCGGAAGCTGATTTGTTGCATGTTTTATGAATAATGTTCTTGATGAAGAAACATTTTGTTTTTTTAATCTCACTTTTTTTTCTGCAATCTAGATTTAGATACATGGTAGCGTTTCTTTTGCCCGTGAGTTTATGACATTTACAAAATACATAGGTATTACAAGAGTTTATACAACTGCATTATAAAAGATATGATATTTTATATAATATATACTTTCTCGTGTATAATCGTTATTAAATCAATTCCTACTTTTGGGGGAAAGTTACGTCATTTTCTTCCCGGAGGAGCTATAAACAGCTATAAAGTGGATTTCAGGGGCTACGGAGGAAAGCTGCTATATTGCACCTGCATCTGCTCCGTAAATCTTTGTACAAAGCGATTGGCTTCACAACCGTTACCATGATTCCACGTGCACTGATTGAGTTACCCATGTCTAGGTAACTGAAATGTTTTGAACTCCATGTAATAAATTCAGCCAACAGGAAACACCTTCGTCTAGGCCAGCCGTCTGTCGAGAATAATAAACAATATGCTCTTTGTCAGTCCTTAACCTTGAATTTTCGCCCTTTTCAACTCAGATTAAAACGTTGCAAATGCTAAAAGATTGTAACGTGCATTTTGTTATAATAAAGTGAAATATTTTTCTTATTTTTAATACATAGGGAATGATATCCAAAAGCCGTAATAAAAACAACGCGCCACAAAATATTTCGTATTAACGTTATGTGCATAAACATTGTGTAAAACGTGATCAACCTAATTGATTCATAAAGAGCGAATAATTCTAAGGAGGCATAAGTGATAGATAATTTTTTTTAAAGATAATTTGAATCTATATATTTGAAAACGAGAACCAATTGTAAAATCGATGAATTATCAACGTTCATACAATACCGAAGAAGGGATGTCGTTGATTCTTCTCTAATGATACATAAATATTTCGTGTGATGTCCCTTTACAATAAATCATATTTTATTTATGCAGTATAGTAAATGCAGTAAGTCACATATGGAAAGCTGCCGTTTAACTTCGATGAAGGTAATCAAAAGCATGCCGAGTCCATACATTTGTTCTGAAATCGCTACAGTAGCCATTTGTGGTGGTGCGAAGTGATCAAGGATTGTTGCTAGTATTATATATTGGACAAAGAAGCATCCTGGCTGTAGCATTGACCCTAATATCCTTTACTGATGCTTAGAAATAGACAAGAGACACGTGTAGTCAGTCCCATGCTTTTTATTCCTCACCTTTACAACCCATGCCGTTTCCGGTCCCTCTGATCATGATAGTGCATGATACTTCCCATACAATATATCTCGTCTTATCACCAATACACTACATTGGCGGTGTCAACAAATTGAATCAATTGTTATTTGATTTAATGACACGCGGTATATTTGTATGAACTGTATTGAATACTCTAGCATCAAAAGGACTACTCACTTGAATTTATCAAAAATCGAGCGTATTTGGAAAATATTTTAAAGCTAAAGGATCATTTTATATTTCAACAAGGAAATTGAATTACACAACTTGAAGTGTCATCTGTTGAATCGATAAATCGCAGATGTTGCGATCGACGAGGGTTGCGACTCATTTTTAAAACAGTTTTGATTTGTTCTCTCTGGGCTTTATTATTTGTTTCATCTAATGATATCGTGTCTTTCCAATTAAACGTTTATGAAATTATTATTAAATAATCTTAACAGTTTTAGGTGTACATATTGAGATTTATTTATATGTCATTTCATTTAGAAGTATAAGGGTTATTTTGACAGTAAAGTCTCTTGAAATGATTAAAACTATTTTGTAACGAATCGTAATAAACAATTGGCTTGAGTTTAGGTTTCAGTCAAAGAACCAACAACAAACAGAAACAGATATCTTACATGCATATAAACAACGCAAAATCATTATCTATCATGAAAGAGTTACGAGAACGAAACAGTGTCTTCACTACGATCAAATGGCCCTAAGGCGTTTACATCATCAGGTGTAATCCCCCTATGCTCTGACTTCATTGGAAACACAAATTACAAATGAATGCTATGACTTCACAACGTTGATGACTCAACAATGCATTGACGTCATAATTCTCAAGAAGACTGACAACAGTTATATGTTCAGCTTTACGACTGAAAACGGCTCGGAAATGAATTTGGATAATGCATAAAATCTAATCCTCGGTAATTTTCGGATATTTGTTACTTTAATCAACTCCTGTTGATATACCTGATATTAGAGTACAATTTGGTGAGATTATCTATCTTAATAAAACAATATTTTTTCAAAATATGAAAACTATCAAACGTCATGAATTCATTATAACCTTAAGGTATTTTGACAATATATGGCAATTATGATATAATATAATTTTATAACCGAAGTCGCGAAATCAAAGAAAATATTCAAACCAGCAAAGAAGCTAGAGATGAGTACCAAATGACCCAACTATAGAACACTACGCAACAGGCAAATTGTGATGTCAAGCGTTGTTTAGGGCATGACATTACCCCGAAAAGGTGAAAATTTCCTTAGGGAATCGTAAAAACATATCGGAAACCCGATATAATATAATCGCTCTCATAGGTACTATATAGTTTTTCTGACATGTCATATAAAAGCTATGGTCATAGTTTGTAAAGAAGTCGTACCAGCAGGAACGTTGAATTTTGTTCTTGTTAATGAGTATCTGTCCCTAAAATTTAGATTTAAATCCTTAACTATATTAACACAGTAACAACATGTGATTTATAATGTAACCGAAATTTTCTTACAGACGAGAACATTCCACATCTATTATTAGCAAAGTTACGAGTAAGTGGCAAGGCTAATGAAAGCGGTTAAAATTGAAATTAGGCTACCTTGGCTGATTTTGGGTTTAATATATGTATATTATATGGACATTTTAGACATAGATACGAATTATTTTTGGGTAATTGAAAGAATCCATAAAAAAGGAAAAGAGTTAAAATGTCGATGTCAAAGTGACAATCGGAGATTAATCTTTGTACGACAGATGGCGTTTCCTTTCAAATAGAAAAAAAGACAGGTTTTTTAACCATTGATGTAACTGGCTTGAAACAAAGTCAAAATGACTATGATTTTCAAGCGTAATGTGACACAAAATGACAAAATTTAACAGTCGTGGGTGAACAACAAAATGAAAGTATCTTGTCATGCAGTTTCAAATTCTTTATAAATGTGACATACTATACGACTATGATGATCACAGAAATGACATCTTAATGATTTCCGAAGAAATATGTCATTTACCTAAAAATTCATTCTTTAACTATCAAATACGCATCTTTACACAAGTTACAAATTATTACAATAAAGCTTGATTCATCGTTCAGGAACATCAAATTAACCTCGGTTCCCTATTTTTAAGCCACTTCCACTTCTGTCTGTCCGAGCCATCACATGACTGTTGAACAAGGACACTAGCCTCGCCGTCAACACCAATGCAGAGTCCTGTTAGAACATTCCTGATAAACTGACCATCAAATGACCAAGCCTGCATCCCTCTCTGACCATGGCATTTGAACAACCGCACCTCATGGCCATGATAACTGTCAAGGCAATGATCATGGTTTCGCACTTCATAAAAATCGGACATGTCCCATAGTTGGTTGCCTCTTAAACCATGACATCTAAAGATAGACGCTTTCTCATACTCGGATCCCGTGTCCATACACTTGTTTGGAAAGAGGACACTCCTGATCTCTCCAGTGTAAACCCCGTCTTCACGGATGAACATTTCAGGGTATACGTTATCAAGGTACCACTTGAAGTTATTGCACTTGAGTCCCTCTCGTAGCTTCCTACGTTCAGATAGATCCCCTAAATGAACCTGTTTTCCGTTCCAGTTGGTAACGAACACCTTGTATTCATCAAGCCACACGTTAGCAACACGGCCAACGTTTCGAGGATAGATGTATGAAAAGTTGAGGTTACCGTGATGGTAGTTTGCATGAGACCGATAAACATGACCTACGTGAGAGCAAGGTATAATCTCCATACTTCCTCCACAGGTCCAAGCTTTGACAGACAGCTCTGAATTTTCTCCACCCCAAATCAGTAGTTCCGGATCATACTTGCCCAGCTTCACAAACCAGTCTCGGTTCACTGTGAAGAGCCCACCCGCCATTGCCGGAGACAGAATCGGATCAGTTGGAGACTTTCGACGTTTCTGTTCACGCTCTGGTATATATATCCAGTCAAATCCAAGACTTGGAAACTTCAAAACTGCCACGTGTGCAGGCACAGTGCTCAATATTTGAAAATTCTGCATGTCGATAACCTCAATTACAGGCATTGGGATAATCTTAGGATCATGAGCAACTCTCTCCAGCAATGGTTCAAGCCAGCGTTCAAAACACTCACAATGACTATCCAGGAAAGTGACTGTGGCTGCAGTTGCTGCATCAAAGCCGATGATCCTTGCTTTCGTCAAGCCTACCCGTTCACGGGACCGTAAGATCTTCACCTTAGGATATCTAGATAGATACGTCTCCAATGGTTTGCCAAGATAGTCTTTAGTTGAACAATCGTCCACAAGAATTACCTCCTTCAGCAAACTCTCAGGAGAGTTATCTAAAACGCTGTGTACAGTACGAAGCAGTGTCGTCCAGGTCTCGTTCATGAAGATGATTACGACGCTGGTTTGTGGCAGTTGTGACACATTGTAGCTGATATGTTCACATTCTCGTATTCGGATTCGGGGAGGACGTCTGTGAAGCGATATGAGATTGCTAACGTAGTTGTGGTATCCATTTTCCTTCTTACTTTTGTCATATTTGATACGTTCCTCTTCAGGCAAACGAGAGCTGTCGATAGGAACAGGGGCTCCAAACTCACCAGGGTTTGTAAGGTTGAAAAGTCCTTTTACTAAACTAACATTCGGCATATCCGGAATGAAAACCCGAAATGAATGTGGTTCTTCTTTATCCATGTTTTCTAAACTTTCATCGGGTAGTTTTGAAGAAATAAATGCATAGAATAAAACAATGATTATCAAAAATGTGTAACCAATTCTGTAGAGCTTTCTGTTTAAGCGAAACTTTCTCAAACACCTTAACAGCATGATGGATTTGTGTATAACGAAGCGCATCAGATATTGTGTTTATAAATTAAACACTCAGAGTCAATACTTCAAAAACATCTGTCGTGGGGCAAGTGCAAATCAATGAACATGCTTATCAATTTATAATAACTATGTTGAAAATCCATTTTTCAAGTCTGATTTACAACAAGTGTTTTAAATAATCGGTTTGCTTTGCAGTGCTCTTCTCATGACGTGTCTCATGCCAGTCGTAAATTTAGATTCGGCTTTGGAATGAAACGATTACTCAATACAAAATAGGAAACACAAAAGGTCCCTGATTTATAGCATTCATATGTTGAGACCATATTCCTAAGCTGACCAGGACATGTCGTATTTGTATAATGTTGTAACAACTAACGCTGGTAATAATCGGATGCTTTGTGGTACTGGGTCGTTTTGGGTGTACCGATTTCCCTATGCCAGTATTGAATCAAGTCATTGATAGATTCAGGTTTGCACCTCACACCATGCCCAAACCGAATCTGTTTCCCAAATGAATAAATTGGGGGGAAATCTTATTTTTTCCGACGGTAAACAATATTAGAAACTGATTTCTGCCTCCCCGTTAAAAATGAACCGCTGATTCATCGTTGAACCAAATTTTAACTTAGTTTCTAAGTTTAAAGCTTTCACATTAATAATACCACTGCAAGCGATTGTACAGTTTGACGTCACCTAAGAGGGGCGTTCACTGGCTGTGTTGGTAATGCTGGATGCAGCGATCTGCGGCTTGGGCGGCTACTTTTGGACACTAACATCTAGGTCTTTTCTTGGCGAAATTATTCCGAAGGAACTGTCACAAAAGAAAAAATATTATGCTCTCACGAATAATCAAATGTCGAGCAACTTTAGACTGCGACTCTGTTGCCTTATCTTTGCAATATTTCTGTAAACAATGACTAATGACAATGACTGTCATACAAGCGTGGATTGCAGTATGTGGCAACATATTGCGAAACATTCAAATTGTTTAAAGTCAAGCACAACTGATTTTTTCAAATATTTTTATCAACAAAAGTGCACAAGTAAAAAAGATTTAGCTGCAACAGTTCAAATAAATATTTCATCGTTCAAATATAGTGGTGTAACGATTCATCGATAGTATCGATGTTTGCATCGTCTACTACGCGATACGAGTGCATCGATACAAAACATGTTTAGACAATATATCAGGATATTTATATCGCGAGGGTCCATGATACATCGATGTATCGCCTTAAAGAGACAATATATCCTGATACTGTTAACATAATTCGTTTCAAACAAATAACTATAAAAGCTAAAAAGGTGTTTATTCTATTTCAGAGATAACAGTGATTAGAACAGAAACAGACACAGAAAATATATGGTATTTAATATTTAATTTCACAGTCTCTCCAATTTTGTGATTTCCCTTCATGTAATATCTAAGACAGGTTGGTATCTAAATATAACATTACTGTTCTATGTCCTATCTTTAGTTCTTTCATAAACTGTAGAGAATCGGGATACGTATTGTATCGCAACCACTGTATCGTGATGATAATCGTCTCGCAGGTTCCTTGGCAATAATTCCATAATATATTGTCTCGCTCATTAAAACTAGAATCGGGATATATCATCTCGCCACTAAGGCTATGATACCCAGGCTTCGAATAGTGTTTTCATCTCCTCCAATACTTACATACAAATGCTTCAGTTGCGGGGAAAACAGTTATTCTTATCATTATTTGTATAAGCTGATAATAACGGAAACGGCTCTTACGTTAATAGACAAATATACATTAGCAAACATACCAAACAAAAAATCGAATATACTCCCTTAACGTAGACAACAAAGATTGAATATTGTCAAAAATGGATATAGAATAAAGTAACTTAAAACTCATAATTTCGACTTTCTTTTTCTTATTGCGAGTTTATTTAACGTAAGAATTATGGTTGGTCTCATTATTACGAGTACAGTACTAGTTCTCGTGCTTAGATTTCTTTATAACAATCAGGAGTTTTTAGCTATAAAATATCTATATCTAAATTACAAATATTAATTTAAGAAAGACGAGATTTTTCAAATAACTTACCTATCAGTAACAACCTATGTATGTCTTTGTGTCTGCTGTAGGTGAGTTCTAAAATTACGTTTGAGTCATTGACGCGCGACACTGTTGGATTTTCAATCACAAATCAAGACTTTAACCCGTTTATTGTTACTATACTAAGCATTAGGATTCTGGTCTCCTGAAACAATCACTACTTCTCGATAAAATAATACCATTTATTAAGTTTGACATATACTATATGGGATACAATGCTACTTCCGGTCCCAGGTCATCAGTTTCCAATGTTGTAATATGCAGTCGATAAAGCATCTTCCTACGCAAAGCTTAACTATTGCCAGTCTCGAACTGTCCAAGTTAACCCTTGCTGCCGAGATAAGACTTTTCTGGCTTGATACCAGCGCCCTCACTGGCGAGTTTTAAGTTCTCTCCAGTTACCTCCCTTACTATGGCCAATCGGCGACGCCGTGTCATTTGCGATATAATCAAAAATGGCCGCGCCCATTGAAAGTGACCTGTTTGATCAGGTTACAAAGAAGTTGTCATTGCAAACCTTTCAAACAAGAAGATTCAGTTTATAAATGTATTGATGGACGGAAAAGATGTTTTTGTTGTTATTAGGACCGGTTTTGGTAAATAAATAACATATGACTGCGCCCCTTATATTTTTCAAAGGGAAGTATGTAGGCCCATTTATCGTGGTCGTTACCATTAAATAATTGTATTTTATCATCAAATAAGTACAGTTTACACATTGATTATTTTTTAATAGCTGAAAAATTATCCTGGAAAATATGTGAAAATCAAATTATAGGGGAGAAAATATTTTTAGACATACAATGAATAGTATATATTGTCTATGCAATGTATATTAACAGAGGTGCCCTATTTTCAGGGCAATTATGATTTAATTGATAAAGTAATATCATTGAACGAAACAAAGTAATATAATCATTAGAATAAATTTAATTTAATTTTAGTTGATATTAAGATTAGATAAAAGCATTTGTAAAACTACGAAACATATTCTGGTACAATTACTACAAAAATGGACTGAACTTGTCTTAGTTTTACCGGGCACACCTTTTTAGTTGGTAAGCTTTGACACCATATCAAGAACATAACAATTGTCTATCTTTATCATGTGCACAAGTCTCATATTTTATCATCCAACTGTTCACAAACACACGTACAAGCCAAACGGGAAATATTTCACGGAGAGAATGATAATTTTATCAAAGCAAATACCAAGTACCAAAGTAATATTTTCAAAAATGAAAATGACCCAGTGAAATCAGTGAAAATGGAAGTAAATATAACAATTGTTTTACTTTTTTAATTTTTTTATTGACGACATATTTAAATGGTACACGTCAACATACCTGGTTTTTGACTGTAAGAAGTAAAGTTAATTTTACATGTTTTTACCTAGAGCTCTTAACAATGATATGTAGTCTCTCGTAACCCGTTTTGGGTGGCATTTGTACTTTTATCTCAGTTGAATATTTAAAGCAAACATTGTAATCCATGTTGTACAAATGGTGAGACTTTAATAAACTATATTGTATTGTATTGTATTGTATTGTAGTAAAGTTTGTTGAGAGTAACGTTTACTACCGCGATACAACGAGGTCGCAGGCTACTACATTTCAAGAGTTATGACATCGCGAGATGTTCAAATTTTATCGGTTAATTTATGTAAAATTTAATCAATGTTTTGGTTCAACGGGTATTCAATAAAGTTTTTGCAAGCACAAAAGATAAAACAATTGTACGATGACAGGAAATAAAGTCTTGCCGGGCGTAGTGCATCGAGTCGGTGCTTCAAATCATGATCAATTTTATCGAGCTTAATTAGTTTGCCGAAGCATGTTAAGAATAAATTCTTTGACAGGCCGCTGTCCGCTATAGGGTTGTAGAAAAATAATGACGCAAATTGACTATAGGCATAAATGAACTTGAATATATTGTTCATCGCTTTGGAGGCGGCACTTTCTCTTTACAAGTCTTTCAGTGGACGGACTGCGACATGGGCGCAGCCATATGTTTGTTCGAGTCCCCGGATGTAGCTTTTGCTAGGAGCTTTCTGACTGGACTAGCTAGAGAGCTAGCACAGGAAAGCCCATGTCGGCAGCAAGGATTAACTTGGACAGTCGAGACTGGCAATAGTTAAGCTTTGCGTAGGAAGATGTCGATAAAGAGAAATTCAAGAAACTGTTGAAAAATATGTCACCTATGGACCACCAAGAGTCGAAAATAACTTACCATTCAACCCAAGGAACCCATTTTACTCCCATTTCGAAGCCTCGATATCGATGCTATGACAGTAACCGAAATTTGCCTGTCCGTCCCTCACATCAGGTGGTTTGGTAATGTGAATCAGAGTCCTAAACCGCACAACCGAGACGAAAAATCACAGCTGTTCAGGAAATATTGATTCTCTTTGACGATTGTAGTATTAAGATGCATATTTTATTCAAAAGTTTATTATACTTAAAGCACATCATGATGTTAAGGTGTATGAGAAAGTTTCGCTCAAACCGAAGGCTCTTTAAAAAAAGCTGCACATTTTTAACAATCATTATTGCATTCTATGTACTGATTTCGTCAAAACTACCCGATGAAAGTTTAGAAAACATGGATAAAGAAGAACCACATTCATTTCGGGTTTTCATTCCGGATATGCCGAATGTTAGTTTAGTAAAAGGACTTTTCAACCTTACAAACCCTGGTGATTTTGGAGCCCCTGTACCTATCGACAGCTCTCGTTTGCCTGAAGAGGAACGTATCAAATATGACGAGAGTAAAAAGGAAAATGGATACCACAACTACGTTAGCAATCTCATATCGCTTCACAGACGTCCTCCCCGAATCCGAATACGAGAATGTGAACACATCAGCTACAATGTGTCACAACTGCCACAAACCAGCGTCGTAATCATCTTCATGAACGAGACCTGGACGACACTGCTTCGTACTGTACACAGCGTTTTAGATAACTCTCCTGAGAGTTTGCTGAAGGAGGTAATTCTTGTGGACGATTGTTCAACTAAAGACTATCTTGGCAAACCATTGGAGACGTATCTATCTAGATATCCTAAGGTGAAGATCTTACGGTCCCGTGAACGGGTAGGCTTGATGAAAGCAAGGATCATCGGCTTTGATGCAGCAACTGCAGCCACAGTCACCTTCATGGACAGTCACTGTGAGTGTTTTGAACGCTGGCTTGAACCTTTGCTGGAGAGAGTTGCTCATGATCCTAAGATTATCCCAATGCCTGTAATTGAGGTTATCGACATGCAGAATTTTCAAATATTGAGCACTTTACCTGCACACGTAGCAGTTTTGAAGTTTCCAAGTCTTGGATTTGACTGGATATATATACCAGAGCGTGAACAGAAACGTCGAAAGTCTCCAACTGATCCGATTCTGTCTCCGGCAATGGCGGGTGGGCTCTTCACAGTGAACCGAGACTGGTTTGTGAAGCTGGGCAAGTATGATCCGGAACTACTGATTTGGGGTGGAGAGAATTCAGAGCTGTCTGTCAAAGCTTGGACCTGTGGAGGAAGTATGGAGATTATACCTTGCTCTCACGTAGGTCATGTTTATCGGTCTCATGCAAACTACCATCACGGTAACTTTAACTTTTCATACATCTATCCTCGAAACGTTGGCCGTGTTGCTAACGTGTGGCTTGATGAATACAAGGTGTTCGTTACCAACTGGAACGGAGAACAGGTTCCTTTGGGGGATCTATCTGAACGTAAGAAGATACGAGTAGGACTCAAATGCAATAACTTCAAGTGGTACCTTGATAACGTATACCCTGAAATGTTCATCAAAGGAGACGGGGTGTACACTGGAGAGATCAGAAGTGTCCTGTTTCCCACCAAGTGTATGGACACGGGGTCGGAGTTTAAAAAAACGTCAATCTTTGAATGTCATGGTTTAAGAGGCAACCAACTATGGGATCTGTCAGATTTGAATGAAGTGCGAAACTATGACCATTGTCTTGACAGTAATCATGGTTTTAAACTGAGGCTGTTTAAGTGTCATGGTCAGAGAGGGATGCAGGCTTGGACATTTGATGGTCAGTTTATCAGGAATATTCAAACTGGACTATGCATTGGTGTTGACGGCGAGTCTAGTATCCTTGTTCAACAGTCCTGTGATGGCTCGGACAGACAGAAGTGGAAGTGGCATAAAAATAGGGAACCGAGGTTAGTTAAGAGACTCTTTGCCAACTCTGAATGAAGGTATTATTAGTCCTTATATCTGTTACCTTCATTACAGTAGTCAAGTTTGCATTAGTTTTGATGTTTTATTAGTCTATGGTTAAGGATGTTTTATCACTATCTAACAACGTGATTTGATATTATCTGAAAAAAGCATTCAAATTACGATACCATATTTTGTCAGAAGTTAATAACATCATCTGAAGATGAAGTTTCAATCAGTTCAATAATAACAATGGATTATATAAGATGAAGTTGTTCTGATGACCCTATGAGTATTGATACCATGGTGTTTCTACATGCGTTTCTATAAGTAGGAGATATAACACGTTTCTTTCATTGCTTACATCAAGAGAGGAAAATAGACTACATGTATATACAAATACCAAATCATGGTTGCTTTCAATTAATTGTACACTCATTTCACTTTGCTGTATAAATGAAATAAATACCTTTTGGAACCAAGACCACCATAGTTATAATATTTATTTTGTTTTCGAAACATCTAACTTAAGTGTTAGTATTGAAATAAGTATGATTTATAAAATGACTATTTACACATATTACAGACGTTTTAAAGTTAAGCTTACATATTTTTTATGATGAAACATGTAGCTATGTATAATACTACGAACATACTCATCCACATATTGTACGATATATAACCAAGTATTTAAACTATACCGAGCAAAAGAAACTTATCAGTTTATCAATTCTCTATTTTGAAAATGTAATAAGATCACATTCCAAGTTTTGACAATTTTTTAAATGAAACATGACTTGTGCAATATCACGTGACTGTGGTCACCTGACCATAGGTTGTCTTGTCGGTCTAAATATATCAATCAAGAGCACGAAGACTGTAGTAAGTACCATCAATTAACATCCCTGCGACTACCTTAGCACTAAGATGTCGCTGAAAATCTGGGCCCTGAGGTTGAATAGTTACTCGACTGCTCAATAAACAAATACTGACGTCTGATTAGCATACAACGTTTGAGCGTTATATATTGATTTTAAGGTCATGCGGCTTGTCATCGATTCAACAACTCTGAGACATTTTAGGAATTTTAGGATCAAACTACATGTACTCGCCCTGTACATAAGCAAGCAAAACAACAGGCAGGCGACGTCATAAGTGTTAACGTTACGTCGTTTTCCATCGAAAAGGTGCATTTTGTAACTCGTTAACAAAACTTGATCTCGTTTCGTACTCATGTAAAAAATTTAAGTCATCGAACGATTCAAGTTTGTAGAAAATACTAAAAATAAACGTCTGAAATGTGCACACCCACTGACTGTGATCGCAGAGTGAAAAACTTGCCATATCGTTTTTAAAGTTTTAATTTGTCGTCCAGTGTTTTAGGAAATGAAGGAATGATGTGTTTTGCCTCAACATCTACAGGTGTTTCCTGTGGTTTTAGCACGCAGAAAATATTTAGAAATCAATAAATTGTACTTTTAACACGTTAAAGAGTGGCTCCCTCAAATGTCAAAAGCCATACTTAGTTAGATTTTGAAATCGTATTTAGTAACCATACATGTTCTTAAGAATCTCTCGATTAATTTTAAAACTTATTTTTTGTTATTAATTGTATAAAAAAGTGAAATATTTTAACACGTCAGTTGGTGCATAACAATTTCAGTTTGTGCATCACACGTTTCACCTACTGACCTCAGAGAGCACATCTCCAGTAACCTTCTGCTGTTTTCTGTTTGTTCCATGCCAACCTGTACCATGTTGGTAGTTCTCGTAGATCTCGTAGAAAGTACGACGAATTTCAATTCAACAAGGTACATGGATCAATCTGATTTACCATTTTGGGTTTTCAACTTCTTTAGATTTATATTTTTGGCGATTTCCATGGAAACGTTGTTTAGAATTACGGTTCCGGAGCAGAACTTTAAAACCTTTAAATCTAGCTCATTGTAACGTGTTACGTGGATCACTGTACGTGTGTAAATGTGCCTTTCGGTTTTCATCTTTTTTGGAATTTTATTTCGATTCTATTCAGAAGCAATGTCCAACGAAACTTGTCAGGCAATCATCTCGTGTAGGTAAGATTATCAAAGGTTAAGGTTATATCAATTTTAATCTACAAAATAC
Organism: Phorcus lineatus; assembly: GCA_921293015.1. Classification (NCBI taxonomy): domain Eukaryota; kingdom Metazoa; phylum Mollusca; class Gastropoda; order Trochida; family Trochidae; genus Phorcus; species Phorcus lineatus. The sequence goes on from OV121081.1 coordinate 55,166,081, forward strand.
AGCTGCATACCAAAAATGTGTTCACATACTTAGTGCAAATATCATTTCATTTGAAATGTCTTTGTGGCATCGTAGCATTGCGAAAAAGAAACGGATGATTCTGGATTTTCATTACAGAAGTGAAGATCTATTGCACTTTGTCGCAGTCGTATTGGGTCAACATTTCGAAAACAGTAAATTTTATTTTTCTCTACAAAATCCTTTATAAGTGACCAACAGCTTTAAACAAAAGTCATGTTTGTTCGTTTGCATTAAGTAAACATGATTTCGTTGATTTTGTTCTAAGAGAGTCGAAATGTAACATTCGAATCGAAATTAAAGGAAATCGAAATTTAAAAAATGTAACCCCTTTTCCCTATTCAACCATGCCAAAACTCTAAATTTTGCTTCAGAGAATAAACAATTCAACAACAAGTAAAAGAATGGCCTTTTTACCTATTGTCAATGGGAGATCCCTTGTCAGTTCTGCTGAAATAATGTTATTGACGTTCAAACCAAACCTAAATTACATGATATTTGCACTAAGATACAGTAGTAAGTGAGAACACTTTTGATATGCAGCCGTATGAGCAACTCAAAATTCTAGGCTCGATAATTGCCATAGTGCTATGTACATGTATTTTAATTTAAGAAGGCGGGGGCACAGACAAATGGTTCTATTTGTTTCTCTTTAACGTAGATTATCGAAGGACAATGATAAGCACCAAACTAAGTTTAAGTTTGTTTAAGGCTCACGTGTTATCATTTTGAAGAGGAAATATAAGTAAAATTTACACAACATTTTGTAACCCTCGCGGGAATAGAAATATAATTATCAACTATGTAACATACGTAGTGAAAATCATTTCCTATATAAATACTCAATCCATATCCCGCAAAGACTGGTGAAATTGTTTTGTTGATGATATACATCCAGTAAAAGAGGGGGGAAAATTCATATTCCGTTTTGTAACACCTTGTGCATTGCAATGTAATATTGATAATGTGTTCAATATTTAGTTTTGCGATCTTGATATTTTGATATCATGATTATTATTTATGATTGATGATATTGACTTGCAATTCCGGTTAATTTCTAGTGTTCAAAGCCGACCAGGAGAGAAGGTTTCTTTTCAAGTTTCAAATTAAAAAATCGTGAGCATGAGCGGATAAGGATTGAGCGTTACCAACATTCTCTTCATCTGTTTGTGTCTGCCCGTTGTAATGTGATGCTGCTGTGAATAATCAAGTAACCCGAACCGAAGAAATAAAAAAATAACGACGAGTAAAGATATACTTACTGACGCAATAAAATAGCAACATGTCTTCAAAAATAGAACTGTAAAGACCCCCGTTATGTATAAACTACGACAAAGTTTAATGTACGTGAGTTGAATGGACGAAGAATAAAATAACTTTTAACTCATAACCAGTTGTTTTTTTAATTTTGCGAGTTTATTTAAAGATCGACTGAAATGACCCATGGCAACTTTCGTGATTCATAAAATACGTATTCTAATTTGCCAGTAACTTGAGTTTAAATTTTCGAAATCGGCCTATAAACAACCTTAATACGGCTTTTTCCAATCACCAGCTAATTAGCACCAGTGAACAGAACTGAACTGGCCCGTGGTTACTGAGGCGTGTCCAGCCACGTGTACAGATAATTGGTACATAATGAAAACGTTATTGGTACAGGTTGTGGATGTTGAACATGGGGACAATAAAATAAGAGTATTAAGGAGGATGTACAATTACAATTTTATCATAAATTACTTATCAAATTATTTCTCAATAAACTAGCCTTATATAAATATTTACCCAAGTTGCACAATATCTTTACATTATTACAACTAAAAAGTTGAATAAACTTTATTACTGATGAACATTTGTAATAATAAGGTTTGATATATAATATTCTATAGTTGATTTACGATGGACATTTAAATACGAAATGGAATTCGTCTTCTATATCATCTTTACACATTAGACATTTACGATAAGCAATATTTATATTATTATATCTACCAGTTTCTACAGCTAACTGGTGGGAACTAAGCCTAAATTTAGATATATAATTTCTATACAGACGTGGAATAGATTTACATAAATAATATTGAAGTGAACATTGATCAATTATAATATAATACATCACGCATTTAGAAGAACTAGACAACTGACTAAAGATATACTGGACCGCATGATCATTAATTCTTTGTTTTATAACTAATAGATAATCTGTTGGTAATTCCTGCTTCAACCATATCTCACTGAAACCAATGTTCGACAATATACTTTTAACCTGATACGCCCAATTCTTGACACCACGGGTTTCCACTTCCTCATAAAGATATTCATAACAACCTCTTAAAATACTGTTATCAGACACAAGAAGCTTACACCAATATTTAACCATGTTATATTGTCTTTTAAATAGCAACGGACACGGACACAGGTGGCCGTTATATAATCCTATCGCATTCAATTTCAGTTCTTGATTTAGTTGTCTCTAATGATTATATCCCATATACAGACAGCCATTATGCAGACACTTTTAAAAACCCAGTACGCAGACACTTAAACACAAGGCCAACGATGGCAATCCCTCTGAATATAATGGGATAGTCCACTTGTCTTGTCACATTGGAATTCAATGCTTAGAAATAAAAACTTTTTTGACAATATAATTTATTTACTTAACTTTGCATTAGTTTCAATTTATTCCATTCAAATTTGAAATGATTTGTTATAAAAATGTAACTTGCAATATAAATATCAAATAACTCTTCTTTTACTAGTTAATAGTGATACAATGATATCACCAGTTGGGCTTGTGATGTCTACATAACTTTGATTTTACTAGCAAAAAGTGATCCACAAATGTCACCCGGTAGTCTAGTGATCTCTACAAAATTTGTTTTTACAAGCAAATGTCACCTGTTGGTGTAGTTGTCTCTACATAACTTTGTTTCTACAAGCAAAAAGTGATCCAATGATGTCACAAGTTTGTCTTATAATCTATTCTCAACTTTGTTTTTATTAGCAAGAAGCTACTTTTTCTTGTTGTCAGGGGGCGGGATAGCGCAGTGGTTAGCGCGTTCGGCTTCGAATCAGGAGGTCCGTGGTTCGAATCCCGCCAGGGGCTCGGCAACTTTGTCTGCAGTAGAGAACTGGGGTTTTTTTTGTAGAGAACGTCTTTGTTCTTTGTCTTTGCCTTGCTGCCTGATCGTCGAACCGCCACCTACGTCAGACTGTTCAGACTTCTCAAGGCGAAGATGTTGGAGGAACTGAACAGTCCACTGGCCCCAAGAAGGATACAGGCAGACTTTGAGCTTGCCCATAAGAGCCATTGAGTCAGAGTTTCCAGCTGCAGAGATAAGGGATGCTACTTCCACTTCTCTCAAGCACTCTGGATGAAGACACAAGACCTCAGTCTCGCAGTTGCCTACAAGGAGGACCCAGCTGTGAAGCAGTTCATAAGGAGAGCAGCCGCCCTTGCCTTGCTTCCCCAAGACCAAGTTCAAGACACCTGGATTGATGTCATGAACACCTCCCCGGACACTGATCGTATTGACGATTTCATGAACTACATGGTCGTCACCTGGGTGGACTACGACGCCCGTTTTCCTCTGCCACTGTGGAACCACAACAACACCGAAGTACCAAGGACAAATAACAATTTGGAAGGTTTCCATAATCGAATGAATAGGTCCATTCCACATCGGCATCCAAACATATTCCGGTTAGTGGAAGTTATCCGGAGGATCGAGATTGCGGACAGAGCAAAACTTGCACAAGTTGCCTTTGGAGCTGCCCCACCAAGTCGCAAGCGAGTCTATGCTGAGTTAGACAACCGCATCGTGAGGTTAAAGGAACAGCTGAGCAACGGAGAGAAAACCCCGGTTCAATTTTTGGATGCAGTGGCCAAACTTATAAAATGTGATGAAATGAGGAACAGATCGAATTATTTAAACATCAATCAAAAAAACATGAGCAAGATCTCCTTTCTTTCTTTTCATGAATTATACCTGGAAATGAAACACCATGGTGTTTGTGTGTGTACTAGTACTAGTGATATCAACATCAACAATAAAACATGTATCTAACATATATCTATATTTGTTATAAATAGATATATAAATTCATATAACAACCACATCGTCTTGTTTAATAAGGTGTGAGGCTGTAGCTAAGCTGTTCACTGAAGCATGAATGTTGTTGTTTAAAGCGTCTGCGTACTGGCTGTCTGCGTAATGGCTGGTTACCTCTCTAATTATACCTTTTGAATTTTAACGCCTTGGACCCACCAAGCGGAATATATGTCCTGTCATAATGGCGTAATCTTGGCATTCGACTGCTACTTAGTTTATTGTCACGGCGTCCAGTCATTTTGAACCAATGAACTTGTAGAATATATATTCAACCAATAAATTAAGAGAAGGAGATTTGGCTCATGCACTTCTACGGACTATGACACTCATTTAAAAAAGTACATCGTGAATAACGGGTACCAACATTCTTTAGGATTACATAGGATGCTTCTAACGCTTGTGCCAGGTATGTTTTCATGTCATTGATTGTTAAATTCGAAGACAGAGATATTGCAACACGGTGTGAGATGTTATACTAGCTAAGGTAACCAGCCATTACGCAGACAGCCAGTACGCAGACGCTTTAAAACAACAACATTCATGCTTCAGTGAACAGTTTAGCTACAGCCTCACACCTTAGCTAACTAAATGGAATAGTCCAGATAATAAACAAGAAGATGTGGTTGTTATATGAATTTATATATCTATTTATAACAAATATAGATATGTTAGATACATGTTTTATTGTTGATGTTGATATCACTAGTACTAGTACACACACAAACACCATGGTGTTTCATTCCCAGGTATAATTCATGAAAATGAAGAAAGGAGATCTTGCTCATGTTTTTTTGATTGATGTTTAAATAATTCGATCTGTTCCTCATTTCATCACATTTTATAAGTTTGGCCACTGCATCCAAAAATTGAACCGGGGTTTTCTCTCCGTTGTTCAGCTGTTCCTTTAACCTCACGATGCGGTTGTCTATCTCAGCATAGACTCGCTTGCGACTTGGTGGGGCAGCTCCAAAGGCAACTTGTGCAAGTTTTGCTCTGTCCGCAATCTCGATCCTCCGGATAACTTCCACAAACCGTAGGTGGCGGTTCGACGATCAGGCAACAAGGCAAAGACAAAGAACAAAGACGTGCAGAACAGTTCTCTACTGCATACAAAGTTGCCGATCCCCTGGCGGGATTCGAACCACGGACCTCCTGATCCGAAGCCGAACGCGCTAACCACTGCGCTATCCCGCCCCCTGACAACAAGAAAAATTAGCTTCTTGCTAATAAAAACAAAGTTGAGAATAGATTATAAGACAAACTTGTGACATCACTGGATCACTTTTTGCTTGTGTTTTGTATTTGAATGGAGTAAATTGAAACCAATGCAAAGTTTAGTAAATAAATTGTATTGTCAAATAAACAATTATTTCTAAGCATTGAATTCCAATGTGACAAGAAAAGTGGACTGTCCCATTATATTCAGAGGGATTGCCATCGTTGGCCTTGTGTTTAAGTGTCTGCGTACTGGGTTTTTAAAAGTGTCTGCATAATGGATGTCTGTGTAATGGGATATAATCCTAGCTAACAATATAATCTACGTTAGTTAAATACAAACGAATCATCCACTAAGTACTAAGTTGTCATAAAGTGAAGTGAAACAAAATTATTTTTTCTACAGTAAACATTAAACAAGTTTTTACATTCTCTCCCGTTTATTACAAAAACCTTCATTTTTTTCGAGACAATTTGGAACTTCATATCGATAATAAATGTTGTAACACTACGTGATATCCCATAGTAATGGATCTCTCACCGACCAAGTTCTTAACCTTTTTGATATAAACCCACCCAAGAAAACCGCGTCCAAGGATTGTCACAGTCCAATCAAAATGGATTTGAAGACTAAGAGGGAAAGTTTATATCATGAAGCAGTTACATATCGTCCTTTGGAATTCTTTCGGTCATGCTATTGCCTCTATTTTTCTGTTGGATTAGCTTAAAAATACAGAGAAAATCAAAGGGCTGGACTTTCAGCTGACGACTAGCACGTCACACACTGGGCGTGGCTTCGAGTCATGCTTCGGTGATTTTGTGTAAGTGTTCGCCAGGCTCATTAGGCGGTTATCCAAAACAGGGGTATAAATGGTCTCCTATTAGTCGAATTAAACGTATATTTTCTCATTTTTTGGCTCTATTGATTCTTATAAGTGAAGCGACTACAGATAATAATTTGTAATAATCACAATTATGCGTTACGTCTCCTCTTATTTTGAGTACAATTTTGTTATTTCAATTTTTCATAAAGTAATGACGAGTTTTAACTATAAAATATCTATATCTCAATAACACATGTTAATTCCCCTAGCATAAGCAACAATGTTAATTTTTGTGTATATTATAGCCCTCAATATTGAAATGCAAATCACCAAATCCAACCCCATTGTCAAATTTCGCAAAAGTCATGAGGTAGAAATATGAAATTCCCATCTCAAATTGGGACTTTCTTCAAATACTGAAAAAACATAAAAAGTTGATAAACTCAATAAGAAGTGCGTTTGTTATATGTATCGAAGATAAGTTACTAGATTCTTGGCTATCGCAGTCGCGATGCGACTTTTTTAGGATACACTTGAATTGCTTGCTGGACGATGCGCCGATATGCAGCATCACCTGAACTGTAAAACAGACATAAAAATGAAAAGTATTGAAAACACAACAGGAAAGATTGTTGTAACTGATATTTTTTGTTCTCGGCAAGAATAATTAGTTTAATTTATTTACTCTGTAAGTGAGTATACGACTAACACATGATTTTTCTATACGTTATTAATGCCTTATACGAAAGTTTTGGTTGTTTTGATAAATAGAGGATATAAAACGACCGTCCACCTTCCTATGGTTATTAAACGAGTTAATGATTAAGTATAAAACGGGCAAAAGCTCATTAACGAATTTCACTATAAAAATAGTATTAAATTAAAGGAAGTTAAGTATTTTCTTAAATATCCTACCTCAGTAATCAAGCATTGTTGATGATAGTGTACTGAATAAAAGATTTCAACGTCTTGGCCGCCATTTTGACGGCGATGCTGATACTGTGACGCCACAACCACACAATACAGTGACGTATTTCTTGCAGTAATATTACACTGCGGTATCTTACACGGTCGAGTAATAAATAGAGAACACTAAACTACGTCCAGTCTGACAGCATTTTTATATAACGAGTGTATGGTTTGGTATTTAAAGAGCGAAAGTTAGTTAGATATGGATACCAATCATGAAAATGTAATTAAAACGGGACTGAGTTTAGTATTTTATTAATTACTCGCAGACTTATATAAGAAAAATAGCATGAAAACCGCCCAGATTACCACTACTGCGGCGCAGCTAACAAATTGTAGCTGTAAGCTATATTTTACAAATATATCAAACTAAGCCCCTGATATTGTATGGTTCTGAAATTTGGGGAATTCTTATACGGGATACTATTGAAAGATTTCATATACAATTTTGTATAAGTGTTCAAATGTTGCTGTGATTAATTGATGAACGTGGAAGATCGTTTGACACCCTTCACAGAGTGATTAATATTGGTTTGAATTATTAGACTATCAAGATACAAGATTCACAGAACAGTGTTATCCTATGACGTGTATTATAGAAGTGGTAGGTTGTAACACATGGGCTTCTGTTGTAAGATATTGTTCATGTATGGATTTTGTTTTCTATCGTTATCCCAGCGTGTTGGAAACAAAAGCGTACTTACTGATTGTACAAAGCATTTTGCCAATGTAAATGACAGTTTTTCTTTAGATCTGTATTTTATCAATAAAATTACAGTGGGGGGTCATTTTGTGGAAATGAAATGCAAGGGGACATTTCTGTTTATACAAGTATATCAATAGTACATGTTTTAACATAACTAGCCTCTGTAAACATATGCAGTTGTGCTGTTTCGTTTTATAGTTTCTAGAAATGTTATGTTTTCAGTTGAAATTTAAACTCAAAATTAGAACTCAAAACCGAAATGTAAGTTATGTATATTGACTGAACATCATATCTGGCTGTGTCTTTTAAAGGTTTACAACACTAAAATTTTAAATTTTGTACATTTTAGTATCATTTTTCTAATCAAAGCTTCTGAACTTAAATATTTATGTGAATCACTTAACATTTATTCAAATATGTTCTACTATTGGAGTTGAATGTTTTACGTCTGTGTAAAACAGATATCTGTTATTCGCATAACGAGTAAGTATAGAAGTTGAATGTTTGAAGTTTTGGTTGAACCAGTTATTCGTGATTTGAATATAGAGTTATAATTATTATATCACTTGAATGTTTGAATGGATTTTTTAAGAAGTAACATTTATTCTAATATTCATTTAGTATAGCAGTTGAATGTTTGAATCAGTTATTCGTATATCTAGTTAGTATAAAAGTTTATTGATCTATAATGTTGGGTGAGCCAGTAATCAGTTATTCGAAGTTAAATGTTTGAATATTAGTGTACATAAATTATCAGTTATCCTAATATTGTATAAAAAATATGTATAAAAGTTTATTGACTGTGAAATTTTGATTATTCGAAAATTGTTATTTGAATATTTGCATCAGTCATAAAGTAATTGGAATAACGAGTAACAAATAACCAATGATTTCTATAGGCCTAAACAAACATGCATATATTGAATATTCTGCTGTTAATTTCAGGCTCTTATTCAATAGCCGTGGGCAGTAAAGGTACTGTTGACAGAGATTGATTTATATTTTTTCTTTCATTTTCTTGGAAAAGAATTCAGAAGTAAATCAGCAGGTAAGGTGACCTTAACATGTTTTCCCCAATAGGTTAAAATAAAGGCTCTACATACCAAAAGTTTGTTCACCTCCTGTGTATCTCTGCGCACGCACACACACACACACCCACACACACATATATATATATACACACACACACACATATATATATATATATATATATATATATATATATATATATATATATATATATATATATATATAAAACAATAGTCTGGAAATCATTTTTAAAAAAGACCCCATGATGATCACTGAATAGTGTGAAACCGGTCGGGGATTGAAATCATTTCCAGACTTTTGTTTTTTATCTATTTATTACTTGAACTATGAAGAAGTTTTTTTGTGTTAATATATATATATAAAGAAATAAGTACAAATGTTACGATTCTAAAGAAATGAGTACAAATGTTACAGGCTCGTGAATAAGATGATACAGTGAAAAGAATCACAAGTGGTTCTTGACCATTTAAGGCAGCAAAGTTTGAAATGGAATGTCTACATGTACCTGACTAATTTTGTAGCTTTGAAGTCAAGCTGTTGACTATGGTATCAATGCTGAGTTATAAAAAAAATCCTGAAGATTTATGCTGCGCGGAATATATTTCTTTGTAAAAAAATTCTTCTACTTACATATATTAATATTCACCTGTAACATCTCTGAAAACTTCATAATTCACAGTCGAAGCACTTATAAAGGCTCATCTGTGTACCATTTGTGTAAAATGTAACAATATAAATGGAGACATTGTTATCTCAACAGACAGTATAATTTCTTACCCAAGCGGAAAAAAATGTCTTCTTATTTTCATGTAACGTTACAGTATTTATAAAAAATAAGTCGTGACATGATATGCTGCCAGAATTCCTCCATATTCACATGCATGAATGCGTGAATGAAGACCGAATTAACTTGCAACTCGCCTTCACAAATGTATTTTCCAAGATAACCTCAAATATTCTTAAATCTGACAATAAGATAGGGGAAATAATCAACAAGGAGTTCGGAATCACAGTGTATCTGTGCCACGTGAATTATTGCGAAAAATTCACCGCTTAACCTCAGAATCTATCAAAATAATAAACTCGGATAAGATGAACCGTAATTCGGATCATCTTTTTGATGTATGTTTTAATATTACATGAGGCAAAATAAACATTGCAACAATTTGTTGCTGTGCTGTTACAGCGGGTACCGAAAGTTTTGTCACTTACTTTCCTATCTTAGTGCGAACAACATGCATTTTGATGTTTCTTTGAAGATTCATAGCATGATTTAACAAAAAGACATAACGATTTAATGTTTCATAATATAATCTTTTATCATATCACAGAGCTAAATGTACAATGTTTTGCAGCTCGTTTAAGAGTTAAGGGGTCAACGTTTTGAATATTCCAGTTATCCCCAAATATAATCTCTAATTGGTGGTCATCAGTGTCAAACATTAGTCATGTTATCTATCTTATACTTATTCATTATAGCTATGATGCAGTTCATGTTATTTACCGATAAAGAGAATTTATTAGAATCGAAAATTTAAAAATCTGATCCCGTCTGTTTAATTTTTCTTTTCAAAGAAAATTTGCTCTATTCACCTGACAATGCATTGTGAAGTTGCAAAATTATAATGTAACATATGAACATGGCAAGGTATATTGCAAATGTAAATGAAGTTGTACAATTGCCGTCCAAATGTAAACCAAGTTACAATTGGTTGGCCTTTTAATGAAATATCACCCTTAATTTTCTCATTTTCTATTCCAAACAATCTCCTGACATAAAGTTACTTTAAAACCTCATGATTATCTCACAATAAGATAAGTTTACGAACATAACGCAAGCTGGGTGCCTTTCAAGATCCATTTTAGATGTTGAATAGATCTGAGAATTATTACTGTATAGGATTGTTAATGAAATGAAAGAATGCCTAGGCAGTTTTGCAGTTTAATGTCTGTGACATTGGAGATATTAAGCTAATGAGTTGTTTGACCGACGTACATTAGCGTTATATGCAGCTGAAGTAAAAGCAATCTCATTAAAATGAAATCTAATATTGCTGCACTACGTTACGCAGACTATAGATTTCACTAGGCTCCCTTACTCAAGCCGTCAGGTAAACCTTTGCTTCAGTTTGACCTCTAAATCTAATTTGCTTGCCGCAGATACCTTCTAGCAATCACAATGGTCGTCTCTTGTTGGCCATCAAAGAGATAGCAAGTAAATTTAACTCGTACACGTTGAAAAACTTATATGTTTTCGATTTCACAGAACAAATTGGAATCATTTGCATATGTCTATCAAATTCATTGAACCCAGCAGATTTAGTTATAACACTTCAGTCTTTGACGAAACAAGGGTCAATCTCATTAGCATATAAACGTCGTATATGACTAATATAAAATGATTAAGAAACCTAGTATTGGTATTTGTACATAGTTTGGTTGTTGGTTTTTTCTCAGCATGTTTATGGTTAATTTGTTTCGCGAAATTTAAAATTATTCAATGATTATTACAAACTAAAAGACGAAACGTTTATTCAACGTATCTGTTTCGAGAATAAGCATTTGGATTGTTATATTATTATTATATATAATTATATATAATATATTATTATATTGTATAATGTTGAGGAATGCAGAGTTTGCATTGCGAAAGATAACTTTATAGCTTTCGATTTGACTTGTTTGTCCAATAAACCAGCTAGGATAAATCAAATGTACATAAATACATTAATTCGGGTATTTAGGCAGTTCGACATTCGGAATACAGTCGGAAGGTTTTGGTTTCCGAGATCTGAAAAGCGTACAAGCGAAATGCAATTCGCCTGCACCATAGATTACGGGGCGAATTCGCTGATTGGCTGATTTGAATTATGTCAGAGGCAAACCTGACGACTCACGTAACGGAGCCTGGTGAGATCTACAGACGTAATGTAGTGGAGCATTTAGATTTCATTTCAATGAGATTGAAGTAAAAGCAACTGCATTTTAATAGCAATTGTGTAGTTGTAATCTTCAGCCATCAGCTTTCACATTTCATGCGTTGTTGCATAGGTAAGTGTCCATGTATTTTCATATAGCATTCATTAGATGTAGATACATGTAGTTCAAAGAAGATAGCATATACCTGAGATATAGCATAAATATATAGATATATAAAAGCTAATATAGTATACATGTAGTTATATTTTCACTTCAATGATATCGTCTTTGAATTTTTTGTGTTATTGAATAAGCTTTGTTGAGAATGAAAGTACCCATCTATCTTGGCAAAAACCAAAGAAATGAACATGAACAGATCTAAGAGAGTTAAAATCTGTCTTGCTTTTTTAAGACATTTATGAAAACGAGAAAAAAACGAGATAACCGTACGTTTGGCAACACCATGCTTGGTAGGTAGTTTTCTTACCTCTCCCCGTGATATGCGATAAGTGATGTACTTGCTTCAAACATTACAAATTATATTCATATTCAATATTTAATATATTATTTTCATGTTTTAAAATCTATGAAACTGCTGATGCGGTTTCTTTCAGCGAGAGAAAGCCATACTTCATTAAAGTATAAGTACTCAATATCAAATTTTCTTATGTTATTAATAACGTAATAAACAATGTCTAGAGTCATCAAACGAGTATCAATATGTATTTTGTGTGCTAAATGTACCAAATTATCAAGTTTTTAAGTGTATCAAATAAAGAATATATCAAAGTGAAATGTTTGGTTTTACGGATATATACCAACGTTTGCTATATGTAGAATAAACTTTGGGATGACCCCCAGGGTGTTTAATATTCTCTCTATAAGTGCGCATGAATGAATCTCACACTGGGAGGAATAGGTGTGATGTCTCAAACTTTAATTGTCATGTGAGTGATTAAATGTATGGTGTTTTTTTATTTGGCTTGGTTATAGGTTTGCCATGTCAGGCAGTCTGTTTGGTCATGTTGCCTTCAACTTCAATTTTGTATTCTCATTCAGCCACCATCGCTGGTACATGAGAAGAAAATACATACAAACATGATTGTGGTTACAATGGCCTTAGTTTCTATATTTTGTTGCCCAAAAACATTAACCGGGAAGTTTCTTGACTTCGGTCAGGTATCAGTCTTTCTAAATTCAGCAGGAATAAAATGGTTCGTTTCGTAGAGAAAACTTCACATTTAAAAATGTAATGAAATTCGTCAGCAATCTTTGGGACTCTACAAAGTTGGGGGGTCCTTTTCTTCTCGGGGACCACACATCTCCGGCGCACTTCGAAAACTTCACGAAACCTAACAACATATGCATTAGGACATTAACTTAAATACAATTTGGATGGCTTCAAACATTATTCAATGTACATTAAAATCGCATCTTCTATAATGAACTTAAGTTTTTGACAGGTAGTTTACTAGACTACCATTTAGTCTATCAAAGATATTTTTACTCAAAGCAAAAGTTCTTTAGATATAATTTTGGTCTTGCAATTTAATTTGTATTGCTTAAGTCTGGACCTCCTGAACCAAGACTCAGACTATGTGAAAGGCTCCAAGTTTTACATAGTCAAGAGGCAGGAATAACAGGGATAAATGTTTACCTGTTTGTGATTGTCAAAAGATCGTTTAACCAAACTCCGCTAATGGATGAAACTTTTCCCAAACGTCTCTAAAAATAACTCACTCACTCGCTCGTTTGAATATGCAACTAGCTGTATGACCTTTAAGCTAGTCAACAGAATCTATTTTAACGATGGTACGTTTTAAATCAAGTCATATTCATAATTATAATCAAGAATTGATTAAGATGGTCTGTGCCATGATTGTTAGTTATATACATGCTTATGCTTCAATTAGGACATTATGTAAATACCAGGAACATCTGTTGCATAAAGGAATGACTCGTGCAATCGTTTTTATAAATGTTAGCTAACTCAATAGTAGTATTTAATATCAATGTGGAAACGTGGTAATGATTGCTTTAGAAAAGTGACAGGTGTGCCAGGAACGTACAAATACATGTCATCATTTTATCCGATAGACAGACAACTAGGACGGGATAACCTCTCACTTCGAAAGTTTGAAATACTACTTTATTTAAATAAATGATTGAGGTGAGGTGAATTGGTTTAGATATGTATACGTTTCAAAATATATTATTTAAGTTCAAATATTCCAACTCAACTTCATAAGAAATCGAACAACAGCAACCAAAATGAGGTGAGGTGAGTTGGTGTTTAACGCCGCTTTCAAGAGTATTTCACTTATATCGCGGCTGCTATTATTATTGCGGGGAGAAAGCCCGCAACACCATTGTGGCTATTCATTGTGGTGAAACCTGCGACCATCGGCTGGAACTAGCGAACCATGGGTGGTACTGCGCTTAGATTCAGTGTAGCATTGCACCCTTAAATGATTGAAAGGCAAGTCTAAGGATGGCGCATAACGAACTCTGAAATATTACTGTAGTTAGATTACGTGTGCTGTTGGTTGTGAACTTCCTCGAAGTGGAGATAAGAATGCTAGACAAAGCAATGGGTTGATTCAACATACACAACAAAAACGATACGTATCCTCTTTATGCTTTATATATCTTATTCTTTTTGTTTAAAAAATAGCACACATACTCCTATTTTCATCTAAACATGTAGTGTTTCAATCGAGTCATTCACAGTTCTCGGGGTACTCCGTACAGTGTCATGTTTGTCAGTCGTAGTGTGGATCAGAAACTCGGAAACAAATCCTAGAATGGTCAAATGAAGCACCCAAAGAACGATGGTGATGCCGAGTACAATCTGAATCCGTCTGGCCAGAAGAACCATCGGGTAAACACTGGTGTCTCACACAAGCCTGCTCCTGCAAACAAGAGCGCATCGTGCTATAAGGGCACTAAAGGACATTTAAGAAATAATTATCTTAACCTTCCTTCTGATTGCACTAGGTACATTGTATCATTTGTATTGGAACGATCGGCGCACTACGAAATCTGCAGGGTGTCTAAAACATTATTCAAACATTTTATATTCATTATACATTACATCTTCCAAAAACATTCTTACCATTGGATGGTAATTATCTGTAGTTAGTATTTACGCTTTATTTTTCATTCGTTTACACACAAATACATAAGACATGACTTTATCCTTGGTTTTGTTATAATACTGATAAGGCCAAGCGATATTGAGAGATATTTATCCTTTCAGGTGATAAAGCGCAACGTGATTCAAACCTTTATCCTCGAGGCATGAAAAAATCAACAAGAATAAAATGTGACATTCTTACCTGTTTACTCAAGGTGTTTTTCTCCTATGAATGTGCATATGTATCAGATCAATGACATGCATAAGACGTGTCGTTGTCGATAACTTCATGCTTAAACGTTAAATGTATGAAACGTGTGAAACAGCTGTAACCGCTTTCACTTACAACGATATTTTACTTTATTGATGAATTAACTTTGCATGTCTCTGAATAGATATGATATGAACATATAAATCAATTATATGTGCATGAGGTATTGTGTCATGTTGCCTTATTCATTAATTTTTGACAACATTTATTGAGTTTAGACTGTTGAAAAAGTTAGAATTAATGCAAATGAATTAAGCTCAGCATTAATTTAAATGAAAGCCTGTAATTGACAAACAGTAATATCAACTTGCACAAAACACCAATGTAACATAAAACGACTAAGGTAGCCTTAGATCAATGTTAAATAATGCAAATGGTGATAATTTCGTTTACAATGATAAAGTTGCTTTTGATATAAATTCTATTAAATCATGGGAGACGTACACGTGAAAAGTGTCTTTATTTTGTTATTATTTTGTTTAAAAAGTAAGAAGACATTTGAACTAGATTTTGAAACGTCAAACAAAACCAATTTCTCTGACTTTTGATTCAATGATTTCAATGTTGCAGGGTATCACCTTAAGTTTTTTTGTTTTGTTTTTATTTCACTGTTTTTGGTACAAAGTCAACATAAAGAGATCAATCGAATTGTTGAAAAATGGAATTGTAATACTAATATTCCAAATATACAGTTATAATCATAGCGTCAACAATGTAGATAAAACGTCGACATCAACTAAACAACGTATGACAAGAAGACCAAAATGTGGCAATGTTACACTACAAGTTATCTTTGAATTGTATTTATCTAAGGTGTATGCAGATTCAATGTCATGTTTAATGTGTGCCATGTTTGGGCGTCTGTTTGCTAGTCTTGATTTAAAAATGTTGTACTTTGTGAGAATGATGATACGATTGACTACGTCATTTCTTCTCTCTCGGTATCCAAATAGTATTTTCGACTTATCAAAGTGAAGAAGGGTGCCAGTTTTAAGTTGAATCCATTTAATAACATTGCTCCAAATTTCTTTTATTATATTGCAGTCATAAAACATGTGCGTTATAGTTTCCACTTCGTTTTTACAAAAAGTACAGACATTGGTGTCAATCAATTTCATTTTTGATAACAGTTCATTTGTTGATATGCATCTGTGGATAATACTATACTGAAACCATTGATGTTTTACATTAACAAGTGCCCTGAAAGGTATCTTATGAATATAATTCCAGTCAATATCCGATATTTGTTCGTTAAAATCGATATTCCATTTCTTCCTGTATTTGTTGTTTGCATTTTGATTTTCGGTTGTTTGTAGTGTATCATAAAATATTCTGCATCCTTTGCTTGTTTTCACTAGATCTTGTAAAAAATAAGGAATGCAGGGCATGCAGGTTTTTCTGAGTATAGTGTTATTCGTTATTTTACAATAGCGTTTTATAGTTTTATAGATCCCGGCATATTCTAAAAAGTTTGTTTTGCAGTTGTACAATTTATTAAATTGTTAATAAGTTAGTATGTTTCCTTTGTCATCTACCAAATCGTTTATTAAAGATACTCCCGCCTTTACATAGTGTGTGTAGCATATTGGCTTATTGCCTATTCTAAGGTTATCATTATGCCAGATAGGCTGTGTGAGCACATCATTTTGCTCCTTAATGCATTGTCCTTTACTACTGATGTATTGTCCCCATGCTAATAACACATCCATCCAAAAATCATTTGTTCGCTTTGTCAGTATGTTTTCTTTGATATGTTGTTCACATTTTGATAGAAAATTCATATCATTTGTGTTGATGTTAAGGTAAAATAATTTGCTAAGTTTCGAATCTTTCTTGAATAACCTGTTAATCCATGTAATCTTTTGCGATTTGATCGTATTTTCTACGTTTGGTACCCTTAATCCTCCATCTTCAATTGATTTGCTAAGAATTTTTCGACTTACTTTATCGGGTTTATTTTGCCAAATAAATTTGAAAAACTCAGTATTTAATTGTTTCATAAAGGTTTTGTTTGGATTAGGGAGAGCTGAGAATAAATGATTTAATTTTGGTAGTATCAGACTTTTTAATACTGTATTTCTACCTATAGGTGTAAGGGCTCTTGCTGACCATTTCTTCATTGTAAGCCGTACTTCCTTAAGTTTGTCTTTGTAGTTTCTTTCCACCTTTCTTTATCACCTTAAGTTGTTAAACACCCATCTCCAATCATCAAGGGCTAAATGTCCGATACTCGAGCCACTTATCCAACTGTGAATTTTCATAGGAAATGCGCGTTTGGTATGTATTGCTTCAATGACTTAAAAGTGGCAGTATATCACCTTCAATCGTTAAACACTCATCTTCGATCACCGAGGGTTAAATGTCCGACACTCTTTACTTCTCCGACTGGGAATTTTCATCTGAAATGCGTGTACTTAATAAATTGCTTCAATGGCTACAAAGTTGCATCACTTTATCCTATCCTCGGTTACTCTTCTGTTATCATCCCTTGGAAATGTTATCACATTTCATTGCTTCAATGACCTTTAGTTGCTATACACACTCCTTGGTCACCTGAGGACTTGATGTCCAATACTATCCATTATGTTTGCCCTTGATTCTGTTTACGAAACAATATCATAGTTTTATGCAGTTGAAACTGAGTTTGGTAGATTATTTTTTGACACAGCGCTGGTTGTTCTACTACACGCAGCCGTTGAAACTGGGGACAGCTTCCCCAATGAAAAGGATTATATTTCGCACACAAAATCAATAATAAGAGTCATAATCACGCCTCAAATCAATCCCACCCCTACAAGTGAGAGTTTTTTGCACCTAAACTCAATTCTTCCTCGTCACTTACCCTTCTCACCAACGCCTCCCCCAACCCCAACCTGCTACGTGTACGTGAAATTGAAAGGGGAAATATTTTGTAAATGGAAACAAAAGTTAGATATTTTGAGAGAATATTGTTATCATTTCCTTGTTTATTCACATTTGTTTCCGGGCAGGAATCCTCTACGATTTGGGAAAGGCATGTTTAGTGTTAACTTGACATTTGGTGAGTTTTATTTGTTTCCAAATGATGATGATTGTAGATTGTTTGTGCATAGCTTGAACGTAATACATTATCAAAATCTTTATTTCTCTTCTTTTGCAGAACACATAATTTTCAGGTATCGGTGAAATGAAAACTACTGGAAATTTCTTTGCATTATTTATGATGATTTCTGAGTCTTTGTCACGTTCAATAGGTACGTACTTGAAATTTCATAATAGCAAAAATGGTGAATAAAGTACCATTTTAAAATATATCTATCATTAACACTTTTAAACAAGTTTTCAAGGGACCTTTCCTCTTGTCTTTGTAAATACAATATTGGACTTTAGTTAAAGTTAATCCAATGCTTTATTGGCCATATGCAATTAACAATGTGGTTGTTTATTGATGTTTATGTCAGCCTCTCGTGATTAGGGTCGAGGATCACATGAAGCTGGTTTCAGTGGTCTTGTAAACTTCATAAGTCTATCACAAAAGGCCACTTCCATTTATTCTCTTTTCTTTCAAAATATAAGGACATTTTTTATAACTTAACTTTCCTCAGACCTGAATGTGCCGCTTAAAGCGCTATCGGGAAGCAGGAAATTGGTTTACGCAGGACCGGAAGAGACCATCATGTTCAACTGTTCCATCGCTGGTGTCAAGGACCCAAGGTACATAATCTTCACTGAATTTTGGGAAATGAAATCTCAAGTGCTCAAGCTGCACGGGTTGAAGAGAAAATAACGCTATGAAACAAATGTATGGTTGCAAATCGTATCAAAAGGTTTAATGGTTGTTCCGTAATGGCTACTTGATTAAGTTGTTTTATTGTTCAAGTAATGGTTAGAAATTAATATAATAATGTTTTCAAATATTGTTTTTTGGAATGTGAAAAAATCTTTTGAAGAAGTATGTGAAAAAAGGCAACTGGAGCTGTGTCTATTGTAATGGTGGTTTTTGGAGTGGTTGTTGTGTGTTTGGATTTGATATTAATGAAAAAGTAGGGGTTTATTTTCATGTCATGAAATAGTAGTTTTTGGAATGGTTTTCATGAAATGACGGTTTTTGATAGGTTGTTCATGATTTTTTAAAATTTGTTATTCATGAAATAGTGTTTTTTTGGATTGTTCATTTAATGTAGTTTTAGATGGTTTATGAAATGTTGGTTATTTAAGTGTTGTATTTGCATATGATTCATGAAGTGATTGACAATGGTTTATAATAGACAGCTCCTGGGGAAACAGTTACCTGCCATACTATACTCGGACTGAAGCGCTCATAAAATACACTACAAAAACTCACTGTCCAGCGTATTATTTGTACAACATCGATATTAGCTCGCTATAGGTACCCTCACTGATCATAGCATTATTTCCATCTATGATATTAACATCGGCTGCCATGTAAAATGATTTGTAAGCATAAAATATAGAATATAAAGAAAAAGATTTAAATACATTTATTTCATTGTTGAAAGGTAATTGTTATAGTTCATGAAGTAATCGATTGTCTCATGAAGTGATTATTCATGTTTCATGATGTGATGGCTCATTGTTCTTTGCTGGTTGATTAAATTTGCTTATGGTTTATCGCATGAAAGCGTATTTATGTTTACGATCGACTCATGGCTCTTTGTTAATGAGATTATAGTCTATGGTTCCTGACTTCATTCGTGATTGTTTAAAGATCCATTTTCATCTTTACATAATGTTCTAAGTAATTTTAACGTATTCATTGCAAAATTAGAAAACGTTTAATTCAAACAAAACGACAATCAGACCAAAATTCATTAAAATAATTGCAATTAAACGAAAGGGCATTCCCGAATCGACGTGGTACTATAAATAGAAGGGGCGTATTATTTGCAAGATCGCGAAGGATTGTGGGACGTAAACAGAGGATGTAAACAAAGATGGCCGAATCAAGACGTTCGCGGAGACCGAGTCGAAAACTCTTAGAAAGTTTGGAGGTAAGGAAACGTTTTCATGTATTGGAACAGCATTTAGTTCGATAGAATATACGTTTATCTGCTCGAATAAATAATAAATAAATATCCATCATCGTGATCGGAAGCCATAACAATGAGATCGCGATAAACAGGAAGTATGGTAAATCCTACACATAAAACTGTGACGTCACGGATTGTGGGTTCGTTTATGGCTACGGCAAGTTTTGGAGGGTGGTATACTTTGAAATTAAAATTAAATACCTTCTCGTTGATTATAAATTCTTTCTATGGTCTCAAAAAATTGTTGAAAGATTTTTCTACAGAACTGTATAGTCGGATGTGCGATATATGAAAACGGAGTTATTACGAATGCAAAGTTGAAAATGGATCTTTAAGGACTTGTGGCTCATATTTCATGAAGTGTTATCCTATGGTTCAGGCGATGATTGTTCACGGATCGATCAACCAATGGTTCATGACGTGGCCCAATGCTCATGAAGTGATGTTATAAGGTTGATCATATAACGCTTACTAAAATACAGAGGAAGAATTGTCGACAGTGCTGTAGTAATGGGTAACTACTTGTTGTAAGATTCAATGTTACAGTTATATCTCTGACTACTGACACTATACATCAAAGAGGGTACATGCGCATTTGTCTTGTGTCCCACTGCTTTCATGTTAAGCTTCGTATTAAAAATTCCGTGATCACCCTTTTGGTCGTACGTTGGGATATAGAATATTGTCAAAATCATTGTTTTGTAATTAAAAAAAAGAAAAACATTATTTGCCTTTTCGTGATCGTTTAGTTGTGCTGCCATTTTGCTGAACTGCAAGCGAGGCTGAGAAGCGAAAATTGCCGATTTTTGACGAGCATGTTTCGGTTTTTGGCAGTGTTGGTTACCGGCTTGGAAGCTTGTGTGGCTCATTCGCATCCTGTCTCAGGGTAAGACGTAAAGCTGACGCTCCACTCCACTTAGTGGATCATACAGGAGACAGGGTAGTGGAGTGGAGCGTCAGCTATACGTCTTACCCTGAGACAGGATGGGCTCATTCGGTGACATCGTTTCCATTTCGGAAGATTATGTTCTATTAAAAACGGCCACCGTTTCCATCCAAGACGCATTTTCTTCAAGTTTTGAATAATTATTTTCCCATACGAATGATTTTTGCTCCATATAAGCGTATTTTCCTTCTATTCCGCTGATTATTCACCGTTTGTATGATAGGCCTGGTGATGCATGGTCTTCGTGGTCGATTTCTTTATTCTAGGATCATGAGAATCATTTCCATTAATTTTAGTAGGTCATTTTCCCTTTGTACAGTTGATCGTCATAATCCTTTATAGTTGAACCCAATCATTTTCATTTATAGGAGATAATCATTTGACATTTTCAGTAGATGTAAATAATTCTATAGAACTTTCTTAGACAATTTCCTTCTCAACCTTCAAAGTTCTATATCAGCTTCAGGTGGTTATTGAACGACTCGCTACTACGACAGACGAACAGGACGCTGCTGGTGGAGGGGGCCTCAGAGGGCCATGATGAAGAGTACACCTGTCTCGTCACCTCCAGGATCGGGACTCTCCGCTCAGAGATACTCACCCTCAGACTCGCAGGTAGGAAACATCCCTTAAAACGGGTCATTGCTGACTTGACTTTGCAACTTTTCAGCGTTGCTGATTAGGGATATAAATGGAGAGTTTATTTGATACAGCATAAAGTTTTTAAGCCACGTTTATTCATATCTTTCGGATAGTTAAAGCGGACACCGAAAAGATTAGAAAATTATAAACAAGGATGGCAAACCCGTAAGATTTTACTGGCGCTTTTGTCATTAAGCTGTATTACAAGGGCTTTATATTTTCTATCTACGGTATCATGTATGTGAAGAATACTGCTTCTTGGTCTCGGTAGAAACTGAAAACCAATCACCCAGAACGGTCATCATCGTTTTCTCAACCTCTCGGTTTACATTTTCTACCAAACCCCAAGAGTCGTGTCCGTCCCATATTCGAAGACATTTCTAAAAATGGTCGACAAACATAATGGTCCGTTCAATTGTAGATAGTATATTTTATGCCAGTTTCTTGTCAATATTTCTGATGTTGACCTTTTGTCATTGCAGAGATAATATCGACACCAAGTCGCCGAACAAGAGAGAAGGACGACGTAGACCTATTGGAGTGTGATGTGCCGCAATATTCGGTACCTCCTCCCCAGATCATTTGGTTCAGGAACAGAAAACCTCTTGGTGAAGACGCTGAAAACATGTACACTGACATCAACGGTATCAGTATCATAATTTTCATACTTTTAACAATCTCACTACAACTCCTGTTACAACTAATAAAGATAATGATTCGCCTGACGAGAAACAGCGATACGAGATTGTATCATATCTTTGAGATAAACAGTTTTAAGATATTGAACCTTTGTTTAATGAGTAAAAATGGTACGAGACCGAATCCTAGCGTGGGAAATAACATATGATAATATAAAAATGAAGAATTTATCATACATGTAGCTTTGAGATTAACAGTTGTACAATATTGATTCCTAGTTTGGTGAGTAATATGGCTACAAGATTGAATCCTAACCTCGAGAATAACAGTTTTATGAGATTGGACACTAGCTATGGGATTGAACAGTTTTACGAGATTGTATATGAAATATTTAAATGAAAATCCAAGGAATTCTGAATTGCATAAGTATGAACTCTTCTGTCCTTTTATCATGCCAACAATTGAAATTTTGTACGAGACCGGACGATTGAAAAATGCGTTTTAAAGATGTTTATTTACACATTTTTTGTCAGTTAATCCGAAGTTTCAAGTTTTAACGTCCAAACTTAATTCAAATTATATGATATTTGTACTAAGATACACAACCAAGTGATCAAACTTTCGGTATGCAGCTGTATATCCGCTCTGATGATGATGAAAGGATATTATTCAAGTATTTATGAATATGAAGGAAGTTCCTTATTTTGACATTTCATTGACTGCTTACATCTGATCTTTGTTCCCGCTCAGGCTCCCTGGTATTCATGTACAAAAGCCAGGATGATAGGAATGCTAGGTACCAATGTGTGGCGACCAATTTCATCCTCAACTCCAGCGTCGAAGGTGACTCTGTGTACTTCAAGAGTCGGTCAACATATCGTAAGTCATGTCTTGAGATAGAGAGAGTGGCACAAAACTTTGGTGGCGTCTCATTAAAAATTTCACTAAAAACAAAATTTCCTAAGGAACGTTTCCTCCCGTACTTTACGATGATAAACTATATGATAATAGTTTGGATATTGCAAATATAATGAACCAATATTTCACTAATCAAACCAAAGTCAATTATCCTGACAGGCAAATTGAAGACGTTATTCCTACCATTAACAATCCTCTATGTGATCTGTATCTTTATACAAATGAAGTTCATGATATTCTGTCTTCATTAGATACAACAAAAGCGACGGGGCCAGACGGCATTAGCAATAAGTTCTTAAGAATGAACTCTGAACTGTTAGCGGGTCCTCTTACAGAAGTTTTTAACTTATCGCTTTCTAAAAAGATATTTCCGCAAATTTGGAAAGATGCCTCCGTTGTTCCTATTCATAAAAAGGGAAGTATTAATGATTGCACGAATTACAGACCTGTTGCACTGACAAGCTGTGTGGCCAAAGTTTTTGAAAAATGTGTATTTAAACATGTCTATAATTTTCTCAGAGATAATAACATATTGTCTAACCTACAATCCGGTTTTACACCAGGGGACTCTACTGTCAATCAACTTACATATCTTTATGATTTCATAGCTGAAGCAGTAGATAAAGGTAAGGAAGTAAAAGCGGTCTTTTGTGATGTTAGTAAAGCTTTCGATAGAGTTTGGCATAAGGGCATAATTTACAAACTTAAAAAAATTGGAATAAATGGAAATTTGTTAACATGGTTCGAGAGCTACCTTGAGAACAGAGAACAAAGTGTTGTTATTAATGGTTTCCGATCTGACAACAGGCAAGTCTTCGCTGGCGTGCCACAAGGTTCCGTCTTGGGGCCGCTTTTGTTTATTTTATATATCAACGATATAGTTGAAGGCATCAATTGCAATATACGGCTCTTCGCGGACGATACATCCCTATACGCGATTATTGGGGATCCCGTTGAAACTTCTGCTGATATAAATGATGACTTGAAGCGAATTTCTGAATGGGCGGACAAATGGCAGGTATCATTTAATCCAAATAAAACTGTTTCTATTCGGTTTACTAGAAAATTGCAACCAGTTCAAATGCCAGATTTGACCATGAATGATAATACTATTGACTCGGTTCAAAGTCACAAACATTTGGGCCTTACTTTACAACATGACTGTTCTTGGAATGACCATATAAATGAAACTGTTAAAAAGGTTGCCCCAATGGTTAATTGTCTTAGGAGTCTCAAATATAGATTGAACCGAAAAACATTAGAGATAATGTACAAACAGTTCATTCTTCCTGTATTTGACTACTGTAGTCATATATGGGATAACTGTACAAAACAACAAGCAGATATGTTAGAAAAACTTAATCTTGATGCTCTGAGAACTGTGTGTGGTGCCGTCCGTGGTACGAGTCATGATAAAATATATAAAGAAACAAATTGCAAACCATTAATCCATAGACGATATGTAAACAAATTAAGTTTGTTTTATAGTATGGTTAATAATAATACACCAAGTTATCTTAGCAACCTTGTGCCTCATAAGATATCAGATTTTGTTGATTACAATCTTCGCGATGACTCAAAACTTCAGACCATAAACTGTAAAACAGTAAATTATGCAAAATCCTTCCTTCCTGACACAGTTAAATTATGGAATTCATTACCGATAGAACACAGAAACTCCCCATCTTTATCGACATTCAAAAAAGCCATAAACACGGAAACTGAAATGCATACTAATTTCGACTTACATTATGGTAGTAGATTTTCTCAAATAATACATTCTCGCCTTAGACTTGAATGCAGCAACTTAAATGCACACAAGTATGAAAGATTCATATCATCAACTCCCGACTGTTCTTGTGGCCATAACTATGAAGATTCGACCCATTATTTCTTTTCATGTCCATTGTTCATGAATATAAGGGAAAATATGTTTTTCTATAACAAAGGTTTTGACCTGAGATCGGTCCTATTTGGAAACCCAAATTGTTCCTCTTATGTAAATAACGAACTATTGATATCTGTGCACGAATTTATAGATTTAACAGGCAGATTTGCATCGGATCCATAATTGGTATATTTCATTGTTATATTGGTAAAGCTTGTTGGCGACTATATATTCATATATATTTTTTTTATATACACCATGACATGTTCTTTATCTTGCTGGCGTATGTATAGATAAGTATATATATTCATTATACAATCACCATGACATGTTCTATATTTTGTATTTTGGAGCGGTATTAACATAAGCTTCTAGCTTGTTTACCAATCCAGTTCTTTTCTGAAATAAATATGTTTAAACCATAGAGAGAGAGGGGGAGGGAGAGAATACCTCAGGGAGAGAGAGCGAGGGGGGAGAGATATACCTAAGGGAGATAGAAAGAGGGAGGGAGAGAATATCTCAGGGAGAGCGAGGGAGGGTGAGAATATCTCAGGGAGTTTGAGTCATTTGCCCGCGTTTTCGATCAGACAATTTGGACTTTTGCCTGTACATTGCAACTATATTGAGCTGATGTGCAATATGGAAACCACCATTACTTCTCGATATAATAACACTTTTTATGAGGATTCACATAGTTCACACCAACAACATACCCCCTTTTATGCCCTTAATATCTTAAGCTTTAATCGGTCTACTCTTGATTGTATTCTTTACCTATAAACCTCAAATAAAATTTTATAATAATAATTTTTGGAATTTATCAAATTATGCCATACAAATCATTCTTTATGTCTATGATTATTAATATCTTCATATCCTTGTATGCTTGTCCTTATTAAGTTATAAAATCTACTTCTCCAGCCCGCCACCAAACAAGACCGATACCATTGCGTTACGGTCTAGAGTCCGTGACTGGAATTGAGGGGGGTGACGTCATACTGGAGTGTGTTTTTAAAGGGGAGTAAGTAACGTTTTTCAATTAGCCTAAATTTGGCCAAACTATTCGTAATCTCAGTCCACTGATCGGGGTGTTCGAGATTATGACTGGACAGTAGATGCATTCGAAACTTCTTTTACATCGATTTTCATTTTGATGTAATGCCGTTAAACTTACAATCGGGAGGCAAATTGTCGCTTCCTACGGGCAATGCTTGCATGTTTACTGCATGAAATTGGCAAGGCAGAGTTTCACATTTCTAGCAATAATGTTGCTTATCAGGGAATTATACCCTTAGAGTCGAATCAGCTGATCTCATCAGATTTTTAACAAAGAATACAAACAAGGCACCGTGTAATACCGTGTCCATGAGACGAGTGAATGGTGGTATTGTAACTGAAGACTGAAAAGCAGTAAAGTAAAAAGTACTGTTAAATTCATGGTTTTCTTTAAAAAGTATTAAATGACATTATAAATTGATAATGATTTTATCAAATGAGTTTGTAAATCTTTACTTTGAGGTTAGGGTTTCTCTTATTTATTTTAATAAGCCAATAGATATTGAAAAAAAGGCATTGAGTAAACCATGACACTATATAAATTTAATGACCGCTGCAATCGGTTTGTAATACATGCTTCCATATCCTAAACATTATAAATCCATCTTAC
Source organism: Phorcus lineatus (assembly GCA_921293015.1). Taxonomy (NCBI): domain Eukaryota; kingdom Metazoa; phylum Mollusca; class Gastropoda; order Trochida; family Trochidae; genus Phorcus; species Phorcus lineatus. Next base: position 55,193,030 of record OV121081.1, read on the forward strand.
CAGTTCAGTGGGTAGGGGGGGACTTTGCTCAGTGTTTTGTTTAGAATTTTATCCTTGCCATTCTATTTTTACCAATGATGCATAATTTCATAGGTCAAGGTCCAAAAGAAACCATGTTCTCTTACGTTTTCATAACTTAAATTTTGATCGTTGTTTTCAGTCCCATTCCAGAGATCAGTTGGAAGAAATTTGGATTCAGCGAACCTGTTGTAAACAGTGGATATATAACCTTAATGAGAAATCAGCTGGTCTTTTCAAAAGTCCGGGTATCTGACGCTGGAAATTACACATGCGTGGCGAGAAATACAAGGGGAGAGGAGACGAAAACATTTCAGCTTCTCGTAAAAGGTGAGTAGTTAATCGAGGGTTTTACGCGCATATAAGACATTTTGATTTTAAAAGTCGAAGAAGATCTCATTTACCTTGAAAAACATGTCTGCTTTTTTTCGGGTAAAATGTGAGTTGTTAACAAAGGTCCTTACTTAGGCCTACATATCTCATATTTCTGAAATTAAATCTTAATTCATTATTTGTATAATGCTGCATGTATATGTATATATTTACTTCGGTCAAGTGGAATGTAAACTATTTCTGAGAAGAGTTTATCTTTAAAATGTTTTTATGAGGGGAAATAATTCATAGTTTTATTGCATTCAATCCAATTTTTATTAAAATTATAATTGAAAATTGTTCATAATATTCTAAAGATTTGTTTCACCTCGTCAATCACGTTAAATACAACATTATTTCTTCTTGTTTGGTGCGAAGCAAGAGCATCCGCCAAAGTAGTCCCAGAAAGCACTACTGCGCTTGCCGGAAGTGACGTCTCACTGAGATGTGCACAACCTAGCGGCGACATACAGTGGTATATAGACGGAACGTCCTTCAAGAATGTCGGCAAGGGCTTGAATGGTATGTATGTTAAGATTTTAGGATTCTACAAATCGATGAAAATGTATCATCCAACATTTTTAAAGTAGGGAAGACAAGATGTTTCAATGGATAATAGATATATCATACTCGTGCTTTTAGGTCAGTCGATTCATTGGTATCAACCGATCAGCAGGCTTCGATATAATGGAACAACCAATTCAGATATTTCGAATATTATTTTGGAAACCATTTTGATTGAAATTTGCTTCATTCAAATTTTTAACCTTTGTTATATAATATAATGATACCTGCCATTAAATCATGTTCTCCTTCTATAGAAAGCAACTATCTGAACCTTACTGAAGACAAATCTTCCCTGACCGTTCATCCCGCCGGAAACAGTACCAACGGAATATGTGTTCAGTGTTACGTCACTGATGATCGCTCATACAGTCTCTACAGCGCATGCGTCAAATATGTCGGTGAGTCCATTGATTATGATATTGATTTTATCTCCAACTGTGTCTATTTGAAATTAAGAAAGCGTTCACATATACGTAATTTTTAGGGAATATGTATCTATGTTATATTTCTTTAGAATCTGTGGACCAACTGCCAACAACAACACCCTCGATTGATAGTACGACGCCAGCTGCTACGATAGGTAAGCGTAACGAAGATGTACATAATTATCAATTCGTGAATAATTGTCGCTTCTTTACAAATTTCATGTTATCCTAAACGAATGACGTAGAGATTTCCTATCATCAGGAAATTACTTTTATGCCACACGAGGTGACATGACTATGGTAGATGTATTTGTAATTTGTTTTGGATCATCCTAATGAGTGCTACTCGTTGTATTTCAAACGTAATCGGGTCACAATAACGTTAAATTGGCTCCGTCTGCTTAACCAATCAAATTAATCTTAAAATTGGTCGACAAATCATAGTTGCAGATTCTGAAACCCAACAGATGCCTGTTTGGATAATAATCCTGGGGACTCTAGCAGGAGTCTTTGTAGTGTCTGCAGCAATCGTCACCATTGTCTTACTCATAAGGTGAGTTAATGTATTGTCTGCAGCAAGTGTCACCATTGTCTTACTCATCAGGTGAGTTGATGTAGTGTCTGCAGCAAGTATCACCATTTTCTTACTCATCAGGTGAGTTTATGGGTGTCTCACCTGGAAAGCAACATTTGTTATTACAGTAAAAAACCCTTTGAAGTTTCACCGAAGGCAACTTATGTTGTTTTAATGGATTAAAACGTTGGGTTATAAAGAAATGTGAACTACCTAACGAAATTGACTGATTTTAACTCAGTAATTATATGAACTTTCGCTCACTACTGACTGAAGGCACTGACTACTCACTGGTTGACTTTTCGATTTTAACTCACCAATTATCATAGATAGATAATATACCTGGATGTCAAGTTCAAGTTCTTTATTCACTAAAACTTCTCACAGTGGTACATTCTTAAATAATCATTAATACATTTATTTTTTTTGCAACGAGGCAACATCATATTTTTTTTAATTTGTTCAGAGATACATTTAATGAATTTACTTAGTTTGTCAGCAATTGTATAACAATTTTCTGAAATAAGTCTATGAAGTTTAAGGTAATTAGGTTTTTTTCTATTTTCTAATAAACAATTACACTCAAAAATATAATGGTACTCATCACCCACTTCACCAGAGTTAGACATCAAACACTTTCTATCATTGTAAGGAATACGATGTCAGCGCCCTACTTCAACAGGGAGTTTAGTGTATCTGTTACTTGTTCTAAATTTCAAAATAAGTAGTGAAACTTTAGCTGGTTATGAAATATAACCTTCAGCACCAAACATTGGTTTTATACAGTCATATATTTTACCTTTAGATGATAACGACTTTTGATATTGCCATTGTGTTATAAACTGATCGGTTAAGATGCCTTCAACTTTAAAGAGGAGCCAATTTCTATTAACATAACTCTGATTATACCAAATATATGACAACCCACAATCATCTAAAATCGTTTTTACAAAGTGTAGCCAAGGAGGCTGATATTCAGTACTATTTTCAACTGCTAATAATTTGGAATACACCTTACATGAGGGCCTGCCACATCAACAAAATCATCAACATAGATACATTGAAACAGAGCCTGAGCCAGAGTTTCAGTGAATAAAATGTGGTGTTGATAGTATATGTATATATTTGTTATGTATTTACAATAGAATCCTGGGAATTAATACATAACTGGATGTAAACAAACGTGTCATGATTTATTTTACTAACATTTGCATTATTTCATTTATTTACCAATTCACATTTTAGTGTCACTAATGTGGTTAAGATCACATAGATCCTCTATTGTTCGCAAGATGCAGTCGACCAGTATGTATAGAGATAGGAGTTCTTCAGATTTTCATGTTGTTATTTGCAGACGATATGGCGGTTGTAGACCCTACGGTCATAGGTCTTCAAAAGAGGTTAGATAAATTAAGTAGATATTGTAATAAATGGCAGCTTAAGGTTAATGTTCCAAAAACTAAAGTAATGGTATTCAGAAAGGCCGGAAAGCTGAGGAAATATGAAAAGTTTTTCTTTAACGGTGGTCAGTTGGATATTGTTAGTTCTTATAAATATCTTGGTGTACACTTTTCCAGTTCAGGTTCATGGTACATTTCACAGAAGATTCTTTCAGAACAGGCTTTGAAAGTTCTTAGAATTATTCGCTCTAAGTCGTATAATTGTATAAATCTTCCATTTAAAGTTTTATTGCATATTTTCGATGTCAAAATTTTACCGATTCTTCTGTATGGTACAGAAGTTTGGGGATTCCATCCATCTTCTGACGCTGTCCGAGTCTATGATAATTTTTGTAAAGATGTTTTGCATCTAGGTAGAACAACGCCTAATTTAGTAGCTCGAGGCGAGCTAGGTAGATATTCTCTCCGAGTTCATCAATATGTAAGAATTATCAAATACTGGGTAAGGCTCTTGTTTCAACAGGATAATGTTATTTTAAAAAAAGCTTATGATTATCAGTATAGTTTGGCAGAGGCTGGAAGGAAATGTTGGGCCTTGAATGTTAAACAATTGTTGTTCAGTTATGGTTTCGGTTATGTGTGGTTAAATCAAGGTGTTGGACATATTAATGTTTTTATTTCTTTATTTAAGGAAAGGTGTATTGCTATTGATAACCAATTTTTTCTTGAAAGTATTTCAAACTACTCTAAACTCCAGTTATATAGCACTATCAAAATTTAAGTTAAATGTGAAGATTATATATCGTTGGTTACTATACCAGTGTATCGTATTGCATTGTGTAAATTTCGATGCTCCAACCATAAATTGTTAATTGAGGAGGGAAGAAAGATCGGCCTACCTCGCATCCAAAGACTATGTCCATTTTGTATCGTTCAAGTAATTGAATCTGAGTATCATTTTTGTATGGAATGTGACTTTTATGATAATCTTCGTCGGAGCCTGCTCCCTAAATACTACACTTCATTCCCTACTGTTAGTAAATTTCTGCAGTTGATGTCATCACGAAATAACACTATTGTTAACAATCTGGCTAAATATGTATTTCTAGCATTCAAGAAACGATCCAGTTTCCTATCATACAACTAGCAATGTATATCATTTTATGGCTCTTCAACTATATTTAATATCATGATGCATGTACATGTATAATGGGCCGGTGGCCCCTTTACGGAAATAAACACAGTTTCAATTAAAGTCGACCAGTATAATCCCCTGGTGTGTTGGTTTAAACATTACAAATGTTGCTTTTCCGGTAATGAACCAGATTATGTAGTGTCTGCAGCAATCGTCATCACTTTATTACTCATCAGGTGAGTTTATGTAGTGTCTGCGGAAATCATCATCACTGTCTTACTGAGTTTATGTAGTGTCTACAGCAATCGTCATCAGTGTCTTACTCATCAGGTGAGTATATTCAGTGTCTGCAGCCATCGTCATCACTTTATTACTCATCGGGTGAGTTTATGTAGTGTCTGCAGCAATCGTCACCATTGTCTTATACTCATCAGGTGAGTTTATTGGAAACATGCCATATTTTGTATTTTTCGGACATCATCTCACCCTAATATGGTGGGGCAGAAAGTAATAATAAATGGTAACATGTAATGTTTCGTGAGATATAGTGATCATCATAACTGCCTTAACCCTTCGTCGATAAACTCGAACATTGCCATCGTTCCAGAATAGGCAAAACCTGATCGCGTCTGTAAACAGCACCCTCTCCCAGTCACGTCGCTGCCCCCGGCGTACTGTACGTGTCCATCGTATTTCTGCGTTAACGGTGTAAACGGGTCAAATCCATTCCACGGAAGGGGCGGTAGGCTCGTATACCAGCCAAACGAAGTCGACAAAGGGTTGTTCTTGTGCTGATTACATTACCGAGCGCCGGTTTTGGAGGTGAATCTGCCTGATGTAGCGACCGCAGTTGTTACCCTCGGTCTTCCCGATCTTGGTCTGTCCTGTGTGTGGCCTGTATGCTGGTAGCGTATTAACAGTATTCTGATGATGGTTTGGTTGCAGTTGACGGTTCTTGCCATTTGACGTTGGGAATTTCCCATAGTGGACATGCCTATCGCTTGGTCACGTTGCGTACTTGGTATACTTTTGGTGTTCTTTATGTTACAGAATGTCTGCTATTTCCAACAAGTGTATTTATGCAACATTGCTGCACGTGCATCACAAATCATGACTCCAAAACACGTTTTGCACGTGTTTGTGAGTGCACAATCTCAGTGGCTGCGTTCTTCGTGTAGAGGAAACGATGCAGTTATGATATCATTTCCTGCTTAGAATTTAACCCGTACCGGCCCTCATAAAAAATGAAACCTTCTTTTGCCTGGGAGTTTATTATTCTCATACTTTTATTCATATCATCACGAAGAAATCATATCAGTCCGAGGCCTCGCTGTTCTCTCACTGCTAAGAGGTTGTTCAACTCTTATATATGATGTGGTTATGATACGGGGTCCTTGTAAAACCTACAGAGAATCATTATTGGTACGATATATGCAAAATCATTTGATGCATTAGTGGTATCAAAATGTTAGAAGAGTTTCAATTGAAATAGTGTCATCATTAGCCAATAGGAAAAGAATATATTTAGGAGAGTTCAACAAACTCTGCAGGGAGATCATGAGGCAACATGTTTTTTATCTGTATATATGTTTTACTATATTTTTTAAATGTTTGCATTATCATTAAATTTGTTTATGATGGGCGAATCTGTGTCACCCATATTTTCACTTTTACAATCCCTTGCAATGTCGCAAATGCATGTACGCTTTTTCTAAACTCAATTTACTCACTGAATGCATGTACTGTAGGAAAAAGATGATGCCCTTTCTTGAAAAGTTTCTTTTTCATTACCCGCCAGGGGCTAGACAACTTTTTTTTGCAGTAGACTGTTCTACACGCAGGAAAGTTTGGATACAATGCTTCAACGAATTTTATTGATGTACCACCCACGGTTCGCTAGATCAGCCGATTCTTGCAGGTTTCACCACAGTGATTAACCACTATAGTGTTTTTTTCTCCCTGCTATAATGCTAGCAGCAGTGATTTAATGAAATACCCTTCAAAGAGGCGTTAAACCCCAAGTCACCTCACCTCCCTTTTTATCGTAAACTAATAATGTCCCTCATGGCAGAATTTTTTTCCGCCTTCATTCATCAGTAAATATACCTACTGCACATGCATACATACATAATATCTCATTTAGCCATCATTTATTTCAGAAAACAAAGACGTGGCAGGAAGAAAAAAGAGGACTCACGCGTGTCCGTTGTTAGTTGTACTTTGCGAACTCGGACCAGCATTCTGTGCGAGATCAACCTACTTGAGGACAAAAATTGGTGACGTCCTTCTTAGAAAAGAATAATGTGTTTACTAAACACCATATCATATTGCTATTGCTTAGTCGATGTGCGCGAAAAATAAACCCCGCGAATCAGTCATTTTTTATGTTTGCGCGAAAATAACACCCCGCGAAAATAAATGATTTTACAGTATCTCAAAATCACCTTTTTTGTATATTTGAAAGGTTATATTTACACTGTGAAACAAATTAAATAACTTCATGTTTTTGTTGTCACATATACCCAAAGTCCATTTTTTTAAATTCCTTTTTAAAAAAAACCCAGGTTGATATTATCCTACAGCTGCATCCCAAAAATTTGTACATCCACTTCTGTTAGCAAGTGCAAATATCGTCTATTGCGTGATCACGAGGAATCGTACGTGCCGAGGCGAAAAGGAAACCTATGATTTTGCGCGTTCACCTTAGTCGTGATGACCCAATGTACTACAACATGATCTAATTTCTTACTTATCAGTTCATCATAACATTTTTCTAATTGAAGTGAACGCGGGTAAACAGTTACGGGTACGGGTTTGACCCCCATCCCATGGGTGACCTGCGAAGGTGAACTCCCTTTTCAATTGGTGACCCCTTATATGTTTTACTTTTACATACATGTAATAAACAACTTTTCGCACACATATATGTCAGACATTGTCTGTGGAGAGAAAGCTGTTTATCATTCTTATAATCAGACATCTTATTCTTCTTTGATAAAAGAAATAAACAATTCACACAAAAACACAAAACGAGAATAACTGAAATACCATTATATTTTAACATCAGTTTGCAATATAAGAGATCTAGATTTTATCATTGAAAATACAAGGGAAGCTACCAGTACTTTTAGGCATTTATATTCACTACATGCGGCTCGACATTTCAGAATTCCAGTGCCACAAATGAATTATTTCAGCATTATGATCCTAAAAATAACCATTTTATCTAAAAGAGGAGCCCAGCTCCGGATTCGAACCCCTCGAACCCACCCGTTGCGCGGTATACACTGGGATAAAGGCGTGGTCTATTCTACCCGGAAGTTTACACACTGCCCAGCTAAAAACGTATTTTCAAAGCAGGAAGATCTTACACGCAAGGCAGCCTATTGGGATTTCTACTAACACGGTAAAGTACGCTATTGATTCATGGTTGTGAACTTGTTCAATATTATGTGAAATGTATTTCGTATCTTAGGAAGGAAAAGGCCTAAGACCTGAACTGAGTACCATGTTAGCCTGACTACTTGGGTATAAAAGGGGTGTGAACAGCTAATCGGATAGTCGGTTGAGGTGAATACGCAATTGTGGACTGTTCGTACATAACCTGTTTACAATACTGCATTGAATTAAAGGGGCAGTAGCATTTGTTGATGCAAAACGCATTATCTTTGGAGGGTCAAAACATATCTTTGCTTAACCCAATCATCCATGGTCGTAGAGGATCTCATTGAGTACAAAGCATAAACCACGGATGACCATTTTTGTGTGAACGTCTTTGATTATTTGAAGTAGGGAAATGGATTCGCATAGCTTAAACGATCATGATATTTTCGTTTTAAAACTGCGTCTATTTAACGAAAATGAAATTTCGTGAGAACACTTTATTGTCGAAAACATGCTATTCCCCCTTGAATGATTTGCAAAATCAGTTCCCACTATGTCAGTGTGTGACACAATGTATATATATCTGTCAGTGTATAAGCAACATATCAAAGACCAGTCCAGTGGTATGAATCACTTCATTCATCATCCTACCCATGTCATTATTCCAACTGTAAAGCAGTGTTTTGGAATGAAATACAGGAGAGTACCTCATGATAAGTATCCTTTTAAAAGCTTCTATAAATAGAGAATAACTCCGCATGCCTTAAATATGCAAGGCTTTAGAAAACAAAATTATACCTAAAAATAGTTATCATGTTCTTACTGTTATTTAAGTCAGAAGTGAAGACGAATTTACATTTTGTTTGCCTGTGAAACCTTATGCTCATTAAGAAAGAAGTTTTTGAAATGTGCTAACGTCAAATCAAAAATTATGTACAATCCATCTCAAGCCTCTACTCTTGAAGTTTTTATAAAATGTTGCCATTTATATTAAACAATTAAAAAATCCATTCGAAAATCACGTGACCATTTGCACTGACAGTTTCAACTGTACCATGGGCCACATGCTGAATAATCATGTCTGTCTGTCTGTTTGTCTATTTGTCTGTTTGTCTGACTGTCTAACAATGTGCTGAACAATAGGCTGGACATAGTTATTCGTCGTGAGTTGATGAATTTTGCTCACATTTACATCACATTTTATAGCCTTTAATTAAAATACATCCAAATGACATTTAAGACAATACTAAATGTCACATAAATATAAATATTTTCTAAAACATTTGTGAACACAACGACTTAAAAAATCAAATCTTTCTATAATTAAATTAAAAAAGGGGTGTCCCTTTACGTTTAATCCCCCTAAGACACAGGAAGCACACAATTGTTGCTGTAATTCTATAACTGAAACTGTTTGTTCATCCGTTCGAGTTCTTTGCACAGATGAGGAGGGGGAAAACTATCTATGACATTATGCTTGCTTTCTACTCAAATAGCGTACATGTACTTACATACATCTACTTAGACAGCTTCATCAAGTGATCGAGCATATCCCTATGAGTATGACGACCTAGATAAATATTGATGAGTTCTTATGTTTATACTGCCGAGAAATGATGATATAACATTTCATGTTATAATAACTTAAATTCCAAAATTGTATTTATTTAATATAAAAAAATCAATTTCTTTGTGGAAAACGAAGACATATCCACATGTAAAACCTTCATTTACTTTTTCAAACTTTTGTACAGTTGATTTGCCTTTTTATCAATTATTTTATAATAAAAGATAAGCAGATTCGAATACACCTCCACGCAGCCAATTGCTCAAATATCGCTTAGCAATACATCGCCCATTCTAGCGTATATGTAGGCCTTTATAACCACTTTACAAAAATAGCGCTTCACACACACTTAACGATATTATCATTTGTGATAGGACAAGAAAGTGTTTGACCAAAATAAGTGTTGAAGATGTACATGTAGTTCTTTATCATTTTTCTTGAGCAATCGCCCCCATACATCTGCAGACTATTTGATTCAATCAAGCAAACTAATTTGAAATCGATAATCAGAATAAAGATTTGAACTAACGATATGTTACTTTCGTACTTAATTTTGTTATTTTAACCAAACTTTTTAGAATTTTCTAGAAATTGTTTTTACTTGAATATTCTCTTTGTAAACTAACACGAACATTCAGGTCATTATTCTTGCCCAATACACGGATACATGGATGTTTACACGGACGTAGTTCAACTATCTTCCCTTTGATGAGCGTGTAGCTTGTGTTGCTAAGATATTGACAAGAAGTAACCCTTATTCTGACCTCTGTGTCATTCAATGAAGCAATTAATCAAAATAGATTGCTTAGACTGAGTTGAATAGAAAATGGTATCATGAATGGATATGTCAGGGTACATGTTAGGAAAAATTATAGAGGTGAGGGGGGCTGAATTTCACTGAATAGTGAATAATTATAGTAATATGGGTATCTCCTGCTTTTTATTACTTTTTGTACTTTACATGTAGGTCTCGTTTGAATATCAATTATTTCTCCCTAATGTAGGATACTAAGTGTAGTAATATAACACCGGGTAAACATGGTCTTATTAACTATTAAAATCGTACCATATGAGTGAGGCATAAGCGCCTTAAAAACATTAATGCATCGATTAATTATTTGGTTGTCATATAGACACATTCCTTATATTTTAACATATGACAAACGTCAAAGTCTGAGCTTTATCCAATAGTTATTGAACAAGTTTTATGTGAATGAATATATAAATACGGGATGCTATACCTGTCCTCAAAATAACTTCAATGTAAAAACGGTAATCCTATCAAGTTAAACTCACAATGAACTGTAAATGAAACATTTCATTAATGGATTCTCTGAACTATGTTCGTCTCACCTACTAGGACAAACGAGTAACCAACGAGTACGAGCACAATTACACAGACAACAAACCAATGACCCAAATATCCATGTAAAGTTAAATTAGCACTTGTAAATGTGGCAATTGGAATTTTAATAAAATTATCCCTTTCTTCAACGTTTACGCAATGAATTATACATATATTCAAGTATGCGCGTATGAGTGTATAAATTTATATATGTATATATATCGCGTTATCGCATATAAAAATAATATACTTCAGACGGCATATGCTGACTTAATAATGACTTGACGCGTCGCATTTCAATTTGTTAACAAGTTATTGGATGAAAATACATCCTTATGACAAACATATAAAATACGTGAAAAATAATATACTTCAGACGGCATATGCTGTAGGTTTCATTTTAATAATGACTTGACGCGTCGCATTTCAATTTGTTAACAAGTTATTGGATGAAAATACATCCTTATGACAAACATATAAAATACGTGAAAAATAATATACTTCAGACGGCATATGCTGTAGGTTTCATTTTAATAATGACTTGACGCGTCGCATTTCAATTTGTTAACAAGTTATTGGATGAAAATACATCCTTATGACAAACATATAAAATACGTGAAAAATAATATACTTCAGACGGCATATGCTGTAGGTTTCATTTTAATAATGACTTGACGCGTCGCATTTCAATTTGTTAACAAGTTATTGGATGAAAATACATCCTTATGACAAACATATAAAATACGTGAAAAATAATATACTTCAGACGGCATATGCTGTAGGTTTCATTTTAATAATGACTTGACGCGTCGCATTTCAATTTGTTAACAAGTTATTGGATGAAAATACATCCTTATGACAAACATATAAAATATGTGAAAAATAATATACTTTAGACGACACCGACTTTCGGTATCATTCTAATGTCTTTCAACAATGTGGAACAATAATCGCATTCATAAATTTCACACTTTCTATTATTAAGTGACACTGAGTATGTTTCATGAATTTGTGGCTTCAATAAGAGTCAGGATACCATATGAGTTAAATTCATAGCATCTCCCTAAAAGTGCACCCTTATCTCTATAATGCCAAAAATAGGTTATTTTCTTGTTATAAATGGTCATCGGAAAAGGACCATGTAATTGTTAGAAAATTGAAATTATGATTTTTTTCACCTGAATATTTGTTAGAAATAGTACAATTACCTGCTGAACTCTACCAATCCAAACTTGTCTTTGTGTCTGTTATACATAAGTATCCAAAAATATGTTTGAGTTACTGAGCCATTGTCCGGATTTCGATCATTAATTACGACTTTTACCTTTGACTGTCACTATACTAACGTAATATGCTATCAAGAGGGTAATCTAAGAATGAATCACTACTTTTCATTAACATTGTGCAAGTTATTTAGTTTGACATATTTTACTCAAACAACATACTCTGTGCCCCTTTAATTCCTTTAATAGCCTACATGTATTAGGTAGGTCATTGGTATGTATTATTAAGGTTAATTGTAAATGGTTTATGTGTAAAATATTCTTAAAACATAACAGATTGAAGATGAAACTTCGTATTTAAGTTCATTACAAACCTGTTTGACAAAAAATTTGATCATCATGTTGTTGCTACCCATGTAGTGTTAAACATGGAAAGGGGCGTACTATACATGATGATATATGCATTTCTCTTTAAAATATAAAGTAAATGCGAGATGTCAACAGGATTTACTATTATGTACAGTTCAGTTTGGCTGTTTATCCTAATATAAAAATGTTCTTGATTTTCCGCTGCTCTCCATTCTCTGCGCGCATTTTTTAATTACAGATTGGACAGATTGTAAACTGGGGATTGCAGTTAGTTTCGCATTTATCTATGTGCGCGCTGTGGGGGATACATCTATGATTTGGAGTTTTAATTCGTTGTTTATGCCCCCGCATTCTTTCTTCAGCAACAACCCCGTGTGGCCAATATATTCTTCTCCTCCAGCAGCGTATTTGATAAATATATCAGATTTGTTGTGGCGCAAGACACGTTTTCCGTCTTGAGTTATTTTTTAAAAGAGATTGAATTCACATCTTAAATGTGTGTGCATTTGCCGGTCTATTAAAATTGGGGATTCTACTTTTCAAAAAAGTGAAGATTATCATTTAAAAGAATGAGCTTCATATATTTTGATAAAAATTCTTTTGGGATTATATCCGGTATGTCATGGGGATGGTTGTCAAGGAAAATAGTAAGTTGCTTTTACATCCAAGCCATGAGGGATATTATATAATTGTAAAGTTCAACAATGTTATAATTTTTATAATCTCTAAATGTTATTTGATAGTGACGACTTAAACAATCGACCACTGAATAAGAAATGTATTAAAATATATTCAAACAACATCTAGAAGTAGGTACTTATTACTTTATACGCTTTGCAATGTTAATTCCTAAAACGATTTATAACGCAATCTTTATTCACGATATCCAGTACATCTGTACAGCGAGAGCAATTACCATTGGCGTGAGGTAATTCGATAATAGCAGGGATCCATGCACGTTGCAATTGTGTACAAGAAGGGCACATTTATTTCGGCTTTTCAAAGCTTGACCCAGAAAATTAAAAAGCGAACTTGCGGTTGATAAGATAGATAATTGACTTAGGTCATATGTTACAGGTGATTTAGGTCAAGAAAACAAGGCGTGAGGACTTATGACTCGTGTATGTGTCTACATGTACGTTTGTATAAATATATGTATGGGTTGGTAGGTGTTTGTATGATGGAGGTTCTTTCACCTCCTCACACAATGCTTTGTACACAATATATATTTCAAATATCTGAATAGACATAATCAAAAGAAAAACGTATCCCTTTCAAATAATGAAATGGTAAATAAATTTACATTTTTCAAAGCGAATTTAAAAGTTTATTTCTTCCGCTAGTCTCTTGATTTGAAGGTTATATTAATATCAATATTGATATTAATATAAATAGAGAAAGTTGTAATGACGAAAATTAAAATTCTCCACACTGTTCATGAATGTTACACATGTTAACTTTAAATGTAACCTTGCAAATGTACATGTTAAGTTTTATTGAGGCAGGCAAATAGCAGCTTTTCAAGTGTTTCGTGATGACATATCGTTAACCACTGGTGAAGGTAATTTATGTCTAAAGTGTAACAACTCACGTTTCTAGCTTCCTCCTTCACTAGCATTATAGATGTTGTTTTTATGAGTGAATTGTCCTGACAAATAAATTAGACAGGATCTTTTTGAGATTATTAAGAGGATCAATTTAAAGACACAAGTGCACACCAATATTTCGAATATACGACGAATGCAGTGATATTGCATATCTCTCGATATTAGTAATGATCCGCATTCGGGTAATCTTCTTCGTTATTTGTTCAACAAATAGTTACGTATTAAGGTTATAACAGTTGATTCTAAAACACCGGACTATTTAATGTAACGTTCGATAAACCCGCATGAACTTCGATTTTGGAAACATTAAAATTTTTCTTACAGCCAGAAAAACGAAAACGGTAGCCGCTATTTTAATCAAATAACAATGCTTGTACTAAATTTTTTAAATCAGTTAAGTTACAAGATTGCTTTAATGAACAATAGTTCATCCAGGAAAATTCAAAAGCTGCACACATTACTGGTTCAGCCGTTTTCAACTGTCCATAATTTTTTCCAGTTTGTGCACAGCTGACTACAGATTTTATATGTCACTAAGCGGACTTTCGCCGTCTTAACTTTTTCACTATTAATTATAGGTAAAATGTAAGTTGTAATAAGTATTTCCTTGCATCGATAGAAAGTTAAAAAGAACGCCTATATCCTCATATAAAATATCCAATTTGAACCGAAAAACGTGCTAGAGTGCCTTTAAACTGGAAATTCCTCGTCCTGTTTTCTATTGTAGTACTTTTTACTATCACAGATTAGCCAGGTAAAAGCTCTCGGTTTGAGTGACATTATTGTTAGAATCCCTCTTCAGGCGAGAGCTTTGTTTGGATACATCTTAAAATACGTAGATTTAGAATCATCAGGACTTCATAATATTGTTTAAATAAAGTATATGTGTTTTTACCCCTCTGTCGAAATGGGTTGTTGCCTTAATTAGATAAAAGTATGAGCATTGTGTATATTTTTTTAAGATTTGAAATTTAGAAAATGTGCGTGCTGATCACCAGTTAAATAGGTGATTTCCCTACTACATTTTATTTCATTTCTTAGGTCATATCCGCGAATGGGATAAAGTTGAGAGGGGTTTGCATTGACATTTGTCCATAGCATCAATCTCATTTTTAATAATTCAAATGTAACACGTTACAGCATCTTTCCAGAAGCATTTTATTATGTTTTTTGTATATAAGAGCAGTCTTCTCATTTAGAGTTAAACAATTCAATATTTCAAAATGCTATAATGATTCAAATGCGTCAAACTGTCATAAACCATTTCCTATGAAAAATTGCTTTATTCATCTGATATTCATATAATTACAAATAGAAATTTTATCTATCTTTTTCAACCCCCTTAGCATATCTTTTTATCTACATATTTCTTTTGTTTGTATCGCGAAGTTGAACACTCAACAAAATCCCACTCAATTGCATCAAATGATCAATTGTAACCAAAAGACTTTTTTTCATAATAATGCATTCAATCATTTTGTCTTTTCCAAATTCATATCAGAGTTAGTATTCTTTCCTCCTTCTCGATACCATTTCGACTTACTTCTAAATATGATTCTCTTTAGTCCACATGGTGGATATTTTGACACAGTAAGGTGATAAAAATACAGTGTCAATCCGAAAATAGTAAAGCCAATACAGCCTAAGGCCGCGCTGGGAGGCGACAGTCACAATCAAAAAAAACGTGACGTCATAATAACTGAAATCTAAATCTCCCTGAGGCGCAGGCACGAATGTATTTCCTGCTTCATGAAATGAGGCATATACATGGTAGTGGACTAGATAATGTCAAATGTTCTATTTATTGCATATTTTTTAAAAAAGGCTTAACTTAAACAAAATATAAATCTCTCAGTTGCGTTCACCTTATGACATCAACCAATTGATTTATAAGGTCACGGATAACGTCATATAAATGAAGGGTTATTACACCGAGTAGAATCGCGTTGTTATTTCCCTCAGTGTAAATGTGGATTTAATTTTACCAATAACTGGCGTATTTTATCAATACAAAGATAAAAACAAGTCAAAGACATTACAATTTTGTTTGAATGAAAAGGTTATCTATTAAGCGGCGAGATAAGTGTTTTTATCATTGCAGTTTCATAATACTTTCACCATCACCGGGATATCAGAGGGATAGGCGTCACGTGTCACAATGGTATGACGTCAAATCTACAACCAACGCGACGTCATCGTCGTTGATAAGTGACGATTCAACAATGGTCTGACGTAGCGTAATACCTATCAAGTAAAGCATTTTGGGACGTATAATTCCGGCAACAAAAACATTTGATAAACTGAATATTTTCTTATTGATATAAACTACTAGGCAAAAAAAAGGTTTCACTCATTTTTCAAGTCTATAAAATAAATACAAACGCAAATATGAGAATTATGACGATTGGTTTATAAAAGAAATCATTTTCGAATAATCCCTTTAAAAAGCAGCCAAATATCGGCATTAAATTGCCCCAATCAACAAGGAAAGAGACAGGAGGTCAATATTAAAAATTACACAAATGTGGAGTTAAAAGACAAGTGCACAGAAACTCTCAGTAGTCACAGGAATCACAGAGTCTGTCATACGTAGCGAGTGTGACCACCCTTGGCATCAATGGAAGTAAGTACACGCCTCCTCATTGCAGTCGTCAGGTGTCGGATGACGTCAGCAGGGGTCCTGTTTCAAATGTTTAACAGAGCTTGCTCAAGTTTCTGCTGGTTGTTTGGAGGTGGCACCAACTGTCTCAAATGTCGGTCAAGGTGATCCAAATAGTGTTCAATGAGGTTCATATCTAGTGAGTTGGCTGGCCACGGCAAAACAGTGACGTTGGCGTTCTCAAGGTAGTCTCTAAGAATTCGGGCAGTGTCAGGTCTTGCGTTGTCGTGTTGCAAATATCAATCTTCTTGGCTGTTGTTGGATGAAAGGAACGACGATACGTCTCAGTACCTTATCAATTTATCGCTTTTGGTGTTCTTTATGTTACTGAGTGTCTGCTCTTTCCAACAAGGGTATTTATGCAATATTGCTGCACGTGCATCACAAATCATGCCTCAAAAACACGTTTTGCACGTGTTTTTTATGCACAATCCTAGTGGCTGCGTTCGGGAGATGCGTTCGTGTAGAGGAAACGATGCAGTAATACTATCATTTCCTGCTTAGAATCAAACCCGTACCAGCCCTCTCAATGTTTTCATGAAAAAAATAAAAGTGAAAACTTTCTTTTGCCTGGGAGTATATGATATTTTTTTCATTGTGAAATCACTTATCTATCTTTGAGTGGCGGGGGAAAGCCGATGATTTCCTGAGTGCCGCACCACAATTGAAAATAGACTTTTTCCCCGTCACGAGATGCGCCTGTGTCTTGCTTAGCGAACGAATCCGTATGCATGAGTATGCCTTATCATTACAGTAGCCTCCAGTGACAGATCAGGTTATAGTTTATTTGTCAATTCCGGTTTCAAATAATACCTTGTTAATTTTGTAGCTGTTGTGTTGAGAGTGAGTAACACATGCCCTCGGCTGATTTCAATTGGCTAGAAGATATCCACTCAGGTGTCGTGTGTATGTGGGCACATTCCAATGACCTCGATTCGAATTTAAGGTTCGAGGAAACTTCTGTTGTGATCCTTAGCGCGCTGGCCCTTAACGAGGATATCTAAATCGAAGCATTGCATCCGTTTGCGCATCTATTTTTACAATCTTTTGTTATACAATGTCAATAAACAGTTCTTTATCGTATAACATAATAAGGAACTGTTGATCAAGGTGTATGTAGATTATACAGCATGGGTTACTCGTAAAATAGTAACTCAACACTATTGACTCAAGTTGTATGCGATGGTTCGCATACAACTTTTCACATACAAATGTTTTCACATTTTGAAAATTAATTTTAAGCACTATAACTGAGATGAAGACATGTTTTTAATTCTCTCAGGTAAAATAAAATAAAAATATAACGTGTTTAGTTTCGTTAATGATAGAATCCATGTATTTGTTACGGGAGCTCTCCTGAAAACCATACGACTGTCACGTACCACCGTAACAGGTAACAGGTGACACTGTATTAACGATGACTAACGTTGACCATGATACTGCACTACTAAGTTTTAAAGTGTTCCTACGCCTATGTATTTGTGATATAAACTTTCTCTATCCGCGGTTTGAATTGTGTTTATGGATTATATAAACGTTGCGAATGGATAAAATACACGTTGTGTATGGATAACATAAACGTTATGGGTTATATCAATGTTCTGAATCGGTGAATCAAACGTTGTTTATTGGCAATAAAAACGTTGCGTATAGTAGACCTCAGCGTTGTATATCAATGATCAAAATAAAGTTTTTGGGTGATATATAGACGTTGTGTATTGTTTATATGAAGGTTCCGTATCTGTGATTTGAAGGGTGAGACATACGTTGTGCACGAGTAATGGTGATACAATGTATAAAAGTTTTTTTGTATGCCATTAAAAACGTCGTGTATCTGTTATTTAAAAAAACATTTCTTCTTTTTCAAATGGGGTTCGTATTCCTCAGGCATTAGTGTAAGTTTCTAAAATCACTATATTTATGAAAACAGCCAAAGTGTTAACAATCCCCTATTGCAATATTGTTATTTGCATATCGATAGAAACTAGCTCTAAACACAACGATATTATCAGTCAATTTGCCATTTGTTTTTTGCAAACATCTGGACAAATTGAACGACTTATTACTAGTGTAAATTTAGAGTATATTCAGCTAAGCTTTTGTACTGTTGCATTTATTAATAAATCATTTTCAAATAAAATATCATTGGCAAGTTTTGTCTCCTTTATTTTAAATTTTCTAAAGACATTGTAGATGAAGCCGATGAAAATGATTATAGAGGTAAGATTATATATGACTGTTCGACATTCGGTATCGACTTAGCTATCAAATATCAAAATTAAATAAAATAATTTTTTACGACGACCGGATTGTTTTCGATCAACTGTCTTTTTGTGTATTGTTTAATAAAATACTGGTCCCTATCCTATACTATTCCTTCAAAAAAAAATTTAAAAATAATTAATGCTGTCGCTAGTCTTTGATGCTCTTCATATGATATATTATCAAGGTGTTATGTATCTTTTCTAAGAAAAGTTCCCCTTAAGTTACCCATACATTCCATAATATGTGTCATGTTAGAATGTGTAACCGCTGTGTTTACAAACAACAGATGCAGGGTGGATAGGGTTAAACCTTTCTATATTCATTAAATGGTATGAAACATTCACCCCAAATGTATTCGAAGAATATTCGACCCGCATACAAGGAAGATCATATCCACGCATGGGAAAGTATGGCATCATTATACGGCGTCATCAAGATCAAGTTTTCTCTGACAGTGGGAGTTGCGTATTACAACTTGGAACTACTTATCAAAAGCTCATATTCATTGACATAGATACGCATGTATATGTACAAAATGTTTTTCGTGTAACAATATAAGCATTATGATTGTATTGTGTGGGCACGAATGTATGCGTTTTAAGTTCATCAATATGAACGTTTGGGTGCATTGATATAATTATATTCTGTGAATCGATATAAACATGTTGTATGCATTTAGAACAACGTTTGTGACACAATATTAACATTGTTTTGGCATCAATATTGAAAATATCTAAAATTATGTGAAAGCATTTATATCAATAGAACCTATGCGCACCAATATGAACGCTCTGTGTGCATCAGTATTTAGAAAGAGTGTATCAAAGATGTCTTTACAATACACTGTTAGCTTTATTATTGATGAATTCCTTATTTTGTTTTAGGTTGTGTCAAGCATGTCCTGCAAGAAATGGAGTGAACTTATAAGAACCATCCAATGACAATAACTTTTCGTGATGGGAAACAAACTCCCTCTCTTCAAGGATAACGACAACAAGGAAGATGGCGATTTGGAGATGGTCTTGATCTTAATAATAGTCTTTCTTGCAACGATTCTGTGTATGGTCGTCTTCCGAGCGTTGTACAAGCGGTTCTGTGGACGTTCTGCTCACACTCCGCCATTAAGGTCTACCACACGAGACAACAGATGTGTTTTCTCTAACGCAGCATTCAATTCTCAACCAACCTTAAGTACGCAGACAACCCGAAGTGCACAATCAGGACCGGGTCTGCCTCCACCCTATAGACAGCACATGTTCATGCCGACAGACCCTGATATACATGCTGTGCATCATGTGGGAAGTACTTTGGAAGTCTCAAGGGCAAGAGGGAGTGACCAGTTGGCAATCGCTAATGAAAATCTAGGTTATGAACGAGATGTAGTGCTCAGAAGGAATAGTCATTCCTCTAACGAGTCCAGTCTTATAGACACCCATCAACATCTGTTTGCCCAGTTTGATCCGAGTGTACGAGAGCTTTTCATTACGACTGAGAGGAGCATGAAGAAAGTTGTCTCAAACAAACTAGTGGTTATGACAGCCCATCTGGTGGACCATCTCGGCTACACGCTGGTACTTGACAACATGGGAATCTCTCTCCACATACCTCAAGGCGCGGTTCAGGAGGGCGAGAAACAGATGGTCACCCTAGTATTGAACTGGGACCTTACGGACAACCCCGATATGGCAGGTAACCAAGCCCTTGTGAGTCCAGTGGTATACTGTGGTCCTCACGGTCTCAGGCTCAGGGAACCCTGCACTCTCACATACAGACACTGTGCATACGATGCAGGAGACATCAAGGTGATGATGAGTGACACTGAGCTGACTGAGGAGAAGAATTGGTCTCCTCTATGCGATGCTCGGGAGGAGATGGGGCAATGTGTGGTCACCCAGGAGGAGTGCAAGATCAGACTCGATCATTTCAGTCTCTTCACAAGTATCCAGGACCGCCCCTCTAGTTCCCCGGGCAAGAAGTGGCTTCAACTTGTGGTCTTCACTTGTCCATTGCAAGCACAGCTCGACCATTTCCAGGTTCGCATTTATTTCCTTAACAAAACTCCGTGTGCACTAGAATGGGCTATCCAAAATGAAGCTGCACTTGGAACAAGAAAATGCTGCCCTGAAAAGATCTTCTTATTCAATGGAACTGGTGAGGATATGATCCTGTCATTAGCGTATTTATCAGAACAGTGGGAAAGCATTGATGGTAACATAGATCTGAGAACACCTTTTCTTAGTATCTGGCATGGACATTGTCCTTATGTAGCTATGTGTTTCAAGCGACAGCGAACAATAGGTAGAAGAGCTGAGGAGATTAACATTCACTTCCTTGCCCAGCAGGATGGCCAAGACAACCAGCAAGAGCGACTCATCATCCACATGACTGAGGACCGGACTGCGAGTCCTCGGGACACGGCCTACTGTTGTAACAACCCACAGCATGGTCCCAGCACCGTTCGAGTCACTGTTCAGGATCAAAGTGGAACTGCAGTTGATGTCGAAATACGTCCAAGTGATGAAAATCGTAATCAGCAACCTGAAGATCCTGTTGACCTTGAAAGCTTTCCTGAAGACCTAAAAAGGACGCTGGTTGACTTTTTAGACCCTCCAACTCCACTTGGCACAAACTGGCGAGATTTGGCCTCAAAACTGGATCTAGACCAGGTAATCCCATTTTTAGAGTTTATCAGCACAAGTCCAACTCTTCTTCTCCTACAGCACATGGAGAAGACGGGGGTGCGTTTGACGAGACTTTGCGAGATTCTTGAGAGTATGGGGAGACATGATGCCAGCCGATCTGTCAAACACTGTCTCGAGTCCAGTGCTACCATATGGCAGCTCGGCTCAGGGGCATATTCATTGGAAGGTACATTTATCAGAGATCTGGAGGAAAATAGGTCGTCAAGGGAAGGACTGTACATGAGCGGAGCAAATATTTTGCCTGATGAAAGGCGTGGCAGAGAGGGAGAGGAAAATCAAGACAGTGTAGAAGAAATTACGTAAATTTTGCAAGAATTTTGTTTCCCATTGAACTTATCTTACATGGATAAGAAACACTTCAAAACCAATGTTCCATTTTAGTTATAAATGTCTGTGGCACATTTGATCAGGTGACATAAAGTTAATCAATAATTCACGGGACCGATTGACTTTAACTTACCTTTTCTTAATTTAACTTACTTTATACCTAAAACGAGTCTAAGGTATAGGATTTGTCTCAGATGTGCTTCTATCTACCACTCAGCGAGATGGTTAACCTGATGTGGTAAGATAAGGGTTTGAACTCTGTCTATGGTAGGTTCTTATAATGCACGGAGGGCGATATTTAGCCTTTAACAGTGTCAGAAGATAGTTCATTGGCTAATAGTAGGGCAATGATATCTAGTCTTTATATCTAAGTCGATATGTATGCTTAAGAACCATATTTTGTTATAGATACTTATATGTATGTGTGTACTAATAAAGAGAAAATGATATTGTGATAGATTACTTGAGTCATCATTTCTTTCACGACTTAATATTATTTACCAGCATTTATGGACGATGGACAAGGTACAGGTGGTACGTGGGGAAATAATAATAGATTCATTCTTAGTAAAGACCACCAAGACGCCTTCTTTTATACCACGACTGACTTTTTATTGTTGAGCACAGATGTCCAATTTCCCCCTCTTCAAAATTTCGTTTGATAGCGCAAAAGGTTGGCTTCGTATCATAAGGTCCGGGGTTCGAATCCCGCCAGAGGCTCCGAAACTTTGCAGATGAGAACTGTTCAACATGCAGTAAGGTTTGGGTCCAATGCTATACTGTATTTCAGCACAGTATCATCCATGCTCGCAGGTTTCACCGCGATGTAGTGTTGCGGGATTGTTAATTTTACTATTAAGAATTAGTGACAATTTTAAAATGTCCAAAAATGATGATTTTACATAGAAAATTATGAACAGTGTAACAAACTTTTGTAGCTGTACTAGCTTTTGAATTAATCAAATTTACGAAAACCGTCTTTGTTTCCATTTAGTATTTTTAATGTATTTAAAGAGCCACTCCGTGAGTTGTTGGAGTCATATATGTCAGACTTAATAATTGGTGTCATTTGATCGCGAAGTATTGACTGTTACCAAAAAGACACATTTTAAAGCTTACTGGTTTTTTACAGTGACGATATGAAGGTAGAACGTCGCAATTATGATCGAAAACCGGACAGTGGCGCGCGTCAAATAGTCAAACGTGATTTTGGAGACTTATCTAAAACAGCCAGGAGGGCAGTTAGGAGTTGATAACGTTTGTTAGGTTACTGTAAAATCATTTATTTTCGAGGGGTGTTATTTTCGCGCAAACATAAAAAATGACTGATTCGCGGGGTTTAATTTTCGCGCATATCGACTAAGCAATAGCAAAAATTTAGTGAGCAAAACTACATGCACCGTGCAGCAAAGATTACACTGAAACTAGTAGTAATTAACAATGAAAATAATAATATCTATTCAAAAAGTCAACGATCAAAATTTTATTCATTGTCATTAAACGTCTGCAAGTTTTGAAGTGGTATAACGATACCTGTCGCCAAGTTTTTCCGGAAGTAAACATTCGGAACGATTTAGTTTGATCTCTAACTCCCAACAATAGTGTTTGAATGATGTGAATCCTCGAGATCTCGTTCAAAGAAATATCATACGGAACCGAAAATATATTTGAACCGAGGGTCCTGTACCGCAATACGCACCAAATCGAAGCTCAGGCGTACTGCAATCAAAACATCGTGATCGATAACTAGTATCCATGTGTATTGGACGTGATATCTACACCTGTGTGCATTTAAAAGGCTGTTTTTAGATTTTCATGGAAAACAGTATTAAATATATATATTTCTTTTGGACATGAAAAGTACAGATGTTTTGATTTTATATCACCACATATGACATTTAGGTGCGTATCAAAGGTAAATAATATGTTATGAAAATCACGGAGTGGCTCTTTAAAGGATATAATTACAGTTTGAAGTATCTAGTGGATGGTATAATCACTGGTGTTTTCGACATGATAAAGCAGCTCTAGAAATTATCAAAATTTTAAACTCGTTGATCTGTTTTGTCTATATTTTACTATTGATATCTTAACAATATTTTGTTCCCCTATTTTATCATTTTTCTTTTAAAATTGCAAATGTCAATGTTAGTTTTTTTGAATGACGAATTAAGATTACCACTAATGACGAATTAAGATTACCTTATTTCTACATGTGTACAATGTCATCACGTTAATATAGAGTTATACTTACCTCCGATTGAGGCAAGAAAGGGCGGGATTTTATTTGACACCCGTAAATCACTCTTGGATCAAAGGCAAACAAAAACAGTTGAAACAAAATATGCATTTGGAAGTTTCTTTTGGGAAAATTATCGGGACTATCATAATGATTAACATTTTCTTAATCTCAACGTTGATCTCCGTTTCCAACTCGTCCTGCTATTAGATGCGAGGAAATATTGCTCATTCAACCATTGCGAGACATCAGTGAGTTCGATTTAACACACAACTTTTCTGAATATAATACGGTGTTTGAATTAGAAAGATACGAGTAGTCTGTCACACATTTCACATGTCACACGGTCGCAGTGTCGACACACGGCAGTTTATTTACACAAGTAAAGCATATACAACCATTTCACATAACCCAACAAGAACAAAACAATTCATCTTACATCATCAGGTATGGAACAGTTTCCCGACACGTAAACCAGAGGTCAAAAACTACATTTAAGAGAAAATTACTCTGGACCGTGTTCTCCCAACGAATTCAACGGCCCCTTACTGGGAAGTTTACAGGATAACCTTTGATGTACTCGTGATTCCCTACATGCACTATGTATTGCTGAAATACTCGCCTGCAAATCGGCATGTTCAATAAGAACTGTATTATCAAGGCTCATCAGCCTGGAGCACACATTTGCAGAATAAATAAGCATAAAAAGGTGCTGTCTGTTCAACACTATCTCGTATTATCAAGGCTCGACAGCCGACTTATCAATGAAAATACGTAATCTTTTCAGCCTCATATTTTGGAATATATACAAAAAACAGCCAATTTGACCGTTTAAATAGAGGTCGACCCAAGATAGGATAGATCCACCGAGAACGATCGCCAAGATCCAGCGAATATCTACATCAGAAACAATATGAAAATAGAAAAACAGATATAGAATACACACAAAATTTATTTATAATCTATTTAAGTATTTAATGTTTATTAAACGTGTCACTGCCGTGGTGATAAACGAGAGAGGTGACCTACCGTCAAGCCCCCTTATTTATACCCTCAATTCGCCAGACATGGTTATCTCCCTTTACCGTTAATACCACTATGGGGAGAGTAGTTTCTCTCTAATTCACAATGCATTCGACCGAGAGAAACATCATATCTTTAAATTATATATTTCACAATTTGTAATTTCAAACCATAAAGCACAATTGTCGAATTTACTAAATGTTAGTAAAGGAGTTTATCTGCTTTGTTGTATGAAACAAAATAACGTAAAAAATCTTCTGATTGATTTATCATCAGTTTAACAATGACAAAACCGATCATTATTTGGAACTAACAATGTAGATATGTCCCTAATATTTTTGTCTCGTATAAAGGTTCCTCTTTGGTTACAGGTTTAACGCTTTTTGTGTGAAACTGATCAAGTTATAAACCTGTTGGTGTAAAGGTTTTCTTGACACTAATTTATTATCTGTTTGGGAGTAGACACCTGTCCCTGATTACAGGTGTAAAGTTCAGGTAGCAGGATACAGGTAGCAACATGATTTTCAGACTTCTCGCTCTAATTGCCCTTACCAACGCCCAGTTTCTACTGCACCATGGTAACTCATATATTCTCGAACATTTTACTCTAGCTCTTTCTTTTTATCGTATAAGTTTAATTTTACTCGTTTCCTATCGGGACTATAATATCATAAGTCCTTGTTATGACTGACATGACAAAATATTTGCTTTTATGTATAGTACAGCTGCATGCCAAAAGTTTGTTCACATACCTGAATATACTAGTGCAAATATCATGTAATTTGAGATGCCTTTGTGGTATCGTAGCGTTGCGAAAAAGAAACGGAGAACATTGAATCTTAAATACACATATGCAAATCCATTCTTCTTTAAGGCAAAGGTTTACCGTACCCCACAATTACCCGTAACAGTTTTGGCAGGTCATTGAAGTGACCAGGGGTCACAATTCCGAAAACACTAATTTTCATTTTTCTCCATAAAATCCTCTATAAGTTATCAACTGCTTTAAAAAGTAGTAACGTTTGTTTATTAGCACAAAGTCAATGTGATTATGTTGGTTTTAATCTCAGAGAGTCGATATGGGACATTTTATTTGACATCTTACGAAATCGAAATTTCGAAATGTGACCCCTCCTGTCGATATCAATATGCCAAAATTCGAAGTTTTGCACGAGTGTCCAGACAATGCCAAAATGAGTTCAAGAATGGCTATTTCACACATAGACAGTGGGTGATCAATTGTCAGTCTTGCTGAAGGTATTCTATTGACGTTGAAACGAAACCAAAATTACATGATATTTGCACTACGATTCAGTGGTAAGTGAACAAACTTTCGGTATGCAGCTGTATATTATTCTTTACGCATAATGCATTTATACATGTGTGACTTGCAGTTGATTTTCCTCAACCTTTCGTGTATGTTTAAACGGTCTTCGTAAACAAAGAGTTATTTTCCTTGATTTAATTCACACACACTTTACACTGTGGATCCGGCCTTTTTTCGCTAATCCCGTAATGATCATATTGCAACTTGTAAGCATAATATCAAATTCTAGTTAAATTATAGAGTGTTTTGTGACAGCACAGAATTTCCTGTCTTACGTCAAATACTTTTTATGTATTCTATAAGCCATTTTAGCCATACCCAAGAAGCTTCTGCAAGGGCGGGAGCACCTTTCGAGTAGAGGAAAAACAACACTACACCCTGATTCACATTCGACTTTTCGGACGAAGGATATCGATTCACACAGTGTCTCATCTTTGGGCATGTCTTGTATCGTTTTGGCTCCGTCTCTGTTCAGGATCCTGCTCTGGTCGGTGCTTCACGGCTAATGACTTCATGAAGCAATGCCAGTGCGACTCGGACTGCGAAACATTCAACATCTGCTGTGGTGACTTCCAGCGATTGTGCAGAGGTAACAGATAGTGACATAGAGTAGCTTTTACACCATTGCATTTGGCTTTGATACGTGCCAAATATCATATTATTAAGTTTAGTTTAATCAGCTTCCATAACTTATTTATGATCCCTGTGTAAATATATAGTCGGAAAATTCCTATATAAGGCTGTATAAGGCTCAGAAACGGAAATTCTTCGTCCGATAGCATGTTCAATATTTGAATTAATAAAAGAAAAGGTTTAAAAAATTACTTTTGACTTCTCTCTACTTTCTGAATATTACCCGGTTCTCGTTAAAAACATCATAACATCGACTTAAATCGTTTTGTTGTCACTATATTAGCTGATTTGTAACGACAACCTATTGATGTCTTTCATTCTAATCGTTATCTTTACTGTAATATTGTACTTCTATTATTCAAAACTTCACCAAAACCTAAAACTTAAAGACATATTTTTGAATGTTCAGTGGTGTTCTTAGACATTTACAACATTACAATTTCTTAACAATTTTTATGCTTTTTAAAATTCATATCTCATGTTGTTCATCATTAGTAATAAGTGTCAAAGCTCAGTGATAGAAAATCAAAATGTTTATTATCTATCGTCTACTCTCTCTCCACAATGGCGACATAATCAATAATAAAAAGTAAATGAAATAACAAGAATAGGACTTCAGATGACATGTCTAACGTTCTATGGTTTGAATCAAGTTTAGATCTTGTGATAATTACTTTTCTTCATTACATTTTTTTACTTTTTTTATTTCAAAGTCACATCAAATATACAGAATTAACAGAAACATTTAAATGTCATTTGCATTTAGATAATAATAGGAATGAAAGTATTCTTCTACTTCTGCCTCTTATAATCAATTTCCATTTCTTCCTCATCATCATTCTCCTGATAATCATCACCAGCATTATCATATTTTCATCTTATCCTCCATTTATTTTCTGAATCCTTGAGTCATCCATCACTCAACATCATTATCATCTCTTCTTTCATCTCAGCGCTGTAGCAACCATTTTTCGCTTGTTCCAAATGAGATAGTGCAATAATCTTGAAAGCGTTGTTAAATGCCAAATCACCTCACCTGTTTCAGCTCACCCTCCACCTTTTCTTCTTGTAATTCGTCCTCATTTTAATATTAACCATCCTCTTCAATGAAAATCAGCAACATTATTGTTAACACTATCATCAGCAGAAGCATCAGTATGTTTCTTGTTCTTTCATTTCAACCTCCACTTTTCCTTTCGGTTACAATGTATCACTGTCATCATCATCATCATCATCATCAGCATCAGCAGCAGCAGCAATTTAACCTCCTCCTCTTCATATCAATCATCCTGGTCATCACCATACTCAGCAACCCTCATCGATGTCTTTCTCTCACCCTCATCCCCTCCAGGTTCTGAGATAGGTCTGGTAGTCACACAAAGCGAACTGGATACTTTTGCACAAAGTCTGTGGGAAAATGACTACAACAGAGTGGATGCCGCGCTCCTCAATCTCGATCTACAGGGACAGACTAATGGAACAATCTATGATGATCTGGCTAGTGGGCCGTAAATTAGTATACCTTTCAAGGCTCAAGGTGTGATAGGTAATCAAATATAATATTGCCCAAAGAATTTTAACAAACTAAAAGATTCTGGTTTGATGATGACATGTTTCAATTGGAAATTATGCTTTTGACCGTGAATGTATGCTGAAGGCAAATTACAGATCCTTGAATCAATCCTAAAGGTTGATGATTCCTACTGACGACCAACTGGCCGCCATCTTGAGTTCTCCCAACATGACCTACTCGTCGTTCATCGAGCTGCTTAACAACACAGAGATCAATATACACCAGAAGGAGTCCCGGCCGATAGACGAGATCCAGGAGGAGAACAACTTCATCGCCAAGGCTTCTCAAACCAGGGTCATGCAGCTCACGTTCCAGTTCCTTAGAGATAATGGTTGGTATATTCAGCAAAACAAACTCATGAAGTTCAAAAGGAATATTGACCTCAGCTGGAAACGTGTTAATTTCGCAAAATTGTGCCTAATATCCAGTAATCCGTGGCAATGATGTGTTCCATTGAAAGTATTTAACTTCAAAATTCATCAATTGTAAATGAAAAAGTTCGAGCAGTATTTAAAAGTGAGAGTAATCAATAAGCTAACAATTATTTTACTCCTGTCTCAAAAGAAAGAAATGTCGTTTATTTAACTGATATAATCTGCCCCGCCTATCATTATCATCTGAATGTGAATGGGCCAATGGTAGACATTGAGTAGTGAAAATGTCTTAAGTAGTTAAAGAGTATTGAACATGCCTAGAGTAGTCGAAGACTAGTGAAAATGCTTGGGTTAGTCGAAGACTAGTAAATATGTCTAGAGTAGTTAGTAGTCTCAATGCCTCGAGTAGTCTAAGACTAATAAAAATACTAAGAGTAGTCGCAGACTATTGAAAATGCCTAAAGTAGTCGAAGAAGGGTCATCGTTTTGATTCATATTATCCGACCCGTGTCTGAAGGATTCATCAAGGGTGATCAACACGCATTCGGGACCGTGATGAACGAGCTTTGGTTCAACTGGTATAATCAGCAGAACGGGTTCGAGTCTGTGATGATTGGGGAGAAGTTGAAGAATATTGGACACCATAATCACCACAACATCACTCACCACATCCGGGGTTTGAACAACTGGGTACAGTTCTACCAAGAAGAGAAGGCTGGGCGACTCGACTACTACGGATATAAAAATGTTTTGCAAGTGCGTTAAAATAACGTACTTTTACGCATGTCTTAGAACTAATTCTGTTGATTGAAAATGATTGTCTTTCAGTCAGTAAATTTTTTGTTTGTTTTCGTAAGATCCCTTTGATCCTGATACCCTTTAATTACAATCATTCTTCAACATGCGTAATATCGTAGTAAACGTCGTTTTGCATATTTCCATTCTGTTCAGGACCCACCTGTGATTACAATCCGGTTCCTGTGGCACCAATCTTATGGTACATCATCCTTCTTCGTGGGCTCGAGTCCTGAGTTCGACATGGCCCTGTATACTGTGTGTGCTTTGGCCCGCTCCAACAAACCCTGTCGCTTCACCATCAACGGACACAAACTGTGGGCAACTGTGAACACAGACACACATCAAAATATCAAACATATTTTGGGTGTCAAACTTCACGCCAATGCTACTGCTTTGGTCTCTGGGAATGAATAAATTGTCTTGAGCGTTTTTGAATTTGTTTTTCAAATTATCTTCGAAATGGCTTATTCATATTCAGTTTTTATGGTCAAATATGACAGTCGAATCTTATTTGGAGTCTGAAGTAGAACGTTAGGAAATTTGGGGGGATAAAAGTTATTTTAGAATTGACAGAACACAAAGAAGTGTCCATAATAAAGGTAGTTAGAAGTCAAAATATATCAAGAGACACTGGTAACTATTTTCTTTTTAAATTACGAAAACCTTACAATAAAGATGTAATTATCAAATCTTGCATAAACAGATCTAGAGTTGGACTCTTGGCTTTCATATTCTTGAATGAAGAATACCAACACATATTATAAACCAATGCTAGAATTGAAAACACCTTTATCCTGCTACCGGTGCGAAGGCACGCGACACACCAATGCCTAATTAAATCAAAACGATAAAAATCACACTACAAAAAAGGGTGCGTCATTTATGAACCTATTATTCTTGCATTTTGTTTTTTTATGGTGTCACAAAAGATATTATACAAACATAAAAAATAAACAAGATCTGATTGTTGATTAACTTGAGTTCGACCATGCTTACGTTATCTACATGTAAGGTAATTGGGCGTATACCAAATAGGTCAGCATGTCAGTGAGGACACACGTACCAGGACGGCTGGGACAGGTGGAATCAGAGATAAAAGACTTAATGGAAATGTACTGACCATAAACTTGTATCTTAAATGCAACGTTTTTGAGACTCTTTAGTGCTTTTAAGATGTCATTGATTGTAAAACTATGGAACTACCACATTCTGTTAAAGTGACACAGACTACACCTGTATGTTGCATAGTTTTTATGCAGTTAAGATAAGAGATTAAATAGCATACGTCGTGAGTTTAGTTCAAATCACCGCGCTTAATATGCATCTGCATCTCCAACATGCCCATGTTATAATATTAACCCGTAATCAACGATAATCGAAAATAGCTGTATAGATAAAGCTCCGTTTGAAAGTATGTAAGTTTAATTCTACAAACCCATATTTGTCTGTATGGCAAATGTTTATTTGTTTTCAAATCATGTTCGAGTCATTGTCACGCGCCATTGTCCGATTTTCGATTATGAAACACAACTTTAACCTGTCTATTTTACTATACTGAACTGAAAAGTAATAGAATGGCAAATTTTAGAAACAACCTCCGATTTTCAATGAAATAACACCAGAAGATTTGAACTTAACTACAGATTTGTGTCCTTTCAATGAACAAGGGTCAATGTTAGACAATAAAGAGCAATGGAGCAGTCGGCAGGTTACCTCAATATAACCTTGTCATTTCAATCTAATAAAGTTGAGTTGATCATAGTTTGTACAAGTGAAGCAAATTTTACTTATTAAAACAACTAATGTATTTAAATATTTATAATGAACCTCGGATCCCTTCTGCCTTATGATTTCTGATAATTGTTATTTCAACAGTAAATTCAAGTTGTTAATTTTGAAAAGAAAAATAGAGAATTCAAAGACTCAACCCTAACAGAGACATTACATTTTGTTACAAGGTTTCTTTTGACGGTTAATATACACTTGTAGTTCACGAATACCTTTATACAATTTCATATTCTTGAGGCAGGGGCTCGATAAACTTTGCTGGACCATTAGAATCAATAGAAAAGATAATGAAAACAGGCATCGTGTTTATATGACATATTCTTAGACCTATAGGTGTGACTTGACATACCTGTGAAGGGTAGATAAGACCTATCTCTCCCGTCATTCAGTACAAGACTGTTCCAGCTGGAGATCGGCGTCATGA
Organism: Phorcus lineatus; assembly: GCA_921293015.1. Taxonomy (NCBI): domain Eukaryota; kingdom Metazoa; phylum Mollusca; class Gastropoda; order Trochida; family Trochidae; genus Phorcus; species Phorcus lineatus. The sequence continues at coordinate 55,225,148 of OV121081.1, forward strand.
ACCTGTATTTCTTGTTTCTCATCTGTCTGGTCGGGGTTCGAGCCCAGTTCTTGTTGCATCACGGTACAGTGAAAGAGACACTTTGTATTTAAGCACATTTTAAGTGACACTGAATACGTTTCAAACAATTCATATATGGCTTAGATACGAGCATAAATACCATATGTACTTAGTTAAGTTCAAATCGCCCTTCTCATATTCAATTTTCATCTCTGAAATTTTGATGATTTCAATGATATGCGAAAAAACTACCACATAATTGTGAGGAGCTGGAAATGCTGCGTCCGAATGATATGTATCTTGCTTTAAAGACCTAAATAACACTATCAACTCATATTTGTATTTGTGTCTGCTGTAGATAAGTTTCCAAAATAACGATTGAGTCAATGGCGCACGCTATTGTCCGGTTTGCATAAACCAAGATGTTAACCTCTTTTTGTCCACCTTACTGAACGTATAAGCATTAGCTTATATATAGGATCCTTACTTTCAGAAACAAACATTACAGCCCTAACACCATTTATAAGTTTGGTATATTTGACTATATTAAAAGACATTGTTCCCCTTTAAGAAATGGATGTTTTAGATTTAGTATTTTAGTATACATCAGTTGACAGTTGCAGAAATATCATCCGAATGCACCCGTCTGTGTGGTATCAATTGTATAGTGCATAGGTTGTCTAAATACACGTAAACAAAGAAGTTAAACGATATGCTGATGCCTGTGGTTATTAAAGATAGGACACCATTGACTAGTATTACGTGACTGATACGCTTCAACAAGTATTGTTTTAAATTGTAGTGAATTGGTACTATTTAATCTGTCACAACTTTTAACAATTTATAGATGGCTATTGTACTGGTATAGCTCACGGAGGTGACATTAAGAAACGTCCATGCATCCATTATCAAAGTTCAATGGTGTACATTTTCTCAACATGATTCATTTCAAAACAGTTAACAGTCCTCTGGGTTGCAAGTATCTGTGTAAACCTTTTGTATTTTACAGACAGTTGCAATAGTCGGTACCAAACTATGTATCTGTGTAAACCTACATGTATTTTACAGACAGTTGCAATAGTCGGTATCAAACTATGTATCTGTGTAAACCTACATGTATTTTACAGACAGTTGCAATAGTCGGTACCAAACTATGTATCTGTGTAAACCTACATGTATTTTACAGACAGTTGCAATAGTCGGTACGAAACAATGAATCTGTGTAATTCTTTTGTATTTTACAGACAGCTGCAATAGTCGGTACCAAACAATGTATCTATGTAAAATTTCAAGTATTTTACACACAGCTTAAATAGTCTGTACCATACGATGTATCTGTACATACATGTATATTCGTTTAGTTTACATACAGCTGCAATGGCCGGTACTGCCCTATATATCAGTGTAAACCTTTATCGAATGGAATTTTACAGACAGCTGAAAGCCACCACCACGCTATATATAATAACAGTCGGTTCCTTTTTATGTATCTGTGTAAACCTTCATGTATTACATACAGCTGCAAAAGCAAATAACACGCTAATGTATATATCAGTGAAAACATTCATGTATTTTTACATACAGTTACAAAATCCAGTAGCACGGTAATATATGTTATGTATAATATGTAAAACTGTCATGTACTTTACAGACAGCTGCATTAGCCGGTAGCATACTATATATTTGTATAGACTTATTTGTATATATTTACAGACAGCTGCAAGGGACGATGTTTTACGAAGAACGACTATGCTCATAAGTGCCAATGCGATTACGACTGTGAGGCTGTAGGTAACTGCTGTGGAGACTTCTGGGTAGATTGTAGAGGTACTTGTCATCTATAAATGTTTAACACTTTATCAAGTATTTTAAAGACAGGAAAAGAGAGAAAGAATAGAGTTTGATATCAAAGATTACCTTAATGTACAAAGAAACTACACATACATGAACAAGCAGTCAAAGTTTTAATTGGAGTTTATAAATATATGAAATATTTGGGTGATATGTCTTCAAATACATTTTTCAAAATTTTCGATACCAAAATTAGCCCAATTCTTCTTTATGAATCTGAAATATGGGGATTAAGACAATATGAATGTATAGAACGAGTTCATCTATATGCATGCAAAAGATTTCTTGGGGTAAAACAGAGTACTTGTAGTACTATGATTTATGGAGAATTAGGTAGATATCCCTTATTTATATATTCCTCTATTAGAGCCATAAAATACTGGTTAAAATTACAGAAAATGCCATGTCATAGATTCCCAAAAATGTGTTATGAAATGATGAAAGTGTACGACGAAAATGGGAAACGAAATTGGGTGACGGACATAAAAGAATTGCTGAACAAAACTGGATATGGTTATATATGGAACGATGATAATATTCAATTCCCTACCCAATTTATTTCATCATTTACCCAAAGATTGAAAGATGTGTATTTACAATCATGGTCCGAATCATTGCATCTGTCAACTAAATGTTTATTTTACAACCAATGGAAATCTGATATATGTTTTGAAAACTACTTATCAAAAGTTAATGTAAAAAAATTTCGAGTACCCCTAACCCGATTTCGTTGCTCATCCCATGAATTATACATTGAAACTGGTAGATATTCAGGTGTGCCAAGAGAAAATAGAATATGTCAACTTTGTAACAGAAATAATATAGAAAATGAATTACATTTCCTACTTATATGCCCTGTCTATACGGATCTACGAAAAAAGTATCTCAAACCGTATTATTATAGAAATCCTAGTGAACGAAATTTAATTTCATTGTTAACAGCTAATAACACATTATTATTACAGAATTTGGCGATGTACATATATTTTGCAATGGCGTTAAGAAGAAAGATTGTATTAGAAAATAACGGATAAGTGACTTTATACTCATTATACATGTAATGTACTACAGGCCTGTGGCATCTTCAGTACTGAATAAAGATTGATTGATACATGAACAAAAAATCCATCGAAGATATTGCAAGTTTTTTCACATAATTTGAATAAAAAACTACACAAAACTTATATTCCTCCGCAGGTTCAGAGACAGGCCTTGTGGTCACACAGAAGGAGCTAAACACCTTCGTTCAGTCAATCTGGGACAATGACGTCAACAGGATAGACAACGCCCTCTACACGCTCAACTACCAAGGACAGACAACTGCTAAAGACACAGTCGACCAAGCATCCGCTAAGTTGGTAGCATATGTCCACGGTTCTTCCTTTGTTGGAAAAATTGTGACACAACGTTTACATACATTTCTACTACTCATAAATCTTCACCGATAATTTTGTTGATAGACATAGGTCTATTACACAAACAAACCCTCTCCGTCTATAGATTCTCGTGTATAGAAGTTTTCAACAATATTCTCTTTTAAACAATATATACAGGTAAGAACGGAACCTTTTATGTGTTGAACGCGTTTTGAATGGAATATCTTTATTGCACTATGGACTCAACCTGTTTGACCGTCTGAGTCCCTTGTAAATACGAGAACTTTAGATCCTGTTTTTTAATCGATTTCACGATTCAATTCACAATACGGGGAAATCTGATCGGGTGTTAGCACTCTCGACCTTCCTTCTGGAACAGGTTTACCCGTTTAGACAAAATGTCAGAGGTTGTTCTGTCTATTATTTCTAAGCTTTATTCATTAAGTATTTATTTGCAATTCAATTCTCTATCCAGACTGATAACACCAGCAGACGACCAACTGGACGCTATACTGGCCAGCCGCAATTCGACGTTCAAAACCTTCATCAATCTCCTGGACAACTATGACGCCAATGTGCAGCACCAGGAACACAGACCTCAGCACGAGATCCAGGAGGAGAGCCATTTCCTGAGCCAGGTCCTGCAGACACAGGTTATGCAGCTCACCTTCAACTTCCTCGTGGATAATGGTGAGGATAGTTCACTGTACAGATATATCGGATATCTGTGTTTCCTTGAGAAATACCATGTTTTCCTCATCATGTGAGTCAGAAATGAAGTTATAATGTCAATATATGTTCAATATGTACTTTTCTATTTCACAAGATGAGCCAGAATGTATTTGCCATGGGAAAACAAATATTATATTTATCATATGATTTTATCTTATCATTTTCCCCCAAACAACCGGTACCAGAATTCTAAGTGACGTCATAGTATTGTTTTGATGACGTCACTCTAGTGTCACTCAATTGAGTGACGACAAGTGTATCGCAACTGAAGTCACAAAGAGGGTTTAACACATAGAACAGGGTATCGCACCCTCAATCATATGATAAAAAAAAGCATAACACAATACTATCAATGTTTCACGCCTCTGCCTACTGCACTTAAACTTGATATCATCAGAAATACTCTGGGGGTTGCCAAAAATCGCTGATAAAGGCGCCGCACTCAAATAACGAATGTTGGATCCTTGAAGCTGATTTGGAAAACTGGAAACTGGCGCAAGTTTTGCCTTGCAGGGAAAGTTGCATCGTGGATAGTTGTGGGTGTATTGATGACATCAGGACTCGTAAAATACTCTGGGCCTTCTTTCACAGAGCAATCTTGCACTAAGGTTAAACTTAGTAACTTACGATCACCTAAGGGATATGTGAAAGGGGGCCCAAGACTCTATTGAAAGACAAAGTGTGATACCGGCGTTATTTACTTTATGAAACCAACCTTGTTTCTGCAGGCTTCATCAGGAAGGACATGCACGCTTTCAGAACTGTTCTTAATGAGATATGGTTTGAACTTTACCCAAAAGTTCATTCCAACATTGTGAGTGACAGTGGATTTGAACACATCATGGTCGGTGAAAAACCGAAACACGGGCATAACAAGACGGCAACAATCAGTGGACTCAACAACTGGGTACAGTTTTACCAAGAGGAGAAGGCGGGACATCTTGACTACAACGGCTACATCAGACACACCGACGTATGTCTATACTGTTCTTATCTGTCGTGTCATTACGTACCAATTATTTTTTGTGTGACAACTGCAACATTTATATCTTGTATATTTCAAACACTCACCCTCAAAAATGGGTATCCCCCTTTTACTTCAATAGGTCAATCCCCTCCCAATCCCCACCCTTAAAAATTCCTGGAATCGCCAATATCTATGTAACGTGAGCGAATCATGTTGTCAGTTTAAAAGTCTGCTTACACCAGAAAAATATTTGTTTGAGATAGTAGATTTCAATGATATAATCAAGTGACCAATGAGACCAATTGATAATGACGTAGGACCGCATGATATCATTATGTAACAAGTCTCTTTATCAGATTTGAGCATCCTTTAGAGGCACACCTAGATTAAACCTACGTATTTAACGCAATCAATTTAGACTTAAAGTTACTTTTACTGATTTGGCATTGACTTACATTTAATTAATCCGAAATACAAAACTGTCTACCACCAATTTCTGTTTCAAACTTCCAGGGCCGATAACTCAAATTAACTACATTACTTCTATCATTGCAGGACCCTATCATAGTTGACGCCCGCTTTACCTGGAAGAACGCCATGGACCACAGTGCATCCTTCTTCATGGGTACCAGTCCTGAGTTCGACATGTCCCTCTTCACCGTGTGTGCCCTTGCTTTCCCGAACAAACAGTGTTCTTTCACCATTAACGGACAGCATATCAACATTGACTCTACCATCAAACACCATCAGCAGGTCAAACAGCTCGGGTCGATCAAGATCCGTGCACACGTGCCCACAGGTCCCACCCCAACCAACTCCTCATAGACGCGAAGCTGAATAAAGTACCTGGACAATGAATCGATGCTTGTGTTTTTCTTATAACATCATTACCATTGGGGAATAAATTGTGGCTTTGTCGTGTCCTTTGGCAAGGCACTTCATCGAATTTTCGAACAGCCTAAACAGCTGGTTTAAGGAATGCCTGAAATCAAGACTCAAACCAGTCGCGCTTATAACTGTTCTGAAATAAGAATTCCTTATGCGAGTTGCTAGCACGCCTTGAGTGTGGAACGTCCGGCGAAATTTAAATGCGTAATGATATTTGCTTTAACATGGCTTTAAAAATTATATAGATATAGAGTAAGCTATTCCGATCGTAATGAGATGACTCGAGGGCATTTCTTGAAAGAAATTTTAATCTCGAAAGGTCATCTTTATATCACCCGTTTCCAGGCAGAATGTTACAGAAATATGAACACTGAAAGTGTTTGAACAAATTTATTAAACCTCATGAAGATAACTTACCAAGCTTTGGTGTCGGTAGCTATTCCAACAGTCACAAAGGCACAACGAACATTGACTATCAGCAGAAAAAAACTTTGCATATCGTCAGAAGAATCATATAAATGATCAGATATTATGTATGAGTTAAATGCTAAGGAGATAATATCTCGTATAAAGGATAACTTTGACGTTGGTGTCCATGCAATCAACATTTTGATCATATAAGTTAGCTGTCCTAAGGAAGGTATTTTATAAGGCTCATATCAATAGTTAAAAAGTTGCGAAAAGATCATCATGTGAGTCAACGAATGTTAAAATACTTGATATATCTCGTTTAATCCAAAATCATTCTTCCTTGCTTTTAAATGGAAAATACATACCTCTTAACACCGCAAGTTGATGACATATGTTTAATACGTCATATTTGTTGTCAAAGCATTGCGAGTCATTATTTGATGATGTAATACAGCTTGTCGTCATATTGTTCACGATGGAATGCAGTTTAATGTAAAATCTGATAATATAAGCTTGATCACATAAAGCAATGGAACATAGTTGAAGATGATGATTGAGTTTGTCATTGATCATAGGTTCTTCAAACAATTGACGTATGTATCATAAATATACTTGAATGAAGAACTATTTCATGTGCTTCAGATTTGTGTAGCCTGTGGTAAAAATTTTCGAGCTATAAAACCTTACTACGCCTGAATTCTCAAATCCTATAACAAATGATACATTAGTGGTCAACACCCCCCCCCCCCCCCCCCCCCCCCAAAAAAAACGATAGGAACGGCGACGCCGACGTCAACGTTGACGGGAAGCTCTACCAAAACATGTATCTCAATGGAGACATAATTCTTTAGCCATTTATCAAGGACCTAACTACGGCAAACGTAATTTCAATAAACCTCCAACTGTTATCAAATTAAACTAAGTATGTCATGAGTCAAGCAGTACTCAGATCCTTATACAAACCTTTACATGTAAATAAGATGGAGATCTAATGATTATGTCCAGAAATCTTACGATCGAGAGCCTAAACAGATCTCCAAAATGGATTAGGTAACAAAAGCCTTTGATTCTTATCTGAAGTATGAGCATATGTAGAATCTATGTCCTTGACTCAAAATGGTCCTATTCATGAATACTAAATAGAGCAAAAGCACTGAACATATGGAAACTTTCTCATCAGGTGTGTGTCACGTGACAACATCAGACTCTCAGCGACCCATCGGTGTATCTCCAGACCTGTTCCTGACACTATCCGAGACAACGAGAGACATGAGATTGCTACTGATTGCTTCCTTTCTTCTTGTGGGGGTCCAGACTCAGCTTCTTCTGCATCATGGTATTCTCAGAGTTTGTTAACCTAGTTGTTCGTCCTTGTTCGTTCTGTTCGTGAGCGAGCAGTTTCAATAGCTATACCAGGAAAGGATTTTCTTAAGATCTTTTCCATAATAGTTCTTTTGCTGTAGGCACTTAATATAGTACTTCATGAATATCATGTATAATTTACGCCATGCTTTTTTTTAAAAATAGAACTATTGCATTTTTGTAACCTTTTATTTGTTGAGATTCAACTAACAATTATGTAATGCTTGTTTTGGTTCATACCCCTTGGAATCGTGAAATTGACTTTTTGAAAGGATGCGGTTTCGATTTCTGCAAGCTCTTGGGGTAAATTCTGTTGGATTAAGGTTCAATCATTTGATATCACATGCCATTACGTCACTTGAAATGCTTGTTTACAGATACTTGATTCACACATAGCTTTATGAAATTATATTGAACTTCCCATCTTGTCCCAGGTACATGTACAGGCCGATGTTTCCTAGCCAATGATTACTCCCAGGCCTGTCAGTGCGACTACGACTGTGAAACGTACGGTAACTGCTGTCAGGACTTCTGGCTTAAGTGTAGAGGTAAGAACTATACTCTTAAGAAGGATAGAAGTAGTCTTACCAGGCGGATCATTAGGGACGTTCAGTGGCTTGAGACCCGTCAGTTCAGGAGTGTGATCCCAATTGCGACCCCCCCCTTTTCTTTTCAACGTATAAATCTTGCTTTTTTATTTTCTCATTAGAAATGATTTACATAAAAGTTTATGTTTGAGTTAGTGATCGAGATATTAATCTGCACAATTATCCGTTTCGTATCATATATAAAAATCTATTTCTATTGTGATCGTTCAATCGATTTGGTATTCTGATAATTTCTATAATTCTTTTTCAAATATATTGCAAATCTAGTCAACTCCATATGATATTTCAAATAATATTATTTTACATTTTAAGGAAATGAGTACGGATTGGTAGTGACGAAGCAAGAGATGAACGGGTTTGCCCAGAGTCTGTGGGATAACGACGTGAACAGAATGGACAGCAAACTCTACACTCTCAACACTCAGACAGTGATTACCAAAGCAGACGGCGACAAGGCATCTGAAAAGTAAGATATGTAAATGCTTACCTATATTTATCATTTGTGTTTTTATGTGCATCTAAAACCATTCCTTCATCTTTAAAAATAATCTAAAATGATGATTTTGATCTTACATGCCATCAATATCATCGAAATGCTTCCTACACTGTTTACATCTATGAGAAGACATTTAAGAATTATTAATCGTTTTGATCACAAGGTTTTCAGAAGTATGATCTAGATTGTCCCTTTCAGAAATAGTATTTGAAATGATTGATTTTACGCCAATACAGCTGTCATCTTACAGACTCAGCACAGGGCTCAGTGACCATTTGTACCAATACAATGGACATTCACTATTCGATTTTAGTTCATTCACATGATAAGAATTGCACAAAAGGGATATATTTTCATTGAAAATGTGATGAAACGCTGATGGCAGCGTATTTTGCGTTTTGTTATTTTATTTAATCTTACTTTACGTTATTTTGTGTTATGTAATGAATGTTAGGGGAATCAATATTGCGTTTGGTTCTTAAAGTATAAAGTTTCCGTCACTGTATGACTCGGTACAATGTTATGAAGTTATTCATTGTAGCTTTGTCAAAATGTTGTTAGTTCCAGTGATCGCTCGTGGGATGTGATGCCAGCTACCTCCATGCTATAACAGAAAAGGGCGGTGGTATAAACCAACCTACTATAAGTCATGTTCCTAGACGTAATGGTTCATTCTAGTATAGGGTAGGAGATATTATGCCAATCTTCATATATGACATTTCTATTCGGTAAGGTTGATAGTACCAGATGGGGACGGTGGTCTGGAAGCCAAGTTAGCTGACACCGACACAACCTACCCTGCCTTCTTGCGCCTCCTGAATAACTACAACGCGGACCGCTTTAAGACGGAGGTCCACCCTGACCGGGAGATCAAAGAAGAGGTCGCCTTCTGGAATGCTATTTCCAAGACAAAAGTAGTCAATCTGGCTTTCCACTTCCTCGTCAATCAAGGTCAAATCTTTTTAAGTGTCATGATATATATTGCTGCGCCTTTACTAATGAACCACCGGCCAACGTTAGCCTGATTTGTTTGCGCAACAGTGAAAGAAATAACCAGTTTCACTTTTTCGGCAATAATCACTTAAAACTGGTTATTTGTGTCTCCGTTGCACATCCAAATTGCGCTAAAGTTCTATTTTGAATGAATATGCAACATCCTCCATAACAACACTGTTGCTGACGTTGATACATGAAACTAATTAACTGTTATTGATAACGGATTGTAACGGAGTGATCATTGTTTTCATTTTCCATAATAACATTTATTGAAACTTAATTGTAGATTCAACAATAAAATATAACAGGGCGTAGGTCTTGAATAATGACAAATAGTAAAGAATTGAATGGAGAGCTCACATTTATTGATTACAAATGTTCATTTGGTGTTCAGGTATTCTATCGAAGAATATAATGCCAACGATGAAGATACCATCAACACCAAACCATTCGATTGACATGCGATACATCGTACGTTCATAACGAATTAAAACACATTCCCTTGATACAAATATAAGAACCATTCGACAGGTAGAAAATATGTTTACAGGCTATCTTAAGGGAGACATGCATGCCTTCCACACTCTCCTGAACGAACTGTGGTTCGAGTTGTACCCGCACAATAACCGCTCCCACGTCAAGACCGACAGTGGGTTCGAACACGTGATAGCAGGCGAGACAGTGCAAAGCCACCACCCTAACACCACCGGGCTAGCAACAGGCTTTAACAACTGGGTTCGATTCTACGAGGAAGAGAAGCGTGGTGCTCTCGACTATATGGGTAACATCAGAAGTAGCAAGGTACTCGTCATTCTCTCCTATATTTCTCACCAATCAAATGTAGTTTGATATCTCTGACTTGTCACGTTAAACATGTTTGCAACGCACATGTGATGGAACTCTAGCCTTAGTCTTTATAGTCTCTAACGGTTACGGGAACATATCGTATGCTCTTTTTGAAAGAACATGAATTTACAACTAACTTTGATTGATTCAGGATTCTTAAGAGAAGTATAAAGCGCCTTATTGCAATGTACATGTAGGTCACATGTGATTTAATTAGTAAACCTCTTTTGTTCACGTGTTTTGGTTAAAAAAAGGATCTAATGTTATGATGATCAGCATTAAAAAGAAAAAAATTTCAGGGTCAATCCAGAAAAAAACATTATTAAGGACAGGTTCAAAAAAAAGAATATTCATCAATTGTATTAAATATATATAAAATAAGAATTTATATCAAATATTTGAAATATTTGCTTTTTCAATTTGTCATTCCATTGTTATATTTCAAAAACAAAGTAACAAATGTATAATCAATGGGAAGTCTACGAAAACCAATAGGGGAAACGTAAAGGCACTTTCATAATTTCTATTCTTCATTACTTTTCATGATACGATCATTAACCAAACTTTCTGGTCTTCAGAATCCGGACATGGTTGATGCTCGATTCACTTGGCACTCCGCAACATCCAAAGGTTCCTCTTTCTTCGTCGGCACCAGTCCTGAGTTCGACATGAGCCTCTACACAGTGTGTGCTGTGGTCTTCCCAAACAAACCCTGCTCATTCGCCATCAACGGTCAACATATCACCATCCACACCTCATCAACCAGACATCACTACCTTAGACAGATCACATCTGCACATCTAGTTGTTCCCTATAACGCAGCAATCGTTGGTTGAATAAATCTTTATAATTTTTCATTGTGTTTTATTCATTTACATTGTTTTCATTTTATGATATATCGACACGGCGTATTTCATATTACAAAGAACAACTTGGTAGAGAAATGTTATGTTTTCATAAATTTTGTACCGGTATTTTGTAGGATTCAAAATATTTACATAACGAAGAAAAACCCAGGTCCTAGTGGCTTCTTTGTATTGTTTAAAGCACAGAATGATGAACATAGACTACATTCGCGAAAATAGGCCCCGAAACATTGGCAGTAAAATATTCATTAGAACCATTACTGCAATAGTTCATGGACATCGGGATGGACAGTTCTGGATAGACGTGGTATTTTTACTCATAACTATACTTAACGGTTTTCATCGACTATCAACGACTGGGGTATAAAATTCATATTTTCATGAGTTTTTCAGCCACGTGTGTAAATACATATTTTTCAACTTCACGAGACGAGCTATATAACATAACAACAAATGTACTTTTCGTACAATTTACAAAACCAATACAACGGATGTAATATTTTAGAAATGCCAGAGACCCAAAGTTCAAATGAAATTACGTCAAATTGCTACAGACCAACGTTCTTTTTCTATGTATTTAACTATGTATCAACTTAGTCTATTATTTCATGTTAATCTGAAATTGGTAAGTGCAAATTTGGAACACAGAATGCAATGCCAAGTAATTAAGTATGTCTGGGGCGGGGAGCACACTTGCAAGAAATTCCATTTTGAATCTCGATAGCTCGTTAACGCTTAACTAATGCAGTATTTTAAATGGCCGCTGCATGAGTCTGTATGACAGTCCCGATTTAATACTTTTTTCTAACATTATTTTCAAAACCATTTTGAGTTCATCAACTTCAAAATTGAAAAACCGACAGACGTTATGATATAAATTGTGTGATGGGTTCATTGCCTTAAATAGCCACTCCGTGATTTTCATTACATATTATTTATCTTTGATACGAACCTAAATGTCACATGTGGTGATACAAAATCAAAACACCTTAACTTTTCATGTCCAAAAGACATATATATGTGACAAATACCGTTTTTTTTATCAAATGCACAGAGGTAGATATCACGTCTAATATACATGGAAACTAGTTATATAACCTAACAAACACTATCAACTCCTAACTGCTCTCCTGCCTATTTTAGATAAGTCTCCAAAATAACGTTTGACTATTTGACGCGCGCCACTGTCCAGTTTTTTTATCATAATTGCGACCTTCTACCTTCATATTGTCACTGTACAAAACAAATTACCTTTAAAATGTTTCTTTTTGGTAACAGTCGATACTTCGCGATCAAATAACACCATTGATTAAGTTTAGCATATATGACTCCAACAACTCACGGAGTGGCTCTTTAAAATCTAAGAAAAATGGAATCAGTCTCAACTTCAGAACTCGATGAAAAAATGAGTGCCCAAAAGGTTGACAATAAATATAATGAATAAAAAATGAAAGGTTTCCAGATTAAGGCTATTTGATAAAGAATTGCATTGTATGAAGAACGTTGTTATTTATATTTATAATTTTGCTTAATTATGTATTTCCTTTTAATGAATCTTAAATTTTAGAATTTAAATTTCCCAAAAGGTCTCAAATCGGAACGATACTTTAGATAGCTTAATCTGTTAACTATAAATCGTGAAACATGTATACATAAATAGACAGATGTGACCAATTACTTGCACCATATGTTAAAAATAGCTCGAATTCTCGAAAAGATTCCTTTCGGCAGTCTTATCATATGACACTAGTGCGATGGTCTGCTGATTACAAGTAGGCCATTGACCATATCTTTCCAAGGCATAATTGCTTAAGTTTCTCAATTTAAGATAAATAGCTTTAATCTAAAAATAAATATAACTGGAAAAGTTTCGAATATGAAAAAGCATGCATTAAACGTTTTAAAATTGAAGAAGATAGTCGAGAGCACTTGAGTGAGGAATATTGTCGGGCATTTGGTCGGTGCGTGTTGGTGATTTCCTTATCTACAATGTCAGCTTGACAGTTGGTCTCGAACGCAGGTTGGCTTTCTGCTGTAAGTGTGGTTTAATCTTCGTGAGACACCGAGAGACATGAGACTGCTGTTGATTGCTTCTGTTCTTCTGTTGGGAGTCCGGGCTCAGCTTCTCTTACAGCATGGTAACATCAGATGTTGCTTTCTTTCTCAGAAATTTTACGACGTAAATTACGTGCAGTAGTGCCTTAGTGGTCTTAAAATTGTCTGAATTTTGCATCCAGTGTATCTTTAACATCCAATTTCTTATGCTTGTATTATGGGCCAGTGGCGTTTTACTGAATAAAATGTCTCTCCGTCTGATAAAAGATTCGAAATATTTGTTTCAATTAAGTGATAAAATGTAAAGTAAAATGGCCCTCATACGCACCTCGGGATGTATATATTACCTATTTTTTTTAACCAGATTATGTTTTACCGGGTATGAGGTATAAATTGAATAACGAATACTACATCGTCAAAGAGTCAGGAGGACGTTCTTTAAAGGTAAACAAAGGAATCTCAAGGAACGAAAATAAAAGTTAGTTATTGGAAGGCAATCAACAGAAGTTCTTCTGAAACGAACGCAACATATTCCATCAAGCTACGTAATCGCTTCCTTAAATGATTAAAAGGTGTTCACGCTAACCACTTTTTGCTTCATACTTGATAATTTCTTCCAAGACTATGGATAATTCGAGTAATGTTGTATTTAACCCTTGAAAATAATGCATTTTACATAAACATTATATTTATTGGGGAATAATTGAAGAATCTTTTTTTTTTTTAAACTGCTAATGTCCATTATTAACAATCACGATAATAGCTTAGATCAGCATACGCGTCTGTTACCAACATGTCCTCTCCGTTCCATGAGAAGGCAGTTGGAGTATTCCTTGAAATATAACCTGAATTCATGTTTTTCATAGGTCGAATAACGTAATCATATAGAGGTTTGGGACATACCGACCGTCTTCAGGTTTCTGTACAGCCGACAAAACGATCTGATCTTTGGCTCTTAATTTTATCTCAATATTGAATTTCGGCTTTTTGCATTATGTTACAAAATTCTTATCTTCAGTTTCAGACTTGTGTGACCTTTATGTTTGCACTTTTCTCTTTTTGGATGTGTGGTATGAACAAACACTATGGTTTCGCATTGTCTTGAGCTTTGCATACGACAATACATCAAATACATACTGTGAAATTACCGGGTCTCTGGTACAAGCATCTTTAGATGAAAAATAACATTATAGATGGGTAGGGTCTGTTCAGCTTACATTTCTTTCAGGGTCCTGCACTAACCGATGTTTCCTGCAAAACAACTATGCAGTAGGCTGCCAATGTGACTATGACTGCGAGACGTACGGAAACTGTTGTAGCGACTTCTGGCTGAAATGCAGAGGTGGGTGCTTTATACGAGCCAGTAATCATCATATTGAATTTAATATCACTATGTGAAAATATGTGTCACAATTGTATATTTTGAATCAAACTTTGCAAAAAAATACTGTTACGGTTCGAGTCCCTTACGAACTTAGAACTCTGACCCTCAAAACCTGGCAATAATCACCAGTGACCAGCACCTTGACGATAATTGAAATTGGGAGTGGTTAAGGAAATATCAATGCTGTTGTATTTATACTGCACCTATGATTAAGTATACATTGTGATCCGTTGCAAAGGAAACGAATACGGGCTGGTGGTGACAAAGCAAGAGCTCAACAAGTTCGCCCAGAGTCTGTGGGATAACGACGTGAACAGAATCGACAGCAAACTATTCACTCTCAACACTCAGGCCGCAGTGACCTCTTCAGATGGGGATATGGCCACAGAGAGGTAAGACAGTAACAATTTCTTTATGATTTAAGCTGTTTAGATCAAGATTCAGAATGCCTATTTTGCATTTATCTAGATTTAAACCTCTATGGTGACGTCATTTATAAAAAGACAGATGAAAGAATCATTTGAATTCAATTTCTATTATAAAAATTCAACCCAAATTTTATAACGTTCTTGTTCAAGAGCGCTTGAATATGTATATGATAATATTTCAATGTCGACAGTGTTACTGTCAATGTCGTTACCGTTTAATTGTTCGGTGTCTACGACAACATTTTAGATTCAGAAAATTATTATAATCATATCAATTCAAAACACATCTTGTGGTATCATAATCATCATGATAATAATTCAAAACATATGTAACATTTTCACCCCAAGTGGCAAATACATGATAAGTATAAATTTTAATGATCATCGAAAGTCATTCCCAGGTATGTTTGCAGAGGCCCATCCCACCTCCCATTAACACGAATACAATCCATAAAACTTATCAAACACTAACAACTCAAGTTTATATTCTGTGAGCCTCATTTAGGTTATCAAAGTCGCGAATTTATACTCATAAATCGCAGTTCTACTGAAATTGCTAGCATAAAAATCATACTTCACAGTAACAATCAGTATTCCTCGATAAAATAATAACGTTAATAACGTCAGTGATATGTGACTCCAAAACTCACAGTGTGTCTCTTTAAACATTATCTTATTTCCTCATATCTTGTTTGCAGACTGATAGTGCCCAAAGATAACGCCACCTTTGAGGCCATCCTGGCTGACCACAACACCACCTACCCCTTCTTCATCCGCCTCCTCAACAACTACGCGCCGGACAAGAGTCATGGAGAGTCACATCCTGCCCACGAGATCGCCGAGGAGGTCGCCTTCTGGAACGCAATGGCCAAGACCCAAGTGTTGCATCTGACCTTCAACTTCCTTAGGGATCAAGGTCAGTGTACTCCCGGTTTCAGGATCACAGACCATTTTCTACTTGATGAAAGAAGGTAACACTCGAGATATATATCTATCATAGTAACCAATGTCATAGGTAGGCTACGAAAACCTTAACCTGATTACTTGCAAAGTGAGTTTTGCAATATTTGATGTTTGATCTTTCACACAGAGCATTTGAGCGGTTCTGATCATTTTCGAGACCTTCCCTTTGCACTAGGCTAGAAAACAGAAGTCAGCCTGGGATGTATAACGTTATTTGGTTTGATAAAGTAAGAAGGCTTTGATGTTGCAGCTATGTGATTGCTAAAGAATCGCGTCTTATGGGCTACTTTTAACAGTGGTCGTGATACAAGCATTTAGTGTTCTTTGGGAGAGAATGATATGACGCTTTCTTCGTACTTTATTGTGGTTTACATTGGGATGCAGTGTCAATAGAGACTTCATGTTTTGGAATTAGTGAATGCATCAGTCACCTTCAACAAATATTAATAAATAAGAGTTAAAACAATCGTGTTACTGATGCTGCCTACTTGATCTGTATTTTTGTCCATGCTGGGTTTGGTTTTCTTTTGCAGGATATGTGAAAGGCGACGTTCGCGCATTTCACGCTTTCTTCAATGAGCTATGGTTTGAGATGTATCCGCACAGCAAACACTCCACGACAAAGACTGACAGTGGATTCGAACACGTGATTGCTGGTGAGATAGTCCATTCGAAACATCCCAACACGACTGGAGTAGTGACGGGTCTTCACAACTGGGTTCGATTCTACGAAGAGGAAAAGGCTGGACGGCTGGACTACATGGGGAACATCAGATACAGCAAGGTGGGCCAGGATCATGTCGGAAACATTCCCATAGATTTTGGAGGTTATAGAAAAGATAAGATGAACCTTGAAATTAAGTCAGATAGATTCCTTTAAAGAAAAAAACAGAGAAACTAAGATTGCAGAATTACGTAACTGTGTCCGGAGAATGTCAAAATATTAGTCTCAGCCTTTAAACTGACAGAAACGGTAAAGTGAACTTCAATGGCGAAACGGAAATGATGAAATTGAATGACAAAAGAAAAATAAAGAAGCAAACCCTTAGAAGCTGATTGAAGTTCAGAATTACGTATCATGTTCTAAACCGGTCAGGTAGGATTGTTGGATATGTAAAAAAAGTTATTTCGATGTTTCGATTATAAGTTAACGGAATGTGAGACACATCTAGGAATGGTTACGGGAAAATCAATGGACGTTTGGCAGTACCTGAACATAAGAGTGGTAGTTTTGTTGAATATCAGAAAGAGGTTTAGCGAATTCAAGAAATCGGACGGTATTATTCGTGAAAGACTATACTTATAACTCTGATAAAGTTGAGTTGGTTAAATTAAAATCAGAAAAATAAACGTCTGTTAACTGAATATTAGAAACTGTAGATATCAATAACGGTTTGAGGTTTTAGCAATCATCAGATTGGTTTGGAAAATAACACTGATATTGAGATAGATGATAAGTTTTGTACTCTAACAAAGTAATTGGGTAGTTATTGAGATTTTTATACTGAATGGTTACAATGAAAGTATTCCATGCAAAAACTCCACAGGACCCTGATATGGTGGATGCTCGGTTCACATGGCACTCCGCCACATCGAAAGGGGCATCTTTCTTCGTGGGAACCAGTCCTGAGTTTGACATGTGTCTCATCACTGTGTGTGCTATCGTCCACCCCAACAACCCTTGCTTAGTCTCCATCAACGGTCAACACATCAGCATCCATTCTTCATCCACAAAACATCAATACCTTCAACAGCTGACTTCAGCGACAGTCTATGTCCCAAAACCCGCGCCCATCGTTGGTTGAACTCAGCTGTGATGTGTGCCACAAATGTATGGCTACAATGGCAATTAAATTCTTTTGTATTGTGTGATTGTTTAAAAGAGCTTTTTACATTATTATATAATCCACAAGGGTCAAAATCGCCTTATTGTAGTACACAATGCCACATGTCTATGTTTTGGTATTTGCTATTATTTTCAATCTGATCTGATCCCATATTTCCTACTTTTGTGAGGAACACAGACCGATATTTTTTCACGATGCATTGATATCTGCCTTTATAGATTCAAAACAATCCCAAATTTTGAATGGGGCGCAAGTAAAATAAATACTTCTTTTCTCGTTTTCATATGAAGTCCAGATGTCTCTTAAAATCAATTACTTCGATTGGTTTGGTTTTGTACACAATCACGATAATAAAGTGCTCCGCAACGAATAAATAAATATAAGCAACTAAGACTAAAGAAAACAGACCAATAGTGTTTTAAAATAAATAAAATTTATTGCTATTGTTAAAAATACATCATAAATTTGCCAATCAATCAGTGATTTGGCTTTTCTCAAATTAAAAGGCACAAGAATATTGTCAACAAATACTCTGTATATAATACCTCCTGTCCCAAACATATCCATGCAGAGAGGAACGACGGTGTCATATCGTACATTAAGCTTCTCTTCATAGTCAGGGTGTCAACTCAATTGGTAAATATGGGGAAACAAAACTAACTTTTAGGGGAACAATTTACAGTTTATGTATGTCCAATAACATTCTCTAAAAACCTATTCATCATCTTCTGACTTGCAAATGCGCACAATACTGTTTATTCCCTGTCGCTCCTACCTTAACACGGGCTCAGTTTGATTTACTTGAATCACTTATAAGCAATGCCATGGAAATATACGATAATTTTCTCTCGGTACAGGAAAAAGCTTTGTCCTGTGGCAAAAATGTACAGACACGGGTTTTATATTTCCACAGACAAGCCCTACAGTATTCTTGTCTCGGTATATTTAGATATATTTCCGTATATATACCGTATATTTCAAAGACAGTGCACGATAAGTTGAGCTACTATTTTCGATTGTACAATGTTTTCGTACATACCTATTGTCGGCTATTGCAAGTTCCCTTTCCTAAATCTGACAAAATGCATTGAACAACGCTTTCGGCAAGTCTTACATACCGGAAGTAATGATTGCGATATATATGCACGTAGAAGACTAACCGAGCAAGGCACATCAATATGGGTATATGCACATGGGCCTCGGCCATAAACTGTACACAAATATATAGGGTCATATCAAACTCTATCAGCATACAAAACACTCGGGTTAAGACACCTAGGTCATCAACACAGGTCAAAGAGTCAACCTGACAAACACTAAGGGATGACAGTTACAGTATGGTGACAAACTACATTCATTATTTAGCACTGGGGTATGCTTCAATTACAGGAATATACATCCGTGCCCTTCTTACTGAACGTCAAACAGTGGAAACTTATTCCTAAATGCATCGGGGTCAAGCACCTTCGAGATCTGATTGGAAGAAATCTGGATATTTTATTAAGACTCTACAGTTTGTAACTACCATATCACAAATATCCATACCATTACATGTTTACATAGAAATGCAATATCTACGTTGAGTGACATTTTCAAGTATCTAAAACTCCTATAAGTATGAGAAAGATGCTGCGAAAAGCTCTTTAATTTTCCTTGTCTAATTCATTACTTGTTGTAAAATCTGTAAGTGAAACTATTATACAAATTCAATACTTTTAAACTGTTCCTGATCCAATTCAAGGGTTGTTTTGACATATTACCAAAACACTACGAGGTAGACGTTTTATCTATAACGTCGTGAAATAATAGATTAAAATTTTAACATAGCTACATAACAAAACTTCATTCAGTGGTCATATTCCATAAAACTACCTGTTATTTCGATTAAATGTATCCGACCCTGGTTCAACAACACATGTATTTTAGTTTAGTGATATGGTTATTTAAGGGGACCGTTGGTGCCTAAAAAAAATACCGCCCGTTTTTAGCTACTTATATGGAACAGTGCTTTCCCTACATGCAAAATGTGATGTCTGTGGATCTGGCAGTAAAAGTGAGACCGTCAAAGCCTCCAATCAGATGAACCTGAGACTACCCAGCAGACCAACAGAATGACAGCATCGATCTGCCACTTCCCTGGAAGTGTAACTATAACAACTGACCAATATGGGATGATATGGTGATATAGACTCATAACTACATAACACATGAGAACAAGGAGCCATTCCTCGAAACAAGTGCATTACTAATATCACCTGTACATCTCTCTCATACCACTGCTCATTTACATTCTCTACTCACAGAGGTAACTCAAGTCATAAATTCACTACATCACCTCTGTTTGAATACGAGCAATTTTAGAGCTTGGAATGGAGAAGCCTGGTTGGATGCAATCAAAGTTAGTTGTGTCGTTTCCAAAGAAACCTTTCGATAAGCCTCATTTATTTCCGTATGCTTTGGGAGTTAATTCGACTGTGCACTTTCAGTCTTCTTGACAGAACACTGTCACATATTATAGCGACCAAATTATGGAAGACGCCTTGGTGACAAGAAGTAAGCTTTCAATGCAAGAAGTGTTTTTCTTTTTCGTAGACTGGAATCTTTCGGAAGCCCGAGAAGTGCTAATTTTCAAAAAGGTTTGGTCATGATTTGGGCTACATGTAAGGAGAGAATATCATTTTAAAAAGCAATGGCAATAATCTTATGATTTTATGTGGGCCGGTACAGCTAGTACTTGTAACATTGTAATTGCATTGGTGTTCATTCAACAAATCAAATAAAATGTTACAAGTATTAACTGTAACCCTACATTTTACCATTTGATATGGATGATTCTAGCAATACTGTCGCTTCAAAGGACGGTGTCCAAAACATAACATAACAGAAATCAACAACAGTATGTACAAACGGTAACGGGCTAGCAAATATTTACAAACATGAAACAAGAATGAAAAACATAAACATGAACAATAGATTTACCCAGACAGTCACTGTCGACTTGATTGCCATTTAGATTCAATTAAAACATCGCTTTTTCAACCTTCATTTTCAAGGACAATGTAGAAGACTTCAAACGGTAAATATATTAGAAAACTTTACACAAAACATCCTCGAACTAAATGTAAAAGATATTCAGATGGATTTTTGACGATCGTATTTTAAAGATATAAATTCCTTTCAAATGAAGAATACATTCCTCCATCCATGTCTATATTTTGGTATTTCGCTGTCCTGCTTACCAATCATGACTTAAACCCTTTAGTGCAACTACAATTCACTACAGTGTTCAAAACAATCAAGTGCCCAAAAGTTAAGGAAACCGGAAGGTCTTTTTCACATCCGGGTGCTTATTGCATCGAGAAACTGGAAGACCGTCAGAACTCACGGAACATAGAAAACTGAGGCCATATGTCCGTCTAAAAATAAACCTTTGGCAACTGTTCTTGAAAGCTATCTGGGTTACTATCAAAACTTTCATCCATACAAGAATATGTATACCCAAACTGTACAGAGATATCAAAAACAGGAACAGCATTCCGATAAACTCATCTTCCACTCCAGTCTTAACTATCTTTTAACATTGAACAACCGTACCCATCATAGCCAATGTTGTATGTGACAGTCAGTGACATAATAAGACAAGGTTAATTTCGTGTAATCATTTGGTAACTCTAAACAGTAAAATTTCAAATGCGTACAAAAATATTAAGAAATTATTTTGGGTCGTGACAAATTTGCATGTTCTTAATCGTCCAAGGCGTGTTTTGTCAGCTAATAATGTATCCAAAGTAAAATTTCAGTTTCCTTGTTTATTTTAACAGAAACCATCATATATCAACTTCGTCTCCTACCAAAAAGTACCAAAAATATCATAGTATCTCAACCATCCAAGTATGAACACGTTGTTAAGATTAGAAATGAGACGCAATTTAGGTACCAATGAAAAGATGAACATGTCTTACACTAAAGACACATCGTATCTTTTTTAACAAGTATATATATCTGCATAATTATTATATATATAATGTGAAAGCTGCATCAAACAAACGGGACGACGCACTGTACAGTCACGTGATCTCATACTTCAAGTCTTATGATATGAAAACAGAAGTAATCTCCAATATCACGAATCAAACACATGGTGTGTTCTTTGTTAAGGATTATCTCCCTTTGTTACGAGTTGTCTCCCTTTGGTATGATTGGTTCTCGTACATCTCCTTCCATGTCCTCCTTGGCGAGAGTTTCCTCAGTTTTGGGAGAGTCGTCCGGTTCAATAGGAGGTTTGTAAAGGCGCAAGGCCAGGACTAAGAAGATGGCGGATATGATACAAGTTCCAATCATGAGGAGAAATAGGTTTCTGGCCATGCTCATGCTGTCGTACACCCAGCAGGACAAGCGACTGTCGCACTTTTCCCGCCAAACGACACACGACTCGTCCAGCAGACGACCGTACAGGATTGGTCCTGGAACAGTGCCTGAAAAACAGAATTTGTCAATTATTCTTCGCTAAATAAATTTCTTGTTTGACTAACCCTAAAGAAGGTGAAAATCAACCATGTCATAATCTATCGGCATCTTGTTGAATCTTCAACTGTCTATTACGGAAGCAGTCGCGCTTTCAGGTGACAGAATCGTTGTGGACACCGAGAGATCATGTAAAAATTAAAGTATGTGACAGATGATAACTGTTTTCCATTGTATTATAGTGAGGTTGAAAAGTAGATATTTAACATAAAATATTGATTTATATCCATATCTAACATCTATTATGGTATTTTATCTATGGAAAACTGATAGTTTGTTAAATATCGTACGTGATAAAAACGGCAGGTTTCAAAGTTAAATTGAGGGCAATGATTATTATTACGATTTGTGTTCATTTACGTAAATGTCTTTCTTTAATCTTTCTTACCAAGTAATCTGACTATAAACAATTTGATTCCTTGGGCAAATGTCTTGTGCTCCTCTGGTACACATCTGTAATGATAACAAGCCAATTGTTATGACAAGCCTTATTTATTTTAGAATATAGTAACAACATCGGAGCGTAACAAGAAATGGTCACAAGAGATCAGAGAAAAACTGTGTTTACCAAAGCAGTTTCATTTATAATGTTAACTCTTTGAAAAAATAAAACTCTGAATAATTGCCATGAAGTGAATTCTTTTGATTAAATTAAGAGTCTAACTTTTTTTAAATCAAGTGGAGCAAGAACCAAATCAACATCATTAATATAATGAGTATATCCTTAACACCTGTCTTTTGAAGAATAAGTCATAGAAATGTTAAACCCTCTTACCTTAATTGGACCGAGTCGCCCGGAGCGACAGGTATGAAGACGAAGAAGATGAGAACAAACATGGCGGCCAGGAAGACGTACAAGATGGAGCAGCTGTCCCGGCAGCCTTTGCTGGTTACCGTCACGCTCGAGTTGACAAATGCCGGGCTCGTCACACACGTGCACTGGGAGTAGTTCTGAAATATATGTATAAATCCAGTTCAATAAAGAACACAATGATGTCTTTTCGATTAGAATCGACCAAAGCTTCAGATGAATCCGTTGCAGTTGTCTATTACGCTGAATTGTTTAAATGTGTCTGAATCATGTCATGCATTTGCTTGTACATTTTTTCTTCCAACCAAAACTTTGTTTTAATATCCCTAAATATCCTCCGCATCTGTCAAATCAAAATAGATAATAGTAAAATTTGAAGTTAAAAGATATTCATAATTTGATAATATATTGATTCGTAGATCCAATAATACAGGGATTAATTAGTCCAAGGTCAGTGATATACCACTTAAGTCTCTTCCAAAAAATGAATAGAAAGTCGAGAATATGCCCTTTGTTAGCGAATTATAGCATGACTTTTCGGAAGAGTTCTGACACATAATTCAAAAGTCCAATCGTTTGATGTCAATATGTCCATGTCTTATCGAAACCGAAAGATTTTTAAAAACCTGAAATAAATATAGTTAACTATTAATGACACCTACCCCGTTACCCAGATCAGTGACGCACCCAGCATGGCAGGGGGTGAAGTAGACGTTTCCTGCAGTGTCACACACCGGCTCGAAGACGTCAGTGCTGCACCTGCAGTTGGCGTTACATGCCACAGTCAGATCCACCGTGTAGGGTGTGTGGTTGTATCTGGGAAAAGAGAACAAGCAAATAAAGAGAGGGAAATATGGTGTTGTGTTATTTCGTAATTTCGGAAACTTATTTACAGCAGACACAAAGACAAACATTGGATGATAGTGATAAGTAGGAAATTTAACTAATATACAAATTAATTGGACACATAATTTCGAATTTTTAGCATCCGATTATCAGTGGAAACAAGAAAATACCATTATTTTGGCATTTTACAGATAAAGATGCACGTTAAGGGAAGCTATTTTAACTGAACTGAGACCATGAGGTATTTTGGCTCTTAGTAAAGCCACATTATAAATCACGAAACATAATCTGTGTCACTTTAAGGGCTTAATGTTCTGATAAATCCTTATCGATGAAAAAAGAACTTTTATACATTATTTCCATTGGAAGGTCCAACCCTGAGTGACCGAGGATTTCATTGTGTGTGGATTGTTAAATTTGTTAATATATTGACTTGTGTACATTATAATGCTTTGAATTGTTTGAAACATTGAACATTTGAACTTTATCCAATTATAAGAGTGAGAAACACTGATAAGAATGCATATGGAGCTGTCCACGGTTAACGTCATCATTAGATACAGAAACATGGGAACCGAAAATTGTGCCCCTACCCTGGATAAGGCGCGTCGATGCCGGCGATGATTTCTTTGTCACACTTGAGCCAGAGTACGCAGCTTGATACTAGAGCCCCGAACACGCCTACCAAACAGACTTTCATAGAGCCCCGGATGTCTAATTTTAACTTCCGGGTTATTATGCCTCCAACAAACTGACCTCCTGCCGCGCTTGGCACCACCGCAATACCTATACAAGAATAAGAAATTAGAATTAGTGAAGCGTTCGAAAATCCTTTGTAGAACTGGATATATACAACATTTTGAATTATTTCTGAAACCCTTCTTTCACTGAAATAAACTTCCAATATCTTGAAATAGTAAGAAATTGCTTACATTTCGACAAATTTGAATTACATCACGGTAACGGAAATCATGAATCATAAATTTAATGATGTTCCTTACAACTAGTAGATGACACAGAGAAACGACCGTTTTTATATTTTCTCACACAAGCAACACCTTAAAACTCTGCTACAGTTTCTAAAAGTCTGAAACTACATTCTTGTAATACGTTTAAGCAAAAGCAAAACACTAAAATGTCCCTACCTGTCAACATGGCGGCAAGAGACGCTGATATCTTGTATTCATTCTCGATGAATTTAGGAAGGAAGGTGGCACTTCCAGCAATAACCAGACCCTCCATCAGCATACTCATGGTCATGAAGCAGAACACGGGATTCAAACACAGACAGTAGAGCACCCGTAGTAGGTCCGTCAGTGAACCCTTCTCCCCAACCCGAGCCTTGGTGTGGGCCGAGGAGGTGTGAGCTTGTGAGCGTCTAGTGGCACTCACGTACCGGGCAGCTGTGGGCAGATGGCATTCCGTTGTTGTATGGTAATGTCATGATTTTAGAAACATTTCAAATTTGTTGCTTAAAACTTTTGACTGTTAAGTCTTTTTTCGTTAAACCCAAAGCAGAACCTTTCAAGTGTAATTCTATAGACATATTTGGAAAGAGAAAAATTCAAATTTCATTTTAGCTAATATGCGAATTCAATTAACACAGGGGATATGATCCAGAAAACGACCTGAAGCCTTCATCAAAAACTATTCAGTAGTATTCCCACCCACCCCCTTCTACCTTGTATAATTAGCTCTTTAATAAGATGCGATCAACCCCCTTAGCAATAGTGAGCCAGTACTCACAAGGCAGTTCCTTGCCGTATGCAAACAGCGGTATAGAGACAGCAAGGTTCAGTATGGCGCACACCAGGAAGGTGAACCACCAGGCCCCCACCCACCTCGGGTCGTCGGGCGTGATCGTCAATCTGCAGGGGAACTCTACCGTTAGGCATGTATTGATCAAACATGAATCAATGGAACAATCATCTGAATTATGTGAAGCATCATTAGCTATTTATATTTAGTTTGATGTTCTTAACAAGGAGAGAAAATCGTAACAAAACATCAGATTCAATAGTTGGCAATGATATGGCACAAATTGTTCTTGTCATATTTACTCAACAAAAAAAGTAAGGGATATTGGATTTTCCTTAATAAATATTTTAACAATGAGTAAATTATCAAATAGGTTAATGTGTATTGTTTCAGAATGTACATAGATTCCAAAATACATCTGTGTACTGTATAGCAATACATCTTACACGGTAGGATGATCGACAAAGCTTATATAGTTCGGCGGGATCAAATTGATCATTTCTCAAGTGATGAAGATTGATTAGAAGAAAAAAACAATTCTGTATAAAAACCTTTATTGCTACTTAGGCCTCTTAAGGGCACTTTAATGTTGCATACATAAAGCCAGTTAGATTTTCTACATAAAAACTTCCTAATTGTGAAAATCGCGACATTTCGCACTATTTGCTTACCCCTTTACCCATAGAGAAGTTGTAACCCATCAAATCTTGGAGCTCTTTGGAGCTAATTTTTTTACGAATTACCTAAGAAGAATGAATTTACACTTATATGCTTTAAAAATAAGACTTTTGTAAATGTTGACCTACTTTGTTGTGTTGACGGTGTCGAAGTCCACGTAGTAACTAAGGAACTGGCCTCCGATAACAAAACCAAGTCCAGGACCGAGCACTGAGCATGCGTACAGGATACCTGGAGTGAAGAACTTTAGCGTACAGTACACTCAACACAGCAGTTCTCCTTAACAGGTCAACGCAATGAGAAGAACTAATATCTATATACATAGATGGACAAATATTGTTACACATCAACAATGGAATTGATACACCTGCACCAACAATGAAATTATAAACAAATACATCTAAATTGAAAACTCCACACGGTAAGAGTTCTGTCCGAGGACCTTTTTATACTAACAGCGTAAAATTGCAGAGTTAATGCCTTTTTCTTTTGCTTCAATTTGGAAATTCTTTTCTTGGAACATGGAACAGTATCGAGATGTTGTCTAACACAAAAAGTGTACTCATAATAGTTAACTTTAAATTCACCCTAACATAACCTCTTAAAGGCATTGTCGAGTGTGCTGACTCTCATTTCCTAGATTGAATCAATGCATGAGACTGAATGTAACTCTAACCTAGATACAGCGGGATGCTCTGAGAGGGGAGGCTGTCGTCTAGAAGTGCCACGCCCACCGTGTAGACCGTGGTCCCGCCCACTCCGTGCAGCATCTGGCCCAGGATGAAGACGTAGAGGTAGTTGGAGAGGTGGGTCTCTGTGTCCTGAGCACACGTCGTCGTGTTGGTAGAGCCTAGTGGGCGAAAACATGTTTATAGGCGTCAGGTTGAAATCCTGCAAACATTGAGTGAGTGAATGAATGAGCGATTTGTAAGTTAGCCATTTTTGTCGAGCTTGGTGTAATTCAATGTCATCGAAATCAAATCGTTATTTCTCTCGATAGCACGATAGGTTAAATCATAATTTCCTGTGGACGAGGGTCTCTGCGGGATTCCGTCAAAGCATAGATAAATGGCTTGATTTGATTTTAATTAGATTTGGTGTCCTTACACGGGGTAAAAGTGTATTTTTCACATTTGCGAGATTGGTGTATTAGACATATGTTGATATACAACGAGACTGTTTGTTGCCTTCAGGTGTACCGGAAATTAAGATATTTCTATACAATATATAGAGTAAACTTATAGTTTATAAAGGCATACGTGAATGGCATATTAATATAAAGTAAGATCTTTTTCACTGGGTATAAATGTGTGCTAGTGACACTCCTTTATCCAAAACCTTCAAAGGGGCCGTCATTTAATGGAAATGAAATTTTTTTGGAAATATTTTTTGGACATCACTTATATGTTGCTAACATGATATATTTATAACAAAAATGACATTTTTATACGATTTAAAAAAAGTGAAACATATATTGAGCTATTCGGCCCTCTCATACGATGAAAAGTCAGCGTTCTTACGTTTCATTTCACTCAGATTGATATAGGCAGTGTGGCAGAAGAAGACTGCTGATGTGAATACAGAGTTGCTTGCTGAACGTCTCAAGGGAAATAACTCCTGGTGTACTTAATCTCCTCCACCCCATTGATTAGCACACAAGTGCACAAGTACTAAGTAGCACCGATGGCTCTAAAGCGGAATCATTCCGGCAATAAGTATAACGGTAAATTTGTTAGATCATCAAACAAATGCCTCATTCAGCACACTCTGAAGGACGCTCGAGTTGAACGCAAAACACATTCTAATAAAGGTTCATAACTTAAAATCAATATGGCGTATTCGTACTAAATAGTATTATAGATTGAATTTACTTTTTAAAAGATACTTTGATGTAACATAAGATCAAACACGATAATGAACAATCCATGGATGTGTCCAGTTACATGTAGGTCAGTTCTAATCTCAAACAAGGTGCCCGCTATCATTTCTTCTAAAAATCAATGTAGGTCGTTTTTATTTACAGTGCCTGTACTGATGGACATAGAATATTCTCATTTTCCGCGGTCAAATACCACTTATAGCGAACATATCAAACTACAAAAATTACTTTTAGATTTATAAATGGGTATTCAAGATGCAAAAGAGCATTACTGGATGGTATTGGCATATCCCTTGTTTTGGGGCAATGTAAACGAACGGTGTTTTCCAAATGGAAAACAGCCACAATTGTAACGAAAATTTATACATATAATTATAATGATAATAATAAAGTAAATTTATATAGCGCAGAAACTCCGGGCACTTAGTGTCTGCTTATAGCGCTGACATACAAATTTAAGAGACACTGCAGAATAGATGGGGTTTTGGGGCATAGGATTACAGACTGTAGAATTTTTTAAAGAGATAGGTTTTCAAGGAACTTTGAAATACGGCAAAAGATTCAGAATTATATCCAGAATTATATCTTATACTGTGCAAAATAAGAAGGAACATCGGATTTGTCAGAATTGATATTTCATCAGTGTGTTATTTCATGAATACGTTATTATCATTTATATTTCACACTTCATAATTATTTGAAGATGTAGATAATTTCATAGGACTTTTTGTCCAGTATATGAATTAAAAGTAGACATCGCGCTTGAAGGGTGCTCACCATTGTGTTCGCAGAAGCTCTGGTCCAGCTCACCAAGCTTGTACTCCCCAGTGGTGAAATGCGGGAGGGACATGACGAGAGACCCCATGGCCATTATGACCCCTGCCCCCGCTACCCACCGCGCCTTGTGGCGGCCAGACCCATAGAAACTGACAAACACACCCAGGATACCCGCCGCTATGTCATAAGCGCTGGAGATGAGGCCGACTTTGGCACTGGGGAGATTAAACCGGCGCTCTATCGACGTCGTGTTCACATTGTTGATGCCGTTCACTACAAAACCTGAGAAGTAACATAAAGGCGTAATTAATCAACAGTAAATTGAACATTGATTTATTATAATAGTGTAGCATAAATTAGATTATACCTAGGTTTAACTAAGGGAAATAGTGGTAAAGTGAAAGGTCAACGGATTTCTTTTACATATGACATATTATTTGATAATGATTAAGCATTTACTTATGAGTGTTTAACTAAGTTTTTTTAATCTTCTGTTAGATATTCATGAAAATGAAAAATAACATTTCGAAACAATGTTTTATTGACTTGTGCAATTGTTAATTTCAAGATGCAAAACTAATTCGTTGACACATTATAGGGGACCAACCAGAAAGGTTTCTTTCATTTTCTGGAGAAAACAAAAAATGATGAAGCCTGAATTATAAACTTGATTACCAGATATTCAAATGCTTTCGGTAATACTGGAGGTTAATGACTATTAACATGTTGAATGATGTTAAATTCGATTTTCTGAAGACTTCTAACACCAACTTTCATTATTTACGAGACATTAATCTAAGGAACGTCAAATAAAAACTTTATCAATAGTTAACGAAGTTTTGATGTTGGTTTCTTTCAAACCTGTTTATCGTGACATCAATAATCAGAATCTCTTTAGTAAGATCATAAACAGAAGTGACATTATATTCTAACTGTATTCGGTAGCTTCCATAACCCTTTAGGGTAATCAAAATCTCTTTATCACTTTATCTTTAAATACACTCTGTGTGCAAATGTTTGCAGAGTAATGGGGAGGGTTTCATTTAAATTTTGTGTAATCTCACTAAAGGTAATTTTTTATATTTTGAGATCACACTATCTTCCTTTGAACAAATTCTTGTACCTTTTCGTGTCGATGCCCATGCGGGATTCGAACCCACACCCCCAGAGTGTGCCGCCAACACTGACCGTGTCAGCAGCTAACCAACTCGTCCATTTCGACACCCATACTCTGAAGGTGTGGGTTCGAATCCCACAAGAAACACGATTCGAGGCAAAGTACTAGATTTGATACTGTTGCGGATAGATTGATCCCAAATATAACAAATTTACATTTGTTCACTATCTAAATGGCATGTTTCTCTAATCGCACTAAATACAATATTATAAAATTAATAACAAGGACTTTAAATAATTAGGAAATAAATCTAACATTTATTCGACGAGTACAGAAATTGTTTTACCATTTTTACTATTCGACTCTTTACAGTTACTGAAGATATAAACAAACACTACATTTAGACTGGACCGATGGAATAAATTCTCAGCCTGTCAATAGCCGCTGGCTAGAAGTAGACTCCTCGTGAACTGTATCCTCATTGATATTGATACTCTGAAACAATGCTCCACTTGATGTGGAATCAGATCAACCAGACGCATGAGATTTGGTTCTGAGTGGTCAGTGAACAGACGTATACATAAATACGCTGACTCCACAGTCTTCCTTAAACATAAGCAGTATCTTTCTATGTATTCACCGCCTGTAAGCACAAAGGCTTAGTGTTGACTGAAGCCCGAGTCCGAAAAAGAACCTCTCAAATGGTTTATCAATCAATGATTGATAGAACGTATTTGTAGGCATTGTCCTGTCACATAAATGAAGTTGAATCGAAACGTTACAAGTAATCGCTGAAAATGTACAAATTGGTAAAATTACGTTGGTTTGTCTTTTCAGTGCAACGCAGTAACTTGTATACTGCCCGCTGGTTAAGTACACTTCTGTAACACTAGGTGCCTACAAGGTGACAGATCAAGCCGGTAATAAGAGGGAATAAGAGGACATAATCAATCCGGATTTCTTCCGGAGGACGCGTATTGATGTCTCAGCATATTTCAGTCGCTGTCTCTGCTCATAAAGGTGAATGGTAATGTAACTGATATCCTTCTTGCACTTCGGAGAAAGCTAAATATCACATTCCTCAGGGAAGACAAATCCAGCATGGAAAGTCTGCGTTGATTAGTCAATTGTGTATCTACCATTGGTCTGCCAGCAACAGACTAATGACCTGTTTGAGTAAACGTGATGTTTGAGTCAACTGTATTGACGGATCAAGGAATTTTAAAAGGGGGTTTCACTTAACGAAAAGGGGCCGGGGATGTGGGTTTTATGCTCGATTTTAAAAACAAATTGTTGGGGGGCGGGGTTTCAATGGGTCTAGATGGGTCCACCATTGAACTGTTCCCGAACAACGAAGGGTAGTCATGTCAATGGATGTTTGTGAAATATTTTCAACCAACCAGGAAAAAGAACGGTAATCAAATTCGTTTCACTACAGACTGAAGGAATCACAAACTGTTATGTAATTTCTTGTCCGTAGCGCCAGAACCTTTTTTCTTGACGAATGTTAATGTCATAGTAATTGAGGCAGATATAAGTATTTCAATGTCATCGAACTATCATGTTATTTATAAATTTTTAGTATCGGCCCAAAAAAGATCTAAGAGTTGATGTTATGACAAGACATTCCAAACAAGCCTTTTCAATAACTTATAACAATCGTATGATTCAGTTCCTTGAAGAAACCTTTGACAATCTTATGGTTCAATTCCTTTGCAGTAACTTAATACAATTTTATGATTGAATTCCTTTACAGTAACTAATAACAATCGTATGATCCAGTTCCTTTAAGTAACTTATGACAATTATATGATTCAATTCCCTTACAGTAACTAATGACAATTATATGATTCAATTCCTTTAAAGTAACTAATGACAATTTTATGATTACATTCCTTTACAGTAACTAATGACAATTTTATGATTCAATTCATTTACAGCAACTTATGAAATTTTATGATTCAATTCCTTTACAGTAACTCATGACGTCGACAATGAATTATATGATTCAATTCCTTTACAGTAACTAATGACAATTTTATGATTCAATTCACTTACAGTAACTCATGACAATCTTATCATTCAGTTCATTTACAGTAACTCATGACAATCTTATGATTACATTCCTTTACAGTAAATCATGACAACTCTATGATTCAATTCCTTTACAGTAACTCTTGACAATTTTATGATTCAATTCATTTACAGTAACTCATGACAATTTTATGATTCAATTCCTTTACAGTAACTCATGACGTCGACAATGAATTGTATGATTCAATTCCTTTACAGCAACTCATGACAATCTTATCATTCAGTTCATTTACAGTAACTCATGACAATCTTATGATTACATTCCTTTACAGTAAATCATGACAATTCTATGATTCAATTCCTTTACAGTAACTCTTGACAATTTTATGATTCAATTCATTTACAGTAACTCGTGACAATTTTATGATTAAATTCCTTTACAGTAACTCATGATAATTCAATTTCTTTGCAATAACTAATTACAATTCTAAAATTCAACTTCTTTGCAGTAACGTATTACAACTTTATTATTCAATTCTTTTTCAGTATTGCATCATATATTAAGAGTCTCAGTCTAAGTAATCGTCCAGATCGACTCAATAAGCATGGTATTACCTTTTTGGCATTGTTATCATTTTGGAGAAAACATTTCGTAACTTACTGTCATCTTAGCGTTTAAACAGTCCCTTAAAATTAAATTTAAGTAAAAGTAGGACAAACTCAACAAATAGGAGAAGAAAAAGGAGGAAGAGATGTGGAGAAGTGATTCACGCTTATGTACTGTACCTAATGTCATGCAGTAAGCGCAGAGGAAGAAGAGAAGGCACTTGGGATTATTGAAGACTTGCAGCCAATCAGGACGGTAGCTCCCAAACCCGCATCTGACGTCTTCGTCAGACAACGCTTTTGATTGGTTGAATTCGGGAAGAGAAGATACTGACAGCTTTCTCTTCTTCTTCCCCTCATCTCGGACGGTCATCTTGAATGCATTGCTCCAGTCGTCATGACCGCTGTTACGATTGGACGATCCCATTGTGTTTGGAGGGTTATCACGTCTTTTGGACCAGGAAAGTTGCTAGTTTAATGTGCACGTGAATGCACGATTGTCTACATCCCATTGTGGTCAGGCTGTGTCACTCACGCTACTTGTTCTCCTGCAATAACAAAACGAGTCTCCATTAGAAATACGGTTGCAACATCCATAGACTATCATAAGCACAACTTTTGACGCATACAGTCTTGATATTCTTACCCCAAGTAATCACAAATAAACCCATGGAATCAGACGGCATGCAGGATTAATGGACATCATGTATTTTTTTTAAATTTTGTACATAATTCATTTCAATTAATTCGATAACTTAATTTTTAAAAACCTGCAGTCAAGATGTACTGAAGTTCTTGCTAACCTATTTATACAACTTGTTTCCTTCGAGACCAAAACAGTTATCAAATCCCTATACCAAAGGCATCATCTCTTGCACTTAATGGGATGAAGAGGAAGTACACATCATGGTGAATTCGAGAGGTAATATTTGTTGGCGATGTAGTGAAGTCATCTACACATAACTAACAGTCTTGCTATGTATCTCTGACCATTACCCCTAGTTAGAGAACACTATTCGAAAAAACATTCAAGCATGTATACAGTCTTGTACATCCGACAAACCTATTGCACAGCCTCATGAATACAATTCATATACATGTACTTTCAACAGATGGTTTAGTTAGTCCATATGTCCCGATTTTCACAGTGAGCATAAATGATTCAAGTCTAGAAGACCCTTATGGTCCCATAAAAGGAGTCATGTTGCCGTCTACAGCCACATGGGTGACGTCTCCAAGTACCTAGGAAGTTCATTGCTAGATGCTGTTTACAAACAGTTCTCGCCATCAAGCAGCTGTTACTGGTTTATGACTTAAAGCGGATTTTATACTTTATCATCGCAATAACATGTTTTAGACGCGTTCAGTCTCCGTCATAATAAGTTACCACTTTCACAAGACATTAGATGACTTATACACGTGCGCGGTACACATTAATAAAATCTCGCATATATCAACAAATGAATATGATTTCTTACAGTGCGATGCGTTGGTTCCATAACATGTATATCTCTATTGACGCGGTTTGAAGGTTATAGCTCTTTGTTTACAACTTGGTTTCAATCAGGAAGTGTGGCCCAAAAAATATCGATTCTCATAAGTTTAATTTTTTTAACGTTTATTTTTTACACTTGGATAGGTTTTAAGTTTAACCTTCATGGAGTGAAGTCTTTCAAACTTTTCAAGGATGAACTAATCCCGCCACAACAACAACAAAACAAAAAAATCTATTATCATATTAATAATCAAAAGTCGAGGCTACCGTCCAGCAATTCAGGAAATATAAATATATATGATTATGATATAAGCAAATATTCGAAACGATCTTCTTGATTTGTTTTCGATTTTTTACACTTTAGTGCGATGACAAACGTTATTGAGATGATAAAATGTAATTGATGATAAACGCAAAAGCGGGCCGAGAGTGGCTAAACCACTCTTCCTTCCATATGTACATCACAAATAAGCCAATAGACAAACAAGAGATCTGACACATTTTAATCTATCACATTTCTTGTTATGGCGGCGTTTGGGTTGTCAAACCATCGGTCGCCGGTGATCCTCTTGGGTCGGCCTGATGTCGCCAACAGAAATGATTCAGCCTGAGGCAGCAATGTTTCAATTAAGAAGGTTCGAACGCTCACGGTTCAACCAAATATATTTAAAATTGTCTGGATATAATAATATCAGCCATTATCAACGATGAGTTTGCAAATTCAAGTTAACCGACGAGCCTGCACTGGAACTAACAAACCATAGGCAAAATTATGCGCGTGATTTTCCATATATTCGCAGCACAAGTAAGACAAGGATACTTTATGAATGATTAACTTATTTGTTTCAACAATAGAGACGTTTCGTGTAGATTGGCCATTGTGTAAAGTATAGTTGAACATCCTAAAGATAAAATTTTCTACCTAATCGACAGAATTCGACAGTTTCAATTCAGCTTAGCACTTGAATAGGTAAAATAGCAAACAAGTCAGAACCGTAATGGGTCAACTAAACCTATTACAAGCGCAAATCGGATCAAACTAGGCAAACTGAACTGAAAGAGAAAAGCAACAGTGCCATTTGTAATTAGGCCTTTAGCAAATAGACTTCCCTCGGGATTCAGTCCTATCAGATGTCTGTTTATGGATTTCCTATCGAGTGAAGGTTTGTTTAGCTTGTTGAAGCATGGGCTAGCACTATGAAGATGCTGGAGTAGAGGCGGGACGTGCAAGCGTTCATGTGGCGCTACACTTGCGGCTTAATGGGCTCTCTCTTGGCTATTTGTCGGCAGGATCATTGAAGGAATCTGAGCTGTAGACTGACTTAAGAGGTATTCGGGCCATTGTCCCCTGATATCATGGATATGGCTTTTCTTCTGTTTGAAGTAAAGCAATGTACAAACAATGTGTCTATTACCTATATACAGTACTCTCTGTGAAATATAATTAATGCGCGTATTATGTTATGTGATGAATAAAACTTTTATAAGAAGTACATTCTCAATTCGTCTTTTGCTTAAAACATCTTTTGTAAGATTATTGTAGAAAAATTGCCCCACTTACCTATCGAAAGGGAGGAGCATTTTATAGACTCGGCGCTTATAATCGGAAATTCAGCACTTATTATATGTCGTCTCGAAGTTCACTATCAACTTGATATATGAAGTTTGATAGTAATGCATGACGAATAGTGTATTGAAGGACAAGAATAAAGTTTGATACCTAGCAGATAAAACCAAGTTTCGATTAGGCTTTTTAAAACTCTTCAGAGAACGATAACAAACTATATAATCTATTGTATAAAAGTCTTTAGTCTGGTTTTGTCGTGTGAGTTAGTCAGTGCGTGTTGATTTCAGCCGGATGACAAAAATGCCTTGGACTGCGATATTAATCAAATATCAAATATCACTTCTCTTTGTCGTCAAAGTCACCCGATAGATGGGAATCTATAGACACAATACTTTTCCATTATATGGCTACATGTGTTAGATCAAGCAAAACTGATTTATTAAGCAATTGTCATCTCGACAGGTGAATAATATCTGTAACAACAGACAATGACCGTAAAGGTGAACTCAGCACAGAACTACCGTGCTAGACCACTCTAGCAACCGAAGTGGCGATTCCAGAGGGCTGAACTCCAAGTTTTCTGAATTTGTTTATAATACTACCGTAAATTGGGTATGCCCCTGAGTGTGAAACCCTCGCCCCTTTTTAAACAGGTGACCCCGACCCCTCCACCCCCCCCCCCCCCCCCAGATTCCTTGATCTGTTACCGCTAACGTGGGAAATAACTCAAATGATATTCAATGTCATCAATGATAGTTCAGATTGTTGTCAATAAGTGAACCAATTCAGTAAATCTTTCGCAGACTACACATGTAACACATCTTAACAGGCTATGCCCCTACTTTTGCATGTTAAAGTTTTACTTTACCAAGTTGCCTCACTTAAGTTGTCATTTTTCACTACGTCGCAATCTTATTCCCAGTTGACAAACCATAACTGTATTACCAACCTGTCCCGCTGTCTGAATTAACAGGCCAGTCCTATGTCGCAAGCCAGATGTATTTGCTTCTGTCTGTATACCACCACCTCATCTACAACTCTTTCAAATATACTAATGTATCGTAACCGAACTTGCACAGCTTGTCTCAATATCATTCAGAATATTAAAGCATATCTTCATATTTACGTAGAACCAACGATGTACGCTTTCTTCCGATTGCACTGAATGTTTTATGATAGCAGTATTGTAATTGCGTTAGTGTTACTTATACCCTACTCCGTACATAATAGAACGGGAAGCCCTTGGACGTATTCGAGTTCGAATATTACTTAAAACATTAACATTGCAACCATTTAGCTTCCACCATTGCAGCACCAGACAAATGAAATATCATATAACTATAGAGACAGAAACTGGGCGGGCTTTACACACAACGATGCGACACTGTTCAATAACATGACATTTAACCTCGTCACGTGGTGGGCGTTATCAACGTCATGGACATTACACAGGTCAATAACATCAAATATTCCGTCGTCATGTGACAGGTAATTAAATATCGATGCATTTCATTTAAATAAACAGATTGTCATTTCGTGGTTACAGTACACACATACGCAATATTTATTGTAAATCCGTTATAACGACGGATCATTACAGTTTAAGATTGAATTATATGATGCTGAAGCTAAAAGTGCTACAGACATTATTTATCTTAAACTCAAAGCAGGTGCATTGTGGAACTTGACCGGAAGTGATAGAGGCACCTCGACACTATTCAGACACTATGCAGACTCAGCGCCAGCAGGGGAGAAGGAAGAAGATGCTCGGAGATGAACAGGTCAAAGGTCACCTGCTGCGGCAACATCAAAGGCGAGTCGGTGGAGGAGGCTGTTAATCGATGGCTAATTCCAATCCAGTGTCAACACCCCACACAATGAATTGCCTCGCTCTCACTCCCTTCACGTCGCTGAGACAGCCTCTCCACAACCTTGAACTCCTCTCTTTAGCACTTCTTTGATATGGCGGAGGTCTACAGGAAAGACCGCGAACGAGTAAGTGAGGTATTGGACAGTATTGATTAGGTTCCTGCAAGATGTTTCATGGGATTATTCTATAATCTTGAAATATGGTGGTGTCATAAAGGGCTCATAGTATTAGACACTGATAAAATTTTATAACCTTGTATAGAATTTGCGAGTACACAGAGTGTAATAAACTCTCTATGTCAATACAACACACTAAATAGCGAGCTGGCCATGTGGTTCCGGGTTTCAATGTCCGAGTTCACATCAACTCAAGTATACCGCTCATACCAAGGGAGTGGATGATACCTAATACGAACTATATTTGGACTCCAGGAAAATTAATTTCTCGAGAATCATGAAATCTATTCAACTGGGGATAACTCGTTACTTTTTCTTCACATGAACTATTTGATACTCAAAACTTACTTCAAAGACATGTAGATGTATTTCATAAAATCCCACTGGGTTATAAGTTATTCAATTAGCCTAACAAAATGGAACAGCAACAATACTGCAGTGACCTTGTCGTAAGGTGGACTTAAATTCGTTATGTTAAAACCGATGTTACAACAAAACCAACTATTTGCTAAGCGTGTTCGACTTGAGGGCGCCTATTACATAAACAAAGACGGGAGCGTCTCCTCACAAGTCCCAGAATGGCCCATCATCAAACTGCCAGTGAGTGCGGGTCTCATACCATGAAGTGTGCAAAATAAAACTCTCATCTCAAAGATAACAAAAGGATGGGGTGTTTGGATACATTATGAAAACTATGTCGGTGGAGGAGTACTTGCGTATTCCGTGAGTCAGAATGTCATGCAGGTTCCAGAACGCTGCTAGTAAATCAACACTTCTATAGGACTGTGAACATCGTGGACATTCTTCGACTTCCTCCGACTGCGCAATTTGATACAATCACGACTTTCTCTAATCCTTATCCGGTGCATCTTTACTGACAGCGACACTTGCATGACGGCGGTCATAACAAGAACTGTTACCAAAAGAACCCATACAATCATAATGGACATCCGGTTGTTGGAGCCTGGTGGCCGTATGGATAAGCTGTTGGTACGATCAGTGCTTGCGATGGTTGTTTGACTTTGAGGATAAGGGTTTTAATCTTGATATGGACTTTAAACAGGAAAAGTACGAACATTTCCATTCTTACAGATAGAGTGGTCATCGGAAAGAAATGTTTGAAAAAGATATTGTTGAAAAATGTTGGCCACAAATCATATTGATAGTATAATGAACATATTTGAAAATTTGAAAAAAAATTTCAATAGTTTATACTTCTTCAAACATTGATATATTTCAATCACACTATCTGCAGTAGCACAAATTCTTGTACCTTTTCGGGTTGAGTTTATTGCGGGATTCGAACCCTCACCCTCAGCCAGGCAACACCGCCAGCATTGACCGTATCAGCAGCTATCCAACTCGCCTATCGCGACTTAAATAACGGTATAAATAATCATATATATACTTTAGTAAAGAGAGTCAGGAAGAAATTTTTTTTACCGAAGTTACTGAATTATCACAAAATATACAAAACTTACATTTGAGATTCAACCTTGACCTTTGTACACGTGAGAAACAGACCAATGCTGCTTCCACTCCAAGTGAGAAGTTGTTATTCTCTCCTGCTAAATCCTGCTAACTGTGTTTGTTGTGGTACCTTTAAATTGACCCCTGACCTTCAGGAATAGGCACGCGAACACTTGTTAGGTGACATGCGGCCTTATCATCCAGTCTGGGGACGTGTGTACATGTATCCTCTCCCCAGGCGTGTCAGACCTGACTATGAATGACAAGCTAAACTATAGCTGACTGACTCTAACTTCCGATTCATCTAGAATACAGAGTACGCTTGGACCTAAACCAGGCAAGGAGTCAATACGCAGAAGTAGTGACACGGGGGACAAGCTAGAAACACGGAGGTATACGGTGTTCGATGACGAAATGATTATCCAAATCGAATATTAGACAGATTATCACTGGTCCCTACACTGGATGTGACTTCAGTATGAGAAATCGTTTCTCGTATTCATTCAGTTGTTTGCCTATGCAGTCTGTACAGTTCGGCACATACCCTACGTCTACTGTCGCTTGAACACGATTATTCATCTTTCGCAGGTTTTTACTACCAGAGCAATCAGGCTTATCTAGCATTTCATAAGTTCTACTCCTAAAGCAAATGTCAATTGTCGATAACTTAGTGTTTGTCATTTTATAATCAGGAAACATTCCATTTCCCGCATTTAGCCGTTATCAATTAGGCAGGAACACACCGACATCTATTCAATATCCCCGACGCATAATGGCATTTCCGGAAGTGATTGCGTCGACCAATCCAACTCCTTAGGGGTCATAGCATCACGTGAGAATTCCATTTTGGATTCCGGTTTGTGTGTGCTCTATATGTCGACTGATAACACACTGAAACATCCTGAAATTGCACAACTTGAAATAAACGAGAAATACGTCAAATGATATGTACGTGTACGCTTTAGGTTGAACACTATGACCTCGTTAATCTAATCGTTTTTTACGTATGAATTAATACTATTTGGGGCCAAGAGGTACGCACAGACACGTACATAAAGCAAAAACGTGAAAACTCTGTTTACACAGACACCTGTAAAACTTATTTATATCAAATATTGCTCATCGAATTTTTTTGACAATTGTATCTTAATTATAACAAACGATTTTTCGGTTCTCAGGAAGAAAGGAAACTGAAAGTAACACGCTCAATGACACATCCATTGCTGACTCATGTTCTATAGTGAAAGCTCTGTCGTCATAATTGCTAAAGGATAACTATAGTGAATCTGTCACGTCTCAATACGTAATGAAAACACAATGTAAAAGGGAAACTTTCATAAAATCTTCCTTGTCTTCGGCTCGTTTATTTCTCTGAAATCATTTATTTCAGAGAACAAACGTGGGTATACAAAATACAAAATCATGACTACAGACTACTAAAACGTTGTAAGGTAAAAAAATCCGGTAACTTTATATGAATCTTAACCAGGGCCATAACCAGTGACGTCATAACGTTATTGTTGTTGACGTCATGGGTCATTGTTTCATGACGTCATTCAAAAACTATACTTTATCGCGGAATAATGGATAGGCGGCGCCTTTGATCTTTACCGCAACAATGCTAGAACATTCCATTTCCGCAGACTAATTGGTAAAATTTCGTCTGTTTTATGATGTCTAATTTCTGAGAATGACAAGAGTACGTCATAATGGGGACATGTTGTTGGTATATTTAAGCAACAGGTCAAAGGATTGTCAAACTTTTAATACCAGTTCAAGTAGCCAACCAGCCGTTATTAAATCCCTCAATATAATAGATGTGACACACCGATATTCGATAATAACACTTAGAATACTTGAGGCAGAGACGAATAACAACAGGGCCGAATGCATGTTCTATTTTGATACAACACGTGCCCTCGTTAAATGCTATCAAGGAAATGTCAAAATCATAGACGACAACCATTCCGATACTATTCACTATAGAAGGACAAAGAATCCCCAAGAAATATTGATACGCAAGAACAAAATAAAAATATTTGTCTGTGTCTAAAATTGAAAGTTTCAACCTATTATCATGAATGAAATTCAAGGATGGAGTATCTTCTAGACAAAACAAGGAATCTCTTGCAAGAGTCTGTGTGCCAATTTCAGATTTCGCATCTCTTAGGTTACTTCCGATGCTGTTACCTGCTAACCATTATAATCATAATTATAAGCAAATTGAATCCATACTTGCCAAAAAAATCACTTGATAAGGTCCCTTGGGTATCGGACACAAGCATAGCTTTCTCTGTTTACTTAATCCTACTGTCCGTCGGTAAATTAGCTAAGGACTCTAGATTTTCCATGTTTTCTAAACTTGATAAAGACCCACATGGTTTGTTAATCTTGCTGCTCCCAATCCCAATATCATCAGATAAGACTGTTTCCTGTAAACTGACATAATTCCTATCTCATCAACTACGGTTTTCCATCGTTTATTAGCATATCATTTTAATGAGGATTACAGGCTATTTTACAACTTCTTTCTGCCGAAAATGGGCAGTTTCAGAACATTTTAGTTTCTAATGTCAATCAACAAAAGAAGAGAAAGTTGTAAATCTATAAAATATTCTTCATTCACCATAACTTCTAGAATGCCTATCACAGATAACCATTTTAGAAGAATCGGGATATAATCATATCATTCAATTCTCTAAGACAGAGTCGCTACCTGTGGGCTTCTATTCCTGCCAAATCAGCTTTGCAACAGCTTTGGGCAACAAGTATCAGGAATCTGCCTGCTAAATATAGCCAGGAAAACACGCACATAAATAAAGTCTGCGAGGCCGCGCTGATAACCCAATCAGCATCTTGACACTTCGGTCATCTCCTCAGACTCTAGTATCCCCATCCTTACCTCTGACCAAAGTTACCATGGCAACAGATGATTCCTCGATACCTGGCTTTACTTGTACTCACGATTGCGTCTAAAGTATGTTGATTAGATTTGTTTTTAGTTTGAACGTGCTATGTCCAAGTGTTTAAATATGAATATTGAAGGAGCCCAGTATTGGACACCTCTCTCTCGAACGTGTTATGATCGCCTCGCGAAAAAGGACAAACTGTACAAACTGTAATATAATTGTAAAAATTGGGTTATCATAAAAAAGAATTTAAATATTCTCTTCTCACACATGACACTGAACGTTTATGGAAGATTTCTTTCACTATTTGGGTTTGTTACCCATTGAATTTTCAGCTTAAAGATATTATCGTTTATGCAATATGATATATAAATGACGTGGACCGATATTATTCCTTCCATACTTACGCCTACAATGGAACAAAAGGCGATCGGTTAACCACATTTATATTATAGGTCCTGAATCAAGTTCAACATGGAGTAATCATGGTAGATTTTCTATAGCGGCGACAACAGCGAAATGAGATGATTGCAAAAAATGAAATTAACGCAGTCAGTACACGCAAACTACTTAAGTTAAGGACAGCATGTCACATGACACCTTTGACTGACATCGTTGGATGTCACATGGACAGAACGGTCAAAGGCGTCACGTCTCAATGATAAAAGTATGTCACTGTTTATGATTCAATTTGTAAAATATATTTCCAACTTATCAATTATTGATACAAC
Organism: Phorcus lineatus; assembly: GCA_921293015.1. NCBI lineage: Eukaryota > Metazoa > Mollusca > Gastropoda > Trochida > Trochidae > Phorcus > Phorcus lineatus. Next base: position 55,268,472 of record OV121081.1, read on the forward strand.
GTCAATGTGACAGGTTGCGGTGCTTCATAATGAGCTCGAGGCTCCCGTGAACTAGGGTAAATGTGACACTAGAAGATTTCGATCCATTATTTACAAAACATACGTCTATTGTTTAAGAGGCGCGAAATGAATGAATATCATCAAGCATATTGAGTGAATATGATCCTAAGGAAATAGTTCATATACACAAAAATACCACAGTAATGAAGTCTCTATTATAAGACGGCAATGATAGATTGGAGTTATACCATACATCATTTCCAGAAAAAATATTGGGAAAATAATGTATTGGGATAAATACAAAGGGAAAAGGGTCAGCAAACAGGCAACAATATAAAACATATAAATGAATATAAATGATCCATTCATAAAGTTTGACCTACTTTCTGAATGATTATACAATGAGAATTCTGAAGAATGTCAAATTGTGATGATATATTAGGTAAAATGACAAATAATGGTTTCTTATTTTGTCAGACATTTTTTGTCATCAACATATTATAAATATCGCATTTCATACTTGTAGTACATCACAAGACAATTTGTATAATTCTAGTTTCATAACACTAATGCCAAGTGTATCAATTCAATGTTGTTTATGCGTGATGGAAAAATAAACTATTTATCATCATCATCATTTAATGTCATTGCAAAGATGTCACATTTTAAAGTTAGGCTCAGAACAGTTATCTATCTTTCTCATATAATTTTAATTAGAAACAAAGCAATTACAGCGTAGTGATATAATGTCACAACAGTAAGTGTCAAAGCGAGACGCCATAACATAAACACAATAACTTCACACCTATGTATCTATCAACAGCATCGGCAAGCCCGAGGCGTCATCTCGCGGCTACATCGACCCACGACACGTTATATAATCCTCATAAACACCAGCCATGTCATAAGCTTCCTTCAGGGGTCTGGTGCTATAGAATTGTTAACAACAAACCCTTGGCGTCGTATGGGGTGCCTTCAACTCACCCCGGGAGGCTAGTTCACTAATCACCTACCGGTACTATTTCTATTTCAGTTTTTTGTAGTGAATAATTATGTGCATATCGTTTGTCAGTGAAACTTGAAATATATACAATATTAAATCAGTATGTGAATCATAGAACTGAAATATTAGAACATAAAAAGGTAAAATGGCTTATTTTGAAAACATTTATAATCATCGGTTAACTGCATATGTGCTAAAAAATATACCAAATTGAAACTTTTCTATTTATCAATGTTTCAATAAAAATTTGTAACATTGGTTGGCCGTTGAAAACAAAATGAGTAAAATGTGAAAACTGTAATTAAGCAAATTATCCAAAACTATCTAAGACCAATATATATTTAAAAAATTTTAAAGTGTATTAACTTGCAACCCAACTAGAACTATGCTGATTCATGTTCCTTACATGAACTTGTTTTTTAAACATTACTGATAAAAAAGATGGATCAACTGAAAGTCCTTACCCGCAACAAAGGATCAGTGTCTGTAAATTATCAACATCGAACCTCAAAATCACCTCCTTGATCAGTGTGTCGACCAAGTCTTACACTAACACCAGCGAAGTGTTGTAACGTCGTGATTAAAAGATAGGGACATTACCATGGGAGAGACTTCCTTATACATCAACCCATCAAGTGATTACTATAAGATTCTAAAAACTACATTTTTACGAATTCATCTTCTTTCTTGACTTTAGAGAAACTTTGGTTTGCGGTTTCCTTCTATAAGGAAGAGGGAAAAATGGTAACGTCCCAATTTCGATTTATCAGCATTTCTAATAACAAAAACATCCGCCCGGAAAGATCATGTTTTTCCTTCCTTGTGGAATGGAAATAACATGTCTTTTTCCTTATAAATCGTGCATTCCGTCTTAATTGGATTTACACAGATAACACACATACTATTTGATCGGTGACCAATTTCGGTGAATTCGAGGAATGAACTCATTCCAATTTTTTGTTGTTTTTTTAAAATGATTTTAATGTAGTGATATTATTTGAATTATATGGGATTGAGTAAAATAACATATTTTGAAAGAAAAATTTGAGAAAATTGTACTGATGGGTTCAAGAAAATGTAATATAAGCAAACGAAAATAGAATAGTAAGGTTTAAGGAAAATAAAAAAGGTTATCTTAATGAAGATAAATGTGTTGTTTATAAAGAGTACCCTGTATTAATTACAATTTCATAGACCATTTTCAACAATGCAGAATATTTCGAAATTTGTATGAGTCGAAAGACCTCTTATTGTGTAACTTGGGAGAACAAAATTAAGTTAAACGCTAATTAGCACGTTTGTTCTAATTAGTGCCATTTTGTTCTTAGTAATCAGTATGACTATGAGTTACCCGTGACAATTAAAACCACTCGACTAACAGATACATTGTGACAGCGTAAACGTGACTGGTATATCCCCTAGATAAACATCAGATCAGACAAGCTATATGCCCTCATCTGGTGTAACCCTTGTCACGTCATGTACTCATCTGTCAACTATGCAATGGCAATACAGTTTATGAGACAAAATTATTGTTAGCATCTAAAGATCTCACTTATTTTCAGAACGCAGCAGAGATTACTAATCTTTGAACCAATGGGAACTTCATGACCTCTAGAGTTTAGAAATAATTTAGTTTTTGGGATGATATTTTAGTTTTTTAGAAGCTTAACGTGTGATTGAAAACGGATTTATGGCTGATCGCTACATTCCGGTGAATATTTTAACACATGATTCGCGAAATATACAAATACTCTTAGTTTGATTCAACGACAGAAACACATGTTACTCACATAACGGTTGTATACTGGCCTGTAAGTATCCACAAGTACAAAAGCACGTCCAGTCAGTACGCTTTCCGGGTACACAATGACCCATTCACTTCAAACCCCCGCGGTTAGATGGACGCAACTTCACACGTGGGCAAATTACCCACAATTTTATCAGTATGGATACGGATCAAGGGCACTATTGCTAATACCGTCAGCCCCTACCGAGTGTTTGTAAAGTTGCTTATGTGTTGATTATCTCGGGGCGGATATGTTGTAATGTTTGTCACGTTAAACCCGGAAGTGAGATTATAGACTGGCACTCGGTTTCAAAACAATATTTTCAAGATATTAGCTTATTTTGAATTGTGAGCAGATGGCCTTGTTTTTTTGACAAACTAAGGAATTTTACAAAATCAGTGTTTTCAGGAATCTTGGAGATATCTAGACTTGGTTAGTGATGTTTGGGTGCACTGAAGGGAAATAATACCCAGCTGACTGTAAGAGATGTATGAGGTTTGGGATAGCAGAGCACTTTTGTTAGTTGTTAGTGGAAACCTTTGTCAACTCTTAATGGAAGCAAAATTAAATAAAATGATGAAAATAATGTCAGTGCTAATTAATACCAAAAATGGTTATCGGCCACGTAAGGAAATATATGTATTAAATATTAGTACATCTTGTTTTCCTATCTTTATTTCAGTTATCTTTATAATTGTCTTGTTTGCATTTTAAGCATAATGTACATGTAAGTCTCGCTTAACCCTTAAGACGATGGCCCGTCATTTAAATTTTTGAAGAATTAATTTATGTTCTTGTGGTGGTACCCAAAAAAAACGTATGTCCCTCCGTCTACAGCTATCTCAACTCTGAGAAGTTTGAATACCGTTGGTATACACATTCAATAAAGACTGAAAATAAAAACTGATAGTCGCAGATACAATTATATTTATCATTCACGGTCCCATGTCTTGTTGTTGTTTATTTTGATACATTGTTTATTTGATACATACATGAAAAGGTAATTTGATAATTACAACAATGGAATGATTATTTAACCAATTATAGCAGTATTTATATCCTAGTATACCATTAAAAAAATTTATTACATATTGTAGCTTTACATTGGGTCGCAGTGACATAAGCAAGAGTGCTTGTTTTGTGGCTCGTTATGATATTAGCATAATAACGTTTGACTAATTGGAACTATAGAGCACATATTGTCCTGTTGATTTACGGAGAAGTAAGATATATATCACACATCAAATGTAACATTAACAACTCGTGTGTACTTATTAATAGACGAGGATATCTATATAGAAAGCCTAGAAAGCACGACATTTTATTTGACCCTCCAAAAAATGCATTTCAGTCAATTTTTAATAAGTACGTTTCAAATGTGAAGTCCGTCAAGATTTGAGCTTTCAAACAGTCAAAAGTGAAACATATCAAACATTTGCCGCACTGCTCCTTTAAATTGTTTCAGAAAATTGGGAGTGCATTGCATTTAAAACTATTTAACATCATGTATAAATCTAAGTCATCAAAATATATTTTTACATAAAATTCCTCAATCATGTTTCAATTTCCTTTTCATCGATAATTCATTCGATGGCCATGGCAAAATGCATTTAACCACTTAATAAAACGATCACATATGAAAAACTTTTGATGCCTCCGGATGAGTTTGTTATGAACGACGAATGTGTAAATGTCATTTTTAAAAGCATTTCAGAACATCCATGGAGTAAATCTGCCGAGGTAAGTGCTGCTAAACCGATGTGGATTACTGACAAGCATTACTGCAATGGATTTTAAGCAAAGAAATATATTAGGACGAGTCGATCTTTGATGTTTGAATATGATGCTGATGTAATATGGAACTTTTGATAAATCTACTTTGTAATTAGGATGGTCTTTAAAGTGATACAGAGTATGTTTCATAAGTTTCATGTTGCCTGAAAAACAGACAAAATAGCATATGACCTACGTAAAGTTCAAATAATGTCTGTTTTCACCTATAATCGAATAAAGACCTTACATATGTTACGGGGTCGGAATTCTACGTCCCATTTGCTTGTTTACTATTTATGTTATATACCTAACGCTACTAAGCCATATTTGTCTTAAAGTTTATGTCTGCTTACAAGTTTTCAAAATTATTTTGGCGCCTGCCACTGTCCGGTTTTAGTTCACAAATCACAGCATAAATCAGTTTACTCTCTTTATACTGAACTGACAATCAATGGTCAGTGGTAAATTTCAGATACAACCAGTAGTTCTTGATTTAATAACACATTCTTTTAAGTTTGACATATTTGACTCCGACAATAGACAACGCACCCTATGTCTCCCTAAGTCGGCATGTTGAAGAAGGTTGTGGTACACACTGATCTATTTGATACATACCTATTTTGTTTGTTCTGAAAACGAACGTTTACAATGTAATCTAAAACAAAGTTGCACATACCGTTTGGGTAAAGGAACAAGATATAATAAAACCGTTAATGCGATGACTGTTACGACACAATGAACATATACAACCGAGGATTTATAGAAATCCTGGACACAACTAACCGATACATACGTGGAGAACAGGGGAACACAAGACAAGAACACCAACGGGAAAACAGGGCGACCCCAAAACAATGAAACAACGATATACTGGAGTAAATCATTCAACAATATTCAATGCAGACACATCTATAGCAATTATGATAAGGTCGATGGATAGAGGGAAATATACATATAACGTGATTTTCCTCCGTCCATAAATCTTCTTAAACGTCTGATTTAATTGTATGGAAAATTACTTTTCTTATTACAGCCCAGGGGTCTCGTAACTGGAAAATGATATAACTGGAATAGACGGACCTTAAACAGCCTGACGGGTTTGAAGACGACATTTTTGAGAGATTTAAATGTATTTAAGGTAAGGAGGGTGATCATTAAAGAAATTTTGAATAAAGAAAAACGAAAATTCGTATAAATTGCATTTAACAACATAAACTTTATTCTAAATGAATTAAAACCCAGTGACCTGTCATTCTATTTGATTCTAACTTCATTTCAATGTTTAACTGTCCCGCTTGTATTTTCCTCCTTTAAGGAACATTTCTTAACAACAATGATAAAAAATTCATAATACAGATCGTATACCAAACATTTAGAATCCAAACCTCACAAATTATCCTGTTACAGAATTGTTTGTATACTGAATGTTGATTACAGGAATGTTCCGTGTCCCAGTTTTCCGACCTAAGACCAACATCTCGAGACGTAGATCAATCTAAGCGTGTTGTGTTTGAAGCAATCCCGTGACAGATGTGAGAAGTGCTGAATCAGCGACCTTCAAGACGGAGACACTAGGCTTGCAGTTTTCTTTGCTCAATCACTGAAATTTCAGTCCCAGCTATTGTCGAATGCTAACAAAGGCAGTCCTAACCTGTATAAATCAGCTTTCATTTGTTTACCTCTTTATAGCCTGTCAGTTTAAGATCAATATATGTTTGAAACGGTATAAAAATCAATACTGAAACGTCGCTATTGAGAAATATGTTGTCAATCTATCAAAGAAAACCTTGGTCGTCCTCAGTTTTAAATGGCCGTATAGGGTCAAGGACAAAATAAGCCTTTCAAGAATCGTTAATAAATTTAAACCAGCGCTACCTTAACTTGGAGAACTGAAAATCAACATTTCAAGAATTGTGAAATGGACCAAAAACGTCGGCTCTTCCAGAAGTCGTAAATCGGAACAACAAAATATAAACTGCATATACTAATCATACATTTTCGCTATGATTGTGAAAATGAAATGTTCTAGTATATTATTTTGGAATCTTGAAAGTATCATTTACTTAAAACAGACTTCCCAAACAGACATGTCAGTCGATAGGAATGCTAATGAAAGTCGCTGAAAGGTAAATTAATCTCATTTTCTAGCGCTCATGTCCCCTAAATTGACTGCTAATGAATATTTGACCTAGATCATTCACTCTATCAATCATGATAGTGACAGAGAAAAACAGCCCTCGGTGTGACACATTTCCTTATTTACATTGGCTAAAACATTTGCTGATTTAGTTTTTTATTTCCAAATGTTAATCGCAAAGACTTGGTAAACATTTGAACATCGATTAGACATGCATTTATCATTTCATTTGTAACAAATCAAAAACTAAAATTATGTTTTCGATTCGAAATCACATCAAAATGCGAATGATAAATTTTCAGGTCATATGAAGAAACGCTTCGGTGAATGTAACATACATAGGTCTTAGGTCTTGTTTAATTTACAGAGTGAAAAAACGAAAACGTTGTCTTCCAATCCAAACTGCTTGAACTGTGGATTCAAATCTTTTGATTATATTGATCCGGCAGACAGCTGTGAGACGGTCATTCACCGAGCAATGACCTCCGGTCATTAGCATGTGCGTTCTATCTAATCTCAACTCGGAATCCTCACAACGCCGTTAGATCAGCTACATGTATCCAGGTCTCATAAATTTTCAGTGAAAGGCTAGACTTAGGGGAATGGCCGAAAATATAGTTCCGAGCACACGGCTGTCAGCTGATCACGATGACCCCCGAATTGATCACCCTCAAAAGTGGAACATGGGGGAGGGAGGGGGCATAGCGCTTGATCACAGACGGGCCGAAATGAAGGCCCTATCGATGACCGGCTCTTATAGGCAATTACCCATAACTCCGCTAATAAAGCTCGTTAAGGTACAATGACGGATTATGCTATTTACAAGTACATCCCGAAACATGGATAGTTATGTCCAGATATTGTTATGGTAACGAGGCGCGATTTGGCGGGGCAGGAACTGATTTGTCTCCATTCCCTGCAAGTAATGAGTGCTCTAAATGGTAATGCAGCACGATGTACGACGGTAAGACGAGCAGACCGGATGTAGAGATGTTTCTCCTCGAGTCTAGGTTGTCTGGTACACGGATGTGCGCAGCTCCGTGTTTTGGGTAAAGATGTGCCCAAACAATATGGTAAAGGAAGCCAAACCTTGTTTGACTATAAAATATGCATTGACCCTCGCATATGACTTGACACGCCACTTACAGAAAATTTTGTATAAAAAAACTACAACGATGTGGAGAGAAAAGACAAGAAATAATGATAACTGAAAAAAATAGACAACTTGACTATGACCGAAGATGCATGTACAAGCAAATCTTTCTTTAGTTTAACCCATAGACTAAAGGTCGTCACATTTTAAAGTTAAATTAACCAAATACTAAAGTTAACCGCCATGTAACCCAAGTCTAAAATTACATTGAAATCCCATTTCTCTGAGGTTGATACTTTACGAAACAAAATCTTTTTAAGACATAATTTTTAACAGACTGAGTGTGAGTTTTATCTATCTTCAGTGAACACAATGGCAAAGTATGACTTCATACCCTCTGAACAGGGTGCTTATTCATCCCTATATTTCTGAAATTTAAACATACTATACATGACATTATATATGGTAACTACACTCATTCTTATATCAACATATAACACATTGTAAAGACCATCTTGTGATAACGGAATACCGTTTTATATTCTTGGCTCAAAATCAAATCAAAGGGTCAAGGGACGTTAAAAGTAATGGGGTTATTCAATACCATTCATACACCAAAACATAATTGTACAAAACACTTAATACAATGCTTTCCATTTTGTAATATCAGGTGAAAATTTAACATATAAAATAATTATTTTATCAAAGACATTAATCTATCTTCTTTAGGCATTTTACAAAAAAATTTATTCAAATAAATGCATTTTGAAATCGGGAAAAATATTTATATGTTGTTTTCTAATTAGTGCTACAATGACGAATGGGAGATGAATTTGTAATATCTCCCCGAGTTATATAAGACGTAATTTGTGTTATTCTAAATGTTTATCGTATTGCAATACTTGTGATTGGATTATGCAGCGCCGATTGTAATTATGCATACAGTTCGATACGTGATACGACATTCATGATTAAAGGACGTTGTTGGCAATATCAGCGACAGCTGTGAATCGGAGCGTGCAGTGCGAATGTTCAACATGTCAGTCTCACAGGTCTGCATGCATGTATATTTCATAGTTTACAACATGTGTGACATGCTTGTTTGTGTGACATTTGTATCAAAACATAACAATTATTGACGTCACGACGACATTTGTTATTGTGTTATGCAACTCATCATTAATATTGTCATAATTAGCGGTATTTTTTTTTTACACCGCTGTATATGGCTATATTCATATATCCGTTTATAGTATCTTTAATTTATAAACATTATACAAATCTCTAACAAAAATAAAAATGTTATTTTTGATCAAAAATTATTAAACAGGTATTACGATAGTTATGTTAAATATTTGAAATAAGAATTTATGTTTTATTTGATTTTAATGGGACTGATAAAACGAAATGCCTATAAGAATAAGGCATGACTCGTTGTACCTAACTTTTGGTTTAGACCACTTTCTTTGGGAAATCATTGAATGTTTTCCAGATTTATATAGAGCTAACGTTGTGCCAAAACGGGAAGGATATGATTTCCAGGCGTTAAAACTATCGTGTTTTATCGCACCAGAACTTCAAGCAATATCAAATATCATTTCGCGTAAGATCCAAAAAATGGTGATAAACAAAAATTAAGGTTAATCTTGCATAACCCTAAAGGCAATAACAAATCTACCTTCGTTAAGGTAATATTCATTTCTCACATTTCATCTACGCAGCCTATCTAGGAAGTCATGAACACAATTACATTTGATTTGAGAATGTTCCTATTAAACCATGGCTTTTGGTCTTCCCTTGCACCTATCTGTGTAAGTACATACTATCATGACAATTGCTAATTGTATAAATAGCACGTCCTATATGCAATGTTTGCAAAACGTGACCACTGAAACGTAATCGTCTGACAGGCAAAACGGCAATAAACCAATTAAAGACGTATGGAGAATATTTGTCTTATGGGAATAGTTAACATTCGGGGAGTACTGACTGCTACAGTGTTGTATGCATGTCAGCTGGGATTGAGGGTTGTGTTTACGAGAACCTGTGCTTCAATAAACACAACGATTTGGCAAGGGTTGCATTGTCCTGACCTGGAGTAGTCGTGTCAGAGAGATGCAACTTCTTCTCGTGCGAGAAAGGCACTGGATTTAACAGAAAGATATGGTCCTTAGATTTAACAGAAAGATATGTTCGTTATGGCCTTTCTATTTAACAGAAAGATATGGTCCTTTGATTTAACAGAAATATATATGTTCCTTTGATTTAACAGGAAGATACGGTCCTTTGATTTAATAGAAAGATATCGCCCTTCGATTTAACAGAAAGATATGGTCCTTTGATTTAACAGAAAAATATGTTCCTTTGATTTAACAGGAAGATACGGTCCTTTGATTTAATAGAAAGATATCGCCCTTCGATTTAACAGAAAGATATGGTCCTTTGAATTAACAGAAAGATATGTTCCTTTGATTTAACAGAAAGATATGGTACTTAGATTTAACAGAAAGATATGTTCGATATGGTCCTTCTATTTAACAGAAAGATATGGTCCTTTGATTTAACAGAAATATATGGTCCTTCGATTTAACAGAAATATATCGCCCTTCGATTTAACAGAAAAATATGTTCCTTTGATTTAACAGGAAGATATGTTCCTTTGATTTAATAGAAAGATATCGCCCTTCGATTTGACAGAAAGATATGGTCCTTTGAATTAACAGAAAGATATGTTCCTTTGATTTAACAGAAAGATATGGTACTTAGATTTAACAGAAAGATATGTTCGATGTGGTCCTTCTATTTAACAGAAAGATATGGTCCTTTGATTTAACAGAAATATATGGTCCTTCGATTTAAAAGAAAGATATCGCCCTTCGATTTAACAGAAATAAATGGTCCTTTGATTTAAAAGAAATATATGGTCTTTTGATTTAAAAGAAATATATCGCCCTTCGATTTAACAGAAAGATATCGCCCTTCGATTTAACAGAAAGATATGGTCCTTTGATTTAACAGAAAGATATGTTCCTTTAATTTAACAGAAAGATATGGTCCTTAGATTTAACAGAAAGATATGTTCCTTTAATTTAACAGAAAGATATGGCCCTTCTATTTAACAAAAATATATGGTGTTTTGATTTAACAGAAAGATATGTTCCTTTGATTTAACAGGAAGATATGGTCCTTCGATTTAACAGAAAGATATGGTCCTTCGATTTAACAGTAAGATATGGTCCTTTGAATTAACAGAAAGATATGGTCCTTTGATTTAACAGAAAGATATGGTCCTTAGATTTAACAGAAAGATATGTTCGATATGGCCCTTCTATTTAACAAAAATATATGGTGTTTTGATTTAACAGAAAGATATGTTCCTTTGATTTAACAGGAAGATATGGTCCTTCGATTTAACAGAAAAATATCGCCCTTCGATTTAACAGTAAGATATGGTCCTTTGATTTAACAGAAAGATATGGTCTTTCAATTTAACAGAAAGATATGTTCCTTTTATTTAATGGGAAGATATGGTCCCTCGATTTAACAGAAAGATATGGTCCTTTCTGTTTGGCCATACCCATTCTTCTAGTTTATAACACATAAATACAAAGACATTATATAAAAAAAATGACGAAATATGACGAAAAGCTTAGAAATGTTTGGATTGAATGATTGATTGAATAATTCTGAAAGTGTCATCGTCCTAGCCTTACAAGTATCTAGTGAGAAGTTTGGAAGAAGGTTTAAAAGAGAACACAGTGACATGCAAGAGAGATCAAACTCTGCATGTGACAAAAATGCACTCAGTAATGAATGCATTGGGGTTTTTTACAAATGCCAGACAATATCCATTTTTACAAGCCATACATATATTTCTCAGCACGATTAAAGGCTAACTCAACCAAGCCCATCATTTGATATGACATAACATTTCCCAAACCTTTCATGAAAAATAAACACCTTGAATAAAAATGTTTTACGGAGATGTTGATATTTTAAGTTGTTCATTTTCAGACGAGATATTATAATTTCTGTTCTTAGTTGATTTTCCAGCAGCATGCAATTATATAAAATAGGATATAAAATAGGAAATGTTTGGCATTCACGTTGACCCACGCTATAGCATAGTCTTGCATGAAATTCAGTAGCAGGCATTAACACTGAAATATCGGTTCAGAAATACAAATCGATATCGATTTCTCCATCAGTGGCCTCATCACGAGGGACGTGACGGGCTGTGTGAGAAGGAGGTGTCATTACTTTCAATACTGTCATCAGTCTTCATACAGGGCTCTTTGGAAGCTTTTCTTAGTAGAGGGTATCAACCTTACATATGGCGCTATGAATGGTAACAGGTTTATCAGGAACTGTCTCCATTACTCGTTATTTCAGATTTATTATTGCTCTCTCTCCTCTCTCTCGTAAGGGATAATTTCACAAGGAAGTGTTAAACATATTCTGTATTTCGTCGTAGATCAGTAAATGGACACACCCGATAAATGCTGAACGTTATTAACACCACGTGATAGTCCGTGACTAAATATACATTAGATATTGCTACTAAAGAAATATTTCCCAATTGACACCATCGTCATGGTTACACCCAGTTCCGTTCTCATTGGAGACTGGTTATCATAATCCGTGGCGCTACTATATAACGCAACCAGTTTGAAAAGGATAGAAACCTGCATTCGAAAAGCCAACATGCAGAGACGGTTAGGTTGTAGAAAGGGGTCTTCAATATTTCTGATACCACCCTTCAATGGTCGCAACTACTTACACTGCGGTAGAGCTCTACCAACTCGACACGGCCTAGAGTGCGAGTTATTTCGGGGCGACTGGGGGTGTATATCTGGTGTAGGCGTGGGTGCAACAAGTTCCGGATTCTGTCTAATGGAGGTCAACCAAGTGAGACCTATGATTACCCCTATGAACCAACGTCTTTCACAGAATCTGATATCCATGAGAAAACACAAGTGCATGCATGGTTTCTTTGCGCCATGTTATTTTGCTTGGGTGATTTAATCTCATCAGCGAAATTGTGTGTTAAAAGCTGAATGTAAACATAAGGGTTTTTTAACATTATGCTAAACATATTTCGTTTGCATATTTCAGTCATGAGGGGAGGCAACATGACAGTTAAGTGATTTTGCAAAAATTAAAGAATTATTCACTCTAATGTAGAGAATATAGTCCATACAATGTAAACCTTAAATTCGTCCAAAATCGAAACAAATCTCTTGAAAAGAAAGTTAACCTCTTCTCCTTCATTCAATAATAATACAATTTAAAAATTAATTTTAAAAGGCTGAGTGTGAGTCTAAGCAACAAGCTGGTTACAATTTTCAATCAAATGTATACTTATCAAAGCACGTGCGAGATTTCAAATCAGTACTGATTGAGCGGGACATGAGTTCTATGAATGTGAGACTGTTAATCAACATAAACATGAAACTGACATGTACAAAACACAGGTGAAGGAGCCTTTACAATACATAACTTCCGACTTGGGTCGCAACCCAGTGGTGTAAGCATATGGACCCAATGTGTGACTAATGTAAATGTCTCCTCAGCTCCTCAATCAAACTGTTTGCATTTCATTGGGAAACACAAACTTCGAGAACTTACCTTGTTTTAAAGCATACATAGGAATACGTGAAGATTTCATTAAAGGGAAACGTTTCTACTTTAATTTTATGGTCTTACATATAGATATCTTTAATTATCATATTAAACTATCATGATGCAGAACTTAGTACTTATGATCGATTGATAATTATGATGATATGTAACAAACAAAATAAATCATCTGTTGCGTTATATACGTGTTTACTTAATCATGTCATTTGAACTGTAAACGTTCGAAAGTTTCCAAGATAATATCACAAAGTTTCTTCTATTCTCTGACGAAAATAGCCTTTCCAAGTGTATATGAATTAAGTATTAATTTTTTCGAGTACTTGACGAGAGAATTATTATATTTGATGTATATTGATAACCAAGATCTATCAGATAATCGGCCATACACCGGAGTTGGTTCCCTTTATAACCAAGATCTAAAATCGATGTAAAGCTATAATTTTAAAAACAAGAGTATCTCGGTAAAGATCCAAGCGAGGAAGCTAATCGTATGCGCCTTTAATGCGTGTGATATTTCTGTCGTTCTGCTTATCGTGATTCAGAAAAATCATTGTAGATCCCTTTGTAAGGATCTTCCAAAACATAAAACAGAATTGTTGTTTTCTTTCAGAAACATTTAAGTTGGCATGTGGAAAAATCCATAGCTATTGTTAACAAATCCATTAACATTTAAGTAAGCATATTGAAAAATCAATACCTAATGTTATCAAATCTATTAAGTGCATAGATGAAACAAATCCATAGGTTATCAGTAAATAATGTAATAATCCATAGATAACATATCAAAAATTCGTACATTACTTTTCATTTAAAAAAAATTCTTTTAAAGTTTCTCCATTTTCTACTTAAAAATCATAACATAAAGAAAAGTTTAAAGATATAATGTTCTAGTTTGAGGTTAAGTGGATAGGACTCAACGTCCTTTGAAAGCAAAAGCAATAACTCGCAAGAGTACGTTTATACCATACCACGTTGAATTCAATCACGAATATTCACCTTCTGAACTATGATGACATATTGATAAAATCCAAATTCCTATCCTCATAAGAGATATGTAGATACAGTAAATAATAACAAGTGCTAAATAAAACCTCTACACGTCTACGTTGCACCACCACCGAAACACCTCAGTTTTCATCAAGACCTTGATTGTAATGTGTAGCCGTATGTATCTAACATTCGTTCCTTAGTAATTGGGTTATTTGGAGCACATGACATCCTGTTGTCGTGAACGTCTACATGCATAAGTTACGTTAGTGCATAGGTGTGACAATCGGTGATAATCATGGCGTTTATATGATCGTTCATATATTATTATACATAAGAATACGACACTGTATTTATTATTCATAAGAATAAGACACTTTATTCTGTTAAATATAAATACCTCTTAGGAGGCAACTGGCTACTGTTGACTTATATTGACGTTCTTGTTAAAACTAGCAAAGATGACCTTCAGGGTCATATATCAAGGGTTAAGAACAAGTTAGAACTCTTGTTAAAGATTAATACGAACGATGACCTAAAACACTTGGAGAGGTGCAAAGGACACCCTCTTAAAAACCCTTATGATAGACGTAGGATAGCATAAGGCCATCTAGAATTTGTTTAATAAAACACGGAATAAGAAAAGCAAGGTTGTTTGGACGACACAGAAAGTGAGCCTCGTAAAAAGAAGTATATATAAATTGTCATGCACAAAACATACAGCTTCTCAAAGACAGTCTGATATATTCTCATAAACAATAACAAATATAACCTTCAAGAAAAACTACATAGAATCGAACCCACGAGAAATGTACTGCTTCTTGACGTTGAAACTGATCACATCATTACCTGTGTCAACTTCCTGTGTCAAGAGATAACTTAAGCCTAAGCACTGTCTAATCCACGCCTTGCTATATTTGCTCACCCTTTCTGCGCCAGCTCTTTAGTGTACTACAAAGGAACTTGATGTTCATTTCAAAATATCCAGAAGGTAAGTACACATCGCTGATTGTAGGGTTGCTGCTTTAAAACCATAATTCTCAAAAGGCAGACAGGGTACTACTAAAGTCAGGAATTTTGACGTTATATAGCCAGGTTGAAAATTGCCAATCATGGCGCCAGTTATACCATGCGGGGAAGGTGTGTTTATATTATCATGTGTTGACACCTGTGTCTCAGCAGCTTCAACACCAGAAGAAGGAACAACCCTTAATTAAAGAGGAAAAGTTTTATCAGCGCTCACGTTTCCTCACATCCGGTCTTACAAGAGAAAGTAAACACTACTATCTAGGAAGTCAGAATCAGTACTAACTGACAAGCAAGTCTTGATTTGGATCGAACATCCCCTTGTACAGAAGCTACTTTCTGTTATTTAATAAATTATCTGTTTTTTAGGATCATATGAAAAGATTCAGTGTTAGTCTACAATCATAGGCATTCTCTATCTCTCAAAACCTCCCCTGGGCGTACACTGCAAACTGGAACATCTCCTTTGCTTTATAATCCAACCCCTGGGCTGATAATATGAGTAGGAAAGCCAACGCGAGGAAGCAATATCGCTGCCGACCTGTTGAGCTTGATATGAGTCCAGCACGCTGTGACCTTTACATGGAATATGAACGCTTCTCCTAATGACTCCATCCAATTTGTTTCAAATATGCATGATCATCACATATTAACACTTATACATGAGTTATGAGCGTAAGGTTTCGGTAGAGGATTAGAATTTCCGTAAATAGGAGTATGCATAACAATCACATTTAACCCCGAAATAGGAGTTACGATAAAACGCTACAGAAATATAAATAACACTACACTCCATATAAACTGGCACCGCTTTGAACAGGTTGACAATGTCGGTGTAGAAAGGTGTCTGTTTATAGAGGTGTTTCAATTCAAAATCAAACCGAAAACAGAAATCACCGAAGACTGCAAAAAAGGTTAAAGAGCCACTCCGTGAGTCGTTGGAGTCATATATGCCAAACTTAATCATTTAATCATTGTCATTTGATTGCGAAGTATCGACTGTTACCAAAGAGAAACATCTTAACGCTAATTGTTTTTTTACAGTGAAAATATGAAGGTAGAACGTCGCAATTATGATCGAAAACCGGACAGAGGCGTGCGTCAAAGAGTCAAACGTAATTTTGGAGACTTATCTAAAACAGCCAGGAGGGCAGTTAGGAGTTGATAGTGTTTATTAGGTTATATAACTAGTATCCATGTATATTGGACGTGATATCTACACCTCTGTGCATTTATAAGGCTGTTTTTAGATTTCATGGAAAACCAGTATTTGCCATATATATGTCTTTTGGACATGAAAAGTTAAGATATTTTTATTCTATATCACCACATATGACATTTAGGTTCGTATCAAAGGTTATGAAAATCACGGAGTTGCTCTTTAAGGTTATCAAATATTCAATCTGGAATGCATTTTCCCTATATTTCATGTTTGACACGAAATGTCATTGTTGGATGCCAACATACTTATCCGAAATAAAACATAAATCTTTCCTTTTGATTCAATGAGTGCCTGCATAGCGGAATATTTCAAATACTGAGTTTATGTACAGAATTTTTTTAACCAATAAATTATGGTCGGTTTAAAGGGAACCCCGGATTAGAAGGATGTCTGTTTGGAGAGTATGTATTGTATAAAACAATATAATATTATCTCTGATACACAATGTCCTGGTGCAATAGGAAACAGAATAGGGGGAAAAGCTGGCATTTCAAAATAAAGAAAATAATGACGCGTTTCGAGAAATGCTGTCCTGTAAACAGATATTCAATGTCAAATAAAAGAAGCAGTTAAGATATTAGCGCTGACGTAATCAAAATTGTGTTGACACATGATGAATCAAGATTAACAGCGCTGATATCGTACATTGAGAAAGATCACAACACCAATGGTGCTGTTGTTAGCATGATATCGTGATGGGCGTACACAATGACTCAACTCTATTTACAGACTGCCAGGCACGTGCTGGTCGGAACCATGTAATGCCTTTAGACTTGGCGAGATCTAAATATCAATGTTTCTGTGCAGCTTCTAACATAAGACCAGAGTCATTCACCTAGACTTAAATCTAGTCTATGAAATGTTTTAATAATTTACTGTTCCTTCATTCATAATATTATTTTGTTCGGGCTCTTTTGTATGCAGTCAAATCAAGACTTGCTAAATGAAGACCTAGACTGTATTAAAGGCTCAGTTAATACACAGTCATGAAGCAGGACTATCATTTACCCAACATTGGCATATCCAGAGCGGGTGCGCATCCCCTACCTCCCATCACATCACACACCCAAAGATGGTCTCAAAATGTTGAAAGTCGTGTTTATCATAAACAAGTAAACAAGGAAAGTGAAGAATGGAACATAAATTCAGTACACAATTACACAAAAACCGAAAATCCTGTCCCTGTTCACCCCTAAATATTCCTTAAATCTTCAGGTGATGTGCAACTACAATCAAATCAAATGAACATGCTGTGAATTAATTAAATTCCCGTGTTCATCCAGTTTAATAGTCTGCCATCCAGAGACGAGAACAACAAACATCATTTGAACCTTATGTTTAGAAAACGTTGGCCAGACTAGTTATCTCATCTCTAGGTCTGACATTAAGTATTATTCAGGTCTCCTTTTTATTATATTTTATATCAAATAATGAAAAATAATAACAGTCACAAATCTTTGGCGGGGGCTATTTGTTAGTATACCACTTGAGCAGCGCTATAACTTCAGAACCCTGTGAGATATATGTGTAAATCTAGATGCTTATCATCCTTACATTCTCTAGGTAATTTTTCATGATACTGAAATCTTTGACTTACATATCACTTGTGTAAGAAAGTATGAATACATAAGTAAGCCATTCATTTTTTCTCAATGTATACTTGTTCTATTCTAACCGTCACGATCTAGACATTGAAAAGTCTTAACGGAGTTTTGCAAGAAAATACAGCATCTCACATTACAATGCTTCCAATTATTGACGAAAGAACTTAATTTCTGCTGTTATTTCGGAACACATTATTCATAAATGTGCCTTGGAAACAAGGTTACTGAATCCTTATAAGCCGATCAACATACAATTAAACACATTACCAATCAATCAAGTAAGATGTTTCGATAACTTTAAAATAATTCACGCTTATCGGCTGTTGCGGGACATTTAACGATATGATTGATATCAGTATTTATCATTTAATGAATTCTTATCTCTAATGTCATTCATTACAATACATGAACATGCCATATGTGCTTTGTTCATGACCATCGCGTGGGTACGTTAAGGGTATCATTTTTCAAATTATAAAATTATCTTTTGAGTGTTAGAAACGGGATGACTTTGAAAATCGTTCTGTTTATATTAGAAATTACAATACATAACGTAACATATTTTTAGCATCATATCAAGATTAACAAAATATACATAAAAATGTATGACAATATTCGGATATCATAGATCATGTCGAGAGGCCGAATTAACACTGCATTCATACTAGATGATTGACTTATTAAACACTAAGAGAAATATTCTGTTAGCTGTCTCGAGCTAAGAGATCAGAATGGTTTGACTGATTAGCGTTCATTGCCGTAGTACATTGTCCGGTTTTCGAACAAAAATCATGACTTTTGCTTTCTGATGGTCACCATACCGAAGCAATTTAGTAGCACTCGGCTAATGTTCGGTAGTCAGTAGTAGTCGGTAACGTAACGCCTCTTGAAAGAAATTGACTCATATAATGCCATTTTACGATTGATGACATTTATGCACTGATTGCCTTAGAATGTACACAAATCGTTTTCTCATTGATTCAGACTCTACCTGTAAAAACATTTTTAAATTTTCGATTAACATTTTAATTAATTAACATTGTGTACTAAGATTACTGATATCTGGGGAAAAGAACATATTTAAGGTTAAACTGTTTAAGGTATACCATATGTATATGAGGCTATAAACCACTAATAACAGTTTTATTTAAAGGTCAGGATAGCACGTTTTTTCTTTGAATAAATGATCTCACGAAAACGAAAATCAATGTTACCAATTGCAAGACATAGTCTCTCTTAACCGAATGAAGCAGTTTTAAAACGAACGTACTATGATTGGTTTAGATATGCGAATCCATTTCCCTACTTTAAATGATTAAAAGGTACGGTGTTCACACAAAAATGTCCGCCATTGGTTATAGCTTAATACTTGATAATTTCCTGTACGATAACGAATGACCGGGTTGAGTATTGGGGTGTTTAACCCTCTGATGACAAAACACCCAGTAAAAACTAAAGTTTATTTGGAAAATATGAAGAAACAAATCTTTCAAAAAAAGTGCTACTGCCTCTTTGAAATTATAGGTTCAATTTACATCACTGATTTGATCCGAAGTTCGACTCTACGGTTTAAAGAGGTGCAAATAACCTGTTCTTTTAAAACTATCAACAAAATTTCAACAGCTGTTAAAACATTTGAATTGTAATGATATTTATATTGAACAAAGTTACCTTTAACTCGGTATTATTATTTCCATTAAACTATTGGCATTGTAGAAAGTAAATTTGCTGCCCCGGTTATAAACGTGATTAAAAAAAACAATAACAAACTTTAAAGAAGCACACTTGATGATGAAGTGCCAATAGTTTGGAATGAAATGTTGTTCCGAGGGAAACTTTTTCATTTTAGATTTTCATAATTCTGTAAAAAAAAAGACATTCACTAGTATATTCATATAGTAAGATGAAGTGCATCTCATTTGTAAGCAGACAACTGTCTCGCGCCAAACGATATCTCCGCCTACAACCATCGCATATAACAACAAATACACTCCGTAAAAGGACTTATTCAGTTTCTTAGAGTACACGACTTGATCATGAGGAAGTAATTAACAGTAATTACTGAGAGAGACAAGGAGAGACGGAGAGACACCGACGTAGAGGCGGAAAGCTGAGCAGTGGCTGCCAGTATAGCTAGGGCAGCAGCTTTGTTTACATGAACTGGGGCAAATAGCAAGCTCCTTCAGATGCACTCCTTCTTTATAAAGACGTGAATATCATCTGTCCTAAACCTTTCAATAAAGTTACACCTCAACATCCCTGTACACGCTAACTTGATCAATCAGATCGACTCTCTATCACGGCTACCGATGCGTGAAAAGAAATCTGACGCTTCAAGATGTTTAGGGAAGTTGTTTTGGGTGGAGTTGCGTAAAGAAATGCGCTGTGGCGTGAAGATGAGGATGCTATGAACTGACCCACACTAATATAGGCTAGATATGACACTTTACGAACCTGATCTTGTGTAGTCTACTGCTCTGTATTCCTTTACACCTACCAGTTGATACACTGCTATCACGTGACCTAATACTTCCTGGAGGCTTACCTTTGACCTTGAAGACATGGGTCGTCTTGGAGTCCGGTGTAGGTGTGAGTAGACACTCAGTCCCAGCCATGTGTTGTCACTTGTCGAGGTGTGAGCGGTATAGTCCCAGTAGATCTACATCCGTACACTCCATCATCCACAGTCCCACCACGTCTGCTGCCACGAGTCCGTGTGCGTGTGTTTCTACAGTGCGAGTGCGAGTGGAGGCAGACGACACCAGCCTACTGCGGCGCCAATTGATCGTCTGCTGCTCGCTGGTCTCATTCACTGCCACGGCCGCTATCGGGCACAACGACTCCGTTTAGCAAAACTCAAGTGACATGTGCCCTCAGATATCCTTGCCGTAGTTACGCGTCGGTGACGTCAGGACTGTGACGTCACAAGCCGATTAATTATGAGGTCTGATGCCGTCTCTTTGGATATAGATTTTCCGGACTCACTGATTGAGGTAGCAGCGGACAGGAGACATCCTATATTGACCCCGCATCACAACTTCCCCCCTTCCTGTTTCCAATAATCAACGTGTGGCAGGGATAAACACATACCCAGCTGCATCAACAGGAGGAAATATATTTACAATAATGACTGATTATTTCCTAGCGGGATGACTGGGTGACATAACAGGCCGAGGAGGAAATGGCGAGATCGATAGCGGATCGATAGAAGCTGATGTGCTCCCCTCCACAGCTCCCCATCTCCATCAGCACAACGCTTCCCCCATCTCTCCCTCGATCAATCAATAACTCTCACAATTTGGGAATCCGCTAATTTTTATAGTTAACGTATTGATTTTAGCCTGAAATCAAAATCGCCAACGATATCGACATACCCCCTCCCTCCTGTGTCGTCCATGTTATAGATTGCCCTGATTCAAACTTGTCGTTAGAATCGGATTTAGAATTCAGTAAGACGCCGGCTGGTGAATACCAATCCCATAGATGGTTGTGTCGGATTAAACAGCATTCTCATGTCCTTGACAAGCCCGGCCTATGGCCTACTTCTCGCTGCAAATCCTCTTCGACCATAACAAGATAATTTGGCCATTAGTCTTGCGCCAGTTGATAATCATATGATATCATAGTTGAATAAACATGTTGACGAAAGATCGTGCAATGTAACTAGCTGTGATAAATGTCACAACATGAAAAGTAAACAATTCCGTCTAAATAACAGAATTTCTGAAACTATCTCAGCCAATTGAATTTTACTTTATTTTCCCATAACAAGAAAAGGCAAAACGCTTGTTAATGTATTCGTACTTCATCAGAAATCTTCTGCAGATAACTACATGGTATTGCAACAACACGATTAATTATGAGAAATATTCACAAAAAGCGACCAGCATGAGGTATGTATATGTTGAATGTTAACTCAATCAAGGGGCACTGCACTCAGTAGGCTAGCTAGGTGGTTAGACGGGAATTCCTTTGATGCAGAGGAAACTCGTAGTTCAAACTAACTCTAACCTCTCTTTGATCTGCCCCTACCGTCTCTCATATACCACTGACACCCCATACAACTACGCTTATTCGTAAATTTTAGAGAATAATTTTTCAAAATTTCAGTTTTGCTTGATAAAATTGAAATGGCTTTTCAAATCATAGGAAGGTAAATATTGAATAGAAATTGATGAAATACATCAGTAGTGGTAGTAGATTTAGACGATCAAACAGCAATGGATAGTAGATTTAAATGTAGAATTAAGTGGAATTAAAAGATCATTTGGCAATGGATAATAGACAAATGGTAAAATGACAATGGATGATAGCCAAATGGTAACATGACAATGGATGATTGACAAATGGTGAAATGACAATGGATAATAGACTTAGATGGTAAAATGACAATGGATAATAGACTTACATGGTAAAATGACATTGGATAATAGACTTAATTTATATATAAATGGTAAATTGACAATGGATGATAGACAAATGGTAAAATGGCAATGAGTACTTTACTTAGATGGTAAAATGACAATGGAATATAGACTTCTAAGATCAAATGGAAATGGATGGTATACTTCTAGGAACAGAGGAAAATAGATGATAGACTTACAAGAGCAAATGACAATGGCTGATACGAGGGGTGTCCCAAACATTTCCGGCCTGACCAAAGAAACATTCAAACGTCTATGACTTATTTTTCGACATATTCACCCTTGACCTCAATGCATTTGCTCCAGCGTTTTTGTAACCACTCTGAAAACCAATCCTTTTCACGAGACCCCAAAAACTCCTCTACTGCAGCAATGACGTCATCGTCAGTCTCAAACCTTTGGCCACGAAGCTCCGTTTTCAGTCGAGGGAAGAGGAAGAAGTCTGAGGGGGCTAGGTCTGGAGAATAGGCAGGGTGGGGGAGAATCCTGAAACCACAATCCTGTGCTGCAAACTGCAATTTTGGCGGTGTGAACGGGAGCATTGTCCTGCAACAGCCACACACCTTGCGCAGTTTACATTTCGTTTCTCTTTGATTTTTTCTCGTAATTGTCGTAGTTCATTTGCGTAATTAGTGCCATTGATTGTAGAGAGAGTCCCAGAAAACGGATGTCATGACCTTCCGACTGGAGGAACCAAATATGAAATTTTTAGGGGTGGGTAATTTGCTGTGTTTCCATTGCATGCCCTACATTCACTTTTCTCCATTTCGGAAAAAGATGTGAGGGTACCTTTGAATGACAGGCTATTATATGCAATTGAAGAGAATGCATCTCGTGATTTTCATGCCATTTACACGTCAATGAATGTTCTTCATGCATGCACAGTATGGTTGAGTTTTAGGCATGTTTTCATATTCAGGCCGGATACTTTTGGGACAACTCTCGTACACATAAATGTTCAAATAACATCTCCAAGTAGACTGAAACCAAAAAAGCAGAGGGGGTAGACGCAAATGTTTAAAGGTTGAAAGGGTTAAATATATTTAAACAAATTGCTTAAAGTTGACATATATGCGTGGATTGGCTAAATGGCAATGAGGCTTGAACTCAATTGTTTAAATGTCAATGAGAAGTAGACTTAAAGGATCAAAAGACAATAATTAATAGGGTCAAATGACAGTGAGGAATAGACTGAAGGGTAGACTAACATTTCGTCGTCACTTTCATTTGTTAAGACTCGCCTTAACCATAAAGAGTAGATTCAAAATTTAAATCTCCTATTTATAACACCACCCTATCCTCTCCCCTCCATTTCCTCATCTATTGACCCCTCCCCTCCTACCTCCCACCCCCTGCCCCCAACTCATTCCCCTTTATTGGCCCAGCTCTCGCTCATAGAATTTACTCCTCCCCTACCCTTTTCCCCACATCAAATCACACTCTCCCCGCCACCCTTACATAGTGCAATATCCGGTGAATATTCTTAATTCTCCCCCGTTCAAATTATCATTGCGATAAATCAACACTTTCTTTGCTTTCAGTCACAGCTGGTTTCAACAGGTTTCAGAAAACCTAACAACGCAGCCACGGGGAAGGCCCCATCAGCGCTTTTACATGGCGACCAGATGGTAACGTTTACATTGCTGTAGACGCGCTATTCATAGATGCCTCAGCCACTGCCTGCCTTCAAAACATGAGAGTTCTTGTCGATGTTTATCCTCAGAACGGATCTGATTTATTTTGAAGGAGGATTTACAACATTATGTAATTTCCTCTACTGCATATCAGAAATGAATATGAGTGTTCCATAAAAAGTTTATTGGATTTTTTTGTTTAATTTTCAGTTTATAAAAGTTGCTCTTTTGTGTTGAAATAAGACCCCCTTAACATTCAAATCAAACAACTATTTTTCTTAGTTTTATTATTTGCATGATTCAGATTTCGAACTTGAAAATATCGAAAATACCAGGCCTCAGTACAACAGAGCAAAAGCAGAATGTTATGTATTATTTTATTTATTATTTAACAAAAATTATTTCAAGACAAATATTTCGCTGTTTTCTAATATTAAAGCTAAAAATATTATGTGAAAGAATCACCAGCTGTATAAAAGAACAAAAACCCAATAATATGTGTTCAGTTAGTGTAAGTATGAAATTTCTTGAAAATCTAAACTTTTCATAAAATAGTACTTAAGAGTACTCTGGTATACAGTATACATGGAGGGATTTACTTGAATCGAGAGAAGGGTCGAGATATAGTCGCAGTCCGACTATACGTAATAAATTCCTTTTGTCTATTTCAAGTGTATTGTTATATCTTTTTTAACTAACAATTTCAGCTTGCTAGATTTTAATTTCTTGTCATTGTACAAGACTTATGGGAAACCATTTAAAGCGTATGTTGTTGGAGTAAAATATGTCAAACTTTATCAATGGTGTTATTTCATCGTGATGTAGTGTTTGTTTCTGAATATCGGCATTTAAGTGCTTATCAGTTCAGTATAAGGACAATAAACAGGTTTAAGTCGTGATTTGTGATCGAAAACCGGACAGTGGAGCGCCAATTTCTCAAACGTAATTTTGGAAACTAATCATTCAAAAAAGACACAAATGTGGGTTGGAAGTGTTAAGAAGGTAATTTAAGTACATGTAATGTATATGTAACAGTGCGCAGATTTTCGCCTTTTTAACATTGAAATTGCTGTTTTCCGATTAGCATTGAAAAAAGAAAATATCATTATTAGGGCATTTAAGAGATTAAGATGCAAGTTTAGAGATTGATTTGAACTTGTCTCAGGACATGTGGTATTTTGAATCTTACTTAAGCCAAATGTAAAATCAAGAAACATACTGAAATCAGTGAAGGTTGTCTTTTTACAAACCTGTCAAAACAAACTCGGTGTACATTTCAAAATTTACATAATGAAAACCGAATGAATATCTACAAACAAAATAGTTTTGAGTTTAGTCAGAATTCGTTTAAGAGGAAATGTTAATTGCCCGAAGGAGATTACGATTGCCTGACTCACAAGACGAAGAATTATATTCATAATATTTATTACACATGAAGAATTCGCATGGTAAAACTTTTCCATATTTCTTCTTATATTTTTTTTCTATCTCTGTGACCCATTTGCACTAGCCTGTGCCAGTAATTATAACTAACAACAGCCTTTATGATTCTTTGACTATATCCACGAACTTACAATCCACTTTACTCCATTACCATTTCTGACAATGCAATTTGATAACGAAATTATCATGCTACCGAATTCGAACTAACTAGTATTGAGATGTCGACGCAACAAATAATGCGTGTTTAGAGGCAAATTTATTTACTTTATAAGAAAAAAAGGAAAAGGAATGCTTAAGTCTTTGATAACTGTTTACAAATAATTTTTTAACGTTTGTACAATATCAGAGTAGTTGTTACTCATTCACGGTTACCAAAAACGTTATTTTCTGATCCTATAAAGATGATAAAAAATAGAGCACAGTGGTGTAGTGGCTAGCATGCTCGCCTCTCACGCCAGAGACCCGGGTTCGAATCCCGGTGGAGACACCAAAACTTTGTGACTCGGGTCTCATCCTGTGTTGCGTCCTTGGACAAGACAATTTATCTAATCTGCACTCAGTTCACCCAGCTGTACAAATGGGTACCTGAACAAGGGGGAAGTACTTACTTAAACGGTCACGCGGAGCTCTTGTTAATCGGCGGCACCGAACAATACCTCCAGGGTAATAATACTCATAAAGCTCTGAGCATGCTTGTCATGGATATATGCGCGGTATGAGAATGCTATTATCATTTATTATATCAAATATGTTTTCAGTCTGAAAACTTCACTTCTCAAGCGCTTCTCTTCAATATTTAATGAAACATTGTGTATTGCATCCCATATATGTAATGTATTCTATAGCTTGTCGCTTCGACACTGACACACATTCTAACTTTTCATGAGTGATTCATGAGAATTTTATGGATTGAATATTGGAAACGAGCCTCAGATGTTAAGGACTTAGATAGGACCAAATTCAAGAAGCTAATCATGACCCCAGTCTTACCTTAGTCTATGTATATCTTATTGTATGTGTTTTGAAGGCATATGTCAGGTCTTCAGAATATGCTATTCGCTTCTGGGTAAACAGAGTTTAAAGTTGTGATTTGAGAGTAAGCCATTGTTTCTTCTACAAGTATGAATGTACCTATTTATCAAAGCCGAAGATTCTTCAAACTGAAACATCCCTAATTTGACAGGATTAAAGCCAACGGAGGTAAAGTTTATAAGGTTCTTTTCTATTTAACCATAGCTTTTGACAAGCGAAATGTATGGTATTAAGGAAAGATTAACTAGGTGCCTAAAATGATGGATTACTGTATATATTTTCAATTGGTTACACATTAAATATTCTTAAGTTTTTAAGTAAATGTATTTTTAATGTCTTAATGGTGTTTTTCTATAGGGTAGTAATGCTTGTTATTCCAAGTTGTCATTCAAATGTTTATCAATTAGCCATAGTCAAATATCAAGAGGTGATGTTGCTTGTACGAGTATAATTGGGACAGGTAATTTCAAAGTAGACACATGTAAAAGAAAGTTACGCAATATTGATGAATATAAACTAAAAGAAATTGTCATTTATTATACATGCTTGATAGAACTGCAAATGGAGAGAGATGGATTGAACTTTAATCTGTCCTTCCGGCACTTATCAAAACCAAATAAAACTTTACAGAACATAGTCTTTTTAACTTTAAGGAACAAAATAAGAAAGTTAGCCTCGAGATACAAAACCCCTGTTGTTTTAACGGAAACAAGAACAAACAAATTAAGTAATAGTTATGGTACATTCAGGTTATAATGTAAGTAAGCAAAATCGCCAGACAAGGAATTATTATCAAATTTTTGCTAATAACCGTCACTATACGAGTGTTGAAAGCCTTCCTGGCGTGTCAAGGCATTGATAATCAGTCTAAGGGTTAAATAGTTGTAGATCTAATGATATTTTGTCAATAAATAGTTACAGTACAAGTTTTTTTTATTTCAATCTATGTCAATGCATAGTTAAAGTACAAGGTTGTTTTTTTTACTTCAATTGGAATAAATACATAGTTACATTGGAAAGTTTTTTACTTCAACTGATATCAATACATAGTTTTAGTATATGTTTTTTATTTCAATTGATATAAATACATAGTTAAAGTACAAGGTCTTTTATTTCAATTAATATCAATACATAGTTAAAGTACAAGATTTGTTTATGTCAATAGATGTCAATACATAGTTAAAATACAAGTCTTTTTTATTTCAATTGATATCAATACTTAGTTACAGTACAAGTTTTTTTATTTGAATTTTCACTTTATTTGATGCTCTATTGGTCTATACAAATTCGCATGCAGACATCGCCCGTATTCTGTCATTTTTATCCCATCACTGTTAATGAAAAAATAAGAAGTCTTTATAAAAGACTATATCTCTGATTTAACGAAACAAACTTTCCTATGAAAATCTGAAAACCTTCATTGAAAACACTCTAAACTAAGACATTATAATTCCAAAGAATTATAATGTCAGGACATTCTTGGTACATCGTCATGGTTTCAAAACCACCTCTCTGCAACTTCTCTTCCAATTGCATCTGACTTAAACAATTGGAACAGTCGTCTTTGATTACGAAAACGTTAAACGATAATTCCGGTTATTGGGTTACAACAACCCACTAATTTCTGAAACCCCTTAAGACACAACAGTGTTATTTTACACGCTGATACCCGCGTACTATATACAAGGATTCCCCTTTGCGATGAAAGGGCTGGTTACGAGCATGAACGTGCAGGGAAATTTTCCATGATCCATCTGTCTTAATTTTCATCGCGTTCCAGGAATGTAAAATACTTAGGTTACCATGGAAACAAACATATTCCAGATTATCGCTTCGTACTTTACAAGCCGAAATTAAGACTTGTACTTCATATCGGAATTGCGATTTACTGTTTATCTTATCAAGAACATTTAACACATTTAAAGAAAGGTATAAAGCAACACGATTTCAACATGGTTCAAAAGAGCCACACAAAGCATATTTATGCAAGAAAAATATTCAATTTATAAATTATATTCAATTTGTCATTGCTTGTTAGAGAGTTTGATTTTCAACATCAGATGTTTTTTTAAATAGAGATACATCACGAAGAAGTGCATGCGATAAAGGTGTTAATATCTTCAGCGAAACGTCGCATTTCGTGCAATGAAGAAGTTGAATATCCATAAGAACGTGTTCTTCTTCATCAATCCAGCTTCTACAATGCCACTTAAAGAAGAAAAGAACATTGTGCACGTGGTTATGTTGCATGCGAATAGGGACATGTATAGTTCCTTTATTGACGAGGGGAACTACGTACAGGGCTCCAGATTAGGTTAAAAGTTTATGGTGTTGAAGGTTCATATGCTCTCTGTGTGATAACTGAGAACGTATGCACCTATCTGTGACTTCAAACTGGAGCAGATTCAGTTCTTGCAGATAACAGACAAAAACAAATGTTTAGCTTGCACGAATTTATTTGCTTTATGGAGAAAAGAAATATTTTATAAACTTCCCAAATTTTATAAGGAAAGTTTATAAATGTTAAAAGCTGCGTTTACAAGAAACGTAGATAATAGGCTAAAGGTTAAGATAAGACGTCAGATGATTGGAAAGCTATGGCTACCTCTTGGCCCATCCTTGACCTTCAACCTCTCTCACGCCCGTATGGGAGCAAGAAAAAGCAAAGGACATAAACATCTTTGTTCCTCTATCTGCCCGTTAACTTCCACTGAGTTATCACACTGGGGAGGCTCCAACTGCCACGTCCCCCATCACTTCCACCCCTTATCTTTGTCAACAAGACATTCCTCCCTTTTCCTTGAAAACACTGACATGTAAATAAAGAGTTTCACAGCCTTCTCTTCAGAGCAGATTGGTAGGCTGGTGGAGCCAGACAGATGAGATGTGGCTCCACGCCATAGCGACAATCGTTGTCGTCTGCTGGCAGTCGGTGCAGACGACACCGATACAACGACGTAAGGTCACGTGTTACCAAGCAGATGATTCTGACACCACCATCTACAACTTCACCGCCAATGATATCAAAACCGGAAATCCGGTCAGTCTCTCGCAATACAGGTAAGAATATCCATGTATGCATTTGCTTTTTCAAATGACTGGCTTTGCGCAGTTTATATAAACATAAAATATGTATTCTTGAACGCAAATTTTAAATTTTACTCAGACTTTCAGACTTTAAAAGTCTGAGTATTGACATATTAAGAAAGGTCTGCACTACCGTTTAACAATAAGTCAAAATTTATGATTGCTCTTTTTTGGAATATCGTACTAATATTATATAACATTATATGTCTACTATAGATCGATTGTCTTGAAGGGGGAGGAGGGGGGTTGGATGAAAGAGAAAGACGGAAAGAAAGATATAGTGAATACCATTTGATATCGACTATCTTGTTAAAGTGAAATATGACAACCTCTTCAGCATAAGGACAATAATTAGATGTATTGTATAATGTATGATCGTAAACCGGACAATATGCCTTGACTGAGACGCGCCACAGGTTGTAATATAATGAAAGACATACTCAATGTCACTTTAACCGAGTTAGGTTAAGTTTATATGTCAAATAAGAATTGACGAACGTATGAATATTTACTACGGTATTGTAAATTGTCAACAAAATCATATATTCATATTTAACTATTTTGATTTACGTAAATGTGTCACATCTTTTGCTGTCGATCACTGTAATCCATAATCTAAATCTGTTCCAAATTTCATATTTTGGAGCTGCGTTCAAAAATTGCGTATCATCTTGTTTACGATTCACATAATGTTATCAGTGAATATTGTGGGTTTTTCTCACACAATTTGCATCTGTCTGTCAGTCAACCATGTCATTCTATAATTTCTAAGGACATTGTATTTAAAAAACACCTTTCATCAATGGAAAGTAAGTACGCTGATGTGGTAGTTTATAGAAAGTGTTACTACCTCCAACCTACCTTTCAATTTTTGATAAATTTATCAAAAGTTAGGATGGGTTTCAGCTATGAATAAACATTATTTAAACAACGCAAAATAATGTCAGTTAGCATCGGAATGTCAAATAAATAATGTCTTTCAATAAATGTTGAAAGTTGATTTTTTTTACCAAACAATTTTTATCAGAAGAAAAAACTACATAGATACAGTTTTTTATGTCAATCAATAGCCTTTTTCTTAATGCCCAGTATATGAAACAACGTGTTATGTGTAGAAAGTAAGTACATTGACAAAAATTACAAAATAATACCTATTATCGATATGGTTGTATATATGCATAGCTTATATAAACAACAAACCTGGTATTGATGCAGCAGATGGCGACCGTTGATAGATGTCACAAATACAAGGCGGAATAAAACTGCATCACCAGTCCGTGCAGTCCTGTTATGTTGATATTTAATAATTCATTCAGAAAACCATTAGCAAACCTTTCAAATTCACTAACCGCTATTGACATCTAATTCAATAACTGCAAGTCAAAAGTAATAATGATATTTTCCTGTGACAGATCAGAGTCTCAATTCAGTAAATTCCGTTAAAGACTGTTACGAAATCCGAATGATAGAAGAATATATAAGCATTTACCTGTAAAACGTTGTATGGCCATCTCTGCTTTTGTAGACGCATTAAGGTACTATTGCCCTTTGATCACGTGGTCGTTAACGTCCATTTATCTGCTGTAATGTGTTACGTGAAAGTTGCATTATGGAATAGGTCGATGGCTTGGGTCTCTATTGCTTAATTGGAATATAGGTTCTAGTTTGTTACAGCATCACCGACATGATTATGGTTAAGTGAAACAAACCACATGTTTCTGGTTTAATGAAACAAACCACTTAGACAAATCACCTTTTTGTGAACAACTTTAATAATACAACAAATTACGAACGATAGTTTAAGGATTTAAAACATTATGCACTTGTCCGATATTTGATATCATCAGAACACGTTATGTTCCCTATTTGGTTGGTTCCTGCAGACCAATTTCGCCAAAAAGTTCCCGAGATGTGTGGATCATAGTTAGGAGCCAAGCCCACGATCGCTACATCCGGGTCAACCATTTGCGTCATCCTCTTATCACAACCATGTAGACTACACAACACATCCACGTTTTGACCAAAGATTTCAACCAAACTTGCGTAAAGTGAGTTTTTCACAAAAAAGGCCAATTATCATCCCTGTTTTGAGAAACGTCAAAGTGTGCAAATGCTCTCTGTTGTATTGGAATGTCAAGAACCCGAACCTAAGATTTTAAAAAAGTCTGTGTTCTGTAATTGATAACAATTTCGTCTTTATCAGCGAGATTAAAATTAACGTCTCAAAATACTGTTTTCCGTTAGAAAAATGAAAATTTACCCCTAGTTACCCGATTCTAACGTTTAAATGATGCGATTCCTTTTTTAAAAAATAAAATTAAACCCACTATAGAACGTTTATGGAAAACTTTCGTTTGACGCGCACGTCAAAAATTTGTTCACATAAATGGTTATATTAGTTATTAAATTTGTGATGTCTTTGAGGCATCGTAGAATTGCGAAAAAACAACTACAAAAGTTGGCTAACTAATTTTCAAAACACATGTGAATTCTCACCTGCATACACCTTAAATTATATTATATAGTGTACTCGAGGGTACGCAATAATTTCTTTGAAAAGTGACTTTTGTATTTCTATTTTGAAGAGCGTATATTGTATCCCCTTAATGTCTTGAAGTATCATTCAATAAAGCATAATTCTGGTCCTGTTTTCAGAATTAACACTTTGTTGACCTTGCAGGTAAGACTGCTAGGTCCATGTCCCACTTAAAGAGGAGACGTAACGCATAATTATGATTATTACAAATTATTATATGTAGTCGCTTCACTTATAAGAATCAATAGAGCCAAAAAATGAGAAAATATACGCTTTAATTCGACTACTAGGAGACCTTTTATACCCCTGTTTTGGATAACCGCCTAATGAGCCTGGCGAACGCTTAGACAAAATCACCGAAGCATGACTCGAAGCCACGCCCAGTGTGTGACGTGCTAGTCGTCAGCTGAAAGTCCAGCCCTTTAATTTTCTCTGTATTTTTAAGCTAATTCAATAGCAAAATAAAGGCAATAGCATGACCGAAAGAATTCCAAAATACGATATGTGACTGCTTCATGATATCAACTTTCCCTCTTAGTCGTCAAATCCATTTTGATTGGACTGTGACAATCCTTGAACGCGGTTTTCTTGGGTGGGTTTATATAAAAAAAGGTTAAGAACTTGGTCGGTGAGAGATCCATTACTATGGGATATCACGTAGTGTTACAACATTTATTATCGATATGAAATTCTAAATTGTCTCGAAAAAAATGAAGGTTTTTGTAATAAACGGGAGAGAATGTAAAAACTTTTTTAATGTTTACTGTAGAAAAAATAATTTTGTTTCACTTCACTTTATGACAACTTAGTACTTAGTGGGTGGTTCGTTTGTATTTAACTAACGTATATTATATTGTTAGCTAGTATAACATCTCACACCGTGTTGCAATATCTCTGTCTTCGAATTTAACAATCAATGACATGAAAACATACCTGGCGCAAGCGTTAGAAACATCCTATGTAATCGTAAAGAATGTTGGTACCCGTTATTCAAGATGTACTTTTTTAAATGTGTGTCATCATCCGTAGAAGTGCATGAGCCAAATCTCCTTCACTTAATTTATTGGTTGAATATATATTCTACAAGTTCATTGGTTCAAAATGACTGGACGCCGTGACAATAAACTAAGTAGCAGTCGAATGCCAAGATTACGCCATTATGACAGGACATATATTCCGCTTGGAGGGTCCAAGGCGTTAAAATTCAAAAGGTATAATTAGAGACCATTAAATCAAGAATTGAAATTGAATGCGATAGGATTATATAACGGCCACCTGTGTGTCATAAAAAATAAGACTATTTAAACCAGTCTGATTGTTGTGACAACATTTGGCAGACATTGTAATTGATGTCCACATGCTATGGGATAGTACGTCACAACACACTGGATTGAAGGGGATCTGACTTTGGGGGAGTGGAACCACTTCACAACCGACGGTCCCCGTACGAACAATAACTTGGAGGGGTGGCATCTTCGCCTCAAGAAGATTGTAGGCAAGCAACATCCGAACATTTTTGTGTTGGCCAAGAACCCAATGAACAGGACATCAATGAAGTAAAAATGTTGCAGTACGCCGCCGGTCAAAGACTGCCACCAAAGAAGAAAAAGTATGTTGACTTGGAGAGACGGCTGGACACTTACAAATATGGACTTGAAAATGGTACCATGTCATTGATGCAGTACCTTGACAGTGCATCATATTCTGTTAAATTATTTAGTTCCTAATTACCTTAAATAGCTATAAATGTTGAGAAAATAAAACAGTGCTTTTATTACTTGTTGTATATTTCGCTACTGTATATTTATATATATTTGTTTCACTATTTGTATTAGTGCTTTATCGCTTGAGTGCTATTTTTAATGTATTTATGTAATTTACTTTTCAATAAAAATATATTCGAATCCTTGATCTCTTCTTTACTGTTGAACAATTTAACGTTAACCATGCTCTTGTAAAAACATTACCGGATCTTTGTCAAGAACTATTCGTCCATAACGACGCACACCTGGAGACCGACCTCTTTGTTGTTACACCCATCTTTAGGTCGGACTCACGGGACCTAACCGATTGGAAAAAGCCGTATTAAAGTTGTTTATAGGCCGATTCCGAAAATTTAAACTCAAGTTACTGGCAAATTAGAATACGTATTTTATGAATCACGAAAGTTGCCATGGGTCATTTCAGTCGATCTTTAACACGTGTGTTTTAATAATTGTATAACCCGAGCTAGGGATATCCAATATGCAGTACCAGTATCGCAATTTCAGGGTCAAAGTTTCCAGAAGTTAAAAACAGTAGGGACATTTCAATGCTTACGCATTGTAAATGAGTTATTCAGAAGAAATCGACACTTCTTTCATTTATTTCAATTATGAGCAATTTGAATTCGGTTACTTTAATAGCTAAGTTATCTCCGATGATAACTGCCGTAAACTCCTTACAACACTCCGCTCAGTTTATATCACTATGACATGGTAGAGAATGAATAAATCATGTAGAACAATAACATCGTAAAGGTTGATAAATTCGTTACAAGGTGTTTTGAAAGGGTTTATGGGACTGTGATACCCTTGTAGATCACATATTACAAAATCTCCAAGGATCTTACAGTACCGCAAGATTATCAAACTACCGTGTAACTGATAGATACAAGACTCATTCATTACAAAATTCTTGAAATTGCGGAAACAACACGAAACAAATACTTGCTATCCACCGTCACTTCATAGATGAAACGGGTGTAATTTCCTTCATTTTTCATGAGGTAATATGAACGCAACAAAATGATGTTTTTTCGCATCGTTTTTTTCAATGTACCCCGCTAAAACCACTTAGGTAGGTAACAAATTATAAAATCCAACTTCAGAGTCACGTGCAAATAATTTCACTCGAAATTCAGCCCCCGCTATTCGGCAAATACGACTCAGTCGTTGTGTTTAATATTATTATAAATGAATATACATGTTAATCGTTTACAAATATTATGAATGAATATACATGAAATTAATCGTATATATTATGGTAATCATTATTTATCTGAAATGTTTTCTCTCCCCAGAGGGCAAGTAGTTCTGGTGGTGAACGTGGCCGGTTACTGAGGTTCGACTCCCCAGTATCTTGGTCTGAATGCATTACAATCCAACTTCAAATACTTCTCCATCCTAGGTTTTCCTTGTAACCAGTTCGGGAAGGTTTGTATAATATGAAATTAATAGATCATGTTGAATAATAATATCTTAAAGGACAATAAATTCGTAACACGGTGTTTTGAAAGGGTGCAAGGGACTGTGATGCCCTTTTAGATCTCGAATATCAAAATCGCTAAATCCCTTACCTCAAGTCTCTAATTTGATCCATCATACAAATTGTTAGCAAACATTGAAAAATTCATTCTTAATAATGATTATTTTATCAAAGGTTAGGAAACTTGTATTTTCAGACTGCTTGGGTATGTTTCTATATAGAAAGAAATTAAAGTATCATTAAATACATTACCTATATTGACTATTGGAGGTCAGTTAATCATTTGATTGTTTATTAAGGTAACATTTCGATAATTTGTATTTCAAAACATTCCTACAGTGTACCAGATAATAGGTTTCTGAATATGTTCGCAGTATCTTAAAAAGTCAAAGAAAAGTTTTTAGTTGAACAGATTATTCAAATAAAAGATCTAATTTTGGAAAAAAGTAAGCAAAATATTTTTGAATCACAAATCTTAATAAGGAAACGGATATCTAACCGGCGGAAAACCAGTCCATACCAATATACCCGTAAAATCAAAACTTCAGAGAATATCAGTTACATCCTTTAGAATAAAGCATTTATCATACGTCGTATCCTGCTTTACCGTAATTGACGTGTACTTTCATTACGCGCGAGCTACCACCAAGACAATTTCAACGAGACAAATGTTTTATTTTTTACTGTACTTAACCTTATAATATGAACATATTCAGGTTGTATTTATCTGAATGTTCCAGCAAGAGCCAGGTGCCAATGGAACAGAAATACTCAACTCGTTAAAGTATGTTCGCCCGGGGGATGGATTCGAACCCAACTTCCCCGTGTTCGAGAAGGGGGACGTCAACGGGGAAAACGAACAGCCTCTTTTCACTTACCTAAAAGTAAGTTGGTGTATTTTAGTTGTGAGAGGGGATGAGTAAGTATGGGCATGTATCGCTTGGAAATAATCTTTGTGTTTTATGCTAGATGTTAACGTAATGCGACTGATCACACTTTATATTATTTATATTGCTCGTCTTGAAATAAATCCTCTATGTACCTCAAAGATTGCTACCTGGTTTTCTTGAAAATGAAATTTTTTATTTAACAGTAGTTAAATAGCTTAAGATGCTTACATTTACCTAAGCAATGTAACAATAGGTCTAGTCCACAATGTGACTATGGATATCATGAACAAATATTTGACATATGCCATTCTAGAAGATTAAACAATGAATAATTCAATTCAATTGTGTTTCTCAGCTTCGTTGTACCATTCTTCTTAGTATATTTTTGTTTGACATCTTGGAACATTTCAGATAACCAACTGTTCTCTTTAATTGTTCATACCTTTTTAATACAGATTATGAAAAGTGCTTTATGTTCTGTTGCCAGTCGTTCTGCGCGCCCACAATGGATACATTTAAAACAGAGCCAATAGGAATCTTCTACAAGCCCTACCGGAACTCAGATATAAGGTGGAATTTCGAGAAGTTTCTGATCAACAAACATGGCCGACCTGTTTCCCGCCATCACTACAAGACGCAACCTGTTGACCTTCTGGAGGATATCAGGGTTCTTATAGAAGAGGAAACTTAGTATAGAAAGTTACGACTAAGATGATCGTAACTCAATGTTAAGGGCACCCTTAACACTAAGGAGGGCTTTGTGAAATAGGTCCAGGCGAAAATATTGAAACATTAGAAAGCTTTGTATTTCTTTTTTATCCATGTTATAGATGTTCAGTAAGTATTCCACAAGGCTTTTTGACAATAACAAAGATTTGTCAGTTGAAAATATATGACAGTCATATTTTCTTTAACCCTTACTGTTTAACCATGCTTGCAAAGTATTACATGTTTATATCCGACAAGACAACTTCCATACCAAGGCTAGATGAAGAAGGGGTTTGAAACCAGTCCATGGCTAATCTCTTCTGATGTCACCAGAAAGGGGCGTTCTTAAGCATTCAGACGGTCCTGGAAGGCTGAGCCTCGTTTGGTATTTGTACTTTTTGATATGATCGATGTAAAGCTGAATAAATTTACCTTCACCAAACAGACAAGTGTTGGAATGGACTTTAACTTTTTTGAAGTACAAAGAATTGTATAAGTACTTTGCATACCAGATCCGACATTCTGTAGATGATCTACTTCTGGTACAGTTCATTCTAGGTGGCAGGTGCGGTCCAATTGTTTATCACTGAGCGTCCTTAAACTTTAAGGCTTTACTCGCGCTAGTCTCCATGACTGGTCAATTGAAACTTACTGTTAGGCGCAAAAAATCGGGGTTTGAATGCAGCGCCCTCTTCGGCAGGAGTTGCAATGTTCATAAGATTTGGCATTGATCTTTTGAGGTACTTTGAGGTATATAGCACACGCAGAATATTATAGGCTAGACCTTCAATGAGGAGTTATCGCAATACATATTTCTTTTCACTGATATGGATATTTGGTATCCAAGAACCACATTTTGGTTATCATAGTCTCATTTTTGTAAGGCAACTAAACTGAACTAATTATTCTTCACGAACAAAAATCTGATCACTAACACAAATATTTCCTGTTGCATTTGCAAAGATTTTCATTTTTATGCCCGTTTTACAGTTTTGGATGAAGTAGCTTATTGGCGTAAACCGTTTCAGACCGATGAGGTACCGAATCAAGTGCAGTCCCATCGCGAGTGCGAAACACCGGAAATCTAGTAATTGTAACGCCGATACTTATGACAGACGATTTCTTCATTGAGTTAACCACCTTTTTGTTATTTCAGTATTTGAAAAAGGGTAAGCTATTAGCTCTTTAAATTGGAAATTCAGCTGGGAAATTTTATGTGTTCTTCGTCACGGTCTTAGCGAAATGACGTGGTAAGGACTAACGCTCGCAAAACACGTAATATTAGGGTAGGGTAGGGTAGTTTGAACTTAATTATTGAGGGCTAGAATGCCTGCAGAGTTTTGAAAATTGTTGCAAACGTCAGGGGAAAGATTTCTGTGAGTGGTGAACTATTTGCCCTGCATGCATTACAATTTGCCTTGCAAAAATGAGACAATGACTTTAAGCTTATATGCAACCAGAAACTCGCGACATAGGAGAGTGTGTCTCTTCTTCTTTTTCCTATTTACGATAGGATTGTAAACTTCTTTTTAAATTACTATCTTTCAAAAAAGCACCAGACAGTGATGGGTACGTGTTCACAAGAGAGTATTGTTAATACCTGTATTCATTTGCAGGTTTGTGATATGTCCACCTAGATAAAGATAAGAATATTCCAGTATCGATGATTTATATCTTATCACTGTGATACTGACTTTGGAGACCATTTATATACAAACATACAGAGGTTTGTAGAGAAATCAGAAATCATATCAACCCGAAAAAGAAGCAATCTGTTACCTGGTATTAACCAAAGGCTTATAAAACATGGCCCACTGGGGTATTGCCATGAAATGAAAACTCCAATAAACTATAAATCTGAACCTGATCAATAGACAGCTCAAACACACTCGGCACATGGCCCTTCAATCGTATCATAAACATTCATTAACCTCTGTACACAATGTATAATTAAAGCATACAGCTGCTGCAACTATACCAGAAACAATATACATAAATTCTATAACTTGTATCGGCAAATATTCTAAATGGCATTCTACTGGATGGTAAACTACCAAATATCATCGATCCGGAGGTCCCATGTTCAATGTCAGTACGTAATTTGCAAGAGGCAAGATACATAATTAAGGCGAGATTTCAAAATGTATTTGACAAGTTTTTACTCGATTATTTCAGATCGCAGTTGACAAGTCTTTTCTACACGATCTGAGAGAGCACTTCACAAGCCTTTTCTTCAAGAATTTAGAATTCATCTGACAACTATTTTCGTCAAGATTTCGGAATGCGTTTGACAAGTCTATTCTTTAAGTTTTCAGGTTGTATTGGACAAGTCTATTATTTTTTATTTTGCTGCGTAATATGAGGCAATTTGCCGCATCCCCTGAGCATTTTGCCCCATACTATAAATCATTAAACTCCTTAAACTATTCTCAACATCGTTACTATTTGAATTAAAAGGTTTTGAATCCACATATCTGATATTTATTCCAACTTAAACCAACTTATTTTTTTACATTGTTAATTGATTTGAAAACGATTCTTGAAATAAATATTCCTGCTACGATTACATCGATATAATCAATACAAATAAAATTCAGTTCCTTGCTAACCTATTTCAACAATTGTTATATATATATATATCCCTACAAGCAAGACGAGAAAACTGAAATTATAAAATGATCTACTGGATGATACCGTTTTGTTCAGAAAACAAGTTTGATTATTGTAAGGGCTAGTAATTAGATATCTGATACGAGAAACAAAATGTACTTATTTCCAAAATGTTTTTATTTATTATTTGATTTACAAAGTTCCCACCACTGACACGGCTGTCTATAACATCTACGAATATCTTGAAATTAAGAAAAGACTCTGTGATCAAACGAGACAATACGCTTCTCCCGGCCCTCTCTGCCCCAATTAGGGTCACTGTGCGAAATATATATTTCACAAGTTAGCATGCTTTTCATAATTCAATAACTAGACCATATATGTATAAAAAAAATTTTTTTATAAACAATCAATTTTATGTTTCAATGTTGATATGATAGTTGGATTCCTATGTATTCATTCCTTATAAAGAAAATTACTTTTAAAGATATTTCCGATCTTTTTCCTCACCAACTCTTACAAATATTGTGCTAGCGTGGGTCATAAAGTTTCTTACGGGTAATACCAATTGGATGGTAATTCACGCCATCCAGTGTTAATAAAGGAGAAATAACGCTTGGTCTTTTGCCCAAATGGTGCGTTTTTCGCCCTCGTCTCCCTCAAGTTGATCTGACAAGAGATAAAGAATATCTCTAATCCCTTAGGTTCGTATTTCATGAGTAGCACAGCAACGAGATAAATATTAACCTTTATTCTTGACGAGATGACATAAACGTGATATTCAATATTTTATCAATTACATGCTTGTTTATGGTTTACGTTGAAATTTAACTCATTCAATGGTGTATTTGCGCCATGAGCACCTGAATTCTTGGTGACGTCACAGCACTGTTATCGCACTGTTATAAAAGTTATCGCCAGTGTAGCAAGGTAAGGATTAATTTTACTGATTTAATAGAGTATCTCACTCTTAGTCACACTATAACATGGAATATATGTTTATTTACAAAATTGAATTCATTTTCATGTAAAAAGTCTTTGCACAAAAGTTTGGTACATAATTCATGCACATAAAAAGTTAATTCTCAAAGGTTTTAGATATGACTAGTCTTTTTACAGGAGTTCGTAAGGCAAGACCTTTCTTCAAGATATGTGAATACAAATGGCATTCTACATATACACACAACATACTATATGTGTTCTTCGTGTATTCATCTGTCATGTGTGACAAGCTTTTTCAAGAAACATTCGTGTATTCATCTGCCATGTGTGACAAGCTTCTTCAAGAACCATTCGTGTATTCATCTGTCATGTGTGACAAGCTTCTTCAAGAACCATTTGTGTATACATCTGCCATGTGTGACAAGCTTCTTAAAGAAACATTTATGTATTCATCTGTCATGTGTGACAAGCTTCTTCAAAAATCATTTATGTATTCATCTGCCATGTGTGACAAGCTTCTTCAAAAACCATTTATGTATCCATCTGTCATGTGTGACAAGCTTCTTCAAGAAACATTCGTGCATTCGTTTGTCATGTGTGACAAGCTTCTTCAAAAACCATTTATGTATACATCTGTCATGTGTGACAAGCTTCTTCAAGAAACATTCGTGCATTCGTTTGTCATGTGTGACAAGCTTATTCAAAAATCATTTATGTATACATCTGTCATGTGTGACAAGCTTCTTCAAGAAACATTCGTGCATTCGTTTGTCATGTGTGACAAGCTTCTTCAAAAACCATTTATGTATACATCTGCCATGTTTGACAAGTTTCTTCAAAAACCATTTATGTATTCATCTGCCATGTGTGACAAACTTCTTCAAGAACCATTCGTGTATTCGTCTGTCATGTGTGACAAGCTTCTTCAAAAACCATTTATGTATTCATTTGCCATGTGTGACAAGCTTCTTCAAAAACCATTTATGTATTCATCTGCCATGTGTGACAAACTTCTTCAAGAACCATTCGTGCATTCGTCTGTCATGTGTGACAAGCTTCTTCAAAACCCATTTATGTATTCATCTGCCATGTGTGACAAGCTTCTTCAAAAACCATTCGTGCATTCATCTGCCATGTGTGACAAGCTTCTTCAAAAACCAAACAGGAACTCAACTGTCAAAGTGTCAATTGTGATGTCTTTTTGATTATATCAACAGACATTGGTTGTTATGATCAAGCAAACAATAAAATGAAAATGTATTGATTAAATGATTTTTATTTATGTTAAAAAATTACAAAAATAACTTTGTCTCGAAAGACTTTCTTACAATCTCATGATGCACTATGAAAGGTTTTTAACAGAAAAGAGAATATATATGAATGTACTTCTGTTTAAATTCATTATGAGTATTAAACCTTATAAATCTAAACACATGGACCCCTTTCACATGTTCATGATGTTGTTCAACGCTCAGGGACACTTCTTAATGATTGTACAAAAATAATACTGGCTAATCATATTTGAACATCATTGTCTGACAAACTTATTTTTAATCTTATCAACTTTCACCAAAAAAACTAATAAACATCAATATCATATAATACGAGGAGGTTATTGGCAAAAAAATTTTAAAAACATCAACTGGTTACAGGTTAAACATCAACTATAATTTTGTTATGCTGATTAAAAAAATGATTACCTGTTAAAATGTATTTTTTTTCCAGAGAATTAAATACAAAAAAAGTAGTCTGAAATAAAGTTCATGAAATAGACAAGCAACACCAGTAAAAGAAAACAGATTACAAACACTGACATTGTAAAAGAGCATTAATAGATCTGAGACCATTAAATGATTAAATAAGAATTCACTTGACAACACTTCAGTATAGATATATTCTAGTCTGCTATCATTAAAGGGACAGTAGCACATTTTTTTCGATACAACAAAGTGATCGTCAAAAAACAAAATTAATTTCAAAACAATGTTTCTTATAAAAAAAAAAGTTTAAAAAAGAATGTACCATGATTGGTTAAACTATGCATATCCATTCCCTACCTCAAATGATTAAAAGGTGTTCACACAAATATGGCTGCCAGTGGTTTGCTTGATACTTTCGTATTTCCTTTACCACTACAGATGA
The DNA here is from genome assembly GCA_921293015.1 of Phorcus lineatus. Lineage (NCBI taxonomy): Eukaryota > Metazoa > Mollusca > Gastropoda > Trochida > Trochidae > Phorcus > Phorcus lineatus. Next base: position 55,311,441 of record OV121081.1, read on the forward strand.
ACTATAGAGGATGGACAATGGATGATTGGGTTGAGTAATCAGATTTATTATACACTCTGACATTCGACATTGAACTGATGTTTATTTGGGAAATTTGAAGAAATATATATTTTTCAACATCGTGCTACTGCCACTTTCAGTATCTCAAACATCTCTCATACAGGATGATAGCGACAATGTTTCATTTCAAATAATGAAACAGAAAATGCAGTGATCTCAATGATTAACTGGCCGTAGTAAATTCTCATGTAAAACAACTGATTTGTTTTTGGGTTGATTTTCCATATCCTTTAACCTGCAGAACAAAGTAAATACATTTCTTATTTAATTCTTCATGTTTTTCAAAATCTATTGAAGTCAGTGCAGACCCACAGAATCTTTATCTATTTGAACCATGTTGGTTAAGAGGGAATGTTAGATTAAAGGAATGCTGGTTTAGATGGAGGGTTGGTTTAGAAGAAATACCAATTCAGAGGAATGTCAGTTTGGAAGCATTGCATGGAATAATAGAATTTATCACATGCTACCTAAATCTCAATAACCAAAAATATTTTTCTTTTTTATTCATAAACAAGGATTTTTAAAGATGTATTTCATCTTTAAATAATTAAGATTGCTAAATAATCATGTCAGACCTAAAACAAGAAAGACAAAAAAAGACAACATGGCAAATCATCTTTCATCAATAATCACCCCTGAATGTTTTTTTCTAAAATTATATTATAGAGTATAGCATGTTGCCTTGAGCAAGTTATAAAGCAAGTAAAATACTAAATACAAAGGCTTTTAGATTTTATTATATTTGACTGTTATCATTTCTCCTGATATCCCCTATACAACAAGGATAATCTCATTGTCAATGCAACGTCCAATGTTATAAAGTGAAAGACTTGTTACAACACACAACCAAACCCATGAATATCTCATATTCATCTATATCTAAGATATCATATGTAGCCATTATAAATCAATGATGTTGAATTATCAACAACATTAAACAATAACAAACAAATAACTGATACTTCAAACTGTTCAATACAATACATAGATTCGTATTAATTGTATTAAAAAATTTAATAGAAAGAAGAAGTCCAAAATAATCGTAAGAGAGAGAATTTTCATAGGCTGAATAACAAACGCTGACATTTCCTTGAATGCTATGTCATACAAAATATCAATACAATCTCATTTATTTATTTAAATGTTGTCACAATTCAAACATTTATCAAAAGCTTTCCTTTAAAATTCACCTGATCACCTTGTAGTTAAAATGTGAATAACATTTTACAATTTAAATATAAACCTCTTGTTCAAGCTAACTCACGAATCCTATTAAATCAAAACACAAAAAGGATATGGTAAACAAATTATATCTTTCAATAATAAGTTCCAAATAGTTTCTTCTATTTGCACACAAAGGAAAGCAGCTCTTTTTCCCGCAGAAATTAGGAGCAACAAGCCGAAAACTACATTGATACTTAAGGATACCAGTTGTCGTGCCAACGCAGTGGGACAATATATATAAGAAGGTAAAACAACGTGGAATGTAGCTACGAAACACAAAGAGAGCAGGCGGGAGACATATTCAATGATTTTAATTTGCTGAGCTTCGGCCCATGAGCTACTTCATCATACCAAACTTTAAAGGCGCTCTTACAAGCATAAACATAATGAAATCACAACCAATAAAGATGTCTCTCGCATGGTCTCTATGTGTATGGTGTTGCATCCCCTGTTCTTCTCTCTGCACAAAAACAGAATGTACACTCTTAAAACACTTTGTTTTTTGGCTATAACTGAAATTTCAACAAAATGTTAATTATGACTGAACTTTGCACTCTGATCTTAACAGTGTATTTTAGAATATATCAAAACATAGTATTAATGAAAAAACACAACTGGTAGTTATAACAAGCTTCAGTGTCCATAATATTATCGCAAACCCCAGCAGAATCATTCATGATTGTACAACAGCCATTAGAAGCTATAGTGTTTCTATGCTAGCACAAAAGGATTAAATACGAACATAAGAATATCAAATCAAATCAATATGATAACCTAGTAAACTAATGAGATTCAGTTTAGTTAAATCTCATTTTGAGATATATAAATATTGAGAATTAATACAGATAAAAAGAATTTTAAATCTCGTTATTTTAGCGAGATCAACGCAAGTCAAGAAACATTCACAACTGATGTACTTGTATGATATTGTGTGTATCATGTAAAAGTTTATCATATAAGACATACCGGTAAGACTTATAACTGTCAACAATATTACGTACCAGCCTAACAATAAATGAAGACTGAAAAGTATTTATGATTTACTTTAAATTCATCAGACTAACTTCTTTGCTTTAACAATTAAGATTTTTCTCTGACTATATGAGACGGTATTATCAGCCCTTAGATATCTATCAATTTATTAAGAAAAAATTCATTTGGTTTTACTATTGAAATTAAATATTTCTTTCTGTTTGATTTTCTTTTGTTTGAGCTTTTGTTTTCAATTGATAATGATTATCTAATAGCATACACTGTTTTTTCTACTCTATCAAAGGCTATGGTTACCTAAATCAATAACCTAAAGTTCACATAATTTCATACAACACAATCTGTAATAAACTTTTCAGTTCAAGGGAAGTAACTCCACTTTACAATTCAAGGGAAGTAATTCTATCTTACCTTCGCCTTAATATGTATTTTACTAGTGATTCCTCATCTATGAATAATACTCTTCTTAAAAATTAAAACAATTAAAGCACTTTAGTGATTTTTGACTGAGGAAACACAATTGAGTACATAAAATAAAAAGAGCGTAAATTATTGCTTATAAAATCATAACTGACAACATACTCTTAGAAGTACAAAAAAAATTAAATTAAAAACATCTCAACTCAGGTGCTTGCCCTTTTTTTTGGACCATTTACTAAATATCAAATTATTTCCAAAAATGGTTCTAAAATCATAGATACTCTTAATAAAATATGATAATTACCCACCTATTTGACAAGAAAATACCTACAGTCATTCATCAATAATGGAAAATGACAAAGAATTCAAGTAGTAAATACCTGTTGTTGAACCTGTTTGGAATGTTTTTATAATACTGTGCTCCAATAAAAAAAAGAATACATCTTTGTTAATGATAAAATGATAACATTATAATAATACAAAGATCAGTGTTTAAGTACATATATACTTGATATGTAAATATAAATATTCTTCATGTTACCGAATATACTAGTAACAGGTCAAATGTAACTGAAATGGTTCAAAATACAATCTATTGTTACACATATTTCAACAAATGATCCTTCAATGATGTACCATAGTGTCCAACATATGATCCATAATGAAACATTGTCATACATATGATCCATAATGAAACATTGTCATTCATATGATCCATAATGAAACATTGTCATACATGTGATCCATAATTCAATGCAATGTCCCATTCAATATGATTCTGCCTATAAAAAATGGACAAATTTACAATCCATCATGTAAAACAATTTGTAACATATGATCCATAACGTAATACAATGCCTAATAAATTATCCATTATGTAACACAGCGATCAATCGTTGAAAATATTGTCCAATCATGTTAAAAATGGTCCAAAATCCATCAAGTATCAATTGATCCAATCCTGCATAGGACATAACATTCCTAACGTAGCACAGGGTCCGAAATCAGGTCCATCATGAAAAACATGTTCCAACAAATAATCCATTATGTACCATAATACTTGACAAATGATCAACAAGACGATGTAGCACAAAGTCCACCACATTATGATCCATTAAATAAAATAGTAACTCAAACATACGATCCGTAATGTAACATGATCAATCATGTAAGAAATGGTCCACCACATGATCCATAATGTGGTACAGAGTCCAGTATTTGATCCATTGTTTAAACATGTTCCAATACATGATAAACCACATACACAAGACCAACCAAGAGATCCATTATCTAACGGCAAATGAAGAATATCGGAGAAGACAACAATCCGTGACACAAACAACCAAGATCAACATCATCACAAAATATAGGACATATATTCTAAGTTCTGTCCATGCATGGTTCTTAATTTCAATAAATATAAATGAAATGACCATAGTGAGCAATGGGTAACAGCACTTTGTACATGGCAGTTTACTTAAAACTACTCATGTAAAATATTCACACTCATTAGATCAGTCAATGAAAACAAGATCACCACTTCTGTTCAAGACACCTGCAAGAACCCAATTATTGGGAGCACTTTCCATTTTGCACCCAAAGATCTTAATAGCCATTCATAAGAAATTAAGTTTAAATTCCCATGGAATATTTTGATTTTGTTCTTTTAAATACATCACTGTTACCAGGAATACATCCTCTGATTTAGTTTCCTGTCTGTGGTGTTGATGGGCTTCTTTATGAATGATATTTATTTCCCATGGAGGATTTTAATTTTGTTCTTTTCCATAAAACCTTGAAATCAGAGAGTTCTTGTTTTCTAATTAAGTCCTCTGTCCACTGTGTTTACACTTGAATTCAAACACCAAACACAGCTTACTGAATGACATCATGTGGTTAATTATATAAACAGAACTTTCTTTGATTCCGATTTTGATCATACTTTTCTGTGATTTGTCTTGCTTCCGTCCATGATCTTCCTTTGGATCAAGGTGATAGATTATATGTGTGAAGTTCTAAGAATCCATACAGGAGCAGACGGTTCCTTCATACTAGCCAGCGACAACATGTTGAGTCGATCTGAATTGGATAAATTGAATTTCTCATAGATCACTTTGTGAGATTTGTGCCAGCTGTGAATCAAACATGCACCCTTTGCAACTACAACTAGTAGGAAATTGAAATAAGAATATGCGTGTAACATTATTACAATATTTGACCATTTCTTCAGTGAATGCTGTCCTTGTTACAATTTCCCAGATCTCAGAATGAGGTTTTGATTAGTATCACGTATCACGGTTCTATGATTTGTCATCACATTTGATTCAACACTCTCTGCCAAGGATTGTTCCAGGATATGTACAGAAGGTAAGATGCACCTTGAGGAAGCACCTTCAATCAAGCACTTTATAGGAAAAAGTCTTAATATTTAGGAAATTACACAGTCCAACTCAATCTTAATCTTTTATGCCTATCACTGATCCGAGAATTGTTACTAAATCTCATACTCTATCACACACATGCATGTAGATAAATCCAATATTCATGTCATACAGGACAATGACAAGAATATTAGGAATCTGATTTTGATCTCTCCCTGGTGTCATCATTTTGAGATTTGCTCTCGCTTTCTGATTTAGACCTCTGTCTGTCCGGGGGTTGAGAGCCATTTGGAGTTTTGTTTGGTGGTTCCGCCTCGGTAATCTTCCAGCTGACACGTGATGGAATGGTGCGGTTTATGGTCGGTGTGGCCACCTGACTGACGGTGAAGTTAAAGGGACGACCCTGACGTTGGTTCTTCACACGCTGTTTACAAGGAACAGCTGTCATGTGACTTGGCTGGATCACGTAGCTGAAGGACGAAAATAAGAAATGATGTAAGACATTATTATCTGTAAAGGTGTCTAAAAAAATACCGACATGCACTTGTGAAAATGGAATTATTAACCAGTATGGAAAGATGATTCAAATCTGACTTTCTGTCCTTTTGTTCCGGAAACTAATATTTGCATAAATGTATGAATTATAAATTGGGTTTTAGATGTAATTTTCTGAACTGAACTTTCCGATGTCATGTTGTTCAATGAATAGCAAATATCTCCTTAAACATCTGGCCCATCACTTTAACATGTTGACAGAAAATTTAAAATTTAAAATGTTTGTAAAATAAATGAAAATTTTCAAAAAACTTCAAAAGGCACAACGCCACATTCCAAAAATGTATCTAACAACTATCAGAAGTTCTCTTCATAACATGCTAGAAGTATTCAGTGCTCAATCATACTCTGAGGAAGCTAAAAACAAACCCAGTGCCATGAACAGTTACAGCCACTTCTCTGTCAGAGTGGCATCAAGATAAAGATCGTGATAGAATTCTGTATCCAAAGGTTAAGGGATGAGTTTGACGATCCACATACTGAAATCTGGCCAAGTGTGACCACATTGCTCTGTATTCTACTGTATTGAAGGAACTCACATCATATCTCCTGTCTTGAGCTTCCTCTTGGGGGAGGGGTTGACGATGACATAGGACAGATGGTTTTCCTTCTCCTGGCTGGAGGGGGCCTGGGAACCTGCACACAGATACATCACACACGGTTAATCTTTGATACTGACAGTATCTATACTGACAAAGCAACATTACACATGGTAAATCTTTGATAAAGACATTATCTGTATTGACACAGATACATCACACGGTAAATCTTTGATACAGACAGTATCTATACTGACACAGCAACATCACACATGGTAAATCTTTAAGACGGACAGTATCTGTATTGACACAGATACATCACATATGGTAAATCTTTGATGAAGACATTATTACATTGACACAGCCATATCACATATGGTATATTTGATAAGAGCATTATCTATATTGACACAGCAACATCACACATGGTATCTTTGATAAGGGCATTATCTAAATTGACACAGCAACATCACATATGGTATCTTTGATAAGGGAATTATCTAAATTGACACAGCAACATCACACATGGTATCTTTGATAAGGGCATTATCAACATTGACACATCAACATCACACATGGTATCTTTGATAAGGGCATTATCTAAATTGACACAGCAACATCACACATGGTATCTTTGATAAGGGCATTATCTTAATTGACACAGTAACATCACATATGGTATCTTTGATAAGGCATTATCTATATTGACACAGCAACATCACACATGGTATCTTTGATAAGGGCATTGTCTATATTGACACAGCAACATCACACATGGTATCTTTGATAAGGGCATTGTCTAAATTGACACAGCAACATCACACATTGTATCTTTGATAAGGGCATTGTCTAAATTGACACAGCAACATCACACATGGCATCTTTGATAAGGGCATTGTCTATATAGACTTTGATCACCTTACCTTTAACGAAGGCATCTGAAATAGTCTCTAAAATTGTAAAATCTATTCTATAAGTGTGATTTTCCCCTTAATTATGTTAAAATATCTATGATCTTATACATACTGGATAAAACTTTTTAAGGATTTTGGAATTTAATGTTTGATATTTTACAAACATGTCAAATAGATTAATATATTCATGTTCAAAATTTATTTATATCCCTAAATAAAAATTTATATTTCCAAAAGCTCACTAAGATCATCCTTTAGGTTGAGACTCTTCATGCGACTGTTGATGAGATCGCGAGCGGCATCGGTCTGCTCAGTGTCCGAGAACTTAACCTTGCTATGGATAGACTGTTTGTGGTTCCTCATCTTCCGACTGTTCTGGTTGTTGTTGTGCTCCGTCTAGGAAATATCAGGTTGTCATTCTTAACATAATGTTATCAGCTTTGCTAGATAGAACCTAGCTAACAAGGGGCCGACATAATTTCACCCAATTTCAAGTTGCCCTTGAAGGAATCTTTTTACTTTAGTCCTGCAAAAATTTACATCAGGGGGTATCTTTGCTATAAAGTAAAGTATTCCCTAGCGATAATACTAGCTTTTGGTTCAAGCAAAAATTTACATAGAGGGGTGTCTTTACTATAATATATATTATTCCCTTACAGTGATACTAGCTTTTGGTTAAATGAAAGACATTAGTAGCGCACATACGGCTTTCGGATTTACTGTTTTGACAAGTTTCAGAGAGGAAGTTCTGCTGAATTTATGATATTTGGTTCTTTATTGTAAACTGGTGAGAGTAATGTGTATTAATGGTCTTATGATAATTAAATCACTTTTCAATGGTCAACACCTTAATTAAGCTTAGGTATTCTTTTCAATTTATTTTTTCTTATCAAATGCAGCCTCTTTATGTGGTTACTCCATCTTCTACTTATTACTTGAATAGTTACTACTAAACAATGAATATTTACATCTCTAACATGTCTGAAGAATCCTCTGTGTGTCGGTTCGGGGAGAGGTACTACTGGTGTGGGCCTCTTCTCCGAGCGGTAGATAGCAATGGGGATCTCCCCCGTGGTGGAACACAGACCCTGGTAGAGGGCGCCATATGTCGGGAACTGTGCTAGCGTGGCACGTCTCACACGAACCTACAGTAATTACAGAAACATCATTAATATGGATTTTAAAAAGGACAGTCCTGTTTGGGTTTTCTTACTTGGAAGGAAAATTTAAACTTGAGCAGTTTAAACTTGTATGTTATTAGTACATGATTATAAGAAAACTAATTGAAACATGTAACTGAGGGTAGCATTTTGCTTCATTTAGATTTTACAACTAGATCAATGAAAGATCAGTGAATTAAGACAAGAATGAGAAGTGAAGCCCTGTTTCGGTGCTACAAGTGTGGACAGCCTTGCTAGGCATTAAAAGGCATTGTTGATACGTCTTATCATAAATCATTTGTAAATGTGTGGATATTCTAACCATACACCTAGTTCATTTTTATGATGTAACAAAATTAGTAAAAGTACAGTGCCTTTTATCATCTCATTTTCACAAAAACAAATGGCGGATAGGATGCTTAGTTTGTAAGTGAATTTGATCTTTGTTTCGGATGAGTTGAAGAAAAGTTTGGTTTAGATGTGATCAGGTGATCTTTGGTTCTAATTACTAATGTGAATACTCTGAACATTCTATCGTAATCTTCAAGGTCATATTGCTTAACTGCAACCCTGTAAGTTTTTGGTGATCTTCTTGCATCATACAAGATGATACATTCAAATGTGTGCATCTTTCTATAACTTTTTAAGGTGTATTCTCAAGATGTATGAGTGATGACAGCTTCTCTTACAGGCCTGATGAGCTAAAACTCAATTACTCTATTAACTCTATTACAAACACAAATTTTCTAAGTGTAAAGTCTAAATTCTAATTGTGTCAGAATAAGATCACACATAACTATAATTATCTGAATTAATTTCTCAAAGTGAAGCATTCATAAAATCCTTAAGTGTCTTAAAGTATTAAAAAATTTCCTTTTAAGTATATATTTTTTATCCCATACCTTTTGGTCCTGAGATATTTTGGGAAAGCCATTGACCAAATTCACGTAATTCACTTGGAATATGGATGGGCAGTAATTCAGGGACCATTTTATTTCAACAGCAATAAAAAAACCACTCACACTTGAGAGATGTCCCGAGTTGTTTTGTGCATCGATTCCGAGAAGAAGTCTCACAAAGCTGATTAAATAACCCTTCACATATGTCTGAAAAGGTAAAACAAATAAATTTTATGAAAATAAATCTTTGAAATAGTTCAAAAATATTGTTTCACGTTAAAATCAAATCTCAATTATAAATGAACAAAAAAATAAGAGTTGGCAAGAATATTTTTTTAACTATTATCCTGTTTCACTTCATTTGTCTCTCTTTTAAAATGTTCCTCAAACAGTTTGTCTTCAGTATGCTTCATTAGACTTCATTTCAAAGCATATTACCAAGTCATAAACAGAAATTTACAATACATGTTATTATATCGAGACATTAAAAACAAAATATGGCTCATACTATTGAAGCATTTGTGATATTTACCAGGTTATAACGTTCACATTGAGCAAGAATAACATTATCCAAATTACTTTCTCTGAATAAATCTGCAGATGAAAAAATACCTCCGGCCTCATTATTATATATAATTTATTTATATATATATATATATATATATATATATATATATATATAACGTAGATTACTAGATAAGACTCTACCTGCCCAATCAAACAGGAGAAGAATTGAGTTTACCTGATAGAGAAGTCTGTCAAGCATGCCAGCGCTGAACACGTGTCCTGCAGCAAACGGAAGACGGAACAAGTGGGGGAGGTTTGAACTGGTTTGTTCCTTCAGTTTCTGCAGGATAAATAAATAGTAGGCAAATATTGTTAAAATATTTTTTGAGCTTCCTTAATCTACAATGTTTATGAGAGACTAATGTTAGATTATAAAAAATTGTAGTGAATTTTCCAGGTAGATTTATTTGTAAATGGTCAGTAGGCTTTGTACACAACAAAACATCTATCAATTATAGATAATAAACATATCTAAATATAAACCTTATAATGTATACCTTCTCTAGCCGTGAGATCTCTTGTGAGTACACGTCGTGAGCTTGGAACTCCATGAAGCGAACGTTGGATGCATCGTTTAGCTCTGTGATCACATTTGTGTCGGGGAATAGCCTAAAGAAAAAGTTACAATTAGTTTTAAAATAGTTATCAATAATCTCACCTGTATTCTGAAATGATAAGCTGTTTGGGGATATGAAGTCTTTAAATGTAGACAAAACACCTTTCCAAACCCCTTTTCGTCATAAAATCCTCAGATACTAAATGCCAAAATGAATTATGATAGTAAAAGTGTCAATATACATAACAAAATGCAACAATAAACATTAACAATTGTCCTCTAAACACCTTAATTTCATCCTTTCTCTGCACTGCTTATAATAATTTTTCTTGGATCTTTATTTTTTTTTAAAATTCATTATTACCTCAACGACTATTTTCAAGATTTTTAAATGCTACTCGTCTCTACTAAAAGACTGACAATCGATACGCATTGGGTTGTAAAGGGTTGTTTTTCTAGTTTTCAACTTAATCATCTTCAATGTAATTAAAGTCAATCCTGTTCAAAGTTAATCCTGAAAGAGGAAATACTTTTATTAACAGGGTTGTTCATTATCACGTGATGTAAGCACCGACCTTGTTATTTTCTGCACAGTGACGACAGTTTCTGCATCGGCCAGAGTCTCCTCGCTGGCATCAATGTCCGACTCCTTGTTTGCAATCACAACATGTGACGCCTTCTTTATACCTGCTCTCAGCAAGTCATCTATACTGTAAATCAAGTGACAGAAAATCTCAGGCTCTCAAAAAATAAGTGATACTATACTTTTATCCTTTTTTCATTTAAATGGGTCCTTTAGTACGATTTATTACATAACGCGTCTCCAGTTCATAATATGAGTTGTCTCCCTTTCAACAGCATCAGAATTATCAAAGATGTTATAGTTTTATAATACGCAACGATAATCATATCAGAATTACCTAGACACACTGTTGTACAGGGCATTGAAAAAAGGAAATTTTTAAAGAAGCAAAATAATCGTTAGACATGCAATTCACTACCAACCTGCTGATTCTTCCGCGAAGCCAGTACACGAGGGGGAAAGTAGCAATGGTCTCCAGGAACATTTTATCTGGTCTGAAACACACGAACATAGCACAGGCCCCCCTGAGTAATTGAAGGAAATGCATCAAATTTGAAGGAAAACAGTGCATAATAGAAGGGAAAGCTTCCCAAATGGTAGGAAACGCAGCTTAATCGCGAAACAAACACGTCAATATCGGTGAAAAGCGGTAATATCAGAGATTTTCCGTCCATATCGGAAGCAACCCGATCCCACTTTTGAAGGAACCCGATCCCACTCTCGAAGAAACATCGGTAGACTTCGGAAGGAACACGGTAATTTCGGTGAATTCTTGGTCGACAGCGGAAGCAAACGCATCTCAAAATGGCTACAAATCTGCAGCCTCCAGTTTCGGTGAGTGTTGTTTATATGTTTTACTGTGTGATTTTTAGATGTAATTTGTTCTACATGCTTGCATTGAAAGCGCAATTGAACAAGGAAACGATGGAGTTGTAGAGTTTTGTAATGAAATTGAGTAGTTACGGCGTTACTCGCATAGAGTCCGGGTTTGTTTACATCAGTCAGATGAAGCCGTATCGCTAACGCTATCATCGATCCGCGTCTGTGATTGCGTTTACCTGCATCAGACTTTCCGGGTTATATTTTTAATAAGTTTTGGAATTATGTATGTGAATTTTGTGAGTATGTTATGTATCACGTGTAAATCTAACTTTCGTTTTTGTACAATTAAGCTATATCGAAAAGTAACAATTCATGTATGCCGTACTTCTTTGACCTTGTTTCGTTTGACCATTTAAATATCCCATTTATTAGGGACCGTGTTTAGAATTATCTCGAAATCGATTTGCAACCACTTGTTGATTATTTCACGAGTTAGCTGCAGTTCGCCTAATTCAACTAAAACAGAGCTACTTCCCTTTGTCGTATTGATCGATTTCGGGAATTTAGATTCTTTAGACCTGCGTTTCATAAAAGCTTTACTACAAAATAGAAAATTATTGGCGAGTATCTTGTATATTTACTTTTCAAAATATATATAACCTCAGGTAAACGCAATCACAGACGCGGATCGATGATAGCGTTAACGATACGGCTTCATCTGACTGATGTAAACAAACCCGGACTCTATGCGAGTAACGCCGTAACTACTCAATTTCATTACAAAACTCTACAACTCCATCGTTTCCTTGTTCAATTGCGCTTTCAATGCAAGCATGTAGAACAAATTACATCTAAAAATCACACAGTAAAACATATAAACAACACTCACCGAAACTGGAGGCTGCAGATTCGTAGCCATTTTGAGATGCGTTTGCTTCCGCTGTCGACCGAGAATTCACCGAAATTACCGTGTTCCTTCCGAAGTCTACCGATGTTCCTTCGAGAGTGGGATCGGGTTCCTTCTAAAGTGGGATCGGGTTGCTTCCGATATGGACGGAAAATCTCTGATATTACCGCTTTTCACCGATATTGACGTGTTTGTTTCGCGATTAAGCTGTGTTTCCTACCATTTGGGAAGCTTTCCCTTCTATTATGCACTGTTTTCCTTCAAATTTGATGCATTTCCTTCAATTACTTAGGGGGGCCTGTAGCAATGCTCATTTTTTACTTCTAAATTAAAGCATTAGTAGTGGCAAGTCAGACAGTCAGCTTTAACAATGCTGTAAGATTATTTGACTTGTTTCACTGCTGCTTGTATTGTTACAAGCCATCAAAACCAATGTGGTTAAGAGCTGTGATGAAATTTGCATGCTTGGTTGGAACATACAGTAGTTGACAATGGTGAATGATATCAACAACAACTTTGCTATGATGTTACTCTCGATGGTCCTGGTCAATAATTTCATATCTATTTCCAAACTTAATTCACTTAAGTTAGATTCTAAATGAGGAATTTTAACTAAAAGTAACAAAATATAAACTAATATTATTTGACAAATTATAAAAATTAAAGAAAAGCCTCCATCATGTGTTTTGAAATAAGGTACAGTTTTGCCCTGAAAATCATAAACTTCAAAACAACTGGCTCTCAGCCTTCTGCTGTGAATGTAACATTTTAAGGCAAAACTTCACTTTACTGAAAAAAACAGTAAGATATAGTTTTTAACCAGAGCTGTCATTAACTTCAAAACCCTTTGACCTCAGCCTTTTGCTTTAACTACAAAAGCTCCTTGACATTCTGCTGTATCATAAAGTACACCATGGTAGAGACTAGTGTATTTCTCCACTAGAGAAGAGCACGTACTCCTGTTCCAGCAGCAGCACAATGGGACTGAGGGAGGTGAAGCTGTGGAAGGAGGTGCGGAGTGGCACGATGAAGTTGTAGATGCCGGTGCTGGCGTACTCCGCCACCAGGATGATTATCTGCCCCTTCCACTGGTCCTCGTGTGCCGTCTTTGTTTGGCAGTGATCACAGTTCTGGCAACCAAAAATGAAATGTTGTGTAGATTTTAACAAGATCATTATTCAAGACTGGCGTTTCTTTATTTAGCAATTGCTATGACCCAGTAATTATACAAGGTAGGCAGTTTTTAAAGGTTTTAAGGTTGGTTCAAAAGGAAGCATTTGTTTAACAACAGTGACAAAAATTAATTTTTTCTGAAGTTATTTATTTCAAATATGTAAGATAGTCAGTTTAATATGAATTTGGATTTAAAATATCATGACATTTTTACAGTCAATTGAATGATAAGTCATTTTGATAGGGTCCAATAACTAAATTTTCTTGGCGCCAAGGGTGCAAGAAAGTTCAATGCAGCACTACAATTATTAAATCAAAGACATGAAAGTGGCCACACCTTGCCCCACTGGAGACAGCAGAAGGGTCTGGTCTCCTGGTGCAGATGACACATGGTCCGCCTGGTGCCCACGTACAGCGTGCTGGGAGGGGTGCCCAGCATGAACCTGTAACAGTCAACATTCTCTATCAACCAGTGGATATATAGCTGACTTCCTGCCAGCAAATTGATGATTCGTTTGGAATAGATCCTCTGTCACCAGCGGTTCAATACATTTCACATATCACCTATGAGACTTTTTATCGGGAAAATTTGTTTTTTGCCTCTACTTTGCGGTAATTTGCAGCAAATTGATTGTTATTCCTATTCAGAATCTGATAAAACGATGCACATAAACTTTATCTCTCATTTTAATTATATGCCACCATCAATAACAATTGGAAATGGAGAGGCATTTTGAGAATCAATTCAATTGAGTAAATCTTCAAAGATACCCAAAGTCCCTTCCAATGTTTCTTGATAGCAATTGTCATATCATATAATGATTGGATGAATAGTTTGGGATCATCACAAAACGATACGTCAGTTGTCAATTGGGTCATACTTATTCTGTATTGTTCATACAATTAAAAGGCTTCCCATCACAAGGTCGAGTGATTATTGGAGGCAACCTCTCCATGCGACATTATCAAGTTTTGCTTTTCGAGGATTTAAAATAGTTTTCTTTTTGCAGCTAAATGCTATAGGTCTGATCAAATTGAGTTCACGTTGAATTTGATAGCTTATAACATTTAATTGATATTACCAGACTGATAATGTATTTACGTCTTACCTCAATTTACATATAAAATTAATGTAAATTAACATAAATTGAGCTACTCCTGCTCAAGTTTTGAAAGACATTATCATATTCATGGATAAAAAAACAAATCTTATATGTACACTATTCAGGTTAACAAGCTGTTAAAGCTGTAAGTTAAACTATGAGGAAATATAATCAAGTATGGACTCAACAGGAATGGACAGTGGGTGTCCCTGTGTTGGCTATATCAAATGTGCTTGGCTTCCTGTAGTTGCATATATTTTGACCAAAACAAATTTTCACACAATATTAATGTCACATAATTTTGCAAATTCATTGTGAATGAATATATAACATAAACATACACGTTAATGAATTCTTCCCTTATTTGTCACATGATCTAAATTGAATGTAATGTGATATGTACAAGGGTCAAACTCTTTACCAACCTGTCCTAGATATCCGGGTTACACATCCCAACCTTATAATAAATTCATAAAACTCATTTTTCATTCATCCTACCAACATCTCAATGGCTCTTAAAAACTTTTTTTTCTTTATTTTACATAAATGTATTTTTCAATCACCCTTCTTGTACTGCTTCTGGGAAGAGCCCCATCACCCGGCCACGTTCCTGGTTTGCCAGTCCTGGTTCAATACTATCCTGGCAGTCGTCGTCCGGGGAGTTGAGGTCGCTGGAGTCGGCTGTGTTCTCATCGACACTGATCTTCAGTAGCGGCAGAGCTAAAGGGAGACAATTGATAATTCAACAACGCAGTATGGCATGCAGTTTGGTAAAAGTCCAATCAGGAATCAGTCATACACATGATAAACGTCTACATGTGTTGCATTTCAGAAAACAGGGAGGATAATGGAAACAATCTTTATTTAGAAAGAAACACAAAGTTAAAAGGCCAAGGAAGTTGCCAAATGAGTATTTGAAATTTTATTTCTTAGATATTTGTTTGATACATTTTGTTCCATTTCGCAAACATTGCTGACAAGAAAAAGGGTACTATAGATAAGAAAATCAAGACTTGAAAGTAACTTTAAATTTTTTTCATAAAGAAATAAATAATTGCATGTGTCATTCAACAGTCATATCTACTTGAGATTTTAAAGAGAAGTTTCATTCATAGTACTTTAAGCAAATGGCTTTGAAGTCATAGACGCAAAAAAAAATGCAACCCTATCACAATTTTTCATCTCAGTCTCCATAAGCATATAAAAAATAATCAATCAGTAAAGCTCAAATGAATTGCAATTTGAACATTCAATATGTCAAAAGATTTAGTTGTCTTACAGAACCTAATTTCAAAATCTATAACCTTTATTACCATAATCGACATTGTATTATTGCATTTACTCAACTTTAAACATATTCAAAGGGATCACAGTAAACAAGGTGGTTATTTTCTGACCTATGAATAATATAAGCACAATTGTGGTTCATTAATTGAATAGTTATTCTACAAGGATTATTTTTCTAGAAATGTACATGTATATGGATGTTTATGTTTATGTTTATGTTTATGTATCACTCTGTCCAAAATAAATAGAAAGCCGAAAACAGTTTATTTCTTTCTCAAAATAGATTTCCAGTTTATATGTTGTTTTTTTACATGTTTCATTTTGGTTATTAGATAAAAATAGAATCATGGGCTCTGCAGCTCATCAGTTACTGCATAATATACCATTGCTAAGGTGAGAGATATACAATAAAGTTAATAAGACAATGCCTTATGTGGTCTCTCTCATAGTAAGGACAGCCACCAATTTTTCTTCTCATACCGGTAATTTTGCATTGGTGAAGGCATGTTTATACAAAATTCCAGTAAGGTAGACCTCTGATATCAAATGAAGAAATAACAAATAGGTTTAAAGGTAATGAGCTCTTTTACCTCTATTACAGACTTGTACATTTGAACTCATTGAACCAACTAGAATAGAAGAAAGAAACTCAAAATAGCATTGAAAGCTGCCAGAAATATCCATCCCCTTTTCTTTCCATTCCAAAGCTCTTGACTCAATGTGCTAAAAGCACATCTTTTAGACTTGTTCATGTTCAATACACAATTAATTACAGGCCTGTGGTTCTGATCATAAATATACACGTAGTTCACTCTGAGGTCAGTGTGTGTCAGTGAGGTTACATTGTAAAATGCACAGATTAACGCTAGTAAGTACATGAGAATATATAAGAATAACGTCTTTTTATTCTTGGTTCTACTGGAATGAAATTGGGCTCACTCAAGAGTCCTTGATTTTTGCTATCTGCTATTTCAGAATCATATGATACTCCTTAACTGGGTTAAAGACCCTAAGTTTGCACCTCTGCCGCATCTAAGTCTAACTCTGCAAAGTTGATATTCTAAAACTTGGCGAATCCAAACAGTAAATGTATCTAGAGAGAAGATTTGAGGGTGGACACTATGCTGTTCATGTTAATGTTTGAGGGTTGATCAAGATCTATTTGCAAAATACAGTCTATGTTTCGAAAATTTTAGCTTCCTATGCAAACTGCTTCACCCGGGGGGGTAGGACAATGAGATTTTCAGGTCCTAATTTTCTTTCTATGAAAAAGATATATTCTTTATTTTGGAGATTGCTAGCACAACTGGACCCATATTTTCGAAGCTCTCTTAGTGCTAAGATTGTCTTAAGTCAATGTTAATGTATGGTACTTACACTATCTTAGCACTACAAGAGCTTCGAAAATCTAGGCCCTGGTTTCTAATGCATAGCATTACAAAATTTCAGCTTTGAGGAAGGAGTAGTTCTTTGGCAGTAAAAAAATGAAAAGTTTACGGAGGACATCCAATAAATGACGGACAGGTGGCCTTGTCTTAAGCTCATCTGGCCTTATAGACCTGATGAGCTAAATCTATTACGCTACTTAAAATATGAAGTGAGGAATTATGTCTAATAGAATTATCATAATACTGGGTATAAGGTTGATCATGCAAGTTAGTTGGTATATACAATCTTGTGAATGTGAGTTTTTGCAGCTTTTAATTATCAAAGTAAATAAATCATAAGTCAAGTATAAAATCATCTTTCTCTCCCAACAGAGGTCACTCAGTCATTGACTCCTATATAACCTAATGTAGAGACCTGATTGGCTGCAATCAAAGTTAGTTAAGCAATCAGCGACATCATTTTGAATGTTATCATTAGAAACACCTCAGTTATCATCCAGTGCTTTCTGAGAGATACACTTTATCAGATTATGCACTTGGCACTTTGACTCTTCTTTAAAGAACACATGTACATATTTAGCGCCTGCATCATTGCATAGGCCCGAGTGACAACAAATATATATCATCCATGCATGCAGTGTTTTCATTGGCTGAAATATAGCAAGTTAGTTTATGTTGCAACATGTTGCCGTCCGATAAGAGCTCTTATTAGAACAGAGGTTGTACAGGAATTAATGACGGAGTTACCTACGTGGGGAGAGAATGAGTAATCATGTGCTAGCATTTGCACTGGCAATTATCAGCAGCAGCAAGCAATCATTATAACCTGTTAACATCATGTGAAAAATTGCTAAATAGTTTTGCTGAAAATAAAAAGTTCAAAGCAATGTCGATATCCACCTAACAATTATCCCTAATGATCTTTTATTTATCTTTAAAATTGTATTTTTGTTGCAATGAACAGCGGCTGTTCCGTGTCCTTCCCTTGCTATCATACAATTAAGTAATCAGTAAGCTCATTTGTTTAGATACCGACATGACAAACAGGAAGGGGCTAAACTGTCCTAAAAGAAGGCAATGATATAGTTTTGTAATTCTTTTGCTTCAAAAGCTCTGTACAATGTAAACTTGATGTAATTAAAATGTTTACCATATGACATTTCAGCGCAGTATGTGACATAAAAGCCTTTGTAATTTGTAAATATCATAGAAATGCCCAATTTTTTCAATTTTTCAATTTATTGAAATTAATTATGATCTAGCAATGATTTAGCATAAAAAATTACCCAAAAATGTAAAGGTAGACAAGTCTGAAATATATAACCAATCCTTTTCAAATATATCAAATCCTTTTCCGAATACTATCTAATAATTAATTAATAATGGCAATATTTTCTAAGAAGTAAGAACAAAGAAAAAAAAGAAAAGAAGATGTTAGTTATATGCACAGCGCTATGACATAATCAAGTAAAAAGAGAAAATGTTAAAAGTATATTTGTGCCCTGAAGTAAAATCTGCGCGCAGATCAAGATACCGCTTACAATTTCCTGGTACAAATTTTGGCGGCGCCAGAAAATTTGGTGACTGTCCCGGTTGAGAACCTGTATTAGCAACAGGGAACATGAATTGATGGTTTTCAGCGCTAAGAAATAAACTTCAATTAACTACCGGTAGTCATGTTAGAAATTACTGGTTCAAATGTCTTCTTGAAAATTTATGAAGAAGTATAGAATGGATTGAAATACACAAAATAATATGACACATTTAAATAGATGATATATTAAAAGTGAAAATTAACTACATTAAAAACACAAAATATTGCATTGACACAGACAGTCTAAACCCACAACAACCATATACATGTACACAGGGTCTATTTGGACAGATACATGCAAAACATATTACACACATACAGTAATTACAGGTGTTTTACTCAGGTATCAAACCAGTATCATCAAATTCACTTAGTGTTAAAGGGAATTGTCAATAAGGAATTTCTTCAAAAAACAAAAACTGATTAGTTCAGGGCGAGTAACAGATTTAAGTAATGAAAACATGGACATGGCTGCCGTAGCTCCCAAACTTATAAATTAAGGATCAATGTAGAAAAAGAACGAAAAGCATGAAATTCCTATTGAAAAATTATTCCCCTCCCCTTCCCTCTTCCCATTGAGGTAATAGAATGAAAACTTTGTCCCCCCCCCCCCTCCCCGACCCCCACCTTTGAAAATAGTCTTTATTACCAAAGAGAATGTTAACTGATAACAGGCAGATTTCAGATGTTGTAGATCCAGGGGTTGAATAACTGATGACAAACAAAAGAGAAATGTTTGATACGATCGCGCTATGAACCCATTAGGCTACTGTAATACACAGGGTTTATTATAAGGGAGTTTGTTGTATGATATTTTGGAGTGATGTTTTAAATCAACACAGCAAGAGTGAATATCACCAGGGATTGGGAAAGACACCATTGAAAACGGGCCATTTTAGGGCTTTTGGTCATTTTCAGAATTTTGAATGGGACATTCCTCTTAGCAGCAATGGTTAAATTTCTAATTTGAATTGGCCATTTTTTATTCAATGTGCAAAATGGCCCTTGGCCCCTACCTTTCCCAATCCATGTATTACACACAGTTTTGTATAAATCACATGGCATACTCCCAAATCATCAAGCAAATTTCCTGCTCCCCATGCAAAGGCATGCCACAGTGAAGTCACTATCAGTTATTTCATGACTCAAAACCCCTCTTGGTTTGTACACCCGATGAAATGAATGTTTTATTAAAATTGATATACACATCTCTACCAGAGAGCCTCCTTATTGATAGAAGTTACTGAGTAGGGAAATCATAGATACATGCCTTGAAGGGAATCAGCCTTAAAAGTGGTAAAAGTTTAACAAGTAAGACGAAAAGTGGTAATACTTTCCCAGAAAGGATAAGCCCCTTTAGTGGTACAAGTTAAGCAAATAAGACAACCAGGGGTAATACTTTCCCCGGACAGAATAAGCCCGGCCCCTTAAGTGGTAATACAAGAAGTGGTACATACTTTCCCCAGCCTGCATGAGCCTGCGGGTGATGTTGGAGCCAATCTGGGAGGTGATGGTGCTGAACAGACTCTCGTTGTCCTCGACAACCTCCTCCACCTCTCCCTCTGACTGCAGCCACTTCTGGATCTGGTCTGCGATCAGCTCTGCACCAACAATAATGATAACAATTCATATTAAGTTTATATGTTTGGAACCTAACTGAAGAATGTCTCATGAGAAAGTTTGAGCTTGAAAAATCTTGCCTTTTTTACCAAAAACTTTTCTTCCTCCATTTTGGCTTTGAAGCTCCAGGAAGGAGACTTTAGGTTGAGTATTTAACAGTGACACTGGTCCTACCTATATTTGTGTTCCTCACGGTTGAGTCCGAGAAGTGCTCAACGGCACCAGACCTTATCTTGGAGTTCTCCTCACGGGTGACCCCCATGTAGAAGCAGTAGTCGGAGCCCTTCATGATGTAGTCGGGGCCAGGGTTCAGCTGCAAACTCGGCTCCGACCTGGTGATGTCCAACACCGCTACTAGTGACACGCCGAACCTAGGCAGGGGGAAAGTTACAAACATGTGTAATTATACTCAAGGTAGATAACTGGTCATCAAACATTTACGAATAGATGTTGCTTGTTAAAAAAAACCACATATTTATATTTATTGAACCAATCTCTCAAGTCCAAAACAGACAGGTCAGTGGAACTAACCGACATGTCTCCTTACTCAAATGTTTGACACATTCTGAATGGCCTGCTCTGGGAAATTTAACATCTGGTGTTCTCCTTAAAAAGTATGACAGACTTGGTTGGATATAAGACTACTATCGTTACATTTTTTTTACTTTTTTTCCAATAAGGTCTTCAAAATACTTTCAATATTCTCAGATTTTACCTAGTATGTGCCCCGGCAGATGCTTCTGTGAACTTCTTGCCATCATATTGTCTAAAGAAGGCGCTGCGAGACAGCTGAATGTGGTACACCTCGTTTCCAGAGTGTCGCCCATACACTTGCTGCCACGGCTCAGTCGCCAGCTCTCCTTCTCTGGAGGGGAAATCAATGCTAAGTATATGTATCCTTAAATAGACTCTCACATGGCATTTTATTTTGAGTCAAACCTACAAAATTAGCATTTATGCTTATTTTGATTAGGGGACTCTCTCACATTTGTTTTCAAATTCAAATTCAGGACAATAAGTAACTACGTAATGTAATAATAATAAATAAGTTTAATAAAAATCAAACACAGCCATGTAAATGAGCAGAAGCTAAACTTATTCAGATACTCCAATCAGTCTTACTCTCTGCTTTAGATACGGTGACAAACCTACATATGACTAATTTGTGCAGCCCGGCAATGTTGGCTTAAGTTTTTTTATCATAAAGAAGGACCAGTTGCAAAGACACCAGCCAGCCTTCCTGGCTTGTGTATTTCATTTAACTATTTGTCCATATGTCATAGGCGTGTTTAATTTTGACAATGGCCGGTTGATATTTCAAACCACAAGCTCTCCTTACGGGTAAAGACTTAAAAGAATAATGAACACTGAAACTTGGATAATTTTTTGCATTTCAAATCAAGTTTTGCCACTTTAGGTGATAATGTTTTAATACTTTCAATGCCTATTCTCCCATTACTAACCTTCCTCTGGACGTGTGAAGAAGAAGAGTGACAAGGGTAGATAACCCCGGGTAGAGACAGTTGTTTGCAAGCAATGCATACTTGAACTCATCTTCACAGACAACTTGCTCTGAAATAAATACTCAAAATTTCATAACAGATTTTCCAATTTAACTGTGTAAAACTGTATGACATAAGAAACTAAGTTTTGTTCATGAATTTATTTACTTGCCCATAATATAATATTACGGATTGAAATTAAAATAATCAATCTATACAAGTATCATGATTTATCAAACAACACCAGATTCAATAATGCATAAAAATTATTTGTCTGTTATATTTTACAAAGTTAAATGGCTAACACAAAATTTAAATTAAATTTCAACTTTTAATTTTACTACCAAATGGCTGTTGAAAAGTAAAAATACCTGCAAACTTGACATGCATCTTATTCTCTGCTTTAAACAGTTGGACGTATTGTCGACATTTCGGTGCAAAGTCCTTCACAGCCCATGAACGTAAAATAGTGTGTTGATCCTGAAAATTCAAATCATATGCATTAGACTTAAGTCAAAGGTGTTGAATATCTTAAAGGGGCAATAGCACTTTTTTAAAAATTTATTGCTTCCAATTTTCCCCAGTAAACTTTAGTTTATGCCAAATTTATTATCTTCTGTGGGTCAAACGTCTCAAAAAACAAAACGATTATTTGCAGTCGTGGAAGGAAATCTCAAGTAACAATTTTAGTATGAACACTTATCAATCGTCTAAGATAGGGAGATGGATTTGTATAGCTAATTAAATTTGTTGTTTTAGAATTGCCACTTTTCATTCAAAAACATTGTCTTGCAATGGCAATATTTAATTGAATTATTTTCACGAGATCGCTTTCTCTATCTAAAGAAACCCATCCTACTGCCCCTTTAAAGCTGCAATTTTCGTAAAACTCGAAATATTTCTTTCCTACAATTGTGCAAAATAAGCATAAAATATTAATATTGAGGTTGTTATGTCATACTTACTTCACTAAAGTTAAAAATTCATCAATTTTATAAATATTTGAAGGTAAAACATTTCTAAAACATTACTGTAAAAAAAAATGCAGCCAGCAAGCATTTTTCATTACAAATATAGTTCCTATGGAAATACAAGAGTCTCTTCCATGCTACTATAATAAGTCTGAAAGTGCAAAGATGAGATATGGGAACTTTTTTAAGATATGAAAGGTTTAACTTTTGAATAATGATATCATATAACATAATCTTGCGTAAATGTCTTAAATATCAATAAATCAAGAAAGTGCATGATGAGTGATAAAAAATTCTGAATAGCATATGTTAGTAAAATGAAAAAGTAATTATTAATTATATAAGCTTGAACTGATGAAAAAGTTTAAATACAAAAAAGTGTTCTTATACATTTTCTATAGAAGAATTGTGTGTCATAGTGATTGTATTTGATAACCTAAAAACATATTTTAACCCTGTACCTGCCGGGGGCTGAACAATTATCAAAACGATAGCTCAAACCAACATCTCATAGTTACGAGTGGAAGTGACCTTTCCTTGAGGAATTGCGCTCATAACCATTTCTTTCATAATAAGTCCTGTACTGTACATGCAGGTTTATTTTTGAAGGCTTTGTCAGCTCCAAGGCGGATCCATAATGAGCTTTACAAATATGCAATTTTCTCAAACTAATATGCAATAATTGTAGCCACTCTGGCACCCACCAATTAGATGCAGTTTTATTTTCACAACCTATCTCCTGATCCAGGTAAATCTAGTTTGAGGACTTGTCAATTAAATAATGTTTTATTTTTGTACTGAATACACTTGAAGGTTTAATAAAGCTTGAATTGTTAGAGGCAAAGAATTTCGTTTTCATCTCTTACAGGAAGTTTGGCGCTGGGTGTGTAGGATGGGGCTACGGTTTTACTGCAAAAGGTCTTGTCAGTATTACCATCTCATGAAAACATGTCTTATTAATTAGAACAGTACTTAATTAGCGATCCTGATAAAGCACTGCTGTTACTAATTAAGCACTGGGAAATTCTGCTCGTCCCAGTGATGCAAACTTGTGAAATATAGTAACTTTAGGGTTTATATGAATGATCAAAAGATTTGTGGTTAGCTTGAATTTCAAGAAAATGCTTCATGAAAATATTATGATCAAGAGTGAAGAAATCAAATTTTATGAAAACATTATGACTTCTGTTTTTCTAAGTGCAATCATATATCGAACTAGAAGCAGGGTTTGGTTACAGCGCATGCAGCCTTATCTTGATCCTGGATACCACAGTTACTTACACTTCGAGCCTTCCCCTGTGTCAAAACAAGGCAAGTTAATTGTACTTTACATGAACGCAAATTTCTATATGTGAAGCGCTTTGAAAATATATTTTTAGTTTATGTCACAGCCTCAAAAACAAACAATACAGATAGTGAATCGAGACAAAAGAACATGCAGATTAGTCTTCAACATTGATAATGTTCAGGTTTGTGTTATATATCACGAATAACTTTTGGAACATTTGAGAACCTATTCATCGTTAACATATTTGTTCTTCATTCATAAAACAAACTAGATCAATTTACCAAAAATTTACTTTTAATTGTCATAGGATCTATTTCAATTTAAAATTTACTTTTAATGTGAGAATTTCTTCATTCGCATTTGGCATCCCCAAGCAGTGTACAGCTGTCTTCAATAATGAGCTTTACCAATGCTGCCTCCAGCAAAAAGGGTTATTAATCAAGTATACTACACTACACTAGCTACTTTTTCATAGAAAATTATTACCGGTATTTCAAATAAGAGTCATGAGAAAGAGTTAAAAACTCAAAGAATTCAGTGTACAGCATATAAGAAACCTGTGAATTATCAATGCTGAAACTGTTCAAAAAACATTTTATATCTCACAAACACAAGCGAACCCAGCCCAGCTTGTCAACATCAAGACTATACATTGCATATCCTCACTTCATGCATATCAAACATTTTGCATATCAATACATGCTTCTGAGCTCATCAGTCACGAGTGTTGTTCCAAGAAGGTGTGGCAAAACATTTTCAACTTTCAAATTTTGGGAATTGGGATGCTTTTATTCTTGTCAAGAGTTCCATCCACTCAATATTGGCAAAAATGACCCACTCGGTTCGTAAGAACAACACTGAATGAATATTTAGTTATAGTTAAAACTGATGCATGTTAAATATAAATCATACAACATGAAATGATATATCAGAAAAGGAACTCACCGCTTTGTCCCGACAGCCACAGTTCTTGGCAGCCAGAAAGAAACAGGCTTCAGCATCATTGATCCTGAAACACAACTCCTAAATAATTCTAAGGTAGATATTTACTGTGGATTTTTTCATTGATCCTGAAACACAACTTCTAAATAATTCTAAGGTAGATATTCACTGTGGATTTTTTCATTGATCCTGAAACACAACTCCTAAATAATTCTAAGGTAGATATTCACTGTGGATTTTTTCATTGATCCTGAAACACAACTTCTAAATAATTCTAAGGTAGATATTCACTGTGGATTTTTTCATTGATCCTGAAACACAACTCCTAAATAATTCTAAGGTAGATATTCACTGTGGATTTTTTCATTGATCCTGAAACACAACTCCTAAATAATTCTAAGGTAGATATTCACTGTGGATTTTTTCATTGATCCTGAAACACAACTCCTAAATAATTCTAAGGTAGATATTCACTGTGGATTCTTTCATTGATCCTGAAACACAACTCCTAAATAATTCTAAGGTAGATATTCACTGTGGATTTTTTCATTGATCCTGAAACACAACTCCTAAATAATTCTAAGGTAAGTAAAGGTAGATATTTACGGTGGTTTTTCCTGAGACTACAGTATTTTGACCATTATATTACTTATCATTTATAACATCATAGCATCTCTTGAAATATAGAACCTACACAGACTTCCTGGTGTGATAATAGTTTTTCAATTATTTGAAATTTTGAAAAATAAATACCGTCGTTTGAATACACATTGGTGAATCCTCCAACCTTTGGCTTACCCAGGAGAACCACAAGTGTGAGGTGATGTGAGGTGATATTGGGTTTAACGCCGCTTTTAAGAGTATTTCACTTATATCGCAGCCGCTAGTATTATTGAAAGCCCGCATCACCATTGTGGCTATGCATTGCAGTGAAACCTGATCTGCTGGAACTAGCAAGCCACGGGTGAAACCACAAGTGTAAATAATACAATACACCCAATATTTACAGTATGCAATATATCTTCTTTGACTTGGAAGAAATTGAAACTCAGATGAGAATAATTGTAATGGCTGACTTTTTTATTCTGAGAAAGCAACATTTCAAGATAGTTTCATTCCTGGTTGAAAACAAAACAAGGAGTTGTGTGGGAACATCACTTTCTCTGAACAAAGAAGAACAAATGTTCACACATGCAGAATATGTTTAAACCAACAATTTCACTGAATGACTCACCTGCACCTCTTGAGGTCAATGTCCTTCAGGATGGAGCCCCGGATATACAGGACTCTGTTGGCCCACTTTGGATCCTTCAGGATCATCTGCATGTTGGCGTCCAGCTCCTCAGAACTCATCAGAACCACTGTGTGCTCCTGTTGAAGAGGAAGGAACACATGTTGATGCATACTGGCACAAAAGCCCTTTAGTGATGCTTCTTCAGTGTTAGACCAAAATTTAGTCTATGAAAAATTTTAATAATTAAATGTTCCTTAATCCATAATATTTTTTTATTTGGGCTCCCTATTTCATCACATATGTGTATTCAGTCAATCTAGAATTGCTGAATTTGGACCTAGACTGTATTAAAGGCTCCTTTTTATACACAATCATGAAACAGGACTACTTCAGTGTATATAGTTTATTTATTGATGCCGTTATGTCTTGACTCATAAGAGCAGGTGACACCATAATAAAGTTTGTTGTCAAATTGTGGATTCATGAATCAGTGCATTAACATCACTAATGATTTATCTAATGCTTGCAGTTCTTTGTTTGACTTAGTGGCATAGTGTTCTTGTGTCATAGATGATACTGATGTTTATCCTGATATAGATTTTCTTACAAGCATGTCTTATAATTTCTTGTAATGTTCAAACCATAAGGTGTATCTGGGCTCTTGATCTTGCAAACAGAATCTGAGTTAACTGTAAAACCTATATTATCAAACAATTGTAACAGAAGTGATTGTGCGATCACCTCCAGTAGGATTTGAACACAGACTTTCAGCTAAGAGTCAGACTCTGTACTGATTCTGCCAAGGGGATATTCCCCTAGTCACACCCGACAACATTACAAATAGTTACAAATCATTACTAATCCTATCAAGACAATTTCTTATGAACCTACATACCTCCAACTTCGGATGAGCATAGAACTCATTCAGGAAGTTCATCACCGTCTCAGTGGTGAGAGAAGTTGAACACACCACCACATGTTTGTTGCGCGCAGCTTTACGGCGGCCATATTCCCCACCAGACCTCTTCCTCTGTACATAGGTGGAGCCAATCTCTTCCAGCTGTGATACACAAAATATTGTTGTTAGTTGCACTTGTGCGCAACAGAATAGAAATGTGATTGTGCTTGCAAAGATTAGACTTGATTGCCTCAATTAATAATGAGGTTTTTTGCTGAAGTATTTCTAAAACCCTTCATAATTGCTTTATTTCTCAACCCCAACTGCTACTTCAATAAGATGAAAACTATGATAGGATGGTGTCCAATTTGAAAATACACACATGGTAGTAGACAATGAAATCAGCTTCTCCCAGAACATTAGTTTTAGTTAAGACTATTACCTTGACTTAGAAAGCCATTATGACAGTTTGTTTTTTTAATATTGTAACGTATTTGTATTGGTAACACATAATCATTTATAACTCTGTTGACCATACAATGTCTTTGTATGAACGAGTGTGCGCCAGTTACTGTACCGGATGTTCCGTTAGCGAAAGAGCAGACCTCATGGCTGCTGACTGTACTTGACTGTCATGATGTGGCATGGCATAGCATCTATATACGAATCCTCCGGAATGTCACGGTGTTTGTTATAATGCCAAAGTCAACTCAAATATAAGGTCTATGTTGGAAACATTAGACATACACACATGGAACATCTTCCTTAGAGAACATCTTTTAGTGAGGGTTTACTGGGTAGTCAGGTAATAAAAATATTTGCCAAATTCATATACTTTCTTACTTGAGTACTGGACTCCTATCCAGAGGTCCTGGGTCCTCTTGGTCAATTGAGCAACACTACATTTGGATTGCAAATGTACATCAAATCAATGGTACACAAATGTTGTACCCACATAACTGTCTTGATATACCTCTACTTGATAGTACCCACATAACTGTCTGGATATACCTCTAATCAATAGTTCCCACATAACTGTCTGAGTATATCTCTAATCAATAGTTCCACATACCTGTCTGGGTATATCTCTAGTCAATAGTTCCACATACCTGTCTGGGTATAACTCTAATCAATAGTTCCACATACCTGTCTAGATATACCTCTAATCAATAGTTCCACATACCTGTCTGGATATACCTCTAATTAATAGTTCCACATACCTGTCTTGGTATGAAGGCAAAGGCAACACAGATCATGGCTAGCATGAAGAGTTGACCCAGCCAGATGTCCGGTGAGATGTCCCCGTATCCGACCGTGGAGAAGGTGACGATGACAAAGTAGACCGACTCAAACATGTTGAGTTTGGTGCTAACACTTCCCCGCTGGATGTGCTGGATACCGCAGATGCTGTAGAAGGGAGAAAAAAATATAAATTCGGAAAGTCATCTGCACATAACAGCACTTATGTGATTCTGTTTGTGGGGATAAAAAACTTGATTGATACCAACTAATACAAAAGGCAGATATCAGCAGGAGTCCAGTGTTTATATATTTGTCTGCCAGATATCAAACTGCTTTTTACTTTCCGATGTGTAAACTTCAACAGGAGCCAGCTAGGATTCTACCTTGAGTGAGTTTTCATATACACAGTGTAAATACTTTGCAAAGCCAGGTAAACTAAGAGTAGAATCAAAGTATTTTTCGAAAAAAAGGATGACCTTAAAAATAAAGATTAAAATTGTTTTGAGAATAGTAACCCAAAGACAGCTAATTTTGGTTGTAAAAAAAAGCATGCAGCTCCATGCATGTAATCCAGTTCAGACTTTGGATTTCAATGACCATGAAGAGACAAAACAGGAAAATTTAGGAACTTATACTCAAGCTGAACAAATGCTGATGGTTTGATATATGAGAAAGATCAGACATCACATGTCACGGAGAACTCACGTGGTGAAGATGAGACAGAAGAGGGTCACATTGAGGAGCAGGATCTGCTGGGAGAGTGTCACCGAGATGGTCTGGAACCTCTGCTTCGTCAGGTGAAGGTCATTCTGTGGAAGATTAGTTTGGTGAGCGAATGGTCCATTGCCACTAACACGACACTAATGGCTGAAATTGCTCAAGCCGCGCTAAACAATATCTTAATCAACACTTATTGTCATTAATCTTAATTGCACCTCAAGTCAAGGCATTTGATTACATTTTGTGAAGCTTATTTCCTTAAATTCCTTTACAACACATTTATGGGAGCGACAAACAGAGGCGTATCATTTCAGATTTAGTGTTATCATGATCCAGTTGTTAAATATGGGGTCATAGATCTATAATAGAACAAATTCTTGTACTGTTTTGTGTCAAGCTCTAGGCATGATTCGAATCCACAGCATAGCATCAGGCAACATCACAAGCACAGAATGTTCAAACAGTTAACCATCTCACCCGGCTAACTTTGTAGCAGGAGTAATAATAATGAGTTTATTAAAAGAACAACTAATGTTGTGAAGAATGAAAATATTTTCAAAGGATGGTCAACTTTTTTATCATACATGCACTTGACCATCCACTGAACTTGACCATCCACTGAACTTGACCATCCACTGAACTAGTTTTTCTTTTTCACATCAATTTTGAAAATGCCTTTCAAAGAAATTGTATGTAAGATGGAGATAGACAAGCTCTTACGAATAGTCTCTCGAGAGCGATCTTGGCAAGCCAGCAGTTCAGGAAGATTGGCAGGAACAGATTCTTCAGGAGTACCGGGTAGAACACCTGGGAACAAGTAGGATACAGGTGTATATTTCTTACCTTCTACTCATTGGATGTGACATTCTGATATTCAATGAAAGAGATCCTTATAAAGCATCATCAGCATATCTGGAATCTGGTAACACATACTAGTAGGTGCTCATCTTAGAACTTTGGCAACTCAAAAAGATGTAAGATTCACTGATATTCAATAAACATAGCATCAGGTTGCACAGCTTGGGACAGGTAACACATTAGGCTTATTTCTAAAATATAACTCGAGTGGATGCAAATCATACCGATATCCAGTCAAAGAGATCCTTACAAAGCATTGTCCAGCACATCTAGAGACAGTTATAGTTTATTTCTGCTCTTTCATCAATTTCATAAGAATTTAAGTTGTTATAAAACAAGCTTTGAAAGTAGCAAACCCAAATGTGTTATTTTGTCTCTTAAATGTCAAAATTGAAAAAAAAACTTCAAAAACTTATCAGGACAGGAGTAATTTGAACCATGAACTAAGGAAAACTCATTTGATAATGGAGATTTTTCACATAGCATCAAGTGACAGAGAACACATAGGTTGACGTCTAACAGGGTAAAACTCCATCTTTGTCTTTACGAGTAAAGTAAACATAATTTTGGATTTTTTGGATTTTGGATATGTCAAATTTGTGTAAAGCTCACCACAAACAGAAAGACATCTTCCTACGCAAAGCTTAACTATTTCCAGTCTCGAACTGTCCAAGTTAACCTTGCTGCCGACACAAGACTTTCCTGTGCTAGCTCTCTAGCTCACTACAAAGGAATTAGATAGTCCAATCAGAAAGCTCCTAGCAAAAGCTAAATCCGGGGACTCGAACAAACATGGATGCGCCCATGTCGCAGTCTGTCGACTGAAAGATTTGTAAAGAGAAAGTGCCGCCTCCAAAGCGATGAACAATATATTCAAGTTCATTTATGTTTATAGTCAATTTGCGTTATTATTTTTCTACAACCCTATAGCGGACAGCGGCCTGTCAAAGAATTTATTCTTAAATTGCTTCGGTAAACTAATCAACCTCGATAAAATTGACAATGATTTGAAGCACCGACTCGATGCACTACGCCCGGCAAGACTTTATTTCCTGTCATCGTAAAATTGTTTTATCTTTTGTGCTTGCAAAAACTTTATTGAATACCCGTTGAACCGAAACATTGATTAAATTTTACATAAATTAACCGATAAAATTTGAACATCTCGCAATGTCATAACACTCGAAATGTAGTAGCCTGCGACCTCGTTGTATAGCGGTCGTAAACGTTACTCTCAACAAACTTTACTTCTTGCAGTTAAAAATCAGGTATGTTGACGTGTACCATTTAGATATCATGTCGTCATATTTATGTAATATTTACTTCCATTTTCACTGATTTCACTGGGTCATTTTCATTTTTGAAAATATTACTTTGGTTCCTTCGTATGTGCTTTGATATAAAAATTATTCTCTCTCCATGAAATATTTCCCGTTTGGCTTGTACGTGTGTTTGTGAACAGTTGGATAATAAAAAAATGAGACTTGTGCACATGATAAAGATAGACAATTGTTATGTTCTTGATATGGTGTCAAAGCTTACCAACTAAAAAGGTGTGCCCGGTAAAACTAAGACAAGTTAAGTCCATTTTAGTAATAATTGTACCAGAATATTTTTCGTAGTTTTGCAAATGCTTTTATCTAATCTTAATATCAACTAAAATTAAATTAAATTAAATCTATTGTAATGATAATATTACTTTGTTTCATTCACAGATATTGATTTATTAAATCATAATTGCCCTGAAAATAGGGCACCTCTGTTAATATACATTGCATAGACAATATATACTATTCATTGTATGTCTACAAATATTTTCTCCCCTATAAATTTGATTTTCACATATTTTCCAGGATAATTGGTCGGCTATTTAAAAATAAACAATGTGTAAACTGTATGTACTTGATGAAAAAAATACAATTATATAATGGTAACGACCACGATAAATGGGCCTACATACTTCCCTTTGAAAAATATAAGGGGCGCAGTCATATGTTATTTATTTACCAAAACCGGTCCTTATAACAACAAAAACATCTTTTCCGTCCATCAATACATTTATAAACTGAATCTTCTTGTTTGAAAGGTTTGCAATGACAACTTCTTTGTAACCTGATCAAACAGGTCACTTTCAATGGGCGCGGCCATTTTGATCATATCGCAAATGACACGGCGTCACCGATTGGCCATAGTAAGGGAGGTAACTGGAGATAACTAAAACTCGCCAGAGAGGGCGCTGGTATCAAGCCAGAAAAGTCTTATATCGGCAGCAAGGGTTAACTTGGACAGTTCGAGACTGGCAATAGTTAAGCTTTGCGTAGGAAGATGACAGAAAGACAGACCACAAATGGACGACTGATGACACCGTGGCAAAGGCCCATCTCATCTAATGGGTTTACAATGGCAGAGAAAAACAGAATTTCACAGCAAAGAACTCACTGTTGCTATGACGGGAACAGAGCAGAAGAGTTCCAACAGGAAACCAGCCTGTAGAATGTTCTCACGTCTGGATCCCTGCAAACAAAACAAAAAGATGATGTAAAGATCCATATTCTGTGCATATATCTACACAATTCCATAAAGGGGATCAAAATCTACAACACTTAATTAATTAGAATCACAGGTTGTTGACAAGAGAAAAATAATGAATTAATGAATAATCAAATATGAAGAGAAATATATGGATTTCATGGAAGTTACATTGTTACAATAAATATCTGAAATGAAAAAGAATATTCTGTTTAAAAAAATCTACTTGAAATGAAAATGAGTTCCATAATATGACAATTGATTAAAAGACAACAAAATATCTTAAATTTTAAACAATATTTCCGCGGCTCCCACCTTGGTCATGACATAGATCTGGAGTGATGCCTTGATGAGAGTGATGACAGCCAATAGAATTTGGATAATCCACAGTGGGTAGGGGCGTGATACCCACAGTAACACATACCTGTACATGGAAAATATAGTTGGTTACTTTGGTTACCAGAATTCTAATGATTCAGATTTTCAAAGGAATTGATTTACTTTTATGGATGATCAAAAGCTCCTCACTACATTCTTGTAAATGATTAAATGTGCCATGTTTTAAAAAATTGCTTTGAAATACCTTTCAAGCACAGTTGTGAAGAGTTAAAAAAATCTTGCTTTTTGATGACCAATTTTTTAAAAAGTATTAGTTTAGTACTTTGTAAACAACAATTACAACATCAAACACATTTACATATCTATACAAACCATAAAGAGGCAGAACATTGAATTCTTATTTTCATAACAACAACAACGACTGGTTCTCACAATCATTAACAGTTAAGTGTTAAAAATAAAATGGCTAACAGTAAGTCTACACAGTCAAACCTAAGTCATGCGTTGCTCTAAGAAGCAGATTTTTTAAAAGGCGCTGGAAGAAATAAAGTTAACGATGCTTTATCTTGTTGTTGAACTTTTTTCTAAGATACTACACAACAACCACAACAACAGTGAGCATCCTTCAGTTTAAATATTAATGGAAAAATCACAACATCTAGAAAATAAATCTACTAAATTTCTACAGGGAAATTAAAATGGCAATAAAGCTATCAAAAGAAAACTGTTATCAACAGAGAAATGAATTAAAAACACTACATGCAAATGAAGCTTTACTCAAAACAAAATATGAAAATAAAAGGGATTTTTTTCTAAAAAGTTTTTTACAGATAGCATCTCACTTTATACAAAGACAACTTCAAATAAACAAGAAGACATATGGAGAGGTTCTATATCTGTTTACCGTTCACTTTCTATGTCACCAACTGATGGGTTGCCTAATGAAAAATAAAGCATAACTTAATCTGTAAAAGTTTAAATGAAAGTGTTATATTATAGATGTACTTTTCATGTAAAAAAACAATAAAAATTACTCTTTTGAAGACAAAATTATGAATCAAGTGAAAAACACAAGTCAATGTCAAGAAGTAATGACATCACTTTTATCTAATAACGATGAGAGACAAGCATTCATGACTGGGTTTTTTTCACCTTGATAAAAACAAAATGGCTAGATATGGGGTCCTTTGTCATGTAACATTCCTTAAAGGGCACAAAGTATGTTGCTGGAGTCAAGTATGTAAAACGTTAGTGTTATTTTATCGAGAAGTAAAGTTTTTTTCTGAAAATCAGCATCTTATCTCTTATCAGTTCCTTTTTTGACAATAATCATGTTCTAGTTATAATCAATGACTCAAACATAATTTTGGAAACTTATTTACAGCAGACACAAGACAAACATTGGTTGGTAGTGTCATTTAACTAAAATACATGTAAATGGGTTGCAAAATTTTCACCTTCTAAAAAATTTGTGGCCGTTTTCCAATAATCATTGAAAACAAGAAAATATCAAATATTTTGCAGACAGACGATTTGATCGTAACAAATGGTGTTTTGGCTCTTTTTTAAGACATGAAATATCATACAACATACTCTGTGTCACTTTAAATGAAAGAGGACATTTTTAAGAAAGCTTACATCAAAGTGAAGCCTGGGGTGAAAAGGTCACAGATTGTTTGTGGTCAGTGTCTATGAAATGTCGACATCATTTTACAGAAGGATGACATGTGCAGACGATGGTATTTGATAACCTCCTGTAGGGGGCACTGTCAGGTCGGATAGCTTTACGAGCCACCGAACAAAGTAGATAATCTCTGTGAAACTATGTATCTATCTGTATGTATTACAAGAGACGGGTTACATGTGTTTCTCGATGTGATGAGAAGAAACTGCTTATAATGGACATGATTGTATGTTTTTACCTTTCCTTAAGTAATAAAGTGTGTTTGTTATCATGTAACTAAAAACCTGAGCAAACATTTTTAAGGTTCTTTTTGTGCACAGATGTTTGTCATTGATTATATTTGGCCGAAGAGTTTTGAAAATTTTTAATACTGTCTTTTTATGGGAGAGGAGGAAAAGTATACGGGTTCATGACATAAACACTAATATTTGTTCTCGTACAAAGTTTATTGACCGTTGGATAAATCTGGCCCCAGATTTTCAAAGCTCATGTAGTGTTATATTACTTCATAGAGGATAAATAAGACAGCAAATCTTAATGTTTGTTATTTGATAATATCTAAACACAAAGAGCTAGATCTTAAAATTTGTTGGCCATGGACTCTGTGGTTTAAGTGTAAGAGAGCTCTCCAATTACAAAAATACTTTGCATTATCATAATGTGAAATCATTTTTTGCTTTTCTTATTTCCTTTCTTCTTTAAAAGGAATTTAGAAGTGGAATACATAAACAAAGAATAAGCTTTGTCCGGCAGCCTGGTTACAGTTAAGCCAGGCGGGTAACTTTTGGAGGCTTTTCTTCAATTTTGCCTTATAATTTACAAAAATCATACTTTTTGACTATTTACGTTTTAGGCTTATTTCAAACACTGACAAAATGCAAGAAATTTTTACCCCCCAGGTTTAAAGAATTTTTCTTTATTAATTTACACTTTATTCAACTGACGATTCCCAAAGCTCTTGTGTTACATTGGAGACAATCTATTTAAGGAAATGCATATCTCCTGAAGATTAACAGACTTAATGATAATCTTTTGTTGGACATTTACATAAATTATATTACCGTAAATAGACAAGAAATTTCAAGGTTCAATGAAGTAGCAGTCTGATTAAAATCGACCGTGTTCCGAGGAATAAAAGTTTTTTAATATTAACTCAAGCGGGATTCGAACGTATTCTACAAGGGGCTGTCCTCTCCACAACGGTGCTTGCATGTTCTGACGCAATCTCAACTAGCCAATCAGAATGACAGCCGCGAAAGCTTTTGGTATCAGTATCTAGGGGCAAGTAACTCCCGTTTACCATTCGTTAACCTTTATCGCCGCTATCGTTATTTTAAACAGGATGATGTAATTGGTCTGCTAATGACTAGGTTTTGTCTGCGCTAAACTGGTGTAAGAACGTGCGAGCAAGGAGAATGCTTTCAGACAGTTGTGGAGAGGACAGCCCCTTGTAGAATACGTTCAAATCCCACTTGAGTTAATATTAAAAACTTTTATTCCTCGGAACACGGTCGATTTTAATCAGACTGAATGAAGTAGTAAGCATATGTTGGGAAATGATATTTCTGGTCACCACACAGAAGTTGTTATCCAGACATCTTGCTTTTCTTTTAAACATTTTCTCAAGTGACTTCTTCCTTGAACACTCCTCGCAGTGAGAGCAGCTCTGAGTGGTTTGAGTCATAAACATATAATTAGTTATAACAAAAGTATAAACACAAACACCAGTTTTCTAAATAACCTGCCACATTTCAGTTTCATTCAAAACAATAATTACTTTCCTTATCTTCTTTATTTACATCAAGCATTCTTCTATCCCTTCAAGGACTATAAATCTAAAATATAAATATAGGAGTAAGTAACAATGTTTATTACTTTTTTACAACTATAAACAATATACTTGAAATAAAAATAGAAATAAGTGACAATATTATTACACTTTTCAACTAATGAACAATGTACTTGAAATAAATATAGGCCTAAGTGACAAGTAAGATTTATATTAGACTGTAAATAATATTTTTTTCACTTTTCAAAATAGGTTCTATTATGTTATTAACTTACAACTTAATAACCATGTAACAAAGCTAAGTAACAATTACATAAGTATTTCTTGCAAAAACATGGCACGGCTCTCAAACCTGCCACTTTACTTAGAGCCACTGTAAAAAAAAATTTTTAAAGTAACATCTGTTCAAATTTTCCTCTTTTTAAAAAATAATGTGTGCAATATATATTTCCTTTTGAGGATAAAACATCTAATAACATTGTCATAGAAACAGGTGTCACATATAAGAAGAAACCTAGTGCATACATTTAAATGTGAACACCTTCGAATAATTCAAGTTATGGAAATGGATTTGATCATTCATTAAAAAACTAAAAGATTGTTTTGTAATTGTTAACATTTAAGCATGACCATCTTTAAATAAGAAATGGAATAGTACATTCATTTTAAAACTTTTAAAAACAGATTAATATTTGTTATTATTTATTTTCAGAAATCGGTAACAACTGTTTTCCATTTCGTGACATTCCTTTAATTCTATAAAAAAGATATGTGCTACAGTCTTTAAGCTGAGAGTCCTCAAGACCAAATTATGTGATAGCTGACACCTGAGTACAGGCAGTCCTCCTACACCATCTCTCAAGATGCATAATGATGGCTATTACACTGCCATACACTCTACTTGAGCACATGAATAGATTAATGTCTTAGTCACTTGTAGAAATCGACGCTGACTTTGCAAATTTAAAAAAAGAAATATGCTCATTTGATACTTATGTGGTACATGTTTGCATTGACGTTTCCTGTGGGGGGTGTTCATTGGGTTCAAACGCCTCCCCCTTTTAGGAATTTTTTTAAGTCTACCAAATAAAAAAAATAAAAGGGGAAACCTCCTCCCCAACCCCCCTCACAAAAGTTCAAGGTCTGCTACTGCATTTGTGCATTTGGCTGTCATAAGAGCTAATCTTTTATTATCAAATTGATGGAGCTGTTCCCAAAATAGGCAAGTCTTGTATGGGGGTTTCAGGCGGACGCACTCATCCTCACTCATATCTAAATTTGTGACATGCTGAAAAACAAGTTTTCAAAACACATTGAACACAGAATATACCCATAGTAAAACTTTCCATCACGGTGTATGGCAATTGGAAAACACCA
This sequence comes from Phorcus lineatus, assembly GCA_921293015.1. Taxonomy (NCBI): domain Eukaryota; kingdom Metazoa; phylum Mollusca; class Gastropoda; order Trochida; family Trochidae; genus Phorcus; species Phorcus lineatus. The sequence goes on from OV121081.1 coordinate 55,349,556, forward strand.
TATGTAATGAATTGATGATTATTGATGCATATAATTCAAAGTAAAACTACATCAAGTCTGTTGAAGCACTTACAAGTAAACATGCATTGAGAGTGACTTTTATTTGAAATTTAATGAGAGCGAAATTGAAGGATATTTTATGAAGTGTTGTTGACACGTGTTTTGCACAGTTAAGACCATCTAGTATGTTTTTAAATATAAACTATAATAAAGAATATAGCCTTGGACTGTGCAGCTCATCATCCCATTTATTTTTTTATGTTAAAGACTAAGAAACATTGTTCTCAAGGACAACATAAATGAAGATTTGAAGGTGGACACCCTGCCATGCCCATCTTTGATTTGGAGCTCCCTATAGCGGTTGTCCCAACCCGCCATACTTGCAAGTACCTGCTGTCTACTTGCAAAAACATGGGCCGGATTTGAGAGCAACATCAAAGACGATATTTTCAAAATTTGATATTCCTATCATTGATGATTTCTGGAAAATAGACGAACAGGGATCAACATCAAAATTATAAGTGTGGGTCTTGAGCCATGTCAGAAAGATATTTCTCATAAATTTCAGCCTCCCCTACAGACACAAATGAGGATCCCCAGGGTGCCAGTTACATCCCCACAAAATTTCAGTTTTTGCAAGTGCAGTGCTTCTGGAGGGTGCAGTAAGGTAAAAGGTTTACAGATTATGCCATATAGACGCTGGACGGATGCCGGATGACAGGTCTACATAGCTTATTAACCATGCTAGTTTGTGCAAGTTTAGGTTCTCGATTCTTGGAAAAAAAAATTGGATTCCAGCTTAAGTTGACACTGAATCAAGAACCTGAGTATTTTTTCCAAATCCTTGTACTTAAAAGGCAACCAAAAGCTACATAAAAACATTCTGAGACGACCTCCAACTTATCAATCTCTTAGTAATTGTTTCACAATTAGTGTCTAATCTTTTATTAAAGATTTCACACACAAATTCAGAGTAACTAGAGTTCACTTGAATTATGTGTTTTCTGAAAGTAACGAGACACGGTAATCATAGTGCATGTGCCTGACATATCCAAACTGCCCGCCCTAAGATTGAATTACTATAACTGATTTATTGCTTTTCCAAAAGATTCTAAATCATTGAAAAGAAAATAATGCTTGTGATTGTGAATCACAGTACATAAGAACTCTAACAGATTGTTATTTAAAATTTTGCATTTGTAATAATTCAAACATACATCATTCAATAAAGAAAGAAAACATTTCTAATCATTAGGTCATAAACACAGCACAAAAGACTAAAACATTGAAATTCAATGTAACAAGTTGTGTTGTTTGGACTTGGTGATCAGGTTTAGGAGTAATTTGGGCAGTCTGAGCAGATTGGATCTTCTGGCAAAAGTAACTGACTCGAAATTTTAAGAAAACAACAAACCAAAACAGTGGTCAAATTTCCAACAGACCCCCTCAAGAAGCAAACCAAAATGCTAGGAAATTTCCATAGGACCCCCTGAAGAAACAATAAGTCAAAATTCTTGGCAAATTTCCCTCCGACCTCCTCAAGGAGCAAGATTTGTCTGAGTGGTAATTGTGAAAAAAGTACTTGATGGGTTTTTTCACCGTATCAATAACTGTGAGTGAGTGAGTGAGTTGGGGTTTTACGCCGCTTTCAAGATTATTTCACTTATATTGCGGCTGCTAGTATTATTGCAGGGAGAAAGCCTGCAACACCATTGTGGCTATGCACTGCGGTGAAACCTGCGAGCATCGGCTGGAACTAGCTAACCATGGGTGGTAATGCGCTGAAACTCAGTGTATCATTGCACCCAAACCTGACTGCGTGTAGAACAGGTCTCTACTGCAGACAAAGTTGCCGAGCCCCTGGCGGGATTCGAACCACAGACCTCTTGATCCGAAGCCGAACGCGCTAACCACTGCGCTATCCCGCCCCCATCAATAACTGTCAAAAATTTGACAGATGGTAAAGGAGGAGGTTAAGAAAATGTAAGTTTTATCATAGCTACTTTCGTTTTGTTATTTCTAATGAGAAGGCCGGATAGCACAGTGGTTTTGGGTCCTGCCAAAGGCTAGGGTACCTTGTCTGCAGTAGAGAATTGTTCTACATGCAGTAACATTTGAGTGCAATGATACATTGAATTTCCGCACATCACCAGGTCGCTAGTTCAAGCTTATGCTCACAGGTTACACCACAATGCATACCCTAAAAAGTCTTGCTGGCTTTCTCCCTGCAATGATATTAGTAAAATATTCTTGAAAGTTGCATTAAACCCCAAATCAAGGTGAAATGAGGTGATCTGTGGTTTAATGCCGCTTTCAAGATTATTTCACTTATATCACAGCTGCTAGTATTATTGCAGGCAGAAAGCCGGCAACACCAGTGTGCATTGCAGTGAAACCTCCAAGCATCGACTAGAACTAGCTAACCATGATATTCAGTGTAGCAAAATCAGCTCACCTCAACTCTTTGTAATGGATAAATTGTTCTAAGAACACTGGGTATCTCTTACCTCTAGGAATGTTCCTTAAATCTACTCCCACTATCCCTTACCTTTAAACATCTCTCACTTTACATATTGAGTTACCAATGTCCCAGATGTTTTATAACATGTGCCATGCAAAATCATATAAACAGAGAGAGAACATTGAATATCCAGGCAATACCATATTTCCTCAAATACAACAGCTCAGGGGTCATAGGGTGCAGAGTAAATACAACCCGGGTATAACACACATAAAACTCATCTTTGAATATAACATGGGCCTCGAATTTAACCCGTGGGATAAACAACGGGTGCTTAACAAAATATAACCCTGAGGTTGTATTGTAGTACTCAGTTTGTTCCATGTCAAAATCTTCATTTCTGACCTCCATTAACTCAAAGCTCCATTAGGCTGGTCCAACCTCTGCTGACATAGAATAGCTCAATGGTTACCTCAAACACTACCGTTACCAGGTACCCATTTGCTCTGCTGGGTGAACAGAGGCACATATTGAATATCAAAGACACTTAACAAAAGCAAAATCACAAATCTCCCACCTCCTATCTCACCCTTGTCATGTAAGCTCACATAATCTCATGTAATCTCATGTAATCTCATGTAATCTCATGTAATCTCACCCTTGTCATGTAAGCTCACATAATCTCATGTAATCTCATGTAATCTCATGTAATCTCATGTAATCTCACCCTTGTCATGTAAGCTCACATAATCTCATGTAATCTCATGTAATCTCACCCTTCTTACTCTCAGTTACCCTGCAATGAGGTCACCTACCCTCTGGTGAGATGCACCCAATGTTGCTGAACTACACTGAAAGCTGTCAAACTGAGCTATGCAAAGAAAACTGTGCCACAACGGTAACCAAGATCCATCAAGGCAAATTCCTCTGAACTTCGATTTAAGGTTTCATCACATTAACACATATTGGTTCCACTACAATGAAACCATGGACTACCGGAAAAAAATCAGGTAAAATCATTTTAGTCTAATTGACTTGCTTCCATGTACACTGATGTTATTTTTTCTATTTTTAACCAAAGCCTGATTTTCTTTGTAAAGTTTTGTAAAATTTTGACAGAATTCTCCTTAAATCTTTTTTTCTCCTCAACACATATATTGCTGAGAGAAAAAATATGTTGTATGCACTGTAAACAAAATGCAAGGAGTTGCACTTTATGAAGTTATACCTTGATAAATTCTTCCAACATTAGGGGAAAAAAGACAAAATGACAACATGATTAAGATGATAAAAACCAACATTTAGTATCTGATTTACCTAAGAGCGTTCATAATGTTTATAGTTGCTTCTGTTGAGGGCAGACACGAGTGTAGAAAGTCCTGATTTCCTCATAACTAACTACAAGGTCATCCCTCAGTGATTTTATCCTCCTTGACATAGATACAATCTCATCACAGTCAATGTCCCATATTGCGAAATACAAGGACTCCAGAAGAGTATGATCAAGTGCAAAGTAGTAAGAAATGAAAACTGCTGCTCCAATGAACATACAGTAAACAGCTTTTTCATAACCAACATCTATGGATCATGATCGGTAAAAGGGAAAATGCCAAGATTTTGGAAGGTCTCAAAGTGCTGAAATAATTTGTTTAATTTCAACAAAGACGCTGTGATTTTAGTACTGTTCTGAAATACAAAATACTGTATTGGTTGTATTACAGTCCACTAATTGCGCTGAATACGGTATTCAACAAAGCTTTCAAATATTTCTGTAAGTACTTCTTGAAGGAAAGACGGGGCATGCATAGTATAACATCAACACAAGAGACATATGTCACTCATACCTATCATCGTTTTCCCTACATGTCAGTCATGTAAGCCTTCATACATGAAATAGTGATAATTCTCCTTTGACAAAACAGCTGTCATTTCTTACATTATGAAACTAAATAAATCATGTTTCATTGGTTTTAACATGGGAGGATTCCAGATTCCATTCACAATAATTTCAAACAATTTAATACTTTTAATTTTTTCATCAAACATATGATAAATACAAGACATAAATCCTTGAGAAATGGCCTCCAGTAAAATATCAGCCCAAAACCACATAACCTAAAGCAAGAGGGTAAATAAATGTTGATAGTCCACAAACAGAACATTTTCTGTTCACAGAGGAAAAATTAAATTATGTTATCTAAAATTATCATGTTTGTGATAGCACCAAAAGTCAGACAATGAAGATGTCATATGGAAGTATTTTGGGATGACAAAAATAGCCCTTGGCAAGAAACAACTGTAAATTGGCCCCTGTGCATCTTGCATCACTGGACATCCGTATCACAAACATCAGTGACCGGTGTTTACCTGTCTCATGATAACAATCTATTACTTGCACACCTGTAGATATACTTGTCCAATGATGTAACTTATCTGTGCATCCTATTCCATGTTCACATGCCCTAAAGTATCTTATAAGTAAATTTACACCTATTTGTTGAAGTTTACATAACCACAAACATATTTCAGTATTTTCTTTGGAATATATGAATGTCTGATTACAATATTGTATAGTGTGTCAAAGGTCGATACTCAAATATGTTCAGTTTGGTAATGCCAAACTTTTGATGGGCCGCTTTTGATGAATGCCACTTTTGATCTGGCAACAAACCAGTGAATGCATGACTGGTCACACGCCCTTTTCATAAACAGAATGATTGCCTCATGATCTATACATCTATCGTAACAATATCACAGGAAAAAAACAATAATTAACGATTTTCAGAGAATGTTTTCCACTCAGTTAGATAAATCATTTGACGATGTAATATTATTATGCGTTTGGTGTAAATAAGATATCCACATCAATGGTAATTAAACAATTATTTAAGGCGGTATTTCAGTTGAAATAATGATGCGCCACTCTGTAAAATCTGTTCCCACAGGAACTTTATGACTCCTAGCCCAGTTGGGTTTTTCACAGCCGATAATTACGCTGTCTTAATGAAAGGCTAATTAAAGGTGCTTATTGGACAAATTAACAAAAATCAAGCCCAGTTCTTATTTGGTTGAAAAATCTTTGAGCGAAAATCGAGAAAATATAAAGTCGAGGTTAGTGGTTATTTAATTGGCCATGTGAACTCTTTTAACTCTATAAAAAAATTTGCGTCCAAACTAAATTTACCTTACCCCCAGAAGTTTAGTAAACGCAAATTTGCTTATATGAGTATTTGTGTCATGTGAACCCAAAACACCTTTGCTCATATGAAGATGAAATGATGTAAATGGTAATTGGTTTGGGGGTTGAATTGCAAAGTGATTGTCAGTGGCACGTAAATGATGCAAATTTCCCCGATCACACTTCACCTCTTGTCAGTTCAATCTCAGCTAAATCAAATACCTATGTTTTTGTGTATAATGTTGTTGATAAGCTTTATGTATGATATAAATGTTAACTATTCAATTTTACACTATCTTCAAACATATAAAGACCCCCCCTCATTGCCGCATCTCATTCTTTGACTGTTTGTCATCTCATGCATTATATTGTGTAGTTTTAGGTTTTAGGTTTGTACTATCATGAACAATGCATTCTTTGTGCAGTTTTCATGCTGATAGAAAATTTCTAGCTGATAGAACTTTTAAATCCCAACAGAACACAATTGATGTTATTTTGTCGCATGGACTATACTTGACTGATTCCATTAGGCCAGTTACTAATAAATACTCTTAAAGAGAGCCTTTGCCCTATTGTTGGACAAAAATGGTCAGGAGTTCATAGAGAATAATTATATAAGAATCCACTTTGATTGCATATCAAAGAATAAGAAAAGGAGTTGGTCTTATATAAAAAGTCACCCATTTAAAGAGAGGTAAGCACCTTGGAACAAGAGAGAGACGGTACATAAAGATATCGCCTTCTTTGATACTGAAAAGATGACTAAATCATGTGCAAATATATTCATTTACGTAGTGTCTTTCTTGGTTGCAAGTCCATTAAGTCTAGTTACGTTGAATGTTACATTGAAAGTACTTATATTTGATGTCAGATGATATAGCTGAAATTGGAATATAATAAAGCTTGAAAACAATTTTGAATAGCTCCCTTTAATATTTTGAGTGATGATGACATGTTTAATGTAACTACATATTGGCCTGGAAATCAATTCTTTAGTTAGCCAAATCAAACATTTATAGCACAATTAGAAAGAAAAATATCACCGCAGAAATAATTCCCTTCAAATGATAGCTGAATGTGTGGGTGAATCAGCCAGCAACCTGACACCTTGAGATTTCTACAGTGGCGGATCCAAGAGGGGGGGTTTCAGGGGGTCAATTATAGATTCAAGTCAATAAAAAATAATTTGAAAATCATATATCACTCAATAATAGCTCCCCAAATTCTGAACCCAAAAGATTGTAAATCATATATAGTATATCATATAGCTAGTTCCTTTAGTATATCTTATGGTTCAGGAAATCATATGTTGTTGATTTTATGTTTTAGCTGTTTTTAAATGCATTCATTACTTACAGAAAGTATTTTCACAAGCTAAAAAACAAGACAGCAAATATATAAGAGTGAAAATGAGTCAAAATAGAGTAACTCCTTTTCCATTGTGCATGATGCATTAAGAAATATGATATGACTTAATTGATTTTTTCAAATTTGTTTTCAAGACATCTTGGTGTAGTGCAATGAAAATGGACAAATTTGGTGATGTTGTATTTCTTTTTTTTGTTTGTAATCAACTTTTTTATTTCAGAAACTCTGTAACAAATGGGTCTTCATTTCAGGAGAACACCTGGAGAACAATTAACAGCCTTCAACATCAAAGAATGTGAAAGTTGATATGCTACAGTACTCTATTTTCTGTCGTACTGAAGTTGTCTACTCCAACAAATTTGCCTGACAACAATAGACTACCAATGTTGCTCTCTTTACCTTACCTAAAATCTCCTCTATCTCAGCCCTAAAAGGAAACCAGTGCCCAAAAAAGGGAAATCTATCTGTACTTATATACATTGGTCCATGTCACCGGCAAAAGCCAATTAATTATACCTCTATTGTCCTCAAGTGACTGCAACTACTATAGTGCCATTATTCATGGCATACTCTAAAATGGGCACAGTTTACATCGCATGACAGAGACATAACCATACATGTCCAAGTATAGTAACATGTGACATTTACCACTTGAATAATCTCTGTTTTAAACAGAAAAAGTTAACAAAGTGCATATTCAGAAACGTTTGTCTATACAAAATAAACAAAGAAAGGACAAATCCTTAAATAAGTAAAAAATAATTTAACAAAGCAAACCATAATTTCCTTTTATTGAAATAAGATAAAGAGAGTTACTTCTTAGCCTATGAATTTTAACAAATAATTTATATGAATAATATTATGTCATCCACTAAAAGTAATTATTTTTCAATTACTTCACCAAATGGCTGCAGCTAAATAACTTCAATTATCCTTTTCCAAATATATAATGGACAGGGTTCATGTCATACACCAGCGACCTTGCACTGTATGTCACAGTGGGGTGAAACGTGACAGATAGATGTCTAGGTGGGGGCATTAACACTGAAATGGGTGTCACAGCGACACAACATCCTCTCCACTATGTTACAGTTTACATGTTCATTACAGAGACATTAATCATGTTAATTTCATTGTACTTTGAAATTTACAACCCTGTTTTGCTTCATAAGCACTTTTTGAAAATGTTTTTACCGCAAAAATATGTAAATTACTGAAGATAGGAATTGCATGCAAAAGTTAATCTGTTTATAGAATTGTAGAAATTTTTTGTATTATTAAATATATACCATGTGATGTTACATAAACTGCAAAACTAAATCATGGGGTTTTTATGTTCAACATAAAAATCCAATTTGCTTACTTACCTTTTCATTCTATAATGACATAGGACAGAAAAATTCTTTTTAAAGAAATCAACATGTGAACTATCTTCTTTAAATAGAAAAATAGCAAACCATTCTAGAAGATACTCTCTCATACATGTTTTATACATCACAGCCTTGATATCATACCCTGCTATAAGGTGTCGATTTATCATTCACATAACCACACTAATATCTTCCTAAATTCACTTTTCCGAAACTATGTTCTTTAAACCACTTGATTCCAGTTTGATTATTGTATGCAGGTACTCAATCCAAGGTACCCATCCCTCTCCCAATAACCCTTGTTTTTTAAAATTCTATTGATATATCGCACATAAGAATAGTGATACCCCCTTTCAATAAGTGATCCCTGCCCTCACAAACCATCCCAATCCCCCTCTTTTTGAAACATTTAACTGATAAATTGCACATAAGTATGAAGATACCCTCTTTCAATAAGTGTTCCCTGGCCTAACCAACCATTCAATTCCCCCTCCTTTTGAAAATTCTATTGATTTATAGGACTCAAGTATGGTAATACCCACTTTTATAATAAGTGATCGCCCACCCTGCCCCAAACCTGACCCCACCCTCAACTGAATATTATGGATCCACCACTGTTAGGTACTCACCAGTTAATGTTAGTCTTGGAGAAACCATCAGTATCCTGTAGCTCTGTTGCATTTGCCAAACATACACTCCCTGAGCTGAAAGGAAACATTAAAGTTAGTGGAAAAGGATAGGGCATTCTGTTGCAAAATAATCAATACATTGTCAAATTTGTATTCCTAACAAAAGACAGATAACATAACTGTATCTTTATAATTTTGCACTTACACTCAACAGAGTGGCAAATTTTGCAGGAGCTTTTTCAAAACCTTGTTTCCAAAAACATCCATTGGATCTGTAGGTCATGAGGCTTTGCATGATTTATTTCTGAGGTTTATAACTTATATATGAAAAAATAGGTTTTGAGGGTACTGTCTATGTTGCTTATTTTATGGCAGTGAAACCTTTTTGATTGTTAGATGCCTCAATCAGGATTCAAACCTGGGAACTAAGGGTGAGAGTCAGACACTATACCACTTGAGTTAAATGGTTACTGCACTAGATGAAGCCACTGGGAACAATTTAATCTCTTCCTACACAACAAATAATCTTCATTGATTCATTGATTCTTCCACATTCCCTCTTTCCCTAATTGGTAATCAAATTTTTTAGGACAATATTTTACTTTAGCTTTTCAATATACGCAGACATTTACTAGGAAGTGAAAGTTGTGAAGTCTAATGTGTTACTATAAGGTTACTTAACATACTTAACTCTGAAATATTTCCCCACTATTTCATGATCATTTTTTAAAATTTATACAGATTCAATGTTTAAGTCAGTGAGAGAAAAATGTAAATAAATGGAAAGGAAATAATTGTTCATGTCATCGGAGATAAACTTATATATTAGTTCATAGAACCACAGAAATAGAATATCAATACCATCCCTAGCTCCTGATGTATGTTCACAATACATTTTTGCATTATGTAACAAAACCCTACATCGTGGTCATGTTTATCTTACCTGCAAACAGGAAAACTGGTAACCTACACCACATACTCCAACCAGGTATTTAGTCAAGAATAAAATCAGCATATAAAGCAGCACATAGTGTAGGTTTATTTCTCCTTTTTTTTCTTCTTTTTTTTTTCGGGGGGGGGGGGGGGGGGTTGGGGGTGGAGATTAGTGCATCCTCTTTGATCCATGAGATAAAGTTATAGATAGAAAGTTAAAGATATTGTGAAATAGTAGTGCTGGTGTTACCTGATGCTATTGATTAGTTCGGACTTCTGAGTGACTGAGGTCCAATTTTATAATTTTCAAAAATCAATATTCAATTTTCAACAATTCATTTAGAGTTTTAGAAAGTGAATGGATTCAGCCTCTTTTAATGTGTTGGCCTTTGCTGAATTTCAAATGAAAACAATAAGCTTTACATATAAGGGACAGGGGGATGAATATGCACATATTATTAGCTTATTGTTAGCTTATATTGTATTTATGCATGTTGAAAATAAAATGTCAAGATGAAACATTTAATCACTCTTTAAAAAAGGGTTGAATCCTATCCCATATTTTTTTCACAAACAAATATTGAGGCTATTCTCTTTTCTGGATTTCGAAAACTTTTTTTTCTGTCTGAGAAGAATTATTTTTAAAATTGTTTACATTTAGCATTACAAACATTTTAGCATTAGTAATGTGTTACATTACAGTTCAAAATATATATCATGTGATGCAAAAATATTGTAACAAATTTCAACAGGACCTAGTCTCTTTAAATCTTACCATGCATACAGCTTCATGTGGTCGATGCATACCCTCGTCACATACAGCGCACACACGATCGTCTTCAACACCAAGTCAAATATTGTACTGAATAATCCTGTAAGAGATAGGGACACAGGTAAACACAGTATTGCTTCCATTATGTAACTCAAACACAGCATTTAAAGGGACAATATTCGAGTCACCTAGAAAAGATGATGTAAAAAGATTTCTGAAAAGCAATAAATCTTATTTATTCACAGAGAAAAGGTTAATGAATATGTTTACATGCTCTGAATACTGGTCTTCTCTTTCTACTAAGGTACAAGAAGTTATATTCACTGGATGTTTTGTTATACTTGATATACATTTACCCAGTTGCAATTTTTTAAATTTAGTTCATTGTTAAATTTGGCAATATTTTGATTGAAAAGTGATTCTAGTTAAAATCGCTTGTGGAGATAGAAAAAAACAAATATGTTTAAGATTATGTATGCCTAACATATTTGCTGTGGAAATAATTAGTGAAAATGGCCAATTTACATTATTTTCAACTAGTTAATGATAGGAAAACTCCAGAATTGGCCATCTGATATAGATTACCCTAGAGTATCTTATGACTGACATTTCAAGGGTTAAGGTTCATGACTCATCAAATACTAAATTGCATTGGATGAGAAAAAATATCTATTAACATCATTTACTCTGTTAAATGACATCAAATTTATGATATCCAGTAGTGACAATGTACATTTTGTCCTAAAGAGAGTTGTCTCAGTGGCGGATCCAGTATCGCTGAAAGGGGGGTTCACCTACTGAAAGAGAGGGTCTTCCATTCTACAGTAGATTTTCAAAATGATTTTTTATTTTCAAAAAAGTTGGGGGGATCTTCAAACCCTCTGTTACCCTGTAATCATAACTGGAAGACAACAAGGTAGCGTTACTGAGAAGGTCAGTGATTTTATTGAAAAAAAAACATGATTTATTTCTGGTCTTTGTGTCAAATTTTGTCAAGAACTCAACTCAACCAGAAAAGTCTAAAGGAGCATATCATATCTCAACAAGTAAACTTACTCTGGCTGTATCACCTTCTAAACTTGATGGAAATTTAATCACTGGTAGAAAGCATCATTGAAGCATGAAATGAATTAATTAATAAATTTAAATAAATTTTATATACATCTTCACAATTTCATGAAATATTATAACACTTTATTACATTGTAGATTAAGGTAATTTTGTGTAATGATACTATGTCATTGTTGTTCTCAGAGGGGGTTCTGGGGAATTTTGACCAACCTTTCGGCTTGGTGTCCCTTAAGTATGAAAAGTTCACCATTGCAAATTGTCCTGTCTGCTTAAATTTAGCCAAAATTACCTCTTTAGCTGATCACTAAAGAAATGACTATGAAAGTTATAAGCTGGTTCTTTAGATGAAGAAATTTAGTCTCCTCCCCAAAAATGGACATTCCTTGACACTTGTCCCCTCCCCCCACACTCCACCCCCCACAACTACCTTGAATGAAATATGTCCAATGTTGCTGCAAAGAAAACACATGTCAAGTATCAAGGCTAAATAATCAGCACTGTCCGATCAGGATGTATTGTCAAGGTCAACAGACAAACATACTGACAAACAACAGACAAACATACAAATGAATATAAAGACAAACAACAGACAAATACAGATATAAATACACAAACAAAAGACAAACATAAAGACAAACATACAAATACATATATACAAACAACAGACAAACAACAGACAAACAAACAGACAAATACATATATACAAACAACAGACAAACAAACAGACAAACATACAGACAAACAGACAAACATACAGACAAACAACAGACAAACATACAAATAAATATAAAGACAAACAACAGACAAATACAGATATAGATATACAAATAAAAGACAAACATAAAGACAAACATACAAATACATATATACAAACAACAGACAAACAAACAGACAAATAACAGACAAACAACAGACAAACAACAGACAAACATACAAATAAATATAAAGACAAACAACAGACAACTAATAGACAAAAACAGACAAATATACAAAAAAATATAAAGACAAACAACAGTCAACATACAGACAGGTGGGAAACAATGAAACATTACAGTTATGCTGATGTCATTCATCACTGACATCTTCCATTCAATGTTCAACATGTGTCTTCAAAGGTAAACCAACGAGGACAAAATTACTCTACAGTAAAACAATTAGGCCAAATTACAGTTTAATTTTTATCAAAAGAGTCTTATTGTAACTGAACAATCTAAAAGTGATATTTTGCCGTAGGGCACCCTATGAAAAATATGAACCCTGATGTGATTGCCATCGTAGGTAATAATGAATTTTAATCAGACTGGCATCAAACCAACTTATAAATTTAAGTAATTACCCTTGGTTGGCGACTGGTTAAAAATAAACAGATAGTCTAACTCAACACATGTCAGGAGGCTCAAGCTAACCATCAAAGGGTGTTCTCAGGTTCTTATTGAGTCAATAACACATTTTTTGCGAGTACCATTCAGTGGCACACAGAATCGTTTATCTCAGCTGTGTCAATATTGTCAGAGAAGTTATACAATATAGTCAACAAAGATTCTCACCATGCCACTACTAGCCTAAAGGGAAGAGAAGGTACTTTTTGGCAAGCTGAAATAAGTAGGTTACTGAATTATTTTGATACTGAGTATAATTTAAAGGTCATTATGCTGTCTAAAGAAAGGACTTAAGGGACAATATTTTAGAATAAAAATTAACATTGGCAACATTTATACTGTTTCCAAACAATAAGACTGAAGAGAAATAAAGTCACAGAAACAGATTTGAAGTCCTGTCATTTTTTAAGTTAATATTTTCAAAAGAAGAAAATAATCAACCTTTTAAAAACATTTGGGAGGAAGTCAAAGTTTGGTATGTCAAACTTTCTCAAAAGCTAAGATTCTTTAGCCACTTTAGAGTTGCTAAAACCTCTAGAAAATCAGTGGCCGATGCAGGAATTTTGAACAGAGCGGGTTCAATATTGAAAATAAGGGTTTCACCCTTGGGTGACATCCATTTTTAAGTCGATTTTTTTTAATATTCCCCTGAACCAATCCTCTGGATCAGCCACTGGAAATCAAGATCAAAGAACTAAAATGGTCACTTCAATATTAATTCAATCCAGATTTACTGAATCAATGAACAACTATTTGAACTTTCTTCACACATGAGTAAGTCTTAACAACGCCATACAGTAAACACTCATTGATACTGCTAACACTTCAACATTGTGTAAACAGTCAATGAGCCAAATCCATTTGACACGGACATGGATTATCTCCCTTGGCTGCTCAAACTTGGCCAATGGCAGTAAGTGACCAATGCTTACCACAGATTAGGGTTAGCCATGGTCAAGCAAGTCAGAGATGATTAGAGACCTAGGATACTGTGACAATGGCAATATTTATACAGCTGATCAACTAGTTGAAAGTTAACAGAGGTAGCTTGACCTCATATCAGCCAACTTCTAATTATATTTTTGCATTTTGCACCAATCACATTTGGTTTGATTTCATTGGTTTTTACTTTGGTATGACAGATGACCTTTAAAGCTGTATATGACAACTACAAATCAGATTTTAACAAAATGGATATATACAGAAATTATACAAAATACATGTTTGACAGGGAGCCACAATTGGCTTTGAACAGTGGGGCATCCCTTTGGCTCAGAAGTAGAGTGTTAGACTCTCAACCATAGCAACCACGTTCAAATTCTGCTGGAGATGACCTCACCATCCCATTTGAGCCAAAGAAATATTCAAATAACTGAAGCCTTTGACCTAACCCTGTCAAACATGTATTTCAAATTCTAAAAAAATAGTAGGTTTTGTTTAAGTGCTAAAATTATTAATCATTAACCTCTCTAGCTAGCTGCAGCAAAACAAGTTTGAATATTTTCAACCAAATGCTAATGGGTTTGAGAATTCACTAGAATTTAGCTCAAGTAAGTTTTTTAAAACTTAAATTAATGTGAGTATAATCCTCTTGTTCCATCAGGGTACTTTAATCAACAAAGCTCATTCATTTCCCTGATGGTCTTCACAGCATTTGCCTCATATCATTAACATGAGGTAAGTGAAAGCTATTCATAGCCTAAAGACACTCAATGCTACTCTCATCTTGGCTCTGACAAAATTTACTGATTTTAAGTGATTTCAATTGCTGGTTATAGGCAATAAGAGCCAAATTCTGTGAAGTCAATCAGGAAAATGAAGGAGCTCAGCGGACCTATAGATAAAAAAGTAGTATAAAGAAAACATTTGCAAACTTACTCGTGGTAGGGTTTTTTATAAGTAGTCGACGTAATCTTCCCCGAATGGACAGCTCCTGTGTGTAGTGTTTAACTGGCACTCTGAAAATAGATAGCATGCATTAAGTGAATACAGATCAATAAAAAACTTAAAAGAATAATCTTCTCTTGTCTAAATTTTATAGTTTTATCCCATCAAGTAATGGTGTTATCTAAGCTAAGGGAGTGATGGGTAACTCCTGTAGACCGGTTACTTACTGAGTACAAATTGTACAAATTTCACCTTTTGATGAGAAGCATCCCCCAGCGCTAAAGAACTAGAACTAACTTGCCCCACAAAGAAGTAAACTCCATAATTAAATTCGGGAAAATATTATTGGATTAACAAAGTCTACCGATACAAACTTGAATATGGTGACCAACAATATATGTTTGTAACATGGAAATATAATGTGTATAATTTTGATTATTTCATCTAACGAAAGCATAAAGATATTTCTAGACCATTATACTATGAATGAAAGGAGTAATCACTCCTATAAGACTCACTTTCACAATGAATGATATATAGAGAATCTCACCCAAGTGTCTTCTGGTATCAAATATATCAACACGAGTTGATAAAAGTTACAAATATCCGAGGCTTGCCGAGGATATTTTTACTTTTATTAACGAGTGTTGATATATTTTATATCAGATGACACGAGGGTGAGATTCTATTTATCATCCAAAATCATTTTCTATTTACATTTCGTGAGAAATATATATTTCTGAACACTGCACTACTCTTAGACTCTCAGTGCATTGATGTCATAGCACTGTGACGTCATCATGTTTATGACGTCATAACATTGTGATGTCATTACTTGATGATGTAAAACAGTTGTGATGTCATGAACTTGATTGTAACAGGGCATTGTTCAAAATCTACTGTCAAAACGATATCTCCTAGGAGATATCACTTGTTCTTCCACAAGTGATATCTCCTGTGGAACACAGTTTTGGATGATAAAAAACAACGTTTAATCTCGGAATGTATTCCTAAATTTTCTTTATTTTGTATCACATTTTAACACATTTTTGAGTCAATACATAGCACTTTTAATACTCATGTACACATCTTACACATGTGTGTTACCAACATCAATGATACATAACTTCTCCCATTATACATCATCGATATACATATCTGTAAATCTGCATCACCCCATATGTTCATGTTTACATCACCAGCTTCCTGAGTCTTACCTCTGACAAACATGATATCATAATAACTCATAGATTTCTCTCATCTTTACTTGTCATTCCTCGCCAACTTTCTATTGGTTTGGTATTATCATTATCATATTAAACATAATAAATGCTCTCTCCATTAAAGCACCCCCAACCATGTTTTAAACTCAATGAAATATGACCAAAGGAGCAACTCTCCCTCAAACCTTAAAGGGGCAGAGGAATGTTTTTTGAAAATTTTTTTTTTTCATATTTCCCCTCACAGTTAATGCAAAATTTTTATCTTCAGAGCATCAAACATTACCATACTTATGTCATCACTAGGTGAAGAAGAAATTATCAAGTATCAAGCAAAAACACTCGGGGCCATTTTTGTGTGAACAGTGAACATCTTGTAATCATTTGAGGTAGGGAAATAGATTTACATATTGCAACTGAACATTTATTTTTGTTTTTCAGTGATCACTTTATTTATCAAAAACATGTAACTGCCCCTTTAATTTAGCTGATACAAATAAGTTGTTTCACAGAAAAATATTTTGAGTCCAACTTCTCACCCCTATCTTGGAAGATACTTTGCAAGTGGAACTCTTGCATGCACACGACTGTGTCTATATTCAATCATGGCTGCACGCAAGAAATATTAACGATTATAAATTTTGCGCATATTTGTTAATACTGTAAGTTTATGTTCCCTAATTTTTCCAAAAAAGAAACTGAAAATATCAGTATCAATAATCAAAAGTATATACCATGTTGATAAAATTATACCCTCCTCCATATCAATAGCCAAATCTTCAAACTTGGATCCTCTTGGTGAAAGGTACCTTCCCAAAAAATTTCAAGGGAAGTAAAAAAAATTGAAACGTTTACAGATGTGGGGCACCTGAGTGACAGACAACTTGATATAAAGCCCATCTGGCCTTGTTCGACTGATGACCTCAGAAACCAGTCAATCATAACCTAACAGTAAGTATGAACGTGGTTTAGATCTCTCTACAAGATATTATCTTTTGAAGTAAATGTTTTCAACACACTTTTAAAAATCACCACCAAGATATAAACAACAAATACTTTTCTTACAAACACAATCATGAACATACTTCACATAAATCAATGAGTGTGAGCGACATTGCACTCTCATAGAAATAATATAACAATAAAATGATAGGTGTGTCTTGGAAAAGTACGCTGAAAACATCAATTTCAATAAGGAACCCTGACATGGATTAAACAGTGACAGTTGTATGATGAAGAATTCCAGTGTTTGTACCTGGGTAAGGTGGATTTTATCACCAACAGTAGGTGAAGGATGCTAGACGCGCTCAAGGCCCATAAATCAACCCTACATTCAATCAAAACACAATAAAATTTGTACATGGAATGAAAAAAAGGCATAACGGTCTTATAGCTGACGAAGATTGATTATCTTGATTATCCTTAGTTGAAGATGAAAGTTTCAAGTATCAAGATAACTGCTGCTAGCCATTTTGGTGTGAACTCCTTTTGATAATTAAAGGTAGGGAAATAGATTCATATGTAACTTAACACAACATAATACCTTCATTTGAGATCTACTTCTTTTAATTAAATAGATTGCCTTGCAATTGGTAACATTGCTTCTGCCCCCTTCAAGCATGATCTGACTATCAGGAGTTTCTATCAATTATCTGCTACCAAACTATGTATATAGCTACACATGAATTTCATTGAAAACTATAAACTTATATTTATTTGGAATTAGGGGATGAGATGTTATGAATTTCACTCAACATTTATGGTATTTTGGCATGTAGTAACTTAGTATGGTAGCATGATAAAATACTTGATGTCTCTTTTAAATGCTACTTTCAATAGTATTTCACTCATAAAAGAAACTGATTTCAATGCAAACACACATAAGTGGCCAGGCACTGCTGTAAAATTATATTCAATATGCATTGACTTTCTATAACAATAAGCAAAACAAGCTAATGATTGAATAATTATTGTTGGAATAAATTTGATAATTCTTAATTGAGAGCTTCCCATGGATACATATAAATATTTATCATTTAATACAAAAATAACTAATGATTTTAAGAATAATGAAAAGAAAACCTATATACATTGCATTGATTGTGAACATTCTTATAGAAAATTAAATAAAATATAGTAGATTAATTCTTTTCAAAATTATTATAAGAAAATGTTTAAGTTTTCCGATTGATATCTTGATTCTGCAAAAGGCTAATTTACCACAGCATTTGATGAAAATTAAAACATAGAATTGAAAAACTAAATTATTAAATTTTTTTTTTTAATTTCCAAGAGAAAAAGCATAATGGTGAAATGGTGACATTTAATGAATTATTTTTGAATATGAAAAATTCTAAATATTTTATTTGGTCTCAAAGCAGTTATTTGAACATTGTTTTGCAAGAAAAAGAATTTGTTATGACAGCTCATGACATTTTTTAAACTTACAAGTTAACGCCCTTCTGTTGGGAGTCAAAACAGCTAGGTCAGACCTACACTACATATTTCCTGTATTTAATAGCTTTTATTGTTCATTGCACAATATCAGACATTATAAAACCAGTATTGATTTTGTAACAATCATATTCGATGGTTGTTTTGATGTGCATCTAAAACATGTCTTTAAAGAGCCACTCCGTGATTTTCATAACATATCATTTACCTTTGATACGAACCTAAATGTCATATTTGGTGATATAAAATCAAAACATCTTAACTTCTCATGTCCAAAAGACATATTTATGACAAATACTGGTTTTCCATGAAAATCTAAAAACAGACTTATAAATGCACAGAGGTGTACATATCACGTCCAACATACATGGATACTAGTTATATAACCTAACAAACACTATCAACTCCTAACTGCCCTCCTGGCTGTTTTAGAAAAGTCTCCAAAATTACGTTTGACTATTTGACGCGCGCCAATGTCCGGTTTTCGATCATAATTGCGACGTTCTACCTTCTTTTTGTCCCTGGTAAAAAACCAATAAGCTTTAAACTGTGTCTTGTTGGTAACAGTCGATACTTTGCGATCAAATGACACCATTGATCAAATTTGGCATATAAGACTCCAACAACTCACGGAGTGGCTCTTTAAAAAATTAAATATTCATTTTTTCAGAATTACTTAGACACATTAGAATTGTAATTATATTAAAAATTCATGTTTAAGTTTTACAGTTAAAATAATTAACTAACATAACATAATTAAGTATTTTTAAGTGCTAAAGTGAAATACATCTAGTATATTGTAAAACAATACTTCAATGTAACTTCCTGTTTGGCATGCAAGTTTCATATTGTTTCATATCGCTGACTAAAGAGGAAGAGTTACTTTGAAATTGTTTCATTAATTTCAACTGAGATCATAGACACTTTAAAGTTGCAATAAACAGGGCAGGGCATTAATGTCCAATATTCTAGCTGATATGTTTCATGTAACTTCAAACATACACACAGTGAAGTTGGGAAAATTACACTTAAACAAAGGACCTCTACTGTCCCAACTGGAAAAAATTCTAACAAGCTGTAGCCAGCCGTTTGACGAGCAATGTCTGAGTCTTGAGAAAAAAGGTTTGAGAAAAGTCTGCGTCGTGACCACGACATCGCCGTTAAAATACTTCACAACTCTTCATAGAGCTGTCAATGTCAATATCACCGAACAGCTGATCGGCCGCGTGCTTTACAATTTGCGGGAAAAGTCACGAGCGTTGTTTATTTAGACAACCACTGCCCTCGTCCGTTTGAACGAAACACAATGCAAAAATTAGTTTTACACAATCACCCACGTGAAGAGCTAGAAGTCTTACCGCACACGGGCTGACTCTAACATTATGAGAGAGAATGTAAACAAACATGCATTACCCCTCCTGCCAGTCTCCGTCACTATCTTCGTCTTCATCTTCCTGAACCCAGGCCAAGTTTACTCCATCACAATTCGTCACCACAATTTCTTCCATTTCACCACGTTATTCCAGCATTTGAACAAACAGCAGTCTTGGGACAGTCTAGAGCGAAGCATGAAGACCCGCGGTTTGCGGCAGAAAGTTTGGAAATGATCGCTAACCTCGAACCGAGCACTGTCTCGCGTCGACACGCCTCAGTGCGTGGCCGTGTTGTCACAGTTAGGACCCGGGCCGGGAATCCCCTCTAACTGTAACCCTACAAGTGCTCGTTATGTATAATGTGCCCACAGCACTCACTCCGGGCGATGTTCTTTGTATATTGGACGCTATACCTCCCTCTCTCTCTCTCTCTCTCCCCTCTTGATCGCTATTCCTTGGGTAAAGCGTTGATAAATAACCCGATCATTGAAAAGCCTGCTCAATTAGGGCTTGGGGTGCTATGTCACAAGTTGATAAGCAAATACGACATGGGTCCCTAACAGTTTGCCGAGAGAAAGATGGGGAAATAATAAGCAATTTATTGTTTGTTCTATAAATAATTTCAAGGCTTATGGGAGGCTTCGTTATATGCGCCGCTAACTTATATCAGCAATGCGGCAGGTATACAACATTTACATTAGTTGATATTCACTGTCAGTCCAAAACGTGTTCGGAATGTCCACAGAAAGTTTAATTCTATTGTCTCCGCTAACAGTTTCACAACCTCCGTTTTATAGCCTCTTTCATATAACGTGCGGCGCTTTTTGTGACACTCGAAAGACAAATTGGGTCAATATGTGACTGTCAACATAATGCACTCTTTTACAGTTTCAAGTTAGACGTAATGAAATTATGAAAGGAATATTTGACTAATTAAAATCTATGCATTGTTTAAAGCCGTAGAATCGCCTTTTAAATATATCATAAATATTAAATCTGATATTCACACTAACACATCTAAATGATGCAATCCGTGTTTAATAAGTAATTAAACACAAGTTAATTAAAGCCACATCATAACCGAACTTCAGACACCGTAGTTACATTAAACTCCTAGCGTTCAACCTTGACATATTGCAGCGCTTGTCAAAATATTGTGTTTGTATAATGCATTTACCACGGTATGTAATTGCGCTGCAAGCGTGCTTCCTCAGAGGAAGTATAAGGACTTTACAGACAGACGGAGTACAAACGTGAAGGACAGTTTTATGACAAGGATTTGGCCAGCGACATTTGAAGGTTTAAACCTTCAACCAAAGCCAAAATGACTTGATTAATCTTATTATGTAACTACAAGAGGTGAGGCGTCAAATACCTTTCGTCGCCAGAAAGGTCTATTGTATTCACTATTCACGTATCAGATTGTAACTATTGATAATTTTACATCTTATCTTGGAATCACATAAGTGTAACATAGTTGGATATTGTAATGTTTCACCAAACATTTCATTCATTTTATAATTTGTGTTAATAGGTTTGAATTATATATCTTTATCATTTTGCTAGTATTGTAAATTCTTTTCATACATTTTTTCAGTGTTACAATAGTAGCCTACGTATTACATGTATTCAGAAGGGCATGAATATGGCATTCTCAATTTGGTAATAGTATGAAACTGCCGTCTATCATGGATGCAGAACTCAATTATCAAATGGATCTGCCTTTTTGTAACACTGCGGTTCCGACGTCTTGTACGACTATAGTGCTCACTTCTTGTACGATGGGGTGCCGAAGTCTTGTAGGAATGCGGATATGACGTCTTGTGCGACTACATTGCTCACTTCTTGTACGATGGGGTGCTGACGTCTTAAATTGTAAGAATGCGGTTCTGACGTCTTGTGCGACTACATTGCTCACTCCTTGTACGTTGGGGTGCAGACGTCTTGTAGGAATGCGGTTCTGACGTCTTGTGCGACTACAGTGCTCACTTCTTGTACGATGGGGTGCAGACGTCTTGTAGGAATGCGGTTCTGACGTCTTGTGCGACTACAGTGCTCACTTCTTGTAAGATGGGGTGCTGACGTTTTGTAGGAATGCGGTTCTGACGGCTTGTGCGACTACAGTGCTCACTTCTTGTACGATGGGGTGCTCACGTCTTGTAGGAATGCGGTTCTGACGTCTTGTGCGACTACAGTGCTCACTTCTTGTACGATGGGGTGCTCACGTCTTGTAGGAATGCGGATCTGACGTCTTGTGCGACTACAGTGCTCACTTCTTGTACGATGGGGTGCCGACGTCTTGTAGTAATGCGGAACTGACGTCTTATACGACTACAGTGCTCACTTCTTGTACGATGGGGTGCCGACTTCTTGTAGGAATGCGGTTCTGACGTCTTGTGCGACTACATTGCTCACTTCTTGTACGATGGGGTGCAGACGTCTTGTAGGAATGCGGATCTGACGTCTTGTGCGACTACAGTGCTCACTTCTTGTACGATGGGGTGCCGACGTCTTGTAGTAATGCGGATCTGACGTCTTATACGACTACAGTGCTCACTTCTTGTACGATGGGGTGCCGACTTCTTGTAGGAATGCGGTTCTGACGTCTTGTGCGACTACATTGCTCACTTCTTGTACGATGGGGTGCAGACGTCTTGTAGGAATGCGGATCTGACGTCTTGTGCGACTACAGTGCTCACTTCTTGTACGATGGGGTGCCGACGTCTTGTAGTAATGCGGATCTGACGTCTTATACGACTACAGTGCTCACTTCTTGTACGATGGGGTGCCGACTTCTTGTAGGAATGCGGTTCTGACGTCTTGTGCGACTACATTGCTCACTTCTTGTACGATGGGGCGCAGACGTCTTGTAGGAATGCGGTTCTGACGTCTTGTGCGACTACAGTGCTCACTTCTTGTGCGATGGGGTGTCGACGTCTTGTAGGAATTCGGTTCTGACGTCTTGTGCCACTACAGTGCTCACTTCTTGTACGATGGGGTGCTGACGTCATGTAAGAATGCGGTTCTGACGTCTTGTACGACTGCAGTGCTAACCTCTTGTATGACTGCGGTGCTGACTTCTAGTATCAATGCAGTTCCGATTTCTTATACGACCCGTGTTGTGACTTCTTGTATGAACTGCGGTGTTTTGATATGATCATTTGATATGAATGCGGTGCTACATTCTTTTATGAATGTGGCGCTTGTTTATGCAATTAAAATTTTGACCGAAAAATTACCGTTAATAATCATGTGCAGCGGATCATATTCAGAATTTCTCATCGAACTCATCGAAGCTATTATATTTTTTTAAAAACTGGTGATGGTGACTGAATACATAACTAGAAATCAGCGTCTTAAAGTTGTTATGTTTAGGATCTCGAACACATAGCATTTACTACACACATTCACGTGTATCTGGATACGTCCACACCCAATACAAATGAGTGACTATACATGCACACAAGAATTATTTGACGTTCAAATATCAGGACGTGTAACAGTCCCAGATTTTAACATGATACTAGATGTTGACTAAGTAAATACACCTCCTTATGTCGAGAGATGTCGACAAAAACATGGTCAACAGATGTGGTTACCGAAACAGTTTGCATTTCCCTCAAATGTGATCATTCATCGTATACATCTTACACATGGGAAGGTAACTCGAGGTTTTTATAAGGATAAAAGATAAAAATATGTGCAACGAGATTTTACAGGACAGGATATTTAAAGAGCCACTCCGTGAGTTGTTGGAGTCATACATGCCAAACTTAATCCATGGTGACATTTGATCGCGGAGTATCGACTATTACCAAAAAGACACATTTTAAAGCTTATTGGTTTTTACAGTGACAATATGGAGGTAGAACGCAGTCGCAATTATGATCGAAAACCAATCTCATTAAAATAAAATCTAACATTGCTACACTACGTTACGCAGATCATAGATCTCACTCACAGGCTCGGATCATTAAAAAAAATTTGTAATTTTTTTTTTTGAGAACACCCCCTGAATAGAATTGTTCCTCTGTTAATAGTATATGGAAAGCCCAGACACTCCACTCGCCCCACCCGCTTTCTTGACCGAATGCTACAATAAATACGCACGCAATCAATATAAAATCTATGCAGACATGATGTAAAATGATTTGCCTTTCTACTCCAACTCGCTTAAACAAATAAATCTTTGGGGTTATTTAAGGAGGACGGCCGAAAGACGATTTCCACGCCCAACTTAATGCTGATGGGACAAATGGCCGCCCGTCACCTTGACCTTACGGGGTGTGTGGCCGCAGTGACAGATCTCATTGGTTGCAAGAACGGAGAATTAGAGTTATCTGTTCCTAACTTTGCATCAAACCAATGAGATCTGTCGCTGCGGCCACACACCCCGTAAGGTCAAGGTGACGGGCGGCCATTTGTCCCATCGGCATTAAGTTGGGCGTGGAAATAACCCCAAAGATTTATTTGTTTAAGCGAGTTGGAGTAGAAAGGCAAATCATTTTACATCATGTCTGCATAGATTTTATATTGATTGCGTGCGTATTTATTGTAGCATTCGGTCAAGAAAGCGGGTGGGGGCGAGTGGAGTGTCTGGCCTTTCCATATACTATTAAAGTCATAGTCTCATTTTTGTAAGGCAACTAAACTGAACTAATTATTCTTCACGAACAAAATCTGATCACTAACACAAATATTTCCTGTCGCGTTTGCAAAGATTTTCATTTTTATGCCCGTTTTACAGTTTTGGATGAAGTAGCTTATTGGCGTAAGCCGTTTCAGACCGATGAGGCACCGAATCAAGTGCAATCCCATCGCGAGTGCGAAACACCGGAAATCTAGTAATTGTAACGCCGATACTTATGACAGACGATTTCTTCATTGAGTTAACCACCTTTTTGTTATTTCAGTATTTGAAAATGGGTAAGCTATTAGCTCTTTAAATTGGAAATTCAGCTGGGAAATTTTATGTGTTCTTCGTCACGGCCTTAGCGAAATGACGTGGTAAGGACTAACGCTCGCAAAACACGTAATATTAGGGTAGGGTAGGGTAGTTTGAATTTAATTATTGAGGGCTAGAATGCCTGCAGAGTTTTGAAAATTGTTGCAAACGTCAGGGGAAAGATTTCTGTGAGTGGTGAACTATTTGCCCTGCATGCATTACAATTTGCCTTGCAAAAATGAGACAATGACTTTAACAGAGGAACAATTCTATTCAGGGAGTGTTCTCAAAAAAAAATTTTTTTTTAATGATCCGAGGGCCTGTGATCTCACTAGGCTCCCTTACTCAAGCCGACAGGTTAACCTTTGCTTCCGTTTGACCTCAAAATGTCATTGGCTTACCGCAGATACCTAACAAGCCATCACAATGCGCGTCTCTTGGTTGCCTTCAAAGAGATTGCAAGTAATGGCGCAAGAAGAAGTTAAAACTCTTATAAATTTTCGATTTACAGAGAACAAGTTAAAGTCATTTGCATATGTCTATTAATACCATTTAACCCAGCAGATTTAGTTATAACATTTCAGTCTTTGACGAAACAAGGGTCAATCTCATTAACATATAAACGTCGCATATGACTAATATATAATTATCAAGAAACTTAGTATTGGTATTTGTACATGTTTTGGTTGTTTTTGTTTCTCAGCATGTTTATGATTAATTTGTTATACGAAATTTTAAATTATTCAACGATTACTACAAACTAAAAGACGAAACGTTTATTCAACGTAACTGTTTCCAGAAAAACATTTGGATTGATACGGTTTACTAAAGGATAACGTTGAGGAATGCAGTTTTTGCTTTGCGAAAGACAACTCCATAGCTTCGATTTAACTTGTTTGTCCAACAGACCAAGTTAGGGTAAATTGAATGTACACAAAATACATTAATTCGGAAAACATTCGGATATTTGTGGTTTCCGAGATCTGAAAAGCGTACAAGCAAAATGCAACTCGCCGGCACCATAGATTACGGGGCGACTCGCTGATTGGCTGATTTGAAAATGTCAGAGGCAAACCTGACGGCTCACGTAACGGAGCCTGGTGAGATCTACAGGCGTAATGTAGTGGAGCATGTAGATTTCATTTCAATGAGATTGGATCGAAAACCGGACAGTGGCGCGCGTCAAATCGTCAAACGTAATTTTGGAGACTTATCTAAAACAGCCAGGAGGGCAGTTAGGAGTTGATAGTGTTTGTTAGGTTATATAACTAGTATCCATGTATGTTGGACGTGATATGTACACCTCTGTGCATTTATAAGTCTGTTTTTAGATTTTCATGGAAAACCAGTATTTGTTATATATATATATATATATATATATATATATATATATATATATATATATATATATATACACACACAATATTTGAAAAAGAGTTCACAAGTATACAGTATTATATATTCAAAGACAAAAAATGACACATAGCCATCATTACTCATTGGAGTAATGATGGCTATGTGTCATTTTTTGTCTTTGAATATATAATATATATATATATATATATATATATTTTTTGGACATGAAAAGTTAAGTTGTTTTGATTTTATATCACCACATATGATACTTAGGTTCGTATCAAAAGTAAATGATGTGTTATGAAAGTAACAGAGTGGCTCTCTAAGCTTTCGCCACGCAGAAGAAGATTGTATGGTCTTCATATAGACACTAGGGCAAAGGAATGTTCGCAAAATGGTTACAACTGATCAGTGTAGGGATACCAAAATATGGCCCTTTAACACAGTTACAACTGAGGTCTGCGGGACATTATGGGTTCCTAACAAGTTGTGTTCTATCTTTAAAGAAAAATTTATTTTTAAGACATGTGTTGAAAGGATGACCTAAAAGAGACCACACGTTGGAATATTTATAGTTTGTGAAGTCATTTTTATAGACTCTGTGACGAGAAAAGATTTTGTATTCATGAAGAAACCTCCGGAAAGCGGCGGCTCTGTGGATAAGTGTTTAATATTCATGTGAATGACAAGCGATGGCCCGAAGCGGAAAGTATGATGGAGATAATGATGTCAAATGTCAGATGATACACAGGGGCTGTGAAGAAAGAGACAATAAACAGATTAAATAATTTTACAAAAGAGAGCACAAGCCTCATGCTTTCAGAGATGTGCATATCTATTCTAACTTATGAACTATCTTCTTGATCGCGTAGATTTTGAACATTTAAAATAAACACTCTTACAATGACCTTATCGTTAAACTAAAATTTTAAGAATTACATAAAGCAATAACCTTAATACGGCAAAACAATGTGTATTGTGTCTTTAATAGGCATTTAGAAGCATCATTTGCTTGATAACGGTGTTAGTATCTACACCAAACTTCGCGCTCTTGCAATAAAGAAGTTGAAAATCCATAGCTCTCTTTCTCGTTCAATGTGGAATGTTGGGTCCTATAGACCAATTTCTCGATTTTTAATACATAACTTATACCTATATTGTATTCACTTTTAGATCAAAGTCGAACTAATATGGAAATGCCCAACATTATGGTTTTATGGAAACATTATGAGTATTCATATTGTCAAACGTGGACTTAACGGTGTTTCTACTAGTGACTAAGCGATATACTACAGTCGAAGAGGACCGGTATCAGGATCTCACATCTCATATGAATAAATATCGAAGATAAAAAAACGAGAGTATTCATGTAAATGTCAAACTTACATCAATTACCTTATCAGGGGATTAAAATTGTCATCTTGTCAAATTAAAATCCTTTCTTTTGATCGTTTCTTAACAGGTTATCCTTAGTTTGTTGTTTGCGCTTTTCAAGTAATGCATTCTTTCTAAAAAATATCCTTAATATCTATATAAATGAAGTAAGGTAGCTTTGGTATCATTATTATTGTTATTAAACTACTTATCGGTTCTTTTGCAGGAGATATTGGGGGAATAGTCTTCTAAGTAAACGACGCTTCAATGCAAATTCGTTGACATTAGAGTGAAAAGCCGTGTACTTCGAACTAAAATAGACATACAGTTTATTTCGGTATATTTTATGCAAATGATGACAGTCGGTTTCTTTATTCTTTTTCTCATTTATTTCAACGTATTATACTTAATTGGTGCATTAGAATCATAAAAGACTATATCATCGATTTTTTTTCCCTTACGTTTTTCATTACCTCTTTGCATTAGTATCAACTATAAGACGGATATTTATTAGATCGTTTTATCATTTTTCTTGGTATGCGACTGTTGTTGTCGAAAATGATTCAAACTTGTTTTATTCGGACAAAATCCATTCGAATAAACTGTTTCATTTAAAAAAACAGTGCATGTTTTTCAAAATGTGTTGTCAGTTTTATTAAAACAAACAGTGACGTCAAAGCTTCTGGAGTAAGCCGGACCCAACCCTATTTGGGAGACATAAATTATCAGTCACAGTCGACATCTTGCAATATGACACTTCTAAACGTTTGAAGAGAATACACATTGCTTTCAGAAAATAAACTACAATGTATATTTGTATCCTTAGTATTTAATGGTATTAGATACATGTTTGCAGAGAATACACATTGCTTTCAGAACATATACTACAATGTATTTGTATCCTTCGTATTTAATGGTATTAGATACATGTTATGAAAGATCTGCCTTGATTCACTATAAGTCAGGTAGAAAGTATATATTATATCGAGTTACGTAGCTGAAGCCAAAGTTAGAGGTACAGATGCGCTCGTTATATATAACCTATGAACACTACCAACTGATATGTTTCTTTTTGTCTGCTTTAGAAAAAATTACAACATTTTTACGAGTCTCTTAAAGTACTAATTACATCCTTGGTTGTCGAATAAATTGTTTTCTTATATGAAAGCCATGAGCCATATTTGATCTTTGACACACAAATATTTTGACGTTACCAATCCATTTGTACTTTATTTTATAAAAAGGTCATTCAAGGAAATCGGAAAATTGAAACTGCGTTTCTCAAGTCATGACTCATTAGGGGTAGGGAATCAGCCTATCAAACTCCCATTAAGCACGTCAATCATGCCTCAAGCCCCGCCCATCCTTTCTGCTTTCAGAGACGATGACCGCGAGCAAATCGAAATTATCTTTGCAAATTGTATATAAAGTTGAGGGGCATAGTGAATTTAAACTCAGCATAACTACGAGTTGGTTGGCTTCGTTTTTATAAATCCTTGGTGGCTGAGTGGTGAAGCTGCTAAGATATCATATGTCGACTCATCCCGAAAACATAATAAACTGGAATCGGGGCGAGTCGAGATATAGAGACCCAAAATATACGAAGACGAGGAATTTTATTGATTATTAACTTCCATAACTACGTCTCGGTAAAGGTTCTTAAAGACTTGAAAACGGTGTAAGAACCTATACCGAAACGTCGCTATCAGTATAATAAAGAAGTTGATAATCTATAAAATTCCTTGTCTTCGTTAAAACTAACAACAGAATGCCACTCAAATAACCCCAAATATAACATCGTTATGTAGAAATAAAATATACTATTATTATCAGCTTGGTTGACATGTGGCATAATTTGTAACTTCAACGTCTCTCATAAATTTTGGACCAGTGTTTACGTCGTTTTGTTTGAATATTGCGTGTAAAAAGAGTATGAAAAGTAAAAGAAATTTATATGCCTGAGCTCGGTCCTTTGATGTTTTGTTGAACAAATTCGATAAGACTTATGCAGTCCGGTTGTACTCATTGGCATTATCCGGCGGCTGATTTATCTAGGTGCCAGACCCTAAAGATTTAAAACCATTGAGAAGACCAGCATACTTGACTTTGGGAAACTGAATCTTAGTCTCTTTTTCATTGTATTCCTTTAAGTCAAAACTTCAGATATTTTTTACTAAATTTTCATAACAGAATCTACGAGTAACTGCTAGTCTAGCAGAGGAGTATTAAAGTTGAAAGAACAAAATTATTAAATGGACATAATTTCAAGCTTTCGTGTTGGCGTTTGTTGATGGTCTCATGCACATGTAGATACGACCAAAGTGTTTGTATGTATAAACGAGGTTGGCCTGTCAAAGGGTCATAGGGGCTCTCGGTTGACTCGTGACTCGAATATAAACATCAAACACGAATGTCATCTTGCTTCTTAAGATTTATATGCATGCATGCATTTAGATTGGCGTATCAGTTTGAATTTTATGTGTATCTGAAGTTTTGTTTTACTCTTGAAAAAAGTCTAAATATAAAATCAGTTTTCAAAACCTGGCAGTTGAGTGGATAAGATGTTAGTACTGTCAGTGTCATCGCCTGCTGTCTTTCTTTGAGGGTGCGAGTTGATTCCTGCTAGCCCCGGGCAAATTCAAGAATTTGTATCTTTACAGATAGTGTCAACTAAGAAAGAACAATCATTCATTTATAGTCACTCTCAAATATGAAGTTTAATTTTCTCTAGCCACTGCTTGTAAAGTATTATTTCGTAAGTTCATTTGATAAACCGAAACAAATACAGAAACGGTTCTCCTATCAACAATATTAATAGTTCATGTTTTAAACCGACCAAGACCGTTTGAATATACTTGTTAAGGTTTTGTTCATGGTTATTTCCTCTTATGTTTCTTGGTATAAGATCATTGATTATTTCGTAATCAGAGCTACTGTTTCCTCCTATAAATAAGTG
The DNA here is from genome assembly GCA_921293015.1 of Phorcus lineatus. NCBI lineage: Eukaryota > Metazoa > Mollusca > Gastropoda > Trochida > Trochidae > Phorcus > Phorcus lineatus. Next base: position 55,380,282 of record OV121081.1, read on the forward strand.
GTCAAATGTCTATCACATTATTAAACCAGATATCTCCGGGGTTGACCTGCCCCACGGCACGGCGCGATAACAGTGTTTTGATAAGGGTTGTGTTTTCCTAAAGGAACTATTTAAATCGTTATCTTCAATGTCATTGTTGATAAATTATGCCATACATTAGGTAAACAAGGAGAAAGGGGGGCATTTAACTGATTGTTGCATGTTTTAAAAGGTTTTAACGTGACTCGGCAATCGAAATATCTATATGTTTCATTTTCCAGTAATTGATTTCTTAGAAATTGATAATATAAGTTCAAATGCTCTGTTAATATTACACGAGTAAGTACAAATTTATATATTTGTCATTATTGATTTCTAAATTGAACAGGAAATTTATGATGATAATTTATAGCTGTAGAATAATTCTTGACAAATATCTCTTCATCTTCAAGGAAATAAGTAAAGGAAATGAAGTATTTACATTAATCATGAAGCAGTCCAGACTTCAGTAAACAGGACATCTTTAGAGGTCGCCGACACCAATCGAGGTCAACTTGACAAAAAGCGATCCACTAACTGTTACAGGATTCAGATAGTTATCTAACATAATGTAAATATCATAAAACGCCGCTTCAGGAATTAACGGTAGATTTGTCAATACGATTCCTATATTTATATTTCATTTACATCTTAATTATGTCTACGCGTTCAAATAACATGATATGATTCGGGTTCAAGAACTAGGGTTAATGTACGCCTACTAACAAAGTGTACCCCGTACCAAAAGACTTGACCAAATATTTATTGAAGTCAATGCGATTATAATATGTCTTAACATATTCATCTTTCTGTTTTTGAGTGGTAAGTAAAAAAGTTGTACCTTTAATGACAATTTAAACGTTATGAAAAAAAGGTTTCATATAAAATCATTCTCGATAGATTCACATGTATTTATCTAGATGATAAAGCTGTGATCATGTAAGGAAGGAGTTCAGTCATTCTGTCCCAACAGAGCTTTGATGAATTCCTTTACACCCTCTGTCCCCAAACAAGCGTTTCTCAGTCTAGAAATGTAGAAGTTTGATTAGATGAAGTCAAAGTTAGTTGTGCAATCATCGAGGCCGTTTTAAAAGTTATCATTCGAAACGCCCCTCAACTTTATTTGAGTGTGCACTTTGCGCTTTCTATCAAAAGTGATTTGAGTGTTAAGTCATTTTGTTTTGATAAAGTAGTATTTTAAATAACATTCCAAAAGTTGTGAAAAAAATGACTTTTTGAAGAAAAAACATTCCCTTTAAAAAAACTGTAAGTCAAAGCTGTGGTCAATGAGTTATTTCTGTGAAAAAAAGCTCAAATGTTTCTTTTACTGTAGTTCTGCAACAATGCCTCAGTCTCTACATAGCATGGTTCTGTAGAAGAGGAATTGGATATGTTGATAGTTTAGAGAGAAGCATGTACACAAAATGTGGAAATGATGTACATGTATAAGTCTACCAAAGTGTCAGTCGGCTTTGCGTATCTATAATATGTATAGAGATGCAAAACGCATACTCTTTTTAAATAATTGTATTTTAAAGAAGTGAACTTACTTTTAACGAAACTGTTTGGATTAGAGTGAATGGAATACAAAAACTAAGCAGAGCAAAACATATGGGAAGATTCTGAGTACTGCTTGCAAATGGAATCCCATAAGATTAAGGAGAAAATATATATCCCCTCCCCCTTGTTTTAGTTATGCTCTATAAGATTAATTTGAAGGGGCGTTGCACAAAACAACCTTAAAGTGATAAAGAGTATATTTCATTCATATGTTTGCTTTATTAAGGTCACAATATACCATATGTCCTGATTAAAGTTCAAATGACCTCCCTTAACTTTCATCATTATCTATAAAATGCCAAAATTACGACATTTTCTTGTTTTCAATGATACTCGAAACGGCACTACAGTGTATATATGTTAAGAAGTCGAAATTATTTGTCCCGTTTATGAAATTATATTGGTTAAGTGGCTTCCTTAACACTACCAACCCATATTTGGATTTGTGTCAGCTGTAAATAAGGTTGAGTCAACGGCGTGCGCCATGGTCCTGTTTTCGACCACAAACCACGACCTAAAGATAAGTATTAAGATGCTGAATTTCAGAGGGAATTACTATTTCTTGATAAGTAACATCACTTATGATGAAGTTTGACATGTTTGACACCAACAACATATTCTGTGCATCTTTAACACTCAGGTTAACATTAGTGACATCCTCACAAAAATATACTAAGGCTACCTTAGTGGTTAAGGTTACCTTAGAATTTTGTTCAACAGGACCGAGATACGGTTGGTCAGTATATGTGAGGATCTCCGAAATGTCTCTAGAGTCACGCCTTCACCTGTAGTATATGTTGTCTGGTGTCCGAGGACAAAAAAATAATTCTATTGATATGAAAATCGCTTAAAGGTATCATTATTAACAAAGTAAAAGATTAAGATTTGTTAAAATCCTTAATTCATACAATGAATACAATTACGTCGTCACCGAATGAAATGACCCGGAATTGGCCAATTTTGAAATTTTCACTCTAGTCCAGTTTCCATTCTTAGTCATTTATGAATCATGTGAAAATATTATTTGAGAGGTGATTATTATGCTTGTATCATTTTTCAATGATTGAGAGTTGCATTCCATATCAATTTGTTTTCCTTTAAAAACAAATATTCAAATGCAATAGTATTAAATGTAATCTAAGTAGGTAAAGGAGTTATATTCGGCAATAAAAGGGCACAGAGTATGTTGTTCGAGTCAAATAAGTCAAACTTAATAAATGGTGTTATTTTATCTAGAAGTTGTGGTGATATCTGAAAATTACCACGATAAAGAATGTTAGTTCAGAAAAGTGACAATAAACAGCACAATTCGTCATTTGTGATCGAAAACCGGACAATATAATTATTTTGGCATTGTAGATAAACAATGCAAGTTTATGGAGGCGATCTTACTCAGGAAATGTGTAATTGTAACTCTTATTCAAGCCATATAATAAAACATGATAATTCTCTGCGTCAGTTTAATCATTATTGGAAGGATATGCCACTAAAACTCAAAATCAGTATTTTTCTTCTGTCAGCTACATATCGCATTCTTTATAAACTATTATATACGAAGATTCAACCGTTTACTTTTCATTTTCCATTTCATTATATTCAATGTGTTCTTTGTGTGGCTATCAATCATTTCCATTTTTAACATATCCAGTAGAATTATCACACTCATAGTATTATAAAACTTAGTTTTACTAAGATTCTTATCTAAGACAACATCATAGTTTTGTTCAACCTGTTACATATTTTAATCTTCTTAGGACAAAAAACTTCACCATCCATGATATCTCTACTTGACGTGTTAAATATATCCTGTCCACGTTTATTTTTCATAAATGTACAATGTAGTTATATTGTAAGAATTCGCCTGTTATCATCACATTAAGTGTTCCATTTTAGGAACGTATTTGTGTACATTTGCTTATCATTGTGGACATATACTAAATTACATTTCATCTTAAAGAATGTCACTTATTTTAGAAAGGCGCGGTGTTCATTATATATTATATTAGCTTTAACAATCATTTTATTCCCATGACAATCATCATCTTAACATACTTGCATTAAAAAGCATCCACAATCTGTCTTTGATTATCTTACCTCGGTAGAAACGTCGCGTTACATATAATATTGACGTAGCCTCAGGGTTCTGGGACGGAACCCAGCCTGGACAATGTTGTTTTTATTCTGTAAAAATACTTTGATAATGTTATATATTTTTTGAAAATAATTTTGAAAAACTGAATTCATGTCTCAGCGTAACAGTTTTTATTTGTTATTACACTCTTCATTAATCTGATTGCAGTGGATCTGTCTTAAAATTTTAGTCTGATGTTGTTGAATTAAATGTAACTCAAAAGTAATTCAACATTCAGCTTTTGTCAGTTCTTCCTTATTTTCTCACGTCATATATATATATATATATATATATATATATATATATATATATATATGTAATATTTGATATGCATGACGTGTCCTTGGTCGATAAGTAATATGACGTGAGAAAATAAGGAAGAACTGACAAAAGCTGAATGTTGAATTACTTTTGAGTTACATTTAATTCAAATTGAGTTACTATATATATATATATGAACCACAAAATGGTTGCATATAAAAGCGACCAACAATCAGGTTTGGATTCTGAAATTAGCACAACACCAAAATCCTGTACTTTTTTCTTTGCTTTCACTGACAACCACTCAAGCATCGCCATTCCATCTCTCACGATGTTACTGGTGTAGACAAGGTGGGAGTTACATGTCCAGGTAAGATTACCTGCTTTTATTGTGATTATCTCGGAGGCTTTGTGTAACTGTAGTTACTTACATCGTGTGAGGAATACAGAGAAGGAACTGACAGAGCGTGGTGGAATGATAATGTAGTATTTTCTTCTTGTCATCTTCTGTAAGATTGTTATGAAACGTAATAATTGTACGTATTTTCCATTACTTTGGGCCACAACAACACAATCCTCCAATTCATCTTCAATTATCTTACCTATGAAGACTAGTTAAGAGTATGTGTCCAGGTAAAATTACCTGGTCTGTTACCTGCTGTTATTTTGCTTATCTCCAGGTCTATACTTGGTTACATACATCTTGAATACAACTCAAAGAAGAAACCAACAGAGCGTGGTGGAATGATAATGGCAGTATTCTACCTGTAAACACGTTCTCATCATTTCCCCCACAGTGGACATCATGAATTTTACTTTTCAAGATTTTGACTGGCTTTAGGAATTTTCCTCTTAAAGGGTGTTTTGGATAAGTAGGGATAGACGTTACTAGATTTTCTTGTATATGACTGAATCGCATTACGGGTTACTTTTTGTATTCAATCGCTGCTTATCCGACCTTTCAAATGTCATTGCACCTCTTAACAAAACACCCTTTAATAATACCCCGTAATATGAGGGTCTGAATACGCTCTTGGCCTTTTGATGGTTTATTACATAACATGGGACAAAGTATTTTCAAATTATTTTTCAAAATCTTATCTGAAATTGATACGCGTGAGTTGCATAAATCCGTTTGATACCAGAAAATAACACAGTATAACATGGACATGCACTGGGTGACATGAGCTTACTTCGCGCCGACCCAAAAGCCTATCTTTGTTACTTTAAACAGCAATAATGAAACAAAATCGTGAAGGAATAACACTTTTGGCGAGGTTGAAACTTATAGGTTTTCGGGTGTATCATTTATGGCCCAGTACCATAAGACAGCATTTCCATGATACAGGATTTTTAACTAAACAATGCTGTCCAGTCCTAATTAATTAATGAATTGACCCAATTCAGAGTTAAGTCGAACATGCTATCGGTACCAAATTTGTGTATTGATGAAATTTAAATAAATTGTGGGATGGATACAAGTCGTGGTAACATTGAATTTCATTATAAAGTGCAGTTGACCATTGACTGCTATCCTCTGAAATCTGTCACACAGTTGTCTTCATTCAAATAAATTGTTTCTTTTTGAGGGCGAATACAATGTTTAATACATAATACATAATACCCGTAGATAATGTGCTGTTTATACACGACAATGTTACAGATTACAACTTCTTGGTTAATTTCACACAACGTTTCTGAGCTACTCTTTGCCTTTCTTCAAATAGACTTAAATCATAGACTCCATTAATGAATCCATAAATCCATACCCTAACCCCTGTTGTCTTTTCTATCTGTGCCTTACCACTAATGCAAAGGGTACAACTTTGACCTGTAAGTAGTGAACCCGAAAATATGTTGTTTGAAGCGTTCTGTCTTTTTGGAATTATGTTTTATTGTAAGATAGCATGACTGCCTTTGTTCGTTTTTTATCACCGTGCGATTTCAAGTACCATTGGTAGATTTGTTATAGTTTAAGAACTTGCAAAACTTGCATGGACTGTCTGACAACAATAGGCCTCTGATTAAACATACTTGATTTTTGAATTTTACATAAGTTCTCATTCCGTAACCAATGCAATACGATTTATTATGGTTACCAAGAGAATGATTGTTATGAAATGTTCTTCTTATTTTACCCGTCTATGTTTTTTATGTGCAAATAGGTATTGATTTTTGTATTTTTAAAATATATATATATATATATATATATATATATATATATATATATATATATATATACATATGGGAGTAGTTCTTCTCATTGTTGTTAACGCTGTGGGTTTCCTGGTGTACAGTGTGCACTTAAACATCTAACGTGACACGTGGGAGCAGCAAGTCAGTTTCAGGTTAAGGTGACATGGAACCCACACATCACATGCTCCGCTACTCGATACTGGCTGTGGATATCGTACCACATGGATGCTGTGATTCCATACAAACAAGCTATTTAATGTTTCACTCAAAGTGAAATGGAAACCGTGTAAGTAAACATAACAAGCAATGAACAGAAACAATATAGAATAATGATAAAATGATGATTTTAGAATCTTTCCACGAAATGTAGGGCTGGTGATGATTTTTCTTGTTTGTTTGAAAGAAGACGCATTAACCGTTATGTAGTCAGGATGTTTTCATGACATCAAACGTTCGCATACATGCACTAAGGGCCTTTCTAGATGCCATATTCATATAAACTGTACAAAATCAGTCAAGGATTTTGAAATGAATTACGAATTATGTATTAAAGATATTTATAAAAAAAATATTGATTCATATAAATATGAGATAAACGTTCGGATTCGTGACAGCGTCTTCTTAGTGGATCACGAACATGATGTGTGATAAAAGAAATTATTATGAGATGAAACTTTTGCGAAACAAAGACGGAATGGCTATATGTGTTAGCTTCATGTACACGTAACACGTGCAGGTTGCGTGAAGACACCGTGTTGTGACGTGAGTGTTCATCTCAGTTTCTGTTTACCTATATACGTTGCGTATATTTTGACATATATATGTAGATAAGAACAACTTATTTCAGAGTTGTAAAAGAGAAGGGTCCAGTTTTCTCTCAAATGTTTATGTTTAGAATAATGGCAAACAATTAGAAGGATAAACCAACCATACTATATATATTACATATTGTGATTTCTAGGAATATCGTTTTGCCTCTTAGTGTAATTTAGGACGTCCGGTATGTAAAAAAATATGTTTTAGTATAAAATACGTAATTGCAATGCTCAAGTTTGAATCCAAACATGACAGTGCAACATAATTCGCAAACCCTTTGATATCAGCTTTCAGCTTTGATATAATCGTTTTTAATGATAGAAACAATCAAAACGATATATTTTATTGACGCTTCTGTTCATGATTATCTAGGGCATGCATGTACTGTCAGCTAGGTGTTCGACTGGAAAAATACTTCAATTTTTTTAATAATTTGTAATGTCACAGATACATTTAACTTTGAAGGCTCTTTTTATATATCACTTCACAATATGAAAATATCTTCATATAAGTAAATTTGCTCAATTTAACCAAAAACGTGTATATAGATTATACGTCTTTGATTTAATTGATGAACGTATATGTTTTTATACCAAAGTTATTGAGATTAAAATTTTGACATGATCTACATGAAATCAAATTGGCTGTTTCAGTATATTAAGAAAAGAACTTGTAACGTAATATTCAGAACGGAATTATTTAGTGGCAAGTACGGCTAGTGAATAATAATTACCTCCCCTTCACCGATCTTTCACTAGGAGTATACACAAGTTCTTACATCCGTATTTGAGAAAAATAAACTCTGAAGATACGATTTTGTCGTATAAATACAACAAAGTGGACCATATCCCTTCTCAAGATGACAACGGAGAGTATTGTAAAAGGTGACTTGATGGAACTGTTTACAAACATTTTTATTCCTTCAAAGCCAAACCTGCCGCCTCTACCTTTGGACATGATCACGAGACCTAAAAAAAAATCATTTCAGGCCGCTTCGTGTATAGAAATCGGTTACTTATTTACTTATGACATTTTAAAAATGATATTGCTTTGCCTGTCTCAATTGAATTTACGAATTATAATACATTCATATGGATTAATATTGTTTATCATAATAATTCCAGGTCAAACGGATAAATTTAAAAAAATCAACATACGTGATTTTTAAGAAATAGAATCTTTCATGCATTAATTTCTGTGTGATCATAGATATCACAGCCATCCATGCCCGAATCTTCCATCACAAACCTGCACTGCAGGGACACATCAACTACTTTGTCAAGGAGTTTGAGGTAAATTACAACTGTCTGTACATAGACAATGTGCAATTATCCCAAATATAAAACTTGGCATGAATACCTTATTAGAACAACGAATTGATTTATTATAGTATAACCATAGGTCAGCATGTGAATGTGCTCAAGTTCACCCGAGGAGCTTGGACAGGGTTAACTACAGTACGAAACTTGTTCCTGATAAAATCTGAGCCTGTTTAAAAGTGATTGCAGCTGATCGCTTGAACATTCTTGAAATATATGTTGATATATTATGATAATCTCAATTGTTATATATACCAGTTAAGGTAAACAGTTCTTTCATCTTGATTAACATGTTTAGTAAATGAAACGCTGCTAATGATTACAGGATCGTCGAGGGGAAAGAGAAGGGTTGAGGATCAACAGCACTTTCAAAAACATTTCCTATATCAAGGATCAAGGGCTTCCTAACTCGGTCACAGCTCTTAGTGAAACACTGACAGATCTAAAGAAAGAAGGTAATTAATGCTGAGTTTTTATGGTTATTTGTAATGCTGTAAGAACCAATTTGCATAAAAAAACTATTCTTATAACCTTGTTCAACATTACCAACATTAAGCTGTAACTTCTAAAACAAGTGTTAAATTGTGATGAAGATTCTATTATCATCACATGAATCTTCGATTTTAATTTCAATATACTTTTATTAATTTGACATTTCTTTTTACAGCTGTTACTGCAACTAATCTATGTAAGGAGATATGTGAGAAGGAAGGAGTTACATCTGAGGAGGGAGAGGTAAATAACTAAGAATATTTCAAATATTGTTTCTTCAAAATTCATATAGCTTTCAACTCTATTTTAAAAATTATCAAAGTGAGGACAAATTTCATTTGATTTTAAAATATTATTGTTATTGAAATTAAGAATTAGCCACCTTAAAGCAAGTGATTGAAAAGGCTATTCATACCTTTTCAATGAATATCTGATATTGCTTTATCAAGTTAAAGAATATCTATGAATATTAGGGCTGTGCAATATTACCAGTTTACCGGTTTATACCGATCCAGAATCATGCAATACGATTATCGCGATATGGTTTCAATTCGGCAATATATTGGGCCTACTTTCACAAAGCAACCTTTACAGATGTTTGTAACAAATTCAACAACAAAACAACGTTTTACATGATGAGCTGTATATGTTCATACAATCATTTCAGTCAATATATCGCAATATGTACTGCAATATCTCTCAAATTATTGCAATATATTGCAATAGGAAAATCAGGGCAATATCCAGCCCTAGTGGATATATCAACTGACACTGTAAGAAAAGCTTGATGCAGTTACCTCCCTTGCTTGAGATATTCATGTTAAGTGAGGAAACTCAAATCAAATTTTGATATGGGAATGTACTCAGCACAACTACCATGTAGTAGAAACAAAAAAACGGCCAGTCTTTTATATCTGTTTTTTTTTACAGCCAAGTTTTTTAATAAAAGAGCGAGAGAGGCGACAAAAAGAGTGGGCGGAGTTTATAGAGCTGCAGTGTGAGAGGAGTGCAACGGTTGACGAGGATTATGAGAATCAGATTGAGGCTCTGAAGAAGCACTATAGCGAACTAGAGAGCAAACTTCAGTCTTCCACCAAAGTACTCTGACCAGTTGAACTCGTACATAACAACATTCCAGCGTATTGATTGTCTGTGGTTTGTATCAAGGATGATTGTGCTGAAAGATATGATAATGTCTTCCGTTTGTGTTGTCTTGATTGATGATGACAATAACGCATGATTTATGTACAGATGAAAATATTCTGAGTGGCCTGGCCTTCCTTTCAAGTCAACTCCATCAGTGAAGTGGCTACCTTGTTATCTCTTAAGATTCTGCTTACTGATGTTCTTTCTTGAACGTTCTTTTATTTTCAAAGCTTGTATGAAAAATTTGTAATGTTGCATATTTTTGTAAGGACTAATGTTTAGCATGCTGAAATGTTTGTTTCAAATTTATATGATAATTTTCAAGAAAATGTTGAATTGTTTGTTGAATATATTGATATTAATTGTTGGGTTGTGCAATATAAAAAGGAAAGAAATAATTAATGTCTTTTATTAATAAAAATTAAACAGGATTGTCTTCATTCTTTGCTTCAGTTTAACAATTATTTTTTGCTTACAATATTTCCTTTTTGGATAAGTTTGATTGTATAAAAAGGTGGAAAATCTGTATGTGTCTCAAAGATTTTAAGGTGATTTACTTTATGTTTAGTCTTTGGAACTCTAATGATGACTTGGCAAGCACTATGCAAGTCAAGGAGCTTCCTAAAAGTAGTTAAGACCTCTTTTGTATGTGTCAGTTGTTTAGAATTGAGAAAATAACCAAGACTTAATCACATATTGGTGTTGTTTGTTGTATTGCTATATTGTATACACAAAAACAACAATTGCTAAGTAAACATCTTTTTTTAATTGGAACATTTTGTAAAAACAAACATTATAGATTCAGTACATTTGTTAAAATCGTGACTGATGATGAAATAGTTCCTTCATTTGGGATAACCAAAATTGTAAATAAGATGCAAGCTTCAATTTTGTCTTAATCACATTCATTTATTTTCCTTATGGTTAAAATAAAGATTCTTGTTAACATTTCACCCTTTCAAGACAGAAATCAGGCTCAAAAATGTATATGTTATTAGTTTCATTGTAGGGGTTATATTTTGTATTATTTAAGGGTTATATTTTGTATTATTCAAAGTTATCAAAATCTGATTTTATTTCTTGTGCCAATCAAAGAAACCAATATCTTGTAAATCCTGTCGTAGGTTTTCTGTATCCTCTGCGCTGAGTGCGTTGAAAGGACATCTTGGAGGTCCAAGGTCAAGGCCAGCCAATGACATCACTGTCTTCAGGACGGACACATGACCTCCCGCTCTACCACCTGAAATTGAGGTCGTCTCTCGTCAGTGATTGATACAGTGCACTCCCTTTAAACTGACATCCCTTTTATCCGACATTCTCTCTAAACTTACATTTTTAGTTTGGTCATGACTTTGTCCCCATTTAATATCATGTATGAAACTCCCTATCCATCTTTATGATGAAGAAGTAAATTTTCTTATGAATTTACAACTTCTTTATTGCAAAATATGTGACGTTTTGGTGTAAATACTAACACTGTCTTCAGTAATTGAGTGCAAGTTACACAGGACGGTCTCAATTGATTGCCAGAACAAATCAGGATAACATATATGTGATGTTAGTTCAAAGTGTCCTTCATCCTTGATAGACTATCAAAGACAAGTATTTATTGATAACTTCTGTATTTCGTGAGCACCTTGTGCATACCCCTGATGTGCAAACCCACAAGGTTGATCAACCCAATCAACTTCCCCCGCATGGCTCAAGTTGCGCCAGTCTCATTTTCCAGTGTAGCGCCCTCTTTGCTGAAAAGTTGCAATTCTCATAAAATTTCTCATTGACTGCCGAGATTTGGACGGCAAGCACAGAAAAATGCCTACATTAGCAAGTCATTTGGGCTGGCGGAAGTTAGGCCATGCGTTGGAAGTTGCTACCCAATCAACGCACCATACTTCTCGAGCAGTTTGCAGGCTCTTTGAGATCGGAACTGCTCAAGTCTGGCTGTGTCCATGTCTCCCGTCTCCATGGCAACCATCATCTTCTGGTACAAGCCCGCCATGAAGTTGTACGTGGAACCAACGGCCCCATCCACTCCGTACACTAGGGCGGACATGAGTTGCTGGAACAAACCATTCAATTTCGTAATCCAACGCTTTATGTTAATTGTCCCGGATAACTTAGTATATTTATCTCAATGCCATTTTATACAGCGAGCGTTTGAGAATGAATGTACTAAATGAAAAATAAGTTTGCTTATGATAAACTAAATACCAGCGCAGGTATAGCAAATACAGCATTGCGTGCGTGTATACGCCTATTACCATACATGTAAGCAGGGCTCCAGAAAAGATGCGTATCTGCGTAAAATACGAACGGGTAAATCATATATTCGCATTAAAATGAAATCAATGAGTGACAGGTATGCACAACTTTCCCAGATTACGAGTCAGATATTATTAACAGGAGTGATGGTAACTTGTCAAAATAAAGTTTCATTTCTACATCTTTAAGTTCCGAATAGTAGCCAACTTGATCCCAACTGTATGAAAACAAAGATTACCGAGTTTATATTTCGTCAAAGAGAAATCCCTCGTTTATTTACAGATTAAACGTGTATAAAATATAATCAACAACTAACATCGAAAAAGACTTGGAATGAGGATCTGAAAACAATAAACCTTGAAATACTCCTAGTTTTTTTCCATGTGGTACTTTTACTCTTCAATTATTATTTTGAGGAGTGAAATACCCTGAGTCCAAAAAATTATCTGGAGCCCTGCATAAGTATATATGCCTGTTTGCAAAGTGTGCAGTTTAAACAAGGCATTTAACAAATATCTTTACATGGGTTGAAGTCACGTTCTGTTCATCATTGATCTTTATAGCACGAAGTAACACAAGAATAATCAGATTGGTTGGACATCGTGTCTGCGTAGAGACTGACCTATCGGCACCAAGTTCGCCATTTGGTTTTTAGGGAAACGACATGAAAAGGGCGCTGTACTTTTATTACAACATTTTAACATAAACTAAATGTATGTTTGGGATATCTACACCTTCACAAATGATTTAAGATAAACATTGCCTTTAAGTGTTTTTAAGGCGCTTCACACTCGTAACGCCGATGAATGGCTTCACTTCAACAGAGTAACATTTATATCTAACATGTTTCTTTATGATTCAACTAGTTTACCCTCCTGATTACCCCAGACATAAAACTATTTGCAACTGGCATCAAAAGTTAGAGGTTTCAAATAACTATACGAGTACCTGGTCGACCCCAAAGAGCATATTGTAGGTGTCCCCCCTGGAGTCTTGTATTAATCCACACTCACAGAGCACGGGGAGGTTCTGGCACGAGAACTTGATCCCCCTCAGACTCTGCAAAACGTCCTTGGCTTTGGTAAGGAACTCTGCCATGTCCACTGGATCACACAGAGCAATTTATTGAAAACATTTATTCATTGATAGATATGTTGCCCGCCACATGCCCCATTCAATGTAACAACTGTACTTTTACTATAGGTGAAGTTATGAGGTGATTGGGGTTTAACACCTCTTTTAAGTGTATTATACGTATATCACGAGTGCTAGTATTATTGCAGGGAGACAGTCCACAACAATTGTGACTATGCATTACGGTGAAACCTGCGAACATTTGCTTGAACTAGCAAACCATGGGTGGTACTCTTGATAAATTAGTTCTTCTCAATTGAAAAAAGTTTTCAAAGTTGTTATTATTGCAAAACACGTTTTATTAATAAAATGCATCAACTCAATAAATGCTTTTTATACCCCCTGTTTTGATAAGCAAGGTTAAGGATTAGGCTAAACGGTACTTTCTCCCGCACTGAAAATTATGCTTCGCGGTACATCCGAAATAAAGGTTTTAGGCGTCCCTGTCCGGTTAGTCGTCTAAATGACATGGTACTGAACCGGCACTCTTGTGATATACTTTATACTGGACATACTGTATAAGAAATCATTGTCTTTTTCGCTATTGTTTCAACATGAAATCATGAAACCAAAATGAAAGTTGTTGTTAGAGTCCCGTCATAACATAAAGAATAACCATTAACACCAAACTATCGGTATAGTTTAATACATGCTTTATCAGGACCATTCAGAAGGATTCGGTAGGTTTTATTGTTCTAGTATGGAAGTTAAGTAATGTCTAGGCTTATAACTAACACTTACAGTCAACAAAGGTACAAATAGGTATGTGGTATAGGTAGAGGGGGATAGTGGGGGCAGCGTCTCCCACCTGTCTCAGGTATTCCACCAGGTGATCTACAATAGGATGGCAATCAACTCAAGTTATACATCATAACATTTCATAAGATTAAATACTCTGTCTACAAAAAAATACGTTTCGAAAGTTTGATTTAACAAAATTATTTGTATGGATAATGTGGGTTTTTCTTATTCGTATGAATTCATTTGGTAGATCTCTATCTGTGACTAAACATACCAACAGTAGATGGTCTGAAGAACAGCGACGGAATGGCAGCGATTGCATGGACACTTATTTCAGACGCATGCTTTGCCTTTAAGGGAAGAGATAACATTAAAAATGAGGCAATTACAAAAGAAATATTTAATATTATTAAAAAGATATAAAATATATAACCAAAGAGATATGGCCAATATTAGTATTTAAATTGTATTAAAAGATATATTATCTTTACACATTATGAAAATTTCATTCTATATGGAGTTATTCATTTTTTTGAAAACGTTAATTTTTTTAAAAAACAAAGCAAAAATATTCATATTCTAAGAAACCATTCCGATTTTCCATTGCCCGTGTTTCTACTGTAGTTGTAAAGAACGCGTACCAGGTTTTGGCTATCTCGAAGGTTTGCACATCCAACATGTACAATGATGGTTTCTAGTCTGAAAAATATCAATCAAGTCATATCAATATTTCAATCCAGATAATTCATTTTTTATTTGTTCCCTTGTTTGAGTGAAGAGTAAAATGAATACTGATAAAAACAAAACTGGATAGGTGTATTAGAATACACCAACAGCAATAGGCATTATTACGAGGAAAATGATTCGTGTCTATCTTTTGCACCAACGAGAACCTTTATAATACTCCCTTTACTTTTCTAATTAAAAGTTACCTCCCTTTGTTGACCTTGACCCATTCATGAGCAATGGCTTTTCTCTCCTCCAAGGTCAAGGACAACCCTTCACCAGTTGAGCCATTGACTGAAAACGACGCCTTATAGACTTTACATTAATAAGATGAATTATACATAATTACATTATACAGTACCATATTTTATACAATAGGTTTTTATGTAAATGAGGCGTAGATTTCCATTGAAAATGATTTAACGTTCATATATATGGCATATTTTGGAATAATGTTTTTGTATTTAAATCAGCACATATGGAACATTGTATTTAGGTACTTATCAAAGTCAACACAGTCTGTGTAAAAATACCTTACCAAAAATATGTTTGACTCCAGTTTTATGAAGATGGTCGCAGTACTCTTCTATCTTGCCCAATACCACGTCCCTGTAACAAAGAACCCATCAGGAGTTATGATATTAATAAGCCAATGGAAGCATTATGTATTTTGTTAAAGAGCCAC
This sequence comes from Phorcus lineatus, assembly GCA_921293015.1. Taxonomy (NCBI): domain Eukaryota; kingdom Metazoa; phylum Mollusca; class Gastropoda; order Trochida; family Trochidae; genus Phorcus; species Phorcus lineatus. Next base: position 55,395,769 of record OV121081.1, read on the forward strand.
TCCGTGATCTCATAACATATTATTTACCTTTGATACGAACCTAAATGTCATATGTGGTGATATAAAATCAAAACATCTTAACTTTTCATGTCCAAAATACATATATATGACAAATACTGGTTTTCCATGAAAATCTTAAAACAGCCTTATAAATGCACAGAGGTGTAGATATCAAGTCCAATATACATGGATACTGGTTATATAACCTAACAAAAGCTGTCAACTCCTAACTGCCCTCCTGGCTGTGTTAGATAAGTCTCCAAAATAACGTTTGACTATTTTACGCGCGCCACTGTCCGGTTTTCGATCATAATTGGGACGCTCTACCTTCATATTGTCACTGTAGAAAACCAATAAGGTTTAAAATGTGTCTTTTTAGTAACAGTCGATACTTAGCGATCAAATGACACCCTTAGTTAAGTTTGGCACATATGACTCCAACAACTCACGGAGTGGCTCTTTAAATCAAGTCACCCTTAATTCTGGTTAGAGTTATTTTGAGATGATTAAATCAATTTAGAAGTGAACCATAGCTGCCAGCCATTTTAACAATCATTTCCCATAGAAGACTTTGCGTTTCTTTCTTTCCGTTATTATACATGCATCACGACTTCAAGAATCAGCTGGGCTGCTACAACTCAGTTTTAGGCCTCGATTCGTACAACGAGATAGAAAACCCGAAAATGTCAACGTTTAACGTAATTGCTAACAGATGAAAGGCGAAATCGACGAAAATCGCCGAGAGAAACAAGGTCAACAAGGTTCTGACTTTCATGCTAGGCTGTGTCTAATAGTGAACGTCGTTATCGGAGGAGAATATTTTCATGATTCCGGAATACACATTGGTAAAGTAAAGAAAGGTGATATAGCTTACTAACCCATTTTTGTCGAAGGGGGTAAACGTTGCTGCCACTAAACCTTTGACTCTGAACCCGATCATGATGTTGTATTGATGTAGGTTATGTAATGTTATCATAAGTGGAGCACGTAATCTTTCTTGATCAAAGTCTATATCATCCACATATTGGACATTCACAACCGGCTATACATCTCACTCTACAGTGCCTTCGTTTCTTCGTGCTACAGTGCGATTTAGCTTATTTCAAATCTTTCACATAAATGCTGTTAATATTTTGTTGTAATTGAATTTGTTTTTGTGTCAACTATTTCAATTTCGACATCACTGATAACCTAATTAGTGTTGCACTATCAAATACTATATCGATATCAATGACTATGCGGTGGAGAATGCGGTTATCACAAAGTTTGATCATTTTCAGATATTTGATTAAAAAAAGTTACATCCGTGAATAAATTGAAAAATCTTCTCAAAATCGCATCCAAATTTTATTTTGAACCCTTTGACTGTTATATATATATATATATATATATGAAAAGTTGAATTGGTTCAAACGCAAGGTCACATATAGATTAAATATAACATACTTCACATAGTCGTTTGAAGAATCATTTTAATCCGATGCTAGTATTTCGTCAATAGTATTGACTCATCAGGGATGAAACGATATATGAAGAATCATTTTAATCCGATGCTAGTATTTCGTCAATATTATTGACTCATCAGGGATGAAACGATATATCGTTTCATCCCTGATGAGTCAATACTATTGACGAAATACTCGTTTCATCCCTGATGAGTCAATACTATTGACGAAATACTAGCATCGGATTAAAATGATTCTTCAAACGACTATGTGAAGTATGTTATATTTAATATATATATATATATATATATATATATATATATATATATATATATATATATATATATATATATATATATATATATATATATATATATATATAGTATTATATATAAGTTTGATTATTCCAAAACGACGGTTCATCTATACATTTAAATAAAGTTATTATTAGAGTCCATTTTAGTCTGATTGATATATTTCAATAGAATCTTTGATTTTGAAATATCTATTTGATAATCACTCCCCTTTACTTTATCCAACACGTATATACTTATAACCTTATTTGTTTTGTTTTTATAAGGAGAATCATTTATATAGGCTACCTTAGCCTGTTTGCTTATCATTTTTCCTTTTTGTATATATATTCTGAATGTTGTGTATTACATGTTTTATGGAAATAAAATACTGTTTAAATCATCCAACACGTTTATGATCAATTCAAGTATGCGGGTATTTCGTTCATATCCATATTCGTACAAACAGATATTAAAGCTCTATGTAGATGTTTCACCTATTCACAAATGCACTGCAAACTGTTATGCTGATGATATTAAGTGTTCATATAAAGAAGAGAGTTAATAATAGCACAATAGAGACGTGGATGAAATGTACAGGACTTCACGGCTGACAGATCATTTTGATGAAAACCGTGTACTTCCCGTCAGTAATACATACGTTAATACCAGACTACAATAGGAAACAATAAACACCTTATTAACAGTTTATACGTGTACACCCACGAGGTGCGAGTAGGAACTTGCTTTGAGTCGATAAGTATTCACTACCTTCGTTGCTTTAGAAGATTCTGTCATATTGGCAACCGATCCTCCATCTTGTTTTGCCGGGGTAATGACATGACAAAATGCTGTACTTATTCTAATTTTACAACAGAATAAAAATATACTACATCTAATATAATATCCACATATTTACGAATGATTTATGATGAAACTTATCAACAATGCCTTGAATGCCGTAGCAAAGCCTTTTTACACTCTTAGCAGCGATTAATGGTTTCATTTCTTATTCTTGTGTTTTTTAACAGAGTGTTTGCTCTCATTTACCTCGTTGTAAAATCTAAAAAAAATATTTTTACTCTTATTAACATGTTTCAACTCTTTGGTACAAATGTACTAATAACACATACATATATATACATACTGGAATGCCATTTGCATTTAGTTACCCTGACTGTCCTTTAAAATAGCTTAACTAGTTAACCAACAAAAGTGTATGCATTCATCTATTGTTTAATCGCCTGTTTTCTATATACTGACGATAAAAAGACAGTCGCCACTTTCACACTGAAATTGCGAAATATAAATAACATTGATTTAGACAGTAAATGTTGAATACACCAAAGTTTTGTATTCTTCTACTGATATAATGATTATTCACCGATTTTGTATAAATTGCGAAAAAGATGAAGAAATGAGTGAACTTACTATATGTATAAAGGTACATAACACAGACGTAGAAAAACATGTGAAAGTCTATGTTATTCTGAGCCTCTATGGTAGAAACCACCTTAATATTCATAAATAATTGCACATGATCTCATTTTCTTCAAATGGACAAAAATTAGGCAACGGATTATGATAAATCGCAACTGTTCGTGTATTTCGATTGTCCAGTGACTGTTGAACACGTGACGTTAGAAGGATATTGAACAGTTCCAGAACAGAAAAAAAGAGGTTCTTCGTCACATGAAGGTCTAGATATGCTTTCTTTAGACCAGCGTTAGCTCACTCCAAATAACGTTTATCTCATGTATATCCCTCCCTTTTTAAAGTTGGTGGTACCAAAATCACAGTTGAAGGATAAATTGTTGCGTTTGTAAGATTTCTATGGTTCATTATTATATATAAACAGCCTTATGTTAAATTTAAACCGATTGCGTTGGCGTTACAAACAAAACGATTCATAGAAATTGTAACATTAATAATAGTGTTTAGAAATTTAATAGCAAACTATTTTTTGTACATTTACATTTTTTTTACATGTAGTTAAAGGGAAATGCTTTGTAACTGTTCCATTTATTGTAAGGTCAAAAGATATGTGTTTATATCTGAGAAACAAGATTTTCTGGATAACAACATCCTTATTGTTAAAATACATGACGTCTTGATGTATATGCTTACTCGTCGTTTAGTTGGAATTTGGAGTATAACAAAAAGGGTTACACAAAATCATCTAACGTCCATATATTGTCGATGGTGGAAACAGTTTAACCTCTTTGAGTGGCATTTAGGCACAATGATCATCACTGTTGAGGAACGGTTTAGGCACATTGATCATCACTGTTGATAAAGGGTTTAGGCACATTAATCATCACATTCGAAAGTACTGCCATGGTGTAACTTGTATAAACTTGAATTTCCACTGTTTCTAAGCCAAGCACAAACATATATGATCTTGACAAAGAACCGGCCTCATATTGCTTCACATAAAGCCGATTTCCGTTGTGCCGGAACACTGGTGAAGCCGCTCCGTCATTATGAAACCTTGATGAGGGAATGACGTAAAGTGCTTCCGATCCTATAGAGTCTGGGTTCGATCCCACCCATTTCTGTAATCACTTCCCCTATCAACTAGCTAATCACCCAGGCCGATCGGACTTAGACCTGCCTTTTGTTGCCAAAACAATGTCCCGCGTTAGACACGCACGGCTTACAGGCATTGAGCTGTTTCGCTAATTAAGTTTTAATGTTATACACAAGTTATGTCCCTTTGACGATTGTCTTTGCTTGTATATTTGATACATGGATATAACATAATCACTCTGATTTTATTCGAGTTTAAGTGCCTTACATTGATTAATGTGTCTCCAAACATGTGAACTGATTGACAATTTCCGATTGTGTTTTATTTTTTAAATTGATAACGGTTTATCCTTGGCAGGTTTTTGAATCTTGATATAATATTTTTTCTAAAACTCTGATATTCTATAGTTGATTAATTTACTTTGTTAAAGCACTATGGCACATACGCTTTTAGCATAAGTTGTTCGAAATGAATAACAAACCAACCTAAATGCCTCTATAAGAAATATCATAAATGTAAGGCAAGGGAGGAATCTTTCTTTTCATTATTTCTGTAACACGAAATAACCATATAATTACATATCACACCATTTTAATAAACATATTTTCGATAATATAGCAATATTATTGAATCGTTACATACTGGGTATCACGCTCCGTTGTTCGGTGATCACGTGACACAGCTCGGATCAAATTCCTTCGCAACGTCAGAAAACGGACCACTGCAGTGCTCGCGTATCGGCTCGAGGCAAAAATAGTTCGATAAATCCATGCAAGGCCGAGGGGTTTAGCTTGAGTCGCTACTCTGAAGTATTCTCATTCGAGTGTCGACGTCTCCTTGATCATACCTTGACAAGAAAATTGTTAGTGTTGGATATTGCCGGACTTAACCATGGCGTCAGGGATGGTCGGGAGTTATATGTTGGCATCGTCCAAGAGGTGAAGATTCTTTCTTTCCACACTTACCTGATTTTCAGTATAAATTGATTTTAATTTTTTGATTTAATTTGAATTGAAGTTTTGATACAAGAGTTCTTGATGTTTTTCGTTATATTCAATTGTCAAAATATTGAAAATGCGAAGGAGAAATGTGTTTCCTTGTCTGTGATATTTAAAATTTTGAATTTTTGAAGTTGACGATTTGAGCAAATTTCGTTATCAATCATTATTTGACTGAAAACGGGCTGCTCTTATAAAGTTATTTCTTGATTGTTGACTATTTTACATTTATCATTTCAATTAACATTAAGTAAAGGTTTGTATTTACAAGACGTTCAATAATTTATAAATGCGTACTTTTAGAAACTGTAAAAAGGTGCTGCTTTTTTAGTTGTTACTTAGCAACGTTACCTTATGTTATACATGAAATTAATCATAACTGTTATGTGTGTTTATAATCTATTAGCTAAACCGATTCACCTGATAAAATAAAATTTTACACAACCTACATATGCTTATAATAGTAGAACTAATCGTGATACTTATAGTAGACATTCAAATTGTTCCTTTCACCAAAGTATTAAGCTGTTTATGAAATTTTAATATCTTTATCTTTATCTTTTCAATAGGATATCGATTCATGTACGTGAGCTTACTTTTAAGTCTTGGATTGTCTTGATATGTATCGTTTTGAGAAACTTCTGTATCGTCACAGCTTTACAGATATTTTTTTAACGAATATGACGAGTAAGGTAATATACCTATTGCTATTTAGTATTAATAAGTTGATCAAGCCACCAGACTTACCTTTTTTTTCAATAAAAATACATTATACAATTTTAGATAAGAATAATGATATTTACAGCTATAGTAACAAAGAACATTGTGATATTTATAATAGCTTCTAAAGAAGTTGTTTTGAACGTTTTTCTTATATATAATCAATCTTTGTTAACCAGAGCGCAAAAGCTGTGTTTACATTTACTAAAATGCATTTAAAACCATAGTGGGCTTTCTAAATATAAGATTAGCAAAGACAACCAAAACCTATGGTATTCGTTATGTTATTTAATGTTTTACAAACATGGAATTTCAATTGACGAAATATGGAAAGAGAGCGGAAACCTTGCACAGATTTGAGCTACGCAGTGATAGACAATTTTGTAATATCTCGTCAACAAACCACAGATATAAGCATAATTATTCCAGCGTGTTGTGACATTATTAGCAATTAAATGGAAAGAACATAACTTTTTGACCCCTGATATATTGTGCCAAAATGTAACCGTATGAAACTGAATCCTTAAAATGCAGCTCAACATTTCCTTTGTTGCTAAGCAGATGGAACCATTTCGTGTTAATCATGCTGTAACGAATAACGTTGTTATTCAACATATCGAGCATGCAACAACAGTGTATACAACCATGTATATTGTCCCCATATCATATCCAACTAGCTACAGTTGCAACCTAGAGTTTCCAGTCACGTTGTCACTTATACATTGACCTATTCAATAAGCTGCAAATTGAACTTGTGTGTTTACTTGATAGAGTTTCCTTCGGTTTGCTGTCAAGTCTACTGGGACAACCCTTTGAATAAAGTTCGTATTACATCTCGGGATCACTGACTTGTGGAGAGGTTGTATGAATACTAAGTAACTATAAACAAACGCGTTTGGACATATACTGATATACATATGTCTATAACACCTAATGTTGGTAAAAGACAATCGTTTGAAATCTGTTCAATATCCTCTATCATTCATTTGAAACTTTTATATTCTGTAAACATCTTCATGAAATGCTATAATGTGAACTATCCAAAGAAGACATAGTTAAATGAAGGTCTTTGATGTAAACATCTTTTTAAAAATGATACGTCAACCTTCCTGAACCATTTCCGTCTGATAAACAGTTAGATATTTGACATGTTCAGAGTTTAACATGAGGTCACGGTTGTCGAGCATGTAATTACAATTATTTAATAGTCTTTGTTTCTGATCGGTCTTATATACCATGATCCATTCACATATTGGTGTCATCAAATTTGGTTTACGCCAAAAACGTAACCATGACGCATCTTTTGGCCACTTCTCTGTAGAACATCCGAGAGCATCGTACGAAGACCTAACTTCATTATCGCCTTGAGTGCTTATTGTGACAAAGGTACACAACCCAATCCTCCATCATCTTCTGTTTTAATTGTAACGACATCATCATCCCATGTTGACGGCCAAAATACACTTTTTTAACATTCAACTTTCCCGAGAGGCTTTAATCGCAAAGGCTTTTTCTCATTGTCATTGAAACCTTGCTGTTGAGCGCCAAAAATCGTAAATTCGTGAAAAGTTCTTCAATCTTCACCCCATTTCTCTTTTGACTATTGAACTCCATCACACAAGCTCATAGAGCAGGCATAGAAAAATTAAGGAAATACTGCATAGATTAGATTGACCAGTCTTTTAGGGCTGGTGCAACGTTTGCATTGCGGGGGAAGTTTTTTTTCGAAATAACTCTCAAGGTGATATTAACACTTTTATTGTCTTGGTGATAGTTGATGAAACTTCAAATTATTTGCATTCCCAATAATCTACGAAGTATTTTATCTTTCTTGTGAAATATTATCTTAATACGATACTAACTTCTTTGACCTGAAAAGCGTGCTATGTTCAGAGACGATTTACGTATCACGAGGCGATCATATAAGACATCATCATTTTATCTAGCCTTGACTAAGCACTAAAATCATACCATATTCACTATGACAAGTATAAAGTGAAATTCTTATTCAATGCAGCATTTCATATAAACTGTTTCAACTCATTATTCGGCAATCAGATAATCATATTACTTTCCTTTCAACAATATCGTTTGATCAGGTGGTTACAAGAACAAACATACATTTTTATTCAATATCAGGCCTCCGGCCCAAAATGCACATACATAAACACTTTTTATTATAACATGCGCATGATTATCTATTTTCATTTAGATTTGTGTTTCTTGTCAACATAGTACAGGTATAGACAAACATCCTTCATGATATTAACATTATTACTCTTTAAAATGGTATAAAATTAATCATAGTTGGGTATTTACTGAGATATTTTGATAAACAAGTTGTATATGGACCGAGTAACTCACGGACTGTACAGCTAATGTCCGGCTGAAGGGTGTCCACTGAATGAAATATTTGTCTAGTGTCCGTTTATCAGCTAAATGACCGATATTTATAGCTGTCTATATCCCATCACTACTGACAAATTATTCACGTTGTCTCATTTGAAGAAACAAATGAGTTGTAACATATTTAATCGATGGTAAAAGAAGTGTTTTTGTTATTGTTAAGATTAGAAAACGGATTTCATTTTCAGTTATAGTTTCAGTCTTGAAATGTAACGTGTAGACAAGTAAGATGTCAGAACTCTCAAATGTTTATTGTTGACCTAAGTACTACATAATTCTTTACGACGTCTCATTTAAAATAATATACAATATAAACAAAGTAATAATGGGTATCGTTTAAATCGAATATTGATTTCGGTTTCGGTATTATCCATAAGCCAGATTCAATTTAAACGTAATTTAATGGCTATATCACTTGTAAGAAAACTCAATTCGACAAAGTCTTCGCCTGCAGCTTATCTGTATTCCTTCAATCCAAGATTTCGTTTTCAATTATTCCTGTTCGTGTTTACTTAAACTTTCAATTACGATACCATTTATCACTCAAATGTATCATTGCCTGTAAAGAAAACTGAAAAGAAAATTAACTTGTCTATTTTGATAAATGTTACTCAATAAAGATATGTATGTTAGTTTTCCTTACGAAAAGATAAGCCTTATCGTTACCGTTGCATTATTTTTTCATAACTGCAGAAACTGAACTAAGGTTTGATACATAAAAGTGATTTAATTCGAGATAGTTGACATGTTTGAAATGAAATACCACATAAAGTCATTAGCAAGTTAATGAAATACCACATAAAGTCATTAGCAAGTTAATGAAATACCACATAAAGTCATTAGCAAGTTAATGACCACTTTTCACATCTGCTTTGCCTACACGTCTATTTTTTAAAAGTGTCATTTTTTACTTGAATCGATAATGACAAAAATTCCGTTGTATCATATAATTATTTAATTGATATTAGATTTTTGATATGCTATTGACTCAAATATTCATCCTTTGTCTGTTAAAATGGACTTTGAATAAAAAGCATTTCTTCTAACGTGTATCATATTGGCATAATAACGTGGCATATTAAAATATCAACTATAAGGGTGTGTTCGGGTTAAACAAAATTGTTATCTTCAATGTTATCTTCGAATATTTATGTTTCAATGTATGTCACTCACAAAATGACTAGGATCCAACTATTGATTAAACTAAAACAACGATATGAAGTCCTAATGTGATTATATATATATATATATATATATATATATATATATATATATATATATATATATATATATATATTAATATCATGAATCGGATGAGCCGTTCTATAAGCTGGTCAGTCAATCAATCAATCAACCAATCAATCCTTTATGTCTCGAAAAACACCAACGGTGATACAAAGTGTCATTGGCGCAATTTCTTAACATCAACCGTAGGACCGAAATGAATTTAGAAAAAAAATCAGCTTTTTTTTTGTTAATGTGTCAAATGTTTTCAAAGTTAATGTACATTTGATTATGAATAAAATATTTTTTTTAAATATGCAAAACCGCATTTGGCAGATCGTTTCCGATGGGATTATAATTATGGTCCATAAATCATTTAGACTAGCCAGTATGGGTAGGTTATGAAGTGGTATTTGAAGGGTTGAATACGAGAAAAAATTCTCATAATATTCATATTCTTATTGTGATGGAGGTTTTGTTTGTAATTAAAAGCTTGTATCAGTGTGTGTGTTTGTCTGTGTTTGTAAGTGTAATATACAACAGAACAGAAACGCAACACTGAATAACAAGGATATAACATTGATCCGTTTATCTTAGTGCATTGATCTGTGTTAATCTTTTGTAGTAAGCATAAAGGTAAATCAATTGGAATATGTAGCCATTCAATATTTCTATCCTGCATTTGTGTTTTCATTCGATTAAGCCTAGATTACTGACCAATTTTCAGTTAGGTTTTTTAAACACCTATGCAGACCGAGAAAATTGGCTTTACTGGAATATGGGTCCTTTCAATAGTGCTATGCGATGTGTTAGCAATCGAGTGAACCTTGTTGTTGGGGTTGGGGTTTATGCGTCTGCTTCCACCTCTTGGTGATGTCGCCGACGTGGGGGCCCATACTTTGTTATAGCCGAATATAAGTAATAAAATTTGGAATAAGACATGGGGTACCCAAAAAAATGGTAATTAGGAGAGTTTCTGAATTGGTAAAGATTTGGAATGAATGCCAGAGGGTAAATAAATAATTTTGAATTTTGATAATAGGGGAATAATAAATAGAAATAAAGTATAAATATAATAAATAAGAAAAATAATAAATATCGAATGAACCTGGACTTGTCTGTTTTATAAGCAAACCAAGGACATTTCGTCCGCCATTGCTTACCTCCCTTTGTAGAACTGTACTTCTTGACTCAGTGATTACTGTAAAATGTAAGCAACACGAGATTAGTGTACAACTGATAAGAGATATAAGACAAACTCGCCGTCAAGTATTAGTTAGAGGGATTACACTCGAGTACATGGCCGCCATGCCGTATCAGGACTGCATATCTTACAGTGACAGGTCGCCAGCTCAGACTATACGTATCTATAGCTACCTACATGCTGCAACACCTTCTGACTTTACTGAGAGCCATGTTTTGAGTTTTTTAAAGTTTTCTTTCCGTTGGTCTTCATTTGAACAATTAACTTTATAGTTAAAGTCAGTCTTTAAATAAAGGTACTTAGTTTTGTTGTTTTCCTGATAGTTCTGAAAGTGGATACTAATAATGAGAAACCACTTTGTATAGCGTATGCACAAGCGCCTGTATCAATATATAGGGAAAGATACCACATATATATATATATATATATATATATAGAGAGAGAGAGAGAGAGAGAGAGAGAGAGAGAGAGAGAGAGAGAGAGAGAGAGAGAGAGAGAGAGAGAGAGAGAGAGAGAGAGAGAGAGAGAGAGAGAGAGAGAGAGAGAGAGAGAGAGAGAGAGAGAGAGAGAGAGAGATGAATATGGTGTCTTTTCCCTATATATTGATACAGGCTCTTGTGAGCATTTGCTGTAATAATGACTTTGAATGAAGTCAATGCCTTGATTGTTCAGATTTCGTTGGTCGTCTATAGTTTATGTTGCATGATTTTAGTTGAGGTCGTTTTAAAGTATAGTAGATTTTATATCTTGTTAATGGTCGGGAATGTACACATTGTATGAAACCTGATACTGTTAAAGAGAGAAAATTTTGCTTTTGCATTTTTTAAACTGATTTCGCATATTTCATGTTGCTGGTTTCCGGAGATTTATGTATCATATTTTTGGTTTAAAAGCGGAAACGTGGTTAATGAAAGAAAACCAATGATATATTTTAAAGAGTTTGAAAAATACCTGAAAGAAATGGTAATTGACTTTCCCATTTATTCTTTTGGTTATGTCTAGAATCGTCTTTCATAGTATTTGTCCTCTACTACTGATTATATCTTAGGTATTATTCAAACGATATGTTTTAACTGTCCGAAAGATACATGTAGGTATGACTATTAGTTTATAAACGTTTATACTAGCGTTTTGAACTTCATAAACGAATTTTTCAATCTTTTTAAAACTATGCTATCTGAATAAAGCTTATATTTCAAGTTGTACAATCCATGGCCAATTCTGTATCAATCTAGTTAAACATAGATGTAATGATCCGTCATTACAACTTGAGCATTACTGATGGAGGTCATGTTCAGCTGATCATTCACGAGCTTTGTACCGACCAATTAGGGTAGGAAGTCAGCTTTTAACCAATCAAACGTGGTTCTTCTGCATCTTGATTTCTAAGGCATGCTATGGCTTACCCTACGTTTGCTTATATTTATGAATATATTTTTTTTAAATTGTCAGAAATAATTGCAAAGAATTGACGCAATAATTATCAAAACAATTCACTGCGATACATACTAGTAAGTAACAATCGGATTTTGCAATCGAGGTGCTCAAGAACTGCGAAACAATGGCATTGACCCGCGATTCGAAGTGCTGGACTGGCTACCTTTTGATTGGCTGATGTTCGCGCCTCCGCGGTACGGAATCGGTGTGAAATTCTCTAGATGCAATAACGGACCTCGGGACGTATAACGTGACAGCTAGTTTTTACTAGATTGATACTGTACCTTCCGATGGTTATTTCTATCGAAGCGCCAATACAATCACCTAGATCAACTAGAGAGAGTTGTATAACATTCAGTTATGATCGCTGATTTATTATTAATTTCAAACAATTAAATCGTAGTTTTACAGTTAACGTTTCTCAACTTTTTTACACCAATAACGATAAAGTTTACTGTTGAATTTCTGTTTGGTTAAGAATAAGCTTGGCGTTTTATTTGGCATTGATTTTCACCAATGTATTTGTGTTACACTTATGTAGTTTGATTTGCTATCCGATTTAGAACTAAGGTTGGTTTTTTTGCGAAGTTAATTCCTTCTAAATCACTATCTTCTAAAATTCTAAATAAGCTTTCATAGAGTGTCCAAAAAATATTCAGTTCTTTTATGTGCTGCCAGGCAAAGTAACATTTTCTCATGTCCATGTGCCACATTTTTATGACACAAGTTTGTTTTCAAATGTAATGACAAACCTCCTTTAAGATGATTGAATATCAATTGTCAAAAATTCTGTCGTGTGTGACTTGTTGTTTACTGTGAATTATGATTAATGATTAATGTTTAAAGCTCGGTTACCAAATACAATTCAACTTACTTTTCAGGACATCTGTCAATATTTGATACTTCCTTATTTAAAATCATCTCAAACGCTTTTCACCTATCAATAAAACACATATTTTACATAACTCTATAATCAACCATCAATCAGCTATACCTGGCAGCTGGGCCTTTAAGTAAAACCCCTGATAAAATCGCAATAAATCGGTACTCATAAAGTCATAAATGGATTAAATCCCAGGCTTGGTCGTGTGTAATTCATCATAAGTATAATTCAGCGTTCAGATTACGTGCAGTGCAATGTACGCCGTGGTTTATCAGTATCCACCAAAGCAACTCCGTTGTCAACCACACGGCAACAACGTCTATATACGGTCTCTCGACTTCTCACTGTATCCCGTGTTGTAAATCTGATATACCTTAACCCTCTCACTGACCAGCTTGTATGTATTCTCCTTTTTAAAAAGACTTCACATTTTACATTATTTTTATATTAATATGTATATATTTTGCAAGTAAACGAAATGGGAAGATGAATAAATAATGGTGGTGGATATAATATCGGTGATGTCAGTAGTGTTATTGTGGTTGTTGTTAATGTTGATAGAGTGATATGTAACGATGTTATGACACGTAGGGATAATGGCTATCATGATGTTGTTTTAATACTGATGACATGATATGATGACAATGATGATGGTGTTGGTGATGATGATGAGGAGGATGGAGGTGAAAGTGAAGTTATGATGAAGATGATGGTTGTTATTATGATGATGAGGAGGAGAGAGAGGGTGGAGGTGATAGTGTACGTAGTTGACTATTATTATTGTAAGCAGTAGTATTACGATGATGGTTATGATGATGATGATGATGATGATGATGATGAGTGGGAGGAGAGAGATGACGGAGTGGAGTTAATCATGATGACGATAGTGATGATTATTTAAGGTGCATCATAGTGGCTCGGCAACATTATTGATAATGTCGATGACGACGACGAAAGTGATTATGACAAGGATGATGAAGGGTAACAATATTCATGATGACAGGGACGATGACGACAATAATAATGACGACCTTTCGCCTTACAGATTGCGAACTATGCTGGTTGATTCGCGTTGTGTAAACTCAAAGCTATGTTTGAGAGAAAATCATCTCGGACTTGAACAATAGCAAATCATCAAAATCAGATAAGGAACGATCTTGTATGTTACATGAGATGCTTTTCGTTGACGAGTAGTTACTCAATTCCATGCAAATATAATGGTATTATTTTTATAACCAAGTGAATGTATTTCACCAGAACTTGAATTTCGTTCCATATCATCATTTCACCATTCCTTGGAATTGACGATTCGGGGGACAATCGTTTGTAACAAGAGGTCAGTACAGCTGTAAACATAAATGTGTTTATATAAGTCATTCTTCATCAAATGCTATTCACCGACATTGCCATTATTGAAGCAAAGATTAGACATTAATACCTATGATCTGCAATGCAATGTTAGTTGTCATGGGGCGAGGGGCGGAGGGTTAACATGCCGACTGGATGTTTGACGGGAGAGAGAGTGAAATATTGATGAGATACAACCAGATATTTGCCGTGTTTCTTGTAGACTGGGAGGATGACTGAGCGGTAAGTTTGTCCCTGTTGTACCCATTTCTTTTATCCTATTGAACTTATTTGATTTACATTGTAATGAATTATGAAGTGGTAATGATGATTGATGAGGAATATTTTCTATTTTATATTCCTTTTTAAAATGGGAAGTTGAATGTATATCTAGTCTGATCAAGATGATAGGAAAAGAATTGATGTATGTATACTATGCATGATGTATGTATAATCTTTGATATTTAAATTGGTTGCATTCCATCGTCTTTTCAATTATTTGTGTTTTCTTAATCTATCTTAGTATCTTACTAAAGGTTCGATTTATATCCAATCTGGTCTAGGTTCTGATGATATATGATGTTTGACTTACTAAAATAGTTAAATAAAATGTTGTTGACCAAAATTCAAAATAATGAAGATTTGATTTGACAAAACTGAAAAAGCTATTGAGACGGTTTTATTCTATTGTCATTTATATACTTTCTTTTCCGTAGAGTACTCTGTGTATGCCTCTTGTAAATGTGCCAATACTCTTCTAGATTTGATTGATGACTGTCCGTGTTGCAAAAAAACCTTTTATTAGATTGAACTTATTCCATATACAGTTCAATGAATCATGAATCAGTATTGATTTGAAGAATATTTTCTGTCTTTAATTCATTTTAGATAAGGGATTGTTGAATAAACTTCAATCTGATCGAGATTCAGTTAATAGAAGTAATGTTGGTGTATGGTACTCTAATGTTTCAATTGATTCCATTTTCGCATTCTATTATATTGTACTTTTTTTCTTCTTTAATTTTTGTCTAGAAGGCTTCGATTTATGTATAGTGTGGTCAACGTTTTGATAATCTCAGAAATGGGTGATATATGACTGGCTTTCACATTTGAATGAACCGCGTTTCATTGTATAAATCTTTTTCTTTTTCATTCATCTTATAATGTGTTATGTGTGTACTCCCTTTGGTTAAGTTTCAGTTGATAGCCAACCAGGGAAGGTGTATGACTGACTTAAACAGCTGAATTATATGATGCTCACTAACATTTGCAATAATAATGCAATGTTTTGAAATATAACGACTTGCAAGTTGAGATGTAAGAAAAAAAGAACTTCTTTGTATGTTGAAGATAAATGTCATGCAGACATTACAGTTATATCAATAATACGAATTGATAAGAAAATATTGATGAATTGCCCTTTTTTAAATCGTTTATTTGTTTCTCTATGCGATTACCTTAACATGCTCCTAATAGAATTTTATGCTCCAAAAATGTACAGATCCTACACGTAGCGTAAGAATATATATTCAATTCATAGGCATTTGTGAGAATATTCATCACTTGTTAAAATCACTTACATTTCATGAATATATCGCACTTTGTATCAAGGGTTTTGAGACATACGTGGCAAAGACACGTTTTTGTATGAAATACTGTACTTTTCTTTAAAAAAGGTTACATGTTTTATATCTAAAAAGCATTTCTAGATAAATCTACTTTTGTTAAATCTTCTTCGGTTATCTAGAGTGATAATATCTTTTATTATTTTTGTTGCGTCCTTATTCTGAAAATCATATTTCTTGTTTCACGCATTCCTTTATTAAGGACCGACGTTGCTCTTTGGTTGCTAGGAATCGTCTCATGTCAATTGCCAACTCAAGCTAGGAAAAGCCTGATTAACAATTAATTATGTATCTTCGTCGCTGGCAATTAATAGAATAAGTCAATTTGCCTGCCGCTAGGTAGTTGATTCTGCTCTTTATCAAATTAGCGCCAATACTTTCTTGGCTTAACAAATAAGGGCAAAACCATCCATCAAAGACTTTATTACCCGATATGATATTTAATATTGCCCGGTAACTCTCGATAGCTAATCAACACGAGCTTTATAACGAGGTACTTTGAGACCAAATAGTTCCCATGCACGTTTAACTGTTATCAGTTTTCCGCTCGTACTCACAACTAGGGTTTTATCACTATTTTCAGTTTTATCTCGGTCACATAACGAAGATTTTTCTTTGTTCCTCAGAAAATATCGGCTTATATTTAGTCATCGCGTTATAACGAAACGCTATCTATCTGTCCCAACATGTACGTATTTGTTTACCCTAACACTGTATGTCAAGCCGGTTGCCAGTGAATGTTGATTGACAAGGCAAGTGTTCAGTAGTTGGTATGTGAGAGAGCATTTGTCGGGACGAGATAGTTATATAGCCCATATTAGTGCAGAGGAGATATAAAGGATCTTGAATACGACTAATTTGACCGTAAGACCTGCAACATGGAACGACAAACTACGGGCATGTTGTTTTCATACTCAAACAAAAGGTAAGATCTGTCAACAGCGAATATTGAAAGTGTGAAATTGACAACGTCTTACGGTTGGCTTTTCAAGCCATACATGGGGACGTATTTGGTACAGTAAGGTGTCGGATCATTTAAAGTCTGTTAAACAGTTCATTGATAAATTTTGTGTTATATTCAATAGTGAAGTTGAGAACGTATTTTATTGGCAGATTGATTTTTCAATACGTAGCATGTATACTTTTCATGTCAAATATCCTTTACTTACGTAAGATGCCTTTGCATTTGTAGCAGGAATATTTCCATTGTAAAACAATAAATTTGTACCTTCGGACATGAAAGGAATGCTCGAGGGAGAATTCAAAGATTGGTGAATCGGGAAATGTATATAGATATACATAGATAATGAATAACATATTCTTTCTGGATACTTAATTTTCTGAGACTGAGTGTCAGTGTAATACCAATAAGCACACACGTTATTCTTTCACATATATGTGTTTAATTAATAATAATTTGGTTTGCTTCTTGAAGGAAGTGAAAAATTATGTTATGATAACAAAGATTGGAAAGTAAAGAAATAGTTGAAAATGTTGAATACACAATATACATTGTAAATCACTATGATATCCAAAACCACTATCTCTTTGTTAACTTGTATGTTAACTCCCACAAGGGCGCAGTAATTACTTCTCTGTACGTAAATCTTGTCAGTTCATAAAAAACATTTCGTTAAACTGAATAAACTTCTCGTCGAGACATTCACTCTTGAATTTTACAATATTTAAATAGATCTTAAAGTCATAAAACAATGTCTCTCAAGTTTATGACTATTACCTACTACTGTTTAAGTATATCCGGCCACTTGATCAAACCTTCACACATAAGTACTTACCTACTGTATGTATCAAGTACATCACTTTCCACTCGAGTATGCTTCTATTGTCACTCAAACAGTGATACATACACGATAACAGGACTGTCACCCTCTACCTGCCCTAAACACTCATAATGATATATAGACAACTCGCTATTGATTTACAAGTGGATGAGACTGACTGTGAAGAGGTTTGAATTGAATGATGAAAACACAAAACCTTATAACAAAAAGCAGCATCTACAAAATTAGATGCCAACCCCCCCCCCCCCCCCAAAAAAAAACAATGACACTATATATAAACATAAACACCCCCCCCCCCTTCCATATTCCCTATTGTAAGTCATGTACCTGTCACAGATAGGTATTTAACGATAGGTTGTATGATTATTTACAACGGCCTCTATTAATGCCAGGTGTTAAACACATGTAATAGAAAAAAACATGTTTAATTTATGATAGGCTTCGTATAAATTTATATACCCTATAGTTGGAGATTACATCAATCACAGTTGTAAAAAGCGGGTTTTGTTTATTATTAGTCTCCAAAAGTGATCTTGAAAGCAAAATGAGGTGTATAGAAAAGCATCATACCATATCGAAAATGCGGTATGATATATGGTACCATTGGAAAAACAAAAACTCCCTATTATATACGTATCATATCTTTCTTCTCTCACAGAAACCATAATATCACACATAAAATTCACCATCATTTTTAGAGTTTATTTAAGAGTTTATAACGTGAACTCACATCAACTACATATTCTCATGGCTGTATACGGATATTTAGGTTGTTGTTGTGAATGTCAACATAGAGCGGTCTATCTCTTGGTGTTTATTTGGACTTTTTACAATCTGTCTTAGAGAATAATGCATCTATTTGAAGGCTCGACTTTTAATTACCAAACAAGATGCACGTGCACCAGAAACTTAGGCTACCTATCTATTTTATACATGGTTTGATAGACTCAATTCTGCTCTATGGCCGTAACTGATTTCGCTTTGTAAACTTCACAGACAAATCCAAGTTTCGATTTCCGGCCAAAGGGTATAGACCCGACTAGATATGCCTTGTTAATATGTCGTATATATAGGTAAAACGTATAGAGTATTTCTGCATATAATATACCTATTCTTAAAAATAAACTAGATAAACGTGTCAAGGAAGTTATTAAGGAATAAAATACATTTTTGCAAGAAATAGAAACATTAGGTAAATCCAATCTTAAAGATTCTAATTTTAACATGTGTACTTACTACAAATATTTAACTGTTTGAAAATAACTGGGACAATTCAAAACAGATTTATTAAGAATGGAGAAACATACATTAATGCAAAAGATTAGGATCCAGTAACACCTCTATATAATGTAAATAATGTATATGAATAATTCTCTATCAAATCCTTGACACACTGATGAATACCATTAATAAAACTAACCAAAAAATATTTAATCAATTTATGACTAATTCTAACGTGTAGCCCCTTATCTCCAGCATAGTTCATTCTGTTCTTGTCTGGATATTGACACAAATCGGAAATGTGCTGTTATTCCCCTGTAGTCCGTATCGACCAGTCAGCGATTCCCCCGACCCAACAGCGTGAGTAGGCAATTCAGATAACCCTGCCTCGATCACTCTTATCGACAATAAAACCGACAATCAATGAACGCGATCGGCGACTGTTGCTCTCTGTGTGTCAATTGACCAAACTGGTTACCCCGGACAACACGTAAACTCTCTCGGTGACGTAAGCGGAAGTTTACTGTGTTGTTTGTAGATAATATCGAATCCTTCTGAATAAACTTGTTTTGAAACAATTATATTAGTGGTTAAGTCTATAATTCAATATATGCATATTTCAATAATTCTATTATAATTTTGAAGTAAGAGTCATTTATCATCGATGAGACCAAAGGTCTGTTTATTTCTGTTTATCATACCTGAAAAAGCCTGGTATTTGATTTGGAAACGTAAATAGAACAAATACTTTACCACCAGGAAAAGACGTATATAATATATCAGAGTTATCAGATATCTCTCATTGAAGGATCTTTGTAGTAATGGAGACATACTTATTCGAGCAGATATACGGTTCAAGGGTTATGAATGGGCGTCGACTATATGCCTGCATTGAATGAGAAAAAGATATACAACTTGCTTGTCCCGACCAGGTCTAGTGAGAAAGGTGAAATTGAGTCTAGAAAATTACAACGGAGTTCAAACACGTTCTTTCGTTGGACAACTAAAGAACGAAACTGTATCTGACTGTTCGGAAACCTTGTTGTTATCTAGTTTATATTGTTAACGTTAAAACGTTAACAAAGTTTGCAGGAGAAAAGTGTATACCTCCATGGTGTTTTAGATTGAACCTTGTGCTACATATTTGAAGGAAATGTTACCTTCTCGAGCAAAGGAGCTGTGAAGCTGTGTTTCCTACAATTGTTTTTGTAAACATTTTGAAAACATAGAGACTACTGCCTCTATTACATCTGTTATCAATTTGTCACGGATATATTGTGAACAACTGTAGCTTCCGAAGGTTGCTATTGTAACGTCTGTTTTCACTCCAGCTCGAGATACATTGTGAACAACCGTAGTTTCGTGAACAATTTTCTAAAGATAGAGCATACTGCTTCTATTACATCTGTCACGGATATATCGTGAACAATTGTAGTTGCTTCTGTAACATTACCTACTCCTCCGGCTGGGAATACATTAGACCTTATCCAAAAGTTAAAAGATCAGTGTGCAAAAATGGCGTCTAAATTCAACTCCAACCCCAACATGAGCACTCGGCCCTCCACTTCTATTCCTCTCTCTGTTCGCCCCCGCAGTGCTTACCACGATAGCTGTATCCCCAAGGATAAGCAGTTGACGGTGCCGCCGACGACCCGCAACTACAGCGAGGGTGACTACAGGGGGTGTGACAGGGTGACCACCGACACCATCTGGAAGCAGAATGTCGACTCGGAGACGAGGTGCCGCAAGAACTGGTATGTAACCTTTATTTATACATATCACACCTCATATCCTTACCATTATGCTTACACAGCAAGAGTCCCATTAAGAAACGATGTACTTTTCTCAAACACCATCCTCGGTCAATCTGCGCTGAATGTTCATACAGTTTACTATCAGTTTAGTATCATATCCTTCAGTCCGAGGATTTTAACCGCTAACCAACGTACACCATTTTGTAACACAATCGGTTCTAATGCATTTAAGAACAAACAATAACTGGTGGTAGCAATAACTTTTATCCTTCCTACATCAACTAGTCTCACCATTTAAAATCCATATATGTATGTCTTTTTGGATAATCATTCTTACAGAATTAGAGACCATAACCACGCCATAATGATGTATGTACAAACAAATTGACAATATTTTGAGTGTAGGACGCTTGTTGTTATAACTTGTTGATGTCGCGCTTGCTTTAACTCCAAGGTCCATCAGCCGACTTTAAAATCAATTTAAGCATTCATGAACAACCAGATTACCATTTAGAACCACCTTTACTCTTCTAGAAAACATAGAAGTACTGATCCCCTAATCGAAAACAAATTCTCACTAATTATTGTTGGCCTGAAACAAGCTATTTAGATTAGAAAGACAAGGTTTTCTTTGAATAGGTTATTTACTTATTGTTTAGTAAGTCATGTTGTTAACTACTCATTTCTGGACATGTTCCTCATCTGATTCCGAGGAGAGTGATGTTTAACGACATTGTGCAGTGATGCCTGCTCTACATATTCATGGATGTATGAACCTAATGAAGTAATATCTTCATGATTTCAGGGAAGACAACTGGGGCTTCCTGACTGAGTTTGATGCCAAGGTATGTCCTGAACCTCATATCCATAACGTGACCTAAATGTGTTTCATATCAATAAAATTGTCATCTTAACTGGTTTGATACGAATTTGACAAGTAAAGTATGAAAAGTGCCGAGATAAAAATATAACATTTTTTTAGTTGCATATTGTTTCGGATATCTCCAGTTAATCATGTGAAGTTTATCATCAGCTGTTCAAACACAAATAGCCTTGTGGTTATTCATCAGAACATACTTTATTTAGGCTTTTTCCAGTTCATTTACATTATTACGTTATTCTTTTACATGGACCTACAGAAAACCTTTTGTGTTATAGTCGTTATCTAAATATAGCTTACTGGCAAGAAATCTGACTTAGAGAGTTTTGTTGAAATGGGGTTGTTTTTATAAAACGTTATTAAGTTACTGTTTATCAAAATATTACCCGAATCCTATTTTTCTCACACAATGCGCTACTTATCTATTTATTAAAGGGCCAACCGAAGCAGAAAGAAGAAATCCCGGAGAACCTGACTATTTTCTCAGAAAGTGTTCCAAATACAAATTCCGGTAACTATGGCAACCGTGTAGGAACCGACGTTGGAACAACCATGCAGAAGTTGGAATACAAATTCTACAGTGATAATAGAAGGAAACGAAAAGATGAGCTTATATGCTATTGAATTCGATATGACATTCGGAATTGTTCGGGCGTCTGCGGATTACCGGATTTACACGAGACGAACGGCAAAGCGAGAACTGTGATGAAACGAGGCAATGTGTCTTTTGGAGTATTTATCTGTACATATATTTATGCACATTTTTATAATGTTCCGTCCAATATTTCATGTGTAATGAAAGCACATTTGTTTAGATTTAGTCTATAAACGTGTGTAAGTCCACCGAGGAACGTTGAATCTTTCAATCCGTCGCAATCTTAGCTACATCTTCTATAATAACGACTATCTTTACATATATGACTATATATAAAGAAACAACAACATTGTTTTTTGAAAGATATTGAAAATCGCTTGAGTATTTAAGTGGAGCTTATGACTCAAAGTCCCCTAAGTGCTAAGGTCATCATACTTAAAATATTGAGTTAAGATCACCTTAGCTGATACTGCAATCGGGCCTGAATCGTCCTTTGAATAAAGAGCAACACGTGGATTTTCAGTTGCGTATCGCTGTTGATAAATTTTTTTTATCTTAGTAAGAAAAGTTTATTTCAATTTTCTGTGTATATGTACAAGGCGTGAAATATCGATAGGCATGAACTAAGCGTATTTCAAACGTATAACCCTGTGAACTAAACAGCAGCATGTCTTATTCCGAGATTTGTAAAATTAGTTAAAATATATCCATTTTCGCTGACTGTAAATGCTACCAAGTCTTTGAAGTAAAATAGATGGAAAAGTGCATAATTTGTATATCCCTTGTACATAAGTTATATATTTTTACAAAATGAATAATACCAGTGTTTATATTTGATGTAAGTATATGTGTATTCGACCAATACTCTCATTTGGGAGGGAACTGTCTCCATGGTAACGTGTACATATCTTCATCATTTTCTTGTCTTGGTTTTCGTACTTTTCATTTCTTCGTTGAAATTTTATTATTTATTTGTAATTCATAGTTTATTATGTTCGTTGAAGAACAGTTTCTTGTTTATATTTGTTTACATGTATACAGATTGGTTTAAATATTTTCGCTTACTTATGTATATTAATGTCACTATAATCCTGAGAAATCACAACTACAAAAAGTAAACTTTTAATGAAAACTTTGCTCGTTGTTGACTCCTTATATTGAAGATAGTGAAACCTGGCACTTCGGTAAGACTTTCTTGGTGAATATAAGAAATATTACCAAAAGTTCACAAAGTAGCACTTGTTTGGTACTAGGCTTACAATATTTGAAAATGCCGGGATTGAAAACCGTCAAAAACCTTTAAAACTACAAGCAGGACTTACATGAGAAATAGAAACTACATCGAAGAGAATCATACCAATACAACATTCCTCCATACCGGCGTGAGATGCCGTTGGCATCTACCTCCTGATTTCTGTCATAAAACACTTGCATCTTAAGGGACACGAGACTAACAGTAGCCTCACAAATGCATATGCAAAACGTTATCACTGGTGTTATTAAATAGAATATTACTCACTGTGAGTTGCCAATTTAACATCATTTTATTAAAATTATTGAAAATATGCTAAAATTCTATTTTCATTATTGAGAATCTGAGTCCAACGAAGTTTTTGAAAAAATCTAAAGCAAACAGAATGAGAGATATTGGTTAAAGTGTTTGAAAGGTCCGATTAATATTATACATGGAAGAGGGACTTGCAATTCCGGCTTAGGAACATGTATAATGCCATTGCAATAAAAGTATTTAGTTGACCTTTAATGGATTATGGATGATCAATATAGAAACAATATGATTTAGTTACAATGAATCTGAGTTTTAAAACAACTATAATTCTCTCTATTAACCATAGGGAAAAAAGGATATAAATCGAAATGTGACGCATCCAGTCATCATTAAAATGATATCTACAGCAAGTGTCGTCTGAAGTATTTTATTTTCAAATACAATGTATACATTTACTTCACGTGCGACCTTCGTTACCCTTTTACCTATACATATAAATATGACTTTTTCTTGCAAATTCAAAAACAGAAGATTGAAAAAAACACAACAGAAGAAAGTTTATGATTTAAACATACACTCCAAACTACTTATTCTTTGAATGCTCAATGGTACAAACCTGGTAATGGTTATATGAACAATAACTTATATCAATCTCAGAAAATTTCGAGATTAATTGTACTTGTTAATGTATAATAAATTTTAGAACTATCTTTGAACATTTGCTTCAAATGCTTTAAAATGGCAAATAATACAAACCAACCCTAACTTGGATTTATCCAGATAAACTCGAATTCCGGTCATCTCTAAACTCAAATCAGGAACATTATGAATAAACAAATGCATGTTATACCATGGTATTGTCAGAAAACCCTTATGTATGAAATCTACTGCATACAATCAGCACATAATGTAAGGAGGAACATTTATTACTATTTACCTCATTTTATAAATGTATTTACATTTCCTTAAGAAAGGAAATCCAACCCTAAAGTAGATCAACAATTCCTTTCACCAGGTCAGTATAAGGTACGCATGACTCCATGTACACGACGCACACACTGCTGAGGACCGAGTCCTCGGTTCATGGTGTGAAAACGCTAATGGTCCCAATCTTAATATCAATGAGGGGCGGGTTTTTAATGAGTCTGCTTATCCATCTCTTGGCCTGTTAGACCAAGGCATTGGTTACTGAATGGTTCTGTCATTTGGAAATTGTTTCACCTGCAATCTCATTAATATCAGACCTTGTGATCCTAAGAACATGGAAGATAGAATACATACCGTATTTATCAGCATTGCAGACTCCATTCTTTAAACCGACTATACTTATTATGCTTTACAATAAAATTCCGATGACTGTTTTTCAAATGATAAACTCGGTAGAAGGGATGTAAGGATAAACCACCCTCCCGATACGGTATTTCCATGATATGAAGGTTATGATTCTATACGATACGTATCGCGACACACATTTTTCATTCAAATTGCGGAAGAGACTCTGTTAAAAAATTAACTGTTAACTACTAGTTACTTAAAACAATAAGTCAAGGTGCATTCCTGAAGAACTCTTTTATCTTAAATAAAGAAATCAAATAAATCAACATTATTTGTTACATGAAATAAGATAAATCAAAGATGTTGTCAAATGCCTACATCAAGAAGATAAAAGCCTCAATTGAACAATACTGCGAAGAGTTTTCATATTGCAAAATAATTGCAGCGATACAGTAATTGTAATTAGAATCGATACACTCAGACATGTATCGTGTATCGTATCGACAGTAAAAATATATCGATACATCGATACATTTATGTATCGTGACACCCTTAAAAGTTGGTAGTGAGTTTATTTGGATTTCCCATCTTTGTATATGTATACCAAGCCACCTTTGAGAAACAGTCAAATACTGATTGGATTCCTACCAATTGAATATCATAAGTTCATATCACGATTTAATGGTTGGCGCAATTTATGTTCAGTTCTATACTCCACACACTTTGCCACGTGTATGTTCATGATTTACTCCACCTATTGGAGCAAACACGGTATTGGTGTTGGCGTGAGTTATTCTTTGAACAATGAAAAGGCAAGTCACTTGCAGAGATTGACTGACGTATTTCTGTCTGAAACATGATATACAAAGGACGCTGCTTTCTATTCATGCTGTAACTACCGATATACAACAGTAGCTACTCACAGCTGTGCATAGTTAACAACAGGTAGCTGGTGTTGACGCGCTACTCGGTGCATGACCAAGCCGACGGATTTCTGAAATTGTTGAATTATAAAGGTGCCGCTTTAGAAGTTTTTTGCTTACAGTGAATGGTACCAGAATGTTCAAGTTCGAGAAAAAGAAGTAAGTTTTCACTATCAAGATTATCACATATAACATAAACATCTCTTTGTATGTCTATTTATGGGAACTTTTCCGGATAGGTTGCAATATGGTTAAATATCACGTTTATTCGATTCGATTATTCTGGCATTCAAATGGTATTGTAGCACTTTGACTATTGAAAATGAAAACACATTTAGTTTCCTGATGAGATTGTCATGGTTATGAGTTGGATAGTAGTTTTATATGATTATGTTATGATTTTTTATAATCTAATACGACGGCTTTTACATATATTTAAACTCATAAAAGTGTTTGAAAGTATACATGTACACGACATCAACAAGAGAGGACTCTGGCGACTTATGAGTAAACTGGTAAATACATCACATAAAGTAGATTACACTAGACTTATTGTACCCCGTGTGCTGTGACAGAGAGGATGGGGGTGCCGCCCCCAGTAAGACGGCCCCCGCCAAGAAGAAGGGGTGGGAGTACGATGGGGTGAAGCAAGATGCCTTACACAGGGAGAACATCGAGACGACCACCCGGGCCAGGAAGGACTGGTACGTTCAATGACGTTAATTAAAGGGGAAGTAGCACGTTTTGTGAAATATTTACTTCTTTAATTGTCCCAAATAAACATTAGTTTATGCCAAATGTTTTTTCTTCAGAGAGTCAAAACATCTCAACACGCAATCCAGTCACCCTTATTCGTAGTCCAGTATCAAACTAAAACCACTGTGGTGGCCATTTTTGTGTAAATTTGTTTTAATCTTTTGACTGAACCGATCATGGCACGTTCGTTTTAGAACTGCTTCTCGTTTAAAAAACATTGTCTTGCAATTTGAAACATTCATTTTCGAATTCGTGAGATCTCTTTATTTATCGAAAAAAACGTGTTACTGTCCCTTCATACCAGTGTTTGGTAGGTCAAATCACTTGATTATATCGTTTAAAATTTTGACAATTTATAGGGCTGTTGTTCTATATATTTCAAATGAGATTATACAAGATACTGAATTTAACATTTAAGATACTCTTAACCTGAACAAAAAAGTTAGGGATCATTGCTAATTTTGAAATTATGAATAATTACTTTATTGATTACCTGATGAAACACCATTAATAAATATTACAATAAGTCAATAACTGTAACTTGTTTTGGCCAGTAAACGTGACACAGTTACCTGGAACACGAACTTGAATAATACTTAATGCTTCTTGTACCTGCTATTTGTAAAACTCACTTTGTCATAAATGCCATTTTCCAACTGAATATATAGAGCATACTTACTGTGTTTTGTCAGGTTTATTTTATCACTTGCCATGGGTAAAATGGATATTTTACGAGTTTGACGTTATTTTCAATGATATATCCTAGTATTTTATTGGTTTCCGTGTGACTGAATATTGACATGTTTATCGATATCTTATCCTTTACTGGTTATCAATGAGTATAAAGATAGTCGAATTAGATACAAGATCGCCTCGAAGTACTCAAGAGGGATATCCCCTCATTTCTACTCTTCTCGGGTTGTCAACGAGTTCTTGAATGCTATCAAAATTAACCGTCTGAACTTTGGTTCATTTTACCACTGAGAGATCGGTTGGGTTGTTATAAGACCGTTAATCAGTTTTTCACACATTAACCTGCAAAGTGCACCAATGTAAGGTGCATGCGGATAATTTTAACAAATAGAACACAAATACTTATCGTGTAACCAAAACAGGATTGTTTTGAGGAACTATAAGCAAAATAATGACCTAATTTCCTTGCTTTATGACAATAAACTCTGCTCGGACAAGGTCTTGCGAGCTTTCATGCTATAACAACACGGGACCAGGTCATTATATACTAAGTAGTTTATGGCGTCTGGGAGTTTCGACAGGTGGAGGTTTGTTCACTTCAAATAAACGGAAATTTACAACGAGATATTTGACAAAATATTTATCTCTATCTAAGCTTGTTCACTAACAACTGATCCGCTAATGTTTTTCATTAAAGAGCCACTCCGTGATTTTCAGAACATATTATTTACCTTTGAAACGAACCTAAATGCCATAAGTGGTGATATAGAATCAAAACATCTGAACTTTTCATGTCCAAAAGACATATATATATATGACAAATACTGGTTTTCCATGAAAATCTTAAAACAGCCTTTTAAATGCACAAAGGTGTATATATCACGTCCAATATACATGGATACTAGTTATATAACCTAACAAACACTATCAACTCCTAACTTCCCTCCTGGCTGTTTTAGATAAGTCTCCAAAATTACGCTTGCCTATTTGACGCGCGCCACTGTCCGGTTTTCGATCATACTTGCGACGTTCTACATTCATATTGTCACTGTAAAAAACCAATAGGCTTTAAAATGGGTCTTTTTGGTAACAGTCGATACTTCGCGATCAAATGACACCATTGATTAAGTTAGGCATATATGACTCCAACAACTCACGGAGTGGCTCTTTAACTTCATTAACAACCATATGATGTTTTCATTTCAGGGAAAAGAACTGGTCTTTCCTATGTGATTACGATAGCAAGGTAAAAATAAACTTCGTGTACATTCAACTAATATAGGTTACAAAACAAAATAGGGATTATTCACTTAAGGTTTTATGGTACATTTTGCTCTGCGCTGACCTCACCTCTAAATGGAAATGCTGATTTGTATATAAAAAAGCTCTTTAGAAAGGTGTAGGATTTCACTCATTAAGGTCGTGGTTTTGAAATAAAGATAAATCACTTTTTATACATAAAAAATTGCAAACGTGTTTTCCTATGACGATTCATCACGCTACATGACGTTAGTTTTGTTCCTATAAAATATCGCTGAGTGGCCTGTAATGTAATATATCTTGGCCAGTTTTTTACGGAAGTTAACCCTAATCGGCCCAGTATGTTATAGCATAGAACGGGTTTCTTAAATCATAGTTGAGTCATAAAGGTTCTGCAAGAATTTGATCAATATTGACCGATTCAGGATAAACATCAATCTTTTTACTATATATCCAATGCCTTAAAAAGTCTTTCCAGTAAGAGTTTCAATATCGAATAGTTTATCTATGTTTTCTAAATATTTAAAATTTAAAAAAGAGCGGATAGAGTAGAAAAGCAGATTGAGTTGAGTTGAGTTGAGTTGAACTCAACTCATCACATATGGTATTTTGCCTTGTATCAAAGCCAAAAAAAAAAGATTTCATGTTAAATACTGAGTGTTACTCAAGTCGACGTATTAATAATTCTTGATAAAATTCCACACTGCTGTTACAGGGGCAACTAAAGGAGAAAGAAGAGATCCCAGAGAACCTGAGTGTTTTCGCGGACAATATCCCCAACACAACTGGACATCAGTACGGACATCGACTGGGGACGGAAACCGGACAGACGCTCCAGAAATACGAGTTTAACTTCTATAACAACAATCGGAGATTCAGGTCACCTGACCTCATACTCTGTGATTGAACTTTGATCCTGCAAAGCGCAAAGAGTATTCTGCAAATGACAAAGGAGGGCCGTGTAAATATTTAGTTAGAAATGATTACAAGGAAAAGTTTTATCCATGTTAGAGTAAAATATATGTGGTCGAGAATAAACAAGGAATACGGCTTAATAGCCCATTGAATTTCTTTCTAGCAAAAGATCACCAAAAGAAATGATGGTAAAATGAAGCACTCGTTTTGTAACAAATTTTAAATCTCTCATTCAATCAAATACGAAATAGTACCATATTCATTTGCCTAATATATGAAGACAAGTTAAATCAATTAGGAGAATGTCAGTTAAGTACTGAGTTGTTCCTGACATTGCTTCTGGGAAAGATTAAGCTTGTCTTTGTTATCCTGGAATCGTTGAAAATATTGTCCATAGGCAAACATTTAAAGTGGTTTCAATTGAACCAAACTATCAATGACATGTCAGAAACGTAAAGGTATTTTATCACAGCTGTAAACAGAGAATATGAATGAACTGAAAAAAGAAGAATCTGAATTAATGAAGGTTTAAGGTAAATATTGGAATGCTAATGGGGAATCTGAAATCATTTGAAGCTTCTCATTGTTTGGTAAAGTGATCAATACATTTGCTGACAGAAGTCAGTTATTCTCTAGTGGGGGTTGGTGAACCCCCTGAAACCAAAGTGGCAAAAGAAGTAAATAAAACAAACTCATAAAAGTATGAACAATTGAGTTTATTGTGGCAAGCTGTTGAATCTCTGAAAGACAAGAATATCTATCTGTGCACCCCTACAACATGCAAGCAGTGCCTGATTCTCTAATGATACAATACACTTATGCACCAGTGTTATTTTCCACTGCAAAATACAAGCCTTTGCAAGTCTAGAAAGCTCCTTAGTTCATGCGTTGCTTCATGTCATAGTTTTGTAATAGCCCAACACAATTTCAATATTGCAGAATCATATAGTCGATTAACAATGATTCTTGACTAACAGTGATGTTGTATATTCATTGGTTATATAATAATTAGATGAGGGAGACTCAATATCTACTCTACTGCTAATCACCAGGAAAGCTAGTTGAATCCAGCAAGGCAGAACAGAGGAGGTTTCTAGACTTTCTAAAGTCTCCTGTTGTGGAGGATCAAACTGGCAGTACTTATCACAACATAGCATGTCACATGAAACTTTGCACATCTCCAGAGACCCTGTGTTCCCAAACATGTCAAACACTTTTAGTCAAATCGTCAAAATCAATTAATATATTATACTTTAAACTAATACTTACAATATAGTTGATGTTAGTTGGGTTTTTTTTACGAAATGCAGTGTATATATTATACACTTTGTAGATTATAATTTAAGAACTTAATCATTTCTCAAAGTATTAATGGATTTAAAGAATGATATATTTTATTTCAAGTTTTCAATTAATCAGAACAAAGTGTTAACCAAAGCTTACTTAGTCAGGCAATGCTAACGAGACCACAAAATGTCTTATGGTGTAAATGAATGGTAACAAAGATTGTCCTTTCTTATCCAATAACAAGGCAAATGGAAAATAAAATAGATCTTACAGCTTGGTCTTGCTTTACAAATACCAATATCAACATTAATGAAATCTGTAATTTGTAAAGTACAAGGTTAGTTTTCAGAATTGCCTCCAAGATGCGCTATTAGGGAATCGCCTGCACTGAGAAAGGGGGTCGACTTATACACAGGGTCAACTTATACACAGTAATATACGGTACCCGAAACAAATCTCAACAATTTCATTTTTGTTCCATCCAACAGTAGTTTTAACAATATAATATATAGAAGTTTCTTTGACTTTGTTCAATTAAAAGATTTATCACGTATTAACAATCAGTTAATATGTAAAACTATGAAATCATACTTTTAAATAATTGATCTTAGTTTATTCAAGCGCAATCCTCTAATTATCATTCAAGTAACCAGTCTCTCAAAGTCTGAATGGTTTCAATTAATTGATATATTACATTTCAAATATACAATAAGTAATACAAATTTGTTCACAAAGAGGGGTTAGTAAGGTAATGATAACAAAACTGTCTTATGGTGTAACTGAATGGTAACAAAGATTGTGCTTTCTTAACCAATAACAGAGCAATGGAAAATGAAACATATCTTATAGTTTGGTCTTGTTTTTCAAATATCATTGTTGAGCATCAATCAACTACGTCTTTTCATGTACTTGATCATCATAAACAAAATAAGGTAAGTTTTCAGAAATACCCAAAACAAATTACAAATAATCTAAAATTTTCATATTTTCTTCAATCTAATAGTGGTTTTAATGACAAAATAGATACAAGTTACTTATGCTTTTGTTTAGCTAAAAACATAATCAAATGTGTCACATCACTTCTATTAAATTACACCTAACCGACAGGTAACTCAACAGCCTCTATAACACATACACATATATCATCTCCTACAAACAACTCATACCAACTTTACCCACAAAGCATAACTTGCACCAGTTAAATCACTGGTTCATATAAGCTCTGCTGCATTTCACCAACTTTTCTGTGCCAGCTCTTCGGTTCTCGGCTGAACTTGATAGTCCAACCAGACATCAAGAATATTTCACTTATATCACTGCTGCTAGTATTATTGCATGGAGAAAGCCAGCAACACCATTGTGGCTATGCATTGTGATGAAACCTGTGAGCATCGGCTGGAATTAGTTAATCATGGTGCTGAACTTGATAGTCCGACCAGAAATCAAGTGGAGATGACTATCAACTACCAATGAGGATGGTTCACATTAATCATAAATTCTGGTGAAATGCTGTAAGACATTGTTGGAGACAGACATGAGTCATGTCTTGTGGAGGAAGTTAGGGAAGGTCAGATTAATTGATTTCTTCACTCGCAGACTTCTCGTGAGATTATGGCATATTTAATATAATTTAATAAACAAAAATATCTATACACCATTTATCAACATAAGAATTCGATTGGCATCATGTTATGTTTACAATTGGGTTAGGCAAGGACACCAAAACCTCAACATAATGACATGAACTATCTACCAAATAACAAAGGACAGATTTGCTTTCTGGATGTTTCTGAGGGGCATTTAGAAATGATGTATATAAGAAAGACAAGATTTTCTGGATAACAATTTCTATATTGTGACATTCATGATTTGTCAGAGTATATACTTACTCCTTCATCAGGTTGGATGGTGAAGAAGTAAGCAAATATTCCGGAACGTCATGAATTTCACAATAAAGAATTTGTTATACAGAAAATCTTGTCTTTCTTTTCTGAATGTTACTTCCTTTCAGAGAAAACATTTTCTACTACTGTGCAGGAAAAATGGAGAAGGTGTCTTCATTTCGAAAGCTTTCATAGTGTTACAAAAGTTGTAGTACTATATATAATCATTGGCTTCTAACTGCAGTAGAGCTCTGAAATCCTGACCAAAGAAGATGATCTAAATAGCTGTAAGATCAACTGTAAGGCCACCTTATAACATGTTCCTTCATTGACCTGTCTATGATGTTCAGTGGCACAGAATAACATGACAAAGTCTGTTTTGCATTTGGTTCACTTAAAATTAAAAAAGGGATTTTTTTATCATGTGATTGACACTAAGGGAACTTATTTGTTAGTAAGTTAATTTTTCTAATACAATGAAAATAAGGAATTTGATTGACAACATTTTTCAAAGGATGCTTTCTATCTCATCATGAAAAGATCATAGGATTCTCCTGACAAGTCTAAAGTAAAGAAAATGTTTTCAAATTGTCAAATGAGGAACAATATGATGTTAACTGCATTACAAAGAAAATGTAAATGAACACATTTCTCACATAATAAAATCTTGATAAACACAATATAAAAAGTATAAATAGATGAAAAATCATATATAATTTAAAATATAGAAAAAGAAATCAATATAATATATCAACAGTTGGAATAGATGTACATGAAAGACTGATATTGTTTTACAGATAAAAAATATATATGAAAAACATCTCTACAATTATGGATGGTTAGTACATTCTGACATCAATTATTAAATACATCATGCAAAGTTCATTTTATCCTCTTTATTTCCCTGTTCTGTAATTACAATATAAAACATAACTTTTCATTAAAAAATGTACATTTGATCCAAAACAATTCATCACTAAATTTATTCCATCCTTTTCAAACAAAATACCAGGAAGCAAAACTGGCAAATATAACAACAATATTTCTCAAATTTGTTGAAAAGACTAATATTTTTTGTTTAGCTTTGGCTAGCAAAATTCACCAAAAATTAATTTAAGACAAAGAATATGATGCCAATAAACATTACCTCCACAAAGCCGAATTTATTTGAATGATGTAAGCAGTGAAACAGACACAGATGAAGTGCATAGACAATTACCCGTAGATATCCAGCAAATAAATGCCCTACATGCTTTGAGCTTACTGAATACAGCACCAAAATAACCGCAGGATTAGAACAATGGCAACAAAGCCTTACGCTTACACCAAAAAAGCTAAAAGCAACAAGACAGGCAAAAACGGGAGGAACCGTAAACAAACTAGATATGTTTTGGCATAAAGGAAAAACTTAATCTGCACATAATCCAAATATTTAAGAGTTTTGATTTTTAAATAAGATTTTGAGGTTAAAAACTATATTTTGTGTAGTTTCACTGTTAACCCATACAAATACAGTTTTCTAATGGATAACACTTTTCCACCTTGAAATCAAAATGAATTTCAATAGAAAATTTAAATAAATAATGAGAAGTATGAATATAAAATAGGTAACTGATATCAAATGAATAAAATAAATGCAACATGATTATGTATCAGATAATTTCAAATACATAGTGAAACTGTCATATATATTTATTTCGCTATTGCTTATATCATCAATACAATGATTGAAAAACACAAACAATTACATATGAACAAAAAATATATTCAAAAACTACATCATTTACATCAGTTTATATAACAAAGTAATCAATACAACTCTATATGTAACACTGAAACACTTGAAAACATTTTGCGAACATGTGTACGCCACTAATAACAAATATTCGCAACAAGATAGTATGAAAGAACAGATTTGGTCAAAATAATGTGTAATTGCATTATTCAAGATGACTGTGTTACATTAATAATGTAGTCATGAAAACAAATTGCATATGAGGAAACTGTGACTTTAAAACATGGCCCCTTTCTGTTTTATTATCAAAATTTCAAAAATGTTTGGATAAAGACTTGGAAAGAGAAAATCTTTTGACTGATGAGAACATTACAACTATGTCACTGAAAGTGACTATTAGTGCAATTAAATATTTTTCCATCAAAACTAGTGAATCAAATCGTGCCAATACAGAGAGAGAAACACTCTCAAAAATTGTGACGTGCACTATCTGTTGTGTCAGTATTTGGTGAATTATTTTTTAATTTTGATCTTTGTTCAACCTCTGATGACTATGCCCTCAATCGTCCTTGAGTCCATGTTTAAAGATGGCATCCACATACTGTACGAACCAGCGGTACATGTACGTCTTATGACGAGGTAGCCAGCCCTCCAAGAATCCAATATGGCCGCCATACGATGGCACAACGATTGCTATGTTGTCATTCTCTCTAGCATCCTTCAGGGGAATAGCTGAAGTGGAAAATATTCATTTCAGTGAATAATTTTGCTTTCGATCATTTGAAACTAATTGGAAAAAACGATAAATGCGGGGAATCAGGGTGATAGCATATGATGACATTTAATCGAAGTGCTAAAAGTTAGATAAATAAGTTTTACATGAATTGCAGAGTGCGGACTGCCTCTTAACTCTTTCCATATTCACAGAATATTATCTCTATCCTAGAATAGATATGATCTATTTTTAACTAAGAAACAAGACAGGATGATGTCCCTTTGTCAACAGGTTTTGATTCCTGTAAATGTGCCTCTCAGAATTTTATGGACTAACTACTTGAGTCCTAAAGCAAAGGATCAAATTCCAAATTACACTCATAATACTGGTCCTTTTAATCTAATCACCAATATTCTAAGCATAAGTGGAATCATATGAAGAGTTTCTTACTGTGGAATGGAGCAAATGGATCATCAGCTGCAGACAGACAGAGGACTGGAACTTTAAGGGCGTGAACTTTGTCGTGGAGAGAAGCGTTCTTGTAGTAATCCTCTAGAGACTCAAACCCAAACACTTTGGATGTGAACCGGTCATCAAACTCACGGATCGTCTCACTCTGAAAAAATCATTTAAATACATAATGATTTTTATCTTTACCTAGCGTTTAACTAGGTTTAAAACATTTACCTGTTAAAGAATTTTTTTGGTCAATTCATAAAAAAAAATAAAGACAACACAAAATATTGCCAATCTGAAGTAAAATTTATCAAACTATCCTCTATCCTCATTCAATGCAATAGAAGACTGATAAGATGAGCAGAAGGAGTTATCTCCCTTGTTTCATACCTTACACACATGTTCCACGTCATAGTGTTCCTCAAACAGCTTCATATTGCTGCAACAAACAACAAAAACTTTAAGGTTCTTATTCAGACAGTAACTTTGTTTCCTATCAAGTAGATAAATAAAGTCTTTACATAATTTTAAGGAGAGCTTGTCTTCGAAACGCTTTTTTGATTAGAAGATAAATAGTTGCGTTCGTAAAATTTCAGGGATTCATTGTTATTCAACACCCGCAAATTTAGTTAAAAATCAACAGCAATTCAAATCATCCAATCAGAATCACGAATACAACGAAGTCATGTTACAATTTGGATTAAATAGAGCTTGGAGAAGGTATCATGATATCAAGCTGCATAGATTATCTGGTCATTTGACAACAGGGCTACACTTCCAGTAGGTCTTTACATGGGACAACATTTTAGTCAACATCATACAATAATCTGTAAACTTTCAGAGCCATTTTAAACCTCTTGTCAGCTGACTGCAAGGTTTGTCTGATGTTTACTACATTCACTGACCATCATTACAGGGAAAGTCAAAATTAAGAAGGGCTGGTGACTGACCCAAGATTTAGTGTAGAAACTGCTTAGACAGATGGAATTACAAATACTGGTAATACTACTGTGAAGCTTGGTTAATTTAGCTGCTCAGTATTTCCTCTTCGATGACTCAAAATTAATTTGAGAAACTAGTATGATTGGAATTTATTCTAAAGTTGGTGATAACCCTTAGAAGCTCAGTTCATTTAGCTGCTCAGCACTCACTTCTTGACGGCGGATGTGAGGAGACGAGCAAGCCTCTTGTTGAAGAGAAAACAGTTGAGGGGTGTTTCCAGGGACAAAGTCGACTCAAACACGTTCCAGGCTACAGACACGCACATACCCGCCTTGAGCAAAGAGTTCTCTCCCATCTTCGCCAGGTAGTTAAACAGGATCATCCTGCATGACAAATGTAAAAGATTGTGTATTACGGATATATTTTCAAAGGTTACCACGGAGACAAATTTTGTCAAAAATATCTGAACAGCTTTGGATCATAAAACCTGAATAATTCATATATATGTAAAAAGATTAATGCAAATTTCATTGAATGCTCTTGGAGTAAAAAATCATAGATGCAGAAATTACGAGTGGACTAGAGCACATTTATATACTCTGCCACCCTTCTTGTAGCAGTGGATAAGATCAGATGGAAATTAGATGTAAAGATGCATACAACATTAAAGTAAGTTTAAAGAAAGATTAAACAACCCTCATTTTTAATAGACAAATAATGAGATCATGACACAAACATAAAATACTAAATAATTTGTTCATTTTAAAAAGCCTATTACAGTGAAGAACCCTCACCCTCCAAGAGAGATACCGACGCCCATGAGGGGCGCCTCTGGGTACCGATTCTTCACATGGGATACCACTAGCTCAAGATCCTCAGTGTTTGCTGCACAGTATGTCCGAGGAGTCTGAAAATAAAAGAGCCATATAATCTTATAGAAAGCTGTAATTTTTTCCTCGCACAAGAAAGCAGCAGGCAGGCAATGGATACAAGAAGACATTGTTATGAGTGGATGAGCAAGGGCGTTAATCGTAAGTGTTGGCAGTCTAACAAGTGTGAGGAGTTTGAAATATGAGGAAAAGCATGTTTACAGGCTTTACAAACCTTTGTTTATAAATCTTTTCTATCTTACTCACTTTGGTAATAGGCAGACATTGAAATACCAAACCATATTTTAGTACAGTTGTCCTTGAAAATCAAAAAGATGGATGGAATGAGTGAATTAGTTATTATCACATGCTGCTTGGGAAATATTTTAGCCATTGGCAGCGGAGATAAGGATGAACGCATTAATTAGTTTGTAATAACAGAACAACAATCTTTGATATCTCATCTAGCTTCTCAATTCTAAAAGATGGAATATTATCAATAAACAGATCAATCATTAAGCTTAAATATTTACCAGCAGCTGAGCACCACCATTTCCCCGGTTGTTGAAGACTACACACCTGAAAGAAGGAGGAATGAAGAACACTGTTAGACATACATGCCATTTAGATAGTGAATAAATGGAACATTGTTCTACTTGGAATGACACCATTTGTAACTGTATAAAAGTGCGAGAACAACAATATCTAAATGTTTATAACACAGCTAACTTGTGAAAGGTAGTAAGGATATTGACAATGCATACTGGCAACCTAATACCATTTCAAAGAGAATTCAATATTTCATTTTAAATAAATACACTCTGATGCAAATTGCCAGTAGTTGAAGGGTGTGTGTGGAGAGAAAGTTTGAGCGAAATTATGCTTCTTAAACATGTTAAAGAACATAAGTAAGTAGTACTTACCTGTACCCCAAGTCATGGGCGTCGTGTACCATGTGTAAGATGTATGGTTCTTCACTGCTACCTGTATCAAGGTATGTTAAATGATTAACTCTTGGGTACTATTGTTTCAAGTACAAGATTTCACGGATATTCAACTTCTTTATTAACAGATTTGAAAAACAGAAGTTGAATATCCACAAAGTCTTGCACTTCATTACTACTACAACTTCTATAATGCCACTAAAAGAGTGCACACACCGTCTACATGGAAACGTGGCTCTCTAGGCAAATCTGTTAACAAAGAACTTGAATATCCATAAAATCTAGTTCATTACCACTATAACTTTTAGAATGTCCTGAAAGGAGTTCATATGCCGTCTACAGAGAGACGTGGCTGTCTAGGGAAATCTGTTAATAAAGAAGTTGAATATCGATAAAATATTGTACTTCTTTGCCACTACAACCTCTAGAATGCCACCTGAAGAGTATTATTGCTTGGTCATGGGATGGTGATGAATCAAATGGATTGGCTTTTCTAAAGAATGAATTTTTGGAAAATCTTTTAACACTTGACTTCCTGCACTTTTGTACAAGAATAAAATGTGAAAGTTAATCAATTTAAAGCATTTTTCCTGTCACTGAGAACCAAGAAACTGGCTTCATCTGGCTATTTACTTTATCGTCAATCATATATGCAGGTAAATATTAGTTAAATATTCATCAACAAAGTAATCAAAACTTGTTATCAATATCATACCAAGTATTGATAGGATATAAACATTAGACCAGCTGATATAAATAACTTGTTTCTCATATGAATATAGTCTAGTAAACATCAATTTTCTATTCTTGGGATAATTAGATTAATCTAGTTCAAAGTTTGCATCTGTTCACTACTACAAACTGATTTTTAAATTTGAATATTCATCTACTGTTCAAATTACAGTTTTCCAATCAACTGCTCCTTAAAACTGAGTATATATCCACTATTTAGTTAGTTTTAAGTACAAAGATCCTTGATTTCTCAAGGTGTTTTTTTTTTCTTCTTTTTTTTTTACATTAGAAGTTAAGAGATTGATATGAATTTCTATTTTACATGCTAATTAGTAAGAAGGCCATTTGGTAATGAGAAACAAGAAATTTTTTCATGTGGCCTAAGGATAAAGATACCTGTAAGCCCAGGTAGGATGATGACTGTTGGACGTAGGTTGTCAGCGTATCGGTTATCTCCCTTGTTTTCTTCCCAGTCAAGTTTTATCTGACCTCCATCTGGCGTGTCGATGATTTCGCTGTAAACAATCACATATCACGTCAACAATCACTTATCATAACAATATTGCGTGAATGAAATAAAACCAGATCAATGTACCATAATTTCTCAACTTTAACTCCATTTTGAAAGGGTTTCTGTGTTTCGCTTTGTAAATTGACAAAATTTACACCAAGTTTATTTTGATTTTCTGATCTTAAGTAGCATAATATAATTCTGATTGAAACATATTCTCAAAAACATTTACTTGAAGTAATTAACACTACAGGTGTTGCAATATCTCAAAATAACTTATATAAATATTTTTACAAGTCAGAAGTTACGGATTATTGCCTATGTTAATGAGAAGTGAATCCTTTCAATAGGATAAAAAAATAAAATATATATTTCTATATAAACCGGTTATCAAGTGAGACATCTACCATAAGATATAGCTCAACACAAACTCACACTTAAGGACACCTTTCCTTTAGTTTGAGCAACATCTGCTACAAGTTATCATTGATGTAATGTTATTGAGAATAACCACCTGTTCATGGAAATCATTAGTATAGTGAGAATCTAATATAAATATTTGCAAGTTTGTTGAAAACCAAGAATGATTCTTGGCTGATTCTTGGTTTGAAAGGCTTTATAAAAGTATTCATGTAAATGGTATGTGCTCTTCCAGCCTCTGCAAATTCATAAGGCTGTTGTTCGTTTTCATTGAAAACAAAGTTTTCATATGTTTTGCATTTGGAGATTAATATATGTTTAAAATTCATTTTATCAAATATTGTATTTTGACATGTATCAAAGCCAAATAACTAAGTATGTCACTATGAATTCGGGATTTGTGAAGCGACAATCCAATCTTATTTCATTACATGCTCTAGGACATGTTTTACTGTAATCTTTGATAAAAACTTGCCTGGAACAACTATTTTTCAGAAATATTGCTAATAACCAGAAGGTTCAACGTAAACATATCTAGTCATATCTCAGTGTGAACAATTACATATCTTAACTAACACATACCTGTCATCACTCATCAGCCAGGCTAAAGCCTTTATCACTAGCTTCATTACAACACTTAACTGAAGAAGGAATTCACAAGTGCACTTATATGATGTGCTTGAATACTTAGTAGGGTACTCTTTATCAGGAGGGGGTGCTTGCTAGATTGACATGGGATTTACAATTTGAATTATGCTATTTAAATTTTTTTCCTGAATGTCCACTTTATAACATCTTGAGATTTTATTGAATGAATGAGTATTTTTACTCCTTACAATTTGATAGTATTAGCTTAACTAACCATTAACATCCAGGAATAGCATTTTTCAAATTATCTTGTTTTTATTTTTCTTATGTAAAATAAACATACAAAAAGTTTCATCATGCTGATGCCTCTAAATGTCCAGGATCATCTGTATTCTGTATTCATCAGTCTGTATTTATCTGTATTCTAATAAATCATGATATTTCATGGCTCTCTTGCAATTCATTGTCTCAATAAGTTATAGTATAATGGAAGTGGCCCCTTACATAAATAAACTCTCTATTAAGAAGACATTGCACAGCAATGTACACTTATCTGCAGAGATGTGATCACAACACACTTGAAGTGCTCCTCTTTGGATGTTGACGTGTATTTTTATCCTTAAAGAGCCACTCCGTGAGATGTTGCAGTCATATATATGCCAAACTTAACCAATGGTGTCATTTGATCGCGATGTATCGACTGTTACCAAAAAGACACATTTTGAAACTTATTATTTTTTTACAGTGACAATATGAAGGTAGAACGTCGCAATTATGATCGAAAACCGGACAGTGGCACGCGTCAAACAGTCACACGTAATTTTGGAGACTTATCTACAACAGCCAGGGTGGCAGTAAGGAGTTGATAGTGTTTGTTAGGTTATATAACTAATATCAATGTATATTGGACGTGATATCTACATCTCTGTGCAACTACAAGGCTGGTTTTATATCTTCGTCATATGTATGTCTTTTGGACATGAACAGTTAAGATGTTTTGATTTTATATCACCATATATGACATTTAGGTTCGTATCATAGGTAAATAATATGTTATGAAAATCACGGAGTGGCTCTTTAACAGATGAGATTCGATTGCAGAACAAGAGATGTTGGATTCCACACTCACCTTACATACTGGAGAGGGACTGAGGTCTGGAGAAGGGCACGTACAATGGTTTGCAGCCTGGACTCTGCGCACCACCATGTTGGCCAGTACTTTTCTCCGATTACAGGGCAATGTCGCTGCAGAAACCTCAGCAATCGCTGGTCCTGACATGCGATGATCGGTTTCTGGAACACCAAGCAATCATTGTGAATGAAAGATGAATTGAACGACAGCGTGGTTCCTAGAGGGGAACGTGGGGAAATTTGCCAACCTTTTTCCCTTAAAATTTAGAGAAGAAGGATAGTTATGCCATTGAAGAAGGGTCCCATCTGATCAAAATTGGCCAAAATGACCCCCTTTGCTGATCATCTTGGAACAATACTGGAACAAAGGTCCAATAAATAGGTCATGACATTCAAGAACAATTTTGGTTGCACCTGATGATTTATAAATTTGATTTCAAAATTTTTTTTTAAAATTATTTTTAAAAATACATATATGATTATCAAGTCTTTGATAAAACATGTCAAAAATAAGCAGTGGAAATACAAAATTTGCAACATTTGCATACAATGAAACATTGTTTCAATGACAACGAAATTTCTTAAAAACTCATGTCTTTGAAATATCAAATGTCTCTGAAAATTTGAGCTATATTGTTGATACACAATACAGTATACATATAGACCATTTGACTAAGAAAATCCATTCATCGTCATTCAGGGCGTCCCACTGAAGAAAATATAGATTTCTACTTGCAACTTCACTCATTGAAGTTATCAGAGTTCAGCCAGAGAAGTCAAATATGGTCTACTTATTATCATTCAATTCATCATTAGTATCACTTGAAGAATTTATAAGGATAACCTTTTCAAGGAGGGGCTAATTAGAGACATTGTCGATTAGGGCTTGACATATACAATAAATAAAGCATATACTATTTACACTATTTCAGGCAGTGCTTGACAAACTAGGTGCAGGATAGCATGATCTGATGAAGACTTATGCCTTTGAAACATGTCATACACTATTCTAGTCTTTTTGCAAATATCCCCATGCTTTGATTGCGGTTTTATCCTCTTCCTTAAATTACATGTTCTTATCAGCAAGAGGATGTCTGTTAGATTTTGATAATGAAGTAATCACTAGCATTACATGACAAATAGCTCTGCAAGTTCCTGGTATCGACAATAGATTGACAGATATTGCGCTCATAAAGATGGCAGCCCTAATAATGTTTTATGTCCAGAGCAAAGCCACTGATAGGCTAGGTAATAAGACACAAGCAAGAGCTAGTTTTGGTGATTTCAACTACAGACCACATCCAGGTAACCAGGATCTTTATTTTCCTTTTCTAAAAACTACTTTAATAATTTGCTATATAAACATTTGAAACTTGAGATAATACAAACAAGTTGAAATTTTATAATATTGAATATTTATAATATAATATTGAAATATGTTAATCAACATCAAAATCAAAATCAAAATCAACATATTCAACTAAAAAAACTAAAATTATAATTTTTCATTAAGTTTACTTTTTTAACACATAGACAAAAATTAACTCATTTTTCTTGCAATTTGCTGTCAATTGAAATAAAATGACAATATGGCCATTAAACTTCTATATAAAAGCAATTAAGCCAATCTGCACCATCAGAATTACAAAGGCTTGGTTTGGCCTAGTGGTTGATTTATTAATCCCTGTTTCGTGAGTAAT
Organism: Phorcus lineatus; assembly: GCA_921293015.1. Lineage (NCBI taxonomy): Eukaryota > Metazoa > Mollusca > Gastropoda > Trochida > Trochidae > Phorcus > Phorcus lineatus. The sequence goes on from OV121081.1 coordinate 55,439,375, forward strand.
AAGCAGAATTGTATCATTTCTGTCATAAATGTTGTATTGATGCCATACAATTGATAGTCAATCATTCAAATGGCACTAATTTATTATTGACATATTTCAGAACCAGATGGTTGAGATGTCAAGTACTTAATTAACAAGAAAGAATGAGAGTTGATCAATGTCAAAATGACCAATTTTATCACTGTGTCATGACATGAACAATATAAAATGTCACATTTTGAGATAAATTCAAATCTAAAAGCAGAGACGACTGTTTGTCAGCAGATCCTTTCAAAGTATATTTTATGTATTTTGCAATAGCCATTTGATACTCTATTCACCACACTTGTGCCTTGCTTTAGTTTCTAAGATGCCTAGCGGTTAGAACAATCGAAAAAAAAGTACTTTATGAGACAATAAAGGTATAGTTTTTTCATGACGTAACAATTGAATGACGTTATATCCGCTCTTCCCCGCTGCCCCCTCGTGATCATGCGTCCATGGTAACCTTTCATCTCGATTCTTCGAACAACATAGCTTATGCCCCTATCGATGTCTAACAACATAATCGTATTAATGTTTCTATTGATAGAGACAAGTTTCGAATCATCTATTTCTATTTACCGTAAAGAAGAATTACAGAAAATGCTTGTCTACCGTCGAGTGACCGCGTTGTTTCACGTCAGGTCATGGCGCCCCGTGGGACTGTGACGTTGGTTCACGTCAACCGTCTCTACCAGGTTCAATGTGATAAGGTCTACCTAATAATTAAGTAATTCTAGGTGTACAGCCCCAACAGTCTGCTAATATAAGAGACTAAAGCATCACCTTCAACGTTTATGACAGCAGCAAAAAAATATATGTTCGTATTCAGTCCGCCATCACGCTTCCAAAACAATTAATACCCATAATTCTTTGTGGAATGTTACCACGTGATAAGCCTTATATGGGCAATGTGGTCAGCACTGCATAATCGCACGACACGAGTTTGTAAAAGTAAGGGTTTTTTAAAAACAAGAGGTGTTAATTTGTTTGTTTAAATTTGTAAAGAAAAAAATAAGAAGAAAATATAATTCAAAATTGAATAAATGAAAAAGTTTTAAGTGCAAAACAGCAGTAATCAAAGCTTTAACCAACTAAATGTCATTTTAAACTAGGGGTTGGGTTCCATACTTGGAATAGCGAACAGTTAGCCCTGTTCATGGATTATTAATGTGAGCAATGTAAACACTATATTTTATTTCGAGATAATTAAAATCAGAGTGTTCCCCGTACAGATTATTTTAGCATCTTAGAAAAGAAATAAAGTTCGCTCTACCCCAAACACATTGGGGTAGAGCGAACTTTATTTCTTAAATAAAAGTACCCAAATTCATGTTTATTCCAGTATTATGATATTGGGAAATCATTTAAATATCCTTTTTCCATTCTTTGACAGATCATACTTACTGAAACTCCATTTTAAAACCATCCAACACAATGACCGCACTTTGCATGTGCACTATCATCGATTCATGTTCTTAGGGCTCTGTCCTTCTGTGTGGGTATCACTACTTATCAATCACCCCTCCTAAGCCTGACACAGTCATAATAGAAAAATCTAAGAAAGAAATTCTCAGGAAAGACACCAGACAAAGCCAACCCATTTTGCCTTGTAGGTCTGATGAAGTAAAACTATTCATGAATTCTTATGTTTTGATTAAATGGAGTTGCATCGTCGTAACATGCAGTTGAATTAACAACACTCATTGACATGTATTCACTATGAAATCATTTTTGTCTTTTAAATCAACAATATTTTCTGTTTAGTCCATAATCATAAATACAAATGAAAAGATCCTCAGAAACAATTTCCCCAATTTCTCCTCAGAAGCATTTTGCATAAGTATTGAACTTCAACATGCAGGTTTTTTTACTCTAACAACATGATTATTATTTGTTACATGAGCTCTTGTTCGATGTGTTTCACTAGTGATCCAGTTTGTTAATCTATCCAAACAAAATTTATTGAGGCGTTCAAACCAGTTTGAAATAATAGTTTTGAATATTTTACTTTCAAACCTTCAGGAAATGTAGGGCAGAATGGAAAATTTGTCTTCAAGATTTAAGATTTTGATTAAAGAGCCACTCCGTGATTTTCATAACATAATATTTACCTTTGATACGAACCTAAATGTCATATGTGGTGATATCAAATCAAAACATCTTAACTTTTCATGTCCAAAAGACATCAGGGATTGGGAAAGGCAGGGGCCATGGGCCTTTTTGCACACTGGATGAAAAAATGGCCCATTAGAATTAGAAATTTAACTATTGCTACAATGGGGAATGGCCCATTCAAACTATCTGAAAAAGACTGAAAGCCCCAAAATGGCCCATTGTCAGAGGTGTCTTTCCTAATCCCTGAGATATATATATGACAAATACTGGTTTTCCATGAAAGTCTAAAAAACAGCCTTATAAATGCACAGAGGTGTAGATATCACGTCCAATATACATGGATAGTAGTTATATAACCTAACAAACGTCATCAACTCCTAACTGCCCTCCTGGCTGTTTTAGATGAGTCTCCAAAATTACGTTTGACTATTTAATGCGGACCACTGTCCGGTTTTCGATCAAAATTGCGACGTTCTACCTTCATATAGTCATTGTAAAAAAACAATAAGCTTTAAAATGTGTCTTTTTTGGTAACACTCAATACTTCGCGATCAAATGACACCATTGATTAAGTTTGGCATATATGACTCCAACAACTCACGGAGTGGCTCTTTAATTCAGCGACAATGTCTTAATTCAGTTTTAAGGTTTGTTGTCTCTGTATATCGCTATCAGACAAAGCCAAAAGGTCACGGGCATATATAATTAAAAGATACCGCATCAATATGATTCTGATACAACCAAACTGTGCAACACCCCAAGTTGTCAGATACTTGACATGAAAAGATCATGTCTTTACTGCTAAATCTAATGATGCTAATTAATGCCAAAATGCAATCAGTACTAAATTGAGATATGAAAAGAAAAATATTCTTTTTGTGATTCTTGGAAAGAGGGTAGAGAATGGCTAATATATTATAAGGCAGATAGAAATGATTTTTGGTTTTGGTTAATTTTTTGAGTCATTATAAACATAAAACTATGGCGCAGCCAATAAATGTTTAGTGCAACCCAACTGAATATTCAGGTTCCACAAGGTGTAGTCTATTAAAAAAAAGTATAAACCGACACCTGAAATGACACCAAGATGTAAATGAAACTGGACGTTTTGCGATGGTAGAAGTATCCTGCTCCTTGCTTAAACCTTGTATACACAACAACATACACAGGGCTCCAGATAAGATGCGTATCTGCGTAAAATACGCACGGGTAATTCAAATATACGCATAAAAAATGAAATCAACGAGTGACAGATACGCACAACTCTCACAGAATACGAGTCAGATATTTTTTACAAAGTTTCATTTATACATGTCTGATCTTGACATCTCGAATAGTAGCTAACTTGAATTCTTGTCAACCTGAATGAAAACCAAGATTACTGAGTTCATATTTCATCAAAGAGAAATCACTCACTTATTTACAGATTAAACATGTGGAAAATTTAATTAACGACTAACATTGAAAAATATGCTAAAGTCGAAATGAGGATCTGAAAACGATAAACCGTGAAATACTCCTAGTTTTTTTTCATGTGGTAATTTTACTCCTCAGTTTTTATTTTGAGGAGTGAAATACCCATAAGTCCAAAAAATTATCTGGAGCCCTGATACACTCATAAAACTATAAACCTCTCCAGGTTCTTTGCTCAGTTTAACATTTCATCAGCTAATCTTCTATATATAAGGCAGTAAAACCTAGTGCAGCTTGCTAGATATCTTCTTTGGGCTTTGCAATTAGCCCACCCAGACTGAAGTTTAGATTTTCCGAACTAGGCAAAACCTTCGAAACTGTAACCTTTTAGGAGATACCATTTTTTATAGTAAAGGGTTTGGTTTTTTTTCTTTTCAATTGGGGTTTTTGTTTCTTTTATAAATTATTACCAAATCCAACTTCAAAATCTTCTGTTTCCAAGGTAACCCAATGCTTCAATACAGTTTTAGCTTGTTAACTGTAGGAGTTTAAAAGGAATAGATCTTCATAAACTATATATTATTGATAGATTATTACATAAAGAATGGGCCGATTACGAAGTAGACTTTGGACCCTTGTCTTTAAAATTCCTCGCTGGACACAAACGCGGATCGTGAGAGAATGTTTTCAAAACAAATAGACATTACGAAATTCCTAGCGTGTCTTGTTTAGCTCATGGACGCGGAGACCTAAAGGTTCTTTGTATAAACCTTTTTTCCCTTCTAATTTCTCAATTGATCGATGCAAGTATCTACTGCAAAAGGATGAGATCACTAGTACACATTAGAGTTCACAGTTGAACTTGAGGTTAGATCTAGTTCCCCCCAACTTGAAGAGCGTTGCCTCTTACCTTGACGATCTTGGACACATAATAAACGAAATAAACTCCTCCACAGGCTGCCAGCAATGATAGGGAAGGGCTATCTCGAAAATAATTCAACATTTTGGAAAAGATGTTCCTTTCGATCACCAGATGAAGGCCAGACTTGCATTCGCCCCTTGACAGACACAGCCTAACTGAAAACGGTGATCACTCAATTAGTGCCCCAATTAGATTTTATCAAAATATTACGGTAACATTGTAATTGAATTTAATTCAGACGGATTCTCTAAAAACTTTCAGGAGTTTTATTGTTGGTCTGATTAAACGCGTAGTATTCGTTTTTAAATAAAAACAGTACAACATGAATGAGGTCGGGAAGAATTTTTTAGATGCATTTACTTGTCCCTATCACCGTAGAATAATGGGCGAACCCATTCTTGCCGACAGGGGAAATGTCATATAGATCAACTACAGAACAAGGGTTTTACGACATTTGTTGCTATAAAATTAGAATTCTCATACATTTGTACTATATGCAACTTGAAATCGACAGTTAGTTGATTTATTATCAACTAATGAAGTATTGTTTTACTCGAGAGTCAACGGCTGTTACCCTGTAGTCTCGAACATAGAGTCATCCGAATATTTACATTCCAGAAGTAAACTCGAAATACAAACGGAAAACAAATTCTTAAAGAATGAAGCCAATGTTGTTTTTATACTAGAACTAATGTCACTGATTCAGTCGTATTTTATTATCAAGTTCGAGCGTTTTTGTGTGCCAGAGGACTCATTTATATTGAATTATAAACTTATTTATATCCTGTCTCAGGGTAAAACGCACACGCTAACGCTCCACTCTGATTCATATACGTTGTACACTGAGACAGGACAGGATGTTGTACGAAGGGGCGAACTTTTATAAAGAAACTGACATCTATTGAATGTTTTTAACAGAAGAGTCCCTATTATCGGGGCAAATAGAAATTGATTGGTAAGTTTATATCAAGATTATTCATAATATTTGCAAAACTGGTAAGAGCAATTTGGCATCATTCCCCTAGCCCCCGTTCCTCTTGCCCCCTGTTTTTACAAGCCACTAATTGGTACCGCTAGCCCCTCGACTGGCTGTTCCATTCACTGTGTGTAACCGCTTGTAACAACGTGGGGCTAGAGGACCGGGGGCTAGAGGGGTGGAGTCCAATTTATGGTATTCTAAAGTGTCGTGTCCATTTCCTATCGCGAAGAATTTTTAATCAAGTAAGCTCTAACTATATGTCCAAAAGAAATTTCATAAAATAATGGTTTTGAGGTTATTTAAGTTTACTTGGTACTGAATCATCTGAACATTATTTTGAAGTTTGTTCTATTGGTATAATGAAAAGAGATATGTTTAATCATTGACGGCTGTGTGTGAGAATAAGAATATTTAAAAGGACAGTCCTATAGGGGTATTTTTGTACGAACGAAATGCAAGAGGAAAATCGAGCTGATACACGTACGTATAAGTATACGATAAAAAATAACCCAGTTGAAAAATGTTACTCGGGTAACATTTCAGTTAATTTCGAATTGACAGTTTGATAAATGATAGCGTACACTATCCTTCTTACATAAAACAAGCGTAGAAAAATCCCGCCTGCCCGACCGTCCGAGACGGTCCGTTTTCAAGCCGGACGGTCTATACTTTCAAAAGTAGCTGTCCAGTGGTCGGGTACATTTTTACTCTGAAAACTTATATTTTTTACATTAACAGAAAGGTTACATTTTTCAACTAGAGATGTTACGGTAAATTAAAAGGTAAATGGAGCTTGCTTGCAAAATGGCAGAATTTTAACACTTAGCTTGTTAAACCTTTCAAGCCATTCTTTCTTAATGAAGTTTCAAAAGTATATTTGTTTTATGATTCTTTATCCTGATATAAACTTCATATGCACAAATGTCTTATCAGAACCAAAGTCACCTATTGGAGGGTTTCAAAGATGATTATTTTTAAAAATTATTTGACAATACATGTAGTCCATTCAGTTTTTGAAATCTAAAAAGATAAAGTAACAGTCATCCTATTTTGAGAAAAATAAAATGTGAGGTTTTGAAATTCATTTAGTTCAATTTAAGTTCATTGATGAAATATCTATTACATTCTTATAACAAATACTAAAAATAGCATCGAACAGTTAAGTATGACTGATGTGATTTTTGTCAAGATAATGTTAGGCTATGTATGACAGATTTATGTTATGTTTATAGGAAGTGTGATCAACCATTTAGATAAATTTAATTTGAATGAATGAAAATTAATGTGAGGCGTAGCAAAACAAAATTGGCTTGATAGATCTCTCCCAATGGGAAACCATTAACAATCTTCCATTTAAAAATTGCAATGCTGAATGACAACTATCTAAATATTCAGAAAGAAAAACAGAATTTGATATTTTTCAATGAGGTGCATGCAGTGAAGATCCGAATAAAATAACACTGAAGATTTCCTATCCCGAAATTAATCAGAAAATATAGATAGATAGTTGTTAAAGGAACTTTCGATACATGCTATAGCATTTTTTTCATTCTTTCGTAAAGTTATTTTATTGTGTGTCCCAGTGTGTGGCCCGACTTAAAGGGACCATTCGAGCGGGGTATTTTTTGTGGAAACGAAATTCAGGAGGACTTTCCTGTTAACAAATATCTATGATTTTTACATGATTCTTTTCACACTTAATTTCAAATATGTACATGAGTTTTACATTTCAGTTGTTTAAGATTTAACAGTTTGACAAAGAATAAAGTGTAGGCTATCGATCAAAAAAGAAAAAAACTTCGTGAAATGAAGCCAATCATCGGAGCTACGAATGTGGAATGCATTACTACGACAAAACATTATCGTAACTGACAACTTTTATTATGAATTATTTGTAAACATGCCCCTCTGCCAACAATCTATTAGTTATTTCTTAAATTTTTCAATGAATTAGCATAATACAGCACATTTGATTTCTCGCAATGCTCACATTTCAAGATGGCGGATGAAAGCCACTCGAATGGTCTCTTTAAAATAACAATCTTATTTCGGATGCTAAAATCGGACTTCGTCTTTTAGAAGTATCCGCAGTTCATCCAAGATGGCAGCGCTTTTCGGAAGCTCGTCGAGTGGCCGTTCTCAAAGTAAAAACCTGGTCGAATTCCGTGCCGGGAAGATGTACATGAAAGAAAAAATGGTTCATCCGGATAAAAGGAAGGGAATGGTTTACGTGTATCAGTCTGATGACTCTTTGATGCACTTTTGTTGGAAAGATCGTTCGTCCGGGAACGTCGAAGATGTGGGTATAATTCATGTGTCTTGACAACTTAATATTACTATTTAAGTTACAATTACCATATGGATTTGTTTTCTCATATGTTTTATTTGTTTAAGAAGTTCCATTTCACTGTAAGGTCGTCACATTTTTATTAATTTGTTTTTACACTTACTTTATAGTTTTATTTGACTTTGATTCTGATACCCTATATAGTATAATGATTAGTTGTAAGGCACATAGTAAATGTGATTTGTTTCCAAAATTGCAAGTCACCACTGATAAAGCCGGCAAACTTTGATCCAGCTTTTAGTAATATGATCATATGTCCAGCTTGTCCGTAATCCTGCAAATAATTCCAAATAAAGAAACAAGTTCTGTTAACTGTCCTCACAAGCAAATTACGTTTTTACAGATTATAACTTCTAAAATTAGTCACAAAAGAACATAGATTCTATGGATTATGATCAGTCATCCCTACCTCAATATATTTACCACCAAAAAGTTATGGAGCAGAGCTTCTATATAAAACAATACTGACTAACAAGCAGTCACATCTTCAAGGAAGTGCTGAACAAACTGAAACACAATTTTGAATGTGTTCTTTCAGAATTATTGAATAATCAAATTTATGACCTATGAGAGTAGCTGCATATACATAACCTCTGCCCCTAGTATCATTGACGTCAGGGTATCAAAAGAGCCTATTTTGGCAAAGCAACTGTAGCTACAATGAGAGCAATCATTTTGGGTTCGTGGTTTTCAGATGATGCCCTAGTTTAAAATATTGTTTTTTTCATTGTGACGTGACATTGTAAATAATGCTTTGAAGTCAGAGTTTGCCTTTGACATTATGTCCCATATTTCTTTCTGTCTTCGGTAACAAACAGAATCTCATGGTTTTTTTCATAACAAATTAGTATTCTACACTTGTGCCTTCATCATTACAGCCCTCTTTCTCATTCGGGGAAATACTAATATTAATGCACTCATTTCGTAAACGTATTATGCCATGGACACTCGTATACTCTATATCTATTTCAAAGGTGCGTAGTCTCAAGAGACATTATACCATATTACGGCTCTCATTTTACTTTCGCATGACCTGTACAGTGTACAAAGATACCATTTTACATTTTAGTGAGTTTCACATGATTTTTATTTCTCTGCAGGATCTGATAATCTTCCCTGATGACATTGAGTTCAAACATGTTACAAAATGCACGACTGGTCGAGTATATGTCCTCAAGTTCAAGTCCTCTTCGCGAAAGATGATCTTTTGGATGCAGGTACAACATCATTAACATTATTGCTTAAATGAATGTCATGTTTTTAAATAATAGTAATGCAATGTTGAACACTAAAAACAGTATGATTTTACCTTTTATTTGACCTCATCTTTATAACAGAAATATTTCTCTCACCTTGTTTGATTCTCCGATTGCAATGTGTAAGTAATGATCCATTAGTTATTGACATATAAGTGATAGTTATTATCTGATAAGCCATCTTTAGGTCATTTTTGTCGCCAATACATTTGTAACCAAACTCTTGATGCCATTTCAATTAATTTGCTTTTCAGGAGCCAAAGAGTGACAAGGATGAAGAGCACTGTAAGAAGGTGAACGAGTACCTCAACAACCCTCCCACCCCAGGCTCGTCTCGAGGGGGAGGGGGCAGTGGTCTCCCCTCGGAGCTCTCTGCTCTTGGTAGGGAAATTTTACTTTCTCAAACTGCTTTTTGTAGCTAACACAGGTGGTGAAATTAACTTAATCAATCCTCTGGCCTTTTGAACCAATGTATATGTGTGAAACTACTTGTCCAAATCCATTAGTGGTAGCTGTAGCATATCCATGTGATGTTGTCATCTGAAATTTTGGACTATCAGTCATTAAACTTCATTTAAATCGTTAGTCCATTTTAGTTACTAGTCTGACCAGGGGCTACTGATTAGTCTTAATTTCAAACGCTGCAACATGTTAAGATGTTGAAGTGCAAGTCTGAGTTGCAAATTTACAAAAAAAAATTCTTTTTAAGGAAGAGATTGATTTGTAATTGCCTGGCTAAAGATAGGATTGGTCAAGAGTTAATGGATAACTTTTGACTACAATCATAATGATTATATATGTGTGACATTTATTAGTTCTTTTTCTTCTCTATTATACACTTAATTGACTGTATTTTGGCACATGGTCTCGTAGAAGCTGATCTGTAGTAATGAGGATTGTCAAGATTAATGTTTTTATTTACCTTGAACTGTAAATACATCTATAGAAAGGTCTAATATGTTTGATAAGCTGATTGTACTGTAGCACTTATATTGCATGAGATACAACTTATTATAAATTATAGTTCCATAACCATGTCTTTACAGGTGAGCAGGACTTGCAAAGCATTCTGGGAGGAATGAGTCAACAGCAACTGATGCAGCTTCTTGGTATGATTTAGATAGATAATATAAAACTTTGTGACAAATCTTATAACCACGCTATTTTGAAGGTTATTCTGCATATAGTTGTTAGTCAAAGAGTTAATGTCCCGTCCCTCTGGAAATAACTTAAAATGAATCCAAAGTTAACCATAATGGAAACACCACATATTTTTATGTTTTCATTTTCAGCAACTTTGTGTTTACCATTTTCATTAGAATTCATTCATTATTCAATATGACAGATTATTTATCTTTAAAAGTGTTTCCCAGCCTCCTAAGGAAGATATTTACTGTTTATTTGTTGTCTTACATTTGGTAAACTAATGTCCTGATTTGGACAGGAATACAACTGTTCAACCTCCTGTTCTTAAGTAATGAAATGGTTTGTGTCTATGCCCACCAGGTGGCGTTGGTGTCGGAGGACCAGGAGGAGGAGGTTTACCATCCTTGATGGTCCGCCCAGGCAGTGCTCAGTCGACTGTGTCAGAGCCGTGAGTACTTGATAGCATCATACCATACAGTTCATATTTCACCATGAATTGATTTTTCCAGTTCAATTGTGTCCGTTTTATAAAGGAAAACTATCTGACTTACTGAGTTCAGTCTCGTCATACAAGTCTTTTTGTAGTAAGCCAAAACATGTCAAGTATAACATCATTGTAATTATTATTTTCCTTCCCACAGTCCGATGCGTTCACAGTCGTCTTCAAGCAGTCGAGGAACAGCCAACACGGAGACGACATCCGCCCAACCACGTCCTGTGACTGCTGCTGCTCTCCCTTCCCAGGCTGGGGCCACGCCTACCACCCCTACTACCACCACGCCTGCTGCTCCTTCCCCTGGGGCCTCGGCAGGAGGTGCCCGCCCGCAGATCCAGCTGAGTGACCTCCAGAACATACTCTCTACCATGAATGGTCAGTACAGGCTATTTCTTTGTGTGCTATCTACTCATCATGAATTAACTTTTACATATTTTTGCCAAATTTCTTAAGCTAAGCTGGCAACTCTTGGAAGCTTTCCATTGATAAAATATGCTTGCTGAAAATTCGTAATATTTTGCAATTATCTACTTCATGTAAGTAAATCTGTATCTGTTTTCATTCAATTAATAATTGTGTCCTCTTTACTTTTCAGTGCCTGCATCTCAAAGAGAAGGTTAGTACATCCAAAACTGCCTTGACATTTAATTATCTGCACTAAAAAAGCCTCGCGGACAGAATAATCTGAAGAAGAATTTATCAGATTTGTACATAAATTTACATCAAAACGTATTAATCAAAATGTATCATAACATAAAATTATCAATTTCCGAGTGAAATTGCAGAAAAATATAATTAAAAAACTTTAGTGAAAGTTGATGTGTGAACTGGCAAGGTGAAAATAGCAAAGACATAATAAAAGTTCGAAACCAGTCATTTATTATCTCTCTTTCAAAAACGAGCCAGTTGAGCATTGATCACTGTTCAAATTCTTTTTCTTTAGTCAAGAGAGTATGGGAAAATTAAAATATGAGTACCAATATATGGCAATACGGAAATGAGTAGCGATACCCATCCTTAGCAAATATCAAGCTATTTATGAGTAATAAGTGATATTTGATGCAGGAGGAGTGGACCTGGCCCAGGCTCTGAGCCCAGAGGCGATGATCCCCCTGCTGGCTAACCCGGACATCCAGGCCAAGCTGGTGCAGTATCTGCCCGATGGAGAGAGTCTCCCCAAGACTGAGGCTGAGCTCAAGAGCACCATCCAGTCTCCCCAGTTCAGTCAGGTACGATAGCTATCCTTGCGTAGTCTCTTCAAATTTCTTAGAGTTCCTTTCAGAAACAAGTCTGGTTAAGCTAACTACCATTTTTTACATTGGACTTAGGTTACTTAGTTACTTCAAGCCACCTAAAGTTTTACAGAAAGAAAACCAACTCTGTTGTACTTCCCCTTTGTAAACAAGAAGAGAGCTTTGAAATGTTAGGCCCTGAGTTATTGTGGTTCCAAATATTGATAACCTTTATGCATTTCTAACTTCAATATTGAATGTGAGGCATTATTTCTGTTAACTCATTTTAACACTCATGCTTGATAAGGGTATAAGAATCTATACCAGAGTCAACTTGAATGCAATAAAGAAGAGTTAATTAAATAAAATTGTCCCTTCTTCACAGTTTAAACAGTTCATGTCAAAAGAAATAACTGTGCACTATTTGTTGCAGGCCCTACAGTCGTTCAGTGCGGCGCTGCAGTCCGGTGACCTGGGTCCTCTGATGACTCAGTTCGGTCTGGGAGAAGGTGTGGCTAATGCAGCAGCTCAGGGAGGTTAGTCTTCTAGTTTCTTTAAAACAATGTGTTGGATATCATGAAAATAGTACAGGCATGTCCATCAAAATTCTCTCACCCTTGTAACCAGTAACCTAGAAACCAGTTACAAATACATTTAAGAGCCTAATTTCCGGCTTTTAGGGCTTAAAGGGTGAAAAGTTAAACTCTTAAAAAATTTCATCTGCTATCAACTATATTTAAGATTTGGATTTCTTAAATTTTGGAGCTTTAGAATACTTGAGGTACACAAATGTCTTATTTCTTTTATATTTACTCATGTCTTCGATCAGAGTCCTTGTCTAGTCTTCGATCAGAGCTCCAGATAAGCTTTTGGCTATGTGGGTATGATACCCAGATTATTATAACTGAGTGGGTATTTCAAATATCAAATGGGTATTCATACTTTTTGATACCCACCAATTTTTCGAAATCTGGGTACTCATTACATACGTAAAAAACTTAAGCATATTATTAAATTCTAATAAAAAATAAAGACAAGTTATATTCATGTGTTAATTTTATTTCCATAACCAAATTCTGAACATGAAGTTTCATCAACCTCCGTTAAACATTTTTTATTTAAAGAGATATGGAAAAAGCCTACTTTCTGTTTGTAAATGATCAGTAATAACAGAACATATTATTAGACGTGTGCAAAATGATGAAATTTCTTATCAAAGGCAACTGATTGAAAACTTGTACGGCAAAACGTCAGAGCATTTATTAACTGAGTCGACATTGATATGTCAATTGTTACCAATAATAAATTAATCTAAACACGCTTGCGAATATCCCTGACCTAATTTCTTTTTTACCACCAACTCTCGTTATTTTTTTCTTGCATCATCTTCATAAAAAAATGCCATCATTACATTCTTCAACTATACATATATATTGAAAATAAGTTCTCAATATAAAAATGTGTCAAATGACTATTTCTATGTGCTGGTCCTAACTTAACCTTTTTCGAGCCCTAAAATCTCACAAGCCAACACTGACGAAACGCCATTGCGAAAATAAATTAATCATGCTAGTTTCGTAAGCACATTCAAAGTAAGCAGGCCCCAATCTTGGATAAAACAAATGGGAATTAACAGAGCAAGTTCTAAATGGTGTTCGGAGTAGTAAGCGAAGCCGCTTTGCACAAACTTGACAAAGCATTGCTCGGAGCAGATGTTAACGATGTAAAAAGACTTTTGTAATTACCAGTGACTTAAAGTTGAGATTTTCACGTAATTATTTTGATTTTTGTTAATGACAAGATACGCATTATAATTTTAATGTATTGGGTAAATATGCATTGCTAATTTTTGAGAAGCGTAAACGTAGATTTTTAGTGATTTTCATTACGCAGACAATTTAATTTTCTTGCGTATTTTGACTTTTCTTCTGAGTAAAATACGCAAACACGCAGCTTATCTGGAGCTCTGTTCGATTACTTTGCTCATTGCATTTCTTTGTTTATTTTGAAGCCAAATGAGAAATATAATTTGAATAAATATGTTTAATTGCAAGATAAATGTTTCACCAGCTCCTATGACATTTATCTGTTCTCCCCAGATCTTGAGGCGTTTGTGAAGGCTATGCAAGAAGGTATGAAGAAGGACGATAAGAAAGATGACAAGGGCGATGAAAAAATGGAACATTAATTTGCTTTTTATAAGCATTCAATATTGCTTGGTGCATTTCCTAGTTATTCTAAAGAAGAGAATTAATTACAGTTTACACAACCAAATACTGAAAAGTTAAATTTATCAAATTGCTTTAAAAAAACCCAAGATTCTTGTACCATTAGCTCTTGCAGTGAAAATAAAAAATGAGTTATGAACATTACCAATCAAGTTTCTTTTTATTTGTTGGTAAATGGAGGAAGATATTTTAAGAGTATCTTGCTTTTGCAATGAAGATATGGATTTGGGAAAAAGAATTTTAGCTTACAACGTTTCATATGATATGATATACAGTGAGAGTTAACACAACTCGAGAGACATTCCATGAGTTGTTGTAGTCGAGCAGTACTGTTTGTTGCTGAACCATAGTAATGCTAATTGGTCCTGAAGAGTGACAACATAAAGGTGTAATGTATGTAGCATTCCTCTATGAAAAACGCTCATTAACCTTTGTCTATTAATCAGTGTAATTTATAAACTGATCTAAAGCAGGCTGAAGATTAATTTGAGTTGATAGGGTTTGATAAGTTATATAACTAGTATTGATGTTAATGGATTTTGGCACACATAAAGTGTGTTGTTTGATTTTCATTGAAACTAGTATTTGTCATCTTTGGATGAATATGTATATAATTAGTATTATTGGTGTTTTGGCATGTTTGAAAACCAAATGAGATGAAAATCGGGTAGTGAAAATTTAAAAACTTACCATAGATAATACTTAATGTGCATGATTTTGTGAAAACTCAGTTTAACTAATAACAATCTAAACATTACATGATGGTTATAGTCAATAAAAAATTATCATTGACTGTGTGACTTTGAATGTCAAAGGTAAAGGTCACGAGATATTGGTTATAATCATGTTTGTAAACCCTTTAATCAAACTTTTAACAAGAAAAAAGTATTGAGACCTTTTATTGATTTTAGCCACTGGAAATTCTATTGACATGTTCCTATTCAAGGTCAAAGGTCATGTTCGTGGGTAATGTAATCAAAAAAAATCCTTGTTCACGCAATAACCTTTAAAGTGTTGGTGCCGGGAGGCTGTTATTGAAATAGAACAATTATGGAGAAGTACAAATTTGAAAAGGTTTTCACTAGATTTTGTCGAAGGTCAAGGTCACAAAGAGATGATGATTGAAGACTTAATTTATTCTACCATGAACACTTTTAATCATTTCATCATTGATATATACCAAATGGCTATGCTTGATTCTTGAAGCAGCGTATACGCTGGTCAATGCGAGACATGTGACCGGTGTATGCCCGGATCAAGTTGAATCAAGTGTGTTGGCTTATGCACAGGAAGCAGTCATCATACCTCAGGGTAGCTTAGGAATACATTCCATCTATATGATAGAAATAACGTAAATATGAATTAAAATGTCACTATCAAATAATGCATAGTATTTGATAATCAAATATATTGAAAATTAAATTATTTTGATTTTATATTTAAAAACATAATGTAATAACAAAAATAAGTCATTTCAAACAAGCGCATCCGGCGTGCAACTCATGCATACGCCGGTTGTCAAAGTGATTCGCTGCTTTCGTCAATTCCAGTACACGGAATAGTGCACCGGGTTACCAATCAAGCATAGCCCACAAAAAGTGACAATAGATCGTGGATTTGAATATCAAAGGTCACGTCACGAAAAAGGTGAAGTCAAATTTAGAAATCAGAAATGGCTTTTTGATACCTTAGTGAATATACCCCCCTGATAATTCTTTGGACATTTGAACATCAAGGTCAAAGTTCAAATGAACATATTCTAAAATCATTGAAAAAACACTTATAAACTTGTGTATGAACACCCTAATGAAGTCATGAAATCCAGAGTCGCAAGTGCAAGTTCGTGACTTCAATGCTCAATTGTCTTTTATTGTATATTCAGAAAAAATGCAATTTTATTGTGACTGTTTCAGGGCTTCTTTGCTTTCGCAGTCTCCATTAAAAGCTCATAGTTTCATGATAGTGTTCTATCAGGAAGACCCCTAGTGCAAAGCTTGACTCAGTTCTAGTGTTCTCAAAGCATATCCAGATGACCGAGACTTTAACTCCATCCAAGCACTCTCCATTTCTAGTCTGGGAATTCTATCAAAAGAGAAGCATATATGATTTTATTACTTGGCTACCTGTGTGGGGTAAAAATGCTACACATGCTTTTGGTAGCATATCCCGGGTTTCGGTAAGCTTATCCAAATGTATTTCAAGTTCTCTGGGGGAAAAGAAAAGTTTGCATGTACAGACGCACTTTACTTAATCATTCCTTCTCTGATAAGCTTTCACTTTTGATGTCATTTTTGGCGTCAATTCCGTGTCAAGTTCATGTGGACACAAGATCTCCACAGGATTCAAGAAAAGGAACGAATCAACAAGTAAATTTCAACGAGATTGGGAAATTCTGAGGTTGATTCAATCTGGCAATTATCAATTATCTGCTTCAGTTACATGTATATGTTAAGATAATTGCACAGGATTGTGTCGATCTAAATGGATGTCGTGAGCTGAACAGGATTCCATATAAGTTAAAAATAGATCAATGGTTAGATTATTCTGATGAACTAATGTGAACTAAGCATCCTTGAGCAAACCCATGAAGCTGTACTGAATGACGAATCGGAGGTTAAATGCCTAAAATTAGTGAAATAAATCCTTGACCAGGGAGTCATCAATGCTTATGGTTTTGTTGAGAGGATACAAGTGTATAGTTTGTTCATAAAAATCAACACATTATTTTGTGAAATGTTTATTTACAGATGAATGGAGAAAATCAAACATTTTTATTAGAATTTTCATAAGAATGATTTGTTGGGAGTATTCACAAGTATTTACAATCCTTAATGAACTTGTAGTTGCAGGACATGATCACTACTAGTTTCAAACCAATACAGTTTCTGTACAAATTTACAAAGAGCACTCTCATTTGGGGGAACAAACTAAACATTAGTTTAGATATCTTTACCCGCAACCTTCCAAATACAGGTCCAAATTTTACAAAGAGCACAATCTTACAGGGGGAGGGTATGGAACGGAGTCCCATAACACCAGTCATAATGCATGCACATAGATATAAAGATATCATTTCAAAGATCCTACACATTTTTCCATGGAATCAAAATACATTTGACTTTCAAACAAATTTTACAAATCATGGTTTGCATAATACCAACTTCAGGAAAGAAACAAAGGTATTGAAGACACAAGTCTTATATTCCACTAATACATCCAAATTGCATTTGATTTTCAAGAAAGTTTTGCACAAATCATTGTTTATAATACACTAGCATTTTCACGAAGAATGTTAGAAGTTATACACAAGTCTTAATTCCCATTAAAACATCAGATCTGACAATATCATTTGGAAATAGTTCAGCTATTTTCAGGCAGCCTCATCTCAAGACAAAGCTTAGCAAGTTTACTTCTTGACCAGAGGATTATATGAGGAAGACAACATTGTCTGACAACATGACTTGGTTGAGGTCCATCATCTGGTCGAGGGCCGTGTAGATCTCGTCCTCGGTGAACTCTGACCCTGCCTGTTCTTTGTTTACGAACTGTTTGATCTTATCCACAGAGACTGACTGAGCATGCTCGGTCTTGAACAGGTTGAAGAGTGATCCTCGGAAAGCCTTCAGCCTGGAGAGCAAAAACATTAAGATTTGGATTTAAAAAAAATTAAACTCAAGGATGAACGCAGTCTGAAAATTAAAATTGTTCTGTGCACATCTACTATTGAAATTATCAAGATGAATACATGATCATGATCACCGAGGTCAATGATCTTACTATGAAAATTCTCTTCCCACAGGTTTCACATATTCTTTCAATATCCATTAACACTGAAAAACACAATCCCTTCTATCTCTAATGTAGTCACATCCTTAACTGATGTTTATTTGAAATATATGCACATTGCACAGTAAAACTTAACTCATACGAGAACTGTAGGCCAAATGATGGGTTGGAAACAACATCTCCCACTACTTGGATTGTCAATCATCACGATCCTTTGTTTCTAGCCCAGTAAATGCTCCATAGTGGTTTTATGTGGAAATAACATCAGT
The DNA here is from genome assembly GCA_921293015.1 of Phorcus lineatus. Classification (NCBI taxonomy): domain Eukaryota; kingdom Metazoa; phylum Mollusca; class Gastropoda; order Trochida; family Trochidae; genus Phorcus; species Phorcus lineatus. Next base: position 55,457,588 of record OV121081.1, read on the forward strand.
AATTCTGTTTGAGAGAAAGAACATCAACCTGTAGACTGTAGATTATTTCAGACGGACAGTGGACAAAAACTAACCTGTCCTCAGATAACTTGTCACTCTGAGAGGATTCAGTTTCCATGGCTGAACTTGACCTGCGTGGCTTCCTACGAGGCTTCTGTGAACCTCCAGTGCCTTCTTCTGAAAATTTAATAGATATTAAGAGACTAAGATCACAAATCATCATTTTATCTTGCAACTAAAATGAACCCTCTCAAATTTAAAGTGAATAGACAATAAAGAGAATAAAATCTTTCTTTTGACATGACAAGTAATATCTAAATCTGACTGATGAAAAAAACACTGCTTTTGCAATTCCAGATTTTAATATTTTTCAACATATTACATCTGAATATTAAAATGTTTTCATGTTTAAATTAATCAGGATTTCGGTTTTAATTACGTTGACTGTACCTTCTTCAGCCTGGCTGTCTTCATCCTCGGAGAAATCATAGGGGTCGTAACCATCTTCACCCTCCTTCTTTGATGGCCGCCTTTCCCTCATCTCCCTCTTCCTGGAAACATCAATGTTCAGCGTCAAACATAGTTTAAATACATTTCTATGTTCAACATGATCAACATTTCTATATAGACAGCTGCAGAAGTAATGTTAACGCACTAAACTGATCAATTTTAGCCACAAATCAAAGGATCCAATGGAATAAAAAATATCAGACAAAATAATGAATTATCAACAACAGGAGAAAACAATTTGAGGGACTCTTCATGAAATTGAACCTTTACCAACAAGGCAAAGATGTTCATAAACAAAATTTCAAAAGTAGCCCAAGCAAATTTTCTTGGCAACAGGTTCCAAATTGAAAGGTAAAAAATAATGACAAAGTCTGTATCTATTTCGGCAAATTTAAACAGCTAGACAGATCACTCACTTCTTTTTCTTGGCTGGTTTCTCGGTCTCATCTTCCTCCTGGCTACTCTCTCCGCTCTCATCGTCATCGTGCTTTCGTCGACGCCTCTCCTTTTCCAGAACCTGAATAGAGAGAGAACATATGATGAGAACATTCTTAACATTGAAATCACCTATATTAGTTACAATTGGGAAAATATTAATTTGGGAAATATGAAAGGTATGCCATAGAACATGAAAAATTTAACAAATCTACATAGTTATATTTTCATTATATATACATTATATGTCATATTCATGTCATTATTTTCCTCATTACTGAAAATATCACCTCTTTGGAAATACCTTTATTTAGAAGGAAACTAAACCATGCTTTACAAAGTAGGTGAGGTGATATGGGGTTTAACGTCGCTTTCAAGAGCATTTCACTTCTACCGCAACTGCTAGTATTATTGCAGGGAGAAAGCCCGCAACACCATTGTGACTAAACATTGCAGTGAAACCTGCGAGCATCGGCTGGAACTAGCGAACCATGGGTGGTACTGCACTGAAATTTGGTGAAGCATTGCACCCAAACCTGACTGCATGTGGAACAGTTGTCTACTGCAGACAAAGCTACCGAGCCCCTGGCGGGATTTGAACCATGGACCTCTTGATCCGATGCCGAAAGCACTAACCACTGCGCTATCCCGCCCCCCTTTACAAAGTACATAATATGCATGGTGATTCTTGATATCATTATGTCAGTAGTCTTTTCTCAAGTTCAAGTTCAAATACACAACAATTCAAGTCACCTTTTTGAAGTAAGCAAACTGGATGAGTTCCACAGCAGCCTGGGCATCCTGCATATCCACGGTTTTGGAGAGACGAGACTTGGCATGCGCTGTCGACAAACGGATCATGGTTTCCAGAGCTCGAGCTGTCACTGGTTGTGTCTGTTGAAGAAGAAAAAGAAAACCTTCATTACTAACATGTGCAACAAACACTAAAAGTACATACAAGCTCAGGTAGAGAAGTGAAGAAGAAGGCTCACAACTTTATGGTGGTAAAGAAGGCTGGGGTTCGTGCAAACCTGTATTGAGAATTTTTTCCATTCATTTAGCAATTTTTAAAACGATTACATTTCTTATTGAACATATGTAATCCCTCCTGACTTCAGTCAAGAATTGAACCTTGACAAGGATTATGAAGATCTTTGATACAAAAATCAAAGAGCAGAATAAACACATCTCTTATTTCATCTGCAAAAGGTCACCTACCCTTTGTACGTTGTTTTGTTGCAAGTTGTCTTGGTTTCTGAGTTTGGCATATTCTTCAGCGATGTAATCGGACGCATCACGAGTCAGGGTTGGTTTGAGAGCTTTAGCAACATGGATGTACTTCCTCATGAACTGCATACTCAAAATCTTGTCCCTGAAAAATAATGATCAACTCTTTAAAAAATTCAAATGCATAATAAAGATTGATCAATTGATTTGCAACTTTTAAAAAAACTTAACATTTAACTCAATGGTTCATGTATTAAATTTGTTATATTGTTCTGATCAACAATATAGCATGAGGCTTTAAGAGCATTGTTCCTCATTGATCTTGAACTGGAGTGAACTAACGACACTCACTTCTTGTTGCGTGTAGCTCCGTGCAGCAGGTTGTCATATTTCTCGTACAGTGGAGTTTCCTCGCTCTCATCCCGCTCTGCTTCTGGGTCTCGTGTAGCCAACATGTCCACTGAACTGCCCATTGGCAGAACTAGGAAGAAAGAACCAATCAATTCAACCAACACTTCAAATATATTGATCTTTTATGGTAATCAATAAGCATAATGGGCGAAAATTTCACATGACTTTAACCATTAAAGGATGTTAGAAAGTAAAGATATACAGACAAGAAATAATAATGAAAGTGTTTTCACATTGCAAGTGCAAAAACTAAATAATTGGGTTTCTTTCTGATAGGAGCGTCAAGAGATAATCTAAATCTATGAGCTTACCATCTCCATCTTGTTCATTAGCTGCTCTGTAGCGGTGCATCCTCAACACATGGTCAGAGATCTGCCGGTCACTATCTGGGTCCATCTGGTGGCAATAGACTGTCAAGATTAGTCTTTTGACAAACCAATGATGTTAAATTATACTTGAATTATTGACCTTACGACGAAAAATATTGAATGGTACATAGCCCTGGATAAATCAAAGATAATATTTTTCATTTTGACTTTCTAGGATTCTGTACGAGCCTTCTAAGCCCAAGAAGGACATTAATAGATAGATGGCGTCAGGCAATAAGGCCCAGGATAGCAACTGTTTACATGGTGAATGTAAAGAAATATAGTCTAGGCTGAGTGAATAATAGCGTAGTGACGCTTGAGCAATGTTTCAGCCATTGGCGGCATTATAGACTAGTAAGTGCTTGTAATAGACTGGTAACTCTTTAAGGACATAATAAACTTTCAAAGAGAACATCAACTACTTCCAAACAGACTTCCTCTAGTTCTTTGATCCAATTAAACTTGTCAAGTCTATGATCTATCTTAAACCCCTGATGGAATGAAGACTAATTGCTCATAGTGAGTGAATCTACAACAACAACTCTCATCTGGGGAGAGAACAAAGTAGAACGAACTCGATCAGTTATAGAAGCCTGTCTGACCACTACTCACCTTATCAAGAACAATGAAGAGCAGATCAAAACGAGAAAGGAGAGAATCCTGAAGTCCGATGTTCTCCATGGGTGTCTTGTACTGGTCATACTGAAATGTTTACATTCTTTTTCAGCAATTTTCTCCTTTTATTATCGGTTTCATTTTTCTATTCTATTTTTTTCTTAACAGGGTAACTTATGTGTGATAAAAAATGTTCAATTTGAAAACAATTTTCTTATCATAAATATCCTGTTTCATAAACTGAATTTAGGACTATAAGTTGTTAAAGAGAGCTTGATCAGATGAGAGAGCAATAGCAAATGCTCAAAAAAAAAATTATTCTTAAAGTTATTTACTTTGTATAACTTAACAGTTTACAAATTTCATGGACTCACCCTTCCATAAACTGGATTAGCGGCTGCCAGAACACTGCACCTCGCATTCAACTTGGCGTGTATACCAGCTTTGGATATGGTCACCCTGCCCTGTTCCATCACTTCGTGAATTGCAGTCCTGTCGATATCAGACATCTTGTCAAATTCGTCAATACACACGATGCCTCGGTCTCCTAGAACCATAGCGCCAGCCTCCAGACGGCGCTCCCCTGCAAATAAGATCAAGATAATTTGTCATGCTCAGAGGTCAAGAAGTTTCTTCAGTGTAAAGGAGTTGTAAACTTATGGCAGGTTCTTGCACTTGGTCACAGAGCTCTGGATTTAAAACAGAGGAAAGTCATTAGCTTTCAAGTCTTGAGTAAAATTTTGTTGGTCAGTGATATGGAACTTGCACATTTGAAAATCCCCAATTCTAAAAGTTGATTTTACGTTGATTGGGAAACTAAACAAATGGAATCGTTGTTGTTATAAAGGAAGAAACACGAGACTAAAATACAAACATTTCTTTAGATTTCTTGAGATCTGAAATATGTATCTATATTCATACCTGTTTCTTGGTCAGAAGTAACAGCTGCGGTCAAACCAACACCAGATGACCCTCGACCAGTTGTAGGTATAGCTCGAGGGGCAGTGTGGAGAACATACCTGTGTCCAATAACAAAACCCTTTGAGAAATGAAATCTACTAAGCTGTCTGGAGTAAAAATTTAACCTATTTAACAAATTTTTTAACTTTGCATTGAAGTGAGCTAGCAACTTATTGTACAGCATGATTATGGCAATTCTTCAGCCATTAGTATTGAAGAAAACAATTATCAATTGATGCCAGTTTACTCACCTCAACATCTGGGACTTGGCCACTGAAGGGTCGCCTATAAGCAGCAGATTGATGTCACTGAAATATAAACATTTTATCAAGACATGACTGGACATAGTAACCATTGTGGTCTCAATAAAGGATAAAGAGATAAATATTTCAACAGAAGTTACCAGCCTGGTCCCGATTAAAGTTTGGGAACAAAACAAATTTATTTTTTAAAGTGTTCGGCCAAAAATTAGTCACAATGGAGAAAACATTGGTAACAGTTACAAAGAACTTTTGACTCAACAGACTAATATAAATCTTGATACCAAGGATGCGCAGTATTATCGATATTAGAGCTGCAACGATACATTCGTATATTCGGTGAATCGAACCGTGGCAGGAAGTGAATCGTATTCGTTATTCGTTACAATGAAAACCAAATATTTTCGATTTTTAAATTTTTTGTAACTTTTCACTTTAACATAAATTATGTGCACGAAATTTGTATTGAATCTGAATAGAAATACTTTTTTATAATTTACGTTTTTGAAAGAGCTGTCAACTTATCTTCATAGAGGATCGTTAATAAACTGTCGGGAAATCGCAAGTCGTTATTGTTTACATGCTGTTACTATACCCTCCCTCCAATAAGTTCAAGTTCCGGTTACAAAGCTCCATGCATCGACTGAGCACGGTATATAACAAGCCAACGGTGTTTGGAGCTTGCGTTAAAAGGGGTGCACAAAGGAACAGCGACCTATATCATATCTGAAGTGATTTTTACTGTCGGCTTTCTTAACAGGGTCAAAAACATTACGTGGTGTGTGTCAAGTAATTTGTATACATCATAACTCTACTTAATGTAATGTGTTTTCAGTGTTTTACCACAGCACGGTTAGGCTACATGTCCATAAATTGATCTGTACATCGTCTCCTTTGCTGTAATAATTACCCAGCAATGGTTAACTGAATGAATGACTATTGAAACTTTTTTATTTTACATTGAAAGGTTAAGCATAAAGTTGAAAAAACATTAAGAAAATTACTGAATCAGAATTATTTGAGTAACTGAATATTAAATTTAAACACCTCCTGCATGGTTCCCATATTTTTTTTCAATATAGGCCTATATCGTATATGACAGGCTTTAATAATGAAATTATGGAAATGGAAATGTTTATCTCACAAATATCAATACAAAAAATTTGACTTTTTTTTAATGCTTGACTCATTGTTTTTGAAAATGTCTCATTTTTTAGCTTTCATATTCGTGAATAATTATTCGTATTCGCTACCCCAAATTCGTGATACGTATCGTATTCGCCTGGTAGTGTATTCGTTGCAGCTCTAATCGATATATCATTATATTGCACAACAGAAAGAACATGATATGTCCTGATACAAACTTCTGTAAATATCCAATAAATTACCAATTTCCATCTAAATTTCAGTAAAACCAAATAAAATGTGTGTTTGTGAAGTGAAAAAAGTTCAAACGTGTCCAAGCTCAATACCAGTCATCAAAAAGGCGGCCAGCTAACCATTTAATGCTGTTCTAATCATTACAATTTAATCAAGAGAATTTAAAATTTGTAAACTACCAATATATTGCAATGCACATTACAATATGCTTTTCTGTATCGCAATAAATCACAGCATAAACAAAGAGTGATACACATCCTTACTTGATACCAACTGAGCGAGTCATTGTTCAGAACCTCTCAGGAAATAATTTAGGATTATCAGCACTTGATTTTAAAATGACTGAAGTAACATCTCACCCTCTGAGTCTTGTTCCATTCGCAAGTATCTTCTCGTTCCCCCCGAGCAACATGCACAGCACAGCTTTCTTAATGTACGGGTGTCCGTGAATAGACGGGGCGATTGACTTGCTCAGAGCTTCAAACACATCCTGGAAATACAGATGAGAGGTTAGATTGACATACAGAGTAACAAGACTAACATATTGGCAACAGTGCCAGATTCAAAGTAACCTTTAAATAGTGTCATCATACACATCTACAAGACACCAAGATAGAAACAAGGACAACAATTCTAGATTCAACATTAATGGAAACAATTACATACAGTTGATGTCTATGATGCAACAAGATGTAAACTCCTACCATGCTCTTTGACTTTCCAAACTTTTTGATCTTTGCGACATCATCTGCAGAGAACATTGGGGAGACTTCCTTGCTGAGTAGCTGGACATTGTTAGCGATGAGGATGGTGCGGAATGTCCCTGTTGTGTAGCCATTCTTCTTTCCTGGCAGACAGCGGAAAGTACCAATCACCTGCACTCTGTCTCCAGGCTAAAAGAAAGATATGCCACAGAGCCAATTATTTATCAGTGCCACTTAGGAAACATATGGCAAATATATAAGACACAGAATTAGAGTTAGGCAGACAAGTATGTTAACATAAAACCTGGAGTGAACATATCTGCTGCCTGAATATTAACGACTTGATACGATCTATGAATACAAGAATGCTAACCCTTTCATCTCTACAGGCCTGAATTACTCTCGTAAACATATTTGTGTCTGGTATCTTAGGAGTGAAAGGTTTAAAAGAAAAATAGAGAACTAAAGGTTTTCCTTAAGGCAAGCAAAGGGATAGATTTGGGTCAAAACAATTGTTTGTCTTAAAGGTTTCAATTGCAAGTTTACAACCACAAACCTTGCACTTGTCAACAAGATCGTTGTCGGCAACAATATCCACAGAGCGAGGCAGCTGACCAGGTGGGGCCTTCTCTGGCATTTCCTGTGAAAAATGAATTAAGAATTCAAGCTACTTTGTCATACATGCTTTAGTTAGTTTTCATCAACAAAGGAGATGATAATGGATATAAACTTCAAATCAAGAACTTATGATATTCCATTGATTTAAGCAATCTAACCAACAATCTCAGTACTTTAGACTGCAATTTTTCAACTATGATATTGCAATTATTGGAGCACCACTAACCTGAATACTAAAGGTCTGATGGTCTTTGTACACAGACAGTCCATACTCTGTCTCGAGCAAGTTGCCATCTTCATCCTGAAAACAAATCAAAGTTAAAACAGGTTTAAAAAAATGACACATTATTTTCAAAAAGGTCCTTTTCAAAGTATTACTTTAGGATAAGTCAATGAATGAGGGTTTTCCCCCCATTTATCTGTAACATGGAAAAATTATTTAGAAAGTGAATCTTTACCTTGGTAGGGTAGGCAGCACTGGTTGGATAAGCTTCTAGAGATGTCATGTCGGTGTACTTCCTCTCCATGGTCTTCTTTGTGGCAGGACAATAGTGCACACTGCGAACAACCTTCGGACGTATCAACGAACCTGTGTAACAAGGCACATTAGTTTCAAGGACATCTGATTCAATGCACTTTTTCCTTTATTTACATGTCAACTGTTTTCACAAGAAATATATATCTAAAACTGATATGAATACAGATTTGACTTCAGTGATTAGGAGATAGTTTTTGTTTAAAAGTTACAAGTGACAAACTTACATTTTGTTGCAATTCCTTCCACACACACCATGTTGCCAAGGAAACGAGATGTCAATGTTCTAGGGGTGACATGTTTGGAACCAAAACTGAAAAGAAAAAAATCATATGCACACTCTAGACTACTTTATTATACAAGCTGAGACACAGGCATATCCTTTAATTCAAGTAAATCTTTTGTGAAATTTAAAAAAAAAACTTTTGGTAAGAGTAATTTATTAGAATCTAACCTTCCTTCCAGGCCAACAAAGAACTCTTCGTGCTGTTTGCTATAAACTGGATCCGCCGACGCCACCAACTCCTTCAAAGCTCGCTGCAGAGCAATCAACTCTTCGAAGGATTCCTCCACCAGCCTGAAGAAAATGATATGTTTTCAGCAAAACGAGGATATTATTCCTGTATAATAGATAGAATAGACTTGATGCTTTTAATATTGATTTTCATTCTATTAGAAAACAGAAATTTCAATAATTTCTGTTTACTCATTATATTATTAGTACATGATCATAACACACCATGCACAGTTGAAACATGTTACCGAGTTTATTATTTTGGTTGATCATATCCATTCATATGGTAAATTGTTATAATATTTAAATTTAAGTAAAAGTACAGATTATGTCTTGCCATTACTGTGCAGTCATGATATTGTCGTTTCTTAGATTTTTAAAGTGCTGCAAATTAATTTTGATCTCATGCAAATAACATATTTGAACTTATTATCATTATCATTTATTAATAACGCTAAACAAAACGAGTCAGCTCACCCTGTTGCCCTCTTGGGATTCTTCTTGCGGAGATCATTGATGTTGACTGTCAGTCTGATTTCATCATTTGTGATCATATCACGCACTTTCTGCTGGTAAATCCCTTGATCTTGCTGGATAACGGAATATACATTTACTTTATTAAATGTTTCATCAGTCAGCACAATAATTAAGAACAACATCGGATAAGCATTACCGACATTACTGACCCATTGATCCTTGATGTGCAGCTGTCTACATTAATCAACCAGTCAGATCATTTTAAAATTGCTAATTATTTATTTATGACTATATTCGAACCAGCTTAAACGAGTGATAAAAATACTCTACTTACCCAGTGAAATGTAGATAAAATAATAGAAGATATTTCTGACTAATTGTATGGGGGAGGGTTAAGCACAGACTTCACGAATGGCATAAACTTTTTTAATCATAAACAAGTAACAGTAAAAAAATCTAACATGCTAACTTACATCATCATCCAGAAAATCCAGATATTCCCTCTGTATATCTCTGATGCGCTGATCAAGATCTGATGCCATAGTTTCAAGCTAGATGAAGGCAAGTGTGGATCAGTCAATGCTCGACAATAACAAAGCCAATTCCCGCCAAATGACACCATGCAGGAATTTCGCGCGGTTTTCATCACGTGATATGTAAACAACTTACTTCACTGACGACAAATATTGTTGCCCCCTTCATATATCACCGTCTGACGACGTTCGGCTACTAATGTACATTTTAAAGTAAAAATAACTAGAATTTTTTTTCTTGGCAGAAATTGTGAACCCAACATCTTCTTGGTCAACCCATGTAAAGTTGCATCTGTTCGAGCACTAATAGTCTTTTTAGGTGTTCTGAAAAAAATAAAGCACTAGGAGACTTGATTCTAGCATCTGATTTTAGAATATTTCTTGTGAAAATTGGTCCATTTCTATTCTATAATAATTTACCTAGAAATACATTTTAATTAAAGTGTTTTTGTTGTAATCCAGAATATTGCAATGTTTATGTACCAAGCATTTAAAAATCATCAACGATACTATCAAATTGACTTCGCTCTCACAAAAAGACATGAGAAAGAAAAGAACTTAAATACATAATGAAAACATTAAGGAAAATTTTGAATGAAGTTAATTGTCTTAAGTTAATTCTTGTTTTTTCCCTTGTTGGCTCTTGCTGTGTTTCCCCAAAAGATAACAGCGTTAAAATAGTTTGACATCGCATGTTTATTACGTTCAACACTTTCAACACCTAACTTTCACCTTACTCCGCAAAAGAGAATTATTTCAGGTTATACATATATGTCTCTGAAAAAGGACGCCAATAACTATATATATCTACGTTAGAGATGTCCATGATCCACAACTGAAGAAGATATATTAATACACTTGATTCAAATTTAAAGCACAGATGTAAAAAAAATTAATTGTTTTTGCAATAGAAACATTACTCGTACGTGATATTTGCATTTGACTTAACGTTGTTATTCCTCGATTGTGATAATTCTGAGATTTTACAAGTGCTTTCGCTCTAAATTAAAAATACGTGTTGATATACTTGACAGTCACCCTAACATATATTAGCCTAATGTGCAACTTTCAATTTGAATTTTAAATATGAAAGTAACCTTCAAGGCTGCACGAGTGTCTCGAAAAAAAATCGTATGTACGTAAATCTGCTCGAGCTTACATATTGCTGCAATTGTCATTACATATTTGTTGACCATTCTGTAATCAGTATTAAAAGACGGCCGAACTCACAACCAAGTAGTTTACTCTGCAGAGTAAGCATTTTCCTTTTTCAAACTACAAGGGTAAGCATATCGGGTTTCACATTTTGTGCCAATATCCATTATAATCCCCGCTCTTCCTCTGTAAATACTAATAACTAAGAACTGGTATCGTGAATATTGTTTAATGGACAATAATCTCTATTTCTAGTTAAATATGAGACTCTTTCTTTATTTACATAATTCATGATAAAAAAAAAAGAAAACATTGAATTTTATTATCATCAAAATTTACTTTTAAAATGAAATGATTAGCTGTCATGAAATTATACTGAAGTTTCAATGATTTACATTGTGTAGGAGTCGCAGTGCGGGAATCTTCATCGGAGTTTTGATTTGCTTTTTATTTTCAAAGTTTATCTCTTCTGATATTTAATATTTTTAGACAATATTGCAAAAACAATTTTTTTCAAAAGGAGACCAAAATGGAATATGGATATATTTCCAATGCATGTTTTCTACGTTTTGTGAGTTACAATTTTAAAAAATTGGCTTAGAGTGTATGATTGTACTTCAGATGCTATTATGTGTTTATCAAATAAAAGACACAAGTGGGTTTGCTTTCTCTGTTTTATAACATCATCGGCAACGCCTAATTTTTCCTCTCGATAAAACTGAAAACAACTTTTTCATTTCGAAATGTGAATTCTATTTGTTTCAACTATAGACCCATAAAAAGAAAAAATTTAAAACGACTGAATTTAAAAAAAGAATGTCGATTGCATGCATCAGTTATGAAAGTACCATTAATGCGAAAACACAAGAACACAGATAGTTTAGATATATAAAACCACCAAAAAAAATGTTGTAATGTCCCATAAAAATATCAGGCCAGTGACAGGGGGATAAGGCCCGTGACGGGTATAGCGAACCATCAATTTGTCGTTTCATGTCGCTATCTAGTTTGATAAGTTGATGAGAAAATACTAAAGGTATTCGTGACGTCAAATAGCACAATGCACAGCATGAATAATTGTTCATACATCCGTAAGGATATTAATGACAATACTAATTTTAAAAAATACCAAATAAAAGGATAAGTAAAAGTACAATATGTATAATTATCTGTATTGAAAATAAGGATTATTTGAAGTTGAACATTACGTTTTTTAAAGTGTCATGGCTGCACCCATGCAAGACAACATGACATACTGAACTTTCAAAGAGTTAAGTGTGTCAGTCACTTTAAAACAAATTTTGGGATGGAAAATAAAATCAATTTAGAATATGTTCATGGCCGCGTGCTTGTGTGGAATGCTGAAGGTAAACTTAAATCAAATGTGTTATATTTTGAAATATCAAAGGGAGACAATCACCTCATGAAGTAGACTTTAATTGTGACAATGATTGGTTGAAAAAGATATCATTAGTCACCATATGGTAACTTACTGACTAAAACAATGGTCGAATCAATCATGTTCCGAAGTAAAAAAGAATTTTTTGCAAGAGCTCTGAACAAGATTGTATAAAGACATATAAATTCTAACAAAAAATCTAGGTTATAAGTTTTCCATTCAAATTTTTTATGAATAGCATGACAATATACATCATATATCTTGGCATCAATTAATGTTTAGTCATAATTTTGACATATGATTTTTTTTAAAGAAATGTACGTGCACTTCCAAAATGCCTGTGACGTCAAAGTCTATTTCTAATATGTTAAGTGAAAATGTCTGTTTTTTGAGTTAATCAAGGATTTATAAAGTCAATCATAAGTCCTTGGTTTAGTCAAGAGCAGCTTATGCCATGACAATCTGTGATAAAACTTTTATTGCTGGTATGGCTTTGTTATACAAGATACCACATGTTTTACAAGCTGGAAATTATTTTGGGGCACCAAAATAAAAATTAAGAGTTTTGATTTATTAATAAGAATTGATCAAGACTCTTGTACAATTGAAAAAACATTTCTATGAGACTCCCTTAAAATTGTGCTGGTGGAATAAATGCACTGCTTCACAAATGAAAAATCTGGTCCCACCCATATTCACAACTGTGAGGATTGGGGGTATTTACAACATACACAATGACAAATATAGGTTTGTAGTGCTTAGTAGGCCTTTTAAATAAATGCATGTAAATGGGACACAGATTTTTCGATTTCCTAAATTTTGTGGATGTTTTTTTAATGACAATTGAAAATAATAAAATATCATTATTATGGCATTTCAGAGATAATATATATAACTTTAAAAAGGCGGTTGAAATTAAATCAAGTCATGTGGTATTTCTGCTCTTTTAAGCCACTTACAAAATTCATGAAACGTACGCTGTGTCAATTTAAATAAACATGCCCCAAATTGGATTACTCAAAAGGTATTTGTTGTGTTGTTAGATGCTCGAACTCTACGAGAGGAATACCGGATTGTTGGTACCCTTGTAGGGTGCTTACCTCGTGCACCTCGGCAAAACGTGCATCTTGGCCTCCCCTTACAGCTCATGCCAGAAGAAACACAGCTGCTACTTACAAAAGGTTTATTTGCTATGAGATTCATGCGATTCTATTACATTGCATATGTGGACAAGAACAATAAATTATTTTACAAAGTTTCGACATAAGTTTTCTATGTACCAACATTAATTTTAGTGACCTTAAAGAGCCACTCCGTGATTTTCATAACATATTATTTACCTTTGATACGAACCTAAATGTCATGTGGTGATATAAAATCAAAACATCTTAACTTTTCATGTCCAAAAGACATATATATGACAAATACTGGTTTTCCATGAAAATCTAAAAACAGCCTTATAAATGCACAGAGATGTAGATAACCTAACTAATGCTATCAACTCCTAACTGCCCTCCTGGCTGTTTTAGATAAGTTTCCAAAATAACTTTCAACTATTTGAGGCGCGCCGCTGTCAGGTTACATTCATATTGTCACTGTAAAAAACCAACAAGCTTTAGAATGTGTCTTTTGGTAACAGTCGATACTTCGCAATCAAATGACAGCATTGATTAAGGTTGGCACATATGACTCCAACAACTCACGGAGTGGCTCTTGAACCTTCCATGAAAAAAAACATTAATGAAGAAATTATATGGATAATATCAAATTTGTACTTTCATAAATACATCAGAAAGAAAGAGATGAGTAAATTGACAGAATATATTGTGTGGCTATCTTTAAAAACTTTGAAGCTATTTTAGGTTATGCAGAGTTGGTTACAAGCAAAAACCTCACGGAAAAAGATGAGACGAAGCTGGAAACGTTCCAAAAGATGCGATTAGAAAACTACGAGGGACAGGTATGTACAGCACTTTTAATTTCAATTAAAATAAAAAATGTTACCCGTAATAGTATGATAATATTTTAATATTCTATTGAAAGGAATTCTCCCTCAAACCACGAGTGTGCTTTGTCCTGGTTAACAAGAGCATTTGTGGGGACATTAGGTTGGACATTTCCATGAGCACAGGTTTCTTTTAGGATTCCCAAAGGAAATTATAAACTTTAAAAAAGAAAGTAATGATTTCTTTTATAGCTTGCTTTGTCATTCTGTTCATAAGAAAAATGTCTGTCGCTAGACACTTTAAAGGTATATGATGGGTGGCAAGTGTGTTATAAAAATAGGCCATTGATTGTATCTAAAACATATTTTATATAAGACATTGTATTATTTCAATGTAAAAAAGTATTATTGTTCATAAGCCCAAGTCATAGGAGTTGAAAATACAAGACATAACACTTAGACATGAGTATGTAATGGTTGATTACTTCATTCGAGATGACAAATTTGCCGATGAGAAAGTCATTCTTAAAGGCACTAATGCACGCTTTTACGGTTTAAATTGGCTATTTCAAGGTTTAAGAGGACTTATGCATTCACTTAAGCTTTCTATCGATGCAATGAAATACTTAAAATTCTTTACAATTGACCTGCAATCAACAATGAAAAAATTTAGACAGCTGCTATCGGCTTGGACATATAACAAATCTAAGGTTAGCTCTGCACAAAACGGATAAATTATAGACAGTTGAAAGCGGCTGAACTATTATTATGTGCAGCTGTTGAATTTACCTAAACTCTGAACTGAGAACAAATAATGAATTATGTTTTATGAAAGCAATGTTGTAAATAAACCGATTTAATAACACAGCATTACCATTGCTATTAGATTGACCAAAGCCGCTGCCGTTTCCGCTTTTTTGGTTATGAGCAAAATCTTAATATTTCCGATATCGTAATTCATGCGGATTTATTGTAACGTAACATTAAATACTTCCGGTCTTTAAAAATCAACTTTACTACCTGAATCCGTAACAATTTGTTAAATAACTTACGAGGTAGATTACTTGAGTGAGGATCTTGAATAATATCGAGAGATATACAGTATCTGTGCATTCGTTGTGTTAAAGAAATATTGGTGTGCACTAGTGCGTTTAAGCTTATTATACTGCAACATAAAAAGTAGTGGAATATGGAACTTTCAGCCTGTTTTCCTGTCTCTCTATCCATCCCAGCTTTCTTGAACAACGTATATCTACATCAACAAAATATAGTCAGACTGTCCTCTCTCTCACTTGGATGATCTTCACATTTGAGAAAACACCTTGTTTTAAGGAGTGTAAATTAGGCATTGAGGTGAATATATTGAAAGACTTTAAAAAGTAAGGAGGCTTTGTGTACATATGACAAACATTATCTGCTTGGTTAGATAAACTCTATTTTTATGACGACATAACTACAAATATGTACAGTAAAAGCACCTTTTTATTTCTCTGCAGATTGAGTTGTTCAAGCAGGACCGCAAGAGAGAGATTTACCGTAACATGAGTAAGATTCAGGAGGGTAAGAGAGCGAAGAGACGGAAGTTGATGGAGGAGCGGAAATTGGCAGGAGAAGAGGTATCGGAGGAAGAGGACTCAGGGGGAGAGTTTGATGTTGAAAACATCCACATTCCTCCGGTCAGTCAGGAAAACTCAATGGTGCAGATCTTCACAGGTGAGGAGGAGTGAGTTATTGTGAGTCAATTGGAGATATTTCAACCATTAGCGGCATCGGTGAGGAGGAGCAATCACCTGAACACATCGCAAGCTAGTTATTTGTGCAATGCTACACTGAATTTCAGTGCAGGACCACCCATGGTTCATTAGCTCATGCTGATAGTGTTGCGGGCTTTCTCCGTGCAATGATTTTAGCAACTGTGGTAAAAGCGAAAAACTCTTGAAAATGGCGTTAACCCAATTCATCTGACCTCCCTGGAAGCTAGCTGCTATAACTGTTACCATCATCTCATTTCGCTTTTCACTCGCAAAATCATTTGATTAAAGCAAACACTTTTCTCCTTTTTAAAAACAATGAACTACATGTATAAATGATTAATCGAGATCAAGGGGTTTACCTCCCGAGTGCCTGGCCATGGTGCATCACAAAACAACCATAGACTCAATCTACTAGAAGTTGTTACCCATAAGAATTGCCTTGTATTATCACACCAACTTTTAAATAGGTTTGAAGAATTACATGTATAAAGCATAGTTTGACAAAAAAGTTTTACACAAATCAGATATTTTAACCCCTGAATAACTGAACATGTTTTGGTCTATTCTAACAGAGAGCCCATGGCAAGACACCAGACAGGCAGCGGGACACCTGTGGACATTCCCAGAGTCAGAACGGGACAGACTTCGATGTCAGGTGTTTGCTCACCTGTGGGAGCAGGGGTACTTCATGACTGGAGGGGGCAAGTTTGGGGGAGATTTTCTGGTGTATCCAGGTATGTTAATGTATCTTGATTCTATCAATTAAGAGCTGATTTGGCAGAAATATCAAATGTAAAACGTATTGTGATTGGTCAAATTCTGTCATGTCATTTGGTCTGAATACTACAGTTACACTGAATGGTTTACAAATATCACATGTCGTATTCAGCCCGGCATGCTTTATTGATCGCTTGAGTCGACAATGTGTAGTGCTGACCTTATCGCAGCGAAGTTTGAGCTGGTTGGCTTTTGAATTGATTAGATAACGTTTAAACCAAATTCACCCATCTTGTTTTTGAAAGTTCCCGTGATTAAATCAAATGATGAACAAAAAGAGGAGACACGATGTGAATTTGAAAGTGAAACTGTTCCTGTAAATCACAAAGTTGATGGCTAAAACGATAGTTAAAATGAAGTTTCAAAATGATAATGACATCAGTACTAGTGTTATCTAACATGGAAGTGTAAAGTCATTCACAAATTTTACCAGGGTTGGTTGGATGAGTTTCAGTGGTTGAGATACGATAGTGAAATGGGGATCATGTCGTGCGAGCTTTGTATAGAATGTAATTGTTACCCAAATGTTACCCATGTTTTAGTAGATGGTGGGTTGCATGATCCATGTAAGGAAATGCTAGATGCAACTCTGCAAATCCAGCAAACATGACCCCTATGGAGTCGTACTCAGGTCCTATAGGCAGTGGTGTATGAGTGTTAGCTTTAACCTGATTTCAGTGAGATTGACCATTGTAAACTTCATCTGAGAATAATCAAAATAGAGAATACTAAATGTCGTCCCGTTATAATAACATATTTATGAAACGAGTGTGTGGTTTGGTATTGAACGAGCAAAAGCGAGCTAGATACCGATACCATTCACAAGTTTCATAAAAATGTAATTATACGGGACTGAGTTTAGTATTATTACTTGCTAAATTAAATCAAAGAAAAAGCATGAAAATCGCCAAGATTACCATTGTTGCCTTGCCTTTAACACTATGATGTCATGCTTAATGATTTTGATGTCAATGTTTTATAACATTGTACATTTATTAAACGGCGGTATCTTCAACGGGGGAGTAATAATGAGTTAAAAATAACTTGCATTTTGTGATGGAACAAGTTGCCATCTCTCTTTGATTAAACAGCATGTCACCATTCTCTTTTCATTCATTTATTCTAAAATGTATGTTAATATACTTCGACAGGAGACCCTTCTCGATTCCACTCCTTCTACATTGCTATCTGCAAGCCAAGTGGTGAGCGGATGACAGCGCTGGACATCATCTCAATGGGCAGACTTGGTTCAAATGTAAAGAAGACAGTTCTCCTGTGCTCAGTGGACAGACAGGATCAAGTTGTGTGTTCTTCTCTCCAGTGGACTGGCATCAGCTGATTTCTGTGTTCATGATCAAGCAATTGGATGTTATATGGGAGAAAATCAAAAGTCTGCATATCAGTTTGTGAGAGTTCTCTCATCTTCTTTGGCAAATGGACTTGTCGTTCAAATAGCCCTTTACAATATTTTTTTCTTTAAATGCATAGTTTATTTATTAAAAAATCCACCATCTGATAAGCAGGTTTGTTGGTCAATTTTGCACCAATCTTTTTCTTTCACTAACCAGTAATTGGTTGGCAGGCAGTATGCTTTTTCAACACTGGTTCATTATGAATCATATGAATGGTTGTCAAAATGTCTTCAGTTTATGAAACGCTATGATGTTGTTACATATTCAAAAAAACTTTTAAAAAGGTAGCCTCCATGGAAGTTGACCATGCCAGTGGATCTGATACCGAATTAAATATATTATATTAAACTCATGAGATCTTTCTCATGTTATTAATCAAAGTATCTGGTTTTGGTTGAACAATATTCCCGTAGAAGTTTATGGGGGATACAGAAATGACCTCTCTGTCCGTCCGAACAAACCCTTTTTGAGTACAAAACAGCAAGGCCTAGCTCAGTGAAAGTTGGTATAGGGAACAGTCATGTGAATGGGTACCTTTTGGGGTTTTCATAATCTTCCTACATTTATTTTCAGCCAATTTCCATGGAAATTAAGATTAAGATTTAGTTTCCAGCCCAGAACTCAAAAAAAAATAATGCCTATCTCATTGAAACTATCTAAATGATACAACTTCTCATGGAGTGGTGCCTTTTGGGGTTTTCCACAAATTTCTACTTTTGGCCATTGCCATGGAATCATTAGTTAGATCCTAAAACCAGAAAACTCAATAAGCATAAGGTCAAGCTCATTGACGCTTGATGTGTAGAACAACAATCGTGTTTCATGCATCCCTTTTGTTTTTTGACTTCATAATTTTATGGGGCGTTTCCATGGAAACACAAGTTACGCTACTGTTTCAAAGGTTGGACCTTAAAACCTCATCACTAAGCATAATGCAGAGTCAACTGAAAGCAGCGCAGTTGGGCCATTGATGGATGTAAATATAAAATTCCCCCCTTTGCATTGGGGCCCCTTTGGCACACATAAGAAATGACCCATGGGAGTAGCAGAAATGCTTAACTTGTCAGTTTCCAACAAGATAAGAGTAGACAATCTTCAGTGTGAATATCAATTTAAAATTAAAGAATCATGACTTTTTTATGCAATATTATTGTATTCTATTTTGTTGGAAACATTAAAAATACATCAATTTGTCTCTAGCTTTTGCAACAGATCTAATTTTAGAACTGAAATGACAGTTTTGGTTACGTTAATGTAATACATATTTACATTGATATTTGAATAAATTCAATGATTGTTATTTGAAACTAAATTTGTCTTTTTTTTGTAATGAACAATCTGCACTGACAAATGTCCCACTAATTTTGATATCTCTTGGGCCCACTTTATCTCAATAGTAAAGTCAGGATCTAAAGGTTAAATACATTACCAATGATCTTTTCAACCAAGAATATGAGGTATTGAGGGATTATGAAAGACTACAGCTTTTCAACGATTGTTCAATATATATGGAGAAAATAAGTTGGGGATATGTTCATTTTTATGATTGGGATACCATCATTGTGTCAATGAAGTACAAGATCAGTATTATTTCAAAGTTTGACTTATATCTGTAACATTTCCCCCTGTAAATTTCAAACTTTTGCCTCTTGGCAGAGGACATAGCCAACTCTAGCTGCTTTAAATACTTGTAAAGGTAACTTATGCATGAAGAGAAAATAAACATGGAAAATGTAAAGATTCAACTTTTTATTTGAACAGCATATCAACAACACCATTCACATAATCCATTCATCAACAATAAGATTTGAAGACACATCCGTCCAGTTAAAACTCAGAATCTCTTACAAAAGGCTTGTCTTCAAATGTTAAAAGCATGAATCCATTCTCGCATAAAAACATGATATTGATCAACATTAAAAGTTGTTACAGTTACTTATTTGCATGTTGATCCACAATGTAAATTTAAAAATTTACAATAAAAATCATACTTGCAGGGATATGTACACTTGTTTAACATTTGTACAAGACAATCGCTCAGATATACACATACGCACTCTGTCATTGTTTTGAAAGACATGAATATAAAATAAATATTTACGCAACTGTCAATGTGCATGTTCTGGAATTATTTGATTGTTTCATTTTTATATTTAATTACGCCACTCATATCTACATAAATTACTTAGCTAGTGTTAAAAATTTAATTCTTTCATTGATATCACTCTTGCATTCATTTAATACTTTAGAAAAATATTTAGGAAAATAAATATGTTTTGATATATTGATGTTGGAAATGATTATGATCTTTTAGCCATGGTTGACTGATGATGGTTGCCCTATATGAAGGATGAAATCATTGCAAAAGCAATGACATAGCACCATACAATGGAAGGATTGCAATACTTGAGAACACTTAATGCCTGAGTTGAACTTTGGATTTGTACTTGGTCTCATAATCTTGTTCAGTCACTTGAGTTGTCGATGCCAGCATCATAATATTAACTCAGTGGTTTTGTATATTGCACTTTGAGATCAGTCAGATCTTGGTCAGCTGTCATTGAGTCTGTAGTTAAACTTTGTCCAGCAAAGTTTTAGAGATCAATCTATGACTTCTTGTCAAGAAGTCGAACACTTGTCACTGTTATAAACGTCTCAGATTTTTTTTGCTTTTCTTGGAACCAACAGTATCTATTTTCGATTTTTTCATTGCCACAGGAATACAGTTCCGAGCACCATGATGTTCACAAAAACACTTCACACAAAAGTCAAACTTGCACTTTTCGTTCAAACACACTCCTCGGTCTTGTACTGCATGTGTTTTTGCTGCCGAGTTGCACTTTGGACAGTGTCGCAGATTCTCATGTGACTGGAGGGATGATACTGCCTGAACAATAAATAATGCAAAGGTTAGAAATAAGGTTATTTTTAAGCTAAAACATAAGTTAAACTATGAAAGATCAAGATTTTTTAATTTTTAGAAAAGTAACGTCATGACTAATTAGGTTATGCATCTGCAAAGTGGTAATACATTGACAAAGGCATTTATGAAGTACATGACATTTGAAGAAATCCAGCTACTCATATCAATCATAATATGTCATATAATTATCCTTAACATGAGTATAGTAAAGGTAAAGCCTATATTTTCACATTTACTTGATCAAGGATGAAAGGATGTGAATTTTCAAGAAATGAAATGAAACACAAAATACCTGGGCAAAGAGGTTGATGACTGGCATTTTCTTAGGTGACCTTGGGACATGTGTGGTTTGAACTGTGGTCAGAACTTCACCTGTGGTCAGTCCTCTGTGTTGACGCTTCGAAGACTTGCCAGCATTTTCCTGAAACAATAATTCAATACACATGTATACAAAGTTAACAATTTGTGAAATAATTTTAGAAGGCCGTTGCCTAGTGAGTCTCTCTCAGCACTGCAATGTCTTATGTACTGAAGAAAGATGTGAAGCATTGTCCTAACAGGTAGCTTACTGAGAAACCTTTCCAAGAATATAATGCTTCAAGAACATTTTGTTATCCTTTTAATCAGGGGAGTATGATTAAATTTTTCTTTCAGATAGAATGCCATAAGTAGAATTCATGTCAAAGAAAACAATTGTTGCTTACCTTTCCAAGGGATGATGCCCTAGATTTCAATGACTTGAGGTATTTTTGTCGTTTGGCTCTAGCTCTACTATCATTGTCACACATTGTCTTCCAATGACGAGAGACATGGCGAATCCTGCAAAAAAAATAAGGATCTTATTATTGTATGGCATATTAGGATTTTAAACACTTTAAAACAGCAGGAAATAATTATAAAACATTTTTAGTTTTCCACTTTAAAATCCTGACATCTAAAGATACATATACTTCAACTAGTTTTTTTAAGCATTCAGTACTTCACTTAGTGGTAGGAAGTAAGTTTTATGATATAAACCAATGATCACTATTCAATACCTGCACAAGTCTTTTGGCTCAAGATAGGATAGCACCATGGACACTCCCTGAATGTTTCGGACACTCATTTCTGATAAAATATCAACTTTCTCCAGACCCATTTTTCTTCCAATTAATCGATCAGGTTCACTTGGTGAGAAATGCTGCACAACATCATGAATCGCGACACAGTCCAGTTTCTCCACAAGTCCTGAAGCCCCAAAACTAGAATCCAGATCACTCGATTCAAACTCTAAACTGTAGCGAGGAAAGTCAGACAGTCGCTTCTTATACTTCTTTTCAGAAACCTCTTCTTCCTCAGGAACTTCCCAGTCATTGAACATTGGACACTCACAGTTCACATTTTCACAAAGGTCATCATTTGTTTTTAATAAATGACGATCATGTCTGACAAAACAATTCACATCTGTATGGTTTGTGGTGACTGTGTTGTCAAGGAAAGCAGTGTCATTGGTTGATTCAACAATCGAGTCTGGATAACCACTGTCATTTCCAGGGGAGTACAAACTAAGTGAAAGGGATTTTGTTGCAAGAGGTGTACTTGTACTTAGTGATCGACTCTTTATTTGCTCTGAGAAGTCTTGTGAGTAGTCCATACTGTCAAACTGGAGTAGAGGCACAGATGCTTTACGAGGCTTGAAATGCATCTTTGCATCCATCTGAAAATGAATTCCAAGCAATTATTAAGTTGTTTAAAATGATTAATCAATTGGCTATAAATTGAAGATCAAATGGATTTATGTAAATCCAAAAATATTTTACTGTTGCTATAAGCTTACACTAATAACAGGTAAACTAAAATTATCAAAAAATGTTTTATCAGTCAATATCTGACTTTCATAAATAAATGAAATAGATACACATTTTTCATTATAAAACGATAACTTGTGAAAGCAAATTCAATTGTTTCTACAGAGAGGCAGGAACAGGTTGAATTATAGTCCTTATGAACCTGTCGAAAGTATTTGGTTGCAATGAGCTGATGCCCCATGCTGGGATGTCCCCCCATGCCCCTTGATGGTGATCAAAGTTAGTATCTAGCTTAGGAAACATGGATAAACTTGTTAACAGAACGATGAATCTATTTACTAAAACTATAGAAATGCAATTATCAATTTTATATAAATAAATGTTGATATTTGACTTTGATTTGCCCGATAAAGAAGTTTATCCCCACGAAGTTTTTCAAATTCTCGATCGGCTCGAAAATTCCCCGCCCATCTTTCATTGTTTGATACTCATTTTAAAATTGACCACAATGAATTGTTTCAAGGTATATATCCAACAAGTTATAATAATCAATCGAACAACGATAGACAACACTTATCTATTGCAAATAAATTGTTATTTTGAGGAGGTATTGGCGATCGATTGAGCCCGGGTCAAGCGGGAATCTCCCTCCAGATAAATATCAAAATAGAACTGTTCGTCACTCACCTTCTTCAACAAAAATATAGTACTTTAAAAGCCGTTAGATCGTTGACGGTTGAGAAATTGACTGCAGATCAGTTGGAATAAGTGTATGATCAAAGAAAAATTGTAATTTATAACTCATAACATGCTGTACTAGAAAATTTTCTACTGCGTATCGTCGACACGTTCCTCCATATTTCTAAATCTTTCAAATCGTTCGCCACAAATGTAAGAGCCAATCAAATCGCGTGCTTTCGGGGTTGTGTATCTCGCGAGATATACAACTATTTCCGTGAACCTACGAGAGTATCTTGTCTGTTAGTCTTTCCGGCGTAAACAAACACGTGAAAGTGGGCATGTTTTGTTTTTATCTTGCTAATTCAATAAAACCTACTTTCATTAAGGATATTTCGTTTTACAGACATTGATTTTGCCTCACTAGTATGATGTATATTGGTAACAATAAATGATTTCGTGTTCATTTATACTTGATGATGCATTTACAAATTTCTTTATGGAAAGTTATTAGAGGCTTTGTCGTGATAACCTTTATTTTCAATCTTGCTCTAGTTTTGAAAATTGTGTGGCCCCTGAGATCGTACATGACACTGAAAGTTTAGTTTTAAGTTATTTTACAAGTAATCAAACAAAGTAATTCTAAATGTTTATTCCACATAGTAGCTCTCTCTAGACTAAGTAATTTGTTAACCATTCCATTTCAAGTTCCATTCCGTTAATCTAAATATCTTTCTTTCTTTCTGATAGTACTAAACGTCATTTAATTTCAGCCATACAATGGATCAATCTGGGAAGGAGACACCAGGAGGGTCAACAAAGCAACAAACAATGGTCTACATTTGTGGAGGTACTTACTTAAGCCTGTAACTGTTTTAGTTTATGCAATCTAAACTGCATATATGTTTGATGAATGATGACAGCATAAATGTTCAAGTTTGTTTTAAGTGTATACTACTCTGAGATCTAGATTGTTATGATTGAATTTGAAATTTTAAAAAGAATTAAGAGATGATGTACATAATATGTGGTGAACATTTTCATGGATATTTTGTTTACCTTTCCAGTGTTATCCTTCTCTATCTCTATTCTCTATATTCTGAACTGTTTGGTATGGTGAAAACTGACAAACTGGTCTTTCTCTTGTCAGGCTTTACTACTTATATAATGTAGCTCCAGGGAATGGTAACATCATGCAGTATAATCTTTCAGTTGTTCTTTGGAGCTTTGCTAATTAACAAAAAAGTAGTTTTATTGCTTGAAGGTTGTAAAGCAATCTATTGAAGGGTATTGTTCTTACAGGGGGTTATTAGGATGTCTCAGTTCAGTTAACTTCACAAGTTGTAAAATGGGAAGCTGTTATGTCATGGGCAGTCGACACCTATCCCCCCTATCTCCTCACGGGGGTCTGAGTATCTATCGAAGAATAAGCTCGCTTTTCATCAGGCTGTTTGTTTTAGGGGTTAATCTTCTGGTTTAAGTTTTAATCCTTTCTTAATCCTCTCCAGGGGATTCTGTCACTCTATTTCTTGTTTGTACTTATTTTAAATGCAAGCCATGTTAATTTTTTCTTTGCTCATTTTATGTATTATTAATATTTTGCAAGTTTCTCTTTACGTTGTGTGCAATAAATTTCTTCTTCCTTAAAAAATTATTGTAATTTGATATCAATATTTGTTTTCTTAAAGTGGCCTTATTCAAAGTGATATTAGTTTTAACATTTAAATGTTATCTTAAAAAAAGCTTACAACTAACATAGTTTGCAAAAATGATATATTGATGATCATGTTCATTTTCAATAATTGAGATATAGCAAACAGATTTCACAAGATTTAGTGTTATGTGGATTACATTTCATTGCCTTAATTCTCTATGTCAAATATTACATGCAACACTCTAACAAAATCATCAGTTTAAAAATTGATGTTTTCATTCATCATATTAACTCTTACATTTGTGTTCATGACCATTGTTAAACTTCTGCATTTGATTTAAATTATACACTTACTATTCACTCAAATTAAATATTAGTTGTAAGAATGAAATTTGGTAATAAAAACACCTTTTCAAAGACTTTTACAGCAGTGACAAGGAAACCTGCCGAACAGTGTGACATTTATGACCCATCCTTCATTTCGGATGTCCAGACTGTGAAATTGCTAGTCTGCTAAAGAATTTAATCTTCTCACTCTCTTTGTTTGTTTTATGATTCAGTATTTCCACAACTTAAGACAAGCTTTTGTTGGTTCTCTTTTTTTATATATATATAATAAACCACTGAAAGAGGATGTGCCGTCTGACAGGCCATTCATTCACTGATTGGTATAAACATAGTTCTTGTTTATGAGTAATAAGGTGCTCCAATAGCTCATATGATACAACATGAGTGTGATATTATTGATTAAAGAAAAGTATAAAAACAACACTAAAATAGACACTGAGTGATTAAAGACTTTCCAATACATAAGAATACAGTGTACACTCGTTTGAGGGGCTTTTAGAAGTTGATTGACTCATTTCAGAGTGCCATCAGGAGAATGAAATCAGAGCGCGAGATCCGATCCGATGCAGGGAATGTGGCTACAGAATCATGTACAAGAAGAGAACCAAAAGAAGTATCCTTTTTAAGCAGGCTGTCATTTCTCATTAATATTCTTAAAATTTTCCTAAAAATCTATTCCTAAAAAGTCAGCTGTCGGCCAACCATTTTTTGGGGGCATCAATTGGGGGAGAAAACAAGGTGTACTTCAATTTAATCTACAACAAATAAAGATTTACTAAATGTATTAATAGTTTATCCACAAATTTACAAATGATTCATGATGTGACTAATCTGTAATTCCTTGTCAGTTACCAGTTAGGTTCTTCACAGTGGCAATGAATGGCGTCTTTCCAGCTTTTCTTTATTTCTTTTTTAGTTTTGAAATTGTTTTCCACTAAAAAATATCTTGACATCACACTTCCTTTAAGCTTGTCAAGGATGAATCTTTCCTTCTTATTCATGACCAGTTGACAATTTATGTATGTAAATGACAAAATGTATTTTTAAGTTCCATGCAAATAATTGAACTTTATAAGTTAATGTGATTGATGTTTAGTCAGTAAATTGGTTTAAATATTGACCGAATTTCTAAAATATCTATGTTGTAAATTATGTTTTCTTTTTGATAAAGAAGCTTGTTACTTTTCCTTAATTCTATTCAGTGATTGTATTTGATGCCAGATGATGTGGTGTCCTCGTCCTCATCTTGTACATATTCAACATCAATTGTCATCATCCAAGTCATCAGCAGGCCCTGTGTACAGGGACTGTCGTTAAAATGGACATTTTGTTAAAAAGAACATTGACATCTTGTTGAGAAGTCTTCTTCATTACAGAACTTTTTGAGGAGAATAATTTGTGTTCTACTTTCTACAACAGAATGTCATATTGTGCTGGTTTTATATCTTAAACTCATGTAAGTCTGCATTTTCTTGTACATACATATAAAAATTTGTCAAATTACTGAAAAGGATTATGGTTAAAATGTAATCTTGGTAACAATGAACATAAAAACATTTAACTGTCTTATCTAGTTCTTGTTGTTCATGATGTTTGTTGACCAGAATTCTGCTGTACTCCTTGACTGATATATTAAAAATCCTGTTTTCATTCTCAACTCATGAGAACTAAAGAAGCCAGTAGCCAATAACAGGCTTCATGGTTATCTGTCACATTGCCATACTTCAAAACAAGGTACCCAATTTTACTTCTAGGTGAACAGAGGCACATTTCACATAAATTTTCTTGCCTAAGGTGACACCACAAGTTTCTCAACTCGTGAATCACCCTTCAAAAGCACTCTGTCAGTCCATCATTGAATCGGGTAACCCACCAATCCAGCAAGCCATGCCTGATGTTGCTGAATTTCCTTGAAGTTGACAACTGACCAAGCCTCTAAACCAACTGCCACAATTTACAGATTTCTTACTTCCTAAAGACTTGCGAAAAAGGGAGTTGTATTTTGCTTTTCCATCACATGAGTCAGAATTCAATTCCAGTAACAGTAATTTTGTGCTTTAATTTTCAATCTTATATCAATAAGTTTTTATGGGGGTATACATTTACATTTCAGACAAGCAAAAAATGATCATCATTAGTGAAAGAGAATAACCCACAAATTTACCACCTTTGTTGACAGGTAACATTACATCACAGGTACCAGAGGATACACTCCCATACAGGTATATTCAATTACTGCAGCGGTGATCAAAAGGATATTGCAATTAGTGTAGAGTGGTTTAATATACCTGATGAACTTCACAGGCTGTCAACACCTGCCAAGAAGTAGAATTATCAGCTGAGGAACAGCATCTCACAAACAACCTGTTGAATACACAACTAAATTCTGGGAGTCTGTCTTCCATGGAAGTCTCATTTTACTTGCTTTTGGGATGTTATTTACATGATGAATTCATAAAAAAGATTAATGTTGTGCTTTAATGATGATGAATAAACTAAAAAAACGCACAACATAATTATTATTGTGATGTTAACTGTGGTTGTAAAATGTCAAAACATACAAAATAACACTAAGTTTGATTTTTTATTTCTATATGGACACTAAGATTTTAACCGTTTATGGTTATTGAAATATCTAATTTAATCAGAAAAATCGTAAGTACTCATGAACAAATGTGTATATAAATATAGACTAAAGTTCGTTCATTTTATTCCAAATGGCTTGCGACACTAAGATTTTAACCGTTTATGGTTATTGAAATACCTAATTTAATCTGAAAAATCATAAAATCATAAGTACTCATGAACAAATGTGTATATGAATATAGACTAAAGTTCGTTCATTTTATTCCACATGGCTTGCGACTCTGATACAGATGCCATTAGTCAAATGTCTTCAATAGCATAATAAGGATCGCCGATCATCGATCAGACTTGTGTCTGAAACAAAAAGAGGCAAGCCGTTCAAGTTCTTTAGTAAAGTTACTTATAAAAATTACATTCAAAAGTGCCATTATCCAAATGAATAACAAATGGTACTTAGAATATCAATAAGCGAACATTTATTACAGTTAATAGCCATACAGGCGGTGTGAATCTTCAATACATCCGTTGCTTGCAACATTATATAGAAATTGATAAACGGTCCGTTACTATTAACTGGACTTTCCATGCTAACTTTTCCAGATAAAATCCTCTATTATGATGATAAAAGATTATGTAATTCAGTGTTAAATCCTGAGACAATCTCTCTCTAAAAAAGCTGTATCAAAGGTGGTGATTATCCCCCTCAAGGTACTCATAATCTCAATTGTTACGTCACACAATAATTATTATTCGTCAGTTCAAAGGTGCCGCTAGTATTTCTTGTACTACAGACATTTGTAGACCTTAATCAAACAAATATTTAAAGAGTACGAAGTTTATCATCTTACAGATCCTCTCTTTGTTCGTTGTCAGCTGCGAAGAACTAATGATATCAGAAAATTGTGTCCGACAATCTCGTATACTTTCTTAATAGTGGGCACACTATTTAGTGAAAATTATCTCACAATTGAAACAAGAGTCATGAGCTTTTAAAATATACGTTCATCTATCATTTCAAGCGAAATATGAAAAATGTTTAGATGCCGTTGACGATGGCATTCACATTATGAACAAGAACTCTTATGGAGCGCGGATGTAAGAAATACATTTGGAAGTTACGGTAATAATATGATTTCTTGTATAACAGACTTTTATGGGCGACGCAAGAGATATAAGGAGTATATTAATGAAGTTATAAAATTTAACCTCGAACTTTTTTATTGCTTAGAATTTCTTCTGAAACATCCGAAAAAGTACTGTTTTATACAGTTTGCTGTCAGTGAGGTTGTTGACCTAGATAATAATAGACCTATGTAGATAATGCAAGGAAAAGGATGGACACTTTATCGAAAAATATCCTGTTCATTATTTGATTTGCACTCTCCAAGACAATACTGTTAAAAGCATAATACCATTAATATATTGAAAGGGTAATTTAGAATATCAGATCCTAATATTCTTTATAATATTTTCAACATTATGAATATGAATAAAAATCTGCATGCATATCTGTTTTGACTATAATCAATTTTGCCTATCAAAATATTCTGCTGTGTCAGGGTATTTACATCCACGTAAGGCTTCTGTTATAGTAGTTTTCTATGGATTAAAATTTTATACACGGAGAGTGGTGAGATATGTAGAGATACTGAAGTGGTCTTGGAAAGATGGAGGTCCGATTATCAGTCTTTATTGAACGGAGACTATGACAATTATGATTCTGGAAGGACGTATATGGATGTAGAGAATGACACAGAATCTAATATATCTGGCGAGATAACTCTGGTAGAAGTGGAAGCAGCTCTACGTAAAGCTAAGAAACACAAGGCAGCTGGAATAGACAACATCCCCGTGGACCTACTTCAAGGAGATAACATACCTAAGATATTGCATAGACTCTTTAACGTGTGTTTCAACACCTCACGTATTCTAAAGACGTGGAATAAAGGAATCATGTGTCCTATCCCGTAAGCTACTTCTGCAGACCCGAGAGACCCACTGAGCTACAGGGGACTAACACTAGCTCCAGCAGTCTATAAACTCTACTGTAGTGTTTTAAATGAGAGACTATACGTATGGGCCGAGTGGAACGACGTTATCTCTGATGACCAGAACGGCTTTCGTCGTAATCGATCTACGATAGATCACATCAGCTGCCTTACAAGCATAATTGAAACAAGGAAACTAATGAGAAAGTCAACTTATACAGCTTTTATTGATTTAAAGAAAGCCTATGATGGTATAAATAGAGGAAAGTTATGGGAACGACTACATGATACGGGTATCACTGGAAAGATGTTTAAGGCGCTACAATCCTTGTACCACAGTGTGGAGTGTTCAGTCCGTGTCAACCAACAGTATACTCCATGGTTCAGAGTAAACAGAGGACTCAAACAAGGATGCATTCTGTCGCCTTTATTATTTAACCTTTACATCAACGACCTAGTTGAGAAAATCAATGCAGTTGGATCAGGAGTCACGTGTGGTAACATCAGGATTAGTGTACTGGCATACGCAGATGACCTTGTTTTCATAGCAGAAACTGAAGAGGATCTCAACTCACTTTTAGCTGTTCTAGACGAGTGGTGTGCATCCAACTATATGTACGTAAACCAAGAAAAGTCGAAGGTCATCCACTTCAGAACTCAATCGGTTGAAAGAATATCTGTGATTTTTAAATGCGGCGACAAAGTACTATCTGTGGTAATAATAATAATAATAATGAGTATTTATAAAGCGCTATATCCATACACAAGGTGCATGCTCAAAGCGCATATACATGTTAGAATAAAGGGTAATGATGTGAAGTATTGGCATGAATAAAATCAAAGAGAAAAGTATGAGTTATAACATATGAATAAATATAGTACACAAAGTCAGATAATTCCGTCAGTGGGAAAAATCTAGGAATAATAGCTTGAAAAAAGATAAGTTTTGAGTTTTGATTTAAAAACAGTCAATGAAGGCGATATCTTGAGGACATGAGGAAGTTGATTCCAAAGTCGGGGAGCAGCATAACTGAATGATTTCTGTCCATAACTGGTATGATTAGAGCTTGGTATCTTGAGAAAGTTCAAATTCTGTGAACGAAGAGTTTTTGCAGGGATGTAGTCATTTAACATCTTTGAAAGGTATAGTGGTGCAGAATTATTTCGACATTTGTATGCCATGCAGAGGACTTTAAACTTGATTCTTGCTTCAATTGGAAGCCAGTGCAGATCCTTAAGTACAGGTGTTATGTGACATGATTTAGAAGTTCTAGTCACTATTCTTGCTGCAGTGTTCTGAACTTTCTGAAGTTTGTATAGTTGACGTTTACTGATTCCTATCAGCAAACTGTTACTATAATCAAGTCTAGAATGAACAAGCATTTGTACTAGTATTTTTGCAGCATCTCTTGTAATAAGATGACGTATTTGACCGATGCAACGGAGATGGTAATAACAAGTTTTACAAAGTTTATCTATTTGTGGTTCCATTGTTAGTTCTGAATCAATGATGACGCCAAGGTTTTTAGCTCGGTCAGCGAAAGGAATTTCAGCACTTCCGACTTCAACAGAGCTAAACGGAATGTTACGCAAATTACGCTTAGTGCCTATTAACAAAGCCTCTGTTTTCTCATCATTTAGCTTCAGTTTATTCAAAGACATCCAGGACTTGATATCAGATGTGCAATCAGTTGTTCGTCGCAAAGCTATTTGGACATTTTCTGGCTTGAAGCTGTCAATCAGTTGACTGTCATCAGCATAACATTGGTGTTGAATGTTATTATTCTCTATCACTCTACCAAGACTAGTAGTATAAAGCACAAACAGCACAGGGCCAAGGACGGATCCTTGAGGAACTCCACACGATAGTGAATAGTGTTTAGATTCAACCTGATTAATGACCACGGTTTGTGATCTATTTTTCAGATAAGACTCAATCCAGTCAAGCGCAACATTTGTTATACCCATCTCTAGCTGAAGTTTAGAGAGTAGCAGATTGTGATCCACTGTGTCAAATGCTGCCGAAAGATCTAAGAGTGTTAACGAAGCAATATTCCCATCATCCACTTGACTTCTCAATTCATTCATAACTCGCAGTAAAGCGGTTTCTGTACTGTGATTGTCACGGTAGGCAGATTGAAACTCATCCATAAGCCCATATTCTTTGAGATGATCTTTGAGTCTTATATTGACTGCCTTTTCGATGATTTTTGAGATAAATGAAACATTAGACACAGGTCTATAGCTACTTAGACTGTCAGGATCTAGGTCACTTTTCTTGAGAAGAGGTTTCACAATTGCAGATTTAAGGGAGTCTGGAAAAACTCCTGTAGATAAACTTAAATTCACCAAATTTGTAATGAAAGGAAGAAGTATATCTAAGTAATCTATCAACATATTTGTGGGAATAGGATCCAGAGAACAAGTTGTTTTCTTAGATGACCTAATAATCTTCTCAACTTCTTGTTGGGTTAAAGGTTCAAAATAGGAAAGTTCATTGCAAGTTAGTGCGTCAAAATTCGCACATTGACTTGACTCACTTGAAGTATTTTTCAGATCACGTTGAATGACTTTAATCTTAGTGTCAAAATATTCCGCAAAGTCATTGGCAAGAACTTCATCAGAATCGTGTACAGGATACCTAGCTTTGTCATTCTTACCAAGGAGTTGGTTTATGAATGTATATAACTTAGCCGAGTTACCTTGCGTTTCCAATATTTTATGATTACAATAGTCAGCTTTGGCTTTCCTAATGACTTTACTGAGTTCTTGTCTTTTCTGCCGATATATTTGTCGATGTATCTCAAGTCGAGATTTTCGCCATTGGCGTTCCGCCACTCTGCACTCTCGCTTTGCTTGAAGTACCAAATCATTATACCAAAAGGTATCCGGTCTCATCCGAACATTTTTTACCTGAACAGGAGCATGTTTATCAAAAAGAATCATCAAAGTTGAATTATACATGTCAGTCAATACGTTTGGATCTGTTGATATTTCACTGAGCAATGGAGAGTTCAGAATATCCAACTTGAACTTTTCTTTGTCAATGCTTCTTAACTTCCGACATTTGATTTGCACAGGTTTTAGTTGAGGTTTGAACATGTTCCATGTCATGCTTACGCAGCTGTGATCAGACATCTGTTTATCAATTACTTTGACATCAGTTACTAATGATATTTTATCAGAAGTAACCACCCAATCCAGTGTATGACCAGACTTATGGGTAGGTGCAGACACCAGTTGAGCAAGGTTGTGTGTGTTCAACAACTTTACTATCTTCTCTCTTTCTGCACAATGATTATTGTCAAAATGTACATTAAAGTCACCCAAATATATTGAGTTGGTCTTTGAATTTGATTCAAGAAGTCTTTCAAATTCATGTAAAAAGTCAGAACGAGTGATTTTGTTCTTTTTAGACGGGGGTGGTCTGTAAATACACATAACTTTGACACTAAGTTTGTATGAAGTAACCTTTGTAGTAACTATCTCAAATGATTTATATCCATCCAAATTTTGGGAACTTTTTAGAAATACGACTCGAAGAGAATTCTTGTGAATAACTGCAAGTCCTCCACCTTGAGAATTATATCTGGGTTGATGAAAGAAAGAATAATTAACTGGCGTAAGTTCTTCTATGACTGCTTCATCTCCATGTAGTTTTAACCATGTTTCAGTTAGATACAAAATATCAAAATCATTTTCTTGTATGAAGTCAGATATCTCTAGGGTTTTATTCCTACTTGATTGGGAGTTCCACAGACCCACTTTAAGACAAGTGGAAACGGGTTTGACTTGAGGGTGATTATTATTTGACTTAGTAGCGCGTTGCATGCGCATTTCCTTTTTTCCAAGTGTAACAGTCATAATGTGTTAACAATAAAACGGATTACTGTAACCCCAGGCTTGTCTTTGGACGGGGAAGCCTCCATATGCATATGGGTAGTTGATAAATGGCAGGTGGACTCGAGATTGACTTTGTTGGTTCAAATGATCGTTGTGCAGATCATTTCTGAAGTGGTGTCCTGGTGGTAGTGGAATCATTGGATCCTGAGCTGCAACTGATGCAGATGGGTAGGTTTGTTCATGACTTTGATGTTCAGCACAGGAGACTGACTCTACTATCAGCCTACTCAGGAGTTTAACACCAACACGCGACAAGTGAATTCTATCCTCGATGAGTACATCGCGTGGCTTCATTGACATCATATGCTTAAATATGTCAATGTATGTCATCTGCTTGGCACAGCACATTTCCTCAACTGCCTCGTTTATTTGTTTAGACTTACTGTTGTACCACGAAGGTGTCTGGCGAGGAAGAATAGAGCACACATGCACATGCGCGTTAGTGATCTTAGCCGTTCTATTCAGCAGTGTGTCGAACTCTTTGATAGTTTCCTCCATGGACTGCTCAGTTACATTGTTGTCCCCAATTACAAACACAATGTTACTGATTTTTGAGTTTTTATCTAGCAAAAGTGGCAACCGTTCACTTAATTGGCCTATTGTAGCCTCCCTGTTTGTGTCTACAACACA
Organism: Phorcus lineatus; assembly: GCA_921293015.1. NCBI lineage: Eukaryota > Metazoa > Mollusca > Gastropoda > Trochida > Trochidae > Phorcus > Phorcus lineatus. The sequence goes on from OV121081.1 coordinate 55,492,074, forward strand.
TTTATGGCGAAGATTATAAGAAAGAATGGCACTGCTCATGTTTTTTAACATTGAACTACCAATAATCACTGTTTCAGCAGATTCAATTCCCTTTGGAGTAGGCTTTACACGCTTCCTGTGAGAGCGAACAGCATCCGCATAGGACTTCTGGGGAACATTTCTTGCAGGAGTATCTCTCTTTTGAATGTGGGGCTTACGAGCGGGTAAAGGAGTCGATTGTCCAGTATGTCTCGCCTTTTGATGGGTTGATGCCGGATTAGCGATCAGTGGTGATGGTTGATGGTTTGGTTTTTCAGTTGGCAATAGTGGCAGGTTCGTATTTGAATCTGTTTGAATCCCTACAGAACTATTGAGATTATTTTCTAATTTAGTTTTCAACTTGTTTTGACAATCAGCTAATTCTGAGGCTAGATTGGAGTTCTCAAATTTCAGTTCAGTAATGATTTTTTCTTTTTCTTTTAGCATAACCTCTAATTCTAAGAGTTTTTCATCAGTTGATTTTGAAATTTCTTTGGCAGCCACAACTTTACTAAAGGAAGAATAATCTTCTGATTCTGTACACTGACTGCAAGCGTACGGCAAGGTAGAATTTTCCTCCAAGGAAATTATCTCCGAAGACGAGAGCTTCTCACACTTGTAGTGAACCCAGTGTGTCCCTCTGCTACATATCAACGCGCGTGATTTGCATAGCCTGTTGCAGTGAGAACACTTCTCATCGACTTTAATGTCGGAATCAATATTTCGAACTATTTCGTTCACATTGTCAATAAAAATTACACGTTCATCAAGCAGTGATTTCAATGGGGGCAGATCTTCATTTACGAATGTCATGAGTTGTGGGCCATTTACGAGCGCTTTACTTGTCGTCCTGAAGAGGTTTATGGTGAAAGCAGGACGTGAAGAACTACTAGCACTTATCCTCGTCATTTCAGATTCAATTAAGCCATTATTATCTTGTTTCACATGTGAAGAAAGGATTTTCCTGTTACTTGCACTAGAGTAATACGAACAAATTGAGTTTCTTAGAACTTCAAAACTTCCCGTTGAAAAGGTAAGAACAAAGTTATTTCCTTTTTTGATTTCACATATGATCTTATGAGGTCTTATAGCTGCAGCTTTCTTTTTAGACAGTAAGTTTTGTTTTCCGAGAGAATAATTTGATTTGATGGTTTTGGTCATTTGACTGTTAGACGACAATAACAATGGCGTCTCTGTGACGTCACAATCTGTTGCCATGACGTCAGATAACCGTTCGGTATTTCACTTACAGTCAACCCTCGTTGAAATGTTTTGACGTGAAAGAGCTTTTAGAAAGGCATTTTTCCATGGAAAATTATTTTTTTCCGCGCCGCTGTACTTTCATACATGTATTGTAACAATGTTTTTACATACCTAGCTGTTTGCACAAGGAAAATTCACATTTCATCCGGAGCTGTAAAGTTTCTGTGTTCACAGTCTTACTCATGAGAATTATCAATATTTAGGAGTACTTCTAACTGAACATCTGAGTTACAACGACATGGCTAAAGCTGCCTCTAAATCTGCGAGCAGAGCACTTGGACTTTTAATTGCAAAATCTAAGAGTATGGATGGTCTCCCTTTTAATGTATTCTCGAAACTGTATGATTCTATGGTCTGGCCTGTGATGGAATATGGAGCATCGATATGGGGAACAAGTTCACAATCATGCATCAACGCTGTTCACCACCGGGCTATTCGCTTTTATATCGGAATAGGAAAATACACTCCAAACTTAGCGGTGAATGGTGAATCTGGATGGACACCAACTGTGGTCAGACAATGGGCAAGTGTTACAAGACTGTTGGCGCGACTCAAGAATATGAGACAACAACGTCTGAACAGAAAAGTATTTGACTGGGCTAATACCACAAAGAAAAAGAACTGGAACTACAGAACTCTACAATCTTTACAGAGAATTAATTTTGGTCACCTAAATACTACCAGCTACGTGGAAAGCCGCCTACTTGTTAATGCCGTGAAATCCCTAACTATGGGTGAATACATTGATTATTGGGAGAGACAGATCCAATTAGACACTGGACGAAAGGGAAGAAACAAACTACGGACATATAGATTGTTTAAGACAACATATAACACTGAACCGTACCTAGAGCGCCTATTATCGAAGTGCACTTGCAAAGTTTAGATGCGGTGTCGCACCCCTACGCATTGAAACTGGCCGATACGAAAACCTACCCTTAGAAGATAGAAACTGTTTCAATTGCACAGACAAACTTGAAGATGAATTGCACACTCTTTTAATATGCCCCGTGTTTGCCTCAGAACGAATCAGACTCTTAGAAACCTGTCAAGTTATATGGGAGGAGTTCAGCTTTTTACCAGACTGTGATAAGTTTGTACGTATTTTAAGCACGCCAGATATTTTACCTTACACTGCCAGCACCTGCCATTCTATTTTAACAAAACGGAGAGAGCTCTTATATAGCTAACTTTCTATCATTTATCTGCATTTTATATGTTTTGTATATATTTTATGTCTATTTACTATATTTTTATTGAATTTACATATACATGTTTTATATCGTCTCTCATTAATCGCTGGGCGATTGGTTGTGTTCATTTTAAAATGATCTATAATTTATACTGTTTTGAATATAAATATAAACATGTACACAAGTGAGACGGAAATAAACTATTGATTGATTGATTGATTTACACTGATGAAGTTTGATGCCCAAAATAATGCTCAGGTCATATACCAGTTTGTATAACTGATATTTTAGACCATATACTTAACTTCAGTATTGTTATTTGATTTTAACACACGGGTTGTTATTTCAAGGAATTAATTAGCTAGATTTGACTTAATTAGTGACATCTTTGAACCAAAACTGACATGACCTGCCACAAGCCTGAATTACTCGCTTTACCACGTGTCATATAGAAAGTTTGTATGTTTTATGTATGAAAGGGTGACATGCGTATAAGTTAAAAGTAGCCAGTATGAATTGAAACATTATTTATGTACATAACTACAAGTATCTGATTTTATCTAATTACATGAAGAGTAATATTTGGATCTCAAACTAACGATACCAAAATATTCTTAAAGAGCCACTCCGTGATTTTCATAACATATCATTTACCTTTGATACGAACCTAAATGTCATATGTGGTGATATAAAATCAAAACATCTTAACTTCTCATGTCCAAAAGACATATTTATGACAAATACTGGTTTTCCATGAAAATCTAAAAACAGACTTATAAATGCACAGAGGTGTACATATCACGTCCAACATACATGGATACTAGTAATATAACCTAACAAACACTATCAACTCCTAACTGCCCTCCTGGCTGTTTTAGAAAAGTCTCCAAAACTACGTTTGACTATTTGACGCGCGCCAATGTCCGGTTTTCGATCATAATTGCGACGTTCTACCTTCATTTTGTCCCTGGTAAAGAACCAATAAGCTTTAAACTGTGTCTTGTTGGTAACAGTCGATACTTTGCGATCAAATGACACCTTTGATCAAATTTGGCATATAAGACTCCAACAACTCACGGAGTGGCTCTTTAAATCTTCGTGAAAAAATATGTTTTTCCAACCTTTATTGAAATTCAAAATGGGTTATCTATAACTTGAATTATTGTTATGTTCTTCATGATGTAAAACACAGTATACATTTAATCGCATCATTGAATAAACCGTTAATGCATTTATTATATTGTTTTCCTATTAAAACAGATAAATCTTTAATTAACGCTTCAATAGGACAGGCGCTCTACCGATACATAACCAAAGGTCACACGTAAACACGCACCTGCTGATTAGAGTTACATCCCTTGGTTCCTGGGAATGAATGGCGATCAAAACACCTTAGAATGAGGACAGAGGAATTATTTGATGAAGCTGAAAAGCTTGAGAAATTAGGAAAGAGAGAAGAAGCATTTCAACTGTACACACAATTTATTGAGGATGCGTCAATAAGACTGAAAAATCTAAACGATCAAAATGAGAGAAGTGCTTTGTAAGTTTCAAATAATATTGTTTTCAGAAGCTAGCTTGTCAAACAACTGTAATGAATGATGTGTAATTCTGTAAAATTTATTACGATGCGTTGTAGGATTTCAGTTCTTGTGACGGAAATGACATGCTTCCTTCAATTAATGAAAAAAATATATAATTAATTATTTATTTATTTATTTTCATAGTTATTCATTTGATTTAGATGTATACATGTGTGTGTTATTAATAAATAACTGATTTTATCTCATTTACCGTGTCCAAATTTAGTTATATTTATTATATTCCAAGTGTCTCTGAATTGAATATTTCTTTCTCATAGGTAAGTGGGTTTTTTTTCTTTCTTAATTATTAGCACATATGAGAAAAATCAGTGTTGACATTGCCAATGCTTGTATTGATTCCCTCTAATGATTACTTACTTGGAATATTTAGAATGTTTTCAAAAGGTAATACACAGTCAATTTCCAGAATATGACAAGAATGTTAATTATAAAAGCAATAGCACATTGAATCTGAGACATTGAACAGAGCATTAACGAACATCTACATTACAAGGGATAGCTATTAACCGAAGTCATTTAATGAATATGTTGAAAATATATCTTTGACTCAGAGCTTTAAATGCAGTGCAACAAGCCTTAATATGCATAGTATATGAGCAAAAGTTCATTTCTCCAGTTTTTGTACAGAAAATATTATATGGTTAGCCACATTATAGTAATAATAAATGCAATATTGCGTTGAATTCCACACCACAAAGGGGCATTCTCTAAGAAATCCATTCAACAAAGAGGCTGACCTCTTGTCATAGTTGCATTGTCTATAATCTATTGTGATGACATCAATCTGTTGTGTTTACAGTGGATTACTTTTTCAAGAGCCCACTGCTCATTGACTGTCCTGGTCATGTGGGGTGTCAGGTATTTAAGATAACAGTATTGTATAGATTGTACTATTATGCTTCATATATGACAAGTTTAAAATGTTTCAAACATGAAAATTTAACCTTTGAAAGTACATGAGTCAGGATTCAAATATGAAACCTTCCGATTGTTAACTTAGCAATTTAAACCATTGGGCTGTGGAGGATGGACAGAAAAGAATATTATTTTGTCAGTAAAAAACGTGTTTTCATTTGATGTGAGAAGCACAAGTGGAGAGCATAGCAAGATCCTAGAACATGGAATATGGTGCATTGTCTGCCAAATACATCATGAGGCATAAAAGTATGGCAATCAAGTGCATGGATAAATCAGTTTCATGTGTATCTTAAGGTTGTGTCCGATTCTTTTTATTTTTAAGTATGATGGGGGCCTCGATGATTGGTTTTCATGGCCATCCTTTTCACATATTTTCCATTTCATTAAATGAAATCCTCATCTTACAGGCAGAAGAAACTTGGTTTGGCATTTAACAACAGAGGTTTTATCAGGTATCAGAAAGTTGACTTTGATGAGGCTATCACTGACTATAGCAAGGGTCTCAACTTTGATGCTCAGATGCCCTTCACCTTCTACAACAGGGGACTCATACACTACAGACTAGGTGAGCTGTAGCTATAGTACTCAGAGATGTTGTCAGTCGTTGTTGGACTGGATTGGATAGAAAAACAGTTATAAAGACTGGCATGGAACCTCCAAGTTACTGATGGGGTTCTTCCTTCAGTAGGGCTAGATATTGGACCAAAATCTGTATTTTGATATATTGCAGTAATAAGGTCCAAAGTATTGTTCATGGCTGTAGTTTTTTAATTATGGACTGGGTCAATACCTGTTTATATATGATAAATTGTATAGTTTTGGAAAAATATGGCTTATTCAAATAAAGGGCAGGTAATCTCAGTAGATTTTCCTGATAAACATACCCAGGGGTGTTTGTGAAGAGTATCAAACATTAAGCTCTTAAGTGATTGAGGTTGATGTTTTATATATTTGGTGTGATGAACAACTTGTTTTAAGATCTTTGATAATAGTGTATATTTTGACATCAATTGAGTTTGTTAAGTCATTGTCTCAGTTATACAAGGCACATTTTTATGCCTCATCATCACTGGATCATCACTTAAATAAATTTTTTCCCTTGACGTTTAAGGCCGTTTTGACGAAGCAATCAGTGACATGAAGCAAGCTCTCTCTCTGGATCCGCAGTTTGAGTCAGCCAAACAGTGTTTGCTTCAGTCGTGCGAAGACCTTGAGAAAAAGAAGACGAACATCCACACATGAGATCTACACAAGGGAGACAATTCAGTGTTGTTTGATGTGCCAAGTCTTGTTGATGTAATCACCACACCTTACAAAATGTGATATTGGATCAGTGTTTGAGGTTTTGATGTACATTGTTAAAGTACTCTTTCTATGAGTGATGTTTTCAAGCAGGTTGCATTCTATGGTGATAATTCAAGGGAGAAAGCGTTTGAGTGTTTTCTAGTGATATTTTCCGGTGACGAGTTCAATGTGAAAGTCTTTCATGTGTAGCATTTATATGTTTTTAAAAAATTTCCAACCTTTTTTATATCCAGGTCAAATCAAATATATATATTATTATAACAGTATATGAAAATACTTTGCTAGAGTGTGTTATTTAAAGATTGTTGTGAAGTGTTGAATTGATGAACAAAACACAGGCAAGCCTTCATTCACTTATAAATCATAGCATTTGTAGTTGGTACGGATGAGGGTGATTCCAGTGAAATTTGATTTTTATCTTATTGCATGAAATTTTAGGTTTAAAAATATTAGAAGAAAAAGAAAGCATAGATATAGAATATTCACATTGGGGAGGGGGGTCGGTGATGTTCACTTGTGCTTCGGTTTGATATGTATTGCAGTTCAGAAGCAGTGGCAGATCCAGGAATTTTGAAAGGAAAATTGAGGGGGGAAGGGGTCACTTATTGTTCTATGGTCAATTTCTTCCCAAAGAGAGGTGGGAGTTGAACCCCCTGGACCCACTACTGAGAAGCCTTGGTTTTGTACACATGCAAGAATGCAATTTTTCTGTATAAAAATGTAGAAACTGAAAAAAATCACCTGTGACCAGTGCACCAAACCAAAAGCAAAAATTGCGGTTCAACTACTGTACAAAGTTGTGAAGCGTTTGGCCCCTAGTTCACATATTATTTCACGGCCTGGTGTGTTATGGCATGGGCCAATCCTTCATCCTTTGGCCGTCATTTTTTAACTTTTCACAGAGTTGATGTCTCTCTAAGCTGTCGTATTCACACGTTGATAACTTTAGGGAGACCATCTTGAAGGCTTCTTTGATTTCTCTCTAGAGAAAGTAATGCTAGGAACCTCACATTTGAGGGGGTAAAGTCAGATGGGACTGAAGGTTTAGATCAGTAATCATTCAGTGCCTTAAAGGAATTTCTACAAGAGTGTGAATCAAAGAGATTGCACCCTAAAATGTATTTGTTACTGCACATGAATGCTAAAAACTTGTGAAGAAATACCTTGACACTGGACTAAAACTGAATATTGGTTGACACTTAATTGCATATTATTTACACTTTTAATTCATATGTCAGTCTACATTTTGTAAGAGTGTCATTATACACAAATGTATCGATACATGTCTGCATGAATCAATTCTATTACACAAACTGTATCAATATATTAATTTTACAATATCAATCTCTTTTCAATTAAAGCTCCTCAAGATATTGTTAAATTGAGACTTTTATCTTCTTGATGTACTCATGTAACAACATCTCATTCGATTTATCTTACTTTGTAAACAAAATTGTTAAGGGCTTTTTATATAGAAACCATACTGTGATCATAAATAATTACTTTTGTCCCTGTATAACCTTTTAAATATTCCTCATTCAAATATTTGATTTGCCATTCCCAATACATTTTGGTACACCCTATCTGGAAGCAAAGGGTCAATTCAAGACACATTCCACAGTTACGAAATTTTCAATCCTATAATTTGGTTCCTCCTAATGATTATAGAAGACTTATTTGTTTTAAATATGCGTAAATGCAACTCTCATTTTAGTTGCTATTTGAGTTGCCTCCCTTCCCTCAATCTATGTCTTTGTTTAATTTATAACCTGAGCCCAATATAAATGACTGGCAAAGATGGTGCTTAATGGCAGATAGACATTCCATGGTTTCTTTGTTTATGTAAAAGGCAATATGATTTGTTAAATGCCTGAATTACATGATAATAAAATTGTAACTGACTGTAGAACTGAGGACTGTATCATATGAATGAATTGAAGTTACTGAGGATGCTGACTGCTTCCTGTTTGTATCAAACACTTGATTCGACTTTTGCCTGTCGCAGTCTTGGTGTACACAAGTCCTTGAACTCACTCTGGAAGGCAGAACTTGGGCCAGGCTACACTAAAAGCTTTGCTGCCTTTCAAAATAATATTTGGTTTGGGTGCAGCAACCACATATATATCTTAAAGATTTCTAAATGAACAATTAAGTCAAGGTACACTATGGTGTAGAGGTGGCACAGAAAAGGTGACAAAATGCATTAGCTTGAATTAGCCAGTGATTAGACTTTCTTCAGTAATGCCTTTCAGGGGAGGATGTCACAATATAAACAGCTGCATGAATATATTTGATTTTAATAAGTATCTCTTATCACAAGGGCTGTGTAACACATACAATTAGAAACTGGCCTTGCTTGTTTTAGAGATCCTGCTGAATCAGTGTAAATGAATCTGCTCTTGTTCCTTCCTAATACCCTCATCTTTTCAAGCCAAAACTAGGAAGGAAGAAGCGAGAGCGGATTCATGTACGCTGATTTAGCAAGATGGTTTTAGATGATAATGGTGTGACTTAAATTTGTAACTGGATGAATTGTCATGTTGTTTTGACCAGTTAAGATGTTTCAAAAGCTGTTAACAAAAGAATCTGTATTTGGATTGTGTTGTACCCTTTAAAAATGTTGTCATTATGATTTTACAAAGAAACGAAGACATTAATTTCCATTTTTTTGTCCATTTTCATGGTAAAAATGGCAGCTAAAATACTATGTTGAGATTGAAAATGACAGTAAAACATCCCAATAGTGCCTCGGTTATTTCAGCTTAAATATCCTACATGTAGCTTTGATATTGGCACCATACATTAAAATTGTTTTTAAAATAATTAAAACGCTGGAATTATGGCAATAAACACATTAGATTATTTTTATGCTAAAAGTTCTTTTTATTCATTTCATATTGATAGCTGTTACTGACATGTTTTATTTAAAAAAAAAACATGTGTATTGTAAGAATTATCATCTACAAATTCATAAATGAGCCTGAATTTACAGAATGAAACAAAAGACAAAGTTTCACGTCACAACTCTAATTTCCATTGGTCAGCCATTTCATGAGCTTATCTTGTTGCAAATAAATGTCCTGTTTGATTAATTGGTCTAATTAATAATCATATTTAAACTGACAATTATGTGTCATCCTCGTTACAATGTCTAATTATGTCATGAGTGCAATGCAATGTTATTATAGAATTTTCATTTCCATAACAATTAACATTTACAAATTTGAAGATAAAAACCATGAAATTTTAATTGCTACTGATGTGCTAGTGAAAGCGATTTATTCCCAGGTAAGTCATATAAACTCTATCAGCATTCCTAGCGTGTACAGAATGGGAGCCTGTATGTAGTTAAGAGTTGTTTTCCTGCTTCGTATTAAGCATCTTCCCACACATAGCCTATCCTTACACCAGACCCAATCACTTGTTAAGATAGGCCTTGCCGCATTTCCTGTACTTGTCAAGGCTGCCGCGACGAATCGCGATAGTCCAAAAATAAATCAAATTGGAATTGCAACTTTTTGCCAAAGAGTTGATGCACTTTAAACATGAATTTTGACTGGTTTAAATTAGCCATTGATAGTGATAGCCAGCAATTTTAAGCCATGTGGAGGAAGATGCGTATAAAGTTGCATGAACATGAACGATAAATTGTTTTGTAACAATTGCATCATCATTGTATGATTTGCTCAAGTTTGTTGTTTAAATGATAGTTGTAAATGTTAACGGAAGTCATTGTTTAATAAACAACTGTTGAAATATACCCTTTCCTGTCATGTTGTATGCAATTCATTTAAAAAATTAGTAGACCAATGAGAATATTATATCAATTCAACTTACAATTTACAGATTTTATTAAAATGAAATGTAAATTTATTCAAAATTGAAAAATTAAAGGTCTATGTTTCGCATTTCAATTTTTTGTAAACCTACCTTCATAAATCATAAATGGCATTCAAGGGCAAAGTTACTAGAATAATTTCTAGTTCTTTCTCAAATTCTTGTAGACAGCGTTAAAAATGTGTAAGTGACTACCACTGAACTGTAATGGTGAAACAAGGGCATTACCAAAACTTGTGCCCTTTTATTAGGGCAACAAACAAATTTTCAGTGGAATGATTTTGCTCTGGTATCAACCTTCAGTATTGATCGTTGACAATTGATATGTTTTTAAAGAGAGAGATAATGCTTTTAAACCAATCATGCCGACAGCCCTTTGTGTCTTGATCTTTGATATGCAAGTTATCAACAGGTATAGAATCGGGGCGTGATAGCGCAGTGGTTAGCGCGTTCGGCTTCTGATCAAGAGGTACGTGGTTCGAATCCCGCCAGGGGCTCAAATCCTATATCTTAAACAATGTTGTAATCAATCAATACCCAAATTGCTCTGCTCGAAACAGAGAAAAAGTAAGAAAAGAGCGTAAATTTTGTTGGGAGAGAACAAACAATTTCAAAATAGGCCCAATTAACGGATGGATGCCCTGAACACATAGTCCTTTTTTCCCAGTTGCAACAGGGAACATACATAGGACAAAGGAGCACAGTGATAAACAAAGCATTGTACTGATAATGTTTAATGATAAATGAATATGTACAAGTGTAATGGTTGGAAGTCCTCCACTGATCACCACTTGGTGAGCAACACATTGTCTCTATGCACTTCATGTAGAAGAAAGAGCCACTATACTTTGGTGTGGCCAATCCTTCCACCACATTTCTTGTTAAATCTCTCCTTACTATTTTAATGTCCAAATGGTAAACCTATCTCAAGACAAAGTACTTCCTGTGCTGTGTTTTCGTTAAAAAGTTATTTTTGACAACACAATCATTCAATTTCTCCCAAGAATATCTTCTTGTCACTTGAACAGGATAACACTGAAATAAAAAGGGTGACATTCGTGAATACACTTAAAACATTATAAGTATACAAATAATTAATGTACAGAATGAATATTATACATTATCATCTTACTATGAAAGGTAAGAGTGAACAATGCTATTAAACCCTACCCTAACAAGTTTTAAATGAAAAAAAAGATAACATTTATCATAAACATTACACCAGGGGTTTGTTTGGGGTGCTCCTGCAAACCATTCAATTGATAATTGTGCAATGATTGATGTAATCTTGGATAAGACATTGTGATTTATTAATAATTTTGTAACTTTGAAGACAGACAGAAATAGTTATGAGGTGTCTTGAATCAAGTGGAGGCTTATCAAGACTTGTGAAAGTCTAAGATTGCAAAGAAAAATTGCAGCCTGGACTCGAAAGAATCTCACCTATGGGTTCATGAGGATGAAAGTCAACTTCATTTACGGAGCCTGCGTGTCCTGGCAGCTTGTAAAGAATACGCCTCGACGTTGTGTCCCACACGTACACAAACCTGTCTCCAGACCCTGCCGCCACCTTGCTTCCATCGGCTGACCAGGCACAGTGCAAGAGATTCTGGAGGGTATAATGAAGTCATTTCTTATAAAAATACAGTGCAATATTAGAGAATCACGAAACAATCTGTATTAATGAAAGCAAGCCAATTATATGACTTATTATTTTTTGGCAAGAGATTATTGGATGAATACATAAAATACATATCTGACTGAAAGTTAGCATGGTGTAAGGAAGGCTTGATTGTATGCATAATCTGACAGATTATCACTATCAATAAATGTCCGAACTACTGGACATAACTAAGTACTGGTCATTGGTGAGATCAGTCTCTTGAAAGAGAGGTGATTTGTTTTTTATTCATCTTGTTCATAAATGTTTTATTTACATAAAATCAAGGCAAGCTTTAATGGAAAAAAGTTACACCAGCATTTTGATTTAAAAATTTAAGTGAGAGCCCTATTAGAATGCTCTATTCATAAATACAAGGTGGATTATGTCGGGGAAACCTGCATTGCATTTTCTTAAGAACAGTTCCATTCTCTGGATCTTGGCTGTGAAGCTAGTCAGCCTATAAAAGTTATCATTAGGCTGGGTCTTCGTACTATAATTCCACTTGGCAGAGGAGTATGTACACATTGCAGCTTTATTATAATCTTTTTCTCTTCTAGGGAAAAACAGACCCAAATAGGTTTTATGGCAATACCAAATCTATAAATTGTAATCTGTCTTAGACAAAGGGTCTGTACCTAACACTTTAGCTTTCTATGATGAGCTAAAAATTTATATTTTGAAATGAATTAACTGTTGAACAACCTTTTCAAATGTATGTTGATGTCCCTGGAAGATTTTCACACATCGTTCTTGAGGTGCAAATGGACGGACATCCCACACTCGCACTGTGAACAAAATTGGGAAACATTACTCCAATCAGGAAATTATTAGCAATAAGCTCATTCTCATCTGAAAATAATTAATTTGTTATGTACAGACTAAGGTATCAAAATAAGAATGTCAACCAATCGGATGTATTTTAGCAAATCAGACAGAAAAGATCAACATACAAATTCAAACATGTGAAATCGCTTAGAAAATACACATTTCCTAAAATAAGGGAAAAAAATAAAATAAATAAACACTAGTCCTTTGTCAGAACACTGACAGAAAAAAGCCCACTACCTTTGGCCCATGCTTACTTGTATTTGTGAACCCTGATAATTGGCAACTTTCCCAGCTGTGAACCCTTATATTATGCAACTTCCCTCACGAGGCTTAAGACCTGCTTTCTCAATCCCTGACTAGTTTAAACCTTTCAGCTGCATTGATAACAATTATTCGTGTGCCAGGTCTTCGACCTCCCGCACATGAACTAGTCTAATTAGAAATATCCTGAAGGCTACTACTGTTAAAGGTTAATGTTGCTGCACTCAAATCATGAATTTTGACACAGCGTAGTAAGCATGTGATGGAAACTGGCAAGAGTTGATACAGAATGGGCCCATCAGAATGGTTAGACAGTAGTTAATTCAGCTAAATTCTTAAAACCAGAATTGAAAAATATACAGTTCAAGATACATACATGTGTTATCCATAGCATTAGACAGCATGTAAGATCCGTCTGGGCTGATTTCCATTCCTGTGACTGTGTCGGAGTGACCTCGCATCCTATACAGGACATCGTTCTTCCTCAAGTCCCAGACCTACGTACACAACACACTTCGATCAGCATGCAAGGTGTTCAAATATGTTCAGTGTGAAATATTAGAAACATGAATGGAGAAATAAGGCTAACCCTTTGATTTTTTGTCCCAAATTCCTAATTGGGTGTAGGTATTGTGATTCCATTTGGTATCAAGGCTACCTCTCCTTGCTCTGAAATCTTTACAATCAATTCCATGACTTTGAGACGATCAGAGAAGAAATGGTGTCCACAGGAAGGACTGAATTGGTGCAAAGAAGAACATTTGACAAATAATGAATAAAAGAAATGGATCCAAACCTTTATGTCGTTGTCAATTCCACCTGAGAAAATCTGTTCCGCTGTGTCGTTGAAAGTAACAGCTGTGACCTGGTAGGTGTTTTGGAAAGTCTGAATTGTTCCTTTCTTTCGAGCATCCCACAGCTGGAACATACAAAGAGATATATTTAACCAGAACATATATACCCACAAAATCCACGCCATTGATAGGTTAATATTTCCTAAGCAGTTCTTAATATAACAATAACCTTCTCACAAACTAAAAGCTTCTATCATCAGAACTGGTGTGCCATACAAGTCCAAATAGTTTGCCTCAATAACTAGCCAACAAGTGATGATTCTGAAATCTGAGAGCATGTGTGGTTGCAGTAATAATCAGGGTAGGCCTACCATCATTCTCTGGACAATTTAAAGTTTTTCCCTTGTTTTAAAAATCGGAATAAAGTTAACTTCTAATGGATTCAGCTGGAAAACATTAAAAAAGATTACGATTTCATGCATATTCATACTACATCAAGCAACAACACAAATGAACACTTACGTGGCAATTAGATAATCTGAAAAAGAGATCATTAGTACAATATTATTCCTCACTGACCCTGACAGTGCCATCATCACTTCCTGTACACACAAGCTGTGGACCTCGACGGGCTGGGTTGCACGAGTTAACAAATGTCTGGTGACCTTTCAACTTTCGTATCCGTGTTCCCACCTCCACATCCCATACTGACCCCGTTTTGTCTGTGGAGACTGTGAAAAGTGTCCTGCAACCAAACCAATTGAAATTATACATATAATTAAACAATTCTTCTATAGTACTACAGTAGTAAGCATAACAATGAAATGGATAACTATATTAAATTTCTACATCATTATTACTTGTCAGCTTTCATATTTGATAACATGGTTGTGAGTACTCATATCAAAATTTGACAAAAAATTAGAGCTGATTCACAAGTAACATTTTCAAGAATTAAACCAAAATCTAACCTTTGGACTTACCCTCCATCTGTTGAGAACTCAAGGTCCATTATTGCGCCAGTGTGTCCTTTCAGTACAGCAAAGTTCTCACATTCTCCATAAACAGTCCAAAAAACTAAAGAAATATTTTCATGAACATAATTGTAATGTCATACCTTACATGCCTAAACAAACATACTAAATATCTTTGACAGCCTAAGGTGAAATTTCAACTGAATTATCAGATAATAATTCATTTTGTTTTGGACTATCTACCTCAAATTTTAGGATTGTTAAATCTTGTAAGTCTGTCATATGATAGATGCTTCAGCAATGACCAGATTAGAAAACTAAAAACAAATAAGTTATTTTAACTTTTTTTAGGTGGGTTATTTTCAAATTTAATTCACTTTTTACAGCATCTTCTAAAAAGTTAACTGAAATGCTATCTCGTGAAGTATCCGATTCATATACAGAAATTGACATGGTCGTCACATGCAACTGAAAAAGACAGTCTTACAAACATCAAACCTGCAATGTTTCCACTTTAACTTTCACAAATTCTTTATACTAACGAGATGGCAAATTCTCTTGATATAATTTTCATGTTACTTGAACTAATGAATAATCCATAAAAGAACATAGTCTTAAAGAGACCATTCATGTTCTTCATGACATATACTAAGATTTTGATATGAGCCCCGTAAGGATATACAAATTAAAAACATCTCACCAATCCATCCCCAAATGAAAACTAAATGAGTTATGAAAATCAAATCAGCTTTTTATAAATGAAGAATCCCAAATCACATGTTCTATTTACAAGAATACTGTTTATATAATCCAATAAATACTACAAAAAAACAATTATCAGCTCCCACCTGTTGTTCTGTCTGCTTTAGATAAGTTTTAAAAACAATGTATGACTACATGACGCACACCATGTGTGTCTATTTCAATCAAGACCACATCTTCATGTCAGTAGCAAACATTCCACTTACAAATCAGTCTATCAAATCCTGCAGAAGCCAAAATCTGTCCATCCGGAGAAAATTTGCTGGTCAGTATTTCTCCTTCATGGCCTGTGAGTAACATTATTGGAGCATCTAAACTGGAAGTCCTTGGTTGGCCCTGAAGAAAAATGGTTTTGTTGGAATGCTTGTATTGTTGGTAGATGATATATCACAGAATTAATGTTTAAAGTCATTGAATGAGATTAAAGGTTTGACAGTCCCTTTAAAAACCCTCTTGATCGTATTTAATAATAAGTGACTTTTAAAACTTTTTTGTACATTCTTACAATAGATTTGTGTGTACATTCCAAGTGTCTCTTCACCAGTTCTCAAACATTCAACATTTTGATTTCAATAATGATAATATTGTGTAAGCTAAAAAAAATAAAAAGCAATATTAAGAAAGAACAGTAAGTTGATTATAAAAAAACCCCTGTACAACTGTTATCACACAACTTCATTCATTCTTATTTGTAAACCGTAGTATGTGTTGCCTGTATACTCTGTCTCACACCATACTAAATAAATGAATTGAATTAACAATATATACAAAATGAATATAAAAGGTCTAGTAATTAAAAGAAAATCTTGTTTTCAATGTCTTTCAGTTTCAACCGGCCAATCAATGTAACAGTCTTACACTTTGAATTAAGGCCCCATTTGAATCAACATCAGCTAGAATCATTTCATTGCCACGTGCACGTTTCGCTGGCACCAGTGCTCCTTCAGAAGCCTTTCTTTTGATGTCCATTTTCTGAAGTTTATATTTTGTAGAACACGATAGATTCACGTTTCGTTCCAAACCGGAAGTTTACAAATGGTGACATGCGCAGGGATAATATTAATTCGTAACCAAAGAAACTTCGGGCCAACATTGTCGATGAAAAGAAACCCCCAACCTCCCCTTCCCAAATTTATTTTTGGGCACCAATATAGAAATTAAGAGAAATAATTAAGCTTATGGCAACATTGACAAAAAAACACATGTTGTTGAAAAACCCTTAATTTTAACACATGGGGGGGGGGGGGGGGGGGGGGTCAACATTATATCAAAGCACATATCTAAGCCTAAACAGCCACCCATTCATACACAAAAAGGTTAAAAGTGCACTCTTGCGGATTTTCTTTCTGATTATGGTGCAATTTTTAACAATGATTGTTTTAAAAAGTTTTTGTTCCATGCAAACAACAGTTGTTGATATATATAAGGCATTTTTAATCAATATATTTCATAATGTTGCCTTACTTGCAGTGGGCTTGTTGCGCTGATATAGGTAATGATGGACTCCGATTTATTAAAAAGGTATTTCAATGGATAGAAATATTGACGTATAAATAAATTCGCCTGCAGTACCCTGTATAACATAAAGCTGCATTGACATTTGTATCTTTTAAGATACATATAAGTGTTGAATGGAATTAAAGTACTTTAAATTCTACTTCATACTCAATAGAGTTAAAACACATAATTCCCTGAAAAACAATGTGTTAACCTGTGATATTCTCAAAAAAAAGAAATTGTGACTTGTTTATGAATATGATTTCGTTGTTTAAAACATTGAACTGTAATAATTCTCTGTATGTAAATAATGTTCAGTGTTGAACTAATTAATATACAAAAACTATTAAATACGTATTATCTTTTATATTAACAAACTATGTGACTCTATAAACATAAATTTATATGAACGTGGTGACCAGGCCACTTTTTTGTACGAGCTCGGTTGGGATACGAATTGGGTACGAATTCATGTACAACATGCGCAATGTTATAGTCTATTTCTATAAAGACGGAAGTTGCTTCTCTCATTAGCAATGCATTCATAGTTGAGGAACTTAGCGGTGCAGGGAGGTAACAACGCAGCCAATGTGAGACGCGTATTAATCATTCAGTCGTGCGAGGAATAATGAAATTCATAACATTTTCAGTTTTTTTTATGAATGAGATTCAAATAACTAACACTGTAAGGTTTTAAATATCAATGGTGAATTATTCCTAAAACTGAATGTTTTTATGCAAATGAAATTATCAACATATTTGAAGAAAATGGTAACTTTAATTTCGCTTTATTTAATGCGTAATCTGCTTAATCTCTATACCTCCCTCTCTAGATCTTGATACGAGTTTATTTGGGATACGAAATATCGACAGCAGCTGATCGAATTTTGGAACGGACTATATCGTACAGCGCCCCCTGGAATAGAATTTCCGCGTCATTCAGCGGAAGCCAGACATTTTTGTGCGATTGTGGGGGCATTGTCCTTCCAAATAAACAGTAAGAGAAGGGCTAAAGCTCATTGCACAAACATTTTCTTTCGCTAGAAAATCGCATTTGACACATATTATGCAAAGGATCTCATGTTTTAATGCGAGGAAATGTTTTTTTCAGCTTATTTGCTCTGAAATGTGCAACTGAAAAGTGAAGTGTTTTCTAAATAATAAAGTACCTGCACTTTTTCTTAAACATTTTTGTTGAATAAGGCTTTCAGTATGATGATTAATACGCATGGCGTATAAAATTACACAAATATATCTACTTATTTGATGGAAATATGTTAATGTTGAAATATTTGACAAACTTTCTGAAAATAGCTCAATTGTTGCTTGTCAATGGACCTCTTAATTTTCTTGACTTGAATATCCTAATTGATTTCAGTTCACAATGGGTGATAGTGATGATGAATATGACCGTAGAAAGGGCAGAGACAAATTTCGAAGAGAGAGAAATGATTATGAGAGAAATGACAGGAGAGACGACAGAAGAAACCGCGAGACCTGGGATGATAGGTTAGACTCCAATTTTTTTATTTCAATATTGAACAAAGAGCTAAGTTGTGTATTAAAACTGTTGAGGTATATCATTATTAAACAACTTCTTCTTAATTGCAACTGAACCATGAATTATTGACATTTTTTTATCATTGATTGAAGTTGTTATTAACCTTGAAGCCCGCATTTTAACCTTTGAAAGATGCTTTGACGTGCAGTAACCAGTGGCCGATAGAGCTGTATAAAATTAAAGATGATATCATTGTGTATTTTGTTAGCATGAATGACTTGGGGATAGAATTTTTAGGGTTGTGGTTAATCAAACCAGTTTTGAGATTCTCCTCTGATTCAAATTTGACCTTTTCAGAGAACTTCTTATATACAATTGATTTTGTGATTTTTAGGAGAGGATCTGGTGGGAGATCACGGGAAGCTTGGAGCAGTCGCAGTAATCGTGATAACAGACGAGATCCTTATGGTAGAGACTACGATTCAAGGCGAAGAGAACGTTTTAGTCCAAATCGTCATGACATCAGCCCCCCACACAATAAACGAATGAGGAGAGATTGGTAATGGTTTTGAAGAGACATTACATTAGTTTACTTAAATATACAAATCATTCAACAACTAATGGTCAGGGTTTGAAGACATCGCTTTTAGGTAGCAAACTTTCTACCTCAATACACAATTTACTATTTGATAAAAATTACACTAGCAACAACTTCCCCCCTTATATATTTTGGTGAAACTACTAATGTAAAGAAATAGAACTAAACTAGTGTACTCTCGCTTATATAATGGCAAACACTAGTATCCTAAAAACCCAATGCAAATCGTTGTTTTAAATTACTTAATAGGCTTCAACTAGAATGTAGGGACTAGGGAGGGATGAGTTTAGGGCTAGACCAAAGAGTGTTGTTACCATGTAAGCAAGTTTTGCTACCTTTACTGAAACTTGTTAGCGGATATTTACAACATTTTAGAAAAGCAAATGGCAAACACTTAGTTGTGTTAATTTACAGGTAAGGGAACAGGTTTTGTCAACTACAATTTGTCATATACTTGTTCAGTACATTCTTTGATTGAATCCCTGTTGGATGTAAAATATGCCAACTTAAAATGAAATTGATTTTTTCAATTTCAACAGTATAGCTTATCAATAAACTTTTCCAAACGGGTTTATGAAATGTTTGAGAATGTTTTGTCAGATACAAACCCTCCTTATTTCAGTCCATGTGCATAACTTCTTCAGTGAGGGAAGCATGTAAAGATTACACAGAAACATTGTGTCGTCCACTTTTCAGAGATTTTTATAAGTTGTGTGTCTATTTATGCAGGGATGGAGGAGGCTATGGGAGCCACTATGACGTGCCATATTCAGGCCCTTTGCACAGCGGGGGAGGGGGGAACCACCCTCACCATGATGCTGGGTGGGGACCGGGACCAGAGATGGGGAACATGGGACCTCCACAACAGCAGGGTGGATTTGGACAGGGACCTAACCAGAACAGGTCAGTTATTCACAAAGTCTTAATTATATCAAATCTACTTTATTTTGAAACTTTAGTTACTTATCTACTTTTACAGTACCACAACGTATTATTAACATTTCCAATAGTGCTTATACTTAAACATTATTTCTTATATCCCTTAAAACTTTTATTGTCAAGTATAATTATGATTAACTTAAAGGGACCTTTGGATGATAAAGGACATTTTCTCAATGCGTAGTTATATGCATTCTTTCCTTTGAATTTTGTTCGTTTTAGGGGCAAAGGCAGTCATATTTTAGTATTCGATTCAGTTAGTGAGGTTTTCTGATTAAAAACATTTGGCCTTTGATTTCCTCCATAAGTGTGTTAAAAACCAAACAAACAAAACTTACAATACAAATGGAAAATAGATAGACAATAATTGTTACAGTATCTATGTAAATGGTTTAGAAATAGCCTTACAGGAGTATGAATACCTTAATGTATCAGGATAGTTATACTGATACATGTTTATTTAGAACTATACTGACTAAGGATGGGTATCGCTCATTTCTGTATACCAATATACTGCAATACAGAAATGCGTATTGCAGTATGTATTGCAATATATAGGTACTTTTCATGTTTCAGTTTCTCTATGCTCTGTTGACTAAATAACACCAATTAGAAGAAATATCAATGCCGTTGTTTTGTAAAGAGAGATAAATTAGTGACTGGTATCGCACTTTAAACATGTCTATGCTATTTTCAATTTGCGAGTCACACTTTGTTTACAACTTTCAGTAATGTTAAGTTGTTTCGTGTTCACGTTTTTCTGCAATGTTACACAAATATATTGTTAATTTTAATACCTCATATATATAGGATGTTTTCAGAAGAATCTACATATCATATCATGTTGTTTCTGTAATGCAATTTACCGATATTATATACCGATTACTACCTTAATACTGACAAATACATTTTTCTAAAATATGATTATCAATTGCTATTACAGGATGGAACTGGACTATCCGACACAGCCCTCTATGATGACTTTTAAACAGTTTCTGGCCCAACAAGATGACAACATCAACGACCAGGATGCCATTAAAAAATATAATGACTATAAACAAGAGTTCAAGAAAATTCAGATAAATGAATTTTTTCTTCAACACAAGGAAGAGGAATGGTGGGTATTTTTCAAATATCTGTATTTTTATTCTGGACTTCTCATTGCTTTTTATGATACAAATACTAGAGATGTTTTAAATGTATTCATTTGACACAGAAATTATTTCTTATTCAGTTGAGCCTGTTATGTGTTGTTTCAACAGCATTAACCTCCATTGTAATTAAACTGTTATGATTTTCTGTGTACAAACAGATGAATTCATTTCTGACCACACCATTTGTTTTGGCAATTTAACCATTAATGCTTCTTTAAAAATCTGCTGATTTTGTTTCTTTGAAATATAAATTGAACGTCTGTGTTATATTTTGTTTTTGTCTGTTAATGCAGAAGAGTCTGCAAATATTTTACTATTGAAACTTGATATATCTGTAAAGGGGATCAGGTTTATTGAATAATTGTTAATGCATGCCTGTCAATCTCTTCATGTCCATTTCAAATTCAAGTCACTGGTTGTGTCCATTTCATGTGACTTGCGTGAGAATCTGATTCCCTTTACCTTTATATTAACTTACTTCTTTCACCCCACATAAAGGAGCTGGGTTGCTATGGTGATAAATGCATTGACCAATCACTGGCCAGCTTTGAATGAGATAACCAATCGCAAGACCCTTTCTCGACTGGAACATGGATTTAGCTTAGGGTACTGCGCACAATGCAGTAATTAGTTGAACAAAGTGTTAGGCATAGTCGTAGGTTCGTGACAATATATCCGCTGGAATTATTGTGACTGAAATGTATCAATCCCAGGATGCATCAGTTGTCTACGGTGAACTCAGGTAATTTATGGTGAATTGGACAACTTGTTGCCACTATTTCATCTTCTGTGTGTGTTTGTGTCTAGAGCAGTTGTTATGTGCGCCTGAAATAATTGAATTAAAAAATCAAAGAAGCGAAATCTACAACGTAATGATATCATAAACCCAATAAAATATCTTTTTGATTCCCTTGAAACCAATGCAAATATTTGTACTCAAAGTTATGGAACACTCTGTAAAAATGTCATTTTTTTAAACCTCAAGTACATCACAATTCTTGTCATTTTAATTTTATTATATATTTTTACATGCCAAGTTACAACAAAATCTAAGGTAACACTTCATACAGATGCTATTTTCTCCTCTAATGTGACTTCAGAGACTTGTGTTGATGTGTACTATGTCCAGTGGTATAACACGATCAACCTGATGTGTTTGCCAGGTTCAAGCTGAAGTACCACCCGGAGGAATGCGAGAGGAGACAGGAGGAGGTCAGAATGGCGCTCTTGAAGAGGATGAAGGCTTTCACTGAACTCATCCAACAGGGCAGAATGGAGTCCGTGCTTCTCGACATCGAGAACACCGAGGACATCATTAAAGTTCTTGATGCAGGTATTCAGCATTTTCCATATTATGTTTTATTATATTTTCAATGGTGAAATATGTCGTTTATCAGTGAAAATAAAATCTGTATTTTCACTGAGTGAAATAACAATGCAATTCTATTCAGTGAAATAATGCTACAATCATATGATGACATCTATGACGTCAAGAAACAATTAAATGACGTCATGAGATGGCTGCGATAGCAAAGCGATCTTTGCTACTCAATTCATAGAGTAAAGTTCATTTACAACATTTGGGAAACATAAAAAAGAGGACATTGGACATTTCTTGTTGAATACTCATTGCTGATTTGGTTGTGACACTCAAATCACAAGGTTTGGTCCTAATCATGTAAAAGTGGAGCATATGACATGTTGACATTGACTCAAATTAAAGTGTTGAAACTTTTAATAAATGCCGACATGGAATGTTTTTCTTGGTTGCTATGTGATAGTGTTAGAATTTACCTGTGTTAACCTCTTGCAGCTGTCATCAAGATGGAAGGTGGAACTGATTTTGACTTGACCATTCTTGATCACCCTGAGAAGGAAGATGAAACACCTCGAAGTCGGAACAATTCTGAGTCACAGCCACAAGAGAAGAGGTAGGAACACCAGTATATGCTATGAATTTCTATTATTGGGAATGTATTTGGTCATTTGGAACAGTATAGAATGAAAAAGTTATTCATACCAATGAAGTGCAGTGAACATATTTTACACATTTTATATCTTGCCATCTTCTCTTTTGTAGAACAAGATTGAGTTTCATATATCCTTCACTTGTGCTGTTGGAAATAAGTCCTCGTGTATCCCCTTAAAATCTAGATTTTATTACATGTTATTAGTGTCATCTAAGCTGAGGATATGTGATACTTAATGTTAAAATACAAATTTGCCTTTGCAAAATTGAATTAATTTTAAGAAATAAGCAAAAAAAACCTAAGCTTTTTTTTTCTAGATTTAGTGAAATGAAAACCCTTGTGAATTCATAGAATAGAAAGTTGATTATTAAGATAATATTAGTTCAAATGGTTACAGTCTTGTTAAACAACCGCTAACCTCGACTTTATCACTTCTTGATTTTCGCTCAAAGATTTTTCAACAAAATAAGAACTGGGCTTGATTTTTATTAGTTTGTCCAATAAACACCTTTGATTAGTCTTTCATTAAGACAGCTTAATTATCAGCTGTAAAAAAACCCACCTGGGCTAGGGGCCATAAAATTTGCGCGCTTGTGACGTAATAAACAGACTGTACAGAGTGGCACATCATTATTTCAACTGAAATACCGACTTAAATCATTGTTTAATTACCATTGATGTATCTTTTTTACACCAAATGCTTAATAGTGTTACATCGTCAAATGATTTATCTGAGAGGAAAACAATCTCTGAAAATCGTTAATTCTTGTGGGTTTTTTCTGTGATATTGTTACGATAGATGTATAGATCACGAGGCAATGATTCTGTTAATGACGTCACAAAAAGGGCGTGCAACCAGTCATGCATTCACTGGTTTGTGGCCACATAGATCCAAGCAGCCCATCAAAAGTGGCATTATAAAACGGCTTTCATTATCAAACTGAACATATTTGAGTAGCGACCTTTGATGCACTATTATGGACTATACAATATTGTAATCAGACATTCATTTATTCCAAGAAAATAGTGAAATATGTTTGTGGTTATGTTAACTTTAAAGAACTCTTTCTCTCAACATTGCAGCAGTCCAGATGAGAAGAAGAAGAAAGCGGCCCCACCTGAACAGGATGAGGAGGAAGAGGAAGGAGAAGAAAAGAAGGAAAACCAGACTGGCGAACCAGCTAAAGAGGTGAGAAGTAGTTGAGAGAAAATTCCTGCAGGGTTCTTATAGCTTATGAAGGTTTATTCTTGGAGTTTGTTTTTGGAAAGTCTTGTGTTTAACTCAAAGGTCTTAATCAAAGCTCCGCTAAGACATAGTGGGGGGAGTATAGCTCTCTGCTTGTCCGTCCATGTGGTCGTCGGTCCAAATTCGTTTCTAGAGCATTACTTGAAAGCTATATGACTTGGAAACTTCAAATTTTGTGTGATAGTTACCTGTGGGCTGCTGAGTGCCTTATAACTTCAGGGTTAATTAATTTTTTAAAATTTTCCCCAAAGAGGCCAAAAAATATATGACATTGATACTTCAAATATAATCTCAATGTTACCTATGGGATGTTGCTGTAATGTGGGAAAGTTAAAATTTTGATATGAATGTTACCAATGTGTTGTAGACGTCTTAGTGAAATTTTCTTTGAAATCGTGACCAAACACAGCAAAACTACAAGTTTAACTGTCCAAGTATGTTACTTCACCTTCTTCCTTTGAAAGTGATCTTCAATCATTGATATGATTGACAACTTGTTTTTCAAAAAACTAAGATTGCCGTAAGGCAATAAAACTATAGGCTTGAGTGTGTGAGCTGTGATTTTCTCAGGCAACAAAATTGTTTCTTGTTTCTTTATCTTTATCAGTTTTGTGATATGTTCCAATTCGTTATATCCCTTAGGCATGATATGTTTCGTATCAAAGATTCGAATGTATGGAAAGAGTATTTTACTGGTATCAATTGTGATTTGCGCATATCTTCCATTATAAACTGTTTGTATGTCTCCAAACTCAGTAAATGATCTTGAATTATATGTCTGCAAACTTGCATCGACCCTGTCCAGAGAAAGCAAAACATGCCTTTCATCTGAAATGTATCTTCAAAACCAAATGCCTCAACTTTACCGAGGCATACATCAACATGTCAATTTGCAATTAGTACAATCATTGAAATAGTTTGAACAACGTGGTCTAAAATCTGATTTCAGAAACCAATGCAGATGACAATCTCAGCAGAACAGCGAGAATTGCAGAAGAAGGCAAAGGAATTTCAGCAACTGAAAGAGCAAGAAAAAGTTGAGAAGGTAGTACCTTTGGTTAACCATTATATCTACTTGCTGGAAAAGTGTTCATGCTTTTATTCCTTCATGGCTCTTTGAATATTCTACATTATTTTTAAACGAGTAAGATACATAAAATATGTTTTGACACAAAAAAGCCTTAGAAGATGCTGAAGAAACAACAAAATCTTCCCAAAATGCATAGCAGAAGCACATTACAAACATTTTGGCTTGAGAAATGTATTCTTTAAAGATCAAGAAGGTCTAATAAAATAATCTCTTTAAAATCTCTTGAAAACAATAATGGTCAGGTTCATCTTCTACCATAAGGCCTAACTCGTGCTTGGCTAATTCAAGCCTTGCTGTATTTTGTCAACTTTTCTGAGCCAGCACTCAAACCACGAAGTAATGACAATGATAAGCATGATTTCAAAAGCCAGTGTTTGCATAGGTTGCAGCAGGGCTAGAGTCACAGATAAATGCCTACCACATCATATAAAAATAATAATTAATTTATATAGCGCCTAGTACCATCACAATTGTTGCTCACCGGCGCTGTACAAGGAACATTCAGTCTAAACAAAGGAACTACTATATATTTACAGTTGATGCCCACATATATATGAGCTTGATTATCCATATGCTTCAGTGAAGAGAAAGGGTTTTAATAGAGTTTTGAAATTGACTTTCGATTTCATAGATCTAAGTTCTTGTGGGAGAGTGTTCCAGATTTGGGGGCTACACACTGAAAAGGCACGGTCTGACATTAGAGAGTTGGAACGAGGCTGGAGGAGTAGAGTGTCACTGGAGGATCGAAGTTGACAGACTGGGGTGTACTGGGAGATCAGGCCTTTTAGATAAGCTGGAAAATCTTTATTGTGCAGGCAGTCATGTGTCAACATACAGATCTTATATTTCACACGTGACTGAATGGGAAGCCAGTGCAAATTAACTAGAAACCAATGAGTTGTTACTTTACCCCGCAGGATGGCAAGAAGTCTAAGAAGAAGCACCACAGAGACAAAAGCGAGTACAACTACGAGAGCGGATCGTCTAGTGGATCCTCCAGCAGCTCTGAGTCAGACTCAGATGATGAGCCCCTCCCCCCAGGGGTCGACAATGATGGGGAGCCTCTCCCCGCGGGGGAAGCAGACATCTACAACCTGGAGGGGGACAAGCAGGAGAAGAACAAGAAAGAGGATGGAGAACGTGAGAATTCAACCATCGTTCTATCAGTTTATTCATACCCTTCCTCTACACACAGTTAAAGGCTGAAATATTGCCCCAGTCTCGTTCTCCTATAGTCCCTATCATTGGAGTTCCCTTGTATAGCAACTGGCTGGTCACTCATGGCCAATTATATTTTGCAGTATTCTTTACTGGGCATTTGTTGCATTGCTTGTTATGAGTCATTTCTGCAATCTGGATCGTAGGTTACAAATTGTTTACCATATTATAAATTACCTTAATACAAGACTGAATGCAGTAACAGCCATGATAGAACTTTAAAAATATTTGCATGAAATATCCAGAGGTAAAATATTTCTTTACATACTGCACAACATCACTGAAAGGAACGAAATATATTTGAGATTGTAAATTTAGCTGCTTTTTTTTTGGATTCGAGTCCACATACTGGCTATAATATTTGCAGGGATAAAAAAATTAAGTATTCCTTTATTTCAGAGTTTTATGGGCTTGTTGGGTATATTTAGATACAAGAAAATTGAACAGGGTTACTTTACAGGAGTGGGGTGTGGCTAAGATCTTAGGCAGTCACCCTTCTCCTGCTTCTGTCAGTGTTCGAAACATTCATTTTGAAGTTTAATTTGAACTTGACTATTTAAAAAAAAAAATTACATTCTTGTCTGTGTATTTTTAGTAGAGACAAAGGAAGATGACACAAAGGAAAAAGAGGAAATGGACAGCAACCGTCAAGAAGAAGAGGAAGAAGAACTTCGACCCAAACCCCTCCATAAAACTGTCTCCATCTTCCTTCGTAACCTGGCCCCATCCATCACCAAGCAGGAAGTGGAGGCTGTGAGTAGCCTCTCTAAATAAAATCTTTAAAAATTTGAAGCAGTTATAGGTACTCGATTCACTATTAACTTCTTTAAGATGCATTTAGATGTCAGATGAACAAAAACACCTACTCTATTACAAGAGAGTAATTGCTGGTAGATGATAACATTTATCAAGCAATAACAAGTTTAATTGCCTCTCAAAGCAATAATAGTGAATCAGAACATAGCTCTTTGATGATGTAGGATAATATTATTACTTTTCTCTTTACGAATGTTTTCCAATCTCTTATCTTGTCAACTAACCAGTTCAATCATCAATTAAATAGGTGTGCAAGAGGTACCCCGGGTTTGTGAGGGTTGCGCTGCAGGATCCGCAGTCAGAGCGACGATTTTTCCGCAGGGGGTGGGTCACCTTCAAGAAAAGTGTCAACATCAAAGAAATTTGCTGGAATCTCAACAACATCAGAGTGAGTACCTTTTCATATTCAGCCAAATTGTTCCTGTTTCATGTCGTGGCAATACAAAAAACATTTACCCAAAAAAACTAATGGTTACAAGAATGTCAAATGATTTTAAAGAATAAGCATCTATAGGTTCATAGATAATATGAAATGCTTAATCAGCAGAAGGTAGTTTAATTACAGAAAATATTTGAAACAAGAATTTCACATTGTTTTTAAAAAAAAAGTTAGAGTTAATTTACTTTGTCCTTGAAGTAAGATGTTTTGTAATTTCGTATGTGTAGAAACCCACTTAAGATTATTTTCTGACTTGAGATTTTGTTGTGTCCAAAAGCTGAGGGATTGTGAGTTAGGCGCTACCTTGAACAGAGAGCTGAAGCAGAGAGTTCGACCAGTCACTGGCCTGACTGCGCACAAGCAAGTCGTCAAGCATGACATCAAGATTGCAGCCAAGATCATCCAGAACCTGGACGAGAAGTGGAGATTGTGGGAGGATGAAGAGGAGAAGAAAGATGAAGAAAAGGGGGTGAGCAACCAAGTTTCTTTCATATCATAATCATCATTGTCATATTGAAAATATCATAATGTCAAATTTAAGAGTAAATAGATGCTAGACGACCTGTTTAAGAGTGGTTACATTGTGATCGGGAAAACAGCATGTGGATCCACTTAAGGATGCTGAGACAGATGCTGGGTAGAGCCGTCCACAGCACACAGAGTTATCCATGAAAATGCCAGAATGGTGTTGTTTTATATTTCACAGTCGGTTGACTCCAAATGCCAGAATGGTGTTGTTTTATATTTCACAGTCGGTTGACTCCAAATGCCAGAATGGTGTTGAGCATGTAACATCACCATTCTGGTATTTTCACAGATAACTCGGATGAGTGTTGTCGACGGTTCTCCCCTCCTCATAATGCAATTTGTTCCTTTTGCCACCCACCCCATGGTTACACACATTTTTGTGTTGGCAAGACTTCAAGTATTAGATATGCCTTTATCATACAATATTGTTAGTTAGCTCCCGCTATATGATACTAAATGTATGAATCAAATCACCGAAAAACTACTGCCATGGAATGTATGTGTCTAAGATTAAGAACTGAATCTCCAAACTATGACTATTCAAAGGGTTCATGCTGCTTTTCTGCTGACACAAGGTTTTCTAATGCTGCAAAACTTGAACATGAAAACACTGAAATGTGTAGATATGTAAAGGAGAATTTTGAAGATGATATATTGCCTTTAAGAATATCCTGTTGTGAATTGTCAAGGAAAGCATGTTGTTCATTTCCTTTCAGATCTTCAAAATGTCTAAGAACCCAGTCCTAAAAAACATTACAGACTATCTTGTAGACGAAGGGAGCTTCGAAGAGGAGGAACTACTTGGTGAGCAACATTTCATTAGTCATTCATTTTCTGTACAAATTGTCTTCTATTTGTGTCTCATTTTCAACAGCTCATTAATAAAAACATGTTGTTTACTTCTCTATTCCACTTATTCTTCCTTACCTCATTTTATAGAAGTTTAAAGACTTGCAGTGTACCTTAATCCTCATGAGTAAACAAAAATGATGTATAAACAGTATTCTACATAGATTCATGTTCCCCTGCAAAGCAATTCTCTGGCCAGTTTCCATTACTGGCTAATTAAGGCTGCAGTTTACCAAAATTGTGGTTTAAGTGTCAATATACTGGAGATGGACAAGACTATCAGTAAAAGTAAAAGATAAATGCTGTGAGCGGAATTGGGTTTGGAAGTTTGCTTTGCAGGGGAAGTTGGTTGCACTGTAATAATTTCACAATATTATTGTTATTGATTTACCTGGCCTGCTATTTTATCGATAACATTTGATGTTGTCAGGCCAGAGCCTGGAGGAAGGAGAGAAAGATGCAAACCCAGAGGTGTCCATAGAAAGGGACGAAAGTCTGATGAAGGTGGGTGGTGCTAACAAACAAATGTGTTCTTCTTAGCTTGTGTTTGTGCATTTTATACAAATTTTGTAGTTGTGAAAGGTTTGAAACTTGTTAAGTGTTGGCAGTGAATGATTCACTTGGTGAAAAATACATGAGATGCTGAATTGCTGTAATAGTCTCCATTATATAAAGGAGCGTGTTAGAATTTTGCATGGTCCTTACAATTTATCCAAAATATTTTTACGTAAGAAAAGAAGATAACAATTATATATCAAGATTTACAATTGCACTCATGTTATCAGGCATTCTGTACAGAGAACAACTTATTCCTCTTTTATTTCATTTAATCAGATAACCTAAATCCTTGGTCATGAATTTAAAATGCCTGACCAGTCCATTTTCATTGATGAACGTCTATCATGTTTTTCAGGTTTTGGACAAGTTGATCTTCTACCTGCGAATTGTGCACTCAATCGACTACTACAGTGCTAACGAGTACCCTAACGAGGATGAGATGCCTCACAGGTGTGGAATCATGCACTGTCGTGGTATTCCACCCAGCTCCAAGATCACGCAGAGCGACTGTAAGTTTATGGTCAATTGTAGATTCTGTAGGGCTCAAGAAAGTGATATGATATTATGAAAATCTTTGTTTTAATGGTCACATAATATCATTAAAGTCTTGGATTTAATGGTCAAATTATATCATAAATTGTGTCTTGGTTTTCATAGTCACTACCTTTCAAAAATATCCGCAGTTCTATATCAGATTGTCATTTATATCAGTGATTGTAAAATAGAATTTATTGATAGGGATCGTACAAATCATAAAGCTTTTCTCTGCTTGCAAGAGGCAGAATGTTTTGATTGTTATTACAAGTCTCCCAAACAGTGCTTAACAATTTCTTATTTACAATGTGTAATGAATCTGTTACAGTAAATGACTGGATTGCCAACTTTGAGAACAAGACGAAACAGTTCACAGAGACAGCTGAGAAGATCAGCAATGACGAGGCAGCTAAGTTGGGCAAGAAAGATCCTGAGGCATATCCTTTGTGCACACGGTGTCGAACTTCATAAGCTTTTTATACCCATACAAATTGCTGGGGATAGCTTGATCAACATGGTTGTCCATGTGCAATGAAGTGGTTTCTGAAAGAAATGCATGTGTGTTATGAAAGTCTTGAAGTGGTGCTCATTCAAAATTATCAATTTGCAAGATGTTTGTAGTTTGTTTTAAATGAAATAAGTTGGACTTTAACTCCAGCAGAAGTAAAAATAATATTCTCTATTTTTCCTAGCTCAAGCTCAAGGGATGATAAGGAAAAATATTGAGCCTGTTATTTGATCTTTGAAGCAATCTCCTTTTTAACCATCTAACCTTCTCTTGCATAGTGAGTTGGGCTTGCTTGATATCAGAGTTAGTATCGACACCAAAATGTCGTGATCCTGCAATAAAGAAGTTGTAAATCTATAGAACTTATTCTCTTCTCTTGCATAGTGAGTTAGGCTTGCTTGATATAGGAGTTAGTATGACACCAAAATGTCACGGTCCTGCAATAAAGAAGTTGTAAATCTATAGAACCTATTCTCTGTTCAAATGGGTTGTGTTCCTTAACATGTTACTGAGGTTGAGAAGTTTGTACAAGCCAACACCCAGGAGCTGGCCAAGGACAAGTGGCTCTGTCCCATCAGTGGCAAGAAATTCAAGGGTCCAGAGTTTGTTCGCAAACACATCTTCAACAAACATGGCGAAAAGGTTGAAGAAGTCCGGAAGGAGGTATGTATTACCAATTTACTTTGTTGTATAAATTTACTTCGGGGAGGGGATATTGAAATTGCAAACTGTACTTCGTTTTGTCTCTCTTGTTTCCATATTTGTTTACAGTAAGTACTTCTACTTTTATAAAAGAAAGACAGATCCAAAGATGCAGTTGACCCATAGTAATATATATTTAGGATTATAGCAAGAGAGAACAAAACACAACTGTGAATTGATAGGTATTTAATTAAGTATCACACACATTTTGGTATCCTATAACTGTATTTATTTACATTCCATGCAACTCATGAATCTATTTGTGAAAGTAAAGGTTTACCAAACCTAAAATAAACCCAGCTGGGTGCTACATATTTATCCATATAAACAGATGAGGGTTTTGAATGATGATACTGCTTGATCTTGGTTCTAAACAGTTTTGTTGAGCAATCCCCTATAGAGTCTTGTTGAGTAAGGGCTGTCAAGATTGCTGCTAATGTTATTGTGAGACTTGATGGCACCTGTGCTGGATAACTAACCGTCTTCATGGCATTAGGCAAGAACAAGATGATCTCCACATTGAAGCCACACCTGAGATAAGAGGTTAAACCAGAATGATTTCAAAGCTTAAACTAGTTCAGCACACTGGAACAGCAGCACAGTACCCTTTTGATAATATATTCATCATGTGAAGAAACTGTCGACTATTTCAGGTAACCTTCTTCAACAACTACCTGCATGACCCAAAGCGTCCTGCTCTCCCAGAGCACCCGGGCAACAGACAGAACAATGAGCGAGGCGGCAACCAGATGGGTGGTTTCCAGGCACAGCCCCAGCAGGGCATAATAGGAGGATTCAACCAAACACCACCTATGATGTTTGGTAAGGCCATGCTCTTTCTGCTGCTTAAGAAATTATGTTCAGGGCCTCCTTTCACAAAGCCTTAAGGTGATCGTAAGTCCTTAAGGTAACCTTAGTGCAATGTTAAAGAATGGTAGTTAAGGTTAACCTTAGTTAAGGTTGGTTTGTGAAAGGAGGCCCTG
This sequence comes from Phorcus lineatus, assembly GCA_921293015.1. NCBI lineage: Eukaryota > Metazoa > Mollusca > Gastropoda > Trochida > Trochidae > Phorcus > Phorcus lineatus. Next base: position 55,524,624 of record OV121081.1, read on the forward strand.
ATCATTATCAGTTTAGGATGACCTCTTAGTTAGAAATCATTCAATCATCCAGGCTAAATGGTTTCTCTTCAATGAAATGAAAGGTATGTGGAAAGGTTAAAATGTCATAAGGATAATAGGTCGCATAATTCTGTTTTAATGTACACCAATACCTTGTGAAACAATTTTCTGAACTTGTGAGTTGCACAAAAGAAGCAACAATTAACTCAAACATAAAAAGATTTCTAATAAAAAATCTGACCAAGAACATAAGAAGATATACAGGCATATTTGTTCCACAGGCAATGGTCCGCAGTTCAACCCCGGCTACCAGCAACGAGAGATGTACCGCCAGGACACCTACCGTCGCCCCTATCGATACAGGTGAGTGCTACAGATAGCCATGGACAGGGATTGGCGTTGCTAAACTCGTACCTTGCTCTTGCCTCTCACTGCACTGTGATATATCAGATAAACTATGGGATGTTCTCAGTGCCAATGCTATTTGTTCACAGGAATGGTAACCGATCTTCAAGCAGTTCGAGGTATCTATTGCCCCTTTAGATGTGTTCATTCCTGTTTAAAGCTACATATCCTTTTAGGATCTTAAAGTTCTTACTCGCTGTATATCTACTGGACACTTGTATGATTACTTGTTGTCAATCTGAGATTTTGGGGCAATTATCAAGGAATCTGCACTGTTTAGCCATTTCTTGGACAGTATCTACAAGGAAGTTACATATAACTTTTTTCTAAAACAGATACAAGCATCTTTTCTGATTCAAAATTGTACTCTGAATTGGCATTATATAAAATTTAATTTTCAAAGTGTGAATTTGTGATATCCCTCAGTGATTTTTATTGTCTTCACTTTGAAACATCAGTTGCATCAACAAAATCAATGTAAAACAATTACATTTATTCTTGCATCATGAGGCATCAACTATAGGTTACAGTTTCTCCGTGTGTATATATATTTATTATTCCAAAAGTATGATGTATTTCTAATGGTAAGTACCAAAGTTATTCAAATAGGTTCTTCATTGTGGTGAAAGATTATTGGATAATGTTGTGACAACATTTTTTAGTTTTAAACAAAGTTTTGAGATAAATACTTATTTGTTGCTTAGTTTAGAATAATATAGACTGATTTAACCATTTATCTTTTGAATAAAACATGTATTCTTTATGCTTAATATAATATTAATGAAATTTTGATCACCAAGAAATTAACATTTGTGTCATCTAATTAAATGTTCTAACAATCATATGAAAATGTTGTTACCCTTTTGCACTGGATTTTTCTGTCAATTTATAAGAAATTTCTCATGTGTCAAAACTTGCAATCATGACAAATTAATTTTGATTAACATTTAAATTTTTGTTGTTGGAAGTAATCCAATATGCCAGATGAAAAGAAAACATTTGACGCAAAAATATTTAAACTTGCAGAGTTGGGGGTCAAAGAGATGACCGTTTCGGCTCTTCTAGATCGCCACGATTCAGGTTTGGCGATTCTCACTGATTTGTAGTTATTTACGTACATTGTTATTTGATCAGCTTTAGAGTGCACCAAAACATTTTTAACTTTGACCAAAAAAAAGAATTTTAACGAGTACCTTTATTATTCTTATAAGACAGAAAAGGAAAATTTTAGAGTTCATCCGTGAGATATTTTGAGATTAGATAAAGTGGCATAGATATTGTGTCATGATAAAATATGTTACTGATTATTAATTTTAGAAAATAAAATTTGGTCTTTCTCACTGACCAAAGGTAGAGAAGCCAGGTTGAAAAATTAGAATGAAGCTTGATTGTTGTCAAGTATGACATGTGTGACATCACAAGAGATACCTCAGAAAAGTACAACCTCTTCTGTTGATTAACCAATAGGACTTCAAAAAAAAGTTTCTCCATAGATTGCATCTGGACAAAGATATTACATAAACTTAAATAATCAAATTTAAACAGATCTTTCAAGCTCCATCTCTTTCCTTTTCCTCAAATTTTTTCTCTACTATTCATTGTTTTTGTTGAAAAATGTTGCACATTGTTAATGACACATATCCTGTTGAACCTGTAAGTGAATCTTACAGAATCTAAACCAAACATTTCAAAAGATTATTTTCAAATTACTAGATAAAAAAAAAACAGATTAAAAATCCCTTTCGTCTCCTTATTCCAGTCAGTGATCATAAGTGAGTCTTTCTTTGCACTAAATGCTGAAGTTAAAATTAATCTTAACCATAAATGAATCTGATACAATCTGAATCAAGAACAATATTTTTCACATTACTAGATAAAAGATAAGAAAGACAAGATTTTCCGGTTAAACCTTTCATATTGTGAAATTCATGATGTTTCAGAGCATATGATTAAAGGAGTAAGCAAACTGTTGTGAATTTTGTATCTAATGTTGTGAAGAAGTTGTTGTCCACAAATCTTGTCTTTCTTATGTACCGGTACATCACTTCTAAATGCCCTTTGAAGACTAGATAGGAGATGTGTGATTTGATGTGATGATTTGTTACAGGAGGTCAGATCCTCGCTCTCTCATGGAATATAGAGATCTGGATGCCCCGGAGGAAATGGATTTGTAAACGGGAAACTGGTAAAGTTGAAGATCATCATAGCCAACAACATGAAGCCTGAAACAAAGTTTATTCCATTCTGGACGATTATGTGCTAAAGTCATTACTTAATTCATCTGTATAAATACATGTGTAAGACATCCGACCATCACTCCACAGGATTTTAATATTTTTACCTGTTATTCATTGTTGTGTTGTTAAATTACACAAAATCTGAGTTATGATCGTCACTGCTGTCTTGTAAGTGTAATAGTGGCATTGTAATAAATGGATTTTATAACAATTTTACAATATTATTCCTTCATTCTATTCCTGTGTCATCAAGTGTCGAATTTTGAATGAAAGAAGGTGGGATTATAAATGAGAGGGATTGTTATTCTTTTCAAAGGAAGGATATAAAATTTAGATGAATCCTAATAAATGAAGTCCTAGAATGGATGATGGTTTCCAAATGACACACCTGTAATGAGTCAAGACCTAGATCTTAAAAGGGTCCTTAGATAGCTGTAAGTACCTTCCATAAAGTTTGGCTTGTAATTAACTGTCTTTACCCAAGAAAACCTTGATCATCAAGGCACAGGAATTTTTAGGTTCACATCCTTGATGCCATAAGTTGAAGAGAAACTAATTCTTGCAACATTTGTGGCAGTTGGATGTAGAAAGCAATCCCTCTACTTTTAAGGTCATAGTTCTTGCCCTTAGTACTTCCTTATACACTGCAATACTCCGTCTACTTCTGTCTGTTGATATGCCTCAATGACTTCACACAAGATTCCTGCTCTCAGGATACTGAAGAAGAAAAAGATTATGAACAGACCGACACTGGATGTCATGTAATCAAAAGATGCTGGTATAAAGAACTGATTTATTTGACTCCTTTGCTTATGGAAATTATTAACTAAAGATTCCGTGACAATGTTGCCAATTATAAGGGCCCATGCCCTAATACATATTTCCTTTTTCTGATGTGTTCAAATATTGAGATCACTAGAAATAAAAACTTTTGGCTACAGACTCTTTGGCCGAAAACAATTTAGTGACTAGATTGCCTCAAAACGACCACAGAGACCATGCCTTCAAAGCCCTTTTCTTCTCCTCCATCACTAAAAGCTATAGTAGACCTGGGTACAGGAATCTTTGGTCAATTGTCATTAAAAATGTAGACTCCCTGAACACTGTAATTGGTAACAGGGTTTAGAGCTTAAAACTTTAAGACACTCCTTGAGTTGTTGGAGTCGAGTATTCCATACTTTTTCAATGGTGTCATTTTATCAAGAAGTATCCTCAATGAAAAGAATCCTTTTAAAGCAACTTGGTTTAAGAATGTTAAAAAAGGAGCATCATGGATAAATATACACATTATTATTAACTTATCAGGATACTTTTGTTACACAAATAAACTGCCCTAAGGCCTTGAGTGGACTTTTGTTATGTAACCAATGGGAAGTACCAGCAGGAGATTATGGAAATACTCCTCATTCCACCTTTGTGTTTTGGTCATCCTATTCAAAGCAGGCCCGGGAATTTGAATTTTGGAGGTTCACAAACAATTATTATTTGCCACTTGGTTGGCTGAAATATATGTATTAGTTAACATCAGGTTTTTCCTCAACTCAAGATCATTAATAATTTGTTGAACGGGCCTTACAATACAATACAAGTTTCAACCAATATTACAGTTTGATCGGTTTCCTCAGAGGGCGGGTAGTTTAAGTATATTGAGTTCTTTCCCTCCACTGAAAGGACGCTCAAGGCATAAAATCCAACACTAACCTCTGTTCAAATATAAGCTGTTCTTGAGTTAGAAAGAGAGGAGTCTGATCGGATGCGATCAAAGAGTAGTCATTTGCAAAGCCTTGGTCACTTCCATAGTATGCTTCGGGAAAATTAGAATTCATTCGGCTTTTAAATGCACCTATGAGTTTTCCTGGAAAAACACGGTCGCTTTTTATAAGCTGACGAATAATGGCAATTGTGTCGGTGACAGTCGGCAAACCTTCCAATCAAAAGGTGTTTCCGTTGGCTGAAAATTGGCAACTAGTTTGTGTCGCAATGTTTTGCCGCTAAGGGCATCTCACGCAAGCCTAAAACTGCTGATATAATAACAGGTCAGTGCAGGATTTATTGACTTAAGCTACCCCTGTGGGGAAAGAAGTATCATGTAGAGTGCCAACAGTTAGAAAGAATGATCAAATCAACAACCCAACCTAGGCCAATTATCAACATCCGAATACACAAGTGAGGCGTACTACCAAGTTTAACAGTCTTGAACTTGTACGTGTCTACAATCACAAAGAAGATTTTCACACTGACAAACGTACATTGGTTGCTTTCAGCCTAAGGAAATAATTAGTTGATGAAATATCATATATAATTATGAAATGGAATCATTCCCAGGAGGACTTTCAATGTAGTAACGGATACACCCGTATTTATTCCAATCTACTTCAGAATATATTCATTCCTCTCAAATACATTGATAAAATTTCCCTCTTTGACTGATGACTTGACCACTAGTTTATTATCATTGTTATTGTGACAAAAATATCAAAGTCATTACAACCTCTGAAATATGCGATATGTACGGTAAGACTTGATCAAATAGCGAATCAGAGTAACACCCAACTCACACCATGTAGGATATAAAAACACCATCTACATCAAGTGCTTCATTATGTTGCTAAATCATTGGTACATGGTGGACAAGTAAGGCTGGACCAATCACAATTGTGTTCATTTTGATTCATGAACAACTACTAGATAACTTTAAAGAAATTTGAGAAGTTATTGCTAGAAAGAACGTCAATATGAATTATTTTGAGAGGAAATGGTACACTCTTGATAATGCAATCCAATGAATCTAGAATTTAACTTATGAAATACTTACGCTCATCTTTTAATAGTTTTGATTTGTAAATTGCTTGCTATTGCCTCTGTTTATACTGTCATGCCATGATTTTTCGGTACTGTACCAAGAAGTATTGATTTTATCAAGTTCAAGTGAATAAAGACTTTGTTAAAGAACAGAAAAAGTTCAAATCACGAACATTATTCATTCAAAATGATATGCATAAGTATGGTAACAACAGTATAATTTTCTTTTTGTCTATTTGATTAATGAAATGGACCGAACAACTTTTACAATGATTCTGGAATTATATATGTCTTCTGTAGGGTGCCCAAATTTTTTAGATCACAAAAGAGTTGAAGTATCATACAATTGAAACTGTGTGTTTTTTCGTAAAGGGGCCACGCGGCCCATTATACAAGTACAAGCGAAAGAATATGAGGACAATTACTGAATCGCCTTAAAATAAAACTAATGGCTAATTACAATTAAGAAAGTTTGAACGTTTTTTGAATGCTAGAAATACATATTTAGCAAGATTATTGACAAGGGTTGTATTGCATGATAACATCAGTTGTATAAATTTACAAATATGTGGGTACATACATGTACCATACAATGAAAGTGATCGTTATGTCATGATACATGTATAATATTCACTAGCACATGCGGGAGTGTGTTCATGACTTCATTAAAAAGTAGATCTGTTTTTTTCAGTTTGAACTACGAACTTATAATCCATCATTATGACTGTTCCTGCGATACCCAAAATGTTTGGAAACGTTGTTGCAATTTGTTTCAATCACATCAGACCTTTTTGAAGGATATGCTTAGTCTTCGTCAGTAAAATGAATAACAATTGTGTATAACCTTTAGAGGGGCACAGGGTATGTTGTTTGGGTCAAATAAGTCAAACTTCATAAATAGTGTTATTTGATCTAGAAGAACTGGTTGTTACAGAACATTAACATCTCAATGCCTATCAATTTAGTACAGAGACATTTAACAGGTTAATGTTGAGATTTGTGATCGAAAACCGGACAGTGGCGCGCGCTAAAGAATCAAACGTAATTTTGGACACGACAAATATAGGTTGGTGATGCTTGACAGGTCATTTAACTAAAATACATGAAAATGGGACGCAAAATGTCGAATTCTTAACACTTATAAAACCGTTTTTTTGAAAACAAGGAAATACCATAATGTTGGCATTTAAGGGATAAAGATGCAGATGTAATAAGTCGATTGGAACTTAACTTAGGTCATAGGGTACTTTGGCTCTTATTTAAGCCACATAAAAATTATGAAACATATTACTCTGGGTAATTTTAACCCTCAAACGGGATCACGGGGCCTTTGATAGCCAATGGGGCTTGCATTTCATCGCTTAAACGCTTGGTAATATTACTATCACCAAAATTTATTCCTGACGTTAGGTGTGATCAACACTCACACAAGTTGAACACAAATCTCAGTCGTCATATCAATGAAACTACAGGAAATGGATGTAACGACCACACCACCCCATGCTCAAACAAGGTCAGTCCTTTTATATAGTAGTAGGATAGGGTCTAAAGGTATATATGTCTTTCTAAAGCTATTTCTAAGCGATACACGTCTCTGTGAATTAAACACAGCCTAACTTATTGTTTTACCCTTTTAATCTCTGGTCAAATTGATTCTTTCATGAGAGATTGTCACGCAGTTCGAGCGTGCGACCTTTTTCCCGCCTCTCCTCTAATGTACTTTCATAAAATATCATCAATTATTGTATATATCGAAAGTACATATTATGTACTTTACATCCATGTATCTATTTTTATCATTCATGTCTTTATTCGCCGACTAGTTATTTTTATATGTTCAAATGTCATTTTCATGCTCCATTTATCAGCCTTTTTACATGTAGCATTTATATGCCAATACTCATGACATATATATTTATATCTTCTTGTAGAGGAGTTTGCGCCCTTTACAATAAGCCATTGTAGGGCTCCATACCTTTAATATTTATGGAGCTAGGGATAATTTAGTTTCGCAAAGAAACACAGATTCACGATATCCTTACGATAGGCTAACATTCTCCTGTTGGAGATAGGCCTGGTCTTCATTGCCGTCCGCACGGAGCCAATAAATAGCGAGCTAAGCTCCGGTACCATGAGTCTTGACTTGACCCTTGCTGGGAGAGGTCACGGGTGGACCTGGGACGCTGGAGGTGAATTGGTGAGGTTGATATTCCTTTATTTTTCTCCGTACCTTTCTGGAGTATGTGATCACTTCCTTTAAGAACTTACAGTTTTAACCTTACCTTCCCTCCCATTATTTGATAAGTTCTACTATACCTAAACTAGTGTTCTTATTCTTTTACTCACTCAAGTAGTGATTAGGGGTAATCTAAAGTACTTTGTGCTTGTTGTTTATTCATCCCTATTGTTAGTCCACCCGTGCCCCGTTCCCTTCTTTTGTACATTCGCCAAAGTGTTGCTTTGTCTTATGTATGCTATCTCGTAAAGACGGCCATTAGCTTATCTTGTTGTTACAACGTCTGGGGGTATGCTAGAGTGATTCCCTACAGTTTGTCTATTTGTTTATTCATGGGTTGTTGACTTCCTTAATTAGTTGTTAACTCCTGTTGAGTGGATTACGGGTAGCTTGTTGCTGTACCCGGTTATCGTCTTGTTTAGACTACAAATAAATCTCTTGATTTACGGATTGGCTTCTCTCTAGTTATTTATTGGCTTGACTATTTTCTTTTCTTATCTTTCTGTCGGATAACGGGTCTCACCTGAGTTTAGATATCGTTACACCGTGACAGAGATAAAAAATACTTAACCGCATTGACAATGAGTTGCTTTGCGTGGAACAGACGCTTATATATGTCTTTCATAGAAAAAATATTCTTGCAGGGGCGTAACTAGGAAATTTTCATTTCTAAGCACAACTTAAGGATGTGATAAACCGAACTGACTAAAACATCATACCAATCAAATGTAAATTATATGTGGTAAGAATAACGCAATGAACAACCTGTAACTACTTTTAAACATTATTCATTGAAACGTCCAATGATTCGACGAACAATAAACCAGGGTTTAGATTTTCGAAGCTCTCTTAGCACTAAGATAGTCGTAAGTACCATACATTAACATTGGCTTACGACTATCTTAGCACTAAGAGAGCTTCGAAAATCTAGGCCCAGACCTCTAAGGAACAAGAACAAGACAATTAAACTGTGAACTTCTTTGAAACATCAGCTTCACTTGAAGAGAAGTGCCATTTTGCGTGTTTGTTCCTCTGCGACATCATCCACTGCCTTACCAAAATATATGTGGATATAAAGAAGTGCGAGCGCATTTAGTCGTTCCGTTATAATTGTCGATCTGAGATTTAATGCGTCTCATTGCGCTAAAGGAGCGCTCGACATTATCAGAAGACACTGGCATTGACACTACTGCTTTGACAGAAACATTTATATCAGGATAGAGATCCCCTTTGCGAAGTCCACACTGTAAAATTGCTGAACACCAGACGTGTTCAATATTAACACATGTAGTGTTTAATTTAGTAACACTAGTGTTCTTCTTGTACATACACATATTTTGTGGTGTTTAAGATATAAACATGCATGTTCAAATTATGAATACGTGTGATTATCATACAGACAATAGGTGTTCTCCTTTTGAACACTATGGCATAAATGCCTTATTACTTTCGCACCTGAAATACTTTTTCACAAAAGTTTGTTTGTTCATTAACCTGTGCAAGTTTTCAAAAGTTTAATTTTAAAATTTTTACATGTACCTAATCACAATTTTAGAGTATGTTAACTTTTATTTCAAGGGGCTAATAAATCAAAATGTGTTCATTCTTTTTTAACAACTTTATCGGAGCACAATTACTTAAATTAAGACCGCTGTTCATGGATTATTGCATATTTTCAATTTAAAAAACGTGGTAATTAGTTTGCCCCTTGCAGGCTTGAACACCGCTGTTCTGCTTTTGAACACCAGTGTAAAATTGCTGAACACCAGACGTGTTCAATATCAACACATGTAGTGTTTAATTTAGTAACACTAGTGTTCTTCTTGTACATACACATATTTTGTGGTGTTAAGATATAAACATGCATGTTCAAATTATGAACACGTGTGTTTATCATAAAGACAATAGGTGTTCTCCTTTTGAACACTATGGCATAAATTTTCAAATATGTCTTATTACTTTCGCATCTGAAATAATTTGTCACAAAAGTTTGTTTGTTCATCAATCTGTGGTAAGTTTTCAAAAGTTTAACTTTAAAATTTTTACCTAAACACAATTTTAGAGTAGGCCTATGTTACCTTTTATTTCAAGGGGCTAATAAATCAAAATGTGTTCATTCTTTTTTAACAACTTTATCTGAGCACATTATTACTTAAATTAAGACCTCTGTTCATGGATTATTGCATATTTTCAATTTAAAAAACGTGGTAATTAGTTTGCCCCTTGCAGGCTTGAACACCGCTGTTCTGCTTTTGAACACCAGTGTTCAAATTTCCCGCTCTTTCGAAAGTTCTTGACCCAAGATGCAACGCGAACAGGACGGAAGTTGACTTGGCGAAGCAATTCGAACACGGTGGAGTGCTGAAAAAGTTTCAAAGAACGTCTGGTCTCTTCTTTAGATTCCTTAGCTACAACGAGGTATTTTACTTTTGGGGCCGAAAAGTTAGTTGCTCTTTCGGAGAACATGAAGAAGGTTGTTGTAGCGTGCCACAAGTTGATGAAGAAGGAGACGTCTGATGAGCCCAAAGAGGAGGTATAAATATCAGTCAAAATCTTCATTCATCATAACCATAAGGTCCATAAACATGTTTTATTTTGACGTATGTTGAACCTTGTTATTATTTTGAAGCATACCTCCCTTAATGTAGATCATAGTTCATCATACCTCTATATATATCTGTGCATTTTGTGGGTTAGGCCTGATTTTTTGTATCACCAGTGTCATGGAATTTACGATCTGAAGCTTCTTCGACAAATATGTGTTCACTTATCTCTTGTTCGATACTGATCTTGTTTGTTGGGCACTTAAATTGAAGACCTTTCCTTTTGAAAATAATGCCCTGAAAAACAGTTCTTCTCCCTCATATGTACACTCATTGTTGACCAAAACAACCCCTCATTATCTATATGCCTTATATCGAGGGAAGGATGTGACTATTTAAAAGTTAACGAATATTGCCAAAATAGACACTTGCTTACACTGACATTTTATTTGAAACAGGACTCAAGAGCAATGGTTGATGTCATCCGCTTTATCGAGCAAGAAACCAAATTTGACAGAAGTGGGACAGGGAACACTCCAAACACTCATTTCAAGACACTTGTTCAAGTACATGATGTAAGTAATAGTGAATAAAACAATCTGTTTTACCATAACGGAAATGAACGTTTGGCTAAGTTATCAATCATCAAAAAAAACTTTAATGAAATCCTGTAAATACATTAAGATAATATTGTTATTAAATTCATCTGAGCTATGTTTACCTGTATATGTCTTCAAATGATTATCTGCCGGTAACAGTTTCGACTTTCAATTTTACCTTGTGAATGATTGCCTCCAGAGACCTTAAATCTTGTTTACATTTATCTTGGCCCAAGGGAACTGTACAATTGTAGACTTCATGACAATTGCCCCTACTATAAAAAGGTCACGCAAAAAAATCTTCTAAAAAAACAATGCGAGTCCTAAAATGTTGAAATGTCATTTCAGGATCCTTAGCTATTGGGATTTTTTTATGTATTATATAAAGCCTTATGAGATCCAAATGGTCTATTTATTATATGTTTTTCTTTTTACAGGATGTTGCAGATTCTGACATTGGAAAAATGTTGATGACCAAGCTAATGGAAGCTCCTCATGTCATCGTTTTCACCAAAGATCAAGCTGTGAAAGGAATGTTCATCGTTGGAGATGGCTGTTCTATTCGCTGTCAAGGCAGTAGTGTCACTTCCTCAGTCTTGCAACTCATTAGCTTGTACTACAACTTTGATATTGAATATCCCAAGTGTCATGCAATGGTTCTTGGTCTCTTCCAACAATTTGCCATTGGAGAGCCATATTCGATGCAAACATCCAAAAAATTCAAGTTCTTTGTCCATAGATTCAGACCAGTGTTTGAATCTACCAAACTGTAAGAATCAGCCATCAACATTGTTGATCTTTGACTTGCCTGCCTTGTACAAATTTGTATTTGATTCAATTGTCGTTCAAATGTTATTAAGTACACCTGTGTATTGTAGGCTACCTGCCTTGTACAAATTTGTATTTGATTCAATTGCCATTCATATGTTATTAAGTACACCTGTGTATTGTAGGCTAAGTGGTGAGATGATATATCCCGATACCAGTTAATGAGGCACCCAGGGACCTGTAATCTGATTGTAATTACAACTTCACAAATTGTGAGGCAATACATGTCCCGATACTCTACACATAAAGATTTTAAAGACAGTAGAATAGATTAGAATAGATGAATGGATATAATAAAATCAGTGAATCTAATTGCAGACATAAATCTGAAATATTGTTTCTTCATTTTGTCTAATCACCTCCAGTCTTAACTTTAGTGAAAGAAATACTTCAAAAGCTTTTCAAACTATAAATTTTTTTGTTAAATATGGAATAATATCGAGATATATCTCTTCTCGTGGCTGTATATTGATGTATCAAGGACTCTCTTGTAAGTCTTGTGAAATTATTTCCTGTTTTGGATAGATTTTCTGATACTTGGTACATCCTCGACTACCTTGGGTATACACCAGTTACTGTATATTACCGCGTTTAAGTCGACCCCCAAATATAAGTCGAAGGCCTTTATCAACCCTTCAAATCCCTGTCAAAAGTCAATAACTCATTTATTAGTCTACCCTGTTTTCTACACATCGCCGAGTGACTGACAAATCGACTTGGAGATTGCTTGGAAGTTTTGATATCGAAGCACATGTTTGAGTGCCATTCTTGAATTTGAGAGTTATAAGAAAGACAAGTAGTTTTATGGATGAACTACTTCTTTATTTCCACAATAGCGACGTTTTGGTGTAGGTTCTTACACCGTTTTCAAGCACATGCTTCATCCATAAAACTACTGGTCTTCCTAAGATATGCACATGTTAAGATTAAGGGTGGTTGCAATGATGCTTGTTGTGCTCTCAGAGTACTCTTACTGCAGTTTGTATCTTTGATATATTTGAACAAGAGTATGTTATTTGATTTCCCTATCAAATATAAAATAATTGAATTGACTCGTTAGAGTCAAATATCCAACCGTATCAGAATCAAATATCCAACCGTATCAAGGTAGCCTTTCTTCTCAGTCAAACTGACTGGCAGTGACTCAAGCTGTTTATATTTTTGGATTTCAATAGCATTTAGTTTCTGCATTTTTCTGACTACAGTAATTTCCCATGTTTTCAATGCATTCTGTTTTAAATTGCATTTATCACATCAATTTTTAAATATATCATATTCGTTTCATTATGTTGTCACCGCTAATGTTTGAAATATTACCCAACCCAATTCACATGCTCAACTTGTTTCATTAGTGTTGGGGTATAATGCCATGATAGTGACAACACTTTTTGGTTGGATTGTTGTTATAATGCAGATTTTATTGTCATTTAATTCTTGTTATATCTATTTATCTTATATGGCATAGTAAAGTGCTATACTGCTGCATGTTTTTTAAGGACATAATTGAGGTTTTCATATTGATGCACGATGCCAAAGAAAAATAGTACTGGTGATTCCACTTGCTTCTTTGAATGTTTTGACAGTAAAAGACAAATTATTAAGTTCAGTAGATACTGTTTATATTTCTGTCAACTGCACAGTACCGGTATATACTCATATATTCATGTATTAATGATTTGAAACAGTGTTATTGTCTTGTTCTTGGTTTAAATTAAATAAATAATTGACCACATGTTTATTGTTTTTCAGTTTTCTTAAGTTTCATACACTGGGCATGCTTTCTGCTATGGTGTTCAAGATGTAGAACATAAAATGTTCTAAGTAATAAACATAAGGTGTTCAAGATGATAAACATTAGTGTTCAAGATGATAAACATCAAGTGTTCAAGATGATAGCATTATGTGTTTATGAAGTGTTCACTTTTGGAACACCCAGGTTTTTAAACATGTAAAAATGTTCAAGAAGTGTTACATGGCTTTGAACATGTAAATGTGTTAACATTTTGAACGTTTGGACGTGTTCAAATGGCGTTCATCTATGTAACGCTTGGTGTTTAAAAATTGAACACCTGGTGTTTAAAATTGAACACCTTATGTTTAAAATCGAACGTCTAGTGTTCAACTTTGGAACATGTAAAAGTGTTCAAGAAGTGTTACAATTTAGTGTTCAAATAGTGTTCAATTCCTGAACACTTGATTTTACAGTGCAGTGTTGCCAGCAGACACGATGGTTTCTTCTCTTCAGGAACATCCTGCCAACGTGAACGTCATCGTCTGAGCTCAACTGCTTAATTGTTGCTCGTGTGAGTTCTCGTTAGGCTCACCGAATTGGCTTAATAGTCTGGTATCCATCTCATTTGTCATGTTATGGATCAGAGTAGGAACAACAAAATTGGCTTCGAATCGGCCATTGAGACAGACAAGTCTTATCTTCTAATTGTTCAACCATGTGATCAAGCAAAGGGTAGAACAGATTCCTCTTTCAGTATGTCCAGGTGTGGATGCAGGAGCATTGTCGCGCATTGTTTGACGGCTCACACATCTGTGCTTGGAAGGAATAATGTAATATTTGTTTGACATACGAGCTGCCTCACTGAACAGCTCCTCCCGTACTGTGCGTTTTGACGACTGTCACCCGCAGTATCTTAGAGAAACATTTATACAAAAAACATAATGACAAATACTGTGTACATCTAGACTATATGACGTTTATACTAAATGCTTTTATTGAACTTCAAAGTGTAAGCACTTGCTTTTTGTGCTACAAGGTCGTGACGCCTCTGTCTTGTCGAAATAGAAGGAGATAAAGTTTTATTAGAAGAGAGTGGTTCTAAAGAGAAGAAGAAAGTGATATGGGCCCTCTGATGTATCTCAGTCATCTGAAATATCAGGATCAGAAGATGAAAGATTGGATGACGATGGCAACATAAGTATTTTTAAAGCCAAAGACGACATTTTGTGGTCTGATTTGTGTATGGTAAGAACGAGTTCTGGGAAAGTGAAAACAGAGAAACTTGACCATATTGAATAGATTTAGACAATGTTTTAGTAACAACAAAATGCGAATAACATGCACTGCCACTTTTCACGGCATGCCCCTCACAAACCTTGTTTGATGGAGACTTGCTGCCTTTCCTCGCATAAGTTGCCTCTAGTTCCCTGGGAAAATTTGTTCCCTATCACGATCCACCACCTCCTGGATAAAGTGAACGCCTGTCAGGGACGTGCCCTTGTAGTGTTACCAAACACAGCTAACAGTTTTGGCTTTGGTGTTAAACCCATATGATAATAAATATAAAAATATTTTATCGTGGTAGGAAATAAAATACACTTTTAAGCTTTGGAATAATTTTGAACCCCATAGCACATTTCCAATGTAAAAAAGCCATAAGACTGACAGACACCATTTTGTAGAAGTTATCAAACACATGAGTTCGCTAACATATCTCAAATCTCATACATTGTCATCTGCAGTAACTTGCACGGATTCTTGTTTGGGAAACAAGTTTTAAAAAGACTGATTTCTACATTTAAAAAACCTTCTAAGACCTGCTTTTGCTTTTTCTCTTTTTAGCTAAGTGTTTTTTAAGTTCCATCCATAACGTAAAGCAAAGACGATTACAAGGGCTTTCTTCTTTCGTATCTTTTCCAGAAAGCATTGATGCTATGAATATCTCATTTAAAAAATGATAAAGGCATGGCAGGGTTGATTTTTGTCGATTGGACAACCTTATTCAGGGCTATATATATATATGTTATTATGCTGAGTGCAATACAAAAAAAGCTCAGTTTAATGTATGTAACACAAATAATAGAATTGTATTTTAGCACATGATACTTTCAACGTCAAAGCTGGCCCTAGTGTGGTCTGGGGTTCCTATTTCTAGCTGCAACCAAAGTTCTTAAGAACTTCTGTGGTTTCAAAAGGTTTGAGCTAACATTTTGCAATATAGAGGTAAAATGGGTAAAACCTATAAAACCTACTTGTATTTCTTCCAAATGTTGAAGATGATCAAATGTTTATGTAAGATACCTTGACCAATGAGTTTTTAGACTGTAATTGTGGCCACAGCCAAATCCGTAATAAACGGATCGGATCAGCAGAGCTGTTTTGTGTTAGAGATAATTAGAGATAATAAAAAGTGGAATACATTAATGAGCTGCAGAGCCAATGGCTTCATTGTGAAACCATGAAGGAAACTGAAGAACGGTGACGGCAGTCTGTATCTACGTTGAAATCCTTATATTACATGAACAAGTTGCCGATCCGGTGCACGCCGGTCACATGGTTTCCGCTTTAGGAATCAAGCATACCAAGGACTCTCATGATTATCTCCCCTTCTTTGTGTTTACTATGGCGGCAAATAAGGTAAGAATGCAAGCAAAACTTATTTACAAACAGTATGTGGTAATGTAATTTACAAGTAATGACAGCTATATTTTGCATTATAGTAACATATCTCCCTTCGTTTTATCTTATTGCCGAGAGCATTATTAAATATTTGGAAGTTTTAGAGAGGTTATGAAATACTTGGTGTGATTGTTTCAATGACTGGTTGAAATTTCACAAATATGATAGTATTTCAAAGATACAAGTGAAAGAAAACAATGCAACACGTCAATCGATCAATAGCGAATTTTTTTTTATCCGTTTAGAAACAGTATGCAAAATACTAACAGTATACAAGACCTGTTGTCACCCGGGAATATCAAAATACTTAACTCATTAACGCCGAGAGCCGCGTATATGCGTCAAAATAATGAGATCCTCACAGCGAGAGCCGCATATAAGCGTCCGTTAATTAGCAGTTTCTCACAGCGAGAGACGCCTATGTGCGTAAATAGAAAGCATCTCTTATTCAGCGAGAGACGCCTATGTGCGTCCGTCGTATAGTATAACAATGAACTTATTTTAAAATCAGTTTAGCATCCGTAAGTGTAGATAACAGTTTCGTAAATAAGATGCTATCCTCAGGAAAGCAATAAGAAATGAAAATCGTTGCTCTTTGTGCAAAAATATGCTACTTTTTGTAAATGAAAAGCTTTCTGCATATGTTGGTCTTGGAAGGGAAAAATAAACACTTTGATAAAAAGGTTTATTAAATCAAATGAAACGATTGTAGTCTTTGTGAGGTTACCAATTTTGAAACATTGTCAGATACATTTTATTTGTTAAACGCATTGAATTCATATATCTAAGACGAAACGAGAGGAAGCGTTATTATAAACACTTATGTACATGTGTTCATAAATCATTTGATAAGAATTTGGGGCTATTGAAAGTTACACTTTGATTTTAACTTTACTTCTTGAATGCATCAATGTCCTGTAACAATAATAGTTTTAGCACGCACGTGGGTTTTTTTAACTTCTACAATATCCTTCATAGATCCACGACCCTGTCTGACATTGAATGGATACATGCACATGTTAAATTATTAGAGTTGACAACGTCCCAACAGAATAAATCACTTGGTCAATATTAATAATCATTACATTCGTTAATGTTACGTGCTTTCTCTTAAATCGGGATATCATCTCTATAAATCCTTAATTATAATTCAGATAGTTGAAATACCGACACACCGTATCTACTCAACATGATGTCTAGATATGCAGTATTTGTATTTACAAATGAAAATGCATATAAATCAACGTATGTGAAAATACTCTTTGAGCATGTTTATGAATTGAAATCGGAAAAACCGCAAAATATCAACTCAAAGGTGAAATATCACATGTTATATTCCTGTAAAGTATCAATATCCAGCACCTGCATCTATCTTCACGAAACTATAAAACAATCAAGACTTTATGGCACAAGGCTAGACAGTGTCCGGTCAACTATGGCCCTCAAAGGCCCCCGCGAAGAGATGGGTTCTTTGAGCTAATTGGTCTCGCGACAGCGAGGAGTGTCTGTGGTCAGTGGCCCAGGCGTTGAGCCGTGAAGCTGTCTCGGCGTTAATGAGTTAATCTTCCTCTATAACTTAGTGAAGATTTTGTTACACAATGTATAATGACTCCGATATTGATAGCTTATAGCTGATTGGACTGTGCAATTTTCAGCCTGTGTCAGTTGTTATTTGAAATTAAACATAAGCAGCAGAAAAACACCATGTAACATCATTATCAGACTCTAAGATTGAAATCTCTATTTATTCATTGTTATTCATCTTCCAGGAAGCTATAGCCATCGTGCTAGATGTTGGTCCATCCATGGACCAGGCTCCTCCTGGGGAGGTGTCCTCGCTACAGACATCCATTGACGCCATTACTATGATCCTACAAAGGAAGGTAGGTCATGACATTGTCTTCAATGCTATTTTTGATAAGATTCTATATCATCACTGAAGACTCTTTCACTTAAATAATAATGAGGATTCCAACATTTTTATTCCCTTTTTATGAACATATATGAGTGTTGTCATTGGCTCCAAGATAATTCAGCATTCATAAGATAGATGACTTCTTTTGTGCATCAGATGTTTTCTGAGTCGAAGGACGAGGTTGCTTTGATCCTGTTCGGCACCGACGGCACAGACAATCCTCTCTCGGACGGCACTAGCTATGAAAACATAACAGTAGCACGACCATTAGGGGTCGCAGATTTTGATCTTCTACAGCAGGTCAAAAATGACATCCAGCCATCAGACACGTCTGCAGATTGTATCCTTTGTGGATTTTTACAAGAGTTTTACACCAAAAGGTTTTTGATGTTGTAGTGTTTAAGGTATACTAAAAATGTATTTACAATAAAATTTACAAAACCTGTTGTTTAATCCCTGTTTCCTTCTGCATAAAAATATATTTCTATTAAAAATGATCTTTTGATCTGAATTCTTTAATGTGAAAAATGTCATTCAAAATCTAAAAATAAAAAAAGGAAACGAAGGTTGGAATGTGTTCCTTATCTAAAGGAAGTTCTTGATGCAATCGTTGTGGCCATGGATCACCTGGTACAAGGAATACAGTAAGCCCTTTTTATGATATTATTTATTTAAACATTTAGTGTTAATGTGAAATCAAAATAGAAAAGTCATTCAAAGAAAAACAAGAATTTGTAAACTTTAGCAAATATACACTTACATAATTGATTTTGATACATTGTTCCATCTTCTAGTATCATATAATATAAGTCCTGTTAAACATCAGAAATAAAAAAAACCTTAATCTTTATTTTCAGGGGTAAAAAAGGTTTTGCTTCAAAGCGGATCATCCTGCTGTCGGACCTGGGTGGTGGATTCGGAGACGACCAGCTTGATACAATAGTGGGAGCCATGCACAACTCTGGCACTGAGATCAATGTCATGTATGTCTCAATGTCAAACTGTTCATTGTATCAGGGATCACACAGGAGGGAAAACCTCAATTTGCCCTACAATAGTTTCTCAATGTTTTAGATGATAAGGATAACACTTAAGTTTTGTGCATTTGGGTTAATCCTGTGTCTTTTATTAGCCAGTAGGTTTGTCTCTCTCTCTATATTAAAGTCACCAATTGTCCCTTTAATGTTTCAAGAGGTGTTCTTAGTCTTTTACACATCTTGCTCTTACAGCCAGTTTCCACTGAACAATATATAGTTACAACTTACTGCTAACCGCCAAAAAATATTGTAAAATCTTTTACTATTTATAAACTGTCGGTGCTACATTTCAGTGTATTCATTTCACTTGAAGAGTGGATAAAGCTACAATTGCAGTTCAAGTGACAACCTACAAGTCATAGCTGTGAATTGTACCATAAATATACATAATAACAATTACTCATATAAATTCTCCCTGCAGCGGTCCGGACCTTGATGACGATGATGAGGAAGTCGGGGGAGGGGATGGGCCGGGCCCCTCGGTGAATGGACATCGCAAAGAGCGCACGCCCCAGCAGCGGGCGGGTGAGGCCATGATCAAACACATCATTGACCAGGTCAACGGGGAGTGCTACTCATTCAGGTGATAATACCTCTTTCAGCAATTACTCTAAAACATTTTAAAAAATAGCATTCATGATTCATGGTAAATGGGAAATGTTAACAAAATAAAATCCAAACCTTAAACGTAATGTTATTGAACCATTAAAATGTAATTGACCTATTTAGTGCCATGACGTTCAAATGCGTGATATAAATGGGTATGGTTGACGGGGTGGTTGTAATTAGGATACCCTTTTAAGGTATCTGCAAGTGATGTAAGAATGATATAAAGTGTTTTTTGACACCCATGTTGATAAAGCACTGGTTTGTTCTCTATTGAATATATGTACTCCCTACCTGAACCAAGGTAACAACAATATTTTCTATATAAATGTGGCTTATTTGAGTTACAGCATGTTTTCTTGAATCTCTTATGTTGTAGTGAGGCTTTGCCAGCTCTCAGTTACTTCCAGGCACGGCAGGTGCGTCCAACAGCATGGAAATGTAATATGGAGATCGGGCCAGACCTCAAGATTCCCATCAACCTCTATGCAAAGGTACTGTATCTTTCTTTACAAAGAGTTGTTAATCTTAAAATTAGCCAAATCTACACTTAAATGCAGCTTTAGTCAGGAAGCTAATGAAGCAAAATGCATTTATTCCCTATCCTGAGTTGTGAACTATTGAAACTTTACACTCAGACTGGTTGGTCATTTATTGCTTCAAGAGCACAAGTAATAAGAAAATATGCAGCAAGGTTTGAATTCGGTATAGCAACTGTGATGCATGCTATGTTATTGGTGTGTAGCTGAAGGACTTCAAGCTGAAGCAGAGCTGGAAGAAGGTGTACGCGAAGGACCCGGACCTGCAGGTTGGGAACCTTCGCACCTTCCACATGAACGACGAAGAGGAGACAGAGGTGGAGAGAGAAGACATCGTCGACGGTTGGTAACTCTAGTCAATATTTTCTGTTCAGAGGGCTTCTCATTCTCTTCTAATTATGTTTGAAGTCTGATTCAAGTCCACTGAGGAAAAAATGTATTTCAATATCGTCTATTGAAATGTACTTTATATATACGTACAACTACTTCTCACTGAACCTTACATCAGCATGTCAAAGAATAGAGTTACACTTAGGATTCAGTCATATATGTAATCTGCAGTTATAATTATACACAATTTGCTAAAATCTCCATAAGTGTTTGTAAAGCTAACCATGTTTTGCAGGCTACAGATATGGAAACACGCTGGTGCCTATGTCAGCTGATGACAAAGATAACATGAAGTACAGAGCAGAGAAGTGTCTCAAGGTCCTTGGTTTCACCAAGAGTGAACATGTCAGTATTACTTCAACAGTTTTTTTGTTTTAATCATTGAATTGGTGTGCTTGTGTGAATTTATTGAAATGTTCATGTTTTGACATAGAAATCATTGGTGGTATGTTTTTATCAATTTTAAGTATAGTACAAAAAGCCTAAATTCTAGCCCTGGGACAATACATCCATGGTACGTTGTTGATATCAGATCTTAGAGAATAGTCATTGCAGTAGTAAATTGTCATGTGTGATGAGATTTGAAATTATTTCTGCGCAGGTTAAGCGGCACCATTTTTTGGGAGACGGAACCAGTGTTGTGATAGCAGAGAAAGGAGATGAGGTAAGGAGACAAGGAACATCTCATAAACAATAAATAGTGTCTTATGGCACTTGTACATGTCATTACACCATATATATATGGTGTAATGACATGTACAAGTGACAGTTTTACTATCTAACCCTTTCCATTTGATTATGTTCTTCTATTGTCATGTTCACATTGTAACGGAACTAGACATTTCTTTTGCTTACTTTGTCCTCACTTTGCCTAATATGAATGAAACAAGTAGTAGAGAAAATAAATTTTAAAGGGAATAACCTTCAAAAAAACCCTCCCACTCTGAGGCAAAACAAAATTCATAATTCATTTGCTCTAATCCCTTGTATATGAAATATAACAAGCATTAAATGAACTCATAAATCATGATCTTTAGACATCAACATTTGGCGCATATATTTCATTTTCACTTAAAAATCAGGGAGTATTGTTTATATTTCGCGCAGGCAGCTGGTGTGGCGTTGTCGGCTCTAATCAATGCGCTATACGAGACCAACAGTGTGATGATCGCCAGGAGAGTCTACTCTGCCGCAAGTGGACCAAAGCTAGGAGTTCTCTGGCCCCACATCAAGGCAAACTATGAGGTAAGAAAACGAAACTGGGGCGGGAAGAAACAGATGGTTTTAATGAGAGGAACCAGGTACCCACTCATACAGAGACTTTGGTTTTCATACTCGATTGATTTTTAATTGAATGGAATGGTATGCCAGTACATTAAGAGAGAGTATTTGCTTAGTAAAAATACTTCAAAGATAGATTTTACATGAAATAAGAAAATAGAAACTTTTATATATAATCTTTTTCTGCAGTGTTTGTTTTGGGTCGAGCTTCCATTTGCCGAGGACGTGAGACAATTCACATTTGGTAGTCTCCCTTTGAAGGGAGACGCAGAGACCAACAAGAAATATAAACCATCAGGTATGTCCTGTGTACTTTGATAGATAACACCTCTTCTCTTCAATTGTTGAAAATTGTTAACCTATTACTCACTTGCTCAATTGTTGAAATATTAGTTGAATAGTTCCCTGGTAAATAAGTTCATCATTCATCATTAATACCAGGAAAATGAGTTTAAAATTGAAAAAAAGGATACGAGCTTTATGAAGAAGACGATGAATTGAGCTGATTACAAATTTGTAATTCTTGAAATGGAGCCATATCTAGAGTAAATATTTGTCCCAATCATTTTCACAGGTTGAAATTGAATGGTTTCCTGTCTGGTTAAATATATATAAATTGTCAGTAAGGCTCCTCTAAGTGAAATTTTCACTTTGTCTTCCATCACATCTCTGAATTTCTGTCTTATCATGGACAAATAAGATCAAAGAAAAGCAAAAATGAATACAGAATTACTTTTCAACCTTTGACAGATTATTAGAATCTACAGAATACCTCTTAAACAGTGTATTCAATGACTATGAAGTTTTATCCTGTTATTTACACAAACAACCACATTGATGCAACTTTTTGACTTGTTGAAAAACTTGAAAAGTTTCATTCACATTCATGATATCATTTCAAAATAATTTTGGGATTGTGCATGTTGCAGATGAACAGCTCAAAGCCATGGACAACCTGATCACATCTATGGATCTAACTCAAGTCGAAGAGTAAGGGTATACTTCATTAATTAATGATAAATTAAACTCTTACGATGTGATTCCTTGAAAGGTGATCTCATTCGTATATTATGTTTTCTTGATTATTTCAATATGCTTTCATTGTTGGTTATTTAGAAAAAATTTAACTTTGTTTCTGGGATACAATTTTGAAGCATGTTCAAATTTATGTGTGATCATTTGAATATTCTATTCCCTCTGATAATCGTTTGTTGCAGAGATGAAGATGAAGAGAAGAGTGAAGTGTTGAAGCCAAAGCTAACATTTAACCCATATTTCCAACGAGTTTATCAGGTTGCTATTATTCATTTGCTTGTCAGTATTCATAGGTGTCAAAGTTAATGCATATGCTGGTGCATTGTCAATATTGCAATGAAGGTATTTCTTCATCATTGGACTTCAAGCTGTAATCCCTGGATAAGAATAGCAGATGATATGACCTACGTTATGGGGCACAGTTAATCCGTGATTTGTTGTTTTATTTATGAGTAAAATTTTTAAAAATCCAAAATATACTTCTATTGGTCAAAAAAATATTTAGTTAAAATTACAGAAATTTTCTTAGAATATTGGAATTTATGAAAAGTTCGAGATTTTTTATAGAAAGTTCATAGATTTATGTTTACTTTTTTAAGATGATATATATAATGATTTGAGGCAGTGATCTTATTTTCATTTAATCCAATCATTTATATATATGTCTGATATGTTTTTATAGTGTTTACAACACCGTGCAGGAAACACAGACGAAGGACTGCCAGAGTTATCTCCCATCATTGCAAGTTATCTGAAACCACCTCAAGAAGTACTGACTAAATGTGAAGAAAAACTAGAGAAGTTAAATAAAGTCTTTAAACTTGAGGTAGTTGCAAAGAAAAAAGAAGAACAAACTGGAGAAAATATGTTCAAAGACAAGTAAGTAGTTCTAGATTTACGTTCAACATCAACAATCTCCAAGATGAACTTTGCAATTACTTTGCAGGATGTCATCTTTAATCAGGCAGCAATGTTAAAATACAACACAACATATTGAACCACTTGAGAAGAATAAATGTTACCAGTTTTAATCTTGCGTCACAAGGAAGCTACTATATATAGGATTGCTTGTCGCTCTTAAGACGTTCTAGGGGAAATTTATGGACGTTTTTCACCTCATGCTCCTTAAAATCTTGAGAAATGGTATAGTATACTTTCTGGCATTGCAATGGATCCTCTCTGTTCAGAACTTACCTATATATATACTTGACTTATATCCTTGGAAGTACGTTGAGATTACAAATGGTGTGTTCCACTTACTGAAATGGTAAAGCAACTAAAATGTTTATTGCTGTTGAAGGGAGGACGAGGCAGGTCCCGCCCCCAAGAGGCAGAAGATGGACGACAGTCTGGAGGGAGGCATGGAAGACATCACAAGGGCAAAGGTCACAGAGGTGAGGTCAAGGTCACAAAGAAAATGTCTCTGACCGGTTCTACATTGATATAATGTCAAAGGCGTAGGAACCAGGGGGATAAAATATGGAGGGGCACTGCCCCCCCCCCAGGTTTTTACATTTTGAAAATTAATTTTAAGCACTATAATTGAGATGAAGACATGTTTTAATTCTCTTAATTAAAATAAAAAAATTACGTGTTTAATTCCTTTAATGATAGAATCCATATTTTAAATTTCTTGTCACTCAAAAGCGAAAGTAGAGGTTGCATTCCCAGCAGCCCATTAACGATGACTAACTTTGATTAAATGTTTAAAAAGAGCAAAGCTTTCTGTCATGATACTGCACTACGTTTCTCCCCCCCTCCCCCCAAGTTTTGAAGTGTTCCTATGCCAGGCTGCTTTTCTTTTTGCAAGGCTAGTGCGTCCCTTGATGTCTTGTTACTGTATTCAGGGATAGGATCTGTTGCCCTTCGGTAACTTTAACTTACTAAGTAGTCTTTGAGGAATTTCAAAGATAGCAGTGCTGATTATTGCTTAAATGACCCTGGGTTTACGTGAAATTCTATGCTAAGCAATTGGTGTCTCAAAATTAGTGTTAACTCTTAATGTGAACCATAGTAACATCTTCCTTGATTCTTTCTTCAATGGTGAACTAGAGGTTTATTCTCTTGATGCTTCATGATGATTGGTTGAAATCTGTACTAAGTTAATATTGATTTACTATGTTTGAAGGAAATAGTAAAGAAGGCATGTCTAATTTATGACTAATTATTTCAGTTAGAACTTACTGTAACTCAAATTGCATCAGCTAAATGGTTGGATATTAAGCAAGTTGTGAATTGATTCCTTAAGCTCTTGTTAAGTCATGATGTATAGAACACAAAAGGAAAATGTCATCGTTTAACATGAACACAATAAATATAATTGAAGGCAGACATATCCAAATCTGTTCTCAGGTTGGCACAGTTACTCCAATTGAAGATTTCAAAGACCTTATAAGCAGAAAAGATGAAGATCTATTTGAAGAAGGTAAGCTATTGTATTGAAAGATTAATGACCATTCTCTGAATCATGTTTTTCTAAAACAGAATGAAAAGACGTAACTTATCTCCTTAATTTCAGGAATTACAAGTGAGATATTGAATGTTGAATTTGATAATAATTCTCTCAACTATTATCAGATGAATTTAAATAAAAAGACATGATTAAGGTTAGCCTATCTAAAAGATTAAAGTAAGACTCAAAGTTGATTCAGCTGCAAACTGTTTCAGCATGTAAACAGATGCAGAAGCGTATCCAACAGATTGTTGGGGATTCATTTGGAACCCAGTTCTACAGCAAGGCTATGGACTGTCTCAAGGCTCTACGACAAGAGTGTATCAAGGTATGGTTTAACTGCTGTTTGCAACTGCATCCAAACTTGATTGAATTTAAGATGAAACTTTATACGTGTTTCTATAAGTATCTTTTGCTGTTTAAAAATATTTGAGAAAATAT
Source organism: Phorcus lineatus (assembly GCA_921293015.1). NCBI lineage: Eukaryota > Metazoa > Mollusca > Gastropoda > Trochida > Trochidae > Phorcus > Phorcus lineatus. The sequence continues at coordinate 55,550,381 of OV121081.1, forward strand.
TCTTTTTGATTTCATATTATCAAGTTACATGCAGTTGTGCAATTTCTTAGGATCTACTTCTGAAGCAGAAACTGAAAACTAGTCACTTTTGCGACATTTGTACACATACTGGAAGAATTTTAGAAGTGTCATTGAAAAAACAGATATTCTTGAAAACAAGTTTGCATGTGACCCAACACAAATTTGGGATTTTTTCTTGTGATGTTCTCATAATATTCTTTGTCATCATATTTGGACCATTTTTGATATAAATGACTGTGTTTTGCAATATTATGAAATAGCTCTATTTACTTTAAAAAATTGTTTATGAAAGGTCAAGTTGTTTAACCATGTAATATTATCTCTAAATCACTTGATAGCATTATTAATCAATTTGAAAGTTATTTGACAATGTAATCACTGAAGCAAAAACAATTTTTTTTAACAGAAACAAGAAGCTGGAATATACAACACATTCATTGGCTCTTACAAGGACACTTTGATTGGCAAAGGAAGGAGAGACTTTTGGGAAAAAATAGTGTTGGGTAAGTGCTCCATTTGTCACAGTGTTGTTCCTAGGTGATAAGATCCACGGGTCATTTTGGCAAATTCTAAAAGTTTGGGCCCCTAGCAATGCATTCTCTCCCAACAGAGGTAGCTCTGTCATAAATTCTTATACAACCTCTGTCATAAAACAAACGTTTCTTGGTCTGGGAATGTTGAAACCTGATTGGATGCAATCAAAGATAGCTGTGCAATCAGCATTGCCTTTCAGGTAATTTCCGTAATCTTTCCAAAAGCTTGTACCTTGCAATTTGACTCTTCCTTGCAGAACACATATGCCTCATTTAGCAACTGCATAGGCCTATTTGACAACAAATATGTTATTCATGCATTCAGTGTTTATTGGCTGAAATAATGGAAGGTCGTTTAAGTTGCAATATTTTGCCGCTAGAGTAAACTACCGCTAGAGTAAACTACCGGAAGCTTGAGAGCTCTTATTATTAAAGTGGTTGTTACGGAGATACCTCAGTGGGGAGAGAATGTAAGCAATGGTGAAGGTATGTTTCTGCTCAACATTTAAGGAACACAAACTAAAAGGGTAGGCAAGTCTCCCTAGGACTCCTCCAGGAGCAACATTGATTGTCGTATGACAAGGAGACCCATTGTGTTGTTGACTTAACCATCATATAGTATCAACATGTCACTTATTCAGGAAATGCTAAGATATGAGCACTTGTTTTGTAAACATGGTATTTAATACTAAATAGACTCTCATATGATGTCCTCTCATTATGTTTGTGCGTGTACAGAGAAGCAGGCCCTGATCACCAAACTGGAGTGTGAAGACAGCAAAGTAACCAGAGAAGAAGCAGAGAAGTTTGTTGAGGAAATTGAGAAAGATGAGCCAGCTCCCGTGGCAGATATGGAAACCACTGATGATCTTGTGAGCATCCTAAAAATTCAGTACTAGTTGTTTTTTTTGTGAAAGTACTTTAATGTAGACCTTTCGGGTACGGTAGTCAGATATATCAAAGATGATCATTATTTAAAAAAAAAAATCTTTGTTTAAATGTGTTCATTGACAATATATACTTTAATTTCAGTTGGATCAACTCGAGTAGAAATGATATGGAATCTTCCAGCCTCGCCAGCAATGAATTATGTGGTGTCTGCTCAGGAACTACCAGTGTATACATCTGCACCAAAGATTCCAGCAATCTTTGAACAGTAGATGTGTCATTTGCTCTGAGATGTCTCTACAAGGAACAATGCGATATTGCAGCATGGAGATGTTTGATCTCATCATGGTCACTACCCCCATGGAGAATTCCCTATCATCCCACGGCTTGTCTTTGTATCTCAAGTTCTGTCTTGCTTTCACCTCACAGCTGATCTGGGCTGGACTGCAGTGCCTTTACAGTGGTGGTTATCTCCCTTGCTAACTTTATGAAAGAAAGCAAAGCAGACACCAAGCAGATTTGGACAGTGCTTCTTTTGCAGTATTCTCAAGAATTCGTTAGAAAACTTTTTCACTTCATTCACGAAATGTAAGCATTTCATTTAAGATCATTATCAAATTACCCATTATGTTTAGCAAGTTAGCATACTATGATCATATGAAACATACTTTCATGTGTGCATAAATGTTTTTTCCTCAAACGAGAAAGCATTTTATAATTAACCATAAATAAATGATAAACCATTCCACTCGCAAGTCTGTATTTCTTCTGGAATCCTTTTATTACATTCTTAATACATGCCATTTAGAAAGTGAACAAATGTGTTTTTGGAAGCCCATTGTGTAGCCGGACTTTTCAAGGGCGGCCATAAAGGAAAAAATTCAGAGAGTATTATATAGATAATCTCACCCAAGTGTCATCAGATATATCAACATGAGTTGAAAAAAGTTACAAATATCCGAGGCTTGCCGATGATATTTTTTACTTTTATCAACGAGTGTTGATATATTTTATATCAGATCAGAGAGGGTGAGGTTCTATTTATCATCCAAAATCATTTTGATTCCGTGAACAATGTATATTTCTGAACACTGCACTACTCTAAGCCTCTCATTGCAGTGACGTCATAGCATTGTCATGAACTTGAGGGCATTGTTCAAAATCTTCTGTCAAAACGATCCTGTGGAACACAGTTTTGGATGATACATCCCTTTACCATGGAGTCTCAAAAGAACATTTTAACTTTGTATGATAATAGATTAATATATTACCACCATTAGCCAAGGAATCTTCACACAAGGGGCCACATGGTCACTTAACCTATAACAATAATCCTAACTAGTCAATCTTAAGAGGCATTGGTTCTAGAAGTAATGTCGAGATAGCAAAAAGTTTACACGACAGTTGCTTGATGCCATGCACCCATTGGGACTATCTGGACTTTGTGTTACTGCAGGCGTGACTCCAAATATAACTATGTTATGCTTTTATCTCAGTTTGGATATCACACCGTTCATGGCTGAAATATTGCCTAAGCGGCGCTAAACAATAACTCGCTCACTTTAATCCTTGACATTTCTCAATAATACCCTGGATCCACGGTAGACTCAACGATTTCATTAACATCCTTTCTGGCCTCACCTTAATATTAGTAACCAATCAAACATGCTTGTGTTTACAAATACACTTCGACATCAGCCATACTCTGCCCTGCAACCAGTAACACATTTTATGCGACAGGCATATTGTACTTTTAGAATAGCCATGCACAATATGATCAAGCATTTGAAAACTAAGCGAACACTTGTACATAAGAAATTTTTTCAATTCCTGAACACGCCACTAATGGCTGTAATATTACCCAAGCGGCGTTAAACAACAACTAATTCACTCAATTCCTGACCTGGAGTCAGCTTTTTTTGCTTAAACACTAACATATACTAATCAAGGCCTTTTACTCTATCAATGAAGCAAAGGTGTGTCATGATCGAAGCCATTGCATTTGTACGCTTGACATCCAAGCACAGATGCAGCTGACTTGATTTAAGTCCAGGAAAGTGAGGTAATTAAAGTATCATGAATCCAGAGTAATTAGTTTAGATTATTGGAACGTTTTCTCAGGTTTATTGAGGATGCATTTCTCCATATCAATGTACAAAATATTGAAAACAAAGCCAGTGTCATTGTTAGATTCTCATTTATGAGGAACATTTGAACAAGAAATTACAACAAAACTATACATATTTCCTGATGCCCAAATCATATTTACAGTGCACCAGAGGAAAATACATTACATCTATGTACAGAGGCCCTCATGGCTGGATTTAGAGATGAGTTCTTAGGCTAGTTATGATCATAATTACACAGTGAATGATCCCAGATTTTTACTGAAGCACCAATATGCAAATAAATATATTGCTACTTGCTAGAAAACATGATTTCACAAATTCAAATGCAGTCAATCCTAATGGACAATTTTCAAATGATTTAACATACATCGACATTGGCAATATCAAACAAATTCTTGGGAAAAGAAAACTGATGTCTGAAACAAACTGGAATGAAAACCTTTGGTAACCATGAACACGTCAATAACAATTAATCCAAAAAATGACAGAATTTTCTAGAAAGTCCAATTCGTGAAACAAGCCTTGACACATTTCAAGTACAGGTTTTTGGTCTTTGTAAATATTTTAAGCCAACAGCAGTGTTTCTTTAACATCGAGGTAGACTTTTTTTCTGGTAAAAATTGTTCAAAATATTCTTTCAAACCAATAGAATACTCTCAATTGACTAAAAATGCAAGTTTCATTGATTGTAATCAACATTTAAACATTAACGATTGTGTTTTTGGACTCAAAAAATTAACATATTTTTTTGTACAGCCACTTTTACCGTAAATCATTGAAAACAAATATCGCTGATATGTTAGAGTATCATTAGTATTTAGTTTCTGCTGAATTTGCTTCCATGAAGGGAGAGACACAAGATAATCAACAGCATCTTTCAAAGAACAAGATAATTCAATCTTAATGACAAGTCAATAAAATAATGTTTCACTGAAAAGTATTTGAAAAGGTTGTTTAAGATTTAACTTACTCAATAAACAAATATTACTATTTCTTTCCATAAATTCAACATTACATAAAACTAACTAATTATTTCTAGTCAATTTTTGATCGCTTTGCTGGATTTTTCGGAGGTCGGCCTCTTCTCTTTCCAGATGAGGGTGTTTTGTTTTCTTCCGTCAATGTTTCTTCTGGGTCCACTGAAGTGACAGGAGACTCTGGTTTACGTCTCCTTGTGTTTGGTCTCTCTATCGGTAGAATCTTGTACTTGCCTACATATTTAACTTCCGGCGAGTTGAAGAGTTCAGAAATGTCTGTTTCTTTGGGAGTGTCCAGCTTTTCTTTTGTCAGTTCACTCTTAGATTTAGGGGTTTCAGTAACGGCTTCTTTGGTGAATGTCTGTTTGGGACTGTTTTTCACTACGTCAGGGGAAACAATGATCTTTGGTGGTCTTCCCCTACCTCTGGGAGTCACAGTCACATCCTCAATTGGGCCTGTAGATGCTTTAGTTTGAGCACCAGCAGATGTTTTCTTCTGCGCTGTCGGTTTTGGTTCAGGTGATGGAATCTTATCTACCGAGGATTTCCGAGGTCTGCCAACTGTTTTGGGGCTTGGACTAATGGAATATGGTCGGCCTCTACTCTTGGGGGTTTTGACCTCAACCTCAATCTCCACCGATTGCTTGCGTGGTCTACCTCTTCCTTTAGGAGTTAAAGATGGACTTTCTGAATGTGGTTTTTGAACATCGTCAACCACAGAGTCTGGTGTTGGAATTACTGGTTGCTTACGTGTTCTACCCTTTGGTTTAACAAAATTTTCTGGGGTAGAAATTGTTGATATGCCTTTCTCTTCCATGTTTTCTTGATCAACAGTTTCAATTCTAGGTTGCTTTGATTGGTTTTCTGATTCAGGAGTATTAAAAGCATCCATGAAACTTCTTTTTTGAACTGGTTTAGTTTGAGTTTCTGAACTCTCCTGAACACGGATAATCTCTTGTGGAGACAGCACTGTATGCATCTTCTTAGGCGGCCTACCTCTTCCCCTCCCACGTCCTCTGCCTGATGCCTGAATGTTTGGTAGACTCTCATCAGTAGATTCAGGAACAGGCAATCTTGAAACTGCTGCATCTGCTATCACATGCAGGGGATTTGCTTTCTTCACCCTCCCTGGACTTTCAATCACAACAATGTTGCTCTGGTCTTTTACTTGTTTTGAAGGGGACACAGTTATTGTCTTTAAAGGTGCTTCTTCAGGCAGAACAAGTTCCTCAATCGGTTCATCCTTTGCTACATCAAAGTCAGCTTTGGGAGGCACAATAGGCTGGGGTACAACCACTGAAGTTGAAGTTGAAATCACACGGTCCTTTTCTTTTGTTTTCATCATGTCAATCGATGTGAAACCCCCATCCGTGACAAGTTTGTCCTTTAATACATCCGATTTGAGCTTGTATTCATCAAACTCCTTTGGCTTTTCCTTACTTTTGCCCAACTTGAGGTACGGTTTCACAGCTGCTAAGTATGATTGTCCAGGTTTGACAATAATGTTAGGTTTTTTATTATCACTTGAAACATGATCTGTAACACTTGTGTTCTCATTCTGTTTTATGTGAATCACACTAGTTGCTGGTTTCATTGGACTGATTCCACTTGTTCCAATGACAACTTTTGATCTGTCAGGGCTAGCAATAGTTTGAGTAACTGATGAAGAGCCGACTGTTTCAGTAATAGAAGCAGAGACAGTGACTCCGGATTGGTCACTTAAACTTTGTGATGCACTGACATTTGAAGATTTTGGAGTATGCTGAATTAGACTCCTTGCTACTGGAGTAGCTATTGATTGAGATGATGATGCCTTCAAAGTTGAAATCAGCTTGGAGAGGAAAGCTTGATTCTGAATTTGTTGGATTGGGACACCCTTATCAACTAAGGTTTGTATAGCCTTAGCAATCATTGCTGTGTCAGCATTGGGTCCTTGAACAGAGATCACTGGACTGTATTTTGGGGATTTTGAAGGAGATTTAGGTCTGTCGGTATCAGAGAGCACAACAGTTTCTGTTTGAGGACTACCCATTCTGGGAGAACTTATTTCTGGCGCATGACTTGGAGATTGGCCAAGGGGAGAACCTACATTGTGTCCAGAGGACATTATCTTGACAGTTGAGATTCCTTTAGTCGGTGAGGAAACAGACACTGTGGTTGGTGAGGTTAATGTTGAACTTGGAGTTGATTTAATCAAGGATGTAACCCCCTTTGAAGTAGATTTCTGAATTTTGATGATGCTGCTGCCTGGGTTTTTTGTGGGAGATGAAGGCTGTCCTGGGGAATTAGGGAGGATATACTTCACTGGGCTGGTCTTGTCGGCTGAGGGAAAAGTCGATGGATCAAGTGTTAAAACATTCTTCTTTAGCACACTGCCTTGCCCCATCTGGCCTGCAAGAAGAGTTGTTACCTTAGTCCCTTGAGGGGTCGTTACAGTGTGAGGAGTGGTATGTTGCTCCACAACAGACTGAAGGGACATTGTTCCCTTGTCGGAACTTGTTAAAGTTTGAGCAGAAGACTGACTGAGGATAATAGGGCTCCCTGACTTTGAAGATCCTGTCAACACTTTAACAACCTGAGGGCCAGTTTGCTTTGTCTGGCCAGACTGGCCTGGTGGCGAAATCACTATACACTGTGGTTCTGATGGACTTGGGCTTGAAGCATCAATATGCATTTGAGAACTTGTTACTATAGGTACAGGTCTAAAGTCTGGCCTCTTCTTCCTGCCACCCCTTGCCAGAGCTCTACCCCTGCCTCTTCCTCTGCTAGGTGATCGAATTGCTGAGCTCTGCAGCTGGATCATATTCTCTCCAAGTTGGACATACTTTGTCCCAGGCTGCTGCATTGGAGTATTTGGTTTAATGCTGATGACCTTCCGTGTTTCATAGGTTGTCACAGGGCTTGGTGGTATGACAGATTGTGTTAATGATTTTTCCTTGCCCTTTATTAACTGCTGGATTACAGCACCTCCTGTTGCAGTATCGCCATTCTTTAGGGATTCTATTGCTTTCATCAGTTCACTGTTCTGCTTACAGTCCAAGTCTGTGAGTATGGTTTGAACTATCTCCCCTCTTTCATTCTTCTTTTTGACTATTATCTTAGGAGCACCTGTTACAATGGGTGCCGGAGATGCTTGGGTTTGGGCTGCCTGGATGTTGATCACATTCTTCTTTACAGGGCTTGTGGGAGAAGGAGGAACATCTTTGATAACCTCCTGAAGGATTCCATCTGCCCCAACAACATAAGTCTTTGATTTTCCTCCTGTGTTTATATGCGATTGTTCTGAAATTTGGGATCTATCAAGCTCAATATACTTCAAATTAGGACCCTTGCTTTGTACAATTTGCCCATCGATGTTCTGAGGTTTACAAGAAATTGGTTTTACAGGATTTGAATCTTCCGAGATCATCTTCCCACTTACAATTTGAGAGCCAGTGACTGTAGAGACGGCTGGCATATATACAATCTTGTTCCCACTTTTAACAACCCTCATACTTGTTGCTTGTGCCAATGAAGTAGGTGTACTCTGTTGGGGTGTTAGACTTGTTACCATTGATGACAGGATGGTTGGTCTGTTCTTACTCTGCAATATGACTGGCTTGTAAGAGCTGGTATTCCCTTGACTAACCTGTCCTGTAGATGAGCCTGAAGAAAGCCCTGCAACATTAGCTAGGAGTCCAGATGCAGAGCTAGCAGGTGGGAGGGACATTATCTTCATACCTTGCAGCCCTGCTGCATTAGCCCCTGCAGGCAGAGTAATGATTCCGGGTAGCTTCCCTCCCTGGTTCTGGGACAAAATGTACTTCACTGTGTTCTGATTTAGCTCAGCCTTGCGCTTTAACCCTTGAGCCAAAGCTTCTTTCCCTGGTAGGACAACGCTAGTCCCTGGCATCACATCAGGCTGGAGGACTCTGAGACAGGACTGCAAAATGTTGCAGGCGGAGGTCTCCTCAAGGTCACGAGCTGCAGAGGGCTGAATATTCTTCTCCCACATGATGATATGGATCTGATTGGGAGGAATGGCCGGCTCCTGAGTGACGAACTGGCACAGCGTTGACTTGAGGTCATCACACTCCATCCACTGATCACCTGCAACATGCCAATCAGGGAGGCTGATTAACGAGGGTGGTATTAAAGATGAATCTTAATTAATCCTTTTATAATCAGAGTTCAATTCATTAACATGGTTTATTTTAACCCAGTAGCTAAGGTAATTATCACATGAAGGACAAGTTTGCTTAACAAGTTATGACTTATATCAAGATCCTACCTTATTACACAACAGCTAAAGAGATCTACCAGCCTGAGATATGTTAGCTAAAAGGATAAAGTCTGTCCAAAACTAAACCCCAAAGCAAGCAGTGTGTAGCTTTCATACAATTTCACAATTTGTAAATTCATTTCTAAAATGACCTGTCTAAAGCAACTATCAGATCCTTTGTCATACATGGCAAAAAAGTTCAGGATTTGTATTCAAAAAGGACAAACAGTTTATTGATTTGGAAAATGATATAGATAATCCGTTTACAAGAGCATATTTGTGTCAAACAAATCCATCAATATCCTGATAATGACAGGCAAAATTGTTTAGAAATACTGAAAGCTTCTTCATGGTAATGTTGAGCATGTAACTCAGTGAAATGTCACCATACAAGGAGTTTGAAGCAAATATCTTGAACTCATTGATCCTGTGGTGCCACTTTTGCCAAATGCAAGCCACTTCAATGGCTGGAGATATACTTATTTATATATTATATATGTGATTGATAGATTACAGGAGAATGATGAAGCTCTGCAGACAAATATGCAGATTTAGCAGATGGTCAAAAGTTGCCATAAAGGTATTGATTTTGCACATCCAGATATTGTTTACCTTTTTCACCATTTAAAATCAATTTGTTATACAAGTCTTAGCCCAGTAACATAATAGATGGAATTAAAATTTATCTATGGATAACATTAAGTTGAGCATCTAAAAGTTCAAGAATGCAAATAGAAGTGACAAGATTAGTGTTTAACTTTATCAGAGTGTTGCTGACTTATGGAAAGTAACTTTCTTTTGAACTCACCAGTTCCATTCCTGATCCAAGCTACAAAGTGGTCCGGGTTGTTCTTATACTGTATGACTGCGGTTACCATGTAGGTTTCCCCTCCAAAGGTGAAGCACAACTCGTTGAGTCTGCTGTGTGGGAGTCCTTCCTTGAAATGCAGACACAGCATGTCGGGAATACTGAAACAGTGGAGGTGTAAATAACAGCAAAAAGGTGTAAAAAAACCCATATCAATAATGATAACTTTTGTATAAATAATTGGTTAAACCTTGACATTAATTTAGCGACATCACTGATAAAATACTTCAAATGTACATTTACCATATTATCAATCGAACAAGGTAACAAAATGTCTGCACCTGTACAATACTTTTACCCTTGACCAGCTAATGCAATAATATAGCGGGTACATACTATTACTGTAACTAGCCACTGGCCAAAACCAGAGTAAATTGTTTATAAGCAAATAACTCCTCCAATTCATTCAGAATAGTTAAAAAACCCTTCTTTGATGTCTTACAAACTATGCAAGAGCGATAGACAGTTAAAGATAGGTATCTTTCAAATAACCAAACATACATGCTCCATCCTTCTACATTCCCATAATTGTATCTGCAAAGCTCCTGTAATCCCCTGATTGTCTTCTAAGCATTTGCCTCGAATTGCTTCTGACTGGTTATCAGTTGCTTTTATTTAAAATATTCTCATCAAGGAAATGTAAACAAAGCTATATTCATAGTCATTTCATTATCTTATCACTCATAGATTATACTGAGCAAATCCTGAGAAGGAAAATAAGGAATTATAGGAGTTAACCAGCAACAAATATGCCGATGCAGCAGGATGCACTAGCACATGCTCTTACCTTGAGAAGGTCATCTTCATGCGTTTCCCTGATGCCTTACACTGGAAGCAGTTCCTGATGAAGGAGGGTTGGATCATATTGAAGTCAGAAGGGACCTCTGGGAATGAGGGCAGGAGCTTAGAGTGGTCGTCCTCCTGATGGTAAGCGCACTGGTCACAGTCGAATGTGTACTTGAACTTGATCTTGAACTTCTCCTTCAGCATGGCAGGTTCCCTAACCAGCAGAGGAAGAGCAAATAGAGGACTGTCGTTTTTACCCCTCTCACATTGAAGTCTAGGCTGAAGGACATCCCAAATCTTCTCTCGCATTGTATCAAGAATGTCCATGGCTTTGAAGTAGTCTTGCATGCTTTTCAAAGATATTTTGTTGACAACTGTGGTTGTTTTTGGTTTGCCTGGTTCTGCTTTGCTTGTGTTGGAAGAATTGGGTATAGGTTCCCCAGCAGCAGCGACAGAACTACTGACTGACGGGCTTTCATGAGCTCCATCTCCTGGCTTTGAATCACCTGCCTTTGCTTCAGCTGCAGCTGTGTTTTTGGCAAGATTTTCCTTATAATCAGAATGCACTTTAGCAGTTAATTTCTGCATAAGATGCTGTGCTTGGTAGTATGCCTTGAGTAGAGTAGACAACACACTGTCTTTCAATGCCATAGTATTTTCCTCATCAGTGAACAGTTTCTGAATCGTTGGACTATTACAAAGAACGATCATTACCACATCTAACCAACACATAGCATCCCTATTCTGCCACTGCACAAACAAGTTCAGACAGTGTTTATCTAGCAACGGAATTGGTCCAGTGTCATTTTCTAACTCGGCTAAAATCTTGGCCTGTTCTTCTTCAGACAAACCTAATGGATCTTTGACCATGGCAAGAGCTTGACTATTAGCTATGGTTCCTTGAATAGATGCTGTCGACTCTACTCCTGGTTTAGAAGATGATGATTGGTCAAGAACTGAGGTAGAAGACCCACTGATGAGAATTGGAGTCTGAGGAACAGATGCTGCCTCATGGTTAGTTGCAGCACTAGATGCTGTTGGTGAAGCTATTGTGAAGACTCCATTTTGAGAAGTGACTGCCATGTTGGAGAGGGCAGTATGTGGTATTGTGGTATATACGGCTCCATCAATCAGCTGCTGACCCGGCTGGAGAACAATGCCCTGTGTTGTGGTTGTGCTTCCTCCGGGACTGGTTAGGGTTACTGACTGTTCTACGGGGGTCAGATCTGGGAGCTGATCATCTTGGCTACTGTAGCCAGTTTGCTGATTCATACCTGAAAAGTCTATAGTCTGAGTGACTGGCAGTTCAGCAGATGTCATGGGAACAGTGTATATTTGGTTCTGCATGAGGTCACCTGTCTGTTCTGGGATAGACATCAAGACTCCTTGGGAATTATCCACTTCCATGCCCACCATTGATGTCTGACTAACGTCTGGCTGTTGAATCATGCCATGCTGATCAATGTTCATGTTGACATGATCAACAACAGAGTCTACTGGCACAGTCTGTTCACCAAGTGATATTGCATTGTATGTCTGAGTAACATTTGATACCTCATGTTCAAATATTGGCACATTTTCAATAGTCTGAAAAGGCTGGGCATCAACTGCCTGTCCCATTTCATTTACTGTGGCATATTGGTATGCTTCTGATACCCCAGATATTTGAGACTCTGATGTTGTATATACAATGTTTTGCTGATTAGATACAAATGCCTGTGGATCTGCAGTAGTTAGTGTGGTCTGCATTCCATCTACAATGTATGTATGTCCACTTAAAACCCCTTCCATGTCAGTTGGGTGTTCTTCATTCAAAGCTTCGCCGGTGGAAAGAAATGCAGTTCTAACAATGTCATTAACAGGTGTCACTTTATCTGTGGAGGCATCAGAAACAATGGATTCCGTTACATGTGAGGACATTACACTTGCTTCTGTTTGTACAGTCTCGACACTCTCTTCAAGATTACTTGATTGTGTAACCATGAGAGCCTGATTTGAATCAAGCACAACGTCATCTTGAGTAACAGGAGCAGTGTGGTCACTAGATTCAATATCACCCGATTGTGCAACCATAAAAGTCGGGTTTGAAACCAGCGCAACTTCATCTTGAGTGACAACAGCAGTATTGTCATAAGCTTCAACATTACCAGATTGTGTGACCATAGAAGTGGGGTTAGAATCAAGCACAACTTCATCTTGGTTAACAACAGTGATATTGTCAACACCTACTTGCCCTGTACTGTCAATGTATGAATTTTCTAGATCTACCCCCGACTCTGTAACGACTTCTTGATTCTCTTGAACGATCTCGTCTTGCCCTACTGCATCAGACTTGAACTCAGGTTGAATCTGGTTTCCTTGTAATTCACCCTGCATAACTTCACCAGTTACATTTGCTTCTGTGTAAACTTCAGGTGCCTGCTGCTCCAACAGAGAATGTTCCTTACTTGTTGCTGCAGGATCCTCAACCCCTTGAGAATTTTCCACATCTTGCTGAGTTTCTTCTTGCTTAATTTCTTCATTCACAATATTTGAATGATCAACTGATTCAACTTCTGAGGTCATCAAGCCATCCTGAGCTTCACTCATTTGCTTATTTTCGTCCTTCATCACTTCTGCCTGTTCATATTGCACCTCATTCACTTGGATCTCACTCACACAATTGTCAGATTCTATCACACTTTGTAAGTCTTCTTGACAACTTCCATCCACAGGAGGTATATTTTCTTGACTTTCCATGGTGACATTTTCGGGAGTATTTGCAGCATTCTGATTTGAAGAATCACAATCCCGTTCTTCAGAACCATTGCTGCTGGTATTCACCTCCTCAGGTTGATCAACTGGTCTTCCAGGGTCTTCAGTATCACAAGAGTCCTTCTGAACAACGGGAACCTCATCAGGGTCAGGCTGTGATTCAGTTACACATTCTTCAGTTTGACAGATATTTGCTTGTCCTGAGGAAACAATCTCATTTGTAGCTTCTTGTTCAGCATGTGTAGCTGGTGTATCTCCAGATGAACAGACGTCTTCAAATTGGTTTTCTGATTTTTCACTGGAATAACAATTTACACCCTCAGAAGAAGTTATATTTTCAACTTGCTCTTTTGCTTGAACCGGCACTTCGGGAACAATTTGTTCAGTTTCTACAATATAACCGGTCTGACTGACAACATCAGCTGAATCTTGCTTGACTTCCATACCTTCAGCCACATCTTCAAATACGACTTCGGCAGCAGCAGGAGGGAGATCCTCAGACTGTTCCCTCTGTTCACTCTGCAGTGGCAGTTCGGCAACACAACCTTCAGATACAGCCACACTTTCCACGTGTCCCCCTCCTTGACTGCTACTCACTAAATGTTCCTCAGACTCAATTGATGGGAGGGGATCTGAATTAACCTCATAGTCCATAATCTCTTCTGGTGGCTGTTCAGTTCCACAAGAGCTGGCACCATCCACAGGATCATCAGCTGCTGTTTCAGTAGTAGAACATATATTCTCAGTGTTTTGGGAAGATACCTCTTGATTCATTTGTTCTCCAGTCTGGTTCAAATCACTACAGCCTTGCTGTACACTTTCACCAGAGAATGACTGACAGGTTCCTGCTATGAGGTTACCATCACTTGGTGCTTGAGCTTCACCCTTCTGTTGAATGTCATTTTCATCCTGCACGCTACCCTGACTGACAGGTTCCATTTCAACACTTTCACCAGCACCTTCATCTTTGATAGGGGCCATCATTTTGTCTTTCACAGTGTTGCTCCACAAATTGTTCTTCTCAAACAACTGAGGATTATATTCAAATATACTTCTAACTTCTTCGTCAAGTGCACTTTCAGAGTCTTGTGAACACAATGCGTGGTTAATATTACTATTTGCAAGGTTGTCAAATTGCTTCCCAAATTTATGGAAATTCTTTTCTAAATTAAAACCATTTGTCAGTGGGCAAAAACTATGACCATTATCAACCACACTTACTGTGTTGGAAAGATCACTGTCAAATGGAAACACATTTGTGTTTTCATCAATGTCAAAAATATCCTCAAATGTATTCCTCAACAGATTCTTAGGAGTATTTGCAGCATACTTCCTACTAAAATCTGCACATTCAACTTGCAGATCACTGCTTAGGTCAGTGGGAGGATTTTGAGCTTTCAGAGGCAAAGGTTCCTGAAAAACATTCACTGCACAGTTCTCTTTTAGAGGTTCATCAAATGCCCCAATGTTCAATAAATCTTCCAAATCAAGTTCCTGTGGTTTTTCTTTCACAGAATTGGTTACTGTAGCATCAATAAGAGTATCAGAGAGAATGGAGTTAACAAAGAGTCCACTGTCACAACTTGGTGTTTTTGGTGCCTTGGGGGAATTGAAGGACACTGGTGAAAGAACTGTTGGTGTTCCAAAAGGAGTTGAAACTACCGACTTGACACTCCTGGTAGAGGAAGATTTACGTTTCAGAGGAGGGACGAGCGAGAGATCGCGTTGATGGATGCTCGGATTCTTAGAAGATGCCTCCAAAGGGAATGAACACTGAAACAAACATGAAATAGATGAGCATTTTTTTGTTAGTATTACTTTGTATTGGTGGACATGTTAAAGATGGATTTATTCTAGTCTTGAAGAAGGTAAACTTTTTAATGAGACCTTAACATTAAAGTCTTTAAAATGATCACCATCAATATTTCACTTCCCCCATCTCATATGTATGCTACAAATGTTGTAGATGTCATTTTTATATTATCTTACTGCGTCCTGCTGCGTGGAAAAGGGATTTACAAAGACCTTGCCACATCCATACTTTCTCTCTATTTCTTCAAGTATCACACTATCTACAATCCTGCAAATCCTTTATTTTCAATAACCTTAATCAACAAAGATGTTGTCAAAATTGATGACATGCTATGCCAAATGGTTTAAAGGAAAATGTTTAAAGGATTTTGGGAAAAAATTCCTCCATGCTCAAATTGACAGGGTATCGGGTCTTAATTACAAACTTTGATAATGTAGATGAAAAGTACTCCCGCATAAATCTTTGGGATGCATCAGTTCTAGAGAAGTAAAATTTTTAACATGAGACTTCAGCCCATGCCTTTACCCATTTTGCATTATATGCAGTGATTTGATGAACAAAAACATCCCAGTTCAAAAAGGACTTAAGACAAATATCAAAATATGTCTGGAGGTAAGCCATAAGTACTTGAGAAATTATTCCCAACAACTATTAACTATCTTTGCAGTATGAAGCCCAAAACTAGCAAAAACGTACCGATTTATTCTCGCAAAGCTGGATTGCTTCTTTGAAGTTGATCTGGTAGAGTTTGAGACGACTCTGACGACCTGATTGGGCACACACTTGACAGTATTTCTTGGTGCCCGAGGGCATCTGCAACAAGAACATCAGCAATTAGCATGTGGATATCTGAATTCTTTAATATAAATATATATTAAACTTACTTCTTATTTGAATATTATATGGACAACAAGATTTTAATTTTTGAAATAGGGATTTCGTGTTATATACCTTTTCAAAGCAAAATGATTTCTCTTTAAGAATTATTTATTACTATACCATTAGTAAAGTGTTTGAAGTGTAGCATGTTACAGTTTTCAAGTTTAAACAGCATGCAAATCAAAATGTTTCAATTTAAGATTTAACAGTGTATTAAAACAAAGTTATTTATGGTAATAAAATATTTTGAATAAAGGAATCTTGCAAAAAAAATGATAAAGGATAATGTTCAATGACAATGGTGACCACAGGAAAAAGGCTCCATTGGAGTTTTCAAAATACTTTGGGTTCTTTGTGTTTCTTAAGATATGAGTAAACAAGAATAATATTAAGGCCAAACGCTTCATCAGTTTTCCCCGCACATGGATTCACATTTCAAACTTGTCCTTTGACATACCACTTTCATTTACCTGAGTCTATGAACAGTTTTGAACACCATGTATGACAACTGTATCATCATAATGTCCATTGCATGGTAACAGCTCAGATGTTTTCATTTAATATCTGGTTATTTCATTCTCTCCAAACAGAGTAATACAAAGGTTTCTCAGGCTTCCCAGAGTTTCCCTTACAAGCCCAATATTGCAAATTAAACTACCTGGCAATATCTCAGCCAATGAAAACACTGAATGCATGAATAACTTTGTTTACACACAGGCCTATGCAATGATGCAGTGGCAAACTGAGGCCTATGTGTTCTGTAAAGAAGACTCAAAGTGCAAGTTGCACATTCAAATAAAGTTTAGCTTTTGGAAAGCTTACAGAAATACCGTAGGCGATTTGAATGATAACTTTTGAATCGGCATCGCTGATTGCACAACTAACTTTCTGGACCAAGAAACCTTCATATTGAGACATAGTAGGTATAGGAATTTATGACGGAGCTACCTCTATATGGTGAGAATGGGTTATCTATGAGCCATAAAATTCTTTCTTTCCCATTAAAAGTTCCACTAATAATTTATATTTGATTTTATAGGTTAAGAATTGCAGGCTTGCTTGAGGTGAAACGGTTCACTTGAGCTTCAGTTCAATCCATATTGCAGAACAGAAATTTCGGTTGAGTACAGAATCACTTATGGATCAAATAGCAACAGAACAGAACTTTCCTTGACATTTTAGTTTGAAGAATTCAAAAATGCAAATTACTGAACTAATAGTCAATTACATAAAATATTTGATTAGATATAATCCAAAATTTCAGGGCTCAAATTTGCAGGGTTCCAGATAATTGTTTTCAGTATTATTTGGTCAATAATTTTTAAGTTATCAGCAACTGAGTGCTTTCAAAACAAGATTAAGACAAAGTAATCGAATCCCTTTGATGACATTTTCAGATTCTCATCACAAGAAATGAAATGACAATGTCATTGAACATCAACCATTGAGGTGTGAAAAACCATTTGTTTCAAAGAACAACACTGCATCAGGAACCGTTCATGATTTGAAGATTCAGCATCCCAATTGACTTTTGCAAGTCAGAATGACGAAGGCTTCTGAGCCCTTACCCTCGATCATCAGTGTAGTATCAATGGACAGGACTATGAGTGACGGACGGACAGAAGGACGGACAGACAGACTCCAATTATCAAATACTATAGTCTTTATCTGCTCACCATTTTCACACAGTCCCATAGTAAAGATGAAATTTCCTGCAAAATAGGCAACATCATGGTGTTTCTTGTGGGCGAAGGTGCAAGTCCCACAAAAACATAAATTCATGACAAGAAGTGGTCAGTATCTTGACACTGGTCAGCTCAAAATACGGGCAACTGATAAAGAATTTGTTGACTTGAAAACATTTCAATTTACCAGCTTATATATTAAGTTTTAACATGTCCTGAATACTTGTATGTTTAACATCGCAACCAGACATTATACTAATAAGTAAAACCTTTGAAAAAAATTGTCAATAAATGCACAAGGCAATGACACATTCAGTCATCATAATCTCAGTAAGCCTTTGGCTTGATGAGATTTGTCTTACTATATTTGAAAAAAACCAAATTAACAAATTTCAAAACATTAGCGTCCAACGTTAGGTTTAATGTAATCAGCTGTACTATATTGAGGCAAAATCAAAACCTTTTCTAGACTACACTATTCCTTCCATTTCGCAAGGCGCGAGTGGCGATTTTTGCATTTCTTATCATAATAATAACATTAACTAAAGCATAACATACGTTTTGCCAGGTACTGTGTTGAGCTGAAACACCCATCTTTGTCTTGAGTACATAGTTGCCGTGTAGCTTGGTTGCTCAAAGTTATGCTCAAAACGTAGACCATGCGTCTAAAGTTCTCTTGTTGTATTACGAAGAATGGCGAC
This sequence comes from Phorcus lineatus, assembly GCA_921293015.1. NCBI lineage: Eukaryota > Metazoa > Mollusca > Gastropoda > Trochida > Trochidae > Phorcus > Phorcus lineatus. The sequence continues at coordinate 55,568,676 of OV121081.1, forward strand.
AACAATAGCAGCCATGTGCCCGGAAACGACCTACTTCTCCAAACATCGCCAATCTTAATTTCTAATATTACACGCGTTGCAATTGCATTTGATTTATTTATCAAAAACATCAAATACCTACCCAATTGATTCACTCTTCATGCTGAAATATTAGGAAATATTTCTTCTTTAGGTGGGAAAATTCAAGAATCGACGCCATCTTGAATAGCACGCACCTTATTTAGGAATTATGGGTAGCATTCATTAATAGGATTTATAGGTCTTTTATATATATGTTTTGGTAAATTTCTTACCTGAAGTACTCCACTTCATAAGAATGTTTTCTTAGCATTGGTAATACAGGAAATTAACATTTCCGGAAAATCACGATAATAGCCGATCATTTAGAAAGTATTTTTATCGTATTTGCGCATGCGCCACCCCCCGAAAGGCTTTAAAGCGTTAGTAGACAGGGCCCAGTTAACCGGTATTTATTAATTGTAAATGGCAATCAAATAAACACAATTATTTTTATTTTCATTTATAAAAAAAATCATGATGCTTTTTATAAGAAAAAGTTTTATTAATAACCTTAAAATCAACTTAAACCAATACACTACATTTATTTCTCAAAAGAGTATGATCGGTTGCTAATGACAGGTGTAAACAGAGGCGGGGGCAACGTGACCTAGATCTACGTCCATTTTCTCGACACAATATTTTATGTGGCGAGACAAAGGATAACATTGCGGTAAGTGAATACAAGTTATATTACAGCAAAGTAATTTGATTCGATATGGTTTATATCATGGACAAATTAGGTATGAGGTAGGTATAAGAGGCTTTATCAAGGAAATCCTTACCGTGTGTATGTGTACAATCATGTTATTAATGTGTTTGGTGACGAATTTATGTTTATTGTATTATGCTAAAAGTATATAATACACACACACGCACATGCAAACACACAGATGCTAGAATTTTTATATAATTGTGAACTGGACTACAAAGTACAACGAGTGAAAAATATCCTATCAGATATGCCTTGGCATAAAGAAACCAATAGTCCGTGAAGGTTATACCGCCTACCTCTACTATTAGAAATAAGTAATGGCAACCCCGTGTAGAGCACATATTACTATGTGAATTGGAGTATATTTACAATAGGTATAATAGATATAGAACTCCATTAACGATAATACGGAAGTATTTAATGAAGCAACTGTTCTTAGTATTACATATACTTTTTAATGGAATTTAACATACCTACTATCATATACTTACTTATTGATTAATCACTCATTGTTTCAGTACTCCTTCTATTCTTTCAAATACGTTGCAATCATCTAAACATGATATTATTTATCAATATTAATTTGAAGTATATTCTATCTATAACGAATAATATTTCAATATCAATAGTATTAATAACAGTATAGTATTGATTTAATACAACTATGAAGTTCAAATGATTGAAAACCAGGTATATGTCGGATAACCCCTCTGAGTTGTATATGAAGACTCACTTAAAAAGTAAATGTGTCAATCACACATGTACCTTAAGAGAAATTTGCACGGACAGAGATACGGATGCAATATCTGGATGATTTTTTGAAGAATTGCTTTAAAGATAATACCGTCCTATTGGACCTATTTCATGTCCTATTCTCTGAAATAATAATAATTATTATATATTATAGATATAGTATGACTGTATAGTAAACTTATATATCATCTTTTAAGTATGTTTGATACTTAACATGCAGAAAAAGTTCACTTAAAGTATTTCAATTATGATATGAAGTTTTTGTACAGTTAAAGTATTTATAGTCCCATTTAGATCGAACCAAATGATAACACACCATATATCAACGACAATTATTATTTAGTTCATTTGATTTAATTATTTAATTATATTCATATATCTACTGTAGTTTTACACACATCGTATGATACTGAGTAAATTTAGAAATGAACACGTTTGAATGGAGATGCTGTGACGGTTTTTTAAGAAATTGATACATGTGTGTTGTTTTGTTTAACAGATATTAACCGACATTCACATCTGTCAAACTCTACCCGGATGTCGAACAAAGGCCTCGTTCTGACTGGTACGAGACCGCCGTCTGTAGCTGACTTCCGGCCGCGAACAGCCACCGGAAAACGTGGTCACTATGGTTACCACACTGTAACAGTCAATTCCAATATAGACGAGACTTTGTTCAAATCTCACAACCCGGGTTTGATGACGGAGGAAGTCAACTTTAAACCACCATGGATGTACAAGAAGAAGACCCCAGAAGAGCAAATGAAGAAACCTAAAGGTCGGCCATTGTTATGGGCACCACAGCCGTCTGTGAGTTTAGACGGCAACGTGGTGTCAAACTTCAGTAACATAAAAAACACACCATTCTCGAACTCTACTCACACGAAATATAAGTTTCTAAAGCATAACCCCACGTTCATTGACGAGACTTTGTTCGGGGCTGGGTTCGAAGAGCCAGGTTTTGAAGCTCCTTGGGGAGAGAAAAAGAAGAAGACCAGGCCGTACATATGGGTACCCGATTCCATGACATACGAGGACAACACTACACATACAAAGAAGATTAAGTACCGAACGACGAGAAGACCAAACACAGCATTAGGAGTGCGGGGAGAAACATACCACAGCCAACCAAGACCGGTCTGGAAACCATGAGTGCAAATAATGGTCTAATCTATGAAACAAATAGATCAAAATCTCGCTTCTTTCGACATAGATCTAAAGAAAATACCATCGGTGTCAGACATTGGCGTTAAAGGGGACATCTTCCCAGTTTTTGGGATTCACCCTAGACTTCAAATCATCATTATTCGCTGAGGACTTCCTTTGCTGTTTCTATAGATGAAATGTCGATAGAAGCTAGCAGTAGATCTGTGTTTTAGATAGATTCAGAGGAGGCAGGACTTTACAGCGAGCCACTTGCCTTAGTGAGTCAGTATTATAGTTGTTGCTGTATGTTCGAGTTCCCATGTGTGTGGAAACTTATGATGTGAATCGTTTAAATATTTCATAGATATTGACCTTCTGGGGTAGATGTGCTTAAATGTAGTGGCGGATCCAGAAATATTCTAAGAGGGAGATGTCAGACCGTCTTGTCTCTAAGACTTTAAGAAATGTATGTGTGTGTGTGTGTGTGTGTGTGGGTGAGTGAGTGTGTGTTGGAACGGGTGTGGATCTTGGATCCGTCATTGCTTCTGTAACTACAGCAAGTTTATAGTCTCCTTAATCATGTTAATCAGTTAAAAGTGTATTGGGTTCGTGAGAATTCAATGTGATAATATTATCGGAGCTGTGATCTCATGGAGAAATCATGTATAATACACTTGAATGTGATCTCTCAAATGGAGCGAGACATTTTTGTCTACACGAGAACTCTTATTAATTCATGATTTAAAAGGAAATATGATGTACATGTATTTGAATTGGGGGTTTGATAACGAACATTAACTTTTGAATTTCATTACCGCCAAATCATTGCTTAAAATGGTAAATGTGACACAGTGTCTACAGAGATGTTTGAATATCAGTGTATAGAACTTCTTTCAAGTTTGAAGTTGGTACGTTAAGTGAATAAAATATTCAATTTGAATTGACTCTATTTTGTTGTGTTTGGAAGTATCGTTTACTCCTAGCATGCTTGCTCGCGGTGAGGTGGTGCTTTACGGCTGAAACACAATAAGAACAACTTTCTCAGTGAGGGAACATCAGTGTTGTTGTTTTGAATAATATAAAAATGTAGAATTATATTCTTATGAACTTAATTGTTTTATGTATGCAACACAATAAGAAAAACGTTTTAGTGAGGCAACTTCAGTGATGTTGTTTTGAATACTATAAAAATGTAGAATGATATTTTAATGAATTTATTTGTTTTATGGATCCCAACTTTAATTTCTACAAAATGAGCCAAATTGGCAAGAAAATGAGAAACAAAATCTAATTTGACAAATAAATGGTTATACAGTCTTCTAAATTGGTTGGTAACATAAATTTTGGATAACGAGATGGACCTAGAAACTTTTTCCTTTTCTACTATTTTGAAAATGCCGAGGGTAAGACAGAACTCTTTTGATTATGATTCACAGTTTTAACGTTTCTTTTCTTTTTCATATTCGCATAATCGTTCAGGGAAATTATAACCCCAGATTAACCTTTAATTCATTGATATGAATTATGAGTTACAAATGCATAATCTTGTTATATAATGCAATAAGGCATTTGAAAAATATGTCATTAGAAATAATCAATGGAAATGTTGAATGCATCGTTAACTATTGCTAGTTAAAACTTTTATAACTTATAGCATGCGTCTTTTTCAGAAAAGTAATTTGATCTGCATTGGCGAAAGTTACCTCCCTTACTACAGAAAGCATTTCTATCAAGGAGCGTTACGAAAACCTTTTAAAATGAACATGCAGTCATTCCAACTGAGATTCTCTCTGACATTTCAATCATTACTCATTATTCACTTATATCAATTACCATTCATGTATTCTGTTAAATTATTATTTGAAAAAAAAGCCAGTATAAAAGGATAATAAGGGACAGAAAGAGTTCAATTAAAAATATCAGTTTTTGTTATTTAAGATTAAAATCTTCTATTTTCGCTAACTTAGAAAATTTCTTCGCATATGCATTGATTGAACATAAAGCAAAGTAAATAACTTATGTTTGACGATGTTGATAACTTATTTACGATTTTAAAGAAAAACCGAAATGAAGGAGTTTTTCAAATTTTACCTACTTTAACGAGCTGCCGAAAGCGTCACACTAATAAGAGGGAAAATATGTAAACCGATACATTGAATCCTTACTTTTATAATAAAACACAACATCGTTATTTTCCGCCATGCCACGATGCACTGAAGACCTCAAAAATCACATAATATTTGTACTAATATTTGCAGGTATGTGAATGATGCCGCTGTATACTGTATTATTGCAGAAAATGTTGACTTGATTAATGCAATCAGATGACTTCTTAAACGGCGTTTCCGTGGAAGGAAAATGGTTATGTGAGGTTACTATGAAGATTCTGTAGTCTAAACTTCATTCATACATAAATAAATCGCATTCCAATCACTCGTACGTGGAGTATTAATAATCATAAGTCGTCATCAAATCCCGCTGAATAAAAAGGCAGATGTTACGATAATATTTTTTGGATTTCCTTTTGATGTTTTGTATCGCTTACTAGATACATCTAACCACCAGACTCAAAGATTCACATAAGTATTAGTATTAATGGGTAACTTAACCTTTACTAAACAAATCTTAAACCTTTTCTGATAATGTTCATAATTCTGCATGACAAATCTTATATCTTTCGAAATACTGGAATTGATGAAGATTGGTCTTTTAGTTCTTATCTTACAACGTCGATTTTCTAATCGATTCTAGTTACATTTATGGTTATCATACTCTCTCTTGTTCTGACGTGTGCTGCAATGAAGACCAGTTCATGGTTTTTAGATTTGACATCATTTGTTGGTTGTGCTTTTATGCCTTATTTTTACTTTGAATTTATTTGACATTTATCTGGTTTATTTGACATCCGATATCTTGTCTCTTCCTGTTACATTAAATACCAGTCTTGGTCCGTTTTAGTACAAAAGTACAATAGAGAATGAGTTATCGTTTCATGCGACGCATGATTTCTACGCCAGGACCACGTGTTACTATAGTTTTATAGCCATCCCAAAGCATTCAAACCCAATAACGATTCTCGCTAAATCAGAAGCAGTGATACGAGTGGAATTGCAAGTGACATATGGCGATTGTCATAGCAGAAATCATTAGCGCTGCAGGGCTTCTGTCATACACAACATGTAAAATGTAAACCGTAAACTGATTACGGGGCCACTGTATACAATGTATGCTAATAACAACGTGAATTACATATGAAATTACCATATGAAGTTGTAATGATTAAACCGTATACACAATGGCTAGAAACGCATTTTACAAAAATAATTATTACTTTTATTATCATTTTTAAGGAACGTTGTTTTCTTCTGATTGTATTACCTAGTAATACTAACAGATATGTATTGCAATAAAATTGTTGGCCAATGAAGCCTACAAACTGTTCACAGGAGAAAGAAAAGTTATAAATGATCTCCTAGCTTACATTGTCATCACCCTCCTCGCTAGAAACATTTCTCTGCTCTGCACCACGCTATTTCCGGTGTGCGGTTATACACGGTGGTTGTGATACATTGGCAATCGGGCACTTATGATGTATGTTGACAATTTCGTTTGGTATATTTCTACCTGCTTCCTTACTCATAATGGACAGAATTACTTGATTTTTGTCAAATTCCAAGGGTATGTTGCCAATTCTTACCAATACATACAGTAGATCTATAGATCATCTAATACCAAAATTGCATTTATGTAGAGCTTCAAACGTCTTAGTACAAGGAGCCACGTATTTTAAAAAAAATACTGATAACGATAGTGATACACTGATAACGATAGTGATACACTGATAACGATAGTGATACACTGATAACGTGACCGGCACTATTACCAATTCCGTTAAACTCTTTTGTCATCGTATTTTAGTCGGTGATTTTATCACTTTTGTCACATTTTCATCCCTGGTTCTTATACTCAATATAAATCTGATACCAGTAAATTCCGAAGAAAATGTGATTCCACAATAGAACAATGTTCAGTTTCCTCTGCAGTATCAATGTACTGGTGTGATGTGCAATATAGAATTGTGTAAAAACAACAGTTTTACAGTGAAGTGTATCAAGGATTTGTTCTCTGATTACACTTGAAGTTTATTTTAATGAAATACAATTAAAAACGCTGAAGCCAACAGAGTAACGCGGAAGCCCATCCTCTTGTCTTTTAATACGATTTAAGAAAATATCGTAATGAAAAGAAGCAGAGAATTCAAGCAGCCACCACTTTAATCATATCATTTTCTCTCAATCAATATGCATAACGACGTCTAATGACATTTATACACTAAATAGTTTAGCAATCTGTAAACCTCCACATTTCTCAGCCTTCGACCCAATTCTATTTGAGTGTTACCTATCTAGGACGAAATGAGTAGTAGTGATTGGTACAACACCAGATCTGATGGGATGGACTGCTAGGATGCGCTGATATGTTTGAACAGATCCGGATAACGGAGTTTGTCCAGTCGCTTCATATTGATATTAAGTGTTTCTTGATAACAATCGATACGGAATGCGCATGCGCAGGATGGCGGATGCAGTTTAAATGCGTGTATGATGTATGTGCGATCAATTCGGTTTCTTCCATCAGATTAGCAGGACAAACACGTGCTCGTCTTTTATTTGATTACCATGTTACAGCACGGACCCAGAGCTTATAGATGCATTTCGGAGGGTCAGTTCTCGTGATTAGTAGAAACAAGTGACCCCGCCAGGTCAATGGTGCGATAAAAATATCTTACCCAATACCGGGGTCGGAGAAGAACTATATATCAATAAAAAGAATCACGTCTTTTGCATAAAAGGAAAGATATATACCGCTGTTTACTACTGCTGGTACAACGCGATATCAGCAGTAACTACTAATCTGCCTGCTCTTGATGCTACTTGACTACTTTACTCTTGGTATTACATTTACTATTATATCTACTATCACATCTTCTACTATCACATTTACAACTACAACTACTACTACAACTACTACTTCCTCTACTACTACTACTACTACTACTACTACTACTACTACTACTACTACTACTATTACTACTACTACTATTACTACTACTACTACTACTTCTACTACTGCTACTTCTACCACTACTACCACTACTTCTACTACTACTACTACTACTACTACTTCTACCACTACTACCACTACTTCTACTACTACTACTACTTCTACCACTACTACTACTACTTCTACCACTACTACTTCTACTACTACTACTACTATTACTACTACTACTACTTCTACCACTACTACTACTACTACTACTACTACTACTACTTCTACTACTACTACTTCTACTTCTACTACTACTACTTCTACTACTACTACTTCTACTACTACTACTACTACTACTACTGCTACTACTACAAATCCTGTTGCTCTGCTATCCTACGTACATCTTATACTTTTTACTTGCCAAGTTACTCGAAAGTAATGACAACTTTATTGGACACTCTTGGAAAGATTTAATGTTTCAACATATGAATCTTTTAGTTTACAAAGAGAATAAATGCTTTGACTATTTGAAGCTTGAATTATGATTATGGAAATGCCATTGCTGATTACAATATCAATCATCCAATTGCAATAATCGGGTAATATAGGAACATGTAAATAAAAGTTTATTTGATTTATTTCTACCCAATATGATTATTTCCATCAGCTAACACTTAAATTTACATGTCAAACAAACTGCCATGAAATTGCCCGATTAGCACTTTTCAAACAACATTAGATGATCGTAAAGGATGGCGCATTTCATTTCTTTTGTTGTATCGATGTGTACACACATCAAAGAACTTGGTCGTTTCTTTGCTTAATCCCATTGTATAATTATATAAGCAAATAGAAAACGTTAGAAATAAAGTGTTGTCATGGTTACACGCATGTTTGCACAATATATTTGGCAATGATCATTATGGTTCAACGGCTAGTTAACCAATATGTTCTTGAGGGACAGATGTCGAAGAACTATATATGGCAACAGAAGCACTCTGCTAATTACCATGTAGGAGTTGTATACCGTGGGACACGGATAACTTACTGGCTCTTCAAAGAAAAGTACACGCAACTCTGGACACGGGTCGATTTTATAGGTATGGAGGTCGAACTATTTGTCAACTGTGACCACTGTCAGCCAAAACAACGTCCAGATACTTGACCAGTTATGTCTGGTATCTTCAAAATCGATTCTTCGTTTCTGAGGAGTCATTGAATGCAATTTGATACTCCCCGAAGAATGGCGAATTTGCAATTGTGGAAGTTGGTTATCTTTCATGACGTTTCATGATAGAAGTACAGGGCCCGATATTATCCAGACTAACGTAAGGATAGCCTAGTGCCGTTTCCAGGATTATCATTTGATTTCGACAATCATAACTTTTCTTTTATCGAATAAGGTTCCCGTTTGGTCTAATTTGTTACTTTTTCTGTAGAAGTAAAGTGGTCATTGACATCTAGGAGGTATGACACTAAAAGGTTTCTGGACTCTGGTCCTCGTTGCGAGGAAGACGATACAATGTACTTGGACAGTTTTATTACCATCTACATGCCTATCTTTTATTTTTTCTCACTAGTCTTGCAACTGGAAACTATATATTGTTTTTTTTTATCTTAACCTTTTTCATATTCAATATGTTAAGTGGAAAACATCTATTTCGATAACTTAATGTTACTCACAGGTTAATTCACCAATAAAACATAAACCATAATTGAGAGTAACATTTATGGAACTGTAGCACGTTTTCTATGGGAAAATGAGTGATCTCCCGAAAATGTCACAAATTGCCAAAAATGTTTTTTTTACATAAACGAACGAACGTGCGAAATTTTTATTTACCATGCGAGACACTTTCCCTAACTCAAATGATAAAAAGGATTTCACATTAAAATGGACGCATGCAGTTTGAGCCAAGTCAAGTCGGGTCGAGTGATAACTAATATCTATTGAGGTAATTTTGAAGAAATAAAATGTACACAAAACACTCCTATAATTTGATATTTCACTAAAGTAATCATGAGTAGTTAAGATTATGGTTTTTATAGTTTTTGAAATGAACAACCAAACACGGAAGTTTGTGCTAGGCAGCGAGGGTCTGGGTATCATAGTTATGATTTTTGGTTAGTTACCATAATGTATTAAATGCTGTGTAATAAAGTAACTGGATTTACCATTGAAGTTAACTGGATATTTAGTTATAGTGACGATATCATATGTTTTCATTATGACCAGTGATGACATAATACATTGATAGTCACTGAGTCGCCAGAGCTATACTTTCTTTTGTGTAAACAAATAGAAACTACTTTTATATGGACATATTTTTTTGATATATTCTTGTTAACATTTCACAAACATAGGATATTTAAGGGTTTTTGTTAAATACGAGTTAAATATAACGAGTTAGATATGTCGTGGCTTCTCGTGCCAATCGTGAATTATCAAATTTACCATGTCAAATAGAAGAGAAAAACGTGATATAAGTCATTTGTAAAGATATCATTTAGACGCGTTAACAGTTAATGTGAATGCCCTGACGTCATCGAATAATGCACTGGCGTAAAGGCAAACAGGATATTATTCTTGCTGAAACAATTAGTGCAATGTAAATTTGTATCCTATAACTGGAAAATATGAAGTACTAAATCATAAGATAAATATAAATTGGTCCGTTTATAACAAGTACCATGTTTATTATCATCGCTTGAGGTATAATTATCAGCCACGAATGCGTTTTCCGTCATCCGATCACTACTCACGTCAACAACTCAGAATAAACCTAGCTGATATATTGGGATATGTTCATCGTTTTGTAACACATGGCATCTTTAGTTGACTCGAGCATGATATCACCCTCCCTTAAAATGACATAATAGTTGTCATTGGTAGCTATGCCTGCTATTTTCAGAAACAAACCGAAAAATGTGCAGAAACAAACAATAAAACCAGCTATAGCTATATTCTTTGTTTCTCAAAAACGATATAGTTTTTCATTTCTAGCAAGATATTTTCTGCTTGGATGGTGATTGATATATTCACCAATCGGTGCTTCCTTCACAAATAAGACAACTAAAACTATTCGCAGCTTTTCTCCAAACTGAAGTCTTTCTTCAAGCATGATGTCCTTTGTCTAATGGAGTTTGTCATGTGCAACAATCCATGTTTTTATACAAAAGATGTCTAGAGGAAACACTACAACAGAAGCTATTCGCCCGATTTTCAAACATTACACCTTAGCAGGTTCATCAGTAGTTTAGCAAAGTATCTTTTTAACTGATGTCTTAAAGAAGAGGCGAACACATAAGCAAATAAACCCAGGTGGTTTACAAATAAACATGCAAGATAGCAAAAACATACCCTTTTGCAGATTGTTGTTTTAAGGGGAAAGGGTTTTACCTTTCAAACACTTTATCCATGCTTAGGGCGCCATTATCTTTGAACTGTGGTTTGGAAGTGTATGATAATTGACGCTTGTGAGCAGAAAACATATTGGTAATAGATGTTCTTATTTAAAATTTTATCAACATGGCAAGTAAATATTCTAAAGTGGTGCTTTGTTATGTGGAAAAAATGCCTGTAGAGTAAATCATCGAGAGATCTACATTACATCTACAGGATGAAATTATTTTTTCAGGTGTGTACTTTTGTGATGATGTAGACCCAGGTGTAATTTAAAGTGCAACTCCCGGGTGATTTTGCTCCAAAATTGTCCGTCTATATACACTTTGCTTCACATGTACATCTAATAGACGTGAAAAACACATTTATTAGTTAAAAGTCATCAATATCACAAATACCTTAGCTATTGGGATGAAGGATGTTTTTAGAAAATCGTAAAAGAAGTTGAAAACTCTACGTTTACGTCGCTGTTTTGACGTGTCGGCCATCTTACTTTACGATAAACACCGGAAAAACCTCGATTTCGTCCTATGGAATGTGTGACGTCACCTGTGGAAAACAGATGGCCTCTGTCGTATCTTTACACTGTCAGACAATGAAATAGCGCGGATTGTAACAGCCATACCAGTCGACCAATTCATATAAAAATTGGCAAGATATCTCCTTATGAACTTCTGACGCAATAGTAAAAAGGAAATAAAATAAAAACGACGATTAAGTTGAATGAATGTCCATTACATAACCCGGAAGTGAGTCTCTTCATATGTTGAACTCGAACGTCAAAACAGTACTAATTTCGGTCGAAAAGACATTGGGTAACGTACTTGTTTTTACAAATGCCCTTGCCAATGTAAGGACAATGATGATTTAAACAAACGTATGTTGTGTAACTATATTTTTGTCGTTTAAAATGGCAAAATGCCGCTCGTTACGTAAGTCAACTTGCACGTACGTACAACGCAGCAAAATACACGAGTGTGAAATAATTCAATGTATCGTGGACAGATTCAAAATGATATTACCAGCTGCATACTTTTTATTTATTATAAAATTGAAAATTATGATAACATAGTAAAATCATAAAAACTTGTGGTGGTTGAATCTGGGAAATTTTTTCAATTATTTGCTGATTTCACTAAATGATTTATTTTTGCATGGCCGATGTTCGATATGGAATTTTTATTGTAAGCTTTCCATGTTTTAAAATCCATGACCAGTCTTTATTTATTTCTGACAAAACACAAAAATTATCAAATATTCTGAACCTTCATTCATTCTTTCGTCCATTTTTCATATTACCTTTGTTGGAATTGGAAATAAGCTGATCAATCGCCCTTCACCTATTCACTAGGAATTAGGATAAAAAAAAGATTAAAATAAGTCTATCAAAATATATGATATTACAAACAATGTATTGAAAACAGAACTACAGTGAAATAATGTTCCAAAAATTGGTGCAATTAAATTTTCTTTCTTTTTTTGGTGTTGCAACAAAAATAGATAAATTATTATATTAAGTTTACAAATAATAAATAAGAATGCTCAAGCACAGTGTTTTGTTTGTGATGTTATTTATTTGCATATTAACAGCACACAAAATTCCTTTTTTGCTTTAATTGCTATTTTTCATTTAAATATTAACTTTAACTAAGCATTGCCTTATACAATCAAATAAACTGCTATGGATGCTGAATAAATTCATGCATTGATGTCTATAACCAAGATATTTAACTAATGACATTGCATATTCAATAAACAAAAATACAATTTTTGTTCAGTCATCTGAAGACATCTTCTGTATACAAAAAAATGCATTGAGATGATTGACTTAATTTTGAAAGTCAAGTTTGGCACACAGAATAATTGGGCTTTACATAATTTCCAAGCTTTGCAAATAATTATATTTAATTTCCTGATTAGGGAGAATAATTTAAGCAATATTTGATGTTGAATCTGATTGAATAATTTAAATTTTATAAATCCCTTCTGTTTAAATAATTAAATTTATTTGATTCACTTTATTTTGCTTTGTTATTTATAGTTTATTTACAAAAAATGTTGAAATAATTAAAGTATATATCATTTTGAAATTTAGAGTTGAAAGTCTAAAATGTAGATGGTGTCATCTGGTAATTTTTCACCCTTTAGAAAATTCTAATATCAAAAACAAATTATCTTTGTTCATATCATAGATATGATTTTGTAATTTACTCAAAATCCCCAGTCGACAAATTAAACTTCACCGATTGTTCAAAGTTTTTTTGATACATTTGCACTGATGTAGATTGAGGCCGCCTTTCGAAAGTCACGGCAGCGAAATATATGGCGAATGACGAGAGCTGCGTTCGAGAGACTTTCGATGACAAATCAGCTGTTTCATTGAGGCTGAAAAACGAAGTGATATTGATACATTCGACAGTAAACAGACGAAGAAATTTTTCAAAGGAAAATTATAACAAGGAGTCACTCACCGGTGTTTTTAATTGGGTGCATTACCCGTGTAGACACAGTGTAAAGCAGTGGGTTTGAGACTGCGAATTTATCATACGAATTGTTTCCATAATAACGTATAAAAGTCATCAAAAGGCTTTTTCCTTTTTTCTTAATTTTCGTACAGCACTTATATTTAAAAAAACATCACCCTTAAACGTTCTGGGTTTTCAATAGCTACGAGAACACGATCACCTCATTATGAAATGTGGTGTTGTTTACTTTTGTTATGGTGGCTACGTCACGTGTGTTTTCCACAGTTGACGTCACATCCGGTTGATTTCACGGAACAACACGATCGGGAAGGCAATTTACTATCCTTTTTTCAATCGAAATTATTTACATAATCAAGTTATCTAAACTTGTTAAAACCTGACGTAAAATCAATTCAAGAAGGATATATTATGAAAATATGCACATAAGTGTTCAATTTGGCTTAGTTAAAAAAGGTGATTTTACCCGGGAGCCGCACTTTAAGGCACTTCCGGGTCAGTCGTACTGATTCGGCAAAGCATGCCTTGGGTGTACGTTTTAAGGCGCATTCACACGAAGCAAGTTGTTGTTTTGAACTTGTTGCTTCCAGTCAATAAACAAAAACGTTTGAACGCGCCTTTAGGGAAACAAATCTTAACCACGTTTAATGATTTCAGATGCGCGTTTCTCAGCAGCATATAAAAGTAGCATTGTCAGTAAGTTGGTAGAAGTAGTTGAAGGAATTGTAGTAACAATTGTAGGAATAATCATAGCAGCTTAACCAAGTATAACAACACGTAAAACAATAGTAGTTAAAGTTCTAGCATTATTTTATCAAGTATCAATAACCACAGTTGTGGAAGCAGCAACATCAGTATTTGTAACTGCCGTATGCTGGCAGCAACGGAAACAAGAGTCACAAAGGAATATCTAGTCTCTGAAACTGTAAAAGTAAATTTACTTTTGATATTTTATATGAAATATATAAAGAACAGCCCTTAAGTCGGGGATCTCTGAAGTTAATTTAAGGCGCCTTTCGCTTTTTTATTTTTGAGACTTGATGTCAGTTTGTTGTAGCAACAGAAATAGCAACGGAAGTGCAAGCAGCAGATTCGGAAGTCGAAGTAGTTGTATCAATAGCTACAATATCAGTAATAATAGCATTTAAAGATGTTAAAGACGTCCTTGCAAAGTAAACCATTTAAAGAGGCATAATACATTAATTTCGGTGCATTTACCTTTGTTAGTTGTTAATATATCTTCAAAGATCTTTTATTAACGGTTTTATCAATGTGTTTTGGTATTGTTCATATCCAAATACTACACTACCATAACGTAACGAGGTATGAAAAGACACAACCACGAAGAAATAAAGTCGTGTGAGGGAGAAGGAATACTTTGTAAGTCGAAATGGCGGAACTCTGTAACATATATACTAAACGGAAAGTTTCAAATATACAAATCAATAATGTACCTGTATATTTTATCTAGTTTTGGGTTACAACATTTCCAAACAGTACCTGTCTTGATGTGTGTAAATTATTCTTATGCCGGTTGTCAACATATGAGCTGCAGAATTCATATGTCGTTGCGATGTGAGAATAAACGAGTTCTCATCACTTACTTACTTAGGTATTACGATGTATGTTATAGTACATACACATGGTTGAATATTCAAAGTGTGAACAATAACTCAGGCCTTGTTTTAAAGCCACGGCAATGAACTTCCCAAAGCGTATACAATGTCGTTGAACTGGTCGTCTGCCTACCGACGTGGCCTGTGCAATCTTGCCAAGTAAGATTTAAAAGAAAATCTTAAAATAACAAAATGGAAAGTTGAACAACGCATCTGTGACACCGCAGAAACATACCCATTTCTTTACAATGATCACAATGTAACCGTAGTCATCTAACCACGCGATTTATTGAGCTAACACATGGACAGGTTTTGTTGTTACAGAGATAGTTATGCCGAAAGTTGCACAATAGTTTTAACAAACCGCCTTAACCTCTAGAAACCTTCTACAGGTATACGACATTTACAGGAAAAAAACTGTTGTTGCTTGTACCATTGGGCTATTCAATGATCTGTTCTATTTCGACATGGCAGTGTCAACCCGAACATTGTAGATTTAATAAAACTTCAGTATATAGGTGTCAATAATTTTTCGTCAGTAACACAATACTTCTTACAAAATGACCATCTTGAGGATGTACATTGACTTCAGATTGATCCAAAATTATACTGGCATTACCAGAAGTCACAGTTGCCCCAATATCCTTGAGAAAGGATCCCATATCCCGCCAATCTATTGACTTTTGTACTTTTAATAAATGTTATTGCTTTGAGCTAATCATTTCAGGTCAGTGTGGCAAACTATCTGATACCATTTTTGGTAACTATTTACGTAGTATCAGGTTCAACTGTCACAATTCTTAAGCAATATAATATAAAAAAAAGAATTTGGGTTTATTCACAGACAGAATGCTTTTTTACATATAGACATTGGTCATTCATATTCAACCCAATGACAGATAATGTTGGAACTGTTTGTAAATGATTGATATTTGGAATGGCCATGACATTAGTGACTTTGAATGTAAAGATGCATCTATTATGATGTATCTATCATTTTAGTGACTTTAAATGTAAAGATGCATCTATTATGATGTATCTATCATTTTAGTGACTTTGAATGTAAAGATGCATCTATTATGATATGTTTATCATTTTAGTGACTTTGAATGTAAAGATGTATCTATCATGATATATCTATCATTTTAGTTATTTTGAATGTAAAGCCGCTGATGCATCTATCATAATTTATCATTTTAGTGACTTTGAATGTAAAGATGCATCTTTTATGATGTATCTATCATTTTAGTGACTTTAAATGTAAAGATGTATCTATTATGACATGTCTATCATTTTAGTGACTTTGAATGTAAAGATGCATCTATTATGACATGTCTATCATTTTCGTGACTTTGAACGTAAAGTCTCATTTATTATGATATGTCTATCATTTTAGTGACTTTGAATGTAAAGATGCATCTATTATGACATGCCTATCATTTTCGTGACTTTGAATGTAAAGATGCATCTATTATGACATGTCTATCATTTTCGTGACTTTGAATGTAAAGATGCATCTATTATGACATGTCTATCATTTTAGTGACTTTGAATGTAAAGATGCATCTATTATGATGTATCTATCAATTTAGTGACTTTGAATGTAAAGATGCATCTATTATGACATGTCTATCATTTTCGTGACTTTGAATGTAAAGATGCATCTATTATGATATGTCTATCATTTGAGTGAATTTGAATGTAAAGATGCATCTATTATGACATGTCTATCATTTTAGTGACTTTGAATGTAAAGATGCATCTATTATGACATGTCTATCATTTTAGTGACTTTGAATGTAAAGATGCATCTATTATGACATGTCTATCATTTTAGTGACTTTGAATGTAAATATGCATCTATTATGATATGTCTATCATTTTAGTGAATTTGAATGTAAAGATGAATCTATTATGACATGTCTATCATTTTAGTGACTTTGAATGTAAAGATGCATCTATTATGACATGTCTATCATTTTAGTGACTTTGAATGTAAAGATGCATCTATTATGATATGTCTATCATTTTAGTGACTTTGAATGTAAAGATGCATCTATTATGATATGTCTATCATTTTAGTGAATTTGAATGTAAAGATGCATCTATTATGATACATCTATCATTTAAGGCACTTCGGCAAAAAAAAATGTAAATAGGTGTCGGCTGGCTTTGGCCCGGATAAGCACTTACCACTTATACACTGTAGATTATAAAATTGAAAAGAATAGAACGAATGGCCATTTTTGAGGAATTACTTTCATAAATATAACTTCTCTCAAATCTTTACATGGGAACATAAAAGCTTTATTTTCTGAAACTAACGTCGCAACCGGGCCTCAGTAATCATACTCAGGGTTAATAAACTTAATCTTGGAGTCAAATTCACACGTGAATTGAAAAATCTCGATCATGGCAACTCCAGGTCATGTCATGATACTGCTGTTTTAGGCATCGTGGACCATTGTTTCATGACGTCACTCATAAACCATGTATTACTTTACTGGGGAATAAATGATTATGGACGCCTTTGATTGTTGCCGTAAATTGCTAGAAACAAAAAATGCTGTGTGATCATTCGTTACACCGTTACAATTTTTTCTCTGTTTTTGACATCTTGGACAATCTAATTCACTCCAAATCGATTGCAAATCTTCTTAATTCTCCCATGTAGCTATCGATACGTCATTGAGACATGATGACCTGCCAAATCTCGCAGGCAAAACACGTGCAACTACGTCAGAAGGACGCGCGAGTTGTTGACAATGTTGGCGTCAGGCTAAAGTGTAGAGGCGAGAGCCACAAAACAGAGACGGATAGCTCGCACCGACATACCTTGCCAACATATACTTGATATCTTATCGATTATAAGCGTTGCCATGGCGATCCCTTCGATCTCACTGTCTTCCTCGGGTACCGCTAACGAGGGTTGCGTTTTAGCGATTGTGTTAGAATAGTCCTTGAACGGTTCTGTTATTGTTTTGTCGGCATCAACTTAACGCCGTTTGTTAGTTACGTCATTTCGTGAATGTTTCTTTAAAGAAAAGGTAATCATCATATTTTGTTCTGTCTAGTTAATGCAATGAACGTTCAGTGTAAGCGAAATATCATTAAAAAGGTTTACTAATAAACACGAAATAGTCTTGTTAAAACACATAAAAAAGGACTTCTTAAAAATTTTTGACACGATGACTTTTTCAATTATCCCAAATTGAGTATGTTCACGCTGATTGTTACTAGATAAGATGTTAAGTTATATTTACTTATTGTATGTCACTGACGACATTGCATCTAACGAAAATGCCATCAGCTTGTTTCTCCAGCTGACTTACAAGTTACAACATGTAAATGTGTCAGTGATCAAGCCAGTATAGTTAATATTAGTATGATTCACAGTACGCTTTTTGCCGACAATGAAGCAATCACCGATGAAGATCTTATGAAACGTTGGATTGTAGTTATTAGTGAACTAAACTGAGATTACGATTATGAAACATAATGCCATCCCCAACAAACAGCTTGGTAGCTTGTTTTGCACAATTATTTTCACCGTTTTGTATATAGTTCTTTTGGTGATGTAAAATTGTCAAACTGAATAACCCCTTCAAGGCTTATTGGTTATTCCTAGTTGAAACAGCTACTGAAAGACATATGTATGTCGATATAAATATGTATTGTTTGTAACATCTGATGTTTCGAATCAATATGATGAGATACAAATTTGGCGACCTGTCACATAAACAGATCCATGAAATGTTGCTAGGCCTATACATATTGACATGTTCTCTGCCATCTGGCTGATATAACACGTCTCACACACGAGTCACATGGTAGCGTGACTCAGCATAAGTCCTTTCACAGGAAGTTTTCTAGTACATTCACGTTTTGTTTATATCACAAAAACTACATGGACTTAAAAACAACCTTGTTATGATGAAAACAAATTTCTGATTTAATAGATGATGCATTGTAGTTTTATTTTTATATATGATATGTATTTTCAAGAGTCTATTCGATTGTTATGACTTGACCTAGTAATGGTAATGCGTAACAGAAATTATGCTTGTAGGGTTAAAGAGTTGTCCACGCTTATTTTAAGGGAGGGGGCGGGATAGCGCAGTCGTTAGCGCGTTCGGCTTCGGTTCGTAAGGTCCGTGGTTCCAATCCCGCCACTGGCACTGTAACTTTGTCTGTAATAGAAAACTGTTTTACACGCAGCAAGGCACAATTCTACACTGAATTGCAGCGCAGTACCACCTATGGTTTGCTAGTTGCAGCAGATGCTCGCAGTTTTTACCGCAATGTATTCTCTCTGCAGTAATTCTAGCAGCTGTTATTCAAGTGAAATACTCTTGAAAGCGGCGTTAATCCCCCAAATTACCTCACCTCATCTCAAGGTTATGTTTTAGTTTAGCACCAACATTGTATACAGAGGATTTGAAGGAACACATTCGTGTAAAAATGTAATATATTTCTTAAAGTAATTATTCGTCGTTCTTGAGAGAAATTAATAGATGCTTGTTCTTTTTCTTTCACTCCGCGACGAATATTTGTGAGTAATATTGTGCGTTATTTTAAATTTTCTGTAATTTGATTTCAAGACTGTCACATTTTTATTCACACAGTTCTTAGTTCTACAGTTTCAGCATAAAATATGTATTAAATCGTAAAAGAAATACAAAATGAGTATCGAGTATCCATATTTCATAACATATACTACCAGCAATAGATTGGAAGTAGGAAGAGCAATGTGACGCAAAAATGTCGTATGAGTTCCCCTTTTCAAACAAATTGCACTTGACATTGGGGTGCGGCGATGATGGCGAACAATCTGAAACCGCCACAAGATGTATTCCTTTCACGGACGGTAGCATCATGGTATTGTTCACCACTCAGGACTCGTAAGGGAAGAAAACACTCTGCTAATGTGTCGGATTCGGTCTCAGATGTGCTTTCACCAAGGCATATCTTTGGATCCAAAGATTTCGACGGAGAGATGACGTTTTGCCGTATGATGAGACCCTAGATTACCTGCTCTTAGAAAGTTCCCGATGGTTGAATTACTACACTTTTGTGTTGGTTGTTATCAAAATTTACAGGTCATTTGAGCTTGAGAAATGGTTTAGAACAACTACTTTCTCAAGCTGTGAATGCTGGTGAAGACACATTCAGACGGCCAGCATCCTCTCTTTTGGATCGACTTTCATATCACCATGCTCTACTACTGTTGGAGTCGGGTGACGATCTTCGCTAGCGAAGTGAAGAAGTTGTCATCGGCAGTTCACGGAACAAATCGTACATTATAAAAAGGTCTTTGGACATCATCTTATAAGAGTAGAATGGAGTTCAGATCAGGGCTGGCAACGGTAAAACATAAATGGTCAGAGGTTGGAGATCGTCGTGGTAACTCTGGCAATATTGAGACGCTACACTCATTCAATGGATCCCTTTCAACAACCGTACCGTCAGCTTAGCTTTAACGCCGCCAAATTCTGACTCTTCCATCTGCGTTGAAACACGAAATCGCCTCGACAGAAGAGTATAGGTCTCGATAATTTTCTTGTGTCCATTGAAATAATGCTTGTCGATGGGATGTTTGAAGAACAGGGCGGCGATAGAATGATCCATAGTAGTATAATTACACGTATGACTTATACTATTTGAGTAATAACCAGTAACTGTTCAATGGAAATAAAGTGTTATGCTTGATACTGAGAACAAGAAGCAAATAAAATATAAAGGCTATAAGCGATACCATGATATAGTATATCTTGGTATAAGCGACATCAAGATACGGATAATATACATCGTAAATTCAAAACCATGATAACAAAAATAGTTTTGTGTAATCGACAAAATCACAAAGAAAATATGCTTAGTTAATCGACACTGTTATATACCAAATATGCCTTGGTAAAATCAACACCATATTATATCCAGTAAACATGATATAAGTGACATCATAAAGCCATATGCTTGGTATGGGCGACCTGATATAGCAAATATATGATACAATTAACACCATGATATAACAAAGGTGCATGACATAAGCGAGAACTTCATATTGCATGTTATGATCGACAGAATGATAGAATATATGTATAGTATAATCAACACCATGGTATAGCAAATATGTATAGTACATGTATACTCAACACCATGATATAGCAAATATGTTTCGTATTATCAACACCATGGAGCAGGAAATATGCATGGTTTATCATCATCTTGATATAGCAAATGTGCATGGTATAATCGACAGCTTATAGCAAATATGTATCGTATTATCAACACCATGGAGCAGGAAATATGCATGGTATAATCAAAACCTTAATATAGCAAATGTGCATGGTATACTCAACACCTTGATATAGCAAATATGTAGAGTATTATTAACACCATGGAGCAGGAAATATGCATGGTATAATCATCACCTTGATATAGAGAATGTGCATGGTATAAACGACAGCTTATAGCAAATATTTCGAATAATTGATGTTATGTAACTTTGTTGTGATTATACACAACCCCTCGGACTGTACGGTTACTCCTTCATTGCCCTATACACCTTATCAATGAGAAAGCATGTAATCAAAACATTGTTTATTTTCACAAAAAATAAATCAACCAGAAAATATTGCTTTTCTAACACGAAGCTTGGTATGAAAGCTTTCGGAGGTAAATATACTCAACAAAATAAGTTAAAAATAACCCCGATTTTCATTAATCTTTGGTTTCGTATAGTTATCCACATGATACCAAAATATAGAACATGGAATTGTCTTTTCCCCGACTATATCAAAGGCATGGTTATAAATAGGTTGTAAGTCCATTGAATTTGTATCTCTTGTCCATACCAAATTCTAAGATTCCATCTAAAAGAAGTCATTTGAATCGGTTAGGGTTAATAATGCCTACAGGGAAAAACGCCTACAAGGAACAATGCCCCGTGAACCAAATGGGTGACTCTGACAACATTTCGCGTTCATTGTAAAATGTAAAAGCTGGTTAAATCTACTGATTACTTAAAACTTTTTCTAAAATAACAAAACCAGTAACGAAACGAAGCTGAAAGTGTTTGAAACTTTCTGTCATATCGATTGACAATCATTACCAAGAAAGGTTCTTGAACCCATGTGCGATTATACTACGATACTTAACTAGAAAGAGTGAAACACTGCCCAAACTGTGAACCACATAGAAAAATTCACACGATCAAACTCGATGTTTCGATCAGAAAACAACTGGCGAAGTCCAGCGATTAGGATCAAGTTTGCAAAGCTACCAGAATCGATTATGGGAATGAGGTGAACGTGTCGCGCGAACACGGCGCATGGAAGGTCCGCATGGCTTCCTCTCTGTTCAACATGCGCAGTCGTCGCATCTCTCCCAGTAGCGCGTGATGGCGATGCAGGCAGTAGGAACGTTGAGCCAATGGCGGCCCTTGAGCAAGACTGGTTCTTTCCCGGCCTTCTGATCGATTCAGCCGGTTGCGCATGGTCGCGTACAGTCCCTGTAGGTGACTTGCCCCTTCAGACAGTGTGTGGTTCCGGGATCTCCGACAAACGCCGCCGCCTTCTCGCCTGGACTACAATACGGAATTAATGAGTGGCACGACGTCACCGCCATAATTGCTCACGTGATCGGTCCGGGCGACACGGTGTCGTAAGGAAGCGACGATAGAAAGAAGGACTCATTGGAAACCACCCCGGATTCACAAACATTTCTTGGTAGCGCAGGTAAGAACGTTTTCCATCTGTTGCCCGACTGCGCTGAAATGTTAAGAAGGATCTTCTGTTGGTCCTAATCCAGGGCTGCTTTAAATTCTCCCTCTCCTCCTTCCCCTAATGCCCATCACTTCGCTCTACGCTGTCAGTCAGATAACTGCATTGATTCCCCATTACTAAGCGATCGCCATCTCATCTCCTAGAAGAGACTGCAGACCAGGCTTATTACGTTGAAATTGTATTAGCCAGTGTTGACGCCTGTTTGGATTGTCCTCGCTTTCAGTGTCGAGTCCCCCGCCTGTCATCTCCAACCATTACCATAATATATTCATTCAAAATAGACTTATATAAGCTGGAGGCGACTCATAAATGCCACCTGTCCACTGATCAGCCAGGAACCCAACTTCCCACGGCTTGTAAACCATAGGAGCGCTTTGATCCACAATTTAGCAATTCATAACCCTATTGGTGTCCTCACTCCTTTACCATCTCTATGCGTGCATAAATTAAATTTTATATTTGAGATGCCGAGAGCAGGTTCATAGGGATCAAGCGCTGCATGACTTCAGATTATTTTTTAGTCGATGCACACGTCTATAAATCAATACAACACCTATGTTAAGTGTTTGATCAACGGCAAGTGCTTATTCAGTCCTCGGTGTGCATAAATTAAACTCCCTCGTATGGCACTGTCAAACATCCTTGAACTTGAGAGAGGGATGAAGGCAGAATTTGTGTCAATTCGGCCACAAACAACTTAAGATCCTGCCGGGGAGGCTGTGGTTTGATTTAGGAAGACGTAATTTCTGTATAAGATGGTCCTGTGTCTCTGACTGTCCTCAGTCCTAGTCAGGGGTGCCAGAGCTCCTTGTCCTGGACTGCCTATTGGTTTCAGTCTCATATAAAGGATCGGAGGACTCTACATCAGATTCGCTCTGGTGTCAAAACACGGCCTCCATATTGGCATGCGACACTACCGTTGAAGAACCAGACGTGAATATAACTTAGCGGATACTTTGTGGATGTCTGACATTTTCCCAGAAATGAAAAGGTGAACATGATTTAATGAGGTATCAATACGATTGGTATGTTGGAGGTGTTTACAAGGGTTATAGTTGTTGTATCACTAAACTGTCTATGGAATCCAACTACATTGTGATTTACGTGTACATAGCCACATCTTGTAGTTCCATTACTTTATTTATTTTACTTTACTTTAAGTTCATTTTAATTCAATGTTTTGTACAGAGCTCGTTTATTTTACCGTTTGTGGTCCTAAAGAATGAGTCTTTACTCGTTGTTTTACTAGTATTACACGCTGTATGTATTCATTTTGTGACTTCAAATTAATCTTGTTTGTGATCGATATAACGAACGAATATGCACCCCACTTGAACCCTATATCAATTATGTTTGTATACGAATATTAATTGTTCATTAGCATTCATGTTGACGCATTAACATACCATAGAGAAACCATTCAAATCACAATTTGTATTTTAAAGTTTTTACATTGCTCACATGATGATTTTAATGACTGCAATTTATATGTCTATAATGATGATATCTACCTCATCTAAAAAAATATCTACATTGAAAATGTAAAAATGGATCTCTAATCAATGAAGTTAATCCTTTGTCTATAAGGATAGAAAATTGATGAAATAGAAACAACACAGGGCGTAGTGAACAACTATATGCTGATGGACCATAACTATTTCAATGTAAATTCACATTTATTACAGCGTATTTACACAAGAAATCGCTACATCGTATTCAAGACCAAACTTGTACAAAGTAACTGAGAAGGATCGATGACAACGTGGAAACTGTCCTATAAAATATCACCAATATTTCTATTGTTGGATAAACATTGAGAGTCAGATAGGCTTGATTCTCCAGAGCTGTTTGCTATTTTCACCCATCGATTGGTCCTCCCATCTCTGTATGCCTGCTCCATTATTCAATCCAAGTCACTAACAGTGGGCAACTCTTAATAGAAGAATTGTGAATCCTAATACTAACAATAAGCCCTCATACGCGTGTGCATTGTACAGCTTCGTTGACTCTTGTGCTGATCATTAACAGTATGCGCTATAGTTCATATTACATATGCATGGTCGGTGCCCGCGCCCCTTGAGACTTCAAATACAACAATCATGGAGCGGCGCCCATCAAAAGTCAATATTGTTCGATGTAACAGTCATATTCGAGAATTAGTGGGGAGATTTATTGATGATTCGTTATAACCGACGTGTGTTTTACTCTCCAGGTTTATGGCACCTCTTAGGCTGCTACGTTAGCAAGGCTTCCGCGTATTCATTTGTGTCAATCATTTCAAGTTTGCATTCATAAAACCTTTAGATTTACTGTTCAGAATTAGTTACATGAAGTCGTTTGCATGATAAAATCAAATTATTGTAGAGCCTCTATGTAAGTTGACAAAACGTTGTACACAAGACCACAAAATGGTGGATTTGGTATTTTTCAAAATCAGTTGTAGTGGGTATTATTATGTATAATCACATGAAATGGAAAGCTGTATATGTGTTAGTTGACATCACATTTTACCCATGAACACAAGTGGAACCTTGCAATGGTAACATTACCCGTTAAGAAGAATTATTGATTTTTCACTGTATTACATAGTTTTTTAGTTGGAATTTGAGATCTACAAGAGTTCGACACCTTAAACGATTTAATCCTTTTTATCTGTTTTTATCCTTTATATCCATTTGTTTCATTGCCTTTGATGATGACAACTTATGTTTCTATTCAGAATACGATATCCATCCGATAACGTCCGTGCATGCTTTATATTCAAGGACATTTTGGGATTGATATAACAATCAACATTTTCTTGTATTGACTAAATACCATAAATATTGACCTAGATGACATGTTTGAAATTTGGACGTAACTGATATCGTGAAAGTAAAATGAAAATGTAACCGATTGTACTGCACTCTATCTCTCCAGTGTCTGTACAGGGTATATGCTTTTATTTTGCATTAGCTATCAGGGATAACTTGGAATTATACGCGTGGAATCTCCGTATACTTAACAGTGTTGATTAAGGATGACTGGAACCCGTGCTCATTTCAACAGATTTATAGGATGTTAGTAAACGAAAAACCATAATTCCACATGCGTCAAGAGCCCAGGGTGACCGAATATGGTAACATTAGGGCAACCCAGACATAACGCCAACTTGACACGAGTTAAAACAAATAGAAGCTTCGTTTGCTTAATACTCTAACAAGTGTAGCGTTTCCAGTGGAAAGGGATTTCAAAGACAATAGGATTTCTATTGGAATAGGATTTGAAACAAAGTGGGAAATGTTATAAAGTAGGCTTTCATGGAAATAATGGTTTCAACAAAATTATTTTAG
This sequence comes from Phorcus lineatus, assembly GCA_921293015.1. Taxonomy (NCBI): domain Eukaryota; kingdom Metazoa; phylum Mollusca; class Gastropoda; order Trochida; family Trochidae; genus Phorcus; species Phorcus lineatus. The sequence goes on from OV121081.1 coordinate 55,595,020, forward strand.
ATAAAGCAGGATTTCAAGGGGAGATAATTTCAATTTGAAGTATGGAAAACATTGTGATGAAAATTAATTGTATTTGATATATTAAATATAATTAAAACATTGTTGAAAGACTTTAGAAATGTGAATCATGTGAATAAAAGTTTATAATATCCTTTTCGGTTTAATTAAGATGTATGTAGATGCAATCTTGCTTCGTATTACATCACGTACATTTCAGTGGTATTCAGACATAAAAAGATGCACACTGCAGGGCACTGATCTAATCAAATCCCTCTGTACTGTCCCAAATACATTGCAATGCACTCGCAAGTACAGATACAGCTTTTCCAATACTGTCCATGATGCACTTTCTGAAGTTATGTTTGAGATACGTCTTACACAACACTGTCTCTGTACTTCAGTGTTGTCAAAAATATCCCTCAAGGGCTATCTATGATACACTTTCTTAACAACTGTTACTGAAACACCTTCTGAACTACTGTCAATGATACACTTTCCTAACTACAGTTTCTGATACACCTTCTGAACTACTGTTACTGATACACCTTCTGAACTACTGTAACTGATACACCTTCTGAACTACAGTTTCTGATACACCTTCCGAACTACTGTTACTGATACACCTTCTGAACTACTGTTACTGATACACCTTCTGAACTACAGTTTCTTATACACCTTCTTAAGTCTGTCTATGATACACCTTCTCAAGTACTGTCTATGAAACACCTTCCGAACTACTGTCTATGATACAACTTCTGAACTACTGTTACTGATACACCTTCTAAACTACAGTTACTGATACACCTTCTAATTCACTGTTACTGATACACCTTCTTAACTACTGTTACTGATACACCTTCTGAACTACAGTTTCTGATACACCTTCTGAACTACTGTTACTGATACACCTTCTTAAGTACTGTCTATGATACACCTTCTGAACTACTGTTACTGATACACCTTCTGAACTACTGTTACTGATACACCTTCTGATTCACTGTTACTGATACACCTTCTTAACTACTGTTACTGATACACCTTCTGAAAAACTGTTTCTGATACACCTTCTGAAAAACTATTTCTGATACACCTTCTGAACTATTGTTTCTGATACACCTTCTGAACTACTGTTACTGATACACCTTCTGAAAAACTGTTTTTGATACATATTTCTACCTACAGTTTCTGATACACCTTCTCAAGTACTGTCTATGACACACCTTCTGAACTACTGTGCCTGCTACACCTTCTGAACTACTGTCTATGATACACCTTCTGATTCACTGTTACTGAAACACCTTCTTAACTACTGTTACTGATACCCCTTCTGAAAAACTGTTTCTGATACACCTTCTGAAAAACTGTTACTGATACACCTTCTGAACTACAGTTTGTGATACACCTTCTGAACAACTGTTACTGATACACCTTCTGAACTACAGTTTGTGACACACATTCTGAACTACTGTTACTGATACACCTTCTGAACTATTGTTTCTGATACACCTTCCTAACTACAGTTTCTGATACATCTTCTCAAGTACTGTCTATCATACACCTTCTGAACTTCTGTTACTGATACACCTTCTGAAAAACTGTTTCTGCAAAATCTTCCAACCTACAGTTTCTGATACACCTTCTCAAGTACTGTCTATGATACACCTTCTGAACTACTGTGCCTAATACACCTCCTGAAAAGCTGTTACTGATACACCTTCTGAACTACTGTTACTGGTACACCTTATCAAGTACTGCCTCTGATACACTTCATGTTCCATCACAGATACACTTCTTTAAGGTAGACACTTAGCGTCCGAAATACTGACCCTTGTACACATTGTCAAGTAATGCCCTAGACAGTTCCAACTATACTTTCTCAACTACTGACGAAGATATATCTTCCCACATACTGTCCTTAATACACCTACTAAAATACACTTTACACATTTCAATTACACAATTCCAGATATATTTTTGAAGTACTGTCCCTAATACACTTTCTCGAGTTCTGTCGCAAATACCTCAAGTACTGTCCCAGATATAAATTTATGTTATTCACTTTAGGTTACAGATACATCTCCAGTACTGTCCAAGATACACCTCCAGTACTGTCTCAGATACTCCAGTACTGCACTGTATACCAATAATGTTCCTGGCACATTTTCACAAGTACTGTCCCAGTGACACCTCCAGTCTGTACACTGTTTCAGACACTGTTTCTGTTCTATCCAGAAGTACCTTATATTTTGACATTTGTTAGATATTTATTGAAGACATTTTTAGTCGCTGTTCCATTTCAAATGTGATACTTCTTTGCCTCTTTCAAACTTTTGTGGCAACCGTTTACATATATCGAAATGTAATGGACATGTACTCAAAACAATGCCTTTATAGGATTGCTACTTGAGATAATCTCTGGTTTTCTTTCTCACTATTGTTTCTCAGCATTCAGATTTCTCATTTTACTCCATCCATCATGTAGCTGGACCTAGAAAACTAAAAAAGTGTGCACGTAACTTTGACCAATGGGTGTAAGGATATGTTGATTTTGTGACTCTGTGGCACAAAATAAGCGAAATATAGGCCACCCATTGAAACCTAGTCTCTTCTTTTCAAAAAACCCAATAAGCTAAAATTGTTTGTGCAGATTCATTGGCTAATTTATAATCTAAATAGTAGATATGTTAAAACCGTGATAGATGCTGATGTTAAAATAATGTTTTATGTTAAACGTAAGTAAGATTAAAATCTCGAAAAGCTTCAGTGTCAATGGCTAACCATAAAAGAGAAATTCTCGACTACTTGAAATGAATTCATTTTGTCCTATTCTTGGGGCTTTCGACATACACATCATAGAAATGTTTTTGGGCCATTTTGGATCTATGAAAATAAGATCAACCTGATATATATGTAGAATGGGTTTCTTAGTGGACTGATTCTGGTCTTGTAGCAATGTGGTAATTGACCCACATTTCCATTCTACCGCAACAGTTGTTTCGATGATTTTCTGTTATTTATGTTGCAGGATATCTGCAATACATATCGTTTCTGGAAATGTTGTACCAACTAGATATTTTCTATTGTTTAGTCTCCTTGATATTGTAACTTGTCACATATTGTCACATATCTTGATGTTGTAACTATCTCTGAATTTTTTTTGTAGTTTTCATGCAGTATATGTCATTATATGGATAACGTTGTGCCACTTCAAAAATATTCCCAAAATATTGTGACTTTCGCTTTTATGACACCCAGAAATAGCTAAGATCCGTTATAAGGATTTCTGGCATTGTTGTGCCATTTACCAATTTTTGGGGCATTATTTTACCTCATCTGAATGATGATCTTATGCCAGTCAGAATTTTTTATGAAATATAGATACAGCTATAGATAGACAAATTAAAAATAATAAGAAGAACAATTGTTTTTGCATTCTCCAAGTAGCGTACCTAACCCTCTTTTGACACAAATATATGTTCTGTAGAATGGCCTTCTGGAAACACTGTGCAACCTAAAAAATTGTGTTCTGTTGTGCATTCTCCAAAATATTGTCACTATTCCTGTTTCGGTACGCAGGAAAACAAAATATATATGCTGTAAATTTCATGTCCTTTTCTGGCAGCAGTGGACCACCCACACGTTGTGTAACAGCGTTGGTGTCACCAGGCGGAAACGTGTATATGGTTTGGAGTGGACTGTTCAACTCACGGTGTCTCTAGATGCCAAGCGCGTTATCTTTCCCTTGCTTACTGCTTGCTTGTTAATATTTGATAAGCTCGCTTTTGCGTCTCCGTAAACAGTAGTTTCTTTTCAATTACCCTCGTATGAATTATTGATCTAAATTTTTAGGAAACGTGAAGATTTATTTTGCTTGAGTCTGCTGACATGACCAACAGTGTAGGTGTAATGGAATTGAATATTCTCCGTGTTAATATCTATTTTTAACATCAATCTTGCCCAGAGGAAATTACTTTTCAACACTCAGAAGGATGAAAATATTATTCTCGTTAAACAAATCTATTTAAGCTGCTGTTTTACAATTTGCAAATTGTGATTGGAGGTTAAAAACATAAAACGTAAAATTTGTAATAAAAATATTTATTCTTCCTTGAGATAGTGTTTGTAAATTCTTAAATCAATACAATGAATAACTGTAAAAAAAAAGTTGAACTTTAGCCTGAATTTGTTATTTTCGATACCTTTGCTCAATTATCAACAATTGTTTTCAATTAATGCTGATGGTAATTGATTATGATTTCAAAATAAATTATCAATATTACCCATAGCGTATCTGTACTCTCCGGATATTTTTCAAGAAGAACTCGCAAAACCTGAAATGACTATGCTATCCTTATACTGGATAACAAATCACTGCAAAAGCCTTGTCGGTGTGTTCATGAACTCCGAACAGAAATATTTCCTCATGAGGCAGATGGACATTTCAGGGATCGTCGTCAACTTATGCTTGAATTTGTAAATTAGGCAAATCAATGGTAATCTAAAACCGTTTATTGTAGTGGTCACGTAAGTACACTTACATGAATTATCTTCCCTTGAAGAATGAAGATTAGTCAAACTGAAAGCCAAAGGGTAGATGCATTAAAGGAAATGCAAATATCAAATCAAAGTATATTAAATATTGGTCGAGCTCAGATGCGATACAAGAAATCCTACGGGAAATATCATACACTTCAGGCTCTGCGAATTCTTGATCTTGGTGATAGGAGTCAGCTCGAGGACTGAATTATAATAGTTAAATCTTAAAATTATACTAGCCAGGGCCTAGATTTTCGAAGCTCTCTTAGTTCTAAGATTGTCGTAAGTACCATACAATAACATTGGCTTAAGACAATCTTAGCACTAAGAGAGTTTCGAAAATATGGGTCCAGAAACAAAAACTCATGAAATGTACAACCTTTTTTTCTTAAGCAGAAGAAATTTTCGAGAAATAATTTTCCTAAAGACTGAGTGTTGTTATAAAGATTTAATCTGCTCAAAGCAATAGGCAATTTCAAAAGCGAAAAAGGGCGGAGACATATTTCTTTCTCACATTTAACCTTAAGAGCTCTCGTATATAGAATAAAGATTTTTAAAAGTTGTGACGTCATCAGAAGACACTTACCAACGAAGATTAGGGTAGCCTTAGCAACCGATCTTGTTGTTACGACCTACTGTCATACATCAAGGAATACAAGCAAACAGGAAACGGTCGAGTTACATCCAGGCATATACAATTATGCAGTATATATTATATACATTATATACATTATAAACATATATGTTGCATATAAATTGTATAGTCATAAACACTTTCCCAAAACAAAACCGAGATCTTTCCTTTCTGAGACTTTTTCACGACATGTATTCTTGAAAAAGTCAGTCTGCTTGCAAGTTGTATGTATGTATCTAGGACGAACCCGTCACAGAACTCGCAGTGATATTCATACTCGGCAAGCTCTTCAACAAGTTCTGTGTATGCCTTGAATATATGATGACGGGAAATTTGATCTGAAGAAAGCAAGAGGGAATCTAACGTAGTTTCCTGGAAGCGCGTAGGTATGGCTGCCATTTCCCTCCTATTATAGGGTATGTTTTACATCTTGCGCAGGCGAGGGTGACACTTAGGGCGGGTTGATTGGCGGTGAAAGAAAAAAGACACATTAAAGTGGTCGACTCAACACTTAGCTTTGCGACTACAATGTCCCCCTATCGATCCCATCACCCGGGGCAAAGAGATGCTCTATCAGCCATATTCCTCCAGCACCCTTTTATGACGGCTATTTATACAAACCCAACATCGTGCTATGGAGGTTTTCGGATTTACTGCCCATTCCCTTTATTCTGGATTTACTGCCCATTCCCTTTATTCTGGATTTACTGCAACTTTCCTTTTATTCTGGATCTAATATCTATTCCCGATATTCTAGATATACTGTCCATTTCCTTTATTCTAGATATGCTGCCCATTCCCTTTATTCTGGATTTACTGCCCATTCCCTTTATTCTGGATTTACTGCCCATTCCCTTTATTCTGGATTTACTGCAACTTTCCTTTTATTCTGGATCTAATATCCAATCCCGATATTCTAAACATACTGCCCATTCCTTTTATTCCAAATATACTGCTCATTCCCTTTATTCTGGATTTACTGCTCTTTCCCTTTATTCTAGATTTGCTGCCCATTCCCTTTATTCTAGTTATACTGTCCATTTCCTTTATTCTAGATCTACTGTCCACTCTCTCTATTCTAGATGGGCAGCCCATTCCCTTTATTCTGTATTTACTGCCAATTCCCTTTATTATGGATGTACAGCCCATTCCCTTTATTCTGTATTAACTATTTGGATCTTCTATGTTGTCCCTTTATTCGGGATTGACTCTCTGTTGCTTGTCTTCAGAATTTTCAGAATGTTTACAGGATTTACAGCCAGTTTCCTTTATACAATATTTACTGCCTCTTCTTCTTATTGGGGATTTACAGTCACTGTCCTTTATCAAGGATCTACTGTACGTTTACTTTACTGGGATTTCTCTCTTAAAACGGTATTCAAACTTTATTGTTTGTTCCCTTTTTCTTTTGAGTTTGGTCTTTGTTTACTGTTATCAAGGATGTGTCGGAAATATCACAATAAGTTGTAGATTAGCAAAAGTAGCAATTATAACCCGTATAAAACATTGTAGTCGACTCGCACACTGTAAACAAAGATGTCTAAAAAAATGGCAAAGTTTAACATCATTGAACCATTGTCTATGGTATTTAGGTCGATTTACCGAATATTCCTTTCTGAGAGTGTTAGTCTCGTAGCCTGGAGAAATCTTGCTATTGTGATTTATGTCAAAACTGCATATGACATCCAATGGCGCAGGACAATCCAAATGAAACAGGGCTACGAAGACTTGTGTTTTGAAACTTATTTGATTTGTTCTAGAGGTTAATATTATTCTGTATGGTGGCAAAATATTTTGGCATCATTACCCATAACGATGGTTCTTTGAGGCAAATGTATCTGACTTTGTTGAATCACCGGCCCTGAAAGTACGGACACCAGTTCACAATACATCAATCAGGGCGCCAGGTGTCATGTCTTCGCCGAACATCACTTTCAATCAACATAATAAGGAAAACTTGATCCAGACCTCACTCAATGTATTTTCTGCGTGATCATTGCAATTAAAACCTGTCCATTAGTTTCTGTTTCTTCAGTTCGGTCTGATAGAAACAGCATGAGGCAATTAATTAAAAGCATTAGGTAAGATTAGAGGACATTCATAAAACATTTGTTATTTCTACGCCTAATTAAGTTGTTTTCCTTTTTCGATCTTACATTCCAATATATCACCCTTTCAAATGACCTGTAAATGTTTATAGAGATTTAAAGAGATTGCCTTCTTTTCTTTTTGAAGAGATCTAACTCAAAAGCCAGTAGTTGTTCAGATTTAAGTTTATTCAAGCTGAGAACTTGTAAGTGACAATGTCAAAGACTAATGGTAGAGATCATACCAACAATCGTAGACATCAATGATATGGTGATTATCTAATATATATCTCTGTGTATAGTTAATGTAAAGTCTATCACCTTTGACCTCAAAGGCGTATTTCTAGGTTCATTTTTGGATTTCCCCGATTCATTTTTCACGAATAACAGCAAAAATACTCCGTAAACAACAGCCGACATTACAAATTTGCCGCAGACCCTTCAAATTTCAGAAAGTGGCCAAAACGCGAAGTATCCGAAGATGTTAACCTCACTTGTCATATATCTTTTGATTTTGAGTTTAAAAAAGACATTTAATAATTCACGAAGCGCATACATTTGATTTAAAGATGTTAAAATCAATTACATATACATATATACATGTATTATTTAATATGATTTACATTCGTTAATCTCTCTATGGTATAAACACCTTTGCATTCGACACTTAATTTGAAATTTCAATTAAAGCAGTTTAGATAAACAATTGATATTGATACATTTAATGCATCAAATAAGAAAAATAGATAGATATCAATTTACATATTTACTATAACACTCGGTAAGATATTTCATTCACAGATATACATGTATATACATTAATTTATTCAATTTACATTAAATATTCTTCTATAACATAACACACACACACACACACACACACACATATATATATATATATATATATATATATATATATATATATATATACACACACACACATACATAGGCACATAATTTAACATAACACATTGTAAGATATTAAGACATTGCACTCATTCTCATTGAGTTACGGTTTAGAAATCTAGAGTCTAACCAAAAAAACGATATAAGCGCCCCCCTTTTATCATTTGTTCCTCACCGAATGATAACCACCCCTTCTCATAACTTCACCTGTGTGACTAAACTAACTTCAATTGCAACAATATCTGTGCCTGTGAGTGGGTGACCTGCATTTAAAGTTTAGTCATGCACGTTAGCGACTGTCTTTTTATTCCATATGTTGGCTGGCCAAACTTTTAAACATTAAACAAATTTGAACATATAAAAATGGCAGAATTTGTAAAACAATTAGAATTTAATGAAAAGACACATGTAATAATCGAAGCCTCTTTTCAAAGTTCTCAGCGCCACTGGTGATTAATACTTAGAATACGGTTTCCAGTGGGATCAACTCGTTACTGGAATCCATTATGAGCAATCAAAGCAAAGTTCATTGGTTTGTTAACTTCTTTCAAATCTTAGGTCAAAATTACCTAACATCAATATAATTTGTATGGGAACTGCATTAATATAACCTTTAAGCTTGTTTGCAAATTGTTTTCTTTTCAAATTTTTACCAAAGTTACCTAACACGAAACTGTGAAAGGTTCACTTCAAATTGTTTCATTCATCTTTATTTCTAGTGTAGTATTTACAGTTACGAAAAAATGGAACATTATATGCCAATATTCATAAACAAGAATCGTTTTATTCCTAAATAGCAGGCACTTGATACAGTCGATGAAGGCCAAGTGTTTCGACCACAAGGCCATTATCTTGAGTGTCCGACAATATCAGCTGGTTAAGATTAATTTAGATACAAAGCTGCGTGCTTATTTAGCTACTGTAAACAATAAGCTGCCATTCTTGTCATCCAATAAATTTACACCGTGATAAAGCCATAGTGAATTACGAGGGATGTTATCATAAACCGTTATACTTTCTGTTGCCAGATATAGTAAAGATATTTTTATGTGACGAGTAAAGTTCTGACGTGACGATATGTTGTTTGTGAAAGTTTTTTGTGTTTGGTTGATTCTTATTGTGAAGGAATAATTATATGATTAATTACTCTTTGAGATGGTCCCCGATATCGATCAACTCGTATTGTAGATTATTGGTGAAAGGTGTTAGGACTTTGACCGACTCGCTGATTGGTCAGATTTGATTCAGCACCGCTCTGTTGCCATGAAGATTTACAAATTGTTTGTAGCACATGTTGTGAACAAGCTCATGTTGACTTATTGTACTTTATTTACAGTTAAACCTTATCCTTCAAAATATTTATTATTCATCTGTTGCTGAAATCAGAAAACAGATTGAAATATTGTTGAGAATCATGTTTATGAATACGTTAATAATCTCCCCTTTTAGCTCTTATGAAAGGTTTTTAGTATTTAAATTAACTTTGCAGCTCTTAGTTAAAAAACGAGAATAGTATTATTTGACGTCGAACACAAACCAAACCAAGTTGATCAAAATTGACTTGTCTATAGACTGCTTTTTAAGATGCTGTATAGCTGGTTTTCTATTCATATGGTTTCAGTTTCTAGTTCCTCAGTAGTTTCCATACATCAAAATATAAAAATGAAGACAAATTAAGGCAGGCCTAGATATGAATCCAGCAAAAAAATCGTAATGAAGCAGAAGAGAGGTCACAGTGATCAATGGCGAGAATAACCGAATCTTGTAATGCCTTTAAGTGATAAAGCGTAGGGTTTATGAATTTTTATGTGACATAGATAAGAGTCAAAATACCACTGGTCCTGAATTAAGGTCAAATTGCCTTCCTTAACTTGCAACCTTATGTTTAAGATGCGAAAGATTATGATATTTTTTTGTTTTCAGTGATAATCGAAACCCGGCCATAAAAATGTTAAGAAGTCCTAATTGTGCGTCCCACTTACATGGAGATTAGTTAAATGACCTACTTAACACTATCCACCCATATTTGTATTTGTGTCTGCTCTATATACATTTCTAAAATTACGTTTAAGTCATTGCGCGCGCCATTGTCCTGTTTTCGATCACGAATCAAGACTTTAACCTGTTTATTGTAACCATACTGAGCTGATAGCATCAAGTTTGAGAACTTTAGAAACCACCATAACTTTTGATTAAATGATACTATTTATGGAGTTTGACATATTTGACTTCCAACAACATACTTTAAGCACACTTTAAGCGGTTGATAACATAGATGAAACAAAATTATTTTAAATATGTACTCTGTACATTCAATGAATAAAAGACCATAACTTCATAAATTCTTTAACGCTACGTTGAGGTAATCTTATGATACCTTAGTTCTTTGTGAAAAGGGGCCAAGCACAGTTGACTTTGCTGAACAAAACCTCGTTTAGAATCTTGTATGGAAATTGATGGGCCTCAATCCTCCGCCATTTTACCCTGCGCGAAGATATTCGATCGGTTGGTGAACAATAAATGGGTTTGACTTAAGAGAATGGAAGTAAATTGCTGTGATGGTTACCAGATGGCCAGCTTGTTACCACGAGTTCTGCTTCAAAGCAGTGAAACATGTCTCTACATCGTCTTTGTATTCCTGATGGAATAGAATATAATGTTTACTTCTCCACTAAAAAGGAATGCATTGGACGTCTTTGTTTTAACGTTGGAACATCTTACCCGTGATCATATATCTATTCTCTTACATATGCATTGTACGACGTCTTTCTTGTCCACGTTGGAACACCTTATCTATGATCATATATGCATTCTCTTACATATGCATTGTTAAAAGTCTTTCTTTTAACGTTTGAACAACTTCTTTATGATCATAACCCTATTCTCTAACATATGCATTGTTAAAAGTCTTTCTTTTATCGTTGGAACACCTTATCTATGATCATATATGCATTCTCTTACATACACATTGTTCAAAGTCTTTCTTTTAACGTTGGAACAACTTATTTATGATCATATATGCATTCTCTTACATACACATTGTTCAAAGTCTTTCTTTTAACGTTGGAACAACTTATTTCATACGTTCCTTGATTAAACATGCATTGTAGGTACTGTTTGAACGTTTCAACACATTTTATGATAACGTATGCATTTATGTTCATTTTGGCACACTCTAAAACGCTATGGCGTTATTTTATACTCTTTTACATGTATGAATCATTAAATGTTATGATTTATGCAGAATCACGAAACTATTAGAATTCGGATTATAATCAGTAATCATTAAAGATTCTTTTAGGTGATGAACAGACCTCAAAATAGCCAAATGTCAACATATTCCTTACGATTTTCTGATTTGTAGAAAAGGAATCAATCGCACGCAGTTTCGTCTTATAAACAGCTTGCATGTGAAATATACAACACGTAACTTAAGAAGCAGCGAAAGGTTTAGAATTTTAGGATCGTTATCCACAATCATATGTAGAATGCCACTGTTTGTTGATTCAATCTGTTGTGTTCTCTTCACAATTATTGAGTAGTTTATATAACCATTGGTCCCATATGGCCGTGATGCTGTCTCAATCATTCGTTTGACAATAGAGGTCGGTAGACTAATAACAAATTCAATTGCTTCAAATATAAAATCCTATCTATTTACGAAATGTTTATTTTAAAGCTGTTCCTTCACTTGACTTAAAATTAAATTTTAGCTGATCAGTATATATTAAGATAAGAGAGGTCCTAATTCTAAGGCCTTATTCATAAGTAGATCAATAATAATTTCAAAAGAATAATCAATTGCTACAAAGATTAAGTCCTACCTATTTGCGAAAAGTTCATTTTGAAGCTGTTACTTCACTTGACTAAAAAATTACATTTAACTGATCATTATTGAAAAGAGAAGTAGATATTTCGAAGCTAAATGTTAGCTCAGGCCACCACGTCCATGCTGAAACAGTCTTATCTATGTTTGCGGTTCAGCAAGCTTCCATTTGCATTCAGCCTCAATGTCTGTGACGTACATAGACCAGTGCTGAAATGCATAGGAATCAATTTCACCTCGTATTGATTGACAGCTGAATCAACACCAATTAAATTGTAGATTTAGCTAGACATTGATAGACCCGGTCAAATATCTGCAACGTGAACCCAAGTGAGCTAATGACTCGAGCTCTAACGACTCAGAGTATAGAGGAACGTTAAACCCTTGCATACCTTTCGAGTACAGATCTTTATGATAATCGTATGAAGTGATTCGTTAAACATTTGAAATGCATGTTTATCACTGTCTAGCTCCTCCTCTTGAAAATATAGCACAACTGTTATACAATTTAGATGGTCATTAAACACTTGAATATGGAACATCATATTGATCTTGATATATCTTCTATGAAATTTCTTAAAGACTATAGAAAATAGACTAACATAGTACAATATGTAACTATCATGTTACAGATTCTAGGAATATGAATGAAAATAAAACACCTGTTCTAATGTGTATTATCTACATCATCATTCCTTTGGGTCTATGTAAGGGTTTCTTAACGTAAATTTAGAAGGCAAACAAATAGATAGTCTTAAAGATGTACTTTTCAGGAACAAAAACACATTTCCATTTTTATTTTTACAAAAGATGAACTCCGATACACCATATCATATTGCTTTAAGATAAAATCAATGTTTTTGTGTGGATAATGATAACGTTTATTAATTCCATTTATTATCACTGCAATGTTGACCAGTATTAAATCAATACCAAAATAAGCAATAAGTCTACTGCACTCACTGAAAAATATAATCACTTCGTATATATCAATATAACCAAACTGCAAACACTGCGTAAGTTTAAGACATAGACTATAACTCCATCTTGCCACAAGTAGTCACTGAAAGATACAAGAGTATCTATACCTAATGACGTCACAGGCGACCTAGATGAAGACAGCTTGTCTAGTGATGTCACAAACCACTCTCCACTACTGTTAAGTAACAAGATGCAGAATTATCTCAAGCAAATGGAGACTGCTGGCGAGGATTCGGCTCAGGTATTCTAAGGAAGGGAAATTTGGTTCAGTGAAAGGGGGAGAAGGCTAAACAAGTATTAATGAATCCATCTGACATGGCTAGATATTTTGAGGCTAACGATATGAAAAAATCATAACTAAGCACATTTCTTTGAAGGTCAGCGTATTGCTAATCGTGCATTCTCTTATCACCAAATTAATTCTTTTTGTATATCTAAATATCATTTTCACTTGTCTGATTCTAAGTTCAAGGGCGAATTTGTGCTTAAATGATGAATATAATAGGATAGGCAAGATGTATTGTCGTCAATAAGATATGTGTGCCATACTGCTATCTTAAATATTAAGCGTAATGTAATTGGTAGAAAATGTTTATTGAAATAAAATGTATATAAAATGAATAACAGTTTCTTGGTAAAGATCAACATCTTATAGCGATATCCAGAAGAGAGATATGGTCAGAGGTTATAGCCCAAATCCCATAAATAAATAAATAAATAAATAAATAAATAAATAAATAAATAAATAAATAAATAAATAAATAAATAAATAAATAAATAAATAAATAAATAAATAAATAAATAAATAAATGGTTAGATAGACAAATAGATCGGTAGATAGGAAGATAGATAGATAGATAGATAGGTAAATAGGAAGTTAGATAGATAGATAGATAGATAGATAGATAGATAGATAGGTAGATAGGTAGATAGAGAAGAAGATTGATAAAGACTTCATGAAACACTTGCCAGGTAAATATTTCAGAAAATCAAACTTAAATCCCATGTAGCTACAGGTATCACACATTGTAATATTATACTACATTTGGAAATACACTCTTAAACTTAAATCCCATGTAGCTACAGGTATCACACATTGTAATATTATACTACATTTGGAAATACACTCTCATGGTAAAAGTATAAATAAAAAAAAAAATATACCCCTGAATGTACTTAGATCTATTGATTTTCTTAAGTAAATTGTTTCTACATTTTGAAATAAAACCACATAAATGATGGCAAAATTTATTCCAAAGAATTAATGATATAAAGCTAAAACCGAAACTACATGGGGAGCACGTTAATGAACTTGCATTCATAATAATCTGGTATGTATTTTTTAATCGATTTTTCAATATTTTTGTTCACTTATGACTCATCATGTGTCAACGTTTCCCAGCGGGCACGTCTATTTCACGTCAATCATGCAGAAGAAATGTGAGTTTGCATGTACATTTCGTATATGCACAGTGGTATATCACTTCTCCCTGCTTATCTCTGTTATTCTAGGTATCCCTCTACGTCAATACAGCCCAGTTTTTAATAGTCTAACACGAGAGCCTCTTAGAAAAAACCGCCCTCACCACCCAGAGAGAGATGTGCCTTTTGCTCGGATGTAAAAATGGGGGGTTTTGAGTACACATCTAAATGATAGGTCTATGTCTATTTCGTGTATTTATACCTTGATGCATTCTGAATGCGATAAGAAGTTCGTACTAGGTGGTGTTTATTTACAAACGATTCTGTCACGTGCAGTTTTACATGTATATTGAGGAATGATTTGGCATGATATCACTAATATTGCTTGTATGTTCAAGTCTTACTTCCAGACATCGCACTAAACTGTCACATGTGTGTCACATATGATCATGATGTAACTGATGTTTTCTCTTTTAAACGGAAAATATGTAGAGAACCTTTGCTGCACAATGAACGAGGATTCGGATGCACTATATGTTGCTGTATGAATAACATTTACGATAGAGTTGCAGTATTTTCAAGGTGTTCATTTAAAGGTATAAACATCGTGATAAGATATCGAAAGATAACAACTTTGGACGGGAATCGATTTTATTAAAACCACGCTATGTACATTCGGAAAAGTGCATCTATATTGTACCAAGCGTGTACAATAAGAATATATAATGAGGAAAATGAAAAAATGATAAAATGTAATTGAATTTAAAAGTTAACACATATTTCATATAAGTTATCGGTGACATGCACGTATCTTATCAATTTTGTCGTAATTTTAGACTTCAGAGTTAAAAGGATGTAAAAGCATTGCATAAACATTTCGGTATACCGATATTTGCATTATATCTATGTGTGAAATATCGTAACTTTTTCTAAACTAAGAGATTATCATGGTGGACAGTAACAGTATTCGGACTATAAATAGAAATTGTGGCATGATTTGTAATATCATAAAGCACATAAGGTTCTCCAAACAGTGTCAATGGATGAATTAAACACATGGGTAGTTAACAAGCACTTCAAATATGAGGAATCAGTGAGAGAGCAAATGAACTAACTAAACTTAACCTAGTGTTAACAGTACCATTCATCGTCATCTATCACCATGTGAACGTTTACATAGGGGTAACAATGAAGTATGTTGATTTTTAATTTCCATAGATTACCAGAGCAATCCTGGCGATGCCTAGACAGGATTTGTTACTATATTTAGAGGAGGGTCCCGGCTGGTGAATGGCTACACCACACTCTGCAAAGAGGCAATATCCTGCTAGGCAGATTCTCCATTGGGTACTCTTTATCACAGTACGCTGCAATTTCCGTCTCCGATAACTACTAATCTGATGTTGGATCAGATTTGGAAATTTGAAAAGATCTGCCATACTTAAACACGATGTCAAAGTTCATAACCTGCATAGAATAGCCTTTCATCACAGCATTTTGATTTCTGGGTCTGTGTAGTAAGGATTTATTGCACAATTTTGAGAGAGGAAACTTTTTGACACTTTTCGTGCAAGAGGCAATTTCATTTAAATTCAGGAAAGACAGGAAACATCATTATGCATGATTAATGAAACTTTAATGTCATTTCATACAGTAAGAAACCATTACCGTTTCAGTCCTGCCTTAAAGGGGCAGCAGCACGTTAGTTCATGACAATGTTCAAAAGGTCAAAACAATTCATAATTCAATTCGATAATCCGTAATAGCTGATGTATCAAGCAAAGACCACTGGTGCTCATTTTGATGTGAAAAAGTGCAACTGCCCATTTAAAAAGAATGATCCCATGCGTGTCAGTTCTTTCTCGATGTGTAGTTAAAACTGAGATAATAACTAGTTTTGTAGTTTTCCATCCCCCTTCATTCATTCTCCCAACAGCTTGTCCATTTAAATCCACAGTTCACCGCATTTCTATTCCCTTTCCTGTTAACTTAAAAATATATACAGAGAGAGAAATAGAGAACATATTTATTAAAGTGTCAAGTATTTTTTAAAAGAGATACGGTACATAAAAATACATGAAATATAAAAAAACCCCAATAGCCTGGGGATATTGAAATGAGTTCCGTTTTCCCATCTGGTCATTCGTCTGTTCGTTCGCCTGTTCACCCGTCCGTCCCGACATCGTTTCTCAAAACCCCCAAAACCTGTAAGACCAATCTTAACTAAACTTTGTATGTAGATCAGTCAGCATTAGCATGTGTTAATATGCCTTTACAGGTTTTCAACTTCTTGTGATTTATATTTATGTTTATATCTAAACTACTGTTAGTAAGATAATATCTCCATCTCACAGCAGTAAATGAAGCGAAGGAAATATTTGTAATTTCGCAATTATATGTAACAGCTGAAAATATGTTTTGCGATTAAATCATCTTTCATAACATGAAATTCTTTATGGGAATGATTCCAATTTTAAACTATTTTAAGTAGTTTTAAATGTTGGTTATCCAGTAGGAAAGCACGCTTTGAGAATTGAAACGACAGAGTCAAAGGTAGATTGTAGCTAATTATCATGTCGAATTTGATTTCATGCTTGGGGAACACTTCCAATTATCTTCGCTGTGTCATCGTTCTTAATTATCCACAAAAATACAGGTTAATTTCAAAAGGACAAGTTGGGCTTTATTTTTATATGATACTTTATATAAGATACATTTAAAAACTAAAATGAAAATTATTTAATAATATTGAATTGATAGAGACCTAATTTTTTTCATAAAACAGGCCATTGGTATTATACTTTATACTATACTATATTATCTCCTTTGTGTCGATGTTTACTTTATTCTCACTTGATAAGTTAGACCACTTCATATCAATGCCAATCATGTATCGCCATTTCGAAACCGGCCTTGGAGATTATGAACATCTCTACACAAAAGAAAAGATCTTGGAATGGAAGAAGAACACTCGTCAACTTCTGTGCGTGATAAAAGCGAATAATGTGTAACATTTCATACTCTTCCCATTGTCATAATAAACATCGCAATTCGTTTAATTTCCATTCCAATTCTTTGAGTGCTTGACCTTCAAAGCTGGGTCACTCAAGGATTTGTGTGATTGGTCCGTTGATTGAATGCACGGGATTTGACGAGGATGTACGCAGTTTGATGAGAGTTCCTTGAAGATGAAAGAGTCCTTTCTTCCCTGGCTGCTATCCAAGAAAACAGTCGTCCCGAAAGTGTAATTATACCAGGAGTCTTTTAATTCCCACCACAAAAGTCGTGAGATCTGGCAAAAAAGCAATGGGAATTTTTAAATGATGAAGTATCGATCCACTGCTACACGCTCGTGCACAGCAACCAGAGTTTTCCCGATCTTTGACAAAATCAGGATCTTTTGCAATGATAATGCCTACTTGCAAGGTATAATTTGAAATTTTGTTGGCCAAAATTGAGCTAGCTCACCGGGACGGAAAGAGAATGCTTAACAAGAAAATTAACATACTAGTAGCCAAGTAGTTCCAATCGCGGTTGACTGTTTTGATAAGGTGCACTGATGTATATATCACTTGAGCACTTTATTCACATGCTCTTCGTTTACTCACTAGTTTGATACAAGCAATAAAGCTAGTGTTGATGTCATTCAAGTAACAAAAGAAATTCATAGACTAATATGTTCATTTATTCTTGAAGGAGAAAACTAGTTCCTTAAGTACTCTCAGATGAACAAACTATATCAAGTCTCACGAGAAATTAACCATTGCCAGTTCTCAGTTAATAGTTTAGTTTATATCATCTTGTTAATTTCTATGTCATTATAGATAACATTAGTACCATTCATCCCCCACACAGCATCATTATGTAAGGAAAAAAGGATTTAATGCC
Source organism: Phorcus lineatus (assembly GCA_921293015.1). Classification (NCBI taxonomy): domain Eukaryota; kingdom Metazoa; phylum Mollusca; class Gastropoda; order Trochida; family Trochidae; genus Phorcus; species Phorcus lineatus. Next base: position 55,613,300 of record OV121081.1, read on the forward strand.
TAAATTTTCTCATGCAAAGGAAATCCCTCTTCCTTCACATCTTGGAAATTATTCCACGCATACAACGTAACATTCTGAAATGCTATCAGGTTCATTGTATCTCGCTGAAGCGCAACGCAGCGTAGTACTAACACCAGCTACTGAAAGATACGAAACGGAGGCTGGTTTGGTAATCTCGTCAAGAGATGTAGATATTACACGCACAGGTAATATGACTAGCTGAGGATGTGTTAAACAATGAGAGATAGCCGGGAGGTGTCAAGTTTGTCAGGTAATGAAGACAGTTGGAAACATATCTCAACCATTTATATCGGTTTTCAGAAAGATATATTTACACACAGAAAAGAACAATTCAACAAATTGTTTACCTAATAGATATAATTATTGTTATCAAAATCATCTCCCTTGGAGTATGCAACTTGTACTGCCACTAGACGAGTTACGTTTAACCACTATACTCTTATGATGTAAACCAATTGTGCATTTGCGAATCAGTCGTAGCTACAATTCTTTGAATCGTGGTATATGACAAGATAGTTATGATACGATACTTTTGCAGGCCAAGGTTTTTCTGCCATGCTCATGCGATGTAAATTAAGTGCTTGTGTGCTAACCAACCGTACCTAGCGTCAATTCTATTAATATTGTTTGACACAACATCCTAAGTTTTAATTAAGAGTAAACTGAATGCGTATATGATCTAAACCGATTGTTAATTGGTCTGCTAAACAGTCGTCGCATCAAATCTTTGAATCTTCCCCTATGACAAGAAATTATTGTTTGACACCTAAAATATGAAACGTTTGCAGCCACTACGCGCTCAAGGTTTATCTACTTCGTTATATAAAGCAAGTGCTTATCTCCTAAACAAGTGTAGTTAGATTCTTTAATATTGTTTGACATACAATCCTATTCTTTCAATTAAGCCTCCGCGCCAAGGTGCAACTCTGCGTTGTGGAGATTGATCAGGGAGAGTGTCTAACTCACTCCTAGTTAGAACATCTGGATGAGATTTATAAACACGTCGCTCTTCCTGTTACATAAAGTGGTTCCAATTGAAAAGAGCCATCTCTGGCCGCTGTGTAAACAAATCGGTTCAAGACATCTCCAGCTGACGATGCGATACATAAACAAACCGGTTCCAGAATGTAGAGCAAAGTATGTAGAGACCGGCCAAGACATATTCCAGAGTGGTTGCAACTTCATTTAATCAGTAGTTAACACTTTATACGTCATTAGTCCATTACTCAGTGTGAACTTATCAGCGGTAAATGCATTGAAAGTAACTTGTGTTTGTCTGTCACACCAGGGCGCGTCTCAAACCTGACTCTTGAAGATAAATAGTTCAATCAGTTCATTATCAGGGGTCGTATCAACAGAGAACCAAAGCATTCGTTCTCATGTACTCCGGGAAATAAGTGTTATATGATACATGTAAATCTAAATGAAAGGGACAGTAATACAATGGTATTTGATTTTAGAATGCTTTAAGAAAACTATGGATAATGAAACACTGTATGACAGGCAATAATTCCTGAAATAACTCAGGGATATGATGGCAGTACAAACAATTTTAACGAATAGGGCAGTGATAAAATGATATTTGCTTTTAGAATGCTGTATGAAAACTATGCATTTTGGAATGTCTGATGGGAGCTTATTCATGAAACAATTTAAGGGACATGATGGCAGTGAAACACCTCTCATAATCTCCAACATTCTATCTTCAATTTCAGTTAAATAACTAACTGAGTTAGGCTTTTAATGATGATATTAATGATAATGATATTTGACATGGATTCATGACGGAAAGCGTCATCGGTATTTTCAAGGACAACGCTATCAGTTTACCTGGTAAAATCATCATTGATTATTTGAAATAATAAAAAACTGTAAGTGAATTGTGTATATACTCTACTCAAGTTGTATCTCTCCTATCATAGAAGGGCGTTCAGGGTTTTCATGAAATTTGGTTTGGCATTGATATGTGTTAAATGCCAAAAGTTCTGATAAAATTGCTCAACATAAGGCAATTGGTAGTTGTTATTAGAGAGATATAACAAGAGCTTTATACAAGTACAGTAACCAGACCAACTCATTGACACTAGTCCTGGTTAAATAACGCCCTCAACCACAAACGTTCTCACTGTGTACTTTAGATCGGTTTAAAAAAACCTACTTTTTAGTTTAAACGCACTAGTGCACGCCAATAGTTCGCAACACAACGAATGCACACATACTGTATATCTCTCGATATTACTCACTATCCTCACTCAAGTAATCTACCTCGTGAGTTATTTAACAAATATTTACGTATTCAGGTAGTAAAGCGGATTTTTAAAGGCCGGAAGTATTAAATGTTACGTTACATTAAATCCGCATGAACTACGATATCGGAAATATTAAAATTTTGCTCATAACCAGAAAAGCGGAAATGGAAGCCGCTATATGGTCAATCTAATAATATTGCTAATACTGTGTTATTAAATCGGTTAATTTACAACATTGCTCTCATAAAACATATTTCATGATTTGTTCTCAGTTCAGAGTTTAGGTAAATTCAATAGCTGCACACAATACTAGTTCAGCCGTTTCCAAGTGTCAATAATTTATCCGTTTTGTGCACAGCTAACCATAGATTTTATATGTCCAAGCCGACAGCGGCTGTCTTAACGTTTTCATTGTTGATTGCAGGTAAATTGTCAAGAATGTTTCGTATTTCATTACATCGATAGAAAGTTTAAGTGAATGCATAAGTCCTCGTAAACCTTAAAATACTAGTAGACAATTTAAACCGTAAAAGCGTGCACTAGCGCCTTTAAGTCGCCAGCCGCTGTTCATTGTTAGTTTTGTTTACCTAAAAAGTACCGATTATTGTCACAGTAGCCTCTCACTTGTAGGGATAGCAAAATGCACTACTAGTACTACTGCTGCTACCATTACTATAACTACAATTATTATTACTATTACTACTTCTACTACTACTGCTAATGATAATAATGCTACTGATACAACTACTTCTGCGACTTTTGCTACAACCACTACTACTACTACTACTACTACTACTACTACTACTATACTACTACTACTACTACTACTATTACTACTACTGTTAATGATCATAACAAAAGTTGTATGTTTGAACTTTTCAAATGTCCATTTTTTTATTAAAATACATTGGGAATAAACTCTGGACCTTTGATACATCGTCATTGTTGTTGTTATCGATATTCAAGTAATTCCGAATTCAATTGAAAGTAAATATGGTAATCATTTCCCATTCATTTCAATATAATAAGTTTAAAATGTTCAGTTTTTCTTTCTCTGAAATATGCAAACTACACATAGATAATTTATAGTTAATATCATGTCTCTCAAACCTCATTTCACCTGTCCATTCACCTGTTCATAACGCACAGCTGTCACCTGTGTTTGTTGTCATATTCAGAAATTGACCTGGTTCACCTGTCGTTATTTATAAATGCATTTTCCTTAAAAAAACCTTATTATTTGGATATTTCATCGCCGTTTGTGTTTGCTTTATCTGGATATTTGAATAATTGCATCGAGTTTGTTATTATCACTCCACTCTATGAACGTTACTTTTAAATAGTTTCTGCTTTCTACTCTTATTGTCCTGTTATTGTCGTGTGACCTTTAAACTGTTCTCTAGGAAATGACACTATATGGTGTTCCACATACAATACCTTGTTCGACCCTTGTGTAGTACAAAGACTTAAAGAAAGCGGTCTATTTAAATTTTTCATAAGATACGTATGACGTTTTTTCTGTTTATTTGAATGGAAATAATTACGAGACCTGTTACGTTAATGAAATGAAGCGTAAAAAACATTTTGCATCATGAAGCTTCATGCAAACACTGTTCCTCGGAGACATGTATTTTTTTCTCTAGAATTACTCGTTAAAGTCATATGAATTTCGCCAAGCTAAAATCGATATGTTGAACATAAGCGGATATAATTACTGACACTGTGTTTGCAACTCACAATGGCGTGTTGACATGTCGTTTGTGCACTGAACCAGTAGCTAGGTTGTGAACAGCACAACTATAATGTTAAGTAGACGTGCAAATACCTTGATGAAGACGAATGAGGCTTGGTGTAGCTGTATCACTGCTTGGTAACCCGTGTGAAGCGTTTAAATGTGATGTACTGGTAGCATCTCGTGATTCAGGGTAGTTTGTTATACCAGTCAACCATCTCCCTTTCTTACGAGATGCTTATAGTGAAAACTATAAAATACCAACTCAATATCCCGTCGCTTGACACTTGTTAGCAGTCCTGGAATGTTTAATGACCCCATAACTTCTCAGAAACCAACAGAAATAGAATTTCCCACTCTAAAAAGAGGCGTTCTCGATCGATATAATCCGGATACGTTTTTCATTCGTAAGAATGCAGGTAATGGACTCAACTATGCTGATGTGAATTAAAATAGTTTATCCAAATCTGCTACGTAGTGTTAAACCTCTGATAAATCATGTTTCTTATGTTTCATTGACATAATATGTTCAGAAATTCTTGCAAGTTATTTTTATTGGGGGTTTACCAATGATTTTATTGTTTTAAAAATAACACCCACGGCGCACAGCAGCGTATGCAGCTGTGATCTTTTGTTTAGTATAGAGAAGGCGTATAGCGTAGTTCAAGAGAACCATAACAGCGGCATTACATTCACTCGCCCATAAAGAAGGCCTCTGCCCAAGGCAATTAATTAAATCTACACACAGCAAACCAGGCGAGTCTTGCTTTAACAGGGGACGCGTGTAAAACTGGGTATTTGATTAAATTTTCCAATTCTCTATGCTGGAATCGGCAACGATATGAGGCGAGAGCCTTGCTAGCTTTGCGAAACTGCTTCACTGGTGTAACTGGTCGCGAGGTGTCTTCTCACAATCTGTCCCCCCCTGTTTCAGGAATGGACGGTCCCGTTAAGAAGCGGTGATCAATACAAGTGATGGCGGAATGAGGGAAGGCGACTCGGTGGCTTGGGGAAGGCTTAAACGCCATTGGAACGCTTGAGTACGGTGGGGAAACGGTAACGCGGGGAATATTATACTGGCACCATCCTGTTGCTGCTGCTGTCGCCTTCTACAAACGTGGTGAGTACATTTACAAATCATCCCAGCATAATTTAACATTTTTTTACCATTCTGCAGCTAAGAACGACGAACCACTAGCCAAGATCCCTCCCGTTGCCTAGTCCGGTTTATCTCCCGGAAACATGGCTCTTCGATGGTAGAGTAAATTTGTTTCAAGAACTGGTGATATCTATTTTGATTGTATTATCTATGGAGACTGATGTTGCGGACACAGAAGCAGACGACCAAGGCTGCCATGTTGTCGTCAGTCTCTCGGCTCTCTACTGGGCACGGAGAGCAATTCGTCTGTCAACTGACGATAATACGGGAATAAATAATGTATATATTTGGACTGGCTGAGCCGCCGCTCTGCTAGGGAGAGAGGGATAGAGAGAGCACGGGGAGAGGCAGTTTATCAAGTCGCATCGATCTATCTCACGATTTAATTGAAAACGATTCATGGGCAAACATTTTAAAAAAGATGTTGATTGGGAAAGCCAGAACAGAAATAATGTGAGCCGGTTTACCTAGGAACAGGATAGCTCGGTGATTCACGAGATGAGATGAGATGAAATGACCATGGAGCAAGTTCTATGATAATGCCATTGCACAATGGGGCCGCTGAACTGTGTTTCAACACGAATTTAACATTTATACACATTACTTACTTGTCTCGTCTGCCGCCTGTAGATTATTTATTTTGTAGCAAAGTGTTTCGAATGTATATTCTTTAAGTTTATTATAAATTCAGACTTGTGTTATGTCATGAGTCATAAATGAATTATACTAACAAAATCGTGTAGACTGTTTTACCTGGTTACGATCAAATTAAGTCTATATTTTGTTCAATTAATTTTTCTTTGACACCACAGGATACTAAATATTGTAGACTTCGAAGTCGTAATAGTGACACTGTTTATCAAATGCACGGGCGCTTTCCTCTATTGGCATTTGAATGTCCCTGCATATAATCAACAGTGATTAAGGAACGACAACACCATATGCTGCATATATAAATCATAGCGTCATATGCATTTTATTTATTATTTATTACATCCACATCAATTCACCGTCATTGTTCTCTTGCGAATAGTGATTTTCATATTGACGTACACGTTTCTATGCGGCGTTACTTTAAAGTATTCTGTTACTGTTACTGACATTTTGATTAAAACGATATTTCAACAATACAATTGCAGTATAACAGTAGAGATGCATTACAATATACAGTAATGCGTAACGGTTTAATGTTCAATATTTATTCAATGTTACTACCTTATTGAATTAAGTGTTCATGAGGTGACACATTATTTCGAGAATACCGTGTGAACAACATTAATACATCTCCATCATGACAACTTCAGAAAATATGTTCATTTATCAAAAATATGGGAAGGGGGAGGCTGTAGTCTACACATGTCGCTGGTAATTGAAGAGTAAATACTGGGGCCAAGGGCAGTGTCATGTCGATTCTGAGAGCAGGTGCGCGCTCTATCAGCTGGCTACAGGATTACTAGCATCGATCCAGATTAGACTTACTGTTGAATTGATAACCCTTGTTGTAACCCAGTCTAATAGAACTTTTTAGCAAGTCTAGTGCAAGACTAAGCAATATAAAGAAGATCAATGTTTTCCTTTCAAAAGAATATTTACTAATAAAAGTCTAGCTAAGATGCTTAGGGATTTATATTCGATGAAACCGTTAATCCGACAAGTGTATATTCAGTATTTAACTGTACATGCAATATATATAGTTGACTGTTGACTTAAATATTACTTGATTCGTTCCTAAAAATGAAATGACTTGATACCAATTGCATTTGAGATAACTAATCCTCATATAACTTCAGGTAGCATAATCACTGGTCAGCCTAAACGTTTTACTTTGGATTGATTATCAATGATGTTCATTGACCAAATACAAAGCTGTAGGGCTATTATTACAGTTACGCTAGGTAGGACCTCTTGTTGACTTATTTTGTTGGAACTGATATTTAATGCATTCATTATATAACTTCAACATACTTTATATCTTACAACGAATTTTATACAATACATTAAGAAATGGTTTACATTTGAAATTCATAATTAGTTACTATGCTTCCACCTGTTTAAAATTTGTGTCGGTCTCAACTATGTTGAAAAACGCAATTTCAATATTGTGAAATGTTTACAGATGTCTACATTTGCTATGTAGTATTCTGCGAATTATTCTTATAATCTTCGTATGATGCCTGAAATGATTTGGTGAGCATTTGTGTTGAACATGGGCTAAATGAAGTATTAAAATCGTCTCGTATATTTTTTATCTTGTTAAAATCAACATTGGTATTTAAACCCAAATTTACGCTTTCTGATGAACACTCGTGCATTTCTTGAGGTGACATACAAAAGAGATATAGATTCCACATGTTTTCGGTACAAGGAGGTTTCCGTGCCATGTTCTATCAAGATTGTTATCACCCCAAAACACATGAGAAAAATACCTCTTTCTAACACTAAGGTGATAAGATTACTTGCGCATGATATCAAAATTGGAAGACAAAGTTAACCTTAATCAAGGATGCTTTATTAAGAAAGTCCGTGTTTGATGAAAGGGTTGATGAAATGTGATGAACGTGAGGGTCCTCATTAATTAAACAGTAAATGAAATTATAACGATTGTAGACTCTCAGTCGGAAGGAAAACAAGCTTGCTAAAGGAATGATGGAGAATTTGGAGTGCCTGTTCAAGGAAGCAATAAGGGCTGAGAATATTATAATGAAAATGAAGTTCCTGTTTAACGGAAAACATTGGGGGGAACTGAGCATATTAAGATTAACATTTAACAGAAACTATAAGAAAGGATGAGCATATTAAGGTGAACATGAAGTTTAACGAAAAACTACAAGAGGGGCCGAGCATATTAATATTAACAGGAAGTTCTTGTATAAGGGAAAACGTAAGGGTTGATGAACATGAAGTTCCTGTATAAGGGAAAACGTAAGGGTTAATGAACATGAAGTTCCTATTTGTAAGGGAAAACAGTGAGAGGGATAAGGATATTATGATAAACATGAAGTTAGTATCCCAGTCCCTGGGTGGCGTAGGAGGATCGATATGGTATAGCAGCATCTAATTAGTTGGCTGTTTACCAGAGTCCGGCCGCTAGATTGCCCAGATAAACACTGGTTATAATTGCACACTACTAGCTGTTTGCGCTGCTACTCCAGCACAATTTCATCAATGGCCACTTGCACTACCAGCTATCAAATTATCCTAAACAGGTATCATTCTGTATTCAGGCTTTCTCTTATCCAATTACGTCCCGATCGATAACAAAATCTTTCTAATGATACGCCAGTTCCCATGATCTATTTTCGTGGTGTTTATAAACCGTTTGCATTATTCTTGTAATGCTGATTTGAGAGAAGGAAATCATGCCTCACATTGCCGCGGCTGTCAAGTCAGTTGATGTATTCGCGCTATGCGTCGTCCATCGTGTTCGGCTTGTTAGGTCGGTAGAAACTGAGAGGATTACGTCCCTAATTAATTGGTATTGAGGTAAGCTGTCGTCAATTTCACACTTATGCGATGCTGACATGATTACGTAATTCCCAGCTGTCAGACACGACTGATTCCACTGCCCCCTGTGGCCAACAAGGGAGATAATTCCTGTCATTGATCCCGCTGCACTCACAATCTGTCGGCACACAGGACAGATAACTCTAAATCATGTTCCTGATCCTATCTGAAGACTTGTACTTTATCATTGTATCCTTACTAATCTGTTTCATTGTCAGGAATACAAGCAGGTCTAATTATTTTTACGTATTACCACGGATTGTCTTCTTTCTTAAATTGATTGTTTAAGATATTTCTCCATATTTGTTCATCATACCAAACTGATTTTATTGATTAATCACAATGACAATTGTCAATGAATAATTTTTCATTTCAACTTCCATATTTTGTCAAATTTAGCAATATACTGGTATCAATTATTCAAAACGTAAAGAAGTATGTGTTCAGTTTACGTAAACGAAAGAGGAAATCAATAGGTATATTATCTACGCGAAAGTTGTAATTCGTATTTTGGTTTAAATATTTAAAATGTAGGACACATAGAAATAAACTTATACAGTGGTTATGGACTTTCGTGATCCGTCGCAATATATCGCTCTTGCGTTGATGAAACACGACAATCTTTAAATCGCGTAAGAGTCCCTGTCAATTTCTCTTTCTCTGCGGTAGGCTAATGACCCACGACTTAAAATTTAAATTAGATTATTTTGTTAAACTCACATAGTAAATGTGGCTAAGGTTTCTTCTACATGTTGCACGTGTTGACATGTTTGAGTTATTATATGCCTCAATACATTATTAACAGACAAAGGGGAAAATAAATCTGTACAATAATAAAGAGACTAAACCGCTCTCATATGTGTATTTTACCCGAATACCAGTTTTTAAAATGCATTAAAGTATCTCGTCACATTTAATTTCCAAAGTCCTATGTGCCAAATGTTCCTTGTCATTTAGTCAAATATTTCATTTCTCGCATTACGGTAAAGTAGCTACCAATAATTAACAATTGTAACACTACCAATAATTAACAATTGTAACAGAAATCATTCATTTATTCAGTGACATTTAGCGAGTATAACACCTTTCCTGTGCTTAATTAATGCATTCATCATTTTTGAGTGTGAAAAGGGCTTGTATACAGTTGTTTTGTACCTGGAGGTGTGTAATACTGAGCTAAATACAGCACCACCTGCTTCAGAGAAAAGCACTGGACCCTCACTGAGAGTTCATTGATTAAAGATACAATGTACCACAAGGATCTGGAAATACCAAAGTCTTCTTTCGACATCCTCGAATTACAGTTCTCATTCTTGAGAATTTGTAGTATGGTCCGCTGAGTAAATTGCCCAAGTAAATAAGCCCTTCAGGAAATGTAAGTCGAATCATGCTGTAATGATCTGATTAAGTATATGATTTTATTATTTTTCTTTTTCTAAGTAGGCCTTAGTGTTTAACAACTGTTGCCTGTTGCTTCGTTTGTACCGTCCAGGAAGACGATGTAAACATCACAAGGATGATTAGAACAGATCTTTTGCTAATGCTAATGCTAATTCTGAATTGATTGGAAAGGGCATTAAGAAATGTACGAAGATGAGAATATCATGAACTCGAATATGGAAGTGTTAATTCATAAATTTATAGCAAATTTCTAATGTATTAACTCATATAAATTTACATAAACATTTACATTTGCTTATAGTATTGTGAATACGTGTACTTGTATTTTCGAATATACTTATCACAGAGGTTAACATGTTCTAACACATATCATAATAAGAAAAATATGCATCTTGGTTCACCTGTAAGGACTTATCGTAAACTGAAAACTTAACATGAATAATCGTATGAAGACGTTTCATTCTTGCTTTAGTAAAGAAATGGAACGTCAAGCGAATACTTGAATAAACAAAACAGGCACATTAAATGCAGGTAAAAATATAAAAAGCTAAAACGTTGAGAAACAGAATACCTTTTACATAAATATAAAATGTAGAAATTCTAACCCAATTTAGGTGCATATGTATCATGGTGATAGAAAATCAGATACTTCACATCCACTAGGAATGACGTCAGAGTTCACTGTCAGCCCCTCCCCCTGCTTCCTCCCCTCCCTACTTCACTCCTACCCTAACTACGTGACGACTGAAGCTCAGCAGAATAGACAGGAACAAGGGAATACCATCAACCATGTACAGGCTCCTGCAGTGCTGATATTTTCAATAGTTCTTTCATAATCCCCAATTTACCTTATGTGAGGGTGATATTCAGCCCTGGTGAAGGACAATGTATCCTAGGTAGATGGCATCTTCTGTTACGTATTTTTCAGAGTGACTCTGAAGGTATTGCTGCCTACTGAGAATTGATGTGGGAGAGATCGTCAAAATAAGTGGTTACCTTTACAAAAGCGAAGCAAACCTTGCTGAAGGATCATTCTGGTCCAAGTTACCCACGTGCTTTGATATGTCAATGTGTTGTTTTCATAATGCATAGCATCTTAGCTTATTGTCTTTCCGACTACATTCTTTCGACTGCTGCAGCAAGAAGCTTTTTTTCAACAGTCAATTGATTACAGAAAGTTCAGCGTTCAACTAGGAAAGAGCAAACAGGCAAACGAGTTTAATTTTAAAGATCAGTAATTAGCTCTGGAGTCTAATTGGAAGCAGATGTATCTTCATTTGACGCTAGTCATACTTATGTAACGCAGTGCAGTAAAGATAAACTATTATCTGAAAAGGCCAAAAGTGTATTTAGGAATAAATGTTAAGTCAACTTTACGTCCTACATTACAAATGAAATTTACTCTTAAACCCCGGACGTTTAAGCATTAATGTATGCTATTTGAGATATAATGTCATACAAAACCCTCGTGCTTTCACCTCACCCAACACCTGATTTTATACATTCTACACGTGCTGTGTGAGCAAATGCTCTTTTGGTGACCTTTTATCTCTACAGGGGCGGCAATATGTCATTTTTGGAGGCCCCTCCTCGCCTGAAGATTGGAGGGCGACTGTTGAAAAGCGATTTCCTACCCCGTTTGACGTCAGGGGGACAGAGAACACGCACTTGTAGATACACATCATTACAACCTAATTCCTTAAACTTAGTTTCGTATTTATAAGCTAAGCATCTGCCACTTCGTAATTCGTTTATTGGCAGCTTCTACGCTCGAATCTACTCGTTTGTGACCTGCGAATCCTTAGCATGGTGGTTTGGTCATGCCGCTGAGTTTAGTGTGATTTCCTGCAATATAAACTGTCATCATTTGAGTTTATGAGCTCTCAAAATGAAGACTGATATGGACAGAGTATGAAGGAATCCTTGTAGTGAGTGAATATCTCAGTACTAAGCAATGTTTCGCATTTCATCACTATCACCACTTTTTGTAGACGTCCCCTATGGGAACAACAACCATATTATGGGTACCACTAGAAATGAAAAAAATACTATTGACACTACCATTATTACAGCAAATTGCGATACCACAACCACCATCAATTACACTAGTTATCTACCATCACAACTGTTATTGTCACCACTTACACTTACAACACTAACCGATACCACCCCACAAGAAGACATCACTTCATTAACAACCACTAACACTGGACAACCACCTTCGATAAGTCACTGCTATAACAACGACCACTTACACCAGACAACCACTTTCGCTAATACGATCACAACCACCACCTAATAAATGCGAACACTAGACAACCACTTTCGATACAATCGACACTATAACAACAACTAACACTAGACAACCACATCCGATATTATGATCACAACCACAACAACCACCACCACTACCACCGCCAAAACCACTCATTTCTGACAACCGCGTTATTTACCATAATCACTTTTACCACTAACACAAGTCAACCATAATCAACAACTACAATACGGACATTACTGCTACTAATGGTACTGTTACAACTTCTGCTGCTATAGCTACTACTATACTACTACTACTACTACTACTACTACTACTACTACTACTACTACTACTACTACTATACTACTACTTCTACTACTACTTCTACTACTACTACTAGTACTACTTCTACTACTACTACTACTACTACTAGTACTACTACTACTAGTACTACTACTACTACTACTTCTACTACTACTACTTCTACTACTACTACTACTACTTCTACTACTACTACTACTACTACTTCTACTACTACTACTACTTCTACTACTACTACTACTACTACTACTACTACTACTAGTACTACTACTACTACTACTACTACTTCTACTACTACTACTAGTACTATTGCAAGATTTATCAACATCTGGAAGTATTTAACAAATTCGATTGATTAAGTTTTGAACATGTAGCACCTGATCGTGACATATATATATTTCGTATCTCAATTGAGAATGGTTTCGTCTCTTGTGCACTTACCAAATAATCAGGTATTGCTGCTGCATTTCAATGAAGCTATGTCCTGAGGTTGGCTGTATAACCAGATCACTGTTGTCAATCTAGTTAGACTCTGTCATCACAGGGGCACGAGCTGACAGTAATTTCATAGAGGGGCAAGACTTATATGACGTGGCACCTTGCCAATGGTCATTTTTGTCAACCGGGGACTTGCTTGGACAGTGACGGATTGTAACTGAACGATGACCGTCCATGAAAACCATATACTCGGGAACGGGCATGTTATTGGTCACTTGGGCCCTGATGAAGCTTTTATGGAGATTTTTACAAGACAAAAGTTCTCCATTAACCGACTTATTTGAGCGATTAGTTCTGATAGCTCTGTTCTATATAAAGTTTCGAAACACAAGCTTTATGAGCAGTTGTGAATAACTGTTCGTGTCGTTTTAATAGTCGTCCACATCTGCAAATCCTTTCCTGTAGATATCTTTTGAAACTGATATTCCCATACGGACTAACGTTAGTTTTCTACTGAATCAATTAGTCTGTGGACTTATCAACTTTATAAAGTAACATAGCTATAGTTTTATTGTCTATTGGCTTGACAATCAAAACCAAATTTCTACGCTATGTCCAAAATATTTTACTTTCAATACACAACTATGGCAGGCATGTTTTATAAACTATAGACTATCCTGCCTTGACTATCCTGTTGAATAACTGCTCCTGGTGCAAACAAGGTTATACAGGTGATGTGTATGTGCAATACATTTCCCCACAAGCATATGTCTGAACATGTCCTCTGTAAATCTGAAAGTCGTAATCCTGCCCAATTCTGACAACGTGAGTTAATCAGAAAACGTAATGCAATTCACGGTTAGACATTTAGAAGAAAGGAAGATGGGCATTCGATTAATATCAAATGTTCTGATTCTTATGCTTCGGTTCATGTAGACGACATTTTAATATTTGAATTGAAATGAATCTCATCTGCAGGCCTGACACCGGTATCGACCGAACTGCCTGTTACTGAGCTGCACTTGGCTTCCAGATGGTCTTGCTTGTGTTCTCGATAGGTTGTTGCATAGGGAGAATTCCGGGCGATGTTATACCAGGAGGAGATAAGCGAGGCACGATTTAATTGTTCAGGTGGCAGCAGGAATGACACGGTTCTTACCTGGCTAATTAGCAGAGCATTTCCCAACCTCACACAAGTACAAACACCCTGCCAACCGTTGTATTTCTGTATTTACCGTTTATTTTTAGCGTTGGTGCTCTTATGATAATGATGTTATTTCAATAGACTACAAATACAATTGTTATTTGTGTAAGAAAGTGTAATTTCTTGAAGGATAGCTCTTGACTAATTGCAATCAATTTCATGCATCATGACTCGTTTACAAACACGACAAAAGCATTGAAAGGTACACATGCACAATCGTTTGCGAAAATAAGCAAAATTGCTACTTTGAATGTCTGCAGTATGCATTACAGCAGAAAGCACACGGGGAGACTGACTGATACCTGTCATAACGGCATAGCGGGGGCGGAAAGAAGGTATCTACAGGTGCTCGATTAATACGACTGCTCCTGCCGTGTTCTGTTAACTTGCATAAAGCTTAAACATTTAGTGCTCTTAAAGAGGAAGAGAGAGTAAAAGGCCACGGAAAAAAATTTGAATAAACTGAAAAAACGTATATATATATTGCTTATTACATATCTTAGAAGTAAAAGTGCTTTGATATATATGATTAAAGAAGCTATTTTGATTACTATCATCACGGTCAATGCTGTTTACATTTGGGAAGGTGAATTTCTTTTTTTCGCCAAGGTTTCGAAACCTACAGTTAAAAACTTGATGTAAATTGTTTTAACATATTTCAGTTTAAACATTACTTTTTAACTGTGTTTTAATTAAATGCAAATGAATTTGTTGACCCAGAAGCTTATTTGATTCAATATCGTCTGTATCAGTCTCAAGTCCATGGATTCGGACCACTCTGTTCCACTCTTACATTTCGGCTATGTTTTAATGTCATTATGGTTAAGTTAGACATTTTCACCTTTAAACCAGGGACAATAATGTGCGAAATAAATATTGATAAAACTGTTTCTACAACATCCCATCGAAGATTCGTTATCCTCTGTTGTTCAGCGGGGATATTTCTAGATCTCCAGTCATACGTCAATACTAACAGAGATTTCTTACATGGGTCAAATGCCTCCCCTGTTTCCTTGTTTAAATACGGTAATGGACTGGACAATTCTATCTCAACAAGACATGTCTCTGCTTACCCTCCCAAACAGTGGTATCAACACCCATCTTGGGATATTCTGAGTAATTCCTGTAATAGGCTCTCATCCATGTCATTTCTTGATAATGTGCTTATACAAACACAGAAGACAGCGATTATTTTCCACAGAGCACTATTATCTATCCAATAGCACCTTACAGCAAGCGGTGGTGTGTTGGCGAATGTCCTGATTGTCCAGACGCGAACCGTATGGTATTATGCTCAACAAGCAGGGAAATAGAAGTGGCGGTGTTGTGGTGAATGTTTCTTGATCTCCAGACGTGAACCGTGTGATAACCCTGACCAACCAGGTCTCGACTAAGACAAGCTACACAAAGTGATAACAGGGAGCGAGAGCGAGTGTAATAGGAAATTAGTTTGCATGTCTCCCCTGCTGGTTCTAAGGGTTGGCGATAAGATACCCAGGTGAGCGGACATGGGAACCCTGCAAACTGCTCTTATCAGGGAAGTTGGAGGATTGCGAATGGTTTGGAGCAGGCTCGGTTTACTTGGGTAGCTCTTTACAATGCTTGGGTCGGGTTAAAAAGTGACGGTTCAGGAAGATGGCGGTCAAGTATCATTCTTGTGTAGGAGCAAATTAATTGGAGTTGGATAATGAGGTATCCTTCAATGTCACAAAACGTCTGTTTTACAGCTGATAGCGTATGCGAGTATCTACAATAGGTGATCTGGTGATTCTGTTTTGCCTTACAAGGGTTACAGAGTTCACGACCTTAAACTTATTTCCAGCATCTACTCCTTAACGAAAGGATTAGAAGACTGAACTGTTTTGTACAAACTCTTTGGCAATTGGGATTAAATATTGTAAATTTTATGGCCCTAGTTTCACGATTAGAGCCCTGGCTTGATACTGTTTTGGAGCTTCATCTGTTACAAACACCTAGAGAAGTTGACATTTTATGCACAAGAGATCTTGGTAAATGATCGTTATTAAGATTTCTTAACCAATGATAACAAAGGACACCGCCTAAACATTTACTTTAGTTTCCTGCTCAAGACCATTAGTAGACGACTAAGTACCTTTGTGCAAACCCTTTTGCCAATGTTGACTAAATCTATAGATCTGTTAAATTTTTGATAACTTTTGATAACCGTAATATCTTTTACGGTTAATTTGGCCTTGTATTATATAACATATAAGTGTTTAATGTACAGTTCAATATAATTTCTTATAAAAAGTGATAACTTTAAAAATATTTTGTTTCTGATGATATAGATATTATATATTGGAATCATAATAGAGATTACAGATATTTTGCTCAAACAAAACATATATTCAACATAGCTTATTTGATAATATCTATTCTCTTCTAAATTCAGATAACTGATTCTAGACGTGAAAATCTAAGACCAAAATATTTTTAGTAAATATCATCCTCATTGACAAACCAAACATGTCATAAGATGACCAATATTAAATGAACGTTATGTGTAAACCTTTGTATTTTAGTAAACATATGTGAACTGGTCCTTGAAATTATGGTTGCGCCACTCATAACCCTGTGACTACTTGTGTCAAGTATCAAGTACAAGAGCGAGATCATGATCAGTTTTTCCATATTCCACCAAATTGAAGCAGAATTGGTGATAACCGTGCCAGAGTCTACCAAATGAACTCAAGCCGAGTCCTAGAGGGCAGAGTTTAACGATTTATGTACGGTCGCTTATTCAACGAGAAATGGTAAAAATAATTCTTTAATTGGCATGAGGAAATGGGGTTCACCTAATGAGGATCTCGGCTAGAAACTGTTTCAAGTGGCAAGGTATTTATAGTCCAGCAGTGAAAGTTGATCGTGTTGAACCAGATACCCTATCATCCATCTTCATTGTTTGTGTTACCTGGGTTTTAACTTTGGACAATTGAGACAAAATCTGATAACAAGTAAGCAGTATAGCCTTCCCTATAACTCTCTCTTTATTCTGTGTCTTGTATGTGATGAAGGCGAGCCTTCTGGCTAGATCGCGTCGCGAGTAAAATGGAGAGGGACATCAAAAGATCTCATTTGCTTGTCTTTCGATCTAGACCACCATTCCCCAATGTATTCCCGCGTTTTTCTCTGATCGTCTGCACTACTGAAGCAGTTCCGCGGACGTTTACAAGCGGGAATATGCCAGACGTCGTACAACGGAAGTCGTCTGCTCAGCCCATAGCATGTAAAGCAGACGCTATCTGCAATCTGAATGACAAAAGAGTGTTTCTGATTGTCGGCCAAACAAAACGTTTCTAGGCGTAGAAAATACATGTAACAGTTGGAGAGATAAATTAATGATTATGTGTGTATGTTAAATGTGTTACCGAGTAGAACGGAAGCAAATGAGCAGTATCAAGGAACCCAATAAAGCCAAAAGAAGTTCGATCATTGAAATATTTTAGTTTTTTCTTCTTTAAGCGTGTCTATGAATGTTCCTGAGGGCAATGAGACTGACACTGTAGAAGTTGAGGAATCAGCCTCAGATTCACCATTGTAAAGTGGCTGTGAGCTAGATGGCAGGCAGGATTCCAGTTATGCTAACTAATATCGATCTGGCCGGAATTGACTCTTCTCTGATTCCCTGGAATACCAAGGCGCAGCTAAAGATGTGAGACAACTAGCTGAGTTCCATTCCACTTGTGAGGCAAGAAGGTTACGGCCATGAACAGTCACGATACAATCACGAATTCATATGTACCAAATCCAAGGTCATTTACACAATCAAGAATTAAGATGTCAAGCGAATCAGGGCTCATCAACACAATCAATGATTCATTTGTAGCTTATCCTAGCTCACTGACACTAGAAAATAACGTAGTTGGGCAAGTTAAGAATTTATATGTAGCCAATTCAAGCTCAACCCAAATAAAACAATTCATACGTGACCAACAGAAGCTAATTTATAAAGTGAAGAATTCATACGTAGCCAATTTAAGCTCATCCACACAATCAACAATACACAGGTGATGGAGTCAAAGACATTTACACAATCAAAGATACATTTGCCACCAGTCAGTACTCATCCACACAAGAGAATTCGTGTTACCAGTAAGTATTCTTCCACACAAGAGAATTGATGTTACCAGTCTGTACTCATCCACTCAAAAGAATTGATGTTACCAGTCAGTACTCATCCACACAAGAAAATTGATGTTACCAGTCAGTACTCGTCCACACAAGAGAATTGATGTTACCGGTCAGTACTCATCCACACAAAAGAATTGATGTTACCAGTCAGTACTCATCCACACAAAAGAATTGATGTTACCAGTCAGTACTCATCCACACAAGAGAATTGATGTTACCAGTCAGTACTCATCCACACAAAAGAATTGATGTTACCAGTCAGTACTCATCCACACAAGAAAATTGATGTTACCAGTCAGTACTCATCCACACAAAAGAATTGATGTTACCAGTCAGTACTCATCCACACAAAAGAATTGATGTTACCAGTCAGTACTCATCCACACAAAAGAATTGATGTTACCAGTCAGTACTCATCCACACAAGAGAATTGATGTTACCAGTCAGTACTCATCCACACAAGAGAATTGATGTTACCAGTCAGTACTCATCCACACAAGAGAATTGATGTTACCAGTCAGTACTCATCCACACAATAGAATTGATGTTACCAGTCAGTGCTCATCCACAAGAGAATTGATGTTACCAGTCAGTACTCATCCACACAAGAGAATTGATGTTACCAGTCAGTACTCGTCCACACAAGAGAATTGATGTTACCAGTCAGTACTCATCCACACAAAAGAATTGATGTTACCAGTCAGTACTCATCCACACAAAAGAATTGATGTTACCAGTCAGTATTCATCCACACAAGAGAATTGATGTTACCAGTCAGTACTCGTCCACACAAGAGAATTGATGTTACCAGTCAGTACTCATCCACACAAAAGAATTGATGTTACCAGTCAGTACTCATCCACACAAGAATTCACATAAAGCTTCCCCGAGGTCTGTGAAACATGCACAATTTCATATCTAGCCAATCCAAACTCATCCATTCAATCAGGAATTCCTTGTGTCCATTCCAAAGCCTTGATGAAAGTAAACTATCAAGAATTCATTTGCAACTCACCAACACGACCGGGTGTTCAAGGTGGATGGCCAAAGCTCATCTCCAAAATGACACATAACCAATCAAAGCTCACCATTACAACAAAAAGTCAACACAAGCCTATTCAATCATCTCATTACCATGTTCATTATCACGAACACACTGTGCCCAGTCCAAGTTCATACATGCGTCCTTCCAAGTATATCGAGACAGTGGTTCATACGAAGCCAACCCCTTCTCAGCCATACTTTGGAAATCGATCATTTCGTGTTTGATATCAAAACTCATTCATACAATCACCAGAGACAATACAAGCACATTCGTTTGATTAGTAATTAATTCATAAATGGCCAAAAATCCCCAAATAATTTGAGCAACACAATCGTACTTGGTTTAATGTGACTGATTTTACGTCGTTTTAAACAAAAAAAGTATGTCTTATAGGCGTTATCATATAATATATATATTCAGCTTTACACAACAAGGCATGCCCACATGACTTACCAGTACACAGATTGCAATTTAAGTGTAATTTACACACTGACGAGAAGCTTTATGACAAGTTGAGTGCTACTGAGGTTGCTTTTAGAAGTTCAGTTTGTGTACCGGGTCGGTTAATGTCTATTGATTGGTTTGTCCTCGTTCACCAAAACGCCCCCTGGTAGTCAAGTTCGCGTATGTGTTCCTACTTCCGGTACTAATAGTCTGCGCAAGAAAGACATCAACTAATGCAGTCGCGGCCATATTTGTATGTTATTGAAATTCGTAGATCCAATAAAACGTAAAATGAAAGTCAAAAGACGTAATATTATCAAGTATTACACCTTGATATTTCTAGCCTAATGTTCGATGAACCATTCATAACCAATATATATATAATATATATCATGATTCAAATAGTGAAAAAACCGTTATGAACGAATAATGTTCTATGACACCTTATTATATATTTATATTTATATCTAAATAAATAAATAGGTGTCACGGAATATTATTATTTCATAATTTTTTATCGCAATTTGAATAATAGTTTCTATAATGGTATTTGTGTTAACAGGAGACTATTTGTGATTTTTCCCAGAGAGAAAAGTGCTTATGGAAAACATATTGGCAAATACTACGTTCAGGATGCTGATGGGTGGTGTAACGTCTTTAACGGTTCCAGATGCTGATATAAACACTTGATACTGATGTATTATCTAAAATAATAACCGAATTATTTCCTCACGAAACACGTGTACTTTTTATTACTAGATATTAATTTATTAACACGGATAATGTTTATACATGTAGAGTATGTCTGCAATTTGATAAAGATAACCTTTTATGTCATTACCTAGTTGAAGCTGATCTTTTGAGCTTACAGTGATTACGTTACGGACATGATAATTTTTAAAGGTTAATTGTATGACTACTACAGCACTTAGTATCGCATTTTTTAAATAAATGATTTGGTTAACCCTCTTTTTCAATCAAAAAAGTTGAGGCATCCTTCGTTACATCCATCAGAGGGTTACGCACATTAAGGTCTTAACCTTACGTATTCTCTGAAATGTCAGATGTTAAACTGACGGTTATGGATGGCGGGTTTATGCCAACGTGCCTGTTAATTGTGCCCTCCACAGCATTCCACTGTGACCCTGCACGTTCAGTGAAGGGCATGGTGTTTAAGTGAGGAGCGAGGTATACAGGGTGTGCAATCCTTTGTCCAATAATGACAGCCCGATTGTCTTACTGCACAGCCATTACACTATTTATTGTCATCAAACCATTACCAATTCCAGTGAGCTCTTTTGAAGAGAATGCCGCCCATGCTTAACTGTGACCATTATTTGTTTCCTGTTGACAATACGTTTAACATTAGAAGTTTACATCGGTGCTGGTTCAGAGGAATGTTACTAAAGGTTTGTTGAATTTGTTAATACATGGCAATGGTAATCTATTGTTGACCAACAGCCCCAATTCTGGATTCTGCATCACTAATTAATACATCTTGAGGTCGGTCAAAAGGACAGTTTATATGCAGTGTGCAGAATAAGTGGCCCAGCGCGCATCAAAGCTGACAGCATGTAATCTAATTATCTCCCCTGAAAGTTTGCTTATAGCTAATGAGATTTGTCACAGACGACATGACAAGTTACACAGTTATCTCCATGGTAGTAAAGCAAGCGTATCTTATAGTTAAAGCATTAAAACCAATTAATTTTTTTTAAATGATAAACTTGAAACAAAAAAACCCATTAGTTTTCGAACTTTCTATTGTGAACTTACATTGAATATCAGTGTCATAAATGATATTTATAGAGTAGAAACACTTAAAGCAAAATTGGCTCTTCAGCCAATTTCTGAAGACCGAAGTGTACTGAAGGTAGAGAAAGGACTGTGAGACATGGAATATGAGTATTGCTTTGACATAACGCCTATTGATCTGTCTGCGAGTGGCATTTGGACCGGCATTGAAGCAGAAGTTTAATACCATTACACATCCCCTCTAAACAGACTTATGCGCAGTGAGGATGGGCCGAATAGCATGCTTCACCCTTACATGATGCAGGCCGACAACACACATCTCATCACAATAAACAACACGGGGATAAACTCCAAATTAGAAGTCCTCCCATTGGTAATGACATATCGACCAGGGCGTCCAGTCGGACAAACGCCAATCAGTGAACAGCACGGACTGTACAAGTAATGTATTGGTCGTCCAGTCACAGGGTACACATCGGGCTGCCTGATTCAATTAAACTTGAGATTGTTCTCCTTCTGCCCTTTCTACGGAGCGCATCCTTCCGACTTGCAACTCTTTGATGTTTTCTGCTTGAAGCACCTCCTCCTTATATTTCAACGCCTCTTTTCAGGTTATGAGCGAAAGCCGGGTACTAATTTCCGAAATGACGTGTGTTACAGCCATTTCATCTTCAGTTTCCTAAGCTATAGCGTTCTACCCGCCATTTTCCACAGGTGTGGACGCTGGTTCACTAATAAGCTTAATTATAACCACCTGAGATAGCATTTAGAATTCCATTAGCCATCGTGGTCATAGTTCTGCTTTCCTTATTAACAGGGTATTGGTGTATCAAGGGCCTTGGAGGAACTGGAAGAGTTCATCGTTGCTTTAACATCATCACATGCTGGTTACAAGAAAATGTTTGTGTAACCCTACATCTGTTACATGAAAGCCATTAATCTATTTGCTTGAGAAAATATTTTTGATTCTCCTAAAGATGATATGGTTAACTAGATAAACACAGATTCGTGTCGTACTGACATAACCGTTTGCGGCATTGGGCTCCTGTCACAAACTCTAGCATCTTTAAAGAAATATATCAGAAACAATATTATGATACCATACATCTACTAATCATTTTACGTCAGTCTTGGTCTTGTTAATTCTTCTTTTCACCCTTTGATATAACGTCACTTCTCATTTATTTGTAACTGTCTTCTGATATTTGTTGATGTTGTGTTAAGAATGGTTCATAAGATATGAATTACCTACAGCGGGTAACGTTTAGGACTCACATCTTCTCCTTTCATCCTCTGAGTCAGTGATTTGAAGCTGACACTGGTTAGAAGAATCGCCCCCAATGCTGACTCTTGCTTTCGAAATCGAGTTGAGCCATCAGGGCCTGCCCAATATGTTTTGAAGTTTCCGAGTCTAAAACCTTTCTGAAAGTTACTCGGTGCATTTGAAAATCAGATTGAACTGGGTTACTCGGTACATTGGGATTGTGTTTATATGACCTTGAATAAGACGATCAAAACAAAATTGGCACTTTATTCGGTCCAGGAAAATATATCTTAATTTTACATGAACTTGTGAGGCATAATCAATTTCGATTTCCCCCTGCGTTGTTGAAATTAGCTGGCTGGCTTGTCTATACTCCTAACAGTGTCGTCCATGTTTGCATTGTATTCCGAACCCTCCGGATCAATGGGAACTCCTGACATGATGAGGCTGTCAGAGGTTGACTGTTTTACTGCTGCTCCATCATTAATGCATGGAAGCTCCGAACAGCGTTGCTTGGCTCATAGATTCTCAGTGTTCTCTTCTTCAGTGAATTGACTCTTATCAATTGTATGGTTTGGCATCTTAGCTATGGACATATATAGCAAGAGTCCGTAGAAGAAGTGGGGCTGACCGGTGAGTAAACTAAGTCAGAGTGCAGATTTCCTTTGATTTCCAACAGGTGGTAGTTAGTAGTTCATTGTCTTTAGTTTAACGTCTTTGTGAAATTAATTCATTTGGTTCTGATGTTATGATTAAATACTCATATAATTCAGCCAATACTGATACTGTCATATATTTTAAAGTTGATACACAGGTGATACGTGTATTGATACCGACATGATATATTATGCTTTTCAGTTACTGGTAAGATAAACATTTTCACTGATTGGGATAAATTAGATAATTATACTCGTACTGCAACAGTTGATCTGTTTCATTCATTATGTTACAGTTGTTCCCTATACTGACACCAATACAGTTGATAGATGCGCTGCGTGTAGCTTCCGGGTTGATTCCTATATATCGATGCCTAGATTGTGTAGAGCACTGAAGTCTTAACGATTTACTCAAATCTGAAACTGATGTCTCCAAACGTCTGTGAACTAATATTGATTTTATTTCAATCAAAATACACATTCTTCGACTTACCGACTTAGATATCAAGGACAGTTTGAAGATTAAATTAAAAAATGTTTGTCTTAATGAGTCATTGCATAATACTAGAAGCTTTGGTAGACAGTTTTCTGAACCAACACGTTGTCGTATATTGAGGTCTTCATCGGTTTTAAACTAGCTTCAGCATGGTTATGGATAGTTCAAGTGTCACTGAAGGCGTATGGGTTTGACATGTGCAGTTAATACTGCCGAGGGAGATTTCTATGCTAATTACATGCCTCGGCAGCTATCAGTGGAAGAGGCACGTCAAGGAGGTCTGATGAATGTATATGTGTTGTCTCACGTGAAAGCCTTTCACTTCCCAACATGTGTTCACATGCAGACCTGTCAAATAAAGCATCGCTCAACCTTGGGTAATGAACCCATTTCAACTCAATTTTTCTCTAGAAGCAGGAATGAGCAATATAATTAAGCCATCTTTGTTTATTTCGACAGGTAGTTTTGACAATATTGTTTGACAATTACAAAGATAAGAAAAATGAGGTTAAGGTAAATAATTCAACTTGTGATAGCTTGTATATCTGGCCAGCCTACTGACTGAATTATTTGAGACAAATGGATGCTATTAATACAAGACCCGACCCGCTGATCTCCTTCACCCCACGTGGTGTGTGTAGATACCTGGTGATAAAGTCCCTTTCATTTAGAGTTCGGGTCTGTAGGGGAGAAGAATGACATGTGTAAAGCCAGATAACGTCTATATCTGTAAACCGCTGTAGATCAAGTACATGGTATTCCGAGCTCTTTCGGTGCTAATATAGTCATAAAGGCCTTTTAACGTTCACTTACTTCCTGTTTATCCAACGTCACCATTGTTATAATTATCCGATGTGATATGAATCATATAGCATGTTGCAACTTTGGTGTTGTTAGTGGTAGTTGCATTTACCCCTCTACAAGCAACATACCACAAGAGATTCTGTTCAACAGAAAAACAAACCGATGAACAGTCCAGCACGGACTCATTGATGCGGTAAATTGCAGACCAAGGCAATTTAACCATATGTTGGGTCCGACCCTTATATCTTATACGTATATACCTGCACACCTTAGCGCGAATGAACATGAACCGTTTTAGAGGTAAGGAACACTCATTTAGTACACATATTTCCAGTAAGTTTAAAAATAAACGTTAGTCTTCATGTGGATGCCTTTCGTATCATTCTTAATAGATGTTTTGATATTTTGGTGGGGTAATCTATTGTGGAGGCTCTATTTTAATGATTGATTTTGACAATATGTAACATGGTATTATCCGGCTCCACTTCAAAGTCCAACCAATCTTATTTAAGAAAATGCTTGGATTCACAAGGGAACTTTCTACCAAGTGAGTTATGAACAAGTACAAATTACGGAAAATCATTTGAATAGCCCAAGTAGGCTGCCCGAAGGTTATCTTCACAGAGTTCAGATTCAAAGTACAATGGTCGTAATGAAATTCGTAAAATCGATAATTAACAGGTTCACAGTTCAGGGAAAAGTTTATTAAGCAAATTGACTTTCAGTTCGTTTCATTACGGTTTCGTGCATACACAGTTTACCGTTAAGGTCACGTGAGTTTGTGAGCCATCTTGTAATTTCATCAGCATCTGATTATTGTCCGTTACAAGCAATGTTCCTACATGTACATTTAAGTTGACACCAGTTTAAATATGATTTTGGTCCATTACAACCATAGCAGTAACCAATCACTTATGTTGAGTGACATCTGTTTAAATATAATTGTGGTCCATTACAACCAAAGCAGTAAGAAATCCCGCTTGTTGGATGCAGCTGATTTAACATGGTTGTGGTCCATTACAAATATTGCAGCAAGCGGTTTCCATTTGTAGAGTGGCAGTGGGTAACTATAATTGTGGTCCATAACAGTCATTGCAGCAAGCAAATTCCGCATGTTGGGTGACAGCTGATAACCAGAATTGTGGTTCCTGCAGCAAGCAAATTCCTCATGTAGGGTGAAAGATTGCAGCAAGAATGACCCAAATGTCCGTAATAGGCCACCAAGGTATGCAAGTTAGATTTTTGTAAAATTTTAGGTTCGTCGCTAGATTTGATGTTGGAAAGTAGTTCCGGCTAACGTTCACATGACCTAGATTGGCTAGAAAAGTTCTAATGGAAATGGACCTCTGAAATTAATATCACATGACCGTGCCCACAACCAATCAACGTTCGGGAATGTGTTTAATCTCCAATGTACGAACGTTTTTTCATATGAATGGATATTAAAAAGTATTCAATTTTATGTTTCAGGACAAGAGCCAATAAGAAAAACATAACGAAAACTTACATTGTATTAGAAAGAATTCAACTACTTAAAGAAACATCATGCTATATTTATTCATGAAGAATACACACGTTTGAAAGCAATTCCAAGCTATGTTTTAAAGAAAATTATCGTTAAGTTAATTAAGTTATGCCATGTCCGGATTTATCAAACTTAAATTTACTTTACATTGTCTTTACTTGTCATCAATATTCGAAAAAAAACATGTATTCAATGACTTTGGAAAACAACGAATAAATTCTTTATAGTAATCAAAGCGAGAAGTAAGCCCGTCCCTCGTGTACATAGATTCTGACCCGGTCATCATGAATATTTAATGAGCGTCTAATTGACCTTGAATCTTAAGTCTTATGGTCAACGAGGGAGCTGACAAACAAGGTTTTTTCCCAATAGTTCTTGAGAGGATCGATGCAATGCTTTTCTTATTAAGTCCAACTTCTAGAGTAGGCGAGATAGCATTGACCAGACCATATACTGACAACATATGTATTAATAAATACCATCGTACTGATTAAGATATCTAAGCTTCTCAGGTAAATTACTCGCTCAGGATTATGTCTTCAACGTTAATAGTGTGATTGAGACATGTTGATATATTCAACAGTTACGTGCACCGAACACTGTAATGTGCGAGTATATTCAGGCCGCCTACTTATGAATCACCCCTCGTATATGTGTCTAAAAAGGTTATCAACCAACTAGAAAGTGGATGATACGACCACTTATGGTAACAAAGTTTCATAAATCATTGTAAATATGGGCATATCTCTGTGCAACCAGCTATGATAAGTGATTTTAGAGAGACGTTTAGATGACCCTGGACCTATATCTGGAGACCTATACCGCCATTTAGAGTCAAAAGCGACTTGCCGAGCCTAATTACACGACTCAGCGAGTACTCATTGCAAATACTCTCACATAACAGCAGTGGTAAGGAAGATGGCATCTGCTTAATACCACCATGAATATTCATTTCCTATTCTGCTTAATTACCCCCAAGCCCCCGTAACAAGATTGGCGACTTGGGTTCTGATTAAAAACAATTGGCTTGTCTAGTGGTTGCCATTTACATTGGAATGACAAGCAAATGATATCAGTGATAGCCAGGCAATCAATTTACAATTCATTACAAGTAACCAAAAAGAAAGGCAGTTAACATGGGATATTGGTGCTTGGCGATACAGTGGAATCTGTGCCGGAAGGCTCAAGAACTCGGTTGTCATGGTGCCAATATGTAAAATGCATGTGCATGCATGGATAAATACTGTCAGAGGAGGGTACACTACTCGTGCCAAACAAGGCGATTGGCTGATTATATTATATTCCTTGCCCTGTCAGTTAACGCGAATTAGCTTAAAGTAAGCATTTCTGAAGTTTCAAGTCACTTACCATATTTATGTCATGCTATTATCAAGATTATTCAATCTGTTTTCACATCCTTATTGGCTAAATGAATAATGAAGGTATTTGATTACAGAAGATAACCAGGTCAGCTGCAGATACGCTGACAATTATTGTGTTATCTTTATTATCAAACTTAGCCATTCATAGTGTTGTAGATCAGTCTATTACTCAGACAGTGTATACCCTTGCATTGTATATCATTGGTTTTAAATTCAAGTGTCGAATAACGATGACAGTGATGGTTTATGAATTATTCAGTATGATATAAGTATTTTCCATTTTATATAGGGCTTAGTTTACGGCAACAACGATACTCATTAAAATTCAGTTTAAGATGTTTTTGCCAATAAAGAATATGGAAGGTTGATCACTTTATACATATGAGTAGGCTATATCAACGTATCCAAATCGTGTACAATAGCTGCAGCTAGCCAGTGTGGCTGACAGAAAGGTGTGTGGTTGCTAGCACAGTACCTTAATGATAAGCTATTTCTACCTAATTACCGGAGATACAGAATGTAATGTGACGGTATTTGAACGTGTTACCTCTGCTGTGCGCTGCGGCTACACCGGGCACCTGCTCGCTACTAACAGGCGCTCCAATATCTCTAGTTATACTACCTACACTAAACTTCCGGTTTGATTCTGCAAAATCAACGTGTAATATATTAAATGACTATTTTGTTGATGGTGGTTTCTAGGATCGCTTCTGCAAACTAATTATAGTGATTTTGGTGCTCCCAAATACTCAGTTATAGTAAAATGTGATTATGTAGCCCTATATACCCCTTTCCCTACTTATTATGGGAATATTCATATAAATGTTTTCGATTTTTGGACATTTGTTGTTATGTTGGCGAAGTGATATCCAGTTCATTCTCATAGGTTTTGAAACTATAAGCGGTGATATAGTAATGACACTGCCCCTTTTAAGCAATGAATTGTTTGAATAAGGTTTTGATATCGTAAATATACACGGGGGACGCATCCTTAGTATATAATCACGCAAAGGACAGTCCGGGTGAAGTGAGCTGACCAAGTGTGTATTGTGTTTCAGGATACCAGATGCATGGGCCCGGTATCGCCTCCACCCCTGCTGCACCTCCCTGCCTCGGCTTCTCATGAACTGGTAGGTAAATCACTGTACTTTCAATATTTCAAGCTCTGATTTAACGCTGCTGGTTAACATGGTACCATTAAGACACATGAAGCTATACAATCTTCGATGTGATATTTGGTAGTGAGACTTACAACACTACGTACGCTATCCCTCAGCTTTAGTATAATCATTTCTTAAAAACTGATATTTTATTTAATATAGGAACGGAGCCCATATTTCATGGGATTTACATATGTCAAATCTAGACTTACATAAAAAGAGGTCAGGTTTAGAACTAGCGTTAATTATGGGGAAGTATTATGAACTACATGCAGTGTATGAGCTTGAATAGCACAGATCACATTTTATGCTATTAAAATTCCCGTCTTTTTTTAACTTCAATCTTACAGTGCTGATTTTCAAAGTACCTGTATCTGATAACTGTGCACCTTGATTCATTGAGTAACATTTACCATAGGCTCATCGGTAAGGCACATATTTATCTCTGTATGTTTGTAGTGCAGTTATCTTTTGAATGAGCCAAACCTGGTTTTCTCGGGGACGTATTTCATGTTAAGTTGTAGACTAAATTTACCTCATAAATTTGATGGCTGAACAATGTGATAAACATAAATGTTCAGATAGAAATGCTATGTTGGGTATGATACCAACCTATATTTAAATATAATGGAACTTATATGGATTTCGAATTTCATATATAGAAGAAATAGCGTTTTTGATACAAATACCATTGACTGTCACTAGGCTAAAAGTGTTTTCCAAAATTGCGCCTTTTACAAATGTTGTTGTTTGGTGTAATAACATAAGGGAATGGAATTTTGTTGATGAGAACATGAATGATTAGACTAAGCTGTCCACTTCAAATATCTGATTTTCGGACTCTCAGCTGAAACGGTACAAGCATCTCCTTTAGATCTGTTTAAGTCAGCACCCTCTGAAGTAAATCTTGTGATCTTTAACGCCTGTATAGTGGAACTTCAAAGCGCTGTTAGAATACATCACTTTCACGTCAATTCTGGGTTAGGTATGACTCCATGATGTCGGGTTACTATGATGGGATGGTAATGTTTGAGTGTCATTCGTTGCTTGAAGGTCGAGTTGAATGAAACATTTCATTTCATTTGCGCTACCATCATGTGTATGTAGGATGTTACTGCCGTTGATTAAAACAGGTGATAATAATTTTCAACTCGACAAAATGTAGGTGACTGTTGAATGAATAAAGAATTAAACATCATAACAATTGTTGTCTATGGTTCGCACTTTTCCGGCAGGAATATAGCTGAATCTGTCTGCTTGTGTTTTTGTTCTTCGCATACATATCTGTATCACTGTCAAGGATTTTCAAGAGTCTCTGACGCACAAACTTTCATAATGGATTTATTGTTGAGAAGTTATGCTGCTTTAATTGAAAGTGAAGTTTAAAACGATGTCTATGACGTCAACACAATTAGAGACTTGAGGAGAAAACACACTTTATGAGTTACAGATCAGCTGTCGGACTTAAGATCAAGAAACTTTAAAAAATACCATTAGCTTCAAATATAGTGCGTTTGAAAATAACATAGCTTAATACAGAATCTGTGTTAATAATTTCCAATTCCGTTTAAATGATACATCT
Source organism: Phorcus lineatus (assembly GCA_921293015.1). Taxonomy (NCBI): domain Eukaryota; kingdom Metazoa; phylum Mollusca; class Gastropoda; order Trochida; family Trochidae; genus Phorcus; species Phorcus lineatus. The sequence continues at coordinate 55,643,851 of OV121081.1, forward strand.
CAATGTGTTTTAAGGAAAATTGCAAAATCATTTTTTAGTATTTCAAATTTATCTTTTCTAGTAAAGTTATGGCAATATACATTGTATCTTTACTTTAGAGGGTATAACTTATGAAGAAGAATAAAGTTTTCCAAATTAATTTGAAGTCTCATTCATTCTTGATAATGTATTTTCAAAATTGTTTTAAGGGAATATTAACCTATAGAAGAGTTTAAACCAGAGTTTGGTCAACAGCGAATCACTGTATAGTCCGTGAGCATTGATCAATCGATTGTTTCTCCTCGAAATATTACGTATCATTTTCTGAATGACCTGTTGAGAAATCTGCTGCCCCTCCGGCAACGCTGCATCCAAGCAACAGTTTGAACAAGAAATATGCAACGTCTCAGAATGCCCCGCAGAGGTTCTATTGGGTTCAGATTGGGACTGTAAGCTGGCAGTGGTACAGTGATTATGGCGTCTCGCTGTAGAATCTACGTTACTACTCTCGCACTAAAAGATTGGCATTTACAAGGAGATAACACTCCGATATCTCTAGGCGTTTGGTGTATCCGTCACAAGGGTCAGGCTACACCTGCAGGAGACAACCCATATCATCACAGAGTGACCAACACCTTGATAGGTTGGTTGAACATTTCTGGCCGCAAAACGGGTTTTACCTAACACGAATTCTGCCATCTACAATATGCATTAACATCCATTCGTCAGACCAATGGGTCCGATGTTATGAGATAAAGTTCCCGTGCTCTGCGCCACATTAGTCGTTCGTTTATTATTGTGTCGTTGTGCCGTCCAAAGATGATCTCTGACCGTTGAAATTGAAACCTCCATGTGCGTTATAGGTTATCGTTTAGTACTGGGTTACAAGAGAAGGGTAGGTATCTTACGTTCCGAAGGTGTGCTCTGTCCTCACGTCTCACGAGATCGGACACGGTCGTTAACGTTATTTTGCGTGTTTTGGGAGACGTGTTAAGTGTATTATAAGTCATATATAGCATATTGTAACTCGTTAGATAAGCATGCAATATATAACGTCCTGTTTTGTAAGAAAATATAGTCAGATGATAACAAATACAGTGTGTTTTTTCTCTGGTGATTGTATCGCGATAAACACAGGGAAGAAGTCAGTTGTAGATTTTGTCAGAAAGACAGTGCTAGAATCCCAGAATAAAGTAGGATGTAAAGGAATCTTCTAAAACCTTTACAACGATCCCTCGTACAGAACTCTCTTCATGTTGGCATAGAATCCAAGAAACACTTTCATCATTTTTGTAAGGAGCCCAGTGGGTATGAAACAATTATTCACGTCACATTTAGTCCAAGCAGAGATGCGGAGATAGTATTGCTATCGGATAGTGTACTTCTCGACCTAGAGAAGATGGGATCATTTCTCTCCTCATGTATCTCCTCTGCCGCCGAGGTACATGCTCAGCTTCGGGCCTCTGTCTTATCTTTCTGAATGATTTAAATCTAATGACAAAACTCCTTCTAGACGTGCTTCTAGGTGTGAGAGATATGTCCAATTTAATCAGTGCCTCAACTGTTTTCAATGTAAACGGAATATGAGAATAAAAACATCGAGAATTGAAATACGTAATGTTATATCACATTAAGACCCGTGTCATATTTTGCTACAGCACGGGAAGGGATATGTCGATATTAAATCATGAGTGTCGTACGAATTATCTCCTATATTTCAAACAATTTTAACCCTGATATTTTGTCCTTTTCCATTCAAACCAACGCATGCTGAATTTTACAATTAAAAACGAGAAGGAAATGTGGTATTTGGATTGTGATCCTCAACGAAACGTCACAATTGATGAGTTATCAATCTGAGTTATATGTTTAAAGATGGAAATATGTACAGTGTGTTTGGTTGGGTATACCCCTAGACAGTTAAATCGCTGATTGCCTCGTATGAGAGAAGCATATTCTTATACTTGAGGACTTCGTTTTAAAATATTTCAAATATACTACACCTGTTTTCAACATAATGACTTACCGTGTATTCTCGATGTCTTGTCAGTACCCAGTCCCCTAACCCAAGGCCATTTCATACTGGTTTCAATGCATTTAGCATACCTGTTCATGAGTTGTCATAAAAATATGTGAATATGTTGTGATTTTAAAAAATGCAATTGCCAAACCCTTAAAATATTTCTTTCTTGAACACCATGACCACTTGAATGACAAAATCTGCACCAAACATCCTTGGTTCCTGTAACTGTTTTCTCAGTAGAATTCATAAAATAGCATGGGTTAATTGAAAGGTAGTGAAGTAAAGGTTTGGTTGAGCACCTACCTAACGCAGCCTACAGTTAGTCAGGTGTTAACTGACTGCATGTTTGTCATAGATAAGTAGTTCCATATGTTAGCACTTAAAAACCTTAACAGACACTATATATACAGTGGTGTCTTACAGGGGTCAGCAGTTTGCTTTTAGAAAATGATTTGTATCAAAGATTGGACTGCCGTCTCCAGGTATGTACCGATTACATTTATCATGTGATCCCTACAGTCGCTGTATCCGTTATTTCTGGTTGAATGATTTAGGGAAACGCACATTAGTGATAAAAGTCGGGCTTCATGATAATGTTAAACAATTTATCAAATAAGCAGGTTTCGAATTTCATTTCCTCTTCATTGATTAATGACAACCGTGGTTCTAAAAAGTCAAGATGGCTTCTATTATACCGTTAATCATTCGGTATCTCTATATCAGTATTTTCTTTTCTCTTTCTTTTGTTGTTCCATGCACAGAATTCTTGCACTCCGAAGACATCGATCTATCGAACAAAACAAGTGTCGAGTTTTGCCTCTTTTATGTTAGGGCAGTGGCGCCGCCTGCAATAGCAATCAAACGGCAAGGGGAGATAAACGTGTTCCGTCACTGTTAAGTACTTTTCAACATGAGAAGTTTGTCGTTAATGTATTCTGCTGTTCAATACTGGCAAATTGGATTTCACAAGCTCGGGATGATACTGCGTGTCCATATCCAATACAGAAAGGTAAATGCTTGCCTTTACGAGACAACAGAGGTCGCAGTTAGTCTTGCTTTGAAATAGCTTTTGCTATAAATCGTCCGTAGTCCATTGCATTCAAGCCTGGCAGATTTTTACCGGTACAAACTGCATAGAAGTTGATCGCAGCAGATAAGCTGAAACCAAACCTAACAATATCTTCAATAAAAACAAAGATTAGCATGGCGAGGTCTCAAATAACTCAGTTCTATAAATATAGGTTCGAAATAGAAAGTTCTGTAGCCTATCTCAGAGATTTATTTCCGACTTTATTCAACTATGGAGACGTAAGCAGTTAGAAATGCTGTTCACTTGATGCTGGCGATTAACTCTGTCCCTTTTTAAACGTGTACACCTGCACATGTTGTTCACTCTTTGCATGGAATCTCTCAAAGTAGACGCATTAATATGAGTGTAATGCTAGACTGTTGAAGATTTCTGATGAGCTTTCTTTCAAAACAACCTCATTGTTCGGCTTGATTGAAGATAACTGTTGTGGCGGAGCGTAGTAATTTATGACCTAGTTAATCGCTTTAAACATGAACATGTCTGAAATATTATTTTGAAACCGCTAATCCAGCGAAATTGAATTCTTCCTGATTTCTCTAAGGGTCTGAGATCTTACTGGATGATAAGCTGTACATAAGATATAGTTCCTATTTTCCCCATGTGCTGGCCAGTCTCTTGATCAGACAACTGTACAACGACTGACAAAGCTCAGAACAAACAACTCGGAAATCACAGGAAATCTCGCGCGGTAGGTCGCCTGCAGCAGAAGCACATGCTGAGCGAATATTGAGGCACACACCGTCTTGTCTCTGTACTAGTGTAGGCAAACGACTTACATTGTACTAGTGTAGGCAAACGACTTACATTGTACTTGTGTAGGCAAACGACTCATATTGTACTTGTGTAGGCAAACGACTTATACTGTACTTGTGTAGGCAAACGACTTATATTGTACTTGTGTAGGCAAACGACTTACATTGTACTTGTGTAGGCAAACGACTTATATTGTAATAGTGTAGGCAAACGACTTATATTGTACTTGTGTAGGCAAACGACTTATATTGTAATAGTGTAGGCAAACGACGTATATTGTACTTGTGTAGGCAAACGACTTATATTGTAATAGTGTAGGCAAACGACTTATATTGTACTTGTGTAGGCAAACGACTTATATTGTACTTGTGTAGGCAAACGACTTACATTGTACTTGTGTAGGCAAACGACTTATATTGTACTTGTGTAGGCAAACGACTTATATTGTAATAGTGTAGGCAAACGACTTATATTGTACTTGTGTAGGCAAACGACGTATATTGTACTTGTGTAGGCAAACGAGTACAATATAAGTCGTTTGCCTACACTAGTAAAATATGAGTCGTTTGCCTTCACTACACAAGTACAATATAAGTCGTTTGCCTATACTAGTAAAATATGAGTCGTTTGCCTTTACTATTACAATTATAGGCAAACGACGTTTATTGTACTTGTGTAGGCAAACGACGTATATTGTACTTGTGTAGGCAAACGACGTATATTGTACTTGTGTAGGTAAACGACTTATATTGTACTTGTGTAGGCAAACGACTTATATTGTACTTGTGTAGGCAAACGACTGATATTGTAATAGTGAAGGCAAACGACTCATATTTTACTAGTGTAGGCAAACGACTTATATTGTACTTGTGTAGGCAAACGACGTATATTGTACTTGTGTAGGCAAACGACTTATATTGTACTTGTGTAGGTAAACGACTTATATTGTACTTGTGTAGGCAAACGACTTACATTGTACTTGTGTAGGCAAACGACTGATATTGTAATAGTGAAGGCAAACGACTCATATTTTACTAGTGTAGGCAAACGACTTATATTGTACTTGTGTAGGCAAACGACGTATATTGTACTTGTGTAGGCAAACGACTTATATTGTACTTGTGTAGGTAAACGACTTATATTGTACTTGTGTAGGCAAACGACTTGCATTGTACTTATGTAGGCAAACGACATACATCGCACTTGCTTCCTCGTCTCCTGTGATAGGGTTCACCTACTGCTTGCAGGTCACTTTCTGGACATGTGATTTACATCTCTTATCACCTTATAGTGTGATAGTAAGATGGAGATTTGAAAGGAAGCGTCAAACATCTTAAATACCATGCGTTTAGACACACTCAGTCTCTGTTTCTTGGTATGTCATTCAGTTGCTTTCTAGAATCTAGAATCATTGTCATTTGTGGACAATCTGTGCTGCTTGTCATCCCCTTACTAAACTCAAAATTAAATACAGTTCAAATGGCTTACAATATATACAATTGTAGCACACGTGTAGATGATATAATGATCGCATAATCGCGGTATGCACCTCAGTCTACGGTCGTTGTCCAGCGCAACAAAAGTTGACCGAATTACACAAACCATGGACCGACAACATAGCGTTCAGGTTACAATTAGCTAAAAATCGTTAATAATCGCAAGCGAATGAACACATACGGATCGTATTTTCATTCGCTATCCATCTCAAACTCAAATAGGTGTCATATTCATTAGTATCACTCATTTATCAAGGGATACATGAGAGTTGATATTGTGCGTCCTTATTCCGTATCCATTACCTAGTATTAACTTCAGGTTTCAGGTGAAACTAAACTTCTCAGGCCATTATGTTACCATATGCCACGTTTGTGTGACAGCTTAACAGACATACAGATTGCATGTATTTCCTCAAACATAAACTGATGTCACCATATCTTCTACATATAAATACAACACGTAATCATTTGCATGTGATAATATCAATATCATAGCAGTAATAACTCAAATCTTTCACATGTCGTCCCTTGAAGGTTTTTATACTAAACGCTATGACACAAGCAAAAATTTTGAATCCATTGACCATAGATTCAATGCTTATTGAAGAATTAATCCATGTAGTTCGCTTCATTTAAGGATGATTGCCTCAATTCGCATAAAGTCAGGTAAACAGATACTTTAATAATGAAGGTACTTATTTGCTAAAACTTAATTCATAAATCTGTTGCAAAATTGGCGAAATCAGCAGCTTCCATTTGAAAGCCTTCTCGAGATTGTGCCATATCGATTCCTGCAAGTGGGTTGTTGGACTGGTTATGTAACAACTCTACAGAGCGGCGTCAATGCGGGTGGTACGGCGTACATTATTGATGGACGTGGCGAGATTGGACCGAGTTAATGCACTGCACTCGCTACCCTGATTGGCAACTGAGATTTGAACCCGTTCAGAGATTGGCGAGTTATTAACGAGATGGATAGGAGTAAACTTACGCACATTGTGATGCTTTGGAATGAAAGAGATGAGACAGGCCTGTAAATACTATTGTACCCATCATCAATGATACAGAGATACACAGGCGGTGTGTAAACATTAGCCAGGCTGTTTTATGGACAACTCGTAACATGTGACGTATCTACGTCTGCTGCTATAATATTTGCCATTGTGGGTGATTAGATAGTTATATGTGAGTACACTTTTGGTGAACTATCTACCTACCATCAGTGCCTGTTATCTCTGGTTGTCTTTCTTTGTTTGCCAGCTTCATGGTGGATGTAATGTTTTTTTTCGGTTTAATTTGTATGTCATATAATAAGTAGTCTATTGGATGTGCTTGAGAAGGTGAGGCTTCTGTACGAGTAACGTACGACTCAGGTAGTCTTAGACTCCCTTTACAATTGCACGAAGGGAAGTATGAACCAATAAATCAGGTTCTTATCACTGACATTTCACAACACAGAATATATATTCTACCACACACACACACACACATAAAAACTGTAAAGTGGTCACGTATGTCTAGAACAAACAAATGGTGCGATTTATCAAATAATGACACGTTTAGAATTGTGTAATTAAGGAGAGAGCAGCACGCCTCGTCCTCCTCGGAAATGTCAAGTAGAATAGTACTAATAACACTGGGATTAGTACCTTCAGGCCGACATCCTGCAACATTACACTCTGGGTGGTAGAGGGATATACACTCTCCAGGAGGCACTGGCCCATGAGGTGTGCATCATTTGGAGACAGATGTACTGCACAGGTGCTGATCTCTCCCCCCTCCTCCACTTAAGGATCTGTTCATTGTTCACTTGATGTAGACACATCTACACTGACACAGTGTAATGGAAGTCAACACCAAGGGTGCAGCTCTGCCTGTAGAGATGATACGAAGTCTTCACTGATTACCCGACTCTTGCCCCGGACCTACCACAGAGGAACACTGAAGCTGTGCGGTGTCTGCATCCGGGGTATGTCATTTAGAGATGTTGTATCAGACACTGAATCATACACACACTCTCGTATGTGCACTGTTTGGCTCCTTGTCAACTCTCGAATAGGGCTTGGTCTTCCGACCTTTAGATGATATATTGTATTATCTTCTGCAGAGGTGTGCAGTCAGTGATGCGTGATTCACAGTGGAATACTACAGGGTATGTTACATCACTTAATGTTTGGACTGGATGATAGAGGATATGACTTGATATGACAATCCTTTTTGTGTAGACGATGTTCCAGAATATAAACCGCCAATTCGACATGCAATATTTGCTTTATCATTTGGTCATTACTGGAAGAATACAAAACTTGCCAAGAGAAAAGGAAATATACTTAGAACTCCAATGTTGAAGACATACCATCATACCATCCCACAACACTGAAATGCCCGGTGGACAAAGAACATATGCTGTATATGTGTGAGTCAACGAATGCATAGCCCACACCTACACATACACTGACTCGACTGTACAGTAAGGCTCTACCTGTGTTGGGGCGCTGTGAGCTGCACTGTTTCACCTTGGAACAGAACATCTCTGTATGCACGACTCTCATACCTGTATACACTGTTGAAACTCGTGAAGAAACGTGACCGAGTCTCACACTCGATAGCAGATTCTCTGTGCTGTAGTGATGGGTATACACTGATAAAGAGGGAATAACTCACTCTTTGCTTCCTACAGCACTGTTAACTATATGCACTTTGTCACTTGTGCAATCATGTGAGTATGAAACAGTAGGAGTAGACCTTGAATACTGACAAATATTTAAATGTTAAGAACTAAAAATAATTGCTTGTCAATTCCAATTCAGTTTGCGGTTTCTTTGAGGGTTTTTAAATGAAAAATATCTGAGTCCAAGTCTGAGATCAATCGATTTTTGTAGCTTTTCAAACATCTGATAAATATGGAATGAACCCTTTGACGACCATTAATGTTAAATAGGAAATAAAACCGTGAAATGCAATAACTTATAAATATGTGTATAATTATCAAAGATATCATCGATCGCTTACTGCCTTTTAACTCATACAGGAACGATACAAGCATTTATTATCATGTAGGAGACATTTATTACCAAGTCATTATATTCTCTCTCTATTTTATTGTCCAACATTCTCTCAACAGAGATAGTAACATGCAGCTAACGACGTTCGATTGGTCGACATGAGCATCTCTTGATTCCTTGTTTCTTGATTATTATATACCGGCAGTGATGTTTAAGTTAACGTTGCAGGTTGTGTTTGATCTGAACTATTTATACATGAATCGTGTACGTGCGTTCAAGCCGGCCGTGGGTTTCTTCAACGAAATAATTTGACCATATTTACCATAATTCAAAGCTTATCTTACGTCGCTACCCTGTTCGAAATCCACCTTGCAAGCACTAGGCAGTTTTTGTCCAATCGTTTAACTGATTTCACCAAGAGTCGAATCATGAGAAGTTATCCAGTCATCACTATAAGACTTCTAAGTACTTGACCGCTTGACCCCAGTAAGTGATCAGGTGCGTGGTTCATAGGGCCATCCCTAACTGTGTAACGTGCTTATCTCTACCACACGAACACGCCTCTTGTCTGGCCACCATCTGCTGGACCTGTGTAGCCCTACTCTCCAACCATACTCTACACCTGTTGTCTACTGCATCTTGCTGTACACCTGGATACCGTCAGCTCCGTAGTGAGTTTAGTATTACCTTGTGGTGCTTCATCAGATTCGCAATATTTCAGTTGCAGAATGCACAAGCAGTAGTCTTTCAGATTCAAACCATTATATTCAAGATAATGTTTTCCAATGGATGCAATATGGTCTTCATGTCTATATAATAACTTTATATATATAAGTATTTAATAATTTATTCCAGGTTATATTGGGTGTCTTCAGATCCAGTTCTGAATAATACTAAAAATGTTTGGATGCTGTTACTGCATAGGATGTCCAGGATTTAACTGTACATTTTAGGTCCTCTGGTAAATGGTATGTTCAGTTTTTTTTTATTGTACACTCTACAGCGTTTACATTCATACTGAATCTGATCATGCATCTGCCAAATCATTTCATGTCTATTTCGCCGTCAGAAGCTTATCAACTGTCAGTTGTACTCTCAGAATTTTTTTTATTCAGAATCATATCATGCACCTGTTTTACTTTCAATATCTCAGAATCATATCTAGAATAGTATACTTTAGTAATATCATAGAATCATATTTGGATTATATCTGTTATGTCTTTGAATCGAAAATGTTTGCAGGTTCGTGTTATGTACTTTTAGTGACATAGAATAAGTTATATATTTTTTCATTTGGCTTTGATACGTGGGAAAATACCTTATGTCTTATATAGACTGGTAATCATAACTAGTCTATACAACACGTACGTGGTGATTTTAGTCCAAATCACGTCAATCGACTTTCATAGTCTTCTCGTTTCAAAGAAAATTCTAGAACGGTTTTATATATCTGCTAAATACCACATGTCATTTACATCTTAAGTACTGATATAACCTTTTAAACACCATCAACTAATATCTGTCTTTCTGCATGCTTTGAAAATCACGTTTGACTAATTGACGCATGCCACGGTACATTGTCCGGTTTTCGGTCGTGAATTTTTTGGAAAAGTTTGCCATATCGTACTCATATCAACATATCCTGTGTCTCTTGAAAGGGGCAGTATCACACTTTTCAAAATTGTGTTTCTTTAAATTTCTCTCAATAAACATTAGATTATGCCAAATGTATAATCTTCAGAGGGTCAAACATATCATTACTCCACCCGGTAATCCATAGCCGTAGAAAAAAATATCAAGTATAAAGCAAGTGGCCATTTTTGTGTGAATACCTTTTAATCATTTGAAGTATGGAAATGGATTCGAATAGCTTTACATCTGAATATGGTACTTTACTTTAGAATTGCTCTTTTGGTTAAAAAAATATGACATGGTAACAATAATGTTTTCCTATTGTTGTAAATCAACTTAATTTGTTGTGCCTTTTATTTCTTTAATTGGCAGCGAGAAATTAACCTACTCTTTCAATCAATTTCCATCTGGCTCTTTTAAAGAATAGATAAGAGCATGTTTGTCTCTTTGATTCCAACTTGAAAAGAAACTGAGAAGATCTTATCTGTCTAATAAACTTATCATTAAATGATAAATAAATAAGTAAATGAATTCAAGGGGATTCTCCGTAATTCTATATTTCTCAAATAACATAAATTGGTAGAACGACTGAACCATCTCACTGCAGACACAGACTAAATATTGCACCGTCAAGATTAGATCCTTTTGCATAGTTTATTATGTACTCTATCAAACGTTGAACTCTTTTTACAAACACATGTTGCATGGCGTACTCATTACTTCCAACGGCCCTGATCAGGAATGCGGTGCCAGAAATATCCTCTGGTTAAATATAGGGCGCTGAGTCAGAGATTTTAAGAGTGGTACCGATCCTGGCTGGTTATTGACGAAGACTAGAGAACATACAATCTTTCACAAACATAAAGATTGTTCGATCTCCAAACCATACATCACTTATTCGCCTTCGCTCGCCTCCATCTCCGAATAAGCCATGACCTAGGAGCCAGACTGATTATATAGAAATAATCGCCGGTGTATTACATACAGACTTGAGCTCTTCTGATCCCCCGGGACACGTGACATTCCTCAAGTAAACTGCTCGTGCGTGACGTCATAAATGCCCTTCTTCGCGGAAGAACACTTCTTCTTTGTCGTCTTGTCACAGTTTTTGCTCTTTAAAGTGTGCCTGTTTAAATATAATCCTCTCCTGATAATATTGCCATCTGATTAAACCAAGTTCCTTCGGTTCCATACAATGCTTCTTTGATATGTATGCCTCTTTCAAGACCTATAAACAAATCGTTCACACTGAGAGCTTCATTAACGATTAGCCCTACGTGTAAACTGCTTTGTCAACATCATCAAGAACAGCTGGCAAATGTACTGCAGACATGATAAACCAAACTGAAGACCGGAGGTGCTAGCCTTGTCAATATAGACATGTGCTCACATAAATATAGCCAAGTATGTATACAAGAACGTTTACAGATAACAACTAAATTTTAAGTGAATCGGCATCTACACCTATTTAAGTTGGCGAGTTCAAAAAAATACTAATCAGCAACAAACATCATTATACCAGTTTGACCAAAGGAAGCATTGGACATTTTGATCTTTTGTTCATTAGTATGCTGGGTAACTGTCAAAATTCATGTTGGACTATCTTGTAATACCAACATCTTATGAAAAAGGTTCTCAATAAAACAAAAGCATAGAACCTGCTCTTCCGCAAATGTACGCGTAAAGATCATTTCGGAATCAAGTGATCATTGTCAAGTGCCCGGATCTACTGAAAGTCCGCGCGAGATCCCCCGTGATTCCATCAGTGCACGAGATTTGGTTGCCCTCGATAGAAACTCGCTCGATCTGGCAATCCATTGATTTCTATGTTATAAATCTAATTTTCACTTGAATCGGGGAAGTGGATTTTCTCAGCTCAGAACGACTATGCGTAGAGAGTATCTAAGACTCAGGGATCGTTTCTCTCAGACAAACACCTCAAGGGAAGGACTCATGGCCTTCTTTTATCTTAAGCAAACCGCTCCTTATCTTAAGTGATGCGATGGCAAACAATTGAACTTCTTGAGAACGGTTTTGGGAGGGATGACTAAATAGATGCCAGCTCCTTTAAGTGAGTTGACTATAGCTATTTGGTTGTGCTTGAAGTGTTTGATGTTGGGGTCCATTGGATATTTTGACGAGAGAGAAAGTTAGTGGTCAGAAAGTAGATCAAAGAAATTATCGTTAAACATGTTAATAAATTGATTAGTAGGAACGGTTATATTCAGTAAACATAAAATCTCCGCATATTCATGTGTGACTTTATACCATGGAAGTGTGTTATAAATGATGATTATCTACGCAAATATGTACAGAAACTGTTGCACGTATGGTGTAAGTAAGACTCGAGTAGTAAAAACTCTATAGTTGAATAGACAAGAGAATATAGGGATAGGATAGTTTGATCGTAGTATTGCAAAACATGAGTCTGAAATGATGTCTGAAATGATGCCTCTGTAAGCAAGCAGTCCGGAAGACGTTTCCTGTAGGGTGAAGTCCTGAAATGGTATAACGTGTCGGGGTAATGGCCACCATTCACGTCTTCCTGGATGTCTCAGATATACAGAAGTCTTCGTATCCTGATTCCCCAGAAAACATAAGTGGATGATGAAAATAGTCTGTAGATGCAGGGAGGGGATAGATGAAAACATTACTCGAAGATTCGGCATCTCAGATCCTCTTGTAAAGAGTTTCGTGTAGGAAATCCAATATGGCTACCAACTGTGCTTGCGACGCGGGATCGTTTTTTGGATGTTTGATTGAATGCCTCGAATAACCGAGCATGTAGGAATGCTTTGTTGTCTGTATGTCGAGACTGAAAACAGAGTATAATGTCTTCAATCTGCAAACGGGTATATATGGCTTCTATAAGCGTGTTGCTCTTTTCGGGGATAGATATCATCAGACATAGTTTCGTAATAAGGTTAAAATTGAAACTAAGAGTACACGTCAAATACTCATTCTTTAAAAACGGTCTTTAAAATCTTATGGTTATTTGATATCACCATAGTGCACATGTATTATCAAAACATTTATTTATGTTGCACTATGGTTTTGTAATTTTATATCACTTTCACTAGTTGACCAACGAAGTCCTATGGTTGCAGTTTTCTATCACTCTATCACAAAATTTACACTTTGCATTTTACGTGAAATGTTATAAACGTTAACATCAATCGCTTAATTACATGCATGAAAACATATTTAAAGGTTAACGGTCACCTGATAATTGTTCACATTAAAGTAATTTTGACACGGTTAAAGTTTGCCCATTGCATCTTCAGAACATGACCTGCATTGGGTTTTAGCCGGAAGTAGTTGAGGCTGGCTGATGGCGACCCTCACTTCCTGTTGAACGGCAGGGGAAGGTGTCAATCAATAACCACAAGCAATTACCAAGGCGACTTGCACGATTGTCACAGTGTTACATATGCAGGTGATTTGTGAGGAATCTTGTCGATATAAGCTTACTGTCGTCCTCACCATGTTGTGTAATCATGTAACCATTCATGCAAATGGTGTAATGGCTTTATTCCGGACTCAATACAAATGCATTCCAAAATAGCAGCTTTATTCTAGTCATACATTTTGTGAATGAATAACATGTGAAAATATTTTAACTCAGACAACAGAATTTTTGTCCTATTAAGTATTTTGGGTCGCTGATCATTGACTTTGACTTGCAATTAGACATTGTGTTCAAATAGCTCGACATGTGAATTGAAAAACAGAGATAATAAACAAGGGTTTAATCATGTATTGATCATTAATGGCACAGGTTAAACCTTACTCTGTATTTACCATACCCTCTAGGATTAAATATTTTAAAACAAGTTAACAATTGATCATTTTATTGCTGTATACAGATATAGCTCATATTATTCAGATAAAGGTATTTCTGTTGTCAGAATGTTTATGTGTAGTTAAGAATATGGCACAGAGGTTATGCTTTGGATTGTAAATCCTAAGGAGTAACGCTGAGAGGCAAGTATGACCGAATGCGAATATCCGAGGTTTAGTGCTTTATCTAGCCTAGATACCGTCTGGGATAATAAATGAAATACTTGCGTAAAGGGTTTACATGTTTTAGGAGCCAGTCTATTTGGATTTGACATGAACCAAAACTTTTAAGATTCTTATTCTAGCAGTTTTTCTACCTCAACACAAAGCTTATATCCCGGTCTATTGCGTTAATAGATATGATAGCGTTTAAGGTTTAATTACCCCAACAAAAAAAGCAGGCGTGTTTATATTCGTGTAACAGATGTAGATAACCCCGCTAAAGCAGGGTCACAGGTCAGACCCAACTTGGTGTAAAGGCAAATTGTCTGGCAATTCCATGGTCAACCCAATGGTTTTTACATACATCAGTAACATTTTGAAATATCTGATATTATAATTTAGCACTTTAAGCATATGATAAACTACTTTCGATCTTTTTGTACAACTCCACTTAAGAGTGTGTTAACATTTTCATGATATTTATCGAATGAGTGATAATCTGGATTGATATCAATCAAATTAAGGATAATATTATGCTTTCATCCTTTAAATGATAAGTATTTACAGAATTTATCGCAAGTGGTTAATTCTTGGTGAAACTGTTCGTGAACCAAAACTTAAAAAGACCCATGTAAATGACTAAGCGATAATGTATTATATGTTTAGAGACAGAAACATGCAAGAAATTGCCACAAAAAAAAATCATCGCCACACGCACTGATGATAAACGTTAGAGATCCGAAGTACCAGGTATGCAGACGTTCGCTATCAACTTAATAATTAGCGGAGCCACCTCGATCCACACGTGGTTAGCGTTAGGTAAGATTACCCCAACACAAATGTGTATATGCAATTTCAGGAGTGTCCTTTACATAATTCTACCCCGGTATTTTACTCTGCCACCTCTTCTCTTCAGATGTACAAGCATGATATGATAGGTGCACTGCACTGTGTATCCTCCATGTGTTGTATGCACGTGAAATGTTAACTGACACGTGCTTGTATTCAAGGTTGCAAAGGTACGCTAGAGATTTAACAGCAGACTGCTAACTATTTTCTTCTGTAAACTCACGTGGTTTGTGCAAACAGTTAAATGTTTACAATATAAGGAGTCGTTCGAGTGACAACTGACGTCATGAAAATAGAGATTTACAATGATAACTTGAGTTAAGATAAAGATAAAACGAATTCTTAAGTGCCAATCAAATAGTAAATTGTTCTACCGCCTCAACTTTCCCGGTAGACATAGGTTTTGATTCATTAACTCTTTATCACAAAGAAGCCCCAGAGAATGGGCATTTCTAGAAAGGTGTTATTTCTGCCAAACTCTAGCCTTGCTTATTTAAATGAAAACTTTATGAAAAATTCTTGTTTCTCAGTTTAGATCTTGCTGTGTACACAGTGTTTAGTTATTTATTCAAAATAACTGTAACTGAAGTACCTTTTACAAGGGACCACTTTGTTAAAAGAGATGGAATACCGAACTACTAGGAACATGTTAAGCATATATATCACTACTGTTTCCACTATTTGATTTGTTTATTGTTGTTTAATCTTTTGGCAAAAGATCAAGCGAGGTGATGTAGAAACAAATTTAATGAGTTTCAGAGGTAACTATTTAACTAAGCTCTTTTAACAGCCGGAACGCTGCCAAATTAAAACTTGGCTCAAATAGTAAGATTCTCTGAATAAACATCGCCCTGTATTCCAGCATGGCTCTCGTTTTAATTTTCTCTAGGCGCCTCTGCGTCATAAATCGACAAAGACCAACATCCAGACGCAACATTATGTTTTACAATCTGAATATGATAAAACTTCATTCTCCCAGATTGCAATTTGTTTGATATTTATGTACACAATATACCATTTATATTGACATTTGCTTTTGCTGGATATCAAATTGTATATGTTCCAATTATAGATCTTATACACAGATTTATGTAAATAAGCAAAGTGTTCAAATGTCCTAGTAACATTTAATTGTTTACATTGCATTTATTTTGGAAAGCTTTCTTGCTTAAAGCTTTAGCCAGAAATATTTACTTATTGGATTATCTTTGATACTGATAATCTTTTCTACATGTAAATTGCCTACAAACGTTTACTCTTCATAAATCATATTAATTTGTATTATAGTTTGGAAGGTATTACTGTAGTTATGCTAAAGCTTCTTTCACTCGACGCTTTTACTGTATAATTAATGATTTAAGAACAAGAAATTATTCCCCCGTGCGTATAGCATGAAGCAGGATATCTATTATTCGAAAGCGCCATTCTGTTGTACATGCACATATTATTAATGAATATTATTAATATTCAGTAAACATTATTGACTCGAAAACATTAATATTTTGTACATGCCTTGACCATTGAGGGGAAAAGATCCACAATAGAACTGTGTGACCTTGACCTTCAACAACCTATCTATATAATTAAAACCATTTACTGAATTCTCTCAAAATCTCCAAAACAAAATTCATTTAGGGAAGATGTATGGTGATCCTGAAATTGCAAATTTCGTTTCTTTTCCATTTTAAATGGTCGAACTCATATGCTTTGTATATTTCATTTAATTCAAATGAAGTTAAACGAAATAGGTAAAACTCTTACACACAACGAATTACACATTAGTAAACATACATTTTAAAGACGAAGGAAGATACAGAAGCATGGCAAAGGAAAGGATAGGATTGCTTTAGTCACCGGGTACATCACTGAAGCAGCAGTGGGCTCAATTTAGAGGTCTGTCAACATCCTCAAAGGTCAGCTTTATCTGGCGTAAAGCATATAAAACAATAACACAATTAGACATAGTTCTTAGGGTAGTAATTTTTCTTTTTTATTGGCAGTTGCAAATTAGCATAGACATGTTGTTAATGCAGTGAACCATGAGTAAATATCGAGTGTCAGATCCCTTCCCCGGAATTTAAACTGCTAATGAGCTCACAATCCATGAACCTAAGTCCACATCGTTAGCAGGAAAAGAAAACTACAAGTTATTGAGAGGAGGATAGATGAAACGCATGAAGAGGACGCTGTATGTTTTTCTGGAGAGGGGGTGGGGGGGGGGGGGGGGGGGGGGGGGGTGAATTGTTAGAGTTTATGATGTAAATTGGTTGGGTAGTATAGGGTAGGGGAGAGAATGTGTTTTGAAATGAAAAATGGTTATTTTGTTTTCATGATTTAAAAAAATGCAATTAAATAAATTCTTATCGACAGAATTTGGTTTTCACATAGCAACAAATATGGCAAGGTTACTTTGAACCACTTAACAGAATATGCTGAATCAGCTGATTTCCCACAACATTGCCTTTACAAAGTGCAGACACTCTCAATGTATAATTTTTTTTTTTTAAATCGTTATTCTAAGCACACAGAGATATTCTTGTGTCATATGTCACACGACAACATGTTTTATAATGATAAAAAGGATTAAAACACAATGAGGCTTATAGCGGTTTACACAAACTGATTACAGAAATAAGTAATAAAGTAAGGGAGATGGACGTGACATCACGCAACCAACTGATGAAGCTCTTAGTAAATTTGGCAGTTTGTGTACAGCGCCACGCAACCAGATGTGATAGTTTCTTGTGCTAATCAGTTTAATGCTGTGTTTGGCCCTGTGTCAGTGTATTGCAAAAGAAATCGGAACATCAAGCAAGTTCCATGCACTTTTGATAATTAAAATGTTTTTCGGGATATACTGCCAAGAAGATCCATGCGTTTACATGTAACGTCAAATTTGCATGAATATCCTCACCCATACTGGTATTGTTTCAAGAATTACGACAATGCCAATTACAGTTAAGCAAAATACGATAAAGGAAATTAGATACTAAATATCATTTAGCAAGACAGTGAGTCCGTAGCTATATAGTAAAATCAAAGTTCATTGGATCTTTTTTGCAAATATTTATACTGACTTTGAATAGATTGGCTACGTCAAATTGTCCACAGCGATGCTAGCGCTATCGTATTCATGTTGTAATTAGTTAACGGATCAGTTTAAAACATCTGCATAAAGTATGGAAATTGACATTTTATCATAGAATTGGCGACAAACTAAATGACGTTTCTGTACTAAATACACTCTGGTATCGCATATATACTATCCTATAAATATTCCAAAGATCAAATTGCTTCGGATCCTAAAATCTCCAGTTGTTTTCTGGGCTCAGACTAGGGCAGGTATTTATCATGAAGTTACGAAAATATTGCCGTTGTATTTATTGGCAATCTGTGTATATAGCCTGTGTGGGAGTTGACGTGAAGATCCCTCTTAATAACAAGTTTGGCTTGACTGTCTGCCTTTAATGTAGTCTGGAGATTGACTACAGACACTCTGAATAACAACATAACAATATAACATGGTCATCTTGGATGACCCGCTCTCCCATCTTAACATAGAGTTGCTAACGTGAAATTCATCTTTTTAGAAAAGGAATATCATTTCTCTAAAACATGGTTTATGCTATGAAATAAATTGACACTGCTATTTCATATAATGTTTAAGGTTCGTAGGGTTCCGAGATCTGGGTTATCCGTTCAGAGGAAATCACAAACGGGGTTAGGTCGCCATGATATTTTTTTTATTCTCAACCACGTTTTCGTTACAGATTTTTACAACATCCGTCACTGGCAAAAGTAACACTTCCGGGTTGTATCTATTTATAGCTGACAGCATCGCGCTAATAATAATATAAGGCCAGTATCCGTTTTGGATGGATTGATAAAGATGTAAAAAAATCAGGGATTCATATTACATTCAGTGTGTTTTAAATGACAAATGAGGCTGTCATGATTCTTGTACCTAAAAACGGAAGTCTCTGAAAATGTCAACATCAACAAATCATCCTAGTGGATTCATTTAAAAAAGAATCGGTAACATTAATTTATGTGTCGATACTTTTAAGATACCTTTGCAACTAATGACTGTATAGAAAACATGGCAAGCATTCCAGTTGTTACTGCCGTTATCTGCCAAAATTCATTCTGTACTGACTGCATCTCAAAGAACATTCCAGGAATAGCCTCCATGATCGGGTTTAGCTAAGTGTTCGTATGCTGTCTTTTGCCATGTTCTACAAGCACTCTGTTAATGAGCTGTCTCATGCATGTCATCGTATGATGGAGAGATCTGTCCACCTAAGGTGTTATGTATTCCTCTAAACCTAAGATCCTGTGTTATGCCATTGCTTGATTCGAACACAGGTCGCGTCACTGCCGTGAATCTAAGCTCGCTTTAAAGGGGCAGTAGCACGGGGTTTTCATGATAAAGAAAGTGACCAAACGAAAACAAAAATAAATGTTCTCAATCGCATGACAATGTTTTTTTTAATCAAAAGAAGCAATTTAAAACGAACGTGATATTGTGGGCAACGCTATGTAAATCTATTTCCTTACCTCAAATGATTAAAATGTGTTCACACAAAAAATGGCCGCTAGTGTTTTTTTTAATTTCCTCTACGACTATGGATGATCGGATTGTTTTGATCGGATGAGGATAAATTTTGGCATAAACTAACGTCTATTGAGGAATTTGGAGAAATACATTTTTCAAAGAAACGTTCGACCCGCCCCTTTAATGCTACATGCTAATGTGAGTCATCAACAGTTATCATCACTTCTGCATCAACTAGCATCAAAACAAGATTTCCAACCCTTCGTTTCAGTATTTACCTGATTGTGAACCAAGAATAAGGGCTTCATTCTAATTTTAGTCAACCTCTGATAATAACCTTTACATGTGCCAGCTCGAGGCCTTGATGCATGCACTTCCCTTTACATATGTATTTGGAATCAAAAAGTTTGGATTGGTGACTATGTAATAATATATATATATCATACTATATATATTACTTATATGCATCAAATATAAGTCATTGTGCATGCTATTTCGTATGTTTAAGATGAAGCGACTGAGAATTTAAGAATTACATTCTTGATGATAAAATTCACACTTGTAATCTTTATGAATTCAGGATGTGATACTCTAATTGAACTTTAATCTGTAAATTGTAGTGGCTAAATATCATGTAGACATTTGATAATGCATATTACATGATTTGAAGTGTAAATAAAGACATCAAGTGGTGGAGTGTAGTAAGTTGTCTACTTCTGACCGTTTTTGCTTGAAATATATCGTTCTGGAGAGTGATAGATATCATTTCTTCTATTTCCAGCTACGTAACATAACGAATCACTTTCCACTTACTTAGCTGTACAAAGATAACGAGATATACTTCAAATATACTTGTCAGTGTGTAGATATCCTTCCTTTCACCGTAGCGCTCAGGAGAAGCTACATTGTCTGAAGTAAAGTATTGGTAATCCTAACATATACAACTGCTATCATGACACATGGGTCTCAGGTATTCGGATCAGGTAATTTCGGCCTTATGTGTTGCATGTTATCAAAAACAAGTCATGAAATTATTTTTTTGGGAACAACAAGTGTCCAAATGTAGGCATCATTTGGCTTCAAATAACCGCTTTTTGAATTCGTTTATCACGTGTTTTTTTTATTGTGTATATAAGTTAAAGAAACTCGGTTATTTAAAAAGTTAGACCCTACCTATATTGTTATGTATTTTGTACTACTATTCTCGTTAAGGAGCTATAAGTATTATAATAAGTAAGCTATTTCCGTTTTAATGAGTTAAAGGAAATGAACAAAACGTGACAAGACACCTTAGAAAATAAATAAACGTTAGAAATATTACATTTTGTACAATACGTTTTTGTGGTAATTAGGGATTTAAAGTATACATACACATTCAGAGAATAAAAATAAAATGTTCGTTGTTATATTTATTTTCGTATACTGGTTTGAAATACTTTCCCTTCTTTTTATTGAGACACTGTCGAAGATGGCTTACACTTGAACCCTTCCTTAACGAAATCAGATTACATAGATTGATTTAATTATAAAATCACCAGCGGGTGATTAAATGTATTTTACGTGATATTGACAATGATCCTTCGGGCCCGTTGCTTTTCATGTATTCCATTGATCATCCCCGCTCAGCTCTGCTCGCCGATTCTCAGCCTTGTTTATTCTCGCTGCCGCCATTTTGGATTTTCCTGAACCATCTGCTATGGAGGATCTATTGATTTTCCAGGGCTGATTGACCTGACGTGATATTCTTGAAAATCTCACACCGACAATCTGAAGTTGGTTGTAGATGTTATTTATACAGGGATCCATATTGTTTATCGTACGTCAATTATCATGAACTTGAATTTCGAAGATCTGAATTTTAGGAATACAAGACTATACAATCTTAATCGACGTTGTGCATTGGTTACATTATGTATGCTAAATAAAATAATACATAATCAGTACGTAAGTAATGAATTCAATAAAGTGTCCAAATCTCCATTATTTTTTTTATTGACTATCGTTTATTAGAACTTACCACTAACCATGGTATTTAGCAGTGAAAATTTCTAAGTTCAATCAAATGTCCAAGTTAAAATGGTCTACTGTGCCGAGTTCACCGAAAATATATGGGTTCATTATACAAATATTTGAAGAGTTTATAATTATAGTGTAAAGCTGAAAACTTAGCTATTGCAATCAAACCTGAACTCTTGACTTATTTGCAAGGTTTCCTGATTGTTTTTGTGAAACAATTTCCTTTTCATTTACAGGTCTTCTGCTTTTGAGAGAATGCCCCGACGTCGCTGCCAGCTTAACCGACGGTGAAGGTTACATAGCAACATGAGGCATAAAAGCAGCGGCGGCAGAGCGGCGGATGCACATGTTACATAAGGGGTTAACCTAGCTAGCCAGACACTGACTGTTAACATAACTAGAGTTAATGTCTTCAAGAAAGCAACCACACCTTTTAGATCCATAGGCAACGCTACTACGAAAAGAGGAGAACTACAGCTCTTCAAATCCGGAAATAGAGAACACCACCAGAGCCTCTTTCTGGAGAGACTGTGAAAGATTCTAGGACTCGGATGGTACGTTCCTAAGGGAACGAGGTTTAATTTTTGTTTCGACTGTTTGTGTATTCATTCAGGATTTATGTACTAGCTGGATACAACAACGTGACTTTACATTGAGAAGTGTCCACATCAGGAGGGCGCTACGTTGCCCCTCCCTTGCTTGACTAATGAACACAATGACTGATGCCGACAACAGAGTGATCCTCAATGTGGGGGGAATACGTCATGAGACGTATAAAGCCACCCTCAAAAAGATTCCAGCTACTCGCCTCTCAAGGCTTACGGAGGCTCTTGCTAACTATGACCCAGTTCTTAACGAATATTTCTTCGACCGGCACCCAGGGGTGTTTGCTCAAATCCTCAATTACTACCGTAGTGGGAAGCTTCACTACCCCACGGACGTGTGCGGTCCGCTGTTCGAGGAGGAGCTGGAATTTTGGTCTCTCGACGCGAACCAGGTGGAACCTTGTTGCTGGATGACCTATACCCAGCACAGGGACACCCAGGATGTGCTTGCCATCTTGGACAGACTTGATCTTGATACTGATAAACCAACTGAGGAAGATATCATGAAAAGATTCGGCTTAGAGGATGAATACCGACAGGGTGAATTGAACTGCTGGCAGCGAATTAAACCAAAAATCTGGGCGCTGTTTGATGAGCCTTACTCGTCGACAGCCGCAAAGGCAAGTCACCAGGTGTTTTGATTTAAATTGCCACCTTTCAGTGTGTAGAATACATGTTGTCCTCGTGTCAGTCGTCCGCGACACCTCCCCCTGGCTCAGTCTATCTACAGTGAGTCATAGGAACACCTTGTCACAAATTCCTTAGCGCAACGAGCCATACACATTGCCTCTTGTAGGCTCTGCATTGGCCGTTGTTTTTTTTTTAGGAAGTAAAGTCCGATTGGACCTAAACTTGTCCTATAACTCACTGTTGTTGTAGCGCCACATGTTCAAATAGAAGGAGCCAAAGGGAGGGAATCTATATCGTGTTTGACTCTATTTTTCTGTTTTCTTTTAGACATTTAGAACTAAATTTCTGTTGTCTTTTCTTGACCGCGAGACGTGAAAACACCGTGTAGCAAGTTTTATCCAGAAACAAGAAAACATTGGGTTATGTCTCTGTACTACACTGATAAAAACAATGCAAGGTTTCCTAGCAACAAACCCGACAAATACTTATCTGAAGGGACCAAGAGGAAATTGAAGGTGGCAATTTTTCTTCTGATATTTTATCTGCTCCAGCGCTTCTATGTGTCAATGCCACTGCATGAGAACAGGAACTCACCATGTATGTATGCAACTCCTGTAGCTTCTGGTGGTCGGGACCTCACTTTACTTCCGGGTTTGGGACCTCCATCCTTATTGCATTGCATCAACTTGACAGTAAACATTTGTAATCAAACGTATTTGGAGACACTGTTTACAGTTTTCATCCTTTCTTCTGACCATGCTCTAAACAAATTGCAGAACATTTCCCATTTCGTCAATAGGAAGTAAGTGAACTATCCTGTATATTGATTTATCCTCGTGTGAATCTATTTTGAGCAGTTCGAATTTGTCTTAATGCTAAACGACAATGCTGATAACTTTGTCTAGGACCTTCTAGTGTTAAGGATCTCACCCAAGGGTAATCATGCATGACCAGCAAATATATGTGATCACCGTGTTTAGAAGAGATTGTCTAACAGCGAAATTATCTTGTAATCAAGTATGGTTTGTATGATCCACCAAATCGGAGAGAAGCAGTTGTGAGTGCAACCAAATGCAGGAAAAAGGGTTCCTTCCATCGTTAAGTCAATTTACGAGACAAAAACATCGAAATATTCATCATTGTAGAATTTAGGATATATACTGAACATACACGACGCGTTCATGCGACATGTTCCGGGTGGAATTTTCATTTGTTAAAATGAAATTCATTGGTCGATGAAGTTCAAATGTCTGTGCTTGACCAAAAGAATACCGGGTTTGTGGAAACGCTTAGAATACTGTGTGCATGGCGACAAGGGGGCTGTTTGCTTGCTTTGGATGTTCAACTAATGAACGAGGCAGTTGTATCTATGTTGATAACATGTGCTTGCAAATCATGATTGTTCTTGGAATCATTGTAATCCTTTCAGAACACTCGAAAGAAACATCGTCACTATATTTGGCTCTACTCCATTTATTTGGTGATTTATGTAAGACAAAGCTATGTAAAGGTATAACTGATTTCTGAATTATACATTTGTGATTTTCATACCAATCTTTCACTCACGTTTAAATATATGGGCACTGCGGAGCCTAGAATAAATAAAATATTATATAGATACTTATTATACAGGTAATATATAAGCGCAATAAATAATAGTATATACACAACCTTTAATCTCGATTTTAATAACGAGTTTTCAATTATTCTGAAACATGAAGACACATCTATATGATATAGTTCACTAGTTTTGCTTACATATCAGTAAACTGCAAACAATACACTGCACATGTAACAACATTATGAGCTACTCACGGTTTGATTTTGGCAGTTAACGACGTAAAGAAAATATCATCAGAACGGTTTTAAAATTATGTAGCCGCGAGTGTTTGTGTGTGTTGTTTGGTTTTGTCGTTGTGGTGTTATTTTACTGATGACATTTTAAAATAATGAGAAATTGACAATGATGTTTAAGAATAACTTATGTAACAGAGATGATATATAGATATAAGAATCATTCTTAATTCAGTAATTTATCAAAACGTTAATTCATGGTAATGTTAATGCAAAAATGAATATTCAAATATATTTATGTAAATAATCATGTTATTCATATCCGAGTTGAAATAGCCATCTAAAGAGAGAAGTCAATTGCGGTGGTTATATGTGGAATACCGGTGTTATTACGGCATTTTGTAAATGGGGTTCAAAGGAGGGCTTGGCAACTTGTGCGAAGTACAGGGGTATGACAGATCATGCATAGACTCGGTCTCTCTACGAATCCCCGGCCTAGCTCCCAGCTACAGCAGCCAGGGCTTCAGCTCTACATATATCGATCGCCCGCAATGAGGAGAAAGATGGAAACGGGGCTATAGGGGAAGAGTGTACACTATACCAGGCACGACACATCCATTTGTTTCGAGAGAGCACTTTATCCAGGCTTTATGACGATTTATTCCCGTGTATGACGTCACGAAGACGTGTGATGACGGCAGCAATGGAGAGACGGACACTGCTTGGGTAGCTCTGACGTGTTTAGGCGGCCCCGCGCTGCTCTGTCCCTGAGTTAATCTTCATCAAAGTGCTGCCAGCTTGGCCAGGGAGAACCGATCGATAAACTATTGGGTAAAGTCTGTTTCAATCATCAACACGGCCCTACTATATGTCAATAACCGCTGCCTCTATCCTAGGCAACTTGCTTTATTTAGACACTGAACGTTCGATTGAATACAATGAGATCTCAGCAACTCTTTTTCTGTAGGTATCTACAGAATGCAAGATTCCTTGGAATCATTAGAGAAACAAACATGAGTGCAGCTTCACGCTTAGGTACCGACTTTATTTCAAGTAATGAATTCTGACGTCAAATCCATGGCCAGAACTAGATGATGACATCTCATTTCCTTGTTGGTTGATCGCAATATGAGTTTTGTGAACTAACCGTTTTATCTCTGACAATGATGGAAGATGTAAATGGTAACTCGTTTGATGTTACAAACAATGTTGATCATCACAGAGGTCGATAACAAAATTATCTCTAATCGAGAAAATCTTTCTTGTTAAGGGAACAAAGATAACAATATTGCAGATAAAACGGAAGGGCGAAGCATAAAACCCTTGGTCGACAAATCAAAGACGCAAGATGGAGGTTTCCTGGATAGTAAATCAGCGTCGCTCTGCAAGTCGAGCAGTGTTAGCAGTGCCTCTTTGAACTTAGGCCGGGGAGGAACGGACTATAGGCAGATATTGATTAGGCAAGACTATCCCTCACTTCATGTGACGCGCTACGATCCTCTAACACGCTTCGATATGGCCACAGACCACCTCGCATCGACCGCCTCTATCAATTGAGATGTGAACAAGCCTGTTTAAGAAAAGAATCAAAATGAACGCTTTGGTTGCGTATCGACTCTCTGAGATGCCATATGCATGAATTTATAAAATTTCCATTAAAAGTAATTTTATTTGAATTAAGTGATAAATTTGGGGAAATGCCTGTAAAACCCTTTTCATATTTTACATTGATTCGAATTGATTTACTTCCAGCAAATATGGAAGATGTTTATGACGTTTAACATTAGTAATATTAAATAATAATAACATTTATTCAGCAAACGTTAACGGAATCGAACATATTTTAATGAAATTCTTGAAATTTTCACTGTTTTTTAAAATTCGATCAATCGAAATTTATATGAATAAATAGTGCGAACCGTCCGGCGATTGACTTCTCACAGATCAATAAGAACTATATACGAGTTGTGTGATTGTATATGCATTGCTGTGTTGTTGATGAACTGATTGTGATAGAGATTTGACACTGTCGTGGAGTGATGTCAGCTAACACACTAGTTGCAAAACTATAGATATCTAACACACACAACAACGTGAGGAATTGCATTGATCATTTTCATTTCAACGAATGATCAAATGTGATGCAGCTTCTCTCGTTTTCAATGTTATTTACATATTTGTAGAATTCAATGTTCCTATTAATGGTTTTATTATTTTCAAATGATTAAGTACTAATTGCTAATATTGTTTATTTTCAGATAATCGCAGTTATATCCGTTTTCTTCATAGTAATCTCCATTTTGTCCTTCTGCCTCAAAACCCATCCTGAGATGAGAGTTCCGGTCTTGCGCAATGCCACTTCCAAAACAAGTGACGGAAATACAACATGGCGACTTGAGAAAACAGAGACTGAACCTCACGACGCTTTTTTCTACATCGAGTGCGCTAGTAACGCATGGTTCACTTTCGAAATCATTATTCGCTTCATCGTTGCACCTAACAAATTTGATTTTTTGAAAGCACCCGTGAATATAATTGATATTGTAGCCACTTTATCTTTCTACCTAGATTTCTTGCTCACGAAACTGCAACAAGAGAGTGATATGTTGGAGTTTTTTAGTATCATCCGTATCATGAGGCTGTGCAAACTGACTAGACACTCGGCGGGGCTAAAGATTCTCATACATACCTTCAAAGCCAGTGCAAAGGAGTTAATTCTCCTAATCTTCTTCCTAGTGCTTGGAATTGTCATCTTCGCTGCGCTCATATACTACGCCGAGCGCATTCAGTATAACCCGGAGAACGACTTTCAAAGCATACCAGTGGGCTTGTGGTGGGCTATAGTCACCATGACAACAGTAGGATACGGGGACATGGTCCCTAAAACGTATGTGGGGATGTTCGTAGGAGCCCTGTGCGCCCTTGCAGGTGTGCTGACCATCGCTCTACCAGTTCCCGTTATTGTTAGTAACTTTGCTCTCTTCTATTCCCATACCCAAGCTCGCTCTAAGCTCCCCAAGAAGAGGAGGCGGGTACTGCCGGTGGAGGCGCCTCGCCCTAAGGGACCAAAAGCCCCCGGCGCACCCGGGGGTCCCGGAGCTCAGGGCCCCGGGGGTACACGGAGGATGAACGCTATCAAACACAACCATCCTGGGGCACTGGAGGCCAAAATGGGCAGAATAGGTAAACTTTCAAATTCATTGATACATTGAATACTTGGATATTATCATGTAACCCTGTGAACTAAGATTTCTTCACTTTGTATTCAGGTGTATAATGCGTGTCGTTCAGGTGTTTCAGTGGTGAATCAAGTCCACGTAGAATTCCCCTAGTCCCCAGCACTTCAGTCAGTCTCCACCCACGATAGCTACCACACACAACACCACCGTCATCCCGGTCACCCTCAGCTCAAGTCACCCCCACCTCAAGTCACCCTGACACCCTCTCACTACCCAAGTGTTCCCTGCATGATCTCCATATTCTCGCCAGTTCGGTGCTCGTACTCGTTCTTCGACCAAGCTGTTAGTGCAACGCCTGCTTCACGCGCATACGCTATTGCGTAATCGGATTGTTTGACCAACATTTCGCAAATTACAATATGGAGGTTTTTTTGTTTTTGTCTGTGAAGCAATTTGTTTCCGAAGTGCGCGTATGATTTTTTCATACCATATTTGATGATTCCTTCTTTATTTCAGAGTTTTAAAACCAATTGCATGCTGATTTGTTTAAATGTCGTTCCTCCCAAACATCAATTTAAATGTGTATGCTTTTCAATCGGAAAAGAAATTTCAAATATCATAAAATTCTTTAAAAATGTTAACCATGCCCCGTATCCACCACCGACTAGTTCTCAACGGTGTTAGGAAGATGTCTTTAGGTGCTTCGACTGCTTCGCCTGCTAGCTTATACGTCTGTTTATCTTCTATTCGACAATTCAATGATCTTGATAAAGTTATTAAATGCTCCGTATTAATAACTTCTTCAAAACGTTAATCTGAGTAGTTAATCATGTAAAATTTATAATTATCAACTTTCAATCATCAAGATTTTCGATAAGGAAGTGTATTAACTAGATAAAACGGCAAAAAAAACCATACAGGACAGTAAACTGTAGTAGGACTGTAGAATAAGGTTGTTAGAATGTACGGCTGCTTTGCCTCAATTGTAAATAACATTAATTGTTTCAAAATGAGTATACCAGAAGAAAGAGTAGAAAACTCTTGATTTAACGAAATGTTTCCTTTGCCTTCTTGATTCGCTTTCGGTTTATCTGTGTTCATAACTATCTGAAAGCTATCCTGTAAAGACTTAAACTTCTATTGTTAAAGAGCCACTTCGTGAGTTCTCGGAGTCACATATGCCAAACTTAATCAATGGTGTCATTTGATCGCGAAGTATCGAGTGTTACCAAAAGGACACATTTTAAAGCATATTGGTTTTTTTACAGTGACAATATGAAGGTAGAAACTCGCAAATATGTTCGAAAACCGGACAGGGGCGCGCGTCAAATAGTCAAACGTAATTTAAGAGACTTATCTAAAACAGCCAGGAGGGCAGTTAAGATATGATAGTGTTTGTTAGGTTATATAACTAGTATCCATGTATATTGGACGTGATATATACACCTCTGTGCATTTTAAGGCTGTTTATAGATTTTCATGGACAACCAGTATTTGTCATATATATGTCTTTTGGACATCAATAGTTAAGATGTTTTGATTTTATATCACCACATATGACAATTAGGTTCGTATCAAAGGTAAATAATATGTTATGAAAATCACTGAGTGGCTCTTTGATCACCAAATTTAGCCAATCACCATTACGGTATCCAGGATCATTTATTATGTCAAATTACTACAAACATTTGTAGAATCCTCAGAACACACTTCCTTGAAATCAGTAGGTGCAATGTGCTTATTAGAGCTTTGTAACTATCTGTAACGCCGCATTCTTTCACTGCTTTCCGGACCTGGGGACCCACTTTCATCATCATCGAATTTTCAACACACATCTTACGTATCTTTTCACACCTAAACAGCGTTAGTTATCATCATTCATCGATTCTAGGTCAGATTTTCCCTTAATCCGACTTAGTCAATTTAATACTAATTTACCGTTACCAGTTGATCCATATCGTAATTGCGGCAAACATACTTTCACCAATTCTCATTTAAAATTTATCTGTTAATCAACAAATGTAAAGAAGAATGCGTTATCCATGTATAGTTACACGTGGAATATTGAAAGACTATCTTCATGTGTATGTAGTTTGTAAGTGTCACATTATATCCTAGTTATCAAGATTCGTAAAGATTAATAATGAATTAGAGTTAGACAATTAAATTTCGTAACGACACTTATTGTATGTATGTGACTATGCTTGTCCAATTTCTGCTTCCATCTTACGAATAAATTAATACGTTTAATAAACGAAGTCTGAAAACACCTTTTCCATTTAAAACATTTCCATACGAGCACAATTTAGGTACAAAACCTTCCCGAATTCTACTAAGTATTCATCTCTGAGCAAATAATTAGAATTATTGGTTCATTGTTAGTTAGTTTGAAACAAACAAACAGCCTGCTAGTGGGCGCGTTCATTTCTTCAATGCTTTACCTGTATAGAGTACTGAAGTGAGAAGGGACTTGGTTTTGCCACTTAAAGAAACTTCCATTGTTTATAACCCTTCTTTTTCAGGTATATATATGAAGGCCACTGAATCATTGTCATTTTTTAAAGATAATAGACTCAAATGAAGATTTCACCTTTCATACATTTCTGGTTTCACTTTTCGTGTTTCAATATTTGATCAGTTGTACGTCTGTTATCCTTTTTTGTAATTTTCATTGAAATTTGAATGGAATTCCCACTAGCTTTACAGAGAGAACTCTCCCACACGAATGTTTATGTGTTTATTATTACCCCTATGATTTTAGATTTGCAGGTGGTATTATTGTGTGATATGATTATTTATTTTATTCGACTGTCACGTGATAAAGCAGCTTCTGTCGTGAACTTGGTGCGCAAGATATTGGTTAAAGTAGTGACGTCACATTGGCAGAACACTCATACAAAAAGGGCACAAATATTAAAAAATAATTTGATTGTTATACCATATGATAACGTATAAGGGCTTATAGGTATACCTTTGAGGTAATCTTATCAGTAACTGATAGACACGTTTATCCAAACTCTGATTCTAACTCTATGAACTTCTGGTGGTAAATAACTATTTGATGGAACTTCAACTTCTGTATGACTTGGAGGACAATATACTTATTGCTAAAGATAAAAATCCTAGTTATACAGAAGTTGATGCCACTCAAAATGTTCAAGTTTCAAATTTCAATTTCAAATTGCAGCCCCTGTCCATGTATCTCTGTTCCGTCGTGACCGGAAGTGACACTGCTTCTGTCAATACCTTGTTTTATTGTCTACCCGCTAGTCCTATAGATTACTCCTTTTCTTCTCTAGCCCACGGGGGCGCTTTACAGGAGCTGATGCCCTTCCGTAGTAAGTCATTACGTCATTTCCGGTTTGTATGCACGCTTCCGATACTAGGATACGTTATGTTGACTTGGTTCCCTGTCGTATTTCTAAATTGAAAGAAGTTAATTCTGGTTTGATAACTGAAAACAGTATCTAAATAGGACAAGTAATTTAGACAAAGATATTGATAAGGACACGGAACCAGTGTGTGGATTGTAGACATGCGAGCTTTATTTATTTTACGAAACCTTGCTATGGTCGTTAGTTGTTTTAGTCCATGAAGGAAGTGAGCTTTCTTTCATCATTGCTTGATATCAATAGATTGTAGAGTGAACCTGCGCATGCGTTGAATGGTCATGCCGAATGTGATCCCTCTTGTTCTCTTTGCGCATGTTTATAGGTGCATGAAAACTAGTTTTGTCTGTCTATTGCGCATAATGTAAGCATCGTTTCATTAACCATGCAACATTTTCCCAAACAGGTATGCAAATTTAGCGTGATTAACTTTCTTGAACCATTAGTTTGAAAGGCAAGTCTATTGACCTTTTCGTGATTATGGATTTAATGTTTATAAATGCAGATACTGTTCTGAATGTACTTTCTACAACGGTAGGGATCATTTTTGACAGTCAAACCCTTTTTTTGGTCCTATTCCCCAAATGTTACGTGGTCCTTTGATAACCCCTTATCTTTGCTTGGAGTCAAAATAGCATTTGTTACACTTTGGTTTGTAATTGCGAATTTTAAACTCTAGAATCACAATTAAATGTAGATGTAGATCATACACTTCATAAAAGTTTAGTACTTAATCATTTTCACGAGTAATGATGACAATGAATCACAACCCACCTTTCACTATTTGAAAGTAACGGATTTAAATTTTTACATACAAATTGGGATAAGAATTCAGAAAGGAACTTTTCTCTAAACAGTGACCTCGTTGGTCCTTTCACACGATTAAGGAATATTCATGGCTCGAATTTGTTGTATAATGTTTTAAGTATAATCAAAAAAAATTTAAGAATGGTCACAAGGGATGTCCCATAAGCAGCTGTCCTCCAGTAGAAAACACCATTAATGATGTTGTTTTACTGTTTGAATGTTCAAGGGACTTGGTGCTCTTTTATTTCAGTATCATGATACAAACTTTTTACCTCCTGTATTTGTACCATAAAACACGTACAAAGTAGCAATAGTTATATCACAATATTTTGGAACCGCAATCTTTCAGTCAGTATTATATTATATAACACAGGTAGAAGTTCTCGGAATTTATTACGGACGTAGGTGGACAAAATACGCGATTTAAAACTATATCAACTTCTACCCCCTATATCTTATATCTTTATAAAACAGCTTCTTTGCGAGATACTCATAGACTCATGATTTAAAGTCAATCATTAAAGGTCTCACAGGTGTCAGATCTCATACGGGATGCACGATTTTGTGAGACTAAAATGGACATGTCCTTCAAAGGAAACCCCTTCAACATCTGAATCAAGCTTTCAAAGGTTTGATTGTTGATTATGACTTGAAATAAAACCATACTTCGATGAATATGCTAGATGGCCAAACTGTATGGCATGCATTTATGCAAGATCAAAAGGAAAATATCGTTTGATACTAAATTTAAAGTATTATACCCAAATGTGTCAGGATGACTACTCTATCCAAGAGCATATTAACCATATGTTGTACGTCTAGGTGTGACTTTGGTAACGAGCCCTTTAATAACTTTTCAAACATTGAGCAAAAAACAACATTATTATAGGCCAACTTCTTATGGGACATCCCTCGTACAATCGGAGTTTAAAACATTTAATGAATAAAAAATTGTGTTTCCATAGGTGCATATAATGCTGGCGTTCTAATTGGTGGTAGAGTATTCTATTGAATAATATTTTCTATTCATTTCAAATTCAAATGGATATAATCGAGATCATTTTGTTTTTGATGACATTAAAATGCAGTGGCGGATTAATTTTTTCTAAAGGAGGGGCTTAATCTATTTTACGTTTAAATGATTAAAAAATTCGAACCCTCTGAACCCGCCTTCGGATTCGCCAGTGTATATTATCATCACATACAACTAAGTGGACTCATACTTACACGTATTCTTGAAATTAATTTTCATTTGATTAACACCGTATTATACCAGACTAATTTTTGTTATTTTGAGGTAAGTATATCAATTACGTTCTAACTATAAGGTAAGCAGACAAAATGATCTCGATTACCCCGCCAAGGTGACACATTGCATGCAGTACAAAGAGGGGAAAATCACTTGCAACATTTTAAAGCATTTTAAAAACATTTTTGTATGAAATATTAAATTCACTGTTAATTATTGAAAAAAAATCTAACTTTCGACAACAATAAGTGTCTTTTCTAAATGAAAATGTAAAGTAAAGAAAGAGGTAATTAGGTTTTAACATCACGTTTAATGTGTTTTGTGGCCAGATTGCAACCTGTTGTTTCACAAACTGTACGAGCACAACTTGTTGCAAAAGTCCTTAATATTTTCAATTGTTATATTATGTGCTAAAATGTTACATCGATTTAAACCTCAAGACTGCATAACAACCATTTTAAATTTTGTATTTTTAACCTTTTAACAAATATTCCATCGGAATATGATAGTGGTTGTTTGGCATTTTTTTCCCAACGAAATCATGGTTGAGGGATATCTAATTATGCATTATGCACATCCGCAACATACATCGTACACGAACGACACAGCTATGCACAGTATTGCTAAGAGAATTTACAAAAACCACACAAAGAAAATCATCTACTGCACTCCGCACGTGTGGCAGCTAATCATAATAAAGTGATAATGCTGATGAGTTCCATTGCATCTCTTTAACGACGCGCGTTCCACATTCATTTCCTCATAGTAGATAACCTTTCGTACCTGCTTCAATCTGTACAAAATAAAAGTAATTAATTAGAGAGACAATCTGATTAGAAGTTATATTCTATTTGCACACAACTTATTATTATTTTCTTTCTTGAATCGCATTAGTATTTGAGCCTATTATGTCTATTAGGCAAGGTAGGCTGGCATTGACCGTCATTCTGCGTCCTCCAACCTTTATCACCTGTTGTTTTAACTCTTAAAGCTGAAATTGTGTTGCTTTTTGTGGTCTTTTTATCATAAACCAATTGGTATGGGAAGTTTGAATTTACAGAGAAAAGTTTGCTACATAGATACTGAAGTTATAATATTTTTCTTTTTATCCTCTTAAATAAGATTGTGTCAGGAGTGAGGCGAGAATATGTCGAGCTGCTCCAAAGCATATATATATTCCAAACCATAAGAAGGAATGTTAAATGATGCAATACCTGATGAGGTACAGAGCCAATGTTTTCATTTTGAATGAATTTGTTTGATGTTGGTCTAATTGTAATCAAATCGGGTTACATGGATATTGATTGATGTCTTCGATGATAACATAATAAGTATAATCTGCACGTTTTGTTGAGTAATTCCTTGTTAACTTTTCTTATTGTTGTATGTATAATATTTAAGTGTAATAATTGTCTAATTGCCACAACCAAAAGCTTTCTTGTGAATTTATGATGAATTAGATTTGATCTGAATTTGGAATACAGTAAATGCATCTTTTTTCAAGACAATAAGATTGTTTTGGTTTTGGCAAGAAATAGCCCTTTGTGTGCGTGTTTTCTGTGATTGTAGCGGACTTGTTCTTTTTCAGCGGTGGGTATGGGAGGCCCGCGCCAGTACTATAATAACATCGGTAATTCCATCATTGACCTGTCACCTTCACCTATCTATCATGCATCCTATTAAAATCTTTTGAGTCTATTTCACTTTTAATCGGCTGGAGAAAGATGAGACCCGTTCCCCTCTACCCGTCTTTGATGAACATCTGATGAAAATATCCGCGACCCTTTCATTCATCAGGAACTATTTTTATTATCTCAAACCCCTTTCATTCATCAGCAACCCAGTTCATTTATCAACAACCTCTTTCGTTGACATGACTTGGGTGAATTCTTGATTCTGATTGGCTGATTTGAAAGATTTCCAAACGTTGATTGAATACCCGGAAATTATCTAGGACGAATCACCACGAAATAGTACGTAATGTCGAGTACATCGCGGACCAACTGACGATTTTAATGTTCTGATCATTTATCCGAGCCTCACTAAAATTTGACAGGTGTCATTGTTATTTTCTGAAATGCGTTAACCTTTTTTTTTCTTTATATGGTTAAGGTTTTATTTCATCAAGATATTTAAACTAGCTAACATTGTCAAGTTTTGACGCGTTGTTTCATGTGACCGCTTTCTTGGAATGACGTGATAAAGGCCACCCGTTTTGACGTCACATTGATCGCGTCACTGTCACAATGGACTTTGGCAAGTTCAAGATTTTTATCATAGGGTTATCGATGTTTGCCAACGGTTACATTTATGCTTAACTCGGTCTAAAATGACATAGAGAATATTGTAAGATTCCACTATTGCGAATGCCACTGTTCGGTATTGAATGATAGCTGTTTCGAAGGCATATCAAGCCGGAAATTCCCTTTTGTTTTAACCTTCTTTTACCTCTTATAAAAATGGAACAGTGAGTAGTAAATTCAAAAGTTCGCTTTTAAACTGCTAAAACTAACGGTCATGTTACAAGAGCCATAGATATTTGCGTTTGTAAAATTTCAAGGACTCATTGTTATTCAACACCCACAAATTCAAACTTTTAAAACCTCTGGCTAACGCCGTCGTTAATCCCGGAAAGTTTACAAACGTAACTATTTATCTTCTAAGTAACTTATTTCATTAATCAGCAACTCCTTTCAGTCATCAGCAACAAGTTTCATCCGTCAATTTTCCTTTTCAATTATCAACAACCCCATTGATTCATCAGCATTATCTTTCATCACCAGCAAGCCCTTTCATTCATCAGCATCCTTTAATAACCAGCAACCCTTTTCATTCATCAGCATCCTGTCATCACCAGCAAGCCCTTTCATTCATCAGCATCCTTTAATCACCAGCAACCCTTTTCATTCATCAGCATCCTTTATTCACCAGCAACCCTTTTCATTCATCAGCATCCTTTCATCACCAGCAAGTCCTTTCATCATCAGCAAGCCCTTTCATTCATCAGCATCCTTTCATCACCAGCAAGCCCTTTCATTCATCAGCATCATCTTTCATTCTTCAGCAACCCTTTTCATTCATCAGCATCCTTTCAACATCAGCAATCACTATCATTCATCAGCAACCCCTTTCATTCATCAGCATCCTTTCATCACAAGCAAGCCCTTTCATTCATCAGCATGATCTTTCATTCTTCAGAAACCCTTTTCATTTATCAGCATCCTCTTTTGTTGATGAGCAACCCTTTTCATCAACATTTGTCAATCATCATTTATCTGCCAGGAGTTTACTGCAGATTTCGGCTCATTGTTGGTTATTGTATTTCGATAAAATGTTTGAAGTGTGCTTATTTTTATCACATTTTTCTCTTTATCATTTTTCATACACAGTGTACCTAATTTTAATACCATCTGATAGCATCACGTAATCTATTGCAATTTTGCTAAACATCTCAAAGTTTAGATATCAATCAGTCTTTATTGTTTCAATCAACAACTTCACTTGTTAGTTAAATATGATGAAAATCTGAAAAGAGAATCAGAGAACAAATAAATATTATTGACTTAGTTGTGTTTATGACAAGAGGTTTTGCATAAAGGAATAAACGAAAACCATAATAAATTTGTCCAATATTTCCCTAGATTATTTCTCTTATTGGAATCTCCATAATGATTATCCGCATCTTTCGACTATACAATGAATGCTGGTTTGACTATGTAAGAACCATGTTGAGTATCTTCATTGTGAACACGACGTAGCTCGATCCACTGTCTCTCCTATCGTCTTTCTCCCCTATACTACAATCCTTTCTGCCAAGTTATACATGTAATTTTATGGGATATTCAGAAACGCCATATCTGTTAATCAAATATGGTGCCAAAAATGTTGTGATAACCCAAGTCGATTCTTTTCTACGTAAACCATGTAAATTGTAAACGTTTAGGATCGTCTCACTTGTATTTTTATTTCTCCTTTGTGTGTGTGTATTCTGTGAACCAAGACTGCATGCATTAATGCATGTCTAACGATGTCATGCATGCTTTACAACCCCTTGCTCGTACTCTGTAATGCCGAGTGTCCGTACATAGAATAATGTTTCTTTTTCTTTCAGAGCACAATATTCTTATTTTCTTCTTGAAGCAGATATATGCTATATGAGCTTTTGATCTTCATTCTTTAACAACATTTAAGAGCAATTTCAGGACAGAGATATTTGCTTTACAATTGGAAACTACTTTTAAATTTGACTGTTAACCATTCTTTAATAATTTGTCAATGCAAGTTTTACATTAACCAAGAAAACAACTGTGTTGATCTAATTTTTCATTTATGACTGGTTTTATGAATCAATTCATTTTAATATGTTTTACTAATAAGCATGCTATTTTCAGTTATCTTATTACTCAGTTGCACAGTCTAAATGACAATCAGCTTATAGATTAATTCATCAAATTGTTTATGCTTAAAGATAACTCTATGTGTGCAACTGAATGATTGAAATCGAGCATCAACATTTCACCTACCCTCTTGGAAATAACTGAGCTATCACTCTTTTCTATTCCCAACTTATCCCTTACCTGAAGGTTAACAACATGCTGCCTTCAAGTCTAACTCCAATGGCAAGTGTCTTTAGAACCCTTAAACCAGCCAAAGTTCACCTTATCAAGGAACATATTGAACGAGGAATCGAGCGGTAGACACATTCCCTGCATGGGGCTGACCTACAGTTAGTTGATTTAGCGTGGGTTGACTGCCAAAGTTAATACAGGTTGAATGCTAAGTAACATTAGGTGTAGTGTCAAGGTCGAAGTAGACTGACTGCTAAGTTTAAAAAAGCTGGAGCTTCTCATTTTGTCCTAGCTCGTGTGGCTAATTCCCATGTTTTGTACTGAAGGCCGAAATGGAGAGGAGACTATACCAATGCTGATGCTAAACCATACAGAAGGTACGGGAGGGCCAGATCATGCACGATCTCGCTCGCAAAGTACCGTTGACAAATCACCGCCGAGGATGGTAGAAATATGCTCCAATCCCGACACACCGCTTAAAGTTACTGAAATCAAAAGTTCTGGTAACTATGACTTGCTGTCTTCTCTATCGACTTTAGCCGTTCTTTTCAATGTATTCAGTTGCAGATTATCTCCCCCTGTCACGTGATCAGTTGAGGGTTATAGTGATTGGTTACTTTTGAAGGCCTTCGGTGGTGATTAAGCTATGGTATCAGAGTGTGCACGTCCTTTATGGTCCGTTTTCATCTTTAGTTGGATTTCCTTTGAGTTTTGTTGCATGCTTTTTGCGCCTCTTTAGTTTTGACGTCCTCGTTTGCGTGACTCCGCTCCTGTGTGTGCTCCTCTTCTACTGGGCAATCTTGTCGTATTCACATGAAATGATACTCAACATCTGAATCGTGCCAATCATTTATTTCATGTTCAGATTGATATCAAACCATTGATTCCTTGCATTTTAAGTTGGTTATTAATCACAACGAAACTTGCAATCATGCTATTAATTCAATAACACCAAAGTTCACTGTCTTATTAAATAAAACGAACATTATATGTTAAATATAATTTTTTTTTAAACAACCACTCTGAAAACGAATCGGTATGTGTTCACCTAAATTAATCACAAAAGGAAGTTCATTCTACTACAAAAGAAAGGTATGAAGAAACGGTATACCCCCTTTCGAAACAGGGAAGGTGAAACCTAACTTGACCTAATTCAACGTTTGATTCAATAGCCGTTTAAAAAGATAATCCATTATGTGGAAAATGTCAATAGAACTTCATGTAACTATTAACTGTGCTGTGATGTTTTAGTCTTAATCAACATGTTACTGAGGTTTTATTCTTTCTCTAGTTACGTTTCAAAGGATGCTGTACGTTAATGTTGTGTTGTGGATGTTATATTTTACGAACGCTTCAGTCCTTCATCTCTAGCTATCCTATTGCAGATACTCAAGGCGGACCAACGGCGCTGTCGAGTCTTCTTGTTACACCCAATGCTCAGTTAGCTATGAACTCCACAGCAGGGCCAGCTGCTCCGACTGCACCTGCACCGGCAGCGCAAGTGCAGTGTGCGGAGCAGGACAAAATTTTAGAAAAAGGTACCTTTTAGCATGCTCCATTTTACGCTTTTGGATTGGAATTTGCAAAGGTCAGTAATATTAGATGTTGTAGGTCTACTGCTGAACCATAAGACATACAACCTAGAGATGTAACTTGATGAAATTTTCATTATAAAATATGTATATAAAGATACTTTTGATAGTAATAATTCATTATATGAATTGGGTTGTGTTATGGTGAAGCAGTGTTACCTCTTATTACAAGGTTTCCCTCTTTATTTTTGAGATGTCACATGCATAAGAAATAATTTATTATGATGATATGTTCAGTACGGGTTGTAATTCTCGGGTTTTTTTCCTCTGGAAACCTTGTAGTATGAGTTAAGTAGAGCAGCTTGTATTGGTTGCAATCAGTTCTCTGCATGTGCTCTCATATCGTATTGAAGTATGAATACAAACCATGCTGTTGACTGTAACAATCGGAGAACTGATAGTATTAAGTTTTATCAAGCATGAGTCTTGTCTAACACCGTTTATATTTCGTTTCAGTGCCATTATTAATATTATAAATGAGGTAAATTTCAGAAGAATTGTTCTCACTGGTAAAGGGGCCTTAGTAAGAAATAATCACAGATTTCACTTGCAGTATTGCTTTATAAGTTGGTTAAATGCAGGTTCGTTTATTCACAAGGTGGCGGGTTACAGCATGATCTAGTTTAAACTGAAGGATATTGGTCCATGAGGTCTATAAGACCAGATGGACTTGTGACATGTGTCCTTTCGTCATTCGTCCGGCTTCTCGCGTCGTTAATAAACTTTTGAGGTTTTAAGGTTTTGAGTCCTCCAATACTGAAGCACTCTTATAGTTAAATTCTGTTAGACGAAAGCTAGGGGAACCCAAGGGATCAATGTTTTCTCAGATTTTCAGAGAAACAACCTATAATAGCTGAACAAGTGGAATCCAGGAGATCAATGTTTTCTCAGATTTTGAGAGAAACAAACTATGTCTGATGAACTAAGATTGATGTTTAAACATTGTTCTCTCCCCTCCTCAGTTCACTTTCCCCAAGAAACAAAAATTGCTAGGGAGCTAAAGATATCAGGATATCAACTGGATTTAAGATTTGTAATTTCTAAAATCGTTTCCATGATTTAAGACATGTTGCCTCTGAGACTGTCAAGTCTTCAATGGGGAAAAAGAGGTCATGCCCAGAAAACAAATGTGTTACATCATCAATAATTATCATCCAAGAGAGCTGGAATTTTACGTGGATATATATGTGAATTATGAGGATTATAATGATAAATATGGTGACAAGTAAGGCCCAAACCAGAACAGAGACCAAATTGACAATGCACTCGCACTAAATAGTTATTGTTAAACCAAATTTGCCTATATTCCAATGTATGGTGACGAGTCATTGCATTTTTATAAACATATAACTTTAAATTTTAGTCTTCGCCCTTACTGATGAGTTACTGAGCTAAGTGCTTTGTTTTTTCAAAGCAAGTAATCGCTTATTTATTTCCATTTTCACCATTCGCTATGCTCTTAGATCACATGGTATGTTTGCAAGGCTTTATTCTTCATGTTTGCTTTACCTGTGGTGAAGTTTGTCTTTCAACTTTTGGAATGTCATTCATTTTCGCTTATGTAGTTTATACTGCTCTGTATTTTCATTGGCACACTTGTTTCGATATTCCACATTCTTAAGCGATAAGATATCTCTGTGTCCTGACATCAATGCGAAAAACAATTTAAAAGTTTGAATGGATGATAACCTTCAATGACGTTTCACCACTTTCGCATGAAATAGACGATATATGTAGCCGTTCTTCAAATAGCATGAACTTCAACTACTGATGTAATACCCATGACATTCTAAGTTAGCATTCAAGTATGAGACGAATTAAAAGATAGAAAACAAATATTTTTTTTTATCTCACGTCATTTTGAACAAAAATAAACACAAACTGTTACTCTAACATGTTATGAACCGTTACAGGATTACCCATTCCAACATCAGATGGCGCTGTGATAGAACCGGTAGTGACGTCACTCCCATCTGGGAACGGAAGTACGACACCGACGTCGAACCAAGAACAACGAGCCCTGGGGTCCTCCTCCCCGACTGCCACCTCCACCTCACCCCCCACTTCCAACAACCTCGTCGCCGTCAACACATAGCTGGCTGGTCGTTAAGCCTGCCATGTCGGCTTCTCTAGCTGCTTACATTTACGCTTCATGTGTGGACTACTTTGGGGAGATAATCGTTGGCCAAACTTGCCGCAGTAACGACTTCACGTTACCAAAGGCCGAATCTAAAATTCAACGTGTGTTTAGTTGCGACGGAACCAAAGTTAAAGATAGCAACGTCAAGTCCCTTGATTTCTGTATGTCTTGAATGTTGCACGACAGACTACCACGGTGACAGTGGTATTCACAGCAATCTTCGCTACTATCACAACGCACACTGCGCAGCCCAGCTCAGATGATGTCACAATTAGGACAATTGCTATCTTTAAGGTTAAAAGTTTTTCACATCTGCTTTTGTCGTCATCTGCTGCCATTCTAGGATCTTCTGGCTGTCGTTTATTTGGAGAGCGACACATTAAACACCAGGATGTGGTGGTCACGTGACTATGGATGGTTGCCATGGTGCTTCTAGTGAGGATTTTTCTGCAATGTGTAGTCATCAACAATGGAGATATTGTCTATGAATCGTCGCGATACTCACAAGCATTTCACATTTATGGAAAAGCTCGAAATTGTCTTATTTAAAGATAAAATTTATTGCATTTTCTGTGAATTTCTGTGGAAATGTTATTTTAGTATATTTGTGATTTTTTTAAACCAGAAAATTTACGTGTAGTCTGGATAAAATTTGAGGTGGTTTCAGAAGAAAGATATCCACATTTTGCTGAAGGATTGAAAAGAGTGTAGGAATTTGCTGTGGAACGAAGGATTGTAGAAGAGATCAGTTGAAGTTTCCAGATCACAGACATGTCATGTTTTCACATTTACCTTCGTCGTCCTCACTTGCTCCATGACATCCCGTCAACAGCTTCCGGTCACGTGTAGATCGCAATGCTTATGTCTTTAGTCCCAGATGCTGTAGAAGCAACGTACCATTCAAGATATATTTTTCCACCTCTGTGATGTTCCCAGTCGGGATTGTCGTGTACGAGTCGTAGCGCAATGAAGTAACTTAGGCGCAGAAATGTACCAGTTCCATTTTGTTTCTCCGTGGTTTACCGTTGTGGCCATGTGACAACTAATCACGCTTTTGTTTCTTTGATGTAATTACTGTTTTTGAGTTCGAAAATTATCAGAGAAGTAGACGTTTAACCTTAGTTGCCAAAAGTGGTCTCTTGGGCCTTTCTAAATTTTTTACATATGCACATATTCGTAAGCACTTGTCCGCACCAAGTCGTAGGACAAATGACGTCACGGAGATTTCATATCACCATGGCAACTCATGACGTATTCACTGAAACAAACATAATTATGAGTTATTACATCGAGAATATGAACAGCGCCTGGGCTGGTAGTATTAAGCAGCTGGTCGATAACATCGATATGGTAGCTTTGTGACAAGATGCATTCGTGCTGCAAGGCGCTGTGATGGGGAAAACTTACTTGTTTGACGCAGCGGTTGTGATATCATTGGAAGATAGACTTGCCACGCCCACAGAGGGAGTTCACAATTCAAGGGGGCGTGGTCCAAAGCGCTTAATGTGTTAATCTGCGCAGTGAGGACTCGCACTGCGTTGTTGCTCAGAAGGGGCGTGGCTGTTCGCCTAATTGGCACCTGCTTTTGTTTAACTGATGCCTTCCCACGAGGGCACTAGTATTTCATTGACAATACGTGATTGGTTCACGTTCTGTAGTCACGTGGTACACATGTGACTAGGCATGTGATAAAGACACGAGGTGTAAGTCACCATCATCCAGGTATATAGTATGACATTAAGAAGACACACATACGAGGATTTCACCATCACCAAGGATTGGTCTTATCGTGTCCGTAGGTAGCAGACAGACTCGCCTCAGCTACCACGTATGATTACATACTCATCTGCTTACAAACTTCTTCAGAGTGCAAACGTTATTGTCATTTGTTGAATTTGCACAAAACGGTGTTGGGTGAACCATCCTTAAATCGTTACATACCAAAAGTTGTTCATCAATAAATATTATCAGTATATGTTGATATACTCATTGTTCAATTGTTGTTTGGATTTCATAGGGTCGTGATTCACCCAACACCGTTTCAAGGAGTTAGTTACCATTAAAAAGTGGTATCATATGGAATGATCTGCCGGTGTAGTGATGTGGTGCTACACGAGGCTGTGAGTAGACTGTTCGAGGGCATTTAGATGAATTGAGACAATATTCATCTATTGATCCGAATACATAACCATTTGTCTTAGGAAGGAAAGACACGTCATTTTGGTTTTCAATTCCTTATTCATTATTCATTGAGTGATCGTGCACAATACCTCGCTGTCACATGATGTGTCACGTGGGGCGATTGTGCGTTATATAGCTATATCATGGTTATCTTTGGAGAGTGATATACACGTTATATCCTGTTGAGGCATGGAATATAGAATTGATGAGTATATCTCCTTAAATCAGACAAAATGAGAGATTTGTGGAAACTAGGCTCAAAGAAAGATTAAGTTACCAAAGTTTATCAGAAAATATTAAGGTATTTCAATTGTAACGATTTTGATAGTAGTTTAAAAGAATGAATTGACATTACTTGTCAATGTCACGGAAAGTCCCGAAAGCTACCGAAATTTGTCGAGAAGAGCCGATCTAAGTTTCCGTATTTTAGTCCTATTTCCCTGTTCACATTATTGTGTCAGTGCATACACTGGCCAGTTGTCACTGCACTATTCTTTTATCATGTCAGTAATAATAGTATTGAAAGACATATAGGCCTTGATATTCTGCGCATGCGCCAACTCTCTCAAGAGGTTATGCTGGCGTTTATACAACGAGTTTAGATTGCCTCGGTTTGGGCTTGGCCGGTCATCTGCCAGTGATTCAGGGACGATCATGTTTGCTAAACAGTAAATAAGGGGCGTCACCCCGATCTACATCCACGTTCAGGCCTCGGTGTATGTAGATTGCGAACTCCTATTTAGAGCTATAAGGAGTTGAAAGTATTACATTGCATTAATCATTTGAATGTTACTATAAGAGTGACAAAATTAATGTTTGACCAGGGCGTAATTCGTGTTGGGTGTGTATTCTTTAAAGGGGTCAGTGTGCACACTCACGTCGAATTGTTGCCGAGATCACGTGTAAGTCTCGCTGGTGAATGACAATGGCCGCACTTCCGTTTCCTGTACATATTCTGTTTAATGATTTGAGTATATAAAGATTTGAGCAGAACATATTTGAAAGTGTTATCAGGATTTGCACCTTCTAATTTTAGCTCATCGAAAACTACATGTTTCGACATTGTGGAAAAATAAAAATCGATTGAGTATAATAACGACTTTGTTTTGATTTGCTGGTTAGAGGAACGAGGACACACTGAGTTTCCATCACTGATCACATGAATGCCGGATTGAGATTTTTTTATTGCACAATGAAAATGAGTTATCTCCCTTTGTAATAATGAGTTACATACATATACATACACACAATGCCGTTTTACATTGAGCATGTATCATTATATGGAAAATTATTATTTTCTATTATTATTTATATGTTGACAAATATCAACTCTTAAACTCGATAAATCATTTTTACCAATAGCGGTATTGTTTCATTCATATAAAACCCTTTCATATTATTTTTAGCCATTTTTAAACATTACACGATTATCATTCTTCATTAC
The DNA here is from genome assembly GCA_921293015.1 of Phorcus lineatus. NCBI lineage: Eukaryota > Metazoa > Mollusca > Gastropoda > Trochida > Trochidae > Phorcus > Phorcus lineatus. The sequence continues at coordinate 55,688,829 of OV121081.1, forward strand.
TATTATGTATATATTTCACTTCACTTTTGCCACGCATCAACATTTTATTTAGTCTTAAGGTACTCTAGGCATATTCTAAATATACTTTTCTCATAATACATAGAGTACGTTAATAACGTTTTTATCTTGATACATGTATTGTTATTATTATTGTACTGGCATATGTATGATTTACAGTTACTTACTCTCAGCATAATATCAAACTGTTAAACAATACTGCACTTTGGCATTTATCACATTATTACCAATATCGTAGTCCTTGCTTAAAACAACGCGATGATCAAGATTGTGAGAATGGCATATGTAACACACTAATCAATATTGTACGGCTGGCATACACAATCCAATTATCAAGATTGCACTCCTGGCAAATGTAATACAATTGTCAATATCGAACGATTGGCATACATGGAGTACAATAATCGATATCGTATTCTCGGATACAAGTCGATGATAATATAAAGTTTTACTTTTGGCATGGTGAGATATTTATCAATACCGTATGCTTGACATATATAACACATCTGTTAGTGCTGTTTTCTATTAATACTTTGAATAATGTATTCTTGGCATTGGAATCACTGACACTAAAAACATAGTTATCAATTGAGTTCTTATGATACCAATCACACGGTTTTCTATATTCAACTTTAACTGATCTCACATAGAGCGTACAACTAGACTCTACGGAACTAACAAACCTATACACGCTTTCGGGTGCACATTGAGTGCATCACAAGGAAAGTTTTGGTCCACTTATTTAAATCTTCGTTGTCCTTCTAGATATGTTGCATTTTATTACGATGTTAGGATGCTGTCGACCTTCTGCAAAACATGTTATATAACCAAATTCATGATAAAACGATATACAGAAACAATGTGATGCGTATACCGGTACACTCTTCTGAAAATATCCAACATATCGGAGGTTTATTGTATTTACTATTTCCGTGTAAAGTTGCAGAACAACGTGATTTTACTGAAAATTGCAAACAAAGTGTAAACTCGCAAAGTGGAAATAGCACAGACATTTTTAAAGCGCCGAAACCAGTCACTGATTTATCTCTCTTTACGAAACGACGTCCAGTTGGGCATTGATTACTTTAATTGCCTTTTTATAGTAAAGAGAACATGGAAAAACTTAAATATAAAAAGTAGCAATTTATTTCAATACGTATTGCAATACGCTTTTCTACATCGCAATATATTGCAATACGGAAATGAGGAGCGATACCCATCCTTATTAAACAATACTCGTAATCCTTAGCTAGATTACGTATACTGTAGTACTTGTTGTTCACAACAATACCGAGAAGAGAAGTTCGTGAAAGCGTTTAGTTTGAGAGATAAAAGTATGTGCAAATTTGAAAACATACTGATTTTCACATATAGTGAGACCTGCATTGCCATGTAAAATAAGATAAATGTCAATTGTAACCCTGTTTCTGACAATATTTTCTCAAGATGGAAAAAAATCTCTTTGTGTAATATACAAGGGGCATTCAAGGAAGTAGTGACAAACATTATCACAACTATAACCACATTGACAACATGCATCATTTCTGACATTTATTCTTAATAATTCATAATTAAGTGAGCTCGTCATAATCTTAATCTAGTGTGCAAAACATTAAATTTCCGAAATACATATGAGTAGTATACTGGTGCAATTTTTTTTTTATCCACATGAATATTTGATTTTTAAAAAGCAATAAGGCGCAATTTCTGATTGCCAAAGGAATGTTATTCCATAATTTGATTGATGATTGAATACACGATAATGTTGAGTACTTAAGTCAAGTACAGGGTTGGCTAAAGTTATTCGAGTTTCTTAACTCGTAACTTTTCAGATTACCCATTGAAGGGGATTTAAATCCTGAAGAAAACCTGGAGCAAGACCTGTCTGAATTTTGATAAACAATGTCAATTTACTCAACTGCTCTCAGAAAGTAAATCCCACCCTGTTTCATAGTACAAAGAACTTGAAGAGGCATATCTTGGAAGACCAGTTACTATCCGAGATGCTTCTAAGTGAAGTTTTTCTAATTTACTAGCTTGTTCAATCATACATCCATTCCATACTTCACATGCGTATTCGAAATGTGGCCTTATAAATACAGTATATATTTTAGATAATGTGGTTCTATTTGGTAGACATTTTAATTTCCTTAATGCTCCGACCATTTTGGAGTTTTCTTTATGATATGCTCTACATGATGGTGCCAACTTCCATTTGACGAGAATATTAAACCCAAATGTTTATGAATTTCTACTGTTTAATATCAATACCGTCAAAATATAATTTGATATCATGTTGGCAATCTCAAGTAAGTAACACAGCTTCATTTTACTCTAGATTGTAGGAAATTAGTGTGAGTGATGCACAGATTTGGTTATACATTTCAACAAGTTGTTGTACAGTAGAGTGGCCCCTCCGAAATCCACATTGGTATTTGTATAACAAATTGTTTGACACAAAAAAAATATAAACATGTTTAAATACAACTCCTTCAAACAATTTTCCAACACAACTAGTATTTGAAATTGGACGATAATTTGAAACGATAGAATGATCACCTTTCTTGAATAATGGCATAACATTTGCATACTTCCACTGGCTTGGATACACGCACAAATCTAGCGACATGTTAAATAATATACACAGGACTGGACAGACAGTTTGCCTGAGTAATTGATTACTTATCTGGTCTGGTCCAGAAGCCTCCCTAAAAGGAAAACTTTTAATGATGTCAGAAATTTCTTTTCCTTCTTTAACAATGGTTTCTAATTTGGCATCAGTTCGTCTATCGAACTCCGGTAAACATGCAGTATCTGCACCATCTAAATTAGGTATTGATTAAAAATATTCATTTAAGATGTTAGCCTTATCAACATATGAAAAAGCTGATGGACATTCTTTATTAACATTTCGTTTCAAAGCGGGAATGGAGGAAGCAGAACCTTACCTCTTGATCAAACTGCGTAACATTTTCCAATAAAATGATTTATTTTCTATAGTTCGAATAGAATTTCGTCAAGATTTGAATACAAAGGTTCCTTTGCCTGAGGAAACATTTCAAAGAGTCGTACTGTCCAAAGCATCATTATAAAACCACAGAGCTAATAGTGTGTGCTATAACACCAATAAACGGTAGAATGCATCATTCCTTAAAATGGTCGCTTTAACGACACTCACTCTTATGTGGTCATGCATTACATCGTCATGTCACAAGTTACATAGGTGAGGTGACGCCGCTTTCGAGATTATTTCACGGCTGCTAATATTACTGCAGGAAGAAAGCCAGCAAAGCCATTGTGGTTTTGCTAGCTTCGGTTGGAACAATCGAGCCATTGGTGCTACTGCATTGTAATTCAATGTAGCATTTCACTCAAACCTTACTGCATGTAGAACAGTTCTCTACTGCAGACAAAGTTGCCGAGCCTCTGACGGGATTCCTGATCAACAGCCGAACGCTCTCACCACTGCGCTACCCCGCCACCAAGTAACATAGGAATTTTGAAAGTAAACGTACAATTATATCAATGTACCCCGTCACTTTGTTTGCTAGCTCATTAATCTAGAAAAATAATGAACATAATATCGTATTTTGTCTTCTTTGTTGCAATTTATTTGAATGATAAAATTGTGCAAAAAATACATCAATACAGACATATAACTTCGCTTTCCTAAACGAAATACATTCGGTGAACTTAAACTTATCCATCGTAAATTTTGAAATATCTTTGGTAAGGAACATCTATATCTATACTATGAAGGTGTAAGGGAAACAACTCTTGTTTTATCACATATGAGTACACCACAGACAAGTAGTGTAAGGGAGATAAGTCCAATTAACCAAATAGGTATTTTAAGGCCGCTTTGAACTGGCTAAATAAATGATCTATATCTGCAAATATGATTCTCAGGTGAAATATAGAAGCTACAAACTTTTATCTTAAGCATATAAGTGGTATACAATGGGCCATGGGTACAAATATTGTTTAATGTGAAATCGCCTTTTTGTGAATTAAATATAAATCACGTTAATATTACCTAAGAATCTAAATTTAGATTGATTTATTCACACTTACACCAAACGTGATACAATATGATTCCAGTGATTTGTGCTTCATTTTTGCCAAATAGAGAGAGAGTGTTTTATTTCCTGTATTGAAGGCCGCATGGCCCAGAGTACAAACTTTGTGTACAATGTACATTTCTATGTATTGACATTTTGCATTTACAAAATAGACATTAAAACAGGTATGCGAAGCAATTATCTATACATGTTTCTTTTTAAGTATACAGCAAGTGATCTTAAAATACTTTTTGTTTTACATGATAACAATTGTATAAATTTCTGCTGCGTTGGATATTGAGAATAGTAATCAGGTATAAGTTGTTTTCTACTATCTTTAAAGTAAGGACATACAAGGAGAAAATGAAATTCATCACTCAAAACATCTAAATTACACTTATCACAATTCAAACAAGATGATTTTACATTAGCATCATAACGCTTCAATTGTATTTTAAGATTTTGAGCTAAACATCTAAATCTAGCAAGAGCCTGAATTAGGTCAGAATCGAGTGCTATACTCAAATATAACTCTTGTTCGAAAACAGTCTTAAACGATGCATATGGTTTTTAAAAAGTTGAATCATTTACTTTCTGATACCAAACTTGTATATCTAAATCAATACAACTTTGTTTAAACTTTGACATAAAAGTGTGTACATTTCCACAGTCTTGGAAAATCCAAGCATACGCATAACCAGTTTGAAAAAGAAGATTTCTTACATGAGTAACCCAATTGACACTACCATTTTCATCCTGTATTTTTTTCATCTTATAGCAGGCATGGGGATGTCTTTTGGAATCCATTTGAATTAAACGACACCAATATCGTATACATCGGCAAAAGTACGTTACGGATAGATGATAACGCCCCATTTCTCCCATTACTGCGTTAGAAGATGTTTTCTTATTGAGTCGTAGATAGCGCTTTAAGTAGTTACTTTGTACCTTCTCAATACTTTCTCGGAATGTGAATCCCCATATTTCACTGCCATAACATGCAATAGGTACTATTTACTATTAAATATTAAATGAAGACTTTAAGGGTAAGATGTGGGTAAAATTTCATGAGTTGATATATCGGAAAACAAGCTTTCGATGCTTGAACAGCTAATGTTTCACATGCTTTCGACCAACACAACCTTGAGGAAAAAACAATTCCTATGTATTTGTCATATGTTACTGTCATCATTCGTTTCTCTCTGTAAAACCATTTCTCAACACTTTTAAGTACTCCGCCGTTATATATATAATAGATTATATACTAATGTAATTTAAAAAACTCTCACACGCCTTGCATTATGAACCCAGTGTGATCTTGATTTATTTAATTGTAAAAGTCAAACAACCTTTTTGATTCAATGAAGCAAAATATATACATTTCTAGTTGCTTAATGCCATGGTCAAACTAAGCATCAGTTATCAGATCCGTATTTAAAGCTAATCGTAATGGATCTTAAACATCGTGAGGGATCGCAATTTTGAACCTTGGTTTGCGCAACGAGTCGTCATAATAATTATTTTTATGAATAAGGTAAATATAGAAGTTAAATATATTGCCACGATTATGCCTATTCAAAAAAAGATTTCTTCAGAACGTAGCATCACGCAACGGAGTGCCCTTATCAACAAAGATCTTGTTGGAGCGCGTGAGATCGCAGTTTCATCAATCAAACACTGAATGAATGTCCTAAACCTATATTACATAATGGACGGTTTTATTTTCTTAAAGATGAAAGTCAACATTAATCATATTGATAATAATAGCAACTAGTAACTAATGATTTCTAAGTGTATAGCATCTGTCCACGAAAAGTCGGTCGACACAGAATACATGGCCACTATGTAACAACCTTGGTAAGAACGTTTCTGAACATACGGAGATTCTATAGATCATGTGGGTCAATCATTAAAGAAACGCTGGTTCTATGATTGTTCTATGACTTGTTTTGTCCTAGATCCTTCTAAAGGCCTTCAAAAATAATTGGTTGTCCAAAACAAACAGCAATAAACAGACTAGTGAAATATTTCAACGTTAATGGTCGCACGATGTTGAGACCATAATGTGAAAGTCGCGAAGAACTTTGTCTACGGCATAGGTTAATAGGTTGCTAGTTGTTACGTCATAACCGAGAGATGCTTTCCAAAAGTTCGAAGGGCTGTATCCCTTCGTCTTCGTCATACTTGTTTGAATGTTTAACCAATACACTGATGATGGGCCATGGTAATTATCATTTAATAGCGTTTGCATAGACAACAATAGAAAAGTAAAGAGCGTCCAGCCATGTTAGCAATGAATTTTAGTTTACTAGCATATGGTAATCGGAGAATTGCACGGCGACAGCAGTGTGGATCTCGGTCGTTATTGATGGTGACATGAAGACTGAGCATGTGGTTATAAATAATGTTTTTAACGCCAACTGCTGCAACTAATGATGGCATGACATCAGTCTTGCTCCAATCACTGTTCCAACAAGACACTTAATTCTGTACGTGTTACATATGTGTATTTCTGTAGGCAGACAAAATCTTCCGCATGAGTCCAATTTGACACACCGGGGACCGTAGTTGAGGCATATTCGCCAACGTCAGCAATGTTTACACAATGGATGTACCTTGACACAGGCCACTTTCACAGCTGTTGCAAAGATGGACACAACAGCTGCTCAAACTAAGAGCAAATATTATATAAAATGGTGTTCACGTAAGATAAACTTATTCAACCATTATTTATCCAAAACTTACGATTTACTAGGTAGATTAAGAAAACATTTAATCTTATGGCAAACTTTCAGATTATACTTATAGTTCTAAACTTTATAAGGGACATATTTGATAGGTATTTCTGCACCACTGTCGTACAAGATGCAAAAACTCATATTTCTAGATTATCTTATAAAACTTCATTTCGAAAATATATTTCGTACAAAAACGCATGATATATCATAAACTTAACCAATGCTGTCTTTTTCGACCAAAAACCTGACGAAATTGTACAAATAATATTTAAATGCGGAAATAAGAAAGTCTCAATTTTCAAAGTTCGACCCCATGACCCTTCTTGGGAATGGCAAAATTGTTTCTGGCATACCATGTATCTGTCCCTTGTTAATGTAGTGTAAATAAATGACCCCTTAATTGATTGCCTTTGTGTTCCTTTTAATAATTTCCAATAGGACGACCTAGTTAAAGTGGATATAAATACACAATGAAGAGGTTAATTAGCGTATTTTATAAATTCTTTTTCACAAAATACAAATTTATCAAACTTCATAAAAGGTGTTATTTATTTCATCAACAAATAGTTTTTGTTTCTAACATCTCAACTCTTATCAGTAAGTTAAGTGACAATAAACAGGAAAGTGTCAAGATGTACGATAGAAAACCGGAAAATGGCCCTCGTCAATGACGCAAACGTATTTATGAAATTTTATTTATAACAATAAAAAAGAGAAATGTAGGTAAGAATTCCTAAGAAGGTCATTTGGTTAATATACATATACATGGGACGCTGAAATTAGACTTTATTGTTATTACTATATTTATATGGCCGCTTTTTATTTTACATTTGAAAACAATAAAATGTCGTATTTACGAGATAAAGATGCAATTTTAGATAGGCGATTTGAACTTAACTCATGTCACATGGTATTTTGGCTCTGTTAACGCCACATACAAAACTTACTCTATGCCACTTTAATACTTCAATATAATCGCAACAACTTTTAACAACAAGTTAACAATCCAAACAAGGCTTTGGTCAAAATTGGTTTTGACGGATGGTAAATGAACTGAAAATAGGAAATAATTGTAAAGTAAGGTAAACTTAAAAGCATTATATCGGCAGAGTAATGGAGTTATGTACATATCGCGTGTTAGCAATACTTTTAAAACAGTACGCAGTATAAAGTAGGGCGACTTTGAAAATGAGTGCTCTTAGGGCACAATATACATCTGCATACCGAAAGTTTGTTCACTAACCACTGAATCGTAGTGCAAATATCATGTAATTTGGGTTTCGTTTCAACATTAATAGAATAAATTTAGCAAAACTAACAATGGATCACCCACTGTCCATGTGTGAAATAGCCATTCTTGAACTCATTTTGGGATCGTCTGGTCTCTCGTGCAAAAAATTCGAACATTGGCATATTGATATAGACAGAAGGCGTCATGAACTGAAAATAGGAAATAATTGTAAAGTAAGGTAAACTTAAAAGCATTATATCGGCAGAGTAATGGAGTTATGTACATATCGCGTGTTAGCAATACTTTTTAAACAGTACGCAGTATAAAGTAGGGCGACTTTGTAAATGAGTGCTCTTAGGGCACAATATACATCTGCATACCGAAAGTTTGTTCACTAAACACTGAATCGTAGTGCAAATATCATGTAATTTGGGTTTCGTTTCAACATCAATAGAATAACTTTAGCAAAACTAACAATGGATCACCCACTGTCCATGTGTGAAATAGCCATTCTTGAACTCATTTTGGGATAGTCTGGTCTCTCGTGCAAAAAATTCGAACATTGGCATATTGATATAGACTGAAGGCGTCATAATTTCTAAATTTCGATTTCGTTAAATGTCAAATGAAATGTTCCATATCGACTCTCTGAGAATAAAACCCACCTTATCACATTGACTTTGTGCTAAGGAACAACGTGACCAATTTTTAAGAAAGTTGATAACTTATAAAGGATTTTATGGATAAAAATAAAAATTAGTGTTTTCGGAATTTTGACCCCTGGTCACTTCATTGGCCTGCCAAAACTGTTATGGGTAAAGAAGAATGGATCTGCATATTTGTATTGAAAAATCAATTATAACCGTTTCTTTTTCGCAACGCTTTGATACCTGAAAGGCATCTCAAATTACATGATATTTGCACTAGTATGTTCAAGTATGTGAACAAACTTTTGGCATGCAGCTGTACCTACATGTAGTCACGCGTTATAGTGATGAGCACTTTAACTTCTTAAGGCTCATTTCAATTAATGCTTGCATTTCAATTAAATGCTTAGTGTAAGAAAAATTATCATTTAAAAAAAATTCATTTTTAAGACAGCATTTGACACCAATATTTCTATACCTATAAAATGATCATCGTAACCATCCGAAAAAGGCAAAGAAAACAGCTGTCATATCAATTTAACATCAAACTGGCACTGACCTTTCAAGCCTTATTTACAGAACTATTGTCTTCTTGAAAGCAATCGATGATAAATTGTTACCCTTGTTGAAATTTGTCTTGTTGTGATAAGAAATAGTGTTGAAATAACTTCATGGTTGATAATTGACTTTTATTTGCCATAGCCTTGATCTGCTACATTCAAGAGAGAACAAGCAACCGAATTTTGTAGTATTTCTAGTTCCACCATAAAGTGTAAACGGTATAGACAATTTTGAGAAAGGACGGACAATGCAACAAAAATATCAATAATTAACATCTTCCAGTGCAGAAAACTGGAACGTTGAAGGCGGTTGATTTGGTCTTTCTTAAGTTGCTTGTAGGTTGATGTGTCGTTGAGGATGTTGTCGGTCAGGGTGGTTAAGGCAGTAGTATCAATGAGACTGCACCTCTTCCTTCATCACCTTAGGCGATGGTGCCAGATCAGAGTGAAGTTTTTTTAGAGTTGCCCTCTCTGCATTGGATAAGTTATTTTTATTGAATCATTTGTATCACTTGCTTGATAACAGTGTTAGTATCTACACAGAAACATCGCATTTCGTGAAAAGAAGTCGACTATCAACAAGAACTTATTTTTCTTTATGACACCAGCTACTCAAATGCCCATTAAAGAAGGTATATCTTTTCTATTTCTTTCATTTCACCACAGTAAACCGTCAGTAATGAAAATGGCTACCTTTGAAGATGTTTTTATTATTTAGTAAGATAACATACATTCAACATTGTGTTACTATTCACATATAGATAACGCACTTAGATATGTTGAATGATAAAATAACGAATCTGTTGATTGTCACGGTTTGAAATAATAGTTCATGTATGTCATGGACTACATCAAACCTCAGATGAGATCATCTCATAATCAGACATCTCTAGACGTGCCAATGTCAAAATAACAAGGTTTCATTTTAAGTAATGCTGTCACTGCAGATGAAAGGGCTTTCAAAATACCCAATACCATATGTTTATGCAAAAATCATGCGATTGAAACGGCCGTTATTGACCAGATTGATATCTTAGTAATCTTAATTTTTCAAATGATCACCAGGGCTTTTTGACGTCAGAAGACAGACATCATATCATTAGAACTTAAAACTTCACAAGGAACCCTAACCTCAGAATCAAAATCCACAAATTCTTCCCGTCTATTCTCACAGCATCTAGAACACCTATCTTCTTCACATATATCTATAGAATTATTGTTTGTACCTTTTTATTTAATGTAGCATCATTTTTCATTTTGGACTAATCTCCAAAGTACCTTTATGTAATTTCATTTTGAATTAAACAATTTTTGTTTTCATAAATCCCAAAAGACTTGAAGCGTTAATAATATATTTGTCAAATACATATCGCTAATATCAGTATGCTTTGAAACAATTTTCTCGCATGGCATGAAGCAACGTTCGTAAAATCTGCACAAACCTACACAAACAGCAGGAACACACCATATCAGATTCATGTCGATATAGGAATAATCTGCCTCGTGCTGTTTTATCAGCTTCCATGATGCAAAATTGTGACATTATTGAATAGAAATGCTTAGCTTATAAGACTCCACTTTCTTAACATCAAAACGTATCTACATCAGCGATATATATATTGAGCAAATACAAGGATATAACAATATAAAGTTCTCAGTTAGCAATCGTTCACATCACAAGGAAAATACAACAGGATCATTACAAAAAGTTTGTTCTTAGGACAAGAACGATGAACACAAAATCATTTCTTCAAGTTTTCCCAAATATAAATCTTAAAGAGGGCTAAAACATCTCATTTACTGACTCCGACCATCTGTAGTCGTAGAGGAAGTAATCAATAGTAAAAACCGCGGGCGACCATTTTTTTCTGACCACCTTTTAAATGTTTGAGATAAGGAAATGGATTAACAAAACATATCCGATCATGATACGGTAGTTTTAAAGCTGCTTCTTCTGATTTTTAACATTCTAATTGGAAACATTATGTTGAATTTCGTGAGATCCCTTCATTTATCTATAAACGTGCTACTGTCCCTTTATCTTGAAATTTCAGTTTATGAAAATAGGTAGACATGATGTTAGTATTATCAAACAAATAGTAGGTATCGATCTTGAAAATTATATTGGAAAATTATACACCTGAAAAACTTTATGCAATGTCAGTCGAGATCAAATTTGATGATATTGAAGGATATAATTTGAGATAACTGGGTTCTAGGTTTAACAATTTCTAAAAATATAGGAACCAACAAACTCTTCAGCAAATTCCAGGTTTAACATTTTAACAATAGACATCCAAGAAACTCTAGTAAAACAGTCAAATTCTTTAGTTGGAAATATTTTAGTCTAACAGCAATGGCGATTAGTAGTAGTCACTTAGACTGATTACTGAAGACACAAAAACAAGAAAGAAAGTCATGAATCAATATCCCCCTTTTAGCACGAATGGTTGCCGCAAAAGTCTCCTCACTTACTGAAATAAGCTGTCTGTGAATCTGATGGCTCTACTCCGTAAGGTAATTCATTTGTCAGAAGAGCTCTGGTAAGCCCTCTTGTGTTTATATGAGCTGAAGAAAAACTTACTGTCAATACATTCCTCAAGGCGTATATTTTACTCTTATTGTAAGTGGTCTCTTGCTTGCTATAATGAACATAATCCAACAATAAATTGAATTTCGTTTATTCATGTATACATCCAAATGTAAAACTTGGAAACCATAGATATCAATAAATAAGATATCAATAATTACCATTTTCTGATTACATACTCCGAGACGCCCCCGTTATAACTAAGCTAATAATCCATGAATTTCCGCTCCCAGTCTCTATCGATTTCCTAAATTTGGCACATTATTGAAACAGGATGAATAGCCAAATCAGCCGAAGTCCCGCTAACGTGTCCTGAATATGATAGCAATCGATATGAATCCCATTTCGTTTTGAAAGATTTCGCCCTGCGGAATGCACCAACTGGTAAAACCCTAGTCACGCTTGCACACCTCATGTCGATGGTTTGGAGGATTTTATTTTTTTACAACTAACTCTCATTGTGTACTGGTTTTGGTGATTGGGTTACTTTTTCTACTGAACTTCTATTGCTATTGTTTTAATAACGCTTATACTAATTCAGTAAAACTACTACCGTATTTACGTGAATGTTCTTTTAATTCAGTTTGAGCGTTTAAATAGAATATCTCCTTCGTTATAAAAGGGTCATTTTGAACTGAAAAATCAGAAAATGAAACTTATTGATATCCATAACATTCTCAATTTGTTACGTCCGAATGCCTACGTGAATAAAATTAATCAGTGAATTGAAAGGAATATTTTCGTTATGGCATCATACAGGCCTCTTGAAATACATTTAGTGACAGACTATGATATTCATATATTGTGATTATACTAAAATGCATAAAAATATATAAATATATATAGATAAACTTACATTATAGGAATAACAAGAAGTATCATGTAGTGCTCTTAAAAGTAAATATCGTGTAAGTAAATAGTGACCTTTGAGGCTTTTACACATCATTTAACAACACCGCTGTATATATCAATCAAACCTGGGAACGGTTCATTAGTGATAAGTCATCATTTCTTGGAACTGACATCTGAAACGCGACACTTATATTTTATAGCGTCAATATATTACGACGCCGTGTTATATATAACATTGATATTTCATACTTCGGTAATTAATAACCATTCCAAACAGAAAACTATAGAAACTCAAATGCCTCATTAATCGTGACATTCAACTTTATTTTGATAGATCTATGAATTTCTTATCACATTAACTCACATTGCAATTATAACCGATAATCAACAAACAGCCAATTCGGAATGAAGCGAACATTGTAGGGATTACCGAATGGTCAACAGCTGAAAAGTATTAATCGAAAATGCGGACAAATAAGACAACTAGCCAATATTTCATCACTGCATATTCATCTAATTACTTTCAGGAAATTAGAGCAGCCATTCATTATTCATGATAAACACAAATAACACAGATAACATAGACCCCATTCTGCCTCCAACACATAAAAACAGGACACAAGTAAAAATTCCTCTCAAGTACCGAGGCTTTCTTAGATGATCGCACGTCACAGTAGGGTGCTTTTAGAATCGGATTTCTCTTTAACCATAAGAAACGTTGCTTTTAGAATGCTGCCCTTGCGGATATTGGTGAGTGGAGAACCTGGAGTTAATAACCGTTAATAATTCATTAACTTTAGATGTTGACTCTCAAAAGTTAGCTTTCATTTTCAGCGATTTGAAGTGTTTGCTAAATTACTAACTCATTTGAATCTGTAGTATTCCAAAAAAAAAAGAAAAATAAACGCACAGGTAGTTTTTTGAATTAAAGAATCTTAGACAAAAAACAATACCACCATTATATATCCTTTCAAAATGTCGTAAGATTGTTAACAGCTTCTGTGCAAACCTGGTCAATTTTGAACATTTTGGTTCATTGCTAAGCATTTGAAAGCGCCAGCGTTTTCGCAAAACCTGTTTTGTACAGTTCACAGGAGAGTAAGCATACAAGCATTTGCTACTAATAACAAAAGAAAGGCAGTCATCGTTTCAATTTTGTTTTCGATTTTGAAAAGAAGTAATCAGAAAACGAACCAGCAAAGAGCTAGTGCTTAATTACCTTTAGTTGTATGGTAAAAACAAGAAATACCTAAAAGCTAGGAAAGTTTGAATGAGTGATGAATCAAAATGTGGTGTGCAATAGCGAGATGGTAAATAACCTGTCTCTATACTGTTCACCGTTTGGAAATGGAAATTTTGCCAACAATATGTCTGGAAACGTCGTAAAGTTGCGAGGAGCGATATCATGCAAAACATCCAATTTCGTGGAGGTTCAATGGAATTTAGCAGAAAAACAGATCATTAACAACAACTTCGTACTGCATTCGCGTCCGATTATGGACCAACAGAGGAAGTTGTTCCAGCATAATAACGCAAGAAACATGCGTCATGGTCCACTTCCTTGACTACTGTAACCTTAACTTCTTGTAATGACCTTTCCAAACCCAAGACCTTTTCCCCCGACAGAACATCGATGGAATGAACAACATCGACTTGACCCCAAAATCTCTGTATGTCTTAGGCACTTCCCTGACGACCATTCCACTGCTCGAAAAGAGTGGGGAGGAAATCTGCAAATATAAAAGGAAAAGTTCCCGAATGGATGCCAAGAAAAAGGTTTTGCAACAGGTAGCCATTTATGTTATGTCTTTGACGCAACCTAGCTAACTCTATGCCAATAGACATGTGAATCTCACAGTCTTCACATTGAAACTAAATGATACATTTTCTCTTAATGAAATAAATTATTTGAAAAAAATGGCTTATGCATATCTTTCCATGAATTATATAGTCGTAAGAGAGAGCTATTATTCATGAAATCTATTCATCTTAAAAAAAATCGCTTTGTTTCAATTTGCTTCGTACATCTTAGAAGGGTGACTATGGACAAATGTCACCCATGTGTCATCATTACGGCATTCTAAGCTGGTTTAACAAGTAACAATCCAGTGAGGACAGTTGGAATTATGATTTTGCTTCAACTTGATAACATACATATTTAGATTGATGTATATAAATACATTACAACCTCCACAATTGTGGCACGTAAATGAGTCAATATATCTTCACACATATACAAAAAAAGAGTCGTCAGAGTTGCCATGTTAATTAAAGAATATCTACTTCACCTATGACTTGAGTCAGTACAATTGTAATCAGAATTAGACAGTTTACATGTTGAAATGAATTTCTGACGCAAATTAGAGAAATGAATGAATCTTTTTATCCATTGAAGGGAAAAATCCTGGACATCAGAATAATTTACAACATTTAAATATCTGAAGTTACAGTAAGTAAAGTTAATAGTGGAAAGAAACCAATAAAAAGTGAGGAAATGTATTGTTTTTTCATTGTATGATTGTAAATTGCGGTAAATTTGTCATTTCAGGCATAATTAATAGCTAGAATATCTTTAAAAACCGATCCGAACGGATTTCAAATTGTCAAAAGGAGAAATAGAAACGCCGTTGACACTAAATGTTAAATCTTGACCATAGGATACACATCTTTTATTCAAGCGGCATATAGATTAAGGAAACTAAACAAGTACCCAAGGTTCTAAGAAAGAAATGTATGTTTGCTGGAACAACAATTTGTGAGGCTCCATTCTCTTCTATGGCTTCTATAATTCAGCGTCCGTCCTTGTGCGGCTTCGTATGATGTGTTGGTGACACTTAACACAACCTAAAATAGCACAATAATTGACACCATAAACTAAAAAAAACCTCAGAGCGTTTTTGCAATTTTGTTATTTGTCGACGAAGACGGTTTGCTTGTAAGACAATAAATGAGGTGATTTTTCAGGGTTAAAAGTTTTAAAAATTGAATGGGATTGACGTTGTAGTTCTGCAGTGTTTACTTTATTATCATCTATATTTTTTTGCAGTATACAAGAATTCGAATTGATGATTAAAATTTTAAAATTTAGAATTAATAAAGTCTACGGAGCCTTTATTCTGTCCCATCCCTCAAGAGTCAATAGAGATCTGTAAAAGATTTCCCTATCGTCTGATTGGTTCTCTCGATTGTTATGATTTGAGTTCAAAACATTTTACAACATCTACAAACTTTGAAGATCCGTTGCACTTTAATTTCGCTATTTTCATATGCTTTATTGAATTACCTTTCAATGATATAGCTTTATAACAAGATAAAGACAATCTAATCATCGAAGGACTCCACCCACCAAGGAAGACATGCTATGAATCGTGCCCATCGTAGTTAGAGTATAATTTGAGTTAGTATTGACATTATGCTATATACACGCATGCGGTGATCTGGAAGGTGACTCTGTCCCTGTTGTGTATATTGCAACAACTGATAGGATTCTATAGGATTTTCAAATTGTAATGCTTCTGGAGAACGCAAGAGATTCACATGACATAATTGAACTAAAATACTTAATTGAACATTTTCTGCGAGAGTATTACAGAAGTGATGGGATCACCTTTACACGTTACAACATCACGGGAAAAAAGCAAAATTACTCCCATGATTTTGATCAGGCACTGAATAGTTCATTACCCGCATGACGTCTATTATATAGCATCGGTTTTGTGCAGTCGTATCATGAATCCGTCTGGACATAGGTGTCCACTGGAGATTCAAGACGTATTGGCATGCATACCCAAACCTGACCTTTGTGAAATGAACCTACAAATGTAGTTGAATAGCTGTCTAGTTATTCAATATGACACATGAATCGACAATTATTAGCTACACACCTACCATTTTAGCTTCACTCACCAATACAGTACACGGATACTATTGACGTTTGTTCATTAAGATTAGACAGTTAGTGTGTATGTCAACTCACAATGTGACTATACTAATTTGTTTGCCACCCTTGCAAAATAAGTTAATTCTTTTCTGGAAATAGCTCTAAACGAAACGTAATGACATTGTAGTCCTTGATCTAACTAAATGAGGATAGTTTTAAGGTAAGAAATAAGTGTTTGACACAAAAATAGCAATGTCCCCCGCACCTAACGAGACAAAGTTACTACTTCGTATAATTTTGTTGGCAAGCATGCATATATCAATGCAAAATTTTCAAAATTTTGAATTGCAAAGTGTGTTGGTAATCTTATCAGGTCATGTCAAGGTTACGATAATTTTACTGGTGTCTCCATAATCCCCAAAGAAGTACTGCCTACAACTTTGGGGATGAATAATGGTGAAAATGAGGTCAATGTCATCATAAATGACTAGTATATGTGAAGGCTGTTTAATATTTAAGACTTTTAGTACAACGTCTATGCGATGCGAAACCCACTTAAGTGTCATTTTAAAAATTAAATCAGGGTTACCATAATCTGCGTAATGCCCCAGTCATACTTACGTTTATGAACGTAGTGATGCAGAACGTACTTTAACGCAGTTAACTGTACTTAAGCCTAGTTATCCGTAGTTATACTTAGTTATCCGTACTCAAAACGTAGACATAGACGTGAGACAAACGTAGTTTGTGTTTTAACTTTTGGACATGTTCAAAGTTTAGCATTTCCGAACTACGTTTCCAGAAACGTAGTTCAATGTAGTTGGACGTAGTTAATTGAAAATGTGAACTTAGTTCATCGTAGTTGAACCTAGGTAAGAACGTTCTTTAACGTAGTACAACTTTTCCACGATTTACTACACTTTACTAGGTATCCGAGTACGTTTTCGTAGGTTTAAGTACATTCTAGAACGTTGTACTACGTCTGACTACGTTAAACTACAATAAACTACACTAGTTTCATTTGAATTGAAGAACGTTTTAGTACACAAAACTAGGTATTAGTACGGTTAACTACGATATCAAATACGTGTAACTACGTTTTGGTACGTTTCGTACTTAGACTTTGAAGTTTAAGTACGTTTCCCTACATCTAACTACACTTAAGTAAGTATAACTACGTTGAACTACGATAAACTACGCCTAACTAGGTAGATTTATTTATTTGTACCTTGTGTCACAAGTGAGTGAAACACCTGGTATGCATTTTAACACTGTTCATTTCACAACTGAGAGAGGATGAGTGGAAGGAAGGTGAAAATTATACTTTAACGTACTTTGACGCACCTAAACGTGTTTCAACGTAGTTCAACCTATTTAGTTGTACTAACAAACGTTCTTAAATGTAGATCAACGTGGTTAAACGTAGCCGAACGTAGCTAGTAAGTTGTTCAATGAACGTAGTTATCCGTTGTTAAACCTAGTAAAACGTACTTATATGTACTTAATCGTACTTACACGTAGTGAATGAACTTATAATGAAAAGTTGTTTTACGTAGTTACTAAAAATGCACTCATTTTCGGCACGTTAGCGGTTTTGTGGCTACGTTCAATGAACTACGTTTAACTAGGTACATGAACGTAAGTGTGACTCCCCCATAAGCTACCATTGCAAGCTTACATTACATTCGAAGTCAACAATTCATGAGATATAGAGCTAAAACAGATTTTTGGTGACCTTGAAAATGACGTCAAAGTCAAAAACTGTACCCATTCCCCCCTTGATTGTCACCTTATTTGTCAACTTTAAGTACAGTAGTTGTTGAGATGGGATTTTTTAATACAAACATGTACGAACTTTAACAGAAATCATCCATCCAGTCACCGTATGTGTGAGAGTATTTTGTGTCTTTTTGTTCAAATTTTTCTTGCTACCGAAAAAGAAAATAAAGCTGATAAAGTGAAGTCAACACATTCTTTAGTGACACGACATTTTGTGTGTTGCTTTAGACAAGATAGTTTCCCTTGATGTCATTAAAATAATCAGTTTGGGCGAACCGTCTCTCTGGTAACACACAACAACTTGCTTCCATCTATTGATTGCACAACCTTCAGCAAACGTTATGTCTGATTGAAGATTTCTTGTGGTGCACAAATGAGCTTCCAGAGCTATTTCTATCAGTGCAATTTTCGTGCGTCTTACTCTTGGCAGGATATTGGTCTCAAGATATCCTGCGACTGAGCACAAAAGATAGTCCACTTCAGTTTTGTTATTTATGTAACAGGTGGACAGATAACAAAGATGGATCTATCGGTCTGTTCTTCTTGTTATCTTCAAGCTAATTTCCGGCCATGAGCTTGGCACAGGAAAATTGCGTTGACAAAAATAGCTCTCTATACATAGTGATTAAGCTGCATGAAATGCGTTCATTAAGTTTAGATGTTTACTAGAGATAGATTAATAATTTTATGTAAAGATTCCTGCTTGGATCAAAAAGATATACTGAAAAAAGGATCCTAAGCGTTTTGAATGACATATTTGCAAACCGTTTTGCCGCCATTTATATGGTGCAATAAAAATAACTTACTTTTCGTTGTCTGTCGCAAAATTAATGAAATCACCTTAATATTGTATATTTAATCATGGTTTTAGTGTATAATGATAAGCGGTATAAAGGTCTCAAGTAAGTCAAAAGTAATTACGAAGGTAATCATCACAATATGTGGCATTCTGTAGATTGAATCCAAGTAATTCATATTCATTACACTTTAACTTGTATAATTTGTTTAATCGGGAATAAGTTAGCAATGACAAATAGAACGTTTCTGGTTGAGAATAACTGATTGATAAATGTTTGCAATAAACACAGAATTTACCGGGATGTTCGCGAGCCCTCGCCATCAGAAGGAAGGATACAGGCCGCAAACAAGGTGATACCGAACGCAAGGCAGATAAAGACGCATTTGTCAAGGTCTGATCAATATCAGTCTTATACAAATTGCCATATATGGACACAAAGTTGCCCTTCTCTTAATAAGGTTACAGCTCCTTTGTGAAAATATCAAACGCTCACGTCTGGGTCAAACGGGTTAATACAATACTTTCTGACATACAATGTATCTGTTTCCATATAAGAAGAATGTCTTGTTACTGCAAACGATATACACGTTTACTAAATTTAAGTTGAAGAAGTCAATATGAACAAAAAAAGATTTGCATTGAAATTCTATCATTGCAGTCTGATGCAAATCGGTGCTACCGTGTTTCCTCTAATAAAGGCCTGATCCTGATTTTATGTGTTGTGAAAGACCAAATTGATCATTGATGATCATAAAGGTATAACTTGTCTGATCTTATCATGGAAACGTGAAGGAACGGATTTACAGTCATATAACACGATTATGTCATTCAAGAACTTATGTAATCGTAAAAATTCAGCTAAATGTAAGCAAAAAGATCCATTGTTAAGAAGTTCAAACACATACTGATCGACCATATCAATTCGGCATAACGTAACGTGTTTAACTGTTGACAGGACTGGTTTTCATACAACTGATATACTTTACGCTGGTCCCCATTAAATTTGCTCCGCGTAAATGTGCAGTAATTCTATGAATGTATGGCATTTATTATACCGATATATAATGGATCTCTGAAGAATTTAATTTTATACCTGTTGAACAGACAAACTCCAATTGCACCTTTTAAAACTTTTAGATAATTTTAGACCGTGATCATAACGCGATAAGAGTTGAGAGACACCATCATCAGAGCATGACACGCTGAGAAGAAATTACTTAACTGTTTTTAGGTTTACTGGTGGCCGAAAGACTGTGAGCAAATGAATCTCCTCCGATAATACTAAATGGTATGTTTCAGTTGACAAGCAAATACTAAATAGTTGAAATAGAAAGAGAAAATAAATTTTCGCCTCAACGAGATTTTGTTATTTGTACATCGTAAAGATTCTCATTTTGTTTGAAAATTGTGGTTACGCTATATCTTAATTATGCTGTCTTATATACACTCTGTTAAAATACAAAATATTGTTAACTTTTGCGTAAACGTTTCTGTAAGAAGGAATTATTTGTATTGTTTGTATTGTATGTAGGAATTCTCAGCAATAATGAGAATGAAGAAGGACGACGCCAAGTCTTAAAGTTAAAATTATCGTAAACGAAGTCTTCAAATCAGAATAAGGTTAAGATTTTGTTTAAACGTTATCATCATAACGATCGAGAATATGTAAGCACACCTCTTAGTCGACTTAGAAGTACTAATGTTTAGTCTCTCCAAAATTATCCAGAATTACTGCTTGATGATACATGTGGTTTCCTTTGTTTTGTCACTACATGTTTATGAACTGCAAATTACGTTTTGTCATGGGCTGGACTTAATGTTAGCACATGGATAACAAGACAGACAACTGTTATAGAGTCTTGGTGAATGTTTTATGCAACATGTCTCGTTTGTTTTGTCCATATATAGATTGCAAAATAGGTTTGTCATAGGACTGGCTTTCAAAGACACATCATGTTATTTAAACTTTCAGTGAAATTTCAACGACTTGTTACGTCTACAGACTAAATCATGAAAGACAGGCTTTCTTAATTGCATAGGTGATGTTTATTTAAGGTGAGCATGAGGTGAGGTTTTGTTCTCGGAATTTCCCCGAAAAGCCTCCTCAGTTGTCCATTTGTCATTTTCTGCCATTTCTCTTATAAGGATGCCTCCAGTTCCCTCAATAAGGGTTACTACTACCAATCTGTCGACTTATTTGGTACCAGGCATCCTCAATGGGATTTTTACCAGCCGACATTGCTTACCAATGTAAACACATTTTTCTTCAGATGATGCATTAAAGTTTAGGAACGGTGGTGGTGGATAATTACCAATAAGAGTGTTCGAATAACAATGGTTTGAAGCATCTCCTGAATATATGGACTGCCTGTATCACTTCTTTGTAGTGTCACCAAGTCGAGCATAAAATCACCAAAGTAACAACCTCACAATTGACTGATCCTTATCCATATGGTATAGGTGGCATACGGTTGGTGTACATGTTTAACGTGTGTTTGTAACCTTCAATATTCTGAATCTATAATAAAAAGCTAGAAGAAGAAAACGACTTTTGTTGGACCATGCATGGAACAGTGATATCATGTTCCACCGTTGCAAGTCCATACACTAAAGCCTACGGTTACGCTTCTGGCCCTCGTTAAAGCAGCATTGAGGCTACTGAGCACATTCTGGTACTATAACGATGATTTGTTTCAGGACGGTTCAGACCTAGTTCTGGTTGACACCGAAACGTGTTCAATGCAGTTCTATAATCTTGGCGGGTTTGCATAGGATCTACAAAAACTGGGATGGTCCTTTACATGGTTTGTTTAGATATGTTTCCTAACTGGAAAACTGACCAAACTGTATTGATATGCAGTTTTTCTACCAATCTCCTTGAAGGATACTCCTGCTAAATGGAGCCCAATAGTTTTCCATCACAATGCCTCTGATCAGTAAACTCCTTTGTGCCATTGTTCTCGATGACATAAAAGTCAAGAACACCGAGGATTACTTATTTTAAACAAAAATCTTATCTGTCATAAGAACGAAAACATGACTGACGAAAATACTACACTCACTGACAAAATGAACGATGCACGCCAAATGGTTATGCAGACACAAAAAGAAACACCTGACAAACAAGTCAAGTTAAGGCATGACCAACTATGTATTCATATTTAAATCACAACTGAATTACTTCTGTATTATTGTCTATTTAAATATCTTTGTGGCAGTAAGATCTTTTAATGCGTTACGTCTTAAGAGCATGTATATCTCAATCCTTTAACACTGTCATCAGAGAATACGTGTCTTACAAAGACTACGCTTTGTGATTTTCTTAGAAGAAAATAATTAGTGCGCAGATGCTTATGCTTATTGAGACCATTGAACAGATACGTGCTTGTTAAGTCGCTGTCTGGATTACTTGAAATACACTTTTTAAAAACATCCGCACATCTTCGGTATAAGGTAACATAGAACTTAACTTAAATCCCTGCATAGAAATGTTACATAAACTAAAAATGGGCATTGTCGTACATGTTCGTAAATAAAGCAAGTTTAGAAATCAACATTTTTCGAAAGTAAGCTGATAGTCACGTTTCAACAACATGCGGAGTGTCTTTACCGAAACCGATATATCCTATGGCTTCATTTGGAACCTTCTACGGTTTCATGAGATGTAAAATACATAATTCAACAAAGTCAAAAACATCAATGTACTTCTCACACATCTCAAACATATGTCAGTTTAGGAAGTTCCTTAATTTATTCCAGTCATTGAAATTTCACTGAAAGTTTAAATAACGTTATGGATCTAAAATACTAGTAGTTTGTTTTTTTATAATAAGAAATGTTTTCATAATGTTTTCATATGCGCATTGAATATTTCTGTAACTTTTTCAATAAACTGTTTGACACAGACATGAGAGTTTGACATTTAGGAGAATCCCAACCGTATCAACTTGAGTTCTAGGCAGCCAATTACAGACTAACAGTCCGGATTCAATTTCAAGTAAGTACTTGGAAAGAAATTGCAAAAGGTCAGATACCATAAATGAAGGATTATGAGTGGATATCTAAAATTTAAATTTTTAGTTAAATACTCTTTTAGAAACTACAATGTCATTTGTACCATGGTTCTTCTTAAACCTTTTTAGTGAGTAAGTGTTCAAGTTGCTTAGATGACGCAATTGATAGCAATAGATGCAAAGATGCGACGCAATGGTGTTAAAATTAAGAGATACAGAAAAAGATCAATAGAGATTAAAACAAAATGTGACAAACAAACAAAATATATTCATTATAAATTTACACGTGATAGGGGACACACAAAAATAATTTTTAAAAAAAAGTATATTTTGGCAAACATCCACATAAATTGTGAGGGTAGCATTTAAATCATTTAAGGATAATTTTGCGGTGTATAGAAATGATGGCAATGAATTCAGTCATGTGTACAAACAAATTATTTGAAAAGATTTGGATATTTGGATATATATTTGCAGCAACAGATATTATACATCATTTGCCTGAACTCTCAGTACTGCTGTTTCGCATTAAGAATATGGGTTTAGAAAAGCCTTGGGCTATCATTCTCCTCCACCTAATGGACGCGCTCATTACGTCGGAGTGTTGTTTATCAAACCCTTCCCAGTATGTTCACTAGACATTATGGACTTTGAAAAGATCTGTACGTTTAATCCATTGACATATAAACCATCGGGGTTAAAATAAAACCATATATCACAATTCAACATCATGTTCTGTTGTGAAATGAATTTAAAACAAAAGACATGCTAAAAAGCAACAACTGTATGTGTGTTAGGGTTTTCTGTTCACAAGCAAAACAAATCTAAAGTCAATTCCAGTCACTGCTATTCCATCACATGGAATAAATCGTTAATACAAAGTGGGTTGTCTGAGTGTTCTTAGGTTCCTCAATGGCTTTATCAATTAACCCTGAACAAGTCCCCAATTATACAATCAAATAAATGAAAACAAATATGTAGATATCAATCATATATTCTGTTAACATCGAAGGGAATTAGTTGCAATAGAGATTTGTAATGGGATATATTTTGGTCACGCAATTCAAAATCAAGTCAACTAGTACTCATGAAACTTTTCCTGTAGCCCCTGTAGTTGTTATATACTTGCTCTTTCCAAAACGATCAAGAATGCACAATGCATAGATACTAATCTAGAGTTAAAAATGGTAGGAAGTGTCCTAATCGTTTAGGGCATAGAAATAAATAACCCCTTTAAACAAATAATTACTTATTTAAAAATATTCTCAATACACCTCAAAGGTAGAGATTTTAAAGGTTGAAAACATTCAAAGCGTTCATTCTATCAGAAAAAAGCACAAATTATATTTTCACTAATATTGCTTTGCAAGTTCCAAACAAACAACCTCGTCTATATTTTGCGCTGTAGCTCTATCAACCAGTGTCCTTCATTCAATAGAATCGTTTAGAGGCACACTTGAGGGTTAATGGCTCACAGCATGGCACGGATCTCAGTCTGGAGAAAACGAACTTAGCCATACATTCTATCCACGGTGCTAATGAATCTGCATTTACGTAGGATCTCAGTGTAGAGAATGTGCAATGACCCAAAAGATCTAAGCATGGTGATAATGAACATCACCATGCTTAGATCTTTACATGTAGAATATCATATTTGTGACAATGACGTAGTATGTTCACGACACTCGTGCCAAAATATCAGTTTATCTTTCGCTCTCGCTCGATAAATATTGATATTTAGGCTCTTTTGTCATAAACATAATATGTCATGGACACTCATATAATATCCTGCATATATTGCAATTTAGATTGCATTGTCAATTGAAATTGTTCAAGATTCAAAGTCGGGAATAGTTGGAGGAAACGTTCATCACAGACATACTGTTTAGCTGCAAACTAATGATTGTCTATATCAAAAACTTCACATTTTTTTTGCAAAGGGATATTGTATCCGACAATTCAGCATCTCAAGTAATTGGAAAACGACACCCTACAGTTTCGTGAACATGAATATATTTAAGAGTTTTCCTCTATAACATGGTCATTCTTGGTCAGCTACCAATACATTTTAGACATAAGAAACTAATAAACCACTCCATTGGAAGTTCTAGTTACATAAAATCATTAACTGAATTCTTCAAATTAGGTGACTGGCAGTAAATGTTAGTCCTGATTATTTCATTGGTTTTAACCATGTACAATTAGTATTGCATGAAAATACCGAGTTGGGAAGCAATTTTCAATATGAAACGTTCCTGGTTGAGATTGATGGGAAGAATGTTTTATCAATAATTGCTTTGAGTTCCAGGTCATGATCAATATCGTGATCGTGAATGTGATTTATGAAAAAGGTAATAAGAGAGGTTTTTTTTACTGAATGTAGCAGCTGACACAATTGTGGAAAACATAGGAAAGTGGAAGGTCCTGCAGTTGCAAGTCTTCAATTTGATCACACACTCTTCGTCACTCTTGATCACTCAATTTCACAAGTACTAGTGTTTCAGCACGCTTCACAGTCGAATTACAATCCCGAAACCCCAACAATAAGGTCAAAAAATTTATATGAGACATATTTTGTCATTTAATAAAAATACTGCTGAAAAAGCTTTCCGAGCTTCAAATGCCTCTTTACAGAAAAAGCCCTCCTGAGTTTATAATTTATGCAGAGCGTATATAGATGATTTATTGAAACTGAAATGGGTACTCAACTTGAATACGCATTTAAATTCATATAAAGCTGTAGGTAATGAATTCCGGTGTTTGAACATCAGTATCTCTGGAGACAGTATATAGGAAATTGTTATTACGTAATCAGTACTATTTGTCTGAACTCCCATTCTATTCCCGTCAGTTGTCCGGAAGCTACGTCCTTGAGTCGTCATAAAGGTGTACGGGAGAGACAGCAAATCTTAAGATGTCATCAGAAAGGATATTACGAATGTGTTCAGATCTGCAAAAGGATTCATTGAACGATTATTAGTTGACAAATAAAGTTTTTTTCTGATAAAGCTCCCTTCAGAAAATGCAGCTCATTTTATAAAGCGTAAGCCTAGCAGCCGAGAGGAAGTGTTTTCCTTCAAGGTCGCTAAATCCCAAAGATTTTGAATTTCTTAGATGATACATACGTAATTGCCAGGCGCTCGGTTTCAGAACATAAACATTTGACTTGGATCTGCGATGCGGCAAGAATTGCGCTTTTTGAATAGACTATAATAAGAACTGAGCCCGGAGAAAGGCTTACCACATTTATTATTATATTGCAAATAATATCCGTTTAAGTTCCCCCCTGACCAAGCTTGTAAGTGAATATTACAGAGGAAATAAGTGAAACAACTGACATTTAGGATCAGATTACAAAATGTATAACCTTATAAATCCGAAATGAAGTTGAAAACAACAATCTGAGGTTATATAAATCAGTTCGTTATTTCATGTTACATAATATGTTGATTTAATGTTATCTTGTTTTTCAGTAAAAGGTGTTGAAGGTTCTACATTGTTTAAACCCTAAGGCATTTTCAGAGCTTATCCAGGCAAATTCTTTCCTTTTTGAATGCAAGACTTTATCTTTAACTTTTTACTGTTGCTATCATTTGAGTAAGGAAAACAATAGATATACAGGCGAAATAACTCTACATTGTACATCTAATATAGAAACTAAAAAAATGCTTGACAATTAGTTTAAATAACAATGTCTTCCGAACATAAACATACAAATTCTAAAGGGATCATTTCAGTTTTTATTGTATTGTTTTTCTGCAAATGCTTTTGTTGCAGTAAGAGCTTTTGAATGTTTTTGAATATGCATGTTTATCTCAACCTTTTAACTTTGATCATCAAGAGAATAGGTTTAAGTAGTTTTATCATTCCTTCCCTATACATGTACATACTGATGGTAAAATTTGAGGTACGATCTGATTTAAATGGGCATATTCCAATTTATTCAATCTCTGATTTTGGCTGTAACAATCAATATGATGAATATTTCAGAGAATGTTAGTACATGTACGCATTTCTGAAATAACAGTTGAAAGAGTAGTATTGAGCATATGTTTACTGAACACGAAAATGGTTAGTAATAAATAATCTGAACCACAAAATACCAAAATGAGAGAAATCAATATGTTCTAGCAAATGATTTGAAGACGTGTGAATGTTTGTCCTGGGGTCAAAAGTGGGCTGTTTTCAATATACTGTAGATAAGTTGAAGACAGAGTGTTGGCAGGCTCACAACGATGTCGGATGATTTCTTCGTATGGCACGTCGGGAACCATTTGAACTGGTAAAGGTCTTTTATTATGACCAGAAAGTGACCATCAAGATCATCTACGATAATTTCAAAGGAAGTTTGGCTGTGACATCACTGAGAACACTCGTCTGCCTTTCCTTCTTGCCAGTCACAAGGTTGATGACTTCTATAAGAATGTCAATGCCCGCCCAGAATGTGCTATGTTGGTCACATATCTAAAGAGGCATCAAAACACAAAATCCCTCGACTGGCAAAGTGTAGATCCAGATCTCACCCCTATCGAGCACGTCTGGGATACATCAGAGTACTTCTAAAAAAAAATAACCAATAAAAAATGTTGTAGAACTAAGACAGGCCGTGAAACAATCTGCCAATGCAATTCTTCTGAAAATTGGTTGCATCGAGGGGCTACATTGTCAAAAAGTAGTTAAGGCTACAGGCACAGACTTCACAATTACATAAAACATAAACAACATACGTCAGAAAGTTCTTTGTACATTCTTCATCAATCACTATCTGGTTTGATTTAAATACATTCCACTCACAATCTACGTTATTATCACATTACACATGCAAATTACACATAGAAATCTTACATAACCAGGATGATTCGTTGTCATATACGTTTTGAAAGGAAGCAAACGAAATAATTACTTCTTGTAAGTTCAAAATCACGTTTCCTAACAGGCAGATTTATTTACTGAAAATGATTCATTTTATGGCTTTTTAAATATTTTTTGTTAGATTTTAAATGATAGCTTAACAGAAACACCCATATGTTTTTCAAAGATACTAAACGTCGCTATGTGTTTCGCACATCTAATTCAATATTTATTAATCTAAAACAAAGTTACATTTTTTTAATTACATACATTTGCCACTGTTGGCTTGAATATATTAGAAGCATGCATGTACAGTGTAGACACCAGTAATAATAATTAAGTTGTTAATTTCCTTTGATGTAAAATAGTTCCTACAAGTATAAGGTGGCGTACACTAGTTTTTAATCTTTTATGAATTGACCATTAATACTACTAAGTACTAAGTTTACAACCTACACCTTTATCTAATTCGTTCATTGAAATTCACTGACACTTCTGAAACAGAATGTTAGCTCCGACCCTTTTGATAAATTATGGAACCGTATCACCACAACTGTATTCTTTGTATACAGAACACTTCAATTATTGCAATAAAACATTTGACAGAAATGTGAGTCTTTTGACATCTCATTAATTGACTGGAGCTTTTGATTCTCTCTGATATAACCGGTTTTGATAACATTCTTGAACACGCAAATCAAATGTTTAAATTCATCATTTTTATGTTTGATGAAACCTTTATACTATTTTATGGACTTAATTTATAAAACGTGGAATTGTTTAACTTATATCTACGAAAAACATTTTGAATCTTAAAACGAACTTTGGGGAACTTTAGAATGAAATCCTTACGAAGATAGTACAAATCTATGCTGATAAGTCTTAACATATTATTTTGGTCATTATTATATTGTAACTATGCATATACTTCTGAAAGCAACTCAATTATACTAATGTTTATCACATCCTTCATGGCATGCCTACTGGACTTTTTTCTCTGAGTGAAGATCTGTAGATCAAATATGAATCATAAAAATATTATATCAGTTTTAATCGTAACTAGTAACTACATGTCTTTATGTTTAATCGAATTACAAATGTCTAATGTGACTCTGTTGAGTCGTAGATGTGTAAAAGATAACAATATGCCTGCAGTACTAATATTGATAAAATTTAGGGCATACTTTCAGAGAGCTTGCTAAATTAAGGCAATTGTAACTCAATATTATAGAAATTGGTTAAGGGCGCCCTTTACATTACTGGTAAACAGCGCGGTGATCTTATGCACCGAAAACTTACTTGATAAAAACCAAAGTTCTACAAATAATATTGTTTATAAATGCATTTACATTGTTTACATTGTACAGATAAGTTTTATTAGAGATAAAAAAACATAGATAAAAATGAATGGATCCAACACAGCGAGTCAAAGGAAAATTGCAACAAAGAGTATTGCAATATGAAAAAAATTGGGTCAAACATCTTATTCATACAAATTCAAGCT
This sequence comes from Phorcus lineatus, assembly GCA_921293015.1. Taxonomy (NCBI): domain Eukaryota; kingdom Metazoa; phylum Mollusca; class Gastropoda; order Trochida; family Trochidae; genus Phorcus; species Phorcus lineatus. Next base: position 55,718,352 of record OV121081.1, read on the forward strand.
AAAATTACAGTCATTAAGATTTTGTAACTTGTGGCTGTTGATTCATGTAGTGATCTAATAATGCTAATAATAGTGTGCAATGATGTGACTAAAAAGACCATTCGTCTGTGTGAGCAGATGAGAGAAAATCAAAAGGCAGAAACAGGAAGGGAAACATAAAAGAAAGCATATATCAAAGGTTCTGTCAAAACCATTTTTATAAACATGTTAACAGAACATCTCTTCTAAGATCTAAGGCTGTTCTAATTAGAGTGTAAAGTGGTACTCTGTATATCTGATCAGTTGAGAGCCCAAAATGAGTCACAATTTATATATGTTAACTGATAACTAATGCAAACTCATGACACTGTGTAGTTACAATGTGAAAGTATGACACAAAACGTCCATATAGTTAGGAATGACCTGAAAAGTCGTAATGGTACAGAGTTAATTTTACTTGTTCATGATTAACAACAACAACAAGTATGTTTGTTTAAAACTCTATACAATGGTGACCTTACCAAACTAGGATAGCTGAGAGGCCGACTTAACGATTAGTGTCTCACAGCATGGCGCGGATCTCAGTCTCGAGAGAACGGACTTAGCCATAGGATCTCTCCGTGGGTGTTAATGAGTCTGTGTTTACAAAGGTTCTCTGCTTCGCCCTACATGTATCTTACAAAGCTTTCTTGCTTCGCGTTTGTAGTAGTGTGCGTATAGAGATCAAGACACAGAGATCGAAGTTTTTCCCATGTTGACTGCTGTGGTTTAAATCTTTACCAATAACAATATGAACTGAACTGAGAGGCATTGCTTAAAGAAATGGAACTAAAGGACACTTATTAACGATCTATAACTGTCATTAGCTAGGTTGAGGTAAAGTGGCATCATGTTCTTCACATGAGCACTGTAGTGTACTGTAGGTTTTCTGAATTAAAAACTGAATATATCATGGTATGAAATGTGTGATGGTTTAGCAGAATAGTATTTTAGGTACAATCTGTTAACAATTTCCAGTGTTTTCAAAATTCATCACCTTCATAATTTGACTGCAAAGTAAAAAGAGTTTAAAGTTTAAAACGCTTTGGGTTAGATAATCTTTTACATTATCTTTACTTCTAAATGATTGCATAGAATCATTGTTCCAAACCAGTCACCTGAACTACCATGTCATTTCTGTAAGGTTTTTTCAACGTTTCGGTTAGTTTTTTTTCTGATAACTAGTGTATTTTTGTGTGAGTAAAACATGTTTACATGAATTACTACATGATATAAAAAATTACTAAGAATTAATCAGATAATTTTATAATTATGCCATTAGGCTATGCTTTATGTTCGTTCAGAACATTCTGTGCCCACGAGAACTTTATTGTTTATTAAGTTAATATTTTATGTCATCTGATTTTGCGTGTGATGTTTATAATGGCAGTTTCTACTCGTATGTTTAATTCGACGCTCGAGCTTCTCCTTGTTTTATGCTAAAACTTTACCTTTTTCAAACAATGCAAGATTATATGGTTAAATATCCCTTGATGAAACTAATGAATGATTATTATTTCTAAAGCTTTTTAACAGTTTTCATTCATTTTAGTTTTTTCTTCAAGTTTCAAATGTTTCATGAGTAGTTGTTAATTAAGGTTAATGTGAGGTGTAAGTCATTTTGTCTGTGCTCAAAATCCGCTTTTAATTCTTAATCTTACAGTAATTTGCACGAGTCAGGTCAAGCTGGCAGACACTGTCTAGCGTACCCCTCTTAATGAAACACTGTCTAGTTACATGTACATTATAACCTGATAATGTGAACGATACGAAAGGTCGTTTTTGGTGGCAACAGACAGGGATTATAACCTTCATAATTTATATTTTGATTATCATCTAATCATTATTCAATGATAGTAATATGCAGTAAGAGCTGACGCCCAGAAATAACAAATTTCGCTCTATCTCAGACCTGACAAATTAATTCAATATATTATGGATATGAAAGAAACATGGATATGGTATCTTCCTTGCATAACTCAGATAACCATGTCATGTAATCTAATGAGATCGGACCACAGGGACAATCAAGTTAACGTTTATGACAGAGGGTAAAGCTCCGGAGCAGAGATAATAAAGAGGAAAGTGGATAATCTGCTTAGTGACAGGAGTGAAGAGTTCTTTTGGTTTTTTTAATGAATCTTGCTAGGTAAGCGTATTTTAGTGTAAAATGCTAATACTTGTCATGTTAATATATACTGAACATCAGCCAGGCCATGTCATTTGATTGCAATATAGTCCTGTATTTATTCATATTAACACACATAGTATTTACCGATCATACCAATAATAGAGAACACTATCGCATTTTAATTGAGCAAATTACTTTACCACAGAATGCACCACATAACACGGTAACATCTATGAGTCAAATAAACACAATTTGTGATAAAAAGGAAGGTCATTGGGAGAAACTTAAGTGAAACCACAAATTAAGTTTTCAATAAAATTTACATTCCAACTAAAAACTACTTTGAATTTGATTCATAAACCTGAATATTGTTAAGTGCCACATAGAAACATTTCTACTCGTAAATTAATTACATGTTATGATTAGCTCTTGTCATATTTTATAAGGGTTGTGATGTGAGGCAATGTTAATTGTCTACGGAACTTACAAAATTCACATATGTTTACTTTTCATTGTTTCATCTTTAAAAAACATGATTTGGGCGGAAATAAATGATAGCATAGGTAAAATGGAAAAAAGCATAGTGAAGATAACTATAAATGGATCACCTAGACTAACCTATTCATTCCATGTACAGACATTGGTTATTTTCTTAGACAATGTAATTACAGACTCGTTGCAGTACAGTCCAGTATAGTTAGTTCAAACAAAGCATTGTCTGGTCAGATATCTCTATGTTAATGACACTCTTGCACGCAACATTTCGCAAATATGTATATATATATATATGAATGCTAAAAATATAACTAACATTATTACCGAGGTAGTTTATCATATAAATAATGAGTAAATATATGCATATTCAGGTTGTAAAGTTATGTAAAAAACATTTAAATGAATCAATGCAACGTTGAAATTCGAAACTACGATTCAAGCAATATTCAAATTTCGAAGCAAAAGATAAAAAAAGGAAGCAGCAGCTTTGGTTAAATCAACAATAGTGCTTATATTGTGTAAAAATTAATCAAGAATATCAATAAAAATTTTCAACAATCAATATATCCCATTTTGTGCGCAACCGACACTTCCCATGTTTGATATCGTTTATTGGCTTTGACCATCTTAACCTTTTTATAATTGATTGCAGGTATATTGAGCATAATGATAAGTATTCTGTTGCACTGATAGAAAGCTACAGTAAGTTTAAATGTACTCATACATATACCCATTGCAAAAACGTTTTACAGTGCCTTTATGAAAATAAGAATCTCCAAATCGGGTACATTAAGCTATACAGAGTAAAACCTTCTGCTTCTTCAGTTGATTTGCATTATATCAAAGGAACCGTCAAAGCGCGAAATAATTATAATAGCTTCAAGGTTATCTAAAACTATCTATACATTTCAGCGCAAAGTTAATTTTACAGCCATATGGATGCATTATATTATATAACGAAGATTCCCTTGTTCTACAAAAAAATTCAAAACAAAGTTCCAAGTTTTTTTGAAGTGACAAAATATCCTGAACTCGAAATGGAATATATGTCAAATAGAAAATGACACTTGGGAACAACTTGTACCCCATACAAGATCTGTTTTCCGATTTTATTGTAGTTGAGCTGCAACCACTTCACATAATCAAGTGATCACAAATTCGTATCTTTCTATACTTTGACGTACGATCCACAACGTCAAGGGTCGTTCTGTCACTTTTTATCAAGTGCATCATAATCCTCCTCTAACACCTTCATTCCCTTGGTCCAACTTCAAAACAGCTATTCAGGGACTTACTTTTCTATCATGTGTCAAAGGCTCTGTAATAATCCTGGCCCCAAATTTCAATAAACCCTTAAACTTTGTATACTTAAAAGTCTTAAATTTCATTTCAGATACTAATAACCAGAATTCCCATGGCAACAGTGACTGTCATCAACCCTCTACCCAATGTTTGGTTGACATCATTCTCCCAATAGAAAAGAAAGGATGTTTTTCACACGAATCACAAGCAAACATACCTCAGGCAACGGTAGAAATAATCAAAACTTTTTTAGCTCAATTTTTTAAGCAGAAAACTGTCATTACAAATTCATAAATAAAACTATCACTTACAAATGATATAACTATAATTTTTTAATGAAATGTATATTATGGAAGGATTTTAGAAAATAGTCAGGATAGTCATTGAGAAAAGAATGCAGAAAATAGCTTTGACATTTTGACATTTATATTTGAATTTTTGTGACATCTGAAAGGCCAGTAAAGATATGAAAATCATTATTCATTCTAAATGTAAACAATGTCTGCATGGTTTGAGAATTATTTATACACCTGATTTGAGTACACAACAATCAATCTTATGTATATTTTTTACCACAAAGTTATTTCTATTTTCTGTAGCTTTGATGTCTTTGTAGTATCTTATCAACATAAGACAAGATAACAATTTATTAGCCAGAAGGGAATTAATATTCTTTTTACATCACACACAGCAGGCAAGGAAACATGTTACACTTTTTATAAATAGTTTCAAGTTATTGACGAATAATAATTCGAAACAAACATTATATAACGATACAGAGCTAGCAGGTTCCATGTTTCTGTGTTTTTTGGTTAAGAATTGAAATTCTACAGGGTTTCAACGAAACTCTAGTTTGGTTATGGCAAGGAACATGAAAATGTTTTCCAGATGGCTATATTGAAAATGCTGAATCCGATACATATGCCGGATCTAATTTTATTTTGAAGACCGAGAGAACAATACCAACATTGTATTCAAAACAGTTTAGAAAACTTTCAACAATTTCACATCAACTCCAACAGATCATAATGTCCTCATAAAAGATGTTAATAGAGAAACATATTTCGTTTAGTTCAATATTTTATAATTCAGTATGAGAAATAAAGAAATCAAACGAATTATTGTTGAAAATTAATCACAACACCAACAATTCCTTGCATTGATGATAAACACTTTTTCCCTAAAATAAGGTGTGTATAATATTGTTATAATGTAGTGATTTTATATGTTCATTCTTACTAAAAAACGATGCCTGTAAGGTCGAGGTGTCAATCAAACACATATAAATGGAACTAGAATGTCAGCAAAACCTCACTGATTAACCCGGTTAATTTGTCAATTTAAAGATACGTGTCAATCGATGTCATCAGCAAGGATATCAGGAATGTGCTATTAAATTCTATGGCTTCATTTGAAACCTTTTATGGTTTTATGAGATGAAAAAATATAAGTTCAACAAGTAAAAACAGCACACACAAAAACACACCTCTCAAACATTTGTCAGTTTTGAAAGTTTTCTGATTTTCTACATGTATGTATAATTGCACGTAAAATTCAACTGAAATTTTGAAGAACGATATGTGATCTGAAATAGTTTATTTTTCAGAGAATAAGAAATTCTACCATAAAAGTCATTATGTGCATTAAAGTTTTTAGTTAAGTACTCTTTCTTAAATACTCTACTCTTTCACCGGATGGTAACTACATTGTCAATTTTACCGTGTGTACTTCTATAACCTTTTTTCAGTTAAGTTTTTAGTGTCGAAGTTGCTTGAATTACGCAGTTATTATCAGTGGATCCATAGAGATACAAATAGCAAGTGTTGAAGTAAAATAGATAGAGTAAAGAAATCCGTAGGAAAGCATTCAAATCACAAAAGGTATTATTGTTGTGTCAAGAATTGTTGGTATGCATTCAGCCATATGTAGAAATAAAAAATGAAAAACAGTGTTTGTTCTGAATAACTATTACAGCAATAGATTTTGGACAACATTTGCCTAAACTCTCACCTTAAGAATATGGGTGTAGAAGACCCCGGGTTAACGTTATCCTCCACCTAATGGACTCACTCATTACATCAGAGTGTTGTTTATCAAAACCTTCAAAGTATGTCACTGGACTTACTGACTTCGAAAAGATCTATACTTGTAATCTATTTAAACATTAAGCATCAGACACAAAATGAATCCACATATATCAATTCAACATCATTTTCTGCTGCGGAATAAATTCAAAAACTAAAATCAAAAGACATACTTATATGGATAAATTCTGTGTGTAAAACATAAAGGATCATGCTGTGAACAACTTGGATGTATATATACTCAAAACATGAAACATCTATTCCAATCAATATTATCATTCGTGAAAAAAGATATGTGTTTGTCGAGATCCAATGTCTGATAAGAATGTTATTGTACTTGACTGGGTTAACCAAAGCGTCTTACTGGCATGAATTGTTTTGCATCTGTCAGATAGTGCCACTGCGGATTCCCAGTCTCTTTGAAAGAAAGATTCACACAAAGAATCCCAAAGAATAATCTTAAATGTACTAGACTAAAACCAACCATATTGATGTTCTTCTCAGCGTATCATTTTGTTTCAATTCACTTTTTCATAGACGAGCAGCGAAAGTAAGCTTGATCCTTTTATGTAAATGAAAACTAATCCAACACAGAAAATATATCAATTTTAATTCATTTCCGGTATCGAAAGGCAAAAAGCTTGTACGGCAATACATGGATATGGTTCTATGTACAAACACACACGTAAAATACATAAAGATGACACCAATTGAGTGTAAGTTATATTATGTTTCTTATTCTGATTATGCTTCTATTCTAAATAACATTGCATACTAAGCAAACATGGACGGATTTTGAAGACCTGTATAAATTTTGTTATTCAATGATTCTGCGAATTAAAAGACGTTTGACTGTATATAGAATTATATGTATAACTCTTCCAGGGAATTATAAACAGGAAAAAATTAAAACGAAATTATATGAATCTTTTATTTCGAAAGATTGCATACATGTAGTTTTAAAATTGTATTTTCAATTTCGATTGATATGAATCTTCTACTCTCAATGAATAAATCATAAACATCTTAGAACATGTAAATCTATTAAAAGCTATACGAAATGTTTTACATTTACCCACGAGAGATTTCTGACGCATTGGTACATTTAAACATCTTATAATGCAATCATTTACTGAAAAAATATATATTTTCAAGCCAAGGTTGTAAATAGTTATGTCTTAGTCTTCCTGTTAGTTGAAAAATAGCTTCATCATTCTAGCCAACATACCAAATCCCTTTAAAAACAGGAAATTTCTAACTGAAGTCACCCAATTACAATACAATTCTCGTCATTTGATATCATTTTGTAATACGTCTTAGGCGGACGATATGAAGGCATATTAAGTAACTTTAACTAAAAATTTATCACGAAAATATTAGTAAGAAGCTGTGACAGGTATCTATCACATTCTCCATACACCATTGTACTAGTCGCTCTCAATTTAACACCAAGAGTTTTTAAACGATAAAATGAATAACCTTTATTAACAAATGACGAGTTTAACAGAATTGTTCTTATAGAATGATTCTAAGGTTTGAAGGGGGGGGGGGGGGGGGGGGGAGTGGTTGTTCAGTGGCAATGGATTCAAAGTCGGGAAAAGTTGGAGAGAACGTTTATTCCAGACGTACTATTCAGTAAAAACCCCACGATTGTGCGTTTGAATTAAAAAAGGATAATCTTTGATAATGCGATTATTTTGGTTTTGTGCAGCAAAAAGAGTTATTGCATCAAATATGTTTATCAGCTTACAGATATCTCTTTCTTAGAACCTTGCATTTGGTTACTTGTTTAGATTCATGAATCCTTTTGCAGATTAGATAAGACATGTGTATCCTTTAATCAAGAATAACATCTATCTAGTGTCCTCAAACTGAATCAGCGTGTTACATCTCTTGAAAGATAAAGGATATGTATTTTATCTGTGTTAGGAAGCTTTGACACATGTTAACCGACTAAACTAATCATATTAACTAATGCAAATATTACACATTTGAGTTTCCAAAACATAGCAATTGGAATTTACCTCACATGAAATACACGTGAAAACATTTGGGAAACGGGTATAAAAGGTATTCATAGTTTCATACCATAATTCGAAAACAATGCCGAGATTAACATCAGAAGAGCGGGAGAGAGCCATTGATTGATGCTGCAGTCTGGGTCGACTGACTTAGCTGTTGTTGTTGCTGTCATCCTACACTCTAAGGCTGTGTAGCCAGCAGACTGGAAGAACACAAGAGTTTCCTAGAAGTGCGAGACTACAGGTTATTAACCCTAAATGAATATTCGTACCTTTACCTCAGGAACAGGTTTCAAACAGCAACAGTGTCGGCTAATAGCACTTGGACGTCAAAATAGTCTTCAGACGGTGAAGAAGGCTCCAACAATATGGACTGAGGCCATACCAGCAAGCAATGCAGTTGACACGCCGACATCGACAAAACAGGGTTGCTTAGTCCAGAAATGTTAGACGTTTGCAGAGAAAGTGTTATTTTTCCGATGAAAGTCGGTTTTAGCTGATCAGACCGGACGGGAGGTTCTCTCGTCGTTGGGTGGAGAGGGAGGCATGTTGATGCGTACGTTAGGTTATCCCTTCCGGTGGAGGCAGAGTCATGGTCTTGGGCGTAGGGCCAACGCAACCACCACTCTGAAGTGATTGACGGCAATCTCACCGCACAAAGGTACCTTGACAGGCTCCCTTTCATGCAACAAAATCTTTTCTAACAGGACATTGTTCGACCTTATGTGGCAAGATAGACGTTACAGTTCCTCAACATCAACAACGTTCACGTTTTGCCTTGGCCTGCCAGATCGCCGGATATGAATCCCATTGAGCACCTCTGTCATTACATTGACAGAAGGATCCATTTACGACAGCAGCAACCACATACATGTCAACAACTTATTGACTCATTCATGGATGAATGGAGACAAATAGTATCTTCTTTCATCAATCGACGGACGTACCCTGTGAGGAGAAGTGTACAAGTATGTTTGAATGAAAGCGGCGAGCATCCAAGATACTAATCAAAGACAGTATGTAATTAAATTCATGATTTTTCTATGCCTTTGTTTTTTTTGAATGATCGATCATAGGTCAATAGACCTCACCTATGAAAATAACTATCAGTAAATTTTCAAGTTTTTTTTCTTTTAGCACAAAAGACTTAACTTCTGGGATGTGTAGGACAACAAAGCAAGTTTCTCTGAACAAAATTACTTTTAATGATATTTCAATTTAAAAGGTGTAGTTCTTTTCTTCATTTAACATAGTTCTTACTTGTCAATTAACAATAATTTTTTGATTTAAGAAAAACCTAATACTTGAAGTTCTTGTTTTTTAAGGTCATTAGTTGAATCCATCGAGTTTGGTACGTCAAAATTAGTCATGATTATTTCAGTTTCACTGAGTTTTATCCATGAACTTTTAGTTGTGTAAGTAAATTACGAAGTGTGGAGGCAATGTTCCATATAAAACGTTTCTGGATGAGATTGAAACAAAGCAAACATGCAAACAATTGTTTTCATCTTGGGCAATAATCATGCCATTGTCACAAACTTAGTCCATTTCACGTCTTACTGTTTGCATTGACGTGAAGAGAACAGGACACCCAATCATCTGTAACTTTACTGTAATCTGAAAGTCTGAAAAAAATTCCCAAGGGAGCGATTTTATCCTATTCAGTGGCTTTCTTTTTTCTACCTGTTAAGTCAAGAATAGCTCGTGAGAATGTGCTTCCTTGTAAATTGGATCACAAATCAATTTTACTTTACTCTTGATAAAATCAATGTAAAAATAGATAATAGAAACTTGATTTGAAAGGATAAAAACTAAGGTTCCTTCAATTGATACGGTGTGTGAAATATTGAATTTGAAGCATTTTCACTTCTCTTTGTGGTATCATAGAGCATAATGAACATATCTCAAAGAATATCATGTATAACTTATCAATAGCAGAAGAAACTAATGTTTATTATATACATAGTAATCAGATATAGGATTGTCAAAATAATCCATATTTAAACAGAAGCAGTAGAAACTGAAGCGAAAATATAATTGATACGTAATTATATCTACAAATAAATAACAAACCAAGAACTTCACTTACAATATTAGTTCTCCTCATAAATGAAGATCCTAAATGTATATGGAGCCTGTAATTCGCCAAGTTATTCTTCAAAATATATTCCTAATTATATTATATATATTAGAATGAATATTCACAACATATATATTAGATATATATGTTGGCGTGGGGAACAGACATGGCTAGCCATTTCTATTTGAAGTCGACCTACAACATATACGATGTTTTTGTCATGAAATTGTAAATATAGTAAATAGACTTTCATTGTTCTTGTTGAATATCATTTCAAACTCATCTTGTCAGGTGATGACCCTTTCACTTGTACATAGCTTTGTAGCTGTGCCACTTGTGAAAATATCACTTTCTCTCTCTACTTGATGGTATCCAGCAAAAACAATGAAATAGTCTCTGTGTATTATCAACTTCACGGATGAGATACATACATGGTATTAAAATTCCCCATACGATGCAAAAGTCTATAAGGTACGTACGTTCAAAGGAAAGAAGTTTCTAATTCACAGTCATTGTAATGGCTCTATTCTACTGTTTTAAGTCTTCATTTTTTATGATTTAAAGTGTTATTTCATTGGCTAGAAACGCATGTTATTTAACTCAGTGAAAAAACAGATTAATGATTAACTAAAAATTGGAATATTTAAAAAGATGTAAAATAACTATGTCACTTTACAGCACGCATCCTTCCAGAATTTTATAGATCTAAATCTTTAATCAGTAATCCACCAATATACAACAGTGGGTAGATAATATTTGTTTCAATTATTAAATGTTAAAATGAGTTTTGAAAATCAGAAGGAATACAGTTTTGTTCACACATCGCTTTTACAGAAAATAGTTCAATGTTCATTTTGAAAGTTATCTAATACAACATATTCTTATCTGAGTTATTGTAGCCTATCCTTACATATGTTTTAGTATTATTTTGCCAAAAGATCTCCTACGAATATTTTGTAAATTCAGATTCATGTCACATAAACTTAACATTAGTAAATTAAGGTACGAAAATGCTATTGATAATGATAAGCGTTTATGCACTAATTGTAATATGAAGGTAATAGAAGATGAGTATCATTTTCTGTTAGTCTGCCCCTTTTAAAGGCATTTACGGGAAAAATTTATTCCTCCATACTATTTCAAATTCCCTTCAAGGGAAAATTGTACCAATTAGCATCTTCTAGCAATCCTGAGAATATAAAAAATCTGTCCATTTATTTGAAAAGAATCCTGCCATTAGAATTATGTTAACTGACATGCGTCGATTTTGAGCTGTATTTTCATGTGCTTTTGGCCATGAGGCCTTTTCACGGAATAAACTTGTCACTTGTCACTATCCTTACATAGAAACTATCCTTGAGAGTTCTGATACGTCAATGCATGTTAAATATCAATGGAACAGAACGTCACTATTCAATTTCTTCAGTGACTCAGTTGAAGGACTATCTATAAAAATACTTATCGAATGTGAAAGTGTTCATATCTAAATAAGGATTAATATATGATTCTTTATGAACAAGTAGCGTTTTCTTTTTAACATCCTTTCAGAGAAGAGCAGGTTGGACTGCTGCTCAGTTTGTAGTGTGTTAGCCTATCATACATACAATGTACGTGTTTTTACTTGACGTCAACTACCAGTTAAATATAAATGTGTTTTTTTCGCACCGGAAACCTTGAACTAAGCTTTTGGTTGTACATCCACTCAACTTCAAAAATAACACAAATAGTGTCGTATGTTATCTAAAACAGCTTTTGACAAAACAATCGCAACCGAGTCATGAAAACAATTGACTCACAGACTGTTCATTTTACATTATGAAACATTGAAAATAAAAACGTTTTACAAAACACTGTTCAACTATTCAACAATGTCTCCATACTTTCAACAAAAAATTACAAAGGAGTTCGTTTAGTTGTTTTTGTCATCTTTCCTGTTTTTCTTTGTCGCAGTAAGATCTTTTTAAACGCTGAATAATTCATAAGGAAGTAGCTTAAAAACGCGGATAAAGTAAAGTAAGTCACTTTTCGTAGAGGTAGGCTCAAAACAACCGATTTGAGGGATGACGGTTCCTCGGGTTGGCTCGTCAAGAACAATTCTAACATTAAACTCCGTTAATAGTGGCAGCATATGAAAGCATCTCGGGAATTGGTCAACTAATAACTATTTAAAGCCTGTTTTCGAGCTGTTCATCTAGTAAAATGCCCCCCAGTGACTGAAAATCATATCCTGTCAAACATGTTTGCTATGTGATTGTCATTTGCCAGAGAAATCAGCGCATCGTCAACATTCGAGAACTCAGACTGGCTGCTGTAGACAATTGGAATTTCTCCCGGGAGATGGTAATAGTAGGCGACGTAAGTTATCAAGAGGTTGTTCAGCCTTCGTGGCAGTATCACGCACTACTGATGTTCACAACGAGTTGACTCTATTTCACGATGAATAAATGTTCTTTATTATCACCTTTTTGTCCTTGAAGTTAATCACAATTACATAAAACATTTAGTCGCATATCACTTAAGATAACCACAATTCATTTTTCCTTTATAACACAATTCTGAAAGTTTTCGTTGCTTCAAAATATCAAAATTTGAATCTTTGGGGATATTATGAACAACATATATAAATATAACTATTGAACGTGTAATTGCTTTAGCTATCACTGTAATTAAAATTCTTACATATCCAGGTTGAATTATTGTGGTATAGTATTTAAAAAAAGCAAAAGAAATAATTAAGCTCAAAGTCTCGTTACCATAACAGACAGACTTGTTTACTGAACTGGATGTATTGTATGGCTAATTTTGGAACAATTTACATTTTTCGTGAGATGTTAAATGATATCTTCAATGCATCTGAAATAGACTGTTTATTCCGCACATCTTCTTAAATGTTAATAAATTTAGAGTTTTAAAAAAATGTTCACATTGTGCAACGGTTGATCTCAATGTGTGAGAACCATACAGTGTAAATATCAATCACAGCAATTCAGTTGTTAATTTCCATCAGTAGTATGGTAAACTAGTACCTGTAAGGTATCTTCATTCTCAGAAATTAGATAGAAAACTTCAACTATTGCGATAAATAAAAAATTTGAGTGTTCGACATTTCCACGAGTGAGTGTTAACTTGAGCTCAGGACTGTTTCTAATGTTACTTTTTTTTTTTATCACAGTCTTGGAGAATGTCACAGTTTTCATCCATTTTTTAAAGAGAGATTACATTATTTAAGATTTAATGTTGATGATTGTTTTTAGTGAATTGAACTTTGCAAGTAATACTGTGTAGTGACATTAAAGAGTGTTCTAGTTTTTGAAGAGTGTTTTTAGTGTTACATTATTGCTTCTAACAAATCAATAGTTATAGTTTTTAAGACCACGAAGGTCTAAAAACAAATAACGTTTACTTATTACAATGGCAGACAAACATTTCCTATTGATGTTAAACTTTACAATAGAACTTAACAATATTTTATAAAGAATTAAAAGAAGGAAAGAAAAAGAAGGACACCATACATATAGTTATCATTCTTGCTACATTTCTGTATTTCAGTGTTAAATTTATCATTTTAATCATCTTGAGGTAACCTTTATAACCAATTATTTGGACTATGTTTTTTGCACTTAAATAAAAAAAGCATTTTAAAAATTAAGTTAACTTAAAGTGACAGAGAGTATGTTTCATGATTTTTAATGTTTTAGCAAGAGCAAAAATATTTGATGAGCTGTGATAAGTTAAAATCGTCTCCTTAAACTACCATCTTTATCTCTACAGCTGCATACCGAAAGTTTGTTCACTTACCACTGAATCGTAGTGCAAATATCATGTAATTTGGGTTTCGTTTCAACATCAACGGAAGAACTTCAGCAAAACTGACAATTCATCACCCACTGTCCATGTGTGAAATAGCCATTCTTGAACTCATTTTGGTATTGTCTGGACACTCGTGCAAAAATTTGAATTTTTGCATATTGATATAGACAGAAGGGGTCACATTTTCGAAATTTCGATTTCGTTAAATGTCGAATAAAATTTTCCATATCGACTCTGAGATTAAAACCAACATAATCACATTGACTTTGTACTAAGAAACAGACGTGACTAATTTTTAAAGGAGATGATAGATTACAAAGGATTTTATGGAGAAAAATAAAAATGAGTTTTTTCGGAATTTTGACCCCTGGTTACTTCAATGACCTGCCAATACTGTTACGGGTAATTGTGGGGTACGATAAACATTTGCATTAAGAAGAATGGATCTGCAAATGTGTATTGAAAATTCAATATTATGCGTTTCTTTTTCGCAACGCTATGATACCTCAAGGCATCTAAGATTACATGATATTTGCACTAGTATATTCAGGTATGTGAACAAACTTTTGGCATGCAGCTGTAAAATGACGAAATGTTTATATTTTCTTGTTTTCAATGTAAATCAGAAAACGGCTTTATAGATGTTAACTTTGAAATCTGTGTCAAATTAACGTGAACATTAGTTTAATGACCTACTTAACTCTATCAACACATATTTGTCTTTGTGTCTGCTGTAGAGAAGTTTCTAAAATTACGTTTGAGTCATTAGCGCGTGAAGTGAAGTATCTGCTTGTAAAGAAAACTAATCTCAACAGTCAATAAATGTTGAAGTTTTAACAACATGCAAGTTTTATGCAACAATTGTAAGTTTAAAATTAATGCATAGTTTAAAAAATTTGAGTTCAAGTATCTCTAAATTGTGTCCAGGAAGTTTGAAACTTTATTGAGAAAGATTTATAGATAATCTTTAAATAACAGATGTTCTCTGTTTTGAAACTAACCATTCACATAAACTGCTTACTAGACAAATATTTTTTTCTTTAACTACCAACTGGTACCCCAGAAGCATGCAGCAACATTGTCTACAAAAGTGAAAAACATGATTTCCATCATTTCTCCTCCGCCTTGGGACAGAAGAAAATGTGTGTATTTTTCAGAAAGGTACTTCCTTGATAATATTCCCTTACTTCTCAACATAATCATGACCATTAAAATCAATTAGCAATTATTTTCCTTGACCGAAAGATAACAAATGAATAACTTAATCTTGTCCTGTCAGAACAAATATCTTTGATAGACAGTGTAGCTCTAGTGACATCATCAGAAACTGACGGCTCGACAGTAACATACCATAAAGTGCCATTTATGGAAAACAGGTAGCAGTCAGTTGCAATAAAGGTGCTAACAGTCCATTGAACTTGGCTATCTTCATCGCTTTAACCTTTTATATGTTTCTATGAAATATAACATTATTGAAAAGCTTTGGGGCATCCTTCATGACATGCCTACTTGACGTTGTTGACTAAGTGAAAATATGTAATCAATGAATAAAATATAGGTCTGCATTTGGTGTCAAGGTCAGTTTCTGCTATAATTTTCAAACAAGTACTGAGATACACTCCAATGTGCCCAACAACGCATGTGTGTATTTCAAAGAGAGTTTTCGGTTACACAGTCTATTAAATGAATATAAATTGACTATAAATAATACAATTATGATATCAATTTTAATCTTTACTTTGTTTTCCTGAATTGCAAATTTCAATTCAATCATTTTTCTGTAGAGATCGTAGATGTGTAAGTGACAAGAATATGCATGCAGTACTAAACTTGGTACAATCCAGGGCATACTTTCACAGAGCTCGCTAAGATTAAGGTTACTGTAACTCAGTATTAACTCAAACGGGATAAGGGCAGTAGCTGATGATAGGAAAGACCTATATCTTGATTAAAACTAAATGTATGATATTGTTTATAAAAGCGTTGATATAGTTCTAACAAGACTGGTAAATAATCCTAAAGGTAGATAAAAAATAAATGGATCCAACATAGCGAGTCTTACAATAATACGTAATTGGGTATCTCTGGGCATTGCTCAGTGTTAAATTGCTACGGCTTATCAACTTATACTGATGAAGTCCCCGGTCAATACAATCAAACGAAGTAAAACGAGTTATTTCTAGATAAACGATCGAGGGTAAATTGAATTAGATTGTAACAAGGAGAATTGTCATTTAAAGTATTTGGGTCTTATTCTTACAAATTCGATGATCGACTTAAGAGTCAACATTTGTTTGTATCCTCTCGTTGTTGATACATGTATTGTTTTGTTAATTCTTAAATGTGCAATTATGTGACTAAAAGGATAATCTGTGTAAGCGGATGAGAAAAAAACAAAGCAAATAACAGTATGAGAAAAAATAACGAAATCAATAATGTACTAGTCCTGTACCATCTAACCAATTCCAGAACGTTCCAGCAATTATTTAATTTTTCTGTCAAAATAACTTTATAAACATTGTGAATCACTCTCTTAGAACTACGGCTGTCCGTCTGAATCATATAAAAATCATTTTTACCATCTTCTGTGTTGGAGTGGAATATGCTTGATGATAAACTAAGAAGCATAGACTCAGTAGGGTTATTTAAAAAAACCTTGATCGAAATGTGGCATGTAATGTACATCATATTATAGGAAACTTTGGAAGGAGATACAACCAAATTATACACTGTAAACTAAGACTTGGCTGTAGCGATCTAAACGGACATAAATTTGATAGATTTTTACAAAATACGTCAAGCTGCCCTTACGGTCACCATTATGAAGATGCCTTTCGCTTTCTCTTTATTTGTCCAGATTTTGCTCGTTTTCGATCAGATTGTTTCTATTACGTTAATGGTTATGATAATTAAACTGGTTTATTTGGTAATAATTCCTATTCTGACGAAATCAATGAAAAGATTATTAAATCTGTTCATTTATATTTTACCCTAACTAAACGTTTTTCTGTTTAATCTATAAGTATTTATCATAAAGTCTGCCAATTTCAATGATGATGAACTAAGGTATGGTGTATAAATGTATACATGTATATGTATGTATGGGAGAAGTATTCAGATAGGCTGCTAGCCTGTTTACCAATCCCTTTCTCTTTTCTGAAATAAATATTGTTTAAACCACTACGACTGTCCTGACTGAGTTTAAACTGGTAAATAGCATAATTGAAACGAGGGATCACATGATGTGTAAAACTTAATAAACGTTACTCTATAACTAATGCAAACACATCATCATGAAACTGTGTAGTTACAAAGAGAAATGACTACAAATGCTTTTGTATTATCAGGAATGGCCTGTAAGGTCGTCGTATTATTTGGTAATCTAAAAGACAGAGGTATATTTATTTAATCATGATAAAACGTCACCGTATATGTTTGTTTAAAACTCTATACAATAGTGACCTTAACAAACTAGGATAGCTGAGAGGCTGACTTAACGATTAGTGTATCACAGCATGGCGGGGATTTCAGTCTCGTGAGAACGGACTTAGCCATAGGATCTCTTCACGGTGCTAATGAGCCTTTATTTATATAGATTCTCTGCTTCTCACTAAATGATCCTTTGTCGTAATGTACATAGAGCTTAGGCTGTTCCCATGTTCACTATTGTGAGTTAAATACTTACAAATAGCATTATGATAAGAGTGGAAGACAATTTTAAATATGATGGACTGTGAGTTGCACCATGACGCAAACCATGACTACATTGGCCTTGATAAACACTCATTGTTTGACAACAATCAATAATTGTCATTAGCTAGATTGAGGAAAAGTGGTATCATTTTCTTCAAATGACTACATCGCTTCAGTGGAGGTAATTTCCTGAACCAATAAATTATAATAAACTCTTCAAAAAAAGAAACTTGACACTGACTTTCAAAGTTCAATATAAAGACCACAGATGCAAATTAAACATTGAAATGAAAACTAAAACGCTGTTTGAAAATCTCTGTTCAGTAAATTTTATTCAGAATAAGCATGATCTTGAAATGCACAGGTGCACAAGTTTTTCAACATCACAGGGGTGCACAAATGTCAGTATCGGGTATGGCCACCATTGGCATTTATTATTGCTTGGCACCGACGACCCATGGATGCAATCAAGTTGTCAATCACAGCTTCTGGCATGTTCTGCCATTCGTGGTGAAGTGCTGGGGTGGTGGATTCCAACTGCGCAAGCGTCGATCCAGTTCGTCCCTGAGGTGAGGTCCCTCAATTGGTGACAAATCTGATGACCTGGCTGGCCATGGCAATGTCTGGACAATGTTACACTGTAAAAAGTCTTGACAAACACATGCTACATGTGGTCGAGCATTGTCCTGCTGAAAGAGATTCCATGGACGTTGACGTGAGGAATAACGTAAGGCTGTAGGATCAAGTCCCTACACCGTACTCCTGTGAGGTTACCCACGACATGCACAAGGGGTGTCCTAACACCGTGACGAATTCCGGCCCACACCATGACACTCCCACCTCCAAATGGGACAACCTCCTGAACACAGTTGGCAGCAAAACGTTCCCCACGCAGTCTGTATACACGTGCTCGTCCATCACTTCGTCGAAGCAGAAAACGGGACTCATCAGTGAAGAGAACGGTTCTCCACCTTGCACGTGCCCATCTCATCCTCTGTTGACACCATTGGAGACGTTCCGCTGCGTCGCTCTTGCTTGCAGTCTGCCAATAGCATTGTTGCGTTACGCTCTGTTCAGTCTTGGCATTCTTCAGGTCGCTGTACCGATGTTGTGTAGTCGGAATGAACAGCGGCTGATAAGGCTTTTTATACCCCTAAAGCAGACGTGTCTGCATGTAAACCTTCATGATCCCATGCTGCACGTGCTTTGGCAGAAAATGCATTTGGACGAATCGCTCGTTTTCGTCCCTCAACACAAAGTAAACTTTTTGGGCCATTGTTTTTGGTAAATTTACACTTTTGAGCAAGCCTTTCTTTAAATTACAGGTATGTATCATGAAAGAAATTGACCCGTTTCGAAAAAATCAATTTCGCATGAATGTCAAGTTGTTGTTTTCGAAGAGTTTAGTATGGTGTGAAATAATGGTTAAGCAGAATAGTAGAATCAGTGTTTTAAACCAGTCCTTGAACAACCAAGTCGTTTATGTAAGGTATATTTAACGTTTCAGCGAAATAGTTTAAGTTCATTCCAAACTAACAGGCAAAAGACTCAATTTTCAAGTCTAAAAAACAAAAGATGGGGTCAATATTAAGATTACACAAATGTGGAGTTAAAAGACAAGTGCACAGAAACTGTCAGTAGTGGCGGAAGGAATGACGGAGTCTGTAATCAGTACATCCTGATGTATCAGCCTATATGAATCCGCGATCGTTCCTTCCTAATACCCTGATCTCTTTCAAGGCAAAACCCTCGTATCGCTAGCTATCTTACCTGCCAATGAGACTACTCGTTATCAGCAACATCAGCACAACCCGGATGGAAAAATCCGTTGAGTTTAAGCTAGTGGTTTCAAGCTCCTTAAGTAACGACATGTCATTAGCTGAACAAATAACAGGTGAGCATAGCCACTAATACAAGTTACGTGTCTGTTAAAATAGCACAAATTGAAAAAATAATTTAGCCCATGTTAATATTATGTTTATTTAGTTTTGGTGAATAAGGCATTTTTATCTAAAGTTTTTGTGTAGAAACAAAAATGTGCTTAGCATTTCCTTTGAAATGGTCAATAAGTCCGCAAAAGGGAAATGAAAGGAACAGTGGCGATAGTTACATATAACGCGTTTCATTGAACTGGATCTCTTAGTTTGTTTATGCTTTACGACTTATAGTAGGTTTCACAAGAGTTTAAAATGAGTTGATATTGGTGTGCAAAATGCATAGGCTTACATGTATTTGATACAGAAGATTACGCACTATAAATTAACATTTGTGTTGTGAGGTATTTCAAATGTCTATGAAATGAAATAAATCCTTTTTCCTAATATTTCCGATATTCAAATGTGTTATATACTACATGTTTTCTGGAAATAGAATAGTGTTTAAATCAAATGAAATAAATTATAAGGACATCATGAGAATGGATTAGGGAAATATATATGAACAATTTTATGAAGTTGTGATATTATGATTTTATTCAATTATATGTTTGACAAATGTGATGATGACCTTAGATATAGGTCTTATTCAGTCAATCTTTATTTCGGTACTGAAGAGGCCTCAGGCCTATAGTACATATATACAAAAGTAGTTGGGATTTACATAAGTTAACACTTAAGTGATAAAACATATGTTCTGTACTTCATTGCATTGTAGATGTACATAGCCAGATTTTGTAGTGTAATTTGATTTTTACTGTTCATAAGATTACAGAATTTTATAATACTTGGATGGACATAGTAGTACTGTTTAATATACTTACATCGTAATGCATTATATACTGGACAAATAAAAAGAAAATGGTATTCGTCTTCTATTTCATTTAAAGTACAAAGTGTACATATTCGGTCTTCCTTTTTAACATTTTTATATCTACCAGTTTCGATTAATGAATCGTGTGAAGAGCATCGAAAGCGTGCTAGAGATCGCCTAAATTTTCTTATATCAATACATGACAAGTAGGTTTCTTTGAATAAGTCGTGTTTAAATTGTGAATAGTAAAAACATTTACTTGACAAATGAGTTTTATCACACCATGTTTGAAGATAAATGTCTTTAAGTCGAACAGTTAGGGAATTAATGAATAGTGATTGAAATTCTACATATTGATCATTCCAAATATTTCCAAAGCCAATAGCAAATAAAAAGTTTCTAACCTGAGACACCCAATTTCTTTGTCCATTCTTGTCATACAATAACATCATATTGTAACATTTTTTTGGTATTCTTTTATGAGACATAGCTAAAAGTTTCAACCAATATTTGACTGCATTTATAGAGGCGTAGATATAAAGTGGAAACCTTCCTAGTTCTCCATAAACCATAACACTAGGTGTACTTAATTTAACTCCTAGATATTTTTTACATGCAAATAGATGAACCTTTTCAATTATATCTATATTTTGTAAACCCCATATTTCCGACCCATACAATAATATTGGTTTTATTTTACTATCAAAGATTTTAAAAAAGGTTTGGTACGAGAGATCGCCTAAGATATGGGTTTGATACAGACGTTTCACTTGTCTTTGCCCAGCTCAAAGTTCTAGTCTGCCATCTGATTATGCCTGTAAGGTTTGTGATGGCAATTACTACTTGTAAAGTTGACACTCTTCTTGTTATAGGTTGAGAATTTACCTTATCCATGGATGGTTATGTGGTAAAATGTCCTGTTATGAAACTAATGTATGATTTATTTCCAAGACTTTAAAAGTATTCATTTATTCAAGTTTTTTTCAGTTTTCATAATGGAGTGGAAAACTTGTATAATCAGCACTTGTCTTTGCCCAGCTGGAGGTTCTAAAATTGTCTGCCATCTGATTATGCCTGTAAGGTTTGTGAAGGCAACTACTACATATATTTTAATGTTGAAACTCTTCTTGTTTTAGGTTGAGAATTATTAATAAATAAATAAATAAATATATATATATATATATATATATATATATATATATATTTATTTATGTATATATATATATATATATAAATTCTTCTATCAATGTGTAATCTTACAGTAAGTTGCACGAGTCAGGCTGGCTGACATTTGTCAAGCCTTCCTCACTTTATGAAACACTGTCTAGTCGCACGTACATGATAATCTGATAATACTCACATGTTAATGAAAATCGCCCAAAGGAGATGTCAACATTGTGAACGTTTGTTTGGTGGCAACATATATTTTTATTATCATCTTATCATAATTCAATGACAGTAACAGACGCACAGAAATATCAGATTTAATTCCATCCAAGACCCGACAGATTAATTCAATATAATATGAATAAGACAGAAACATGAATATATTATGACCCTTACATAAATCGGATAACCTTGACATGTAATCTAATGAGATCGGACCCACAAGTACAATCAGGTTACCAGTTATGACAAAGAGTAAAAGTTAGTAGCAGAGATATTAGAGAGACATAATATGCTTAGCGACAAGAGAAAATAGTTTAAAGAGAATCTTATGCGTTCGTTTTAAGATCCAAAGAAAATACTTGTAAACATACTGGGAAGTTGTAAAGCCATATCATTTTTTTAAATAGTGCCCTTGAAATACTCTTGTCAACACATAAAGTATACATCGATCTTTCCAATAATAAAATACACTATTTCACAGAAACTCCTGAATTCTGAAATTAAGCTACGTTTTCATAGAATTCTCTCCATTTTTTCATCGTTTTAGAATAATTATAAGCTGTTGGCGATAATAGTGATGTGATAGGTAAAATGATGGCAATATAATTAATATAACTGTATATTGATCACCTAGACTAGCCTATTTATTCCATGTACTCATTGATTATTTTTTAGACAACTTAATCTCAGTCTAGTGACAGATAAAGAATATGTGATCCCTTATTCATAGTCAAGAAAAAGAGTGTATTCAAAAGCTACTTACATTCCTATCGAAGCCGTTTTTTTAATCAACTAAAAGTTTTGAGATCCGTAAGTGACTTCGAGCATCTTAACTATTTCACTGTGATTGTAGGTCAATTGAGAATAGTAATTAGTATTTCATTGCAGTGATAGAAAGTTACAGTAAGTGCAATAGAAAATGGGTTATAGAATGCCCTTAAGAATATCAAAATCTCCAAACCGGGTATGTTAGGATACTTAGCGTAAAACCTAATTGTTGATAAGTTTATTTGCATATCATGAAATGAATAAACGAAGCGTAATAACGAAAATATAGTATTTACGTGATTTAAAATTATTTCATTGCGAAGTTAATGGTACGGCAATATCGAAGTATGATACTCAATATCCAAAAAAAATGAAAACAAAGGTCCTGGTACTTATGAATGAACAAGATATCCCACACTCGAATTGAAACGAATGTCAAGATAATCATGGAATTGAAAATAAAACTTCGGGAACATTTCGTACCAAATATGCTTGTTCTAATGTTATTCTAGTTCAGTAGCAACTATCACAGAATCAAGTGATCTTAACATCTTATTTATCCATATTTTGACGTACGTTTAAGCTGCTGTCAACGTGTGATAATCCCTAACGATCCACAACGTCAAGGGACGTTCTGTCACTTTTGATCAAGTGCATCACAAATTTTCTCTAACACCTTTCATTCCCGTGGTCCGACTTCAATTACACGTATTCAAGGATTTAAGAGAAGTGACTTACTTCCTCTATGACATGTCTCTAGGGATCTAAAATAATCCTGCTTCCAAATTTCTATATGCCTTAAGCACTTTATACTTTAAATTTCCTTCTACCGCCTAGAGGTATTTCAACTGCTATAATGATAACCAGAATTGTCATGGCAACATAGACGGATTTCAATATTTTGTGTTTACCGTCTATCTTCTCCTCTCGAAGAAACCTTTAGCATAAAACGATTTGTAGTCCTAAGTATGTCTACGTATGAGAAAAAGGTAAGGGAATGACATGTTTTCGTTATTAATCAAATTACAAAAGTATCAAAATTGTTGCATTCATTTCTTCTAAAAGTATAGTGTTTATAAAACTGTTGTGCAAGAAACGGTCCTTATTTACTTCATGATTAAATAACTACCAGCAATGAAAACATTAAATGCTCTAACGAATATAGCAATCCATCACTTGTTTAAGATCTAGAAAGCATCCATCCTTTAACGGCATCAGACGTAAATCTAAAGATTTGGGCTTTTTCATTGCTACAAAATCCCATGTGACATTTTCCCCCTGAAAACAATGGTTTCAATTTCAGTATTTTACAAAAATTGCCCATGTACTGCAGCCCCTATTGTACGAAAGAAGATAATGTTGTTCGATATCATCACCCAAACCTGATTACTTACTTTGCAAAACGTATTCAAGTGCCTAACAACTGAAGAATTTGCTGGTTTTCATCTTTTGATTCCTAGGACAAACACTATGAGAAGCATTGACTTCTTAGCAATGAAATACCATTGTTTCATATATTGAGTATTGAAGCAGATGTGTTTGATATCTAATGTAATACTTTGTTCTAAGTGAAGGATTGTTTTATAAAGAACAAGTTATGTGGACTTACAACTTCTTTATGGTCAGATTGCAACAGAAAAGATTGTTTTCCTCCAAAGTCTAATATTCTTAACACTCTCTGTACCCTATGCCATGAGAGATGCACCATGATGTGTACAAAATCATAAATCGTGATTACATTCAACAGAAATAGAACTACTTGTGTTCAGGCTAATGCGGCCTACAAATAGTTGTTTTTTCTGAACTAAAGGTCATTGGTGTCGTCTTTAAACCAGCTCTAAAAGTAGAGAGCTTTCCAAGATGATTAACTTTACTTTCAAAAAACCTTTGACAGTGCGATTTGAAATGCCACGCATGTAAGTAAAATGTGACACTGGAACAAAACGAAGAGCAAACATGTGTTTCATACTGGAGCTGGGTCAGCAAATAGCCCTTAGTGAAACCAAATTGTAAAAGAACATTTACTTTTGTTATTGAAAGTTTTCAAGTATCGTGTATCAAGATGTTATATATATACCTGTTGTCAATATTAATGATATATGATATATGTTATAATATATATATATATATATATATATATATATATAAGAATGTCACATTTAAGAATTACTTGTTCAATCATACTCTTGCTGCTGGAACATTGTATTGTTTTCATGGCATCACTTTGATGGGGTTTTAATGTTGAAAAATATCAAAATCAACCTTGGCACATTTAAGAGTTTTTTGACAATTTTGGCTATAAAGAAATTTAATGAGAATATTAACTCTCTAATTTTTTTAAAGTAATTGTGCGTCAATGTCTGTTGCAAATCTCATATCACTTATCATATTTAGAACATTATTTGGTAGACTACATAACAAACCGATTTGAATTCATTTTAGAGTTTTAGCTGAGATGTTTGACTTGGAAACAATGCAATTTATTAATTCCATTAAACGCACCAATAATAAAAAAAACCAGTTGATTTATTTTCCAAATTATCTGAAAATAATGTTTTGTGAAATTGTCTGAGTATGCACGGGTTTAGGGTACATACAGCTGCATACCAAACGTTTGTTCAATTACCTTCGTATCCTAGTGCACGTATCATGTAATTTAGTATGCATCGTACCATTGCGAAAAAGAACGGATAATTTTGAATGTCCAATACATAAGTGAAGTTCCATTGCATCTTAATGCAATCGTATGCAATACCCAACAGTTAACCGTAATATGTTTTGGTAGTGACCAGGGGTCAATGTTTCGAAAACAGTAATTTATATTTTTTATATAAAATCCTTTTTAAATTATCAAAAACTATACACACAAGTCATGTTTGTTTGATTGCTTTAAGTCAATGTGATTTTTTTTCAGAGAGTCCAATTGTAATATTTTAGGATCGGAATTTCGAAAATGTGACCCCTTCTATCTATTTAGTCATGCCTTGATTCGATTTTTGTACAATCCCTCACTATTTTACACAATGACAATTGGAGATGTTTTTCAGTTCTGCTGTAATTGTTTTATTGACATTCAAACAGAACCAAAATTATATGATATTTTCACAGATGCAGTAGTAAGTGAACAAACTTTTGATATGTAGCTGTATGTTAATTTGAAAGTTTCCAATTGAATTATTCCAAACAATAAAATTAATAATGAGATAAAATGAGTTTATTTCGTCGATGTAGTCTTTTCATCTTTTTCTGATACTGTCTGATTTAGTTTAGTTTAGTCTTCATTATACATTTAAAAACCATCCTAGCATCTCCTCACTAGATCCAGAAGCCTGACTCAGGAAGTGAAGAAATTCAGAACTGCAGGGACTTTCATCTTAAAGCAATAGATTAAGGCAGGTAGATTGTGTGGTCTAAGCTTGTGCTAATTTGCAATTGACAGATGATATTTTTTATTTTAAAAAACCCACTTAAATATATAAAAACAGGGTCAAAAAGAAATACATGTATATATTCAGAATCAGTTATAAAGTGGGTTCTTTTGCCAGTTTATTTCAAGATTGAGGTACATAAAGTGTACATTATAAGGCTATTCAGTCATACATGCCTAAAGCAACACAGATTATGTTATTAACAAAGGTCTGTTAAAATACGTGCTTGTAATTTATTTGAATATTCGTGATATTTCCTGTATTTGAAAAACTTTGATATCAGTTTTTGAGAATAAAAAGGGTATCCTTCCTCGTTTAAAAAGCAAACCGATCCTTCATGTCATGACACTAATTTGAAATAAAATTTCACTTCCGAAAACTTTGATTTTAGTATCAAAGCAAATGATCTGTCTTTCAATCTGGAAAGCTTTGATCAGGTTTATTGATTTTTCTGTATGTTTTCATATTCATAGATATTTGATAGTCCATGAAGTCTGGAGGAGGATCGCTAGTGTGTACTCCCGTGATCAACACGCAGGTCGACGTTTCATTTTTCAAGATGATAATGCCCGTGCCCATCGAGCTAGTGTCATTAATGGCTGCCTCCAGCGTCACCATATTGTCCATATGCCTTTGCCAGCCATGAGTCCTGACTTTTCCCCTATACAGCATGTTTGGGACATGATCGGGCGACGTGTTCGTCGACGTCAACGTCAACAATGCAAGAATTGGCCGTGGCGCTGCAAGACGTTGGATAGGTGGACTATTATTTTTTTTATTAAGACACAATTTTTAAAAAACGTCCATTTTCACCTTTGACGGTGTATCTCTTTGCGACTGAAATGGGGTCATCAGATAAGTCGCCCATATGAACTGTTTATGATCATGTGTAGGCAATTGGTGTGTTATGAACATTCTAATCAGGTGTTCAACCATCAAAGTTGTTTAGAAAATATGTACGTTTTCAGATTGTGAAATTTGTTTTTAATTCCGAAAGAAATTAAAACAAAACAGCTTTAGAATAGCGATATTGACAATAGTCATATTTCGCATATATTCGATTACCTGAAAACGGTGTAAATTATGGCTAATACAACAGAAATCTTTATATTTTAAGTAAACATAGAAGTTATGGATATACCTTTATCAAGAACTGTTCATCCTTTGTTCACAGTTAAAATATTTCAAAGTAACATGCATTGCTTCAGTCAATATTTGCAAGTAGGTGTACAACTCGTACCAAAGTTTATATCTGTAGGTGACTACGGCCGTCTAATTTGTTTCCTCATTGACTGTAGGTAAAGGATTGTAAGTACTTTATTGCATCGATAAAAAGCGAAAGTGAATGCATAGAATTATGTCCTCTTATGGCCAAGTTGATAAATTTCACCGTCCGTATCATATTCCGACAGTCAATTCATATAATACTATCTAAAATTTTAGAATAAATAACAACACTTTACAACATTTACATCTGTATGTATCTCAACAAACACCATTCCAACACAATTCTATTGATGTAACCATTATTGAAGTAAACCCATAAAGAATATAGTGTCCTTTATAAAACAATCCTTTATCATTTCACGGCAAAATGAACAACGTCAGTATACACGCACTCTCACAAGCATTTGTTAACACAAGTCAAGTCAAGTCAAATTTATTCTCAAAAGTCATAAATAATGACATAGAGTGAACAAAACATACATGAATATAAAATAACATACATATCAATGGAGCATACGCAGGCCATTTTTTTATATAAAGAGCCATTTTAACAAGAATCGGTTTGCATGTGATGGACATAAAGGAAATATATTTTTCAATTGATGAATGTTTACAATAATATGCAGGAAGATATTTATTTCGTAATTCATTTAAAAGATTACACTCTAACATAAAGTGAAATTCATCTCCTATCTTATGCTTACATGATGGACATGATCTATGTTCTCTATCAATTTTATACCATCTACCAGTTTCAACTGGGAGTCTGTAGTTACAAGTTCTAAGTTTTGTGATATACATACGTAAATTCAAAGGAAGTTGCAATAAATAGTTTTCATTACATAAATTATCCTTAAACTTATCATAATAATAACCTTTAGAAGATTGAGATTTTTTCTCTCTCCAATTTTGCATAAATTGGTCAAGGAGTACAGTTTTAACACTATTAACAAGCCAATTCGTACTTTGAAATTCTTGCTTTTGCCAAATGTAACTATAACCTGTACTTTCTAGAATAGATTTAATTTCTGTTATCAGCGGGAATTTTGCATTAAACCTTGAATTATGATAATTCAGCATTAATTTGTATAGAATACTTGACAGTTTTTCATGGGATATTAATAACTTGCACCAATATGATAGCATTCTCAATTTGATTGAAATAGTAAGTGGGTATCTTCCAAGTTCCCCATAAACCATGAAATCAGGAGTTGACGTTTTAACCTTCAATATATATTTACAAAATTTTAAATGAATACGTTCTAATTGAGTGGTGTTTTCGTAACCCCATACTTCAGCACCATACAATAATATTGGCTTAACAAGTTGATCAAAAAGTTTAAGCTGACAATCAATAGGTATTTCTTACAAACGAATCTTTCTAAAAATAGCAAACATTGCACGTGATGATTGGTCTGTTAGCCGTTTTATGGCTTTACAGAAGCGACCAGTGCTTGTAAATAGGATACCAAGAAACACATAATCTTTTTCTAATTGTAAAACAGTATTTTGGAGAGTAAAAGATGGATGTTTGCTGCTACTTCTTTTTGAAAAAATTACAGAAACACAGAAACAGGCATGGCAGGGTTAGGCGTTACTTTAACTGATACTCAATCTGACAAAATACATTTGATACACATTCGGCTTTTTAATCCTCTTTTTGAATGTGATTAAATTTCTGTAATTAATTGTTAATGACAAAAATCAACCCAGTAAATTGAGCTACTATGCATTTGCATTACATGTTAAGGATGTTTAGCTGTTCAGCTTAATGCATTTTGTTTCCCATTAAACCGCTTTAAAAAACCAACATCAATCAGGAGACAAAAGAAAAACTATCTAAACACGTTAGAACGCATGTATTTTATTTTTTATCATTCTAATCAGATTAGAAGAAAGTGTTGAAGTATTAATTAGATTGAATTATGGATTTTTTTTTACTAATGGGATTTTTATATTTTTATACAAGTATTGTGAAACGTTACTGAATGTAAACACAATTGATGGGATTTATCAACCAATTTAACTGCCGTTAAAAGTAAATATTTTTCTAAACAAAAACTTAAATATAAACTTTGCTGCCAACAATATAGTGTGCAATGTCCGGGTAATGAATGGAGACTGAAATATGACATTTTCAGTTGGAATTTATGTAAGGCTACTTTAGAAATAAGGGCACAACATTTACAATTTTCCGTGACTATAGTAGATGTTGCCATTGGTATATGCACCTACAGATGTGTCAAAATTTCATTATAATCTTTGAAAGAAGAGCGCGCGGATAGCAAAACAATTAATTAATCAATTATTAATCAACAAAGCTTCATATCTTGTAATATCGGTCAATATTTGAAATAGTTTTTTATTTCAGTGGCTTCAATATTATTACCTAATTAGAATTTCTATATAAAAAGGGACACGCATCAAGAGTCAAAGGTCAATTCAAAGTTAATAGCTAAGGTTAAAGGCACTAGTGCACGCTTTTACGGTTTATATTGGCGATTTTAAGGTTTAAGAGGACTTATGCATTCACTTAAGCTTTCTATCGATGCAATGAAATACTTAAAATTCTTTACAATAGACCTGCAATCAACAATGAAAAAATTTAGACAGCCGCTGTCGGCTTGGACATATAACAAATCTAAGGTCAGCTGTGCACAAAACGGATAAATTATAGACAATTGAAAGCGGCTGAACTATTAATATGTGCAGCTGTTAAATTTACCT
The DNA here is from genome assembly GCA_921293015.1 of Phorcus lineatus. NCBI lineage: Eukaryota > Metazoa > Mollusca > Gastropoda > Trochida > Trochidae > Phorcus > Phorcus lineatus. Next base: position 55,748,273 of record OV121081.1, read on the forward strand.
AAACTACCTAAATATATATTCAACCAATAAAATGAGAAAAGAAGATTTGGCTCTTGCAATTCTACCGACGATGACAATCATTTGAAAAGTGGATCGTAAATAACGGTTACCGAAATTCTTTAGAATTATAAAGGATGTCTCTAACACTTGTTATTATATCCTTATTTGATAAATTCAAAGACAGAGACATTGTCACACGGTTTGAGATGTTGTATTAGATAACAATATATGTAAGTTAACTACAAACAAATCATCCACTTAAGTACTAAGTTGACATGAAAATGAAACAAGAAAAGGATTTTTTTCTGCGAAATGTGATACAAATGCCACTAAAGTAAACATATATTACATTGTATCCCATTCATAAAAAACCTTTCAATTCTCGAGAAAATTTAAAACTTTATATCGATATATACACGATTTTACAATACGTGTTTTCCAATTGTGGTGGATGTCTCGACGCCAAAAGGGCTAAATCTTTTTCTTATATATCCACCCTAGAAAGCCGCGTCCAGGGATTGTCACAATGGATGTGACGACTGAGAAGGAAAGTTGATACCATGAAGCAGTAATATATCGTATTTATGAATTCTTTCGGTCATGTTATTTCCTCTATTTGACTGTTAAAATAGCGTAAAAATACAGAGAAAATCAAAGGGCTAGAGTTTCAGCTGACTACTATCACGTCACATATTTTTTAACTTTTTTGGCTCTATTGCTTCTTATAAGGGATACGAATACAGATAATCATTTGTAATAATCAAAATTGTGCGTTACGCCTCCTCTTTAACCTATCTAACTTAAACCAATTTTGACGCATTGTATTATCGTTTTATTTCGAATGACGTTCCCATTGCATGGTGCCATAAATGCCAACCGTTTGGACGTCACTGTCACAACGGACTTTGGCAAGTTCAATATTTTACTTATGCTGTTTTCTATGTTTTCCAAAGAGTTACAAATTTGTACAACTCGGTAAAAAATGAGAAAGCTAATATAGAATTCACTTTGTTTTCACCTCGCTTTCAAATAGATAATAATACTAATAACGTCCACTTTGAAGATGGTAAACTTATATAGACAATCAGTCGCGTTACAATATTATTGCGTTTGTAAATCAAAACTAAATCTGCGGGTGTTGAATAACAATGACTCTCGGCTTTTTTGAAAACGCAACTATTTATCTTATAATTGCATGAGTCCGAAAACGCCTTCTGCGCATCACTTATTCATATGCAAAGGTGGAGTCTACTCGGTTTTCTTACGGAAGTTTGAGACTGAAGTAAGTTTTATAAATCATGTTGATACTCTAAAATTCTCTTGACTGACTGTCCTTGAAAGCTGATATGCCGTCCCTTATATCATAATGGCTGCTGAGATCCTGTTACATTTCCTAATCCATTTCAAGGCCAATTGTTTGATGGGGATTGAGGAATCAGGATGTCACAGGATATAAAGATTGTGATAAATGTGTCATATACAATCAAAGTACTTATCATAATAGTGAACAAGTTGCATGGAATCTTACCAACTTCTAAATGCCTCTCAAAGAAGAAGAAAGACATTATTTGTCAAAATGTAACATCTCCTTTTCGAATTAAGGAGCTTACAGTTCTTTAATTATTATTCAGATGTTATATATATGCAGGATAAATTGATGCAAGGATTTGATAAGGCCTTCATTTTAACACGAAACTCATAAGAACGTGGCCATATGTTATGATATATTAGCATTTATTTAAAACTTAACTTAAGGTAACTAATGTGAATGATTAGATACAAATATTATAATGTTTTCATGAAGCCTTTTTATAGTTCTTTTCAGTAATTTCTATTTTGAGGTATCTGTGTGACTGTTAAATTCCAAATAAATCATTGTTTTAATTTTAGCTCGTTTGGCCTGATTGACCTGATGGGCTTGTGGCACGGCGTTTGGCGTCCGTCAATTCGTCGGTACACTTTTCACTATTTAATCTTCATCAGAACCATTGGCTCAGGAACTCTCGTGTACAGACTCATTGACTAATGAAGTTTCATACTTAAAGATTTGGTGGCCCTGTCATCGGCCACAATGGCCATGCACACCCTAAAAACGTTCTTTCATCTTCTTCTCCAGAAGCGAACGGCCTTCAAAGCTGAAACTTTGTGTACAAACTTCTTTGCTGTTGGGATTATAATTTATAGACTTGGTGTCCCTTTAACCCCTCATATGGGCCACAAAGGCCAAACTTGAAAGAGGCTTAGAAAATTGAAATCATGTGTACAGACTACCAAGCTCATGAGGATTTTGATAAATTGATTTGATGACCATTTATGTCACCATTCATGAAATAAATGAAATATAGCCTGATGAGCTACAGAGCCAATCGCTCTATTTTCTGCCTTGGTTTTGTCTTCGATTACTGTATGGAACACAATTTGAGTCCCTTTTGCTTTTCAACGTCGGCATTTGTTTTTCAATGCAAAAAGAGACTTGTAACGTTTTTAAATCTTTCAGAAAAAATATTAAATGAGCATAACCTAAAGGTGAAATTGTTATGCCGCCAAATTGGATTTTAATTAATTTCCCCCGAAAACCGTCGTGGATTTTTCTGAGTGTAAGACTTACAGGAACAAATAATAAAATCGCTAGTGGAGATTTGTTGGACAAAATCGGACAAAAATTATAAGAGAATAAACAATATAAAATTAATTCGATGTACAAAGGATAAACATTTTTAGTGCTTCGGATGGTAAAACTCGTTTTCCTTTTTTTTTGGTATATTGATTACCAGTCTGTCATTGAGGAAATTTGTAACGTCCCTCCAGGAGTGAGTGTTTTCCTGGATACGATGCAAGTGCTGCCTATCAATATGCTTTTCAAAGCATGTGTAACTCAAAGTAAATTGAAATGGTTTTCTCGTAAAGTACTCAAATAAGTATTTTTTCCCATCAAGTATTCCTTCATTATTTTGTATAAGGTTCAGACATTTACCAATAAAAACACCTGCTCCAAATGAAAGTCCATCAGGGCGCGCTTTAATAAAACGTCAATATTGGCATCCTCTTACAGACAACCCAATCAATATTGAGTACTTTATTCGTTAAAGACCGCGTTACCTGGATTTGAAATTTTGGTAAAAGTTCAATTCAGAGTTCATTTTCTTTTAAGAGGCAAATTGATACTCAAATATTTAATGAGACCTAGTCAAACTGAGTTTTTCATTGATATTAATAATTTGACAGAAAATTTAGTTAGGCAAATGTAAACCACTTCAGCAAATGTTTAACTTATTTTCAAATATATGTATGAGAACAAACATAGGTTTCCCAGACATATCTGATCATCGTTCATGAATTTGATATAATGTTTTACTGGAAAATAATATAATAGAATAATGAAAGAGAAATCAAATACGCTTCTATCATTGATAAAATATTTTCATTTTAAACTTTTATCACAAAGGAAACTATCTAAAGGAAACATAATTGAACCAAGAATCAATGATTTACCGTGGCAACATGTGGTTTTTAGAAAAAACTTTCTCATTTATTTGATGGAATATGTGTTTTCCCAACAGCCCACAATGTTTTTTTGCAAATGTTTTCAAAAACACATAAATTGAATATTCGAATACTGTTAACTATGAAATGGGTTTCAATGAAAAGCAAAACAAACTGATTGCCAATGAAACTTATTATTTCTATGATCTCATTTAGCTTGGCCTTGAAAACCTGGACATGGCGCTTTCAAATAGATAATTCAACGCCTTCTTTTAACCCTTTATAATAGTTCCGTGCAGACATTGTGTGCCGTCGTTCCGACATTAGCGAGCTGGCAACAAATTGCATCTTCCGAACGAAGAAGAACAGAAACAATAGCATCTTGACACTTCATAAGATCTTGTAACTCGATTCAAGGAGAACGTTGTTGATATTATAATGATAAATTCCTCTAATGAAACATAGGTGCAGTGACCTTACCAGGTGAAAAGTGGAAGGACATCTCATACGCAAATCTCAACCACCAAAATAATTGAGACAATCTCCATCTGCTGAAAAGGTAACATTCTTACCATGATTGATATCCACCAAAAGGACAAAATAATCAATGAAACTATAATTTACATGAAATGAGGCAGTTAAGGATAAGAGAAAAAGAAAGCTACTAATAGAGGTTAGTACAACGTACCGATCCTTACATTACATGTCGCAGTGTTTGGATGAAAAAAGCCACCTTATCCTCCATACTCTCCACATTTGGCACCCTCTGACTCCAATCTTCTTAACTGCTCGCTTGACATTCTTGTGAACAAATAAACTTGATTGCAGACCTTGTAAACCTTTAAAAGGACCGCGATGTGGAGTTTTACTAGAACAAAACAATGAACTTCAATGATACTATGTTTAAAGATTGACATAAAAAACTATGCACTTTAATGCTATTTTCTAAGAAACAATTGATTTAAGCGCAATATAAAGAGGACTGAAGTATGAAAGAAACTTATATTTAACATATTCTGGCCAAAAAAGAAACTCTTACTAAAATCTGATTTTCAGACTAAAATATTGCTTAGAGTAACGCTTAAATTCAATATAGATGTCATTGTTAATTGTTTTTATAATACTTTATTGCACGTAAACACAACATTTGAAGAATTACCCCAAAATACCACACCTTGAATTTAAAGGGAAAAACATGCATGGAGAAAAATCTGTGAACAAGGGTATTTAAGCTCAATTTCAGTGGTATGAAAATGTTGTCGTCCCATTGCGAATGACGTTCTGATCATCCCTATACGCCACCTACACGATGCCGAGACTAAATGAAGAATGTAGATAGTGCCATTGGACGTCTGAAAGCTGGATAAGTCGCTACAGACTCGAACGCTATGAAAATGAAATGAACGCTATACTCCACGTTGTATTCTTCCACTCGACGAATTCGAAGAGTCACGATGTGGGCAGGCATCTCTGTGAATGGCAGAACAGATCTGGAGCAAGTACAAAGAAATTTGACGGCTTTACGCTACCGTGATGAATTCCTCCAACGTCATCTGCTTCCAGCCGTTAACGCTAGAAGAGAGAGTTCAGCAGGATAACGCCAGACCGCATACTGCACGTGTCACCATGGACAGTCATGCCAACAACAACGTCAACGCCGGATTCGATCACCTTGACAGACGTCTACGAAGTCGACAGCCTCAACCACAAACGCTTCAACAGCTGAGTCTCGCATGGCAGGATTAGTGGGGAAGGATCCCACAACGTCAAATTCAATGTTTAATCCAGTTCATGCCCAAGCGATGCAGGGCAGTGATTGATGCTCGAGGTGGCAAGACAAGGTACTGACTTTACGGAAGTGACGTCACAGCTGTAGACATCAGCAAGAGCAGAACATGGCTGAATGCGGTTGGAGACAAATGTGTCTTGCCGTGAGCGAACGTTGGCAGTTGTACATTAATTATTTATTGCGTATACTTAATTAATAAATCATGTGAACTTTTTGGGGTCTACGTCATCATATCATGTAGAAATGCTTTTCGATAGTCAACTTACATTAACCATTGTTTTGTTTTGTTTTCAAGAATAATGAGCTAATGCTACCACGTAATAGAACTAACTTTTAGTGCGCTCTTAGAAAAACAATCATAATGCCCTGACTAATGAATATTTCGTGACAGCACAATCCATACTCATAATTGAATCATCACGACTTCACATAGCAAAATAGGTTCACGTAAATAGGTTCCCTGTATGTGCATGGTAAGTTATTTCTGACGTTAGTTCGTTATTTTGAAGTAACAATATCTGTCTAAAATATTTACTTAACTAGGGACCAGCTGCTACACTGGTGAGTTCCTGTCAATGAAGTTAAGGTGACACAGAGTATGCTGTGTGATTTTTATTGTCTCTCAGTATAGATAGGCGGCAAAATACCATATGTCCTACGTCAAGTTCAAATCATCCCTCTAAAGTTGCATTTGAATTGTTAAATTGCCATAATTATGAAATTTTCATGTTTTCAAAGATTTATGAAAAACGGCCATATAAATGTCAGGAAGTCGAAATTCTGCGTCCAATTAACATATATAATAGTTAAATGACCTACTAAACACTACCAATTAATATTTGTGTTTGTACCTTTTGTAAATAAGTTTCCAAAATTACGAATGAGTCATTGGCGAGCGCCATTGTCCGGTTTTCGACCACAAATCATGTATATAGTCTGTGTTTTGTCATTTTACTTACCTAATAAGCACTTAGATGCTGATTTTTAGAACCAGCCACTGCTTCCTGATACTGTAACACCATTTATGGAGTTTGCAATGTTTGACTCCAACAACATACTCTGTGGCCCTGCAATTAACCTATTGCCAGACGAGCGTTAACAACGCCCCTTTACATCAATTACAATTGTTATGTTCGACAAACAAAAGCACATTGTAAACCAATGCCTCTAACAATGACGTTCCGAGTGATGTAACCGCTTAGTTATTGTAAACCAATCAAAACGATCAATATAAAAAAAATAATCAAAGTATAGGTTTTGTTTACATTGTTCGAATAAATGTCCAACATATTTTGCGAATGATAATTATTTTTGTATAAAAAAACGAGTGCAGAAGTACTGTACAATGTAAATGAAGGAAACAGGGGATCGTAACGATTTTAGGCAAATATAGTCTTTTGTACAAATTTACGGTATGGAAAAAATAAAAAGCAAAGGTTAAATATACTTTAATCATTTTACAAACTTTTGTGAATTGGTTAAATTAAGAAGTAATTTTATTATCAATCTTACAGTTTCTGAGTCAATTAATAAGTGAAGATGAACAAAACATCTATATTTTTAGTACAGAATAGGCTATCATATAGGAAAACGAAAGAAAGTTATTTCATAATTGACGAAACAGAATATCATCTTAATCTAAAATAAAACTAAAGACACAAGCATTTTTTTCTGCATTGTGAATATGAGTAAAATAAGACATTAAATCGTAAACCCTAAAGGGATACTTTAGCAGGAATCAACTACCTTTAACATGGCAAAACTGAGAAAAATATTGTTGATAAAGAATACCAACTGACATTTATAAAAGACTATTACTTTAATAGTAATTTCAAAGTGTAATTGGTCAGTATACCTAGAAACATAAACACAAAACCTGGAATTTTTTTATTTTTTCCTGAAATCTTAAATTTGTTAGTCATCAATATTGACATCTATTGTTTCAAAGAAATATAATTAACAATATGTATATGTATGATATGTTTGTGATATATTATTATCATTATAAGTATTATTATTATCATTATATAATTAACACTTTTGAAAAATATATGACGAGCACAGTTATTTTTTGTAATCTGTTTCAGATGATAGCTCATTAAGTTAGGAAAATCTATAAATGACTGTTACCGCTTCAAACGTCATTTTGCACTTAAGGAAACAGTCTTATCCGAAGATACACATGTTAGAATATTAAACTAGGTATTTAGACGCTATGCAATACAACAGGGATACTTATTCTAACTGCGTATGCAGCGAAATTCCAATAAGGAAGTTAATCAAGTTTTGTTGTGTCAAACAAAATGGCGTCTGCAACGATGTGCAAATCGTATTGAATAAACGCCGCCCTGTGAGTTGTCGGATAATTTATTTGATTGACAGGTGGCGATGGTTAATTGTAATCAGAACACTGTTTTAATAAAATTTCTAAGATGTCATTCTCTATGAAAACTTTTCTTTATAATGTGTCTGTATTTCATAAGTTCATAAACTCTTCAAAAAAAGAAACTTGACACTGACTTTCAAAGTTCAATATAAAGACCACAGATGCAAGTTAAACATTGAAATGAAAACTAAAACGCTGTTTGAAGATCTCTGTTCAGTAAATTTTATTCAGAATAAGCATGATCTTGAAATGCACAGGTGCATAAGCGTTTCAATATCACAGGGGTGCACAAACGTCAATATCGAGTATGGCCACCATTGGCATTGATTATTGCTTGGCACCGACGACCCATGGATGCAATCAAGTTGTCAATCACAGCCTGTGGAATGTTCTGCCATTCGTGCTGAAGTGCTGCAAGAAGTCCTGGAAGTGTTTGGGGTGGTGGATTCCTACTGCGCACGCGTCGATCCACTTCGTCCCAGAGATGCTCAATTGGTGACAATACTGGTGACCTGGCTGGCCATGGCAATGTCTGGACATTGTTACGCTGTAAAAAGTCTTGACAAACACGTGTGGTCGAGCATTTTCCTGCTGAAAGAGACCACCATGGAAGTTGACGTGAGGAATAACGTAAGGCTGTAGGATCAAGTCCCTATACCGTACTCATGTGAGGTTACCCACAACATGCACAAGGGTTGTCCTAAGACCGTGACGAATCCCGGCCCACACCATGACACTCCCACCTCCAAATGGGACAACCTCCTGAACACGGTTGGCAGCATAACGTTCTCCACGACGTCGGTATACACGTGCTCGTCAATCACTTCGTCGAAGCAGAAAACGGGACTCATCAGTGAAGAGAACGGTTCTCCACCTTGCACGTGCCCATCGCATCCTCTGTTGACACCACTGGAGACGTTCCGCCAGATGACGTTGCGTTAAAACGGGACGTCGAACCGGTCGTCGTGGAAAAAGTCCAGCCTCTCTCAGCCTGTTGCGTACCGTTTGGTCGGAAATTCGACGCAGGCCTGGTATCTGCGTTGTTGTTGACGTTGCTGTCCTGTTGCGTTCCCGAAGGTGGAGCAGTCGGATGTACCGATCATGAGCCCGAGTAGTCACCCTTGGTCTGCCTGACCTTGGCCTATCATGAACTCTCTTTCGGGTGTTAAAACGGGTCCACAATGAAGAGATGGTCTGTCTGGACACGCCAAAGTGTGTTGCAACATCTCGCTGCGTCGCTCCTGCTTGCAGTCTGCCAATAGCGTTGTTGCGTTGCGCTCTGTTCAGTCTTAGCATTCTTCAGGTCGCTGTACCGATGTTGTATAGTCTGAATGAACAGCGGCTGATATGGCCTTTTATACCCCTAAAGCAAAAGTGTCTGCAAGTAAACCTTTAATATATGATCCCATGCTGCACGTGCTTTGGCAGAAAATGCATTTGGACGAATCGCTCGTTTTCGTCCCTGAACACAACGTAAACCTTTTGGGCCATTGTTTTTGGTAAATTTACACTTTTGAGCAAGCCTTTCTTTAAATTACAGGTATGTATCATTGAAAAAAATTGACCCGTTTCGAAAAAATCAATTTCGCATAAATGACAAGTTCTTTTTTTGAAGAGTTTTTGTTCTACCACTGATACCACCCTCGTGTTAACCCGTGTTATTCATTTCACACTCGATGCTTTAATTAAAAGTTGGTAACTTTGTTTGGTATGTTTGATGGCATTAGAAATGCTAGTTTCTAGTAATTGTTATTTGTTTCTTAACATACATATATGTATGATACAAGTGTATTGTCAATGCAACATAAAAATCTTACAGGTGTTCTGAATGGTATTTTGTGGTAACATAAAACTGTTTGATCTGCATCAAAGTAACTACTCTTGTATGACTTGATGTTACTTCTGCTGCTAAAATGGTTTATGTCTGTTTGATTTTATAGGCAGCTATAATTAATAAAGGATATTTGACATTTCTCGTCGAATACCATGTTTATCTCATAGAGTGAAGTAGAAAAGTTATTTTCATGAGTGGCGCAGTCACGAGTGTAAATATATAATTTGCTACTTCACGAAATCAACTTATACCTATTCATTTTCTTTCATTTCTTTTATTAAGAAAATTGCCAATTCGATAATGCACTGAAAAGGTCATAATTTAAGTTTACTGTGTAAGTTTTAATGAGTTAGCATGTTTGATCACGTGGTTCAAAATGTCACTTGCTAGCTTGTTAAATTGACAAGCATTTACGAAGAAATAAAAGTGGACAACAAAGAAATAAAAGTGGACAACAAAGAAATAATCAAGGGAATCATATCCTTAAAATCCTATTTCTGTTAATTCTATCTAACTCAATATGCTCTTGGTATTTCCAGATCGACATTCTTTGTTGTGTTCAAAGGTATTTGCGTTATATTACATCAGAGGAGAGCTAAACCCCTTCTGACGTTATAGGAAATACGCAGGAAAAAACGAGCATTTCACCGGAAACTTAATAACTAGCAGCATTTTCTATGTTTAGCATCAAAGGCAGTTACAGAAGGCCAATCTCTCTCTAAATTATCTGAAATATTACACATTCGTTATCGTTCTCACACATCTGACTTCCCGTCCTTATTTTCAATTTCTTTTAATACCGGTAACAACGTTACATAGACATAGATGGAATTTCTTGTTTCAACATAAACAACGTGAGTTTGATTATCTTACGAATTAGATTCTTTGTTCGTTCCACTACAAAGAAGTTTCAATAAGAGATGCTATACTTAGATGTATAGAGAAACTGAAAAATTATCTTCGGAATGAAAAGAATATGATCAGATTAAATTATTCATTAAACAAATTTCCGCCTCTTCCATCTACATGTAAACTATTTGCGAAAAAATAAAAATACAAATACAAATAAAAGTTTATAACCATGTATTGAATGAAACAAAAACTAAAAGATACTGTATAGAGGAATTAATGTTAAAGTTATATTTGTTAGTGTCAAAGAGATTATCTCTGAGTGGTCACTAATCAGCATGGCAAAATGTATCCGTTACAGAAGTTGCCAAATAGAAGTAAAGTATTTGAAAAGTGACAAGTTGAATTTCTGGTATTACGTACCGTGTATCGCCACCCTGAACATTTACATCTGCTTAACAACGCCTCATCATAGATTTCTGAGATTTGAAGACAAATTATAGGGGAGATGTTCAATTGTTCCGTCGCTATATAGAAGCACTAATAACCAGCAAATTCTAAGGCTGGATCCTGAGAGTTCTGAGACGCCTGCCAAGAGCATCCCAGATGCGATCAATGGGAATAAGATCTGGTAACCTTGAAGGACAGCTACGGTTACTGCGATAGGTAGGACATTTCTGGTCAAGATGACAGAATATCTTCGAGCATTGTCACGTTAAAACTGGAGACCTGGACCTGAAACAAGAAATAAGATAAAATAACTCTGGGTACGAGCACCTCATTGCAATAACCTGCAGCTGTAAAAAAAAGGAATCCAACCCAAAACTACCACCGGGAAATCTGTCCACAACTGCATCGAGCATGACAATCACAGACTCGTCTTCTCACTGTCATCTTACCATCAGCAAATCTCACCATAAATCTGAACACATCACTAAAAACAACTTGATTGCGTTTTCTCTGATTCAAACGAACGCCTGGAGCAAATATTTACGTTGCTGAAATGGCGCCCGAATTGATCAACTAAATCTTGTGATATTATAATTTGCGACCATTCAGTTTGCGAGATTCAAACAAGTTTAATTGTCTCATAACATCAGTTATAACATCGTACGTACATGTATGAAGGCAAATATTAAATGACATGAACTTTTTCTAATCAGAATTTCAACACTATATGTATTCATAAGATTGAGAGTCGGTTTCTCACTTGAAGAAAGGCTATATATATATATATATATATATATATATATATATATATATATATATATATATACTTAACAAAGATAGAATGGTATTGTTATTTGACCAGTCCATGTGACTGTGTACTAGGTGATTCAAATAGGTCATTTGACTAATTTATATGACAGAGAATTTCTACCTTTTAAATTTTCATATGGCTGTTTCCCGACTACCATTGAAATTTGAGATTTATATGAAAGATTAGAGATGGGATTTGGACTCAGGACATATAGTATTTTAAATCTTATCTAAACCACATGGAAATCATAAAACATACTCATTGTCACTATAAGACGCATACGAAATAATATGCCTTTTGGTCATTAGTGCAAAAGACATTTTCTAACAGGCAAGGATTTTTAATTTGATGATCTTTATAATTAACAAATGAGTGTAACTCTATTATGAGATTATTTTGCGCTGTGGGTTCGTGTTCTGATCCCATCTATAGCCACAAATAAGCTGACTGTGTAGGGCTGTATCGAGCGCAATACTTACTTTGTAAAACGAGTCACCCTGGTGTCATAGATGGTGCAAATTCTCCCTTGAGTCTACTCAAATGATATTTTCACATGTAACCTCTGCTATAAGTGGGCCTTCTTTCAAAAACCTTCTGGGCGTAAAAACTGTACAACACGGAACGTATTTCATCTTCGAATGACTTCTTACTTTCATATAAATGACTCCTCTCGACAGTTTTACAATTATGAGGTTATTCAATTTTACTTGGATTCTAATCTAAGCCATAAATAAGTTTTTTATTGGATACCGTGAAAACTTCGCCAATGTTAGGTACACTTTTCAGGAGGATTACAGACATGAAGGAATGAAGATACAGTAGAACACGGATATAACGAACTCCAAGGGGACAACGAATTTAGTTCGCTATATCCGGTGTTCGCGTTTGGCCATCATCTTGGATCACATCACAGCATATGTAAATGTATAACGATAAAAGTAACAAAGATTCATTCATGTTCTGCACTTCAAATCTTTATTCTGGTTTAATTAAAGCACCTGGGTCAAGCATCTTACAATAATTCCAACAATAACAATAGCCTACATACGTTTGACAAAGTCTTCAAGTGTTTGTTTGTACACCTCGTCGGTAGATCTGATTAAAGCAGAGTGATATGCCATTAGATTTTAAGAATTAAAGGGCAAATTAAGGCAAAGGTCACGAGACTCGAAACGAGGTCATTGTGATTTATTTTGCCTTCCTCATTTAGAGGGAAGTCACCCGTTTTATTCATACATTCACTATATCTTTGTTATTTTGGGTCGCAATGGGTGGCTTTACGTCATGCAAAACGCTAGATTGACGATTATGGTAAAATGTCACGTTATTATTCTGATCCTACGGCTAAACAGTTAAACACACAGGGGGAAAAGGTTTTAAATTGGTTTAGAAAAATTATATCATGACACAAAAACTTAATTAGAATATTGATCTACCACTTTTCGCTTTCAATAACCGAAATGATCATTGATGCATTTTTTAGGAAAACAAGTCTATTAACAACATACGCATTTCTTACAAACATCCGCTATACCAGGCTATTCCTGAAATCTTGACGTTTGAATGGATTAAAGGGCCATTGATGTCGCAAGTAAATAGTTCTCGAATAAATTTATCCTTCTTCAACGTACTTATTTCGTCTTCATCGATCCGGTGTGTCTGAGACGTATTGATTGCATCTTGTTGTGTTATACTTCATTCAACGGCGTGATAGCGTACAGAATTACTACACACACTCGGTTCACAGTATTACAAATATTGATTCCAAGGGCTTGGCACCATGCTTTATCACAACATTGCACGAGATAACATGTAGATGTTAATATAATCAGTTGCAGTGGAGTTAGGGATTCAGAGTTGTGACAAGTGACGTCTGACTGTCTTGGCCCCGGGGCATTGACAGACGTATGATAAATACTTTTACTACTTTCGCTTACCATATTTCCTCAAATACAACCCGGGTCCCGAATATAACCCAGACCTCGAATAAATCCCAGGGAATCATGGTGTGTTGATGTACATACAACCCGGATATACACATATTGATCGTCTTCGAAAACAACCCGGGCCTCGAAAAGAACCTGAGGAAAAGACAGCCAGACACATACTATTTTACTTTTGTGTCACGTGTGTTTAAAGTGGTAACAGTGAAAGATTGAAAACATAAATTGATATACAAACAACAGGTCATGTGACCAATAAAACACGTCAATCAATGTGTATACATGTCACATGTAAAGACCTAAAATACAAAGAAGATTTACAATGGAATAATATCATTCATAATCGACAAGCGGTTGCCAAACGAAGGAGAACCACGGGGTTGTATTCGAGGAAATACGGTAGTCTACTCATTGTAAGTTAAGCTACATCATCGTTGAACTCATAATGTGTGGGCGAGGTTTACACGAACAAAATATATATATCAAAGTGTTGATTAGGGAGATCTTCAAGGACACGAATAAAGAAATTATTATCCGAAGAGTTATGTCATATGGATATAAAAGATGAGCGTTGATATCAAAATTAAATATATACATATACCCCAGCGTTAGTAAGAGGCATACACACCTTTTCTAGCGTTTCGTAAATGGAATAAGCCACAGTTCGAATATATACTCCACAAAATAATTTAAGGATCACTACTATTTTCAATATTGAAATATTCTATAGAGCCTGTGAGTTTATTCGTAATGTTCTATATTATATAAGAAATTTAAAAAATAAAATGTTGTATGAGGATATTTTGTGAAACTAAACTTGAACATTTTCTTGCTGAATATGAAGCATTTAGTTTGAAAGATCACTTTTAATATCTGATAAACGTTTTATTAGAATATATTTATTAATTACAGTCAAGTCTGCATTAATTTAGACTGGGTTTCAGTGCGGCAACGCTACAAGTCAGTGTTGACCAGATAGTCACACTTCATTACTAAAACATGTCACTGCACTGAGAACCCTTTTACCCTTTCAATCTTCTCGAAATGACCTGATCGGATCCATTCTGTTGGTGTTTTTTCTCTGTTCAAAGCCTCTATATATGGTCACGATGATCTTATCTTCACTGGTTCCACTATTTTTTATGTTTCTTTACTTAAATCATACATGTAATGTGGGGAAAATTGAGTTATAACTATGGCGAGTGAAGGATCTTGAAATGGAAGAACCGTATATTTTATTCGAACTGTGGACATATATATGGATCTACCCTAATGCCAATTCTTAAATCATACATAAAATGTGGGGAAAATTGAGTTATGGTTGTGGTGAGTGAATGATCTTGTAATGGAAGAACGTTATCTTTCAGTCGAACTGTGGACATAATTATATATGGATCTTCTCTAATGCCAACTGGACACTGATACTGAATAACACTACATCTTTGTGGGCAGGATTTCTTAAAGACTTAAGTTACCAGTACACTGTAAACCAACATTAATCTATACACACATATGAAAAGTCAATTTTACAAAATAAATAGAGGGTATTTTACATTTCTCGTCGAACATCATGTATATCTCATCGAGATATCGCCACTCATGACAATTCATTCTTCTACTTTAAAGGATAGAGATATACGGTAATCGACGAGAAAAGTTAAATGTCCTCTATCTATGTTGTCGATAAAAATCTTATAAAAACTACTGACCCATAGATGTTTTCTACCACAAACACCACAACTCCCGGTATAAAAATATCTAGAATCACGGAAGGTTATACATGGAACCATGGTAGATATGGTGGAGTAATACAGAGCGATATCGATATAGGAATAGGTGATAAATGTACATGACATGAGTTCGCTTTCATTGATCAAGTTGTGTTAATTCTGACAAGATAATGGAGTGATTGAGCAATTGTTTAGAGGCCCTTGGTCAATATTTCAGCCATTAGTGGCGTTGACATCATAATCGAACGATTCTCTTGACTTATCTGACATCCCATCCAGAGGCAGCAAAGCAACTCACAATGCATAAGCGAGTAGAATGAAACAGAAGTAGTAGTAAATGTAGAGTGAGATCATATCTTTCATCAAAAACCAGTATAAGACTTCAATGAAAAATTAACATCTCGAAACACAGCAGTAGCCTACCATCGGACTTAGAACACTTGGTTATGATAAAATTATGACATCGTCATGTTTATGATGTCATAGCATGTGATGTCAATACTTGATGATATGTAATCATTGTGATGTAGTTACTTGAGGATGAAAAGGCATAATGCAAAAGCCACTCTTCTAGGAATATCACATGATTTGGATGGTAGATAGATAGTCACACCCAAGTGTCTAAGTATCAAATGTATCTATACGATATTATAAAAGTTACAAATGCCAAAAAATATGTATCAGAGGACATGAGCGTGAGATTATATATGTCATCCAAAATTGTTTTTATGAAAAGTTCACATCTCTAATTAACACTGCATTACCTTAAGATTTCCAATGGAGTGAGGGTTAAGCATTGTTTCTTCGCCATATGGACAAATCATGGAACTAAGAAATTATTGGCATGTCTATAAACGTTATTCTTGCAACAAATACTTGTCATGGTGGTAACCCAAAACCACAGACTAAGGTCACAGCTTTATGATAAGTATCTTGGCAAGGGTATCCATTTTTCAAGAACTGCGATTCATGTGAAATATCTTAAATCACATAAGTTTTGTTTCGTAATACCCTGACGGCATTTTGATATACAGTTTTTGTTTTGAACAAGTATAGGTTGAAGCACTCTCCTATTTCTACAGGCCCCACAGATTTCCGCCCACGGCCTTGTATCTTAGATTTCCACAAATAAATCACTCTGCTCACCGCTTGAAATCAGTAAGTTTCCTCCGGGTTTTTTTCATCACGAGAAAATTGTCCTCAATATAGATCCCTTATCTATGTTTAACGAAGAACATTAATAGAAACATCTGTTCATTTCAAAACGACTTTAGGAACAGTTTTAACTTATGTTAAGGCATGGGTGTTTAATTGTGATCCAACATAAATCCAAAGTACATTTAATTTGATCAGAACCCTAAAAAGGAAAGAAGTCTTCTGTAAAGGGGATAGTGAGGGTGTTATCATGATTTACCTCGGAAGGGGTCACTATATATAACCATATTCAATAAAAAGGTTAAGGATCACCCAAAATGTAATATTCAACCATCATTTGGATATATTTATGCGCTCTAGAATGTACCAATGTTGGATAGTGGCGTGGTCCTAAACTCTTTTTTTTTTGAGTGTATAAACTATAATGCAAATGAACAGAGGCAGTTTAGGAAAGATACAGAGGAAATGATGTATGCAGGGTATTTCTTTAGAATACGAATACCGACCATACCTCATATGACTAAAGTAACTATTTGGCTTGGAAGGTACATCCAATCCTCTCGAAATTAGGCACCAGTGCATATTGATCACTTTTCTAAACTAAAAAGGTACGTTATGCGTGGTCGCTTTTTCTGGAACAAACACTCCTTGAACCTGACATGGTTCCAAAGGGATTTCTTTTGAGTGTCGTTTTGACCACCTGTGGTAAATGTTATCACAAAATCCAACTAGCATTAACCGCTGTTCTCTGTTTTCAAGGATATAAAATCCATGCTATCCCTAATTAGAACAAACTTTGCAAACTCTTTAAACAGAAAAACACGATATAAATCCAGTGACTAATGTCCAACCCGTGACAGCTTAATCTATTTTCATTATGAATCACCACGACATTTCTAGCTCAAGTAGGTTTCTTTCAGGGTGTTTAATGTATTCACGAGATCAGTAAGTCTAGTGATCAAACGAAGTAACAATGAATTCAATTAAACCTTTAGATTATTTAATTGTAAGAAAGGTGGATGAGTGAAGTGATTCACACCATTTTGAATGAATATGTCTTTTAAACGTTGCTTGAACATTGATAGAAATATCTTGGTTTATCCACACATAGGAAAATCCACTAGAGAGTCACATATTTCTCACATTAACAGCCCATGTGTGCTTCCGAAGATTATCTAAAGATAATAACATTTGATATCATTGATACGATATCCTGTACTCTGGCATTCGTATCAGTTTAATCCAAAATTTTATAACTCTCATTTGTCTTTCAATATGCATTTGATAGAGGCCTGTTGCACCAAGTATGACCTTATAAGAAGCAAATTTCCCAACTGTATCATGTGTGTAAATTTACAACATAATATAACATATATGAACTTCAAAAACGTTTGATCCGCACATTTCTGCACCATACAACAAAGTTGGTGATATTTTTAGTCAAAATGTGTACAGGCGATATCAGAAGAGATAAACTCATTAACCTTAAAAATTGGAAAAAAATGTTTTTTAGCTTGTGCGGCAAGGGTCTTGTATGCCATTGACCAGTTTAATAGACTTGAAACTAGTAGACCCAAATATTTGTAATAAGTAACAACCTTCATCGGTTTGCCTCGAAATGTCCACTTCTCATTTTTAACCACAATTCCTCCATTTCTAAACAAATAATATTTGATTTATCCATGTTTAATTACAAACCCCATTTGTCGCAAAATGTTTTAAAATTATTCAGTTGACGCTGTAGACCATTAATCATAATTGGAAACATTACTATATATATAGTCTGAAAACAAAAGTAAAAGTAAGTGAATATTTCATTTGCGGGGTAAGAAAAACTCCATTATTACAACCATTCATACCAGTTAGTTAATAATTCATTAATTTAAAATATGAACAACAAGGGGAGAAGACACAGCCTTGCCTCACCCCTGCTGAACTATCAAATATTTCGGTAACACCAGCGATAGTGAGAACGAACGTTGCAACAGTCCCATGCATACTTCTTAAAACATTATACATTTTGCGAAGGCAGCTTTTTACGGTCAACAATATCAAACGCTTTCCTAAAATCTATAAAAGATTTTACTACCTATCGGTATTTGGGGTTCACAATAAGTCATTAGATTCATAAATGGTCATTTCTGAATATCAGTAAAACACAAACAACAACATGGTTCTGGGAGAGCTCCCCTCCATTTTCAATATCTTTCAATCCTTTATCTCGTCTGCATTCTTAGCCAGATACTCGTCTTTTTTTAATTTAGTACGAACCTTGTAGCGCCAGCTTGTTCACCGGCTAATTTTTGATTTAAGTTTAATGATAGCGGCGTTGATATCAGTGTGAAGTAGTTCACTCAAAAACAACCTCTAGCTATGATCACTCTGATCGCCACGTAGTTTGAAATCTATATATTTAAATAGTGGCTATGAGTTTATAACGAGTTTGAAGCCATTAAAGTTCATTTAACTATGCTACATGTCAGTGGGACATATCATTTCGGCTTATGTAAGTATAAACAGCAAATAAAGTTTTCACAGACGTGTAAACTACATGGAAGTATGGTAACTCGCATACGCCTAACCAGGTTCCTTAATTGTTCCATCGGTATCCACTGCCACTCCTCGTGAAGAGCTGCCTCCAGTTCCTCAGGTTGTGTGGAGGAGGATTCCTTCTTTGGCCCAAGTTGTCCCAAGCATGTATTCTCCTCCATGACCTTAGGTTCCACCTCTGCCTGTGCTCACACCATAACCTATGCTGACGCTGATGGTGATTTGTGAGCTGTGGATGCCTGATGTCCCTTCTGGCTCTCAATCTGCAGCTATGAGGCGGTTTCTCACAGTCTGGTTGCTCAAGCGGCGATGAGGTAACCGGGCCTTTTTCAGCAGGGTGCTTGAGCCAAAAGCTGGCGTCTAACATGACGTATCAGAGCTCTATCCTCCTGGGGCGTGGAAGGTCCTTTACATAATTTTTTTGCGCATGCTTATTACGTTGCATTGAAACCGAGTTTTTCTTGCAACTTTCTTGTAAGAAAGTCCTTCCCGATGAAGTCCAATGATCTGCCATCTCTATGCATCGGACATTCTCCTTGGTGCCATTGTTAATCAGAAGTACAAAAATGCTTGTGGTTGTTTGAAACTTTAGTGTGTGCAACACATGGGTGGTGGGATTCACGTGCATGCGGCTGCGTTCGTGAGAGACATTCTCCAATAAATAACACCTTATTTTATAACCAGCTGCAGTATACCACTCTTTGATTTGCCATCATGAGGATTGAAATTTGGTTTCATCTTAAACCGATAATTCAGCTTTTATTGCGGGTGTGCTTCACTTTTTTGCTGTATAACGTCGTTGCTAGATTTTCATCGTAAACAATGAAGTGCAATATTTTCTAACTCAAATCAGCACATATGGTAATTGGCACGTTTCAAAGCGAAGTACAAGATTCGTGAAAAAAGAGTTGATTGGCCTTGTACTTAACTTTTTACTAACCTTGGCTATGATGCTTTTTTTTTTATCAAGACTGAATCCTTGTGTTTAGCCATGTATGATGTTCTGTTAAATAACCTTTCTTACCTTTTCTTATATAATTGGATACATATCATTTATAAAATATCATATTTTGTAACTCAAACGTTTGGTATAATCCTTGTGAAGGGAAGTGTAGAAAAATACTGCAAGAAAACCTTTCTGAAATATCTTATTGAGATTACATAAATGATAGAAACATAGTGACTGCTAAAAATGGTGGCCTTGAGATGATTGAAAGTATCATTTTAAAAAATCTACAATATTTGAAACATTATTTTTGAATTCCTAAAAGAATCAAAATATGTCATTAAACTGATTTGATTTTGCACACTGTCAGACGACCCCAAAGTAATAAGGACGAATGCAATTTGTATTTATACAGAAATCTGTAAAATTTTCTATTTAAAATCTAATGAAATTTAAATGTTAGTATATAGAGGATGTATTGATTTCCTTGACAAATACTTTTTTTCTCATCGAATGAAATATTAACTAAACTACCTCACGAGATAGGTATCGCATTTGTCAAGAGAAAGCAGATGGTCCATTTATTATATGACTCTGCGATTTATGTTGAAGTTAACCTGTTTTAACGTTGTGTTTGCGTACTAGGTAAGCCGGTTTACAAAACAACCTAACTGCTAAGGTCAACTATAGTGCAATCTTTTATCATTGAACTAATTATTCCTCAGTAACTTGTGGTAACCTTTGTGTTTTGTGCAACGGGAAAAAGAAATTCTGTTACGTCATAGCATTGTTCTGATACTACTATATCACAACATAGAGATGCGAGATAATTACTTTTCATTAGTTAGAAATATACACAAAATTAGTTTTTCACTTCTTGAGGATTTAGCCAACATCGCATAACATGGCCACTGTAATATATAACAGCAACATCGGTTGGTTCTGAATTAATTAATCTTCTTTGATACAGTAAGCTCATTTCGATCAGTGTACGTCCGTATAAATAATAGATCAGACTTAACAGTCTGTGCATTTGATACACGCTGATGTCATGCTATTTTCGCCTTGCAGAGTTACTTCGTTTATGCATAATTCAACAAACTAAAAATAACTTGTCTGTGAACTGGCTTGAGGAAAATGTCAACTTCAGACGTTTTTTTCTTCTTTAACTTTATTGGAAAATATTATGAAATGTCTCTTTTTGAATGAAATTGGCAAAATAATTATAATCGTATTAGACTATCCAATTTTATGAAGAAATTACTCTTCTTTGAAACCACAAGATCGTTTTCGCAAGATAAACGATGGAAAAGGTTTTCACATTAGGTGACATATATTACAAAGAGCGTCTTTCCTATAGTAAGATAAATTATCGTTGTTGTGCTGATGGCTTTTATCTCAAGATCAACCTGCTCTGATGGCATCATGGCGTTTACAAAAGATGACTCTGTTAGGTAGATGCTAAACCATACCGATTAAAATGTGACAGAGGGCATTGATCAAACGGCAAGGTATAGATCATCAAACAGCTTCCACGGTGATATATTTTAGCTTGTGATACTAGGAGAAGACAGGGTTGCTTACCTCAAGTATCACATTATCATGATAGTGACTACAGATTGAGACGGAGAGATGAGAGCAAAACGAACATGATTCAAATTCTTATTATGTCCGCAATTTAAACAGCTTGCTAACAGATGAGCGTATTCAGTGCAGTATTAATAGCGATACATTGTAATTTAGTAAGACAATATTTGTGTTGTGAATTAAGTGGAGTATCGAGCTTAATTTGGATTGATTAAATACAATTGTGTTTAGAAAAGGCTGATTTTTAAAAAGCGTTTACACACATGCAGCTTCAAACTAAGAAGTGTCTTTCATATTGTGATTATTTAGTTATCGTAATCTCATCGAGATTATTTTGGTCCAGAGCTTGTGAATCCTTGTTTCCTGTTAATAGATTATTGAATTTTTTTATGTCGTTACTAGGCTTTTTGTTCACTAAACTATTGAATTGTTTTTGGTCGATATTATTTCATTCTGTTCTCTATGATTATATTCGATTCTAAGACGACATAAATGCAAGTCTTATAGATACAGTTTGAAGATATTTGTACGTTAATCTTGTCAGTCGTTGTACAAGCTTTTTACGAAAACTTATGGACAGGTCTGCATATACAAAGGCGTCGTATGAGATGATGAAATAGTTTGATGAACAGGATAAAGAGTGTTGGTTGTCTTACGTAGAATAATGTTGATTGTGACTGTCTTTGTATATGTATGGATTGCTCAAGATTGTCGTAGAATTAACTCTTTCATTTTTTAAAAAAAGAGACGGTTTCCCAAAATTTACGGACATACAGTTGTAAAATTGGCAAACTAAAATTTTAGGATTTTAAGAATTACAGTGGGTTTAAATCTGCTTTTGTTTGTATTTGTAAATCGTTTTTTTTAGAAGGATTTGTCGAGGTGGTTTTGTTTGGTTCTATTTAATTGAATGTATAGTTAGTTACGGTGTTCCAACTGAATTTACTGTTGTGTACAAAATGTTTTTTCGGTGGTATTTAAGATGAATTTCATTATATATAAATCTGTCCTTATTATAAAAAATTGTCAACAAAAGTTCATAACTGCACATAATTGTGATAATCCTTGAGATTAAAATGGTATCAGTTGTTATCATCCAACAATAAAATCACCTATGAAGTGTTATCTTCGTGATGAAAACGAACTTTGCCTGTTAAAAGTGTGCAGTATTTTATTGATGGTTTTAATAGTTTTTTAAAAAACAATTTTTATGACGGTGAAGTTGAAGAGTAAATTGTGTTAATCCCTGTTTTGGTTTTCAAGTGACGCTATACTTTTTCTTGAAGTGGAAAATGCTAATATTAGCGATAGTGCAACCGTACCGAGAAGTACCAACTCAAATTAGCATATTAATGCCAACAGGCTACAAAATAAAGGTGAAATTTCGTGACTTTCTGTCTAAACTCGGACAGTATACCCGCCAAGTATACCATAGTAAAAACTCAATGTTCGTGCGTATGGGTAAAAACAAATCTCTTTTTCATGCCTTTCCAAGAATTTGAGCTTATCTTGTCACATAACGAAGGAATGCTAGGAATCTATGGCAACATCCTGAACATCCTGAATCCTTCAGATCAAATTCATCACTCAGTTTCTTATGTCAGAACTGAACCCTTTGAAACAAAGACATTGGACATTCTTTGACATGAAATCGAAACGCTGAAACTTCATCCACATAAAAGTTGCTGGTTTATAAGTTGCACTTCATCGTGGGTGGCAGGAACAAATTCGTAGACTCGCTGGAAATTGAGCGGATGGATCAACATCCGGGTGTAACGTATTTCATTTACATATGTATACATAATTTTATTTATATAAATAGATTCATTTTTTGCATGGTTTACATGTTTGATAAAAAATTACACCAATGTGATATGTAAGTACACTCAGATATCTTTAAAGGCAGTTGACAACTCGTCTTTTTGAAAATTGTTATATGTTAAACTTAAAAGTCTTACTAAAACGTAATGCTAGACGACACGTAAGATTTACCGATCTCTCGTCGCTTTAAAAACCAGACAATCATCAGTACACAAGACGAGGAAAACAAGTCTTTTAAGGTTCACACATTTCTTCCAAGTAATCGCTCGGCCAGGCTATATCCGAAGTCTTGACGTTTGAATGATCAAGAGGCCATTCATGTAGTTTCTGAATAAACTCAGAACTCATCAACGAACTTATTTCGTCTCCATTGATCCGGCGTGTATGAGACGTGATTATACCTTGGTGTGTTATATACTTCATTCAGAACTACCACATCCACCTCAGGCTTATGTGATGAAATTATTGATCAAAACTCCATAAGAGCTCGACACCGTATTTCGTTACAGGAGTAAACCAGACAGAGTGTGCGCCTTTATGTGAATATTTGAAATATGGTAAATTTCTATAGTACCCGAGTCACAGCGAGGGTTACACAAAAATTGGCATATGCTTCGTAAAAGTCATATCATATGGCACACTTCCAGTGTATGTATCTATATTACCAATTTTAATCCATTCTTATCACGTTATAAGAATGACATCTTGCTACATCAGCGTATTTGTCTCTATCAAACTAGTAGGAGACACATACGCTGAGTTAGCAGGATCTAAGAGTCAGTAAGTGTCCTCATGTGTTTTGACACGATAGACGAAGAAATACAGTAGCCTAACTCTGGCCAAGAAAATAGCTTCTGGCAAAGTTATATGACACTTGTAATAATATATAATGTAGGGTTCACAGATTAGCTGAGTTACGATATGCATAGACAGGCAAATAAATGACATTATAAATCGTGTCAGTGTTAACGGATTACAAGAAAATATGTTTTCTATAACTGCACATAGAAAGAGTGCATTATTGTTTAGCTCCGTTTGGGAATATTTCAGCCAATAGCGGATCCTATATTTAAAACTTGTGAAAAAGAAACCAATGTTTTCAGCAGATTAAATTGTCAATCTTAAATTTTAACGGGTAGAGCTTATTTGAGTTTTTTTTTTGAGAATATAAACATTATCTTTGTCCTAATATTTTTAAATATTTTCAATTTATATTGGCGTCGTATAAATTGTGTCAACAAAGGAGGTTGAATCACCAATCTCCTGTGTATAAATTAGTTTAAATGACACATTTTACGCCTGAAGCGCTTATCGATATGATGCGAGATCAACTTTTACTAAAGAAAAAGAGGCGGAAAGCCCGCACTCTGAACTATAACTCAACCATACCTGGGACATTCAGTGTTGGAATGGTGATTCATTTATTGACACATTGCATTAGGCTGAACGAACTAAGCCTAGCGCATGATTCCCATTTATCAGGATATTCTACGAAATACCTCGCGTTAATCCAGCAAAGAGTAACGAAAGGCGTTGGCTCGAGTAGGAAGAGACATCGAACATCCGGGGGAATATACTGCAATATGTGTTGGACCGTTTGGCAAATATATAGCAGAAGGTATCGAAATTCAGGGAATATAAAGTAATATATCTCGAACCGCTAAGGAGAAAATTTAGCAACGGTCATCGAACCGCCGGAGTAATAGTAGTATGTATTTAACCGCTTGGGTTGTTTATTGATATCTCTTAAGCTTTAATTGTTCTTGAGGAACACTTATTCTAGTCATTACCCTCAAATCTGACACAATCTCGCTTCCTCGGGCAGTTATCTAAATAACGGGTCTCTGCCAAGGGCAAATATCTAAATATTATCCTTCACACTTGTCCCTTCAAATAGCTATATTTTTCACGATAGAAATATTGGTTTTCAGTAAAAGTCAAGACGTTTACTAACTACCTCTTTTTATCACTCCAAACCTGATCCTACCCCTGTGCCAAAGCGGCTGAGGCGAATGAGATATCACCATAGACC
Organism: Phorcus lineatus; assembly: GCA_921293015.1. Classification (NCBI taxonomy): domain Eukaryota; kingdom Metazoa; phylum Mollusca; class Gastropoda; order Trochida; family Trochidae; genus Phorcus; species Phorcus lineatus. The sequence goes on from OV121081.1 coordinate 55,773,639, forward strand.
TTTAATAACCAAGGTCTAGCATTGAGTTGTGGGATGTATTGTATCGTGGTCGCTTACGTTCACATTCTTCTTTCACGCTATCAGTCATGATATTTCTGTATTTTAATTTCGTGTTTTATCTTCAACCAACCAATCTTCCTCCTCACATCCACTATGTACAGTTTCACGGCCTTCGAAATGAGAACCACTCCTTTCAGAAGAGCAGTATCTGTTAGTGCCTAGACATAGCTAAATATTACGTTTTTATATATCCATTTTTGATTGAAATTTACTTTTCCCTATTTTTGTCGTTTAATAAGTTGGATAAAGCATGACCATTGGGAATTACAGAAAATTAATCCTTTCTCCTTTTTGCATTGCCAGTGAGCATTTTCCAAGGGAATCGCGCTTACCTTTCAATAATACTCGCAGTTTTATCCTACACGTATATCGAACCGTGGGAGGTTATTTAGCGAGCGTTATCGAACCATTGCAGTTGTGAAACTTGTGTAAGGGTTGGCGAGATGTACTGTCTACAGTTGGCGTTGACTAAACAAGTTGTGTTTGGTCTGTCTAAGGGTAGAAACATAATGGAAATATTCGCCTGACTGAACTGACATCCCATCCCATTAAGAAGCAACAAGCAAAACAAAAACAGAATACACGAGTGAAATAATTTACATCTTCGTTCACGCCTTGGTGATCTCTCCATTAGAGTAGAAGTATGCCTGGTTTCACTGAGTAGAGAAGTATGCCTGGTTTCACTGAGTAGAGAAGTATGCCTGGTTTCACTGAGTATAGAAGTATGCCTGGTTTCACTGAGTATAGATGTATGCCTGGTTTCACTGAGTAGAGAAGTATGCCTGGTTTCACCGAGTATAGAAATATGCCTGGTTTCACTGAGTAGAGAAGTATGCCTGGTTTCACTGAGTATAGAAGTATGCCTGGTTTCACTTAGTATATAAGTATGCCTGGTTTCACTGAGTATAGAAGTATGCATGGTTTCACTGAGTAGAGTCACTGAGTAGAGAAGTATGCCTGGTTTCACTGAGTATAGAAGCATGCATGGTTTCACTGAGTATAGAAGCATGCATGGTTTCACTGAATATAGAAGCATGCATGGTTTCACTGAGTATAGAAGTATGCATGGTTTCACTGAGTATAGAAGTATGCATGGTTTCACTGAGTATAGAAGTATGCATGGTTTCACTGAGTAGAGAGGTATGCCTGGTTTCACTGAGTATAGAAGTATGCATGGATTCACTAAAGCACACTCTCTGTAATATCATGAACTATTTATCTTAATTGCCCTACATAAATATATTTGCTGACACAGCATGAGAATCAGTGAGGAATAATAAAATAATCTTTAAGAATGATGAATGATGAAATAATGAAATACATTTAGGTCTTTATTGGAAGTGGGGTTTGTGGTTTCAAAATAAACCAACACTTTTCATAATGGGACAGGAACTATAATCATGAAACATTTCAATCATTTTAGCAGTTGCACGCGAAAAACAAAATAAATGTTTGCAATTGCAAGAGGTAAAGTGTTTTATTCATCAGAAAAAAAATTAAAACGAACGAAGTATGATCAGTTAAGCTATGCGAATCCATTTCCCTACCTCAAATGATTAGAAGGTGTTCACACAATGATTGCCATTGCTTTTTGCTTGATATTTGATCAGTACATCTACACTACAGATGATCAGGTTGAGTAAAGAGAAGTTTAGACCCATGAAGATGATACATGTTTTATAAACAAATATTTATGAGACAAAAGTTGAAGAAGTAATTTTTTCAAAAAACTTGCTACTGCTCTTTTAAACCCCTCCATTCTTCAAACGACCTGGCTGCCATGATTATTTTTACATGTGGTTCAAATGGAATTCAACTAGCAATAGGCTAACGGACAGTTCTTATTTCGAACGGTTTTAGTACACAATCAGGGAACATGAAAAAGATTATTGAACAATACTGCTTGTCTTACGTCTCTCCAAATCTATATTAAACCATTTAGAACCATGCAACTATGGACACGTGTTGAATATGACATATGTTCCATACAGATATAACAAACAACGCATAAAAATGTACTAGCTTATAGAATTAATAATTGAATCCTTTGAAGTTACGTTCTTTCTTTAACAAAGAGACCGAGTCAGCTTGTTCACTTCAGTCGCATTAGCTGCATTGATTATACTGTTTGTCTAGAAACGTTCAGCTACGCCCTGAATTATTCAGTACCAATTATGCATTTCCTTTGCCTTTCGAGTTGCAGTTGGGCAAATGGAGAATAAAATCAATGCTGTTATGCAAAAGAACAGTTGTCGCAAATCTCAGTTCGAAAGATTATATATATATATATATGTTTAACTAATTAGTTAACAGTAATATGTGTATGCATTATTATCATTGTGACTTGAGCGAGTGATCATCGATTAAAAAACATGCAATTTGACAACTTTTTGCAATCTTATAAGGGTTACATCAGTTTTGAATAAATCAAGAGAAAGTTACATTTTATTGAATCACGATACGGGACAACATTCAAATCGTATATGATGTAATCTGATATCCAAAAGAAAGATGAAAAGAATTTATTTAATCGAAAATAGAGTTACTTCTATGTAAGTATTGGAAACATGTTCATGTATATTTAGTGCTAATAAATAAAACCTTTCACAAAACGTACAATATTCTGTTAAAACGGTGAAATTGGGATATTTCTCTTGCATATATTACTCAAATAATTTCAATTTTGGACCCCAAGTCACTTTGCGTTAGAGTTGTTTATGTTTGTTAAAATGTATTGTTATGAAATAAACAATGATTGTAGAAAAAAATGTGTTTTCTTGTGGACGAAATATTTTTCCTTTCGTCCGACATTTCGATTTGAATACAACGTCAACTTTCTTTTTGACACCAGTGTAGTATTATTAGTGGATCATCCTCTTATAAATTCAGTCCAACCTTTATGTTTTTACACCAAGATGCCATCAGCCAATACGTATTTCTGACATATTCAGATATACAAATAGTTTCCAAAATATCAAAGTTTTGTTTATGCACAGGAAAACACTTACCATTATTCAGATTTTGACACAATCAAACTAACGACATAATGTTTTCATTGTTGTTCATAAACCGCTATTTAAGGCGATATTTTGTTTATCGTTTTTATAGTTGACTAGGAATTCAAAGCTGTGAGAGTTGTGAAGGAGAAAAGACTTATTTGATTTTTTCTATGCTATTCTTTGATTTGTGTAATATCTAATATTTTGTGGAGTTTATGTTATCCGAAAATTTTGAGGCCAACAATGACGATACATTGACACAAAACATATTTGTCTTTGCAAATGCCAAAATAAGGACATTTTCTTGTTAATGATGGTCAATTAAAAGCGGCCACATACATTTTAATAATTCCAAATTCAGCGTCACATTTACATGTTTATTAGTTAAATGACCTACTAAGCAATATCAACCTATATATATCTCTCTTTGTAAGCTACAAATAAAATTCCAAAATTAAGTTGGGTCTTCATACATCTTGAGGTTTTTCCTGTTTTTTGTCACTTTGCTTTCTAATTAAAATTGGGATGTTAAGTCTTAGAAACAAAAAGTATTAGTCGATGAAATAACACTATTTATTAAAGTTTGACATATTTGACCCCAATAACATACCCTGTACGTGCCTCTTTAATTGGCCCTACTTTTAAAAGACATGTTATAAGATTGAATTAATTGATTTTATTTTGTTGCGCATGTCAGTTGAAATAAATTCACATTCTTATTTTCGAATCATCAATATAACATGTGCAGTTTATTAAATCAATAAAATGGGCTTCTTCTCGAATTGAAATTTTAATCTAAATTGGTGATAATGTAAAGGGGGCGCAGATGAAAAAGCCAAATGTGAACATTTCACACGGCATTGATCGGATCGACATCACGCAGTCACGTATCTAATTTACTCGCTGCAATAAAAGTTTAACAAAAAGAGTTCTAAAGCGCTTTATTATCAGTTCATTAAGAAGTGAATTGCCTGACTTGAAAGGCGGTTGCGGCGCACGGCTGTTGGGAGATCTAAAAACTGCAGGCTATTCTGAAACGTACTATACACACTGTAAGCTCCGGGTATGAACAGCCAATGAAAAGACGACCTGATAAACAGGATTGATTTCATTGGTTGTTAGCCAAGGTGATGGGTCAAGGCTGGTAACAGAGTTCACGAGTTGGCATCGGTCAGTAACAGTGAATGTGAGCACGGAAACTTAGTGCGGAATAGTACGACGACTAAACATGAATCTCCACGGATGTGATTCCTTATTTGGATTAGTTGTTGGGAGTCTGTGGCTTATGATCGTGGCAGAGGATGTGACCAAAACCAAATCAAGACGATATCCCGGTAAGTGATGGGAAATCGAGAAAGTATGACAGCGTTTGTGATCGAATCACAATGTAAACAACCCCTTCCATACTCGAAAGTTGACTCCATTGTGCTACATGTAACTCCGTTACCCATTAACTCATCTTAACATATATCTATGTTCCATAATGTATACATTGAAAGCCCATCGGGAGTTGGTGGTGCTAGTAATGACTGGCGAATGCGAGGACATGAAATTAAGAGAGCGGTCAGTTTTGCTTCGTGATTCAAACGTAGACGGTCGAAGTAAAAGAAAACAAACGCGACTGGGACTGATAAATAATTTCCTGTACCTTATAGCTCGTGGACGTAACAGAATAGTAGTCTAGATTTATAATCTTACGCGATTTGTTTGGGAATGTACGCTATTGAAAAGAATGACGATGCTTTCGCCGACTGAAAAACTAAACCTCTCTTCACCCTGTGTGTATCAACATAGTACCACATGTCGCTATTTGACCCTTCTAGTGACTTCTTCCTGGTAGACTTATTGCTTCATTTCATACAAACAAGTCAAAACCGGCAATTTTTAACTACCTGAAAATGAGTCATCAAACTTTCTACATCAATGAAATCTAAAAAGAAAGCTGTTTGCATTGACTATGACTTTTTAAAAATATATTTTATAAGTTGCATGTAGTTGAGATACATCCGAGTCTGTCGACCAGACCCTTAGATAAGATTAAGGCCTGAACAAGTCTATAAGAAGTCTACAGAGCTTAATCTCGGGGAAATTGAAGAAATCTAAGTCTCCTTTTCATTTCATTTTCTAAAAAAAGTTATAAATATATTTTGACAATGTTTGAAATTGAAAGTCTACCTACACCTGTGCTAATTGTTAGGACATTTAAACAACTTACACATTGCATACTGTTGTATGGCAACTTCATGAAATAACTTAATGAGATAATGAAAAAGTATATATTATTAAACAAAATCAAAATATGTCACTTTGCCATTGATTGATCCTGCTTCTGGTACAAACAGATCCAAGTTGCTTCTATCCGTTTTTTTACTATAAGTTGTAGTTTAAGCACTATTTGTCTGTCCAGTATTTTGCCTTTATATGATAATTGAACCATTTAATGCACACTCTCAGTGGCAATGAATATAAATGAACTATTTAATGCACATTCTCAGTGGCAATGAATATATTTTAACTGTATAATGCACATTCTCAGTGGAAATGAATATAACTGAACTATTTAATGCACATTCTCAGTAGAAATGAATATATTTGAACTATATAAAGCACATTCTCAGTGGCAATGAATATATTTGAACTATATAATGCACATTCTCAGTGGCAATGAATATATTTGAACTATATAATGCACATTCTCAGTGGCAATGAATATATTTGAACTATATAATGCACATTCTCAGTGGAGATGAATATTAGTGAAGTATTTAATGCACATTCTCAGTGGCAATGAGTATGAAGATTCCTTGCAAAGCCACTTTACTTGAATCCCACCGAGCTTTGCTAAATGCTTAGAATTAACATGCAATACCTGCACCATCTGTCTCCAATCAATATGACATAATGTGTATGGTGTTGGGTTCCGTTAAACTCTAACATATGACATGTTGGAGCTAGTTTCTGTCTACCTGTTCCTACCTGTATAAATATTTTACAGGTTATTATGTTACATTTGAAGTTCAGAGAATTGATTGTGTTGAGTGTCTGTGTGATAGTTGTTTAGCTTGCACTTCTTTTCCTTTGACTAGCATTACATGAATATACCAATAAATGTCTATGTTTATAAATATGCAAGTGTAAAAGTATATATACAGTAAAGGGCCTGTTGTATAAATAAGGGTGAAAAGATATACTAAGGTTTGGTTCGATACCTTTTGCTGTACAGAAGCCTCAGTCTGGGACATTATCAGTTTGCAATAGAACCAAGAATACAACAATTTATGATTGCAAAAGAACGCATATTTACTTGAAACTTAAGTCTTAGGAGTGTTAAACTTAATAATTACTGAAGAAAAAATTAGATTTCATTATGTCGATTAAATAAACCTGGTATTCAGTATAAACTGATATTTCACTTAATGTTCAATGAACCAAACTGGTTACTGAAAACAAATATACTGCGGTTTAACTAATTTAGTTTTGAAACGTTTCACCCAAATGTATAAATTATCATTACTGTCTGATAGCTTGATGGATATCATTTCACAACACCATTGAATTAATTTGGAAAATATTTTTCAAATAACATAATATTTGAAATGTATATTACTTTTCATCTTAATATCATTTAAGTTTGGTTATTATAGTCGCATTTGATATAATATTGATATTATCATTTCTTAAAGAGTTAAGATTCCATGATTATAATAGTGATAAATGATAACCAAACACATCAACTTTTAAAATCGAAATATTGTCATTTCATACAAATTAAAATCAGCAATTTTTAACTACCTGAAAATGAGTCATCAAACTTTCTCCAACAATGATATCTAAAAAGAAAGCTGTTTGCATTGACTATGACCCTTTTTATATATTTTATGAGTTGCATTCTCAGTGGAAATGAATATATTTGACCTATATAATGCACATTCTCAGTGGAAATAAATATAATTGTTTATACTGAATACCAGTTTTATGTAATCAACATCAAGAAATCTAAATTTTTCTTCAGTGATTTTTAAGTTTTGCAATCCTAAGACTTAAGTTTCAAGTAAATATGTGTTCTTTTGCAATAATAATTTGTTTTATTATGTTTCGAATGGTGAAATATGCCATTTATCGGTGAAAATAAAACCCGTATTTTCACTGATGAATAAAAATGGTATTCTACTCAGTGAAATGATGCGACAATCATATGACGTCGTATGTGACGTCATGAAACAATTGAATGACGTCATGCAACGTCCGCGCTGGCGAAGCTTTTTAGCTTTCATATTCATATAGTTAATGTCATTTACGGGGTTTTGGAAACATAATAAATAGAATATTTGTCATTTCTCGTCAAATACCATGATTATTTCATCTCGTGAAGTAGAAAATCATATATTGGTACTCGTGGCTATGCCACTCGTGAAAATATAAATTTCTACTTCACTCGATGAAATATCCATGGTATTCGACGAGAAATGTCAAATATCCTCTATGTATTCTTGGTTCTATTGCAAACTGAAAATGTTCCAAACCGAGGCTTCTGTACAGCAAAAGGTATTGCATTTCATATAATATTGATATTATCATTTCTTAATTGCGTAAGTCAGAAAAAGATAGCTCTAAGAATATATAAAGTCAATTCTCCCCCAAAATAAATGATTCTATTTATTATTCTTTTGTGAAAACTCTACTGCAGTATAGTATTTTTGGATTTCATTTACCTTAGAGTTAAATTAATTGAATGTTGTAATTATATTTATATACATCAAATTGTTTGATAGAAATACCTATGTTATACTGATTTATTGTTCCAAAATACCCTGACAAAAAATCAATCATACAAATCCAAGTATTCCTAAAATGCTTTGTCAGGTAAGGATTACAAATGAGCAAGCAATCATCGAATTTAACCCTTTCACTGTTAGAAGCATAAAATCAGGCTTAAAAACATTTTTGTTACTTGTTTCTCAGAGATGAAAGGGTTAAACCAACACAATATTTGTAAGTATTTTTAATGAGTAGTTTCATGTTGAAATTTCTTTATCACATATCAACCAGATTTTATGAAAGCATTATAATTGATTTCTATACAGCAGTTAGTATCAACAGTTTACACAGTGATAGTGATTGTGCTAGAAATGGTAGACCAGATGTTGTACAGTGATACGAGAGATGATAGAGCCCAGTGCTGTCTTCATTGTATTCTCCTATATGAAACTGATATCCTCACAACTGACTATTACACAGCTGTCACCAAGCGGTTCATTTGTGCTTATATAGATGCTGTTTCAGGGATTGGGAAAGACACCCTTGACAATGGGCCATTTTTAGGGCTTTGAGTCATTTCCAGAATTTTGAATAGGCCATTCCCCATAGTAGCAATGGTAAAATTTCTGATTTGAATGGGCCATTTTTTCATCCAATGTGCAAAATGGCCCATGGCCTGTGCCTTTCCCAATCCCTGCTGTTTTAAAGAACTGTTAACAATTTGTTGTGTAAAGGGCAAAACTTGCCATCAACTGGCATCAAGGTTATGCTTTGACTGTAAAACATAAGTAAAGAAAACTTGGCATGAAGTAAGATTGCAAAGGGAGCTAAGGGCCTAACTTCTAACAATCAGTCTATCAATCTAACAAAAGATGATCAATATAAAAGATTTAAACTAGCTCAAGTATTGCTATCAGATTCTAAAATGTGAAAATGTTTTCCAAATCTGAGACTGATCATGTGAGTGCTATTGGCATTAGAGGAAATCCATGTTATTAAATCAAATGGCTACCTTACATTTGAAAATTGTTTTACTTGGAAAGGTTCACAGAATAATTTTGGAGGATTAAATTTCAAAAATTTGCAGTGGAGAAATTTTAACTGAAAACAATTGATCAAACTAGCTTGCTTGTTACCATCTTAGATTTGACGAGAGCGTAATGGTTGAAAGACTTTCAAAATATCAAGACCCTTTCAAAATATTAATAAGAGTGTACATTTTTGTCATTGAAAGTTCAGACCTATTTTGTGGCCGAGTTTCCTTGTTTGAATTATAAAACCCTTTAACACTTATTTCAGGAAATCAATAAATGTGGAACTAAGTTAGGTCAAGTAAAGAAAATGTTTTCAAGTGCAATTCAACAATTTTCCAATTTTCTATATACAAATGTTTTCAGCAGGTACTTGACAAGTACAAGTACTTTTTGAAAGTACTCAAATACAAGTTTAAATACATTTGCTAAAGTTAATCAAATGAAAATTCATAAACATCACCTTTACTTCCTTTGCCTTCATCAATACACTGTCAAATAATATCAAATGTGCTTCAGAGAACGTTCGTTGACCCATGGTCCAGCTAAATAATCAACTGATTAGATTCCTTATTAGTTTCCTATATATGATAAACATGATGCCAACAATTGTAATTGTAGATAAAGTAAGTTATGGCTAAGATGTTTAATTTGTTACTTGATGTTGACAATAGTGCACTAGCGTTATGAGAAATTTGATCTTTATGCTTGACATTTCTGGAAGGCTTATTGGATCCCTGCTTTGAAGAGATTATTCATATCAAATTGAATAAAATTTGAAATAATGATTTTGAATGAGAAATATTTTCAAAACAAATTTTTATTTGAAGAACGCATAAATGTGTTCAAAACTGATACTGTGCTGCAGATAAAAAATATTTTACTTTGATGAAAGTGCACTCCCCCACATGTAATTTGACTTTCCCTCATGGCCAATTAAGCAGTTTGTGTTATACTGATTACATCACTTGATAGCAATAACTTTATTCTCTCGGATTTTAGAAATTCGAATAACAACAAGAGGCAACATCCAATATTCATCTTCTATGAAATATCATCAAGGCTGTTGTTGATTGGAGTGTAGAGTGATGAATACGAGATACAAATCTTCCTTTTCCAAAACCAAATTTCGGCTGTGGATTTTTCCTCATAAGTCTTCAGTCTCCATTGAATATAGGTGTAAATCGATGATTCATGAAACAGGTGTCACATTTGTTTGAATCTGACCTTTACCTTATATAATATTTGAAACTTATATTTGTAAAATATCCTACTGAAGTTAGGTTTCAGCAAATAAATATTTACTTTTTCTTACTTTTTTTTTTAAAGAACTCTGAACCCCCCTTATTTTTTAAATGTTCATTACCAAAAGTTTAGAGTGTGTTGCCCCCGTCAGTAAACATTAAAGATATGAAAAGCTAGTAATAAGATTTGAGCAGAGAATTTGATTTGAAGCACTTAGCGGCACTAGACTCCAGTAAGTGCCAATTCTCTTCAAGCTTTCGGTGAGTGTTTTTGTCATGACTCATAGACACATTTTCATTTAAACGGGACTAAAGTGTTTTCTCCTTCCTGTCTTTAAACCTTGAATGATGTTTTCTTTTTTTGTTTTTCATCCCATGCTGAACAAAGTTTCGGGGCATATAGAAATGACCTCTGTCTTTGCAAACTCTTGTCCGGTCCAGAACTCACAATCCATAAGCCCTGGCTCATTGAATCTTCGTATATGGAACAATCATCATGTGAAACAGGGCCTTTTGGAGCTTTTATTTTCCTCATACTTAGAATTTGGTTTCAGGCCCAGAACTTATAAACCCTAAGGAATATGGTTTCAGAACTAGAAGTTAAAAAACCCCATAAGGTATAGCTCATTGAAACTTGATGTGTAGAACAATCATCACGTTTACCGTCTTGAACAATCATCTTCTGAAGGATCAATGTATTACCGATAATCTGCTTAGGAAAGTTTTCAACAAAGAATATGAGTAATGAGGGGTTTTCAGAGCAGTATCCCTTGTGGTTGACTAGTTTTAGCCAATGCTCACAGGTTTCACTGCTATGCTTAGCCACATTAGCATTTCAGACTTTCTCCCTGCGGTATTACTAAGTCATGGTATCAGTGAAGTAATCTTGAAAGCGGCTTCAAACCCTCAAATCACCTCACTTATGTGTCACTTTTTTTGAATTGATTAATTTGATGTATTATATATCAGAAGTGATTAATCAACAGCAGTAATTTTTCATTTGTAACCTCTTTCAAAAGACAATTAAGTTTTTAAAATCTTCAGTCATATTATTTTACAAAATGATGACAGTTGTGAGGATGCTTTTCTGGCATTGAAACAAGTACGGTACATCAAAGCTGTTATGTCAAAATGACCTATGAAACAGTTCACACTGACCTTGTAAACTATGTGTTCTGTCTTCAGTTCTGTCACTAGATAAAGAAAAAAGGACAGTTCATGCTTTTTCATCTTTTTCAACATAGCCTTTTATCAAAATGTGCTGAATTGATTTTTGTCGTGACGGGTATCAAATGTTGGAGAGATAAAACATGAAAAAATGTTAGAAAACATGTTTTTTGTAAAACCAAACAGACTAAATCATCTGATACGGGGAAGATTACCCCACATGTGCATTCAACTGATAAGGTACGGGCATAATAAAGGAGTTTTGTTTAAGAGGGATTTATATGAGGCACTTTATATGATGTCTCACATTTTCCTTGCCATATGTCTAGGAAAACTCCACAGCAAAGCCTGCATCCAGTGTTACTAACCCAGCAAATTGCTAGTGAATTTACTGTCTGACTCATGTAATTTTCGATCTCTTAAATGTCTGTACACTGCAGGAGCTGTCAAGGTTTGAGAAGGGTTGGTTGGTTGCACAGACCACAAGCCCCGAGTGCCAGTTAAGATGAATAGGTATTTTGATCACTGTATGTATCATATTTGTGATGTTGGGCACCCTGCAGCCCTTTCATAGATCTGTGCTTCTGACAGAAGCTTCAGGCAGAGCAAAACTAATGACTTGCTAGGGAAAAGTCTCTGGATTATTGAAATGGTCTTGATTAGTTTCAGATATGAATGAAAGGTAATATGCATTCAATAGCCTCAATTCAGATGAATATTCAGCACAGTTTTGTTAAAGTGTTGTTATACTTATTACTAGCAAAATGAACATGTCTGAAAGTTCTCATGAGCATGTAAAAGGTATGTATAGTTTTGAAGTTATGATGTAAAATAATGTTAAGAAAAAATTCTAATCCTTTTCATTTTAGAGCCGTGCATCAGTCTACAGCTCTTTGCTCTATAAATCATCTGGAGCTGATGGAAACAGCTAGCCAGCTGTTGGCGCAGTTTAGAAAATATCAGCATGCTGTATGTAAATTTATGGTAGCATATTATTTCACTTTTGCTCCACCTGTTGTTTTTAGATGTGATTTTAAAATGCTTTAACTTCATTTTAGTATTGAACATGTTTATATTGTAGCTTTTTTACCAAGTGAATCTTTTCAATATGACGAGTGAGGTTAAAATGTACATATTTTCGGTTTAACTTTCCTTAGGGTCATGGATGGTATATATAGGAATTAAAATTGTTCAGATTGTACAATAGCTGTTCATATTTTGTCAAAGCAAATAACAACAACTACCTCATCTGATAAAAAATGGACAAAAAATATCCAATCACTATACTTGAAGAAACCATCAACGATTAAATCTGAGCATACAGCCAAATATAACAAAGCTCAAAAAACCTGTAAAGTCAGTAACCTATTTTGCATGCTGTGAGTGCTAAAACTGATATTGTTAGAGTACTTTATAATAACTCTTTCAAGCTCGTATTTGGTGCTTTGTTTTTAGCAACATTTTCTAAGAAGGATTTTTCCAAAAAGGTTCCATTGATGTTCTATAGGATCAAGAAACATAGTTTTGGGCTTGTGAATACATATTGATATGGCAACCTTTATCTTCAAATTCTGCTATGAGTGAGATAGTGAGTTATTGTTAAGCACCACTTTGACAATATTTCAGCCATTTACAGAGTCAAAGGCTCCAAATTACAAATATCACTGACAGGCAATGTATGTTAGTCATAAATGTCTTTTCGCTTTTCACATGAACATTTTGATTAAATATATTGAAATTAATCCATTTCAGTTAAGAAAAGCTATAGTTATTAGAAAAGATAAATGATGTGAATTTTCAAGTGACTTTTTATTTTTTGTTATTATTATTATTATTATTATTATTATTATTATTATTATTATTATTATTATTATTATTATTATTATTATTGTATAATTTGTTTGGCATTTGAATGATTTATGAATCAATTTTGGATACTCTATAAACTTTTACAGTAAGTGAAATATCATCAGAATCACTTTTACTTTTTAGAGAGTTATCAATCTTGCTAATCCTTATTGCATTATACAAATGTCAAAGCTGAAGATTTTAATCTTGTTTTCCATTAAGCCCATTTTTTCTGACAAGGCCATTTTTTATTTTCAAAAACCCTTTCAGTTGTAAATAAAAAGTCTAAAAAATTCAAAAGATAATCTTTAAGTTAAACATTGCAGCTACACAACCAAAGTTCTTGTTAATGTATTTTTTGATATGCATGATAAGTTTGATTCTGAAAATGTTCATATTTATACCCCTCACTGACAACTGTAACTGGCGCTTTACAGTAGCAAATTTAAATTTATTACCTCAATACATAATTTGGTTCCTGTTAAACATAACATTGTCAACAACTTGTTACCTGGTATTTTTCATTAAGCTTCTTAGTTTATGAATTGGTTGTCATTTTCAAAATAATGGTTATTAACTTGTGTTCTCAAACTCTCAATACAAGCATTTTATTTTAATGAAGCTAAAAAATGTAGATGGAAGGAGGGAGAAATTTGCCATCAAGAACAATTAATGATGGTACCATATAAGAGACCTTTGCTTACTCATTGAAACCTAGGAGCCAGTACTTGCATGTGTCTGATACATTGCGATATATAGATCACATGTTAAAATTTACGTCATAATCTAGTCCTCGAAGGCACGAGGTGGAAAATACCCTCTAATTATTATCTCATCAAAGGATTTCCCTTGCTTTTTCAAATGTGATACTACAAAAATAGGTACAGGTCCTATTTCAATTGCATCGCATCGCAATGCATTTCAAATTCGCACGTAATGTGTAATCCATATGAAAAAATAACTGAATGCGATCTTTTGATGCAATGCATGACGCAACCCATGGAAAATCGCTCGTAGTGTGAAACGCGCCTAAGTGACTTGTATAAAAGTGAACGAATCCTATGATTCATGGATAAAATGTTAAAAATAAATATGGTTCTTACTGCAATGACACTCTTCATATGAGATAAGAAATTATAGGTTTCTGCTACTTTTTTGAAGAAGGATATTTCATAAAAGTTCTTAGATCTAATGAAATCCAGAATTCACCTCAGAACTTAGTAAAATAATTTAATTTTCTATGGACATAAGTCAGTCAACTTAAAGGGTGATTAAGTCTTTATAGTACAGTATTATTTGATAAAAAATGTATATAATTGATAACAATGCCTAGAAAATTCTTCCATCTACATCATGACATGTCAGTCATAATGTTTCATATCACAACTAATCTTTTTTATTTTGATTTAAAGACATCCTTAACGTTTACTGCACTTTTTACGTTACACATTAGAAATTAGGATATTAAAGAGAAATCTTGTAATGTTATTATTTTGTATGACCTTTAAATGTCAGAAATGTAATAACTGTACAAGGAAGTTCTTTTTTGTTAGTTCATGTTTAAGACGAAGATGACATGTAAAACTACAATTTTGGTTACACACTTATAAACTGGTATCTTATAGTTTTTATGTTTGACATGTATACAATTTTTTACTAAAAATTAAAGTTGTAAGCTATGATTTAAGAATCAGCAGAGAATTGGATGATGATTAAGGACATGATTTAAGCAATGTTATCCACATTTTCCATAGGTTGTGTCTAGGCATTTCGACATGTACAGCAGCCAAATTGCTTACAAATTTAGTTTCAGGGCTCCATTGTTAGAGCCAGCAGAATGGATAGAATGATGTTGAATTTGTATCAGCTGGTATAGTTGAATCATAAAAACAAGATCTGGGGAATGATAAGCACACAGATAACAAAAAGGATTCCACAAATTTGCTGAATCCACAAGAATGACTACTTTAGGGCAGGATAACATGTTTGCTTAAATCTGCCTTGGAATCTTGCCAGTGGTTAGCAACTGTATCTGGAGTAGTCTAGGTCCCTCTGATCTCAGACTTTAACTCTATTAAGAAGTTTTGAAAAAAATGATATCAACATTTACTTTCACGGATATGAAAAGAAGGAAATTCTGACAAGTTTCATTGAGCTTTTTATACCTTCACTGATATAGTAGTTTTGCTTTCAATATGATATTGAGGGGGCGGGATAGAACAGTGGTTAGCGCGTTCGGCTTCGGTTCGAATCCCGCTAGGGGCTCGGCAACTTTGTCTGCAGTAGAGAACTGTTCTACAAGCAGTCAGGTTTTGGTGCAATGCTACACTGACATTCAGCGCAGTACCACCTATGGTTTGCTATTTCCAGCCGATGCTTGCAGGTTTCACGGCAATGCATAGCCACAATTGTGTTGCGGGCCTTCTCCCTGCAATAATACTAGCAGCCGCGATATAAGTGAAATAATCTCACCTCACCTGAATATGATATTGACATTTGTCTCATGCCAACATTCCTGAAAGATCCTCCTGTTTTCAACACAACTGACAGTCCGATGCTATTTTCCTTCTACAGTCTATGAATCAGATGGAATGATATTGATTCAACCTATTTCAGTCTGAGTTGTCAACGATTTATGTTCCGTGTGGTTCTCACATACTGGACTGCTCTTGGTCAATAGTATCTGCGTATCATTAAGTCTTCATCTCTTTACTATTGATGATGTATTAATTGAACACTTAACCAAAATCTGTCAGCCATTTTAAAATTGACTCTTTTCCGCTGACGTAGTAGTATATTAGTAGTTAAACTTGTGGAAAAAAAGGAAAATTTGACGAAAGTTTGACCAACAGGAATCCATTACTGTTTGCATGTTGATTGTAAAATAAGTAATTGCCCTGCCTAAGAAAATAAATTAACCTTAAATGTTGTTAATTTAATGGTAATCCATTGATTTCTCTTTTGAAATTTACAACAAATTTAACCAATTTAATGAAAATTTGTAAACACTTTACACTAGATTGCATATGTCTTATAAACATGTTGCTGTCAATGATTTCTGCAGTAGTGAAGATGTCATTCTCAAATGATATTAAGGTATGATTGAATGTTAATTTGACATCATGTTTTAGAAAAAAATCTGTTAATAGAACCTTTGTTCTAATTTGATAAAAAAATCTGATTGATAAAAAACTACACATCTATCTCAGTCCTTTTCATATGTTTATTTAGCATTGACAAACTTTTCTTCGAACAAACATTTCCTTAATGAGGCCTTATTAACGAGGCACCGTTAATGAGGCACTGTCAAGGTTGTTTGTCTGTACTGAGGAACTCTTTGTGTTGTTTTCTTCAGCTGCTTCCTACCATTAATCATCATACCTTTTTCCACAAATATATCTATTTGCTATCACCAAACCTTATAAGCTATTTGCTAAACAAACTAATCTATATTTTGTGATTATGAAAATCAATGCTAAAGAGGATTGCCAACATTATCAGCATCTGATGAAGCAAGGCTGATTTTCTTGATGGTTCAGTCACTTGTTGATTAAATCTAGGACTCCTGAAGGAAACACTTCAATCACACACATCCGAGTAATAGGGGTAAGTGTCCTATGGAGAGGAAAAACATGACTTGAATATCAGTTCACGCAGGGGTTAAAATGGATTAAAACTATGAATTATCAGTGAAATGGTTTTTTGGTCTGGCAATTTCATATGCTTCAGGTGAGTGTCAACTTGCTAAATAGGGACGTATACTGTATGAAAGACTCACTGTAACAACAGTTACTGAGCAGGAGAAGGATAAAACTTATTATGTGGTCAGCATAATTGTAGTTTAATAAGAGTTATAGAAAAATTAGCCCCTTTTTAAATAGTTACATAGTAGAAGCTTCTATAATAAGTGAAAGTATACTGAAATGAATTTTGAGTCACATCTTTTGAACTGTTGTTTTATAAGTTCCATGATAAACTGTGTGATATCAGAGACATAATTATCTTCAAGTAAAATAGATAATGGAATCATCTTCAAATTACTCTTGAAGAGTATAATCTAACAAATGAATTGTGACATAAGAATATGTCAGAATGCAACCCTGTTTTTAAAGTGATTATACTGAGATGTTGTTTATGTGGTCACAATAATAACGTGCATTATCAAGTTGTATGAACAGAATTTGCCGTGTTCTGTTAGCAATTGACAAGCTTGTCATTACATATCATCTACTGATGTACTTTATTTATGAAAACATGTTTTAAAGATTTCTGTCTTAATATTTGGTGCAATATCTAAAACTTTTATCAGCTAGATGTGAAGATATGAAAAATGCATGTTCCAGAGAAAATCACGTTTGTTTTGATTTCTTTGTTTAAAAATCATGGAAGCCTCTTACTGACAGGTTGAAGATGATAATATAAGTTCAAAAAGAAAAATCAAAGCGTGTATCCTGCATCCAATTTCCAGTCCTCTTAGTCCTCTGCTAACAATAAACCAAAAGGTTCTCTTAAATGTGACTACACATTTTTAGCTGACAAGATCTGAAATCTATGATGGAGTAATGGCCAAGGATGGTCCTTGTCTGTCCGTATATCGGTTAGTGATAAGATTTCTTTTGATTTTGCTGTGGGAGGAATGTATGCTTGGTCATACGTTCATTTTAGATGTCTATGTAAACAAGAGGTAAGAGGGAAATAGGTTGTGAAGGATGAATTTTAATTGATATCATGAGCTCTCCACAGCATTGTCTTCAACAACAGCTTAATTGTCAAGGTAGATAAAGAGTTGATTGTGGCTGTAACAGTTGAATCAAGTGCAGGTCACACAACACTGTGTATATATGGCAGTGTGACGTCAATGACTACCATCACATGTCAACACAATTATCACACCCAACCCTGATAAGTTAACTAATGTGGAGAGGTTTTTTTCTATAAAAGACTTGTATGTTTCAATTTATTCATACGTCTTTTAATTTTAAGAAAACATAATTTCTTGATTATAAGTTTTTAACGAACACTGTGTGGATAAATTAGTATATAGGTAAAATTAATTTTTTAACTTCAGTCCATATTGAAATTAATGTGTAATAAAAGCAAAAGAATACAATAACATCATATACAACAAACTGATTAATGTAAAAAGACTTTAGATTCAAGTCATACTCATATAGTCCAGACTCAATAGATGAATTTCCACAGGACCTTGAAAAACTCATTACTTATCCAACATCATTTCTGTAACAAAAGTAATGAGGAGACTGTAAAAGACTCATAACTTATCCAGTTTTTTTACTTACTAAGTTGTGACTACTGCTTCATCAATCAAAGGGAAAGAAATTCTAGGAGGATTTGATCAAAACATGGAGCGGTAAATACTGTTTTGTTTTAAAGGACTGGATCTTGTGTAACTAATAACATTTAATTCAATATTTGTATGCTTATAACGCCAAGTAATATTTATTTCGCTGGTCTGCAAGTGATTGTAACCCTACAACTGCTTTGTTGAACAGCACAAAGAACTAAAGATATTCTAATTTTATTTGTTTTTGAACATTTATGGCTTAGTTTATTCACTTCATAATTAAAAACATAAACAATTTTCGTCAGATTTTAGTCACTGGCATTACTAAATTTCTTTTAAATTCTAGGCCTTTTCCATAGCAATATTGCTAACCACATTGATATTAGTATTAAACTGAAATTTATGAAAAGTGAAAACTATCATCTATAAAAAAGAGCCATTTAAATTTGATTGAAAGCAGAGACTCTTTAATTAAGACATTTAATTAACCAAAACAGTTAGTTATTATCCTGCAAATGATCTCAAATATTTTTGTCACAGTCATAGTTACCATGGTGACGTCTGCTAATCACATTGATGATTTTGTTTTTCTCGTTAATCAGTCATAAACATGAAATAGGTTTTTGGGTATTGCAGATTTCTTGACTATCTAATATACTAGACATATATTTTGGATCATTTTATGGTAAACAGTGAAAGTGATACACAATATGTCATGATGATCAGCTTGGCTACAAGTCGAAGCATGTTGAAGATAAAATGTTATGTCAAATTCATTATCTCTCTTTGAAACATCTGTTGACGAAGGCTAAAAATGAAGTTAAAAATACTTCAGGCTTGTTGTGCACGGGTCATTGCAACCTTCTCATAGCAACACCCATGCCTCTTTCTAAGAATGTGTTAGGTCAAAATCTCTTTTCATCAATTCATCCGCTGAATTATGAGAGTATTCACAAACTCAATATATCTGTAAAAGGAAAGTACAATTGTCTCTAGTGGAACAAAGCTTTAAGCATATATTACGGAGCATGTTTTAAAGGGGCAGTAGTGTGTTTTTTTGAAAGATTTTTTTCTCCAAATTTCCCCAAGTTGGTTTATGCCAACTTCAGAGGGTCAAAAGATCCATTATCCTTAGAGGAAAGAATGAAGTATCAAGCAGAAACCACTGGCGGCCATATTGTGTGAACACTTATTAAGCATTTGTGGTAGGGAAATGGATTTGCGTAGCTTAATTGCTCATGGTACGTTTGTTTTAGAACTGATTCTTTTGATTGAAAAAGATTACCTTACAGTTAGAAACATTTGTTTTCATTACTGTAAGATAATGTGCTACTGATCCTCAAAACTTAAAAAGGTACATAATCTATCATGGATGAGGAAACTAGTGTTATAACACTACTGTCAATTTTGACATAAATTTCTAACTTATTTTGCTTTCAGACTGATATGTTATTTATGACATATTCAATTTGATTAATATAATTGCTATAGTAAGTAATCTCTGCCATTTCCACTCTTGCACGAGTTTTATAACAGTATCAACAGCTGGTTTGTTCACAGGCCCCAGGCAATTGCCCTTTCATATGATTAATATTTGTGTTCTATTTAGTTCCTTATCATAGAGTAACTCTGTATAACGATTTCTTGCAACATGTGCTACTTCATTGAACAATCTTATTGATAAAGACGCAGGATAATGGCTTGTTGATATAAGATTCAACACCACATGTATAGTTACAGTCTTAAATCTTTTTAGAATTAACATATTTACTAAAACATGAATGGTATTTCCATAGCTTGTAAACTCAGTTTTACAAAAATTAAATAACTATTTTATAAAATACTGAATTTTAGCCACAGAGGAAAGAAAATTTTGTACCAAGGTCTACTTACTCAAGATATCATCCTTTGGCTTAGGATTAAGCAATATTGAAATATTAGAAAGACTGGGAGTCAGTCTGTATATATGAAGATAACAGCACACAAGCAGCTGCTTTAGTATTATAAACACCGTCTCCTTATCCCTAGATATACAAGGGATTCTAAACGAACTTTGGTTTATCGGAGTACAGATTTGATTAAACGAGCAAAGATATAGAATAAAACAAGTGATTTTCATAAAAATGGTATTAAATGAAAGAATTTTTGTAGTCTGTATATTACTTGCTCATGTAAATCAAGTGTATTTGCCATTGTATTTGTGAGATGGAAGTAAGATTTCCAGGTGTTGGCTGCCACTGTTACAGCGGCACTAACATTGTGATGCCACAACTTCCCACGTTTGTGACGTCATACATGGAGCTGGATTGCACTTAGTTGGATATTTCCATATTGTTATTACATTGCAGCATCTTCCTCGGGGAAAGAAATAATGTTTGGTCTTGCTCTGATACAATTTCTAGTCAATGTCATGCATTGTTACTTTATTATTGTTCTCTGCATTGTTGATCAGAATATGAACCTTTGTCTGTTTATGAGCAAAACGTATTCTTTACATCTCTTTATAAAAACACATGTAAGGTATAAACATTCTCTGCAAACACTGTTTCGAGATAAATCTCATTAATCATATATAACTAGATCAAATTGTTGAAAATCTTATTTCATATTACTTGAAGCATTGTCTTACTATCTCTTTTCATTACCTCTAGTTTGCAATAGTATTAGGTCATATTTTTTATTTGATGCTCTATGGCACTGTTAGCCTTTGTCATGGTGACATATCATGCAAAATATTTTTAGGTCACATTTCATTTGTGTTGCTTTCTGAATGAAGGCTTGTTTGAAATTCGATTTTAGTGTATTTCCTCAACTTCCTGTGGGACACAGTTGATTGATAAAATATATAGTAGCTACCCTATAATCCTACGATGGAGAGGTTCTTGTGAAGCAATGTAAGTGAATATTAGCCTTTTCTGAAGCCTGACCTCTATCCAGAGAAGATGGCTGCAATCAATGGCATAACTGTCTGTTACCAGTGTCTGGCAGGGCTTCACACCGTAAACACCCTCTAACCTCACTAGACAGACAGGCAGACCTCCAAATGCTTATTGTAGAGTCAAGGTATCCGATCAAGCCTGACCTCTATTAATGGAAGATGGCTGCAATCACCAGCATACCTTAATGTTAAAATGGTTTCTGGCATGTGTTCCAGGTATCCTCAATTACAAATTACCGCCCTTATCCTGTGCTGGTCAAACTATTCTGTAAAATTAGATAAGGAGTTCTCTACAAGATTGGTAGATTGTCTCATTGTGTCGATCAGATGTGTAAGATTGAATCTAAATTGATGCATAATGGGTATTAACTGGGATTTAACTGGCTGTATGATTACATTAGGAGTTCTCTTCAAAGCTGGTATATAGGCTCATTGTGTTTATCTGATGGGAAAGATTACATCAAAATTGATATGTGACTTGTATTAGACTGTTCAAAATGCTCATAAGGATAAGACTGTCCTGTATGACTAATTGAGGAGTTAATAACCTTATTGAAGCACACATCTGATAGTTTCTAATAGTTATACTATTTGTTCTTAACACTCATAATTTTTTTGTAAAGGAAAGATTATGGTCTTAACATCAAAAAGAAGATTATAATAACCATTGTATATCACTTTGTATGTCATCTTACCAACCAGATAAAGATGATGAGGCCATACATCAATTCTACTGAGAACTCCTCAATTAGTCATACAGGACAGTCTTATCCTTATGAGCATTTTGAACAGTCTAATACAATTCATATATCAATTTGGATGTAATCTTTCCCATCAGACAAACACAGTGAGCCAATATACAAATTTTGAAATCAATGACATTACCTACTTAGTGCTAATGAACTGTATTTGTCGTTAATAGGAGTTCTTAAACACATTTTTTAAAAACAATTTTCACAGCAGACACAACGACAATACGGTTGTTAGCACAAAGTAGATAATGTCACTAATAAACATGTAAGTGAGACGCAGAATTTCGACTTCTTGACATTTATATGGTTGTTTTTCATTTACAATTGAAACAAGAAAATATAATAATTTGGCATTTTAGAGGTGAGGATGCAACTTTAGAAAGGCAATTTGATCTCAACTCAAGTCAAATGGTATGATAGTTCTTATTATGCCACATTAAAAATGATAAATCATACTCTGTGTCACTTTAATAGCTGCAGAGGCATTGTGGGCATTCTCCATGAATAATGATTACTCCTGATAATTTGTGAAATAGGGAAATATTTTGTAACGTCCACAAATCTGCTCATCCCACAAAACTTAACATTAAGTATTTTTTCATCATCAAACAAAGCTATTATGAGGTGAATGGCATTTGGTACAAAAAATTACAAGGTTCCAGATTCAAGTATCTGTTCAAGTACCTAAACTTTGATCATAAGAGAAAAAACTTGAGCTTTTAGGCAAAATGTGAGTTGACCATGTGTATATAAGAAAAAGTTGAAGAAACTGTGTTTTGAAGTGAATCCAGTTGACCTTACATTTTTAGGTTGGCATTGATTTGCTTTATTTTCACTGTCTGCGTTTGTGATTTGGCGACTCTCATGTAGTTTCTCAACAATCACATTCCTACACATTCAGATGTGATTTTCGCCATCCACTTCAAATCCTAATCCAGTGATTGATAAAGCCATTGATGTAGCGCTTTTATGGGACTTTTCTTCAATGACGCAGAAGCCATAAGGAGCTTTTGATAAGGCCTAGACCTTTAACTCATTCAACCTTTGTTCGGGGAGGAGCACTTGGTTTTCCGGTCTTTTGTATTTGCTGGTGACTTTCTGTAAACATGTTTTCAAATATCTGTGGAAATGCTCAACAATATCCTTGCCTTTGAGACCATATTAATTTTATGATAAAGCTGCTAATCATAGATTTTTATCGGCACTTTTATGAAAACATGTTATCTTGATTTTGAATATCATAAATTTTGGTGAAATGCAAAATATTGTTAGTGCAAAGGTTGCAGGATTCAGGCAGACATACAGAGATCAATGTGATTATTGAGGAATATCAACTTCAATCCACTTCTCTCAAGGCATACAGAGGAAAAGTGATGTAAAACAATTGTTTGATAAAAATCAGGTACCTACCAGGGAACTACTGACTACGAATACAAAATATCTTTTTCTCCTTGTTTACCCTGTATGCCTCATCTGTTGTACGGAAAAACACCAAAATCTAGAGGACATATTAATGCTAACATAGACATTCTGTATGTTACTGTGCTACTGTGTTACTGTTATCATCTGTCCTCATGTTTTCCCCACTGCAAACCATTAAGAGAATCAGCTTTAAATTTTGAATTGAGGTCCACAAGCGTCAGAATAGGTTGGTTTTGTCACAATTGCATGTTTATTCTAGATTGATCAACAAAAACAAATATTGTTAGGGATTTTGATTTAACTGTTTTCTAAGTTATGGGATTATTCCCACCTTTCCAACCAGACAAATCATTATTTCAAAAGAAATGCTAGTTGTCAAAGGCAGATAGCTCATGGAAGGAGACCTCTGTCCTCGTGATTTTGATTATTCAAAATCAATTCTAAACTGTGAATATTTCTCATGTCATTACAGTCATATAGGAGAGGACAAAAAAGTCAAGAGATTAGTTACTTATACATACGAAAATTATTGTTTTTTTCTATATTCTTACAGATAGAATGTTTTGTAATTTATTTTGGTTGAAATTCCTTCACTGTATATGTTAATTATTTTATATTGATCCTCTGGAATGCTTTTAAGAAATCATTGTTTTACTTTAATTTGTTCTGCAAACCGTAATTTACTGAAAGCAATCAACTATAGATAGGCAAAGAAAAGATAATTGAATTCTTGAAATAAATAATAGTTTTGACGTCTTGTAATTTTGAAGGAAAAATAGTCTTCTTTGTGAAATTGAATTAAAATTTCAAAGACATAGTTACATTTTTTACTGAATTGAGACTCATAACTATTAGAATACTGTCATCAGGAAAAGCAATAGAAAACCAATTCTTACAGGAATATATATTGCTCACTTAAAGGGGCATTAGCACATTCTTTGTGATAAATGAATTGATTTCATATCTCAAAAATAATAAAATAATTTTAAAATCAATGTTTTTTAATCAAAAGAAGAAGTTTCCGAACAAACCTACCATGAAGATGATATAATTGACAAAACTAATGTTTATTGGGAAAAATTTGAAGAAATCTATCAAAACGTGTTAATGAAAAAAAGGTTCATGTGTTCAGGTTTGTGTTAACCCTTCCGTTGCTGAATATTATTTTGACCAGTTTTGCCCCCGTGGCTGAATTTTCCAGCACTCGCCTCGCTACGGTAATAACGCAATTAGCCCCTGTGGCCGAATTTTCCAGCGCCGCCAGATGCGACCGTTTTAACAACATATGGCGTGTTTACATGGCGGAATACGGACGTTATCGTCGTTTTATAGAAAGCTAGTCGGCGAATCCCGTGTTACAAATGGATGATACTTACTTGACACTTTGAATGAAATTTCTATCACCCCTGGAACGGTTTCTACAACTGAAGTAAACTTGTTTTCAATTCGGGCGCCATAACTCAATAAATTCCAAGAGCGCATGCGCGAAATCAAAACGAAACTAAAGATGAATTGTTCCTCTTCACATCGATATAAAAATTATTTTTATAATATGTCTGGAACGAATTTTACTAAATTTTAAAAATTGTCTTCATTTCAAACATTATAAAATCATTTAATCACTGAGTGCACACATGCAAATTATATACGGAATTGAAGCTAATTTCTTGCTCTATATTTCACGATAAATTTTATTACGATACGCCATCCTAAACGAAAGATATAAATTACGAAAACAGGGTAATGATAAATCCCGATAACGTTCTGACCCCCACAGTAATATTACTAAGCTAATAGCCCCGGGCAAACGCACGCGCTCAGCGCGTGCAGGCGGGATATCCCCGTTGAAACATACACTCACACTCAATATAAATTGTCTTTATTTCCAACTTTATAAATCATGTTATTCGCTTTGTATACATGCAAATTATATATGGAATTGAAGGCAATTTATTCTTCTTTACGAAGAAATAAATCATAACAATCTTTTGCACTGTAATTAGAAGTTATTACCAACGAAACGTGGGTATAGCTAGTAATAAAGTCTTTGATAATCGCCTTACCGCAACATATGTCGCATCGTTTCCACACGTTTTATTTTGATTCAAATATGGGCAACTTACACATGAAAATGAAGGTATTTATTTCTGCTTTACGATGATATGAAAATAATAAATATGTACCACTTGGTTTGGAATATATAAAGTTTGCAAAGATGGTACCCTCGGGTATTTTAGAACAGATTTTGATAATTGCGACATCACTAACCGCTCCTTTATTGTCTAATTGTAATTTGCAAATTTTATATAGAATTGAAGACGATCCTTTCCTCTTTATTGTGATATAAAAATGTTGATAATGCGCTCTGCCGTTAAATGGATAGGAAGTGTAAAAAGCAGTTGAAAATAAATCGCTTCTCGGTCAACAAAATATGAATAGAGAAATTGCCTGTATGTGCGATGCGCGCCGGGTCCTTTCTGATTTTCTTGTACATACCAATTTTATATTGCAATAAAGATCATCCTTTTCTCTATATTTTGATATATGAAATTGCAAAATTTACCGAGAACTTTATGTGATATAAAGTACGAGAAAATGGTAAAAACGTAAAGAATAAACAAAAGTCACAATTTTGCGGAACTTGCTGTATCTTTATTCTATATGGTGTATATAATTTTTTTATATCAAATCGAAGACAATTATTCCTTCTTTATCACGAGGTAATCAATTTCAAAATACGCCTAGCTGTTGAGAAGATATGAGCGAAAGAAAGGCACATGTCAAAATCGCCGTTCAGTTTACATGATTTGAATCGAGAAATTAGCTTTTTGTGCGGCGCTTGCTGTGTCTTTATTTATTTTTGCGCATGTACACATTTTACATGGAAAGAAAGACAATCTTTCTCTCTATCTTATGATATAAAAATTGTCAAAATACGTTGAGCACATCATGTAAAAATTGGTGTGACAAAATGGTGTAAAACTAAAAATATGTAAAAATCACCTTTTTTGCGGCACATGCTGTATCTTCAATTCAGGTAGTGTAGTTATGTATTTTATATTGAATTGAAGACAATTTTCTGCTCTTTCAAATGATCCAACCGGTATTGAAATCCGCCCAAATGTTCAGAGCATAGAGCGTGCGATATAAGGTTGTACGTTTGGTGTGAGTGCAGGCTTGTAAGCAAACGATAGCACGCGCGGGACGGTAAGCTCGTGCGAGCGGGGAGAAAGTGCCCACAGGCTATTAGCACGTGCGGCGGGGAGTGGGGGAAAATTGAGTGATTTTAACGCTTATTTTCGGTACGATAAACATTATCAATACTCTCATAACTTTCGGAGCATGTTCGCGCATTATTTAGAACACCAACGAAACAAAACACGGTTGCTTAGCGAGAGCCGGAACGAAAATACAAGCGTTGAACTGAGACTACTGCTAGGCAATAAATTTCCGGGCCCCGCTACCGAGACCCGCGGTCATAATTAGTTAGCGTGAGAAAAATAGAGTGTGCTACTCGCATCCCGCTAAGGGGACTTGCGGGCAAAGCTAATTTCATCCCGGAATATTCCAGGACCCGCATCTTAAGGGTTAATGTACGTAAAAAAAAATCAGTTTACTGAAGCCTTTTGGGGTGCTCAACTTCTTTGGTTTTGGCCATTCCACTGAAATAAAGATGTGTATTCAGCAACACAACTAAAAACTATCCAAAAAAGTAAGGCTAAGTTGCTAAATGAACTATAGTTGTGCTCATTGGAATTTTAAAATTCTATAGAAATTTTTGGTGACAGTTTCCATGGAACCACATCTTAAAATTTCAATGAAATAAATATTGGCAGGTGGAACAAGAGTTTGATCTTATTAGTAATGATATTTATTGCTTACAATAATTTTCAAAAAACCCAAATCTGAGTGATTGGGGATTGGTTAGACAATAAGGCTTTGATTATTTTTCAATATGTTAAACACTTTCTAACTGGATGAGAGATATTGCTGTGCTGCTCTTCTTCCTCTCTGATATTTTCTTCAATAAATTGTCTAATACAGAATCATGTTGAAGCCATCTTAGAAGCAATTTTATGAGTTACAGGACTATCATCAGATTGATTTGTGGATGTTTGCCATGAATTATCGTGGTTTGAACCAATTAAAGATTACTCAGATATTGCTTCATGTTATTGAATCATAAGAAATTGATTTGATGTCTTCATGTTCATGGTAAAAAAAAATTCAATTAATACATGATGCGACCAACATAAAATCTTATTATGTCATAAATAATATGTTTCCATGGTTACCGTCAATAATCATGAACAAATCAATTGAATTTGTCAGCCCGGTTTGTTCGAGATGATGATTAATGAGAGAACTGCTGCCTTGAAGTAAAAACATTCTCCCATGCAAAACTAACCATGGCAAGTGATTCCCATTATAGCATAAAAAACTTATCATCTATTCAAAATCAGGTACTCATTACTTTCACTTTGGTTTTGCCTTTTCTCACGTAAGATCTATAGCATTTCTAATCAGAGTAACATTCAGTCTAAAAAAAATTATTACGTCTTTACCCTGAAATTACTGTATGTTTTTTGACAGTTTGGCTTCCATGGCTGAATTTTCTACTTCTACATGTTACTGATAATTCCCAATTGGCACTGAATTTTCAACATTGCTGATCCTATATGTTTTTTTTTTAATGAAGTATCATGTGTTAACTTGTGAATGGAGTAAATAAGCAATCATTTTTTAAAAGTTATAATCAGCAGGTACTGTAAAGAATCGTCTATACGTCTCTGTAACTGTAACAAAATTTCTATCACATCTATTGGGATTTTTATAACAATATGAAGACTGTCTTCCAGACTTCATAAAGTTATCAATTCTGAGCGTGCATTTGATAAACATAACACATTGTTAAACAAGTACAAACAAAATACCCTAAGTAACAGTGTGATTTTTATGTCCATCTGAAGATCAAAATCATAAATGGAAGGATATAAGACAATTCACTCCTCTTTACGTTGTTATATTTTCCAAAATTATGAAAATGTTATCCCTTGGATCAAAAGATAGAAAGTGTGAAAGGAGGATGGAAAAATAACCTGACAATGTTCGAACCCCTTTAAAACAAGGCTTGTACATCATTAACTAGGATATTGAAATTAAAACTTATTAGATACTAAGTATTTTAAATAGTGGTAGTTCATTAAAGATGGAAAGATTTTGTCATTAGGAGCAAGGTATGTTTCTGAAAGAAATGCACCTGAATATGCGGTAATGGTGAGAAGATGATCTTAATTAACCATTGTCTGTCTTAACCCTTACCTCAATCGTTGTGTACTGGAACAAGTTAACACAAGGTTTCACTCCAGGACATGGTTCTTATACAATTATTGAGTACTTCCTTTCTACAAATATGCTGTAATCAATTAGTTTATCCCACATGTTTTGTTTCTATACTTTTCCTGAAACATACATAAAAATAAGATTTTTTAAAAATGAAGTACTACACACATAATTGACTATGCATGAGAATATAAATTTCTCTTAAATAGATGTTTCAACTTAACACACTTAACACAAAGCTTGATGGAGTTCTTGTTTTTATCACCACATTCTTAATGACAAATACTCTATACACAAATACAACTATAGTCACTGATGGGGAATATTCTACTGACTTTGTTTTTGGTGAGAATAAGGTCCTGTTTATCTAATACTATTGGACGAAAAATTGTTTCAAAATATGGTTTACGCGCTAATATAACCAGTGCACACTCCTACCTTGCTGTCATAGTCTATATATGTTAAAAATGTAGTTAATTAAACTCAAAATAACCTTTTGCTTCGATTTGATTTTCAAATGATCATGTTGTTTGCAATTTTCCTTAATATCAAGAAAATTTTATTCAATTTCATGATGAAAAAGAATAAGTGGTCACAAAGAAACATGAAGGGCATTTTTTCATAAGAATATAGATACCAGATGTTTCTTTGTTTGTGTTTAACAAATTGAAATTATATGAAAATTAAAAAAATAATAATAACTAATGTCATTGATTACCAAATGTTATTTAGTTGTCATGCTATCCAATCTAAATCTGAAATTACTATGAAGTTCCATGAAGAAGTCATTATTCAGCTCTGGTTTTCAAAAGATGCTCTTGAGGAAAGGGTTTTGAATGCCTTTTAACGAACAGGATTTATTTGTGAAGCTCATGTATAGAAATATTTTGTTCACATAGCAACCAGTGCTAAGTATTGATGTTTTACTGATGTGAGTTGAAAGCTATTGATTTACCAATTTGGAAGTTATTTTTGAAGCATCTATGAGTGAAAAGTGGCAAGGCTGATGTTGCTCTTTTCATTGATTGTCAACTGATGTTTTTCGCCTAAATAACAAAATTATTGAAATAATTATATGATTATGCAAATTAATCATGCATATGTTTATATTTCAGACAAGACCTTTCCAAGACACAACATCATTTTTGACCGCAATGTGACCTGTAGTGAACCAGACAAAGATCAAACTGGAAAGTTTGTTTATTACACATGGACATGTAAAGATATAAGGTGAGGTCTTCATCAAATTTTATTATCAAAATTTTAGGGCTCATGGGGCCTAGAAGGTCACATTTGCCTTTGGCATCCTATGTCCCTTTTCTGTTAAATTTTTTCCACATTTTTGACTGAACCCTAAAAGCTGAAGTTTTGTTGCTTTCTTGAAGCGAGGAGATCAAATTGTGTACATATTGTCCAGGGGGCCGTTTCAAAAAACAACTTAACACTAAGCTTAACCATAGTACCATCCTTTATCATTGCACTAAGGCTACCTTAGTGACTTAAGGTCACCTTAGTGATTGGGCAACAGGACCCTGACCCTTTACAAATATGGACGGGCAAGCTGATTCTATAAAATGCATAATCAACCTTTCTGACCACCATGGCAAGTTCAAATTCAAATAACATCTTTGTTTCATGGAGACTGAAGTTTGTACAATCAAATACTGGCGTGGCAGGTTGTCCATCCTCAAATCTTCATTTCACAACTCTCCTAAAGGATCAAGCTCTGTCTAGAAAAGACTCTTTTTTTGTATTTGGACAAAACAAAGTTTCTTTGAAGGGCATTTGGAAGTGATAGACATACGGAAGACAAGATTATCTGGATAACAATCTGTCGATTGTGAAATTCTTGATGTTAGAGTATATGGTTGCTCCTCCATCAGGTTGGATATAAGGAATATGAAATGGGGTACACATATACCCTGGTAGAGAAACTCTTATCCAGAAAATCTTGTCTTCCTTGAAAGAATGTTGGACTTCATTTGATGACCAATGCAGTTAAAGTTTATGCTGAATAGATTTGTTCAAATTTGAAAAGGTTATTTTGCTGATAATGAAAAACATAAGATTAAACAAAACCTTATTTTCATTTGAATAATTGTATATGCTTTTAATAGTGTTCAATCCCCTTCTTTAAAGTCAACTAAGTCCAATGAATATCAAACTTGTCAGATGATCTCAAGATTTAACCCGGTTCTGTCTGTGAAAAGCTCTGACTGCTAATAATGCCTTTAAAGTTTTTCATTTTGACATGCAAAGTCTATGAATGAAGGATTTTGAATGCAACTGCCAAATAAATTCTTCATTCTAGGAATGTTTGTATGAAATGCCAGATTGTAATGAAGTTTAAATGTCATTTTTGCAAGTTATGCATCTGACAGTGACAGACAGAAAATATTGTATTTTTTTATGTGCGCTCCTGGTAACATAGTTTGGATTGCCCTCCTTTCTTTTATGACCGTAATATGATTTTGAAATTCTTTTTTTAAAACTAAAAATAGATAATATAAACATTCAACTTTGATGGAAAAAAATTATTGAGTGATATTGTACTATTATCCTTATTTTTACTTGCTAGATTACCAGAGGAATGTGATAATGATCTAGTCTTTGAAAGGTATTTTGGGTGGAAAGAAAAGCAAGATATTATTCAAAGCATTTTATCCATAACATTTTGGAGTATATCCTGACTCCTTCAGGAAACATAATTCTCTTTTTCTTAATACTTTTTCAATTGCTGAGTAGGTATATTTTTGTATGAGTATAATTGTCTTAGTATATTACAGAAAGTTGGATACGATTATATTTGTCTCCAGGAAAAGAACAAGAATCTATGTTATTGTTGTTAGAGTGATCCAAAGTATAAAAAATGTTAACACATGTACAGTGAGATTGTCACTTCATGAAGTATTAGTCGCCAGAGGGCAGAAACCTTAAGACTACTGAGGCTATGTGTGCTCAAACCAATCTTCTAAATTTAAAGTATTAAGTTTCTGTGTAAGCAAGCAAATCTTCCAAATGGACATACAAGATTTTAAGTTATTGATACAAAATTGGCAAATATTTCAGAAATGTTTTTAAAAGCATTTAAGTGTTTTTTTCTCTGGCATGTTAGACATTTTGATTGGCCATAGATGTAGATGACCGTGTCTAAATTTCTTCTGTGTAAACAAATTGATTCCAGCCCTGCTTGTCAATCACACCTAGTGCTTTTTCAATGAAATTAGATTACCTTGTCAAATTTTCTTTTGATTATTCTAGTTCTTTCGCTTCTGTGAATCTACAAATAGAATTCCGGTCAATGTCCTGTTAGATATATCCTTTTAGGTGAACTGATATAATTTGCACAGGACCAGTTTTTGATCCTCAGGTTTTTTTCTTTACCAAGATCTCACACAAAAGGCTGTTTTTTGCCAAAATCAAGGTTGGACGAGCATTTGACTTCTTCCATCAATCAGCTGTGTTGGCTTGCACGGTGTTGAGGAATGTTTCTTAGCCCTTTCTTGATGAATAAATTATTCCAAACGAGGCCTGATAAAAGTCCTAGAAAGAATTTTTGAAGTGACATGCATAGAAAAACAAGATATCAAATAAAAGGTCTTGGTTATTACCCAACTAGTATTTGATAGAGTGGGATTTAGTCTTCACCCTGTCTGCCTGTCTGTTCATCCGTAATCATTTTGTTTTCGGAGCAGAACTCTGAAACTGTTCATCAGATCTTTCTGAAACCTTGCATAAAAGTATTACCCACCTACTGGAGTGGTGTCTTTTGATTCTGAAATTTTCGTTTATTTTACATTTCCATTGGAATGTGTTAATAAGGACTCTATACTGGGATATGCATCGTTTCCGGAACGGAATTCCAAAACCACTCATCATATCTATCATGTGTATTATCCATCAACTGGAGTGCTACCTTTTGATATTTCCAGATTTCAAAATTTTTTCTTTTTTGTTTTTATGGAAATGTGTTGAATTTGGACTCTGTACAGAGAAAGCTTTGTTTCCTGAGCAGTACTCCAAAACTACTCATCATATCTTTCTGAAAATTTGCATGTGCATTACCCACCTACTGGAGGGATGCCTTTTGATATTATCAAATTCTGGAAAAACATTGTTTTAGTCTCCTTGTTGTTAACAAGTAGAAATTGGACTCGCTACAGAAATAGCTTCCTTTCTGGAACAGAACTCAAAAACTGCTTATCATATCTTTCTGAATCTTTGAATAGTGTTTTTTATGTTTACAAAAACAACTTAATTGGTGACCAGTGTGTTATGTGATCTTCTGATTACTCCTGTTTTCAGCAATTGTCAGTGAACTTTATCACACCAATAATGGAACCACAATCATCCATATGTATACCTGTTATTGCTTCATACCACCATCATCCATATATATACCTGTTATTTCTTCATACCACCATCATCAATATATATACCTGTTATTTCTTCATACCACCATCATCCACATAATTTATATACCTTTTAGTGCTTCATACCACCATCATCCATATGTATACCTGTTATTGGGTTTAGACTAGTCACCATTTTGGATTGTAATATGTTTTGCCAGTGTTATTTAGCGAAGAAATATCCATAGTAAACTCTTTGCATACTGAAAAGTGCTGGAAAACAGTATTGTATACATTGATTTGGTTCAAATATGAACCAAGTTAAATCATCCACGATTCCTAGGTGATTATGACAAAAATGATTATATCCTTAGGTAAACATTCTTCATAATCAGCTGGATAGGTTACGTTTACTGTAAGAGTAAACATTGGGCCTCTGGAAACAAATTCAGTTGGTAAGAAAGGTGTGGTTAGATTTCAATATTGAGGATCAGAGAAAACCTACACATGAAAAGTGTAAATTCAATAATAATGTTTACAAATTAAAGCCAAAGTGAAGAAGATCTAATAATCTATATTCAAGTTTATCCTATATCTATCTTCTAAACAATAGCCTATGTAGATATTTTCCTAATATTTGGCTTTTTCAATTTATTATAAATTTTCTCAAATGGAATGGAGCATATCACTGCAATATCGCATTTAATTCTAGGAGTCTTATGCATGTATTTTACATCCACTTTCTTACCCTTGGTTATATATGTGGCTGAATATGTGGTTAAGCCTCAGATAGAACTCATTTCGTATGGATAAAACTATCGTCTAAAACAAACCTTTGTTATAATTTGCCGCTTTGACATCTGAGGCTCCTCTCCTATACTTGATAAAATAATCTTTTTTGAGAATAATTTTCTGAGATAGAGTTTTAATATAATAAAATTAAAATGTGTTGTGAAATTGGTTAAGCAAACATGTTACGTTCATTTGAGAACTGCTTTATTGAATTAAATAAGATTTTCTTGCAATTGGTAACATTTATTTTTGTATTCCAGAGATCATATTAATAGTATATTACAGCAGACTCTTATAATGAAGATGTCCGTAAGCATTTTTTTACTAAAAAAATATAAAAAGTGCTACTGCCACTTTAATGTAGATTAGAGCCGATTCTCATAATGAAAATGTCCCTGGAGCTCTAAGCCCATATCACATTACTCTCATATCTCTGCTCTAACAACCCTCGGCAGTTGACACTCCTACTCTTAAAGGATTTAAACATGCAGAAGTGTCTTGTCCTCGAAGAAGGTTTAATGTCATATCCCCCAGGCATCTTAGTCGGTGTCATATAAAGCTTATGTAACTTGTTGACAACATGATGGCAAAGTCCTTAATAAACTTTACAGCTCTGTCATTTCCAATTCTTTTTATTACCTTAAGTGAAAAATTTTGAAAGTTTTATTCCAGGCAGTTTTGAATTGTTGATGTGATAGCTATCAATAATATGGATAATTTGAACAGATTACGTAGAGGGAGAGCGACTGTAATAATAGTGTTTTCTTGTTGACTGACTATAAATCAAGAATGATAAGACCAGAAACTATAGATTTTCAAAGAATTGAATTAAGAAGCTTTATTAAGGCTTGTGGCAGGCTTCTTATCAATGATGTCGCAATGGATATGATCATAATCATTTACGCTTGTTATATATAAATTATGCAGCGCTAGGGATGCTGCCGGAAATTGGGTTCAGATTTCTTTTTTCAAAGCTTTGTTCAATGTCTTGACTATTGATAACACTGCTTTTCCTCCTTGATTATTCAGTTGTATTATGGAAAAACTATCTTTATTAGAGGTACATTGAAGAGCATTTATGAAAGTGATTGAAACTCCTAAAAATATCTCTGCTCAGAAATTGCAGAAGCTGAGAGAAAGAAGGATTACACACAGCTGAGAAATAATCTCTTCTACAATTTCATGATTAACCTTCATCTGTACCAGAAATTTATTGAGTGACAGATGTACAACTTTTAATGCATCTGTCCCATTGGCTGCCATGTTAAATCTGATAAGTTTGATGTAGTGCAGAAATATCTGTAGTTTTATTTATGATCATCAGATAATTTAACAAAGTTTGTGTACACGTAGCAGAGATGATTTCTACACTTCAAGATAACTTTGGGAAGTAATGTTGCCAAAGTTCAATAATGAATGTCATTCATGCAACAACAGTTTAACAAGCAAGTTAATGGTAATTTCAAGGACGATGAATCACCTTTGGCCGTACACAGTGTGTTTATTTACACAAGAAGCTGAGAATAAGCACTTGATGAGTTTAAGGAGCTGTCTGACCTATGGAGAAGGTCCACAAAGATTGATCCAAGGATAGCCAACCACTTGCTCTGCAAATTGATACTGTCTCCAGCTATCTACTAACCATATAAGCTCTTAACCTAGACGTTCTTAAGTGATGTAGTGTCTGAAAGGTAAACTGACATGGCTTTGTGGTTGGAAATTTGGGGAGTCCTCTTGGGATTACACTTTTTAAAAGCTATTGTTTCCTCAAGTTTGGAGAGGAAAGAAAAGGCTAGATAAGTATCAGGTACCTAAGAAAAAGTTGAAATGGAAAGCAGCAAATTGACCACCACAGACGAAATTGCATTCAAATGTAACCATACTCCAACCTCCAAGTCAGGGCGCCTTCCCTTCGAGTACCTCTACGGTAGTTTCCCTGCCTTCACTTGCGGGGGCATTGTTGTCAAGAATCTTGACAACAATAGGAATTGACGTCATCAATAGTCTCGAACCAAATTGTTAGTTTACATACAAATAACTTGGTTCGAGAGTATGATTTAAGCGTTACGCGTATGAAATTCTATGATTATTACCAAAGTTGGTGTAATTTGCTTCAAGTATAATTTTTTATTTGATGAGTATATGGTGGACAATTTGTTATGTTTCAACAATTCAGAGAAAACTTAATAAAATAACAAACAGTTTCGTTTGCCGTACTCATTTCTTGAGTCGTTGTTCGGAGTTGCATTGTGAATCCTATGAGTTAGGAGCTTCACTTTTACAGCGTGACATCAATCGTTGGTTGCACGCGCTGTGTTAGAGCTTTTTCACCTTGAAGCCTTCTGTTGGCAGCGAGTATATTAGTGACGTCACGGAGCGGATACTCGCTGTCTGGAGCTAGACCATACTCATCAAAAAGTTACGAAATAGCATCAATCAAGTAATGATCAGCACTTTAAGCAAGCATTAACGAAAATTTAAACATTCTATATGCAACACTATTACTGCGCAAACGCAATTACCTGAGAAGGTCAAACCATGTCGCTGCCTTCACCTTTTCAATCAATCTATCATTGCACTCAGTTGTGAGTAAAACAATAAAATTGGATTTGAGAATTATTAATTCTAAACAAATAGATAATTTGATCATGAGTTTTATAAGAAATTATTTTTCATGAACAATTTAGAGAGTTCTCTTACAGACCTCCAAATTCAGGGTTGTGTATTGAGTATGTCATTTTCCCTATCAGTACTTTAAAGTGATGATTGTCACTTGATTGATGCTTTTTCATATATAATCTTTTCAATGTGTATCGCTACATTGTGATGCGGTTTCATCAGCATGTTTTTGCATAGTAGCTTTCATCAAAATGCATAGCAAAAGATTTGGGGTACTTCTCTAGATCTCTGCAATATTAATAACCAAGTTTCTCTTGCCATAAAGCTTTACTTATGAACATTTTTAATACGTTCACAAATAAGATAGAAGAAAACTTTTTGAAATATCTATTTGGGAATAATGAATGCAGTTGATTTTACAATTGTTTACTCTCACTAAAATAAGGTTCCTCATGTTATTGATATAACTTGTTTGATTGCTCTTATTGGAACTCAGGTATTCAGCTTGAAGCAGATATACCAGTGACATGTGGCCAAAAAATGACCCTAAATTACTCCAAATAGTGATAAATTATCAGACACAAAAGGGTTTGTGATGTTCAGAGTATTAGAAATACATTTGGGCTCACATAGCAAGGTATCTGCTTCGTCCGATGTCTTAACTGCTTTTACATGCACCTCTGGAGGGCTTCGTTAGATCAACAATTTGCTATCCACCATTTACCTAGAAATATCACTTCTTAAGTTGTGTAGAAAAAAACTAAATGTGAGGGACTTGCTAGATCTCATTCAATAACATTGAGTATTATTTTTTGATGGAAAATTGTGTTTTCTGTCTTTCAGAGTAAACAACAAGAAGCTGGCCTATGGATACTACCCTGGCATTGGTGTGGACAGTAATTGCAATGAAACTGGAGGAATACATGAGTTCGCACAACTCTGTCGAGAGTTGCTCAAGAAAATTGATGTGACGGAGCCTTTTCACTCGCTTTATGTAAGTAATAGGAACAAAAACAAAGTGCAAACAGATTGCATCATTTTGAAATTTTCTATTTTTTTTAGAGGTCAATTTGACGGGAATCTAATTTTCTTGTGATGTTCAAACTTTTAGCATATACCGTTAAGAAGGATAGTTTAAGTGATGAAATGTTTTGTGATTACCTAGTCTTGAGAAATCATAAACACCATTGATGATTGAGGTATAATTGATACTTTTGAAACATTGTTGAATGCAAAGTTGTTTTCGAAAATTCTTACTTAACCCTTCCCAAAATATTCCGGGATGAAATTAGCTTTGCCTTGCATGATCTCCAAGTGTGGCTCTCAGTAGCGAAACCCGGAAATTTATTGCATAGTAGTGGTCTCAGTTCAAAGCTTGTACATTCGTTCCGGCTGTCGCTAAGCTACCGAATTTTGATTCATGGTGTTCTAAATAATGCGGTAACATGTTCTGAAAGTTATGCAATCATTACTAATGTCTATCGTACCGAAAATTACCATAACAATCACTAAAAAATTTTCCCACTCCCTGACGCACGTGCTATTAGCCTCTGATCACTTTCTACCCTCTTGCACAAGCTTACCGATTCGCACTTGGTATCGTTTACTTAGGCCCGTGCATTCGACCATATGCACACCTTCAAAGCACTATGTTCTGAACCCTTGGGAGGATTTCAATATGGGTGGAATGATTTGAAGGAGAAAAGAAATTGTCTTCAATTTGATGTACAATACATATATGTGCTACATGAAGTAAAGATACAGCTTGGTGATTTTATGTATTTTTAATTTTACACCATTTAGTCACTTAGTCATTTAGTGGTCAAAGTATTTTGACAATTTTTATATCACAAGACAGAGAAAAAGATTGTCTTTAATTCCATGTGTAATATGCATATTCACAGTCATTAATAAAGATTCTGTGAGTGATGCAACTGGTGTCGCAAATAGAAAGATTATAAAGATCTGTTTTCAAGTTGTTGAGGGTATCCCTCTTTTGCTTATCATATCTATTAAATCAGATGGCACCTTATTATAGTTTAACAATCGTTAAGACGAAAGATGGTTCCAGATTGCCCCAGGGAGATTTAGTTCTTGCTAATAATCCTGTCAGGTCGGAGCATTCTCGTTGTACCCCGAACCGTCTTTTGAACTGGGTGATATATTCTTATAATTTTTTCGTCATCATAAAGAGAATAAATTGTCTACAATTCCATATTTAAACAGGAGTAATATCTTCAACTCCATATATAAGTTTCAATTGTGAGATCAGATTTATGATTTTATTTAACTCGAAATGAAGACAATCTTTAGATTATAATAGAAATCGTTCTAGGTAAGATAAAAATTTCATTTCAAGTGTCGGATAAGGATCATTTATTTGTGTACGAGATTGGCAGACGTACGAAATGGCCATCTACATTCAGAATTCGCCATGTGTACACACCATATATTGTGTCTCACGGCACTGAAAAATTCAGCCACAAGGGCTAATTGCGATTAACGTTAGCCAGGCGAGTGCTGGAAAATTTAGCCAAAGGGAGCAAAATTGGTCAAAATAATATTCAGCAACATAAGAGTTAATAAAGTATGTAGGTCAACTTTATATTGGAATCTTCTTTTCCTTACCAATTGATATATAATATGTTCATAAGTATTTAGATTCACTATAATAAAGTATATTGGAATCACAAGCTAAATAGTCATTGTCGACAATGTCTCTCTCTGCTCAAGTTTAGTCATGAAGGTTATCCAAACTGGATTGAAGCCCAAGGCATGTCTTGCTCAGTTTAAACAACTTTGTGTTAACCTGAAAATGAAGAAGAATTTAATTTGATTAAATATAAATTTAATATTATTCTGAAAGCTTTCATTTGAGGGAGGCTGTGTGCTGAGAAGACTCTGTGTGAGACCTCTGTTGACTCATACTGGCGTCAAGTTATTGATCACCATGTGCGAGTGTTGAGGAATAACCCTGTTCTAAGTGACAGTGATACATGACTTGAACCTACAGTATTTTGGATTGTTTATCACTAGATTTCTGACAATATTTTGTGGTATTGATAATCACGATACTTTTTCTGATAAATTTGTTAATATTTATTTGCTTCATGATTCTTATCATGTCAAGGTTAATGATGGCCTTTGTACAAATTATCATTACCTACCTTGATATGCACCTAACTGAATAAAATATTTGCCAAGATATACATTGTATAAGCCATCTGATTTTAAAAATGTCATAAGTTACCATATCAATTCAGATTTACTCAGACATCATGTTATAATTTTTGTGTAATATTTTTCAATAAGATGCAGTGATAAGTAGAGATGTGGTGATACAGACATTTCACAAGATTTGTTATTTAAAGTCTTGTATAACATTCAGTAATTTTCAAACATATGACTACACAACTCTGTCACTACAAGATATGTGTTTATCATGATGTCTTAGTATAAAATGCAGTGATCACTAAATTGAAAATTAAATATTTTATGATAATGCAAATCTTCAATTAAAATCTTGTAAAACAGGCATTGATATACAGATGATAAGAGACAAAACATCTCTTTTATTACTTGGTTGTAAAAGCCCAAAACATTTTATCTTGTCCCTAACATCTTTCTTAATCACTGCAGAGACCCTCATAGTTGAGGTGTCTACCTTTGTCAGTTATTGGAACTCTGGAATGACAGTCAGTATTTGTGGCAAGCTGGCTGTGACAAGTTGACATTGATTAGTTCTAGCAGAAGAAGCTAGGTCACCTCGACAGGATGTTTTTACTCTCAAATTGTCCACAATTATCTCTAGGGTATGCCTAATTGGTACTAGTTTTATTCATGTTTCCTATTAACTGTTTATAATGAATATATAACCTGAGAAACTGTTATTGATCTGCCATTTGCAATAGTAGAAACCTTAATTATAGAAATTCCTCGATCTTTAGACAAAAGTTAACATTGATGGGCTTTGCTCCTCATTTTCGTATTGCATTATATTGCGATATAGAAGAGTGTATTGCGAAAGGTATTGTGATCTTTGGTACTTTTCAAATTAAAGATTTTCTGTGCTCTCTCGCAGCAACTAGAACAGCTATCAGTGCTCGGCTGTCTGCCATTTTAGACAGAGACAATTCAGTGACTGGTAATGAGCTTAAACGTGTTTGAGCTATTTCATTTTGTGAGTTCACACCTTGTTTACAAATTCAGTTAAATCACAATTTATTGGGTTGTGTTTTTTTTATGCAATTTTAGTTTAAAATAGTTATTTTTAAACATCCTATAAATTGGATATTTTGTGTGTACGTTACATATTTTGATGTTTCTGTATATGCAATACATTTATACTGATATACCAATGGTGGGCATAATACCTCGCACCCTTAGAAGTTTACCTGTACAAGCAAGTTGTGATTCCTGTAATTTGACAGTATTGAATGGTTTGAACTAAGGATTGGTATCGCTCCTATATCCGCACTGCGATTTAATGCGATACAGAGGAGCGTATTGCGATATGCAATGCGATACATATTGGTAGTTTTCAAATTTTTTATTTACTATTTTTCTCAGAACAGCAATCAATGCTCGGCTGTCTGTCTTTTTTTAAAACTATTTTCACTTCACAACTTCACGTTTACTTGGTTGTTTTACCTCAATTTTAGTAATTTCGAAATGTCTGATGTATTTCAGTATTTCAGAAGTTTGTACTGGTACATGTCACATTCTTTTTGTATGGTGATGTACCGATATTTAGATAATACCGCTCACCCTTAGTCAGTTTAAACTGTACTGTTCTCAACAAGATGTTGAGATGTAATTGGTTACAGAAATTTTTTAAAAATTGAAGCACACTATGTTCTTAATACTCCCTGTTGTCAACAAGATGTCATTTGGACACTTTGAATTGTTTGAACCTATAAGTTTATGACAAAAGAGGTTGAGTTCTTATTGATGAAGATATAGAAATTAAAAAAATTCAATCAGGTTCCTGATGGTAAACTGATATATATGCTGGACTAAGAATTATTTTTGTTACTAAGATAACATAAATATCTATGCTTATATAGAATTCATTCTGATTTAGAATACGATGAGAGTAGGTGTGCCAGTCTGTTTACTGCCAATAAATGTCTGTATATGAGGTCAGAAAGTCACTCACAAAGAGATAAAAATTGTTCGCTTATAAATGAATATATATAGGATTTAATGCATGGATCTGGAGCTATCCATTAATCGAGTTTTACACAAAGCTCGATCTGCACTGGGCAGATTATCTCTTGTTAGCTGTGACAATCCAACCAGAACATGTTTGATTGCTGAAAGAGTATAGTCTGTTTCAAAATCTGCTGATGTAAACAACTTCCTAGGACTTTTGATTTTAGTCCATGCTCAAGTGCTTGGTTATTTCTATATGTATTATGTTTATATTATATTTGACATGTTTGATAATAGAAGTATTTTGTTACCAAACTCATATATATTCATCTATTGTCAAATGTCAAGAGTTATGGGTTTTGTTCATCAGAGAATCTTATCGCTACAGTTAATACTTCCATTGACTTGTAAATTGTTATTTTAGTAATTTGTTTACATTAGAATCCAAATACTGTTAGACTCAAAATGTCATATTCTTACAGAATAAAGATGTTGCCAATAAGTTATACATCCTGTTTAACAAAGATTCAGTGTGGTACAGACTAGAACATGTGTTAGTTTTGTCTTGATATGGTAATGCTGATAGAAAATTGATAATGAAATGCAGTTTCCATCATATTTAAATGATTAATTCAATATGGAGGTTCATGTATTATTTAAACTTGCATAACTAAGTCGTAATTGTGACATTTTGTCAGAAAATTTAGAAATCGAAAAGAATTATTCATGTGATTTATCCAAAAAAGTGTAATTTCTATTGCCAAGGTATTCAATGAAAACTTTATATTTAACGAGATAAAGGATTTACATTTTTTCCCATCATTCTAATTTTATAATCTTAAAAAACAGGTGATATAATATCGATGGCAAAGCAGCTTTTAAAAGGTTTT
This sequence comes from Phorcus lineatus, assembly GCA_921293015.1. NCBI lineage: Eukaryota > Metazoa > Mollusca > Gastropoda > Trochida > Trochidae > Phorcus > Phorcus lineatus. The sequence continues at coordinate 55,816,313 of OV121081.1, forward strand.
AATGAAATTGTACAGTTATTTTGGAGGGTGAAAAAGTAAAATCATGATGATATCATTCAGATTTCATAAACATTAAAATTAATAAAAACTTGTCCTAATTAGAAAAGGGAATGCGTTTATGCTAAGGAATAACAATCAAAATGAAAGACAAGCTAAGTAAATCAGTTGTCGCCTCAGATGGTCAAACTATGGGAGGATTCCTGCTACACGTCTCAAGGGACGTATTTTCAATCTTTAATTCTCCTTGAAACTAATCTCATCACGGTGGTAATTGATTTAAAGTACCTGACCCTTTCTTCATCTATTCTCCAAGGACATTTTTAAAATTGGAGCTTGAAGACATGGAAAAAGAAGAGAATTAGGTTTCTTTATTTTACTGACATTTTAAAATAACATTTGATTTTAAAAGAAATATTGATGTAATCATTCAAGTCATTATAAAAAACCTGCAACAGTTCATTCTGTGAGACTGAATTATTCATCAGAATTTTAATCATGTTGCAAATACATGTACAATCTATTTTTTGGCAAGCAGAAAGCAAAGTTGGAGCCAAATTTTCAAGAATGGAACGGTTTAAGCATCATTCTGACTCTGATCGCATACCGGTACCTGTAATGATTAACATTTCTCTACAAATCAATTTTTTTCCAAGCTGAAAATGAAGGTGGTGTTAATTTTTCAATGGAACAATTTTCATGTCAATTTGGCTCCAAATGCTGACATTATGATAATTAATGACAAAGGTTTCACTCTCTATACAAAAATGTTGGATTTGGCATTTTCATCCATTTATTTAACCAAAAGATAAGAGTAAGTACCTTTAAATCAATGCTTTAGGCACCAACGATTCAGTTAAAGAACTTTGTCTAGTTTACTTTCTCCTTACTGTCTGCTGATTTAAACTTTTCAAGTTATATTCCTAATTAACAATTAAGGCAGTACAGCTAAACTTAGTTTATAAGTTTGGTTTTGAACTTCAACTTTAAAATTTAGCCTAAACTATTAGTTCATGATCCATGGTTTCTATATTATATTAGAAAAGAAGTAATATACATGTCTTTTATTTTGATATGCTGTATTGGGAGCCTAAACGTAAGTTCTATATTTGTATCAGACTTGATATACAATGCAGAAAATAAGATGTAATGAATCCATGATCAACGTTACAATATTAAGTTGAAGTGTAATCTGGTTAATAAAGGATCTCCAATGTTATTAAACTAAGCTCGGCATTCTTATAATGGGGCTGAGATATAACATAATTTTTTTCCTGTTTACTTACATCTACATTATAAAAAAAGACCTGTCAACAACATTATTGATTAGTATCTAGAAAGTGGATAGCATTGTCACAACCTCATCAACAGCGGTGGATCAGAGAGAGGGATTTTCTGTAGGAGGATGTTCAATGGTATCACTATATATAATGTAGAAGAATTTTTAGATGATGGAAAACCTGTTTAAGTTAATATATGGTCCTTTGTTAAGTCTAAGTTATATACAATAAGACCATTCTTTCATGAAAACCTGTTTACATTACATACATATTAAAATTTCTTATGAGTAACAGACAGAGAATTTCACTGATTTATCAAAATTCTGGTTAATATTTCTTTAACTCATAAACCCTTGGACACTCCCCATGGCTCAACGCCTGGACGTGTCACCACTGAAGCTGAAGACTAATTAACTCAAAGCATCGCTCATTTGCAACAGGTTTCGGCAATATGATGGGAAACTGTCTAGCCATGTACCATAAAGTCTTGATTGTTTTACTGTTATTAAGATCAAACGGGAAATTGAGGGGCTGAAAATACAAAACTAACACACACATCATATTAAGTGATTTTTTCCTCAATGATTTTTTTAGCTTTTGAGTGGTTTGTCCGTCTCCAGTTAAGAAACATATGATGGATGTTCATAAGCTGCCAAATACAACAAATCAGCTTGTGTCAATCTTCATGTTAGAAAATGTCTTTGAAAAGTGATTTGATGGCGGCATATTGTTTACTCTTTTGCATGTACCAACTATATTTTTTCATTATGATTTGGCATAGGAAACATATTGTCCAATGATATAATATGCACTATTATAACATGACAAAGAGTAGCAGGATTCCTACAGGATTGTCATTTAATGGTCATTGGAGTCGCCAAAATTATCTCATCAGTGTGTTCCGATTGAATGATTATTCACAGGAGTATGAATAATTAAACTAATACATTTTTCTTCTTGTACTGTCTATTTATCAATCTTACTTTATTGAATCGAATACACAAGATCTTGCAGGTTAGTGACTTGTGTCACCTAGGGCTTTCATGAATAATAAATGCAAGACAGATGAATGAATTACAGGTGTGTTTGTAATTATTTGACAGACATGGGCATAGGTCTATGAAGCATATTATCTAATGATAAAAAAACATGTGCTTGCCTATTCCGTGATTCGTTCATTATATAAGTCTTAAGTCATACATTTAAGGATAAAAGGTCAAATGAAAATGGATTTTTACATAAATTATTCACGTATATTTATGTATAAATGTAAAGAAATGTCAGTAATAACACTTCTTCTCATTTAGTCTTTGCTACTTGAATTCAATGCATTTTACATATCAGATATATCTAAAGTGTTAGAAAAGGGATATCTCAGTCTTCACAAGACTGCAACCATTACATCATGTGTTTTAAAAGTATGTATTATCAACTTCCAATTAAGAATTTAAAAAATCTTGCCTCTGTGTAAACTTCTTTTTCTAAACATAATGTCTTCATCTACCAAACGTGTTATGTTTTATAATAAATACTGGTAATTTGTATCAAAACACAATGATTGATTCCTGTCATGAAGACTGATGGAAGCTTCTCATTTAAGATACATTGTTCTTCGTTGATTGATGCTAATCTGATTGCACAAATTGGGTTTATTGTAATACAAGAGCTCTTGCAGCTCTTGTTGAATTAATTCACATAAGTGTCTCTGGCTGTGAGAAACTGCTAATTATTGGACGCTTAAAAGTTATATGCGGCTCTTGCTGTGAGGATCTCATTAGTTGGACACTTATATGCAGCTCTCGGCATTGATGACTTAAATTTTCTTCTCCTGAAGGTATCTTGTATGAAAGACTGTTTACAATATAGATGTCATAAACTTCATATGAGTAACAGAGACACAAAATTTCACTGATTAAGTCAAATGTTTGTTAATATTTCTTTAATTTTTTTTTTTTTTTTCTGTAGGTCCCTGATGCCTCCTGTGGCTACACCAATCAGTCGAGAGCTTTGCTGAACCAGACAGAAAAGGGCGTCTTCTCGTGGAAGGATCACGGACCTGGCCATGGCTGGATCAACACAATACAGTGCATGATTCTCAAGCCAGGAAAGCGATAAAGGAACTCTGGAGTCCCAGATATGCAAATCCACAAAGTGCCCAAAGTGTTGTGTATGTTGAAGGGAAGGAAGTCGATGGAGTTGTCTCAAAGAATGGATCGTCTGAGTCGTGTGCATGTGACCTAAACATTACTGATCTCCCCTCTTATCTACTTTCCCTGCAAAACATAACTAGTGGCAATCTCCAACACTAGCTTTTAAAACTGATTAGTGGTAACTTCCATTGGCTTATTGGATTTGATGTTCAGTTGCAGTATGCTGAAGAGGTGGCACGGAAGGTTGACAAAATGCAGTAAGGCTTCAACTAGCAAGTGATTGAGATTGGCACAAGGTTTGCCTTGCAGAGGAAGGTTGCCTTTTGTCAAACTGTATGCAATTTTCAGAGTGTGCTTAGATTTTGAGTGGAAATGATGGAATGATTGGAGAATGGTACATACCTGTCAGATGCATGGTTTTTATGGCATGAATGTTGGGAAATATATTCATCAAAATTATTTTTCTTTTATAAAATAGATATTACCTATTTTGTATTATTATGTTCATGTATCAGATCTTGTTATCACCATGTTGATTAAAGTTGAATGCATCAATCAAAAACGGATTGCATTCTTTATTCTCTATTTTGCATGAGTTCTTCCTGTCAAAACACGTATTATACTGAATGAATAAGTTCTGTATGATTTGGCAAATATCCACTGTCTGCTTGAATTTCATCTTAATTTAAAAAAATTGGTTTCTCTAGAGTATTGAGGTGTTTCTTTTCATCATGTGAATAGATTGTTATGTGCAATCATGAATGAGCAAAAATCAAATATGAATGAAACAGACAATAGATTGATTAAATTCTACTTAGACACTTGCACCAGACACTTCAATTGAAAAAAACAGTGATGGAGTGATTTCTTTATTACAGAAAAATGTCATGCTTAAAGAGCCACTCCGTGATTTGCATAACATATTGTTTACCTTTGATACGAGCCTAAATGTCATATGTGGTGATATAAAATCAAAATATCTTAACTTTTCATGTCCAAAAGACATATATGTGACAAATACTGGTTTTCCATGAAAATCTAAAAACAGTCTTATAAATGCACAGAGGTGTAGATATCACGTCCAACATACATGAATACTAGTTATATAACCTTGCAAACACTATCAACTTCTAACTGCCCTCCTGGCTCTTTTAGATAAGTCTCCAAAATTATGTTTGACCATTTGACCACTGTTCAATTTTCGATCATAATTGCGACGTTCTAGCTTCATATTGTCACTGTAAAAAAACAATAAGCTTTAAAATGTGTCTTTTTGGTAACAATAGATACTATGCCATCAAATGACACCATTGATTAAGTTTGGCATATATGACTCCAACAACTCACGGAGTGGCTCTTAAATATTGCATAATCAGTGTTTCCGTTGTCCGGTAAATACCGGTCATAGTCCGATAACAAATATGATTGTCCGGTATTTAAAAAACCTGTCGGACATGATGTCCGATTAAATATCAAGCTGTCGAACTCATTTCATAAACCTTTATTTGAAAAAAACACTTGTAACATCTAGTGATGCGATACCCCGATCGTATTTGTCTAGAAATCCCACTCGCTTCTGTAGCTTGAAATAGAACGCAACGAAGTGCGCATGACACAATCATTCGAATAACTGCAGCTGAATTTATTGACCTCAATTTCAATGTATGCGTGAAATGTATACGGAAATTATCGACTTATTCCGATCATTTACGAATGCAAACACGTTTTTTCAACAATGAAAAAGCAGACGAATCTTTCTACTTTGGTGGCAAAAACAGTCAATCAAACGAATGAAAGAGAATATCAGAAGATGACGCAGGTATTGTTATTACTAGCAAAAAAATCAGCAAATGAAACATTTATTAGCTACATTTATCTGACCGGTAAAAAATGTAAATGTCCGGTATTTTTCAAAGCCGTCGGACATGATGACCGGCTGTCAAAAATGCCAGCGGAAACACTGATAATACCATAATGTTCACCCACTGACTGTAAATACACCTGACACTGTTGTCATATTTAAAGGATGGTTAGACAACACTATTTGTATTCATCTTTCCTTGAAATAGGTGAAATTATTGTCTTATTATTTAGGGATAGGTTATCTAAAACAATTAAATTCCCATGTTTCCACATAATTGCTCAAAGTTGGTCATGCTTATAGGTGAAACTAATTATTTAGAAGCTTACTATTAAAAGGCTTGGTAAATAAAAAGTGGTGAGAAAATAATTATCACTTTGATATTGAGAACTAATCATCATTTAGACTTTTCTTGGATTGTTTTTCAAAAATAATTGCACGCCTCCAAATTTGAATACAAATACTTGTCTCCCTACCTGTCCAGATCTGTCATTATATTTATTATGTATTTACTTGTATATATTGGTTGAAGGTAGCCAGTACTGTTTGTTCACCCCCCAATGTGATTGAATAAATTAGTTAGAGCCGTCAGAAAAGCTCCAGTGTTAGACAGTGAGATACTGTGTCTTTTATCACTTCATAACTTCTGTATAAACCAAATAAGTGTTAAATTCAAACCAGTGGTAGGTAGTTTTCCCTCCTTGTGCCAGAAATATGTTGCAATTTATGAATTAAATGGATGCTTATAGACACCTGAGTATTCTTTATTGAAAATTGATCACCAATATGTTCTAGTCTGTCATAAAGATCTTAGAAAAAAATTTAGAGGAGCTTTCCTAAGTATAGAAAATGTTGGCAAATCTATTTGCCTCAGCTTTTGGCCTGAAGGTAAGTACTGTTCAAATCAGGTATCAATCAATAAAATTATAGCATTAAATTTTTTCAGGGACTATTATGTTAGTCATAAATATTACATCGCAGTTGTGTGCATGTGAACAGCTTGTTATCAATTATGTTCTGAAAATAACATTTTGAAGACTAAGTCGTAATCTAGTCTAATCTAATCTCCCTTTAGTGACTAACTTTTCTCTCATAAATATCATTCTCCTCTACGTTTAAGTTGATAGATTTTGAAATAATTGCTTACATCTGTGAAACAAACAATGCTTCCCTGCGTTACACAATTTCAAAGATATCTTATTGTGTAAATGAAGTAATAATACATAATTATTGTGTACTCTACAGAAAGAAAATATGTCAATTTTGATATTATGAACAAGCATATATTTATTCATTGACACAATAATGCAATTTTAAAGGCACGCTAGCATTTATTTTCTTGTGAAATAAAAGGATCTCCCAAAAAAGCACAAAAAAACCCTTAACAATTCTAGACAATATTTTTCTATTATTTCAAGGATTACAAGGAACTTTCCAAGTTCAGTTGAGCTAACTGAATCCAATTCCTAAGTTTGATTGATTAAAATATGTTCACACTAAAATGGCTGCATGCAGTTTTTGCATGATGAATGACACATTTGTCATTGAGTGCAGATATTGGGTAGCAAAGATAGATGTTTGGTCCCCTCATTAGTATACATTTTGCCTAAACTAAAAAATGGGGCTAATTTGAACAATTATAACATCTTATAATGTGCTACCGTATCTTTGATTTTTAAAAGAATCTCTCAATATTCCTAACTTATTTTGTCCATTATATATGTATGTCTATGTTAATGTTTATTCTTCAACTTCCATTGTAATCTTAATGTTTTAGATCTTCCAGATGACACCAAATAGATAAGATTTTGTAATGACAAAGATTTGCTTTCATGTTGCCTTCATTGGTGTAGGAGATGTTGTATCATCATTAATTACAAATACATCAGTTCATTTTTGTGTTTACCTACACTTGCCTTCATTTTCACATATGATTTTGGAAGACAAGGAATTTTCAATGGATTGATTATCAATTCCTTATCATTATGATAGCAAAGTTTTGGTATAGCTACTTATACTGTTTTTGAGATGTGAAGTACATATAATATGATTGCACTTTTTTTTATAAAATTTATTGACATTTATTACGTGAAATGTATGTAAAAATAGAGATGATTGAAAAATTCCTTAGTAGAGTGGAATCTTCTGAAAATAATGTACATTTTTTTAAAGCAAGAAGATATGAGAGCTATTTTTTGAGAACACTTAGTTTATTTGATGTGAAATCAGATAACACACACAGTTTGTATGCAGCCTGTCAAAGAGTGTGGCTAATTTTTATATACTTAAGTTTGTCAGAGTTATACAATATTTTGTCGATACTGAATTAGTTTATTTGGCATTGGTTAATTTGTTGGAGGGTATCAATGAAATGTCCGAGGTTTCTTTTTCATGACCCATGTTTTGTTGCTTTTGTGCTGAACATGAATTATCTTGGCTTTAAGATTCATTTGGTCATTTAAAATAGCTTGTTAACATTTGTTTATTTATTTCTTATCCAAATATGAATACACATTGAACATTAAAATGTACATAATTCCTATAAATATGGACTTTGTTTTTTTTTCTTTATAATTACATGAATATGGTGACTATTTGGATAAAACTGAAGAAACCATTGCAAACTTAGACCTCACACCATCATTAGTTACCCAGCAGTTAATTCTTCATCCCTTTTCAATAATCACCCCAAGATACTTCACAAAGGGCTGTTAATTTGATGCATGTTTTCAAGACAAGCATCCAATGGGTCAAAGGATGTAAATTGTAATCGAAAATTATCCAGTGGTATGGTTTGACCCTTTGCTGCAAAGGTTTCCTCCACACAGTGATCACACTATCCCACTACCATGGAACTTATCCAGTAAGCAGCTGAATTGAACTATTCTTAGTCACATATTTTATGCCTTGACATAACACTTTTGGCAGAGGTATACTCTTTAATATGCAACTGTGCCGGTAATGCACAACCTTTTGGTGAAAATCCATGATGTCAAAATACTCATATACCCTCTCACCTATCCAAGAGAATTCTATTATGCCATCCAAACCGTGTCAATATTTATGTACTACTGTTTCTGGATAAGGATATCTAATCTTTGATAATTGATTAGAAAGAGGTACCAGTTCAACTTGGATTTAATTGAGATTGAAAAACCCAAATAGTAAAAAAACCATCAGAAACGTCCTCGGGTTGTCGCTACTTTCCTGCTTTACAATCTCTGATAAGTTCTCGTAGTCGAAGATAGAGAAAGATGCTGATTTTTTAAATAAATCTAGCCTTTTTGACAACAGGACTAGCAGTCCAGACCACATGCTTGTATCGTGTTCAGGGACTCAATTCTCAAAATGAAGTCTCTGCTCCTGTAAGGGCAAGATGTTTTTTGAACTGGATAAGTTGTTGCATGGTAATGATATCTGCATATCGGATATCTGCACTCGCGGCAACACACCTATTTCACAAGTTGGAATCAATGAATGTTGACTATATAGATTGTATAATCGTTCTACCTCCCTTTGAAAACACAAATAATAATTTGGCTGTTAATCTAGACAATATACCACAACTGTCAAATGCACAACGTCATGAAGCAATTGGTTTGCTTGAAGCTGGTGTCTCTAAACAGGAATTGACAGGGGCTTCAATTGCCACCAGCTCACCATTAAAGGCCTACAACTCTACCTGATTGTTACCCCTGCTTTTCTTTCAACCCCTTGATCCTGCAGGAATCAGATGCCCAAGCAATAGAAGAATGTTGACTTCTACCATGGCCTGCGAATTCACCTGATCTTTCTCCCATTTAGCACATGTTTAGATAGATAGAAGTTTATTCAGTATAAAGGCCACAGGCCCATGTAAAAAATTAACAAGACAAATTTGGTGCTAACAAATTAAACATAACATATTTACAGGCTTTAGAAATATATGCATGGAATTAAAGTAGAAAACATCGTAACAAAAAAGCTTCTCTGACATACTTTGCACACAAATATAAGCGATTATCATTTCCAGTTTGCAAAAGAGCAGTTAGAGTTGCATTATTTTCACATTCAAAAATGAGCATATATTTTATTCTTAATTCATTATATAATGGACATAAAAACATAAAATGTATTTCATCTTCTAAAACATTTTTGCAAAAAGGGCAAAATCTTAAGTCTCTGGGAATATCATCTCTTCTCCCGGTATTCTTCATTATTTTCAATTCACCTATTCGTAAAAGTGTTAAAAATCTTCTGATATCTTTATTTTGAACAGTTAACAAATACGATTCCATTTTAAAAGATGTTTTCACAGATGAGTAGAAATCTAAATTAGAATGTTCATGTAATAGAGAAAGAATATTTTGAGTGTTACAATCTTTAACCCTATGGGCGAATTGATTAACAAATGTATCAATGTTGATAGTATTTTGAAACTCCCATGCATAACTGAAACCATATGTACAAATTATGTTTTTGATATTACTAACCCATGATTTACGATCATTTTAGTCAAGTCTTTTTAACAACAAGTAACATTGTTTTGGGTACCTATTTTCATTCATACATAATAGTTTACACCAGAATTTTATACATCTACAATTTGTATTACAAAAAATATTTTGACGACCACATTCAGATGAAACAGCTTCACTTGTTGAGTGAATACTAACACCAAGAACATATTTACAAAATTTTACATGAAAACTTTCCAGTATTTTCCATTCTTGAAGACCCCATATTTCGGAACAATAAAGAATTGTAGGCATTATTTGCGTGTCAAACATTTGAAACAGTTGGAGGGAGATTTCTAAATTTACAATGGAGTTGTTTTATAGGAATAAGAGCTTTATTAGCTTTGTGAATAAGGGTTTGGACAGCTTTCGACCAAGAAAGTCTGTTTGAGAAAAGAATCCCTAAATAACTATAATAAGTTGAAGTTGTAAGTCTAATGTTATCAAATAACCATTTTTCAGTTTTCTTCAAAACGCCCCCATTACGAAACACAAGTATCCCTGTTTTGGAAAAATTAACCCTTAAAATCCCATTTTGTACAGAATTTGGATAAAACATCTATTTTCCTTTGCAAGCCTAAAACACGATCTGAAAATAAGATCATCAGCATAAAGCAGCAAAAAGAGTTCTAAAAAGTCTGGTCCAACAAAAATACCTCTGTCGTCATTCATCAATAATTTTTCCTCAAGTTGGTTTACAAACATACTGAAAAGTAAGGGACTCTGTATACAACCTTGTCGAACCCCGCTCATGAAGTTGAAATATTCTGTGACACTTAAATTTGATATTTTTACAGCAGACATTGATTTTTTGAACATATCACGCACTATAAACAACAGTTTACCTCGTACATCATTATGAACAAGAACATACCATAAGAGCTCTCTATTAACACAATCAAAGGCTTTTTGAAAGTCCACAAATAAACAATAAAATCGACCCTTTGATTTAGATAAGTATTTTTGAACTAAAGCTTGCAAGGTAAAAACATTATCAAAAGTAGAATAACCGGAGCGGAAACCGGCTTGACATTCTGGATTTAAATGATGTAAATCTACAAATAGTTTAAGTCTTTCATTTAAAATGTAAGTAAATATTTCCCCACATATGTCCATTAACGAAATCCTCCTATAGTTATTTACATCATTTCTACTTCCTTTCTTGTGAAGAGGGAATAAATTACTTCGTGACCAGTCAAATGGAAAGTTCCCGGAGTTAAAGATTCCATTAAAGAGTGCCTGTAAGTAGGGTAGTAAAATATGACCTCCATATTTCCTCATTTCAGGAGGAAGCCAATCAGGACCACACGATTTGCCGAGTTTTAAAGCAGATAGGGCTGATATAATTTCGTCTATGCTTATCTCTTTATTCAAAACATTGTTTGAATCATCATCGGGTAATAGACCTTCATTTCGTAATAAATATTTTTCAGCAAAAGATGCAAAGTCTTCGTCTATTGTTACATTTGTTATATTAAAAGTAGTTTTGAAATATTCAACCCATTGCTTGCTGTTAATACAAGAATTATTGGTAACAGATCGACCTAAAATGATTTGATTCCCGATCAATTTTTTAAAAAGTAACCATCATTAGAGGACTGAAGTAACTGCACAGTTGCAGATTCATAATATAGGTCACTTTTCTCTCTGCAAATTTCTCTGTATCGATTATGACTGCGACGAAATTCATTGAGATAATCCATGTTTCCCGTGATCCTGAATTTATCCAGTAATAAGTACTTCATTTTCTTCAATTTATTACATTCTGCATCATGCCATACCTGAGATATTTCTTTATTATGACTCTTTCTTCAAAGCATGCCAGCTTCCTTCCCGCTCTTTTGTACACTGTTTATAAGTGTAATTGCTGCTGAAGTCGTGTCATTATTTGTTAAATCAATAAAACTGCTCATACTCAGCTGAGATATATTATTATCAAGACCCTCAAGAAACAAATTGGAATTTGAAGGTTTCCATTTAAATCTTTCAATTTGGTGAACAACTTCTTCGTCACTACAGCTTACCTGATCATGTGTACATTTAATGAAACACGACAGGGGAAAGTTATCTGATTCTGTACGCGTATGAACTTCAAAGTTTTCAACTGAATTAAACACTTGACTGGAACAAAGAATATAGTCAACAAGACTGCCTCCATTATGAGTATAATAAGTAAAGCTACCATTTACATCACCAGGAAACGACCATCTAACATGTGTAGGCCTACTCCATACGTACAGCAAAGATTGATCAAATCTTTACCAAAAGTGTTCACATCATTGTCTTTAGATTTTCTTAATTTAATGAAAGGATCTGCAGTGTAATTAATGTCATTTAAAATATTTATATATGCATCACTTTTATCATCATCCTGCAAAATATAATCATCCAGTAAACCTGTCCTGGCATTAAAATCTCCTGCAATAACAATATCGACATCGCCCAACAGTGATAATAACTGCACAAGACATGCCTCAATGAAATCGATTCCTTTCACGTCACGAGTATCTATCTGTCTTCTGAGAAGACGCATAGGGATGAACATAAACTATGCCAAGTAAAACATCTTTCGCGAAACCAAAGACTTTAGCATCTAGAAGGATATAGATACTATCGCTAAAGGAAACGTTAACATATTTTACGCCTCTATTGCAAATGTTTCTAATGAGAAGTAGGACACCTCCTCTAGTATTGTACTCCCTTCGATGAATATAAACTATAAATTGATGAAAATAACTTTCTATTGCTTCCTTCGAACAAGTACTCCCTTTTTCAGTTAACCCAACTATATCAAACGAATTACAGATTGTTATAAAATCATTATCGGGACGTTTGTTTGCAAGACCATGGATGTTCCACACCCTAAGTGACAGAAAGTTACCTGGGAGAACACCTCTGACCCGGCCCACATCCTATCTACGAAGTGCCTGTCCTCGCTGACCTAGTGAGGGAAACTGATCATCTACATTGTGAAGGTGACATGGGATCTGACTCCTGTTCACTATTAACACCGGAACTTGATCTATCATCTGATCGAGTTTTGGCGATTTCTACAATACGTTTGTTGTCCAAATCATATGACAAGACCGTACCGTTTTCAAATACCAACTTATCAAATCTTAAGCGACATTTTTCACCTTGAGCTCTTGCTCTGTTCATTTGGCACGCCGCTAATGGCTGAAATATTGCCCAAGCGGCGTTAAACAATAACTCACTCACTCACTCACTGTTCATTTGGAGCTTGAGCATTTTACGTTTATTTTTGACTGTTAATGAGAAGTCTTCAGACATGCTTATACCGCTATCTTTCAAAAGTGTACCTGTTGCGTAAGATTGAATCCTTAGTACTGTAATTTCTAAACTTAAGAAGTATAGTTCGACCATTATCTATGCGGTGACATCTTTCAATTTCAATAACAGATTCGTTCATTTTCAGATTATATCTGATAATGTCACGTACGTGATTTTCGCAATTCTCCTAAGTTTCTGTTCGACTTGATTTTGGGATGCCATGAAAGAGTAAATTATTGCGACAACTTTGATTTTCAAGGTAGTCAACCTTATTCATAAGTGTAGAGATGTGACTTCTTAAGGAACAGTTCTCTGTTTCAAGAGACTTGCATTTACTGGTAAGATCCGTTACATGTTGAGTTAGTGTCGTGATTGACTCGGACATAACAGAGAGTTTTGAAGAAAGGTCTGCCTGATAAGAGTCAACTTTAGAGGACACACCTTTAATTTCTGAAAGAAGTTTCTCAAATTCGGAAGTGTTACCAGCAGAGGTGAGTTTCAATTGCTTAGAAGCAGACGAACTATTGCGTGTTTCTGGACCTGGCCCTGGCCGTGGGTTAGACTCAACGCCTGAACGCAACAACAACACCGTGATGACAGTCATCAGCTTGAAGAATGTTGGCAGATTTCAGGCAGCACGTAGCATCTGGAACAAAAAGTGGATTTCGACAGAACATGCTTCTAATTTCGTGAGTTGTGGTCAATGGTGACGTCACAGTAAATGCTGAATTAGACATTAATAATTGACCACTATCTTACGTTGAATATCTGCTATCAGCAAAAGATAGTACTGAAGCTGTGAAGGCTGAACCAACGACACAGACAAATGTGAGTAAGGCGGTGGTCAGGATTACATTACGCCTGTTACGTGAGACGTCAGGTTTGCCTCTGACATAATTCAAATCAGCCAATCAGCGAATTCGCCCCGTAATCTATAGTGCCGGCGAGTTGCATTTCGCTTGTACGCTTTTCAGATCTCGGAAACCACAAACTTCCGAATGTTTTCCGAATGTCAAACTGCCTAACTACCCGAATTAATGTATTTTATGTACATTCAATTTACCCTAGCTTGGTTTATTGGACAATCAAGTCAAATCAAAGCTATGGCAAAGCAAAAACTGTATTCCTCAACGTTAACCTTTAGTAGACCGTATCAATCCAAATGCTTATTCTGGAAACAGTTACGTTTAATAAACGTTTCGTCTTTTGGTTTGTAGTAATCGTTGAATAATTTTTAATTTAGTGAAACAAATTAATCATAAACATGCTGAAAAACAAAAACAACCAAAACATGTACAAATACCAATACTAAGTTTCTTGATAATTATATATTAGTCATATTCGACGTTTATATGCTAATGAGATTGACCCTTGTTTCGTCAAAGACTGAAATGTATAAGTAAATCTGCTGGGTCATGTGGTATTAATGGACATATGCAAATGACTTCAACTTGTTCTCTGTAAAATCGAAAATTTATAAGAGTTTTAACTTCCACAAAATAATTCATTGCAATCTCTATGAAGGCCACTTAGGGACACGCATTGTGATGGCTAGAAGGGGCGGCAAGCCAATGAGATTTAGAGGTCAAACAGAGGCAAAGGTTAACCTGATGGCTTGAGTAAGGGATCCTAGTGAGATCTATAATCTGCGTGACCTAATGCAGCAATGTTAAATTTTATTTTAATGAGATTGAGGTATTCCCATCCTTGTTTTGTGGATATTTGGAGGATCTTGCTGAGTTCAAAAGAAAATTTCATTATTTTTCTCCCGTCAGTTCAAACACAACCTGTCTCATCACCATGTGGGATGCAAAGGAGCAGAGATTTCGTCGCCAACCACACTCTCAAGATACGTCGCAAATCCTGACAGTAGTAATCATCAGTCACAAACATCATTACCCTATCCTGCTAGTATTTCTTGCTTGTATCCGCAAAGCTCCTGCAATGCTCTCGTAGCCAACTCGTTACACCTACCTATATAGGTAATTTATAAGCCAATTAAATGTATTTATGCAAGGAGCGTATTTCTCTCACCAAAACAAATCTCAAGGGCGGCTAATCCGAACAAGATTTTATCTATTGAAATGTCACAGGTATATCAAATCATTAAGCCCATAGAATTTTGCTTTCTATTTATGACGTGTTGGGTGAGTCTGGGGTAAGTTAGAATTGGAGACTTTAAATAGGTACATTACCATGTAGGCGGGCTGGCATACATATTACAGATTGTAAAGAGTATTAGCTTCACCATTCGTCTTAGTGAACGCCCTTCCATAATTAGTCACCATTTCGTGAAGAAACACAAGAGATATATTTCATATAAGACAACATGATAGAATACACATACGAAAAGCACGTGATTTTGGTTTATTCATTGAGACTATCAATTTCATAATTGATTGGAGTGATGTGCTTGCATTTGCATAGGAGAGTACTTTTAAAACAGTCGTATAAGCAAATGGATAAGTGTTAATATATAAAATGATAAATCAAAAAATTAATTTGGAAAAAACTAAGATGGTACACAAAAAGGAATCGTTAAAGAGCTGTTTGTTAATCTATCGCAAACAAAGAACATGTTGATAACGTTGTTTGATTACGGAAAACTATATTGCCTTCCCTGGCGTCAAATACTGAAACTCTACTTCCAAAATTTTTTGACCACTTTACTTATATAACATTATTTGCCATATGAATTGAAACAGTGGGACATGTTTAAGAATCTCGCATTGACAGACTCGGTCAGATGAGAGTATATCTTCTAATTTTGAGAGATATGTTGTAAATGTTACACTGTGACATTCTACCTGTCCGAATACAAACTGACGTCAAAGTTGTATCTAAGACTTCGGGGAATTCTGTATTTGCTCTTTGCAACAAAAGAAGGACTTAAGATTTACGTGTCTCGCTTCGATAAGGGATCTACACAATCAATATCTTCGAAAAGCCACCATCCCAGTTGAAACGACTCACATAAGTTTTCACTTGATACCGTCAACCCTCATACACTAAGGGTCTAAAACGTTTATCATATGGAAGCGAGACCAATAGCATATATTTAGAGCATTCTGACACTGTAATGGTCTTTAGTTTCCAACAACGTTTTGCTACTGAAGCACATACACCCTGTCTCTTCTCTTCTGAGAGTGGAGCGTCAGCTATACGTCTTACCCTGAGACAGGATGACTGAAACATGAAATTAAGATAGTCGAAAAGCTTGAAATGTCTAGTCACTTTACAATAGTAACTCTCCCTTGATGCCTTTTCTATACTGCTATCGAATCCTGCGACCGAATCAGTCCTATAATCTTTGGATCGCTATACAAGTTTCAAAATTTCATCATCACGTAATGTTTTTATTTTTGTCTTGTTTCGAAAATGTAAAACAGCACACTTAAAACTAGGATCAAATTTTTTCAAATAATGAAAATAGTAATATTCTTCCAAGTGTCAAAATCACCAAATGATAGTTTCTTAAAGCAACTTGAGATTTAAGAATCCGGTATTTGACAAAGGAAACGATATTCTTCTTAATATATTAAAAGCTATAAACAAAGCATGTCCCTTTCGGAAATGTTATATTTTAAACAACAAAGAGAGAGAAAGGAAATTGACAATCTACCCTCAGGAAATACAGCTTGATGTTCTATTTCGAGCTTCAAATAATTTAAACATTTCCTCCAAGCTAGTAACCATGGAAACACTTTGCAACGTTAATATGACTGGCTATGAAGAAATTTATTGCAATTTATTATCTTCAAAGAAAAAACATATCGCTAAGATATCACCAAATCGATTATAGGACCTCGTTTTGTTAAGTAAGACGTCGTAGTCAAAATCTAACTAAACATAAACCTAAACCCCTTCCTATGTAATGGCTGCCATTGTTGACGATCTTGACTCGACTGAATTCAAGGCTAATATTAGAAAAGTAATTCGGTGGAATTCAAACGTAAGCACACGCAACTCTCAATTATGCCTTTTCCTACAAAACTTTCCTCGTTTCTATCAAGTGTCAACTTAATGCTTCAAACTAAAAAATTGACACGCAAGTGCTCTAGGGTCTCTCTAGAGAAATGATTTTCTTCATTTAAGGAAGTGATGAGATAAGGAAATACCTTTATGCTCTTTCTTTTAAAAAAATAGTTGACAATAATAACAGAGCATTTGCTATAATGAAGACGTTTGCGTGGCAAGGTCATCACTTGAAGAATGTTATTTTGTAAATAATAATGAAATTAAAAACTTTATTGAATTTTATCTTTTGCCTTTGCATTTTTTGTGACAAGACCTTAAGGCTTTGGTATGCTATAATCGAAATGAATAAACATGCCCATCTATACGAGTATAATATGCCAAATTGTCGAATACGATACATTATTTGAAGAAACTATTCAAGATTTTATGATATTGATATTAGCTGACCAAGCCACAAAAGTGTCAACTACTTTTCCCACATATTGACGATAGCAGAGTTAAGTACAGATTGATACGATCGTATAATCAGGCATTATAGTAATAATATAGTTTACATGTGTATCATTGAAATATTCGAAATCTAACACAATTAAACACATCTAAACAAAGATCTGCAAATTGGAAGAATTGAGAAGAAACAGAATTCCCCTGCTCTGATCTTTTGCCGTATCATCCAGACTTTGACCATATGCACAGGAGAACGCAGCCACCATACTGGGTCTTCACTCAAGCATCAAGCATCATGCTCGGACTCTCTCTCCACTTAAAAACCCCATTGTTTTCATATGAGGAAATTAAAATGCAAGTTTTCATGAAATGTTGCTATCGACGATATAGCGTAAAGCACGCTCAAATTGCTGTTACACATGTAACGACGAGGAAGGATACTCACATACCTGTAACAAAATCAAGAAACTTAGAGGAAATGAGAACGCGAACGCTAGATCTTATGAAGCCCAAAATGGTTACATGTCACAGTGGAAGAGACATCGGACGAATCAGGTAGCTCGCTACATGAAATTTAGTGCACTTCCAAAAGCCTCAACAACGCGAAGGCTGTGGTAAAAGATGATATTTGGGGTCATTTCCAGGCCACAGGTCATAGGAACATTTATTCAAGCTGAATGCCTGAGATTATTTATAAGAGAGATAAGGTGGGTGTATCAATTTCATGAGCGACTTTTAGACCTTATTTTAATGAGATTAGGCTTCTCTGTGGTAACATCCTTTGGTTTGTTTATTAATGTCCTAACATGTAAAGGACCATGTAAAGGACAACAGTCACTTCTTTGCTTGCATTTAGGCACCTCGCACATGTGTTTTTTCCCTACCAATCGTGTTTTTGCTGATGCCGTTTTAAGCTCAGGTCTCAGCTTGTATCTATATGTTGAAACTACGCGATGCTAGATAATACGTTTCCATCATAAAAAACAACCCCAAAAAGCAATGATATTGGATTTTTTTTATCCCTATGGATCTCGTATGACGTGTCATTAAAATGAACAACTGTATAGCATACATTATAGTGTTCTCTGGCAAACGTATTTTACTGTGTATAGATAATAAGGTGTTTGGAATGGTTAACTAAGATTAACTGATAGATTTGGCTAGCAACGTATTTCCAGAAACTCATCAATAAAACTCGCCTACTAAGAGGTATGGCACGTGTCTGAGACTAACAAAAGGGCTTTACATGGATAGGTACATTAGCGCGTATCTGCAGGCAAAAACGATTACAGATTTAGAAGACAATCCAATACACCTCAAGGATTTTTCTTCGTAAGTCTTTTTCCTAACTGGTCTTAATTACGCCGTCTGGAAAAGGACCACTGTGACATTAACAATGTATCTCTGAGGTGAAGTGGATGAGGAAAAAACATATTGTGTAAGGTTTATTTAATGGCTGTTTAAATTTTAAACATTTATGGTTAGAATGCACACAAAAATCTAGAATGAAATGCAAACGTCAGAGTAAAGCTTGAAAACTGATATCCCACAGGATATATATCACATGGAACACAGTTCTAGATGATTAAGTGCTTATAATGTTATCTTAGTTTCCTGCCAATCTGGTTGTTCGAGAGAAAAGCATTGACTATTCCCTGAGCCCGACCGAATTCGATATATTGACTTTAGTTACTAATAATAGACTTAATGGCGTCAAGCCGTATATCAGAAGACAGCATGATTATAACGCTCAAACAGTATTATTAACCTACATCATCGCAGCCTAAGTTCTTGGCACCACCGTATTTGTCCATACTTTCCACTGTTTAGTTTCTCATTTGTACAGTTGGGTAGACAGGTGAGTGCAATTTGGATGAAGTTTCATTCCCAAGGACATAGACCAAGATTAGAAATGTTTAGTGCCCCCACCGAATTCGAACTCCGGCAATTGGCGTGATAGGCCAGCTCGCTGACAGACTGGTGAATGCACTGTGTTCTACAATTATAATTGGTAAAACAGGTACTGACCTCAACACCAGTATATTATCATATTGCAAGATCTATCGGATCCATAGGACATAATTGGTAGTTATGGGCCTTTATACCGAATAAAAGGAATTGAATTGAATTGGTAGTTACTTCTGGAAAGTGTTAGATATATTTTCTTCTAAACAAAATATAAAAACATCTATGAAAGAAAGTCTGTCACATGTTTTATTATCTAAAGAAAGTTTTCTTGAAATTTTTATTCTAAACTTCCATATTATATTTCATATTTTCCATTATATAAAAAATGATGCCTATTGTCATTCTTTATTCAAGAAAATACAAGCTAATGTCAACGTTCTATGTAAAGAAGACGCTACAAGATTAATGCGTCTAGCTTCGATTAACGTTCTGCACAATCAATACCTCAAAAGACCGCCAATCCTTTGCAAAGTGACTCGCATCGATTTGGACAAATGCTGCTCAACGAAAGGTCTCGTTTGATTGTTTTGGAAAGTAATTCACTGATCTCAATATTACAATATTCTGCCACAGTGTGTAGCATATCAGACAGGTAGATAGTAAATGATGGAAAATGCACTTTCAGTGGAAGTTTCAATATTCTGTTGCAATATGTTCAACTCGGGAAATAAGACACAGCATTTTTCTAGTAATCAATTTCGGAAAGTTTACATGTAAACGTGAGAAAAAGAAACATCTTATTGCAGTTGAATATTTTTTCGAGAGTCAGAAACACTGAGCGATACTTTCTGAAGCAGGAAAATACGTATCTGTGCAGAAGCTAATGCTACTTTTCAGCAAATATTGTAATTATGATATTCACAAGATGTGACTGAAGCATGCCCCTTAATAGTTTCGGAAATGAAATGTTTTTTGTTGAAAATAATTCCATTTAGAATGATCTTTGAGAGATAAAGGACATTTTACTCTCTACTTTCAGGGGATTAAAGTTTGACGTCAACGTTTACTTTGGCTTTTAACGGATTTAACAAATCATCTTTACAGCCCACAGCAACACTTTGCAGGGTAATATTCTCTGCCTATGAAGAAAGATTCGCTCCAATCAATAACCCAAGAGCTCCAGCATCGAAATACGAAGCAATAATATTTTCCCGATCTATTCACTTCACCGGAAACTGAAGGAACTTAGATTTGATTAACTTCATACAAATTAACAGACTTATGTAGAATGTTCTAACATAATGACGTACGTAGTTCCTATATAAGACGCCCTGAAGATATCAATGTAACATGTTAGAGCAATACTTGCGCTGTGTAAATTTCAAACCTTAAATACATTTGCATTATTGAAGCCAAATCTCAAACCTTGAATATCAAACATTTATCACCTCCTCAATACTTATTTTACACTGCAAATTTTGGCAAACTACTGCGAGGACATGATTTGCGCAAATGATGAGGTCAAAAAAATATTTCTTTTAGAAACATAGGAAATGTGTACCTTAAAACCTTCATTGAAAAATATTTTTCTAAACAAAGAAGCGATGAATCTTGATGGTGTTATTATAGAAAAAACAATCTAGCTACAACTAGCTGTAATGTAATACGTCCCGAAGTCCGTTATTACATCTAGCCAAATACAGGTCCATCCCGTGTCGAGCAGGCGCGAACATCAGCCAATCAAAAGAGTGCTGGCCCAGCTTTCGAATCGCGGATCAATGCGATTGTTTCGCCGTTCTTAAAAACCTCGATTACAAAATCCGAATGTTACCAATGTTTCGCAGTGAATTGTGTTGAAAATATGCTGACAGCATAAATTCTGTGCTGATAATGTTGACGGAATATTTTGGGTTGTATTTTTGGTAATTTGTGAAAAAGCAAATCAACACATTTGGTCAAACAATGACAAGATAAGTTTTCAAGGATAAATATAGACAAACGTAGGGTAAATGGCAGGATGTGACATTAACCGAGATGCAAAAGAAACCCGCCTTTGATTGGTTGAAAGCTGTCTTCCTGCCCTCATTTTATTGGTCGGTTCAAAATTAGTCAAAGATTAGCTGAACATGACCTCAATCTGTAATTCTCTAGATGTATTGACGGATCAATACATCTAGTTTTAACTAGATTGAGATAAAAATATCATGTCACTTTTCACTTTAATTATTTGTTTTATAATTTGATAACCAAGATAAAGATAAAACCTGTTTAATCGCTTGGGTTTGCATTTATCTAAGCATTATTTCTGTGACAAGTATCCATTATTTTTGAATGCTGTAGACGACCTGAAAAACACGCCAGCTTTATTGTGTCTAAGGCATGTCAAAGATGTTTTTAAAATGAGTTATCTTGTCAAACTACTAGAGGCTTTTTGGACATGAGCTGTCAAAGCTAGAAAACAGACAATTATAGAACAAATAGCTGGCATTACGCTAATGACATAAGAAGGAACATGCCGCTGCAGATGTGAGTTAGTTTGGAGACTGCGATTCAATGTAGGAGTAGAGCATTAAATACACATGATTAACATGGGTAGCAAGAACAGATCTCTCTATCAAGCCCATCGCTTTGCATGAGGCATTAAGGAGAGAGGGACAAATCCATAACATGAGAGATAGTGGCTTGGAGTCCCTTATCCGATTAGGGAGCGCCGAATATTGCAATAAAGATATTTTCAGGGCCCGATATGAGAAATTTGCAACTTGATCATAAATGTACCTCTTTTAAGTCATACATACAAGATGGCAAATGCATTGACAGTCGAAAGAAAGCTCGATGGTTACTCTTCGAATCGGCGACTCCGAATGCATTCTCAATTACACAACTGAACTGGGGAGTTTGTTCAACAGTGAGTCTGGAAAATGTCTTTCTTTTTTGGAAAAAAAATTGGTTTCCCAAAATAAGTTCTTAATATTGAATATCGCATTTATTATATCTTACATAAAGTTTGATCTTTTTTAGGAGTTATATAAACAGTTTGTCAAGTATTATCTTGGTAGGCTAGTTCTTGAAATGTTTATATTCATCAATTTTATTATCAAAAACATATCCAAAAAGAATTAATCAAATCTTTAACATGAAAGTTTGCATGATTGTTGTATTATATACATGTACTTAACATAATTTTCACAGAAATGTTGTTTTCTTGTTTGAATAGGGGTTGACGACAATGTTCTATTTAAGAATTCTGAGAAATTCTACATTTGCAGAAAAGAGCGACTGAAGATTTACGTGTCTAGTTTCTTTAAGAGATCTACACAATCAATATCTTGAAAAAAAGTGATTTAGATCGATTTTCACTTTACCGTCGTACACCAAGGGTCTAAGACGTTCTAAATTTGGAAATAGTTTCCAAAACCTAAAATTTAGAGAATTTACACCAATGTAGTTTTCGTTAGTTTTCAACCACGTTTTCTCAAACATGGAAGTGAGATGGTCGAAAAACATGAAATTTCTAGTCACATTACAAAAGTAATTTTCTTAGGAGCCTTTTCTAAAGCGATCGATTTGCCCAAATCACTCCTTCAATCTTGCCATTTTTGTCTTGTTTCAAGAATGTAAAAAAATAGAAACATTTTGTTCAAACATTGAACATAGTGATATTCTTTCGAGTATCACAAATCACCGGACAATAATTTCTTTAAGCAACTTGAGATTTAGGCACGAGGTATTTGACAAACGAAATGATGTTCTACTATTGATATCAACACAATATAAACAAAGCATATCCCTAGTTTTTGGGAATGAAAGTTTTTTTTAACCCTTACAAAAACCTGCTTAATGTCAACATACTGTTTTTCCAGCTTGAACATTTCCTCCAAGCTTGTAACCACAGAAACTCTTTGCAAAGTTTTAACGACTGGCTTTTATACTATATATTATTGTGTTGGATATCTTTAAATCAGGAACATATCGATAAGATATCAACCCTTACTATACGAGTAAAAGAGCAAGGACTGCCATCTTGCTAAGCTTCGACTTAATATCTCAAAATTGAATCGGTGACATTCAAACGTAAAAACATGCACCTCCCAAATATACATAATCGGACAAAACATGCCATGTTTTATATTGTTTCAAATTGAAAACTTTTCTCGAAATTGCTCTAGGCTGAATGTTATCTAGACTATTACTCTTTTAGGATAAATGATATATGATAATGAGTCCGTTTAATGAAGTGAGGGGTGATGGAAATACCTTTTTTTCCTTTAAAAATATTTTTCGGTTAGTGAGAACACACTATTTGTTATATCTAAGAAGTACACGTGACAAAGTTAGATTTTTAAAATCATGATAGAAATAAAACCAGTTTTATTGATTTATTTATTATTTATGACCCGATAAAACAAATTTGGGTTGCTATAGACGAGGTGAGTACCCTACCTACGTACAAGTAAAACATGTCAAATTATTGAGAAACTAATCAAAACCTTATTATCACGTCCTTTATGTCCTACATAATCAGAATCTTAGCAGGGTTTAGCACATAAACTTTCAGGCAAAATAAAGGTTTCGCTAATTTTTCAAGTCTATAAAATACACACAAACGCAGATATGAGAATTCTTACGACTGGTTTATAAACAGAAATCTGTTCCAATATTCTCATCCAAATATCGGCATTTAATTTGCCCCAATAAACAAGTAAAGAGACAGGGGTCATTGTTAAAAGTTACACAAATGTGGCGTTAAAAGACAAGTGCACAGAAACTTTCAGTAGTCACAGGAATCACGGAGTCTGTCATTAGGAGCTAAAGTGACCACCCTGGGCATCAATGCAAGTAAGTACACGCCTACTCATTGAAGTCGTCAGGCGTCTGATGACGTTCGCAATGATCCTGTTCCATATGTTTAACAGCAGCTTGCTGAAGTCCTTGCTGATTGTTTGGAGGTAGTAGCAGCTGTCTAGAAAAGGTTGTAAAGGTGATCCCAAAAGTGTTCAATGGGGTTCATATCTGGTAAGTTGGCTAACCACGGCAAAACAGTGTCGATTGTGTTCTCGAGGTAGCCTCTAACAATTCGGACAGTTTGAGGTCTTGCGTTGTCGTGTTGCAATATCAATCTTCTTGGCTGTTGTTCATCAATGTATCGCTGCCCAATCCGATTCCCTCGCTGCCATCGGCGTACAGTACGTGTCCATCGTAATCTGTGTTGATGGTGTAAACGAGTCAAAACCATTCCACGTCAGTGGCGGTAGGCTCGAATACCAGCCAAATGAAGTCGACGAATGGTTGATCTTGTGCTGATGACATGAACGATTTCCGTCGCCGCTGTTGATGTCGCCGTTACCAATCGGTTTCGGAAGTGAATCTGCCTCACGTGGCGATCTTCGGTCGCCGTTGTTACCCTCGGTCTTCCCGATCTTGGACTGTCCTGTGCCTGGCCTGTCTGCTGGTAGCGTCTAACAGCCTTCTGATGGTGGTTTGGCTGCAGTTGAAGGTTCTTGCCATTTGAAGTTGGAAAGCCGCCATAGTAGACATACCAATCACTTGGTCACGTTGCGCTTCCGTAAGTCTTGGCATACTTTTGGTGTTCTTTATGTTACTGAATGTCTGCTCTTTCCAAAAAGGGTAATTATATAACAATGCTCCACTTGCATCACAAATCATGCCTCAAAAACACGTTTTGTATGTGTTTGTGAATGCACAATTCCAGTGGCTGCGTCGATGCGATGCGTCGTGTAGAGGAAACGATGCAGTATTACTATCATTTCTTGCTTAGAATCAAACCAGTACCATCCCCCAATTTTTTCATGAAAAAGATAAAAGTGGAAACTTTCTTTTGCCTGGGAGTTTTTTATGAGAACACATGACCTGGTATTAAAATGAAATAAGTAGTCTGAATAGAATTGGCCGTGTTCGGATGAATAAAAGTTTTTAAAGTTTGACTCTACAGTGATTTCGAACACATTCTAACTGTGCTTTTCCTCTCAACAACGGTCTGACCGGCCTCATTCGGCAAAACTTAGTCAAAAGCGGACCGATGGCATCATCGTTTGTAAAGAAGGATGGTTTAATAAATGGTTTACGGGAATGACTTGTCCCTAGATACTGACACCAAAGGTTTTTGCCAGAATCTTGGTGATTGGCTAATTGAGATGACGTCAGAACACGCAACTTATGAGACTGAACGTCGTGAAGAGAAAAAACCCTGATTTTTCAGTACAAGAAATTGAACTATTGCACAGTACACTGATATTAATACACTGTAGTTATTATATTGTGGTAGAGTTAGAAACCTTTCATGATAAACTTGTAAAATGATAAAACCTTAACCGTATTTTCTACCTCGATTCCAAATCATTTTATCAAGCCTTGTAAGTTGGCTGACGAACAAGCCTTATTATATGGTTGAGACATCTTGGGGATGATGCTCCATCACAATCTGAATTCAAGTGTGACCGAGATAGCACTTAATACGAACCACGTCGACCAAAAACGTTGACATAATCAGAAATGGTACAAAAAAGTCCATCCTCTGATAATGAACGACAGGCAAGCAACAAAGAGTTCATAGCTGAAGTATTAGCATTATCCAGGAGCAAGTTCATTCATCATTTTGTAAACTTTACGAATGACAAAGGTTTCAGCACGATGGGTGCCGAAGATTTTGACACGAAAGCAGAAACGTTCAAGAAACATCTTGCCAAAGTAGATTTAGTCTTAATTGAAGCTGATGCTGAATCATAACGACTGATGAAATCTGGGTCGATCACTTTCAGCCACAGACAAAGAAAAAGTCACGGCAGTGAAATCATGTCACATCAGAGACCCTAAAGAAGGCAGGGAATTAAGGAAAGATAATGATCTCAGATTCTGAGGACCATCTCAGATGGATTTTCTCCAAAAGGTTAAAAGAAATAATGACACATATTGATTTAGTTCCTGCAGACTTCTATCTGTGTTCTGGTTGGAAGGCATTTTCGGTTTGGGGATTGCGTCAGACATGGATCAGTTAATAAACGCCAAAGGACATAGACTTGTACATAACATGATTAAAGGCCCTGTAAAGCCGATGTCAGAAGTGTACTGCATTGAAAATGTTGAAAACTAAATGCAGTTGATTTGAATTCAATCTTTTGCACGCTCACAACTTATCAATTACGCCTCTTGGTGCAGCAAGGGGTTTTAGGGATATTGAAACTATTCCCATCAATTGGTACCGTTCATTAGTACTGAAACCTTTTACTGCATATGATTTGGTCTTTAAATAACTTTGCTTGCATTGAGGCAGATTTTTTACCTTTCGTGTGCTAATGCCATTTTAGTCTCACACAATTTAAAAGTGCTTGTGAATGAGCTAATAACTATCGGTAAAACTACGCGATGCCAGCCAATAGAAACGGCTGCCTTGACTCTAAGTTTTGACAATGAAATATCACAGGGTTATCGGATTATTAATATCAGGGGACATTACATGACCTGTCACTTAACTGAACAATGGTATATGATACACTGTCGTGTTCTCTGGCAAACGCCTTTGTCTGTGAATAGATGAAAAGATCTTGGAAATGGAAAACTAAAATTAACTAATGGATTTAGCTTGCAACGTCTTTCCAGAAACTCCTCAATTAAACTCGCCTACGGTTTAAGAGATATTGTACACGTCTGGGATTAACAAAAAACTTCAGATACAAAGGTACATTAGCGTGTATCTGTAGGCAAAAAAGATTAGACCACAAGACAATCCAATGCTGCTGTAGAATTTGTCTTCGTGAGTCCCTTTCCTAATTGGTTCCAATTACAGCGTCTGGTAAAGGACCATCATGGCATTCACAATGTATCTCTGAAGTGAAGTGGAAAGGCAAAGTAATACAATATTTTAGAAAGTAAACCTTGTTAC
This sequence comes from Phorcus lineatus, assembly GCA_921293015.1. Classification (NCBI taxonomy): domain Eukaryota; kingdom Metazoa; phylum Mollusca; class Gastropoda; order Trochida; family Trochidae; genus Phorcus; species Phorcus lineatus. The sequence goes on from OV121081.1 coordinate 55,843,621, forward strand.
ATGACATCATGTTATTATTACAATGACTGGGCCGTCGTCGTAGGCAATCAAACCAAATTATAGACATTATAGTAATACTTTTCTTTAACCACGCGCAGATCATTTTCAAAGAGCACTGATTGTCTTATAGCCTTTAAGGAATATTAATTCGATACAATCTTTCAAGCCCTTTGCGTGACCATATAGGTTCGGACTTATTATACAGTTGAGTAGACTGCTGAGTGCAATGTGGATTAAGAAAGTGTCTTTCCAGCGGACACATCGCAGTACAAGGCTAAGCTTGGCTCATCCATCGGGATTTGAACCCGCGCCATTGGCGTGATCGCCCAGCACGCTACCCATTGCTAAACTGGGCTCCAAAGGTTTGGACTGGGGAATTTACTATGCGCTACAATCATAAACTGGTGTAATACCAGCGTGTATAATTATATTACCAGATCTATCAGATCAGATACTTCTGGAAAGTTTATAATGTATTTTCTTCTCAACAAAATATTTTTCTTGTTTTCTTGAAGTTATGTTTCTAAACTTTAAATTAAATTTAGATAAATATTGAAAGTGTTGCTTGGTGACATTTTACTTTAAGAAAATAAAAGTTGACGTCAACGTTCTATGCTTGAAGATTAATGTGTCTAGCTTCGATCAATGTTCGGCACAATTAAAACCAACAAAAGACCGCCATTCGATAGTTTGCGACTCATATCGATAAGGACATAATCATACTCCACCAAGAGTCTTAAACGGTTGATTATTTGAAATTTGATTCACGGATATAAAAATTACAATATTCTGCAACAGTACCTTTCAGCTACGTTATTTTCTTCCAAACCAGACAGAAAGATGGCGACGCTTTCCGGCAATTTCTTTTTTAGAAAATGCACTCTCAGTGAAAGTCTCATTATTCTATTGCAATATTATATTTTCCCTGTGAGTCAAATTTTACGACTAAAGAAAGGTAAACTTTGGAAATGACAGGCTATATGATTCTTGGAAAAGATTCAATTGATGAATATCAGAATATGAAATGAGTGAAAGCATCTACCAACTAAACATTGTAATTATGAAATTCAAAAGATACCCTTAATAGCTTCGGAATTGATTTTTTTGGGTAGAAATTCAATTAGGAGTGACCTTTGAGGGATAAAGGAAATGTGACTTTCTAATTTCAGGGAATGTGACTTTCTAATTTCAGAGAATAAAGATCGACGTCAACGTTTACTAGTGCTTTTAACAGATTTATCAAATCCTCTTTGCAGCCCACAGAAACTTTTTGTAAGGTAATTTTCCCTTACTTGAAGATGGATTTGGTCCATTCCATAGCTCCACCATCTTAATGCGAAGTAATAATAATTTCCCAATCTATTCACATCACTTGAAACCTAGCGAACCTAAATTTGATTAGATTCATACAAGTGAGGCAATCTATTTAGAATGTTCTGCCGTAATGACTTCGGTATTTCCTATACAAGACTGCCCGAAGATGTTAATGTAACATGTTGGAGTAATATTGGTTCTGTGTCATTCTTTATCTTTTAATGTATATATATAATTGAAGCCAACGCTCAAACCTCTAAGCACCAACATATTAGAAATTTAAATCACCTCCTCAATATCAAATTGCAAATTCTGGCAAACTACTGCGAGCACTCGATTTGCTTTTGGATTGCCTTTAAAACGTTTGCAACATATACCTCAAAACGTTAGTTGAAGAATATTTTCTAAACAAAGACAAGAGACAATGGTGACGTAATTATAAAAAACTTCATGTCACTTTATTCACTTTTATTGCTTAAATTACTTTGATAATCAAGATAAATATAAAACCGGTATTGGTTTGGTTTTTCCTAAACTTCGCAGTTTCTTTGTGACAAGTCTCCGTTATTTGATTCTGCGTCTCACAACTTGAACCATGCGCCTACTTTATTGCAATTCGTGTCAAAACGGTGATTTAAATAAGTTATCTTGTCAAACTAATATACATAAGCTGACGAAGATAGACAACAGACTGTTATGGCACAAATAGCCGGAATTACCCTAATGCTGCTGCAAATGATAATGATTCTCTGATTATGAAGAGTGAGTGCCGCCTCGTGACCTCACTTCAGAGTTTTATCTTTAAATGTTGAACACATGTGGCAATCAAACAAGCCAATCTCAACTTGAAACCTTTGTTAAGCCTTTGCTAATATATTTTTAATTCTTTGGTATTACCAAAGTTAATCCATCTTACCTAGCTTACATTTACATTCCATCACGTTCACTCAAGTCTGAGAACCAACAAGACTTATAAGCAAACGTTTTTTGCTCTCAGGTAATGATGTTTTATGATGCCGCTGGAAGGAACGACTACAAGCTATCCTTTAAGAAATTAAGTCGTGGAAACATTTGATCGCTCTCTCAAAACACATCTAATCTATCTACCCCCTACATCTCTTGAAATTTTGTATGCGCTATTGACCTGCATCCGTGGAGTTTACCCCGAATGATTAACATTTATACGTATACTTTATCTATCTATAAAGTGTAAAAACATTTAAATACATACACCACCTTTATTCAGCTATTTATGGTAACGATCTAAAAGTAATATATAAATTCATAGAATAATATCACAAAGACAGAATATTTATATATTTATTATTGATATTTCGCTTAGATAGATTTACAGTTGCTGACAGCTGAAGCTAAAATATTTGGCGTGATAAATTCGAAAAAAAACTTATCACAGCCTGAAATTCTCACCAATAACGTGCTGTGGTTAACACGGGTCACATTGAAGGGGCACAGAGTATGTTGTAACTTTATGAAGTAGTGGTTAGTTCTGAGACTCAGCATCCTAAGGTTTGTCAGTTCAGTATATTGTAATGTAATGAAAAACAGGTTTAAGTCGTTATTTATGATAGAATACCGGACGCGCACCAATGATTCAAACGTAATTTTGAAAACTTATTTAGACAGTACAGAAAGACAAACATGGGTTGGTAGTGTTAAGTAGGGTTTGTAAATGGAACGCATTAATTTCTAATATTCATGTATGTTGTTTTTAATGGTACCCCGAGTGGTAAATGATCCATACATACTGTTTCGATTGACTTCCGTCCTGCATGCAGCTGTCTGGCGAAGAAGCTTTCAGGTCGAATCGATGTATTTGCAAAATATATTTTTCGGAAAACGTATGAAAATTTATTTGTAGCTTTACCACTATACGATTGGTATATGACCTTCTTAAAACTCGACGGTAGAATATTGCAAAAGCCAATGTTTACAGAACGAAAAATAAGCCACAAATGGAGCGAACTCGCTTTTTTCGAATTTTTGCGATATGCCATCAGACTTATATACTATTTCTTTGGGAAAGCAAACACATCTAAATTGTAAACATTTTCAATTATTGATTGTTTTCAATAGGATGTGGTTTTACTAAGGTCACAGCGATGAACTTTGTCAGAGGAGAAAGCCAAAACGAGTCGGAATTACATTCTGCATATCGCATAATGCATTTTCCGAGCTAAATACGTTTACTGACAAAATACAAAAGAATGCACCAGTAAATCTCTTCAGCTTATATCTTTAAAGAAAGCACAGTAGGCATCTACAATGTTGACATTTTCCACACAATGAATTTACTTCACAATGATTATACCTTAGGTATCGAAATTTATTTTTGACATTTGGATTGGTTACATGAGATGTTAAATAATTGTGCTTCGTTGCATCGATCTGAAAACAAGAGTCTATGTTGCAAACGACGTGAAGTCTTGAAACTGTTATGGAGCTCTGTGGCAGTGTTACATTGTATGTCACATCTTTTGATGATCAACTTCAATAAAGCTTTCAATTTCTAGACAATGTCTGGTGTAGCTTCAGTCCTGAAGCAATTGTATCTTTCTAATTTCTTTAACAATGTTTTTATTCTGAGAAAGGTCATACCTCCACAATCCCTTTCTGATTATTGACTTTGATAGAAGCTATTGCAGTTTCAAGCTATTAAATATCAAAGAAACGGAATTATTTTACAGCTTCCTAATGGAATTTGTAGAGATGTTCAAAGAGTCAAAGAACATTCAGGTTTTAGGTTATCAGGTTTAAATGGATATTTTTATCACATACAAGGGACACTTAGTATGTTATAGTTACTAAGATTGCTTATTCTTCAACATCCTGCTAAATCAGCTTATATGAATCCGCTCTCGCACCTTCCTTATACCCTAATCTCGTTCAACCACGTATCGCTAGCTATCTAACCAGCCAATGAGACGACTCGCATTCAGTAACAGCGGCACAATCCGGATGGAAAAAATCTAGCTAGTAGCTTTAAGCTCCTTAATTAACGATATTTCATTGGCTGAAAAAATAACAGGTGAGCATACGAGGGATTCAGCCCGAAAGAGATCAGGGTATTAGGAAGGAGCGAGAGCGGATTGATATATGCTGTTACACAACGTGGGATATTATTTCCTTTGTTCTTTGAGGTCGTTTTTCTGAGTAATTGACCGATCATATCGCCCTAGGGATGTTATTTGACCTTTTACCAACGAAATTAAGTCTCCTTTTAGCATCTTCGTCAAGATACGTCAAGACCTCGGCTCCGTTTCGTTCTTTTGACGTATATTCCCTCTGCGCAGAAGACGTCGGTTAATTCAAATATTGTTCTCTGCTTCGCCTGGAACAATATTTGAAATAATCTCCGCCAAGCATGTATCCTAGGACGAATATAAGAACAAGATCATCAGAATGTTTATTCAGTTACGTTTGAATACACAGTTTTCAAAATGTTGAGCTAGTGGTGCCGTATCTGCACTCCTTGGTCTTCTGGGTGGATGGTTCTTCCTTCACCGTCTCGCTACCTTCCAGGTTGAGGATATCGCTCACTTGTTGTTGGTCCTCACTGGTCCTTGTGTAGCTTCTGATACCTATGAACATTATAATTTCATTATAAAAAATAACGGATAGCAAAGATATGCCACAGGTTTTTAAAACTTTTCGTTGATGAGCATCTACAGTGCCATATTTCATAAAAACTTACAGAACATAGGTTGTGTAGAATTGCCGAGGAAAACGTTTATATATATATATAAAGCTAAATTTTTCACTCCCAAATTACTTTCCTAAGTTGATATACCGAGTGCTCAAAATAAACTTGTTGAAATCTCTAATCAAGACGAAGTACAAGTACATACCAGTGACACTTCTGTGACCAGTCCTCTCCATTATCAGCTGTTCACTCACTCCAGCTGCATACAGTCTTGTAGCTGTTGTCGCCCTTAGCGAATGGTTGGTTTTGTAACCCTTTATCCCAGCCTTTCTGCACATTTCTGGTACTATCTTCTGCAACGTGTTGTGGCCAAGGGGTTGTCTACTATACCTGGGCAAGAATTAGGTTTGATGAAAGTAATGTAATGTTGTAAATAATGGCTGAAACAGCGTTAAAGTGTTGTGACAGTTTACAGAGTTTAGATAATATAGAGCATCTAATAATAATATTTCATAATATCCATAATTGATAATAAATAATATCATTATGAATAAAAGACAATTTTAAACCTGCCTAAAAAACCTACCTAAGAAATTGAATGTTTTTGCGAAAATTAAACAGTAACAACACTTTCCAACACTTTTCAGTAGGTGATCTGAGAACTTGGAGATAGAAGGCGTCATCGTGACCATCTGATGGACAGAGAGATATATACTGCTTGTACAGTCGTACGTGACATCGCTTCGGGTTCCTTCCTGGGAAGTGGTTAATGTCTTTAGGAGTCAGTTTGCGATGCTTGATACCCCTTGCACTGTTTTGGAATAATCTTCATGATAATTTAAATATTCCTTTTTGACAGATGTTTTCAGTATTATCTGAGAGTTCTTAAATCTGAGTTTCCTGTGCTACTAGCCACTTCTTAAAGAAAAGTTCTTTCCATGACAATTTGGAAAATGGTATTTGGGGGATATTCTTTACCGTTTTGCTTCCTCACCTCGATAACAAACACTGGCATGAATTTTGCTAGTTCTTCATCCGTTAATGATTCCAAATTTTTCAGAATCTTTTCAGTTTCATTCTTGCGATTGTTTCTGGCGACTGCCCATGACGTGAAAACATTACTTGCCCATTTATCCCTCCGTCTCGTATTCTCCGGAATGGAATATTCGGCCATCTTTGCCAAATCATTTTCAGTCGATACAAAAAATCGATCCCCCTCATTTTCCACCATTTCCACAAAGTTGTTAATGTCAACTTCTGCCTCGACTTCTTGAGATGCTCTGCAAAGTTCTTTGTCACTCTCCATGACTCCAGAATTTGACACTGTCTTACCTGTCTATACACTGACAAGTGGGTGTGACTTGTCATAACTACACATGCGCGACTGATCATGTGATCTCATGAGAAATGGCATTTGCACGTGAAATCGACAAGTTGTTGTTTCAATTGTAACCAGTTTACTGACGTCATATGGTAAAAATTAGACATTATTGTATGATCATTTTAAATGCACATTATCTACTCTTTGTAGAAAATAAGCTGTTTAAATGTGTTTTTATTGTAACGTACCATGTTTTATGGAAAACCGGTATACCTGATCAAAGTAATACAGTTTTGAGAGAAGCCCCTAAGTTTGTACCTGTGCCATGTAGAGGTAAGCTATGTGGACGAGTCTATGTATGAAAGGGATGTTTGCCTATACTTTTCATGCTGATCTAATGCCCGTGTTGTGTAAGACGGTTATAAACTCCCCTTCGGTCGATATTAAAGATATCATTTCGCGCTGACGCGCTCGATGGTATCTTTAATATCAACCTCAGGGGAGTTTATAACCTATACATATAGCAGGATGATTCTTCAATCATTATAGATATAGATGAAAGAAAAAGTTGGTATCTTCATTGAATTGAAACACTATTACAAGAGATTGTATAATGACTAAGGTGTATTCTGCCATATGATTGGTTGGTTCTCTAATTTGACTAATATTTAATTCCGAAATTTGCCAAGAACGAATCGTCATGAAATAATACATTTAGATTACTAGACCTGACTTAAGATTTCATTTTCTATTTTTTTTGCATTTCTAGACTTAAAAATCGGGGTCATTGTAATTTTCTCAACATCTTTACGCCACAATTTTCTTTGGCAAACCGTTTTTATGGCATGACGTCTATATGGTCAATTTGCTTACATCCAAATGTCAGTGTCACCACGACACTGATCTTATGTAATTTAAAGGCTTTTCAAGGGACTTTATGGCGTTGTTGATCCGTTACATACCTTCAAAGTAAAAAGGATACTAAAGTTGTTCATATCATAAATGACATTGTTTGGTATGACCTTAATGCTCTCATATGCTATTTTCTGAATACAAGCTGCACTCCGTACAAAAAAGGGAAGAGTTCCGAGGGCCTTTTTTACCCAGAAAAACGCACATGTGCCCTCCTAAAGTTCTTATAACGATCATGTTTGACATCGATATGTTGTTTGTACTGCTAAGAATATCTTGACCCTTGATATATCTTCATTTAAAAAGACAAGTGTGACAGGTGTGCTTATCAAATGATGATGATTTTATCAGGAGGTTTATTTCTGATATTGCCCCTACATGCGTTGTGCAATAATTTTTTAACAATTAACTAAGGGAGAATTATCATGTCTGTTCATAACGTTTGGCATGCTCTCGCAATAGAGGTAGCTCCGTCATAAATTCCTATACAACCTCTGTCTTAATACGAAGATTTGGTCCGTATATACAGCACGGGTTCATAGACGGGATGATTTTGTAAACACGGTGGCATTTTCGGAGATTAAACTATTAATACACATGTTTACAACAACAGAAGCTTATTTTTTCTCTTTTCATATGTTTCCCGACTACGCTTTATAAGTGGCATTACTTGATAGTTGTTATTATGAGGGTTGTTAGTGACAAAAGGTGAACGTACGAGTCAACAATGTAAACAATAAGAGAGCGCATGATTGGTTAGGGCGATATATTGTGGAAGGCTGTGATTGGCTAATCAAACACTTTGTCGAGCGTTTTAACGAGGGTTGTTTTCGAATGCAATTAAAGTCATTTTCTTGGTTCATTTGCACAACGTCAAGTATAAGAGTTTGTTCTAAATTGTTTTAAGAACCATTTTTATGAAACCAACCTCCCTTGAGGTTATATGATATTTAATAGCATGTATCTCTAATATTGTGTTCAAGTTGTCAATTACTGCACCGTGGGTCCTCAGATTCTACAACGTTTACCAACATCGTAATTTACACATACATGTTTCTTTTCCAGTGCATGTTTCGTATTTCTTATAAATTGCCTTTCGTTTATGTTGGAAGTCAAGATTGCTATCTTGGATTTTGTTTATCTGGTCAAGAATCGCGTTTTTCTTACACTTCCTGTCAAACACTGCATGTTGAACCTGACGAACTATTTTGCAGGTACGAAATTGGAAAGCCTCTAAGAAATAAACCAACTCAATCATCTTTTAGGGTAAACTAATAGCATTCACATTTAAAAGAGAAGAGATTTCTGCCGTTCAGTGAAATCTATTATGGCTCCATCCCGGTGGTTTTATGAATAAGACAAATGCACAGAGTATTTTCCCTGTTGAAATATGGCTTGTGTTGAAACTAGCCATAGATATTTACACTTGAATGACAGGAGAACAAACCAGCATTTAAGGCAAACTTGCCAAGTCTTGAAATTTTAAAGGAGTTCATTGTTAGTCTCTGGTGAAATCTTTTGATGAACTTCAATCAAGCTTTAAATAAAGTTCGAGCCAACGTCTGGTGTAGCTTCGGTTGTAAAGCATTCATACCTCAATTAATTCTCCTTTCTTTTAAGAATAGGCATACTTCAACCACCCTCTTCTGCTCTGTTTCTAATTGATATTGATATACGCTTTTTCAGTTTTAAGATATTAATTATCAAAGTAAGAAGTCAATTGACAAAACACTAATGGAACTTGTAAACCTATTTATTACAACTCAATGACATCCATGTGTCTGATGACTAAATGAATATGTTGATGGCAGAAGAAGGTAACTAAATGTTATTGGATGTACGGATAATAAACATTTAATAAAATATGTTACAGATAAAAGGAAAACATGATATCATCTGAAGAAAACACAACCAAAATCGATTGCAACAAAATTCCTCTGTTTCTTAATTGTGATTGCTTGGTTCCGAAATGAGTACCCGGTATTTTCGAAGTGACTTGACAGACGTTGTCTGTAACTGTGGTCAACTCAATACAACTGTAACAAAATCAGTCGCGTCGGGTTCATAACTTCGAAAAGTTTGCAATTTCTTACGACGATCATGTCATATATTAGTCAATAATTGTAGAATTTATTGTTTTTTCTGTCTATTGTAACATTTCTTTGATGTTTTTTCTTATAACTAAGTAACTATGTCCACATGTCTTTATGTCATAACTGAGTAACTACGTCCACATATATTTATGTAATAACTCAGTAACTACGACCACATATCATTATATTATAACTGAGTAACTACGACCACATATCATTATATTATAACTGAGTAACTACGTCCACATATCTTTATATTATAACTGAGTAACTACGTCCACATATCTTTATATTATAACTGAGTAACTACGTATACATATCTTTATCTTATAACTGAGTAACTACGTCTACATATCTTTATCTTATAACTGAGTAACTACGTCCACATATCTTTATCTTATAACTGAGTAACTACGTCCACATATCTTTATCTTATAACTGAGTAACTACGTCCACATATCTTTATCTTATAACTGAGTAACTACGTCCACATATCTTTATCTTATAACTGAGTAACTACGTCCACATATCTTTATCTTATAACTGAGTAACTACGTCCACATATCTTTATCTTATAACTGAGTAACTACGTCTACATATCTGTATCTTATAACTGAGTAACTACGTCCACATATCTTTATCTTATACCTGAGTAACTACGTCTACATATCTGTATCTTATTACTGAGTAACCACGTCCACATATCTTTATATAATAACTGAGTAACTACGTCCACATGTTTTTATCTTTACATATCAAAGGAGCATGGTCTGGTTGACAACATCAGAAACTTTCATATAATTTCTATTAAAATATGTTGTAATGATACTAGCAGTTTCCATAAGATGTTCTCAAGTGTGATACTCAAATCTGCGTGAATGATTGTGTCGTCTATATTGTCTTTGTTTTAAAAATGTTTTCTCATTTGACATGCTCTAGGCAAAAAAAAATAGTTTTCAACTCAACAGAACGATATATCGCATTCACTCCGTCTACACAATCATTTAAGTAATCCTTGACATTTCACATTTCAACACATTTGATATTTTGTAGCATCCGCAGTCATTTATAGAATTCATCATCCAAAAGCTCTTAGACAATATCAATGTGATCAACTTGATGATGCTAACAAGTGCTTTGAACATTAACATTTTAGACAGTCACAAACTAAAGACATTTTTGTTAGGCTGTACAACAACAGTGTCTGATTACATTTAATGATATGTTTGTATCAAATTTGGTCTTTTTACAAAAATGAATTTAAGTTTACATTATTAGATTTATAAATATTTGAATTCTCAGTGAGTTGCAAAATGATCAAAGGTCAAAGATATGTCAGTAATTAACTGGACAAACAAATGAGAAAACATAATGGGTTATCGGTAGGCGGTTTTCGAGACATTATTGAATTTGTGAATCTATGTAAACAAGTTACCTCCACGTAGACTCGACTAATAAAGGCTATTTTCTAATCAGACTGTTACGGTAACCTTATCATAAACCTTAATAAGTGATATTGATGCTGGTAGTAAACTGGCATTCAGAGTACCTAAATTGTTTAGTTTTTTAAGTAGTAGTAAACTATTTAATTCATTAAACAAAAACTGCAAGACCTTCCTACTGGTGCACAAGAAAAAAGATTGTTTGCAATCAATGATGGACATCACTACAATGGAAAAACTACACCATAAATCACTCCGAATATTACATCATCAAGATGTGAGTGACCTTTAAAAACTGACAAAAATGTGTCAATGAAAACTGGCCTTAGTTATATGGTCACAAAATACACCACCGGCAATGGTACCTCTACGTGACATCAAGGACGTCAAATGCTTTAGGTGAATGTTAATCTACGCACATCTTTACATGGAGGCCGTGGACATGTTGAATCGGATCTTTACATTTCTCGAAGAACTTACATAGACCACTGACAGATAGCATAATAACGTTCCAAAAGGTTTGTCACTGATGAAGCAATTCCTTGAGGTTTCGAAACAACTAATAATGTTGGAGTCAAACCACACCCCGCAATTTATGAACAAGTGTCAGTTTATCATGATGTTGAAGATAACTTAATAGATAGCGTGTTCACTGTTCAGACCTTCTAAGTTTCACTCAGAAAATTCTAAAGTTCACTTATCTAAACAGAATTAAAATGCGAGTTTAAAATTTTGAATTACTGAAGCACAAAGTGGTTATGTTGACTCATCTATGTTACGTTATATCTAAGGTATATGTATTATATCATCTTTGATGATTTGATGATTAAGTCGCCATCTTGTTATGGTTAATTCAATGAGTTATTAAATGCATATCAGGGTTGAACTCAACTATTAAACGTATTGCTAAAACATTTCTCTCTTTTACTTTCTCTGTATGATTGTGGTTTGAATGAGAATCGGTACGTTCTCAATGTATCCGTAATACATGTACTAATTGATGGGTGTGAACGCCATTGTTGTTTTAATACTCTTTAGTTCTGTCGGCCAATTACCCATGAGCGCTCTTATTTAAATCGCCACACGCAGGTTTAGCTATTTTAGAGATGTATATGTTTATTGTATTTTGTAAATATGTTTATCACACATGCTGGTTGAGAATGATGAGTGTGTACTTATCATCATGATATCAATATTATGGTAATCAATATGTAATACGCGTAAGTGAAACAGGATCAAATATTCTGTTATGTAATGATTTCTTTATATTATGCTACATAAGGGATAACACCCTTTGATCATTTGCAGCTATTACAATAACAATGTAATGATTATCATAACTTAGTTTTTATTTGGAGTTTTGATGATTGATAATACTATAAATGCCACGGTGTATTTACATAATTTGTAGATATGAAGGTAACGCTTATATTTTGCATATTATGGAACTGCACTTGTGTTCATATGTGATAGACTTAAATTCTTTTATGTATGTACTTCAGGATATCTTTACTTGTCATAATCTTCTGGGCAATAAACATCACTCACATCCATGACCCGTGTTTGGATCTTTCATTCCCCAATGCACATCCGGTTACATAAAGGCCCTCACATATTCCCCTTGCAAACATTCGAGAAATGTCCCCATGAACAATATTTTTAAGCCTACGCTGCCACACTCCGAATACATTGAATTATTGCACAGATAATCCTTCCAAAGAAGCAAAGGTCAAAATTGATCCGTGTATTTAGTTAGTCAGTTAGCGGCATTAGAGCATTACCGGCTGAAAGATTTTGGTCATTTTAAATTCTTCGATTATGTAAACCACAGTTCACAGAGACATTTTTTAATGTTAAGATTCGAAGACCACATACGCTTACTTCAAACTACAAATAAACTTGGGCAATTTAATCAGCATGGATATTCATGGAATTCTTGGAATTAATAGAATAACCTCACTTACATTACAAAACTAAGACATCAGTTTGCCTATAAATGTTTATTTTGTTTGCAAATGGTCGTTTGTACATCCTTCCAATTACAAGAGTTTATGCCAATATACTTGAAACTTTGCAAGTTTCTGGTCCCCCATTGAAAAAACCCTTTTGATTACGAACATCGAACCATTTGTTTGAAGAAGCTGACGCATCTTCTTTAAATTTCTTAGTCAGTGTTTCTTTAAAGGCTTCCCTTGTTGATTGACACATTCCAACGTGTTCTTTATTCACTCTGTTAATTAACAACATTCAGAGCTTACACAATTTTTGGACAAGATTGTCAGCAAAAAGTACACAACTCTTAGCGAGAAGCAAAGCCCGCCACCCACTGATGATCAGGTGGAGTGGAGTGTTAAAATGGAATAAAAGGCAATATGTATAGTATTTCTTTGTACATAGATACATAAATATAACTATGCTCAATTAGAAGGTTTAGTTCTCTTAATCTCAGGGGTTTTATCTACATTTTCATGGAATTAATCGACTGATAACATTATGGCATTAATGTTTATACAGGAGTATAGGACCGTGTTTATAGTATTTCGTTTTACATAGATACAGAAATATAGATATGATCAATTACAAAGATATTTTAAAGCTATCCTGATCTCTGTTTTTTTACTTAATTCCCACGGATTGAATCGACTGAATACTCGTATCGAATAGAATATTAATATATTAAGCGTTACAACATTTGCTTTATGACATCATTTCCACAGGAGATATTTACCTATAGAGAATAATGAAAGAAAGATTAATATAAAGGAGAACAGTTATCTGTGTTTGCCTTAACGTACACTTCAGTGCATATATTCTACATTGTCCAATTGTGGGATGTTTTCTAGCCATCTTATATTACGCTCTATATTGTTGAATGCTAAACTCGACGATGATTTTCATATTCTCGTTTGGTCATAATCACAAGACAAGCAATTATTGTTTGACCCCACAGGAATCTATACAGTATTGTGTTGCAAACAGTACACGTGTATGTATGAGACTGCATTAATATCCGATTTTACCGTTTAGAAGTTTGTGTAATTACCAAAAATCCAAATCAAATCTTAGTGGTCAAAATCCATTTGAATCCTTATTGTATAAGCACGTATCTAACTCTCTGTGAATGAGTTTCTTTGCAATTTGTGAACATATTGTATTTGACATGCATTTATGAGTATATTCCCTTTTTGTTTTTCCCTTCAATCCACCTGATGAAACTTTAAGCAGATACTACAAAACACCAGCACTAAAATAACACTCATTCAACAGCAAATAAATATTAATCCTTCCACACACACTCAGTAGACTCGAAACACTAAAACATAAATGCATAAAAAATCCGCACTAGTATCATGTCAATAATTCTACAACAATTTAACCATCAGGGAAAATATTTAAACTCCTCCTGGTGCCTAATCACATTGAGTTATCCAGAAATGAAAACGCAGATCAAAGAGCGCAGGAGGGCCGAAAATTACTACACATAACACTACCACTCTAAAGATGATGATGAAAGCCTCGGCAAAATTAAAGCCACGTTAAAGCAACTTGGCAAAAAATCAAGGAAACAGTCTAAATAACATCTGCCTGAAAATAATGACAGGGCTTTAACCAAACAACTATCAGGGCATATAAAATTAAACTACAAATTTAACTAATTCTCATCCACAAACAAACCTGAATGTCAACAGAAACAAGTAATTGTCACAAACGTGACCTTGATCCCCACCGCATTCAAGAATTGATGGACGCACATCAGAGTTTCCACAGAGTAGTGACCTTTTCATGTCTGACACAAGTGTTTTTATCCTTATGTCAGGTTGTGGGCCTTGTGGTCATTCAAATACTAAATGTTTGTTGTGTGACCACAGACTTTCAAAATATGTTGTCTTGTTCTTGAAATATTTCATTGATACGTTGAAGATAACATTAATACTATTTCATCCGTGTAACCTTAATATACAATGAACAAGTAAACGCTGTAGAAAAGTAAACAGGAAAAGTTTACAATCAAACATTTCAAAGACTGGTCTAAATCTTGGAGTGACCTTGTAAACGAGGTCAAAGTAACCCAAACTGACTGGGGTGTGGTACTTCTCCATTGAAGTCTGATACCAAATTTGAAGACTTTGGGTGCAGAGTTTTATGGGATACAACGTTCACGACATTTAAAAAAACCAGGTCAAAGTCTCGTAGTGACCTTGTAAATGAGGTCAGGGTCACCAAAATCAGCTGGCGTCTGGGTACTCTTCTTTTAAAGTCTGATACCGAATTTGATAACTGTAAGTGTAACGGTTCATGAGCTTTCGCTCTAACAACACTCGTCAAAGTCGTGTAGTAACCTTGAAAATAATGTCAAGGTCACCAACATCGACTGCCATATGGATACTCTTCGAATGACGTGTGATACAAAATTTGAATACTCCATGTGCAATGATTCATGAGATGTTCCAATAACATATAAAACAAATTCAAATCCTCGTGGTGACCATGAAAATTAAGTTAACGTCAATTCAATCGACTGGTATCTGGGTATTCCACCAGAAGTCTAAACAAAATTTGAAGACTCTTCGTACTCTTTTTTTATTAGGTCAAAGTGTCGTTGTGACCTTGAAAATTAGGCCAAGGTCACCCAAATCGATTGGTGTAACCAAAAATATACAGACATTGAAAAACAGTAATTCTGATTTGGTTTGGGATATTAGGTAATTACCCATTGTTACGTCATATATTACTCTCTGCAAAAATATGTTTACACTTTAAACAATGTATTCCAAAAATACATTATTTTCAAAAAATATTGAAAGATATTTTTCTCGTGGAAAATTTATAGCCAGAAGAAACAATCATTTTGAGAGTTTTCTAACAAATGGTTACCAATATTCCTAATCTTCAATGCTTGAAATAAACTTAATAGAAGTTAGCAATGACGATTTTTTGGGGCCAAAATTGTACTTAAACCAAAACTTGATATTGATGTATAAATGAATCCTGTGTGTGCATGTCATGTAATGCTGCCTGTAAATAACTATGGGAACAAATAAAAAAAGTTTGAAGACTCTCGGTGCAGCAGTTCATGAGATATCGCGCTAACAAAAACAGGCCGGTCGTACGGAGCTGAATACTACGAGAACAGTCACACAATCACAACTAAAGAATGCATCCATTACTTGGCCTGTTAATTCACCTGATTTTTCTCACATTTTCAGGTTCGTTAACCTTTAGGTATGAACATATGGACGTCAGCGTTCCTAAAGGTCAACGTACACAAGGGATCAAGGAGGAATTTCATAACCTCTATATCGATTATGTCCTCTAATTGCCTGAATCAATTCGTTACAAGGACGCCTTTATCGACGCTTTCAGATGTTAGAAAGATCAAGTGAATTAGCGGGCTTATATGCGAACCTTTGATTTCACTATTCATAATCACCACTATTAGATTTATATATAAATGTTGTACGAACTTCAAAGCTTGTGCCGAGTTATTGTCGTTTCTGTGAATATTATTGGACGAATTATGAAGTTGATTTTTTAAAAATCAACCGAAATCCCATTTTTCAAGGTTGGATTTATAACGTCAGAGCAGCAAATGCTATTTGGGAAAATGTTTATCTGGTTTACAGTACATAATGTTCAACATCAAACAGTAATTCTTTTACTAAAAACACTGTTATTTTTGGAAAAAAATTAGAACTGTTTAGTAACTATAAGCTTTTGCAAGTAAAAGTACAAATGATTAATGAACATATAATAATGTTTGAGTAGATAACACTAATCAGAATGAGTTATATTTATTAACTATATTAAGAAAGTAATTTAAAAATGATATTTGCCTTTCAGTTAACTCAAATACGACACCGCCACTGAGGTTTTGTATATATTACCTTTCTATTTACACATGCTACTCAATAATTTCCCTCTTGAAATATATGAACATGTGTGAGTCAACACTGCTCTGGGAAATGGTTTTAGACTTGTATTTAAAAAGATCTTACTATGAAGAGAATTGACAAGTACACTTGAATAACAGGCTAGGATGACATGAACAGTAGGGGAATCTACTACTGAAGTGTCTTTAGGATACACATGAATGTGAAGGCTTCAACAGTGGCCAACACGACTCATAGCTATATAATATCCATCTAAATTCTCAAGGAGTCACTAAACGTCTAAATCAATTCAAAAGATATTCAAATCGTTCATGCAATCATACGTAATTATCAGAAATGAGATACAGATATTAACACACCAATATAAAATGGTGAAATCGTCCACTTTTCTAACCATTTGAAGGCGTCATGAAAATTCGGTCACTCGTCTTTCTTTGACTTTCACTGTATGTAACACTTTTGGTGAAGGCCAAGATGACTAGCCGAATTATGACTTGCAGCATTTTCCCAAGTTTATTGTGCATTCCCTCGAAGCCCCCAATATCTGATCATATGTAACCTACTAAAAGCTCGACGGCAGATTTTTGTAGATGTCATTGTTTATCATTAAAAACATATGCCACAAACAGGCCATTTTCTTAAAGAAAGGGGACATTTCTATCTTCGTTGCAAACATTTTAAGATATTTATTGTTTTCAATTTGCTGTGGATTCACGACGGTGAACTTTGTCAAAGATGAAAACCAACTAGGAGTCGTTAATTTACATTGCAAATCTTAAGTCTTAAGGCACTGATATTGATGTTAACCAAATGAAACGGAATGCACCAGTAAGTGCCAAATCTTTAAAGAATTTAGACATTTACACATTGACAGCGTTTGGTAAAAAGTCTTTTGATGATCAACTTCAATCAAGCTTTAATGTTCCTGTCAGTGTCTGGTGTAGCTTTATTCCACATGCAATTGTATCTTTCTAGTTCATCTAATAACTAATTTTTATTTTGAGAAAGGTCATACCTCAACCACCCCTTTTGTTTTACTGCTAGTTGACATTAACAGAAGCTAATGCAGTTTCTCGTTCTTAATCAAATAGAACCATTTGACAACTCCCTAGTGCAATTATTCAAACAGTAAAAGAAAATACAGGTTCAGGACAACTGGATGTTTTGATAACATACAAAATATATGAATGCTCATTCTTCAATCGTTATAGTTAAAGATAAAAGAAAACGTTGATTAGTTTCTATGACGAAGCACTATTACCAGCGATTGCATCCTGACTATGGTGTATTCTGTCTATTGGTTGGCTGTTTCTCTAATTTGACTGTTGTTTGATTAAAAAAATCAACAGGCACGCATCATCATGAAATGATGCATTTAGATTACATGATTTGACTTAAGATATTTCTCTTACATTTCTCGACTTGAAAACTTTGGTGATTGTAAAGTTTTCAACAGTGTTTTTGCCACAGATGGCTCTCATTATGACTACCCGTGTAAGAGAGAAAATAGCTTTCTTGCAGTTCACTGCTGCCTAACTGCAAGAGACCGATTTCTTTCGTATACCATGTCTTCGGCATGATGTCTTTAAGGTCATTACTTTACATCCAAATGCCAGCGTCACCATGACAAGGATCTTAGGCAAGTAAAATGTTTTCGTTTTAACTACTTCATGACGTTGTTGGTGCGTTACTTATCCTAGAATTAAAAAAGGTTACCACAAGTTTTCAATATGGATTGGCATGAATTCGTTGGTCATTTAGAATAATTGGTTAAATCTAATTTTTAAATGATTAGGATCATTAACAATTTGTATTACAACTTGATATCATGTTAATTAGCATGGAACATACATATGTTAAAGAGAAGCTCGTTTAATTGACCTTGTCTTAGTTTGGTATTCAAATCATGGGAAGGTGATCACAGATAGCAAATACCATGACATTGATATAATAAATACATATTTCAAGACCCTTAGAGATCATTCAAATATTAACATGAAACACATATTTATGCTGCGTAAGCGATGATATCCTAGCTCAAGTAATTGTAGCAGTTCCTGTCTGACATTTTTCCTTCTAGGACTGACTCAATTAATTCTCCTTTTAGTCAAAGAAGGTTTCTAGATCCCTGTATGCTACAAGCAGAATATTGCAGATTAATGTATTTGATGCGGGTGAGGATGTTGAACAATCAATATCATGCTGGATTGTTAACCCCTGTCCACGACAATAAGGAAGAGCATGACGTTGATGACGTCATTCGAGCTTTTATTCCATGAAGTAGACCATCAAATAGTGGATTTATGTGGCGAAAAGCTGTAAACAAAATTACAGTCATAAGTCAAAGTCCAGAAATGTACAAATTCAATCACAATTCCCCAATTAGCAATGTAGAGATGATTTGTAAATATAATACAATGATTAATACGGTTGTTTCATAAAATATTGCTGAAAAATATTAATCCAAAAGAAATACATGTTTACCACATTCATGGAAATACTTACAAACATCACTCAAATCAAGGGACGCAACTCTGCAGTTAGAATAATTCAACCAGGTGATGAGTAGATATTTTACACAACCGATAGGACCGATTTACATTCAAAGAAATTCTGCATATAAGTTACAAATGTACATGTACATCAATAATTACCTATTAGTCGCCTGGTGTTCATTGTAAATGAACTACTAGAAAACCTAAAAAGTAACTAATTTTGGGCTACAATTGCAAAAATGAAACTACGTTTGAACAATGCGAGTGAAAGACATGAACTTACAGTAAATTTGCTTGATACAAAGTTATGAAAACCTACTGAGATTATAATAACAGAAATATAATATTGTTGTACATACACATTGGTGGCTGGATCTTTCCGTAAGACATTTCCTAAAAAACCTGACTGCTCATTCAGAAAGTCCCAGAAATGCCTGCGATGCACGTAAGATACAAAACCGGAAGATGCTTACAGGTTAAACCTGATGGTTTCGTAGCCAAAATTACATCCTGGAAAGCATCACAGATATCTTCAAATGAAATCGCTGTAGTTGTAGTTGTTGCTGTTGCTATAGTTTTTACATTACTGAATCGCATTTTTACCAATGCATAAAGGAAAGTATTTACTACACAGTCATACCCTTACACCCTTCTCTACAAGACATCAGTTCCCTGAGTTTCCTAGCAAATGTAGATGGAAAAAAAACGTATTGACTCTTTCGATCTTTTCAAAGTAAACTAAAGGGGAAGGTAATTTTAAGCGCAACTACCTTTTCTGTAAAGAAGAGAAATGTTATCTCTTAAATATATAACTTTTTGCAAAACGAAAACTGAAACTGTCTTTTGAAAGTGCTTCAAAACGTAATGATCTTTATATCTTAAGTGATGTCAAGCTCCCGTTTGCAGCATTTTGTGAAACAATATGGTGGGATCGATTTTCTTATTCTTAAAGGCCAGACTGAATTATATCGGTAACATTTTGCACCCAGTCTGAAGACCGAAAAACATATATACCTAAATAAAGAATAATTCATCCTTCGTCATCAGTCTAAAGATAAAAAAAATGGTAAACTGAACATATTCAAATTCAATTTTCAACTATAAATCGCTTCCACATTTTACACATCCACCTCTTTGCTTATATCTTGCAGTGACTGCTTTATTATTGTTAAATAATCTAGGCAAGTACTTACCACAAAAAATCATTTCTATTATCTATTTAACAGCAGCGTATGTACTGATTGTCATACCTCATATTGAATCTGACAAATACTGGGGCACGTACGTTTTTGAAAAGTCTGTTTCTGGAACGAAAAAAACAAAATCAATCACCTTTTTGAGAAGACTAATAACATTCACATTTACAAAATCATTTTAAAAAAGGTTTTTGCCGTGCAGTTATGTAAGAATTGGCACCATCCTTGTGGTTTTGTGAAAGACTCCTTTTGGCCTACACATAGACCCAGATTAGACAAATTACATCTATGTAGAATAATTTTCATGTTGAAGTACATGTCCATGTATGACTTGTGTTAAAACAGATATTTTTACTATCCAAAATATATTGACATTTGCACTTGAATGACAAGGGACAAAAACAGTATATGTGGCAAACTCAAAAGTTTTGAAACTGTAAAGGAGATCATTGTCAGCCTCTGGTGGAATCTTTTGATGATCAACTTCAATCAAACTTCAAAGACGGTTGGAGACAACGTCTGGTGTAGCTTCAGTGGTCAAGCAATTATACCTCTATAATATCTCATTTCTTTTGAGTAGGCATACTTTAACCATCCCCTTCTGTTCTGTTACTAATTGTTATTGATATACTAATTCACTTTCAAGCTATCATTTATTAAAGTTATAGAAGTTAATTGACAACCCCCCGACTTGTAGAGTTATTCAATACAACTCAAGGACATTCTTAGTCTGACAACTTAATAGATATTTTGGCAGATGCCAGACAAAGGTATCTGAATGTTATTGGAATATCGATTACAAACATTATGTCAGTGAAGAAAACACAACAAAAAGCGATTATGACAAGAGTCTTGTGTATTTTTTATTCTGATTGCTTGGTTTTAAAATTGCCTTCTCTTATCCCAAGCAAAAAATTCGTCTTGTGCTGATTTATCTTTTAACTGGGTAATCTTGTCCATATCTCTATAAACTTTATACATAAAAGGTGACTTAATCCTGTTACCTATTTGACGGGCTCCAGGCAGCAAAATATTATTTGATTAAACAGAAGCTTCATTTACCCAGCATTTATTAATCCTTGTTATTTCACATTTCGACATATAAGACATATTCGCAATCAATCATCGAAAGCTCTATGACAGCATGGATGGATTCTAGAATTATGTGATCAACTCGTTGCTTACAAAATGCTTCACATATCAATATTTTAGACAGACACATAGAAAAGGCTTAAAAAATTAGTGTTTGACTTCCTTTAAAAAATAATTGTAAAATTTTAATTGATTGATCTGTTGAAAGACAAAACCATTATATTTACAAGAAATTCAATTCTAAGTGAGTTACAAAATGATCAAATGGGTCTTACAAGATCTTTCATAACAAAAAGTGCAAGTAATTATCCAGACGACACAATGTGAAAACGTAAGTGGACATATTAATAATCTAGTACGCTTCCATTGTACTTCCATTTTCTGACCGAGACAGCTTTTAATTTGATGATCTAAAGTCTGAAAATATCTCTGTAAAAGGTACATTAAGAATAAATGTAGGTGTTTTCCCAGACATAATTCAATTTGTGAAACTATGCTGAAAGGTAGCGTCCGTGGAGACTCGGCTTGTGAAGGTTCATTTCAAATGAGTCTGGTAATGCATCCTTATCACTAATCGGTATTCCGGCTAAGATAAACTCATCGACAAGAGAAACTTATAAATCATTTTGTTGAAGTTATGACAAAAGAGTAACCTGAAGGTAGACAGTAAACATTGCTTTTGAAGTACCTTAACCATCCGTTCTTGAAGTAGTCGTAAAACATTCTTTATAGAATACTGGGAAAATATAATACGATGTCATGTGTTACAGAGGCAAAACAACTGCTTACATTCAATGATGGACATCACCACTACAAAAAAAAGTAGGTAAAATAACAAACAACACAAATTTGAGTAAACTATGGAATGTGACAAAAGTGTCCACAAATACCAGCTTTTGTTATATACTCACAGAGGTGGGATAAACATTGTAAAAGCTAAAAAAAACCTCCGGCAAGCTTACATCCGGTTGAATTAAGCAACCGTCAATGCTATCTCTAAGTGACTTCAACACGATAAGTGAGCGTTACCTTATGCACATTTGATGATCGTTGAATGAGAGCTAAACCAATATCTCGTTGAACCTATATATACCCCCTAAACTTTGACAAATGTATTATGGCAGAATATGAATTAATGTGATAAGAATAATGATTAAACCATTGAAGGTTACAAATTGTTAAAGTCAAATATTCTCGAGAGGAAATGTTGTCACTTTCACCATATTGTGGCCAGCATTAAAGTTCTATCAGGAAACTTTATAATTACTCAATGAGTATGTCCGACATGGCATCCTAATTAAGTATTTGATGAACTAGGTTATGTACCTGATCACGAAGTGCTGTGTAAGACCATCATTTTGTTAATGGAGCGCCTCAAGCGGAGAGTAACTTTAGACAAATATAATGACATCACTTTATTGACTTTTGAGAGGTATGGCAAAGGTTACATAGTGAACATCCTTCTTCTTGAAATTTAGGTTGACTTCTACAGTCTGGATCAACTGTATGCTTAAAGCAAATCAAATATGCCCTTGCAAACAGTTAAAGAGTTGGCAAAATTTATCCGGAAGGTTTCGAGAAAATTACTCTATAATCATTATTTTCGAAGCAGTACAGTCACAATCCGTATACATTGACTGTAATGTAGATTACCCTCTTAAGGAAAAAAAATCAATTTTCACATTTCGGGGTTCATGACTGCGTGACGTTGGTTTTGGTCTTGGTTGATTACTTGATTGTAAAATACGGAACTTCTTCAATTTGTTTTAATTTTGAGGATAGGAATTGGGCTGCTCAGTTAGCCATAAAATAATCATTTCATGCACCAAAATACCATATGTTTTATATTCATTTTGCACATATATCCTTTGATGCCAAATGAGGCATTTAGGAGCTTGAGATGTGTAGTATTTATGAGACCTTAAAAATGACTATCAAACTCTGCTCTTCCATCTTCTTTCAACCGACTGAATAAAGCTCTTCTATCTTCTCTCATTATACTGAATAAAGCTCTTCTATCTTCTCTCATTATACTGAATAAAGCTCTTCCATCTTCTTTCAATATACTGAATAAAGCTTTTACATCTTCTTTCACTGTACTGAATAAAGCTCTTCCGTCTTCGTTCATTATACTGAATAAAGCTCTTCCATCTTATCTCATTGTATTGAATAAAGCTCTGCCATCTTCGTTCATTATATTGAATAAAGCTCTTCCATCTTATCTCATTATACTGAATAAAGCTCTTCCATCTTCTTTCAATATACTGAATAAAGCTCTTCCATCTACTTTCAATATACTAAATAAAGCTCTTCCATCTTTTTCATTTTACTGAATAAAGATTTGACATCTTCTTTCATTATACTGAATAAAGCTCTTCCATTTTCGTTCAATATACTGAATAAAGCACGTCGAATTCATCTTCTTTCATTTTACTGAATAAAGCTTTTACATCTTCTTTCATTTTACTGAATAAAGCTTTTACATCTTCTTTCATTATAATGAACAAAGCTCTTCAATCTTCTTTCATTAAATTTCCAAAATTACTTCTGGCTAAAAAGAAGAACTTACACCATTGTTTTTTCACTGTATTGAATCCGTTAGCTTTAAATCATAACTTGACGCTCAGTAGATGAACCCTTGACAACGTTTTGAACTTTTAATACTGTATTTAAGGAAAGTTGCATCAAGGATTTTCTATTCTCTGATTATGTAAACCACAGAAATTTGGATTCGCCGGGAACACTTTTAATGTTAAGTGTCGTAGAATGGATACTGTTACTTCAAACTATAATACACTTGGGCAATTAAATCTGCATGGTTACGAAATATAACGGAATTCAGGAAATTGTTCATGAAAAAAAACTTACATTAAAAACAAAGACATTAATTATCTTCAGGATCTAATTGTTTTTCTTACGTAAATGGTCGTTTCGTTTTGCTTACATAAATTGCACTTCCTTCCAATTACAAGTGTTTAAGACAATCAACTTAAATATTCCAAATTATGAAACTACTATAGCAATTTAGGCAAATATCATCCAAATTTCTCATTCCGTTTGTTACAATTTTTAAAACGACTTCTTTAAAGAATTCGAAAATTCGAAATCTACAAGGGTTTTACAGTCCCGTACAACTAATTTTCCATGTAACTAATAGTATTCCCGATGCAAAGGTTAAACAGTTGCAAAATAATATATCTGGCTTTGAGAAAACGTTCTCATAATCGATATGATCAAAGAATCACAGATACATTCCGAAGACACTGACTGTAATGTAGACAACCCTTCTAAAAAGCAAAGGTGAAAATCGATTTTTGCATTTAGAGGTTCATGACTGCATGACTTTGATATCTGTCTTGGTTAGTTACTGGTTTGTGAAAAAGGAACTTCTTTAATTTCTTTTTACTCTAATGATAGGGATAGGATTGTTCGGTCAGTCCTAAAATACTCAATTCTTATACCAATAGATACTATGTGCTTTATTCATTTTATAGCTTGAAAAGAAGCTTGAAAGTTGCCAAGATGCCACATGGCATGGTTTACAAATGTGTGCAATTTATTAGACCTTAAACACTACCAAAATTTGTTCCTTCGTCTGTTGTAGTTAAATGTCCACAGATGCTTTTGACTAAAGGCTGGAGTCTGTTATTTTCGCTTTATCTTTATATTGTTTCTGTAATGAAACAATTAGAAATAAATTGGAATATAACAGTCAGCAAGACTCGATCAAATGACACCCTTGACTACTTTGGCATATTTCAACAATTCAGTGAGAAGCATGTTTTATACAATGCCTAAGAGAAGTGTTCATTGCATAAAAAATGTCGTCCTTTTTAATCCCCTGATTACGACAAGTATAGTCAAAATTCAAACTTGGGGCACATTAGTGATCATTATTGAAGTCAACTTGGATGAAGATTCTAACGGAATTTAGGAAAGATCTCATCATCACAAAGTCAGTTTTGTTACTAATTTCCATCATTGACATTCATTGAGATTCCATCTTATTCGTGTGAAAATGGTCATTCTTTTATGGCGAAAAAATTGCAAATTGTAGATCTGTTATCACAGCTAAAGCGAATATCTTCAAAGTATCTGGTTCCCTTTGATAAAACATTTTGATGACGAACATCGAAGCACTTCTTTTAAGACGTGGACACATCGTCTTCAAAATCCTTAATGAGCACTTCTTTGACGGCATCCCTTGTGAACTGACACATTTCAACATGGATTTTTCTACTTCGTTAGTTGACAGTATTGAGAGCTTACAAAACTATTTTTCCCAAGAGTGCCAACGAGAATTTCACCATTTTTATAGAGAAGCAATGTCGCAGCCTCATGATGATCAGACGAATTGAGTGTGTAAACAGGAATAAGGACCACATTTATACTATTTCTTTTTATCATATGCTATTTTCTTTTGACATAGATATATAAGTAAAAAATTTTCTTAAGTATTTTAATATTATTTAAATCTTGGGGTTTTAAACGGACTGAATCGATATTTATGTCAAATTAAATAATCATAGTTCTTAGACATGTCGTTGACATTATTTACACAAAGTACTACCTTAACAGGAAGATTAAGTGTAATTATAATGAAATGTGTTAACGTAAACGTAAATGATAATTCATGACACTCTCAAGTTATTGGACGTTTTATTGTCGTTTCATATTACTTCATTAAGATATTTGCTCTATTTGGACGAATTCTAAATACTCCTCTTCTCGTTTAGTTTTAGTTTAATTCAATGCATGCATGCAAGATGTGTTACCTCTGAAAAGAAGTTTAGCAGTAACACATTAAAGCCTGTACCTGTGGTTGTTTTGGACTGCAAATCGATCGAGGTAAATATCCGGAGAAATGAAATAAAAATAGAACATATACGTCTTAAAAAAATCAATACCTCGATTATTTTTGGTTTAGCAAATCTGCAAATTAATATGTTTATCTATCTAAGTCTTCGTGAATGAATTTCTTGTAATTGTGAGCATGTTCTCTTGATCTGGTGTTAAGTATCGCATTAAAACAAGGTTACAATTGGCAAGGTAGTGGATCATGACGTCTGTTTGAAAATGAACTTATTCATACTGGAAAAAAACTCTCTCTCAGTTATATTGTACTTCCCCCTTCTGTTCACTTTTTCTACGACACACAGAACAAAGTTATGTTATTTTCAATCTCGCTGTTACAGATGTAATTGCGACTCGTCTCTGAACCAAACTTTCCTTATGTTTCTAAGGTTCAAGTTATTGATTTTACAACGCCATTGAAGGCAATTACACAGTTTGGAGTTGCTCAAAGTAGCACTTTAACTGGCCTTCTTGATCGCATATCCTCTTCATGGAAACGATTTTGGTAAGTTTTGTCGATTATTTTTCTCAAAACAGGGATGTGTTGTGCAGGGTCTATGGTTTCACCATGATGTAAGTGATTGGCCCGGATGTAGAGATTCTTGGCATGGGTGATATCTCTTTGGCGGACACATCTGAGGGTCTTTTAGGCGGAAATTGTCAGCAGGAACAGACTCTTGAGACAAGATATAACAAGCAATGTTCAGTTGTCAGCCAAATGCAAATTATGACTTCAGTTTCAATCCGATGTATAGTAACGTTTGCATTTCGCCTCTCATCCGTTCCATGGTGATAACCTCATTTCAATGCAAAATCGAATAACAAAATCTGAAACGATGACTGCCAAGTGTTAGTTTTCAGTATCAGATTGACATTTTTCTACTCTCCCTTACAAGAATAATGCTTCAATTCTTTTCTATTGCGTCCTCAGATACTTATCAAACAAACAAAAATGCCTAAATTGCCCCGTTATGCCGTCAACAATCATTCCATAATAACGTTTTTGAAGGAAATATTATCGTTGTCTTGCTTTTACCGCTTTAACACGAGTCCAAAATTTTCAAACTCACTTACGCGTTTCCTTAGACGTGACTGAAAAGCAACTTATTTTTAGTATTTTTTGTTGCGACATCCTTTAACATCATCTCACATGCTTAAATGTCACTCATTTCTGCAAAAAATGCATTAATATTTTGCAGCACGTGCATGTCTTTATAATATAAGGCGAATCGATAAATTCAGTGATGATGTTTAATGAAACCCCATATAAGCCCACTGCAATTGGAAACATGTATTTTTGTCTTCGTGAGATCAATTTATTTATCTAAAAACCGTCTTTAAGAAAATAAATGTTCACGTAAATAAATTGCAGTGAAAATCATCGCAATTGAAAAGATTGAGCAAACAAAGATGACTGTAAATAAACCACATCTGATCACTTCTCGCTGTGTGAAATGACATCGAGTTCGTTGAAATCATGCGTTCTTTCAATACTTTCAATATTTTTACGTGCAATTAGGTATTCCTGTTCAAATTTGCTCTATTTCATCAAAATTTAAAAGATATCAACACAGATTTTGTCAATGACTATTTGATTAACGGGATGTTTCCTTTATGATTGCCGAGATGTAAAACTTCGTTAATGTGATAGTGTTTATGCGATATGCAAATACCATGTGCTGTGAGTATACACAGGGTAAACATAAGAAGTTCAGTAAATGTTCAGTCACCAATTACAGTCTGAACATTGGCCTTTTTAAGTGCCCGAAGACAATGATATTAGATGTAAGAGCACGATAAGTTTGGTTAATCGTTATGGATAACAAAGATATTTATATTTCATTATAAAGTTTTTCTCCAATCAAAGGTTACTCACCCACAGAAATCGTTGAAGAGACAAGAGGATCAATAACAGTTCACATTCCAGTTAAAATATAAGGAAATGTATGCCGCAATCAGTTCATTGTGAGAATAAAACTTCTTCGTGGTTGTATGCCTAATTCAAATTTTCATATTTTGTTGTATTTCTTACATACGTTTAACTTTTCTGAAAGGTTTGCTGTCGGTGTCTTTCAAGAAAATCCAATCCTTAATCTAGCCTTATAGTAGTTAACGGTTTTAGATAAACAAATGAACATCTTTTGGGGGAAATTCTGCAAACATGTAGTGTGTCGTTTTAAAATAAATGAAGTATTAAAGTAAAGAACTGATGGAAAAACTGAATTACTTGACTTATGTTTCACAAATTTACACTTATACAATCTGTATTTACAATTAGTTATATTACAGTCAAAGAAAAAAAAGTTTCAGAGAAACCTCATCTAGTTAATTCCGTTATAGATTTCATTTAACACTTTTCAAAACATTCAGTTATCCAAAGTGGCTACCGCCATGTTTAAAACAAAAGGAGTTCAAATTATAACTTTATGTTCTAAAACTGTTTTGATGTATGACTCAGCAGTGTTGTTCGTTAAGCCATATGCCAGTCCTGAAATTTCACCAAATGAAACTTTAAGTAAAGCAATCTAGTCTGAATATATATACAGCATGAAAACATCATGTTCAACCATGTTAACCACCAAGGGTAAATGGATAGCTTAAATCAACGAATTAATTATTGAACAGCTACATAGAGAATACTAAACGACGTCCCGTTTAATAACATATTTATGAAACGAGTGAATGGTTTGGTATTTAACGAGCGAAAGCGAGTTAGATACCGATACCATTCACGAGTTTCATAAAAATGTTATTACACGGGACTGAGTTTAGTATTTTATTTATTACTCGCTGAATTGTATCAAAGAAAAATCATGAAAATCGCCGGGTTAACCATTGCCGCTGCATCGCTAAAATTGTGACGTCATGCTTAACGATTGTGACGTCATATGACGTCAATCAACACGCGATGTTATTACACAATGTGTAATAACTTTGTAGATTTATTAAACGACGGTATCTTCAACGGGAGAGTAATAAATGTACATACATGACATATAACTTTAAGTATATCACTCACTGTAACTACTGATTTCCTTTTCTAAAATGGGTTGGTAAGAGTTTGCTCTCCACGACCAAAATATTGAAAGGCAGCAAACAGAAAGCACATAATTAATCGTTCATTTTGTAGGTCAAGACAGAACATCATACACGAACAAATGCAATGACTGAGGAAGATTCTGTAGACGAGATTCAATGTCAACTACCTCAGACTCATTTGATATGTGAGAAGGACAAGGCGTCGAGGGACTAACACGATTAAGTAAGTTAAATGACTTACTTGTGCGAAGAACTGCTTGAGGCAATAATTGAACCCGAGAAGGTAGTTTGTTATAGAGAAAGCATACTAGATGCCATATATTGTAAACTGAAAGTGTAATTATCGGGAATGATCCTCTGACAGTAGGGGATTGATCATTTGATCATCACTACAAGTAATACAATATCATTTTCGTGAGTGAATGGTATATTTATCTATATGACAAAAATAATTGAACAAATGAATTGATTCTACAAAAAAATTGTATTGGGGCTTCATTTATGTTCTTAATTTTCTACAAACCGAAATCCAAACTATATATAAAAAAAAAGAAATGTTAAGAAGTCTTTGAGATGAGTTCGTTCTGAGCTGTATAGATAACGTTCAATGTTTTTATACAAAATCCAGTACTGCTGTTATAAAATCTGTTTTAAACAAAATGAGGTATAAGGATTATTTACATTGTTAACGATTCCATACATTCACCTTTTAAAAAGACTTCATCAACGTCAGATTTTGTTGCCATTTAAGTAAAACTAGGTCAGTTTTCAATTTTCATTTTGTAGTCTTTTGCAGTCGGCCGAGCGCATTTTTTCAGGACCTATTTTCTTTTCCGCAGTGATAAATTGTATAACTGGTCGCAGTATCTAACACTCCTAAAGAATTTACCAATTGGATGTTTAGTAACTTCAAATGTCTACTTTGATGTTCATCAAAGACTTTCTCATTTCCTTGATGTGCTTCGTAAGATTAATCATTCTTTGGGTAAGCTTCAATTTCCATATCTCAGAAGGTTTTTTTAATCAAGGTATAGGGACTTCAATGACAGCTATGGATATCTGAATGAAATATCTCAAATTACGGAAAACATTCTTACCTGTTGAAGACTAATACAAAGTCAGTGTTTCATCTATGTATGATTAACCTGAAAACCTACTCCAACCAAATTTTCTTATACAGAGAGATAATCATTGTAATTCCATTATAATACCATTTCACACGACATGCAATTAGTGAGATTGGTTTTGTTTGCAAACTAAAAGAATTTGCATTGTCGAATATAAGGATCAACTTCAGCATCGCAGCATTTTAACTGACAATATGATTACTTGTCAGCTAGCTGCTGGTTATAAAACCTTACATCCGATAATTTATGTATGGGCTGAACATTAACTGGTTTGCTGTTACTTACAAGGTAACTCGTGATTAATCTTGTTTTGACATACCTTAGTTAGTGAATTGTGCCATGGACATTCTTTGATTTGGCTTTCAGATGTCTTTTATGTGGTTGGCAGCACAACTAATGAGTGCAGAATATTGATTGGTAAACATCAATGAAGGAAAAGACGTAGCTACAGTACGGGGTTTACTGGCAATAAACGTTTTAATCAAAGGCTTTCTTTAAAAATTAACTATAAAAGAAAAACAATCACGACTCTTGAGGTTTATGATTTTGGTACTCACAACCCAAAAATGAACGAAGTAGGGATATGCATCTATGTTTTTTTTCCTTTTTCTAAATAATTTCATGTCCTTTTTATAGCAGAGGAACGTTTAGTCATGCTTCATTTACAAAGAAACTATAATTTCAATCTGTATGAGTGCGCCGTGTGTACAAGGACCAAAATAGTGAACTGACATTACTTCTCCCAATTGGCCAACTGTCCTTTTCACATTGCATAAATGATAAGTGCCGACCATAATTCACAGTATATTGATATTGTACAGAGAACTGTGATCTATATGGAGGCAAGGGATTGATTATCATAAGCGTACATTAGTATTGTAACAGGTGTGTTTCAAAATACCTATGGAAGGGGAATTATGGTCTGAAAATTTAGATACATAAGTAACAACAAAATTGCTACAGAAATCTTTTAACTGTCATTAGTTATTTTTGTCAAAAATACATAATTATTTCGCAGTGAGATACTTTGATTGCTTAACATTTTCTTAGTTTGACAAAGAAAAGCGCACAAATTAAACAGTATGAAATTAAGCCATTCATCGGCGCTACAAGTTAGGGAATGACAAGGCGTTGCTAATAAGTTTAATCATTGATTATTTGTAAATCTATTAGTCCACCGGCCACTAGGCCCCCCCCCCCCCCCCTTCCCATGGCAGAACGAAACTACCTTTTTTGAAATCTTTGACATGTCTATTATGCAAATCTGAGTGGTAACAGTGTATAAACTGGGACGAAATGTGTCATTTTTACATATTTCCATGGGTACCCCCCTCAGCCACTTATTCTCTGAAGCGTCACACCGAAAGATGGATGTCCCCATATCTTTGGTTCTAATTATCATAGAACCATAATCTTGGTATCTAAATGTATGTTTAGAAGGTCACAGAATCCATTGACAGACATTTCAGATAGCTACAATGAGTCATTTATACGAAATTTTAGGATTCCGTTACAAAAACTCCTCATTCATGACTTCACGATCGGTAACATTTCTGTTTCCTCTTCTCTACAGTTAATGTATATAATTTTGTATTACATTATTTTCACTAAGAGTAGAATTATGAGTACTTGCAACCCTTTTGTGTACATATGTGTACTTATAACGCACAAGTTAAGTGTCCAAAAGCAACCCAAGGGACCTACCGTTAATCTACTTAGTCTATCATTAAAATATACCAAATCAGCCTTGGGAAAAAACTATTTTCTCTTCTCTACAGTTAATGTATATCATTTTATATTACATTATTTGCACTAAGAGGAGAATTATGAGTACTTGCAACTCTTCTGTGTACTTATGTGTACTTATGACACACAAATTAAGTGTCCAAAAGCAAACCAAAGGACCTACCGTTATTCTACTATCATTGAAATACACCAACTCAACCTTTAAAAAACCTCACAATTTTGTATTTTGAATGTGTTGTTTTACTTCTAAATCATTGGGGATTTAAAGCGATAGATTTAAAGAGTACAAAGAAGATTCCACATATGTACTAAGTCCGTCTTTACACACATCACAGTCATGTAGTAAAGGAGTACATTCTTGCAAGTTATTCATTTTCAATCTCCATATCACTGTTTGATTCAGCTGCCTTTTGGACATCACCAATTTATCAAAATCATAGTTTTAAGAGAGAGCATCATCATCAATAACATCACCATACACCACACACCACAACAACCATCATAAGCATTCTCAAAGCTATCACGTTGATGTCGACCAACTCTCTAGGAAGAGCGCAATGTCTCTAGCTTCCCATCCACAAGTGTCAAACTATGACACTATGGGGTGCATGGGAACCCCTAGTGGCCGGTGGACTATATGAATTATAGATATGAAGATATTCTATCAATACTCTATTCTATCAATTCAAATAAGCTATTTGGTTGTAGAGTAGAATTACAGCTTCATGTGATGCCCATTAACCAAGATTGTGGACCGAAAGCCAACAAATATCCCTCTCTTTGTCAGAATCATATTTATGGCAATTTGTGTAAGTACGGCTATCATTAAATCTGCTCTGAGCAGTCTTCTCTGATTTTACCTTTTTATGATCTTCTGATGCATGTATGTATGTCGACTAATAAGATGAGAACGGTCAGAGGTCTAGACCAAGCAATTATAGCCTTCCCAATAATGGTCGTCCACCAGTATGAGAAAAAGTTGTGTTTCTCTATGTAATTGCAATATTCCATATTGAATTCAGAAGTTATATTGCAACAAGATTTTATGATGGCAAACATATTTCAGACTTATCATTTCAGTGAACGTGCACTCAATGACAATGTTGAAAAATCTGATTTAAAAAATCCACTTAAATTTTCTGATTTGATTTTGAAGGTTTTCTTCTTTTTCCTATAAATCAGATAACCAGGTCTGAAGAAAATCGACCATGGTCCAATATAAACTTAGCATGACGTCATTAAACAATCTAACAATCAAACGCGCCACAGTTTAGGAAATCTGCCATAGATTAGAGACTCGCCACAGATCTGAGTCCTACATATATATCGTTGGGGGCTTGGGCAGGCCGTCTTTTATGCATGGTATCTGTCTTTAGTCACCATGAGTTGAAGCTGATATATAAATCTGAACTGTCCTCCCGTAACAGACTAAAACAACTCGATTACAACTGGAGAAACTCAAGTCTGCCGTTTTCATGTTCAAGGCACATTTTTCTCAGAATTTGAGATTCTATGAAAAGTTTTTGTTGTAAAGTTGATGAACTCTCCCTCGACGTATAAAGGCCATTCAAATCCGTGAAGTATTCTGTGTAGCTCACATAATAGACTATATGTAGCAATACGCATGATTAAGACTAGCAACTGATCAACATGCAATTTAGAAGCTGTATAACAGCTTTGAAGCACATTAAGAAATAAATCTGTAAGATCTAGATGAATTACTTAATGCCCGTGAAAACAAATGAGCGGCCATGGTCAACTGCGAAATTAGTTCTTAAGAAATGTAAACAGTTGGAAGTAATATTAGGAGTGTGAGTTAATGCAGCAGTTATGAAACCAGGATGGCGAAAATGTTGCTTTTTGTACTTTCTTTTGACATTGTCATATAATTGCTTATATTTGAAAACGCAATATAAATCTAAATAAATTCCTAGAGCAATGATACGTTAAATTTAAGAAAAGGTACCTACATCGTAGGAGCTGTCTTTTAAAAGTTGAGATACATTTTGAATAAAATCGTGTTTTAAAAAACAAACAATCTTGGTTTATGATATTCTCGTTGACACTGATTCACTTCATGATGAAAGAAATCCAATTTGTCTAAAAATACAAGGGTTCTGCTCTGCAAACAAAACGATCAAAAGTTAGTCTTAAAAAGGTTTGACATTTTGTTTTGAAATAGCTATGAAGTTTGAACGCATTCGCAATAGCAGTAATTGTGAGAACATCAAAGGGTAACGGATCTTTGATCTTCCTGCTTAGATAAAAGAGAACTTCTGCTTTTCATATTTTTCAACAAATCTGCTAAAATAAAGAGAAGCTTTTTTATAATTCTTTCTGCTGTTTTCATCTCAGCCATTGCTGCGACTGTCGGCTGATTTCGCCTCTGTTTGTTGTTTTATGTATTTCAGGATGGTTGCCTAAAGCCACAATTCAGCATTGAATGAACCCGAGCTACTACTGACATGATTCCAAAGCATTGTATAATTTTTTAAAAAGAATTTCATGAAACATGTTACCATATTTATGATTTAAAATTTAGAACCTCGTCACTATTATGATAAATACAAGAACGCTGCTAACTACATTACAACTAAATGCACTGATATAAATTTAAATATTTTCTGAGCCGTTAACAACTATATAACTTACTTGTGAAATTTAAAGCAATAGACTGACAAAGGGAGATATTTCATTTTAAAAAATGTGACCCTTTGTAACTGACTTACACGAGAGTGCGGACGATAGAGTTTTTGAAGAGAAGAAAAGTCGATATTTTTAATGAAATTAAATGAAAAAAATAATCCATAGTCATAACAAATCACTTTCCATATATTGCCATGAGAGTGAAGTAAGGTTTTTGCTTAAAGGATGAAGATTATCATGATTTAAACCTTTTGTGATATAATGTTTTGGCAAGTGATGTTTGTTTGATAAAAATCTGAAATATTTATAGGGTATTTAATGAGCTTCCTTTTTCATATCAAGTTTATGTTGTATGTGAAATAATTTTGCTTTGACCCGAGCCTTAAAAGTAAGTTTTAGACGAAAATAAAGGTTTAAGTGCAATTCCTTCCAGATAACTACTGTGTATAGAGTATTTAGTATACAGGTATATAATGCTAATTAATCAACGGACTTTTTAGGTCATTTATGCGACCCAGAGCACAGTAACAAGCTAAAAGTTTATGCTACATTTAAAATCCTGCAGATATACTTTTGAATTTCTGTCCTTTGTATTCTTTATCGACCAATAACATAAATCATCACGGTAAGTAGAATTCATATAAGAAGCTGAATGTTTCAAGAATGAATGGGGTGTCGTAAAAAATTTGTGAATGAAAACACGTTCGTGTTATGAATGAACAAAGTTGTCCAGGCAATGCCAAAGTTCATCGTCAGCCAATAAATCACCTTAAGGTGTTGTGAAATATATGTATCATAACTAATTGTTATGAAACCCACATACAAACAAATTAGGTCATTGTGTAAGAAGAGTACCAAACGGGTAGTTTTAATGATAGTTTATTTGATATATCTTTTACAAAAATTAAAAAAAAAATTACATATGTTGATAAACGTTGTTAACATGTTTGTTAGATATTTGAATTGAAATAGACTATTTCTTTATATCTGTTTCTATACTTTTTAGCACCATAAATCTATGGCCAAAATGAATGTGTGAGTTATAAATGATAACTCTGCTACTCTATTGGAAAATAACATATTCCAGCTTTGGAGTTATGGATGTTTATCTAAATGTACTAAAGATAACGACATCAAATAGATGACTCAATTAACATCAAAGAATTTAGTGCAAAACTGAGATTAAGTAATATTTACATGTTTTTGTCAGAATATTTCTTCAAATAAAATCTCATGAAATTGAGACACTATTACGTCTACACTAAAGGATAGTTTGTCTGTTATATCTCTATAAAGAGTAGCGTTTCAGAATGAAGCCCATTACATATCTTTGGCCTTGTGTATAGTATGACTTGCCACGTGATGTATTCTGCAACAACTTATCTAACGTGAGACATGATCTCTTAAAACTGAGACATTTTGAACTTGGAATATGCACAAATGTATCATCTGTATCGTGAATAATGAGAAAGAAAATGTGTGAGAGAGTTGACAAACACAATTCCATAATGTGATAGTAGATTAATAACTACAGTAATCAATGTGTACTCTGAGATAAATTTCAGGAACGTATATACAAAATATAATATATACGAAATCCAATACATTTTACCTATTCATAACTCTCTGTTTTCGTAAAATTCTTGTTAAACATGTTTTGTAGAGCAATCAAAGCCTTGTTTTCGGTAAATATATGTTACGTATTAGAAACAAGTATCTGGCTGTGTGAAATAATTCATTAATGACTTGCAGAACACCTGCAATACGATGCAAGATGATTTCAGATTCGAAAGAACTGTAATAAAATTCAAAATAAAAATTCCCTGTTCATATATTATTAGCGATTACCAAGGGCGATCATGAAGACGATGGCGCTGCACAACCTTGGAAAATCCTTGCTGCTATGTGATATTGTCAAGGCATCCAGTAGATAAATTTATACATGCAAGTGAGTTAAATAACCTTTGTGCGCGAAGAACTGCTTGAGGCTATGTCTTGAACCTGAGAAGCTAATTTGTTATTGAGAAAGCATAGTGGACGTAATGTATTGAAGGGATGAGAGTTATTGTGAGCACGATCCTCTATGAACATGAAACTTCACGATTAAGAAGGAAAAAACCCCAAAACATCCATCTTTTTATAAAATTCAAATTTGAAAAAGAGTAAAAAAGCAACCATCAATCAAATGGTCTTCTGAAAATATGTTTAGTGATACTACTTCTCCTTAGCAATGTTATTTCTTGTTTATCAAATGTTAATATAACGTCAAACGTGTAATCGTAAAAAAACTGTTATGCTTTGACTTGCTTTCATATTTGCACGAACTATATAAGAGGTACAATTTGTACATTACTATTTGTGCATATTTTGTTTTTTGTAAATTTAAAATATAAAAAAATTAGCAAAAAGGAAGTTATCAAGAAAATCATTTTTTATGAGTGCTAATTCTCATTGCTGTTTAATGAAGCAAATTTAATAAAGAGACAATGTCATGGAAATGAGAATATACAGTACAACGATTTCACATAAAACTCGTGGGAGCAATGCAGTGTTTTCCCTAGCTCATACACTTAACTATATATTCTACTTAATTTTTCTGTAATAGTAATTTTCCCTTCTAAGGCACTCATTTGTCACGTTATTTTGTAAATATGATGTCCCAGTTGTTGTGTCGAGGTGAAACGTATTTCAGACAACTGGCTCAATGTCAAGCAAACAAAACGCTGTTGTGTAAGTTGACAATTGTCAAGGTTATTCTTTTTTGATCCACGTAGGAAGTTGTAAAGTTGTCGAGATCGAATTCCAAAACGTCATTGTTATTTGATTGTTAACAATTTATTGGAAACGGGTCAAATTTAACAATTTCGATTGTTTAGAAGCACTAAAGTCGTTTTTTGTGTGCAAATCTTCTATAAGAAAGCATGCAAAGCAAACTTTACACAAGTAGAAGGGAATTTTCTACAATTGATCATTAAAAGCATTGTTTCATTGTCTTTTGTTTTTACAAAGAAATGAAAGCATCAACATGCCACACAATTTAGTGGCAAAGTTTAATCAAACAGAACACATTGCAAGATTTATTGGTCCACTTGGTTCAGGGATATCTTTAATTCACACATATATTCAAGAAAAGAAAGAAAGGTTATTTTTGGATGCAGTGGGTTTTTTTTACCTGTTGTCGATAAAAATGAATAAGGGTAATTTTATCGAGATGTAGTTATTGTTTCCCAAAATCAGAATCCTAATGCTTATAATGGTCATACCCTATTAACAATAGAGGGGATGCAAAACATTTTTGACTATTTATATATTAAAAATTAAACATTATGACATTTTTCGATTCTCAGGCTCAACGATGGACGTCAGATTATAGAAATTGACGCATTATGATACCGAAAATGTTCGACCATCAAACCACGTGATTATTCATATTCAAAATTCAGAAATTGTTTTGCACAGTTTCCTAAGGACCTTGCTTCTGCTCAATGTTCATACTATCATCATCAAACAGTGTTAGCACGTTTGGTTTAGGGATTAAAGTAATCATGAAAACAATAATATATAAATCCGATTACAGAAAATCAAATGAAGCAGTTCTAAAACAAATGTACCATGTTCAGGCAGCTATGCATATCCATTCATCTCCCCCAAATGATTAGGAGGTGGACAGAGGAAAATGGTCGCTAGTAACTACTGCTTCATACTAAATAATTTCTCATACGAATGATCGCATTGAGAAAGAGATGTTTGGCCCTCTGAAGATACTACATTGAACATAAACTAATGTTCATTAGGAAACATTTGAAGAAATAGGATTTTCCAAAAAACGTGAGACTGCCCCTTTAATGTATCCTCACTTCTAATGTTAACACCCCGGTTAAAATATTTTAACATAATATTGTAATGTGATAGCTACCATTTCCCACATTTTTAGGTTATCTCTGTTGGATGTTTCCTCTGCGGAAAGATCCTTAATGCTGGTTTGAAGATGCTTTTGAGAACTTAACCAACAGACGTTGTTTTTGCTTCGGTTCACATTAATCAAGAACCAAGTTTAAAAATAGTGAAGGCGGTATGAACGTTACACTTTTAATGACATCAGATTGCACTTATTTTTAGTGACAGTCATTGTATCAAAACAGGCACTTCGTAAATGGTAGAGGAAAAGTTGGAGCAAATTGGGTGAATTTATTGATTAATCAAACTCAATTAACCTTCTTCCTTCCTTCTTTCAAGATAGAAATAAAACTCGTTGTTACAGGACAGTATGATAAAAAATGCACTGCTGAACTTTCCTGTACGTGATTGGAAACCATAAAGTCATTTCAGGAGAATTCATGGAGAGATTCAGGAAATGTATGCAGTAACTAATGTCAACTCTATCCGTCTTTAGTCTAAACTGATACGGAGTGCTTAATTCGCCTTCATTATAGTTCAAAACATTCTAGTTAAAGACGTTCAACTGCAATTCTCATAATCAACTCTTTTAATATTTTGACATTAGCAGAGTCTTTATTTACGGTTATTTAATTAACTTATTTTCAAAAAGATATTAAGGATTTCTCACAATAAAATTCTGCCCGCTATATCAAATCTACAATTAGAACAATTACAATATTTTAACAGGATGTTAAGGTCTCTATAAAAGACGGCGAAACAATAGTTTCAGTGATGATATAATATTAAACCTATAGATACGTATTCAAGGTAACTGGTAATGTCACTATTCAGAAAAATGTTACAAGTGTCTGTAAATGCCTATTTAGTTCTTTGAAGTTATATTTCATGTCAGTACCAATTATAAATTGGGAAAATTGCCTCGGTAACTTATCAAAATGTTTTATTTTTTTATATGGATAATTGTAGTCTTTCATTGTTTTTTCCCTATATTTTCTCAACTTTATGTCCCCTCAAGTTCTTGCTAACTTTATCTTATTGTATTATCGTAGCCTCAAAATCATCCGATGAATAATCTCTTTGTTGTGAACAAGAGGTTCCACATTACTGATTTGAAGAGAGTTACATATCGAAAGTATAACGTGATGATTGGGTTGTTGATGTGAGAAATGAATACCTATTAGAACGTGTATAGTGGCTGATTATATACATAATTTGATTATTCATTTATATACTGAGTGTCCTTGACTGTAAATAGCACCAATGGAAGTTCATTCGATAAGTCTGATAAATATCCGACCAATAAATAAAAGTCATAGTGGGTACGTTGAAGAACGTGAGGATAGTTCGCAGAGCATTAATTCTATATATTTATTATTAGATGATATTATTTCAATCATTTCAGCTTTTAAGTCTGAGGATAAAGAGTAATTCAGACATTCGTGGTACGAATATATACATATATGGCCTTGTGCACACAAACTTATTACAGAAATGCTTCATGTGAATGACATACTGAGTTTAACTAAATCATTTTTCTTTGGTACATAAAAGTATAAACAGTTGAACTTGTTGAATGTTTGTTCGTATTGTATTTGGTAGAGAAATCTTCAACTAATTAACCAAAGATATACCTATTGAAGTTTTGATGTTATTTTATTTATAAATTTACATTCATGCCATTAGACTATCGACATGCACAGTTAATTAGCACTTCTGAAGTGTAAACACCGTACATAATTTTTTTTTATCGAAGAATCATCAAAGACAAGAAATATATATATATATATATATATATATATATATATATATATATATATAGATTAAATATAACATACTTCACATAGTCGTTTGAAGAATCATTTTAATCCGATACTAGTATTTCCCATCTTCTTCTTGTGGTAGGGGCATGACTTTGGTTTGTTGGGTTCTGGTGTTGGACAGGTTCCTGCCTCTGTTGAGTAGTTTGGTCCCTTTGTTCCTGCCACTGTTGAGTAGACTGGCCCCTTTGTCTTTGTCTCTGTTGGTTAGGTTGGTCCCTTTATGGTCGTCCGTGTTCTCTGTGCCAGTACTGTTGTCTCCTGTTTTGTTTAGGCCTTTGTGGACGCCTTTGTTGCCGTCGTTGTCCACGTTGATGGTTCCCCATTGGGCGACTGTCAGTGTTGATGTCTCGTGTTGGAGCTTCCATCAACCATGTTTCTGTTTTGGCCCACTGGTTCATTATTTTGTTGTCAGTGCGTTGCGTATCCAATTTCCAGAATGATTGTTGTTTTTCTTGGATAGGGCCGGAAGATATCTCACTCAACAATATGGTCATTTCCTCGTCGATATTCGAGTACTTTTCAACACTTACCTTGTGTTGTTTGAGAAGTTTGTCACACTCCTTTTCCATTTGGCGTATTCCAAAGCTTGTTATTTCATCTAAGCTTTTTTCACAGTCAAAGAGTTCCATGAATTTATTTGGAATAAACGGAGTTTCTCTTTCTTAATATGCTTGGAAAATGTCTGCCGTACCTTTTGTCCGAATAGCTTCATTGTAAGCTTGCCTTCGGCTGTTTAGCTGTCTCTTCCATAACTTTATGATTGACTGCTTCTTTTGGGACGCCGCCTGGGTAACTTCTTTTTCTTCTCGGTCTTTTAAAATATGTCCATAGGTGTTTTGGATGTATCCAAATAATCTGTCCTCTAGTCCCTCCTCCGTATTTGTGTTTTCTGGTATCCCGAGGAACTGTTGGATATATATCTTGCTATATAACATATGTAGTTCAATAATAATATATTGTATTTTGTAATAGATTGTAATATATAGCATCATCTCCGCTCCTAGATGGACTTGAATGATAATACTTGTTAATAAACAAAGATGGCAAGCAAACATTTACTGGAGTCCGATATCAATATTCATATACACATTTTTGCGACATTTTGAACTTCCAAAAACTCATCTGGCTCCGCCACTGTTGTTCTGTTTATATAATTAACTACAGAGACACAAATGTTTACTTTTTTGGTTCATGGTTTACAAAAGATGATCCTCTCATTACCGTACTGGTTATACTCAAATTCAGAATCTACCCTTGACGCATGTAAAGCAAGTTTATCTTGGCGTTATACAGTAGTCTGTACTAATGGTGAAGGAATCCTCTTCCAGTATAATGGCACTACATCTTCTTCCAGGTACCGAACGATGTTGCACATTTTGTCGTACTTACCTTTTATGATTAAAACCTCTCTTTCTTGAATTTGTCTGTATGTCCTTTGGTATCTTGGGATGCGTAATAGGTTATCATGACTTGCGCTTTTTGCCATTTGGTTACCAAATAGTACTTCGAAGGCAAATGCATAAGGAAAAACACTCGGATGCTAAAACTGATGATGCTCGAAATCAGTCTTGTCTGTGCGCACGTTTATCTAGGTTTGAAACATTGGTCTGGAATATTGACGAAGAAATCATCTCCACTCAAAGTATGAACCGTTAACTTCTTTCAGGTGCCACTCGGATACCATACATCTGTCATTTCTGATTGTATTTCTGGATCAAATGTTCTTTTTAGATCTGAAAAAGGGTCACACTGTAGCTTTGAATATGGCGCAATAGAAGCTACATTTTGAAATCCTGATGGTTTTCATTTTACTCTATGATTAACATCATTAACAATCATTTTCGGTATGGCAGATTAAAGTAGTATTTCGCCATCGCCATCCTAAATCACATCATATCAATACTACATAACTTGTTTCGCGAACAACTGGTTTGTGATTATATAAAGGACTTTGAGTGAGAATGTCTAATTACATATTCTAAAAAAATTATTTATACTTAGAGTATATGATTAATGTATGATCGTCGTTGAATAAACCCCTATAGAAATATCACTAGTTATCAATTGCCAAAAGGTTTCATAGACAAGAGATGAGTATTTACAATGAGGTATCGACATGGGAATTGTTATCTATATGGCTGTCACCTATTGTCTCATAGGAGGTTTCAAATTCCATTAAGTAAAGGCTAACTTTATAAGCTTGCCATACATTGATTGTTAATCGATAATATTGTGGACTCTCTCAAATAATGTATTACAATCATAGAATTTTCAGACAAAATCAAGTCATTTTTTGAAGATTTATTTCGAAACTATTGTTTTACAATTGTCAAATAAATCGTTACACATGTATAGTATCGACTTCTTTGCTGTCAACAATAACATTAACTATGCTAAGAAAAGAAAGTGGTGTTCAGATTTCGGAGTGTTCACACAGTTATGTAGTTGAAAGGACCTCATTAAATTTCAAAGGGCACCGTACGTCCGGTGAATTTGCAATTGCCAGTTTTTATTTTTACTGAAAGAATAAAGTATTGTGAACGACCATGCTTGTCAAGGATTTTACAATTAAAACCAAGCAATGTAAAATAGATTATTTAAAACAACAACATCACGTATAATGATATATAAAATAACCCATTTTGTTTTATTTACGTTGCCATGGAAACAGAAAAGAACATGACATTTTCATTAGACCCTTATTAAGTTGTTGTCATACATTGTAGGTTTATGCTTTGATCTATTTGCAATACTAGGGATTGTCTTATTTTCTTCTGAGTACTTCCATTTCTTTCATCCATAAATAAAAAGTGACTAGTATCAGACATATCAACATTGTATACATATTGAAAAATCGTTGTGCAAAAATTGTAACACTAGTATCAAAAACTATTTTTTATTATTCATATATAGACAATGTTTATTGTTCTTCTAAAAAAACATTTCAGTCAGTTCAGATTTCAGTTAGTTCAGATTTCATTTAAGCTGAATAGATCATCACTAACCCTCAATAATATTCAATGAATACCTAAAGTCCTTAGAGATATAGAAGCTATGCTCTTTAAGATAATCTTACATTCTGCCATCGCCGCAAATGGATTGCAGACACAAAAGTGTAACATGTCGTCACAGTATAATTGGTGACGTCACCTCGGCAATAATAGCTTTTTACCCTTTGGTATCGTATGGAAATCATAACCATTTACCTAATATGTATTATTTTGATGTCGATTTCGTGGCACAACCTTTCTCGCAAGCAATTGACACTTTTATATGTTTAAAGACGACTTATGATGAAATAAATGCAATAACATTCACAAATGTATACATAGGCTGATAAAAAAGCTGCTATGAAATTTTAAATTGCACACCATGACTGAAGTCATTTCTGGACGTCTATGATTGGCATTTTAGAAGTGTTGGAAGATGATGAATGTAGACTATTTCTAAGGATATACAATTTCTTTATTCTGTATAGGCGATGCTTAAATATATATTCCAATGTCTTTGTCATCATTACTGGCTTGACAACAACATTGAATAAACAAGTTTTCCGTCCATGAAAATAGTCATTCTCCTGTAAATTGTGCAAAAAATAGCTGATGCGAACATTTGAAATGACCTTTGGTTTACTTTAAAAGTGCTATTTGACGACCTGAATGCAACTCTTTCAACTTTTAGAACCACGATTGGCGGTTTT
Source organism: Phorcus lineatus (assembly GCA_921293015.1). Taxonomy (NCBI): domain Eukaryota; kingdom Metazoa; phylum Mollusca; class Gastropoda; order Trochida; family Trochidae; genus Phorcus; species Phorcus lineatus. The sequence continues at coordinate 55,887,870 of OV121081.1, forward strand.
TAAATAATCGTTATATCGGATTTGACATTCTATGAAGAGTGTTTGGCTGAAACTTGATCTAATGAACTATACGCTCTGCCATAACACGTGTACTTCAACGTGATCATCCAGTGGTTATGATTATTAAACAATTCAGATGAACATCTATGAATTCAAATAAAATATTTCTTTCTAAACGTTACATTTAAATTGTATTTTTTTATCTCAGATGACAATAGCTTTGCTACATTCTTAAACATTCTGTCACATAATTTAATAACACGCACTCCTGCAAAATAAAAAAAGCCATTTTAAAGGAATTGTAGCTCTTTATGAAAGACTAGCTTCGTAGAGCTATGGTGTCAAAAATATTGGTTCAAATGCTTTATCATAAAAGACGGCGAAGCATTAGCTTCTTTGAGCTATGGTGTCAACAATACATTGGTTACAAAACACTCGAACCTGTGATAAGATATTCTTTATTATCCTCAAGGACAATTTGAATTAAAAATGTTCAACAAATTTTGAACACGTTCGCAAAATAATTTCCTAACAGCAAACAACAGAGAAAAATGTTTTGAGCATCTTTGCTTTACGTTTCTTTGATGTTATAGTTCATTGGTATTAATTTGGTATTACATTGGTATTGAAATTTAGTTTATAGGTGAAAACTCTCTATAAAACAAGTAAACAATAGATACTCGATATTGAAGTATATTTGTCAATGATGCTTTATTTCGTTAACAGAAGACGAAGATTTCCGACTAAATAACTGATGGATCAAATTTATGTAAAACAAATCGATGTTGATAAACACTTTCATAGATAGTGTTATCATCCTCGATATGCATATACCATGTGCTGTGACTGTATACGAGGTAAACATCGGAGGTTCAGTAGATGTTCAGTTAATAGTTACAGTTTGAGTATTGGCCATCTTCAGTGCCTAAATACAATTAGAGTATATTAGATTTAAGAGCACGAGAAGTTTGGTTAACCCTTATGAAAAGATCTGTTTGTATTTCATTGTTAAGTTTTTCTCGATTCAAGGACACTGACCGATATACATCCTTGAAGAGACAGAAGGATTAATAAAAGATAAAAGATATTGCAGTTTGAAAAAAAAAATGTTCTAATGCTATCAGTTCATAATGAGAATTAAAAATCTTCCTAGTTACTGATTTAACTTACAGTTATCTTCCTTTTAATTTCTTACATAAATTTATTTTTTGGAAAGAGTTCTGACAGGAGGAAGCTTCGAGGAAGCTATAATCTAGCCTTATATTCGTTAACGGTTTTAGATATAAATATGGACACATTTTGCAGGAATTTGAAACAATTGTTAGATTGCTGGAAATTTATATTCTTTAAAGCGATAGTTCTATGTTTTAAAACTGAATTATTAAACTAAAGAACTCATAGAAAAACTAAAAGTAATTGACTTATGTGTTAAAATATTTTACGTATACAATCTGTACTAGCATTTACAGTAATGGTCAAAAAGTCAAAAGAGTTTAAGAAAAGTCTCATGCAGTTAATTCCTTTATAGATTTTATTTATCACTTTTCAATCATTTCAATTATGTGCAAGTAGCTACTGTCATGTTTTAGACAAAGGAAGTTAGAAGTGATATTAAACTGTTTTGACATATGAGTCAGTTGTGTTGTTTCTTAAGCAACATGCTAGTCGTGATATGTCACCAAATAAAACTTTATGTAATGAAATCTAGTCTATATAGACTAGCAGGGAAACCATCATGACTTTTCTAGATCGTGGTACATAATATATTAAATTCTAGTAGCTGGAAGTCAACAGAATAAACCACTTAAGATAATTGAATCAACAAAGTAATTATTAACAGCAGCAGATGAAGTTTAACTTTAACTTTATCACATTTACTATTGATTTCTCTTTTTATAATAGAAAAGTGAACTTTACACCTTTCCATTTCAGAGAGTAATATGCCACAATATGCACGTATCTCTTCAGAGGATGATTATTTGAAGAGGGTGAAGCGCAAGTTCAACAGATCCTTTTATTATAGGAGAAAGTCAAGGCTTCGAGAAGACCAACATGATTGAGTGGCTTTGATGACTCACTTGCGTGAAGAACTGCTTGAACCCGAGAAGCTAGTTTGTTATAGGGGATGCATAAACGATGATGATAATTGCTGGCATGATCGTCTGACAACAGACATAGGAGTCAACTCAATTTTTTAAACTTAAGAGATTGTGTGATTCAATTTTATGACATTGATGTCGATTTGGAGTATTTGTCTACCTGTTAATCAGTGGATTGAAGTTCATAAATGGTATTATACGGATAAGTGCATAGAAAAGAATTACTTGAAATTAAAATCATTATCAGTAAGTTAGATACATAGACAAATACGATGAGGATTTGCTTAACAAAAATACTCGACAAATTGATAAATCTAAGAAATCCATGTTTCTAGTTTTAACATAACATCCTTGGACCTCCTTCGTAAATACATTCATTTTTGAGCTGTCGATCGGCTTTTTTTTATTACAGTCTTAAACCACCACAGGTATGGGCTTCATTTTGTTGCTGAAATCTTCCTTTAACATTTCACAGTAATTGCATGTCCTGAATTATGTGAATATGAGTATTGCCATGGATTCATACAATGTTGTCATTAGGAAATGCCTAGTAACTTCAATTGTCTATTAATTTTCGATGTTTCACAGAGACCTTCTCATTTCCTTCAGATAACAAATTTCATCATGGAAATGGACCGATTTAGAAATAAATATGACTGAGATCAACCAACGTTATATTTGTCATATTAGCCTTGTAACTTAACATGACAGATACCATTAGTGAGATTGGTTTTGTTTGCCATTAGATGGACTTTGCATGGGCGAAAATAAGGATCAACATCAAAAGCTAATTCTCGTAATACATTAAGTATTTTTACTAAATATTTAGACTTCCGGTTTCGCGTGGTGATAGCTTGAAGTGTTTTCGCGGGCTCTCTCTAGCCCATGCATAAAATCTCAGTAATCCACAAGTTTTAACGACTACTATCTATATTATGTAATTGTAATAGTGAAATATAGTGCTAGTGTTGTACCGATATCTCTGAACATCCTACAACTTTATTGTATTTTTGACCATATTTCATTTTAAACCTCTAACAATGGCTGACGCTCAACGTGTAACACGCAACAAGGCCTGTGTTGACGACATCCTAGCATCAGAAAAATAAATTGCCGTATTGATTACATCAACTGAAGTGGACTTATAAGAATCGATTTATGGGGTTAAAAAAGACTTTCAAGAAATAAAAAACAAAGTGAGTGTTATTGAAATCGACGTCTCCAAACACGGATCAGAAATACAGAAACTGCGAGAATAGTTAACCGACGAGCGAGAGAAACGCACACAACTAGAACGCCAATTTATTCTGAAAAATATACACGACAGACGACAGAACATGTTAATTTATTGTATCCAAGAATTTCCTCAGGAAATCACTGGGTAGACACTTAAAACGTTTCTAGTGGAAAAATTAAAATTCACTGAACAAAGAGCGTTTGCTATATTCTTCACTATCGTACATGGGCAAGCAACCAAGAAGACAAACAACCCGAAAGCTATACGGAGCATTATCGCGTCTTTCGCATATATGCCTGGCAGAGATGCTGTATATGAGGCCAGGAGGATCCTGAGGAAATCAGGGAGAAGTATACAGAGAGACCTGTCCCCCTTCCTACAGAAGAGAAGAGCCACCCTCTGCCGTCAAGCTGCGTCCCTGTGTCAAGAGAAAGGTCTATGGACAAGGGTCACAGTGTTGTCCACTAAAGTTGTTCTCGAAACGCGACACCCCTAGAAAACCAGGATCCCCGTGGGTGAGGAGTGACAACAAAAAGACTTTCTCCAACCAACTCAGTTTACAATCTGTTGAATCATAATTTCCAGTTTCGTCAGTTTACATCATGAGTCTATACGACAAAAAGATCAGACTTGTTGTCGATATTATGACTATAAGGACAATTAGTACCTTTCTGCTTTTTCTAATTACTTGTTTTTAACTTCGATTAGAAATTCCGAAAGCCTGTCTAAACGATTTCAAATTTTGTTTATCAATACGTTGCACCCAATAACCGATACGCTTTATGTTTATGGTCTTCTAGATCTGATGCATGGATGCATAGCCCATAAAATATGATTGGACCTCTAGTATGCAAAATGATTATATTTCTTTTTGTTCTTGCAATATTGAATAATAAAGGTTTTTTTAGCAACATTTCATGGTGGTAACAATATTTCAGACTTTGTAATTCAATGGATGTGCACACATTTACAATCTTTAAAATATAGCAATTACACATTCTCGACTTTAAACTTCTCTCCTGACCTAATTTTCTTCATTGTTCTTTTAACCATAAAATTCATAATGAATATAATCGACCGTGTCATGAGGAATAAAATTTTGAAATTTCTCAAATAAACGAACTCCCTTTCAAGGGGGCAGTCTGTATCACACACTCTGAAAGCATCCCCGAGCATTTATGCATGAGACCAGTCGGTAGTCGCCACCAGTTGAAACTTAAAATTAAATGTGAATTTGAACTGCAATTCAGTAAGAAACTAATTCAATCATATTGGAACGGGAGAAATTCAATTCCCCTGGTTTTTATTTTCAAAGCCATAATTATTGAATTTTTCTCCGAATTTGACATTCTCTGAAAAGTTTTTGTTGTAAAGTTGATGAACTATTCCTGGACGTATCACGTGTACGGCAACGTGAACATTCAATGCATGTTATTCTATCTTAACCGGAATTCAAATAAAATATGTCTTTCTGAAGGATGGATTTCTAAGATTTCATTGAACTCAGAAAGTAATTGTGGTTGTCACATTCAAAATGGAACTCATCTCTCTTAGTTACGATTACAAAATGATTGCAGGATGCACAGGTTTTGATTTAACAAAGATGGCCAATCAATACTTTCAGAGGAGATCGCAAAGAAAACAGCTATAGGTTACGAAAAGAACATTGCTTACCAGTTCCTGGAAAGAGATTGGTTTTAAAATGCTTCGGACGGAATAATAATCATAAACACCGTTGAATTCTTTCCGCGAGGTCTTCATGTCAAGGCTACACATCAATGTAAAGTATTCGGCATGGCTCACGTTGAATACTAAGTATAACAATAAGAGTAATTTTAGCAATGTGTGCAAATGCAGCAGTTTTGAAACCAAGTTTATTACCCAGGACGACCATTATGTCGCAATTTGCATTTTCTTTTGTCATTGTGTGTCAAAACAATATTAAAATAATTCCTTGTAAGAATAGTTACCTTTATTATAAATCAATATTATAATAAAACAAACAAACAGCCATGATTTATGATTATTCAAATGACACCTATTAACTACATGATCAAATAAATCCATCCAATTTATGTAAAATTCATAGGGTTCTTCTGTGGGAGCGAAAAGCTTTTAAGTAAAACCAAAGAGAAACCAATAAAAATGCTTGACATTTTGTTTTGAAAGAACAATGACGTTTGAACGCAAACGCAATAGCAGTAATTGTGAGAACATCAAAGAGTAAAGAATCTTTGAACCTCCTGTTTTGATAAAAGAGAAATTCCACTTTTCGTATTTTTCTACAGTTCTGTTAAGACTTGTTATTCTTTCTGCTCAGATTTCATTTTCATCATTGCTGCGACTGTTAACTGCGATTTACACCTAAAGCCCTATATTCAGGTGTAAATCGCAGTTAATAATATCATTAAACATGTGACAATATTTATGATGTAAGATTTAGAAATTCGTCAATATTATTATGAATATATGCATGCGGCATGACATATATTATAAGTTATATCCATGCTGACATTATATTTCCATATTTTCAGTTTACAGCTACATAGAGTTTTACTTGTGAAAATGTAACCTTTTTAACTGAATGACATCAGGGTGATTTAAAATGAATAAGGACGATGAAAGAGGTTATTAAGAGAAGTTAGGATATTTTTTTAAATAATGGAAATTCAAATGAATTCTGGTTATTAACAAATCAATTTCAATGTCATGTCCTGAGAGTGACAGTCGAGTTTTTGGTTAATTGATGACGATATAAGGTTTTAACAGACCAAAACTGACACTGTAAATTTTTCATAAATTCACCTAAGGCTATAACAAAATGATTTATTTACAGTTTAACAACAAAGAAATTTGATATGTATATCTTTCAAAAACACATGAAGAAAACAAAATCTGAAATTTGATACATACGAACACACAGTCGGTCTAAAAGAAGATTTTCAAAAGTATGACACTCGATGGTAAAGTATATCTTGAATTTGTTGTTTCCACCGTGAATAGCTGGAAAAGGTTTGAAATGAAGTTATAGTATGGCATGTGTTGATAAATGTATAAATGGAGTGTAACGCATGTCCTTCATTAGATCTTTTTAAAAGCTGTCTACACCACAGGGGCTTCTATCTAAATCTTTGAACAGCACATACCAGTTATTTTCCGTGGAAATTAGGAAAGGAAGGGAGCAGTGATTGTATAATTTCAGTTCGGTTCACCTAGCATTTTATTAAGGGGGATTTTTCCCCCACAAAGCTCTGTGCAAGAGTGTTTATTCGATGGAGGCTATATTCGAAGCAGGCTTTAGTGAAGGATTTACGGTATATTTTAAAGTAAATTAACTCTTTCCTTACATGTGTTAGTATACCTTTTCAACTCAATAATATATATTAAGCGAGGTATGATCAGTCCATGTTTTTTCAAATGCATAAGAGATAACTGCACCTATTATCATCATAAAACGAATTGACTGCAAAACTGTGAATTACATGTGATAACGCTTCCTGAATGCGCTATGCAAAAATAAATTGAATATAAGAACAGAATTTTCAAAATAATTGTTGGATGTTTTTAAAAAAAATCTGTCTGTGCACAAAACAGATTTAGATAACATTTGCTTTAGGCTTACAAAATTCTATCGTTTTATTTAACTAAAAACAACATATATATTTCCGTCGTAATAATTTCTTTTACTTCAAATTAAGTCCGACGATCTTTTTTCGTCATTATCAAGGGATTGCATATATGTTTTATCTGGATAAAGAATATTATTTAAGAAGAAAGCCCATAGCATGTCAGTTTGCTATGTTTACAGCATCACTTACCGTTTGTTGTATTCTGCAACGTACGCATCTTAAGTGAGAATTTATCTCTTGAAACTGAGATATCAAGAGTTTGTTATATGCACAAATGTATCAATGGTTTTAGCTTATTACTGACACTATGTCAAGGAAAATTATACATACATACAGAGAGTAGACAAACGAAATTCCATAGCACAGTGGTAGATTGGTATCTAATCAATTTGTTCCTTTAGGAAGAAAATTATAAAACAATAATGGGTTAACCGTAAACTACTTCTTTTCATCACTTTCTGTATTAAAGTTATGGTTAAAAGTGTCTTAAAGTGTAATCAAAGCCATGTGGTCGGGAAATACATGACACGTTATGCTTTTTAGCTATTAGAATTATTGTTATTATTCGATGAAAATGAATTAGCAATACATGCCATTAGATATGTAGATGTCAATATAGTTGTCTTTCAAGATATAAATGCCTATTCCACGTTTGTTTCTATTTAGCAGATGAAAACAATCTCGCATGACCATTTTGCTATGCGAGAAGGTCAGAGTGTGAAAAAACTGGCAATTGATATAAAGAAAACAAACACTTTTTGTGCGTATCTGCTTGAGGCAATGGTCTGAATTTTAGAACATGATTTGTTATTGTAAACAACTGCGGAATCTCATTTAAATATGTTGAGGATATTTGCGTTGCTTACAGAAAGTGGAAGGTTGTATCGTGCTTTGCTTCAGAACAGAGTTGCAAACTACTAAAAGTAAACATAACATCGTACATCCTGTTGCAATTCAAATTGCAATATATCTTAAAATATGTAACTGACATATCTATATACTGTTTTGCTGAAGCAGAAGAGTGTCAAGAACGATTTGTACACTAAAACAGTTGGATATACTATAAGCATTGATCAATAATTAGAGGATACTACACAGCCTTCCATATAAAACTATTTTCATTAAACGAGTTAATGATTCAGTATGGAACGAGCGAAAGCGAGCTGATGCTAAATCATTCACGAGTATAATAGAATAGTATTAAATGGAAGGTAGTTTTGCTTCAGAACAAAATAATATAGTGCTAAATTTGTATTCGATCACATGACAATAACTCAAACGTCCTTCAATGAGTTACAATCTACTAAGTGAACATAAAATCGAACATCCTTTTGAAATTTAAATTGCAATATCTTTTAAAATATTAAACTGACATCTTAACTGAACAATTTCGGGAATCAATGATTTAGATAAAAATCAAGAATGACGTATTTTAAACCACCAAGTTTTCTATTTCGTAATCTTCTGGCCAGACTTTATGCACTGTATGTTTACTAAACATGAATTGTATGTTCTGTTTAAAGCTTTTGCCAGTAATGTTAAAATGTTTTTCAATTGTTGCTTTTATCATATCAGTGATAAGTAAGTAATAGGTTAAGCGACATATCTGATTCTGATTGAAAAGAGATGGGGGTTTGTTATGTTGAGTTAGCATAGTTTACAAAATATGTACATATTGTACATGTACATGATATCGTTTACCTTTTCTTGATAAAAATAAAGGCGAGTTCTGTCATTAATATCGTTCCCAATATCCTGGTAGATCTTAAAATTTATTCAAAATGTTTGAAAACATCGTTATTCTCTTTATTCAAATTTATGTAATATCCTTATATGTTACATCAATACTTTTTGACGCAAACATTTTTTGGAGGAGCATATATTCCGAAACACCTCATGGCATTTGAAAATACATCAACACATCCTGTTTTCAGCTCTAGAAATCTTTTAATTGGGTAACTGTTGGGTAAATGTTCTAAATACATCTATCCTTATTTTTTGGAAACCTGTACGACTTCAACCACAGATTACATGTTAATTAACTTTCACAAGGGTTTTATTTGTCTGGTGTTTGTTGTTTCCAAGAACAGAAAGTTGTTGAAAATAATTAGAAGCATGTACATTAAAAACGTCCATTAGATATAAATTGTCTATACCTTGCTCTTTTCAAGGCCAAATCCGTTAGTAAGTCGATAAGGTGATATTGTACATGTTAGCAGTGTAATGCCTGTGTGTACCACTGCACATAATAACGGTTTTTATAAACTGTTTGGCTGATAAAGCGAAGAGAAGAACAATTTGTACACTTGTACAGTTGGAAAAACTATAAGCTTTGATCAATAGAAAAGATACTATACGGCCATCCATTTAACACTATTTTTATTAAACGATTTAATGATTCAATATGAAACAAGCGAACGCGAGTAGATGCTAAATCATTCAAGAGTATAATAAAATAGTATTGAATGGAAGGAAGTTATGTTTTCTGTTTATTACACGCCCTCAAAAATCAAGCATAACTACCGACAATGTGCTAACATTTCCGCGACTTCGCCGCCCTTGAGGCACTGCAATGAGGCACTGCATTACTTTCCTTTCCTTTCAACTCTCTTACTGTCATAAAATCGGGGATATTCAGGAACACTTTAATTTCTTTAATTAATTATGTTGAATTTTTCTAATAATCTTTTGAAATGTTAGCGATGAAGAGTTGGTATGTTGTTTGGTTCAGCTGAGTATTCGGGTAACGAATTAGGATGTTTTGACGACAAGGCCACATTCTATTTTGGTAATAATGCGTTGCGTTACCATGGTCATGTCACGATGACAATCAAATCAACAACTTGAAGAATCCTTAGCGTGGTGAGTTTAGCATTAGAGCAGAAAAGAGACAAATCTCTGACATTTAGTCCTTGAGTCCTTAATTTCAACAACATGGAAGATGCAATAAGATGAATATTCTATTTTTAAATTAAAAAAATTAACAAAATTTATGAAACAATTTATTACTGTTTATTAACTAATTCCGTTTTTCAAAAAGACTGAGAGGAACATCCAAGAGTGATAAATTAAGAAAAAATAATAAAATGATTTCTCTACAACAAATTTTAAATTAGCAATTTATTAGAGAATGTTAGTATAAATATAAATAACATCATTTGAACACAATCTAAAACGTACTAAATAATGTCGTACTCATCATATGAAACCAATTCGATGACGAAAATCTATTCTCAACAAAGGAAATTTGAATATAATAAAGGCTTCAAAAGCAGTGATTTATGAAATAAAACGCGGTATATGACATAAGGGGAACAACTTTGGTTAGAAATAGTTGAGGAAAACATGTTGAAAATCTAACATATAGCTCTAGGATTACCAAAATATTGCATTTCAAATAAAGCAGCGTACAACCATAGTTTAGGTGTAGGTGATATTCACAGGGTCAAATATGTCAAACAGTAAAATTAGCCTCTGATTTCAATCGCACTTTACATAAATTTTCAAAATGTATTAATATTTACACCCATATGATCCCTAAAAGTCCTTTCAGTAGATATATCGCAAATGTCTTACCATAATATCTGAGTGGGATTTTGTATATAGAAATACCTTGCTTAATGTTATTTAAAGCACAACATGATCATGATACGGATATTTACTGTTGATATTTGATGATTTTAAGTAAACATCGCTTGACCCATACCGCTGACTACACAATTGCAAGTGGGTAAACCTCATTTACATGCTGTCAACGAGTAATAAACAGAATATAGAAATTTGAACAAAACACTGATTCAAATCTGCCAGGGAAGTAGGTCAGGTGAAGTTGCACATGTTTGGCTTTTTTAGCAGTGTAACACGAATTAACAGGAATATCTTAGATGTCTCCGTCCATTTTTCATTTTGACAGCAAAAGACTGGAAAGGTTTTTCCCTCAAATCATAATATGCTTAACAAACCACGAGGACGTAAAATTTATCTTCTATCTGTGCTTTCCAATATGATCAGGAAGTATCTGAACTTTAAGACATATCTAAATTTCATTCTGAAATCTTACACATTACAGCTTTGCCAGGCATCTTCGTAGCGCTGCTCACTCAAAGAGAATATTAAAAGGGAGCTTGATTAGGTTTCTTTACGATTCAACACGGTTCTAAAATTCCATATAAAATTTGGGCATTATCAAAATCCCTTAAGTTGTACATATTGATATCTATATAGTGTATACAGTTCAAAATTTGATTTGAAAGGTTTTATGAATTAATCCTACCAAATTTGTAATCATATACAGGAACAACGTATTCTATATTACCAAATATGGTTCCCTTAGAGGTAAAATTGCAGTAAATGTTAACTTGTAACAACCTTTGAATAAACACAAAGGCATTGCACAGTTGTCATGCGTCAATATTGAATTTCTATTTACATAAACTTTTGGCCACGATATCTTTTATAGTACAAACGTTTCCTTTCGTACTCTTATCAAGAATAACTACATGTATTTAAACACTGTGGTGCCGTGGAAGGTGAACTTATGCCATGTTGAAGAGCCTAACGACACATTGTTGATTTCCCAGAGAAAGCATCCGCTCGGTGCCAAAGTAAATCATCTTGGTGGCCTATTGATTGAAGTCTGGACTGCAAGAAAAGGCAATGTTGAACTAAGACTTATCGACAACAGAATACTTCTGACATCCAGGAATGCCAAAAAAGCCTCTCTCTCTGCGCCCTAGTAATTTGTATGTCATATAAGGGCAATAATTTACTGTTGAAGGTAGTAATCCATACAGAATCTGACAGACTATTGAAGTAAAGAAGTTATGACAGAATAGATAAATGCATTAACATATAATTAAGGTGCCAATACATTAATTTAGGTTCGATCCTCTAGTGTAGAACGGTGATTTTCATAAAATGAAAAAAAAAGTATTGTGTTGATTTAGTGGCGAATCTGGAGATTTTGGAAGGGGGAAATCAAATATTAAGTGGGTTCTTCTTAACCTACTATTAGTAATTAGTAATACTTTACTGAAGAAACCTTTGCCCTTGAAATATGCGGGCAATATACTTTCTTCTCTCTCATGATAAATGCTATGTTGAACTACATAAATACATTTCATTCCTCTATTCCTATCTATGTGAACAAACATCAGTATTTTTGTGTTGAACAAGAGCGACTTTATCATTACTAGTACTTTGAACACAATCGTAACTAGGGCTTCCTGTTTACGTCAGTCTTATTGTTTGTGTCTCATTCAAGACATTCAACATGGCAGTTATCTAACACATTTGTGACATGTATTGATCGATGACTATGTGTTAGCTTCTTCTCGTGTTGGAAAAATATTAGAAAATCCAAATCAATCTCAAAGCATCATTAACTGGGAAAAATTATGGATTATAAACATAAGTGAGGATTATATCCACTACATAATTCTAATCATTTCTCATATTTCAGGTAGTCCCTGAGGATGAAAATATACTTGTTAAATGTAGATTAAAAATATTACATCTTGTTTTTTCAGTAAAAAATATAAAAATTACAATTCCTTTTAGGAGCCATGAAGTGACAACATAAGTCTGTGAGAATCATACATCCCTTTAAGAGTTCTAATCATTCGTCACATATAAAGTTAGCCACTAAGGATGAAACTATACTTGCAGCAAACACCAATCTATTCATCAATACATTCCTAACAAGTGAAATAGCCCTGACCAATTTCCTCACCCCTTCCGCAAGGGCGACTCTGCATTATGCGATTCGCCATCACGGCGAAAATACCATTAAACGGAGTCTGGGCTCCTGCAACACTAGAATTAGCTATACGCTTCAGGAAACAGACAACCTTTCAGGCATAAGCACCCCAGTTTCCTAAGCCGATTCTCCGAGGCTCATTATCAGAACCAAGTGGGACCAACCTTGGGGATAAACCTCCGTGCGTCCGAATGTGGTTCAGCTCATTGAAAGTAGGTATATGGAACAATCGTCATGTAGAGCGATGCCTTAAGGGGCACGGTTTTTTTTGTCCCCCCCCCCCCCCCATAAAACCTTCATCAGAAACATCAGTTTATGCCATATGTATTATTTTCAGAGAGTTAAACATTTCAATGCTCACCCGTCACCTGTAGCTAGAAGAAATTATCAAGTATTAAGCATTAATCACTGGCGGCCCTTTTCGGTGTGAACACCTTATTATCATTTGATCATGAGGTAGGGACATAGCTTTACTGAATTTGGTACGTGCTTTAAGAACTACTTCTTTGATTGATAAAACATTGTTCGCAGCAAGTATTATCGTTTTTTGTGAGATCACTTCATCTATTCAAACACAACGTACACCTGCCCCTTTAAGAGTTAATTAATTTACAATGTCTTCCCCCTTTTTGATAACAGTTTACATGGAAACACAGCTAAGACTATTGTTTCCGGGCCAGAACCATAACCAAAATGACTTTCTCATTAACATGCATTATGTGTTGTGGTGCCTTTTGGGGTCTTGAGCTTCTTCCTACATTTCGTTTTGACTGAAACGAAATGTAGCTTCGTTCGTTGAAACAATTATTAATGTATTATAGTGATACTTTCTAGTTTTTCAACTTCAACGATTGGCACATCTGACGACTTTGAACAATCATCTTACGTAGGATGAATTCATTACCAATGATTTGCTTAAAACAGTTTTCAACTAATTGTGATTTGTCAAGGGTTGACCAAAGTATAAAGCTTTATAACTATTGTACAGTATATATTGTTAATATTTCCCACTTAGAAGGATATATAACCGACTTGCTTGTTTATAATTGCTTATATTGTATTGTCATGAAGTTTACACTTAAATCGTCTATGTCTTCTTTCAATAGCAGGGTGTCTGTAACTCTATAAAGGGTATCACAATTGTTTTTAAAATGTTGACAAACCGTCATTGTCTACTGTAAGGTTGAGGCAAATGAAGTTCTTCATTTTCGTGGTTATGTCATTGTAGTTAGCATACATAAAAAGTATTAGTTATCATAATTTAAGAAACATCATTACATTTATAGGGAACTTAATATGGAAAATGAAAATAATAAACACATGAAATAAAATAACTTTTTTATGTAGTATTTTCTTTTGACATGAGCGAACAGTTTTAATATAGTGTTTGATTAGTATCTTATATATTTTTAGTTCAGCAGAAATGTTGCATAATTTTGGTATTTCAACTAAGATGGTCGATTGAGTTAGAAAGTTAGTGTTAAGGGCCGCTTGGGGAAAATCAAGCATCAGCTGCATGCAAATGGTCGAAGTTATATCAAACCTCATCTAACCCGAAGCTATGATTTCGATTCTGAAATACCTTGTATTATTATTTTCAATAATCTAATTGTATTGTGCCTTAAGGGGTACTTTCGCATAATCTGCATTGCACTTAAAGCAATTTTCCTCGGGTTTTCTGTGAATAGTATTGACTTCATGACTGCCTCATAATACCAGCGGTCAACTAAATATTTTGTCAATCCAGATGCAACCTGTATGATGCGGACAGTCACTTACATATCTTACATCTCCCACACACGGCTCTCGACCCTTCAAACATGTTATCAGCTTCGGAAGGCTTTTGTCAATAACAGAAGGAAGACATCCAGGTTATCAAGATGCAGATAAGTAAGGGCATGAAGTCGTTGAGATTATTCTTCTACCTTTCCTCTATGTCAATCCTCAATTGATTTAGAAACAAAACGCTCTTTACCGTCGTGCAAAGATTGCCACAGACCACAAGTGAAAGTACAACATTGATTATACTTGCCACACGAGAGGGTACAAGTGGTATTAATGCTGGTAATTTTCATTTACGACACCACACAACGCCACTATTTCTTTGAAATGAATAATTGACAAATAATTCACTTAGGTTAAGAGAATAACAAATAGTTAAAAACTGTACACAAGCACTATTCAGACACCGTTTTGACCAATCAATATTTAATTTTTTGTGCATAACCGACTCTTCGAATTGATATCACTGAGTGGCATCTTTATTTTTTCATTATCGATTGTAGATCAACTGTTAGGAACATTAATGAATGTATTGCATATGTAGACAGCTAAAGTGAGAGCATATGTTCTAATGTCCACACATGACCAAAGTGAGCGCGGGAACAGTACTTTAGTGCCAATAACCGACAACTGATAGTGTGTCTAATGGCTCCATCAAAGGTACTTTTGATGCGAACTGGGGACGATTCATGTCATAAAGGTCATGATACTTTATGAAAGTTGATCTTAGGTATCAAATATGTTTTCAAAATAAGCGAACCTGCAAATGACAATTGTTGACAAAATCATTCGATTATGCTTGGTACGAAAATGGATTTATTGATCGGTAGTGATAGCTGTATGGTACACTGAAGTGGTGACCTCATTGTCAGTTTTATGGATGGAGACATCAAGGAATGGGATTTGATAATAATCTGTTTCCATGACGAACTTGAAACGCCTGTGCTTATTGGTCAAATTTTCATGCAGTAGGGTGGGATTATGATTCTTTTAAAAAAATTCATCCAACTTTTAGATCCAGAATAGGAGTTGGGTCGGCGATGTTGCTAACATCTTCAAAGTTAGTCATATATGTTTTCCTTAGAACAGACAAAGGTAAATACATAGGTAAACCATGTGATCTCTGCTAAAATGTTTTGTCAAGCCACCGAAATAGGGTTTTAAGGCAACAGTGTATAACTATACTAATTATTCTATCAACTGACAGTTTTACATATATATATATCACTGATGCATGTTTCAAATCTCTCCGATGCTTCGTTTAGTTAAATGCAGAATTACCGAAGTGTCTCTCTACAACTGGAGAAGAGTCACTGATGAAGAAGTGTCCTTCTTAACCTGACGTAATTAATCTGGACAGGAAGTGAGAAGTTTAAAACAGAACCACAGGAACGTACTAATGTTCTAGTATTAACGTTGTGCATTTTGTTTTCGACATGTACATTGTGTATTGGCAGTATAAGGGATTGCGTATGTTGTTATCGTTGTGGTTATGTTGTAGATGGTATTGTTGTTCTCATTGTTTTTGTTGGGAGTCTTGAGGTACTTCTTTTACCTGATTTCTAACGTTGTCTAATCTAATCATAATGCCTGTTCTATTCACACTTGAACCTGACCACTGATAACACAGACAATGCTGATTGATTCATTGTATGACGTTCCCATCCAACCATTTGTTTTCCTGAAAAATCAAGCACAATGATGTTCTCTCCAAAACTGTGTTAGAATTATTGATTTTTTGGCTTTCTAAATGTTTATGTTTCCTTCTTACTAAAAGGGGATATAAACTGTTTTAAGATAGATGTTACCAGAAAGTCAACTGAAACATAATAAACTGTATTGTATTCGATATATTTCGATTCTTCATCTGCAGGACGTGATGATGTAAGACGTTTCGAATAAACAAAGTGAAACCATGTTCTTGTATTCAGCGGGAAAAGACAATGCAATTAGATGTGTTGCAAATTAAATGTGCTATGTTTCAAGATGATATATATAGTATGAATTGGTGTCTTATATCTCTATTCGCTTGAAGTGTTGTAATATATCTGGTTTGATTTTATGCTACATACACGTATCTGTAGTGGTTTAGATTTATGTTACATAGCTGTTACATTCGGGTCAAATTTGTATTGATTCGTGTCAAACTTGTATTGATTGAATTCATTCTTATATCTGTAATGGTTTGAGTTTAGTTACACAGTTATTGGTTTGGATTTCTTGTTGTAAGATTTCTTACATTATATTTGTTTTCGTTTGATTTCTTAACATATATCAATGTCCCTGTATCTGTATTTTTTTTAAATCATGTCATATATCTCTAATATTATTAATTCATGGCATAAAGTCATAATGGTTCTTATTCATGTCATGTATATATATTGCTTTAAAATCATGTAATATATCAAAATTGGTTTGAATTATTGTCAAATATCTATATTGTTTGAAGACATGTCAAATATCTTTATTGGTTTGAAACCATGGCATATATCTGTATTGGTTTGTATTCATGTCATAAAAGTATTGGTTTGATGTCATGACATATATCTATATTGGTGTGAAATCATGTCATATATCTTAGATCATAACCGCTTTATAAACATTAAAAACCGTAAAAGACAGGACATATATAAAAACGCTCACTGAAGATACGTGAGATTGGATACGTTTTGTACACATAGCTCATTCCCGATTTTTCCCACCATTTAACTCGTTACCTTAACATGGTGTGGTGGTTCTTCAGAAATCCAAAGAGCTATCAGCCAACCGGAGCTGAAATACTCCTGGTAGGAGCACCAAAGCTGGACAGGTCGACAACCTTTAATATTAACCCAGTCTGATTAAAATCGACCGTGTTCCGAGGAATAAAAGTTTCAAAATATTGACTCTATCGAAATTCGAACTCTATCTGTCTAGGCTATCCTCTCCACTTCGGTCTGACCACAGCCTACTGTAGCGCACGTTTTTACGTAAACTCAGCTAACCAATCACAATGCGTGCGGCAAAAGCATTCGGTATCAGTAGCTAGGGGCAAGTAACTCCCATTTGCCATTCCTTAACCTTGATCGCCGCTATCCTTATTTTAAACGCAATGATGTGATTGGTTCGCTGATGACTAGGTTTTGTCTGTGCTAAACTGGTGTCAGTACGTGCGAGCAGTGAGGCTGCCTACACAGATAGAGTTCAAATCTCGATAGAGTCAATATTTTGAAACTTTTATTCCTCGGAACACGGTCGATTTTAATCAGACTGATATTAACCTAAACTACATTTTATTTCTTTATGATGTTAATCTTTTTAACAGATTTCAAATTATCAATTGAATTCGAATTGACAATAGGGACACCTTTGTTAAAGACAATAAATGTTCATTTTATTTCTAATTTTATATACCGTCCAGATAGACTTTAATTTCACATATTTTTTAAGACTATGTGTGAAGTTATTAAAAAAAATAAAAAAAAATATTGTACTTTTGTTGATGAAAATATACATGAATATAATGATAAGACCCACGAAAATAGGGACGCCCTTTTTTGCAGATTAACTCAAAGATGTTGATTTACTTATGTCTGCATATATTTTTCGCTGTATCTATTTTTTAAATTTTCCTGCCGCGATTAAGTATGTATAGTACATTAGTTTAAAAGACTCTTTACATGACATTCGGTTGAATAAGGGTTATTTAATCGAAAAACCATTGAAAGGAAGCGTTCAATTTAGCCCAACTTTCAACGGAGCCGAGAGCAATAATCCGACCGTAAAAAATTTTGCCAAGGCGAGGGAATGCAAAATTGAGGTTCCATGAGAAGAAAATACCAATTATCGGAAGGATATGGAACTGTCTCCGATGTAAGCACCCTTCTAACTACCGCACTGACCGTGTCTGTGTTTGTTTACGTTTTGCAGCCCGACTCGTCAAGTTCAAAATTCAAATTCAAATCATCCCTTCGTTCTAGGAATTCATAGTGACCGGCAGCCGACATAGAATGTCGATATATGCTCGGGATAACAATGACGTTTCATGACGTCCCCTGGAAATGCAAAAACGAACATATTTCAGTGATAAACCTATGTCGTCCGCCATCTTGTTTTGCTCCAGTGGCGGCCCCCATTGTGTCATTGGTGCCGGGGCCTCTCTTTAACGCAAGTGGAACGAGGCCCGGGAACCAGGTTGGACAAGTCGACAGGTTGACCAAATTTGAGTCGTTCTACAACCTGCTGTCTTTCCTCCGTCTTTCCCCTCATCCTTTTAAATTCCTTCCTCCCTGATCTGTCCAATTTTTTCCCGGATGATTTTCATCCACGTGGTCAATAACTGAAATACTGTTGCATACACGTTAATCCAAAACATGCCCTCTTACATCCATTTTATCGTTATCAACTTAATCTATTAAATGTAACATGACCGTTACTAGTGTCACTTGAACTTACTGACATTTCAGTTGTGAAGAGCGTCGTGTTCTAGGTGACAAGCTATGTTCATTAAAATGTCAAATGGCGTGACTAATGTATGACATTTTCTGATTATGCATAGTACATTAATAAATATCCCGGCAACAACGTTTAGATATCTTACTTCACATACATGTATAGCAATTAGCTTAAATACTAATAGCCTCATGAAATAGTCGATCAAAATAGACTTTTCTACAAGATAAATGCTTTGTTGCATATGTATGTCAATCTAAATATATTTGCATAAGAAAGACAAAGGTCGAAATGTCATTGTTCTAATATAATTGGTACATATATGACGCCGTTAATGCCTGAAGTACTGCACAAGCGCGCTAAACAATAAACCATTCATTACATGTGTTTATCGATATGATTAATTTCTTTAAAGGTTTCAATATTTGTTGATTTCCACGGATAAAAACTGTGTATTTTATTCTCTCAAAAAAAACCTAAAACATTTCGTCCATTTAATAATTTTAATTATTTGTTTAATAAAATACATTCTTGTAATAGACGTCTGCTAAACAATAACAAAATATAAGTGAAACAACTCTTACCCATTCCTCGTCTTGACTTCAGCAGTACTGGTCTTAACTAATAAACTTCAGACAATCTTCTAAGAATCCAATTTCAGGTTCTCCGAGGCTAAACGTCAATGAAATCTAGTCAAAAACGTAAACCTTTCAGTCTTTTAAATCGACTTTCAATAGCAGGGTGTCTGTCTTGGTGACAAAATCCCTCCATCTTTGTTTTTTTGAAAATTTACAGTCAAAAGGACACATACACGTCCATCAGTGTGATGTATTTGCAGTGAGTATAAATCGACAACAATGCGTTTTAAGTATGATATACCAGATGGCAGCAACGACAGCGAGTAATTTCATATATAGATTATAACCCGATTTCGAGCTTTGTGAAAAGAGTGTGATATTCACTTTCTATTGTAATAAAGTGCTTACCTACAATGAAATTGAAGGATTATAACGAACAAGTCAACGTCTCTATTAAACCTGCTTCAGTGACGTCATACACAGTTAATGTAAGACATCATAGATGATATGAATTAATGACAATAAATAATAATGTGGATATTCATATGGCGCCTTTTCCACGTTCAAGGACATACTCAAAGCGCTACCTACATCATTACCCTGAGGGAAGTGTACTTTCAAAGCAGCTACTTAGCGCTAAGCGCGACCGTATAGGTCCATGCATCCCTATATTCAGGTACCCATTTTAACAGCTGGGTGGACTGAGTGCAATGTAGATGACGAACCTTGCCTAAGGACACAACACAGTTTTGGACCCAGGTCACAAATATTTGGTGTCTCCACCGGAATTCGAACCCGAGTGGTCGGCGTGAGAGGTCGGCACGCTAACCACAACAGCACTGTGCTCCAATTAGATATGAACTAGCATTAAATTAATAGTTGCGGCAAAGTGTTATATGCATATTTGCGTGAAAATATGACACGTCTTATTCAACATATGGGTATATGATATAAGATGACATAATTTGTATCATGGCGGCTACGAACAATTGTATGTTCATATGTTTTTACAATATGTTTTGGTATTGGTGTAGTTACAATTTTATTTAACCGACAACACTGCAGAATTAAAAATTTGAAATCAATTGCCGTATTGAGGTTCTCCAAAACTCATCTCACATAAAGTCAATATTTTAGACTAAAATTAATATCTCATGTTATTGTGTTATAAGTTTAACGTGTGTCTTGCTCATTTGACTTACTTTTAATCGGATTGACATATGATGCTGATTGTGTCATTCCATGCATGGAACAACCTTCCAAACCAAACCCAAGGACTATGTAGTACAACTGTGTTACAATTTTATTTATACGCCCACGTATTGACGGGGGACACCTTATCTACATGATTCCGGGTTTTAGAAGGAGGCGTTACTGTCTATATCTTTTAAACAATGTTTGACGTTTCTTACAAGAAGGCGTTTATACCAAATCATGACAACTTTTATCCAAGAAGGAAATGGTTCAAAGTTAAAGAAAGCATTGAATAAACAAATTGAAAAAAAATGAAAGGAAATATGAAGAAATCCTGTCATTATAGATTTATTTCAATATTCTCTATCATACATGTATCGCCCGATACCGTAGCTAAACAGCTTTTCTCAAAGGGGAGCAGGTGCCCGAGGTCAAACCGGATCCTGATTTGTGTTGAAATATGAATGTTTGGGGACAAGGTAACGAACCAACCTGTCAGACTATGTGACCATAACCATAAGTCTTCTGAATGCATTCATCATCATTTTAAGAAAATATATCATGATTGATGTTGTTGTGAACAAATGACTTCGTTTCTCTGTTTGTGTTTATCATTGAAAATCTATAGAACTGTTGGAAGCTTCGATTTGTATCCTTAGAAGAGAAGTGGCCTTGGTTGTATTTTTATACAACAATTGAAGGACAAGCTTACGTTTAGATGATTTACAACTACAGCTTACCGAAAGTTCGTTCATTTACCACTGTTTCCTAGTGCAAATATAATAAAATTTGGGTTAGTTTGGACGTCGTTAATGAAACTTCAACAAATATGAAATGGAAAACCCATTGTCCATATGTTCAATAGCCGTTCTTGAATTTATTTAGAGATGAACTAAACTAAAGGGGAAATAAAGATTTCCTTTAATTCATATTAAATATATGATATCGATTCCTTGAGAAAAAAATCAGCACAATCACATTGATTTAGCGCAAAAGAACAAAAATGATTTGTGTTTTAAGCTGTTGATAACTTATAAAACATTTCATGGAGAAATAAAAAGTGATTAAGATATTTTGACCCCTGGTCACTTCAGTGACTCGCCAAAGCTCTTACAGTTAACTGTTGGGTATTATACACGATTGTGTTAAGATACAATAGCTCTTCACTTCTGTATTGATAATTCAACATTATCCGTTTCATTTTCCCAATACTAACATGCCTCAAAGACATCCTAACTTACATGATATTTCACTAGGATAAGCAGATATGTGAAGAAACTTATGCTATGCAGCTGTAACTTCTACAACCTTTAACAGCACTGCTTATACATAACGAGCTCGAGACTGTGTATAAACTTACAACTAAAGCGATGGACATGAGGCCGTTAACGCATTGTGCATCTATTTAGTTCACTTATTTCCCTAATGGAACTTGGTTAAATTTACCTGTTGATAACTTATTGTAGTTTTGATTGCCGGTCATATTGCAACCACATATGTACTAGACTTTCATTAAAACAATACTTCGAAAGACGAACCATAACCGACAAGGCAACCTTTATCATTATGATTATGGTTCATGTTTCATGGATGTATTTAAACATGATATGTTGGGACTTGATGAACTTTATATGATGCTTCAGGATCAACAAAAAAAAACACAAATTCTAAGACTATTTTTTCTCGCATATAAAAGACTTTGGAAGAGAGAACGATAATTCGGTGAGTCATTCAACATTATTAGTTTCGTTTTCCAAATGTTATGAAATCTGCTCCTTGGATTGTTATACATAAGGAACTCATCGGCAATGAATCAGATCGTTTGAAATTACAAACCCTGTGGATATTGGTAGTGGGGTAGATGATTATTATCGTGATAAGTCGTTAAATATTTCCTAAACTTATGACACATAAATAATTTTCTGTGAACCAGCAAAGGTAATTCCAATGCGTTTTGAAGAAAACGGCCGTTTGTGTTATATAAGCACATGACTTCCGGGTTAAACTGCCCTGAGGCGTCGGCTTTTAAAATATCGATTACGGATGCAAAATGCCTGAAACGAATATACTTCAATGAAATGTATTAAATTCTCACTCTAATTGAGGAGAAATTCATGTTATAGCTAAATGCAAAGGTAAGGATTTATTTACATTTGCGGAACCTAAAAGAAAATATACTGCAGCACATAATAGCGCAATATTTCATCGAAATCGTGTCATCCTCCAAATGCTTTTCAAAAGATAAGGAAACATATTTCAAACAGCTTAGCCCCGAACCATTATATACAAATATATTCCCCTTCTAATGAAAATGTTAATCGTTTTAAAGGAACAAGACTATAACGATAACCTTTCTGATGTTGAAAGTAATTTACCACCTGAATGTCTCAAATCGAATAAGTAACCTATTTACCATATCAATGGGAATACGATGATTTTTAATTATTGACAAACCACAAAACTGTTGGACTTCCAATGCATACTTATTCACAGAGAAATCTATATCAAACGAGAATTATCAATATATGTTATTCTGCGCCACCAATAACCACTTGTTCAACCATATGATATTATCAACTTCACTCCATAGCTACAGCTGCATGCCAAAAGTTTGTTCACATACCTGAGTATACTAGTGCAAATATCATGTAATTTGAGATGCCTTTGGGGGATCGTAGCGTTGCCAAAAAGAAACGTATCATATTGAATTTTCAATACACATATGCAGATCCATTCTTCTTTAAGGCAAAGGTTTATAGTATCCCACAATTACCCGTAACAGTTTTGGCAGGTCATTGAAGTGACCAGGGGTCAAAATTCCGAAAACACTAATTTTTATTTTTCTCCATAAAATCCTTTATAAGTTATCAACTTCTTAAAAACTTTGCCACGTTTGTTCCTTAGCACAAAGTCAATGTGATTATGTTGGTTTTAATCTCAGAGAGTCGATATGGAACATTTTATTCGACATTGAACGAAATCGAAATTTCGAAAATGTGACCCCTTCTGTCTATATCAATATACAAAAATTCGAATTTTTGCACGAGTGACCAGACAATGCCACAATGAGTTCAAGAACGGCTATTTCACACATGGACAGTGGGTGATTCATTGTCAGTCTTGCTGAAGTTATTCTATTGACGTTGAAACGAAACCCAAATTACATGATATTTGCACTACGATTCAGTGGTAAGTGAACAAACTTTCGGTATGCAGCTGTATGTGATGAACATTAAAAGTTTAAAACCAATCTATAACACTATATTTCGAAATATGTTCACATTTAAAGATATATCGCTAGAAAAAAATCTGAACGTGAATCAATTTGTCAAAATTTGTGGATGATACCTATGAATGATATTAAACTGCTGAGTCTGAATGAAATACTTATTGCAAGATTACCCATGTAACTACTTCATATAGCATTTTTTGCCTATGTTGATTTTACAACATACCATACCTTAATAATAATGATAAGGGTATTTGTATAGCGCTGACTTCCACCAGACATGGACGATGCTCAAAGCGCTGATAGATGAGATACTAACGTGTATACAATAATAACTATCTGGAGAATTCTAGTAAGTATAAGGCTGGAAAAGGTATGTCTTGAGTTCTTATAAATCGGAAGAGTTGGTAAAAGTTTTAAGTCAAGGGGTAGAGAGTTCCATAGTGAAGCACTAGGACTTGGCACCAAAGGTTTTGAGTTTGAAAGTTGGTATGAACAGAAAAAAACTGATTATGAGAGCCGAGAGTTCTAGAAGGAGTGTTACAAGTTCTTGAGGATATGCTGATCCCGTTTTGTGAATGGCTTGCTAATTGAGAGTTTAAATTTTAAACTGAATGCGTTCAGGAATATGCAACCAGTGGAGGGACCGGAGAATATGTGACAAGATGCTTTACTTCTTGTTGTGATACCTGCAGCAATGTTCTGAATGTTTTGTAGTTTATAAAGTAACCACTAGATATTCCGAACAACAAAATATTACAAAAACCCAAACGAGAGGGGATCAGTGTTCTCATCAGGAATGCTGTTGCATCCTGTGTCAACAGATGTCGAATGGATCCAATGTTTCTTGAGTACCAATAGCAGCTTTTACATAACTGTGCTATTTGAGAGTCCATAGAAAGATTAGAGTCAATATTTACAGCTAAGTATTTTAGTGAAGAGGAGAATTTTACTTCAAATTGACCGAGTTGTTTGGTGTCACATTTCTTAAGTCTCGAGGGAGGTCCTATAAGAAGTGTCTCCATTTTTTCATCATTCAACATTAGCGTGTTTGATGCCATCCCTTGTTGAATGGTAGGGATGCAGTTTTTCGACCTTGTACAATACGTGTTTTTCGTCTTTATTGAAGCTATCTATTAGCTGTGAATCATCAGCGTAAACGTGATGAGGAACATGATTTTGTGAGATCATACGTCCAAGTGGTTTTGTATACATTGTAAACAATATTGGTCCCAAAACCGAGCCCTGTGGCACTCCGCAGGGAAGAGACATGTTGTTAGATCGCACATGATCGATCTGAACTGCTTGCACTCTGTCGGAAAGATAGGAGGCAAACCATGACAGTTAGTATATCTAGTTGATTAAAACAGTATCAAATGTGAGGTCTTGAAGAATCAGAATGTATCTGTCATCTTTGAAATTATTAGCTGATTAAAAGGTCGTGAAGTATTAGTATGTAATCGGCATCTTTGAAATAATTTTTTTTTCAAAATTTTTTATTCCAACAATCTTTGAAATAATTAATTTGTTCAGTAACAACAATATCCAATGGAAGGTCGTGAAGTATGATTTCTCAAAATGAAATAATATAAGAAATGTCTAACCTGAGCACTGTATGATAAGTAACAAGTTATGAATTCTTTTAAAACTGTTTAGGAATGGTTAACAACAATAATATATTGAGTTACTGATGTGACTGTTATTGTTTAAAGTTTATTGATGTTTAATGCATTTGTATCGATTGCTTGGTAAATATATTATATAATCAAAATAGTATAAAACTGGTATTTTCATATCACATCCTTTATCAGCCCTCGCCTAATATCAGCCTTCGAACTAAAGCTCTCGGGCTGATATTGTTGACTGGGGTTTATACAGGATGCGTACCAATGTAATGCTAGATATATACCTATGAACTTGGCATCTGTGAACTTATTAGTTAGTTAGATAAAAACACATTGAAAAGGGAGGTCGCGAAGTATCAGTATGTATCTGGCATTTTTGAGGTTTCACATTGCATTGTAATGAAAGCTATTCTCTTGGACACATAGTATATAAGTTTAACTTTATTGCTGTGTCTCTTAAGCCTAAGATGCGCAAATGAATATTAATTACGTTAGCTGCGTTATTGATAATATACGTTCTTACCTATGTTCATAGTTTGATGAGTTTTTTAAACGTTATTAATTATAAAACCAAACAAACTTTGAAACAGCACTCCGCTCAGTTTCAATATCAATGGTATTCCTGATATACAAGTGTTCTATACATATTAATCATTTTACCATAAACTGTGCCTTTCGATATCGAGCAGTTGATGTATGAGTGGAAATACCAAACAGTACTAAAAATTTGTGTGTTATACTATTACGTTAAAATGAAAAGTGTTCAAACTGAAACTGTTACAGTTTGTTATTCATGTCAGTTTGCTATGATGTCTCAATTGCAGCTCAATCTCACAGTAATCTCTCATATGATTAAAAGAGATTATAAGTGAGCTCTTAATGATAAACCATTTAGTTTGGAACAAACTGTTCAAGGTATGATTTTACCGATACGAACTCGTTTGGTTCTAGCAATTGTCAATGTTGTTGCATATTCTTAACCTTGTAAATGAAAGTATCTAGTCTCGATAGAGGAATTGTTATGATCAATGAGATCAGGGTTTAAACCTACAGAGGTTAGCCCTCATTCAATAAGAGCATGAAGTAAATTGATGATTTGAAATATAAAGAAAAATGTTAAAAGGAAACATGCAAAAGAATGTTAAAAAATGATCTATCAGATTTTTCATGTTACATATATCCGTATCGGAATTTTCTGAACTGGCCTATTCTGTAGCCAAAGAACTGGATCCTCTCATATTTACCAACGATGAGCAGGTGCGCGAGGTCACACACGGTCCCGATTTGTCTCAAACGAGTGACTAAGGACACGGTAACGAACCAGCCTGTCACACAATCTGACAATAGCAATACGTCTCTGAAAGACATTAACCTTTATTTCAGGAAGATTCATTCTGATTACTGGCGGTGCCAACCAAAGAACAGTACGGTTGTGTTTTCTGTGCTGCTTATATTACTGCAAATTAATAGGATTGCTGAAGGCTTTGAAGTATTTCAATACGATTACATTCATTAAATAGAAACTAAGTTACAAAAGTTTGTTAGACATTTAAACTGATATACAAAACAATTTACTATATGTATATGATCAGTCATGTTCACAATGAAAGCACTGAAACTTTTAACTTTAACTCAATGCTATATCCATTACGGTAAAAAGTCCTAAAAATTCAAAATCATTTGACTTTTCTGCTGAAGCAAGGTCATGTGACGAAAGTGTTAAAAACTTTTCAAAATGAAATTAACCTCTCCATGATAAATAAAACTTCCAAACTGAGATAGCACAACGGCTACCATTGTTCCATTAATCGTCATTGTTCCTGCAATTCAACCGCTAACCTGTTGTTACATCACATAGAGGCTATGGGAATATTCGGCAAGTCCAGACTACAAAAACAGGTGTCTCTTTAGTGTGACAGTTTCAACTACTGGAAACTCGAACAACTCATATACGTTTCACAAAGACCTGTAAGACTCCAAAAACAAATCTCAGTTAACTAACGATCATCGATAAAAGTATCACATATTAAGAGAATATTAAACGACCTTCCATTTAATACTACTTTTATTAAATGAGTTAATGGTTTTGTGTGTAGCGAGCGAAAGCGAGTTTTATACTAAATCATTCACGAAAATGTATTAAAGGGTAGGGAGTTTAGTATTATGTTTATTACTCAATCATCAAGCATAACTACCTACAGAGTTCTGAAACTAACATTTCCCTACTTGTCCGCCTTTGTAACGACGATGCTAAAATTTTAACGTTTCAACTAAGCAATATTGTGATATCATATGTGCAGCGGTATTACACTAGTTTTCATTTTGTTAGTTTTTCCAAATCTTCTATTATGGACGTTTAGGAGAGAAATCATGTATTAATTTGTACACTGCTTTCTGTCTTAAAAATCAAAATGTACGTTTCTGATACAATATGTATGAACAGTGATTTCAAATATTGAAATATCTATTTATGTATCGTCCTTCACTAGTTAAAAATATCTTATAATATTAGGTAACACATAAAATAATTACTAGAAATGTTGAGATTACTCTTCTAGCTTCTTCATTGCTTTTCGTGTCAATTGCGTAATTGCTTGAGCAACGCACGTGTTGTAAAAACTAAGTTTTTATATCAATTATACCTGTAAAATCATTCACATGGTTGACAATTTTTAAATAGAATTTTTTAGTTTGATCGATATATAAAACATCAAAGCCATTAGCCATTTAGAACAATTCTGGTACTAGATCTAGAGGAACCCTGTTGATCGTTGTTTAAAAACAATGATTTGCTTATCTGACATGAGTATCTATTAATTAGTTAGATTGAAGTGGATAAGGGCAAGGATATTGACAAAGAATCCTAGGTGGGATCTCATGTGCCACGTGTTTTGGAGGAAGTCTTGATAGTAGTCATTAGTTATTTTAATGTGACTGACTTGTATTAGGGAAGTATCAGAATTTGCCACTACGAGTGTCATGAGTGGTATTCTATTACAGTTCAAATTGGGAGTTTTGCTAGAACGCTCACTCCCGAGCTGGCGACATGGTTCATGCAACTAGGCTTTATATTTTACATTAGGTAAGGTTGAATATCAATATTTCAAGAAATATAAATTTCAACATGAAAAGGCGTAAACATTCAAGTTATAATTTGTTTGGGCTCGAAATCCCTTGTTAAGTCACAGATGATTTTTTTACTGGTCAAATTGAAAAATACCTTACATTATGCAAAAAGTCTTTGAAGGCTAATGAGTCTAGAGAAGATAGGCTGTGGGCATAACCCAGGTGCCTTTGTTTTGGAATACCAAAGTCAAAACAACTTATAATCCCCATTAGCAATAGAAGCTGATCACATGATTTCAAAGCTTTACTTTCTCGAGAAAAAACAACATTAGTGAGGTTTTGCTTGAGACATGCGCAATATCGTTATTACGTATACAATGTATTATCCTTGACGTCATGTGGAAAGTCAGCAAGAGGAGGAAATTGAGAAGTGCTATTAATTATGATATAAAATCATTTGATTCTTTTCTCGCAAATGGCAATGAAAAAGTTTTATCGTGCCATAATTCGAACCGTAGTTGTCAAATGTTTCATAAAGATGTCACATTGCAAAACAACGATTCGTAGTCTTACAAATGAAAGAAGTTGGTTCTTCGCACGTTTTAAACCATAAACAGAATTTCTCGTCCCAAGTTGGCTTCAAACTTTGTTTATGGATACTATATGACCAAAAATGATACGAAAAAGATATCCGACAATGCAATCTAAAAACTAACCATGGTTTTAGATAACTAGTGACCACATTTGATACCTTATTCATATATAAATGCTCATTTATAAAATGACTTCATTATGTGGTGGCATTAGCTACGTATCTAACGGTCACCCGCCTATATTGCTTTATTGTATTAAGCACAGCGTTAATGTTGTCCTTGGTGGTGACATCAGATGGACGACTAGAGCGTGGCAGATATTTGATCACAGCTATTGTTTCAATTCTGTTCCTCTTTAGTAGACAATGTGATGTTAAAATTGAACAACAGGCTCTTACAGGCAACTGAAGTGTATGCATCTCGAGATTTTCGTGACATTTACACTCCATCGGGTTTTTCTTGGATGAGTGTTGGAAATTCGTTCATTCAGGCAAGAAACGGTTTAGACATTCCACGACAGTCCAGTAAAGTAGCTCATTCACACGTGTCCTAATTAATTAATCACTAATCAGTTCACGTCCATTAAAGTGTTTGTAAGTTTCAGTCTTTTTGCTTCGAGGAACGCTTAACTTAAAGAGCCACTCCGGGAGTTGTTGGAGTAATATATGCCAAACTTAATCAATGGTGTCATTTGATCGCGTAGTTAGTAGTTGATATTGTTTGTTATGTTATATAACTGGTATCCATGTATATAGGACGTGATATCTACACCTCTGTGAATTTATAAGGCTGTTTTTAGATTTTCATGGAAAAATAGTATTTGTCATATATATGTCTTTTGAACATGAAAAGTTAAAATATTTTGATTTTTTATCACCACATATGACATTTAGGTTCGTATCAAAGGTAAATAATATGTCATGAAAATCACGAAATGGCTCTGTAAAAGCGTACATCTACCAGTAACACAGATCATTTGACAAATCGATTTTTATATATATTATTTTATTATATTCGACTGATTGAAGCATGTGTTTAAATGAGATTTAAAGAAGGAAAATGAAAAAAAAAATTTTATTCTAATGGTTCAACTGTGATTTTATCTCAAATGTAAAGTTTGCATAAGTTATTTAGGAAAAATTTATGTTACATCTAGCGGGTATCATATTCATTGAACTTTAGTTGTTTACGTTCTCAGAACCAAGGTTGACGTGTAGCTTGAAACGATGTGAAAGCCCTTAGGCGTCATTTCGAAGATTGATTGGTTAAGATGTCCAGATTGATACCCTTTATGTCGATGAACATCCCAGGGCTGGTCTCTTGTTCCATCTCTATGTGATCGATGCTTTCAAATAACGACGTTGGAGAAATAATTTTAGTAGTTAGTACAGTCCAGACGAATAGAGAACCGGTCTGCGCTATCGACTGCCCTTCTCCTCTGTCTAGTTAAAGGGGCATTAGGTACAGAGTTGATCGTTTAGCTTTTAAGGAGTAGACTATTGCTTCCAATCATGTGTTTTGCAATAATTTACAGTTTTACCGTGAACTATTATACTTAAAGATAATTGCACTTTTATAAAAGGCGTTTGATATTTGTCTTTGTTACAATGTTCCATAAGCGATGGATGAAATTATAAAGAATCTGGGAATGATATTTTCAAAACTTAGGGACGTCTCATATATTGACGCCTTATTCGGAATGTCAAAAGTTATTGTTTCTGACGTATCAAAGTTGAACAACAATTGAAGGGTTTATCAGTTTTTAAATATTTTACTTTGAATCGAAGATATAATTAAGGTGGCACATTAACACTATGTCATCAACTACATGTATGTCTGGGACATTGATATCAAGTGACAGACAAGAAGACCAAGGAAGTCAATTCAATCGATCGATTCAGTCGACTCGCCTCTGTTTTTACAGAAACAAATACAACAGTTCGCATTCATAATGGCATTTTAGAATTTACTATTTACGAAGGGCTTTATATTCATATACTGACAAAGTTTCTTAGGGGATTTGATGAGAGTTATATAATTAAGTGCGAAAACGAAACAAATTCAAACTTTGAACATTATATAGTGATGCAAAATAACGCAA
The DNA here is from genome assembly GCA_921293015.1 of Phorcus lineatus. NCBI lineage: Eukaryota > Metazoa > Mollusca > Gastropoda > Trochida > Trochidae > Phorcus > Phorcus lineatus. The sequence continues at coordinate 55,919,192 of OV121081.1, forward strand.
ATCAATGCATGGTTTGAAAGGCTTGTAGAATCTTTCAATATGACTCACTGGAGAGCCATAACAGATATATAGTTTCTTTTGTTTGAGGTAGGAATCAGAGTGACATTTTTCTTCTTGCGTCAGAAGATACAACAAAGGGAATTAAATAGTGAATTTAAAGGGCGTTACATCTGTTATAGAATGAGGTCATTCACAGACTGCACCAGCAGTCAGTTTTAAGTTTGTATTTCATAAAACTGTGTGTACATGTATATACGACATGTATGTCTACTATGTCGAAGTGCCTTTTATCATTCTAATGCCACTTGGCTATATAAGGTGTAGCCTTTTGAGCTGATTTAGAGTGATATATCTCTATCAAATGAATATCTATTAACCGGATTTTTGGGCCCTTGAGGCCCGGTGGGACCTGTAATTCTTAGCATAAACGCTGTGGTAAATGATAAAGATCTAAACATCTCTAAACCACATGTGGTGTGCTCCCCACTTACACACTTCAACACAAATCTCTGTCGATACAGTTGTTTGGAAGGTAGAGTCTCAGAGAGCTATATGGACCCATTGAGGTATCTGGATTTTCTGGAATATCAGAATTAGTTGTCCAAGATATTTGTAAGGCCAAAAACGACAGTTTTTTGGTCTGGTTTGTGTTTGGTAAGAGCCAGTTAAGGAAAGTCCCATCCGAGAAAACCCAAACTGAATAGACTTAGGCAGTGTATAAGCAGCAACAAAATATTAATAGCAGGCACTGACACCTGAATAACGAAAGGCACTCTTCACGGCATACCTCTAAAAACCCTCCTGTATTGTTCCTTTGGGACTTGTTACCACTTCTTATATACGGCTGCCTCCATACCGAAAGGTTCTAATATAAAAGTTTCTTTTTATCATTTCGTATTCGTACTTGGCTGGACAAAAAGAACTCAAATACAGAAAATCTAAAATAATGAGTTATAACGCGCGCCCAAATATGGTGTTTTCTTGACACACTGCATGAACAAGTTGTCATATCTGACAGACCTTAAAAACATTATTAGTGTCCCCCGGAACAGTTCTCGTCAATAAATTGTAATGTGTTTTTGTGCATCTTAAAGAAGTAGAAGATAAAACATTATCATAACAGCGTAATGCACTTTCAAAGATTGGTAAAGATTGTGCTATTAGCAATGTGAATCAGATATTTCATTTGAAGTTTAAAGCTTAACAGAATTTCTAAAAAGTGTGAATTTTTATAATTTAAGGTAGAAATATTAAATCAGTATAATATGCTATTCTAATAGACTTTCACGGATGACTCACGAACAAAAAATAATATATGATCGTTCGTTCGTAACCATACAACGACTGATTTTAGAGTAGTCGTGTTACGAGTGGGAATGTTATAATTTGATGAACTTTTAATTTTAGAAACTTGTATTTTTGAAATCATGCAATGGAATTCAAATCTTTGTAAATGAAAACCTTTACGTTACCAAAGGCATAAAACCTTAAATGAACACCAGTCTAACGCTTAAGATTAAGAATATATCGATTTATCACAGTCGGGTTCTTCATAACATTGATAGGAATACACTTAATCTTGAAATTCTAATTAATTGTTTTTATAGGAATTCTGATGCTCTACGAGAATAAGGGGATGTATAAAGGATAGATAAATCAGCAACATTTAGAAATGTCCATCGGTATCAACAAACTATGTCTTTTATTAAAGATAAATATTGTTTACTATTATGAATTCAATCGTTGGGTTAAGCGTACAGTGTATTAATATGACACATTAAACAGTACAGAAATACAAGTGTGTTAATGTAATGGTAAAAATATTCCGTCCAGTGTTGAGAGAATATCAATATAGCGATGTTTTATATCAAAATATCAATTGATTTTCAAGCTTTATCCCAAAACCAATGACCTTTACTGGCTTTGGTTGTTTATGTTACTGGATGTTTTGACACCACGTAGCTTGGAGCAAATTATAGTCCTGGGAAATCAATTTGGAGGGCTGATGAGACTGAGTGTCCAGATTGATACCCTTTGTGTCGATAATATCCGTTTCCATCCAAATATCTCTCCCCAGGTCATGCGTATAGATCAATACTTTCCAATTGCGACGTGGAATACATTCTTGAGACTCAGGAAGCATTCAGCAATGGACGTGTTGAGCATCTAATCCTTCAACGGCACTGACATGGAATATACTAAAATGGTATTTGTTTTGAGAGTTGTTATGCGACATTTTGCATGAAACATCAAGATGTAATCATTATGATAGGCTTTGCTCAGTATGAAAGAATGATAGTATCGGTAACTTTAGCAAAGTGTTACAGTTGTATTGTGCAATGATCAATAGGACAATATATATAGAGATGAGAACTGAAAATGGCATAGAGGATATATAGCAAGTGACATGCGTATAATTCATATTTCACAAGTTGCGCATATTTCATTTTTTATTTTTTGCGCATGGTTAACCCAATTTCTTTTATCAAACAACATTAAAAATTCCATTAACAAAGCTCTAACAATAATATGTTATCAAGATTACTTCAAAGTAGCAAATTAGTTCCAATGTGGTTACATAATAGAAAGTAGTTCTTGCAAACGTATACGATTATAAAACTTTTACGAGTCGTTGTTATGATAATTGTCTGCTGACACAATTCATTTTGAGATTACAGTGAGGTTGTGAAACAAATAAAATAAACCTTGTGTAACAGAAATTCGTTATTGGTATATTAGAAAAGAGCCCTTCTGAAAACGCTTTCATTAAGTGCATTTTTTAAAAATGAGCATATAGACAGACATGAAGAGCAAATAGAATTGGGCATACATGCAGCTGCTGAATAAAGCTTGTGAGATATTACGTTAGGCAAAACTTTTTGATTATTTGTAAAGGGTTCATATCTACAATATAAGGGTATTCCCCAAAAGATGTATAGGGTCAAAATATTTGTGGGCAAATTGTCAGTCAATGGATAATAATGAAAATTGGTTTACGTTCTTTTTTACAAAGTATTTTGAAATGAGGGCTACTGAATGAACACTTTTATATTTTATCCTCTCTACTGAACAAGTATGAGGTAAATAATATTTTTATTCAAAATGATATACTCAAAAAGATTCCGAACCTTGTCACTGTCTTAATTTCTATAAAGAAAACGTGGCCGTCTGAAAACTAATTTCAAACGTTCCTAATCAATAAAGTTACAGGTATGAGGTTCTGATGTTATTGTGTTACAGTTTTATAAAACGTTGATTTTGTTGCCTCCTAAAAACTGAAATTTTCATTGATGATTTGTGCTTGAAAATTAACTTTGGGAATGACACTTGCATTTTAGTGGTCTAAATGTTCTTTGAGGCGACAAGAGTTATTTCCCTTCCTGTGGTTAACGCTACGATCAGTGCAAGCTTTTTGAAACATATAATAAGCATATGAATGAATAAATGAACGATTATTAGTTTTCCATAAATACGAAGAGTATACACATAATCACATGTTATACATAAGTTTCAAACATTTTAAATTTATTTATGTACATAAAATGGTTTATATACATGCTACAAGTGCAACACAGGTTTCAAGTTACAAGAGCTTATGTCCCTGGCTGTAATGATTATCATTGTTGCCCATTCATCAAGTCCAATGTTGTCTATTATTTCAGTTATACCGCCCAGTAAAGTTTGTTACTTTGTTTTGTCACAACAGACTTCAAACTACAAATACTCATATATAATTAGATTGTTCTGACCTCCTGAATATCCTGAAGAAATATGAACTATGGTCGTATGTTAAAGCATGTTATAAGCATATATATACGCGAATGTATTTTTACAAAAAGACGTACAGATTCATACGTACATGAGACACTTTAATAAGATGTACACATGCAATGTACAAATAAAGTTAAAAGAAAAAGAAAAAATGAGTTATTGACACTTTTTATTTTTTTCTAAATTATAAATCGACCGTAAAATCGTAAGAACCCTCCTTTCCAAAGAGAAGATATGTTTATGACAAATGCATCATCTTCAGATGGAACAACCATAAAGAACGTGCTACCGGTAATCTCCCACCTGACAGACAGGCAGCTGACAGACGCACTAAAACAACAACATTTACGATTTGGTGCACAGCTTGGTTACTACTTGTTACCGATTCATAATAATGGACTAGTCCAAATAAAAGGCAAAACATCGTTTTTGAAAGAGTAAGAAGAAGAGAAAGAGTATTTATTTAAATATCATTATAAAGCACCTTTCAATGCAGCAGCACATTTGACACATTTCACATACATATTTATTTAATGTACATATATTAACATTTCAGTTCCTTTTAGTGCATTTCACAATATTTATGCACTTCTCACATTTAATCAGGTGCATGGTTGTGCTCTGTCCTTGTTCTTAAAAAAATCACCGAGGGTGGAACATCACCTCAAGTGAGTGCAGCTCTGTCGAATCTTGTTTCTTGTGTAGATATTTCCATCCGGAAGAATTTGAGGTGCCCCTCTCACCGACAGCAGATACCCCACTTTGCGCAATCCAGCCATTTTGGTAGTGAGATGCAGTCCATGTTCCCTTGTATAGAAGTTTATTAAAACATATATTTAAATAGTACCAAGATGAATACATCACTAGTTAACATTCAAATCAAAGTGAGAAGACGCCATTTAACAGCAACAACATTGTATAAAAACACAGTATAAATTCAATTTGAAAATTAAATAGCCTGTGAAAACAATTGTGAGATTAGACGACAGATTATTATTTGATCCTCTGATCACAAGAAAAACCTATAATCAAATAAATAAAGTGTCTTTTATAATTTCTACTCTAAATTCAAAATCAATATGGTTTCAATACTCGACTCCACATAGAATTCTCCCAACAAATGACCTTTTACTTTAGATGAAAATTAAAGATGAAAATAAATGCAGCTTTTGCGAGGAAGATAAAGAGACCATAAGTCACCTCTTCTTCGATTGTCATATTATAAAAAAAAGAAAAGATGACTTATGGTTTCTTTATCATCTACTTGAAGAAAACATACATTATTGACAAATTCAATGACTTTTTGGTCAACCCGCCACTTACTTTTAAAAGACTAACCAAGATTAATTTCGTAGTACTATAGCTTTGTACAAGTGTATTTGGAAAATTCTTAAATTCAAACTAAAATTGATGCCTTTAATTGGATGAATTATAAATACAATGTATTGTTTATATATGTAATTGTAATGTCCATGTACCACAAAAAACTAATAAATAATAAAAAAGAAAGAAAAACCTATGTTGTTTTCACTGTTCGTTAACGAAGCTTACTCTAATTTGCCTTAATCTGATGAGACATCGCCCTCTGCTATGTATGTGGACTGTCCCATTACCTCTGTAGGGGATTACCTAATTAATCTTCAACTGAGTGTCTGCGAGATGGGCTGTCTGTCAGCTGCCTGTCTGTCAGGTGGAAGATAACCGTGCTACCGACCTTTTAACTGCCTTCGTATATTAGCAATCATTTGTTGACAGGATATTGTGATTCAACTATATGAGATGTAAAACATGAGTTATCGTTTGATAACCGGTTCAGACTCAACATGCAAAAGGGTTTCACCACATGGGAAAAACCATTGTTAATAAAGAAATGACGCTTTTATTGCCTTTTTTCCTTGTGAAACGGTGTTATCTCAACAAAACAAGCTCGCATCAAAGCTTAACTACGAGATGACCTAACCATAGGAACACGCCCAAGCATGTGTTACCAATGATACGCCTTATAGTCTATGTGTTTTGAGATGAATGAACATATAGACTTATATATATATGTTTTGAGATGAATAAGCATATAGGCTTATATGAACCATAAGAATGATGGTTGAATAATTCGAACTTAAGCGAGAACCTACTTACTTGATATTTGCCCTCTTTTCAAAAGTACTGAAACAAAGCTAAAAGCAACATTAGGTTTCAAACTTCAGGCGTTACTGAATGAACCCTTTTTGTATTGAATCATCTCTACTGCTCAAAATGAAATAAGTTTTGTATTCAAAATGATATACTTACAAACATTAAGAACCTTGTCAGAGTCTTAATTTCTATGATGAAAACGTGATGGAAACTAGTTTCAAACGTTCTTAACCCAGAAAGGTATGGGGTTCTGATCTTATCGTGTTGGAGTTTTATAAAACGTCACATGTTCTTGTCGCCTAAATTGAAAATTCTATTGATGCCTTGATGTTCAACTTCAACTTTGGAAATGACACGATTGCATTCTGCGTTAGTCTCAAGGTCCTTTTAGGCGACAAGAGTTATTTCCCTTCCAGTGGTTAACGTTGCGACAGTGCAAGATTATATGAGGCAAATAAAAAGCGTAGCGCGAATGTACTTGTACAACAGGATGTATATATTTATACGTACATGTACATGGGATACATCCACAGACAATATTCACACACACACACACACGCATTATAAACAAACATCCCTACTGTCCTAAAATGTCAAACATTAGTTATTGTCAATTGTTAAGTTTTTGTTATTAGAAACCACCGTATAGAATCAATTTCCAAATCCCCCTTTCGAATTCTGCCACTGTGGACGACTGAGGAGACGAACATTTATCTTCCTTCACCGTTTCAGTTAACAACATTTGTTATATCGTGATTCAACCATGAAATGTAAAACATGATTTTTTTTATGAGATTGCCGACTTCCGTACCTTTACAATATTTGTAAGGTATTATGAATAATATGCAATTCGATTAACCACCCTGGAAAACACTTTTTTATATGAAATGGCGCATGAATTTCTTTTTTTCCATGTGAATCATCAAATTAAAGAAACAACAAATCAGAGCAGTGTTATCTTGACTAAGAGTTCACTTAACCACATGAAACATGACAAGTTATTGGATCCAAGCATGTATCGTCACACACACGCAATACGGATGTGGTCTAGACACTAGACTAGTGTTTACTTCCTTAATGATAGAGAAAAGACAGATGATATCTTCATTTATATTATGTTCTGGCATAAGTTTGGTGAAAGTGGGACATATGTGAGTATATACTGTTAACCTCATCATTTAGAACAATTTTTATTAATCGTTCATATTGTATCAAAACGTACCAGTAATTAATATGTTCATGTGGAGGACGTGAGTTTGTTATCTAGATATTGCATTTTATAGTTTCAATGTTCAATAATTTCACAGTCTCACTCAAATTTCACATCGTGCAGGTTTATCTTTCAAGGTTTGTCCTCAAGATTTATACAAATGAAATGTTTGAAATTTCCGCCGCATTGAGAAAAACCTACAAGGAACTATATGGAGTTCAATTAATAATCATTTTTAATGTCATTTGGATATTATTTACCCTCTCAAGACCATTTAAGCTCCAAACCATATAACATATGATTTAAGCCAATTCCTTATTACACTTTTTCTTTTTTTATTCTTTCACATCAAACACGAAATTAGAGAATCTAATAACATAAAATACATCATTTAAAACGCCTTACGAGTTTTATAATTTGAATCTTGCATGTTATTTTGAAACGTCTGAGATTTTGTAATCGGTGACTAGCCTTGGAAACTATACAATTACTCTACTGTTCGTTTTTAATGTCAATCCAGCCTTATGATATTAGCCGTATATTATCGAAGTTTAGTGATCAATATTATCTAATCTGACTGCCACTGGCATTGTCTTTTGAAAACGTGTAGACCATAATACAATTTCTCGAAAAGTGATTGATCACAAGTTGAATTTAAAAAATCATGATTTCAACATCGTGTTAACTGACCATATAAATATTCTCTTTTTCAAAAAGTTTTTTTGTAAGTAAGTTTGTGTCTGGGTAAATAAGGTAAGGATTTTTACTGACTCATGCTTTCGCTTACAGATGTCAACAATGAACGAATCCCTTAGCCCGGAGGAGGTGTACAGACACCTGCAACACTACGACGACATCTACGGGGAGAAATACCTACCTGCTATCATCTTTGTATCTGTTCTCATGTCTTTGGGCCTCGTAGGTAACTCTCTTGTGTGCTTTGTGTACCTTGTGAAGTTCAAGCCAAGCACAATTCGTTGCTTCATCGTCTCTCTAGCAGTTCTCGATCTTCTCAACTGCTTCATCAGCTGTCCCTTTGATATCGCCGACATGAGGTACAGGTACACGTTTGGAGCTTACACCACCATGTGCAAGATGATGAGGATATTTGTCACCTTCACCTCTGTATCATCGGCGCTTATACTGATTCCTGTAGCCGCTGACAGATACAGGAAGATTTGCCGTCCTCTTGGCAAGCAGATGACAAGACTGAGAGCAAAGGTTGCAATAGGTATTTGCTGTGGGATAGGTGCAGTGGTTTCAGCACCAGCTAGCATTTTTTATGGACCACGGACAGTGACCACAGACATTGCTGCTGTCAATGGGTCGGATTGTTCAACTCCCGATAAATATGTTGGTACGCGGTATCCTCTTATATATAATGCAGTGAATCTTCTTGTATTTTTCACATCAGTGATATCTCTTATAGTACTGTATTCACTGATATGGAGAGCTGTACGGAGACAAATAAAATACAGACGTTCCAAGTTTTTAGTAAATATAGCAAGTACGAAATCACCAACAGCAGAAGAACTCAAAACAAACTCTGTTAACAGAGAAGACAATCAAGTAACTGTCAGCTCCTCTGTCGACGGTTCTTCAGCAATAGTGAGCAAATCAAATAAACTCACATCAAAGGGCACAGACTCAGAGGGGGCAAAGGACATGCCCCCATTACAGAAGTCAGAGAATGTAAATAAGACCAAAACGTCCAATTTTACAAGGAAACAATCGCGACGCGATATGGGAGTCAATAAGACAACTCTAATGCTTTTCCTCATCACCCTTGTGTTTGTCCTGAGTTATCTTCCCCATTTGGGTCTGATGGCAACAAGGGCCCTCCACAAGCAGATATTTGATGACATCAATAACGTTCAGTTCGGGGCGTTTTACTTTTTCTTTAAGTCTTATTTCATAAATAGTGCTTTCAATCCTATCATTTATAGCTTTTGTAACGCCAAATTTAGACATGAATTGATTTGCCTATTTAAGACCCTAAGATGTAAATGTTGTCATCGATAATGCATTAGCATGCAATTGAACAAATGTATGCTTAAGAATTGCAAAAATACCAACATTATTTACCAAAATAATTATTTTCAAAACATTAAACAGAGTTCGTTTTAGTGTCTTGAATGGAAACATCACTTTAAGTTGGGATGACGATTGGTATATATATTTGCATCTGTTGTATACATCGTATTAATTGTACATAAACTGTTTTGATTGTAGTGAACACACGTTAGATCATGAATATCCCATTCTTGTCAGCCCTCCTTTGACAGGATTTTTATAACAATAAAATCTTTTTTGAACAACAACAGGTGAATAAAGAAGAAACGTCTAACTTAGTACCGTGTTTTTTATGTTGTACTTGTGTTAAGACTGTAAACTAATTGCTAATTGTATACATGATATTGAAAACTTAATTACTTCTAATGATTCATTTAAATCGGATTAAAATTCTTTCTTATGTAGATATAATTACATTAATTCAGAATTTCCCTTTTCGGAAAAAGGATAATGGAGACTTGTTCAAGTCTAGAGTTCCTTGAAAATATTTCTTTCTTGAAACCTTACCACTACTTCGAACGCGTCACCTCTCTAAAACAGTTTAGTTCAGAATCGATTTGTTAAGATTTTAATGTTTTCTCATGAAAGATGAAAATTCTAGTGACGATTCCTTAGAACATATACAAGATATTTCATTGTAGGTTGTTGACACATAGCCCTACTATATTACAGCATGTACATTACCCCAACTATCAAAAGTACTTTGATGATTACAAAATGAGTCCCACATGACGCAGTTAAGTAGTATGTTCATCAGGAAGTGATTAACTGGTGCTTACATTTGTGCATCCCTTTTCATTAATCCGTGATGTTACCTGCTCTTCAATATGACTCAGCGTTGACGCACAAACAAAAGTGTTATAGTTTTCTCTCTGACGCCAATGCATGTAATACGACTTCCAGAGATATACAAACTGAGCATAAGACGTGCCGGTATGTGCAACGTGAACCACAGTAGCCTTTTAATGTGTAATCAGAACTGTTTGGCTGCCAAATGTATAGTAACTGCACGCCATATGCGTATCCTAGGCGTTGGACGTTTATGTTTTCAGTGATTGTTAATCTATCGAGACCGGTCACGAGTTGCTGATCGAAGTTTGAAAAAGACGTGTTTGACTCATACCAATCCTTCCCGCTATTTAACAGGCTTTCTTTACACAGTGACTTATCAGCTAACTGGTGACGTCATTCGAAATTGGACATTTCTCGTTTAGAAGCCGTTTTTAGAAGTGAAAGCAAACGAATAGATTTGTGACTTGATGTAACAGATATCTTGACTTGAAAGATTTCAGATAGTAGAGAATAACAAAAGGAAACCCGGAGGACGAAATGTTTGACCTTTACACACCTTCGATGTGAAAAGTGCCAACTGGTTATTTCAAGGTTAACTTTTCAATGGTACGTTGTTTGGAAATGATGAAAGTTTAAGAGTTACATTAACTCAAACTATTATTGTTTTTAGTTTTTATTGGTTTACACTTGATTTAAGCTTGTAATATTAAGCATTTGATAATCAACACGTTTTCAATTTATTCGAATCAAAGTTCTTTTTAAACAATTGAGTTACATTGGTTCAGAATCCTATACATTTGTTTGGTCGGAAATGGTATTTGAACCCTGTTTAAAACTTGAATCATTTGATAACATTTCTATCTGAAAACCTGACCACGGGGCTACGTTACGAATTTAGTTCAAATAGGATTTCTCGAACCCTTAAAAAAAGTTTTGTCTAGAAGATGAAAATATGCCAGTAACAACACATTGGCAATACTGCAGCTTAGATGTGTTAAGCATAATTTTCGTGACAAGTGTTAATACCCTTCCTTTGGATTAGAGCCGAGAACGCATATATATATTTCCGTTAGAACAGGCACAGGGAGATCTACAAACCTTCGCACATTTGACTTCGTCGCAGAAATATTTGTACACATGAATTATCTTTATCTAAAATAGGTCACACAACTCGTCGTCTTTTTCCGCATGTACCTTTCAGCAGCTATAAAAAAGGTACTTTGATAATTACCAATGAAGTCATATATGATGCCTTTAAGTACTACACAAGCAAGCAATAAGCGTCCCTTTTCTCTGATCCGTGACGTTATCTGCAAAATGACTCAACCATTGACGCACAAAATACTACGTTATATCCCCCCCCCCCCCCCCCCCCCCCCCCATCCCCAAGCACCAATGCATGTGTTGCATGTAATACGACTTACACAGATAAGAAGGCATACAGACAGAGAGATTTAAACTCAGGATGAGACTTCATTAAGTGTTTACTTCCTTATCAGTAGACAACAGGATATATCATATCTACATAGATGTTATATCATGCGCAACTTTGAAGATTGTTGTACATCTGACAGACGTGAGTAGATAATATCAGTATCAGCATTGATTACACACTCTTTTATTTTTTAAAGTTTTCATAGTATACCATATTTTTCATTACAAGTGTTCAAATTTAGATCGAGACATATACTATTGTAGACATACATGTTGTTTTTAAATCGTAACTGTCTTTGTAACCATCAGTGCATGTACATATGCTAAATTCATGTTTTCCTTGGATTTAAAAAGCTAGGTATATATTACGATATTTGCAATATAATGTAAGAAATAACGCTGTTTGTATCAAGTTCCTGATAAGGTCAATCTTAAAAAAAACATATAACCCTTCTAACATTTACCGACTCCTGTTTATCATTATCATATCTTTTTATGAATATCTTCATTATGACACAGTAAATGAAACGAATGTCAAATAAAGAGACAATACAGTTGAGTTTGAAGTAACCAACATTTGCAAATATAATACCATGTTACTTGATATGAAGCTAAAATGTTCCTCTCTTAAATTGGACTGTTTGCAAAAGCATCTATTAAAGACTCTTTTGAAACAGCAACTTTCCTAACACCAGATAGAACACTAAACTTAGTTCTCAATCATAAGAATCAAGTAAAATATTTAAAAAAAGGCCCCCTCATTTCATGGCCAAATTTTACATATTGAAAACATAAGAAACAAAGCTTACATGTATTTTATCTGTTTAGGGTAAAACAACAACAAAACTTAGAAAACGTCCCCTCCCACCACTTATCTTACAAAATGAAATCTTCTCCAACCGCCTCTCCCCATCCTGGTCTTTTGAATTACACTCACTTCCCAATTGAGATATACAAAAGGATTTAAATCTAAACACTTTCCTTTTGAAATTGATACTGCAGGCCTATTACCTAACAATTCAGAAAACATTGTTGATAATGATGTTTATCCTTATTCCTGTGCAGAAAGCAGGTCTCAACAATGAACGGATCCCTTAGCCCGGAGGAGGTGTACAGACACCTGCAACACTACGACGACATCTACGGGGAGAAATACCTACCTGCTATCATCTTTGTATCTGTTCTCATGTCCGTGGGCCTCGTAGGTAACTCTCTCGTATGCTTTGTGTACCTTGTGAAGTTCAAGCCAAGCACAATTCGTTGCTTTATCGTCTCTCTAGCAGTTCTCGACCTCCTCAACTGCTTCATCAGCTGTCCCTTTGATATTGCCGACATGAGGTACAAGTACACGTTTGGAGCTTACACCACCATGTGCAAGATGATGAGGATATTTGTCACCTTCACCTCTGTATCATCAGCGCTCATTCTGATTCCTGTAGCCGCTGACAGATACAGGAAGATTTGCCGTCCTCTTGGCAAGCAGATGACACGACTGAGAGCAAAAGTTGCAATAGGTATTTGCTGTGGGATAGGCTCACTGATTTCAGCACCAGCTAGCATTTTTTATGGACCACGGACAGTGACCACAGACATTGCTGCTGTCAATGGGTCGGATTGTTCAACTCCCGATAAATATGTTGGTACGCGGTATCCTCTGATTTATAATGCATTGAACATGCTTGTATTTTTCACATCAGTGATATCGCTCATAGTAATGTATTCACTGATATGGAGAGCTGTACGTAAACAAATACATTACAAACGTTGCCGTCTGTTATCAAGTACGGCGAATACGAAAACAGCAGAAGGTCCTGATGCAAACTCTGCTAAAAGAGGTGTTTATCACACTCCCATATCTGTCAGCTGTTCTACAGATAATTCTTCAGGATCGGTATCACATAAACTAACATCAAAGGTTACAGATACAGAAGGGGCAGAGGACGTTTTCACTTCACAGAAGTCAGAGACCTACATGTCTACCCTAAAGAGGAGAAAGTCTCGACACGATATGGGAGTCAGAAAGACAACCCTGATGCTGTTCCTTATTGCCCTCGTGTTTGTCTTGAGTTATCTCCCCCACTTGGGTCTTATGGCAACAAGGGCCCTCCACAAAGAGATATTTGATAATATAGGGGCTTTCTACTTTTTATTCAAATCTTATTTCATTAGTAGCGCGTTCAATCCCATCATTTACAGCTTTTGTAATGCTAAATTTAGACATGAATTGATGGGTTTATTTAAGTCCCTCAGATGTAAATGTTGTCCTCGATAATTCATTGTTATGTCATACATGTGCAGTTTAAATTGTAATACTCCATTCTTTAAACATCTACTTCGTTTACATGAGATGAAAATTGTACACCTTTAGGGAATCGTACAATGTCATGTATCCACTACCTTTTAATGATAACAAAACACGCATTATGTTATTTGATCTCATAGCATAACTTTGTTCTAGGATAAATTTACTAATGTAACTGTCCGATTTTAATGTAATTGAAAAATTGTCATATTGAAATAAATTTTAAAAATTCAAGCGCTAATGTGTAATTGTTGATTTTTTCCCAGTACTAAATGCGTCGTTCCAATCGAACATACAGGGTTTATCCGTAACGTTTCGAGGAAGAAGGAAGATAGTGAGAGTGCGACGAGGATTTAGGCGCCTCAACTTTTATAAGCTTGAAATCAATGAATCTTTGCTCTTAATATCAATCTACATTAGCAAGCTGTCAAATTGAAAACCACTTTCTTTAGGTATCCCCATTATATCATTATGATTATATCAGTCATTGATCCATCTGTCGTAGTTTCTTTCTATGAAGCTAATCAGTCCCCCGTTGTTTTCTCCTTTTTCTACTTAAGGAACGGATGCACTTAAAGACTATATCCTATTTGACATCCGTGCTCGCCTTCATATATAACGGTAGCGATAGAGAGTTGGGCCGTTCATTGTTTACTGTTTATATAGAATACGAGTGTACATAATGTGGCTGTTCATTTTAACACAATTTGCTTTATACTTGTTTGCTGAAAGTCTCACAATAGGAGCATTCAATATTAGGATATTCGGTGTTGCCAAATCACGGAAACTCGATGTCATGGAGAATATTCGCAGGGTTCGTATATGATCAAATTCTTTGAATATTTAGGTAAAAGATACAGAAATTTATAAAACGAAATGTTAAACATAACATCCTGGCAAATTGTACAATATCAAGGGTATGAGGACGAATAACTAAAGATAATTGATATTTCAGTCTGGACTTTTTATGTAAGCAATATGAAGTAAGGTCAATCGCCATACATCAAATTATTTCCTTGTCTTTATAGACCAGAAAGAGCTTTACAGAGTTTCTTCTATGCATATGTTTCAAACACGCATGTATACACAGTGACATTGACTTCGTGTGCTCATTAACATGAAGTTCATGATCGGGTTCATTTTTGTGGATTGAAGTTTCCACGCAGTTCATTTTTCCCCGAATCTCATCAAATATATGGCTACATTACTATTACGTACTCTGTCATAATCTTAGAATGAATGCAATTGCAAAGGTAACAGTTTGCTCTACCATATACTTTTTCAAAGTAATTGACAACGAATGTGTATTTTTTGTGGATATATATATATATATATATATATATATATATATATATATATGTAAAAAGGTGAAAGGTCGCACGTGAAGTAAATGTATATTTGAAAATAAAATACTTCAGACGACACTTGCTGTAGATATCATTTTAATGATATATATATATCACTCATGGCAAAAATGGTTGTCACCCCCAGACTGAGAACGCTACGTCAAGTTTAACTGAGTGTTGACAAATAATCAAACATGCAATAACTGTCAGAATGATTTGTGTGATTGGGAAAAACATTCGTAAAACATACCAGCTTGTATTTTGGTCTTGTGCTGGCCAATTTAAGAAATTCTACTAGGATATGTATGGTCCCTGTGAAAAAGGGCAATTTTTTACAGTATCCATATAGTATCAATTGGATGGGTATCAATAAAACAAATTACATTTTCAAGTTCAATTGTCGGTTTTATTTCATTCTGCAGTCATGTATGAGTATATTTACAAGCCTAATATCGGGTAGCACCGCCTCTGGAATTTTCAAGGGCGATAATTCGGGCAGGCATACTGTCTATCAGTGTGTTGATGTTTGCAACAGCCAAATTGTTCCATTCATTCACAAGAGCAGCCCGCAATTGCTGTAAATTTGCGGGAGCAGGGTCCAGTCTTCTAATTGCACGGTCAAGCTGATCCCAAGCATGTTCTATCGGATTCATATCCGGACTTTTTGAAGGCCAGGGCAATCTTGTTACTCCTTGTGCCTGAATGAAAGCGTTCACTGTACGTGCACGATGGGCTGGTGCATTATCGTCCTGCAACAGGAAGTTGTTGCCATACACTCTTCTTGCATGTGGGAGGCAAACGGTTTCAAGAAGACGTCTGTACGACCTCTGGTTGACGTTTCCTTGAAGGACGACAAGATCCGTTTTACCGTTATGGTGTATTCCTGCCCATACGTGTACAGAACCGCCACCGTGGGCAACCTGATGCTGCAGACAGTCGTCATTGAGCCTTTCCCCACGTAAACGTCGCACTCTCATTCTCCTGTCCACCTTATGCAGTAGGAAACGAGACTCGTCAGTAAATATGACGTGACGCCAATGTCCAAGTTGGATTCTGCGGTGCTGCTGCGCCCAAGCAAGCCGTGCCCTGCGGTTGGCCAGTGTCCAGAATGGTTTGATGGCAGGTCTTCTTGCCTTATATCCATGCTGGAGCAACCTGTTCACTACAGTTCTCCGGCAAATGGGCGTATTAATATGAGCCCCCCATCTCTGTGCAAGAGTCAAAGACGAAAGACGTCTATGACGTCGGGTCAAACGAAGAAGAATTCTATCCTGACGAACCGTAGTTTTCTTGGGACGGCCTGAAGACTTATTCGGAACAACATTTCCCTGTATGGCGTGCAGTCTTTTAATCCTTTGAACAGTTCTAACACTGACGTTACATGCTGCAGCAATGACACGATTCGAAGCGCCACCACGACTCATGCCAATGATTTCATGTCTGATTCCTGGTGGAGTGGGACCAGGCATGGTCTATGCTTTTCAAAAACTATAGTCGTGATGCTGTATCTTATGAAAGAGGTCTATAGTAATCGATGGAAATGACAAACCTAAGGAGACAAATTTCCATCATTTCAATGAAATGCACGTGGTCTACATGAAACCGCTGACACTGTTCATTGTAAAGTGTGAGTTAATGTAACTTCATGCCTGTAATGACATTTCCATGGAAAACCAACATTGCCATGCATACAATGTGATATAAACTCCAATTTAATTAAATATTAGGGGGTGACAACAATTTTTGCCATGAGTGTATATATAAATAATTGGGTGTAAAATATACCATTATCATAATGACAACTGGAATATTGGAACGATGCATGTAAATTTATCATCGATTAAGCAGGTAGACATTAAAACTTTAAAAATATATGAAAATCATGCTTAAGTTTATTTCCGCAGTATAAAAACCTTATCGTTATACCCTTCCGTAACCGGAACTTCATACTCAGGTCATACCTGTATATATAATTATAACGGTTCAATGTGATAAAAAAACAGGTTATCCAGAACTACGACATAGTGCTTGTACAAGAAATCAGAGACAGAACTCAGGTCTCGCTCGACAAACTCTACAGACTCCTGAATGGGTAAATATGTGTAGAATTTCAGAGAATCGGAAGAATCATTTTGTTAATAAATGTTACAAGTGTAATTGACAGTTGTTTTCCTTACGTTTTCATTTACTTTCATGAATAAAACATAGATATGAGTTATTTATTCAGAATGTCCAACATCAATATCGATTACGACCGTTCTTGCATTAAAATAAGTTGACAGGCTAGATGCGTACGTAAAATCATTCAAATCTTCACTAGCTACGGTGTAATCCCGCAGGTTAAACTTTAGTAAATGTCACACATTTGTTGTTCAAAGACTTAACGTTTTTTTCCTTTTAATGGCACAAATAAACATACAGGAATTTTATTTTAATATCGTTTTGGTCTTCAAGATGTACAGAATAAAATATAACAATGAAAAGGGTAACACGTTATCAAGAAAATTAATTAATGCAAAGTTTCTAGTGTTTTGATAAACTGATCTGACATCTTTTAATTATTTCGCAACCGAAGCTGTTCAGCAATACATGTGTTTGAATGACTAACTTCACAAAGAGGGGGTGAATTAACAAGCAGTTATTGTTTTCACAGGGATTCAAGTGTCCGGTTCAGCTATATAAAAAGTGAACGTCTTGGTCGTTCAAACAGCAAAGAACAATATGCATTTTACTATAGGTAACTGATTTGTTATTCAGTAAGTCGTTGTTTCCTTAATTCCACTTCTATTTTCCATGCTCAGCTCTGTTTATATAAAATACTCTGTGTTAAACATATAATATAATATTTAGTTTAAAAACCAAGTGTTTAGTTTCTCAGTTAAGTTAAAAATGACAGAAAGCAGTTTAAAGACTGACTGAAAGTTTTATTTGTATGAATGGCAATGCGGACTAATTGTATATTGCCAATCAAAGTTACATAAACCATTCCCTGGATTCGGTTGCTTTGTATAAGTAAATTGATCGTCTGACTGTCCTCGTGAATGAGAAGTGATTGGCTGACAGTTTGCATGAATGAGAAGTGAATGGCTGACTGTCCTCGTGAATGTAAAGTGATCGGCTGACAGTTTGTCTGAATGTGATGTGATCGGCTGACAGTCTGCCTGAATGTGAAGTGATCGGCTGACTGTCCTCCTGATTGTAAAACTTTCAGTTGACTGTCCGCCTGAATGTGAAGTGATCGGCTGACTGTCCTCCTGATTGTAAAACTTTCAGTTGACTGTCCGCCTGAATGTGAAGTGATTGGCTGACAATCAGCCTGGATATGATGTGATCGGCTGACAGTCTGCCTGAATGTGAAGTGATTGACTGACTATCCACTTGAATGTGAAGTTGTTGGCTGACTGTCCTGCGGAGTGTGAAGTGATCGACTGATTGATTGGCTGACAGTCTGCCTGAATATGATGTGATCGGCTGACAGTCTGCCTGAATGTGAAGTGGTCAGTTGACTGTCCGCCTGAATGTTAAGTGATCGGATTAATTATTTTGGATGTTAAGTATTAACAATCGGTTTGTCGTTTGTGAAAGACATCAATATATGTTAAATATCAACATTACACGAACTCTAAGATTATATTGGTTATTCATAAAAAAAGAGTTAAGCTGCTGCGCAAAACATAAAGATAGTTATCAGAAATCATCGGCATGAAAAAAAAATTCAGGATGATAAATTCGAAGTTTATACCTCTATATATTTATATTATTCTTCTCT
Organism: Phorcus lineatus; assembly: GCA_921293015.1. Classification (NCBI taxonomy): domain Eukaryota; kingdom Metazoa; phylum Mollusca; class Gastropoda; order Trochida; family Trochidae; genus Phorcus; species Phorcus lineatus. The sequence goes on from OV121081.1 coordinate 55,938,022, forward strand.
TAATAGCAACTTGAAGAAAATCAATTGAAAATTCAAAAAAAAAGAGTTATTGAACAAAATGTAAAATTGATGTTCAGTGAAACGAGAGAGTAATGATCGCTTCAGTACTTGCTTAATGAAGGTTTCAAGAATAATATGCACACAATTGAGAAAATATTGTGCTTATATGATGAAATATGGGTCATTACCAATACTTGCATCTTGAAAGACCGTATATTAAACCATAATGATAGTAACTTCGAATTTGTAATCAAGTCTACGGGTAATGCGGATACCTTCTGATAACTTTTGACCTGGCAGCTTAAATCTTTCTAAGAGCAATTTCATTAAGGGGCATTTTAGAAGCTGAATTGATTTAAGAAGAACAAGTTCTTGTGAATATAGTCGACTTCTTTATTGAACGAATATCAATAGAGAAGTTGACTATCCATAAGAACGTGTGCTCTTAATTCGCATAATGTTGACTTATAACTTAAATTGTTTTATTTTATAAAGGACGACTTGACTTTTGACATTGAACATCAAAAAACACGGAGCCGATCACTTCACATTCAGGGGTACCCTAAGCTGATCATTTCATCTCTAAAGAACAGGGTTCGAGGGGCTGAAACGCTGGAGCGCCTATAAATCCTTTATATATCAACAGTGGGCTAGTGAATGAGTGTGAGTGAGAAATACGTGCCTTCACTGTAGGCAAAGACATTACATTAGCATAATACAGAGCTAAACGTTCAAAAGACTTTACCTACTGTACTCTTACTGTTATGAATGGTTTGTTATGTTTGTTCTTGAATAGATCTGACAAAGTAGATGTAATAGCCAGTCACCAGTACATTGACTATGACGATGTGTTTGAACGGCCACCATTCAGTGTACTCTTGAGAGTACCTCTCGCTGACTGCCAGGGTAAGTAAATCACATTTGATTGCAACTAAAACAACAAAACAGAACATTACTTTTCATAATTCATATTCTCCATTAGGAATAAACACTTTGTACTGAAGTCGCAAACTAAAATGATTAATTCTACTGCAGGAACATCCTAAAACACCCTCGCATGATAATTTCTATTTACATATCATGATATATGTGCAAAATGTAGTCTTATTTATTTACTTATGGTATGATAATCATATCTTTAGATGATAGTTTTAACCTTTAGTTTTACTCAAGGACGTGTATAGACTATTCAAATCCTTGGTTTTACTGGATACAATGATTACGACCCTTGAAGTAGTTTACCTGCCAATATTTTTAGAATGAAATGCGGAAAATATGTCACGAATTTATGTTAGTAGGTTGCAACATCTTTAGAAGAGTTTCTAAACCAGAATCAGTGTTAATTTCCATCGCTGTTAAACGTTCATACAACTTTCTTTAAAGAAGTTATTGTCTTGGCAATATATAGCGAATACGAGTAGGCACAAATGGCTATTGCAGTTGTTTTGGATTAGACACATTGTAGACCTTTGAATACCATAATCGAAATCGTTTTTTCAATGTTCACAGAACACCTAAGCCTGGCATTGGTAGGTTTGCACACGAAGGCGACTCGGACAGTGGAAGAGATAGCTCACCTGGGGGAAGTGGTCACACAGGTGAAAAGCAAACTACTCACACGGGTATGTATCTTTCAATCGTCTTTGCTCTTCGTTTGACTTTAACTCTAGATTTCCGATCGAGTGAAATCAAATTCACCTTCGAGACAATGATGGCCAATATTACCTAAACGACAAAACAGACATATGGTGTATTGGTTGACAATGGCGATAGGGGAATAAAGCTAAAATCAACAATTGCCTTCTCCTTCTGCAGAACGTGCTGGTTATGGGCGACCTGAACGCTGGTTGTAGATACGCTGACGCGGAGGATCTGGCAGGGACAGAGGTGTTCTCCAACACCCGGAAGTACGTCTCCCTGATAGATGATCACGACGATACCACCGTGTATAACGCCTCATTTTGTGCCTATGACAGGTGCGTGGAATTGCAATCAATTTCAATTTTTGTCACAGGCCATTCGCCGATCGTCTTTTAAAAAGTATAGTTTTCAGTTGTTGTTTTTGATTGCTGATTTGATTTGCCGCTGGTTGATATTCACAATCGTATCACTAATCAGGTTTTTAGGTACTTCTGATGAAGGAGTACTCACATGTTTATATACGAAACGGTTTGACTTTCACATAAAGAAGTGGTCATTAGGAACATCTTGATTTTTATCGCTCGGCGATGCTATGAAACCGCCGAACATCGACTGAACATCGCCGAACATGGAACTGGCGATCACTTTTCTCCAGTTCTTACTGCACGTAAAAAGTGCGGATAGATTGACACATCCCGTATCTAAATTTCAACACACTAGTTTCACAAATAACGTACAGGAAAGCAAATTAAAATTAAAATTCAATTTAAAAGATTTTTTAAAATTCATCTAATAACAAACCTTTTCTACGATTGTCATTGGATTTTCTAAGGGTAAACATTAATTTAAAAAGCTCTTATCCTTGATAAACTCTGTTGTTAAAACTGTTTTATTTGACAGGATGATTGTGAGCGGTAATGAATTGTTGTCATTGGACCCCTCAGCTGATGTAGACAGGTTTGATGTCTCTCTCGGACTCACTTACAGCCAGGTAACTTTTTTTACTTATTTTATAACTCTTACATTACATTTTGATCATTATTATGCATAACAACATCATTCGACGTTTAATCCGCTATGATTTTAAAAAGCTATGCAGATTTCTCATTCAAAAATGATAAATAACGATTTATATGTACTTGTTGTCAAAGTGTTCTAACCTTATTGAAATTGTATTGCTTTACTTGTTCGAGTATGTATGAACATGACCAGGAATTGATAAACTTATGACATATTTTACGGTTAAATCTACCAATGATATTCCTGAACAGTAAAGATTATTGAAAGTACCGCCTGTTTCGACGAATGCTTGATAATGGTTTCATAGTATATTTGGTTTGCTAGGAAATTATTTTCTTTCTTTTCGATACATATTTCATTGGTAAAAAACGTGGTCCATGTGTTGGTTTTTATGCATGTGCATTCTTTACTTCTCGTCTTGAATTCAACTAAAAACTCAGGACGTTTATATATTTTCTAATAGTGCCTCTGTAAGAGTCATTGTGAATTATACAGTTGGTATCAATATCATTTGTTTTTCCTACAGGCATTGGCTGTGAGTGACCACTACCCAGTGAAGATGATACTCACACTGCCTCAGGAATAGTAGACAGTGGCATATACAACATGTACCAATAACTCCTTCTATATTAATTCATAGCGAAAAGAGGTTTTCTGTATAATTTCTACTTTATTGTGAAAACCACGACGTTTCGGATCATATTCTTACCTTTTCATCTGGTCGGAACGTTCAAAATTTCAAAATAAAGATGTTGTTACCCAGAAAATCATGTCTTTTTATGTACATAACTTCTAAATCAAAATCAAATCAAAGACGTTGTCGCAATAGTGTAATCTCCCTAATGAAAGAACGAAATTTATTTGAGACCTCTGCTAAATCAAATATCTTTAACAAATAACATTAGAAACATCAGCTTTTTACTTATTAAATCTGAATAAGCAGTAGTCAAATTGCGAAATGCCGCGTTTGAAGTGTTAATTGCGAACATCCATTTAATATAATAATGATAATTTGATATTTCATTGTAGTTAGTATCAAATTTCCTTTGTGAACGTATTATCAGATTTATAATTCTATGAAAGATTTTGAAATATCGATTAAATGCGTATATTTCTATGCAGTGTGAGGTTAAGAGGTGATTATACTCAGGTATTTCCTTGTCATTATTACCAAATATTAGACAAAGATAATTTAAATGTTCGCAAAATAACACAATTAGTTTATAACATAAATGTTTATGTATATTTGATATTGTGTTAATTGTTATGCAGATACCTGATGAACTTTTTAAATATTATATGTTTTAAGTATTATATGAATTTCATTGTAAAATAAAATATGTTTTAACCAATTTGAACGTCTCTATCAAATGTGTTTATAGATTAGAGCTGTGGTGTAAATACAAATCCTATAATATGACCCATCACTTGAAACGTGTATTCCACATGAGTCCATTGAATGCAGTCTAGGTAAGGACAGATCGACAAGTTAGGTTTGAAAAAGATCTAAGTGATTAGTATCAAAATGCGTGATTTTACCTTGAGCAGGCTGACTGTTATGAAACAAAGAGTCTTCATGGCCAAGGTATGAATATACTATTACGTAAAGAGTTTACAATATCAGGCGACATGGGATGATGTTCTACATACCCACGGAATTCATCCATTTCAGTTTTTCAATAAAATTTAATATCTATGAACACAACACTGGCATAAGCAGTGCAAAACAGCGATTTCTTTGGGCTTCATTGATTCTTTGACAATCTATAAATGTGACGTCTTCAAAATAATGACTTCCGAGCGTTATAAACTCTTTTCTTTACAACTAGGACATTAAATAGATTCATCGTGTGTTTCAAAAGTCCAAAATTGTTTTATGAAGCCTATATGAATGAAATTAAACTAACATCACCAATGTGAATTAATATTTGCTGATGCTTCCAAAAGATGTTTTATATATCATGGATTTAGCGCATTTACTGTATTTAGTAATTTCGAACATAAAGTAACTATCGAACTGAGTTATCGCAATTTTTAATGTTATGAAGCTTCATGGACAATTTGCTCTTTAAGGATGATGGTTACATCTCTATTTATTCAGTTTGTTCTATATCAGTCTTTCATAGTGTCGTGAATATAGCTGTAAATTTGAAATTTGTTCGCGTCCATCTATCTTGACGGAACATGGCATGTGATCCTGAGCATAGCTCTTAAAGTGTATATCAATGAAGTTCCGCAAAATCGGTCGTAAATCGCCCGATGGATGGGTCAACCGCGTCGAAAAAAACGGATAAATTAAGAATTTGAAGAGTGATTCCCTGGCCCATGTCAAAATGAGTTGAGAAATCTATGGTATAAACTCCGGCAAGAGATGGGTTTTCTTAATTTGCCTAAATGCATCCAGGTAAAGAGGTGTGTTGGCGGTGAAGAAATGTTTCAGCTTGGGTTAGACCAACGTTATACTATTCCTACAGCGCCTTCGGCAACAACTGAGTGGATTGATCAGTGCGTTCTGCAGATGGATATGTTATTTAGTACGTTCGTCTTATTCGTAAGTAAGTGACACGTTTCACACTTGATCGACGATTATGAGTTAATGTCAATATTTTGAAGATAAAATGGCTATACATTAGTGTAAATCATGACGAATTGTATCGTGGTAATCACTGTCTACACAATGCAAAATTGATTTTAGACTAAGCATTCTCAAATTCGAAGTGTTCTTTTCACAATGAAGACGTACGTAAAGAAATCTTCTTTTATTAATTAATGATAATTATAATAATGGATTTATAGAGCGCCTTATATCCACCAATAAGATGCTCAGTGGCGCTATGACATTAGTAAAGAAACATAATTCATGTGGAGTCACTTAATGCAGAGTGGAATATATATATTTGAAAGTTTGCTTTGTTTTTATGTTTCGTAATTTCTTTGGAAGAGAATTCCACAGATGAGGACTGGCAAAGGTGAAGGTTCGGTCTGTGAGTTGGTTTGGAGATCTGTTTAGGGAGAGGAGAAAGTCACGAGGAGGATCTGAGACTTCGCTTGGGTACATACACTGAGATGTGCTTCTTAAGATAGTCTGGAAAGTTAGTGTTGTGAAGGCAGTCATGAGTCAGGACGAGAATATTAAAGGAAATTCTTGCAGGGACGGGCAACCAGTGTAGAGATTGCAGTAATGGAGTGGTATGGTCACGGCGTGCAGTATGTGTGATACATCTTGCAGCAGCATTTTGGATCTTCTGTAGTTTCTGAAGTGTTTTAGATGGGAGATTAGTAAACAAAGAGTTACAGTAGTCAAGTTTTGAAGTGACAAGTCAGTGCATGAGAAGTTTACAGGTGTCAGTGTCAAGGTAGTGGCGGACTCTGCTGATGTTATAGATGTTGAAGTAGCATGCTCTACTGATTGCGGTGATGTGGGCATCCAAGGTCATGAGTGTTTTCAAAATACTCCTGTATTTATACGATATGTGTTGAAAACCATGTGCCATGGAACACATTTTGTCAAAACCATTAATTTAACTATAAGCAGTTAGTTGTTTAGTTGTCAATAGTTAATGATGTCGCCAACTTCAGCATATTTTACAGCCGCTTTGCTGCAGATTTTGAAAGATTTACTTCCCTTCCAATACTATGCGCTTACAAAGCAGCTGGCTCGTGCAAACTCTAATCTTCTTTACATTCATCGAATCCACTTATTATTGATATTTTATAGGATGTTCTCTGCAAAGAAACTACAGCTGAATATCAAAACACATATGTCCATTAACAAACTAACGTTGCACATACAAGAATCGAATTCTCATGCCTGTCCTTTTAACTGGCAAAATAATGCACTTTGTATCGACCTACAAATATATTTTAGATAATCATAAAGTATGAAAATAATTATTTGAATGATTTCACCTGATGTTATGTGTTATCTACGACTTTAAAAATACCTTAGATCCCATCTCTCCAGGTTTCTCCAATATCGCCTTTAAAAGACAGACTACTTTTTTTGGATAAATATCGTCATCACATTGAAATAAATGTTTCCAGTTGCAAGACTTTTTAAAATCTAATGGAGCACACTTAAAACGTGCGTATCGTGATCGGTTGACACGTTCACTGCCGACAACATGTATATTCGGTTTGGAATGTATCAGAATTTGCCACTTCGAGTTACGTCGTAGTATGGTATTTCAAAACAAATGTTACATGTTGGAAAGTTTTCTACACCATGCATTTCTCAACTGGATGAACCAAAAAAATTTTAAAAAAAGGTTATTATTTATGTAGGTAATTAGGTTACATATTTTACGAAGGAATATATTTTCAAAGGAATATATAAATCCACATAAAAAGATACGTCAAAACACACGTATTAGGCCTCATTGAGGTCAATACGTCCTTGCTTGGACTCAGGTAGTCGATAAAACTATTTTTATTCTTCAAGCTACATTGACCAAAATTTTTACGAAAGATTTAAGATTTCAAAAGTAAATAGATCTTAAGACAAACTTTAACCCTGAATCGGGTGGGCTATATTTAGGATACTAAAAGCATCACATCTATGATCTATCACTAAAATAATCCCCAGTGGTTTTTGCTAGATTGTTTTTCTATGACAACGAATATTCGGGCTGATTGATGATATGTTTTTACCCTGCATAAACTAATGAGCAGGAAATACTCATATTTCAATCATGATACTCCCCCCAAAAAAACATGTTTATACGGGCTTGATATCGCATACCATCATAAAGATGAAATGTTGCCTGTAAGAACGTTTCTTACCAAAATTCTTCACATTCTCTATGACGCAAACATTTTTGCGATTCTTATCAATTACTGTGGGGTTAGTACCCATATATTATACAAGTCTTCGCCCTGAGTTTAAACTTTTTAACATCAGACATCAGACCTAATTATATTACTTTGGTTGGACCGTAAAGTGCATGATTTCAAATTGCATATGCTCTTTGTAGTGCATTGAATCGACATTGTGTAATTTACAATAAAAATATGCCCAAAAATGGTTTCCAACGGCTAGTTTTTCCAAGCATAAGTCGATAGTGCCTGAGTGAGAAGATGCCCGAAACTCACTACCCATTTTGTTCTTGGACAGACGATAGGTACAATGACCTGTGTGTACATTCACATTTGATTACTTTTAATGTGATTCATTACTAACGTGCTGCATAAGGAATGAAGCATTCGATGATCGTATAAACTAGTTTCAAAATATGCTTGCATGAAGCATTTTCGTAATATGTAACAAGGACAATGGAAAACACTCTATTGTTAAGTAATAATTGAATGGATGTCATTGTACAGCAGGGACGATCAATATTCTATTGTACTACAGTAATACATTACCATTTTGCAACACATCATGTTGCTTACTGCAATAAATAGAATAAGTACTCCTACATTTTCATTATATCAATGCTACATAAATATTTATGACTATGGACTTTTTAGCATTACACCCTCTAAATGAAGCAATTTCATTAATGAAATATCATTTGTTTATCTAAGGATAACATATAGCTAATTATTTGTGAATAATACCCAAATTCATTTTGTTGTAATATTGACATAACAATTGTGGATTCGTAAATCCCTGGACCAGTTTTTTTCCAGCCTTCGTCAATATTGTTAACATCAGCACATATGAAATATAAATTCTTGCCTAACTGTGAAACAAAGCTCAAGATGATGTGTGAAATGTGATCTAATCCCACAATCAATAGGGCATTTTTTTCAAATAAAAAATTTATTCTATTGTTTCTATAAGGACATAGCATGTACTTTTGATAAAGCTAAACTGCTACATGTATCTGTAGAAACGGTACTCAAAGAAAAATATTATTCGATGTTATACAAAAAACATACCTTTCAAAGAAACATTCAATTATCTCTCATGTTACATAAACATCTTTACGATATTAATACTGCAGGTAATACGATAACGCTATATTCGCCGCGTGGAAAGCAATATTCTTGACGTGGACACCGCGGTGTTTCGCCGCTCCCAGTGAAGTAGAGAAAACAAGATAATTTTGTTGAAGGACACTGTCCGATTGATCGGCTAGTAGCGTATGGTCAGTTCCAAGCTTCTCGCTATATTGATCGGCTAGTTAAGGCTTCGCTTGAAATGAGAACTGGCGTTAATTTCTCCCCTCCGTGTCTCCTTCTTTGCCCCAAGAAATTTGCAGCAATTCGAGCAGAAAATATCAATTGAGTTATTCACCTAGCCATGTTAGGTAGGCAGCACTAAAGTTACGAGAACATAGAACCATTGGCTTCTTAGTGGTTGGCATACTGAAGAGATGAGCTCCCTGTGCAAAGTTATTAATCCGTCGATACTAAATGAAAAGAAGTCTTCATCTGACTGATTGACGTCAACAGAGGTTGCTGACCCCGCCATGTGCAGTATCCTCTTGTTTGTAGTACCTATATTGGAACTTTAGGGTATCATCGGAGTTGCCTTATCTGAATGAGTGACGTAAATGAGGTTCCTGACAATTCCAAGTGGCCTCTTGTTCGTTCTTACTTTCCTCAAATACCCGGGTACCAACCGAAAAGCGAAATGTGAATGAATAACATCAAATTAGGTTCCTCACCTTTCACATGGCTGCTTGTTAGTTGAACCTTTACCAGCACCTTCAGGTTCCCACAACTGAGTGATCGACATTAACAAAGATACTGATCTTTCCATGTGTTTTGTAGTATATATTTCGGGTCCCGTTTTGTTGCTTCGAGGATCAATCAGGTGTAAAAGCAATTTAGTTACGTTTTACATCCAAGTGTTTGCACACCATCTGTTATGATAAGCCTTTTTGGGGAAAAAGATCATTTGAAAATGATGTGTATTGATTAGTTCACTGGGAAATATATATTTTTAAACACATTCCGTTTGATTTAAAATAAGCGTTTCCAATGCAACATTGTAGAGTGAAACAGTGCATTTAAGCCTTTAAGTAAACTGTAGACTATTAAAAATATCTTCATTTAACTTCTTTCTATCAAATAAAGGTAAATCTATAGCTTCCCAATAGCCTGATTTTTTACATTTTTAGGAATCGTCTACAAATGGTTTTTTAACACTTTTTGTCTTAATTAAGTTACGGTAACAGATAATTTTCTTCTTTTGGAGTAAGATCTTATCTTTAAAATTAAAACAAGACGCATGACGTAAGGGTGAAGGAACTGATTTCAATTCAAAATGGCGTTATATCAGAGATACAGTGTCTTGCTGTGCGCTGTTTGGTTTCTGAACAGGAAAACACAATGGCTTCACGGGCAGCATAAAAAATTTCTCTCACCGTCTCTAGCTTATTCACGGACGTTGGACACGATTTTCCTTTTTTCGCATCCTACTGGAACCATTTTATGTGCAATCTCAATTGAAAAATTACATCTCGAACTTTTTAAGTACGAAACTATTGATTTTGATGTCCTTTCCACTAAAGTTAGATGCATCGGAATTTTATGATGGAGACCTAAACGTTACAATGTATGTATACAGACAGCCCCCCCCCCCCCCCCCCCCCCCCTTCCCTGACAGTTATAGAATTGTCCGTCTCATAAAATGTCTACTGACAGTTCCATAGATATTTATCTCATAAAATGCTACACGACATCCGTTCTATTGGTTAAATGCCGATCGATATTTGCGATTTTGTTCGAAGAAATTCTGACACTAATGTGTGACTTGTTGAAGCATTCTTGATAGACGAATAGGCCTTTGGGATTTAACATAACTACTTCTTGCAGAGGCTTTAGGCTACACTGCGAAATCATGTTTCAAGTATAACATCGTTTTCTTTTAACGCATCATTTACTTCCGACTTCAAGGAACCATTAAGCCTATAATCTTCAATAGCAGTTGTGGAAACAAGGACAATGACAGTGATAGAATTATTGTGACAATCCTTTGATCTACACTTTTCATTAACCATTTTACATTAAAAACTTATAAAAAATTTTTTTCAAAATTCTAAATAACCTTTAAGCGTTATTCATCAGGTTACATCATTATATATTCTCATATGCAATATTTTTTTATCAGAATCTATGATGCTGACCTTAAATCTCAATGTATTTTATTACCCAACACGTTCCATTTCATACCTTCCTTCTTCTTTGTTGTTGAATGCTAAAGAGTACTTATCTTCGGATCTTAGAACTATATTTATATTGAACTTTTGGACACGAAAAGAAACGCACTTTAATTAGTTGCACATCTGGTGGCTATATTACTTTAATGCCATTCCTTTCAAATTCAAATAACAACCAAACATTGTATAAAGCTTAATAGTATGTTTTCATGAGTTATGAAATGGGCAAGAAAGAATACAACCTCTTGTTTATGAAATACGAAACGTAATGTTTTCAACACTTCTTCATGTGGGGGAGTAGCACGTTTTTTCAAGATAAGTTTCACTTTTAATCATATTAGATAGTGAAAGGGATTCGAATAGCGTAACTGAACATGGTACGTTCGGTATAGAACTGCTATTCGAATTGAAAAATGTTGCCTTGCGACTGGTTATTTATTTTATTTTATTTTTGTTGAGATGACGTTATTTATCCAATAAAACCAGCTTCTGTCCCTCTAAACAGAACTACTGCCTCATTGAAAAAGACAAAAAAAGTTATGTAAAACATATTTTATTCAATAATATGCAAAAGACATCTGAACAGTTATTGTAATAATATGATACATACGACGCATTGCCCCGGCCACCCCAGGAATGAATGTGGGAACGGCATAAAGTAACACTCCATTGAACAATATAGTATATACACGGTACATACAATAACAGAGCCCCTCCAGCATAAAGACATGTAGAATTTCCATAGTATGTTTGCTTTCTGATTTGAAAAAAATATTTAAAAAGAAATGTTTTCAAATAATATTCATAATAGAAAACAAGTCCATAATTGTTCAGTTTACTATACTAAGGTATCATCAACAAGTGCAGTAAATAAATTTTGTGTATGGATATGTGTTCAATAAGCAAAAGTAACAATTAAGATATCCACAGTCTTCTTGAAAGGATTTCTTAGAAAGCAACAATTGTGAGAAAATAACACGAGAAGATTGGTTATCTAGATTCAGACAGAGAATCAACAGGAAGTGAAAGTACTACCGGCATTCGAGAGATGAGCAAAGAAAAGTAAGTTTCATAAAGGAAAATCTCATTTTGGAAAAAGATAAATTTTTAGGATTAGCCTACGTTAATGTTTTTAAATGTGAAAAAACAAAAACCTGAAATTATTAAATGTTAGTAAGACATGGATTTCATTTTCTCTAATACAATAATTTCGCGTTTGCTTGTGATTCGGTTTTACATGACAAACAGGATGACATATATAATGTCCTTTAACATAGTTCATGTTCTGAAAGCTTGAACAACATTTAACAGTATGAATGCATGCCGACTAAAATCAAAACACTATACAGTTTAATAAAATTATCTAAATCAAATCTTTATAAACGACTATGTTTCATATTAATTGCTCCCTTTGCAATTTGTATAATTCACACATACATACGTTAATTCTTTTATCCTAGTACCTAGTCGAGTGGTATAAAATCGTATAAAAGTATTCTTTTACCTTCAAGTACTCAAGTACAACTAACGACTTCGTGTAAATTTCACAGAATTCATAAATACCTAAAGATCTACAACGACGGCAATTTAAAAACATGAATGAAATATTTCATTAGCTGATGATATGGGGATTTGTCTTTGGTTCGTTCACCGAAAGAAGAAAAAATAGAGCTATATAAGCTTGTATACCAACAGTCACTCGGATCATGTATCATGTCATAAGTAATACAAACTTAGATGTAAAGACTAAACACTAAATCAAAATAAAGAAGCATAAAACGCTTCCATTTATATAAATATGGTATTGCACATACCCTAGCAATGTCTTGACAAATGCCTCTAAGAATATAAGTAATATACGTGTAAATTAAAAAAGAAAATGCCAAACATGCAAGATAAAATCCAATCATTGATAGGCATGAAAAGGATGCAACTGACCATTGGTTTATTCAGTAAGTTAGGGCCCTATAACAAAAATGTCAAAATGTTTTATTATTGAATATCGAATTCTACTTTTTCAATTTGTTCTTAAAAACAAGAGAGAAAAAAGTAAACTAATCGTATCAAATACAAGTTTAATGTGAAGAATTTGAATTCTAGCAACCTTTATCTTAAACATAATTTAATTCATTCTTCTTTGGTATTTATTCTCAGAAAGGTGATTTGTTTGTCTGCCTGTAGTTGTGCTACTGAAATCGAGATTATCAGGGAGTCACGACCAAATCTTGTCTACCTACCACTGCATGTAACTTAGCTCCTATTGATGTCATCGCTTCATCAACATCGTATTGACGTCAGTGCAAGGAAAAACGTTGATGATGCTAAAGCGAGATTGAAACTTTATTGAGATAATTCCAAGAACACAAACTCTGTGATGTCGGTTCAAGCAAAAAGTTTTCCGAGGTCAGGTTTTTAGGCAAAACGCTGCTGGCGTAATTAGCATATCAAAACTCCTTCATTTCATTGCTATGACGAGCTTGTGTTTAGGTCATTCCTGGCGCTGACAATGTTGTAACTATGTTGATGCAACCGTTTAGATTAAATATTGATGGGCTGAATTCAATATTTTCGAGGTCAATTTAGTTAGCTAGCGGTATTGTTCCATATAGCGGTAAGTCAAATAAGTCATTTCATCAGCAAAAATCAACCAATCATTGAACATCTGACTTGAAACATGCAATCGCGTATGTATGTAATATCACGTGGACCGAGATTGGATTGAAAAGCCGTTTCACTTGAGAATTTACAGATTACTTAATCAAAATAAGACAACCTGCCCGTTATATTATATTATCGATCAAATAGTTTTGTGTTTAGTTTTTTTTATTTTAGCAAAAGGAAACCTACGACTAGTAAGGGCTTGAAATCGCTTCAAGAAATACTTCATGCTCATAAAGTGGCTGACATAATACTAACGATTGTTTCTGAACGAAGCCGAGTTGCTAAAAAACCTCGTCGATGATTGGTGAAAAAGATATTTGAAGTCTCAAAACTTATAAGTTGGTCAAGGTCACCTTAACATCACCTTAAATCAGCAATTCGCTCTTGCTGATTACAATTAATTTTAATTGACTTGTTTTTAGCTCATTACCAACACAAAACCGCGTTAACAGCTTTGAGTTTGCACCACCGTGTAATGACCATTGGGACTAAACGGAAGGGACATATGGACTAATTGCTCAACAATCAGCCATTACAAACCGCAGAGACATCGCAGAAAATCTTTGACGTAATATTTCTAAATCGTAATACGTTTCTCTCCTTCCGAAATATTTCTTAGATCTATTTTCGTCCACTGTAATGACTAAAAAGGTGTTTTGGGGGGCTTTCGTCCCATTATATTGTGAATTAGTTTTAAGTTTGAATTCAAGATAACTATACAGTTGAGAATTGAAGACTTAAGAGTCATCAAAACATTTTCATATACATATCTAGAAAATCTTCTGAAATGTTTAATATTTGCAACATGCATGCCGTTTGTTAAAGAAACAAAATCTGGCATAACAATACAGGAAGCGACTTTCATATAACGATATCACAGTTTGCAAACATCTTCTCATCACACTTCAGGAAGTACATATACAGGCGTTTGGAAACTTAATGCTAAACAATGACGATCAATGCTTGGACTTGAACTTGCCCATGGAAGGACCAGTGAAAGAATTGAAACTCTGAAGTATACATGGAAGAAAGATAAATTGTCTATATATAGAAAATATTTCATATGTGCTTAAGGGTAACTGATCCTCACACCTTCAACAAATAATCATCATTTCACTCAACGTATTGAAACGTGATCGAACAAAACAATGCCCATGCTTAATTCCAATACCAAGTGAACCTGTAAAATCAGGAACAAATCATATTGCTTTGCACAATTTGCAGAGGTATCCACAGACAAATGTTAAGGATAAATGAATAACTTCAACAAGATATAGAATAACGTTAGTTGTCTTCTTCGGGGGAGTAACATTTCGAAAGGTCTTTTCGTTCTTAATCGAATATCTACTCTAGATAGTTTACTTTAGTTTTGCAAGCTCATGAGTTCTATTTGTTTTAGAGAAAAAAGCTTGTTTTGTGACAACACGCAATAACGACTTTAAACAATGACATGACTTATTTTTGTCTTACGATCATCTTGAATTAATGCTAAACTTCCTTTGAATCGATCATAACTAAACTAGAAACTGAATAAGTCATACATATTACGTGGAGGCTAAGGTCATGTTATCAGATTTATATATAAGATTAAGGACAGGTCACTACGTTGACATTAAAGGTGAACTGGTTTCTGAATAATTTCTAACTTTATAAATCTTTATGGAATTATTCTAATTCATAAACAAGATACAGAATATTTAAAGAGGTCACATAACATGTTTGATTTTATATTAGACAAAAAACATATTCAAATTACACAGTCTTTCATTCCTCTTTAAAAATGTCATAAAGTGTGAAAAGTAATTAAGAATGTAAATACATTGTATCTATGTGCACAAGAAAAAGTAACCCGTTTATCTAATAAATTCACATAAGAGCTCAAAATGAAGAACGGTAAATGGAACTATAAAAATCAAAATTAATTTCATGAAATTTCGTTCTTTCACAATCTTTGTCGTTACCGACGTTTAAATAACACAAAACATTGTATATTGCACTTAAACATTGTCAGTTCTTTGAGCTTTGTGATGGGATTCCCCCATGATTAATTTTCATAACGCGACACCGCAACGCCAAACTTCACACGAAGTCAAGGGATACCAAGACGTGTATATGTAGATAAAGCCGCGATACACACCTAGTATGCATCCTTGTGTGTCACATGCTACCTTATACACACATCACATTTTCCGTCAGTTGAACTAGCAACTTTTTCTCACCCTGGATGGGGGTGATAACAATGACGGAAGACCAGGCGATCACGAAAATCCAAACAAGTGGTGTATCCAGAGTCAAATCTGTTTCTGATTGAAGAGGTAGTAGAATATGAAGTATGTGCACACAGATTGGGGGTCTGTCCTTCACTGCATACCAACAAAGCGCACTTAACATGGAATATCAGAAATAGCCTCGCAGTCACATTTGCTTTCATATCGAGGCTCTCTTCTGACTGAGCATTTGCCACTGTAGAAAGGAGTTCGTATCTTCCACGCCGCCACTTTGTTGACTATCTTCTTTGGGGGCGGAAGCTTTCATGGGGAGAAGATGCGAGATCTTCCCCGGCCCTCGAGTCACTTTATACCGGGGTTTATGTTTAGATCGTAGATTATAACATGAACACGAACACACTGATATTAGGTCATTATACTCTGGCGTTTCCTGTGCCCCAGATACAACACTTCCATTTGCAGTGATGACGTCACCGTCCAGCCGCACTGCACCCTGGGCCGCCTGCGCAGCAGCAAGCTCTGCCCGGCGCTCATCTTCCGTGTTCATTGTCAAAAATCGTAACACAAGCAAGTTCATGGCAGCTGATATAACTGTAAGACCAAACAATATGAATATCAAACTGAACGCTACATAATGCGGCTTATGCTCCAGGGCATTGTTCTTCTGTAAAGCAACATAGTCCCCGAAACCGATGGTTGTGAGGGTGATAAAACAGTAATAAAGTGAGTTGATGTATCCCCAGTCCTCGTAGTAGGAAAACGCCGCTGCACCCGTTGTAAGAATAATAGTGGATAGGTTCATAGCCACCAGAATAAGGTTAGTCTGAGAAACATCTGTGTTCTTCATTTTGAAGCACTTCCTTAGCTGCTTGAGTAAAAACGTCACAAAGGTATTGAGTCTCTCGCCCACGCTCTGGAACATGACGATACAGAGCGGTATACCTGCCAGTGCGTAGAACATACAGAAGACCTTCCCTCCTACTGTCTGCGGGGTGCTGTGTCCGTACCCTGAAACAGCAAGTAGAAAGACGCCTTAGTTATATAACAGCATGGAAGTGGTAAACTACAATAGTTATATGGTTAGTGGGTGATGCTTCATCTAGAAATAAATTGCAGTCGTAAATGGTTGATTAAATTTCCTTGTGACCAAGAAAAGGTCATCACATATTCAATACTATACGTACAGTTGGACCATGGGTTTCATATTCAGAAGGATAATAGGTTATACGTACATTAGGACCATAGATTATACACATTTATAGGGTAGCACAGGATTATACATTGGTTTCACGAACACTTCCATAAAAGTGTTGGATATTCGTGGAATAAAATCCTAATGTGAATGTGTGTGTCATTAATACTTATTTATAGGAACGAATGTTCTAAACAATGTATGACATAGACACGGGTAACTATAACGTTCAGTTTATTAATGAAGTCATGAAATCAAGGAAAATACTCAAACATGCATCTAATATCAAACATGGAATGGCAACCAATCGTAGATGCCTTTAGAAGACAACGTCCAAAACGAAACGTGACGTCATAGCATAACGTCAAGTCATGATTAAAGGGTGATAAATTGCCCTAGGGCATCGGAAATATAATATCAGTCCCGAATTATTGCACTCTTAGGATAATCAATTTACATGTTTCATATCGTAATCCTCGGTCTGCGATGCTTTCACATGTATCGTCCTCTTTTAGGGATTGTTACAGTCTCACATTGAGGATGATGAAGATAAAAACAGCAAAACGCAAGGGATACTTTATCCACTTATCATTAATTTTCGTAAAACTATAATTACATCCTGGAATCAATAAACGAGAGAGAATACATGGGAAAAGCAATAAGGTTCACCGGCGACTCCTACTGCTCGAAGCTGTCTGAACTACTCCATTATTGCACACAGTGACATTTTGTTCTTATTACTTTCTTTGCATAAGGATGTATAAATAACTGTCAGTATCGACTTGCTGTATACGTAAGATAAAAGAAACATTTTAAAGCTCGGAAATGACAGGCCTGTCAAATTACTTCGTTACTGCTCATATAAATGCCAATTTTAGATATGTTCATACTCCCAATCGATTTTGTTTGTTTTGAGAAAGCTAGTCGAGCGCTTTCATTGCAAAATCGTTAAACATAATTTGAACATGAAGTAATTAGACAGTAGGCATCTTCCATCCTGCTGATGAAGCATGAACGGACTTTTAACAGCAAACAAGGTATGGAATAAAACTCAATCACATAGACATAGGAGCAGGCCGTAAAAGAAGCTTGAAAACTGTGTTGGAAGATAGATGTTTAATTTTATTGAATAAATAACTAAATGCGGTACCATCATTTTTTTATGGAAGCATATAGAAGAGTTCGAATAGGAATTTTTCAAAATAAACATTTATCAAGTTTTCTTGTACGGCTATCTTGATTTGAAAGCAATATTAAGTATGACCAAACACAAGAATCGATCAGTACCTGAAGTAGTGGATTTGTTTGCGTATCTTACCATTTTAAGCAGTAATTTGAGTAAATGAGAGAATGAATGAATCATTTCACCCTTGGTCCATTCATGAAATATCAATTTACTTCAAGCCACGTGATATGCCTTCGTTTAAAAGAAAAGATCGATACGATCATGACCATTGAGCAATTTGAAATCTAGCGGTTAAATAAAAAATCTAATCTTATAAACCATTTCGCAAAAGAAGTTTCTACTAACTTTACCGAAGCCATTAACAGAACGTTATCTTGTCAGCTTTGATGAAATAAAACCATGATAAACATAGTAAATAGAATAATAATCTAGCAAGTCACCGGCGATTTTAAATCAAGAATCTACGAGCCGTTACCCCATTAAATAACCGATAACCGAAAGGCATTACTCTAATAAGGTAAAACACCTTCATCTCCGACAGACATTTAATCCAATTATCTCGTTTTATGCATCTCTGAAGTTGTCCAGAAACAAATAGAAACTCTTTTAGTATACTCTTTTGATGAGCGATTACTCAGTAAATAAAAGAGCTTCCTTTGGGAAACAGTCTGTGGTTAACGGCACTCTGGAGAGGGAATCAGAATCAAGCAACAACAGATATAAAAAAAACAAGATTTCCCTCATTTGTGACCTTGCGTGATGTCATAGGAACGTGATTCAAATAGGCTCGATCATTGTTAGGAGAGACATAAAACAGATCATAGCATCCGCAGACAAGACGTTACTATGACAACTGCGTCATTGTTGATTGTCCGTGTCTTTTTCGATCTGAACACAAAACGTTCGGTGATCGTTTCGATTCATTTATTGAGATCGTAAATGATAAACGAGATTTTTCAAGATTTCCCAGGCCACTTGTCATCTGAGGGTTTAGGGGGGGGGGGGGGGGGGGGGGGGGGGGGGGCTTCATCACCAGATTAATCCCCATCCTAAGCAAACTAGAATCCTCTACACAAACAGTCGGCTACTGTCGGACTCCCTGACTACACAGATATATTAAACTGAATTCAATTATCCGAAAAGGAATTGATAATAATCCCGTAATTCTAGAACCCCACTCTATGCTGGAAAGTCGATATATCAAATCGTGTTATCGAGTAATATCATGCCGCTTAAATGAAGAAAGGGCGTATAAACGAGTACAGCAGATTTCCAACCAGAATCCAGCGATATACAGTTTTGCCCCAGAAAGTAATATTCAACATTAAGAAAACGGGGAAGCGCATTGATTGCTGTCTTAGTTAAACAAAACACCAGGTTGTCTCTGTGGGCACGGCAACCTACAATTTCCTTTAGCATGGACATGATCAGGAAGCGATTATTTACCTTAGTATTTAGTTATTGTATATTCAATGTTGTACTTAAAGAATTAGAGATCAGCCTTTTGCAAACCAACTACGATGTTTATTTGAATCACATATATGGATACTATTCTGAAGTATAAAACAAGAGAACAACAAGGTCACGAAAAAGCGTATGTAATTGAGGATAGAGATAAGGTAACTGAAATATGTAACTTTTATCAAGAAATAGAATGTTAAACAGTGACTACGCAAGAAAAAATCACTTTCTTTCAGTCATTCACTTGGACAATACAGAGATTTCATCCCTATTTTAATACCCATGCTATCCGAATGTAGGTTGATTTTTGCAATGCACATTATTGTGTACAATTATAATGAGCTAAGCTTTTGTGTGGCCGTCCGTTTGGCTCGTGGTTACTTTAGATTGCATTCAATATGAGTAATGTTAATCTATAGCTCTCTGTAATATTAGGATTGTTTATACAGAAAACCAACTCGAGGAAAACAACCCTCGACCGATTCAACGTTGACCTTCTGAGTACGTCTTGTGTCAACTATCGTACGCTTAACGAAGGAATGCTCTCGAGAATTGAAGATGTTTGCATGGTGACGGTAAAACTGAAATTTCGTCAACTATTAACAGACGTCGGCTTTAGAAATAAAAAGGGAGAATTAAGCCGTGCAGCAACTTTAATTAAAAAAGTACCATATTTTCCGTACTAACATTTCATCATTAAAGTTAAAACTTTAGAAAATCCTTTTAAAACGTTAAGTAAAATTAAAACTTATAATCGTCGAAATGGTACTGCTAACTGCAACAAGTTTTCTTTCCGTTCTCCCTACTGCTATATGAAACCTACATATGTGAATATCGAACCATCCCCAGATGAATGGCTTCATATCCATGTAAGCCTCTTATTTACACTTGGCTTACAGATAATACATATTAGATGAAGTTGACTGTCATGTTCCCGTTCGAAGTGATCGAGAGAATACCAATGTAGGATATTCATAACAACCGTTTCCATAGACACTGTTAGGACAAAATACTAACGAAAATAAATGTTATTCATTTATCGAGTCATCGATCTCTAAGAGTGAGTTAATGTATATGTATAACTTAAGTCGAGTATTTGAGACTGTAACCACAGTTTACTAACCCTAGTAATTACATCGCATCTCTCTTTACAAGAGCTTTGCAATATAGAGAGTTTATGAGTTCTCCCTCATTGATTTGCGTATTGCATGTGGAAGTAGTCAAATCCATCTTTGATTCCAATTCAATCATCCCGTAATCCAGGCTTTATTAGGACCTGAACATCTGCAGACCGATTGCATTTCCCAGATGAAGCTTGAAACTTTAGGCCGATTTAAGTAACGAATGTCAGAGATCACTGAGCTTGCCCAGGTTAGCAGATGCGAAGAATTGACGAGCCCGTGCGTATACATAGTCAGCTTGAATCGACCTGCTCACGATTCCGCTCGCTCCATTACATCATTCAAGTTTACCTTGCCTCCACTCAATTACATATTAATTCAATATCCACAACTGTGTAGTTATTTCTGTCAAGGAGGGTTGGTTCGTAAAACTCTTCCGGGACATTGACAGATGCTTGTTTAATTGCATGAAGGGCAAACTTATAACAAATATCAGTTTGAAAGGATATATGTAACGGACTGGACTATTTGTTTGTGTCCTACCATCATTTCGCAGTGTATGGAGTTTTTTTTGGAGAAGTTTAACCTTAAATAGCAAATGTTCACATAGTCATACAATCAGTCGAATTACCAAATTTCAAGCATTTTCAAGAGTTTCCTTACATGAGACAAACAGATAGGTTGTCTGCCAAAGAGGAGAGTTTTTTCCTATCATTTACATATACGTGATTACAACCTCATTTAGGTTCTCAACACACATCCTGGTGCGTGATCCATGTACTCACTGTGGTATCTTTACGATTTCCTCTCTAAACCTGCTTAACAGGTGGCTGACCCAGAGACCTATCCTCCACTCTGCCAGAACGACCTGACCCTGGGAGAAGATGAGCCAAGTCGTTACGTCAACACTATCTACAGTCAATGCACTAGCTCTCACCATGACGAAATGTTTCCGAGAGCTTCGTTATCTTCAAAGCTAATACCAACATAGCAACCTATGCTCACTGCTATCAAAGTTTCATGGCTTCCTGTAGAAACAGACAAGGCCAATGCTTCATTTAATCTCTCCATGGGGGTCATCTGTCTGATGGGTCTCAATAACCTTCCCTCACAAACTGACATAAGCCCATTATCTAAATATTGTTACTGAAATATTAGTTATAAGAAATTTACCTAACTTTCACTGAAGGAATTAAACATCTGCTTGGTAAAGTTCATTAGAGAGTCGTTGAAATCCACTGCTAGCATTTCGTAAATAACATTGACTGATCAGGGATTTAATATATGTTGAGTGTAAATAAATGCAAAGGTTTTTCCTACATTATCATGCTCTAATTCTACATGTTTGCCACATGCTGTAGAGAAATTAGTGTAGAGCAATTGTCAAATTTCTTAAGGTGATTTGTTGCAACTTATTTTTTTATAAAGTTAAAACATTATATTATTCAAGTCAACGTACTTTCACATGTTTGGTAGGGCTGAAATACGACGGAAGAAACCAATACGCCCTTTTTGCTGGGCAAATGCCATCTTCAATGTTGTAGTTAGAGATGAAACTGAATTCTTCGTTCCCCAATTTTCTCTCCACAAGCCAGCATTACGTCGCCTAAACGCGCACATTCGCCTCAATCTGGGGGTCGTATGACGTCATAGATTCGATAGCTCATGTCTTTGATGTTTTATCACGTTGGCAAAAACTGATCTTTTTGTCACGGATAATAGGTTTATTGTCATTAACGATAGTGAATGCAGTTCGCCTGAGGTATGCACGAAAAAAGTCCATAAGCTTTCAGCTTTACATTACATGGAGCATCCATTAACAATTAGTAATTGCCAATCCTTGAACAAACCCATGTTGGCTCAAGTACAAGCACGTCATTCTAAATACACATCATATTTCGTAGCGCTACAACATGATTATGCACAATGAAATGAATACGTCATTTCGTCAAAGTTACCATGTATTAGGTACATAACAATACACATGTATCATTGTCAAAGTCAACCGTATTATACCGTTACATTCATTTCACATGATATATAACAGAACTACTCCGATTGCAAAAATAACAAGTTTACAAAATAACTTTTTTCCCCTTGACAGATGGTATTTATTCTCACGACCACAACTTCTCTTCAGGTTAGCAAACATACAGTCGATGTGTGTTGCAGGTCACGTGACACAGAGTTACAACATTGGGTAGACTGGAACCTGCATTGACGTCACAAATAACCGTAGATTACCCATCATGCTCAGAATAAGCCTTCTTTAGACAAATTGACTTGAGGCCCGTATCACAAATAATCTCCCTCAGGTCATTCATCAAAGCGATCTATTTTGAGATTATGAAATAGGAAAATGTCATACAAACAATTCGAAAGTATAGAGTGACGCTCCTGACTAGGCACTTTAAAAGTCTTTATTTTCAAGATATTATACATATGAAAGAGACATAAAACATCAAAACAAGATACACCTACATGAGCGTCCCCCTGAGTTGCTTTGGGTGAGTTATTCTAAGACAGGACCTCTCAGGCTCTCTAGAAACCAATCATGTCTCAGGGCGTATCATCAATTACAATACATAACAGCCAATCGATAAAGATGCATATCTATTGGCCAGTGTTTGAGAGGAGCTTTCACTTGATACAAAACAATATTTTGACTTGATGACCACCGGCGCCATGACAAACTCTCAATCGTGGAACACAGTGGAAGGAACAGTCCCTTGTACTGGGAGAAAAGCTCACACGCAAACATGGGCAATAAAAACAAAGGGAAAACGATATTATCTTCTCAAGAATGACATGAATTATTCATTGCAAGTATCTTTTACCTTGTTCACTATTAACCTGGAGACACGATGTGGAAGAAATAATGTTAAGAAAGATCTGATCCAGTGAGTTATTGACTGCAGTAAAGGTCATAACCGACTAGAAACCCTCCATTATATGACCTTGTGAGTTATTCAATTGTTAAAAATTTCAGTTATGGAAAAGGTTATACAACCTACTTGACATTTTCAAATACTCATTTAAATATAATTTACTTGAATATCATAACTTCGGCATTTTTCATCTTTCATAACATGCTTAACATAATGGAAGTCCATATTACTTGTTTGTATAGTAATGTTCTTTGTGACCACGATTATATGCCTCAACGTCACCCATCACCTTTCAAAACACATTTAAACATTTCTAATAAAAATCCACCAATACTATGACATTGCTGGATTTCAGAGTTCTTGCTGTAAGTAGGAAAACGGCTGATGTATCAATCGTAATATACTGCATTTGTGCAGTGAATGCTCAGCCAACTTAACAACATGTCAAGGAAGCTTCAACAATGTCTTGCCATCACCCGTGATAACGGGAAAATTACTGAAACTAATCTCCATTTATGCAACTTGCTAAAAGGAGCTTCTAAAACTGACATGTCAGGCCCAATTGTATCATCTTAATGAAGAAGGCTAAACCATAACAAGGCACCTTTCATGCTATCAACTATGGAGGAAAACTTCCACTAACATGTCTCCTTGAATTATATCATCATGATAAAGAACGATGGATCAGCAGCATTGAACCTCATATCTTATCAGCTAAGCGTGGATGGCTGGATCACTCGTGTGCGCTACATCCTTATGTCAAGGCAAATCCCCCCGGAACACATATCGGTTGAGTGAAAGCAGCAATTAATTTTCCCACGTACAAAAGATTGACTATGCGTTGATAATGCTGTTACAAGTAGTATGCAAATCCATCTGTATCGACTTTTGTCTCCTCAGCCATGTCTTATGGCCACATGCCGTCGGGAGTATCCAGTACTACATATTCCTGTTATTTACAATACACTCAAGGGAGCGGTCATTGTACCTGATTGTGGTCAATTCACTTGATTTATTGCGATGATATAGGGCAATTACTAACCGTTGGGGAATAATTCACAATCATTATGCATATTTCACCGTTCCTCTTGTAAACCATTGTACACTGAGCTGAACTCTCTTATGAAAAGAACCCTTTGTTATTAACCCATTCATCCTTGTAATCTAACCTCAACTTAAAACAATACATAGTTTTGAAAGCCTTCCCATAACCTGAACCAAGAAAAGTATAGTAACGTATGTGTACAGGCTATTGAATGCTAGTTGTCTGGTGTATAACTATGATCGAATCATGACTCATGATTACAGGTCACATCATGCCAAGAATGTTGCACATACAAAGCAACAGGTTGACGTTCTGGGGCACACATATGAGCACCGAAGAAAACGCTAACAGTTCCCCTCTGAAAGTCTAAGGTCTAATGACTCATGTTTCCAGCGGTGTACTTGGCGAACAGTGTCAACATATTATCTCAGCCCAGTTTACTTTAGGAAAACGACGGCTCCATGTCAAAAGGCCATCTCCTGACGTAAAAATCTTGTCAACATCCTGGGAGTAGGTTTACACCGCGAATGAGGGGATAATTTCCAAGAATCCCAAGCTAATATGTCGTCAGTGTATCCGACAATAAATCCCACTTGATCCCCCTTTATTGGCGTGGTAGGAGAGAATGGCAGCTCGTCGAGACTGGAGCTTCACTGTCGGGACTAACTGCTCCAAATGGAACTTGCAACTAACTTTGTTGGAATTCTTAACACGTCTTCTGCGTTTTCTCAATAGCCTACATATGTAAATCTTTACTTGTTGCTGATATTACAATACCATATGTCTTAAAGTGGATACAGTTATTGAAATATCATTATTTGAAGACCTTTCAATTCCACTCTTGAGAAGAAGAATTGCTATATTGGAACTCTTAGATAATCTTTATCAATATATGTGTAAAATTATACACATACATGTATGTAATACTCTTGAATTATAGAAAACTACAATTTTTGTTCCAATTCCACAGCCGCAACTATTGTAGGGTTCTTACATTCACTCTTCTGCCATCATGAAGGTCAGGGTTGTCAAATTATCTCTCAAAGGGACTGAACGATAATGACACGATACCTGATGCCCAGTATATCTACTCTTTCTTCATGAATATGCAAGTTCTCCTCAGTGACGAAATACTTTACACACCCATAAACCTAGATGTTACATGTTCGTAGAAATATTTCTTGCAAAAAGACATAATATGAAATTCGCTGAAGTTCAGACTAGAAAGGCGTGACAAAATTTAGGTTAGACCACGGTTGTTTTGCTTTGCAAAAAAGTGAATAACCTCAAAATTATATCTATAAATCAGTCATAAAACATTAGTTTGTAAATTGATTTTCAAAAATGGTGAAATAAAACACTTAATGTTAATGACGACTACCGGAAATCACAAATAGTGTGACCCTTTACACCTGCATTTAACTCCATTTCGTAAAACACGTCAGTTTCACTTGATTTGATATTGAGTAAAAACATGAGCTGACACATGATACTGACCCTCAATTTCAGCCATGAAGTAATAAATTCATGTCTCGTAATATGTGCTAAGAAGAATTACATTTACCATAGCGGTTTCAGCATGATTTTATGCATTGATAAGGACTAGGTTTCAGAGGTCTAATTCATTTTAGACATATCAGCTTTTGGTAATATCCCTGTCTATATAAAAAAAAGTGTGTATACTTCTTGTTAACTAAGTGTTAATAAATAATGAAAGCATTGTCAAACTTTCCTCAAATATTTGAACAAATTAACTTTTATAAGGCAATGATAAAATTAATGACATATCACGTAAATAAAAGCCGAGGTAAGTAAGAAACACAATTAAAATGCTAAAAAGGAGAAACTGGCTAATGCAACTATGCCTATGTCCAGGAAAATACCGGGGAGAAATGGTAAGCTAAGCGTCTAATCGTTATTAATTATTTGCGACATCAGTATCACGGAGTGCAAGATTAATCAGCTAAAGTGTTAGATGTGCCAAATAGAGAGGTTCACAGGAACTGGTCGTCTATCAGTAGTTGTCAATCTGACAGTGTTCAGGGCTTAATTTGATGTCATTAATCACCTTTCAGAACTAGCTGCAGAGGACAGGTTGAACACCTACCACAGTTTTGCTGAACTTGAATATTTATATCTTCTCACTTTTTCAATTTACTTACACAGCTGTAGCAGACTCTCAAGCAGTCGCGGGGGTGATATCTGGCACCAGTGAGATATAAGCTCCTCTTGGACACATATCACCTCTTGGAGGCATTTAATCAATGGCGGTGGAAATGGATTGACACCGAACAAAAGTTGGTAGTCATCGTACTAATTCGTAGTAATCTATTAAATGATTACCTTAAATAAATTACCACATAGCAATGGAGCCAAAATTATCATAATTCAATGAAGGATGACGTCTTTTCATAATTTTACATCGATGAAAAATATTTCGAACATTGATACTATGTAGTGACAGGAGAAGGGGGGACCATTCTTAAGAGAAGAAAGATATAATGGCTTATCGTGTAGCATCAACGCTCTAACGTCATGCCACAAGGGCCCGTTGTAAGGAATATTAAACCACATTTCAACGGCATAATTTCACAATACTGCTGCCAGTTGTCAGTGTCCTTGACACAAGCGCTGGTTCCACATCTGTTACTGGCACGAGATTTGTCTCTAGGATACCACGAGGGTAATTATTTGAGAATAATAGACTGTAATACTCCTGTCGGACAAAGTCAAGACAACAAGACACTGCAACTGTCATGTCTGTTCAGAGCACGTCAATCTGCATCGAGCATCTAGAAATGACATTCTGCTTTTATACTCCCTTTGGTCTTATCCTATTATCAATGTGACCTTTTAGACATCAGCGGACTCACTGAAAAAAAATGCTTTTGTATGTGATAATAAAGATGTAGCTGCTCTTAACTTCCAAGTGTTCGTATAAATGACACCTGCTTTGCATATGAGACCAAACTAAGTGTACTTAAAGATGAAATAACCGGCATTGTTAACATCATGGCAAATGAAATGATTTAAGAAGTCTAATGCCAGATAATCGACAGTCCACTGAAGAATTATTTCCATACAATCAACGTTCACGAAAGCTAACGTGCAGAGAACACACACAGACAGATCCATCAACTCTCTTCTGGATTATAGTTTCTTTCA
This sequence comes from Phorcus lineatus, assembly GCA_921293015.1. Taxonomy (NCBI): domain Eukaryota; kingdom Metazoa; phylum Mollusca; class Gastropoda; order Trochida; family Trochidae; genus Phorcus; species Phorcus lineatus. The sequence goes on from OV121081.1 coordinate 55,965,741, forward strand.
CGCTATAAACGTATTGTTTATGCACAAAGTTACAATAAGTAATCGCTGTGATGATAAACACGAGAAGGTTATACTACGTAGTGCCTCAAGCAATATGCAAGTTTGCAACAAAATATAAGTCGGGGCGATTTCAATCCATCACTTTCATTGGCTATTGAATTCTCGTGAGATGTGGAGGTCAGGCCGGGCGACCTCTGTTAAGCAAAGTACTAACCTCGGCTGAGAGACCTACACCAAATAAGGAAACCCTGACACATTGTTCATTACTTCGCCGGTCCCTCGACCTCACCGTAGTTAGCACACACACGGAATAGCAAGCCTATTAGATTGCCACGGGAGATAATCATGTAAATGATGAAATCATCGCCAATCTATGTGTCTATTCAATGTCAATATTAAATATATAATTGTACCTTTTACACGAAAGCATTAAAACAGCACGAGGTATCTGAGTTACATTTAAAGAGACAATCCTGCATGCCAAACGTTATCAATGATGTGACTTTATCCAGATTTGCTGAAAATAAGTGAAAAGTATGTTTTTTATGCTAATCAGTTCAGTAAAGCATCAATACATATGTTTAAAATTGCGAATGCGATCGATGGTAGGCCTACAGCGATCGAAGCGATTTATAAAAACTGTGTTAAAAAGGAGATAGAAAATCAGATTGGAGTCGATAGTTGTTGAAAGGTTAATATTTAACTAGAATACAGGTAAAAGCTATATGTGACTACGGCCTTCCGCACATGCAGGTTTTTCAAGTTTAGCTAGAAACGTTTACTTGTCATTTATTTTCGATGAATATGTGAGACGTTTGAATCTGTATCAGCATATATGATATTTTGAAGGTGGACTAAAGGAATCATGGCATTTCAAATCTGTTATCATCTTCATTCAAAGATTTATGTTCGATCGCAAAACTAAATCAGAAATATAGAAGTGATATAAATTATATTGACAAATTTCAGATAGAAAGTATGTTTTGAAAGATTAATAAATAACGCGAAATAGTCGTACTGAAGTTTCATGTAAAGCAACATTTGCAGGCAATTTAACCAACATCAGTAAATAATGCAGAAAACACTCGCCGTTGGTCGTGTTAACCTGATGGTAAAACAGCTTTAGATTTTATCAATATTTGGCGGCAAGATCCCCTGAAAACAAATTGTCGGGAATTGAGAGGAAACTCTACCGGTGTGTTCTATGGGCTCAGACACGCAAGTTATTACTTCCAATCAATCCCCAAGCGCTCTGATGCAATAAATTATCAATAAATAACTAACAATGTTGAAATATAGAGGAAAATCTAATATTGCGTTTATTTAGGTTCATTTTTAGTCATAACATTCTATAATGTTTCCGTTCTGAAGACGCCATATAGTTAAACATTTCTACCAGTTCCAAAAGCAGGGAGTACAAATGCAGACAAGATTTATCAGAAGATGTCATAGCCAACGGGTTCCCAATAATATGTTATGTAAATATATATATCATTAAAGGCACTATAGCACGCTTTTTCGGTTCAAACTGGCTAGTTTAATGCAAATGAGGATACAGGCACCAACTCTATCAAGGCGACCAGAATTTAGACTGTTATTCGCTGTTCGTCATTCGTCATTCGAAAGACGAATAGCAAATATTTTTGCTTTTCGTCTTTCATATTTGATGATATCTGAATGATGAATAGCAAATTATTTTGCTGTTTGTCTTTCATATTTTGCTTATATATCTGAATGGCGAAAAACAAATTAATTTGCCATTCGACTTTCATTTTTGCATGCGATGTAAATGACCAACAGAAACAATGTTTTGCAAACATAATTCCTAATCTTCAACAAAAGTCCGAGGATATGCTCCTGGAGCTGTCCCTTTTAGTGGGAAAAATTTCCCCCTACAATAGAGGTCTCTCGGGAGAACAAAAACCTCTTCTGGAAAAATATGAGGTGTGCAAAATTGAAAATACACACTTGCAATCCTTCAAACACATATTCTTTTATGTAAAGCAATTATTGTTCATAGAAATAATGTCTGTTTGACTTTTCAAATTGTTTTTTTTGCCTTTCAAATTTGAATGACGAATAGCGATTTTTTTGCTTTTCGCAGTTCGTCATTCGTCATTCACCTATCAATTCTTTATGATTTAATGTAGACATTAATCTTTTAGTGTTTCCTGTGAGCTATACAACAAGTGTTGATGGAGTTTTCAAGCTTTGCAACCATATAACTTTGATTGTGTCATCACAAATTAGTGCGAAGATTTGCTCCTGGTGCTGTCCCTTTTACTAGGAAAAATTTCCCCCTAGAATAGTTGTCTCTCGGGAGAACAAAAACCTCTTCTCGAAAAATATGAGGTATGCAAAAGTGACATTACACACTTGCAATCCTTCAAACACATATTCTTTTATGTAAAGCACTGATTGTTCATAGAAATAATGTCTGTTTGACTTTTCAAAATGTTTTTTTACCTTTCAAATTTGAATGACGAAAGTTCGTCATTCGTCATTCGCCTTTCAATTCTTTACATAAAAGAATATGTGTTTGAAGGATTGCAAGTGTGTAATGTCACTTTTGCATACCTCATATTTTTCGAGAAGAGGTTTTTGTTCTCCCAAAAGACAACTATTCTAGGGGGAATTTTTTACCACAGCACCAGGATCATATCCTTGGACTTATTTTGATAGCGGCTGCCGTTTTCGCACTTCTGGCTGTAAGCAAAGATTACATATTTCCGATATCGAAGTTCATACGGATTTATTGCAACGTTGCATTAAATACTTCCGGTCTTCTTGAATCAACTTCATAACATGCCTATGTACATAGTTGTTAAAAAAGTTACGAGGTTGATTACCCGAATACAGATCGGTAGTTGTATAGAGATATATGCATTATCTGTGCATTGGTTATATATACGAAATATTGGGGTGAAATAGTGCCGTTAATCACTTTAAATATTTACAGATATAAGTATTGAGTAAAATGAAGAAACATCTAGGATTAATTCAATATATGTCAAACTCAAAAGTATACAACTCCTTATCAGTTTCAATTGAATCTAAGTTTTATTAAGATGTATTTAACTGTATTTGACTGCGACTCCGGAAACGATCCAAACTCTGTACAAAATCGAAAACCGAACGTGTTTCCCATGGAAATATATATATAAAAAGGACCCACTTCAGAAGTCTAAAAAATCTAAATTCATGTAATAATTGGTTTTTGAGTTTATTCCGGAAACGAAATGATAGATAGACTGACAGGAAGATATATGCCACGGTATTACATACGGTTGGGATAAAATACGAATATCATGGGCAGAGGTAGCCGCGAAAACATTAAACATGCTAACGTTTTAAGTCTTGAAGCCAACTCTTAATCAGTGCTAGAAAAAAGGTTCGTCTTACGTTTGGATGCAAGCCTGGGGCGAGGACATACTGCAAATGATCAGTAATCATATCATTTAATTCATCGCGTGCTCAGTAGTACTGGGCTGGGTTTAGTGCCAGTTTATTAACGATGGTATAGAGCTTGGTGAAGTCTTTGTTGCTTTATGATTATCTTGGAAATGGTAAGAGGTCTATCACATAAGTCACAAGTACTATTATGTATTGAAAATGCTTTTCTTACGTTTCTGTTCAAAGAACAGTTCATCACAACAAAAGAGGGATATATGCGTCAATTTTGAAGATCAAGCTTAATGGTAATTTCTTGTACGGTCTTAAATGGTTGTTGAAGTAATCTGAAGTTCCAAAAAAAAATTTTCCTTGGTCAAGAATTACAGTCTTGGTAGTTCCTTAAGATGAAATGCACTCACAGAAACTGGTAACTTTGTAAATGAGCAAAGGCAGAGATTGCCACAGCATAAATAATATACTGTTATCTGAAAATATGTGATGTTGTTTTATCCTTTGCCCATCAGATAAGTAGAAAGCCGCTTCGTTTATAACACTAGCTGATATATTTTTCAAAGGATATGACGTAAATATACCAATTATTCCCATGCTGATAAAAACGTCTAGCTTTGCGATGAATCTAAATTGCTAAAATACATTATTAAGAGTAAAACAACATTTGACAGAAACTTCCAAGGATTTAGTATAAACGATATTGTTAAATAAGCATGGGTAGCACCTCACTAGTCAAATAACATCACGTAGAATGGATACGCGATGCAGTGAGAGGACTTGTTTGCTTGTCACTTTAACTTCGTTACTTCCAATAATGAGATTTGTGCCTGGAACATGCTCCACCATTCCTGAAGACACTCTCTCTTTATAACGCATCCTAGGGGTTCCCACTCTCTATACGGCCATTGTAGTGGTTGATGCCAATTCTGAGCATATATGGCGTTTCGCCTTTGGAATCTGAACATGGCGTGCTGGTAAAGACAGGACAAATTGAATTGTTAGACATCGACAAAGCTTCCATAGGTATCATATTCCCATGATTTGGAACAACATCCTGAAATGAGTATATATCTGGTGCTTTTCCAAAGAGACCTGTTGCATTTCAATCATGATCACACGACTTTGAACGAAAGCATATAAAGCGGTTTCTGCCATCAATCATAAAAGTATTGTCATTGGCGATTTTGTACCTTAAAAAGATCTTTAGTAGAAATTATATTGTATTGTCTTTTAACAATCAATAAACACAGTTAACAATGTAACTATATTATATGTTACAATTAAGAATCACTTTAACTTAATCTTGAGGTCATAAAAAACAAATTTGGACTTAAAACCAAAAATCACGAATTCATTCAAGTCATTTCCAACACTTAATCAATCATCAGCAAGTAGAAGTATAACTTCAAGTGCATATGTTAGAGAACCGTGTCTCTCTCTCTCTGTGCAAATGCCAAGAACTAGGTTATAATTTTAGCAGTGGATACATAAGTAGATGCGCTTCGAAGACTCCACTGCCAGTTCTGTGCCTAGCGAGACCTCTGATCAGGATATGTGGACACGTGGATGACGTTCAAGCTCTTAAGACTTTGATCTCTTTCTTCCGATGATGAGGCGCACAAAGCAAACTTAATTTCTTGAACATACGAAACAGAAGTGCCACTCTCGTGTTAATGCGGTTCTTGTTTTCAGACGGGGTGTCGAAGTAAGTTCTTTCGGGCATTAATGTGACGTCACAATCGTAAAATGTTTCTTATGTCTAACCCGTCAAACTAACACTTTTAAGGAACGTTTCTTTGATAATGTTACCTTTAATGCATGTCCAGATCATGAACAATTTACATAGAGATTGTTTTCGAAAATGTTCAATTATTTGGTTAATCACGAAGTTTTGTCCTTGAATGAAATAGCACGATGTGCCAGCTGCCTGATCCACGGTATGGATGAACTTCTAAATCTGAAAGTAGAATTATTGTGCACGGGAGAGGCGGCTAATTGTACACTGCGCTCATTTGTCCAGCTACAAAGATTCCCGACGGGAAACCATTCAAAATCGTTCAGTCCGGTAATTTTCGCCATGGATGCATTGTCATTAAAAGTCAGCACTGTTGGCTCTAGTCCTTTCAAGCACGCACGCTGAAGTGACGTCCCTCCCCAGGCTCTCTGAGTTATTGCGTAATACCGGGAAAATATTGCCCGCCCTGCATGGGACGTTTAATATATGAGCATGAGTTAGGCAATTATTGACAGATTCTCCACGCACCCCAGAGGCTGGTGGGGAAAAGCTCTACCTCATCTTCTGTGTCAATTTAAACAGCTTTTCCCTTTTTTCCATTATTTTCAAAGTAGGGTTATACGGCAGCCAATGACTGTTGTTCACTCGTGCGGTATTTTCTTATTTTCAGAAGCCGTACTTTTACTGGAACCGGAAGTGATTGTCCGCGGCCTGCAGCAAATAACAATGGCGGAAATGTCTGAAGTCCAAATCTCACAAGTTGGACAAAGAACAGGAAGACCATTACGACTACACATACATCCTTAATGCATATATGTCAAATTAGCTCTGGTCCAGAAAGGACATTAAACAGATAACATTGTATAGGTTTTGTAAAGGATAAAATGTCAACGCACGCGCAATTAATACAAATCAACATTATACATATAACTCTATCGCAGAAATAGGAAGTAGTTTGAGTTATATTTGTTATTTATCTAGTTCTCTCTTTACACCGACTTTCCGTTTACATTAATAATATCTAAACAATTTCATCATTTAAGTAATAAGAATAGTTTGATTAGTCAGACAGAATTATGGGGGAAAGGAAGAAATATTCTCAGTGACTGTCGGCGAGTTTGGATTTGACGTGTTTTCAACAACATTTCAGTTATGAAACACCTCGATGAAAATCACCAAAAAGAGAATGAACTTCGAAAGGATGAGGGAAAAGACGGAAAGAAAGGAAAAGCTAGGGAAAGAGCAGGTTTTCTTGGGTTAAATATCTTAATAGTCCAACTTTGTTGATCGCTCAAGTACCCTTTTTTCATAACCGAAATAGAGATTCGTCGTGTAGAAATTAACATTAACAAGAGTCGTTTCAATTATACCCTGTACGAAGGTATTTCTGACCTGACGGTCCAGCAAAGATCGAAGGTCAGGTTGTTATCAAATCATAGAGTCGATCCAAATTCGAAGAGCTCTGACGCCTAACGAAGCAGCGATGTAAGAGAGACAATTTGACTTAACAGAAAATCCATAGGTACGACTTGAAGCAAGAGATTCCGATAGCATGTCGCCAACTCCTGTCAATCGATGTTACACGTCTGCCTGGCCGACCTGAGGTCGTACACGCGTGTATGTGTACGGAAAGACGTTGATAATTAGCCAATATAACAAACCCTCTTGTACGGCTAATGAGCCTAGGGCACTCACGGGGGATCCATAACCGACCATTGAGACGTCACCCGTGACTATTTATTGTCTCAATTTAACATTTCAGACATCTTTATCATCTTTCAAAGGGAAACGTACTTTAACTTGAATATTATTCTTAAATAATGCTTCGGAATAACTTGGAGCTAAATTTTCTTTAATATATAGAGCTTCATAATACACTACGTAACCTCACGGAATCCTTTTGAATTTGAAATACTTCACATAACACAAACGTCTTGAAAAACACATATAACAAATTTATACACATGTATGTTCAGTTAATATGTTTGAAAGTCTTTAGAATAGTAACACATTAAAGGCACATTCTGTTAGTCCACAAAACGAATTTTCAAATGACGAAGGAAGTATCGATGTCGGTTCAATTTGACCTTTCGATGTCTTCTCTTAGTGGTAGTCACTATAGGGAGAATGAACTCCTTAATTTACGCTTCATCTATTGCCGGAAACCAGCTGTTAAAAATGGCAGTTCATACTAGAGAAGGAATCGATGTCTCTAAACATTGACACTTGAGGTGTGATACCTCTCAAAGAACCCAGGCGATAAATGCTGAACTGACGCTATTGACATTCACTACACGAGTTGCTGAAATCAACAATCGTCACGACAAAAGAAATCAAATGATGCCAACTTCAAGGTTAATATAGGCACGAGGGAGAAAGATATAGTCGTTCGTAATGTTTTTCAAAGACAAATCAGCTTAATAGTAACAGGAGTTTGGAAGATTTTAGGTTTATAGAGTTGTATAGACATCAAATTACAATCAATATTGTGAACCGGTACAAAGGAAGAAATACGGTTTTCCAAGGAAAGCCTAATGTGCTGTGGTTTATAGTAACAGAAAGTCAATTAGGAAATATGTAGTTTTCGATGATTTTCTAGAAACGTCTAGTAGACGATCCAGACAGTCGATGATTATTTCTGTTTCTGATTATTTGACCATTCAATGCAGTGGCAAACTTGAAAATATGTTATTGGATTAAGCTGTCGTCTTCGTTGACTTCATAGTTGATAAATCAAATTCAGTGTAACTCATGCCGATGCAATCATCGAGTCGCGATGATTTTTCTTTCAAAAACTATGTCACGATATAGTGAAGCTGAAAGGTAAAGAAGACGTAAATCAATGGGGACATCTTAGTAAGCTGTTGGTGTTAGCCAGGAAAGGTGTGCGGGATAGATTTGGAGGGCTTCGTGATGTATTCGGCTCTCGACAGCTTGGTATATTGATCTGAAGAGTGCTTGACATTTAGATAAATGACTTGTCAGCACCAACTGTTACATTGGCACCAATAACACGCCTCCTCAGCAAGGTTCTCAACTACTATATACATCAACATATTGACGACATTTTTACGTGTTCAGCATGTCGTTTATTTAGTATACAAAATTTTACAATAGTACACATGGAGATCGATCCAGCTCTCTCATAAAATGTTTCGTATAATGACCTCTGTTTTATTATTTCCTCATTCACTTTCAACCCGGAAATTGATCATGATCTTGCATACAATGTATCAAGCACCAGGTAGTTTATAGAAATATATTGTATGTTAGCTTTTGTGAGCTTTTGTAGTTTCATACATAGGTGTAAGTATAATTGTCTCGATTGAAAGCGAAGACTTCTCGCGATCTAAAACTTATAAGTATTTTAATGGTTTTCACACAACATAAAATGTGACAAACTATGAAATGAACTGATGTGCCATTTTGAATCAGTCATATTGCAAAGCATAAAAGCACCACTTGAGGTCTTAAGTCCATTTGATAAGAAAACATATTACTTGGCAGTAAAGCATACAGTATCGAGGAGACGTAGTCATCCATATCAATAGAAAAAAATATGGAGACATACTCGTTCTGCGGCTCACCTCGGAAAACCTATAGAGATTACCAAATATTTTCCAAACGTTCATTAGTGGCTCCTACACACACTAATTGCCTCCGATCAAAGTCGGAATTGTTTGAACCCGAGGCCTCGTATTTGATGTTTCTTTGAAACCGTTCCCACAAGCAATCAATTCAATAAACAACTGCCTTGTTTTCAGATTAACCATCTCCAAGAATTATGATCCTCAACAATAACTTCGTTCACATTTCATCAGTATCGGCTTAGAGCAAACAAGGTTCATTGTATCGTTCCATCGATGCAATAGCGGGGCAATCAGAAGCACCAAAGGACTGGGTGGAATTTGGTCAAAGAAGCTGATTGACAGCTAATTCATCAGAGAGGTGGTGACGGCGGGGCCATGTCCGGGTCCGAAGCACGCATCACTTGAAGAACCTCACTCGACTAACATGCATCTTTTGTACGATAAACTCTGACTTCCCGTTGTCAGACTGTGCTGATCTTTTTTTCTTAATATGAGTATTAAAGGTTCACAGAGACTTTGGTAGAGTCTTGCATCCATCAATCACCTAGCCTAGTTTTCCTGAACTAACTTCGATAAGCTGCGTTTCCAAAGGGGAAACCAAACCATGGACACATTTAGCATTAACGTTGATAAATAGTTTTTCCATCTCTCTAAGAGTTGTTTTTTTAAACCATATTCTACGGAATATATTGGAGTTTTGCCAATAGTTTTATAGACTGATTGAATTAATACGAAACTTTCCAGGAAACTTAAGTTTCATTTCTTATCTTTTCTAATTAAATTATACATTACCAAACATGTGTTTTCGTGATTGCCATTTTATCAGATGCCATTTAGTGCATGCTGAAGATTAACAAAACAAAAAGTACACAATGAGATCTTAACATACAGGAAAACATGAAGTATAAAAATATTTATCTTTCAGATAACAGCTTTTTACCAAAAAATTATATTGTTGTTCGCAATTTGTGGTATATTCCATGAGATCGTTTCTCAAAATAAAATTAAATATTTGAAACAGATTAACAAACCAAATTATCAACCTGATATCACCATATCACGAAATAATAATAGATTCAACCAACCTTTCACATTAAGTCAGTTCAGTGATCATTACAATGATATAGAACCAAAATCTAATATATTCCAGATAACTCATATATACTCACATACTCAGCGTATAAAAACAGCAAACGAAATCAATTATGGGATGAATGTAACATTAATTTGATTTCTTTCGTAAGCTCTCAACTTGTTTTTCGAAATAGGGTAAAATATGTTTAATATTTCTTTAAGAGACATAGAATATATTTCAAAATTGTTATGCGTCCTCAATAAGAGCTAAACTACCATATGACAAAAGTCAAATATCCTCCCTAAAGTTGCATCTTTATCCGTAGATTGCAATAATCATGGCATTTTTTGTTTTTTAATGATAATCGAAAAACGGCCATATACATGCCCCGAGTACAAATTATGCGTCCAATTTACAAGTATATTGAAGTGACCTACTGATTACTACAAACCCATATTTGACTTGTGTTTCGTGTAAATGTACTTCCCGAATAATGTCTTTAGGCATAGGCACTAGCCATTGTCCGATTATCGGTCACCATTTATAAGGTTTGGCATATTTGACTCCAACAACATACCTTTAACCATTGAACATAGAATACGTTATAAAACAAACGCTATGACCTTCAGATGAATTGTAGTTGGTATTATACAAAATGAATCGTTAAATAGAGTGTATATGTACATTTTTTATGTCATTAAAACATGAAACGAAAAACAATCAAAGAAATCCAGTACAAATAAATAAAACATTTGTATGTCAGTTTCGAATTGCAAATATTACAATCTATGAAAGTGTCATGATCGATCACCTATAGGACAATGAATACATTCATCTTAATAACCTCTGTTGTCCGAATCATGCCATTGTAAACATGCTCAAGGCCTTTTAACTATCGACGTGTACAAATACAGGGTTATTGTAAATCTTGTTTCGGAAACCATTACATCAGCTAAAAGAGAAAGACTAGCGTCGAAAATGTAAATGGGTAGACGTAAAGAAAATAAAAATGGAAAAGCGGTTATGCAAATGAGCGCCATTTGCATAGGCAGACATTGTGTGGCTGGAAAGACAACTTTGCGATTACCAGATGTCGCGTGTATATTGATTTGCACCATGTTTAATACTGAGGTCATCTTTCTCGTATGAATTTAGTTATACTGAATTGGTGTATAATTTCCTTGCATCGCAAATGCCGCATATGGAATATAAAATGCGGTTCAAAATCATTTAAGGGACACCTCCGTCCAAATTCCAGTGATAGTCCGTGCATTTGCAATTCCTTAGAGGTTCGTGAACTAAGTTCCTTGGTAATGTAGTAATGATAGAAGGGACTTGATGACTTGAAGAGGTGGGAAATAGCTATGTCATCAAACAAAGGATATTCCGATAGTTTGAAAGTCACAGTCTGTTGACTGTGTCCGAAACTGTAACTGCAATTATTTGTTCGAGCAAAAATTGTTTTGTAGAAATAACCTGCTTAAAAACCAATTTATCAAATGGTTGTTGATAAATGTTTGAAATGTGCCTTCCTAACAGACATGACATTAGCGATTTCGGGTGTGATTTCGATGTGTTTTTTTTCATGTATACCTTAATATAAGCAAAAGGAAGCGGAATAGTTTTGTTTCATCAAATGTTCCCTTCAATAGTTACTGAAATGATTGTGATATCCATCAATAAGATATATTTAAAATGTAGTTTTGTCCCTTCGACCCCATTACCGCAGCGTATAAAAGCATCAAATCGTATTTCAAAATATCACTGTGCTTAAAACGTATGAATGTAAATTTTTAAGGGATTATAAACTTTAGGAAAGTGACTAAAAATCTTTCATGCGTTCATGAAGGAAACTATTAAGACGACAGCGCCCTATCAGCCCCGCTTCCGGAAATGCTTTTATAAGATGAGCAAATCGTTCTTTAGGGATCATATCACAGGAGATTGAAAATAATCACTAACTAAATGTAAGTATAGATAATAATATCCCCTCCCCTATACTAGTAGGATGCAGGACAGACAAGTGCCATATTGCTAAAGCTCTCGGAAGACGGCTGCCCGAGACGGAAGTGACTCCCATTGGTTAAATTTAAAAAAGGTAGTTCAACACATTCCAGCATCATTAGCAGAATTAATATGTTCAAAACATCAAATAAAAAAACCGAATTAAAATGACTGTAGTTATCAATAGTTATAACAAACATCTCAAGTGCTGGTTGAATCGTAGTCTCGCCGAGGGTTTTGGCAAAAGTGAGTATATGCTGAGAATCTTTACCTATATCTGCAATGAGTATGATGTTTTCTAATAAAGAATCGGTGGTAAGTGATTGCAGATGACATTGTGTTGGATTTGAGATGAATGGAGCGAGGTCGTGAAATCGAATCATTGACAAAATTGCGGCTGTTCATCCTATTTGTCTATTTGCGTACGGAAATAGATGTTATTTTCTATATTTTCTATAATTTTAAATATGGTTAACTTTTGATATTCTGTGGACCACATACATGAATACGTAGAAACAAAAAGGTTGATTCTATATCTTGTCATATATAAAGCTTACCCTGATCCTAACGTCAACATCGTTTTCAGTGGAATCAATAATTCGTTCCCGCAATGTATTTACACGTCCTTCTTGACACTTGCACTATGAAATATATCTACAGAGAGTACGGACGAATGAAAGTTCTGAAATTTAAATAATGCTTAAAGTCATAGTCTCAATTTTGTAAGGCAACCAAACCGGGCTAATTATTCTTAACGAGCAAAATTCTGATCACTTACACCAATATTTCCTGTCGAATCTGTAATGATTTTCATTTTTGAGCCCGTTATAAAATTTAGGATGAGGCTGCTTATTGGCGTATGCCGTTTCAGACCAAAGAGTTACCGAATCAAGTGCAATCCCATCGCGAGCACGAAATATCGGAAATCTAATAATTGCAGCGCCGATACTTACGACAGACGCATTCTTCATTGAGTTTACCACCTTTTTGTTATTTTTGTATTTGACAAAAAGGTAAGTTATTGGCTATTTTCATTGTATATGTAGCTGGGAAATTTCATGTGTTCCACGTCATGGCCTTAGTGAAATGACGTGGTAAGGATTAACGCTCGCCAAACACATAGGGTAGGGTGTTTTGAACTTCATTATTGAGGGCTAGAATGCACGCAGATTTCTGAAAATTGTTGGAAACGTCAGGGGAAAGATTTATGTGAGTGATGAACTATTTGTCCGGCGTGCATTACAATTTGCCTTGCAAAAATGAGACTATGAATTTAATTGATTTTACACTTTACACTTGAAAATACGACAAACTGATCTCAACTATAAATTATAGATAAGAAATATACGATGAATTATCGTCGTGGTAGATAACCTCTTATTTTCTGTCTCAGTGGCCAACCATAGACACCATGGGTCCGCGATTTACTTAATTGCCAATGCCAAACTTTGAGTTTCTCTTTAAATCATACACAAGACGCTAGAACAATGTGCATAATTGCAGTATAGCGTGATGAGGTCTGTTTTGCACGGTTTACACGAAAGAAGTGAAGGACGACGAATGACGTGGCGTGTAGAACAATCACAACGCGCCGACCTTTAAACGTGCTCTACCAATCACATAAACCGACACGATGCCGTTAACCGGGTCCATTATGTCGTAAGGCGATCTCAAGTAATTGCAGTGAATATCTTTCAAGGCATAAATTCCACTTGTGGTGACAGCATACCAGTTTGTCTAAATCAAGGACTAGTTGATTGGTTAGACGTCTGAGGGAATCCGAGGGGGAAGCAATAAATATGCTACTAATACAACATTTTACTGCTTAGTAGACTGTGCTTTCTGGCCATTAAGCGGATGCCGTTACGTTTACAAGCCTCTGAGAAATATCAGTCACTATATATAGCATCGGTCTGGTTATCATTTCCATATAATTTTCTTTTCACTTCAAATTGTACTTTGAAGCTGCCTCCATTGCTATTATCGTATCAGTGTATATTGAATCAACTGTCCTCAAAATGGGCTAATATTGGGACCTCCGAATATCCAAACCGGAAACAGGCAGCTTTTACGTATATAACCGTTACTCTTATCTTCGTACGTTTCAAAAGATATGACACGAATCAAACTACGTGATGGAGTTGCATCGTTGTATACGGGACTCCAATTTCAATCATACAAACGGTAGCTTCCTAGGTACTACGCCTTTAACTTAATTTAGATGAAGATAACTTATAGATTCCATCCTTCCGCACGTGCCGTGTTTCAGGGCTGTAACTCGAATGTGTTTGACTACATTTTCGTGCTTTTCGTGAAAGTTTGTACATGTATAAAGCACGCTATGTAGTGAGAAAGAGAGTAGGCTGCTTTTCGGATCGGAACTCCTTATTCTTTCCGTAAAGTGTTTATTACCCCTGTGCATGTATCAAGTAAACGATGTAGATGTATATTCTCTTATTTAGGATTTTTAGAAAAAAAATGTTCGTCACATTTTGGTACATGTGGACCAATGTGGACTTAGGCCAAAGGAGGTGGGCTCATTTCCATACAATTATTCCAAAAACTATCTATGTCAACTTTGAACATGTATTAAGCAATCGCCTAAATTAACTGAGTGAAATTAATACTATACTTGAAGATGAGTAAATGTTATGCCAATAATGACAAACTAGAAAATGAATAATGTTGATTGTACTATGGTTGTCATGAATGCTTGATACTTTGTCCCTGTTCCTTGTAAATGTTCACAAACTAATGACCTGATTGCTTTTAAAAAAAATACAATTGAATACCTCCTTAATGATTCTCAATGGAACCGCAGAAAAAGAGAAGAGATGCCCGAATCGAGAAACTTGTGGCGACACCTTGGGTGAGAGACTTAATTCGAAATGTGCCACTGTTCATCCAGCAGAACAATTGGGTACCTGCTTGAGATGTGATTGGAATGTGACACATAACACTAAAACTCCTGGGTTGTATACTCATAGTGAGTTGAGCATGAAAAAAAAAGGAATGCTGTTTGTCCTTTACACCAAGGTCAAGCTATGTGAGGCGCTTTGAGCACTCCAAAATACAAGTATCCCCATTGTTGTCATATTTTTTACATACTCTACAGAATTTCAATAAGTGTATCATGCATGTCATAATAAATCGTCCAAGAACGTTCCCAAAACATCCAAAGCTTTCCTCAACACGTGCGAATTTGTACTCCATGTGTTTGGATGCGCATAAATATTTCAGATCCCATGCTGAGGACTGTATCTAAGCTACCTCATCGAATGAAGAGCAAGCTGAAGACGGTTGTAAATCAGTTAGATGTCTCCTCGTCAGAAGCAAGAGATATTAGTAGCCATCATTGGCGCACTGTTGATAAGGAACTTCAATGCCGAGACCCCATCGAAAATTGGTCGATAAACAACTTCAGCTGGTCCTGTATGAATAATAAATAAATGCAAGAGTTGCGTGAGGATCAAACTGAATATCCGAGTTGATTCATCTACGTGCGAATATTATCCTAATACTCTGTCAAGGTGATCCGCCGCCTTTGAAGGTAGCGAATTGATGCATACCTATTTCTCTCTAACTACTACCTCACTTGAATAAGATTAAAAGTTGATAGGTTCAAGAGATATCAGAAAAATGACTTCACATATGACATTCTGTAACATTAAATGGTGTTAAACTTTAACAGCGTATTTATCCTATAGCATGACGTGAATAACAAAGTTTTATCCCTTCGTCAGATGGGAACTGACATTGTAATGATATTTCATATTCATTCAAATATCGGTAATAAATAGAGATTGAATTTGTTTGTCAACATTCATTGGTAATTCAAGAGACATGCAAGTTACACCGTTCTCTCCCAACAGAGTTAGCTCCGTCATAAATTCGTATAGGAATTTATGACGGAGCTACCTCTGTTGGGAGAGAATGAAGTTACACATGACTCTATTCATAATAAATAAATAAACTGAAATGATTATTCATTTCGATCCATGGATCCAATAGATACTACTGCATCTATCCGTTAACCAGCTCATTACAATGATACCAAATGTTTGCTCTTCATCTAGCGGGGAAGATCGTCCAGACATTAACTGAAAACACTTCATGAAAATCCAGTAGATAGCGCCGGTAAAGAACCAAATTAGAACTGACATTTCATGAAATTGGACGAGAGACAACTTTGACATCTTACAAATGAAAAAGCTCAATAGGTATTGTTGTTTCATTGAAAAACTGAATTGTCGGCAATACTGTGCGCTGATAATAGCATTCATATAGTAATCGAACGGTTTCCATAACAACTAGTTTATCATAGACGAGGGTCGATACATACCCTTTTTAAAGAATTGTGAGTGAGCGTCGCGAGGACATCAACCTAATTTAATAATACACCAACTAATGGTAACCTTATGCTTAAAGGTTTCGAAATCTACTTGAAATATTGAGATAAGCACTCGAACACTGAAACAAGTGAACGAAATGTTAAGGTTGACGTCACAAGCGTGATTTTAAAAAAATGTCTCTTTTGAATTCACGACAGAAAAATAAAATGTACATCAACACATTGCAGAAAGTTTTAGTCAATATTTCTTTTGTCGTAAATATGTATTCAGAAATGCATGTCCGAATCACATATGTAGAAGAGGCGCGCTAAATGAAGCATGCAGTTTGATTCCGTCCACCTGTTGAGCAGAGAGGAGCGAGGACGTGAAGTCTTCTGTACTGGACAGGAGACTCAAGTAGTTTCAGAAGTAGCAAAAAGAACATCTTCATCTTGATCATCCATAGCAGAGATCAATCCCGTTGACTTCAAGTGGCGAGAGATTCCTCTCTGGCAACACATTTAATTCGTATGTGTTTTAACTAACTACATACACGAATGGTTGCTTTGGAAGTTGCCATATAATATCTTTCTACTAATAGAGTAAAAGTCCAAAAAAAATTTCACTAATCATCTGTAAATGATACGTGTCACAGTGACAGGAAGAGAAATATTTCCTTTCAGTCGGGTAACAGAGGACGGCTGGCAGTTTTCCGCTTCACGGAGTATGTGATCCTGGACATCAGACACCGCACTTCTCATGTGTAAATCGATCACTTCACACTGCCATTAATAGAATTCCCACCAAGCACGGAAATTGGCAACTCAATAAATTTGAAGATTTCGAAGATTGCACTGAAGATGCGTAAAGGAATACCGATAGTATGGTTTCTGGATGAATGGGACAACGCTTGACGGAGCAAGGTGAATTACATGCAGCAGGAGTAGCAACGCTTATTCAATCCTGAAACTCTCCAGCGATATTAAACGTGTCTTAACTTTTTATTTACTTTATATGCTATAGATAAGACACTTTTTCTTTTTAACCGCCTCCGGGTTCTATTTGCTCACATGATTAATTCAAGCGAAATGACTTAAGTGGCTTAAGTGAAGTTATCTGAATAATTAAAATTTAACTTTGCCTGCTATCTGGAAGTTGTTTCGTTCCTAATTGAAGTTCACGTTGAAGGCTGATAACAAATGACTGTTCACCTTCATCAATAACAAATCCGATTTCTTAAACAGAGTAATTCAAGATGAATGGGCAACGTGGAAGCTGCACTTACAAGAAATTGATTGCCATTGACGACCAGTGTATTTCTGCGATTCAAATTATTCAAAAACCGGTTATACTTTGTCTAGGAAAAGAAAGCAGGGAACAATGAAGACTGGCTCCAATGGTTTCACACAGAAAGGAGCTTACATCAAAGACCTCTTGCTTCTATATTTAGGATCATAAACGATTCTACAAATTGGCACTTGATAAAAGTAATTTATCTGCCGGCAGAGTTGCACATGGCGGGCCTGCTACAACCCGCACTTCATTCCTCTTGTGCCTTCAAGTGCCACACTACTCGTCTTCATTTCTCTACTGCAGCTTTCCTGTAGACTGGAGACGTGACGTCTTACATCGTTTTTGTTATATAGAAAAACCATTATCAAAGTATAAAATATTTTTCAGAAATCTTAGAGGAAGCTTTTTCAAATACTAACGTTTCGTCTCGGAAATAAAAATTTCGCCAAACCGAAAATTCGAAAAACATTAAACGGAAAGGAGATTCTGAAACTCGAATCAAGCTTTCTATGCTGTATAAAAACTTGCTTTGAATTTTATTTTACGGTCAGGTTGGCACTTTCTTATTCGTTAAGAATACCGATATTTAATTTTTTTTATGACGATTCAGTGCTTGCTTACAAAATGCTGTATGAAATAAAGAGTGTGTTAATGATGAAATTGAACACTCACATATTTGTTGCCAGCCGATGGTTACTTATGATATATTTTCAACAGCATATTCCAAGACGATATTGTTCTGAGTCAGAGGGTTTTAACATTCGCACTTTGGATCTTACGATTTTTATTTAAAAATTACAATGTTCGTGTTCTCAATGACGAAATTGTCATTTTCGGTTTTAAAATTACGGTCAATAACCGCCCGTACATTCTTAGAGAGAGGGAGTGGTTATTTGTTTCAATTGTAGAACATCTTATACATTATCGTGAAACTTACTTGGGTATTTGAATGTCTACATGCAAACTGTAAGACTTCTTCCCTACAATCAGGAAAACAACTTTTAAATGTACCCTTCCAATAAGTTAGATAGCTTTAGATGACTATCAAATGATCACTAATTAAACAAAATAGAATACGTTATTAAATTTCCTGCAAACAAATGAAGGGTCATTTTATCATTTTATCTCTTAAAAGCGGCCACAACTGTATATAAAGAGCTAATACATCAATGGTTATTGACATCACGAGGCTTTGACATTACCTAAAATAAATCTTACAATGCTTTGACGACCTTGACTAAAAAGCTTGTGAGGTAATAAATATAACGAAGTCACATTGCTATGACCCAACTGTTATCATTGCTTTTGCCTGTTGGCATTTTAGTTTTGGGCACTCGTTTGTTGATAACTGTTGAAGAATAATTGTAAAAAATATATAATCACAACCTCGCATCTTCCGCCATTAACTATCTCAACAAACATTCGTTAAAGTAAGCCTGGGATATTTGTTTCTTGAATCAACGATAAGTATTTGATATGACAGGTCACATGGGTTAGGTTCTCTATATATTGCCTTACCACGCTGCTGATTGTTAAATAAACTTGACTGATTAACAGGAATCCTTGTAATATGGATCGATCTGCCATATATCATTTGTGCTTTTTCCTTTTTACTACAAGAACGCGGTACATCTCTTTCAAAATTGTCCAAAAACTAATGCAAAATTTTCTCCTCCCTTCGAAAAATCTAGAGGGTGAAAATGATGTTAGATTTTGGATGATATGCATTTTGACTGTTTATATAACGACATTGGATTAAGATTTGTTTAGTAACGGCTCTGACATCGTTCGACTGCTCTTATGAAAATATTCGGTTGCAAATGAATATGGATGCTACATGTATGTTTCCGTTTTGAAAAATGGGAATTTTCTCCACCAAGACATGTATAACAATCACATTCATAATACAAGATTGACATTCTTTTTATTTTCGACCCATATATTCCTTTATTTATTAGCAAGGCATTGTGTGGCTATGAATATTAGGCCATTGGTCTACTGGACTAAATGACTGAATGTCTCGTAGAGGGATATTGGTGGAGTTGTAAATGGAAATGATCCATTCCCTTGTCGGAACGCTGGGTCTACTAAAGAGAGGACCAGGGTGATTACACCAGTGGTGGACCAGTAGCTACATAGTAGTCTCCAGAAGAGGCTTATACCATCATGGGCAATAACCACAAACCGTGGCAGTTAGGAACCAAACATATTTTACTGACTGACATTATTATATTGACTTTCAATCAGGATATAATATTACCCTGTCTCCATCACGTTAATTAAACCAGAGACGTTTTATCATGTTATAGTGTTTTCAAAAAGTTCCAACGGTTTTGATATTTATATATATATATATTTATTGTTACTCCTGTAATCTATAACTTGAGAAGATTTTGAAAAAGGTTTATTTCTCAACCAATATTTACTTCATTCAAATGTTATCAATCCATGTTTGTTCTGCCACTTTGAAATCATCCACAGCAGAGTGTTTTAAATCGTTTGTCATACACTACATTTATTTGATAATTTATCTGAATCTTCTGTAAGCTGAGATGTATAATAGGGACAGCATGGTGTAATTTGTTTGAATCAATGTTCTGTGAAACTCAAACCGGATATCAATGGGACTAGTCTACTGGCAGGAACGTATGTTTACATACCTCACGGTTGACTTCATCCAAATTGGACTCAGACCGTGAAATTAACATGGACAGACCTGTGTTATTCTTCTTTGCCCGAGTTTCTTCCGACTGATTGGTTCTAAAACTGATCACTGATCACACGAATATTTCAACATTGGTGACAGCTGACGTGAAATTAGGCGATATAGTGTCTTATCAATAGCGATGTAACTTCATACTAATGATATGAAAATGTTTCTATTCGCGTAACTGCAAGTCTTAATCCAACAGAAGCTGCACAAAACGATAATGACAGTTTAATTATGTATGTTGAATTGTTAGAGTACAAAGCGATAATGGCAGAGCAAATTTAAAGTGTGATCAGCCGCAACTCGTCTGGTAAGTTGTTCATTATGCTTAAATTGAAAGTAAATTCATGGTATTCAAACTCATCTGTCACCCATGGTGGTATAGTATAGTTTTGGACTTTTTGGGAGCAGTAGTGAAATCAAATTTGTCAACAGTGTCAGGAGTATGGAAGTTACGAGAGTAAGCGGAAGTATTTTTTATAGAAGCAGGCAAACGGTTAGTTACAGTAGTTGCAGTGGCAGTAGTAGTAACATTATCAGATGTAATAGTAATAGCAGCAATGGAATTTATAATAGTAGCAGTAGTTGTTGCTGTAATAGTAATAATAGTAGTGGTAGCTAGTTGAAGTAGAATAGTAGTTGTAGTAGAAGTAGTGTCAGTAGCACCATAAACTGCAACAGAAATGATGTTGGTAGCAGTAGTAGCAGTAGTAGTAGTAGTAGTAATAGTAGCAGTAGCAGTAGCAGTAGCAATATTAGTAGTAGCAGCAGTAGAAAAATCGATTTGAAGCACCTCTCCTGGAAGTTACTGTCATCAGTGAGGTGTGATGTGAAACAACAAGGCCAATGACCGACAAACAACGTGCCCTGTATTGACCTAGTGCTTTCGGCGCCTCAATTCAACAAGTGGTCAACATCAAACGTCAATGCAACTTTCTCGCAATGGATACCGCTGTATCCGCTTCCCTGGTTTACGTTAACTGATATATTAACTTAACGTTACTGATACATCCCAAAACTATGTTGTATCAAATTAAAACGGATCTATATATAACAATTAACAAGCTATGGATTTTACGATACATGTGAATATTTCCCATAATCAGACTCATTTTCATGGAGACAAATTTCACTATCCGAAACTTCCTCTGTAATTATGTAAAAGCACATGAGGAAAGTTATTTCAGCCCTATTTCGGAAGCGAATATTCAAACGGTTTGGTCACAGTAAATAAAAAGAATAAGATAACTACAGTTTCTCGGTAGTACACAGTTTGAAAAATATATAATGAACCTTTCTCTTATTCAATTGTTTCAGCGGCATTCTAGAAGTTACTAGTATAAGGAAGACAAGGATATATGGATGTGCAAATTGTGTAATAAAGAAGTTGTACATCCGTATATCATTGTCTTCCTTTCTCTTATTCCTGACTCATGAAAGTATGTACTTGACTATGGACGGACGAAGCAAAGAACATATTCTCGAACAACATTTTATCCTAGGATGGGAAACACATAAAGTATAAATCTTCAACTTCGCTGAGATGTTGCAGTAAGTACAGTGTCTGTCAGTCTGATTTAATTAAGCACGGTGCCAGACAAGACTGCTTTCCCATTACATAGACGTGTTATTTATTACCATATAAATAACCCATATATTAATAAGAATTCTACACGAAGAGTCTTGAAATAACACTGCCATCTATAGGGCGTCAGTTCCTATAATAAGATAGGCCGTAAAAGTCTTGGATATAATATGAGGTTAACATGATGATATGCTGTTTATATCTGCACCGTGTGCGAAAAACACGCGCCTTATCTTAATTAACGACCCATTTGTTCATTTATGGCTAAGAATAGACAATGATTCAGTCTTATATCAATTTCGTCTGGTGCACTATGAGTTCTACGTCTTGTAGACACGTTGCAACAAATAAACTGGGGGAAGTTTTCTTGTTTTTCATTAGAATGTTTTAATTGCTTGTAGAAATTAAAACAACCGTTTAATAATAGTTTCGTAACACTGAATTCAGTTTCTTCTTTGTTCATCTTTGAAAAATGACTTTGAAAAGATAAGTTTTATATGGTTATTCAACATTGGTTCAAATTTATTATAAACATTATCACATAATGTTCGTGTTTTTCACACCATCATCATTATCTATGATTGGTGAAGCAATGATATTGTAAAATGTGATAATATCCATTTGAAAAATACAGACATATTTGCCTAGCAACGGAAAGAAATCACACCCCGGGGTCAACATTGGGGAAATTAGGGCGCTTAGGTTGACGTAAGGTTTACATTTTTTTCATTTACTCGATCAATGTGTCTTTCCCTGGAGACCGAGAACGAAAGCTGCATCGCGTGAACTCGTCACTTGACAGCAGCCGTAGCATAATCATGGTAAAGTATCCTTTACGCTGCCCTCTAATCACTTGAAAATCCCTCATCTAATCCGCTTTGTATATGACCAAGTCCACAAGGAAACTACAAATAATCTTCATTGTCTCCGACACATTTAATGATGACACTATGACTACCCGAAAAATCTATTAATCATATACATGCTTCTGCCGCAGCTTCCATCGCGCCAGACTTACTGGGCACCTTAATCTGCGATTAGTTAAAGTAACAAAGGTGAGCAAATTTGCTTTCCTTGATTACTGAAGGCATGCAAAACACCTGGTACCAGAAGACTACAAGATTGAGAGTCAATAAGACTCTTACATTCTTTCAACACGAAACGTGCTGCTGCAAATCTTAAATTACAAATGAGAAAGTCGTATTGCATCGGCAAATTCATGCACGTTTAAGGATGCGTTACTGTGAGAGTAGCGAATCATGACATGTCAACATACCTTTAAAGTAAGAAGAAAAATAACGGACAGGATCATGCATGGGCAAAAGTGTGCCATTAAAGTAATGATCAAAACGTCCACATACAATTGATATTGGACGTGCATTTAAAAAATAAATACATTATCATCAAGACAGTCATAATACCTTTAACGTTTAAAGCATTTTTTCTAAGAAGAAAATTTCATAAGAAGAAACTTCGATTTCGAGCAAACTCCTAAAATGTGGCTCAATGAACTATAGAGTTCATATAGAGAGGATGGACTATCACATTGCAAAGTCACATGCATTATGCCAAAAAATTGCAGGTGCAACCATGGTCATATTTCTCTGAGAATGAGAAAAGATTTATATTATTCTATAACATGTTCTTATATGTTCGTGAGGCATAAACAAGGCAATCAATAGCCATGCCTAACTGTGGTAATCAATAGTCATGCATTGCCACCTTGCCCTGAGAATAGACAAATTAAATGGTTTACCCCTTTTTTACATTTTCGTCACGTCACAAGCAATGAGACTTTAAACAATAACTGAGGTCATCAATAGTTTTGCATAGCTAAGGCGATCAAAAGCTTAACATGACGCACCTCAATATGCATGACAGGTGCAACTTTTGACCATCTTGCCCCGAAAATACATGTAGGAAGAAAATGGTCTACCCTTTTCTTACATTTTCGTCACGTCACTCCCAGTAATGACTTTAAATCATATCTAAGGCGATCAATAGTCACTCCTTGCTTTTAAGATACACAGTTTAAACAAGCTTACAGACAATTTATTTGCTGAGTAGGATGTGTAGTGTCTCGCTAGTATTCCGGCCTACCTGATGTTTTGTAATAGTATAGTGGAGTCTAGGTCACCGCCTACTTGGCTTCATCTCTAAATAACATCTGTTTCTGAGCTATCATGTTGAAACGGAATTGACATATCGGCTGTGTCATCATGTCAGTTTATCAAGAGAATCAATATTGATATCAATCTGACGAGTATTTGCATCTGTAGCGTCAAAGCCCAGGGACAGCTTGTGACGTTAGCAGAACGGGCACCTGTTCGTACAGACTATCCAAGCTTACCATATATAAATGTAAAATCTTCATCCCAGACAACTATTTCTAGAACAGTTGAAAAGAGATTGAATATTTTTTTCCATTTTAAGAATGATGAGGCGAGGTCGGTGTGCTCGTGTCATTTGTTGTTGTATGGGTAGTGAGAAAAAGTAGTAAAAAGGCTGGGTAGTTCTTAATCTTTGTGGGTTTTTTTTTTCATTACACAAAAGAGAAACGATTAATTAGTATTGTCTTCAAAATATTGATCTTGTTATGGAAAGATATTTTTCACTCAAAAAACTCTTCTCAACTGGAAACTCCATTTATCTTTATTATTAAATATTTTGAAGTGCATATATTTATAAAAGGTAAATAATGATAAAAATGTTTTCAACATTTCTATAAGGAATGAATCAACTATCATCTGTCAATAGTCAACTAAATTTAAGTAGAAAAAATATTTTGGTTTGATTTCTGGAGATGTCATAATAAACTATTTCTATACATGTTTACTTTACTTGGGCTGTTCTTTTCTTGAAGGTTGAGTTGACTTCATGTATGTCAAACAACATCCAATAGTTTTACAAAATCGGCTTTACTTTGTTTGTGAAATAATTATTGATATTTCGATTAATCATCTTAAATTCATATTGCAAAGAGAGTTTTAGTTGTGAAAGGAGGAGTGTTTTTTCTGCGACAAACCCCCCAAAAAGGGCCAAATCAAATGAAAATAATGTTAATTGTGAATTCTTAACATTCTCCAAATAACTGATAAATGAAATCTTTCATGCTCCATGTACGCCATCACTACGTTTCGTCTCTGATCTAAGATTACTTTGATTGATACCAGATCATAAAGGCAAACATTGAGAAGTAACGTTGTTTATTGGGTTATTTATTCCTCAATTTTTTTATAATTTGTGGAAGAAACAAAGAAAAGTAGTTGATACAAAAAGTGAAATGAATACATTCGAGGAAAATAATAGCCCCTCCCGAAAAAGATAACACGCATTCGCACTTTTGATCATTCACTTGCATCTCTTTTTGATTTATTAACCATAACGTTGTTAGTCCTAGCAGATATTCTTGTGATTTTATCGCGTAAGACCAAATATCAAATCAACAATAACAGATTATTTTAACAACATTGGACGTTCTTCTGATAATATGTTTTATAAAGTCTCACCGTATTTTAAGCTGTATCGCTCTTGAAGCGTCTATAGCTACTGTCATCAGCTTTCAATGTATGAACATCTAAAAAGATTAGAATTGGTACTAAATACGTACGTTTAGATATTAACCTTTTAATAATTAATATAATCGTTACCTCACTACGCTACGCTACATTCTTATCTGAAGACATATATGCATGTGCCAGATATCTCAAGAAGTAATATCTAAAATTGTGATTGCAATGCAAATACCAATCTGACCATTGCGTTATTTCCAAGGGTGACGATGACCTTTGGAGATACTCGTGACTCAAATATTTCAATATATATATTATTACAGTTACATATCAACTTTACTGTGACATTCATTAATAACAAAATCTTACGCATCAAGTCGTGTAGAATTGTGCATGTTATAAAATCGCGCCGCTTTGTTTATCAATACTTGATTAGTACGTACGCAAGTCATTGTATAAGAATTTCAAATATGAGGTGCCAACCGTGAGTGAATGTTGTTGGCTGAGCTAATACACTGTTTATGAGGTTTTGGTTGGACAAAGAAGACGGGGGAACAGCAACAATAGGACTCCTTAGGACAAATGGTAGTCATTATTGAGTGGAGGCAGCCATGTGGAACGCAACAGCTGTGTCGGGGAACAAAGAGCTGCGCTAACAATAACAAATTAATCACAAAATACAAGGTTACATATACTCAATGATTCGTTGTTCAATTCAAATCATGTAAACAACTGAAATATGATGACTTTTCGAAAACTCTTTTTACATAGAAATCATTGCAAAGATGATATATGACCAGTTATTATGCGGTATATTGAACATTAATGATTAAATCCTCTGATTTGCTGTACGTACTTTGTATGTATAATGCTCCATTTGCTGAATGAAACAGTGTCCTAGAATTTCATAAATTCTGTGTAATATTGTTTAAGTTCTTGAAGACTATGATGAAACATATGTTTCCAATGCCTGTATTGATGACGAACCAAGTTGTTTTCAGATTGCTTTGACTCTGTCCCAGCTTTATAATTGTTTGAAATAAGTTCTTTGGGTGAACCTTTATAGATGAGTCATTGAACATTCTAGATCTAGATGTGTTATCTTCATAATTATGATACACGTATGGTATCAAAAATGAATTTAAAAAGCCGAGAAAATGATTAATGTTTGATCGTATAATGCGTATTGTTCCCCTCTCTTTGCTACCGCTTCCAGTACCTGTACTACAATATAATCACCACTCGCAAATACAGCAAACATACCACGCACTGTTTGATTTTCATCTTGATGAATAATGATTTATTGCAAATTAATTAATAATGTGAATGATAAATAACGTGGTCCGTCTGTGACTCCATCAATTCTCCATTTATTTACACCATGCAATATAAATAGGTTTCCTGAGGCATATTTCATGAATACAGAAGCATCTAATTTACTGAATAATGTTGGGAGACTGATTTGATTGCATGTTCGTCTGATATTACTATTACTTCAATGGAAGTCAAATGTCATACAATATACATGGACCAGCGCTAAAGAGAACCAGGCGTGTACAATGAATCACGTATTCAATAAATTTATTCTCATAAAAGTATTAATGTCTATGTCTTTTTTATTTGAAAAACGTTTCACTGGCAAATCTAAAGTGTATCATTATGCTTAAACCTTTGATATTTAATTTTGATGGTTTATTGATATTAAATGCTTATAAAACTTGTTTGTACAAGTCACATTATTTTCATGAGATATATGATTGGTGTGTGGTGATTGACACCACAAACGTGCTGTAAAGTACAATGTAATATCTACGTAAATTACATTTTAGAGCTTCCTTGCAAATCATAATGATAAAGCATGCATCCATCAAATGCGAGTATTTATTCCATCCAAATGAATATTTATATTTAGGTTGAAAAGCCAGTCGCTCCTTGGCAGATTAATGTAATGTTATACCCAAAATAGTTCCTTCCTTGCTATCGCTTGACAAGGAGGAAGCTTCTGGCAATGATAGACTGTAACGTGGTACCCATATGGTACAGGCACTGTAAACTCTCCACACTGTATCCTACAGGCTTCTCTGGTCCGTACATCGTCATCCTCGGCAATATTTGCAACTATTTGGATGCCATAGACTCAGTTTATGACCTCACAAGACCGCCCCCAATAAAAGAAAACTAATAAGGTCCTGATATCACGTTTCTGGCATCAAACACAACATGTTACATTGGAAACACATTATTTGTAACATTATTACGTATTCATTCTTCATAGCCATTTTAGCCCACAACCACCCTGTAATGATGCGAATTCCAGATTATTATATGGACACAATCAAGACAAAGATTTTCAATTAACACAATTTACAGTGCTGTTATTCGCAGTGCCCGCCTAAACGATTAAAACTAGATATGTGTTGTTACTTTACTTCACCGAATTTCTGACCAGCCTGAAAATGTTTTAAAGGTCACATTATTAAACAGTCTGTTCCCAATCTTACTTGTTGCCTGAGTTGTCATGAGTCATTAAGCAACATTAGCGGAAGGGAAATATAATTTCAATATAGGAAAATAAGTAATACCTATTCCGTTATAAATGTATATATAATATAAGTTTCAAAAAGATAAACATAAGTAATGATATTAAAATCTTCTATTTGTAAAGCTCTCAACTTCACAATTTGTATCTCGATATTACAAAAGGACCAAAAAATGTTGTTATCATCATACCATATTTGTTTGAAACTGTAAATGTAGGATGATTACAAACAGAAGCTAAATTTAGAGTTGCTAACCATAGAGAGTCTATGAATCTGACAGAAACGACAAAAAAACCTAACATTAGGATATTTTTTTACACCAAAAGGATAATATAAAAATACAAATATTTCGTTGCAATGATAATTTGAATCATCATGCAACAAAACAATTCGAAGCAAAATAGAAATGATATGATATCCTATCAGAAAAAATCTATTTCTAAAACGATAATGATTGATATCGCTATCTAAGGCTGAAAGGTCTGTCAAACCTTGGTTGATTAAGGTAATGTTACACAGTAGGAAGTTCCTTTCTTAATAGTTAAACTTTGCAATAAGCACGAATATGAGATTGTTGCAAATATCAGTTACATCTGTACTCTAAATTGTCAAAACGATTTTATTT
Organism: Phorcus lineatus; assembly: GCA_921293015.1. NCBI lineage: Eukaryota > Metazoa > Mollusca > Gastropoda > Trochida > Trochidae > Phorcus > Phorcus lineatus. The sequence continues at coordinate 55,994,146 of OV121081.1, forward strand.
AACAAAGGTTACTTAATGTGTGTCTGCAGTTTAAAGCAGAAACAATATTGAACCAAGTTTTGGAAATATATGCAAGTCTGATTTTCATGCATTTCTTTAGAGCTGGATTCCTTTCCCCCCTTATTTTCATCATTTGAAATGTTCATGTCTTACTATATGCAAGTTTATTTATGGCTAATGAAAGGTCAACAGATAACCCACATTAATTATAAGATTGTTCTCAATGTCAATAAATGTTCAAAACCTCCGGGAGTATTTACACATATACTTTAAATGTTTGAAAATAACTGCACTCGAACCAAATCAGCCTTGAAGACACGGAATGATAACGAGTTTTAACTCAAGACACGCAACAGGTTGTTTGAGGCCACAAGTCGGTACAGCTCATGTCTCTTGAAACCGTGCTAGTTTCTTTGAAGCCGCTTTACTATCGTTGCTGCCAGACTTAATCTTACACCTAAAAAGCACGACCAGGGCTTCCAATACACAATAGAAAACGTGTATGTTTATCGAGTTCGAAGGCAGGTAATTTGTGAAAGCAAAAACATATTTCGGAACTGCCGGAGAAGTGTAGCCTTCAAGAATATGTCACGAAGTGATCTGATGCTATTTAAGCCAATTAGTTCTCACTGTTGATAATGTTCCTGACATCTCGTTTTTACGTTTACGTGGAAATCGCAAAATGAATTTTTTAAAAACCAAAATTGGATTTTAACAAAGGCTTTATCTAACAGTCGACATGAGTTTAGGTATAAGATATCAATTCCATAAACATCTGTTTATTTAATGTCACAAGACTGCAGCATTAAATTTATTACAGTGGAATATTGACATTATAATACCAGTAATGTAATGATATATAAAAGAGCACATAATTATATCTATATCGTATTTGTAAACTAAACATAGTAACTTACCTATAGTTGTAATGACGGTCAAGGCAAAGTAAAACGCTCCTGCAAATTTCCACTGCGTACCAGCTCTATACGGAACGTTCCTAATAATGGTGAATCTCAATTCTTCGAAGTCTTCAGTCGTAATGTTATATTTGGCTTTCATTGTTTCCTCGTTACTGTTTAGGTCTCTCTTTCGCTCCCCCTCGAACTCTGATTCCAAAGCATCGAACACTGCTGCCCCAACCAATAGATATGTGAAAGTGCAAACGATAAGAGACAACGTTCTGACATTTTGTTTCTTCATCGTCCCCACATAGCTGCGTTCTTCCTGTTGCTGTCTTCGAGGGGGGTCGTGGGGCTCGCTAAAGCGCGCTATCTTGACTGCTGAGTTGCAACACCATCAACAACGACTTGCAGACTCTCCTCTTTGATCCCTAGGTAGGAGCATGCACGGTCAGGGGCACCTTGCATCCGGTAAGTGGTAGGGATCTTGGCTCTGGAACATGGTCACCAGACTGCAGATTTTCCTGAATATTTTGACAGTGGTCACACAGTGCAGATTGATGCAAAATCTTTGATTATCGGAAGTTAAAAAGATTGGTTTTTGAGGATTGATGCTACGTTTCCAAGTTAGAATTGACTTGTTTCTCAAATATCATATATACAGTATGCTGTACATCTGTTGCCAATTATGTAACTAAGCACAGAGTAAAACATTAATTAAATTTGAACACATTGTTGACTTCTTCTCAATACATATGGAAAAACAATCGAAAACAATTGAAAATTCCCTTCGGCTTCTGGCATTAGAAGCAGCACACTTAAAAAAGCGTGATAGATAAGGAGGTTATGTTGACTTATGAAGAAGTAATAAAGTGAGGAGTCAGACGATATCACAACGGGATGGAAGCGCTGTATCCAGTTTATCACAACGATGAGCTCGCAGAATGATAGCTGGGGCTAATATTACTATCACAGCCTATGATAGAGAACTGCGGGAGCTTTAGACGGGCGCTACTGATGCTATTCCATTGATGAGTGTCCTTTGATTTCCTATTAGAACTTCGCAAGTAGAGGAGTAACGTTGATGTTTATATCCTTACGTGCACACGCCGGAGTGAGTTATTGCCTCGTATTCCACACCTCATAACGTGGAGTTGTAAACGTGTAGTGGCCACTGGCTCGTGGTCTAAGCCGATCAATTATTCTGTACAACTATATATTCACACATATTCAAATAGCCCCCTGATTCCGTAGCTGGGGGACTAAATTGATGCCTTAATTGATGTACAGTAGTCCTGGTAAAAACGAAACACAATGTGAATATCCACTAAAACATTATATACCTCCTTTCTCCATTCACTCATTCCAAAAGGACGCTACATGTGCCGAATAAATCGATATCAAACTGTGCTTCACATTGTCGTCTGCGTCTTCTTTCCAATATGGACACATTTCTGTCGCACTCAGACCATTTTCTTTGTTTTCATGCCGGTATGATTTAGCGGATTGTTGAATGAAGTAATATCACCAATTTTTTATGAGACGCTGGGCCGGAACAAGTGGCCATAGCCTGTTGTGTATAGCAGATGGTACCGAGAAAAATTGAATATCGTCTGCTGCAGTCTCAACACCAGACCGATGCGCACTGGATGTCACTTCCGTCGCATCTGCGCATGCTGTAACACAAAGCGATCGATCATTAGAGGCTCTACATAGGGGGTTCGCTTTGGCTGGAGGGAGGGAGCGCGTAATGGGAAAGCCGCCTGGTTGCAATAAGACCAATCCTCTCGAATTTATACAAGTGTGACGACCAACCGAGAGAAGGTAGCACTCGAGTAATGAGGCCAGAAGGGGGCACTTTTACTACTATGTACATACAGTAACGCTTCATTATAAGAAGCCTCTCTCCGCTTAATCTTCTACTCTGATTGGTGCAGTATTGTCCTTCTTTAGTTCACGTGTGTGCAAATAAACACCCATAACTTCAGACACATTTTGAATGTTAAGTACAAACTGTACATATTAAAGCATTCCCTTTCACCCTTATGGCATGATAACGTGAACGCTGGAGAAAGAAGACGTAACGGATGATTTGGTGTGAGAGAGAAATGCATATAATGTTTATTGTATGGACAGTGACAAACGATTGTCTACATTTTTAATAAAGAAGTTTACATTCACATATACCTTATATTAAATATAAGGTGAATTCTGTCGAAGATATGATCTGCTGTATTTATCATCATGCCATCTCGCGAAATTGCGTTTACTCGTATAAACTTTAAGTCATTTTTAAGCCATCTTAGGATATTTCAACGATAAATGAGAAGCTGACTTTGTGCACGGAAAATATGTTTCAAATGTTGATGACTGCCGTCTTTGTGGTATCATTTATATATATATATATATATAATATGCTCGCTTCAATAATTTCAATGTATCTAATTATGATAATAAAATATCTAACATAGATTTCATTATGTTTTTACGCATGCATACAAACGTCCAGTTGCACTGCTGCTAATCAGGCGAGTTCGTTATATTTTCCATTCAAGTCAATTGCATATGTGAAAATTATATTCATGGCATCACAGCCTTTCGCGATCTATGTTTTATATCTGTGATAGTTTGTGGTATCAAAAGAGTAGACGTATATCTGACTTACAGGTGGAGTGACATAATGTCAGGCGACATCATTCGTATCGTGGGCTTTGAAGGGTTTAAAGGTCACATATATTAATTTCTACATTTACATCTGGAACATTTGACAACTAAAGCTAGGGAGAATAAAACATGCTTAAACAGACGGTAATGTGAAACTCGTTGTTTTCTGTCGAAGCGCACCCGACTGATGTATTATGACATTTATTCGCTGCACACCACAATGCACGTGTGGAAATTCTAAACTTCGAGGGGGGAAATCACCTCACCAGGAGGTTTTATTGTATAAAAATAAAGCAGTGGTTCTATTTGCGCGATAGAAAACGTTTTAGTTATGTGTAGACGATTCATTTGGATCTGTCGTAACATGTACGTTTTGAAATGAGAGATATGGAATCAAAATGTTTGAGATTATTTTTTTAATCTCCGATATCGATAACACGCAAACAAGCAAAAATCAAGAGAGGCAGTGATGAGGAAGTTATTTTTCCGACACAATACATATTTCACTGCATTTGATACCCTTTTAGGCCTTTATTTCAGAAAAAGTTAATGAAATTGATGATTTATAAAAACACATTATAGCGTTGATAAACAGTGTTCTATTCGCAATTTACCATTGAAACATGCAGCCATTCTTCTGTTTTATGTATAAATGAATAATACCTACATTCACGTATAATATGTTTGGACGACTGTTAATGTGAATGTTTTTGTGCCCAGGCCCCGCAAAAAATCTATTTTGATGTTCCCCGAAAGGAGTAAGAGGGCTTGTATGTAATACCTCCATTTGCTAATACGAGTACTGAATTAAAATGTTGGTAATTCTAAGACTCCAGCCAAATGCTATATCAATTTACTTTTTTCACAGCCTCATGACTACCGAGCTACAGAGCACATAGCTTTATTTAGTTATCTGAGACTGAAATTATTGATAGAACAAACTATAGACCTTCATTTGCAAGTATGACATAACATGTGCCTCGACAGGAAAACAATATTTTTATGTTTATATGTTCAAGTGGGGTAATGCAATAGCGGCGGAATTTCCAGTTTTTCACTATTAAATAACAGTTCTATCTTATGAATCTTTTAGTAATCTTAACGTTCTCTTATGATTCATCCCCTTAAACATGTCAACATTACTTTATTCAATGAAACTGATTAAAAAACCTATCCTGATAATGAGAATTAATTCACCTTACTGACTATTGTAACCGTATGGGTCAAATTAGTATTACACAAGCAGCAATTATCTGTCACTACACGTGAGGACATGCGCACTATAGTCTACATCCGATAATCACGATTATGATGTGAACGTTTCATCATGTGATTCCAATACATGATAATGTTGATCTGAGTTGTCGAGAATCGAATTGGTCCAAATTAGAGATAATGGTATATAGAGGTAGCGATGAACGGCACGTTACAAAACCAAATACATCGTTACCAAACATTAATATAACGAGTGGTAATCAACAATCAGGTATACCATTCACTAATGTTAAAGAAGTTATAATACCTTGAAAATGGGTTCAGTTTTGTTGTGTTATTGATAACAATAGCTATAAGGAAAATACAAGACAATTCTTATGGATAACAACTTCTTTATTTGATATCTCACGACGTTTCTGGGCTACTTCTTGCCCCTTCTTCAGGTGAATTCTAGTATTATTACACCAACTTCTAAATGCCTTTGAAGAATTTTTATAAAGAAAATGTTTTAATGATTAACTAATCAACATCGTAGATTCATTTAAAAACAATTCTAACATTGATTCATCCCGTCCACTCAAAATACTTGTCCCATCGCAATGTACTCGTGTCCAAAATCTATTTGTGAAACCAGCTATAAAGTTATGAGAAAAATAGTGTTGAAAGGTTAACCTGACCACATCACAGATTCATGCAACGACCATGCTAACATGAATTCATCCAGGCCACTCATCAATGCTTGTCACACCTTAATACACTTTTATTTCAAACCTGTTGTCATTTACTTAAACCAGCTATATTGATATAAGAAACTACTGTTGAAAGACTAACCGAACCAAATCATAGATTCATGCAACAATCTTGTTAACATGGATTCATCCAGACCACTCAACAATGCTTGACATTAGGGAAAGGTTCATTAGGGAAAGGGGTCGGTAGAAATGTCAGCCTTTTCATTGGTAGTGCCTAATAGATATATTGTATATGTACGTTAATTATGAATATCGACATTTAAGCTGTTGGAGATTATAGCCTCCACGTCCTACAAACGACCATCTGTTGTATGCTGCCATCTGTGGGTAGTTATCACTCTCGTTGATCCGTAGTCGGCAGAAACACGTATGAAAGGCCCATTAACCAAACTGCTGTTTAATTTTCTAAAACATAAACACATGTGCAACGGTTTCGTCTATTTACCAACCCCTTTCGTTTTTAGTAAATGAACCAGTTAAGAGTTATTCTCACTCAAAGACAGGTGTTGCATCAAAATTGGTAGCCAAGAATAAGAGACATATGATTTTGATTGTTTCATTTGTTTTTAATTGCTAGATATTAGGAAATAACATTTCATCATGAGAAATAATTGATACATATTTTAACCGATTTCATTAGTATCATTTTACCTCAGATTCTGAAAATTGAGGTACATACGAGTCGACAATTTTCGTATTCTTAACTGTTATTCTCAAAGAGCAAAAATGGGCGAAATGGATATTTTTATTGTCAAATACAAAGATAAAGCAATTGGAAAAATATCCCCATAAGAATAATCGCATATCAGATGTTTAATAGTCATGTAACAGAAGAATTATCACGTGTTCCTGAGCAGGAGAATTGCTGACAGGTGCGTAGTGATCCATTGTTGGAGGTAAATGATGTTATTACATTTGAATACTATTAATTTGAAGTATGAAACTCACATTAAAACAGATATCATCCAAAACTGTGTTTCACAGGAGATATCGATTGTGGAAGATCAAGCGATATAACCTGGGAGATATCGTTTTGACAGTAGATTTTGAACAATGCCCTATTACAGTCAAGTAATGACGTCACAATGCTATGGCGTCATAAACATGATGACGTCACAATGTTATGACATCACTCCACTGAGAGTCTAAGAGAAGTGCAGTGTTCAGAAAAACACATTTTTCACGGTATCGAAATGAAAAATGATATTGGATGATAAATTGAATCTTACCCTCGTGTTTTCTAATATCAAAGATATGATTTGATATCATAAGACACTTGGATGAGATTCTCTATATATCAATTAATTGTTATATCGATCCATATAATCGTTTCCTTGCAGTGAATTATCAGTTTTGCCTCGATTAGATATAGAAAATGACTTGACTTTAAACTGTAAGGTACCATTGTATCCGACTTTCACATTCTTCACATTGAAACTATGACTAGTATTGCACGTTAAGGGTATAAAATACTACCACATGATTCGACATTGTAAGTCATTATCTTAACGACAGCGACCTGTGAATTAGGTTTTAGCTGTTTAACACTCAATAATAATTATCAAAAACGTTTGCTGTAGATGAAAAATATGACATGATCATTCTAAATGACTTATATTAAAACCTCAACCTGTAAGATAATTCAGATGAGCTCGTTATCGCCTCTGTTATTTCATATAGTTGTCTCAGCAAGATTGAGAACCAAGAAAGTCTTTTCTTAACGGTGATGAATAACAATATCTATTGTGTATAGTTGGTGCACAAATAGGGTTCTACTGACGTCAGAGAAAGATTCTTCTTATCCGACGTTCAGAAGATAAGTCTACTTTCTGGGGTGATAACGGTTACACAAGCAGCGGCAACTTTGCTAAGCAATTTAACGGTTTAATGTTTATGAAAGTTGATGGCAAGATGTACTCAATGTCGGTTACGTCAATTGGAAACAGGAGAAAGCCCATCCCTACACAGCTGGGCGTACCTTTTTTCCCATATTCCAAAAGACGCCAATCCTTTGGCTGCTTTACAACTGAATCATTTTAAAATAAAACTGAAAAGTAAGAACAATTTTGTCACCAAAATATATTATAAATCAGTTAAAGAGAAATTTATTTAGTTCTAGAAGACTGACATAAACTCATTCGAGTGACTCAATGGTCAATTTTGTGTGATTCAAACGTGTACCAAAGTAACGTTAACGTTTCAAGCGCTTTTAATATAACGTTTAAAAATATTATGATATATTTAATGTTTTATTAATATCTATATAGATTATGCATAAGGAATTACGTAGGTGCTGTTAACTGATAGCTTTCTAAATAAACTATGAAAGGAGATTTTAACATGTAGCCATTGATTAACAACAATGTACATGCAAAAGGAGTTATTACTAAAGTGGACAATGGAAAACGGTCAGTCAATTTGGACAACAGCTCGGCCATATCGATCAGTTCTCCAAATGAATACAGCAAAGGAAGGATTAATTTGGCGAAGAATTATCACTACAAAGGAAAAAGGATTTACACCTTTCCGATATTCATGTTAAGGTGTACATAAACTGATGATATTATTCATAGATTGTCCATATGGACATATGATTACAATACACATCGTTTGGTACACTAAAGGCACAAACAATTAAGTTGAACACATTCGATATTAATCAAATGTTTCAGTTTTAAACCAGTGTTTGTCTTTTCGCCTTTATGTATAAGTTTTCGTGTTAACTACCATGTATCTTATGAACACAAAAACAAGTTCAGAATCGTGATGGGGACTCTTCTCCGAACAAGATATCGAGCTATTTACCTTATTTATATTTATATACTAAATGTTACACACACAGAACATTAAAGTAGGATGATGTTAAACAGGTGTTCGAGGTAAATTGCAACACTTTATCTACTGTAGCATTTATCACAAAGGCATAAAGGTAATAAATTTTAGATGCTATGCAACAGATGTTGAAAGCAACAAGCCTTTGTCCGGGCGCGAACTGATATGTTTAAGATTCGAAAAGGTTACAGATTATTTTTTTGCCTTTAGTTGAATGAGTGAATTGGGTTTAGGTGAGTAAGTGAATGAGTGGTTAGATGAGTGAGTTAGTTAGTGATTAAGTAAGTATGTACATTGTACTTATAGTGTTTTGTTTTTTGATACAAGAAAAGGCAGTTCAACGGTAAAAATTGTGTTAATATGATCCCGTTATTCTCATCATCTTACACCTGGACATTTACTTTTATTTGCACTTTTACTCTCATATTTACTAAAAACATTTCAATTCTGTCCGCCTGAAGGTATATTTGAGAAACATATACTACTGGATCATCGTTACACAGTGTTGTATTCTTAAACTATTTTTACCATTTTTTGAGTGAACTATATCTTATTGACAACCAAGCACAGTAGAATTGGGAGTAATTAACACAAATTATAGAGAACAATCTATTAATGCAAATCTTTTCTAATAATGTTACTGCTGTTTGCGTGTATTACAGCTTAGTGAGTGACAATTAAATGCATAAAACAGACGTGATGGACAACAATACCACGGTGTAACGACATCTACACTTAGATGAGACCAGTTTATCCAGCAGAAGGATAAAACTATATGATAACCAAGCCAACAGAAGTAAGAGAGAAGTAGTGAATGAATAAAATGGTTTATTTGCAGACAAAACAAGACGATGAAAGGGTACGGCAATTTATACCCGTAACTAGAACAAGAGTCAACAGCTAATTAGAGTCAACTACCCGTAAATAAACAATTAACAAACACTCTAAGCGTATTGCCAACTCAGACCTTGAAACGACAGGACAAGGTTAACTGCCGTCTCCACGAGAGTACAGTCAGAACATATCAACACTGGCGTGACATTTGCGGGGCGGATGGTCGCATAACCACTGGTCGGAATACATATGGATAAATAAAACAGGTACACCGTACTTTAGATATTCCAAGGAGATCATTAATAGTCCCAAAGAGAACAAGTCCGCCAGTTTCATCAGCAGTCGCGCAAACCTACCTGCCTATCGTCGGACTCGATTATGTTAGCCCGGGTATATATACCATCGGCACGGACTTCGAAGAAGCAAGTCAGCATGTCGCTAGCTTAGCCCAAGAGAACATAGCAAGTTGTTTTTCTCAGCCACACTAAAGTGGCCGTATTTCTCTAACTAGAGGAGTGACGCCAACATACAATACTTCATTGAACAGAGGAATCGTTTTCTATAAGTAATTGTAAATATAAAAAACCCATAGGTATTGACACATAAAACATGATAAACAGCTGGTAATAAGGACATGAAAAATACATTAGAACATACGAAAATAGCCATAGCTGGAAAATAAAGATATGAATCATTGAAAGTTATAAATGATATATAAATATATAGTACATTTGATGACAGGCAGGAAAAGGAGGCCCGCTCGAAGAGTGTGACAACATGTTTTTGGTTGTAAGAACAGAACAAAAACATATAGCAACTTCAAGTTACGTAAATATCCCTATAATCTATTTCAAGTTGTATACTGTGATAAGTTCAAAGGAACATATACAATAATATACATTCACACGAATGAAGGAAATACTTTCTTTGCTTGTTCAATCATTGACACTTCAAAAGTGCAAGTTTATTTACATTTAAAACGAAAATATACTTCAAAGGTTATTTTTGAAACAATTTTCACTTTAGACGTTCATGTTAGGAAGAAGACAAATTCTGACTCTCGGGGGTTCAAAGAGCTGCCCTGATCAAAGAGGAAAGATGGATTTACTTTAAACATTAACCAACCTCTTCTGTCTTAGCTCTCTTTAATTTTTAATCTCTACAATCGCACATCTGAACACCTAAACGGAAAAAACTCCTAAACTCAGCACAACTTGATTTAAGAGGATTGTGAGAATGTTTTGTAAGAAAAGCTGTAAGCTTTTAAATGGTTCTCATATCCCAGAGGGGATTTGGATACGTACATCCAAAGCACAAATGTGGAGTTACTTATATTTTGGTTTGTTAAAAAACATCACAGCTTTTGAAAAGAAATCAAGAACTAGTTTGCAGTGTCTTGGTTTTTTATGTATTCATTTAATATTTGCTCTTTTGTTGTCAAAGTTTAAAATGAGAAATTCTGCACAAGCCATTAAATTAGTTTAGAGTCAGTTTAAAGAGCCTAACGGTTAATTAAATAACCCTGTATGTCATCTCCTTCAAAGTGCTTAACACTTGTCTTCATGTACTGTTCACTTCTGAATAGGTATACTATAGAGCATTCTCTCAGAAACTAGACCGGCGTAATTCCCTGCAGTAACGTACTTAGTCGTACATATAAAGAAACGATTGTAGGTTCACCTTCGATAAAGTTTTTTTTGTGGGAGAAGCTTCGTATCATATAGCGCTATTTTAACAGATCCATTAAACAGGTATCTGCTGTCCCTGTTTTATTACTGCATTACGTCCCTTCAGTCGGCCAGACGTTGTTAAGCTTATAACTCGAAATTGGACTTATTTTTTACTTAAATTACTTACTTATTTTCATTAATGTTTGTAAGCAAACGCATGTACGTTCAAGATTTAAGTTATTAACCCATACGTTTCCAACAAAAATATATATATAATTTATCTTAAATATGTGTTTAGCTTGGTAATTGAATTTTGAAATAAAATGTTCCAAGTTCTGAAGAAAGTAAAATCTTGTCAGTAAAATTTGGAACATGTTTAAGCTTCTTTCCTATCTGGCATGAAAAAGGGATTTTACGGGCGTTTTTATTCTGTAACAACCGTGTATCAAGTTACAGATTACATGTGCTGGGTCAGTCCCATAATACAGAATTCCCATTACACAGAAACAGAATGCACTAATTAGCTTAGCAATGCTGTCCCCCCGGCCTAATGAATGAGTGAACTGACCTAGGTCACTACAGAGTATAGTCCAACATGCTAACAGAACCAATGTTATGATTTGATGTAAAGGATTTCACCGTCGTTTGGATACAGGTTGGGGTTACATTGAATTTCATCATGAGGTGCAGCTGACCATTGAGTGGAATGTTATGACTGAGAACGTCGTAACTTATTTCACCCATCGTTTCTGAACTACTTCTTGCCCCTTCACCAGATAGAAAAATCGAAAATCAAAGTGCGTAGTGTATAATGAATACATGTAACTGAAACACACGCCAGTGAGACAAATATCAACATAGTGTAAATTAATTAACGAATCAATTGATCGACACATTTGTTGTCTTTTATACCTGGGCCGTAACGCTATTACAAAGCATACAACTCGTACAACGGTAATCCGTGAACAATACAATGTGCTGTTTTCTGTCTTTTGTGGATTCTGTTTTACGGGAAGATACCCTTCTGGCGGTATCTTAAGCTTGTGCTCACTTGTACGATCATCAGACCACAGATAAGAGCAACTAGCATACAGGATATAGATAGGTTATACAAGGGTATTGCTCTATAAATTGCCAGTATAGTAAAAACAAGACCTTGATGGCGAGTAAAACGTATCTGATATATTACTGCTCGTTAGACATCTACTCCTAAAAATTGCTCATTATTGGTTTAAGAAGGACTTTTCTTTTATTCGAGTTATCACAAAAATATGTATTTAAGAACATTTTAAATTAAAGAGTTAAAGGTAAAATGAATTAATAAGACCATGTGGGTTCTGCTAATAGGAAATGTCAATTTGTTACGTTTCTGTACTCAAGACTGTAATGGAGTTTTTCTTATCTCAAATATTATTCATTGTTTTTAAAATGCCTGAAACGTCCAAATGTACTCGAAACAGGGTAAATCTGACGGTCATTGAGCGTTGCATATTCATGATGCATGACAGCCTAGACAAAGTACTTGTACTGATACAGTTTCATAATTAGTGTACACATATCTATCGTTCAATAGCTGAGAAATCAAAAACACTTATCACATTTAGATTGAAGTGTAAAATAGAAGAGGAATTAAAATGAAATAAATCTGAGACTAGGACTGCTGCGGCAGTTGTTAGGTCTTCAAGACTTCCGCATTGTCCTACGCATGATGTTGGACCTTCACTTAAAGTTTCTTTTTGGTCACAGAGGTATACGGTAACTTGTACATCATGCAAATGGCCAAATTTAACATGATTTTAAGTGTTTATAATAAAGTATTTGTAGGAAATGCACCATGCATGGAAACCAACGTTAACTATGAAGTCATGTCTTGTGAAATTATCTGTCATACATTTGGAGATATTTGCCTTTCTAGTTTCTTAACTATTTACGTCTTTATGATTTAGTGTAGCAATAAAATGTTGTGCTTGAAATAACGTATTAGGAGATGTAAGTAATTTTAGGTTTGATGGGTTAGTTAGGATCACAATTATTCAATTATTATCTGTTTCTATACGATATTATATTTTTCCGCGGTATATCTCATCTAGGTTGCAGTTATTGTAAGAAATTACCACAACAAAATTGCAAAAATTGCAAAATTCAAATTATTATATTCATATCAAATTATTTACTGAAAAATCAACTTTGGTATAATAAAATGTTAATCATATTTGTTAAACAATCGATATGTTACTGTATGAAAGAAATAATTTCCAATCATTTAGTTTTATATATATAAATCACTACCACCGAAAAACAATATTGATTTATTGGATGGTGAAATAACCTTTCTTCCTCTTCGAGATAAAGATATCTAAATGCTCAATCGGGGGCAGATAAGTCACCGAGAATGAAATCAAAAATAAAGTTGAGGTTCTGAGTACATGGGTATTCTCTAAGAGGTGTATGCTCAATTAGTGTGTAAACAGGCGGAATATTTGATATTTGTATCATGATGTGTCATTTGATTTGTTTATGTTCATAAATAATGTAAACACAAAACTCCAAAACGCTGTCTTGAAAAGTGTAACCCAGAGCCAGATTTTCTGCGGATGTTAAAAATGCATGACCTAAAGATAGCATATACTTGAAATTGTACACGGTATCAAAACGTTTGACTGAATTTGTGTTTGTGCGAATCTTCACTGCTTACAATCTCTTTACAAAGTCATCGATTCTTATGATTCAAAAGCAATCACTAAGTTAGTGAAAACAATAAATCTACAGTGTGTAACATTTAGTCTCCATATTGCTTATAGTATAAGGAACATGTTAGATGTGTTTCCATTTTTGAAGAGTGTAGATTTAACAAGAATTGTAAGATCATAATGTCTACTTTTAGGTTCATCAGTTGTTCGTGGAATCCAATATAACTGACGGTGACAAAGGAGGGTGTCAACATTGTTCGTCTGATATACTCATCACATAAGAAAATACCTCATCAGGTAGTAAAAGTGAAATAGGGACTTTGAAACGCCAACCGATATGTTTTCAATACAAGACGAATTAAGAATATAATAATAATAATAGATGTTTAATTAAAAAATAATAATTTCACAACAAAGGAATTTTGTTTGTCAAATGGATGGTTGTATGCAGTAAACTTAACATGATGCCCGGGAAGCAAACTTGTAATTGTTAGCCACTGCCGGTAGAGAAGGGACATGCTTACAGTTGATAAAATAAAAATCATTGGTGTAGTCACTAAATTTAAGAGACCCATTCACATTCCCTCATATCGAATTTGCAGCTACCCAGCGAAGTCGTTGGTGCTAAGAAATAATGATATTTATGCATACTCGTTCCACTAGTAAAATGTTACTGTCTCATCTAAACACATCACCACATGTGAAACCTATGCAATAAAACGTGTTTGTGTCCGCTTGATCCTTATAACTGCACATGACAGAAATTTCACAGGTAATAACCATAATGGAGAATCCATATCAGAGAAGAAAAACTGGACATTCCTAGAACTTCATAACTCGCTTTTTGCTCATTACACTGGCACAAGCACCGAAGGCGTCGTATGTAACGAGGACACATTGTCTTTCATCTGTCATAAAAGTGATGATAATGAATATCTACAAGAAGCTTTGCTTGTTGGAGCAGTAAATTGCTTTTGTTTTTGTCATATATAAGACCTATTATTAAGTCATTATCACCTTAGTGTTGGCAATATCAACAATGTTGCAATCCATTTTTGTAGAAATTATGTAATGACAACATTTGTGAATATGTACAAAAATCCTTGTCACAACCAAACATTCAACTTTGATTGACTTTGACTACATGTTTGTAGCTGAAACCTAGTCTGTAAAGGAAATGAAATAAATGATTTTTGCTTTCAGTTGTAGTTTATTTTCATCTGTTTCTTTATCAAATGTAATGAACTACATTACACCAAAGCAGCCGACATTCAAATCACCAGTGTAATGTATTAATCCGCGTTTTGAGTTTCTCTATAGGGAAGCTAAATTTTATTTTAATTTGACGATGTTTTCATTGTAAAAAACATGGGTAATAAATAGGATACAAAACTCGTTCCCCTTTCATATCAAGTTTATGTCCCTCGTGAAATAATTTTGTTTTGTCACTCGCCAAGGCTCGTGACAAAGCAAAATTATTTCACTTGGGACATAAACTTGATATGAAAGGGGAAGCTCGTTTGATATCCTATAAATACACCGTCACCGAGGAATGATAAATCCCTTATACCCGCTATATGAGTAAAGCTTGCTTCCACGTCAATTAATCAAAGTCACGTGATCAGGTCATAGGTGTTGTTCATTTCTGTTTGTCTTTTTGATATTATATCCCTATGTCACCCTTGACGGAATCTTATAACTTATAATGTGATGAATCAATTCAGAAGATGAGCCTACACCAGGAAGGGATGACTATGAGCAATGTACCGCACAGCTAACGTTAATTACAGGATGTGTAGCTTGACAATGATACTCTCCTACCTCGCTTCTGCCTGTTCTTTTCTCGTTAGCTTCTCTACTAGGGGCAACACATAAACTTATCTTGATTTGAATAAGTATCTTTTAATGAAGAAACGTTTATTTACATGCACATTGGGAAGAAATAGTTCATTCTTGTCATTCAAATTATGTTACATGTACCTGGTAATATCAATAATGGCTGGTTTGTTAAAAGAAGAACTATAATCCAAAAAAAATTTGCATACACGGTTAAGTGACTTAATGTAGGACAGTCAAAGTGAAACATAAATTCAAATCCAATGTAAATTCGTTATTTTTTGTTCATTATTAGTTAGTTTCACAATTATCAAAATCTTGGTTGGATATCTGGAACACTGCAAGCATCAACACAGAATTAGTATTCCGAAAACAGTTATTAACCGAATATCATTTCGCGAATGCAGATAAGATGCAGATAAAAGTGTGAAATGTAGAGAAGTGACTACGGCCTTTTTCTCTGGTAACGATTTCAGTAGTAATTCTTAAAGCTCTAACATATTGATTTAGTTTGCTTCTTTCAAGGTTTTCAAGAAGCGGTCAAGAAGCGGAAAATTGGAAAAGAATTGCTTTGCAAATTGAGTCTGAAGAATAATAGATGACTTTGACAAGGTATTTTCAAAAGAAAATAACTTTTGCAACTCTACCTCTTTTGATCTTGCGATTCTGATTCAATGTTACTAGATTTTAATGTGATATCTGTTTATGTCAAATAATTGTAAATTGATAACTGCAAAGTTTCAAATGACTTATTTGAATTACTGTTTAATCGCCATGGTGTGACAAATAAGTAATACAAACAGTACTCAATAAATGTATATATATAAAAGCTGATTGGCATTTAATTTATTTTGGAAAGTAAAAGTATTGGGAACACGGGATTTTTAAAAGTTAATAGGACTTACGAAATGGATTTACAGTACAAAGGTTTAGTTGTATGCATTGAATTAGAAGAAGTTTCCTCTTATGATTTGCATCTTTATCATTGGTACCTTTGCATTTTTGATATTAGGATGATAATGAATGCAGATGTAGATTGATGAGAAAAGGAAATGAGATTAAGGAAATTTTTATTAAGAGGCAGACCTGAATCTCTTTGTTTCTTGAATATAAACATGTACATATACATGTTTGAATACAGATTCGTTTTCATAAAGTAATAGATCTGCACGGCCATTAAGAAAACTATTTTCTAAGGGCACCCTCTCTAGAATAACATTTACTACCATATTTAATAATCTTCTGCCCTGAGGTTGAAGTAATGTACAACCATAATATATTGCGTGGATTTCCACATGAACAGCTGGGGTCGTTGACTAAACCTACTTTAAATAGATTATAGTTTAACTCAATGCATCAATGTCTAAGTCTTGTGTGTATAGTGTAAAGGGCCCTTTTTCTTATGTATTTTGAAGGTTACGTTTGAAATGAGAAAGGGTTGGACAATTTCGTATTTCACTTCTGTCATAGGCTCGGGGTAACTCCAAAGTGGATATCTTTTCTCAAAAACATATTCAGATTCAGATTACCAAAATTGATGTTCGGCTTCAGGTTATCAATATTTATTATATCATATCATTTATGGAGATAGTGATCTTGTTCCATTATGATGAGAGTTTGTATTAAAACCAATCTGGCGTGAGATGTTCATGACTCCGTTTTCTTGTTTCAAATAATTGTGTTTAAACCTGTATGGACAACTTTATATGCATCTTCTGAATTGAGTATAACTAAGGCAGGTCCTCACTACATGTAAGAATTTTTATCTCATTACATCAAACAGTAAGAGTCCTCATCAAGACTATTCAATGTTAATGAAGCGTAACAGCACGCATAACATTTTTGTAGAAACGCAACAGGTTATGATCATAGCTATGCAAACACTTGCAATTTGACAGCGCAAACTGCTGAGCGCAAAAGCAATTAGGCGTTTCCCTTGCGGAGCACATAACTTAGAGATGATTATCATAAAAATAGTTGAGATAAATCCCTGAACGGTTAAAAGTTCCCAGACATGTGGAGGTCATCAGGACATCTCACAATCTATATATGTAGGTCGGAACACGCTGCGTCACTTTATATTATAACACAATGTATAATAACATTGTAAACCTTTCAGAGAGTTATGTCCAATCCAATAATCAAAAATCGATAAGTTATCCTTTCCCGAGTTTTCGAATGGTGCAATTCCCTATCTCATTCAATTATATATGTATTTTTCTTATTAAAACACCACTTTCTATCGCTTTTGTTCTCCTTTAATCTAGTTTACCTTATAAGCTACTAACACACCAGAAAAATATAGTGTCAACATTATTTGAATGAGGGAATCCGCTTTCAGAATGCAATAGTACATCAATTGGGAAACCCCGTATTTAAAGGAATTACAAAATATAACATTCACAATGACCAGAAAACTATGCCGATTATCCTTTTGCAAAAGAATAGATACTAGGCTCATAATTTTCTAAATCTTTTACGTAACAAAAAGAATAGTTGAAACAAATACTTAACGTGAAACATTCATCATAAAAATATATTAAAATTAACAAAAAACTGTATTAATTTGAACATGCAATAAACAACATTACTTGAGCATAGTTTAATTTGTTGAACATCTAAATGAACTCTTTCTCGAAAATCAAACTTCAGGGTTACCAGTTTTCTGGTGCCATGAGGATCTTAGCTAAGCAGCATCAAGAGATGTGCTTAAATGATTATTGAATCTAAAGAACAGTCAAAAACGGCTTTTGAGAATTGTTCCAGGATAAATGTGATTATGGATTACTTGCATGTTACAGGAAACAATTGGCTTTACGTTATGTGTCTGTATGATTCCTTGATAAACAAAGACTGAGTAAGTATAGAAAAAAAGAATTATTAATTCACAAACATTGTATAAATATACTTTCATGAATTCAAACTATGAATTAACCTTGAATTGAATAATTAATATAAAGCAAAAATATAATATTTGACAAATGATGTATTTCATCGCTTTTTGTTGCATTTGGTATGGAAAATACATGAATACCGCCTACTCGTTATTTGGCGCTTCAGCTGTATGTTTCTAATCGAAGGGACTCTCCCGTTGGAAGAATAAATGATTTTGAAAATATATGTATTTATGTTCAAAGTGTCTGCTGATTTGATTTTGTTCTGAAAATGCAAAATTGATACTTTTTAATGCTTTGCCTGCCTTTGGTTAAGTACAGATGCATCGTCCGTTGATTACACCTGTCAAACACCTGAACATTTCTTATGGCAGACAAATCACCTGCTTATCATGTGTGTCTAAAAGCAGACAACCGCATCAGACATCACATGTTACTGACAGGAGTAGTCAACATATCTTTTGGTTGTATTACCTGTACTTACTTAATCATATTAGTTAACGTATCCATTACTTTACAAATAAAGTATTTATATTATCTACAAAGTAACATGAAAAATGTCTTTCCCATTGCTAAAAGTGGTAAATAATGGCTTATAAGATTCAACCAAATTGAAAGTTACAACATTATTAGGGAGATTTCTGTTCTACAGTTTTATATTTTTGGGTAAAAAATATATATATATATATCTTGTTTTCAACAAAATGTGATAATAGATACGATATTCGATCTGTTTCCCCCTTCAAATCAAATGTATTCTCCCGTCAATAAAATGCGTGGGACGAATAAATATTTTTATACTAACGGATCATAAATGTTAAAAATGATATGAAAGAAGAGCTTGCTACTTTTTATCATAAAAATACCTATCAATCGACAGTGTTTTTGTTTTACTTTGATCACTTCTCGGGGATTATTCAGTATTTCCCAACAATGGTACATGTAGATTGGAGATTGAACCATGAGTTTCTTACATTTTGAATGAAATCGATAAATAATCAAATTGGTTAATTCATATTTCCCACTTTCTGACACACTACCCTCTTACATATAACAAAGCTGATAACTGCATAGAGCTCATTACGTGTACTTGAGAAAACTATATTCAGTAAATTAATCGTTTTCTCTATAACAAAATTAAAGTAAACCTATTGAAAAAGCCATCAGTAAACTTATCACCATGTGTAAAAATTGATTTTACTTATCAAAATAAGAAACTCAATTGCTTCATTCAGTTTGGTAAATAGATAATTGATTACGGAAGTGATTGGGAAAGTCAACAAAATAATAGCAGGTTATTATTTTGATGACCCAGAAATTGTGCTGTGATCAATAACTGCAGTCTACCTCTTTATCGAAAGACAAACAAAACAACATCAGACTGGCAAAATGATGATGGTAATATGAAGATTCATGTATGCAGCGGAAGTTGATAATAATAATTGTATAGAGAGGTCTTTAAAAATCTCAGGTTTCTTGATTGCACGAGACACACCTTAGCTGTTTGAAGCTTCTAGAAGTTAGTAGTATGTAAAAAAAATGATTCTTCCATTTGACTTTGAGACCATTCTGCTGCGCCATTGCTCTCCGCTTTCTTGAAAACCATCAAGTCAAGTTCATCTAAACTGTTGTGTTGACCATGGGCTTTACTAAATATATTTAGCTAGCTTTTTTTTCAGTTACTCGTTTGATATTTTTTTCATAAACTGACTGAGAGTGAGATACTCTGGTCTATGAGTGAAATAAAACCTTTCTCTGGCTACAGTGGCGACAACCTTTATCGTCACTCTACAGACCAGAACAATGCAATGGCGTCACTGGTATCGGATCGTCCAGTTGGCAAATGCACAGTTGAGAGAACAACGAACAATGCAGTATAATAAATACAATATCTGTTTCCTTGACAAATGCCATGTTTATCTCATCTCGTGAGAAAGAAAAGTTTATTTTTTCACTCGTTACTGAACCGCTCGTGAAATTCCTATTTTCTACCTCAATCGATAACATGAACAAGATATTTGTGGAGGAAAGACAGATATCCTCTACATTTATTTGCATTAGCCTATATAGTACCCTTAAAGTCTTCCTTTATTAATTATTTATTATGAAATTATACTCAAGTGTTCGTCGTATTTTGCTGCATTTGTGACCCACGAAAGTTGAAAGTTGAGTTGAGGAGCTAAAACTTTTTTTTTCACATGGATCCCTAATTCAAAGACAACAGCAGACAGAGTGTGATAATTAATCTTAATTTTCTTCCCTTATTTCATGATTATATTTAAAAGGGGTCATATTAACTCTCTTGATATGATAAATTGTTTCTGAGTGGGATACTAGTCCAATCGTTTCAAAAATCGTATGCTTAAGCGCAAATGTAACACCCTTGATTGACTGTACACCTTTACAGATTGTTGTTATGATCAAAAACACGTCCACGTAAATGGTTCTTCAAATTAAGGAAGAGGAAGCAGTCCGATGGTGCCAAATTTGGCTAGTAGGGAGGATGTGGAAGAATTTAAAACCCATATGCGGTCGCGACGGGGACAGCAATACTTGCAATGTGGACATGAATGTTATCTTGAGCGGCATTCCCGCGCTCTGCTACCCTCGCCGCTTCGCCTTGATGGCCGCCCTTAGCTATCATTAGCACAATAATCCCCATTGATAGTATGACCCATCTCTAATTAGTCTAAAATTATCATAATGATAACCTGGCTATCCCAAAAACCCGAGGCCATCACTTTTCCAGCAAATGGAACTTGAACTTGAACAAAATATCAACATTTCTCGAAGCTACTAGTGACAGTGACATAACTATAAAAATATATGGTTTTATTCCTAATTCCTTCAATAAGGTGGAATTCTTAATTATATCATTTTACGTTTCTACTTCCGAAATTGTTTCAAATGACTTCTAGTTCTCTTTCGATGTTCTTAAAAAATAAGTGAAGAACCTGAAATTGAAGTTAACGTCTCCTGAAAATCAATAATTAGCTTTGTTCTGCTAGCATACGTTTGGACCCTCATGCCTTCAGATAACAGATAACGCTCAAGCTTGTTTAGAAAACATCTCGATTCTGTTTTAAGAGCGAACTGTGCAACACAAATGCTGTTTACCGAACAATAAAATAACCATTGCCTTCTTAAGAGTAAACGAAATCGGAATGAAACAGCAGTTGTTGTTAAGTGTATGCTAGAATCAATCTGTCAACTAAATGGTTTTGTTCAAATGATTTTGCAATAAGTGACTTACAACAACTACAAATGAATAGGACGTATGTCTCAATGAGATTGTATTTGCTTGATAGGTAAAGTTTATTACACCTTCCTTTAATCAGGATAGAATAGGAGTAGTGTAAAACCGTTATGTCAATCAATGTGAACGTTTTTGGAAGAATGACTATGTATATGAAATCCCTTCGATGAAATGGACATTCGGTGGTTAAAGGCAAATAAACAATAGTAATGACGATGATGTGTTTTCAATGAAGTAATTGCAAGAATCCACTGCTCTTTGGACGTCCCGCAGTGAGAGGTGTCAGGTTTTGAAACTTTCTTTAATAATCGAAGCCACTCAATATGCTTCAAGTGTGAGAAAACTAAAATCACTCAAATATGAAATTTCACTTTTGAAAGTATGTATGTCAAGACTCGAACACAATCTCAAGGATCTAGCCTAACGATTTTATCCAGTCGGCTACGGAGGACCAACAAATAACAAGAGCCAGTTTTTCAGTAAGAATTCTATGTCCTCAGCTGACGGGTAAAGTGTGAACCGCACATGGAGAACATGGATAGAGTGATTTTACCACATTAAATTGGCTGCCAATCACATCGGTGCATAAAAATGGCAATACGTGCACTTAAATGAATCCAATTCAGGAGTGTTTTAAGGTTGTGTCTCTTGTCCGATGAGTGAAAATTGTAGCATTTTTGGCACAACAGTAGAAACAATTCTATAGAAAATTATGAAAATACATATCAAAGGTAAAAATGGAAAGGACAGTGTCTTATTTCGCTAAGTGATATAAGATTAGGATTGCGTATGCATTCAGGGTTGTGGATTCGTGAAAAAATAAATAACTCGCCTCTTTGGCATTTTTTGTTGAATCCACTCGTCCTGATGCACACAACTAAGCAAAAGAGGTTTCGACTTTTGATAACAACAACTTATTGAACACATGCAGGAAGTATCGGAATAAAAACTTTCACTTTTCCTTTTTCACAAGTTAACCAGAAACTCTTGCCTTTTTATGAGCCACCCTTGAATCACTTGAAAGACTTTTAAAAGACCAATAAAGCTATATCACAATATACGTTACGTTACCTTATTGTACGGACAGCTGCAATCAGTGTAGACAGTTGCTATCGTTGAGGATAGCAAATATATAATCCCTATAAGCAATGACAAATATATCTTTAAAAGCATATATTAGAGCACCTATCATCAGCTATAAGCGGACAACGACCGTCAGGTCATTGACTTTAGCCTTAATTAGGTTCAAACAACCTATGTCTGCTCCAACATCATATTCAACTCTATTTTTTCACCTTTTGATAGGTTTTCAACAAAACTAATGTCAAAATTGTAAACGCTATTTTAGAATTCTGATGAATTCATTGTATAGGCAGTGCAAACGAATTTGACAAACAATGTTATTTAAGAATACGACGATTTAAAAAACCAGATCTTTTCAAAAGATACCGAAAAGATAAATATTTTGGTGCCATATAGTCACCCCGTTAGATGATTACACGCCTGTATCAACGAGTTAACCACGATATCTCTGTAGTCAAGTAAGTGCTGATGGACCCTGATATATCCTAGTCTTGTTACTTAAAATAGACAAAAATCAATAGAGCCTGTGAATGTTTGCAGGCTTATTTAGCGCACATCGCATCTGTATTTAAAAAGAACATTTCTGCACAACTGCACGCAATTTTTACATTTAATCTGTAATCGAACCATTAAGATGAGATCGAGACACTGGTAAAAAAAACAGCGAACTAAATACTGCGAACTGAAGCAACAGGCGCTTACGCTCGGTCTGTAGTAATCTAAATTTAGAATGGTGTGGCAGAAAATATCAATATAGCCATATTTTTAGCTCCCGGTTCTCAGTTAGACACAATTTCCTCTAAGTGTAGCCATGACGCGATACGGACCTGGAGACTTGAGTAACGCGATGTGATGGTAGAACAGGCTAGGCCTATACTGCAGCAAGATGGATTAGCAAGTGATTGGCGAGTAAGTCGTCATGCTTGATGGTGCAGATGCAACTAAAATGATAAAATTGGATAAAGGATATTCAATATGTTTTACTTCCTCTTGACGCTCTTATCAAATATTCATCTTCAATTGTTTCCATTATAAATAATTGATTTGTTTTTCAATACTATTATGTTTTCATACGGGATCGGCCCTAGGCAAAATTAGTCAGTGTATCCAATTTGAAAATGTGTTACTTTCACATTGGATGATTAAATACTGACATGGTTAACTGGTTAATAGTCATAGTTACTTTAATTTCGAAACTGAGAAACAATTGTGATTTGCAATTTTGAAAACAACTTTATTACACTCTCGTTGGAGATACTACAGTTGTGAAACAATGACATGTTATTCAACACTGTTGTGAAACATTGCACGTGAAAGCGATCGCATCCGGAACTATTTTCCTGTAGTCACATGACAAGTTATCACGTGATGATGTAAATGAAAATGGCGACTGTCAAAAATACTATTCTCTAAACTTTGATAAAACACGAGATAAATGTACAATTCTTTTTAAAAACATGTTTAGCTGTTTAAAAATAAATTTAATCAAACAAAACTATCAGATTTTATCTTTTTTGTATTTTATTTAGCTAGAAAATACCCGTTAACCAAGCTTGATTGTAAAAGCGTCTCACAAACCACTCAGTCCGAAATTATTGTTTTATTGTATTAAACTTTGTCGGAGAGTAACATTCCTCCCAATCAAATCATGCAAATTAGTGGTCAGAAAAATATGCAAAGCATAAATAATTACTCTCAGTTGTCCAAGAAACAGCTCAGAGATATCAGCACAATTATTAACCAACGTCCATCTTCTTCAAATGTAAACATGACCTCCGAATCCGGGTCAAGCGGGCTTTCGTCAGTAGATCGGGCAAGGTCATCCTTGCCGATTTCGGTCGATTCTAGAAATGTCAGCGTCAGTGCTTCCGAATTTCGATCAATCAACTCAATCTTCGGTGGTTCCGTTAGCAACTGTGTCATCAATGTTAACTTCATCGGCAACGCAAAGGACAATGTTCCTTCCACAGACACTAACTCAAACTAAATGAATCGCGCTTCAAAACTCACATTCCAATGACGTCACGATCACGTGACATTCATTCACACAACTCAGTAACGTAATTCAGTGACTGTCTGACTGATGTTATGTTTTGTTAACACGCCAATTTTTGTTCTTAGTGACCAAAACACTAATGAGTGCCTTCCATTTGTATTGTTCAAAATTAAAGCTGTTATAAACGGACTTACTCTTGACCTATTTCTCCAATGCAGTCAAATGACGTTATGCGTCGATTGTAAAATTGTGTTCCTACGCACAACTACGAGAATTGAGAGTAAACATGATTTTCATTTTATATTAATTATTTAAAGAGTGTAATAAATAAAATACTAAACTCCGTCCAGTTTAATAACATATTTATGAAACTCGTGGATAGTATTGGTATTTAACTCGCTTTCGCTCGTTAAATACGAATACCATCCACTCGTTTCATGAATATGTTATTAAACTGAACGTCGTTTAGTATTCTCTATGTACCCATACCCTCTTAAGACATGCATTCTATATGATGATGATTTATTATTTGAAAGGATGGGGGTTTTTTTAAAGGTACATAAAATGTATTTTATCCCTTGAAGGGTGTCCGGCACTGTAAGATCTTTGAAGATTTCGTATTATCTGAAGGGTCAGCCGAAAGGAAATCCGAAATGTACAAGGATCTTACAGTCCCGGAAAACCTTTCACAACACCGTGTAACGAATTTATCACCCTTCCTGCATGATTAATTCATTTTAGACCACATGAAGTCATACTCGCTCTGCGATACACACTCATTGCAGTATGAAACCTAAGTATCGCGGTATGCAGTTTAAACGGCAGTTTTCAAGGGAAATAACTCTACGACTAAGAATATCCGAATATAAAAATTTAATATTAAAAAGAAAATAATGAAACTGAGTCTCAAACTTTACATCGTTATCATGGCAGCCCGAACGTGACTAGTTGAAAGTTGACATTGCAATATATCGCACACCAATATTTCGTAAATGTATATAAAGCATTAATAAGGCATATCTCTATTTATAAATAACGATCCACACTCAAATAAAATAATCTAAGTTATCTGGAAAATATATACGTACATGTACATGTAAACATGTTTTAAAGTTGATTCTAGAAGACGTGAAGAAATTAACGCATGAACTACTATATCGGCAATATTCAAATTATGCAAACAATCTGATGTCCAAAAAAGGTTAATTGAACAGCAATGATAAAACCCTTAACAATTGGTAAAGTTACAGACTAAATAAAGAATATAAAAGATATAAAAGTCTATTGAAAAGCTGCATATAATTTTAGCCGTTTTCAACAATCATTTATTTTATTTTGTGCACAACTGACTTTGTGTATTCCTTGGAGACTTCGGCCGTCTTAAATTTTTAACTATTGTTGGCAAGTAAAATGTAAATGATACTAACTATTTTATTTGCTTCAATAAAACTCCATAGTCGTTGCAAGTTTCCTCATATGCCCAAAAAAGCAAAAATTTAGCACGCTGTGATGCCTTTAAGGAACCCACGCCTGCTGAGATATCAACTTGTTAAGTAAATTTGCTATGTGTGCTTAAATCGGGGAGTTTTGGTAAAGAAATTGTAGTCCAGTGGAAATGGGCCTGAAATAAAATTGACCCTGGTATACAGGAAAACATGACAATTTGTTTCTGCAGTGATTAATTGGCTGTGGATGCTGAGAATTACCTTTGGTTAGAAAAAAATATGCCCCGAAATAAATGTATCTGAAAGATTCGACTAATTTATGTTGCGTGAAATCGTTAATTAATGCTTATTATTTTGCTTCGTGGTAAGTCAAAGAAGCTAGATGCCGCTTTCCTTTCATTCTCCGTCATAAATTCCTATACAACCTCTGTCTTAATACGAAGGTTTCTTGGCCTTCTTCCCCTTGCGGGACACTATTGCAACTTAAACTACCTGGCAATATTTCAGCCAATGAAAACACCGAATGGACGAAAAACATATTTGTTCTCAAATAGGCCTGTGCAATGTTGCAGTCGCAATACGAGGCTGTAAAGTACAAGGTGCATATTCTAATAAAGTTAACTTTTTTAAAGCTTCCGGAAATAACTAAGGCGATTTGAATTTTAACTTTTGAAACGGCGTCGCTAATTGCACAACTAACTGATTGCATCCAATCAGCGTTCTACATTTCGTGCCCGAGAAACCTTCGTATTAAGAGAAAGGTTATATAGGTTTCTATTACGCAGCTACCTCTGTGGGGAGAGAATGCTTTCCTTTCAGAAAAAAACCTCTTTGCATGTCGTTTCTGTATTCCTACAGATCTTATTTCTAATAAACTGTCTTAATTGAACAGGTTTTCTTCTCCATTGTCTCTCAATGTATATGTATGACCGTGTCCAATGTCAAACAAGATCCCTACCATTTGACATTCTGAAATTCGTAAAGCTTAATCATCTCTTAAAAACATGAGAACTTCCCTGAAGCAGTAGAAAAACACGTTTACTGAATTCGTGCACATAAGATATAAGCGATCTCACTCACGAGAGTGTCCATATCGATTTTAATCAATGAACAAGGTAATCTTAGACATGAAAGTAAGTTAACACAGGTACACCATCTATTTAAGGAGAGATAGGAAGAACAAATGAAATATTTTAGAATTCTTTAGCAAATTTATTGTTTCATTTATTTACAAATGTAAGAAATTATGTACCACCGAACGATTTAAAGAGATATTGGTATTAATAACAACGATAAATTGCTCTATTATGTCTACTTACATAAGGCGGCCAATTTTCATTTTTCAAAATCCTTTCAGACACATTCGACTTCCGTTTGGGGATGTATATATATTAGAAACTAATGACAGTTAATGATATCAGCCTGTTTTGAGGATAAAAAGGCATAATCGTACATTTTGACTGATATATTCATTTTAGATATTAGTAAAATGTCATATGATGTGCTCAGGTTAATAAACAAATGAATTAAGAAATAAACATATGGGTAACCGAAACACTTAACCATTTCAACATCATTTTCTAAAATGTACGACGCTTGGTCACTCTATCAAATTATCAATCATCAATTTAAGTTCAATCATGACGCCCTAATGTTACTATTTATAAAAACAACATCAAACTAAAAAGCTTACAAATTCTTAATCGAAAACGCTGGTCTTAGACGGAATCCATTACAAAGCTTCAATTCTAAACAGCCTTACGTACAACTCGTCAATAAGTGAAAGCACAACAGCCTTTCGTACAACTCGTCAATAAGTAAAAGCTCAACAGCCTTTCGTACAACTCGTCAATAAGTAAAAGCTCAACAGCCTTTCGTACAACTCGTCAATAAGTAAAATCTCAACAGCCTTTCGTACAACTCGTCAATAAGTGAAAGCACAACAACCTTTCGTACAACTCGTCAATAAGTAAAAGCTCAACAGCCTTTCGTATAACTCGTCAATATGTGAAAGCACAACAGCCTTTCGTACAACTCGTCAATAAGTAAAAGCTCAACAGCCTGTAGTACAACTCTTCAATATCAAGAAATTGAGACGTTGTTAAGCAACGAACATACGTTGATCAATGTCTACAAATGTACACGCAATTACAAACGACATGAACGGGCAAAATCTTAATGAATTCTACTGATAGCACGTAACACATACACACATTGAATCACATCAAAAACTCATATTTCAATTTCGCATCAATGTTAATTGATAAGCAAATCAAACAGATTTGATTTTCACTCAGAACAAAATACATTTTAGAATTTGCAAACGAGGAAAATAATGATGTTTTGGATAATTTAAGAAGGTTCCAATTGATTGTAGTTTTCAAACCATTTGGTCTCAATTTCCTTTTGTACACTCATTTTCATAATTTCCTAATATTTCGAATTTAATGCATATTATAAAGATATTTTAGCTTCT
The DNA here is from genome assembly GCA_921293015.1 of Phorcus lineatus. Classification (NCBI taxonomy): domain Eukaryota; kingdom Metazoa; phylum Mollusca; class Gastropoda; order Trochida; family Trochidae; genus Phorcus; species Phorcus lineatus. The sequence goes on from OV121081.1 coordinate 56,022,688, forward strand.
AAAGATATCTGATATGATTTATTACTTCTAATTATCTTTCAGATTCATTACTTTCGAACTGATCAATAAGGTCAAACGGGTCAAGATGACCGTGCTAACACAATAATCGTTTACAAGTCCTAAGAAGAATCCACATTGTGATTGATAATATTGCCTTACGACGTAAAAGGCTAGACGAGTGCATCGTCTTACTTTAACCTCCAGTATTGGTACCGAGCTTAGATTACAGCCTTGTACGTCATTGCCATGACAACCATCACCGTAGTAACGATATATGTGTTCGCAAAATATTCTAAACGTTTTGATAATGACATACTCGAAAAACAATGATATTCAAGTCTTCTATTATAATTACAATTACTTCGTAACATGTGATAGTAGTTTGACTATTGATTTTAAAATCTTTTAAATCATTCATGTTATGTTAGATTTGTTGAAGGTTCCATGAATAGAAACGATGTCTTTAGTAGTATCTACATGTATGTGAATCAAAATGCTATAATGAATGTAAATTGATATCAAAGTAACCGCTCTCTGGAGTGAGATATTGTTAAGATAATGATTTGAACAGTAGGTAACAATCTACATGTCGACTAAGCAAAATAATATTGTTTACTGGTATTTTAACTAAGCGAAATCAATAGAATTACCACATTGCATTCGTTTTATCATCAACTGATATATCCTTGTGTAAAATATAATTTGATGTCATGTATAAATTTCAAAGAGATTGGGAAGAAAAGTTTTGAACAGTTAGAACAAAATCTAACTAAGACTTTCATGCAGATATTTGAACATATTCTAAACCGAAATTATTTCAGGATTCTCTGAATCGCGAAATGGACAGAAACTGAGACTTTCATTTTTTTCAAATTGAAGCCTGAGTTTTATCATTAAAACTGAAAAACAAACCTGTAAAGAACTTGACTAAGGATATCACCTTTATAAAACTGGACTAGATGAATATTGTATTTATTTTGACACTTTCCCTGTTTCAAGGAATGAAGATTTGATGAACGAAGTTAATCTTTTTAAGTGCAAACGCTGACATCAAGATTTGCATAAACGCACCTGGACCATTTAGAATACACCGTGAGCTTATTGAATAATGGCATCAGTAAACATTGATCGCCCGCGGTAATACCTCCTCACTATTTATGTACTCCCTTTTGAAATACAGAATCAAACTATACATTTTCTTTGTACTTAGAGCCTCAACTTGTGGACCACTTTGGAAATAAGGATTAATTTTTGGAATGAATAATAAAATGTATATGCATGTTCTCTGAAACATGTATTTTACACATTGTTTTATTGGACTAAATGTATAGGGTCAAATATGTCAAACTTAAAAAATGGTGTTATTATATCGAGAACTACTGGTTGTATCTTAAATTACCATTTTAATGCTTATCAGGTCAGTACAGTGAGAAAAATACAGCTTAAAGTTGTGATTTGTGATCGAAAACCGTACTCAGTGACTCAGACGTAATTTCGGGAACTTATCTACAGCAGACACAACGACAAATATGAAATGATATTGTTAAGCTTATCACAAAAGTAGTATACAAGCAAATGGGACGGAGAAATTCAACCTTGTAACATTTTAATTGCCTTTTGTCGATAAATATTGAAAATAAGTAAAAATATCATAATTTAGGCATGTAAGTGATGATTTATAACGTATATATTAGGCCACACTTTGAATTTGCATGTAAAGTAAGGGATGGATGTACATCTGAACATGCAGACAAACTAGAAAAGCTGCATCTAGAAGATGCAAGGATAGTTAAGGGTTATAGTTTTGTTTCTAGAAGTATATTGTATTGTGAAACTGGCTGGGAAACGTAGAAAGGAGCGTAGATGTAAAAGAAAACTTTTTGGCTTTTTTAAAATCTTCGTAAACAAACTAAAGCACCTGCTTTTAAGTGTGAAGTATTGCCTGAAAAACTGGGGAATTATAACAACTATAACCTTAGAAATTCAGAAAATCTTCCAATATCAAGAATTAAGGAATCTTATGAATCGTTCTTTCTTTCGGCAATAAGACAATGAATAATCTGTCCCTTGAAGCAAGAAATTGTCCAAACATTTCTCTATTCAAACATAAACTTCAAAAGATCTATTTTAAGCAGGTTTAGTCAACGACCCCAGCTGTTTGTGGAAATCCATGTGAATAGGCCTTTCATTATATCTTTGATTGTACAATTTTCAAGTTCAGCGCAATAGATTATTAAAAAAGATAGTAAATGTTATTCTATGGAGAGTGCCCTTAGATGTTAGTTTAGTCCTTAAAGGCCATGCAGATCTATTTCTTTATGAAAACGATTCCATATTCAAACATGTACATGTGTATTTTCAAGAAACAAAGAGATTCAGGTGTGCCTCTTAATCAAAATTCCCTTATTCTCTCTTTATTTTCCATATGTTTTGTATTTTTTAATCTCACTGTATACATAATGCAAATGTGAAATGTAACTATCATGGAGAGGGTTTGATACAGATCCTTGCAGAATTAGTTACCTGAAAACCGCGATCTGAATGCATTCTGAATGCATTCGACCGCGATCTGAATGCATTCTGAATGCATTCGACCGCAATCTGATTGCATTCTGAACGCGTTCGATCGCGATCAGAATGCATTCAGATCGCGGTCAACCGCAGACAGATTGTGATCACGGTCTTTTGCGGTTTTTCGCGGTTATTTCGCGGTCTTTTGCGATTATTCGCGGTCATTTGCGGTTTTTCGCGGTCATTTGCGTTCATATGTGATCCGCCCACGAAAATGACTGTTACCCTATAAAATTTCTCTAACACTGATGACAACTAAAGTGAATTACATTGAATTTCGAAAGTACCACTTGGTGCCTTAGAGTTATAAAAGTTTTACAACCTTGTTATCCAAGGTTTGTAACATTCTCTTGGCTAAGAACGATATAGGTATACTTGCCGTTTTTAAATATTATGTATCATTATTGTTTTAAACCATTAAGTAAGTACTAGCGAGTCATATCTTCTATGCAAGCATTTATCCTTAGCAATCTTCTACATGGTAAATCAGTCTTACGTGTGTGTATGACTCGTGTGCTGCGATCAAGTAGATGACGTCATGAGTATGAATTGTGCGGGACGAATCAATAGATTTATTGGTATATCAGCACTCGATTGCATAACAAAATGTAAATCCGTCTTTGTACCGTTACTGAGGAGACCACATTACGATTTCCTTATACCATTGCTTGGTGAATTAAAACTGCAAAATTTTGAATTCAATTTGCAAATGTTTTCATTTCAAAGAAAACCAACGAAGCGACAAGTTTCGAATCTTAGCGGTTTTTATGCTTTGATTTGCTGATTCGTCATTCTATTGATAAATGAAATACATCAATCTTTACATCAAAATGGCAAATAATGCTTTAAAAGTTAAGACCGAAGTCATTTATGCTGATGAAAATCATTTGCATTTCTGTGCTATGTGAAGGTTTGAGAAATATTGGTTTGCGCTAAAGCCTTTTAGCAAACATTACACAATTTACCCGCACACCTACTAGAGTCAAATATCAACTTCAAAATATATGTGTCATTATTCAAATTTAAAAGTCCTACTTGCTTCTGAAAATATCTTACTGGACAAATGTTTGAAAAGATCGATTTGTAAATGTTGTGAATGTTTTACGCACATGATTTTTAAAAAATATTCATATAACAGAAATTGTTTTATCATTACTAATGTTGTCACATCCGTTTATACACATAAGTCTCAACGAACAGCACTAATGTGGTGTGTGTTCATTTTAGACTTCTGTCCGTCGGCCGTATTACGAAAGATTATTGTCCCTCATATAATAACCTTCTTGTTCTAAACGATCAAGCCTGAAACGTCATCTTCAATATCAAACATAGTTAATATAGTTATCATAGGTAGATTATACAAGCTAAACCTTTGGTTGAAAGTTTACCTTAAAATACAATCATACTGTTACGTACAAAGTTGTCGATTTGTCAGTCAAATGATTCGCGTAGCTTAAGGGATATGTTGTCTACTTGACCAAACGTTATTATAGTACGTTTTGCAAAAAAATGCACTGTCACCTGATTTGTAAAATCATAATGATTTGTTCATCAAGGCATTGTTGGCCTAAGTTATCTTCAGTTTTGAAGAAATTTTCAGATTTGTCCCGCTATCACCACTGTGTTATCGCACACTGGATGTAGAGAGGTGTCTATCGATGATTTGTTTATATTTTAGGGGTTAAATGGTTTTGTTTTATGATTTTTTCTAATTTAAATTTAAATATAGACAAGGGTAATAATCATAATGCCTTGAATGTGAACGATTATGTCGATGCGTGTCAAGTAATTTTCTTTCTTTCTTTCCGCGTTGCTCATTACAGGGGTCGGATTTTGAAGGGCATTTGTTCACATTTTTCAATCATTTATAAAATATATGTTAAAATCTGATTGGTTCACACTAAAACCTCACTACCAGTGTCCGTCTGTCTAACTGATTGTTTGTTTGTGTGAGTGTATTTTATTTGCAGATAGATAGATAGATATATATTTATTAGAGTCTCACCTCACAATTTATATACATACAATAAAATGGCATAAAATACATAGACGGCGTGAGCCACCCATTGAGGGTTACGAGAGACTATAAAACATTAAAATATACTTGTTAAAAGATGTACAAAAATTTAAACATGGTAAAACAAAAGTGACATATATACACACATACGATGAAAGCGAAAAATCTAAGAATCATATAAAACACTTTGGCGTTTTTGTAATAAAAGACTGCAGGTTTTGGCACACAAACACATCACAGTAGGGCTGGATAAGATAAAACATATTTTCTGTAGATCGGTTAAGTCGGTAAAATTATCACAGTTAGCTACACACTTTTCTAAAAGGGTTGATGTGATATCCGTGTATATGGGGCAGTGCAAAAGAACGTGAGTCTCATCTTCCACAGCGTCAGGGCAATAAAAACAGACTCTCTGGTCGACAGGTGTGTTGCTGTACCTTCCAGTTTCTATATGAAGAGGGGCGACTCCGCATCTAAATCTCGCCAGGGCGCGGCGGTTAGTTCTTGACATAGGACTCGTAACATACATTTCTGGACATATCGTTGATTTAAAACCTCTGTAGAGTCGCAACTTATTCCCTCCGTTGCCTTTCTTGCTCTTCTGTCTTGTCAGATCGTCTTCCCAGTCTTGAACGAAAGTCGCCATAACTTTGGAGCACAGTTCAGATACAATAAAGTTTATGCTGAAAGTGTTATCTCTGGGGATGAAATGATCCAAATCTGTTTTTCTGAGTTTCTCGTGGGTCCTCCAGTTCCAGTTTCGTTTTCTACGTTCAGCTTGTGTATTGGCCCACAGAAATATTTTCGATAGAACTCTGTTTGCTGGAATGTTGCAAAGGCGTTTGTAAAATTTGATGACACTACCCCACTGTCGTACAATCGGGGGGCTCCACCCCATCTCTCCCACTACAGCTGAATTAGGTGCAAACTTGTGTAGACCCAGGTAAAACCTCATCGCTCTGTTTTGTACAGCATTTACTGAACTGACACAGTGTTGTCCCCATATCGCGGAACCGTACTGGACAACCGACCAGACCATAGTGTCGTAGAGCTTACTAAAGCTCTGGTACCGCATTCCTCCTAGCATCTTATATTTGGCAATCAGTAGTCCCAGAGCTCGACTTGCGGAATTGGCTGTAACTTGTCCCATGCGTTTATAGTCTAGAGACTCAGTGAAAAGGAGGCCCAAGTAAGTGTAGTTTTCTACAACGTCGAGTGTAATCTCTCCACATTCAAACACTGCTGTTGATCTGCTGACTGACGGATTCCGGAAGTGGATAATCTTGGACTTGGATGGGTTGACTGTCATCTTGTTCCTTGTGCACCAGCTGTTGAGACAATCAAGAAGGAGATTCAGATCATCTTCACTCTCAGCGAGTAGGACAATGTCGTCAGCGTAAGCTAAAATACTCACAACGTCATCATTTATATGTATGCCAATGGAAAGTTCTTTGATGCAGTTGATAAGATCGTTGATAAAAAGGTTGAACAGAAGTGGAGAAAGGAGGCAGCCCTGTCGTAACCCACACTTTACATCAAACCACTCAGTACTGACCCCGTTCAGTCTCACACAACTTGTGACAGTCTCATATAGCGAAACGATGGCTCTGTACATGCAACCAGAGACTCCCAGCTCACGAAGTTTGGTCCACATTAGATTCCTGTTGATGCAATCATATGCCTTTTTGAAATCTATGAAAGCTGCGAACGTCTCTTTCTTTTGTCTTTTTCTTGTTTCCACAATTGAAGTTAGGGTATAGATGTGTTCTATTGTAGATCTCCCTTTCCTAAATCCGTTTTGCTCGTCTCCTAGAAGCCCTTGTAGTTCAACATAGTTGTTGAGTCTCGCATTGAGAATGTGACAGTAAAGCTTGTAAGTGGAGCTAGTTAAAGTAATTCCTCTGTATGCTAGGGGATCCCGTGTATCTTCTGTCGAGGATTTCGGAACTGGGTTTATGATACCTTTACTCCAGGCTAGAGGGATCTTTCCCTTAGCGAAGCAGACGTTGAACAGTTTATGCAGGAATTGGAGAGAGGTTGTATTCTTTAGTATTTCTACAGGGATACCATCAACGCCAGTCGCCTTTCCTTTCTTGGCTTGTACCAGAGCGGTATGAACTTCCTGAAGAGAGATACTTGAGTTGAAGCCATCTGCATCCACGTCATGGTCAGGGTCATCATCGGCCATGACGTCATGCCCGACCACATCAGTGTTCTCATCCACATTGCAGTTGAGCAGAGTCGAGTAGGTTTTCCTCCAAGTCTCAAGAACTGTCGGCTCGTGGCTGGTCATTGAACCGTCTTCCAGAATAACCTCCATAGGAATACATTTCTTTCTTTCAGTTCCTATTCCAACGTTGCCGATCTTTTTCCAAAAGTCACTTTTCCCCACATCACACAAGTGTTCAAGTTCATTAAGGGTATCTCGAATATGCTGACGCTTTGAAACCTTTACACACTTGTCAAACTGGGTCCTCTTATGTACATATATCTGTCGTAGTCTGCGCTTATGACGTCCTCTACACTTGCAATACATTCTCTCGGCCTCACACATCTCATTCCACTTTTGTGTTAAGATAGGATTCCACCATGGCTTTTTCGTTTTCCTCTTTCGCTTCCCTCGATGTGAATTCAGATATATTATTTTAGTTGGGAATTGTTCATACATTTCTTGTCTCACAGTTTCTGAAAAATCATTAAAAGCAGTATCTATGTCATTCTGGTTTCTCTCAGACTGTTCCATATGTAATATAATATTATCAGCTTGGCTTGTACAGCTTGCTGAAGAAAGAAAATCATTATTGGCTTCTGACACGTCAACCTTTATTATAGGGGCCTGTTCATGTGAGTTCGAAGAGGTATCACTATTGGTATCCTGAACACCTAGAGGTATCGCCCATGTAAGAAGAGAGTGATCTAACTTGGCTGCTGCCTCTGCGTCCACTACGCCCAAGAGCCCCGCCTCTTCCACCACGGAGTTTGGCCTCATTACCTGAAAATCTGTGACGTAACCCACATTCTCATAGCATGTTATGCAGTAGTCTACTACAGACGAGCCCTTGGATGAAACACAAGTAAAATCATTAATGGAATTACATCGACCATTAACAATACACATATTTGCATTGATAAGAAAATCAATAAAATATCGACCATTGTTATTAACAAAATCATCAACAATATTACGGACAGGAAGGGTATCTACCCCTTCAATATAGTCCATCATATGTCCACACCGACTGTTGAAGTCACCACAGATGTAGACGATATTTTCATTTTGGTAGTTATATATCTGTCCCAGAAGTTCATTAAAAAAGTTAGCCGCATCAACTTGTCGAGACGAGTTCTCGGGTGGGAGGTAGCACACACATAAAGTACAAACATTCTTGGTTATTTTATCAATAAGTTGTAACCAAAATATACCTTCAGTGTCACTTTCTGGGATTTGCACATCAAAATTATCAAGAATGTTAGTCTTTATCAGAAAGCCAACGCCTCCTGAACCACGCCTTGCTTTGCGATGTAAAATAGTTCTGTTTTTACCAAACCACTCATATCCATCTATATTCAGTTTATTATCTCCGATCAGATGCGTTTCAGCAACACCTAAAATATCTAGATTAAAAGAATTAATACACGATTGTCTTAAAATATGATTATCAGAACATGTATCTGTAGACCAGCCTGCTATGTTCCAAAACCCACATCTGGCCTATCGTGAATATTGACGACGGTGTGATCGCCAGCTGTTATTCTGCCCTCTGACCTCCGGGTTCTCTCTGTCTTCATTGGATGATGTTTCAGAGTCACGTGGTTGATGTCTGTCACCAAACCCACGTGCATTGTTGACCCTGTCACGTGGTCCTTGGTGTCCGCCTGAGTTGCCATCGTTGGTTGGTCCTCTGGAGTCACGTGATCTCTGTTTATCAACATCCCCACGTGTGCGTGGTCTGTCACTCCAGTCTGTTCCGTGCGATGCCCAGTGTTGCTGTCCTCTGTCTCCACGCTGACCCCGCCGCTCCTGCCCCTGGTCCCGGTGGTGGGGTCTGTCCTGATCCACACGTTGGATCCTACCCCCAGAGAGGCGCAGTCCACCCACCGAGTCTGCCAGCATCTTCATGTTTGATTCTAGAATTCTCTGTTGCAAAGGTTTATCACTATTGATATACACATGGTCAAAGTTCTTAGATGTTTTCAATTTCTTTTTGCTGTCTAGAATACTGCGTTTATCACTAAGTGTTTTACACTTTGCAACAATTACCCCAGGGTGTCTAGAACCATACGAGTCCTTTCTCTCGGCACTGTCAACTTTAATCTCGTTCAGTTTTAGACCATCTTTAATGAGCCCGTTCACCTTACTACACACATTTTCATTCGTAGATTGTGGAAGGTTGCGAATAACAATGTTGAGATGTATGGAGTGAGCACTGTCCGTGGTGGCTGCACGAGCATGTGTATTGCATGCTTCAGCCTGTTGATCCACCCTGTCACGTAGCATAACATGTTCATTTCGTAACTGGGTCAACTGATCGCCTACATGTGCAATTTTGTCAGTCATTTCACTTCTTACTTCATTAATTTCGGACTTAATCATACACTTCACATTGCCGATTATTCTCTCTTCCATAGCTGACATTCGTTCATCAAAATGGGCAGTTAATTTAGTAACAGCATGAAATACATCGTCAATTGTTTTCGACCCACCTCCATTACCATTCGATACTGATTTTTCCATATTTAATAAATGTTCAGGTTTTTGCTTCTTGGTATTGCGATCCTCCACGGTGTCGTCTTCGGTGAGGGATCTTTTCCTGCGTTCCTCCAGTGGGCAGTGAGCTGGAGAAGATTGTTGGTTTACCACGGTGACTGCCGACGCCATTACCGTGTCAACATAGGCTTGGGACGATGACAGGTCCATCACGTCGAAATACACAGAAATGAAGTCTAGAGTTCACTTCAGAGTTACTCAAAGGAATCAGCGTACTGAGACGTACGCTTTATGCACTCATCGGGTGTCTCACGACTTTAGATTTCATACGAACGTTCGATTTCAGGCTCCGAGAAAAATTCACACACCTTGCTCGGTTGCCGACCTTGCATGTATGCTTCATTGACATCTATCTAAGACAATTAATGAAACAGTAGACATAACAGGAAATCTATTCAATTCTATTTCATTAGCCTAATCACGGTTTTTGCTTCGGGATATATCGATTAAAGAAACTGCCATTTAAGGCACAGAGAGTTCGTATTTTTGGTCAACGAAGACGAATTTTTTCGACATTATGATTTTAGAAAGTAAACATTATTGTTACAGAGAGGTATCATTTGAGGTTAATTGGTTACGCTGATTATCATTATATCTATGTACATATATAATCTATCGGAATAAAATGCGCATAAAGTCGTGACAATATACACTTTCATTAAGGTTTAAGGTTTAATATATTTTCAATGATAAATAAATGAACCTGTTTATTGTCACCGTTGGAAGTGATAGTCTATGTTTATTATGCAAGACTCAGCTACCCGTACCTAACATGTGCAACGTCTAAACTTACCGTCCGACTTTCAGACGACAAATTAACAAGCTCTGTGTATTGTGTCTCAGGTTTTCCGATGATCGTGTGTTTGAAGCATATAGTTCCAAAGACTTTACAATAAGCATGCGAATTAACAACCTTTCTTGACCATTGTTTAACGAAGTATTGATCGATCGAAGGTTTGCGTTGTTTTGGTTAAGATGTGTATCTCAAATTGACATATATAAAGGTGCAGATCCACGTTGAAAAATGATTGATAGGGTTAACGAAGTGACTCCAATGTTGTAGAGTTAACACAGTGCAGAATAGAAGTTAATTTAAATTATACATTATGGTACAGGTTTGCAGTACGTTTTTTTAAGAATATTACGAAAGCTCTGGGGAAGCCAAGATGAAAAACAACTTCGTCCATATCACCAAATCTTCTTCAAACGGTGTGTTCATTTAGACAGAAAATACATTCGCTCATCAGTGTGCAAAACACTAGGCAATATAACAAAGCGCCCATTTTCGACTCTTGTTTAGAGAACAAGGCATATTACATTTAATATACATTTCACAGAAAGACTCCCGCTTAATAAATATATAAATGTATTGTGTGTGTTGTTGTAAGCTTTGCAATGTGTTGAATGCTTATACATTACTTTTAATGGTATTATATTCTAGAAAGACTAGATGTTAATAAAGGCTTGCGGAAATGAAGGCAATGTTGACGAAAATGTTAAAATGAATTTCATATTCTTTTATATACTTTTGAAATGCCACTTTCCAATAGAGATCTAAAAGAATGAATTAAAAACATTCTTTAAAATGATATCAAACGTAGATAAAAACAGTTTTTATATTATTTGTGGTTATCAACGTAATGTAAAGTAATGTTGCTGAATGTTGTGATTAACATGACGAGTTTCGAGAATTCATCCCTACCTTGACATATAGATAGCATAGGTAGATCTTACGAGCAAAACCTCGTTGACTTCAAGTAACACTTGCGATATAATCATCATTCGGTTTTTTTGGCATTAACTGCTATATTTTTCGGTGACTTCTTTAAATGAAGATAGATATGTTAGATATCTATTAATTAATTAATTGTGATTTCTTCATCTGAGTTCCGCTACCTCTTGAGAGACCCTTTCTTCATTTCCATATTCTAAAGCCTCGATGCTGATATACCACTTACTGTATGAGCGCAATATAAGTCAAATATATTAATTATTCCTTGTCGAATTAGAATTGACAATCGGTGGCAAATGACGGGTGGTACTCGGCTGTTGATCAAAGGTACAATAAGTTGCTGCGGTCGAGACCCCTTTAGCACTAATTGATTAATTGCTTGTGTATTCGGGATTATGTGTATTCAGGGGAAACTGAGAATGCAAAAGCCTAACCTTAAATCTTAACATAAATCTTAGAACTAGTAGCCAATTGTTGAAAGCATCTACTCCTATTTACCAAGTGCTGCATTGTTCTTTAACAGATAAATAAGGAAACAAGTTTAAGTTCAGTGAAGTATGATTTAAGTTAAGAAGTTAAATGCAAAATGATAACTATTGATGAGTTGAATTGTTTTAATTTTCGATGAAATTTCCTGATTTGCGCCACTTTTACCACTGTGTGAGTGGTTGGTTTGTGTACTCGTAGATGAAGAAGCAGAAGAAAAGAAATATAATTCAATAATGTGTCACATGTTGTTTTACATCACATTACATAATTAATTAAACAACATCCAAACAAAAACGAACGGCTTATGAGACACAAACGGGCATATAAGTACATTGTAATATTAAAATATAAAATATAATAATCAAGTTTGAAAAAATCCTTTACTATTTTTGGCGAGTGTGCCCGTATATTACCTCTCTAGTGACTCTCTGTCTATACAGCCCTTGATTTACGATGCTGCTGTATTTCAGATGATATAAATCCTATTTTTCAGAGCAACGACTGCGTAATTAAGAACAAACACCTCTTCTCATGAAAGAATCTATCTACCGACTCTTGATTTAGATTGGCGCTGCTTCGCGTTCATTTGCGGTTTTTCGCGGTTATTTCGCGGTCATTTCGCGGTTATTTTGCGGTTTTTGCGGTTTTTTTGCGGTCATTTTGCGATCAAAATACTGTATGATCGCGGTCAGGCGCGATCAGAGTGCAATCTGAATGCATTCGACCGCGATCTGAGTGCAATCTGAATGCATTCGACCGCAATCAGAGTGCAATCTGAATGCATTCGACCGCGATCAGATTGCAATCTGAATGCATTCACTACAGGTAAAGATATATGCAACCCACTGTAGGTTGGACAACTTGTGCCCAATCCATTTCACTTTTGTGAACAAAATATTTTAATCAAATCAATCAAGTGATGAAATTGCAATCATTTCGATATGACTTGAGCTTTACGCAGAACACATGGTATATTGGTTACTAATTAAACGACACCCACAATTTTAAAACATACACCTGTAATTTTAAATATATCAATAAACAATTAGTTTATTTCGTTTAATTATGTATATGGTGAAGATTGAAAAAGTTTTTTTTAAAACTGGTGGCAAGTATGTGAATATCATGCATGGGTCATGATTTTTTTAAAAGCTCCAGGTATTCACCACATAACTTTATGCATCATCGAGCCGATTTTTTTCTGAAAGTCTTGAAATAAGTAAACTGACTATACCCTATTCTTTAGACTAAAATTTAGTCTATGAAATATTTTAATAATTGACTGTTCCTTCATCTACATATTCTTTTCTTTGGGCTCCTAATTTCATATGTGTATTCAGTCAATCTAGACTTGCTTAATGTGGACCTAGACTGTATTAGAGGCTTTTATTTAAATACACAGTCATGAAGCAGGACTACCTATTCTTGTCTATCATATTTTCTATAATTCTCAGATTATTCAATTATACTCTAATTCAAAAGGGTTCAATATTAAAGAAAGGAAAGGATAGTGTAGGGAGAAAAAGCAGTGTTTTCAATAACTTCAAGGCTTTGAAGTATTTCTTGCCAAAAAAATGATACGTACATGTATCGGGGACACTGACTTTGAAATTGCCAAACAATAATAATTAGAAATCGCCCCTGAACACGATTATAACACACTGGGTGGCGTTGTAATTTAATTATATTTTTTTCTTCAACACAAACATTAGGCACATTGTTTACTGTCAGTTGATTGGTTATATGGCAATTGATGTTGGCGCCTCTTCCCCAAAGCTCACACGTGTGGTAAACTTGAAGAATTAAGCTTCAGGTTATCATGATTGTTTCTGTGCATGTATCATGGCACTGCTGACAGGTGCTTGGCAGCTGCAGGTCGTTCATTAACAGGAGCATTAACATTGGTGTACCACACTTTGAACATCCCATCATTTCGCAGCATAACCGCCAGGCTCTCTTATTGCTTAGGACCCCAAGCTATTATGTGCTGATATTGCTCTCTATCTACAGTTAGAATTTTCTAAACGAAGTAACAACCACTAGAAAATTTCTCTTCGTATCTTAGCATTTCGAATGAAAAATGAACAAAATAGTGTGGGTAATAGGAAATAATTGGCATGTGGAATCTCATTTAAGTACACAGGCCAAAGTGAAAGTATACAGTTAATTCCTCCTTACAAATATTGATAAAAGAGTGCATAGTTGATTGAAAACATTTTCACACAAAGAAGAGTATACATGGACAAGTTCAGTGCATAATTTCGTATTCAAGAATCGACAACCCCATTACAAAATTTAAACATCTCACACTCAAGGCAAAGTGACTCTTTTCCATGTTCAGTAATGTAAGCGTTGCGCGCTCGGAAATCACCGAGCGTGCTTTCCTGGTCCATAATTACACTGCTGAACAGGCCCCTCTTTTCCTGTCTCTACGATGTAAACTATGTTCCGAAATCCAAACATTGAGATATCAACAATCAGTTTCAGCCTACTGCCATTGTGATCTTCACGCGGTAATCCATAGATAGTCGCCTCACCTCAGTACCGACCAGTGTCAACGTTACTCCTGCTCCATGACATGTCTTAGTGACAGAAACACAATCATTTGAAAGCTAATTAGTCCTTGTTCCTGCCGCATGTACATTTTCATTAAGTGAGCTTTCTCTTCCTGATGTAAAACATTTTCAAGGAATATAAAAAGAGAAAAGCGCGGAACCTAATAAGGTTTTAAAAAGAGAATATTATATTGAATGTTACACTGTCTGCATTTGTACTTGATCTTAATTTTTGAATTATATCTTTGTTCAAGGAATGCAACAACTGAAGTACTGCAATAGGAAGTATTTTGAAGTTTAGAGATTGCACTTATATTGCGGCTGTTAATTTCATCGCAGGGAGAAAGTCCGCAACACCATTGTGGCTATGCATTGTAGTGAAACCTGCGAGTATCGGCTGAAACTAGCGAACCATTGATAGTATTGCGCTGAAATTCATTGTAGCAATGCACCCAAACCTTACTGCCTGTAAAACAGTTCGCTACTGCAGACATAGTTGCCAAGGCCTTGGCGGCATTCGAACCGCGATCCGAAGCCGAACGCCCTCAACTTATAAATACTTTTGTCTTCTGAAGCGGGAGTCCTACAAGGCTGTATGACAATAAAAAATTCTTACAAAAATGTTCATTTTGTAACTATAGAGCTCCTTCAAGCGATACAATGTCCAGGGCCTAACATTTTCTCTCGTTTTCTTCTTCCAAAGTTCTATTAAGCTGAAATCATAGGGTATAGTTATTCAGTCAGTGGGAACTCATATGTTGTAAATGCGGCAACTACTTGACACCTAATTAGGGCAATATGGTTCCAGTCCTTGAAACCTTTTTTTTTTGTCTTATTCTCTAGAACCAAAAGCCATAGAAAGCAACGATGGTGTTTGACAAATTCATTCGGCACTACAATTTGTAAGCAGTAACTAAATAGATGAATGAATCCATTTGATTCAATGACCAACCTCGTTGCTTTTTATTCTCTCCATCGGCCATCTGAACTTCAAAGACATTTCCTCGAAATTAAAGACGGTTATCGGATTGTCTGGTCTATAGAACTTTGTTCTTTATAATTGCTTCATTACCCTTACTTACCGTTTCTTACTCCCTAAATCCAAAGCCAAAATTTCAGTTATTTTATTATTTTGAAAAACATTAACATTTGCTTTAAATGACTCGACTACATGTTTTAATGTAATTTTCACAGCTCAAGGTTTAGCTGTTTAACAACGTCTCAATAGATTATTCATCTTCTGAGTTTAAAAGGATCTAAATTAAATTTTAAAAATTAACCTTTCACAAGGCATTAAATTGATAAGCAAATGACGATAAGGTAGACTTAAACGTTTATGAAAAGAATTACAAACCAATAAGCATTCTGAGCATTGATATATGATTTTGAACTATTCTGTTGAATTCTTGTCTATATACTAAAAAGATATGATATTTGTGTAAAAAAAGGCCTCTTTCAATAGATGTAACATCACAGTCTTGCCTCACCACAAATCACGGTGCTCTGAATAACTGTGTTTTTGTCAACTGTTTAGTCTTCATAGTTGTACATGACACACATTTCACAGGTTATAGCCATGATGAAAAAGAAACAGAACAGATAAACAGAACATTCCCAGAGTAATAAACCTCACTTTTTGCTCATTACACCGACACAAACAGCAAGGTCATCGCATGTAACGAGGACACAGTGTCTTTCATCTGTCACTAAAGTGGTAATCATGAATAGCTCCTGAAAGGGTTGTTTGTTGGAGCATTGCGTTTGTCTTCGTCATAAATAATGCCTTTGATAAATAATCAATGCCAGTGTTGGCGTTATCTACTCATGAACAAGAATTCCTTGATCAATTTAAATATGTCTAACTTCTTTTCACGACCAAACGACCAGCTATCTATCTAACAAATTATCTTGAGCCTATGCCAAAAAAGTTCCTACTTGAAAACGTTGACGTCCTTACTTCCTTATGCCAGTTTAATACACATAATTGTCATTATCGGAACCTTTCGCAATAACGTGTAAGGGTCTCTAAAAACAACTGAGTATATCAGTCAATTCTCAATACCCAGTAAGTTAAAAGCAATGACGACAAGGGTCCAAGGAAGTGTTGTATTTGTGTGCAATGCATTGAAAATACGCCCTTTTTATGGTTTCACGCATTGTCGCTTTCTAATAACGCTCTATAGGTACCAATGATGTGGACAATAGTTTTCTACATTTCTTGTTGGAGTCTCATATGCACCAAAAGTTATCAATTGTGTCATTTTTCCTGAATTACTGACTGTAGTATTTGTAGTATTAGAAGCGGTGGATGTATGTTTGCCATAAATGAAACAGCCACAGATATAGAGCATAAATACACAAATGTAATTTAGGATAAACTGACATAGCAATTAAAACAGAACTTTTATAAAATGCGTTAAAATAACTTTCACGAACATTTACAGAGTTTCTGGTCTTTACACAAAATTCTTCCAACTCACAATAAGATACTTGTAGGAAACGTAATCTAATTTAATAATAGAAGAACAATCAAATTAGTCTGTAAATTGTAACATTTGCAAATACAATAGCGGAGTATAATTTTATCATACTTGGTAAATGTGTTTGAAAATGGTTTAGAATATATTTGTGAGCACGAATTATAATGTAGAGGCACTAACGCAATCCTGTACTGAATATATTTATTTTAGTTTGTTTCACCTTTATTAAATCTTAATTGAAATCTGCAAACTTGAACCATTGACACACATTTATCATCTCCATATGGTTCAAGATGCCACAACGGTCTCCTAAACGTGAATTAATTGTTTATGGTCCTCACATTTGGACATGAAGGAAGTGAAATGAGATGATTACTTGTTCAAATACTTTGGACCGTTTGCCTCCGGGAGCGAATTTGAGTACTTATGCACAAGGATGTTGTCATGACATACTTACTATTCAAGCACTAGGTTTTCAAGAACATGTAAAATAAATTCTTTGGCAAAAGGAATCTTAAGCACGATTGACAGAGGGTAAGTGTTTTCAAGGTTGGTGTAACACAGTTACACAACTTGGAACTTTCTTCGAGTTTTCAATCATGCAATCCTAATCTTCTAGAACTGACGTAAGGGAATCTGATTTTTAAGATTGTCCTGGTATATAAGACAAAAGAAAATAGTAATTACTAAACCAACTTCAAATCAGCTCCGCAAATTCAGCACAAGATAACAAACATACCCAAAGTTCGAAACCTGTTTCAATGCTGGAGTTGTCATGCTGAGATTGTTTTACAGCTTACCAATTCACTCCTAGAAATTCAACAAGTTTTTTCCGTTCAAGGACAAAGCGATTTAATGGTGTGGTATATAAGTTAGATTAAGAACTTGTCTCTCGGCTAAGTAGCAAACCTTTCAAATTATATGCATACCATTTAACAAAACGTTTGTATGGTCATATCATCGTTCAGTAGGTCACATTAAAAAAATGTTTTAATATTGTATTTATTGACCCTTTCATTCATTTACTAAATGTTACTATTCAACATTTAAAAAATCACACTTCGTTAAAATTTTACTAACGCAACAGTCTGTGAATATTGTTATGCAAATATATGCTTCAGTTTCTCTCTATTCTCATCACATATGCAATGTGACAACCTACAATTAGAATTACAGCAATAAGCCTACACATAGTAACCCTGACTATGAGCGTTGAATAGCACAGATAACATTAAGTAGAGGCGGCAGAGATAGATGCTGATGCTCCCCTGGCTCGCTTTTGACTGGTATCATTTTTCTTATCTTCTCTGCTGGGGGTAAACCATTGACGGTGCTATCGGGACTGAATTGTTTTTCTTTGATCATCGCATATGGATCATTGAAAGTTAACTGCAAATTTAGACAAGAGTGGAACTTTCATGTTTGCCTTATTGAGTTAAGATATATCCTTAATGTTGGAAAACATTACTTAACATTAAGAATTATATAAATATCTTTTGTTTGAATAGAGCAAAATAGAATGTCAACGTGAATTGTTTTCAAGACACATTTTTACATTTATTAAAAATTGATGACATTTCTTGAAAAGTTAATTACTTGTTCCATTAGTTTCGAGGTAGTTTTCCTACAAGAAGTTGTAATTATCAATGATGTTGCTGCAACCTATTGATTTAAGCCTCGTCTCACTGGGTTTGAAAGAAAAAATTTAAAATGAATTACTTTGCTAATGGAATTTGAAGCAACTATAGATAACGTTGATTACGGAGAATGTTCAAAAGGGGTTTTTAAAGGTTGAAACAAATGCAACTCAAACTCTAATTTTCAATAATTGAAACAGATGTATTATTTATGTTCTCTCGAAGTGCACATGAATCTTTACCCAAAAAGAAGTGTCACTTGTCTGAAAACAATCTGAACAGTGTTTCTATTTAAGTGCATAGATGTACTCCTAAGTATCACTTATTGTTTCCTCTTTCAAGAAAGTAGTGATATAATTACATGCGGTAAAAAAAACTATTAAAAATACGAAATTGAAATTCAACATGCACATAACGGAGGGAGTTGGAAGTACAAGTGCATGCACTAAATGTCACTATTCAAACCAAATTAAGCCTAGCACCAAGTTTGACATGGTTGAAATATTACAACAGGTTATGAAGAAAATCATGAAAACATATGTTTCAGTTGTTTATCTCATTTCTCCTCATATCATTACACTGTCAATTTGACAGCAAAAGCTGCTGTCAGCCAAACCAATTAGCTTTTTCATGATGGTGGAAGTAACGAACAGGTGATCATTATAAGCAGAGTTGGAATCAATCATGGAAAATTGTAATATTTCCAGACAAGTTGACGATATTAGGGCATCTATAGCTAACGATTTACATCTGTGAGTCGCTGCACATTACATATATACTTACATAAAATAAGTTAGGACCACCCCGATTATCAATATTGAGTTATTTTTAGTGCATATCCGTATATGAATAAATATTGAATATTGGGGTCGACCTGGTGTAAGATTACAAGTAGACTCTGATGAGTGAAGACTGGTTTACTACATATTTACTTGCAAAAATAAGAAGCAAAGGATATGAACATTAATTTATGTTTCACATTTCAATTAAAACACTACGTTATAAGCGTTATATATATTGATTGGACATGCAGAAACATATGATATGAATTGGAGGACCTTCCATGTGCTCATACCATTTGACAATTATTTTAACTCAACGATTTGTTTTGATTCAAATGACAAAATTTCAAGGTCACAACTTCAAAAGGTTAAATGATGTCAAATCTTTAGATAAGTCTATATGATAAGCAATTTCTTCAGTTAATTGTTTACACTAGATTGAAAACTTAAAATATTTTTCATGTTTGCCTGTAATAAGAAGCAATGCACTTATAAACTCAAATTGTTAGCAAGTGAGTGAGTGAGTTATTGTTTAACGCCGCTTGGGCAATATTTCAGCCATTAGCGGCAAGCTTTTAGCAAGTGTTATAGTAAATGATATCAACAAAAAGAATACAACAGATTATGATTACTTAATGATACAAACATGTCAATTACATATTCCTACTCATCCTTGAGCGAATTGAATGTTCTTAATTGTTATTGTACTTATCAGAAGGGAATTCATTTTGCTGAATCCAAATCAAAAGTTATCTAAAGCTATAAACGAGGTTAAAGGGTTATTAAAGAGGCACAATTTTATGAAAAGTTCCATTTTATGAAAATTAAATTTTGCCACTGAAAAGACTTCAAAATTTTCATTTATGATCAATATGCATACGGTTTCTTTATCAAAACATGCATGATCTTAACCTTTAAATACAAAATAAAAGTTATCTTTAAGTTTCCTTTTAATTGACAGATAATTGAAATTATTAATCATTACCTAGAACACCCATTTACACTAGGACTTCAAGTTAAACAACAGACTATAGTTACAACATGTAATTAACAATAATACCTTTGGTGTAGAATTCTCTAACGACTAAATGAACACATATAGAAAAAAAACTTCAGTGCTATATGTTTTTCTAGGTCACATAAAACCTTTTATGATGTGATGAATTTGTGTAACTTGAATATGTGCCTTGTAAACAAAAATTTAAGTGTTCTGAAAAACAAAATCAAACTTGTAAAAAAAGTTGTTTGATACTTTAGGGAATATATCGGGAAACGCATATGCCTTTTTCAAAGTATTTTTTTGCTAAACGTTAAGAGCAAAATTATTACTACATTTCAATGATAAGGAGGTAAGAATTCTCATTTGTATGGACAAAGATTTAGCCAACACGACTGCAACTTATGATGTTTTGTTTTTTCTTTAATACATAATAAGGCATCAAAGTCAAAACGATAAACAGTACAAAGACACGTTATTTCCCATCATACCATTGCAGACGAAATTGTGATATATCACCGAAGCAATCTTTCCAATTTTTTAAAGTTAATTTCTTGATTTTACAACACCACTGTAGGCAATAATGCAGTTGGGAGTTTCTCAAAACGGGGGTGGTCACTTGCCTTCTTAGTCGAATATTCTCTTCACGATAACGATAAGTCGAGTTAATTTCTCAAATCTGTATTGTGTCATTGGCCCGAATGTGAAGATTCTTGACATGGGTGGTAAGTCTTAGATGCTAACATCTTGGGCTCTTTTTGGCGCATTTGGTTTGCAGGAACCGACCAAAAAGGCAAAATATTGAACTCTAACGAAGAAAATTTCAAATACGGACTTTGCAGTTTTGCAAATTGGGATTCTGAGGCGCTTTTAAGGTTATCAATAACTTTGCCATCACTTACAAACTAGGTACCCGAGTCTTTTCTCTTAGGTGACCGTCAACTCGTGTCACAGTGTGGGGCAGGGAATCAACCCTTCAAACTCTCCGTTTAGCAGGTCAACCACCCAACCAAGCAAGCCACACTGAAGTTCAAATCAAGGGATCAACTGAGCATTGCACAAGACCACATGCCACGTGTACCGTAAATGACATACCTATTTGACATTTTTGTACATGATACCCAAACGTTAGTTTGATCATCATCCCCTGTTGTTGTTGTTTAGAAACCGTAGACATATAAACCTTACGAAAATATAACTTGTCTCTTCTGGTGAAAAAATAAATCTTGAAAGTAAAAGTTCTTTCCGACCACCTAAGAGTTAACTAAGAATTTAACCGTCTGGCGTGAAAACAGACCGGGTGGTCGGGTAGGCGGAAGTTTTCTGTTCTGTCACTGTCATGTATAACTGACTGACATAAATGACGTTATTTTGGCCACGGTGGTAGCCTCACAAGGTCGACCAGAACGTTGCACTCAGAGCATGCTATGCGTCTTACAAATTCGAACCCCAACATTTAACTGTACATCAACAAGTGATACCAGAAAACCTTACACACAACGTCTATATCGCACTCAACCCTCAATCAGGTGCAGGTGCACTTCCAAAAGAATATTTGAAATTATTTCATTTGTCTTTGACAGAAACGCAATCTTGTAGCCATTAGTCGTCAGGACAGTACAAACAGAGGTCACAAAGCAAAAGGACAACTAGTATGACCTCTTGAGGAACTGTAAATACACTGATATCGGTTATCACTTTTATCACAACAATAGAGTCCATTACGAAGTCATGGCAAGTGTTGTAGCACTAATATTAGCCGTATGTGTTAAAAAGCTAAAAAGTCAATACTATATAGAGCCTTGAAATATTTAGGACATATACCACAATTTTAATGTCATACTAGATTTTGACAACTGAGCTCTCCGGGTAAAGCTGATAGAGAATCCCGTTCATTCTTGTTTTTTTGCAGGAAAATTGAATTAGTCGCAGTATTTATCCCTCTTACTAGTTGCATTGGATGTCCTTGTGAAGACACTGATTGCAAAAATGAATACATTATGATGCTTCATGTAAACATATAAAACACATTAAAACAATACCTATATAAAAAAGCATCAATGTTTTTTCCCTGATGGAATATTCAGCTGATACTGAAAACGTACATGCATTCTTTGTCTGATTTATTTCGTGTTCGTACTTTTTCAGCCACATATATTATCATTCTTGTCATTGTTTAAAAAACACACACATTAACGCCGCTTCAATTTGGCTATTCAAGACATGGACATAACTCACGGAAAACGTAGAAAGCCATCTTCATGAAATAATTAGAACTCCATATAATTTACATCTTCGATGCTATTAAAGTGTTTCAAAACATTTCCTTTTTTCCTTTAAGTGAGTAATTGGTCGAGCACAAGTCTCGCAGACGTTCAGACCCTCATGCCCTTGCAGATAACAGATAACGCTTTGTTTAGTTTGTTTAGAAAATATCTCGATCTAGTTTTTAGGGTAAACTTTGCTTTGTGTTCAGTGAATGTTAACAGAGCTATTGTGTTGTTTTACTAAATATATAAGTAACCACTGTTTTTTATGTGGGTGATCGGATCCATCTGTTATATGGGTGTTTATCAAATATGCCTTTGAAATAGAAACTTCATATGCATATGGCTGGTGTGCTACATTTGTAAGTACACTCGTGATTTGTAAAGTTTAATTGACTCTGTACTCAGATGGAAAGACAATGGTTGAAGAGTCAATATGACTGATTACTTCATAATTATCTTATATAACCTTCACACCACAATGTATCTCAATTAACTTTAAAAAAGTGCAATGGCTGTCGTTTTAAAGGTAAAGTTTTTCAAACAATCTTTTTATATAGGTTATTATCTTGTAACCTTTTTATTTGTTTCTTCAACGTCTTTCTTTACTGCTATTACGCATGATTGCAGAAGTAAGCCTTCCCTCATTTGTAGTCAAGTTTGTGCTGATGCAGCCTGATATAGCCGTTCTTATGGCTTAGAATAGAAAACAATCAATAGAGCCCGTAAATGTTGGCAGGCTGATTTAATGCACGTTTAACATGTTACAAAAGAAAGACAATATTCCTGCACAGTTGCACACAATGTTTATGTAATGCATAAAAAGAACATTAAGATAAGATATAGTTGGAGATTGTTTAAAATAGACAGTAGCTGGATGAGCGAAGCAATGGGCACTTACGCTAGGTCTGTAGTAATCTATATTTAGACTGATGCGGCAGAAAATATCAATATCACTATATTTATAACTCCCAGTTCTCAGCAAGAGACGGAGTCGTGATGGGATACTTGTCTATAGTCTTACTTAACGTGATGCGATGTTGTTTTTAGGCTTGTTTTGCAACATATGAAAAGGAGAAGATGACAGATATTTAATTTGGCATGTTTAAAGGTGCAGGTGCAAGAGAATGACTTTTAAATCTAAGAGCTTACTTCTTCTTTATATCATATATATGATATTCATTGCTTCAATTACGTGAAATTGATTTATATTATTCAAGAGATTCCCACATAATCATGTGGACTACTCTGAAGATCTGCTGATCTTTGGCTAATGTAGTTAAAACAACAGTATACATAGAACAGTTGTAACTAGACTTAGAATATACATCCCTTTCATTTCCACACTTCGACCCGTTGCAAACAAATATATAAGTGTTCTGTTTATCTTTTTTAACATACATAAGGGAACTTCTTACATTCTTCCCAAAATAGATTGAAGCGATTGTATGCTACTTAGTGTCAATTATTACTGGGTTAAAGGTTTTTATAACAAAGCAAAAGCAAAAGCAAAAGTGAACGAGAGAAGGTTAATCTTGTACCATTTTCTTCTGCCCAAAAGTCTCTACTAGGTGTTTTTACAATTTTCATATACAATCTGCTATGAACTACGTATTAAAGGATTTGACTTGTGAAACGAGGTACCATCGTTAGATCAACTCTTTTTGCAAATTGCCAGTGATTGATTTGCCAAATAGAACTGCTTCAGATCACCTTCAAACAGACTCACGTGATGAGATTTCGTACAAATTAAAAAAAGTCTTTTTTTCTTACTGTGAAGAAATTAGTGAATCAAAGGAAAGGTTAAATGGAAACCTTTATATTAAGTTGTAAAGTGAGTCATAAATGGAGTACAAACATATATATTCTATTAGACTGAGTGAATAATATAATGGTGAAAATATGAACATTAATCTTGTCAACGAGAAACTTTACGAAATGAGCACAGTGATCAATTAGGGAGGTCCTAAGACTCAATTAGATGCATACCAACTGGAAAACCATGAAATCATTCCACACCCAAAGAGACACAATCTCAAGTTTACAATGACTATGTCTTGCTACTCTTACATCAGTAGCCATTAAATATGTCAGAATTTGTAATTGTTATTAATTTATCGATAAATACGGGTTGTTATGTTTTTACCTTTTTAATGCTTATCTGTTTATTATTGCACAGAAGTCGTAATTCGTGATCGAGAAACTGGACAACGGTACGCATCATTCAGTCAAAAGTAATTTTCGAAAGTTATTTACAATAGACACACAAAAAATATGGGTTCGTAGTGTTTAATGATCACATGACTAGTGCACATGTAAATAAGACGTACGTGCAATTTGCATTTCATAACATTTCCATGTCCGTTTTACAGTTATCAATGGAAAGAGGTAAATATAACAGTTTTGGAATTTTAAGGATGAACACGCAAGTGTAGCAGTATAATTTGAACTTTACTTAGGGCATATGGTATTTTTTAGAAAATAAAACTACATAAAAGATAATGAAACATACTATGTTTCACTAATGACCATCTCTCTTCACTAGATGACCTTATGTTTGCATAGGAACGCAACGGTACGGTAACTATTCATTCTGATCAGGCATGCATGTATAGAGCAACATGGATCGTACGTGAAAATTATTTTGCTGAATTTTCCTCTGCATTCAAACATTCAAACATGAGTGTGAAAAGATAGATGTTTTTCTTCAACTAATACCCTTCACATAAGAGGTTTTAAGAAGAACTTATTGTCTATACTGCAAAAAAAATTCCTTCGAGGCATTTAGAAGGCAAAGTTGATAATTAGCGATCTTACAATCTAAAGGTCTAGACTTATGGATTGAATTATTCTTCAAGTCCGTAACATTTACATTGAAATTGAACAGACTTTTTTAAAGGACAAGTTGTAAGTGCATGTAAACTCACAAAGCTGTGTGCGTCATAGACAGATTACAAAATATCGAGTTCACCAGCTAAACATTAAAAAACACTGTATTTCTTCTTGTGAGATGGAAAGATGAGTAAGCAAGCAATATTAAAATGTAGAACGTTCTCCAAGGGCTTTAGTAGCCATTTAACTTCGAAAGTTTTTTACATTTTGTATTATTGCTTTTACCTTTATTCAAATGACAGGGACTTGGTAATTCAGAAAGGATTTCATAGATAAGTAAGAAATATTTTCTCACTGGTTCATAAAGGCCATGAGACCGATTGATCGGGTAATAGAAATATCTGTAACTGTATCATCAGTTTGAATTTAAATAAATGAAGCACCTTTGCTGCACACCCTAAATCGAAATGCTGTTTTCAGAGACGACTACGTACAAAGGCGGATTGTTCGATCTACTAGATTCGATTCCAAAGCTCAGCATGTCCGAGGATCTTCAAAAGTCTTTACTTTTCTTTTTGTCCGTATTGATAAATTTTAAATCCTTAGCAAAGTGCATTATATGATTAGTATTTACTGTTAACCGATGGATAGTTTGAAGATAGTTGCATAATCTAGATGAATCATTGATGAAACAGTCAATACACATTTGTCATCGATTCGCAATACAAAACCTTTATATACAGTTAACCTAATTTGCAATCAACATGGACCAGTACATTGTCTTGTGTTAACCTTCAGTATGCAATGCAGTGTTTTGTGTCACTGTCATAACAACTATGTCCACAGTAACGAAGAATACATAGCCCAAATGATCTATAAAGTGTTTGATATAAACACATTAGTGTTTTTTAAATATTTTAATTATTTTCTACCATTTGAATAACATTATAAATTCTGTGTACGATGTACGATGATAAATGCATTATTTTATTCTAGATTAAAGACATTCACCTTGCCACTTTTAATAGTTAACATGAGGAGAAACTAAATGGAATATCGATGATAATTGATTACTTAAAGTATAAACTCAAGGCGTGATATAAGTTGACGTGATTGTAGAAATCTACTTTTCAACTAAGCAATACTGTCGAACATTTTCAAAGGGGGGTTTATCGAAAATGTTCAAATTTCCCTAGGTAAACATTAGTTTAGGCTATTTTCATCAGAAAATGGAAACCCATTGCTTGACTAAACATGGTACGTGTACGTTCGTATTAGAACTGCTTCTTTTGTTTAAAAAACTTTTTCTTGAAATTGTTTAAATTTTATTTTGTTTTCGTAACATCCCTTTATCTATCAAAAACCACACGTGTTAATACCCCTTTAACTCCAGCGAAACCAATAAAACTGACATGCAATCATCAATCATCATGTAACGTTGAGATCACGTAAGTATCGGAACATTTTAAAGTTTGTTAGTTAGCTGTGAAAATAAATGCATTGAAGGTGTTTCAATTAAGTAGATAGAAGTAATATGTGATTGCCTTATGTGCAATGTAGACAGTTAGGACTTTAATCAGATCGACCCTTAAGACTTCAAAATCAATGTAAAAGGAGGGTTGCTGAAACAGGACTGAACACCAATGCTTTATGTACGTAAGAGTAGCAGTTGTTGATTGTATATCGATATACTAAAAATGAATCCTCCCTCATTCTGACATTTCTTATTCATACTTATGATTTCATGGAAAAAAGTACGTACATACATTCTGATGTTACACTTAACAAACCTAACTTATGTTTGAAATGTTCTTTTCTGAAATGATATCTTGATAAGACGTTTCACATTTTGGACAAAATTATCAAATGCAATTATCCTTTATAAGCTCAAAACCCTAAACCTACTTCAGGAAAACCAAAAGGGAATTCATCCTTTTTTCCTGAAAGCCGTCAGGAGTTGTTGATATTGTCTCTCAAACATCATTGGTGAGTTGTTCAATTATAACTGAAAGAAAATTATTGAAATGAAATCATAATCATATCAAGGGATTAGATAAAAGTCAACCCCACTATGATCAGCAGACCAGTCCACTGATTCATCATCATGCAGGACCCACCTTCTTTAACCTTCTACTTCACTTTCTGACTTTTTAGAACACATAAAAGACGTTAACACGGTTGAAATACACTAAGACTTCAAACCCTATCACACGTTAATCACGTTTGAGAACAAATTGCAAAATTTCAAAATTTTTGTACAGAATTTTGCTAAAAGTTTTCATCACGTATCTCATTTATAAGGTAAATTACAATTATGAGAACAGTTTCCATTTTGTTAAGAAAATGAATTTGCTTAGACAAGCACATGTACAAAAGAAAAACGAGGACCCCCAGCAGATATCCTGTTAATCATACGTCACATTATCTACTGAAAATCTTGCTTTCACATCTGTCCTTGACTTAAATAGGTAGGTCGGCAAACTCAATTAAAGTGTATAATGCAGAAACATGGCATTACAGCAGAAATTTCAAATGGATAGAACTTTTAATAAACAAGGTATTAATTAAATCAACTTTGTTACCTGTCTACATAATATATCTAGGTTTGAGTATTTATTGAGTATTTATGTAGCCATAATGTAAAGAAATTTTTTATAAACTCTGTATCAATCATCGCATGAATAAATTAACAAAATTGCACACTGTTAGTTTGAAGCAAAAGTATAAACGATATGTATATGAAATATGTATATAAACTGATAATATCATGATACCAACAGCTGAACATGTGTTGTTGTCTTTACAAGATAATGAAATTATTTTGAAATCTAATTTTCTATTATCTTGCCAAATAGTAGTTAGAAAATGCCCCTGAACTAGATTACATATACTGGGTGGCTTTGTAATTTAATCATTAATCGTTATTCAACCATTTGTACAACACAAACATTAGACACACTGTTTACAATCAATTTATTGGTTATACGTCAATTGATAGTGACGCCATTTCTCAAAAGCTCGACAAAAAAACTAAAAAGGTTTTTTCAAAATACTACGGTGGTTTGATGACATATGTAAAAATGATTTTCTTCATTGGTGTTACCGTTTGTGTCCTGTAATGTTTCTATATTGGAAAAACAAACATAAAAACATTGTTTGTCAATACTGTTTTGTCTATATGTTTCTATCATTTAAATAACACTAGTTTAATACCAACAATAGGAACCCAGTGATGCTGTATTAAAAAAATTAATGAATATTAATCAAGTGACAAGTACGCATGGACAATATGTTTTGTCTACTATAAAACAAATTATCATAAAAAATTATTATCAAAATTATAATAGACTGTTTTCTTTTAAGGATTGTATATAAAAAAATATCCTTCTCTAAATAAACGCAATGTTATACTATCATCAATCATAATATTCTTTCCTACCGCATTAGAATAATTAGTAGAATAATATTGTTACAACTGACAAAACGCAGAGGTATTGAGAACTAACTAACTAAATGGATATCATGTATAGCAATTAACAATTACTGACTTCAAGTGAGGTTGATCCAATGATTTATCGACCTTGGGCATGTGATATTCTCTCTGATCGACCTTGGACATGTGATATTCACAGAGGCGAAGCCGAGGTGAATTGCATATGTCCAAGGTCGATAAATCATAAGATCAATGAGTCTGAAGTCTATAATTGTTTATAAATGACGTCATTGCATGTGACCAAATAGACCAATCAGAAAGACTTAAATAATCCATACATGTAATAATGAAACTTTGAAGAATATTTTGTAGGAATATAAGATCATGGTTGTATGAACGTTTTTATGAGCATGGCCTCAATTTAGAATGCCTTTATGTTTTCTATCATAGATTTGATGTTAAGATTTTAGTTATATAGAAAACATAATTCAAAGCAATTAGTGCTAATTTATACACACATGTAGATGCTTTTCTGGGCAAATGTATTTCAGAAATTCTTGGAATCAAAATCTTTTGAAATTCATTTGAATTAATATGATTGATCCTGTTCTTTCAATCCTTATTTTACAAATTCGAAATGCACTGCACATCAACTTAAATTAATTTTAGGGAGCTTGAACTAGATGCCAAAAGTTCGGATGTAAAAGTAAAAATTGGCAATTGATGTTGAAGTTATGATTTTTGTTAATTTGATTGCTTACAGGTTGCGCCTGTAAGTACTTTGACACGTTAAATACAAAGTAAGTGATGGACAACTCTTGGTTAGTTAAGCAGGTTCATGCTCAACATTATGTAAACAAAACCGTTGAATTACTTAGCCAAAGATGAATATGATAGTAATATGATATCATGCATTTATGTCAATGTCATGAGGTAAGTAAAAAATCTTGCAATTTTCATTAGTTAAGTGTTCTTTTTCACCGTGTTAATTATAAAATCGTTGAAAATTGCAGTTTAGTAATGACAAGTTTTGGTTAATTCAGCAGTTATAAGTTCAACAGCACGTAACAAAAACTGTTAAACTAACAATTCAAAGAAAAATTTGATAGACTTAAAACATTAATTTAACTTTTCAAAATGTAAAAGGTAGACAGTAGTGTAGTTATCGTTAATTGCATGTTTTTTTAGATTTAGAGTTTCAAGATAAGTAAACATTGGGAAAATATCGAAATTGTTTTTTCTTTGTATGGCTAAATACAAAATTCCTTTATTAGAGCATGGTTTTTATGTAAGTGGATCTAAACCTTTCCAGCATAAACAAAGACATCTGCAACATTTGCCATAGTACAAGAAAACATTAAGAGGAAGGTAAGAAACCTGAGGCATCAACATGATTGATTCTTGCAAGCAACAATAACCTGTTTGTTAAGCGAGATGAGCAGATAGTTTTTGCAAAAATGCAAACATACAAGATGTCTAAGCTAAGATATCTTCACTGGTTCACTTGATTTCAAATAAGGGGATAATAACAGCTTTGAATAATCTGAAAAGGCACCATTGTCGTAAGTTCTGAAGTGTTACAATTTAAAACGACGCAGAACACTCGCACGAGATTGTTTGAAAACTAAAGCATTACACGTCTCGTCAAAGGCTGGTATCATCTTAGGCACTGAAATATATTTCAGGTCGACATGACATGAAACTTTGAGATTACAGTCATTAGCTCTGAGGTTAATTTCCAACATCGAGGGGCTACTGCTGGTTAGCACGTGCACATTGTGTCCTGTTTCTGGTTTCTAGAGAAGACTGTCAAGCTTTTGTTAGTGTAAGTGTTGAGGCATTCCATCTTTCATTGCATAAAAACGGAATTGTAACATGACTTCGTTGTATCCTCGATTCTGATTGGTCGGTTCGAAAAAATTACCCTATGTTGAATTACAATGAATACCCGCAAATTAGCAAAGGCGAATCACCGCGAATTGATACAACATGTTCACTAGTGCCGGCCCGACTCAAGTTTTAATTTTCCAGCAATTTAGCATTTTAATACAAAAAAATCATAAATGTCACAGGTGTAACAAGTGTCACATGTGATGACAGTCGTTGCAATTCAAATCTTGCTTTCTGCTCTCGTGGAGAGTGCAAATGTTGAAAATAGAATGTTCATAGATGTTTTACTTGCTTGTACAAACAAAGGAATATCTCCATGATTGATAGCTTAGCTTCAGGTGTTCATTACCTTCTCAGAGCTGCCACTTACTTAGACTACATGGTTTACTGCAAAGCCGCAAGACGTGAATGATACATTTAACGTTTTATGTTGTGAATAATATTTATTTAAGAGGTTGATGTTTAGTAAAGCCGCAACACATTAAGTGAAGAATTCGTAAGTCAAAGGGCTTGTGCTTGTAAGTTATGAATCTTTTCCAGTCCCCTCATTAATTATGTAACAGAAGTGATGTTTAAAGGCTATATGTTAGAAATTGAAGACGTTTTCATGGTCCCTTGGAATTTTACTTCATGAGTTACGACTGTATATGATATTATGATATTATGATAGAATTATCAACAAGTCTTTAGCAAAATACTGTCTAGATGTTGAAGATTGACTGAAGATCTAATGCTGTTGAAAGTGATGTCGTAGTTATATATCCTCTCTTTTAAATTTTCCTTTCGTTTAAATTTATCAGTAAATCCAAGTGAAATACACTAAAAGCTTTTATTGATAAATTATCCTTAATTGTCTCATAATGTCACAAAATACCCGCTCAATGGCTTCTGGTCTGACTTTTATTGTTCATTAATCTTTTTATGATTAGGAAATTGAAATAAAATCAATGTGATAAGTATATACAATCTGGAGTAAAGCTGTCCAAAAAATTCTAAATGACACGACCTAGCTTTATTTGTGACCTCCACTTTAAATTCTGTACATTGACGTCTGCAATAACTTACTGCCGATCTTTTATGAGACACGAATTTACTATGTTGCTTTAAATTTAGTATACCTTTTTTTGCCTTGAGAGCAATATTAATATCCAATAAACGCAATGTCAATACAGAGAAACAATATCTTCTCACATCACATCACATCACATCACATCAATTGTGTCACATCAAATATCAGTCTATAATAGAAGGTATTATGGTAGAATGATATATATCGTCCATTAAAGTTTAAGATAAATAAATAAGTTGTCTTAGATAAATATTATGTTTCTATCAAATTAAATAGATAAATCTAAAAACATTACGTTATTGGAGTGTTATTTTGTTATTGGAAGTTAACAATGATTAATTTTAAAAGAAAATTAGGTCAGCAATAAACAAAATAAATAAATCAGGTATAATTTATGTAGGCTGATGTATTAATTACTTATTAACTTTGATGTATGCTTTAAATTGAAGTGTTGCAAAAAAAATTTGAATAAGATTGTGGCAAAATGTTTTTTAGCTGTTTGTATACAGCACTTAACATAGAGCTACTCACCTCACTTGCACAATTTTCAACACGATGGTGGATCTAGCATGAATTTAGAGTCATTTTATATTCATTCCAGTGTTATGTCCTAAATGATGCCAATGTTTTTAATGAGTAGATTTGACAGTCACTTGAGTTGTAAACTAATCTTTTATTCCATTAACAGAACATTACAGTTTGATGAGACATTGAGACATACCGCCTTGGTCCGAATAAATCATGTCTCTTGGTTATTTGGTAATTTAGTCATCAGCCTTTGAACAATATTTGTGTACGACACCGCCACAAAACAGTATTTTGTGGGGCGAACAGTAGTCTTTCAGTTTTCAATGAGCTATATAAATGATAATTAGAATAAGGAAAATCAGTAAAAATAGAGCTTTAGCTTCTTGTGTAAAGACCCAATAACAGCTCATGTGACTTGAGAAAATTTGTCTTTGCAGTATCTACGTAAGAATTTTCATTAGTTTTGTCGTGATTACAGTTGGTAAATATTATGAAATCAGAATGAACCAAAACACTAGAAACCTCGATAAATTTCATTTTTCTTTCTTGACAAAAGGTTATTATCTGAAAAAATTCTCCTTAAACGGAAATGAGCTCTCAAAAACTTTGCATTATATTGTTTTTCTTCTGATTAGGTTGAAAAAGACGAATTTTCCTATTTGAGGATCTTGGGGCTCAAGCAATTCTGGTCTTTTCGATTACCAGCATAAACATCGATCATTATCACTGATGGTACGAATTGGGATTTCTACTTTCCAAATTTTCTTGTAAATTATCAAACATGAATTCATTTCTGTACATAAAATTGAAGTCGAATATTACATGGAAAACTTGTAAAATTTCTTTTCGCCTCACCTAATTGTTTCATTTTGAAAATTATCATATTTATCTGGTCAATAAATTGATAGCATAATGATTATTTGTTTTGATATAATGACAGTATGACAAACTTTTGCAAGATATTTCTATTTCACAAGGAAATAAGCTAATTCGAGAGACAGTCAGCCCCTGGCATTTAGTTCATCTATTCAATTCGTTAATCTGTCATTGGTGGAATTACAACGTTGTAACGATTATACAGTAACTTGACATTCGTATTTTTAGCCGATTGCTACTTTTCAGAGGAGGAATGATGTGCGGATTGCGTGAGTTGTTAAAGGACGTGAGGTTTTTGTACTGACTTGGAAGGGAGGATTGAGGTAAAGGGAAAAGATATATATAGATGATTTGCACTTTAGATACATGTAGATTGACCCTTCTCTCTATAATAGTCAAGGGTTAGCCTCTAGTTCCCCTACACTTTTCTCATAAAATATATTTTTAAACCATATTTTTGTTGATTGACTTACCTCGACTTTAAGGATTGAAAAAGAAAAGGGCATGATTCCTTGAAATTAGGACGCTGGCAAAAACTACATGTTTTGAATTATTTTTATACTTTGAACATATAAAACTCGTTTACTTGAAGAATTTGAAAGCGAATTAGGCTGTGCAGACACAATATTTCAATACTAAACTGACTAATTGCAATGTAAGATGTTATTCTTGGTTTAAGATACAAATTTTTAACAGTTGAGAATGTATATTTGAAATGGCGTCAGTCAATCATTAATTTTTTTTTAAAGAGTTTGCAATGCATTTATTGCCTTTGAAATAAAAAAGAAATTTCAAAGATGTAATCAATTACCTTTAATTGAGATTCGAGACGCTTGATTAACAGTACATGTTTCTTGAAAAAGCACATTAAATCTCCCGGCAATTATCTATCCAAACATAACAAGTTCTAAGTTTACTTCATGATCAAGTATAAACAAACGTATGTGGTGAACATTCAGGGAAATCTAAACTGGAAATTGTGTGTTATTTCATTTGCTAGTGTAAGAGCAAGTAGAGTCAAATACAGTCAGGGTATTTGTTATTGACATCTTGACATTTTCTCATTTGTTCAGTCCTCTTGAGTAGAGATGGTCCCCAAAAATCAAACTTACTTTACCAAAATGTTTCATTGTTCTACATAAGTCCCGTCCATACACTTACATTTATCACAACGTCTTTTAAAGGTTATTTTACGACATGCCATATTGCGCAAACGTCACTTATATTCGTGGTAAATATGTTCTTATTTTTGTGATTTTTATATTACATAAGTATCTTTCATATACGATGAATTAAAATTGCCATGTAAATTCAACTTAAAGTTGTTCTTCTGTTCTATCGTCCTCGTTTATCAATGATATAATAGTACGGCATCAAAGTCAAATATCCAAAAGAACAAAACTGTCGTGACGTGTTCAAAAACCATTCGGTGACCCTTCATTATTATTCCTGTAATCGAAGATAATTTGAAAAAAACAGATCCCAATCGAATGCTTAATACGAGCATGTCTTGTTTTCACGCTGATCATGTATTTTAATTGAATGGCTGCTGCCAACTGTAGCAAAGCTAATCTCGATAAAGCAAATATACTATTACCCTCACAATTCAGCTCAAAGGGTAGAAGATTAATTGCAAGCAATTTACGTGCTCTGAGTCTTAAGGGAATTAGCTTCTGAAAGCGTATGTTTATGGCTGCACAAACACAATATGCACATGAACATTCTATACCAACATCAATTGGACACAAACAAGAAGAGTTCATCCATGATATCGATACTGATGGCATGCTAGTGTTTATATTTTGGAGAAAAACATCAACCTTTACTTTGTTTATGTGCAATCAACTAGCAAACATTTGTACTATTTAATTTGTCGGACAAAAAATGTTTAAAATATGATGTAATGTGTGAAAAAAGAGATACTTGAAGACATTTTAAATTAGTTTAATTAGTAAATAAGAATATCACGTATAGAAAAACAAATGTTACTTTTGTTATCAACGAATGTATCACGTCCGGTTAAACTACCCGTCCCGGTGTCGCTAGTTCAATTCAATTATTAAAATGAATTCACACCAATATGACCGTATGCAGTTTTGTTTATACCTCACGCTTCATTCTATGACACGCATAATCGGTTTTAGGAATGAGATACCTCACACTCTGTAGAAAAATATACTTTGCAAAAACTAATGTGTAAAGAAAAATCTGACACAGGAAACTTTCAAACAACCTCCTGCTGTGCTGTTAAATGTTACATCAGTGTACGTTAACTATGCAAGTCAGAGGAATTTACAGACAAGTACTCTTACTGTGTTTGACCTTCATCAAAGGTGAACCCAGCATTACCTTAAG
Source organism: Phorcus lineatus (assembly GCA_921293015.1). Taxonomy (NCBI): domain Eukaryota; kingdom Metazoa; phylum Mollusca; class Gastropoda; order Trochida; family Trochidae; genus Phorcus; species Phorcus lineatus. The sequence continues at coordinate 56,057,966 of OV121081.1, forward strand.
CGAACATTATAATGCCAAACTTCTTGGTATGCAAGAGCAAATTGTAAACTTCAATATAATTAAATGATACGTAACATAACTAACAAGGGCAAGCACTTCCTTTATCAAATAGCTTGATCTACGTACCACCTTATATTGGAAAAAAGATTTCATGAAGCTAGTCGTTGATCCAGGTGATCAAATAATCCAAGCGAATGAAGTCAGTTCTTTTTCATTTGATGGATTTGATCTAAGTAAGTTGCATCGTCATCAAGATATACACGAAACCGAAAGATATAAAACACTTATATAAAAAGTTTAGAGGACTTTTAATTGTGCAATAAGTAATATGCATCAGCATAAAACATCTCTTATCTAAATTATATTATTGATTATTGATTCAATAGTATTTAACCTGTGATTATTTTTTTAATTAATCTTCAATAAGGTTCTAACTGGGATGATAATAGCTAAGACATCTGCGTGTAACTGATTCCATGTCAGGATGCCACGGCTAGACCGAATTCAACACTAAAGCTGCACCCAAATCTATCCTGGTAATTGACACCACCGTTGAGGATAGTTGTTGTGAACATACCGATTTGTCTCGTGATTACAATATGGAAAGGATATACCTCTTTGGGTTTTTAAATGAACTGCGTATTCAGTTTATCACATCAGATTGTATCCTAGTGATATTTAGATAATAATGCAAACATACTGCATATCACCTAATGATGTAGATATTAATTGTGCAATTTCCGTTTGTTCAGTTGCGGATCGCGAATGTAGTTACCTATGGTCTTGACATCATTCAGAGAATTCCAATCATATACAGCACATGTTGAGCTTCCTTACAGCTCACATTCCAACATTTTCGTCATCAATCATGCAGTAGTGCTGATCACATTTGTTTAACACAAGAATTTGATACATAGAAATGATAGGGAATTTGGCGAAAAAAATTTTTTTGGGTACGAATGTTCATGATAGAAGTAAATACATTATCTGCAATAAAAGCAAAGATTATTCATAGCAAATTTACCAAATCTTGTTGTTATCATACATCTTTATCATTAAATGCATTCCTTTTAAGTAACATTTTTAAAAATTCAAGAACACATATACCTGTTTTACTTATTTAGCTGATTTCTAAATTTGTTGCTAATAGTTTTAATAAGTAATTCATATTGCATTTACATTAGTCGCCACTTTTGACGAAAAAGAAGTCCAGATCATCAAAGCACATCTCGGAATATGTCTGGCGCAGAAACTTAGTTCCTAGCCATGTCAGACTGACATGACTTCGGGATACAGTCATTTGCTCTGAGGTTAATTGCCAACAACGAAGGGGTAGTGTTGGTTAGCAAATTCTGTACTGTTTATAGTTTCTGAAAAAAGACTTTCAAGTTTCTATTAGTCTAAGCATAAAAGTACTTCTTCTTCCACAAAAAGCTACAGAGGCATAAAAGAAACGAGTTTCACTTTCAATGGACTTTCCAACCTGTTGCTGTGATAGCAAACGGATTATTGTGGCTTTTGGTTTAAATTAGTAGCTGAATACGCAGATTAATATTGCGTTCTATTCTACTCATTTGTTTAGAATTACTACGGGAACATATTAGATGATTGTATGATTTACATGTGTGTTTCATAAAACAATATGACATGGATTATATTGGTGGGAAGGAAAGAATGGTTTCCAATTGACTTTGTTTTTTTTATTCATTACATAATCAAAAGAAGGATAATTACCAGATTTTAAATACTCTTGAACATTCCATTTTCAACATTTCGAAAGAAAAGATTGTTTAAAAATTACTAACATAATACTTAAAGAGCTAAGGACATGCTAAGATCTGTACTTCAGACTGACATATCTATAGCTCATGGTTTTCCGTACTATACTCTGTCGTTTAAGTCTAGACGTTACTTGATAGGTTTGAAGAGAACATCCTCAGTAGCCTTTTCTAATGCATTTATTTATGTATATCCAACATTATACTCTGGTTTCAACAAATAGTCTGGCTTATTCTAACCAAATCATTGTATTTGCTGGGAATTGTTGAAATCGAACGTTTAAGTTTTTGTTCCCATGAAGAATGACAATGTTCAAAGTTAGTTTTAATGATTCTCTAAACATGACTTGCAACCTTGTTTAAGCCAAACGATCTCTATGTTATGAATTTCCCATGCCCAGCCCACATGGAGAGTGCCAACTTTGAAACTGTTTTAAGATATTCTATAATGAGGTTTTGCTAGCTTGTAAACGCCAAGCAATTTCAATTTGATGGATTGCTTAGTTTCAAGTGTTAGTTACCTGCTTATCTGATACAAGAGCTACAACGTTATTAAGTAGCACCTTTTGTTGCATGCCCTGAAGACAATACAAAAATACAACAGAATACAAGGATTTATTTGATATTTTGAATATAAATCGGTGCTGCATTAAAGTGTCCTGTAATATTGAAGACAATGATTGGATCGACTAAATATTAAAACTTTTAAATCACGTGAAATGCATTTGTTTTATAATTTCTCACAAATAACAGTTGTGGTACAGTTGTATAAAGGATAGTAATTGATCCAAAATGTATTGAAACCTGCAAATACGACTGGTTCATTGTTTACAGACAGCTTTTCGTGAGACATGAGCATTTCCTATAACGCTAACTTTAGAATGTCTATTTATTTGTGATGTACCATCTAGATAGTTAATAATATATAATTCATATATTTTGGATCACAATCGGTCGAGATTGGCGAGTTGATAAGCGTGTGGTTAGGTCAGGATTTAGTACTATTGCAGATAGCGTAATCCCATGTATAAAAATGTTGTCAGTAATCGGGTTAGGAAACTCCATAGACGTCTACACTTTGGATGTGAGTTATCTGTAAAAATAATCAATACCTTATGTTAATGTAATATTGTTTCCTTTAAATTATTCTCTCTGAAAGACATGTATGTTCCTTCACGAACAACGTCAGTCTGCTTCATTTCCCACAGATTTACTAATGCGGCTAAAAATGATATACCTCCTTGTGCCCTGAAACATGTGCAATTCATCGTATGGTGAAATAGCCTTTTGGAATCCTCATAAAGTCAATAATCTCATGATTACTGGACTGGGTGCCTATTATCATAGTTCATCATAATGATATTCTAACTAATTATTAATACACAGACTAAAGAAAACCATTATGTACAGATTACCCCCAAAGTCTAAGCGATTAAGTCACAAATGTTAGGAAAGCTGTGTTCTTATTCAAATGTAAGGTAATTTATTTTCCAGTGACACACTGGAGTTGCATTCACATTATCAAGTCTATTTAGATGAGACAGCTTTATTGATTTATAGCAATATCAGGTAACGTTATTATAGCTTTCAGTATGGTTATGTAGTGGATATAATGGAAACTATTAATAAGCATCAATTATTTTAATTTATCTCTGTGTACGATTTTAAAGTGTTTATACAAATTGAAGTCAAACGGAGTTCAGCAAGTACAGTTGATATTGGTATTACAAAAAATGTAATAACAACTATTTATATAGTGGAAATATTATCTTATTATTCAGTACTACAAAATCATTAACAGTATGAATGTAAACCTATTTAGAGAGAAGTTATACAATGTATTGCAAATCCCCGCTGTATAACCTCTCATTAAATGAATCTCCTTAAGTAGGTTTTCTCACTATTGTTTAATGTATACTTTGATAAATTATATATGTAGCCCATTTTGTTCTTACCAACATCTGATGAGGGATTAAGCAAATACTTCAGAACGTCATGAATTTCTGAAGTTTAATATGAGAAGATAAGTGTCTTCACATTTAGTATGATATATGCATCAAACTGAGATAGATATCTTGTTGCAAGATTGTAGTATATGTACATTGTTTAAATTTTTGTGCTGTTCTGGTCAGCTTTATTATAGAACTTGATTTCAAGCAATGTGAAGATGTAGTGTAAAACACGATAGTGAATATAGCGTGAATTAAGAGTGGTTTTTTTCATTTAGTAAAATCTGTTTTGTAAATGACCGCAAATCATTCTTTGTAAGAGAAGATTCGGCCATGAGTTAAATGAATGAATTCTCAGCATTGCAAATAACAGAATGACTAGTATATACTAGTATCACTTATAAAAAAAAATCTTCAATTTAAAGACATGAAATTACGCAACAGAACTTTGTATCACTGTCATATTCTCACGTCACGCGACAGTTGCTCAGATATTGTACCAGCGGAAAGCAAGCTAAGAAACGCATAATTGTATGTCAAAGAACATGGTTTCAACGGGATGTGCTTGTTGACAAAAGAAATCTTGTCCGAAGTGAGGAAATAACTGTCCATGCAAACTGACATCATAATTGAACAACTTAATGTAAGTTAATGTAGTTTAGGTTTGATTTACCATTCATTGATACCATAGATACCTTTCCTGCATATGTAGATTGTTAATTTTCATGCCTGTTGAAAACGTCCTTTTTTCAAAATTATTCATCATGTAGTGTTTTCGAATAATTCAAATCAGAATTATTTATATCAAGTTTATTTACTAGCTTTATAAACATCTCATTCTAAAACATTAACCTTCATTTTCAGATTAAAGAAACATGAATTCAGTTTTGTTATGTCTACAATTTGTGGAAAGAATTTTAAAAAACAAAAGGCATAATTATTAATTAAAAACGCAAACGATCTCTCTACTATCAATTTAAAAGACTAAGAACATCACAGAGTCTCACTTTGATCTTTTGTTTTGTAAACGAAAACTAGAATGTGTTCCAATAAAAAGGTCTTTAAGGCAAAGCAAGATATTTCAATTTAAGTGACAATGATCAGGATTCATAATTTTTTAAACTGCTCTGGCTGGTGCCAAGATACCAAATGTGCTGATTTGAATTCAAATAATCCCATGTGACTTGCAAATTCACCCTGAAATAAAAAGTTTAAGGTAATTTCTTGTTTTAAACAAATTTTTAGCACCAGTCTTTTAGATGTACAGAAATCAATATTACATTAACTAATTGACTGACGATTCAACATCATGAACCAAAATTTGTCTATCTAACTATCTCTTCCAAAGTTATGTTTGAGTTTGGCCGCACGCCAGCCTCCTTACAATGTATGGTTTTCGACAAAAAATAAGACCTGATTCTTAATATCACAACTACACCAAACCGGTTAGCATTTTAGTGGTAAGTTTACACTACAGTGAGTACATCTGGATAAAATAACACTATTGCCAATGTCTTGAAAAAAATTCCCTTATATCAAACGTGATTTTACTTGGGGTTTTTTCTCTTTAACACCAAGACACACATTTTTATACATGCATTTTACATTGATATACATCAATTTTGTAATTTCAATTCTGTCATTTTTTAAAAAATTATTAGGTATCCATTATAATTTTATTACATCCAAAAGTTATTTTCACGTTAAGGATTCCAATGTACAGTTCATCGTCAAGAGTTTACCCTCACGAACCGGGAATGTAGCTAAGTCGTAGAGTGTCAGCTCATTATCTGAAGGACCGGGTTTTCATTCTCGGTCGTGTCAGGTCGAAAGACGTTAAACGATCGGAGTTGTTGGGAGAAAAAAAACTAATTTCCAAAATTTCATTGTAACGAGGATTTTAACTAAAATTTGTTACGTAAACACGAGCAAATAATATATTCTTGATGCACATGCCCATGATCCTTGCAGGAAAACTTGCATGGAAGTAACCTAATTTGGGCATAGTCAGCCACTACCATTAACTCATCTACTCCATTCTAATTCTATCTGGTGAAATAACAATGTTAAAAACGCCTAAACTGAACCTTGACGTCTGTGTGTATCTGTTTGATCAAATTGTTATTTTCTAATGAGAGAACTAATGAAAGAACCATTTGTGAAATGTTTAAGAATTGTGCCTCAAATCACTGATAGATTGGGTCTCTATGAATTTATTTTGCTTTATGTACTGTCAAAGGATTAAAACAAATTATCATCATAGCAAAATTTGACATTTTAAGACTGAATTAGAATCTCCAAAATGTTTCTCTGCGTGAGAAATAAATCAGGCTGTTAAAGGATTTGAAAAGATAATATAAAAAGGAATTTTCTTTAAGTAGCATGATAAAGAAATTATGCTAATAATGTTTTTGGATTCTCTTAACTTTATAAACTTATTAGAAATTACAGGAAAATATTCCTACTTTTGGAAAGTGGCTTTCCATATATTATTTGTTATGTTTCTTATGCATTTCTATAAATAAAGCATCCCATTCCCAAAATACATGTAAGTGTGCATCAGCAAGAGTTATTACTAGACAATGATTGGTTGAATGTAAGTTCAGATGCTTCTCTTGTGATAAAGATTGCAATTTTGTGGATCAATGCTGCTAAAAGAAATTCAAATATAAAGTACAATAACTTTAGAACTTATAAAAAAACGTAATCAAAACAGTGTATATCCGCAAACTATATGTATTATTTCAAATGATTGTACTCTTGGCCATGAGGCCACAACTACTGAATAAACTTCTTCTTCTTCTTCTTATAGGCCCACCATTAGCTTTGGAAAATACTAAACGCTTTGTTTTATAAATTAATTATAAGTAAAGAGAAATTAGATATCATCAATTGCTATTCGAGAAATTTTTGCAGCTGCGCAAAAAATCCTCTGGCTATCATCTATTTAAAGAATCAATATTCATCAAACGTTGCTGGTAAACATGCTTTGCAAAACGAAATTTCATAATAAGCATCGAATAACTCAACTCAACTCTAATATTCATACAGGTGAGAAATGAATTACCTATCAGATTTCAATAATTACAAAATGAGTTTGTTACACCTTTTTTGGCGATTCTGAACATGCAACCAGAAAATATGCATGAAAAGTCTAATCTCTCAAACTATATACACAAGAGCATATTATTTTGATGCGTGTACCCTTAACTTGAAAATTGATAACAGTTTAAAATGGACCGCACAAGGCTTTATTTTCCAATCATGACTACAACGTAACCATAACTTGTATTCGTATATCATTTACGTCAGTACATTTAAAACTGGTAGCCTGTTGGCTTATATACAAACACTAGCAAACATAATGTACATTCCTTGGTCTAAACCATATGACGACCATACCCATAACTGTGATAATAATTCGTGACTCTAAGGTCATTACTAACGTCACCAGATCTCATTTCCCAAGATCGTTCATTTTGATTACAATTCCGCATAACATCTAAGTATTTAGAATGATGCAAAAGAGTTTTGATGTCCTGACTGATCATGGCTTAGTCCATTATGATAGATTCTTTTCTGTGATTTCTTTCGTGAGTTCGCTACATAAAGTGATGTGCAAAGATGAATGTTATAGTTTGATCTCCATGCGATATTTTGTACTTGAAAACAACATTAAACTGCTAAAAAAATATTTAATTAAAATGCAACAATACATAACATAAATACAAAATAAATGACGATGTATTGGTCATATTGTTGAGTAATTCTTCAATTTACAACAAAATTCGAACATTGTGATCTCTATTTTGCTAAAGTTTATTTTTAGACAGTGAAATTTGTAACTTGCGTTTTCCCCCTGCATTTATGTCTTTTACCAATGCAGGAATTTCATTGCAGTGGGAGAATTTTCCAAATGTTTTGAATTGAAAGGTCTACGACAAAAAGGTTGTATTGTAGATTACTTACCCATTTTGAATCCTATGATTGAAAAAAAAAATGAAATATTCTAGCATCCATAACTTAACATCTTCAGGTTTTATGAAAGAATAGTGTCAGAGTCGTTTCTGACCTGATTTGATTGCAGTTTGAAATCAAACCTATTGACGTTTTAAGATTCGTGTGTATGGATTAAATGCATTAGTGTATATTTTGGATCGAAATATCTTCAATAGCAAAGATTCTTGATATTTTCTTGTCCAAACACTGCTACCACATTTGACTCTTATTATTTGAAAGCCAGTTATGAAGAAATAGTTTCCAGTAATGTGTAACGGAGCTGCTATCGATAAACAATAGGATGTCTCCCTCATAATTTACCAGAAATGAGGAGGACATTTAATTGCAAGCTATTAACGAGTTCTGCATCTGATGGAAACAGCTACTTAAATCACAGTTAACATTGTATAATCGTTTTCTTAATGGCTGACGTAATTCTGATTCTGATTGTGCAAACATAGGGATCATCAATGACTTCGATATAAATAGCATACTAGTCTTTATTGTTACACCATGGAAGTCGAATGAGCTTGTTTATGACATTCTGTCACATATGAAAACAATGAAATGGGTCGGAGATAACTTCACTTGATATTTAACAACATAAAATGGGTGAAGGATGAGTGATAAAATGAAGGTCTAGCAACTATTTAAAATTATGTTCAAGCGCTTGAGACAGGTCAGGTTAAAATAAACCATACCCTGGGTTAACAGGAGCAACACTTGTTAAAGAAATGTGTATAGAAGCTTAAAATTCATTGGCATTGAGAATATGCATGATTGAGAACATTTTCATAACATAATCCATTAGATAATGCATGGGTCGACCACTCTTAACACAAACAAGAGATTCCACATTTCTTAAATTTACCTTGTATGCATCTTTTCAACATGGAGAGTTATATGTTATGATACTTTTAGATTTATTTTTCCAAAACCTTTTTAACATTAACCTCCATGTTCATCATCTCCGAAAATGTTTAAACATTCACCTGTATGATCACAATTACCTGTGTTACGGCAAACTGGTTTGCACAACCCTAGGCGGTGATCCCTCTTTTTCTATCTACAAAAGTGTGCTTAGTAACTCTTATCTATGGCCATGCATCGCAGTGTTTTCAGTAACAATTAAAAAAATATTTAGATTTAGATTCAATAGAGTATAATAGAGTAAAATATACAGTAATTGTTTTTCAACAATTGTTCGCAACTTAAACTTGTAACACATAATACATTTGTAGAACCATTCAAAGCAATTCTTGTCCATTTTGGAAAAAAAATATGAATTCAAAATGTCAAAATAATATATTTTTTTATAATGGCTAATGCGTAAAAACAAATATCAACAACATATATCAAGCACATATGTCTAACTCCCCAACAACTCACTTGTAATGAACAGTAAACGTGGATGCAAGATATTTAGTCTGTCACTGTAACCTACGAGTAAGAGTGTTGAACTTGTCAGTTGTAAATGAGATATAAGAGGTTTGGTACTGTTTCTGAAGACTGTCCAAAAACCAGGTTACAGGAATGCTTATTCATTCAGCTGAACTCTTTGTTAGGAGTAAGTTATAATATATCTGATGTTAGAGACAGTTTAACTACTGCCGTGTGTGATGAACGCGACAGTTTATGAGAGATTGTATCATCTTGATGAATTACAATAGCTCCCATGAGCTGGACTTCGACTAAATAATGGTCGATAATTCTTACATACAAGTAACCCATCCAATTCGTTGTTCTTATGTTGACATCTTTGGCGCATGTCTACATTTCGCCCCTATGTGGTATTATATTGTTATAAACGTCTCCAGATATAAGTGTCCGTCTTGGCGCGTCGATAATGGATATTAATTATTAGATGCCAAAATGGACATAAAACGCTTATCAACCCGATTTAGTAAGCTTACTAATTCATTAATTTATCGGCAGAATAAGTTAGCTTACTAAAAGAAATTTTTACTTTTTACTTTTCAAAATAACGATTTCCATCCATCATTAAACTTTGATATATAGGCACTATAGTAAAGAAGTGATAAGTGACAATGTGACACAGCTCGGATTGCTCTTTGAAAAACATTGAAGATGAAGGTGCTATTTTGTAGGGTTTCTTGTTTGCTGGTCATTGATTTTTGTCTTAATGGTTTCAGTAAAGTAGAGTGACACTGTTATTAATAAAGCAGCAAACCTCATTCAAAGGACAGCTAAAAAGGAGAACAATTTGAATAGTGTTTTTATTAACGTGTTCTGGATCATAAGAGTCTTTACTGAATTCCCACTGAATTCACCTTCTGAAACATCGTCTTTAATTACAGTGCAATACCTAAAGTTGATATCATTTACACATGATCAGATTTTTATCAAATCAATTAAAGACCATGCAAGTCTAGATTATTTTGAAATGGCATGAGCATTATTCTATAGTATATATTTACCCTCATGTTAATGTAAGAATTCTATGCAGATCACTAAAATGATCATCAAATACTATCATAACACAAGTTTGGAAAGATGTTTAACGTGTGATTAAAAGTATAGCTAGGAACGATTTCACCCAATATTATAGACACTGCAGTTAAACAGAAGTTAAAGTGAGACAGACATTGAACAGATCTGTATACATATGTTTTGACAAAGAGCCTTTCTATGGTCTATCGCTATTCAACAAGATTTACTTAAGCAGTCATTATTCAAATGGAGTGAGCTTGCTAAAACGAATGACGCGTCCCTCTAATTATTATTTTTTAAGTATACCTGAAATGATAAAATAGATTTCAAACAGCATTTGGTTTTGAATTATTTGTTTTTATACTTCCTGGGTATTTCCAAAAATGGTGTAAAAACCCTGTCCTCTTAGCTTAAAGAAGGAACCGTTTAAAATAATGTCTATATGGTTGTAAACATCAACATCAACGAAATGAAACGATATCATTTAATTGATTTCAATGTAACAAACATTCTTTGCAAACAATTTATCATACAAATTGGTACTAAGTTTGAACATCAACGTTTTACTTGATGAATGGTATTTCCAAATTAACAAGGAGACTTCTGTGCCGCTGACATTAGCGGTTGTTATTGGACAAATTTTTCTCTTCTTAAAAATTATCTATGCATCCCCGATAACGGAATGGTCATTATGACGGCAATGCATGTAATACACAAATATATATAAAACTGATGAAAAGGCACAGGGTTGTAAGGATGCCTTCCTGTCTGATGCTTCCATGGCTATAAAATAATTCCATTACCAAAATTGTTTTCGTCCACTGATTGATACATTGTGAAAAATTATAACCTTTTTTCTCTATTGTGTATCAAATAGTATTGATTGCTTGTTCCACAATCTATCAGTACTAAAGTAGTATAAAGCGTACGAGGGTGTTTGATGGGAATATTCATGAATGTCTAGAATGGAGAAACAATTATTAACTCTCAGTTGAAACAAGACACTTTGGATGTTTTAATTTTCCTCAATAGAGAGGTAAAATATGGAATGCTATAAAAGGTCACTCGAAACATTGGTATATCACATACACCTTCTTAGTTACCTTGATATTTGCACCGACTTACAACCCGAGCAAAAAATTAGAATTTTCTGCAGGCTAATTGGGAGGATTATGTTGAAAACCAACCATGTACTAATCTTGTCATCAATCTTCAGGAAAGTGTTCATCTTCTTACAACTTAAAGAAAATCAATACAGATGATTACCAAAAATGCATTCCGTTTCAATATTCGCTATCTACTGTAGTTAATCTTACAGGTAAAAACTGGTAAAAACTAATGGTGATGCACACGGTCATGATCCATAAAGGGATGTATGCATTGAAGCAAACTAATTTGGACAGAGTTAGCAACAACCATTAACTCATCTAATCCATTCTAGTTCCATCCTTGGTGAAATAACAAAGTTAACACGCCTAAACAGAACCTAAACAGAACCTTGACGCCTGCAAGTATGTGTAGGATTAAATAGTTACTTTTCTAATGGAAGATACATCTGGTAATTGTGTGATTTGAGAATTAAGATTTTCACTGTTTCATGAATTAATTTCGACTTATTCATTGTCAAAGGATTACTTTTATTGACAGGAGATCTATCTTATGCTTTTATTTAGGTGAATGAAATTCAAACTAACAAATAATGATTGTGCGTGCGTAGACCACATTTAATGAAGATAAGTAAGAAAAGTTCAGTATGAGAAACTAAAATTGACAGTTTTCCTTTCATATCACCATACCAATAACAAACTAAGAAATGCTTAAATCACACTGTTGAAGGATATGTAAAGATAAGATACGAATTAACCAACTGCAAGTGAAATGACAAGGAATTATGCTTTGTCTCTTAGCGTTATAAACTTATGAAAATTTAGAGGTAAATATTCCCAATTTATGAAAGTAACAAGTTGATTTATACAATAGTCATCAAAAGAGAAAACATGTCTGTTATCAAACTAACAATAACATTTATCCTTTACACTCTGTAGTCACAACGACTGGATACCCATGGTAACCTCTTATTTGTATTTTGCAATGTCATGAACCACTTAACCAGAACTTCCTAAACATTTTTATCAACGCTAAACTAACTTCCTCTACTATTTTACTGTAATTTTATGTAATGTAGGTCTTATGAACGGCAAATACGTCTGCAAGGCTGCATTTCAAAACCAAGATTCAGCTTGGTATGATGAACAAGACCCACTATCCATAACCTACAACCAAATACAGTTTTTAAAAATCTTTGATGTAGAAGGACAGTAGATAGATGACATTGAATAATGACCATCACAAACAACTCCAATAGGAATAGAAATATGTCATGTCCGATTGAATTTTTTATGTTTATGCTAAAAAAAACCTTGTCAATAGACCCGTGTTTAAGGCAATAAATCTCAAAAACATAAATATTAATTTCGGACACTCCAGTGTCGATCAGCCATAATGTGCTTCTTGCTTTTTGTTAATCTCCAGTTTTCGGTGATAATAATTTCTGTTCTTGGAACGGCCTGACATGACTTTACTACCTACGTTACAACAATACATCGAGGATCTTCTTGACATACGAGGGGTTTTCAATACGTTTGCAACTTCAATATAAAACAAACTCGCATAACAATTTATTTTTCAATATAATTACCTTTCATATAAATATACTTATGCCACTTCTCTCTAAGGCCTTTGATGCCACATCTGTAGAAGTCTTCGGTTTGCCTCCCTAACTACGCCTCTGTGGCAGCCTTGACCTCTTCATCATTCCGAAAGTGCCTTCCATGTAGGGCGGACTTCAGGTTTCTGAACAGAAAGTAGGTGCTGGGGGCTAGGTCTGGTCTTTGGGGTGTGTGATATAGCTTCCTCCATTATTTCCCTTTTCAAAATTCCTTGATCTGCAACTGCTGATTTTTCAATCATTTTCCATCAATTAAGTTCTTGCAAACTCAAACTCAGTTCTGCTAATCCAAACTCAAATGTAAAGTACAATATCTTGAGCTATTAATATGAGCTTAATAAAAAAATATTGTCAAAATAGTTTAAGCCCATTAGCTTTGGAAAATACTAAATGCTTTGTCTTTGAAATGAATCAAAAGTAAAGAGGAATGTAAAATCAATTATCATCAATTTCAGATTCAAAAGATTTTGCAGCTGCACACAAATTCCTCTGGCAAAGATCTATTCAAAGAATAATCAAAGCTCATCTAACGTTGCTTGTGAACAGGTTTTGCATTTCACAATTTCATTATTTGCATTGAATGTCTCAACTTGATATAGAAGAGAAATGAATAACATTAGATTTCAATATTACATTTAACAAAAATACATTATTGTAAGTGTCATGCATGAATGAATTACACTTTAATATTCTCCTCAGAAGCTTAATACTTTTAAATTGATGAGAAACATTTTTGACATGATAAAGTTAACAATTTAATTATATCATTTTTTTTAAATTCACCTTTATTTGCACCTGATGTCAGGATGCCTCAACTAGAAACAATAAGCTGTAATACTTAACTCTCTCGGCAATTGCCTATAAAATAAGCATAACTAAAATCATTTATTCCTTACAAGCTATGTATGAATCTGACCATTTAGCAAATGTTTTCTTAAGTGGAAATGAACTTTTCTAAATTGTAAATCAGTTGATCAAATAGAGAACTATGTGCTGTTGATGATTATATGTTTTGTTTTACTTATATATGGAACACTTATCCCCAAATGTGTATGCCTGATAACCTCTCTGCTTATCGTCTCACAACACAGAGAAGAATACGTGCTTACATACATGTACAAGGTTATTGGGGTCTCAACAGAATCAAGTCAAGTACTTATATGTTTCAAGGTAAATACAATATATTTTAAAACGAGAATGTCCTGTACTTTGGAAGGATTTGGTATTTATGAAAAAATGGCTTTTGAGAAGAGCTTTTTTGCAAAATAGATACAAAGTTTTATTTATATTTCTGCTGATTGTGATGATCATCAGATATTGTTCAAGAATTTGATAACAGGAATAGTAAGGAAAAGTCTAATCAATAAAACAATAAACACATGAGTGTATCAATTTGAATCTTTTACCCTTAACTTGAATGTAGATAGCAGCCTGATATAATTCTCATGGGGGTTAAATTTCCCCATCATGCCAATCTATGACGTGATACAGTGTTACATAAATTGTATCCTTATTATATTGTATCATTTGCGTCAGTGCATTTTTATACTGGCAGCTTGTTGGCCGATACACAAACACTACAATTATACAGTTAACGTTCCCGGATTCAACAACAACATTACCTCTACCCGTAACTGTGATAATATTTCGTTACTCTGAGGTCATTACTTACGTCACCAGACTTCATTTCCCGAGATCATTCAATTTGATTACAATTCAGCCTAACATCTAAGTATCTAGAAGGATGCAAAAGCGTTTTGATGTACTGACTGAGTTAGCCGATTATGATAGATTCTGTTATAGAGGGTCTGTGATTTCCTTCGTGACTTTCTCAACATAAAGTGTGTGCAAAAGCTGAATGTAACGTTTTGATCTCCATGTGTTCACTTGTGATGTTTTCGTACTTTGAAAAGAACATGTACATAAAACTACTTAAACAACATTAAACTACTAGAAACTACTTAAAATGCAATACTTATACTTAACTTAAAATACAAAATAATTACATGGAGATGTAAATTTGTATTGCACTTATAAACGAATTATATACATATTTATTACATATATTACATACAAAACTCAAATATTGTGATATCTTGTTTAAATTTTTAGAATAAACAGCATTTTTGTTCTTATATTAACATATTTTACCTATGCATCTCTTTCGAATAAACGAACCTCATTGAAGAAGTATCTCTTGTGGAAGCGATTTTAAAAGTTTTCCGATTTGAGAAGACACATATGTCGACCAGATTACTCACGACTTTTAATTTGGTAGTTTTAGGACAGGGCTTTTTTAAATACCCTACACATAAATAATCCATGGGATTTTTCCAAAGGAAAAATTCGTACTGTTAGGAGACTATGTTAACGGGCCGCTTTAACTATCCATTAGCAAAAATAGAAATTTCATTGGTTTAGAATATCAAATTTGACCTTAACAATCGATGATCAGAAGATTTTAGTTAATAAGTGACCAAGTCTTGCTTTTAGTAGACTTTTGCTTGGTTGCCGGTCAAAGCTGAGCAGTCCTATTGACCGATATCGATGAAAAGTGCAATCATAGAAGGTAAATGATCCTTCTAAAATGTGTCAGTGGTATTTCCGTAGAGTCCTCAATTCCTAGTTGACCGGAGATGTGTAAATATCTGCAATCTCAAAATACATAAGAAATACTGTACACTTGTATATGCCATTTACATATGAAACTTGATTAATTTATTATGTACGCATCAAAATTGATTAAGCCTAACCTAATATTTCGTGATGAATTTAAACCCATAACAAATTGTGATGTTTTAATGGTTTACACCTAGTTCATTATACCCAAAATGTAATTTCAGTTTAGGGTTTACCTCTTCCTGTAATGACTCCAATTTGAAATCTTTGGAACATGGCTACGACATTCTTAAAAATGGAATCAAAACCGTGGAATCCAATCCACATCATATTGCTGGTTCATTGGCTGCAATGCACCATGAATGCATCAACTGCCTTTCGTGCGAATTCAGACTCGAAGGAGGCGTGAGGGGAATGGTTGACGCTGTCATTCCGGCCCTTGGCAGGTATACTCGGTATTGACACCGCTTGAAATCCCCATTCTGAATGGCATGTTTAAACACAAACATTTAAGCATCCATGACCGTTTGGTTTTATTCCTTGTATGTTGTATGTTCAGCTTTCATGAAAGAATAGTGTCAAAATCATTCCTAACCTGTTGTGATAGCAGTTTGAAATCAAAGCTATGACCTTTAAAAAAATCACTGGTCGCTTCATTAATGTTCATTTGTCTGTTCTTTATATATTCTATCATTGTTTATTTTTTGACCAAACAATCTTAAATTGCAAAGATTCTTGACATGTTTTGTATAAAACTAATACTTGCAACGATTGAAACCTGACATATTTGACTACTCAGCTGAGAGTTTTCGTGTAGATAGCACAATTAGGCTATTGTATACCATGTTGGTTGAATATTTAAATGTTTTTAAAAAAGTGCGATTGTCCCTTTTCTGTTTTGTTTTAACTATAAATGTTTGACATCTGACGTAATTAATTAACAGTGAAATAGTGTATTTTACCCACATTTTACCCACAATATTATTGTTGAAAGATTATATATCAGGAAATCTGACAAAAGATATGATAGGACACTAAACTAAACAGAAAGGTACTAGTAATTTGAAACACTAAATGGGTCCTCAGGAGAATGCTACATTTTAGCGTGCGTTATTTGAGAGATAGTTATGAAGTTGAGAAAAATAACTTCAAAAAGGAAGCTTCTATCAATAAACAAACGGATTTCTGCCTTGTAATTCAGCTGAAATGGGAAAAATATTTGATTGCAAGCTTTTTACGAGTTCTGCGCCTATGGGAATTGCTACTGAAATCACAGTTTACGTTGTTAAATCGTTTTGTTAATGGCTGACGTAGTTCTTATATGACTTGTGCAAAACCACGGATCATCAATTATATTGATATAAATAGCATTCTAGTCGATGATACCAGGAAAGTCGTGTGAGCGTGTTCATGACATTGTGTAATAACATATGCATACAATGAAATGCGTCAAAGGTGTCTTCACTGGTCATTTTACAACAAAAGATGGTAAAATCTGAGTGATAAAATCACAGTTCAAAAACTATTCATATTAACCGTTTGAGGCAGGCCAGGTTAGAATAAATCGTACTCTGTATTTACAGGAGCAACACTTGCTACAATAATGTGTACAGAAATATAAAAATGCATGCGGTATATTGGAAAAGACACTGAACAAATCTAGAAAAACAAATTTATTGGCATAGAGTTTGTGTATGATTTATCACTTTTTACGTAAAAAATCAATTGACTACTGCATGGATCGACCCCTCTTTATTAAAAGGACTTCTAAGCTTTGAAGTTGATAATATAGAGAGAAAATACAGAAAAAAATAGGAAATTATGGAGACATTGTTATGTGTCCTGCAAACAAACAATGTTTATTTACTTGTTATCAAAATAGTAAAGGCAATGTTTGTCAATGCTTGTCAGTTGTAATTAAGTTTTTTATTAAATTGAAATAATTAAAACTAATCATATTTACACATGAACAGCTTTCGATCATGTTTAGTATTCATGAATAATGTCCATTCATTGCAACAATGTTGTATTTGAAATTAATTATTAATATTGGTTTCACTAAATCATGGAGCAATAGTAGAGTCTCACTGGTCTATATTGCACGAAACATAATCAATGAAAACGCTGTAAGTTGTCGCCGCCGCTTTTATATGTATTGGCTAATCTTATGGGACCAATATACATGTCGCTCATATATAGGAGCTATGACAATGAACAATCACATAGTCTCGAAAGAAACGTTTATATAAACCCTTTGATTGGAATTACGATTGTGATTTTTATGATAACTTCTAAAAAATAAATCTTTATGTTCCAATAACAATGGCGATAATTGATGTTTTCGTTTACATAGATAATTTTAAAAATCGTTATGTCAACCTTTTACTCAGCTTTATACTCTACCTTACTCTATAAAAACAGATCATGATGAACCTAGCGTTAATCACAGAAAGAATTGTTTGACGTTATGATATGACCGCCATTAGCTAGATGATGTTGCTAATCAATTCATAAAAATAAAATCCATTTTGAACGTTTAGGGAATATAATGAAAAGGAACATTTGACAACGTTCATAACCATGTACACGTATATCTCATCTCGTCGAGTAGAAAATTATATTTTACACACGTAGCTTGGCCGTTAATAAAATAAAGATTTCTTCACCCGAGGAGATATACATGATATTGACCAGAATTGTCAATTAGCCTTTACATATCTACGGATGGCCTTTCCTGCGTTGTGTTACTAGAAATATTAAGAAATCCTGTTTTTCAATACTTGAAAAGAATAAGTTACGGTGACAGTGATGCGTCGCTAGTTTTTAACCTTTTCATCTTCGCTCCCAACAAATAGATTATTGAAACGCAAGCAGTTCATCAGGTTGGAAATCCACGATAAACTGTTATCGCTTCTCTCGTTATTCCTACAGCTGCATGCCGAAAGTTTGTTCACTAGCCACTGCATCGTAGTGCAAATATCATGTAATTAGGGTTTCGTTTCAACGTCATTAGAATAACTTCAGCAAGACTGACAATGAAGCACCCACCGTCCATGTGTGAAATAGCCATTCTTGAACTCATGTTTGCAATGTCCGGTCACTCGTGCAAAAATTCGAATTTTGGCGTATTGATCTAGACGAAAGGGGTAAAATTTTCGAAATTTCGATTTCGTAAAATGTCGAAAAAAAATTTCCATATCGACTCTCTGAGATTAAAACAAACATAATCCCATTGACCTTCTGCTAAGGAACAAACGTGACTCATTTTTGAAGAAGTTGATAACTTATAAAGGATTGTATTGAGAAAATGAAAATAAGTGTTTTAGGATTTTTTACCCCTGGTCACTTCAATGACCTGCCAAAACTGTTACGGGTAATTGTGGGGTACGATAAACCTTTACCTTAAAGAAGAATGGATCTGCATATGTGTACTGAAAATTCAATGTTATACGTTTCTTTTTCGCAACGCAACGATACCTCAAAGGCATCTCTAACTATATGATATTTGCACTAGTATATTCAGGTATGTGAACAAACTTTTGGCATGCAGCTGTACTTTGAACACAATTTGTCCTTGACCCATACTGCATCCAGTTTGAGTTGATATACTTGTATAGTGACTGTGTTGCATTGGTAAGTATACTCATCGGACTTGACTCCGTTGTTTAACGTCTCTCTGACTCTCTGGGAAGAGTACCATCATAAGAAGGGGGTTCCTCAAGTCAAGGTATATTGGCTCCCGATGGAATGGCAGGCTTTTCAGTCAGCGATTATAGGTATTCTCGTTAGGTTCATGAAGCGCAAATCCATCAAAAAAGACATTATCTCCTATTGATATTTTGACGTTTTTGTTTTGACTGCAGTCTTCTCTCATCTAGAATTCTCAAGTATAACGTTTGGAGATCAAACCATTTTTTTTATTCAAAAAACATACCTGGTCTTTGTTATATTTTTAGATTTAATGTCCGCATTCTTACTCTTTTTTGTGTATTTCGCATGTTTACATGCAATATTGATTACCATAAAATCACTGAATGACATCGTTTTATTCAATGGTTACATTTTGAAGTATAATTATGATAGCATACTTAGTTTTTAAAAATATATGTGCAATAACTGTCAACTGAATGGGAATCAGTTGCTGTAAGGGTGTTCGGTTCTGACACAAACAAATATTAACTGTTCTTTGTTCTAACTAATAAGTCTTTTAAATAAATGTACAATCTTACACTTTTTCTACTCCCATCTCCAAAAAGGATATTCATCTTTCAATTTTCATGACATCGTCATGATTAGTGCGTGTAGGTTCTGTACATTTTAATTCGAAGTCTTTATATTAAATCTCAAAAATATCTCAATAACGTTAGTATTTGCTAAATTTGGTCTCGATCTGAAATCGATCGTTTCAGTTGACATGATTACCGTTTATCATTGTTAGATTAAGATCGCTGAATCGTTTAACTCGTTTAACTTTAGGACGTCGTTGAGGGATTGTATGGAATTTTGATATGGTTAATATTGATAAGAAGGAGCGACTGATTAGAATGGTAGGTCAAACGAAAAGATGTTGCTCCTTTCTCAAGGTAAAATCTCAAGTCATCACTGAGATTAGCATGAAAGTTTCCAAAAGCAGAAATAAAATAAAAATAAAAACATTCTTTGTTGTTTTAAATGTGCTTTTTAGATTCAAAGGAATTATTTTACATCTAAACCGTGTTAATACTTTAAACGGTTATCAAAAGAAATTACAAACGTAATAATAGAAAAAGAGTTTTCGACCTCTGAAGAGCCCTAATGAATAGCAAGAAAATTAATTCAACACCGGTCTGATTGTGATTTATTCGAACGATGTCCTCATATTACATTTAGAACCATTGTTATTTCAAATATATATATATATATATATATATATATATATATATATATATATATATATATATATATATATATATATCAATGTGTCCATTCAAATGAATCAATGTTAAGGGTATATTGATAAATTGCTTAATTATCAGATGCTTTTCGGTTTCCTCTATTTGTATGAATATTATTATCGTGAAAATTGTTACAAACCGCATACATTTTGAGCTAAGTTATATAATGGAGCTCTTTACTTTGTATTGAAAGGCTTGTCGGAATGTATAGGGTGCATATAAGTTGCAAGTGCAAATGATAAAAAGAAGATGCTATAAAACGGTTTAAAATTGGGTTGGAAATTATGATATAAAGAAGATGCTATAAAACGGTTTAAAATTGGGTTGGAAATTATTTGCTTAAAGTATACATAAAAAACGGTACGTTATATAATATATTTAGATCCAGTGCTGCCAATTTCTATTGAAATTAGACAAAATCACTTTAAACACACGTATATCCCTTGTGTGGTTTGGTGCTTAAACCAGATAGTGTATATGTCAAAATTGAGAAAGGCTGTGTTTTCATGTTAATCTGATTGCTTGCAGATTGAGCCTGTGAGATATCATTTTGACAAGTTAAATACAAGGTAAGTGATAGACACCTCTTGTTTAGGTTAGCAGGTACATCTTCAACATAATATAGCAAAACAAATTTAACTCCAAATATTAAAACGGTAGCATGAATTCAATTAATAATAAAATGTTAAGAGGAGAACGTAAAATGTTTGTGCAGTTTTCGTAAATTACATGTTTCTCTTTAGCGTATATTAAGAGGAAAAGGTGAAAAACTAGCAGAATATTGTTTTTATCGTATGGCAAAATGAGCTTTTGTGTTAATCTGATTGCTTACAGATTGAGTCTT
This sequence comes from Phorcus lineatus, assembly GCA_921293015.1. Classification (NCBI taxonomy): domain Eukaryota; kingdom Metazoa; phylum Mollusca; class Gastropoda; order Trochida; family Trochidae; genus Phorcus; species Phorcus lineatus. Next base: position 56,079,268 of record OV121081.1, read on the forward strand.
TCAGATATCATTTTGGCATTTTAGAAACAAGGTACTTAGCCAAAGATTTATATGATAGTTTTAATGCATAGATTTCATTAAAAAGATGTTATGAAAACCGTAAAACTAGATTATTGTTTCTATTCTATGGCAATATGCAGAACTCTGTTTTTGAGCTCTGCAATTTCCTGTTGATATGATGTTGAAAATCAAAACAAATATTTGTGTAATTTTCAAAATTGTGTTAGCTATGTGAACGAAGATTAGATCTGAATATGCAAAGCATACGATGTATCAACTAGCTTTAGGCAAAGACAATAATATCTTTGAGAAGCATGTTGATATTGTTTACAATATCATGGAGGTAATTTCATAATTAAAATTATCCATAATTGCTTGACCTTATCTATAAAGACACCCTGAGTCAAATTTATTTTCAATCTGATACAACAATGACTTATGCCGTATCGGTAGCAACTGTTATTCATCCTAAAGGTAAAAACAGTAACTCAACGTTAACAAAACGATCTAAATGAAAACATCACATCGTTACTGACTACAGTGATAAGTTTGGTGTATATCTCTGAATGTCAGATCCCCTCTTCTGGTCGGTATTTGAGGCTGTGTACAGCATTACCGAGAATGAGAAAGAAATACCACCGTTTGAAGTTAGGAGGAGACTAATGGAAGTGCCAATATAACGTTACCAGTTCCAGCTTGTCAGCTTGTGCAAAAACTGGAGCAAAAATGACATATGATGGGAATAAAATTGCCCGAAAATCAAACGTTAAACATCTCAGAATGTGTTTGGTTAGGTGCCTGGCTCCGAAACATAGTTACGAGCCACATTGTCAAGCTGACATGACTGGAAACTTCGGGGTTACAATCATTAGCGCTGAGGTTAATTGCCAACAACGAGGGGGGTAGGGGCTTGTTAGCAAATTGTTGGCTGTTTACCTTTTCCGAAAAACTTTCATGTTTGAATTAGAGTAAGTGTAGAGATGCTTAGTCTTTCGGAAAACCTACATGAGCTTGGAATCCAATGAGAGAAGGATGTTGAAGGAAATGGAATAATAAGGTTTTAGGTTTACATTTGATGTTTATATGCAATTTTGTTTCATGAAGTTTTTGTGTTATTAGGATGTTATGAGAGTATTTAAGATGTTATATAACATTATAAAAGGAGATGCTAAGGATTGAATATCCTGTCTTGTCTTGTTAGAAAATGACCGGTTCTGAATGAAGTTTCTTAAAGAGTCAAAAGAAATATTACAAGGATCGTTGGCCTAGTTATAAGAATGACAAAATGTTTGTACCTATGTACACTTAATTTTCATCTATATCTCACAAGGGACAGAAAATACATTGAATTGTTAATATGATAACGCCATAGCGGCAGCCACCTGTTTTAAAATTGATGCGATACAAAATAAAGATAGTGCCTTTTTTACCAAATGCTTCTTAACTTGATCTATAAGACCAATAAGACATTAATTCCCATGTAGGCTGATATCTATTAAGCGTCTCTTTTATCTTACATACAAGTACCATGACTACATTTATTCACTTTGGTGTCAAAGCCTTGTAAATGGTCGAGGAGCAACTATTGAACATAAAACAGGACAAGGATTTTTAATTAAATTGCATGAACAAATGTAATACTTAAATGTAAACAGAGTATCATAAGAAACTAATATTTGTGACGATTTTTACCCGCAAGGCTGAAAATAGAGGAGAACATTACTTAACCTCTGATAGGTTCAATTACAAAACATATGTGAAACGATGAAAATATTAACAGTTCACCCATGGAGAACGTGCGTGTGTTTGTGTAAAAATATTAGAAACACACACACAAACAATCGTTTATCATAGAGGCATAAACATAACGAAGGCACGTCCATTGAATGTAATTTTTAAGGCAACGTAAGTTTATAATTGTTCAATCTATTGCCTAACATTATTTGTCTAAATTTTTCATTAAATGTCCAGTAAATTCGACTCGGGTAAGAATGATACTTAAATACATATCCAATAATTCAACTGAATGGGAATTAGCTGCCGTAAGGAGGTTCGTTTCTGACACAAACAACTACACGCTGTTCTTGTTACTAATAGCTATAATAGAATAATAGAATTTACACCTTATCTGCTTTCATCTACAAAAAATATATTCTTCTTTTCAGGTTTCTTGACCTTATGCATTACTATTTTTGAAACATTTAATTACGAACATTAAACATACATTTATAAAGACAATAGAATGAAAGGGTTATGTCTATTGCTTTCTATTATTTGCAGCATTACTTCGTGGTACAACATACTGATTGTGACAGTGCATTGCTAGTGGTAGACACTGTAGTTGCTGGTATATGGTGCAAGTGCAAATTTTGCTATCTGCTCCCTTGAACAGAGCAAATGTTGAGAGTTGTTTTGTACAAGCCGCGGTATCTCGCATTGATTGATGGCATATCTTCAGGTGTTAATTACTTGAGTTTCCATCTTATCTGTTCAAAGGTTTGGTGCAAGGCCTTGAGGTAGTAAGAAAGAACATATTCATTTTGTTGTGTGGTGTCAGCAATATCTTATGTTTAGTTAATTACACATTATATTATGCGTGTTTGTGAATATGTGTGTCTGTTTGTGTGTCTGTATATATATATATATATATATATATATATATATATGAACTACGGTTCCTTACAAAACTACGTGTGTCTGCTTCACTTCCGACAAGTTTGCGTATATAGCTTATAATACACCTCTTTAAGCCCTGAAAACACATACAATCTTCACTGGTGAATTTGGCCTTTTGATATTTCAAACTGAATAAACCGATGATTACTAGTCTTCATTAGAAATACATAGAAACAAAATATTGTTAAATTGTAATACGACGTAAACTTACAGACGGACGGAATAAAAACCAGCATTGACACGGTTTTCCACAAATTCTATGACATACGTTCATTTTTTCTTCTCATTTCAGATGTATGACTAATCAGCTTCGAAGCTAAGTGTTCTAGTTCTTTTAAATGATTACAAATTGTTTTGCCTTGATCCTCCTAGAGTGCATACCCATGAAAGAAAAAACTTTTCAACGGTTATAAATATTACATCATTCGTCTGACTTTCTCTGCTTTCATATACACATAAAGTGCATTACGATGTTTGATGAAAGTGATTCATTGAAACTAGTTACCGAGAGAGCCAACATTCAAGTTTGTCCTAGATTTTTGTTATCTTGAGACCTTGTTTTCAATTGTAACTTTTGCTTTAAATTATAACCACTAAGGTTCATGAGATTAAATTCTTCAACATTGTTTTAATTATGGACAAACACCTGTCCTCTGCCTGATCTCCAGTACCTGTCTGTTTTTTACAAATACAAAAGGTCTTTCCCGTGATATGATAAGTACTGAACAAAGACATTCAGGGCTCTGGTTCCTATTTCCAGAAACAAAGAAAAAATGTAACCTTGCCCCTCAAAGAGTTTCTGATCTGGTGAGCACAATTCGTGATATTTTTGTTTTTAGAGAGCTAAAGATTTGCGTGTTGTCTGATTGATTTCTGCTATGAAACTGAGATATTACATCAAGTGATTTTTGCGATAATTGGTTGTTTCAATTTCCCAAAATAAGTATTAAGTTACTATTGAATGCAACTTGTTGCAATCGTATTCTAGGAACATATCAATATTAACTTTAACAATGACTATTGATAAAGGATTTTTCTATCTCCAAAGATTTGCCCTAATTGAATTAAAATCAACTGCTCTAATTTGATATATGAATTGTATTAATTTTTCTTGAATTTTTTATATTTGTGGCTTTCTCAATAGATTGATACAATAGAGAATATGATTCTAAAATCAAAATGCCAAAGAAATGCGAAATATTTTTGTTTGACTTGTATTCAGCACTTAACCAAGAAATACAAAACTTGATGTGGTGCAGAGTTTTACCTGCCGGGCTAAATGAAGGTGAATATATCATGAAAAGGAATTGAGAGTCGATTTTGAGTCGATGATAAAACCGACTTAAACTATACTGTTTTCTTTATCTTAATAACATTAACACAAATACCAATAAAATTCTTGACTATCATTGAGTGATTTCGATCCAAGTTACTTCGTCGATTCCGAATTGATGAACATTTTGTCAATCCACAGTGTTAAAACGTTTTATTTAATAGAAGAATTAACAACCACTAAAATCCTTAACGAAAAGTGTATTGCAGATTACATTCAAATGAAACCGATTGAATATTAATTTGCTTATTTTCGTCCTTAAATCCAATAAAACCTGGGAACCGTTGAATGACTTAAATCCTTCGACTTTGAATTAAGATAAGCATGCTACTGCTTTCGTCTTTTTAGTGTGTCATCTCTGTAACAAATTCAGTTTAAAATGTTAAACGAACATCAGGGTACTTAATTCCTTCGCTTTAATTAGGCTGTGAATTGAAGACTTATATTACATCTAACATTATTTATCCCCCAAATTCAAACATCTATTTTTTATTTTGAAACTTAGAAAAAGGCTCTACTAGTATCCTACTTACAAACGAAAAAAATGGTAACATCATGGTAATCATAAATAATACCAAAATGTCCGATAACTACCTCAAACTGACATAACTACCTCCTAGAACGAGTTAATCCATCATAACACCTACCACAAATATACTCAAAAAAGATGCACGTCAGTAAATATATTTGTGGCATCAATATTGTAATTACAATGTAAAAACTGCAAGGGAACCTTTATGTGCTTATATTTTATTGGAACCTAATTTTACTTCCAACATGGAATGTAAATGTCAATAGCGGGACTTGTTACGGGACTGATGATATGTTTGCTGACTGATTATGTCCACATGATTTAATTACACTTTGTTCATTGTGATTTTACTTGATAGCACGTTAATCTTAAGTTTCAATTTAAATGTAATGAATACGAAGTTTTAAAGATACATTGGATTGGAACGTAAACGTGACTGACATACGTTTTGTCATTTTTACGAACAAATATCTTAATCCGGTATCTTGCAACAAACTCTTGTATGATAAATGCATCAAGGTTAGAAAAGAATCTGGAACTTCATCATTGTAATACTCCGCAAAGGAAACCTCTTTTAGTAACTTTATCTTGATTTTTTATTTTTGGATCTGGAGCTTCTTACAGCAATGGGGTTTTTTTTAGCTTGAAATGAAATTTTGAGTATGTTACAAATTGTAATGACAAACATATATTCAGCATCCATAAATCAGATTTGTGGTCCTGATCTACAATTACTTTGTGTTTGAACGGTGTTTAATTAGATTGACAACCTTGAAATAAGATTTTTTTTAAACTTGTATAACAAACAATTTCAATGTTCAAAATGATAATCTTAATTCTGGTAATGAACACAACCACCATGCTAACCTATGGTTGAAGAAAACCTATTTTGGTACCTTCGAGAGAAGAGATCTCAAGTAAATTTATCTTCATTGCTGACATTTTCACTCCATTGTTGATAAGCCATAACGTGCTCCTTGCCTTTGTTTATCCTCCTGTCATCGCTTATAGTATTTCCTGTTCTCAGTATGACCTGTAATGCCCAGGCTAACAATACCTCCCAGAATATTACTGTTACATTATGATGTTGGGGTCTGCAGCGCATATAATGCGTGAGAAGGAATGCGCTCGGTTGTATGGTTTCTACGCTAAGAAAAACGTTGCCCTTAGACCGTTCGTTTTTTTAGGTAAGAGATCTCCGCAACATTTATCTTCATTGCTGACAGTTCCGCTCCAGAGTTGATCAGCCACAACGTGCTCCTTGACGTTGTTTATTCTACTGTCATTACTGACAGTATTTTCTATTCTTGGTATGACCTGATATGACTTAATAATCATGTGTCAAAACATTACCAAAGAACCTTCCTCAAACAAACAACAAATAGGGCAATTTGAAATTGATGGTTTGTCTCCTTATGGCGGTTTTAGAGCGCTGCCAAATGTTAAATAGGTTAATTTGCACACAATTTTGTATGTAGTTCCAATGTATTTGTACATACACGGTGAATATTTTGATTTCGTGAATTATTATTATTATTTTCGTGAATTATTATGTATCAGCCAAGATATCCCATGCATTAAAGCAGTGAATCCTGTTGATACTTGAAAAGAAAATTTGACGGATTGCGATTAAGATTGGTCCTCTTGTGATTCGACTATAATTTAAGATAGAAACGAGATAGAAACATTTGACATGTTACTAAAAAGCTTGTTTGTTGTGAGCGCAGTTCACCTGTTCTCTGTGGCATCTGAAGTCTTATACATTATAGAACATTATATAACACATTGATGATATTCATAGATTCGTTTTAAAACGATGGACATTGGTAATGCGAGTAAACCTCTGCGCTAACTCATTAGGTAGGCATTTCAGCAAACAGGTTGACAGACGTAAAACTTTGCAGAGAGGAACCAACACGACAAAAGCAGAAACACTGAACACAAACCCTTACCAATAATTTTAAATAATGTTTTCCTTCGAAATCATAATAGTTATTTAAATAATAATTCTGAAGTAAACTGATAACCCACTGTGACCATTTGATTTTTTATGTCATGAGAGGTTATGGACTTTTCTTATCATAAACGGACAAAGCCATCAAAACCGCTTTTGTTTATATAGGTGTTTGAATGTTCTTGATGATTAGTATTGATATTTGCATTCAAATCACATAAACTGATCATTATTCTTCAATATGTGTTATTTTTAATATCATTTAAACTCATTTCTCTGCGTGATACGCACATATAAATGCCAAACAAAGTGTTTTGTTAAAGCATTATCTGAAAACGACGAACCTTACTGGACTCTTATTTCTTGTGGGAACAATTATGCAAATATTTTGTTTTGATAGGACACATGTGTATATGGCATGCTACTCAAAATTTACATACAAATGGAATATTCTTAAAATAATTTTTATTGGTGGAAGGGAGGTGTAAAGAACAAAATATTACTTTTGTATGACAAACGAATGTCTTTGTCGTGTTTCTACATATAACCTGTTACAGAGGGGATGTGATGTTTTACTTCTTTATAAGAGAACATTATTCATCAAGGAAGTTGGAAATAAATATTTATACCATTTGTTCTGATAGATTATGGAAACAAACACTGGCCGGCCTCTTTATTTGTCTCAACATAAAAGCATACTAAAGACCAGGAAGTGTAAGTATATTCAAGATATTTCAACGTAGGAAATAATGTCTCAAATGCGTCAGAAAACCTTAATCAGATGCATTTTACCTGTTTTAGGATACTCAAATAGATGACAACTATCATGTTCAACTTTTTCCACAACCTTAAAGATAGTTTAAATATGATGAAAAATAACCTTTCAAATGTTGCTAATATATATTTTTCAAAACCTGCTCGAGTCCTATTTTAACATTATCCTAATGAAAGTTCGCTGTCGTTAGCAAAGAAGATACAAAGTTAGCTATTGAATTCAAAATATGAGGAAAGAGCTGAATATCAAATAGATCAATTGTTAAGATTTTTAAGGTCAGTAACGTTGATGTTCGCCTCTATCACCCACTTCAGCTCGAAGTCGTCTCTCCATGATGTCATTGAGCCGATGAACCCACTTCCTAGTACCTCATTCTTTTTTATTTTGAGTTCTTGTTTGGTGCACGGTAAAACCAAATGGTCTATTGTTACTCCATTAACTATTACACTGAATAAAAAGTCTTTCACTGACATTTATACATAAGAAAGACAATATCTTCTGGATAACAACTTCTTTCTTGTGAAAATCACGACGGTTAGGAGTATATGCTTACTTCGTTGTGGTGATGACGTAGTAAGTATGATACCTTTCTTACATTCATACTACTTTCTGAAAAAGGATAATTCTTATATAATTCATGTTTTTAAATCATTCGGTGTTTGTCATGATCAAGTTATTGTTCGGAAAAGAAGTTTTAAGTTAACATTAATCATTATTAGTCATTCGCTACCTTAAAAAGAATTAGAGGAATTTTATTTTATTTTTTTTCATTTTAAAAGAATACCACAAAATATTCTTTTCGAAATATTTTATTTTCTATGTTCCATTTAACTCAAAATATTGTATTAGTGTTGCAGCGGCTTGTTGCAATATCAATTATTGAAGCTGCATCTAATCAATATGATCAATTTGCTATCTCAATGTCAAAGAAATACATGTCATAACTTTGTTGTTTGTCATTGTCGTGCTTAGAATGATAAAAGGTAAAATAAATCCTGAATACTTACAACACATCCAAACAAATGTAAACAAATATATACTCTGCCTTGAGGTTTATATAGTATGAAAGTCTTATACTATATGGATAACTTCAAGTTAGAAAATATGTGATAACCTATAGGATTTTATTTTATTATGGCATGTGATGTTGTTATTCCAATAAATGGTAAATGCTTTTATATAAAATATAAAATATAAAATTATGGTTCATCTATTTATGACAGTGATTTTTTTTAATGTCATGTTGGAAAAACAGACATTGCATTTGAGGTGAGGTGAGGTATTTCAAGCGTATTTAACCTATATAGCGACTGCTAGTTTTATTGCAGGGAGAAAGCCCGCAACACCATAGTGGCTATGCATTGCGGTGAATCTGCGAGCAATAGCTGGAACTAACGAACCATGGGTGGTACTGCGCCGAAATTCAGTGTAGCATTGCACCCAAACCTCAGTGCGTGTAGAACAGTTTTCTTCTGCAGACAAAGTTGCCGAGCCCTTGGCCATTACAGTTGAGAAACATTTGATAACGATGTGATAGAGATAGAAAGGTAGGTCGAAAATAATGAGGGGTTCGTCCCAAGGGAATACTTAATTTGAAGCCCTGTTTTATTCGTGAGCTGGTCATGTATTTTAGGTGAATAGCTGCAGTCAACTGTGAGGAAGTTGTTATCGATAAAGCTAACTGAGTATCCCCCTCATAACTCAGCTGAAAGGAAGAATATTTTTAATTGCATGCTATTTACGTGTTCTGAGTCTTAAGGGAATTGGTTCCTTAACTCATACAGTTTATGTCTCAGCTATCACAAATTACACCTTTTCAATGTGTCTTATTTACTGAGACAAGAAGAATTCATTCATACTGTCGATCAATAGAGTTTATGTTAATCGAATACATTAAACTCTGTGATAGTTTGTTGCTGAAAAAAAAACGATTAGCAAATAAATATCCTATCAATTACTTTAGATGATGTTATTATATTTATGTTAAAGACATCTATAAAGTGTTAAATGAGCTACTTTGAAATAGTTTCAAGCATTAAAGACAGGTAAATTCAATAAATTCAGTCATTCGAAGGCTATTAGCAATATATTCACAAAAGTACGATAAAGGGCAAACAAAAAGTGCTGAGCAGATCTTTCTCGAGATATACTGGATGTAATAAATAGCACCATAAATTTTAGAAATGTCGCTTTAATTGATGGAGAGTATGCATAAAACATACAAAATCAACCAAAAACGCGGAATTGTTCCCAATTACAGTATAATCAATTGAGAATTTCGGTATCAATGACTGTTTTTTCTGTTGGTTTATTTTTTGTTATGGAAATTATTGATCTTCATGCCATAAGAATGTTTTTCAATTCAATTTAAAGCTAAATGGGTTAGCATTATACAAAGTGTGGCGAAAAAGTCACTCACACAGACTCGCGAAGTGAATGTACCGCGCAAGTTGGGGATGACATCACTTCGTCAAAAATTACACCTTTCAGGGTGTTGCAATGCTTGTCATCTGCAACCAATTCCACTATAACAGAGGGTATAAGATTTAACCTACCTATATGTTGCACTCATACAGGTTCGAAATTAGAGTAAGCAATGCTTCAGCTGCTAAAATATGTTATATATAAAATATATTATCTTGTATGTTCAAAATGTAAATGAAAACACTAAAGATATCATGATCCTATCTACTTTTGAAGCAAACTTATAAGTTGTTTGTCGCAGAAATGTAAACTCGAATGGAATAGAATAAAAAAAAGTATATAGCAAATGCAACGTCGACAATTTCAGATATCAAATATTGTAACCAATGTCCTTTATGTTTCCTTTTTAAATTGAAACAAAACTGAAATCAAACACACATCTGTGGGAAGCAAAGTGCCTAAGTTTAATCTATGACTAAACTGATTGAACGTTTTTCTTTCTCAAGTAATCATCTGATACACTTCTGTTCATTATTGTTTGTGTGCCTTTTATGCCTGTGACTGTTTTTCAAAAGCTGATCACGAATTAACATTAATCCTCTCGATTATTTATTCCACTGAATTCAAATTTTACTTCAATTATTAATATATCATTAGTTTCTAACTCGGAAACCAATGACTATACCATTCAAGTCAGGGTATCTCAACAACAATGAATTCAGAATATGATTAGGACCAAATCGCTATCCCGCTGATTGCCATCATCGTTGGAGATTGTTTTAACATACATTTTGTAAGATTGCACAGTAGAAATACAAGGTTTTTTGGGGAAATGTTTCTTCTAAATAGCGGTTGGATTTGTGTCTGGATATCATTACAATGTTTCATTTACCCTTACACAAACTTCTATCATTTCCTATATTACAATTGTGTATTGCGTTATTTATTCCTACATTAAAATAATCACGTTGTAATTAACTGTTATTTCATTTTCGTGGTCCTTTTTGTAAATAAGACACAATAAGCTTTTTCTAGAAGCAACAAGCTAGTATAACTTTATAAATGATTTTGTGTATTTTAGTCAACATTTATGACAGCTTGACGGTAATAACGTTAAGGAATGACTATGACAAATGATAAGGGATCAATGCTCTGATGGTTAGTGGTGGACATATATCTGTGTCCGAAGGAAAGTTTTATTCTCTTAGGAATTCTTGTTTGTAAGATGAAGCTGGTAATTGATTTTTAGTTGAATGGCTTCATTGAAGTAGAAGGAACCCGTAATTGATAAAGCAACTCGACTGCTTCCTTTATATCTCAACTGAAAGGAAGAATATTTTAATGTAATGCTATTTACGTGCCCAGGATCACAAGGGAATAAGCTGACCTCACACTGTGTATGACATTCTTAATCATGGTCTCATAAACATAAGTTAGTACTGATAGCATTTGCACAGTAGGGTTTATCCATGATATCGATTTGATAAAAGCTAGTCTATATTTTGAGAATACAGTGAAAGTTCATATGAAATATGTGACACCTCATTTATATGTATCTAATTTTCATGTTGCTACTTATAAGGGTTTACAAATGACATTTTTGTATTCGAAAATGGATAAATATGCCGTTAGATAAAAGTCTTGGTTCGACTTAGTAGAAATATTGGTATCGTAAGATATGTGTTGTACCAATAATATTCTAAAGAAATAGTAAATATGCTCCAAAACCTGGTATAAACGTTTTTGTATTACTTTTTCAAATATCCATTAGATTAGAATCAGCACATCTTCCACTTATCTAATTTTCAGATCTTATATTCATAACCTTTCTAACAAGTGCATTAGCAAAACAAAATTCAACCGACAGTCGCATAGGAAACTCAGCGTCTAATTCAGTGAAAGAGGAAACCAACAGGGGTAACTATTTGTGCTCATTTGGGGTTGCGCTATACCTTCTTTCTTGTTTCGATGTCTCCAGGAATGAGTTGCAGTCAGTTGATGCCGACATCCTCCTCTTCTAATAAAACATTGCCGTTACAGCAAGACCTTTCAACTATGAATTTTGGCTGTTTCACACGGGTTTCGCCAATGACTGTTTTTAGATGATCGATTTGGTAATTACTTAAGATTTTTAATGTCTTCAAACATTGTTCAACCTTGAAAGAAACACTTTAATGTGAATCAGATCCTTATGAATCGAAATATTTTGTATTACGACAGTCATGGAAAAAACAGGCGTTACAATAGTTTTTACCAAATATATGGATGAAGTAAAGTAATGAGTACGTTGTGAATTTGAGCAATGTTTTTTTTATTTTCTTCCTGAATACAAGCCTTGCAAATGATATGATAAACAAAATCATGTTTCTCCTACTTTGAATACATTAAAGCGATAGATCATCTGGTTTTTCGTCCATGTGTCAAGTCACAGTTTTGCGATTTCAGCAATCCAGAAATAGCTGTTTCCACTGTAAGTAAGAAAACTTTAAGCTGTTAAGTGATTATATATATTGGTCTGTTCAAGTAAAGTTGAAAAATGGAAGTATACACATATTAATACAGGAACAAAAGAATAAATTCATATAATCAACATTCTTAAATGTAATTGGATAATTTGGAAATCAGATATTAGTTGCCAATTACGGAATGATATATACATGTATATATATAGACGTCTCGTATACGAAAGAGGAATTAATGACTCTCGGTTGGATTATTTAATTAATATACCTCATGTTCAACTAAAAGATACGTGAAGAGTTTTTCAGAATTACTGCCAAAACCTGCATGGATATCTTACATTTTAGAAATTTCTTTTTATATACTTAGCAAGATTTATGTGCTTAACAGTTTTTAATATTTTTACATCAAGTTTTAGTATGCCATATTATATACTGTGTAATTGTATGTATATAGGTATCTTTTTTTACCGTTATATAGTCTCTCATAATCCCATGTGGGGTAGCTCATCAATCATACTTTTATCATGTACATAGATTATCTTATGAGGTGAGACTGAAATAAAATATCTGTCTGTCTGTCTGTCTGTAAATTAATATGACAAAACGTCTATCCCCACGTGGTGATAACTATACGGTATAACTAACGAGGTTATTTGCACCGAGTTACAGTGTTCAAGGATAAATGAGATATCTTTGCAGGCTAATTGGGAGGATTGTGTTGAAAACACACAAGGTACAGGTAATTAGCACCTGGAGCCATGCTATCCATCTTTCGCAAACTGCTCGCATTCTTACAACTTACAGAACATCAATACACATGCTTGCTAATGATTATAAAAAAAAATAATCTCCAATTACATGTAATTAGTTAAGAAAACGGGTAAAAACTAAGAAAGTTCTTCTCAACTTCTGGATAAAACTTCTGATTCACTTAGAAATAAATTGTCTCCTTTATGTAAATCCCAGAAATAAAAACAGATCTTAGTCGGGTTTTTTAATCTACATTTGATGTGTCCATTATATTATGATTTGATATAGCCTGAAACGAATGTTAAATATAAATATTTATACATAACAGTTCATATCTATCTATATTTGTACATTGCTGATGATAAACCCTCTAGAATATATGTCACAGATGAAATGCATCTTTTGATTAGCCTCATTGTTATAGAAAGTATGATATGTTTTATTTGATATCAAAATGACACCTAATGATATTAATATTTATTACTCGCCCGTGTAAGATACCGCAGTGTAATATTTATACGGCGATATGAAACTAGTGTAATACCGCTCCCCGTATGACGTCATAATATTGTGTGGTTGTGACGTCACAATCTTGGCACCGACGTCTCAATGGCGGCTTAGTCGCGGAAATGCTTCGTTCAGTACACTTTCGGTAATAAAGCTTGTTATTGAGGTCAAGTAATAAACAGAATACCAAACTTCCTTCCATTTAATACTATTTTTATTAAACTCGTTAATGATTTGGTATCAAACTCGCTTTCACTCGTTTTATACTTAATCATTAACTCGTTTAATAAAAATAGTATTAAATGAAAGGTCGTTTAGTATCCTCTATGTATGCTTCATTATGTAGAAGGGCACATGGTGCAAGACAGATAGTCCAACCATATTCCATATTGTGCCTATTTTATTTGTTTGATGGGTTTCCACTTGTGAATTTTTAAATAATCATTCTTGGAATCTATAATTGATTTTTGATTGTGAATAAGTGTCCATGCAAGGAAAATGATAACCCTACCACATCACATATTGTGTTAGTAATATTTCTTGATGAGTTGCCACTTTCGAATGTTGAAATTAGCATTCTTGGAAATACATGGAATCTTTCAGTGTTAATGAGTGCCCTTGCACTTAGTGGAAGGGCACGACCTAGTCATACTCCACAATGCTTGATAATGTATTACGTTTAACTGCACAATTGTATACTAGCATTTGTATAGGTGACCATCTCATAAAACGAATCACAAAATGTTTGTATCCCGCGCCTAAGGCCTCAAATACAGTTTGTTTTGTCAGGTTTTGTGTCAAAATACAGCTACATCACAAAACGTTTGTTACCTATCAATGTGTATCTAATGCACATATTTGGATTTCATTTGTACGCGAACTTCATTACTGTACATTACATAGGATCATACTTTGTAACATATCATTCACAAACCGATAGGGTAATGTGGGGTCAGTGGCACAAGTCGTTGGCCTTTGGCAAAGTGGAACAGACAGACGGGATTCAATTTTCAAAATTTCTGTTTCTTTTTTTGGAGAAAAGAAATACTGAATAAGAAAACTTTCATTATTGCGTATAGGAATATCAATGATTTATATTTGACCCTGATGATCAGATATTTTAGATGTTATAAAGATGGGAAAATGTTTCAAAACGTCGATCCCTGGTCACGTCACCGAGCTGCCAAATCTTTATGCTTGGTTAAGCGATGTATGTTTCGGTACATCGAATCGTCACTACTGAAGTGAAAAGCATAACATCGGTTTCGTGTTCAACATGCAAGAAATCACAATTTATATGGTATTTGCACTTCAGTGGGCAAGTATGTCAGTAAACTTTTAAGACGCAGTTGTAGGTCGAAAATGGAAACGGAATCAGTAGAGCCCATTTAAGTACAAAAACAAATAGAACAATTCATCTATCTATATATCTATTGCTTGTGATTGACGTACAAAACGGGTTCAGATAGATTTATCCAGCATAACACCATAAAGGTACTAACTTACGATATGGCTTGTGTATCAAACAGTTTTATCATAGCCTTGGGTCTTCTCTGGAAGACTAAACCATTTTGATCCGTTGTAATGTATCCCTCAAGCAAACCGTTGGTGGAGATATTCTAATGTACCACAGTTAAATTCATATGCCTCTCTTCAGTATCGTCATCGTCCTATGTTCATATCATCTAAAAGGTGACTAATTCAAATGCACCTATAACACTTTTACTTTTATCCTATTTTTCGTATACTATGCTGTAATTGTGTTTGATTGATTGTTTTCTTTGATGTTCTTAATTTGATTGAAGATCCTACAGTAAACCTCCAAATTGTTTTCATGTTAAACTATGACGATATCAAGAACTTGAAACATGTAACAATAACCAAGTTCAAACTTGTGTGGATGTAATTGATTTCAAGTTGAACAATATTAACAATCTTTGGTTTACAAGTATTAAACATTACCTAAATATTGAAGTATTAAAGTAGGTCAGAGTTATGTTTGCATGGAACAATAGTTGCTTTCACATCAGAGCTAATTTCTTAATATTCGAATTATCAAAAAATTTAAATATCGATAATATCAGGATCCTAGAATTCTCATTTATCTTTAATTAATGATTTTATTGAAAGCTCCATACTGTTCACAACTATTAGAATTTAGAGAGAACCAGTCAAACCAGCTAAATATGAAAAACAATTGAATATAATTATGACTGTTTAATTGATGATAAATTTTAAGGTTACAATATAGACTAATGCAAACAGTTAAAAATATTATCAAATAGATGATAAAAGGCTTGCTGAAAATACAGCCACCAAAGTCTTTTGTCAAGCAGCAAGATGAGTACGGTCAGTCTTTTTGAGATGGTAATTCCTAGAAGAATCCGGTTGATAAACAGGTATTTAAAAAGGTGGAGAATAATAGCGCAGCAGATAGATCTAAAAGTTACATGTAGAAACCATGAAGATCAATGTTAACTAGGTTTCCTCGGTCAGACCTTAATTAGGTAACTGCTGTTTTTAGAAACATCTATCTTCTGGAAACAATAAACCTCTGGAAGATTCCACAATACACGTAGTCCTGTCTGAGATATTCATGCTACGTGGTATTGAGTTATTGGAGGTTTTAATATGCCATAATGATATTATTCCTACCATATCTTATAAATTTACATCTTGCTACATTTGCGCATTTGTATCCTTGTAGCTTCTACAATACAATAATGTATTTCAAGATAAATGTCTCCCATCGCTTTCAGGTGGTTACTCGTGGTTACTCTTTGGCAAATTATTGTTTCAGTTAACGAAATGTCGTAGATTTTTTATCAAACAATCTCGGAACCCTGTATTATTTAACCCGGTAGGGCTGCAATTGGATGGGCGTCATCGGCTTGTTATATAAAAAGCGATACGAGACATTTGCGTGGATTGATGTCACAGATGGTTCGAGCTACACGAATACAAATAAGATGATTTAGCAATATTCATCATTTACAGAACTAACTTTTATCATTATTGGGGAGGGTGTAGTAGATTAACGCAATGTTTATAAATACAATTTGTTACATGAAGCCTTTTTCTGTTTTATGAATTATCAATGCGTCCTACATTACCAAAGCTGACCAGATACAAACTGAAGGAATCTTCTGACCTTAAGCATTTCGAACTACGTAAATCCGTCCCAACTTTTTTTTCTGTTTTATCTTTCCTTATCACATATACATCCATTTGATAAGAAATTCCTCTTTGATCTGATGTCTGATTTTTTTGGGTTTCTGTGTTCTGCTTATATTTTACTGATTTGAATTTTGGTTGATAGACCTTCTTTTCATTTTCGTAGAGCAATGTTATACAGACAATTTTGCTATGAATCTTGGCAATTTATCGTCATCGTTATATTAGACATGAATGAAGTAAAAGTAAAAAGAGTTATGTTTTCAATACATATGATTATAATTTTAAAATGTTTGCGGGAAAATTCTATACTAAAACGAATCACATTTTGCTGAATTAATCATGTTACTTGTGGGAAGATGAGATTGATGAGATAAAATGTTTGATTGATATCGTAACACATTTTAATCTCAACATTGCTAATCAGTTTACTTTTCTGACACATCTACTAAAAGTGTTGATCATCCGTGGCACCTATGAAGTGGTTGTTATCAATGATGAATTAACATTGTCCGTCTTCTCATTTCTCCACAGATGGTCTTCTCCACTCCATCTTACCTCTCATTGACGTCATTATTGTTCGACCCTCCTCAAAGAAGCTATGTTAATAGTTTCGATATAAGCAGTGTAGGGTCAGACTTCCTGTTAGGCTGCTGGGCTTGAGTATGAAGTGAAGACATCTCTTGACTTACAATATATAAATAAGCATTACTCTATTATGATAAACCAACATCAGCACACCATTTTTGTACAGAAGTGTCTTACTTTTAACAATTGAATATCTAACGAAAACATAATTTCGATATCTCTTTTAGTCATCAAATCAATTTGTAAGTTCTCCTGCTATGTATTTTGCAGTGCACTTTGATTTGTAAGTGGTTACATTTTCTTTATGTGTTCATCAATTTAAGTATTCTACAAATTCAAAATGTACTTTCCTGACTATAAGTGTAGACAAGGATTGAGTGAATACTGCACTTGGTATCACGTGCACTCCAGTGGAGCAGGATAACCTGACAGAAGTAACTGCCTCATTACTTCCAAATCAAAGTCGTTCATCGTTGTAAAACTGTAAGGGCAAAATACATTTGAATACGATGACATATTTTAACAATCTTTATCACTTTCTGCTTACTGTAATTATTAACATAATATTATGAATGTTTAGAAACCAATTGTTTAGAAGCTTTAAGGAATATTTCTTTTTTTACAAGAATGGACTTTCTGAAAACTAGAGATTTGTCTGGGAAAATGGACAATCACATTGATATAATTCATAGGTTTGCTTTCATCTTGAGTTCTCGTAGGATATTAAGCTGACCATAAAAGGAAATATGGACAATATTCCATCTGTATGTAAATCAGAAAATCGCTGCTATGACTCTTCCCCTATCCAACATAATAGCTTTGTCTGAGAAAATCCCACAGGAGATTATAGATGCCATTGCAGTGTTTTTATTTTTAACGATAAATGGTCATCCTTTGATGCGAACTTCAAACAACATACGGTATTTATGAGCAATGGTCATTCGTGCACATTCTTGTTGTTTTAAACATTTGAAGCCAAACATTGATATTATTTGGGACGACCGTTTGTTCGAATCTCATATAAAAACGAAATCAGAAAAAACTCACGACATATTTAACTTGTTCTGATAAGAGGTAATTTCAAAATTCCTCATTTCTGTTTATGAGGATATGAATAAATAAGAGATTCTTTATGTGTAAATGAATAAATGCCAGTTGCTTTGAATTTGGATTTACAGGCTAATAATAGCATTGATGGATGATACAATCACATTGAGTCGGGCGTTATGACCAACTTCAAAGGGATGACGTACATGTTAGCGCACGTCTCGCATATTCACTAAGTAGTCTCGATGTTGTTATGTCTGTAATCTTTGTTCATCTGTTTTGAAGCTTGAAGTCATCACTTGTCTGCTTACCTCAAGCGTAAATATAAACTTAATATTTCAACTATTTTGACTGGAATGATGTGTGATATCACAAACAGAAAATCAACAAATAAACACCTAAACACTTAACTGCGTGAGGAAGAGAATTTGATCTTTTGATGTTAGTTTAACGGGACAGACCAATTTATAAACGAGTGCGAAGTTCTTGCATTTTTCATAATGACTGAGCAACAACAGACAGAATAATAACACTATGTCAACAGGCATCTAAGATAAATTACATCACTTAAACTTCTTCAACCAGTAAATTTCTCTTATTACCCATATGGTTAATCATAAGCGGTGACATATTTTCAATATGAGCACATGTGCACATATCACTTTTGCCTAGCAACGATTGTGTGTCAACGAGTGTCCGTAATAAGTCGTCTGTGACGTCATAAAACCATTGTTCATGACGTCACTGAAGCGGGCCGTCGCAAGGGAAGGAGGCCGTTTTCTGAATATTTCCATGTGTTTGAAATGATATAGAATCGGTAATAAAGAAAGTATTACCTTCGGAAGAGTGTCATATGCCTTTTACGAAACTCGTACGAATTTGTGTATAACCCTCGCTCTCGCTCGGGTAATACAAAAATTCACACTCGTTTCGTAAAAGTCATATGACACACTTCCTCGGGTAATAATCTCTATTTATGGCATATTGATTATTGATATATAATTCCTTGTGTTGACCGAACATTTGGTGTCTAATGAAATGAAGTAGTCGTGAGATGACGATGCTATTTTTGATTTCTAAGCCATTTTCACAGTGTTATAAATTTGCTCTGTCAAAACGACTATCGTTATTTGTATGGGTTGTATGGGTTGAAAAAAGATAAAATTGTAAGGTCAAAATGATATTGGTTTTAACTGTAAAGCCTTAATTATACTTGCTTTTTGTCTCCACCTAACATTTGTTTTTCCACTGAAATTCTGGTTACCTAATTTGAGAATTGACGAGGCAAAGTAAAAACTAGTTTTCATTAGGACTCAGGATATTAGCACTGCTATTTGTAAACTAAGGGGCAATGTAAACCTCCAAATGCGGATGCAATGATGAGAATAACGACTGCCCTCGTGAACCATATTATTCAGGAATGATTTGACCATCATTCGATCCATGTCCAGCTCGAGGGATAGCCCAAATAACGTCATGAGACAAGAGAGTTCACCGCCTAAGGCAATGATCATACTCTAACAACTGTCCTGGCCTAAAAGCATTTAATTGGATAGTGATCTTTTCATGCTTTTCCAAAAATCATTCTTACATAAGTTACAGAGGTTAATAGAAAAATGTCCTTTCAATATTAAGAATAACAATACAATCAAAACTGTAAAGCAAAAAAGATAGTACTTTATAAAAGTTCTTACAGTAAGCATTTCGCATCTTATTGATTTATTGAGACGTCCACTTTGCGGATTAGTGCTGATGGCAGTATGAACTATTGCTGTTCTTACTTTGAAACTTTTATGCATATGTATTCGTATATTCTTACACTTTTAAAATATATGTTCATTGGAATTCGCCAATTAGTCAATAGTTGCAGTGATCGCATACAGAACATTTTTATATTCAAACCAATGGTTTCCAAAGTGAATGAAACAATCAAAATTTATCTAAAAGGAACTTACTCCGCTTTCATTCAAAATATGCCATTACTGTTCTGAGGGTAAACGACCTTTCGAGCAAGTTGTCCATTAGTGCTCTCTTTGCTCAAAGTTATGTGATAAATCAATCACTGATTTGTACATTGTAAGGTTACTTACAGAGGTTTTTTATTTTAATAAAGGCCTGTTTCACAAAGCTTTTTGTTGAACACAAGAAGCTTTGATTTATGCTTGAGGCATAGAAATCAGCCAATCACCTTCCTGGTTATAAATCGCGGTTTACATATTGAAATATCATCGACTACCAGACCCATAAATTTACATTTTATGGAGCTAATCTTTTTATGAGTGACAATCTCATATCATAACTCATACATTCTCAGAAATATTGAACTGACATAAAAGATACGGGCGCTGTTTAAAATACTTCTGTTTATTAATATCTTTTGTTATCATCTTCCTTCTCTGCGAACTATATTCCGAAATAAAACAGTAATGTATAAATACAATTTCCGAATTTATATGGTTCAAGATGCTACTTTTAAACAGTTGAAATTTAAGTTTTGATTAAATTAAATTGACAAAAAATTTAAGTTGAAATTAACGTATTAACAACTTTGCAGCATTATTGTTGCGTTTAAAACCAATGTGTGCCTCTTAAATCTTTTGCAAGCTGGTAAAAGGGTCGATTGAATAATGCACTGTTAACGTTTAAACGATTCAGTTTGTTCTGTCCGTGAGTTAAACAGAATATGTCCGCTATTATTTATGTCAAATTGATATAATTTGATAACTGAAGAAGCATTTATCGATTTATCGGAGATGAATTTAATTCTTTAACACTGAAGTAACTTAACTATCAAGACAGAAAAACACTTTTCTTCCATTTCCATTCGATCAATACAGGTTTTAAGATGCTTAATTGTTTTATTTTAAGGGAAAATTGATTGAATGAACTGTTTACATGTAACCATGTACAATAAAGTCCGATAGAAGTAAGAAAAACTAAATAGACTAGGTTTTCTAGATTCAAGAGTATACTCTGAAAACATATGTATTGAAAAGAAATTGTCGTCAAAGTATGAATCATCAAGGAATTGAGCAATAAATTATATGGAACATTTGGTTGCAATTCAAAAAGTAATAAAGAGTAATAATAAATCAAAGTAGATGAACGCAGCGAGTGTCATTGTTTCCCTGACTTGTATGAAGAGGTTTAAGAACTCTTGGTATTTAAAGGTTAACTGGCACAGTATATTTCACAACAAGCGTGGTTTGATAACATGTTTACGTAAAAAAAGTTCTAATCAATGAAATGTTTGTGAACAATGGGTCAAAATGTTTTGTTCAAGAAATTAATGATTTATCAAGAACTGTTGCACAAACTATAAAACCTACCAAGCAAAAATGTTAATGTTTCTCTGTTAACAAAGATAAGAAAAACCTTTAAACAATTGTTGAGTTTTTAATAAGCCCGGAAAGACCTTTATTTATGAGTGACAATCTCATATCATGACTCATACATTCTCAGAAATATTGAACTGACATAAAAGATACGGGGGCTGTTTAAAAATACTTCTGTTTATTAATATATCTTATGTTATCATCTTCCTTCTCTGCGAACTGTATTCCGAAATAAAACAATAATTTATAAATACAATTTGCAATTTTATATGGTTCAAGATGTTTCTTTTAAAGAGTTAGAGTTGAAATCAAATTTTTGATTAAATTAAATTGACAAAAATTTTAAGTTGAAATTAACGTATAAACAACTTTGCAATATTATTGTTGCGTTTAAAACCAATGTGTGCCTCTTAAATCTTTTGCAAGTTGGTAAAAAGGTCGATTGAATAATGCACTGAACATTAACGTTTAAACGATTCAGTTTGTTCTGTCCGTGAGTAAATAGAATATGTCCGCTATTATATATGTCAAATTAATATAATTTCATAACTGAAGAAGCCATTATCGATTTGAGATGAATTTAATTCTTAAACGCTGAAGTAACTAAACTATCAAAACAAAACAAAATTTCTTCCATTTCCATTCCATAAGTACAGGTTTTAAGATGCTTAATTGTTTTATTTAAGGGAAACTTAATGGAATGAACTGTTTACATGTAACCATATACACTAAAGTTCGATAGAAGTTAGGAAAACTATAAATAGACTAGGTTTTCTCAATTCCTAGAGTATACTCTGAAAACATATGTAATTAAAAGAAATTGTCGTCAAAAATGAATCATCAAGGAATTGAGCAATAAATTATAAGGAACAATTGGTTGCTATTCAAAAAGTAATAAAGAGTAATAATAAATCAAAGTAGCAAGTGTCATTGTTTCCATGACTTGTATGAAGAGGTTTAAGAACTGTTGGTATTTAAAGGTTAACTGGCACAGTATATTTCACAACACGCGTGGTTTGATAATATGTTTACGTAAAAACTAAGGTAAGAAAAACCTTTTAAAAATTGTTGGGTTTTTAATAAGCCGAAAAGACCTTCAATAACTATATTAATGTAGCGCTTACAACACACAATTTAACAAACGCAACTATGTATTGATATTGTTACATGACCGTCAGTTATCAGAGTTTTAGAACCGAAGACTGTTGTTTTTGACTAATATTTGTGTGGAAAGGACTTTGCAAATGCTCCATGTTTTAGAGAGATGTATTAAGGTTTAACTAATTACACAGTCTAACGTAATTTACGATTCCGTATCACGTAAAGATTTTGTGCAAGATTTTAGACTGATGTAACCATTTTCATAGATCTTTGACAATAATCTTAAATTCTAAAGAACTAAAATAACGCAAACATTATAACGTGAAAATGTTTTGCCTTTGTGACTTAATACCACGGAAGCAGCGCTCGAATGCAGGAGGATGCATGAAACGAAACCAGAATCTCTGCCCAAAATATTTTATCTGTTAGTTCTTACTCGAGTAATTTGTGCTATCTACGGGTTTGCAAAATATAGAAAATAATAAGAACAAGGGAAACATTGGAGAACGGAGAGAAGGAACAGAAAAATATAACCTCAAACCAATCTTAAGAACTTATCAAATATACAAGTCATGTTACAATATTTTTCATTACTTTAAATAAAAAAAACATTTTCTTGTCAATCTTGTGTTCAAAAAGCAAAGCAATGTTTTGAGTTATGCTCTTAGCTTCTTACCCCTTGTCTTTAAATCTACCTAGTTAACTCAAGTGCTCAAAATGAACTTAGGCACCCAGGTTGTCTACCAGTATGATTTACTGCAGCTCTGCATGGGGTCCTCATCTTTCTTTGAAACTAAGTCTTCTAATTAGCAAAACAAATGTTGGTTCGTGTTGCCCTGAAGTAACAGTAATTAGACTCAGGGTTAGCTGTCATGATCTATTCATGACGATTGGTAGATTAGTTGTTTTCCTTATATATATGATTTATGAAGGTACGTTTTAAGTTTGGTCAGAAAATGCAAGAACTAAATAGCTGTATTTATTTGTTCTTGCATTGTGTGCTTTGGAACATGCTGACAGAAACCTCACAATAACGATTAATTAGCATGTGAAATAAACGTTCACATAGAGATTCATACTACGAAGGGATGTCATATTATTTGTAAAATATAGTAATGAAAAAGATGTGATCGGAGCTAAAACGAGGGAAATCTGGAACGAGTTAATCTTATTGTACAGCTGCATACCAAAGGTTTGTTCACATACCTGGGTATACTAGTGCAAATATCATATAATTTGAGATGCATTTTAGGTATCGTAGCATTGCCGGAAAAAACGTATAATGTTGAATTTTCAATAAAGATGTGCACAGCCATTCTTCTCTAAGGCAAATGTTTACCATACCCCACAATTAACGGTAACAGTTTTGGCAGGTCATTGAAGTGACTAGTGGTCAAAATTTCCGAAAACACTTACTTTTATTTTTATCTACAAAAACCATCATACGTTATCAACTGTTTTAAAAATTGGTCATGTTTGTTTCTTTGCACTTTGTTAAAGTCAGTGTTCTGTTTTTATTATCAGAGAGTCGATATGGAACATTTTATTCGAAATTTAATGAAATCGAAATTTTGAAAGTATGACCCCTACATGCCAAAATTGAAACTTTTGCACGAGAGACCAGACGATCCCTGAGTATGTTCAAGAATGGCTATTTCACTTACGGACAATGGGTGATCCTTTGTCCGTTTTGTTGAAGTTATTTTATTGACGTCTAAACTAAACCCAAATTACATGATATTTGCACTACGATCCAGTGGTTAGTGAGCAAACTTTTGGAATGCAATGTAATACCGTCTCAGCGACCATACATATACATTTTTAAGTTTATTCTTACCATCCAACTTCTTATTGTAGCATTTGAATTTCGCAGTTTTATTTGTAACTTTCTATGGAAGTTTTATCAGTATTACATTAGTATATATATATGTTCGAAACAGATTACTTGAATTAAGTTGGTTAACATAATGACGGTATATTTTGAATATTCTGTTTTATTGACAAGTTAATATATATTCAATCAGAATTGGACGTAGAAACCGAATCTATTAATCATGATAGCGTTTTTCTTCAGTCAATCAGGCGATTCTATTACTGAACGAAAACGTTCTTCGATATTTGAAGCAAATGTTTTATGATTTTAACCACAGCTTTCCTTTCAAAAAAGTATAAACATTCTCAATATTGTAAGATGAAACACAATTCTTACGTTCAAATGGTTAATCATTTCTTACATGACAGACATTGGTAATATTTATAGCTTTTTTCCATGTTCCATCTTAAGATTATTTTTTTAAATTTATTAAATCACATTTTTCCTGTTTCGTTTTATTCAATTCGCATCAACACTGGGTATAAAAATATTTCACTATCATGTATCTGGCGCTCATGTTTTTCTTGATCTTTACTTTGTGTTAGATACAACGAATATTTTACTCTTATATCCAAATTAAATTCAAACAGCGCAAGGGAATAAATAAACCTGATTAAGGAAACCTCTCAATTTGTAAATCATTGATTTCTGGCTTTTTGAGAACAAAAAGAAATTGATTGAAGTTGATTCTATTGTATCAACCACTTAGTTAAAATATTGGCGAGTCTGAAAACTACTTACAGTCCTCAGGAATCAATATTTTGGTGTTATCAATTTATGTTTAGTCTGTAAAACGGGCTTTAAAAATCCTACTAGGTTCTGTTGAAATAAAACCTTCGTGTGTTATCTTTTGTTAACATTAAATTATGAATATTGACCTTCCTTTCATATAATTGCTTTAAACAATATGGGGGTTTTATTTTGCAGACGTTGAAATAAGCAATGCAACAAAATTTTGAAGAACTTATTCAGAGAAAAGATTTTTAGATGTGAAGAAAGCAAATTGAAGACATGAGGAGATTAACAAGCAGCATGTAAGAGATTACATATTCCGAAATAGCCAAAATAGAAAAAGGAAATTAAGGTCTCTTATCCCTAAAGATAACTTTACGAAATTGAATTACTCGATGGTTTCAATGTACTTGCAAGTGTTTTTAATATAAGATCCCTTTACCTACCAAATTTAATAATGAATGGGACTTTCATTTAAACTGGACATAGTTGTCGTATATTCCTAATCCATATTTGTTATAGAGTATGCGATATCTTTCTTTGATCTAAATTGGACGTTTTAAAGATGCATTTGTAAATGTACTAATAAATAGTACGTTCACAGAACAAAACTCGTTTTAACCCAAAGGAAGGCATGACTAATCAAAAGTCCATCTCTGTATGGTCCCAAAGTTTTACTAAACCTGTTTATCGCTAAACAGTTTCGAATATACATGTTCCATGATATGATTATATTTATTTTACATCACCTTAAAGGAGTTATAGATAAGAAAGAAAATTAGGGTTAGTTTTGTTAGTTAAGAAAAAGAATTTTAACAATGCTAGTAATCCTTTATTCATATTAAACATAATATATGTCAAGCAGCTTAGTAGGTAGCTTACCCTTTGAATTACAGTTCCGTTATAACCCAATTTGTCAGTTACAATGCTTGAGGGTTTCTCTGTAACAAACATTTCGACTGGGTGAAGAGAGACATATTTTGAATAAGACCTCTTTCAATTACAGGTCTCTTATACAATCACAGGCTACAGAGAGTAATAGCAAATCAATGCTTACCCCATGAAGGAACATTGAACGATATGTTGCTGATTTTCACTGATAGCGATCACCCTTGCTTTGCGTGCAACCATATGCTACATCGGTTCACAAAAACATCTCATCTTTCATCTTTTGTACACTAAAAGGATGTTTTATATCAACAAGATGCTATCATTTATATCGTAAAATATATCAAGCTCGGTATTATAATGATATGAGATTACCGAAAGTCTCTCCATCAATGTTCACTGTAGGTATTCAGGGATTTCTTGACCATCATTCAATCTAAGTCAACCTCCAGGGATCCATTACACTGCATTGAGATGATAAATTCTTTCAGAACCGGGGAGTTCACCACCCAAGGCAATGATAAAACTGTCTCTCACACCAGCAACGTCGTTATTTACTACTTACAAAGTCTTTGGCTGAACAAATTGATCCATTTGGTATTGTACTGAAAGTGTGCTTTACTGGTTCTGTTAAAGAGCCACACCGTGAGTTGTTGGAGTCATATATGCCAAACTTAGTCATTTGATCGCAAGGTATCGACTGTTACCAACAAAAAAACATTTTAAAGCTCGTTGGTTATTTACAGTGACACTCTGATTCTATATAAATAAATTCCTTACAATGAACAAACTTTTTCTTAACGCCAAAGCTATAAACCACACAAAACAGTTTCAGTAGAGGAATTCATTACATAATGAATAAAAACGAATAGCGTTATATCTTTGATTTAGATTTTAAAATTCAAAATTATTTAACAAAGAATTCTGTTCACATCAATGCCAATTTGTATGTTTTGTTTTCATATCTTATTTCCAGTTCAATTACAATGCACGAAAATGTTTATGCAATTGCAAAATATAAGTCAGTAAAATAAATCAGTCAACAATTGCAATGAATGTTTACCCAAAGCTTTTGAATTGATTAATATATTATTGTTTATTTCTTCTTTTGATTTGTCATTGATTCAGTGTTCATGATAACACCAAACAAACAGCGTACACGTACATGAATCTTACACCTGGTGGAATGTTTTTAGCAAGTTTAGATATAATAAAATGACCTCACGAAAACGACAATAGATGCTTCTCATTTGAAAGACAATGTTTATTTAATCAAAGGAATCAGTTTTAGAACGAGCATCCTCAGAGGATTTTAAAAAATGGTTTTCGCTTGATAGTTGATTATCTTCTTTACGATTAGGAAGATCGTGTTGAGTGATGAGATCTTTTGACCCTCTAGAGATGATATATAGCGCATTAACTACTGTTTATTTCGAGAAAATTTGAAATGATAAATCTTTCAAAAAGTGCTACTATTCGATATTATATTAGATTACATGTCAGTTATGTCACTTTCAGATGTACATTCTATAATGATTGTATATAATAATCTGTTAGGGTTTTTCCTAAGCACATACTTTAAATGATACATAGTTTGTAATCAAATGGAAAAGTAAGATAACAGCCAATTTGAGGTGACCAATTCATTACGTTTTGATTGTCTGCCTTTATCTATATGAATCTGGATTTAGACTGTTTTCAAATAAACAAACGTATGGGGGTTGGAAACCTTGAAAGTAAAGGTCTTACGATTTGATGTAAAATGTCTAATAAGGGTACGTTAGATTACGTCCCCGGGTTGTTATTGATATGTCATTGTAACAGGAACCATACAGATGAAACTGTTGTCTTAGCACATTGATATGCCTATTCAGAATATTATCAAACTCTTGTTTTATTCTGTTTGAGTCATTAGAACTACATTAACATATTGCTTTGGGTCATTTCAGAAATCTGAGTCAATTCTCTAACACCTTATATCAGTGCTGTCAACAGTACCAAGGAAGATGAAAACTAAGCCCACGTCACGAATTACTCTTGAGGAGAATTACGCATCCCTGTTGTATGTGTATGTACTCTTATGTCTACATTTCTTTCTAATGTCATAGAAATGTGCCAAGGATACGGAGACGGTGAGATCACCCTTCTTTACTGTAATTCTGCTGTCTGTAGCAAAGTATGCACTGATCATGAATAAACAGATCCTTTTACTGGAAGCTATGTAAGTATTGTGGGGAAAAGGTCAAATGTCTGCCTAGTTTGAGACACATGATGGTGTAACATGATGTTGCTAGTTTGAATTGTTTTTTAGCTTATAAGGGTCACAATGGAAAAAAATGAACAAAAATAAATAATTGTTGTCATGATGTTATTTTGATGTGCTATAGTATCAATTGAGGCCTTTCTTTGAACTTAATAGCATTACTGGTGTACATAAATGATAACCTACGTAAATGACAAGTCCCGCATGTTTCAATGATAACAGAGACATATTTTAGTTTAAGCTAGTCAAGTACATACAGCAATGATACCTATAGACTTAAATTCTCAGTCATTCTACACTCATGTTCATTTTAGGACCAAGGCCAGTGGAAATGAATAAGAATGATATTATCAGAAATAATATATAACAAGATTCGAGAAGTATGAAATTGCTGTATCGGTATGCATTAAATCATTCTATTACATATAAAACTAAAATGTTCCTATGCAACATAATGTCAATGGCTCAGTGACAAAATTATAATTGCAGGTAATTGCAACCATTTTTTTTTATGAAAGTCAATATTATGCATGAATAAGTTTTATCTTTTTGTGAATCCTCTAAAACTGCATACTTTATATATCTATCAGAGTTCAATCACAAGGTACGTTGTAAATAATTGTAATAGGTGGTTAAATTACGACAATTAGATTTTGGAGGTATGGCAGAGTGCACATTAAAATATTAAAGGGATGTGTACCCAAACTTCCAATTCTAATCTCATATAGAAAATATAAAAGAATAATACAAGACAACCCAAAATACTTTAGGAATACTATAATACTATAATAAGTACCTTATTAAGGAAATAAGGTATATGTGCCTCAGTAGAAATGATAGAATAGTTTACAAAGTATACTTCATGAAAACCACAGATGTATAGTCATATCGTCAAACAATTTTAGATATATCCTCATTTATCATACCAATATTTGCAGAGGCTATTTACTGGACAGCTTTGTACGTCTTTGCAGCAAAAAAACGACTTATTGGGATGGTTTTGCGCGAGTGAGCAAATAATTACCACCTGAAGCTATGCTATCCATCACAGGAGAATGCTGGGATTCTGCAAATAGGCAAAACATCTTTTAAACAGTTTGCACTCTACACTGACACTGAAATAGTTATGGCAACCATCAGGTGCTTCAGATGAAGTTAATGACTGTTATGTGTGATCTGTATTCTTGATTTAGGTCTTTATATCTTGCAACCATCTGTTTTGTCATGATCAAGAAATGGAATTCTTATGTTGGAGAGAAGTATTAAAATGGCTTGAAACAGTGTGTTTTATAATTTGATTTACAAAAAAAAGAAAACACATTCTCTTGTATTGTTAGATTCGCTCTGCCTTGAATATAGATTAATGAATTATAGGTATACAAGCATGGTGGCATGTTGTACATCGTCCCTACCTTGACTTGGCACCAGATATACATTTATGACAGGTACAGTTTCTTATCATGGTTTTTTAAACAGTATATAAGAACAATCTCACAGTCTATCTTTCTACATAAGAAATACAACCATTTCGCGCTTTTGGATTTTGTGAACAATTGCATTAGTGCAAATCTCTTCAAATATTAAAGTTAATTCAAATATTAAAGTTAATTCAAATATTAAAGTTAATTCAAATATCAATTCAAAGCAGTGTAACGCATTGTAAAACGGCGTGTAAGTCACACATATAGTGTTGGTGATAGGATGATAGTCCGAGGCCACTTCCCTTTTTCCTACACTCATTAGGTCATGTCTCCTAGGTGTTTCTTTTAAATATATGTAGAAAGTTTACTGCTTTTCTAATAGTCTACACTTTTAAAAGACATTCACAAAACATTGTTTTTCATTTTTATACTTATATCATCGTAAGGCTTTTAATCCACAAAATATTCAAGCGGACAAAAAATGAACAGAAATATGTACAGCTTATTTTTGTCTAAGTTGGATATCTGTGACGTCAAAGATTGTTTATATATAGGGCAACACTGTCCGAAGTCAGGTCAGAACTGTCCGAACCTCTGGCGATTTCATATAGGCAATAAAAACAAATCTGCATTTTAAAAAAGATATCAAAATTAGATATTAATTTTTGATAGTTTGGTTTGCTCATATTAACTTTATTCAAATTATATGTTATAATGAACAGTTTCAAAATATTTGAATCGATACACTGTCCGAACCTCGGTCAATTTGCCCTATAAGTTATCGACATTACCAAAATTTGGGTCATAATCGAGATAAAGCTATATTGTATCTAAATTAATAGAATAATATTGACTCATAATGTTTACATCAACTACATATTTTAACATGACTGACGCACACCATGTTTTGCTGAGAACCGGGAGCTATTGATATTTCTGACGCACCAGTCTAAATATCGATTGCTACAGATCAGATGTAAGGACCTGTTGCTTTGCTCTCATGTGTTCTCTCCGCCGTAAGGGATTACTGGTTTTATATTTTCCACCTGTTTCTTTTAAAACTTAAATGCGAAGACCAAAACCTCATGCGCGAGCTTGTCCCTTTTTATAACAATATCGATGTTGCATGAGGATCTTAGCATTCCCATAGATATCCTTCTATCGACTTTGTATATTTAGCTCTGTGACTAGTGATAACAAGTTCCACTGGAAACATTGGTTCAAAGGTTTCATGAATTAATTGCAAAATCCGGTTGAATTTAAATCACCAATATGTTGAATGATATTTGTATAACGCAAGAGTTATTACTAACAATACAACGTATTCAAAATACTATATAACTATATAATCGTATATAATTTGTTTCCGCTGCATGGAAATGAGTGACCCCTTTGACCTTTTCAATAGGCGATCACCCAAACAACACCATCCACAAACTTTAAAAATTTCCTGGATCAGCCACTGATTAGTACACAAACTTAAATAGAGAATGTAGCACTGACAAGTTCAACTGGTTCCGGTTCTAAAAGACTCTGATATCGTCCATCATATTCGACATATTGAACTCTCAAGGGGATAGTTTGATCAAGTTTCAAGTTCGTAACCACAAACGAAGAACGACGAACATGTGGAATGATAAAAGGAGGAAAGTCTGTACTTGCCCATTTGTATTTTTGGCAGGTGATATTTGCTATTGGAACAATATGTTATTATCTATTTCATCCAGAACAAAAATATGTAAATATTATGTTACCATAAATATGTGTGTTTTAGTGCGTTTCTTCTATTCCTTTCAAAGGAAAAACCAGGTTTTTGAAGTTCACTTCAAAACTAAATAATTATATATTTTTAGCACAAGTGTCTGTAATGTACAGGTACAATAACCCCATCCATAGTTGTTATTAGCAGAACAACACATATGTTGCGATGATCTCTGCTTTCATGTCAAGGTATCCTGACACAGAATCTGATCAACGATCGGCGCCTGACATCATACGAGGCTGTCGCTGTAATATAAAGGATTCAAAGATTAAATTTTCATTTTCGCACAGGAATTAATTTAATAACAATAAAATCATTTCTTCCACAGTTGTTAATAATAGTTTCACCAATACGCTATGAGAGTAAATTGAAAACACGCTTTAGTTTCTTTTACAACTGACAGGTCTCGGGTTATTCTATGCTTCTATTGAAATAATCTAAACAAATGGCCAAAGTGGGATACAAACAGTAGTCTGTTTGTCTCATACATGTATGCAACATGTTTTTCTCGTGCATGTAAGCAAATAAACTATCCTCTTGACAGGTCTCTGGTTATCCCTGTGCTTCTAATATTGAAATAATCTAAACTAATGGCCATAGTGGGATACAAACAGTACTTTGTTTGTCTCATACATGTATCCAACATGTTTTTCTCGTGCATGTAAGCAAATAATCTATCCTCTTGGAATATCGATCTTATAATTAGACATGCGAGTTATGTTTTTGCACGAGGACAACCAAATACAAATTTATATTTTACAGTGATGTTCAAGTCATGACTGGCAGTGCAAAATCAAGATCCTTTCACGTAATGGCTTATTTCAGTGAGGAGTTTATGACGTAAAGCCTTCATGACCTTTTTATTTCGCAAAATGACTAAGTAGGTTTCTATTAAATTGGCCACACAACCTTCGAGAGCTTTAATTATGTGATTTTGAAAATAATTGCGTGCTTCAAGGCGTATTTTGTCCATCAAAATATCAAAATTATTTCCAGGAGCGCCTTAAGCAAAAGGTCTTACTTTGATGTCGCTTACTTAGAAATTGCTTTGGCATTATGAGTTCCTTGACATTTTCCTTGGTAATGGCATAGAAATTATTTTTATTATCTTTAGGAAGAATTACAAAACACTACTACGATTAAAATACATGTTAAGGTTATTTAGTATAAATAAATAACATATTATATAAAAGAATAACAACGGAGAATGTTGTTATATGTTACATTACGTAGATCTTGAAAATATCAGTTAGAATAATTTGCTTAACAAATATGAGAAATAACTACGGCAATTGACTCAACTTGACATGAACATATCATTTTATATTAACATAGATAAAACAATCAAAACCCAACTATGGATGTTATGTTTTTCGTAATGATCATTCCTTCAAATTTGCTTTTCCAAAATTACGTTTCATTTGACTTTGAAGAACAAGGGACACCCATGCAACTTGTCAACTGATATGTAAGAAGAAGATTTCAGTGAAATGTGTCTTGTATTAGCTTAATCTTTGTTGAAAATGTCAGTGATAACCTAATTACATCATTCTAAGCAAAAACATGGTTTGGGACTTATTGGACCTTCACAAATGTAGTTTTGTACTGGAAATCGTAATAAATGTATAAGGATGACTTTATTTGGTACTATCAAGAGATTTACTACTTAAATCGAGGCAAACTGGTCTTGATATATAGCAGATCTCTTTTCCAGGGATATTGAAAATAAATCAATCAAAATGAAAGAAGCGGTTGACTCAACAATTTCCTTGGGGATTTTCACTGATATAGGTATTTTGTTCAACGAAAGATCTTATTTACATACATATGGAAAATCTTTCATGAAATGATTGCAATTCATGGTCAATGTTTTATCCTACCAACTGTTAAGGATGAAGACAAACTATGATAAACTCATGAGACATCAACGTTTCAGTCCTGTCATAAAGTTTCTAATGTATTTAAAACAGTAAAGTCAATATTTTGAAAAGAAAGTTTTAGAAGATAACCGTTTTGGGAAAAGTTAAAGAAATGATTAATCAAAAAACGTTTTTCATCTCACGATTTATTCGTTGTGAAGAAAAAAATTTGTAAAGTCTTTTTCCAGAAGATTTTTGGAGTTGAATTAATTTAATGAAATGTTATCAGGCCTGAGTAAAAATGTTTGATTGAAAACTGAACGAATAACAGCAAATTATCTTTGAATGTAATGTTCCTTTGAATGATATCGATTTGTGTTCACTTTGCGTCAGAAATATTACCCAAACAATTCATTTTGCTCTCCCAAAACTTTAATGATCAAATGATTCTTGTTTTCCACACAAAATAATTTGCGGAAATGAGTAGGATCACGATGGATTGTCGTTATTTGCAAAGTCGTAATGGACCATTGAAATGTCTTTACCGCGGTCGGCTATATTCTCTCAGAAAAACAATGCAAAAGGTGTTGTATACATGAATCATCTTAGGGATACTTTGCAAAGTTAATGTCTCCTGATCTAATACATATACAAGTTCAAAAACTCCGAATAATACTCAGACGTTTACGAGTTAAGTATTTGATAACAGTAACTGTCTCGAATAAAAGCAACGATATATTTTAGGCCTTTAACCATACCTTCATTTGTAATTCACCGGTTGTAATTCGCTTAAATAAAATCATGGAGGCACAATTTGCCATCAGTGTAAAGAATCATGAAACGCAATTCAAACATAAAACTTCTATAAATTATTATAATTACACACTGACAAGACTTTAGTCACTGAGTTGAGCCTTCAAACTGCAATCATTTCAAATGCAATGAGGTTCTTGACATGAACATTCAAATGTCAATAACATAATGTTGCATAACTTCAAACAGCTATTCCAATCTAGATCTAAGATGGAAATCGGTTTAGACAAAATTAATCAATGCAGTTTGTATCGAAATAAAAAAGGGAATCGGCTATTCAAGAAGAAATTTTCATCAAGATCCTCAATTCTGATTGAGTCTTCAGAATAGGAAAATTCCAGAAAGTAGGCGAAAGTGAAAAGACAAAAATATAACTCACTACTGGAAGTGGATCGATATCATGTCATATATGCATGTCCTTGTTGAAGACGTTGTACATTTTAGCTCGTGTCACAAAATTAGTCTTCCTTTGGAAAAGATATTGTTTGTCATGTTTGAAGTCAAATTAAATGTTGATATAAGTGTTTTTCTAACCCATTAAAAAAGAGGAAAACAATGCAATAAAAGGAGAAAATATCAATACAAAGACTCGTAATTATGAATCTCGATTGAATATTCTTGTAGGTCAAAACAGATAACTAGGATCTTTTAGATAGATTAAGTCTTCAAACAGTTTCAAAAGTTTGACGGACAAAGTCTGAACACCGTTGATCTGAATATATTTTAGATTCACATCAACAAAGAAAGGACAATTTTAAAAATGATTTTTGGGGACCTGATTTGGTTTGTGACACATAGGACTCGAATAAGAGGAAAATTTCACAACAGAGGTATTTTTCATCCTGATATTGACATTTGTGAATTCTTGAATAACGAATGTTCGTTTATTTTACACAAATGACTTGATAATGTTGTGGTTGCAATTTGATAGGATGACAGACCCAATTTTGTTCAAAATTCAGATTTGAGTTTGTGATTTGCTAGCAAATGTTTTCGTCAACTCAGTTAAACATTTATCAATAGTATTCACGCAAATCAATAAGATAACAATTTGTGATAATAATTCAATGCTTAAACATATTTTTGACATTTTGATCTGACGTGATACATGTATGGATCAGTCACAGTCTTTTCAAATAAGAACTTTACAATACCGTTATTCATGTAAATTGGCTTATATGGACAAGTACCAAATTATAAATATTCTGGCAGTCCACCTTCAGGGATCCATAACAGCATATAGAGATTCTTGCAACTTTTTGCCACGCACATCTTCCCACGCAAGCCTATTCATATGTAAAGACAAATGACGTGCTAAGATAAGCTTTGCCGTATTTCCCGTACTTTTCTGTGCTTGTTGCAACCGAAGAAATTTTGACTGGTTGACCTTTGAAACACGAAGTTTAACTGGTTGGTAGCAAGGTTTAAATTAGCCAGTGATAGAGATTGGCGCAATTTCAGCCATGCGGAGGAGGATGTGACAAGCTTAGATAACTATAGCTTTTTCATCAGCATTACATTCTATCCCAACAGAGGTAGTTCCGGCATAAATTCCTATACAACCTCTGTCTTAATACGATGGTTTCTTGGGCTTCCCCTACCTGCAAAATATTGCAACTTAAACTACCTAGCAATATTTCAGCCAATGAAAACAACGAATGCATGAATAACATATTTGTTGTCACACAGGCCTGTGCAATGATACAGTCGCAAATGAGGCGTATGTGTTCCGTAAAAACGACTCAAAGTGCAAGGTGCAAATTCGAATAACGTTTAGCTTTAGGAAAGCGTACGGAAATAACTTTGAAACGGCGTCGCTGATCTATTGGGAGAAAATGCCAGCATTAATGTCAGTTGTTTCACATTGCATGGCATTGAATCGCATGAATCATTCTTTCAATGACACCCTCACGATGTCCTTAGTGCCTTCTTACACCATTTTAAGCTGGTAAAGTGTGCCAAAATTTACTGAATTTTTAATAATTGCATTCATGAAAAACGTATTGCGGCATCATTTCTATCCATGACGCTTTATTTATTTTTTGAGAAGCAGGGATTGAGTCAAGTGATAAGTGTTTCATTCGAATACAATGTATAGAAAACTGGTTCCTTACACAATAAGAAACAAAAAATACGAAAAAAACACTTCCAAACAACCACTTGCATAAAGAATGGTATAAGATAAGAGTCCAGGCAAGGGGAAGTTTGAAAAACACTAATCAAAGATAACGTTTGCCGTTTTCTTGAATCGTTGGTTAAATCATTGTTTTATTATGCACTATTCAATTTGCTATGTTCATAAGTGTTGTATATAATTCAATGCAAAAAATTCCCTATTTTCCTCGAAATTTTAACCAATTCAGTAACCATAATATTTAGAACGTTTAATTACTTATTCGTATTCCGGGAGGGATTTGTGTGGTATCAAATGTAAAAAATTTATGGTTTGAAAAAGGTCAGAGAAAAAACCCTGCTCTACAGGCTAATACACTTATACTGATACTGTAATTGCACAGAGAGCAGCTGTCTGGATGACATTTCTCAGTGTGAACTCACAATAACATTGCATTAAGGGATACCAATTTAACCGTGTTTTACAAATGATTGTTTGATTATGATAATAAACCGGTAAGAAAGGCATATATAAGTTTGATACAAATCTAATTATTTTGACATTACTGTAGATTCGATTGTGATCGCCTTAATTTATAGACAATTAGACCTTCCATAACCTGGGTGTTCCGGGAATTTCATTGTTTCGTTCTAAATTGTTACATGATTAAGATGTGTAGGGTCAAATTTTCTTAACCTGTAACGTCGTCGTATGAGCAATGTCCGTATAGGCCTCTAAGTTCCTCCAGTAAATCTCAGCAAAACCGAAGCTTCAAGAACTTGTATCACTATCAATAATTCAAAAGGGTTCATACTCATAGTAGGAGTTCAAATCTGTTTCCTTTAGCACAAATAGAAACGATGAAAAAATAGAAAAGCTTGATATTTTCCATCTAAATGTAAATATGAAGATTAAAGCTACAAAATGTGTTTATTCAACAAGTCTCAAGGGGAAAAAACGTACTCGTCTATGCACGTCGTTTCTTTCCAAAGTATTTAACCTAATCATGGTAGCCGTGGAATAGGACAGCTTGTTTGCAATTCCCAAAGGAAAAGCTAGGTTCCTCAAAAGGGGTCTTTCAAGTAATCATTTCGCAATTTCAACTTGAATCTTACCAAAATATACAAAAGCATGTAATTCATTTCTAAAATATTCAGTTTTTAAATTATCATCAAAATTTACGGGCCTTGTTTTTACAACAGTCTTTAAGTCGAAAGACAATTTCATTTCCATATTGACAGCATATGGTTGGTGCAAATTTTACACAATGAGAAACATTAGACTGTATCACACAATCATATCCAGTGATATAAAGGCACTAGCTCACTCCAATATTTCGTGATCAACAACTTATGCAAAAATAAGTCATATATATATAGTACGTATGTATTTTTGTCATAATGTCAATTCTAAAAGAATTGAATTCAACGTTGCGATTAATCCGCATGAACTATCGAAAATATTAAAATTTAGCTTTAAAAGCAAAACCCGACAGACTTTCCTTTGTTCTCAGTTCATATATTGGGGTAAATTCAAAAGCTACACGATTTATTAGTTACGTTCATTTTCAACAACCCTTATTTTTTGCAATCGCAAAACAACATTCCTTTAAAATGCCTGTTAAAAGTTCGTAAATTCTGGAATGGTAATATATTCAACACGTCACATGCTTCAAACAAACACTCATATGTGTTAATATATTTATTCATAGACATTCCCAACAATAGAGTTTAGACGATAAATGTATTTTTATGCATTGTGGCTGTTTTGAATTTTGATAATTTACATTCCCGCAAATCTGAAATCTCTATCTATCAAAAATTCTCTACATGCCAATTCGATTTTTAGAACTTAAATAACCTTATACGTCGAGGACCTGATACTAGTATGCAGTATTCTTAAAGGCGGATAAAGGATTTTCGTTTGGGTGGAATGCGCCTCTCAGGTTTCACAAGTTAGGGGAGACCAGGTTAAAACGCAACGTCGGGTCCAAATGCGTTTTGCCCTGATCTCCCCTACAATTTAGTTAACTATTATGCAGATTCTTTTAATGTTTGTGTACAAAAATTTATATTGAGAATTTTAGTTCGGTGCCCTACAACTTCCTTGTATACTTTTATCATGTAAGAGAAATACGACTCTCAAAATTCACTTTATGTGGAACTCCCCCTCCCCTTTAGTACTGCCAATATAATCTAAAGCTATCCTTAGATTTTTATCAGTGGTAAGAGCTGTTCAACATAGGGCTGTGAAGCTATGGATAACAGAGTTGTCTCCCTTCCATTCCTAACATCCACTAATTTTATTAATCCATCAGTTAACAATAGGCCTTAAAGGGACACACAGGATGTTGTTGGGAGTCAAATATATCAAATTTAATGAAAAATGTTCTTTCATCGAGAAGTAATGGATGTTTCTGAAAATTAACCTCTTAACGTATATACCAATGCATACCAATTCAGTATGGTGACAATAAACTGGATAATTTGTGATTGAAAACCTGACAATGGCTCGCACCAATGACTAAAACGTAATTTTGGTACTTATTTACAACAGACACAAAGACGAATATGCATTAGTAGTGTTACGTAGGTCATTTAAAAAAACATCCATGTAAAAAGGACACAGAATTTCGAGTTCTTAAAGCGAGACTGCGTCTACAATGGAAATGAGACTCAATGATAAGGTTATTTATAAGTATCCTCGCGTTTTCAAACAAGCGATCTTGCCCAGCAACTAATCAGCTGGGTTGATAACAATGTGAACGCAGTCTCGCTTTAACGTCGATACGGTCGTTTTTTATCATCCTTGAAAACAATAAACTATCATTATTCAGGCCTTATAGAGATAAACATGCTAGTTTAGGGAGGCAATTTGAACTGAACTCGGGACATATGACATTTTGGCTCTTATCCAAGCCACACAAAAATTTATGAAAAATTATCTGTGTCACTCTGATATTTTGTAAACAGCGTCTGCTCTACTATTCCCCCATGTTGCAATAGTTGTACACAGTTTTGATTCTGTAACTTGTATTAGATAAGGGATTTCAACATTTTTGCAATATTCATTTAATTTCCAAAACACTATGTTTATCTTCGGACTATGTATGTAACGTTTGGACATAAACAGTTCACAAAAACGTAATCATGTTTTTCTCTACAGATGACCTCCATATTTTTGACGGAAGTTTCTTTAATTATTACACGCATTAACGCAGATACATGCGTACTTACACTTTTTGCGACTCATAAGGCAACATTTTAATAGCTACGTGTATGAAACTTGTGTCCTTTGTTACACATAAATCAAGATATATTTCCCTAATGACACACTACTGGTACACTTGCACAGTCAGTTGTGATTCATTGCCAATGTGGTTTCATAAGTACATGAATAAGACTTAATTGTATTGTTTTGGCAGTTTTGTAAAACTGACAAAACTTTAGTCGTTACTTGTTTATCACAAAAACGGTATTATTAAGAAAAGTGTATACTTGTCTTCTTTTAGCAATCAACATCCTTTCTAATTTTGATAAATTTTACCGTTTCTTTGAATTATTTTCAGATGGTTTGTTTGCACAGGTTTTGAGTCCATCTTTAGACGTTTTTCACACGCCGGAAAGGGTTTCATATTTATTCATTCTTTGTTTATTAGCCGTTAGCTTAATTTATATAGCCCTGTTATTTTCACATATTGTCAGTCCATCTGTGCACGTTACACGGTTCGATAAATATGTTATATATAAACAAGACGACGCTATTCATAACTTATGACGTGTTATAGTAGTTTAATACCCAAAGCTTCTGATGATCATTTATGGATTTTATTTTTAATATCTAAAATTTTATATTTAAAATGGTTATATACAGCGGCATAACAGCTTACGGATTCGTCACTGATATAGATATAGTTATATACATATATTAAAATATGAAAAAGAATGTCCAAACTCTATGGTTATATATAACAAAGAAGATGAAGTTGATTTATCTTTGGCAAACGTTTTCAGAAGGTACAGAATGTACCTGCTGGAATCCTTAAATAAAGAAAAGGCTTATTTGGAAACACTTTGTGAAACAATCCATGAGCTTTTCATCCTGCATTTTCATGTTTCCATAGCCACAAGAATTTGATTTCACATTAGGCGAAACTCACTAAAGGTAAACTCGGGGATGGAAAAGTTCCATGTTTAGTGCACATATGTCTTAACCTGTAAACCAGGCAATTTAAGGTCTCTAGCTTCGCTTTGAAGTAGTCTATTTCAAGACGAAGTGAATCAAATAAAGTCATCTGAATTATAGGATGCA
This sequence comes from Phorcus lineatus, assembly GCA_921293015.1. Taxonomy (NCBI): domain Eukaryota; kingdom Metazoa; phylum Mollusca; class Gastropoda; order Trochida; family Trochidae; genus Phorcus; species Phorcus lineatus. Next base: position 56,119,961 of record OV121081.1, read on the forward strand.
CCTGCGGATCGATGCCATAAACCATTTAAACCTTGGATCTAAGCTCTCCAGGGCTTTCACCATATAAATAACAAATCATTTCATTGTAACATTAATAGTATAGTACTTATTTGTATTATATAAATTGTTATTGTGAACAGATATGAAAATGTGTTAATATTTGTTTTTGTCAATCAGCTATTGCGATACACATTCAACTGAGTACCAGAATTGTTTATCATATGGTCCAAAACCTGGCAACATCATACCTGCAAATTGTGTTTTGACACTTTTAGTGCCTCTAAATGACAGCTTTATGCAAGGGAGCTTGCGACACGACCAGACATGTTTTGTTATGTTCACAAATAGAGCTATGATCAATGTAGCTCATCAGACTTCGAGTGGTTATACGTTGGAAGATTAAACAAAATTATAACGCTGTTTAATCATTCATCTGAAATCACGTATGACAATAGTCAGTCACAAACACTCGAATCACTCATTCTACTAAATACCTGGGAACAAAACAATTACGAGGTAACTAAAAAGAACTACAGTTAGAGGACAAACTGGCTTTGAATGGTTATTAGATTCATAGGGAAAGACAAATGAATCTTCAGCTCAGAAGGGGTGAAAGGCCCGATGGTAGAGTTTGCGAAGTAACCATACAGTTCCCAGTTCCTTATTCAAATTATGAAGGTAGCATACAGTTCCCAGTTCCTTATTTCAATTGTGAAGTAAGCATACGTATCCGTTGTGGCGTCTTGAGAGTTGACATCTTGGGTATGTATAATTATATATACTTGGCCAATGTGGTATTATTGACCCTTATTCCTCTCTTCTCCAAGAACAAAAAAAACGTCGAAGTTGATATGTTGTGTACATACCCTGAGATGATTTATTGTATATGTGAAGAAATCTCTATTCCTTAAAAGAACGCAGATGCCACTAACTTAACCCCAATTTAATCTTTGTCGAAACGTAAAGGCAAGGAAAGATGAAATGTTGTGCACAGACGTCCAACAGAATAAGTTTTAATCATAGATTGGTTTATTCCATTGATATTTTCTTCTTCCAAAATCAAGATTGAGGTAAAAAAAATGGTAAATTTGTGCGGACTCCTACGCGTAAAAGTTCATAAATGACCTATTTGCCGCTATGTGGCCCCTCGTTAACGTCACAGTTGAAACACCAAATAGTATTTAGATATTCTTCTCAAGACCGAAAAACCTAGCTAGAAGAAATGTTTTGTATTTAATTATCACATTATCCCCAAATTACACAATGTTTATATATCATATAGCCGGATGAGCCACAAAGCAATTTTTAGTTTTTGTTATAAACTAGCTCCAAATTCCTTATGATCAGTGCTACATGTAAGGAATAGAGAACGCTTGAAACAGAATAAGGATGACAATATGATCTGATCTAAGAATTGCTCCTATCTATTCAAGGGATCAAATATTATATGGTATCAATAATCTTCGTCCTCTTTCCTGTCACAACCAGTTTATCATGTAAGGGAACTCGTCAATAAAATGTACAAAATCCTTGGATCGATAGTTTTTCCAAATTAAGTTACAGGGTGGAGGTTTCACCATTCTAATCAAATTGAGTTTCCTAAGGAATTTAGTTTGAGTTGTAACGCCTGGAATTCCCATATCAGGGAAAGGGGGAGTTGAGGTGAGCAGGATGAGATACATCTTCCCATGGCAAGGTAAAAATGTATCGAGATTTGAATTTTTTTCGTTTCGGCCTTGACATTGTGAAGATGGATGAGATAGTCCATTTGGAACATAATGAGCTAAATGTAGTTCCCCTTTGTGAATACTTCTCCAAAATTACAGCTTTTGGTATTCACTATTTCTTAAGGAGAAATCAAAATGTCACAGAAACGACAGATGGAGGTACAGCCATAATCCCTTGTCAAACAGATTCTGACATTGTGGATGCGATATACTTACAATAGAGCAGTTCGCCCTGTTGCACATCAGTCTTCCATGACTCACTATCCTAATTTGAAGACTCATAAATGACGACGTATATATGCAATGAATCACCACTGAACTGTTAATCATAATTTACTTCTCAGTTAACGTTAAAGGGCCGCGGAGTTTGTTTTTGGAGACAAATATGCAAAACTTCATAAATGTTGTTATTTTATCGAGAAGTGGTGGTTGTTTCCAAAAATTATAATCTTAGTGATTATTAGTTCAGTATAGTGACAAAAAAACAAGTAAAAAGTCTCGATTTGCGATCGAAAACCGGACAATGACGCTCGTCAATGTCTCAAACGTATTTTGGAAACAGACAACACAAGTGTAAGTACGGATTGGTAGTATTAATTAGGAGTTTTAACTAATATACATGTAAAATATATGCAGAATTTCTATGTCCTGACATTAATTTGGCCGTTTTTCATTTATCATTGAAAACATAAAAATACCACAATTTTGGAATTTGGGAGATAAAGGTGAGAGCTAGGTAGGCAATTTGAACTTAATCGTTGAAGGGGCCACAGGGTAATCAAATCTACAATTCATAATCCTAGTCTTTTAAGTCTCTTTAAAATATTCCAGCTTTCAGGGCCTTTCATTCTTGAGAAGATGAAATAAGTTTTTATGGCCTTGCCCCTGTGGCCCTTATAAAATCACTAAATCTACAATACCCATTGCAAAAGGTACCTGTACCCAGCACTTCAAAGTCATAGAGTGAGTGGTTCATGGGAAGACATCAAAAATGAAAAAGGTTTACCAAAGTATGGACAGATGGACAAACAGAAGAAGCCATGTCCTATCAAGCCTGAAGAGCTAAACATAGAGCCATGGGCTCTGTAACTAATCAGAAGTAATCATCATTTGACAGGGTCATTGTATCATAATTCCATTTGTCTATATAGGATTTACACATTTCAGCTTTCTAAGCATTTTATTACCAATTAAAAAGATGAAAATAGATTGTTAAGGGTTGCCCCTTTGACTCTTCACGAGGTGCCAAAATAAAATCTAGAATTTATAATCCCCATATGCCAATGAGTCTTTTTCTTCTGGAGCAAATAAAAGCAGGTTAACAGGGTGTGGCCCCTAAGGCCTTTATTAGGGGTCATAGGGTCACCAAATCTTTAGATTATAATCCTCACTAATCAAAGAGACTATTTACATATCAGCTAACTAAACCTTATGCTCCTGGAGAAGATGAAATAAGTTTTTAAAGGTGTGGTCCCTGTGGCCCTTAAATGGTCACCAAATCTATAAATTATAAACCTGACTAAGAGTCTGTACACAATATTTCAGCTTTTTAAGACCTTCTTCGACGCAGAAGAAGATGAAAATAAGTCTTTCAGGCATGGCCCATATTGCTCTAGGGGCCCAAGGGTCAACAAATGTATGAATTATCACTAGTAAGGGAGTTCGTAAAGAATGTTTCTTCTCAAGATTTCTTGGCATAGGAAGAGATTTCTAGAGATTTACAGGGCAGTCCCTTTTGCCCTTATTATGGTCACAAACCTATAAATTACAATCCTCCCTAGTCAAAGAATCTGTTTACGAAGTTTTGATTCCAGAGGAGAATTCAAAAAAGCAAAAGTTTATGGATGGAGTGTGCGGGGCGGCACCCAATGGGACTTTCATACCTGATGAATACAATAAACAACGAAGAATTGATGCAAATCATTTAATCATGTTTACCGGAAGAAAATCAACATATCATATGGGAATACTGTAACCCAGCAACAGCAATGGAGACAGTTTACCTTTCCTGTTCAGGGTCCAACAAAAGAAACTTGCCCTGAACAAGGACTTTCAAATGGTCTCACAGCAGAACAACAGCTTAATTTTTTTGGCAACATTCATCAAATAGGCTACAAAAAGCATAGCAAGCTTAAATATTTCTAGATCCTAATAGCAATAACTTAAAACAAAATTTATAAATACAGTAAAAGTTTCCTAGTAAAACTCCCTGGAAATGCATGAAACTTTGCACACTAGGTGATATCAACCTGTGATAATTTATCTTGAAAAAACCCCCAATTTAGCTTAAATATTAAGGATGTTGTAAAGATTCTTGAGACGCAATGGCAATATTTTATTGAAGTAATAATTTTATTGAACAGGAAACATCCTCACTTTTGGACAAATGATGGACTGAACACATCAGACTTTGCACACAAGATGAGTTGAAATGCAGCTTGAATTGCACAAACAGATTGCACATGCCTGTCAATGGGAAGGGACTGGGTAGCAGATAAGGATAATGAATAGATGGTGTTTGTATACATGTTAATTTATTAACTAAGGCCGCAAAGGCAGATATTGCGAAATTCATTAATTACTATCATTAACAATAAATAGAAAAAACAAGAGAATGATTAACCAAGTTAGTTAAATCATGAACACAAATTCTCACATACAATCTGGCATGGACAGGATATGGACAGCGGCAAAAACTTGATGATGTTTCATCAGCTGGATAAATACTGGAAGCAAGTATTAAAGGCTACACTGAAACACTTACATAGGTACAATATCTCTTTGTGGAACAGATTTACATTACTACATACAGGACAATCTTGGAGGTTCCTGATGCTTTTCAATTTATTTATTGTTGTAATTTGTTTTTATTGCTTTGTTTTTAGTAATTCACATGTCCTAACAAGTGAGTAACTATCCCCAATGTCTTGACAGTAGAGCAAGAGACCCCACCTTTCAAATCCTCCATACGATAAGCTGTCCTGTTTAAAAAGGACTCACAACACACTGTATGAAGATGATTAGAAACAGATTCGAAATTATCCTGAATAAAATTTAGAACAACCTGACAATAACATCTTTTGCATTAAATATTTCCATATCCGATTGTCATTTAGCTTAATAAACATGTTTACTTATACTTATAAACACCAAGTATGTAAAAAAACAACCATTAATTTTGAACACAACTTTCAATTTGACAATTGCCAAGTCCCAACTCTACAGCAATTTTGTTACACACACCACCTAAAAGAGCGCTGTGAATATTAAGACAATATGAAACAAACTGAGTAGAATGTTGAAGGCACATGATTAATCATAATGTTATAAGCTTGTGAGGATGATGGCGGTAAATCAGCATCAGACTTTAAACAGTCTCCCAAGATTAAATAGGACAGGGAATAGAAAGTTTCGCAAGGAAGCCATGAGTCAACTTCCTGTGCCAGTCTCGACACAATACCAGGCACTACACACCATGTCAACTGACTAACAACAGATATATACACTTACACGGTTGGGTGTACTGATACTCAGAGGATACATGATACACTTCTGAAGAGACTTGAAAGTTTCGTTTAGGAATGCTATATTTTACTCATCAAAAGCAGCTGAAATGTTTTCTCTACATTAGCTGTAGTTTTCTTATATATATACTTCAGTTCCTCCTATACCATAGTTAAGTAGAGTACAAGGAAAGAATTATCACATTAATGTTCTTGGTGAAAGGTAACAAATCAGCATTTGTGATCAGTACAGGTGAACAAACAATATCACAATTCTGACAACAATCAATCAATCCCTTGATTTCCAACAACCTACAGAAAAGGGGCAGCAATCAATTGAGCACAAGACTCACCGATGCCAACCTGAGAAAATCACAGGTTTACCATTTGGCCATATCATCAAATCATTGTTATTCAAAAAGTTGTCGGAAGTTCTGATGATAATTTGTCAAAAGGAACATGAGAATGATTCTGATGCCAAATACTAGATAAGCAACTACTGAACTTACTGGAAGAAAAAGAGTGAGGAGACAGGTAAGAAAGAGACAGAGATAGGCAGAAAGAGATAAATGAATCACAAGTATGTAACAATATCACAAGGGTAGGGATGTCCCTGAGGTGCAGAGTGACACTTATCGCATATCTCCACCTCACATGAGCATGAATCTGTCAGACCCCCGTCCCCCGGGGCATACTGCTCGTCCCCATGTCCCTTGCCCCGCCCCTCTCCACACTGGTGGGACATGAGGGTGGACAGGCTGCGGATATCAAGGATATCTTTCTTGCGTCCTTTCTCCCACGTTCCTGATTTGCTTTTCATTGACCCCTTCTGACTGCTCTGGAACTTGCCCTGGTGTAGGTCATGTGCAGTGTGCTGCAGAGAGTTCAGCTTCTTAGAGAAGATGTTTGCAAAACATCCATTGCTTTCCTTCACGTCAAGTTCAACTTCAGTATTAGAATTCCTCCTCTCTTCCTTCTTGTTAGATGTTTTCAATTTGGATTCTGAGTCTAGTGTTGTCCTCGTCTCAGACTTTGAAAGCTTCTCATCCGATGACAAATTCGGTTCATGCTCATCACTACCCTTGCCAGTAGCCTTGTACTCGGAACTAGAATCAATCCCATCGTCTTCTTCTGGAACAGAGTTGTCATCCTTGGCCTTCTTTGTGACAATGTGAGCAATGACCCGTGTGTATCCTCCCTCCTCTCTCACCTCCTTCACGTCTGTCACTGTGACAACAGCACTGTCATGGCCACTCTCTTCAGCTTGTGTCACCTCTGACCTGTACATCTGATCCTCACCATCTGAGTTGGAGTTGATGGGTCGATGAACTAGGACCTCAACTTGTCGTGAGTCAGGGAGCTGGACGCCAAGCATCAGCCACTCTGGTATTGGGTTTCCGTCCTCAGATTCATCAGCCTCTGCCTGAAGCCCCGTCTGAAGCCCACCAAGCACTAGGGGAAAAGAGAAGACACTTACATTCAGGGTAAGATTTGGTGAGAACAATTATTGATAAGCTTACTGTGTCAATATTGTTGAATACACTGTTCTACATCAAAAATAGATGTTTAAACTAGATGAGCCTTTGCGGGACACTGCAAAAGCAGAGAAGCCACAAAACTGAGGCTTCTGCCTTCTTCCAATCCACAATAAAATGGGTATTTTCTAAATTTACCACAATTGAGCATTTCAGTCAAGAAATTGCACTTGGTAAGTCCAACTTGGATGTCATGTAATCAACCACAGGAAATTGTAAACAAACAATTTTCTCTTTTTTAAAGTAATTTTCACTAACATTACAGCCATAAAATGATGGTTCTAGAAGACTGTAAGTAGCTAGATTGACACCAACAATTCTTTCATATACATAAAAATTCATAATTTTAAGTCTAAATGATAACTTTGCTTTTAAAACTTTCCCCTGGCTTTCATTGTACCTTGTTCATTGTTCAGCCTGTAGCTGCTGCGCTCCAGCTGGTGGATACGAGACTGAAAGTACCGCTGCATCTGTCGCCTCTTCCTGCGCTTGTGGTACCTGTACCCTCCGATGGCTGGTAGTGCCACCACACTGAGTCCCAGTAGACTCACACCCGCCGCTACCGCTAAACCAGCAAGGACCAACCCTCCCAGTAGCTTTCCACCTGAAATAAATTTCATACACTCATTGTACATGTTGGCCAGGGACTCAGAATTGTATTCTTCACAATAACTTGCTATCACTGCACCAGGACTGCCATGACAACAAGTTAAAGAAACTAGTTCTAAATACATTTTCAACCAGATTTCAGGCCTGTGAGGTCTAAAGGGTTTTAGTCTCTATTCTGGCAAGACAGATACATCGACAAGGTGTTTCATTGAAAATTTGCATTTTTTAAGGGAAAAGTATATAAGAGAAAAGTAGATGAATGACTAATGGTTTAGCCAGAGTTGCATCAAAGATTTGCTACTTATGGGTCATGCACATGTAAATTTCTTACACTAAACGTTTGCAAATGCTTTTTATATTTAATAATTATCCATACACATTGTCTAGTGATATTAAAAGTTTCAGTTTACATAATTTAGGGAAATTTTCAAATGATTCCTGCTGGATGCAACACTTGTAGTGTTATTAGGTGAGTATGAATAAACCACTCAATCCCTTTATTGATACCAATTGAGAATTGAGAGTTACCCACACATCAAATAAATGTCTTAAAGGTTTGATAGTCTTTTGCATATACTTTCACTTCTTTAAACATGTTAAAATAAAATATTTATTTTTTACAGTTATCTGCAATCAATAACAAAACTTAAAGACAGCTGAGTAACCAAAGAGATATAAAAAAATGTAAGAGTTTGATATGCACAAAAAAGGAAATATTGATTCATATATATATTAATTGTTTAACAGAACAAAGGATGAAATACTTTTTATTAAGAATATATATTTGTAAGTCTACCACAGTATAAGTATTTCTGTTGCATCAAACGTAGCTGTCATTTTTGGTCTCTAGAGTTTATACAAACTTTGAATATTGCCAATATTATAATTCATACAAATTTGCATTTGAGAATCAACATATTAACCTCAATATGTTATATTATCCAAATAACTTATCTATCGTAGATTACCTGTGTGCAGATCATTAGTAATATTAAGGGATATACAGTATTTGTCCATCATTAATAACTATAAAATATTGGCATCAATGACAATGAACAATATGAAATCAAGTGATTTTCATACTCAGCACAGCTCCCCTGATCAGTCTGCGGGGACCCGGGCGGTCAGGCATGAAGTTGTACTTGCATCCAAATGGACTATAGCGACTGAAGTGATCCCCCAACAACTTTACACCCCAATACCGATCTCCACATCGGTAACAGAAGTTGGTGCGACACTGTGAACACGTCATGTGGTCACATCCTGTTGTCCTCTCAATAAAAATCTATAAAGAAAATACATCTCTTCAAGTAAACAGTCATTGAATTAGGACAGTATATTTAGGACAAAGTATATCTATGCTTTATAAAAAGAATCCAAAACCATATATCACATAACTATTCATCAGAGACATATATATATTATCAAATGAATTTTTTTTTAAAGTCAACACTTTTTACCTTGCACTTTGGGCATTTCTGTGCATTTTGTTGACCATAGTGATACTCATTTGCCCAAGTTCGGACTAGACGGTCCCCCTTCCGGTACTGTTTACAGGTAACCCCTTCATGCCAAGGTGCCTGGCAGGGAAAACACCATTCCAGTTCACACTTCGGGCACTCAACTTTGATTCCATCTTTAGATTGCTTTTTATCCTCTTTGCTAATGGCATTTTTTTCCTTCTTCATTACTTTGAGTTTCAAAATGTGAGTATTTAGTCTTTGGTTCAAGCCTGTCAGTGTCAACACATGGCTACATCTAGGACAAGTCTTTACATGTGGGTCTTTGTTAGCATCTACGAGAAACTTGTAATATTTGTCCTTCAGCTCAGCAGGTAAACGAGCCAGTATCTCGTCTCTATGTACATAAGAACTGCACTCTGTCTTCAAACATTCAATCTTGACAATACCCTGATTCACCTGGGTAATCAGATACATTTCAATGCATTCATCGCACACTGGAAAATTGCAGCAGATCCGCTTCCTCAGTTTCTTGTTGTCAAAACAGATCCAGCACTCAAGTTCCTCTACTGGATTGTGTGGGTAGGGAGGAGGCGGGTTCACTGGTCTTACTGTTCTTCCTGAATCCAAAGTTGGGTCAAATGGGTGTAAATAAAAGTCAAGGTCAAACTCGGAATTATCTGATGAAAACATATCATCATCGTCATCATCCTCGTCAGAATATGTAAATGGATCTCTGTCTAGGTCTGATGTATCGAATGATGTTTCTGAAGGGGTCTCTTCTACATCATAAGCTGGCTGTTCCGACCAGTTGACAGATTCCTTAACAGACTTACTCTTGTCATCTTTCAAACCCGACTCGTCTTGTTTACTTGACTCGGCGCCTTCCGATTCCTTGGAAGGAATATTTTTGTTAACATAAAGTTCATTCTTACCATCACCATTACGACTCGGTTGTTTGTTTTCCACGCTATTTCCAAGCCTGATCTTTCCTTTCGAGTCCGCCATGTTTTCTCTAAATCAAAACAAAATGTTTTTACTTCCCATTCCCATGAACATATCTTCGTTTTAACTCAGTTTAGAACATCCGATTGGTTCTATGGCATGTTTAAAGTGTAAACACATGCATTCCAAGCTCCATATACCGTTTCGGTTATAATAAGATCTATATGTAGATAAAATGCATGCATTTATGTGGCCCTTATTTGTGTGGTGATCAAAACAACGTCACCAAAGGCAAAAGTTCTATAAATAATCTGCCCAATCACGGACGCGGTTTCTAAATATAATGTCTAGTCATCCAGAAAGCCAATCGCTGATTGGACGAAATAATTTCTGTTCGAAGGTCAAGGTTACCAATTGTACGGTTACTCCTCACATTGTGTTTGTATGAAACTCGAAAGCAACTGTGTGAAAATTCGCTGCAAAGAGCTCAGTTGGAAGCAAAAGCATACGCTGTACAACATTATAAAATACATACAATAACGCGGTGGATAATGAATTGGAACGATTTTATTTTGATTCATTTTCACTCAACTTTCTAACAACAATACATCATATTTTAATGAATAGCAACTCAATTGATATAATGTGCAAAAAGGCAATCTATGTGTTAACAAATTTGATTAGTTGTCTCACATGTAATATAATCACACCTAGATTTACTTCCGGTCTATTGGTCATTCTTTTGTTAACTCGAAGAAAAAACATGGGAAAATTTAATTACCCCGATGCCAGACGCGAAGAAGTTATAGAAGATTATCACGGAACAAAGGTATACTGTATGCGGAAGTTATGTGCAATGACATTAAGTTGTAAGTGCCTTAAAACACTGATTTAGGACTAGCAGTGTCAGCATGACTCAAGACAAATCTCAGACCTTCATGAATGGTAGACCGAAACTTCTATCGCCCGAAAGAACTATTTGCATTTCGAAAATCAATCGTATTCCCTTGTATTTGTAAATTGCAACTGCAAAAACTGAAATGGCGATTTCGTGCTGTTAAAATAAAAATTGAATTAAAGAGCCACTTCGTGAGTTGTTGGAGTCATATATGCCAAAATCAATCAATGGTGTCATTTGATCTCGAACTATCGACTGTTACCAAAAAGGAACATTTTAAAGCTAATTTGTTCTGTACAGTGACACTATGTAAGGTAGAATGTCGCAATTATGATAAAAAACTGGACAGTGGCGCGTCAAATAGTTAAACGTAATTTTGGAGACTTATCTAAAACAGCCAGGAGGGCAGTTAGGAGTTGATAGTGTTTGTTAGGTTATATAACTAGTATCTATGTATATTGGACATGATATCTACACCTCTGAGCATTTATAAGGCTGTTTTATAAATATTTTCATGGAAAACCAGTATTTGCCATATATATGTCTTTTTGAAATAAAAAGGTAAGATGTTTGGATTTTCTATCACCACATATGACATTTATGTTTGTATCAAAGGTAAATAATATATTATGAAAATCACGTAGTGGCTCTTTAAATGTGTCTACAGGTAATGGTAGCTATTTCTAGGGGAAAAAAATCATCTAAATGTTAATTTGGTTTATGTCTTTTTTTCTCTTTCCAATTTTTTATAAAGGAATTGATTACATAGGGCTTTCCTCTTTGCCGCATCATCTTTTGTCACTCTCTATCTATTTTTAGGACATTTTGTAACACAATCTGGTTGCTTTTTCAAGATGGTGATGTATGTTGATGTTTATTGTGGAGCACAGTGGTGTAGCGGTTAGCTTGCTTGCCTCTCACGCCAGAGACCCGGGTTCGAATCCCGGCGGAGACACAAAAAATTTGTGATTTGGGTTTCATCCTGTGTTGTGTCCCTGGACAAGACACTTCATCCACTTTGAACTCAGTTCACCCAGTTGTACAAATGGGTATCTGAACAAGGGGGGAGAACAGACCTATACGGTCGCGCGGAGCGCTTGTTAATTGGCAGCACCGAAAGTACTATCCCTCCAGGGTAATAATACTCATGGCGCTTTGAGCATGCTTTGTCATGGATATATGCGCGGTATAAGAAAGCTATTATTATTATTTATTGTTTAAGGGGGCTGACGCTATCAGATTTCTAGGGCAGAGAAGGAAAATGTGCAAGCGTTGTCATTATTAATGATAAGTGAAAGTTATTCTTCAATCAATTAAGAATAATTTGAAAATTTTCAGGACATTGCAATTGAAAAACAATACTGTATGCGTTGGTCCACCCTGTTACAATGATTTTTTTTATTATACAGCTATATTGAATTTATAGCTTCCCCTACCTCTTGTGGCATCTGTCAATCTGTCATAAACAGGTCAGAGGTTTCCCCTTCACAGTCCTGTGCAGACTCGACTTAGTAAGCAATTTGTTATTTTGTGGCATGTAAAGTATTTACCAAAAATAACTCATTTATTTTGTTAGCTCATCTGGCCTGAAAAGCCCGATTGGCTTAAGGCATGGCATAATTGTCCAGTGTCCCTCCATAAGCTTTTAAACTAATTATCTTTTTCACTTGAACCATTGACTCAGGAAATCTGAAATCTTATGTACAGACTCATTGACTAATGAGGATTTTTATTTATAGATTTGGTGACCCTATGAGTATGACCCATAATAATAACGGCAACAGGGACCACACCCTAAAAGTCTATTTTGATCTCTCTAGAAGCAAGAGGCCTAGAAAGCTGAAACTTTGTGTACAGACTCATTAGCTGACCCCGTGACAGCTCATACGATCGCCCTTTGACTATCTATCAAATGAATTATTAGCATAATGAGCTACAGAGTCAGTTGCTCTATTTTTTAACAAGTTTATACATCCTAATTTTAACTTTTATGCTTTGGACACTAGTGTATGCTTGTAAGTGAAGATAGGTGAGCAGTCATCTTCAATTATTACACCCTCACTGTTCCACTTACATAGTTCTCTGTTTGAAATATGAGGGGTGTTCAATAAGTTTTGCAACTTGAATATGAAATCAGCCTGTTCAACTCTAGACTTGAACTAGACTTGAACTAGAACTTGAGCATTGTCATGCAAAAACAGAACACCAAGTGACAGCATTCCACAGCGTTTCTGTCAATTGTCTTTTGCAATTCTTGCATTAGGTTGACATAATAGTGACCATTCTTTCCAGTTTTAGGTGGCATATAATTATTTAATAATATGCCTATTTCATCCCAAAAGGATTGTGGTCATAACCTTTCCAGCTGGTGGTTTAGTGGAAAACTTCAGTGGAAGCAGAGAACAGTTTAGTTTCAGGGTTCAAGTGGTGGATCCAGGTTTTGTCACCTGTCACCGGATGAGCATTAGAATTATAAAGATGAATGAGCTCCACCCTGCTTTCAGTTTTTTGATGGCGATCTTGTGATCTGAAGTTTCTGGGTACCCATCTTACAGATACCTCGGACATACCAAGATGATCATGAATGATTTTTTCAACACTTCCAACGGAAATGTGGAATTCCAAAGATAGTTCAGACACTTTCACATGGCAGTCAGCTAAAATCCTTTGATAGCCGCAGTAACTTTCAGTTGTGTAACTTCTGAGGGCCTGCCTGACCATGGTCATCGTCTAAAGACTCCCTTCCCTTTTTAAACTGAAGAGACCAGCGACAAACTGTTGAATAATTAAGAGCATCCTTACCCATCACATTACACATACGATTATGTATTTTTGTAGCTTTGCATGCCTCCTTGGTAAAGAACTTGATCGTTGTTCATGTTTGAGAGAATCCAATGATAAAGGAGACCCAAGGTCAATGCAGTTATTACATCTGAATAACGGTTGTGTCTAGAAATTGTTTTGACATGTGTCAATATTATATGTTGTCTAAAGTAACATCTGCTATGAGCTGACACTATTTATATAAACATAAATGCCTAGCTTGAAAAACATATTGAATCCCCCTCTTATTTTCTCAGGTATCCGAGTACTATCGCTGGCTGGAAGACCCTGACAGTGAAGAGACTAAAGCATTTGTGGAAGCACAGAATAACTTGTCACAACCATTTTTGAAAGCATGTCCACTTCGTGAGAAACTGAATGCAAGGTAATGACTAATTCATTTTCCAACTTCATATCCTTGCATAGTTAAAATATTATATAGCTTCAATGGTCTTTCAAAAGGATGTGTTTTCATATGTACATACTTTGACCAATGTCGCTTACACATTGTAAGTGTAGGGATCAGATCAATGTTAGGCACTACATGTTCAATGCCTGATTATTTCTGTATATATTTTCAACCTAATGATAAGTTAGTGATTCAAAGCTTGATAAGCTAATTCGCTTGATGTTTTGTTAATCTTTTATGTCCCTCTATTCAAATAAATTAGATAAAGGTGAATATTTTTTAAAACTGATATTTGATCTTTGCATTTATCAGAATCACAGAGGTATGGGATTACCCAAAGTACAGCTGCCCAGGTCGTCATGGAGATTACTTCTACTACTATCACAATACAGGCCTTCAGAATCAAAGGTATGGCTGTCAGGTGAACAGCTGAAGTTACTCTACTTGAAGTTACAATGTAACAGTTATCTATGTATCCTTATATGTTTAACACTTCAACTGAGGCTCCAAGAATGTCCTGGGCCTCCTTTCACAAAGCAACCTTGACTAAGGTTAACCTTAACTCCCATTTTTTTAACATTGCACTAAGGTTACCTTAAGGACTTGGGATCACCTTAAGGCTTTGTGAAGGGAGGCCCTGGGGGTCGTTGCACAAAGCAACTTAACACTAAGGTTAACCTTAGTGCCATCATTTAACATTACACTAAGGCTACCTTAGTGACTTAAGGTCACCTTAGTGTTTTGTGCAACGGGACCCTGATCATTAATAAGTTTTGGAAAATCAAACACTTTGGCTGTTTCACTCTGATTAATTGAGCTGCTAAACTTGTAAAGCCTAAACAATGGCTAAGACTTAACATAATGTTGGTTGGTTGAACAGTTCCATTTGAATGTGTAGCAGTCACGTACAACTTTTCACAATAGGGTTTAAATGAACATCTTCTAGGGTTTATATGTAAGATTTTTTCACATCTAGATTATATCAGATTCAATTTTGTATGTGGACAAATCAAATTATTTTTGAAAATCATCAATAATGCAAGGCAGAGAGATATATTGAAAGATAATGATGGATATTTGATATATTTAAAAAAAATATAATATATTTGATCTCGGCATGTATGTTGCAGTGTGCTGTATGTGCAGAAAGGCCTTGATGCAGAACCCTCAGTGTTTCTTGACCCAAACACATTGTCCGAGGATGGAACTGTGTCTCTAAGAGGAACTTCCTTCTCTGAGAATGATGAGTATTTTGCTTATGGACTCAGTAAGAGTGGATCTGATTGGGTCACCATAAAGGTATGCATCAATGGTACATGAAGGACTCTGTTGTCTGCCATGTTTTTTAAGAGATATGAATTAGTATTTTTGACCAGAGATATGAATTAGTATTTTAACCATTTTATCAATTTTACAAACATGATATTTTCCTTTTTCTTTTCATCTAACTATCTACAACCTAAAAGGCAAATTTTAAAGGCGTGTCTAATTTCCAGTTATTGTAGAAATGGGGTTTAGGAAGATTGATGGGTATAGGCTCAAAATTAATGTCTTAATAAACAACAATTTGTATCAATCGGAGCTAAATGATCCAGCATGAACTTAAGGATCTTTCTTACATTGTGCACAGTAAAATCTTCATCCAAGTTCAGCTAAAAAATATTTTTGGCAGCGGAGATGGGTTATCATTTATTGATTTGAGAAAGATAAACAGTTGCTTGTTAGTAAGTAAACCTGGACAAATGATAACTTATTTCATCAGTATTTTTACAACAGAATTGATTTCTGGATAAGAAAACTTTGGACAAGCAATGATTTATTCCATGGTCCCATTGAATGTCACCCAACAGGTTGCACCTGCATCCTCATGCTGAGTATCTGTCCAACTTGGTAAACTCTCATAACCTTACTCAGTTTAAGGAGGCCCCATCTAGCAAGGACCTGCCTGACACTCTTGAGCGAGTCAAGTTCTCCAGCATGGCCTGGACTCATGACCACAAGGGAATCTTCTACAATGTATGGTTGACCACATATTCTCGTACATTGCACAGTCTGATTTATATAACATATTTTGTTAATGTTTTTTCATATTATATTTATATGATTTTTTTTTCCCTTAACAAACCATTTATTTCAAGAGAGATTTTAAGATAATTTGAAAAACAATTTGGCATGTTGGTATATATAATTTCAGATAAATTTGTAACTATTTTTGTGTCAAATTTTTAATATTGATATGAAATGGCATATGGTTTTTATATGTGAAATGAAATTTTGGAAAATAGTTAAAAAACGAAAGATTAGGAGTGCAGTGAAATATTTCGGAGAAGAATTAAAGACAGCTATTCAATAACCTTTAACAATATGCTACATTCAGCGTTACCTAGAGCAAGAAGGCAAGTCAGATGGGACGGAGACCACCGCCAACGTGGATCAGAAGCTATTCTACCATCGTCTGGGGACGGACCAGTCTGCTGATGTACTGGTTGCTGAGTTTCCAGACCACCCAAAATGGATGATGTAAGTGCTGTAAATATCATGAAAATGTGCATTTTTGTGATTTTGTGCACAATTTTGATACAAGTTTTGTTATTTTATCACGTAAGATGCTGCATTGTAAAATTAACACATTAATATTAAGCTAGTGTAATACCCAGGCACCAATGACTTCACAATAGTTTGCAGTTGTGGCATCACAAATTTACTATTGACAAGTTTCATAAGTTTCACAATGTGTAATAGCATTGAAATTTTATTAGACATAGTATCTAAAAGATGAATAATGAATATCAAATACTACTCCAGAATTAAATCTTCGTGTTACATTGATGATATTTGCTTTGCGACATACAGAGGTGCGGAAGTGAGCGACTGTGGACGCTATCTGATCATGACAATACACGAGGGTTGTGATCCGGTCAACAGACTCTTCTATGTGGACTTGGAGGCACTGAAAGATGGAATCAATGGTAATTCTTTTCTGCACATTCACCATTTCAAAATTATTTGATGAATATACCTAGAAAATAATTGTAGATGAACAAAGCGGTCATTGCATTTAACACATTAATGCATGTCTTCCCATCAGTGGGATGCTATTTTGATGGCCTGATTCTCTCTTGATAAACAAAATACAATAGCTCTGTAAACTGTTTGTTAATGTGAATATGTTATTCTATTGGTCAGCGAAGTTAAAATGTTGTAGAGCTAAGCCCCTTTGAATATGTTGTTCCCAAACTGAAATTTTGTGATTGTGCCAATTTGCCCAAGTTTTAGGCAAGTCTAGATATGGTATATCCAAACTGAAATCGTTTGACTCGTGTTTAATGAATTTCAGCATTAATTGATTAACTGAAACTAGGGAACAAAGTTAACATACTTCTTCCATGCACAAATGGGATGATATGTATGAAAGGGTACATGTTTTTGGTCAACTATCAGAAATGATATTTCTTGACAAAATTGCTTCCATTGTTTATATAAAGGTCAACATATGATAAGTTAGAAGGAATCTGAAAAGGTAGTAATAATAGCACACTTTGAATTAGGAATCTGCTTTATTGAAATTGCTTGAAAGGTTTCTTGAGAGCTGATTTGGTTTCTTTATCACTAATAACTTAAAACTGGGGATATGATTATGATAGTGAGGATAAGGACAGGGAACATGGAGATGTGAACAGGATGTCTAGTCAGCAGCTGATGTAAGATGTAGCCTGACCTGACTCTCTGATCCAGCAAGGAGAGAGCAATTGGTGACAATGACACTGGTGATCTGAAAGATGACTTCTCAGCATCTGTTTCGGTTTTGAGCATCTACACAGAATTAAATGAAAATCTTGAATGTCATGCATAAATGGGTTAAATAATTTGAAAATTTGAAGATAAGATAACCTTACTTTAAGGTTTGTCATTTAAAGGATTACCATTCAAGTATTGATGTTCTCTTCGCCAAATTTCCTATCTTTTCTATACATGATTTCTAATTTCAGGTATTTTGCCGTATGTGAAAATAGTGGATAATTTTGATGCAGAATATGAGGTAAGGGCTAACCTTGAGATACTATTTTCTTGATGTCACATTGGTTAGTTGATAATGTTCTGTTATT
Organism: Phorcus lineatus; assembly: GCA_921293015.1. NCBI lineage: Eukaryota > Metazoa > Mollusca > Gastropoda > Trochida > Trochidae > Phorcus > Phorcus lineatus. Next base: position 56,137,976 of record OV121081.1, read on the forward strand.
ATTAACCTTTTCATTGTCTTTTTGATCACTTTTATTTTCGTTTTCAGTACATCACAAATGAAGGCACAGTGTTCACTTTTAAGACAAACTTGAAAGCTTCAAAATACAAACTTATCAACATTGACTTTTCAAAGCCAGACCAGGTATGTCTATCCAATTTCCCATTTAAGGATTATTTTATAAGTTTTTTTGGGCAGTTATCAAATTAGAATTAAAACAAATTTTATAGAAAGTAATTTAGAAAAATTAGAGATTTGATAAAAAAATTGTTGTTGTATTCCAGAGTGTTATGTATCATTTGTGCAAATATGCAAATCACTCTTGTTAAAGAATATTTCTTTATGTTTGAATTCCCTCAAGTCATTGCCTGTGATATCATTAAATATTATATCTTGAAATCACTGAAGAATCTGTCACATTTGCCATCAATTTTCAATGTTCAACTTAAAGAGATAAATCTTTAATAAAGAAATAATTGATCTCATGTTTGTTCTTCCTTCCAGAGTGAGTGGTCAACCTTGGTGGAGGAGGATGAACGGTCAGTGCTTGAATGGGCAGCTGTGGTCAACAAGAACAAGCTCATACTCTGCTACCTCAAGGATGTCAAGGTCAGTCCTTAAGATGTGGTTGACATGACCGGCCCATTCTTATTTTATCTTCTACCCCGCAAGACATAACTTGTGCTAGTATCCATCACTGGTTAATTTAAAAGTAGCATCAGCTGTAAGTCAGACAGGGCAAGTTGCTTCTGTGACCAGGAACCCCTGTTTTGTGCATTTTGTTCTCATGACAGAAGTGTTTCATAGTTAATGTTTGCTGTCAGATTTCAGATGGGTAAGAAAAAGCTTCTTTTGTTGACATTCTTATAAACCTATTGTGTACACACGTTTTTTTACACTGAGATCTACTGACAAACATGGACATGCTATTACGTTATCTGGTTAAACAGTGTATTGAATAGTTTTGAAGAATCAGCGTTTGAAACAGTTTCCAGTCCAGACAATAAGTAACCATTTATTCCTTATCTTTTTACACTTTCCAACAGGGATATACTTTAAAAGATACTCTGAAAACAAGTACCACTAGAGTTTGTGAAGCCAAACCACAAGGTTGTGTTCTGTAGTGCTTAAGAAATGTATTGATTACATGTTGACATGTCAATGTTATTTGTCCCTTTGACATACATTTGACAAAAGTGTGTGACAAAGTTTTGTTAATCCTAGAAAAGTCAACATTTCTTGAATCACTATTCAGTGGGCTTTCACATGATGAAAATATTATTACTCTCAAAACTTATTTTATAAAGAAGTGATGAATGAAAAATCTCCAACAGGTTTGTAATCACAAATCAATGAGCAGAGTTCTAAAGCATGGCAGGAGCATGCATGACAATTGATAATATTTTAGCAAAAACACATTTTTTCTTCAGCATTGGTTATCATGCTGAAAAAAAGTTTTCAATTTTTACTTGCCAACTGTTAAGTGTTTTAGATTATATTGTAACTGTTTGAATACATATAGTTGGGTTGTTGTGATTTTTGGGAATAGTTAATGCAAGAAATGTTTTTGGCTGAAATATCAAGATACTTTGTAATTGTATTCTACCTACATTGGTGCAGAATGAGTTGTATGTTCACGACATGGCAACAGGAGAGCGTATTGATCGACTCCCCCTTGACCTTGGCTCTGTGGTGGGCTACTCCGGCAAGAAGAAGTATAATGAGGTATGAACACATGCATTGGAAAACATTTGTTAAACATAAGTTCCTATGAACATAGACGTGTATTAACCTTGTTTAGAAATGGATTTCTGAGGAGAAAAAATTATATAGTAATGACGCCCTCGTCAGTAAACAGTTTCGTCGATAAGTGAAAAACATGTATTGTTTGACTGTGTTTATTTTGTAAAAGAGAAAGAATGTTTCATCCCGAATTGTAAAAGCAGATATAACGATAATGCTTCAAGTTTATTACTTTTGAATGATGATATATTTCTTCTAAATCGTGCAAAATTCCTTAAAAATGTATTTGATTGTATAAAACAATAAAAAGGTAACTCTGTAACATATTGTTGTAATCTAATTTGTACTTCGGGTCCTTTGGCTTTCTACAAATAAAAATATCTTGAATCTTGAACCTTGAAACATGCATTCACTTGATCTTAGTCTTCTGTTTTGCAAAACTTTTATATAAAGGGATGGGGTTTTTTCAGGGTATTGTTGGTTAAATAGATATCACATATTTGCTTATTAGATTATTCATGGTATTGAAAGGCCTGTTTCCTGTCCCCAGATCTTCTACCAGTTCACCTCATTCCTGACCCCAGGGATCATCTACCGATGTGACATGACAACAGATACCTATACCCCAAAGGTGAGATATTTCCCCTTGCACAGTCACATAATGGTTCGACACAATAGATCTTACGCAGGATATTTCTGCTGAAATGTTCAGGTTTTAATTGATAACAAGTTGAAGATTTTTAATGATAATTCAAATGTGTGTTAAGGACATCGGAATTTTTTTGACTTAACATTGATAAATTAATGAAATCGATTACCATTGTTAATGATGATTCTTTCAACATGCTTCAGACTTTCAGAGAAATCAAAGTGAAGAACTTCGACACAAGCCAATTTGAGACAGAACAGTTCTTCTACCCCAGTAAAGATGGAACGAAGATTCCTATGTTTGTTGTACATCGGAAGGTATGTCAGAAATATATCATTGATAGAGAACTTATGATACAAGTTTATTTAGAAACAAATAGGTGTTTTACTGGATGTGGCAAACCCAAACATAAAGAAGTTTGAAAGTTTTCAAATGTTTATATAAATAGTGAGAAGCATCTACAAAGCAAGCATTAAAAACCACAGCCTGAAAGAATAAGAACATGTAAAAACAAAACTTTCATAAAGCTAACAACGTGAAAATAATCGCTACCGATGTATTCTTATTTATAACATCAATTGACAAACCAGAACTGATTCCATGCAAAAAATCTCTATTTTCCACCTATTCAGGGAAAACAATCTTTTGGGAATCAGCCATGATTGATATATCTGATATTGTTAAATCCCTAATCAGAAACAGGGAAATGATTTTGTTCAGTTGTGGTAGGAACTATGTAAAGAAAGTTACAAGTGCCACTACTTAGTGTGATGTCATACTAAGGATTTACCTGTCTTAGATAGCAAGTGTTGTGAGAACAGGTAGCGCAATTGATTAACCCTCAAGCCGCGGTTTACGGAATGGTCCGGGATGAAATTAAACTACGCCGCAGTTAGCCTTAGCGAACCCCGGAAGCCGGACTTATAATCTGACGCATTTACTAATTAACGCAATTGTACCATGTAGCGGATCCTGGAAAAAAATTGCACGGCAGTCGTGTCGGTTGAACGCGTGTATTTTCGTTCCGGCTTTCGCTAAGCTGCCGATTTTTCCCCCGTTGTTGTTCTAAAAAATGGGGGCATATTTTCCGAAAGTTTTATAGATATTGGTCATATTTATCGTACCGAAAATATGCATTACAAACGCTCAATTTTTCCCCACTACCCGCCGGGCTTGCTATAGCCCTGGGGCTTATTGCTCCCCTCGCGCACGAGCTTATCGAGCTGCGCACGTTATTGTTTGCTCAGGCGTGCGCACTCACAACAAAAGCACACCTTGCTTTCGCACGCCGTATGATCTAAACCCTTGGGCGGATTTCAATACAGGTGGGATCATTTGAAAGAGGAGAAAATTGTCTTTAATTCGATATAAATTACGAATATGCGCTACCTGAACTGAATATACAGCATGTGCCGTAAATGAGGTGATTTTTACATATTTTTAGTTTTACACCATTTTGTCACACCAATTTTCACATGATGTGCTCAACTTATTTTGACAATTTTTATATTATAAGATAGAGAGAAAGATTGTCTTTCATTCCATGTAAAATTTGTACATGCGCAAAAATAAATAAAGACACAGCAAGCGCCGCACAAAAAGCTAATTTCTCTATTCAAATCATGTAAACTGAACGGCGATTTTGACATGTGCCTTTATTTCGTTCATATCTTCTCAACAGCTTGGCGTATTTTGAAATTGATTACCTCGTGATAAAGAAGAAATAATTATCTTCGATTTGATGTAAAAAAGTTATATGCAGTATATAAAATAAAGATACAGCAAGTGCCGCAAAATTGCGACTTTTCTTTATTCTCTGTGTATTTACCATTTTCTCGCACTTTATATCACATAAACTTCTCGGGACATTTTGAAATTTCATATATCAAAATATAGAGAAAAGGATGATCTATATTTCCACATAAAATTTGTATGTAAACGAAAATCAGTAAAGACCCGACGAGCATCGCGCAAACAGGCAATTTCTCTATTCATATCTTGGTAACCGAGAAGCGATTTTTTTCAACTGCTTTTTACACTTCCTATCTATTTAACGGCAGAGTGCATTATCAACATTTTTATATCACAATAAAGAGAAAAGGATCGTCTTCAATTCTATATAAAATTTGCAAATTACAATGAAACAATAAAGGAGCGGTAAGTGATGTCGCAATTATCAAAATCTGTTCTCAAATACCTGAGGGGACAATCTTTGCAAACTATATATATTCCAAACCAAGCGGTATATATTTATCATTTTCATATCAACGTAAAGAGGAAATAAATACCTTCATTTTCATGTGTAATTTGCCCATATTTGCATCAAAATAAAACGTGTGGAAATTATGCGACAAATGTCGCGGTAAGGCGATTATCAAAGACTTTATTCACTAGCTTTACCCACGTTTCGTTGGTAATAACTTCTAAATACACAGCAAAAGATTATTATGATTTATTTATCCGTAAAGAAGAACAAATTGCCTTCAATTCCATATATAATTTGCATGTGTACAAAGCGAATAACTTGAATTATAAAATTGGAAATAAAGACAATTTCTGTGTGTGAGTGTGAGTGTATTTTTCAGCGGGGATACCCCGCCTGCACGCGCTGAGCGCTTGCGTTTGCCCGGGGCTACTAGCTTAGTAATATTACTGTGGGGGTCAGAACGTTATCGGGGTTTATCACTACCCTGCTTTCGTTATTTATATCTTTCGTTTAGGATGGCGTATCGTAATGAAATTTATCGTAAAATATAGAGCAATAAATTAGCTTCATTTCCGTATATAATTTGTCTATGTGCACTCAGTGATTAAATGATTTTATAGAGTTTGAAATATAGACAATTTTTGAATAATCGTAAAATTCGTTCTAGACATATTTTTGTAATAATTTTTATATCGATGTCAAGAGGAACTATTCGCCTCTAGTTTCGTTTTGATTTCGCGCATGCGCTCTCACAATTTTAGAGTAACGGCGCTCGAATTAAAAACAAGTTTACTTCGGTTATAGAAACCGTTCTAGGGGTGATATAAATTTCATTCAAAGTGCCAGGTAAGTATCATCCATTTTTAATACGATATTCGCCGACTAGTTTTGTAGACAACGATATTTACATCCGTATTTCGCCACGTAAACAAACCATATATTGGCAAAACGGTCGCGACTCGCGGCACTGGAAAATTCAGCCACTGGTGCTAATTACGCATTAACGGTAGCGAGGCGAGTGCTTGAAAATTCAGCCACGGGGGCAAAACTGGTCAAAATAATATTCAGCAACTTGAGGGTTAATGTAGCTAAACTCATCATTCTTTTGTTGTCTGTTTGTTTTCAATGTGCAATTTTTGATAAATGCTTTGCACAGGAAAGTAATAGGATAATAATGAGTCTTACTTTCAGAAGTCAGGACACTTTAACAGAGGGATCGTCTTGGGTCGAAGGAAAACAGAGTACTTCATCAGTTGTTAGAATGAACATAATTTTTTTTTTTACACTTCTACTTCTTATAGGGAATGGCAAGGGATGGTAAGAACCCAGTGATGCTGTACGGGTATGGGGGTTTCAACATCTCCATCACCCCATCCTTTTCACCCTCCAGACTCGTCTTTCTACAACACCTTGGGGGTGTCTATGTTATTGCTAACATACGCGGTGGAGGGTCAGTACTTTTGATTTGTCTCTGATACATACAACAAAGTTTCTACAGGTTTCTATGAGTGATGTACCTTCAACCTTTTGTCCTATGGACAACTTTACTCAAAAATATGTTTTGTTAAATGTGCAAGGAACATTATTATGAATAATCCTTGATTTATAGCCTTTTATTATCATTCTTGCTTGTCATCCAGGCTGCTGTGACAGATCGCAATAGTCCAATGACAATTCTTAAGATGCAACTTTTTGCTGAAAAGGGCGGTTCACTCAAATAAGAAATTTTATGGTTTGGCAGCAAGGATAAAATAAGCCAGTGATAGAGACGGGTGCATTTAAAGCCATGCAGAGGAAGATGATGAAGTACACAATCATTGGGTCCTTACAGTGTTTCAACTAACTTTTCAGACTGTTGGTACAATGTACTGACTCCTATGATCTTTTCCTGTACCTAACAAATTTCAACAGTGCTAACACTAACTGCATTTGTTGTCATTTTCTGTTTGCGACCGGCAAAATTTGTTGTACCAATCGTCATTGAAACGTTTCAAACGCTTTTTATCAACGGTTTTGTCCTTGTCTGATTTACTATCGCCAGACTCATTAATTACATCATTTCCATCATTTTCACTTGCTTTGCGTTTTGCCTTACCCTCTTTTGGGTGACCCCCACCAAAAAAAGACGAGAGTGTCATCTGCTCGCCAGCCATTTTGACATGTGCATCAAACCAGTAGCAGTTGTGTGTTTCCGTCGTACTAAGCAAACAGGCACAAGATATTCCGACTGATAACTTCTTAGCCAATCAAATGGATGAATCTACGACACATATAGACGAGAGGGATTTCCAACATCATAGTGAAAAGCTAACAAGCAAAAGAAGAGAGTTTGATGATTTTTTAATTGTTAAGTGCAATTTTGACATAAGATCTTACAGTAATTATGACGTCTAATAGCTATGCGAATGTATTAGATTTCTATCGGTACACTGTACTGACATCATTTGAATTTTTGGTACAAGACATATTTTACCGGCGAAATACAGATAATTACCGGTAAACGGAAACTGTGCCTTAGTTGGTTATAAATTTGCTTTGGTATCATATTCAATGACATAATTAATGATAGGATCAGAATGATACGTTATCACCTGTTGAGTTTAAAAGCTTTCCTTTGTGTGCACATTCCTCTATTTCCTTATTAAGTCAAATATATGCTATCTCATAGGCTCTCTCTTATCTCGAAATAGACCTCATTCTAGATGTTCGTTATATCTATCTAAGATATAGAGATTATTACCCGAGGAAGTGTATCATATGACTTTTACGAAATGAGTGAATTTTTGTATTACCCAAGCAAGGGCGAGGGTTATACACAAATTCAGACGAGTTTCGTAAAAGTCATATGAAACACTTCCTCGGGTAATAATTTCTTACTGATTCTATTTCATTTCAAAGACATGGAAATATTCAGAAAATTGCCTCCTTTCCTTGCGACGGCCCGCTACAGTGACGTCATGAACAATGGTTTTATGACATCACAGATGACTAAAAATGGTTACCTGCACTTAAACAATTATTGCTAGGTAAAAGTGATATGTGCTCATGTGCTCATATTGAAAATATGTCACCGCTTATGATTAACCATATGCGTAATAAGTAGATTATATATTGCTGTCTACATTTGTGTCTCAAGTGGCCAAGTGTTCTGGTTCTCTAAGTAATAACATTAAAGTTTCATACCAATAAGTGCTGAAACATGCCTTTGCTCAAAGCAATAACTGATTACTCTCGTTTCACTGCAGTGAGTACGGAGAGTCATGGCACAAGGCTGGGAGCCTGGCCAACAAGCAGAACGGCTTCACAGACTTCCAGTGTGCAGCTGAGTATCTCATAGAGAACAAGTGGACTTCACCCAACAAGTGAGAGTCTTTTCAACATCTTCACTGTCTTTTATTATTAGCACAGGCTGTTATCTATTCTCTATCATTTATCAGGCGCTGTTTTCGTAAAATTACATATTTCTTTCATTCACTACCTCTAAACTTATATGCATTTCCTTGTTTGTTTACAAACATCTAACAACAAATCAAACCTTAATCAAGTCTAGAATTAGACATGTTAAACTTTTCGAGTCTCCACACTTCGCACGTGCAAATCGTGCCCCATGTCACCCACAATCCTTCAGTCCTATCGAGCTCACTTTCTTGTTGTTACGCAACCTGCAAAGACGTTGCTGTCTACCGGAGAGAAATCTTACCTTTAAATTACGAAACTTCCCTGTTTCCAGTATCCTGGTATCGTTATGATTATCATATATATATATCTTTACATGCAACATTGTAAATATTCATTTATTCTCCTTTTTTGTTGAGGAGTTTATTCTTCGTTGCACTTCAAAATGGCGTGCTTCGTATCTCGTGTTCGTACACGTGACAGGAATTTTTAAATTTTGCTATTCTAATAATTCTTATTTAGCTTTACGATTGTTTGGCTAAATATGTTTTATGTATTATTGACCTCGTTTAATGATTGTCGGGTATTCGGGTATGGTAAGCCGCCCATTTATCGATTTTCTTCTCGAGTATTTCTACCCGTTTTTTTGTGTAGCGTGTATTCGCGCTATGTAGCGTCTTTTCTCATGCGGTTGATTTGCATTTTACGACGCTTCCATTTTCACATATATTTTGACCCTCGTGTTTGTAAGTTACACTCGGGTTTAAATTTAATTTTTGATTTTTATATTTTATCAATTCTCCAGCCTTACGATTTAGTTGGGGTTGGAAAATGTGTATTTTTGGTAAGGAAATTAAATTATTATATTTAATTTCTAGTATCTCCTCTATGTGTAATTATAAGTTTAAATTTCACTTGAGGGTTATTTTTTATTTCAATGTTTTTTCATATGTAGTTTTCTATGTATGATTCTTATTTCTACATTTATCACTTCTTTGGTATATATTTTTCATTTTTATATATACTTGATATTGTGTATCATGATTACCTGTGTGTTAACGATTTTCCTTAACTATTCACAGTATCATGAGCAACTCCAAGAAGTGTGAGGGGTGCCATAAATTCATGTCGGCGGTTGATCCTCATCCTTGCTGTCCACGATGTTACGGGATCAACTGCTCGTTCGACCGGCCTTGCGAGTTCTGCTCCGACTTAGATGAACCTGTCTTCCAAGCTTATGTGGCTGCACGCAAGAGAAGCTTGGCGAAGGCGACGTCCAAGACCTCTACAGTCTCCATCCCCCCCCAGACGGACCTGGCAGCGGATCTGGCCCAGTTCAGATTGATGGCACAGAAGATGTTGCCATTGATGAACCGCTTGATGAGCCTTCCGGAGGTAGCTGAAGGAGTGGTACCGGAGGAGCAAAGGCTCACCCCGTCGCCAGGGCGAGACTTAGTCTCCCACATAACTGGTCGGCGGGGGGGTGAAGAGAAGTCAGAAGATGCCATCTCTATCATCGCCCCATCTGTATTTGATTCCGCGCTGCCCACGCCGTCATCCAGGGACCCAAGGTTGACCAGGAAGGGCCACAGACTATCAACAAAGGGGGCTGAGGCGGCCAGGAAGTTCTCCAAGGGGGTGACGAAGACGAAGACCAATGGGAACCCCAGGGGTACTGATAGGGGACGGCTTCCCATCATTCTTCCGACGGAGGGGGACAAGGCCACGGACAAGGGGCCCTCCAGTACAGCTTCTGCTTCTTCGACTGAGCGCAACCGTTCCCAGAACAGTTTGGTGGACTATGAGAAGTCGTCATCCTCATCTTCCCAAGAAGTCCAGTGGCGTCCCAGGGGCCGGAAGCAGCCAGTGGAAAACCAGCGGCCTATGGATAACCAGCAGCCAGTGGAAAACCAGCGGCCTGTGGACAACCAGCAGACTGTGGACAACCAGCGGGCCGTGGACAACCAGCGGCCCGTGGACAACCAGCGGCCCGTGGACAACCAGCGGTCCGTGGACAACCAGCGGCCCGTGGACAACCAGCGGCCAGAGGTCTCCCAGCGGTCCGTCGGCTCAGGCTCCAAGAGGAAGTCTGGGGACCCGCCTGAGATTTCTTTCTATGGCTCCCAGACGGGTACTGTAGTCAAGAGAAACAAGAAGGATGCCTCCATGGACTCTCCCTTTCAGGGCTTATCCTGGTTTGAGAAGATAGACGAGGTCTACCGGCACTTCCCAGACTTGACTCGTCCTCCAGCTCCCACGCAGCCCATACAGAATGACATCAGTAGGGGAGCTCCAAAGACTGTTCCTGTGGCGGCTAAGTCTCTACCTCCACCAGACTCCACGGCCCAGTTAGCGGCACAACTGTCGGAGAGAGTGGGTTCGTTGGGCTTCGATAAGCAACCATCTAGAAGCTCGTTCTACAGGGGGTTTCCCTATAAAGTTCATAATGCGAACTTTACCAAGGCAGAAGAAACTTCTTTGGATGACAACTTCCGCTACCTGTTGGGGAAGGGGACGCCTTCGGAGCAGATAAAGGTGAACGATAGCCGTCTCAAGGAGGTGGAGACTTCTATCCATAAAGCGATGCAAACTTCCTCATATATTCATTGGTTTGCGGCCACTGCGGCTAGACAACTCCCGGCAATTCCGGACTCTGCTGACCCTAAGGGGTCTACTTCGGTTCCCTTCTCGTCCTTGGCCACAGCCAACGCCTTCTTCGACTCGTTAGGCGATGCCGTCTTGGATCTCGATCGTCATCTCCTCTGGATGGACTCCCAGTTAACTCTGCTAAGACGTTCAGCTTACATTAAGCAGCTGCCACAGAATACTGACCCAAAGATAAAAGAGAAGTTGTACCAGGCTCCTTTTGTTTAGTGGCACCCTCTTCGGGGACTCAGTGGCCCAAGCTGTAGTTTCTCAGGGCTATCGTCTGATATTCCATTCTTTTCCTCCGGTTACCTTCTTTCCGGAGGGTCCACGTTTTCATCTGTCCGATCCTCCTCTGGTGGCAGCAGAGGAGGCAATTCAGAAGCTGTTGGTGAAGGATGCTGTGATAGAACTGGATCCGAAGACAGTCTCCAAAGGTTTTTATTCACCAATCTTTCTTGTACCCAAGAAGGACACGGACGAGCTGCGCATGATCATCGACCTGAAGAACTTGAACCGGAACTTCCTGCAGAGACCGCCTCACTTCAGGATGGAATCAATACCGGCGCTGAAACTGGCTCTACGACCAGGGGACTGGATGGTCTCGTTAGACCTGAGAGATGCATATCTCCACGTTCCAATTCATCCAGCGTCGCAGAAGTATCTTCGTTTCGCAGTCAACGGCAGGTTGTTTCAGTTCAAGGTTCTTCCGTTTGGGATCTCGATAGCCCCTTGGCTATTCACTCGAATCACAGCTCCGGTACTGAGTTTTCTGCACTCCAGGTCCATCAGGATCCACGGGTACCTAGACGACTTCCTGTTGCCAGATCAGTCTCACCAGGGTCTGGAGGAGAACAGAGATCTTGCCGTTTTTACCTTGGAACATCTGGGGTTCATCGTGCATCCGGAGAAGTCCGACTTCATTCCGAACCAGAGGGTAAAATACATCGGAGCCATCTTCGACACAGGAATCTCGAAGATTCTTCCTCCAGAGGACAGGGTAATGGTAGCACGGAACTTGATACGATCTATGGCTCAGTCTCCCCAGACCCTAAGGCAGTGGATGTCCCTGTTGGGCAGACTCACGAGCATGCAGGATTTGACCAACAGGGGGAGGCTGAGACTTCGTCACTTTCAGTGCTGGATCAACTCCGTGAGATCTCTCGAGCTTTCCACTGTTTGCTGTCCTCCACCAGAGATCCTTCGCTCTCTTCATTGGTGGTTTCAAGACCAGAACGTGCTGCAGGGAGTTCAGCTGGTCCCTTTTGTGCAGGATGTTCTGCTGGTGACAGACGCGTCCATTGTGGGCTGGGGTGCACACCTCATGGACCAGATGTTTCAGGGCACTTGGTCTCGGGAAGAAGCGCCACTTCACATCAATCAGTTGGAGATGTTGGCTGTCTGGAAATCTCTTCAGTTCTGGCAGAACCAGTTGAGAGGGAAAAAGGTAATGTTGGCGTCAGACAACACGACAGTAGTGGCCTACGTAAATCGTCAAGGAGGGACACAATCAAAGGGGATGTTAGATCTTTGTCTTCAACTGTTCGACTGGATCGACAAGAACGGGTGTCAGATCAGGGCCAGACACATTCCAGGTCATCTGAATGTTCTAGCAGACAGCTTGTCACGGCCGAACCAGATCCAGTCAACAGAATGGACTCTTCATCCCACATCCTTCCAGATGGTGGCAGACTTGTGGGAATCTCCGATGATAGATCTGTTCGCGACCAGTCTGAACACGCAGCTTCCAGTCTACGTCAGTCCGGTTCCGGATCCACGGGCTTTCGCCGTAGACGCAATGTCAATCAGCTGGGACGGTCTTCTTGCTTACGCCTTCCCTCCACCAGCGCTGGTTCCAGCAGTCTTGGAGAAGGCAAGACGTCACAGCTGCGTCATCATTCTGATTGCTCCAGCCTGGCCCAATCGTCCTTGGTATCCAGATCTGTTGATGTCGTCAACCCATCCGGCGGTGGAGCTGCCAGTGTTTCAAACCTTACTGAGACAGCCAAGGTCCGACAGGTTTCATCGAAACCCCGAGTCTCTACATCTGCACGCCTGGAGGTTATCGAACGTAACCTCAGGAGAAGTGGGTTTTCTCAAGAAGTCGCAGAAGCAGTTCGGGGAGGCCTCAGGTCTTCGACTTCTGCCCTCTATGACTGCAGATACAGTAAATTCACCGAGTGGAAGCAGCAATTCCAGTCTGATGCTGCTATCTCCATCCCACTCGTCGCTGAGTTCTTGCTCTTTCTGAGGAAGGAGAAGAAGTTGAAGGCGGGAACAATCGATGGCTACAAATCGGCTTTAACAACTGCCTTAGCTTTACAAGGAGTCAATTTGTCAAGGGACCAGACCATTCATCGCTTGTCCAGATCGTTTCAGTTAGAGGATCTGAAGACTCCCAAGTTTCAGCTTAAGTGGAATCTGTCGGTGGTGTTGTCCGTTCTGCTGTCAGATCCGTTTGAGCCTATCAAAGAGGTTTCCCTGCAGTTTTTGTCTTGGAAGACAGCTTTCCTGTTGGCGCTGGCTTCTGCAAGCAGGGTGTCAGAGTTACATGCTTTAGACCATTCTACCATGACGCATGCTAAAGACTGGCAGTCCGTATCCCTTACTACCCTTCCCGGTTTCGTGGCAAAAAATCAGAAGTCGACAGTTGGGCCGTTGGGAAGAAGATGCTTCTCTGTTCTGGCTCTGTCCGTTGCTCTATCAGACGGCATGGAAAAGGATCTTCTTCTCTGTCCAGTTCGTTCTCTTAGGGAGTACCTGACCAGGACCAAGTTCTTTAGAAGGGGTAGACATAGGCTTTTTCTACCATGTCTCCCTTCTTCCAATAAGGACATTACGAAAAACACAGTTTCAGCATGGCTGAAAAAGACGATTAAGGCAGCTTACCATAAATCTGCGACGTCTCCGCCGATATTTGGTAAGGTGTCTGCGCATGAAATTAGAGCCTGGGCTACGTCAGCCCCCCTGTGGCACTCTGCCTCGATCGAGGACGTCATCTCTGCTGGATACTGGGCCTCGTCAACGACCTTCTCAACTTTCTATCTGAGGGATGTCCAATCTGACCTCCAAGGACTTCATCAACTGGGACCATTTGTGGCAGCCGGTGCAGTCCAGGCCTCCAAGCAGTAACATAGGTAATTACAACTCTTGATTGGAAAGAGGTTGTAAGGACGGAGTTCCTCCTTCTCGCTGAGAAATCCTATGTTGGCCGACCGCAGTTAACGGTTGTAAATCCACGACTGCCTAGGCCAGCCTACCATTACTTGGTTTAGCAGGAACTTGGTTCTCGCGACCTCTGTTTTTTGGTTAAAGGCAGTTACTCTTTTTGAGTCTCCAGCATCACTAGCTGATATCCTACCCTCCACCGATCTGTGGGAATCTGCATATAAGTTTAGAGGTAGTGAATGAAAGAAATTTAACAAAATTACAAGTATTTTGTATATTTATGAATGATACCTACCTCTAAACTTATAGTTTGGAACCCGCCCTGTCCTCCCCACGGATCGGATATCAGCTTATTGGGTTGCCTTCTACAAGAAAGTGAGCTCGATAGGACTGAAGGATTGTGGGTGACATGGGGCACGATTTGCACGTGCGAAGTGTGGAGACTCGAAAAGTTTAACATGTCTAATTCTAGACTTGATTAAGGTTTGATTTGTTGTTAGATGTTTGTAAACAAACAAGGAAATGCATATAAGTTTAGATGTAGGTATCATTCATAAATATACAAAATACTTGTAATTTTGTTAAATTTTCATCTTCTTCAGAACTGCAGTAGAAGTATGCAACTCCTGTAAATAATTGCCAATAGGCAATGTTTCTAACCGACTTTTCATCAACGTCAGAATGTGTTGTAATATTTAATGCTTGCATGCCGTAGACTAGTTGTTGCCTTGCTGTTGCAGAATCACAATCAACGGGGGCTCTAACGGGGGGTTGCTGGTAGGTGCATGTGTGAACCAGAGACCCGATCTGTTTGGCTGTGCAATCTCTCAAGTGGGGTCAGTATATCATAATAGATGAAAACAAACAAATAGGTGTCTTAAATGTCGTTCTTTAAAGTACTGATTTGTTGTTGTTGTTAAGTAGTTTAGATGTTAAGGAAAGTTTGTATTTCTTAGAGACATCCTGTGTTCAAATATCTTATCAAGAATATGTGAAAAAAACCTCCCTAATTTCAATAATTTAGTAAAAGATGATAATGATTCAAACTTTTAAATATTTCATTAATGAAAATTTAGTTGGTCCTTAATTCCGACTGAGTATGAATTTGTCACAATAAATCAATAAAATTTTCAGTGAGCAAGAAATGATAAAGTCATAGACAGGAGTTAAATAAGAGAAGGAAATCATCTGGTATTCGTATATCTGCTACTTAGAGTGACTTATATAGAAAATCTTTTCTTGCAGTGTGCTGGACATGCTGAGGTTTCAGAAGTTTACTATAGGACATGCATGGACTACAGACTTCGGCAGCTCTGATAAAGAAGATCAGTTTAAAGTGTTGATAAAGTAAGTAGATTTAGATAAATAACAGGGATCAAAGTAGAATCCCTTGTATGTTTAAAACTTTGGCTTTCTCATAATGAATCTCTTTGATGGGAATGATTGGCAATTGTTTTCAATACATTAAGGCCAATTTTAACTTTCATAAACCATGATGCATAAGCAAACAGGTTGTGCACACTGTCTACCCAACATGCAACTGGTGTGTGAGATATCTGGGTAATCTTTCACAATGCATCCTATACTGAGATTAACCTTAACTCTGATTCTTTGAAATTGCACAAAGGTTAGCTTAAGGACTAACAAACACTTTAGGTGATGCCGAGCTCACTTCTCAAGCCAAAATGTTTTAACCAATGACTACCTCCTAGGTTCTCACCTCTCCACAACATCAAGGAACAGTCATCTCAGTACCCTGCTATCCTCATCCTTACCGGCGATCACGATGACAGAGTTGTCCCCCTTCACTCCCTCAAGTTTCTTGCAGAGGTTCAGCACACGCTCAGGAACAGCGAGAAACAGGTTTACAATGAAGCTAGAGCTTTTTGCTGTCATAAGTTATCATCTTTCATTTGGCGTTTCCATCATTTTTGATAAATATATCTGTAATGTTGTTGGGGACCAGATTTTACCATCCACTTTATATTGATCTTTTCAATCATTTTGATCAAAGTTTATGTTATGGTAATGGAGTCTTCCTCATTTTTACAGACAAACCCGCTAATGGGACGCATTGATACTAAATCTGGACACGGATTCGGCAAACCTACAGCTAAAGTGGTAAGGCCTTCCATGTTTGATCCATAGTGAGGCTGATGTAAATTGTAAGTCATTCATTGATCTATTTATTGTCTAATGGTATGAATATTAGATACTCATTTGTCCCAATTAACTTCCGTGAGTATCATCCATGTCTAAAGACAAATTTTTATCTATTTTCATCTTTTAAATTCTTTCTATAAATTTTTTGTTTCTATTACAGATAGAAGAGCTGACTGACATCTACTGCTTCATGGCCCAGACTGTCGGCCTCGAGTGGACCGATTGATGGTGGTCGAAACTGTAGCACTACCCATCAAGCTGATATAAATTTTTTGTAGCTTGTGGTGATGCTACCGTACATCAATTCTTCATACAACTCATTGCTCAAGACCCCTTACTCTAAAATCTCTTTGAGGTCCAATGAAGTCATCACAGTGTTTTTACATCAGAAAGTGCTATGTTAATAATAATTTTTTGAAATTGAAAAATCACTGTGTCCATCATGTCATGAATGTTGATTTAACATCAGAAATGTGCGAGGATGATAATTTTAGAAACTAAAATGAAGTGCAGGAGATATTAACATCACTTCATATAAAACTGGAAATGCTGAATACGCTTTTAGGTTAAAGTGACAACTTAATGGCTATGCTTGATTGGTAACCTGGCGACCTATCCGGCGTATGCCGCCAGAAATGACGAAAACAGCAAATCGCTTTATTGACAACCAGCGTACGCCTCAGGAGAACGCCGGTTTAAAATGACAGGTGAACCCGGCGTATAATGGCGGACATATATTTTCGTTGCGACTATTCCAAAACTATTT
Source organism: Phorcus lineatus (assembly GCA_921293015.1). Classification (NCBI taxonomy): domain Eukaryota; kingdom Metazoa; phylum Mollusca; class Gastropoda; order Trochida; family Trochidae; genus Phorcus; species Phorcus lineatus. Next base: position 56,154,712 of record OV121081.1, read on the forward strand.
ATAGTCATCATTATTTTTTTAAATAATAACTCCAAATGATTTAATTGGCAATATGTATAATTATTAGAACCCACAACTTGATATTGACATTTTAAGTCATATTTCAAAATGCTTGAAAAATACTTATATCATATGGATGAAACGTATTTTGAGACTACTCTGAGGTATGATGACTACACCCTGTGTGTACGCCAACATATTTGATTCAACTTGAGCCTGTTAATGACCTGGCGTACACCAGATCCATGTCCGGGGTATATGGCGCTTAGACGAATCAAGCATAGCCAATATGATCACAATGGGATAAGGGGAGTGGGAGCTTTGTGTATGTGGATCTAGATACACTTATGTCCTCTTTTTCAATCATGTGTGCAAGTATTGATGCTGTATATTATCACTGTACAATCACTCTCATTGTACTTTCTCTGATGAATGGTTTGATTTGTGTGATTGCTTGAAAAAACAATCTTCGGGGAATTGAAAACTTTGAACAATATGTATGTTGAATGGGAAGGAACAGATGTTGTAGTCAATTATGTTCTAATTGTGATAAGAGACTGGTATTCATGTTACTTAGGAGAGAAAACCTATCAGTCCAGTACTTACAATCTGTCTAGATATCTCTGATACATATTTGAAACAATGTGAAACTGACATTTAGCTTTTGATAACATAATTATTTTAGTAACTTTGTTTTTCCACAACTGACTGATAAATGTAATAATATCAACAATTATGGCCCTGCTACAAAGTTAGTATTATCTGGTCATTCCGTCCTTTCTTTTGCATAGAGAACTGTTCAACATGCCGGAAGGTTCTGGGTTCCAGTTCCAGTTAATGCTTGCAGGTTCCACCGCAATACATAGTCACAATGGTCTTGCAGGTTTTTTCCTTGCATTAAAATGAGCAACCGTGATATAAGTGAAGTACTCTCCAAATCCTGTTAAACCCCAAGTCACCTCACCTAAACCTTTCGTCTGCGTGGAACAGTGTTCAACACACAGTAAGGTTTGGGTGCAATGCTATATTGAATATTCAGCGCAGTACCACTCATGGTTCTCTAGTCTCAGCCGATGTTTGCAGGTTTTGATGCAATGCATAGCCATAATGGTCTTGCAGGCTTTCTCCTGGCATTAATATGAGCAACCATTATATAAGTGAAGTACTCTTCAAACGGCATTTAACCCCAAATCACCTCACCTCACCTTTCTGAAACATAATGGTTGAGGCCCCAGATCTCTGTTTAAACTTAATGGTGCCAATAACCGCTGTTAATAGGAATGTTTCTAAGAAAGTCACCCAGGTTATTAAAATTTCTTTACAGAACACGCTTGTTGATACCAGGGATGCAGATTTAAAATTTTGCAAACTGAACATTTCACCCTGGAAACTAAACGGAACCAGAATTTTATATTACAATATTGATAAATAAAAAGAACTTTTTGTTTCCAATTCATGTGAAACACTCTCAAACAAAATCCATATCATGACCAATAATGATAAAAACTTGAAAAGCTTGATTGTTTCTGAAAACCTGTGCCTGTTGGGTTCAAATTTGACTTATTGTTGACTTTTTCCAGCCCTATATTCTAGCTTTTACTTTGTGATAATGCATTGTTCCTAGCAATAGTATAATCTTTCTGAGAAATGAAATAATTCTGGCATTTTGATTTACTTTATAGAAGAGGGTTGATTGGTTGAATTCACTGTTATGCATCTAGAGGATAATCTCATTATCTGAACACATGAGGAATGGAAGTTCAAGCAATAAATCTTAGAACTTTATTTGAAGTGTCCGCTTTTATCTTTTCACTGTTTGCTTTGGTGAGTGAGAAAAGACATTTAGAAACACCTCATTTTATGTCCTTTGTAGGTGGTGCGTCTCTCTGCCCACTATGTAATTCACTGGCATAATGGGTATTAGCTCATCAGGCCTAAAATGGTAGAAGGGTTTAGTGTGGAGGTAACAATACTATTTCTTTTTGGACAACATCCGAAGTTGTGAACGAACAAGCACAACATCATGTTGATTTCTATTAAGATATATTAGGATGGTTTTATCCAAGAAAAGACACATCCAACTTTGAATAACCTTTAAGTAGCCAATTCTTGAATAAACACAACAAAAGTGAATATTAAGAGGATAATAAACAACCTTCCATTCAATACCATCTTTATTAAACAAGTTAATGATTAAGTTTAAAAAGAGCAAAAGCAAGTTTGATACCAAATCATTAACGAGTTTAATAAAAATAGTATTAAATTAAAGGAAGTTTAGTATTCTGTTTATTACTTGGCCTCAGTAATCAAGCATGATTGCCGAAAGTGTACTGAACGAAACATTTCCACGACTTGGCCGCCATTGTGACGTCACAACCACACAATATTATGACGAAATGAGTAATAAAACATATATGCCCCAACAATAGTCAATCATAGTAGCATTTACAGCTAAGATTTTGTTAATCATTATGCGAACAAAGTCGTGATCCCAATATGGTATTTCATCAAACTAAACTGTAAGATTAATGAAAATTCTTAGCTGTCCCATAAGCATTTACTCATAATTAAGTAAGGTTTTTGATAAATCATAAGACCAAACAGTTTTAAGAAAGTACAGTTTATTTATTATATGTCAGTTCTAGACTTGATGGGCTAATATGTGAACCTTGGTCAATTTGATGGTGACAAGTAGTCAACATGTAAACAACAACAACAACATAACAGATTTAACAACAATGCCATAATCACATATTACTTGCCTCACATATGTGATGAAGATAATTTGCTAAGTATATTAATCAAAGTTATTGGTGATTTTTCCTAGTTAGAAAAGTAATTTAGATAAAACATAATATGAAGTTATCATTTAGATCCGAACAGTCATTGTGAGGTAGCACAGGTGTTTCAGAAAGATGCTAATGATGAATACAGTGTTACGACTTCAAATCAACTTCCCCCGTAGAGCATAAATAACAAAGATCTCAAGGCATTTTTTTTTGTAAGTTTGTTTACTGATTTGCCTCTTAAAACCAAAAATGTTAAAAATAATTTAAAATTCTCAACTTATGAAATTATCAACCATCGACTTGAATTTTTTAAGTAGAAAATCCATAAACCAATTTATTTTTTAAAAAACGCCCAATGACTGGCTAATTTAAGCCTTGGAGATTTTTTCAACCTTTTCTGTGCTTGCTGCTGTGATGAAACGTGATACTCTATGAAGATCACAAGTTAACAATGAGAGGGGGCCACACTATGCATTTCGGGGCCCAGCAGCATGGTTTAAATATGCCAGTGATTGAGTCTGGCACTAGCTATACCATGCGGGGAAAGTTGACCTCTAACAATTAAAGATACAAGCTTCAGTTTAAATACTACAGAATAGAAACATTTCAGAAACAGGTTATATACTACATGAAGAGAGTGTTCCTCCAAGAGTTTCATATTTTGTTACAATATCACATCTTAAACACATTTTAGCCTTCCCTGGAATAAAACATCTTTTGTTTGCCTATTGAGAATGAGGAAAATTATTCAAATAATATAATTCTATATTTTCAACAATATCAACATTCAACTCTTAGATTCCAATCATTCATGTGTAGCAAAGTCATTTTGTTGTTGGTTTTCCCAAATGACAACAATATTCTTTGGCAATACGACAAAAGGTCAACACTAAAAAACAAGAAATCCTTTTCATATTCTAGATTTAATACGTTTGTACTCTCAGAGTAACTTACAATAAAGCCTTTTCCTAATATAGCTCCAATGCTAATACTCCTGTTAATACAATCCTGATCCAACCAGGTACCCAGCCACACAGCTCTCATTACCTTGGCTCTTTAGGTCCCTGGTGAACTCAGTCTATATACAAATCATGATTGTCAAACTCTTGTCTTGTAGTGATGGATTTCTCAAACTTCATAGCTAATCATATTGTATTTCTAATATTAGATTTATGTACATTTTTTCTAAGCTTAGTAATTAACTGTGATATTCAAGTAAGGAGAGGGAAAGGAAAGAATTCATTTTTTCAAAAATTGAATAAATTTGATTTCATAAAACAAGTACTCTGAATTAAAGGTAAGTTAAATAAGAATAATTGATTAAAAGAATTGTTGAGTTGATTTTACATGACAGACAGATTCATAATGATGCTTTAAGATAAAACTCTTTGATTTCTTGAGCGGGAGTTAAATATTCCCTTTGTCCTTTCAATTCATTTCAGACTGTCCAAATGATATGCAACAAAAAAAATCTGATGACTTATTATTGCTCTGCGAATGTTAATATTAAGACAATCATTCCAAATCTGTAAACATGCAAAGACCTCTCTTGAATATATCACAGTTTTACATATACATTGCACTGATATGTATCTGCATTCTGGTAACAAAACCTACATAAACTGTGTTTCAATTTTCTGTACAGATCCAGAAAAATGAAGATATGGGGAATAAATAACCATTTGTATTATGTGTAGACCAATGTTTTTTGGATCATAAGAAATAAGATTGTCATCTCATTTCACTTTTCAAGATAGTTTATGGCATATTTATACCTAAAATCCCTAAAACATTGTCTAAATTTTGTTAACAATGTGAAAAATAAGGCATTAAATCTGTTTTGTTAGGACATTGTTTAAGAACCACATTCAAAAGGATGAACATTGTCTCACAAACTTCTACAATAACTTGACATGTTCATTGTTCATAAGAACACTGGCCAGTCTCAGTTACAACATTCCTTTCATACAGGAAACGAAACACTTATATACATATAAATATATATATATATGAATTCATAAGGAATGAAGAGTCTGGATATTCTTAAAACAAAGCCTATTCACATTCCAGTATGGATTGATACAGATGAAGTTTTCTGTGGATAGAAAATAAGTAACTTAAATTATGTCGTATATCTTTACATTCTTATAGTTATGTAATAAAGTGATTACATAAAGGATAAAATTTGTTACGTCATGAAAGTTATATCGGGCCTATACTTAACAAATCAAACAAGTTTCTCAATAACCATGCTGCCAATTCTGCTAAGTATTGATATGGTCCAGTAAGGAGATCTCAACCTGTGTTAGGTTGGGAGGAGGACATTACATAAGAAGTTTTATTCAGAATGTAAGAATTTAATACTGAATAAAACTTTTAACATAGAAACATAAGATCTAAAGACCATGTTGGGCCTGCAACACTGTACAGTGAACATGACCCAACTGACTGCTTAAAGGACAATCTGACCAACACGCACATGCACACGTGTATTTATACTCTAAACAAGCTTTTGTCAGCATATTCTCTGGAGATACGCAGAGTCCACCATATTGCCTTATTAAGAAAGTCTGCTTCAATATTGCCACAACAATGTACCTCTCTGGCGCAACCCATGTCTCTGTCATTTTTACTATCTCAGATATTGTCCTTTCGATCTTATTCTCTCTGCAATTCTTAGCTTTATTGCCATATTATTGTATCTTTTCAGGACACCAATGGTCACTCATGTCACTGTCACAATGTTGCTTTGCTTGTGAGGCACAGCTCAGGAACTTTCTGGCTTGTTCTCTTTTAATAGTCCTCGAGTTTATCTTGATACCAGGACAGTTCAATAAGCATCCTGCCACCCTTCATTGTCTTTTCCCCTTTCCCCTGTGGTGCAGTGACTTGGTGAGCCAGTGTCTGATCCCTTCTTTTCCCCTGGAGCTGTGGTGCAGTAGCTTCCGCGAGCCTGTTACTGATCTCCTATTCTCCTGGAGCTGTAGACCACAATGACTTTGGTGAGACTGACCTCCTGACTTCTGCTAGAGAAGCTAGCAGTGACCTCAGCGAGCCGAACTCTGTGCTATTGTCAGTGAGCTCAATATACTGATATATCAGGTGTATATATACATGTATGTATCCTGGTTAATGGTTATCTCTGATTTACAAACTTTATCACCCACTCTGCATTGCGGTTCACTCGGTACAGGTCCAACATTCTTGTCTGGGGGTCTAGACATCTCTCTCCTGAAATACAAACACAGCTCATTACAATTGATCAATTACCATATGAAAAAAGAGAAGCTTCTGGCCTTATCTCATCTGACCAAAATAATCATTTTGAGTGTTAACTTTCAATGAGAAATACATCATAGATGGGAGTTTAAGGTGAAATATCAGGATTTCTAACCAGTCGTAACTTAATGCATGATAAAATCATATCATGAACACATATACTGCTCGTCACTGACTTAAATATTTGCCTCATCACATTGTTTAAATTACATACATACATTTGTAACAGCTATTCTCTCTAAAAACATACTTTGAGGAAACCAGAACAGAGTTAGCAAAATATACTTGTCACAGTACCTATATTGCCTCCGACTTCAAACAGATAAGCATTCGGTTCAAACTGAGCGTTGTCAGGGTTACGGAAAATTCTACTGTTGTGCCCGTGGTGTGCCCGCCCAACACTGAAGGAAAAGAGACAAATTCATATAAGTGAAGCATTCGTATATTTGTTTTTTTTAAGTTTTAAAAATTCATAGGAAGATGATTAAGATACAGTTTTTAAATAATTCTCTATCACAAATAATAATGCAGAAAGCATGCAAATCCTTGTGGGCATACATTATTGACATCAATAGGAAAGTTACAAGCTTACCAGGGTTCAATTCTCAGTCAAGTCATAAAAGACGCTAAAAGGTTGAAGATCTTGCTTCCTTGATGAAATTTTAATTGTAACAAAAACCTCAAATTTCGTACAAGTGGCTCATGGTAGTTATCTGAAACTTCCACCAATGAATTCAATAACCTTCTAAACATACATTTAGATACCAAGATTATAGTTCTATGATAATTAGAACCAGAGGTATCGGGACATCAATCTTTTCGTGTGATGCTTCAGAGAATATTGGCCGAGGGGGATACCCATGGAAATATGTAAAAATGACACATTGCATCCAAGTAGATACACTGTTACCACTAAGATTTCCATAATAGACATGTCAGGGATTAAAAAAAAAGTTAGTTCTGTTCTGCCTTGTGGGGGTGCATAGGGACGGCGGGTGGACTATAATGACTTAATATTATATCTTATTATCAAATAAACATCTGGCAGATTGATTTTGATGAGTATACGATGATTTCTTGCTCACTGATCTGTTGCTGTTTCTCTCACCTGTCAGTATAATTAGGATCTTGCCTATCATGTCTTTCATGACGATCATGTCTTTCTTGCCGATCATATCTTTCATGGCGATCATGTCTTTCATGGTGATCATGTCTTTCATGACGATCATGTCTTTCTTGCCGATCATATCTTTCATGGCGATCATGTCTTTCATGGTGATCATGTCTTTCATGACGGTCATGTCCATCATGCCGTTCACGCCTATCATGATGGTCTTGTCGATCATGTCTGTCATGTCGGTCATGTTGAGTGGTTGCCATGCGTTGAAACTGTGCCACAATATCTCCTGCGGTCATGTTGTCATGAAGCTCAATCCGGATGGAGCTTTTCCATGGATGTGGAGCCACAACACGAATCACTCCATCTGGCAGGTCAGACTGGAATCAGAAAATAATCATCGCATCGCTGTTGAGAAAATAATAAAACATGTTGAGTATTATGAACAATTGCCAACTGAAAAATCATAAGGACTACTTGGAAGTTTCTTATTATACACTGCTACTACAAAGTTGTCGGGGTATATAGAAGTGACATCTAGTGTGTGGGCTGACTTTGTATATGGAACAATCATCATGTGAACTGGTGCCATTTATGATGCTCTATCTCACTAACACCATTTGTTGTGATACCTTTTCAGAATTTAACTTCTCCTGAATTTTTATTTTAGGCTGTTTCCTTTGTTGAACAATCATCTTGTGTAGAATTCATTAAAAATAATTAAGATCATTATGGGTTAAAAGAAAAACTTCTATTAAATATATTTTCCATTTTTCCCACTTTGGAGGGGCTATGGCCGACTTTGCCTGCTCGTATATCTCCTGCTATACTTCTGAGGAGAAAACTAACTGGTTCTTTTAACAAATAGTGATCAAATATTTTGAGTTTGTTCACAAATCTATTTATTCAAACTGAAAATTCATCAAAAGCATGAGAGTTTGAATTTGGGTATTTATGCCAATTAATTATCAATTATGCCCAAAACATTAATGTTATGACATGGTTCACTCACCTCAGGCGTGGGCCTCCTGCTGTGCTCAGTCTTATCCTTGCGTCCTCGAAACCTCATTTTCTGTTGACATACACAAAACCTATTAATTCTACATGCAGGTCCCCAAAATTGATCTCTGATGTTCATCCAAAAACATTTATAGTACATTTTCTTTGCTGGCTTAAATATTAACATGGGGATATCATCGGATGTCCCTCCCTAAACTTTTCACTATTTCATCTTCTTCTCAAGAACCATTGACTCAGGAAATCATAAACCTTGTGTTATAGATTTGATGACCCTGTTACCCCTACTGTTAATGTAAAAACCTCATTGTTCTACCTTTTTCTCAAGAAGCAAAAGATCCCCAAAGCTGAAACTTTATGTAGACTCTTTAGCTGAATTGGTTTCTAATTCATAGATAAGGTGACCCTGTCACCCTTTGAAAGGGCCACAGGATGCACGCTCTAAAAACCTATGTTCATCTTCTTCTACAGAAATAAAAGGCCTTGGAACTTTATATAGACTATTTAGCTGATGAGGATTTTAATTTGTTTTTGATGACCCTGTGACACTTCAAAAGAGCCACGAAGACAACACCCAAAAAACTATTTTCATCTTCTTCTCAAGAAGCAAAGGCCTAAAAGCTTAAATCTTGTGAGTTCTAAGCTGAAGATGATTACAAAAAATGGATTTAGTGGCAGCTCTTATGGTGACCATTTGACCATTTATAACATAAATCATACAAAGCCTGATGAGCTTTTTCTTCAGTTTCCAATCATAAATCTACTCCAGATAGATAACTTTTAAAACATGGTAAAGCTTGAAAACATTGACTGCATACCCGTTTCTTTGTGTCAGCCTCGCTCTGACTTCGTAGCTGGTGAATGAAGGAGGGCGGCACCTGGCAAAAAGACATTGGCAATATACAACCTCAATTGCACTTTGTTAATACATTGAAAAAAACTTCCCTTAACGACTAAATACATAATATAATAGCCTTGTAGCTTGTAATATTGAATTTGAATAGTTGAATGTGGTAGTTTCCTACTGTATCACACCATTAGGCCACATGGCATCATAGAATGGAAAATAACACATTAAAACACAAAGATGTACATAGCACTAAAGAGAATACGGTTTAAGCTGTAAATCAAATTACAAATGTCATATGATGACATGAAACAAGATGCAAAATGATGGCTTCAGCAAACAGTTAATGACAAATCAGAGCAAATAGTAAATGGAAAAAAAAGAACATGAAATTATTGATATCACTTGAAGACATTAGACACAAACTTAACACATGGCTTCAGAAAACAGTCAATGATTAGTAAAACAAAAAGTAAATGGAATCAGATGATATAAAAGGCACATCATGACAAATACCTTCAATGTAACACGCTGATGACAAGACACTAGCTTTTAACTTGTCACATGGTGTAAGCTTTGACATGCCAATAGCTTCTGTTAATATGACAGCACAATTAGATGTGACGTGTTTCCACATTTTAACAGGACATCTTTGACAAGATTTGACATGCCAACAGCAGCTAACATGACAAAAAACAGTAGATGTAACATGACATAAGGCTTCTCATCAAACAACAAGATGACACCAAAAAATTCCACAAAGCTATAACTTCACACACTACACTAACCCACTCGACACAAGACGACCAACTTGAAACCACACAACCCAAGTGAGAGGAAGCAAGCAAAACGACATGACACTCACTGTCCACAGTTCCTCTTGATAATGGACTAGCATCTTGACGATGTTGGACGTCCCATGAGCCTTGCTCAGCTCAATCTGTTCCAAAGAACGAGACTTGCTCCGTGTTGCCGGGCCAAGAAACAGGTTGGGAGCCATAATCATGGCCACATTGTTGAGCCCCATCTTGTTATAGTTGCTATGGGAAACAATCTTCCTTAGGAACTGCAGTAACACCTGGAAAAAACGGCAACAATGAACACATGAGTAGCTGTGAAAGAAGGATGAGGTCTTAAGTTATAAGATTCATTTTGCAAGAAGAAACCTGACAGTAATAACAAAGATGTCCTGAGGTTGATCTTATATAGATTCAATTGCAATAACCAAAAGAACCAAGGCCTAGATGTTTTAAGCTCTCTTAGTGCCAAGATTGATATAGGCAAATGTTAATATATAGTATTTATGAATATCTTAGTATTAAAGGAACTTAAAAATATAGGTCCAGGTCCAGAATAAGTTGGGACACTTGAATTGGATGATGGAGATGTTAGAAGTTAGAAGTACATCTGTCATCGAGGGTACAGTTTGTCCTCAGGGGATGGAGAGTAACAGAGGTTAAATTTCTAGAGTATATGAATGAATAAGATTTTCGGTAAGTCATATAGTTTATTGAAACTAACCCTGAGAGTTTCGCGGTGAGAGTCGGGAAGCAGCAACACAAGGAGGTTTAGAGCTTTCAGCTGCTCCAGGGTGGTGGGGATGTCTGCAACAAAGGACAGTTTGCCAATTAGTACGGCAACATAATTCAATTTTCAGTTACCATAATACACATCAGGCCTGGATATATTGGAATAGAATCACAACAATCCCAAATCAAATTCAAAGGGAAAATGCCAGTTCCTATGGCTTTGTCTCAGAATAAATTGTCTGTCATTCATCAGGTTATCATCAACATGGCAAAATCTATGATTTTAGGGCTTTTTAATTCAATAAGTAGGTTGTTTAAATCAAATTTGTGTAAAATTTACTTACTTAACACTTTTCTGTCATTATTTGATGAACTTAACTTTTATTCTCAAATTATCATCCCAAAATATTATGAGATGGTTTTACATTGTTCTTTGACTCTCTTAATATGTGACAAGTAGGTTTGAATGGGGTACCTAATTTCTAGGATCCCAGGCTTGAAGAGTAGAGTTGTGGACTACTGAGATGTTTAAAGCCTCATAAATGAGGTGATAACCCTATAACAATGACTTACTTTTGACTTGAGGAAAAGCATCTATGTAGTCGTGTGTGAGGAGAGGGATTGGCAAGTCTCGTATAAACTGTTTCATGACAGCTGCCACGTCATTCGGCCAGACTTCCTGCCAAGAGAACTGACCTGCATAGAATTTCTCCTCCAGCTCTTGTCTCAGTTGCTACAAACAAGAACAATACAAAGTAGAATCTCATAACTTGTGTTCACTGTAGTCACCGTCACCAGGTTAGCTGTACTAAATGAGTTATCTCCCTTACTCTGTATTCAATACCCATATCAAACTTATGTTACTAATCACAAAGGCTGCTATCTCACTATGCCAGTTTTGAACTACACTAATTAAACATTATGTACCATTTGTTACCATTGGTTATTTAAACTGCTATCAGTTGTTTCTTTGATGTACTTTTGTTATAGTTTTATAGATATGGCACACGCTTGCAGAAATTCTGAAACTGATTTTACCTTAACCCTTGACACAGCGCCTGGAACACGGAGAATTCCTTCAACCAGAAGTCCTTCTTTCTCCAGATAGCGGATCAACTGTAACATGCACAGTACTAATATACACAAGTTTTCACCATTAGATCTATCAGAATCAATTGAACATATACAGGCCAAAAAGACGCAAGGCTATATGTAAGTATCTTATCTAGCCATGTAACATTGATAGAAGTAACACAAAGTCCTCTTCCAAAGACCCATAGCTTAATTTTTTTAGGTCCTTTCCAAATTTTTATCAATGTTACATGCAGTACTTGATGGTAAATTTATAAGTGCCTTTTTAATTGTTTTTCACAAAACAATTTCATTTTCAATACTATTAACATTGCAACATTGCCATTTCTCCTCAACAAAATGAACTCTGAAAGGCTGTGCGCTTTTCACCAACCTCTTTAAATATCAGTGGTATTTTTGCATCAGGGATTTTCCTTTTGTCCTGTTCAAGAAGAGTCTGTATAGGAACGCCAAACAAACCGTGCTCTGCAGGGAAATTAGATTAAATATTATCCAAATGATTGAATATAAGTAATGACATATTTTTCACATTTGCATAATCAGTTAAGCTAGCAATGTCTGTATGAGGATGTGTTCTCATGTTTGAGCATGTGTTCTCATGTTTGAGCTTGTGTTCTCATGTTTGAGCATGTGTTCTCATGTTTGAGCATGTGTTCTCATGTTTGATCATGTGAAATGAGGTACTGCAACGACTACCTTAAAAACACCCTTAAAATTTCAATGCAAAACCAAGGAGATAGTGTCATATCTTTATTTTTTAAAAAGGGGCACCTTTAGAATCCTTCACTAAATAAGCAAGATGATATACAAAATACCTACTAACCACAAGGAATAATATCATTTAAGGCCAAGTTTTACGTACCATAATTAATGGTTACTCAAGGATTAATATTTTTTAACTTGAAAACCTGTCCAAAATAAATAGTAAACATAAATGGCGTCAGTAGCAAGTCCTGCTTCAATGGCAATGGTGTAAATGCATGTCTGCTGAGTCGAAAGGGTTCTGGAATGTGTATGATTTCACATGGGTGAGATATTCTAAAGGGGGCTAAAACACAGTGCTTTATATAATACTAGTAGTCTTAATTCATACAGAAGTATCTCAATAAATATATACAAACTAATTTCCACCTTCAAAATCCATTGCTCATACTGGAATAGTGTTATATGACTATAGTCTTATATGATGAGTCATCTGTTTATAACTACTAAACATAAAGGTATAATTTGTTCAAATTTGTTACATTTTCCTTTAGATTACTTTAGATATTTGAGCTTTTCACAGTATTAGACTAAATTCATCAAAATAACAAGAACATCAAATATATATACTGAATTGAGGCACCAACCTTTCACTCTCTTTTTCTTCTTCTGTTTATTGTACGAGAGATTGTGCATGTCGTAGAGAGCGGTGAGTTCAATGAGTGCAAGGGGGCGTAGTCGTGACAGATCACTGTGCGAGAGGTCATTGATACGCGTAACTCCCAGTGGGTCATGCTTTGCCTTGAATGCCTGCAGAAACAAATCTAAATTAGGACAACATGCCAACTAAAAAATCTATGACAATGAGACACATATGAGAGATAAGTAATATTTACAACTATAGCATTTGTTGCTACATGAAATGATGGACAAGATACAACACTCACAGATGTTTAATGAAAAATACAAGTATCAGAAAACATTGAGGAACTAACATCAATGCTAATTTTTGGTATTTCATAATCAAGCTGTTAAATTTATGTAGATCCAGGATCTGTTATACTGGAAATAGAAACAAAAACTGCACATAAAAAATGATTAATGCAATGTTTATGGTACCAAGATAGAAATATATCTTAAATAAAAAAAGAGATTTACAAAAGTGAAAAGAATAATGGTCACTGTAATTTTAGAAAGAATTTTGATAAAAAAATTATCTTCACTGTCATAGAAAAAAGAGAGTTTTCTAAATTTCAATTTGGTACCTATTTTTACCATCAATATTTGTAAACAATAAAATTTTAATCTAAAGATTTTATCCAAATCAAGACATTTTGCTTTAAGTGAAGGTGCATTTGATTGCAGTTGTTGCAATAATTAGTGATAGTATTATATGATATAGATCATATGGTATAATATAAAGATATAAGTGTTAATGCCACTATTCCTCAAAGAGAATAGAACATACAGTATGTATCTGATAACAGTATTATTTGTAGAAGTGAGAAAGAAGAAAGTAAGAGTAAAGGTAATTAATCTAAGCATAATAAATATAAAAAATATTGTAACATATTGTGCTTTTGAATAGAAATGGTAATAAGCAAAGGAAAGATCAACCACAAATAACAGAAGTCATAAATAGATACAGCTTGTTTTACAAGAATGCAAAACATAGCTAAAGGGAATAGCAGTTAAAAGTTATCTGGACAGCTAAACACACAAGCTGATGGGTGATCAATTGGATAATGGTGGATATAAAACTTGATTCACCTGTGGGCAATGGTTTATCAACCACATTTCATTATCTCAATTTGATGTCAAACTTAAAGTTGAGATTAAAAAAACCTGAAATGATTCTAAATGGGTAATGTTGAATATCAGAAATCTAAAACTTACAATAAACCTGATATATAGTTTGCAAATACATTGTGTATTTCACAATAAATGACAGTATTTTCAAGAAAAAAATGTTTTCCTTGAATTACAGAGTTTAAACTTTGCAATACCAACATTTATGGACAAATTGTATGTTTCATATTAGAAACATAATCTTAAAAGTAAAACACTGAGAAATGTAATGCATGAGTGTTGAGTTTTAAATGGTGCTGCTAGGTTACAGAGGGTAAGTAGGTAATATGATTCAATCTCATTTACATCAGTCGAAGCTAAAACTTGTATCTTGCTGTGTTTTTTATTTGAGTACTGGTCCAGAGGAGTCACATAAAGTGACCATGTCAATGACCTTAAATCTTCCATGGTTTCTACCAATCTCATGCCTGCTTAGACATGGAAAGATGCATTACTGATCAACTTTAGGAAAAGGTCAGTTGAGGAAAGGTAATTTGGGCTTCAATGCCACTTTCAAAAGTATTTCACTTGTATCATGGCTGCTACTATCATTGCAAAGAGAAAGCCTGCAACACTATTGTGGTTATGCATTGCTGTAAATCCTGCAAGCATCAGCTGAAACTTGCAAACAATCTGGTGTACTGTACTAAAATGTAGCATTGCACCCAAACTTTACTGTATGTAGGATAGTTCTCTACTGAAGACAAAGTTGCCGAGGCCCTGAATGGATTAGAACCCTGAGATCTCTTGATTCAAAGAAGAATGCACTAACCACTGTGCTTTCCCTTCCATGATCTCAATGGTGCAGTACGAAATACAAGAGTTAGGATCGAGCTGAGTTTAATGAGATTGGGTATATTCAGGCCAACATCTAACTGTGTCATTTAAGGTCGCACTCACAGGCAAATCAACAAAGTGGGGATTTCTTGTTCTATGTATCTGAAAATCAAAGTCCATTCCAATATTTAAAAAATGTCCACTGAAGAAAATATCTTACAGCATCCCTTCTGCTTCTTCTATAAATGTATCTCTGAAAATTCCAGATACAAACATGCATTTAAACAGTTGTAAATACAGATTTTAATACATAACCCCACATAATACCCAAGACAAATAGTGGGTCATTTTTCTCATTTGGTCTAACCTTTCAAATAAAGATCAAAATCTACCCAAAGTGCCAAAGTCATTGAACAGGTTATAACCAAATCAATCCCAATATCCACTTAATTACTGCTAACAAGATCAGACATGCATAGCTATGAGGAGAGACCCTGCAATCAACCTCCATCACAGAAACATTTTGAGACAATGTTTCTTTGTTTAAAACAAGCCTTAGAATAAATGAATTACATTTTTTAGAGTATAGGCTCATCCGTAATCTGACATAATTCCAGGCAACTGCAATGCCTTTTGATAAGTTTCGGGGATTTGTTTTAAAGAGATTACAATTTGACATACAGATAGAACTGCCTTCTACGCCACTTTTTCAAAGCATTAGCAGGTTTAATTTGATAATATTCTCTAAACTGGGGTGTATCATGTCCAATAATAATCAAATGAGAGTACTTATCCTATTGACTTTATATGCTAAATTTATTCTGACGTATAATGTACATTGAGTTATATTTATCTATTTTCATAACTACCTATCCTAGATTATAACCTTGTGGTTCATTCCATTTCATTCAGCAACTTCTTCGACAATATTCCCTTTATCCTGTCTTGTAATCACCAATCTGTATATATAATACTGTAATTATTAACCTTCTGTCATTGCTAATATGACGTCAGTAATTATTCACACTCTCGAAGTTTTCATTACCTGATTGTCCTTCTCCTCGAGATGAAACTCCCCACAGATCTCCGCATCGGCGATTGGCTGGAGGGAGTGACCCCCCGACTTCCAGTTCTGTGTTGACCTCGGGTTGATGCTTAAGACCTTCACACCTGAGAATAAGAGATAAACGAGATACTATAAGGGTTAGGCATGGTAAATATATCACAGTGAATCGGTTATTTTCTGAGAGTAATTATCACAGCAGACGGCTGAAATGTAGGTTCAAATTTTTGTCTGTATTTGCTCATTTGTTTTTCTGTGCCATGTCTTCACTCTACTGCATCCAAATTAATTAGTTCTATCAGAAAATAACAAATTGTTGATGAGGAAACAGCACTCGCCCTTTTTTGCAATATTTTGTGCCGTGCAGCATTGGTTTAAATTAACCGTTAGAGACTGAGGCTAATAATGCTTTGTGAAAAAGGTGGAAGTCCTGATTTATGATTTTCACACTCTCATTTCGGGCACAACCTTCACCATCATGTTTCTGTTCTACCCACCATGAATAGTCTCATTGCTCATGTGATGCTCAACCTCAGCAGTGTAAGCACCAGACATGGAGTAAGCTCCCTTCTTCAAGAAGGACGAGCGGTCCCGGTTCTTGCCACTTCCTTGCCGTCTGATTTGTCGCATCTCTGGCGAAGGTGGATAATTTGGAGGGCTGGATGGTGACTGTAAGAAAAATCTAGGCTTTGCAACAAGATACCATATCAAACATATTCCATAAATTGAATTAGTTGCCATAGGTTCAAAGGTTATTTAGGGATATATTTCCTTACAACCACACCCAACATCCTCCATCACCTCCAACCCTTAATTAACTCTCTTGAGCTGCAACATCCCTTAGTCTCCGGTCACCCCATCACTTCTTTCCTCACCTGGGTCATCCTGCCTCATTTCCTGTCGCTCAGAGCCACCCCACTCAATACACCCACCTCGGAGTCAGGGTCCACCCCACTCAATACAACCACCTGGGAGTCAGGGTCCACCCCACTCAATACACCCACCTGGGAGTCAGGGTATCATCCTTTCACCCCCACCATTCTTTCCTCTATCTCATTGTGCCTCGTTTCCTCTCTCTCATCCACCCCACTCAATACACCCACCTGGGATTCAGAGTCTCATCCTTTTACCCCCACCATTCTTTCCTCTACCTCATTGTGCCTCTTTTCCTCTTCCTCGTCCACCCCACTCAATACACCCACCTGGGAGTCAGGGTGTCATCCTTGTACCCCCACCATTCTTTCCTCTACCTCATTGTGCCTCATTTCCTCTCCCTCGTCCACCCCACTCAATACACCCACCTGGGAGTCAGGGTGTCATCCTTTTACCCCCACCATTCTGTCCTCTACCTCATTGTGCCTCATTTCCTCTCCCTCGTCCACCCCACTCAATACACCCACCTGGGAGTCAGGGTGTCATCCTTTTACCCCCACCATTCTTTCCTCTACCTCATTGTGCCTCCTTTCCTCTCCCTCATCCACCCCACTCAATACACCCACCTGGGATTCAGAGTCTCATCCTTTTACCCCCACCATTCTTTCCTCTACCTCATTGTGCCTCATTTCCTCTCCCTCATCCACCCCACTCAATAAACCCACCTTGGAGTCAGGGTCTCATCCTTTTTACCCCCACCATTCTTTCCTCTACCTCATTGTGCCTTATTTCCTCTCCCTTGTCCATCCTATTCAATACACCCACCTTGGAGTCAGGGTGTCATCCTTTTACCCCCACCATTCTTTCCTCTACCTCATTGTGCCTTTTTTTCTCTCCCTCGTCCACCCCACTTAATACACCCACCTGGGAGTCAGGGTGTCATCCTTTTACCCCACCATTCTTTCCTCTACCTCATTGTGCCTTGTCTCTTCTCCCTCGTCCACCCCACTCAATACACCCACCTGGGAGTCAGGGTGTCATCCTTTTACCCCCACCATTCTTTCCTCTACCTCATTGTGCCTTTTTTTCTCTCCCTCGTCCACCCCACTCAATACACCCACCTGGGAGTCAGGGTGTCATCCTTTTACCCCACCATTCTTTCCTCTACCTCATTGTGCCTTGTTTCTTCTCCCTCGTCCACCCCACTCAATACACCCACCTGGGAGTCAGGGTCATGTTCCTGATTGAAGATATCCTTGACGTGCATCTTGCTCTGCTTTTGTTTCTTGCGCATGGTGGCAGTGAGGGTGTTGATACGGCGCTGTACTGCCTCTGCCTGAGGTCGGGTCAGGGATGAGGTCAAACCCTCCAGTTCATCGTCACTCAACTCCTTCCCATCTAGAACCATACAGATGTAAAACATCTTAAAGTGTCCTCTGTAATGATCATGTATGTACAAACCCTCTGAACATCATTCCCTTTAAAGTATTCAAGGGCCTTCAGCAAGTGGCATACACAAGGACAGCAAGATTTTCTAGATAACAACTTATTTATTGTGAATCCTGACATTTAGGAGTAATTTTACCTACTTCTTCATATTAACTAAGGTTCATAAATTTTTTTGTTAAAAGTCAATATTTCTGTAAGTCAGAAATCTGTGGAATTTTTAACAATTGAAAGGGTTGAAATGGTAAGACTTGCCAAAGTTAGCAAGCTGTTTCAAAATATATAACCAAACTTTTTACCTTGTATCTTGGCTGCGACAAAACCGTATCCGGCGTTATGGAGCCAATCGGCCTCCACCTCCCCCTCTGAAAAAAAACAACAATAAACATTCTGTATTGCAAAAAATTTGAAGAATATTGAAAACAAAAGGGCACATCAAGACATCCTGGTAACAGTATTTTATGAACTGAAGGATTTGCAGACAAGAGGTCATAAGGAAATGTACATTTATATATATATATATATTGAAAGATTATTACATTCAATAATAGGTACAACAAGACCAATTAATATCTTCAAGAGTTTCTAATAGTCAAAAACTATAATACTCAAAAGATTGGAAGATATAGGGATCCTATATAGCTTCATAGTTAGGGAATAATTGCTCATATTTCAGCACCATCGAAAATGGACACTATTGATTATCAGCCAATCAGAATTGATCGTATTTGAACTTACCGTCAGGAGTTTTGGAGAGCTCCTCATCTTCCTCGTTTGGGTCCTTGCTACTCTCTATATATTGAAACTCACGAAAATAGTCTGCATAGTTCTCCTTGTTTCCATGGTTACTCGCCATTCTCGGGCATTCTCACACATCTGTTCGGCACCCCATCTGCAGCAAAAGAGAATTTGATGCAAATACAAATCTCATAATTGCAAAGCGTTAATGAGAGAGTATTTCAGTAATATCAAGAAATTAGTCAAACAGAACGGAACAGAATTTCATAGAATAAATTGGGATTAATAGAAAAGGATCCAAGGTAAAAAGATCATTTGATAGATAGGAAAATCCTTCATTCAGGAGCATCTTTCATGAACCAACTGCTGGGATGCAAATGAAACTTGTGAGCCAAAAAATAAATACAAATATGCGACATGAAAGTATCATGAACATGTCAAGAGCATTACTTCGAAAACTTTATATAGGCCCTTACATTTGACATCACCCTATCTAAATAGTTTGCCTGAAAAGAGAAACACATAGTTGAAGTTCCTTTTTTTTAACAACAGTAACAATGGCAGCTCTCTGACAAAACCAACAATATTAAAATAAATTTTAAAACAACTACATCATTTCAAATGACATTGTGGTATTATTCCTACACAATCTTAGTGACAAAGTAACGGGTTTTAAGACATACATCTTCATAACTTCAACAGTAAAAATAATTTGAAATAACAAAATAACATTTAAGCAGCTTGTCAAGTGAACTTTCATCTGATTAATTCCTACAGCCCGCCCCCAAACCCCCACTTCAGGTAAAACAGGTAATTATTTCAAGTGATCGTGACGGTCCGCTCCTCCGTCAACAAACAGCACAATAGGAAGGTCTACAAGGGGGCTGAGATCAGAGTGAGTATAGACCGGGCAGGGCTGGACAATCTTAATATGTCAACAGGGAAATGGTAGAGTGTTGAACCTGTCCAATTGATAGAACTGTGTTAAAGTGGTCACATCGACCTGTCATTAAGGGAAGGGATGGTCTAAAACTAAAACCTATTTCTGAATTATCAAGACATTTGGTATTGTCTCATCATTAAAATCAATTGTCTTATCAATAACGTTGATTATTAACTAACCAGTCTGAACTGCTTAGAAAATGCTTATTTGACATCAAATTAAAATAATCATATGTCGCGAAAAATAGATAAAAGATCACCATTTGTCATTCATTTACCTTTTTGTACCTGTCGAGTTATCATTTATAAACTTATCAACCGAAACTACTTATTACAGGTAAAAATATGAGAGTATAATGGTGTGACATTTATTGCCTTCTGAATAAGTTAGAAATTCTCTTACAAATTTCTGATCTTTTCTTGGGCAACAATAACATCTATATTATGACATAACATGTGGTAACACCCCAATTCCAAATTTCCAGATAATTTAAGTTCATTTAATTATTCTTATGATGCTTAAAAATTGAATATTGGGTGGTCCCTAACTTCTTTTGTTAAGTGTATTGACATAATGAGGGAATTCGTAGTGTCAAGATGAACTGGAGGCTCTATTGGCAGTAGATCATGATCATATACTTGATAAACTTGGAAATTGTATGATTTGGAAATGGTGCATATATACACTGCATCAATCCAAGGAATTTTCAAGGAATGTTCAAGGAATGTTCAATTCTGGATATCAAAAGGTATGACTAAATAACTATTGACGAGGGTATTCAGAAAGTTGATGAATTTTACAATCCAGCCCTTATTAGTACTTAGCATATTAGCTTGCCCAAAAATCAATATGCCCGACAAGTTAAATCATGATTAAATGACTAATCAGGAATGATATATTAAACACCCCATTATGTGGAACTTGTTTGCCTTTTGTATGACTAACTATGTTCACTGTGACGTTTTGACTCCACCCTGTTGTCATAGCAACACAGTAATTCCATAAGCAATAGCATATAATATCAACTGGATATGAATCCAGTCCAATAAAATATTGATAAGTACAGTATAGTATAAATGAATCTGTGGAAGATTTACATGCTCCAGCAAGAAACTAACAAGCAAGCTGAAGTAATCATACACATCATTAGCTAGGTTTTCTGATAAAACTCAAACAAAGCAATGGGCATACTATTTTTATCCAATTTTATCAAAGTATTCTGATGTTTCACAAGCAGTCTCCCGAACTGAAATTATCCTTTCTTCATCTACAACATCCTCTACTAAGCTAAACTCATACATTCCTCAATCAACATCTTCTCTTAAACCAGACTGAAGTCTTACTTTATTTAAGTCATTTTCCCCAACCTTCAATAAAGTCATCTTCATTTCATATAAAATACTTCTCTCCTCAACTTTACAAATCCTCTCTTCATTAAAACTGATCTCTCCTCAAATAAAAGTATTCTCTTCCCAATGTAATCACCAGTCAAAACTATTTTCTTACAAAGTTCCAGAAATCTTATAAAGGCTATATAGTCTTGAGGTTGTTTAGACCTCAAGCAAGTCTACTCTGAACTCTAACAACAAACTGTATAAGACACACATGTCACTACAACATCTTCATTTGCCACACAGCTAGTCATGGTAAAAAGTTACTGCTGAAGATATTACAGCCTCTGGTTTGTATTCACAGAAATGTGTCATTCAACATAACATACAATTTTTTCAAATTACAGTTTACCTGCTATAAACAAACTTGTATCCTCAACTCTCAGGAAGGCTTTATACACTTTCACTTCAAACTTGTAAAGATATGTATTAAGCTTAAAAAATGTACAAGTAAACAAATATATGCCTAGTGATGCCTAAAAAACAATGGATGGAGGCACTGCCTGGTCACTAAGCCTGTACAGTGTGAGTTGCTATGAGCAGGCGTCACCGCTTCATCTCATCCTGTTGTTTACACCGGCTGAATCAACACCAACACCGCAAGCAGTGTCTGGCCACATGTGATGCTGAGCTGCCTATGTCTATTAACTTCTTACAGTCTGGATAGGCTCACATGAATAACGTTTAAATCTTCGAGCACAAAATGTAGAGCAATTCCTTCTCCTGTGCAAATGCTCATGGTTTCAAACTTTTGATATGAGTCATAGATTGTTAACCCTCTCTGTGCAATAAAGCATAGAAAGGAGTTCAAATCATGAGATGAAAATTAGAAGAAATTTCATCTCCTATGCAGATGTTCTCCATTTTCCAGTTTTTGATAAGAGTCACAAAAGGTTAACCCTCTCTGTGCCACATGGAAATGAGCAATTATAATTGAAATGCTACTCCATCTCCTGTTCAGTGTTTTTTGTACGTTGTTAGCACTATATGATAAGTCCAAGCTCACTTAAACATTCAGTATTTGAAGAAAAGCAAACACCAATAGATTTAACTATTTATGGACAGGAGCAGTATCTTAATACTAGAACTATTGGATCTCTCGGAATAAAGCAAAAGCAGCTTACAATAGACTAGAACAGGAAACTTGCTTTAAAAAATAATTATGATAAACATGTATCTGAAAACTTTAATTAAAAAAACATCTTTCTAATTATAATGTCTATAAAAATTGATTGATGGATACTGTATCAAGTAAGACATGTCTCTTATAGATATTAATATAAAAAGCATATGAAACACTACAAAGGGGACCTGGGTAGGACAAAAACTATATTTGTTTCCATACAAAGCATGAGTTCCTGATTCACAGACTACATAAAGATTCCTACCTCAGAGATAACCAGCAATGTCTTAGAAATCATAACGGCAGATGAGACAAACCTGTTCTTGCTTGGTACATCTAAGGCTGAGTGAGATGCATACAGCCTATACCCTCAATATCAAACATAGCAGTGTTACCCAACATCCTAGCACTGTCCACATCCCTCCCTTGTTAGCTTAGTATAGCCCCTTACATACACTCATATATACATATACAATATCTTATGTTACCTACAAGGCAAAGTGGAATGCATATTCATATTGTTTTGTGAAAGTTGTTTGCTAATAATAAATATTTTGTTTATAATACATACGAGACAAGTAAAACATACATGAATAATTTACACTCTTTTGTTAGATGTGAGTGAGTGAGTTATTGTTTAACACCACTTGGGCAATATTTCAGCCATAAGTGGCATGTCTTTTGTTAGAACTATTATCTCTTGAACATGTAATCATTTATACATTTATCAAACATTATCAATTTCACTAAGATATCAGTTAAGAAAAGTTAACGATTCATTATAAATTTGTACAAATTTCTTAAACTCATTTCATAGCCACTGAATAAATATTTGTACCATTTCTTGAACTTTGATTATCAATTCAACGAAACGTCAGTGAGTTAGTTATGTTTTGAAGGATATAGCCCTTAAAGTGCCCTGCCACTTAAAACTTCCAGGAGATTAAAAAAGTAAATGTCTTATTTTTGTCTGCCAATATGGTTTTAGGCATGGAAACATTTGGGCAGTACTTCTGCATTAATTTCAGCAAGATTTTTTATTTCATTGTCGTAGGGCTGTTTTTATTTCTAAATGTTTGTTTTTTTAAGAGAATGAATGTTATTCTTTGTCAAACTGTAAAACCTTAAACAACCATATTGTTTCACTAAGAAACATGTTCAATACAGTAATGTCTTTTATGCAGATAATCTTTACATGAACAAATATCAAATCACATAAATGAGGCAATAAGACAGAATGCGATAGTACCAATCAGTTTTTTCAGTGATAGATATCATTAATATGTTAACTTGTGTTTAAGCACAGTTTTGAGCTTAAAATCTAAACTTTGTTAAGATCAGCTACCACCCAACAACAAGCCAAACACCATAAACCCACATACACGAATCTAGATAAAACATTAATCAACATAGCAAAGTTAATAATAAAAACACTATTTAGCTATTATAAGTGTGTGTACATGTTAGTTACAGACGCCCTCTGACAGTGCAAGTTGTAAAGCAAAATCTAAGTAACTCTATCCAGCACTTTATATTCGTTAGCGTCAGTGTATGAAATAAGCTTGAAAAAAAATACAATTTTGTCAATATGAATGGCAAAATAAATGAACACCTCAAAAGTTACCAGGTTTTATGCTTTTTTCATATGCTGTTGATATTTGTTTTATCAATGACATTATGCTGAGAAATTCAAAAATTTTCTGAATATTGTTAATTAAAGTTAATGAGCGCTAAGTAAAGCATCAGGAATTTGATCTTGAATAATTACTGCAAAATTGATCAACTACACAGTCCATATCTCTTCTAAGATTCTGTATTGTAATTTCTAGAAACATCGTTTTTGTCATGAATGTCATAAAATGCAAGGAAGACACCTCAATTGCTTATCTTTTAAGGCTCTTTGATAAACCTGGCTTAGATTGGTTTGGTACAAAAATATCTGTCTGGTTCGGGAATATGACAAGATGTCCATGATGGATAGTTGAAACACAGGCACACACATTGGTTATTCTCTAGCTGTGTTACTGTGCAATCTAGTTATGTCATCTGATAAATGAACTTATCAGCTAAGAGCCAAGGTTACATCCTGTTAACTATTCATAATCGTAACATATAACGCAAAAGTTTAGCTAGATAAGATCAGGCAGATAACATCCCATAAAACATTCCAGGCTTTAGAAGCAATTACGCATATCAAATTCAAGGTAAATTAATAACAAAAATTTTGTATGTCTCTCTTTACTTGGTTTTGGTTGAAAACATAAATGTCACATGATATTTATATAACAGCTTAAATAAATCATTGAGTAATAACAATGTATCCATGAGTAAAAGAAAAAATATGAAAATGTCATTACATTTGAACTTGAACCAAATTACCTGTTATTCAGTTTTAGGATGTGTTTTAAAGTATTAACAACAGTGAGATGAACATACACAGATCACATATAAGAGTTTTGACACCGTTAGCTTGTCATTTGTTTGTAGTCTATTCCTCTTGTTTATCAATATTTAAGACAAACAAGTATACATCCCAATGTATATAGTTTGTAGCTTTTGTTGAACATTATAAACACCTGTGCATTTTACTCACAATAGTCTGGTAAAGTTGTGACCTAACCCTATACCTTGTTGTGGATGTGGTGTGGCTCTGTAAACAATGGTTAGTGGAGAATCACCAGTCTACATTTACCAGTCAGGATAGATAAAATAAGTAGCTTTTTAGGGTATATACTCATCAGTTATGGTTATTCATAAATATATATCAACATTACCATAAAAAAATTGGAAAATAAAATCTGCGATAATTAACTCACTGAAATCAAATACTCCATCACACTTAGTAATTAAAGAAACACAAGCATGGCCAAGATTTACACTACAGAAAACTCAGACAAGAAAATCTGTCAATTGACCTGGAAACTTGACAAATTCACAGATTATTCTTTTGTAGTTTTTGCATGCAATAAATATTTTAAGAGTACTTTTTAAAGGGGGATTCTCAAATCCCCCCACTTTGATCGGCCCATAAGATAAGAGTATTTGATCATACAACCATGCATTAACAGCTTTTTGTCACGGCTTCAATTCCATTTTAAAGCAAATATTGAGAAAACATTTCAAATGGATGTATTGAGTTGACATATAGTTGGAGTTCATGATTCATTTCACACCTAAAATCATTCTCTGACCACACAAGAATGATCTGCTCTGCATTTTTTCTTCCACAGCAAGTTTGATGAGACGTTCTTCAGAAAGAGAGTTAGGGCTCATGACAGGTGCGTTCAAATCGTCCAGTATTTACTTGTGACCGACATCCCGGACTGCAAACACACTGGTCCGTCTTTCTTCACACATCTCGACCCATCAAAATTATTCAGGAAAATTTTGTCTTTGACTTCTCTTCATCCCCAATTCTCTGACTTTTCATATTTTACTTTATTTGATGTTTTAAGAATGTTATTTAAATTGTGTTATGAGCTTAAAGACGAAAGAAATGATGGATTACCAATGAAAAAAATAATGGCAGGATTCCAAAGAGAGGTGCTTGATTCGAAACTCCATGTTAATCTGATATAGTCTTCCCTCAAACATTCTTCCTGCTGAATGTCTTTGGAACAAAGCTGCTCTCAAACTAAGTGCATCAGGAGACTTATCAGGCATCGATAGTTGTAGCATGGCAGTGAAGACTATTACACAAAATCATGTCAAAACAGGGTGTGTATCAACCATACAACCATTTAGAAGCCTGAATTAAACCATAATCTGTATGGAACAGCGATGTAAATAGTTGCAGCTGTTTTAGTCTGATATTGAGGAAATACAAATCATATTGCAACAGAAACCAGGGATATAATGGATATAACGCCCTGCTAAGTAGCATGGTGCATCAGCAGGTAATATATAGACACTGCAGGATCAAACCTGCTTATCATGATGACACTGTAGTGGTAACTGTGTCAAGCACATACTTTGAAACCTGATAGTGCACACTACATAACCTGAACAAGTATATAACCATTATCATCATGCTATTCTGATGTGTAAACTCTGTAAATATGGAGAGCATCCGACCGAATATCTGAGATAGGTCTACATATATCTGAAAAAGCATCTAACCTATCCTATTGTTGTGGAAGCATTACACTGAACTGTTTATGGTATACCACTTGACAACGACCCATCCTGTTTGACCTATCCTATTGTGGTGGAGGCATTTTACACAGAAATGTTTATAGTATAGTATAGCTTTGGTAACTGAGTTACAAGTGCTGATTAGACATTAATTCTGATAAATCCACTCCTCTCTCATCAACTACGTAGGACAATCTTCTGAGATGTCATTTTATATCACATACAAACTTTATTGATCTGAAAACATGCAGGGTGTAAGAAACAGTGCACAAAATATATATATATGTAAGACTCGAATCTATGTAAGGCCTCAAATCTGTGGCGGATTTCCAAATCTATGGCAGATTTTCAAATGCCTGACATTTGTACCTTTTTTTGTATTATTCTGCAATGATTAACCAAACCTTACGCTAGACAAATTAAACTTACCCTAAAATTCGTTGACAGGAATCCAAGGGTTACAAAAGATAGTCTTTAATATCTTAGGGCTATTTAAAGAAGACGGACTCACTGAGAACTAAAAAGATCCTACAAAATAAACCCAATTGATGTGGCACGAAGCCGCAAATGTCTCATTTACATGTAAGGTATTGTTTAATGTATTTTAGTAATTGGGATATGGACTCTTATTATTTGATCGTTATCCGTTCGCAATTATCTCTCTGTGACTTCCTTAATTATTACGCTAGCGACGCAATTGGGCCCTACGACGGGAACAGTTAGCTATTATGACGTCACTTAGCATGACGTCATGAAACAGTCTAACAATCAAACAAGCCACAAATAAGGAAACCCGCCATAGATTAGAGACCCGCCACAGATCTGAGTCCTACATATATAAACCCAATTTGTATAAGAAAGGAATGTCAACATGTTAAAATTTCCTTATAGACAATTTCAGTGTCTTTTTTACTCCATGAGGAGATCATTTGTTGCAGAAATCATTTGAGACTACTTTTCTGGTTTTAGTGACTTCAGTAATGGGGCTTAATAAGTAACTGTTGATGTCAACCCTCAGGAAGAATATAACATCAAATGATTGTCATCAAAGAAGGAAAGTTCACTGATTCCCCTTTTTAAAACATAAAATTGGTATTTGATTACCACTAAAGAGTTGGTTGGTTTTCCTATACTATCCTGGCCTTGGACAAAGAATTTGATAATCATTGGAGCCTTATTACCTTTATCAATAGGTAATTGTCATATCTTATAAAGCACAACAATCATTCAGTTGCTTCAATACTTTCTTTCTGAAGTATCTTCCTCTTCATCTTCTGATGGTAAGGATGTGCTTACGGGATAAGTCATTCACATAAAAGGAAGGAGGAACAAGTAAAAGAAATTATTAGTAAATAGAGCCCCATGTAAGTAATATCAGCTTACAGGATAATCCTTCCTGGTGTGACACAACCCTCTTCGTCCCGTTGTAAAACTTGCTTGATAACAGTGTTAGTTCCTACACTGAAATATTTATCTCTTTGCAATAAATAAATTGTTAATCTATAGAATTTCTTTTTCTTCTAGTTGCAGAATAACCTCTCTTCTAACCTGTCTATATAGCTCTATGGGTATGTAATAAACTCCCTCCCAAACACTCTCCGTGTTGACATAGATGTGGCCTGCAGTATCAGTGGGGCCTGGTAATATCAAAAGCAAGAAAGTTTCTTGTCAACTTCTTGACTGAGAATTACTAAGCACTACATTTCACAGTACCCTTTTTATTCCTACATCAGCTCCATGACTCGTTGTGTTCAAGGATTTGAACTGATCCGTTAGACGGTCCACTTAGAGTCGTAAGTGGACATGGGACAGCAACACCATAGCTTGTTGTTAGTGGGTCAGATGGGCTGGCCAGTCAGTCAAACAGAGGGATCAAATCTGTTGACTTGACAGAAAGTCGGACAGTGCGGTGATTCGGAGTGTTGGATCTCCTGTGCCTGGTCAGCATGTGGATATGGTTTTGATGTGAGACCAGCCTCATGATTTACAGGTACCCAAACAAAAGGATGTATAAAGAACTGTCCCTTACACCAAGGATTTGGTCAGCATTCTGACAACAGACCATATTTCCTTTAATCCAACAAGGAGTATAAATTTACACGTGCTAAGATTAAAGGCGTTATTGCAAAACAAATATCTTCACAACATTCTGGACTGAGTTCATGATTTACTTTTAATCCATATATATATAAGAGTTATTTATATTAACAGTAACATGCCAATTGATAAATGAAACTTTGCAGCATTTAGCTTCAAATGTGAGGAATTTACCATATGAATTGTAAAACAATTTATCGATAAAGCAAAAATGGAAACATGCATTGTTACAATTATTGCCATCCTAGATGTACTTACAGCATAGAAGAATGATTTTACATGTACATGTATTTTTATTCAAATGTAACATTTGCTTAACTCTCCAAAAGCTATTGGGGATAGAGCTATGAAGAGCAATGATCTGTATTCAAAAGTTTGTCACATTTTCAAAATAGTTATATACTAACCAAATATCTTCTTTGCTTCTATTCATACATTTGTCACAAAAAGTCCCAATGCAACAGTTGGTCTGAATATTTAAAACATACCATTTATGATTTTAGAAAGTCCTAGAGGGAAAAAGATACGAATGGGTCAAATATTTCAAACTTCATATTTGACACAAAAAGTGTGATTATTTCAAACCTAGCATTAATGATTTTTAAAAAAGTATAAAATAACGTAAAAATGAAAAGTTTTTTTATAAAAATAAAGAGTACACAACATAGAACCCATGAGAGAAAGTACTCTTCAAATTCATCTGTTTCCAAAAATAGTACAAAAGGATGCCTTTTGGATACAGAGGCTCAGATCTGTTAACAACAGCATCAAATTGTGAGGTATACAGAAAGTGCTTTCCAAATGTCACTTTTCAGGTTTTGTTCAGCAGTGTGAAAGCTTGTGCTGGTGTTTTTGGACTTTTTAAATTAGATTTCATGATCCAATTATCTTTGTGTGTTACAAAATTATATGATGGTTGATATATATAACTATCATTCACTATTAATTTGTTTGGGTGTGGTGTGCTTTAATATATCCAATGAAATCAGCTGAACGCAATGAAGTAAATGTCTACTTCAAACACAAATTGATGGCATTATAAACCTCATTGTAAAGTAAGTGAAACTTTAAATAAACTTGTCACACCATATAGCCACATTTACTTTATAATTTATATATAATAATAATAAGATATCTTATTTATAGTTTTAGCTACCATATATGTCCTCACTAACATCTGACCATAACAACTGACCTGCCAAGTACATGTAGTCACTTAAATAGCATATTTTCTATTTTCTCTCTCTTGTCGTGAAATAATATCTTAATAGGATATATCCTAGTATTTATCCCGTTTCAGTGAGACTTGAAAAATAAAAATGAAAAAATATCACAATATGTTGACAGTTTCATTTGCCATTTACTTACCTGTCCTAGCTGACTTTCAAATTTATATCAGATATACAGATTGACTTGTGAGACCTCAATGCTTAAGGTGTATATGTATAAACATACACGTCTGTACGTAAGTATACAAACATAGAGTCACTTGATAGCTTTATACAGCATGGATATTTGTAGAGATGAAGAGTTTGAATAATTCATGTAAGTGAGATTCACGAGACATGGATACATGTACTTCTGTACCTTCCCTTCAAGTAACGGTTTAATATCAACAGTGGCGGATCCAGGGCCCCAGATGACTATCCACTGAACTTGGTTTTCTTCAATGCCTTCTTAAAAACTGTCTGCTGAACTATGATATTATTATAACTGTTGGTATGAATTAAAACTGCAGTTTAGAAACAATGGTGTTTGTTCAAAATCAACATTGTTCGAATCCAAAATATTACTTCCTAAAGACACTAAAAAAATAAATCATAAAAAGAGTATAAAACTGTTTGATGATAATCAATCTAAGTCAATTTTGAGATACTGACATTAAATAACCTTAAGGAAGATGAAAAATGGATCAACAACTAACATCTTCATTAAATCATTTCAACAAATTACCTCCCAAAAAAACATACGGAGAGGACAATACTCTTTCATATTCTCCATTTAGTCAATGTTCAGACACTGACATTTAATTAATCAACACCCATGTTAAACACCATTCTCCAAAACTCTATCTATACCACTTCCTTTCAAAATTATTTGACTTATCAATGAATCATAAAAAATTATTTTCCTGTTCATGTTGCCTGTATATCCACATTCAAATAAATAAACACATTTTCCTTATTTGAATTAAATAATTTAGATAAGTGATTAAAAATTTCCTTTTTTAAAAAATGATTAGCTATAGAGTTAAACGCCTTTTGGATAATGAAGCCACGCGGAAATTTGTATGAAAAGTAGCATTTGTGTGCGAGAAGGTCACTTCCTGCTGACCTCCCTCCCACAGCATGACCTTTGGTAGTTACATTTTTAATCAAGGTTTCCGTGTTTGCTTGTAAAACGCAATTGCCAAAATGTTTATCTTATTTACATACTCAATAAGTGACTCAATGAATTGTTAAACATGTAGCCATCAACAAGTCTATACTGTTTGAGGTCACATCTTGTGTCCCTCACTCCCATGTGTTGGGATATGTCACATTCTTTGCAATTGAGGAACAATCCATTATTTGAGAGGCAATTCAGAAAAAGTTGAATTTTTCAAGGCACAAGCCATTTAGACTAGTTAATTTCTGAAAGAACCAACCCAAAATCTTGCCCAAGTATATTATCTCTAAAAGTGAAATGTCTTCAAAACTCAAATCATCCTTTGTACGAGGCAATATCTAAATCTTACAAGCTAAGAATCTCCTTTACAAACCACAGAGTGATTTAACAGCTTTAAATTCTTGCTTTGTATATAATTTTCCCCGTTTTTGTAATAAAACATAATAGGAAGATCTGGAGGTTATGATAAAAAATTGACACCTTTGATGTAAATAATAAAGTAAACTTGTCATTCATATCTCTCAAACCTGCCATTTAAGAAAAAATGGAAAATCAGTTTGATAGATGCAAATATATAATAACACAACTCAAATCAAGACCATGCTTTAATGTTACCATCCTGTCTCATGTATACTCTCTCGCTCCATACATATACCCTTGGGTCCCGTTGCACAAAACTCTAAGGTAACCTTAAGTCACTAAGGTAGCCTTAGTGCAATGTTAAATGATGACACCAAGGTTAACCTTAAAGTTAAGTTGTTTTGTGCAACGACACCTTGGATATTACCCCACTAAATGCTACGTGCTTATAGTGGGGCTATATTCCAGGGTATATGAGTGAAGCGAGAGTGTATTCATTTTACCCTGAGACAGGATGTAATGTTAAAAGAAACACCATCAAACCTCCATACTTTTGGAAAAGAATTTTTTTTATCCCTATTTGACATCTAACATCTATATATCCAATATAAAAGAAATTCTGAAACTCACGTTATAACTGTCCAAAACTTCAGTCACATATTTTTTTCTCTCCAATTAGGAAAATAATCGACAACTCATTAACCGACAATGAAGAAAAGATCAACAATGCTACTGAAGTGGGAAAAAAATGGATACAAAGCTGACACATTCAAAGTCCATAAAAGAGATGTAACAGACATATTAAAGGGACCATTCGAGCGGCTTTCATCCGCCATCTTGAAATGTTAGTGTTGCGAGAAATCTGCATTGCGAGAAAATGCTGTATTAAGCTAAATCATTGACAAAATTAAGAAATAACAAATAGATTGATAGAAGAGCGGCATATTTACAAATAATTCATAATAAAATTTGTCAGTTACGACAATGTCTTGTCGTAGTAATGCATTCCACATTCGTAGCTCCGATGATTGGCTTCATTTCACGAAGTTTTTCTTTTTTGATCGATGCACTTGATTCTTTGTCAAATTGTTAAATCTTGAACAACTGAAAGGTTTACCTCGTGTACATATTTGAAATTAAGTGTGAAAAGAATCATGTAAAAATCATATATATTTGTTAACAGGAAAGTCCTCCTGAATTTCGTTTCCACAAAAAATACCCCGCTCGAATGGTCCCTTTAAGTGTTCTGCACAGACTATATCAAACATCTAAAGGCCAGCTCAAACCATGTGTGACTAAATAGTGGGTCAGTCTCTGGGGCATGACACACAGATTTTGATATAGATTATACCTTTGGGATTATGGTATTATTAGCAACAAGAACTAAACATATCCCTCAACATGTTTATTTTGAACCAGTGGACCATGTATGCAAGTATTTAATCTTCAACAGTCAATACAAGTCCTTTTTTCCTAAAATGTTCTTGTTTTCCCTTTATGTACACATAAAGGTTTTTTTCAGGATTTCCTTTTGTATCTATGTCACATACTAAACCCACTCAAAGCTTTGAATCTTCTTACATTATGAAAATTCAATCAAATAATACTTATTCAAAATTAATGACATAATATTACCAACATTGGTTGAAATTTTGATAATCAGATTTTAAATTCAAACATTAATGATGTTGTAGAAATTAATCATCAATTATTGGAAACATTTTGAGTGGTTACACATGCCTAGAAAGGATTATTAAGGATATTTAAAAACAATGTAAAAAACATGGAATCTGTGGCTTAAATTACTGGGTAAAATGATGTTGAATATGATTACTATAGTTGTATAAAGCGAATATGTACCATTCATCTGCACTTATGTTGAAATTAAGGTACAAAGGATAATGGGTGAAAATCTAAATGGTATTATCTCGCTTTGAGCAAAATGCATTCCACTTTAACAATTATGGTTAAAGTATTCATTTTACTAATGATAAACTTGAATTTGGAATCCTTGTATCAGTGTTTTGACATTCTCTTGAAACCTAAATCTTATTTAAATGCAACTGCCCTTGACACAGAAAACACATACAAAGGAACATCTGTTATTACAATATTCTTATGGATATGTATGAACAGATAGATAACTTATTCTCTTTTTCTAACAAAGTTCGTTGACTGGACACTGCACTGAAAAGGATATTTTACATGAAAACAACATATTCCCACATTAAAGCATGAACTGATCTAGGCCACTTAATAAACACTATTTCCACCATGTTCCTCAAATTCACTAAAGAGGAGCATAAAAATATGTTCAACTGTACATTTGTCAATTACTATTTAAACATTTAGACATGAATCAATATCTTCACTCTTTTCGTATGAAATTCATAACACTGTCAGACATTAAAGCATAAATGGATAGATATGTTACAAACCGTCTTGTTTGTATTCATTACATATGTGTTCTAACAATGAAGAATGAATGGAAGTAACTTACAACTCTTTACCTAACAAAGTCTTTCACAAGCGTTCACTTAGAGTGTATGAAGGAACCAGGAAGTGACTGGAGTTAGGAGAGTGTATCCAACATGAGTACATCACACATGATACACAGGTCTATACCTGGTCAGTTAAGCTCTATACAGCACAATGAGCTCCATCCCTGCTAGGAACCTGCTGTCTCAGATAAGAGGATTATCCGCATGCAGCCTTATAGTGAGGACTCAGCAGTATAATGAGGGGGCACCTGCTTGTGTCAGCCTTATTAGCTGCTTGGATTGATGTATCATTGGACTTACTGAACTAAATGTGGGTCAAAACCATAAAGTTATAAATATGACAATGAATTTGATCAAAGTGTCTCATGATATCGATATTAGATTAAAGCAGCAAAAACCCATGGCAGTACTTTTCTGTTGGGTGACACAATGTACTGTGTTTTCAATACTCTCCCAACAGAGGTCACTCAATTCATATCTTCCCTCATAACTTCTGTTACAAGTGGCACATGTTCTGAGCTACAAATACAGAATCAAGATTGGGTGCAATCAAAGTTAGTTTGGAAGAAGTACACTTAACGTTTCAAACCAACATATAGCCAATTCAAAGAACAGGTGAGAAGACTGGACTCCCCGCTCTTGCTGTTGGGTATATGAAACAATATCTAATATAATAAAAATAGGCATGGTATGTGTTTTCAGAATTAACACCACTAGGAACTTTAATTTGAAAGAACTAAAACATACTTGTAACAGAGGTTATATGGGAAGGAATGTCTTAAGTAATCTCTTGGGAAACAATGATGTTCTCCCTGTTTTGAAGGACATTTCCCCTCTAGATGACACCTTGACTGACACTCGCTCACGACAATCTCATGTTTGTTCTGCACAGCCACTTGACCTACAGTCCATCCAAGCAATCAGAATAACTGGAAGCTATGTGTGTTTTACAAAGGTGACATCTGAAGAAATGATATATCATTTAGTACAGTAGTATGAGCATGCTGCAAAGTTCCTTATCCAGTAAACAGAAATTCTGCAAGGTTAATTTTATAAATTACAAGGTAACATACCATGAAAGCAACTTCAATGATAAAGTTCTAGCCAGAATCCGAGATTATTTGTTAATTGATGAATCATGATTCCAATACACAGCCACACAGAACCACACTGATAAATCCACCAGGTAATAGGTAAAGAATATCTTGTGGGCTATGAAGTGAACATGCTCAATCAATATGATAATTGATATCTCCAGTGACAGGCACACCTACTATATAGGTGTGGTAGGCAGATACTGATATCATTCAAAATGATATAGATGTTAAGATAACCCTATTAACACTGCTCAACACTCAGCACCGTGGCTAGGCCATGTTAGTGGCTACTGGCACTAGAGTGGAAAGGATCCACTTGGAAATGGTAAACCTATCCCGACTGCCACCTTATAGTGAGGAGGCACCAGTGCTGCTATTATAGAAGGGAATACATGATGTGTTTATCTACTTGGGATATTGATTGTCTGTTTGTTTACTGGATATTAACAGAGAGCAGATTCGCAGGTGATCACTAGCCCGGTTTTATATCATGTCACACCTGAGAGTATTTCATTTAAAGAACACTTAACACATATGTGTTCTTCTCTATACATATTATTCCTTTAATAAATCCTTTTTAAAATACAGATCATTGTAAATATGAATGTGATTGAAAGGCTGAATCAAGTTGGAGAAAGACATTAATAAAACATATACCCTTACTGAAGTGCAACAAGTCCCTACTCAACTATACCAAAAAGAGCGCTATAACGAGGATAGTAAACAGTATTGTTTGTGGTACAAATGATGTCGAGGTAATGTACTAAAACAGATCCCGTCAAAATCTATCTATATGTACACATGAATATTTAACAAACGCTATATATATAAATAAACCCATTAATAAAGAAGTAACTTACCTGTTTATTTCTCTCCAAATGCCTGCATGGGAGTTGTCCTGTTTAGGTAACAATACGTCGTGTAAGTAACGTATCCACCCGACGTTCTGAAATATCCTGGTTATAGCATTGAATGGGAGTGATGTCGCAGTTATGGCATTGACTACAATAGCACTGTCACCAGATCAGCGATCTCTCAAGTCTCTATCACTCACACCGGGCTAGTCCGAGAGGTGCATCCGACCTTCCTCCAATTACCTGACAGGTAACATACTACTTCTTTCACGACTAGTTGTGTTTATAACGAGACGTCAGCTGAACCATACTTGCATTTTGTTTTAAACGCTTCGCTTCTAAGATCGTTTGTGCGATTCGAAAATGAACTTGATGGTGAATGTCAATTGCCAGATGAAATTTTTCATGAAGATGTGTTATGATGGAAAATTAACTGCACAACGAAGATCGCTAATTTTAACTACTGCCTATACTAGCTTATCCAAAGTGTCTTTTACTTGAAGTAAATTGTGAGACCAGCGATTCACATTGTTTTGAAAGATGTGTAAACAATTGGAAATTAGAAAGAGGCATGTACTAGAAGTTTTGGAAATGAAAGAGTTGACGACGCGATCTTACATGACTGTTGAATATTTATAGCACGATGTCACTTCAACTATCAGACTGTAACGCGTACACCATCACCTCTCTATTTCGCGATATAAAAGTTGTACTCATAATGACCTCTCTAATCAATAGGTATGTGTTTTGACGGTGTGTTATGTCAAATATGATACGTGAAAACGACGCCATTAATGACTGGAGACAAAAGAAAATGTTGGAATAAACCATGAAACTGTATTATTAATGAAAAAAATATATATACCATTGATAGTTCACCGTTCAGTGGCTCTTATTTGATGGTGGTGTTTACACCAATACTTCCCTTTTGGTATAAACAATTTAATCGTTAAACTTGTAAAATCAATACATATGATTGATGTGCTAGTATATCATTGATGATCCGCGAAAGTGATTGCATAACTGAAATGAGACGACAGTTGTTGGAATAAAACCCGATCATGTATTAGACGACTGAAAAAAATACTAAAATAAAATCGAATATGTAGAAAATGGATAAAATAAAATGGAGGTAATTTGTAGAATCTTTAAATGAAAATTAGGTTTCACTAATCCGTTTCAGGCTTTATTCAAAGTATTACAAAATTGTCATGAAGGACATGAAAAAATAAAACTGTCAATAATCATTCTTTCCTTTCTCGTAAACCACCACGAATTAATGTTCTGTTAGGATGACGTGTAGTGCTTTTGAAAGTAGGTTTGGAAGCAACATGTTGATGGTTTGTGTCGTTGTATCACGAGTCTGAGACATCAGCCAGTTCCATACCACAACGCCAAGACATTATACCTCGACTCACATATAATCATTTTAGGTCGATCACGATCATTGCACATCATAAACCTATTGCTAGATATGTCAGTCTTTAAACCTCAGAAACCATGCAAAATTCGGTAAACTACAGAGCCAATGACTTTATTTCTACATATCTCACGTAATATTAAGTATTAAATCCCACCTCTGCTTGATCCTATATCGTAGACTCGTCTTATAATATTGCATGAAAGTTCGTATCCTTTATTTATCACTGATGGTATTCAATCCGTGACCAGCGGTGGAAAGTCAGCGCTACGAGCATGCGATACGTACGGCTAAAACCATATATAAATTCAATATATTACTACCTTTATAGGTCGATAATTTTTTAACCAAGACTTTAATGGTATTTGGTCACGCTGCACATGAGATATAACCGCGATAGATTGAAGTAAGTCGTAGGGGAGCAGGATGTCACAGTGGTTTGTCCTGAAGAACAGGTAAATAACTGCACTTTCTGTCGAAGGCAACAGGTGTGTAGGAAAAGAAGAACAGTTTAAGACTTTGAAATGAACTGTTAAATGTCATTCTTATCGTCAATGTATCGAGTGCAACATAAAGTTCTTCGCTTGTCAATGTTCCTACAGCGTGCGACAGGTGTATTCAACATCATCCATCCATTCATTCATTCATTCATTCAAGGGATTCTGATCTAGCCTTGGCGTATTATAGACGCTTGGTGGTTAAAAACAATGTATAGGGTTGTACATCAATACGACAACAGGTTTTGTCATATTTTTCTTAAAAAATTCAACTTGCAGTATTTGTCAAGATACTAGATAGTATTAGCGTTCAACTGATGTGCAATGTTAGTTTGTTACAAACCGTTCTCCCATTGAGTAAAAATACCATTTCAATGTAACCTCTGCCTCTTTCATGCTATTTCTTCTTCTCTTTTTAAAAAGAAACCCAAAAGAGTGTGAAAAGACACAGCACGTAAATCTTTTGAAAGTTATTTGAATGATGATAAGTTTGAGTGGCATAGTCAAATCATTTCAAATAATGGTGTCATTTTATCAGATTACGATTTTGATTAGCCTTTTAAACATTTCTATTAACTTATAATTTCATGCCTTTGTTTCTTTAACAAATAGCTTGTTTAGTCATTCTGAATGTCACATGTCGGAGACGGTGTTTCTCGGTTAACTCCATTACCTCAGGCCATATTATAAGTAAACACCAATCACAATCGGAAAGCCACTGCACATCATAATCGAATGCTCTTTCAAGAGACGGTTCTATTCGGGTATATTTTTCGAAAACGAAATTGTAGAGGACATTTTTCAATTATTCATCGAAGCATGGTTAAGACATAACCCTGCTGAGACGTTTTACTGATGGTAATATAGACCCGGGAAAAGGCGGAGCAACACCAATATCAATCCTGATTAAACACATTAGAAATGTCGAAAATTTTGAAAGTTCTTCTGACCAATTAAGTTCAAAACAGCTCTAGCAACCCAGTAAGTCCACGATTCCTGTTTTCGGAAGTCATTCATGTTAAGGGAGGTTACACCAAATACCGATTTTTTAGATTCTTTTCTTCAGTAGTGAGACTGGGTATGCATCTGTCCACATCTACCTCTCCTAGGACGTTGTTGCAACAGTAAACTCGGCCATTCAATTCAACTGTTCAACCGGAGGTATTCCGAGGTTTTCAAAATAATAATCTGGATATTTTATGAAGATTTGTTGGATTCATATCTTTAAACTTAGTTTAACACCAGAGAAACCATTTTATATTGACCCTTCCACAAACAATTTAACATAGGTACGGTCCTTTTTAATCAATATCAAAATTTACATCCCTACATTCCGGTGTTGCAATTCTCTCTCCATATGAAAATAAAATTACCTGAGTTTTTCTGAGACTCGAAATCATTACATATAACCATGAGGAATATATAGTTACAAACATTACAACAGATACTTTAGTATAATTAAAGAACTATCAAAATGCTACAGTTGCAGTTGTGCTGCAATGGAAGCCTTCTTCGATCTTTATCCCTTGTCCAAATTAAGCGAACTTCGTCAATATTTTATCAGAATACAACAGGTTGTAATACTATTGTTACTGATTTTCCTTTGCGTTTAAATGGAACAAAGTACCTAAAGTGATATGTAATCCTGATAGGATTATTAATCATTTATAGTAGATTTCTTATGGTGTCTGAGAACCATTCACTGAAACATGACATGAAATGGCTGGTAGCTAGAGTTTTCCGAAGATGGTTGGAAGATATAGATACAAACTTTCTGGATCTGATCATGATTAGCATCGAAGATTACCAAGTGTATATATCAAGTGTACAATCTCAGGTATGAATTTATGATGATCCCAAAAATATTCGATATCTTTACCTTCAATGCAAATGAGTTAGATTTGAGACAAAAAAACCTGTCCCATGTTTAAAGCAACACGGCCACGATGTAGATATATGTTTAAATGGATCGAGGCAAAAGCGCGAAGTCGCAAGCTTGCAGTTTATGAGAGGCAGCTTACCCGTGTATATTTAGCCAGCTAACTGGATACATTGAAACGGGTGTAGTCACCCTGCCTACCCGAGCAGAACTCGACACTTGGACTAAGAAGTATCACTGGAGTAGCAAGTGCTATATTTAGCTGATATTTACTGTCCCGTTTGGTCTACTCCCATTCAGTCATAAACTGGGCCATCGCTGACAACATGATTTCTTGTACTATATGAGATTGGTGGTTGGCTGGTTGTTATACTGTACGACGTTGGAATGGAAAGCGAATTTTAAATCTAGTTCAATGAATTGACACTTTACATTGTCATGAATAGAGAATTGGTTTCTTTTGTTGGACTGGAAATATTTAATAAATTAACAACCATTAACCACGTAATTGAAAGTGTGAAAGAATGGTGTCAATGAATCGTATAGTGATTATATGGAGATTACTAAAAGTGATTATTCTTACGATAGGCCGAAACAACCGGATACGGGAAATTTGCGCAATGCTCTCGTCAAGACGATGTTAATACTGCAAATGTGCAACAAGATAACTACAAGTTAAGATTCATCAACTTCATATTTTAAAACCGGGCTTGCAAATCGATGTCGTCATAAAGAACACGTACATTGTGAGTTCATGAAACAGTAGACAGTGTACAGTCAATTTACGCATACAACAGGAGTTAAGACAACCACAGGTTCAAATACAACTAATCATTTTACTCCATTAGAATAAATGTTTCCGTTTAATAAATATGCCAAATTGACACCGGTAAGGTCGAAGTATTTTATCGATAATGATACCATCGACGTTTGGAGAAATCCCTCTGAAATACAACTTCCGGTCATCCTTCAAGCTGGAATCCATCGTTTCTATATTGAAGTACAGGTTAACGTGTTTCATGGAAGCAAGGTGACGGTCATGTTGACCCGGATATGATCCCTTGGAGGTGAAGGTCAACTTGGTGCACGAAGGCGGGAAAAGAAGGGTCTGTGAGACAAAGTCTGATAGCGGTGTCAATGTCAGCTGGGGGGATCTCGCAGTGTTGGTAGGCGAGTGGAAGCTGAACGTTGGGACTCGCACCTGTCACAACCTGGGAAGAAATAGAGAGATATTCCAAAATATTTTGAATATGAAGGACTTGAATCTTTGACAGAAAATGGCATCAGTTGCCGATTGAAATTGTACATGAGCATGCCCTGCTTCATTCTCTCCCAACAGAGGTAGCTCCGTCATAAATTCCTATATTCAGCCAAAACTACTGCTGCAAATTCGACCAAATTTAGCAAGCTGATAGCCCTTACTTAGGAATAGACAGACTAAGCTTTTGAGCTTGATTGGATAATGCGTTAAAGGCACAGTACCACTCAAAGTTTCAAAAATTAACATTGGAAATTTTTTCAAAATGCACTTAGAGACTTGCAACCTTTTTTAAAAGATGCGCAATTACATTTGCAGCAAAAAAGTAAATCATGGCGAATTCGTAGCTTGCATAATTGCGCTGCCATATTGCTTTATTTGACTTTTTTGCATTTTCGCACCCCTGCCTCTTTCAGCTATGATATATGTGAGTTTCAGCTCTTAGATGCACGTATCTTCAGAGGAGAAGATTGTCAAAGATGCATGGGGTCCGGAAATTGAAAAAAGTCAAAAAAAGAAATATGGCGGCGAAAGTACTAACGCTACGAAATTGCCATGATTACATGAACCATGAAACAGTAACTTGCCTATGTGACCAAATCTCATATGGAAACTGATATTATTGCAAAGAAGTTGATAATGCGAAAAAAGTATGCTAGTTACAAATTCGTCATGATTGACTTTTTTGTTTGGAATGTGATGACGCTTCATTCAAAACAAGTTTCAAGTCTGTAGGTGCATTTTGAAAAATTACCCCATGTTAAATTTTGTCAAAAGATTTTTCCCGATTTTGAGCCTTAATTGTGAAGAGCTTGACCATGTTCGCGATCGATGTTTTGATAGTTTCGTGAAGTCCACATATAGGTCTTACATTCCTGAAAAAATGGTGGGATTGTCAGTCTAACATTTTGAGTTATCGCCCCTTGAACAAAGAATTTGAGAGAGTTTCAGCTCTTAGATGTAAGTATCTTGAGAGAAGAAGGGTCTCAAAGATGCATGGGGTCCGGAAATTTAAAAATGTCAAAAAAAGAAATATGGCGGAATTCATGACGGAGCTACCTCTGTTGGGAGAGAATGGCCCCGCTTAACTACCATTACCACTTCTCTAGACAATGGTGTAAAATTATTCTGAGACATTTTACACGTTATATCAAGAAATCTATAAACATCATGATATGAACATCTTATACCGCTGCATACCGAAAGTTTGTTTACTTACCACTGAATCGCAGTGCAAATATCATGTAATTTGGGTTTCGTTTCAACGTCAATAGAATAACTTCAGCAAGACTGACAACGGGTCAGCCACTGTCCATGTCTGAAATAGCCCTTCTTGAACTCACTTTGGCATTGTCTGGTCACTCGTGCAAAAATTCGAATTTTGGCATATTGATATAGACAGAAGGGGTCACATTTTCGAAATTTCGGTTTCGTTAAATGTCGAATAAAATATTCCAAATCGACTCTCTGAGATTAAAACCAACATAATCACATTGACGTTGTGCTGAGAAACAAACGTGACTAATTTTTCAAGAAGTTGATAACCTATAAAGGATTTTATGGAGAAAAATAAAAATGAGTGTTTTCGGAATTTTGACCTCTGGTCACTTCAATAACCTGCCAAAACTGTTACGGGTAATTGTGGGGTACGATAAACATCTGCCTTAAAGAAGAATGGATCTGCATATGTGTATTGAAAATTCAATATTACACGTTTCTTTTTCGCAACGCTACGATACCTCAAAGGCATCTCAAATTACATGATATTTGCACTTTTATATTCAGGTATATGAACACACTTTTGGCATGCAGCTGTAGTTGTCTTGGGTTAATACTAAAGTTATATTAATGGGCACATCTTAAATGTAATCCGGCGAAACTTTGTCAACGAGAAAGATCGACAATTGTTGGAATGTATTTTTTTAATCATATCTTGCAAAGATCTCTTTAGCTGACATAAATGAACTGGAATGAAGAACATATTTCATTTGTGAAATGAACCGTCAATTGTTTCCTCTTTTAAAAAAAGCGTTGTTTTGGAAATGGGAAGAATGTCCCATCAATCTGTATCAAACATTACCACTAGCATTTATCTATTATATTTGACCGATTCAC
Organism: Phorcus lineatus; assembly: GCA_921293015.1. Classification (NCBI taxonomy): domain Eukaryota; kingdom Metazoa; phylum Mollusca; class Gastropoda; order Trochida; family Trochidae; genus Phorcus; species Phorcus lineatus. The sequence continues at coordinate 56,197,886 of OV121081.1, forward strand.
CGCAAACGAGCAACGCAATGCAAGAAAGCACAGTGGAGACAGGTAATGGGAACGGACAGGTTTTACAGGAGACATCTACTTCAGATGATCAAGAGACGAATGAGAAGTTGCACATGATACATCCACACGGAATCAAACAAATGTCAACACACTGTTAACACTCGGCTATTGTTAAATTTCCGGAAACATGAGTTTGAGAGATAATAAAATAATGACATTGACGTTTAGACGCCAATAGCAGATACTGTAGCAGCTTTAATAACAGTATAACGTGAAATACTTGCAACTAGAAAATTAGGGCCTGTTTTCTCAATAGTACATCACAAAAATAGGAAATGGTGGTGGAATTAATGCTGTTTCAAATCTGTATCAGATTGTGTACATGACCTTCCAACTAAACACATACAAATTAAAACTTTCTAATTACGTGTACTCAATTTTATCCCAACCATGGTTATTTTTTACAAAGCAGTATCGCCTGTTTGAGGTAATATTGTGATGTATGGCAGCGTTCATGTACCTGAGCGAGTTTGCCGAGCGTCACTTCTCCTGTCAGAGCCTCTTTAACCTGGCTGGTGCTGTCCGTGTCTTTACGAGCATCCTGACTCGTTGGCAGCTCCTATGGGAGAGAAGTAAGTCACAGTAACCGAGTGAGAACCAAGGGTTAAGACCGAAGACTACTTGAGAGACCCTCTCATTGCTCTGCATTCATGTAGGAACCATGTACACTAAGGAATAGTGCTTGGCATCATTCACCTTGGTCGGTTGCATTTGATGATTTGTAGGGGTTCTATGCTCTGTAGCTATTGAGTGCCCAAGTCATGTGGTACAAACCTTACGGACCAGTATTAACCTACATATGGCCAGTCAAGGAAATATGGAACGTTAAGAAATACTTGATAATACACATCAAATTCAATGTATGTGTGGTATACGATGCAAGTTGCGATGATGAAGATGTAATATGTCAGCCCTTATGAAAATGTTTATTTTCAGATACACAAAGGAAGCTAATAAACTTGTTGAAAGACAGCGTGATATGTGTTCACAACAAATTCTGTAAAACGTGTCAACAAGAAAGTGAATTTAAAAAGAATTCTAAACTGAAGCCTATTTATCAAGCCGCTCTTAACAAACACAATTATCGACTCGAAGCGAACTGACTCATCGCGGCGACTTGTGTTTCCCGTATATCCGATTATATAAACCAGTTATAAAGTTATTCAAAGTTCTGTGTCATAACTGTTCATTACTTTTACTTTCTCCAAATCTAGCAACCTATAGGACAAATCTAAGTAAAGGAATATTATTAAATCTGTGGTACAGATGGTTTCAGATAGTCATTTCGAAGACAAAGACGTACTTGCGCCTGGTCAGTTTGAGATGTTGACTGGTTTACCAGTTTCACAGGGAAGAAATTTGCCAGACATTCAGCGCAATGTCTACACTGGGCTTCAGGCGTTCTGTCCTCACTTGCGTAGAACTTCAGGCGGAATCTCCGCGTCTCGTTCTGAAATTTAAACATCACTATTAGTACCTCCGTAACTGTCTTTATTACCCATAGGGCGAAATATAAGTAATGATTAATTGTCAATTTGAACACATGTGCACATTTTACTTTTACCTAGCAACGATTGTTTCAGCGCGAGTTACCGCATTTCGTGTGTGTGACGTCATACACCCACGTCGAAGTAGCGCGCCGTCGCAAAGGCAAAAAGCCGTTTTTTGGACATTTTCGTGCGATTTCAATAGAATAAAATAGATAATGTACTAAATTTATTGTACTCGAAAGTGTCTCATATGACTGCGAAACTCGTGCAAATGTGTATATATATACGTCGCTCACGCTCTGGTAATACAAAAATTCAAACACCTCTAATAAGTTCGTGATAGTCATATCATTCACTTCCTCGTGTAATAATCTATGTATTATTATGTTGACACCGATAAAGATATTTATAGTCACCGAAATACAGAGAGATTTCATCCGAGGAAGTGTATAATATACTTTTACAATAAAATTGTAATATTTGGTAAATTAAGCCAGAGCAAGTTTTATGGCACGCTTTCGAAATAAGTTTTCATAACTTTTAAAGCATAAAGCAATTCTGTGGTTCGATAACTTCTTTACTGCATGACCTGTATATGCAATTACACAACTATATCATATGCAATGCATGCAATAAAAAAATCTGCTCACTGCTTACATGTTAGGATCTCGGTGCCAATTCGCACTATTTAAATAATTAGTTAACTACTTCACCTTTTAGAAATAAGTGAGTCAAAAGCAAATATCTTTGTGGGCAGTTTGAACACGGGTTTAGTATATATTCAATATTTATCATTTTCGTTTGGATACAAATCAATCAGAAACGGGTTATCATTTGCAATTGAATTTAAAACATAAACGAGCAAAATAGATGTAGCTAGAGGAAAAAACACCATTAAAATATAACACTAGTAGATTTTCCTTTAAATGGATGGTCTGTCCGCCGGTCAACTTTGTCCGTTTAGAATATGATAATCTACAGGAGCGGTTGACACATACGGTGTGCTTTAACAAATCTGAAACACGACTCCTGACAGATGGAAGACACGACTCTGGTATGCGAGCCGGTGTCAGGAAGTGTCAAGAGTCTGCCCCAAGAATGAAGTAGGTTTCATCATAGTCTACTACACCGAGTATAAACCTTCCACGTTACAGTGGCCCTTTTATATTTAGGGTGAGGTGCGGGGGGATTATGAGCGGTTCTTCAGACAGAACAGTGAACACATTGTAACGAAGCGCATTCAATTGCAAAAGATGGATGTGGGAGACCGGCATGTTTCAGGAGAGGTGAGACATGAGTACAAATTAAAGTTTCCTGATAAAAGGAGTCAATTTAAAGAAGAGTTCTCTTTGAGTATAACTGCATCATCCCACGAAGTAAGTGGTATCCGATGCTAACTTATTTTTCATGGTTGAAAATAGGTTTGTATGTGACCTCAAACTGTAACCTTGAAGGAGAAAACAATTCTTTATTCATATGCTGTAAATTAAGGGACATATCTCTGTAAAAGAATACCCCAAATGCCCAAGGCATGTTCCAATTTTCAGAAAGATTGAGTAAAAACCGTGGAGGAGTTGATTCACAAGACATGTACTTGTACACAGTCTTCGACACCAAAGCCATACTAGGCTTCAAGTAAAAGGCCGTAACTCTAAAAACAAGATTCTTCGGAACATTCTCTATTTCTGATACGCTCATCACTGATTTTTACCAAAGGCATGTTCCCGCCAAAACTTAAGTAGTAACTGTTGCAGGAGTTGATTTCACGATACAGATGCCCCTTCTCGCGAAGGACTGATAACGTCACGATATGAAAGTGTTCTCTCTTCCGATTCAGAATAGATACACTTCAAACTTCGTTCTCAGTGATGTAGAAACCTGGAGTACCATAGATTAATCGTGGAAATATAGTAACAGACAGATAGATAGACGGTTGTGTTGCTAGAGACATTTATTTTTGATGAAGACAATTAGTATGTCAAGGATGATGGAATTGATAGGGACGAAAATGTAAACAATAGAAGGATGGATGGAAGGAAGCTATATTTTTGTAAGATGGAAATAATGACGACTTTATCAATAGAGAGAAATAAAGGGAACACATTTGTTGATGAAGAATGGATGGAATTGATAGAGATAAATTGGTAGATGAAGGATCGATTGAACTGAAGCAGATAGGTATATAGATGGAGAAAGATGGATGCAATTGATGGCGACAAATGTTTGATTGATCGGGAGAAATGATGGAGACAGATAGATAAATGATGGATTGGTGGAAATGATGGAGACAGATAGATAGACGATGGATTGGTCGAAATGATGGAGACAGATAGATAGACGATGGATTGGTCGAAATGATGGAGACAGATAGATAGATGATGGATTGGTCGAAATGATGGCGGCAGATAGACAGATGCTGGATTGGTCGAAATGACTGAAGTTGACGTGATTGAGGGATGGATTCATAATGGGGATAAAGAATAAGGAAGATGTGTTTTGTGATAAAGATAGATTGGTGGAATTAAGTGTTTATTGATTGAGGAAGTTTGGTAGATCAATGACAGATGGAAGGGCAGATTGATAGAGGAGACAGGTAGAAAAGAAAGGGGAGATAAGAGGAACGTACCTTGACCTTGTACATGATGAGCATACTATCTCGTTTGGTCATGGCTCTCATCCAGGCCCGTGCTGTCAAAAGGTTGTGGCTTTCCTGTCCCGGGAAAGATATACATTCAATATCTGACTCGTTTTATTCATCGTCTTACCTACATACATATAATTATAATACATATATTAAACATAAATTCCGAAAAATCGCGTTTTTGTAACATACAGAAGAACAGGGACGTGTGTCGCCTTGAAATAACTTCAAAACCGAAGCTCACATGTTTCTCATATTGTTGCGTACTTTATCCCTTCAATAATACTAGAGGCCTTGATATAAGCGAAATACTCTTGATAGCGGCGTTAAACCCCATATCACATTTACTTACCTCCCTTACACCCTTCTCAAATGAACAGATATTATACAAGAAGAGCCATTATAACCACATCTTTGTCCTCACAGGACTTACTTGATATGCTTTTATTGTTAGTTCACGAGCTGAGAGCTCACGGTTAAACTTACCATGACAGCAGAAGCGCGGCACAAGACCAGGAATCTGGATTCAGTCAACGTGAGCATCATTTCACCCACACTATCGTCATATTGCTAGAATTAACAGAACACATACGAAATAGGATAATTGTCTTAAAATCACTTTTTCAAAGAAACGTAGTTAATGGTGTGTACAAGAATGTCGCAAGATACGATAAATGTTGGTCGTGGGGGGAGGAGATAATTGATCAACAGAATATAAGATTTAAAAAAAAGGAATATCAAGGAAAAAAATGTATCGTCATGAGATTGACCTTTGATTGTCATACTTTTTTTTTTCAAAAGAAGTCTTTGCAGCTTGACAGAAATGTGCATAAGTTGTGTTTCTGAAATATGCTGTCCATTGCTGTTAGTAGTCCAAAGGGCATGGTCCGTCATATTCACCCTTTTCGGCTCTTCCTACGAAATTTAGTTGGTCGATACCTTGCACAATTGGTAAATATTTGGTTCACGTTTGAAATTGATTCTGACATCTCCCCACCCAATTTAAATGATTATGATAATCGAAGTTAACGCCTAGCACCCTATTTTGGGCACTGTTTATTATTTCCCTGAAGTAACTAACTAGATCCTCAACCTCCGTGTTGAGGTACCCATTTGAACGACTGGATGGGCCGAGTTCAATAATTATGAAGTATTTTGAAAAGAGAAATGACACAATGTAAGACAAAAATCATAAATGTTTGGTGTCTAAATCTAGCTCCAAAATCGGGCCTTTGGCTTGAGAGGCCAGCAAAAGCTAGTTATAGATACACACTATAATATACGGATAATAAATGACAATCTTGCTGACAACATGGTCATGTACCAACCTTCCACTGTCCACCGCCGGACTCTCCTGTGTTGAGGTAGCGTGCGTACTTCTCAATCTTCCATGCACTTGTCATCGTCGGGTCTTGAAATGATGTATCCGTAGATCTAACATGTCTTATAAGTTATTATTTTACTCAGTTATAATTCATATTCACAATTAACAAAACTTTATCATTTCTGGGATGTTAAAAAACTATTGTTGGTATGATCTCAGCAGGCATCTGACGACATTTCGACGTTGAAATTCGGTTGATTTCAGTTCAGGACGTTGATCAACCAATATTCGACGTCGAAATAACGTTAGTTTCTTGACGTTGAAATTTGGTTGGTTTTTGACGTTGTTTCGATGTCATTAGAACAATTTAGACAGACAGACAGACAACCAGATTTATTCCGTAATGTTGGCCATATGGCCCATAATACAGTTACTTCGTTCTAAATCTTTGCAGTGTCATATAAACATGAATACCCTGACGTACGAATCAATTGATATCCTTTAAAATGTATAACTCCACACGAGTAGCTATCTAAATAATGTAGGCTAGCTACTAAGCTTGAGTAAGAGCTGAAACTATAAGAGCATAGACTCATATTAATGTTTAGTATAAAAATTAACAGCAATGCTAACACAATCGGAATTATTTTCAAACCTTGTTCTCTGATATAGATCATGACCAAACTTTGTCGACGGATTGGTTGTAGAATCTCTTCCGTATAAACCCTTAATTTAGCGAATATGGAAAAAGCATAACATGAGGGGTGGCAGCAACTCCCAACCAGTATTGATATGGTCCCCAGAGAGTGCATTCTCTCCCAACAGAGGTAGCTCGGTCATAAATTCCTATACAACCTCTGTTTTAATTCGAAGGCTTCTCGGGCTTCCGGCAGTTTCCCCTACCGGCACAAAATTGCAACTTTAGCTACCTGGCAAAATTTCAGCCAATGAAAACAATGCAAATGCATGAATAACATATTTGTTGTCACACAGGCCTGTGCAATGATACAGTCGCAAAATAAGACGTTAAAGGCGACTCAAATTGCAAGGTGCATATTCGAATAATGTTTTGTTTATGGGAAATTTACGGAATTAACATACGCGATTTGATCGATACCTTTTGAAACGGGGTCTTTGATTGCACAACTAACATTGATTGCGTCCGATCAGCTTTCAATTATTTGTGTATGAAATAGGTTATAGCCTATGTTTGAGTGAACCACACGTGGATTGTAAGCATTTCAATTGACAGTTACAAACATGACCTTTAGTTTGCTTTGCGTAAAGACTGCAGAAAAACACGCGTGTCTGCCTAGGCCTAATGTATAGACCTCGATTATGAATTTCCAAAATTACTGAACAGTAGTCAGTAGGCCTATAGGAATTCTTACCTTTTGAGTTCAAAATATTGAATGCCTAATCTGATTAAACTAGAAATCTAGTAGATTCATTTGAGAGCAAGAAAGGTTTCGGTTCCTTTCATAAGTGACCGTATGTCAGCACGTCTAAATGAGAGTGCTCTCCCTTCCCATCAGCTAGACTTGCGACTGCTTTTCTGGCGCTAATTTCCATTTATTGCCCTGTTAAGGTAAGAAGGTTATAAAACTGTGATAAAATATTATAGGTGGTCTTATTGTGGATATTAAGTTAAACTAAATGCTTATTCCACTGTTAAATTTGTATAGGTTATTTCGAAAATGATATCGGAATATATTCATGAGGTTGTTTATTGAAACAGCAGATGTTTGAGGTCATCAAACTTTATCAACAAGTAGCAGTTTAAAAAAAAATATTTGTCGTCTTCGATTAAATTTAAATTGTTATAGGCCTGAAGTTTGGGGTACTAATTATTGGAATATCATTGAGTCTTTTCAGGTTAAATTTTATAATACTTTTTGAAAGTGGGTAAATCTACTTGTAATATGGTTCTTAGTGAGTGTGGCAGATTACCTCATCAAATTGTGTACGTGACCAAAGTAATAACGTATTGGTGTCATTTATTAAATATGCCTCAGAATAGATTGCCAAAACATTCATATGGCATGATTAAAGAGCCACTCCGTGATTTTCATGACATATTTTTTATCTTTGGTACGAACCTAAATGTCATTTATGGTGATATAAAATCAAAACATCTTAACTTTTCATGTCCAAAAGACATATTTATGACAAATACTGGTTTTCCATGAAAATCTATAAACAGCCTTATAAATGCATAGAGGTGTAGACATCACATCCAATATACATGGATACTAGTTATATAACCTAACAAACACTATCAACTCCTTACTGCTCTCCTGGCTGTTTTAGATAAGTCTCCAAAATTACGTTTGACTATTTGTCGCGCGCCACTGTCCGGTTTTCGATCATGATTGCGACCTTCTACCTTCATAGTGTCACTGTAAAAACCCAACAAGCTTTAAAATGTGTTGCTTTTTTGGTAACCGTCGATACTTCGCGATCAAATGACACCATTGATTAAGTTTGGCATATATGACCCCAACAACTCTTTAAATGTTGAAAGATATTTGAATTGTGACATTCTTTTACACCTTAGATCTGCATTGTCGAAATTTAGGTGTGGCAACTTGGTTGTTAAAGAAGGGAGATACACAAAATATCCAGACTTCAAAGACAAAACTAGAGATAATTGCTACAATCATTTTAATAAATTACAACGACATAACAAAGTTGAAGCAAGCGCACATAAAAGAATACAGATTAATCCACTTTTCAAGAACCATCGTAGTATATAATGTGTTCGGTGTAACACCACAATAAGTTGAAGACGATGATAAATATAATGGAATATAGAAATAACTTTAGTTGTACGAGGAAAGAATGGTGTGAAGAGCATCGGCTTGGAAGGTGTACAAAGAGAGCTTAATGCGAGGGTCAGTGATCTAAAGTGAGATGAAGTTTGAGAGTATGGCCTGGACGAAGGGTGGATCAAGTTAAGAGAATGATTTAAGATTTCATTACATATATTCTGGGGAAACGTTTTTTGTTTGAACCGCACGTTAAAATAGTTTGGTGACCGGTTTTACAGGTTTTATAGCGACAATAATCTCCTCTCTTGTGTTTACTATATAATACATTGAGAACTGAATCTTTATTTCTTCACCAATTTCGCTGAAATATATCATTATCTCAACATATGAAAATGATATATAAGTGCAAGAAATCAGGTGGAGGCAAACGAGAGATGTGTCCAAGTGTCGAAGTGCTTCCGGCTTCACAAACGAGAGATCTTGCGCCAACTCCAGAAATGTTCTCCTTCCCCTCCCCCCTTTCCCCTCTGCCCCCTTTCCCCCTTTCCCTCGTTTGACGCCTCAAGTTTGAGTGTTGCTATCCCAATGACATTATCATGTCATACAGCTCCTTCTGTCTTATCTTTGTTTTCGATGGTTTCTCCTCTGAAAGAAAGAACTTTGCCAACGAATAAATAAATATATCAACATATTGATAGTGTTATGAACAAGGCCAGAAAGCACAAATAACTCAATGTGAATTCTACATGATTGGTTATCTTTTACGAAATTAGAATGACGTCCTAACAGAAAACTATAATTAAATACGACTGAAGTGTAACATTGTTGTATTGATAGCGAGAAATCACGACTGAAAATGACACGCACTTGGAAAGATGATATCTTGAAAGCAGAATATACGAAGACAACTTTCTCAAATAGACACTCCATATTTTACTTGACATTTCTTTGATTTTTATACGTGTATGATGACAACAATTTAAAATATCTCACCTGTTCATTCCTATATGCCAACTATGTTAAATCTAACTATTAAATTCTTTTAAATGAAAATTTATCATGAAAGTACCCTCTTCGAATTGTTCCCGATCCCACTGTCTAGATTGCTACGGCCACCATTTCCTCCTCCGTAAGCGCGGTGGTTTCCAGTAGCTTGGCTAGGGCGGCGTTTAATCCTACTCACTTGATTTGTTCTGTCTACTGAAACTTTTGTATGACCTCTCGGTCCTCTGTTTTGAGTGATACGGACTCTTGGCCCTCTTTTGTGATTCTTACGGCCTCCCGGTCCTCTTTTGTAATCAACACGGACTCTCGAGTATCCTGACCCTCTACCGTGATAAGCATGGCCTCGGTGAGTATTCCGAAATCGTGATTGACGGTATTTTTTTTTGAAATGTGGTTTGTGGACCCATCGACTTGAAGTGTATGGTCTATCGACACACTCTCTTGAGTAGTACGGCCTGTCAACCCTCTGTCTTGATCAGTATTGCCTATCGTCCTATCGGTTTGTTTGGTACGGCCTGTGTACCTGACAGTACTGCGCATCAACCCTCTACCTACAGTGGACCGTGTACTCGATCCCTTATCTTTAGCACTACGACCACTCGACAAGATGGCTTCATTGGAGGAGCCTGAAGTCTGATGGCTGTACTGAATTGACTCTCCTGCTTGATAGGAATGTTCTTCTGGGGATTTCGGTTGATACGTACGACGTACCGACTCTCCTCCATCGTGTACACGATGTGTCGACCATCCATCAGGATGAGTAAAAACCCTCGACACATCGGTTTGATCAGTGTGACCTCTCGACCCCATCAGCTTATCATTCAGGTTTGTTGCCAATTTGCTGTGGTTTTGAAGGCGTTTAGGGAGGTTGGCGTGGCTCTGGAGTGTTGTTCCTTTATCGAAAATATCAACCTGATTTAGCTGAACAACCTCAGAGCTAGTCGTTCCTTCGACTTTTGGTAAAGCCTGAAAGGTGGTGAAAACTAGTACAAATTATGAAAAATATGCATGAAAGTTATTTGTAATTTAAATAAAAAAAATAATATAAACCATTTAATTAAAAAAACTTTTTTTATTCAGAGGGGCGACAATTCGGTATGGTTGAAATAATGACCTCTAACTGGGTGGATATGGATATTAACATGTTGCGTTAACGGAATTATAAACCAAGTAAGCATCTGACGTCGATTCAAATTTGAAATTTAGTTGATATCAGGTCAGGATGTTGATTAACGAATTTTCTGATGTTGAATTTGGTTGTTTTGTTTACGTTCTTTTCACGTCATCAGAACAACTTAAAATCGCTAAGTGATTAGGTTATACATTACAACAATAGCACGTCAGCTTATATGAAACAGTTAACCTCTGATATTGACCTGATAATCCGCCACATGGTGTATATGTTACAGTTAATATGTATAATCAGGGAATATGTATAATCCCTGAAAATTTCAGTGATTATGTATATTCCCTGATTCACTCAGTGAGTATGTATATTCCCACATTGCAACAGGTCATGGTGGAAGGGATAAAATGATGAAAGAACTCAGCAAGAAGTATGCCAACATCACCCAAGAAGCTGTGACTATCTTCAAATCTTCCTGCGTTCCCTGTCAACAGAAGAAAAAGAGAACCACAACCAAAGGTGTTGTTGTGAAGCCCATCACCTCCACAGATTTTGGAGCCAGAGCCCAAGTTGACCTGATAGATATGCAATCGATGTGTCACGGACAGTACAAATGGATTATGCATTATCAAGATCATCTCACCAAGTTTTCTGTTCTCAGAGCGCTGACATCTAAACGTGCAGTCGAAGTTGCATTTCAGTTGTTAGACATATTTTTGATGCTAGGCGCTCCATCTATCCTCCAAAGTGACAATGGGTCAGAATTCACTGCTCAGATTATTGTTGAACTGAAACAGCTATGGCCACGTCTTGTCATTGTTCATGGCAAGCCCAGACATCCACAGTCTCAAGGTTCTGTAGAGAGAGCCAACTGCGATGTAAAGGATATGCTCACTGCCTGGTTATTCGACAAAAACACAACTGAATGGACTGTTGGTTTGAAATTTGTCCAGTTTCAGAAGAACTCAAGTTATCATAGCGGTATCAAGAGAACTCCCTTTGCTGCTCTTCTCGGTTCCGATGCAAAGGTCGGCCTTACAACATCCAGTCTTCCAGCAGAGATCATATCCAGACTCCAAACTGAAGAAGATCTGCTCAACATCATCTCCCCAGCTCCAACAACAGAACCAGACACAGAACCAGCACCAACTCCAACAACAGAACCAGACACAGAACCAGCACCAACTCAAGATGTCATTGAAACCCGACAAGAAGAAATTCAGACCCAGAGGAAGCGTGCTGCAGAATCCCAGTTGCAACAAGCTGAGAAGATGGTGAAAAGAAGTAAAGTTGTGCTGTCAGAAGTGAAAGTTGGTGACAATGTAACAATCTCAATTCCCGCAGTAGATAGAGGTAGAGCTGATCCTCGCAATTTGATTGGTGTTGTGACTGACATTAGTGACACTGACATGTACACTATTGCTGTGAAAGCTGGAATCCTGAGTGGGAAGTATTCCCGCAACCAGTTTGACGTGTGTGCCACAGCGCTGTACAATCTGACCGACATGTCTACCGACTGTACTGTGTCTCTGAGATCAGCTGTTCAGTCTGAATCGATATGTAATGGACAGGGATTTGCAAAAAGTAACTGTGCTGGGACAAAAAGATGTCAAATAAATGCAAGTGCTACAAGTCTGGTGTCAAGTGTAATTCAAGGTGTCACCCCTCACTCTCCTGTAAAAGCAAAAGTTAGTCTGATATCCATGTCAGAAGTTTCATGCGATACATGCATATGGCATTTTGTACAATTTATACCCTGTGTTGATGACAAATATCTGAAACAGTGTCTAGTTATTTCATGATGTTATAAATTAGTTTGATGAAAACATCAGAAATGTCATGAGATGTTTCTTTTGGTACAACTGATGAATACATATTTGAGACAACTGTGTCCTGTGTCATGTGTCATGTGTGACATGTCGTTTAGGGTTGGAATGTAATAAAGAAAACAACTGTAAACTGTGTTGGTATCTCATTTATAAGCATTCAGGGAATATGTATAATATTTGCTGACTTTTATCAGGGAATATGTATAATCCCTGAAAATTTCAGGGAATATACATACTCAATGAGTGAATCAGGGAATATACATAATAACTGAAATTTTCAGGGATTATACATATTCCCTGATTATACATATTAACTGTAACATATATAGTTTCATACTAGTTGAATCTTCAGAAGTCACGCAATTCATTACCACTATAAGGTCTAGGTCTCCTAAACTAAAAAATAGTACAACTTTAAGAGTCAAGTTATGTCATGTTGGTCATAGTACCTATTTGGCATTTTATAACCATACCACGTATATATCAATCAATCATGGGAATAAATTCAATTATGAGTTGTCAAAGACATGGCATTTGGTAATAAAGGTAAGATCTTAGTGCAAGAGTTTAGGAGTGGAATGATATAACTTATTAACATCAGGTGATCGAAGTGCATTTTTAGTTATTGTACGATAAATGACAGTAACTGAAATTATTTGATGTATGGATTTCGGAGAATAAAGCGTAATTATACAAACCTTTTTAAGCCTTGATATGCCCAGTCTTTTGGTGTAGCAAATGTTTTTTATGTGAATGTGGATAGCGCGCTTCTCAGAATCCGGTGAGTGATGCTGACATTCCCCCGTGTTGAAGGAGACAATGACACAAGGTTCAGAGAGAGCACACTGCACAACACAGTCGAGTCTCGATCTGGAGGTCCAGGAGAGGAGAGTAGAGTTTCTGCTGGTTGAACATCCGCCTCTGGAAAACTTCGTGCAGGTTGTGGACGGATCCGCAGATACACTCTCGCTCTGAACCTTAGCACTGTAAAATCATATTTGCCGAAATTTCAGTTTTGTTGCTCAGGTCTCCGAATATAGATGTCTGAGGAACTGATTGAATAAGCGAATAACCTTTTTTTCTTGTGAATAAACATATTTCCATGTTGCAGGAAAAACACTTCCGTGGATATATGAATTTTTAAAGATGATTATTTCATCCATGTCAAATAACATGCTTATAACATTGTAAATCCTTGCAACCTGAATATATGCAGAATTTCTAAAAATCTGAAAATGATAAATCCTGTTATTCATGTTTTACTTACATACCAGAAAAATGTTGTTTCAACATTTGCACAACGTACCATGTTTCACTGGCAGCGCATGTACACAGCTTCTTTAAGGAACATTTTTTCTATTCATGGCCACCACCTCATAAAAATACGTTTGTGATAAACAGGGAACATACCATCCTCGGTCATCCTGGGCGTAATGTAGCGATTCTCACAAAGTGAAGGGTAACCGAGAATGAAGTTGCATTCGGTCAGTGATGTTATTTCAATCGACCTGCATGTTAAACTAGCGCATGCGCATGAATATTTTTCATGAAATAAGTTCTTAATGGATTATTGTAAACCTTTGAAGGTTGAATGAGAATCGTCTCAGCTTGTTCTGTTTAGTTATCTAATTTAATTTTTAAAATCTAAATCAGATTTACCTATATATGTACATAAAAAAAACTTTCCAAAGATCACCAATATAAAAGTTGTAACAACTGCATAATGATTGTAATACATATAAAAATATCTTAACGTATATTTAAATTGAAAATTAAAAAGAAATATTGTATCTAAGACGATTCCATAAAGGTCATATGTTAAAAAAATTTAAAAGCTCCGACAAAACATAAATGTTTAAAACTATTTATGCTGCACTAGATTAAAATGTGGTCAATGGAAAAATGGTCATGATCACTTTTGATATGTCCGAATATAACTGACAAGGGCCTGTCTAGATCAGCGTGACATTTGGCCAGCAAACATTATTTTGAGTAAATAAAGCATAAAACGCTAACTAAATTGGTAAAGAAACCCACCTTAAAGAAAAAGTAGTTAAAATTACTTCAAACACAAGCATAATTTCTTTACATGTATGTCCTTCAGCCAACGTTTTCTTTACAGAACACCAATCACATACACATTTGAATTAACAAGCAATTAATGGCCGTTATTATTCGTCGAAGACTATGAAAAATAGCTTGATACGGTAGATGACGTTAATACTAAGACATTTATTTAAAAGTTATTCCTGTTAATTTGTGTTAAGACATCGGTGAACATCAACGATTGTATGATTTCGCAATATATATCTTCTATTTATCTTCGTAAATGATATGAACACCTGCGACATCAAGATACACACATCGGGTATATCTTGAATCAAAGAACTAGTACTTGAATATTGAATAAGATTAACACAGTGATCAAAATTATAATTTCCAGAAAAAAGATCAAGTTGAGTTCATTAAAGCCATTAGTTTCTAAATCAAGTCCTAGGTAGAACATTTATCATTTGAAAACTGATCAGTGGTAAGGTCATCTATGTCAATTTGCACATTTATGAAAAATCATTAGAATATGATGATACATCATATAAACAGCCATTGAATAATGGGTATGATTCAATGGGTATGTTCTGGTTTCTCCAGCGCATTGATCATGCTCACAAAGCTATGAGATTGAATATTGTTTTTTTGTCATTCATCAAGCGCATTGATCCTCCTGACAAAGCTATTAGATTGAGTATAGGTTTTTTTTCTGTCATTCCTCAAGCACATTGATCCTCCTCATAAAGCTATGAGATTGAATATTGTTTTTTTTCTGTCATTCCTCAAGCACATTGATCCTCCTCACAAAGCAATGAGATTGAATATTGTTTTTTTCTGTCATTCCTCAAGAACATTGAATCTCCTCACAAAGCTATGAGATTGATTATTGTTTCTTCCTGTCATTCCTCAAGCACAGTGACACTCCATAAATAAGCTATGAGATTGAATATTGTTTTTTCCTGTCATTCCTCAAGCACATTGATCCTCCTCACAAAGGTTTGACTCCGAATAATGGGTATGCTCTGCCATTCCTCCAGCGCATTGACAAAGCTATGACTTTGACTAATTGTTACTTTCTGCAATTCCTCCTGCAATGACTTGCTGCAAGTTCCCTGTGCAGGAGTGTCATGCATTTGCTCATGACCGACGATGGGTAGTGATCAGGTATCATTGCCTTGAAGACAAACTTAGTATAGCATTCGCTTGGATGAATCTGTTGACTGCAATGAATCTGGGTGTTCTAATGTTATCTTACTTGAAAAGGTGAGTATTGACAAAGACGACCATTTCATACATGTCGGATTGTAAGTAAGTCCAGTCAGCAATTGTGTGATTAGAATCAGAAATTCATGATTTAATCTTCAACGAAAAATCAGTTGTAAGGATGTATTTGAGGATTAAGTTGGATTTTCACCAGATTCGACTGTCTTCGGAATAAATTGTAGATATTTTCTTCAGTCAGACCTCAGGTTTCAGTTCCTTCTATCTTGATATCACATAAATCGTTGCCTGTTTTTTAAAATAATTATCAATAGTAAATACCTGATAACTCTCCTTAAAGCTGTCAGGCAGCTGATTCGTAACATTATTTGTACTTTGTGACCGATATTGATGCTTCAGGACGTTTTGGAATGCAAATGACCAGCATTTCGCACAAGAACCCTGTTTTCAAGAGAGACGTCGTCCACGGGTGTTGTATGTCGCCTCAAAGGGCCACAAGGAATGTTCATATATAGTATATTGCCATGCTTTTGTAAGTCAATTGTCGTCCAAATAGTAATGAAAATCGAGATCATAACACAACAATGATGAACGTGAGGCAAAGACTTTTGGTTATTCACAAATTGAAATAAAATAATGAAATATAAGTCATAATAATTATACGGGGTTGGCAGAAGATGGTAAGTTGTTGTTATTCATGCCTTATGACTATCCTTGGGGGAATTAAATCGAAAACATGCTTCCATTAAACAGTAGATAGCAAACGTTTCAGAAAGGGTGTATTGATCACCAACGTTTGCGATGACGCATAGCAATTTACTTTTGCACATTTTTCGCTATGAGAAGCAATATTATATATAGTTCGCCGTGTAAAAGGCTTGACTAGGCTATACGTTTCATTCGTTTTATTGGAGCAATCATTGACGTTAACTGTGATCAGAAACTCACAAACAAGCAACCACCATTTGCACCCCAACCTCTCTCTGCCTTATAATATAATTTGCAGCGCCAAAATATATTATATATTTCAATATGATGTAGAGATTTGTCACAATGAAAACTGCAGACGCTGTATCGAAAACCAGAAATCAAACACGCTTCAATGAAACTAATAAAAGGTTACATCGGCATCAAATGTCGTAGGGGGTTTATAGTATCTGTTACTATAACATACACTTAGACTACAAGATAATTTTACTTGCCCTCTGTTTGGCTGACCATGTGATAGACAACCAATACATGGCAATCGTCATTGGCTTATATGACTCGTTGTTAGCCATTCAATATGATGCTTCTCATTATTAGTTAGGGCTTTTATAAAGAAGGGAAAATAACGCAAGGTTTAAATTATTACAATCTATGCCAGATTTCCTCCCCGTTGCTTAATTAGAAGATAGAAAAGATTTCAAAAGAACAAAAAAGAGAGATCAATATCAAAGTAATTAAAAGTAATTCATCATGAAAAACGTTTTTAAATTAAAAATGCATTCAAGTGTTTGATGCCTTTCTTGTTGATTTTATTTTAATCTTCACCATAAAATATCAACATTAATTTTGCAAGGAACATATAAGATCATATAAGATAATTCCCTTTTCACACGGTCATTCTGACGATAATACTTAAACTTTAATTAAAATGATAAAATAATTAAGAATACTTTACTTTTAAATTTCATATATTTTATTTCAAAGGTTCAAGATTTAGATTTGACATAATGTAGCGATCATCTGACAGGCTTTTGGCTACACGTTACATGTAAATCTCATACGTTGCAGTAATATGTAATACTCATGTCCATCTCAATCTCAGAAACTAAATACCTGATTGCTAAGCACACATTTAAAGAATTAGAAATATAGTTTTGGAAAGGACGATTTTTAATAAAAAGCGACATTGTTAAAACAGAAAAAGAAAGATTTAAACGTTTTATGACCAGAATGTTTACATTCCCTGTTTTGATTTGTTTAGCATCGTAGAGCCCTCTGTTGTATTTTCTATTAATGTCTAAGCCTTAAAACGTATTAAGATTTTTAATTTTTTAAAAATTTTAGAATGCATGACTTCTTAATTAAGAATTATAAGGAAGACAAGGATATTTTTATGTACCTCTTCTTTGCCTTCCATGTGTGTTCACCAGCTCTGTAATGATACAAAATGAATTCCTTTCGGGGTAATATAAATTATTATTTATATTTTCATAATTATTACTTGTTGAAGTTGTACATCCATAAAATGTCTTTGTCTTCCTTAAACAGCCACATAATCAATTCGAGAATTATATTTTTCTTTACAGTGTTGATAAACCATGTGCATGATGTTTTCAGGTTTGATGGATTTGATTAAACTGCAATTAATCTGTGCGTAATAGTGTAATCATCTAAACTACTTGAAAAAGTGAGTAAAGACAAAGACTGGATCATTTTATATATGTCAGATTGTCTGTAAGTCCAGTTAGCAACTTTCTAGTCTTCATTGGTATAAATGTGGCACAACACTACGGTCCTGTCTGAGGGCTATGACCAGCTTTCTAGTCTTCATTGGTATAAATGTGGCACAACACTACGGTCCTGTCTCAGGGCTACGACCAACTTTCTAGTCTTCATTGGTATTAATGTGGCACAACACTACAGTCCTGTCTCAGGGCTACGACCAACTTTCTAGTCTTCATTGGTATAAATGTGGCACAACACTACGGTCCTGTCTCAGGGCTATGACCAACTTTCTAGTCTTCATTGGTAAAAATGTGGCACAACACTACGGTCCTGTCTCAGGGCTACGACCAACTTTCTAGTCTTCATTGGTATTAATGTGGCACAACACTACAGTCCTGTCTCAGGGCTACGACCAACTTTCTAGTCTTCATTGGTATAAATGTGGCACAACACTACGGTCCTGTCTCAGGGCTGCGACAAATTTTCTAGTCTTTATGGTCGTTGCATACTTGAGAACGAAAGATTTATAGAAATGAAAAACAATCAAAACGAAACGTGTTTCACTCAGTTGGTGCTCTCAATAATCTTTATTTCATCAGCTTCTCACAATAAAGTTCACATAACCTCCAATTAAGCCATTTTTCATAAGAAAAAACCTACGATTACTTTAGTAGTAAATTCATGTCGTGTAGGCATATGATTATTTGCATGGACAGAGACGACTGGTAGATTCAAGCATTGTTCGATGAATAGACAAGGTCGTTGATCGATGAAGGAGAGTCGTAGGTGGGTTATCCCTTCCTCGTATGGCATAGTCGTTATGGTCCCAAGTATGTTGGGGGGATTTTCAAATAGACTGAAATAGTGCCTTTTTTGCCGCTTCAACATTAACAACATTTAACAATTATCATTGTCTCGAAGGTTATTGGACAATCCAGGGATATGAGAACAGTGTTCTGTGCTGCATGAAGACCTTTTTTGTTTGAGACCAACGGTAGTGTTTTCTCTTAGTGATATGAAACCTACCATATTTCATTGGTCGGCGTGTTGGTCTGCATTCATGCATCAGACGATCCCGAACAGGTGATAACAGACAAACTGTACTTAACTCTTTTATTGGCAACTTGTATACCAGTATACATACTAATAGAACATCGTGAAGTATTCACGGGGTGACAACCATTGTTGGCAATAGTGAAAAAGGTTTTGTATATTCTTGGATTTCCAATGTTTCAATACGAATATATATACACAACAATACAAGTTTGAAATCATCACAAGATTATTCAATAAAAGACTGCCCCTAGAACCACTGAAAGGCGGTGAAAGCAACAATTACGTCAAGACAATTATTTGTTCTGACAATGAAGGTAATTCTACCATAATGGCGAGGTAACGTTCTCTAACTAATATTCTTACCCAAACAACTTAGAGAACGTCTGGCCCCATCCCCCATTTACCAAAACATCGACCGCTTTCTTGACTCCCTCAGGACTAGCAGTGCGTTTATCTTGGCTTTTAAAGCCTCCTAATTCGTTACTCTTGTGTCTTGACTTGTCGACTTGACCACGCCCGTTTTTGAGCGCTCTTTGTTGATCGTCTTCATCTTTTATTACTCTTGCCTGATAAGCTCGGTCTTTATATCCCGAAAACTGATCTCCTACATTTCTAGACTTCTTAAATTGATTTCCTCGATTTCGATAATTCTTATCCTGATTTCCTCGATTTAAATAATTATTACCTTGATTTCCTCGATTTCTATTATCTTCATCTTGATTTTCTCGATATCTATAATTCTTATATTGATTCCCTCGATTTCTATAATTATCATTTTTATTTCCTTGATTTCTATATTTCTTATTTTGATTTCCTCGATTTCTATATTTATCTTGATATTCCAAGAATTTAGAGCCTCTTTCATGGTCATTGTTTCTAAAGCTCTTTACCTGACTTCCTAGGTTTCTAAACTTTTTTGCTTTTTCTCTCTGGTCCATAGAGCCTCTGTTTTTATTTTTCATATTTCGCAAGCTTCCTCCATGATTTCTTTGCCTTTTAAACTTACCCCTACTAAAGGACTCCATCACTCGAGCCCTGCCTTCAGTGTCATTGGCGTGACCTTTGTGTTCCCTGGCGTACTGGTCTCTTAACCTTTCAGCTTGGGCAAAGTGCCTTTTAAACCATTTAGATTGTTTAACCTTGTTACTATTTCTCCTTGCTTTAGTCTTTACTTGAAAATGTTGGTCGTCATTTCCTTCGGGTTGAGTATCATTCGGCCATAACCCTTTTTGCAGATTATCTGGTCCAACAACACCCTTGACTTGACTAACCTGTAGTGTTGAGCCTCTTGCTTGATCGTTTATTGTGTTATTGGAGTCTGAAAGTTAAAGAATGTATATTGTATTATGTAGACTGCTTAATCGATATCATGAACAAAATTATTTTATTTTGCGCTCGTTTATGATTCAATGAAGGTATTTGCAATAAAATGTGTCGTTTTGTGAATATTTTCAGAAATCCTGATTTTGCTATATGAAACGAATTGAGATTAGTGTGTAATTTTCAGAATGACATACACACAACTCAAATAAGACCGAAATTTTAGAGAAACATAAACATTAAATTTTTTGGTTGGTCGAATGATGTACACATGGTATGTCCTTTTGCGTAATACTTTAATTTTCGAGTATTCAACGACAACAAAATATGGAAATTTCCCCAAATCTAGATCAGGAATACACTCTCGTCATGATTGATTGCTTAATGCATTTACTTCTAACGATAACCCCTATCTCAAATGTGTATAAATTAAACGCAAATATGCAAAAACGGTTTCGTATGAGTTAGCTTATGACCAATAAGAGTCAATCTGTCTTAAGGGTAATAAACAGTATTATCATTCACTAATGAAGATAACAATGGAACGCGTTTTCAGTCACGGGTGATTAATAACAAGATAATTCTAAATTCAACGAACAGTGCGTAGATGGGACGCTCATGACGTCATTTTGTTGCTGAGGCGACTTGACCATTTTGGAGCCGACTCAACGTAAATTTTTAAATGCACTACCCAAATCGTTAACACAAACATGGTATCTTCTAAACAGAAGTTCAAATTCACATTTCGTCTTAGACAAAACGATTAAAACCGAGTTTGTTTTGTGATTTGATGATATGAACCCTGATAGCTTGGCATTAAGTTTAAGAAGTGCCTCTCCTCATAGAAAGTACTGATCTCATACTTTCTTTCGTAACTTGGTAACAAATGACTTGAATATCCTCTGCGGGGATGGTTAAAGAACCTGACAATGTTTCGTCAAATTGTATTTGGATTTGAAAGGTGTTCAATATCACATGTACTGTTCTTATTTCAAAGCTATAGTGGTACCTTTGATTGAATTGCACTCTGAAGCCACAGTATGTTGTCCAATTTTCGACCATTAATCAATTTGTAACCATTCTGATCTATACACTGTTTGAATGTTTGAAAACAGTCGTTGCTACTTTATTAATCTGCACCAGTGATAAATGTTCTCAGAGTTGACCAAAACAAAATACAAACAAATTGTTTAAGAAAGTGATAGATATACCTTCGGTCTCTTCTTACCAGGTCTATACTTGGTGAGACATTCATTTCTGTTGATCGCTGAGGTTACCAGTATCTTCGGATCTAATGAGTGATGCTGACATTCCCCCGTGTTGAAGGAGACAATGACACAAGGTTTACAGAGAGCACACTGCACAGCACAGTCGAGTCTCGATCTGGAGGTCCAGGAGGGGAGAGTAGAGTTTTTGCTGGTTAAACATCCGCCTCTGGAGAACTTCGTGCAGGTTGTGGACGGATCCGCAGGTACACTCTCGCTCTGAACCATAGCACTGTAAAATCATATTTGTCTGAATTACAGGTTCGCAATTTTATTTTTCATATTTACTATCACTAAAATCGCCCTGAAAGGTAAAAAAAAGCATATTTGAAACACAATTAGAAACATGTGTAAATTCCGTTACTACTAGCAGTGATAGAGAAAAAAACCTGCAATGCTGGAATGTTCAGTTTGACGTTGATTACCATAGAAAACGTATAATTTACTACAAATATCATGCAAGGATAGTAATTCGTAACATGCGTTTAGGACTTTAACTATATTTTTTTAAAAATGTTTTTGTATCAACTATTTTATGAATTTTAATATTCCGTAGTGAATAACTGGTAAAATTAATAACAAAGATAAAAATTTTCCATGACATTTAATATAGCGTGCATCAGAGACGTACAAAAATGATACAAATTTAAAAATTATCTCTTTCAAGGTGTATAATGACCAGATATTCTCTCCTATAAAGGGATCTCACAAAATATGGCGAAGACAAAAGTGTGGTAATACGATTGTCAATGAATATTTTACGTAAAAATGACAATTAAGTTTTTTAAAAATAACCGCCAAGAATAATTATATTTCCGTGAGTATTATGAAATTTACTTATCTCATGTTGACAGAAAATAACAACGTTTAAAATGCACATTTGCAATATTTAACGACATAAGATATGAATGTATACTGAAAGTACAGTAAGTCTGAACTTTTTATTCAATTGAGGGTGTCAAAGGCAGTACTTCATGATTCTAGCTTCGGCTACTACTGACACGTGTTGTGCTATTTCATTTGAAGGATGTTGATTTCCTCACATCATATTTTCACACCCCGCTACAGATTCCTGTGGGAACATAAATAAAAAACTCTACCAATCGGCTCTCATTTTAATTCCAGATCGCCAGATCCGTTCCATGACCCCATTTTAATTAAGTTAACCCTTCTGCTAATTATATGATACAATTATCGTCTTACCTGAGGTATACAGTTGACATGAGCATTTTGATCAGAGTCATCATCCTTGCAAGACGGACAATCGTGATACACTGCTTTGCTGTCCCCTTATCTGTGTCTTCAAACAAACGAAATATCCACTGATAACACGTTTTTCAAAATTAATAATTCATGAGTATTCTAATAAGGTTAATTATGAATGATTTTGAAAATCACAAAATATCGTTTGTGTTTTTGAAGGAAATTTATCCAAGAACTAAAGTGTAAGGGCCAACAGCACTTTAAATTGTTTTTAACTTACGATTTTTGTATTTGTCTGTGTTGTTAATTCTTTTGTACATGGAATACATCGTAAAAGTATGTTGTTGATGTACAAAAATACTGTATATTGTAGAAAACAGTTCACAGAGTAAGCGTTCAATTTCAAAAGAAAAAGACTTTCTACTTTCTACTACTCCTTGGCGTCTTACCACTTTAAACGGTTACAATGAAATCCTATTTTTCGGAGTGACCTGCCATGGTACTGTACTTTGTAGAATAAAAGTTTGAATTAATTGATGTCAGTCCATGTTATAGTAGGTTACATTACTCTATCAAATACGGATAATCTGTGCAGTACAATTCAATTAACCTTGTTCCAGTTATCAACATTTCAAAATATTGGCTCTCCAAACACTCTCCACCGAAGCTTCCTATACACAAAGTCTGAAAACAGCTCAGTTAGTTGCGTGTTCTGACGTAAGTTCGGTTAACCAAACGCTTGTTAGGCCTCTGACAAATGCCATCGGTATCAGAAGGTAGATGGGCAAGTTACTTCTGTGAACCGTTCGTTCTAGATTGTCGCCATTCTCTCCCAACAGAGGTAAACATTCCTATACAACCTCTGTCTTAATACGATGGTTTCTTAGACTAGAAATGTAGAGCGCTGGTTATACGCAACCAAAGTTTTTTGTGCAATCAGCGACGCCGTTTCAAAAGTTATTTCCGTAAGTTTTCCAAAAGCTAATTATTATTCGAATATGCACCTTGCACTTTGAGTCGTCTTTACAGAAAACAAACGTCTCCTTTTACAACTGTATCATTGCACAGGCCTGTACGTGTGTCAACAAATATGTTAGATGCATGCATTCGTTGTTTTCATTAGCTGAAATATTGCCAGGTAGTTGGAGTTGCAATATTGTGCCGGTAGGGGAAACCTTCGTATAAAGACAGAGGTTGTATAGGAATTTATGACGGAGCTACCTCTGTTGGAAGAGAATGCATTGTCGCCGGTATGCTGTTTTTTAAACGCGGTGGTGTGATTGGTCCGGTAATAACTAGGTTTCTGATAACAGAACATGACTGTGTCTAAACAGGCTGTCGTCACACTATGTGGAGAGGTAAAAAATATATTGTATTTAAATTCCTTGAAACATGGTCAATTGAAGATTGATGACTTGTGTTAAAGGTAAATGCAATCACATAGAAATAAGATTGCATTGTTGCCACATTACGTTACGCAGAATATAGATCTCAAATGTTCATGTAACTGAAGCCCTCATGTTCACCTTTGACTTGGGTTTGACCTCTTAATTAATCGTCCTGAAGCAGAACCAAACACAATACACGTCAACAAAATGCCCAACTAAGATCTTTGGGTATGTCCGTTTTATCCTTACCTGCTAAAACATTAGTCTCGGTATTTGACGAGAGATGAGCTTTCTAATTTGCATATATGCTTTTAATTTGTGAAACATATTCACGTGTGGTGGCACGTGGCCCTGTGCGTAGCTCAGTTGACCGCTATCAGTGACGTTCAGCAACATCTGGCGTGGCTCGCCGGATGGGTGGGTTATACTGTATTAATTGAGGGTTATTCCCTGCCCCACAATGAGGCACGAGTTGAGAAGCTTGTGTAGTCTCCTTAGGCAAGAGACTTTATTCAAAATGTGCCTCTGTTAACCGAGCAGTACTAATTGGCTGCCTGGTGTAGATTGTGTTGGAGGTGACCTTTAAGCGCTGTAACCGGCAGGTTGGGTTAGACCAGGGTAATAATGCATGGAGCGCCTTGAGCATGCATTCGGTGTGGATATGTGCGCTATATAAATACCCTAATTATTAATGCATGTATAATATCTACATATTCTGAGATTTTTACGCTTTCTCTTGATTATGTGTCAACCTGGTTATGGTGGCATATTTTCGAGAATTTCAAACCCATACATTAAATGTGAAACTTTTTGTTCAACATATCAGTTTCCAAAAATAGCCAATACGGCTATTTGAATTGGTTGATCCTTATCTTGTGGCGTGTGTCAATTGCTTTGCTCAGGGTTACATTACAATATTTGTTTAGACCTTTTTCCAGAAACACATGGAAATAGAGACAGTGTTTTGCAATGTTTGACATGAAAGCAAATATTTCTAATCGACATTTAAAATGTACGAGTACAGAAGATCGGACATGTACGAGTTGCTCCCATGACCAACATCTGTCCCTCGCATGCATGTGGCCCAAACTTTATTTCAGGATAGGTCTCTGTGGGTCAATTAGTAAATTGTATTTTTCAGTATTACCCATTAAAGCTGGGTTTTAGACAAGTGTAAGATTGAAGTATTAGAGATATTGAAATACAGAGGAGTGAACAGGGAGTTTTGATGACGGATTTCCTCACATTAAAAGACTTACTGTCCTTCACTGTGCCATAAATCGAGTGAAGCTATGAAGAGTACGAGAAAGTATGCCGATCAAAGGTGCCTGCCACAAGCAAGGCAACGCGCCCGTAAACAACTTTTACATTGCCAAAACAGAAGCACGGTCATATGGATGTGAAATCCCTCAAACCCCTTCACTTTCCTGACTTTGCACCATCAGACTTCATTCTTTACAAACCAATAAGTCATTTTGAAGAGGACCCGCTTTTCAGATGATGAAACACTGAGTTCAGAAGTTAAATAGATTTGATAAGCAACCTACGGTCTTCAACTCGCAAGGTCCCTAAGTTGTAAAAACGATGAGAGAAATGTTTACTCTTGTTGGTTGCTATGTAGAGAAATACTAATAACAGTACCATGCTTTGTTACACTTAGTCCACTACAAGAAGTTCAGAGGATTATAGATCAGATTTTGTTATTCTTTAATCAAAAGTTATTTCATATAACCATAGTATTGACCTTTGTTTACAAATAACAAAAAAATCCTTTAATTTTGTTAATGCGTCTGTCGACACAATGTCAGTGACATAAAAACCTTTTAATGAAAATCTGAGTCATAGTAAAACAGCAGTGAAGGTGTACATGGAATGGCTTGTTTGAGACATCAACCGTGGTAACTTCGAAGTTCTTTCTAATGCACAAGAAAGGCCAACAAGAGGACCTCATATACGTGTGATGATTAGTATGAAACTAATAATTTTGCTATTTGCCAATCCAATTAACGGGGTTCAAAAGACAATTTTTTATCATTGACATGATTCCTCCACACTTCTTTCGCAGTTGGGCTTGCTGATCCTGATCATACGTCTCACTAGTCTCATAATCCTGGTCTCCGAAATCCCTTGCCTCTTCTCTGAATCTACCCGATTGATAATTTCGGTCTCTCACCCCCCTGGCTTGGTTATTCTGACCTCTAAACCTTCTATCTTCGTTATTTTGCTCTCTAAACCTTCTTACCTGATTACCCTGGCCTCTAAACTCTCTGGCGTGGGTATCACGACCTCTAAATCCTTGGGCTTGGTTATCCTGACCTCTAAACCTTCTATCTTCGTTATTTTGCTCTCTAAACCTTTTTACCTGATTATCCTGGTCTCTTAACTCTATGGCGTGGGCATCACGACCTCTAAACCTTTGGGCTTGGTTATTCTGACCTCCAAACCTTCTGACTTGATTTTCTTCAAAGCTTCTTACACCTGTAAACCCTCTTTGTGGATTACGCCGGGTTTGTAACCCTTTGTGTCTATTAACCTGGTCTCTAAACGGTCTTTGTGGATTGTGCTGGGTTTGTAACTCTTTGGCTCTATTACCCTCGTCTCTAAAGAACCCTTGGGGTTTCCGCCGAGTTTTTAATCCTTTGACTCTTTTGCCCTGGTCTCTAAACCCTCCCTGTGAATTACGCCGAGTTTTTAATCCTTTGACTCTTTTGCCCTGGTCTCTAAACCCTCCCTGTGAATTACGCCGAGTTTGTAACCCTTTGACTATATTACCCTGGTCTCGAGACCCTCCTTGTGAATTACGCCGAGTTTTTAACCCTTTGACTCTATTACCCTGGTCTCTAAACCCTCCCTGTGAATTACGCGGATTCTTCAACCCTTCGACTATATTACCCTGGTCTCTAAACCCTCCCTGTGAATTACGCGGAGTCGTCAACCCTTTGACTATATTACCCTGGTCTCTAAACCCTCCCTGTGAATTACGCCGAGTTTTTAAACCTTTGACTCTATTATCCTGGTCTCTAAACCCTCTCAAACTTTTACTTTTGTCTTTATATGTACCAGCATGATCTTTAAACCCTTCGACGCGGTTGCCCTGATTTTTTGCTTCATTTCTATGTTTTCTAAGCTGTTTGGCTAGAAAACTGTCTTTAATTCCTCTCTCTTGATTATTTTGGTCTCTAGATTCCTTCCTTTCGTTGCCTTTGCTATTAGACTGTCTAGCTAGCCCTGTGGTTTCATTAACTTGGTCTTCTACTTGGAACCTGTCTTCTGAATATGTTTTGGTTTGTTCATCTTGGTTTCTCAATTCGTTGGTTTGCCTAAACAGTTTTCTTAACACCCTAGATTGATAACGCCGATCTCTTTGTTCTTTGGATACATTAACCCCGTCTTTCAATTTATTGACTTGATGGCTTTCCTTTTTTAAGTTTCCTGCTTGCCTACTCTCATCTCTAAACCCTCTGGTGTTATCATCTTGGTCTCTTAATCCACTGGCGTGACTAGCCCGGTGTTTAAACTCTTTAGCTTGATTTTCTCTTGCTTTTAACATCCTTATTTGATGGCTTTGGTATCTCAACTTTTTGACTTGATTACTTTGAGTTCTTAACCCACGTGCTTGATTGCCTTGGATTCGTTCTCTTTTGGTTTTATTACTCCTTTTTCTAACTTCGTTGGTATGATTACCAGGATCCAATAACCTTCGAGTGTGTTTATTGTCTACAGATCCTTCAGCCTGACCGCTTTGGTCCACCCCGACGTTATTAGGACTGTCTCCTGCTTGATTATGTCGACCAGTAGCTTTGTTAGTAGCATTCATAGTCGTATCTGTTCTCACCGTCGCTTGTGTCACACTGTCCATGACCCCCACAACTTGTTTTGTAGAATATTTGAAACCTTCAACATGGGACGACTGAGACTTGAATTTTCTGGATTCATCATTGCGTTCTATCAAAGTTCCACTTTGACTTGGAATATCTTTGGATCTGTTGGTGTGGTTTGGTATGTCTTTAAAGCTTTGTGCATGGTTTGAAGTTTTTTGGAACTCCCGAATTTGTCCAGTAGGAAAATTAATCCGTCTGGTATGTAAAGAAGCAGGATATTTTAATCCATCTCCTTGGTATGTTCGCTTTTTAAACTTGCTTGGACGCGCAGAATGGTGTTCGAACAGCTCCATATTCGAATTACGCTCTGTGAAACGCCTAGTTCGAACGGTATCGCCTGTTGAATCTACTGGTCGGTTAATGTGAAGACTGACACCTTTGTGTTGATTTGTATGATTTTTTGACCTTTTGATAGTACGATGTATGAACTCTCGAGTATGGCGTGTGGACCCCAAACGTTCACCCTTACTGCTTGTAAACCCTCTTGTAGGACGTGAAAATAATGTGGGTACATTAGTTTCATCTGTGAAATCCCTTCGTTGACTGGTTAAGCCTGTTGACCCTCTGGGTTGATTGGTAATAGGTGTAACGATCCCGGGTTGATTGGTAAGGCTTATAGGCTGCCCATCATGGTTTCTTGAGGCTGGGAGGAAATCAGGACAAGGCTTAGAAGGCTATCAGTGACATTTGTAAAAGTTCTCATACAATATTGTGAAGTTGCTATATGAAGCCCCTATTTCGAAGCGCAGACATGAAAGCATGGACTTTTATTTCTGCTGCATCCTATACGGCTGCTATATTTTTGATAAAGAGGAGAGCACCAGCCTGCTATGACAAGGTCAATAACATATTCAGGAATGGAAGAAATGTAAATGTCTTTATTGATATAAATGTTTTGTATATCCATATATGAAAAAATGCAAACCTATTGAAGTGTTGATACCGGCAGTCCCCTTCAATAAACAAAGGTTTCCGTACTTGAGGGTCGTTATTTGAACCTCGGAATCCGGTGAGTGATGCTGACATTCCCCCGTGTTGAAAGAGACAATGACACAAGGTTCAGAGAGAGCACACTGCACAACACAGTCGAGTCTCGATCTGGAGGTCCAGGAGAGGAGAGTAGAGTTTCTGCTGGTTGAACATCCGCCTCTGGAGAACTTCGTGCAGGTTGTGGACGGATCCGCTGGTACACTCCCGCTCTGAACCATAGCACTGTAAAATCATATTTTCTGAACTGCATTTCCAAAAACTAGATACTTTCCTTTAAGGAATTAATTGGAATAGCACACCTTATGCATCGATTTGAAACAAATATGATTGTTCATCAGAGTTATTTATTCGTTATAATATTAAAATATTACATCATTCTTTATTAACAATAAGGATTTCCGTGCATATTCTGTGGCATTGTTAAGCTCTCAAAACAAAAAGGTACTCTTCCATTATTTTAGACTTACCAAAGACAAAGTGAAACCAGGAACACGTTGATGGCCATTGTCAATGTAGATTCTCGACCTGGACTACACTGTCATAGTAAAAGGTTGTTTTAGTGGTGGCAATTCATTATTCATTAAAATCAACGTATGACTGAAGCTGATAAGAGCTTTAAAGTATTAACCATGTATAAGTTGATAAACTTTTTAATATATAAATGATATATAATAACCAATCTGTCACGTCATGGTATTTCTTGGAAACAACGGTTCCTATATGTGAATAAAACTTTAAAAGCGACCGCTGGTGTTCAACTAATTAGCATCGCACACTGGGAACAATTTGCGACATATGGACTCTTAATCACCTTTGGTAGCACGGCAAATGCCTTCTATCTATCAACAAGGGGATTCTTGAAATTAATTAAAAATGAGAATATGTGTTTTATCAGTATGAAAGTGGACGTTTATTCCTAAACAACAGTTTTTTAAGTTTCGGAGTCCCACCCTACATCGTAATGCTTTGACCATCCTAACTGAGTTTGCTCCTCACGTGCGTTGAATGACGTTCGCTTGTTCTTCCAAATTGGTCTCTAAATTTGGGGCTTCCCCATTGGGTTACGCCAGAGTAACACAGTAACATGAATTTCAATACATTATGAACGGTTGTGATGATTTTTATCATTGATAAAAAGTACAGTGGAAACGAGTTACAAATTCCGACAAGGTTTTTTACGTAACCATTAACGGTCTGTATCAATAGTAATCAGCCGTTGATGTATAACCTGTGCTGCCGAATCCATATGGCGGTTCCCTTTACGTTGTGACACAGTTTTTCTGGTATGTGTTGGCAAGCATGAACACACACATAGCTGATGGCATCCCGTGCTGCCTGACAAGCAAACAGTTGCTTCAGTGTTCTATGCTCTCATTTCTCAGACATTTTTGTTTGTCATAAAATGAGTTGGATAAGATGCTCGTTTGGGCTAAATATCTTTGTAAGGTTACTTGGAAACGCACACGTTTTATGGCTTTCATCAATGTCTCTAGAAACTTTGTACCATGATTACGTTTATAAATTCACATTTTTTATTAGTTTTCCTAATTATCATTTTTACAAAACTTGACTTGAACATATTGTATCATTACAAAACCATCCCAATTTTAGTTTCTTTTCTTCTTGGCTAACACTTCAGGGCCAAAGATAATTGGTCATGTAATCTGCGAAGAAGTATATAATTGACAAAAGGTGTATATTTTCGAGAAACAAGAAAAAACTCATTTGAGCCATTTAAAACTTAAGATGATAATCTGATACGTTAACTTTATCGCAGTATATTAAATTCAAATGTTATCTATAAATACTGTTATTTTATTCATTACATTTATAAGATAAGTTTTAAGATTAAACACTTTAACATCACTTCGACAATTTGTATAATTGATTTTTCTTTACTTAAGTGTGTTCTTGCACCTGGTACTATTGTCTGCTTGGTAAAACACTCGTAAGTGTAAGTTTATCAATGCAAAACTGCATGAAGAAATATCTAAGTTAAAGATTGTTGCGATATTTGAAAGCTACGGATGAGTGTGGAGTTCATCCTCACTTTTTCCTTCACGTTTCTGATTCTAAACTTCTTATCCCCGTCAAAGTTTCACCACAAGCCCGAAAAAAGAAAATCTTTAACTGTTAAATTTGAAAAAGAAAATGGTTTTGCGTGTCAATTATTTTCAATTAATTGTACTCTTAGTTGTATTGTCATAGATACTTAACGAATTACTTGTTCATTACTTATCTATTGAAACAATAATGAATGTATCAGGGCGATCTCGATTATCAGATTAAATATACATACATCTTTAATTAAATTTTTGACAAAAATCATTTTCATCTATTTGTTCACATTTCAAAACGGTGTATAAATTCAAATTCATGTTTAAGGAATATTGCAAGATTAATAAGAAAAATAATATCATTCAAAAGGTATGAATTTGAAGCAATATCATTATTGCTGCTTTTAAAACCTGGGATGAAACGTTCGCTCTCTTTCACAAAATAAACAGAGTCTTACAATACATGTTTTTCACTTAGTGGTACATTAGAGTGTTTACAGATGTAGGCGTCATTACTAAATAAATTCATTCTGCTCAGAAATCCGAGCAGAAATCCACTTATAAGGTTATACACGTCTATGTTCATACGAACCTATGTGTAACAAATATTTTGCACAGGTAAGTAAAGAGTTATTGGAATAATAAAATTTCAAGAAAAGAATGTCGATACTGATATGAATATTCTTTAACACGTTGTCTAAAAACATGCACAAAATAATCGGGATCTCCCAATGTTTGGCTAATCCAAACGGAGGCGAAGCCATACCGAAATAATGAATATTTGACATGGTTGACCCAACTTGTTCTTTTTCTCTCATATTATAACTTTGAAAATCATACCTTTGGCATTACATTCTTAACAACCGTAGCCAATACTTAATGCATTTAACATAATGAAAAACATAAAGCGGATATCTCCAACACTCTCCGTTAGATACGGCATTTGACGATTTATACCAAACATGGAGGACAAATTTACAAAACCCTCTAAGATTAATTTCAATAGTTTCTTTACTCCCAACCCCAAATTTCAGACCCGTAAGTAAGAATCGGAGTAATCTTTCTATCAAACAAAAAGAAGAAATCCTTTACTGAAAAGTCTAAACGTCTGATTAATGATTTTAAGGGCTATAATGCCTTTCTTTCTTGTTCCGCGAGTGTTTTACAAGTTAATAAACCTTAAAAACACAATGACAACAGTAGCGGGTGGAGATGGGTCAGTCTCACCATCATTGAGAACACTTTTCTGCCCGTCCCTGTGCCAATTCTTAAGTTGATAATATATAAGAGAATGAAAACGCCCACACACTCGTACTGGGACGCCCCAAACTTAAAAACTGACAGTTATTGAAACTGAGCATTTCAATGCTAATCGGTTCTCTAAAGTGACATTATGAAATTATAAAGTTACGAATCTGTTCTAAAGCCGGACAAGAACACACGTTAATTAATCCAACGTAATTTTGGAAAATGAAGAAGGTGACATATAGAATTAGAGTTGATAGCGTTTGAAAGTTTATTTAATCAATATCCATGTACGGTTCGCGAGATTTCGGCTTCTGCGCACCCGTAAGAGCGCTGTTCGATTTCCATTGAAACTAATAATTGTCATTTGTATATAGCTTTTTTGGGGTATGTTTTGAAAAAATATAAATACAAGGTATTTTTATACGTAAGAAACCAAACATTAATGGAATATCGCTTAGTATCTGTTTTAGTATCTTAACTTAGCCATAAGTCATTCATGTCCGGGAATTAATGTGATTATTATTAAACAAGCGTTTGTTTTCTTACATATCTGTTGTTACTTGATGCATGCAAAACATATTCACTTTATAATCTCTGATAAAAAATGATCCCAACTAATTTTTTACTTTATAGGAGTTTTCTAAATATCAATCTCAAAAATAGTTTATTTATAAAGGTTGATTTTTTAAAAGTTGCTGATAATATCATCATAACTATACCAAACACCATATACTCCTGATTAGAAGCTCAATATTCACGTCATTGAATTTTCAAATCATTGAGGGATCACGACATTCAACATTAAATAGAATTTTAAACAATTCATTGTTGATTGTGAATTACAGACTAACCAACGGGGGTTTGAATCAACTATGGATGATGCACGTATATATCTTTGGCAATAATTTTGCAATGATACCACGTAACCGATTGCGTTATAATACAAGTAACGTAAAAGCCTATACAGCGAAAGATTCGTTTGATATGAGGGAAGAATATGTCCGATAAACTGACTGACACATCATTAGTATCCGTATGAACATATTCTTATTTCCACACGTCTGAAATACCCTCTACATAGCAAGGCATGTTAAAGCCTGACCTGACCTGAAAATCGTACAAAAGGTGTAGGTTATAATCTTGTTTATCAGGACAGTCAGACATGTGTCCCATTCTCAAAGGTACACTTATTTTTTAATATTATTTTGTGTAAATTTATCGCTCTTGGACCAGACTCTACTGCTACGAAACTGATATCATGGATATTCATATTCATCAAAAGCAGTATACACTTGTAATAGCATATCAAGAAGCCTTGGAACTGGATGTATCCAAGCTGAAAATTATGAAATGTAAGCACTTAAGTTTGACTTCAATTTGACAGGGAACAGCACCTTTTCTGTACTTTCGTTTTATGTTTCAGCCATTGTATTTTACGGAACAATCCAACTGTGCGGCTCGTTTCTTCTTACAGGTACCTGTTTTGTCTTGTAACATTCGCAGAACGTATCGATAAATACCTACCTGAGAATATTTAATCATTTTCATATGAAAACATGACATTATGAATATGTTTCAGAAGAACAAAAGACGAACAAAACATCAAGTCCTCTTAACACAGCAGGTAAGTTACAACACCTGGATACGGGTACACTTCTTGATATTGTGAAGCGAATACATGGCCACATGTTGTACGAGATATACCAATTATGAAAATGACAAACCTTCAGTGCTGTAGCCATATGTCTACTATGTATACCAGAGGAAGTTTAATTCATTTGATGAGTTATACAAGTGGCAGCTTCGTCGAGAGCAGAGAAGTAATAGTACTGGTGAGGGCATCAGTATCTGTACATGTGGCAGATGTAGGAGTATGGCCAATGACCCTATTATAGAGGCAACCCTGTTACCGTAAAAAATTATTTCATACTTCAGTGCTGACCAAGAACATTTATATTTGCAAAGGGCATAATAAATGAATACACCAAAAGCAGGGATATTAAAAAAAGTAAAAAAAGTATCAAGTTATATTTCCTTCTATGTCTTCAGTGTTATTTTCATTTTAGAAATATTACTTGAAAAATTAGTCTTCCTTCATAAAATATTGCCCGTTTTGCTTTTGGTTATGAACAGTTGGATAGGGACACGGCACATTGAAAATACATTGAAGGTTCCACATGTGATGAATGTAACATTCAATTTACTAGATAAATAAGAAACAAATTAAAAAACTAACTTTTCAGCCAAATATGAAGAGGATATTGAAACGTTTAGAACAATTGGTCACTTTCTTGTTTCATGATAAAGATAAAATATAATTGAGTATAATGTTCACATTATTCGGAAATAACTTAACTTGAATGTTATTTAAAGATTTATTGTAAAAAAAATTAGAAAATTTGTTGAGATAGTGTCCAAGCTAAGCCGCTAAAAATGAATGCCCAGTAAAACTAAGACAAGACACTTTTGTACCAGAAATATTGTTTCTAGTTTCTCAAATGCTTTTATCAAACCTACATATCAACCAAAATTACATTTAATTTCTTTATGAAATGTTACCTTGATTTTGTTCACAGATATTGATTTATCAATTGAATTTTATTACCCTGATAATAGGGACACCTCTAGCTGTTAAAATACATTGCATAGACAATAAATTTTCAATGTAGGTCAGAAAATATTTTCTTCCCTGATAGAATTTGTTTTTCACATATGTTCAGTATAATCATGCAGTTAATTTAAAAAAATCAATAGTGTTTTAATTGCACTGATCTAAATGAAAATAAACATGCATTATGACAAGACCCATGATAAAAGGGACCTCCTCAATATCATCACCACTGTTTTGACATTACATCGCATCTTATCAAGTCTCCTTTTATTGAAGCCCCGGGGGTGGAGTGTGAGGTGTGTGATGGTGGAATGTGTGGGGTGGTTCCTGGCAGGGACCCCCTCATGAGATGTCCTGTCTCCACCCCTTACTGTCTAAACATCATCAACAATGACAGCAAGGGCTCCAGACACATTACCAAGAGGTAGGACTCAATCTATTTTGTGAAATATCTGCAGCCTCTTTGTTTCTAAATGTCATATTGTGGATTTCTTCAGCCACTTTTATAATTCAAAACTTGGTGAGTTACTGAACTTCTACCATCATATTCTCAACATACTGAACCAATTGGAGCAAAAACAATTCATCGACAAGAAGTACTTCAATGTTATGACACTTTTATCAAACATAAGGCAAATTTGCTATCATGATGCAGAGAGGTGGGACTGTGCAGCATACAGATTAACAACAATGAGAATTGTAAGTGAATTATTCCAAGAGGACTACACCATGGCATGTGCTTTGTCTGCAGGTGTGGTAGTCTGTCTGTGATCCCCTGTGGTGGGTGGGTTTCTCAGACAAGGAGTGTGTTAGGTTCCCACCGTCATTCTCTACCCCATTCTCAAAAACTTAATGTGCTTTGTCTGCATGTGTGGTAGTGTGATCACCTGTTGAAGGTGGGTTCCTAAAACATAGAGTGTGTCAGGTTCCTTATGGTCAGTTTCTACCCTATTCCAGAAATATTTCCTAACAACTTCATGTTCTTCGTCTGCAGGTGTGGAAGTGTGATCACCTGTTGTAAGTGGGTTCCTAAAACATAGAGTGTGTCAGGTTCCTTATGGTCAGTTTCTACCCTATTCCAGAAATATTTCCTAACAACTTCATGTTCTTCGTCTGCAGGTGTGGTAGTGTAAAGGACTGTGATCACCTGTGGTGGGTGGGTTCATCAGACAAGGAGGAGTGTGTGAGTTTCCGACCGGACGACTTCTACCCCCTGAGTTTCTCCTGTACGTACTGCTGTACCTGCGACCAGTGCAACAAGGACCTGTTTCCTGCAGCTAGTACTCTATACAAGGGTCCTGTTCCTTAGATATAAGCAATCTCTTCTCAGTACAGTGTGAACATTCTCTACAATGAAATCCTGAAGAAAGCATACCTATGTGACTTTAAAAGTGTCATGTTTATTCAAGTAACTCTCCATTCTAAAATATCCTTCTACGCAGACAATTTTGCCAGTTTCCCCATCTCTTTCGTTAATACTTTTAACCTTTATTACAATAAACTATTTCTGGTGTGATCGAATGTGAATCATGATTTGATGCAATGAAAATTTTTCATGCAAACATGACTTTCTTTTCAAAAGGAATATATGTTTTTTTCTCCTATGCTATTGGTAGGCAAGATAATGCAATGGATATAATGGGGGAAAAAACAGTCAAAAAGGAATGTTTGTTGTCTATTACGAACGACAAAGGACAGTAATGTCACTTTTATTTATTGCAGATTGTTATGATATTGGATGAATATGTATCTTAATAAACTGGTTTCTGGAAAAAACCCTTTTTGTGTTCAAATTTAAAATGTGACGTGATAGTAGTCATGCCTGTAACCTCCTTATTGACAAAAGAACAGCCAATCTCTCTGTTTTAACAACTGTTAAAACGTATTAAAAGTTATCCAAACAACTCCAACCTTTGATCATTTGATATTTAACATATCTTTAGTTATTTTTTATTGCTCCAAGTGAAAGACAGTGTTTTAATACCATGCTACATGCACTATCCCATAGTATGTGTACATCAAATTCAACATCTACCCAATGTTGTCACAACAATCAGATTTAGTTAAGAACTCTCAATTTTATGACAAGCAGGTGCCAATTATGTAATTCAATCGCATTAAAATTCAAATCTTAATTCAATGGTCTCTAATTAGACCTATTTGAATTTCACGTACTGGACCCGTTGGATTATATCAAACGCCTTGGACCCTTGGATAATATCATATGTCCTGTCATTGTTGGGTTCTAGATTTCATTTCTCACTCAAAAACGACAATTCATGGTCTTCTATTTCTTCTTTTTATTCCTATTCACGACATGTAGATAGAAGATTGAAGATTGACTGCAAAAATCGAAAATTTCTATATTTAGTAACAGCAGTTCACATGTTACACGTGTAATTTAAGTTTTACACTTATTACATAGAAATATGCATTATTGCTTCAAAATTAGCATTCTAAAACAACATATAACTTGGCATATTGAATATGAAGTAGGATATTATTTATCATACCGTTTATATGTTCGAGTGTCGAGTCGAGGGTGAAGCATCGAGAAGTCGAAAACATAAGCAAAACATAATAGAGTTATCTCCCTTAGGAGGCTGCATACCGCTGAATAAAATAAATCAACCTTTCGAACAAATCATAGTGAACAAAAAGAACTTATTTATCTTTAGTCAAATTCAAAATCCTACAGTCATAAAAGCTTTTATCATTTGACAGCTACATAGTTAATTGTCACAACATTCAATCATTATAAACCAATGAACTTGTAGAATATATATTCAACCAATGAATTAAGAGAAAAAGATTTGGCTCATGCATTTCTACCAACAATGACAATCATTTGAAAAAATAGATCGTAACAGTTACCAAAATTCTTTAGGATTATATAGGAGGATGATAACGCTTGATCAGATATCACATCATATCCTTGATTGTTGCATTCAAAGAGACATTGCCACACCATGTGAGATGTTATATTAGATAACAATATATGTTAGTTATCTACAAACTAATCATCCTCTCAAG
This sequence comes from Phorcus lineatus, assembly GCA_921293015.1. Lineage (NCBI taxonomy): Eukaryota > Metazoa > Mollusca > Gastropoda > Trochida > Trochidae > Phorcus > Phorcus lineatus. The sequence continues at coordinate 56,235,887 of OV121081.1, forward strand.
TACTAAGTTGTCATAACAGTGAAGTGTAAGAAAGAATTTTCTGCGAAATACAATACAAATGCCACTACAGTAAACATATATAACACTGTCTCCCGTTCATTAAAAAAACTTTCATTTTTTTCGAGACAATCTAAAACTTCATATAGATGAATAGATGATATAACACTATGTGTTATTCAATAGTGATGGACCTCTCAACGCCCAACTTCTAAACATGTTTTATATAAACCCTCCCGCGTAAACCGCATCCAAGGATTGTCACAGTCCGATCAAAGTGGATATGACAACTGAGAAGGAAAGTTGATATCATGAAGCAGTAGTATATCATATTTATGAATTCTTTCGATCATGCTATTGCATCAATTTGGCTGTTGAATTAGCTTAGAAATACAGAGAAAATAAAAGAGCTTGAGTTCCAGCTGACTACTAACATTTCACACACTGGGCATGGCTTAAGTCACGCTTTGATGATGTTGTCAAAGCTCGCAGCCACTCTGATTCGGTGGTTATCCAAAACAGCGGTATAAAAGGTCTCCTAGAAGTCGAATAAAAGCATATATTTTCTAATTTTTCTTATCAGTTAAACGAATACAGATAATAATTTGTAAAAATCTAAAATATGCGTTACACCGCCTCTTTAAACACAATACCCAGACCCCATTTTGAATTTTTTGGTTTTATACCATTTTTTAGTTCACATTGTAATTTGAAGTATGGTATTTCATTGTAGTATCTAGTATAGTTTAACCACAGGGATAAATCATGCAAAAGCACTGAAGCTATTAGCCATGACAACAGTGAAACCTGCCAGCAACCACTCAATAACAATACAATACTGAACACAAACATTAGTCCAGGCTCATTTCAAGTCAATTCAAAAGTTCCAATAAGCTTCTTGTTGTGTATACACCAGATCCTTAATCCAGGTTGACCATGTTGTATAATTTACTCACAAGGTTCAACCACACAAAAAATCTGATATTTGCATGTACATTTTGTAGACGGATCTCTTCCAGCCTCTTGTTTCCATGGACTAATTCCGGGGTCCACAGTTCACTTCAACATGTTCATGAGCTCTCTACCTCTTGAACAGTCTTATACGTTACCTTGTGTCAATCAATAACGTCAATGAGATTCATTGTCTTTGCTTGGTGATTCAAGTTTGTCGTTTCTTCTTCAATTTCTTGATAAATGATACCTCATCCCGGTTACGTATCCCATACCTGAATTACAGAAATATACTCTGTTTACAACATTTCTTCTCTGCCCTTGATATTTTCATTTTCTTTGAAATGAAATGAAAATCACTTATGAATTTAAAAAAACAAATCTTTAATTTAAAAAAAAAACTTGATTTCAATAACATATAGAATATGATTAAAAATAAATAGATAACGTAGAAAATACTAAACATAAATTGAATATCTGTGTGTATATATATGTGTCGTTCCTTAAAAAATAAGATATTCTTTTCTTATGAGGTAGAAAAGAAACATACTTCCACTCCTTGCACCATACAAAAACATGGTTTAAAGAAATTTAAAGATTTATTTCCTTCTTGAATTTGTTTTTTATTTTGCTCAACACTCACGCTTTTAGACATTTATCATTCTGGGTCAGTTTTGTTCCATTGTAGTAGAGCCAGTAATTTCTCCAGATGTATTTCCTGTAAACATGAAAAATCAAACAACAAATTGCAGTTTAATGGAGTAAAATCTTGAAAAGGATTAGATTGAATGATCCTTTAAAAGAACTAATGTAATTTTCAGGGTTTTTTGGCAAAACATTTTTTGTTAAAAAAGGTTTTGTTTTATAGAAGGTATCTTTGGACGCCAGTGTTAGTCTCCCCCATGGATAGACACATGCATTATTGATATATAGCAGATCAACAAAATCTATGTCTTCCTTAGCGATATATTGCCAGGAAAACAGGAAGGGGGAAGGAATTGCATAAAATGTTGTCTTCACAAAACCCAAAAAAGTTTTTGATAATAAGCTTTCAAGATGCTTTCAACAGAGAAAAAACTTGTAAATGTAAATCGTTATGATCACACTTTAAGTCAGTTCTACACATGTCAACCTAAAAGAGGATATATGAGGATGAATTGGCTTCTACTCACCAGCTTATGTGAGTTGTCCCCCCTCTCCGGGACTGCCTTAGGGTCACATGACGCTGTATTGCTCGCTTAAGATCTCGAACATTGGCTTCCTGTATTACTGTTACTTCTGTAAAACAATTATATCATATTATAGTCAAACTCAACATCAGAATATATATCTTAGATAGAAAGAAAGTACTTCTTATATCTTTAAATAGAAGCCGAAATATACTGCAACTGAAGACAAAACAAACAACCTAAGGAATAATTTTCAGAAGTTTCATTCCCGTCATACAGAACTTACTGAGAGTCACCCCATCTGCCCTGAACACATTCACGATCATGGCTTGACCATACTCCACTGCTATCGCGGAATTGACCTCTTCAAGAGTGACCCCTGCTGGCAGGTCACGCAATAATGGGTCCTCCTGTCAGCAAAAAAACTGAGTATTAAAATGAGAATAGTTTAGTCAGCTTTTCAACTTACAATGGGCACCTACGATGTTTGGTCACTACATTGAATCATATTCCCTCTCACAGAGGCCGACTCTTGCTTTCATGGTTCATGATTGTTAGTTTAACAATATAACATATTGAAAAAGTCAAATCAAAAAAGATTGTTAAATCAATTGCTACTTTAAAACATGGTTTGAAAAGAGCAATGTAGAGAAAACAAACATTGTAAACCATTATTTTTATGACTTTGTTTAACATCAAATAAATAAATTTAAATAATGTAAAAAGTCAAACAAGTTTTAATTACCTGTATCATGGTTGCAACAATATCATGCACACGCTTCATCGCTTCCTGATGAGGCAAAGCATCGCTGTCATCGGAGGTAGACTGAATGGCTTCATCCGCAGCTGTCTCCTCCTTCTCCTCTACTGACTCTTTTTTCACAATACTTAGATCAACGCTAACACTCCCATCCATTCTCTACAACATAAATGTTTGTTTATGTGAAGCTCAAACTGACTTCTGTTCATTCAAAAACATTAAAGAGACACTCCTTGTTGGAGTCAAAATTTGCCATACTTTAACAATGGTGTCATTTGAGCAAGAACTAATAACTGTTGTTTGAAATAAATTTTGAAGGTTTTGTCAGTTTAGTATAATGACAATGTTAAGCTATACAGTCATTGACAGTAACAGGCATCAACTCTTCTAAAGTGATTTGAAAACATACTAAAAACATATTTTTATAAAAGGACAGTAGACATTATAATTCTGTTTGATCAACATATTCAGATACTTATAAGAGATCAGGAAGGATATTGAAGTCTAAGTATAAAAACAACGAAACATCAAATTTCAATCGACACATGGAGGGAAGGTAAACACTATGACTATCATATATCCAACTGCTGTGAAATCTTTCTATTTTCTTGGTTTATCCCCAGCAATTCATCACAGACCTCCTGTTTGACAACACTGACAGACGGGGTAGCAATTGATTCCTTGCCACTAAATAAAAGAGAGAAAATGGTTTGATATAGACAAAGGGTTATTTTTCTATCCGTATGTGGATTTATGTTTCGTTTTTTTAATCAAAAGGCAGACCCTTCACTTCGCCGGGAAGCTGCTCCAGATAAAATAGTCTTCGTACTGTAATCTTCGAGTGCGCAGTCATCGCATAAGAACCTAAGTATAGATTATCTGAACTGGGGCTTTTATAAAGAAGGCAGGCTAACGCGAATTCAAGGGTTAAATAAGATACTATGAAATGAAGATGATCGACTTGCGCGGTGAAAGTTATGTTATCCTATCAGACATTAAAGAAAACCTAACCTTTCTTAGATTTTAACAAAACATCTAAAAATCAGTTCTTCAAAAAGACCACCGCCATGAATGTAAGGGGGTCGCCATTTTGAACTATCACGTGACGATAAAAATAAAAACGAAATGGCATCGATAGTGGTGCTTTTTTTTATTAAGCATACTTTTCTTTTCATTTGTTCAAAATACTCTTGATTTACCTTTTCATTGTTCTTTTATAACGATGTACACCTATGAAACATTGTACCAAATCGTAAGGAATGTATTATAATAATTTAATTCCGTAAAATGTTATTGCAACCTTTTAGACAAACCTTGAAACTACTTCCGGGGGCACCTGTCAGTTGACAAGTTTCCATGCGACCGGGTCAAGCCAAGTAGCTGTATGAAAAATATCGACAGTGTAGTCTAACGTGGCTTGTTATGGTATGCCCGTGTCGGTGAGAGCGACATGTCTTGGATATGTTACTGACATGACACGTTCAGTGCCTGAAAATGTTAACCATGCGAAGTGACAAGCGATCACTTCGTCAAATTTAGATATGATATCGAAATCAGAATAAAAGCACGCCACAAACAACCAAATTATTTCTCTTTGTCAGGTGAGTTAAGTCATTTTTTGTATACATGTAATAAATTCATTCTCATCATGACTTTCAGAATATGTAATGTATATCTTTATTTCAAGTTGTAACTTGTACTTTTTAAGTTAGTAAAACAAAAAAGAGGTGTATATAATATATGCTTATATATATTCCTTCCCATTAAATCAAATATTGTGAATTATTCAAAACAATATCATTTTCAGGAACTCACTGAACAGCAAAGATGCCAGCACGAGATCCTCAATCATATGTTGCAGTTCTTCCTTTGCCAATTCCATCGCAAAAAGGAATAAAAATTCAAGCCCGTAGTGACATTGTTTTTAACCCAACATTACCCCCTCGGGAACTTGTAAGACAGAGCAATTATGTGAGACGGCAACAGCAGCTGTCAAGTCAAGGATTCCGATCTGTGTGCTATAAACCATATCAAGGCATTGGAGATCCATTTTATCTTGACGAGCAGAAGCTCATCCTTCATTCTCTTGGACAGTGGGAGGAGGTAGCTTATTAAGACTTTTTTCTATTAGTGATTTTGTTTGTAGTGTAGTTATGGAGCAAGAACCGATCTTTTTCCTTTATATAAAAATAACCCATGTTGGAAAAAATTATTTAAGCTAACCAAAATAAGATAAATCATCATGCAATAGCATTGACTTTTTTTATATTTTGAAACAGTTATATAAAGTTAGAAAAAGACTAATTATAATGCATGTAATTGGGGAGAAATATATTATTCATCATCAATGTTTCAGTTGATATCACCCAATTTCATTTTTATACAAGTAAAACCTCACTTTAATTCATTTTGTTGGATTTTTTTCTCTGAAAGATGAACTATGTTTCTTCTTAGTGACAAAGCTCTGCTAAAAATTTATTAGGTGTTTTAAAATGTTTTGTTATAAAATCAGAGTATACTTTTGTTGAGTAGTCAATATCAGTCATACGTTTATAGCTCATGAAAAATTGACAATATGGCCATAGTAAATAACTACCCATTTTGTCTGATGTGTTGTGGAATGATGATGTATATCTTCATGTTACAGAGAGATGGATCAGAGAGCAGCAGCTCTGAAGATGAAGGACATCAAACCCTGGATACTCCTAGTCCTAAGAAAACCATGGTGAGTTATCCCTTTTGTACTGTCACTTATGAACAGGTTATACTTGCTGACAGAATATTCTTGTCATTTTGTATTGTATAAAAACCTCATGTATATAATCTTCATAAATCATTCCATACTTCTTAACCACGCATTGGCTCGACAATGACATTAGAATATACTCGACTAATAAAAATGTTGTAATGTTGCCTTTTCATAATAAAAAAGAAGCATACCAATAAAATTGCCTTCATCCTTTATCAACCCTGTGAATAGCAATCAAATATGTTGACTCTTGAAAAAACTCATGCATCTTATACTGTCAGGTTTACCAATGAGTTACATATTGAAAAATACTTCTGCATGGCTTTTATTCATTTGTTTGACCTTACGTTTACATTACTTGGCCCTTGTTGTGCCGGTCCAAGAGTCAGTGATGATCTAGCACTGTAAAAGTGGTATGTGAGGTTTTGAGAGTTTGGATTTCCTGGTCTTGAATTTTGTAATTTCATGAACAAAAGTCTCAAATGTCAATCTTGAGCTACATTTATAGTTTCAGTGCTAAACTATTTTTTCATCATAATCATCTTCTCTAATCTTTATATGGAAAAATCTATTGCATTGAAAGCTATTATTGCTTTACTAAGTGTGAATTTGTGAATGAAAGATGTAAAATATTTGATGATCTCTTGTCATTTGCTTCTTTGTGTTACAAAAGTTAAGAAATATGTTTATCAAATTATTGTAAATTCTTTCTTCTTTCAAAGGCATGTATTTCTCTGCATGCATTGTCTACAATGTATTTCAGGGTTTTCAGAGGAAAATTTTTTTAATTGCTGAAAAAGTTATTATCATTGTTTGCATTAGATAATCATCTTCCTCGTAATAAAGACAAAGACATAGATTCAAGTAGAAGTAGAACCCACTGACAATTTGAGGCATTTTGTCAAAAGAAGATACATTTTAAGTTACCGGTATGTGTACTTTTTAGTTTCTGTAAAAGCCTCAGTTTGGTACAGCCAGTTGACTGTTAATAAAACAAACCTAAATTTACATTTTGGTTTGAAAATGTTAAGATAGATAAAATATCATCTCTAAAAATAAAATTCAAGAAAAACATAGTAGACTGAAACGCTGTTTGTTTGTGTATCAGCTTAAGCAGCAGTACAATTGGGCACTTGGTTTGGAATTTTTGATGCCAGATGGTAATGTGTAAGATGCCATGAAACAATTGACTAGCTGCTAGGTTGTTTGCTCTTAAGAACTTTAGAATGAAAAAAGGAATGATGTTTGTCCATACACCAGGGTAAAAATGTTTTTGGTGCTTTTTGACATTTACCTGTCTAGTAGTTAAATGACCTACTGAACTTTATTTGTTTTTGCTGTAAATAGGTTTCGAAAATTACGTTTAGGTCTATGGGGTGCAACATTGTCTGGTTTTTAATCACAATTCTTGACTTTAACCAATTATTGTCACTTAAATTGAAAAAATAGACAGTGAGATGCTAGTTTTCTGAAATTTTCACTGCTTCTTGATAAAAAAATGCGATTTATCAAATTTGACCTGACAACAACATACTCTGTGCCCCTTTAACTTCACTAATATGTTTCAAGTGAATTGAGTTGTTTTTCATTTCATTTCCAAACGTAATACAGGATAGAAACCTCTCTTTTATTTTAACTTGTGATACAATTTTTCACAGGAAATATCATTTCTTCTGTCTGAGAGCATTTTGAAACCAATTTGCAGCTCTGATAGGTTTAATTCAGCTGAGATGCATGATTAGATTAAGTTGTGCTCCAGACAGTCTCACAGTGTATGTAGGTGCATGTCTGGCTAGTAAATCACAACAAATCCCTTGTGTCATGGAGCTAAGTTATTCACACCAGGGAACAGATTAAGCTTACAATATAACAATCTAAGACTGAAAGGCAGCTCCATTAATCCTATATACCACAGTAGCTGAAGCTTTGTTATCGTCCATGCAATCATTGTACTCAACGATAATACCAAAATACATTCAAACAGTCATGAACGCTTCAGTAACCCGACTTGAAAAGATCCGAATGCATAAGACCGATATTTATGTCACTATTGTGGAACAGTTGCATTTATTCAAATTCATATTGAACAAAAACACATTTTTACAATAAGTGTATATTTTATGATGTAATTTTTTCTTTCAAATGATAATCACACTTTGACGGACATTATGACATAAAGATAGATCATTTTTAGTGGCCTTTATCAAAATCGGTACTTCTTTGTCCAATCAATAAAGATGGCTACCCCTGAAATAAATAAATATATAATATATATACGATTAATATCCGCAAAACATACATATGATTTGTTCAACAGTACAACAGTTTTGTGGTGTCAGGTTAGCCATGGTAACTTAGGTATTTCCATTATGGTATACTCTTTGCAGTGTTACTCAGACAAGCAATGTTTGAACCTCTAAATAAATTTCAGAAATTTGAAAGTTTGATAGTTATATTGGCATGATATAACATCCTGCGAACAGCAATCCGTACAGGATTCCATCAGATCTGACATGAGTGTCAAATAAGAACCCAATATAAGACTAGGGACTGAATAAATTATTTGATTTTAATGAGATTGATTTAATTTTGGCTTTGACAAGCACCAGTGCAAGTAATAAAGCACTATTTCGAGCCCTGGTCTGTAATACCTTTGCTTGATAACAAGTAATTTTTCTTATAAGTGGCATATGGTTGTCAAATAAACAAGTTAAATGAGATGATATAAAGAGATTATTAACAAGGGAAGTGTATCGTATGACTTTTACAAATCAAGTGTGAATTTTGTATTTACCAAGTGTAAGCTTTGAAAAAGTCATCTGATACACTTCCAAGTGTAATAATTAATTTATTACCGATTCCATTCCATTTTAACGCAGAGAAATATTGAAAAACAGCGTGCTTTGTGACGGCTTCCACAGTGACGTCACAAAACAATGGTTTTCTGACATAACAAACAATGAAATACACTAACTCCTGTTGAAACAATTCTTGTTAGACAAAAGTGATGTGTGTACATGTGCTCATATTGAAAATATGTCACCACTTATGATAGAATATATGAGTAAAAAAGATACATACAGTAATTTGGCAAATATCAAAGTCAAATTAACTTTTAAGAAACATATCTTTGTCGCTTTAGGGGACAATTTCATGATAAATGTATAAATTGACATGAAAGTTTTATTCAGCAAGTTTCATTAATTCCTGGTTACCTTCAATAACGAATAAGTAAGTCACAAAGTGTATATCATTGAAGATTAATATTTGTTATCATGTCTTATATTGACAGGGGCTCTTTGTAAGAGATTACAGATATTAGTGTAGCGGATGTAAGGTGATCATAGTTATTTTGTGGAATGTTTTCTAAAGGATTTAGTTATTGAGTTTGTGCTATGTCGTATATTAGTTTTTAAGTTTGTAATATTGATTTATTGATAACATTAAATGTATATGTACCAAGTATTTAGCTTCCTTCTTCCCTGGTTATTAATTCAGATTGAAAATATGAAGCTTTTACCCTTTTCAAATATCCCCTGTTTGCATGGTTTTAATTATTGCAATGTTGAAAACTGCTATACTTCATTTGAACCTCTTGAAAAGATCTAAGACCAGTGTATGATATAAACAGATAATGAATGTCCTGATAGAGGCAATCTTTGGCAGTTTCAGTAAAATCACCCACCAGTAACCTAGTTATGACGAACATACGAGTGCATGAAAAATGAAATATAAGCATTGGTAGATTTAAGAGTGGAAATGCATCAAAAGTCTCCAAAGAGTGCACAATTCATGAAATAAATCAACAATATGCTGTATCATTTTAAAAGACCTGGTAGCAAGTTGTTGCTAGTGTGTTTTGAAACAGATGGCAAAATAGGTTTAATTAAGGTATCAAATTTGCTAAATTTGTTGAAACCCTTCAGACAATCATTATGTCCCATGAAAAAAAGAACTTTTAACTTGTATATGGAGCTATGTTTGGATATATGTTTGTCATGATAGTAGTTTGATGATATGATGACTCAATAAATAGTAAAATCAATTACATTCATAGAATGATATAACTTTAGATGAAAATTTTCATTTGAACCCAAACACAAATGAATCAATAAAATCATTTCATTAAGGGGGTATCAATTTATCAAACTATTGATTGATTGCATTTGTCCAATTTCAAATTATAATTGATCGATATGAAACATGAAAACACAATTTGTGTATTAATAGTAAAGTAAACTGTTGATAGCTATATTATTATTGTTTCCTGAGTTCTAACCTTTTATTATTATGTGCATGTACTTCAAGATTATTTCATTTAATTTCTGAAATTTAACATGAGGAATGTCTATAAGATGGATGCACCCAGGTTTCAACGTTGCAAAATCCTTTTCACCAGACAAATTTTAAAAAACCAAACCTTTGGGAATCAGAACTGTTTGTTGTATTTTTATCAAAAATCACAATAGTGTCTCACAATAGTCTATCACTATCATAACAGTAGATTGCAATAAACTGTTGCTGTCGCATTATTTTAATTAAGTCAAAAGTCATCCCTAAGGGTATAATAGTGTTAACACAGTGACTAGTGTAAACACTGGGAGAAAGCATACTGTTATAGATTTGCATAATTGTTAAACCTTCTTTCATTGGTCAATGTTGTTGCTTTCAATCACTGAAATCAAAGTTGTAACAGATGGGAATAAATTGTTTGAAAGATATTCATTCAAATTCATTCCCAGGGAAATAAAACAATTCACACAGTATTAAAGTGGATGCATTACCTTTCCAGATGTCAACTATCATTATGCTGTATCTATTGTGTTTCAGACGGCAGCCAAGTTTGTGTTGCGCCGGACAAGGAAGGACCTGAACACCCTTAACAAGGAAGTGACATCAGGAAGGTCAGTGCTTGCTTCTCAGTGTGATATGTGGCCAAAATAAACACTTTAAGGGACAACCCTTAGAATGAAACATGTTTAAACAGGCTTTCCATGTAAATGTAACCCATATCAGGTTCTTAAAAAATATTGAATATAATTTTTTAGTTCTTTCACACTATACTTTTCTATACACACTTCTTTGCATTCTTCTATTGGACCACTTCTAGGCTAGAAATAAACCCCTTATTTGTTGGATTTGAAGGTAGTCTGTTATCAGCAACTTCTCAAACAATCTGAGCAATCAGTTTGTTCACATATTCTATAAAAAAAGAAAAGTTAGTTTGGGATGTAAAACAATATGTTGAAAGGAATAGATTTTTTGAGAAATTTAGAACCTTTGGGGATTTTGAAAGAACCATGAAATATGGGCTAAACAACTTGATCCCATTTCATAATTTTGATAAAGTTTTTATGAAACTTGTGATGCTTGTAGCGGTGTCTTACTCTCTTTTTTTGGTTGTAAATACCAAACCATTCACTTGTCATAAAAATGTTATGTGGCTTAGTTTCTCTTTTATCTTCCATTTTTTATGAAAACACTTTCTCAGATCAAGAAAACTCTATTAGTCTATCACAGCTTTTTTTAGGTCTCCATAAAGATTCCAAATAAGTTGATATTCCCAGATTTTGCTAACGAATTTGACTTTCACGGTCTCTGAATTCTTTATGCTGCCACCCTAATGATATGTTCTTAAGGAACTTGTAAAATCATATTTCTAAGTAACATGTCTTTTTATATCTGGAAGCTCAGGGAAGATTTTATGTCAACAAAATGAGACTATTTTCAAATAGAGAAAGCGTTTAATGAATCAGAAAGGAATGAATGTATATTCTAGTGTTTGTTTGCCATCAACTTCTGTACAGAAAGGATGTCAAGTAAAAAATGACCATTCACATTACTGTTTCTTCAATTATTATTATCACAATGATTTTTGAAATGTTTAAGGATAAATTATTGTCAAGTTATAGCATTTTTTTTATCATTTGAGGAGTTTGTTTAGTGCTAGCAGTACAAAGACACTTCTAGATAGCCATACATTATGTGAGAGCTCGCAGTATAGTACATAGACACTTGTATGTAACCAGTACACTGGGGGAAGTAAATTGATGTATGGTCAGTTCCCAATAAAAATGTGCAAGGTAACTTGGAGAGTAATCACGATCAGATCAGGAATATGTCAATGCTGTGTCGGTACTGTGATTGATAGGAGATGAGAATATTGGCATGTGATCTACTAGGTCTAGCCAGGAAACCATAACAAGACTGCAGCAATAAACATGTCGTTAACAGCCTCAGAGTATAACAACTGTTACTTCTCCTTGTAAATTGCCATGAGGGAGGAGAGAGTGGTCTTTGTCTCTAGGTGGGCCGACATTGTTGCTAATGTCAACACACTGTACATAAAGTGGATAAATTACTCAAGTGTGATAAATTACTTGTGGCCATACAGTTTGAGCAAATTTATTGACTTAGGTCAAGTCTGATACCAGGATAAATGATAAGGAACTCTTGGAAAGGATATTTATTTGTTGTTCAGATATTCTTTTTGTATATCTTAAAGGGGCAGAGAGTATTTTGTTTGGGTCGAATGTGGAAAACTTAATAAATTGTGTTATTTCATCAACAAGTAGTGGTTGTTTTTGAAAATCTTTAATTCTAACATCTCAATGCTTATCAGTTAGCAAAGTGACAATAAACAGGAAATTAGTCGGGATTTATTATGGAAAACCAATCAATGGTGTGCGCCAATGACTCAAGCATGACTTCTGAAATGTTTTTGTTTGTAGCTGACACAACGAGAAAAAATATTTTAATATTGCTTAGTAAGTCATTTAACTAGTGTACATGTAAATAAGATGCTGAATTTCGACTTTTTTAAAATTTGTATGGCTGTTTTGAATTAAAAACAAGAAATTGTAGTAATTTTGGCACTTAAATAAAGATTAAGAGATAAAGATGCAACTTACGACAGACGATTTGAATTTAACTTAGGTCATATTGTAATTTTGCTGTATTTAAGCCACATACAAAATTCATGAAACATACTCTCTGTCACTTTAAAGGGGCATGCAGTAGAATGTTTTTAAGATAATAACATAATCTCACAAAAATTTAAATAACTGAAACCAATTGCACGGCAATGTTTTTGAATCCAAAGAAGAAGTTCTAAACAAATTTACCATCTTCAGTAATGCTATGTGAATCCATTTCCCTACCTCAAATAATTTGAAGGTGTTCACACAAAAATGGCTGCTGGTAATTTTTGCTTTATAATTGATCATTTTATTTACAACACTATGGTTGACCAGGTTGAGTAAAGAGATGTTTTGCTCTCTGAAGATTATATATTTGGCTAAGGGTTTGCGGTATTATTGGTGTAATGGTTTATCGCTATACAGAAACAACTCGTTACGAACTCTATAATATCCAATATATCGCATGATATCAAATTAACAATTTCCATGTAAAATTGCAGAAAACTGTAACCAAAAAACGTGATTTAATTGAAAATTGAAGTGTGAACTCGCAAAGTGAAAAAAGAACAGACATAAATTTAGTCCGAAGCAGGTCACTTAATTACCTCTCTTTACAAAACAAGCCAGTCGAGCATTGATCACTGTTATTATTGATGTTATTCAAGAGAGCATGGAAAACTTAGAATATGAAAAGCACCAATATATTGCAATGCCTCTCTGTATCGTAATATATTGCGATATGGAAATGAGTAGCGATACTGATGCTTATATTTGGCATAAATTAATGTTTATTGGAGAAACTTTAAAGAAATGAAATTTTTTAAAAAGTGGCCCCTTTAATGTTTTTATAGAATGCTGGAATCTTTCTTACACTGTTATGTTAGAATCTTTTCCAATGATATTAAAGGATTCTTGTTTATAATCCTGGATAATTGCTTAAGACTTAGAGATAAACTGGATACGTATTTTTTTTAATCCTCATGCATTTTCATAAAGTTGGTGTTTGATGTTACGGTGCAACATAATAATAAATTTGATTAGTTTTGGAATAAGAATTTAAATTATGTATATTCAAATGTTGTATTAATGTACAATTATATTTTGACAGATCTGATATACACTTTACAAATTGATTTATCATAATAAGATTTAGTCTTGCTGTTGGTATTGATCAAGAATTAAGAACAACATACAATTATATATTCAGGATATGCAGATACATGCAAGAGATAATATCTAGAGATGTCATTAATATATTGATTTAATCAGTTAGCTCATTTAGTGGGATCAATGAAGTGTAGACAGCAAGATTATAGGAGCCATATGAGAAGTTCTGGGTGTATGGAGCTTTAGATAGTTGACTTATCACCAGTCAACACCGTGAGTCTGACCACCCAGGCTTAAACTAACCAGCTGTCATATAAAGCTTAATGATTAATTCATGACTTGCATATTAATAAGATTCTTTTAAATTGTTTGAAGGTTATCTTGAGGTCATAGTTAAAATTGGATGATAAACTTCTTATATCTGAGAGCGACTTTAGTATTGGGTCTTATACCGTTGCAAGCAGAGATTCAGTGCAGAGAAATGGACAGATGTATATACATAGTATGAAAGAGGATGATTATTCATAAGATTATTATCTGAGATTCTTTCATGTAAAAGAGGTTGTTATTATGTTATTAAAGTGTTTATTTCAGTGTTATTTAAGTAATGTGCATTATTTTTTGGTTATTATTAAGTTGCACCACCAATGGTTTGCTAGTTCCAGCCAATGCTTGCAGGCTTCCCTGCAGTAATACTAGCAGGTATGATATAATAGACTATAAGTAAACTATGTCTTGTAAACAGTCCAAATCACCTGACCTCACCTGACAATGTATCTGTATGTCTTGTACTACAGGGGTATGATCAGGAACGTGCGACTAGGCCATGGATTGTTCCAGCTCATCAAGCAGCAGCGAGAAGCCAAGGTGGGTCCAGCTATAAAGCAACACATCAAGAATATCAAAATCTTTATTAACAATAATACCAATGAGGTAATGGTTATATAGGGAGTAGATATTCTATCCATGAAGGGATGATCAATGTGTTTGTCTTTATCATTCAAGTGTTTTAAATAAGCTCAAAAATAAGAATGCTTTTTAGGTGTAAATATGTAAGCAAAAGTACAATATCATCGGTTAACTTAAAGAGCCACTCCGTGAGTTGATGGAGTCACATATGCCAAACTTAATCAATGGTGGCATTTGATCGCGAAGTATCGGCTGTTACCAAAAAGAATAATTTTAAAGCTAATTGCTTTTGTACAGTGACAATACGAAGGTAGAAAGAAGCAATTATGATCGAAAACAATACAGTGGCGCGCGCCAAACAGTCAAACATAATTTTGGAGACTTAGCTAAAGCCGCCAGGAGGTCAGTTTGGAGTTGATTGTGTTTGTTTGGTAATATTACTAGTATTTATGTAAATTGAACGTGTGATCTCCGCCTCTGTGTATTCATGAGGCTGTTTTTAGATTTTCATAGAAAAAACAGTATTTGTCATATATTTGTCTTTTGGAGAGAAAAACTTAAGATATTTTGAATTTATATCCTAACATATGACATTTAGGCTCATATCAAAGCCAAATAATATGTTATGAAAATCACAGACTGGCTCTTTAACAGACAATGGACTATATTGACTCTGCCTAAGACCAGTTTTCATTGTGGAAACTTCAACCAACAACATAGAAGAACACCAGAAGTTTATACTGAAAACCTCTGATAATCTGGATGTATCAAGCTGAATTTGTGTTTGATGTAAGACTGTTACAATAAATAGTGTATATAAACCTGTATATCCAGACTGCAGCTCTGAATGCGGAGAAACGTCGGAAGGAGGAAGAAGCAAGAAACGCGTGGCAGGCCCCGAAGCGAGACAGTGACAGTGACAGTGAGGAGACAGATGAAGAACTGGCACAGGATGTTGATCTCGATCGGTGAGTACGTTCAGAGAGAATGAGGCCGTGGATTATGAGGGGAAGTGAAAGGGACAGGGTAGGGGTGTGAAGGGTGTTCTTGATCTTCAATTGTTGGATAAATCAAAGTACACAACTTGAATTCATGTAACTTGTATAGTTGATGAAAATGTGTTAAAAGTGTTTTGATAAAACTTGTGTTTCCTTGAGTAATGTCTTGCTAACATAGAGGATAATAAATCATAGTTAATTGTATGTCATACCGTGTGAAAGAAAACCTTTGTTATTCAAACATTATATCTAGTCCACGGCATCTTATTAGAGTATGTACATGTTAGTTAGAATGTTAGTTTCATGTTTATAATCATAACTTAATGTTCCTTAGTAATTGTTAGATCAGTATATTCATGTACTGGTTATGTCCAGATGTTAGATGTGCACAATGCTTAGTCTATGAGCATGCAGAATACCGAATGTGTGTTGTGGCATTTACTTGCATGCACTTGTGTGTCCAGCAACCTATACCTGCTTTAGATGCATGTCTGTAGCAGGTTTATGTATCTTAGGAAAAGGAAGCATCTCTTTCTGTAATGTTTTTAGCACATCAGGCCTAAAAGGCCAGACAGACACTTTGTAACTAATGTGATGGAGAATGTATTTCCTGTAAATTAACCGGGTGTTGGTGAACGGTTTATGATTCTATATATAAAGATGTTATGAATATATGTATTAACTATCCTCTCTTCTGGCATGCCGTTTAGCTCCAGACTTTCAAATTTCTACTTTTTACTGTGATATAGCCCTAGAATTTCTTGACAACTTTTTTCTATATTGATACAGCATACCATATACCCAGAAACCTTCACATAAATACTTGTTCTATGATATAGCACCTGCAACTACCTCAAGCATCACCGCAGCACTATAGATAATGCATGCTTGCACATATACCATATACTAGTAGATCATTTTGAATTATGTTCAACTTGTATTCTGTTGCCTGGCAACTAACATAATCCTTTTAAGGCAAAATCATCTCGAAATGTTGCATTTCTAAAGTGTATATATGAACATTTCTAGAAATGAAAATTATGTTATACTTTTTTTAGTTTCCTTCAATCAACATTCAAAACAAATGTCAACTCTTTTGAGGAATTCAAGTTCATTTTTGTGTTTTCTTATATTTGTCATCTTCATGACTTGAAGGAGAGGTTGACACTGCGATGTGCATGATGCATGGAGAATAGCATCGCACTGAAGCAGCATAGACAATAGCTGGTATAGTGTTAGTGAGAATATAACTCAATGCTAAGCAGTCAAAGAATCTAACTTGATGCTTAGCAGTCAAAGAATATAGCTCAATGCTTGGCACTCAAGCGTCTTGTACAATTAGTGATAGTTAGAATCTAACAAAGAACAGGACAGCAGTTAGCACAGAGAAAACTAATAACTCTTTAAGTGTAGTTAATTGACCAACAATTCACTCAACCCTTAGAGATCTCTCGTGATCAATAGAAGAAGTTTGAAAAAAGAATATTTCAGAATGGTAAGAATGTTGATGAGGAATGTCAAAGAAGATGACAGCCCTTTTTACTCTGTTGTAAACTCATTGTGATTTTGAAGCTATATGGATGACACTGACCATGTGGAAGACGAGGATGACCTTGCTTTGACCTTGGCCACTGATCCGAGTCCTGACTCCCGTGTTCGGGTCGTGTTTAGTGGGTTTGTATACACCAAGGATCAAACATTTCTCAATCCTGTAAAATAAAAACTTGTTTCCTCCAAAAAACTTTTAACCATTATGTTATGTAACCCATGACTGCCTTGAGAGACTATCATATTTAAGCATTTTCTAAATTGTCTGTTGGTCAGATGATATGTTTTATTCACTATAGATATTATAGATGTGTTGATAGTTGTAGCCGATACTTTTTAATTTGTTACTACCATATATTGTTTTCTACTGAGATTTACTTATTGTAAGTAATCTCAACCAATAGATACAGATAAACATATAGCTAAATCATCTTTACATACTAATGGTAGTATATTTATAGAGTGCATTTAACATCAAGATCAGATTATAGTTACTAATGATTTTCTTAATTAAGAATTGACTCTGAACAGTTATGAAAAATAAACATCAAATTTATTTGTAAAATTTATCCAAGAGATATTTATTGTAGTGACATTAATAAATAAAATATTTTAAGATCAACAAAACCATGATGGTATTGATACAATAAAACACTAATTATGTCATGTCATTTTTATTTTGATATTGCTTTGGCTGATAAAGAAGATATTTATCTTTTCTGACCATAGATAGTTGATTTTTATATAATCCAAACAATGACTCAAAACTACCACAGAAGGAATATGATATGAGTTTGATTGATTTCTCGGTTTCACTTACCATTGATGTTGTCTAATTGATATATTAACATTATCTAAGCGTCAGATATCCCCTGTCGTTTGAATGTAATGGTATCGTAAGTTGTCATCCTACTGAAACCCTACTAACACATGGCTTGTACTTTCTGCACAACTTATTACTAGATGTACAGTTTGATGTGACATGATATGCGGTGCCTTTATTGCCTTTCCTCAATGGTTTGGGTTATCAGAGTCTCATATTATTTATTACAGCGTTGTGGTGTGGGCTCTTTCTTTACTTCTATACAAAGTTTAATCATAATTGTGTTATTCATTTCTTTCAATTTTCATTTGTTCATCCTTTTTTAATTTGACAAGGATATTACCCAATTCATATTGCATCGCAAAATAAAATCATGCTCTTGAGCTGAATTTCTGCAAATTGTAGCCTTGGGTATCTGGACCCAGACTCGAAGCCATCAAGCGCTAAGACGGTGAGTCGACGGAAGAAGAGTGCTCCCCCACGACCCTACACCCCCCAACACACCAACCTCTCTGTGGCAGCAGATGGGGTCCCCGATATGTCCAAGTAAGACCTCACTGCTTCCTTTAACCTCCCTGAGCATATGAGGAAAATTTTAAGATAGGTCAGCTGTTTTACTTGAATTGTAAGAAACTCAAACATTAAAAACAAATTACCTGGAAAAATACTTTATGTGATTTTTATTTTTAATCTGATAAAGGAGTAGTTTTTATTATGAAACATGTGTTTTTACAATATATTCATTGACATTATTTTAACCAACTTTCCAATTCCATGCAAAGACTTAACTCAAGAATGGCAAATGGTTTGCTTGTTGTTGTTGACACTTTGCTTGTTGACTTTCCCTCAGTTCTGATACCCAGTTCAGTTAAATACCCTTCAAAGCTGCATAGAGCCAAAATACATCATGTGCCTCATGCCTAATGTTGAAACCCCATGATTGGTTGCAGACAAGCTTTGTTCCGCCAGCTGTGTGTGTTGAACTGGATCCTGGAGGCCATGAACCTTGAGCAGGGTTTTGATATGTCTCCCATCTCCAAGTCTTGGAGCTTCCTGTAAGTTTACTATCATTACGACTTCATTTAAATAAGGTCTAGAAAGGGCTTTGATGGGCCAATGTATAGAATATGAAAGGTCAGAGTAAAGATCGCATAGCATGACCCCTGTTGAGCTTCTTCTAAGTTCAGTACATTACAACATCATTAAAATCATTCCTCATGATACTCACACCTTGTGCTAAAATCCAAGAACTGTTTGGAAGAGGTCATATCTTTATCTGTAACCTTTATCTTCCGCAACAACGTCTAATGAATGATAGATTTAATGTAGTGAATGGGAAAGGTTACTGAAAAGACCCCATGACATTACCCATGCTGAGTAATACTCACAACTGTAAGTGGCAATGTATGAGTGTGATCTTGGATCTGATTTTGATCAATTATATACCATTAATAAGGTTAGTAAATAAGAATATGTTTATGAAGTTACCATCTTGTTAAAACAGTTACAGGCTGGAAATGTCTAGTAGATCAGTGTAATCTAATTGTTATCATTGTATCTTTCAATGATGTTGTCAAGGATAAAGATTGTTATGCATTGGTCATCTGAGTGAATAAACTTTCTATGTTTAATGCATTGTTGAGCACCTGTTATCTGGTATTTGTGATATGGCCATATCTTTGCATTTTCATCAAAATCGGCTTGTAATTATATTGAATCAGCTAAAGAATGGGTCTCTCACATCAACAGCAATTTGGCGTCAGTGATATTTCATTATGTCTGTGCCCTATTTGTAGATGAAGCTATATCACTAGTCACTAACAACAGGGTTTATGTTTACTGACAGATCCTTGTTTTTCACACTTATATATTTATGATTTTGTTCCTTAATTTCTAAAAGTTATATGAGTTCTAATGTTATATACAAAAGTGTGACGATAGCATCTCTTTGTATAGCGAAATTGGCGGCTCTAAGACACATGGCAAAAAGAAACAGAGAGAAAGACTAGCGGAGAGTAAATGGGACCAGTTTGTGACTCACACTACAGTAGGCAAGGTAAGTCAAATTATATTTACGATTGTTAGAGTCCTGCTTTTGGGGTAACCTGTGTTGTTGGTTATCTGTGCTGTTTGTTATCAGTTCAGTCGCAATGTTGTGTGTTGTCAAGGTCTACTGTTTGGTAATATAAGTATTTTGCTAAAAGAGTTCCATACCTGTTTTCACCTTCTGCACTATTTGTTTTAACAAATGAAAAATTTCAATTTCAATAAGTGCTATTGATTCCACTTGATCAGTTTGATTTCTAATAACTTCTATTGATAACTTTATTAGGTTTACCTCATATTAAAATCTGTAGCACTAGGTGATTTAGTCACTTGGTTACTTGCTTCTTCTGAAAGAAATTATTGCTATATATATAAGCCAGTGAATAATGACTAATGTTTACTGAAATATGTATTTGTAAGTTAATCTTATTCTGCTGGTTATAAAGACAAACCCCTGGCTGAAAGCTATGAATTTCTACAGTACTGCCAAGATGTTGGTAAGCTTGAAAGAAAAACACTGAAGTTTTTTTAACATCACGGGTTCAACTCAAATACTAACAAGACTGGATTGGTCATGATACAATGTATGTTTTTTAAGGATATGTTAACAAGAGACAAGCAGAAGCTTCCATTATGACACAAAATCATTAGTACTTGATGTGATCGCTTGAATATTTGAAGAAAGTATTTTGCAAAAGTAAGTAAAACTATCCTTTTGTCATTTTAGAAGCATTTTGTGAACTTGAGTGTTTTTCATGGTATAAGTCCATATGAGACAAATATCCTGTCATTCTCCCCATGATATGCCCTAAATGATGGCAACCATTATGATAAACCAACCTTCTTCTTTCACTATCTCAACTATACTATCCTCTCTATATTCCCTTGTCACATTTCACTTTCGAAGATGAATGATAAAATCTAGTTAAGGTTAAGGGTTTTTAAAAAAAACCATAATGATGGATGATACAAGTAACATTTAGGTATTTTATTAATGATAAATACGTTGAAAGTTCTTCAAGAATCTGAACCTCCTTCATTTCAAATGTATTTGGAAGAAAGCCTTTCCTTTTCTTTCCTTTATTATAAGAAAGGATAGTCAACTCCTTCCTTTCCCCCGTATCATTTCCATTGAGTACTTTGACTTTATATCCATATTGAAGGTCTCCTGTCCAAACACCATTCTTCAAGTTGAACAGTCTGATTATTACCAATTCTCCACTTTAACAGTGTTACTTGTAAAGGTATTAAGCATGCAATAATTCAAATCATACATGTATGTTGTATGGTCCAGAGACTTCAGAAACTGCATAAAATCAGTCTGTCTGTCTAATCAATTCTATTCTGAGGAAAAAAAGTTTGAAATATTGCATCTACAAGGATACAAACTCATTTTGTGGTTTTCTATACAGTGAGTGTGGGTATTTTTACACTAGAAATCAGGCTAACACAACAGGTCAATAGCAGTTCACTCACCAATATATTTGATAAACCCTGCCTTTCTCAAAGCATTTTGGGTCCTTTCATTCACATCTTACAAATGTAACTGAGCTAAAGGTTGGTGTGGTGGAGTACATGACCTTACCTTTTTGCACCAAAGGCTTTTGTTGGAGATCTATTGATTGTGAACTAATGTCGGAACATGAGACTTTACAGGCTGTTCTTAGGCCATGCAGAGAGGAAACTTAACAATGAGTTTGTATTCTGGTAGAGTCAAAGAGTTTGCAACTTATATTCCTTGGAAAGTTGCATATTTCAATCCGATTGGAAGTTGAGTTGCGGTAACAGTTAGATAGTTGTTACTGAGTGTACAGACAGAACACATTTGTGAATGTGAACTGCTACTAACTCAAATGGAATTTTCTACAGGATGAGCATGTGATTGATTGGTATCTCATTGAGTATTGTTGCATATAAATAGCTGTGATATGCTAATATCTGTTCACATGAATTAGACCTTTGTCAGTGTTTTTGTTGTGTGGCTGTTAAAAAATCTCCCTCCATGAGTGATAGACTAATGCATATTCATACCTTCTCTTGAATCATGTGTCACATATTTAGTTGTTTGAACAGCAATAAATATATGAGTTATTGAGTGAGTTCCAAAGGTTAAAAAAAGTATTGCCTTTAGACAGTTGATCGTAACACTATTTTATACATTCTACTTTCAGCAGGCAAATTTTTCCAGCCATCAGTTTTTCCCGTAAAATTCAATCATTTTACTCTGTTATATTTTTCATTTTTTTATTTGCATAGACAAGAAAGTTTATTACCTGGTACTTTAAAGAATATTCTTAAAAAAACACCATCTGTGATGGACAAGAAAAGTTAGGGATATTTGAAAATTTTGAAACTATCAAATATGATATGCTTCTTATTGAACCATCTTGAAAGAATCATTGATAACAGTATCCCTCACTTTATTTGGTAGGAATATGTTGTACAAATAAGATTTTCACTCTCAACTGCTTATGTTTCTTCAAGACTGGGAAGAAGATGAGTGTTCTCCGCGGACGCCCTTCAGTACAACGGCGTAGCACCCACTTGTACACTCGGGGTGCACCCGCTTCCATGTCAGCAAGTCCAAGCAGCAGCTCCTCACAGCTCAACACTAGCTCGGGGCAGCTCCATCCACACAGCGGCCTACAAGAGAACACAATCATGGAGGAAGGCTCTGAGTCTCTACCCCCGGAAGAGGACGATACCACTTATAGCAAAAGTAAGATCTTCAGTTTTTGCTCATAAAAGAACAGGAAGAATAACCTGGTAATCTCAATACAGTGTATATTCATCCTGAGGGTTAATAAATAATTATTCAATACAGCCGAAATGATTTTTTGATTCGCAAAAATAATGAGAGCTGTTACAGTGGCAGACCAAACTTATTGACAAATTGTGCTTAAGAAGGTGAAACAGCCCTTTCAGATTGGTGACCCCACCCCCCTCCTCCTTTCATAATTCCTGGATTAACCAATGTGTTTGATGCAAGATCTTTATAAAAGTCATAAATATGATGATTTTCACTTTATATGGCAAATGTAAAATCTAAAAACTTACAGCTTATCAAGATCTGTTGAAATTACCAATAAATGACAGATTTGTATAATATAAACTCTTCAAAAAAAGAAACTTGACATTCATGCGAAATGGATTTTTTCGAAATGGGTCAATTTTTTTCATGATACATACCTGTAATTTAAAGAAAGGCTTGCTCAAAAGTGTAAATTTACCAAAAACAATGGCCCAAAAAGTTTACGTTGTGTTCAGGGACGAAAACGAGCGATTCGTCCAAATGCATTTTCTGCCAAAGCACGTGCAGCATGGGATCATGAAGGTTTACATGCAGACACGCTTTAGGGGTATAAAAAGCCATATCAGCCGCTGTTCATTCAGACTACACAACATCGGTACAGCGACCTGAAGAATGCCAAGACTGAACAGAGCGCAACGCAACAACGCTATTGGCAGACTGCAAGCACGGGCGATGCAGCAAGATGTTGCAACACACTTTGACGTGTCCAGACAGACCGACTGCTCCACCTTCCAGAACGCACCAGGACAGCAACGTCAACAACAACGCAGATACCAGGCCTGCGTCGAATTTCCGTTTTAACGCAACGTCATCTGGCGAAACGTCTCCAGTGGTGTCAACAGAGGATGAGATGGGCACGTACAAGGTGGAGACCGTTCTCTTCACTGATGAGTCCCGTTTTCTGTTTCGACGAAGTGATGGACGAGCACGTGTATACCGACATCGTGGAGAACGTTATGCTGCCAACTGTGTTCAGGAGGTTGTCCCATTTGGAGGTGGAAGTGTCATGGTGTGGGCCGGGATTTGTCATGGTGTTAGGACACCCCTTGTGCATATTGTGGGTAACCTCACAGGAGTACGGTATAGGGACTTTATCCTACAGCCTTACGTTATTCCTCACGTCAACGTCAATGGTGGTCTCTTTCAGCAGGACAATGCTCGACCATATGTTGCACGTGTTTGTCAAGACTTTTTACAGCGTAACAATTTTCAGACATTGCCATGGCCAGCCAGGTCACCAGATTTGTCATCAATTAGCATCTCTGGGACGAACTGGATCGACGCGTGCACAGTAGGAATCCACCACCCCAAACACTTCCAGACTTCTTGCAGCACTTCAGCACACGAATGGCAGAACATTCCACAGGCTGTGATTGACAACTTTATTGCATCCATGGGTCGTCAGTGCCAAGCAATAATCAATGCCAATGGTGGCCATACCCGATACTGACATTTGTGCACCCCTTTGATGTTGAAACACTTGTGCACCTGTGCATTTCAAGATCATGCTTATTCTGAATATAATTTACTGAACAGAGATCTTCAAACAGCGTTTTAGTTTTCATTTCAATGTTTAACTTGCATCTGTGGTCTTTATATTGAACTTTGAAAGTCAGTGTCAAGTTTCTTTTCTTGAAGAGTTTAATTGTAAGTATTTTAGTTTGATATTTACAACAATAGTATAAATTTATCAATGATGTTTTTTAAGATATTACAAATATTTTCTGAATTGATTAACTGATCTAAACTGTCAAACACATGTATTTAATGTGTTTGTGAATCTATGAAATTCTACAAAGGAATATCTATTAGGAGATATCTTCATCTTAATAAAATAGAATTATTATTTTATGACTAAGAGTATTTTTCACAATGGAATATTTACAGAACGTCCTACAGGTAACCTGTTTGCATAGAAATATTTAGCACTGTGTGATACTGAATAATATAACATCTGCTTGGTTTATAAATGGATGACACATAATGATGATGCATTTTAGTGTGCTTAGTGCTATTTATGATAATTTGAAAACTTAACATATCTATATACTTATGTAACAGGTTTTGATGTGTGAAATTACTGCTAATGAGATGTGTTATGTTGATGTAACTGCTAAAATTATCTAATTTCATCTAATATTTGATTTTATATGTGAATATTAGACTAGGTACAAATATTTATGGATGACAACTTCTTTGTTCTGAGATATATGACTTTTTGATACAGATTATTGTATCTTTG
The DNA here is from genome assembly GCA_921293015.1 of Phorcus lineatus. NCBI lineage: Eukaryota > Metazoa > Mollusca > Gastropoda > Trochida > Trochidae > Phorcus > Phorcus lineatus. The sequence goes on from OV121081.1 coordinate 56,260,918, forward strand.
TCAAGCATGAAATTTACGCTTGACAAAGATTCAAGATTCAGTATTGAAATGTTTCACTTCTCAATATAAAGAAGTTGTCATCCATAAATATTTGTTCTTAATTGTTTCCAACCTCTAAACTGCCACTCAAAGAAGTCACTATTAGAGTATGAAATAATGTCAACATCCAAAGTCAGAAAGAACAACAGTATGAATGATTATCCTCTGACAATGGCATTTATAACTACTAAACCATTTCATTCATGTGTATATCACACTAAGTATCCCATTGATGGATAACTGAATGTTGTCTTTCTTGCTTTGAACAGGGATGTTTTCTGCCATCCTGCTGAAGTATTCATATCTGCCCAAAAGCCCTAAAGTCCCCTGATTGTCTTGTCACATTTGCTTTGTATGTGCTAAAGATAACCAGTGTCCAGATGTAAGAACATACTATTTATAGCTATGAGTCACCACGGTATCAAGACACTCAATTGATTGTAGGATTCTCAGCTGTAGATAAAATACATGGAGATAACATCATCTAAACTACAACCAATACAAAGAATTCTTTTAGAGGCATTGTAGAAGTTGGAATGACGATAATGACAAGAAATATATATATATAACAACTTCTTTCGACAAAGATTCTTGTGTCGTTCTAACGTCTCACCATGTTGTTAACATGGCTTGAGAACGACAAAAGAATCTGTGTTGAAACGTTGCATAGAATGAATAAAGAAGGTGTTATCCATATATTCCTTGTCATTATAAAACAAGGACTCTCCAGTAATATTTTGATTAGTTAATCGTTATCAATATGTTTAACACTTTACATGCCAGTGGTTTAATCAACATCAATATATCTTCACTTTTACATGGAGAAATGCCTATCAGTAACTTTTGTCAAATCTGCTTAATTTCCCTTTGTCAACTCTCAACATGCCAGTAACAGTGCTTCAGCCAGGCAGCGCCAATGCGCCATTCACGCAAAAAAATAAATATTGGCGTTGATTTTCAAATCTACTGCGAATGTATTGGCGCAAATAATTTAGAGCAAGTAATACTGAAATTAAGAATCAATTGGTAAAAAGGCCAAACTCTGAAATATGATGTCAATGTCAGGTCTGAATTTAAGATGATCGATCTCAATTCTGTGTCTATAATTAGAGCAATAGTTTGTTTACTTACCAAAAAAACCGATCAATTCGGAATGGAATGGAATTTGTTTCGCGCATGCTCTATTGCTATCTTTGACCCAAATCCGATTACACACGCGAACTGTCGACTTTCGTTTTGACTGAACGACATGAAACGAAGAATAATGGACTTCTTAAACGAAATAAATACTGTTTCGGAACAAAATGAAGAACATGCAAACATATACAAGTGAAATCGAAGTAAACTCGACTGAAACGAATCATCCACCGAACATCGGTACGTCAGATCAATCGACTTCGAGTTCAGTAAACAAAATCAAAATATTTGAACATTGTTTTCAAACGTCTTTGTTGCGTACGTATTCTTGGCTGAAATATGAATATGGATTAATGTACTGAAAAACGTGGTTAGACGTGGTGATGAAGAAAGAAAATTCTTTCACAACTGGGACAAGTTGTTTTAGAACATGGACACTGTGCTAATAACCGACGTGCGTTGAGAGAAATCGGTATGAAAGATAACTTTACTGTTGCTTCTAAAAATTTTTTTTTTTGAATGATGCATTTATTTCTGCCATGAGACGTGTTTATTATTTGGGATCGAGTATCCACTGTGAAATACAAATCTTTGATAGACTTTTGTAAACTACAAGGTTGTGATAGATTACAATAGGCCTACATGGAATCAGGCAAAAATTCTACATGTATTCACTTCATAAGAAGTAATAAGTAGACCATTACACTGACAGCATATAGATGTAAGTACAATCATTTATTAAAATTGTTAAGTTTAAACAGTTCATGAACATTGGCACATTACGATCACACATTGGCACACTTTTCTAAAAGTGGTGTGCCAAGTGGCACATAAAAGCAAAATCCTGGCTGAAGCACTGCAGTAATTCAGCCAGTCAGCATGGTTTGCCACCAGCTTGACTCGGCAGGTGAACAGTTAATATGTAAACTGATTCTAATATGAAGTGCTATGTGTTCAGGTATATTTAAGTTCCTGGATGAGTACTACGAGAGTCTGAAATCAGAGTCCCATCAGGAGGAGGACAGGAAGGAGTCAACAACTCTCTCACGGCCTGAGGTCAGAATATCTGTCTCGGAGAAGCGCGGCAGGGAGAAGAGGTGTGTTTATGTACAGTCAATGACACAAACAAGTGTAATGAAGCTGGATGTTTTTATACAAGTTGAAACCTTTCATACTTGCATGGCTTGAAATCAAGCTCATAAATAACTGTCTCTGATTTCTTAAAGATGACGGAGTTAAGACATTGAGATTGTATATGCCCATATATGTTGTGTTTTTGAACCATTGGATTATAAGGTTTTGTTTTAAACACAAGGTTCTAGAGTTGTTCAGATGATTTATATGTTGCACAAGATATATATTTGTGTAAGAGATCCAAAAGAGATGACGTTTTTGTTGCTTTGAAAGGCTTCTGGCATTTGTATTCTTGTCAGGTCATAGATGTATTACTGCTAAAGTATACTTAATGTTATTGATTTTTCAAAATTCACTTAGTTACAAAAGAGCATATTGTCACGCATTTAGCTTCTTTTTAACTTTGATATATATAAGCATAAATATTTAATTTCTACTTCTAATAATATTGTTATACTTTAACATAAAATATATATGGTGTTGATATTTGTTTCAAGATCAGAAACTGATGGAAGGATTTCAAGAAAATCAATACTGAAAACCCCAGATAAACCTATAATGGTAAGTTATCCCTTGTGTTGCCTTCTCAGTCGATAATACTTACTATCATTGTTAAATTGTGACCTAAGAACCGTGATTGAATTACAGGAGCATGAATCAGCAGAAGACCTGAGATTACAGAACACTCTCGGCCGATATGAGAAGAAGTCCGCCCAGGACCTCCGAGCTGATGTCCACTTCATTAGACCTAGAAGGTACTGATAGTTTTCCCTATATTTCCTTAGTTAGTTTGGAACATGCAGGTTGCTCCATTGGACCACATCAGGTACTCTCAATCTCCTGCAAAATAGGATCTAAGTTATACCTATTCTTTGATTAGTTCATCCAAGTTCTCTTTTCTAAAGAATTCCTACTATCCTGCACAATTGAAGCTTATATTTGCTGGGAACATGCAGGTTACTTCATTGGAACACATGAAGTACTCTCATTCTACCGCATAAAAAGGAGCTTACTTACCATGCCGTTTCCTATTCCTTGATTAGTAAGTTCCTCAAATCTCTCTAAAGAATTCCAAATTATCCTGCATGATTGAAAATAATGTTCAAAGTCGCTTGTTATTTCAATATTAGTTCCTCAGTTAACAGTATGTCTGCTAACATGACTCTCATATCCTCAGATGTCTTGCTTCATTTCAGAATTGCTTCTATTGAAAGAATTATGCCTGGTAATAGCCATTACCAAACACAAGTTCATCAAGAAATTGTCCTTCTTAAACTTCTATTGATGAGTTGGTCAGTTGTTGCATATACAATCTATTGAATATAAGTATATAGATCTATAGACTTCTTGTCATCATTGATAATTAGACATTAATAGAGATATATGTTACCTGTTGTACAGTACACCACAACTCGTTGAGTACCAGTCTACATTGCCTAGCAACCGACACTCATGCATGCCTACGGACATGCGATACAAGTTTGGGGAGATTCTGGAAGACAAGGCCCTGAACCTGCATGATATTCTGGAACAGATGGATAGGTAGGTGGCAACATTCTCTAAACTTGATGCACAAAAGAGTCTTTCACTATCACTTCCATCCATGGCCACCTAGGACTTTATGCTTCAAGTTAGCATTTTCCTGATGTGGTGATATTGTTAAAGGTTTCATGATATAAGAGCATGGGTGATCAAAGATGCAACTACTGACGTTTTCATGAATATAACAAAATAAAGGAACAAAGAATGGTATTTCTATTGAACCCTGCAGCAACAACATGCAATGCGAGTAGGTATATTTCCAGTTAACAGCTTGAAGGAGAGAGCATGAATATAACAAAAAAAAGCCGTTATAGCTTTCTGTTCTTTGGAGAGAGTAAGATTAAATGGAACTAGAATTGACACCTTACTTTGATAGATTTGAAAAGTTATGTTAATTGTTGTTTATTACATGTTCACAAGTAGAATGAAGACAGTGAAGTTCATGAGCAAGAAATCACTTCTTATCCTCTTCTCAATTCAAAACTATAAGGCCAGTTTCAACTGTGAGGTTCATTTTCGGGTGCAGATAACCAAGAAAAGTTAGAAGCAGATGAATCAGAAACTTTAGCAAAAATATAATTTTATGATTAATAAGGCAGCAGATGATGAAGATTTATTCCATGTTACTGTATAATATAGAAGCCTTCAATACAGTCTTAATTTCAGAAAGTCTAAGACTGTTCCAGTACCCTATGAGAAATATGAGAATGCAAGACAAAGAAAATTACATCAAGAAAATATTAAATGAAATTTCTTCCATTGATTAAATTCAGTCCACACATAGTACTACGACTATCTTGTATGATGTACACTGCAGAGAGCGCATGATCAAGTGTAGCAGCAAGCTGGTGGGACTAAAGGCTGATGGACACAGCTTTCACCGCACGCTGCGGCAGATGAGGGAATCAACGGACAGAATCCTCCACAAACCAATCGACCAGCTCAAGAAGGAGAAGGAGAAGTCGATGAAGAGAAACTGGTTGGTTGAACTTTTAGATGCCTGTATTATTGATAGAGGGTACTTAATAGTGTTTATTCTATAGAATGTCATAGATACGTCATGTCATGTCTCCTGATAATACTGACAGTTTGTTTCTTGCAAAATCAACTCCTCCATCAACTCCTCCATCACACTCCATCATTCTGAAAGTTTTAGACAAGCTTTATAATATGTCAGTGATGTAAATTGAAATTTTGAAAATTAAGAATTTAGGAGCACTTAAGTCTTTCATTACAGGATGTGGATAAACTTTAACCTTACCTCTTATTTTTTTATTGTTATTGTCTCATCGTCAGATTTTTCAAATAAATCATGATTTTTGCTTTTTGAATATTCCTCGCCATCTTACAAAAGTTTTTACCCTTGCCATAACGTTAACTTGTATTGGTCAGTGATAACCCTTGGATACCTTACATGTGTTTTCCTTATCTTTAGGCAATTAAAATGATTACAAATTTCATACCTTGTGATATTGATGTTGGCTTAAGATAAGTTCCTGAAAACCTTTTCTTTTTACCCTAACATTTGATTGGTCATTCGTAGGGTGGTCATGTTTTATCTATTTCATTCCTTGAAATTTGAATATGAAGAATTTGATTTAACTGAAAGGGATGGAGGGGGAGGGGGGTCGCAGAATGGTTATGATCACTAATTGTTTTTTTTTTGGTGTCATTTTTGTAAAACAGGCAACTAATCATAATTACTCTGATTTGACTGATAACACGAATAGAGGAGTAAGGACGGGTTGTGGGCAGCTCATATTAATTTTTTTTTAATAAACTGTTGATTAATTATAATTATGTTAATTTGGCAAAAAAATAATACCTTTGTTGTATAAGGCAAAAAAATTGCACATTTGGCAACTAGACTTTGTTTGGTATTGTTACATTTCATCCCCTGTGTGAATGACTCCTTTAGTATAATAGTTGAGAAAACAGAGGCTTTTCTTTCCTATTCCAGGTTCACAAACCTTCGAGACAGTATTCCTTTGGAGATTAGAGAAGGTCTGTGGTACTACAAGGCTATTCTGGCAAAGCTTGAGAGATTTGGAATGGTAAGAGTTATTTTGATCATGGATATTGAAATTTGTGTCATGAAGTTTTTCCATTTTTCAAACTGTACAATGATGTCATAGCAGTATCCTGGAAATGTTATGACAACTAATGGTTTGCCTTCAGTAGGTTTAGATTTAGGGTGTGCTTTGATGTGGTTTTAATTTTGTAATGAAACTTAGAATATGTTGTAATGCTTTCCTTGTCTTGAATTGAGTGTGACTTTAATGTGTGTTTAGAATTAGTAGATTTTAATCATCTTTCTTTGAAGAAGTGTTGTTAAAATCCCCCAAAAGTCATAATTTGTTCTCTAATTTTAATTGGAAATGATATAAAGCAATAAAATGCTCCTAAGATATCTGAATTCATCTTATTTGAGGTAAAAAATCAATATCTTAATTGGTATTGTTGACACATTTTGTAATTATCAAAATAATTTGGACATTTTGAAAGACTTTTCAGCATCCCAGATTATGTAATAATTGTGAAATGCTTAAAGAGAATGTGTTGACAAGCTAGATAACATGTTTAGTTCAGACAGAAACATTTGAATTGATTCAGGTGGTTTACAGATTACATTTTTGTTTCTCTAGAGTATTGTTTACTTTATTTCAAATAGGTTCGAACGGATTTGGACTCTGTACGTTTTAGATACATTTTTATTTCAACTCACACATTTTTGGGTCTTTTTAAAATCTTTGCTTTAGAAATATTGGTGATATGGTTCCTTTCCTCAAAACCAATTCATTGAAACCTAGCTTTCACCTTTTAGTTCCAAACATATTTGTAACTTAGAATATAGATTTAGGCATTTCATACCTTTTCCTCATAACATTTTTATAATGTGTTTAAAGCTATTAAAGCTGGTTATAATTCCATATGAAAACTTTTTTTTTTTTTTCTGTTTTTTTCAAGCAAATTGTATCCTTTTTTGTGCTCATCCCATTTATTAATGGTTTACTTATTAATCATTGTTTAACATTTTAATCAATTATTTGCTTAATATATTTCAACTAAAATAATCATCTAACCAGCATATTCATAACCAATATTGTGCTTGTCCCCCGTGCAGCCTAAGAGTAGACGAAAGTCCACCAAAGTGAATTTAAACCAGGTACATTATGTCACACAGCATTATCGGCACAGTTGACAGTTGTCCATTGAATGCACCACTGTTCAGAGTTTGACAACAATCCCTTTGTTTGTATTTTGTCTCATTTGCTTGTATGTAAGGGACACTTACAAGGATTCCCTTCAGCTCTTGAGTCCACCATAACTTAACCTTAACCCTTAACCAAATCAAAGATGTCAATGATCATTGATTTTTCCAAAGGGCTAGTAAAGATAGTAAAAACAAAACATGGTGTCATTATCAGGTGAAACTTAACTACAATCAAAACATCATATCTAATATCTGATATATAAATATGAATGGTATATCAATGATGAGCACTGAACTAAACCCCTAAAGCACTGATCAGAGACCCATGTGAAGTCCCTCATTTACAAAATGATATTCCCTTATTCTATAGCAGTGATGGTTTGGAACTTGTGATGACGAAGGAATAAGCTAATAATCTCAAATCTATTCGTTAAGAAGAAGTTTTTATCAAGTTACGAAGAAATTTTGCTTTTTTTCTGTAATAAACATCTAAATGTCCCACAGTGATGACATATATAGTTTCCTTAAAAATCCTTACCTTCTTTATTCATACTCTGGATATGTGTAATATTTATGATAAACTTGAAAATTTATATGCCATCAGGAACTTATGATATCATTTTTATTCTAATTTGATATTTAGGTTCTTTTGATGTTGAGTTGAAATGAAATTATATTGAATTCTCACTATTTATTTCAAGCACCTGGTAGTTACTGATTCCACATTGACACTACCACATAGTTCTAGAGTAAAATTTGCACAAACTCATACACTGCACGTAAGATATGTTCACAAGTTAACATGTTGCATTGCTTTACAATAATATTGTTTTCCCCGTCAAACATGAACCTTATGTAAAAATGATTTGCTTGTCATTTGGTGAGTATAACAAAAATGTTATTTTTTTGACTACCATAGTATTGAACGATTACATTGAATTATCACATGTCATTTTCTTGACAATTTTTACATCAGAATGGGTCCTTTGTATTAATTAACAGTATTACTTTGTCTTCTGCAAAAGTTCATGAAATTAATGATTTTTCATTTTGATAGTTGATTAAATAAGGTCAAATCTAACAAAACCAATGCTGTGTTCAAAAGTATTTCTTTCATATAGATGCATATTTAATGTAACAACTTTGGGAAATAAGGGACAAAAAAAGATTTGGAAAATGAGAAAGAAAAAGTGATACGATTAAGATAATATACACAATTATTGCAATATAACTTAAATTATAATTTTTAATATCTTAATTGCCTTATGATTATAATAATTCATAGAATATTATCTATTTTGTGAATTACAATTTTTTTTATATTCCATTGAATGCCAATATTGTGCTTAAAATACTTAAAATTGTATCATTTTAATAAACAGATTAACATGCATCATTGTCACATAGATTTGTATAATTTCAATTATTTGTATAATGATATTATGGTATGTTCATATTAATCAACCAAAGATATACTATCAAATTCTATAGAATTAAGATAAAACAATCCTTTTTACATCCAATTTCGGCCATTCCCATACAAGTACCTCATCACATCTTCCTCCACCTCCAGCTTCAAATGTCCCGATAATAACATTATCTCTCTGTATCTCTGACCAGGTTGAGAGCACCAGCAAGCAGAGTGTGTACAAGTTCCTGAAAGTCTTGGAGACTCTACGAGACTGGGAACTATGCTGCCCAGACATCTCTGCTGCTATAGAGTTCTGTCGGGAGAAGATTGTTGAGATGACAGTTGAGGAATATGAGGAATGGTTTCAGCAGCAGTTTCCAAGAATTCAGCGTCCACAGACGGCGCCAGCGGTCATGAAAACCAAAAAGAAGGAAGACGTTTCTGCCTCGCCTGATGTGGCTCCAGGGGTTGCAAAGATCAGGAATTCTCAGTCAGCATTTGTCAGGAGGGCCGAATCATGATATGAGTGGGTGGTGATTGATAAAAGTGTGACATATTTCGACAATGTTTGGGTATTTCTAGGCTTTTATTGATAATCCTGATTGATTAAGGAACTCCATGTTTGTAATTTTGATTGAAATGTTTGTTTTTATCTATTATTGTTATTTACAAAATTGACCATTATTGTTAGGGTTTTGATGATAGTCATATTTGGTACCTGCATACCTCTTGAGGGGTTTGCTATTGTTGACAATTGTTGCACCAATTGTGAGTGCTCAGCACATGCCATGTTTATTAGCAGATAGGAATCTGTTGTGGGGTTTATGATGATATTGCTTTTTATGAAGATGCCATATTTCTACTTTATTTTACTGAATATACATATAAACCACATGCTATGACATACCTCTTTGTATTATGATGTGTATATGAACGATACCAGAGGTAAACGTAAAATGTAAATTACCTATATAACAAACTATATTAGTTTGTGACAACACAATGATATCCAAGACTTCTAGCATCAACCAGAATAAAAATTGTTATATATCTGTCTCAATCATCGAATAGATTTATTTAACGAGCTCAAAATTATACCTGTAGAAATTCATTTTTCTGTGATCGAAACCATGACTTTTTCATTCTTGATATTTCAACAATACTCTTTTATAAATAGTAAGAAATGAAATACTCATTATTGAATATAAACAATGATCCCTAATGCTTAAATACAGATGTAAATGAAAATCATTGGGAATAAAAAGGGCGTTCTGTTAGAGCATCTTCATGCAACTTTAGGTTTACAATTTAGTATATTTTTCATATGAGGCGCTGGCGTTACAAGGGGCACTTAGAAAATTGAAAGGAGAGGGTGTTATAAACATGGCTCTCCATAAAATTCTAAAGAAAATAAAAAAAGATGAATTCTGCAATTTCAGTATGTTCAAAATTGTTTGATATTTAAAAGTTTGGCCTGCCAACCTAAGGAATAAAAAGTTTTGAAAAAGAACTTGAAATGCAGCTCCCCGACCTGTGGCAGAAGGAGCAAGATTCATGTTTTAAACAACTTTCAAAATTACTAGGGCAAAGTTATGAAAACGGGGCGCTTATTATTTTGTGAGTTAGAAATGTGTTCAGTGGGTATTTATAGGGAGAGGGCGCCTATTATACATGTCTAATACAGTATTTGATCCATCTTCTTAACGTAGGGTATAATTAGCTTAGACGTTTTTGAAACTTATAAAATAGAGAACTATGATTGATACCGGCTTTGATCATGTGTAATGTATAAGCTGCCAGGCAACAGGGTACAGGTTGAGATTTACTTTCAAAATGTCTGTGTAAATGAACTTTCCTTTATCTTCTGACATGTCATAGATACACATTTGTATAAAGTATTTTTTTAATCTAAAAATGGATTTGCTTATATACAAGTACAATCAAAGTGTATTAGTTGTTTTAAAAATACTGTCTCTGTTTTTAATCAAAATACAAAATAATTCTACCAAAGAATATGACAATTTATGCAAAATGATATTCAGTACTTTAATAACATAAAGTTTTAGATAGAATCATTGATCATTTGAATGGCCAAAAACATATATTTTTTCATTTAAATTTAAAAGCTCAATAAAACCTGTATAATCCACAAAAGTATAAATTGATGACATCAAACAAAGTTTAAAAAAACAATTAAATGGGATAAAAGTTTTATTATTGATGCAATATTAATCGAAGCTTTCGCTGTTCTTGACAAATAATTCACCAGCTATAATATGACAGGAAGTCTATATCAGCAAAATTTACTAGAAATCCATGAAATGGTTTATTAACTATCACTATATGAAAGTTATAAAAAATTATGAAATATGTTTTTGATTGATCTTGATGTAGTGTCCCAACATTATTATACATGAATCTGTGATATTTGCTTTCTTCATGACAGCTTTGAATAATTTGATCTTCCTCCTTCCAAGTTTTACAAACCACAAGCTTTATGTAATAACAATGTGATAGATTGTGATACCTATTTTTTTATGTTATATGTGTTTTATTCAAGTGTCATATAAATGCCACCTGTGCTTTTTCTCCTTAAATAGATAAGTAGGTACCGGTAAGTAGATAGGTCCAGTTTTAAATCTGATAACTTTGTCCATGGTTTTTTTTTACAATCCAACAGAATAAAAAAAAGATTAATAAATATTTGTACTTATTAAATTGTTATTAACTAGATTTTTATTGTTTGAGGTCAGTTTCAACATGTTTTGCTTTCTAATCCTTATGTTGTTTTTATTTATTTCTTGTTATGCTTGCTTCAGTGATAGTAATGTTTATACATGAAAGTATTTTGTACGAACTATTTAATTCTATGTGCAAAGATTTATTTATGATTGTGAAAGTCAGCGTCTTTCCCTTGTGATTACCTAAGAATAAAGTCATGTACAGTAGACATGTATATGGAAAGGTAGACATGTTGTTTTTATCATGTGAAGTAAACCATTGCCCATCTATTTTCCCCCTCAAAGGGTAACAGAGTATTTATGTATATAAATCACATCATCTTATAGAGATGTGCTGGATATTTCTGAAAAGTTCCAGCTTAGTGCTTATCAGTTCAGTAGAGTGATTTTAAACAGGTTATAGTTGTGATTGTGATAGAAAACCGGCCAATCACTCGAACATGATTTTGGAAACATATTTAAAGCAGACACAAAGACAAATATGGATTGGTATTGTTAAGTAGGTCATTTAACTAATGTTTATGTACATGGGACATATAATAACATTTTAACATTTATCTGACCATTTTAGGGATGCAAGTTTTGGGAGGGAATTTGAACATGATTCAGGAAATTTTTGTATTTTGGCTCTATTATAGGTCAATACTGTTAAGGAATTGGGAAAGACACCTTCGACAATGTTCAGAATTTTGAATGGGCCAACCTCCTTAGTAGCAATGATACACTTTCTAATTTGAATGGGCCACTTTTCATCCGAAGTTCAAAGAACTCGTGACCCCTATCTTTCCCAATCCCTGAAATTGTGTCTCCATGAAAAAGTATCTGTGTCACTTTAAGACAGCATATCACCACAAGGATTGACCTGCTTGCTGCATTATAAATAAGCTAATCTACGGTTCCTTCCTTATAACTATACAGAATACTTTTAGTTAAAATTGTTCTGTTTCTTGCTGTGACAATATATGTGCCTCATGGTTTATGTAGTTTTTAAAACAAGCCTGCAAAACATATAAGACAGATTTACAGATCACAGTAATTCCATATGGGTAATACCTGTTACAAACCATATCCACTTTATAAAACTGAAGAATTATATTACACTTCAATTGGTTATTAGTAAAATGTAAAGGTAGAAGATTTGTCTGCTATCACTTGTCATGAGTGGCAAATTGCACCCTTGTCCTGATACTTTTCAAAGCAACCAATTGGAAGCAAGTAAGTTTTGAGTAATAGTAGAATAAGAAAAGCAAAACCTAAACAACTAAACAAAAGAGAAGAATATGTTATCTGCCTTGTATGATACGAGGGGAATTCATCAAGTTCTATACTTGATGATTGATATAACCCTGAAGACAAATTCATTGATGCCATTATTGAGATAGGTCATCTGACGACGGTTTACATACAGAAACAACCCTTCCCGATCATTTACTTGCGATTTACACAGGTACATATACCCTCTGTAATCATATAAAATTATAAAAGTGAGCATCGTGCGAATATCATGTTTCCCACCAAAGGAGGGGTAAATGCGACCGATACGCATGGTCAATGTGTATTGGAAAGACGCTTTTCAATATTCTACTGTATGAAAATGGTCAGCTGAGTTTAAGGGTAGTCGCAGCTCCTTGGACGATGACCAGGAAGACATGTTGAAGCCATCATAGATGGCATGGAAAAATGGGTGCAGGGTTTAATCAGGTCTGATCGTAGAATAAAGGTGGACGAGATATTATCAGAATGTGGCATTTCTCATTGAAGTGATTGCACCATAATTTATGAGCACTTGCACATGTCAAAGGTGTCTTCAATGCACCTTAAATGCACATAATCGACACCAGAGAGTTGAATCCAGTCGTGTGCTCTTGGACATCTGCAATGCTGACCCCAATTATATATATATATATATATATAGAGAGAGAGAGAGAGAGAGAGAGAGAGAGAGAGAGAGAGAGAGAGAGAGAGAGAGGGAGAGAGAGAGAGAGAGAGAGAGAGAGAGAGAGAGAGAGAGAGAGGAGAGAGAGAGAGAGAGAGAGAGAGAGAGAGAAAATGTGGAAAATTGGACAACGAAATTTAGAAATGATAAGTATTTTCACAAGTCCTGCGTACATTTGGAATATTATTTGGAAGAAGTAAACAGAATATCAGTTGATTTAATTGTTAATATCATGTCATACGTCAATCTAATTAGCTAAACAGAATTATATAGTTCTAAACCCATTTAGTATTTAACCAACATTTCTAAGAAAGAACAGTAAAAGCACAAAGGTACATATTGTAACCTATAGTTAGTCAGGGCAAAAAATATCGAAAAAAAGGTTTCGCTAGGGAAAATATATCATTGGGAAAGCCTGCAATGAATATTTTCATGATAAATTATAATTCCATGATTCCGAAAAATTAATATCGTACCATGGGTCTTTCTTTTCAATAAACGATTGCTCTGCGATTGTGTTGTAAATATATTCGTCACACATATTACAACCCTGAAACGGAATGATTGGAATAATTGACTTGTACGTATCTATTCATCATTATATCATTAACTTTTATCGAATTCAATTTCAGCCTTAAAATCAAACGTTAAAAGCAACGTTATAGTGTCCCACTAAATCATCACAATCCTTGAACGCGCTCAATGATGGTGGTTCGACCCTCTCCCGCCTCCTACGGCAATCGAAGAAGTGTCTGTTGGTATCTTTATCTTAATCGCAATCTTGATTTTGAATTTAGATTAGATATAAAAGGCATTTTTTTGTTTTGTTTCCATTCACTTTAACTTCTTGAGCATTCAAGGTTTCCCACTTTTCCTTATATTTATGTAAAGTCATAGTGTTAACTAAATGTCGCTGTATATCGTAAAAAGACAGTCTTTTTCTTTGATGGCAATATCTTTAAAAAAATAAGGCAGTGTGGCATCCGTTTCCTCTATTCTAATATTGAATATTACTGAATATGTTTGGATCGCCTTGATGGTACCAGCGGTTTCAAGAAAGTTTTTTTTATCGTTCGTACGTATGAATTAGTTCTACATAGTTTCATTAATATTATATAATCATTACGTCGAACCAGCAGCAAATAAATTGTTTTTGATGCCCAAACTTGTTTCGCGTGTTTACCATGCATAAAAGTTAAAATGAGAGGAATGCATATATTATTAACGAAACACTAGTTTACATTACGATATTAATATTATTGGCTAAATTACTTTGCCCCTGAATGGTGATTAACCAAACAACTTTAGAATCACTGCGAAATTGCAAAAATAATTTTCGCTTAGACCTCGATTTGAGGTATATTTATGAATGTTTCACGACTTTGAGGCGATTATATTAATACGAACTTTTAATAGCCCCCATCCTTTATCATATTGTTTTACAATATTGGTGAACTCCAAATCTTGGTGTTAACTCTTTTGTACAATTTGACAATCATTTAATAATTCTAAACGATGAGGATTCTACATGGTTGCGTATAATTGTCATTGTTTCTTTGTGTCTTTTCACCTAATATTTGTTTCCTATTGCTGAAAGTTTGTTCTACATGAACCAGTCTGTATCACTATAATTTTAGCAAGTAATTGGGGCTGGCGTAAGAATAGGCAATTTTTGGAAGATGATCCGACGTAGGCTATTCGTACTTTTCTTCTACACGTGATGCATGCTGTGTGATCGGATCCTAAAAAACTACCATACCTTTTTTTTGCAAGTTTAAATCGAAATAACCAACAACATATGTGCCACATAAAACCAGTCTATCAAGGTCACTCGAACTTTTAGTGTTGTAATTAAAGGCGCACACAATTTGTTGTTTGGGTCAAATATGGCAAACTATATAACCGGTATTTTATCATCGACAAGTAGTCAAACGACTCAAACGAAATTTCTTAAATGTATTTGTAGCGGACACAACGGGAAGTATAGGTTGATTTTGCTTATCAGGTCATTAACTACTATACAGTAAAATTGAACGCTGAACTTCGACTTCTTATCATTTAATGGACATTTTTAATGTCCAGTCCAAACAAGAAAATGTCATAATTTTAGCATTTAAGAGATAAAGATGCAGCTTTAGACAGGCGATGTGAACGTAACTCAGGTCATTTGGTATTTTGGGTCCATTTAAGCCACATACAAAATCCATGAAACATATTCTGTGTCACTTTAACATCATTTCAAGAATAAAATCAAAACGCCAAAAGAACATTCTAAGATTAATTTTGATCAAAATACAAATGATCTATTAAAAATCGATTTGTGCTTTTCATCGTATCTATGTATACCACTTCATGATTTAATACATGTGAGTGACAACGAAGGAAAAAAAGAACGAATGTATTGACTACAAGAGTGATAAAAGTTGGGATCATTTTTTTAATTCTTGACAGGAATAACATTCAAGGATGAATTAATACTTTTTTCATTTTGTTCCAATATTCAACCTTTCATGAAGAAGTTAAGCTACTCATATATTCTTATTTCGTTAGATTTAAAAAGAAAATAGATTATTTATAATGTTCTGCTTCAGTAAGCGTCCTAGTGAAGGGCTATTTGTACAACGCTTAAGTTCTCATGTTTCCATTACTCATTCATGAAACTGAGCCGTCTTAGAGAATTGAGCCTAGAACATTTAAATACAGATTTTGGGTTACATGTATCTGTTCGACGTAAATCATTGAATAAGCTTCTTCATTTGAAAAAGAGCATCAGAAGAGGAAATCAATTAATATTTCCAGAAACTGACCTTTATAACTACAGTTTACTCGAAAACATTGTAATTTTATCATGAAAATTCAACAGATCTGTCTTTCTCTCCTCCAAATGGTGATCGCGGGTTCGAATCCTTATAAAACTCCAAGCAGTCGTTCTTTCAAACATATTCCTCAAATGAAAGGTTTGACTTGTCAACCTTTTCTCGGGCAAACACTCGATTCAACATCGCTGCTTGATTGTGCTGTTCTGTGTTCCAATTTCAGACGATGCATTTCATTCGTTTATAACAGAAATTCTGCTTCTTGTGTCTACTATGATCACCACCTCACGAGGGAATCGTCTTGCTCGTCGAAGGAAGGATATTCGTACTACCCAGGTATATTAGTCTTTTTACTTGCTTTTACATGCCTTGATTAAATGTTATTCTTGAGTTTCTTAATATTCATCAGTATATTTTCATAGAATGATTTTATTATTTAACATGTAATCTAGTCTCAACAAGTTAAATTCAATGTTTCTGAAATATGACCCTATAATGTTGTGTGTTTATAATCTCAAATGATTTCAATAGTCAAATAAAAGTGATATTGGATGAAACTCACATTAGAACTTTCGTAATTTTTACTCACTGCTGGCAGCAATGCTCTTCCATAAATATATTATCAAGAGCATGTATGTTTCAAATCACAGTTATGGTAAAATGATAAATATTATTTGACTACATGCAAACCTCTTTAATATCTTTCTTTAAAACTCAAAACTCTATTAGTGAATGAAGGTTTAATATTTAATGATTTATATTTTTCAGGACCACGTATCTATAAAGAGGGTTCGTATATCTATTTCCTCAAGACTTATTAGTACGTACTTGCGTATCTTTTGAATTTGAATAGTTTCTTTATTCTTTATTCTGTATCGCAGTTTCATTAGAAAACGTTCACTAAAGTCAACATTAAGTCAATTTTCAAAAAAAAAATTCTAATATAAAATTACCTGTCGTTATTTCATCAAAAAACAACATGTCATCAAATAAAATGGTCATCAGAGTTGACTTTAATCAAAGAGTAAAAAAATTCACGAGATTAAAAAAAAAATAATGGATATGATTTCTTTACAAAAGAATTTCTGCTTGAACAAAATTTCACGAGAATCTATTGGAAGTTTGTGGTTTGAATAAGATAATTCCTAAAGTTATTATGACAACGGAATATTTTGAATAAAACACGATGAGGTATTAATCATAACTTATAGTGTCTTTTCTAAATCAAATATTTCATATTTAAACATTTTAGGAAGCTTTAATCCTACATTGACTTTGCACAAATCGACAAATTTTAAATGATTATACAACAAAAGCCTGAAAGTCATGATATACAAACGGGCAAAAACAACTATACCAATTGCAAACTTTATGATCAAATATTTTGTTAAGAAAATGTTGAAATTTTAAATACACTACATTGAAATGATTTCCCCTTTTCAGTAGTTAAATTTGTTATAGAAATGATTGTGTTTTCGCGATCCGTATGGAAAATTATATATAAGCGTGAAGTTATTTACGTTTCTAGAATCTTGGACATAGCCTTTAGCTGATTACGAAATCAGTGAAGCGTCATATGAAGATAATCACTGAAGGATCGATTTTTGAATGGCTGTGTTGTCTATACGTATTTAGCTACGCTGTCATCAGATATCAAATACCATAATTCAATTTGACATTAGTTCATCATTTAGACTTAAATATTGACGTTACAATCGCTAAAACAAATACCAATGTTCTTCCTTGTGCATTATATCGTATACTTATTCATTTTTGACGATTGTTTCATTTTCCATGCGGATTTCCCGAAAACGTATGTGTTCTATAAACCCATACAACATCAATTCCCGAACTAGGTATACCTTTGATTAATATTCCAGTAAAAGTGTTCACCTTTTTCAATCCGTTTGATTTTAAAACGCTTTTCATTTTTTTTCTTGTCAGAATAATTAGTGGTCAGGTGAAATTTATGGTAATGGTTAAGGATCGATGAAGTCCCATTTAATTGTTTTGACTTGATTAACAAATTCTATCGTTAAATAACCCTTCAAACCTCTTTTGTTCAGTTTCATTATCTGATACCTCAGCTAGCAATAACAGGTGTGTAATTTACCTATATTCTGTCTGTTTTTATCAGTTCAATGACATGTTACATCAAATCTTTTATATCTTGTCAAAAGTAGATTTGGAGTTCCGTAAATTTCACTAGTGGTAAAGCAAATATAATCATTTTTACATTATCCTTATTACCTAAAAGGTCAATTTGAAATCTTTCAGGGTTAAATATATTTCTTTTGACAACTATTTAAAAGGACTCATGTTTCATAATTATGAAACGCACACTTAAATACTAAATTTTGTTTTATATGACGGTTGATTTAATTCATAACCCCTTTTAACATAAGTACATTTTGCCATATGTCTCTCACTTGTAGAATAATTGTTTTTGTTTGTATTTCTTAAGCGGTGAACCTTTAATGTAATATCTGTCGGTAGGTCTGTCTGAGTGGTGATCCTTGATTGTGTTTAAAATAGGAGCCTTAAATACAGTCTATGTCCTCACTCAACAAGTGTAGGATTTACGAATACATATTAGCAAGTATAGATGTTTGTTACAAAACATAATTGTACGGGGATGGTCGAAAACACATTTTCTGGCTTTGTCGACAATACTTTTGATCTACTATTTAAAGGCTAAAGATCTGTTGCAAACAGAAAAAAGGCTGAAATCATAAGATGTGTCATAGTAATGATTTTACAACAGGTTTTACATAGCGCTTCTTCATTTGCATCGTAAAACATGGACAGATTATATATATCACCAGAATAAAGAGAAAACAGTTGGAATGGCGCAGGTGAGTGTAACGCACACGTAACTACGACGCAGGGCTGCAGCTGTTTCAAAATCACCAAGGCATATATTGTGTTAGTTTAAGGAAACCATTACATATTCTAGCACTAGGCTCAATTATGCTTCATCATGTATAGTTATTGTTGGTCTTTGATTAATTTCACATTGTATTTTCAGCAGGTAGTAGTAAAAGTAGTAATTCGTATTTATTTACACTTCGGCGCTCAATTATTCCGGGACACTGGCGGAATTGTGGAATAGTTCTACTTTGCTTTGTACAGTATAATTTGCATTTAACGAAACTTATATCTTATGTTGTATCTGTTACACTCAGACTATTTCATTTCAGAATGCAGAAAGACATACGTGAGGAACAATGAAGCCCAGCTCTGTTTCAAACTTTTCTGGGAGAGGATGACCTGGGCAGCAGCTCGGGAAATCTGCCACAAAGACGGAGCGGAACTCCTTAGTTTGAACACCGAGAACAAAATAGAAGTCTTTACCAGCTACATTTATGAAGGTTTATAGTGTTTAGCATCAACAATCCTTTCAATCATAAATGATTCTGATTTCTTCTCTCAGATGATGTGTAATTTGGTAAAATAGCGCTCTGTTAACTTTCTTCAATGCGGTAGGTGTTCGACGCCAGATCTATTACAATCCCGTCATAGTTTACCATAAGGACTTTGAAGTTCGGTTGTTACCTGACTGTCTTGTTTTCTTTTCCAGAAGAAACACGAATAAGAATAAAAAGTGCGAAATACTTTCTTGGTGGATACTTCAATATAACCGACCGAGTGTGGCGATGGATAAAAGATTATTCGGTTGTGAAGAACTTTGACATCAAGTCGAATGAAGATCAGTGTCTTGAATTCGATTCAGACGAAGATTATTTCGACTTTAAAGACGCCCACTGCTTGTTAGAACACCACTCTTTCTTTTGTGAAATGTACGTGTTAAAGACACCTAGTTCGTTAATGCAGGGTACAGGGTCTCTGGAACCATGTCCACGTTTTTAACCTTCGTCTTTGAAAAGCTGTCGTAAAACCGCAACCAAGTTAGCTTTTCCGAGGGAATGTAAGAAAGCATACATATGAAGAGATTCATGCACACATTTTTGCATACAGAACCCTTGCAGCAGGTGCACTTTGACATAAGAGGTTTTCGGTGTCAGTGGTATCTCGATAATAAACTGTGTTTCTTTAAATTTATATCCTTATTTCTGATTAATTTATGTTATTCTAACGGAGTTTAATATATATTAATTTTCCCAATTTAAGGTTGCGATTGCTGATTTAAGATATATTTAAATTTAGCTTTTGAAGGTTAAAAAATATTTGTATGTTTACAACACATTCATTAAACGATATAAATGTATCATGTAAATGCACACTGTTTAATGTCACATAAGATATCATCATAACTAGGAAACATGATGAATAAAATGTGTACATGAAATACAATATTTCCGTTCTTATATTGAAACAATGTCAGTTTGTTCGAACGTGCGTCCTTTCTCTCGCCTCTGATCAAATGTACTTTCATGAAATGACTTTTATCATTCTATATATCGAAAGTACATCTTCAGCATTTCCCATTCGTGTATAAAATTTTATTATACACAACTTTTCGAACTATGGCTATTTTGATGCGTTTCTCATGTTGTATTTTTCATGCCCTATTTAACAGCCTACTATTATGAAGTATACATATTTCTATACCTATTTTATTTAACTTTACATCTACTCGTAGACGAGCTTTTCTCTTTACAATGAGAAACGAAATGTAAGTACAGATGGTGAAGGTATATATAGCATTTGATTTAAAATATAAAGATAATTACCAAAGCCCTGTTGTTCTTTCGTGAATATTATTAAATTTGATACCGAGGATAGGCAGAACCAATCAGCGCTCTGTAAATTCTTCAAGACTGCTTGTTGCATAGGCAATCTTTTATAAGAAAACGGTTTATAGGTTTTGACTTTAAAGACACCCACATTCCAAAATAGTTTTCTTGAATATACGCAATTTGATTATTTATGTACGTTCCTACAATTATGTCCATGTGTAATGTTATATTTCTGCAACCTATCATTGAATTTCAAGGTTAGTTAAACAAATAGACAAGTAGGGGCAGATTTTTATATCCGATTTACTGACTTCAAAATTACAATCGACCTTATCGATTATATGGAACAAATTACTTAAATTAAAACAATATTAGATATACATTCATAATTGATCTAAGACGCTGTTGACCACTTACTTAGAGATTTTACTAGGAACATCGAAATTGGGGTTTTATTTACCTAAACTAAATGAGCTGCTTAAAGAGGGACAAGCAATTATGTGGTGTAATACTCCTCTTTATCATTGGTTGCCAAAAAATACAGTTTGCTATCCTAGTGTGAATTATGTGAATTGGTTATTAACGTGACGGAGTGGTATTTTTTCATTTGAGTCGTGATAGTTTTATTCTCTATAGTTATTTTCAGTACGAAATGTATAATTGATATACAAGTTTTCAAAAATATCACAACATGAAACTTTAGTGGCCTTTTTGAATCTATATTTAATTGTTTCTTTTCTTTTTACTTATTGCTCATTTCCTTCAGGGTGATTTTTAACCCTTATAGCGTAACTCAGATCAAGAACCATTATAGAGTGTTTGTAAAATTCATAATGGAGACAACTGAAATGTGAAAAACTTCTTTCCGAATATCTTTTGTTATTCTGATACCAGGTTTTAAACCAATAATGTTCAAAACATACATTTGACGTTTACCTTGTACAGAATAATACATCTTGGCTTGAGAGTTCGGGAGTAATATTAAGGAATCTCTTAATGAAGAAGACTCTTATCGGATTGAAATTCAAGAGGAAATATTATCGCTCGAACCACGAAATGAACATACATCATTATCAACTTATTTCATTTTCAAAAAGTCGCGTTTAGTGTTCGTTTACTATGTTGACGTATCCGCTCAGTTTTGGTCGAAAATAAAGCAATGTCTGCGTTCCGAGGAAAAGTGAGAAAGATTTACCATGGTGATTGTATTAGCGTTTGTTTTGTTTTTCCTTGGTCCAAATACAGTTTTCTTAAGTTTAAGAAGTAATAGTAAAGACATTTACGAAATCAAAACTACGATACATTATTGTATAAGCCTACAAAGCATTTATCTCAAAGTTGGGTCGATAATCATTTAGGCAAAGGTTTTTTAGGAATTCATCTATATTCTAAATTTCAAAGTACGAATTTCCCAAATGGGAGCCATATGATAAATCAACTCTAGCATACACAGATATATTTGCCGTTAAAAATAAATGACATACATTTACATGTTTAGAACCCAGAAAGTGTGTAGTGGTTGTGGATTCCCGTCCCCCTTTCAAAATATTAATATAACCTATGTTACAATTATAAACATTATTAAATTATAAGTTATAAACCGAGATACCCAAATGAAATAAATTTGACGATCATCGAATCATGTGAATTCATTTAAATATTCCAAAAGACTTAAAAAACTGAATATATTTTCAGTAAAAAATTATCATACAACCATGTTACGATCTCCACTACAACAATGGTGTTAACTTAATGCTATCTATTCAAAACATATTCAGAGCGTCCCAACTTTACCGCATTCTTTGATGATCAGACAAAAGCGCTAAGTACGGGGACTGGTTGAATTAATTGAAGTTGAAAGGTCATGGTGAAAACCGTCTGACAAGGCTCTTATGGAGTCGTGTTCAGATCAAGAAACGCAGCGAGTACGAGGGACAAGTTTCGAGGAGATTTCAATGAGATTTATTAATACAATGATTGTCTGCCATTTTTTTCTTGAATACCTCTCATAACATATTATCTGTGACTGTAATGCCTCCTACGGGCCTTCCTTTCACCTTTTACGTCCGCTTCTTTCAATTTATTGCATTTCTCAATCCCTTCCGCTTTAACCTCATTCTAAGAGTTATCTCCCTTCTATGTTCAGCTTTCCGTTTCCGCTCAAAAACACGTTTTCTGTCAGCCATTACTACTCGGCTCCACATTCTCTCACCGGCGCAAACTAATGGTTGCAAAGGTTTTTTACCGTTTCTATAATACTGCATGGAAATGAAAGCTGGGAAGTAAAAACGTTTGAAGTGGACAAACATCGTTTTTATTGTGTCAGCATAGTAAAAAACCTGCATCCTATCGTCTGTGTTGGCGAAATACAACGTGAGTTTTTCAAACATAACAATGACAATTATTGCCAATCTGTGAAATTTTATGAACTGTGAATCTACCTACAATGTCTTCTCGTACAAAGAAGTTAACGGACAAAGGTTATGAACTTTTTGAAGATAAAGTTAGGGATTATCTCTACAAATTTAACAGGCAAGCCGCCTTACTTGACAGTGTACTAGTTGACTCTATTCCTCAAGGAGATAATGCTGAACACCTCCAGGATTTTCGTAGAGATATTGAAAGACATTATAATTTATTCAAGGAAGTTTGCTCAGAGTTTGTCACCTACCTACAACGCGTGGGAACCGAGGAAAGTATTAAATTGGAAGTTTCATGCAATAACAGAGCAGATTCTATGCTAAACAAAGTTCAAGTTGTTCTCAAGGAAATTAACGACAGACGGCGGTCTGTTCCCTCAGATCCCGGCAATTGGGACGCTGTTTCAGTTCATCGAAACACTGCATGTACAACTTCAAGTACTCTTTTGATAAGGCAACGAGCAAAGGCAGAGACAGCTAGGGTTAGACTAAAGTTTGCGGAGAAAGAGGCTGAGCTATTGAAGAAACGCGCAGATATAGAGAGCTCAATCAAGTTACTTACGTCACAACGAGAACTCGACGAAGCAGAGGCAGAGCTCATCGTCATTGAAGAGGTCACCTGTACAGATCACATCACAAGTACACCTTGTAGAAACCAAGTGACCAACACCAATGAAAAACAGACGTATGAGAGACCACCCAAATGGATTGATACAGAGCACAGAACAATAAGTGATCCTACTGTACCTATTAAAACAGGCAATCAAGAAACCGAGCCATTAAATGCTTCAGCTCCACCCTTTGTGCCATCCACCAACACACAGACAAACATCTGTACAGAATTATCCAACTTTCTTGTAAAACGGGATTTGCACATATCACGACTTCACAAATTCAGTGATAAACCTGAACATTTCTCTGTGTGGAAGAGTAGTTTTGTTGACATCATGCGTGACCTTAATGCAGCCCCAAGATAGGAAATAGATCTTCTACTGAAATGGCTTGGACCGAAATCAAGCATTCAAGCTACGAATATCTATGCATCACATTCTCATGACTCCTATCATGCTCTACAGAAAATCTGGCAACGACTGGAAGAGAGGTATGCATGTCAAGAACTAATTGAATCTTCCCTGAAAAACAAACTCTGTAGCTTTCCGAAAATCAGCAATCGGGATCCGAACATGCTCTATGAGCTGGCTGACCTGGCTGCAGAGATGGAGTCGTTAAAGGACAACACAAGGTACTCTACCCTCCTAGCCTACTACGACTCATCGGCAGGAGTTACACCCATCATCAACAAACTTCCTCATTCTCTTCAGGAAAAGTGGACTAACGAGGCAGCGTCATACAAAGATAGGTACTGTGTCCCTTACCCACCTTTTTCTGTCTTCACGGATTTCCTAAACAGACAGGCAAGAATCAGGAACGATCCAAGCTTCATGTATGATCAACAGCCCACAACTCAAACCATGCGAATGAAAGCATCTGATGGTTATCGGTCAAGCAACTTGAGATTTTCATCAAAGAAGACTGAAGTCAACAACGATTCCACAAACACTCAAGCACCTAGATACTGTCCGTTCCACAATACAGCCGAGGGTCATACCTTAAACTACTGCAGAGGCTTCCGTCGTCTACCGCTCCGTGAACGAAGAGACTTTTTACTCAAGTACAAGATCTGCACCAAATGTTGCATGACAGACAAACATTCTTCCAAGGAGTGCAAGGTGAAATTCTCATGTTACTTCTGTGGGAGTGAGACCCACTCTACAGCCATGCACGCCAGTTTAGATGGAGATTCTAAGCCGGACAAGTCTACCCCTTCCCCTAAGAAGCACGGAGGGGAGAGCTCCTCTACAGTGAGGTCTACTGCTACAACAACTTGTACCCAGGTATGTGAAGGCAGTGTCAGCGGCAAATCCTGTGCAAAAACTCTTCTCGTAAGAGTGTTTCGTGAGAACCACCCCGAACACTCTATCCTCACTTATGCTGTTCTGGATGACCAGAGCAACAGATCGCTTGCTCGTAGTGACTTTTTCGACAAGTTTAACGAAGATGGTGATCCCATGGAGTATTCCCTCTCATCATGTAATGGTTGTGTAACCATGTCTGGAAGACAAGCGGCAGATTATGTCATTCAGGCCTTGGACGAGTCTGCCACACTTAACCTCCCTCCTCTCATAGAATGCAACATGATCCCTAACATGCGAAACGAGATCCCTACTCCAGAAGCTGCAAGACACCACCCTCACTTAAGAGAAATTGCAGACTACATCACACCTATACACCAAAATGCTGATATTCTACTGCTCATAGGACGCGACCTACTCAGCGCTCACCATGTGCTGGATCAGCGTACAGGCCCACAAGAAGCCCCATTTGCTCAGAAGCTCAGGTTAGGCTGGGCAATAATAGGTGAAGTCTGTCTCGGAAAGGTACACCGTCCAGATACTGTTACAGTGAACAAGGTACAGGTGCTTGGTGACGGTCGCCCAACAATTATGGAACCATGCCCCAACAACTTCCATGTCAGCCATTGCTCCAAACCCATCGATACCGATGCCTTATTCCAGAGGACAAGTGAGGATGAAAACGTTGCCATGTCTGTCGAAGAGTCAAACTCATGAATTCCCAGTTTGTCAGGTCTGACGACGGCTATTGGACTGCTCCACTTCCCTTTCGTACCAACCGACCCCCTCTTCCATTCAACAGACCACAAGCAGTACAAAGAGCCAACCTATTACACTCAGGTCTAATGAAGGATAACGCAAAGAGGGATCACATGGTTGCTTTCATGTCTTCAGATCATCGAAAGGGGACACGCTGAAGTAGCTCCACCAGTTGACAAGGGCAAGGAGTGCTGGTACTTGCCACTCTTCGGCGTTTACAATGACAAGAAGCCAGGTCAAATCCGTGGCGTTTTTGACTCTTCCGCAACTTTCAAGGGAGTCTCCTTGAACAGTGTCCTCATGACTGGCCCTGATCTAACCAACAGTCTATTAGGTGTACTCCTCAGGTTTTGGATGGAAGCTGTAGCTGTGACTGCCGACATCGAACAGATGTTCTACTGCTTCAAGGTCCAGGAAAGCCACCGGGACTACCTCCGTTTCCTCTGGTACCGCAACAACGATCCAAGTCAGGACATCACTGAGTATAGAATGACAGCACATGTCTTCGGGAAATCCCCGTGTCCAGCCGTTGCCACATACGGTCTCAGGAGATCGGTAGAGTCTGCGAACCCAACAGTCAAACAATTTGTTGAAAGGGACTTTTACGTCGATGATGCACTAGTCTCAACCCCTACAGAGAACGATGCTATCAACCTAATACAGTCGACCCAGTCTGCCCTTCAAGGTCGGTGGAAACATAAGGCTCCATAAGATTACCTCAAATCGACAAGCAGTCTTGGACTCATTTGACAGCTTTGACCTCGCCAAAGATATGAAGGATTTGGACTTAAATGTTGACAAACCCCCTCCTCAGCGAAGCCTCGGTCTCTACTGGAATATTGCAGAAGATTTACTTTTCAAGTCAGCAGTGAAAGAAAACCATTCACTAGAAGAGGAGTACTGTCAACCATTAACAGTCTCTATGACCCACTTGGTATAGTGGCCCCCGTCGTTGTCAAAGGAAAACTTCTTCTCAGAGGGTTAATGTCTACAACGGCAGGATGGGACGAACAATTACCTGTTCAATATCTTCCACAGTGGCAGAAGTGGTGCGACTCCCTGAAGGGCCTTGAAAAAGTCATGATCCCTCGACCCTATTCAGACTCATCATTCTCGGCGTCTCCAAATAAGACTGTACACATCTTCTGCGACGCTTCAAAGGAACCTATCAGCGCTGTTGCCTTCATCAAAATTGACAGCGTAAGTGGCCCAAGCAACGTCAGCTTTGTTTTGGGCAAGACCAGAGTGGCCCCTCAACATGGACATACCATTCCAAGGTTAGAACTGTGTGCGGCGGTTCTATCTGTGGATGTGGCTGATATACTTGTGAAACAACTCAATCTCCACAGAGACAGTTTCAACTTCTACTCCGACTGCAAAGTCGTCCTTGGTTACATACACAATGAGAAGAGACGCTTTCACGTGTATGTTGCCAATCGTACAGATCGGATACGACGATTGTCTCAGCCCTCTCAATGGCGGCATGTACCAACAGACGTCAACCCAGCAGATGAAGCCACAAGACTGTCTTCCACATGACACTACCAAAACAGCCTATGGTTGACCGGACCTGAATTCTTACGCAGTGACGAGACAGTGAACACACATGACATGTTTCCTCTCATTGATCCAGATTGTGACAAGGAACTGAAGCCAGACGTTCATTCTGCCAAAACTGCAGTGAGTCACTCACCCCAGGGAACACTGTTCTCTGATCGTTTCGCCAGATTTTCAAGCTGGAGCAGACTTATCAAGACTTTCTCCCACCTGAAACACATCGCAAGAGCTTACGCCAAATCAAGCGACTCACGTGACGGCTGGCACCTATGCAAGGAGTCCGGAACCACTACAGCTCTAAGGAACTCCGAAGTATTTATCCTTAAAGTTGTCCAGAATGAATCATATGAAGAGGAAATTACAGCTCTACAACAAGGCTTGCCTCTTCCAGCAAAGAGCTCCATACTTCCACTATCGCCTACTCTTGATCAACTGGGACTACTGAGAGTTGGTGGACGCCTGACACACAGCAAGCTTTCCACCGTTGAGGCACACCCGATCATTATTCCTAAGAAGCACCACATTGCTCTCCTCCTCATCCGACACTTTCACCAGAGAGTGAGACACCAAGGTCCTAATGAAGCCCAATGAGATTAACTCTGCCAGGAACTTAAACTTCGATCTTAAACTCTAAATAACATGAACTTTAACAATCATGAACACTATCTCATCAACGTGTGGTTTTCAGTCGACATGATCCGATGATGACTTCCCTCTGATCATGTCTCACTTATGAACTTTCTATACTCATTTAATAACATTCTTAATTTTTTCAACTTGCGTGTTTACATATTTCATCAGCCGTGGTGATTTCTGACAGAAATCAGGAGGGGAGTGTAATGCCTCCTACGGGTCTTCCTTTCACCTTTTACGTCCGCTTCTTTCAATTTATTGCATTTCTCAATCCCTTCCGCTTTAACCTCATTCTAAGAGTTATCTCCCTTCTATGTTCAGCTTTCCGTTTCCGCTCAAAAACACGTTTTCTGTCAGCCATTACTACTCGGCTCCACATTCTCTCACCGGCGCAAACTAATGGTTGCAAAGGTTTTTTACCGTTTTTATAATACTGCATGGAAATGAAAGCTGGGAAGTAAAAACGTTTGAAGTGGACAAACATCGTTTGTTTATTGTTTATTGTTTATTGTGTCAGCATAGTGACAATGAAGATCAAACTATTGTGGAATAAAATAACATGAGAGCGTTTTAAGTTTACTATTGTTGAAAGGCTAAATTATTAATTCTGTCTTTTGTTATTATTTTGTTTTGTTATTCAGACAAAAAAGTTTCCGACACGAGAATGTTTGAATTCGCAGGTGTCTACAAACCGATATTATTGCTTTTCAAGGACTCAACATTTACTTAGTTATGTGTTATTCTGGATATTATAAAAAAACATTCAATTTCTATCAAATTGAAAAACCTATACTTTCTTTTGTATGAGTGTATAAAAAACCCTCTACATAATTATGTTTTTACCCTACGATTGAAATAAAATTTTCATACCAGATGTATATACGATGACAACAAATTGTCAGTTACCATCTTTGTAAACCTTCTCTACTCATTCTTTCGACGAGAAACGAACTGTTACTTCACATGCTATTATTAGTATAATGTTTGAAAAGTATTAACGGACACATTTTTATACATTTATCACCAAAGACATCAACAGGCACAAACTGCGTTACGCCATGGTTAGTTTGCATTGATGTCACATATAGTTTTGAAGGCTATGTATACGCTTTATTGTTTTTTTTAACAAAAAGGAACACTCTTAAGCGGTTTTACAAGAGACTGTAATCTCGGAACTAGCCTCCTGTCAGAGTTTACAATCTATGGCTAATTCACGCTGTCGTGGCTTCTCCTCCACCAGTTGACGAGTCATTGTTCCCACTGGTTATGTGTGTGATTGTGTCTGTGTAGCACTATCCTCAGTCCCACTGGAGACACACGTGCACGAGGAAGAGGACGCCAGCCACAAGGAAGCAGATCCCAGCAGCAAGCTCCAGGTAGAAGCTGTAGTCGAGTTCGAACCCGGAGATAGGGAAGCCCCACATTTTAAATCCAACCATCAGCAGAGCACCAAGAACACCAGCCACTGGCAGAAGATCCAACGAATCGTATTAGCTTTCAATACTGGCATTCTTTGTAGAATATATGTTCGTAAAATAATTAAAAACAAGTATTTCATGACAGTAAGTTTCAAATTGAATTCAAACAACAAGATTGTCTAGAAAGCTTTTTTGACCTTTAATACACAATGTCATTAAAAAGACGACATTTGTTATCAAAATTGAAATGTCATATGAGTTTCGAAAGCTTCAATATCCTTTTTGAATTGTTTCAATTTTCAATGGATTAGCTCTTGAAAACGTTTCAGAATCTCACAAAAATATTTTGATATAGGTTTCGCTACGAACGACTTATTTTCCTAAAGTCGTCCTCATTTCACAAATTGGTATGCAAATTATAAGTACCTGCCACGAAGCAATTAGCAGTGGTGGCGTACTCGACATATTTGCCCCCGTAACGTCTCCAGCAGCACGTCGAGTAGATTGTGAACAGAACCGGGACTGAAACCCCGTACAGCAACGCAACGATAGTGGCACAGCCTACTGGGCCAACTGGAAAAAATATATGGAATGAATCATGGTTTTCTTGTGTCGCCGTCTTTTTAAAGATGATCTACTTAAGTATAGATGAGTATTTGTATTACATTGACAGATTATCACTTTTCCTTTTGGTCATTTCAAATATGAGGATCTTATCTTCTGTTGACGATGAAGCAAGAAGATTAACCTTTCAATGATAATGCACTAAATCGAATAAAATTCTGAAATGAAAAATAAACGTTTTATATGTGACCCATTGTATTAATTTGTTGGTATTAGCATCTCAACATTTTTAAGTCACCATTGTAAATGACCGATCAAATTGAAGTTCATAAAGGTAACAACATTTATTGTGTCCAGCTTTCCCACTCACCTTTCAAACACCCATGTTTATATTGACACTGGGGGAAGATACCCACATTGTAGGAGGGACTCGGATATGACGCCCAGAACGTTGTCGCCATGGCAGCCACGTGAAGCGCAAGTCCAATGAGAGCGAAGATAATCGCTGCTATCTCAAGGTCGGAGAGACGCCTACAGTACCAGCGCCTTCTCCTCCGGGTCGGTCGAATTGGCTTCACCTCGTCTCTTGGGGTCGCCACCCATAAAGGGCCGCCATACGGGTGAACTTTTACTTTACTGGTGAGAGACGTCCGTCGTGGCGAAGTACTCCAGTTTGAATCTGTGTGCCAGAGAGGAGTCTCCATTCTTGGCGATCTGTAGTTCTTAATTAACTCTTGTCCGGCATCAATAACCGTAAACACACTAGAACTTCAAAAGTCCCTTACCTCGACGGCTATAGTCTCGGAACAGATTGCAACTTCGTTTACCTCGTGTCTATACCTTTCGAATAATTACTCTGTACGCAAGTTTGAGGTTCGATGTAACTAATGATATTTGTAACTGTTTATGTTCACCATTGAAAGGCTTATCAGAGCGAATGCAATGAAAGTACTATTTACCTGTCAGTATCGTTGATTGTGTTCATGCTACTATGTAACGCTATCAGACCTGTCGATGGTGCGGCCTCTGTGTACAGATCTATATACATCTGCTGATCTTTTGTAGCTCGGTATGACGTACTGATCCCAAATTAGAATACTCTCTCTTAATGATCGTGGTTGTGTTTATAATGTCGTATTTTTAAAGATTAGGATTCAAATCTACGTTAGTTGCGAAATCACCAAATATTACACATAACATAATATTAGTTCTACAGTGAATGTAAATTATTTTTAAAACGGATGCATATTAAAATGTATTTATTTCACATTTAGGCATAGCGTAATACACATTTAAAGAAAGTCATTGAAATGTTATCACCTACAAAATTAGATGTCAGATAATAAAGTAATCATAGGTTGATTGATTATGTAACATACGGAAACAAGTTTACTAAACACGTGCGACCAAAATGTGTTGCGATCAATTCGAAATTTGAATTTTTAACATGGTAAATAGGGTTGAATTTCCATGTTCATCATCAAAAAGGTAAATGTAATCTACATTCTTCAACTGATTGAACAAAAACAAAATAATTACTCACTGGTGATAAGAATATTGGATGACAACTTTATTCCGACAAAAACAAAGGCACAAGACGGTTCCTAAGTACACTTTCATATACACATTGTCTTCAAACAGCGGTTACTTATATGTTGTTCGAGCGTGTTGCCCAAAACGTTAACTAATTGGTTACGGGCATAAATCGATAGTGAGAAACAACGCATCCTGATTAAAATCGATTGTGTTCCGAGGAATAAAAGTTTGAAATGATTGTGGTCTACATGTGGCTGCTGTCAGACTGTGTAGAGAGGAAAGCCCAGACAAAACGAGTTCGAATCTTGATAAAGTAAAAAAATTCAAACTTTTATTCCTCGGAACACGATCGATTTTAATCAGACTGGAAACAACGTCACCGATTGCCCAAATTGATACGATTGCAACCAATCAGAGTTCTTTTTCTTGGGGACAGAAAATGCTCAACTTGCAACCGAGGTTACCAGGAGAGAAATGATCTCCAGTGAAAGAGAATGCTAACTACAACCAGCAAGGTCGTCTGTACACTACTTCCGGGATGGATACATAGAAGGGGTGCTTCTGCGCACAATATTATGAGCATACATGGATGCTGTGCTCTTCTTCTGGGGGTACATGGAGGGCGTGGACCTGACGGGAGGGGGGACGGGGTTGCACGTGTCACAGCATAGGAAATTCTTTACATCCGGATTAGTACAATCAGCCGATACGCAGTTCACACTAGGGTCGTCTCCGGCTGGGCAGTTCTCTGCAATATAAGATGGGAAACGTTGGAATATGATCGTATGGACGGCTTTGAAATAGATGGGGAGCAAAATAATGATATTGTTTGCCATTATCGAGTTATCGTGCGGAAATGTAAAACGCATTGGACAAAGAGCTTTCGAAAACTCTCTATGGTAGATTTTCCCCATACTTAACTTAAGAAAGAACCGCCTACTACGTGGACTTAATTGATCGATACATACCAACTCGAGCAGGCGCCTCCTCCGACTGCACACAGACACCCATCTGACACCACTGTCGGGACAAACGTAAAATGGATTTGAAATGATTGGAAACTCTATGAACTTATGTTTCTTGATTAGAACATGCGGTAAAACTACAAAAAGGTAAACACACGACAATACCAACATGCAATTACACATACGAAAGAGACGCATGGATTTGCAATATGTTTGCAATGAATTCATAGTTATTCAAAATTCTTATAATTATTCTGGAAGTAAGAGGCAAATTAAGATATTATTGCTCTCCCCTTTTGCTATTTAAAATCTATTCACTACGTTCTCAATTAGAAGTAAAAGCGAGAGGCAATGCTATCACACTTGGTCATTCGGGAAAAGAACTTCCTTTTCAGTATAACGAGAGAAGAGATATCCCCCAAAATAGTGCACTCGCTCAATGGGGTCATTCTACTTCCACACTGGTTACATATCTCTTCTCTTGTTGCGTAAGCTCTGTTACAAGTGGACCATATTTGGTGGTTATCTAAATAACCCTAAAAGGTGCGATATTCAATACGGTCTTCCAATCAAACATTTTCTCATTTTTTAACTTCTGCATTATCAAAAAAAGGGCGCATCGCGCGGATGAAAGCACGCCGTCGATCGAAATGCTCAGTTAACAAAAATCATAGGCTGTAAAACGCTAAATTTGACTTTCTGAAAATACTGATTTTTTTTGGGTCAGAAAGGGCTTCATTGTGGCACATTTTCCTAGAGAAGAAAGACTTCAAAAACCTAGGCGGTTACGAATGGATGAAGTTCAAACCTTCTTGTTGCCGCAGGAGGTGCCGTCATGAGGGGGAATGGAGTAGCAGAATCTTGAATTAGGGTCGTCACAGTACATCGTCCTACACAGGTCATCGAACGTCCGCTCAACGCCGTCATACAGCCCCTACCCGTGTATGCATACACATCAAATACCGACAACTAACAAGAATGGGGAAGACTAGGGACAACGTGGATTGGTGAAAAACTGTTGATGTTGTGTTCTTGATTTATTATATATATTTTTCATTTTGGTAAATGAATTAGATATTTTCAGAAAAAGGTTTTCCTGCTAGGTAAACTTTTCAATATTAGTTTTATAAGTAGGCCCATGATCAAACCTTTACGCCTTAACTTAAATATATTACAGGGAAAATAAATGGAACATATGGAACTTTTAAGAAAGGTTAAATTTTTTAAAATGATTTTTTTAAAAATAATGAAAGGAATCTTCATATGATTAAACCTACCCTGCAGAGTTTGGACTGTGATCCAAGGAAGATTTCACACTGCACATCGGGCGGGTATTTCTGTCCAAACTGTTCAGTTAACAAGGGAGACAAATCTTGCGGGCTCCCTGTGACGGATCTCGTGCAAAAACCTGCCGATCTGTGGCAAACGTGGTACAAGTATAAATTGGGTACAAGTACAAGAAAACGAGTTGAATCAGTCAGTAACCGTTGTCCAGGCTACACCAAGGAAAGGAAAACTATTTACACGTGCGACATAGAACGTGTGTTTTTTGTACCGAGAAAAACTGTTTACAAGTGTCGTCGACATCGCCAGATTTCAAACAAATGGGAATCCATCAACATTCGTAACTGAAATAATTCGAAGTCGTAACCGCGGTCTGTAGCAATGTTCCGGACTGACCGTAGATACCTACAGTTGACGGAATTGGGCTCTCCCATGACAGGTCTTGACAAAAATAACGGTCCAACAACGGTTAGTTAGATATTCTATATTCAGCTGAGCATCCCTTCGATAGATCTTAATTGGGGCAGCTCCCAATTCTTGCTTTTTTTAGGTCGCATTTCTTGTCGGATTCGAAACACCGCCAGACTGATAATATAAACATCTTACCCAGTCGACCACCGGGTCTTGACAAAAACAAGCGCGAACAACCGGTAGTTAAGTTACTTCATTTTCAGTGCCCTTTTAGATGTACAATCATGCAGCCACCGTTATTGAACAAGATTGCAACAATATCACTGATATAATGAATATATAACTATCATATTTGATTTCAGTATTTGCAATAATACAAATTCTTGTCCTATCTGGGTCAAAGCCTGGCGGTCGAGTGGGAAAGCTGCTGGTACGGTCAGTGTTGACGAAACCTGGTGGTTGAGGTGGCGAAAGCTGCTGGTACGGTCGTTGTTGGCGATGATGCCTGACTCTGAACGTTCGAGTTATAATCCCGAAAGAACGCAGCCCCGAAACACACATAAGGTCTTTAAAACCATGTTCATGTCATGAAAAGTACTTGGTTCGCGTTTATGGGATGAATTTGCTCCTCGGGTGAGGTAATTTGAACTTAAATCAGCACAATATTTTGGCACGTATGAAAGCAACTTGAAATTTAATGAAACATTCTTTAAGTAATTTAATGTCCAAGTATAGGATGACACTGTTCTATCACGTCAAGTAGGTCACTACTTACCCCGCTAGGAAGTCCCTGAAGGCGGAAGCTGTACACGAGGAGAAGCGCCACGGATGGGAGGGTTTGTCTTTCGGCGGGAGTCCGATAGAGGGGGCCATTATGAAACTCTCGTTCGGGTCACAGACGTTCCCGTCCCCATCGTGCAGCGAAGAGAGGCTGCAACAGAGTCCCTATTACCTATATTCACAGTGACATCTATTAGAGGAATCAAATCTGGGAACCCTGGCTTTGGCTTCCCTCCATTAACGTATACATTTATCTATATTTTCAAAACTGCCTTTTCGACGCATTTTAACTGTATATGAACTAATTCATCTATATATATATATATATATATATATATATATATATATATATATATATATATATATATATCGATGTTTATCAGTGTGTATATAAATCTTTAAATGAATTAAATTGAATTATGAACCATTAAAGAGTATACGCGACGTTTAGTAATTAATGCTTATCCCTTTGAACATCAGGACATTCAACCTGTACTTCTTTGCGTCGTGTATGTTCACAATAACAAAATAATTACCAATAATCTTGCATTTATTAGTTAAGCTAGTTCGAATTGCCCAAAACGGGTTCCGTTTTGCCAAAGAGTGTACCCTCATGAACAACAAACTACTATGTTAACATACGCGTGTCCGATTTCATGGGCTATAACAGTGGCCGTGCTCTCGCTCTTCAACTCCTCCGTGATAGACCCAGACCTCACACTGCATGTCCTGTAGGCCGCAATTCCTGCAACATGGCCAGATAAGTCATCCACTCATCCTGTTACAGGGAACGCTCCTTACTTACTATGTAAATGAGATAGATTGACATGTTGAGAAAGTCCTTGAGGTGATAAAATCACATCTTATCGATAGCCCAATAATGTCCTTACTGGATTGTTTATTTTTGATTAACTGATGTAAATGTAACGTCTGGAAAGCGGATTGTTAAATGGTATTATGGTATATTTTGATTAATACATTTGTCAGACGGAGACGTATAAAATTCAGGACATAATGTCATGTTGGGCACGAAAGCGGTAATTTTGTGTTTAACGTCGGCTCTATTATGAAGGGATAAATGATTATTTTCTCCAAGGTTTAATGTCAACCATGGAAGTGAGATCTTGCACCTTGATAAACAACGGACACTGAACTGCAATAACGACGTCTTTATAGTGACAGTTTCAGCATTATCTCACGTGACCTGACGATTGATGGTTAGAACTAAGGAGAACCGAATTTCAAAGGGCCACTGAGTATGGTATAGGGATAAATATAAAGTAGTATAGTTGTTAATGAAAATTAACATATCAGTGGTTATCTGTTAACATGGTTACACCAAACAGGGAAACAGTTGAGATTTGTGATCAAAAACCGGACAATGGCGCGCGCCAAGGACAAAAACGTAATTTGGAAACATATTTATAGCAGACACAACGAGAAAAATAGGTCGGTATTGTTTTGTAGGTACTTTAACTGTTCATTTAAATAGGACGCTTAAAATTATAGAATAACTTTGGTAAGGTAACTTAACTGAACGTATTATTCTTCACAAAACTATGATCACTTACACCAATCTTTCCTGTTGCATCTGCAAAGAGTTTCATTTTTATGCCCGTTTTACAGTTAAACGCACTAGTGCACACCAATATTTCGTAAACACAACAAACGCACATATACTGCATATCTCTCGATACTACTCAAGTAATCTACCTCGTAAGTTATTTCACAAATATTACGTCTTCAGGTAGTAAAGTTGATTTTTATAAGCCACAAGTATTTAATGCAACGTAACTTTAAATCCGCATGAACTATGATATCGGAAATATCAAAATTTTGCTTGTAAACAGAAAAGCGGAAACGGCAGCCGCTTTGGTCAATCTAATAACAATGCTAATATGCTGTGTTATTAAATCGGTTTATTTACAACATTGCTTTCAATTCATATTTCATTCTTTGTTCTCAGTTCAGAATTTAGGTAAATAGCTGCACATGATACTAGTTCAGCCGCGTTCAACTGTCCATAATTTATCCGTTTTGTGCACAGCTAACCATAGATATTTTATATGTCTAAACCGACAGCGGCTGTCTAAACTTTTTCTTTGTTGATTGCAGGTGAACTGTAAAGAATTTTAAGTATTTCTTTGCATCGATAGAAAGCTTAAGAGAATGTATAAGTCCTCTTAAACCTTAAATAGCCAATTTAAACCGTAAAAGCGTGCACTAGTGCCTCTAAGGGTGTCGGTGCTTAATGGCGCCTGCCGTTTC
The DNA here is from genome assembly GCA_921293015.1 of Phorcus lineatus. Lineage (NCBI taxonomy): Eukaryota > Metazoa > Mollusca > Gastropoda > Trochida > Trochidae > Phorcus > Phorcus lineatus. The sequence goes on from OV121081.1 coordinate 56,298,096, forward strand.
AGACCGAAGGGCAAACAAATAAAGTGCCCCCCGGAAAGTGCGATATACCGGAAATCTAGTAATTGCAGCGCCGATACTTATGACAGACGCATTCTTCATTGACTTTATCACCTTCTTTGATCTTTCTGTATTTGAAAAAGGTAAGCATTTCATGTGTTCTACATCCTGGCTTTTACGAAATGACGTGATAAGGAGCGACGCTCGACAAAGATTGAGGGTAGGGTATTTTGAACTTCATTATTGAGGGCTAGAATGCATACAGAGTTCTGAAAATTGTTGCAAACGTCAGGGGAAAAATGATCTATTTGTCTGGCGTGCATTACATTTTGTCTTGCAAAATAGTGCCTATGACTTTAATGTTAAATGCTATGTTCATTAAAATATATTTATTAATCAAAAGAAGCAGTTTTAAAACGAACGTACCATAATCAGTTAAGCGAATCCCTATCTCAAAGAGTAAAAGGTGTTCACTCGAAAACGAACCCCAGGTATTTTTGCTTGATACTAAATACTTTCATCTACGACAACAGATGGTCGATTTAAGTAATGAAATCTTTAACCCTCTGGTGATAATACATTTGACATAAGCTAATGTAATTATTAAAAAAATTAAAGAAAAAAGTGTTTCTCTGTTCACTACCATTGGTATAAATGCCTTCAGGATTTCCATTCTTACCTGCTACCGACGTTTCATCTCCAACTGCCAGATCAAATCTGAAAAAACCAACACAATGTTTCATAAATCGTTAATGCTTTTTAATCTGAAATGCCATTTTCACGACTTTTTCACTATCACGTTCCATTGTCCCTTGAGGCAAGAACATGTGACCAACGACAGGAACTAATACCGTTTATCCGAAGACAAGCATTAATGTACTATTCATCTACATTATTCCAGCCTCATTTCCCGACAGTCTGCTTACATAAGGTATAAATCGTCTATTCAACCAGTAATCTGTAGATCATAATGCAGCTCTGTATAATATCCACCGTCAATAAATTTGTAGGGCTTAGACGTCCCGTCCTCCCACTCGTTTGAGATCAGTAATGGTTGGTTTAGCTGACGGGAAGGTAGACAATACATTGGGAATCGTATTAATATATAGAAATGCCATCTTTATTGTTGTCTTAAACGTGCAATTGTATTACTTCAGTTCGTAGACTACTTAGATGACAGAATGATTAATTCCAACAATTTATGGTCTGCAAATGAGGATTAATGAATTATCTTGCCCTTAGATAACCAAAACGAACTAATGATGATACGATCATTTTGTTAAGAAGATGTCTACATTTCTCATTTATTCATAAAAATGAAATCCCAAAGTCAAAAGCAAACTAAAGCGTATTGAAAACACATCTTTTAGAGGCACGTGTGTGTACGAATTTCAAATTTTGACATCAAAGAATATGACTTTAAGAGAAGTTAAAGCTAACCCTCTTTGCAGAAAAAATGCAAGTAGCTCAATGAAGTCTTATACAGATCTAGTTCCCAAGGAAAGTGGTATCCAAGGTTAGCTCAGGGTATTCTTAGTCACGTCTGAAAGAGTGCTCGTTATTATCAGCTTCTTTTAACAATGTGACATGGCGAACTTCGTTCTTCAATATCAAATAGGATTGACTGCATGACATCAAAGAACAGCCGACTTAAGGTAATTAGGTGAGTGATCCAGAAATACTCGGATGAAATGACAGGTGGCACAGATTCTTCAAACAGTGATATTTAACACAAACGAGACCTGCTGGCACTGTGAATAACCCATCAAGTACGGTGCCACTGCCTCGTTTATCTTCAATCACTTCTTCAAACACAATTAGCAGTTCTTCAATACAACATATCGTTTTCCGTTTTCGTGTCGTGAGACTAGCATGTAGTTATGCCGGATTTCATAACCAATTTACCGAGAATCTATCGACTCGATTTTACAGAATCACAGTTGAAGTCTTTGTGGATATTAACATTTTGAATGAATTCTACATCAGCGCATCAACACCGAAGGACAAGAGAAACGATAAAAAGAAGTTTTCTTTCAATTCTTGCCATAAGAATTTTGATCTTATGAAATGACATTACTACATTTGTATTCTGACTTCATTTTTTTGGGAGAACCTTAAAGGGGCACAGAGTCTGTTGTTGGAGTCAAATATGCCAAACGTCATAAATTATGTTTTTTCATCGACATATAGATGTTGTTTCTGAAAATTAACATCTCAATGTTTATAAGTTAGCTTATTGACAATAAACAGGAAAAACGTTGAGACTAATGATCGAAAACCGGACAATGGCGCGTGTCAATGACTCAAACGTAATTTAGGTAAACTTCTATACAACAGACACAACCTGAAATATAAATTGGTATTCCTAAGTAGATTATTTAACTAATATATATGGAAACGGGGCGCAAAAATTTCGACTTTTTAACATTCATATGGCTGTTTTTATTTTACAATCGAAAACACGAAAATTTTGTATTTAAGAGATAAAGATGCATCTTAAGATTTAACTTAACTTAGGTCAAAAGAAATTTTCGCTCTATTTAAGCAGCATACAAAATTCATGAAACATACTCTGTGTCACTTTAAAGAATGATAATAAGTATTACCCATTTTACCCATAATTTGTTTACTCATGACTACAAGTTGCTCTTAGAGAACACATTGAAAAGGAAAATGATAGATCCGGGTCTCCTTTCACAAAATACCGGGGTGATTGTAATTAAGTCATTAAGGTTACCGTAGTGAAATGTTAACGAACGGGCTAAGTAAGAGTTATGTAAGGAACCTCGGTACAGTAACATACTTCAAATCATGATAAAAACGTTGTTAACATTAAGAAGTTTGTAGCCCTGCTACATGCCCCTCACCCAGTGATGATGAAGGCGTGGTCGTATGGGATCCCCCCGATCTGTCCGTTAGAAGCCAAAAGGAAACCCTCTAGATTGTCCAAGGCTCGACTCGCGTCCACCCGCCCGCTCACGTTCAGATTCTGGGTCCAGGGGGAGCTACCAGCCGCCTGAGGACCGCACCAGGTTGAACATGACTTTAACTAGTGTTGTTGCCATATGATCTTTTACTTGGTGTTCGTTTACTAGATGTGACGGCGACTTCACTAGTTTAACCTTCAGCGTGCGTAAAAAATATCATGATGCTATCGTACTAATAGTTTACATTAAAAAACCTTTTAATGCATTTAATGTAAGGAAAGCTCCCTAATCAGTTAAGAAAATTAGATTAATTACATGAAACGAAAAAAAATCCTTATGTTGAGGGAAAGCAATCTGTTTGCTTTTCTTACGTCCTTGTAGGTATTCCTCACTGATATTTGTCTTAGTATTATCGAATAGATTAGAGTCACGGGCATCATAAATTAAATGTTAACGATAATAGACATGTATATAATTCCCTTTGATTAGATTTACCCATTCTCAATATTCTCAATAAACCCCTGAATCAACTTCCTCTTTGAAGTTAACACTGAAAATCACTCTAAACATTTGAGTAAGGTTATTTGATGTGACCATGAATCCTAGAACAGACTTATGTACTCCAACTAATTTCCTGGAGGTAAGTCTGTTTATCCGTTAGGAGGAAAGACCCATCCTCCGGAACAATCCTAACTTGATTAAATGCTGCAAAGGAACCTACGTAATTGAGCTCCGGTACTTTATGGCTTCATCTGGTCAAGAATAGGACTCACAGGCTCATTGGAGAAGCTTGCAAATTGTCAGCTAAGGGAAAATGTGACAACGAAGGGATGCTTGTGCAAATTAACGCAGGTCAGGGGAGCGATAAAATAAATAATTCATTGACGACTTTGCGACTTTGAGTTCAGGACTCCTTGGTCAAAATACTGAACAGTGTAAATTTGGTTACCTTTGATCTTCATCCCTAGTAAGCTGAAATATTGTGTATTTGTGATTTCAAAACAAAAGTCTGATATCATATGTATATGTACCTTAGTGAACGGTGGTTGGTGGGGGGGGGGGGGGGGGGGGGGGCATGCTCTAAACACCAATTTTCATTTTTTCCAGGAACAAAGGACTTCAAAATCTTGTCGGTACTTGGCATTATTATGTATAGGATTTGCTCTATTTCATCTTAAAACGTTATAACCTCTATTGGACAAATTGCAAACGTACGAGCTACATTTTATAAAGCAAACTCAATAATAAAGGTACTCAATATTCAAGAGGTAATGGCAAAGCATGCTTTACTTTTTGATGTAGGGATATAATTACTTACATTTCAACATCTTTTGGAAAGTCTACTCTCATGTTCGATTTTGTGATTGCGAGAAAATGATAATGATTAATAAGTCTTTTGTTGAATAAATAAGAATCTCAAAAGGTGCACATGGCATTAAAACGGAACAAAAACTAAGGGATATTGAAAATTAGAACTCTAATTTGCATCTCTGACTCTTTGAATAGCTAAACCCTTATGTTATTATGTACACACGTGAAATTTCATCATGTGGAAGGGTGCAATTGTTCAAATAGCGTGTGGCACAAAAGATGGCGTATTTGAATGTGAGATTGCTTACCTCTGCTATGATGAAAGCGTTGACAACAAGCCGGAGATTCAATCCCTGGGAGAGAAGACTAGCGAAACGCCGGTTCACCTGTGTGGAAAATTAAACTAGGAGGTGACGAGAAAGGCGCAGCTGATCATAGGTTTGTACCTATTGGCATCATTTCTCAGATAAAGCCAATTTGTGATGCCGTGTTGACAACAGGTCGCTGTACATTAGTTTTCAGTCCATGATCATGACTTAAACCGTTTCACTATTGTATTTAGTGTCAACATACTGAAGCACCAAACACGAACATGATCATTTACAGCTCGACGAATTATCACTAATGACGACATTTGACATATTTGAATTTGACAACATAGTCTGTGTCCCTTCAATGATGTTTTGGATGAAAAAAGACGATGAAGCAAGATTCGGTATGAAGTTCACATAAGAATTTATGTTCATTTTGTGTTGCATTGACATTAATGTGGCACTTGAATATATATAATACATGTAAGTGAGTTGTATTGGTTAATTGAAATTTCGCAGATGCACATTGTCCTTCATAAATACAAACACAATGCATTATTTATTCAAGTATATGTGACTGTACGTGAGGTACACCGCTTACCGCTTCCATCAAATTCGAGTAGTAGTCAACCATTTCCCCTCTGGTAGCAGTGATGTCGTTGTTGTTCCGTTCTCTCCAGCTGGTATTTGAATTAGAATGAATTAGTAGGCAAGTAAATTCCCCATAGGCAGATCTATTTGCGTCGTTGTAATTCATGTTAAAGAAGGGTGGATCAATTATTGTTCGTCAAAACTACTTTTCTGCTAAGAAATTTGAAAGAAACTTTGGCACGGATAAAAAGGATAATAGATACGTTTTTTTGGTTATAAATATATCACATATATGGATGTAACCTAGTTACAGCATCTGATATCGTCACTTCCAGAAGTACAACGGCGAGTTCAGAGGATGTCCTAGGCAATCTACCATGTTATGTAAAAACAAATGTAGATACCATTTTGCTATCAGTGCTCATCTCAGCTGAAAGAACGACACATTTTCTCTTCATCTTTGACAGTAGTTACTTATTGAGCTAACAAAAAAGGAGTCTTACTACGTTAGACGATAAACCCCAAAACATTTTTGTTCCTACATGGAGTCTTTTCTTGTGTATTTTTCAACATATTTGACATGTTTTGGCCTTTTTTCTTCAACTAGTCAGTGCAGACGCACCAACATAGAAATTCATCTCAGTTTCACAACAAAGAGGACCATCGCGTCAGGGTCTCTGATTATCAAAGGCTTTTATACCAGAATTTATAATGTTGGAAATCAAAGAAACTACTGAAACGGCGGTTAAGTCCAAACCATTTTGAACGCCCTGGAAATAAGCAGACCTTATTTCTCAACAAAGTTGTACGTCAAGAATATTGTCTCTACTTCTGCTGTCGTGGGTGTCTTTAAATTAGCTTACAAAACACCTGCCATTATTGTGTACATCTGTCACTTGCATTGTAGCATTTCGTATACATTCAAGCTTTCGGCGTGAATTGTTTGCCAGCAAGACGTCCAATTAGAGTTACTGGGAACAAGTCCTGTCAAATGATTTATGAAATATTTCATTGTAATTACTAGGTGCACAGGGCACCTATGTGTCATATCACCAATCAACATGATCAAAATGTGCTACTACAGAATTGAATCATTCTTCTAGTACAACGTTCCAATGTACTAATTTTATAGTTTATAGATCTATTTTTTTGCGAACAATGTGTACTCAACGAGTCAATCCTTTATATTTCAAATCAATTGGCTTATTCCTTTCAATCTTATATAAGGATATATTGATTTTCGGTTTATATCCTAATGAGCTGTGGATTCTACTCACAACAAAAAAAGTGGGTAATCAAGCACAACAATTGTTTCCACGACAAAACTGCCCACTGCCTGTCTCTTCCGGCGTCGTGTCTTGGTGTGGTTTTTACCACTGACATCTGAAGGCATTAAGATATAACAATCATAGTTCTAACGTCGTACGTTATTACATTTCATTTTAAAAAAAAAACCTTTTAACTTTTAAAAATACGATCATGCATCTCTCTGTGAATTTCGTTAAAACTTTAATATGCCATAAGAGAAAAGAAATACTACTACTACTACATCTAGGGTTATGTTAAATTGAATCATTGAAATCAATTCCATTCACAGGTATCATTCTACAGAAAGAAACTTTATCTTTTTAATTTATCTTAATAGAAATATCAAAGTATGACAAATTATCGTTTATGAACATTCAACCGGTACAACACGTAGGAGTAGTAGTAGCCAATCGAAGGATTTTAAATACGGGGGGACGCATATAGTAAAGGTGAAGGATTCACATTCGCGGTTTAACCTACTTTCACGAAATGAATAAAGAAATGAAGAGAAGAAGAGGGAGCCAAACCCAAAGAATCAACCAGAATTAAACAGATGGTCTACATACATCCGTGGTTCGGTTTCTGGCAGAAAGTAATAGGCGCCGTGTCTCTTGGTATCTTGCGTGTGGAGTTGACTGTTGTTGCTTGGTGTCTCTGTTTATGGGCACTAGAACGCTTCTGTCAGAGAAACCATAAGAGTTCATATCTACTAATCAAAGGAGTTATTTGTAATGCTTCTAATGAAGATCTATCCGTATTTGTCTGAGAGATTTATGTCTTGTGGCGATTATGGTAAATGTCTATTTTCAGACAATAATGACTATGAGAATGGAAAATTCATCTGCGACTTTTATGAGGAAACGTAGAATATTTTACTTCTATTCGTAAAGTAGAAAGTAAAAAGTTCGAAAATTAAGTTTAAAGAAATAACGTACTGATTATAAATCCATTTTATGTTTAAAAAGTCTATGTTGTCATGCACAAATGGTATTGCGAAGAGGCGAGAAATGGACGCTACTATTGAATAATTTGATCAAAACGCAATGAAAATGAAACGTAAGAAACTAATTTTTGTCCTGCATAACAGAGCGCAATAGCTTTTGACTGAAGGGGAAGTTTTAACCGTTTTATCTACATACGGGAGGCACGCTGATGGGCTCAGGTGTGAGATCTCCCTTCTCATTAAGCGCCAGGAGAACTGGCTTCCCGCCTGTGCATCAAATATAACGGAATCATGAATAATAATATATATGACTGAAACAATATGATAAAATTCGGAAATATTTTAACATAAGAGGGACGAATTTGAAAAAGTCACTAGCGTTCTTTGTAAAAATAACCATAAGAAATCAAAGAAGATTCAAATATGGCACTTGATTCACAACAATATCTTTTACTCATAAATCACACAGTTGAGCTGCATTTTACAGTAAATGGAGATAAATAAATAAATATATATATCAATTAACAAACATAAATTAACTTAATAGAAAAAATACAAGATGGTTTCTTAACGCAACAAAAGAGATTTGATGTTTTACCTCTGTTTCCCAATGATGAGGCCTGTATTGTCGCTGTTGACGCAAACATGCATAAGTGGAGAGCAAAATGTACGATCCTCATGACTGAGTGTGTAGCAATGAATATGAACATTGAATACATCAGGTACATACAGGTATATATCGTCAAGAACCACTGTCATAAAAGGTGTTACCCAACTTAATCCTTAATTAGATCTTTACCACAAATAAGCCAGCAGGGGTAAATTGATAATTGGTGTCAAACAATTCTAATAATATTGTATGGATTTATATGTATCGGTGATTAGTCTTTGCTAAGTATAGGGCATTAGAACAATACAATGGGCGTCATGACAAATATTACATTTTATATGCGTTCAATTTTGAAAAGTATATAAAATGTTCATATTGCTGTTCCTTATGAAAAGTATATTAAATGTTCATATTGCTGTTCCTTATGAAAAGTATATATATAAAATGTTCATATTGCTGTTCTTTATGAAAAGGTTCATATTGCTGTTCCTTATGAAAAGTATATAAAATGTTCATATTGCTGTTCCTTATGAAAAGTATATAACATGTTCATATTGCCGTTCCTTATGAAAAGTATATAAAATGTTCATATTGCTGTTCCTTATGAAAAGTATATAAAATGTTCATATTGCTGTTCCTTATGAAAAGTATATAAAATGGATATACTATGTCTAACCAAAGTAATTAAATTGAGCCTCCTTAAATCCGTCAGCGATCGCGTTATAGAGTATAAAAGATCTAATGAGACGTCTAAACACTCCATTTCTTTACTCCAGAAGTTCATAATCTTTAATCTCAAAAGGTGAATTAGATAAATGCTAAATGCAAATTCGTAGTTCTAACTGAATGTAAAACAAAAAATAAATTGGCATATTATCAACTGTTCCTTCCTTTCCTACGTTTTTCGGAAAAATCTTTAAATCCGTAAGAGAACTGTACGAAAAAGGACAACTATTAGGACTAAAACGTTTCACTGAAACCTTTTTGATCTTTCTCTAAGTGTTAAGGTTTTACTCTGAAATTGACTCTGTCTTCTAAGTATTTATCAATCTTTATGAAACTCTTACGACTCAAGATTATCAACACAGATGATTATATTTGTAAACAATTATCAAACGTTAAAGAAACTACGGTAGTGTTTAAGTGACTATTAGTCTTAATGTTAATTCAAGAAATGGGTTTTGGAAGGGTAATAGATTATCTTCACGCTGTGAAAAGGATGCTATTGCTGGGGGAGATTTATATTGAAAATAAAGTGTAACAGCTGTACATAGTTACAAACTTCCTACCTCGCACTAAAATAAGTTTAAAACGACAAGCATTGACACATAAATTTTATATCCGTTTTATGTCTGTTTTTACCGCTACTTCATGTAGTGATTTAACGTACAGTGATGTTCGGGATATTCTAGCAAACACTTCCATAGTCGGGGTGAACAGGGTGACCACTACATTCCCTTTCTGGTTGAAAACAAAACTGTTCATGACGCTCTATGACCCTATGTTTGATTAAGTGAAATGACTGACAACAACCAAATGCAGGGGCGTGTCGAGGATTTTTCGAGGGCGCTGCCGAAGCATCTAAATATTGATATGATTTAGATTTGTTCAAGCGTGTGTATGATAGAAGTATTTCATAGTGCCGTTATTTACTGAATACCGTGCTATGGCCAGTCTACAGTTCGCATTCCCTGCAAACTGGCGCATGATGATGTCCAGTTTGCGATATTAGAATCTAAAAGTCAAAGCGTTTGGAATGCTCAGTCGAATAATAACAATAATGTCGCTTTTTGAATCAATAGTCAGCTTCCATTTTCAATAAATCATACAGAAGAAGATATAAGTAGGGATGACCGTTTTCTTTTCTTTTCATGTTTTTATTTATGAAATTTGGAGAAAAAAAGTATTCAATTGAATACATTGCGTACACGTACAGGTTGCTACGCTGAAATGGTTGGTATTGATTAAAAAAACTGTTGTTAAAATATGATATTAAATGTGCGTGCATCTTCCTACGCAAAGCTTAACTATTGCCAGTCTCGAACTGTCCAAGTTAACCCTTGCTGCCGACATAAGACTTTCCTGTGCTGATACCAGCGCCCCCTCTGGCGATTTTTAGTAATCTCCAGTTACCTCCCTTACCCTAACCAATCGGTGACGCCGTATCATTTGCGTGATAATCAAAATGGCTGCACCCATAGAAAGTGACCTGATCGATCAGATTACTAAGAAGTTTGCATTGCAAACCTTTCAAACAAGAAGATTCAGTTTATAAATGTATTGATGGACGGAAAAAATGTTTTTGTTGTTATTAGGACCAGTTTTGGTAAATAAATAACATATGACTGCGCCCCTTATATTTTTTCAAATGGAAGTATGTAGGCCCATTTATCGTGGTCGTTACCATTATATAATTGTATTTTTTCATCAAATAAGTACAGTAGCTGAAAAAATTTCCTGGAAAATATGTGAAAATCAAATATATAGGGGAGAAATATCTTTAGACATACAATGAATAGTATACAGGCCCGTAGCACCAATTTCGAGAGTGGGGGGCTGAAATTAGAGATTTGCTAGCTCATTGGGGGGGGGGGGGTTAGACTACAACGTCGGTGAGACTAAATACAGTTTTTATTCTCAATCTGCAGAAAAGGGTCAGATGCCTCAAGAAACTTAAAATATTCTATTTTTTCATTCAAACATTGAAATAAAGAGCAAAAAAAGTCGTTTTTACCCCTAAAATACGCGTACGTACAAGCCAAACGGGAAACATTTCATGGAGAGAGAATAATTTTTATATCAAGGCACATACGTAGTAACCAAAGTAATATTTTCAAAAATGAAAATGACCCAATCAAATCAGTGAAAATGGAAGTAAATATAACAATTGTTTTACTTTTTAAAATTTTTTTTATTGACGACATGATATTTAAATGGTACACGTCAACATACCTGGTTTTTGACTGCAAGAAGTAAAGTTTTATGAGAGTAACGTTTACTACCGCGACACAACGAGGTCACAGGCTACTACATTTCGAGTGTTATGACATCGCGAGATGTTCAAATTTTATCGGTTCATTTATGTAAAATTTAATCAATGTTTCAGTTCAACGGGTATTCAATAAAGTTTTTGCAAGCACAAAAGATAAAACAATTGTACGATGACAGGAAATAAAGTCTTGCCGGGCGTAGTGCATCGAGTCGGTGCTTCAAATCAGGGTCAAGTTTATCGATTTTGATTAGTTTACCGAAGCAATTTAAGAATAAATTCTTTGACAGGCCGCTGTCCGCTACAGGGTTGTAGTAAAATAATAACGCAAATTGACTATAACCATAAATGAACTTGAATATATTGTTCATCGCTTTGGAGGCGGCACTTTCTCTTTACAAATCTTTCAGTCGACGGACTGCGACATGGGCGCATCCATGTTTGTTCGAGTGCCCGGATTTAGCTTTTGCTAGGAGCTTTCTGATTGGACTATCTAATTCCTTTGCAGTGAGTTAGAGAGCTAGCACAGGAAAGTCGTATGTCGGCAGCAAGGGTTAACTTGGACAGTTCGAGACTGGCAATAGTTAAACTTTGCGTAGGAAGATGATGTGCGTGTAAAACCATAATTGCTCTCAGATGTGCATATGTTAAACGTCACGGGAAAATTAGTTGTGTCGTAACAGTTATCAGTCTTAAAAAATCTAATTGAAGAGTCACTATTTTTGATAAAAACAGTTAATTTAAGCTGAAGTCAATTAGAACATTGTCATTTGTAAAATTCTAATAACAAAACAGTTCGTATTAGCCCTTTATAAACGGTTTCATTAAAAGACATATTGAAACATTATCTTGTCTTTTCCGTTTGGACAAACCAAGATGAAACCTTTTAAAGGGGAATCTTCCTTGATGAAGGCTTCTTGTGATATTTTCACTTTTCACTTAATCACAGGTGTAATATATTTATAAAAATGCAAGAGTTTTGCCATCTTAATGATAAATTACAATTGGACAATATTTGAAAATTCATACAGCAAAAAATTTGGGAATATATATTGATGTGACCGGTTTTAAAGCTTACTGTCATTTTAGGTACTAACGCACGCCAATAATTCGCGGGTATGAATGTTTGATAACGCTAGCTCTTACCAACGATCTCCATTCTTGATATCTTCTTTATGGTTTATTTGAAAATATGTACCAAAAAAAAGTTGAATCAATAAGACCAAAATTATTAAATGCAACGTTTCCATAAATCCACGTGAACTGCAATATCGGAATGATTCAGTGTTCATATAAACTGTTCTACACAAAATGGTTTAATTAACTGTCTTTCCATTACTGACTGTGTATAGGCAATCGCAGTAGTTTAAGATACCGGGATAGGAATTTATTTTCATGGGTTACATATAAAAGCTTATACCCCCTTTACACCAAGACGGTTCTCAGTACGTTCTTGGATCCATTTCAGAACGGGCTCGAACTGTGTGAGAACTGTCTGAGGACGAAATGGATGTTGTGGCAAGTGTTTACGAACTTTATGAACTGGCTCGGACGTACTAAAAACGGGAAGGTGCTCCGGAACGTTTGACATGTTGAACGTCCTCCCCGTCCTGAAATTGGACGGAGTACAAACGTACTGAAAACGGGATTGCCGTACTGGGAACGGAACTGCCGTACTTCGATCTAACTAAGGACGAGTAAGAACGTTGCGAAGTCGGGAATCCTATTATATAGAATTTCTTGACCCTTGAGCCGTTCTACCATGTCTTCTTCTTGTTCGGGTGTGAGGTTGACGTGAGTTTTGATTTTTCTTTGTTTGCTCTTCTGAATTTGATCTGTCTTAGACATATTAGTCTCTGACTGTGTGACAGAAGATTCAGAAGGTGCAGGCGATAAGGCTATCTCTGGAACAAAAGCCTCGGCCACTATGGCTTCTACGGGGCTAGTGGATCTGGTATTTGATTTCCTGTGAACAAACTTTCTCTGACCATAGTTCTTCTTCTTTGGAGGCATGATGTTTTCACCTTGAAATTTAGAACGCTAATTAGAACGGGAAAGGACGTGCTGGGTATTTATAGAAAACGGGCAAGAACTGGATGATTTTACAATTAAGACGCACTGAGAACGGAATCAGGACGTTGTGAAAACGGAAAGACCTGTCTTAAAACGAGTTGGTCGCAGCAAGGACGGAATTGTGCGTATGAAGAACGAGATTGGTCTAGAACGGATATGAACTGTCTAAGAACGGAATTGAACTGGTTGAAGACGTCCTGAAAACGAGGCGAACGGGCAATACTATCTAATCTAAACGTTTTAGAAACTGCCTGAGGACGGGGTAAAGACTAGATGAACGTGCTGAGAACTGTGTATGAACGAACTGGCGTCATATTTCCATAAAATATAAACAATCGTTACTCGTTTCCATCCCGTCCGAAGCTGTTTTGCTTTTAATTTTGACGGAGTAGGGCGTAGTGAGAACTACCTTGGTGTAAGTCAGGCATAATGTGCCTTTTATGTAACACTCTGAAGGAAACAATATAGAATTAAAATTTGTATCTCTTATAATGTCTTGTCTGTAGACTCAGATGAGATCCAGGTCATAAACATAATTACTCCTGAGTGATATTGTCATTTTGCTCACGCTAGATTACGAAACCCGCAAATATATACTGTGGTGTATGTAAAGACTGCAGTCTAAGGGAGATAACTCTAAGGTAACTGTGTGTCACGCTCTCTCATCATCACGTGCGCTGCTGAACAAGCGGCACGTTCATGTAATGCACATGTAATAATGAATCCCCTCACGTTCTCTCTTCTACTGACGAACACGACAGTAGCGACGAGGATTATTTCGAAGAAGTTCCACGCACGAAACGGGATATTGCAGTCATTATAGTGATTTAATTGACGGTATTGTCACGAAAATAGGAGACAAATGGTTGAACAGTTACGAGACAAACCGAACATAATTGCATTTACAAAGCAATTTAAACGATTTTATACGGACAATTGTTGGGATACCAATTTCTTTTACGAGCATTCCTGACAAAAGTGAGTTTTAACGATGGCTACTGCACGAAATTCGTTTGAAGTTTTCAACACCCGTGATGGAGAAATTGAATGTTATTTGGAACGGTTAGGGGAATATCTCATTGCAAACGACTTGCCAGATGAAGCAGACAATCGAGCAAAACGGAAAAGTACGCTGTTAAGTGCTATTGGGGGCGAGACATACAAAGTTTTAAAGGATTTGTGTTTTCCTCAAAAACCTAACGAAAAAACCTATGGTCAGTTGTGTGCTTTGTTGAAGGGACATTTCGCTCCAAAACGAATTGTTACGGCTGAGAGATTTAAGTTTCACAACACAAAACAACAACCAGGACAATCAATAACGAGTTATGCAGCACATTTGAAGAAAATGGCTACACATTGTGGTTTTGTTGGTGAAACATTGATGGAAAGTTTGAGAGATAGATTTATTTGTGGATTGAGTTCAACGCAAACTTCTAGCAAGGGACTACACTTTCCAACAAGCATTAGATACAGCTTTGGTGGAGGAGATGGCCAATGTGAATGTGCGTCAGATGAGCAATGGTCATCAGTCCACTAGTGGAAACCATGGAAACCATGGAGGTGCAGTGTACAAAGTGGGACAGAGGGGTAAAGGTCCCCAACCTTCATTCAAACCTTGTTTCAGGTGTGGATTTGAAAATCACTTAACTTAACTTCCAGGCAAAATTTCTCCCAAACATTTCAACCATTATTCATCCATTGAACCTGTTGCTAGGAAACAAGGAATGGCAATGGACAAAAGAGTGTGAGATGGCTTTTAGAAAAGCAAAGGATGCAGTGACGTCTGAGAGACTGTTAGCACACTACGACCCTGAACTTCCTTTGTTTATGGCAGCTGACGCCTCACCTTACGGCTTAGGCGCAACCATAATGCAGGCTTACCAAGACGGATCGAAACGGCCTGTGGCTTACGCTTCAAGAAGTCTCAACAAACATGAGAAAGGTTATGGTCAGCTTGACAAGGAGGCACTAGCTATAATTTTTGGACTAAAACGGTTCAGAAATTATCTGTACGACGAAATTTCACTATCTTGACGGATCACAAACCTCTCATTAGGATATTGGGACCAAAGATAGCGATCCCAACGTTGGCTGCACAAAGACTACAGAGATGGGCTCTGTTGTTGTCTGCTTTTAGTTATGATATCCAGTTCATTTCCTCACGACAGAACGCACTGGCAGATGCATTGTCACGGCTTCCGCTCGCAGGCACAGGGGAAGAATCTGATCCGATGTACCAAGTGGAAGAAAAACGCCTCAACAGCTTACCAATAACCTGCAGAGAAATTGCTCAAGCGACAAAGACAGATCCTATTCTGTCTCGAGTGCTACACTTCACTCGCACGGGATGGCCATCACATATTGACGAAACTCTCAAGCCCTACTTCTACAGAAGGATGGAGTTATCTGTGGAGCAGGACTGTGTCTTGATAGGACTGAGAGTAGTGATACCAAGCAAGCATCAGGATGAGATTTTGGATGAACTTCATGTTGCTCACCCGGGTATCGTCCGCATGAAGGAAATTGCTTGAAGTTTTGTTTGGTGGCCCAACATCGACTTTGACATTGACTCAACAGTTAAGCAGTGTAAAAGTTGTCAACAAACGAGAAGTACTCCCAGTGTAGCTCCTCTGACCCCATGGGAGTGGCCAGGAATTCCATGGAGCAGAATTCATATTGACTTTGCAACGAAAGACAACCGCGACTATCTGACGCTCACTCAAAGTGGCCGGAAAGTTTCAAAGTGTCAAAGGAGAGTTTCATTTTTATTCAGTGTTATTGAGAAGATAAACTCAGTTGGAAAGGAGACTTTAAAAGGGTTAATTTAAGATGTTCTAAGATAAGTTTATTATGTCTTCAACAGCATGAAATTGCACGGTTTCAGTTGGTAAAGGGATTTGAGTTATGTAATGTTTATGTTTAAAAGTTTTTAAAGGGACCATGTTCATCTAAGGAGAGAGGAGTGTGGTGTATGTAAAGACTGCAGTCTAAGGGAGATAACTCTAAGGTAACTGTGTGTCACGCTCTCTCATCATCACGTGCGCTGCTGAACAAGCGGCACGTTCATGTAATGCACATGTAATAAAGATTCCCCTCATTCAACACGTCTCTCTTCTACTGACGAACACGACATATACACATTTACGTTCTGAAAGTGAAAGAAGCCAATAAAAGCGAAGAAGATTATGCTTAAGACTACTCTTGCCACTAAATGTGGAATATAGAGTCTCACACGTGGACAGATCCAGCTGTCTCTTATCCCTCATTCGATGTTATCTAATAGCACTAAGCGTCGATTACTTGGACAGGTTTATTACAGTGTCTATTTCCCTAGAGAATCATTATCACGGAGGCATTCCATAACATGTTATTGAAGGACTAATAACTCATCAACTATAGAATAATTCTAATGGTGCCATCAGTTTAACTGTCTACATCGAGAATAACGCTTAAAGCATTCCTAGCGCTGAGGGAAATAACTTTGATTCCGTTGAACGAAGTAATTTTCCTTAATGTGTACTTTTAACGTTGAACTTGTTGGGAACTTTCAACAAGAAACATCGATTGTGTAAATAGCAAAGCCAACCGACATTAACATTGAGTGTTGTCAGTTACCATAAAGAGGTTGGCCGGAATAAACATTAAGAAAGGTTTAAGCTTGACAATAGTCGGAATATTTTCTCCTACAAGTGGATGTTTGTCTACATATTATCCGCTGACAAGGAGCAGTCCGCTCACTCACTCTCTTGTCAAGCGCATCCACCAAGGGCTTGGAAATAAATGATCTGAATTCATAATGTATAAATACTTGAAATCATGGCTAAGATCGTACAAGCACTAGGTGTCCTTATTTGAAAAAGAAGATTCCAACGATCTGTCTCAATGAGGAAGTTAAGATTCGATTTTCAGAAAAATAGTCAAGCTGTTTAATCCCTATCATCTAAATCTCCAAATATCTGCCCAACCTTCGGTCGAAGTCAGTCTCAACGCGTTAGATTACATTCGCTTTTGTAAAATACAGTAAGGCTCTTTATTTCCTGTCAATTAAAATCTGCAAATTTCTGCTTAGCCTTTGGTCCAAGTCAGTCTCAATGAGTAACATTTCAGTCTCAGTAAGTTAACATTTGATGTTGTAAAATACAGAAAAGCTCTTGAATTCCTATCATTAAAAATCTTAAAATACCTGCTTAACATTTGATCATAGTTATCATTATTATGGATTATCGAATGAATGTGTTTAGGTGATGAAGGTCATCAAATATGATTATTATTTCTACTTGCAAATGAAACTCTTATTAGAGCTTAAAACAAGAACGTCTTTATGTTAGAATTCATCTGAACATCTCGGCATTCTTAAAGTATGAAAAAATTAAAAGAAAATTATTTCCCAGTATAATAGACTCGTTCCACAAAGAAGCAATTGTATAGAGGTGGTTTGTGTTATCTTCAATTCTGGTTGACTTATTTCCGTTAATTGTTGTTTTTGATTGATTTAAAAAAATTCTTTGTCTTCTTACCTTAGAGCTCCAAATGTTACATCAAAGGGAAATAAGAACAATCCAGTAACAGCTGACAAATTAACCGATATCTACTCCATCAGTGTAAAAAACAATTTCTTCATTGTTTCTGTTTCTAAGTTTTTTCGCAGTAAATTGAACAGCAAAGAAACCTTCAGTTTCAAAATAAAACTCAAACAATGGGTCTTCTTTCCTTAGAGTTCCAAAAGGTCACATCAAAGAGGATAGATCTAATAAAGATCAATCGAATAACAGTTGACAATAAACCGATGTCTACTTTATCATCATATAATATATCTTTCATTGTTTCTTTTTATAAAGTTCATTTGCAGTACATCGAAAACAACAGAGAACTTGCTGTTTCAAACTAAAAATCAAATAATGGGTGATAGAAATAGAACAAAATTAAACATGACAAACAAAGAGTAATTTTAAGTTATGTGATTGAAACGTGCAAAGAAAATCAACAACGTGCATGTTAATTGGCATCAAAGGAATCTAGAAAAACGCATGTCCTTTCTATCGGTACAAACGTACGTGACAAAGTTGTCTAATGAAAACTTTCCACTCGTTTTTGAGATCATCAATCTCCAGAAACGCTATCATCCCTGCTTTATCTTTGCTTTGCACCGTTGCTACTCTGCCCAATTGCCGGGAGCGCAATTGAAAGAAATCTCACACGTGTAAGCATCTGAAGGTATCAAATTATTTCTATAATATGATTTTAACTGTATAACTGTTGTATGGTTTAATAATGAGTGGGGAACATTTCATGCATTAAACATAAGAAATAAAACTTATAAAGGACTAGTTCTGCTTTCCTGTGAATGATGTGCAGTTTAAGAAAAGTAATTTGCTTGGGAGCTGTTATCTCTAAATGATGATTAGATTATTGAATTTGATTTTTCAAAGAAAACATTTTTATGTCAGAAGATTATACCAGTCCCTGGGCACCAGAATCTCAGTACCTTCAAAACATTAGCAGCGGACGTTCAGAGAGTAATCCAAGGAATTGTAACTTTTTTCATTAAGTTGTCGAGATCTGCGGGAAACAGAGATGTTCATTCAACCCCAAAGGTCGATGAAATTTTAAGATTTGTATTTCTCGTATTTTTCTTTTCTTGTATTTTCTCGGAAGCCTATATCACCTATGAAGATACATAGAATATAGTGAAGTTTGAACAAATGAAAGTGTGTTAAAATTATTTCGGAAAAATCTTATTTTCGTATCAAATCATTCTTTGCAAATAACCTTTTACATATATGTATAGCTTGAAATTAGTCTATGAAATTTTGGCTTGCAATCTTATATGTGATTCAGATAGCTATAAGCATGTGTAAATTGACAAACAGTGAGAAAGGCTTCCCTGAGCAATAGTCTTTGAAAATAGGAAGGAATGTAGAATAAAACATCAAAGGACAAGACTTTGTTTCAAATATTCAAACCATAGTTTTATTGGCACAAAGCCAAACACGCTTCTAACTGCGCTCCACTTACCGGCAATTGAAGGCCAATATTTCTGTGGTCAGTTAGTAAAATGTCTTTGGCTTGATGGATATTCAATCTGTGATGAGATAATTGAAATTTCAAAGGAAATAAACAAAACAAGTGCCCTTTGAGAATTTTTGATAATTCATTTAACGATTATACAGAAAAATAATATTACCGTTTGTGTCTTACAGTGTCAAAAAAACCTTCTTACCGTGTCAACAACCTGTATTAAAGTTGATAACAGTTTAATAATTTTAATCACGAGATTATTGAGCGAAAGTGTGAATTGGATCAAAATCTAAAGGTCACTATCATTCTGATCGCGAGGTCGAGTGCTTGTACCAAACTGTAAATTTATTTGTATTCATGAATAAATTACTAGGTCAGGGTAACCATCTTACCCTTACTGTATGCCATTACTAGCCGTACTTCCCTTACGCGTGAATGCCACTGATTTGTTCCTAATCTGAAACTGTCAATCAAGCCAGAAAGATTTTGAGAATATCATCATGATGCATGTCACTTTGTGCTAGACCTCTCCCAGGCTGACAAACACTAATAGAGTTGTACAGAGAGCATGACAATTAATTGACATGTCTCATTGCTATTCCGATGATAAATATAAACTTTTAATAGAAATAAAATTATGAAACCAAAGTAACAAGAATATTGGCACGCTCGAGAAAAAATTATGAATACTCTAGAAAAATGTTACATAATACAACATTATACTTTTGTTAAATAAGATTCAAACTTTTTTACTAGTGTGTAAGATTATGTCAAACATTCTTCTAAGTATACATACAATAAGTTATTAGTACTTAACCTGGGATATATGTATTCCTTCTTCTTCATGTATTTTCTGCTGGTAGAGAAAATTGCATCTGACAGAAACATCAGTAAAACTTACATTAGGAGGTGACAGACGTTTCTCGTTCGTCTTGGATAATAGCATGTAAATGTTGACATTGCATTCCAATCACTGTTATTTTCTGTCTGGAAAGCATGACAGATATGCCATCAGGTCAGAGTTATCAGGTCATGTACATCTTGTCTAAGACATCGTTGACACATTTTGCTTGGCTGCTCCTCAGATTTCTTAAAAAAGGCGATTTCTCTCCAATATTTTATGAAGACCACTGCCTCTGAAATATGTTAAAATCTCAATAATGTATACTTATTGATTTTGGAAGACACGCTATCGTTTCCAAAATTCGTATGGTTCTTCGAAACATACATTACGTCCAATATCAGAAGTTTATTAATTTGCTTCTATGAAACAACATCTTGATATCATTGACTAAAGCTAAAAATAGTTTGAAATGGGGCTTATTAGTCCAGATGATTGTGAACATAACTTAATGAACACACACAAATTTGTACATAGAGCAGTGGGCCAATTACCAGTCGATGGAGACAAGAATGTAATTGATGACCCTATAACATTATTGTCCTGAAAATATATGAGAATGTTGCATTTATTGCATATATGTTAAACTGACAACAACTCCAGCTTGCCATCAGGTGAGAAGAATCCATCATTTAGAATTAGCTGATCGGACACTTGGAAGGATTTAGTATCGAGTATGGACTGTATTTCAGACTCCCGGACGTGAAATGATTTTAGATCCTTGGCCTTACCTAAACCCCTTGGTGCCATTTTCATTGTAATAATATACCATCATGGTACAACCCATTTAAATGAGAAATCGTTCTGCAATTATGTTTCATTCGTGAATAGGCATGGATTTTTTGTAGCACGAGATTGGTGTTGTGATTATTGATGTTCATTATCATTTAGACCACGATTTGCCAATGTTTATAGATGAACTTGTCTTTCCCGTTGTTTTCCACAAATACAGCTTCATAATTAACTGTTTTATTCTCACCATTCATACTGAATTCATAATTTAGTTTTTCATTGCAAAGATAGTCTATAGTCTATTAAGTTACTTGTTTCTAAAAAATCAGTTTTGGTAATTCTGATTTTGTGAATTCGTTGCAAACGTTTTTAACTGTTCAGAATGACTCGCAAAGGCTGCAACTAATTCATTAAAACATTCCCTAAAAAGTCGTTATTGAGTCTTAGTCATCATAACTGAGACGAAATCGATTAGGAAATATTCATAAGTATTCTTTACTCATTCGGGGTATTGCAATCGGGCCTTTATAACAAATCAGCAACGAATCTTACCGATTCCTACAAATACAAAAAGTATCAGGTACGAAGCAGGTAAAATGATATACGAAATCACGTAATTGTACAAATTTGTTACGGAAACAAATCCTGAATCAGCTACAATTGCATGTATACTTGGGGTAGGTACAAATAGTTGGAATGGAAATAAGGAGAGTAAGCGAAATTTGATACTGTCGTTATAATTACCTAAAAAGATATGGTAATCAAGGGTTGAAAATATTTATGACAAGACTCAAAGAATACAATAAAATGTACATGCAATTGGAAGATTTAATCGTGATTATGAATTGCTCGAGTTGTCCAAAATCCATATTCAGTCGAGCTGGATTCGTACTAGCAGGATAAAGCTATATGCACATTTGTTTTAATAACCTTGTGTCACGTGTGATTTGTTTTGAACCTTCATGATAAACTTCATGATCAACAGTTAAATAATGTGAAGAAACACATGTGAACCAAATCAAATTCTCTTCTTTCCTAAAAATGTAATATTCACTTGATGTTTTCAAACAGTTGCATTTCCATTTTGAATATCTGACATATGTGAAATATCGTTTCATGTGTCGCTACTTATCCTCATGGTCGTGATGAAGATAAAATACGGCTGCTTAAACTTCAAACCTTGATCTACAAATAGTAATAACTTTATTATTTTATAACTGAAACCTCGATATCACAACTTAAAACGAATATAAAAGTCTCTTTTTGGCCTCTCCAATAATGCGTTGTCTCTACACTCAAGTAAAATCTAGTTCGTGGACATTGTCAAAATAACCAATTGCTTATTATAGAGATATACACTGATTCTTACTAATGATTATGAAACCGACATGGCTTAAACACTCTGTGCTTTTACATGACATTAAATTTGGCTTTCATTTATGATAAAACACCAAGTATGATAATACCCTTTTAGACCATCTCGTATATCCATCCAAAAATGCCAGATGCATGACGATTGTGAGTCAAACTCTTATTCATGTGTATAAGCCGTAATTAGACGTGTAGTTTACTGACAAAGATCACTCCGATCACTCACATCCACTATGGCCCGGGAATTTACTGAACTGAACTTTCATCATAATTCATGAATAATTAAATTTATTTCAAAGGTCTTTACCAGAAGAAAATATACTTATTTTGTAGAGTGTTTAAGTATTATTCCAATGACTTGTCTCAATGGAAAGTAACTGTTTGCTGTAATATAATATGATAATTAAGCTCCTGAATTCTTTTCAATTAAAATCTTCAAATATCTGTTTAGCATTTGTCCAAAACAAGATATGTATATGGCGCTGGCACCAGCCAATTGTAATATGTATATTATTGTGCCCCTTTTGCAGTCGGTCTACCCAGCTTTACAAATGAAATGTAGGGAACTATGTGGTCTAAGAAGCGCTTAAGTGGTTGCATAGAAATACAATTCCTTCAAGGTAATAACACAATTTGAGTGATTTAAGTATGTGTTAATCGAAGTGCTATATAAATTGACCATCATCATTATGGGCTTTTGATCATATGAAGCGTGCATGTGATTAAGATCTCCAATCATGATTCATATTTGCACCTTGTCATGAAAGTTTAATACCAAAGACCTTGTCGCTGTATTCATCTGAAGTTTCATTACTATATGCTCAAACATTCTGAATGAAATTGACGAAAACATGAAATCAATTATTTAAAAATCAATTATTTCGCAGTGTAAAAGACTTGTTCCAAAAAAGCAATCATTTTGGTGATTTTATCTTTGATTCTGGTTAACATATTTTTTTAATATAGATTTCTCTTATTTCTTTGTCTTCTCTCCTTAGGCCTCCAAATATCACATCAAAGGGAATGAATCGAATAAAGAATAATAAAATAACATTTGACAATTTAAGTGATATCTACTCCATCAGCGAAAAGAAACACAACATGGGTTGTTTCTGTTTCACAATTCTTTTGCAGTAAATTTTACAGCATAAAATCCTGCAGTTTCAAACTAAAACACAAACAATAGGTCTTCTTTCCTTAGAAGCCCAAAATGTCCAATTATGAAAGAGAATAGATTTAAAAAAGAATAATCGAATAACAGTTGACAATAAACCGATCTCTACTCCATCATTATAAAAAAATCTTTCATTGTTTCTGTTTCAAAGTTCATTTGCAGTGAATCAAACATGCAGTTTCATAAAAAAACAAACCCAATGGGTTATAGAGGGGGAAAACGATTTGGCAAACAAAGAGGAATTTAAATAATGTAACCACTATTAAGAACGTGAACTTGACGTTAATTGGCATACAAAAACTAAAAAAAGGGAACTTTAAGTTATGTGATTGAAATGTGTAAAGAAAACCGTTATTAACAACGTGCACTTGGCGTTTAAAACATTTGAACTCGATACCACTACAAAGGAACGTGACATGTTTGTTAAATGAGTACTACCAGTCAATCTGGAGATCATGTCAATCTCAGCACAAGAAACAAGAATCCTAGCGATTCATCATGGCTTCAACTTTGCTCAGGGTAATGGCCATACAACCCAAAAAAATCCCATTTTCATAGTAAAGAAAATCAGCAAACGCTCTGAAAAAACTTATGATAACAAGAATTGAGATTAGTTCAAAATCAAAGAAATATCTATCTGCAAGATATTGAGTGGCGACTCAACATTGAAAGATTATTAGAATAAAACAAATGACAATGATTGATACTCAATTATCATACCAAATTCACCAAAGAGTGGGTCCAATAAATATATATATAGTTCCTACTCTTTACTGATATTCATACTTAATTCCTTGTGTGTAAAATTTATGTTAAAAGTTCCTCCAAGTGTAAAACAATTGCTTAATTGTATTTAGCCTGGGATGAATCAATTAGTTCTTTTTTTTGCAATTTTCTCTTGGTAGGGAAAATTTCATCTGATAGAAACAGTAGAGAAAAATCATCCGAAACATCAGTAAATCCTACATTAGGAGGTGACAGACGTTTCTCGTTTCTCGTTTCTCTTGGATAATTGCATGAACAAGTTGACATTGCACTCCAATCCCTGTTATCTTCGGTCTAGAAACAATGCCACTGACATTTTGAATATTAGTTATTGGATCCTGTATAACTTGACTAAGATACATGTAAACGAGTGATTAAGTATAAAACGAGCGAAAGCGAGTTATATTCCAAATCATTAACGAATAAAAATAGTATCAAATGGAAGGAGGTTTAGTATTCTGTTTATTACTTGACCTCAGTAATCAAGCATGGTTGCCGAAAGTGTAATGAACGAAACATTTCCGCGACTTGGCCGCCATTGTTTCGGCGGTGCAGACATTGTGACGTCACAACCACACAATATTGTGACGTCATACGTGCGGCGGTATTGCACTAGTTTAACATCGCCGTATGAATATTACACTGCAGTATCTTACAGAAGAGTAAGAAATATGTAAAATCGACAACAGGTCCAGTTGGCAATCATGTGAATAAACTGAAACGAACAATGGAAAGGATCAAATATGAATTATGGACTGTATGTCGGACCCCCAAGCGGTTTTTTTTCTTCTGGTAAATCGACAAATAGCCGAAAAAGGCAGCCTGTTTAACTTCCGATTCCCTCTAAGGACATACCAGTAAACGCATTGGTGCCTCTTGTAGCGGTATGCTGACCCTCACGGAGTTATCTCCCTTGCACTGTACTTCAATCTAACGGTATTAAACATGTCCGACTACACAGACGTCTCTGTCATAAGTATGCCATTATCGAGCTAGACAGAACGTTACATGGTGTCAGAAGTATGTGAAAAAGTTTTACAGGACTCATTCCACATTTCTTCTAGTATATGCAATCGACATATTACTAGTTTGTGAAGGAATTTCAAGTTCATACATCATCGGTCACGCACGCGGTTTTGACGTGAGTCCCCCAGTTTTCGAGCAGGGATGAATGTGCTATTTTAACTTCAAAATCGACTTTTTCAAAGAACTGTTGCTATAAAAATCAATTTTACAGTGAACTCTTACTGTTGTGAATTGTATTTGATGACTTTGATATCTACAAAGTGAAATTTCAAGCAAAGTTACGTTCGATTTGAAAATCTAGACTTGCCAAGGCTCTCTAAAAAATGATTTTTTTTTTACCGTGCTTCATAAAAAGTAACTATCATGGCTGAAGGTGAAGAAATCAACACCAAAGTAGTGTATATGCCTTCTTCATTTCCTCTTCCACCAAAATTAGACCTAAAAGGGAATTTAGCTTCTAATTGGAAAAGATTCAAGCGTGGATGGGATAATTATGAAATTGCTCAAAGACTTGATTCAGAACAGCCCAGATTTAGAACAGCTACATTCCTTACAGCTATAGGACCTGATGCTCTTGAGGTTTTTGATGGGTTTCATTTTACAAGGGAAGATGACAAAAATGACATTGCTAGAGTTCTTTGAGACATTTTGTGTGGGTTCTACCAATGAAACATATGAGCGTTATGTCTTCAACAAACGTGAACAGGAAAGTGGTGAATCTATGAACACGTATGTAGCAGCTCTGCGTTCCCTTTCAAAATCATGCAATTATGGTACAATAGCCGATTCATTGATCAAAGACAGGATTGTTGTAGGAATTTTGGACAATGGTACCAGAAAGAAACTGTTACAAATTACAGACTTAACCTTGGAAAAATGCATTACTGTTTGTAGAGCTTGTGAAACAACAGATCATCAACTGAAATCTATGAAAACTGAACAGGTGTCATCACTAAGTGGAAACAAACATGGAAGGAAAACTTTTCCAAGCAAGAATGGAAGAACAGAAAAGGAAAGGACCAGACCAAAACAACAATTCAGCATAGAAGATTGCAGATATTGTGGCAGATCCCATGCTCGAGATAGAGATCAATGTCCAGCATTTGGGAAAAAATGTTCATTCTGTCAAGGCATGAACCATTTTGAGAACAAGTGCACTCGTAAGCAGAATAAACCCAGACAGAAAGGAAACAGGCGACAGAGAGTCAGTGCAGTAGGAGATCTTTCATCTGATTCTGAGAGTGAACTTGATAACTATGTTTTGAGTCTAGAAGAATCTATACTTTCTGTGGAGAGTGATCCCCCAAAGAAATTGTTTGCACAAATGAAAGTCAACAATGAAAAGGTAAAGTTTCAACTTGATTGTGGAGCCACAGTGAATGCCATGTCCATATCCCTATACAGGACAATCTTCAGTGAAACAGATGAAGAATTTGACTCCTATGACACCCCATTAGTTCTATATAACAATACTGAAATGAAAACTATTGGGAAAACCAGGATTCCAGTCATCAATCCAAAGAATGGTGAGAAGCACAAACTTGACTTTATTCTTGTACAGGATGAAGTAAGACCAGTCCTTGGTGCCCAGGCAGTTCAGAGGATGAAGCTGATTACTGTCAATACTGACAACATTCTGTCAATATCAAGTGACTCTCTCATCGATGAATTTTCCGATGTATTCAATGGAGAAGGAAAGTTGGAAGGTAAACTCACTCTGCAGATAGATCCTAAAGTCTCTGCGGTGAAGATTCCTTTGCGGAAAACTCCATTAGCAATAAAGCCAAAGCTCAAGGCCGAACTGAACCGTCTCGAGAAGCTAGGAGTTATACAGAAAGTTGATGCACCAAGTGAATGGATTTCATCTATGGTAGTGGTCATGAAAAGTAATGGACGTCTTCGTTATCTCCCTTGCACTGTACTTCAATCTAACGGTATTAAACATGTCCGACTACACAGACGTCTCTGTCATAAGTATGCCATTATCGAGCTAGACAGAACGTTACACCTCTTTTTATTGTAATGACATATCATCATATAAAACCGATTTAAAAGAGAAATTGTTCTGCGTGATTATGTCGCATTCGTGAATAGGCATGGGTTCTCTTTAGCACGAGAATGGTACCGGTGTTATGTTTTTTTAATTTTCATTAGCATTTTGACCACAATTTGTCAAAGTCTATAGATGAACATGTCAAGTAATTTCTGTGCCATTGTTTTCAATAATACATGGTCATGACTAGTTGTTTCATACTCCTCATCAACTCGACAAACATTGAAATGAATTATCACTAATTAATAAATTTGAAGATTCTTGGTTGAATCGCAAACAACCTAAAGTGTTCAACTTATTCGTATTGTATAAGTAAATTTTAGCAAAACGTGAGTTTGGAAAAACGTTGCAAAGGTTTTTTTACTGTTCAAAATGTCGTCCACAAACTCATGATTTCCAAATGTTGCAATACATTTGTACAAAACAATCTTAATGATATCATAATTGAGTCATGGCATTATAAATGAGTTGAAATCGATATTGAAATATTCATAAGTTTTTATTTTCTCATTCGGGGTTCATGAAATCGGGCCTAAATAACGAATCAGCAACGAAGCTGTCCCGATTGCTACAAATACAACATGTATCAGGTATAAAGTAGGTAAAAATGTTATACAGTATCACTTAAGTGTTCGAATGAGTTACGATCACAAATTTCACAAACGTATACCAAATCAGCTCCGATTGCAGGTAAAATTGCTTCACAATTAGTTTAAAATGAAATGAGGGTCAATCATTGAAAGTTAATTGCCTTATATCCGATAACCACTGAATAAAGTTTTTTTTATCTGCTGACACGTCTGCACAATGGAAAAAAGTACGAATTACAAAAGTTTATTGTCAGTGGTATTTTATTCCTACTAGCATTCAGGTAATTTTCAATAGGTTTGGTATGTGATTCTGATTATTCTTTTCTCTGTCGTACTTATTTTGAATAACAATAACAATAACAAAATTAAACCTCCAATCATGGGTGATAGACGAAAACAAATTTGAATATGGCAAACAAGGTGAAAGTTTCCTAATGTGTTTTGTAAAGTAATCCACTATCAACAACGTGCGCTTGACGTAAATTGGGTGTAAAAGACCTAGAGAGACACATGAGCTTGCCACATATCAGACCACATGTACATGACAAAATAAATTGATGAATGAGTACTTTACTGTTGATTTGGAAATCATCTCAATCTCAAGAAACGCTATTATCCCTTTTTCAACTTTGCTTTCCAGCGAAACACTATGATCCTTTTTTCAACTTTGCTATTCTTCCTTACTATTCTGCCTTACGGTCAGGGGCGCAATTTAAACAAACTTATTGATGTTAGCAACTTAAAGTATCAAATTGTGTCTTTGATATGCTTTAAATTGTTTTGCTGTTAAATTTTTTAAATACGTATCACGGAAACATCAGATTAGCAAAGACGTTTAATGCACTAAACATATGAAGTTGAACATTGAAGAACTAGTCCTGCAGTTCTGAATGATGTTCACATGAAAAACAGTTATTTGCTTTAGAAGCGTCATCTTCAAATGACGATTGCATTTTTGGATTACTGTTTTTGAATAAAGGAAATGTCTTAATCAATTTAAAAACTCAACGAGTTTGAACATATTTCAACTTCTGTAGTGGAGATCACAGGGAAATAAATGAGTTCATTTGGTCCATAGTAACAGAGAAAATTTAAATTATGATTGTTCTTCATTAAATACAGAACACAAGGTCAGTTTAAACAAAAAAAATATGTAAAAAGTTATTGTTAGAATTATATGGCTGCATCAGTGACGTACATGTCAACAAGTCATAATGTCTTTTTCATTGCCAACCTTATTATGCTGGATGTGTCTGCATGTGGGCTTTTCGCTTTATTGTGAACTTTGTGAGCTTCAAAATTTTATCAAAGTTTCACATGACATCTCTTTTTGAATATAAGCATTTTCATGTAAAGATTACTTGAGTTTAGTCTATGAAATTATTCTTTTATAAACAAAATCAATGTTCTGGTTTGTCATTGGCTGCCAATTTCATCTGCGTATTCAGATAGCTATATACAAATATAGAATTACAAGCAGTGAAATAGGTTCTTTAATCATTTACAGTCATAACCCAGCACTTACAATTTGACCAATAATCTTTGAAGAAATGTAAAGATATATTTTTCAATATCAACAAAGGACAAATAATTCTTTCAGATATTCAAACCACGGTTTTTCTTATACATCAAAGGTTATATTCCTTGAGTGATGTATAATAATCCGTTGACATATCAAAATGATTTCAAAAAGGGGATGACGTGTTGTCATCTTAAATATGTCCAAGATCAAGTATACATCTATTTGAAATCTATTGTTTGCCGGCAAATGAAGACTGATGTTTCCTTGGCAAGTTAATAAAATGTGTTTTTGATGATAAAATGTAAAAGGAATATTGAGTGCCAGTGATCTTTGAGAAATGGCAGACAATCCATTCAACAATTATTTAAAAAGAACATTGACATGGATCTATGTGTCTTTTAAAAACATTTGAGAAGGTGTCATAAATCCATTTGGAACTTATAAATGTTAAGCACGAGCTCAGTGATCAAATTATGAATTTAATTCATAATGCCTTACGAAAATCTACTGGCTACTTTCATACTGATCATGAGGTCGATTGTACTAGCTCCGTACCAAGCTGCAAATTTATTTGTCTTCATACAATAATGACGAGATCTGGGGGTCTCACCCTAACTGTATGTCATTACGAGTCGTATATCCCGTACACGTGGATGCCCCTCATTTATTCCTAATTTAGCCTGTCAATCAAGCCAGAAAGATTTTGAGTGAATCAGCATCTCACTTTTTATTGGACCTTTCGAATTCTCTAGTTGACAAAGACTAATGGAGGGTATGGCAGTTAACTGACATATCTCATTAACATTCCGGTGAAAATATAACCTTTTTATAGAAATAAACTTAAACCAAAGTAACAAGAAATTGTCTCTCCAGAAAAGAGAGATAGATTACTCTTAAAATGTTACATAACATAGAAGCCTTTAGCATATCCTCCATGTGGAATTGCAAGTTTTAGTCTGATAACAAAAAACCAAACATCACAGTGCATTACCCCTTTAATTTAAAGAAAATGATATACGGTAGTTCAGCCCTCTTCTTTGGATGAATTAATGATTAAATATTACGCAACACACAACTACTTAAGTTAGACTAACTAATGATAAAAATAAATAAACAAGCAGTCTCCTATACTTTAATCAGCCAATAGCAACACATATATCAGTGCCTCAAAACGCCAATCATGTAATGCAGTGCTTATGAATTGAAACTTTAGCAATGAAAGTTATTATAAATTCAGGTCAGGTTAGGTTAAAAGCCAAACATTTGATAAAAATCCCATTATAACAGTAACATTTTCAGAAAACAACTGAAACAAACCTTATAATAACGAGAATTGATATCAGTTCAAGGTAGAACATAAATTTATCAGCTCTGCAGAAAATCAAACGACGACTTGACAAAGAAAACTATATATACATAAACATGTACAGAACCATTAGATGGATATATGTAGTTGTTGCCCTGCTTGATAGTATTGCTGCAGAATTACTAATAGTTACAATTATGTCAGAAGTTCTTCCTAGTGTACATACAACCAGTTATTTGTGTTTAACTTCGGATGTATGTATTCCTTCTTTTCAATATATTTTCCACTGGTAGAGAAAATTGCATCTGACAGAAACATCAGTATAACTTACATTCGGAGGTGACAGACGTTTCTCGTTAGCCGTGGATAATTGCATGAAAATGTTGACATTGCATTCCAATCACTGTTATTTACTGTCTGAACACCATGACATATATGCCACTTACATATTGGAGTGTAGTTATCGGGTCATGTATAACTTGAGTAAAGCCACTTTCAGCACCGTTCACTCCTGAGGATAAAATATCTACAAGGGGCCAATTTTGCCATGTAAACGGTACATAAAGGGCAAACTTTTGCCTTCTGAGGTGTATTGAGGCAAGATTTGTCCCACCCATTTTCAGAATATTAACTGTTTTTCATGAGGAAATCTGTTTCTACCTCCTTGTATACTTTACGATCAACCATAGTACGTCCACCATCCAAACGTTATTAGAGTTGTTTTATGAAACCAACATCTGTTACATCATGGACTGAAAATACAGTTTACCTTTGCTAAATGGAGCTCATTACCTCAGTAAATGCTTCTGAATGTAACTGGCAAAAAAAACCAATTTTGTCCTTTACAGCTTAGTGAAAAAAAATCAGAACAAAAGAAACCTGAGTAAAGGGACTATTTACCAAGTTCTACCATTGTTATGCCCCAAACTCTGGAAAGAGTATACATTGGTTAGCTCTGGACAGCACCAGTCTTCTGTTACACGAAGAATTCATCTCGACCAGTGATGAGTATCTACAACCTCGTTTTAAGTTTTTCATATATATAAATTATTTATGAATATCACTTATATTGTACATATGTTGTACCGACGGTAGGGCTAGCTTGCAATCAATTGAAAAGTATCCCTGAACCATCACTGATAAACAACTGAAAAGAATACCGGGAAGGATGTAAATGGTAGAGCGGACTGCAATCCAGACCTCCAGACATGTTACAAATTTCTGTATAAGGTAGCCAGTCTGACTTCTGATTCCCTCTGAGGATATCCCTGCAGGATGAAGACCAACATTTTGCAATCTTTGCGCTTCTGTTCACCCTTGGGAGCCTATTTCAATGCAATGGTATACTATCGACACATTTAAACGAGAAATTGTTCTCCATGATTATGTTGCATTCTTGAATCGGCATGGTTTTCAGAAGCACGTGGATAGTTTGTTGTGTTGTAATGCTTGATTTTCATTACAGTTAAGACCACGACGTGTCAATGTATGAACATATTTTCAACAAGCAGAGTGGGCGTGTCGGTGAATTTCTTGTCCGACTACAAAAGAGCTTGTCCCTTGCAGGAATACGTTTGAGGGGTACATGATGTTAGAACTTATTTTCGTTTTCCTTACATGTAAGAAAGTATAGAGGCGTGGCTATCATGTTGGGTTTTCAATTACCGCTAGTCGACGTTTGAAATATACAATTAGAACAATGTATGCATTATTTCATTGATAAACACCAAATAATTAAGTGTCTGGGTACTGCCACACCCGCTTTTCATGTACACGACTAAATGTATAACTAGGTTTGTTATCCCGTCTAATAATACGACAAAATACCCAAGAATCGCCACAAATCATCATAATTTAAAAAAATTAGGAATTCGTAGTTGAAGCGTGATCAGATCGTAGAGTACTTTGGTATTTTTTAGTAATCAATTTCTTCGATTCTTTCGCAGACTGGAATGCGAAACAAAAGATTTGAACTGTTCATATCTTTTCCAGTAACTTCTGATTGGAAAAGGTTGGAATTTACTTCGTTATTGATTCTAGGACATCGTAATTGAGTGAAAATCAATTCTTAAAGGGGCACAAAGTACATATATGATGTTTAAGTAAAATATGTCAAACTTGATAAATGGTTTTATTTCATAGAGTTTCTCTTTCAGAAAATCAGAATCCTATTGCTTGCCAGTTCAATAGAGTGACAATAAACGGGTTAAAATAGTGATTTGTGATCAAAACCGGACAATGACTCAAACGTAGTTTTGGATACTTAGGTTGATAAATGTAGCGTAAAACTATAGACAACAAGAAGACTTGTAAATGGGACAAGGAATTTCGACTTTCTAACATGAATAAGGCCATTTTCGGATTATCATTGAAAACCAAAACATATAATAACTTTGGCATTTTAAGATTAAGATGCAAGATGCAAGCGGGTTAACGTTGTCATATATTTTGGCTCATACTAAAGCCACATTTTTTCCTTTGTAGTACTGAACAGTGACAACAGGGCTATAAGATTTTGTGTTCACATATAAACCGCTTGGATAAATAGTCATAGTTTACTTTAAAATTTGATTGATTTATATGATTCCTTCTAACGATGAATCATATACTTGAATAATCATTTCTGTGAAGTACGATTTATTTTCAACATGTCGTAAGAAGTATTTAAATTGTATATTGTAACATATCAAACGATGTATAATCTGTTAAATTCAAACAATGCTGATGTCATCAAATCTGTCGCAATTTTTATAAAACAATTGATGTCCATTTTAAAATCTCGAGTTAAACCTTTGTCTATGCCACGTGATCAAAGTCTGTCATGATGTAGCTGCAATTGTACTTTGGGCCGCTTGGCCTCTAATACTGAATAAATCCGTCTGTCTATCCGATATATGTTCAATGTCTCACGAGGGGTCTTACGTGGGGAGTCGAAACAGTTGTTTTCAATATTTTATATACAAAGTCTAAATATGAAATTAGGCAAAACATAAATTTAAAGGTTTAATAGATTTGATATTTTTTCACTCCCATCTCAACGATTAGAAAGAACAATTAAAAATGTTCAAAATATGCCTTCAACGGGAGCATGTTTTATATCGATATCTCTATTGTAAATTTTATCCTTAAAACAAAATAGTTTATACTAGATACATATTTCAAGATTAAGAGCTAAGGCATAAACAAAAAGAAAATAACCAGACCCTTGAATCAAGAGTATACGGGCCTGTAAATGATGGAAATGCGTATTTAGCTTTAAATTACTTGCACCTCTACAGGGGTTTTGCCAATTCTATACGTCTTACTTCAGACTCACAAACATAACGTGAAATTCAGTGATGAGGTCAATTTATTTGATAAATCATTTTGCAGGTAAGTCTTAAAAAATAAGTTTTTCTGCTTACTTAGCGTTAACGTTCACTGCTTGAAGCATGCGAGGAGTTTTTAAATGCTTAATGGAAAAATGTCACTTTGTTGATAACATTTATTAATCATACACATTTTATCCAATGGTTTTGAAAGTTTGTCTTATTAAATACTTGTCAAAATAAATTGGAAATTTAAAGGGACACAGAATATGATATTGGAGTAAAATAAGTAAAACTTCATAAATGGTATTACTTTATCGAGGAGAGGTGGTTGTCTCTAACCATCTCATTGCTGATCAGTCCAGTATTGAGGCAATAAAACAGATTTAAGTCGTGTTTTGTGATCGAAAACCGGACGGTGACACGCGCCAATGACTAAAACGTAATTCTAAAAAAATATTTACAGCAGACACTAACACTTACATGGTTTGGTAGTCCTAAGTAGGTCATTTAAGTAAGATACATATAAATGGGACGCAGAAATTCAACTTCGTAAAACTACTACGACCGTTCGCCGATTATCATTGAAAACAAGAAAGTTTCAGAATTTGGGCATTTTAGAAATAAAGATGTAAGTTTGAGGAGGCGGTTTGAGAGTAACTCAGGATATATGGTATTTTGGCTCGTTTTTAAGTGACATGGAAAACCATAAACATACTCTGTGTCACTTTAAACAGAGATTAATCAGGATGACAGAAATATAATAATGTTCTTTGCTTTCCAATTACAAGAGATCTATTTATTATCGTTTTATTTCTATATTCATATTTACTTGATGAACAGGATGAACATGGATCCATACATTCTGATAATAAAGTTTGAAATAGTTGTAAACGTTCAAAATATAAAAAGCTTGGGCACTTTTTGAAAGTAAGGTAACTTAAACATCATACTTCCCAGGGCCTAGATTTTCGAAGATCTCTTAGTGTTAAGATATTCGTAGCCGAATGCTATTTGATGGTACTTACGACTATCTTAGCTCTAAGAGAGCATCGAAAATCTAGGCCCTGGTCTATATATTTGCTCAACAGAGGTTGCTTCAATCTCTGACATTTGTAAAACTAAACCTACTAAAACACTGAATCAATATCATTCTTAATTGGTGGTAGCGTTTTAAATATATAAACCTTTTGAATACTAATATAATGGAATAATTGAACTTGCCGGCTTTCTTGTCTTTTCCAAACAACCCAATGCTTTTTGTCCAAAATAATTTTAGTTCGAAAATTTGGATTTCTGATGCTTCTGAACAACTATTCGTCACCTGACGAAATTATCAATTTTTAAATGATTGTAATGTAATGTGCAATCGTCTGTCTTGAAAGTTAATCTAGCATCTCGAGTTCAACCGTGTGTTAAAATTTTCAGTTACTGCTTTCGTAGACGGTCATCTGTTGGATATCATATATTACAGGCATATGGTAAAATTGTCATTTAAAAGAAAAACCGTCATAAAAACGATGTAGAAAAATTGTAAAAACGTTTTCATGGTATGCTGATAAGATTATTTTCATCGATCGAGAAATAACCTAGGACATGAACCAATTCAGTTGTAAAAATACACCCTATGAATGGAAATATTCTCCCAGGGGGAATCTCAATTGCCTTCTACATTGGCCTCAATACTTGCTTGCATTACACCGAATCATTCACCTCACTCAAGGCTTCAGTAAATACTCAGTTCTACTTGTAACACTGCCTCATCATACCTCTTATGGTTAAACGTCCTCCAGCTCGTTACCAAAGTTCTACTGAATTACATAATCTCTAGGTGGGTATCATATGACAGGGCCCCGTTCAAAATGTCGTGATAGTGCCAAACTTAGGAAAACTTTCCAGACGGTTGTTTGAGTTTGGGGTTACAATGTTTGTATAGCCAAACTCCTTTTATATTTATTGTGAAACTGACTGACATGCTTAAGATATGCGAGATATCTTAGTCTCCTCTGTCAGGTAGCACAGATGAGTAAAACTAAACGTTTGCTGCTAGTTATTTTTTACATATACAGAAAATTTTGTATTGTTTGTACAACGTGCGCTGAGTCAAAGGACAGAACACAATTTCCCAAGTTGATTTCATGTAAATACTAACACCTCTTCGGGTCTTGAGTTAAAATATCCTTAAATTGTGAAAAAATGTCCATAACTTTTTAATTAAAAAAAAAGCTGCTAAAAAGTTCGGAACTACATTCCAGTTATACATTACAAGAGTTAATAATTTTATTCACAAACACACATACTGAACTTCCACAAAACATGAGTTAAATCCGCAACGATGAAATCTTAATCTCCGGAAACAAACTGACTCTTGTCCAATTCAAATCCCTTAACCTCTAAGGCTACATGCTCAAAGATAACTGTGAACAGCTCTAACGTGTGTACATAGCCGAATTCAGTAGCTTAGACGCCCTGTCTTGTTCTTGTCGTAAAACTGTAACATCCATGGACATTTGTGGGTTGACCAACTCATGATTTTGACGTCCGACCGTCCCTGAAGTCATTAAAGGATTCTGTTATTTTACATTGACTACCCTACAGACGGCTTCTAACACGAATGATTAACTGCTTTATTGTCTAAAGCTTTCATGTCTTTCTTCATGTCTGACTCATTGTAACGTAGTGCCTTCTGTCTGTATTAACTCTTTCCACTTTGTATTTCCTCTAAACCTCAGTTTGAGTAAGCCGTCTTCTTCGATGCCCTGAATAAGACTCTTAGCTCAGCTATTGGTCACTGAAAGGTAACGGCATGACTTTAGTCAGCCCTATATTGCAGTTGTAGTATGCACTGTATACACACTTACATCGTCTCTTGATTAGGCATGTTGATTTTTACTTGAGTTTCATCAAATATACATCGTATTTTGCCTTTAAATAATAATTAATAATTGTTTTCATATTATCCAATCACGTTACAAGCAGCAACTGCATGCAAGACCTAAAGTAGCCCTCTTTGAGTGGAAAATTGTGGATATGAGTTACCCATGTCGATGTGTAACAAGATCTTCGAAACAAATCCAGAGTCAAATAAGGATTTATATCGTGTATAACTTTCTTGTTCTGACTCTATGGCTTCTCGTTTGAATATTGTATCTTTTTACAATTGATTATGAGACAAGATTTCAAAACATGATATAATTATGTATAAACATGTATAAATTATGCTTTCGGAGACATTACCATAAATATTTTGTTTAATTCTCATTATATTGGTAAATGATTTTGATGAGGTTCAAACATATAACATGAAGAAGCATGTCGCTAGCGGATGATGTCCTATTGAGTGTATCTTTTTAATTATTCTGACGTAATCACATTTGCTTATTGGAAAGGGTATATAAACATTTATAAATGTAACTGGATATCTCCTATAGAATAAGAATAATGAATACACTTTTATTCGAATAGAAATATTAGAAAATTACCAATTCTCACAAAGATTCAAGTGTAGAAAGGTCGAGTGAGCTACACTACAGCTGTACTGTATTCTCGGTTGTTTTTCTTTTCACTTTGATAAATTAACGAATTACAGTAAGTGATGCTATCATTCACAGCTGTCCATGGCCTTCCATAGTAACACACAGTTAATCACTCAGAACAAAGATTACAAGACTCTAGTAGAGTTCTCAAGCTGTTATCTATATACTTCTATGACTGAATTTAGTACAAAGCTTCAATGTTGGAAACACGTTCTCCTTTGCATTTAGAGTCGGTAATTAACTTGTACATATTGGGGAAAAAAGTCACAAAACAACATTTCATTATGCATAAGTCAGTCAGGCAATTTCACTTGCTGCTTTAGAATCCGTGCCATAACGGAATGCTAGATTACTTTTGAAAGTGTAGTTGACCAAGTCGTAATGGTAGTTGATAATTGCAAACATCAACTTCAAATATATTTCACGAAGAATTTAACGACATGCATCAGAAAGTAACATTGAAGAGTGTGAAGTACTATCTATAATATAATATATTTTCATTTCACTATGTTCTATACATGAATGTGACTTCTCTATTTCATTAGTTGTGTAGTTGTTCTGAATCATTAGAAATTTTCCAGGAGATTGTGGCCACGGTGCCAATCTTGTAGCTTAAGTGGAGGGTGAAATGCTTTTTTTGCTTTTTAACGCATGAACATTTGAAAAGAGCAATAATGATATAAGCCTATCACTGAAGATGAAAGGATTGAGAAGAGATTACCAAATCTTAAAAATCTTTCAGTTTATCAAGCATTGATACCATATATATCTTTAAAAATGATTTGCTTCTTTTGTAAACTATTTACAAGCTTATCAAAATGGGAAACGGTTCTAAAAATAATTTTGATGTTCATGATATGAACTTTGTTTGTTATTGCTAATCGATGTTCGAAACGTAAAAACTTTAAATGGTTGCAATACAGAATTTTTCAACTGAATAAATGTGTATAAATATAGGAATGATGAGATATTACATTATTATATTTGGAAACATGTCCCCTCAGAGTACACACATCACATTTAGAATTAACTCGAAGAAAAAGGAAACGCAAGTAATGGAAAAGATAGTTCCAGATACGCGTAACTGATTACTTGAGAGATTCTGTTTCCCGGAAATTGGAAAAACATTTCAGATTAACAATGACTGCATTTCTGAGGAAGCAATCTTAACAAAAAATGTCGGCATCACGACCACGTTGTCAGTGTCTATGTTAGATTCAATATGGATACGTTTTTCTCATGTTGTCTGAGAGATTTTGGCTGATATTGAGAACTAGTTAATTTGTCTGTTTTGTTTTGTTTTCAATTTTTTAATCCACAAATAACATATAGATAGTAAGAAATAAGATATTTTAAATGATGATTTAATTTTAGAAAATTGTCGGAAATATGTATGCACTATCACGAAGAAGATCGATGGCAACAGTGAACAGAAATATTTTCTTCATCTTCCCTACTATATTATATGCTGACAATATATATCATCGGTGAATTGACCCTTAACCTTCCACCACTATCTTTTATTATTTTACAACTATATGTACCTACATGAGTAAAAAATCAACATAACATTAATACGTAATAAAATATTTATACAGTTATGATTATCGATGATGTTTTTCTTTGAAATCTAATCAATAAATTTAAAAAAAAGAAAAGAAAAATCTACATTATTGATCTTTTTTGTGTGGATATTTTTACAATAATAGTGCCTTTACCATGTGCTCATATAAGATATAAATAGAACTGAGAAAATGAAATCCACAATTTAGAATGTTAAAATGTCATCCTCTTGTCATCAAATTTTATTACACCAAGTTTTACCAACGAAACAAAACTAATTAAAGGAATCAAACATGAGTACACGTAGGTCACAGCCGTAATTACTATACTATTACGTAGAGCTTTCCACGACACTTGTGTAAAAACAAGATTGATAATAACAGCATAAGATTTGGTTTTATTTTTGAGTATCCTGGTTCAATGAAAGACGCCACAGTTTCACTGCTGTATTTGAAGCTATACTCAGCTGTTACCATCTTTATACAAATATATTAAACACTTCAGAGACTAAACCTATTCATTAAACCACGACACGATAAAACACTCCAATGCCAATTTGGTCTCATAAATGAAATATTAAATAGCTGTGTAATAAAGTAGAATTATCTAAAAAGTAAATTTCATCCTATAAATCAAGAAGCAATTTTGTGTTCATTGAATACAGTCTTTTAGGAAAGTCTGAAAACCGCAACAATGACTTCGAAATTAATCGAAATTAAAGTTTTATTATTTATAAAACTGTTATTATTATCAATACCTTTACACTCATCTTGCACAGATAAAGTTCTACTGAAAGATTTGATGATTTTTCAGTTCTCTCTTGGTACTGTTAAAAAGCGTTTTTTCATTCTGTTAACGGCTTTCATTTCCCATAGACACAGACCGTCGCATTAAATAGACAGTTAATGTACCAAAGGCAGATGTATAATTAACCTCTATTTAGCATCGGTCATCTTATTACTTAGGGAAATCAACATTTCTTGTTTTTCTCTTCTTAAATTAATTAAAATGGTACCTCGTGGTAGAACGTATCGAGAAAATATCCCCATGTACAACTTGAAATAGATTTTAGTGTTAGTTTGCTTTGCTTTGATTTTTAGATGAGCTTTATGCTAGAATACACTGCTTGAGTATAGAAAGTAGTTTTGCAACACCTGCATATTTAATGACTAATGTTATATAAATGAACGATATTCAGTTTTAAGGATTGCATATTAAAGTATTCGTTTGTGGTTAAACTAAGTCTGAATATATGAAAAACACAATACTCACATATCTTATACGACTGACATGTATAATATTTACCTATTATTTAAATTTTAAAAATTCATTCTTTTAATAACAGCAAAAGAAGTATACCTTTTGAAATAGTCTACTTTCATAGTAAACAGTTTAAAGCTCTATCGGCATTTTCAAAATGCAGTTACTGACTTAGATCACTGCAGACATTACGTCAGGAAAAAATGGATCTAGAGTAAACCCAATGAGCACATAAAACGTTTGCGTGATTAATCAGTGAGTTTGAGGTCGATGGTTCTATTACATTTCGGTAACGTATTTGCAAGTAGGGTTCTAATTATGGATTACCTTCGACGTGGTTGTAGGTTTTCAGAACGCGAACAGAAATCAAGAAAAGAATTTTCATTGTTATCACTGGATTTTTCCCTAAATGAATATCAGAATTCAGTTTAATGCAAAAAAGGGAAAACATTTCATACATTTTTTAATGAATAACCTATCAAACAGTTCTTTTCGTAAATCGATTTTCTTTGGATGAAGCTAGTATCGACCAACTCATGGAAATTAATTCAAAACTAATTGTATCAAAACATTCAAACAGGTGTTTTATACGAATTGTAGTTATATTTCAGTTACGAGTTAATTAAGTTTTTGCTAAGGCCTAAAATTGATATACAATTGCATCCTTGAATTATCATTATCAAAGCTAATACACCAGTCTAAAACAGGAGACTCCGTCCTTTCAAATGTCTCTCCTAATACGACACACAGTACTTCTTTCAGTTTAAGCGATTAATACTCTGTGACAGTGTCTTTGCCATTGTTTCGTAGATTGTAAAGAAAAAAAACGAATCTTTATGGTCTAAGCTGAAGCAGTTTTTAAAAGGTGTTATCATCTAAGAGTTTCTCCATTAATAAACGAACCAAACATTCCTGTGAGTAATAAAATATGTCAATCAAATTATTTGTCTGTTATTGGTTTTCCTCACGTTCATAACCATAATATTTCGCGATGTTTTATTATTCGCGCATTATTGGTTTGCGCGAAAAGCGCGAAAATTAAACCCCCGCGAAATAATATGATTTTACAGTATGTCATTAGAACTTCAGCAAAACGTACACTAAAACTGTTTCGAGCTGAAAGAGACAACTTCCTAGAATACAATTTCTGACCAATTTAAACAATTTTGATTTTGCTAAGAATCATTTTAATCATCAAAATACTGTCAAATTTTATCATGTTCTGTTAACAGTTAAGTGCAGACAAAACCTAATCTTAAGCGAACCAATCATGAACAGTGCCGAACAAGATATTTCAATTGTTAGACGATAGATAATAGTATATAGGGAACTGCTATTGTGCTACTTGAAGTCTTGACAGACTTTGTATAGTTTGAATACATAAAGCTATATACGTATTTTCCTTATAATTACAATTCTTCCTTTCTAATGAAGGGAGCCTCCGAGATAAATGTTCTATCAACTGATGATAACAACACTATTCCTTACAATAAAATTAGTGGAAAAGAAGTTTGACAATTCGCACTTTATGAAATATTCGTAATTTAGCGAATAGTGAAGGGTTGGGTTTTTTTCTAATAAAAAAAGATATAATTCAGGAAAAAAACCTCAAATTTTTTGCAAGGGACTTCGACACATTAGATTAGAAAAAATGCTGGATCTTCAAATCCTTAGGTTGGCATCCGTGCTGCATCAGTTATTACTGCAGGCTTACGTGATCAATCACATACAGATTATGCTCCACAAGTGTTAATGTGAAGCAGACTTTACGTTTCACTTGAGAAATACTATCAAAATGGATGTTGTCTGAGTTTTTAAGCAGCTCTTCAGACGAGTCTCAGGCGGCCCGTGTCTTGATATATTTGTGGATCAATCCACTATAGATGCAAATAAAGGAACTGATCGCAAGATCAACGATTACCAGGCGACGTGCCATTGTAAAGCAAACAGAATCACCGTTTAGCTACGATTAAATAATTACCCCCAACTTCAGTTTGGATCTGTTAATCAATGAAATCAAACTTTCTGTCTTTAATGATGGTATATGATGTAATATTAATATTTGCAACACCAAATGACCAGTTTTCATTTAGAATGATGAAAAAAAAAGCTATTACAAAAGCTTCTCTTAACTCGACCGAAGAATGTGTGAAAAGGTCCATTAATATGATTGGCCGCAAACATGTAATCGGCTGTGTTCAGAAAGGAACATAATGCCACTTCGGACTTTTTTGCTATGAATATCTCGCTTTTTTTGCTATGAATTTTCTTTTGCATTTTGATTCGTTCTAAATTGCACTTGTTTCATGTAACTTCCTGTCCCAAACATATATATTTGTGTTTTTGATGATTTTTAAAAGGCCAACCTGTGGTAATTAGCCTAATTAAAAAATTGCAAAGGATAGGAAAATGAATTTATTCGAGATCATTTTAAATTTTATTCAATTATTTGATGCAAAATCTCGAACACAGTTGAGTTCATTTTATGTTTCCAAAACGTGCTACTTTCAAGGACTTGAAATTTGTTAAAAATGTTAAAATCTTGAAAAACCAAATGTGCGAGTAATTATGTTATAAAACCTTTAATTCAAATCATTTCTTTGAGTTTGAAATAAGAAGAATTTTCAAATGTCCTTAATATCACATAAAATTAAGGTCTTAACGTTAAAATAATTCAAAATGACATCGATGGGCAATTCGTATTAACAGATTTTATTGATGGAAAGTAATAACAAACGTTTCAAGATCTCAAGTTCCATGAAACAAAGAAAGTAACATTACATGTTTGTTCAATATTCCTTGTGTCATTCAAACTAAGAAGAATTAATTAAAATTACGACTTCTATTTTATATAAAGAAACACCAAAAGAACCCATCACCTCACTGTGTACATTGACGTAAGTGGTAAGTAAAGTTTAACTCGGGTTTATAATCTAAAATTAAATAAATAAAAAGGAAATAAATTGAAAATTAGATATTTTCATCGTATTGTAGCTACAAGGTTAGCACTGAGGAAACAATGTTTTTAAAAATTGCTTGAAATCATTTAAATTATTATATTGGCCGATGTATTTCACATACAGCTGTTTCTGGCATTAAAAATACAAATTAATTTCCGTGTTTTGCAACAGATATGAAAAAGCTACGACTAGATCATTAACAGAGGGCTTCAGTCCTCCCAGTTATGTCGTTTATATGTTACCAACGACGGGGAATTATATACTTTATCTGAAGACAGACAATAATACCCATCCTTTTAAGTACTATATTGACATTAATCTGCCCTTCTTTCCTGCTTACATTCGTCATAAATCGTCTATACATTAGTCAACTGTAGAGCGTGATACCGTCCTTTGTAATAACCTCGATCTAAGCATCTAGACGTCCCCTATTCCCTCTCGTTAATAGCCGCTCATGGTCAGCTTAGCTGACGTGATTGCAGTCAATTAAGTAGAAATCCTATTGATACATACCAAAGTCTTCTGTGTTTCAATATGTAACGTGGGACCTTATGGTTATACGTCAAACGTAGACAACTTAGGTGGCAACATGACTTATTCATACATACAAGTAATATATTACTCAAAAGAAATTAAGGGTCAACCAATTATTTTTGTTTCACATTTTATTAGACACAGGGAACATGTAAATCAAACATTTTAAGCACACTTTTGGTCTGAACGAGTTCAATACTTCTAAATGTTGAGTCTGTTAAGCAAAGCATATGCACTTTTTATACAATATAACTATTCTGAGGATCTGATGAAAATTCGCCATTTTGACCATAATGAGGTCCAACAAAATTAAAATTCGATAACTTTGTTAAAAACGAGTGAAACCACCACGTGGTCGTAAGCAGTCGACACAACGACGATATATGCTGTCGATCAGACGTCGAAAAAACATCTGGGGAATGGCTTGCCACTCTGCCTGAAGGAATTGCACTAATTCTTGAAGATAATCAGGTTGCCTATGATTGTCTCTCACATGTCTGCCCAACTGCCTCATCCCAGGCATGCTCAATTGGTGCCATGTCAGCAGACTATGTAGGCCAATCCATTCGTTAAATACTATTTGGGGGGGGGGGGGGGTCAATCATTAACAACTCGTGCGCATGCTCTATGCAGTCTAGCATTGTCATGTTGAAGAACAGAACCTGCTACAATTGGACGAAGACTTGGCATTGCAAAAGGCTGTAAAAGTTCGTCTCTGTACCTGATACCCGTAAACTTTCCTTGGACGACGAAAAGAGTCCTGTGATGTAATGAAATTCCAGCCCACACCATCACTGTACCACCTCCAAAGCA
The DNA here is from genome assembly GCA_921293015.1 of Phorcus lineatus. NCBI lineage: Eukaryota > Metazoa > Mollusca > Gastropoda > Trochida > Trochidae > Phorcus > Phorcus lineatus. The sequence continues at coordinate 56,342,588 of OV121081.1, forward strand.
ATGGCTTTGCCTGACGTTAACATCAGCAAATGTTTCTCCTTGCCGCCTATAGACGCGAAGTCTGCCATCATTGAACCGTAATGCAAATAGGGACTCAACAATGACGAGTACCCGCCCACGATTGTCGCTCTCTACAGTCTCCATGACGTGTGCACCAGTCACGACGTGCTGCCCCATGACGTTCAAGAAGAGGTGGTCGAACCGCTTGTCGTCGAATGTTGTTGGCTCGAAGACGATTTCTTATTATCTGGTCATTTTGCATTTCGCAGTTCATCTCTCAGACATTTCGCTGTAACAACTCGCTGACGCAAGGCCATTTGAATGACATGCCGGTCTTGACGTTGCGACGTTCATCTCAGCCTACCAGACCGTGGGCGATTATGAATTGAATTGGTTGCCTGGTAACGCTGCCATAGACTCCCAATCACACTCTAGATACAACCGATTCTCTGTGCCACATTCCTCTGTGTAAAACCCTGTTGAAGCCACGCAGTGGCTCTTCCTCTGTCAAGTTCACTCAGTTGACGTCTGACCATGTTCAAAATTCAACTGAGAGCAGGAGGGTCATGGAAGTTTTTTTAAATGCCCTAACTGTTAATTGAAAATGCATAGTGCGCGTGCAAGGACATAATCAACTACAAAAAGTCGTACCCTACTGCGTTTGGGCGATGCAAACAGTTTTAGGAGCCTTGTTTTGAGCTTTAGTTTATGGTTTCTAAGGAGACTGTCCAAATCGTTATGTTTCAAAATGGCATATCCCTTGTTACTTATAAACAGGTTTGTCGTCAGGATATTTTGACACGATTATCGCCAACACTTTTATATATTCATATTTGACATTTGCATAGACAATTACCTGGTAGAAGAAAGATTTGACCCTAACTTCGTTTGAGTATTGTATATACATGGGCCAAAGTAAAGCAACAGCTGGTTTTTCAGTGACTCTCGTTATAAAAAGTATTGATGTTCAATTGATAATAAACTATCTAAGTGCTTGTTTTAAGGTCAAACCATGTCTAAAGATATACGGTATATTATATATATTAGACCAGCAAACCAATCAAAATTACCTAGTTTATCATTATAAAAACAGTCACCGACGTTACTCTTTAAAAAAATCTCATACTCGAAAAAGTTTTGGTTTTACATTCATCGTCCAATAGGATAGTTGCATGTCGACATTTACCGATTTAGACTAATGACTGAAGATACGAAAACAAGAAAGAAAGTCAGTATTTGGTGTAACCAGTGGACAAAAATAACTGCATCACAAATGAATTCTTTTCCTGTAAAAGGCTCTTAGGTGTATTTGTCTGAAGTGCTGTGAATATAATTTAGAAACATTATGTGACCAGATAATATGCAGAACCTAGGAATGAATTACAAAAACCCTGAAAGGTCTGCTTTCTCCTAGGTGTATACTAAACGAGGACGCAGAGGTAGTATTTTGTCACGATTTCGGATATTGATTTTCATGAAACAAACTGGTTAGAACAAAATGTCCATGCATTAGCATAGTATGCAAAGAATGAAACTAAATTCTATATAAACCATATCTTTTTAAGTCAACTGATTCTTTAATCTCACTCTTAGTTAAGTTTCGAGATCTGCCCGTATCACTGAAATTAAAGAATGTGATAACAACTCTAACCCTATTTAGAGAAGAAAATTCATGCAGCTCAGTGAATGTCAATACAGATCTAGTTCTGTAGGCAGGTGGCAAGGTTAGTAAGCTGTGTTCTGTCTCAGGTCTGAAAGAGCGCTCGTTAATTTCAGCTTTTTCAACAATGCCACATGAAGAACTCACTTCTGTATTGGATATCAATAGGATTTACTGCATGACATTAAAACCATCTTAAGGTAATTATGTGAGCCGTCCAACGAAATCACAGGTGGCACAGATTCTTCAAGCAGTTTTTTAAAGCACAACCGCTACCTATTTGCACTGTGAATAACCTTATCAAGTACGGTGACTCTGCCACGTTGAACGTTCAACACCTTTATCTCCTCTTTATAATTTTCTATTTAGGCTGAATTTCATAACCACGCAATTAAGAGTCTATCATCACTTCATGACGATTTTTTAATGATAAACAGACGCAATATGGATTACATATAAACTCACTTAAGCTTTCAATTGATGCAATAAAATACTGCAGTCCTCTACAATTAGCCTGTAATCGATAATTAAAACCTAAGGCGGCAGAAATCTCTAAGGGTTGAAAAAGATCTGAAGTGTCTTTTTTGCACAAATTGGAAATATTGATTGTTGGAAACGTCTAAACTTGGAATTTTAGGTTTTGAATAGGCCTTTGTTTCTTAACTAAAGACAAAAGATGACATATTGGTTGTTCCAATACATCTGTTTTTTCACCTGTTTATTATACATTGTGACATGACTTCGTTGTATCCTCGATTCTGATTGGTCGATTCCAAGAAATTGCCCTATGTTGAATGACAATGAATACCCGCAAATTAGCAAAGGCGAATCACCGCGAATTGATACAACATGTTCACTAGTGCCGGCCCGACTCAAGTTTTAATTTTCCAGTTTCTTAGAAAATTCGTGCCGTACTCCGATTTGACAGTTTTCTTTGTCTTTTTTTATATTGTGTCTACCGATAGATATCACAAATACACTTTAAAATGATTTGTTTTTGAAGAACGAAAATATTTCCAACTGGCTTACTTAGTCTAAGTTTCGTGCGGCCGCCTTCTTTCGAATGCCGTTCCCATGGTATGACGTCACAAAGGCCAACCGTTTTGACGTCACAATGTTTGCGTCGCTCTCACAATGGTTGTGGTCTAGTTCAAGACTTTTGTACTTGGGGTTTTACAATATTTTTCTAGGAGCTTTATAATGGTTGATTTCGGTCTCGAATTAAACAAGTATGTTGTAAGGTCTCGCTCTTATGAATGCCACTATTTGCTATTATCACAACGATGTCTGTAATGTAAATAATGCCGGAAATTCCCATTAGCTAGACCTTATCTCACCTCTTACAGAAATAGAACAGTCGCAAAGTCTTTTCCACACAAAAATAGTACGCAAAAGCAGAGTTCGCTCTTTAACTTCTAATAACTAACGGTCATGTTACAATATCGATAAATAGTTGCGTTTGTAAAATTTCCGGGATTTATTGTTATTCAACGCACGCAAATTTAAGCGTTAAAACCTCCTGCTAACGCCGTCGGTTTTAAACTAAATTTGCGGGTGTTGAATAACAATGAATCCCGGAAATTTTACAAACGCAACTATTTATCTTCTAAGAGTATGAGTATTGCAGTATAAACATAGCGGTAATCGATATCGATATTTGATGCAACGTTCTAAGAGTTGTTACTCCATGTTCATTGAAAAGGGTTGCAAAAATACAACAACGGAAGTTCATTACAGCATCAAAACCTTATTTTATTAAAAACATAAAGCCGTTATATTCTGGCTTATATAACATCTTTAGCCTCGAGCAGTATAAGTAAACCAAAAATAAAATTGTAAGGAAAACATTTCAAACTAAATTGTTCGCTCTAGGGTGAGCGACTATCTTCTCATACTTTCTATGATATGTATGGTTTTTTGGCAAAGAATTAACACCAGTTTTAATATGGAAAAAGGAAATTCTTGTGGCTGTATGATTATTTCAAAATTTTAAAAGTTTAAAATTAGTAATTTCACTAATACCAAAGATATTTAAAAAATGCCTTTTGGCCTACTCGTTTCAGAAATATTTGCAAACACATTTTCTATATCAGCGAAAAAATCGATAACAATAATGCACACAATACATACGTATTTCCCCCAATTACGTTAACAGATTGCAATATCTATCCTCCAATGACCCCTAAACATTCCATCAAGCGGGTACAGTTAATGGAAGCTGATGTTTCCATCATCCGACGTAATCGATCAAAGTGCTTTATGACTAACAATTTTTCTTCACAACTTTCACTCATGGTTCGTATCGCGTTTTCATAAAGGAAAACTCACTAAAAAAAACCTCAAACATTTGCAAAACTGTAAAAATCAATTGTAACATTTTGATATTAATACAAAATGGTTAAAATGACAATGATCAATCGCGAATACAAATAATTAAGTTCATCCATCTATATGAGTGAAACTAATTATACATACATTATATTCAAATGAGATTATACTTTGTATTGTTCTAATTGTTGATCATGTATTTCCTTAGTATCTCATTACAACATATTGCAATGTTAATTTGTTTGAGATTACAATAAGATAAACCATTATATACCATTTTTCATGTGATTAATCTCTTAATTTTTTTTGCCAATGACTGTTCCGAAGACTCATTCCATGGACACACATAAAAGGGATTGAAAATGAAATCGACGGTGTAATTGATTTTAAATGTTAAAATGTCATCACCTTTTCTTCTAATCTTATTATGCCGTATTTCCCACAAGAACTAAAACCAAATAAAGGGATTGAAACTCGAGTACACAGTAGTTCACATTGGTATCTTACAATTGACGTTTCCAGGACAACAATGTCAGATGATAATACCTTGATGTCCACAGCCTCAGGCTGTTTTTCTTCACTCTCATTTGTTGAAGACATATGGTTCTCAAACACCAATTCTCAAAGACAACATATAAGCTTATCTTCTGAATCTGAAGATGTACTCAATATTTGCTCTCAGTAAACAATTACACTCCTCTAACTAAACTTGCTTATTAAACCAAGAAGGCATTCCCACATTTGGCTATACAATTTATCTAATGATTTATCTGAAAATGCTTACATTATCAAAACTGCCTTCTGTCAAATTAGTCAATAATCGTTTAGCAAATACAAGCTGATGTGCCAAAAACATCTGTACTAAAATGGCTGCAAAAAATGACTTCGTAATCAATGTGATCAATTAATTTGAATATATATTTCGATGGACGTTAAATATTAATACCTTTTTACATATCTTGCGCAGAAAATTTTCTACTTGAAGTCAGATAATTTTTGTTTAGTGTTTTTATTTTTATGTATATGTTTGATAGAATTTTCATATTCAAAAGCATTGGATTGAATGAAACCTTACACACCATCCACTAAAAACGCTTGGTTTCTCTCTGCTTTCTGTATATTTGATAGAACAAACTTTCTCTTAGTTATCGTTAGAACTTTAGTGATTTTATTTTTTAAAAACATGAATAACGTAGTAATAACTATCTTATAACAAAGATTGTTGACTTGAGCATGAGAACCTTTTAAGGATGTATAGAATATTTCTTTGGTAAGTAAACGTTTATATTTTATGACACAAATAAATTGAAATTATTAGCGTACCTACATATCTTAACTCTTACACGGCGAGGAAGACTGATTGCCAAGGTTGAAAGTGCCTTATATTTGATACTCTTAACTAGCAACGAACTAATATGGTGGTTGCCCAGTGCCATGATTGACAACATTTAACAAAGGATTGTACTAAATGCATAAAGTTAAAAAATCAATAGGTTATGTTATGATTCGTATGTATTGTGTTTGAAATTTCTTTTATTATTGTATTATCAATATAGCACATTTTATCTCAAGACCATTCTCCTAACATATATATCTGGTACAATAATCAAGTATTGTGTACACTTGTGTAATTCACGGGTTAATTCAAGTTTACACAGATGAACATCAACCAACAAAACCACAAAAAAACATCATTGGAATGACAAACATTATCAGGTCTAGACAAGCTATTATTTCACTTCCGAAATTTGTGAGGTTCATGAGTGAACTGAGGGCTTTTTCTTGACACAGACATAATCAATTTTATACAAGATGGTTTTATTGCAACTGACACTAAAAGAAAAGAAAAGGATGATCTTTGTTTAATACATTTATTCTTGCGGAGCATACTGGTAATGAAGGCTATGTTCTACTAAAGTACATGACCAATTTTAACTGAGAGACTCTAAATCAGAGCTTTTTATCTTGTCAAGGAAATATATCGTTAAATGGTAAAATGCAGCTAGCTTGTATAATTCCATCGTACATCAGGAACTATGATTTCATTACATTGCTTTATCATTGACATAAAGCAGTAAGTGGTTTCAATTGTTCTTCTATAATAGAGTTGTTTATCTAAAAGGTCACTTACAGAATTTAGTGGTAGTAAGCAGCTAAATTGAGGCATTTTCCACTCGAAGTATTATCTTACGGGTCGCTTTAATCCTATCATATTGATCGATAGGCAAAATAGCGATAGTTAAAATTAACATTATTCACCACTGAAGGTAAACAAGTTTCCTGACATATCTATTAAGTTAGTTCTCAAAGTATAAATCATCATTGGAGATGTCTACTGAAGCTTTATTATCAGGATAAGCAAATATTAAACTTTAATGCCTGCATAGATACATGTATTTTGCATATAATAAAGCATTTTATGGAAATAAAACTAGTTACAAACTAAGAGTATTTTCAAGCAATCCCGCAGTCCTAAATTGGTAGAATTTACACAATGAAGAAGTACTCAGATAATAAAGCATAAATGATATGATAAATCGTAAATTCTGTCTCAGGTATTACTTCAGCCTGAACTGAATTTATTGAGTTTATATGAACAATATCAAACTACAAGAGCTTTTATGCTAAATGCCCTGCCTTTGGAAGTCACAATGACATGTTGGTTCTTGACTGACAACTGTGCGTGCAAGACAGCTGATAGCAATTAACTCATTTTATTGTACAAATAGTGTTTCAACTCTAAGCTAATTAAAATGCCATTTTTATTTCTAATCCAAAATCGACCTCGGCTATTTCTGTTCTTCCATTTATAAGGTAACATTTGATCAACAATAATGATACCTTCAATTTGAGTCAGATTGGACGAAAGCATAAACTGATTTTGCAAATATATCGGTGAAACGCTCTGTCAATATCCCATCATAATCTCTTGACATCGACACTACTATATCAAAACAATAGTGTATAAAAAAACCCTTAAAAGATGAAAAATATATCTCTAAACATACGAATGCGGCAAAAACAAATGCTTTGATATCCTTAGTTCTGACATATTTAGCATATATATTGATAAAACGTTAAATTCATTGTACTGTTGTTTTGCAAACACATTGTTAATTGGCACTTTGCAAACATAGATATTCCTTCTTGTAAAGAAATATTGCATCGTTTTTTGTGATAATAAGAAATAAAACCATGATGTCAAAGTTGCTTACTCTTTCCATGTGATTTATAGAACGATTGTGCACTTATTATAATGACACTGTGTATTCTTTTGCCGCCTCAAGGAACTTGACATTTATCGTTAAAGATTTAGTATTCAAAGTTGGAGTATTACAAAAACAAATTAAATTCTGTTTTTTACTTCTTATTTACAAACATATCCTTCATGTAATATTTTCTATACATCACAATTATTTGATGAATAATGGGATCATAATCTGTCAAACCAGCGTCCGATTCCTTCTTCAAAACATCTTAAATTATCTTTTATTTTTGAATGTAATATCGAATATTTTCATTATTATACATGCATTTTACATTTCGCATAATACATGTAAGAAAAGCTTCATTCAGCATAGCAAAGCAGAATTGTGATTGAATTAAAATCAAACTTTAGACATCGTAAAGTTGATAGCATCATATGAATTAATGCAAAACAATAATATACCATGTACCCAAGTAGGTGTAAATAATTTTACGATATGTAATATCTAAATGAAATTCAGGGGGCATTCTTCAACTAGTAGGTATTTTTAACCGGTGCCTTTCCGGAAATGGTGGTTATCTGCGGATTGCAGGAGGAGTGTTTCCGGCGGATTGTCGGAATGTGTTACCTGTGGCTTGCAAGAATGTGAGTTTCCAGTGGCTTACCGGAGTCTGCTTTTACCTGTGGCTTGCAGGACAAATGATTACCGACGGCTTGTCGGAGTATAGGTACCTGTGGCTTACAGTTTGGGTGGGAGAGGGAACTCATCTGTGGTTACCCCAGTGAGTTCATACCTCCAATTCTGAGTTACTTCTAAACCATCTATTTGGCGCTGAGAATTATGGTATAGTTTCACCCCCACCCCACCAGTGTTCCGTCACATTGATATGAATAAACTGCGCCCTTGTTTTTTTCCAATTTTTAAGCAATACAATAATATAAAAAAATAAGCTTGTGTGTTCTTGTTTCTATTCCACTATTTGGTCGTTTTGATAACTGAATAATAGCCCTTATTTACTCACAAACAACCCTTGGAAAGACTGTTATTCACACATAATAATTGTACATGACATAGAAGTTTCAGATACTACAAGAGATTCATAATTGCACAAAATACAAACAAATCCACCATACAAGAATATGCAGAATCGGACCCTTCGTGTAAACAAATTAACCGATTTGGTTTATTTTCTAATGATAGTTATTGTTGCTTTTGCAACAACATGCATTTTCCTTTAGTCTACATTCATTGTTTAGTTTTTCTCCTTGTTATTTATTGAATCATTACTATGATAGACGTTCCCGTTTTCACATGGTGTCCCATTCTGTTCCTTAAACAATGTGTAAGAGGGACATACAAAAATCCCCAAAGCATGAATATCCCTGTCCAAGAGCAACGCATTAAATCTGAGTTTTTTTCAGCTCACAATCTAATAAGCTAAATTTAGTCTGCTCGAGGTCGTAAATGAGAGAGTTATTGATTTGAGGAAAACGAAATTCTGGATGAATTCAGTGTCGTAAATTCAGTTTCGAGGTATGTTTTCGGTATATTGTCTTACTTGCCTTACCTGGCTTATATGCCTAATCATCAAAGCATATACCATTAAGTTACACAATTGAACTGATTACTTATGTTGAAATAACCTAAAGTGATTAAAACAGATTTTCCTTTCAAACTTGTAATTACTAAAGAACTCAAGCTGTCAGTTGCCTTCCTTCAAATCGATAAATCCAATATAAATCAGGACGGCTCCATTCATTCAATGTCGTCAATGGTTATTACTTTCATTTTCAAGTAATTATTCTGATTAACGTTTTCAAGATTTTTGGTCTTTGCCATTGTCCTATTTATATAGGGAAAGACGTGATTTAATTCATTGAGCTTTAACTGTTATAAGTTGATGTAACCTTCATGTGTTTCTCCTTTTTCCTCATGTACAATTTACAACTTGTCACATTTCAGTCAGGCAAGTAGTTTTAAACTTCGAGATGAAATACAGAACAACCTACTAACGATTTTTAAATGATGTCCATAAGAAGAATTTTTTTATTATTATATGTGTGAAAACATATAACTAACAACCTTTTAAACCATTATCATCATCATTCATGATAAGGAACCTAGTTTCTTATCCGTAGATAATATTTGAAAAGATAACAGGCATTATAATTAGAACTTCCAATTGAGCAGAAATGTTACTTCAGTCGTCTTCAAAAACGATGACGAGAATATGAATGGCTGTTAAAGTGATGTAGTACAAGTTTGGTAATGGTGCCGCATTATGAAAGGTAAGTAAGTAAAAATCTTACAGTCATGTGATCTCATTCACTGTCAAGGTGGGGTCTACACAGGCTAATCAGCTACAACCGTTCACCTTTTATCATCTGTATTCAACAGCTTTAACGACCTTTATGTGTTCAATGTTATTCGCCAATCTTCTCTTTTTAGCTGTATATTTGGCCGGTGACAAGGTCTGCAAAGCTTTTCTTGTCACTTCCAATTACGTCATGAAGACACTAAGACGTGGTGCATACAAGACAAATCTTATGAATGAAAGAAATCGTAATCCATTTCACTCGTCATCTCGCTAATTTGCTGTTCTTAAACTGTGCAACATGGTTCTTAATTTTAGTTTGTCCCAGATGCTTGCAGGAATGATAACCAACTTGGAATTTCATGTATTCATTACTCCCAATGCAATACCTGTTTGTCTCTTGTCATCGGTTACATATCCAGTCATGGTTTCAATGAAGTACTTTAATGATTTTCTAGTAACCTAACATGATATCGAACTTGATTAAGTATGGTCTGAGACAGAATGTCAATCAAAAGAAACGTATTATTGTTACATATTCAATTGGAAAACGGTATGTTTCACAATCAATCCTACCACCTCAGGAAATGTTCGGCAGGCATGGAGCATAAGACAACAAACTAATATCCACTTTGGAGGCATTGCAGTGAGAAGTGAACTCTAGCTCTCATCTGACACTTTGCCTTCAAAGCTTAAGCATTAATTGCTTATTTGTGAAATTCTTGTAAATCTACATGTGCATGTATGTGTTAATTTTGTTTAAATCATTTAAAGAACCAGTTTCTATCAACTAATCTAAAGTATTTTGGTAAAGTCTTTGTCGATTAATTGAAACAAACTTCAAAAACGAAATGAAAAGTGACCGATTGCATTAGCTGGAAATTGGATAAATTCAAAGGAATCATTTATCGTAAAATTGGAAGACGTTTGGTAAATACATATGTACATGTGCATGTATGTTTTGTAATCATTATTAATTGATATCGATCACAAGGACAGATTGTATTACCCACAGTGCATATAGTGATGGATACGATTTGAAGCAACACATGGTTTGACATTATTCGATAGACATATTAATGAAATATTTTTAAAAAATCACAGGTAACCCGTGGTCTAGGCTAAGAGGTAGGCTTAAAACACATTTGTTTCGCATCAAGTTTATCAAAATGGAATATTTATTTTGATTTCAATGCAACAGTATTTTAATTTAAGAATGATTGATTATTTTTTTTGAAGAATGGTTGTAGTTGCCCACATGACTCAAACGACATATTCAATCAACTCAAATAAATATTTGCATAATTATTATCATCGGTCATGACTGTCCAAGTATAATCAAAATATATTTCAATGGTATTTTGTTTCAAATTGCAATGAGAACTTCAATATAGCCTTTTCCCATTTGAGTTATCTCCTATTTCTAGCTCTTCTATAACAATTTAAAGAGACACATTAAATGTGCACATGAAATATATCAATAATGTTTACAAATAATTCTGATAGGCATTGGTTCAAATATCAACATTTTATCATCTGTCGTCTAATCTAATTACAGTTTTAACAATGACATAAAGTAACCTAAAGGTATTGAAACTAGAGTTCATAGTAGTTCATATTGGTAATTGCTACAGCAGAGGTTTCCATGACAACAGTGTCAAATGATGATCTCTTGACAGCCTAAGGTTCCTTTAGTTGTCCAGCGAACGAGTCAACCAATTTCAAAAGATGTTTAACTGATGGATCTGAAGATGTTGCCATCATTATATGTAAACATTTACCCTCTCAAACTTAACACGTCAATTAATTCTAGGAACAAATAAGCCATTCCCCCTTTTTGCATTATCAATTCGATTTGAGAACAAATGTCATTTCAAAACCATGAAAACGGACTCCTGTCAAATGATTTAATAAGTGTTGGTTTTAATTTTAAATTGTGTGCTTTTGACACAATTTGAAACACACATGGCCGCATTTACGACCTCCTTATTTCTCATATGGAATATGTATTCCAATCAATGTTAAATATAAATAATTTTACCAGTCCTGCGCAAATAATGAAGATTGGCTCTCTTCTCACTCAGCGTCATATAAATGTTTAATGGAATTTTTATATTCTGGTAATGCCTATAATTTCCTTTGAGTACAGAACATTGGTTTGTATGAAACCTTAATGCTCCAAAGGAAAATATCTATTTCACCTCCAATATCCATCGATCATTACATTATTCAATGTATCATTCTTCTTTTACTGTTTAAGCCTGTGTTCCGTATGCATTGTGTTTGCAGCTTCATTCATTAACGTTAAGAATTTCGAATATAACATATTTCATCTCAAGACCATTCTTGTAACAGTGCGTTAGATGCGATAATCAAGCACTGGTTCACTTTCAACTTAATATATATATAAGCATCAATGGTGTGAGAAACACTCCAACGTCCAGACACGGCAATTTTTACACTTCCGGATTTTTCTCGGTCCATCAGTAATCCGAGAACTCCTTTCTAAACATAGACAAATCCAATCATAAACGAAATGTTTATAAAGAAACTGACGCTACTACTTTACTACTAGTCTTCGATAAATGTTTGATTTCAATGTTCCTGCCACTCTACCACATGATCAATTTATCTGGCAAGACCCTTAATCAGTGCATTTTATCTTGTTAAAGGAAAAGTGTTAAAGAAGAAATGCAGCCTGCTTGAACAATCGACTCACGTTTCATGAACTACGATTTGATAGCATTGCTCTGCCAATAACATTGTTCAGTTGTTCACTTCTAAAAGTATAAAGATATTATTTTCTTTTTTTTTACTGAAAACACAAGATATTGTCGAACAATGGGTGATAGCAACATACCATCCTTTATCAAATACGACTGACAGGTTCATTGTTTAATGATTTATTCATCAAATAATTTCAATAATCTTTTTGCGTTTTTCGTTTCTTAACAAAATTAATATCAACATAACAAAGAAAATATTTTGAGGAAGTTGATTGAACTGAATGTATATTTGAATATAGAAAAATGTATCATCAAATGTTCTTATGAAAAGGTATACAAATCATTGAAAGAATGAGGTTCAGTTTTCAATATTTATGGGAAATACCTGCGTTTTATTAATTCTAGAATCCTTTTTTAGCGTTGTAAATCAAATTGCAAGTATCACCTTGTATTTTATGAGTAATTTCTATTTTACCTTGATAAACGTGATGTTTATTCAGAACTCACAAATCTTGAAAAAAAATTCAAATACCATCAAATATAAAATAGGAAACTTGTTAAATTACAATACCTTGTAAGAAACTATATCAGTGTTTATCATTCAAAAGTTGGTCAAATTACCAGTGTAATTAAATTGAATGTTTTAAGTCCGGTTTTAACTCAAATAACAATCGTTATTAACAGTTTTTGTATTTCTGAGGTTCTTACATTGGCCAACTTATGATTTGTGAATGGAACCAACAAACGAACGATATTTCTTTGAGATTTGTTCTTCTGATAATCCACAGAAAGTAATCAATAAATCACAAGGCTTTTTTCTGTTAACTAACAATATAGCAAAAATGTAACTGAGGTCATCTTTACAAACCAGTGGTGAGAATATGAATGACCCTTTGTGGAGATGTATAACAGATTTGCTAATGACATATGGTAGAAAAAAACAAGTAAATATCTCAGGTGATCTCATATTTCTAAGAAAATTACACTTACTGTCACAGTTGTGTCTATGTAGCTTCTTCCAGACTAATCAACTACGACCATTCTCGTTTTTCCTTTATTCAGATGCATACCGAATTTGTTTAACTTGCTTCCTTTCCATAGTGCAGATATCATGTAATTGCGGTATTTCTTCGTGATATAATAATATGGAAATCTTAAAACTGACAATGTTAAGTTTTGATGTAAGAAACGACGAATAAATGCCCATAACAAAAATCCTACCACACATCCCACACAGTTGACTGTTACAAGATTGAGAGCTTGTTGAAGTGACTTGATAAGCATTTTAAAACATTTAGTCATGTCATCTATCTTATATTTTTTATTTATATTCACGATGCAATGTTTTTATTTAGTCGATAATGACAATTTTATTTCAAAATTAAGAAACACGGAATTTCGAAAATCTATCCCCATCTGTCTATTTCTTTTGCCAAATTTCGAAAACTTGCATTATTGACCTTATAATCAATTGATAAGTTGCAGAATGATTATGTTACAAATGGACATTGTAAGTAAATATGAAGGTATGCAATAAGTGTCAAAGCAGAATCCAAATGACATACTTGCACTAAGATGCAAAGGTAGGTGAACTAACTTTAAGTATACATCTGCATTAAACAGCTGAGACGCCCTTTGTGTTTTTCAGTAACACATGTCGATCTTCGACTATGACTCTTCACTTAAGTTTGTCAAATGTGTCAAACATTGCAAGAGATACACTTAATAACAAATTACGAAAATTTTCAAACTCACTTTAGGCTTTTTATGAGTTCCCTTTTTCATTTCATCTTAACCATCACCAAAGTATTATATAGATTAAAATGTTAAGAACTTTCTATAGGACTATGTCAGTCAATGGGAAGCTATTCATATTACAATTTCAAAAGTTCAAAGTATGATGTACACTCCTATCGAGTCAGGTAATGTCTCTGCTTTATCGGGGTATCATACATAGATGCTTTTTATAAGATGTGGAAGGAAGCAGTACTTCTCTTACGTAGGATCATTAAATAGATTGATTAAATGTTACAAATTTCGAAAGCATAATGATTAGTTACATACCTTGCATCATAAGAATTCACCATTAATACAGACCATATGGGATAACTTAAACAAAATAAATCTCAATAGAAGCAATTAATTGTATTTAAACACAATGCGTTATCAGGAAAGTTTAGATGACTTTTGATATATAAAAAACTGTTCCCACTAGATTGGCTGCTACTTTCAAAAACATGTTCGAGCTTGTGTTGCCTTTGATAAATGTTAGTAGTCTCGTATATCTATGGATCCATACTTTTCAGAGCAAATGAAATTGTATTGATTAGTTTATCGATTAATTGACATACTTGTCTCAGACAGTTTTATCCTGAAGAGATTATAATGGGGTTTAATGCTGATGGATAGGTCTGAAAGCCAGATATTGTAGTTTGATTAACACTAGTGATACTTATAAACTTTAGAACTGCCATTAGATGTTTAAGTGGATATACTGTAAGCCTATTTTGTAGACACCATCAGCTTATCAGTCCGATATGTGTATCAGGAATAATTCAAACACATATCCTCTAAATGGCCATTCTTTACTAAATATTATGTCAAAAGAGGGATTGTATTTCTTGTATCAATGTTTGGAGAGCACTGCTTCAGAAAAGAAATTTCGGAAAATCGACCCGAAAAGACAAATAAAGAAGTCAACGGTGTACATGACCTTGTGGTCAGCCTTTATTATGTTTCTCATTGTCTGTGTCCTCAGATGTGCAAGAATAATATATATGCCTTTCTAGTCTGGAAAACAATTTCCAACAAACGTAATTCTTCACTTACGCCGGAGAGACATACATCAGCGAAACATATGCGTACTACTTTCAACAAGAGAAGGATGATATATGATCGTTTTCAAAGGCGTTTATATTCACATCTCACCATAGTTTCAATTTAAGTTTGTTTAGGATAGGAATAATGCTAGGGAAATACACATGCGACATATCTTTTTCATGCAACTGTTATGAACATCTTGTAATTTGTAGACTAATTTACAACCATAAATATTAGGAGACATTCCATTTCCAGTGATTAAGCACTTTAATTATGATTACCATGATAATCAATGATCTTAGAAACAGGTTTATCTAAAATACTAACGTCAATATCTAAGACATCCAATTTCCAGTGATTAAGGGTTCTAATTATGATTACCTTATTAATCAATGATCTTAGAAATAGGTTTATCTAAAATACAAACGTCAATATCATGAGACATCCTTTTTCCAGTGATTAAGGGTTGTAATTATGATTACCTTATTAATCAATGATCTTAGAAAGGGGTTTATCAAACATTGTAAAAATTTCTCTGATAGACATTTACAGTCAATCTGTGGTTCATCAACGTCAGTAACACGACATTGATTTTGTTATTTCAACATTAAGCAAAAAGAAGTAAGATAAAGGAATATGATGTCAGTGAGTGGATTGAAACACACAACTGTGGAGCGAATTTACTTATCCTGTTTCCTTAGAGACGATTAAAATTAATTTCACATTAATAGTAACTTTGGCATGCCAAGCTATTAAAGCCAGTAAAGTGGTCCTGATACAATAAAGCGTTCTGAAAAGTATTATGGTACAAATCTAGGTCTGGTGTTGAGATGTTTTTGAGGAACGTATTTTTCAGGAAAAAATGCTTTGTTCTGTGAAATAATTCTTTCTATAATAATCGAATAAAAAAACCAATGATATTGAAAGGGGTCAAATACCTGTAAGGAATTAATGTTTTACGTGTCTTGAAAAATGGAGTAATAGGCTTAGAATAAAATGGCATATTTCAAAGAACTATAAATATGTGGTGTAACATCCATTAGCAGCAACAATTTCTGCCATCAGATTTCTATAATTTTTTATCACAAGCACGATCAGTTGTTTTAGAATTTTCTGATATTATTTCCCCAAAGCCTATTGACTCATTACGGAAGTAACAAAGATTGATAAACATGTCCCATGGGGGTGTTGCCAACCGAGGTATTTCTGTTGTTGTATAATATTGATTGCACCGAGGCCAAACTTTTCTTTGTCAGCTAACCTGGACAACTTGGTGTTCTCCAAAGCGTTCGCTGATACTCCCCATCTTGAAAATGACTGATCGCATTAGTCTGGTGAACCTCGATTTAGTCAAGGTTTATCATTGTTTATTAAAGTAATTGACCTCAATATCATTACAGGATTATTTAGATTGGACATTTGATTGTAATGTCTATGGTGTTGTAAACAAAACATATAAATGCCATAAAGTATAGATTTCTATATGATTTTAATCAAAATTAAATTCATTCTGGTCGGGTGCTTGAAAGCAATTATTCTACATCCGTGGTTCTTAAGCCATCATCTGATAAGTTCGCGCAAGATATTCAAGGCATGCGGATTGGAAAGTATGCAGCTGCATGCATTTAACACGAAGCATTATATCAAATGCGTTTGGAAGCTAGAAAACTAAAGAGGTAGCGGATCTAAACACTTTAAACGAAATACATTTCTTTTTCGTACAGATTTCAAGATTTTTAAGTGCAGAAAACACTTTCAAGAAAGACATTTATGACGTGTAAAATCACATGTTAATAAACTAGAATTTATACCGGGTCAACACTGAAGATGAAGATTTTGTAACTTTAGCTGAAAAAGAAGCATTAGTGATTGTTGTCATAAGCGTTGACCATTTGGTTTATAGATACAAAAACATTTAAGACGAAATAAGAAAACGATAAAAATTAACGTATGAAATATATTTTGATCTCTTCATAGTTAAAAAGTGCTTGAAATCATACTATATCATTGTATTGAAATATACCGGAAAAATTAGATTGCTTAGATTAACTTGAATCTAATGAATTTGAATGTTAGATTAGAGTCATTAGAAGTAAGTTAGAATTCTTTTGCTAGGTATTTGAAATAAAATATGATTTTTTAAAATCGACTAAATATGAGTTGCAGAATACACGTTGGGTGTTTATGCTCATTCATTTTTGTGAATTAAGATCGTCATTGATAATAAATGCGAGTTGTGCGTGTATTTTTGTGTTTCATATTGTATTCAAAATGAATTATTTAATTGTATGTGGTATATTGATATTTTCTTTTTAATCTAAGCATGACGATTAATGCATAAACGTAACAGTCGAGGAAAGACCAGTGCAAGCATCCAGAAGCAATGTAGTTTTAAGGTGTCTTGATATGTGTTGTAAGTCGAATAGGCTTTGTAGGGAACCTCACTGGACTTTCAATAAACGATCCGTTTAAGGTTGGCCTCATCTCTACATTCAAAGACTCTGTCTAAAGGAAGTAAGCAATATGTATCTCTACATGTTGCTATAACATTGTCACCTGCTATTTAGTGGAAAGAAATACATTTTGCCATAAATGTCACTGACATGCCTACTTAACGTTTGCTGGGAGCAGGTTCGTTTCCTTAATGAGCTCTGCAAATGGAGAACTAGTTATAACTACTTGCTTATGTCACTTGAGCTTATTTTCAAGAATCGGCATTTAAAAGGGGCATATCTAAGCGCTAATAATTGGACTATAATATACTTTGCTGAAGGCATTTCTATTTGCATTTTCATTTTTGCTGCAAAAACCTGTATGATCAATAAAACACAAGTCATTTATTATAACATTATTTTTATGAACAATTAATATTAATTATGATAATAATAATAATAATTTTTTTAGTAAAATATGATAGTAAATGACCGGTGTTTTATTGAAAATGAGAACATGATAATATCTACAATATGTGAGTGATTTTCAGATTACATTGATTTTGAGAGTTATTGTTAATTTGTAACGTATATGAATTTAATGATATAAGTATCACTCTAGTATGAATATACAATAACTTTCTTATAGTAATAAAATCATTGAAGCCTATATAATCAATAACTAACTTATGAGTAGTTAAAAGCCAAAATCGATGTTAAAACTGTCGAGACAGCTTAAAAAGCATGATATTACTTAAGACATCTGCAGACAAAAAGTTTGTTCACATACCTGCGATTCGTAGTGCAACTATCATATAATTTGGCATGTCTTTGAGGCATCTTAGCATTGCGAAAAAGCAATTGATAATTTTGAATTTTCAATACTGAAGAAAAGATCCATTGCACCTTTACGCAATCGTATGCCATGCCCAATTGTTAACCTCAATAGTTTTTGGCAATTCACTGAAGTGATCAGGGGTCAAAATTTCGAAAACAGTAATTTATATTTTTCTATACAAACTCCTTAAGAGTTTTTGCACGAGAGACGAGAGAATCTAACAATAAATTAAAAAATGGCTAGTTTACACATTGACAATTAGAGATCCTGTGTCAGTTCTGCTGAAGTTGTTTTTATTGACATTCAAACCAAACCCAAATTACATAATATTTGCACTAAGATACAGTATTAAGTGAACAAACTTTTGATATGCAGCTGTATAAGCACGTTAGGAAAGTACGTCATGGACAAATTTTAACACACATGTATGATAACCATTGAAACACGCCAACTTGACCCTTAGAAAATTTCAAGTATCGGTAGATATAATTTGGTTTTTTAAAAATGCCCATATGATAAAAGAAAAAAGCTCTTGATATAATCGCTAGAACCTTTTTTTTCAACAGAATGAGTAGCAAAGATCAATACTGGGTACATAAGCATATTTACTGCAAGTTGCATTTATTCAAACATTGCATATGATATATAACATTAACACTGTTGTTTGCAATATACATGTACATAAATGGTTATGATAAATCTGCAGTTTTTGTTTTGTATTTGTATGCGAATGTTCTATTGCGGTTTTGATTCTGGATTATTTAAATATAGTGATTTGAATGATTAATTTCATATTTAGATAATTTGTCTGGTAAAAGGTCAACATTACATTTGAAATTCATAGTTATACATTCTAGAGCACCCTTGCATTGAAGATACTAGCTGAGTTGATTAGGTTTAGTGTCACATTGATGTGGTAAACATTTAATTCATGATAGAATTAACATTCTGGTAATAAGTTGTATTCATGTTCTAATTTACTATTATTACAATGATGGCACACATATAACAATGGCGATATCTAAATGTTTTCAATCTTCTATGTAGGTAAATTTATATACCAGTGATACTACATCGGACTTTTTTTTCAGTGCTCCATGCAGATAATGCTAGGGCAACAGTCGCAAGCACATTCCTAGCATAATATCCATTTGAACTGTTACCTATGTTCAAATATTTGGAAAATATCATAGTGGCTGACCATTCACTCTAACCACATGAATATGAATATCTATATCTTCATTCGAACATACTAATGGACAGTCAAGTTACTTAAATCCTGATACAACCAAGAAAATAACAAGTCATACTGGTATAATACCTCTTGCACTGATGAAGTTAATGTAGTATACCAACAATCATCTACATGTTCCAGCATAGGTCAATATCGCTTTGAAGTACGGACATTACTTTAGTTTTTAAGAATGAAGTTAACATGCAGTTAGTATCGTGTTAGTTTTTGTGTGTGAACGGTTACAACCCTCTAGTCAAGCGTTTCAAAACCTTGAATGTATCTATTTTATTATTTCGAAATGATATTTGCCTTTTAACAAAAGGTTGGGTTTGACTTCTCCGTCTTGAATGCAAACTCTTAAAGTACAGACTTATAGGCACAGATAAGTTTCGTAATTTGGTAAGAACCATCTCTGCAATTATCCACTTAAGTTACAAAAAATCACTATTTGAGAAAAGGCCTTTAGATTATAAATCCAGTGAACACAGCTATAGACGTTTGTATTGTAGTGCTTTTACGCAAATGACTTTAGGATGTTAAGGTATATGTGATGCTACTCTGCAAAAGGGCGCTGTCGCTACCCCCAAGTTTATACCGGATGCTAAACTAAGGTAACGAATGGATTGTTCAGGTTCTTAATGACAGTTGCATGATGATGCATACAACGATCCGTTTCCGTAGGACGTGATTAGTGATGTTCTGGTAAAACATGTAAATGGCAAAATACTGAAAGTTTCTTCATTCGGTTTATACGATTTCCAGGACACATCAGCACGATGAACACGAACTCGACCTTTCTTCTCCTTTTACGCATGTGTCGTTATACATCTGTTCCGGTATTAAGCATTAAAAACCATACGACTGCTGACATTGCTTTTTCTGGTCATCATAGGAGACAGAGTTTAAGATGTTTTTTCCTTAGATAATCTAGTACCAACTTCGACATAAACAGTGTTTCTACAATTAAAGTTGTATTAGTTGTAAAATATGTAAAATATATTTTGTGATCGTCAGGAACTTAAATACTGACTTAGATATTAATACATGTCCAAAAATAATTGTTTAAAATAAGCTTGGTTAAAGTTAATTTTTTTTTAAAAATTTTATATCTGTCCTGGTAAGGATGTCTCTATCAATTCAAGTACAAAACCCTGGACAGCAACTCATCGTACTTTCCCTCTCGATTTATTTTGCTCTGTGACAAGAGTTTTGGTTAGCCACTCCATACTTTTAAGCATTGAACGAAGTCTGCTCCTTTTTAATATAAATGGTTTGCAGAAATGTCTCTATATTTTAAGTATTGAATTTCATATACATGTTATACATTTTCAGAAATGTTCTTTTGAAATTTTATTTAAACATATTCTCATCGGAACAACTCAATCAAATAAAGAACGGGATAGTCAACAAACGTCATTCTGCATTTTGATTGGTTGTAAAGAATTCCGTGATTTCAAGGATGATGTTGTTTCACCACTTCCATGACATCCACCGGTTAAAAAAACCGTTCTCGATGTACAAGTATGAAGATGCATGTATGTATATATAAAATTTCCGAAATCACCAATTTCTTGGGTTTAGTACACTTTCTTGTTCCATCTCCTTTAACGGGGACAACCATCATACGTTTTGCCAAACCAAGTGTCAAGTAATTGTAAAATGAGCAAATGCACACAAATAAATGACCAAATTAACATTATTGATTTAGTGTCTAGTATCTCTATCAACTAAAACTTAATGTGTTCAATAAATCTTAACGGCAATCTCAAACATCGCAAGTGACATTATCATAGCATATATTCGTAATGTTAGAATTCAGTCACTCTCATTATCATAGCATATATTTGTAATGTTAGAATTCAGTCACTGTCGCATGTGTATCCTGAAATAACATGTTTATACTGTAGTTTGACTTGTGCATACGTGAACGTTGAGACACGTTTGATGTAACTTTTACTGTTGCTAAAAATAATTCGATGGTCATATTTTGTATTTATTGCCATTATTCTCTTTCATTTGTTAAAGATATTTGGATTTCATACCATCCGAACAACTAGAGGATATATACAATATCATACCCGGGCACTAGTCTGAAGCTGGGATTCTAAAACAGTGTTAAGAAAGGAGGACAATCTTAAGTTAAGGTTATACATTCAGTGTCAGAACACAGCAAGTGGATGTATATCGTGCATGACAATCGCTCTTTTGTCACTAAAACCAATCTCGGTTACACTTTCTATCACACTTCCCATTCCGCATCATAGTTTCCATGGCTTTGTGTTCTGCAAAGATGCGACCTTGTAGTTGTCAGAACATGAGCCAATAGCTCGTTATTCGTTGCAAGAACATCATGGTATACATAATAGTAAGATTGGTAATGCAATGACATATATACTTATTCATATTTAAGTTATATTCTTTAGGAACAATACTAAAATATATTTTGACCCTTACATTATATTTATGACCAAAGTTTAATGTTATCACATAAATTAGTCTTTAGAGGAATAAAGCTGGATTCTGTTACTGCCATTTATTCTTAAATAAGATTGGATTTACAAGATCACGTTATCCTCCAACAAGTACTACATTAAAAAGTGGTATTAATATAACGTTGCTTGGAATTCTTGTCTATTTGTTAAGCATAAGTCATTTTCACAGAGATAGAGTTTAAATTTTGAAATCGAGAAATACAATATATGAGATTTTAGTACATACTAATTTTTTTCCGATTGGAATTCGAAGCGGGTAAAACTGGCACACATGTATACCTTTTTCATAACAAAAATCATAAGTTGATAATCATAATCATAATTGACAAGTTTTTTTCCAATTATCGAAAATGTTAAATGTGTAGTTTTGAGCAAACGAATTCATATAGGCATTTAAGCGTGTTCATTACGAATCAGGAAATATTTTCTGGTATAGAAAATATTGTAAACTAGCTGTATGGACACAATCGGTAGCAGAAAGGACGTTCAATAGTAATCAATGTTGAAAATGTTTTCTTCAGATATTTCATGTTGGGTGAGGGTGCTCGTTACACTTTATTATACACAAAAATTTTCCATGTTTGAAAATATTTCATCCGCTAAAAATTTGCAGATAGCTTGTGTTACAATTTTTTTAATTAAGGTGAGTCTATGGGAAGTGCTCCTAAAGAAAAGAGGTTGTTGGAAAAATTGATAAAATCATGCTACATGTCATTTTAAGAAACATGAGTAAATGCCAAAGGCTAATCATACGACTTAACCTGTTTCAAATATTGAAATTTTAAATAATCTTCCTGTTTATATCATAAGAGATTCATTGTTTTTGTGGATTCTTGGACTAATAACAAAATAATTTCAGAAATTGAAACCTTCCCATAATCAGCAGAATGACACCACAGAACATTTCCAAAATGAAAAAAAAAATAAAATCATGTAATGTCCAAATATATTTCACTAACTTCCTTTAAATCTCGTTATTCATCTTTAAAATAGAACAGGCATGTTATTATCTTTATCGAGGTCAGACAAGAATATACTCACCATCAGGTATAGTTTATAATTATGTATAATGTTCAAATCACAGCAAATTCGGAAAAAGTTTTTATGCTTACAAAGCAAGTCTACAGATAGCAAGATCAGAATCCTTCAGATTACCGCCGAGCAGTAATCACTTGTGTTAAAGTTTGATTAACATATTTTCTTAAGTGCAACTTGAAGTGACAGAAACATCCTGAAGTGGACAAATTTAAATTGTTTGAGACTTTTAGACTTGACACTCGATCAAAAAGTAATTATTATTTGAGTGGAGATTTAGTATTTATGAAATATTTCCTTTGCAGTTTTGCTCAAGATTGAATTTTTACTAGAACAGGAAATAACAGTTTATATAACTAAACCTTTTGAATTATGTGTATTTTTCGTAAACTTATGCAAACAAGACAAATTTCGCATAAAAGATTTTCAAATTAAGACTAAATTCTAAATTTGATTCAAGTATCAATGACTCTTACATAGCGTTATGTCTTTCTTACCATAAATAGGGTACCGAATAAATTTTGTCAAGGTTTAACATATCGTGGATATTAAAGATTCGGTTTTTATATCTAGTGATGAAATAAGACAGGTATCACCGAGTTCCAATGTGCAGTTTCCTTAGAGCAAGATTACTATCCTCCTTTATAGTAAATGGATTCACAACGTGAAAGTGCATGTCAGAGATACTTTTGTTTTTACCTCAAACCACTGGTTTGAACAGTACCTCGCAACATCACTGTCCTTAACTACTCGATGATATGAAAATTAACGCAATGTGAACTACTACTGTTGTTTCATTGGAGTTAACGTATCAGTTCATCAAAATAGATGAAGTAATATCGTATCATTCTCATTAAAATATTCGATGCATTTGTAAAAGGGATATATTTAATACGCTGGTGTGTTAATTAAGTATGAAGAATTGATTCTTTGACAGAACTTGAATTAATATATATAATATAAATATAAATGAAATACTCTTGAAAGCGGCGCCTAACACAAAAGCATCTCACCACCTTTTAATTTGGAAATGACGTTATAGTCGCTAGAAACACTGACTTAATAAAACTCATAACTACGTTACAGATGTTTTTAGTTTTACAACCAGCTTCTAACATAGCAATATATTTAAATATATCTTGAACTGGAAAGCAAGATTAATGAAACGAATTACTATCTATATTTTCAAATACTGTTTAAAAACACTTTCCGTGCTAGGATTTATTGTGGCCACGTCTCAAAACATTAACACTAGAGCTATTTTCCCCCGGAGAGTGTGAATTATTAGGAATGCTTTTTGTATTAAAAGACTCTTTAGTCGAAATAGCCCTGGCAAGATGGAGAAACGCCAAGTATCTGAATAACTGAGCCACCATATATGGGATTGCAGGCGGCTAAATGTTTAGGCCTACTTCTTTGGGAGGCCGAGGCTATGCAACTCTTCCTCATTCGACAATATTTTAAACTGATATCTCATATTCTGCGTTGTGTTTCAAATTAGATCATTAAATGATGTTCAACAATATGGCATGGGTTCCAGATGCAGATGGAAACAAATAGTGATTGAGAATGCCTTTCAATATCTCACCTTCCAAGCTATAAAGGAAGAGACATTCTCCTTTGATATCGGTTCATTTATATATTCGTTTACTGAAATAACCTGCAAGACGTTTTCATGTTAGAGATCTACGCCGTACTTTCAAGAAACTTTATCATTAATCTCTTCAATGGTCATTTGGGTTTGATATAAACAAATTTGGTTTTATATTTACAATATCTATTTATGGAATCTAAAAAAGATAAGAATTTCAGAAAAGGTAACGAAAAGAAGAAAAGATTAACACAACTGAATACCATGATATAAAATAAATGACTGGTGATGAGGTCAATACCTGTTTTTTCACACCTAGAAAAAACCCAGCGACATACCCATTTATGTTTTTTATGACAACGAACGATATAGAAGTTTCACAATTAAAGAGTCTATCATACAGCCATGTTGTATATCACATAGAAATCCGTATGTGGCCCATTCTTTGGAATGTTGTTAAGAATTTGTTAAGGGTTTAATTGATATCAATCTCCTTGATACAAATGCACTATTGCAATAAATGTTTTAAAAAGACACAACAAAGCTGAACAATTCATATAAAACCTTCAAAATTTAGTAACTAGGTATCTTTGATTATCAGGTGATCATTGGGTTTGATCTTTTACCTCATTTTGGTCATGGGGTTTTGTAAATAGGCCCATTGAAATGAGCTCGTCATATATCTTAATGGTGAAAATACAAAAATAAATATACGAAAAGCATAAAGGTGCCATCATAAACATGAATATATTATTTAAATGATATAACATAATGTTTCAAGCTTGGCTAAAATCATTGGAGTTACATAACTCGTAATTTGTGTCCTGGAGAAAAACTGGTGTAACGTCTTTATAGACTAAATAAATTATTGTCAATTTACGCCTTCAGAATATCGTATTGCTCAGGTTATTATGACATGACCACATTATTAGTGTGTTAGAATACGTATACATGTTTTTCTGTTATTTAGAGAATAATAATAACTATTACATCCTTGGCTTTTAAGCTAGTATGCGACGTTATCCTAATAGACAGAACTATGTTTTATGCATATCAACTGCTGAATAAAGGCTTTGGTATCACTGGGTGTGACACATGCTTAGGTTTTCTGTAGTATCCGTTTCTGTACAACGTGTGGTATCAAAGCAGGATCCGGTCATCTTACCTCCAGTTTCATATGACGTTTTGAAAACCATTAATAGTATCTTCAATCGGCGCATCAAATCGTTGCTTGGACGACCACAACTCTAACTGTATATTGTCAAAGCACCAATTACTAACGACCCTATTGAAACAATTTGGCACTTTACACTGTCTATGTCACCCTGCAGAAAGCTCACAAAACCACGTTGATCGAATTGATAAGACAAGTACATGTTTACCTATAAAACCATCCATCATTTAAGAATACATAGTTGAACCAGGCGCTGCCTTTCTACTGGGTTTCAATTGAGCTGACTCTGTCACGAAAGAAAAGAGATGCCAACAGGTAATTGGCGTCAAAGCTTGCTGGGTTGCGATCCCAATACAAAACACAGAAACATGGCGCGGCTTCAGGTGACTTCGTTGCACTTTGTTTTCAATTGATTTTTTGGTCGTGTTTCCCCAGTAAATGATTTGCTTTAAGGTGATAACTGAATGCTGAATCGGTTCAGCACTTGTTGTTTTCGTGTATAGTTTCAAATTACTCTTGACAGAGTTCTGATTAATATTTTGTCTCAGGTCAATGTATTTTCCCCATTGACTTTTTCAACGATATAAGGTTACACCGCGATCTTGCCATTAACTGTAATTACCCATACGTTTCGCAAAAGGTTGGATAAATCATGTCATTATGAGGGTTACTTACTAGCTGAAAGGGATTTGTATTTGTAATCTATCATTAAACAAGTTCTGGAATTCCACATCACATGAAAGCAGATATATTCACGAGGATGTTTTTGTAAATGTAGAAGTGACTCTTCAGAGTACAATGGCACCGAGTATAATATTTTATGGGAGAGGGATGAGATTAGATATTATTAAAAGATTAATATTAAGCATTAACCAAATGAGAAATTGGCCTCCACTTTTTTTATAATGACGGATCGGGAATGAGATGGAAGTCAGATCTAGTCATTGATTTATCTGACGTCATTTTCCATACACAGAGGTCTCAACCCAAACAGTGTATTTAAGACAGCATTTGATCTGCCGGTACTTGTTAAGAATTAGCGATTATGAGCCATATATAGAACTCAAGGTTACCGTTAGTTCCTAAGGTCCAAGGTATTTAAGTGTAATACAGGGTCGACTTATTTTCTGTTGAAGAATGATTTAGATAAGTATATAAATGTACATATATATGTAAAACTCTATGTTAAATTTTAAGGGAGTCATATCCAGAAATCATGATTTTAATCTTCGTCTGGAAACATATTCTAGATTCGTGAATATAAATTATTCTGATTCTTTGGGGTGGCCAAACCATTTCTTCTGACGTACAGTTCATTGTTTTCATTTGACCAAAATACTTATTTTGTTATCGCCTTCGTTTCGTATCCCGTTTGAACTTTTAATGTTGACAAAATAATATCAGTCTTTTGTTTGTCTTTTTATTCGAAATTCAAGAAT
Source organism: Phorcus lineatus (assembly GCA_921293015.1). Taxonomy (NCBI): domain Eukaryota; kingdom Metazoa; phylum Mollusca; class Gastropoda; order Trochida; family Trochidae; genus Phorcus; species Phorcus lineatus. The sequence continues at coordinate 56,369,880 of OV121081.1, forward strand.
TAACTGAAATACATAGCAGATAATGTCATATACCACTACTAACCATCATGTACTACCTTAAAGATACAGGTGGCTGAATATAAGTATAAATCAGTCCGTTTTTGTCAGAGTGTCAATACATATTCTAACGTACATGCAGGTATAAAATAAGTAAATCCAAATGGCCTTATTTCCTCCTTTTATGCCAGAATTGTTTTCATTTTGCAACATGTACTAATACAAAAGAATTATCCATAAAATGCTCTGTTTTGAATTTTTACATATTCAATCTACTAAAAATTTATGACTCCACATAAGACCTCTAGAACAGTTAAACAAACTATTGCAATTGTGCTGATACTTTACCTCGTTGTGAACGCAATTGTGGTTCCTCGGAGTTTATGAACTGCACCATAAAACGAAAATGATTATTTCCATAAGCATGAAAATGCATTCATAATGTATATTTAAATGACGTAGATTTATCTTGGTCGTTTTTATATAAGGCATGTGTTCCTCATGAACATATTTTCTAAACAAATCATCTAGTCAATTTGAAATATATGTTTAAATCTATTTTCTTGTCACATAACTATCCAAATATCTTATTTACTGTAGGTATGAATCTTCTTTTCATCTTTACATGAAGAGGACATAAAAAGGATCTAGGAAGTTTTAGATTCGTGTATACTTTACATCCTTAAAATTTATGAATGTAGTGGCATCAAGAGTTTCCCCGACTTTAAATACGGAAAGAAACGCTTTCAAACTTCCACGTTACACATGTGTCTTGTGAAGCTTTTTTTAAACTTCTTAATTTTCAGCAACAGTCTCGAAACTGAAAGGAATTTGAAAAATCGAAATTGCCTTGAAAAATAGTTCAAATGAAATCTTAATTTGATAAATGTTGTAATTGATCAACATTCATGATCATTCATTTAAATTTAAAACGCTGAAAACTTGAACAACGACCTTAACCTTGGGATGCACAGAAGGTAACCAGGAGTTCGTGTAAGTGCTAGTTAAAGATATTTAAAATCCATTTTAGGAAAGAAAACACTCAATTACCGCCACACTGAAATTTGATGAAAAATTGGACAGTTATATTAAAACGTTGAATATATTTCCCCTCGATAATGAATTTCCTTTGGAATATGCTATTGTTACAATAAACTTAAGGGATGTGCTAAAGACAGAGAACACAATGGCCTCTTCACCACATAAAGACGCTTATTTGCTCACGTTGCACTGACGTCAACGCTATTGAGTAGTAACAAGGGTGATTTATAAATGTTGCTTTGAACACATAACCTTGATTGATGGGCAATTGACAGCTAAATAGACATATAATGACCCATTAATTTTGATATATATAGTTAATTGCCTATGGTGATGACAGCGTTGCCATACAACATGGTTTGTTTTATAGTCCTTGTAACGTTTTAAAATGTTATATTGATTCGTATATCTATCAAAATGATGTTCTTTAGCCCTTCAAACTTTCCCGTTACTCACCATTAGTAAGTTAACGACTTGCACGGTATCAGCAATAGGCAAATGAATCATTCTACTCTCTGTTTTGAAGTTTCATTTCAGTCTTCATATATTAATGTCATTTCGATTCAACTTCGGTTGTCAATTGTCAAGAAGGAGAATGTCGGTTGCATTGGAATGACAGATTTCGTGCTCAATTAATCTGGATTATCCTACAAAGGAATTGGTTAAAGAACTGAGTACCATTACAGAATTGTAAGCCGTGTAGTGAGTAAACATGTCAAACCAAAACATGCAAGGGACTGTCCCTGTTCTGGTTGAGCCCGCGTAATCACACCTCAAGATAATAGGTCTTTATATTATTATTCCATTTAAGTCGACCTGTAACAGACTGGGCTTCAAAGTCGCCTTTTTGAGAAACTAGACTGTGCACAGCCAACTTTAAAAGTAACAACTCGATTTGCTGTGTCGACGAGGAATGAGAGTCATGGAGGAGGATTTGCGGGAAAGCAGAGTTTAATGACTACAAGCTACACTCCCAAAAAAACCAGTTATTAGTCCATCTTTACAATTCTTCTGTATTTTCTTCTTTTGTATTATTGGGTATCTAAAGTAGGTTACTATGCCGGCATTTTATCTATGTTTACTTCGAATAGTGTGCAACAGTGCATGTAAGTTAAAATGACCCTAAAATCAATACGCTTTGACATCAGATCATGCATTCGTCAAGATAGGATTACTTATATATCCACTTTATACAACATTTTACACATCAACAATCACGCAAGTATAACTCATGTTTGTCAAGTACATTGTTTTCATGTGTTTCAATCTCAATTTATCACTTTGGATGCTTTTGCGTCATTTAACTTTAAAGACACACTTGTAACCTTGATTCAAAATATCAGTTACATCCTGAGAAATTGTTGTAGTTAATTTTATATTCTATGTGATACACAGCATTCTATCTTTTAAATTCTGTTAACAATGTTTCAACATTACAAACCATAGTCAAAATGTCTACCTTAGGATGTCTAGATCTTTAGAAAATACATCTTCCTGCCAATGTTCTTAAACACAGATACACTTACAGCTGCTAGACGAAAGTTTGTTTCATTGTGTACAAATCACTATGTATAATCATCATTTTATCGAAAATTTGAATGAGTCATCGTGTCTTAGCAGAATACTTTACAGTCTAAACTTTTAGATAATTTAGTGAAGGAAGCATTTTTACATTACATATAGTACACATAAGAAAATACATCTTGAAGCAGTCGTTTGAACTTACGAAGGTCACACAACTTATTAATTGAAGTCAAATTTCGGATATTATTGCTTTCGTCAATAAACGATATGTTTTTATTTAAAAATGATGATATTAAATACCAATTGCGCTTTCCTTAAATAAGCCAGATTATATACGATATATTTCTTAAGGTTTTTTTCTCAAACCTTATCTTGCCACTAAGATATCATAAAGTACGGACATGTACGGTATATTACTGTTATACCTGACATCAATGTTCTTGCGTAAGAAAAAGTAGGAGCGTCGCTTGATTGATTTCTATTTGTATACAAAAAAGTTTTTCCATGATTGCTAAAAGCTCTTGTGAGAAATACGTTACGAAAAAGTCAGCTCCCTCACAGCTTCAATGTCTCGTTCGTTTAAATGTTGAAACGCCCAAAATGTCTTAACTACTCCAAATACAGATTTGTTAATAACTTCAATAATGGGACTAAGTCGATATATGTCAATATCTATATACTTAGAGAACATTGCTGTAGCAGTAACGACTATCAAAGTTTTACTCTCATGCGTTACGAGTTGCTTACTGAAGAGATTGTTGATCTTATGACAATTCTACATCTATTTCATCCCTATCAATCGAATAATGATCAATATCATGGAAATATATATATAATATGATCAATAAATTTGATGTGAATTGTTTGACGTCTGACGAAAACTGATAAAACAGACCGGATCTAACCTCAGGATAAAAAAAGATAAATATATTATAAAATGTCTTATAAAGATATGCTTACATAATGTGAAAGACGCAAGAAAGGACAAAGGTCGTGTACACCGAACCTGTCGGGAATGATATTCTACCAACGTGAGAATACGTTTACACAGAACCAAATGGTAAAAATGACTTTGGTTTCAGAGTGCAAGCATGTAGAAGGGAAACATTGGTTCAAGTGATTGGATTAATTTTACATTTCAGATAACGGTTATTTCCTACGAGGGTAATCATTTCATGAATATTATTATTTACTCCATGTCAAGGACAAACCACCTTGTAATGATTGTAATAACGTCTCGTTTGTTTTACCATGTTCAATCATTATTTTAAACTTATATGAATAAGACGGCATTTTCATCCCCCGCCAAACGAAGTGGGACATGGAAATGACCTCTGTCCATCCGTCCATGCAAACTCTTTTCCGGTCAAGAACTAAAAAACGAGGCTTATTAGCTCTTTGGAATGTTGTATATGGAACAATCGTCATGTAAAGTGGTGCCCTTTTAGGTTTTTTATTTTTTCTACATTTATTATTTTCCGTCTCCATAGAAACAGAACTTAGAACTCTGTATCCGGTCCAGACTTAACAAACAACAAGGCCTAGTTCATTGAAACTTGGGAAGTGGAACAATCATCAAGCGAACTGGTGCCTTTTGGGGTTTCAACTTCTTTGTATATTTAGTTTTGGAAAATTTAACAAACATCATGTGATGTGGTGCCTTTCGTGTTTCCAACTTGGTGTGTAGACAATCATCATGTTGAGTGAAGCCTTTTGGAAATTTCTCAACTAAGAATATGAGTTATTGCGGGTGTTTGAATGAATACAGATATTTAACTGTTGTTCAATATATTTCACACCTTTACGACTTGGCGGGGGATATGGTCGAATAACGGCTTCTTTTTTTAATTGAAACGACTTATAACTTCTATTAGATTTTAAATTCATTGACGCACAGTATTAACAAATATCTCATGTTTTAATTCTTATACATATAATATCATAACGAAAATTGCCTTTTGGATATTTTCATTGTGAGATAAATGTTCAAAGCAATTAAACTTTTAATACAGACTTACAATTGGCTTTAATATAATATAAAGGTATGAACTAATACATAATGATGCCAAATATATATATATATATATATATATATATATATATATATATATATGAAATATAAAAAAGTATCATCAACTACGTTGTACACTATTACCTGTACTACTCTTTGTACTGAAGGGAATACAGGTCAAAACAGGTGCAAGTAATAAATTTAATATTAGATATGTGAAAAAGAATGATATCCGACATTTGATATTTGACAATTGTATATACTACATTGCTTAGAAGATAAAGATAATGAACCAAACAAATCTTTTGCCTTTTCAAGAGGCATACTTCAGTGACGTAAATAATAAAACCTGTTGGTAGTATCTTGGTATGCAATTAGAACTGTGAGGAATTGTGCTCTTACATTCTTAGGATTGTCGTATTCGTCATTCAAACTGCTTTTACCAATAGTACATTGATATCTTTGCTTTACTATTTTGTACATTTCTGTACTAAATTTACATTGAAGCTGGAAAGTCACGTAAGCAATACTAGAAAAGAGCACATCTTTTAGTAAAAGAAGTATGTTTTTCTATTGTATTAGTAATGAAAACTAATATAGGAAGATCGAATTTAATTGAAGTGCTTAGATTACAAAATATCACTGACCAGGCAGTAACGAATCAAAATTAGAAATGGATTCGGAAGGTAATATCACATTAGAAGCTCAATCCGGTTTCTTACAACAAAACCAATTGACAAGTCAAAACTAATATGTCGGTGCATTAGTGCTCAAAGGGCAATTGGGAATACCTAAGCCTCTTAAATATTGAAATGATTTTGAAAAAAAGTTGGAATTATTGCGTATTTTTACTTGTATTTTTGCTTCGGTCTTCTGTTACACGTTTTCGGGTGGCCTCAATGCATCCCTAACATCACGCTCAAGAAAACAGAAACACACCGACACGACAAACCCCTTACTGGACATCATTGTCGTAACAACATAAGACCACAGTGCCATTATCTGGATATCCAATGGTAATGGCGCATGCGCACTGACGATGTATGTCACTTGGCTGATAACTATCCATAAGAATACAGCAGTGCACTGTCTCACGTGGGAACGTTTTCTTATCACTTCGTTGATGTTGATAATATCACGTTTGCTGTCGAAAAGCCTCCAAGACGACAAAATTAGGAATATGAACACAAGGAACATGATACCTAATTTGGGTCCCTCTATTATCCATATACTGGACATAGAGAGATGTCCATTCCAGCACTTGCCGCCGTGTGTGATGGCGAGATAGGTTGTCCAGACAACAGTAGGAACACATGGAACACTCCACGTACATATGCATATGATAAAGCAACCTCTTTGTGCATGGTACCATGGCTTAGTGAACCGCCACTCGTACAGCACCAGCACTAGCACCCATGTTGGACTTGTCACACTCATGTACTTGGATATCACCATTAGAGTCTCACAGAAGGCCGTTGTCTTGAAGAAGCAGCGGATGTCAGGAACCTTCATACTGCGTGCCAGGTAAACAAGGGATTGTAACACAAGGGAGATGAAGTCCTCAAACAGGAAGGCCACTAGAAGGTTCTTCAGAAGAAGTGTCCGCACGTTCTGTAGACTGACAAAGGAGGAGAAGATAAACATTGCGAGAAGCACTGCCGTCACAGACACACACAAAATGGACATGCCTAAAATGTTGTTTCCTTTGTACAAGCTGGTCAGGTACTCTTTGTCCACCGCCTTCATTCTGGATTCGAACTCTGGTCTGCTTACATGCACTCCTTACTCGTTAATACTTGCCCACTCTTTGCATCAATTCAACGTATCCATTGCAGTCACTTTTCATATGTATGCGAACAGAGAGTACATATCAATTATTATCTGAATGCATTCTTTTTCTGTAGGCTCGGTAATGCTAAAAGGAAAAATACCATTGATCATATTGTAATCGATTCATCTAATAAACCGGAGATTACATCGTTTATCGCTTATTTGCTGCATTATAAGTTTGATGAGAATAATATCTGAATATTGTCCTTTAAACAAGTTAAGACGTGGTTCAAGTGATACTGTAAATAGAAGCGCGATTTACACTATTTGTCAACATGAGGTCAACATCGCGCTAATAATGAGTACAGGCCAGCAGCTAAACAGGGAATCTTACATTGATCACATGAAGATGACATATCCGAGAATCTCTGGTATTATTTCCCAATTCCCCCCAAGTAATGAAGGGGAAAGTAGAGAAATGTGATTAACCCACTTCAATCTCTGCTACTCCGCCCGTCGTGTTGACAGGACAAGCTTTTCACTGATACTTCTAGAGTCAGCCTCGCGACTCATACGAATTCATCAATACCAAAGAGCTCTTTAGTTAGCTAAATCATAAATTTCATATTGCAATGTTCTGCCATCATTACTAAATGTCATTCTATAGGAACCTTCATAACCCCGTAAAATCATCTCCTTTAACAACCACCCAACCGTTTATTTAAATATCGCTCCCCAAAGTACACAGGATAACATTTTGACTTAGTTCAATTCAATTCAAAAATCAAAATCGTCTGATAATGAAACTCTTTGCGGACATCAGAATAAGGTGTTAGAGAGGGAACGTGGTGGGAAGCCTGTGATTACAGGGGACGCCAGACTGTCTCTTTCCCCCTCAATCAGAGCACTGGACTCGTGCAAATACCGCTTCCTTTTATCTGATGCATCACACAGTCCTTTTAATAATCACTGCAACTAAATCCGTGTAGTGTTTCTCTGTGCTTGTGAGTCCATGTCCGCAAGCGCTCCAGGCTGGGAATCATCAATCTCACGTTCACTCCTGGAAGAGACATGTAGACTTTAATAAAAAAAAAATGAAACGTTATTTGTACAGGGAAAATATATTACAGATAGGAAGATTTTAAAAAAATACTCGCATTCAATACTGGTTTGTAGAAGGTGTCTTATATCAACGCTTTAATGATTGATGCTCTCGTTTTATAAGCTACTTTTTAAATATAGCATGAAAACGCCTTTCGTTTGTGCTGACCTCAGAGTCAGGCGATACCGCCGGCACCAACAACTAAGCAACTCGCCCACCAGACCCACGACGTATATGCAACAATGTTACATTTTAAAAAAGTAAGAGAGAAACCATGCACACTCAACGATCGACGATTATGCTATAAAAGGAAATGGGGTGAAGTAAACACCTAATATCCGATTCAATCTAATACAAATTGTCATCTTGATGCCCATCTAAATCATAAGATAATCTACTACAATCTTATTTGAAATAGGCTCTAAAAGCTAAAAATAGATTGGACAATTTATAAGATACGAACTTCGAAGCTTGAAATACTTACATAATATTACTTGAACCATTTGCAAGACTCAGATTGTATTGGAAATCTTTTACTGATTTATTGTACAATAGATTGTTCAACGTTCTATGTTGGCTTGAAGCGAGTCTTCAAACTCAAAGCGAGTATAATGAGTTAGATTGTCGATCGCATATCCTTCAGCAATACATATCACTGTGTATCCGATATAGCACGCTACCCCATCCATAAGCTCACTATTAATTACTAATCTTCATACAGTCTTCCTTGCACGAAGGACAGTAAATCGCTGATTCAATCAGTTAACACACCAAATACCGTTTACTAAAACAATACGGTAACCAATAGGTAGTCACAACTAAAGCGATTACAATACAATATCAACGCCACCGTGTCAACAACCAGCAAAGATCGCAGATGCTTCAATTTTGTGGCTCAGCCAGTTTATTCTCTCAGTACTAGTATACAAGGAATGGGAGAGTTATCTCCTAAAGGTCGTATATCGGTAACCATCTCCCCCTCCTAATCTTCACGAAGAGGGGTCTAATGTGGCGTACATGTGACATTGATTTATGTATTTCAGGACCTTGTTATCAAACGCTTAGAACTTGTCTTCAATCATGAAACTTAACCCGAGAGATATACAGCACTCCATGTAGCGGATACAACACCGATCAGTTCTTTTGGGCTGTAATATATAGCCTGTAACTGAAAACGCTTCGATAAGACCAGTCGCTATGAATTCCGTTTGTTCCGTTAATATGCGATGTTCACGCGATAAGCATAGAACAAGTCCTAGGAAACGCATTTCGTAATCTTTTAATACGAATAAACCATTACGATATAAGTAATGCACGTGTGCAGCACGTTCTGCTTACCTGATAAGAATGCGCAGATGACCTGTTCAAGCAACTCGTTAGCGCAAATGAGAATATTCACCTACAGGAAGACACGTGACTGCACGCCTTATGCAAACACCTCGCTGATAATCGACTCACATCCCCTTATGATGTGAATCAAGCTTAAATTTGTCTGCTGTTTTTGCCGTAAAAATGGTTCTCTTTGGTTTGCTAATACATTTCCTTTCAAACGTAATTTAATTTTAATAATAGATGAAATTCATAACTGTTTCGGTATGTAAGAATAGAAATATTTCAACATTAAATGCACATTTACTTTTAAAATGCATATACATTTCAGAACGCTATGGAATGAGATTGGGTTATAATGAATTAATGAATTAATCATTCTTCAGGGTTCACATTTCAACCACAATCCATTTACTGAAGGTTCATTTACAAAATCTATCATGCGTGAAATGCTGCGGATGGATAATCCTATTACCATATCAAATGCATATATAATCAAAAACATTTACGTTTTCGGTCCACTGACTGCACGTACATTTGATTAGACAGATTTAATGACAAACTACTTAATGATACATATAAGATGGTCGCATTATTTACGCTCGGGGGATAACAACAATCGAACGAGATGAGTGTGACCGGCATTTAATCAATTCATCGATTATCTTTCAAGAGCTCACCGGATGTGTAGCCATGTTAATGGTAACAATATGCCACAGGACATAAACCAAACAATGAGGTCCCTGATTAAAGCTAATAATAAGTTTCGATGTTTAGAGTGTGTTTGAAACTCGGCAAGCCAGAAAGAGTGAAGTGTTTGTGGTCTCAGTTCATTACATTATGAACATATGTGACAATGTTATTTTGGATCCCATTACTTGCGATGTTCTAAATCTCTGTAATATTTGGGTTTAGTTCATTGCGGTATAGGAACCAACAGCGACCAAGTCGGGAAATCTTTTTTGAAGATAGTCGAATCCAAACATATTTTTCAATGTACAGAAACACGTTCCACGGGGTTCATTCTTATCAATGTTTATCTGTATTCTGACAAATAGAAATCGTTAATTTGTTTATGAAGTTTTAAAAAAAAAATTTGCTTTATGGTTATTGATGTTCATTTCATCCGCAATTTATCCGTCCTGTAATCATTATGTAATCATTTAAATACTTCAATCGTTGCAGATCTATCCTGCAGTGCATTCAAAAATTCAATCCTGCTAGATGTTTACTTGTTAATGTTAATTGTGAGATGAGATTTTGGAAATTTAACATATTATCCAAAAATTTACGTTAAAATAGAGAGGGTGAGATGAGAATAGTACGTTTTAATGCATTAACTTTATTTTGTTTACAGATATCTTCCATTGAACGCAAATCAAACAAAATCAACATATTCCAAACCAAATTTGTCAATAGTTGATACGCGATAACTCTGCAACGTTGAAATTAATATCATTAAACCAATAATGTGTATCTGCAATGAATGTAACTCAAATAGTTCAATATGAATCCGACGAAAGTACCCCAGTTAACAGTTCACAAACCTATAAATGTATGCATTACCTTTAATTATAACAAGAGGTTAAAGCTTAAGATTATTTTCGCCTTATTTCCGGAGATCAGAGCGTTAGCCTCTGGAAGTTTCCAGATCGGTAGACTGAAGTAAATCATCTACGTTCTTAAGAGTGAGTGACAGATCTGCCCTCATGCCCCTCTCCTCCTATATCACGTCCGAGTGACGATAAGACATGGAGTACATGTGAAAGGCGGGATTTCTGAATGTTGACTTCTTTCCTTCGAGGCATGAGATGTTGTTGAGAATCTATCTGTTCAACTGTTAAACTATGCATGCTCTCGACGCCTCCAGACGTACGTGAACGTGTTGCAAACCACCTGCACGTTTAAGATGCTCTTCCATATGGCGATCTTCATTAGGGTAACCTGGACATTTGAGTTGATTATAGTGTAAATGAACCTGTTCTTCAATGTTCTACTTACAGGTGTATTTTATACTCATCCTGTAATGGTCTCTCCCTCGAGGAGACATAAGTTTAATAGATCTTCCCAAGTTCAAGAACTCTCTTTGACCATAGTATATTTATCAATAAATCTATCAATTATTTAACAATGCGCTCTACTTTAAAACTTAAATAAAATTGATAATTTCCAGAAAGAACTAACCAGACAGCATTAATTAACCTCAAGCATATCGACATACGAACAATTAACATTACCTTTTCCCAACTATCCATGCAATTAGTAAGGCGTGATTATGATAGCACGATCGATAGAGTCTATTTCATTACGCATATTCCTTCGCTGTGGCCTAAAAGCGGAGATGGGGCTGGATATTATCCTCTTTTAAGGACCGAATTAGTTACAATATATAACTTTAAAGGGCCACACAGTATGTTGTTTGAGTCAAATATGTAGAATTTCATCAGTTATGTTATCTTATCGACAAGTAGTGATTGTTTCTGAAAGTTCAGTATAGCGACAATAAACAGGTTAAAGTCGTGATTTGTGATAAAAATAAAACCCCGAAAACGGCATGCACCAATGACTCAAACGTAAATTTTGAAACTAATTTTCATCAGACACAAAGACAAATATTGATTGGTATTGTTAAATAGGTCATAATATCAAAATACATATATATTGGACGCATAATTGCAACTTTATAACATTTATATGGCTGTCATTCATATATTATTGAAAACAAAATAATATCATAATTTTTCATTTTAGACATAAAGATGTAACATGGGGCAATGTGAACTTAAATCAGTGCAAACGGTATTATGACTCTTTTTGCAGCACATAAAATCTAAAATATACTCGGTGTCACTGTGCCAACTCTCGGAATATCATCTATATTTATATCACCTAAAAAAAGAAGTCTTATTGTACGAGAGTTGAACTTAATTCTTGATTGATTGATAAAAGTTCGAAATCATAATATACTGCACATGGGTAGGGATACAAAGATATATTGAAGCGAATGTGATCTATGTTTTACTCGACACACTGATAAAGCATCCATCTTAAAATACAAAAATCACTAACTATGTCCAGTATAAATAGGTGAAAGTTTATGAACAGAAATAATTATGTCACAATTCTATTTCTCTGTGTTTAAAATTGGCAATTCAACAAAACATTTAAAAAATGTGAAATAAAATTGTATATTTTCCCTTGAAACTTTAATTTAACATGTGTCTCTAATTATTGATTTAGAATCATTAAACCGTAACATACTGATCAAGAAAGAAATATAAACCCCACGTTATATGAAAAAATAACAACAAAATATTGACATGGACATTGTCGAAACTCTTTTATATATAAATCCTGTGACGAGTATCATAAAAAAAATCTAAATACCTATACGTACATGCTGTTAAAAATCCTTATTCATTTGAAAAAGATAAGTAACAGAACTCACCGTTAGTAATAAGTTCATTTCCTCGATACTTCTCAGCACAGTGTCGTTCATCGCACTTGACAAGCCGTACGATAGGTATAAAGCTCGATGTTCTGTGATGCGTGATACTTTTCTACAAATGAGTTGGTATATTCCCGTTTCTTTACCATAGTCTGGTAAAAGCTATACAAGTTTGTATATCCCTTATTATATTACACTGGAGAACCGGTTAGGTGGTACATGCCCGCCGTTCTGTTTCATAAACACTATCAAGAAGCCCCACAAAGTATACAAGCCCTTAGGCTGCTCTCATTTCTGTTGGTTTCCATCCCTGTCTCCACACTGTCTGTATCGACGCGCTGTCTGTAGCCACTGCTGTCTCTCACCAGCCCTAAGTAGCGGGAGGGAGAAGGCTTTGGAGAGAGCAGGAGACCAACTACACGACAAGTTCTCTGCAAGAGTGCTTGATTAACTTTAAAGGAGTGCTTACCCAACTCACAAAGACTACTCGCTAAGTGCTTGTTTCAATGGTATCTCTCTGCAGCCCCAGACACTTCCTCAATGAAGTGCAGCTGAAACGGGTATAGCTGAAGATGTTATTTAGCTGTCAAAGTCTGCGATCATAAATATAGAATTGTTTGGTTAATTCGAGATCGTGGACACAATGATACCCTTTTGACAATACGACTGATTAGAGAACCCCTTAAAGAAGTGGATGCATTCATTCATTGTTTGCGATCAAACGTTTTCTCAAAAGAATCGAATCAAAACACTTATATGTTTTCACCATACGAAAACTTTCTATTTGACAGATATCTTGCTTTTTCATAATGTTGTATGACAATACAGGAAAATTAAGCAATCGCCTTGTCTGCCTGTCGTAGATAATTTGTATCCAAAGCATTTCATGAAACAATTATTGTAAAGATATGTCATGCAAATTTAAATTTCATAGCCCAAATTGTATAATGAATCATCATTTGTTGCATATTCATTTCAAAGAGTCAAACGTTGCGGCTTTCGTTGAAAGTTTATGTCATTTGAATAACTGAGTATTACCTAAGTGTCATTTCTACTTATTTCTAGTATTAACTTAAAATATTTTTTTGTGTGAATCTTGACATATGCATTTCGCCAATAGTCTTCTTTACAAGCTTTGTATGCAGGAAATCTGTTATTAAACTGTCTACGTCCTTACTGACCTGTCTTCAGGCGAGTAATATGTCATATTTCAAGTATAAGCCCGATAAGTAAGAGATAAGTAAGAGTACATGTTACTTCCTTTGTTAATTGTTTCCCAAAATGAATGCTTGTTATTTTTATATAACGTTTTCTTTCAACTCTATGAACAAGCTTTGCAAAATAGGAAGGAGCGTTTTATTCCTTTTCCTCTCTAATTAAAAAAATAAATAATCTTGTTTGTAAGACCAAGTTTAGTTAGATAGAATAGACAGTTGAAAATGAGAGTGACCTTATTACTGTGTAACGACAATTGTCACCGAGGTCATCAATCCACTCGTGTTCGATTCCGAAATAAATCTAAAAACCGGCAAAGGGCACACCAGAGAACTTGAAGTTTTCATGACAATCGGCACTTGGAAACTTATTTAAATTGATACATTTGAATCGAAAATTTCTTGTCACAATAGAGATATGGCAATGTGCAAGACGATAATGAACCAAATCAATGGTCCATCTGCCACAAGAAGCCTGAGAGCCCCGCGCGTTTGACAACATCAACAATATCCTCAGTGTCCTCATTGACGGAAAACAGTAGGGCAGTCGGTATACATGCATGGACGAAACCTTGGATAGATCGATTCAGAAATTACACCGACTCGTATTCGTATTACACTGGACATTTGTTGACCATTAAACTAAGCTCGACATAAGGTGAATGTCATGAAGCGGTGACAAAGTCGGATTCTCCCACAACGTTTATGCTTAATGATGATTGCTGTGTTCCTAACAATTTTCATCTATTAAAGAGTATTTCGTGATTAATAATTGCATGTTAGACCATACTCGGGAAAGAACAAACATCGATTCAGTTCTTCCACGAAGCCTTAAAAACGCCTAAAAACATTGTCATATTATGTCACAAAACGTTTGTCAAATTTTGAGACTAATTATTTTTGGTTTTGTTGACGCATGACTTCTTGGCACTAATGTAAAAAGTTTTACATTTTGAAAGATTCGTGTAGACAGCATTGGCATTAGGAGAAGAAAAGTATAGGCCTTTAGCTATACCAATTCTTTCAACTTACAGGAATAAATGTAGTTATTCACTGATTTAAGGAACGGTGTAGATGCAGATGATCTCAAATTTCTACCTTTTTCGTTCTTTCATTAGAATATGATTCTTTAGAGCGATAGTTTATTTTTTAACAGAGTGCAGGTGTAAACCTTGATTATTTCTTCTACCCAGGTTTGTAAACATTCTCTCCCATTAGAGGTAGCTCCGTCATAAATTTCTATACAACTTCTGTCTTAATACGAACGTTTCTCGGTCGAGAAATGCAAAAGCCTGATAGGATGCAAAGTCAGTTGTGCAAACAGCGACGCCGTTTCAAAAGCTATCATTCAAATCGCCTAGTTTATTTGCGTAAGCTTATGGAAAACTAAATTTTATTTGAATATGTACTTTGCACTTTGAGTCTTCTTACAGAACACATTCACCTTATATAGCGACTGCATCATTGCATAGACCTTTGTGATAACAAATATGTTAATCACGCATTTGGTGTTTCATTGGCTGAGATATTGTGCCGCTAGGGTAAAATAACGGAAGCTCAAGAAGAGCTCTTATTATAACAGGGATTGTATAGGATTTAATAACGGAGCTACCTCATGTAGAATGGTTTGTAGACAGCTATGAAGGTTACATTAGTGATCAAAACTAGAAAGTAGAAAAGAAAAGACAACCGTCAAAATATCTTCAGTGAGTGCATGAACGGAAAACGCCATAGGTTAGCGAGTCGACATGAATACATAAAAGCATGAGACCTTTGGTAGATCGGTTCACATCTACGTATTAGACTGCTTAAATAAAAAATACCGACCAAAAGAATTACCTGGACATAGGGTGAATGCCAAAATGTGTCATAAACGTCGTTTCGATCATACAGTTTCTACTTAATGATGATTGCTACGCTCCTAAGGTGTTTCATCGATTGAAAAGACATACGCGGGTAATAATGACATAGCATGATCTGAAATGAACAAGGGTCGATACAGACCTTAGACGAAGCGTTACCAACGCTGTCAAGTAAGGTCATAACACGGTTATCATATTTTCAATGTTTGATTGCACTTTGTAAAAAGACGCGTCCAATGGGGATAAGTTTTCTCGTAAATTATTACATCCAGATATAGTACGCCCGATATTGCTCAAGACTGGGCTCGAAAGCCAATTCTGAAGTTATTACCCTTGGACGTATGATTGAACTTGGTGCGAAAAACCAGTCAGGGGGCCGTTGTATAAAACAACTTACACTAAGGCTAAGGCTACCTTAGTGACTTAAGGTCACCATTGTGTTGTGTGCACACGGGACCTTGATTACATCTTTATGAGCAGACTTTAGGTTGTTGGTTCACCTGGCGATGCTCTTGATTGAGTTTGAAAGCCGATTCCGAAATTTTATTCTTGATGGAGTTATGACCCTTGAATGATTGATTGAAGTTTATGAAAAGACAGGTCTGTTGCACATATGGGGACAAGTTATTTGTAAACATGATAAGGGAAATAGAATTTGCCAAACGGCTAGACCTGAAGATACTCGTGAGTGTTTGAAAGCTGTTTTAGAAAGTCTCTGTCTAGGGTTAACGCTCTAGGAGAATGGGAGATTGCAGTATACGTGAGTCATACACAAATTCATCTTCTTTCATTACAATCATTACAACCTGGTTATATATGTTTCTTTTGCACGTAATTTTAAATGTATTGTTAGTAGAGAGGAGCTGGCGTAAACCTTGGTGATATCCTCTGAACAGCTTTGTTAATTGCTATATAGGAGTGTATGTTCTTGATAAAAACACAGAAATCAGTCTAGGGAACATTGGCTATTTACATAAATAGATATTTGAATTATATAAATACATATAAATCAAATTAATGGAAGTATTCCATCTTGGTTAAACTTTTAAACTGTCAAGTACCTGTTGTGCCTGTTTAGTGTTTGAGGCAGACACATCAAATTGCATCCAGAATTTGTTCTGAAAATACAATCTTAATTTCAATCATGTGTAAAACTGCATGGAGAAAAAGATCAGTTATATTCCTTTACCGAAACTTCTTGTAAATAGAGGATGTGAAACAAGTCGCAAACACATTTAAAAGTTTTCTTAAACATGATATTTGACTGAACCATTAACACGTGTCAATATGTTAACTATATCCTAGTAGGATATTGACCAACAACCCTCCATTAATTTGGTACAAGGGACTCGTAGAAGGTCGTACGGCCAGGGACCAGGCCAAACGCCAACTAAAGTAGACTTTTAATCAGGAGGAAATCCGTTAACTGGTAAACAAAAGATGGAATCGATAAAAGAAAGCAAGCTCACACTCATTTCCTTAGGTAAATCGTTTTAGATTTGATGTATAGTTTCAACAAGTTTACAATAAGTTAAACTATCTTTTTAAGTTTGTTATTTATTTAGAAATGCCACATATGCATGTATGATATATTCTGGAATATATATGATAAATGTTGTAGTAATTGACCCTATGAGATGTTAATAATGCATTATTCAGTACGTTGACACACGAATAGTTGCTTTCGTGACTCTAATCATTGGAATGTCCTCTTAAGGGTCATTCATAATAGGTCTTGTTGTTCAGACAATATGAAAACGTGTCTCGTGTATAGAACATTCAGCGTTGCTACTTTCTGTAGGTTCCATGTCATTAAGGATAGATTTGGATAGTCCTACCGATGTGACATGCTTACAACCTTCCTGCCACATGCATCACATACTGATGCTCTATGGTTATTGTTGAGTCAATGCAAAAACGAAAATAGTCTTCCAAACAATTTGGAACTAAAAACCCCAACTAGTTTCACAATCACTCTGAAACGATGCCTTAAAAAATGATCATTAACACGAAAACCTCTTCAAACGTTGACATCTCTGAATCCTTTCTACTCGTATTTGATACAAACATGACATCTTAATCGACTGAAAATGCCATATCTGGTTATGAAAGTTTATAAAACATGGTTTCATTTTTTTTTACTCCTTGGCACATAAAAGTTGAGGGCACGACATTAGGATGTAGCTGTCATTATGTAGAGGTTTATGTGCATTAACGCGATGTTCGAAGAGAGCCTAGTGACATTACAAGAGAAAACTGAGTGGTAAGATGTCAGTTTGTAAGGTATAGTAACATACAAAGACAAGCCCTCTCATACACATAGTATAGTATAAATGCAGAAGACGATTTTAATGGCCTTTGAAAATTAGATTAAAATCAATCTCTCATTTAGTAAGATATATGTTGATACTGTGTTCGATTTCTTGCAAGTTTTGTAAAAACAAGAGAATATATTTTATTCTGAATAAGAATACTTGCATTTTTAATCAAGGGGAAAGGGAATGTCGAAAGGCATTTTTTGCCAAAGAGATTTTTGATTTTAAATATCAGAAATTCAGAGCGCAAATACTTCTTTTTATTTTATTGTTTATTAAATTGAGAGCTGTCATTAATCAAAGGTTCTTGCATATCTGGCTAATGTTTGATGTTTCTACCGTGCAGAGAACATGAATTTTGAAAAGAGACGACCACTGAATTAATGGGAATAAGTAAATATGTTCAACCTTGAGAGTCTTCCTTTTGAACAAAGAGAAAGCATCACCACCTCTAGCTTAGTAGCTGTGGGAGGTTGTTCCAAGCGATGACAGCGGAAAGCGAATGGCCTCTTTCCGTAAGAGACCGTGTGAATCTTGGGTACCGCTAGTAGTCTCTTGGCGGTACAGGAACTAGTCTCTGTGTCGTCTTATATCCTCCATGCAGTTTGATGTTCATTTCGAATGAATCAAAACAAATGTCATCTTCCTAGTCATTCCTAGTTTTAATCAACCAACTTATCTCTTAAGTTACCAACTGTCTTAGACCATTTACACTATTTGATATAAAGTTGTGAAAATAAGCACGCTGATAATACCATCAACTATCATCGTCATCATCATCACCATAATTATCATTGTGATTAATATTATTACATGTGGTGATTACAGTAAGAAATATTGTCAAATTTATCTCTCATAAATAAGCACAGCACATCTCAAAGTCACTCACTAAATGATAACTGGGAGATGTCACATACACACTTTTGTCTCTCATTCAAATGCATAAAAAAAGTTGATAAAGGTAAGGGAATATCTGATATTTCCTTAATGATATCGATGACCCGTGGGGTAATCTATATGTATGTAGGTAGCGCATGGAAAAAAACTAATTAGTGGTAGGTTTTGAGAAAAACAAACCGATTAACGAATTATGCCCTTAAGCTTCAGTTTTTCAAGGACGTATTTTGATTAGTAGTGGCCAGTTTTGATGTGGCTCATATTGTTGTAAACGATATCATTATTATCATTGTTGTCTCTGTGTAATTTAAAATCCATAAAATTTCCTCTTTTTATAAACGCAAATAAATTTGTTTTGGGGAATTAAATCATCCGAACCTTTACAGTGATATTTCAGTGATTTACAAAAAAGGAAAAGTTGTACTTGCAAAGTTCCCTTTATTTTCCCTTATAGTGAATTAGTTGATCCAACAGCGTACTGCATTTTATCTAGGTTATAAGAGCCTTGTTATCATATAATAGATCATGCAAAAAATGAGGCCCATGGTACAACTTTCTTCTTAATAATACTTTGTATGTTATGTATGTTATATGACATTTTTAGAGTTCAGAAGTGGATAGAGATTATCCTACAGCGGAAATAAACTTTGTTTTTTTTTGCGAGCCTTGACAATCTATATACATTGTGTTTATACAAAATGCGATATACTCACCATCCACATCAAATGAGCATAATAGCCTCTATACCATACAACATATAGTGAATGAAAATGTTACACAACATGCATTGGTTTACTGTGAAAAAAAACATTAAAGCTGGCAATTACACCTGCTTGATCATAAATATAGTAAAAACAATGCACACCGTTTTTGTTATTTTTTTAATCAATGTTTGGGCTTTATATCATTATATATTATATGTATTTTGATAACACTACCCGACACTAAATGCACTAGGGCACACCAATATTTCGTAAACACAACGAATGCACAGATACTGCATATCTCTCAATATTTCTCACGATCCTCACTCAAATAATCTTCCTCGAAAGTTATTTAACAAATATTTACCTATTCAGGTAGTAAAGTTGATTGTAAAAGACCGGAAGTATTTAATGCAACGTTGCATTTAATCCGCATGAACTACGATATCGGAAATATCAAAATTTTGCTTCAAACCAGAAAAAGCGGAAACGGCAGCCTCTTTGGTCAATTTTTTAACAATTCTAATGCTGTGTTACTAAATCGGTTAATTCTCATCCTTGCTTTCATTAAACATATTTCATTCTTTGTTCTCAGTTCAGAGTTTAGGTAAATTCAATAGCTGCACACAACACTAGTTCAGCCGTTTTCAACACTCCGTAATTTATCCGTTTTGTGCACAGCTGACCATAGATTTTTTTTATGTCCAAGCCGACAACGACTCTCTTAACGTTTTCATTGTTGATTGAAGGTCAATTGTTAAGAATGTTAAGTATTTCATTGCATCGATAGAAAGCTAAAGTGAATGCATAAGTCCTCATAAACCTTAAAATTACCAATTTAAACCGTAAAGGTTATCGAAATGTTAACGTGTGCAAACTCATCGGAATGACGTTCTTAATATGCATAACTTTTCGTATATATAGCCCCTGGATATCGAAATCATCAAATCAGGACTTAAATCCTGCCGGGATACCATACAGTTTTATCCTTTACTGTACATGAGTTCCACGATCAACATATGCATGAGTTGTTATTACCAGACGGTGTTGCACTCATGAAATACATCCAATTGAACGTAAGATAAGAGTTAGCAGAAATTGGATGTTAAACTTAACACATTGATAATACTTACACTATTGAATGTATACACTCAAATATGAAATGAATTTTACAAACGTTTTATAACCAACATAAGATCATATGAATTATTGTTTTTCGTGAAAATATTTAGCTAATTCTATGAGGTATATCAGCTAAGTATCATCATATTTTGAATAATCTGTCAACCCAAAAATATTACTTAAACATTGTATTGGTTCAAAATATTTCGATAATGTTCCTTAAATTTTTTGTATATCACGTTTGGAGAACACAAAATATCACATTCCTTCCATAAGTCAGACTTTACACTTCTTCGGATAATTAACTCTATTACAGATACATTTAAAGTACACTTCTTTCCAAAACCTTCATTCTAAAACATGCATGTAGCTTGAAATTTGGAAACGACTCATTAAAATTTGAAAATAAGAGATAATTTACAGGTAGCAGAGGATACACTTTACCTCAATATCAATCAATCTTTTTTATTCATGAGGCCCATATACATAGACATGAAACATGTAGAATATATACAAAGGACATATATTGGATACATCATGAAGAGTTAAGCAAAGTCTGTCTCTTTTTATAAGCAGAATATATATATTTACTAAGATTCGATAACGTTTCATTTACAGGGGAAGTTAATAATTTTATGAATGTACATTAAGTTGGTGTCTAATTATTTGCTTGCGGAATGAATTGCAATCTTTCTGGAGAATAAAAATGACATACTAGAAGGGAATGATATTCATCCTCTATGCCGTCTTTACATAACGGACATGTACGTAGCGAGATATCAATGTTATGCCATCTTCCTTCGTTTATTTTCAATCTTAATAAACCTGCTGTAAATTTGATAAGAAGGTTACGATATTTATTCTCTTGCACACTGCTTAAATGTTTTTCGGGTTCTAACAAACTCTTAAATTCTCTATAAGATTTGTAGCGTGAACTATTTACAATGCCAAGATTGGTAAAACATATTTATACAAACATTTTTAAAACATCTGAGAAAATACAATTTATCACCACCTTGTGCCAACCAAACAAATCAAAATCCATGTGAAAACAATAAATTACGTATATGAGAAGCGTCATTATTTTGACCAATATTATCTAAGAATAGAAACACGTCATATGATATGTCCGCATTCTCCATAAACTATGACACTGGGTGTCTGCAAGCCTACATTAAAAAATTTCTTACAAGCCAGCAAATGAACTTTTTCAATATTGTCGTAACGATTCACTCCCCATACCTAGAGTAGGATTGATTGGATTTGTTTATCGAAAATTTTGAAAAATACCTTAAGATCAACCAAATTTCATACAACAAATTTTACATTACTTTTTAAGATACTTGAAATATCCTGAATAATCGAAACACTCTCATGTCATTGATGAAAGGGTTACAACTCCAGAGCATCATCCACGCTTCACGTGTAACTGACAGGACCCCCAATGTTGATGCTGTACAGCCGTGTCTGGTCTCCCTCCTTCATGAGCTGTTTTCTGTCATTATTTAATTTGCTACAATTTCAGTCAGAATTCTTAGCATCACTTGAAATTTTGCCTGTTATATCAAAAGGTTTGATTATATTATATTTTGATTTATATTGTATTACGTATTGATGCAGTGACTCTTCTTGCTCGAAATCTCCTTCTGATACGTGACGACAGTTCCTCTTCAAGACATACATGATTAATTTATTGTTTTACCTTTCATCTTATTGGATTTGTGTTAATTTAAACGCTAATAATATTTTGAAGATTATAGTTTATGATTCTTCATTTGTTTGCATGTGGTAACTATATTTACTGATTGTCGAAAACTGATATGAGAAATATCATGATTTATGCAATTCAAAGAAATTAAGACCACATGCTTTGTGTTGGGTCAGATTCAACATAAACTTTCGATCTAAATGTAATCAAGTTGATAATTGATGAAAATTGAAATGTACAAGAAATGAATAAACAATAGCTATTTAGTAACCTGTACTGATACACAGGCGTATACACAAATGTGCGTATTTCTAGCGTTGATTGGTCAGGTTGTCAACTCACAGACAAGACTTCTTTCTATAAATTGCACTGATCCTGAACAGGGTAATTTATCATAATCAGGTAGACAAACACAAGGCATATTTCGTACAAAATGAAATTATCTATAATTCATATTTCTCATGGAACATAACACCAACAACACTTATTCTTGACTAATAGGCATTTGATCATCTGATAACATCCTTATCTTAATGGGCGATAAGGAGTTTTGGTGAGAATAGAACTCCATAATACTAACTTATTGATAATCTAGCTGCACTACCTTATAGAGATTGTACTGCGTAACTGACATCTTAATTGATTGAGAATATCCAAAAAATCTCATTTATACCAACTTGCTTTCATTTAAAATTACAGATGAAGAACTATAGTATTTTGAAGGTAATCGTAATATCATTGCTTTGTGTAACTATATATATATATTTAGATGTACATTGATGGTTATCAATTTCCTTTGTCATATATTTATGTTTGAATTTTGCAATTTTTGTGACAATTTGCATTACAGTCGGTTGGATGATTTATACGCAGTTGATCAGACAATAACGCTATTGAAGGATATTGTCATTGGTGAATCGTTCTTTTCATAAAGCAAAAGAATATATTGCATTTCCTCAAACACCTAAACATAGGTGATATTGAAAATTCGTCAATGATAACATTCTTAAGGTGGTTGCTTCTTCTCACGCTTATTATCATCTGTCATGGTTACCATTTCTGTCATTCAACAATCTTTTAGACGATAACAAAGTTGCATGTAAAGATATCTCGATTCAGCTTGAATTATCATTTGCTTGCAAATTTCCGGGATACGAATACTCTTCGTACTGAGTAAAATTATGTCAAATAATGTAAATAATTCTAACGTTATTATTATTTGAAATTTTCAGCTAGGACTTGTTTTTTTTTATAGTGCCATGTTTCAAATAAACCATATATATCTGCACGCACATTCGATACCGTGATATGATACTATAATAATAAAAAACTATAATATATGAACAGTTTTGGTTTACTTCTAATCAAAATTAGGTGTTCGTGAACATTTTAAAATTTAATATTTACCTTTTCAAACTAACAGTTTTTCATTAAATCGTAACTATCTGATTATTTCTTAGTATTTCATCAAGGGAGGTAAGTAATTAAATCACTAATTTAAGAAATGACTGAATTAAAATACTTGTTCAGCTAGGCTATACCATACACGAATAAATACAACTTTCCACAACTGCCTTTTCACAAATCCCATTAAATTCCTCTGAGAAAGGTTTATTTAAATGAGTAATATTTCATAATTTTAACCATGTGCTTTCGTATTTTGGATAATTACATTTTTTTTATCCGATAAAATCAAGTTCAAGTTCTCAAGTTTTTCAAGTGCGCCTCAATTTAGTGATGTTCTAAGTATGACGAATGGCCAAAAAAAAGCGTGGGTTTATAGCAGTTTTGAATCTCCGCATACACAAGCAACAACCAAGAAAACAACCATCCAAGCAAATATCTACACTACACCAAACATCAATTTTGGGAAATATATTACAGTGGGTCGTTTGCATTAGCCAAAAATGTGACAGACCATGCATTTCTTTGAAAAAAGCTGTCTTAGTCTTCTGTCTCTATAAAGTTATTAGTTTTTCCGACATCCTTCAGATAAGAAAAATATATGCAAAAACCCTACTATCTAAGGTTCGGAAAGTATTGTAATCGGGGAAAAAATCATACCGGAAACTTTTATTTTCAAAAAGTAGATTTTGTGACAAGTTTATCTTAGATCCCAATTTTAGTAATTCGAATCTAGAATCATGAAAAAGAAAACAAAACATTCATATTTCCTTTAGTTTTTCTATCAAGTACAAACGTGCCAAGTTTCTCAACATTACGTAAGTTTACCCCTGCCAAATGCTTGTACATCACAATTATTGTTTTATTTGTGTTTGTATGACTTGTAATATGGGCCGTTGGCCTTATTTGCTTCTGAATAAACCTTCATTCAATTCAATCAGGTACAAATACTGCATTGGTTATAACATTTGCAAAACATTTCTGTATTGCGAAACAAACATACATGTTTCAGTCTTTTATGTCTTGAAAGTCGCCGACCATGGGCGCTTCTATTTGGTAGAGCAGCCATCTATTGCATTTACATGTACTATTGCCTTAGATCATATCTAAAGTTTTCTAAATTAAACCCCGAAAATCTCGAAATATTATGCTTTTTGCAATTTACGAAATCTCATCACGTATATTTCGAGGTTGTACTTCCTACAATTCCAAGACAAGACTAAGTCTTGTTATACGTCAAGCCTTCTGTATTAGTCCGCCGGCCCAGAGGGGTCCCCATGCACCCCCCCCATGGCAGACTGAGACTAACTTTTTTTGAAGCCTTGACATGTCTATTATGCAAATTTGACTGGTAACAGTGTATAAACTGGGACGAAATGTGTCATTTTTACATATTTCCATGGGTACCCCCCTCAGCCACTTATTCTCTGAAGCGTCACAACAAAAGGTGGATATCCCCATATCTTTGGTTCTAATTATCATAGAACCATAATCTTGGTATCTAAATGTATGTTTATAAGGTCACTGAATCCATTGACAGACATTTCAGATAGCTACCATAGGTCATTTGTACGAAATTTTAGGTTTCCATTACAAAAACTCATCATTCATGACTTCGACCGGTCACAATTCTATTTTCTCTTCTCTACAGTTAATGGATATCATTTTATTTTACATTATTTGCACTGATAGTAGAATTATGAGTACCTGTAACCATTTTGTGTACCTATGTGTACTTATAACAAACAAATTAAGTGTCCAAAAGCAAACCAAGGGACCTACCGTTAATCTACTATCATTGAAATACACCAACTCAGCCTTGGAAATTTTTTTTCTTCCTCTCTATAGTTAATGTATATGATTTTATTTTACATTATTTGCACTGAGAATAGAATCTTGAGTACTTGTAACCCTTTTGTGTACTTATGTGTACTTATAACACATAAATTAAGTGTCCAAAAGTAAACCAAGGGACCTACCGTTAATCTACTATCATTGAAATACACCAACTGAGCTTTGGAAAAAACTATTTTTTCTTCTCTACAGTGAATGTATATCACTTTATTTTACATTATTTGCACAGAGAATAGAATATTGAGTACTTGCAACCCTTTTGTGTACTTATGTGTACTTATAACACATAAATTAAGTGTCCAAAAGCAAACCAAGGGACCTACCGCTAATCCACTATCATTGAAATACACCAACTCAGCCTTGGTAAAACACTATTTTTTCTTCTCTAAAGTTAATGTATACTATTTTATTTAACATTATTTGCACTTAGAGTAGAATTATGGATACTTGCAACTCTTTTGTGTATTTGTGTACTTATATCAACCAAGGTTAAGTGTGCAAAAGCTAACTAAGGGGCCTACAATTAATCTACTATCATTGAAATACACCAAATCAGCCTTGGAAAAAACTCACAATTTTGTATTTTGTTTTACTGTTTTACTTCTAAATCATTGGGGATTTAAAGGGTTCAAAGAAGAAAGATAACACATAGGTATTAATTCCGTCATTACACACATCACAGGCATGTAGTACAGGAGTACATTCTTGCAAATTATTCATTTTTAATCTCCATATGACTGTTTGAATCAGCTGCTTTTTGGACATCAGCAATTCATCAAAATCCTAGTTTTAAGAGAGAGCATCATCATCAATAACATCACTATACACCACACACCACAACAACGTTCATTATCATCCTCAAAGCTGTCACGTTGCGGGGCCTTGATGTCGACCAACTCTCTAGGAAGAGCGCACTGGCTCTAGCTTCCCACCCATAAGAGTCGAACTATGTCTCTCATCAGCAACAAGAACAACAGACATTTGAACAGAGATGTATTCTATAGAGCCTCCTGCTAAATGAAATGCATTGTATGATACTCTAGGCTTTTGATGGTATCATGACAGTGTCCATGTTACATTGTTTGACTCATGTTCACAGCAATAGACATTCAGTTGCAGACAGCCAACTTTATCAATAGTTTCTGTCAGGTCCACCATAGACAGCAAAATAAATCCTTATAGGTCTTTTATAAGTGATATGTACATAAGGAAGACACACTTTATCTTAAAATTCACGTTCCTGAGTACATCATTACCTTGCAATGAGCCTAATCCGATGAGTCCAGCTTCAAGTGGGATAAGAATGTCTGAGAAACAACTTCCATCCATTTACTTGCCACGCATCCTTATATATGATCATTCCACTCGGTATGTTCTTATGACTATGATATGGTTTTTATATCTATCATAGGTCTTTTATAAGTGATATGTACATAAGGAAGACAAACTTTATCTTAAAATTCACGTTCCTGAGTACATCATTACTCAATCCGGTTGGTTGTAGGATATATGAATTTTGGTACATTTAACCACAACAAGTAAACATTAAACAATAGTGAGGAAACCTAATTATCAAGATTAATCATATGAGAATGTAATACAATATGGATTTCCAGTAAATGCACATTTGAAGGCACCTTGCTCACCAAACAAATCTGATGGCACAACCTAAGAGCCACTTGATCTGACAATGAAAACTTTGAAGTCACCGTAGAAACGAGAAACTTAATGCTGTAATTTTATCAATAGATATATGAAACAAAATATGTCTGCATCTCTAGACAACAGAACTGCAGTGGTTACATGACAATCCGTAAAAGGCCTAAAGTTACTATCACACATATATGATGTATCCATGTGGTTAAGTTGTGCTTTCTTCAGCAAATCAACACAGAAGGTGCTTAATAGTAATCTAGGTTTCAACATTCAGTCTAACCACATTTGATCTGGAAGTTTCAATGAAGGCATGTCCTATCACATGGCATAACAATGATAGATATAAAAACCATATCATAGTCATAAGAACATTCCGAGTGGAATGATCATATATAAGGATGCGTGGCAAGTAAATGGATGGAAGTTGTTTCTCAGACATTCTTATCCCACTTGAAGCTGGACTCATCGGATTAGGCTCATTGCAAGGTAATGATGTACTCAGGAACGTGAATTTTAAGATAAAGTGTGTCTTCCTTATGTACATATCACTTATAAAAGACCTATAAGGATTTATTTTGCTGTCTATGGTGGACCTGACAGAAACTATTGATAAAGTTGGCTGTCTGCAACTGAATGTCTATTGCTGTGAACATGAGTCAAACAATGTAACATGGACACTGTCATGATACCATCAAAAGCCTAGAGTATCATACAATGCATTTCATTTAGCAGGAGGCTCTATAGAATACATCTCTGTTCAAATGTCTGTTGTTCTTGTTGCTGATGAGAGACATAGTTCGACTCTTATGGGTGGGAAGCTAGAGCCAGTGCGCTCTTCCTAGAGAGTTGGTCGACATCAAGGCCCCGCAACGTGACAGCTTTGAGGATGATAATGAACGTTGTTGTGGTGTGTGGTGTATAGTGATGTTATTGATGATGATGCTCTCTCTTAAAACTAGGATTTTGATGAATTGCTGATGTCCAAAAAGCAGCTGATTCAAACAGTCATATGGAGATTAAAAATGAATAATTTGCAAGAATGTACTCCTGTACTACATGCCTGTGATGTGTGTAATGACGGAATTAATACCTATGTGTTATCTTTCTTCTTTGAACCCTTTAAATCCCCAATGATTTAGAAGTAAAACAGTAAAACAAAATACAAAATTGTGAGTTTTTTCCAAGGCTGATTTGGTGTATTTCAATGATAGTAGATTAATTGTAGGCCCCTTAGTTTGCTTTTGGACACTTAACCTTGGTTGATATAAGTACACAAATACACAAAAGAGTTGCAAGTATCCATAATTCTACTCTAAGTGCAAATAATGTTAAATAAAATAGTATACATTAACTTTAGAGAAGAAAAAATAGTGTTTTACCAAGGCTGAGTTGGTGTATTTCAATGATAGTGGATTAGCGGTAGGTCCCTTGGTTTGCTTTTGGACACTTAATTTATGTGTTATAAGTACACATAAGTACACAAAAGGGTTGCAAGTACTCAATATTCTATTCTCTGTGCAAATAATGTAAAATAAAGTGATATACATTCACTGTAGAGAAGAAAACATAGTTTTTTCCAAAGCTCAGTTGGTGTATTTCAATGATAGTAGATTAACGGTAGGTCCCTTGGTTTACTTTTGGACACTTAATTTATGTGTTATAAGTACACATAAGTACACAAAAGGGTTACAAGTACTCAAGATTCTATTCTCAGTGCAAATAATGTAAAATAAAATCATATACATTAACTATAGAGAGGAAGAAAAAAAAATTTTCCAAGGCTGAGTTGGTGTATTTCAATGATAGTAGATTAACGGTAGGTCCCTTGGTTTGCTTTTGGACACTTAATTTGTTTGTTATAAGTACACATAGGTACACAAAATGGTTACAGGTACTCATAATTCTACTATCAGTGCAAATAATGTAAAATAAAATGATATCCATTAACTGTAGAGAAGAGAAAATAGAATTGTGACCGGTCGAAGTCATGAATGATGAGTTTTTGTAATGGAAACCTAAAATTTCGTACAAATGACCTATGGTAGCTATCTGAAATGTCTGTCAATGGATTCAGTGACCTTATAAACATACATTTAGATACCAAGATTATGGTTCTATGATAATTAGAACCAAAGATATGGGGATATCCACCTTTTGTTGTGACGCTTCAGAGAATAAGTGGCTGAGGGGGGTACCCATGGAAATATGTAAAAATGACACATTTCGTCCCAGTTTATACACTGTTACCAGTCAAATTTGCATAATAGACATGTCAAGGCTTCAAAAAAAGTTAGTCTCAGTCTGCCATGGGGGGGGTGCATGGGGACCCCTCTGGGCCGGCGGACTATATATGTAATGGTATAGGAGAAGACAATGTTCATGCACAACACTTTTTCTTAATTTTATAAAACGTTTGCGGACCTGTGCATTGCGTTTTTCAGGCGATAGCCTCGCGATCTTAAAAGCGACTGAAGTAATGAAATAATAAATTACATCAAGTAGTGACTTTGTATTCAATCGGTGAGAAAATGGAACAATGCTGAGGTAGAATTTATCACAACACCAAACTACGTAGACGTGCTATCAAAAAAGTTTTGAAATCTTAATATTCAATTTTAGTCAAATATGTTAACTCTCATCTGATCAAAGCTATTTTGCAAGCTCTGTTGTATATATAGACATACAGTGGAATCAGTAGGAGTAGTGAATTTGTGGGGCGATACGAACGGAGAGATATGGGTTTTTAAGGGGTAGGAACATTAATTCATGAGTATCATCTTAATGTGGATCCGTCTTTTTTATCGTGTCAAGATATCATGAGAAGCATCTGTGATGAAGGCAGTTAGGTGGGTATATTCTTGTTCAAAATATATTTCTTATGGCAAAATAAACTAAATAAAATTATTTTAAAAGCTACATTTTTCATGTCTTCTGTCATTATTTATTACAATTATGCTTTGTTGATTGTCTCATATCCATGAATTGTTGTTGCTTGTTATTAGATAAATATCATACTGTATATATTATAAAATATGTGTTTCCACTTTAGCAGTTTCGTGTTTTTTCAGTATATCTGTAAGCAAGAGTTGGAACCCGTACTGCAGTGCATAGGGCAAATGTACCTAGAACTGGTCCGCAAGTGGTAATTATCTCACATCCTATGAAAAGCAGTATGTAAAAGCAAGAGTTTTGAAATTGATTAAACACATTTGATCAATCTATGGAACAACTAAATATGATTTTACATAAAACTTTCCGGGGAACCACATCAGCCTGTGAGGCCCACCAAATCCAAGCTGAATCCGTTAACCAGCTTCTCCAACTACGTCTAATTTGGAGTCAAAGAAAGCAGACAGAGAGTATTGACACTGCTAATCTGTAATACAAGTTTGTAACTACTTAAATTGCAATTAAACTCAAAACAGATGCTCAAATAGGTCCTGGAGGTTGTGGATTATTCTGAAGATGTTCAAGATTAAGGAGTCTGTGTCTTTGTTGTCATTTTCTAGACCCTAGATCGCAGAGTAAGCGAGCTTCCATAAGACATTGGACATCCAGAGAATCAGCTGACATCTCCATCTGAATCTTTTTTATCATCATTATTCCCTCATATGTACTCAGTTACTTCGGGTGCGTCAATGAAGATGTTGAACTAAATTACTAAATATAACCCATTTACGTGTTTGAACCCGTCCCTCAAGTAGGATGATATGCATAAATCGGTTATGAGTAAATTCACGAGGGTTTTATATTTTGATGAAGGAAATCCTCCAAATGTAGTTTTTGCGTGAGTGTCAACAAATTTTATGCTGTAAAGGAGAAGATGCCATATCTTAAACAAAATATAATCGTGAAATATTATCAAACTCACGCATAATTAATATAAATGCCAACAGACTAGATTGGACTAGTGCACTTCTAGCAACCACCCTAAAACTCTTAAGTGAAGATTTTAGAATGTCAAGTCAAGTGTGTTTATTCATGTTTGTAGGTCATTGGCCCTTATACACGTGCTGTTCAATACATAATACAAATTATACATAATGAATTTTCAGTATTAACAAATATCACAATTCAAGCAATCTTTGCCTTCTGTTTAGGCAATGAAACACATATTTACATGTACTTGGCATTAAGGGCTTCATTCTCCGTCCTCACCAGGCTCTTAAATTTAAACATGTTTGGAGTTGGAAAATACAGTTTTCTTAAGTCATTATAGTCTTCAAATACAAGTAAAATAATTATATTCTTTTCTACATCATATTTACATAATGGACAAATTCTTAAACAATATTCAATGTTAGACCATCTTCCTTCAATTTCTTTTAAACGTATTAACGGATTTTTTTTACAGTAATGGCAGTTAAGTATTTTTCCGGTGATAAAAGGCTTTTATATTCTTTAAATAATCTGTACCTTGTGCTATTTTGCAATATACCATTCCAAGATTGGTAAAACATATTCATAGCCACATCTTTCAATCTTCGGAGAAATAAAAACTTATTGCCAACTGATACACACAATACCAAATCCATGACTAAATAACAACATTCGCATTTGTGAGACATAATTTGAGTATCCATAATTATCTAAATTAACCATCATTTCATATGATTTTTTTTTTGTATTCTATTGTTCGGCATTCCAATTAACTTTACCAAATATCTAACAGCCAGTCATAGAGCTTTGATAACGAATGACCTCACAGTCTGAGAAAGTTTACATAGAGCTTTCTTCTGAGAGAAAATAGTTTATTGTTCAACAACGAGACTTTTTAAGAGAATTCATATTACCTATATAGGACTTTTGACGTGAGTCAAATTGAAGATCGTAATGAAAGGACACTTCTGGTCTAGCAGACATATATATCAATACAAAATTGTTTTGTAAATGACTTTTCTTTCGGATGCAACAATATTTTCAATAACGTTCAAAGTTTCTTTATATTTTTCAATAAGTTTATACTAACTTTTTGTATATTACAATGAATTATCAGAGACGGACTAAATGAGATGTTTTTAGATATGTTATAAATTGCTTAACATCGACTATAATTGAAGTCGAGTTGAGTGAAATCATCCGCGTAATTCAATCAATCAGTTGAAACAAGTATGGCCATTAAGAATGTCTGTGGAATTTTGCCCAATTGGATCATCAGTTAACTACACTAAATAGACAAAGGCAGCTGCACTATCAAAGTCACAGCACGGACGGTGCTATATATTTGTTAAGGCAAATAATGTTAACAACATCCTCCCACAGCAAGGTGGAAACGAATCGAGATAGACTCTACCTATTATCTACCTTGCCCTCATCGGTATCAAAACCCGTGAAACAAAGCAGCAACATCTATCGTGATCACGAGTTGTCCCCCTGACCAGCTGATAACCCACAGCCAGTGAAATCGACGTTTACATTCGATGCTTTTCTCCCAGCTTTGAGACACTATATCATTAAATAAAATCTAAATGAGAATTTGATATTAAATTTCTATCGGCTTGAATGTTCGCAGGTTTTTACTTAGAACACCAAGAATCAATTATTTAAACAATTACCTCACACTGTATTCCTCGTGTAATGCTTTTCTCCCTTGGTAATAACATTATTTTAAGAATTCTCAAAATAATTTCCAAATAATAACTTCATGCTTTTATGTTTATCATTGTTTCTTAATTATTCTGTCGTTTTTCAAACGGTCGGTTTTATTTACATTTGAACAATTTAAAAAAACAACCCAGACCTTATTCTAAAATGTATTAAATATATGCTTGAAATTACACTTGTAAATATTTATTTAATAATCCCTCTTCGTTTAGTACGAGGTAACGTATCGCTGCAAATGCAACCGGTCACTGCGGCTATCTTTGTCATTAACATCGGAAGTTTATTTTGCAAGCTGTCTTCTGATTGACTTTTCAGCAGGGCCTGCAGTAGGCTAAAATCGTAGCACAGAAAATGTGGGCCGTGATGACATTTTATGAAGTGTCCTCTTGTATATTTTAGGAGAGGTAAAATTGAACATTATCTAGCCCTGGAAGGCGTCTGATGATGTTCTTAGCTAAGCAATACACCTGTTTATGCACTTTCTTGTGGTGTTTTTATATTTCTAACTCTCTTGTCTTCCCCTTGTTCTATTTTCAATTAACAGTTTAGTTGCCTTTGGGGAATGTACACAAGGCAGGAATGGATAACATGTAATTTTCTGAAAAACACATTTACTTGCCATGGACAGAACTGAAGGTGACCTTTTGAACATTTTCTGAAACGTGAGTGTGAAAATGTCTTAAATGAATACAGGGTGATATTGATCTTTTATCACGAAAAAGTGCCTTTGGTGTTTACCATTATATAAGGTGACATGAACACATGTTTAAGCTCATTTGAATACATTGTTAACATGACCGACCAATGAAAGAAACTTTTTCAAATGCATTTATGCATTGTCTTTAACACATATATTTATTACCATTTAATTCAAGACGTTAAACAAATGATAAAGAAGGGTTAAAAGTAAGCATGCAATATGAGGAGTGCATGTATACATATGCTTCCCTTTAATCGATAACCTTCAATGACATTTTTACCTATAAGGTCATAGGTCTGGTCTAGGTCTGGTTCTTAATCATGCCCATAATCATAAAAAAACCATGAAAATGTCGTAAGGTGATTCAACAAAAAAGTAACAATTATTTATGAAAACAACATGCCTCAAAATTTATTTTCAGATTGATTTAAATCTGGAAACAAAAAGTTCAACCACTATAGACTACAAGTGAATACATGCACAGTTATAGCTAGTATTAGCTAGATAATTTCAGTTATTTATGAAAACAACATGCCTCAAAATTTATTTTTAAGATTGACTTAAAATCTGGAAACAAAAAGTTCAACCACTATAGACTACAAGTGAATACATGCACATTTATAGCTAGTATTAGCCAGATAATTTCAGTTCTTTATATAATAGTCAAAATGTGAAAATAATTATCTTTAATCACATGTGTCATTAAAAGTTGACGTTCTTAACTAGGCCTTATTTCAATCGAAGAAAGCTACATCAACAATAAAAGAATTTTGAAAAGTATAAATTACTAAATTTAATGAGGGAAGCCTTTGTAGCATTTAAGCTGTTTTCCTGCTTCAAAATATTTTACTGGAAATATCTCCAACCAAGTAGAAATGAATTACTCGATATTTCCAGGCTCATTTCTTGTACAATAATCACGCTTTTTTAAAACCACTTTCCAAATAATAATTCCATATCGAGATATCTTTCATTGTAGTACATTTCTTATGAGTTTCATACCTTATTCAACAAAGGACAGCTATAAGAGAAATTACACCAAATGGTAAAAATATTCTATTAATAAATCAATAATTCACGTCATTGAATTAATGCATAGAGGTCGCAAAAATAACTTTCATCATTTATATACCATACTTAGTTTTGGACCCTTTCAAACTTTTTTCTGAAATTTAAAAGTTGTTCTTTTCGTAGGCGTGCACAAACGTAAGCTTCAGCTTAATTATTAACCATTATAATGACCAGAAGTTCTTTAAGTTCTTTCCCTCTCCAGAGTTCATTATTCTTGACAATGACTACGACCACAAAGCTATTTCGATTATGTCAAACTATGTATTGGGGTGAGAATAGAACATCATGGTTTCAAAGCAGTGTAGTTCTTGAGTCCTATCTATAACATCTAAAAAAGTATCTATGTCGTGTTGATAACTCGCCAGTATCAACTACCACTAGAAGATATGTTCGACGCTGATTTGTTTTACATATATATATTTCGACATGTATCGTATTAGTCTTTCCATAATGTGACTCTTATTTATGGGACGTAATTAGACATTAAAGAGCCATTCCGTGATTTTCATAACATATTATTTACCTTTCATACGAACTTAAATGTCATATGTGGTGATATAAAATCAAAACATCCTATATTTTCATGTCCAAAAGACATATATATGACAAATACTGGTTTTCCATGAAAATCTAAAAACAGCGTTATAAATGCACAGAGGTGTAGATTTCACGTCTAATATACATAGATACTAGTTTTATAACCTAACAAACACTATCAACTCCTATCTGCCCTCCTGGCTGTTTTAGATAAGATTCCAAAATTACGTTTGACTAATTGACGCGCGCCACTGTTCGGTTTTCGATCATAATTGCGACGTTCTACCTTCATATTGTCACTGTAAAAAAACATTAAGTGTGTCGTTTTGGTAACAGTGGATACTTCGCGATCAAATGACACCATTGATTAAGTGTGGCATATATGACTCCAACAACTCACGGAGTGTCTCTTTAAGTTATATACAATTTTATCAATCATGTCTTTTTTTAATAGACCTTGAAATTTCACATACCCATTCTTTATTTCCAAATCAAAATTTATTTAATAAAATAAAAAAAACTATCTCTATCCCCCAACGTGCAACAGAGCATCTTAGGCAATGACTGTTATTATTTACACTGAGTATGATAAAAAAAATATCCAATGGAATGATCCTTGGGGAGATTCGATAATTTTCAACTGTGACTTCTCGACTGTAAATTTAACTTTCAATAATGGGGTATTACTCTAGATTGGCATATCTCTGATGACTATGTAATGATTGCCTCTATGAATAGAATGAACTTAATAGGACATCTCTGTAATTACATCTTGAACCAGGATTTTATATATTGATATTTTATATTTCATTTTCTGGATATCACAAATCATGAATTTCATCGCAAAAAAAGGATATGTACTATTTGTTACATCAGGTAAAATGTTCCTTGCATATTCTTGAAAGTATACTAATGCATTACATCTTTGAATTAGTTTTTTAACCAGAATCACACGAATTACAATTAATTATTTTTAAACAAAAACATATTTTAATGACAAGCGTTTAATCATTAATTTGGTAATAGTGTTTTAGAATAAAAGAATTAGAAGTCGGTTTAAATGTTAAAACATTCTTTAAACAATTTTGCGATACGCAAATATGATTTCAATGGTGAAATCCCAACATCGGTTATCAAAATATACCTTAGACAACAATGTATGGTGAACATGACTGTTTCCTTTTTCTATATCAGCCACTTGTTTCTTTAAATTTAACTACTGGATTAGTTTGAAATAATTTTATTGCTAAATATATCCCAATTTGCAATGTAATGTTTGTTTATGTAAATGTATGTATAAAGATAGGTACATACATACATACACACAATATTTTGTGTTTGTATTAGAGCATGAAGAAATGTTTGATTTGATTGACCCTAATAAGAAGTCCTCATTCATCATAAAATTGTCGAAATAGAAAAACGCTGATGCAAATCAGGTGTACTCCATTAAAAATCACTTAGAAGAAATCAAAATTTAAAAAAGCAATGGGAAGGATATTAAAAGATAAATAGCTCATATTACATATAAGTTATAATAGTAGAGATAAACAGAGAGATGAATCTTGTAACTTGGCTTGAATATGATTCACCAGATATTGTGATGTGTTTTACCACATTTAATATTATCAACAGCAGATTTTTAATGTTTTATACTCATCCTCTCAAAATGCAAATAACTTTTAATATCATTAACTACATAATGACACGCAAATGAACACCAACAAATCATAATTAAGCAAAAATTGCATATACATATTTGATGTATAATACAATTTATAAATGATTTATCTATTAGTATCAAAGACTATATTTTTAATGACGATACCATTTTGTTGGTTAATAACCAGTATCAGAGTTTTGCGGGCCTTTTTATAACTGATGTTTATTCATATCTTTGGAACCTTCTTTTGCTTTTGATATAAAATCATATGTTGCTGCCATTACGTGTCATTTGTGATTAATTCTTAACATTAATGTGTCTTCATAGTAAAAATATAGGTAACATAAAACGTACATCTAAGGTAACCACAGAACAAATGAAACGTTAATCAAGTCAAGATAAGGGTTCAGATAACAATAGACTTACGACTAGTTTTTCTTCATGACTCAAGTCTTTCTTCTTAATTAAGTATACATCACTGTGAATCATATGGTTTTGACCTTGACGATTCATGAACACAAACAATTTAAGTTGACATAACTTTATAAATCTACTAATGCAATTCAAAATAACAGTTACAAATTTTATTAATAAAACAGGGTTTGATTGGAAACTTAAACATTTAATTCAAATATGTATTTCGTATCCTAAGACTGTAATTATCAACTGTCGTCAGTTTATCCTGATCAATATCTCATGTTAACGTCAAACGTCTACATGACTGACGTGGACGAAAACATTTGGTTTCTTATTTCGTTTATTCCACATAGTAGAGTGGATATCCATCAGAAACTCTGGTTACTTTTCAGTTCGACTGTTTGTATTAACTGCAAAAATTTAAAATGTTTCCTTTATAATTGAGATTTGTTTGACGTTTTGGCAATTTCTAGATTTAATCAAAACGGAGTGAACAATTTATGTGTTCAGCCATAGCATTTTATTTGGTAAAACTATATTTCATTTATATCACAATATATCTTGTTGAGCTAGGGGAGTATATTTTAAATGCCATTTTAATGACACTGAATATTTGTTATGAAAATTGAGAAACGGACTTGTGCATTTGAAGAAGACAAAATCGCAAGTATATCTTATTACTTTAAGTATCATTAAACAATGTCAATTCTAATATGTCTGCTTAAGATGAGTTTACGAGTTGACTAATTGACTCGTGAAACAAATTAAGATTTTAACATTTATATTGTTGCTATACTAAACAAAATAACTCCCTAATTTTCAGCAGTAGTCATTGCTTCTCGATATCATAAAACAAGTGTTAGCGTTTGTCTTATGAGACTCCTAAAACAACATAGTGTCAACATGTCACTTTAGAAACATTGACAAGTGGTCATTCCAAAGTTACGTACATTCAGTTTCCTATTGGTGAACGATTTACATTCCAACAAAACTCATCCTCCAACTTGCTCAAACTCAGCAAGCATTCAATAACCATAATACTAACCCAGACGTATCCTTCCATTAAGATTTGCAATTTGTCTCATATTAAAAGGTTTTGTGGGTTTATATGATTCTCTGTTACTTTAGTGACAGGTTCGTTGTACTGGTTAGTTTTAGCATTATTACAAGAATGACATGATATATGTAATGCTATGTAGATTATCCATCAATTCTTGATATATATCATGTCCATCTTATCTGGTAAATTAGAAAAAACTTTTCTCTCGGAAGATAACTCGGTAAAAACCTTCAATCCTAAAGGTAAGTTAAACATGGTATTTGTCAAGCTAACATACAGTGAAAACTAACATACCGCAGCAAAGATTGGCAACTTCCTATAGGTATACAGAAGGACAGATTGGAGTAACAAGGATGTACAGGTGTACATATCTTGTATTTACTTTCACCGTAATGCATGGCCACAATGGTGTTGCGGGCTTTCTCCCTGAAATAATACTAGCAGCCGCGAAAAGATTGAAATAATCTTGAAAGCGGCGTTAAACCCTAACTCACCTCACCTCACCTCCTTTATTCATGCAAGTCAGATTACGGCTTCTGTAACCATAAAAACTGCAGTTCTAGTTACATTGAAAACTATTCATTTTCATATATTTGGCGTTTAAGGATAAAAATGTTCTCAATTTTCAAGTTTTCAGAATCTAAGGTATGTTCGCACATATTAGCCAAAACCTTTGTGACAAAAATCATGTGACTGTTTATATATCATTATGTTATGTTTATAATTTGGACTAACTAGATATACTAATACAACCTCAACAGCTAGCAAACGAGACAAATGGAGAAGATATTTACAGTATACATTTTCAAGTGGTCTAGGAATGGAAAATATATATCATTAGGTTATGTAGCATATGGTCGTCATGTAAATGATGACAAATTCAGTGATTTTTATTAGTTATTTGACAAAAGAGTGTTATATGTTCTATTACAACACATGACTGATAAGCAAATGCATTCCAGGAACCAGTACTCAGACTACACTCAGTTTAGACTGCAGCAGGATTTCTCCAAGAAATGTATAAAGAGACGCCAATTTAGGTAGCTGCCCTTCTGGCTTGAAAACTCTGTAAGTGCTCAAAGCCACGGAGTCAGGTCACACGATACTTAGTTTACTTGAAATTAGATAGTTCACCTTGACATTTTAAAATCCTCACTTAAGAGGTTTAGGGTTGTTGCCATAAGATAATTTTAGACTCAGTAACGTCTGGACAATAATCACATAAGTGTAATCCCTCCTGGTTTAGTATTCCAGAGTTTGATAATTTGTCGTGATGGTATTTTATTTACGATATGATGACTTCTACGTCATGTCATAAATTTTGGTGACAGTCATGCTAAAACTACACATTTTGAATTTTCCCTAAACGAAATATGATTTTCCTCCAATATTTAAAGTTTCATTCCTGTCCACTGCGCCAATGAGTTTAAGTCTATGTTAAGATATACTACAGACCTCACAAACTCATTTTACTTTCAATCGCACATGACATACGGTAAAGGCTGATGAAAAATATCATAAACGGTCAAACCTGAACGTTAACATTTTGCTAAAAGTACTGTTTCCCAAAACTTTAACGGCATGTCTACAGTTTTTCGTGCTGCAAAACGAGACTGTTTTTCTTCCGATTGGATACATTATCGTTCCTGAATTAAATCTATCCATTACTCCATGATCGGTAGCTATTACAGCTGCTTAAAAAAATAATTGTTTCATTACTATCAAGTTTAGTGCAAATATCATGTAAAATGGTGTTCACTTAAGATCGACCTTTCAAGCGTCATTAATCCAAAACTTTTAATTTTATGTGAAAATGAAGAAAAACATTGTTCCAATCCATACTTAAATATGATATGAAAGTACTAGAGGAATAAATGTGTTTACAAATGTTTTAACTCTTAAAGAAAATGTGGTGCATGCACATTGAGTCTTCTCGTGTATACATTCACGTATACATGAAGTGTGGATGTTAGGCAATTCGTATCTCTGCAAGTAAAGACAGTGAAAGCTCGTAATTTATTCGATGTTAGATTTTCACCATCTTAAACAGACACAATATTCTTTCGAAATCTTCGGGGATTGGTTATAGACTTTATAACTGACCTTATGCAATAGTACATGTAAATTCAATAGATTTCTGCCCAACCAAAAAACGCAGTGACGATGGGATTTACCTTAAAAATATATGATAGAAAAATGGACACAATACGTTTGCATGATCTTTTGGAAACATTTGTTTTGAAATACGGAAACATACATTATGTATTAGTTCTACTTGTTCAAGCGATATGGACGACACAGAAAGTTCAAGACATCAAAGAGTTGTTGTTTCGTATGACGTGGTCGTTGGTGTTTTAAACGTTCCTGCTGCTGGCAGTAGCCGTGTTTGTCAAAAGATTACATGAACACCTTGGTAACTAATTCAAAAAATCGATACCACATTGATTTTATTATTTCTTTACAAAAGTAAAACAAAATTAAAAAATAATCTATAAATGAAGTGTAATGTAATTTGCCATCATCATTTCTTGCAAAGCTAACTGTGTGGTGATCAATTAAAGCATATGCGCGCTCGGTTGTAAAAGATATTACCTTAGAGACCTATAATTTTTGGCATAATTAGAATACTTTGAAGCTGTTTTGCTGTTCTACAGATGACCTGAAGCACTAAAAGATAATTTAGCACTCGAATGCCTAATACTACGACATGGCAAATAGTTCATCGTCATGATTCTTTTGGAATTAAATTCGAAACGACCTCTTTTGCTTTGCCTTTGTCAACATACCTTTACCTTATATTGCTTTCGTTTTTGAGATAAGAACTATGCATATGTCTTTTAGTACATGGAAGAAAGCGTCACACAAAATCTGAGGTAAACATAAATGAATATTAGGAGATATAGCAATGACAGTATGTTTTAATTCTTTCACATTCTTTGTTGGATCATTACAGATAATTCCCCCAGAAGGAAGCATACAATTTGTGATTATGTACAGCAATATATGCTATTTGATATTTCCCATATGATAGTTAAGAGCAGTGCTTGAATCAGTTGCACTTAATTTGATTCTTTTGTATAGGTTGATAAATGATCGAAGCCAAGACATATCCAATGTCATTGTTCACTTTAAGGTACATCGGATAGACTCATGTGGTTGCCAGGTTGAGCTGTCGGTTAAATTGTGAGGTTGTTTATTCTGTCACCACCCTACGTTTACAATCTTATCCTCTGGGGGATAATAAAGAATAGATTTATTCCTACGACCACTTAACTGTTCCATATTCTTACACAGACTTTTTCAAAACTGTTTTTCTGACATGATAAGCTTAGATTGCTTCCCTAGCTAATAGCTCTAACCGAAATTCAGTGAAAATTCGGCGAATGATTCAACATTTTAAAAGACGTGTCATACACATTACCGAAGTGACAAAAAGAACTCGTTTTCAGTTTTTAACATAAATGTGCCAGTAACTATTTGCTCAAATTTTCGAATTAACTCATCGAAGGCACGATTTACAAATAAATTGAATTACTATTGGACAAACATGTTTTATTGACGAGAAATGACAAGTTAATTGCATCTTTTTTCCCAGTTCTTTATTGTTTCATCGAGAATATTTTCCACCATCGTTTCATTCATTTCTAACATATTCCTCGTTGATGAGATGTTCAACGGCCGTTGACCCGGTCTGATACGGTTTCCTGAGGGAAAAACGAAAGATGGGGTCATATCTAGAGGTCGTCTGTCAAACCGGAAGGTACTTGTCCATCGAAATCAACTCCTCAAATAGTTTTTCCTCAACCTTTCTGCAACGTTTGCATGTTTTTTTTCCAGTGCTGTGTTTTCAGAGTGAAAAGGCCCGACTTTCCGATTTTAAAATTGCATTATCTGCCTTGCGAAGGATCTCCTCCAACAATTTCTGATCAATCTTTCTGAACTTGACACATGCTTATGATTACTAATTTGCAGAAACAATTGATTTGATTGGCAAGAATATCCTTTTGACTGGCAAGAAAGACATAGCAAATTTACATTACAAAGTAACGGTTATTCTGAGCATAGCTTTACTTCCTAAAACAGCGATAGGCTTTATTTGCAACAAGATAACTAATTTTAAACCATGACTCCCTTGTTGGCGCCCATGGTATAACCAACCAAATTGTTAGTTATTCGATGGTCTTGGGTATCCGGAACTACTTTCAAAGAAAACAAGTTTTGGTATAAGACATTTATTCACGTAATAATTGTTACAGTCTGGACGATTGTGCAGGACTTAAGAACTTTTGGGGATCTTAACGGTAACTGTGAATTCTATCGGACCGGTAGATGTTGCTGCTGGGGTAGAAGTTGCAGCTCGCTTGGCACCACGTTGGATGATGCTGCTAATCATTTCCTCCTGGTCATCATTCACACGCTTGTACTCCCGCACTGCATTACTTCGGTGGCCCGTCGTCTTGCAGATCAGTTGCTCGTCAACTCCACTTTGAAAAAGTCGAGTTGCACATGTTGCCCGCAAGGAGTGATTTGTATAATGCCCTGCAAAGAAAGTTCACGTCACATAAAACAAAATTAACAGTAAACTTTTGTGGCCACTAAAATCTATTTAATTTTGTTGTAATATTTGTATTATTCATATACTACCAATGGGATTTTTCTAATAAAATATTGAATTGAAAATACATACAAGTGTCAAAAGATAACCGTTTTGGTTCACAGAGTAGGAAACTTAATATACATTATACGGTATTGATCTCAAAGAAACTTTATTAATTTTTTTCAATACAATTTAGTTTTACCAGTTTCAAAATAAGTTACCTTTCATGCCAGCAGCCTGACAGAGTCTCCTGACAGTTGTCGATAAGGTGTTTTGACCAATTGGGGCAACCGAGTACCACATGTCTGCTCTCGGCTTCGTCAGTGGGCGGAGGTAGAACGACGTCGGTTCCTTTGGGCGCAGATCCATGTATTTCTTGTAAAGATACACGATGCATCGCTCTTTCCTAGGTGCAGCATAGGAACAGACACTTTTGGGTGTCACCCGAAAAGTCTTAAGGCCTCCTTGATTATTCTTGCTGGTTTTCTCCGTGTACCTCAGTAACTCTACAGAAGCATTCCTCTCAAGACGCAGCTGATCAGTACTTAAATTCCTGTGTTCTTCGCCGCTGCGTAACGCAAAGTTCAACCCCATCAGGAACACCATAGTGTCCAAAAGACTTTGAGGAGATCTGTCCCCCAGCAATCCGAGTTCCCACAGCTTATCTTCCTCTTCAACGCTGATGACGTCAGCTTGACGTTTCTGCAGACCATGACCAGACCTTGCACCGGCTTTCATCATGTTGTCGAGTGTATTTCTCAATTCGTTAAAGATGAC
The DNA here is from genome assembly GCA_921293015.1 of Phorcus lineatus. Taxonomy (NCBI): domain Eukaryota; kingdom Metazoa; phylum Mollusca; class Gastropoda; order Trochida; family Trochidae; genus Phorcus; species Phorcus lineatus. The sequence goes on from OV121081.1 coordinate 56,413,264, forward strand.
ATCGGACAAGAAGTTAACTTGCCGCCCTTGATTGTTCAAATGCATTTGAATTAACAGTATCAGTTGCCTCAGTGTTTTAGGGGGGTACTCGCTTCCATCACTTTTCCTGGTCTCGCAAAGGAACCTACATAAACAAAAGCTGAGCTCATCGTCGTGGAGGTCTTCGAGTTTAATGTCAATTATACTTAATTTCTGGCCAACACAACCACCATTTCTGATTCTGGAGTTGCGACTTTCACGCCAGTCTTCAAAAACACGACATGCCCATTTGATTGTTTTCTCCGTATTCTCCGGCATAGTTTTCTTCGAAAGATCCTCGATTTCCTTGTCCGTTTTCGGTTCTGGAAAACGTTCTGCAAATAAAAAGAATCATCTGTAAGTTATTCTACCAAACTGTCATTGATGAAAGTAGATTATAAGAAGTTTTTGCAATCTCATTCAAATCAAATTAAACGTTTTGACTCGTACCTTGCTGCATTTGTTATACCCCCACCTACGAAGTCAACATTGCATATCTCCAAATTTTGTTAGAGACTTTTGATTTTCATGGAATATATTCATAAAAGGTTCATGGTGTGATTTGTGACAAGATAATCTGTTTTAATTTTTTTCAAAATCTGTGTCAACATTGCTACCGGTCATGATTTACAAACATCCAGTGGGGGTATGTGAGGTTTGCTCGCTTTTTCTTTGTTTATCTGAGTACCACGTCATATATGGGTCATATCAGGTGAACGTCCAATCAAGCCAATCAGCGACATGACTGGGAAACTATCAGGCCGATTTTATATTGTAGCGTGTTGCAAGGTGAAAGGTCACCCACCGTCAAGGCCACATGAAGGTCACCGTCATGAACAACCGCAGTGAGGTACGAGTGAAGGTATTTGGATTATTTCAACGAAATTGCTTTTAAAATGTTCGCAGCTGCGATAACAGGAGCTCTATAGGTGCTAACGACTAATGTGAACCTATGAAATAGTATACCGGTACTAACAAATCCAATTTGTACATTGAAGAACACGTTCGACTAATTGATGACGTAATTGTCCGGTTTTCGATCACAATCGCGGAGTAGATACACTATACAGAACAAATTGGTAATTGTAACACAATACTGTTCATGAACAGTCATTGCACATCGATAGCCTACAATTCTCAAATTAGCAAAATATATTTGTACAACAATCGTGCAAATATCGTGTAATTTAACTGTCTTTGCGGCACCATAACAATGCGAAAAGGAAACGGATAATGTTGAATATTCAATAAAGAAGTAAAGATTCATTTACCTTATCGTAATCGTAAAACATACACCAAGGTTGACCGTAACCTTATTGGCAGGCCATTGAAGTTACCAGGGTCAATATTTCTAGAAAGAACTCATTTTAATTTTTTGCTACAAAATCAATTTTAAAGGATCAACAGCTTAAAAAGGTGTTTGTTTTTGTTCAAAGTCAATTTGATTGTGCTGATTTCTTTCTCAGAGATCCGAACCTTTTCTTTTTCATCATTCCAAATTTCTGCACACTAGACTAGACGATACAAAATTAACATTTACAGAAATGAAGACTCCGTAAGGAGTGGTTTAAATTTTTCGTTTAATTGGTTGGTTTCTTGTTGATGTTTGTGTTTGTGTCAACCAACGCCTTCTTTGCTATCAAATACATTTAAAACATCAGTAATTTGAGGCGCGGTATTGATATAAATCTGAACTGGTCTGACTGAATCTACAATACAAAGTGTAATTATCAGAAGTATACTTTTATGTCGAGCAATTTGATAAGACTTATTCTTGATATCCTATTGGAATGGAAGAGAAAATGATTTAGTCATAGTTGTTGAAAGCTGTTATGACTTAAGTGATCAAACTATGATTGCTGATTATTATTCATATGTTATAATTTCTGTCACAGGCGAAAAAAGTCTTTGAGACTATAATGTTATTCGGGAATATTTTATTATGACAATTCCCTCAATGAAATACTAAGAAATAACTTAATTGTTTGGATTACATTGGAAACATTTCTTGATTCCATAATAATCTCTGAAAAGATTGTTTAAGATGTTACTTTTAGATTGGAAAATGTTTACGAGTTTATATTTTTGATGAGTGAGTAAACACAAACATATATCTCATATAAATCTCATACCATAGAACTATCGAATGTGTTGGCAGATAAACTTATATAAAATGTTTGAAACATGGTACTTTCAAATAAAACTTACCCTTTAGCTGAAAACTTCAAGTGAGGATAATATACAAGTGTCGTGTTGGCATTATTTTGGGCAAATGTTCTGTTTGTAATAGATATCATCACTGAAAATGATTTTCACGGTGATTCATTTATGTGATTAAATATAACGAATTTTAAAGGTCATGTGCTTTGTTATTAATCTGATAGGCTAGACGAGATTTTCAATCACCTCTGTTTTTCTTTCATCGAGTATGTCAATATTCTGCAACTGTTATTGAAATGCTTGAAATTTTATGTAAAGCACTTACACATTTACATTTTCAGAATTTACAAAGCAAAGGCTCCTTTTATAGTATTGTGTATTTATAATCTGTAACTGTTATTTAAATGACTGAAATATCACATCTTGTATGAAGTTCACTTGCATTCCTATGACTTCAGATTCTACAAAGTAAAACCTCCAAAGATAATATGATGTTGTAGAGGTAGATTACTTTGTGATGATGCATATTTGTTTAACTGGTGATATTTTAAGAGGTTTAATGATTTGCACAATAATCTACTTCTCTTTTTTTTGCTTTTTGATTTTATTCTACGTACGTTTTTGAGCAAATCCTGAAAGGCCAATCTGGTGGAAAAGTGTACAGGATGTGCAGTTAAAAGAATCTGTATTGAATCTCGCGTGATGATCCTTGATAATAAAAACGACGAAGCAAAGTGCATGAAACCTCTAAGATCATGCCATTTTAAAAATTAGATAAGTCATAAAAACGCAAAATGAATACTCTCTGAGTCAAAGTTATATTTCTAGATAGCGACTTTAGACCGCTTTGAAGCACACTCCGATTTGGAGGTACTTGAGGAAAATGACTAGCAAGGTTGATTGTATTTTCAGAAGTATCGACTTTATAGGTGACCGTTTATATATAACGATATGTAATCAAACAATTCAGCAATATGAACTTTCACACGTAGTATTAATTTGATTGAAAACGTCACTTGCCAGAAATGTTAACTATTAACTCATGCATTAGAATATGTGTTTTCATTCAATAATTAAAGCAGAAGAAACTTAGTGTAACTCAAGGGTTGCCAAGCAAAGATATATTTACATGTCTCTTCCTTATCGTCATCGTAAAGTCAATTTTAAATCTTTACTAACCAAGCATACAAAATAAGTCAACATGACCTATGAACATTGAGAACATATTACAAATGAAATGAACTATGAAGTCTTTGAAGGGCATTCAGATGTTGTGTACATAAGAACAAGAAGAATATCTGGATAACAACTTCTTAATTGTGAAAATTCATGACATAACGGAGTATATTGTTAAGGCGACATCATATAATCAAAAACGTCATGATTTCAAATTCGTTGCTATCCAGAAAATCCAAGAAGAATGGGGCAAGGAATCATGTCATGTTTCATAATTTCATACAAGACTTTGAAGGTTTGCTTGTGAGCTTTTACCAAGAACAAAGTGTGCTAGAGATATGCAGATATACAAACATATGTATCAATACAGTTTACGAATAAGCCAGTGCATGTAGATCATTCATTTAATACATTCCAATCATCAATTCAAACATTAAAATAAAACTCTCGTCAAGTGTCAAAAGAAGCTACCAAATAACAAGAATGTAGCTAATTAATATCAAACAGAATTTAGAACGTCGAAAATAAAACCATTTAATGGACTCGACATGCAAAATTTCAAGTGACGCCAAGAATTCTGAGTGAAATTCCTGCAAACTAAATAATTAAAGAAAACAGCTTCTAAAGGAGGTAAATCAGAGACGGCTGTATAACATCACCACTGGGAGACCTGTAAGTAACCTGTGGAGCGTGGACGATGCTTTTGATTAACAAGTGAGATACTGTAGGATTTTAGCCCTTTCATTAATAACATGTTTGGTTTTCGAAAATTTAGAAAATTATTCATTATCTGAAGTACTAATGTAAAACATGTTGTTTGACATCAAGATTTAATGTGCCCTATGCTACCTGTTTTTCATCATTTATCTTCATATTTTATTCAGTCAAATCGAAATTTCAAGCTACATGTATTCTAAAGAATAGACTTTTTGGAAATCAGTATAATTTAAATGAACCTGTCCATAGAGCTCATTGTCCAAATAAGAGTTACATATGACTTGTAGAAGGGTTTTGTTATTTGCATGACATACAATACATCTTAAGAGCATTATAATCAAGATGTATTCTAATCATAGAAATTATTGTTCAATAATTGTGACTTTTTGTGTTCTCCAAATGTGCATAAGGTTTTTTTCGTATGGTGTACATCATTGATTTTTCTTGACAAAACTATGTCAATCTTTTTGAGTGAGGCAGAGAGTTTATAGAGAAAATAAACTATGATGGGATAACGTTTGTATCTGTCTCGAAAATGCAACATTTGATTCAATTTGGTATATAAGACGAGTGCAATTAAGAAAAAGGCAATGGTATTATGAAGCCTTACATTATAACAGAGATATCAAATCATGGTTGAGTTATGCCATGTGCCTTGTTATTTTCACATGACACTAACAATAGATGAATGTTCTTTGATAAATCCCGTTATATCACCAACAACCACATGATAAAACGTCATTTTACCCAATTTATTCACATACATATCGGCAATTAAATGTGCAGTAATCAAGTGAGACTGTTGCCTTTACTGTACAAGCTGTTAACATGTACTAATATCTACGTGGCAAAAGCATCAAGAAGCTTGGTTGTGCTGACGCAGTGAAATAGAGCCTTGAATGTGTCTCGATAGGTTTCGGGTATCCATACTTCAAAGAAGCTTACAGTTTAAAAAGTGAGATAGAGTTTTTTACCTAAAGAAAAAGCATATCGATCATTCAGTTGTTCTGTAAAATTCTTTCGAGAATATACTTAGAGGGTTTAATTTCCTCGCCATTTTTTCCCAGGCCTACGAAACACAACTTTCCTTTGCAAAAACAAACTTTGGAAAAGCCTACATGTACTTTATAAAAAAAATACCAATTCGAATAAAATTAATCGACAAAGAAACATTAAAGCTCGTCAGACAGATAGCACTGTTATTTATTTCATTTGAGACTGAACGAACTATGAACCTTATATTCTTTCTGTGTGAATGAGAGTACACTTTCTAAAAAGTCACTTGGCCAAGACACCATCGCTGGATTCCGTCCATGCATTGTGATGCCATTTCTCATGATACTCTGTCATTGTGAAAAATCATCTGTCAAAACAATTGCCCGAAGGATCGATATATATATTTTACACTAAATTTAACACATGAGTTATAATGTTCAAAAGCACAGGAAATTTGGCTCTTTTTCAATATCAAAGCACATCAAGAATTTTTATATAAGATGAGGTAAAAACAGGACATGCAATTGATAAAACATCAGTAAGAAAACCCTCTGTACATTTAAAAGACCACCTTAAAGTTACATGGTTTTATTATTTTGAAATTAGGCATTAATATTCTTTTGAAGACACCCGAGCTAATCTAAATTTGTATGAATACTTTGAACAAATGAAACTACAGTTATTTCATTTCACTGCCCGTTTTTTCTATTCAATATTTAGAAAGGTCCATTGAACCATGTTTGTGAACACTACATCAAACCTACACATTTTCTATAACTATTAAAACCTTTCTCTTTGTTCTGACACGGCATTTTTTGGTGTGCAAAATGAATTGCCGCTTCAATTGTTATTGCTTTTATGTATCTGTATGCATAGATCACGAGTAATCAAGCTAGGAAAATCATCATGTTATATGTTTAAAGTTATTAGAAAGAAGGTATGTTTTTTTCAGTGCCTACAGATCAATGTTTTTTGATCAGAAGAATAACAGAATTGGAATAATTTGTTTAATTGAGAAACATTAAAAAACCTTGGTATTGTTTTTCTAATTAAGTTCAGGATTATTTGGGCCAAAAGTAAGCAAACATGACAATACATTTTTCGAAATTGCATTTGGACAGTCTTTGCTCACGTTTCAGGTTTGAATACTTAGCTGAACAGAAGATCGAAAATACATACATAACTTTAGAATTAAGATAAATGTTTTTATTTATTTATTTCATCTATGTTGCATTTGAGGTTGTTTACTTCTCCAATTTGAAATCGGAAAAAGTTCAAATAGACCCATACCCTTAGTCTAATTGAGCCAAGTGATTTCATAAAGAAGTATTAAATTCAATTGTGTGAAGATTTTAATTATCACAATGTGAGAATAACGTTGAAATCACTTCATTTAAGAAAACAAAACTAAGCAAATATTCTGAACGAATGGACAATGACGTTCGTTTTTTTAACCAAAGCCGGTTCATCATCCTTACAGTAATTGTTGTCCTGTTTCAAACAAATAATATATTTGAAAATACTTGTAAAGTAGTGCTGCGATGTATATGAAGAACTACACCAAGACTCATCAAAATGGATAAAAATGATGGCCAAAAATATCTTTACAAAAACAATGTCAATGAAGCTTGGTGACAAACGTTTCAGATTTTGTTAAGAATAATTTTCTACATACCTTTTTTCTGCGGTGTTCAAAGTAATATTGATTTACATGTATTTCCAAAGAACATTGCATTATATTTAACATATTTGAGTTCTTCCATCTGTTTAAAAATGTTAGTTAAACATTTTTGTAACGAAAGGATTGCAGAAAGGTTCAATCGGATTTTATGTACAAACAGTCTTTTTTGAAAGAATAATGCCACAGACTGTCATCTCAAAATGTCCTTGTAAAGAACATTCTATTGATAATATTCTATAAACATATCAATAATATCAGTTATTAATTTATTAAATGAATATGTTGATGTTTCCTTAATATTATTACCCATGTATATGTAGCAAAGAAAGTTAATAATAAAGCCTTGGCTCTGTAGCTCATGAGGCCATCTATATTTTATATATGGTCACAAGATCAACATACGGGGGCCAGAGAATCGCCAAATCTATAGATTATAATCCCCATGATTCTGTGCACAAGGTTTGAGCTTAGAAGGTATTTGCTTCTGGAGAAGAAGATGAAACTAGGTTTTATAATTTGGGCGTTGTCTTTAGGGCCCTTATTTAGGGTCAGATGGTTACCAAATCCTTTGATTATAATCCTCATTAATAATAATAAGGGTATTTGTATAGCGCTGATTTCCACCGCACACTGACGATGCTCAAAGCGCTGACATCGTCCATATATACAAGACACTGTTCACTGTTCATATATACACAGTCAGGCAAAGTTTGGAGAACTAGATGTAGCGCTGGAAAAGAAATGTTTTGAGTCTGCTTTTGAAAAGGGGTAGTGTTGGGGCAAGTTTAAGGTCTAGAGGTAGAGAGTTCCATAGTTTGGCTGAAGCATATTGAAATGATCTAGCACCAAATGATTTGAGTTTATATGAAGGAATTGAGAGGAGAAACTGATCATTGGAGCGGAGACATCTGGAGGGAGTATAGACAGTAATGAGGTCTTGTAGGTAGACTGGTCCCATCTGGTGGAGGGCTTGAAATGTTAGTGTCAGGATCTTAAACTCGATGCGTTCACGGATGTGTAGCCAGTGGAGAGATCGGAGAATAGGCGATATGTGGCAAGATGGTTTGCTTCTGGTAATGATTCGGGCGGCCGTGTTCTGTATCTTTTGTAATTTTTGGAGAAGTGTGTTGGATATGCCAAACAGTAAACTATTACAGTAGTCCATTCTGGAAAGAACCAGAGTTCTCATGAGACATGCTGTTGCATCTTGTGTCAGCAGGTGGCGAATTGATCCAATGTTTCTTAGGTGAAAGTAACAGATTTTACAAATATGTGACACCTGTTTAGCCATGGATAGGTTGCAGTCAATATAGACTCCCAAGTTCTTAAGTGAGGAAGACACTTTAACGTCTGCATTACCGATTCGAAGGTACTCAGTTTCACACTTCTTCAATCTTGAAGGTGGTCCTATGAATACAATTTCAGTTTTATCATCGTTCAACTTTAACATATTTGATGACATCCATTGCTGGATAGTTGAGATGCAATTTTCAACCTTAGATATGACATTTGCTTCATCTGTGTTGAAATGGTCTATGAGCTGTGAGTCATCCGCATAGAAGTGGTGGGCTACTTGTTGTTCTGAGATAATACGTCCAAGTGGTCGAGTGTACATCGTAAATAGTATTGGCCCCAAAACTGAACCCTGGGGTACTCCACAGGTCAGTGCCATACCATCCGACTTCACTTTACCGATCTGGACCGATTGCACTCTCTCAGAAAGGAGCTAAGGAGGTTGTATACAAGGATTTCCACTTTATAGGTGCATGCACTTGAAGAATAAAATGAAATAAGCTTTTGTAGATAGAGGCTCCCGTGACCCTTATTTGGGGTCACTGGGTCACCAAATATGTAAATTAAAATATCCATCACCTTAAGGGTTTGGTCCTCATTGCTCTTATTAAGGTCGCGTGTCACCAAATCTATTTATTAGAAACACGATCAACTAATGAGTATTCTAGGAAATATATGCTGGAATATCAGTTATATTCATCTCATCCCTCTGGCATAATTTGTTTCAATTTATAGGTACAGGCTGCTCTCATCAATGTAGCCATCGATGAGGACTGCTGTACAGTGTTGACGTGATTGGCCTGTGTTGTACACAGGATGCCATGCGTTATTCAAATCAGGATGTCATTCTGGTTACGTCCATAAGACAAGTTATTAAGAAAAGTTGACGGTTAAAAGAAAAGGGGATTTGAAATTTGACACATCTAGTTCCTGACGAATAAATTATCGACACATATGATAATGAGTGATTTTCAAAAGTATCAAAATAAAAAAACCTCGATGGCTTTATTGTTGATGTCGTTATATCTTATGAGGTTTTCATTAATAAGAATTTTAAGAACACGACATTCCTGATATTTCTTGGAGCATGAAACAATCATATCAACTTAGCAATATGTTACATCCTATATGCTGTTATTCCGCTAATAACATCTGAATTCAATGCGAGATCTTCATTAATCAGAATTTGATCAGATGTCAGTAAATATTTGGTCAATCAATATTCATTTGATGCTTATTTAAATCGATTTTGTGTTTTGCCACTTACAGTTACCTTCCCATACTAGCTTTTGGCTATTAGCATTTCATGCAAGCATTTTGTCAATTTCATTCAATTATACTCCTCTAAAACTTATACAACCTAATTTGACACATCTAATCACTAAGGTGTGTTGATGTCCCTTTTGCATGTTACGATCCCTAATTTGTATAATTGATTGAAATGTTCTTAGCTTTTTTTAAAAAGAATTTCAACTCACAAACTAATTATGGGAATGTAAAGAAACTTGACACATTTCATTACGGTGATTTTTAGCTGGGATTTTTTATCTTTCACATCCGAAATGTCATAATTCATGCAAATTTTGAAAGTTCTTCAATCAAAATGCCTTCAGCTTATAATTCAATCGCTAACTTCTGGAATGTCAAGGTACTTGACACATGTCAACTCTATATAATTATGTAGATACGCCTTTTGCAAATTTCTTCTGACTAATTTTTTAAAATTATAACAGAAAATAAACATTACAATATAAAATGCATTCTTACAAAATGATATACATCTGAGCCTCTTTGTATGTTTCAGTTTCTAATAAGTATAATTTATGAAGTTTTTCAGTATTCTCTCAACGTTTGTTTCACCTCTAATGTGGTGACATACATGTATTTCAGCACTATGATTTATTTTGTGTGTTCTTTCTATCGAAAGATAACTTTGACCATAACATAATCAAGTCGTTCATCTCCCCAAACATTTATTTTTTAATTTTTTTTATTTCCATTTTTTTACAGTACATTTCCATATACATTCATAGACATTTAAATATGCGTTACATGGACACATCTTTCATTGTGTATTTTCATATGTCTAACAAACATAACAATACAGTAACCTGCAGCATCATGAATTTCTAAAAAGCAAATGGAGCGAAGACCAGAATGCATAAAATCTTGTAGGGTTGGAATTTGAAAAAGCAATTGATTTTGTTACTTGATAATATTTTAATATTTCTTGTTTCAAATGTTTGAAATTTGGTTTCATTTGTCTAGTATTACATTTATATAACATTGCTTTTGTAATAAGAAGAATTGCATTTAAGGGATTATTGTTTTTTTCCTTTAAATCCAAACAGAATATTTTCTTCACTGAGAGCAATACTTCCCTCTACATAGTCTGAAATCCATTCTGATAATTGTCTCCATATTGCTTCTGCATACTGACAGGTAAATAGTACATGTGCAATAGTTTCCTCAAAGTCATTACATAGCGAACAAACAGCTGAATCTACATATCCTATCTTATACAGTATTTTATTTGTACTTAATATGTTATGTATAATTTTGAACTGAAACCATCTTAATTCACTACTTTGTGTACATCTTTTTGCCATTTGGTTGATATTTTTCCATTAAGTTTCATTGAATTGTTTGTCGAAATGATCTTCCCATTTCTGATATGTTTTAATTTTGTAAATTTTGGGTTCAATAAAGTCTTGTAGAATGTTGAACAACCTTGTTGCTTTTTAATTGTTGATATATTATATGGTCGAATAGGTCTATAAATGCAGTAGGTACCTACTCTCCTGTTTTGTAAAAAGGAGGATATTGATTTCTTTACACCCATATACGTCAAGAAATCTGTTTTAAGATCATATTTTTCAACAAAATTTTCATATTCATAGAATTTACCATCTTCATCTATCATATCTGCAATAAAAGTAATTCCCTTTTTATACCATTGCTGGATATAAATATTACCAATCCTAATGTTGTTATTGAACCAAATAGATTTGGTCATTATTTCTTCATTACTTCTAGAGTCAATATCACAACTATTCAGATATAGTGACCATAAGGAAAGAACCTCTTTCCAGAATTTGTTATGAACATTTGGAACAATTTGTTGTGTAATATATTTAGAGTCAGCTAAAAGAAGCATATCTATGTCTATAATATATTCCTGAACTAATCTTGTCCAAATTGCATTATCAAATATCAGTCTCTTCACCCAACTCAATTTTTGTGATGCAATAACTATATGTAAGTCAGGGACACTAATTCCCCCAAGTTCTGGTGGTAGTGACATAACATCTCTTTTAACTTTATCAGGTTTACATTTCCAAATGAATTGGTAACACTTCTGCTGAAGATTATCTATAACTGTCCTGGGTGGGCTTGGGACACTACTAAATAAGTGATTTAATTTTGGCAACAGTAGAGATTTTAGTACAACATTTCTTCCTAAAGGGGTTAAAATTCTCTTAGACCACATTGCCATTTCTTTTTCAATACTATCAAATTTACCTAAATAATTTATTTTTATCATATTTTCTAACTCAACGTCAAACTCTATACCCAATAGCTTAAATTGGGTTTGAGACCAGTCTAAATTCCATTCTTTACAAATCTTATATCTTGTTCGCTTTTTTGACCCAATCCAAATCAATTTGGTCTTGTCAGCATTGATTTTTAAACCTGAAAATCTTGCGAAAAAGCTTAAAGTATTCATTGTTGCGTAGAGGCTTTTTTCTGATCCATCTAAAGTAAGTGTGGTATCATCAGCGAATTGTAATAGAAGAGTTAGAATATTTCCCATTTGAATACCATGTATATTTTCGTTATTTCTAATCATAATTGCTAATATCTCTGCACATATGATAAATATATATGGCGATATCGGGTCACCCTGTCGGCAGCCCCTTGTAACTTTGAAAAAGGAACTTGCATATCCATTTACTATTACACAGGATTCTATTTCATCAAATAGTATCTTCACCCAGTTTATTATATCAGGCCCAAAATTAAAAAAATCAAGAACCTTTAACATAAAATTTCTTTCTACAGAATCAAAAGCCTTTTCAAAATCTATAAGTAATAATAAGCCTGGTTTTTGATAGGTTTCTGTATAGTCCATAACATCATATATTGTTCTGGTAACTTCCCCAATGTATCTACCTGGAACAAAACCCTTTTGGTCCTCATGAATAATTAGTGATAGGATAGGTTTTATCCTGTTTGCAATAGTAGCTGATGCTAACTTGTATGATGTATTCAAGAGGGAAATTGGGCGCCAGTTTTTCAAGTACAGTTTTGATTTATTTTCTTTTGGTATACATGTAATCAAACCTTGTTTTTGTGTTACTGACATTGAACCCGTATCGAAAGCATGGTTTAAAGATTTTATTAGGTAATTATGTAAGTCTAGCCAGAAAAACTTTAGAAATTCAGTTTTCATATTTTCATAGTTTTTATTTTTTTTTTCATATTTTTTAATGCATGTAAGATTTCATCATATGTCAATTTACCTTCCAGGGATTTCGAAACGGATTCGTCTAACCTTGGGATGGATGTATCAGTACAAAGATTTTCTAAATTAATCTGCGTACAGTCTTTGCTAGTGTAGAGGTTTTTATAATAATTTTCCACTTCTTGAATAATATCTTCTTGTTCCATAAGCAAGATTCCTTCTCTATTTTCAAGCAATCTGATTAAAATCAGATGAAGTATCGCGCGCTTAACATTTGTCCATCATCAATATGCGATACTAACATCTGACACTATCCCGCTAGAGGGGTCACCAGATTGACCTTCGTCCTTGAACTCCCAACCAACAACCTATTGAAATATAACCAATCAGATTACGCGTTATTTCCATTGTTCGGGTCACCGTTTAAAGGGCGGACGAAGTACGCGAAATGGCTTGCGGTGATCTCGTAGACAAAAAAATTTCGTAGATACGGGAATTTCGTTGACAACACAATTTCATAGACAGTGAATTCGTAGACAGTTTAATTTTTTATTTCTAAGTCAATATTGGCTATTATTTTTAATTATTTTTATCTTTTATAGTAGTTTATATCACCCCAGGTAGCAATTCAGCATCGTGCGCCATCACCGGGCCGGTACGGTTTATCAACGCTGGTGCGGCACTGGGCCAGTAGTGGCATACCATACTGTATCAAACCGGCACTGGCCCAGTACTTATACTATACTGAAAATATCAGCATTTTGGCTTGTCATGTCGACTTCGGACCCTCATATAAATTGTTAAACATTCTTAGAACTTCGAGATAGTGATCAATATTGAATGTTACATATTAAATTGTTTTAATTCTTTCAGTCCGAACTTTTGTCTTTATAGTAATGTTTGTATTGTTATATACACAAATATTTAAATATAACAAAATGTCAAAAGATGAATTATTACAGTACTAACAGGAGAAGGGGACAAAGTGAAATTATTATCGATCGAGAAATGTGAATATTCAAAACTAAACCTTCACCTACAACATGCATAGGAAAGGTAATCGGAATACATGTATAAATATAACTTTCAGATATTGAAGATGACAAAGCATCAGAAATAATAACTGACACCAGTAATTCATTTGTAAATGATATAGTATATCATTCATATATTATTGATTTATTATTCATTTTAGTTCAGTCAAACGAAAGGAAAAGCATTAGACAGGAGGGCCTGTTACCTTAATTTATTTTTTTAAAAGATCAAACAAGAACTAAAAGAATTGATAATAACACATGAATATTGGATTACTTTAATAGTTTCAAAATACAACCAAATTGACTATTATAGTTTTTATTCACTTTATTCTTTAATCGAACCTATTAGTGTTTGAATCCTTGAGTTGGATAAATAAAGGTTTGTTTTTATTATATCTAATCCTGTTTTAAAACCTGTCTACGAATTCACTCCTTGATTTGTCTACGAGTTCACCGGATTTCTTGTCTACGAAATTGTTTTGTCTACGAAATCACTGCATCCCCGCGAAATAGCTGAATAATTTGGAAATTCCGAACTCAAAGTCGAACAAGTCATAATTTTGAATTGTTTACTGGACCGTTAAGATTGTATGGCAATTCTGCCCTTTCACGTGTATTGTAAGGTGGTCAAAGCAGGAAACGAACTCGCTTCGCGTCGGATCGTTGTCAGGTTCTGCAAACCCCTCGATCGGGTACCAGTTCCCGTTCGGAAACCAACACCCCGATCGGGATAATAAAACCGTCTAAAACACGGACAAAAGTGTTATTTTACTTTTTCTTTTTTTAATTTCACATTCGCGCATCACGACGAAGGAATCTACAGGTAAACAAACCTTTCGGTCTTTATGGTATTTACTCTATCTACACTGAAACGCAGTTTTTCTTTAAAATACTTTCTTACAATTAAGGCACCCGTTTCTGAAATTTCCTTCTTCACAAACGAGAAACCACATATCACGCAAATATTCGTCTTACAATACACCCAATCTGTAAGACAGGAGGACAATATCTTCTGTCAATATCTACAGTTTTCAAATATTTATATTAACAGTACATGAAATGTCAATATTCAGTGATCGCTGAAGAAACATGCTAACTCCAACATCCTTGTGTAGAAGCGCATATGCGAGGGGAAACCCACCGCGGAATACACCGAACGAAGCACTTGGAACAGATCGGCTGTTTTCGCCATGCCTAACTCCGCGCAACACCGAACATACGCTGTATGGAGTCCAGGCTGATGGCATTAATAGCCTAGAATTTGATTGGTTAATTCTCGTAAGCCCGGGACATTCAACTTAACGGGGCAGTGTCAGATGGAATATAGCTTGTTAAACTGAAACGAAACGAAACGGAAATAAAACGAAACGAAATTAAACAAGCGGAATTCCATCTGATTTTAATCAGATTGTATTTTCAAGGTTAGTTATAGATTTATTTAGAAAATTTCTTTGTTCTAATTTCAAAAAATATTTGGTAGGTTTTTCCCCTTGTTCTACCCACTTTGCTTTTGATCTTATAAAAGAACCCTCTGTTTTCAATTTATTTAAATTATCTAAGCTAGATTTAATTTCATTTATCTTTTCTATAAGGATACCTTTTTCATTTTCATTTTCACTTGCATCCAAGCTTATTTCATATTTATGTAGTTCTTTCTCCAATGTAGGCTCATGTTGTAGTGTTTTCTTTTTTTTTGTTGAAGAGAAATAAATTGATGACCCTCTTATGTTTAACAATATCATTTCCCATAGTAGTTGATCATCTAATAACTCTGGTCACCCTCGTTGGCATTAACTTTGTATTGTTCTACTGTATCATGTATATTTTTCTTTATAAGTTCAACATATTCCTTGTCTTTCAGTAATGAATTATTAAATTTCCAAAATCCTCTTCCTCTCTGTACCTCAGATAGTGTTAAGGTTAAGGATACAATCAAATGGTCAGAGTTTATACTTGGTAGAATCTCCGTATCAGTAACTGATTGTAGGATATTATGTGATACAAGAAAAAAGTCTAGTCTAGCTTGTTTAAGTGGTGTGGGTTGGCGCCAGGAAAATCTTCTAGCTGCTGGGTTTATTTCACGCCAAGGATCCTTTAAATCTAATAAGTCTATTGTTTCTAGTAATTCTTGTCTTGAATTAGGGTTGTTTATATGTTTATAATTATAAGTATCTTTATCGGGGTCCATTATCATGTTCCAATCTCCGCACATTATTATTCTTTCCCCTCTCAAGGTTTCGGCAATTTCTTTAATTTTTTTTATAAAGTCAGGTCTGTCAATATTTGGTCCATATAAATTTATCAAGGTATAAATCTTTTCATCGATAAGAATGTCTAATGCTACATAGTTACCTTCCTCATTATCTTTGATAATATCAATAATTTCAAATTCAAAATTATTATTAAATAAGATTGCCGTGCCTCTTGCATTGCTTTCATAGGGTGAGATATAACATTCATTATAGCCCCATTATTGTTTAATAATTTGTTCTTGATCCTTAGTAAAATGTACATCTTGTAAGCAATAAATGTGTGCTTTTTTCTTTTTTAAAAATCTAAATACTTGTTTTCTTTGTAAGCCTCTATAATTTAATGATAGAAATTTAATTTTACTCTTTAAATCCATCAGGAAAATCTATTACCACAGGGAAAGATTTTAAAGTACGCACAATACATTTGTAAAAATATATGGAAATGTTTTTTTAAATGAGACATGACAGTAATCTGTTTGTTCAAGGAAATAGAAATAACTAAACAAAAACAAAAAACTGTACATGCGTACGACTCCCATTTTGAAAATGGTAAGACAAGGGTTAAAGAAAATCTTTATAAAGAGATAATTCCGTCTCATAATGTATAAAATGTAGTACCAAATACTAAGAGGCAATTGTTTTTCTCCATAACCGATTTTCAGGGTAAAGCTTGGTAATTACATAAATAAACTGATCGACATTGTGGTTCTCCCTCAATAAATAAAACAGTCATTTGTCAACCCTGAACAACGTGATCCCTGTTTGTTACGTGACAATAACATCAAACGTAAGAAGAAAAGGTATGAGGCAATACCTTCATTCAAATCAATAATTACCCTATTATCCCTTTATAAGACAATACATTCATTCAAATCAATTGGTTCTGCAATTTGCTTTACAGAACTTTACAAAGCATCATCAATTAATGATAATGGCATTCGTTTACATAATCCAATCTAGGTTGATTGTTAGGCCTTACAAACAACTCTAAATATAGTTCTAATAAAGCATTTGAACATAAAATAACAATTTTAGAATATTCTATAAAACAAAAATTCAGATGCATAATCATTGAAATAATAATATACTTTTGTACCACTAAAATAATTCTTGAACATCAATTAATAATTATATTCTGCTATAAAATTCCTACGCCTAAACATTGCAATAGTAATGTAATTTTATAATAGTAAAGTAGTTCGTCCTTTTCAATGTTCTCATATATAAATTATTTTAGAGATGATCAGCTAAATTTTATAGTTTTACGAAAGTATTTTTAATCAAAAATATACAGTTATTGTTACTATACCAAGATTTTTTTGGCAGCCAATATTAAAGTATCATATCCCTACCTTGTGTGTTACAGTATGTATTCCAGTGATCCATTATCCATACACAACATTATTTTCAATAATTACTTCACATATTTCCGGTATTCCACACTAATATGTTGCTAGGTCTGTCAATTTGAAGTCTTTTCACTTTGTTAATGAACAAAATGATTTCATTAGCTTATAATTAGATCCGAGGTTTCTTGAGTCCGAATATAGTGTTTTCTATATATATTATTAAAATGTTTCTGTAAACAAAAAATTATCCAGAAACATACAGCACTCGGCCTGCAACTCAGTGAACCGAGAAAGCCGAAGAGTCTTAGATTTTAACACCAAGTATGACTACGTTCTTGTCTGATTGAAATAATTATTCAAAAGATGGTGTTTCTTCCAGTCCAATTTCTTTCCATTGGTGGTTGTTACTCTTTCTGACACACAATTTGAGATCGATTCCTTTCTCTTGGACTTTTGCTTGTACGTGATAGTCGCGCCGTATTTCATACGCGCGTGTAGCTAATTTCCCTCTGAGTTTTTTCAGCACCACTGGTAAGTCACTGCGTATAGAAATACGTCTTTCCATCATCATTTTCCGATTGGTTTCTATTGCTTTGAAAACTGCTTGGCGGTCCGTCATCCTAACAAATTTCACCATTATTGGAAGTGGCATAGTGGCTGAACGTCCAGTTGTCGAGAAACGTGGTAAGCGATGAATATTAACGAAGTCGAAGTTTTCAGCCTTTGAAACGTTCATCTCGATGAATAATCGTCGCACTTCGGTTTCAGCATCTCGGTTATCAGGTATTCCGTAGATAAGTAAATTTGTCCTCCGTGAGTGCATCTCGTGTTGAAGATCCTTTCTTTCCATCTCTTCCCTGAGTTTTCCGATTTCAGACTTCAGCGACTGGATTTCGCTCTTGTTTTCGTCTATGGAAGTTTATCGTGTCCTTAAAATCATCAATTTTTTGTTTTGTATTCTCAAGTTCTTTCTGTATCATTTCCATTCGGCCTGTTAGTGTCACGGTAAGTTTATTGAGCTCAGCCGCGATGAAGTCCTTCATACCACGTGTATCTTCCATACTGTTTTCTTCACTTAGATTTTCTTCTGCTAATGCGGGTGAATTTTTTTGTTTCTTCGGACTTTCGGCACGAAATCTATCTAAATTACTTGCAGTAGGTGTTGCAGGCTGATTTGTTGGGTTTTTTTGGCTTCTAGTGGCTGCCATTTTAGGAGATTAGGACCGATTGAGACCGATTGAGACGGAGAGCTCTTTCCCGCGTCCTACTCGTAGCGCGTCATTACCGGAAGTCCATCTCTTCATACGAAGTTTCATATCAATAACATATCTCCCCAAACATGGATATATGTTATTGATATGAAACTTCGTATGAAGTGTTTTATTGCTTTTTAGATAATTTTTACAAAAATAATCGTTTACAATTATCTATATCTGAAGCTTCTGTTACCACTGTAGGACGCGGGGTATATTAGTGTGCTCAGTATGTAATATGCTAATGCTTCGTTAACAACAATTCATCTGAGAAAGGAAGTATGCCTGAATTTTAATAGAAATAACATATTCAGTAATATGCTTCATCATTCACATACATTAAAAACAACAAGGTAAAGGCTTCTTCCTTTGAAGTTTTAAAATCACACATAATTATCATTGGTATAGGCAACGATTAGAAATATATTCTATTGTTGTATCAACCCAAACACATAATTGCAGATGTCAATGTGTCTGCATTGGATTACATATTATCGTAAGCAAAGTTACCTTAACACTTGCTCTACCTCTGCGGGTCCCCTTGCATGCTTTTTGCCAACGTTGAACATACAGTGCATCTGAACATTAAGTGAAACTATGCACTTCTCTAAATGAAATTGCTGATATATTTGTGTTCCGCGCATGGTCATTGCATAAACTACTGCAAGATTTTGATGACTGAATCGTTTTTACGGGGAATTTCGAAGGTCGTTTTAAATACCTTCAAATGCACTTTTGAAGTATGTTTATATTTGATCTTTCAAATACCTTTTAAATGGAATGTGTTCCTTCATCGAAGAATTATTTCCCGCAGCCCATTTGAAATACATTTCTTACATCAACAATATTGAAAACAAATCTGTTATATTAAACTCCAGAAGAACTAGCCCAATGACGAAAGTCATAAAATTATTCGAATTTCTTCTTTGATGGACACTATAAAAGTTGAGATGAGGAAGGCAATTTTTATGAGGATACAAATTCGCTTTTCTGAGAAGGCAAAGTTTCGATATCGATGCTAATATAAATCTTACGACCACGATACGTGAGGAAAATATCATCACTCTCACAACTTATCTTTATCTAGTATAAAAGTGATCAAATGCATTTTCAAGTACGTGAAAAGTACATAAGTGTTGTATCATATGTTCAGAATATTCTATCCTGGACCTCTGTCAAGTCTCTGAAAATGAAAAGAACAAGAGATTGCTTTTCGAAAAACAGATGTAAATTAATCACCGGATTTTACTTTAATAATTTCACAGTCCTCAAAAATGATAAAAACTAAAAAATCGAATTGTTTGGCAAAAGTTAAAAGTCATCAATATCACAAATACCTTAGCTATTCAGATGAAGGATGTTTTGAGCAAATCGTAAAAGAAGTTGAAAACTGTACCGTTTACCGCTGTTTTGACGTGTCGGCCATCTTACTTTACGGAAAACACCGGGAAAACCTCGATTTCGTACTGTGGAATGTGTGACGTCACCTGTGTAAAACAGATGGCCTCTGTCGTATCTTTACACTGTCAGACAATGAAATAGCGCGGACTGTAGGAGCCATACCAGTCGACCAATTCATATAAAGATTGGCAAGATATCTCCTTATGAACTTCTGACGCAATAGTAAAAAGGAAATAAAATAAAAATGACGCTTAAGTTGAATTAATGTCCATTACATAACCCGGAAGTGAGTCTCTTCATACATTGAACTCGAACGTCAAAACAGTACTAATTTCGGTCGAAAAGACATCGGGTAACGTACGTGTTTTACCAAATACCCTTGCCAATGTCAGGACAAATGATGATTTAAATAAGCATATGTTGTGTGACTGTATTTTTGTCGTTTGATTTAGCGAAATGCCGCTCGTTACGTAAGCCAACTTGCACGTACGTACAAAGCAGCAATATACACGAGTGTGAAATAATTCAATGTATCGTGGACAGATTCAAAATGAAATTACCAGCTGCATACTTTTTACTTATTATAAAATTGAAAATTATGATAACATTTTACGAATGCATAGTAAAATCATAATAACTTGTGGTGGTTGAATCTGGCATTTTTAAAAAAATTATTTGCTGATTTCGCTAAATGATTTATTTGTGCATGGCCGAAGTTCGATATGGAATTTATATTGTAAGCTTTCCATGTTTTAAAATCCATGACAAGTCTTTATTTTTTTCTGACCCTATACAAAAATTATCATATATTCTGAACCTCCATTCATTCATTCGTCCATTTTTCATATTACCTTTGTTGAAATTGGAAATAAGCTGATCAATCGCCCTTCATATATTCACTAGGAATTAGGATAACATTTTTTTAAAATAAGTCTATCAAAATATATGATATAACAAACAATGTATTGACAAAAGAAATACAGTGAAATAATGTTTAAAAAATTGGTGCAATTAAATTTTCTTTCTTTTTTGGTGTTGCAATAAAAATAGATAAATTATTATTTAAAGTTTACAAATAAAAAATAAGAATTCTCAAGCACAGTGTTTTGTTTGTGATGCTATTTACTTGCATATTGACAGCACACAAAATTCCCTTGTTTGCTTTAATTGCTATTTTTCTTCTAAATATTAACTTTAACTAAGCATTGCCTTATACAATAAAATAAACTGCTATGAATGCTGAACAAATTCATGCATTCATGTCTATAACCAAGATATTTAACTAATGACATTGCATATTCAATAAAAAAATTAAAAATTTGTTCAGTCATCTAAAGACATCTTCTGTGTACAAAAAGTGTTTTTGTTTCCAGACCCTCCACCCCAAATATCATAAACTGTCATCATTCTGTCACAGCATTAAAATATTGCTCAAGTGAATACTATTTTGACACATTAATAAAATATAGATTATAAATGCATGTGATAAGATTCATATTACAAAAATAGAATAAACCATATATTTTTGTATATCAGTCTTAATGTTATGTTATTCGAAATTAAGGGGGGAAAATGCATTGAGATGATTGACTTAATTTTGAAAGTCAAGTTTGGCACACAGAATTAATTGGCTTGACATAATTTCCAAGCTTTGCACAAAATTATATTTAATTTCCTGATTAAGGAGAATAATTTAAGCAATATTTGATATTGAATCTGATTGAATAAATTAAATTTTATAAATCACTTCTGTTTAAATAATAATAAAATTTATTTGATTCACTTTATTTTGCTTTGTATTTTATAGTTCATTTACAAAAAATGTTGAAATAATTAAAGTATATATCATTTTGAAACTTAGAGTTGAAAGACTAAAATGTAAATGGGGTCATCTGGTAATTTTTCACCCTTTTGAAAATTCTAATATCAACAACAAATTATCTGTGTTGATATCATATGATTTTGTACAACAAATTTAACTTCACCGATTGTTCAAATGTTTTTTTCATACACGTGTACTAATGTAGATTGAGGCCGCCTTTCGAAAGTCACGGCAGCGAAATAAAAACAAAACTCGGCGACTGACGAGAGCTGCGTTCGAGAGACTAACGATGACAAATCAGCTGTTTCAATGAGGCTGAAAAAAGAATTGATATTGATACATTCGACAGTAAACTGACGAAGAAAAAAATTATTTTGAAGATTTTAGGAAAATTATAACAAAGAGTCACTCACCGGTGTTTTTAATTGGGTGCATTACCCGTGTAGACACAGTGTAAAGCAGTGGTTTGAAACCGCGAATTTATCATACGAATTGTTTCCATAATAACGTATAAAAGTCATCAAAAGGCTTTTTCCTTTTTTCTAAATTTTCGTACAGCACTTATATTTAAAAAACATCACCCTAAAACGTTCTGAGTTTTCAATAGCTACGAGAACACGATCACCTAATTATAAAATGTGTTGTTGTTTACATTTGTTATGGCGGTACGTCACGTGTGTTTTCCACAGTTGACGTCACATCCGGTTGATTTCACGGAACAACACGATCGGGAAGGCAATTTACTATCCTTTTTTCAATAGAAGTTATTTACATAATCAACTTATCTAAACTTGTTGAAACCTGACGTAAAATCAATTCAAGAAGGAATATTATGAAAATATGCACATAAGTGTACAATTTGGCTTAGTTAAATAAGGTGATTTTACCCGGGAGCCCCACTTTAATGTCGGGAGCCCCACTTTAATGTCGTAAACAAAATTTGTTATTGAAAAATCACATTGACGGCAATGTCGTAAATACAAATCTATATTTTGAACGGTTTGTAGAGGAAACTTAGAGGAGTCTTAAAATTGATTCAGTTCCACAATTTGAAACTTACAATTAAATTTTTCACATAAATCCAAACAAATTATAAAGTCGTAATATCATCCTTACAGCCGTGTTTCATATACTGTCCTTGACCGTCTCAAATAATTTGTTTGTACAATAAGAAGCGCTATCCCGATCATGAAATTAAAAAGAATTAGAAAGAATAACACTTCAATCATCATGTAGGTTTTATTTGTGCTCAACCGTAGGAAATTACTGAGAAAATATCAAACAAAAAAGGGTCTGATGATCGGCGCAGACATATAAACAGCTCTTAGGGAATCATAACACAAAAATGATAAACATATTTTCCTGTCAAATTTACATTTTAGTTTTATTAGTTCCCTTTCAAACGTAATTAAGGGAAATATTCTTACTTGTTACTTTCTGTAAAATCTTATTATTAAGTCTTGTTAACATTTGAAACTGGTATTATCTATTTCAATTTTGTTTTACAAACCGCTGCAGTCAGTGGGGGTGTTTTTCAATGTTAAGGCGGATGGCCTATTGTGGTTTCAGTATGCCTTTATTCAATCAAATGGGCACTACATCATTACACTACATTATTTTACTTATAAGAAGTTTATACAAAACTTGACAAGTAGATGAACAGGAGAAAACAAAGTCTGTCAGAATGAGCTTATAACCAATGTGGTTATGTACACATTTGAGAACATCTAACAAAATAAAAGCAAATATTTTAGATATCGATGGCTTTAATTTTTTGCAGAATCTTATTAGCTTTTTATGTTTCGGTAACAAGCAGAGGTGTGTCAGAATACTTTTTCATTAGGCAACCTCAAAAAGTCTTTAAAAAATGAATAGTAACATTTATAACAGTATTAAACAGTTAGTGATATATATGTATGTATGTGAAGTGTACACGTGGATCTTTTAGGTATTGTGGGGAAAAAACCAAACCACTTGCTCTTAAAAGTTTGATGTTGAGGAGAATTACAAAATACACCTGTTTTAGCACATTCTGCCTTTTCTAAAATGTTGAATCTCTTTTGCCTTTTCGTTGTTGTTTTTTTAAATTGAAGTTTGTGTTGCTCCAGGAAATAAACACAAAGCATGAACAGATACGAGGTAATTATTTGAAAAACACATGTTCTTGTCCCGAAGAGAACTTCGTGTGACCTTTTGAATATTTCTAGAACATGAAAGTGAAAATGCAGAGTACATCGATTTCTCATATCTAGGAGAGAAGCCTAGGGCTGTTAACTTTATATAAAAGGTTACATTAACATCGGCTTCAGCTTTCTTATTTCAGTTTCATATCTTGTTACGCTTGTTAAACATTATTTCAACCTTTATTAACTTAGAGAACAGGCCGAGAGGTACAAAATGACAGTAGTATACATTTTACAAGTAAGGACAAGAACAGTTTCCATGTTTTCAACTTATAAATTCATAAAAAATATGGTAAAAAAATTATATGTATGTCTGAAACCAGAGGAAAAATATTTGTCTGAATGGCAGTCTAGAAGTTGGTGATATGCCATTGACAGTTGTATTTTTTTTATGGATGATCAGCTTTTGTATGTTATATATATATATATACAGATGTCCAAGAGGTCTTATCCCTTCAATAACACATAAATGATAAGTGGAATGACTTTGCGTATTTTGTTGGGTCAGATATCATGAACTTAATCAATGATGTTTTTTCATTGAGACGTCCTGACTGCTGTCGAATTCCATTGCTTATTCGTTCAATATTATGATTATGACTATAGTGCTTCAAATTGTTATTTGATTTAAAACCGGAGAAAACGTTTTGTGAAAAAAAAATAAAGCTGTGTAATTGAGAATAATCAACAATTATGTACATCCTGTTTTGGTTAGTATTAACTAAAAAGATGAATTCATTGTTAAAGATATGTTGAACTCGAATCATCTAGATTATTTTGAGTCATCTCCTTTAGTTCATAACTGTCTTTGTTGATAGTTTTGTATTATTTGAATTTCCGATGTCGATGTTTGTTAAGCAGGTACATGCAGATTTCGGTCAATAGATTTACTGTAGCAACCCGTGTTATTTGGGTTCTTTCAATACTCTGAGTTCATTATCCTTTACAGCATGTTCTCTTACGATCTCCAAACCCTGAGATATTACTGTATGTCAAGCTGGAAGTTGGAAGTTGGACTAGATCGTGTCTTTGATACATCAGCCACCACTGTTTGTCACGTGGAGAGCTCATAAGAATAACATAAAATATTTAAGATGAATGATTCCATATAACGAGGAGGGAGCTGACCTTAGACTTTTGTTTGTAAAATCTAAAAATGCTTTGTAAATTATATATTCCTATTCCGCATAGCCAATATGTATTTCTTTACTGTTGTACTCTAGGTCACGAGGCCTCCAATACTGAAATAAAGACTTTGCCTTTGAAGTGTGTATATGTTTGACATGTGTCATGAAACACTTTATTCTTGTGGTGTAATATCTCCTGTATATCAGCTATTTTGGTATTCCAAGATTATTATGCTAGAAGGTGCATTCTTATCTTTAGATTGAGTTTCAAAGTTTGTCCAGATTATAAGTTCGTCCATTACATATATATCACTGGTAAACAGGATAAATTTAAAGGACAAAGATGCAAAATCGTGCTTCTAGTTTCATAGCATCGCTAATTTCTCTTCATAAACATCACTCCATCTTCTAAAATCACTCTCAAAGAAACCATTCCAGTTTTATCGAAATCCTTCTACTGTGGATAAAAAGAGGAGCGAATGGAGAGTAATTATTTGTCACAACATGTAAGGTATCTCACTTCAAGATTCAGTTAAGGACAGCATATCAACTCTTAAGGCTTCAATCAACTATAACTTGGACAGAACAATTATAAGAGAGAGTTGCAGATAATGTTGTATATAATCAGTTTACTCGTTATATATCCTATGGATTTTTCAATGTTTGACATATAATGTGTAGTACCTAAATACTTTCGACTTTGATAATTATAATTGTATGCATTTTGACATCCTCAATGGTCAATGTAATGTTATCAGATTGTTGTGATCATGTCCTTTTTCTTACAATGACTAAATATTTAAAGTCGTGTCCATCTGAAAGCACATAAAACAGGTTTTTAAAAACTATAGAAATGTAATTTAGAGAAAACCTCTCTTGCTGAAAAAAAAATAAAGCGGAAATACATTTGATAAACCATCGATATGAAAACTTTTGTTGCATTTAAAGAATACAACTATAAAATTATGTTATGTTATTTGTTCTTTGCTGTATGATCTTTTTTAAATGAGGATCTGGTATTCTTTTGAAGAAAACCTAATCTAACATTTGTTCACACTGGATCAAATGAAAATTTATGTAATTTCATTGCAAAGCCCGAATTTCATACCGACTATTAGGGAAACCCCTTTAAGAATAATTCATACACCGCTTCAAACGTATAGTCTTGGAAATTTAAAAACATTTCCTTTGTTCTAGCAATGCATTTTTGGTAGGCAAATTGGATTGCTGCTTCAAGACATCGTTGCTTGCATGTGTCTGGGTCTGTAAATCAATGGCAAATTTCTTGCTTACAGTTGTATTGATATTTTATGAAGTGAAAACCAATTGTTTCTTAAACAAAAGTATCTTTATTTAAAACATATCATAGACATATTCTGTTATTCGTACCACTCATTTAAGCTTATGTAAAAAAAAACTGCAAACTTTATAGTTACAATTTTGAATAAATTTCATTTTTTACAAAGCTAATTAAAAAATCAGTCTCCATAATCGTTTAAGCTAAGGTCATTACATAACATTACCTCAATATCTGCAAAGTACCTACATTACCTTGAAATTCGTGATTGAAATCACCTCGCATGGCTTTGATTATGACCTAAAGGCGAAATTTGATGTTTTAAATCAGAAGTTTTCGAGAAGCAATGAGCCTCCCATTGATAACTGATGAAATTAATTTGTTATTAATGACGCTTAAATAAACGGCATATGAATACCTCTATATTCAACACATTATGATAAAGCTTTAAAATGGTATGCATTCTATACAAACGATAATCAATAAAGTCAGTTATTAACTTGTTTCAAAGACGATTTGTTATAATCCTTTCAGAACATGGTGTTGAAGATAGTGTTGCTATCACAAAGCTAACTTTTTATCAGATTCATTTAGAATGGTATTTTAATTGAAAAATATCTTACGGTGTATTTTCATTTGCCCTATATTTTATCTTAATTATAATAACCTTCCTATACAGTAACATATATATATATATACATTTAAAATACACCCATGAATAATAAATATTAGAGGGCATGTATATAATAATGCCTGCGTGTGATTAGTTGAAACTTTTTTTTGTCATATTATTATATAAGGCACAGACAGGAAAGTAAGCAAACATTTCACATCGAATTTCGTGTTTGAGATATATGCAACTAGAAGATCTGTTGTCAGTATTCCCAGACGATAGGTAATATTCAAAGACTATTTGCAAATGTTTTAATTCAGTCTTTCTCAATTTGATATTGAAATTTTGCGCCATATATATAAACAAGCATTTTCGTATATCAAATCTATAAAAATCGTTAAAAGTACAAGAAGATATATTTCCACAGCACAAATATATAGAGATTAATACCCGAGCGTGGATGTCATATTGTATTTACAACACGATCGCGAGTGACTGAAAACTGGTATTTTTCCGGGAAATATCATTTTTCGGGCACGATATTACCTCGCATTTGAGCGAATCATTTCGATCACGTATAGTGCAGTTACTGCATTCGAAAGGAACTCACTGTCGGAAACTCTGACACTAACAAAATGAAGCGTCAAAAAGAACGGTGACAAGATTAACGACTGAACAACAACTTTAGGTCAAACGATTGTCAGCACTTGATAGGCATGTGGTAATTAATCGTCATCCGAAGAATCTGAAAAGACAACAGGACAGATTCGTCGACGCTTCTGGTTGGGTTCACTCGCACTCGGGTGATCAGCTGATTGAACGGCACTGGCATACGCAGTCGCACCCGTTGCATTTCCAATGCTGATGTTGAAAAAACCTGCGTATATTGGCCCGGCAACGATTGTACGGATAATTTCAGAGGGAATTGCTTTGTTGTTGTTCTGGACTGAAAAGACTTGTGGATATTGTTTCGACGGGAGAATGTTTGATCAAGATTGACTTGTATAACGCGTCTAATTCGGGACTGACAACTGTCTATTGAGTTTGGGCCGACAGAAGCGAACCAATATTTCTGTGTTGGGCATCCGACAATCCGGAATAATTTGTTAAAAATATCAAAGTTTCGGAGGACACGAGATTAACGCAAGTCATAGTATAAAGTTATGAATGAAAAAGTAGTCCCACATTCCGATATCACGTGGTCATCCAACTCGACCAATCAAAGTGCCACTAGGGTTTAAAATGTTTTTTCATAAAGTAAAAACATTTATCCTTAATGTTAAAGAGTTCAAACATTATTATTGGGCAAAGTGATGTCATGGAACATATTAGAAAGCGTAAAATATAAAAGGAAAGAATGTTGTTGTGAGCATCTCTAAAGATATAGTCACATTCTTGAAACTGTTCTTTCAAAATGCAGAACGCTTTTTCTTTAACAATGAGTGAGTGAGTGAGTTGGGGGTTTAACGTGCTTTGAACAATATTTCAGACATTAAACACGTGGATGACAAGCATCCAAAAGAGAGTGGATAGATAAGGGAGAAAGGGATCGACAGGATGAGGGAAAAGACGGAAATAAAGCCATAGTGAGAGATAGAAAGCAGGTTTTAGAAGGACTCAAATTTGGTCTGGCTTCTACCCGTCGACCTGTCTAGCTTCTCTGTCCCTACCAGGAGCATGCAAGCTCCAGCTGGCATAGCTCTTAGGGTCTGAAGCACGCAAACCACCACGACCATTGAGTCCTCTATATGTATTAATTCATAGCAGAATATATCGTTGCACAGAAAATCGCAGTGTATACAAATTACTTGAACTTCTTTGAGCAATGATTTATCCAGAAAGAGGAAATTGATGCGAAACGAATTTACCATTGAGTTGAAATAAAAGGTTTCTATGAAACTTTTTCCTGCAGCCCTTTGAAATCCAGTATTAATACATTTTCAAAAGCTTGTTTGAATAAATGGTGTTTAAAAAATGTCGCAAACATTCAAACTATTTGTAAAACATTACATAAGAACACAAAGGAAATTTTAGAGTAAATCTTCTTTTTTTAAAAATATCGCCAGAGACCGTCTTTCATATTATTGCTATTAACCTATCTATGAAAATTTTAATAAGTTTTGAATACTATTTTATTGTATCGTATCAGTCACAGGTTGATTCATATAACACTTCATTAAAATATAACTTTGGTTCAACAATTTCTTCATTTATTAGTTGGAGTATCAGATACATTCAATGTTTCTCAGGGAATATAAAAAGCCGTACTAAAACGAAAAAGGTCTTATTTCTTTTTCATTATTAAGTGGGTGTTAGTTTTCCTTTCAGAAGTATCTTGGTGTAATGTTCATACTAACTCAGGGATTATAACGTCTTAACAACAATTATAACCATGGTTTGACTAATTTCAATATGGTATTTGCTACAGGCTTCTCTTGTCTAGACTGCTCTACGGTGTCGAGGTGAGTGGCCAGTGATAATAAAACTATAGCTTACGTTGATTAAATCTCAGGAGGTCTTCATTCTGCACTAATCCTTAAAGGGACCATTCGAGCGGCTTTCATCCGCCATCTTGAAATGCCAGCATTGTCAGAAATCAAATGTGCTGTGTTATGCTAATTCATTGACAAAATTAGGAAATAACTAATAAATTGATAGAAGAGGGGAATATATACAAATAATTCATGATAAAAGTTGTCAGTTACGACAATGTTTTTTCGTAGTAATGCATTCCACATTCGTAGCTCCGATGATTGCCCTCATTTCACGAAGTTTTTGTTTTTTTATCGATACACTTGATTCTTTGTCAAATTGTTAAATCTGGAACAACTGAAATGTTTACCTCATGTACTTATTTGAAATTAAGTGGGAAAAGAATCATCTAAAAATCATATATATTCGTTAACAGGAAAGCCTTAGTGAATTTCGTTTCCATACAAAAATACCCCGCTCGAATGTTCCCTTTAAGACACAATTACACAGAACGCGACAGCTACAAGAAAAAGGGAAGTTAAAATTTGACAGAGTGAGTTCGTGATGAATAGCCTATTTGCATATTTTTTAAAATCTGGAATCTAGAAATATTGATAATTTTATTGTGAAAATAAACTTATTTCACTAATAACAAACTTTGAAAATGCACGATTTAAGCAGTGGCAATATTGTAAAAATATGTATAAAGATGAAGAATGAAAATGGATTCATGTGTCCTAACAAAATAATTCAATTTAATGGTAAACATCCATGTATGAATAATTTACCTAAGTTCCTTTCCTAATACGTTTCATAAGTTGGTTTTAATGATAATCTTAGTTCGTGATGATTTTAAAAGTGTCTCAATTTTTTGTTATTATGAGATCATTTGAAACATTTTAAAAGTTTAAAGTGTTTAATGTTAAAAATGTTCTTATGTAAGGTTGATATAAAAGTGTTCTTTTGAATTTTGTATTTCCTCTGGGCGAACCCGATTTCGTCTATCTTTTCTCAAACAAAATTGCAGGCGACCTTTTAAATATTTGGTGTGAGTAAGATGCAAGATAAATGCTTTTATATGCGAAGGTCACTTAACACTTGCGGCACTCTGGTATTTCACTTGCATATGTTGTTAACAAAGTAAACATAATTTGCTCCTGTTCTGAGCTTAAGACGAAACAATTTACTTCTTCAAATGAAATTTCAGAACAAAATATTGATATACACTTAATAATGTAAATAAGGGATGCGTATTTTATCTGAAAACCTTAACTAACAGTGACTATATGACCGTTGATCAGCTTGAACTTGCGGCAAACGTTGATGGTTATATAATGACTTTATCTCGCATCGGAAAACGGAAAAGTTGTTAAAACACGTTCAGCATGGCACATTTTTACATTTGATTTTCAACTGCCTTTTTAAATGAAAGAAGACGTGTTATTTTATTGAAGAAATCGTGTTTTTGCTTTTTGAATTACATTTGGGGATAGTTTCAATAATAAAATCACATAAGAACGAATTGAGGGAAAGTTAAGCAACAACAGATACGTGTGACCAACTTTATTCCTGGATGATGTTATACATCTTGCATTGCTACAAAATTGGATATGATCATTAGTTGTGTTGTCAATTGACAGTTAATAATGAACACCAACAAGTTAATATAGGTAAATCATTGGGAAAGGGTAGAACATGTCGACTAGATTCATCCAGGAACTACTATTTAATTGTTCAGTTTCTTCCCATAATCGTATGTTATAACCTGCAATTACCCATATCGTTCACACTTTCTTATTATCATTTCTTATATGATTTTTTATCTCAATTAAAAATTGCACACTGAAAAGTTTATTATATCATCGTTATGAGTGCCCCCGCTGTCATGTGTATGCTCATTTTGTGTGTTAAATGCCGTAAATTCAATTTTTTTTCGACATTCTCAAAACTCAAAATTGGAACAGTTGCACAGTCAACAGTTACACATCAATAGGTATCAAAAACAGACCGTATGCACTTCGATATCTTAACCTAGTGGTAAGTAGGTTTCATTTGAAAATATCCGGAATTCATTTATATTCTTCACCAATGTTGAATCAAGGAAATCTAACAAACACTTCTATTGGACTTTTGCATCAAGTAACAGCGAAAACGTTTCTTAGTTTCTTTTTTCTCTTAAATGATTTAATTTATCGGTTATAACAGCAAAAATGACGATGACTTTAAAATTTCAATTCACGTCGATCAAATTGATTTCTTTATGTATGGTTCCTTTAAGTAGTATCTCTTAACATTTACGAGCCTTAAAATACTTAGATGCCACCACTGGACTCAATACCTTATCGTGGTGTGGTAGTTTGCGTGAGCCATGCAGCCGGAGCGTACATGCTCCTGATAGGGACACCCAAGCTGGACAGGTCTATGGGTAGAAACCAGACCAAATTCGAGTCCTTCTAATACCTGCTGTCTATGTACTAAATAGTAACCTACCCCTAGGTTGATATGTTAAATATCGTACCTCGAGCGGTAGCGAGAGGTACGATATTTAACATATCAACCGTAGGGGTAGGTTACTATTTGTCATACACACAGAGGAATAAAGGTTATTTACTTTTTAGAATTTGTTTTTAACTTTAAAGAATGTATAATTGTCAAAATATAGCCTAAGGAGAGATGGAAACCACTAATCGAATGTATAAGCTGAATAATTTCATTATCATAACTTGGTTCAAGAAAATACATTTATATAGTTTTGTAATGTACTTCGGGTCTTTCATTTGTCTTCTGAAGATCCTGCAATCTATCAAAGGTAACGTTATTGTGTATTCTGATAATGAGAACTTTAAAATTAATCCCGTGCACTTTTTACATGATCAAATTAATAAACTTGATTTTTTTTCTTTTGACTTTTCTTTTTAAAAGAATAATTAAATTTAACCGTTTGTATTGTGTTCCATCACTCCCTAATCTTTTTTAAATGCATGAGGGGTATTGTCTAATTTTTTTCGCACGGTAGCCGTGGAATGATTTGCTCGTGCAGTGTAACCTGCACGTGCATCTCGAATACCGGTAGGTGTGTTCAAGATCGGGAGGCTTTTGTTGGTCGCAATCTGAATGCTATTGTAAGTGGGCGTTCACGGTTACTCGCTTTACGTCCGATCTTGAACTTGATCTTGAGATCGGAACTATTCGGTTTTCGGAAACTGAATGCATCGACCAATCATGAGGCGCTGCATCTGTGACGTATGTACACGTTTGAGAGCACATGCGAATTTCACATTCATTTATGAGCAAGATGACAACGGAGTCAGATGACGAGCTGATTGAAGCAAGCCAAACGTTTGAGCACTGCAATGCAGTTCTTAGTCCTGAAAAAACTAAAACTCTCTCCTTGCCGCAGTTCTCGGACATAAGTGAAGATGAAGGAAATGATAAAGAAGAAAGAAATGATAATGAAGCAAATGAAAGGCAAGTACAGAACAATAGGTTCAATTATCTTTCATCATGTTCCGATATCGAAAGCCGGGCTCGAAGTGCTGTGCCGAAAAATACGCTTCGACGTAACAAGTGGGCCATGAATACATTCTCTCATTGGGCAATTTGGCGAAATAATAGCAGAAACAACGATTTGAAAATACTTACAACCGTGGAACAAATGAGCGATGAGCAACTTTCATTTTGGCTTAGCCAGTTCGTTCTTGAAGTTCGAAAAAATGATGGGGACGTCTATCCACCTCAGTCGCTGTTTTCTCTGATTATGGGGATACAGTCTCATATTCGTCTCCTTGACAAACGTAATCTGGACATACTCAGAAATCCAACATATGAAGATTTCCGACAGGTATTAGACGGTGAAATGAAGAGGCTGACGAGTCTGGGTCTGGGCCACGCACAGCAAGCAGAGCCAATTGAAGTAGGCGAGGAAAACCAACTGTGGAAAAATCGTGTTCTGGGTGAGCACAATCCAAAGGTACTGGTCCACACTTTGGTTTACTTGAACGGTTTACACTTCTCGCTCAGGAGCGGCGCTGAGCATCGCAACCTCCGGTACAAACAGTCTCAGATAAAGTTGTTCAAACCTTCCTCGGGACCTGCATATCTCCGCTATACCGAGGATGTGTCGAAGACGTTTCAAGGAGGGCTTAAACACCGGAAGCTCACTCCAAAGGTTGTAGAACACCACGAAAACCCTTGCAAGGAGAGGTGCCATATCAGATTGTACGAAAAGTATCTGTTCTTGTGTCCTACAGACGGTCACGATGAAGCCTTTTACCTGAACCCACTGCAACATCCTACGGAGAAGTGCTGGTACAGCAGACAGGCCATGGGACACAACACTCTCCAGAAGGTCGTACCAGACCTCTGCCGCAAGGCTGGAATCAGCGGTTATAAGACGAATCACTCTCTTCGACGAA
The DNA here is from genome assembly GCA_921293015.1 of Phorcus lineatus. Taxonomy (NCBI): domain Eukaryota; kingdom Metazoa; phylum Mollusca; class Gastropoda; order Trochida; family Trochidae; genus Phorcus; species Phorcus lineatus. The sequence continues at coordinate 56,446,991 of OV121081.1, forward strand.
CTACAGCCACTCGACTGTTCGAGAAAGGAGTACCTGAACAACTCATCATGGAGAGAACGGGGCACCGAAGCGTTGAAGGTAATGTACATTTCATTTTTTATATTTAGTTCGATTTCGTTAAAAGGCTATATTAAATAAGAAATGGAGTTCCGTGAATTTCTACTGTTTTAAACCGGCTATGAGGAACGGTCTTTATCTTTAAAAAATAGAACGTGTAAGAATTTTATAATTTTGAACTAATAATGGTCGGTGGTATTACATACAGCAAGGACCAACACCTGTAGTGTCATTAAGATATGTTCAAATAGAGCTGGGTAGATAAACTATAAGAATGGTTATAATTTCGGTTTGATTCCATATATATTTCGTAATAAAATAACAATCTTCTTTCAGGTGTCCGAGCATACAAAGTGACGACAGACGCGCAAAGGTTAGAGGTCAGTTCTCTCATCAACAGGCCCGGTCAAGACGGAGAAGACGCCGATGTTACCGACCAAAAACCCACAGACACCCTACCTGCAACTCGGGATACATCTCCTGTGGAGGAGCTATTCAAGTCGGTCATTTCCGCTGAAAATTGTGTCATCAACAGGTTCGGGATACCCCCGAATTGGGACATTATGTCTGTTTTCGGTGATTATCACCGAAAACGGGGTGTAAAATGGACCCCATTTCACTACAAAAATATCGTTTTTCACGCTTGCGCTCTTCTGTAAAACTGGCGAGAGTTGACGCATGGACATTTTAATGCACGTGTTTACCCTTCGTCACTTACTATGTATTAGAAGTCTGGAATTCGCCGATTTTTCTCCGCCTCGTCGAAAACAAAAATCGCCAAACTCGCCATTTTGCAAGTATTCTTTACTTCATGGCGTTAATAATCAACAAGCCGACATACAATTCACCCAGTGTGTGCAGCAACCATCCCTCTCGCCATGTTCATCGGAAGTAATCCCGATAGCGCCCTCCAACTTCCAGGAAGGGAGGTAATATACCGTTGGGGTATGGAACTGCCGATAATCTACGGTGGCCAGTAAGCGCTATTAACTCCACAATCTTAAGTCGTGTAATAAATAATTTTCTTTATTTTTGGAAGGATATGCCTCTTTTTCCCATACGAACACAAGTGTATCGGTGAATATTTTCTGTCATTGTTGTGAGAACAACCTTATTCTTAACCAAAATGTTTTCGTATTCTACATAATCTTTCTTATAGAAATTTCATCTAATTTTAGAGGTTACAAACTGCAGAAAACAGGTCACCAATTCACCTCTTAGAAATCATCGTATGTGTCAATGAAAGAATCAATTGATAAAAATTATGTGTGTCATTAAAAATTTGAATCATTCATATACATTATTCATGTTCAAAATTTAATATTAACAATACATGTATATTCGGCAGTGCATAGGATATATCAATGATATACAGTTCATCATCCAGTATTAATTATTCAAGTTTTTTTGTTTCAGCAGAACTTACACGGGTTTAGCATATGTGTTGCGCAAACGTTTTTGAAAGCAGAAGACAGATTTCTAGCTTTTACTTACATCTCAAGTGTTATTTGTTTCATCCTGATGTATTGTTTATCTTTTATTACGAGTTTGTTGTTTTTGTGTTTTAGGAAAATACAATAAAACGTTATAAAGCGCCTTATTTTACGGGATGCCCGTGCAATACGGCACCCACGAAAATAGGGTACACGGCGTTTCCAATTTCACAAAAAGACGGATTTCGTGGCAACAATAATAAAAGATATTCTAAATATAAATATGTTTTGATGTACAATAGACATAGACAACTCTGGCATCACACAACTATTGACAAATTAACAGACGTCCGCGCAGATGAAAAGTTAAGTGACGTATATGGAAAGTATTTTAAAAACTATGGCTCTTTTTTCTTGTTGCAAAAAGACCCATTACTATAGTATTTCAAACAATCAAACACATAAAAATATCACATTTAACGCCGATATATCAAACAAAAGCACTTTCATAGACAATTACATTCCAATGTGTCATTGACGAAAATTAGATTAAATTCTGGCACGGATGCAACTCGTAACTACATGCGTTGAGGGTGTCATGGTAAATTGACTCGCTTACAAAAACATTTCTTTCCAACAATAATGGTTATGATGAATAATCGACGCAATCTCCTTGAAGCCTGATTTCTAAGTAAATATCTAAGTAAACAAAGAATCGTTTCAGTTACAAATACATCGATAAGATCCCAAACCAGGAAACAACTATACCATATGGATGTATATTGGATCATATTTTACTAAGATGTTTAGACCACAAGATCAAAATAACTTATGTTATTTAAATATGTTAGGAAAAATATATTTCAGCTGTAACAGTTATTTAGTAACAGTCGCGAGTTATGGCTGATTTGAGCTGTCGTAGATTCCATAGATTTAGACGGGTCCCATGCTATTACCTCCCTTCCTGGAAGTTGGAGGGCGCTATCGGGATTACTTCCGATGAACATGGCGAGAGGGATGGTTGCTGCACACACTGGGTGAATTGTATGTCGGCTTGTTGATTATTAACGCCATGAAGTAAAGAATACTTGCAAAATGGCGAGTTTGGCGATTTTTGTTTTCGACGAGGCGGAGAAAAATCGGCGAATTCCAGACTTCTAATACATAGTAAGTGACGTAGGGTAAACACGTGCATTAAAATGTCCATGCGTCAACTCTCGCCAGTTTTACAGAAGAGCGCAAGCGTGAAAAACGATATTTTTGTAGTGAAATGGGGTCCATTTTACACCCCGTTTTCGGTGATAATCACCGAAAACAGACATAATGTCCCAATTCGGGGGTATCCCGAACCTGATCAATGTAACCGTGATTAAGAAAGAATAAATAATCATTTCTCCTAGTTTGTTTTTGTTCCAGAAGTGTAGGCTGAATAGTTGGGTCATTAAAATGTCAATCAGTTTAGGTGACTAGTTAAGAGAATTTAGCCATATACATGTATATTTCCTGTTAAAAGTTTAGACTCATATGTGTTAATTTGGTCACTCGCCTTACTAAACCCCGGCATGTATCAAGGAGTAATTTCTCACTAACTCCTGAGTCAATTGTAATGATGATATAAATGCATTGTACGAGTATCAGCCGTCATATGCATTATTATGCATGTGAAAATGAGTTTTGGTGTGAAATTACCTTCCAAATTCATGGCATTTGCACTTGTTGTGTATCCTCTTAAGATAAAACCCTACCTTTCCGAAGTTCATGTTTGATGTTATGCTACATCAGGTCATGTACTGACAATTTCTGTAAAATATCCAAAAGTGGACCTTATGTAGTTTGGAACAGGTAATTGAAATGAGTGACCACATTAACAATAGTGAGTCTAATCTTTTGACAGGAAGTATATATCAAAAGTAGATTAAACATATCGATCAAGGGAGATATCAGATATAAACCTCTATATATCGCCACCTACCTAAAACATTCATACGGAAGTGTTTTCTTCAATATTACTCGAGGCGAAGCCGAGAGTAATATTGAAAAAACACTGACGTGTTATTTTTACAGAGGGAGGATATTGAAAACAGAGGCGAAGCGGTTACTCGTTTTCGAGAAAAGGTTATCGGGGTTGAAATTCATAACTCCCTAGGTCGATATATACATATCAACCTCTGATGACGTCATATCAAGTTGATATGGATTATATCTAGTTATCCGTTACATAGGCCATATCATCCCTAGGTGTGTATCTCTCAATATGCCTTTCTTTCCGTCTTTTCCCTCATCCTTTCGATCCCTTTTCCCCTGATCTGTTCTCTCTCTTTTGGATGCTTGTCATTCACGTGTTAAGAACTGAAATATTGTTCAAAGCACCTTAAACCCCAACTCACTTGATGCCGATCTTCCCTATTTACAGCAGCTATGATAAGTAAGTATGAACACTTAGTTCATAGTCATATCTTTGAAAGATAATCATCAAAGAAACTTGATCTCTTATATCAGTCGTCGAAACTCACACAAAAAAAAAGAATAAAAATACACTTGATATTAATCAAGAAATTAGCCTTGTGAAGGGTCTTCAAGGATACTTACTGTGATATTTGTAGCATTAAAAGAACAAATAAAATACACATTGTGGCATAGATTCTAAGTGTATCATATGTAACAATAGATAGATGACTCTGATCACGTCACCAATTTGTTTTAAAATACTACTAGATATTAAGAGGGATGCCTGGGTATTGTTTCGTCATTTTATAACTGTAATTGCATATGCATTAAACTAATAAGAAATTAATCATTAGAGGCTTGAAAACTAAACAAGATATTTTTTAACAAAAAGATTAAATTAAACACGTAAAAACAATTTAAGGTTTTTCCTCATTTCAAAGCGAATAATACTGGACAATTGTGAAAATAATTCTGTCTTTTCTTGAGTGTAGCTGTTTGCTTAACTGGGAATGTTGGAATATCCCTTAACTTAACAATGAAAGGTTGTTTTAGCTTGTACCTAACTATACTGACGTTCAAAAGAAACTTCCCACTCAATTTGAAGGCCTTTAAAAGAAACACAAACTCGAATACAGATATTTTGATTAGTGTATTTGAATACTTCATTATTGTTCATAAGATCATACTAAGGGTTACTCAAACAACACAACGAATCATCAACAAAACGTGTCGTGAAGATAGGTGGGGTTCAAAAATACAGTTTTTAAAAGTTTATGGCAATAATCAGGTTATTGAAGGTCTTCAAATGCTGCCATTTCTGGTTCTTCTGGTGATCAGTATCGTGTGTGTCCTCCGTGTGCGTCCATGCATGCTAATACATGTCGTCTAACGGATGTCGTCAGTCTTCTGATGACGTCATGAGGGATCTGACGCCATGTGTCAGAAAAGCCTGTTCAAGCTGATTTCTGTTAGCTGGAGGGTTTGGAGGTTTCTCAACTGTCTGTCCATATGGTCCCATACGTGTTCAATTGGATTCATGTCCGGGGAACATGCTGGCCATGGCAAAACTTGAACATTGTTGTTGGCAAGGTAGGCCTGAACAATTCGAGCTGTATGTGGCCTTGCGTTGTCATGCTGCAGAATGGTTCCTTGGCCCTGTCCACGTAAAAATGGCACTACAACTGGATTAAAAATCTCGTCTCAATACCTCTGTGCATTCAGGTATCACTAACTGAATTTTCTGGTCACTGCAAATGCCGCCCCATATCATGACACCACCTTGTCCATGGGGGTAGTACTCTTGGACGCACCCAGGTGCCAGTCGCTCTCCTCTCCTTCGGTATACACGGATTCTCCCGTCGGCATGATGAAGTCTGAATCGACTTTCGTCGGAAAACAGCACACGTTGCCATTGACGTTGCTGCCAACGTTGGACAGTCCTTGCCCAACGAAGTCGTGCCTGTCGATGTCTAATCGTCATAGCAATTCCACGGAGGGGACGATAAGCCCTGATACCCATAGCACGAAGACGTCGGGCGACAGTGCATCGGCTGATAGGGTTCCCGAGGGCTGTTGCTGCGGTCGACGTCGCTGTCACAAATCTATTGCGAAGGTGAATAACCCTCATAAGATGGTCTTCTCGTTGAGTTGTGATCCTAGGTCTTCCTTTCCTTGGCCTGTCGCGAGTTGTGCCTGTCAAACGATAGCGTTTAAAAAGTGCATACACGTTGATTTCTCAAGGACATCTCATCGAGAGAATTCAGAATTCACCAATCAAAATATCTGTCATCGTACCTAATTTTCTTACCTTGTTTGATTTACGACAGATGACACAGTCATCTCAACAATGGTAATAGTTATGCTTTGAATAAAAGACAATGAAAATTCACGCCATTAAATATTATTTCACATAGTAAGCATTTAATGTAAGATATTTTTTAATCCATAGAGGTCTTAAAAAAGCAAGAACAAGCTTCAAATTACCAAATAAACAATAATGAAGACCAGAGGTTCTTTGGGTTATTTAATTCTTTCGAGTTTATTATCCTTGACAGTGATGATCACATTACGTTTACAACAAACTCCGTTCAGTTATGAGGCTAGAAGGTCATGTTTTCAGAAAAGGAACTGCCTCTTGAGTCTGTCTACAACACCTCAATAAGTATTGTTCGTCACGTTGAGAGCTCACTACTATCAACTTTGGCTAGAAAATATGATGAATACTGCATTCACCAATGTGAGAGTATAAATTGTAAACATAGTTTGATTTTTCATGTATGCATCGTATTGGTACACATTTTTAAAAAAACTACATATTTGCTACATGATGATAATTATAAAAAAAGAGTTTCAGATAATATTGTGAATCATACTGATATCACGTGATAGTAAATTAGACATTTCAAATAAGACATTTTGGATGCCAATTCAAGATTCTCAAATAGTTATTCATTTCATAATATTCAAAAAAACATGAGAGTTTCCGCCGAAGTGCAACGATTTTAGGTAATGACTGTCATTATTTTGATTAAGCATGATAAAAAATAATCGATAAAGTAGTCCTTGGGGGATTTGGAAATATTCCACTGTGACATCTTGACTTTCATTCAAATTTTAATAATTGGATATTCGTCACGATTGACATATCCTTAGTTAGTATGTATGGGTTATAGATAGATTACAAAAATAGATATCACTTAATAGGACTTCCCAATAACGGTATCTTGAACTATGATTCTATTTTGGAATAAATGTTTCCTCTTAATCAACGTCATCACGTGGCAGGGATATCGCAAAAACCTGAATGTCCTTTCAGGAAACAGCGTATTTACAGTTAATCATGGTAAAACTTTCTTTATAGTATCTTTAAATGATGATATATTCTTCACAATTGTTGCGATATGAATATATGATCATAATGAAATAAATCCACTGGCTTGAATAAATACCTTAGACCCCTCAAGCACAATTTGTGGTGAACATGACTTATCCCTTTTTCTATATCCATCCACTCGTTTCCTTAGCTACTGGATTAGATTGAAAAAGTTTTATGCCTAAATGTATGCCAATTTGCATTGTACTGTAAAGATATCTCATGTTAATCTAAATGTAGATATTAGTGATACATTTCTGTACAAAATGAATATACGAGTATACAAACAAAATATTGTATTTGTTAATGAATACCAAAGAATATTGTTTAAATTGATTGATGATAATGACAAGTCTACCACCATTTAATCCTTAAGTTGTTAAAAGTTAATACCCTCATAAAGAAAACAACCCTGATGCAAATCATATGTAGTCAATTTGTAGGCCGAACACAAAATTTAACCTACTATAATTGCAAAGGAGATGGTATTGGAAGTCAAATAGTTCATATTAGGGTTAAGTTCTTATATCGGAGTGAATGAACAGATCAGAAAACAGTAAATTGTAACTTGATTTGAATTCGAGTACCTATAATTTCCGATTTGTTCATATACTTATTTGAGTTAAAAGATTCAATTGTTAACCGGTTAATATCGAAGATTTTGAAACTTTTCAAAAGGAGCAGGTGAGTCAAGACTCATTACATCATATTTTATCAAACATTATTTTGCATTTGAAAATAGAGTATGTTTTTATAAAGAGTTTTCATTTGAAATATTCTTTAGATAAAGATAATCTAATGTGATTGATACAGATCTCATGTTGACAGTAAATAAAAACAAGAACATTTTCAATTGACAATTAACACCCGGATAAAGATCAAAGCATTTATCTGACACTTTTTGGGGTTCATTGAGCAGTTTAAAAAAACATTTTCGTTCAAGAGCTACACATTTGAACATGCATATAGGTAGCTTTGGCTCGCCTTCTCAAACCATTAGGAGGTCATTCTTCGAATGTTATTACCAACTGACCTCAGTTCATCGTGATCAAGACGTGATATTGACATGAACGGACGCATGTCTTATTTCCTGTATGCCACAACGTAGTGAGAGCCTTTATCAGCTGCTCTGTTTTACTTTCAATGACAAGCATGAAATGCTACTTTCATGTTGTGAATCTGTTTGACATTTTGTCATGTCTTGATTGAATCAAGCTCGTAGTAACTTTTTTTATAGTGATCAAACATGACATTTTATTTGGCATAAAGATATAACATACGCTGTGTAAAATTCAAAATATATCCCTCAGCTTGAATATCTATTTTCAAATGCCATTCTAAATAATGTTGTCTGTTAAATTTAGCCTATTGCTTCACTCACTCAGACATCATTTGAGGCAAGATGATGAATATTATTAACAAAGAATAGCAAACGGTATATTGCTGAAAACATATATACTGAAAAACATGCGCCGTTTTTTATTCGTTTACACCCTGAAGCATATGAATTTATACAATATATTCGTTCAAAGTGTACAAAAAGTTTGTTCCTGATACATCAACGATTTTACGAAATATCACTATCTGAGTTAAATCAAATATTAAGAGATGCGTTACTATGAATATAACAGTTGAAGTGTTGGCATACTTTAACAGTTGAGAATATTATTGAATAGATCTTATGAACTTACATAGCAATGGATAAACACTGATACTTGAGGATTTCCCATTGAAATCTTTTGTCCTTATAATCTTCTGATGTTTAGACAACTGAATCCATTTCTATTCTTATTCCTATTTCAACCATTCCCGATGTTAACAATGGTCAATCTATGTCCTCCCAAACATTCATGTTACAGAAAATCTGATAGCATGATGTCCACAATAAAGCCATCAGCATTTTCAATATGATTTGATTTCCTAAATATTTGTTATCAAAAGTTTCAATAAATCCGTCACCAGCTCACCCTGTCAAAGTTGTCTTTTCCTCCTCCTTATTTATTTTCATCAAGTCATATGTCTTTGTAAATTCCTACCTAAACGAACTAAAATTATTATTAAATAAACTCAGGGTCAAAGAAACACTACCACTTTAGATTTGAAATTACGAAACAAATCAAACTCAGATTCAAACCCAATCGCATGAAACCACATAGCCTAAATACAACAATGATTGTTTCATATTGAACTGTGGTACCAAACGCATGCTTTTCCCAAATTTTGTCAAATTATGGTTTTCATTTTTTTCATGCAAAGCAAATTAGCCCCGTCCCTTGACATCAGGGCATATAGATCGTTCCGGGGACAGCTGTTGATAACCGAACATCGCCAATGAAGATTGAGATGGGCGAGGACGGTTTTACGTTGGCAGCGACGTCAGTGGCAGAGGGTGGTTTTCTCTGACAAAAGTCGGTTCTGTCTCTTCAAAACAGATGGAAGTGTACTTGTAAATTATGTAACTCCTTAACCATTGCAGATGATTATCATTATATTTTCCACTGTAAAGGAAAGAATATTTGCCTATCTCTCTAACGAATTTTCCATATATATCAAACTTCAGAAAAATCATATCTACAAATAAATCCAAAAACTTAGTAAATTTATCAAAATTTATCAAACATCTTTCATCTCTTGTGAGAAAATAATAAATGCCCTTTAGACTTGGTGAGTCTATCTTCCATCTTGAATTACATATATATTTATTTCTGTGTTTTATATTTTGTGAATATGCTCTTGTACCACCAAGGTGGTTTTATGAGAATAAAGAATTGAATTGAATTGTTAACTGCCATCGGGAAGAGAGAACCGCTGCGCGTTGCGTTCAGGAAGTGGTGACTTACGGAGGAGGAAGTGTCATGGTTTTGGAAGGCATACTTGGTGCGGAGAAGACGCCGCTGGTGATCATAAATGGAAATATAACGGCGTTACGTCGATTACATTCTCCATCCCATCGTCTGTCCCTTTCTTCGACAACAGGCACAATGTGTGATCTTTAGATAAGACAATGCCTAAACGCACCCAGCTCGAGTTACTCAGTACTTCCTTGCAACAACATCGACGTTTTGCAATGGCCAGCATGCTCGTGTAACATTTCACCAATCGAACATCTTTGGGACGCTTTGGATCGTCGTATTCGTCAACGACGACAAACTCCAGATAAGCGCCAACAACTTTCTCAAGCTCACCAAGAAGGATGGCAGCGCAATGACGTCAGACGGTAGATTTTCTCCATGCGTCGGAGGGTTAATGCGTGTATTGTGGCAAGGGGAGGCCATACATGTTATTAATGTGAACTGTTTTCAACACACTGAACCTGGATTTCCATGCACCGGGATCAGTCATGACAGTAAACTTGGACTTTTTGATCCCCAGGCTGTGCCCTTGATACCGGAAGCTGATTTGTTGCATTTTTATGAATATGATATCGCCACATGTTCTTGTTGAATTAACATTTTGTTTTTTAAAATCTCATTGTTGGCCGTTGGCCAAGGAAATTAGATAGATTATGATTCACAGTAAAAAACTTAAAATTGTATTATGTTATGACATGCTAACACATAAATTCATTTTATGCTTTATCCTTTTGACGATGTTGACAGTGCTTAATCTGTGTGCTTTAAAATTTCTTGTTAGTAAAAATCAGAAAACATTTTATTCACAATAAAGCCGTCGGTATTTCAAGGATTGACTCAACTTTAAACAAATGTGTCAATAAGATATTCATCAAGAGCTCACTCTTTCAAATTTTAATTCCCCTTATCTTCAAGCTGTCAAGTTCACTGTAATTGTGTCTTGAAGAATAGTGTAGAATGATGACCTTTTGTGGTGCTGATTTGATCAACGTCAGGCATAGTGTTACTACCACTAGCCATTCACCTCAACACCATAAGGGCAGTCTAGACCAGAGCAGCCTGCAGCAATAACAAATTGAAATAAATCAAACCACGGTTTCAAATGTTTTCAAGATTTGAGGAAGGTGTTTAAGACACTTACAAGTTTGAAAATTACATCAGGTTACCTCTGAAAAGGAATATAACATCAAGTTATTGTTGAAAGGAACGTACGCTATTTTAAGATTTGAGCAGGGCTTTTTATAAGAATTCCCTGAGAAATGTTGAATCTAAACGACATTCCAGCCAATAAATGGTGACATTATATTATATCAACAAAAGTTATATAATCATAAAATATTACAGAACTAACAGTATATTACATAGACTATGTTCGTAATAAAATGTGATAGTAAGGTATTAATCTAGAGAATTCATAAAATGTAAAAATTAGATTTGCTGTACAAATGTGAATAATAAAAAACTGCAAAATAGTAATCTGATATATTAAAAACTGATCTCATTGGTATAAATTTATATAGTTTATTCAAGATTAATGTTATTGTAATCAACCAATAAAATTATAAAGATATTTTTAGAATAAGAGTAACTCTTAATGTCTTTGATCTCATCCGATTGAATGTGTTTGCGTCCTTTTTATATACCATATAATTGTGATATATAATATTTTAACAGATAGTAAAGTTGAGAGATGTTAAAATGCCAATCTGCTTTTGAAAATTTATACATACTTTATTTCAATGTCTGCAGATAAAAAGGTTTTTGAAATGTACTTTCAATTGGAAATACATTTTTCATCAAGATTCGTTGATTTTTTTTCTCGATAAGTCCTTTGCTTACTTCTGTTCAAGTTATTTGTAGAAACTGCAGACTTTCTGTGAAAAGATTTATTCCACTATATCATTCGATTGAATTTAGACATTAAGACGACTCCGCGAATTCTCATTATTTACCATAGTCACGTTCCAACAATGATAAACGAGCGTTGGTTGAAGTTGGTTGAAACAATGACATCATTGTCCATGCTTTCATTGTACATTATACATTTATAATAAATTCTCCATGAAATCACTTTGCTAAATAATAATGGATAAATGTCTTGGACATTTGAAACAATATTTTAAAGAGTTTGACTGTATCTTAATTGACTTGACTTGTAAACATGCCTTTGCTATCTAAATGGTATCTAATGGTATCTACACATCATTTTCCTGTAATAAATTATTTTCCTTTCTATTGTGCTCTTATGGTGTTATAGACTTATGGTTGTAGTACAAATATAAAATAACCATTCTTCCCTTTTAAAATTCTCACCGAAGTGATTTTATGTAGTTTTTAGATACCCCTATTTTAAAATTCAATATAATATATCAATTGTTCACATGGGAACCTGAAAACTGATTAATTGGTTAAGATTGTCGAAAGCTATGTGCAAGGTTTCAATTAAACCCTATTTCGTGTTTAGCAAGTTTGCAGTTCCCTCTCAATCAATCATGACAATCCCATTTGCAACTTAACTATATTAAAGTGCACTCCCTCTTAACTGATATTTTATTTTAGCATTCTCCCTAAACCGACACCCCTTTATTCCAAATTCTGACACTCATATCAGTAAGTATGTTTTTATTGAAAATTTACTCTCTCGAGGGAACATTAATATTCTATCAGAGATTATAATCAGACCCCAAATGGTTTGTATTCAACAATCAAGCCTTTTTGAGTAGAGGATCATTGCTGATAGCTATTCAATATATTCACAAATTGCTGTATACACAAGCTAGTTGCTCCTCTTAATTTTTGCGGTCAATATATTCTCAGTTTAATGAGAACATTTCAATGGATGGAAACGATAACCTGAATATATTCCCACTAGGTTGTATGTTAAACTGTATATACTTATTTCCAATCTCAATACAAATAGAAATATTTTTAGGTTTTTTTAGATTATATTAATCGGGATCTGGGAATATATGTTCTAACATAAACTAACCATGGTAATATCAAACCCATATTAATTTGATTCAATGTAGTTTTGGTATTTACGAAATAATTTCCGTAGATTTGGTATATGAAAAAGGTAGTTGAGATATAGAACAAAACGTAAAAGTAAAATTACGAAAGTATTATTGATAAAAAATTTAAAATATTTTTTGTTGCAGCAATATTTTTCACTTGAATACTGACAATAGATGTTCCAGTTGCATAATCTCAAACAGGAAATCAAATTAGAAAGTTTTCTATTAACTTTCGACTCAGGGCTCAAATCAAATGCGAAAAAAGTTACATTTAACTCCAAATTACTTTTGGCTTGTCAAATTTGATTGTAATTTTCTTTTTTGCAATTCACCAACAGGCATTGAAATAATCATGCCTTCGATACTAAAAATGTATAAGAAGGTTATTATAAGATAAGCAGGACGGAATCCCAAGATATAATTTTTTTAATTCCTATTGGCAGGAAAGCTATGTTCAACCCCATGAAATGAAAAGTTGACCATAAATTATCTTTGAAAAATGACAAATGATATATATATAAGGAATAACCCAGCTTGTTTACAACAATGATTATTGTTTTTGTATGTTACATAATATTTATAAATAGTTATCATAGTTAGATTATTTATGTAGAAGTAAATCATATGACATTACTATTAACTGTCATTAATGAGAAACTAATCGAAAAGTAATGATGCGGTGACATGTGGACAACTATTGGAACTCGTCTTTGAGCCATGTTGTAAACAGAAATGGAATTTAGGGATAGGGCCGAACTTGTCAAACTATCTTCTAAGATACGCCACATGGTAAAAAATGAAAGATTTAACAGTGAACAATTTCTGAAAAAAACCTCAGGATTCAACCATTTCTGATAGGTACATGATATTAAACTATGTCATCTATTAAACATATTTCTTTTTGGTTGCATATCTTGTTTTCAACACTTATTATATGATAATAGATAGAGAGAAAAAATAAGAAATTAGAATATTTTGTTTTTTTCCAAAAGGATACTACAATGTACATGTAAGTACTCATTTAAAAGATACAGTAAATAACAAATATAAAAAATAACCATATGCCGATATAATATGAATTCAACAAAATCTTTTCATAATGAGTATTCATTAATCACATGTTCTGTTCATTTTCTCTCATTCAACAACAGAGAGGTTTTCTCGAAAATTCCTTTCTATAGTTTTTGACACCTTTTTTGATGTGCGTTGAGATGGACACGGATTTCCAGATATAATGAGAAATGACATCCCAAAGCTTTGACTCATTGGGTAACATGAACAATCTGATAATATTAGAGTGACCATGATGTCCTTAACTTGATACTGTCAATATGCAGACCCTTATTAATATCCAAGTCTAAATAATTTAGGCATTGTGTATATCAATCATTAGAAAATCATCCAAAGTGCTCTTGTTCAAAAGGATAGTTCACGAGCGAAACGTATTAAAGACGAAATTGTTTGGAACTCAGTCTCATATTTGTATCTCTGCTTATTTAATAGTTGGTTAAACTGAAGAGTTGTCCTTAACTGAATCTTGACAAATTTGCGTTTCATTTGGGCATCTTTTCATCTGGAATTACTGTAAGGTAATTATCAAAGTTTGCTTTGAGTTACTTTCAGTGGCATTTTAGAAGGAGGAGTTATGAAAATTAAGAGATGTATGGATGCTTATTATCAATAAAGAAGCAGTCTTATATATATATTATTATAATATATTTCTTTTCTTTATCTTCTGAAATGATCCAATTTATCATTATAATGTATCAGAGATAGTGGTCATTTGTCAAGCTTTGACTGTTTCTGATTTAAGATTTTTAATTGTCTATCCCAAGTCATTTTAGAAGATGCAGTGATGATAATGAAACGAAATAATAGATCCTTTCCACATCTTTGTCATTTGAAAATATTAGATTAAAAAAAACGGGTGATCGTTTAAGCTTTTATACTTTATGTTTCAAGAGTTTTGATTACCCAAGATAAATGTACATGTAATGAATACCAATGTACAATGAACTATACACATTCTAAACAAATATGACACTATTTTCTTAAACTCCACTTAAAATAAAGAAGTCGCAATTGAGCATATATATACTCAAATGTCATTCTTTTGATTTTAAAAATCTTGGAATCTGGGATTTAATGAACGTCGTGTCTAACTAATGTCTTTAAATAAAATAAAAAATATAGAACTTTTTTAGTCTCGAAAATTTCCCATAAGTTACCAAACTAACTTGTGTTTGCGACAGAAGAAAAATGTTTTTCATGACTTACATCAAAGATATACCAATACGATGGATAAATGAAATATATATTTTTAAACATTCTCATCTAGTTACAACAAATCATTCATCAAAATTATTTGATACCGATAGGTTATTAATGTCAGCTCTTTCCATGACATACAGTACTCGCTGATGTATCAAAGACAGGATCTGGAACGAGTTCCTGTTATTAAGACATGCACTTCTTATCTCATCCTCAAACACAGTATGACATAAAGTAATATCGCAAGGTTTAAGATCGTATAAGGACATGCTGTGAAGGATAATGAACTCAGAATATTGAAAGAACCCAAATAACATGGGCTGCTGTGGTGCTTATTGATCTGAATCTTGTATGTACCTGCTAAACGAAAATGCTTTGACATCGGAACTTCAAAAAATGAATAACTATCTACAAAGACAATTATGAATTAAAAAGGAAAACTCAAATCGATCTAAATAATTTGATTAAAGAGTTGCTATTTTAACTTATCTTGAACAATTCAATGGGATGAAATAACCTTTTCACTTGATTACTATATTAACGAAAACATGAGCATATTTGTTGAATATTCTTATTGCGGCAGCTGTCGCAATTAAACTGCTTCACTGTATAGAGTATAAAAAAAAAAACTTCTATAATTTTCAATCAAACATCAGCGCAAAAACCATTAAATTGTCACGATATTGAAAAGCAGTAGCACTGGCAATGGTCGGTACTTCTTGATGACATAACATCATTGATAAAGTTTATTATATCATACACCAACAAGATGCTACATGTCAAATTAATTCCGGTTATCATTTTATTGATAATATTATTTACATCTACCTTAATAGCAGTAGTTTCTTTAATAGAGATTGTGTATATGTTATTGATGGGTTCCAATTTTAATAAACGGATATAACGAGATTCAAACATAGAAATTACGATTAAACAACATTTTTATGACGCAATGTCAATGTAAAGCTGCATACCGAAAGTTTGTTAACTTACCACTGAATCGTAGTGCAAATATCATGTAAGTTGGGTTTCGTTTCAATACAATACGATAACTTCAGCAAAACTGACAATGGATCACCCACTGTCCATTTATGAAATAGCCATTCATGAACTCTTTTTGGAATCGTCTGCAAAAATTCGAATTTTGGCATATTGATAGAGACAGAGTGGGTCACATTTTCAAAATTTCGATTTTGTTAAATGTCAAATAAAAAGTTCCATATTGACTCTCTGATATTAAAACCAACATAATCACATCGACTTTGTGCTAAGGTATAAAGGTGACGTATTTTAAAGAAGATGATAAATTATAAAGGATTTTATGGAGAAAAATAAAAATTAGTGTTTCGGAATTTTGACCCCTGGTCACTTCAATGACCTGCGATAACTGTTACGGGCAAGTGTTGGGTACGATAAACATTTGCCTTAAAGAAGAATGGATCTGCATATGTGTATTGGAAATTCAATATTATACGTTTGTTTTTCGCAACGCTACGATACCTCAAAAGCATCTCAAATTACATGATATTTGCACTTGTATATACAGGTATATGAACAAACTTTTTCCATGATGCTGTCACCTTTTATATAATAGGATTAGCCCTTGGCTCATTTTTACATGTAAAAATCGATGTATCATGCATTCATATAAAAAGTTCAAAACAATGTTCAAAACGTCACACGCAGTTTCCTTCATGACAAGATGGTGTGTTTTTCAAATAATTACATCATATCCTTTCCTGCTTTGTGTTTATTTCCTAGAGGCGGCTCGAACTTTATTTGTGAACAACAAACAAGGGAAAGCAAAAAGGTCAAAGATGTGAGAAATAAAGAATTCTGCTACTTATGTCTAATACTCAATTTCTAAAACTGTCATAAATGTTGTTATTTCAATTCTTTTAATGAACCATTTGTAATGAAAAATTTATCTGAAAAAAAACCTCTACTGATAATCTTAAGGTATATAATCCGTTCATTCTGTGGTTTTCAGTACATTTGCAATATATGTTTGTTTTGTGTTGTCCTGAATGCTCTATGTAAGCTCTCGATTAAAGAAGCGTGTATAAATAACTATGTATTAAATATTAAAACACATGTATTTTCATTTAAAGGATAGTGAAAAGATCACAAGTAAGATACTACTATATTGTATTTGAAAGAGTTTTAAACGTTTTTAACGCAGTTGTAAATTATTAATGCCTTCCATGTACGCTGGTCTTGGAGGAGCTTATGCGACCACCATGCACATTTAACAAAGGGTTTCGGATTTAGAAAAAGCTACATTAAAAGCTGTTCTTCTCTGACTCTTGACTTGACAGTTTCTTGTGATGCTCATATAAGGATATAAGGTGCAAATCAGGCATTAACTTTGTTATATTGAAATACCAGAGTTATGCAAGTGTTAACTTTATATGTAATCATACATACCTATAACCCATTTGTATTCACAATCAAGTTTTAGAAACATTTGAAATGCCACCTGCATTTCGGTCTATAGGAAGATTTGCAACATTTTGTTTGTGAATTTTCTGCTATATATGTTGTCATTTCATTATATTGTCGAAAGATTCAGTCTTACATAGCAAGAGTTTGTTTTTAAAAAAACTGCGCTGAAGAAGTAACGTACATGTATTTTTAAACACTAACATCTATACTGTTACAAATAATGTCCTTTTAATAGCATTTTAAGATACTTGTTATAGTCGTCCTATAAGTGTAGTGCAAAAAAGTAAACTATAAAATATTTAAATAAATAGCACAATTAATCCTGTAAATTTAGCTTCACGGACCTTTACACTGATGGAACACAGCTGCATCCGGCTGTTAAAACTTGTTAACTGATTATCCAATTTGGGATACTAAATTCAACTAAATTCCTCAGCGCCATTCCTAATTATTGATGTTTATTGAATTTAGTGTGTGCTTTGTTGACTCGGACAACAATGTTAGACAAGGTTATGGAATTGGTTTAACATATGTAAGAAAACTTTGTTGTTTAAATTGATTTATATTATAAAGTAAATAACATTAAATGTTACATCCATGCAAAGTGTATACTGATTATGTATTCCCTAATAAAACAGCATTTTTACCAAGTTCTGGCATATGATCAAAATCAAATTAACAAAAGAACTGCATCTTATTTCAAGTTTCATAAATGAAATACTAGCACTATAATGATGTGTAACTGTCAGAATCCTAACATCGGATTAAACTGCATACGTCTAATTAAGATTGAATCAATCAATTCAATCATATGTCATATCTTATACTCTAGCACCAGCAACGAAACTCACATTCAACAGATTGCCGGCATGAGTAGATTTAATTATTTCTTTGATTAACTTTTCAACATTTTCATAATTATTAGATATTATGGCATGCTGTATGTTTTTGAGCCTGTCTCATTAGATTTTCTGAAATATTTCATCTAACATTTCTAAATCTTTTTATGATGTATTTTATATAACGTTTATTAAAACTGCCTTGAAAATTTGCAATAACAAAGATTTTGTCGAACTTGTTTTGTTTCATTTTTAGCAGTTAGAACAAGTGAAATATGTAGGAATGAAAATGTGTTTTTGAAATGAAGATGAAAACTCTCATTGGATATCAAGAATTGAAAAAAGGTTATACAAAAAATGATTTAAACCATGATTTTGATCAAGTCGTTTTTTGATCGTCACTTCCTCGACCAGCCCTTTGATTTTTATTCGTTTTGATAACTTTTGTTCAATATGTTTTTTTATCATTACAGCACTCGTGTTTAAAGATTTAGTTCAATAAATAATTCGTTTGAATATAGATATATAGAAGACTCTACAACTCCTACTAATAATTTTCACCGTAACATTGCATTACTGATTATCAAGCCTTGGTTATGATTCATGTAATATATGTTTTTGCTCAATATACGTTCTGTCACATTGTAGACTGCAAATTTCTTTCTTGTAAGTTATTGGCTATTGCTCTCACTGTGCTGCCGGAGAGAAATATATCTTCCTAAGACTTTATTAAAGTACGGCCAATTAATGTAGCCTTTTGGATACTCCTAGTTGATTAATCTTTTCATGGCGTCCATTTATGACATTGCAAGCTGATAATTGATAAGTGGGTTAAGAAAAGTTACATAAAATGTTCCTGTTAAGCCTCATTTCGCTTTGATTGTGGATCGAGCTAGCTTGTCGATTATGGTGCTGTCATTTGTAACATTACCTTACTTCATAAAGATTTTTAAACTTTAAACGTTCTATGGATCCTCACAATCTTGTTTGAATGACCATAGGTGAATCAAATCATTGCTGTTCCTTGGTTCTGAATAGCCTTAGTACTTGAAATTAACAATGCTTTGATATCAAAATGATCATGACATCCCAATGATATGATTGAAGTAAACGATTGAAGTAAAAACTTAATCAGCAATCCTAGGATATATTTTATACTAACATATTCGCAATGATTTATTTGATATCAGAAGTTATCAATATATATTCTCTCTTTTAATCTTCTAAAGTATCATGTTCTTAGAAAACGGCATTTGCATATGTTTCAGAATAGAGAATGTTTGTACTCATTATAACTAATTCTGCATCCTCTCAACTTCAAGATGAAATTCTTTTTTATCGCTTTCTTCGTTGCGTATGAGTTTCTTACAAATAGTAGATTTTCTTTAAACGAATTTGTTTTTAAAATATTTCATTTTTGAAATGTAACACACTATATAATAAAATTTATCTTGCATTAAATGCAGACATATTGACATCCATGTATTGGGAGATGTTTTATAAATCATCTGTTAATTGCTATATACGTGTCTACCAATAAAAGTCATTCCCATCGTTTGAACTTCTAAAATGTTATCCAAAGATAGTATTGTCAATAGAAGAAACCTCACGCAGATTTGTTTCAAAAACCGCTCTGAATAAATATGTTTGTATGTTTTTTACGTATTTGTACCATGAGTTTGATACGAAAAGTAAACAAAAACGTAAAACTTACACGTCCATGCTTCAACTGCAGCTCCGGGGATCTCAAATTGATGGTGCACAGCTGCATCCGGCTGTTACATGTTGTTAACTTATGATCGAATCTAGCGAAAATTTCTCAATTCCTCAACGTCAGTCTTAATTCCTGTTGTTTTTTAAAATTAAGCGTGATGCTTCACACACTCAAATATAATTTTTAGGCAAGGCTATGGATCCTTTGACCAATGATAAAGATGTGTTACGCTAAAAGCTCTTAAGAAAAATTCGTTAAATTCTTGTTTTTAATTGATATAAATAATGAAGTATATTTCTATATATATAATTTTTATTCAAATTTATGCTTATTATCCTTTCTTAAATAAATCATGAAGTTCTTCACGAAGCAGTAGCATAAGAGAGCACAGCTCGTCATACGAAGGTTTCATCCTCGCATTTCATAAGATAACATTTATCTATCTTTAGTGAGATAAATGACTTGAGTGTGATATCGTTTTAGTAATCTTTCCATGTAAAACGCACACATTCAGTTTCATTCAAACAGGTAGTGACTTAATTATTAGCCAAACATTATTTGACAGAAACCTTCAAAAAATACATAAATTTTACCAATTAGTAACTGAAAAGTTACACAGAGCACAGCTACATCTGATAATGAACGATTGTTAAAACTTTCTTTACATTCAAATATTTTCTTTCTTGGTTATAATTGAAACAAATTAGACCAAAAGGTTGATAACATTGACATGAATAATTTAGTGATTAAAATTCAAGCTGAATAAATTTTGTTTGAAAAACTTTTTTAAATGTGTCAAGTTTCTTAAGGTTTAGATCATTAGCTTGTGAATAATGAGTGAACCAAAACTTTACAGAAGAAATAAGAATTTTTTTATTCAATTATACAAATTAGGGATTGTAACATCCAAAAGGCACATCTACAATATTTTGATTATACATGTCAAATGAGGGTGTATAAGTTGTAGAAGGGTATGATTAAATCAAATTGACAAAATGTTTGAAAGAAAATTCTATAACCAAACTGCTAACATTGGAATGAAATGTAAGTGACAAACACAACATCGATGTAAATATTAATCAAATGAAAATTGACCAAATGCTTACTTACTTGTGTTCAAAATTTGACTTCATATCTTACTAACGGAATAATTGCACTGAAAAATAGGATGTAACATAATGCTTTGTTGAGATTATTGTTTCATGCCCAAGGAAATATCAAGCCATGGAAAGTTTAAAAAGAAAATCAGATTAAGCACAACATTTACACAAATAAAACAATTTGCATTCAACTATTCAAGTTATATGATAATGGCTTTCCAAATGAATCCTTATCGAAGTAACAGAATCAAATAAAACTCAATTGTTTAACTCTGCATATTAACTTTACCCATAGAACGTAAGGACGTTATCAGTCAGGAAATAAAGATACATTGTGATTGATGCTTCAAAATACACTGAGGTGTTTCCCACATGATTGAATTCGACTGTTATGTCAAATTTGTAAATAGATCAGCTTTAATCCTTAATTCTTATTCAAGTATTACCGATGTCGACACTGGTAAATCCGTGTGTTTTCACAATTTCTTGTTTATGAAAACCGAACAAGATGCTGTCATCGAGACTTCAAGAATGTGACTCTTAATATTTTATCAAATATGTCAATAATCTATTTATAACGAGCTCAATCTGTCAAATTTTAATTCCCCTTTTCTTTTTGCCGTCAACTTCTGTATAACTTGTCCACATGATGTGAGTAGAATGATGCCTTGATTTGTTTATGTCAGCCATACTGTTACCATCACAAGCTATTCACCTCGACACTGTACGGCAGTCCTAAATGGATGATGGATAAAATGATATGAGCAGCCTGTAGCGATAAGACAGATTAAAATAAAATTACACAAGTTTCAAAATTTAACGTGATTTTATAGTACCTGAAAATAAAATGTTTCAGTTATTAAAAGGTATATGTCACACCGGCTTGTCTTCTATAAGGGAATGAAAATGTTTATTTGATCTGTAAGAAATGATAATTTTAAGAAAGACCTTTTATATAGATTAGCTTAAAAATCTGAGAAATGTTATGATTTGTTTGACATTTCCGCAAATAAATGGTTCTTTTGACCATTGTTATATTTTCATAAAATGTTAAACAAATCAACCAGTGAATTATTAGATATCATAAAACTGCATTTATATATTATATTACGTTATCTGTCTAGATAAATAGATTTAACTGCTGTCTAGTAGTGTATTATTATAGAAAAATATAAAATATAACATTCTTTTGAACTTCTCAACGCTGCACATATATACAAAGTAAAGATGTAGAAAGTTCATTAGGAAATATTAATAACTGATATTATTTATAAGAATCTGGTAATTTAAATAAGAAATAACTTTGATGGCGCAAATATAGAGGCCTCCGTACAAATATTACCAACTAAGAACATAAAATGCAAGACATAGGGCAGTGCAACTGCCAACGTAATGACGTCATAAGATAAAATACTTGTATGGAAAAAATCACTGCAGGAGCAGGAAATATGAACCACACAGCTGTGAGACCTGAATCCATAGCTTTGAATAAAAACGAATGCAAACTTAACTAACAGTTGGAACTCCAATATATAAATTGTGAAAGCCTCTTGAAAGTTTGAAAAAATGCCAACAGAAGCTTTTTGTCATAGTCAACCCATAAATGAATCATGGGGTGAAATATGAAGACAGTGACATATGTTGTATGGGACTTTCTTTCCAAAAAGACATAGAAATTTAGCAAGAGTTTTAGTAGTAATTGCATGTAGTCAGGCATACAATAGCATAAAAAAGATAGTTAAACATAGATTGAATGACAGTTAAAAAATGAAGTGAGAAAATAAGAGTAGTGAATTGGAAAGGTTTTAGGTACTTAAAATGTATGTTCGACTTCCTACTTAGGATTCCAAGTTGGGGCGCGTCCCATAACAAGATGGGACAGGATTCAAAGTTGGTGTGATACATACACACTCCAAACTAATCAAGATGCATTCACGGTATTTTTCACATTGTTGTCACCATCAAAGCAGGCTCTTATTCATATGTTCACCTTATGATTAAGAGATTAAATTCAACTGTACACACATTTTGAAGATTGTTAAACTGAACTTTAATATAAAAAGCATTATTTTATGGATCAATGAAAAGAATTTGTCTCCAACTTCTTAAAGCTTAATCTCCATAAAAACTGTCACAACTAAAATAGTTTTGGTTCACTTTCTGTTCTTCTCCTTAAGGAAAATATGTAATTTTTTGCAAAACTCAGGAACAAGTAACCTAAGAATCAAAATCTAAATAGACATTTTATTTTGGAAAAAAATGAAAGTCCAAACATGAAAGTAACATCTAAATGATGATCTTACATGAACATTTGCATGATTGATGATATTCCTGAGTTGAATTGTTTCGGCTTGGTTTCTTTGTGGAGGTTACTAAGATGCGCACATTGAGTTTGTTTTACATAAAACCTGCATCTTGTTAGCAATAGGGTCTACTGAGACAGCTGTATGGGACCTGTAAGCGAGTATGTAAGTGAGTAAGATTTAACGTGTTGTCATCAATATTGCATCTCTTAAAACAAGTGGATTGTGCATTCCGAAAAAGAGTAATGTAAGGTTTGTCAATAGATGATAAGTATGAGAAGCCTATCTATTAACATGAAGCTGTAACCTAGTTATTACATGGCCCGCAGTAAGTAGTGCGCTGTCTGTTAATATACAGCTGTAGTCTTATGCGTTGTGTCCAACTTTATGTGAAGCGGTATAAAGGGTTTTATGCTGGGCATAATCGATTAATGAATATCTAATAAGAAACGATTATGAAGAGGCATCTACAATCCATCTCCTTTCCTCTTTCGACTGTAATTTTCTCTGGTTTCCTAAGAACTCTTTTTCAACTATGTTTCTCCTTTTCAATGTTATTAGAATTATACAAAACCTATTACCTATTGTGGTGTGAATAAGTCGATCATCTGCAACAAAAGACAAATGTTTGTTATTTTACAAACATCAAATTTAACTCAAACAGTTCATTTCTGATCAGGTTTAAAACAAGGAAAAAGGTTTTAAGACAACGTATGAAAATGAAAGTATTTACATCCACATTGCAAAGATGAAAGGTTTTTTTTGCTCAGATAAGGTCTAATGATGTTAGATATGGGTACAAGATAAGAAATAAAAGAGTTGAAGAGTTTTTAATGAAACCTATTATATAATAGCTAAATTCACCTTTTTCGAGAATGAATCCTGCGTTCATTGTACAAACTTTCCCATTCACAAAAGTTTCGAAAGGTCACCAACGTTACTGTTCATTACTAGAACATAATATCATCATGTTTGTCAGATATCTACAGAGTGTCTATGTCTGTTTTCTTTATAGTTGCCAGAGGCAACTTTAATATTAGGTGCGACAACAACAAGAGGAAGGGGAAAAGTTTAAAAGTTTGAGAAAACTAAATACTTTTGAAACAAATTTTAGCAAATATGTGTTTTCAATTTTCCAGTTGACAACTAATAAGTGCTATAGATTTTGACGTTCGAGGTGATTATATCCAATAGTCAGGATGAATAATTCCTATGTAAAAAGGTTGCGATAAACACTCTTAATAAGTTTTAATCTTGGCTTTCAATCAGAGACTTTCACGTTTTCATTTAAGAATATAGATTTAGTTCCATTGATTACAGTCTATCGAGGGTGAAATTAAGAGTTGTTGCAACCACACAACCAACAGTTCCTAGACTTTGTGTGAAGAAGCAACAGCAAGCTTTATATAACACCTGATTCTCCCTGTAAAGTGGTAATCAACTAAGCACTTCCACTTCGAAAAGTGGCAGTGATAAAGTACCTTTCATGGAAACCAGCCAAAGGTTTATGTTTATGATGTTTCTCGCAAGCTATACCTTTTTAATTCCCCGAGCTTAAAAGAGCAATACAGTGCTGTTCTATGTTCTATCGAAAGTCTTGATGCCTTGCATATGTAAAATTTTGATCCTAAGATCAGTGTTGTGTATTCAGATTGAAGTAATACACTAACATTCATATACTTAAAAAGCTTTTCACTGGCAGTTCGAAAGGGTTATGATGCAGCATATGTAGGCGTTAGGTATCATTAATGCATTTTTAGATACATATGTGTTGATACTTTGTATACATAATTGAAATCTTATAGGGGCTGTAGCACGATTGTTTAGATAAATTATGTTCTCTCAAAAAACAAACAAAATAAATGCTTCAAATTGCAAGACAATGATTTTCAATCAAAGTTAAAAGTTTTGAAAGGTACGTACAATAATGCATTTCAGCTATACATTACCTTGCCTAAAATGATTAAAATGTGTTCACAAGAAAATGGCTGTCAGTAGTTTTTGCTTATTGTTTTATTAATTCCTCTATGACTACAGTGATCAGGTTAATGACATCTCTTACTGTTTATTAAGGGGACCTAATAGAATTCAGGATTATTCATAATTCATGTCTATGTATTCATAAACATAGCCTCCCTGCCTCAAAACAAGTTGAAATTAGGTTGGTCTACCTCTAGTGTTTTCTTGAAAGGGCTCAGGAGCATCTATAATAGAAGAAGCGTTCCGAATAGTAAAATTGGCAAAGTTTGGTTTTAGCAGTTTAGTATTTTAATGTTTTTTAAAGCCTCTTCGGCAAAGAGGAGTACAACATGTACAGATGCTGATGTTATTCTTACTTAAACTATTACATCAGATGACATTGATAAATTAGCGTTGGAGTCAACTTTTACTGACATGGAAATTCATGCAGCTCTCTATCACTTGAAGAATGGTTAATCGCCCGGTAACATATTTAAATGCCATTATTGTAAATATCATTCCGTATGGATATATGCTTATAAGATTTGGTTTAATACGTTTAAAAGCAAATGAACGAAGATTGTCCAATAATGATTAAAATTCATGAACGTGTTCATATTTTGAAAATGATTTTGATAATGAATAACAGTTTTAACTTTTGTCAATACTATAAAAAAACATTTTTGTTTCTCAAAAATAGCATTATTTTGGTAAAGATCAGAGGCGGCGCCCTTCCTTTATTTCACAATTAAGTTATTAAGTTAATTATTTTCAATGACGTAACAAAACAATGACCCATGGTGTCAACATCAATAATGTTATTTCGTTATAAACAATGGAGCTTTTCAAGGATTTTAAATTCACGGCCAAACTGGATCGAACTGCAAGAAAAGAAATAAATTAGCCTAGAAAAATCATGTGTTCCACCTCATAATTCAACTATAATTGTTCAGACAAAAATGTACTTCATTGCTGAAGAGTGTTGAGGCTACTCTTTTTATAAAATGAAAGACACATTTTAAAGTCATCATTCTCTAAATAAATTTTATTATGCATAAAATGTAGCAATATCGTAATTCAAATTTTATATTTTATGACCTTCATTTTGAATGGTGAGTTAAGTAAGTCTGATTCATCAAAAATGTTTGTCCATGTTATGCGTCGGTTTACATCCATCATGTCGATCAAGACTTGCATAGCCACCCTTTTTTTCACCGATATTGGTTCAAGCCAAAAATTTCCATGATATCTAGTCATTTCATTTACATCTGATTGCCATAAATGCATAGTGGAAAATTTGTCAGCAAAACGAATAGTTTAATGTTTATATTCATAAAGCATTTCACCATGTCTGTTTAAAAAACTTTCATGTTGCTATCGGGCATACATATTGCGCCTGATCATTGTGAAGAGTATAATATATCTTAATGGCATGCAGTCACAAAAGGATAAGTTTAATGTTATATTCATAACGAGGGCATTCCACCATGTCTGTCTAAAAAAAACTTTCATGTTGCTATCCGGCATACATATTGATCATTGTGAAGAGTATCAAACAGCTTCATACCGAAAGTTTGTTAACTTACCACTGAATCGTAGTGCAAATATCATGTAATTTGGGTTTCGTTTCAACGTCAATAGAATAACTTCAGCAAAACTGACAATGGATCACTCACTGTCCATTCCATTCCATAGCCATTCTTGAACTCATTTTGGGATGGTCTGGTGTCTCTTGCACAAAGTCGAATTTTGGCATATTGATATAGACAGCAGGGGTCATATTTTCGAAATTGTGCTTTCGTTAAATGTCAAATTAAATGTCGATCCATGTCGATTCTCTGAGATTAAAACCAACCTAATCACATTGACTTTGTGCTAAGTAATGCCTAACTAATAAGGGATTTTATGGAGAAAAATAAAAATTAGTGTTTTCGGAATTTAGACCCCTGGTCACTTCAATTTAAAAACACGTTTTTGCAAAAGTCATTTATACAGATTCATAACAAGTCTTTCTTGGACAGTGAACAAGTCATTCAAACTCATTCAGACTTCTGAGAAATATAAGTCGGCTTTAATGCAGCTTACCATAAAGAAAAAACGATAATTTATACATTTTCAAAAAAATTATGACGTCATAGGAACTCTTGGATAGTTAAACAAACGTTTGTCCAGCACCTTATTCAGTTGAGTTATATTATCATACTATTACGCCATTTAAACCTGATTCAAATTATGTCATATGGATACTCTACGTTTGTACAGCACCTTAACCAATTGAGTTATATTATCATAATATTACGCCATTTAAACCTGATTCAAATTATGTCATATTGATACTCTATTTTAGAATTTTAATCTTTTATTTTTTCATCATTTCCACCCGCCTTAAGACACTTCCTTCTTCCCAAATATTATTTAGTAATTAACTTTATTTTCAACAAAGAACTTCTCTGCAACAACTCCTTGAGTGGGTCAATGCTTCACAATGTCCCTCTACCAAAACACAATTCACCTTTGCCTCACATTAAAACATTTCACTTTTCATTAACAAGTACATCCATATCAACAATCTAAACATGGCTCATAGATAAACCCGGTAAAACTGTCAACATGCCTATTTTCAAAATTTCTTGTTCATGAAAATCTAGATCATGTCAAAAAAGAACGAAGACATAGGTGATTAATGATTTGAAATGGTGCATTGACGCCTTTTGTCACTAGCTCACACGATCACATTTCAATTCCATTGTTCTCCTGGCTGTTAAGACCGTTTTTTTTAAAAACTTGTTTAAAGACAGTGAGAAAAAACGATGGCTAGTTTCGGTGCTGCTTTGATCAACATGAGTCTGCTATAACTACCCACGCATTAAATCTGTCTTCAGTGCAAATATCAGTCTAAATCTTGATAACACATTTTGATTAGGATACCAGGGCTTCAAAAGTAGC
This sequence comes from Phorcus lineatus, assembly GCA_921293015.1. Lineage (NCBI taxonomy): Eukaryota > Metazoa > Mollusca > Gastropoda > Trochida > Trochidae > Phorcus > Phorcus lineatus. The sequence goes on from OV121081.1 coordinate 56,475,244, forward strand.
GAGATGTTGTAATCCCTAAAGGGAATATGCAAGTTACAACCAGCAAATGACGAATCTGAAACCCTTGTGAATAGTTGAAGGGTTTAGTGGAAGAACATGATGTGTTGCATTTTTACCAAAATTACAAAATGTTGTGTAAAAACATGATATATCACCTGGTGTTTTCATTCAAGTGATAATTATGACCAATTACCTCACCATTCTTATGTTATAGTATTGCAATATCCTTACATGTTACAAATTTTGTGATGTCTTTAGTACTAATACTTGTTATGTTGTGTGATATTACTTGTTCAGTTTTAGCATTCAGGACCTAGTTACAATACAAATCATACCAAACTTCCTGGAACACATAATCACTTTTTGCACTAAGGAAGTTGCTATTGAGAGAACACATATTCAGTTCTTGCAAAGAGGAACTACATATCTTAAGGCAATCGGGTTGTTGTTTTTTTTTCTGTCAAGTACTGTAACATATTATGAGAGCACTAATTGCTTTTATATACAACCAATCAGAATTTTTTATTTTGTTTGCCTCTAATCATTCTTGGAAGCACATGGTTAGAAATGGATGCATATGGTGAGATTGGTGCTGTTGCACCTTCTGACTCTGCAGTAGCTGCAACTAATGCTCTTGAGCTCTTGGAGCTCATAGATAGTGGCAATGACATTCAAACTACTGAAAGTGGTGATTCTGCTGCCAAAGCCCTTGAGACTGTAGAACACGGCTGTTGGGTATTCTTTGAATAAAAAAAATCTTATTATTATGCATGAATTTTATATAAAATGAACGAAACATTAACTTGAAAGGAACATTACTTCATAAAATTCATGGAAATAATGAAGTTTAAAAAACATTTAGAATCATAATCTGTTTTTCACACGAAAAAGTCTGAGCCTAAGTAAATTATTGCCAGTTCCATTTTAAAGTTTGTTGAATTGCTAATTGTTTAATAAACATTTTAAGGTCAAACAATGTTGATATATATGATTTACAGATTTTTTGGGGCAAAACGTCTTAAAGGCTTGAGGCAAAAAATACCCCAAAACATTTTGTTTTAAAACAATGTAAAACAAATTCAAAAGTACCCCTTTTATCTTTTGGTTTAGGGGTAAAAGAAGCCAATATTTTTATTCAGAATATTCTTGGTACAACTTTCTTTTCAAAATAGTCAAAATTATGTGAGGGGATTACTTACTTATTGAAAGCCAACTCCTTTCTAATAATCCCCCCCCCCCTTTCCAACAGGATTCATGGATCTACCAAATGAGGTCATTCTACTTATCATGCACTACTTGGGCCTTCCAAATGCACTCAATTCCTTGGCATCAGTCAATCATAGGCTGTACCAGATTTGCCATGATCATGTCTTCTGGACCAAACCATCATTTGCCTTTGTGTTTAAGACACACGCTACTCATTTCACCAATCTCTACTTCAGCAAGTATTCATTGATGCTCTCAAACCTCACACGACTACAATATATAGAGAACTATCTTGACCAATGTCACAATCTGAAGCACCTAGACATACAATATTCTTTATCGGTATGCAATTTTCAGTTTCTGAGAAACCTTCCAAATTTGACCTATCTCAATTGCAGCAACTGCCCACATCTAGACCCATTATCTCTACCATTTATCACAAAATGTGAGAAGCTTTTCCACTTGAATGTGTCCTTTTGTCCCCAGTTCATTCGTCAACCTGATGCATTTTGTGCCTGTTGCCTTTCTTTGAAAAGTCTTCTCTACATTGATGTTACATGGGCCCACTTTCTACTCACTAGCCTGCCCTTATGGCATTTGGCCATCACCGACCAGCACCAATCTGGGAAGAGCTTTTAGAAGGCGTACAAATCAACTTTGGAAAAGATTTACTTCGACGTTATCATGGCTATTGCAATTCAAACTACATAGCAATGTACCCTGACCACCTTATTGCTTACTTTCAGCCTCTTGCCGATTTGATCTGGCCCGATGATGATGACATTGAAAATCATTGGTATTAAACGTAATACACGATTTTGCAGATGACGTGAAGCAACCTGAGTTAACGGACAATGACCGCGGAAGACATCAGGTATGTTACCCACAGAACTGGGTACGAAATAAACGCAAACATGCAAGAAAAAGTTACATATCGGTTGCTGGAAAACGAGTGAAGTATCGGGAAATAGGGAAACCATGGAATTGCAGACTCAAGTGTTTTGATAAAATACCTCATGAACAGAGACAAAGGGTTTTTGACTCCTTCTATTGCAATGAAGACCATGGTAGTCAAAACGCTTACCTCTATGGCATGATCTCTAAGGAGAAACTCCCAGGTTGATTCGAGAAGAAACAATACTTTCCACTATCACGTAAATGATGGAGGAAAAGACATCCGTGTTTGTAAACAAGCGTTTGCAGCAATTCGTGGATTAAAAATAGGGAGAGTTAATTATGTTATTGAATGTAAAGACAACAAGCAGACAGAGTCAGTTATATCCCCCGCCAAAGGGAAAGGGTAGTTAAGGATACTAGTTGTGGAATATTGAACAGTGATTATGTTGTTTTTCTACAAACAACCTTTAAGAAATCGTATGTTACGTTTCCATGGAAACGGGTAAAAATAAAAATGCAAAGAAGTTGAAAACCCCAAAAGCCACATCTCCGCATGATGCCCGTTGCACATACCAAGTTTCGTCGAGCTAGGTCTCACAGTTTTGGAGTTGTGCTCCGGAAACGAAATCCTATGTTACGTTTCCATGGAAACGGGTAAAAATAAAAATGCAAAGAAGATGAAAACCCCAAAAGGCACATCTCCGCATGATGCCCGTTGCACATACCAAGTTTCGTCGAGCTAGGTCTCACAGTTTTGGAGTTGTGGTCCGGAAACGAAATCCTATGTTACGTTTCCATGGAAACGGGTAAAAATAAAAATACAAAGAAGTTGAAAACCCCAAAACGCACATCTCCGCATGATGCCCGTTGCACATACCAAGTTTCGTCGAGATAGGTCTCACCGTTTTGGAGTTGTGCTCCGGAAACATTATCGGGACGGACGAACGGACGAACGGACGAACAGACGAACGGACGAACGGACGCAGACCATTTCAATATCCCCCACCAACTACGTTGGGCGGGGGATAAAAATGTCACAGCAATAGCTGACCAGAGAGGCAGGCATAAATAGGGCAAATGCAACATCCCCAATCAAACTTGATCAAGTCCGTACACACATAAAATCATTTCCGGTAACTCAAAGCCACTATTCAAGGCAGAACAACCTGTCCAGGAAATATCTTAACAGTGAACTCAACATTTCACGCATGTATGAACTTGTTGTCAGAATAATGAAGTTCCTGTTAAACAGAATATCTATCGAAAGATTTTCAAAACAGAATTTGACCTTGGTTTTGGATTGCCACAATCTGATACATGCAAGGTTTGTGATGCCCATCAATCTTAAGTACATGCAACACCTTAAGAGCTGGAGGATGTCAATATTCACAAGATAAAAGCTAATAGAGCTTATCAAGAGTTAAAGGATGATACTCTTAAGGCAAAGTCTGATCACAGTCAAACCACGGTCATTTGCTTTGACTTACCACAGGCATTGTTTTCTACTTAAGGCAGCTCTGGACCTACAACTTTGGAATACATGATGTATCGAACGGGGCTGGCTACATGCACGTGTGGTCCGAGGATGTAGCTTGCAGGGGGTCAGAGGAGATCATTTCATGCCTTAACAAGTTCTTTACAGATCATGCTGGAGAAACTAAACAAAATCTTATTTGTTACAGTGACTCCTGTTCGGGACAAAATAAAAACAAAAACCTGAAAAACTTCTGGATGTCACTTGTAGGAAGTGGAAGGTTTTCAAAAGTACAGCACAAATATCTTGTTCCAGGGCACACTTATCTCCCATGTGACCGGGACTTCGCACAAATAGAAAAACGGAAGCGTAAAAATGAAAGCGTTTTTCTGCCAAGTGACTGGATTAGAATCATAATAGATTCTAGGCGGAAAAATCCCTTCCATGTAACAAACATGGAAAGAGATGATTTTAAGTCGATGACTGTTACAAATTTTGTAAACAGGAAAATAAGTGATAACAAACCAAAGATACAATTCAAGGATATTTGCTGGTTCGAGTTTTCAGCTCATGGATTTGCGTTTAAATAAACATTTGATCAAGGAGAATGGGATAATGTCTCTCTAGGAAGGAAGGGGAAAACACCCAAACGACCTTCCTTGGAATTTCTTCAGAAATAAAAAGGCCCTAAAGCCATTCAAAAAAACAAATATGATGACCTCATGAAAATCTTTCCTTACATTCCTCCTGATACTAGGCAATTTTGCAAATCCCTGGTTTACAAAACCGAGCCAGAGTCAGATTTAGATAGAGAATGAATCTTCTTTCCTGACAGATCATACACATTGGTTTAACTTACCTTTTGATGAACACGGACTTTTACTTATAGTTGTTTTACTTAAGAAGAAACTGATATGTCCATGTCCCTTGATGTTTGAAATATGACGGATTGCAGTTTAGTTCTATTGGTATTGAGAAAGGTCTATCTGAAAGCATGGTGATTGTCTGTTAACTTTAAGATATTTTACTTCTAGAAGAATTTACTCAAAGTATATGTTTATGTCTCTGGAATTTGAGACAAAAGTAATGTTATTTGTTTTAGAAGTATTTCCTGTGCAAAATGTGTTGTGAAAAGTCTACCTGAATGCATGACGACTGACTCTTAATGATCTTATTTTGTAGATTTTTTACTTTTATGAGAATGTACTCAAAGTATATATTTATGTCTCTGGAATTTGAGACAAAAGTAATGTTATTTGTTTTAGAAGTATTTTCCTGTGCAAAAAGTGTTGTGAAAAGTCTACCTGAATGCATGGCGACTGACTCTTAATTTGTAGATCGTTTACTTTTATGAGTATCTACTCAAAGTATATGTATATGTCTCTGGAATTTGAGACAAAAGTAATGCAGATAAAGGTTAAGAAGTAGTTTTCCATATAAAAAAAGTATTCAGAAAAGATATATCATCTGGATATCTGGAGAAAAAAAGTATTCAGAAAAGATATATAATCTGGATGTCTGGAGAATTTGTTAATATAAGTTTGAAAGTATATGAATAAAATAAAGGTTGATTGATTACTGGAAAGTCATTTTCCAATGATTTTTGTATGTTAATAAACATTATTCATTCCATGTATGTTTTCAATGTTTTTATTTTGTCAGAGCAAAAACCTGACAAGTTACAAAAATGATTATCAAATCACAATTTAAGAGCGAATTAAGTTTTATAACTCACTAAACAACATTCTATATATATATTTGATAAGTTGTACCACAAGGAGGTTAAAAGGTGATGTGCAAAAGTGCAAAAGTTTTTCAAAAAGATGAGTTAATTCAAAAACGCAACATATCAGCTTCTTGTCCTAAACCCTTCAGTTTTACTTACCATTTTAACTAAAAGGTATATTTTAACAAAAAGGATTACTGAAATGCAACGCTGAAATTTATACAAACTTTTACAAAATGAGTGTGAAGTTTTGCCTTTACAGAGCGACAAGGGGGATTATACACAAATTTGTACTAAATCACCAATAAAACAGTCGCCAAGCTACAATTACTGCCACGACCAATAGTTTTATGACGTCATTGTAGACGAAATATGGTAAATCGCGCTGAAACAATGGTTGCTATGTGCAATGTGAATTTATTTATCAACAGTCAAAAATAAAGAATTAAGAAGGTTGTTATTCCTACTACGGTCATCAGAATTACCCTTAAGAATTAACTCAGGATTACTACATGAGGAGAGAATCTGTCAAGTATGTGAACTGCAGTCAGTTGAAGACGAATATCATTTCTTGCTTATATGTCCCTTATACAAAACCCGCAGATTAAAGTATCTCCCACCCTTTTATCACACAAATGTAACTGTACAGAAATATATAAATTTACTTAGTTCATGTTCACCCTTTTTTCTTCAGATTTGTGCTCTGTTGATTAAGGAAGCTCTTTTAAAGAGAAAAGTACAACTTGAAATTAAATCTTAAAGTCTATATTGATTTGTTACGGTGAAAATTATTGTATACAATGTAATGTACATGGGCCAGTTGCCTTTCCATTGAATAAACATGACTGATTGATGTGCATGTGTGATTATATTGAAAATATGTAACCACTTATGTTTCACAATATGAGTAGTAACAAGGAATAACAAGAAAAAAACGTACAATTCAATGGAAGGTGCCGACTGGGCCTCGTTCTGAATTTATAATGCAGAGAAATTATCATTTATAACTTTTCTTATCAAAATCAATTTTTGTCAAATAAAGTAATAGTGACGTCAAGTCCTTAACCAAATGTATATGTGTCATTGATTAAAATGTTTGTTACAAAAATCCAACATTATCGTACTTATTATTAAAACATAACATATAAATATACATTTGCTGAAAGTATGAAAAGTTGTAGTTTTTTACAAAAAGATTATGAAAAATCAATCGACTTTGGCTTTGGCAATATTCATTAAAAAATCCGTGATAAATCATTTTTCATTTGAATGTGCTAGTCATCTTTTTCAATATGGTGGAATTTGGGTAACCAATATTGTCTAATTTTTCAGCAGATATGACATTTACATACATGTATGAAAAAATGTCTATTTGCTTTTTGGAGCTGAACTGCAGGAAAAAGGATTATGGAAATTTGTTTTCTACAAAATTTGAAACCACTTTTTTCAACGAGCATCTTCAATTTTTACTATCTCTAGAGTCTGTTCACATTCGTTTAATCAGTCCCTTGATTATTTTTTCACATCCAAAATAATGTTTTATGTTTAAAAGTTTGTTACAATAAATACATTTTTAATACAAGACATATGGCAGATTCCTCGATAATTCTATGATGACATCATACCATTCTTTCACTGAATAGATAACCAATCGAGCATTGTTGATAACATTACACCATACCATGCCACGCCATCCTCACTGAACAGATGAATAGTGAAGATTCTCAATACAGTTATGGGAACACTTTTCTGTTACTATAGCACAAGCTTCATCAGTGTAATATTACTAGGTGTTTAGACGATCTTTGAAGTAAATTGAAGCTTAAGCTAATCAATCGATTTTGAACTATCCTACATGCATCTAGCAATATATGTTCTTGTCTCGAACTTGACGAAACAGGCAAACAATGTTATGGGGTTGGCTATGTCAATGACTGAACTAGTGGTGTAACGATTCATCGATAGTATCGATGTTTGCATCGTCTACTACGCGATACGAGAGCATCGATACAAAAACATGTTTAGACAATATATCAGTAATTTATATCGTGAGGGTCTACAATACATCGATGTATCGCCATTAGAGACAATATATCCCGATAATGTTAACATTGAAACAAATAACTATAAAAGCTAAAAAGGTTTTTCTTCTATTTCAGAGATAACAGTGATTAAAACAGAAAGAGAAACTATATGATATTTCTGATATTTTATTTCACAGTCGGATTTTCCCTTCATGTAATATATTTGACAATTTGGTATCTAAGGATTAACATTACTGTTCTATGTCCTATCTATAGTTTTTCATAAACTGTAGAGAATCGGGATACGTATTGTATCGCAACCACTGTATCGTGATGATAATCGTCTCGCAGTTCCCTTTGCAACAATTCCACAATAATCGTCTCGCTTAATAAAACAAGAATCGGGATATAGCTTTTGTCGTCAATTCCTCGTGTTTTATTAACGAGTTTTGCGTATTTCCAAAATTCTGTAAAAATAAAAAAAAACTTGTATATGACTGATAAAGACATTTAAATGGAACACGAAATTCAACATGAACGATGTTTTTTTCTTTGGCCCTGGGCTTAAAAAATGAGAAATATATCTAATCAAAATCGATAATGCTTTTGGATCCTCGAGAATATTACCTTTAATGTGTTTTGATGTGTATTAATGATATTCATTATTTCAAGTATTAAATTTATCAAACACCAGTGATCTTGAATGGTTGAATAAATATTCCTTATTTTAGTATGATTTTTGGCTCATAAGAAACTTTTTAGAACTCCTTTAAAAGACAATATTAAAATGTTCCGAGGGATAATTCTAATTAATATATAATTTTGAAAATGACTTTTTGAATTATAAATAATAGGTATATCGCAGAATAATAGGTATATCGCAGCTTGTCCTTAGCTATAGTTGATGGATTATATAAAGCCATACATATTTTAATTTTACAATTCAACCGACCATTTAATAATTCTAGTAATTCTACATACACGAGTAAAAGATGCCAAGTTAACATGGTTTAGGTTTCTTCTTTTGGAAAATTTAACTTGAGCCAAATTCAGTATCCAGCAGTTAGCGATGAGTGTCATCACTGCTCAAAAGTAGGTTATGATATTACTTTTAATCAGAGTGTTTATTGGACACTTGTACAAAACCATTTTTATATTTATAGAATATAATCAAGCTATTCTGATATTACCATGGGATATCCATTAAATTTTAAGATTCTTTCTCTAAAATGTTTACTTGCCAATAAAAATATATCCAACCTTTAGGTTTATAAAGAAAAGTGCCAAAATAAGGTATTTAAAGTTGTTTAATACCACTTTTAAAAAAGAGTATGTTTTTAAAATATCTAAGCAACTTATTTTCTGTAAAAGCTGAATAGGGCAATGTTATTTGTGAAAAGCATTTATTGATCATGAAAATGAAGCTTGTTAACATGAAAATTAAGAAATATGTGTTAAGATATTAAGATTTTCAACTAATTGTTGATATAAAAATATTTTTGACCGAGGAAAGACTCAACTTAGATTACGGGGGAAAGTGTGTGACATTCTTTTTCTGTTTTGGAAAACACCAGCATTGAATGGTCATGAAAACGTCCCCCCTAAATAGATGTTGGACACTTCCTTAAACTAAGTGATCATCAAAAAAATCATAATTATGGTACGAGTTCTCGTTCTTGTTAATACTTTTCCTTAAAATATTTCTTTTGCATTCTCCTATATCTGAGAGATTTGACGCTGTGGAGGACATCAACCTTCTAGGCTCAATCCTGAACGAGGCAAAGCTGACGTTTTATATTGGTTTTGTCGTAATCTCATACAACGACATATACCTCGATAAATTGCATTTTTGAATTGTATCCACCTTTCACAGGTATTTTCTACTTCCAACTCTCTCCTTCCTGTCAGTGATTACATCTTACATCCTGCTATCCTTACTCGAAATGTGATATTCAGCTACAGACTGAAGCCAGATTAAGTAGCCCGTGGTAGTTACTTTAGTCTCCCGTTAATCAAGTTAGCACCAAAAGAGGTCATCATTCCTTAGGCAAGTTTTTACTGAACTTGACAGCTAGGAGAAAAGGGGAGTTAAAATCTTATGACATCCCTGTTGACGAAATTTAATATATCAAATAATTAGTCTAATTTCTCGATGGTGTGTTTGAAATTTGGAAATGCACAGCTTGACAGTGTTGATAAGATATCCTGTGAGCAAAGTGTAGATTTTTCATATGGATTTATGTGTTAAGGAAGTAAAATAATTATCCCAGAGGAACATCGTAATGATTTAAAAGTATCAGTGGCACGTTTTTTGAAAAATAATTTCTGACAAGCTTTCCTTATAATCATATGTTTGTGTCAATTCTATAATCTTCATCACATTTTTCACCCATATGACCCTTTGTCGCAAAGGAAGTAATCAAGTATCATGCAATTTTTGCGTGAACGCCTCTCAATCAATTGAGATACGAAAATTGATTCTCAAAGCTAAAACCAATCATAACAGGTTGGTTTTGATAATGTTTCCTTTGATTAAACATTTAATAGATGCCGTGGGTTAGATTATAAGACTTGTCATTACCAAGTGGTGTTTGGGAATTGAGGCGGGCATACTGTTTGAGGGTTGAAATGACTAATAAGGATTTCAGATTACAGAGGGTTCATGTGTAATAGATTTCGTTAGCTTATAATAGTATAATTGTATGACAAAATTAAAAACAGAAAACTTTCAGTAAACCACAAATAGGCCGGCTTTATACTTCGTACAGAATTGAAGGGCTAAATAAAGTATGAAGAATTGAAGACTTTTTATTTTAGAATCACAACAAAAGGAATAGTTGAAGCTTCCGTACATCTTTTGAATATAATTTCCTTTTATGGAAGTACACACTCATATACTTTCAGTAAAGAATTTGTTGCATTTGTCAGGTATTGTTTGAGATTTTGAGTCGGATGTGATACGTTTTCACGAGCAATGACCAATACTCGGAGAAATTTCTTTTTGATTGTTATTTGTTAAGTTCAGTAACACGGGCACATCTCTCAATACTGCTGGCAAGCTTAAGCTGGATAAATAATTCGCGAGTTCGATTGGTTCATTCACTGTCCAAAACAGAAACATAAGTTGCGAAATCTGTGGTGCCACCAAGGGTAAGTATTTTTATTTAAAGTGTGCTTCTGACCTACCAGCATTAAATTGGTAACGTTGTACGATACTTTAATAACCTTATTTTGAACCTTTTTCTTCTGACTGGCGTTTGTTTTATTCATCTCCAGGTAATGTTCTCTATAATGATAATAAATATCCCGGAATCCGACATATAATAGCAGAAAATAGGCTTTATAACTTGCCGATATTATTGATTTCTCATAAAGGAACGACAAACAATAAACACAAAAATCATTCTGTCAATAATCATTTTACATTGCATTTATAGTATAACGTCATTATAGTTGCATTCCTTCATTTCAGAAATTTGATCACAATTGATTATTTTGTTTGTAAAATCTTTATCATGATCAATTATGACTTTCACAACCAATGTAAATTAAATGTTTCAGGAATATACTTTCATGTCGGTGAATGTAACTTTAGCAAAACTATTTTGAAAGAGGTAACTGTGGATGACTTCCATAATATTGGTAATATTTCAGACACAGAACAGGGACAAACGTAATTGGCCATGAAAATCAGACTATATTCAATGCATAAGCAAAATACTGGTCGTTAGGTATGAAAATATGGCTACATTTAGTTCATACATCATTGAACTGTTTCTATGGTTTGAACTAAGTTCACTAGCGGAAACAATATTGATTTCAACAGGTGCACTTGAATAATGTATTTTATAGTTTTTGCATTGTTATCATATGCACAACAATTACTATTCAACATTGCAATGTTCTTTTCCTGTCTTTACAGCTTCAACTTCGAGTTTCCTTCTCACTTTAGAGTAGATATGTATACTGACATTATTTCGTGTGCAAGGACGCCTTCTACCGTGTTGACAGATTCGAGTGTTTTCCTCCTCCACTACTCCCAAGCATCCCCAAATGTTGTAGACACGAGTTGTCTGTGTAAGTTAATGAAATGAAGGGGGTTTGTTTCTCGTTCCAGTTATGCTGACGTTTAGCGTTGAATGAATATTTCTTGGGCTTAAATTCAAGGATACGTTTCCCCATTGTCAATTTATACTGAATAACCGTTTAAAAATTCTCTCAGAAACATATTACTAGAGTCAAGTTGTTTATTATCAAATAAAAAATACATGAAGCTTATCTTTGTTTATGTGTTTTCATTTATTGAAACACTATCCGATAATTGTATAATTGACTCTCCTTGACAAGATTTACATGGATAACAACATGGTTCACTACATGTCATGAATACTGAAGTAATTGCGCATGACTAATTGTACACAATTTATATCTCAGATTGAATTATGGATTCCCAAAACGCATGAAAACATTTGTCAGACGTCAGAGGGCATTCATGATTATCAAAGAACAATTACATATTATAATGGTATGGCTGAAATTGATCACTTATTGTGAATTTTTATTTGAATGGTTGCAACGGTAACAACTGTCTCAATTGGTTATCGGATTTCAATTCAACAAATGTCAAATTAGATTAACGCATTCACATAAATCACATTGCCTGCTGTTTTGATTCAGTATCGTGTTCTTTATGATAAAATAAAATAGGAAATACTTTCTAGTTTGGACTCGAAGTTGAAGGATGATCATCTTGGTTTCAGCATAGAGTGTTTATGGTAACATGTTAAATTCTATGAAATTGCTATACCAGCTAAAGATCAGAGGCATTGATTGTTGATAGTAGCATTGGTGCTTCAACAATCAACACCCTAGCTTGTCCTATGTTTTCACGTTTTTAATGTCAAAGAAAAGAAGCATAAGAGTATATCTTAAAGCAGGTCAATTGGTGTAAGTTGCACTGGAGACATGTATGAAGTATTCCTGCAGCTGATGACATTATGAAGTATTCCCACAGCTGATGACATTATGAAGTATTCCTGTAGCTGATGACATTATGAATTATTCCTGTAGCTGATGACATTATGAAGTATTCCTGTAGCTGATGACATTATGAAGTATTCCTGCAGCTGATGACATTATGAAGTATTCCTGTAGCTGATGACATTATGAAGTATTCCTGTAGCTGATGACATTATGAAGTATTCCTGCAGCTGATGACATTATGAAGTATTCCTGTAGCTGATGACATTATGAAGTATTCCTGCAGCTGATGACATTATGAAGTATTCCTGTAGCTGATGACATTATGAAGTATTCCTGCAGCTGATGACATTATGAAGTATTCCTGTAGCTGATGACATTATGAAGTATTCCTGCAGCTGATGACATTATGAAGTATTCCTGCAGCTGATGACATTATGAATTATTCCTGTAGCTGATGACATTATGAAGTATTCCCACAGCTGATGACATTATGAAGTATTCCTGTAGCTGATGACATTATGAAGTATTCCTGTAGCTGATGACATTATGAAGTATTCCTGTAGCTGATGACATTATGAAGTATTCCTGTAGCTGATGACATTATGAAGTATTCCTGTAGCTGATGACATTATGAATTATTCCTGTAGCTGATGACATTATGAAGTATTCCTGTAGCTGATGACATTATGAAGTATTCCTGTAGCTGATGACATTATGAAGTATTCCTGTAGCTGATGACATTATGAAGTATTCCTGTAGCTGATGACATTATGAAGTATTCCTGCAGCTGATGACATTATGAAGTATTCCTGTAGCTGATGACATTATGAAGTATTCCTGCAGCTGATGACATTATGAAGTATTCCTGTAGCTGATGACATTATGAAGTATTCCTGCAGCTGATGACATTATGAAGTATTCCTGTAGCTGATGACATTATGAATTATTCCTGTAGCTGATGACATTATGAAGTATTCCCACAGCTGATGACATTATGAAGTATTCCTGTAGCTGATGACATTATGAAGTATTCCTGTAGCTGATGACATTATGAAGTATTCCTGTAGCTGATGACATTATGAAGTATTCCTGTAGCTGATGACATTATGAAGTATTCCTGTAGCTGATGACATTATGAATTATTCCTGTAGCTGATGACATTATGAAGTATTCCTGTAGCTGATGACATTATGAAGTATTCCTGTAGCTGATGACATTATGAAGTATTCCTGTAGCTGATGACATTATGAAGTATTCCTGTAGCTGATGACATTATGAAGTATTCCTGCAGCGGATGACATTATGAAGTATTCCTGTAGCTGATGACATTATGAAGTATTCCCACAGCTGATGACATTATGAAGTATTCCTGTAGCTGATGACATTATGAATTATTCCTGTAGCTGATGACATTATGAAGTATTCCTGTAGCTGATGACATTATGAAGTATTCCTGCAGCTGATGACATTATGAAGTATTCCTGTAGCTGATGACATTATGAAGTATTCCTGTAGCTGATGACATTATGAAGTATTCCTGCAGCTGATGACATTATGAAGTATTCCTGTAGCTGATGACATTATGAAGTATTCCTGCAGCTGATGACATTATGAAGTATTCCTGTAGCTGATGACATTATGAAGTATTCCTGCAGCTGATGACATTATGAAGTATTCCTGTAGCTGATGACATTATGAAGTATTCCTGCAGCTGATGACATTATGAAGTATTCCTGTAGCTGATGACATTATGAATTATTCCTGTAGCTGATGACATTATGAAGTATTCCCACAGCTGATGACATTATGAAGTATTCCTGTAGCTGATGACATTATGAAGTATTCCTGTAGCTGATGACATTATGAAGTATTCCTGTAGCTGATGACATTATGAAGTATTCCTGTAGCTGATGACATTATGAAGTATTCCTGTAGCTGATGACATTATGAATTATTCCTGTAGCTGATGACATTATGAAGTATTCCTGTAGCTGATGACATTATGAAGTATTCCTGTAGCTGATGACATTATGAAGTATTCCTGTAGCTGATGACATTATGAAGTATTCCTGTAGCTGATGACATTATGAAGTATTCCTGCAGCTGATGACATTATGAAGTATTCCTGTAGCTGATGACATTATGAATTATTCCTACAGCTGATGACATTATGAAGTATTCCTGTAGCTGATGACATTATGAATTATTCCTACAGCTGATGACATTATGAAGTATTCCTACAGCTGATGACATTATGAAGTATTCCCACAGCTGATGACATTATGAAGTATTCCTGCAGCTGATGACATTATGAAGTATTCCTACAGCTGATGACATTATGAAGTATTCCTACAGCTGATGACATTATGAAGTATTCCTACAGCTGATGACATGTATTAAGTATTCCTGCAGCTGGTGGCAGATAGAGAGCTATTTCGACAAATCAGCGAAATCATTCAAACGAATGTGTGAAGCAAGCATCCATTGAAATTGTCAAAGCATTACAATTTAAGTTTGAACTGCTATTAGATGCGAATCTACGCCGGGGTGTTTAAGAATATAGGTAAAAATTTATGCAAGTCTTAATTTTGAATCAAACATGGAAAATCAAAGAAATCTCCGTGTTCATAATGAAAACGCACGTGTACAATAAATGGAGTACATGCCCTCTAAATAATCTGCACTCAACTTTAAACTAAAGCAAGTCAATTTCTTGACCATTGATAATCCGACATCTCCCGTCAGATTTCGACAGACGTTTCATAGGAGATTTAATTTTATCTAATTTGCTTTCATTAATTAGTTTAGCTACTTTATCTACCGATGAGACAAGCTTGTTAAATATCCTAATGGGACCTTACATGAAATCAAGTCAAAGACCTTTAAAATAATGTGTAGTAAATGTTTTGTTATACAAACAGTTCACATTATTACATAATATATTATTGTAGATTTGTAGATAATAAATGATCAGTTAATCAGTCTTTTTTCAGTGAAAACTTTTTTTCCCAATAGTATTACCTGAAAAGAAAATCCATGGCATTTATTTTACAAATATGAAAGTCTTTAATAAAAAATAATTAAGTGAATTTAAGTTTTACTTTTATATTGATGATTTGGAAAAAAAATCTTTTTTGCTTAAACAATTTAGACATGACTTTTATCAAGTCCTGCAGATCTTGAGGTTTAGGCTCCTGATGTCTAAACAATGTGTACATTTTCATCAAATGACAGATACTCCAGCAAAAAGTAAACAGAATTTAGTGAAGACAGTTTTCATGTAAATTAAGCTTAAAGAAATTGAAACTACTTATTTTGGGGGATATAGAAATTAATGCTCAAAGGCGACTTCTTGATTTTGAGTTAAATTTAGTAAAGGTAGACGGTCTTTTTGTATCGTTGGTTTCAAATTTCTATTGATATATTTTATCTAGGGCAAATGAGATCCACCTCAACCTGACCTGAATACGTCTTGATTGGTTACGAGGGTGAACGCGTCACAAAAGTTAAATAGTGGTTCTTACATGAAGAACAAAAGAGCTTTCAGTCGGTTGGCCAGGCTGTCTTGTACTAAACCATAGTACTCTTGAACCTTCTCGGTCTTTTTATTTCTAAACATAACTTTCAATATATAGAGGTGAGGTGAGTTGGTGTTTAACGCCGCTTTCAAGATTATTGCACTTATATCGCGGCTGCTAGTATTATTGCAGGGAGAAAGCCCGCAACACCATTGTGACTATGCATTTGCGAGCATCGGCTGGAACTAGCGAACCATGGGTGGTACTGCGCTGAATTTCAGTGTAGCATTGCACCCAAACCTGACTGTGTGTAGAACAGTTCTCTACTGCAGACAAAGTTGCCGAGCCCCTGGAGGGATTCGAACCACGGACCTCTTAATCCGAAGCCGATCGCGCTAACCACTGCGCTATCCCGCCCCCTCAATATATAGATATAATATATATAAATGGTACAAAGAAATTTTAACAGGAGCATCTAGAAATTGTCCATATAATTATAGAATGTAACCTAAAATAACGTCGATGCCTGAATACTTTAAGAGGCATTTATAGCACGTTTGTTAAAAAATGTGTTTCTTCAAATTATCCCCAATAAACTTTAGTTCATTCCACATGCATTATCTTAAAAAATAACAGTATCTCATTACTCTGCACGATTATCCGTAGTCAAAATCAAGTATCAAGCACGAACCACTGGCGGCCTTTTAATCATTTGAGGTAGGGAAAAAATATGCAGAGCGTAAGCGATCATGGTTAGTTGATTATTGATTAGGGAAGCATTGTGACATCATCAGGTTAATGACCTCTTATTATCGCGAGTTCATCCAATTGTTGAAGCTATGATCGTGATTTAGTCAAAATATTATTAAGATGTCATTTCTTATTACGATCCCCAGGCATTGCGTCAAATCATATGTCAAAATAATTTTCTTTAGATTCAATAGCTCTAATCCTCTTAATGTAACTTATGAGCATTTAGTGATTTAAATAAGAGGAAATTTGAAATCATTGTCCCTCTCAACGTATACCAAGAAGATTTTAAAATCTATTTTCAAAAAGTATTTTGTAAAATGCTTGATGAGAAGAATGGAACAGGACATTTAATTAGTAATACATGCATTTACAAACCTTATTCAGCATTTAAAGAAAATCAATATAAAGTTATGTTTTGTCATTTGTTATTCACTACATACCATTTCTTACATGAGTTGCTAGCATTCTTTTGAAGACAAACAATCTAATCCAACTTTTATGAACGCCTGAACAAATAAAATGATATTTCTATCATTTCATTACGAAGCCTGCATTTCTTATTCAATATTTAGAAAAGTCCCTTGAACAATGATTGAGGACACTACATCAAACCTACCAAAGTCATAGAAATGTTAAAACTTTGCCTTTGTTCTAACATTGCAATTCTTTGTTGGCAAATTGGATTGCTGCTTCAAGACATTGCAGCTTATATGTGTGTGTATGTAAAGGTCAAAGGTAATGCATTGTAGAAACTCATCATACTGTATGTTAAAAATCAGGAAGAAGGCTTGTATATTTCAGTGCCTGTAGGTGTTAGGTGTATGATGTTAAGTAAGACGAATAAGAGAAATTTCATCATTTAGTAGATTGGAAATCACTATCTTTAATCTATCACATCTTTAAGGTATACTTTCTTACATCCGAAAACAAAATTAACTTAAGTGAGCCAAATTTTGCCTACAAACATTCATATTGAATTTCGTTCAGTGTTTTCAGTTTTCAAATGAAAAATGTAGTTTAACAAAGATTCGAAAATGCAATTAAAACGTTAAAATCTAAATACCTTAGTTTTTGTCAACGCTTAATTTGTGTTGCATGACAGTCTCATTCCTTTGTTTTTTATCATTCTATAGAAATTATTTAATAAGTACTATTAAGTTGCTAAATCAAAGTGATATGATTAATTATACTACAATAAATATTTTATATTCAGATTATATATCAGAAGGGCATATTTAAGACGATTTGAAGATCTCAAGACATTCTTTATTCACGATGACAATTTTTTGGAAGAAAGGCAACAAAGATTCGTAGGATATATGAATTATGAAAATATCTATGAAATAACGAATGTTTGTTCACATACCTGTGTTTCCTAGTGCAAATATCATGTCATTTGTATTTAGAGGCATCGTTAAATTACGAAAAAGAAACGTATAATGTTGAATTTTCAATACAGAAGTGAAGATCCATTGTACCTTATCATTATCGTATTACATATACAATAAGGTTAACCGTAAACTTTTTTGCAAGAAAATTGAAATGCTCATTGTTCAATATTTCCTAAACCATCATTTTCATTTTTCGCTACAAAATCCATTTTAAGGGATAACAAATCATGTTTGTATTTTTGTGGTCAATGTTGTTTTGATTTTTTTCTCAGAGATTCAAACTGTATTATTTTAATCGAAATTTTAGGAAATCGGAATATCGAAAATAGGACCTATTCTATCTCTTTGGTCATGCCAAAATTTAAATTTTTACAAGACGATCCCAAAATAAATTAAAGAATCGCTATCTTACACATGGACAATAGGTGATCCATTTTCAGTTTTGCTGAAGTGTTTATTTATTGACATCCATACAAAACCAAATTTACATGATATTTGTAATACGATACATTGGTAAGTGAACATACTTTTGGTATGCAGCTTTACAATTGAGATTGTCATAATTGACAGCTGCATGTACTTGCAAAATAAGAGAGGGTTTAAAATGAATTTTCAACGTAGCTGTTGAGATACTGTTTCAGTTGTAAGGTTGCCATGTAATACATTGACGCCATTAATTGAATGACCAAATGAGATCATTTACAACACCACATAAATACACTTCAATGACTCCAACCAGAACTCTATGGAATAACAATGAGGGAAATGTCCTATGTTTACAGAAAAAGTGTTTTTAGATACCGACAACGGGACATAGGCATATTTACATAATCATGTAATTTGTGCAAGGGTACAGCCCAACACTTAAAACTGTTATTAAGATGATATAATAATATACATAACGCTGTTTC
Organism: Phorcus lineatus; assembly: GCA_921293015.1. Taxonomy (NCBI): domain Eukaryota; kingdom Metazoa; phylum Mollusca; class Gastropoda; order Trochida; family Trochidae; genus Phorcus; species Phorcus lineatus. The sequence goes on from OV121081.1 coordinate 56,494,127, forward strand.
TCCGACAACAGAAGCAAGAACACACATAGATAAGAATTACATTTTTGATCTTTGTAACTTTAGTTTCAAGTCGATCAATTAGGGTTTGAAATCTCGTTTATCATTTTTTGCAATGAAACAGGGACACCTGCTAGAATTCATCGATTTTTCAATTTGTCTAGATTCAAGTGAATATACATTTGAGTAAATTTTGGCATAAAAGTGCTGTGATGTATAAGAAAAAATGTACAAGACTTTGAAAAAATTTATAAAGATCATCAAAGCCTGAAAGAAACTCAAAGTAGCTTTGGGAAATGTTGTTTCTAGTTTTCTATTAAGTTATAATGCCTTTTCTTCTACAGCTTTAAAAATATTGATTCATTTTCAAAAGAATATTTCTTCATATATCATTAGTACTACATGTTTAAAAACAAAAAACAATGTTACTTTAACAAATCGTTGATATTGAAAAAGTCCTCAAGTAGGTTCAATCGGATTTTATGTAAAAACATTACATAAAAATGCAAAGAATGTGAGAGAAAATCTTATTTGAAAGAACGTTGTCGGGGACCTACTTTTCATAATCTCTTTGTAATAAAATAGGTTCATCCTGGAAAAAACATCTTCAAAAAACAATTTTTATAAATAATATTAGTTACAAATTTATCAGCTTGAAATTTTGCAGTTTCGTTTCTCTTTATGTATGTGCAGAGAAGAAAATTCAGAATTGTTTTTTCATTTTACATCTTGCAGATAATACCTTTCGAAGACAGGAATAAAACAGGCAAACGAATAAAACTCGATTTATTCTATTTATATAAAATTAAAACAGCGACTTTTTGTTAGAGATATTACAGTTTTATTGTTTTTGTTGCTTTTACATCAAACAAGGTCAAACTCTATCGAAATCTCTTTGGCCTTTCTTTTTTAAGAGTGTACTTGTTACCTACTTTATACCTTCCTCTCAGGAATTATAACATCTTGTGAACACTGTGGTACTTTTTATTCAATTTGTTATATCGCAACAAGCTGCTTTTATCACTGCAGCCAGGGGAGGGAACTGCTGTACAGTGTTGAGGTGAATAGCCTGTGATGGCTACAGAATGCCATACTTTAATACAATCAGCACCACACGGGGTCATTATCCTGCCCACTTCCCTACGTCAGGTTTACACAGAACTTGACAGCGAGAAGAAAAGGGGGAATGAAATTTGACAGAGTGTGCCTCATTTGTTAACATCTACGAAATTGGTCCACGTCCTTGAAATATCGATGGTTTTATTTTGAACAGCATCTTATTAGATTTTTACTTTGAGAAATCACAGATTTTCGGTTTTACTAAGGGAATGGTTGAACGAGAAATAAGGATACAAATGAATTTATGTCTTAGAATATCAAAAGAATATCATTAAAAAATGATTCAATTTGATTGTAAATGTCTCAACATGTTTTTCATTACTAAATTATACGTTGCATTCAATAATAAAATTTATTCTTTAAAAACGAAATATGTGAACAAATAACAGAAGTCAGCAAAAACAATTATTTGAATCTGTTATATTGATAGGGTTTTAATCGTGAATCCTTAACAATAACCCTTGAATGGTTGTATCGTATTATGAAGGAACAGGGTTTGATTCTTGGGTACATGTTGTGTTTCATGTAATAACCTCCGAGGACTGTTTATGGCATGTTTTTCATTAGAAAATGAAGCGTGTCTTCCAAGTCATATATTGCCAACTTCTTTCTTGGCAATGTGTTTCCATAATATGCTTAATATTTTTTAAATTGTCAAAATCGTTCTTTACACTTGACATGTCTAAGGAAAACAATCAACTCACAAAAACAATGTTTTGAATAGTATAACATCATTGACATTTGAATTCAATTATAGCATTTCATTAAGAAAATTTTCATCACATAAGCATTTCATCCAACACGTATATTTTGATGCTTTAATGTTTTTGTATCATTGAAATCCGATGTCAGTTGTCGGTCAGATTCATTTTAATGTATATTAGATGCAAGCATTTTGCTGATTAGATTTAAATCAGATGTAGGCGAGTCGTTGATTACAATGATGTTTGAGAGGCGAAATAGTTTATATACATTTTCAACAAACCTGATACATAAAAATATATGATTAATGATTCAGATCAATTAGTAACAACAAGTTAAATTGGTTGCTTGTTTGCAATGTAAAGGATCTAAGAAGAAAAGATTTCTTATCTTTGGTAAAAATTTTCCATAACCTTTGCTAAATTGATGAAGCAGTCTGCTAACAAACGAAACAAATTAAGATTGACGATGAGAATTTCAGTGGAATTCGGCTATATTTGATCATAAGTTTACAACACTAAACAGACATATACAGCCTGATGGTATCAATACTTGGGTAATAAAAGTCACAGCCCGAACGGTGCATTTAAAGAAAACTAGTAATGAAAATAAGGACAAACATATGAAGTATTCAAGTGTATCATTTTAGTGAGGCAAAATTTTACAATTTCTTGCTCTGTAAGAATGAAACGTGTGATGATGTCCTGAACAATACCGGATACAGATGTGTACCATCTATGTAAGGGTCCTGTGGTTAGAGTCACAACATGGACGGTGTTCTTTATTCAGATATTTTGCCTAGTTTACTTATTGCATTGCAGTGCGACTCTAAAAGCATATAGTATACAACTTGAAAGCATAAATGCAATAAGAGATGCCACTGTCAAATAACAATAAAAGCCTATATATAGCTAGTTATCAAAGTATACACATGGAAAAAGGTTAAGCACCCCCGCGTTTTTCAGCAGAAAAAGTTGCTTGATAAGAAAAAATACAATGTATACAATGTAATACAACTTTTTAATTGCATTTCGCATTGAAAACAATGTTAAAAAGTTAATATCCAAATCATAAAATGCACAGAATTCTTTAATTCTTTAAACATTTCCCCATTTTCTTTCACAAAATCATTAATATACAAAATACCTTTATTTTGACATTTTTGATTGGCTACGTATTTGTTGTCTATAGATACATTATGATTATATCATACTGATTGGGTCTAAAATAATGAAATAATATTAAAGTGAACTATAAAAGATAATGTAAAAGTATCAGCACCTTCTTGCAAACACCACTGCAGGGGACCTTTACTCATCTAAACCAACATTTTACGCATATCTGCTTGCAGTTTCCTAACGTAAACTTTCTTTTTATCATTGACCTGCCTTTTGTTTTCTCTTCTGTCTTTGAGGAACTAGAATCTATATGAAAAGACGTTTCTCAGTAAAAGATGAAAACGCAGCTAATTTTGACAAACGAGTGACGTGTGTCAAATAAGACACTGGGTATCAATAGAGTAATGAAATGTGCTACCATTAACGTTTACGAACTTTGATCAAATAGAATTTCTAGAGACGTATAATAAATCTTAACATCGCCTCAAACTTATGTCTGAGTGAGTTAAGCCATCCGTTTAATTCAATAAATTAGTACAATAAGTAGCGCGTTTAGGAATCTCTGTGAAATTCCATCTGAATGAATCACCTGTTAATACCAGCCACAGCTATTAGGTAGAGTATCCAAACACCGGTGGTCAAAATACAGCATTGACGGTGCTATTATATATGTGTTTCGGTAACCAGAAGATGTTTTAAGGAACATTTTATCATTATACTTGTAACAGTTATATAACTCTAAAACGTAACAACATTTATGACAATATAAACAAAATTAGTTATACATGAAGTAACAACATATGCAGTGTACAAATGGATCGTATAACTTCGGCAAAGTTGAACAATGTCTTACAGTGTAAGACTGATGGTGTCTTAAACTATACGAGCAAATGCTTTACCTTTTCCTTCTTATTTTTAGTTGCCCTTTGGGAATTTACACAACGCAGAAACAGATACCATGTAATTATCTGAATATCTCGTCATGAACGGAACAGTAGGTGACCTTTTGAACTTATCTGATACTTGAGTGTGAAAAAGTGTGGAAAGAATGCAGGGTATATATTGATTTCTCATCTAGAAAAAGAAGCCGTTGGCTATTAACTTTATATAAAAGGTTACATTAACCCATGCTTCAGCTCTCTTATTTCACTAGCATATCTTGTTACCATGGTTAAACATAATCCTATCTGAGCGACATAAACAAGTTGGTATTTTCAAATGTAAATTACAAAATGGTTATAACAGCTTTAAGTCATAACTATATGGAAAACACTTATTTTCTTTATAAAAGTCTAATTAATCTATGTTGAAAACTTATGAGAAACGAATTTTTTTAGTGGCAGATGTTGGTAATATACCGAAGGCAATTGTATTTTTACGGATGATCAACTTTTTTTCGAACAATAGATTATAAATTCCTAACTGCTTTATCCTTCAATGGAAAGCTGAATTGTGATATCGAAAAATGTCATATACAGTAATTACAAACTGGATCTCGTTTTACCCTCCTGTTTATTATTTGCACACATCTTTTCAGTTAACGAAACTATGGTGAAGCTGTATTTAAATGATAGTTTGATAAATTGACATAGAGTATGTTCAGATATGACAAACTTTGACAATGATGATATGTCATTTAGAAGTATTGCAATCTGTAAAAACATGGTTTTTCATGTTTATTGGTTCAGTAAAGTGACAATACAACGGTTCAAGGTGTAATTTTTAATTGAAAACTTGCGAATTAATCAACCTTGGCTTGTTTGCACATATTAGTTAAAGGTCTTTTTAGATTATTAGATATACAGCAGACAATGAAACCGATTATGGTTTGTTGTGTTTAATTTACCTGGTATAACTGATATGCACGAAATGTTGAATTCGGTAAATGTGTAAGACCGTTGTTAGATCTTCAGAGAAAAAAATAAAATTGTCGGATACCTTTATAGTTATTATACTCAGGCTTAAAATTATAACTAAAACCAAAACAACATATATGTTATTTAGGCAGGTTTCTGTTATCTTCATTTTGATGAAAGTTTGTTTTATCACTATATTTCTCGGCGCCGTTCATAAACAGCAAATTATGCTGCAGTTGGATCCTAAGATTCATAATATAAAATAAGATGTGTAAGTCTCCAGTAGACCTACCTACACCCGAACTCCTTAACCAGTCTTGTAGAACTTTACCTTGTTTTGTTTTGTAAATGGCACAACAACATGTGATGATTAGCCAACATTCCAGCCACTCCGTGATTTTCATAACATATTATTTACCTTTGGTACAAACTAAAATGCCATAGGTGGTAATATACATGGATACTAGTTATATAACCTAACAAAAGCTATCAACTCCTTACTGCCCTCCTGGCTCATTTAGATAAGTCTCCAAATTTACGTTTGACTATTTGACGCGCGCCAACGTCCGGTTTTCGGTCATAATTGCGACGTCCAACCTTCATATGGTCACTGTAAAAAACCCAATAAGCTTTAAAATGTGTCTTTTTAGTAACAGTCGATACTTCGCGATAAAAGGACACCATTGATAAATTTTGGCATATATGACTCCAACAACTCACGGTGTGGCTCTTGGTTTTCAAGTTTCTGCCTCGGAAACGATGTGAGCACGGACAGACAGCGGAGCCAACGATTTTATATGCCGTGGGATATTAATGTCCTCTTGACAAACCAGTTCACAGTAACGTAATAAAATATAGATCATTCAGTTACTGTAGTAAATGTTTAGGATCAGAAGTCGAAATATTTTGTGCATCACTGTAAAAGCTTAGTGTTTGAATTTTGTTATAAGCCATCCAGCGTCAATCTGAATTACTTTTCAATCTCTCATCCTCTTTAAGGTATCAATGTTTCTGAAATATTTTCAAAACTTCTTCTCTTCTCAGCTCTTCATCTTCAAAAAAAACCTTTTAGAACCTCAAGCTACTGCTCAGAATTCTTTCCACAGATTTACAACCCCAAGCATAACAATCATCTCGTGTTTTATACTGAATGGCCAAAAAAAACTCTACCAGGTCTTACCCCATGAGAAAAAACATCATACGAGATTATTCCATGAAACGAAGAAGGCTAACGAACAAAAGACAGATTCTGTGAAAGTGAGCAATGACTGTCTCCATCAGATGACATTTACGAAGTCCCCGAGGACGTGTAACAAATTGACTGCTAACCAAGAATGAGAATACTCTTTAAAGAGGTTGTCAGTTTTCATAATCTTCAGGACGGTTCTTTCATATGGCAAATTGAAACTCAGCCCTTCCGTTCTGGAGAAATTTAAGACCTGGAGTTCTGTGTTTGGACTTTTCATGTTTCCTTTTATCTTTGTATCTCTTTTTTTACCCTAAAAATTGTGAATGGGATCTTCGTTCTTTAATACGCCTTACGTGTTATAATGAAAAAACGTTAATAGCACAAAAAGCCTCCCGTCTTTGGTTCTTGGTTGAATTATTTACGCATGAGGGACACACGGCTTTTAATCTAAACACCTTTATACAGGTTAAATGGTACACCAAATTCAAAAGAAAAACTTAGATGCTACGGGAATGTTGGATTGATTGAATAAGTGATCTTGTTAATAATGATACGATTTTGCCACAAAATTGTTAGCAAAAGTACACAAAAATAGATATATTTAAAAATGTATTTCTTTTAAAACAACCCCCAAGTTATCATGATTATTATGTTTTTTCATGTCAGACAAACTTTGAGGAACAAAAATCAGTATGATGATGCATATCAACTGAATTACGTATGCAATCTTCGCATTGTCCATATGCTTACAATGAGATTGGAAATCATGTTTCCTTATACAGAGAGCAGTAATTCAGGCAGCTTCTCCTCGTTCAATTTCATTAACTGTAAAAGAAATATTTAGATTACACACTGTTTTTTTCTATTAGCCTAGTTAATTTACTCCGACCACGCCAACAATTACTATTAATCTTCACGACTAAGGGTGTCTGTTAAATTTCCTGGATCGACTACGGAACGTACATTGAGGTCTGTTAAGCGTAAATTATTCTGAATCGTTCTGCGGCACTGCTTGATCTTCAAACATGGCGTTTTAAAGGTACGTAGTAATCAAAAAAATACGTTATGGTTTAAAGGGGCAGTGACTGTTTGGAGATTTGGAGCTTTATTTCTTCAAAATTTCCCCAATTAACATTAGTTTATGCCAGAAGTATTATCTTCAGAAGCTCAAAACATCTCATTACTCAACCCGATTATCCGTAGTGTTAGAGGATTTAAAGTACCAAGCAAAAACCACTGGCGACAATTTTCGTGTGAACAACTGTAAATCATTTAAGGTTGGGAAATGGATTCACATAGCTTAACCGATCATGCATGTTCGTTTTAAAACTGCTTGTTTTGTTTAGAAAACATTGCCTTGCAAGAGAGAGAGAGGATGACAAATACATTATATCTTGTCTCATTACAATATTCCTGTATTCAGTGACTAGACACATAGGTATAGTAACTTCTGGTCATGATTTCAGCCGTTATACTGTGATTGTAAGATTTCATAAATACACATCTTTTTATAACTTATATATAATTGTTAATTCACAAACTTGGCGGTTGTCAGCACAAGGACAGGTAAAATGCAAGTTCCAGGAACTTGAATTTGAGTTTTGAAGAAAAGTACATACAATTTTACGCGTATATGTAGCTTACAGCCAAGGTAGCGTCAACACAGGGATATTTTACAACCGCTTCATCAACATTTCTGACAAATAGGATTGTGTACCGTTTGTTAAACTGCACAGATAATTCATTTGACTTTTCTTGATGTAACGCTAACATTATAAAAAGCGCTAGAATACAACAGAAGCTGCTCAAAAGTGCATACAAAATTGTTGTGTCATTGATCACCCTTGATCAGCTTAGACAACATTTGATCAAAATATAAGTAAATTCAAATCACTCAATTAATTTCAACAGGAATCCTTGAAGAAAAGGTTATTATCAACAAGGGTAATAGAACTCAGTTTTGAAATTGTGAAATTTCTCAATAAATGAAATAAACAAGAAACAATTTAACTAGATGTTAAAATGTTTTAATGTCCTGATTTAAATATACAGTAACAACAAAATATCACGTAACACACACCGGTCCCCAGACCATTTCGACTAACTCTAGAGCACCCAAAGTTTCACTGGATCCTCAGTCTTAGAGATTCAAACTTCACATGTGTACTCCATTCATGGGAGAGAGAAGATATATGCTTTTACGTTGGCCTTCAGAATTTCATCACAGCATCAAATTCATACTACATAATGAAACCCTTCTAAGATGAATCTTACAATTGTATTCAGTTGAGCATGGCTTTGCATAATACAGCTACCTAGAACACCAATTTTTTCAGAAAGTATTACATGCGATGGTTTCAAAAGCTGATGACTTACGAAACAATTGCTGCTTGACCACAGAAGACGAGCAGAAGCATCATAACCTGAATACGATACTTATGTGTTACTCAGGTCTGATAGTTAGTAGGGAGCTACATGCTTTGGGACAGCCAGGATCTGCTTACATCACCATCAGACAGGGACAATTCAAAAAGCAAAACACTAAGTTTGCTTATTCGGGTTAATACTATTAATCTCAATACAGGGCAGTGCGATAAAAAGTGTTCAGGCATTTCAGCCTACAGCCAAGCATATGCTTAAAAATAATGCAAAACAATGACAAAATCTATAACAAACAAAAGACATATAAAGGAGTTCCTCAAGTTATTGCATCAGCATGAAGTTAGCACTTGGTATAAAGGGAAACAGCAACAACAATTCGCTAACACCTCTAGGTAGCTAGTCAGTGTTTACATAGAATGCTGAAAATAACATGCTGTGGTTAAGCTGCTGGGGAACATTTCATTACTCTTTAAAACTTTTCATCAGCATAATTGAGTGATTCTATTTAAGTCAGATTTGTACAAAGATGGCATATATCAATAACATAAATTAGTTCAAAGCAACATTCATTTTAACAGTGAGGTTTTTCTTGTAATGATAAAGTATTTCATTATGGCTGATGTTAGCACAGACTCCTGGACAGTATGTATGGTTTGATTCTAAGTTTGATACTCATATTACTGAAGTAGCGGAGGTTGCCCACACTGCTAGTAGCACTTTGTTTCTCACTGCAACATAGAATTGCTGAATGCCCTGCTATAACAGCATGTTTTCTGGACGCTCAAGAAGTTTGCGGAACTCTGCCAGCCACTGAGCGCCTACCGCCCCATCAACCACACGGTGGTCACAGCTGAGAGTAACAGACATCACACTGGCTGGCCGGTACCTGCAGTCAAAAATGAATAAATGAGGTAAATATGTAAAGCCTAAAAAGTCTAACTCAATTGTGACGTGACAAATATAGGATTGGAAGGCAATCAAAAATAAAATGTTTAGAAACTTTCATTTTCTTATTTCTTTGGCCTTCACAATAAAAGATATTTGCCTTAACCTAAGTCACCAGCCAGAGATTGAAATGGCTACTTTTAATATGCTTTTTGAAATCGATTTTTCATGCATTCTGGACTAACAGGTGCCTGCTTCTATGCATGTAGGAATATAGAGCACTACCTTTCTTCTTCAAACTTGTTTTTTACAGGAAAGTGTCAGCTATGTGTAATAATGAGATGTGTATTGCTTGACTCAAAGTAAGTCACATAATGAGTAAGAGTTTAATGTGAAACTAAACATGCTCTTTGATATCCACTTGCTCAGATAACATGGATACAGAGCAATCACCAAAAGCTCACTCGGTTAGCTATCTTGCTCTGGGCACTTTTAATGTCATTTAGGGTCTACCAACTGAACAAGTTACAATAGTCTCCATTAGGACTATTACCTGATAACTAGCGAATATCAAATTTATAAACATGTGTACCTACTGTAAGGACAGTAAAGGAAACAATTATAAGAAGAAATTGCAACCAAGTTTTTACCCATTTTGAGAATTTTCATCAACAACCAATCTCTTGTCCGCTCCTCCAACAGCTAAGATGCAGGCCTGGAAATATAAGGGGTAACTGGTGAACATGGACAAAGAGAAGTATATCGTACTTTCAACTAGTTACTGTATGCGTACTCAGGCACAGGCATTCAAATGCTTTCACAATGAGTAATTCAGAGAAGCTTTTATCCATGAACAGCGGCACTCTTTCAACATGTTGATATACAGATCTCTCACCTGAGGGGGGTTGATGACGGCCGAGAAGTGTTTGATTCCAAACATGCCTAAGTTGGAGATTGTGAATGTACCACCCTGGAACAAGACAACAAAAAGAAACATAACTCTTGTGACAATTTTATGGCAAATATTCAGAGATGTCAAACAACTGGCTTCACCAAATCAAACATAAAAGGAAACAATATCTACAATCAGTGCTTGGACAAAAGCACCAAGTTAGGAATGCTTAAACTATTGAATTACAAATCGCTATGAAGCCGGATATACTTTGAATCTTTGGCATCTATTATTCTTTGAGTGTGTAATAAAAATATACCATTTGATATAACAGAGATAATGCCAATGTTTCAGCTTTTTAAAGCATTGTACGATCAAATTATTGCCTACTGTACATTACACTGTACCTGGAACTCATGTGGCTGCAGTTTGCCTTCTTTTGCCTTTGCCGCCAGCGCTTGAACATCCTGACTGATCTGCGAGAGACCCTGAAAACATATACAGTTCCAGTTGTATAGAGGATTTAATACTATTTTAATAAATGATTAGGTATAAAATAATCAAAGTTCCAGTTATAGGTTTGTATCTCGAACTTCAGATGGCTTTTTATAACAATGGAGAATATAATGTACAAGATGTATCAATGTAACACAGTAAGGAGCAGAACAGAGAAATAACATTCTATCTGTGTAAAAGATTATCCCTTGTCTCTATGTTCAAAAGTAGTTTGTTCTGTAGACCACTGGTATGTAACTTAAATTAACCGGTAATGTCACAATCTATAATTTGTAGGATGGTAAGCTTTGGATTTAATGATTTGAATTAGTTGACAGTCTCAAGTATTTATCTTTGTGACAAGACGGAAGATACATGTCTGCTGTTATCAACACAAATAACTTACCTTTACATCAGCTCTAAATACAATTGGAGTGATTAAGCCATTGTCAGTTGCAACAGCTACATTTACATCCACAGAATTATATCTGAAACAAACAGTTAAAAAAAATTCTTGAATTACAGAAATACGAAACCATTGAATCACATTTGAGGTTATATATGTTGAATGTTAGGAATACTACCACTATAAGACAAGGTTACAAAACCAAAACTTGATTTAGGAAAAACATGACAGTGTTAGCAATACCAATATAATATTCGGTTATTTAAACAGCAATGGAGTGGCACAATTACACAATGATTTTTTAATTTTGTCAGATGCTGAAACATTGAATTTGAAGATTTGTTTCTAATTTTTGCCAACCTGTATGAGAAAAGAAGCACTTACTGTCTCACAAATGTGTCCTGCCATGATGAATTTGCTTCAGGAACTTTCTTACATGCAAGAGCTGACGCTTTGATGATAAAGTCATTCACCGAAAGTTTGACATTCTGCTTGGCGAGAGATTCGTTGAAATCTTTCCTCAAACTGGAAGAAAATAAGTAATTACCATAAGTATAAATGTTATAGTTAAAATGAGTACGTAAAAAATCATTATTTCATGATTTTGAACATAAATCCATTTTTTTCAATTGCCTTGATGAAGAAAATCAACTAGGAAGAAGAGGTATTATAGTTAAGTGAATATGTACAACAAAAGAAATATAGATTTATAAAATCTACTCATGAAGTGATATACATTGAATGCCTTCAAACGGTCTCTGCTCAATCACAAATGATTCTCTATGATAAGTCATAATTCCTGAAAATCAATCACTCTTAAACATTGAGCTTTGAATTAATACAGCAACAAGAGGATATAATTACACAACAATTGAACCATTTGGAGAAAACACAAGCATATGAGCAGTGAGCAACATTACCTGATGACTCTATCTACATCAACATCGATGGTCAGATAGTAGTGAGGGATTGTCTGCTTGGACTGGGTCAGACGCTTTGCTATCACCTGTAACATAATGCAAGGCCAAGTCCTCAGCAAAAAAGTAGTAACTTATTTTCAACAAAGACGCCAATTACGCTGCAGTAAATTTAACATTTCAGACAATATTCATTAATAAATCAAGGAACCACATGTAAGTTGTCCTTTGCTACTACAATGATAAATAATGTTTGGTATCTACACACAAATTTCTATATCTTTTCTGCTACTGACTGACCTGTCTGATATTGGTAAGGGGGATGTCGGTGAAGGTGGCGCCAGGGACAGCCACAGACGGTGCTGCGGCTGCCATTGGACCTGCCCCTGGGGTGAAACTTGTCACGTCCGCAGCTCTAACCTGTCCATCGGGGCCACTCCCTGGCACTGTCTGTAATACAAACCTGACCTTAATGTGGATGTGGAGGGTTACCATATCATTTGATATTTAAGAATTGTTACTATTGTTGTCGGTTGCCCTGCTGTATGGTGAGGTAAAATATAACAGGTCTTATATTGAGGATTATTCAAGTCTCATCAATATTTTGAAAAATGATAAGAATTGTCAGAAAAAAACAATAGAATGAAACTAACAACCATACCAGAAGAAAGTACAAAGAGAAGTTTCATAACACAGCATTGCAAAAAGCATATGCAATTAGTTTCCAAATTCAGCATAAAGTGATGTTTCAGAGAAAGCTAAACATTGCAACGTTTCAAACTACCAGTACAGTACTTACAGATAAATCAATGCCCTTCTCAGCTGCAAGAGTCTTGGCATATGGACTGGCAAACACTCTTCCCCCTGCAGGGGGTGGGGCAGCTACTGGAGCTGGAGTAGCGGGGCGGGGAGGGGGAGGAGGAGGGGATGATGCAGCAGGGGCAGGGGGAGGTGGGGCTGATGCGGCTGGGGGTGGGGAAGGTTTAGCTCCAGATGATGGAAGCTGGTCATCACTAGGCTGGGCCACATAGTCTTTGAAGGCTGCCACATCAGACTCCTCACTTACAATGATGCACACAAGCTGGAAGGAGACAATTTAAAGATGATAAAACTTTTACAAAGAGTTAAATTCATATATACAATAGTATACAAGTAATCAAGAAACCTGCATTGAAATAATTCTCGACTCTTGTCTCCATTTGTGTTGGTATTAATATGATTTCTTACCAAAGTGGCACAAATATTCTGGGTAAAAAATGGTCTTTTGAAATACAGTTTCTCTAAAAATAACTGTAGATCTGATTGGCTGCAAGAACTACTACTATTCGTTCAGTGATTCTAGCATACATGTGTTAACGAGACTTCAAAAGCATTAAATTTTATTTTGAGTGCAATAACATGAACATAAAGTGTTTATTTTACTATATACATGGTTTGCCTTAGTAGCTTACTATATCTTCCACATAGGATTGTTTATTTATGATCCATAAACATGTTACAAATTGCTTACAAAGGGCCTACATTTGACAACGCGAATGAAGATGTCGTCATCGTTGTTGGTCGCGCATGAAAACAATGACCATGTTAACTTGCAACTTGCCTTCATGAAGGTATTTTCCTACGGTACCATAAATATTCTTAAATATGACTTGGCTAAAAAATGGATAACAACTCAATTATCGGAAAGCACGGAATTAAGATTAATCCGTCCCTGATAAACTATTGTGATAAATTCCTTGCTCAGGCTAAGAAATTATCAAAACAATCTACCCAGAACTGGTAAATTGTAATTCCTTGCATCTTGTTGATTGTAATATTATCATTTGATAAAAATATGACAACTTTTTAAAAATAATATTTAAAGATACTACTTTGCATTATAACAAATATTTTGCTATTTTGTTTTAGAAAACTGTCTAAACAATGGTTTGCTTGAAAATATTACAGACAGTGAAAACTTATTCTATCCTCTTGAAAATATTGAAGATTTTATTGTTTTAAGTAACTTTTATAAACACATTCAAAAACATGTTTCTTGCAAAAAATATCAATTTTATGTATGGTCAATATCTGTAATTGCAACAGACAGATTTAATAAAACTTAATTTCCATTTTCAAATTACACATTCACTTCTGACAAATTACCTTTCCAATTGGCACATCCTTTGTTCCTGCAGGAATTAGAATTTTGGCAAGGTAGCCTTCCTCCACAGACTCAAAGCCCATAGTGGCTTTATCAGTTTCAATCTCAGCTAGGAGATCTCCCTCTGATACTTTGTCACCTTCCTTCTTCTGCCAGTTGATGACCGTACCCGACTCCATGGTCGGTGACAGAGCTGGTAGTACTATCTTGTAACAGTCTGGAAGATCTGGAACAGCAATTGTATTTACTAGTAAGTTGCTTAAGGATACATTCTTTCAGTTGAAATAAAATTTAAAAAATGGGCCTTGGCTCCATAATACCTAAGGAAAATAGAGAATTAGTCTAACATTAACCTTTACGTAAAAGTAAATTCATTGACTACCTTGAAACACTATGTTAGCCACACTGACACACTTTCATACATTTTCTAAATAATCTAGTTTTATCTGCTATTGACAAAAGGGAGAATCCTAAAAACGGTAAATGCATGTCATTTTACCTGAACTGTAAAGGCGCCTTGGTTGCCATGATCTAGGAATGTGTTTATGACTTGATGATTTTGCTATGTTGTTCCTGGAAAATAATAAGCGTTTCTTGAAGACAAAAGTGAAACGTTGGTTGAAACAATTTATAGCAAACATGGGTTGTGTTGTGTAAAGTGCATTACAGCGCATAATTTATGTTTTGTCTCATTGAAACGTCGAACACAGGATAAAACGTGATAATACTAGATCTAGTCTATTGTTAATTGCAATCATCATTTTGATCTCAGTCTCTTGATCCACGTGAACATCTTGTGATTGATACTGTAGCGACTGTCATTAGATGAGTATCAGGCTATCAGTCAACCTCCAGTTAAACAGTCAAGTAGCCAAACGTCATTTGACGACAACAAAAAAATAGGAACGTTAACCTAGTGCTTGCAATGTTTCTACTTTAGACCAACTTACCTAACTATATGATGCTTTGCCAATTTTGTACAAATGCACCTTGATGCTACTGTCCGTAGTCTTCCAGCTCCTGACTGACGAATTACACCACGGATTACCACGGTAGAACGAAACATTTTCTTGGAGCAGTCGGCTCCTTCGCCGGCAAGGTCACTGCTGAAATGCAACGATTTTGCGAAGAGTGCTTTCCTCACAACTAATTCGAAATGTTACATCTGAAGGGTATTCTGTTGGATAGGGACAAAAATTCCGATTTTTTTTCATTTTTCTAGAGGTCTAAATAATAAGACGTTGTCAATTAAAACAAAAGTATCGTGAAAACAGTATTCCTAATTGTGATATATTTGTATTGGTCGCATATATTGTGATGTGCAGCTAATACAACATTCGATCAGATCATATATTTCTTGATATGGTTAGCAATTGAAAATTTTAAACGTGATATTTTACGCAGCGAGAGGTATTCAATTGAGTGAATTGAAGGAGTCATGCGTTACATGTACTTAGCATGTGTTAATCAATGAATTAAATTTAGCCTTGTTGATTTCTCTCACAAACAGAGCCTCACCCTCACCCTTCCCTCGATAACATGTGCACAGTGGACTGTACGCAACGTAACTGATATGCTTGTTGATAATGAGACGATTGGAGCTGCTGCACTGTTCTTTGTTACCTCACTTATATAAAGATGACGTAGATAAAGATGACGTGAATGATAATTGTGATTATGGCAATGACATTGATTGTATTTTGAATGAAGACATTTCTCTTCAAGAGATTGAAGATACTGTAAACATTTCAAAATGTGGGAAGGCTGAATGTCGAGATGTTATCTGTTGTGTTCGTTTGCAAAATCCTTATTTGATATTGATTCTTATTTCTATCGTTTGGTGTTTATCCTCAGGAGTGGTCAAAGGGTGTTATTATTCTTTTGCATAAGAAGTGGAGTGTAAATAGCGTTGATAATTATAGGGGTATTATATCGTATAAAGATTGTCTAGGCAAATTGTTTTGTTTATTTATTGATAACCGTCTTTAGAGATTTGCATTAGTTTATGATAAGATTCCAAAGGCACAAGAAGGGTTGCGTAGAGGATAGTCTGCCGCAGATAATAAATTTACATTACAGTGTCTCATTCAGAAGTATCTTTCAAAAAGTGAAGGTCGTTTCAATTGTTTATTTATATAGATTTTCGTAACGCTTGCGATTCAGTTAGTATGACGTAACTATGGTATTCACTTTTTAGATAAGGTATATAGGGATATGTATTCTAAATCACTGTTTGGTGACAGGCATTCTAGATCTCAATCTTCAAACGGTGAATACTTTGATTAATTAAGCTTTCATGCACTTCCCTTCAGATGTGATATCCGTGGTGCTAATTTAATATTGATAAAATATGTAGAATGTGTGACCCTGACCGGATTAAAAATGAAATTTGCTTTGTTTGAATGTGACGCATATGCTATGATGAAATAAATTATATTCCACCCAGTATATAGGATAACATCTTAAGTTAATTACCAGTAATTGTAGTACCTTCCTGTTTAGCTGTGAAAAATATATTATGGAAGTTCTTACTCTTAAAGAGCCACTACGTGAGTTGTTGGAGTCTTATATGCCAAACTTAATAAATGGTGTCATTTGATCGCGAAATATCGACTGTTACCAAAAAGACACATTTTAAAGTTTATTGTCATTTTACAGTGACAATATGAAGGTAGAACGTCGCAATTATGATCGAAAACCGGACAGTGGCGCGCGTCAAATAGTCAAACGTAATTTTGGAGACTTATCTAAAACAGCCAGGAGGGCATTTAGGTGTTGGTAGTGTTTGTTAGATCATATAACTACTATCCATGTATATTGGACGTGATATCTACACCTCTGTGCTTTTATAAGGCTGTTTTTAGATTTTCATGGAAAACCAGGATTTGTCAAATATATGTCTTTTGGACATGAAGATTTAAGATGTTTTGATTTTATATCACCACATAAATATTTAGGTTCGTATCAAAGGTAAATAATATGTTATGAAAATCACGGAGTGGCTCTTTAAGAGACCTGCCATATCTTCCGTAACAATCAAACCACTAGTTTTCTTTGTTTATTTGCCACTCTTGTTTAGTACACTGTATGTTCATTGTACACAGACCAATAGACCAAAATTTAGTCTATGAAAAATTTTAATAATTAAATGTTCCTTCATCCGTAATATTTTTTATTTGGGCCCCTGTGTATTCAGTCAATCAAGACTTGCTGAATGTGGACCTAGACTGTATTAAAAAACTCCTTTATATACACAGTCATGAAGCAGGACTAACAGACCATTTGCCCACAAAACGGAAATAAAATGTAACTATGCTATGATGAAATAAATTATATTCCACCCAGTATATAGGATAACATCTTAAGTTAATTACCAGTAATTGTAGTACCTTCCTGTTTAGCTGTGAAAAATATATTATGGAAGTTCTTACTCTTAAAGAGCCACTACGTGAGTTGTTGGAGTCTTATATGCCAAACTTAATAAATGGTGTCATTTGATCGCGAAATATCGACTGTTACCAAAAAGACACATTTTAAAGTTTATTGTCATTTTACAGTGACAATATGAAGGTAGAACGTCGCAATTATGATCGAAAACCGGACAGTGGCGCGCGTCAAATAGTCAAACGTAATTTTGGAGACTTATCTAAAACAGCCAGGAGGGCATTTAGGTGTTGGTAGTGTTTGTTAGATCATATAACTACTATCCATGTATATTGGACGTGATATCTACACCTCTGTGCTTTTATAAGGCTGTTTTTAGATTTTCATGGAAAACCAGGATTTGTCAAATATATGTCTTTTGGACATGAAGATTTAAGATGTTTTGATTTTATATCACCACATAAATATTTAGGTTCGTATCAAAGGTAAATAATATGTTATGAAAATCACGGAGTGGCTCTTTAAGAGACCTGCCATATCTTCCGTAACAATCAAACCACTAGTTTTCTTTGTTTATTTGCCACTCTTGTTTAGTACACTGTATGTTCATTGTACACAGACCAATAGACCAAAATTTAGTCTATGAAAAATTTTAATAATTAAATGTTCCTTCATCCGTAATATTTTTTATTTGGGCCCCTGTGTATTCAGTCAATCAAGACTTGCTGAATGTGGACCTAGACTGTATTAAAAAACTCCTTTATATACACAGTCATGAAGCAGGACTAACAGACCATTTGCCCACAAAACGGAAATAAAATGTAACACAATATGTGAATGGGGATATAGTATACAGTTTGCTGACCTTTTCCGCGACCTTCGCGAATGCAAAGCTATGAGTAACCGCTGTTTTTAAAGCTATAACTGTTGGAATTACGAATAAAAAATATTCAAGATAGAATTACCATTTCACAAAACTCAATTCTAATAGCTTGTTTAACTTAAAATTTCAAATTGAAAAAGAATAGCCCCCCGTGAAGTACGAAACTTACCCTCGTTAAACCTCGCGTGAATATGTTGTTATGGTTACTATTTAGACATGGCCGCCCCCATCTGAAATCTTTAACTTCTATATTCCGAGCAATCGTTAACTCAAACTTAAGATGCCTGGAGGTATGTATAACAACATCCATATTTACTAATTCACATCCTTCTATTGAAACATGCTAAGCAATACAAGGTGCGTGAATTGATATTCAAACTTTTATAGCTAAAATGGATGGAATTATCATCAAAACTACCAATGCATTGACTGGAACTACCAAATGTATTAATCAAGTATATTCGTGATGATATATGACAGTGATTCATGGATTGAAATGTAGGGACATGTTCACCAAATGGATTTTGGTATGATTGGACACACGTTTTTGGTGGGGACAAGTTCGTTTTGGTGACATGTTTACCTATAGCAAAATATCCTCAATTTTGTCCGTGTCGCAAATTTGTCGAAAATATCAATATCTTATCTTCTAAAATGGTAAAAAAAAGATGTTATTATCATTCTTGTCATTAACTTGCAAACATGAATGATATGCATGTAGTGAAGAAGTATTCTGCATTTGATGCTTAAGGTAAAAAACGTTGAGCAATCAAGGATTTACAAAATCCCAACTTTCTTTCAGAGAGGAAAAAAGACAAGAAGAAAGATGATGGGCCTGAAGAAGTCCTAAGAGGGGTGTACATGTTCCCTAATGGAGACAAATATGGTATGGATAATATTTATGAATATAAAGTCTTAAAGCTCATGAAAATACATATAAAACTATTGTCCCTCACAGTTAATATTTATTATAGACAAGGTTGCCTACACTGTGATATTACAGGTATTTCAGATAATAAAATAAATAAAATATTTTCAAAATTACTTTGCTTTACACAAAACTGCGCCTATATAAAATCATCAATGTATTGCAATTCATACTATGAAGTTCAAGTGTCGATTCCAAATAGAAATTAATACTAGTCTTGTGACAAGCATGATCAAAATGTCAACCATCTTCAATTGATAGATACCATTAAATGTCTATGATTTCATTACTGGGGTGAGTGTTGATTATATGGTAGTAGTTGTAGGGAAGTACCCCTTGATTCTAAGAAGCTTCTTAATTCATTTCCTTCAATGCAATCTGTATTAGTGAACACCTTTTTTCCATGTGAATACATTTCGTGGGTGCATACAGTGTCAGGGTTGCATTATTTCTTTCACAATTGTTTGTTATAATAACAATTATCTTTCATTAAAAAGGTCATTCCTGGCATCCTCAGTGTTTATCAATTATTATATTAGAAAGTATGCTTAAATCAGATGGAGAGTACTGCAAGACAGAGGCAGGCACAATGGAGAGAAGTGGCTTCGGGATGCATGTGACAGCAGTGGGGGTTGTGTATGAAGGACAGTGGGCCGCAGACAAGATGAACGGTCAAGGAAAACTATCTCATCCTTCTGGCAGTGTGTACGAGGGAGAATTTAACAACAACCAGTTTAATGGAAGAGGAAAATATACATGGCCCAATGGATCATGTTATGAAGGACAGTTTGTTGAAAACAAGTAAGATTTTGAACATTTAAATAATCAAATCTTTGAAAGCCATTTCAAGTTTGCTTTTAATATAAGAGGAGCTAGATTTTCTTGGTAACAGCTTTGTTATTGTGAAAATGACATTTCTGATTATTAATATGCTTACTCCTTGGGATCCAACAGATAAAGAAGTGAGCATATACTCTGAAACATTGTTATTTTAACAATAAAGAAATTTTATCCAGAAAAACTTGCTGTTCTTTTAAATAATTTGTTGATGGAATCTGTCAAGAATATTGACTGTCAAGAGTATTGATCAAAGCAAAGATAAAATTCTTATTCTTTAATAGATGAAATTTTCTTTCTTTTTCTTGTCATGTTATTTAAGTAAACATATGGAAAATATGGTAATTTTGGTATCAAGCCTTTATTTAACTTAAGGCCAAGTTATTGTGGAAAGGAAGAACATCTATTTACCCACCTTTTAAGGTTGGGATTTGTGATGAATTCCAATATTTACTCTTTCCATCACCTGTCACAGTGTGTGAAATAAAGCTGAAAAGTTATAAACCCAAGATTATATGCCAGGCTACCAGGTATGGCTGTCAGATATAATTTACCATTGCCTATCAGGATCAGTCAGGAACATTGTTATTGACAACTCAGCAAACTGTTTATTTTTCAAGTTTTGGAATGAGATGGATTGGCCCAGAGACTGAATATAGATAAAAACAAATCTGAATTCCTTATTTCAGATTAGAAGGAGACGGTAACTTCACTGACACAGAAAGTCAAACATGGACAGGGTTGTTCAGGTTCAGAGCTGCTCCAAGCCTTAGATTCAAACTCAGCATGGAGTAGGTCAGATCTGACAACTCAAAGGGAAGAATTGTGGCATGTTCACCTCCTGTAATCTTCATTTTTGATGTAATAGTAAAACCAAATTTGCTTCCTGATAGATTCAGTTATACAGTGTTTTTGTACATTATACTTCATCTTTCAAGGATAATAATAATTTCTTGCAATCAAACTACTTCTATATCTTTCATTAATTTTTTTTTGTAAGTTGATATTTATGTGTACATATTTTCATTCATTACTAATAAAGCCCATATCATTTACCTATTTTGTTTTATGTTGTCTCTAATTACATGTATTAATAAGAGATAAATCTGTCACATACATTTCTCCCTCCACAGAGTTCACTTGTTTTTTCTTCCCTAGAAACCTCTGTTTACAAATGGAGCAAATGGTGGCAATAAAAGTAAGTTGTGCAATCAGTAAGATTGTCTCAAACTAAGCATTTGAACTGTTCCTGTAGCCTCTTTGTGAGGTGCGCTTATCTTTCTTTGATTCTCTATAAAAATCAGTTGGAGATGTAACTCATTGTTTGATTCAATAAAAAGGACCATGGTGGTGTCTGTGTGGAAATTGTTTCCTGCTAGGAGGTTTTAAAGAACTAAGAGATATGGCCAACGTGTGAAAGACGTTACTTGTAAAAATCAACTGTGTAGACTCTGTGGGGAGAGACTGGTAACAAACTTGTATGTGTCACATTTCTGAAATATGTCAATATGAATTAACTATAAGGTAAGTGCTCTATCAGGTTAGATGCCATTTAGTAAATTTCTTTCATGATTATCAAGCAGAAATAAATTTTTAAATAACTCTTTTTCAGTAATATTTTATCAGAAAAGAATAAACATTGTTTAATCAGTCTTTTATTCACTTAGCAGTTTTTGAGGAACACAATATTCTAGCAGTCACTTCTGCAATTTCAACAAAATATATACACAGTTGTTGCACACATTCATCGACTGTTGATAGGCACTAAATGTTTCCAGTAGGCAGACCTACGAGGGCCGCAGGGATTGGGAAAGACACCTTTGACAATGGGCCATTTTCAGGGCTTTGAGTTATTCTCAGAATTTTGAATGGGCCATTCCCCTTAAAACAATAGCAAAATTTCTAATTTGAATGGGCCATTTTTTCATCCAATGTGCAAAATGGCTCATGGCCCCTGCCTTTCCCAACCCTTAGAGGGGTGTCCCAAAAATTCCAGACTGACCATCAAAATCAAAGAAACATTAAATTTTTTATGACTTATTTTTCGACATAATCACCCTTACCCTCAATGCATTTTCTCCAGTGTTTTTGTAACATCTGCAACCAATCTGAAAACCAGTTCATATCACAAGACCCCAAAAACTCCTCTACTGCAGGAACGATGTCATCGTCAGTCTCAAACCTTTGGCCACAGAGCTCTGTTTTCAGTCGAGGGAAGAGAAAGAAGTCTGAGGGGGCTAGGTCTGGAGAAAAGGGAGGGTGGGGGAGAATCTTGAACCCACAATCCAGTGCTGCACTGACTGCAATTTGGGCGGTGTGAACGAGAGCATTGTCCTGCAACAGTAACACACCTTTGCGCAGTTTACCCCCTTTGTTTCTCTTTGATTTTTTCTCGTAATTGTCGTAGTTCATTTGCGTAATAAGTGCCATTGATTGTAGAACCTTTCTTTATATAATCAATCATTACTACACCCTGAGAGTCCCAGAAAACAGATGCCATGACCTTCCGACTGGAGGAACATGATTTGAACTTTTTAGGGGTGGGTGATGTGCTGTGTTTCCATTGCATGCTTTGGCTTTTTGTCTCAGGATCAAAATGATGAACCCAGGTTTCATCTTGAGTAACGACATGAGTAAAAAATGATTCTGGGTCAGCACGATACTCGTCAAGAAGTTGCTGACTGACCATGACACATTTTCGCTTTTGATCCTCAGATAACATTCTGGGGACCCAGCGTGCTGATACCTTATTCATATGTAAATCTTCACGTGTAATTCGTTCAACTGATGTTTTACTGATGTGGTGAGTATCAGCTAAGTGTCCGATAGTCACTCGCCTGTCTTGCATTATTGTGTCAAGAACAGCCTCAATGTTTTTACCTGTGGTGACATCAGATGGACGACCAGGAAGGAGCTCGTCTTTAGTGCTTACTCTACCCCGTTTAAATTCAGCACACCAATATTTAATGGTGCTATATCAGAAGGAGCAGAGCCACCTAATGTTTGTAACATACCCCCATGAACTTCCTTTGGAGTTTATTTTTATAAACTCAGATATTTGATAACAGCCCTTCATTCACTTTTCTCCATTTCGGTAAAAAATGTGAGGGTACCTTTGAATGACAGGCTATTATATGCAATTGAAGAGTATGCATCTTGTGATTTTCATGCCATTTACACGTCAATGAAGCTTCTTCATGCACGTACAGTACGGTTGCTTTACAGGCATGTTCTCATATTCAGGCCGGAAACTTTTGGGACAACCCTCGTACATCTCTACAAGTAGGAATCCTTCACCATGTTGACCCCATTGATTTAGTATCACAATCATCTCATAGTTTCTGAAAGGACATATTCACTGAGACTTCTTTTTTAATATAATTTTAAGATCTCACATTCTCAAGAGTCATATGTTCTGTGTCTTTCAAAGCACTATGCTCACTTCCTTGGAGTGCTGCCTTCTCTGACTTCAAGTAGAAACCTGTGTAGTATCTGAACACAAAAAAGAATCGGTATTATTTTCAGGGAGAGAATTGGCTCATGGCTACATACTATGAACTGCTACAAATGCTTCGGGATAGGTGCTTTTGTTCTTCAATACCAACTATAGACATGCTTTTTTTAAATGAATGGTTGATAGCGATAATGATCTAGCCAGGTATATTATTAAATTTAACAATTTTTAGATCTTAATGTAATGAGATTGTGATTACCCATGACCTTCATTGCTTACATGTTGTGAACTTAGTGATAACATTCAGTAGACATCAGGATGTATTCGTTTTCTGCTTCTTCGTGAACTTCATGATGTGAATATCTTCACTCCGAAACAGTGGGTCCTGATTTCCTTGTGGTACTTCATACACCTCAAATGATTCCCTAATTAGCTGGAAATATGACAAATTAAAAACCTTAATCATAAAGATGCTATACTGCCAATAACTGCTTTGGATGTTTGTCATTTATCATTATACGCTCGACAAAATTAATTATAGGGACTACCCCAATTTTCAAAAGTCTACATATTTTACAGTTTATATTACTTCAACAATAAATATTGAGTATATTCTAACTTTAATCACTGTGAATCTATGTGATCTTGAAATTCAAAGTTAAATTATCTTGGTACACAGATTATGAAAATAAGTCCAATAAATGAAAACCATTTACCTGAAAGAACCTTCTTTCTAGTTCAGGTTTGTTTCCTGTATCTCTCTGTTCATAGCAACATAAAACACATGTGTTCTGATCACTTATCTCACAGATCGTAGAAACCAATGGATCCAGAGACTGAAATGCAACACATTAAAAAAAACATTCAGCATTCAGTAAAACATATTTGTAAAGACAATACACTATCTTGATAGAATCTGTGTGCTTTAAGCATGCTTATGCATGTACATGTTGCTTAATAAATTGACATCATTTATTTATCATTATTCATGTTCACTCTCATCAAGAGAAGTTGAAATTTAAAATCATTACAAGTGGTGCAGTCTGAGTGTAAATATATGATTATCTACTTCACGAAACAAGATATACATGGTATTCAACAAGAAATGTCAAATATCCTATACATTTAACATTATGGTTCCCAAAACATTGTTGATGATGTTAACTTTCGGGATGGAATAGCTAGATCTTATGATGTCATTCAGTTGTTTCTTGATGTCATAGATGATGTCATGTGAATGTTATGAGTTGTTTCACAGAGTTTAATTGCAGTGAAAAATTCGATTTTATAGCACCAATTTGCGACATATTTTGCCATTGAAATTATAATAAAAACATCTATTAAATCAAGGTACATGAAAATATTGTATTACCTCTTCATAATATATACAATCCGCTATCAGGAGGAAATCAATGTTATCAAAACATGACAGTGTGTCCTTGCCCCATTTTAATGCAGAGGCTCTTGCTTTTCCACTAACAACCTCATTATTTCCAGTGATGTTCATATCCATGAGCGGCACAAACTCTGGTAGATCTGTGATCATAACATCAGCTCTAATAGAAAAAATACAAGCATTGAATTATTACATTGTACAGAACTAAGCTATGGTTTTAAGAGACGCTCCATGCTTTTTATGAAGGTTTAATTTGAATGATACAAAAATACCATACATATGCTGATGCATTCATCATTAAAAGTAAAATATATGAAAATAATTTTCAATATAACTTGTAACGTGACTTTGACGTAAACTTGATTCTGATTTATTCATTTGTTGAAAAATTTTCCCTATGGTGAATGACAATAAATACTTGCCAATAGATATATCATAAAAGCATTTTAACTAGATACAGCCCTAGTCAAGATCTACTTTTCTTGTTTTTTTAATTTTTTTTATCTTACTCAAATTTGACAGTTATCATTTTGTAGATTTTTAATTCTACCCCAGATATATCACAAATAAATCTTTAAATGGATTATTTGTTAAGAACTAAAATAAATTCAGTTATTTACTGAAAGCTATAAGTGTGCTGCTTTGTTTCATGCTTCAACGTCGATAGACGATGTCGTTTCAACGTCAAATTGCCTGCTGGGTTCATTCAAAAGGTCGCCGCTAATGGCTGAAATATTGCCCAAACGGCGTTAAACAATAACTCACTCACTCATTCAAAAGGGTATATGAAATGTTTTACCCAAGGATTTTATTGGCGCTTCACATTGAGATAGTTATTTCCCTTTGATGGAAACATAAGCGGAAAAGAAATTATGAATGTGATCTTTAGACGCGTTATTGGAATGACTTATATTCTGTACACACACACCCATAGCTAGCTGCGAATAATCCGACCACCCCGGTGCCTGCTCCGAGCTCCACAACTCGTTTATCTTTCCACGCGCTTCCTTCGTCAAAATCTTTGCTCTCTAAGTATTTGCTAAGCACAATAGCTGCATCCCACACCACACACCCAACATCGCCTATCTCAGATTGATTAATTGTTATTATTTTGCCATCATTTCGTTCCAGTTCACGTGTGAACAAACGATCCAAGGGCGCAGCCATCTTGAATGTTATAGGCTATTTGCATTTCTACTTTCTACACTTCAATGCTGAATATATAACAATTATAAACATTAGATTTGTTTTATTATATTGAAACCTATTTTCACTGTTAAATAGGAATAAGTAATTTACAATAAATGTTCTCATTTATCATTGTGCTATAAAAGTTTTTAGAAAGGTGTGTAAATAAATTTGTAGATTATTATTAGTTGTAAAGAATAGAGTTTTCATTGTAAAGGGCGGGTCTTCTGAAATGTCATTTCCTTGATCAGTAACCAGTGGAACTTTATGGCACTGAGTGTTGAGATAATCGACTTTTCAGTCCCAACGTGTAACAGAAAAAATCTATTTGTAACAAACATTCCCTTCATCGATGAATGTCAACTTTACGTAAGTGGTTTAAGTGTAATAATTGTTTATGTTCACAGTGAATAATTTATCTATAAATCTTCTCTCATGCTGTCCACTTCGCAATTATTCTAATTTTGTTGATAGGTGGTTCTTATCTTCTATCCTCTAACCTTGAGCACTGTCAATTATTTTCAAACTTTGCTTTGAACTATTTAATGAATCAGATTACCTAATATAACAGTTACCTCTATAATAAAATAACTATAAAATTTTCACATTGATTAGGCTAAAGCATCTTCCTACGCAAAGCTTAACTATTGCCAGTCTCGAACTTGGACAGTTCGAGACTGGCAATAGTTAAGCTTTGCGTAGGAAGATGAGGCTAAAGTGACACAGATCATGTTTATTGTCTCCATACTGAACTAATCAGCAATAAGATCGTGATTTTCAGACACCACTTCTCGATGAAATAAAACCACTTATAAAGTTTTACATATTTGACTCTGTGTCAAACATACTCTGTGTCCCTTTAACAGAGATTAGGCTAGTGTTACGTTATGTATGACTTACTGATTTACTATGTTTGGGGTTCAGAATTTGACAACGGGTGGTGGGGGGGCTCATTGGGCTATTTGTTACGTTATAAATGATTTTATTGACTTGAATCTATCATTGATTTTCAAAGGGGGGGGGGGTCAGGACCGCCTGTTTAAAGGTAAATCCCTATACACAGAATGGGTGGAGTCAATTTTTCCAGTAAAGAGTGTCTTTTCAGTTGAGATATAGTTGGGTACACTCTTGTCTAGCCAATTATCAAAACAATTACTTGTAATTTAAGAATGATATTTTGCATCCATGTACACCAGTATTTGAAGAGCACAAAGCTGTAATTTCTAAAAAAATACATTTACTCTGTAAAGAGAATTTTAAAAATAATATTCAAATACACCTACCTAAGATTCAAATTTGCCTCTGTATGTGTCATATGATCAGATAAGTGAGTGTTGCTATGGCAGCAGTCTCTGAGTGGCGAAGAACTTTCCATTCATGATATCAATTTCACCCCAGTAGTCCTCTCTTTCCCATGTAAACCAACCCCCCCCCTCCCCACTCCAAGACAGCTGTGACCCCAGCCTGTCCACTGCTGCCTGTGGGAATGGGCCTTTAGCACTGTAGAGTAGAGATTGTGCTGAACCTTATTTTGTGTTGTCACCAATGATATGACGAAACTGGGCACATAGATGTACTTTGTATTGGCTAACAATTATTAAAGGATCATAAGGCCTAACAGTGTAAAAAATCTGATGCATACATAGCTTGAGAATCCACAACAAACACCAAACATATCAAGGGACTAATAAAGGCAAAATATTTAAAATGGGGAATCTTTTTAAAAATTATTTTTATAGGGAAATACAATATCATTCAAGTCATTCTAAGAAAATATCATCTACTAGAACATTCATTCACTTATTTGATTTTTGCCGTGAAATCTCATTTTACTGTAGTATATGTGTAGATCTCTCATAGTAAAATTCCCCTAACCTTTGACCTCCCTGACTCCAGCGACCGTTAGAAGGTGTGGCACATTGGGTGATAAGATCTCCCCCAGTCTGCTAGTAGCCAATCACTGCTCTTGGAGCCTTAATTGCTTACCCATGGGTAAATCGGGCCTGTTTTACCTTCCCCTTTAAGGTGCTGTCATATGATTAATAAATAACTTTATCAAAATATATGTAACATTGATCATATTATATATGCAGGAGACATTGTATGAAGAATTCTCCAAGTTTGGTCTGCTACATGAGATCCAAGTCTTCCCAAGCAAGCCTCCACCTGGGCTGAAGAACTCTGATCAAAGCTTCTATGCCTTTGTCAAGTTTTACTCCTACCGTTCTGCCACCTGTGCGAGGCAGAATCTGCATGATAGACTCACCATAGCCGACAAACAGTGCAAGGTAGACAGGAACACATTTTTTAACTCCTTGCATCTAAAGTAGTATAGAAAATTTAGCCCAAGAAAGAATTAGTATCTATTTTGTTTAAAAAAAAATAAATTTTCATTTGCCACAACAACCTTCATGAAGATTCTTGAGGACAATAATACTGATAAATTAACTTTATTCTTTACATTCTGCTTCAGGTGAGTTATGCTAAGCGAAGAAAGGGAGACAACCAGGTGACTCCTCTCCAACTCTCTAAGTGCTATGGGCTGGCCAACTACTACCTGGGTTTCAATGGCTGGTGTAGCAAATTGCTTGTTGTAAGTTTGTAATAAACTATCTTTTAATATGTGATAATCAATATTTACTATGTGTGTACATGAAAGTTAGCTTGATTCTAAATTCCTGTTAGATTTAAACTTTATTCTGAAAATAAGTTTAGATTTGCCTTTTAACAACTGGGTTTAATCCTGATCGTGTTGATTTTCATATGACTGTGTTTCAATACTTACAATCTTGAATCCTTGCTCATACAACATTCTTGTTGCAGATATTGTTCAACGCATATTGTGTTTCAGTATAGATATGTTTATATATATACATTTTTTAATTTTTAAGACTTAAAAACTGCTAAGTATAAAGTTTAAAAACTAATGCACTAATAATTTTTCAATATTATTACTGTACCAGATGGAACAAGACAAGGGAACAGAAAAGGAGGAGTCGACCTCTGACCTCATGAAGATTAGATTCTTCTGTAAAGTTGGTCTGGAACTCAAACGACACAATCTCTCCTGTGATGGGTTTGGGGCTTGGGAGGAAACACTCCCTCGAAATGGTAAAAACAAGAAAAAAACATAAAAAACACAATTGACACTCAAATGACTGATCATTTTTTACCAGATGCCAAACTCAAATTAAATTGAATTATTCCCCATAGTTACTTGTCTTATCACAGTCATCTTTCACTGAAATAGTATGGTCTCAATGAATCTACAAGTTTATTATCGAAGACTGATTTAAAACAATTTCAAATTGATTTTGATTCTATATTGTTGATATCTTTGACAACTAATTTATGACAGCCAATTTTATATATACTTGATTCAACATGGTAGGTACCATCAGTTTCAGTATATATGTCTGTTGTCACAAATCATTTGTGGATCCGGAGGGAGAATCCCTATTTTGGATTATGTTTTTAAAAATTGACCGTAAAAATCCCAACCCTCCACCTCTTCACTAAGTGAACTCCCCTTTCAAAATTCCAGGATCTGCCACTGCGAATGTATTTATTTTATCTTT
Source organism: Phorcus lineatus (assembly GCA_921293015.1). Classification (NCBI taxonomy): domain Eukaryota; kingdom Metazoa; phylum Mollusca; class Gastropoda; order Trochida; family Trochidae; genus Phorcus; species Phorcus lineatus. Next base: position 56,523,876 of record OV121081.1, read on the forward strand.
TAAACTTTGATTAAAGATACACCATCTCGAGGAGGGGTGATGGCTAAGGTAAAGAAGATGGCGTACAAGCGTGCAATGGAGCATGCCTTCTCCAAACTGCTCATCATCTCCCTGTCCAACGGTAAAGTTTCGGCGGAAGTGAACACCACGCTCCCAGATCAGAACCTGCAGGAGAATCAGTTTGATGACGATCAGCTCCTCAAGGTACAATACTGAGAGAGTATATGAGATATGACTGTTTTCATATCACATCAATATCAGCATTAAGACCTAGATATCAGCTTTGCCTTGACAGTTTTAGAATGTAGGCTGGTATTGATCAAGGGCCTTGACAGATTTAGAATGTAGGCTTGTATTGATCAATGGCCTTGACAGTTTTAGAATGTAGGCTGGTATTGATCAAGGGCCTTGACAGATTTAGAATGTAGGCTGGTATTGATCAAGGGCCTTGACAGATTTAGAATGTAGGCTGGTATTGATCAAGGGCCGTGACAGATTTAGAATGCAGGCTGGTATTGATCAAGGGCCTTGAAAGTTTAAGAATGTAGGATGGTATTGATCAAGGGCCTTGACAGTTAAAGAATGTAGGATGGTATTGGACAAGGGCCATAACGGTTTTAGAATATAGGATGGTATTGGTCAAGGGCCTTGACAGTTTTAGAATGTAGGCTGGTATTGATCAAGGGCCTTGGCAGATTTAGAATGTAGGCTGGTATTTATCAAGGGCCTTGACAGATTTAGAATGTAGGATGGTATTGATCAAGGGCCTTGACAGTTGAAAAATGTAGGATGGTATTGATCAAGGGCCTTGACAGTTTAAGAATGTAGGATGGTATTGGACAAGGACCATAACAGTTTTAGAATGTAGGATGGTATTGGTCAAGGGCCTTTACAGTTTTAGAATGTAGGATGGTATTGATCAAGGGCCTTGACAGTTGAAGAATGTAGGATGGTATTGATCAAGGGCCTTGACAGTTTTAGAATGTAGGATGGTATTGATCAAGGGCCTTGACAGTTGAAGAATGTAGGCTGGTATTGATCAAGGGCCTTGACAGTTTTAGAATGTAGGATGGTATTGATCAAGGGCCTTGACAGTTGAAGAATGTAGGATAGTATTGATCAAGGGCCTTGACAGTTTTAGAATGTAGGATGGTATTGAACAAGGGCCTTGACAGTTGAAGAATGTAGGCTGGTATTGATCAAGGGCCTTGACAGTTTTAGAATGTAGGATGGTATTGATCAAGGGCCTTGACAGTTGAAGAATGTAGGATGGTATTGATCAAGGGCCTTTACAGTTTAAGAATGTAGGATGGTATTGGACAAGGACCATAACAGTTTTAGAATGTAGGATGGTATTGGTCAAGGGCCTTGACAGATTTAGAATGTAGGCTGGTATTGATCAAGGGCCTTGACAGTTTTAGAATGTAGGCTGGTATTGGTCAAGGGCCAAACAGTTTTAGAATGAAGGCTGGTATTGGTCAAGGGCTGATACACAATTTAACAACTATTTCTATTTATCATAAAAATGCTCTGGATTTTTGTTAGGAAGAAATTGTTCCTTTTTCACATCTTGGTGTATATTTGGACTCGCCTTTTACCTTAGAAGATAACATCTCAACTGTCAAAATCAAATCAGAAAGACTCTATGGATTGATGCTATTGGACTTTTCCTCTCAAGGTTTGCAAAGTCAAGTGAAGGTTTGCGATTGAATTTTGGCTGTAGATGATCGGCTGATACCAGTTGTTTGCCTTGTTGTCTGATACAGGGTGCTTGGTTAGGTGTCTATCAAACATGCTGAATCGCTTTGTACATGTATCATAAAGGAAGTAAATGATAAATTAAGTCTTTTGGAAAGTACTTTATGCTGCTCTTTGTTCAAACTTATAATATATAATCATAGAGCAGCTACTGCAACATCAGGTTAAAACATCTGCACTATACCCTTTTGTCTTGTGGCTGTTTGTGTTCTCTTTGCTGGTTACTTATATGGCTATAATTCTGCTGAACAAAATTTATATCATATTCATAATACATAAGAGGCAAACAGTGACAATACAATCAGGGAATTTTAGAAAAGTCTGACTAAGTTTGCCTTTAATTTGAACGATTGAAAGATTTGCATTTTTCCTTTTCATGTACTTCTTACAGTAAGTGATGAGTGGTTTTAGAAAGAGATTTCTGTTGAACTATGCCTTGAAGTCATAGCATCACATGTACATGATAGAAGCAATCTGTTATCACTTGTCACCAAGAATATTTGTGCGCATAATTTGTAATTAAAGCAAACATAACAAGACTTAAGTTTACAACATATTGGCAAACAGGAGTGAATTTTGATTCATTGTGATCTCCTAATGCTGGATATCCCGATTTGCTGTCTTCACTTAGCGTAATATCTTAGCTTGATGTCAAGCTAGTAAACTTTTGCATTGATTCTCAGGTGAATGAGCTGACGGAGGAACCAGTGGAGGAGGAAATTGACTTATCGGACAACATGGACGACATCAACATGCAGATTCTTCAGGAGCTGGAAGATGAACTCAGAAAGTAAACATAGATGTTTAAGAAAATTGATTACATTGATAGATTGGCAGTGAGACTGATTCCCATTCTTTAGGAATATTACATCTTTCCATTCATGGCCTATTCTTACGCCAGCCCCAATGACATGCTTACATAGGCCTTGCCACATTTTCTATATTTTTCTGTGTTTTTCACAAAGGCTGCTGCAACAGATGGCGATAGTGCAATGAGAAATCATATAGGAATTGCAACTTTTTGTCGAAGAGGGTGCTGCACTCAAAACACGAATTTTGACTGGTTATCAGCAAGGTTTAAATTAACCAGCATTCAAGACTGGTGAAGTCTAAAGACATGTGAGGGAAGTTGGAGTTTGAAGTCGGACTATATATGTCTTGTAGGAGTCAGATAAGGAGGATAGATTGGGAGCTGTTAGAATTCTAACTGTTTATTTAAAAAATGGGTAACATGTGTCCATTCAGGTTTTTGTAGTCATTGTTATATTTATCTGTCATCCAAAGTGTTCTTCATTGAAATCATAGAAATGATACAATGAAATTGTAACATTGCCATCAAATGCCAACGTAAGTATTTATTGATGAAAATGTTATTACAAAGAATGCTTTGACAATGGTGATATTATAAGGATTGTAATTAAGTAGTTTCATGAACCAACAAACTCCAGGCACTTGATTGCTCATTTTGCTACATTGGGTAAAGCACACCGCTGAAGAGATGCTTCATAACATTTGTTTGGTAAGTCTCAGCTATATTGTACCAATCGTGGTGACAATTTCTTATCAATAGGTGTATGAGTGAAATTTGATTGTCAGAAAGCAATAATTATGAGACAAGGACAGTGGTAATATTCATTGTTTACTAATGTTAAACTGATTGAAAACAATGATATCATCTCATCCTATCCCTAGACCTTGATACTATAGTTACATGTCTTACAGATAAGTGATTACTGTGTTGCAAGATAAGGATATTAAGGTTGCTAAAGTTTTTTATTGCTTGTTTTCTCACATCAAATATTGGTCAAGAAACGTCCAGGTTCTCAAAGGTTCTCAAATGCATATTTTATTGTTTGTGAAAAGACAAGCTTGAATTGAGATGAATGCTGTTGTTATTTGTATTCCATGTAAATATTCTACCAATAACACAACCACAGAACAGGTTGTTTGTGAACCTGTTAAAACTGTTGAGTCAAGTTAATGATCTAGCTTTGTCTAATAAAATGGCTTTGTCTTATGAATATGTAGTTTGTAACTATCATTTAGTTTGTTCAAACCCTGATTATTCCTTGCTTTTAAAGTTCTTAGAGATAGAAATACTGACACTCTAAAGTATGAAACATTTATATATAAAACTGCACCCAAGCCAATTACTCTGTTTCTTTTGCCTTAAGAAACTTTTGGGTAAAACAAAATGAATAGTTATAAAGATTAGAAAATAAAGCCTGTGACCCTTTAGTTCAACAGGACCTAGACTTTCAAAGCCTTTTTAGTGCCAAGTTAGTTGTAAGTATCATACATAATCACTGACTAAAATATATCTTAGTGCAAAGAGAACTTTGAAAATTCAGGTCATGTTGAGATTTTAGAAGACATATATGACCTTTAAATTGTTGAAAGGGCTAGAATGTGTGCAGCGTTCTGAAAGTTGTTGCAAAGGAAAAAGATTTATGTGATTGATGAACTATTTGCATGGTGTTGCCTTGCAAAAGTTGGCCTACGACTTTAACAGAAGTAGTTGACATTCAGGTAACATATCTCAAACAATTATTGATTAAAAAGTAGGCTTTTATGGTTTTTGTTCTTCAGAAAATACAAGTTTTGACAGTTTGACCCCTATAGACGTCATTAAGGGTAATCCTGTCCCAAATTATGTTATTTATTCTCCCCATGAATCAAAGGATCTTTTGAACAATCCAGCATTTTAATAATCTTAGTTCCAGAGAATAAGAAGAAGAAAAAACGTTTTGCTAGGGCTTGACCCTATTGGCTAAATAGTCTATACAAAAGATTTTATTAAATTTCTACCCTTTTTGTTTTTGGCTTCTATAGATTCTATTAAAGGAGCCTATTACAACTCTTTTGAGCAAATCTTTGGAGGGCATTTGCTTTTTAAGAAGCAGACAGTTTCATCATATTGTCAATTTACAAGACACATGGCCCTTATATGGGACGGAAGTATCAGAAAGTTCACAATTCATAATTCCCATTGGCCAAGGAGTAAGTTTGCAGGAATTGAATTTTTTAGGGATTTTCAGCATTTTTGTTTCTGGTATTTTTCAGAGTTGTAAAATCACTAATATACAATGTATGATCCCTATTACCTTTGGAATTCAACACAAGATTTCAGCTTTCTAGGGGCTTCTGTAAAACAATCGGGTGTGATCCGTCTGGCCCTTAGAAGTCTCAAGCTCTACAATACGTTATCCTTAATTTGTATATGCATGTTTGAAAACGTTCATCCCTGCAAAGCTAACGTGTTTGAGAAATGAAAATGAAAAATCTTTTGATGGACTGACGTACAGCCACTTATTTATGAGCACATTTACACAATGAAAACGTAAGACACCTGTATGTAGCTACCAAGGCCTACATGAACTGATGGTAAAATTTGAATCAACATAGATTTGGCATGATTTATGTGGTCATTTCAATGGTAGTATTTGGCAATTCGTGTCAACACGAAAATAGGTCTTACTAAGATTGCTGAGGCTTCAAAATAGCAGATTGTTGGCATGAGAGAAAGTGGTATGTCCATGCGACAGACTGGAAACAGTGAACCAGCGTTTGAAGCTATGACAAACATTCCAGAATGTTTAAAGCCTAAAAACATAATGGTAACAGAAATGAGTGTTGGCGTAGCAGTTCCAGGTCGAAGCCTTTCATGAAGACTAGATGGTTTAAATTGAGGTCATCTAAAGAACGATGAATGCACGACCATCGCATAGTTGAGAACACTCTTCTGCTTTCCCTCCATGTTAATACCCAAGTCCTCACGTCCACCCCCATTGTGCCAGGACAGTCACAGACCTCAAGTAGCAGGAACTCATAAAATCCCTCGACTGGCCATTCCTCATATGCATGTTAACCCTATCGATCATACCTGGGATGCGACAACTCGGCATGTTTGAGAACTTACACAGCATGTTGTTGACAAACGGAACAATCTGCAAATACAATGCTTCCATAAAATAAACTATATCGATGAGGGAACTTTGTCAGGAAGTGGTTCAAGCTAATGGCGGATACACGCAGTACCTATGTTCCATTTGCAGTTTTTAGAGTCATGAATGTATTCCATTTAAGGGCGTTTTCAACTACTTCAAAACATGTTTGAATTGATAATATGTCGATATTTCCTTAACAACACGTGTATACTTTTCATACAAACGTTTATTCATGTTAACTTTCTGTTTTGTCCTTGAAGTTAGTCTTAAAATTCACTGAACATGTACCCGCAAAAATCATGTTAAACAACCACACATCATTTGCGTACACGACACACATCTGAAATGTTGGTGTTTCTTTAAACTTTTACCATCATTATACAAGTATATTATAAATCATTCAAGAACTTATGTCTATTAAAAAGGTGCCTAGTGTTGTTTCTTATAATTGTAATGCATCTGCTTAAATTCAAGCCCAAATGGGAGGAATGTATGTTTGCTAAATTATATTTAAATATTTGAACATCTTTAAAGAACTACTGGGATGGTTTCATTTTAGAATTGTGTAAATATCTTGGCTGAAAGCAACCGATAAGTTAGTCATTGTGGAGTGCAGACAATCACACGTCTTCTTTGAGATAGTACACATGATCAATCCTTTTAGAAACGTTTTTTTCTAAAATCTTGAATGAAAAATGTTTACTACATGAACTTTGATTTGCAGCTTACTGTGTTGGGTTGAGAAAAAATATATTCACTGATGATGTGTGAATTTTCGTATTGGTATTACGGTTAGTAAAATCATTCATATATGGAGATTGCCGAGATTATTACCCGAGGAGGTGAATCATATGACTTTTACAAACCAAGTGTGAATTTTTGTATTAGCCGAGCGATAGCGAGGGTTATACACAAATTTGCAAGAGTTTCGTAAAAGTCATATGACACACTTCCGAGGATGGCAATTTCTTTATTACAGAACAATTCGATTTCAATCGCATGGAACTATTTAGAAAACGGCCTCCTTCCTTTGCGACGGCCTGCTACAGTGACGTCACGAACAATGGTTTTATGATGTCACAGACGACGAAATACGATAACTCGCGCTTAGATAATCGTTGCTAGGCAAAAGTGATATGTGAACATGTGCTCACATTGAAAATGTGTCACCGCTTATGAACCATATGGGTAATAAATGAATAAAAGGTTTTTAAAACTACTTTTAGCTGTACTCATTATAAAATTATATGCCTTTTTCAGGTATACCATTTAAAGAAAAATCGCTTTTAATAAAAGTAAAATAGATAAGTTCTATGTAAAATGAATGTTAATATACCATGATGTGTAAATTTAAAGTACACTTTCTCGATCTATATCTTCTCGCATCTAGAGACCCTATGATATAATTGGGTTTTTTTAAACTAATCCTCTGCGATTATGAGACTTGATGAGCCCCCTTTACCTCATATATACATGTATATCGTGAATGTGATGCACTTGTCTTGTGTTCCTGTTCTTTAATGATCATCATCTTTTATTTGATCGGAATGTGGTCTCTCTTTATCTACCACAAAATCGTTACTTTTTTGCAGAGTGATGGTTCAGTAGGCAGAATTTAGAGAAAAACATATTACATGATATTTGTACTAAGATCAAAAGAAATGAAAGCAGCTGTATGTAGGCATGAGCCGAATTTTATAGAGTGGCATACAGTGCTTATAGCACCATTTCCTTAACAGCGTTGCTGAAATTTCGAAATGAGAATCACTGTCTTAGATTTGTTCCAAGTTCCAAAAGATCGAGTAAAAGTTGTGGGAGAACACGTTGTCGCATAACATGTAATCTCAGTCTGAGAGGGCAAAGGCGCGCAGCTATGGAAAAGTTCATCGCAATCACAAAAAATGTCGTTATTACATCACTGATTTATACCCAAGACATTTCCAAGTTTCAAAAAGATTTTGCAAGAACTGTCGGAGGAGTTGATGTCTCAAGACAGGCACGTAACTCTGAAACATATCATCGCAACCACCTCAAATTTTGATATGCAAACTCCAAGTTTCAAAAGAAAGAAAGAAAAATTGTGGGAGGAACTGATTTCACAAGACAGGGACCCCTTTACGTGACGGACGGACGACGGCACTGCAAAATCTGTCTTCGGATTGGCAGGAAGAGGATAGATTAAACTCCGGTTTCTGTTGACTGTAAATGAAATGTAAAACGCGGTTTTTTTGCAGATAATTTGCTCAATCATGCTTATAGTTTAACCAAGTGATCGGTTTAGTTATTACGTTATGAAATTGTGTGAAGACCATAGCAAATTATTATCACAGGTACACTGTTTACCAAGTCCCACCTTCCCTGTTATTTAGTTTGTTTATGCATTCACAGTCTTGAGCATTGCGAAGTCTCAAAGCATCATCCCTGTTGAAATACTTTATTATTAGTACCAGATAGATTGCTGTTGACCGGACATTTTTTTAAAAACTTCTTTGTCATATTTCCTTCTTTTTGTCAAAACAAGATTTTGAATAACTCCACCGATTTATGATATATGTACTTTTTATAGTAAGACAATAATACATAATATTTACAATGGACGATAAAGGTATTCTTTGATAGGTAATGAATCAAGGAAGTCAGCATGAAGCCAACAAATGAAGGTACATGGATCAATCAACCAATCTGACCTCCCGCGAGTGTCGCCATTCAACGTAATGTCTAATTTGTCTTCTTGTCATTTCTATAAACACGATAGTGACACCAAGCCATCGACAGGGTCTGTATTGACACAGATCACGACTGAGTCTGATATGCTCCAATGCTCTCCCTTGCATTTAAACCAGTAAGAGGCTAACATCTGTGTACCAATAGTGTTTTCATGTATAGATCTATGTACAAATAAACACGCAAGTGCGTCTGAAATTGATAGTTCCACATAGAAGCAAGGCTTGCAAAAGGAGTAGCTTCATGCGTTTATGCACAACACAGTTACCACGCCCTTATCACTTGATATATGTTGTACGTGACACACCATGTCCACGTAATTGACAAGTTTAAACATTTCTTTAAAATACCTTCGAACTTTGAATCCATTTCAAATGTTCTTATGATGTTAAATTAGACATGATCTTAGTTTTTTGTGGGACCATGGTAATCAAAGCCTTGGTGAACACCAAGACCAACCATAAATATGTATTTTAGACCTGCAGTTAGCACCCGAATTACTTTCAAAGTTTTTGGTCAAATTTCGACATGTTAAAATTTGGTAAAAAATAATAATCATTTCTTGCCAAGTCTCGTGCCTTGCACTGCAGGAACTACAGGAGAACCATTGCTCCTTTGTGAAGATTTCGGTTTAGGTTTGCCGAATTCCTTTGCAAGTCTCTCCCTTACACTTCGCACGCTAGACTGGTGTTTTGGAGCACTTAAGTTATTCCAGAACTCATCAGGCGGTCGAACCTTGCGGGTTGATACAAATTCTTCAGCCCTATCATCGGAATCTGTTGCAAGCTGGTGCCCGTCGAGGAAATCCTTTCCGATTTCTTGAGACTCAGCGTCATTTTCAGAAGAGAGGGTGGGATCATCATTAGCCGTCTGCTTCACGCTAAATTCCTCTTCCGATCTATGCTTCTGTCGGTACTGTCGGTATTCGTAGTCTGGAATGAGCCGAGTCGTTCTTCCGGTCGTCACTCGAACACCCGACGATCTCATCGCACTGCCATTTGACGCCGGAGTGTGACCCGATTGGTTGAAATATGATGTAGTTCTTCTCTGCGCAGCTGTGGCCATCTTCTGTTTGAGAAGTTGGCTTTCTTTGTCGTAACCTTTGACAACTACGCGCTTTGCTTTTTCCACAGTCCGCTTTTCGTTGTTGAGTCGATTGTCGTGGCGTGCGTTGTCGCGCAGGATTCCGTCCTCGAACTCTGACCGGGTAACGGGAACACCTCCCATCCCGGGATAGGTCTTTCTGCTCGTCATGACGGACACACGGACATACACTCGGTCACTCGTCTGCTTCACTTGTCTGAAATAACAAGAATAACAGTCATCTTTAAGTTGACCCGTTAACTATCTTCAACTAACGTATTGTTCACATGAGGTCTCCTCATTTACCCTTACTGTTTTTTATCCTTTTTTAATCTGCAAGGTTTACATTAATTTTAAGTATAAAACTATCCTTAAAGTGCAGGATGCTTCACTACCATGCACATATATTACAACGTTATATACTGAACAAAAATAATAAGGAATATGAAAAAATTGTGAAATTATTATAAATTATATTATATTGATTATATTTTTTTTGTCTTGTATATGAGATTGACTATTTAAAAGATAAATAATTTAGGTACATCCTAGCGTTGGCTTTGAATGTTCATGGTCAAACAGAAGCTAACTTAAATGAGTAGGTCTAACCCTTCACACATCGTAAAGACAGACTTGATGAGGATTAGCAATAACACTTATCATTTACTCAAGTGTATGCAATGTTTCACCAAACGACCCCTGTAGAACTATCACAATCTATAGTAGAGTGTAAACATAATCAAAAGTTGACCGACAAGAACTTTTAACTCCATAGAATTGACACAGTCACACTAAAATCTATGCTTCGTGCCCAGTTAAACTAAACGAGCAGATCATGAAGAGCGTTTGGTTTCCGTGTGGCCCTATCCAGGATAATTGTCATGATTTGCACCAAAAGCGACCCTTTTCGAACATGAAGTCATGACAACAACACGCTTGGCTATAGGAGTTGCATAATGATATGGACGTCGTGCCTAACTCGCATTAACTGGATGTGACGCCATGATATAAGAGAGGCGTGTTGTGATATGTATATCCAAAGTTTGCATGTTGACTAACCACTGTGAAGTGAGGGCTAAACGTTCGAACACAGCTTGACCTTTTATGTTGCCAATTTCTCACCACACGCGGTTGTATTTTCTCATATCGAATTTGATTGCAAATTGTTTACTCTTTTCACTTCATGAACTTGTCTTTTTTACTTTACATAGTGGTGATCGTTTGTAAGAACATTCTTAAAATAAGAAGACCATTTAAACAGAATCATTTTTTTTTCAGCAAGACAGCAAGTCAGCTGTTGCGATAATAACGACTTCTAAGCACGTTTGTCAGATATTCCGATTATTAGATTGCTCGAGTAATTGCAATACAGCTGGGATCTCGACTTATTTAGATAATAATATTTAATGGTCAAAGTTTTGACGTCTTCTTCGAGGAAAATATATGACTTGTGAATTGTAACAGATTTGAGAAGGTCTTTTATAAATCATTTTATGTTTTAAGAGGGTTTGTTTTGCTCCATATTGTTTGCTTTTGTAGCTTTTGAACCAGTAATGGTAATTAACACTTTGTCAAATCAGATAGAGGGAACAGTGACTATTTTAAGAAATACATATAGAACTATTGTATTAAAAAGATACTACGTTTTACATTCACGGTTGATAAGTAACCAAACAACCGAACCACGTGAGAAACTCATAATTACATTCAGTTTTAGAAACATTATTGAACGGTGTGAGCAACCGTTCTCGCTGCATCTATACAAATTAATCCAATGTATGTCAAATTCCTCTGTAGTTTTTCGCCTCAACGTTTTCTGTCATTAATTGCAGTTTCATGAAAACGAGTTAAAACTCTTCTAGTCCATCAAAAGGGTGCGTACTAAATCCTGGAATGTCACAAATGTTTTTAAAAGAGTGAAGTGGTGCCTTAAAGGCGCTAGAGCACGTTGTCTTAAGGATTCAAAGTGATCTCTAGAAAAGAAAAGTAATGTCACCAATTACATTTTAAACACTAAATGAGTTCTTTCAGGAACACACAGTTTGGTTACGCTACGAAAACCAATAACTCGATGAATGAAACGTGTTCACCTAAAATGGCAGAATTCGGTTGAACGTGATACCTTCGACTTCGGACATTATGATAAAGTTATGAGATATGTAACCCAATGAAGACAATATATTTTGCATAAACTTATATTTGATACCACGAAATGTTTTAATATATCAAATATAAAAAACGTGCTACATTGTTTTCAGTGTTACAGGTCGGTGCGAATCCTCCTTCAATATATTCCATATTTATTTGAGATTACTAGGTACTCGAAACAAATTCGAGTGTTCGAATATTTCTACTCGTGCAAGGCCTGATTATAATCATAAGATCCGTTTTGCTACATGGGCCATCGATTGAATGATTCATCTTCATCACCTGAAATCTATACCTAAGGCTTGGCCGTCGTTTACGAACCTGTTTCCGCGTAACAAATCAAATTGTCATCTCTCTCCTTGAGTTCCACCAATCGTTACTATCCCACGCCAAATTTAATAAAGCTCGGCGAAATTAAAAAGTTGATTATCGTATCAGTTGTCAGGCGCTGTAACAGATATGAAAGGGGTGCTTGGGTGCAATTTCTCTTTACCCATCCCTCTAGGATCAGCACCTACATTTACTCATTATAATAGATCTAACACGACACTTTATTTTGGCTCTTTTTTTCATGGGTTCACCACACCACTATACCAATCTCTCTATAACCTGTACACCTATACCTCTTCACTATTTCAAGGGTCCATCAAAACGATTTGCCAATTTATTTATAACCAATATACCATATGTACTCACTATATGATGAGTCCATCACACAATTATACCAATCTTTCTACAACCAATACTTCAAATCATACGTCCATTTTGTTTCAACAAAAGGCCAAGTTGCGCAACGAATATATAATTATCTGGTTTCTCTAAAAACAATATACTTACATGTGCACACAATATTCAGGTTCCAAAACCAGTAAACTAATCTCTATATAATCAATCTACTTTCATGTAAACAAGATATCTTAGTTCGGACCCACTTCCTTCCCATCTCCATTATAAAATATACGTTCACTTAAAGAGTCACTCCGTGAGTTGTAAGAGTAATATATGCCAAACTTAAGCAATTGTGTTATTTGATCGCGAAGTATCGACTGTTACCATAAAGACACATTTTAATGCTTATTGGATTTTTACAGTGACAATATGAAGGTAAAACGTCGCAATTATGATCGGAATCCGGACAGTGGCGCGCGTCAAATAGTCAAACGTAATTTTGGAGACTTATCTAAAACAGCCAGAAGGGCAGTTAGGAGTTGATAGTGTTTGTTAGGTTATATAACTAGTGTCCACGTATATTGGACGTGATATCTATACCTCTGTGCATTTATAAGGCCGTTTTTAGATTTTCATTGAAAACCAGTATTCGTCATATATTTGTCTTTTGGACATGAAAATTTAAGATGTTTTGATTTTATATCACCACATATGACATTTAGGTTCGTATCAAAGGTAAATAATATGTTATGAAAATCACGGAGTGGCTCTTTAAGAGTATAGTTACTGTCGAACTGGATGTCAAAGGAGACACTCATCAAAGAAGTTTCCATTTTGACCATGCTTTGAGGTATGCTACAATAAACTGATGACGAAGTTTGTTTGTAAATGACACACAATGTAACAGAGTAGTCGAATTTATGGTGCCCAAAGATCAATTACGTAGGATATATTGGAAAACAGGATTGTTAATTTATTGCATGCTACCAAAATACTAATTACGGACATAAGAAAGAAAACAAATTTCACATTCTTTCATCTATGAACACAACACATCTTCTATGTTTTTCCATTTATTTTAGTAGAAGGTTGTAAAACCTTCAAACGTTGTACATTTTTTGCATTCCTCAAAATAAACAAACACTTTGATGACATTGCACCATGTTTTTAAAGTGATATTGTCGAGAAATTCTTTTTAAGCAAGTACTATCCACCGATTGTTTTAGCATTTGCCGATTTATCTTAATATTTTTGTAAAAATTGTTGTTATCTACACTACTTGTGAAGAAAAGTTTTTGTGAAACATAACAAACTCTTATGGCGAAAATGGTTACTCGATAATTGAAAGGAATCGAACGTTTTGAAGATTGACAGCCGGTAATTGTTCTATTTGGTGTCAATTCATACAATTTTACCAGTATGGGTTCAGATTATTCAGTGATGTTTAAATCTCATGTCTGTGACTGCCTTCATCAATGAAAATCAGTAAATATCTATCCTTTTCAATCTACCACGAGACATATATACATTCAAAATACGATTTTCATTCCAACTATATTCTTCCGTTAATGTCACTGGGAGCACAAGCAGTACGCAGATCTGACAGGGAAGAGTGACAAATTCGATTATTTATATTAAGCAGTTTTGAGTCTTTAGACCTAATAAGAATAAATAGATATAATATGCCTGCAGTCAGCTCAACTTTAAATGAGCAAAATCTAATTTGTCGTGTAAATAATCTATCTCCATTTTGCATATTTCCTTGCATAACACTATATTGAGATGGTTTTTACTTTAGCATATCTACTTGCATAAGGGTGTATTTATTATGGTCATACATTAGGTAAGAGTGGGGACGGATCGGGACGACGAAGGCTCCACTCTAGTGTCTGCACACAACCATTCATCTTAATATGTCACTACGTCGAGTGGTACTAGATATTCTTCAACGTGTCAGCGTATTAACAGCATTTACCGCTCTTGTTCAACACGCGCCTCTTGCGTTCTGTTTGTTTACTGATATAAGTAATGGAGACAGTTATCTTCGAACACGGTCGGTCCTGGAACTTAACCTAAACCAAGGACGTGTTTAGAATATTCCTATACCCACGCCATTGCCTTAACTTTTGGCTTCATCAATGGAGAACAGAAGACGATTCGGTTATTCATAAAGTGCAAACAAACTTATACATGACACATATGAAAGAAAATTATCATCAAATCTTTTTATAAATACTGAGAAAAATTTCATAACTCATTTATACGATAAAGGATAGTTTTTATCTGAATCCTAATAAAGACGATATGGTATTTCTTGTAACGCTGTAAACTGAATAAGACGTTTTTCGGTCTTTTCTTTGGGATGATATGTATGGATCTTGCATGATTTGATAAATTAATTAGTATATATGGTTGTATGGTTTCTTGTCACAATTAACCAATTACCATTTCAAAGATTGCTTAAAACAGATCCAATTCATGTAAGAATGATAAAGGTCTTTCTTAAGTCAAAAAGTTCAATATCAAATGAGCATTATATTTGTGCTGAATGCTTACCTATTCATCCATTGTAAAAAGTTCGACGCATGTATGCAATACTTTAAATTCCTTTCGAATAAAAGGTTTAACCTGAATTTCTACGTAAAACATTTGTTTTTAAAATGCTATTTTCATACATATTAAATTGTCATTATTTGGCGAGAATTAGTGAGCTATGATTAAAATATCGCATA
The DNA here is from genome assembly GCA_921293015.1 of Phorcus lineatus. NCBI lineage: Eukaryota > Metazoa > Mollusca > Gastropoda > Trochida > Trochidae > Phorcus > Phorcus lineatus. The sequence continues at coordinate 56,538,937 of OV121081.1, forward strand.
AGGATTAAATGCAAGGTCAAGAGGACATTATTTGTTGTTCTTGAAAGACAAGAGTTTAGAGATAATTTGTTGTTCTTGAAAGACAAGAGTTTAGAGATAATTTGTTGTTCTTGAAAGACAAGAGTTTAGAGATAATTTGTTGACCAGTAAACAAAATATTCATGGTATGGTCAAACATGCTAATCTATTCAAGTCTCTCTGCAGGTTGTACCTATCGATGTCCTTGAGAACACTCAGCTGTAACGGTCTGTACACATGGTATAATGCTAAGTCAACTCTCATCCATAGAAAGCATTAAAGGTGTCGGTTTCATCAACATTGGATAGGTTCAAGTCGGAAGTTCATGACCCTGTGGCTAACTAACGTAAATAAACACTTCACTACACTATTGTCTCTTAAACATGTGATTAGAATGTATGAAACAACGAATATAAAGCATCAACATACATGTAAACAACATCTTAACGCAGTTGCAAGTTGACGCCATCTGGGCATCATTTCAGACCCGAAGACTACAATACCAGAACTGTTTCATGCGACATTTTGCATAGGCAGCTATTGAGCATCGTCTTAAATTATCATTGCCGATTGCCTAAAATTCCTTTCTTATTTGGATCGTTCCTAAATTGTTCAATATGGCCTTCAAAATGGCAATCATTGGCTCCACAAGATAATCACATAAAGCAAAGATCATGTCATGTCTATCGTAAATGATAAAAACCTTGAATAATACGCAAATCAATTTACCAAGAACATCTAAGTGGAACCATTCTATAATATGAATTTAATGTAATCAAATACTTTAAGTATACCTTTGACTTAAATATTTTATCCACCCTTGTATATTTCAGTTACCATCGACAAGAGCTTATCAGAAATGTTGTCCAGTGCCGTTGTGAACATAAGTACTGAGTGTATATTGAAACAAAACGTAATACTTCTAAAAGAAATCCAAAATCTCATACAAAAATTTTGAATGCAAATTTCTACCGAACTTTTTAAAATATATGTAATCGTCCATTAATTTCTATCATTAGAAAATAATACTAACATGTTCCACATCTACATTTTCCATATTTTTAAATCAAGCGGGTTAAATAAACATGATGGTTCATTTTAATAAAACATATGAGGAAACATTTACGATAAAAAGAAATAAAATTAACGTTTAAAATACATGTACTAATTGTTATATTCTCGATTCTCCTTCTTGCTAAATTCAAATACTGACACCCATGATAAATGATGAACCCACCTTAGACAGAGGAAAGGCCTTTAGAGAACCCAGTCCGTCTAGCTTTATATAGTCTACACCTGATGTCACAACCTCGCTCTCGTATCCTCTCGATATTATGCGAGACTTGGACCCTCAAATCCGCCAATTTTCTGTATTCACTTCACACAAGGGTGTTGTTATCGTGAACTCAGAACCACACAAGACCGTCCCCATGAAGAACTGAAGGTCACGTAACCCCTATTAGTGGTTGCAACTCTCAAAGCGTGTGTCACAAAACAGTTTAAAAAGCGCATTTTGTCCGGCATGGAAAGCATAACGGTGTTTTGTATAGTGTTGTTGGCATACCACCCCATTACTTATACCGTCGCCCATAATGTTCACACATATACAATGAAGCGTTCGATCTTTGAATAGTATTCGAGGGGGGCACAGAGAGTCATTTAATTATTTCTTTATAAGCTGCACAAAGACGTTAAACGAGAGGATATAAAGGTCCCATGGATGAACGGAGGTGATGTGTTGGTAGCGATTCAGAGGAAATAGAAACAAATGAGTTGAGAATATAAGGATATTTCAATGGTCAAAATATACTAGTTGATTTAACAAGTAAAGATAAACACTACCCTAACCATCGGAAACTGTCAAAGACAGATAAAGGTACCTTGCTGTTCAGACCAATGATGCTCTTAGAAATTAATTAGGACTAGTTTGCAGAAGGTTTATCAAAACTTATATTAACCAATAAAATACTGGAAAAGGATAAAAATTGTCGACTAAAAAGATTTTACACTGTTTAGAAAGCAAGCAAGACCAGTTTGCAGTAAGTTTTACACCTGTACAATAAGGAGGAGGAACATATTTTAACACATATATCTCAATTCACATTACCTTGATCTTTGAAATTCATACCCGAAACATTATTTCTTTTTTGTTCATTATAGTCATCCTGTTTGCACTTACATTCGAGGGAAATCGAACTATACATTCAATAACATCCCCAACAGTTCAATGTGGAAAAGAGAAGAGACGTGTTACACTTGTAGTATATTCCTGCAACATTGCAAGTGTGCATACTACCGGGATGGTTTCTGATTCAATCTCTCCGAAATGTTTGGTCATTGAAAAGTTACTGTGAAATCGGTTCACCTAACATTGGATAAACTAAATAGAAATAGCATCTCTGACGCAAATGAACATGACATCCTTTCAACAAGGTTGATGGAGAATCTCAACTATGTAGGTTTTGTTTCAAATACCAAAGTCCCAAACATAAAAGCATAGTTTTTCGTTAAAACGAGGCATGTGGGTAAGATTGCTTTATCTTACGAAATATCGATATATCAAGTTACCGATAAAAGAATATACCTTAACGCAAATGTGACATTGTTATACTTGAGAAGAAGGCGAAATGAGGTTATGATATGGAGTGGCAGAAAAGGCGTTGTGACAAAATAACACTGTGACGTCATCGAATCCATGACGTTATAGCATTGTCAGATATCTTGTAAATGATGCCAGGATGATATGGTAGCATAACAGAAATTCAATTAAATCTATATACAGATATTGTTTGACATTTCGTATGGTAAGGGGCGTTTAATATGAATAAGTTATACAGGAAAATTTCTGTTTACTGTCAATAAATGAGTTCACATAATAATGCAAAATTTAGATACACGAAACCCCATATTATCAGTCCTTTTGAGCCGATAGTATTTCCGGATAACAAGCGACTAATCTACCGCTATAGTCAATAATCCCTGCTGGTGACCGGTCCAATCTACCGTTTTCATAAACACTCCAGTCGGACAGCTGGGAGAGCGAATCATATTGACACAAGCATAACGCTACTTAGTGGGATTAGTGCCCAATTCATCTGAAGAAATCAACATACCTGTGAACTATTTGAACTATTTATGAAGGTAATTTATCAAAGATTACAAAATATGATCTATTAATATTTGATAAATCAGTAACCTGTCCGGTAAATACGCTGAATCACTTCGATAAAAAGTGCCGTGTTACCAATAAAGAAATCCTTGCTAGATCAATGTTCATTGAACTCATACTTTAATCTGACAGTTCTACCAAATAATAGTACAGACTAAATAAGGTGCGGTTGATTTTCTAATAAAATTGTATCATTTTTCTGTTGGAAAACGTCATTACTTACGAATTTGCTTGTAAATTCTCTTTCCATAGTTCGCAGATGATACCTCTTTGATATTTTATAGTTTTTTGAGGGTTTTTTCTAGAGCAAAACAATTGATTTTCTGGTAAAGAAAATTAAGACAAGCAAAACGCTATTATCCGGATATGTTTTAAAACAGCTACACTCATGTGCAACGACTATAACTCAGACATTTCTCATAAAGGACTTCACTATCACCCGAAATTGGGCAGAAATGATAGCATGAAGCTATAAAGAAAATTTAAACATTAAAATAGACGTTTCTTGATTTCATATTATTTTATTTGGCTTTCATAAGAATGACAAGTACATAACAATTATTAGTTTCAAATGACACCCTGAAGTGATACGTACCATTTACATGGATACTAGTTATATAATTTTCAAAACACTATCAATTAAAATTTAATCGTAATCCTGTGGTTTCCAAAACCATGCTTGACTAATTGACGTGACTCATTGTTCGTTTTTCGATCAGAATGGTGACTACTGAATCGGTCAGCAGTAAAAAGATAATTGTTTTTCACAGAAAGGATAATTTTTGATAAGATAATAATATTCATAAAGTTTGGCATATAATTGTGATTACAATAACTAACTGAGTCTCTTCTTAAACACTGCACTGAATTTACTGTTCGGAAAATAGACAACTCTACTAAAAAGGACAAATGCCCATTGTACACATATCTTAATAAAGCTAAATAACGTCTTTAGTTTACCACATGACCAATATGGAAATATGACTAAACGAAGAATCAAAATATGTTTATCATTACTGCATATGGACAGGAAAGAAGACAGATAAGAGATTAAGTTAACTGTTTAAAAGACTAAATATACAAAATATATTACCTCCCTAATTACAACATTAGTGAGAAGATTTTTAACTTCCCATTATCAATAAAAACTAAAGAAGCTTCTTTAATGTAATGTATATTCGTCAAACAATGTCTTCTATCAGTACAACAAAATCAATCATCGATGACGATGTTACTTCAAAACAATTGACATTTTATAAACTCACTTATCATCAGTCACACTAAAAAACTATCGAACTTTTAGAAAATCTTATATGCAGTCGGATTTAAACGACCGAATTTAATATGAGGAAACATATCTATTTGATTTCATCACAAAGCCAACATGTAGTACTTCCAATCTAAGGTCTCTATTCGCACTTATGAAAGGTGAGCATGAACTAGTCAGCATATAGACAACCCTTTGGAATGCATTTGAAAAAACAACGACATTTTCATATGAACAATTCTACGTACATTGATGATTAAATAAAGTTTATGTATAACGAGTTCAACGAGAGGTGATGTTTCAAATAAGCCATTAGATTCTGAATTGAAATTCGAGAACAGCTGAGATACGAGGTGTGATTGATTAACTAGAAAGCCTCTATCGGAAAATACAAGTGACATGATTGCACCACTCTTTGTATCATACTATCATGTTTTTTCGGGCTCTGTCACAACCTTGAATACATTCGCTAAATGTGATTGGGTGTGACACTGACAGGCCTTTCAATCAAGTTTGGTCTGGTTTTTAAAAAAAAAGAAAATAGACCATAACGAGTCGTGAGCTGCGATTAAGTTTCCACGGGTAAGTTTCTGCATAAAAACGTTCAAACACCGAAACCCATTCATGATATTATGATTGACACTTAAGGGAATTATGCGCCTTCGTACGCCACAAAAAATGTGGTCAGTAATTTGTAGCGTGGCGAGACAACATTGCACAACATATGTTCCTGTCAACCAAAATCGTTGCCTAACCAATATGGTAGAAACATATCCATAATCTGAAAATAAATTTCCGGTGAGTTATTTCTACCATCACTGAAATTTTTACAAAAGGTAAGCATGTTGGGTGCAAAACATTTGACACCTGATCACACGCGTTAAAGACACATATCGTGTCAAAAAAGTATAACCTTATTTGAAGCCGACCCTGACATTTTCTTCAAACGAATTATGACGAGGGATGAAACAAGTCCAAAGGAACAATAAAAGCTGTGGTAATCCCTTGACTTGACCGTGATTCAGAAAGGCTCCAATAGTACAAACTATTGTAGAGTCTGAGGTTACCAATCGTACAAATTATGAAAGAGTTGGAGGCTGCATTTTATGCGGGTAGCTCAACTGACCATTCAGAGACAGATATGCAATTTGTCGAGGTGGGTCTCAAGTATCACACGGATTTTACTATTGACTTTAAAACATTTGATGGATGTACGTTTATCATTAGTGTAACACTACATATTCAATTGCAAGCTTCCTATTTCGAACAAAATAAAACTCACCAACAGACATTGTCACGTAATCCACATCATCCACGTAATGGTAAAGACTTAAATTCCAACCTTTGTTACAATATTTGTCAAAACGCTTTGTACATTACAATCAAATAATCAATATCTGTGACAGTGAGGTAATTTCGACATGAATTAATTACACAGGAACAAAATTACTTCCGAGAACATTCGGAGACGGATACGCTTCTTGAAGACACTAAATACAAATCCATCAGAAATATAAGGTTTATCGAAGCTAGCCCCTACTGTGTATTGAGATATAGGCATGACATGAACTGTGACTGGATTGAAAAGAGATTGCGTACCCAATCACGTGCATCCTTGAACATCCGGGCAATCAATAATATCGTCGTTATCGTAACAGTAGGACAGGTGTACCCTTGGTAAACAATTAAACAACCGGTAACGAGAACCGAGGCATGAAATTTGTTAGTGTAACGATATTTGCTGGTTAATTTAAACACTCTATAGGACGATGCTCTTCCGGGACATTGTCACAAAATAATTCAGATTTTTTTTTATTGATCTCGACTTATTTAGAAAATTGAGTTAGGCCTATGTACATCAGTTGAAGGCATATGAAATTAAGATTTTTAATCACAACTGAATAATTATGGAAACACGACGTTCTTACTACGCCACCTTATGAAGGAACGCTTATATATTTCGAAACATCGCCAATGTCACAGTGAAAAAAAAAGGAGAGATAATCCAGACTTTTATAAAAAAGGATTAACTATTTTATTCATAACTTAGTTCTTCAGATTTTTGAATATTTTTTTCGAAGATTCTAATGATCAATTCTATATTGAATTATAGTATAGATACATTTTATGTAAATGCTCTCGCGCATCAACTGTGAGAGTGTCCCTGTCATTATTCCGATTCTTACAAGAAACGAATATCCTTCCCTAGATGTCGACTGCCATATAAAGAGTCTACACTGAATGACATATTCATCTCAAGTCGGTCGTACGTTATCTGTGATTGATTAGAAATCAATCGTAAAGCACTTTTGCCTCGTTTGGGATTGTAGACATGAATTTGTGTCGTTTGCTGGGATGGATCCTGCTTTGAAACGTTCAACCGCACTCCAAATGGGTTCAAATTAAACCAATTTGATGAAGAGATTACAGCTTAAATGTAAAATAAATAAATATAAAAATTAGATTAAAACGTTTTCACGATTTTACTATTTATTTGAATACAGAATATTAATCAAAAACAGAAAAACCTTACAGTTTACAACCGAAAGTACTGAAATAATCCTTGTCAAAATCTAAATTAAGCTTTTCATATGCATGAATCGTTTGAATCTACAGAAGCCATCTATATGTTACAGTATATATGTGAGATGAGTCAATACTTGTTACCGCTTGGTGGACGTGTTTTTCATAGATGAGATTTATTTTATTTCTTTATTTCATTGATTTAGAATAGTAAAACAGTATTTTATGTTTTTATTTGTTTGATGTAAACAACTCTCATATTTTCAAATTTGAAGTATAAAAATGTCAAGGAAAATAACTACAGTAGATAAGATAATTCGATCAACATAAATCAACGATGGCTCTTTTATAAGTGTATTTTTAAATGTCATCTTTCAAGTCTGAAGAATACTGCTGCATACCAAAAGCTTCTTCACATACCTGGATATACTAGTGCAAATACAAAATTTCGAAAATATGACCCCTTGTCTTTTTCAACATGCCGAAATTCGGATTTTTGCACCAGACACCAGACACCAGGCGATCATGAATGGCTCTTTTACACGTGGACAATGGGTGATCATTTGTCAGTTTTGATGAAGTTATATTGACGTCCAAATTAAACCCTAATCACATGATGTATGAACTACGATTCAGTGAACAAACTTTCGGTGTGCAGCTGTTCACCTTTTTGGGGCAAGTGATTTGCACTCATACACATCAGCGGTTTCCTAAAATCGATAGAACTTGATAAGAAATTTGCTTCAAATAGTGTTTAATACCATATCTTAAAGTTAAGGTTTTGATATGATACATTTGAACAATTACCCATTGGCAAATATATACCTGATCAAGTCAGGTTTGGAAAAATAGCAATCAAGTCAACATCAAACGATGTTATATGTTAACCTGTTAAATTGATATAGAAATAACTAATGGTTTGGGTTGCAAAACTACATAAATGTAGACATACTTTGCACTACCTCATCTGAAACTTTACTGCAAGTAAAAAGACATTGTATACATACATGTTAGCCGACATGCACAGACTAACTAAACCTAGACAACATCAAACCAATATATATGTTAATCTGTCTTCAAGTGATAAAGGAATTATTTGTTGGTTGGATATTTCTACATACGTGTAGAAATAGCCTACTCTGCATTACTTTCTCTGTTCTTAGAACTTTACTGCAAGTATAAACATACAGGTTAGCCATCATGCTATATCAGCGTATAAGAATCCGCTCAGATCCTTCATAATACCCTGATCTTTTTGGGCCAAATGCCTCGTACGGCTGTATCGGCTTGATATTCGTGGCTAAGTTAACCTGTTATATTTTCAGCCAACGAAATGTCGTTATGCAAGGAGCTTTTGCATCCGGGTTGTGCCGCTGTTCATTGGCTGGTTAGATAGTTAGTGATACGAGGCTTTTGGCTTGAAAGAGAGCAGGGTATTAGGAAGGAGCTGAGCGGATTCATATACGCTTATTTAGCAGTATGATAAAGAAAGTAATTCATTCATTCATTCAACAAACCTACATGTGCGTCAACGTGAAAGGGGATATAAAACACAGCTATATTAGTTAGCGTTAATTTCTATCAGAAGAGCATTTGGTTCAGCCCAATATACTGACCTTTTCGACAAGCATGTGGTCATTATACGAACATGATGATTCTCATAATGGACAAGTGGATTTAGATTTCGTAAATTTCTTATCGTAACGAATAAGAAATAAAAAGTAAAGAAATAGTGTGGTTTAACGTGTAGCGAGTATGAATCACCATTGATAGTTTAGGAATGGGTCACCAAGCCAGCCAACCAAACAAAGTCTCTTACCTGACATTTTCATACCTGGACACTGACTTGATGAGCACACGATACATGCATATTTAACAATGCTTGTTGAGTCGCAGTGTTCACAAATGTCCTCAAATCCATTCCGAAAAGTCCTTTTTAATTATATTACAAAACACTATTGAATATTTCGCCTTCTCTGACGGAGCGACATTACCTCCTTAATAAAGATACTCGTCGATTTATGTCCATGCTTTGTTTATACATATCACGTGACATATAACCGAGATTAATTGAGGCAGTCGGTCGCTGTTGTGATCTATTGACGTCTTCTCTCATTTGTTTGATATTAAGGCTCCTTTCGTCAGTTTGGTATATTTCTTTGAGGTCAAACAATGTCTACTCTCTTTGAGGTCATACTCTGTCTTCTCTCTCTGAGGTCATACTATGTCTCCACTCTCCGAGGTACAAGTGTATCTCCTCTTTCTGAGGTCAAACTATGTCGCCTCTCTTTGAGTTCCAACTAGAGAGAGGTTTAACTATAACTCCTGTCTCTGAGGTCAACTATGTCATCTCTCTGAGGTCCGACTATGTCTCTCTCTGAGGTCCAATTATGTCTCCTCTCTCTGAGGTTCAACTACGTTACCTCTCTCTGAGGTCCAACTTTGTCTTCTCTCTCTGAGGTCCAACGATTTCTCTTCTCTCTGAGGTCAATCTATGTGTCCACTCTCTGAGGTTAACTATGCCTTCTCCCTCTTTGAGATAGCTATGTCAATTCTATTCGTAGGGTATTTATATTGTAGGGGTATCGAGGTCTTCTCCCTTTGTGGGTGCTTATATCTTCTTCATTTTTGGGATACCTATGTCTTCTCCCTTTTTGGATGTCAATGGCATTGTCTTTTGTAGGTTATCTAGGTCTTTTCCTTTTAGGGGTGAAATGGCTTCTCCCTTTATTCGCTATCTAGGCCTTTTTTGTCGTGTAAATAGAATCTATCTTTGTGTGTTTATATTGACTTATTTCTCTGTTGGTCTTCTTTCTTGGCATTTGGGCATGTTCTCTCTCTATTTTATTCTATCTAATTCTATTTAATTCAATCCAAATTCCAATATTTCAAAATTGACACCTTTTTACTACGGCTTCAAATCCTCTCCTTACGATCTCTTTGGAGCCTTCTGAAGCCAAGTAGCGTCAAGTACAAGAATCGTGACGTTGACGATTCATGCATATGTATTTAGAACGAACAATCAATCAAACTCATACAAATCGAGTAACGAGATGATTTTCAAAGTTCAAACATTCGATCAACCAAAAGGCCAATGATGTTTTGGATTATTTTGGCGTTAGAAAAGATTAAATGCTTCCCTCAGAGATTAAAAAAAAAGATCAATATAAAAGCAACTGTTTACAATGTCAGTCAAATTACTATCGTCGCTATGTCCCCCTGACCTATTGACGGTCAGTCCCCTGTTATCAGGACTTATCCTCCTCGACATGCCGAGTCCAGCAGTTACAAACAGACACGTACAGAGGACAACCAAGCTCAGTTATCGCGGCCTCATTGATAACCAGTCGATAGAGGCAAGTCTAGTCTGACGTTTTTGGACGGTTTGTTGCTAAATAATAGAATGTGACATGGCCAAAGGGAGATAACTGATAGAGTCAAGAAACCATGATTCATTGAACATATGGTTTATGGTACTACCGCAATGTAAACTAAACCTATTGATTCCAATAGAAACAGGACAATTTGCTCCCCTGCCTTTTACAACACTGCCGGTGTATTGGGGTCTCGTTAAATAGAGTAAATATTGTGTTGGGCTCATTAGTAACACGAGTGATCTAAAGGTGATATATTGCTGTCACCAGGTCGCGAGCCTCTGATCGACTGTCATCCGGGTACTTCTCCATTCAGCTCGGTGCCCCTGCCTTAGTATGAACGGGTGTTTTGACACAAGGATTCCAATTTCTCTCAACCCTTCATGTTGCTCATTGTTAAATCGTGTATATCGGTCTGTAATCCTCTCATAAAAGCCGCGTTACGCCGAATACAAAGTTGACACTTGCCACAATTGATGTGTCGTATGAAAACGACGGTACGTTATACGATATGCTGTAAACATTACTTTCGCGGGAAAGCGTACATATTTTGCTGTAAAGAATAAACCGGCCGGTGTATCGAGTCAAAATATAACAATGTTAAATTTATTCCATACATAGAATTGCAAATCGTAGACAAAATCATGATTGTTTCGGGAGCATGTTTACCTAAAAATTGAGAATTAATGTGAAATCAAGGTTGAATTATCTGTTTAAATGTAGATAAAAACATATTCCTTCACGAAATGGAATTTGTGAAGAACAATGTAAGGAATGTTTCATCATGAAGGATATATAACTTTGGTGAACGTTAATGTATTGGGTAAATACAATGAACATACGTCAGATGATGCGAGTCTACACAGCAGGGGGCTTTGCTGATACATCACATCAATAAGATACTTGTAGGAAATATGTTGTTGATAGCAAACACAGCCAGAAGACAAATCAGAGTTGTAAATACACCTGTCAGCAGCTATAAACCAAGATTTTCCAGGAATGTGACCGTTAGAGGGCGCTGACAGAAGACTATCAGAAGGACTCTGTACCGTAAAAATTCTAAACTTTACTATTTAAACATATCGATGACACTGAATCGATTAGTATAACTATGAGTATAGAACTCATACTATTTCATTTAATATTGCCATTTTCCGATACCAGTGATAACTCTTGTACTGTAATCAACGAACATTCATGGCTTAAACATGTATAATCAATAACTATATGAAATAACCTGACTTCGATGTGTACCAGAAGTGATTGTGAGATCACCTCCCGTGGGAATCGAACCCGGGACCTCCGGGTGAGAGTCCTACACTCCTACACCAGATGTCCCTCTGGACAAAGCCAGTATGAATGCTTTTATTTCACCCTGCCACAGATGTAACATTAACTAACTTTCATAAGTTTTGCCATCACAGCAACTCCAAAACGAGTCAAATACTAGTCTATCTACAAATGTATTATCTTCAAAACATATCATTATTCAACCTAACCCGATGAATAGAGAAATAATAAAATATCAAGCAAACTTTTATTATTTGAGGTAAGGAAATGGTTTCGCATAACTTAACCGATCAGGTTAAAGACTGGAATGCAACTGGAATGATTAATTTTCGTTTTCGTGAGGTCACTTTATTTATCTTAAACACGTGACACTGCCCCTTTGATGCATCACAATATTTCTGTATGGAAAATTATCACAAAATGTTCATGTAACACTTAACTTTTTTCCAAGTGCATAGATTGAACGGCCCTTTAATATATCATATTCTTTGTTTTTCAATTTCACGCGATGGTTAATTATGAAATATTGAACATTTCTAAAAGATGAATATTACATACAACATATATCAAAATGAATATCAATATGTTGATAATCATCGTGAGCGTTTGGTTTCACGTCATCAGTTTATGCGTCTCGAGCAGCACAGGCAGTTAAATGGATTCATCTTCTATCAATTCTATCAATTGGCGCAACAGAATCATGTGTGCACACAACTTACAAATTTGGAGAGGAGTTTGATAACGTTGACAAGACATGACTGGTGCGCTACTGACGGGAACCTGTTAAACGAAATGTCAACGAAATTCACGTTGAAACTGGGACCATCTGGTGCATTGTCATAATTTCAACATCTATCCTCCTAAAAGTAATATAAAAAAACCTCAATCATTGTTTGGAGCCCAAAGTCACAGAAAGTTCACGGAGTGTCTCTACCTCTACTCAAGCAGTTGTCGAAGGACACTTAAGGGACTTGAGCATTATAAACACCATTACCATAATAAACAAACTCCCGATCCCAAGATCAGTGACGTAACAACAAATCGCAACAGGACTTTCAGATAACTAGGTAACAGGTAAGATCCCTTATATCACTATTGAATAAAAGTTATGATAAAATAGGACCACATCTTCAATCTGTTCTAAGAAGATGGATACTAACCTTATGTTTATTCATTTCCATATCTAGCTATTCCATTTTCTTTTTTCAAGTTGACTTATGTGAAATTTTTTAAAAAGATGTTAAGAGGTTTAGTTGATGAATTTGACATCAATTCGGAACAACCATGGAATTTCTCGTTTACATACTACTTCCTAACATTCCGTATTTCAGATAACATCGAAAATCAATGGTCATAAAAAGATTTAGTGAAGCAGGGTAAACAAAATTGTGTTTTGATGAATTTAACCCGTGCCTATATATTATACAACAATGTTAGATATATTCAAAAATTGATTCATGTGGTCAAATACAACACTGCAACATTAAAAAGGCCTTTTGATAAGCAGTTGCACATTCAAAATTAACTACAAAATAGCGAACATAAACATAATTTACTGTTTAAATATATTTCAAATATATCATACATGACAATTCTACGATTCCATTTGAGAAATCAGTTTTCCAAGAACAAATTGAGCTGGTATAAGTTTATGAAATTACAACTTACTATTGATGGAGGACCACCATCACAAAGGTAAGCTTCTCTGTTCTGCTCCTCCTCTGACTGCTCCACAAATCAACTGACTAATCTTACCAGTTTCAGCCTGGCATCTACCCAGGCTGATATTACTTCATAAACTAATACCGACTCACTAATAAAGTGAATGTAACCCTGCCCAGCGCTAGAGGTCCAGGGTATTGTTGTAGTCTGACCCACAGACCAAGTTCTATTCAATAAACTGCAATATATATTGTGAAGTGTTCCGGCATTTTGACGACTTCGCTCGCACAAATTTCCAATACTATTCGTATGTATACAGAAGCAAGTCTGTGTAATGGTACCTGTTATACGGGTTTTCTAAGTGCCTCGCTTGTTGCTTTTTAGGAAAGAGGTTAATTGTATGGATGAACAATGTTATTTCTTTAAATACCTAGAAAAATAAATATGGAATGAGAAACAACACAACGGGAGTAGTTTGAATCTACATCACGTGATTATACTGGTTCTGAAAACAGGAGAAAATGAACTCTGTTAACTGATGTTATTGGTTTGCATATGTAATTAACATCTTGGAGTTGTTCCATTTTAGGGCCTCAATACTTTGTATCCATACGATATGAAAAGGATTGATTCATTAGGGTAAAAGTCTTATAGCAATGTCTCTTATCCAACACAAGAGTTAAACATAGTACAAGGTCGACAGATCTATTACGATAGGCCAACATAACTTCAACTAACTGATCAGAGCTTTAATTTGAAGGAGAATGATATCTATTAACAGTTTATCAATGCCTGATTCGCGGTTTTGTTCAACAAAGGGGCCCACGTCCTTATGTGTTTCTTCTTTCGAAAGTGCGTCGACAGAGCAGGCTATAATTTGTAATTTATTTCTACTGAAATTTCTTGAGTAGAAATTCACAATTCTTCGGAAAAAAATCAATACCTGAAGCACAGAATACGAGATGTCATTCCTACTAGAATGAAGTACACATTTTCATGTTTCTTTTTGTTGACACGTATGCATGGTCGACCGGCATGGTACACCTATCCCCTGTTGTAAACGCATCATAAATGAATGTATCAATTATCATATTATTTTCTCATAATTTTTTATCCTCATGTGTTAGTAGTTTCAATAAGCTAGTAACAACCAACTTCATAGAAAGTTCACACTAGTGTCACGCCGATTTGCAATAATACTTAACTCTCTCACCTGAGCTGGTCACGTGATGAACTCCAGGTGAGAGGAATTCCCATCAGCGAGCGTTAATGACGTGCTCAAAACACCTATAACAACATCAGCTGCGCAAATACGTAGACGTAATTCGTACTTGTGTTTCTTAATGAGATGTCGGCCCTTATATGACTACAAAGTTACCATAATCTTGAATTCTAAAGAACGTTTCAATGTTTATCTCATTTCGTCTGTGTTTTTAAAGTTATTGCCATCTCGGATATGGTGACCAAATAAAATAGAGCCATTGCCTCTGTAGCTCATCAAGTTTTGCATAACTCACACTCTAAGAAGTAATATGCTTATAACATGCAAAGAATCATAACAAATATGCAACAACGATAAAATAAGGGATTCATATTACGAAGAATTTATTCCGAAAGTTAGAGTTTTATATATCACTGTTTTTGGGGTCGTCGGGGGTTGGGAGTAGTTGTCAAGAGCAAAAATTTATTTAACCCTTTAGATAAGATAACTCTTCACAAAAGTTCAGCTTTTAGGGTACAACAGTTCTCTAACAGTAGTCGAAAATGTAAAAGTTCACGGACGACAGCCAACGCCATTAGCCTACCTGGCCAATAGGTTTGATGCACTTGAACGTCAAAGGAGAGAACTTATTCATAAGTTTCTTATGTTTTTGCTCAAGATAAGTAGGTTTTAAAATTTAAATTTGGGTTCTGATTTATTGCTGTATGATCTATAAAACAATGATGCCGTTTTACTCTTGTGTTCCAAGTTACCATGTATCTATGTTTCTTTTAAATGTGTGACAGAAAAGTTACACTGGTAAGCATTATTTTAACTACGTTAATATAACTTAGCAAGGCATGATTTTTATTACCACATTATTTTCATGAATATCAAGAAATACAGCCTTTCATATGTATATTCATTTAATTCTATGGCAGCGGTACTCTGTATGAGACCGTCCTTGACATCACGTTATCACTGAAAGTAGCAAGAATCAGATGAGAATGGCAGGGCACCCTGACAAGGATTTTCCTAAGCATGGCCTATACTTTCGCCAGCCCTAATAACTTGCTCAATTCTTTACTTATTTGCCCAACTTTTCTGTGTTTGACGACCATTCTGCTGCGACAGATCTCGATTGTCCAATGAAAAATCATGTGAGAATGGTAACCTTTCGCCGAAGAGGGCGCTGCACTCAAAACACGAATTATGGCCAGTTGACAGCAAGTTTTGAATAAGCCAGTGACAAAAACTGGTGCAACTTAAAGTCATGCGGGGGAAGATGCATGACAAGATGTGCAATAATGTATACATTTATACGCTAAAGTTACTTTCTTCCTGTTTTAAATAAGTAAATCGTGACATTAGTCACAAGATCCATTTGAGACATATACATACCCGTTCCTTACATCAGTGCTAAATGCGTGACACATCTTCCGCAATTATCGCACGCCATTTACTCCCGTAATCGACAGTTTCACCATTTGGATTCATTGAACGAAATGTGAGATGACTGCAAATTTGTTTGAACTGCTCCATGAACGTACACTGCTTCTCTCGATAACAATGATGTCTTCCATACAGATACCCACACAGAAAAAGCTATATATTTGAGATGTCAGTTTCTTGGTTAAAGGAAAAAGAAATACCAACATTGTGTCAATAGTCTAGTGATATTCTCTATCACATCCGAAGTAACATTACATATATTTCCCTGACTTTACCCTAAACCTACACAGTTTCCTTGGCCTCCTATAAATCCAACTATATTTCATATAACACAGTTTCCTTGGCCTCCTATAAATCCAACTATATTTCATATAATTCTAAACTATATTTTATATAAATCTAAACTAGATTTCATATAATTCTAAACTAAGTTTCATATAATTCTAAACTATATTTTATATAATTCTAAACTAGACTTTATATAAATCTAAACTAGATTTCATATAATTCTAAACTATATTTCCTATAATTCTAAAATAAATTTCATATAATTCTAAACTAGATTTTATATAATTCTAAAATAGACTTAAATAAATATCACTGAATACAAATTTGGCTGGCATTCAGAGAAAGGGTATGTTTTCAATTGCGTTAACTCATTAGGGCCATCACGTTTTCTTGAACATCAAAATTAGTTTTGTCTAGATCATTCTTGTTCCATGTCAGATCATTCAGCCAAGCTGTTTATATATTAAAAAGGATGTGGCAATTGAAAGGTTCTGAAAAGGTGTTATTCTGGTTTAATATTTTTTTGGCTTTTTTAATCCTTATAAGTCATGTATATATCAGTTATTCCGATTCGAGCATCCATTCAATAGTGAATAAACAAAAATCTTGATACGAATTTCGGGCGTTCTCACGGTGCGATCTGTAATAATAACATATGACATGCATTTTGAAGTGTGACATAGGTAATATTTTCAATCGTTACAACTCAGATCTTGCGAGAATATCGTTGCTAACATGTCAATGCGAATAAGTCAGGCGATGAAGAGACGCTCTCTCTCTCTCTCTCTCTCTCTCTCTCTCTCTCTCTCTCTCTCTCTCTCTCTCTCTCTCTCTCTCTCTCTCTCATCTCTCTCTCTCTCTCTCTCTCTCTCTCTCTCTCTCTCTCTCTCTTATATTGGACACATTTAACAAACCAAATTCCAGGTTGAAATCTAAAAGAAATAGTTGTTCATTTATTTTCCGTGTTACTATTATTACAATTTCTTAGGGACAACCGGAGGTATTCATATAATTCTACCTATTCCTGTTTACTTAAACTTGTTTAACAGTGTACTGTTATAACTATGTTCACTTCAAGTCACATACCAGGTTAAAGAAGAAATTCCATCTGAGTTAATCAAGACACAATCATAAATTGTTAATGTTTATGTGACCTGATGCGGGTCAATTCCGGTTATGTCAACATTTTATGCATGTATCGTTTACATAGTTCCAGGACTTAATTATGTTTTTCTGTTTATTACATAATGAGCACTCCACGTCGGCGCATTGTAAGAAGCAGTTATTGCTCTATTTGAGATTACAACGTTGCATTTCTTATTACATGTTGTATCATTTAAGTGTTTACCATGCTCTTAAGGTGACTTTATTATGTTTACCTTCTAGTATTTATGATTAACTGAAAGCCATTTTTAAAAAAAATATTTACATACACTTAAAAACTGAAAAAAATATTTATGTGCGATTTTTCTAATCACGGTTTTTAAAACGAATCTATGTTTGAATCTGGTTTAGGTCAATTTCCAAATGTGCCTTTTTAGGAAAATTTTGTGTATTCTTATGGTTGATATTGAATTCTTTTTCTCAGGGCGATAACGAAACTATAATTAAATTTGTTTATCATTTCATGAATCTTTTGGGTTGTTTTTAGTTTTCCGTGTAAAATTCGGTACCAAATGCAAATATGGAATTAATCAAATATCAATTTAGTTAATTATTATTAGAGTTTTTCAAATGTATTTCCTCAAATTGATTTATAACCTTTGTCGTTGCTTATGTGATCAGGAGAAACATTTATATGAGCTGCTGTGGCTGTTTTCCTCATCCCTTTTCATTTTTATTTATCCTATTTGTGAACTACACGGTGTTTCCTGGAAATAAATATACTGTATATACTAAATAGATCATATTCTATCAGTACGTCAAGGGATAATCAACTGATATTATCATATGTTTTTCGACATATGTCCCTAAGTTATTTTTCCAGTATTGAACATGTGCATGTGTGGCGGTAATTCGCCGGACTGGCCAATCTACCTAGGCCTTGTGTAAAAGTTATTGTCACAATATCAAAATAACAAATCAGTTGTTTGTAAACGCAAACGTGACATTAACAGGATAGATTAGATTTATTATTACCCATGTGATTTTTTTTCCTGTCCAAATCTCATGAATAAGTCACTTTTTATAAAGGTTTTTCTACGCAAAATGTTCAGATTTTGAAATATTATTCCAAACCGATAAATGATATATTATTGGGTCCTAGTCTGATATTACAATTAAAGAGAGCAAGATCTACTTGACACAAACGTATTATGGGATATAATACTTCTTAAGTTTCAAATAATGTATTCATTCTTTCACACACTGAGATATATCATTCATAAAATCCAATATTCCTACTAAAGCATTTAGGGATTTTGTATATTCAAATGACAAATAATTCGGTCATTTAAAAACAGATAGATATCAAGCTCGAAAAATCCCAATTTATTAACCTTAATTGTGCAGTCCATAACACCGAAATAGACAGCGAGATGTAACTGCTTGGCTTACGGTTCTCGTGCTGATACAACGTTGATAATCTTGTCAAGTAATGAAAAAAACTTATTTGACTAACAAGTGCAGAAAGACAGTCCCTTGACACAAGGAGTGATACAGCCACTTATTCCCTCCCTCCAGACCGATACCGCGTGTATACAACGGCGGGAGATAGGGTGCAACATCACATGTTCTCAACGCTATCTTTTACCCCCTGCTGAGCTGGTTAATTACTGCTCCTCTGCGTTATGAAATATTCATGTGTTGGCTCTGTGATGGGCAGGGTACCAATTAGGGCAGGTAGAATTCAGGTGTGTGTATCTGAGCTGAAACAGTGGCACTTGTAACGCTGGCGGCTGATCTTTGGGATTAACTCGGCAAACTAATCGATGCAAACTGATGCCTTTACCTAACAACTTTTGCGTGGTTGCATAGGTAAAAATTTGAATATTGCAAAGTTCCGTTCAAAGACGTCCTCGTTTAATGTATAAGACCATACGTTGATACACGTCACTACAATAACACCCTTATATATGTTAACAGATAGTTTAGTCGAGGTACGACTATATGAAGGCGCGTTATTAAGATGAATTCTGTTCCCGAATAGACGTACATCGTTCTATAGCAAGCGTATGACCGTCCTACCCGAGGAAATCTTATTCTGAAAAGAAATGTTAGGATTGTTTTTTAATCAAACATAAAGGGGAAAAGAATCGATGTTTTATCCCCGTTTTTTGTCTGGCTAAACATATCCCTTGAGAGCAAAGATAATTTTTCAACAATGTCCGTTCACGAGCTGTTCATATTGTGCATCATTCGAAAATCTGAGATAAAAATGTTGCACTTCACAATGTTGATAATATCCTAACAAAATTGTGAATGATAAAACAAATAGAATATGTCACATTTTCAGAATTACATTTTCACGACAAGACCTTTGGTATCTCTTATTTATTGCCACATTCATAGTAACTTGGAAGTCCTTTTTCAGTGTTAAACTAGTGAAAAGACTTTGCTTTTAAGAATTCATCTTATGTCCTATATATCTTTAAGAGATTTATTTTTAAAAACAAATAAATCTATAAACAATGTGTGGATAAGTTGTGATGAAAGAATGCCAAAATACGATTGAAATAAAATTAATCTTTAAGACGCGGCATAGATGAATTTTCGTCTAATTTTAGCTGGTCCGATTTGGTTAAGTTGTAAGTGGACCAATTTAATGCCAATTATCCAGCAGTTCAACAGAACATTGCAATTTGAGTAAAACGACAGAAAGCTAAGACCCCAGTCGCAATTATACTGTCAGTTGTTCCCATGCACAAGCCTTGATCAAATGTAGGATCTCATAAATTGCTATCGATCGGGGAAACATTTATGATAAACGCTACGGTCACGGCTATGCCGAGTTGTCTTTAATATTACCATTTTAGCCGGTAGATCGAAGTGACACAACCGCGGGTGTCATTAATTACCAGAAAAGGAAACTGGTTCGCCATCTTGGTATATTTGGGTTATGGAACTTCCGGTATGGTAAATGACAAAAACTTGCGTTGCAAATCAATAACAAAATAAAAATCCTAATCATTCAGATGTGAATGAACAAGGATGTATCATTAAACAACCTAATCGAAAGTTAACAACAAATTAATTGGTATGCCATACATGCCCTTTTTTATGCCTTCGTTTTTTACGGTCGATTCAACATATCAGAGGACAGAAGGAGAAGAACAGCATCAACGGTTCTGTTACACTTGTATTCCCTGATTTCCAATTGATGGTATCATATTGATTATTTCAAGAGAAAAGACTTTGGAGATCAAAATGATTTAAGGGTCATGCGTCCCTGAGGTAATGGGCTAACCCTTTTCTCCAAGGCATTCGTGTTGCTTGGCAATCCAGTCGTCTTGCAGATGAGAAGGTTGTATATTTTTTCACATGAAATGCTTTTAATCTACACTTGAACAACATTGATTGGCTATAGTTGAGACAAACAGAAGAAACCTACGACAAGCACCGATGGTACTATCAGTTTTGAAGGAACGTTACAAAGCACATGCTATCACCTATGCTACACGGCGATTCATTTGGATTGATGATAACACGTCTTCTGCTATTTGTGGTGTGGTTGTTGATAACTGTTTTGGAGTTGACGATGTCATTTTATTATATAATTAGAAGTGAAATACATGAACATATCAGTAATATATATCAGCTCCGCCACTCGTGAACTTTAACCACGTCACTCGATGAAATAAACCTCGCATTTTACAAACAACAAAAAATATCCTTTATATATTACATCATATTACATTACATTATATTAAGTATAAGGGATATAGGATATTTTGTCAGTATCATTTAAAAGCACCGATTAAAGTATAGTATATAATATGGACTATCGTCAGCAAGAAAACAAGTTAGACATTATAAGCAAAAGTGAAGTTTGTGAGAATTCTGTTTACAAATAACTGTTTTGTGTTTCAATGGCTAATGACAGGGCTATCTGATAATTAAGTTAATCCAAATTTGAAGAGATAAATGAAATACATCCACTTGGGTTCTTTTCTGAAAAATAACGTATGAATAAGTTTACAAACAGAGAGTTTAATTTTCGAAGGTTAACCTCAAAACGATATATATAAATGTATCCTCCAAACATTGTATGTGTTATTGCTTCATAACCCCAATACCTCAAGTTGAAGAGGAAGACGGGAGTTGAGATAAATCAAAAGAGTACAGCACTTACCCACCAGTCGAGTGCCCGGGGGAGGTTAGAGGGGAGACACGATGAACGCTACCAGTGTCACCAGGACTACTTGACTCAAGAGACAGTACGTGACGAACCACCCCTTCTCCTGCCTCCCTCCTCGTGCCTATCACTACGCCCTCTGAGCCAATCATAGACACCCGCATATCGCGTGCCGCTAGGTAAGGACTGCCTCCTCAACTTCTTTCTGATTTGTACGTCACATGCAGAGAATAAAAATTGCACATATACGATATGCATGTTATCCCAGGAGCGACCCTGGGTGATACGTCAATGAATGTAAGACGGGGTCGGAAAAGTATAGTTTCCTACCTTCGGGTTGACTGTGTATCCGTAGCTTGTGTCTGTACAACCACTTTAATCCGTGGGAAGGAACGCTAAGCACATGGGTTTAGTTATTGTCACGTCCCCATCCAATAACTTCAAGACTACCCAACACTCCATGTCAATTAGTTTAACTTTTATCATTTATGATTATTTTTACAGTAATGAATAGAAGAATAATGCTATTAATCAATTAAACAGGAGGCTTGGGTATATTGTGTACAAAACTAAAATGAAGAATTATTTCCATCTGGTCATATATCTTAAGCATGGTTAAGAGGAAAACAATTTGAACTATAGATGGGTCTTGCTCAGCATTTTCAACTGAAGTTAATATTAACGAAATGTCCCCCCCCCCCCCCAAATAATAATAATCCGGATGTATTGCCCCTTTAAGGGGGACCATAATCTACAAGATCAGTCGGCTCAGAGATATATAGTCAGATTGGTTCAGTCCCCTGTCTGGAATGTCCCTAAATAGTTAACATAGGTAGCTGCTCGGTATTCATTGCAGTAGCTGGGTTGTGATCGGAATATTAACTATAACCTGTGAACAGGTCTGGAGAGGCTTCAAGAATATAACTGATTCCACGAATCAACTCCAAGTTGTTTATACACTTCTTCCGCATTGTATGGATTTTAACTTGACACGACTTCATAACCACTTTCCTGATCTAGATTTATTTGTTTAAAATATTCCAATCTACTCGTTTGGTTTACATTAATCATGTATCTGATTCTAAATATTAAAATTATTAGATGTCTTATTGAAAATGATGACGGTCTACATGGTCAGACCTGTTGGTCATACCTATTACCTATGAGAGTGACATGTTATTTTGAAGAATTGTTTTGAGTGTGAGAATGAAATCTACATGCGAAGTTTATTCTAAATATTGATGCACTGGGGCGTCTTTTTTTTAGAGATATATGATAATAAAAGGAACACATTCAACCTGTGTTGTAGTTTATTGTTCACATTTTAAAAAAAAGCAAAAGAGATTACTAAAGTTTGTTCTCTTAAATATTAAATAAACATTTTGTACGGTCCATTTTGCATGGTTCTAAACAGTTGAAAATAATGAATAACAAAATCATATCAAGTTGTGTCGTTAAATCAAAAGTATCACCTTTGTGAAGTCTTCGGTGACGTAAATATCATTTGACATACTAGTAGTATTGGTGTTGATTGTCCTCGGAAATTGATATTGAATTGGAAATTGTTGATATTTTTCATAGCTTTTTCTCGGTATTCTTTTTTATGTTATGTTTAAACACACTAGGGCACGCCAATATTTCGTTAACACAACGAATGCACAGATACTGCAAATCTCTCGATATTACTCACTATCCTCACTCAAGTGATCTACCTCGTAAGTTATTTAACAAATATTTACGTATTCAGGTAGTAAAGTGGATTTTTAAAGGCCGGAAGTATTTAATGTTACGTTACATTAATTCCGCATGAACTACGATATCGGAAATATTAAAATTTTGTTCATAACCAGAAAAGCGGAAACGGCAGCCGCTATAGTCAATCTAATAACATTGCTAATACTGTGTTATTAAATCGGTTAATTTACAACATTGTAAATTTTATTTTATAAAACATATTTCATGATTTGTTCTCATTTCAGAGTTTAGGTAAATTCAATAGCTGCACACAATACTAGTTCAGCCGTTTCCAAGTGTCAATAATTTATCCGTTTTGTGCACAGCTAACAATAGATTTTTATATGTCCAAACCGACAGCGGCTGTCTTAACGTTTTCATTGTTGATTGTAGTTAAATTGTAAAGAATATTTGGTATTTCATTGCATCGATAGAAAGTTTAAGTGAATGCATATGTCCTCGTAAACCTTAAAATAGCCAATTTAAACCGTAAAAGCGTGCAATAGTGTCTTTAATGACCAGGGATCATGAGTGATTATGACAGCATGAATATTGTCATAAAGAAAATGAATTGGTATATTCGATTCACTCAATCGTTTCCTTTACAAGTTTCAGATATATTGCCGAATTCTTACGAATTCATTGTTATTCACTTGTGGATAAATACTCGCTTCAATTCACAACGTGAAAATCAAATATGACACTTCACAGTATATAGAACAATCCCAATGTATGCATGTATGCTTTCATTGCTGCTTTGGTAATTTGCAGCAGACGTTTGGGTGGTTGTAACATGAGCTACAAATTGTTATTTCACCATTCCTTATTTATTTTTGTAATGTCGTACTTCACATATGGATATGTATAATCTATCATATAATAACGCCGCTACATTTGGTGACACATTTCAGACATTTTCTGGGTATATCGATTTCCCTAATTTCTAGAGAAACTTTTTCAAACAACGTGTTCCATCCGAACCTTGCATCCATCATTGTCACTACCATTAATATCTCCTAGATAAGCTCATGAGCAAAGGAAACCTATTACGTTTTGAAATCAAATGTTTGTAATTTATCAATATGGATGCTTACAGAAAACATCGTTAACAAAATGTGTCTAAACCATAAAAACATTGAAATTCTATATGATATTTATTTATTATTACTCAATTATCACGCATTTTAGATAAAATGCAGCAAACGTTTAGAATCACGTGACCATGGCACTTGACAGAAGGGTCAAATAACTGCATATAATACAAAATGACTATCACCGTAATAAAAGAAACCACTTAGAAACCATTAAAAATCACACAATAAAAACGTGATTAACCTCTAAAAATTGACAAAATATTTCCATGGAGACCAGTCTCAGAAGATTCCCTATATTTCCTTCACTTCCATTGGCATTGTGTTTTTACAATATAGACAGGTTCGGGGAAAATTGGACATAACGTTTGAGCTTCATAGTGATTGTAAAGCTTACAAGGCTTGTCACATTTTGAAATGCTGTTAGAGTCAAACCATACCCTCCAAACTGTGGACAAGTTTGATTCGTGTCTACCATGAATACTGAAATGGCCATGTGATGACGTCATAGAACGTTTCCCATTTTAAAAGATAGTAATTTTTACGTTATTCACCAGTTTTACGCTTCAGATATTCCAAATTAGTGGGATTACAAAAAAAAACCACAACATTTTTTTTATCCTCTTATTTTGAATTTTTAACACTCTAATATATTGAATCGTAAAACTGGTTATGTCAGTCAAAATGTTCAGGGTTCAATGTTCTGTAGATTGTTTGTCTTCATAAAGTTACTTCATTTCAAATGTCTATCAGTTTCCGTTCTCTGAAAAGAGTCATGTGATTAGTTTCTTTTGCCAATGGGTGTATTTTGAATTATCTAAGCAATTTCATAGATAAACTTTTCATTTGACATGTATTGAAATGCATAAGCTCTCAGTGGTCAATAAACATTATCGTCGACAGTAGAGATAATTTACTAGAAGTTTCTGAAACTTTTTAGCTGAGTAAACCTCAATACAAGATTTTCGTTTGTTTGAGGTGCACTCCATGTGTATCACAAATTACAGTTTAGTTAACTATAATGTAAATTCTTTTCCTTTTTTTATCTTTATTGATTTTTTAGTTTCCTTTCCGTCCCTTTACTTGTATATTTATATATGAGAAATACGATTCTCAACATTTGCTTGAATTTATTTGAAACTTTCTGGATTACTTTGAATGATGATTGACAGATTGTACATAACAGTCCCTAATGACAATGTACTCATACACATTTGAATCGCGATCATTTTACACTATTTGTTTATCAACACCATTATAAAGCGAAGCAATAATTCATCTTATCCAGAGAATTCAATTTGTCTAGATAATTTTAAGTGTGTCTAAAAAGAAAACAATACGGAAAATGCCTATAAAAAGTTTGCCATATAATATGTACATACGTAACGTATGTAAGTAAATAGACTATAAATCAGATAAATAAGCAGGGTCCTCGTGCTTTAACTATAATAGTTCAGGGCAAAACTATACTTTATTACAAAACACATTGGGGTAGAGCGAACTTTATTTCTTAAATAGATCTGCGTCGCTTTGTATTCCTTCAAATAAATACATAAACTAGACTTACCCTTATTTTACTTTTAGTCATTTCATAATCGGTTGACAGCTCAATGTCTGTGAAGTTACGGATGACAGAGTTGTCGCCCTTCCATAAATGGGATCCAACAATTCATTAGATGTATCATTAGGCAACATGTGTTTATCAAATTGAGACAATATTTTCTCCACCATTTCAATATGTTAAATGTAAATTGTCTACAGTTTCGGTAACATTTCCAACAGTAAACGAGCTTAAATATCTACTGCGACATTTCCTCCAAACTAAAACACACTAATAGAATGTGACATCCATGTCCTTGCAAAGACGTGGTATTATTTCGTTTAGGCACTTGTTTAGATTTATATATGTATCATAATATGGTGCTAAATGATACAAGTTAGGTAACCTTGGTAACGCCAGTGAATGGGAGGGGGAATGGGGTGGTGTTACTAAAGCAGACATTACAACCCATATTAACTCATATTGTTCGCTTGTCCCGAATTCTAAGGTCTTGACACATCTTAGTCTCCAACCAACAAAAATAATAATTTCAAAATTTTAGATTTCTAGCACTGATGATTTCTTGAACTAAGACAAAAGAAGCTTTGAGGTTGGACACCCTGCCACGCCCATATTTGAAGGGTGTCAACAACAAAGTTACAAATTTGAGTCAGGAAGATGTTACTCTTAAAATTTCACCCTCTTATTTTTAAGATTTTTAAAGATCGTAGATATTTGAGGGCTTAGTAGGCATTTTATATCTACGAGGGTAAATAAAAAAGTTCGTAGCATAAACATGAAGTAACAATCCACTATTTCCAAATTATTTTGTTTTATTTCCAAAATGCATAGGGGTGAAAACTAGAAGATGAATGATGTTTAAAAGCGTGCAGTCATCAAGTATTTCTTCAGGAGAGGAATCTCTGTAAGGGAAATCCATGAAGACAAATGCATTGTCGATACATTGGGTGATGACTCCCTTGCATACGCCAGGTCTGGTCGGCTAAGAACCTCCACCAATGATGTTTAAGTTGATGCGGTTCACGCCATGGTGCTTACAGACAGGCGTGTGGCCATTCAACACATAGTTAAGACACTGGGCACTAGTTTTGGGTCGGTATACACAACATTGACAGATATTCTTCACATGAGCAAGCTCTCTAAAGGATGGGTGCCAAGAATGTTAACTGATGACCAGAACAAAAATGCCTTTTGGCTCGATTCAGTGGAGTCAGGGATAATTTCCTGAAAAGATTAGTGACCCAAGATGAGACGTGGGTACACGTCTTTGACCCTGAAACCAAAAACCATAGAAAGCAGTGAGAACATGCCAATTCCCAACCCCTTAAAAAGTTCAAGCAAGTTCCACTTGGCCTGGCTAATGAGTTGAAGCAATTAAGGCCAGCCATTAAGGCCAAGCGGCAAGGGAAGCTCTATGCAGGAGTGCTGCTCCTTCAGGACAATGCTCCCGTCCACACATCACATGTTGCTGTCACTGCAGAGACCGAATGTGGCTTTGAAATTCTTCAACATCCATCCTACTCCCCAGATTTGGCACCATCGGACTTCTTCCTCTTTCCCAATCTGAAGAACCATATACGTTGACGTGTTTTTGCTGGTGGCAACAGCGCTGGTCCAAATGTATTGATGTCAGTGGAGACTATTAAGAAAAAAATATGCAAATAGTCATACCTTTATTTTGTTTTCTATGTCATTCTACGAACCTTTTGATTTACCCTCTGAGAGGACCAGTAACTACGGATGACCAGGCATAACCTAATGTATATTTGGGAAAATTTGAAGAAATAAAATGCTCAAAAACCTGCTACTGCCACTTTGATATTGTAAAGCATTAATATTAGTCCCAAATGTACAAATTCGGATCACCTAGGAGGCACAGGGTACATCCCCTCAAAATTTCTACTTTAGGGTTGCATTAGAGGCGACGTATATAATGTGGAAAATTTTGCGGACCGGACGACGGATAACAGACGACGGACAATGGACTCCGGTCTCCGGACGACGGGCAAATGAGCTATCAAAATACAGCCATTGGCTCTGTAGCTCATCAGTTGCAACAGGATCACCAGATTCATTTATTATAACCTCATCAGTTAAGAAGTCTGTACACAAGATGAAGGTTTCTAGGCATATTCATCTGGATAAAAAGAAACGAAAAAATGATTTTATAGTACTGGTGGATACGCGTTTTGGCTATTATTTCGTGTCAAGAGTCCCAATTGAAGTTTTTCTCTAAATATTGGTTGACCAGCCTTTCCCTTACTTTTGTTTCTGTCGGTTTTTGTGAAAATCGCCTTAAGGAAAGAGTTTACATGAGAGAAAATCTAGTCATTATTGCACCTTGACATACTTTCGAAGTCAAGATGTAAATTTCTGATGCAAGGTATAATATGTAAATCAGCACGATCTCAACACGATCTTATGAGATATTAAAATCACATGAACTAATTAGATACATTTACTTTTCTTCATTACATTTACTATCCAAATAGGTTGTTACAAAGTAGTATTCCTACGAGTTTATTCATGATTTTGATAGTCAATTACGAAGTTTTCTTGGTAACGCACGTGCACATGCATTTTCCCGTGTAAAATACGTTGCAGGCGTTTCTTTGCCCTCATTGATGATTATGACGTACGTTATAACACGTTTCTAACTGTGTGGCACATATGCCAAGTTTTGGACATTGGAATTATATACCTAGGTGAATTGATAGAAAAATAAACGCCTAAAATCATTTCATTAACATTTCCGTGAGTACTTATAGGGTGTGGCCTCTCTGGTCCTTATTTTGGGTCATATTGTCAAGAAAACTATAAATAACAATTCCCAACAGTTAATGAGTCTGTACACAAGGTTTTAGTTTTCTAGGCCCCGTGCTTCTGGAGATGGGAATACTCATTAGGTTTCAGGACAAGGCCCCTGTTGTCCTTATTTGGCCACAGAGTCACCAAATCTACAAATAAGAATCCCCGTCAGAGTTGGCACCCAAGATTTCAGATTTTCCTGATTTAATTATGGAGAAGAATATAAAATTGTCAAAGGTTTATTGACGGACACCGGATAACATGCCATGGCATAGGCATTTCATGCCAGAAGAGCTTAAATGAAAATCCAATCGCGCCATATTGGGTTGTGTAGATAATTCTTAAAACTTATATAATGCACAGCTACACCTCGAAAGTTAGTTCACACAGTTGTGTATATTGGTTGTGGTACATGGCCCTGTGCCATAGTTGAAATGAACAAAATGGGT
The DNA here is from genome assembly GCA_921293015.1 of Phorcus lineatus. NCBI lineage: Eukaryota > Metazoa > Mollusca > Gastropoda > Trochida > Trochidae > Phorcus > Phorcus lineatus. Next base: position 56,568,117 of record OV121081.1, read on the forward strand.
TTAAAGGGTTGATTCGCTGCACAACACTGAAACATGAGTTTGGGGACTTTTGGGGACTTGTGGTGCGACCCTGAGTAAGCGATTTCGTTTGCAGTGTGTTGCTGTCCGTCCAACAGTAGCGCCTGGCAAGCGATAGGTAGTGTTCTCTTATAAGCAAGTATTCTGTAGTCGTTGACAAAGGATATGTTGCCCAGCGCTTTGAGCATGCAGTGTGCATGGATATTTGCTCTATACAAATGGACTATTAATATCTTAGTGCAGATAAAACATATCTTAGTGCAGATAAAACATATCTTAGTGCAGATAAAACATTGTTATGAAAGGCAGTAGAAACACTGCCAAAATATTTAAACACTCATTTTGTCATTTTTGTCTTGTGTCAAAAAATGCGAGAGATCATTTCAATTTAGGTGAGGTGATGTGATGTCCGGTTTGACGCCGCTTTCGCGAGTATTTCACTTATAACAGTTGCTAGTATTACTGCAGGGAGAAAGCCAGCAACACTATTGTGTTTATGTACTGCCGTAAAACCTGCTTGAATTAGCAAACCATGTGTGGTCCTTGCAGGATTCGAACTCCAGACATTTTCATCCAAAGACAATTGCTCTAACAATTGTACCATCCCGCCCCCACTTCTATCTTAATTATGTATAAAATTTGTATGTGTACAATGTATAAAATCTATGAGAAACCATAGGAAGGCCAAACACTCCAAATTAAACGGCCTAGACACCCCTTATGTATTATTTTTGAATGTTCCAATGTTATGCAAGCCAATTAAAAGCAAGATTACAGTGCCAATCCCAATGAATTGGTTTTACTACCCTTACTGTAGAAATTTAACGGACTGAACCATGTTATTTAGAATACTTGGAGAATAGGCACATTGATAAATGAAACCTTTTTTTTTTGTTCATTGTTACACTACATTACAAATGCCTATGTAAAATAAAATATTTAAGGACATACAACTCGATGCAAGTTTAATATCTTCTGACATGAGAAAACAGGTATTTTGTGTGTAAAATAAGGAACTTTATTCACAAATGATATCAAATATAAATAAGATAACATTCAATTACATTAGAAAATCATCTAATCACACGGTATTGCTTCAAATGATTGCAGCTTGAAAAATTCTCCTCCAGAAAAAGTATTTTTGTATGTTGTACTCTGTTTGCGGGCTGCAAGCCGCCAGTACTAATTCAGGAGAATTTTCAGATATTTTAGTAAGTGTTGTGTTTATTCAATTTTCAACTTCTTACGCGGGCTGCTATCCGCTGCTCCACCTTGGCTCTCGTGTATATACAGGTTCAATATTTCAACTTCATTTAATCAACAAGTACATGGAAAACTGACAGGAAACTCACTTTTGGCAAGATCAATGACAATTTTGCATCAAATTAATCCTGCTAAGGACCTTCACTCCAAATCTGAATACTTCAATGCCTGTCAAATAATTAGAAAAGCTGTATTGTACAAAGGAGAACCAAGGTTTGGCAAATGATTATAATATAAACAGCACTAATATGGAAATGATACAGACAGCACTATTTAAACATTTAATCGAAATGTAAAAATAATAATAGCTTAATGGTCCTGAAATGAAGAGAAGTTGATGAGGCTAGCAGGCAGCCAGTTATTGATCAAACCTCACCTGAAAACATGGCTACAAAGTACCTGCAACCATGCTATGTTCAAATACATTGACACTTTGTTATGAATCTACTTCCAAATGTTTACATAAGAAGTTGCAGAAAGGTAGTATATTGTGAGTCTATTGTGTTAGTCTAATCTTTATTAAAATATCAAATGACAGGAAAGCTATATCTTTCAATAATAAATGACAAACATTAAGATCTACCAACATTTGATGACAAATTCATGTCAATACCTTAAGCTATAATTTGCATTTTCTTTCAAATATTCAATTAACTAGGTACATTCCTTGACGCTATACCATTTCATTGCCAATCTGAACGAACATAAACTGGCCCTTTGAGGAACAAAAACAAATTAGCAAAAGAAGTATGTATGAAATTAAGTGTTAACAGTTTCAAATTATTCAAGTTTAGATAAACTGATAAATATAACAGCAAAATTCCTTGGTAGTCAACTCTTCATAATGAAGGATTCATTCAAATACAACACTAAAATGTCAAGGTTGGTCTAGAATAAATTCAAATATGTAAAAAGTTTCAACAAGTGATAAACAAATACATTTCTTAACAACTGAACAACAGAAGTCTTGCAATGTCCTCACAAACAACAAATTATTTGCTCTTTTAAGCATTGAGTTACTTTAGAACAAATTAACAGCAATTTAAGAAATTCATGTGATGCCAAGATTCCTTTGGCTAAAGTTTGTTATAATTTGAAACGAGAGGATTGAAACAGTCTAACATCAAATATAAGTACAGAAGCCATTTCTGGTGAATAGTATTTACAGTAGTTTCAGGGCAAAGCATTAACAAACACACCGAGTAGATCTGCACCCACGAGCTGCAGTCTCACTATAAGGCAAACAATCTTCATGTGGAAGACCTCCATCTTAAATAACAAAATGTGACCAATATTGAGTGGTAATGTCCTCAACCAAATGATACGGTAGCTGCATGGTCCCCATGTTGCCAAGGTTGATACACATGTCAACAGGCAGACCATGAAACAACAAGATGTGATGGAAGTGACGCACTAGCACACCAGACCGACACCAGGAAAAACACTAAACATGTTAAATAGTCCTGCTGTCCAAAAAAAAGAGGTGCGATAGAAAATTTCAACACTTTTGCATTTATATTTAATTTTACAAACAGGTTGTTTTTTTTGACTGATGCGCTATAAGCCTTTGGTCCAGAAAAATTGTGCTCACCCTGAGAACACAGAATTAACGTTTTTAGGCTACCCATCCCTTTTTCAGATCTTAATGAAATTATCAAATTAACACTAACCACCTTATTTAGAGTTTACTATTCTAGTCATATAAACAAAGTTACATTTACCCTTATCCCTTGAGAAACACTAAACATAAATCAAATTAAAATATCAGGTTAACAAAGTTCTAGATGATATTTTGAATAAATCTTTTAGCTGTTAGGTTGTGATAAATATTAAACAAAAATACAAAATGAATGAAAAAAGGTGGCCCATACCATATGTCCATCTGGTAATCAGCTAGCTATGAATGTTTACTGTCTTGTAACTAACTGGTAACAGGAAGTAAAGAAAGAAAATGAGTTGATGTTGTCTAGTTAATGGCTGGGGCCAATTATGCAGTGACTTCGTTAAGGATAACGCAATCGTGACGAGGAAACTCAACCTGAGGCATTCAAGCATACAAATGAAATCTTCAAAAGTAATAAAATGTGATATGCAAAACATAATACATGGACTAAACCCTGAATCTTGACAAAGAGATTGACTTATTTCATTTTCCTTAAAATGAACCAGCTGAAACAAATTTTCAAATTGTACCTTAGAGGTAAAACTTTAAAACATGAAGTATAATCAATCTAAAATAAAGAGTTGACTTTAACAACTGGGTAGAGAACCTCTCCACAACTGGTATTTTGCAGGCCTTCTCCTGTGTGACAATGAACAACTACAAAAAGCGATAGGAGCGTTCACTTCCTTGCTAAGATGAATAACCTTTCACCATCTAGAACATACATACAGAATAATGTCTTATCTGCTTGCAAAATATAATAGCCAAGATGCACTGTACTGTACTGGCTGGCTGAACAAAGGTTAAAATCAAATTGCAGAAATGCTTCTGTATCAAGCAATAAACAAGACGTTCCTTCTCCAATACAAACTCTAATATACCCCGGTCAGCTCCTTGCAGGTTGGACAAGATGAAGAAATCATCAAGTAGTGTCTGATTAGTCGCTGCCTCTGTCCTCAACCTCTCCGTCAGCATCCTCGTTCTTGCCCTCATCACCACGGTTACTGCGAGCAAGTTCCACCTTGATCTGTCGACCCCCGAGGTCAAGGTCCTGAAGCGCTCGGATGGACTCCTCAGCCACATCCATGTTGGGGAACTGCAGGAAGGCATGACCGCTACCTCCATGCCACACAACTCGAAGTGGCTGCACGCTGCGATCATGGATCTTCTCCTTGAACTCGCTTACCCGCAGCGACCGTGGCAATCCTCCAACATAGATGGACGGGTCATGTGATCGCCGGTTCACGCGACCTCTACGGCCCGCATTTCGCCCTTGTCTTCGCCGTTGCCCTTGGTCCTCTCCCTCCTCCTCCCCTTCACCCTCTTCTCCTTCCTGGTGGTCCTCAGACTCAGAATTGCGACCACGTCTTGGGCGGCGGTAGTTGTTGCGGAAACGCCGCCGTCTGGGTGGACCTCTGCGTCGGTACGAGTTCTCGTCATTCTCCCCCCTTTCCTCTTCTGCTTCATCATTGATATAGTCGTCTCCATCATCCTCCTCCTGGCCCTGCAGAGGCAGACGGTAGAATAGATAATTACGCAATAACACATAAGTAAAACACTGACAAGCTCATAAGGTGTGTAGCTAAAGTGTATATGACAGGTTAAGGCAAAACAAGTGGATATCACTTCAGTTAAAACAAGATGACGGCAGCGTTCTCATATTTGATAACCTGCTTTCAAGATCACCTATTTCAGACTTAAATACACATATTTTTTCTAAAAAGTGAGAAGGTAACATTTTACACGCACCTTGAGTCTGACGTCAACTCCTTGCTCTCTCTGCCTCTTCCTCAGAAGCTTAAGCACAGGGATACGGTTCAACTTCTCCCGGTCAAGTTTTGACCAGATGATTCCAGTAGGTTTGGGTTTTGTGCAGTTTGTCTTGATGATCTCTGTTGGGGTGACGATGTAGTCAACGGTCAGATCGTGTGCTTCCATCAGTTTCTCCGGGATGTCCACCACCTGATGGTCATGAACCGTTGTCACAACGATTGTGTTCTCGTCCACTGCTCCCATTGTTCTCATCATTGCAAACTCCAAATCCGCAAATCCCTCGCCCTTGCCAATACGAATACCTGAAAAATTGATGCATGTGGCAGTCTAAAGCTGATACATGAAACTTAGATCTGAGGACTCCTTCTCATCAGCATCAGGATGGACTGGGGTTGGATGAGCTTGATTATTAATGACATAATGATCCTTTGGAATGATTTCTTAAAGGCACAAGCACACACCAATATTTTGTAAACAACGAATGCAAAGATACTGCAAATCTCTATATTACTAATGATACACACTGAGGCAATCTACCTCGCAAGTTATTTAGCAAATATGTACGTATTCAGGTTATAAAGACCTTATAGTATTTAATACAATGTTGCATTAAATCTGCATTAAATACAGTATAGGTAATATTCAAATTTTGCTTACAACCGGAAAGCAAAAACGGCAGCACCTTTGGTTAATCCAATACTATGTTATTAAATCAAATAGTTTTTATTTTCATACTGAGAGGCCACAGGCCTGCAGTATATAATACATAGTTATACATTAACAGGTAGTAACACATTCTTTCTAAACATAAACGCTTTGTGTATATAAATGGAAAAAAATTTCTAAATGAGATTTACTTTGGTTATTCATAAGAGACATAAACTTATTAATATCAGGGTGCTTATAGAGATATTTCTTTATGTACATAATTCTTAAAGAATTGTATGCTTGGCAAACACCTAAAAAATTATATCCATCCTCGACATTATTTAGATCACACATTTGACAGATTCTGTTTTTTCTTAAGATTCCTTGGTATCTCCCAGTTTCAATATATAAATCATGAGAAGAGCACCGTAATCTTGCTAGTGAAGATTTTTATTTTCTTATCGTTAAGACCGAAAGGTAATGTTCTGAATAGATAGAATCTTTAATCATTTTTATGGCTAGCTGACCAGTTTTGAAGGAATATATCTTTAAGTCTTTGTTTAACAAGGCAAATAAAACGGGAGTGCTATTCTATGAATTGTTTATGCCAAGCATTACCGAAGCCGATAGAAAATAATAATGTTTTAATGTGTGTTACCCAGTTATGTTGACCGTGGCTATCATATAGTAACATCACATTGTAACATATTTTGTAATCTGTATGACGGCATTGTTAACAGTATTCAGGTTAAAGACCAGAAGTATTTAATACAACCTTGCATTAAATCCGCATGAAATACATTATAGGAAATATTCAAATTTTGCTTACATCCGGAAAGCAAAAAAGGCAGCACCTTTGGTTAATCCAATACTATGTTTTTAAATTGGTTGATTTAAAACATTGTTTTAAAAACCATAACTATTCCGTTGTTCTCAGTTCAATTCAATTTAGTTAAATTCAATAGCTGTACACATTATCTGTTCAGTTTTCACCTGTTCATGATTTACCAATTTTGTGCACAGTTGACAATATATACCCGCCGATAGCAGCCATCTTAACATTTTCATTGCCAATTGTCATTTAACCTATCGCCAGCTGTCAATCAAATATATTTTCCAACCAATAACAGAGCGTTGTTTATTCACCCTGCTTAGTGCGTCGTTGCAAACACTGTTTTGTCCGACAAACAACAAAACGTGAGTTACTTTCATGTTTGAATTCAGCTTCATACGCAGTTACAGTATGAAATTCAAACACGAAAAGTTTTCGACAGTTTTACTGTCTGAATACCATGGTTAACATTCTAACATTAGTAATCTTTGGATTAGACTGTGGCACTCGGTGCAAAATGAAAATTAGGTTTCAAATTAACCGTTTTAATATTTTCTGAATATAATCAACAACTTTGGATTATGAATCGGTATTCTGATTATATAATATACCAGTTGAGATAAAAGCAGACAAACGATTATCTATCTATCACTAAGTTCATTCATGAAATAAGACATAGGATACTTACTACCTTTCCGCAAAGTTTTGCTCAAGCTTTTTGTTCCCTATATAGAATATCTGAGATTTCAAAAAAGGAAATAGAATACTCGTGACATTACTGTTTTCAAAATTTTATTATGTGTGTTTGATTTAACACAAAAGCAAATATTTTGAACTGATATACCCACGGCCTGTGTCTACTCAAAGGGGAAACTAGGATGTTGTAAGAAATAAATTATCTTGAAAAGAAGCTGGATTAATTCTTTTTTAAATGTCCCCAGATACTCTTTTTTTGTATTATTTATGTATAAATGCTAATTGAACTATCAAATAAACTCATTGTAAAGCTTATATTCATCCTATATTTTTCAAAAGTAATAAATATATTAAACAGATTATAAACTGTTATTTCTTTGGAAATATATATGTCTATATTTATGACTGACCACTTTTGGATTTCAAGAAAATATCTAATCCTGCATGTTAAATCAAAGGTTTTATGTTAATATTCTCTAGGAATATTGACCAATTATACATTGAAATTACAAATAAGTCTTATTAAGAATATCAGTTGGCATTCTATATTATATTTTATTCTCGGTTTTTCTACATTAAATGTTAATGTTTCTTGCTAAAGTATGAAGCAACTAATTTCTTTACTAATATTTCACACATACAGAATGCTAATTAACTTTGTGTTCTTACTCTCATTTTAAATTAAAATAATAACCTTATTTCAACAATTCTAAAACCACTATTGTTAAATCGCATAATGTCAAATTCTGTATCAAAACAATACACATTGTTTGTTGATCTTCGCTTGTTAGTTGACCCAGAAACTGTCATATTGATAAAAAAATAATTTTTTATCTTAAAAAAATATTAAAAATTTTGTGTTAAATAGATAAATAGGACATTTAAACCCTATTACATATGTTTTCCTTACAATTAATATAATTGGTATAATGATAAGTGAGGTGAGGTGATATTGGGTTTAACACCGCTACCAAGAGTATTTCACTAATATCGTGGCTGCTTGTATTATGGCAGGGAGAAAACCTGCAACACCATTGTGGCTATGCATTGCGGTGAAACCTGCAAGCATCGGTTGGAACCAGTGAACTATGGGTGGTATTGCACTGTAATTCAGTGTAGAATACCCAAAAGTTTGTCAGACTGAGAGAGTGATTGGTCAATTTACTTCTCAGAATATTGTTTGCTTACCATCCCTGGAGACTCCAACAGAACCTGAGACGACAAGGTCAATTTTCACAGAGTCTTCCAGTCCAATTGGGGAGCTATACTCGCGCACTCCCTGAAACATGGATCAAAGTTCACAGGTCATAAGAGTAGAATAGAACACTGAAAATGCACCTAACAAATATTGATTATCTCCATGACTGGAAGATATGACTCGATGTCATCAAGATGACCTGCCTAATAAAGGGAGTGAAAATGTTTTAAGAAAACTATGAAGATTCAAAGTATAGCATTCCACATTCTCTTCCAACCCCCTCCAAACCCTAAAAACTTCAAAATATCAAAAGCATATGTATGAGTTATATTTACAAACCTTTAGCGATGTCACTACTGTTCTTGGAGGGCTTTATATAGTTATTATCCATGGAACAAGGGCATTATGAGGATGCAGATTAATCCCATTATCACCCTACTTGAAAACATACCTCTTTAAATAATTTTATTTCAAAAAAACTTTCACTTATTCTTCAAATCAACTTAACACATGTGAAGAGTTAGATCAAAGAGGACTGTTCACTGTTGTAAAGTCAGTTTTAAAACCTCATTATATTTAACACAAAAAAAAGCATTATGATTTTGTGTTTCAACGTTCCCTTGATAACACATCAGAGCAAATATAGCAAAAATTTCACCTTGTAATATAAAGTTTCCAAGGAAGTTGCAAAAACATTACAGGTAATTCACATATTGGCCTGACCCACTTAAAAACCACATACATCTATGGCAAGCTTATATTAGCAAGTCACTGGGGCTGGCGTAAGAAGAGGCCATGCATGGGAAAATGTATAGGTTGATGTAGCCTGTTTGCTTAATCCTTGTTCCATTGTTCAATTTCTGCTGTAATGTGTACAATATGTTATATTTTTGGAAATAAAATACTGTTTAAATCACACACAAACAAGCCATGAGAATGATTTACATTAGTGTAAATAAACCTTAAGGTACATACCTGGGAGGTAGAGCATGTCCTCAATATTTCCTTATTGTAGTCGGCCGGAGGTTCTATCTTGTTGAAGAGTCCATCCCTAAGCCTGGGGGTCGGCACCAGCAACGTTTTCTCTGCCTGCAGGAAAAATGAAGAACTAGTAACTAGGAACACTTTGACAACAGAACCAACTCATGTCACATGTATGAAAAAGGCTGTCAATTGTTTTTCTTGAATGTTTGTCAAGGTTTCTAAACACATTCAGCACACTCAAGTGTTGTGGAACTCACACTTGATAAAATACCTTGCTATATTATTCCACCATACTATGATTAATATTATCAGCTTCATAAGTTCATTGATGAAAATAATTCTGTTCCCTTTTTAAGAACCAAAAAAACCCCTCATTTTCTGTCCCTAAAAAATAACAAATTACATAGGTCAAAGAGAAATCACCCTCAGGTCATATTAGACATCACCTTCCTCTTATGCATTATGCGAGATATGCATTTACAAGAAATTGGAATATGAATATCTTGTAAATGCAAATCTCGCCCGATGCGTGCGGAAGATGATTGGACATGTATGAACTAATGGTTGAAGCAGTAAACGGTATTACTTTACTATGTTGTATGGGGACAAATATAAGGAAATCATTTTTGCCAAATGTCGCAAGTAAACCATCAGCATGCAAGTTTTCAAAGTGTGGACATATGCTTAAAAATTCTATGGTTTACCCAAAGTTTCAGTAGTAAAGACATTTATCGATTAATGAAATCGGTCTTCATTTAACTGGAGACATGCGGCCTTTCCAGCCCAAAAAATTGATTTATCTACTTACCTCTAGGGTGAAGAATCGCACGTCCTGCTGGGGTTTGTCTGGGTTAACTTTCACAGTTTTGGCATTCTGGAACACTTCAAGTTCCTTGAGCTTCTCAGCTGCATTCACAGCTCCCTGCAACAAAAATTGTAAAAAAAAGTTATTTTATAAGTTGGGAGTTTTTTGCTGTACAATAACTGCAATCTCTCTCCCAACACTAGTATGTCTGTCAAATAAGTATGCAGCAGCAATCTCTGTTGGTAAAAAAGGAAGACTATATACAATTGAAGGTTTAAGAAAGAAAAACTAAGTTGTGTGATAATTATTTTTAAGATTTGGTTATGTGTAGTGAGCTTAAAGTGATTAGGTGTTTTGCGTTTGGGTTGTACATGTAAGTAATTGTGGCTATAATGGGTGAGCTTTGTTAAGCTGGTTGAGCTATTGAAGTGTTTAAAGCAGTGGCCTGTGAAGGTAGTGGTGTATGTGAAGTGATCAGGTCTGTGAAGGTAGTTGTGTATATGAGGTAATTCAGGTCTGTGAAGCTAGTTAAGCTGTGAAGGGTTTAGAGCAGCGACGTAACAGGGCTGTGAAGGCAGTTGTGCATGTGAAGTGTTCAGTGTTGTGAAGGTAGTTGCGCATGTGAAGTGTTCAGGGCTACAATGGTAGTTATCGGTATATCGGTATATTGCAATACAGAAACCTCACGATATGTACCGGTAGAGTCTTCTGAAAATATCGGAAGTTTTAGAATTAACCTTTTTCGTGCAAAATTGCAGAAAAACATTACAAAAACACCATATGATTTTACTGAAAGTTGTAAGCAAAGGTGAACGTGCAAAGTAGAAAGAGCAAAGACATGTTGAAATACGAAACCAGTCACTTAATTATCTCTCTTTGCAAAATGACATGCAGTTGAGCATTGATCACTGTAATAATTGCTGTTATTTAGTCAAGAGAACATGGAAAAACTAAAATATGAAAAGTACCAATATATTGCAATACGTATTGCAATACGCTTTTCTGTATCGCAATATATTGCGATATGGAAATGAGGACCGATACCCATCCTTAGTAGTTGTGCATGTGAATGTACAGGGCTGTGAAGGTTTTTGTGCATAAGAAGTGTTTATAGCAGTGAAGATATCAGGGCTGGGAAGGTTGTGTATGTGAAGTGTTCATGGATGTGAAGTTAGTTGTGTATGCGAAGTATTCAGGTCTGTGAAGGTTGTGTATGACAAGTGTTCATGGATGTGAAGTTAGTTGTGTATGTGAATTGTCATGGATGTGAAGTTAGTTGTGTATGTAAAGTATTCAGAGCTGTGAATGTAGTGGTGTATGTGAAGTCTTCAGGGCTATGGATATAGATGGGAAGGGTGGTGTAGTAGTTGAGCACGTATAATGTTGTGGATTGTAAATGTAAGTGCTCACCTTGTAGTCTTGAATCTGGGGATGCACAGGATGAGGGATGTATTAATGGTGTGAGAGTAGAGTGTTGTGGTTGTGTTGGTAGTTGTATTTGGTGTTGGTTGTGAGAATACCTACTGCTCACCTTGAAGTTTGGGATCCTGTGATGCACAGGACGGGGAAAGTTTGCTAGGTTGTGATCTTCGATGAAGTCCCAGATCTGCTTCCTAATGCTCCATTTGGTCACCTCTGCACAGGACACAGAACAAAGGTTTCATCACTATCCCTCAACTCATTTATAGTCAGCGTTTCAGCTGTCAGACACACGGGAGATTGATACTGTGCCAGGGCTTATGAGCAACTAGCCTTCAAGCTCATGTCTAGTAAAGATGCTGAGGTAAAAGGTAAATAATGATACTTCAAATGAATGTTTTAATAGCTGGTATTTGTTTATTCAGGTTCATCCCAAGTGCCTGATGTTGTAAAAACATCAACTTCAACCAAAGTGATTTGTCAGAGATTGGGAATGACAATGGGCCATTTTTACAGCTTTTAGTCATTTTCAGAATTTTGAGTTGGCCATTCCCCAATGAAGCAATGGTAAAATTAGCCCCTTACCTTTCCCAATCCGTGGATTTGTTATCAAGTTTTCCCTATTCAGTACCTTTAGGGTTTAGAGTAAAACTATGCAATGAATTGCGACCTAAAAGAATTATAATGTGCTGGTCAGTGTAGTGTTTTTCAAATTCTATTCTGAATAGTTTAGCTTCTTATGCCCATTGTCTTTGGTGAAGTCAGTCAAAGGTTTATGACATAGTGATTGCCACGCCCAAAATTAACCATAATAAGAAGGACCAATGCACAAACTTCGATAACATAAGGACAAGACACCTCCCCACAAAATATCAGCTTTGGGTGTGAAGCATTTGCTCCTGAGATGCAAGAAATGCAAACTGTTTACAGACAACTGAATTGGAAATCTGAAAGTTTACAGAAAATGGCCTGTTGATGGACAATGACACACATCATGTTAAGGCCATTTCTTCACAAACCTAAGAAGAAAAACATTGCAGAAGAGTTTGAAACAGCATTGGATTTTTTGGAAAACTTAAGAAATAATTCTTATAAAAGTTCAATACAGTAAACAACTGATAAAGAGAAATACAATATCATGATTCAACAATTTCAATTTGATAGGTCTCCCCTAACTAAAACCAGTTATCCCATGGATATAACAAATAACATCAATTATAAAAGGCAATGTAAATGTAATATTTCCTTACACATGTATGTATTAGTGTTTTATACTTATACTTATGAATGTTATATGACAATTAACATGTATTACAATCTGCTAACTACTCATGCAGTCCTTTACAACAAGGCAAGCAAATAGAGGCTTAAATTACAACTTTAATTCCCTTCAATTTTGTTCTACTTGTTTTGACATGCAGGTCATGCAATTACGGATTAGAGAAATCTGAATTTATAAACATGTAAAACTTCCAAGGGTTACACATGAAAGATATATCTGTTGTGTATTGAGTGAGTGGAGAGGTTTCTTTCATGCAGCAATGAGTAAAAAATAATCTTTTGAGTCTTCTTCATGTTGAGCAACTCCAAGGAGCAAGTGGCAATACAAATGTATCACCTTTTAACTTGTCATGCTAGACCACTGTGTCATGCCATCAAATCTTGAACTTAAATCTGCCAGTAGTGAAAATATATATTTCTTTTCTTCAGAAAATTGTTTGCACACAAACATTTTTAAATTCATTAATGTTTAGATATTATTCATATGGGTATTGTTTCATGACATAAATTGAAAGGGAAGAAAATAAGAACATAACAGGTTAACCTACTGCCCTCAAACAAAATAAAGAGAGAACAATCAACCAAACTTGTTCCTGAAATTTGCCATGAAGTATCATTACGCAACATGTCTGGAGTTCTCAAAATCTTCAACAGACTTTCTCCACCTGGAGGCTAGGTGAAAACCTCTCACCACTCAAAGTTATAGAAGAGATAAGGAACCTGCTGTCAGTCACTTGGTATATGATACAGACTAGCGGTTATATAAATCGCTGAAACAGTGTGTTGTCAAGTTGTTGATAAATATAGAGATTTCAGTCCTCTGTTAAAGTGATGTTAAAAACAATTTTCAATATTTTTCATTTCAATTTCTTATATCACGTGAACACGGTGAAAATTTAAAATCAAATCATGTTAAGATATCAACAAACTTGGTCATACAAACATTCCTTTTGCATGTATATTCTTGTTATGTCCAATATGCTTTGGAAAGCTGTGACCCAAGATATTACATATTCAACCGTTAACCCGAACTAGAGTAATGAGTGACTGCACCCCTTTTGTCTGTTACAAGTAGCTACATGAGACTGATGAAGGTCTTCTTTATCCTAAATAAATCCTCAACCAGTGGATTAATTGGTAGACAGACAGAAACCTAACCTAGCGGACTGTACATGATCCAGTATGAAAGATGCAGTTAATGTGAAGACATCCTTGATAATTCATCCATTTGTTACAATCCTCTATTGTACACCCGGCAAATAAGATGGGATAAAGTCCATAACTTCCAAAAGGATTTTTTCTGTTTCATATTGTTAACATCAAATACATTTCTACATTACGACAAAACGAGGCCCGAAACGAGGCAATGGGTACCTGAGATGAATTCTTGGACAGCCTTTTATCATAGTCAAATGAAAAGTCTTTTTGTTGAATGTGCTTGACAAGGATATTCATGACGCTATGACAACAATGGGACAACTTACCACTTTTGTCTTGGGTACATTACTTAATTTTTTAAAACATACAAGAAGTTTTTCAATCATCAATGGGCAAAAATTTGGGAGATAAATTAAACATTTCTTAAAGAAAGAAAATAACCTAAAAGAAATTTGGTTGCCAAATAAAGAATAATTGCAAAACTGAACTTATGGTAGGGTGTGGAGAGAAAGTAACAAGGATTGATTATGGTGGATGAGTGAGGATAGAGAGAGAAGATACAGAGCCAGTCTGAGACAGCTGTAAGGTATGGCTATAATGCTGTACTCACTCATATAAAATATGATACATTAAAATAAATTAATAAATGCTAAATCCAGCTATGGTATTTTGTTTGAGCCATAAAGTTAGAGGTCAACAAAAAAACTAACAGAAATAAGATCAAACAGCCTTTTATACAAGGAAATTCTACACTTTCACAGAAACCTAAGCATTGCCTTTCATCTGTTATTGATAAATTCTATTTTCAATTTATAAATTTGCTTTTATACTATTTGGCTTTATTCTTTCTCAGGAATAAACTTTGAGTAAGAACAAATCACATTCTTTGTTTGTTGTTCACATCGTGTTCATTCAACTTAAAGAATATGTTTGGTAAATGCCTGTTTTTTGACAATGGCTGTAGAAGCACGCTCAACAGCTAAAATATTAAGTAAGATAAAAGTCTACTTTGTTGCTGAAGTTTGAATGCTGTTTAATAACTTATTTGATCGAATAACAAGGAACAGATAGTAATTGTGTTGTGTTGCAAGTACAGAAATTCATTCTCAAAGAGACAAATTTGAATCAATGCCGTTATCATTTAATTGACCTCTACCTGTAAAGCTAAATCAAACTACCAGCGACAGGTCAAGGGTTCACAACCCATTTACCATATTTTACCAACCTGTGATGTGTGAGCAATGCAAGATAGCAATACACTTAAGAGTCTTACCACAGATAGAGCTAACTAACTACTGTACAGATGCCTGACCACCACACAAATATCTATAGATCTCGCCTACCTTGACCAGTTCCTGTATTGGGAAAAACACATTGTCAGTTATCTTGTTTGTAAATTAACAGATCAATGAATACCATCCAAAGCACTTACATGCAGAAATATTTATGATCCTCATTGACCATAAAATGATTGAAAAGTTGTTTGAATGTATCAATGTAGCACAAAACACAAGAATACGATTCTAAGGCTAAAAAACTGGTAATATACATATCAAATGCTTTGTTCACTGGCTTTACATGATAGCAGCATAAACAGTGAAGCAGAAGATAAAGACAAGCTATGATGAAACAATGAGATGAAAGATGAAATACGTTGCTTGAACGATAAAATGCCTTCCCATCAGTAATGACTTATAAAAAACTGCCTTTTATTTCATAGAAAATGTGTATTTCAGTTAGTCAATAACGTATATTCATCATCCTTAACCAATTTGATTAAAACCATTGTAGTGTAAATAAATGTCAAATGTTTTTTCTCAGGATTCACTATTATTCTTCAAGGAAAATATATGACCAGTTGCAAACTCAACAAGTTTAAAATATTAAGTCATAGAACATCATGTTTATTAATTTTCTGAAATATGCTAAAGGTTTGAATACAGGAAAACTGAGTGGCCTTAAAAATTCACTTAATACATTTATGAAACAGGGCTTACAATCAGATTTTAAATGTATAGCTTTTGTCACAGCTTTACAGAGCATACTGGTTAAAACCTAAGCACTTTTTCAATAAGTGGTAACAACAAAGCAGTGGCTTTTACAAGAACCAAACTAAATGAACATCTCTCAAACTAACATCAAGCCACATTGAATATTTGGATGTCCAATGTTCACATAAGTTCATCAAAACTTTTCCCCATTAGCCCAACAACAGGATGATTAAGTAAATTCTTTACCTTTCCCAATCTGGAGAGGTTCGATGGGTCCCTCCGGCTCATCATTCGTATTTCTTCTTCTTCTCCTGTTCCCAGGGTTCCTGCGTTGTCGTCGATTTCCTCTCTTCAAATCACCTCCACCTTCTTCGTTCTCTTGAGTTTCATGGTTAGCCTCATTCTGGTCCTCAACATCGTTGACCTGAGCTTGGTTGTCAGCCTCTGACATCTTGGATTACTTGGATTTGAGTAAGTAAGTAGCAAGTTCAACTGAAAAGTGGATCCAACAAAATAAGAATAATAATCAATTGACTTAGAATGTTGACATATCTTAAGAAAAGTTTTGCCTAATTGACTCTTGAAATACAATGATCCATTAAATCTAAAGACTTGATCTCTGATTCTGTTCACATCAGTTCTGAATGTTCACTTCAATTGTTCAATATCACCAACTAATCAATCTTCAATTATACAACTTTCTGATCAGTGATAGGTATTGATATGTATAGCATTTCACTACCCCTAAACTCTGAAATTTAGAAAGTCAAGGGTTCATATAAATGTAAGGATTAAATATACCTAATACATAATGAAAACAAAAGTTTAAAGAAAGTAGCAATATCTTATTTCTTTTTGCAGCAATATTATTTTGTCACAAATTTATCTATATTCTGTCCAAATTATTTTCTGAACAGTTCATTACACAAACTTCATTAATGGAGACAAACACTGTTGATATTGCTGGTAACACTTATATTTAAGAAATATCTGGACACCTTAGAAAGCAATAGTGAGAGTAGCTGTCAGTTGATAACAAATTGATAATAAGTTATGATTGATAACCCAGTACCAAATGGCCTCGACCTGACGTCACTCAAAAAGCACATGTGACGTCACCTAAAACCCACATGGTACAACAAGTTTTGATTAAAGTTTCCAACTGAACAAACAAAATTTCAATGAAGTAAAGTATCTATTCACAGAAGATGCCCTTAAATGCAAGAACAGTTAAGCCGACAATGAAAGCGTGATGGAATTGCTTAGGACTGAGCGACCCACTTTGCGACGTCAGCCGGCATGCACGAAAACATCAGTCAGGTGACGACCTTTAACTGCATTAACAAGTGATATAAAGTGTATTTTGCACATATATTCGTACTTGTTTATATTCTTGATTCGTTGCGTAATCGGAAACTAACAATAAAATTAGGTCTGCACGGTTTGTAACAGCTGACACTTCTACACGTAAGCAGATGCCAAAACTTCTATTTCAGCAAGGAGGCAGCCATGATCAGCATCGAACGCAGTGAAGGGTGAATTCAAAAGTGAGATTTGCTTGTGCTAGTTAATAGCGAAACCTAAACAAGCAAATAATGATTAAAAACGAACAAACAAATCATATAGATAGTATAAGAAAACTGACTTCATTTTTAAAAATTATGAAATGAAAATGATATGAAGATAACAAGGGTTTAAGAATTAATGAATCTTCATTTTATTCTCTAAAAAGAAAATGGAAATTGATTATCAAAATGGATAACCAAGAATCATAGAATACTATCCGGCGTCTAATATCTGGAATGGGAGGTTGCCCAAGAAAAGTTAGATGAAAAAAGGAAAGCCACTTATATTTCTCCAGTTTTAGCGATTAAGACCTTTCGAAGGAGGCTTTGATTTTAGGACTTAGTTGACATGCTAAACAGGAATCTGCAAATCCATATTTTGAACGGGAACAGGTGTTTTCGTAGACGAGGTGTTTCCTTAGACCCGTTGGGTTCGTAGACTAAATGTTTAATTTTGAGACACGAACGAAATTATGTACATGTATTTATCTTAAGAGTTGTCGATTGACTCTCAAGGCTGGTCGGATGTGGGCTCCTTTAGGAATTTAAACGTATAAAGAGGCAGATCACTCTTTCGATGTTTCCCCTACTATTCAAAGCACAGATTTAACAATTTTATTTCTTAACCTCATAAAAGTAAACGTACAAACTATGCAGTAATGAGTTTGTTTCCTACGGATGTTTTGTAAAGGCTTTTTAAAGTGACAATTTCATATGCCAATTTTAACAATTTGACTCCGGATTGTTTCGTTTCGTATTGCATTTCGTCTTTTTGTCAACATTTTAGCAACTGCGTACAAAGTTGAAAAAAGCCTAAGATGTAGGCTTGAAAAAAACATAATTGCATTTGAAAGGTTTCCTTTGTACTTACGAAAAGGTTTTGGTGCGTCATTATGGGAAAGATCTTCATTTGTATCGACCAATTAGATCGATCACGTCTGCGAATTTTTTTCTGCGGCGATCAAAGATGGCGGCCTCCATAGGCAGAAAAATTACGAAAACAGCTATCAATTCTTGGTGCACCAGGAGCAAGAACTTCGCTCAAGTGGCCGTAAGTAGCATCATTGCATAAACCTATGTTATGTGTTAAAAAAATTAATAGTTTTTCATTGTTTATTTATTCCTAAATGTACTATTTGTAGAAAAGTATCCAATTTATCTGTAATATGTCCGGTTTTCGATCATCCCTTGGACTTGTGGTGACCTATTTTATCAAAAACATGTATCCGGCGGCTAACAATTAATGGAGTGAGTATACCATAATCAATTTGTGCAATTATTTCAGATATCTGGTTTGCCAAGCTTTGTGAAAATTGTCGAAGTTGGGCCTAGGGACGGCTTACAAAATGAAAAGGTTGGTGTTATCTTTACAAATAGAATTTCGACTTCTCTGTCATTCCTTACTGAGATTATTTTATGATCAATCAGAAATAGAAAACGTTTCATCCATTAAATATGATTCAACTTTACTGACACTAGTTCAGTGTGCTAGAGGTCGTTCTCTCTTGACGTGTAGGATCTAAAAGTTCAATATTGTTAACTTAATAAGCTAGAACTTATGCCTCTAGAAAGTGAGGCATATGAGCATTTAAATCTTGTTGGAACGAGTATTTGGAAGTGATATGGCATTAGTTTTTATATAATATCAGTCATAGGTAGTTCTGTTCTATGAATTATAGTGAAAATTGTTTCTTAATTCCATTCAGACTATTGTTCCCACCGAGACTAAAGTTGAGTTTGTGAACCGTTTGTCTGAAGCAGGTTTGCCAGTCATCGAAGTAACAAGCTTTGTCTCGCCAAAATGGGTCCCACAGGTATGTTTTTATGAGCTCTTTTCTTCCAACTGATTCCTCGAACCCTCGATCTGGAAATTTGAAGAAATAAAAAGTGCCAGAAATTTTTTTCATTGCCATAGACAGATAGATTCTTTGTTTTAAGTAAAGTGAAAGTAAAGGGGAATAAAGGTTATTGTTATGACATGTCTTGTTTCACAGTATTTAAGTGAGTGTAAGTTTATCTGAGAATGTTGTTTATTTTCTCAAGATATGTTAATGTAATTATTTACCCCCAAATGAGATCTAAAATATACAATAAAACTTTCAAAATCACATTGAAGTGATTTAATTTCATTCATTATTTCATTATTTTATTAAATTTGAAAAATATTGTGATATGATTTGGTTACTTTTTCAATTCATAATTTTCAAGAGACAATTGATTCTTACTGGAATGTTGAATGTGATAGGAAAGCCAACTTCTTCTCAATTATCTTTCGACAATATCATATTATATTATTATTATACGAAAAATATTTTCCAAAAGTATTTATGATTTGACCAGGTATGTTTAACGTAGGGCTTGTAGTTTACAATCTCATTAAAATGAAATCTTAAATGCTCCACTATGTTATGGGTATAGATCACAAGGCCCCGTTTGCTGTTTGGCTGATTTGAATTATGTTACAAGCAAACAACAATCAGCAAATTTGCTCCTTATATTAGGGTTGCAGACAAACATCTACTTTGTACATCAATGATCTTCAGCACTCTCAAAACCAAAATTTCGGATATTTTTTTAATGCAGAGCTGCCTTCAAATCTGAATGAATTTGCGTACATTGCTTTTAAATTTATATTGGTTAGATTTGTTGGTCAAAAAATTCAAAAAGCAATCTCTGCACAGTCTACTTAAGCTTCAGAGGATGGGATCAATCCAAATTGCTATTTTGGGAAACAGATACATCAAACAAATGTTCCGTCTTTTGATTTGTTATATTTGTTGACTACTAAGTTTTGGAAATGAAATAACCATAAACATGTTGATAAAAGAATAATATTAACACCAAAACGGACACAAATACTGATAAGAATTTTCTTGTTAATTATATATATCAATCATTTTAGAAGTACATATTAGACTGACCCTTGTTCTGTCAAAGACTGAAATATTATAGCTGATACCGTCCCTTTGAAAGGGCGTAATAACTTGAACTTGTTCTTTGTAAAATAGAAGGTTCTAAGAGTTTTAATTACAGATATTGAAATTACTCGCAACTTGCTTAATTTCCATCTGAAGACGTGTTATGGCAATTGCTTGAAGTTTTCTGCATCAAGCCATTGAGATCAAGGAGTCTAACTGGAGTCTAAGGTGAACCTGACAACTTGAGCAGTTGGGCCTTGTGAGATTTTTAAATGGAGTCGCTTAGTGCAGCAACATTAGAGCTTATTTCAATGAGATTGAGTAGTATATTTCAGTTACCAGTCTGACTGTTTGACTTGGATTTTGGAAAATTTTCTACACTGCTAGGAGGTTTCACATTCCTACATAAATGTTTGTGTTTTGTACAGATGTCAGATCACACAGAAGTCATGAACTCCATCAACAGACGAGATGGCGTTGTGTATTCAGTGCTCACACCAAATCTCAAGGGCTTCCAGTCAGCGGTAGGATTAGTAGTTCTCAGAATTTTGTTTTTGAGGTGTTTGGCTATAGAATTAATTTTTCCTATTATAAATTATATTTAGAGTAAGTCACATCAATGGTTACAATGTTAAAACATTTATGTCTTCTCAGCCATTAAGATGAAAAAATGTGGTATTTCAGAAATATTTAGCAAAGGTTTTCATTCTTGTAAATATTATTTTCATGATGCTTTGTTTGGAATCTCTCCATAATTTTCTAATATGAATGATGTGTTGTACAGATTGCTGCCCACGCTGATGAAGTAGCCATATTTGGAGCAGCATCTGAATCTTTCAGCAAGTAAGAAATTATCATTGTCTTTTATCTAGTGATCATTTGTGACGATTTAAAATTGAAAACAGTGTTTCAATTGTTTAAAATGATAATTCAAGGTTTTCATTTATTGGCCTAAAGTGTCTTTATTGAAGTGAATCATTTTCTTTATGAATTGGTAACCTTATCGAAGCCTTTTCATTGATGATAATCCAAGTTTATGATGTATTATGTAGGAAGAATATCAACTGCTCTATCGCAGACAGTCTGAAGAGGTTTGAGGAAGTAGCAGCAGCGGCTAAACAGCAAAACATTCCTGTCAGAGGGTGAGACAACTTTCACCACATAGCATATATATCTCCCCAGTCTCCATCACTCGCTTATTCATGCATTGCTGCTGTTCGTCACTTTTCTGTGCCCTGACTTGATAGTTCAGCCAGAAAGATGATGAGGGTACCGGGGGTCGACTTATAGATGAGGTATATGATTTTGACAGCAATTTGGGGGCCTGAGAAAGGGGGTCGACTTATACACAGGGTCGACTTATACACGGTAATATACGGTACTTATAATCGCCGGTGCTAGCACTGCAGTCAGGCTGTGACAATTGTGACAAACTGGAGCACATCCTCGATTAGTTTGAGGTTTGGATAGAAAAAAGTTATGTCTTTCATACAAATTTGAGAGTCAGAATAAGTAGACCAATCATAGAAAAATACATTACATTTGTTGATATAGAATTTCAAGATTAACGGCTACTTAGATGGACAAACCCTTATTTTTGAAGCATTGTAAGTTACACATAGATACAAAAAATTCTCCCTTGATTCAGCAAAGCCTACTGGTTTGGTTCCTTTTAGCTTTTCGGCATTTTTAATATCAAAGTCTTATTTTCCTCTCTCTATATGAAACATTTATAGGTGCCTGATGAAGTGTTGTTGGAATTATCTTTGCTTGCCATTCATTGAAGAATTACACCACACTGTTCTCTTCTCAGGTACGTGTCGTGTGTTCTAGGCTGCCCATATGAGAAGGATGTTCCTGCAGAGAAAGTAGCAGAGGTACTTTATCTAACTCACACTAAGAGCTGTACTTATTCTATTGTGCATGCTCTTACAATAATTTCAGTATCCTTTACAGTAATATATGATATTCATCTTCCAAATAAATTAAAATCAAACTCAAACGTGAGCTGTTGCGGTATTCATGAGTGGTACGAAAATGTTGGAACTAAGTGTGTCTTTAGCACATCAGGCTTGTAAGTCATGTTGGCCCACGATGATTGGTTGATTCATTCAATTCTCTACAACAAGATTTGAGAGACTAATCTTAATGTGAGTTGGCATTGTGTTTCACTATATGTGAAACGTGAATGACATTTTGAGTGTTTCTAGGTCTTTGACACTCACTTTTCTGAATGTGAGCTGAACAGGGTGTCCACATAACTTTAAATGGAGAAATGTTTCTTTAGATGTAACTTGAATAATGATGCATTTGGGTATTATTTATATATCAGCTAAATTCTGTCATCATATGAATTTTCAAGGTACTAGTAAGGATAGTGATATTTTGATAATCATTTGATGGATTTTCTTCAATATTATAAGTGCATCATGATCTCTGTATTTGCCGATGCTGAGGCAATTTCTGAGTCATTGGGATCTCAAGGTTATTTTCAATTTCATGGTAAGAGATTAGGCATGATCTAGTGACTTTAATACATACATAAGACTTGTATTTCAAACCAAATAAAGCCTGATGGCATACATCTTCGGTCACCCAGAGCTTAATATTCCCATACTCATCATAAATCACCCTTGAGAATTTTTATCAGTAAATTTGTCCTATTTGTAATCACTCAATTAAACAGCTTGATATGAGCTGTGAAAAAATGTATGGTAACACTGTATGATACAGTTCCTTTCAGCATATGCCTAGAAATTTGAATTTGAAATTTATAAAGAAACTTCTTCTCTTGATATACTGTGAACAAAGAGTTGAAGATAAGAGCTTAAACTGAAGCCAATTCCATTGTAACACATTTTTGAGAGAGTCCCAATTAACACAGCAGCTTCTTTGGCTGACCCAGATCAAGGGCAGGTAAAATAAGATTTTCTGAAGAAAAGTCCAAGGGGTGAAAAAGTGATTAACATTCAACTCTGGGTAATTGAGAATTACAGAGCCCATTACTTAATGTTTTTATTTCATCTTATCATATAATTTCAGGTAGCACGAAGCCTGTTTGATATGGGATGTTACGAGATCTCGCTTGGGGACACAATTGGGGTTGGGACGCCTGGGGGAATGCGACACCTGCTCAAAGTTGTCGGTCAGCAAGTCCCCCTGGACAAGCTCGCTGTCCACTGTCATGACACATATGGACAGGCACTTGCTAATATCTTGGCTGCTTTGCAGGTATGAGGCACAAGAAAGTTTTATGTATTGTGGGGAAACTTGATGAAATCAAAGATACATGTATATTTTGTATAAAGTCTTAAATAATGGAGCTATTTTTTTATATTTCGCATTCATCCTTAAAGATGGGTTTTGGTTAGATTTAACTCTCAAGGCCTCTTTTCACAAAGCAAGCTTAACTAAGATTAGGCTTAATCCCAGTCTTTACATGACACTAAGGTTGCCTGACTTTGTGAAAGAAGGCCCAGAAAGTTAAATAAGGGTGTGTGGGATAGAGAATCCAATGGTCTTAAAGCTATTATTATGTCACAGATTTTATGTCGTACACTTTAACTGAACCGTATTCACTCCAAAACAAGGGTCTAATGCTTAAAAGAAAGAAATCTTTCAATAAATGTGCTACTGCCCCTTTTAGTTATTAAGCAGAACCGACGCAAATCCTGTGATGACAACACAGGGGATGTAGGAAGTATTTAAATGCACTAGTGCACACCAATATTTCATAAACACACGAATTCACAGATACTGCATATCTCTCGATATTATTCAAGATCCTCATTCAAGTAATCTACCTCGTAAGTTATTAAACAAATATTTACATATTCAGGTAGTAAAGTTGATTTTTAAAGATCGGAAGTATTTAATGTAACATAACTTTAAATCCGCATGAACTACGATATCGGAAATATTAAGATTTTGCTTATAACCAAAAAAGCGGAAACAGCTAATGCTAATGCTGTGTTATTAAATAGGTTTATTTACAACATTGCTTTCATAAAACGTATTTCATTCTTTGTTCTCAGTTCAGAGTTTAGGTAAATTCAATAGCTGCACACATTACTAGTTTAGCTGTGTTCAACTGTCCATAATTTATCCGTTTTGTGCACAGCTAACCATAGATTTTTTATATGTCCAAGCCAACAGCGGCTGTCTAAATTTTTTCATTGTTGATTGCAGGTCAATTGTAAAGAATTTTAAGTATTTCATTGCATTGATAGAAAGCTTAAGTGAATGCATAAGTCCTCTTAAACCTTAAAATAGCCAATTTAAACCGTAAAAGCGTGCACTCGTGCCTTTAAGCAGCATGCACTACTTGTTGGTTAATACTAAGAAAGGAACATATTTGATCAGGGTCAGATTTTTTTAATTGGCCAAAACTTTTAAAGATAAAGGCATCAAAATTGGCTTTGCAGTATCTCATATTGTAAATTATAAATTTTAAATACTTACCCCACTTCTTATATTGCATATTACCTATATTTCCGATAAAGCGATTGGAAAACGTGTTGGTAGTAGTCATCCTGTCTTCGTACTCGAAGTCGGGGAATATGACAATGACAACATGGCCTCGTAACCGGAAGGTGATGATCCAATCCGTCACGTGTCCACGTTGACAAAATCACATTCCATATTTATCGCTATCGCGCACACCGCTAATGGCTGAAATATTGCCCAAGCGGCGTTAAACAATAACTCACTCACTCACTCACTCGCTATCGCGAGTGGACATGTGTTTTTTGGGAACTATTGTGTTTTGAGTTTTTTTATTCTGACTAACTTGCAAGACGGTATGTTCTCTTTGTTATCCTTTTATGAACCACAGTGTGTGACGGTTGCTTCTCAGACAGTCTCAATTGGCCCTCGACCTTCTCCACCAGCTAGGGTGGATCATCAATACCGAGAAGTCGCAACTAGTCCCTTCTCAGCAGTTGACCTTCATCGGAGGGTTGTTTTGGACAGACCTGGACCTTGTCAGGGTGCCCCCGGACAGGTGGACAAAAATTGTGGCATCGAGGTTTGACCAGTGCGATGTCCCTCAGGGAGTGGCAGTCCCTGTTAGGTCTGAAGACAGGAATTCGGTTGCCAGAGGCCCTCCACGTGTTCCTTCGATGGTTGATAGTCCCATCGAATGTCTGCGCAGGCGTCTCTTTGACAGATTGGATCCTGGATCGGCAACTGTTCGTGGACGCTTCTCTTCAGGGTTGGGGCGCTCACATGGACAATCAGACGGCAGTCTTGGCACAGCAACAACCTAGAGCTGCAGGCTGTCATTTTAGCAGTAACGCACTGGCTTCTGGTCCTGCGCGGATCTCGGCTGCTAGTGGCGTCGGACAATTCCACAGTGGTGTGGTTAATCACCAACCAGGGAACAACGTCATGACAGAGACTTCTGGACGAGATGTTTCAGCTGTTTCACTTGTTAGACAGCAAAAACATCAGGATCAGGGCCCGGCACATACCAGGTTGCAGGAACGTGCTGGCCGACGCCCTGTCCAGACCAGACAAGCCATCACCGACAGAGTGGATGCTTCACGTCGAAGCGTTCAACCTCTTGTGCCAGAATTATCATCGTCTGATGATAGATCTGTTTGCTACGAATCTCAACGCTCAACTTCCGGCATACGTGTCCCCGTTACCAGATCCAGAGGCGTGGGCAGTGGACGCTCTGTCAATGTCGTGGGAGGGCTTGGACGTGTATGCTTTTCCTCCACCCATTCTTCTTCCCAAGGTCGTCGCCAAAATCAAGACGACGAAGTGGATCAACTGCTTTTGGTCGCACCCTATTGGCCAACGAGGTCGTGGTACCCAGAGTTGCGCGGCCTCGTCGTAAGGGCACCAAGTCCGCTTCCTCTGTGGCCTCATCTGTTGGTCCATCCTCACAGTCGGTTTCCTCACCCCGACCCAGGACGGTTTCATCTGTCCGTATGGACCATCTACAGAAGACTTTGAAGGCAAAGGGTTATTCGTCCCAGGTGGCCAGCGCCATTTCCCGGGCCCATAGAGTATCCACTAGATCCCTCTACGATGGCAAGTGGCTCTCTTTTGTGCGTTTCTGTGAGGAGAGATCTCAAGTTCAGGTTAGAGCTCCACAGTTTGTAGCAGAGTTTTTGCTGTTTCTTCGTAGGAAGAAACATCTCAAGGGAGGCACCATCTCAACCTATCTTTCAGCGTTGAACTCCGTTCTGGCCGTCAAGCAGGATGTCAGGTTCTCTAAGACGCCAGAGCTTATCGCCATGCTGAAGTCTTTTAAGCTGGAGGATCAGAAGTTGAAGTTCCGACCTCCGGCTTGGGATCTCAACTTAGTTCTGCAGCACTTAAGAGGTCCGCCGTATGAGCCTTTAGCTGAAGCTTCTTTTGAGGATGTGACTCGGAAGACAGTTTTTCTCCTGTCCTTGGCTACTGCAGCCAGGGTCAGTGAGGTGCACGCGTTGGACGTGACAAGGGTTCGCTTCGAACAATTGCGACATGGGGCGGTTCATCTGGGGCTCCTTTGGAATTTCGTCGCCAAGAATCAGCTCCCAGGACAGCCGGACAGGAATTTCATCATTCCGCCGCTGTCATCGGTTGTGCACGCCTCTGAGGTGGAGGAGCTGTCCATGTGTCCGGTTAGAGCTCTGAAGGAGTATATCAACCGTTCCACTTCCAGGAGGAGGTCCCGGAAGAGGTTGTTTATTCCCTTCTCAGCTTCTGGGAAGGGAGAGGTCAGCAAGAATACCATCACCTTGTGGCTGAGACAGACCATTCTGGCGGCGTATGATGCAGCAGGCGAACCTCACCCGACGGCTAACAACCCTCACGAGATTCGGGCTTTGGCTTCCACCATGGCTCTTCACTGCAACATATCGGTGCCGGCCATCATGGAGGGGTGCTTCTGGAGATCATCGTCGATCTTCGCCAGCCACAGGACCTAGCAGTGGAGGACGTTCAAGGGCTCCACTCCTTTGGTCCATTGGTTGTCGCTCAACAGTTGACGCGACCAACTAGGCACTAGGTAATTAGACCTCAGTGTTTCTCTGCCTTAGGGCTTTCCCACGGTCCGTTGTGGCGTTCCCCTAAGTGCTTTTTTGGGCTTATGTTATGTTCTTCCTTTGCAGGGGGTTCTGACATTCATCCTTGTGTGTTTTTCCCTGACGGGTGGTCCGTTCGTCGGCCTGCCCGCCATCCTTCTCTGTCGGATGAACATGCAATATAAGAAGTGGGGTAAGTATTAAAAATTTATTAAAATCTAAATATTTTAGATATTTAAAAATACTTACCCCACTTCTGGCCCGCCCAGCGATGTCTCACTTCCTCCCCTCAGGCGGCCGTCGTTGGACCTTCATATGGAACGGGATTTTGTCAACTGCACATGTGACGGATTGGATCGTCACCTTCCGGTTACGAGGCCGTGTTGTCATTGTCATATTCCCCGACTTCGAGTACGAAGACAGGATGACTACTACCAACACGTTTTCCAATCGCTTTATCGGGAGTATAGGTAATATGCAATATAAGAAGTGGGGTAAGTATTTTTAAATATCTAAAATATTTAGATTTTAATAAATTATTACAGTGGCAACTTGGCTTCAATACTTATGGTTTCAAGTTTGTCTAATGTTGAACTGAGTTACCTCCCCTCCTGCAGATGGGCGTGAGTGTTGTTGACAGCTCTGTGTCAGGACTTGGAGGGTGTCCATATGCGAAGGGAGCCAGTGGGAACGTGTCCACAGAGGATGTGGTGTACATGTTGAATGGACTCGCTATAAAATCTGTAAGTCTAGCCAGAAGTTTGGTAATTGATAGGAAGTTGACTATTTATTGTGACTCACAATCATATATCTTTCGACAGTTTATGTGTCAGAATTATGAAATGAATTAGCATATTCATATTAAGATAAAAAAAAGTATTGTTGCATCCACTAGCTGCCGTAAGTGACTGTGCTTTTTCAAAAAGATTACCAACAGTAGTCATGTGTAAAAAATAATTCTATTCAATTTTTATAAAAATTGATGTAGACCTTCCCAATTTGTTGCTATTATACCAATGTCTCCTTTTTCCTTTATGTTTGCTAAAGGCTCAAAGTGACTTTTCGCTGAATAGTTTATCATTAATTATATTTTAATCTGTGGATACTTTATCAGTACTCTTTTCTTCTTATATAATAAGTAAAGAATAAGTACAGATATTTTCACACACTGTTCATAAAACAAAAGCAGACATTATTCATTCTTTAAGTCTTTTTTACCAAGTAAGAACAGCTGTAATACCTAACTCTTGCATTCATTACAACACAATTCCTTCTTCAACTAATATTAAAACTGATATTATTTTGCAGGGAGTAGACCTAGACAAGCTCATTGATGCCGGTCACTTTATATCCAACGCTCTGGGCAGGAAACCAGGCTCTAAAGTGTCACAAGCTATCAAGTCTTGTCTGTAGCTGGTAGTGACCTTCCTATAGATGAGTATTGTTTGATAAATAACTGCTGGAGGTGAAGCATTGTGCTAGAAACAGGTCTCATGAGGGTCTTTGTTCTGATATTTGCATTAAGTAGATTTCCAATGCGTCTGGAGGCTGGATATTTCATCTAAGTATGAATCGGGTTTCAAATTGCTATAGAAGAATGTAAAGAGAGCATGAATAATCAGTAATATGTTGGTTGATGTTATCCATAGTTTTTGCGTTTGAGCAAAATATATCAAACATATTTGTTTATTATTGATTTCATAGATCATTTAAATCAATTTAAATCTTATGTTTTTATATATATGGATAGTCATTTGATTTAACTGAATTTATTTTTCTGATTGATAAGATTTTAACAACATTTTAATACCAAGCTTTCCAATGATAACGGAGAACAAAGATTATGTTATCAAGTTACAGTATTCCGAAATACATATAATCTCATGATTCACAAAATAAAATCAAAGCACAGAATGTGTAATCCTGGAAATGAGAATGATATTTAAGCAGAGAAGTCGGGCTGGTACCTATGAATTCTCAATTCCTTGTTCCAGATGAGCAGATGTGCGTGAATGTCTATGAGAGTGTTACATTGTGTGGGATAGTGTGAGCTTGAATGTCATATCCTGTAGATACTTAACTCTTTGCAAACTAGTTTTTAGGAATTTTATTGACGACTGTCATGCAAGAATAATAACATTCAGATGAAAAGATAATATAACCAAAGTTAAGTCATCATTTACTGTTTGTGTTAGAGCGATCAAGGGTTAAATAAAGGTTTAAAGTAACGGTTTTGAGAGTACTTCAGGGTAATAAAATTTGAATACCATTCTATTTCCATATGACTCTTACAAATGCTTTTAAAACAGTCTACTTCTCTTGTGAGGCTCTTCAACAGTGATGTGTGCACACATGAAATAGGACACCAAAATGGTCAACTACAAGGGTAATAAATGTATTTTAAATGAATTAGAATTAGTTATTTACCAATAATCTTGAGTAATAATGTGATATTATTGATGATATAAGATACTCTTAAAATATAGTTTGTGTAGAGAAATATATAGAGAAATTCTAAGACATATTTGTTTCTTTTTTTCATCAAGAAAGTTAGATAAAGATTTCTATACAATTTTTAGTTTTTATAATCAAATTGTCATTATCAGACACAACGTAGCAAATCTGAAATGTGTTGATATTTTGTGTGTGTGTGCAAGTGTGTGGAATGAACAAATCTATGTATTTATCATTTCAATGTGGTGTTGTTGAACATTGTTAGAGGTTGTTTATGAATAAAGAGTGGAACTTGTATTCCTTGAGTTGTTCTGTTTGAAAGCTTTTCTTGCATTGTACCAAGTACTTGAATGCTTTCTCCTCTTTCTCCGACAATTACTTGTGAAGGATTTGTGTAGGTGCAGTCGAATACCAATATTTTAGCCGATATTGAAGTTCAAACTGCAAAGAAATTTTAAAAGAAGCATTCATGAAACATTAACCAACCGGGCATATGGAGGACTGAAAGTACAAATGATACAGTTTCAGATTAATACATAAAGTTTTACAAGAAAGAATATTTTACAAATTCAGTGTTGTCTTATATCAATTGAAATAAACAGGCCTCCATTTTCTATTTAAAAGGATATTATTATGCATTAAGGTGCCTCTTCATCATTTTACAATGTATAACCAACAGTAATTAGGGTACGGTAAGAATTCCACCCAATTGTGTTTTTGGCACATAATCAACAACCAATAATATATGCTGGTTATAGAAATTACTAATAGTTACATTTAGCTTTCATGTCGTCTGTAATCTGTTCACATTTTCGTCTTCTTCTCCAGACCTGCTGCACCCCCAAAGCTGAATTTTTGTTGGGATGTACCTTCCAGGTAGATGATCTGAACTTCACGACTGACTCTTCCCACAAAGTATGGGCTTTTGGTCCTCACCCCTATAACATTCTATTCCATCTCCAAATCATCTTTCGTCTCCAACTTAGAATCCATCAATTGTAGGAATCTCAAACTTTTTACAATATCGTCTTTGTAGGATGGAGAATAAGAAAAAATTTAAATTATATTGTCCTACCACGATAATAAGGGCGTGGGAAGGATACATTTTGAGGTTGATAACCGAAAAGCTAAACTAGTTAGCATTGCAAGCTCAAATTTTCAGAACAACATCTTTGTTAATTGGAGACTAAAGTTTGTAGATACGGTCTTGAGCCATTCAAATATGTGTCCCCGCCTTCTCAAATGTTCATTCGTTTTTTGTCCAGATACCATTAATGTTACGGCTCTAAAATTTTGAAAATACATGTATCATCTTTGTAGGATAGAGATTAAGATGTAAAAATGTCATTATTCTACCAGAAAAAATAAGGGTGTGGCAGAGTTGCGAATAAAAAGACGTACCCTTGGTGAAAGTTTGTTAAATATGCAGTTTAATCATATAGACTTGATAAGAAGGATTTAAACGACTACAGTTAATGTCTGTAGTTCAATTAAAGTGACACAGTGTGTGGTCCAATGGTAATTCCCTTAACCCAACGATGTTCATATTTATTGTTTTCATTGTTATTCATAGATTAATCAATACTAATTTATTTCATTCTATCCATTTGTGATTGGTGTGAGGATATATACCGCAACCATGCAATCAGTAAATATAGAAGTTGGATAGTATAAAACCTTGTCCTTTATGTCAAATATCGTCCGACAATATATACTCGTCACTGAAAATCGATGCCAATTGATGTAAAAGAGAGGAAATAAAACACAAAGCTGTACTCGTTTATTCGTTCAAATGCGACCAGTTGATATAGATGCAAAGCCGCTGTCTATAAGTTGACCAAGATTTAAAGGATTCTTCCCTAGCTTGTGATCGCTGTACGACGTAGACTGTACAGTTTTCATACCGTCCTGAAAACGTAACGGGAACACGTATAGAATAGTTGAATTTAAGGAACGTTGCATAAATTTGGACTCACAAATCATTGGCATTGGGAAAACAAATTGCCCTTTATAAAATGGTGAAACAAGCTAAAAAATAAATTTTTGGAGAATACCAAAACAAATTGTAAAAAGTTTAACTGTTTTCAAGTGTTCTAAGACCCTGCCGACAGACAATGATTATATTCGCCGCTCAAGGTAATAACAGTTGCTGTTAAGAGTATTGAAATATATTTAAATAGTCAACTCGGTTATTGTATCTTTTTATATATTACACGAAATTAGGAATTTGGAAATATGTTGATACGAAGTTAGATTTTTAAAAAGTTCGTAGAATAAACATGATGCAACAATCCACAAAATAGTGAAATCATCCGTAGAGAAGCTTTCGAGATGTAACACCCCAAAGGGCGTAGGGGTGAAGAAACTTGAAAAAATTAATGCTTTCTATAATTAAGTCCATATACTCATTGTTTACAATATGTACAAATATTGATGCTTAGTTCTAGTCTTTTAACAATGCGATTTTGTTGGTAGAAATTAGTTTGGTAAAGTTAGTCTTAAAGGTGGATAGGTATAGATGTAAGTTAAGTTTAGGCTTATATCCTTTAATAAACGTTCGTTCTTTGATTTTTCTAAGCTCTTCTTTCTCTGTGCACATTGTGTAGTTTGGGCAGATTGTAAACTGGAGATTTGAGTTAGTTGCGTATTTATCTATGTGCGCACTAAGGGGGATACAGTAGAACTCGGATATAACGAACTCCAAGGGACCAGCGAATCTAGTTCGCTATATCCGGTGTTCGCTACTCACGTTTGGCAGCCATCTTGGATTATCAAAATGAAAACGTACATGTCTAAACACAAAAATAACAAAGATAAATTATACTGCACTTCATATCTTTATTCTGGAGGATCAAGGAGCACGATAAAGTTTTTACAATTACATATCCATAGCACTAGTACGTTTGACAAAGTCTGCAATCTTCGTTTGCATACCTCGTTTGGCCTTCTTCATTTTGTCGACAGCTTGACATACATCAGTCATGTTTGCTGCGACCAACAGTGTTATTCTGTCTTTTGAATTTTTACCACCACTACATTTCTCTGATTTAAAGTGAAGTGTTCTGTTAGGTTTCATTTTGTAGAAAAGTCCAGTTTCGTCTGCATTGAATATGTTCTCCGGTTTATAATCTTCAAGATAGCCAGACAAACGATTATTGAGCCAATCATCAACAAGGTCAGTGTCAACAGAAGCGCTTTCACCATGAGCTGATTTGCATACAATGCCACGCCTCTGCTTGAATCTGTCAATCCATGCACTCTGGCAATCAAAATCTGAATGACCTAATTTCGATGCTAATTCGTTTGCCTTTGTCTGCAACATTGGGCCATTTAACGGAATGTTCTCACTTCTTGCCCCTTGAAACCATTTGTAGAGAGCATCTTCTACATCTTGGTGATTGGCAGCTCTTAACTTTTTGCGGGCGGGGCCAAAATCAGACGACACAGATTGAGCCAGAATAGCTTCGCGATTCTTAATGATGCCACTCAAAGTAGATTTTGGAATATCAAAGTCCAAAGCGATGTTTTTCTTAGATTTTACACCCAAATCAACGGCCTCTATGATACGAAGTTTAGTATCAAAAGTGATAGCTTTACGTTTACCCGCCATCTTGTGACAAGAAACGCAAGTGAACTGACATTCTGTGACCATGTCGGGTATTTAAACACAACATCTGTTTACTTAACAGTTAATTTTCTAACAACGTTGAAGATACCGCTGATTGACTAAGCTGACACGGAGTGAGTTTGCTCTAACAATAATGAGGAGCTTTGATTCACCACGGACAATGTTGATCTTACCGCTAATTGAGTAAAGCTGACACTGATTGAGTTCGCTATAAGTGATGTTAATTGACCCTCGGGGCATGAAAATTAGTTCCCTATATCAGATAATTCGCTATATCCGGGTTCGCTATACACGTATAATTTTAATGATATTATATAAAGCTTATGACGGGACTTAAAAAATGGTTCACTATATCCGAGTGTTCGCTATATCCGAGTTCCTTATATCCGTGTTCTACTGTACATCTATAATTTGGAGTTTTGATTTGTTGTTTATGTACCCGCACTCTTGCTCTAAGTATATCTCCCGTTTGGCCAATATATTCTTCTCCACAACCAGCGCATTTTATAACATATATTTAATTTCTTGAGGCGTAAGACATATTTTCCATTATTTTGAATTCTGAGTTATTTCTAAGGATGTATGAATATCCTTCTAAAATGTGTTGGCATGTCCCGCAATTCGGCCTATTACATTTTGTGATTCTTCCACCTAACTCGATTTAGTGGTCAATAAAACATGCTTTTGATAACAGTTGTTTCAGACTCTTAATCTGTAGTTTACAGTTAATCAGTTTAGTACCTTTTAGCGCATGTTTTAATTTTGTACATACGTCTAACGCCTGAACATGGTTTCTTACTTTTGGGAAGATGTTTAGATTACATCATGATGGGTTAAAAGTAGTGATAGGTAAGGTTACCAAATTGTTTTCCTGTTGTCTTTCTTTTAAAAGATCTTCTGTGTTAAAAGACCGGGCTTTTGATATAGCATCCAAGATGATGTTTCCAGGGTAGCCTCTGGTTTTTAATATTTCTTTTAGTTCTTTAAGGCGCAAGTCTAGAATAGTACGATCTGATACTATGGTACATATCCTACGGGATAGAGAGTAAGGAATGCTATTTTTGATATGGCGACAAGATGACAAGATATATAGTCTAGATACTGTTTGGAATCTGTAGATTTGTAATATATATCTGTTTCTATTTGTCCCGCCTGAATGGAAACCATTAAATCTAGGAATAGTAGCTTTTCGTTGCTTTCTTCCATCGTATAAGATAGACTTGAATGTAAGTTTTGAAGGAAGTCAGGATTGTACAACTTTTAAGGATTCGTTATCTCGCGTCCATAGTATGAAGCAGTCATCCAAGAATTTTTTCCAGTTATATTTGAATTCGTTTTCGAAATCGTTTCCAAAATGATGACCTACCTTGCGCTACAATGATTCTTCTAGGTATTCTGATACGAGTGTAGCGTACGTTGGCGCCATTTTTGTGCCCATGGCTCTCCCCTTTATTTGCTTTTAAGAAGATTCATTAAAGTGGAAATTATTATTTGAAAGAATAAATTTCACACTTTCTATAATAAATTCTTTTGATATTCTATCAGGTATGTCAAGGGAATGTTTATCCACATCACTACAGTTATTAACTGTATACAGTTGTTACCAAATTGTTGTCTCTTTCATTTTGGCCGTATAACGTGCACTAACGATAAAGCTCATTCTACCCTTACATTTGTCAAGTTAAGGGTATCATAAATGAGTTTCCGTAAAGAATTTTGTCTTTTTTGGAATTCTGTTTTACTGGGACATAACATCAATATAAAATACCGGTGTAACTCGAAAAAGAGCTGCGTGTAAACCAGTGATTCAAATGTTTATATTTTAGAAAATATATTGTTGTCTTCCAATGCTGTTCCCTAAATTGTGAAGAAATGTAAAAAAAAAACTGCAAATAAGAAATAAAAAACACATGTAAATTTTAAACAGTTTTTACTGCTTAAATGATTCTTACTTTGACGGTCATGATCTAGGCTTCGTTGGCACTTTCCTTCGAACTCGCATTCTCCTCCGTAGCAGTTTCTATCTCCTTCTCTAGAGAGCTTCCTCCTTCCGATTCCGCCTCTGTTCCGGCCTCTCCCGATGTATCGTCTGCTGCTGGTGTCTCATCAGCTGCTTTACTCTCATCAGTAGATTCTCCAGTACCCTCCTCCGCACTCTCACCAGAGCTAGGTGCACTCTCACCACTCTCCTCAGACGTCGCAGACTCTGGCTCAGGTGTGTCACTTGAGTTGTCCTCCTTCAGTGATTCTGCTTCATCTGTTATTGCTTCTCCTTTATCTGTAGACTCCTCTGCTTTATCTGAAGCCTCTTCGTTTAAAGCCTCTGCTTTATCTGAAGCCTCTTCGTTTAAAGCCTCTGCTTTATCTGAAGCTTCTTCCTTTAAAGCATCTGCTTTATCTGAAGCCTCTTCGTTTAAAGCCTCTGCTTTATCTGAAGCCTCTTCGTTTAAAGCATCTGCTTTATCTGAAGCCTCTTCGTTTAAAGCCTCTCCTTTGTCTGCTGCCTCCTCTTTCAAAGCCTCCACGTTCTCACTAGCCGCGTCCACCTTTTCCTCAGCCCCCTCCTTGATGTCAGAGATATTCTCCGATACTGCCTCCTTCAGCTCATCCCCCTTGTCACTTAGCTCCCCCGCGCCTTCCTTCAGAGACGAGAGGCTCTCCTCTATCTTCGGCTTCTGCAAAAAAACAACAGCTATTGATCAGGTTTCAAACTCTGTGTGCACTGTATGTTAAAAGTAAACAAGGTAAGCAAACGAGGTTGAGGCCTGCGATGAAGAATAAGAACAAGTATTTGGTCATCCGTGAAGACCGACTAAAAGACGTGCAACAACAGCAGCAACAACAACAATGTGGGAACTTTTAAATAGCAAGAGAAGTCAGCAAGAATTCCCGTCACCGATGAGGCCTGCACCAGAAGAATGACTTTCAAAGATTTAGGACGCTATTACTCTCGGACAATTATCACAAGGGTAATAACAATACGATTTTAAAACTTCATTCAAATAAGAAAAAGGGAATAAAATAAGCTATAAAATGCGTTAAATGATTTTGATATAGGCCTAGCGCAAAGACACTTACGAACTTTTCCAAAAGACTCTACTTAATATACATGTTACAGTAGAGGTGAAGACTCCATAAGCGATCTAGCTAACGAATGGTGAATGCCATTACCTTGGAAACGAAATCTAATCGATGGAGGCCAATTTTCCTTAACCTTTTCAATTAACCTTATCTCCCATTCTGTACCATGGCCTCCTTCAAAAAAGGTGAAAGTTATGTTACATGGTTTAATGGCATGGCACTATAAGTGTACCGTAGTGACTTACGATCACCTTCACGATCAAGGGTGTCCAGTTCTGAAGTATAGCAGAGTGAATGTTTTTTCTTATACAATACAGTTCTCAATTCTTCTTTTAGCCCTCTCCCACACCCTCTTTGAACTTACCTCAAAAGATCCAAAGCTCGCCATGATATTGGGAAGTTCGTGTTCTTCAGTAACGCTCAGAATATGCCTTCGACGCTTATGGACCAGATCCTATATAGAACATGGTGTTACGTGACGTGAATATGCGTGGAACTCACTGCATCTACTGCACGTACGTCGTGTAGTTGAAATACTGTGCATAACAGGTGATACACTATTGCCATGAAACACATTTATTATTACTTAGTGGTAGTTGTGTTAGGTTGACGAATATTGAATTGATTTATGATTTTAGTATGCCACTTTGATTTGAATTATTTACTCTGTATAGATTAAACAGTTGACAGTCAATCATGTCTTAATAAGTTAAATAGAATTATGATCAGATTTCAAAGTTGTGTTTTGTATTTAAACTTGTGATGTGTATTCATAAGTGATGAAGTTAGATCATTAACATTACTGAAAATTATATAAATCAATGCCAGCATGCATTCATTTAGTGTTTTGTCCGATATTCTAGTGATAACTTGACAACTTAACATTCCCAATGGCATGGATTGCAATATTAAGATTTTAAGATTAGGCTAGACAGATATCGTTTGCAGATTGGTTTACATTGAAACTAGAAGAGTGTTGAATGCTATTGGTAGAAAACCGGACAAACAGTCACCGAAATAGTTGGCCATCGTAAGACTTTCAAGTCATGACAATAGATCTTTTCACTTTCCAGACTGCCGAATTTGGATTGGAACTGTAATCTTTATTTTTATTTATTCATATTTTCATTCTTTTATTTTTTAAATATTTTTAAGACGTATATTCACCTCAGATATACCTGAAATTTCAATGAAAAGTTTCTAAGCTCAACCAGGCTAGGCTGGCATGAAGCATAATCCGTCGTCCGGGAGTTTTCAAGAATGTTTTAACATCTGTGGCTACTTGTAACCTAGTTTAGTTAGTGTACTTGCGCCTACGTTGAAAAATATTTATATAAGGTCGTGATCCCTCTCAAAACATCTAAATAATTACTTCCAAAAAAACCCAAGTCACCTTTCGCTTTGATTTATGACAAATTCAACGTTCCTAACAATTTCTTCGAAAGCGACCATCATTTTTCCACACAGGAAATGATAAACGCCAAATGTTTTACCGAGTAAGCGCTGTTAAAGTTGACCTTCCACTAGTTACTGTAAGAATAATATTGAAAGGAGTAAAACTATCGAAATTTCTAGATTTCACGATTTCACAGAAAGTGATGCAATAGCTGAATGTAATCGAACATACTTAATCTTCTGTGAGATCCGTTGTACATAGCATATTCTCAGCTCATAGCTCTAGTAATACGTGCGGTGAATAAACGCTTGAGTTCTAGGGCACTCGATGTTAAAAATTTTCAACTGTCAAAGAATGTCTTGCATGAGATAAACGAAAACGCTATTCTATAACATTTTATTATTAAGTTATTCTATAATAAATTATGTTGATTCGACCCAAGTCTATTCTCCGGGTTTTCGATTTTGTAAATTTGTTAATATTCGATAAACAAAACAAAGCAGTATGTTCACAATAGTTTTAGGTCCATAAAATTTCCACGTGAGAGAGAGACAATTCTCATCAAAGATTTTATTCTGGTTATGAACTAGTGTTACATTTGCTACTGGCCTGTCACGAACGCATGCAGCAATAATCACTATAATCATGTCTACTTCGTCTTTAAAAAGATTCAGTTTCACCCTATGTGTAACCATTTGTCTGCTTGAATTAAATGTTCAGATTCGACTTCTATTGAACAATATGGCACGAAGAAGATTGTCGGAGCTCCATTCGGCAGCATTGTCGTACAAGGAAATTGGTAGTGAAGACTTGATATCTCGTCGAGTTTGTCAGCCGTCTAGTGAGGAAATATGTGGAAGGTAGACATCGTGCAACCACACATCAATATGTGATTGCTTTATTGCCTTGTGTTCGCCGTCAGCTTTTTGCCTCCACTACCATTCTGAAACATGCCTGGCTTAGAAATCACATTCTCTCCCAACAGAGGTAGTTTCGTCATAAATTCCTTTACAGCCTCTGTCGATATACGAGCCTTTCTCGGTCTAGGTTGCAATCAATGTTAGATGTGTAGTCAGCGACGCCGTTTCAAAAGTTATCATTCTAAACGCCTATAAATAAGTTATTTGCGTACGCTTCCGGAAAGCTAACCTTATTCGAAAAAGCACTTTGCACTTTGGGTCATTTTTACAGAACACATCCGGCTTATTTAGTAAGATCATCATTGCATAGACCTGTGTGACAATAAATATATTATCCATGCATGCGGTGTTTTTATTGGCTAAAATAATGCAAAGTAGTTTATGTTGCAAGAATTTGCCGCTATGGGAACCTGCCAGAATCCCGAGATGACTTTGTATTAGAACAGAGGTTGTACAGGAATAAATGACGTTCGAATAAGCAGACCGTGCGCAACAGCCTCGTAGCTTCCGGAATGAGAGTCATCAAACCTCCATAGCTGACAGAGACGTAACCGTATGCTTTATGTGTGAGCATGGTTCGTAACCTTTTTTTGGCAGTGTATATTTTAAATCCAGATGATATATGTTTCTCTGACATTATCGCCCAAACTCGTTTTGAGGTGTATCACTTATTGAAAAGTTCAGAACAAAAGTGTAGCTAATAAACCAAGGAAAACCATTTGAGGTCCAATTTAACAAATATTTCAGCTGGCCAGGGCTCTTGGTTATGAAGAGAGACACAGCCATACGATAATAGAGTATGGGTACTAAAGGCTCCATAGCTGCTGAACAAAAGTTTACTTCATTCAGGTTTAAACTGTTACATCTGGAATGACTCCGAAAATTGTGTGTTATTGAATTAATAATTATGTTCATAAAGTAAGACGCCTTGTTAGTTACTATTACTGTTTCCTAAAATTTTGATTCATAGTTTAAAACTGATCATTTGTCTTTATCACAGCCGACACTGTCAATTACTGCTGGAATTCTGAAAGTCAAGCATCACAATGAAACGTACGATGTAATGTACTGATTTTCTATTGTCATAATTATTATCATTATTAATACTATTATTATTATTATAACACTTCATATTTAAATTGTAGATAAATCAGTGTGTGTGTGTGTGTGTGTGTGTGTATATATATATATATATATATATATATATATATATATATATATATATATATATATATATTCTATTACGTGACATTGCAAAATTAGCTTTAAATCGTATGATGATATAAATTCTAAATTTAACATTTTATTAATTAAATTAAAAAGAAAACCATACTTGATATTCTTGTACTTTTGTGTTTAGTAGATGACTTTAGAGTATTTGTTTTATTATTATTTGTGCAGACAAACGTAATGTTTTCAACATTTTTAGAAGACATAAAGAAAAACATGGCAAAGAATAACTATTGCAATGCTTTAAGTCACGGTGTGATTACATGCAAAAAGAATATAATACATGAACTATCTGTGGGAGACTGTCAACATTTTGGCAGAACCAAAATGTTTCACAATGAAAAAATTCGACTAATCAGTAAACTATGAATGAATAAGATCTTAATTTTATTCTGAGCACTTCATACAAGACCAAAC
Organism: Phorcus lineatus; assembly: GCA_921293015.1. NCBI lineage: Eukaryota > Metazoa > Mollusca > Gastropoda > Trochida > Trochidae > Phorcus > Phorcus lineatus. Next base: position 56,608,474 of record OV121081.1, read on the forward strand.
TGTTGTGAATATATAATTTTTATACAGCCAGCATTATGAATGAAGATGTAAGTTACTTAAAAGAAACCAAAAACTACATACACTAAAGGAAATAACCCTTACACTTGTTTACAGTAATATCAGAAATTTAATTTGTAAGTGATCGAGCTCTTGATGGAGTGAATATTACTTTAGGATTTTTGTCATTTTGAACTGGGCAGGTACTGACATCACACTCTCATATTGACCAGGGGGATATTACCATTGTCATTTTGAAATGCATTGTTATGAAACATTTAAAGGGAGCTAATACATAGTTCTACAATATCATGTATGTGTCTTATTCTCTTATGAGCCGTTTCTTTTTTCCAAAGGCGTGATATACCTATAGTAATATAAGATATATATAATAATATGATATAATATAAGTTTAGAAACACAACTGATATGAATCAGAGACAAGAGATAAGAATACCCTCGTCGAGTAGTTTTTCTCAGTTATTATCCATCACAGTATGAATAACCAATCTACATAGCAATCGCGTAAGATATCGGTTCACTTCTGTACCTACGTTATGGCAATAAACGTTTGAGACATGTAAAATCATTGACTAAAATTAGTACATCAGTGATTAAAACAAACTTTTGTTGAGCAGTTGGGACTAGAGATCACAGAATCTCCAAATATACAGTCTACTTTCCATTGTACAATGAGTTCAGTGCCCACCGTTGTCAAATTCTGAACCCCAAACACAGTAAATCATACATAACGAAACACTGATAAACTAACTATAGCACTTACATGTTTGTTTTAATTTAATTATTTAACAGAGGTTATTTATGTATACTTTGGCAAACGATGACAATTCACTAGATTCGGCTAGACAAGTTACTTTTGTTACACAAATTATTTATCATAACTATTTTTTTAAAACATATTGTTACACGGTGATAGCTTAGATATTATTGCGGTTTCTTTAAGCTAAATTTATTTGATGATTTGATGGTTTCCAGGCCAAATTATCAATACGGGACTGCCGTACAACAACTGCAGTAAAGTATTTCAATGTTACATATAACATGGACTAACACTCTATCAATAAAACACACAGAACAGTGGCGGATAGTAGAAACTACATCACATTTGCAGAGTTGACACACTTTCCATATTCCGAGCATATGTAGAGTTTTCGTATTCATGAAAGGACATGCATACTTTAGTTGGATTATCTGAGAGACAGTGGGAATACTTAAACAAAGTTTGGTACACGTGTATTTAACTCTGTTGTCTGAATATCTCAAGTAGGAAAGCACGATCAACATGGAGCAACCCTACTTTAAGGGGCATAGAGTATGGTGTTTGGGTCAAATATGGCTAACTTCATAAATTGAGTTATTTCATCGACAATAAGTGGCTATTCTGAAAATTAACATCTCAATGCCTATCAGTTAGCAATAACAATAAACAGTAAAATAGTCGAGATTTATGATCGAAAACTGGACATTGGCGCGCGCCAATGACTCAAACGTAATTTTTAAAACTTATTTGTAGCAGATACAACTACCAACATAAGGTGATATTGATGAGTAGGCTATATAACTAGTATTCATGTGAATAGGACGCTGAATTTCGACTACTTAACATTGATATGAACGTTTTTGATTTATTTATGTCATAACTTTGGACAGGCGATTGTAACTTAACTCAGGTCATGTGATATTTTAGCTTTATTTAAGCCACATACACAATTCATGAAACATTCTCTGTGTAACTTTAGTTGGTTAAAGAATTGCGGTTCACGGGGATATCGGGCATTAACACATTTCTATACAATTATTTTGCATTGCGTCGTCGCTGTACATGTATTTGCGTATTGCTACAAAAATTTGTGTAAGGTTATTCTTACAAATTCGACACGAAATCTTCGTGCGCAGGACAAAGCGGGCAGTGTAAATTGTGCTTCACATGGCATAATTTGTAAAAGTTCAAACTGGTTGTCGATATGCTGGAAAATGCAGTGTGGAAGTCTTTCTCTATGTATGACATAGTTTAATCAGACTAACATATTTAGATATTCATTTCAGGTATCGGAAAATAGAGTCATTTTCATCGATAAAAGCGCTACCATTTAAAAGAGAACTACTTTGTACAAGGAAAGTATACAAGTGCGTGCATTTGTTAGAAGTTGGTAAAGTGTTCATGTCTATCTCATTGTTTATGAGAATTCAAAAGATGCGTTTGAACAAACACGCTGCTCGTTCTTAGTTTATCTGTACATATCAAAATGGACGTGCATTTTTATGGTTTGTATGAATGTATGACTCTCGTGACACAATATGCCAAGCGGAATCCAATACTGAATAAATTCGTTCTCTCAAATTTAACTGACATGGTATGGAATCGTTTTCAAAATAAAATGGTTTAACTGATGATCACTCGTGATCCAATTACGTGATGCGCATAGGGAATTTACTGTCAACGTCAGCAAAATATATATGACTGAAACTAGGAATATATATATATGACTGAAACTAGGGAAATGATCGAACTGACCTAAAAGTGACACATGGTATGTTTTAGATTTTTTTTATGTCACATAGATAAGAGCCAAATTACCATATGTCCTCAATCAAGTACAAATCACCTACCTAACACGTTTCTTAATATCCAAAATTATACTATTTTTATGTTTTCAATGCTAAATGAAAATCGGCCATACAAATATTAGGACCTTTAAATTCTGCGTACATTTAACATGTTTATCAGTTAAAAGTCATAATTAATGCTACCAATCCATATTTACATTTGTGTCTGCAGTAAATAGGTTTCCTAAAGTACGTTTGAGTCATTGACGCGTGTCATTGTCCGGTTTTCGATCACAAATCGAGACTTTAACCTGTTTATTGTCACTATACTGAACTAATAAGCACTAAGATGATATTTTTTGGAAACAACCACCACTTCTTGATAGAATAACACCATTTATGAAGTTTGGCATATTTACTCCAACAACATACTCTGTGTCCCTTTAAGACGAAATTGAAGAAATCATTGTTCTTGAATAGTAATATTCAATGTGTAGAATTAGATAAGCCTTGGTAAGATATTTCAGATCATTTAGATTATTACAATATATAGTAAATTCTTGACTGTACGATGCGTTTAGAAGGTCAATGGTCATAGGTCATTCAAAATGTTTACGATTTTCGAAACAACTCAGTAAAGGTAACTGTTAAAAATGAAATACAACAACAATCCGTCAAAAGATGATTAATATTTATTGTTAAAATGGTATAACAATATAAAACGTAACCGACTCAACAGAACACTACATTTACTCTTACCATAATGATAAACTACATATGACGTTTAATAGGAGAGAAAAATTTCAATGAGTGGCCAGAACACCAGGAGAGATTTAAACGTTCGTCAGGGGCAGCTAGCTAAGATTCCGTTAATACCATTGTCACTGGCAAATTGTAAGATCAAATGGAGATTTTAAAGCGCTTCTGTTGTTGCAATATGTTCATACATTTCTTTATTGATGTACTAATACCAGTTATGCTGGTCAATCTGTAAAATTCTATTTCTTTTGCCATTCCAACATTGTCACAGGAGTGGACAAGAACACGAGCACGACACAAGATATTTATTGATTATAAATCTACAGATTCTGAAAACCTTATTAAATATTGTTTTGAGAATTAACATTTTGAATTTGTAACGATCAAATACTTTGAATCCAGCTATGCTATTTACCAGAACTAGCAAAGATTTCTTGATAACAAAAGAACAAACAAGGAATAAATGGAAGTTAAACACGGTTACAAATAGATGTTAAAGTACCTTTTCTAATTATATTTATAATGCTAACAGTTTTGCATAGGCCAAGATGAACTCAAACTCGTGCTATACTATGGCACAGGAATTTATAGACACGATCATGAAATTAGTTAATCAATTGTCGTTTTAATTTGAAACACATATTTTATTGTAAGGCGTACCTTTTTGAGATCAGTTATACAAGACATAATCAAATTGCATCGTATGAAGGGGGGATAACTCCACCCATACCAGCATATTTCGCTGAGATTGCGATTTGGATAAACCAATCAGAAGCCTTCTTCTCGTGCAGCCTCGTTTTGAAGCAGAGGGGTTGTTCTAGGTGAAGAAGATGAAATCAAGCGATAGATGAAGATCGACGAGAGATGATTGGTCAGATTAAAACCCGAGCGACGCTATTCCTCCTTTAAGGGCACCGCCTGCACTTTCCTAGAAAGCAGAGAAAGGGCGATTAGACATACTCACTCATATTTATTCAGCCTTAAAAAAACAACAACATAATTAAACGTACTTGTAGCTATGAAAAGTATCTAAGATTCCGAACTCTTTGGTGTGTCTATATCGGAACTCAACTTTCCCCGCAAGGCATAACCTCTCTAGCTTACTTTAGCCTTGCATTACCTCACTGGATAACTTTAGCCTGGCATTACCTCACTGGATAACTTTAGCCTTGCATAACCTCACTGGATAACTTTAGCCTCGCATAACCTCACTGGATAAATTTAGCCTTGCATAACCTCACTGGAAAACTTTAGCCTTGCATAACCTCACTGGATAACTTTAGCCTTGCATAACCTCACTGGATAACTTTAGCCTTGCATAACCTCACTGGAAAACTTTAGCCTTGCATAACCTCACTGGATAAATTTAGCCTTGCATAACCTCACTGGAAAACTTTAGCCTTGCATAACCTCACTGGATAACTTTAGCCTTGCATAACCTCACTGGCTAACTTTAGCCTTGCATAACCTCACTGGATAACTTTAGCCTTGCATTACCTCACTGGAAAACTTTAGCCTTGCATAACCTCACTGGATAATTTTAGCCTTGCATAACCTCACTAGATAACTTTAGCCTTGCATAACCTCACTGGATAACTTTAGCCTTGCATTACCTCACTGGAAAACTTTAGCCTTGCATAACCTCACTGGATAAATTTAGCCTTGCATAACCTCACTGGAAAACTTTAGCCTTGCATAACCTCACTGGCTAACTTAAGCCTTGCAGTACTTCTCCAGCTTTCCTGTGCCAAGCCTACTGCCTACGTGGTCTGCTGCGGCTAAATGTGATAATCCTTTCAGAAATTGAATGATAGTTGTAAATAATTATCGCTGAAGAAGGAGCTGCCCGCTTAAATCCACCGAAGCGGGACTTTGGCGTGAGTTATGCTTTGTGAGGAAAGGGGATCAGATTTATGAATATAAGCTTCACAAAAGTTGATTTCATGAACGAACCATGTCGATATTCACAGAAAGGAAGTATGTCTTGCTACAAAGGGGTTACTGACGGGAAGTTTTGATTATGCTTCTTCTTCATATGTTTAATGTTCATTCACTACATGTATCGAAGATGATAGAAGGCACAAGAACCCGATATCGTCAATCACACGGGAACTGTATGTATAAAGATACTGCGTATATGATTAACCTAAATTTACAAACAAGATCGATATCCATGTGTTTCTCTACTAACTTTTCTCTCTCTTCTCAGGTTCTTGACATCAACTGATATCATAATGTATCTATCGAGTGTAATTAACATACCTGGATGTTTCCTGTGATGTTTCCTAGTCCCTCCCCTGTGAACTTGGATAGCTGTCCCTTAAGTTCTGCAACCATCTTCAAAGCATCCTCTGCCTTCTTCTTGTAAACTGCTAACTGTTCCATCAGACCCTTCTTCTCTTCCTCTGCCTTCTCCTTCACTGTCTCCACTTCCTTCTTTGCAACCTCGACCTTCTCTTCAGCCTTGACCTTCACTTCCTCGGCCTCCTTTTTGTATCCCTCCGCCTCGGACTTGTAGTTCTCTACTTCCGTCTGGTACTTCAGCACGTCCTCCTCCAGCTTCGCCTTGGCAGACTCCAGGTCAGTTACCTGCCAACAGATATTCACACTGATGATGCTCACAAACAAAAACATTTTCCAATCATATCCAGGCAGAAACCTGATCAGATACATTATTACTGATGTAAGTTACTAATAGAAACATCTACCTAACATTAATTAAGAACTTAGTGGACTCCATATCTGATGTTACTTGTATAACAAAAGTGATTATTTAATCACATCCAGTGGGTTCGTAGCACTCAGCCAAGATTTGATACCGGAACCTGTGGGTGAGAACCAGACACACTATCGATTTATCCAAAGGGATATCGAGAGAGGGATTCGAACCCGGGGACATTGAGACATCATCAGACACTCCATTTGGCCGAATTGGTAAAGTGTCTGTCTGGAATCGGCGGCGTGTCTCAATCTACCCCGGATTTTTAGGATTCCTAAGGACTCGCATACGAAGGTTCGGGGTTCAAATCTCGGCATAAAGTACGTCGCAGATTCGACCAGATTGACCAGGGATTTATACCGATTAAATAGTCTTCAATCTTCATCAATAGAATTTCCCTGGTTGAATCCTGCCTTGAGGAATGGAACAGGTCATGTGCTATGTGAACAGTTCATTATTGAGAAGATAGTTCTTGACTGTACAAGCAACCATTGGCAATTTTATGATCTGCACTCATTTTCATTAAAATTTGGACAGTGACAATCACCTTTTCTTTTCGACTTACGGAATACGTATCTCAATGAAGAAAATTCGTTCATCTTGACGCTTGTATTCTTTATTGTATCGTGAAAGCATTACAGTGTTTTGCAAGAACATTATGACCTGTCACATAAAAGGCGGGTCATCTTCGTTGCATTCAAGTGGGCCAAGATACCGACGTCACATACATCAATCCAGTTGTTCCACGCTACATAATTATACATGCATTGTATGTTTACCTTCAGTTTAATATGCAAGGCAAAACATATCCGCCTGTTCTCATTTCTGGCCACAATAATAAAAATATCTTACTATTAACAGCTTATTATAAAATTTAATATTGGTGACTTGACAGTAAGACTTGATAAGATGAAAACAGATGACGTAAGGACAATAAGATAAGGGTAGTAAAGCAGAGGAACTGTCTCGTGGATTGTCACCCAGACCCTAGAGCAAAAGGACAAAGGAGTTTTCTTAAGTCTAGAAAAGTTTGGCAAGTCTGGTTGCCTCAGCTGACAACAAAGTATTGGGTCAGGGCTTCCCCCTATTTTTTGTCATATCAAATATAAAAATTATATAATTCATAATTATTATCTAGGGACCATACCTTCTCGTTGAGCATGGCTTTAGCACTGCTCGGCTTTCTCTTCAGCTTCTGCAAGAACGACATGGTGGGGATGTGAGCGACCTGTTAAAGAAAGAAAAAATACAAATACAATTACCTATGTTGATGTGAATAAATAGTTAACTAGTTTGGTACTTGTACATGCATAGATGGATCTGTATATATTTACTTTTCTGTATGAAATGCTGAATTCGTCATGACTTTGTCAATGTAACCAATACAGAAGAAGTTAAAAAATAACTTGTATGTTTGTCGGTATTGAATACGAAAAACAGGTTGTCAAATATAAAACACACATACACCCATTTATATATATATATATATATATATATATATATATATATATATATATATATATCTTTAAATAAATAATTATCAATCGCCAATTAATAAGGAAATAGTCTGTTGGACAGTCCATTTACTTCCATTTGTAAAACATTATGGGTTTAACATTATGGGTTTTACATTATAGGTTAGTAAATGTCTAACAGTTTTCCATTTTAGAATAATGTACGTTGAGCTACACCGCCGTTTTGATATGATTTAGATGATGTGGTTTGCATCGAGGTTTATAATGAACTGTGACCACCAATAACCAATATTGCAGATATCCCCATGTCCCAAATCTCTTCTAGAAATAACTCGTACAAAAGTGGTAACCCGGCCCCCTTCTTTTCTAAGGGTGATACACAGATTCACTATAAAACAACCTGAAAGTTATTTTCAGCAGCCAAATTCGAAATGCTGAGAACTACATTTCATCATCTTAACATCCTAACCTGTTGCGCTTAATGGAAATAGTTTAGCAAGAAAAAGCTTTTTGCCGAGTAAATCCATTATCATTTTTGAATTTATTGAAGTCTTAACACTGCGGTTGTCATTGAAGGACATGCTTGAATGCAACAATGGCTGTTACCATCAGCAAGATGGCGGGACGGTCCCGGCAAGCGTCCAACCAATCAACAAGCTTCTCACATTAGTCATGCCACATTGAACGCGCTTTGATCTCCGATTGGGTGCGTTTTATTAGATATTTTGAAAACTGCTGGAGATCTGTAGTAATGCACGCTCGTTGGTCATTAACCAGGGTTTATTTCAAGCGAACATCTGTCAACTTTTATTGTTCTATTGTTTGTACGTTACACGGGACAGTGCGATATATCCGCTCTGTATCTGAACTTGACCATATTCCAGGATGAAATTATATGTGTATAACTGTATGTAAATGTATGTAATACTACTCATAATAATACCCTGCGCCTCACGGTCCCTCATTGAAAGATTAAATTCAATCCTCGTTAAGATAGAATAAAAATAGTTAATTCAAATGCTTCATAGTTTCTACAGTTTTGAAACGCAAACAATCACAATAATTAAAAAGTATAACATTTAGCATTATGACAAATTGTTAATTTCATAATAAGAGCAAAGAAAATGTGTTAAATACATTGTGGGACGAAGACTTATATGGGTCCAATATTTGAATTATGTTTATAACAAAATATTTGTATATGCATAAAATCATACACAGGGGAATCTGTGAATAAAATTTTCGTAATCTTAATAATAATTTATGCGTTGAGTAAAACAGGAGAATACGTTATTTCCAATTCTCAGTGGAGGTCAATGCCCTGGGCAACTTTTGCCTTCAATATTTGAAATATTTCCATGCCTCAGTGAACAGCCAATCCTGTGAACATTTATAAAAAAAAATATTTGGAGCTATTAAGGGAAGAAAGGACGCAGTAATTACATTCATGTCGTAAAAGGAGAAACGATCCTGAGATAATCTAAGAGATGGAAACAATCTTCATAGCCACATTTACGTTTAACTTGACAAACGTTTTTTACAGATCCAAAAACATATGTATTATTAATGATCAAACCACATAAGCGATATATTAGAATATTCTTGTATCAGTAATATCAACTTAAAAGCATATGATAATAAACAGTAACTTTTAATTAAAAGTTGTTATAATCATAGAACTTTAGTTGGACATTGATACAGAAGACTGGGACAGAGAGTGATACATAAGTGATCGTGCATGATTAGAGACATATAAAACCAGAAAGAACGGTTGTAAGGGGGTGTTAACTAGTTAAAGACATGAATAAAGTGGGGGATTTGTGAAAATATGTACAATCAGTTGATCATATACTGGACAAAGTGTTTTAGCAATATCTTATTTTCATTTGCATATTTGACATTTAATCAGTGTCACAATAAATCGTTCAATTGTTATTCATAATTTCAAACAAACGTCATGTAGGATTTCATGTAGGCAGTACAGGAGTTATCTGTTATACTGTTGAACCTTTTCTTCTTATGTTAAGGAACATCAACAAAACACGTCCAGACGATATGGACGCGACTTCCTTAGCTCCTGTATAGAGTAATCTAACGCACCCCTCGCCCGCAGTGCTTGTAACATTCTGGGGCTTGTTGCTATATCAAGTAGGCGGGCTGGTTGGATTGACTGAATGCAAAGAGGGGAATGTTCAATGGTGTGAAGATATTTACCTTTATCAGAGTTTTTTGACGTCCAACATTGTTTTCCCTGTCTGACTCTTCAGGATGGTAGTTGGGTATTTGGGGTTGGCATGATGGTGGCGGTGGGTTTGGGGTTGAATTAATACTTACTCCTTACTTTGAGGATCTTTCGGAGTAACTACCTTACGCATTCAAACAGAGAACTTTCTATAACCTTCACGGGCAGTACACGTGTACAGTTCATTGTAATACGTTTCACCTAAGTGCACCGTTATGTTTGCTATTAGACCATTTGCTTTATGTGCAGTGAACCATTGTCAAACTGATTTGAATAAGCATTCCTGCGTACAAAACCTTATTGAAAAGAGTCTGAACAACACAAATTGTTCCATTTGTTTGCTAATGACTCGACCTGTATACTTTTGAATGTATCTCAAACAGCATTGCCTACCTGTCCTTAATAAACTGAAAAAAGCACTTAGTCTAGCAGGTTGGTGTCCTACAGCCTGACACACCGACACCGACACGGGCTGCCAGGCAAATTTGTCCTGCCACTTCTGTCTGGACAGGAGGTCAGAATGGCATGACACAAGGTTTGCCCCACACTGAGCCGATATTCAGCCAGGTGTGTTCAGCTCAATCAATACGACAGGGTCCCTCTCTTCATCCTCACAAGAGTCTACTGAATACCGTACTGAGCTGGAGACATACTGTTCAAATAAACACGCGAGTGATGTCAACACCCAGCATGCATTATACATGGCCAGCTTACCCTCTTCGCACTCCCACGCGCCTAAATAGAACTGCATTAATTGCTTCCATAAACCAGAACGCGAAACACCCACTTTTAGCAAGAGCGAAATGCATTTATCGGCCTCAACTTTACAAACCTGTTTGAAGTCTCCTACGCCCAAGGTCTCTATGCCCCAGAGTTATATAACGTGAATTGCTTGGAAATTCTGAAGTGTAGTTGATAGATGGATCTTACACTCTCTAGATCTCAGGTGTGCAGCTAAAACACACCTGCCATGCAACTAATTAGCTACAGAACGCCATGCTCCACTTATCATTGCAACGCTTCAACCAAATGTATCTATTATTTACAAATTTAGACTTTTCGAATATTCTGGCAATATACTTTCCAGCTAATCGTGTACAGCTAGTTGCTTCAGCAAGGATCTACAACTAGCCATTGAAACATAATAGCAGTATTGGGACCAGTCCAAGCCAGTAACACTTTACATCACTGTTCTCACAACTCTGAAACTATATGTATATTGTTCTCATTTCACAGTATTTTGGGTGTCCATCTCATATGTCATTTTTAATCGCTTTAAAATGTCAAATGATCAATGTTCAACTGACCAGAATTGAAACAGTAGTAGGCCAAGAGTGTTTTGGGTATCAGAGTTTCGAGTTTAGTATGTGACGTTCCAAGAAAGATTTAGATAAGTTAAACGGTTAAAGAATTGTTTGAGAGGTCGTAGCATCGACATGGAACAATGGAAATTGAAATGTTTGGAGAATACATAATAAATTCTCGTTGATATGGTGTTTCCAAAATAATGTCATTACATTATCCCTCTTGATTGTGAAGATTTTATCCTGACGTACATCATTATTTTGCTTAAACTTGTTTATAGATTTGTACATTTGAGCATTCTTCAAAATGGACTATCTGAGCCTGATAGCCACATTAACAGGCTTTATTGAATAAGATATATAAAAAAAATAGCATGCCGACTTACTGATTTTTTGCAAAAGAACTTTTTACAGTTTAGCATCTGCATAAAGCTCTAGGTTGTACAAAGCTGAATTGTTATGATATGGGTTACAGACAGTTAAAATAATGATAGCCACACCAACCCTCTCGCTATTGCTTATTCCAATACAAACTCAGGAGACATCGCCGAGCGCTATTGAAACCAGTCATACAATCGACTTCAAAGGTATGCAAACCTTGAAAACCATTTGTAACGTTTAACAACATTTTGGCGTTATGGCCGATAAAAAAATCCACTTGGGTGAGATTTGTTATCTGCATTTTATTCAAGAAACACTTTTGAAACCGGTGATTCTGTAACGTCTATATCGGTTACTTTACTCGGAATGTGCATTTGTATCATTTAGCAGTAACGTTTTCAAAGTATTTAGTCATTTTCTTCATTGATGAATAACACATAGTCATAGATCATTTTGACAATTACATCATATTTTATTTAATCTATTCCTTATAAATTTTATATAGTTGCTAAAGAAAGTTTGTTTGCTAATATCATGTCATTTGGAATGTCTTTAAGGCATCATAGCATCATAGCATTGCGAAAAGGAAACAGATAACGTTAAAATAGCAGGCCGTTGAAGTGACCAGGGGTCTAAGTTTCGCAAACATCAATTCTTGTTTTCTCTGCAAAATCCTTTATTGGTGATCAATAGGTTTAAACACAAGTAATGTTTGTTTCTTTGCAAGTGCGAGTGGTTTCTCAAGGAGTTGATATGGAGCATAATAATCATAGTTAAAAGTGACACAGAGTATGACTCTTGAATTTTGTATATGGATAAGATAGAGTCAAAGTATCACATAACCTGAACTTAGTCAAAATCGTGTATCAAAAACTGCATCTTTATCTCTTAAATGCCAAAATTATGACATTTCTTGTTTTCGATTGTAAATTTAAAACGACAATATAAATGTTAAGACGTCGAAATATAGTGTTCCATATATATGTATATTAGTTAAATGACCTTCTTAGCAATTCCAACCTATTTCCATCCTTGTGTCTGCTATAAATATGTTTCCAAAATTACGTTTGAATTATTGGCGCGCCCCACTGTCCGGTTTTCGATCATAAATATAGACTTTTTCCAAGTTTATTGTCACTATGCAAAGTGTTAAGCATTGAGATGTAAATGTTCAGAAACAACCACTGCTTATCGATGAAATAACACTATTTATGAAGTTTGACATATTTGGCCCCAACAATATACTCTGTGCCCCTTTAAGGAAATCGGAATTTCAATGATATGACCCCATCTGTCTATGTTATCATGCCAACATTCTAATTTTTGAATGAGGGACCAGTCGCTCTTTATATAAGTTAAGGAATGGTTATGTAACACATGGTCAAGCGGTGATCCTTTTCACTTCTGTTGAAGTTATTCTGTTGACGTCTGAACTAAACCCAAATTACATTATATTTGCACTAAGTTGCACTACAGTAGTTAGTAAACAAACTTATGAATATGTATGTAGCTGTGTAGAAAAAAGGATATATACATGTATATATAGTTTATTCAAGTATAACATCGTTCAAAGACTATGTTTGAAAACATCTTTTCCACTACTCTTAAGCATGCTCTGCCTATTGACAAAATAACGTGTCTACTTCTGGAGAGAAAGATATCAAAAAAATTGTGTCTTCAAAATTATCACACAAAGTAAATTTTTATATTTAAACATTAAAACCCTTTGAGTATATCACAAATTGAAATTTCAAATACCCATGTATCATTACTGAATTGTAAAAAGTTGCTATAGTGAAGGATACGTAAAGTAGGTTTCAAATATGGATCAAATAACGTTAATATCGTTTATAAAAGAAATACTTATAATGATTATAATACCAACGTTTCTAATTCTATTATAACATATCATATCATTATCAGTCTATATATATTCTTCTTTATAGACGAATAATGCTTAATACTCTACCTCCTTTTTGAATACCGTTTATATAATTGTATAATGTTGAAGGATGACATTGAACATATTTATGATATACAAGAATAACGTTTGAATAAGTACATATTGACAAAGAAGGTTGTAAGCGCTTTTTATATAATATGAAAACGTTTATCTTTACTATAGTGAAAAATAATGTTAATATCGCTTATATTTAAAATATAATTCATTTACACCATAGTTTAACTCCATTGAAGAATAACATTTATGGTGTAAACACTATTGAAGAATGAGATAAATAGTGTACCATTTTGTATATTTCCACTTTATTGGTGTTTAAAGAATAACGAATTAATCAATACTTTGTAAAAGAATAACAGTTTTTATAGCTTACAAATAAAATTTATTCAATTTCCAAGGGGAAGAATTCCATTTAAACTATATTGATGAACAACATTTAGGTCGTTTTGATATGAATAGACAATAGTTTATGATATAGAAGAATATTTTTTAAATGTTTAAATAACTTTAAAGGGAAACAGCGAATAAGGAAATAACATTATGATATTCAAAACATAGACAATAACTTTAGTATCATATCTTTATCATTGAATGAAGTTATTTCAACAATAAAACATTATTCATACCATTTACTTTATCAAAATAAAACGGGTCAATACCTATTCTTATGTGCCCCAGATTTTCCTCTCAGGGATAAAGTCCGAACAATATAATGTTTTTGTTGGTACTTACAACAGGTATTGACAGTATAAAAACTATTATATAACGATAGTAAAATACTATATTTAATTAGAATTGCTCAGAAAAATATAATGGGGATAGTAGATAAGAATTTGGTGTCGATATTACTATCATAAGTAATTTAAGTAAATCTTGCTTTGTTCGAACTTGGACGGAGTCAATATGTATTATGTCACGATCATGTGACGGACCCTTGACTAAACCTATTGCCGGAAAAATGCCGAAGAAGATAATATTTTTACAATTTACCTAGTGATGAATGACCTTTGTAGCAGTTCAAGGTCAAGTTTATATCGTTTTGAATAACCAAGACTGATTTCTACACAATTAACTAGATTGATGAATAACCTTACTATGTTTGATGTTGACATTTATCATTGCAATTGAAATATTCAAATATCAATTTTCTCAAGTAAATTAAGAAAGAATAACATTTTACTATTGTCTTATAGATTAATGACATTTACGTCAATGGTGATTAATCTATAATTTTTTATATCGTTTTCTATTTGGAAAAATATAACGTTTGCACAATTAGATATATATCAATCAGATATATTGCAAAATGACGTAGTTATCTTATAAATCTTATATATATCTTATTTATTGCATTTTAAAATAACTGGTCTGTCCATTTCTATCTAGACGAAAAACATTTCATCATTCAATTTGAATGGCGTTTACATTCATTAACTTCGTTATAGTTGTTATTTAGTTCTGTTTCTTTTGAAGTCTAACGTTGAGAATGACGTTGATATATTTCAATATTTACTTTAATTGTTTCAGATGGCAATAACTGTTGTGTCGAGGTATACCATTTTACATTTTAATCTATTGCTGAATGATATGTACACCATTGAAAAAATACCTTTTGTTTTTCCTATTGACCGAAGACGTTTTCATTTCATTAATATTGAAGAAAATATCGTTCTTTATTATGTTGAAAAATTTGTAACCGAGCATGCATTTTTCTATTTTTAAAAATAAATCGTCAACATAATCATGAAATGATAATCGAAATAAAAGATAAGAATGATCATATTATGGTTTCACTTTTTCTGACGATTCATATCATGTTTTGGCCATGATCATTAAAATTGAGACCAATAGTTTCTTTAGCAAATGGAGTACCCTTCATTACAATTCATATAAAGGTTTTGGCTACTCTATATCTTAAATAGCGTTGAGATTGTGACATACTGTTGCTGGACATACCATTCATGGAATATTTTCTTTGAGACTTGAAATGAACTTCTAACTTAGTATTATTTCCTATTAATATATTTTTCTGTACACTTTTGTTTACATTTCATTTCGTTTTGGGTAGCAAGTCACGTTAACAATATTCAGTAGATCACTTAGGATAATTGATTGTTAATTGGAAAACATAGGAACACACTTTGAACACAATTTGAGCGGTCTGAAAACAAAGGAATAACTATGAACGCTTGTGAACGTACAGGGGTTATTCACATTATACACCATCTAAAACGTCTTGAAATCAACGAGGAACAAACAATTTTCAAAGAAATGGGTGTAACAAATGAGACAAAGACCTCTTCCTCCTTGATACACGCGGAGACCATGGATACGAGACCTCGTCATGGTGACGTTTATATACTACAACCGAGACAGAATGTGTGTAAACACATAGTTGACACATGAATATCTAGAATTGGAACCAGCTGTTAATGTAGACGTTCGGAGGAATGTGGAAGCAGGAATGACAGGTAACATGTTGCGGTGTGAGCTTGAAAACACTGGACCCCATCTTAGTACTGGGGCTACTTTTACGAATTCACACATCAAGTGAATGACTGGGACTACTTTTACGAATTCACACAACATCAAGTGAATGACTGGGACTACTTTTACGAATTCACACAACATCAAGTGAATGACTGGGACTACTTTTACGAATTCACACAACATCAAGTGAATGACTGGGACTACTTTTACGAATTCACACAACATCAAGTGAATGACTGGGACTACTTTTACGAATTCACACAACACTACATGTGAGTAGTGATCCGGATACACCAACATTACTTTCCTTAACCGAAAAAGAAAATCATTTGTCACACTTTATAGAAACAGTAACTTTTGTGTGTGGTATGAGAATAACTCGACCTGGGAAGACTCAGTAAACACTCAGTGTTAAAAGAAATGTCACTACATAAATTGCGAGATAAACAACGAGGGAATAATACAAACCGACACATAGTTACATTATGCCTTTAGATTTCATCTCTCGCAATTTATGAATTTTGAAATATTAATCAGTCATATTTCTATAAATTGTCGTTTCGGCATCTGCAAGACAGGAGAGTGAAATAGGAGTTTTTGCTGTGTTTTAGGGCGTCCGACATTTATGATGTGTCATCGAATTAAAATGCATGAAAATGCGTTATGTCAAAAACAACTTTTATTTACTTAATATACATATTCTATACATTTTAAACTTAAATCTCTAAAAAAAACCATCTTAAAACGATTTTAGGATCCCTTGAGTGTTTGAGCAGGTGTACAAATATGGGAGTAATGATTAAACTTGTGTATTCCTATTTACAAAGTATAGGTTTATAAAGGACATACAAAACAACATTATATTGTATAAGCAGCAGTATATTGTTTTGGGCTCTGAAGACAATTAGGTGACGTTTCTTTTGTCACTGTGTGTACGTGTTAGCATTTGAAATACGCTCGCCTATAAAACAACGAAAGAATGTTTGCTGTGATCTGGACACCAATCAGCAGGGATCCTACAAGACTTCTTATCCATTTCCTGTAGGGTATTTAACCGTTAGATACAGACAACCCTCAGGCGGGTGATGCCGCGCGGTGCAGGTTTTATGATTTAGAAAGCTAACCCGAATAAAGAAGTCTTGAACTGGAATCATATTTGTTCTCAGTCCAAAAGACATCCATGAACATATCTCATATTTAGGAATATAATCAACTGTGTTAGACAGATTCTTCATAGACACAGGTAACATTAATAAGGGACATTTTACTCCCTGCATCATGAAGACAAAGAACTGCTATACCATAGGTACTTTTGGTTAATATTTCTTGTTTAACACAAGATACTTTATGTTCCCCCTGTTAAGCATTCATCCTGTTGAATCTCTGTGTGGCATGGTGTAAGAAGAACATTACAAGGACAGTACATTGCTGGTAACTCAGCTCTAGTAGGCTATAAAACAGAGGATACTCGGTTTCGGTATAAACTCGATACGATAAATAGATTATGCATTGCCTTGCTGTGCTACAATAGAAAATGGTTTCCACTGTCGATGATTCAAGTCCCGAGTACTTCCAGCTGTTGTCGAAACTATCATAAGTAACATTCTCAAAGGGTTAGCGGCCTGATGCTTCATTTACTCTGTTTGCATTTAGACTAGAATACATACAATCAAAATTAACGACAGGTTCATTAAGTATAATAACCATGTGTGCTACTCTATATTTACTGTATATAAACTGCAAATCCAGTTTGCGCCTGCAGTGACCTTCTAGAAACGTATATGTGTTTTAATGAGCGTGTTTAATGCCTGTGAGTCACATACTGTCTCGCTGTTCCCTGTATGTTATGTTATTGTTGAAAATATCCCAGCAACAAGTGGACCGTGAATACACTGCACGCTCCACTGACTGTCCAGTCGCAGCGGAGGAATATCGACCAGTCTCCTTATTGCAGTACTTGCACTGGTTCGCCAATAGGTTATCTGGTTGTAACGATGAAAATAGTTCCCTGAGTGATGCCATCTTCGGCACATTCAGGTCGTTCAACCATGAACACGAAGAACCGTCAGTGCTTTGAGGTCGCTCTTGGGAACTGCCGACGTGTTCAATAGAGATGCCTATTGTTCAGGATCAAATCTAAATCAGCATTATTGAACGTGTTGGTATTATGTTGATACTGATGTGTCCTTTCACTGCCCCCTCCAATGCTCAAGGTTATCTGGATGCACGTTAATCACTGAGGCTGACTTAGGATGGTATATCCACTTCTTTATGTTATCAAACTAGGGCAATGCACGTCATGGTGTACGAGACCAGTGTGTTTAGGAATATCAAAGAATTGAAACGATGATCTCTCCATTCAATTATACTCTGATTAAGGATCATTCATCCAAACTCCAATATCCTCAGTTTATTCTGTCCAGTAGACTTACTTATCCATTGGTAGTCGCAATCCTGTAGGAAATGCTCTCATTACACACATACGAAACAGGTTTTCTTGTCAATCAGGTTTGATTGTTACAAATACGGAGCGCAAAGGAAAGGCAAATTTCATCCGACCTTGTCAAATATTTTACAAAAGAAGCTGTACATACCCCTACAAAAGACGATGCAATAACGAAACAGTCACCTTTCAAATGACAAGATTTTGCTTGAATTTGCTAATCAAACTTTTATGTTTTCATTAATGCCTTCCAACACACAAACCTTTTCTAAGAGTCATATGCCTTGGGCGCCTCATATCGAGATTAACGAGCAGATTGATTGATTGATAGAGCAACTCACCGCTTTGTGTGCAACAACACGACGCTATCATTTTTTTTATATCTACAGTCATTTTTTAATCCATCAAAGCTTCCCGCCCTTTTGTAAAGTTAAAATTTGAAATTTAAGTCAGATTATCGATGCAACTTTTTTGTTTGATGTTTTTAGTACGAATATCGTAACATTTTCTGGAAACATAATGTAGATCTTATTCCAGTACACGAACAAATGAGAATACTTTAGTCATGTGACATAATAAGCAAAGCGCTTCCTCATCTTATCTACTTATAGTAAATGCAGGAAAGGAATTTATAAACTTGTAACTTCATACATGCAATGCCAACCTTTATTTGAGAGTCGACGTTTTACCCATTGAGCTGAAGGGGCATCCCGCCTACTAAGGAATAGGAACGCTTTTGGTCTCATCCTGTCACTCATAAAGTATTGTAAAATTACACGTTATTTCTGGCATGTTTTAAATGAATAATATTCTCTATTCATACACTGCTCACTCTATGTGACACGACACCGGATAGACGAGACAAATTGTGGCAGCCGATCACTTGCTGATGTCGCGGCTCAGGTGGACCAACACACGGCGGGACCTCGCAGCACAAGGAAAATCAATCAAGTTCATCACAAAGTATAAACCTGCAACTTTCCCTATCAAGTTTTTGGCGAGGATCACACGAACAGCCGACAGCCCGCATTAGAAGTTCTGCATAAAAAGGATTATTAAACCTATTCTGCTCGAGTCGAGCTTAGTGCGGCCCTATTTGAATAAAGTTTGTTGTTGAATCGCTTTCAATTGAAGAGAATACCCACACCGGCGCGCCGTATGTAAATAGGAGTTTCTAAAAGAGTGGGCTGCATTGCTACACTGTATCATTTGTACAGTCAGGTAATGTGAAAACAGGATTTCAACATCCATGCATTTGATCCTCATTAACTTCGTGCAAACTTGCTTTCTAACTTAAAACGTTACAAATCAATCAAACTATACAAGGTATTGACAACTTTCTCACACTTACACACTATTTATAAATGGCGGATATCAATCAATCTCTTCATAGCATCAAAAGTATCTTCATATGTGTTCATATTGAAGAGATTCAAAAGTATTGGACATGCCCGTCAACGTGAGTACCAAAGAAAAGAAGCGTTTTCTTACCTGTAGCGGAGATATCCAGGTAGATGCAGCACCGTGTATGACACCTGTGAGTGTGTGTACGCTAGCACGACTCGGAGCGCCCAGTGCTCAGACGCTACAGCAGCCCGGGACGTGAGGCTCCACACGGGGGTATCCCGCCCTCTGCACCCTCAGTCGATGCTGGGACGCCTAAAGCATCTCCAGAGCTGTTTCCTTAGAGGAAGATCGCCGCGCACTTACCTCATATCAAATTAAGTACCTTTAATCGGTTTAATGAAGGTGTCTGATTAATTCATTAACCTTACGTCTATAGTTTGGCTGATAAGTAATGCTTATATTATTTCCCAACGCCTTCTTGACCTATAAAGCTGACTGGGGTCTTGGAGTGCATGTGATCCCATTCCAGAAAATGGAGGTATTGTGTTCCTGTTCCGAGTAAACACAATAAACTGTATGGTGGAACATTGTTTCAATCTTTCTAATTCCAATTATTCAAAGAAATTGGGATACGACAATTTACCTGTATATAAACGTACGTACGTTTGCCTTTTAATGAGTTTTTGATTTTTATTCACCCCTTGGTAATCAAGAACTAAGGAACGTTGGAAATACTTCCATTAACTTTGCAGGATGCTTTTAAAGATATTTACTATAATACTTGATTGGTAAATGAGTAAGGCAGTTGTATTGGTTTAATCCTTTCTAATTGCCAGTCTATACCCTAGCTGGACTGAATCAGTTTTGGTACCAAAGACGTATATATGTTGTAAATAAAAGTAAAGGGCGGATAATTAAGCCTAATCCGGAAATAATATGATGCTTATGTAGCATTATTACAATGACAACGAGTTGTTTTTATTTAGGTATTTCAATATTGAGTTAAGAAATTGCCAGGTGGATATTTTGAAGGTATATATACAATGTCGAATCCACCTGGTGCCACTGCTATTTTGGTAGATCTTCCTCATGCTTAGTGGTTGTTTTGACATTTTCCTGACGTTGATGTATTTATGTATCTATATCTGTAAAATCATCTATATATATATACATACATCTATTTTTATTCACCTCTCCCAGGTCAAGACGCTACCTGGAAACGACAGACAATTACCACTGAGCAGCTAGTGTCCAGGTGTACATACAATCGATATCATCCATAACGCATCTAATGACGTCCATGCTTTATTAATTCCGACTTCACCTTGTCCAAGACACTTTCGCTTTGCACCTGAGCACAAGTCATGCTTCAGTCGTTTGTGACAGGTTATCACTCATCGAAATTGTAAAAAACCATATCAGCATTGTTTGTTATAAATTCAAAACTACAGACAATGCCCCTCTAAATTCGCTCCTTAACGATTTCCTATTGAAAGCTTTTTTAAAAATCAAGACAAGCGAGGGGGGGGGGGGAGGTTCTAAATGATTAATTTTGAATATTTGTCACTTTAAACATAACTTCAGCACAGGTTGTGAAAATAATGAAATAATCCTTTGTTTAGGTTATTATGTGTACGCTGTTGGTTACTGATACACCTGTAACAATAATCTAATATTCATTACATATGCAATAGTTATATGTAGTACTGACAGCTACTGATACATCTATATAAATAATCTAATTTGCAAAACATATGAATTAGTTATATGTAGCTTGCGACCTCGTCGTATCGCGGTATAGTAAATGTTTCTCCATTTCTACTTATTTGTCACTTGAATTATATTCCGAGAGCAAAAATACGTTTTACTTTGAATATTTTTAGTCAAGGAAGCGAACTCCATCATATCGAGGTAAAAGTAAAATTGGGATTTGGCTGCTGAACTAGGATTTAGGAATTTTTTAATATTTTCCTAACAATAAAAAATAATTTGATATGTCTTGATAGTTAAAGACATATCAAATATACAAAATAAATCACACGACATATTACATTTACACTATTTAAATATAAATATTACAAATATTTACTAATAATATTAATTGAATTGAGCTTAAGATTGTCAACAAAGTATTAACCAAAATTAATGTGGTTTAGATATCCATAGATTGAACTTTACAAATATTCTTGTAAAAAAATCCTTTTCTGTTCATTATTATTTAACAAATCCATGCAAAATTTAAAAAATGATAGCAATAGATTTAGTTGAAAATTTAATAAAAGATGATATATTTATTCATTATTCATTTTATGTACCTTTTCATGCATTATCTAAAGTAACATCATTTCAATTCCTTAATAAGTGGAATTTTTTGTTCAAAATAAGATTTCGCCATCTTATTTCCATTCTAAAAAGGAAAGAATCTAACTGATAACCATGGCTTGTAAGGTCACTTCCGCTCCCTTGTATTACATGTTCGACATGCGGACGAACTTATTAATGTTAAACAGCATGGGGCACATGTCATTAGAACATGTAATTTTGACAACATCGTGTTCAGTGATGTGGGTCACCCAATTTTCGCTGATATATAATTGATAATTTCTTGGTTTTTAACTAATAACTAAAATTAATTAAATGCATTCAATTTATATTTTCAATCAAAGTAAATGTATTCTGACTATTGATTCACGTGTGTAAATAGCGGCATGAAGATGTGCCCTTCGCGTTAAACCGGGAGTACTGATATCCGAGATACAATTTCTTAAGCTTCTCGCTTCTCGCTTCTTCAGTTAACGGCACAATTTTAACATAGAATTTCAAAATTTCAGCGTCGCTGATACGTTATAGAAATCTCTAGGTTGCTACACTTCCTGCTTACCTTTAATATCTTGGATATGTTGAGGTATATAATTATGTCTATAATTCATCCTTCAGATGCTATTGGATTTATTCCATTTCATGATGGAGATGAACAAACGTTATGCTGGTAAAGAGATACGTAATGATATAAGCTAACCGGGCTGTTGCAATAAATGGTCAAGAAGGAATAAGACGTTGTTTTCCATGTATTTAGTTATGCAGAATTACTTTCTTGAACCACTGACGTTTCCCCTTAATATAATATGTCATTGCCATTTGAGGAAAAATATATTAGCACCTGAATATCTAACTATAGAAGTATCTATAATAAGCAACTTTCAATTTATATATAACTATTTCTAAATTAATGATTCGAACATAAGGTTAACCCATATTCCTAATCTCGATTTAAGTCAAGTTACACTACAGTTGAAATCACAAGAATTCTCAAAATTACAATTTCCTCTTGTAACGTTAGTTTTATCTGCCTTATTTCTAGCTGTATCTAGTATTGATTACCCATGACACTAAAATTTTAAAACTCTCATTAAAAACTCGTTTGACACGGTTTCGAAAGCTTTCTCAAATTTGATCGTAATACAAAAGGCCGTTATCTTACAATCATAATATCATACATTCATCTGACAATGTTCCTGTTTACCCTGCCAGCTATAAACCCAGTTTCATCAGGATTTATCAGGGTAGGAATAACATTTTCTGTATAACAACTTTTTTTGTGAAAAATAGTGATTTTCACAAAAATGAAGTTGTTATCCAGAAGATGTTGTTGTTCTTGTGGAAACAACTTCCAATGCCCTTCAAAGACGTGTATCAGAGTGTTTTCTAATATATTTTCAGTCTGTTGGCAATCTTGGAGCCCATAATGTTATGCAAACTATTTAAGGATGGTTAATCATAACATAGCTCTATAAAACTTATAAGAATGAATATGTATCTATATACTCGAAACCTGAGGCCATCAGATATTTCTATACGTTCAGCTTATTTCATACCGAGATTTAATTAACGAAAGTGATATTGTAGTGTATCACATTGGATGTTCAACAATATAAAGTTTAGGATAAAGTATTAAATCATTTATTGAGAAAAGCTCTTCCAATAATCACAAACATATCAATTTAGATAAAAAAACAACTTTTTCTGAAATACATGACATATCCGTGAGATGTTTAAGTCGGGAGTTTCTCAAATTTCTAAGCTTTGTTAAATACTTCTACACACTGTCCTAACTTCATCAAGAAGGAGAAAAAAATCATTACAAACATATCTTTGTGTCCAATCGTTTCTTACAAAGTCCCACAAAGAGACAGACACGGAAGAACATAGAAAGCATGGTTGTGTCGCCAAGCTTCAAGAATACAATAATACTGTGTTTTGTTTTTATCCAAAGCTTCAAAAACTTTTGGTAGTCTAAACAAAGGGTAATTACATGGTGAAGACAATCAATTGATGATAAATTTTTTCAGTATGTCAGCAATACCATGAATATTTACACTAGAATTATTTCTTATCACGGAAAACGATCATCTGATACAGGATCGCGGAAAATATGATTTTTGAAAAATTGATTATCAATATAAATGAATGAAACGCGATTAAGAGAAATCGGACGTTCATCCCAAATCTAGACTTGCTGTCAAGAAGTTTTTCTCGCTAGTGTGACATTTAGGTAAAGTTGCCGTATGTGCGTATGAGTAGAGAATGTGATGAGCTAATAATTGTAAAACTTACTTATGCTGTTCGAACTGCAGGCCGGAGTGAAAGTGTCCGCGACGCCTGAGCGATGTCAGCAAGGAGATGAACTTGATTACTTCCACGCTTTGATGAGAAACCGGTTCCAGTTGACCTACATTCCGGTTCCAGATGCGGTGCGGTTGACCTACATTTTGTTTCTAGATACAGGTTTATTAGCTTTTCCAACTGTTTATTGTGCATTCAAACGTATACAAAGGCAATGTGTTTTTCCCATAATAAACATGCCATTTTGCTCTTACAAAATGTGTTTCAAGATACCGGTTTATTACTTTTCTGATCTGGTTTTTGTGCAATCAAACATTAACAAGGGCAATGTCATTTTTCTCTTATACGTTGCGTTTCAAGATCAAGGTTTATTACCCTCTTTACCTGGTTTTGTGCAATCAACATTAGGAAATGTCTCTCTCACATGATATATTATGTCATTTTGCTTTTATCTTCTACCAATAAAAATATGCAAGTAACACAGAAGTATATTATATTAAATCATTGAATCTTAATTGTTAGTATTCCTTTTCATGTACGGTTTGTGTTCAAACGTTGCGACATGGTCTTTATTCAACAAAGACTCATTTTAGACGTACGTAACGTTTCATTACAAATTAGTTTTACAGATCTTTTTTATTTTCGAAGCAGTTTTAGTTTTGTTATAACCGAAAAAAGTCTCGCTTTGACCGGTCTAAATACATTTCGATCAACAATTCATTTCATATTTAGGTCACATATGAGTTTTCCAATTGTAGCGTAAACCCCTGTTGTTCTTAATGTATTTATAATTACACCGCGTTTTCTCCAATGGCGTTGGTAAATGTTTGTAATGAATCGATCAGATTTGCCTTTAGTAACACGTACAACGCAGTGGGTATCATTTGTCTATGACATTGGGTGAGTGTTCCCTAGTCCTACTTCATGACCGTGTATATAAAGGAGCCTTTTATACAAACTAGGTCCACATTCAGCAAGTCTAGATTGACTGAATACACGAAATACATGATACTTAAAATTAGGAGCCCAAAGAAAAAAATATTATGGATGAAGGAGCAGTAAATTATTAAAAGTTTTCAGAGACTAAAATTTAGTCTCGATTGTTCCCGGGCGCTCGCTATCGTCCGGGGTTATTTCATGGTGCTGAACAGAGGTCTGATGTGATGTGAGTGATGCTGTTGAACAATCGATAATTGGACAGTCAGCAAGTATATGTATTGTACGGTTTTATCAGTCCATTCCTCGTCCCACTCAGTATGTTAGGCTCCATTAGTGCACCGTGAATGTATTGTATCTAAATTGCATTGTTATATGGATGTTGATTTGACGAATGATTTACATATCCTTCATGTTAAGACTAACTGTTCAGTTTGACTCTCCTTCGCCCAACCTGTGTCGGCTTTGTCATAGTCGAGCATTTTATAGTGTGATATGTTTTGATGTCATTATGTTGATAACCGAAAGAACACTGTAACTTTTGTAACACTTTTCGTTTTGGATTATTTTTGCAATTCAACGCTTTCTTGTACTTTTTCAGGATGGTTTCATTGCGGGATTCGAACCAAACATAGCCAGACAACTATTGCCAGCATTGGCAATGCTAATAGTTTACTGGCAATTCAATCACTGGGCCTTGATTTCCTTTAGTGGGATCCAAAGTACATGTATAACAACGTTTTTTGCTCACTATCTAAATGGCATATATATGTATTTCTAATTGAACGAACAATTTGTAAAAAATATCAGTAAGTTTTTATCTGTTGTAAAATTTAATAATTTGATAATTGACCAAACTACATTCACTTAAAGCGAATAACAGTTATTGCTAGCCAAGTCGGTTGGAGAGTATTATCTTTGTAGCACAATCAGCAGGCACACACTTCGTAAGATTCAACAAGAAGACGAGACGTGTATTTTCTTGGCTTTTATTTCTTCAAAGTACTCTCTACTGATCTGGCCGTCGAGCCTTCTAGCCCGCTTTCCCCGGGCACCCTCACGACGCCCAGCGCGTCCTTTCTTACATGTCCTGTTGTGGCTGTCGCTAGCCCATGGCTGAGGGCTGGCTGAGACTCAGCTCCTCAGTCCTGTGGCTGAGACTCAACTCTCTCTCCAGGACGATGGCTGAGAACTGAACTTCCCTCTACATTTGTTGGGTTGGGGGTCTAATTCCACCTCTTGGTGATGTCGCCGACGTGGGGCCCATACATGGTTATGGCCAAATATAAGGAGTAAAATTTGGAATA
The DNA here is from genome assembly GCA_921293015.1 of Phorcus lineatus. Taxonomy (NCBI): domain Eukaryota; kingdom Metazoa; phylum Mollusca; class Gastropoda; order Trochida; family Trochidae; genus Phorcus; species Phorcus lineatus. The sequence goes on from OV121081.1 coordinate 56,635,025, forward strand.
AGACATGGGATCCACAGGCCCTCGGATCATTAAAAAAAAATATTAAAAAATTTTAAAAACAATTTGAGAACACCCCCTGAATAGAATTGTTCCTCTGTTAATAGTATATGGAAAGGCCAGACACTCCACTCGCCCCCACCCGCTTTCTTGACCGAATGCTACAATAAATACGCACGCAATCAATATAAAATCTATGCAGACATGTTGTCAAATGATTTGCCTTTCTACTCCAACTCACTTAAACAAATAAATCTTTGGGGTTATTTAATGAGGACGGCCGAAAGACGATTTCCACGCCCAACTTATTGCTGATGGGACAAATGGCCGCCCGTCACCTTGACCTTACGGGGTGTGTGGCCGCAGCGACAGATCTCATTGGTTGCAAGAACGGAGAATTAGAGTTATCTGTTCCTAACTTTGCATCAAACCAATGAGATCTGTCGCTGCGGCCACACACCCCGTAGGGTCAAGGTGACGGGCGGCCATTTGTCCCATCAGCATTAAGTTGGGCGTGGAAATCGTCTTTCGGCCGTACTCATTAAATAACCCCAAAGATTTATTTGTTTAAGTGAGTTGGAGTAGAAAGGCAAATCATTTGACAACATGTCTGCATAAATTATATATTGATTGCGTGCGTATTTATTGTAGCATTCGGTCAAGAAAGCGGGTGGGGGCGAATGGAGTGTCTGGCCTTTCCATATACTATTAACAGAGGTACGATTTGATTCAGGGGGTGTTCTCAAAAAAAAAATTTAAATTAAAAAACATTTTTTTTAATGATCCAAGGGCCTGTGATGGGATCCCCCCAAAAAATGGTATTTGATAGAGTTTCTAAATAGATAAAGATTTTGAATGGGTGCCAGAGGATAAATAAGTAATTTTGAATTTTGATAATAGGGGAAAAAGAGAAATTTAAAATATAAATATAAGAAAATAAAAAAGTAATAATATATTCCCTCTACAGTCAAACCTGGGTCTTAAATACTAAACAGACTCAGTTGTCAACACAATGTCACTTGACAACTGCTATTGTATTATTTCTTAGGGATTACTTGGGGATGGGATAAGCAGTTAATAACATACGTTTCAAAACAACTATGTTACATCTTTTCGGGGGAAAAAAATAAACTTAGCGATAAAACCGATTCGGCCTTCTGTTGAAAGTATCACTTATTACATTAAACATTGAAAAGCAAATATGGTTAAAATGACCCCACAAATACTCATTTTTTGGAACTTCTGGACGCAGACCGTTATTGCTGTCTATGAAAAACAATCAGCGTTTACAATTCCTTTGTTTCATCACTTGATAAAAACAAAGGATTAACTTATGGATGTCTTCCAAATGAAAAACAGGAAATTTCAAGTCAGTATAAGGAAATAATTTATTAATTTCATTTGCGTGATGTTTATAGCAATAGTTGCTTCATTACCCTCTGTAATGTTTGCGCCTAATATTTTTTATCGAGTTATCCAACTGGAGAACTCGACATGCTGCAAGCCTAATCCCTTGCGATGATAATGAAAACTCAAACTGTGCAAGAAGCACATAATTACAAGAAAATAAAATTTTCTCCATTTGTATCCACGTTTGATGTACAATAAAAAGTAAATATGTTTAAAAATTACAAAATTCGGTTCTGACTATTCATTTCCATTTCCCGTCAGTGGTAAACACAACATTTTTACTGACTGAAACTATCTTTGGATTAAGGTGCTGAGTTATGAACACTCAAAAGGATAAAACGTCTTAAACACTTCAAATGGTGTGACATCTTAGACACTTTAAAAGGTGTGAAATTTTATAATTTTCAAATGGTGTGACAATCAAATGATGAGACGATTTGAACACTTAAAATGGTGAAAACAATTCAAATGTTGTGATAACTTTAAAAATTGTGTGACATCTTGAATGCTTTAATATCCGTTGGATGTCTTAAACAGGACAATTGGTTTGAGATTTTAAACAATTCAAATGATGTGCTGTCTGAAAAACAAATGATGTGCCGTTCTTAAAAACTTAGATGATGTAACGTCTTTTAAAATCGTGTGTGATAGATAAATAATGATGTCAAAAATATTTAAAATAATGTATGTGTTGACAATTCTAATTCATGACGTCTTTAACGCTTTCAATGATGTAACATTTTTGACACTCCCAGTGTTGTGATACGCTTTAGATTATATGATATCATGAATATTTCAAATGTTTTGACGTCTTGAGCAGTTAACATGTGACGTTCTAAAACCTCAAAATGATTTGATGTCCTGAACACTTCAAACGGTGTACATCTTAAACATTTAAATGATGTGACAGTTTGAACCCTTCAACTGGTATGACACTTTGAACATTAAACTGATGTGACATGTTAAGTGATTCAAATGGTTGAACATTTAGAATGGTATGACGTCTTGAAAACGTCGAAGTGAGTCATCTTGAACGCTTCAACTGGTGTGACGTCTTAAAAACGTCGAAGTGAGTCATCTTGAACCCTTCAACATTCCAAATGGTGTGACGTCTTCAACATTGCATAGGTTTGACGTATTGAATATTTCCCAAATGATGGTACGTCTTTCACATTTCACATGGTGGTACGTCTTGAAAAATTCAAATGGTATGACGTCTTCAAAATTTCACATGGTGTGAGGTCTTCAATATTTAGAATGGTGTGACGTCCCGAAAACGTCGAAGTACAAGTAGGTCATCTTGAAACCTTCAAATGGTGTGACGTCTTCAACATTGCACATGGTTTGACGTCTTGAACATTTCACATGGTTTGACGTCTTGAACATTTCACATGGTGGTACGTCTAAAACAATTCAAATTCTGTGAGTTCTCAAACAATTCAAACGTGGAGACATGCTTGAACACTTGAAATGGTGCAAACAATTCAAATTCAAATTCAAATTCGTTTTGAAATCACTACGAAATCAAGTGGTGCGACAGCATGAATGCTTTAAAATACGTGGACGTCTTAGACCAGACAACTGCTCTGAACCAGTTCAGATGGTACGACATCTTGATATATGTGTCGAAAACAATAGTTTGAAGCCTTGAAACAGCACGAAAAAGTCTATCATTCTGGGAAGTGTCAGAAAAATAGTAAAACACCAATTTAAACCATGCACAACAACGTTATTTTGACACATAAAAAATAAAGGTCTTGTCAAAATATGCAATTTCTATAGGACAAATCGTACTGTCAGATTCACCCATGTACGTATTAGGGAAAATCTTTGGGAGGGTATTAAAGGTAATATCGATCATGTCGGATATTGAGATGTGCTTCTTCTCGTACACATAACGGTAATATGTAAGTCTTTGTGCAACAGAATGAAAATTGGCAATAATGTGCTCTATGGAAATGAATATTTTGTTGGTTTATTTTCATATATTTCACAAATTGCTTAATAAGCTGTTCTCTCGTTCGGTAAAAAGTTGGCTGCCGTTGGTTGCAGTGTATTGTATTATTTTTCGTCAATATAAGGTCACTGATTCTCGAGCTTTTTCCACGTACACGTATGGAACTGAAAAAAGTTTGACATGATTTAAAATTCAATTATTCACTTGAAATTGCCAAGATATTGACGGTAGCCTTAACATAACTCTGTGGCGAGTTCTCTAGGTGGGAAGCAAATCATTCCGAGATGGATGTACAGGTGCTTGTCCTTCCATAGTATCACTCTGTGTTATCAAGTACGATATCTCATGTACATTTGCTTTGCGAGATTTTAAAAAGATGTTCCGCTTCTATACTAAAGTTTCAAGTTGAAACGTTAATCTTTAAGTTTGCATTTAAAGACAAATTATTTGGCATATGTAGTTACATTATTTAGAGTATTCTTTAACCGTAAGTTTCAATTTCATTTTACCAAACGTCTGCGCAGTAATACGAGCGTGCTGAAATTACAAAGTCCCTACCACCACGGAAATTATGTGTCTCCGTTTCACAGGATATGCATATGCACAAGGTCCGCTTGTTTCTCTCAACATAACAAATTGACAACCCTTTCACACATTTTCATTCATGAAGATGAATAATCCACTCTAGTACACAGAACGTGAACTCCGAGCACTCACATTTACGAGGTGGTAAAAAGCGGTCACAGCTGACGAATCAATCCACATGCTCGTCATTCCTTCCCAATGGTCGCTCATTGATGCGAGTAGTCTCAAATCACTATAGAAACAAACATTGTGACCAACCCACGCAACGCACATCAGAAACAGAACCGGTTTTGCTTTGATTTATGTTTATAGGATCATTTCTCTGCTTCAATTAAACCCTCCATGTGGTTACACCTAGGGAGGGTCTACCTTAGGCTCTATGAGATGACGTATTTAAACGACTTGCTGTGAAATAATCTACACAATAAGCTGGTATTCTAAAATATTGTCTTACATAACACTTAGCCTATTACAAAGTAACGAACTCTAGAACTCTGGTCGGATCTTTACATGTAGCTACGACTTGTTTCTTTTTGCTACATTTGATCTATTACATTTGATCTAATATATTTATCTTTTATACACATATTCTTAGGTTAAACAAAAATGATAAAACTTAATGCACAGTTTCAAACTCGTCATTCACCAAAATTTTAGTAGTTACGAATACTGGATTTTTAACAATCACATGTGTAGGAAATTAATTCATCACGTTATTTCTTATTTTAATGTGTAAACGAAATGAAACGTTTCAAAGGGGATTTTACGTACGCTTACAAAAACAATGAAGGAATATGTCCTGATTCCAGATTTCACCATTCCTCACTCGGATATTGTAGACATATTGTAATCAAACTTTATATTAAGTTACGAAATATCACAAATATTTTTCATAAGAATCTAATAAATTAGTAATAATTAATATCAACCACAGGGTGCTTCAAATCGTATCTTTCAATTTCAGTTTTATATACCGTCTGCGCAATTATACTTGCGAACTATTTTCGTAGGAACCCAGTCCGGAAACAATTCGTTCGCCATCTTGATGACATAAATTTACCATTTGATGTTAAAAAATAACACTTTTATCATTTCAAATAATTGAATGCTTCATGTAAATTAACAATTAATTACCATTCTTTCATAAGTGTAACAGTTCGTGCTAACAATTCAAAACGAGATATAAACAATCAGAATTTTCCCACACATGGCTGGGAGTTGTGGCGTGCTCCTGTAATCCTGCTACTTGGAGGCCTGGTTTGGGAACGACTTGAGGGCGGGGGTTCTGTCTTCAGGCGTGCTATGTCGATCGGGTGTCCGCACTAAGCCCGGCATCAATATGGTGACATCGGAGGAGTCTGATGCCACCAGGTTGACTAAGGAGGGACGAATAGGCCCAGGGCAGATATGCAGCAGGCAAAAGTCCCCGTGTCGCGCAGTAGTGGGATCGCACCCGTGAATAGGCGTCTGGAGGTAGCCCGTCCAATATAGTCGGACTCATTCCTTTTTCCTTACTTGTCTCTTATATATATGTATATACTATTTATCATTGATATAAATTATCTTTGATGCCTAATGGTAATTTTTTTTAAATACGTTTATGTTTGCATTTGGTGAACACTGTCGCGAAGCGTTTTTAAAATCCCTCCAATACTGCCCTAGCTGATCCAATTTATCTTGTAGTCTTTAAGAGATACTTCTTGTATGGAAAAAGTGGAATTCGACGTATTATGGTCTTAATTCGAATTGATTTATATATCAATTATTTGTTTACTCAAAATTACATTCAAATTAAAATCAAGGTATCGGTTAATTAAAAGCTAGTTCAATATCAACCTCGCCACTCGTTTCCATTTCGATGAAATTTACGTTTCAATATGGATCATTCACGATTCTAGTTCAATACATAATAATATCCTATTGACTATACACTTTTATCAAAGTATAAAATCATGGCACCCACTGACTGTAAAGTCTAATGAAGAAAATATGAAATCATATGACACCCACTACTATGCACTTTAATCCAAATATAATGTCATGGCACCCACCACTGTAAAGTTTAATCTCAATATGATATCATGGCACCCACAACTGGAAAGTTTAATCCCACTATAATATCATGTCATCTACGACTGGAATGTTTAATCCCAATATGATATCATGGCACCTACAACTGGAAAGTTTAATCCCACTATAATATCATGTCATCTACGACTGGAATGTTTAATCCAAATATAATGTCATGGCAACCACCACTGTAAAGTTTAATCTCAATATTATATCATGGCACCCGCAACTGGAAAGTTTAATACCACTATAATATCATGACATCTACGACTGGAATGTTTAATCCCAATATGATATCATGGCACCCACCACCGTAAAGTTTAATCTCAATATTATATCATGGCACCCGCAACTGGAAAGTTTAATCTCAATATTATATCATGGCACCCACAACTGGAAACTTTAATCTCAATATTATATCATGGCACCCACAACTGGAAAGTTTAATCCCAATATAATAAAATGACATCTACGAGTGTAAAGTGTAATCTAAATATGATATCATTGCAACTACAACTGAAAGTTTAATCTCAATATTATATCATGGCACCCACCACTGTAAAGTTTAATCTCAATATTTTATCATGGCACCCGCAACTGGAAAGTTTAATCTCAATATTATATCATGGCACCCACAACTGGAAAGTTTAATCTCAATATTATATCATGGCACCCACAACTGGAAACTTTAATCCCAATATAATAAAATGACATCTACGAGTGTAAAGTGTAATCTAAATATGATATCATTGCAACTACAACTGAAAGTTTAATCTCAATATTATATCATGGCACCCACCACTGTAAAGTTTAATCTCAATATTTTATCATGGCACCCGCAACTGGAAAGTTTAATCTCAATATTATATCATGGCACCCACAACTGGAAAGTTTAATCTCAATATTATATCATGGCACCCACAACTGGAAACTTTAATCCCAAAATATACTTTCATGACATCAATGACTGTAAAGTGTAATCCCAATATAATAAAACGACATCTACGAGTGTAAAGTGTAATCTAAATATGATATCATTGCAACTACAACTGAAAGTTTAATCTCAATATAATATCATGACACCAATTGACTGTACAATTTAATCCCAATATAATATGGAACCCACGACTGGAAAGTTTAATCTTAATATGATTTCATATGACATCTACCACTGGAAAGTTTAATCACAATATATAATAACATGATTTTTAATCCAAATTTTATATAATGATACCTATTGATTGTTAAATTTATTCCCAATATAATATCATGGCACCCATTACTGTAAAGTTGAATCTTAATTATGATATCATGACATCTACGATGCAAAGTTTAATCCAAATAAAATATCATGACATCTACGAATGTAACGTTTAATCTAAACATGGTACCAATGTTCCATCCAAGTACGATGTAATGGTACCCACGAGGGAGGGTTTAACCGGAACGAGTCATGGGATTTGTAGCTCATCAGCCTTTGTGTTGTTGATGTCCAAGACTAAGATGTATACCTGTTAGTTCTCCAGTTAAAATGCATCACAAATTTGTCCAGTGTCAATGCAATAGACACGATTTCTAAAAGAAATTGGATGTAAATCGATAAAAGCTTTGATTTTCCCTTAAATCAATATGAGATCGAAAAACAAATTCTTTTAAAAACTAGTAGTTACCGAGTATTATGATTCATTTACACATTCTTCTATCTTTGCTCTCTAATATATCTTGTGGAAATAATCTCTGAAAGCAATAAATGCATTTAAAAACAACTAAAACATGTTTTAATTCTGAAAAATATAATTTATCTAAAAAATCAAACCGCCATCTTCTGACAACTACCCCCTCCCCCTTCCCCCACCATCCCTTGTTGTTCACTCATCTTAAATTAACATTTTCCCCTGACAACGTGACGATACCAAGGACAATGGCAAATATGTCAGGTTTCCACCTACTTGTGCCTGGTTACTGTCTGCCCATTGTAGTGTTAGTAAAGTGAAGTCTTTATTGACCATTTTACATAATTAACCAGTTATGTTTTTATTTTGCTTTTTGACATGGCACGAACATGGGCTTGTTTTAACTCTCACTACCACATCAATTTGATTAAATTAACTATTCAACAAAATGGTAAGCCTTTTATATACACCCCTTCAACCACATCCTTTTTCTCACTCCAACAAATATGATATTCTCAAAATTTTAAACCCATAGCATTTTCTAGACGACAGAGTATATGGAGGTTGATATCCTGCAACACCCATATTGCGAAGGGGGTCAAGACCAAATGTTCAAACTTTAATCTTCATGTAACATGTTATTCTGTAGATATAAACTTCCTACGCTAAGAAGTTTTGGGTTTTATAAATCAACAAGAATTTACATTCCTGCCACTCCTATATAATTTGGGTAGGACAATGAAATTACCAATCTCATTCTACATTCTTCAAAGTATCTAAATCCTAATTTGAGATTCCTAGCATACTTTGTTCTTGGAAATATACAGAAGAAGATTTGAGGGTGGACACCCGGCCACGCCCATATTTGAAGGAGGGGGGGGGGGGGTCTTAATCCAAAGTTTCAGCTTTGATGGTGCAACAGTTTTGGAGGAAAAGTCGAAAATTGCAAACGGCGCCCGACGCACGACAGGCGAACTTATATACTATAAGTACAGACACTTATTTACATTTCATAACACTACCAGTGGAAAACTGCACACTAACTTTTTATTTACCATACATTGTTAAATTTTCTCTTTCTTATATTCCATGTAAGAAAATGATTGATAAATAATAACAAACATGACTTTATTTTTTTTAAATATCTAAAAGCAATTAACCTAAAATGTGAGTTCACCGGAATTTGTGATTACAAAGTTTAGCAATTTACTTGGCCTTTGATTATTCTAAACCTTTTAAGCAATGTGTTAAATACATTCAACAAGTTGTTAACCAATGCAGAACAACACCAAGTCACAGGGAAGATGAAACTATAGGAGTTATTTACTTCGTATGATGACTCAAACATCACATGTGTTTTCTTCCTTATCGATACTCTGCAAACACTAACAATTCGAGCTTTAATGTATACACACTTTTTAATACTTTGGACGCGGAAATTTTTTGGGTTGCGAAACATATATAATAATCGGATGTCATGTTGACCTATATCGCTCGTATTGCCATACGCGACAAATAGGCAAAACGCTCTACGTGTCACCTAAACACACCGCGTTAGGCTACACTACAGATACACCGATCCATACTTAACAAAATAAGTAAAGGACCACCCCGATGTTCATTATTGTAATATTCTATATTTATTATAAAAATCCACATGTTGCTTCAACATTTATAAATAAAATGGCCCTTAACTTTTGTTGTTGAGTATGCAATATATATGTATTATCTATATTCATAGTTACAATGAAGTATCCTTATGTGACAAATCTCAAACAACACTTGTCGATCAGGCAGGAGAGTTTCGTATTTGTAGGATTTAAATATTCCTAATAAATCTGGATGTTTAAAAATTACACATAATACGCAGTGATTGCATACTAAAGACAAAACACATGAAAGTACCACCTTCGTACAAGGCCCATTCTGCTTAGGTCAGTGTAGGTCATCGGACCCGTTAGGATTTCTCATGTGTTAATTTAAAATTGGTACCGCAAATCCTTTAATAATCGCCAGGCAATTATTTATTTCAAATACAGATTTCCGCCGGCTACTAGTCAAGGAAGGCGTTTTATTTCCGAAGCCATCATATATATTTGAACATAACTATATAAACCACCCACATTGGAAGCTTCTTACTGTATATGTAAAGTAGAAGTTCTCACAATGAGGATAAACGTTGCATAACTATGTCTTATGTATTGTTGGCCTATCATTTAAGGATATATGGTTAACCACCAGATTGATAACCTTTCCCAACGTTGCTGAACCAACTTACATGTATAGAGGCCGACTGAAGAAAACACTGAACCAAATGGCAAGTGGATCTTCTCCAATTTTGTATTTATTGCAATACTTTCCTTTAGCATCATAGAGTTTTGCAAAAGAAATAAGGGTAAAACATACCAATATCTATAGGTTAAACTTTTAAAAACTTTTATTTTTCAAATGAAGACAGTCGTACCCTTTTGTCATATCTTGTCAAAATAAAAAAATATTATATATATTATATACATTGAACTCAGTCAAACATATAATCATCCATCCATAACAAAACGATATTCAACAAGTACAGATATTTCCCTGAAAACAGACGCAGGCGTACGCAGACACTATATCGTAATAACTCATTCACACTTCCAGTTACTTGACAGGAACACTTTCAACAACGTCGCCTTGAGACTACGTTATCGTTGCGTCTTCTGAAATCAAAGAGAAGATATTGTCAAGACACTTTTGCTGTGATGAACAATCCTAGAACTTGGACATATATTTTAACGTCTTTAGATATCTTTTTACATATATAATTGAATTTAAACACTTTAAGATACTGTTATTCGAATAATTTAATTTCAAGATATTAATGTAGTATTGAACTATTTCGCAATGTGTATACAACTTGTCGACAGGCATATACCAGTTACATTGTGAAAGTAAACGTTTTTCATTCGACACTGTCTGTATTTATCTGTGTTTGAGTCACAACCTGCATTCTATATATTTCTTCCTAATTTTCTACAATGAAAACAATATAAAAATCAAATTAACTTTTAAATTTACGACAGTAATGAAGTTAGTTTAGAGTCATTAAGAAAGAGCATCTTGTACTTAAAATTTCGAACATGTGTTCATGGAAGTATGAACCTCGCAATTACTATTCAAATTAATAAGTCTGCTGGCTAGTTCAGTGCCGTATTCCGGTGAAAAGAGGTTTTCCTTTTCTTTTTTTTAAATGTTGAAATAGTTGTAATAAAAGTGTTTCGTATGAACGTTCATAAGAATGTCCTTTTTAAATATGTATACAAGTGGCACTTAATTTAACCTTATCTCAAACGACTATCCTAGATAAATAAATAAAAACAAAAAGTCACAGATGTTACGGACATGGATTTACCAACATTCGATTTGAAATTTTGGAAAAATACATACTCGTTTATTTGATAATCCATTTGACTGATCATTCGTTTGTTAAGATTGTCATATTGATTTTAACGTCATGTTAACATAGCTCGAAACGTACATAGAAATAATAAAAAGAATAAACAATGTATAATCACTCCAGGATGCCTAGACTGGTAATGTCACGCCATTCATCTTAAAGGGCAACAGAGTATGTTGTCGTAGTCAACTATGTCAAACTTCATAAATAGTGTTATTTTATCAGGAAGTAGTGGTTGTATCTGAAAATCGGTATCTGAGTGCTTATTACTGAAGTGTAGTGACAATAACCAGTTTTGAGTCGAGATTTGTTATCGAAAACCGGACAACGGCGCGCGCCAATGTCTCAAACGTAATTTTGGAAACTAATTTACAGCAGACAAATATTGATTGGTAGTGTTTGTTAACTCATTAAACTAATATACATGTAAATTGGAAGCCGAATTTTGAATCCCTAACATGTATATGGCTGTTTTTCAATATCATTGAAAACAAGAAAATATCTTAACGTTAAAAATCTAGAGATTTAGCTGGAAGTTAGGAGGGGCGATTTGAGTGTAACTCAGGCCATATGATATTTGACTCTGATTTAATCCACATGAAAAAAAAAATACTCTGTGTCACTGTAAAAGAGCCTGGCCACCATTCATATCAACGAGATAGGTTAACAGCAGCTCCTGAATACTTACATCTATTAGGCACTTCCGGCAGCATGCGATTCCGGTTCCTGTCTTCGCATTTGTGCATTCGTGATACATCTTCGACAGTCTGAGGAAATGAATAGTTGGATGATACATGTCTACAATGATGGTGTTTATAAAAGCAACACGACAAATACAACTTGTTTGAAAGCAGAAATTACTGTGTTACCTATCCCTTCAGATCAATAAGGAAAGCACTATTGGTGCTTGTGTTTGTCATTTTATTGGTTCATTTAATTTAGTTGTACATTTTAGAAAGAGACAAATAAATACGTATACACATATTCCAATGGCTGTGTATTAAAGATTGATGTATTATTTATGTACATGTTCCACGAAAGATAAATCAATATTAACAAAAAAATAGAAATATTTCAAACAACCTCGTATGTATGATCGGATCCACTGCTATGTGTGAGATCATTTGTGACCATTGTTATTGTTTCTGAGGCATCGTTTCTCCCTCTCTCAGACCTGATGACCCCTCTGGAAGCCCTGTCTCCTGACGGCAAGGCCTCAAGCAATGCCTCGTGGAGGAATATGTATTGCTCCTGCCATGACACAAAACAAAAGTACATAAAATATCGTATTTCGGATGCTAGATGACTTTATACATGTAATGAATTCTAATGCTGTGAAGACCATATTTTCAAAGAATGAAGCTGTTCCTTTCTTACCTCAGTTTGAATGAGATCCATACGTTGATGTCTCAGCCTCGTTACGCACTCGAAAACATCCACTGCGCCTTCCGCTCTGGCCTGCGCCAGTAAATAGTCCAGAGCGATGAAGGTTCCTGTTCTTCCAACGCCCGCACTGATAACGAATGGGACAATTATCATGGTCAGTTGACAATCACTTTACATCCGAAGTTTCAGATTTCTAGAATTCGAAAAAATTGTGGATATTATTTCAGGAACCTATACACTCACCTGCAATGTACAATAATGGGACCTAAATGAGAACTGAGGGCTTGCTTCACTGATTGGTGGAAGTCGACTAATGACATCACATCACGTGGTACACCTTTATCTGGCCACGTGGTGTAGTGGAATTGCTGAATGGTACGAAGTTTCCGCCCTTTCTGGAACCGGAATAGAAGACACTGAACAAATAGCTTTCTACCAACGATTTAACTCTGTTTGTCACCATTCATTATGCCTATTTCTTAGCCAATGGTGATATTCTACATATTCACAACTTTTGAATGCATTACAGAAGGGGCTCTGTGATGTTATGGCCGTGTACGGCAAACTACAATCAAGTCTTCATTTAAGAATTGAATGTCAGTTTGTGTGTTTGCAATGGAAAATGAACGATGTCAAACCTACATTCAAACTCGTGTGAACCAAGCGAGCTTGCGAGCGGGTTCACATGAGAGTTTGAATGTAGGTTTGACATCGTTCATTTTCCATTGCAAACACACAAACTGATATTCAATTCCTATAATTTCGCACCATATTAGTACATATTTGTCAAGTGGAGTAATACAAATTTTGTCTTAGCCTCTGAACGAGTAACATTGTGCAACGAGAAAGATTCCAATTCAAAATTTTACCGCATGTTTATTCCGTGAATTTCATTATATTGAGGAATTGCGGCGCTAAAATAAAATGAATGAAGCGTACACAAAAGTAAAATCCATGCAAGGACACAAGATGAGAGTTATCTGCCTCGTGAATAATTACCGTGTCATGGCGCGCGCTACGAGCCAACATTAATTTTGTGAGCGTCTCTTCACCAAAATATGTAAACGACAGTTGTTTAAGCAAAGTTGTGATTACAATGACTGTGCATTCGCCACTTATCAAGTAGGTCTATACGTCATGGTTCACTAAAATTATCGTAATGTGAGATTTGTCTTGCGCTCGTCAAGGCTAAAGGCATCTCGTTTTGTTCGTTTCGGTTTAATAGGCAGAAACACCTGTAGCAATGCTTAGTCAAGAATCATAGAAAATATTAAATTTAACAAATGATTATATATTCAATTTCCTCTTTTCATTTTTTGGAATAAAGAAAAACGAATATGGTAAGTAAGATTTTAAATTCGACGTGTAAACCCAGCAAGTAAAGTAGTTCCGGTGAATGTTCACATGACCTAGATCGGCTAGAAAGTGTTCACACAAGTATGAACGTTTTATCGGAGACTTCATGGGAAATGAACCTCTGGAATTAAGATCACATGACCGTGCTCTCAACCAATCAGCCTTCAGGATTAAGTGTGAACTTCAAAGTGCGAAATTATATGCTGATGAAAGAGAGTGTTTTTCCTTCATACAACACCCTCCATTTTGAACTGTAGGTTCTAACTTATTCATAACAGCTAAAACGAGTCATTCAATCTTTTTTTCTAAACGCTTATTACAAAAAAAGCCTGGATATTGGACTGAGTTAAAATTCTAAAATATTAATATGGAGATCTAGCAACTTACACGACCAGAAAAGGATTAATATAAACTGTATAAACTGTTAACACTGAAACAAACTATTGATAGAATTCACAATGCGATAATTCAATAACTTCTGTTATATAATGAATTGATACAGATAAATAACAAATTGTAAACGTTTTTGAATTATTGGAAGGCGATAGATATACGTGTAATGCGTATAATCCTTCTGCAACAGCATATTTTTTGTCCTTCAGTAACATTGTCGATAAGCTCATGATAAGCAGGGTGATCGCGTGTGTACTTATATACCTACCATCTGCACCGCGAAGTTTCTCACTGTGAAGTCGGGGAGTTCCATCTGAGATATGCTCTGCACCACGACCCCGTCATTGTCCATCTTCTCTCCTGGTTCCGGCCAGTACTGCTGACATTTCACCTGTACAGCAGACAGAGAGAGTTACTATCTCAGCCTCTACTCTGACATCATTCTAGAAACTGAATATCTCTCTCTTTCTCTCTGTATCTCTCTCTCTCTCTCTCTCTGTATCTCTCTCTCTCTCTCTCTCTTTCTCTCTCTCTCTCTCTCTTTCTCTCTCTCCCTCTCTCTCTCTCTCTCTCTCTCTCTCTCTCTCTCTCTCTCTCTCTCTTAGACTCTCTCTATACTCTCTCTCTCTCTCTTACACCACATAATTGACCTTACATGACATTTTTTCTGTCACTGTCTCTCGCTACTTAACTAATGCTTAATAAAGACTGCCACTAACGAAACTCAAATTATGTGGGTACAATAGTTACAAAACGTGTAATTGTGACGTACCTTCCTGGACTCCACCAGATTGGTCAGCATTACGATCTTCCCGCAGTTCACCTCCCACACCATCCGCCAGAAGTCCCACATGACGTCATCATAGGGGCCTGCATGACATTACAGGGGTTTAATTTGGTTGTCATTGCGGACACATGTAGCAGATAAATATATATAATAAACCTAGCAAAATTCACTTAGCATTTTGTCATTCTATCTTTATTCAGCCCAATGTTTATTTCATTTCCTTACGTTTTGTTTTCATCCATTATATTACTATCTATGGATTAAAATTGGCAATCAATATCAATTAGCCATTATAAGAAATATTTTTGAATATATAATTATATTTCATCATTCCTACTTGTCCTTTTCCACATTCTATTTTATTGTGTTCTCTATCGATTATACTGTATGTTCACTGCCGACTTTCACAAGATATATCAATTCCCTTTGGATATCACGTTCATGTTCCTTTGAAAGAAAAAGCTTATATTGATGTACATAGATACCTTGAGTGGCGATAAAGGTCTGACTCGTTCCATATCCCTGAAAAATCAATACCATTAAGGTAACAGGGTGTTACAAAGTTAATGTTAAGCCTTCATGAAAATACCACTTTGTGTTTGAATCGTTATCTAAGTCCATTATCTAAGTACTTATGAGTAGGAAGGTTTTTTTGAATTTTTTGAAAATCATTGGCTGTGTGAGAAAACAAAACATATAATTTTTTTAAATATTTACACCAAAATGGTTGCAATGTCTAGTGAATGAACAAGGCTTGACAAATTCGCTTTAGATATGACATAAAAGATATACGATAAATATATTTCTTCTACTCTATTATTGGCGTCACGTACGTGTATGTAATTAGCATTAATGTAGTCCGAGTCAGGAATGTTTTCAATGCTCTGAAGCGTGACTCGGGAGTGGTCATCTGAAAACAATCGTATCGTAATTAAGATGCATATCAATATAAAAAACTGATTCTTTCAATCATAGCAAACGGAAGCATGTGAAATAGTAACATGAAACAACAGAAACAGTTTCTCTTCATTCTCAAATGTCACAAAATGACACAATCTCATTAAAAAGGTCACGCTTCCGCTGTTGTCTAACCTCAGTAATGTGACAGTGTGAGATCTATGCAGCAAATTCATGATCTAATGAGCTGTGATGAAATATCGTACTATCTAGAACCTGATACTCAATCTGACGAAAACAGTGAATGTATCGTGGTATTTTTGTATCAAATGGTATCGTAATGAGATATCTCGATACGTATCGTATCGTGAAATATGTTTCGCTACAACTCTATTAATGAGATTGCTAAATGACGGCGAAATGGTTACAGTAAATACCAGTAAAAACCAAACCGAAGACACAACTATGTTGCACATGCATGGCTCCACAAAAGACAGATTAACTCACAAGGGAGTATATTCCTGTATCTGTTCTTGAAGGCGTTATTTGACTTCTCTGCCTCCTGGCACGGTCCAAGCTTACCAAAGGGTAGATCCTGCAGAAACAGGCGTAGGCCAACGGTTATTATCCCGATTAGATCACTGAACATTGAAATATGATTTTATAAACCAGGGTCCCGTTGCAGAAAACTCTAAGGTGACCTGAAATCACTATGCAGCCTTAGTCCAATGTTTTAGGATGGCACTTAGGTTGACTTTTGTGTTAATTTGTTTTGTGCAACGTCCAAAAGTGTTTTAAATTTTCTTATTTCAACTGACAGCAGCATTTATCTATCATTACGTACTAAACAACATAAGCTATACCAGAAACACTTAACAGTCCCTAACTATTAGTAAATGATTCGAAATACAAATACTGAGACTCACATAGAACTGATTGGAGAGCCCAAGATTGAGTTTCATCGCTTCAACGTAGTCCCTGAACACATCCAGTCTGATCTCTGTGGAGGTCAAACACCCCACATGACCTTCGGGTATCACGTGACAGGCGTCAGGTCCCTCAGTTTGAGATGGTGTGTAAGACGTTAGAGGTGGGGGTATCGGGTGTTGGTGGCGATCTTGTTGAGTGGGAGGTCGATGGGAGAGAACAGGAGATGTAAACTCGTTCAATGGGGTGGAGTATGTCAGCATGCTGTTGTCTCTCCCTCTGCTTCTCTTGTATTGCCTCAACGAGAGTAGCTGCACTTTGTCGCAATGAATGGGGGATGTCCCTTTGAATTAAACAATTCAAGCGTTAGCATTCGATTCTTTTCATGTTTGTGACGTCAAATCAAGCAAATCTTTCTTGTTCATGTTTTGACCAAGTCGCACTTATCATCTTATTTTCAAACTTTTGTGCTCATTTGGTTTTTTTTCACAATGTTTTTGAAAATATATTTCATACAGGTTATCTTGCTCCTGCACCAAATAATAATTTATTTCTTGAACATGCAGACTAGACTATTAATTACCCTTTTCCCCACCTTCAGACGACTCCGGGTAGAAACCACTGATGTCGATAGTGTCTTTGTATCCGAGATTTCGGAGAATGTTGTTACATAGTTTGAACCTTTCCCTTTTCTTTGTCCTGAAATCCAAGTAAACTTTGTTATCGAAACAATTTGTCATTAAAAAGAGCCCTCCTTTCGACGTAGGTAAATGGCCTTCATTGTGTCATGTAATAATCAAAATATATATAGAATGTAGAAAAGATACGAAAACTCTTATATGTAAGCAACGTGTTTTATGGATCAAAAACATTATTCAAATGTTATGAAGCAAATTTGAACGCTTTTGGTCTAATTGTTTAACCATTCTGCTACGGTGAATACTTATGTAGCTTTATTAAGTCACACTCACCTTGCGACAATAAGCGCAGTGACTATCAGCAGCAGGGTTATGATGATCACGGGCAGAATAACCCAGACAACAAGTTCACTGGTCCCAGACGTCGAGCACCTGCCGTCCTCCTTAGTACAGCTCTCGCATCCCAAGGGACACGGGGATGAGCAGTCGTCTCTGAACCACCCGGACTCACAGCCCTGAGTGCACACCATCTGAGTTGAATCGCCCACCAAACTCAAACCACCAACATGACTTAAATTCCTCCTTGCGCTGCAGATCTGGTCTTTACACTTTTCACTACAGGACATGTTACAAAATTCACCGTACACCCCGGGATGACATCCCTCAGTGCATCTCCCAGTCTCTTGCTCACAGAGCTCCTTCTCACACTTCTTACTGCATGGATTTTGACACTTGTCCCCAAACCAGCCGTCTGTGCAACCCTGCAAACATGACTGCGTGTGTTGATCACACTGGTTGCCATCTTGGTCTACCTTGCAGTGGCTACACGTGTACTCACACCGACGACCAAACCATTCGACTTTACATTTTGAACAAGTTCCATCAGCTTGATTACAAGACAGTTCACAGTTCTTAGGGCACAAAAAAGTACATGTACGACCAAACCAGCCGAATTCACAAGCTGGACAGGTCCCGTCAGTTTGGTTACACGTCTTTTCTTTACAGTTCTCGGGGCACGAAGTGTTACAATGGGGTCCTTTATATCCACTATGACAGAGGGTGCAGGATCCATTATTTTTATCGCAGGTTTCAGATTTGCAGTTGTCAGGACACCGCTGGCCACATGATTCTCCGAACCATCCAGCGTAACAAACCCCCATACAAGTCCCGGATAGACTGCATAGGTTATTCACACAGTGCTCAGAACACTTATCACACCGAACATCATGCCATCCTGTAGTACACCCTTGTGTACATGTGCCATTCGAATCACAAGTATCATTGAAGCAATTGTTAGGACAATGCTGCGTGCAGTCTGTTCCAAACCATCCAGCCTTGCACTCACAGACACCATTGGGGCTACAGTTGCATCCGTCTTTGACATCCCTGCAGCTTGAACCCTCGTAACAGGGCTTACAATCACATGTGCTTGAATTCTTGTAACACTTGTCCAGACACCCCACACTACAGTTGTTCATGCATTTACTCCCCCATTTTCGATCTGGACATTCTGAAACAGTCAAGAACAAAAGATAATAACCATTTACATGAAGAATATGTCGTTTAAAAGAACTTTCGTTTCATTCTTCGATTCTGCAATGATAGAGAAGGTTTGTAAAAATAAGTTCAATATGGTCAATCATTACCACATTTTTCTCTTGAATTTAATACAGCATTTGGTATTATTTAGTTATGTAAATAAAACATACCTGAAATTGCTAGCCAACAATTAAAGCGTTATGTCACGAATTACCTACCTGTTTGATTTGTGGCATTATGGCATCCCCCACAGGTCTTTTGACACGTGTTAGTAATGCCAGGTTGATCGCATTTATCTTTGCTGCAATATGAGGTAGAGTCCTCACAAGCTGCAACGTGAAGTGATTAGAATTACTAAATGATATCTGTCCATTGGTTACTAATACCATTTTATCTCATCCACATTTACAATATGATATATATATGAAGCGCGCGATAGAAGATAGCTATTTCACCTAAAATAGCAAACTGGTAAAATGCATACGACCTTCTAATTATGCATATAAAAAAAGAATGTTATACAATACCAGGTATCAAACGATCCTTAAATGTGCAAAGTAGTGTAAATCTCAGATTCCAAACAGTCGATCGTTCATGCTTCTTCAGCGAGTTTATTCCCCTGATAGAATGCAGTATTTAACAGGCAGTTGTACATTTTAGACAAACGTTCGACAACACTGGCACGCCACTAGTAACTTACATACTGCCCATGCGGCGCTAAACAATAACTCACTCGGTAACCCGACAGCAGTAGTATTTCACTAGTCTTTTTTTTATGTCAGTTCCGTTTTCTAAAATAAAACATTTAGAAAAGATTCTCGTCTTCCAGACTATTATTATGTATAAGTATACCGTACAGAATAAATCGAAGTTATTCATATGAAATTAGTTAAACAGAGAAGGCAAGGAAACATACACACAGGTATACTCACCAGAGACAGCCAGGAGACACGTTGAGAAGAAGAAGCAGTAGCAAAGAATGGACCACACTCTCACCTGCAAAAGAATGGCATTTTTATCAGACATAGTTTTAGTTATGTAAATGAACTCACCATTCCATCCAAAAATCATGCATGAGGGCCATTCCACAGGGTCATACATGTATATTGCTTAGAAAAAGCCTTAGAAAAACACAAATGATTATAGACCTTGCTTTACTAATACATATTAAATATATAGTCTAAGGCTATTTCTCAGCAATATATGTCCACATGGATCATTCAAAACAAAGAACATGAGAAAAATGGAAAATCAGTTCTTTTCAATCGACCGTGCTCCGAGAAATAAAAGTTTTTTCAAAATTGCTATTTTCAAGATTTGAACTCGTTTTGTCCAGGGCTTTCTCTTCTACACGGTCTGAACGCTGCTTCAATTAGAATAATCGTTTATCTTGATTCTTTTTCGTTAATTAGTTTGAACAACACAAATTTTCCAAAGTGTTCTTAATATTTTTGTTGGTAACAGTAATGACAATTTCAAAACAACTGTAAAAGCAAAACAATCAAATACTTTTGATAAGTTTCAAATGTTTTGGAAAAATTATATATACCACGTGCAAAAGAAACATCCCCAGTAAAATGACCGTTAGTTCAACCCACAGGTGATAATTATGACTCGAATACTTTTACGTTATGTCTCCGCTTCTTCACGATTCTTTACAAATCATGCATTTCATTGGTATCTCCTTCACTGAATCAACTTTAAACGTCGTACGTTTATATATGCTTTAGCATCTTATATCCTTGAATTTATCTTTTGAAACATTATGATTATATCTGTAGTACACAAATAGATATAAAAGAAATTCGAAAGAACAAAGTTTCATAGAATTTTGTAATTAATTTGCCTCTTTTCTTAATTTGTGAATAGTTTTGAATAAAAATATAGGATTTTCCTTTCCATTACTTTCTGTCAAATTTCATTAAAATGATATTAAGAAATCATTCATTTATTGATATACCTCGATAGATACCTCTTTTCGACCCCGGGGATTTGGCATGAAGCTAAATTCCTTTGACATGTGACCCAGAAATTTCCCCAAATTACTCTGTTCAACGTTATGTCCTTAAGGTCAATCTTAACATAAATAATACAGAGATAACATTTTTTGCTCTTCCTGTTTTGCCTTTATCATACTGTTAAGACAAAGATCTGTGATATTTGGGGAAGTCGAATTTGTCAATAATTTTCATTTTGAGGAGGATTTATGCTTGTCAATGCTTGTTTGATGACCATTCGAATGCTAAAGTAACTGTTTACTCAAACTATGAATTTGAATGAGAATTATTCCAAATACAATTTTGCATTATGAAACATTCAGACTTATCACATTCATTTATTTCTCTAATATTTTTCTCTTTTGTATGGCAATGCCATTTCAAAATCAGCGGCCTATGATAACTCATAGAGTGGATTTGAATATCTTTTTATTGCCATCCGCTTGCTGGCGACGTTATAGGGTAGAGCGAGATTGAATAACAGTGTTCATTTTGAAACATACTTCAATTTATTAAAGAATAAAAACAAGTATAACTATAATTTAAAAAGTGAAACATGTGTATGATTTTAAGAATTTCAGCTATCTTATAACTGTAAAAACATACAACTATTCCATGTTGTATGATTATTTTAAGCTTAAGTGAAAAAATCATGTCATGATGTCAAAAGATTGTAAACCATGGAGATTTCACAACACAATCCTCTTTTGTAAAAAGATTTCAACTAAACTTACCGGAGTCAATCTAATGAAGAGAATATTCGACTAACAAGGTCAGTTATCGCCCCTGTTTTGAGCAAATTTCTAAATACATATATTCGCCTCCAGTGGTGTTCTCAAATAAAAAAAAACTTGAACCTTACAAACTTTTTGAATTGTGTCTTTGTAATGTTTACCGTCGGAAAATTGACATTTTGCAAACAATTTCAATTAAAAGGTTGACAAATGCGACTGAAACAGTGTGAAGTTATGAAGTGCGATATCAAGCACAAACATTATTCAGAAATTAAGCAGAAAACCCGTTCATCAACAACTTCTTCGGAATGCACATGCATTCGGTTATAGATCAAGAGAAGGAGTTGTTCTACCATGATCTTTATATATTTTGGTTTATTTTACAAATGCAAAGTTGAATTGTTCATCGTCCTGTGGACAAAAGATGTAGTATACAGCTCTATGTTTCCACTATTCACATACAGACTTCAAACAGTATCTTTCAAGAAATAATATAACTTTGATCGGTTGCAATTGCTTTGAATTTATGATCCTTGTTTTATATCTTAGTCTTCGTCAGTATCTCAATAACAAGATGAACTGTATGACAGCTAGAGTCCTGTGTCTCACCCATTTTCTGTCTGTCTCTGTCTGTTTGATCATTGATCATTGATCATTCATTTTAATTTTCACCATCGTTACACGACCCACAGTGAAAGACTAGATTAATTTAGCAACTAATGCTCATTTATCACCTATAGTGATACAAAACAACATGGACAGCTCCTTACAGCTGATCACTTATTAACTGAGTTCAATAACCATATATATATTGGAGTATCTTAAATATACCCAAGTAAACAAGAACCTACCTTCATTTTATACCAGCCTTGTCTCTACCGTGCCCACAGTGACCTGGTCAACTCAGTAAGTTCCTGGTGTACACCGACGTGAATCATTCTTTCTGTTTCTGGTTGCATGTAAGTATTAGATACATGATGACACAAGGCACAAGGGGTGTAAACGAAATATCAGCGAGCTATCAACTCACGAGGGGGTGGAGCCCCCGAGTGAGTGATAGCAAGCTGATATTTCGTATACACCCACTTGTGCCAATCATGTATCTGTTTTATCCAATGGGTAACCCTTTGCTCCATGCAACCTTTAACCTGACATCATTTCTCTAATCAAGTGATTATCGACTATTGAATCAGTCGGAAGAAGTAGCCCAAAGAATACGCCAAAT
Source organism: Phorcus lineatus (assembly GCA_921293015.1). NCBI lineage: Eukaryota > Metazoa > Mollusca > Gastropoda > Trochida > Trochidae > Phorcus > Phorcus lineatus. The sequence continues at coordinate 56,658,035 of OV121081.1, forward strand.
TCGATCTGATAAATAACTGGTAATCTGATCGACTTTCAACGGGCTTTCGTTTTCCCTTACCCAAACAGGCATGTATCTTAGTATTAATATAATTAATATATTACTGACCTGTCTTTTGCCGTTTTGTTTTCCATTGAGTGAGAGAGGTATTTAACGCGCCTGAGCAGTCTGTATTTCATAAAGATATCTTAATACATAACCAGTGTCATTGTTTACGTTAAGTGAAATTTTGTTTACAGTTTTGTCATCAGTGGTCTTTTCCTCTCTTTTATGTATCAAAGGGTAAATCTATAGATGGACGAAGAGTGTGAATTACTTGAGTACTCAGATTTCTTTCATAAATCAATTTGTAGTTTTCTGGGGCGCAAGTAAATTCCTATTATCAGTGATGACTTACAACCTGTTTGTTGCGTTTCACGATTAGCTTGATATTTGTTGTTTAAAATAATTGAGAAAGAGTGAAGTGTCGGGTAATGTGTTTATTTTGATGCCTGTCGTCACCGAGCGACTTCCTTTCCTCTGATCTCTGGCTACATTCCTTAATGTGCAACAATGTTGGAATGGCTCAAGGTCGTCGGCCAGATGTGCCTAGCTCCGCCCTGTAACTGCCCCTTTCCTTCACGATTGCCGAATCAGAAGGTCGGAAATAAGTGTCGGCGATAAATTCGTGACGTAATAATTATAGGTTGAGTTTTATTGATGCATGATTTATCATTGCGTAAAGATCAAAAGGAAATAAGCCGCCCATTGGATGTATTATTACTTTCCCGTTGAAGATACCACCGTTTGATAAATCTACACATTGTGTATTCTAGCATTGTTGCGGTAAAGATCAAAGGCGCCGCCTATCCTTTATTTAAGAAATAGAGTAGCCTCAACCATCATGTGTTTTGCAATAAAGTATAGTTTTGCCCTGAACTATTATAGTTAAAGCACGAGGCCGAAGGTCATTGTTTCATGACGTCATTCAAAAACTATACTTTATCGCGGATTCTAGCATTGTTGCGGTAAAGATCAAAGGCGCCGCCTATCCTTTATTCCGCGATAAAGTATAGTTTTTGAATGACGTCATGAAACAATGACCCATGACGTCAACAACAATAACGTTATGACATCACTGGTTATGGCCCTGGTCGAGCATTTTCAATTAACTGCCAAATTCGATTAATTTCATTTAAGTTATTTTTGGCTGAAATATGATTTACACGAGTTAAAATCGACATGCTAGAAAAGAAATAGAGTAGCCTCAACCATCATGTGTTTTGCAATAAAGTATAGTTTTGCCCTGAACTATTATTAATGTCAAACCACTCGGCCTTTGGCCTCGTGCTTTAACTATAATAGTTCAGGGCAAAACTATACTTTATTGCAAAACACATGATGGTTGAGGCTACTCTATTTCTTAAATAAAGGATAGGCGGCACCTTTGATCTTTACCGCAACAATGCTAGAATCCGCGATAAAGTGTAGTTTTTGAATGACGTAATGAAACAATGACCCATGACGTCAACAACAATAACGTTATAACGTCACTGGTTATGGCCCTGGTCGAGCATTTTCAATTAACTGCCAAATTCGATTAATTTCATTTTAGTTATTTTTGGCTGAAATATGATTAACACGAGTTAAATCGACATGCTAGAAAAGAAATAGAGTAGCCTCAACCATCATGTGTTTTGCAATAAAGTATAGTTTTGCCCTGAACTATTATCAACGTCACACCATTCGGCCTTCGGCCTCGTGCTTTAACTATAATAGTTCAAGGCAAAAGTATACTTTATTGCAAAACACATGATGGTTGAGGCTACTCTATTTCTTAAATAACATCGCGTGTTGATTGACGTCACATGACGTCACAATCGTTAAGCATGACGTCACAATGTTAGCGGCACAGCGACAATGGTTATCCCGGCGATTTTCATGATTATTCTTTGTTCTAAGATGCCTAGCGGTTAGAACAATCGAAAAAAAAGTACTTTATCAGACAATAAAGGTATAGTTTTTTCATGACGTAACAATTGAATGACGTTATATCCGCTCTTCCCCGCTGCCCCCTCGTGATCACGCGTCCATGATAACCTTTCATCTCGGTTCTTTCGATCAACATGGCTTGTCCCTATCAATGTCTATCGTATTGGCGTTTTTGCCGATAATGTTTCTTTTAATGGTGACTAGTTTCGAATCATTTAGTTCTATCTACCGGAAATAAGAAAGGAAAGCAAATGCTTGTCGACTGTCGAGTGACCGCGTTGTTTCGCGTCAGGTCACGGCGCCCCGTGGGACTGTGACGTTGGTTCACGTCAACCGTCTCTACCACGTTCAATGTGACACGGTCAAGCTAATGATTAAATAATCTGGGTGTACAGCCCCAACAGTCTGCTTATATAAGAGATTAAAGCATCACCTTCAACGTTTATGACAGCAGCAAAAAAACATAGATGTCAGGATTCAGTCGCCATCACGCTTCCAAAACAAACATTACCCATAATTCTTTGTGGAATGTTGACCACGTGATAAGCCTTATATGGGCAATGTGGCCAGCACTGCATAATCGCACGATAAGAGTTTGTAAAAGTAAAGGTTTTTTAAAAACCAAGAGGTGTTAATTTGTTTGTTTAAGTTTTTAAAGAAAAAAATAAGCAGAAAATATAATTCAAAATTGAATAAATAAAAAAGTTAAAGTGCAAAACTGCAGTTATCAGAGCATTAACCAACTAAATGTCGTTTTAAAGTAGGGGTTGGGTTCTATACTTGGAATAGCCAACAGTTAGCCCTGTTCATGGATTATTAATTTGAGCGATGTAAACACTATATTTTATTTTGAGATTATCAAAATCAGAGTGGTCCCTGTAAAGATCATTTTGGCATCTTAGAAAAGACTACCGTCCTCGTGCTTTAACTATAATAGTTCAGGGCAAAACTATACTTTATTACAAAACACATTGGGGTAGAGCAAACTTTATTTCTTAAATATAATTCAGCGAGTAATAAATAAAAATACTAAACTCATTCCCGAATAATTACATTTTTATGAAACTCGTGAATGGTATCGGTATCCAACTCGCTTTCGCTCGTTAAATACCAAACCACACACTCGTTTCATAAATATGTTATTAAACGGGACGTCGTTTAGTATTCTCTATTTATCACCTCTACCCGCTGTACGCTCTGATGACACGGGAAACCCGCGGCTTTATCTTAAGACACTTACACATTTCCCCCTACAAAACATGGATCAAGTTACTTTGTCAATATAAAAAGTAGGTTTTTTAAAAATATCATTTTCGATTATAGGTTTGTTTTCCTGGGAACATCTTTTATCAAATGAAAGGAGATGTCTAGATTTTATAGCGTTTTAATTGATTTAATTAATAATCTTATAAGATATTGACTTCAGGGAACTTAGTAAAATATGATGATGTTATTTTAACTAGCGCCCCTCAATGCGAAAACTGCAAAACACACCGTTTGCAAGAAAATATCTTTACTTATATAGTACTTGAGTGAGTTAGCCATGGCTTATCATTCACGGCTTAATCAGCTAAATGAAAATAGTTGTTTTTTAAATAAAACTTTGAACTTAAAATAACAAAGACACTATACTAATAAGTGAATTTCTAAACTTAAGATCTTGGATACCTGCCAGGAGTCAAAATGTTGAGGAAGGAAACTCTAAATATAAAAAAGGTATGAAAAAACCCACTTTGCACTTTGGTGTATTCATGATAAATCATTATGATCAGACTGATCAATACATGAACAAATGAGTAATCAAAATAAATCCAGATGCACAGGAGAAGAACAGTCCACAGCACGCTGCACGTTCATTTCCTGTCGAGACACGTTATTTCTATGTATGTAACAACCGACCGTCACATATTCTATTCAAAACATCTTGTCAGCACCTCACAGCTCTCAATATAATATTCATGAAAAATATGTTATTGTTACCTAATGAAACTTGAGAATAGGATGATGATTATATATATATATATATATATATATATATATATATATATATATATACTGATATATTTCTCGATTTTTATTCTCATGACGTACTAGTTGAAAAAGTAATACTTATGAATAACGAAGTATAAGATATAAGCTGTAAAGCCTAAATATGAAGTGTTACAGATAACGGAAACCATTTTCCTTAACGTGTTCAGCATATGAAACTATAATTTAAAAAATTAAATCACTTTTTTTATCCGGCACTATTTTATCAATTGAATGGTTCAAATCAAAATGTATTTTAGTTTCTGTCCACCAATCACTGATGTAGAAGGTGTATATACTATGAAATATGTTATAGGATTGTGGCCTTCCCAATAGCGGAATAAATATGCTTGAATAAACGGGGAACGTTGTCGATCAAGTTACAATACAACCTAGAAATAACCCAGTCGATTTGAATGATAACTTTTGAAACGGCGTCATTGATTGCACAACTAACTTTGATTGCATCCAATCAGCGTTCTACCTTACTAGTTCAAGAAGTTTTCATATTAGGACAGAGGTAGTATAGGTATTAATGACGGAGCTACCTCTGTAGGGAGAGAATGCAATAATGACTGGACTTCAGAGAGTAGAAAACGTAAAGCCACAGAAAGGTACTCCTCAGGTTTTTCTACAAGAAAATAAGTATATTTTCGAAATTTACAGACTATATTTTATTTCTGAATAAAGTCATTAGTTGATATTTTAGATTAATTTATGCTTAATAATATGCATTCATTCTTACAAATTATTATATTTTTTGTTGAATAATATAAATGTTTTCTTATAGTTTGGATCAGTACATTAGCTGAGAAAGGTAACAGTGTATTCAACTCCGGTGCAACCAACCTTAACGGATGTTGTTTTAACGCGTCTGAGTTTTGGCCGTTCGAGTAATGGGGGTTTAACCTATTATAAATTTATGATATTAAAATTATTCATGCAGTTCATTTAATTCCACGAATATGAACAAAAGGCAAAGGCAAAACAGTATTTGAAATAAATTCACAATAGGGTAGCCAAAAGCTATAAAGATATTTCGAGAGGTATAATAAATAAAATTGCTGAATTCATTGTATAAAATTCGAAGTAAAGCACGCAGATAAAGTGTCATCTTCCCACGCTTGGTATGTTCTTACGCCAGCCCCAATGACTTGCTCGGATAGGCCTTGCAGCATTTCCCGTACATTCCTGTGCTTATCGCCAAGGCTGCTGCGATGGGTAGCGTTATTCCAATAAGAAATCAACTCAATGAGAATAGCAACTTTTCGCCGAAGAGGGCGCTGCAGTCAAAAGACTGTTTGACTGTTTAGAAGCAAGGTTTAAATTAGCAAGTGGTAGCGAGTGGTGCAATTTAAAGCTATGCGGGGTAACATGGTATAGTGTTTCCAAAATAGAAATAGAAAAGAAAGCTAATGAACAAGAAGATTCAGTAAGCCAGATAAAGTGGACAAATCAGTCTGCACCAAATCAACTTTCTCTTAAAAACAATATATTTATCAACGTGTGAGAAACCACTATGTTCGTTTTGTTTTAAGATTTCCCAATAAGTAACAAATTCAATTCTATAATAACTATAATTTGCACAACTTGGTGGTTACACAAATACTTTCATAGCATGATAAAAGTGGACGTGCATGCAGCACTCTTTTACAAATGGAATGGAGGGTGACATTAGCTACTTGACCTTTTGTAAACGAGATAACTCGAATAATTTGAAGACATATTGTTTTTACCTCTAATGTATCTAAATATGAAGTTGTGTTACGTTTACATATTGAGAGCAAGTTAAAACGAAAAACATTCGTCTTTGATATCAGATTAACCGTTATTACCTTTTCGTTAATTTACATTTATTTACCAATGTGTACATCATTTACTTTATATGAGAATATATCAGCCGACAAGCTAACTTTGGATGAATATACTGTCTGTATACACATACAATGATTCTGTACACATATACTTGTAGCAAGCCTGCTGATCAGACCAAAAAGGCGCTAAATTTGAAAACAGAGACTATAACCGTAATAAATCATATAATAATTATGAATGAAGCAGCCACTTTATAAACCCAAAAGTTTTCATTAGATACCCACATGTTGAAGTTATTCCATGTCTGTATCGTTTGTAGGTTGGGTTAAGTATCAAGTACGAATTTTTTCACTTTGCCTACTATGCTGTAACCAACCGACTTTGACATGCATTGTTTTATGCTGTAGGCAGGGGAAGAGATCATTATCTTTAAATCCAAATAAATCCTAGGTCCTAATTATTGCCGATAACCATGTTTTCTATGGGATCGGGATAATCAATTCCTTTATCCTATAATATACATTGCAAAAACTACTCTGTTGGTCCATGTTTTAGTCTTAATTTTAAAATTTCAAAAGTGTTTTGTTAACAATCTATGTAAAATGAAATAGACAGTTTGCATTATGAGAGGTCATAGTGTTGACCTTTTCTTAGCATAAGAAACAACTTCGAAGTGACCAATCCCGTTTTCGTGCCCAACGCAGCCACAGAGATGACCGCCCATGTATTATGAACATAAAGAATATCATGATAGCTTATTTCCAATTTTCAATAACAATGTATAGACAAAAGTAATTAGATACATCAAATGAGTTTTTATTATTTGTGGAGGAAAGAGATAGTAAGAGATTGCATGAAATGATATGGGTTTTTTTAACAAACACCATTTGCTCCATAGTATATAATCTAAGATAGATCATAAAAGATCATAAGAAAGGATTTTCCAGTGAAAAGCACCTTTGCATTTTCGTAAGTAAAGAACTTAAACATGCAGACCTTTTACTCTTTCAACGTGATTAACATTCGTTTTGTGCGAAATTTAGTCATTGGTGCTTAGAAACTACATTTAATTATTTGCAATCTATGAAGAAATATCTATTATTCCGTCTCACATAGAACCATTTGCAAATTATGAATAAATATCTATAAAGTCATCGCAGCTATCGGATTATTCATCTAGATCTTTCATCGTTCCTGTCTTTCCGAAGGAAGTTAAAGTTAAAGTGTCAAAGTTGAGCGTAACGGCAGTTGTTATCGGTCAATGTTATGTCAAAAGTATGACATAATTCTAAGAAACTGTTGATCTAAATCTAAATTGATGCCCTAGAGCATGTTTTTTTCGAAAGTCAATTTTCACCATTAAACATTAGTTTATGCAAAATGTAATATTTTCAGAGGATCAAATATCACATTGCTCAACCCGAGTCGAGTCGAAATTCTACATCCCATTTATCATATATATAACGTACAAAACACTACAACTAAACATTACACTATTTGCCGTTTTTGATCGCAAATCACGACTTTAACCTGCGACTATACTGAAGTGATTAATATTAAAATGGTAATTTTCAGAAACAAATAGTACTTCTCCATTACAAAATTTGACTAATTTGACTTCAACAGCAGACTCTATGTAACTGTAGCTATCTGTCACAATGTTTCGAGACCAGATTTGATGGGATGTACGATAAGAGTAACTTTTTATATCCGGTATTCCGTACAAAGGGAAATCTATCGCTTAGGGATAGCTTTACATACTGTAGAGCTTATAGCCATATATGTCTTTCTAAAGCTATTTCTTAGCGATACAAGGCCCTGTGATTCCGAAAGACTTCGCTACTGACGAACACATATGAATAAATAAACGAAAAAGTGTAAATTCTTATCCAACTTCAATAAATAATTGGTATTTGCTATGTTAAGAAATATTTTAAATTTTCATGACGATGAAATTTTAGAAGAAGATTTGGACATTACTCATTTTATTTTTGGAAATGTTACATGGTGTCTTTTGCTGAAAATGGCTCAATGTACGGTGAGTTTCCAAGGTAGTTCTTATAGACCAATAATCTTTATGTACATGTAAAATGATTTGTCACAATGATGAAATTTACAGAGTTAACTATTAAAACTTTCAATCTCACTTTAAAACGTTTGGTCTATTCCGTAAGACGTCCGTAGAAAACGTGCCCATACTGTTACCAGGAGCGAACTATGAAGACGTCAGTATGTGAACTAAAGGCGCTTATGAACATAATTATGGCATACAGCATTGTCTTGATTTTCTTAACAAAAACTTTCCACTTGCAACCTTCAAGTAGAAAATGTAGGTGAACATACTGTTACCATGTCAAAGAAACAAATAATATCAATGGAAAATGGTTGTTTGACTAAGAAATGGCTTATTTCCTCATTTTTATAACAATCTTATTCAAATAAGATAATATTTTTCAAGCACTACGTCATAGCCATCTCTATGTCATAGTGTAGCAGAATCAAAATCTTAGTTTATTGAGGATTTATAGCGTGTCCTTTTTAATGGGATGTATAGAAATTTAGTAAAGCCGCAAATTTGAAAGCATATATCATATTAGTTGAACTTTTCAATATTCACAGACGTATGTTTTACCTACCTAAATTGGCTGATAAGAAATCAGTTTAAATCTGAATTCCACAAAATCATATACCATTATCATGTTTTTCAATTTCAATTGTTTTCTCAATTTAATCATTTTCTCGCAACTATTTATGAAGTATCAACGTTTGGAAACAGCTGTTTAACTACCTATTTAAATCAAACATTTTTGACAAAAGAAAATATAAATTTTTTTATCTTAAAATTCAAAATGCATTTAAAGTTAAATATAGAATTACTCTTTAGGTATTTTTTACTTCATTGGTTTATTCTACTAAAAAGATTTAGTCTACTAGTAAAATGTTATTTCATTCAAACAGTTTGATATTGTTGAAATAGTTTCCTGAATAAATATGAACTTGATCAGTTACAATAGCTTCAAAATTGTTATCCACGCTCTAGATTTTCTTTACTCAATATTCAATCAGACTATTTAGTCATGCCAATTATACTGAGATTAACTTATATAACAGCACAGTAGATACATAGGGGCAAGGCGAACTTTACTTAGCTCCTAATGCGCACATAACAAATAGTGGTAGAAAACAACATGGCTAAGGTGGGCTTCTCACAAAACGAAGCGGAGGACAGTCCCTTACAGCTAATCACTCATAGTTAAATACAGTTCAATAATAATATATTGGAGTATCTTCAATTCGCAAAACTAAACAACAACCTACCTTCATTTTATACCAGCCTTGTCTCTACCGTGCCCACAGTGACCTAGTCAACTCAGTAAGTTCCTGGTGTACACTGACGTGAATCACGCTTTCTGTTTCCTGGTTGCATATAATATGTATCACCTCTACCCGCCGTACGCTCTACTGACACGGGAAACCCGCGACTATTTTTAGACACTTAAACATTTCCCCCTACAAAACATTGATCAAGTTACTTTGTCAATATAAAAAGTAGGTTTTTTAAAATATAATTTTTGAATATAGGTTTGCTTTCCTGGGAACCTCTTTTATAAAAAATGAAAGGAGGGGTCTACGTTTTATAGCGTTTTAATTGATTTAATCAATAATGTTATAAGATATTGACTTCATGGAACTTAGTAAAATATAATGATGTTATTCGAACTAGCGCCCCTTAATGTGAAAATTGCGAAACACATCGTTTACAAGAAAAAATATTTTTTTAAACATAAAATTCTAATCTCGCTGATATATTTTCGTTGAGAGTACTTGAGTAAGTTAGTCATGGATTATCACTCACGGCTTTTTCAGCTAAATAAAAATAGCTGTTTTTGAAATGAAACTTTGAATTTAAAATAACAAAGACACTATTCTAATAGGTGAATTTCTAAAGATCTTTAGATATCTGCCAGGAGTCAAAATGTTGAGGAAGGAACGTGTAAATATTAAAATGATATGAAAAAAAACAACTTTGCACTTTGGAGTATTCATAATTAATAATTAATAATGTTTTGTATAAAGACTGATCAATACATGAACAAATGACTAATTAAAATAATTCCAGTTGCACAGGAGAACAGTCCACAGGACGTTCACTTCCTGTTGTTATTGTTATGAATATGGGAAAACCGACCGTCACATATTCTATTCAAAACATATTGTCAGCACTTCACAGCTCTGAATATGTTATTCATGGATAATATGTTATTGTTACCTTATGAAACTTAGAATAATGATTAAATATATATATATTATATATTGATATATTTCTCGTTTTTTATTCTCATGATTTACTAATTGAAAAAGGAAGACTTATGAATATCGAAGGAAAAGATATAAGCTGTAAAGCCTAAATATGTAGTGTTAAAGATTACGGATACCATTTTCCTCAATGTGTTCAGTATATGTTACTATAAAGTAAAAAATTACATCAATTATTTTTATAAGGCACTATTTTATCAATTAAATGGTTCAAATCAAAATGTATTTTAGTTTCTGTCCACCAATCACTTATGTAGTAGGTTATACAGCTGCATACCGAAAGTTTGTTCACTTACCTCTGAATCGTAGTGCAAATATCATGTAATTTGGGTTTCGTTTCAACGTCAATAGGATAACTTCAGCAAAACTGACAATGGTTCACCCACTGTCCATGTGTTAAATAGCCATTCTTGAACTCTTTTTGGGATCGTCTGGTCTCTCGTGCAAAAAATCGAATTTTTGCACACTGATATAGATAAAGGGGGGTCACATTTACAAAATTTTGATTTCGTTAACTGTCAGTTAAATGTTCCATATCGACTCTCTGAGATTAAAACCAACATGATCCCATTGACTTTGTGCTAAGGAACAAACGTGACGTAATTTTTAAGAAAATGATAACTTATACAGTATTTTATGGAGAAAAATAAAAATGAGTGTTTTAGGAATTTTGACCCCTGGTCACTTCAATAACCTGCCAAAAATGTTACGGGTAATTGTTGGGTGCGATAAACATTTGCCTTAAAGAAGAATGAATCTGCATATGTATATTGAAAATTCGCAACGCTACAATACCTCAAAGGCATCTCAAATTACATGATATTTGCACTAGTATATACAGGTATGTGAACAAACTGTTGGCATGCAGCTGTATACTATGAAATATGCTATAGGCTTGTGGCCTTCCCAGTAGCGGAATAAAGATTGTTTGAATGAACGGGGCACGTTGTCGATCAAGTTACAAAACATCCTCATTGAATGAGTTATATAACTGTCTTCCGTGGTGGAATTATTCTTTATCATGAAATATCATTTAAAATAGGATACCCCCATAACTCAGACGCCCAAAAAAACAGACGTCCCAATAGTCAGACGAATCAGTGATGTGTGACTGTGTAACATATTTGTTGTCACTGTGGTCTATACAATGATGCTGTCGTATTTTCTCTGCAAAGAAGACTCAAAGTGCAAGGTTCCTATTCGAATAAAATTTAGCTTTAGGAAAGCTAACGGAAATAACTCGCTGATTGCACAACTAACTTTGATTGCACCCAATCAGCGTTCTACCTTTCTAGATCAAGAAACGTTCGTATTGGGACAGAGGTTGTATACGAATCAATGAGGGAGAGAATGAAATAATGGCTGGACTTCAGAGACCAGAATAAGTCACAGAAAGGTACTACTCAGGTTTCCCTACAAGAAAATAAGTATATTTTCGATTATACAGACTATATTTTACTTTTGAAAAAAAAGTCTCATTAGTTGATATTCAAAATTGATATATGCTTAATAATTTGTATTTACTTTTACAAATTATTATATTTTTGTTGAATGATATAATGTGAATTGTTGGTGTGTTGAAGCACGTATTGAACATATTTGAAACCAATGTTAACATTTTGCAAATTCAGTTTCTTAGACTTAGTATGTGCAAGCTATTGGGATGGAAGTCTTAAAGAGCCACTCCGTGATTTTCATGACATATCATTTACCTTTGATACGAACCTAAATGTCATATGTGGTGGTATAACATAAAAACATCTGAAGTTTTCATGTCCAAAAGATATATATATATATATACGACAAATACTGGTTTTCCATAAAAATCTAAAAACAGCCTTATAAATTCACAGAGTTGTAGATATCACGCCCAATATACATGGATACTAGTTATATAACCTTACAAACGCCATCAAGTCCTAACTGCCCTCCTGGCTGTTTTAGATAAGTCTTCAAAATTACGTTTGACCATTTGACGCACGCCACTGTCCGGTTTTCGATCATAATTGCAATATTCTACCTTCATATTGTCACTGTAAAAACAGAATAGGCTTTAAAATGTGTCTTTTTGGTAACAGTCGATACTTTGCGATCAAATAACACGATTTGGCATATATGACGCCAACAACTCACGGAGTGGCTCTTCAAAGATATTTTGATCCCTTCTGACTTTGATTTGTAGAGGGCAACACTGATTATTTCAGTGTGAAGTATTATTGCACCAATTGTTTAGCACTAGCGTATTTACTCGTATTCACCTCAAAGTTATATCGATTTTTCTTGTTTCATTGAAGCCATTACAATTTCGTTATACGCTTCCTTTTCAAGCTACTGATAGCATACACGATAGTAATGCACATAACTGACCTTCATGCCAGATCATAATTACAAACCTACATGCAGAACTTATTTAACGAGTATAACAGGTGATATCTGGTAATTTGAGTATCTAATGTTCACTTGCTTTTGGTATACATGCTTATGATATGCTTCATATGGATCTAGAATGTTTACAAATGTGCGATTAAACTTACCAGAAATAAAGTAATTATGAAATTTGCAAATAATATAAAAAATTTTTAACTGCATCAGAGATCAAATCAATATAGTAAGTGTTTAGAAAAACAAGCTCATTGCTTTAAATGCTATGCGAATTTATCCAAACTGTTTGTGTACGAAGGGTGTTTGATAAGGAATAAGTCAAGAAAGAACTTAAGAAATTCAAACGCATTTGTCTTTCAACATAGCCCCCCTTAAAACGATACACTTCTGCCAACGGTGTTGAAGAGCCTTTATTCCAGCTTTATAGATGTCTGTATCTTGTTTTGTTAAGAGGCTGATCCACGGCGGACATTACGTCATCGTTAGACCGGAAATGCCTCCCGAAAAGACCCTTTTAGGACCGGAAACAGAACTCTGAACAACCTTACTCAAGAGAGTAGGATGGATGCTGAAGAAGGTGAAACCCACAGTCATGTACTGGATTGTTGACATGGCCACAGCTGATGTGTGCACTGGAGCATTGTGCTGGTGGAAAATTACACCTTTGGTCAGTCTTCCTTGTTTCTTCGTCTCTTGCGCAACATGTCTTCAATAAAAGTGAGGCTAAGGATGAGTCTTTAGTTGTTTGGCCCCATTAAATGGTAATCCACAACCGGAACACAGTCAGAATCCCCCTATACTGAGGCTACACCTTTCCAAGCCCTCTTTTGGGTCAGTGACGTCACGCTATACCATTGCTTTTACTGTTTCTTTTTTCTTGCTGAAAGTGGTGTTTCAAAGTTTCATCTATTGTTATGATTTGTTTTTGAAACTGTCAGAATTTAGCAAATTTTTTATCTTGACATGCGTCATGAACGCTTTTGATCAGTGGTTAAAAGTTCCGGCACCCTTCGTGCTGATACATTTGTCATTTCCAAGATTCAGTGATATTGATATTTCTCCTGTGTAATGCAAACTACGGCAGCTATGAATCGTTTGGTAACTCGCCAGTCATTCCATATTAGATTATCTTTGTTTTTGTTTCTACCATTCTGGTGAGCCCAACGTAATCAGTCGACCTGCACTTGGTTCATGTTCAATGTCGTCTCGCTTGACCACATTTTGATTCTGGCATATGAAGTAGCATCATTTACTAATGTCTGAAATATACAATGATAAGTGACTTAAACCATTGTATGCACATATCTAATTTCAACTCGCCACTCGACATGGTTCATTTCCTGTTTAAAATAGACCCGACTTAATTAAAAAGAAATCACAAAACACTTTGAGCGAATGAAGTGAAAGATTGGGACAGAGCGTAAAGAATATGAGAGTGAATGTGACCTTAAATTAACCCACCAGGTTATATTTGGGAGGGGGGAGGTCAATTATTTCAACATCCGTTGTAATTGTAAAAATTGCATATATTGATCCCGACATATATAGATGAAAAACTATTTCTATTTCCGTGAGTAATCTAGTATATCAGTTGATATAAGATATCCAATTGTTTGTAAACAATAGAAACAGAATTGTCTGTCCATGTGGCCTATTATTTGATTTAGTTGCCTATTAAGATAGTAATCCGTGGATTTCATTTATTCTACTGGCATGTTCCCTGCGGATAACAATACATAAAAACTGGAGCCATGTCTTTTACAGGCCTAGGAGCATGGCGGCGTCTAGTCACGAGGCGAGTGGGGAGACGGGTGGGGAGAAGTGGAGTCTAATACCAGGAGACCGGGAGATGACTCCTTGGAAGAAGAAGATGATTGTGGCTGTTATGGCCGTCTCAAATCTATTTGCGTGGCTTTGTGTCTCACTCATTGCTCCATTCTACCCCACTGAGGTAGGTGTTCTAATTCTCTGTCTATAACCAAGCATGAATATTCATGTCGTTGGAACAAAAGATAGGTATGTGTAAACATCAGCATCAGACTGGGTAGAATATGACGAGACGAATAGAGTCCTTAACCAGTTTAGTGTCGTGGAATCTTATAAACGCCTTCCTTGATCAGCCTATTCGGTTGTCAGTTGTTTCATCAGCCGGTGGAAATCAAACGTCTCTGCTCAATTAGCTTATGGAGTGTCTCAAGACCGTGTTCCTATGGAGGCACATAGGATCCGGGACTATATCAAACAATGTTTTTAGAACCGATGCTTGATCAGCCAGTTGAGCATCACGAGTCTCAATAAAACTTTGGTTATCGGCGACTGCCGTTTCAGTTTGGAGTGCAAACAAATTAAGTGCACCCCATTGCGAGTGCTTTATGTGTATATACCGAAAATCTAGTAATTACATTGCCGATGCTTATGAAAGACGCATTTTAATCGAGCTTATCACCTTGAATGTTCTTTTTGCATTTGAAAAAGCTATGCATTAGATATTTTCATTACATTTAAACCTTGAAAATTTCATGTGTTCCACATGTACATCATGGCTTCTTTTTTTTAAATGACGTGGTAAGCCCTGTCGTTCGACAACGGCGATGAGTAGGATGTTATGAAAATTGTTACAAACGTCAGGGGAAACATTGGTTTGATTGATGAACTATTTGCCTGACGTACATTAAAAATTGCCTTGATAAACTTCAATGTGCCACTTTGATGCAGGCTGCAGCTAAAGACGTGAGCGAGACAGTGATTGGCTTCATCTACAGCTGTTCTGAGTTGGTCATCTTCCTCTTCTCCCCTGTAGTTGGGAAGTTGGTGAGACAATAACTTAAACTTTAATGATACCAAATTCTGTTGTCAACCTGGAAACGCTCCTTGAAGGAGGACGCCGCAACAATGAAACTCAACACATTCAGTTTGCTTTGTTTTGTGTGTCAGAAAACCAAACAAGTATTAATATAAATAATATAATAAATCCATAAGATTCTGTTGTCAACCTGAAAGTGTTTGTGTAATAGATATGTCCAACACAAACTAATTCAACACAGTCAGCGTTATATTCTGCGGAGAGTTAAAGTTTTTACTGTGACAAATATTGTGAAATAATAATATTGACTGAACTTAAATGTTTCACCGTCTCTAATTTTGTTGCTTTTATTGTTATTACACTGCCTACAAAATGACATGATTCTGTGAGACCTTTTAGATTTTATTGCTATACTGAAACGCACAACCCCGTTTAAACCTTGAATGTACCTGGTTATAGACGGTTGCAAAAGAATATTTTAACGCGTTAACTGTGATCTTTGTCATTTTCGATTGAAGCTGTCAAGATTCAACCCAAAGTTTATCTACATTTCTGGACTTTGCCTCTTCGGATCTTGTGAAGTTGTCTTTGGGTAAGATTGTCTATTTCTAATCACATACATACATCATATTTCTTTTACATTTCTAAAAAGCGAGTTACCTATGGCATTTTAGTTTACACAGCCAGTTTTCCCCACCTAATCAAGGTAACTTTTTTCTTTTCGCCGCAACCCTTGTAACAAGAAGCTTTATTTCTTGAATGTTTTTCGAAAAATAAACTTCAATGAACAATTTCAACACGGATATAATCTATGTTTACTAAATCAAATATCGTATCTCTCTCTGTGTTGTAAGAAAAACATTAACGTTTTCATCTCAAAAGTGAAAGTGAAAGTGAAAATGGTCTATTCCGGAGACGGAAAAGACTTGTTTCTAAGTATGAAACTACGTGGAAAGGTCAATAGGTTCATAGAAATGAGTATTGATACACATTGAAGACATCATCTTTGATGTCGTTATTGAGATAGGCCGGCCATCTGGCGACAGTTCACAACCCTTCCCTATCGTTTACTTGAGATTTACAGCCTATTGAACACAGGTAGCCTCCTGTAATAATGGAAGGTACTTAAACTGAGCATCATGCGGTGAATGCGATCGTGCTAATGCGGAATGAGAAATGTGTATTTGAAAGAAGCCCCTCAATATTCTACTGTGGTCAGCTGAAATAAAGCGGGGTCGCTTGGACTTTGACACGGTCAGGAAGGTCTGTCGAAGCCATTACAGCTGATATGGCTGCACGGGTCCAGGGGTTAATCATGTCCGATCGTAGAATAAAGAGATATCTTCAGAGCGTAGCATTTCTCATGGAAGTGTTTGCACTATAATCATGAGCACTTGCACATGTCCAAGGTATCTGCAAGATGGGTGCAATGAAACTTAAATGCACAAGATCGACACCAGAGAGTTGAATCCAGTCGAGAGCTCTTAGACATCTATAATGCTGACCACGATAACTGTCATGTCCATCTGGTTACTGGGGATGATAAGAGGATTCATCACCGGGATCCTGACAAATATGAATCCTTGCAATGGAAGCATATGCACTCTCCTGCACCCAAGAAGTTCAGAATTTGTGGCTTTGGACAATTAAACAACCCCCTTCAGTCCAGATCTGGTTTCAAATCAAACCTGTGTGGTACAAGATTTGGCGATAGTGATAAACTCAAGGCAGTTACTGAGGTGTGGCTGAGGGGCCAGTCAGAAGACTTCCACTGCAAGGGCATAGACAGTCTCAAAGACAAATAAGCAAAGTGCATCTAGGTTCAGGGAGATTATATTGGAAAAAACCCTCAATATCACAACCTTCTATTCTATATCCACTTCTGTGAACATACTGCTTTCCTCTTGTAATTGAAGCTGTAAATTTTGACAAAAGTATTTAACGCATTACAATGAGATACCTATGTCCGTTATAAAATTTGATATCGACTTTTATGCAGACGACCGGAAACGTTATTTTTAGTCGTTATATAACAAACAGAGCAGGAAACAGATTTTGTTCAAAATCAAGATACACCGAAATGACATACAGGAAAGAATTTGAATATCCTTAAATAAACTTTCCGTGATTTGTTTGAGTCTCATTTGTCAAATGTTATAATTTGTGCAAAAATATTATCTCCGAGAAATACTTACTGTTACTGAAAAATATCAAGTCATGGTACATCCGTTCAGTATGGTGACACAAACACATGATTTTAACGAAAAACGGACAATGTGCCACTGATGGGCGCTAGTCAATTTCTCAAACGTATAATTGTCGAAACTTATCCCCAAAAAACCGGAGGGCAGATTAACGTTGATAGTGTTAGATAGGGCATTTCACGTGTATCAATGCTGTATTATTTCTGTTTTTGTAGAAAACCTGTTGTTCGGTTTTCATTGAAAACTATTTATTGTCATAATTCTAGCGTTTAAAGATGAATATCTAGCATACTGTGAAGATATATCAGTCTATGGGGTATTTAGGCAAAAAATCAAGGCCTCTTGACAAACATGTGTAATCTCAATTTTCTTACCTGTCACTCAACAGATCAAGGACGAATTTTAATCGTAACATTTTTTTAATTAAAGTTCATGCGTTTTCTCTAACCAGATTTCTAAACCAACTCCCTGCAGGGTCAGTCTTCATAGCAGTGTCCTTCCTGTTTCGAGTCCTCCAGGCGGTAGGAACAGCTGGCCTCCTCACTTCCAGCTTCGCCATCATGGCCTCTCAGTTCCCTGAGCGTATCGGCACCATATTCGTACGTGAATTTACTCATGTTTTTGTCCGAGGATTCACTCTAACTATTTGCTTTGCGAGTACCAATGACATATTCTCCTGAGGTCGTTGACCATGTGATCACGCCTTCTTTTCATGGGTTGCGTAAATTGTCCTATTTTCGAGTGTTCATAAAAACAACAAAGGAGTAGTCTCTGGTATGTCCGCCGTTGGCTTTCAAACGCGTTTGAACTCTTCTCACAGAAAAATCAGTCGTCTGATGAAAGCAGGTGGTATCTGTCTCTATTGGCCATCAATGACGCTCAATGTAATCCCAGAGGTGCTCAATGGGTTTCTATCCGGCGATCCAGCAGGCCAAGGTCAAAACGTGAACATTGTTGACGTTGAGGAATCGTAACATCTGTCTTGCCACATAAGGTCGAGCGTTGTCATGTTTGAAAACGTGTTGGGATCCTGTTGCATGAATGACCACTGCCTGTAGGACTGTCATTGCACCTCTGTGTGGTGAGATTGCCGTCAATCACAACAAGGTTGGTAGTTGCGCTGCCGCGTGTTCCGCCTAGACAATGACGCTGCCTCCTCCGAAACGGATAAAGTGCTGAACGCAGCAATGTGCCGCCTTCTCAACCAGATGACGGTAGACCCTCTTCCCGTCCGCTCTGTGCGGCTGAAACCGACTTTCATCGGATAGTAACACCCTTTGCCGGTTTTTGATCTGCAAGCGTCTTAAATTTCTGGCCAAAGCACCTCTGTTTTGTCGATGTCGACGTGTCAACTGCATTGCATGCATCGGCTGGTATGACCTCAGTCCATATTGTTGGGAGTCTTCTTCTCATCGTACGGGGGCTAATTCGACTTCCAAGTGCTGTATTTGCCGACATTGTTTGAAACCTGTTCCTGAGTTGAAGTTGACGAAGGTACCGGTTTTCATTTGGGGTTGTTACCGATGGTCTCCCGCTTCTAAGTCGGTCTTGTGTCGTTCCAGCTGTGCTGTAAACATCAAATATTTCATCTTTGAATTATGTTTAAAAGAAACACTATAAATCTCTGTATTTGGTCATTGTAAAAAGAAAATAACGACTAAATCTTATCCAAAACTTAACCGATACTTTTTCACAATTTTCCCTTCCATTTTTCTATGATCGAAAATAGGACAAATTGGCCCCACCAATGGAAATATGGCGATTACATGATTATCAAAAGATTATCAAGTCTGTTATTTTAGCACAAAAAAACTAAACAATGTGTAAAATGTTCTTGAAAATAAAAGACTGAAGATATATTTGCATCTTTGCATATTAATTCATTACCTACCGGTTTCACATAAATATGATCATCAGAGTATTATATATATTGTTCCTACGGATGTAGTTGTTAACCCTAGGGTATCCTGGAGACCGTGACTGGATTCGGCTTCCTGCTGGGACCAACGATAGGAGCAGCACTGTACCAGGTGGGTGTCTTCGCTTGATACACGTTCGGTATATGTCGACTCTCCCCACTCGCAAATTCAAGCCATGCTTAACTTGTTAAACTCTTTGATGCCAGTTCTTTTTTTTCGTGCAGATGAACTTGACAGTCAATATAGAATTACGTTCAATGCATCAAGGCTTGATTTAAACAGAACTCATCACCTGCGCGAAATACATCGAGGAAACAGGTGTTACGTAAAGATACATTTAGCTTTATGTCATTATCTAACAAACGCTATTAGCAGTCAAATGTAGGGTTCTAGTCTACGGAAATGACAAATGTACAACGTAAAATTTAATTAACACGTGATTGACTAAATGTCTTATAGTTGTCTCCAAGAAATAATAAGAAAACTTTTATTTTCATTGGTTTCAGGTCTTGTAGCAACCATTTCTCAAATCTTACTTGTCAGTGTATAATGAGTTATCCGTTATTGTTTGACACATACAAGCCAGAATTTCTTGTAAGTGATGTTTGCCTCGTTTCTAATCAGTAATTAGCGATGAATGGGATCACCTACAGACAGCTACGCGTAGTTCAGACGGATATATTCACTTTGGCAGCTATTCATGATCACATATACATTCCACTATACTACTGTATCAACCAAATTTTATATATAAATCTTTAAACCATTGCATATATGTTCATATACCAACGTGACTTGATCTGATTTGATCTTCAGGCGAGTGGATTCGGTTTGCCGTTCTGGGTGTTAGGCAGTGCTGTGTTCGGGTGTGGGTTCGTCACCTGCTTGGTACTACCACGCAAACTGTGTGAGTGTCTCCTCCTGGCCGCTCTGCCCAGGCATACTTCACATGATACTATCGATATCACCCCCTCTGTATATAGCTACAAGACTCATGTGGACTTATCTGCCCATTGTCTACATGTCTATGCCAATAACTGTCTGTCTATAAGACTTTCAGTTGTCTACTTGTCCATCTACAGTCGTGTAGACTTTATACCTATCTACAAATGTCCAAACATGTCTGTCTGATGACTAAGGGTGCGCCGTATTATCGGTATATTGCAATACAGAAACAACATGATACGTACCGGTACACATTCTCCCCCTAAAGAGATAGCTCCGTCATAAATTCCTATACAGCCTCTGTCTTAATACGACGGTTTCTTGATTTAGAAATGTAGAACGGTGATTGGATGCAAGCAAAGTTAGTTGTGCTAACAGCGACGCCGTTTCAAAAGTTATCATTGAAATCGCCTAAGCTATTTCCGTAAGCTTTCCATAAGGTAAACTTTATTCAAATATGCACCTTGCACTTTGAGACGTCTTTACAGAACACAAACGTCACATTTTGCGACTGCATCATTGCATAGGCATGTGTGATAACACATACTTACGTGTTTCATGTGTTCGTTGTTTTCATTCGCTGAAATATTGCCAGTTAGCTTAAGTTGCAATGTGCCGGTATGGGAAATTGCCGGGAGCCCGAGAAATCATCGTATGAAGACAGAGGTTGTATAGGAATTTATGACGGAGACACCTCTGTATGGAGAGAATGAACGGTACACTCTTCTGAAAATATCAATATATCGGATGTTTTAATATTAATAAGTTCCGTGTAATTTTAACTGAAAGTTAAACAAAGTATGAACTCGTAAGATGAAAATAGCACTGACATGTTAAAAATCCCAAACCAGTCACTGAATTATCTCTCTGACTAGATATGACCTATCAGGACAATATTTTTATGGATGAAATCTTCGTCATCCGAAATAGTTTTGTTCTTATTTGACTTTTAACTTCTCAAATGCCACTCAAAGAAATAAGATAGGAGCTGTTGTCAGTATAGTGTTATTCATATCTATGTCTCTTGAACTCAGAAGCCTCGAAATGAGATTTGTTGTTGGACCAAAGCACTGTCTGTCTACATCTGCATACCGAAAGTGGGTTCACTTACAGTACTACTGTATCTTAGTGCAAATATCATGCAAAAATTACTTGTGTATAAACCTGTTGATCACTTGTATAAGATTTTGTAGAGAATATTTTTTTTCAAAATTTGACAACTGGTCACTTCAATGACCTTGCAAAACTCTCACTGTTAACGGTATGGTATGATATAAAATTGCTTTACAATGGATGTTCACTTTTGTATTGAAAATTCAACGTTATCCGTTTCTTTAGCAATGCCACGATGCCTTAAAGACATCACAAATTATATGATGTTTGCAATAGGATAGGCAGGTATGTAAACAAAACTTCTGTCTGCAGGTATTACTGTGCACTCGGGGCCCTCAAGACTGGCTCTCTGCAGGAGCCCACTGTTCTGGTATGGAAGTCACTGCGTCATGGCCAGTACCATGGCACTCTCGAGCTGGGCGCCTATCCTCGCAATACATCTACAACAGGTGCCCGTATACAGTTCCTTTATTATGTTATAAGAATAGAATACTTATTAATATATTATAATATATATATATGTAATATAAACTCTTCAAAAAAAGAAACTTGACATTTATGCGATATTGATTTTTTTCGAAACGGGTCAATTTTATTCATGATATATACCTGTAATTTAAAGAAAGGCTTGCTCAAAAGTGTAAATTTACCAAAAACAATGGCCCAAAATGTTTACGTTGTGTTCAGGGACGAAAACGAGCGATTCGTCCAAATGCATTTTCTGCCAAAGCACGTGCAGTATGGGATCATGAAGGTTTACATGCAGACACGTCTGCTTTAGGGGTATAAAAAGCCATATCAGCCGCTGTTCATTCAGACTACATAACATCGGTACAGCGACCTGAAGAATGCCAAGACTGAACAGAGCGCAACGCAACAAGGCTATTGGCAGACTGCAAGCAGGAGCGACGCAGCGAGATGTTGCAACACACTTTGGCGTGTCCAGACAGACCATCTCTTCATTGTGGACCCGTTTCAACACCCGAAACAGCGTTGATGATGGGCCAAGGTCAGGCAGACCAAGGGTGACTACTCGGGCCCAAAATCGGTACATCCGACTGCTCCACCTTCGGGAACGCACCAGGACAGCAACGTCAACAACAACGCAGATACCAGGCCTGCGTCGAATTTCCGACCAAACGGTACGCAAGAGGCCGGACTTTTTCCACGACGACCGTTTCGACGTCCCGTTTTAACGCAACGTCATCTGGCGGAACGTCTCGAGTGGTGTCAACAGAGGATGAGATGGGCACGTGCAAGGTGGAGAACCGTTCTCTTCACTGATGAGTCCCGTTTTCTGCTTCGACGAAGTGATGGACGAAAACGTGTATACCGACGTCGTGGAGAACGTTATGCTGCCAACTGTGTTCAAGAGGTTGTCCCATTTGGAGGTGGGAGTGTCATGGTGTGGGCCGGGATTCGTCACGGTGTTAGGACAACCCTTGTGCATGTTGTGGGTAACCTCACAGGAGTACGGTATAGGGACTTGATCCTACAGCCTTACGTTATTCCTCACGTCAACGTCCATGGTGGTCTCTTTCAGCAGGACAATGCTCGACATATGTTGCACGTGTTTGTCAAGACTTTTTACAGCGTAACAATGTCCAGACATTGCCATGGCCAGCCAGGTCACCAGATTTGTCACCAATTGAGCATCTCTGGGACGAACTGGATCGACGCGTGCGCAGTAGGAATCCACCACCCCAAACACTTCCAGGCCTTCTTGCAGCACTTCAGCACGAATGACAGAACATTCCACAGGCTGTGACTGACAACTTGATTGCATCCATGGGTCGTCGGTGCCAAGCAATAATCAATGCCAATGGTGGCCATACCCGATACTGACATTTGTGCACCCCTGTGATGTTGAAACACTTGTGCACCTGTGCATTTCAAGATCATGCTTATTCTAAATAAAATTTACTGAACAGAGATCTTCAAACAGCGTTTTAGTTTTCATTTAAATGTTTAACTTGCATCTGTGGTCTTTATATTGAACTTTGAAAGCCAGTGTCAAGTTTCTTTTTTTTGAAGAGTTTATATTATAGAATATATACCACCGTACATTTGTGTCTCACTATTTCAAAGATATTCATATCTACTTCGCAGAATAACATTAAATATCAATGTAAGAGTTCAATCTTTACTTATCATTGACCAATCTCATTTAGCTAAGTTCCATTGTTTCGATCTGAGTTCACTCCCGGCAAAGGTCAAATCTCGTGATCTCTCTCAATAGCCCATCAGCACCGAATAGAATCAAATCAAATATAAATTCAGGAACTTCATTGGTTGAATTTAATTAAAGTTAAAGATAACAGAAAAAGGCGACGCGACCCCTCTGATGTAATACTCAGTTCTAAACTCAAGGGGTACGAGTGACACGTTTGATCCGGTTTCAATGAGATTCATATATGACCCCAACTGTGCGTAGTTGTAGTTCCAACTGAGTCCTGCACTAGCTGGTCTGGTATTCGTCCTACCTGGCATGTTCTACAGTCTTGCTACACCGCTGTGGGGAGCTCTACTTGATAAACAGGTGATAATCCACTTACAAAATTCCGTGTTTGGGTTTTATTCGAATCAACCCTAACCAAAAACCAACGTTGACAGAAAAAGGTAATCATTTACCAAACATATGATTCAAGCAACCTGGATCGAGATTAAGAACTTATTTTATTGAAATTGATGATTCATGCGATATCATACAATGCATAATTGTCACCGTGGTATTTCTGGATCTGAATCTTAAACCATCTCCTGTTCATTCCGACTCGTCCCACACTCTTATAAACCGATGTGTTTACCGTATTCTACTAACTTGCGACCAAACCTACAATATAAAAAGTAGTTACCATAAAATACCTACAGAGTCATAGGATTCGATCTTCTTATATGAACTTATCCTCTATTTATATAGCATATAGATATCCCGCTGTTCGAACAAGTACAGGGTCGATGAGATTGACTCAGTAATTACTTATATTTTGCGCAGGTGCCCGCTTTGTTGATGACGACAAGTGGTCTGATGATGGCGGCGTTGGTTATGGTCTTCTATGGACCCGCGCCTTTCTTCACCTTCATCAAACCGTACGTGGTCATTTTTTTGTACACATGTGTACAGCATACATGGAAGCATTGAGCTAAGAAAGTGATGTTTGGAATCACTTCATTTCTCAATTCTTATTCACGAGGAAATTGCGTCAATACACTTGTATTTTACTTGATATTTTAAAAAAAAGCTTAACACAGATTGTCAAACAGGCGTTTCCACCACCAAAAACCTAAAAATAGCATACATTCCCTTCCTCTCCAAAAGAATAAATTTCCCAATCATTATTAATACACTATTATATTTGCCTCAAGGAGCCTCTGGCTGCTCATCGTCACAGCTTCACTTCACGGGTTGACCATGGGTCCGCCTATTGTGGGCGGCATGAGGTGCACCATGCAGGCTGCCAGGTACATGTACATATCAATTATATAGTATAGCAGTACTAATTTGGTACCTGGTGTAGATTGTGTTGGAGGTGACCTTTAAGCGCTGTAACTGGCAGCTTGGGTTAGGCCAGGGTAATAATGCAGGGAGCGCCTTGAGAATGCAATCGGTGTGGATATGTGCGATATATAAATACCCTAATCAAATTAAATTAGTAGTCCTGCTTCATGACTGTGTACAAATAGGAGCCTTTAATACAGTCTAGGTCCTCATTCAGCAAGTCTAGATTTGACTGAATATGAAATAAAAGCCAGAAGAAAAAAATATAATGGATGAAGGAACAGTAAACTATTAAAATATTTCATAGACTAAATTTTAGTCTGATTATACAGCATCTTCCCACGGCAAGGTGAAAATGTATCGAGATGAACTCTATCCATTTTCTAGCGGAAAGAGTTCGAAATCTTTTCGTTTCGGCCTTGACGTTGTGAAGATGATTATACAGCTGCATACCGAAAGTTTTTCCACATATGATATAATGTAATTTGGGATGTCTTTAAAACATCGTAGCATAGCAAAAAAGAAACTGATAATGTTGAGTTTTCAACACAGAAGTGAATATCCCATTTTACCTTAACGCTATTGTATATCATATCCAACAGTTAACCGTGACAGTTTTGGCAGGCCGTTGAAGCGAAAAGGGGTCAAAATTTCGCAAACACTAAACTATTTTTCTCTTCAAAACTCGTCTTAAGGGATAGATAGCTTTAAACACAGGTCATGTTTGTTCCTTTGCACAATGTGAATTTAATAGTCATGATATTATTCTAAGTGGATATGGAATTTGCTGTTCAAGATTTAAGGAAATATAAATTTCCAAATCTGACCGCTCCTTTCTATTTCTTCACAACAGACTAGACGACCACAACATCAGTTAACGAATGGCTCTTTTACATATGGCAATGAGTGATCCTTTATAAGTTCTTCTGAAATTATTTTATTGACGTCCAAACTAAACTCAGTAACATGATATTTTCACTAAGATATGTAGTTAGTGAACAACATTTCGGTATGCAGCTGTATATAATACGAGATTCTCCAAACATTACAGTATATGGGCACACTGTGCAAGTATCAATCTGGTCATCCTCAATGTGTAATTATCGTCGTTTTCATGTGGATGAAGATATTGACATTTGATGGATAAGTTTTTTAAAACTCAGTTTCTCCTCTAAATACCCGATGCTTCTTTTACAGAAACCTGGGTTTCCCTGACAGTCAGACAACTTTCGGATTAGTGGGAGGTGTCGTGCAATCCTCGATTTCTCTTGGGTGCGTGAGTCAGTAGAAATTGAGTAGAACCTCTGGCGTCAGACAACTACAGTGTGACTCCGAGTTCTTTTCGATTTTACTCATCAGGGAAGCTAACTGAGGTTTTCTCTCAACTTCTTTGTTTATGAATCGAAACCGAGAATCAAATGGTTTTACATTTATTTTGCATCAGTATGGGTTAAATTCTTTTAATTTTATCTCGATTATTACCTTTTAACACAATATTTTCAAACAATAAAAATTAATGAATTACTATTCTCAAAAAGCCATTACCGGAGACACTTATATTTGGATATTGATTAATCAATTGTATTAAGATTGCCATCGGTATATATGCATGTTAGCATGTTAAAGAATTTTTAGTATTGATTTTCTTATAAAATAGAGTTATATTAATATATGAAGTTGTTTTAATTTCCTTAGGGGAAATTGATATTATATGTAATGATATGTTGATATGATGTTTGATGTTTCAGTACATTTACTGGTTCGTCTCTTGGTGGTATCCTTGGAGATTACTTCGGGTTTCAGTGGACCATGGTAGCTTGTGCTATATCGCTCTTACTTCCGGTTAGTTACAATCGGCTCTACTTCCGGTTAATCGCGCACATAAGCTGACGTAATTGACGGAATTTCGGATTTGAGGTTTTACTTATAATCGAAGCATTCACATTTGTTCATGTAAATTGACATGATTGCCTATACACGCATGTCAACTGAGATTATTAATATGAGGCATTAGTTATAGGTTAACAAAACGTGAGGCCATTTTAAAGATATTTGTTTTTGTAAGGATTTGAAACAAAGTAATAATACTCTTATGCCTTCGCTTAATATCAGAATTAATAATGCAAATACTTGACAAACAAATAATCATTGTCATAATACCGTTGAACAATATTCCAAATAATCTGTATTTAAATCATACAATAAGTTGCCAAAAGCTATAAGACGGAACATCCCTTTCAAATATTGCCTTGTCGATCGTCACCTTTAACGCTATCCATATTATCTCATAAGCACAAACATCCGTTAATTACGAAGAAGTAATTCGTTATGTGTAGGACCTTCAAAAATTAAAGATCAAACATCTTGGTTTATATTCATGGATATTATATAATGAAAGCCTGAGTAAAGTTAACTAACGTTTGTCCCAACGTGAAATATCAGCCTTCGCAGGAAGAAATCCTCATCAGTTAACAACCGATTATCATTACACCAATTTTTTACAAAATTGACAGATTTTCTTGAAAATCTCCAAATTATTTAAAATATTTGTATTCTATAGTGTTAATTATGATACTGAAGGTAACCTTACGACCTCACAACATTTGATAATTAAAAATATCTATGTACTTAAAGGTTCCCCTATTACATGCTGTTTTTCCTTAGTTTTATATTTCGTTTTTTATATATTTTGTTTTGTGTACAGCTTTACGAGTTTGCCAATCCTTACTTCATTTAAAATAAATTGTTTCAATCAACTCTATATCCATGTTGACGTCCTCAGGTTCTGTGGTTCAGCCCTGTAGTCATGATGGAGAAGTGGCGCGGAGGGAAAGAATTATAACGCCCTTGCTGATCTCAATTTAGGTATATATATTCTCCTTCTTACATATCAAACTTCTTGTCAATCCGGCCTCGTTCATCTGAGATTAAACGTATGCTCTTTCTGTTTCAATTATGCCCTATGGCCACGAGAAGGATAGTTAGGAATGAATCCAGCAATTTATCTGTATGAGTTGAGGAGTTTATGTGGAGGAGTATGTCAATATGACGGACGATAATAGGCATTTACTGGTTGTTTTAATCACCTGTCTGATTCATGCCTTGTAATTTTAGCAGGTCCTTCTCACTCGTCTGAACGCATCGCTGATCATCCATCGAAAAGGCATAGGGAAGGATTTTTGGGGGAGCATAAGATGTATTTTCGGCCTCCAGACTCGTATTCATCCTGTGCATGAATCTACTTTCATCGCACTAGTGGAGACTTCAGGCTCCAGCTCATTCTCTCTTGAACTCACATCAACTGTAACCGTCTGGCAATTTGTCAATATTTGACGTTCCTCTTTGAGGCTAGTACACCAGTTTTTAGACGACTCCTTAAAGATCCACTCCGTGATTTTCATAACATATTTTTACCTTTGATAAGAACCTAAATGTCATAATTGGTGAATAAAATCAAAACATCTTAACTTTTCATGTCCATAAGACATATATATATATATGACAAATACTGGTTTTCCATGGCTCTTTAAAGCCATTTGTACACAGATGGCATCTGTTAGATATTAGTTTCTCTTGTCAGTGTCGGTTTTAATTAAAAAATGGCATACAGGTTCATGACTACGGGAGCGTATGAATTCATTTTAGAAAGTGAAATACTGCTATGAATTTAATAAATATTCACAACAACGATAAAAGTTAAACGACAAATTGAACACATTTATTTCATTTTTGATTTTAGTAAGAATTTCATAGTTCTAATTTCGAAAATTGTGATAACTGTACAATATTTCTATTTATAACACATACGACTCTCATCCAATCAGTGATGACAGTGTTGTTTTTAAAGTAATGCCCATAAAAAAGAGTGCTCCCCTTAAATATTTAAGGATAGCATCCCTTAAAGATCTTCCCATTGGCCTTCAAGTGACTCGCCAGAAGATGACAGCCTTGTAAGACAGGCTTTAAATCAGAGCTCAGCAGATTATTGTTCTAACTAAGACAATGAATATATAACCAGACGATATCCTTGAGCAAAGATCAGGTCATAAAGGCGCATAAAAACTATTTGTTAGTGCGTTTAAACAATTGTTAACTGTTATAGATAACATCATCACATCATTTTCACTGGGCACATAACTCACAGTACACATCAACATCACAGCTATCTGTCAATCTTTACTTCATATATAAGTACTTAAGGGGCATAATGCCTATAGTACATACAATGCATACATATAATCTCATTTACAAATTCATTTGATCTACATATGGAAACATATAGCATTCAGGTTGCTGATACATTTTTCCTGTACACCATTGCATAATGGACAAACGTAGGCAGCTTAAGAATAACAAGACGATATTTGCTGTTTAACAAAGATGATAATTTGCACATAGAAGTCACATTTTCTTGATAGCCTCATTTTTTCTTTCCCGGCACATTTGCTAATAGATATTCTGTATAAGTATCTGTGTGAATTCACGAAAAGGAAGTGTATTTATACCAGTATCTTGGTTTCACCAAATATTTCAATATCCAGAAAAAAACAATTTCTTTACATCTTTTACCAAGGTCTTTTGTCCATTTGTATCATATACAAGCATCATATCTTAATATTTCCTTGGTAACCGAGAAGATGGTATGCGTATTAATTTAATTTTTATTCAGTGTTCCAAAGCATTTAGATATGAATGTATGAACAAAGGGAACCGGCAATACTCTTCTTAAATCATAATATTTAGTGTGTTTTGCTTTGCTCCAAGGATTTACATGCCAATAAGTATATTCTCTCTAAGTGGGCAAAATGATGAAACCCCTAATTTCTACCCTACATAATGATATAAAAAACGAAGTTAAGATATCCAAGAACATGTAGTTGTCTCAATATTCCTATCAACACGTCTTGAGCCTGTCCTGGTGCGTATTTGGTTTGTGTTTGCCATGATAACTCATTTGTAAATTCACACCCAAGTACCTATATGATCCTGTTGATTCTATTTCACATGATTCTGTATAAAACCTTTTTCAATTTTCGATAATTTCCCACCATTCTTAAACACAATAATTTTAGTTTTCTCCATATTGACACAAATGAGTAATTAATGTCCCACAAGTCATTTTCATCGAGAATGGGCTAAGCAACAAAAATATCTAAAACATAAATCCTTTCATTTGAAAGATAGTGTAGATATCTGTTCTAGCATGACGGGCAACCCTGATCCCGTCCCCACCCCTCGTTGTCCCCACCCCTCA
Organism: Phorcus lineatus; assembly: GCA_921293015.1. NCBI lineage: Eukaryota > Metazoa > Mollusca > Gastropoda > Trochida > Trochidae > Phorcus > Phorcus lineatus. The sequence continues at coordinate 56,688,285 of OV121081.1, forward strand.
CCTGCCCCCACCCCTCACCTGTCCCCACCCCAATGCCCTCCTCACTGGGAGGGTCTGAAGACCTGTGTAAACTGCCCAATCCCAGCAGTTAGCATGATGACGCCAGACACGGCCTCCAGGTAGAAGGCCCAGTCAAGACTGGAGCTGATGGTTGTTGAAGAGTTGTTGAACTCTGCACCGTAGATGATGACGCCAATGATCACCAGAACACCTGCAATATCCAATAGATTATCAGCCTGTATGGATGCAATCTATAGGATATCCTCGCAATAGTTTTGTCAAAAGGCAATGCGTAAAACAATTTCGTTTCGGTTTTGTCTTTTCTGTATGAGAATGATTGTGAATAGTGAATGTGCCTATGTCTCTTTGCATCTGAAATTGAGATATGTTGAACGAAATATGAGTTATTACTTCAAAGATTTAGTGAATGGAAAGAGACGACTCTGTCTATATTCAAGGTCACGTTTGAGTTTCTTGAGAGGCATTTTAAAACAATTTTAAGCATAAAACAAAATTTTAAAAAGTTTGGATTACTTCTTCTAGCAAGTCTTCTTGGGCATTGTGGTTTTGAAATAAGAACGTCGTGCAATATGGCTAGTGTTATACCATGCGTCATATGAAAAAACAACTTTGATGTTATACTGACGTTAAATTTGAAGCATCTCTTGATTCGGCATTTTCTGAGTGGACATGCGCCAATAATTACATTTTGTAATTAACATTATTAAGTAAGTTTTTAGAGAATGTCCAAGCTGGTATTGTAGATATTTTCTGTATCTTCTGCTGTACACATCGGGGAAAGGAAAGGTTGTGTACTCATCTTTTTATTTCATTTTTTTCATGAACTTGCAGTACAATTTGAGGCAATTGTATGCCATGGTATTCAGTTTTATCTGTATATGTGCTTTTATTATGTGCAGATGATATTTTTCTCATATCTTTGACTGTTAACGTTCCACAGATGCAAGTCAATGAATTCGAATTCTATTCTGCCTTACTTTAATTGACGATATTTTCTACTGTTTTCAAGAAAATTGACAAATTACAAAAAGTGAAAATATTATAGAGAAGGCAATAACATACTTTACTGCATTGAAATGTCTTATGTAATAATTTATTGGGGAGATATATTTATTTGCCTGCAAGGGGTAAAGATAGCATATTTAAGAAATGGTGTGAAAATGCAGGCACCCTTTCGTCTTATCTTCACTAATTGAATGATTTGATATTGGATTCGGTTATTTAGTATGTCCCCCTAATATTTGCCGAAAATGTGCCACATTATGATATAACTGTATTAAACAGCTGGTATAAGGAATTGGGTTTCGATTGTTACGAACCTTTATACTTTTCATATAATCATCTATTATAAAAACAAAAGGTGGGTGTAGAACTTCAGTCATTATTTCTAAATTCAAGAATTCTAAACGCAAAGATTAAGATATTTCTCCGAACAGAACTGGCAGTTATTAATCATCCTCGAAATCTCACATTTATTTTGAACCTTATTCACAAGTGTTAATGTTAAGCTAAGAAAATATTTAGCTTGTTTCAATTTTTCACGTTAATAATGAATATCAAAGAGAGGATAGAATATGTCAATAATATTTAAGTAATTTATAGAAGACACACCATGTTTCTGTGTTCAGCAAATGATACCTTTTTATTAAAAGTACATTAAACGATTCTTCTTTGTCTATTTTTAAAATGATAAATTTCCTCCTTGCTGATTCGGGTAAATGAGTGAGTGAGTTATTGTTAACGCCGCTCGGGCAATATTTCAGCCATTAGCGGCGAATTGGGTAAATGAACATGTAATTAAAAAAGCTGCAATTCTTAAATACCCTGCAATGAACCCCCAGCGTCAAAATAGCGTCAAATTTTATTATCAGTATATTCGGAAATGCTTTTTTATCTGTATGTATAAAGCGTTAGTGCGTTTTTGTGTACACATGTCTCTCACTGTACACGCACCTGCGAGCACAGCCCCTGCAGCGCCTGGAGTGAGGAGGGTCCTGTTTCCGGTGCGGAGGAAAACTATGATACAGATCATCCCGAACAGAGACACAATTGTCCCAAGGATGGCCATCGCCTGGACTGCCCGCAACCACGCTGCAAAATTGACTGGTTAAAATTTATCAAAATCTCAACTGGTTGATACTGGTCGACATCCAATAGTAGTTAAAGGATCTATTGCAAAGCCATTTTCCATAACTTCACTTTGCCATTCATGAAAAAATAATCGTGCAGTTCTCTTGAAATAAGAATTAACGTTTGCAGACAATCCGAAGAAATAAACAGCCACTCGCTGTTCGTAATATGTCATCACTCCCTTTTGACCTGTAGATTTCAGCAACGATACGAATTTACCGTAATAACAACGGCATCAACATCTTATGCCTAAGTAAAGTGAAAAACGTAGGTTCGCAAGCCTCTTACATTTCGGCTGAGTCGTTTTACAGCAAAACTTTACCAATTCCCTTTATGCTTTGTACTATCCCTTATATCCGTTTCCTCATTTCATACATCAATTATATGGTTGTCATAATGAATGATAAACCTATTTGCATAACGTACAGTTACAGAAATTACACCTGTCGAACTCAATCATGAATACGAAAGAAGGAATATACTGGTAAAGTAAAAGGTAGATCACTTACTATAAAGATCGTATTACAACTGGATCAATGTAGTGAGAGCTATAAGCGAGAAAATCGTAAGTTACCTGCGAGAACCCCCTCGTTATACACAGAGGTACAGCCAATTGGTTCAAAACACCAGAGCCAGATGCCCAGATGGCCAAGTGGGTTGACGACCCAGTAGGGCGATAACATCCCCACGAGGTGCACGATCTTGCCCATGAAGAGAATCCAGTTGAACACCCGCGACCTTATGGGCGGGTATTGTTGGCCGTACCCGTACATCTCACGATGGTTTGTTGTCCGGTTATATATGGGTGGTGTTCCCCTCACCCTAATTGAATACTTTTCTGTCTTTACTAGATCGAGAAGCTGTTGATAGGGTATCTATATACATCGAGGAAGATTACAGATAACCTTTGACCGTCTTGATAGACCATGTTATCCTAACCTGCTCTCAAACAATTGACTTCACTCGACGCTGGTAGATACTAAACCTCCACCGGATGTTTAGTTCATTACAAAAAGGGCCATTGTCGCTCATTAGCATTTGTATACTTTGATGTTGAAGACTATTAGCCTATATAAAAAAGTGTGAGAGATGAAATACACCATCACCACTTTTGATTAGTGTCTGTGCATGAGACCAAGGTGAATTGACCCTAAATTTGAAAAAAATCTATCAAACCATGTCATATGCGTTAATTTCTGTTTAAAAAGAAAAACAAATATATGTATAAGGGAGTAACTACATTTTGACTACTAATTTCCAAACTCATATATCCAACATTTTTTCATTACCTAAGGGGATATCTCTATATACATATAATCTATTTTCTGACAACATAAATACTGCGCAAAGAATGTACCATTCAAGACAAAATACGACAATAAATACCTAAAAATACTTAAAGCATTTGGTATCATCTTCAAAGATAAAATGTACGGCATTAAAGACTGATTTCTTTGAAGATACCATAAAATGGAATAGGTAAACAATTATTTTAGACCTTACACTTGATACCATAAAGGATCCCAAAATTGAATCGAGCTATGGTGGCACTGAAAGGAGGCGAAGGGTACTTGGGCAATCTAAATTAATTTACCGTAGATAAATTTTCCCCCCCAATTAAAGTAGATCATACTGTTAAAATATTCTATCCTTACGTATAGTTTTCTGTGACTGTCATTTTTCCTCAAACAAGATTGCAGACCGAATGTCATAGGTCTGGCTCTTATAGTGATTTGATCAGGTTAACAATGTCATACAACAAGAACAAACTTACATTTTTCACAGTCTTGTAGACGTACAACATCTTCTAATACCTTATCATAGGGGAGATCATTTTCTAGTGTTTGAGTCTCGACACATCAAAGTCGTCAAGCAACGTGTCCATGAATACATGAGACACCTCTAGTTGTGAATACAGTCTTTTGTAGATTTTCTTTCAATATTCTCATCCTTTTCATTAAAACCACTATCTTGATTAACTTCCAAACAAATTTAGTTGTTTTTTTATCAAATTCTAAACTAAAAGTATTTTGTTGGTGTTGGTATTTTGTCCTCATATTCTAACCTATCTACTCTAGCCCCCAACCCATCTGCTCACTGAATTATGGTGTTCCACAATGCCCTTAGTCCCGACCTTTTTCCTCACTGAGCTATGGTGTACCACAATGCCCCTATTAGTAAAGACGTTTCTCCGCACTGAGCTATGGTGTACCACAATGCCTTTAGTCCCGACGTTTCTCCTCGCTGACCATGATGCCTTTTACCCCAACCTTTCCCCTCACTGAGCTATGGTGTACCAAGATGCCTTTAATCCAAACCTTTCTCCTCACTGAGCTATTGTGTATAACAATCCCTCTAGCATGTAAAACATGTGTCAAGTTTCAGAAATATTGATCAAAAACCTTTGGAGGAGTTGGTTTTTGAAGACAGGTTTAGAAAATGTGATATGCTCATAATTGACATGTATGTATGTGTCAAATTTCATTTGTTTCATCAAAAACTGTTGGAGGTGATGACACATACTGAAATTTAAAAGTGGGTCAAAGCTTCAAGACGAGTCAGATAGTTAAACATTTAATTCACCATATATTACAAATGAAATGGACATAACAGAACAATGATCGTAGCACTGCTTCACTGCAGGCTTTTTTTAAAGAATCAGCGGCGAATCTTTCACATTCAAAAGATCTGGCACTGAGAATTCCTGCTTGGCAGTAGATGAAGTATAAATGTTCATTTAAACGTGCAGAGGTCTGCAGCACACTTAATGTTCTTGTACAAGAAAGTTCCTGTAGTTATAACCGCAGCTGTGTACAGAGATGGTAGACATTGAAGATAATACAGATCACTTGAAGACAACGGTGTGCAGCATTGAGCCGAGACACTGCACAATATTCTTAGTCATCATCACGTCCACATGCTCCTCCAAATGGCGCTTTGGGTCCTGCACATGAGACAGAAACATGTGATGTCATCAAAGAGTGAGTGAGTTAGTTATTGCTCAACAGTATTGGGCATTATCAGCCTTTAATGGCATTACATCATAAATGAACAACAACAGAGGACTATACTGAACATTGACAGACCAAGGAGTTAAAGGTGGTTTGGCTATTGAAAACAGTGAGGTTACATTTGGTTTCACCAACTTAACAGTAAATCATTTTCATTTCAATTTATAAAGGAAGGGGGTAGCTCAAAGCCCCAGACCCTTCCCCATCTTAGATCAGCCAAAGATAAAATCTATGGATTCTGTGTAACAGAATTTATGTTAATAACTTATTGTTAAATACTCAATATTCTATCTCCTTCAAAGTATTCATGATGGTCATTGTTGGTAGTATCCGTTTAGGTGATGATTATCTAATTTAATCCTTTCAATACTGTTTATATACAGTGACAGACTGTCTGACATGTTGGCTAGCTGCAAGCATTTGTATCTCAACACTTTCATGTGTTTGCATGCCTGTTTTCAGGCTTGTCTTATAGAAAAGGTGTCTTGCTTGTCTTTCCAAATGGATAGTGGTGAAAATGAGACAGTAGACAAAAATCAAACTACTTAGAATGACAAATTTACCTGTTTTCCAACATTTTTTATAGCCAGCTGTTCCGGTGTCATTGTTTCTTCTTCTTCAAGAGCCTAAATAATTGAAGTTACAAGAATAAAAAAAAATAGAGCCATGGGCTCTGTAGCTCATCAGACTTTTGATAGAAATAGGTGTTTGGGTTTAGACCATGGGGTCATGGGCAGTGTAGGAAAGATAGCCTGTCCCAACGTCCAAGTTATTCACAATCAAATAAAAACGGCCCCTTGCCCATTTGGGGTGTAGGGGTCACCGAACCTACAATTCAGAATCCCCATTGTCCAAGGAGTCTACACACAACTATTAAGCTCTCTAGACCTTTTGGAACTGGAGAAGAAGATGAAATTAGGTTTTTCAGGTTTTGACCCCTGTGACCCCATTTGGGGTCATGGGGTCACCAAACCTACAATTTAGAATCTCCAGTGCCCAAGGAGTCTACACACAACTATTCAGCTCTCTGGACCTTTTGGAACTAGGGAAAAAGATGAAATTAGGTTTTTTAGGTTTTGACCCCTGTGACCCCATTTGGGGTCATGGGGTCACCAAACCTACACTTTAGAATCTCCAGTGCCCAAGGAGTCTACACACAACTATTCAGCTCTCTAGACCTTTTGGAACTAGGGAAAAAGATTAAATTAGGTTTTTTAGGTTTTGACCCCTGTGACCCCATTTGGGGTCATGGGGTCACCAAACCTACAATTTAGAATCCCCGTTGGCCAAGGAGTCTACACACACCTTTTCAGCTCTCTAGACCTTTTGGAACTGGAGAAGAAGATGAAATTAGGTTTTTCAGGTTTTGACCCCTGTGACCCCATTTGGGGTCATGGGGTCACCAAACCTACAATTTAGAATCTCCAGTGCCCAAGGAGTCTACACACAACTATTCAGCTCTCTGGACCTTTTGGAACTGGAGAAGAAGATGAAAATAGGTTTTTCATGTTTTGACCCCTGTGACCTCATTTGGGGTCATGGGGTCACAAAATCTACAATTTAGAATCTCCAGTTCCCAAGGAGTCTACACACAACTTTTCAGCTCTCTGGACCTTTTGGAACTGGAGAAGAAGATGAAAATAGATTTTTAAGTTTTTGACCCTTGTGACCCCATTTGGGGTCATGGGGTCACGAAATCTACAATTTAGAATCCCCATTTGCCAAGGAGTATGCACATAAAATTTCAGCTCTCTAGAGTCATTGGTTCTGGAGAAGAAGTCGAAAAAGTGAAAAGTTTACGGATGGACGGACGGACGGATGGACGGACGCCAGACGCCTTGCCATGCCATAAGCCCATCGGGTCTTTCAGACCTGATGAGCTAAAAATTTGCAAGAGGTTTTTTTTCTGTTGTGCATTTAATATATTTAATATATTTCATATAAAATATGGATCTTCAAGGAGTTGTAGCACGCTGTTAAGGGGAATAATAAGATCTTTGAATAATGAAACAAAACAGGTCTATTTTTAAACCAACAGTAGGAATTATCAAATAAATATACCAAGTTTAGTAAAGCAATGCAAATCTATTTCCTTAATTGAATAATTTAGTGGTTGGCATTAAAATGGCAAAATAAACTCTTTGCTTACTACATAACATTTAATTCTACAACTTTGGATAATTGGATAGATTATTAAGTGTTTTATCCTCGGAAGAAAATATATGTCGTATAAATTATTATCTGTAAACCAAGCAAAATACTTTGATAAGAACAATCAGAGAGTTTGAAGGCTTCATTCACTTCAATAAGACGCTGTACCACGTTAGCAAACATTGCTTTCAATAAAGGGTGAAATAGTTCACAACCATATTAATTTAACCACTATGTCATTTTTTGGTTCTGGACACATCCTAGGTTTCATTTCATCTCATACAATATTCTCATTATTTGAGGTTTATCACTGTATAAGTTTTACATTCATTAGATTGTATTAAGGAAATAAATATGTTTTTCTTCATGATCTTAATTTCATTCTCTTCTCTATAACCAAACCAAAAATGTAGAAAGTCAAAGGTTTCTACAATGCAATATGTACCGAGCCTAAGCTCAAGTGTACAGTTTCACTTCTAAGCTAATACTTCAAGATATGTATACCACTCACCTTAGAGTAGTTCTTGGCTAGATCCAGCATCTCCTTGACAGTCTTCTCATTGAGACTGCAGTGGGTGTTGTAGTCCTGCAGCATCAGGCCGTCCACCCAGCTCTTCTTGTGTAGGTTCAGCAACATCTACAACATAACAAGTAGCACTTTCAGTACTCTTCTTTACATGGCAATCTCATTGGAATCAGCCCGAAACTTATCGCTCGTACCTCGCTGCGTTTCTTGATCTGACCACCGCTCCTTAAAAGCCGTGTCAGACGGCCTTGACCGTGACCTTTCACCTCCAATTATTCTAACCAATCACGGGTCCGCGTACATATCGTTTTTGTTTGAGCTTCAAAGATTGCAGAAAGTTGTAAATAAGGGACGCTCTGTCTGTTTTGAATAGATAGCATAAGAAATGAACAACATTGTTGTTGCACCTGAGATCTTTCATTTTGACTTGTATGATCAGCTTTCATACTGAAAACATGATTGTCACTTTTGAGATTCAGACCAGTGGCGGAACCATGAATTTTGAGTGACAGCGAAGGAGCGAGAGGGGGCACCCGTACCTGCCCCCACTCAGAAAAATACTTCATTTTAAATTTGAAAATTGAAATGCATTCCTCGAAATTTCTTCACTATAACTTTTCAATTTTTTTTAAAAACGTCTTTTGGACGAAGAAAATGCCAAATCAAACGCAAATATTGTCACTATAATACATCTTAATCACTATCCTCCTCGGGTCGCAGACATAGCTAAATTTCCGACCAAACATGAGCGTATTTATCATGATAGTCAACACACCCACGATCATTTTGCGTTCATCCCAGCTCGGCTTTTCTCGGGTTTATTCAGAAAAGGCTCGAATCCCGAGATACAAAGGTTAGATGTGATGTTTTGAATGTTAATTCAACAGTTGCCGAAGTCTTTCCAGCCTTGATTCTTATTGGCTGGCACAGTCTGGCGGTCAAGGCCGTCTGACGCGGCTCTTACGGAGCCGTGGTCAGATCAAGAAACGCAGCGAGGTATGAGCGATTAGTTTCGGGCTGATTTCAATGAGATTGCTTTACATGGTGGAGTGTTTACCCGTCACCTGGAGATCAGGGTTCAATTCCCTCTTTTAAGGTTTTTTAACATCAACAACATGAACATCATTTAGATATATCTCAAATAAAACTTAAACCATACCAAACGAATTCTTACAGCTTAAGCTACATTGAGAACATAACATAAGGATCTCATCAATTTGTTTACTTGTTTGTAACATGAGGTAACGCTGAAGGTAGAATACTGACCTTCTGTTCCAGCTCATTCTTCCGGTAGTTGATGGCAATGGAGTAATAGTGTCTGTTAAGACCATGGATAAGGGCCTGCAACATGGTTAGTTAATCAGCATACATTTTCAGAATAGTCAAGATGAGTTACATCAATTAACATGTCAGTCTCTTAGATAAACTACCGGTACACCATTCCTGTATTAAGATTAAAACAGATCAAACCACCTTAAAGAAGAAGGAAGAATATAATATCTGATGTAACAGATTTATATAATTCAATTTTGAAAGAAGGCAGGAAGAGGTTCAAATTTTATACCAATTATAGGAGAAAAAAGAGGTTTGCCTTCTCATGTAAGTAAGTCAAACAAAGCACTCATACTATGCTGTAGTCACCTGTATGGAGGGTTTGTTGAGATGTCCCAGATTGGAGGTGGTCTGTCTAGGTTCTTGGCCAAGCACCATCATGTTGGGGTTGATTAGGCGGAATGCATCGATCACTACCTGTTCAAACATCAACAAAAGGACTCTTAGGAATGAATAAATAAATATTGCTGTGAGACAGATAAGCGATTGAGAGATTAATATGGACAGAATTATAACAGATCAAATTGTTGTGAGGCTCAACTGTCTATTACTGATTTATCATTTGAAGTTGAAGACTTAAGAAATATGTTTTTGATGAGCAAATAATCTTCATTAAAGATGAAATAATAATCTGATGGTCAAGTTGTATATGACTGACCTTGCCCTTGACACTCTGAATGGGGTCTACAACAACAGCAACTGCTCGCTCGGATAAAGCCTCAAAGCTCTGTTGTGTGTTGATATCAACTCCGGACAGCCAACAGCCAAACCCAGGGTGAGAGTGGTACCAGCCTACAACCATCTCAGGGCTGCAATAGGCACACAGGGGAGGTAACTCTTGAGGGTAATTGTTACTTTATGAAATGTGACGGTGGGAACACAATGAATGTAAAGATTTAAAATAAATCAAGCAAGCTTTGTTACACCACCTTCAAAGTTATTATACAATTCATATAGATAATACATTGTTAAATATTACTGATTAGGTAAATCCACCAAGTTAAGTTCATGGAAACATTTATCCCATTGTATGACTTAAACATACCACTTACCGAGTTTTCCCTTTTAAGCTTTAAACCCTATGTAGAGTTGATGTCATGATCTAAGCAAAGTAACTTACCGTCCAGTCTGTTTTAGCATGTCCAACATCTTGGCCTGGAAAACTGGGTCCACTGCTTCTACACTAACTCCCTGCATCACAAAGAATAACTCACATAGTCTATCTTTCATAACAAAATTTATGCAAGTAAAAGTCAGTGTGATATTCAAAACTACCTTTTGTAGAACAATAGAAATATCTAATTTTCTTTAATTTCAATCTCTCTTCAATTCCAAATCTTTTCAGCGACTAGACTAAAAAAAAAGTTAAAACAACCATCAACAACAGAAATAACCATTTGCTCAAATAATTTTGTTGTTTTTTGAGCTTAATGTTCCACTTAAAAATGAGCTTCCTCCTGTTAACCAGAACGATCAATAAGACGGTTATGAAGTGCACCACTCACAGTTCCGGACTGAGGCATTGCAAAGACGTCAATGACACGAACTGTGTAGTCATCTACAAACTCTCCCAGCATTAGACCCATGACTTCCATTGGTACTCCTGCTCGGCCATGTTTCAACATCTACAACATGCACAACCATTCATAGATGAATTTGAAAAGTTTGGAACTGAAATCAATTAATTAGCACTTTGTTCACAAATTTATCATGTTCACAGGATGTGGAATTTAGTACTAAGAATGACAGAAGACATTAATTGATCATATATTGATTTACATACTTCTGTTATGAATATTTTTTAAGTAACCATGGAAGCATACCTTGAGTAGAGCGAGGGAGGAGATATAAACTTGTTCTGCTGTGTCTACCACCGGAGCATCTGAGGGGGTTGCTCCCTGCAATATTGTCATTCAATGTGAAAAACAGTTTTACACTTTACCAAGTGCATATATCCTGTTAATTATGACACCTTTTGAAATTAAATCATTTTTATTATTATATTTTATTATCACTGAGCAGAAAGGGAAAGAAGCTCAATTTTAAAATTATTCAGAAAGAATTATTAAGATATTATCAGGCATATAAATACATTGCCTTTACAAATAATAAGCAATCAAAATTCTTTTCATTTTGGTCCTCTATCCACACTTTACTAAACTCATTGAGTCAGACTGATACTTAAAAATCCTACAAAATGTAAAACATGAAAACCTTGCAATATAATAGACCTGCAATACATATGTATTTAAACCTGTACACAATGTGAACAAGTACTTTTGTATCTAACTCTTGTATGTATATTTACATCTATGTATAATATTTCTACAATTTATGTACAACAAACTATGTAAACATCTTATGGGAAATAAAAATATAAAAAAATTTTTTTTATCACATAATGATCCATATGTATTTATTGAATTTAACACTCATTACAGCAACATGTTTGGTAAGGACAGCACTAAGAGAAATTCTCTTCATCGTAAATGCGCATCTATTATAATACCTAAAGAATTTTGACATCTTATGTTGTTTAAACTTGGTGAAATGTTTTAGAAAGATTATTGTAAAGAAAACAAACTTTGTATTTCAACACATTCGTCATATTGATTTTTGTGAGGAACAACAAGGGATCTTATTTCATGTTGTCGTGAAAACATTCAGTTCACTTTCTCTAATAAAGGCAGATTTAAAGCATGTGATTGAAATCGGATAATATAATTAATTTCATTATGTCATATATGGTTTAACAAAATTATTTTTAAAAAATTTTCATCGTGTATCTTATTGTAGTGAATGTATCTAGATACATCGGAACATCGATGAATCGTTTTATCCTTAGTGAATACACGATGAGTTTTAGCTTGTAGTATAAGGCTGTCTTTGCATCTTTCAGTAATTTAGAAATTTTTTAGAAGTTGTAGAAAATATTAAAAGGATTATTGGCACAAAAGACTGAAAAATTTGTAAAAACTGACAAGATAAATGGCCAATATGTCGGCTTCAAACAGTTTGCCTCCTTACATACCAAATGTCAATGGTAACCAAAATATTGATCCAACTTTTGGTTTGTGAATAGCTAATCGTCAGAACATTGTTTTGAAATCTATAAAAATCATAAATTCAGAATTGTTAGGTGTATTCAAACGCTGCCTGCGTATCTTTAGCCTACATTTGCCGACCTATGGGTCTTTCAAAATATTTCAGTGTCAATAACAAAACCATTTCAATATGATTATTTCACAAAGATATTATTAATGAATCTCTAAACTTGATAAATAAAGTGGTTTTTTTATCTCATATCCTGTACTTTATCTTGCATGATTGATCACGATATATCTGTTACATGTGTAGCATTACCAGACAACACTGTCAAGTGTCTAAGATAGAATGTTATTAGGGGGTGTAGGTGTTTTCGTAGACACTGTGGTTTCGTAGACACAAATAACGGTGGGTTCGTAGACAGATTGACGGTGGGTTCGTAGACACTTGGAAAAAAGTTAATAATACAACTTTTAAACAACATTTAACATCATTAATGATGGGATATTATATTTTAATCTCAAATTTAACAAAATCTGTAACCAAATTAACAGATCGATGCATTAAGGTGCAAATAGGTTATATGGCTGTTGAAATACGATGTTTCAATAAAGGAAGCCCATAATTGTTGTTGTTTGTTTTGCTGTTTTGTTATATTTCTTTGTGAATAAATGAACAAATTGGGTAAGTATGATAATATTTAAGATTTACCATCAATCAGCAACCATTGGCAGATTAGCAACTCTCGGGAAGATGTGAAAAAGGTGAGTCGCCAACAAAACAATTTACAATCAAAACATCTGGAAGTTTCTAGGATCAACGGACCTCTCGTCCATTAAATCGACCCATGACACTTCAAACATAGTGCTAAATAGTGCTTGACCATTGTTATTGTAAATAAATTTGTTGAAAAATTTCATGCATGTTATGTGGTATTTTCTTTTATTACGCTTCAATCACCAAAATGAAAACCTGCCATTTTAGTAAACACAAACAATACAACTCATTTAAGGATGACTTGAAACACATTAAAAAGGTAATAAAACCCCAAAAATACGAGCTCTGATGTGAATAGGTCGAGAGGCTCTACCCGCAACCTCATTGGATAGCGGTATGCGGCTCGCTTGCGAGAATAGAGCATTCGGCGACAGAAATTTCGGTCTATGATGTGAAGTGAACAAAAAACAGAACAAGAAAATCGATCTTCGTAACGGCCATTCACGTGGAGCTATTACGCTAGTTTCATATCTCTGCAAACACAATAATGATTATAATGATATTATATAAGTTTAATAATATCAATAATGAATAATAAAACTTAAAATAATGATATAATTCGAATTTTATAATGTGTCTACGAACCCACCGTTTAATCTGCCTACGAACCCACCGTGTCTACGAAAACACCCCGTCTACGAAATCACTGGTTCCATTATTAGGGACGTTTTTCAAATAGTGAAATTACCTGGCCCAGACCTGGCATACCACCTCCGAGCCTGAGGAGACGATCCATTTCTGTGTTTTGAAATCTGAAACGGTATTCATTATTCGAATGTATGAATCTATGCACGAAAACCGAACAATTACAATGATATCGTAATATTAAGTTGAAAACTTCGTAAAGCAGGCGAAAAACAGTTTAAACTCGATTTAAAAATACTAATCAAATATCAACATCATATTACCAAAAGTTATAATATAAACCAAACGAAGTAAATTGTATTTAAAAAAGGCAAATACTCACGCCGAATAATAATATGACAATGCACTTGTTACCGGAAGCCAAGTTGCCTTGTGGGAGGGACTGGTTATTATTTATAGCCTGAGTACAACGACTGCTCCCTGAGAGTTACACTATTCTGAGCCAGATTAAAGAGCCACTCCGTGAGTTGTTGGAGTCATACATGCCAAACTTAATCAATGGTGTCATTTTATCGCGAAGTATCGACTGTTAACAAAAAGACACATTTTAAAGCTTATTGGTTTTTTGACAGTGACAATATGAAGGTAGAACGTCGCAATTATGATCGAAAACCGGACAGTGGCGCGCGTCAAACAGTCAAACGTAATTTTGGAGACTTATCTAAAATAGCCAGGTGGGCAGTTAGGAGTTGATAGTGTTTGTTGGGTTATATAATTAGTATCCACGTATATTGGACGTGATATCTACACCTCTGTGCATATATAAGGATGTCTTTATATTTTCATGGAAAACCAGTATTTGTCATATATAATATATGTCTTTTGGACATAAAAAATTAAGATGTTTCGATTTTATATCACCGCATATGACATTTAGGTTCGTATCAAAGGGAAATAATATGTTATGAAAATCACGGAGTGGCTCTTTAAGACAAAATGATCTCGCTCCTAAGATTAAAGGTTTAAAAATTGTACTTGATCCTTGATTTAAGACAATCTTATTTCTTCAGATTAAAATTTCAGACTTAAGCAAATGTTAGACTTAGTTTCTTTTATAATGACCCAGCGGGGTCCGAGCCACAAAGTTTGGCGCACGCTGACTTTGCAATGAATAAACATCTAAACTTTAACATATCAACAAACCGAAGAAAATATAATAATGTATATTGCGCTAACAGTTGAAACATTTAGGTGAGCATTAAATTTTAAATGAAAATCATAGACATGATATTCTTTTTAAATATTAACGAATGTACAAAGCGTGTGAAAATGAGCACACAAACAATTTTGTAACTGAAAAAGTCAATGGCACAACCGACATTTTATACTGTTTCCTTTTACGCGGCTACAGGGGCATGCATTTTCGAAAAAAAACGGAAGTCGACGACCAATGACATTTCACAGTGTACTTGATTGACGACTTCAGCTGTTTTCTACGATATACACATCCCTATGGAATCCATATTCAGCACAAAATATGTTTAAAGCACTTCACAGCAACTTAAATAAGAACCACAGGTTTAAAGTCATTTTCAAATAAAGGTTTATATCCTTCTAAGTGAGGTACAGGTACCTGTTTGGATGACTTTCATGATCGTAGTTGATTATTCACAACGGATAATTGAGCTGCGAGCGCTAGCCATTAAAATGGATTTTTTTTACGTCTAATTTCATATTTTCAATATTTAATACCTCGGAGCTGAACATCAATCTCCACATTGTGAACTTTATTTATTTAGATATTTCACATATTCATCTACGACGAATTATTAATGTTTGATAAATTTCTAATTTTCAATGAAAATTGCGGTTTTATACCTTCGTATTTTTGCAGTACAAAAAATAGATTAGCATTAAAATAATACTTAAAATACTTAATATAATAATTAAAATAATAATGATCACCAACTATCTCCCGGTAACAAGTGCATTGTCATAAACGTGACTACAACAACTCTTGAAGTGCTTCTTTTAGTACTATTTATGGTTATTTTTTCACGATTTGAAAAACGCATACTATTTTCGCTTAAATAATTTTTCAGTTAAGAATTACGATAACGGTTAGTCCTGCTCTTATCCATTCTTTGGGAATTCACTTCAATAAATTTGTATATCAAGCATTCACTCCAAACAGAAGAAGCTCCGTCATTTATTTCTATACGTCATCTGTCTTAAAACGACCGTATCTCGTTCTAGAAATCAATGGATATGTACAAGCCATAAAAAATGAAAATGGATGCAATAAAAAGTAGTTCAAAAGTTATCATTCAAAATGCCTCAGTTATTTCCATATGCTTTCGGAAAGCTTAACTTTATTCGTTTATGCACTTTGCACTTTGACTTCACAAAACACATTATTTAGCAAATGCAAAGTGCAGTGTGACAATTAATATTTATCCATGCATGCGGTGTGTTCATTGGCTGAAATATTGAAATGTAGTTCATGTTTCAGTATTTCACCGCTAGGGTAAGCTGCCGGAAGCCCGAGAATCGCTTGTATTACAACAGAACTTGTATAGGAATTAATGAGGGAACTACATCTGTTGGGAGGGATTGAATATATAACGGTGAGGGCAGACATGTTGTAATTCACTTTTATCTTTCGTGAACGCAAGTGCAGATGATTCGTACGCAAGTGCAGATGATTCGTACGCAAGTGCAGATGATTCGTACGCAAGTGCAGATGATTCGTACGACAGATTCCAGACTAATAACATAAGTAACTGTTTGAAAAGTAATAACAAAAAAATGAGACATTGTCTTGACGATTGGGTGGTCTGTAAAACAAGAACAATAACTCTTTCGATCAAGTTTACAAATCATTTAGATAGTTTTATGATGTGAAGGAATATATGTAAATCACATTCTGTGAAATTCCTCATGCTGATTAAAATGTTTTTAAAATTATTTTAATCCAAAGGTACAAGTGACATATTGTTTGCAACAAATTATGAAACGATTTCTTAAAGAGGACCTTTATTTGTTGTTTAGTATGCAACATTATGGTAATTAAGACGGAGCTAATCCATTTTATAAAAGAGATCGCTGCATGTGTATTCAATCAAACTTAAGCTAACACGACGTTGTTTCATGAAATTTCGTCCGAATGTCAAAATTGGATAGGCGATATGAACTTAAGTAAATGATATTTTGGCTATATTTTAATACAAAATTCATTAACAAACTCAATGTCACTTTAATATGTATAAAATATTGTTTTTCCCTGCATTCCACCCGAAAAAGGAGTTAGCATATACTCCGAGATGTCGTGAAAGGCCAAATCAGAAATCTCCTCGCGGTTGTCACTAATCGCCAAGGATGGCGCTTCCCTCGAACCTAGAATTTTGGTGCAGTGCAGGAAGGCATAAAAAAGTTAATGAATGTAAGTGGTGCCAGTTATATATATATGTATCTGGCAAGGGAAGGTGCCTCTCATCAGAGTTATCTCCCTTATATCCTACAGCAGTACCTCACTCTGGATTAAACATGTATATAAATGCACGGACGATACCTGATGAATGGTTTCGCATCTTACTTTTTTAAAATATACAACTCATTAAAAAATTCACTCAGTATTTGAGAATAACTTTTTAAGAAAGAATGCCATAATAATGAAGGTTTTCCTATTTCTTATGATATAACACTAATAACTAATTCTAATCAAACTACTTTTGAAGGAGGAGTAAATGCGAATAATAACGGAAGAATTATAATATAAACAATATTTCGTTTCCTGAAAAGCGCACAGTAAAAATCAAGTGTTTATTAGTCTCAAATATGAACTTGGCTATCACATTGATCAATACAGAAATTGTGGCTTGTAGGGGAAAATAAGAAAGTATCTCTTTTGGTGATAATGAATCATGACAATGTTCACCTTAAAACTGAAAGTTTTCCAACACTTTTCGAAATGGCATATACGTACAAGGCTACAAGGCCTGAAATTGCATTAAAAATATTTCGGTCTTTTCGGTCAAAATAGATTAAAATGCTGTGCTTGAGAAATCGGGAATGCCGACGTTAACTGCATATCTGGAATATTAATTTGTTAACGAGTTTGCGTCCTTGATGAATGATGACTGAATCCAAACGTGCTGCTACATCAGCGTATTTGTATCCGCTCATAGCACCTACTAGTAAAGGAGGAAGCTTTACGCGGTTACAAATACGCTGGTGTAGCAGAATAGAATTCAAACCCGAACACTCAAAACGGTACTTCAGAAAGAACGAACAACATGATACATGTCAAGAATTTATTTGTTACAAATGTAAGCACAACCATTAGACATTGTATAAATCTTAAAATTGAGGAAAATGAGTTAAATCTTCTGTTACAATACAAATATTGCACCAACAGACACTTTGTTGCTTAAAATAACAACTGTCCATCGATCTGATGTTCACAAACTTCAACTTCGGATCCAAATTGCATAGTGCATTGTGAAAAGACACATCCGGTTTGTAAAATTGCAATCAAAGCAATGTTTCATATTGGACAGAGTATGATTAAGATCCCGGAGAATACCTTATACCATTTACTGATCGATCTGGTTAGATACGAGCGTGTTCCCTGTAGAGTAGCTACACGTATAGCTGAGGCGGAGAAATCTATCTATGCTGAGACGGCCTCGAGGTATTTGACACGGGCCGGATGTTCATCCGCGGGTCTGTTGATCGGAGTCCATACTGGAGTACCCACGAAGAGGCGCATAGCCTTGATATAGTCCTGAAACAGTGGAGACAGGTGATTTGGTCTTTTACTTGTATTTTATTTTGGTGCATATGGAAAGACTTCTAGACTATTACTCTGTTTGGGAGTTTCTTCAAAAAGTTTCTAAGAATGGATAGTGTGAATAGGTTAGGGTGAAGACGATTACTAACTAGACGGTAACTATATTACGTTAGTCTCACAATTAGACTCTTAAATGAAAAATGCTTCAGTTAACCGAAAAATTTAAAACAATTTTAAATGAAATGAAAAGAAGACTTTCTTTTTATAGACTTGCTTAGGCTTCTACTCTATTTCAGGGTCTGGCCTACAGACTACTTTTACGTCTGCACTATGCATTGATGATAAAGGAGATTATCAACACGTGGTATTGAAAAACACGCATGCAAAGATGTATGAAAATTACAAGTCAGTGGTGTATTTATTTTTATTGGTGTAAATGAAACACATTCTTCACGTTGGATGCCCGGCTATCTTAATGTATCCATTACATTGTTTGCAAACTGCTTGTTGATCCATTTGCCATTTAAAACGATGATATATGCTATGAGCACAAAAACTTATATTCTCCTAGTTTCATGACAAGATGACCAGTTTAACTTAAAACAGGGCTTTGCACAATGGTGTCAGACGTTCATGCACGCTGCTCCTCAAGAATTCTAAATTTCATGGTTTAAGTGTCAAAGGTAAGTGTCAGACGAGATGTGTCAGTGTGTCAGTCGAGAAGGTGCCATACCAATTAGTGACTCGAAGTTGAGACAGGTATAGATGGGATCAAACTTACATTTGTATCAAGGGTGAAGCGGTGATAAATTCCAGCAGGTAGAATGATGAGGTCTCCCTTCTTGCACTCGATGCGGATCCATCTGTCGTCTTTGCTACGAACATCGAAGTAGCCGCTGCCGTCCAGGATGAAGCGGATCTCTTCATCCTCGTGGAGGTGCTCCTCGAAGAAACTCTTGATCTGAAACACGCCAATTACTTGCTCTTTAACATTAAAAAAATAAGGGCCCAAAGAGCTCCCCTAGACAAAGGAGATCGTAAATCAATGATGTAACTAATACTAACTATATGGGTTATTTAAGTGTGCGCTTTGTGAATTAAGGGGCAGCAATTACAAATAACTCTCAACTAAAAGGTGTGTTTGAAAACATACTTTTGCAAAATATAGAATGAAATTCAGTCCTCATTCTTTTATATTACGTAGTGGGTATACTAAATATCTAAAACGCCAATTATGGCATCTGGTGAAGTGTCCAATTTAGATATGCTGACCCTAAGTTTAAGTTACCATATGTTGACAACAAATCAAGCACTATTGAGCGTGTTCATCTCTCTTGTATGTCCATGTATGTCGAACCTATTTTTCAAGTTGCTTGAATCTTAAACTATGGCCACATGATAGACAGGTGAGCCCGGTGACGTTAAATGATTGATTGAAACATAGCGCCAAAACCCATTTACGGTGCTCGAAGACTGCTGGTTTTCCCTCATTCATCTAATGTCAATCAATACACATCAACCCTCATCCGGGAATTGAACCCATGAAGCAACCCCCTTCCGAGAATGGAACCCATGAAGCAACCCCATTCCGAGAATGGAACCCATGAAGCAACCCCCTTCCGAGAATGGAACCCATGAAGCAACCCCTTCCGAGAACGGAACCCATGAAGCAACCCCCTTCCGAGAATGGAACCCATGAAGCAACCCCCTTACGAGAATGGAACCCATGAAGCAACCCCCTTACGAGAATTGAACCCATGAAGCAACCCTCTTCCGAGAATAGAACCCATGAAGCAACCCCCTTCCGAGAATAGAACCCATGAAGCAACCCCCTTCCGAGAATGGAACCCATGAAGCAACCCCCTTCCGAGAATAGAACCCATGAAGCAACCCCCTTCTGAGAATGAAACTCATGAAGCCACCAGGCGCACTAAGTTTATCCCCTGATTCTCAACCTACCTTCTGATCGTAGTTAGGGAGGAGTTCCGGCGTACAGGTGATGCAGTCCTCGTAACTGTAGCCACCCTCCTCCCTCATCTTTGCCAACTTGCCCTCTTTCTCGTAGTTGTCCGCATCTAACTGTAAAAAAAGAGTTTTTAAATTTTAGACACTTTTCAAAACCCCCTTCCAATAATGACGGAGTTAAAAAAATAATTCTCCCTTAAAGGCGCAAGATCTTTAATGTATATAATTTGTTAAGATTTTCATACATATAATTTATGCAAAATATATTTTCTTACAAGGATGAAAGAATCATATTTCTCAACCCGATTATCCGCCGTCGTAGTATACGGTGTCACGTATCAAGCGAAAACCTCACCCGTCCATTTCAGTGTGAACACTATAAAATAACTGAAGCCATTTGGACAGGGAAAAGAGGTCGCATAGCCTAACAGAGTTCGATGTGTTCGTTTAGAAGTCCTCTTATTGATTAGGTTAATGTGCCAGAGTGCCATTAAATGCACTATTACAGCATATTTCCTCAGAATATACAAACCGCAACCCCCTCTTATAATAAAAAACAACACTAATGCAAATTCTATCAGATGTTTCATAGAATTATTAATATGTACGTATCTAAATGCAAAAATCTAAAAGTCCATAACGTTTTATTAAATCCATATGGACTATAATATCGTCATTATTCAAGTTTAGCTCATCTTCAAAGTAAACTTTTAAAAATCGGCAGTTGGTGCAACTGTAATTTTTTTCTGTCTATAAGGAAACGGCGTAATTACAATCATATCTTAAAATGACAGAATTCAAATACTCGTTTGAGATACATATCAGTCGTGATTGCTGCAAACCCAAGAACTTTCTGCGTCCTGCGCATCCAATACTTCCAATTTCATTTTGATAACTTATGAATAGCATAAAGCAGAAGACAAATGATGATAGTGTTCAAAGTGGCAAAGAGTATATTTCATCAATCAATTTGTAATCGAAAAACGGCCAAAATGTTAACCATAATTGTCATTGTAGTTGCTGTAAATACGTTTCCGAAATTCCGTAAGAGCCAATGGCACACCCAATTGTCCGTTTTTCGATCACGAATCTGGACGTTAACCTGTTTATGGTCACTACATTAAAATCGTTAGCAGTAACATAATAGTTTCATCAACAGCCACTTCTTCTCGATCAATAACACAATTTACGAAGTTTGAAAATAATTGACCGACAACCCCCCAAACATATTCCATGTCCCTTTCATATGCCACATAGGCCTAACTAGGACACACGTAATTTCGTCTTTCGTACATGATTAAGACTGTTGCATAATGTTAGATGAAAGCATGTATATTTGTCATTGATCTTAAATCTGGGGATAAATATGCAAGTTAAATAGGACGGTTTAAATTTAGTCAGTACATGCGGCATTTTGGTACATACCCTTGTATGAATCACTAAACTAGTCTTTGCGACTTTACTATTAAGGGATGGATTTTCGAAGCTCTCTAAGTGCTGAGACATTCGTTAGTACCATACATTACCATTGGCCTACGACTATCTTTGCACTAGGAGAGCTTTGGACCGAGGAAACCGAACAACACGTCTGATGTGCATATAATCCAGACCACGTTATATTACGCTCCGCTGGATTCAATTTTTTTCCATGAACCACTTAATTTCGTTTGAACTTTATTTTGAATCCTCCATAGATAACACGATCCTGCATCCCAATCCCATTGTTATCGGCATATAGCCTACGTCTAAGTCAAGCTTTTTTTAATATATCTTAGTCATTCTGATTCAAGGAACATACTGGAGTCGAGCGGCAACCTATACGTTTTGTCCTGAGGCAGGATGATCTCTCAGTGAGATCTACTCTCCAATTCAATTGCTTATTACAGTAGTGAATAAAATAGGAACCTACAGAATGTTTATACACCTTGCCATATCTGATTTTACTATCAGAGAGTGCCGGAGCGATGTATTCATCATATAAACTTTAATTTGAACTATCTTGCATGGGTCAAAAATTATCAAACATAAATCTTAATTAATAAAGTTATATATACATAAATTCTGTAAAAATCGGAATCATATGAATTAATGATTAAATTCATTTGACTGTCAAACAAAGGTTATCTATGATTCAACCTGTTGCTAAATTAGCATACACATCTCACACGTGTGCAAAGCACTGACCAACAGTCACTCGCACAATATACTTTGCTTCGAATAAAACTTATATATTTGAGTTTTAACTTGGAAGATTTAAAATAAAAACACCAAAATAGGAGTTGCAATGACGACTTTTTAGTTGGTTGTAGGCAACACGTGGCTCAATTGATTCCGTACATGTTATCTTAGATTAGGTCGAACCCTACTTGCATCAGCCACTACACAACGGTATAAGGTTCAGTATCCCTTTTTAAAAATATGACCATCCAACCCCTTTTTCCTTACAAATAGGGAATTTTAGTATGAAAATTATTCTTTGTTTGTTTGAAGCAGTACATTTTGCTGTCTGTGCATCTATGTAGTACAGCCTGATAGAATCAACAGTCTTTCTCGGGTGTCGGTACACCTGACATTGTACACCCTCCGTGACCCCTTGTTTGACTAGAAGTAGGCCTATATTGAGGTTATACGCTCGACTGAATACCCTCTCTGTTTGGTCTGTTTGGCGACATAATTATCTCGATTTGACCTCCGAAAAAGTGGAGACAAGGTGGACTCTGTGGAAAGGTGGAAAAGTAAAATGTACTCCAAACGACTTGTAACTAGTTTAAAACCATTATTTCTTAAATCATTCGCCTACAAAGACACAATTGAAATGCTTCAGTGATTGTCATGTTCAGTTATCCCACAATCGACAAACACGAATATTAAATTCTGAAAATATGTGTTTCCATGGTGGTTTAATTTTTTCAACACTTTTTAAGATGTTTTTATTCAAGACGAGATACTCAAGCATGTGACATCTGCTACATTACATATATTCAATAGGTAAGACTTGTTACGTAAGCCTTGGTAAAGTGTCATAAGTAGCCATAACCGACGACCTAAAATTGTTTGACAAAATTACAACTGTTAATAATAGCTTGAGCATTAACGTGTCAAAACTGCCATTTGGTATAGTTGACACAGATTCCGCTTTCCGGTCTGAAGGTTCGCTTTTAGTAAAATCCTACCTCAGAGTTCACAACAAACCTTGTAGTACTGTACTTTGAGTTTTTCCTTCAAGTCGTTCATGTCGACAAACTGTGGGGGGTCCAGCATGTGCGGAAGTCGCTGGTCCTCATTCGAGTTGTCCATGTACCACGCCCGAACCATTCTTGCTGGTTGTAACAATTGTGCGATATTCCACAGAAGAGTGAGCTACACGCGGCTTACTGTTTATCCAGAGAAATAGATCGCAGCTAGGTCACGTGATCGGGTCAAGGACAGAACATGTATACTGAAGAGAAAACTGTCGCACAGCAGTGTAATAGTCACTTTTTGTCGCAGTTATGTTGGTTGTTTCTTGGATGCATATTATGGTTAGGACGACCAACAAATTTCAGGTTATGTTCTAAAGAAATCAGATAAAAGAGCTAGATTGATGTCAATTTCATATGCGTGTATGTGAGATAAACTAAAGCTAGTTCTACAGGTCGCAAATATTTCAACAAAATATTAATTACATGATTTTGTTTACCTTAATATTTGAAAAAGTTATCTTAGTAATATTTATGTAACAAATAAAAATGTAATTAGAAGGACACGATGAGAAATAATGTTATGATAAATGTAACAGCGAGAGGGTTAATATCACGCTATCATTTTTCTTCAAAGTCGAATACTTCAATTTTTAGCATCAAGAAACACGAATTTCAATTTTTCAGTACAGCCATAGACAATACGTCTTTGGTACAGCTAATGTTCTAAAATGTTATGAGCCATTCAGCTATTGAATTTCATGATGTTATATATATATATATTACAAGGGCCCGTCGACATTATGTATCAGGCCCGTAGCAAGCCTTCCCCCCCCCCCCCCCCCTAATTTAAGGGTAAAAAACAACTTTTTTGCTCTTCATTCCAATGTTTGTATGAAAAAATAGAATATTATAAGTTTCATGAGGCATCTGCAGATTGAGAACGTGACGTGAACATTAAATGCCTGTATTTGGTCTTCTTAAATAAATAGTCTTGTGTCTGTGTTTATTCATGAGCCCTCCTCAACGCTTTACATCACAATTACAAGAAACCGACCAGAAACACTGACGTCACCGTTGCATTGCATGTAAGAAATTGTTGCGCAAAGATAACGTTTAAAGTAACACAGATTAGTTCGAAAGTATCATTTTCATCATATGAAAACCAGAGAACTATAATCTTCGTTTATGATTTGTTTATAATAATTACCTAAATATTCAAGCTACGAAATCTCAAAAATGACTCGTTTCTTATAGTAGAGATCGCTCATATTATTCTTACATGAATTTATTTGGAATACTTTAATCTTTTTTAAGACTTGAGAAAATATCACTTCGCAACTTCAATAACAAATTTACGATTTGTTTTGGTAGCGATATTTTTATATCATAGATTAATGATTAATGATAAAATATTCATTCCCTGACATCGTTTTCAGTGGTGATTGAAGCTTACATAAAATATATTTTTTGACACCGGTTCTCGTTAAAAGTGAGGTAATCCTAGTCTACGGTAGGTTTCCCACAGGAAACTATCGTCAATAGTGATGAATCGTACAAATCAGTGATTTTGAAAAATTCAAGTCATAGCAATAAAAGAGTCTCAACTTTTCCTCAAGTTTCTTCTTATATCAAATATGTCAACACGAGGTGATACAAGTTTGATGAGGATATTTTTTATTTTAGGTCGCCATGATCTTCTGAACGTTTTGAATGAAGCATACTGCTTAAGCTTCTATTGCATGGGCCCTTGCTTGATGTCAGGATCCCCGTGATGAATCCACGTTCCATCCCCTGTTACCAAACGGGCTTTGAAGTTATTGGGATCAGCATTGTAAATCTCGAAGAGCTTGTGACTGGATACAACTCTCTGTTGTCCATCTTGGCCACTAAAGTTTCGTAGCATCTATATTGCAAACACCTTGGACATGTGCAAGTGCTCATGGATTATGGTGCAAATGCTTGTATTAAAAAAATGCTACACTCTACAGATATATCTCGTCCACCTTTATGGTCCGATCGGACTTGGTAAAGCCCTGGATATTCTATCATGGCTTCAACAGGCTTTCCTGACCGTGGGTCATGGCCCAAGGACCATTTTTCAACAGTAAAATATTCTTTCCCATACGTATTGGTCATACGGTTATGTGTTTCGGTCACTCCTTCTAGTCTCATTGAAAACAGCTCGAAACTTGTCCCTCGTACCTCGCTTAACGCAGCGAGGTACGAGGAACAAGTCTCGATCTGATTTCAGATATCAGATTTTATTATTTTGATATCGATCAAGAATACATTCATAACGGTCAACTAGGTTTAATTTGCAATAAACCAACACCATAGACAAATGCTCATTTAATTCCTTTAATCGTTATTATCATTACATGACACTTATTTAATGAATCACTAGAATATGTAGTACCCTGTGCCTTTCTAAATTTAGATAACCCTATGTACTCTGTGTATCAGCCTGAAGTTCATAACATATAGGTGCATGAGTAGCACACCCGACAACACTTCCTCGGTTTGATCACAAGTCTCTTGATTAGACCGTGAAATGATCTTCTTTCTTCTTCTGCTAGTATCGTCCTTTGCGTGTGTCGGTGAGACGTGAGTACTGTCGGAGCGATGTAGGCTTACGCTGACCGGCAATGGTGAGGAAAGTGTCGCACCCGAAGAAGGCAACGCTGCGACCCTCTCGCTCGGGTATGTAGGGCAGGTAAATTGGTGAGCGGAACGCGCCGGGGATGTCATTATTCCGCACCTCGAACAGGAGGATAGTGTCTAGAAACTTGACGAGTATTTCACCTTGACACGGGCTGAGGGCAACTGCTTCCGGTCCTGACCGGATGGATGGCGACGGGAAACGGGCGACCGGAAGTGCAGATGATGTGGTGCCGTTGAGCGTCTGGAGACGGTACACCGTGACCGACCCGCTGTCCTCTACATCCGGTGCGACGTCAAACACGAAGACACTTCTGTCTCGTCCGACTAGGATTCCTTTACCGTAAGTGTCCTCGGATAGACTGAAACAAGTAATAGAGGTTAACAAATACAAACCCAAAGTCATAGTAATAAAGGATCCCACTAAGGTTCAATTAATGCCCAAAGAAAACGTACCATTATTCCTTTAAACTAGGCATTTACCTTCAGCAATGCACCATATACTTCAACTCATGCGTGCTAGGTATGACTAAGCATACCTTTAGTGTAAATTTGTTTACGTTTAAAACCAGGCACATAGAAAGACACAAATTATACAAGACACATACGTGTAGGGTATGACTGTCGAGAAGGCGGGGCTGGTGTCCGTGTAGTACTGAGTAGGCTCGGGGATGACGAGCACTCGGTTGGAGACGAGGCTGAGGTAAAGACAGAAAGTTTCGCTGACCCCAGACGGGCAGGGTCCGGGTGCGATGTCGAGCACTCTCCCAGTTCCCGGGGGGAGCTTCACACTACCCACAGTCTGTGTCTCGAAGATCTGGATAATGGCGACAGTATCGGGCCGAGACTTGTCTGATACAGCGTACAGGAAGCCCAGTCTCCGTCTACTCGAGGCCAAACTACCGATATTCTCTATCTTCTCGTTGTCTATAGTTCCTATTCGCTGACCGAGGGAGAATCTCTCCTCTGAAAATATATCGAATTAGCTTTAAACAGTTATGACACGATAAACAAATTATTCTTCTAGTTCTCGTCAGTATGGTTTCATATACCGAATAAGTACATTGACACTTAAAACATTTGAGGAGTTGAAATGTTCAACATGTATTGATATACTCAAATGATTAGAAAGTATTGAGAGTAATTCTAAAGTTTAGCATTCACCAAGATTCAAGATAACCGTTAACCAACACCAGACACTTGTTACTCACCTGGAACATTTGTGTTCCTGTACGCGACCCTCAGTATATGGGGTTCATCCTCAGACACCGTGTAGTAGCTGTTCTGTCCCGGTCCCCAGGTGACTGACTCCTCCTCGTCATCCCGGGGCAGGTAGGGCAGCACCTGCAGTCTGCCCGGGGCAAACCGTCCTTGTTCCACCGGTAGCACGTAAACCTTGTCCTCCTGCTTCACCAGCAGCTCGCAGCAGTCGTCTGAAAACACAGAGAGTCAAAAGTGTGAACGGGGTCCGGAAATGTGGTAAGGTCCACACGAGAAGAATACTAGTGTGAGGGCATGCGACAGACTGAGTAGGACGTAGAGCAGATGGCAACAAATGACAGACTAAGTGAGACGAGGAGCAAGTAGAAGCACGGAAAAAAGGGTTGGACAGGGAGAAGTTTGCAACACGGGACAGACATAGTGAAACGTTCTGCAGATATAAGCATGGGGTAGACGAATGGGTAGGGAACAAATAGCAGAATAGGACAGAGGGATGGGCGGAGAGCAGTTTGCATCACGGAACAGACAGATTGACAGGGAGCAGATGGCAGCACGGGACAGACGTATGGACGGATACAGATGACAATACGGGACAGACGGTTGGACGGGGAGCAGATAGCAGCACAGGACAGACTGATGAACGGGACAGACAGCAGAACGGAAGGAACGGATGGACGGGGGGCATATGGCAACACTGGACAGACTTACAATTGAAGTAATCATAAGCACGAAATCCAGACACGCACGGTGAGTTAGACAGTAGGAGGCGAATTAGACAGGTAATAAATATCATCACAGAACAGAGCGAGGATGATGGAACGCAGATGGTAGAAAAGGACAGACGGAGAGACGTGAGCTTGATAGGGTGAAGGTTCTACTGCAAGACAGAAAGGCCATACTGTTGATTTCATACCACAGGTCGGACGTAGTATATGTTTATATAGGACAGCATTAAGTTAGATGTTGAAGAACACTTAACAACTGTGGGTCACTGACATGGTAGTTGGGACAGACCTGACATACTGAGACCAACCGGCCCCTCATCCACAGTGGGCAGATCAAGCTGGAGGACTCCCCGGGCTGTATACAGGTCTCCACTCTCCTGCAGTAGGAACAGTCTCAGCCCCACCCCGTAGTCACGCTCCTCGAAGAAGTAGATGTTCCCCGTGCAGTCCACAAACAGTCCGTTGAAATCCAAGTCCTCATCGACACCCGATCTTGACGAGTTTAGTATTCAAGATTACCAATTTGTACATATTTTTTAGATTAACGTTGATAAAATATTTCATAAAGATCCGTTTATCTGTTAAAGTTTTCCCACGAAACCCGTCAAAATCAATAAAAATATTCGCTTCTATCGACCGGAGTGCTACGAAATCTCTCAGTCGCAACACACTTTATCCTAGAACCAAATTGAAACACATATCTTACTCGAATTCATATCGGATGATCTTATCTGCCTCCCGACTGACATGTTGTGCCGGGTTGGCTGGTTCCTGTATGACGTAGACTGCGAGTTGGTGTGCCGAAGGACTCACATCCTGTTCCTGTATGTAGAGACAAGTCCCACTGATGCCAGACGGACACACTCCAGCCGTGATATCTTCCCAGTCCTCAGCCACCGCATCAGTGATGGTCACGCTCCCTATCGTCTCTCCGGTGTGTGAGTTAACGGCAAACACCACGTTCTGTCCCGATTTGTCGCTCACAAAGTAAATAACATTACTGAACACTCGACTGTGCGCAAGACCGGAAGGGCTTATCTCACTTCCGTTTCCTGATATTTCACCAACATCGATGGGGAAGCCAAATCGAGCTGGTCCTATGCTCAGTGAAACAGAGGATTAAAATGTGGATTAATAATGATAATTTACTGTTTTACTGACTCGTTTTAGACATTCAATAATTAAGGACAAATTAAAACTTAATGACTGCTCCACGCGCCCGAAGAGCTACTTACACCTTATACCCTTAAACATATTTTTGAAAATATCTATGCACTTTGCACTTTTAACATTCTTATACTTTGGTTAGCCGATGGTGTGGGTTAGAGTCCCATCAAGGGACTCGACCAACAAGGTACAAGAATTAAAATAATTGCAGATAGTGTCATACCTGAAACATTGTATAAGAATGTTACAACTGAAAACTACATATCTAACGCGTGAATCTTTGAAGGATAGATTGCTAATAAGTATATTGGTAATGTAGGTAAAACAAATTGGCACATGGAACAAACTCACAATGAAATTCATATGAAGATATGATAATAGATACAGCAAGGTAGACATCAAGGGACGACTAGCGTAAACAATGCATGTTGAAAGATTACTTTTTACTTTAGATTACTAACTACTCTGGTGTCGCTTACCTCGGTTTGCACAGGCATCTGTCTTCCTTTCTAAAACCGAAAGAGGACAGAGTTTTTTAATATTATACTGTCAGATTCCAATAAGTTTGTCGTCAACAGAAAATACAATTTCGTTTATCAGGCACACTGAATTGATTCCATTGAAAACTCTTAACTAATGAGTATTGAATACAACTATCTATAAATGACATCAATTAACAAAAAGACAAAAACCTGATTTATAATACACCGCTTCAAGAAGTCCGATGATAGATGACAAACACAAGAGGAGCTTCATTTTGTCCGACATTCCGAATTCGTTTTAGTAAACTCTTTAGTCAACATTTGTTGACATGTATTTATGTATGAATGGTTTGATGTGGGCATTTATCCGGCTTACCTTTGTAACAAATCCGTCAAATCTGTATAGAGTGTGAACACTAAACCTGACACATGCACCTCAAGTGTCACTTGCTGGTCGTGGCCAGACCTTTTACACGTCATTAAACACTCGTAAATAATAGAACCAAATGTCAAATTTAAATACATTGAGACTCACTTATTCTGATATATATATGTGAATGTTATCATGTGATTTGTTTTATAGACGTCTTCTACACTTTAAAGTGTCATTTTGGAAATATCATTTAAAAGCAGAAGACATGAAAAAGCAATATTTCTCCTATATTTCAAATGCAGTGTTTTTCAAACCAAAGAGTATGTTATCCGTGAATTTTGTAGGTTTTTTTTTTATGTATTCGACTTCTATGTGATGATTATAACATGATTTATTGGATTTATATACAAAAAGCTTGGCAGTCCAAAGCATATTTCGATCAAAGGCTGCAGTCAAGTCTAATCAAATCATATGTAAAAAAGCAAAAAGAGCAACTGATTTTGTCGCCGACGCCATTACCAAGATCAGATATATATAACGAAGCTTTCAAATACGTACATATTATTTGTTTTCATCAGACAATGTACTGAAAATTATTATTTCATTTTGACCATGTTTTGTTCTTATCATATCAGCTGGACAGAAGAGGCGTCCTTGATGTCAATTAATCAACATTTTCTGATTTCTTTGACTTTTTCTTCTTCTGAATATTTTGATGAACGAGAAAGCTGAAATCTTGTGCACAGGTATTTTGACCATAAGACGTATAAGGCATTTATATTGAGACGAAACGGCTTAAGAGAGCTTAAATTTTGTATACATTTTTCAATTAAGATTAAACCGCGTATAGAGTGAACAGGGGTCACGCCATGTTCTTTTAAAAACTCACATATAACGCTGTGAAAGCCTTCTTACGTCTTCCTTGGCCATCGAGAATTTTGGTAATAACCCACAGGGACAATCGAAATCCCTAAAATATTAAAGAAGTATTCTATAGCTCATCAGGCTTTACATTATATATAACCCAAGATGAAATATGTATTTTTTCCAGGAGCAATTATCAAAAGTTTGTTAAATATCTGTTAATGTGCTGATCAGCAATATTTTGGATATATAGGCTACGTTATTTGCATGAGTAGACACAGGAAGATGGTTGTTAAGATATACATCTAGCTGATTTGTGAGATTGTCAATTCTAACATAATGCTTTATAGCATCATGTTTCACATCGAAATAACTTAACAATTTCTGATTCAAAATCTGTTTTGTTTATGCATGACTTTGATTAATCCTACCTGTGTAAAAGGAATGCTAAATCTCTTAATGGTGTGGCTGTGAAATAGTCAATGTCCAACCATGTTTCGCTAATGATGATGTCAGATAACTTTACTTTAACAAGAATGAGACATGTAGGATATGTACAACGTGACCCTTGGCTATCATTTAAAGCAAGCCTACTACAATCTTTTATACCCGTGGCAGGAGGCTTTTATATACCTTTCGATATTGCCCATGTTAGTCATGTTTTAGTGTAAGTTAATGAACAGTTTACAGCCTTCACTCTAAACTCTCCGTCCTATAGTTCAAAAACAGATTTAAAAATATGGAGGAATATGTCAATCTTTCAAATCAGTGAGACTTAGTTGATAATACCATGCATCACGGGAACTTTAATTGAACGATGAAACAAGTCATTATGATAAATACGTTAGGTCACTAGCTCAACTTTACTTTTTATTATAAACTTAATCTCTTGCATTAGTGTACTATTAGACCTTGATGCTCCAGTTTAACCCTTTATATTAAAACTCAGATAATACCATGACGTTGATAGTTGCTCATGTGGAAGCAGATGCTAGTATTGTTATTCGAAACATTTTGTTACAATGAATAGACGATATCACCAATAAAATGGAGAGCGGGCAAAATCTTCTAAATGTTTCTGATAGTGCATTTTTTGGACTACCGTAATCCTCATGATGGAATATCTTCTTGTTTATTATCTGGACTATTCCATTTAGCTAGTTAAGGTGTGAGGCTGTAGCTAAGCTGTTCACTGAAGCATAAATGTTCTTGTTTTAAAGCGTCTGCTACTGGCTGTCTGCGTAATGGCTGGTTACCAACCTAAACAACGTAAGTAGGGACATGTGTTTATCCCGATGATGTTTGGATAAAGAGGACGATTAAGGTTTAATGTAAAACATTTTGAAAAACATCATGCATGACGTATGCATACAATAATAAAAACGTGAATGTCATTAAAACTGCTGAATTTTTGTCAAATTTCATCTTTCATCGAAACAACCTCCTTTTTCTTTTGGTACTTTTTTCAAGCGAGGAAAACCATATGACTGCGAAGTAACGAACATTCCCTCTAATCTATGAACACTTGATTACACATTCACCAGAGGCGCAGTATAGATAGGAGTGAGACCAAGTGTGTTCATGTAAAATCATTTAGACGTTTACGAATTTCGCCACCTCATATCTGTTCAATAAAAGAAAATAAAAGTGTGGAAGTTAATTTTTTAGAATGAAATCCTAACAGTTTCATTTCAAAAAAATTGTTTTTTCATTTAGATTGGTATATATGGATTGTACTTAAGTTTGCGATGAAAAATGTGAATAATTTAGCTTAAGGGTATGTTTTAGGACAATAACTTCGATTATTCTAGTCGACTGATTACAAATATTTGAGGCCAAAGGCCAGGTCGTTACAGTTCTAAAGCACACAGAGAGAGGGCCACCTCTTATGAACAATGGTGCATTTACTTCTCTTTGTGGCGCTTTTCACTCTGCCAGCATCTTTACACTGTGAGTATTCTAGAAACTGTCTATAATTAATATATGAATATCAATATATTGGGTTAAATGAACCGTAATCCAGTTCCATTAAAAAATTCAACCAATATGCAGTGTTTTCATTATGCAGTTTCTATGGAATACCCACTCTTTTCATTATGCAGTTACTATGGAATAAGCAGTGTTTTCATCATGCAGTTACTACGGTTCAACCATGCCAACGAATATAAAACAACAAATAAGAAGAACCTCGGCACACATATGAATTGTTTGCGATTTACCTAACTAATTGGATAATAATAAATACCAAAGGCAGCGGTTTGTCAATTTTTGTACTGGTAAATATTTCAGCGATATGTTTGTACGTTTGTTTTTAAACAACGATGTGTTAGATGTTCGTTCAACTATTTTATTCTATAGTAATTCACAATAATCATAATTGTCAAATTTACGTAATTGTCAAATTAATGTTATCTTCGATCTGGTTTGTCAATGGAGTGATGTTTGATTTACAACTTTCATAACGTATATCCCCTAATTTGCGTCTAACCCTGTATTGTTCAATACAAAATGTCGAGTAGTTTTAGATCTTGATCATAATAAGCTGTGGTTTAGTTTATTATCTTAAAGGCACCAGTGCACGCTTTTACGGTTTAAATTGGCTATTTTAAGGTTTAAGAGGACTTATGCAGTTTTCTATCGATGCAATGAAATACTTAAAATTCTTTACATTTGACCTGCAATCAACAATGAAAATTTTTAGACAGCCGCTGTTGACTTGGATATATAAAAAATCTAAGGTTAGCTGTGCACAAAACGGATAAATTATAGACAGTTGAACGCGGCTGAACTATTATTATGTGCAGCTGTTGTATTTACCTAAACTCTGAACTGAGACCAAAGAATGAATTATGTTTTATGAAAGCAATGCTGTAAATAAATCGATTTAATAACACAGCATTAGCACTGCTATTAGATTGACCAAAGCGGCTGCCGTTTCCGCTTTTTTGGTTATAAGCAAAATCTTAAGATTTCCGATATCGTAGTTCATGCGGATCTATTGTAACGTAACATTAAATACTTACGGTCTTTAAAAATCAACTTAACTACCTGAATACGTAAATATTTGTTAAATAACTTACGAGGTAGATTACTTGAATGAGGATCTTGAATAATATCGAGATAATATCTGTGCATTCCTTTTGTTAACGAAATATTGGTGTGCACTAGTGCGTTTAAGATAAGTTAGTCTATAATGAGCGTTCGGGTCACAGCTTGATTATGATGAACTGTGTTTTATTCATTACTATCTATGTTTATCTATAATTTAAGAGCTTTTTTTTCACGTAGAGCGGTTTTATCAGCCTTGACCATGATGACTTAAACTTACGAGGATGAACCAAAACGTTCACTCTAACACCAAGAAAACCACATTAAGAGTTAAGGGTTGATGTGCCCCTTTTTAAAACCTATTTTCCATTAACACCAACCTATCTATCTATCTATCTATCTATCTATCTATCTATCGATACACATATACACATATATCGTCATGCTTTGTTCTGAATCCCCATTTACCTGCTGCAGTGGCATTAAAAAAAAGTATTGAAGAGCTAAATCATAGAATTTATTTTCAAATATTCATATTTAACTCCCTTGTACTTCTTTTATAACTAAAACTAAGCACAAAATTCAACTAATTGCCTGGATTTCGATACACAGTAAATAAACGAAGAGAGAGTGTGTATCATGTGGAAAAATTCTATACAGAATATAAATGTAATTTTGTCATTTCGAATAAAAACCATATTCGAAATTATATTCAAACGAACAGCAGTCATCTTTACTTTACTTTACTTTACTTTGATGGCTCCACGCATACCCAGAGGCAACTGTCTGGCAGATAACAAGAAAACAGTTAATCTTCATCGATGCGGAAAATAAGATAGCGGTTTTTAAAGGATTGGTTATTTTAAGTTAAATTTGTATATTTGAGAAATATTAAATAAATGTATAATGAGGTACAGTATAGCGTTTAGAACTTTATTAATGGTATTTGTTGTGTCGTGCAACGAAGAAAACATTATTTCATCGCAAAGAAAACACATGCACTCTAAAAATCAAATCCCCGTATCAAGCCTATCATAAATATATAACCTATACATTTTTGTATTATATTCAACGGTCGACAATTCATATAATGAACGAGTATCGTGATATGTGTATTTGTTAGAAATAAAATAAATCAAATTACCATTGAGTTCACTCAGTTTAATATTCACTATAATATAATAATATATATATAATACAATATTCACTATGGTGACTCTCAAGAATAAAACAGTTTTCAATTTTCTCCTGTTTCTCGTGACATATTATACTGACGTTTGTTTTATTACATTTTAGCCTTGTTTTTTTTTAAAAAACCCATCAAATGAGAGCAATTATTTTACTTTTGGGAAAATAGCAATGTGATTTTCATCTTTTCAAACTCTCCTACAAAATGTATGATTATTCGGTACTCCAAAGTAAGGTTAACAAAACCATAGACTTTGACTCTGTGTGTGCAACGTTTAATGTCCAAATTCATGTTAACAGTTTCTCGCAGTTTCAGTTTAGAGAGTGACAATCTCCGGTTTACGTTTCAGCAACGGACAGTATTATTCGATCAAACAGAACCAATAATAAAGTTGTTCATGCTGACAGACTGTCTCTTGTATGTGTTTTCTTTTTATATATGTTTGCATACGTTGAATAGTGCAATTTTAAATGCAAAGCGTATTCCTCCTTATTCCAGGCCAACTACAATGCGAGGAAACTGGACCAAGGGACAAATGTGATACTTTCAGTAAGTTGAGAATCATTCAATTCTGACTGACCTCCAGGTAAACTTTTACTAAATGGAAATTCTCTAATTCTTGAATACCTTTTTATACTGTTTCATTTCATCATTCTTGCGCTTCCTAACAAACATTTCGTGATCTATGTGGATAATTAATTAGTCATACCAAGATTTATTCAAACAAACGTGTAACGGTTTCGCGATGTTTCTGAATGTTCCTACCTTTTCATGTCTTTGAGTTCCATTTATCCAGTCATTATTGATTTAATGTCGTTTGTCCAGATTTCGGTCACCCGGAGTGCGTGTCCCAAAACACTGGTGTCTCATCGGCTGGTCTCGCTGCGAGTAGACGTCATCCGGGTTTCCTGTACTCTGTGCAAGATGACGGCAACACCACCATTGTGTCCGTCATAGACGAGACGACAGGGGAGGTTGTTGGACAGATCAACGTGCAGAACGCCATCAACATAGACTGGGAGGACCTGGCTGTAGGGGTGTGCCAGGACAACACCTCCAACACGTGCATCTACATCCTGGACGCCGGGAACGAGCAGATCCCCCCAGCAAACTGCATCTATGTCGTTGAGGAGCCAGCAACCATCACAGGCAGTCAGAAC
This sequence comes from Phorcus lineatus, assembly GCA_921293015.1. NCBI lineage: Eukaryota > Metazoa > Mollusca > Gastropoda > Trochida > Trochidae > Phorcus > Phorcus lineatus. Next base: position 56,724,689 of record OV121081.1, read on the forward strand.
GTTGATTTTGACCAGAAAATAGACTTCAGGTGAGATAAATCTTCCCCCGCAATGCAGCAAGGATTTTAGCAAGCGATGGAGACTTTGCTTGACTTATGATTTGCTTATGGTAATGCCTAAATTCGTTTGCTTCAGCGGGTGGAATCCTGGTGGAGACGACTGCTGCACGGAGTCTCTGTTCATTGATCCCCAGGGGAACCTCTTCTTCTTCAGCCGCGAGTTCCAGGGGAAGAACGTTGGTCTCTACAGACTGGTGAGGGATGGAGCAAGTTACACAGCAGTCAGGGACTGTGTCGTCACATTGCCGTCAGCTTTCACAGGTGCATGGTCGCATTAATACGTTAGTCCTTTTAGTGAACCAAAATAAGTTTATTATCTATGCAATACTCGTTGCATACATCTCTTCATTTCCACTCTAACTGTCTGTCACTCTTCGATGCACATATTGTCGTGACGCGCCATATACCTCTTACCAAACTATCAACACCAAAAAATTCTCTCCGCCTGTCCACACCCTCAATAAGTTTTTTATGTCTGTCTCTACAGCTGCAGACCAAAATTTTGTTCACATACCTGCGAATCGTAGTGTAAATATCATATAATTTGGCATGTCTTTGAAGCATCGTAGCATTGCGAAAACGAAATGGATTATTTTGAATTTTCAATACAGAAGAGAAGATCCATTGTACCCTTACGCAATCGTATGTCATACCCAACAGTTAACCGTAATAGTTTTTGGCAGGTCACTGAAGTGACCAAGGGTCAAAATTTCGAAATCAGTTTTTATTTTTCTCTACAAACTCCTTATTTGGGGATTAATACCTTTGAATACAAGTCATATTTGTTCGTTTGCATTAAGTCAGTAGGAGTTTTGGGAAATCGTAATTCTGAAAATGTGACTCCTTTTGTCCATTTAATCATGCCAAAATTCTATTTTTTTGTTTGAGAGACGAGACAATCCCACAATAAATTAATAAATGTCTACTTTACATACAAACAATTTGAGATCCTGTGTTAGTTCTGCTAAAGTTGTATTATTTACATTCAAACCAAACCCAAATTACATGATATTTGCACTAAGATACAGTAGAAAGTTAACAAACTTTTGATATGCAGCTGTAATCTACATCCGAACTCTTGTCCTCTTGTTTTCCACCAGGCCCCGACGGCGCTGATCTGAGTTCAGACGGATGTGAACTGTTGATCAGATTCCATGACGTCATCTATCACGTATGTGTCCGTGACGGGGACTACAAGAGTGGTTTCAGTAATCTAACCCCCCTTCCCTCAATCCCCGACCCTTGTGGTACAAGTATCGCCTGGTCTAGTAATGGCAACGGTTTCTACACCAGCAATGAGAGTCCAGGCTCGCCCCTGATGTTCAATGGGGACACGGCAAAGAGGAAGTGCAGTGCAAGAGGTCGACTTTTTTTATTTTTCATATATTTTTCAATTGTCATAATTTATAAACGGTGACAAAATTGGTTTGAAGATGAGAACTGAATTATCCACCTTCAAATTAACCTACGAGGGTAAAAAAAATAAATTCGTAGAATAAGCATTGTCACGGTGTAACGAAATCTTAACGGGAGAAGCAATGAGTGAATAAAGTGATTTATTTGCAGTCTAAACAAGACGATAACTGGCTAGCCGTAGACAAATCAAAAGGAGTTAACAATAAGGAAGTCAAAGACCCGTGAATAAATAAATAGGCGAGCTGTAGGGTATCACTCTAACATACCCCCAGAAATTGAAACAACAAGATAAGCTAATGGCCGTTTTTACGAGATAAATCAGACAAATCAACACTGGCGTGAATATATAGGGGACAAATGGGACTAAATAGTGATGAATAAACAATAAGTACACATTTCTGTAGATAATCCCCAATCACTACTTGAGTCAGTAAATAAATAAGACGCCTAGACAGGTTTAGTAGGACCTATATAACATAAAGGGATGGTAGGGTAAACTGTAAGCCGTACAAGGAAGTGATCACATACTCCAAAAAGGTACGGAGAAATAAAGGAATATCTACCTCACGAATCCCAATTCCAACGTCCAAGAGTCCCGTCTTGTCCCAAAGTTCAGCCGCGTCCTTGACCCCAGCAGGGCAGAGAGTCCTCTCGTAAACCATGCCCAGCCCGTAACTGAAGTACCAGAGCATAGCTCGCTATTTATGGTCCGTGGGGGGACGTCGGAGAGAACCGGCTAGTGCCCCATGGGAAGATGGTAGCTTATTTTTCAGATACCACGAAGTTGTGTTTCTTTGTTAAGCTCAATAAGCCCTAGTTCCATAAATATTAAGCAATGGCTTATAGTAAAGGACACAAACTCCTGTACAAGAAGATATAAATATATATAACATGAGCATTGACATATTAATGCTACATGTAAAAAGGCTGGTAAATGGAGCATAAAAATGACATTTGAACACACAGTCAGTCACAGTCGGCGAATTAGACATGAATGATAAAACATAGGTACATGAATGTAAAGTACATAGCATGCACTGTCAATATATGCAATAATTGATGACATTTTATAAAATTACATTAGAGTAGAGGCCGGAAAAAGGACGCACGCTGGAATTGCGTGACCAGCATGATATTAAAATCCACTACTTCCAAATTATCTATGAACCTTGAAAGCAATCTTTTCTGAAGCCAGTGACAAAATATTGTAACCATCAATAGAGTAGTTTTCGACATGTCACATCCCATTGTGCATAGGGGTGAAAAACTTGGAAGATGTATGATATTGTAAATAGTATAGTCATCCTATGCTTATTCAGGAAAGGGATGTCTGCAAAGGAAATTCATGAAGACATAGTCGATACATTAGGTGGTGTCCCTTGTGCATTCTCCACAGTTGCCAAGTGAATTGCTGTAAGTAGGCGTTGCCGGCAGAGTGTTGTAGATGATGCCAGGTCTGGTCGGTCATGAACCTCCATCAGTGATGTTCAAGTCGATGTTGTTCATGGCATGTGCATGCAGACGGATCTGTGATCATTCAACACCTAGCTGAGACCCTTGGCATTAGTTTGGGTCGATATACACAATATTGACGGAAGTCCTTCCCATGAGCATGCTCTCTGCAAGATGGGTGCCAAAAATGTTAACTTGTGACCAGAAACAGATACGATTTGACATTTCTAAGGAATTTTTAGCTCGATTCAGGGGAGACGGGGATGTTTTTCCTACAAAATCGATCAGTGACCGAGGATGAGAAGTGTGGGCATCTCATTGAGACCCTGAAACCAAAAACCACAGCAAACGGTGGCATCTTCTGGATAGCCAGAGTCTCATCATGATCGATCACTTAGAGAAGTGCCAATCTATCAACGGGACATATTATGCTAATTAATTGAGGTCATTAAGGAAAGCCACCAAGGCCAAGTGGCGAGTTCTACATGAATGACATTATGAAAATGGAATATCGCTTGTCAAAATGTATTAATGTCAGTGGAGAGTGCAGAAAAAACTTGTTTTCTATGTCATTCTACGAACTCATTTTGCCCTCGTCAATTTACCAACAGTTAAAATCAAAAGTGTTTTGTGATATATACTCTTGCAGGCATTCCGGGACCCAAGTTTGATTTCGGACAGGTGCTCGGCAACGTCAACAACCCAAATCTGACAGAGGTGACGGGGATGGCTTTCAGTCGCGACAACCCCGATTTTATTTACCTCGTGAACGGAGGCTCCACCATGGATCCCTGTATCTACGTCATCCAGGCCGACAACGGCTTCCAAGTCGGTCGGATCTGCGTAACCGATGCAACTAACACCGACTGGCAGGACCTCGCCGTAGGGCCATTGACTCCCGGGGGACCCAACTATATACACATCCTGGATGGAGGTGAGTGCGGGGGAGGAAGAGATGAGCTGCTCTATACATAGTACTTATCTTTAATGCGGTTTATCGGGACTTTGGTAGAGAAAACTTAAATGGGAAGACTAACACTATGCAGTTGTTATCTATCTCCAGAATGTCATTGCTTCGCTGAGTCAACTTGAGGGAAACTGTTGATCATATTGGACGATTCAAATACATTCTATGTTGATTCTATATTCAAACCAGGCGGTGGCTCATATTTGCTGGATGAGATGGTTTACAGGAATTGTTTTTAGTTTTTAGTTGATTTTTTTAATTGAGATGGTTAACTCGGCCTCACACTCATCTCATGGTTTCTCCATGGTGCGACTTCAAAAAAAATCTGGCCCGTTTGTATAAATTCAGGTGATGCAAACGGCGGACCTGCCAACCAGATTTTAGCTGTCCTGGAGCCGGCCAGTCTCATGGGGGACCAGGACGTCACACTCTTTACTACAGTGAACTATAACGGGTTAGTAATGACCAACATGCCACTTCCGGTGTCGGCACGCGCTTGCCGGACCAAAGACAAAGTACAAACTGAACAAAAGTAGTTACATATATTGATTTTTTTTTAAATTGTAAATTACAATTAATTTGACAGAGGCCGACTGATCAAGTCTATAATATCAATCATAAACATATCGGTATCCCTAATTGTTTATGTGAAAATGTTGGGATTCAATTGATATCCCTTTTTGAACTAAAATTGACTAAGGAAATATCTCATCTTTTATTGAGTGGTTAAAATCATAAATTTGGAATAATGACGCTCATGATTTTATAAATATGTTTGTTGTGCTTGAAACGATCTCATTTGTTTATCCCAAAATAACATATAATGTATTTGATTTGTTGTTGCAATTTACAATAAGCGCCGATTAGTTTGAAGCACGTTTATCTGATGCCATCTCCTTGCACAGATCTATCGGCGAGAGCCATGGTATCGCAGTGACACAGGCAGCGGAAATCTACATCACGAGTTACGAGGACAGTCTTGGTGAGCTTGTCACATTGGCCCAGGTGGTGAACAGTGGATCTCCTGTTTGGGACCTCATGGAAGTCGCCAAGTTCGCGCACCGCTCTGGCTACCCCGGCCCCGAGGCGATCGACATATCCTCGGACGGCAAGTTCTTCTTGGTGAAGAACCTCGACTCGGTTTGGATCTACCCCATCGTCAACATGAACCTCCCCCTCTCCTTCCTCAACACCCAGCCAATCCGCGCGCCATACACGGCGGAGAACCTAGGTCTTGCTGCAGCTATCTGCCCCCATTCCAACTCATACTCCACAATAGGATCCATGCCGCCAAACGCGCTCAGGGGATACCGTGAACTCACAGAGTGTATTGAGCGTCCCTTCCCCTACAGCTGTCTGCTGTGAGCAGTCTGTGGGGTGCTGGTGTACGGATGTTAGCGTGGTGTTCTTATGTGCTCAGATTGTTCTATATTATATCATAGTCACCTATTTACTCAACTTGTAAAATTTGTCTGCTGTCACAGAAAATAACACGAGACCAACCATTTTTTTGTTATTTATCATTGGTATTTTGAAAAGGGGGGTAAACCTATGATCATTCTTATAAATAAATATATATATATATATATATATATATATATATATATATGTTAAAGCACTTAGAAATTTAACGTGCGATAGCAAAAGAGGAGAATTGCAGGACTATCAAGATGATGAGTTGACTTCCATATTGGATATATTATTCATTGAAATCTTGCTGAAGCGTCTAATTAACATATTTGCAGTGTTTTTAAAAAACATCCACTGTTCATACAATAGAGAGACGTCATCACAATGTATTAAGTTGCAATGGCTCAAGAGGGTTTATATACAGTTGCATGCCAAAAGTTTGTTCACATACCTGGTTATACTAGTGCAAATATCATTAAATTTGTGATATCTTTGAGGTATCGTAGCATGGCGAAAAAGCAACGCATAATGTTGAAATTTCAATACAGATCTTTAGATTGATTCTTCTTTAAGGCAAGGATATATCAAACCCCACAATAACCAGAACAGTTTTGCCAGGTCATTTAAGTGACCCGGGCTCAAAATTTCGAAGACATTAACTTATATTTTTCTCTACAACATCCCTTATAAGTTATCAAATGCTTTAAAAATTAGTCATGCTTGTTTCTTTACATTTAATCATTGTGATCGTGCTCATTTTATTCTCAGGGCGTCGATATTGAGCAGTGGTAAATTTAAATTTCGAAAACATGATCCCTTCTTCTATCTCATCATGCCAAAATTCGAAATTTTGCACTAGAGACCATACGATCCCTAAATATGTTCAAGAATGGATATTTTACACATGGACAATTGATGATCCTTTGTCAGTTTTCTGAAGTTATTCTATTGACGTCCAAAAAAACCCAAATTACATGATATTTGCACTACAAATCAGTGGTAAGTATACAAACTTTCGATTTGCAGCTGTAGCAAACCATTTTAAACGGTTTGAATCGCTGAAGATGTTACTATCAAAAACAAACAACTGTACATTTGATTGACATTTCGCTCGCATGTCAGACTCATCGAACCTCCAATAAATGAATACTTAACTGACGTCTCACTTATTGGCTAATCGAAGCATTGATGCATTGGGTAAGAATAAATGGTTACTGCTCACTGCTCCATCCGGCGATCAAAGCAACATGATCAAGCTTTCTGATTGGACCATCGAGGAAAGGTGCAGGGGCACAGAAAACTTGAAAATTGCAACAAGATTTACATCAGCCAACGATCGGGACTGATGCAGGCTTTGTTTGCGTGGATAGTGAATATCAATAACATACATAATAAACACCCGTTCGGCGACAGATCATGATTACTATTACAGTATTAAAGACTGGGGAGATTTGTATGAACGGGATTAACCTAATCCAAAGCTTATGGCTTTTACGAACAAGCAGCTAGATACACTTTGTAAACACAGACACAAATACATGTATTTAGTACACCTGCAAAGCTCCTGTGAGAACCTTTATCAGTTTGTGCTGGCCATAAAGTGGTAGGTAGGTACATTTCATTTTTAAATTCATCAAGGCAAAAAGATAACACTAGATAAATAATTAATTGTATAAAGATAAGAAAATTCAAAATACACTCGTCTATTTCTCGCACATGAAAATGTTTTTTGTTTTCTTTCAACATTTTACAACATACTAGCTAACAAGATGAAAAGAATAATAGTATTTCGCGCTCATATTTAAAAAAATTGATAATGTTTTGATTTAATGAGGTTGATTTTTTTCTGTTATTTAGAACACTTTGTATCGCCATTATGATTTATATGACCATAAAAAAACAACCAATGATCTATCCAAGTGCATTACTGTGTGCCGTATGATTTTATGAAACTTTTAAAATATACATGAATAGTATATATAACTAACTCGCTTTAAGTTAATGGACGGACCCTCATAATTTTAGTCACAAGTACAGGTGCCCAATTGGACTGATGAAATACTAGTTTAAGAATACTGAATTCGTTTATTTTGTATCACAAACATCCTATAAGTCGGTTACTTTTTATTTCATTGAATGTAACATGTACCAAGTAGGCATAACAATATACTGAAGTTCAAGTATAACGGAATAAAGTATAACATATTGCTGTAAAAAGAATCAGCGGCTTCCCATTTTGTTTTTGTCCTGCTGAAAAACCAAGATGGTTGACAGGAAGTCGACAAAAGCATCTCTTTACTATGCTGTGTTTGGCAACTTGGTTAATAATGAAATATATTTGGTAACGTGTGTTTAAAAACATGAGTCTGCTCAAATTAAAATGTTAGTATCGCGAACACAGTTCTATATGACTTTACTTTCATTACAATAGACATTTTACGACAGCAAAACACTAGCTTTCCATCCATGCCTGAATGCATTGTAATAATTGCTGATTTGTATATATTATATAAAAGTTTTGAGATAACTTGATACCTGTCACCTTTGAATATGTTTGTGTATTTCAGACTCATGGAAATGCTCACAGAAGACCAGATGAAAGGTAACATACCGTCATATTTATTCAAATGAGTTCATATAGCATGATTGACATCAAAGGGGTAAAACGCACAATAAGCATAATTCCCTAGAATCGATGTCCTATACGAAATGATCTATGCACTTGAAATGTAAATAATGTGTACAATGTAAACGTTCCATTCACATTATTCCCTAGATATTCGGAAGTCTTTCTCGATCTTGGACGAAAACGGAGACGGACGGATCTCTAGTAACGAGCTGTTGCGGGCGGCTCGACTCCTGGGTTTGAACCCGACCCTTCAGGAGGCCGAGGACATGGTCAGAGAAGTCGATGAAGACAGTGAGTCACATTTGCATTCGCAAATAATTTAAATTTATTTTAATGATTATGTATGTAAAAATACTCTCACATCGCGTAGCTTTGAGCGGGGTTGTAACCCAGGTTAAGTAAATGAAGCTGCGGCGTATACGTTTTACCCTCAGCAGGATGCAAAGTAGTTGAACCCTCGTCAACGCTCCATCTCAATAGGTAACACTCCCCCCCCCCCCCCCCCCCTCTCCTCTTGATCCTTACTGCTGTTTATATTACATTATAAATAATACGTATTGGTAAAGGTTAAAATATCTTAAAGAGAATTAAAAATGAAAATGAGAACTCACGATCATAAATTTATATTTTAAGTAAATATCTCGATGATATTCTCTCCGTATCGCTCACAGACAGCGGTTATATCGAGTTCGACGAATACCTTGTAGTGATGTCACAACGGCTTGGTGCGGTGACGTCAGAGCTGTGCCAGATGCGAGAGGCGTGCCGTGTGCTTGATGTGTGTAGGGAGGGCCGTGTGACAGTTGGTGAATTTGAACAAGCGATAGCCATGGTGGGGGAGAGACTCCGACAAGCCGATCTGACTACTGTGCTTCGAGAATGTACACGGTATTCCGGGAACAGGGTCAATTACGAAGGTGCGAGCGAGGTTTGAATAGAACATACTTACATCTTGAAACTGCCAATAGGTAATTTCTTATCTCAAATATAAACCGAAACCAACCTAAAGATCTGGTGGTTTTCATTAGAGTTTAAATTTAAGGGTTGATTTATTACAGCTTTAAATTGTTTGAAAACCTTTTCTAGTTTCTAAAATTTGATATTGTAATGATTTTATAGGGAAAGATACAAGCAGTTGCTGTCTTAAAATGTTAAAGTGGTAAACTTGCAAAGTCAGATGTTGTAAAATTTGAAATATACTGCCATTACGATTCACGTAATTTCCTCTGTGACGTCATGCATAAACTTGTGTTACAGGAAGTGTCTTGTGTATTTCAGAGGTGCTGGACAGATTACGTGATCTACTTGAGAAAAGAGAGGCATCAGGTCACATGACCGCGTGTGGGTGAAGCGCCGGACAAAGTGTTCTTCAAGGTCACGATGTGGATAATGTGGTTTGTCGGACGATGGTCATCACTCTCAATCTCATGAAAATAAGTCGAACCCAACGCTCCTTCCTCGCTGCATTTCTGCATTCAGCTTAGAAGGTTGGAAACTTTTGATTATTGAGTGATTGCATCGGTTTAGAAGTCAAATTATTTTCAGTATACGGACTACACAAATCATCAACACAACTCCACTACCGATATTAACTACGTTAATTATTATCAAAAGACTAGGAAAATGCTACAGTTTCTGATTGGTGGAACTATTTCTGCAGGACGCCACTTGGTGTACACAGGCTGACCCCTGATCTCGCCTCGATACACCGCTCGTAGGTCTGGCTGCAGTTGCCGTTCTTCCAGGCTGGGTCCGAACTCTGAGAAAGATATAAGGAATACATACTGTCATTCTTATCCTAAGGTAGCAGACTGTCTCTGGTAGGTTGATAGGATTGATTTGATAGGTAAAATGACAAACTATTTCTTCTTGGTGAACGACGTACGATTGGACTTTGACACGATCTCTACTCGTTCCAATCTTATTAAAATCAGTACTAACACTAATCACGACATTGCCCTTTCCAAGCTGAATGAATCGATAGCTGGACAAGAATTTATCTTGTCTCGTGAGTATGTATATCTATATTAGAAGAGCCATTGTCTCTGTAGCTCATCAGACGCGTATTGTTTCATGTGAAAAACTAAAGATAGCCTTTATCTACAAGAATTCACACTTAATTGAGCCGACTACCATTTGCAGAGCAGTCATCCGGCTGCAAACGGACCTAACTTTGGTTCTCCCTAGGTTCAAGGTATTCAATATTTTTTCAGCTTTGGGGGCACAAAAGTTACGGAGAAGAAGTCGTTTAAAGTGTTTCGAAAAAATGCCTCCTACGCCTTTATATGGGGATGAGTGAGACCAAAACGTTCAAAATCCAAGGTTCAAGTTAGCGGCGCATTGGCCGACGGTCCATGTCATAAACCCATCTGGTCTCAAGGCCTGATGAGCTAAATGTCCCACAAGAGAGAAGTACTACGCTCTTGTTATTAATCCTCGTCATTATCGTTATCATGAAACATACTTTCAATATATAATCAGAGTTTTAATGTACTCATGAGCAACATAGAAACAAGTTAACACACCCCTGTGTTGATGACGCACGTCTTGTCGCTGTGGTAGTATCGAAACTGGGAACACCGACACATGCTGCGGCACTGTTGCATACACCCAATCACTCCAAGCACACGTGGGCTCTCCAGTGGGTTGTCCTTGAACTTGTTGCATGCCACGCCCACTAGCAAGACTAGATACGCCCACTTCATCATTTCCGGTACAGAATCAGTGGAACCGAAGTTCATGCACTCTGTGGTTTCCCAGAGATAGATCTCTGTCCAAAGTGGTTGCTCCTGGCATAACATACATATTGAGTACACTGTTGTTCTAGAATACAAGCAATGTGAAATCTGGTCTAGCATACAAATGATGTGGAATGTGGTCCTAACATACAGACGGTACGATATGTTATCTTACTGTCAAACGATGTCAAATGTTGCCTTAACATGAAAATGATATGGAAAGTCAGACGATGTATACAGACGATCTGCATAAAGACGATGTGAAATGGTGTTCACGGAAATTTTTAAAATTTTGTTGTCATAACAAACTGATATTTCAAATGTTGCTCTCGCAATCAGATATTTAAAATGTTGTCCAAGCATACATTATTTTCCTGGTTGTCCAATCATAAATTTATTTCACATGTTGTCTAAGCATGTAGATATTTCAAATGTTGTCATGCGATACTGATATTACATGTTTTCCTCGTGTACATATTCCAAATGTCGTGCTAAGAAATAAATATTTAAAATGTTGTCATCGCATACAATGATTCCAACTGTTGTCAAGGCATACTGTTAATATTTATGTTGTCATATTATACAGACTGTGTAAAAAGAAGATTGTGTTCTAACATATATGCTGAGTGTTTTTCCTATCCTACAGTTCACGTGAAAGTTTGGACTAAGCTTATTGGCTTTGAGAACCAGTACTGTCTTAGCCGTATATGCTTTGTGAAATTAATTCCTTGCATACAAACGGTGTTAAAGGTTGTCAAATCTCAGAGACTTTCAATGATGTCTTGGTATGAGACTGTGAATGTATCATTCAGACAATGTGGAATGTTGTCCTAGCATTCAAACTATGAGAAATTCTGTCATAACATAGCGACAATCTAAAGGTGATTCTATCAATAAGACTTCTTGTAAAGTGGTTTCATAGCTTGTCAAAGAAAATCTTTTCTAGCATACAGACTTTCTGGAACATATTACCAAGCATACGCAATGTACAGTGTTGCCATAGGTAGTGCAGGTATTCTGGTTTCTTGAATTAAGCTATATTTTGGCCCCGGGACCAACCAAGCACATAAAGCTACATACCGGAAGTTTGTTCACGTGCAAATATCATGTTTTTTTAATGTCTTTGAGGCATGGTAGAAATGCGAAAAGGAAACGGATTACATTGAATTTTCAACACAGAACTAAATATTGTATCTTAACGCAATCGCATATCATAGTATTACCCAACAGTTAACCGGAACACTTTTGGCAGGTCAAAGAAAAGACGATTCCTAAATAAGTTAAACAATTGCTATTTTACACATGGTCAATTGATGATCCTTTGTCGGTTCTGCAGGACTTATTTTATTGACGTCCAAACTAAACCAAAACTACATGATATTAGCACTAACATACATTAGTACGTGAACAAACTTTCGGTATGCAGCTGTATTTTAAGTGACCAACACAACATTGGCTATTCGAAATAACTTAACGTCATTAATGTTTTTGATGATTTAACAGTGAATGTCACCATTTCAAATTCTTCAAATTAAAGATCAAGATTTATTCTGAACTTAAACTCAACTCTAGCTCACGTACGAAACGATCGAGTCTCTCATATTGGGTAATCATTGAAGCAACGATCGTTAATCCTTTGAATATAAAAGTTCATAGTGGTATTCTTATCAACGAAGACTTTAAATCATTTACATTCAAAATTTACTGATAAAAAAATATGAAGTTCCTTAATAGGCTCTATTCGACCATCAAAAAATCTTATCTTTTGAAAAATATCTATAAATAGCAGAAGGTCCTAACAAAAAGGATTTGAAAAACAATGCCAGGGTGAAATGCTCTTGTCCGTGTGCAATAATTGATACGCGGAGGCAATTCGTTTTTATATTATTTTGTCGATGAACTTTTCAAATGGAATGTCAAAATGTCTGGGATTTATCAAAACATTAGATATTTAAAAACATATGAGTATAAAAATGAAACACACGAGGATCATCACTTCTTTAACCGAATGAGCTTTCTTGTTTTATGAGAAAAGAATAACATCAAACAATTTTAATCAGTACGTTTGACGCTGGACTAGTCGGGCCTCACGACAGTGAAGGGATTATAGTTGATTATGATTCAAGTTCCCCTATAACAAAAAACATTCCAAAAAAAATAACAATTGTGCATAAGAAGAGACAGTCATACCGAACCCAATCCCCACCAAAATTTCCAAGTTTAACTAACAACTAACCATCTTTTTGTTATTTGCACTCACATTTTTTTAAATAAAAAACATTTTACAACTTGATATTGATATCAAAGATATGACTCATTTTATTGACTGATATAGGTAAAAAGAAATATGCATTTGTTGAATAAGACACAAAAATCAAGAAAGGAACATGCCTGTGTGTCAGAACAATAGGCCTGTTACAGCGGTCAGGGTCTCAACTTAGAGGTCGCTTTTACCAACAAACGATGCATTGTTTTAGTTATTTGCACACATATTTTTTTAATTAAAAACCCATATTATAACTTGATGGTTTGTTTTCTAAAAGATAATACCCATTTTATTGACTCTATAGGTAAAAAGATATGCATTGGTTGAACTAGACACACATGGCTGTGTCGTAAGCCGGGTTCTCGAGAACAAACAGCTCTGGCTCCAGGCCTGCATGCTACAGCGGTCAGGGTCTCAACTAAGAGATCGCTTTTACTAACAAACTATTGTATATCTAACTCTTGACGTTGAAAGAAAAAATAGTGACAGTGATATACGTACCCGAAGCTCTGTAGTCCGAGAAGTATCCCCCCACTACAGGTGTTTTTAATTTTTCACTAAATGTGTTTATAGAAGCACAAAGAACCACGGGATTGCGTTTCAGTCTTACTTTAATATCAGGAATTATTAATGAAGAAACGGAATCAGGCCGTTAAAATTGAAAACAAAACTAGTGCGGCGAGATTGTCTTATCAGTTGCTGGGAAGAGCCAACGTCATATGATACACCATCTCGGCGGAATTGTTTGTAACTTATTCATGAGATTCACCCAGCTCTACCTGGAATCTAATCATTTCATTCTGTAGGCGGAACAGAATGATGGTCGAAAATGTTTAACGAATATTAAAGGAATGAATGATTAAATGAATTTTGATGAATAGATTTCTTTAAAGAGCCACTCCGTGAGTTGTTGGAGTCATATATGCCAAACTTAATCAACGGTGTCAAATGATCGCGAAGTATCGACTGTTACCAAAAAGACACATTTTAAAGCTAATTGGTTTTTTACAGTGACAATATGAAGGTAGAACGTTGTAATTATGATCTAAAACCGGACAGTGGCGCGCGTCTTTTAGTCAAACGTAATTTTGCAGACTTATCTAAAACAGCCAGGAGGGCAGTAAGGAGTTGATAGTGTTTGTTAGGTTATATAACTAGTATCCATGTATATTGGACTTGATATCTACACCTCTGTGCATTTATAAGGCTGTTTTTATATTTTCATGGAAAACCAGTATTTGTCATGTATATGTCTTTCTGACATGAAAAGTTAAGATGTTTTGATTTTATATCCCCACATATGACATTTAGGTTCGTATCAAAGGTAAATAATGTGTTATGAAAATCACGGAGTGGCTCTTTAATATGTAGCAGAAGAGTAGCTGTGTTATCAGTTTGATGCTTATCTCTGTTAAAAATTCACCGATTCAATCTATAGATAAATAAAAAATGATATTGTAAGACCTTATTCATTTCTGTTAAAGAAAAAAGATTTTGCAGGTTGGCAGAGAAACTTTGAAGAAATGAAAACATGGTGGTGGACGAACAAATCGTAAATTAAGAGAGCATAATTCTTCAATGCATTCAAGTGAACTTCTACCAATCTTATATTTTATAACACTTACTTGAATATTTTATTTCCAAATATTGTTTTATATATATATATATATATATATATTGCAGATTTCAACGTTCTGGATGGCATAAATATGAGGTCAAACAAAATGGGGATAATAATACTGAAATATAACAGAAGGTTGAAAGACATTCAGAGTGAACCAAAAACAGTTGCATTTCTATCGTTTTCTACAGCTACATAAAAAAATACGAACGTGGAATCCGAAGTATCGTTATTAATCCCAAATTCAAAATAACGGTGCAGGAAAATGTCACTATATTTTTTTATATAGATGTTCATCGACGATTGCTAATAGTCTGAACAATGACGCGTACGAGGATGGAAGAAGCGGAAAGAATGCAAATTGTGGTCCTTTATGCCATACATATAGGAATGTATATGATATCTAAAGGCAGTAAGAAGGTGTAAAAGCTACATTGATACCACAAGTAGCAGACGTATAAGAAAACATGCTCCGATTCATTAGATAGACCAGCAGCTTCTAGATGACGTCACATCATTAAATCATAACAGAGCTTCAAAAGGTCACAGAATATGTTGTTGCAGTCAAGTATTTCAAACTTCATACATCCTGTTATTTGATCAAGATGTAGTGATTGATATCTTAATGGTTATCAGTACAGTGACAATAAACAGGTAAAGTAATTTCACATTTAAATATTTACGAGACATCCTCTGTGTCACTTTAAGGAGAGTTATCAGGTATGCACCATTGACTGATAACAATAGTAGGCAACCACGGATTTGCTTTCTGTCTCAAAGCTTTATCAAGAGGCTATTTTTACCAAGGATCACGGCATCAACTTGTCAAACTGACAGTCTATGTGTTACCCACTGGCATTGTTATGCATATTCTTTGTTCTCTCGCCACTCATAGCTTTATTCTAGACCATAAAGTTTCCATAAAGTTCCTGTTTTCTTCTGTTCCCTAGTGATGAATTTTAAGAAAAATTGTCTCGTGTGCATCTCTACATACTATAGCCATCTCATGTCAATATTTGTATATATGCCTGTTACCATAGACAGAATGACAGTTGCCAAACTATTCTATATGACCAACTGGCCTGATAGCCTAAATTTATACATAAATAACAACAAATATTTCATTAAAATTTATTACAAAATGTACAAGTTAAAGACAGATTTATGCCTGACAGTGTCCAACTGTCTGTCTGTCTGTCAGTTCCTCTCAGGGGAAATGATCATACAGAGCACTCGCTCTGTACTGGATGAATGAATCAAGTATCTCATGTACACACAGTACATAAATGCAAATCTGGCATACAGCAAAAAGTCAAATGAAAGAATGAGATTTTACTTTACAACCCTATTCTCAAAGGGAACAGAATGATATCACACTCTTCAATGTATCATTTGCCATTTATGAGAACACTTCATGATCAAAGATAAAAGTTGATAAAGCTAAATCTATA
The DNA here is from genome assembly GCA_921293015.1 of Phorcus lineatus. Taxonomy (NCBI): domain Eukaryota; kingdom Metazoa; phylum Mollusca; class Gastropoda; order Trochida; family Trochidae; genus Phorcus; species Phorcus lineatus. Next base: position 56,740,698 of record OV121081.1, read on the forward strand.
ACATCATTATTCACTGAATGTTTGATTCCAACATTGTAGATATTTGTTGAAAGATCAACACAATGCCTTATTAAAAATACAGGGGAAAAAATATTGTCTGATCTCATCACTTGTATGGATAAAAGTTTTTACTTCTTCGTGTATAAATCAAGTTGAAGAAAAATACTTTACATCAATATCTGAAAATTACAACAATGAAATAAGATACTGTTTACAGTATAAATAAATGCTAAATAATAAGATTAAAAAAACAAGAGGATTGTGTAAGACATCAAGTTGTTGTGACTTGACATCCGTGATACACTTGAGAGATCACTCAAGATACATGCAGCAAAGCAGGCTACCTTCACATGTTGTGGAATATATAAATTTATTCTTCACAATGACAAGTTGACATATTCATCAAACATACGTAGGCAGTGTTGTCTGTAAGAATGAAGATGAAATGGGCCACTAAAACTAGAGTCATTTACATTATCTCTTTCTTTGTACTGCAACAGAAAATATAATATTCTAAAAATATGAGTATTAGTTATTTCTGGAAAGAAGTCAAAACCTGGTATGAAAAGGAATACCCCCGACATTGAAGGGGAAATCAAAATAAAAGAGGCCCACTTAAGTCATGACAATTCAAATCGGAAAGGAATTTTTGGAAAAATGCTTTAAAAAGTAAATAAGAATTTGAAATTATCCCATTTTGACAGAGATGATGAACATAAAACTGCCAGATAGCTTGATGAACATAAATAATGAAGTAAAACAGTTTTGAAGCCGCGAGAACCCTGTCTGAATGATGTAGAGAGAGATGAAGTGTTTTATGATGAAGGTTTATCACAGTATCTCTCTCAGGTCTCGCTGCAAGTCAGTCAGTCAGTCGTTCAGTTAGCCAACGAGACATCAAAAGAAGTCTTCACAGACTTCCACATCTTCGCATTCTCCAAGCATTTGCATCCCTTAAATTCTCCTGATTAATTAAGTTTGTTTGTCCACTATCTTCGTACAACAGACACAAGTTGTCTACCAACCACTTGCATGTTTCACACAGCCATATGATGGAGGAACCATGACTATAATGTGGCTAAGATGCAAATGGTTAGAGAAGCACAACTGGTGCAGCAACTACACCAATGTGGTGTATTCTTGAGTGTTGAAGATACAAAGACTGCACTTGTCAAATATCCCAGCTGAAATCCCTCATTGCATCACATCAAATCACATCGCATCACATTACGCAGACCATTAATGCCGTATCTCTAGGCCACGACACATCTCTTCGTGAACGGTTATCATCTTGCTACTTGTACCATCATCAAGCCTCATTATCATGCACAAACAACATCTCTGATTTACCAAGCCCGAACTCCTCAAATGTTTGTGGCTCTGGATTGTCTTCAGTTGGTTGACATGGTAATGTCCTCCGAGGAAAGTTTGTCACAATTTGAAAATCGTCAGGACATTGTTCATGACAAAACACAAAGTAATAAAGATACTGAAACAGAAATAAACAAATTATCTCATTTTGCAGAGAAAAATTACAGACAAGATTGAAGATATTTCATCATAAATATAGTCAGAAACAGTTAAGATAAATATCTTACAAAACTTTCCTGACTTAAATTTTCAAGTGTCTTACATGATTATATCTATTTATCTCTACAATTGTCAAACTGTTAATGGAACAGATTTGTTTACTTACTTTCATAGAGTGACTTTTAAGGAAGCGCCTCTCCAAGCGAAGTCCACTTGGTACTTTGAGCATGATCCTGATTGCTTCACCATCATCTGTAGCAGGTTCTGCAGGCAAATCTTGCCTTAAATCTTCTTTTCTCTTCTCTCTTTCCTAGCAAGATTTCATAAACACATATAATACTGTATAATGTTAAACAAGTTGAAATGGATCAAGGAAATAATCTTTGGGCAGATCTGACACATTGACTGTCACATTTATCAAAGACATGCTTTTCTTCTTACCGTTTCACAAAATAGATTATCATTAATATTCTTGAGTATGAATGTAAGGAGTAATAAAACCCATGTATCTTCTCATCAGATAAAGCAAACATTTCCAACTGTAGGCAAATAAGTTACAGGAGAAGATTCCTCCATAGGGGACACTTCAAAATGCCTCCTAACTTCTGAAGACACTTAGTAAGGAAAAGTGAGAGCTAGAGACTCACTTCTAGTAGCCTCAACTTGGCAGCCTCCTCGTCTCTCAGCTTCTGCTCCTCAGCCTCCTGCCGCTCTCGTTCCTCTCGCTTCTTCTTCTCCTGTACACAAACATACTTTTCACTCACTTCATTGTGCTACATGGATTTTATCTCCAATGTTTGGAGGAATTGATAATTCAGGTCAAGGTACATTTCACACAAGTCCTTTTCACAAGCATGCAAAGAAGATGTCAACTCCTCATGTCTGATAACAAGAGGAATCAACACCTAATCAGCTATATGAACATTAAACAGCCATTCCATGAGTTGTTGGAGTCATATATGCCAATCTTAATCAACTGTGTCATTTGATTGCAAAGTATCGACTGTTACCAAAGAGAAACATTTTAAAGCTATTGTTTTTTTACAGTGACAATATGAAGGTAGAACGTCACAATTATGATCGAAAACCGGACAGTGGCGCGCGTCAAACAGTCAAACAGTCAAACGTAATTTTGGAGACTTATCTAAAACAGCCAGAAGGGCAGTTAGGAGTTGATAGTGTTTGCTGGGTTATATAACTAGTATCCATGTATATTGGACATAATATCTACACCTCTCTCAATTTATAAGGCTGGTTTTAGATTTTCATGGAAAACCAATATTTGTCATATATGTCTTTTGGACATGAAAAGTTAAGATGTTTTGATTTTATATCACCACATATGACATATAGGTTCGTATCAAAGGTAAAAAAAAGTTAGAAAAATCACGGAGTGGCTCTTTAATGGTTTAATATGGAATATGAATTGTGGAATTCTTCCAATTACAACCGTCCACCTAGCAAAATAAAAAAATATTGATAATAACTTCAGGTTCCTGTGTTGTTATCAAGCAAATGTTAGTCCTTTTCATAAACGCCTGTCATAAAAGAAATCATCAGTTGCTTTTGAATACAGAAAACAACTATTACAATAAATGGGAGACGGTGTAAATTAAGGCCTGTCTGACAGCCTCAAAGCAGTTTTAGCCCATGCTTGAAACTTTTCAAAATTATCTCGAAATACGCCTTTCAGATTGATAAGTTAACACTCTGGGCAAACTATCATGGTTGGAATGAAACCTCATCTTCCCCCCATGACCAATTCTTACACCAGCCCCAATGACTTCCTATGATAGGTCTTGCCGCATTTCCCATACTTTTCTGTGCTTGGCGCCCAGGCTGCTGTGACAAGATGGGAAATCATATGATATTTACAACTTTTTGTCGAAGAGAGCACTGAACTCAAAACACAAATTTTAACAGGTTGGCAGCAAGGTTTAAAATAGCCAGTGTAAGGGACTGGTGCAATTTTAAGCCATGCGGGGGAAGATGATGAAACCTGGGACCCACCTTCTCCTGGTCAGCTCGTAAAGACTCCAGATAGGCCTCATCCTGCTCCTGGCGAAGGGTCTGGTTGAAACTCCTCTCCTCTCTACACACACATTTATACATCCCTTACAACATGGCATCTTCATATTCAAATACATTGATTTTTGATGAAGATAAAAAAATTCTTCAAATTTATCTCCTCCCTATACATAAAGATATCTAAAAGAGATATACTTAGCACAGATAGTCTCCAGTTCGGTTGAAAACATTATCTGTAATGCATTAAAATAAAAATTTTACAATTGAAACTACAAGGATAGCAATAACAATCAAATTGTCTAATATAAGATATATGTCTGATCAAAGAAGTTGTCAACACATCTTGAACTCAAATTAGAGAGTGAATGAACCTAGACTGACCTCTCAGCCCTGGCAGCTACAAGAGAGGCTTCATTATCTTCCATTACTCGGCCCAGACGAGTCACCATCTCACTACCACCTTCAACACAGATGTGTTACCATCAGATTAAGTTAATGAACAATGAAAACATCAATAGAGAGGCAGCATGTTACATCATAATGATGACATACATATGAAAAGTTTGCCTTGTAAAGTTATTTCAAGATTATTCAAGATTTCATTATAATAAGCTCATCATAAATCAACCTGGGAAATAAAAACAGGTTTGCACAAACTTTTATATTCCAATAAAAGAAAAATTATTAGTTAATTAGTTATTAAGTAGAGTACAGAATGCAGGGAACCACTGTACTGATACAAATAGACACATTACCTAGAGGACCTTCTATCTTAGCCACAACAGTCATCCTGTTGTCCCTGAGCACCACTAGGCAGAGGAATGGATATGTGTTCTCTCTCAGGGCTTGTGATACTAAAACAAAGAAACACATGTCCAAAATTGAAAGAATTCTAAAAAGGAAATTCATATATGTCCAAATTTTAGACTCTCTAGCATTTTTAGTGAAGGCATAAAATACATCAGTAACATAAAGACAAAAGACCAAAACAATTTGATATGCAGCAGTGAGGCAGACATTTTGATACATCAAAGAGTAACTTATAATTATAACAGTTAATTTGTTATTCTGCTTATTGCTATATAAGAATATTGAGTAAGCATGAAAGGGACTCAAAAATGCCAATACACGTTAAAACTTGTTTAATGTCGCGCACACTGATCAAGATTAAAGAAGAAAGAATCTCACCTCTGTACCCTTCTGGAGTGTTGGTGCTACAAGCCCAGAACAACAGCTGTCCATTCACAAAGTTTATAACATCAGGTGATGCCAATGTTTCCCTGTGAAGTCAAGACAAAATAGTTGTCGTATTACTCTTAAAGAATTTTGTTTCAGTTTTCTCCACATGAGAAATGAGATCTATAGTCTTAACTTAAACTATGAAATGAAAATCTTCTGTAACAATCACATCAGCAGTTTGACTCTATAAAAAGTTTACTCGTATTTAGTCACAAAACTTGGTCACAAATTATCAATAGTCCGGTAGCCCTTTGCTAGTAAATTAGATGACATGCTTCTAAAATGTAATGACTGGTATTCTAAAGGACTAGTTAAATATGAAAGTTTGAATATGTAGATGTGTTTTGTTAGTTTGATTGCGAATGGGCTAGTAAAATCAGAAATGCACTTGTTCAAATGGCTAGCACACTAACAGGACCAATTTCAACCCCTGTTCAATATATCAAATTTACGACAACTAAAAGGCAGAGCCCGCCAATCTTTTATGCTGTTATACTTACCTGCAGAAGTGGTCAGTGTCCTGATGGTCATCTCCATGCAGATACACCAGCAGGAACCTCAGCTCTTTCTTAGCATCATTCAGAGCCTGCAAAGCAATAAAGAGTGGTTAGAGATTGTCAATAACTTCTTGACCTCACCTTTCATTATAGAATTTATCTTGAACTCTTTGATAGAATTTATAGAATAATACTGAAGATGGACGAGAGTTAATAGATTATCATCTTTTTGTCTATGGTGTGCATGGGGAAAATTTACACAAAAACTCCAATGTTACATAACTTCTCCATGCTATAAATTTGTTTTCATTAAAATACTACCTTAAATGAATTAGTTACATTAGTTCACAAATGAGTTCAAAAAGTTGTTCCTAGAAGAGCTAAAATATACCAAGGGAGAGAACACCTACCTGACTATAAGAACCTTGGTAAAACACTGGATGATTACTGCCGTACTTATCCTCATATGAACGTATAAATCTTGTTACATCACCAACAGGGTCTGTCACATCTACACAATAAATAATATTTTTATGGAATAGCACTAACAGTCATCCATTTTACAGAGTTAGTTATCCATGAGCATTGCTTCCAAAAAGCATTGATGATGCCATGGTGAATAAACTGTTTACAAGGAATACGACAACAAATTTAATTATCATAGTTATGTTAGACAACAAAGAAAATATCCTTATGATAAACCTTTTATCTGGTCTGAGAGAGTATTTGATTTTTTTCATTGATAACACACATAAATATGACTCACTTCGTCTTGGGTCAGGTCTTATTAGTCTATCTGAAATCAAACAAAATAAAATTGATAAAAAAACTTTTCAAAATAATTATAATAATAATTAAGGTTTTTATATAGCGCACATATCCACACCGAATGCATGCTCAAGGCACTCCCTTCATTATTACCCTGGTCAAACCCAAGCTGCCCATTACAGCGCTTAAAGGTCACCTCCAACACAATCTACACCAGGTACCTAATTGGTACAGCTAGGTGAACAGAGGCACATTTTGAATAAGGTCTCTTGCCTAAGGAGACGCCACAAGTTTCTCAACTTGTGCCTCAGTGTGGGGCAGGGAATAACCCTTGAACTCTCAGTTAATACAGCAATGATCAAGCAAGATGTTGCTGGACTTCACTGATAGCGGTCAACTGAGCTATGCATAGGACCAGGTGCCATTACTAAACCACCAATAATGTTACACAATGGCGGTAAAGAAGTTGTATACCAATAATAAGAGTTTCAGGTTTCTTTTACTTATGAAAAAAAGCATATGTATTCTATTAAAATTCTGGAAAAAAAGTATTATTCTAATAACACAAGATGAGCAGAATGAAGAAACAAGATCTTTGATAGATAAACAACAAATCAGCATACTTACAGACAAATTTCATAAGGTCATAGAATGTTGAGTACACAAATCTGAACGGAAACATGATGACAAAGTATCCCCATTGGAATAGGCCTTGTGGTCTACGACGTTCAACAGTAAACACTCTAAAACAGAAGAGTTGTTCATATATTTATAAACAATGAACATCAAGAATCTACTAGCTTTCTTTAATAGACATATTTCAGAGAGATCATCAAACAAAGTTATTTTTATTCAAAACAGTAAGTAAGCATTGTGAAGATAAAGTAAATTTTCATAATGATTTACATTGCAGACTGCTATATGCGTGGAACTAATGATCTACCTCTGATCTGAAGGTGTCAAATTCATAGATGGCTGTCTGGGTTCTGGTCGTGGTTCATTAAAGACTGCAGGAGCTCCTTCACGCTCATTAAATGTGTCCTGGACTGCAGCCTGTCACAATATTTACAACATCAAATTTATAGTACATTTCAAAATATAACTTCCTAGAATGTAATCAGAAACATCATGACTTGACTAAAACAACCTTATAATACTGTTGTAACATTCATAATCGTTTAACTAAGTCAATGTTTAAATGAAAAGACTATTGGTAAAAGTTGAACAATGAACATTGAGAAAAAGGCAAATCAAAATGAAAATTAAATAAGTTATAATTACAACAATATATTTATATAAGCATCCTGCTACACCAGCATATACTTATCATACAATATCATGATATCCATCCAGCCTATTATATTTCATCCAACGAAAACAAAGTATTTCTAAATCCACAAAAATTGTCTAGAGGGGCCTCTCGTATATATGGTAAGGATGCTTAAAAGGAGCATAAAAGCAAGAAAGTATGATCTAAGATAAAATGATTATGAAATGAAATGAATGGTTATATATAGCAATACAAGGTTTTTTGCCTGATGGATAACAGGGTATCTTAGGAGCTACGCAGATACAGATATGCTGATGAAGCAGGATGTCTGACAAATTACCATACTGAAACTTTACAGACTGAAATTGGATTTTAAAAAACACAATTGCGAGGGTGATTGCTTGAATTGAAAAGTTAATGCATCTATTAAATTACTTTTTAGAAAGGTTCTCACCTCCATGTCCCATCTGTGTCTCTCAAGGATCTCACGACATCTTCCCATGTCCTCAATTCCAGTCAGATCCTGCCATGATGGAATGGACAATGTAAATAGGATTTTTAATTTAAATGAATCTTATGATACTTCAATGTGTAACTCCAAGGATTTAAACAATGGTAAACAAATTGTTAATAATGGCTTCAGTGATCATGGAAGTTAGGTCAATGGCTTCAGTGATCATGGAAGTTAGGTCATAAATTCCTGGAATATTTCCCATAAGACAATTTTTTGTCATGAGTTAATTATACAATGTATACTAGTATTATATCATCAGCAAAAAAATATATCCATTTATGTAACAATTGTTTAACATTATTAATTTAAGCAACATGTCCCACATCTTGATAGATATTTGGTTATTTTGAAAGTTATTTATTATGTCGAAAAGTTTATTGCAACAAAAACAATAATCTGCTTAAACATGACAAGAAATGGTCATCTATATTTGCATCCGATAACTGAGATTCAACTATAGTATCTATTTGCAATATCTTGTGATATTTGTGAGAACTTGAATGTATTGTATTCATGTATGACAATCTGCTTTTGGGAACAATAAAAACATTAAAACAAAAAATTTAAAAATTATACAATGTAATACACTAATGAATGAAAAGTAAGGTTTATATTTGAACAAATCCTTAATGCGAACTTACACCAATGTGTACAACATTTCAGATATTTTTTATACATATGCCTACTTCTCCATCAGGTGGATGATTACTTTTCCATGGAAAGCGCAAAAAAAATAAAAATCATTTGTTGGTCTAACCCTCAAAAGGCACATCAATGGATCATGGTTGATAAGTGTATGAAGTTTGGTAAAGATAGCATGTATAGTTATGAAGATATACTCCGTACAAAGGACTTTGTCACTGTTTAAGTCATGTTTCCATGGAAACCGCAAAAAACAAAAATCATTTGTTGGTCTAACCCTCAAAATCACATCTAGGGATCATGTTTTATAAGTGTATGAAGTTTGATGAAGCTAGCATGTATAGTTTAGGATAAATGCTCCGGACAAAGGACTTGGTCATAGAGTCACTGTTTTAGTCATGTTTCCATGGAAACTGCAAAAAATAAAAATCATTTGTTGGTCTAACCCTCAAAAGGCACATCAATGGATCATGGTTGATAAGTGTGTGAAGTTTGGTAAAGATAGCATGTATAGTTATGAAGATATACTCCGTACAAAGGACTTTGTCACTGTTTAAGTCATGTTTCCATGGAAACCGCAAAAAATAAATATCATTTGTTGGTCTAACCCTCAAAATCACATCTAGGGATCATGTTTTATAAGTGTATGAAGTTTGATGAAGCTAGCATGTATAGTTTAGGATAAATGCTCCGGACAAAGGACTTGGTCATAGAGTCACTGTTTTAGTCATGTTTCCATGGAAACTGCAAAAAATAAAAATCATTTGTTGGTCTAACCCTCAAAAGGCACATCTAGGGATCATGGTTGATAAGTGTATGAAGTTTGGTGAAGCTAGCATGTATAGTTTAGGAGATATGCTCCGGACAAAGGACTTGGTCATAGAGTCACTGTTTTAGTCATGTTTCCATGGAAACCGCAAAAAATAAAAATCATTTGTTAGTCTAACCCTCAAAAGGCACATCTAGGGATCATGGTTGATAAGTGTATGAAGTTTGGTGAAGCTAGCATGTATAGTTTAGGAGATATGCTCCGGACAAAGGACTTGGTCATAGAGTCACTGTTTTAGTCATGTTTCCATGGAAACTGCAAAAAATAAAAATTATTTGTTGGTCTAACCCTCAAAAGGCACATCTAAGGATCATGGTTGATAAGTGTATGAAGTTTGGTGAAGCTAGCATGTATAGTTTAGGAGATATGCTCCGGACAAAGATTTGTGACGGACGGACAGACGGACAGAGAGACAGACGGACAGAATGAACGCTATATACCCCCGCTTACGCTGTAAGGCGGGGGTATAATAACTGTATTTGACGCCTCCGGGCCCGTATACAGGAAAGTTACATTTTCATGTTATTACTAGTACCAATATAATTGCATACTATCATATGCAATAAAAGTTAGTTTGATATAGATCAACATTTCAAAATTTCATCACGGTGCTCGTAACTTATATATAGCTAGATTTATAATAGCTGAAGTATCTTTAGATGTCAAAATTGAGATAAATAATGTCAATGATGGTTTTGATGAAAATTTATCGCATATAAATTCTGTTTGTTAATCTTCATAATAGGAGTGTAACAATATATTGAACTATCGATGCATCGCAATAGTCATCCTTGCAATAGTACTCTATCGATAGGGAGCCTCAAAACACTATTGATATATCAATAGTAAGGTAAACTATTGATACTATCGAAAGTGTTATTTTTTCTGGATTAGTTATATTCTTACTCACTTTTCCAAATATTTCAAGCATGTTTATTTGAATTCATTTCATTTCTTAATGTTCAAGATGAGAAATTTTCTTTTAGAGTTATGAACCCTAGTTGCAACAGTGGACGATTGCTAAAATCTGTTTCATTAATCAGATTATCCTCGTGAAATCTTTGGAAATCACAGCTGAAATACATTTTTGTTTGTATCTAAAACTATCGCAATAGCAATTGCAATAGTGGGTCACAATAGTCTATCGCTATTGCAATAGTAGACTGCAATAGTCTATCACTATCGCAATAGTCATATTAGGCCAATAGTCACCCCTACTTCATAACATAAAGCATGTAAAGTAGACAAATGTGAAGTGAACTTCATCTTCAATGGCAGAGCCACATAATGTGACATACACATTTGCATTCAATAATGGCCATTTTTCTTCCCTAGGGTATCATTATATCACATTCACAAAAAATAAGTTGTTATCCAATATCCAGCAATCTTACCTTTCTAATAACTTATTCACAAAATTGTGTTCAGTCCGATCATTTGTTTTAAAAAATGCTCAAGCAACCAAATAATATAAATTTCATTATTGATACTTTATGATGTAACATTGAACTAGGCCAGAGATTATCTATTTTCATCATGGTAGACCTGACTAATTTCTATTTTGGAGTCATTTCAGTACAGAAATGGAAACTTATTCCTATCAGATTATACTACCGAGTATGTTAATAACACTAGAATGCACTTAGATTCAATTTATTGGATGAAGATTTTCTATTTAGTAACATAAATATATTTGTTGCAGGATTATTTTAGATTTTGTGTCTTCATTTCGCAACCAGATGCAACTTCATTTTTATCTGCTCTGGGTGAAATGATACAATTACAGCAAATACGACAAAACAGAACTGGTGACTTGCATATAAAATAACATATAGCAACTTGAAATAGTGAGTAATTTGTTAGAGATTATACCTGGAAATGCAATAATTCTTCTGTCTGCTCTTGAGATAAGTCTACTTCGTCAGCCATGTTGAATGACAGCGTTGTTTGCTCATTCCGCTTCCGGATATGCGCAATAAGCAGATACGAACTCCTTACAGATGCACGGGGACTCGCTTTCCAGCTAACTTTCTCAACATTTTTATCATGTAAAATAGTTGTTGTCATGGGAAAAGGGTTGTGTCATAATTTCTAAGAGACTTGTACGTGGTGTTTAAATTACATTTCGAATATCTAAGTTATAAAATTCAAACAAAGAAAACAAATTACAAAAAAATCAGTGCATATAACTGTTTGGTGGGATTTGATCAATTTTTCAAAAAAGTTTCTTTATCTCCTATGAAAGTTAGACTGTTTGAGTTGGATTAAATAAAGTGAACGAAATCTATTGACATTTTGTGTGTGTGTTATGTGCGCTCTTGTTTTACAGATGTTTTAGTAATACTATTTATTTAAAAAGATTATTTTATTTTATATCGTGTCTCGTAAGCCTGTGTAGGCTGGACTTTGCTTTTTAATTTGATGTGATAATTGTATAATATATGTCTAAATGCAAAGCGTGACACTTCAATAAACTAATTTCTTCTTCTTCTTCTTCTTCTTATATTTTTTATTCACTTTATTTCTTTAATCGAACCTATTAGTGTTCGCACCTTGAGTTTGATAATAAAAGTTTGCTATCATTACTTCTAATCCTATTTTAAAACCTGTCTACCAATTCACTGCTCGACTTGTGTACGAGCTCACCGGATTTCGTGTCTACGAAATGGTTTTGTCTACGAAATCACCGCAACCCTATCTTATCAACATATTTTCCACTCTTATAGAATAGAATTGATTCCTTCTACGTATTATTTAAAGGTACATTATTTACCTTGAAATTACTTATAACACAATCAATCTCTTTAATTGTCCAAATTTCGTCTACAACACAAAATATATAGTTGTTCAAGTTTTATCGTACCTTAGTTTGAATTCTCCAAAAGTAATTAGAAAGGTATAATGCTGCACTACGTTATGCCTTACCAAGTGACCAGATTAACTATGTACTGAAAGACATATATATCGACTCTTGAGGCTTGGATACCTCACTGAAATAAGGTCAAAATTTGATACTTGGAAAAGATTTCATAGGAAAAAAAGTCATGGAAAAAAGTCCTTTCTACTCCACTGTGTAATCCGCGTAGCGTAGATTTAGATCTCATCTTCTTGAGGTTGGAGGCGTTGCAAGTATTTCTGTCAGATAAGTGAGTTGCTTTATTTCATATTGAAAATTTATGAACAATGATTTTAGGGCAGTTGATTTATTCTTCACAATCACATTAGATTTCATATATCACTGCTACCGAAAATGTTGGCTAGAATACGAGTTAAATATATGAACAGAGTGAATTAATATTTAAGTACATTTTCCTTTTTGATATCTATGAATTCGATGCTCTTTGAAATATCTCTAGTCAAATCATTCTTATCATTGATGATTAGTGCATTGATTACAGTACAACTTTAAGGAATAACAAGTATTTCATTGCATCGATAGAGAAAGTGAGTGTGTGTGATCTCATATGCCTTTAAATAGCCATTTTGAACCGAAAAAGCGTGCCACAGGGACTTTAACCACGTGCATAGCCCATTAAAATAAAGGGCTCACCAACTTCTTCTAACGGTGTGAGAAGTTCGTAAATATTTTTAGAGGCAAGCTGATTGTAATGTTCTGGGAGTAGCCCCCCTTGAATTGCACATGTTATTTGTTGACACGTCGCAATGACCAAACTAATCATTTATTCTAGAGGAAATTTAAGACAAATAGAAACCTGAAGTAGCATTAGAATATATTACACATTTTGTTCTTGCCGGAGCATTTTCATTAATAATTTTTGCATTTATCAAAGCATGTCATTATGAATTTCCCTGGAACCGTGTTGAGTTTGTTTATAATTATGACAATTGTACATTTAACAAAGTGTACCTTGTCAAAAAGTGACAAACCGAAAAAAGCTAAAGATAAGAAGGTGATATACGAAAATGTATTATATTTCTATATGGATTATTTCAAATGTCAACATATATTTAAACAAGTACATTAATAAATATACTTCTGAACAATACATAAAATTATTTCTTGGTCGTTTGCAGAATACAACAAAAAGCGTCTTCGACAGAGGCCTTGTTAGCACAGAGATCTCCATAAAAGACATTATAAAGGAACATGATTCATATAGTCAATCCAAAGTGGATAAGAAGATCTTCAGTGGAGAGAATCTAGGTTATGTTACACCAGTGAGTTGCCTTTTTCAAAGCCCTGAACAAACTTTGCTGCTCTGTAATTTTACATTATTTTCACTGATAGAATATCCTCAACTTTGCTGAAACTTAATCTTTATACCTATCAATAATTCCCTGCCTTCACCACTGTAGCTACCTAACATCGGATGTTTACACATCTTATTCTTGTTCTTTTTAATGAATGTGATTGTAACATCCACAAATAGACCATCACTTCTTTGTCAAATTGGGAAATCTGAAGCATCAAAAGATTACTGGATTTAACTTCTTTCATGTGGCTTGTGTAATGTTTATATATTAATTGTTACAAATATATTTTTGAACAGGGGATCAGCTATTTATTTTTTATGCCTAATGTGAAATGAATTTTTAAAAAACACTTTTTAAATAATTTTACAAATAAGTGCCACCAATAAATCTATGTATGGAGAGAAATTGATCTCATTTAGTTACTGGTTATTTTTTATATCAGTTGCACCACACTAATCTTGGCCTGTAAATTTTAAAATGTCCTACAGCAGTAAGGTTTTGGTGCAATGCTACACTGAATATCAGTGTAGTATACCACCCATGGTTTGCTAGTTCCAGTAGATGCTTGCAGGTTTCACCGCAATTCATAGCCACAATTGTGTTGTGGGCTTTCTCCCTGCTCATACTAGGAGCCGTGATTTAAGTGAAATACACTTGAAGTCGGCGTTAAACCCCAAATCGCCTCACCTCATCTGAAAATGTCCTACTTAAACATCAGTGATTAATTATTGTTTCAAAAGTTTGATATGATTTTGTAGTATGATTTTGTTGACAGCTAAATGTGTTCTTTTCAGTGGAACAGTCATGGATATGACGTTGCCAAGATCTTTGGAAACAAATTTACATACATTTCTCCTGTCTGGTTGCAAATAAAGAGAAAACCTGGGGGAGCTTTCTTCATGCAAGGCGCACATGACATTGATAAAGGTTTGTTATAATTGTCTGGGGCTACTCAAATATTGATAGTAATAATGGTAACTCTTTATTGTCCCAGTTACAAAATGATGTCAGAAATGTTTTTGTGGTCTTGATAATCAGCAGCCGCATTACGGCGTCAGTTCAAGAATTGTTCTGTCGTTATATTGCTGTGTGTCAAGTAAGACAGCAATATTTCATCTTTTAACGTTTTTAACGTCACGTTTAATTGTTCAGATTTCATTTACTACACTGCGTAAATATGGGTATATGGCACTCATTCGTTCTGTTAGTCCCGCCATCCAAATTTTTTAACCGGAGCATAACGCCTGAAATGATGATAGCTACACCAAACTTGATAAAGATTTCCAACATAATCCATTGATATGCCTTTTGAGGGAAACACCATTTAATCAGTTTCCTGATGTGGTTTCCATGGAAACGTCACTAATGCAGTGACTTTGAGGGAATAATTTTGTACTTTTATACTTTAAACATAGATATTTCATTTTGGTATGTTTTCTTGTTAATAAGTAAAAGTAAAACATTTGAATGGCTCAGTTATTTTTCAAAAATATTTTTGTGAATGAATTGATAAACAATTACTGAAAAAATGACAACACTGAAGATGCCTCTGAAACTGTAGATTCCACTCTCATTTTAATTGATTTTTGCTTTTAGGATGGGTTTCAGATGTAACAAAAGGAAGAAAGGTTAAAGTAGGTAAGTTCTTGGTGTTCATGTTTGTATTAAAACTTGTTTTCATAAAGTTTTTTTTTTAAATTTTGCTGACAGACTGTCCCCGAAATCCCCTCTTCAACCCTCTGAAACACTAATTAAAGAAATTTGTTTCAGAGCTAAAAATTTTATTTCTGTAAAAGAGTGCTATAATTAGTAACAAAATCTACCAATTATTGAATTTCAAAAGAATATTATCATTTTGTGTAAGGGCATTGGCATTGTTTTTAAGCAAGTAAAGCAAAGCAGAATGAGGGTTGTGTCCAATCAGATACTTTGTCATTTCTAAAAACAAGGATAAATTCTAAGAATAAGATGCCAAAAAACAAACCCTATTGTATATCAATATTTTATATTTATATTCATGTTCAGTCCCACGTGTGCTATTCGATGGATGGACCTATGACGACTATAAGGCAGTTTTTGCCAGCGAGGACAAGATCGAAGATTGTATCAACACCATTATCAAGTTCCTCAAGGTTGGACACTGTGTCTTTGATCTACATTTAGAAGTCGCATATATGATACATAACAAAGCAAAATTTTATTGAAAGCGTGTATAGTATGAAATACACAACATTTAAATGCTAATTCTTACTAGTTCATCATGAGAAAGCATCAGTTCTTAAACATTGAGTATACTCACAATAAGGAAGTTGATATCAAGAAAATCTTGCTTTAGCCAAGTGGGTGTTGTTTTGATAATGAAAATTTAAAAAGTTTAACAAGGTTTTGTAAGAAAACGTCACAGACCTTTCTTTAAATTACATTTGAAAGTAATTTTGCTGTTTCTAGAACTGATCAAGAATTTATCATTGGATTATATTTCTTAGAAATTGCAATATGATATTAAGTATCTAAGATAGATTTGATTTAGTTTTTTTTAAGAATCCACTATAGTTTACCTCTAAAATGGTATTTGAAGAAACGGCTCACCGATTCAAATTACAATATTTATTTTATCCAGAAACATGATTTCCCTGGTGTTGTGGTGGAAATATGGTCCCAACTTGGAGGCCACATGAGAAAGTGAGTAACCTAATTGTGAAACATTATGGAGATACATGTCATTTACAAGATTGGAGAGCTGGTTAACTGCTGGTATCGTAAATCCTGGCAGTGTTGCCTGATTCTATGGGCGATGGTTAGAATTCCACAGGGGACTTGACCCGAAAAAATATAAGAATTTGTACAATTGCAGATAGTGTGATGCCAAATACAACAATGTAACATGTGAGACATTTGCTTGGCTATTCGTAATCTTATTTCTTAACTTTTTTATTCATTATCCATGATTATATCATTTCATTTCAGGGAATTGGTCCATTTCCTGACTCATGCTGGAGAGATGTTCCGGGACGCCAACAAGCTCTTCATTCTTGTCATTCCTCCTGCGGTGTATGGCAAGTAGGTCCAGCTTGCAGTGGATATTGTCTTCAGATCTGATAGGAAATACATCAAAATGTTGCAAATCCAGTGATTATATCTCCATGTTTTTGCAAGTGTTATTACATTAAAAAGTGCTGACTCTTGCTGAAAATAATAATTTTAATGGACAATGGACATGCAAGTGTGCCCGTTACTCAAAACCTGTTTTATACTCATCTTAAGCACTCAAGAAGAAAGTTTGGAGATAACATTGTTTTATAGGTTAATGGGATGTTTCATTTTGGTTGCTGTTGTTCAATTTCTAATGAAGGTGAGTTGGAATATTTGAACTTGAGTAAGATATTTTTAAATGTATCTCTAAGCCAAACAAAGTACAAATGTATGTTGAAACATCTAGCTGGCAGATTTTATTTCATATTACATTTCAAACAGAGACATGCCGGGACTATTTTCGCGGGAAGAGTTTGAGGCCCTGGCGCCGGTTGTTGATCGCTTCAGTCTCATGACCTACGACTTCTCCAACCCACAAAGGTCAGTTCTACTGCTAACATGTTGAAGTAATTATTTCATTTTCAGAAAATATGTCAAGATCTAAAGGAATATGAAAAAGTTAAAATAGTTGTACATGATGTCCTCATTAAGGTTATCAATCGTCCTAGGCTCTTTACAATCCACTGAAAATTAAGCCATAAGGTTTCGCTCTTTTCATTATACTATCATGCATCACGGTTCCATAACACACTCAGTTTTGGGGCTCCTCTGCTTTTGCAGTGTTCCGCAAACACTCATCTAGTTTCCGTATGGTTTTGGGAAAGCTTTACATTATTTGAATGTTCACCTTTCACTTTGAGTCTTCTTTTCAAAATACCGTCACTTTCATATACAGTCACATACGCTGTTATATATGATTTAGACTTACCGGTACCACCCAAGCAATAAGAGCAGAAAAAGTCATTGAAGATAATCAAGCATGGTCAGAGACTCAGTGATAAAAACCATGTGAACAAGAGGATAAATCAAATGCTACTTTTGAATAGATCACTGATATATGTTTATGTCTGCTCCAGACCAGGTCCGAACAGCCCAATCAGCTGGATGCGTGAATGTGTAGAACATTTATCTCCCCCTGACACTGCGCTTCACCGAGACAAAATTCTCCTTGGACTCAACTTCTACGGGAATCACTATGGACCAGGGGTCGGGGAGCCAATTCTCGGAAACAAGTCAGTAGAGTCGCATATCAGAATATTTTTTAATAGAATACTCTTTCCAACATTCATCAAAAAAGTGAAAGCATAAACTGTTTATGGTTTTCACAATTAAGAAATTTTTAAAACATGTTTGTATACTTGCTTCTTCAGTCTTGTTAGTTTACGTGTGTGTTTCTCCCCATTTTTTTTTCCAGATTTATTGAAATTTTAAAAACCAAGCCGAAAATCAGTTGGAGAGAAAACATTGCTGAACATGTTGTTGAGTTCAAGTAAGTCATTAATAACACTCTGCTTTTGTTCATAACAGTTTAAATATTCCAAACTATCTTGTTCATCTATTTTTTATTTTTGGTTATGAAACCCTTGAACTACCTAGTTTACACAGGAAACTGATTCTTGGCCTGGTTAGTAGTGGTGGGTTGGGCTATAGAATTGTTGAGATGTGTAGGGATAGGATTAAAAGCTAAAAAGATATTGTCTGATAAATGAAAGCAGGGATTGAGTAGAAGGGATATGATATGGTCTTGGAAAGATAAAGAAGAGATGGAACATGGTCACGGGAGGGGAAAGTTGGGATGGGCAAGAAGGGATGAGATTTGGTTAGGGAATGGGAAAGTTGGGATCAGCTAATAGGGATGGGAAACGGTCAGAAAAAGGGAAAGTTGGGATTGGCTATGAGATGGAATATTCAGGGAAAGGGAAATTTTCGATGGGATAGAAGGGATAGGATTTGGTCAGGGAATTGGAAGGTACAGATCAGCTAGAAGGAATGGGAAATGGTAAGAGAAAGGGAAAGTAGGGATCGGCTAGAAGGGATGAGAAATGATCAGGAAAAGGGAAAGTTGTGATTGGCTAGAATAAATGGGAAATGGTCAGAGAAAGGAAAAAACGGGTGTAAAATGTAATCAACTACTAACATCGAAAACGATGCTAACTTGGAATGAGGATCTGATAACGATAAACCTTGAAATACTCCCAGTATCTTTCATGTTGTATTTTTACTCCTCAATTTTTACTTTGAGGAGTGAAATACCTCTGAGTCCAAAAAATTATCTGGAACCCTGCAGAGAAAGTGCAGTAGGGATGGACTAGGAGTGATTGGATAAGGCCAGGGTAAGAAAAAGAAGGGGTGGGCTAGAGAGGATAGTAAATAGTCAGGGAAAGGGAAAGTAGCAGTGGCAAGAATCAGGGACTTGGTAGAGGAATAAGGGGCAAGGAATTCAGTAGGGATTAGACAGCGTGTTGGATTTTTTTTATTAGAATTAGGGTTGGTCTAAACGATCAGAGTAAAGGAGTTGGTTCAAGCTTCAAAGCAGTTCATCTGACAATTCTAAACACAGAAATTTTGTCTGTTCTATTTTGAACGGGTTCTTATTAATCACTGAATTTCCCCACTCCAGGAGTGGATCGGGGCCCCACACAGTGTATTACCCGACCCCAGTGTCTATACAGAGGAGACTCGACCTGGCCAAGGAGCTTGGGACGGGCATATCCATCTGGGAGATCGGTCAGGGGCTGGACTTCTTCTATGACTTGCTCTGAGCAAGAGAAACTTATTTGTTCTTTTGCTACATTTGTTTTGATTACATTCGTGAGTTTTATAAGAATTTCATAAAATAATTTTCATTTTATTTTCAATGAATGAATTAATGTTTTGTTAGTAGTTACATTATTCAAATAGTGACCTGGAGGTCTGATATAGGTTATTCTTCATAACTCGCTTTATTTTTCAACGTGACTAGTGTATCTTTTATCAAAATGTTGACTTGAATGGTTTTTTATTTTTTGATATTCCAACATTCAAAAGAATCTAGCTATGTTTTTATCATTTAATTTTATGAATGCATAATCTGTATTTTGTTTCACATAAGTATGCACGAGTTGTAATATGAGATTGCTGATTCAGTGCCTTTATTTATGACTTGTTAATGGTAACTGATGATTGAAATGTTTAACAAGCTGTTCAGAGAGATTCTGCCTTATTGGTAGTGTGCAATCATTCAGATGAGATAAGTGATATATACCATAGTGATTAGAGTCTGTTCAAACTATTGTGTGTGTTGAGTGTTTGAAAATTTGTGTTGTGTATAGTTGGGCTGATTACATTAACATTCCATTAACTCCTTTAATCTCCCATCTTTCATCTCCATTTGATACTTATCATGTACAAACTTGCTCAATTGAACCCCTCTGCACTAACTATTTAGTCTCGAACATTTTTTTTATCAGAGCAAGATTCAGATATACATGTATTAGAAATATTGTTTCACCTGCACTTACATATTTGTCAATTAAATGTTGAGGAGATTAAAGATATGAATAAAATTTGAACCTTAGTCTTCCAAACTTGTTCAAAATGGGTTCTTATAATTGATTTATGTCAGCAGCCTAAGAAATCAACTACTTGTTAAAAAAGTACAGCCATTGGCTCTGTAGCTCATCAGGCTATGTAATACAGTTACACCTATCAGAGTTGAAAGAGTCTACAGTGTAATTTCCACATTCGCAAAGGAGTCAGAACAAGGAAGGCAGCTTTTATCTTGAGATGGCAAAGAAAATTTGACACTGCCTTTGTAAGGGGCTTCAGAATCACAAAATTCTACAATTTATAATCTCCAATCGCCAAGGAACGTGTTAACAAGATTTCAACTGTGCAAGGTCTTAGTTCATCAGAAGTAAGAACAAGTAAAAGTTTAAAGATGGACAGACAGGCGCATTCCATGCCATAAGGCTTTCAAGTACTTTCAAGCCAGATGTGTTGCATAAAAGAAATCAATACATTTTGTTATCAGTTAAAAAAGACAATCAGTGATGTAGTCAAGTAAATGGTTTGACCTCTTCGTACCACAAAATATGCTGAAAAAAAGCCAGTTGGATGAAAAACACCTGGTCAAAAACCTACCTTACAAAAATACCACAAACCTAGACATCAATTGGACTTTGACCAACAGTAAATAGAATTTGAAATTGATGACAATACCTTTTGTACAGAAATGGGTTTTTTTTTCAAAATAACTATTTTCCCCTTTCTACTACATATTTCCCAATAACTGGTCTAGTATTGTTACAAAACATTTACTATGCACTACTTTGAGGGTAGTTCTAAAACTACTCTGAGGGTAGAACTAAAACATCCAATCAAATAAGGAATTAAACTGACTTCAGTATGATGTCCAAATTGATGATAAGATGGGATAAGCAGCCAGCAAGTTTCCTTTTTTTTTTTTTTTTTTTTTTTTTTTCAAGCCCCCCCCCCACTTTCAAATTCGCTCCTACGCCCCTGTGACTTGGGTATACCAGATTAGTGGGAGTGTCCATTTGTTGTAAGGGCACTAATGATGTTAGTCTGAAGTGTGTGGTTTGAGAATTAAAGGTTTGGGATACACTTCTTGGCAAAACCACAGATTCCACCGTTGTCATGATTAAGAAAGCATATATGTTTTCTAGTTACCGTATTCGACGTGATAAGCGCCCGGGGCGCTTAAAAAATTGGTAAAAGGGGGCGCTAATTAAAACGATAAAAATTTTCCTCAAGTTTAGTCTTGAAAGTGTTTTCTTACGATACACATGTCTTTGAAATATGGTTTTATAAGTTTTATCATTTTGATGGTGGCTGGGGGTCTTGAAATACCCTGTATTCTTCACTTTAGTGGAAGTAAAAGACTTATTGCAAGACTGAAAAACCTTCCTCAATGAATCAGCATGCAAGGTAAGCAATGTTGATAGGTGGGCGCTAAATCAGGATGCATATTGTTCACTCAAAAACGTGGTGGGTGGGCGCTTATAGGGGAGTGGGCGGTTATCAAGTTGAATACGGTATTCGACTACAAGAACTAACAAGGAAAAGTTAACACAATTTTATTTGTTAGTTGGTACAAAGTTTTTATTTCTGTTGTTTGGGAACAGATTTAGAAATGTTTGAGAGGCTTTGTCAGCCCACTTTGTAAACATCTCATTTGTAAGAATAATGTCAGAAAAATAAATATATCAAGGAACAATGGGAGAAGGCATGGGAAGCCCTTATCCAGACCAAGCAGATGTATTGAAGTCATTATTGCACTTTGTGGGAGAAATATACACCTTGAACTCACGTTTTGATCAAGCTTAACCATGACCAATAAAGTCATAGCAACACATTCCATGCCATGCTTTGCTTCAGACATTCCCCTCTCTGGAGATATATCTAGTAATTTCACAGTACCAGAAAAAAATTCAAGGTAAATACAGCATGTTTCTGTCAACAGTGTCATAAACTTATTTAGGGAAGAAACATTGTACAGTTTGTCAATAATCCAACTGCCACATGAAGACTGTAAAAAGGAGCTGGTAATTTGTCAGATAGGTCACTGTTGCATAACAATTCAGTTGCATTGACAAAATAAGGCACATTCGTGTGATTTTGCATGCTGGATACAAGGTGCCAACGTCCCGTATAAGTTTATAAGGCACCTTATAGCATTGCAGACCACAAAAGTGGAATCAAGAATTTGTATGGAAAATTTCTTCTGAAGTCATAGACAATAATTCATCTAATTAATAACGTCCTTCAGAAGGTAAGGCACTGAAGATGAGTCGTTGGATATGATGTCAACAATTTCCATATCCTTTGAACTGCACCAGTGTCCATGTCCTCATGCAGAATGTTCTGTATAAGAAGGAACCTTCAAAAATGTGTCAAGTAACAAAGGATTTCAATTCCCCTACATGACTTTACACCTCTCTTTGAGTTTTGACATGCGGTAGTTTTCTGGTCTCTTCCCCGTCCAGAGTCCAAGATTGCGACATTCTGTGACAACAAACTCATCCACATGGACCCCATAGAAGACTTCCACCTCGTCAAGACTTAGTCGTGACACATTCAGGGGCACACTGGGCTTGCGGAGGGCTGTCTCAACTTCCGGTTTGATGGTCTGGTAGTCCAAGATTCCACCCAGATAGTTCCGGGTAGCCAGCTCCAGATTAACGCCAGGGAGGGCTGAAGAGAAAACACATTAGTTACTCATATGTATATGTTACAGAATTTTTAGTCAAATCTCTTTCTCATGTATAAAAAGTGAAAACCTGCAATGAACATACCAAGTCGGACCCCTTTTAAACTATAGTGATCGTAAGTCATTGACTAAGGTGTGATATAATTGAACAAGTTAGGTTACAGATACTTGTATACAATCACGAACCTACAAATGCTCCATAACAAACGCGATGGGTACCTTATAGTCGAATGAGGGTCTGATCCAATAAGAATCTGAAAGTCTGGCAATGGGGATCGACCTATGATTTAAATCAAGGAAGTTTTGAAAGGCTGAAATAATGAACCTGTGGTCCATCTGCCCTAAGAAGAACTGAAAGGCTATAGTAGCAAAGACTTTTTTACCGCTTCAATCCTACCACCATTTGAAAGGTTGAAAGGGTGACAACACAGATGGAACTAAGTACCAACGCTTCTGCCCTACCAAGAACTGGAAGAACAAAATCAAAGATTTGCTTCGAACTAGGAACCAACCTTTTCTGCCGAAACAACAACTGTAAGGACTAAACTAAGGCCTGGGTTTTGAACAAGGAACCTACCCTTCTGTCCCAACAAGAACTGGAAGGCTGGTATGACGGACTGGGGGTCGAGCAGATGTAGCTTGACGAAGAGCACGTTCATGTCGCGGTTGTAGTCCTCGTCTGAGTATTTCCCCTTGATGATCTTCTTCAGGATCGCTTTGGTCCATTGCGGATCCATTACTTCCGCCAGCAGCTTCTCAGCCCAGATGTGACTGAAAGATAGATTGGGACAATCATGAATATTTTTATTCATATGTTTCAAATAGAAATAGGATATATGTCTTTTCTTGACAAATATCATGTTTGTCTCATCGAGTGGGGTAGAAAAGTAGGTATTTCACGAGTGATGCAGCTACGAATATTAACCATCTAACTCACGAGATGAGATCACCATGGTATTTGTCATAGGAAAGTAGATATTCTTTTTTTTACATTACCTTATTTGTGTTTTATGATGAAATTGACCCCTTTAAACTGTGTAATTGCGCCTCAAGAAAGCATTGTTTTGATGACGTCAACCGAGTGACGATAATTTTGTATAATATTTTCAGTGGTGAAATACGTCATTTATCGGTGAAAATAGAACCTTATCGCCACTGTAACCAGATAGCTTATAGATGGTTTATGTCATTGACAGAAGAAAGTATCTCACCCCCAATCATGCAATGAAAGGGCATTTGTGTGACTCTCAACTAGGAACGTATGTTATATGGTTGCACTTTTGTAAAAAAAATTATAATACATCACTAACGGTTTCACAGTAACATTTTGCGCATCAAATATCTTAGCTGGTAGTGAATAAATAATCTGAGACCGGAGAAGGAAAGCGTTTCTGTCCAGCTTTCATCAATATTTTAACAAAGATGCAGTGCCATTGTCTACAAATGGTGAAAATGATAAAAAGGTTGACAAGAAAATCCAGTGCGCGAATAAATCATTTGAGTTTTTTAGTTCATAGCGTTGATATTCATATTGAAATAAAAATAAACGACCTATTCAAGTGATGATCCTTCGAACGACGTCTGTGTAACATAAGTCTTTTCGAATTTTGCATTTACACCGTCTAGTTTGAGCGGGGTTTTTTTCAATCACTCATCATGATTAATTCATTTTTAGCATAGATAATAACATTAATGATATCCATATTTATCCATGGTCTAATTCAGTTCTGGTATCTGAAGTAAGCACTCAATTATCAACAAGTCATATGAATATGAATCTACAAGATTTGATAACTAAAAATAATGTTGCCCTTAAAGAGCCACTCCGTGAGTTGTTGGAGTCATATACATGTATGCCAAACTTAATCAATGGTGTCATTTTATCGCGAAGTATCGACTGTTACCAAAATGTCACGTTTTAAAGTTTATTGTTTTTTACAGTGACAATATGAAGGTAGAACGTGGCAATTATGATCGACAGTGGTGCGCATCAAATAGTCAAACGTAATTTTCGAGACTTATCTAAAACAGCCAGGAGGGCAGTTAGGACTTTATAGCGTTTCTTAGGTTATACAACTAGTATCCATGTATATTGGACGTGATATCTACACCTCTGTGCATCTATAAAGCTGTTTTTAGATTTTCATGGAAAACCAGTATTTGTGATATATATGTCTTTTGTACATGGAAAATTAAGATGTTTTGATTTTATATCACCACATATGACATTTTGGTTCGTATCAAAGGTAAATGATATGTTATGAAAATCACGGAGTGGCTCTTTAACCTACCTTACACTCGTTTTGCAGTTAGCATTGTCTTAGTAATGTTGTCTATTGGAGCTGTGAGTAAAAGTATTGGATATAAGATAATTAACAATCCAATATTGCATTGTCTCACCTGTCCTCGCCCATAAAGTCCCGGAGCGCGATGCCTGTCTTGTGGTCCCGGACCGTGTCTGGGTAAGACATTGTGTACAGCTGGAACCCTGGGGGGAGGGGATGGGGGTAATGTTAAAGCATTGACAGACAAGCAGAAAGATATTGAATTCAGTATAAAGGCAAAACGCCCATAATACAACAATATTACAAATTTGATACAAGCGCACATAAACGATTACAGGTTTTATGCATTTACAATTGTAGCTCTAATCTTATTTATGATTTTAAAACATGGTCGATGTAACAAAGAGATTATGTGAAATAGTGTTTCCACTATTTTCATGCTACAGGGACTTTATAAGGGATAAAAAAGATTCAAGAAAGGCAGATATGGAGTGATTTCGTCGTTAGTACGTTGTATATACTCATAAAAGTTAACCGTATAACCTTTTAAAGGATTTGATATAGAAAACAATGTTTCTCTTTGGATTTACAGATGATCAGTACTTTCAGACAGAGCAACTTTAAAGAGTGGGCAGGTATATTGGATTAATTGGTATCCACTGAGGTTTAGGAAAGCTATTTTTATTGCCTGACACCGCAAGAGGGCATGATATTATATATGTTATGTCGACCATAGGAGGTACAATAAGGTTAAGTTTAGCTAGGTTTAGATTGAATTTGTACCTTCATCACGACTTATTCAAATGAAGCATTTTCACCATCTTTCTAAAAGAGAAGACCTATACCATTTTTCGACAAGGTAAAAAGGATACTTATTTTCCAAACTGAGTATAGTTTCTTAAGGGGGCACCGACCTCATCTCCCCGTATTAAGAGGTCATGGTGTATGTTACTGATCATACAAGCTCCATAAGTACATGGCGATAGACACTAGTAGATTCTGAACGTGAATCTCAACCGTCATCTTACTAAAACAGCAATGTCTACACCAACGATCCGACGAATACAAACTAGAGGTATTGGTGTATACTAATGTTCAAAATGGGACCATACGCACCTAGTTTCCTTCAGTGTAGCTCAGCCTAAAACTTTCTGTATTAACAGTTTAGAGTGTAATTTGGTGGTCAAATGAAGGCTCTAGATTATTCAATACCTACCTAGTTTCTTCCAGTGCAGCCCGGCCACCATCTCTCTAAGCATGTCTTCGGCCGTCTGTCTGTTGATCGTCTGGTGGAACTTGAACTCATCTTTACATCGCGAGATCGTATAAGCCACGTATGCCGTTGCCATTTTGGTCATGGGGAAGAGTCTAGGTTCCACCTCGGACACGAGGTTATGGGGTGTTGCAGTTGGGAAGAAGGTATCGTGGACACACGGCTCGGCCTTGATACAACTAATAAGCAGCGCCCTTGACGCCTCCGATACAATGTCATCTCCCTGGGAGTTAAAGGGCGTCAGGGACTGAAGGACCTGGATATTCAGTTTGTCCGCCATGCCTGCCTTCATGGCCATGGGAAACGTGTAAGTCAAAGCCAATTATACCATGTACACGGCAGTCTCATTATATAACCGGGGCACTATAAGATGATCAGCTGTATGTGGGGATGTTGAAGATATCCTCATTGTTTGCAGTGAGCACTCGAAGGTTTCCAACTGTTTACGAAGACTCTTGGTTACACACTGACTATTGCAGAAGTTCTGTCTCCAAAATATCCTTCTTCGACACAAGTCTGCTCTGGTTTTACGTGCTGGTGACAAGCTGTATATGAAGATGTTGCAAGGGTCTTCTTTATATTCTTACCATTGCAGACGTTGTGATTTCTATAATATGATCCGTGAACGTAAGGTACGTCCGTGTAGTTCCTTTGACTACGATCATATCATCAACCATTGTACCATATCTGAAACAGCCAAAATTAAGTTGAATAGCTAATCAGTTGTTGCTTAGATATAAAGTTTTGAGTTAACGTGTAGAAACGGATATGGGATCTCTACAACGTCAACCTACGTCTAAACTAGTGTCTCTTGTTCGTTACATGCCGTTAACCATCACCTATCACAACATGATTGAAGGTTTTTCTAAGTCACATGATACAATATATGGGATGATGGAAAGAAGAAAACGGGAGAACTCTTTGTAAATCAAACCTGTTTATCAGTGGCGGTTGACGTGACACACACTAACGGGCTGCAATTACTCCAGATGGAATATGACATTTACTGGTGGCGTTCGCCGTACCAGAAATCTAGCTCCGCTCTGACTAACGCTTTCTACATGCGCTAATTAGCTCTACAGGCGAGTGATTTACTAAATGACGACTAAATGTCATTATGTACTTATGAGCTGACGACAATATCACTTTGTTCTTACACACAAATACATATCGCAATAACAAGTCGACAAATGATTAATACGCTCAATCAAGGCAAACGCATTATGTGTTTTAGCCCTAATCATGTATATTCGTAGTTAATGGAAACCAGAGAGTATAAGTGAGTGGGTTAAGTCCCCCACCCTAAGCTATTATCCCCGGATATGAGGCAACAACTCCTTCACTCATATCGCACCTTTCTGTTTTTGGTGGTATGCGGCAACGTGGCAAGGAATAAACAATGGGAACTTACATGACTTGTATTGAATATGAACGTCTGAATTGGTTGAAGAAAATTGGAAAAAGACAAAGAGATAGTGTAAATTTTCATGTTCAGTCATATTAAAGTTGTAATTGGATATAAAAAGGAGATGTTCAAAATAAGAAAACACAATATTGTCCTTGATACTTTCTCAACATATAGTAATGTATGCATGTATGTATGTATGTATGTATGTATGTATGTATGTATGTATGTATGTATGTATGTTTGTATGTATGTATGTATGTATTTATATATTTTTATTCCTGCATCAAAATAGCAAACTTTTTAGGTGAACAAAGGTCTTGAGTAGATGTCGTGGCTGGTAAAGGGAGATTGACTTTAAAGCACATAATAATCATGATTAGATAATATTACTTTACATTATGGAAAAGACTTACTTATGGTGTAAAAACGATCAAGCTTTATCCCAGTCCAGCCACAGTGATAAGTGCATGCGTGACCCAACTCACGGGGTTTCTGTTTGGTTTCACTGTTAAGATTAAGCGCTCCAATACGCCGTAACGAGGTACATAAGAAACACAAGTAACGTATACCTGCGGCAACTACCCTTGACGGAGCTCAGTTACTGGCACATTAGACCTCTGCGATACTTGGATAACTAAGCTTCTCATTTAAAAGGTCCCATTAAGAAAACTCTTTCATTTCAGTCAAAAGTGATATAAATAAATGTTATGAAGAAGTGTAAATCTTGTTCGATATTTGTCATCACAATACTGTATCGGTGATCACTGAAAATAAGCTTGATTTTTAAAACTGGAGCTAACGTCCTCTACGCCTCCTTTAATACGTGATGAAGAGACTTTTAATAACCCAATAAAGTTGTGTTAGAAACCCTATGTAATACAGAAGAGGCTTTCATCGAGAGAATAGGTTTCTCTTGCGTTGGAAGTGACTGGTTGGTCATGATAGTTGCTGTATCTTCAAAGTATCACTTGGAATTCAGCCTAATCCTTTGTGCCAGCCCGTACCTCATTAGCCGTAACGAGACAGGAGCAGCACAATACGACATACACAGAGTCAGAGCTGGTCTGTGGGATATACACATTGGATTCCCACATTTATAAGCGCGATGACTCAGAACTCAGGGGGAGGGACCAGGGTGGGGAAGGTGTTGTTGATAGATTGGCGAGGGTTATAGAAACTCAAGAAGTCATTTAAGGCTACGTAGTGTGTACGCTCTGGTGAAGTGAAACCGACAGTATTGTGTGAGATTGCGAGAGGGTAACAGGGTAGTTTGACATATAGCTATATGTGACCAGGGGTATTTGAGTGTAGGGTTGGAGACAGTCCTGAGATAAGCTGACACACTGAGAAAATACATATGATTATATAGTTGAAAACACAGAGAGAGAGAGAGAGAGAGAGAGAGAGAGAGAGAGAGAGAGACAGAGACAGAGACAGAGACAGAGAGAGAGACACAGACACAGAGAGAGAGAGAGAGAAACAGAGACAGACACAGACAAAGAGAGAAAGAAAGACATAGACTGAGGCAGAGAGAGACAGAGACAGAGACACGTGCAGACGAACAGACAGACAGGCAAACAGAGACAGTCACAGCGTCAAAAAGAGACAGACAGAGACACGATAGCAGACTAATTGGCGTATGCTTGTAAAGACATAAATAACTCTGTGTGGATAAATACAGGGGCGGAGCTCGTTTTTTTATTACATATCAGATAAGGGCGTTAGCCTATATTCCAGAGAATCTCAAATCATTATTGAGGTGTTTGGAATCCTAAAATGACCTCCTTCCCTGTCACAATGGTTGATAGACGTTGACGTTTTGATATAACAAATGAATGATCGTTATGCAAAGAAAGTACAGATTGTTCATGTGTTGTATTTTTAGTTATTAAGAAGTGGAAGTCGTTAGAATAATTGTTCAAGTAAATTTATCGGTCGGCAGTATGTCAAGAGAGTTGAATGTACGGTTTGGCTTTATTTATTTACTTTGACTTTGTCAATCATACTGATGTAAAGTGGTCCAAGTTTTGGCAACACATATTAACTTACATTCTCGGAAACCATTATCACATTTGAAGCATTGCTTTTCCAATATGACTGTGAAATTGAAACGTCCTTAACAGACTTAGTGAAAGGAAGGTTGATAACCATCCAACTCTTTGAATGGACTGGGTGGTACGTATCAATATATAGACATTACGCACTGCACAATTTCACAAAGAAAGAGCAGCTGATGCAAATTATGCCCTTACCTGAATATTAATGCAGGCGTATATCCTGTATCGGTGGGTCATCTGACACTATCGTTACTCTATCTGTGATGCACAGGGAAACCATCTATCTATGGAAGCAGGGACATTGCTATTGTACAGAGAACAATTGGTAGAGCCCTATATAAAGCTTTTAGTTTAAGAGACAAGCTGTGCAGCGTCCTATTGATTCAATGCACGTGTGTGTCTCATAATGCACGTACGGGAACAATTTGCATTGTTCATATGTGTCAGATAATGACATTTTATTAGTATCGAAGTTGTCATTAAATGACATAAACAGACTGGGCCGTGATATTTCAGACGAAAATCACTCGCTGTAGGTTCAAAGAATTGTTGAGAGCTTTTGAGGCATGAATCATGAATATTAGTTCACATGTTCGTGCATATCATGATAAGCTGTATTACTAACCACAAAATGTTGCGTATCCTATACCCCTTTGTACTGTAATATGTAGTTTAATATAGAAGTTTGTGTTGAAGACTGAGTCATGAGATAATAGCTCAAGAAACACCTGACCTTTTGAATATTCAATTACTTTAATATGTAATATCTATATACAATGACATCATGTGATATGTTCAGGTATATATAGGTTTTTACAAAAATAATAAAAAATATTACAAGTGTGTTATTTCCAGACAAAATGCAGATATATGCTTCAACAATTGCAAGCACCGCAACTACATATTTGAAATATGTCAGTGTGTACATAACAAATAATACCATACAACTCACGTATTACCTGCAGCTCAGGTATCCCTTTCTGATTAAGAAGTACAGGTAAATCAACATTCGCCTTTAAGTCGGTAAGATACAAGTAAATCAGCGTTACGGATCCATTTAAATAGATCAAATGTCAATGTGTGAACTTAAAGACATACCTGTTCCTTCCCGGCAGTATCACAATTCAAGAGCCCTTTTCTCAACCTCACATAGCAAGTCAAGAAACTTTACACGGGTATCACTATTCAAGACGTTATGCATTCCATCTTCGACATTCCTGAGTCATGAAATGTGCACTAACAGGTAAGACCCTCCTAGGCGTTTCATTGCACCCCCTCAATCAGCAGGTATTCAGACAGGTGTTCACTTATAAATGTATCATGTACATTTCACAAGGCTGCCAGCGACGTAGATGAGGTCCGAACCTGACAAAGCGGATAACATCAGCACAGCCACACGGTGTATCAAAAGGCTGGTTTATCAGGACGGGACAATACCTCATGGATTGTAATCCACTGTAACATTGCTAATCGAGGCGTGACAGAATCTCTATGCTCAGTGAAGGGTGAAACAATCACACTGGACGCTGGATGTTTGTTCGTGATAAAAATATGTTTCCGTTAAAATGTCAAGTATATCGAGACTGCTCCCCACAGGTGTGAATGTGAGAGGAAGGTAGGCGGAGTGTGCACGTCTACCTGTACCCCATGCAGGAGTCGAGTGTGAGAAAGTCAAATAAACCATTGGTTATATATATCAGCTTGTTTGATGATTTCCACATGAATGAAAAGTTCCCACCTTCTGCTGTGTTGTTAAATGTAATATTTCAAGTTGTTTCCAAAGCAGGTGTCAAATGTGGAGATGTATCTAAGAAATTATGAAAACGCATTGGAGATGTAAAAGAGCTTCAAATCTCGATTTTATATCAGTTTTATGCATATGATTACATAATTAATCGTGTATATTTTAATAGTATCAGATCCTGTGTATCTTAAATATTTCTTTACAGCCAGAGTAGCTTTACAAATTCTAATGTGTATTATATTTAATAGTATTTGTAAATATATAGTCGTGGGTCTTTTTAAAGTTAACTAAATCTTCAGGATATTTATACAATTATTTGTTCTTATTGTTTACATATGAACGGTGCGCTGAGCAAACGGTCTAGTTCTCGATCGGGTGTTTTGTCCGAACTGTTAGCTTAGCAGATAGGGACACTGAAAATGAAGGAAAACGTCAGCTAAATGCCGACTGTCACAATGGAGCTCACACTAAGAGGGGAGTAAGATTACATCATGAAATATGTATAAAAGTCCTCAAGGAGTCGCATTTCTTACTACTTAACCACGATAGTAAAATATACATCGGTATCATAGCTGCAATGTCTTACAATACAACAACTTGCTTACTAAATGGAAATCGTTGAACTGTTTACCTCGAGATGCCATAGTGAATCCATTTATCAATAGATTCAAATTGATTTGGTTGTTTCCTAAACATCATATATCTTTTAAAGTGTAACAAGATTCGTCATTAACATATTCGATATTCGGACCGATGAATTTAGACAAAAGGGGTCATCCAAAAACTACCTACCAACTCTGAGAAACGCCAGTGCGCCTGTCTATTTTACCATTTGCTGAAGCCGTTTCACTTTTTGGAAAAGAGAGGGAACACACAAGCAGACTTGGTCGTAATTTCTTCATTTTACCTTCTATTTCTAACTGAAGTGTTAATACATCGTTAACATCAGGCACAGAAAGAACGCTGAAAAACTAGATTAGCGTTTCTGGGATACCGCAAAAGCAGAACAGATCTCAAACAGATCTCAAACCTCTTCCGCCTTCTCCAGAGACACAATACTTTTTCTAAATATAAAACAAAAAACAATTGACTATTAAAGTCAAGAAATTGCACTAACAACTAGCAGCATTAAGATATTATGACTAATATTGGGGTTAAAAATTTTGACATATTTTCAACATATGACCTTGAACATTGAGCTTGAATTTCAACATGTCAAAAGAATCCTGAGGGTGTATATTCAATAAATGATTTCTCAAAAAGCTATTTCTGATTTCAAAATTTTACTTAAGGATGAACGTGACCATAACCCTTTTCTCGTGACCTCGATCTTTTAACATTCAAGGTCACACAGTCTAGTTCAAACTTAGATATATTCATTTCCATTACTTAATACCAGGAAAAGAATGTGTTAAAAATGTTCCAATTCACATTTATTTTTTCCAGCTGTGTGTAACATGTGTATACGAGGAAACCCTTTGTGTGCAAACTATAAAACTGTCACTACACCATGCACGACATGGAGTCGTATATTCATGAAGCTTACTTAACGACGAGGTCGCTTTGTTTCGAATAGGTCAAATCAGTATGGATGTCAGTTACTCTTGTAGATACGATATATTATTCTGTCGTTGAAATTGTCTTGGTTTTATTTTGCTGGATGGTTAGTCATAAACTAAGAAACTCAAGCCACATCCTGGTGGACATGGTTTAATGTGATACTTTTTGTGGCCATCATTTATCATATAAATCACTGAACTGTAGAGAAGATATTCTTACATTATACATTTTAAGAATATAGAGATAATCCTCTTGTTCAAAAGTCACCCAAAAGCTGAAATGTGCGATTATGGCTAGCTACACGAAGTTCAATCATCACTCGTCTCTCAAACACACTCAAGAAACGATAAAAATTTTAGAAATGTCTCGGCATTTGACCAATTTGAAATAGAAATATTACATGGAACATTTATTATTGATATTATTTCTATTAAAAACCACCAAAAAAACACAAAAAAACAACAACAAAATTATTTCATTATGTTCATTCGTTTTTATGTAGAGCTAACCACATTCAATTATCCAGATGTCATCATAATGATCATAGGACCTTTAATTGGTAATAATCATCGTTAACTACGTGAAAACTTATTTCAGTTATAAACAAGGACGGTATTTTATGGTTGTTTATCAATAAAATTCATCCGATGCTTCATCTCAGAGACTAAGGCTCAAGTCGAGACTTCAGCCAACATGGCGTAGTGATTCAAGAAATGTTACCGAAAAGCACTGATATGTAAGAGTCAACACGAAGACAAATCACCAGGACAGGATATAGTCACAAATAATGAGAGAAAATGGTTGGTAATGAGGGTAATGAGGCGTAATTGCCTCCCACAGTACCAGTTGAAGGTCAGAACAAACAAGCCTCTTCCTACAGCAGGATACAAGGGAACAAACAAACTGACCGTGCTAGAACACTGGTGTTACGATCGTCCCTCTCCATGCAGAGTAGTATAGGTTCTCATTTAGCAACTATAGACGCTTACCAGTATGGAACTACAAGTCTATTAAATGTACCTTAAGAAGAGAGTTGTATTTCATTCAATTAATTTAAATAATGTAACGACTGGACATGAATGCTAGACACAAATAGGATAAATAACTGAAAAACATTTGCATAACGTCTATGATAAGGGTATGGAATTCAGTGTTAAGCGAATAAGTGAGAAGGTTATTCATGAATTTGCTCTTGGTTATCACACACCCCTGTAGCGCAATTTGAGAATCATTATGTCCACATTACAAAATGTGTTCATTTTAGTTGCATTAATAATCAGAAACCCGACTTTCATCTCCGGAGACTGCCTAGCCGAGTGATGCCGTGGTCAATAGTTTTTAAACGTCACATATGACAAAATGCGAGAACTCGTTGAATAGTTGATGAGCAAAAGTGACATGTTCTCATATGTACATATAATAAAAAGTATTTAAGGACATTTGTGAAGATTCATCATAAGGATTTCACCAGGTTTTAACTTACATTTTATATAACTTATTGTGGAAAATCACTTGTTGATGTTGTTGATTAATTTTGATCAAGTTGGTCTGGCAGTAAAGATACGATCAACTTTATAATAGTATTCTACTAGTGACATCACGTTTACTTATTTCCCAATGGAAAATATACACATACGGAAAATATCACACCACGAAGTCTTATGGTTCACTTATAAAGTCGTACATGTAACTGTCTTTACATCAGGTGATAGCGAAAACTTGAAGCACATGAGTCTATCACAGTGTTAAATGCTAAGTTCAATTTGAGATATAAAAACAACAACATCAGTATATTTTATAAGTTTTCCTTATCAAATTGCTATCATTTTTATTCGTAAATTGTTAGTACCAAGAACTGTTTCAATCATTCAAATAAACCAAACACCAGGCGAAGTGAACGAGTCTAATATGAACCTCAGTTTATATTGTAACGTCATTTCTCTTATGAAAAAGCTGTCATATATTACAATGACGTAGAAACGTTCCCGTACAGTCGCTATAAAATGATGTACATGATTCAAGTCCTACATTGTATCTAGTTAATTATACACAAAACCAAACAACAACTTCTACACAAGATACTAGTCCTCGAAGAATTCCAATGACAGTAGCCCTGAACCCAGTCAACGTCAACACTGATAACAAAATCTCTCATGACGTCATTGTCAGTCTCTAATAGTTCAATATCTGGTTTACGATGCAATTAGTCCGACAATGACGCATACGCATTATTTTGATACAATATTGAATATAGTTTATGCTTCAAAGCGAATATCGCTAAATCAGTGGTGTGTGTTCTATTGTGAATCGATAAAATGGAAGTTAAAAGATGAATATGTCACATAGATTTATGTTAACGAACTCTTTAGAAGTTAATTAGTCTATTGGCCTATTAAACTGTAGTTTTATATGCTGATAAAAGAACGCTTGACAGCGTCCACATTTAAGATGAACATATTTCTAAATCGTGTTGAAAGTTACTTAGTTTGCTAATATATGATAATAGTGTGATAATCAAGTGACATATCGGTGAAAGTAAAGTGCTGTAGAGCTCAGTTTACGAAGAAAATAATGGTAAAACTAAATGAATTATTTATACTTTATAAATCCCAACAACTTTCGTTTACAAAAATGTACGCATGTATTATTATCATGCTTCATCAATGATTGACGGAAGAGCAAACATGTTCTGACATTAGCGATCATATGTAGGGAAATTACGACATATTTCTGTGACAATTTTTTTCATCTACCTCATTTTGAGAATTACGACCAAGTGCCTGTATCCTTAAAGGTTTCACATAAACTTGGTGTACATAACATCTACTTAAACACACATGTAGCTTCTGGGCCCGAGTTGAAAGCTCAGTACATAACTTTGAAATAACTAGAATTTATGAATGAAGCAGAAGAACAAAGGTTAAAAGAGTAAACTAAGTCACTACCAGAAAATTTAATTAACTTACCTGTAGCGTCTGATGAGTACACACCTGTTGCTGTGTTGTATGAGAGATTTCCTGCCCAACATCGATTCCACCAACAGCTCTACTACGTGTGTCCCATTGACAACCCTGACTCCCAACTATAGCAGCTAGACTTGCTCACGTCTCCAGATTAAAACGTGTTCCTGGAAATAGCCGTTTTGAGCGTCATCGTATTAATTAAGTAAACTGGTAATACTATCTACAGAAAGGTGGACAAGTACCAATTGCAGGCGTGTCTTGGCTTTCAAAACAATGAATCTAGTTGAAATAAAGTAGAAATGATAAACAAGTATAAAGCACTCACAGACTATGCTAATGTACACAATGCCGTACTTCCATGTACGTCCTTGTTCGTAGTAAGTCCCCTGCAATGCACAACTCTCTCCAATCTCCATCACTACTGGTTAAAGCCTTGCTGCATTGCGCATAAACGTTGTTTAACTTTCAATGGCGATTATTATTTACCACCAGGATTTTATGTTAGTGCTAACATTATCATTGACCTACGATTATCTTAGCACTCGAAAATCTAGGTCCTGGATATTCCTGATTGTGACATCACGAAGTGCGAAGAGCTTGCAGAGAAGAAATGAAGATGTAAGCAACACGGCGGAGATTGAACCCTTTAAGACTGTCTACCTATGTCAACCCCATCCTTTAACCATTTCATGATAATAACAATTTCTGAAGCTATTCCGTCCAATCAGATGAAACACCCGTCTATCTTCAATTACCTGTTGATCTTTATTGATTATAGATGGATGATATTGATATACTTCATATTCTGTATTATCTATTAATTGTAATTTTCCACTATGACGTCAAGCGATACCAGTGACCATATATAAAAAGAATAATTTTCATAGGCGTCAATTGGACTAATAAAAACCCTAAGCAAGTCTATATTAAGACACGTAACAACAGCGGTATCTGAGGAATGTCCTGTGATTAATGAGGTTACCATATTGGTCTATAATAGTAGCTGTAGTCTCAAGCTAGACTTTCCAACTATTAATAAGTGCGTATGCCGTATACGTAACTGCTTCCGCTCCAACCAAGGAACGCAATATGTTTTCTACTAATACTTAATGGATAAGAGAACATTCGAGAGTTCAGGGTTACCTACTTTAAATATCTTTAAAGAATGTTTTCAATAGTGACATTATTGTGTATGACTTTGTTATGTGTCATTTTTTGTACGCAAAGCTCAATGGGTATTATGGAAATACAAGATTAAAACAGCAACGAAGTATGTTCTGAACATTGAATATTCAGTTAACTGAAATAGGGAGAATAGAGTTGTTGAGTAGAGAAGCTGGCCTCCTGATAAGTTTTATGAGTGCGTCTTCGATATCCCTTCACTTTGTGTAGGCAGTGGTAGTGGTTGGTAGAGTTGATTGTATAAATGTGTAAGCTCCATTAAACCTCCTAATATACTGCTTGATGATTGTAAATTTTACAAAGCACTCTAAAACGCAGAAATTTAAAAACAACTTTATTATAAAACTAAAAAGATTAACTTGGTATTTTCTTTCTATCGCAAAATATATCAATTTCATGTTCTTGTCTTTACAAAAATACATTAAAGTGTACAAAATCGTGTGTTCCAATATAATTAAATATTAAGAATTTTTTCATAGGTTATTGTGGTTTTCTTTGTGTTGTGAAAACACAACATTTTTCAATAAAATACTGTTTTATTAATCATTCATGTTTAGGTTATATAACGTTTACATTTTAATCCTTATCTCTATTTATATTTACAAAATTACAATTTGTAAAATCTTTCAATTTAAATTAAATCTTGACACAAAAAGGATAGTTAGTTAGTTACTTACTCGTTTGTCTTCAAATTCAGATTGGTTTACACTCTGTTCCGAATGTATTTGTAGTCTCAAATGATAACTATGAAACAAAAAACTTTGATGAAATTATTTCGCATTAACAATAAGTATGATTTTTAAATAAAACATGTATTCTGCATTTGAAAAGTGTCACAAAAAATCAAATCTTAAGCATTGTCAGAGGTTTTGAATTTCAAAACAAGCTATTGTCTTGACTTCACGTTTGTGTTTGTTTCTAAAAAGTCGATATCTAGGTCGTATTGAATGTAGTACCTACTCTCATGTGTCGTGTAATGAACACTGAAGGATTTTACGAACGTTTGGATTCATACATTAAGAGAAGTAAGATAAAATACCCTTGTTCCACTGCTCTGGCGTTGGATAAACGATCAAAACGAAAAACAGAAATCCCATTCTTGCAACAGAGCTGTCATGTTGCATTAATATATCCAATTAACAAGTAAGAAATTAGATTTGTGAATAATTCATTGTTCACAGTGAATAACGTTCATGTGGTTATTTTAGCAACGTATTTCTGTTATTAAAGATGGGCTCGGTAACTTTTTCTGCATTGGAGAACTGTTCTACACGCAGTCAGGTTTGGGTGCAATGCTACACTGCATTTCAGTATAGTACCACCCATGGTTCGCTAGATCCAGCTGATGCTAGAAGGTTTCACCGCAATGCATAGCTACAATGGTGATGCGGGCTTTCTCCCTGCAATAATACTTGCAGCCGCGATATAATTGAAATACTCTTGAAAGCGGCGTTAAACCCAAATTCATCCTACCTCACCTGTAATTAAAGACTAACATCATTTCGTCATTCAGAACCATTCTCCCCCGACACCGGTAACTCAAATGACTTATTCCAACTTGTTCCCTACTACAAGGAGCTAACTTTTCTTGGCTCTTTCGAAATCATTTAGTGGTGCATACACAGAAAGTGTCCAATGAGATAATGACTTAAACATCCGTAAGAAACAACCATGACTACGACGACTACGGATGAGTAATGAACTGTATGACCCTCTGAAGATAATACATTTGGCTTAAAGTATTGTTTGTTCTGTAAAATTTGGAGAAATAAATGTTTTGAAAAAAACCCATCGAATACCCCTTTAAATTCAGCTTTTCAGAATTCTGTATTTCTAGCCATGAAATGTCCGCTTGTAATAGAGGTTGTGTGGGCAGATGGGTTGAGCTACCTCTCAAGGGTGAAAATGTTATTTTGCCAAATATGTAACATCTTTGCAAATTAAAATACGTTTCATTTATGATGTCTATCGAAATTAGAATAATGGTAAGAATGACGCTGGTACTATTGCTTTTGTACTGTAAATGTATTTTGAAATAAATAATAAACAATAGTCAGGTTGGCTTGATGGACTTTGTCTTTATAAAGTGTACCCATTGACCCGATTTTACCCCATACAATGCACTGACTGAACCCCATAGTGCTGTAGCGAACTCTACCCAAATGGTGGGGGGTCTCATAAACTTCAATGAGATCAAAGGAAAGAGAGATTTTGAGATATCCTTGTCGACAAGAGATTACAAAGTTGGGTTAACCCTATACATATATATTGTGTAAGTAAAATTTTACGGGGACATTTGATGATCATTTGTACTATAACTCACACGGTACGTCACTTACCGTGCCTCACCTCTAATCACACTTATCCCCGCAAAGGGTCTAGCACAATTCTGAGGATTAATACTGCCATGTTGCGTTTGATAACATAGCCGGGGTTACTCAACCACATTACCTCACGTTGATCACGGGTTGTGCCTGGTTTATTTTCACATTATTTGATTTAAAATGGCATACATGTAGAGCATTTTTCAGGAACATTGGCTTATTACACTTAGGGAGAATTATAAGCAGTGAAATGTTTTTCATATGTACAAATTAAACGTTTTGATCGCAACGATTGTTTTTAGAACGAATAACTGAATGTCGTTCTCTGTGACTATCGTTTGTGCAATCCCGGAAAGGAAGCCTTGGCAACCGAGGTTGGCCGTTTTCTAGATTTTTGTATGAGATCAAAATGAAATAAAATTGTAAACAAGGAGATTATATAGTGCATCGTTGCCTTTTGTGAATCCTCGCTCTGGCTCGGGTAATATCAAATTTAACAACCGTTTCGTGAAAGTCATATGACTTCCATTGGTAATAATATACATGTACACTTTGTTTTAATATGTGTGCGTTATACATTTTCAGAACCGGAAATACTACTGATTATTACACTTGGGGTTTTGATACGTTTAGGTTAACATTCAAAGAAATTTTATGATTTAGTTAGGGTTTTACGGTTAGTGTTAGAGTGTTAGAGGGTCAGGGATATGCATTTGATAAGATTGGGGTAGGGTTTAGACTGTTCAGAGTTAGAGTCAGGCAAGTAGAGACAAAGTGGTTACCGAATGGTTAGCAAGTTTAAGGGTTGAGAGTTGAGAGTGTTTAGTAATGATGAGTAATATGCGTATTCTGAGTGCACTTATTAATCTAAATCATAATCATGCGGGTTTTTTCCAGAAGACAAATTGCACTCGATTTTTAACATTAAAGTTTGGGGTGAGTAAGTAAACGTGGATTTAAAAGCAATAGTAATATACAAAATATTAGTATACACCATGTTCTGAAACCATGACAACGCAGGCCAACTTAAAAAATTGGGTAAAGACTAGTCATGTTACACGTTCTTAAAGAAATATCTAGTAAACAAAGTCATAAAGATAGCATATCCATACGTCTAACGGTCATTATTCTACCGATTTACGTCTGTTTAATGCCAAGTGAATGACCAGTCAATATAACGAGGACTGACCGATCACCAGGCGCTAATCATCGGTCAGTATCAAAGCCGAATACCTTTATAACCAGTCCAGTGAGTGGAAGTGACACCCATGACAGGTAAACAGGTGCCCGTCGATGCATGACCGCGTGGTTACCTACCCTTATATGACAGTTTGATGTACTTCTACGACCAGGTGTTAACATTTCTACGATAATGTGATGCACTTCTACGACAAGGTGTTAACACTTCTATGATAATGTGATGCACTTCTACGACGAGGTGTTAACATTTCTACGATAATGTGATGCACTTCTACGACAAGGTGTTAACACTTCTATGACAATGTGATGCACTTCTACGACAAGGTATTAACACTTCTATGATAATTTGATGCACTTCTAGTACAAGGTGTTAACACTTCTATGATAATGTGATGCACTTCTACGACAAGGTGTTAACACTTCTATGACAGTGTGATGCACTTCTAGTACAAGGTAATAACACTTCTATGATAATTTGGTGCACTTCTAGTACAAGGTGTTAACACTTCTATGACAGTGTGATGCACTTCTACGACAAGGTATTAACACTTCTATGATAATGTGATGCACTTCAGGTACAAGGTGTTAACACTTCTATGATAATGTGATGCACTTCTATGACAGTGTGATGCACTTCTACGACACGGTGTTAACACTTCTATGACAGTGTGATGCACTTCTAGTACTAGGTATTAACACTTCTATGATAATGTGATGCACTTCTAGTACAAGGTGTTAACACTTCTATGACAGTGTGATGCACTTCTAGTACAAGGTGTTAACACTTCTATGATAATGTGATGTACTTCTACGACAAGGTGTTAACACTTCTATGACAGTGTGATGCACTTCTACGACAAGGTATTAACACTTCTATGATAATGTGATGCACTTCTACGACAAGGTGTTAACACTTATATGATAATGTGATGCACTTCTACGACAAGGTGTTAACACTTCTATGATAATGTGATGCACTTCTAGTACAAGGTGTTAACACTTCTATGATAAAGTGTTATTGTGTTCTACTTTAATGACATGGTGTTTACTTTGATATTTGTTTGAAACTCTTCGACAATTGAAAAACTCCAAATAACTTTCAATCCAAATTTAACTGAATTATAATTTCAAAGTATGTATCTATACAAGGACAGCTACGTTTTCAGTAAATGAATGTTATCAACTTTGAATGGTTATATAATTGTAATTTTGTTTATTTCAGTATTGAATGCAGAAACATGAACATCCTATTCCAAATCTGATAAACAACGTGTCTTATATGAGCCATTCCCTGACAGTCATTAAATAAGAACACACTATAAATCAACGGAGGTTGTATAAAGTTAAGGTAATAATCCATTCGCGTTGATAAGAGGTCAGTGGGGTAAAGTAAATTGTCAAACATATCAACATTCGGTACATATATATCTACATCTGATGATTTACACACTTGAGATTAAAGGCTTAATGAATTCCGTATGTTTCCAGGATTCGTTGTTTGTATAAACTGAGTCACGTTACTAATCGCCATTCTCGTGGTCTCGTTAACAATTCTCATAAGCGTCCTGTTGTTTGAAATTATTTCTACTGATTTACGTGTTTTATTCATACTGTTTTTACCCTCAAGACGTTGAAGAGAATCCTATTAATATTTCCTTCATTCGTATTTTTACAGTTGAGGTTAAGTTGATGAAGAATGCGAGAATACGTGGGTACACACATAGTTAGAACAGTTTATTGTAAAGTTAACAATTATTGTATAAGGTATAAATTTAACAAAATAAGGACAACCCCGATCTTCAATATTGAGATATTCTATTGTTCATATATATATAATATCCATATGATACTATATATTGAAAATATGTTGTTGAGTAATACATGTACGTACGTATATCCAATAGATTATTTTCATTCTTAATTCTGTGAAACTAATCGATTTTGTTAAACTGTTTAAACATAACTTCTTGCTTCATATACCTAACGGAAAATCGAATATTAAACGACCTGAAATCACACTTTGTTTTTAAAGAGTTGCAAGATTTTGGTTTGATAATAATCTGTTCCAGTCGTGAAAACTTTTAAACATTGGGTGTAATGAGAACACAAAGATGTAGTGGAAGTCGGAAAATTATAATCGATGAAACAGGAACATGATTTTGAAAGAAATTTGTTTATTAATATATCATTTTTGTATCGAATATGTTCATCATCAAAACAACTGTGAAATATATATGGATATATCTACATCAAATACAATATATACACACAATGTACAAATACAAATTGCAAATAAGCCTAAACTTATAAAGTACCTTCCCTGAATACACTTCTCAAGACTTGCAAAGAATTAAATGGTAAAACGTAGTGATAAATAGAAACTGATTTGGATTTAAAGCAAATTGTAAGTCTTGAAAGTGCATGCAGTTCTCGATAATCCGCTAGTGTATTTGTTTCTGACAGGTGTTGCATAACGGTCAGTTTATTTTCCCATGATTGCACAACCTAACGCTCGTACGTTGCCCTTCACATTAAAGAGCCACTCCGTGAGTTGTTGGAGTCATATATGCCAAACTTAGTTAGTGGTGTCATTTGATCTTGAAGTATCGACTGTTACTAAAAAGACACATTTTAAAGCTCATTGTTTTTTTACATTGACAATATGAAGGTAGAACGTCGCAATTATGATCGAAAACCGGACAGTGGCGCGCGTCAATTGTCAAACGTAATTTTGGAGACTTGTCTAAAACAGCCAGGAGGGCAGTTAGGAGTTGATAGTGTATATTAGGTTATATAACTAGT
Source organism: Phorcus lineatus (assembly GCA_921293015.1). Taxonomy (NCBI): domain Eukaryota; kingdom Metazoa; phylum Mollusca; class Gastropoda; order Trochida; family Trochidae; genus Phorcus; species Phorcus lineatus. The sequence goes on from OV121081.1 coordinate 56,784,272, forward strand.
ATCCACGCATATTGGACGTGATATCTACACCTCTGTGCATTTAGATTTTCATGGAAAACCAATATTTGTCATATAGATGCCTTTTGGAAATGAAAAGTTAAGTTGTTTTGATTTTATATCACCACATATGACATTTAGGTTCGTATCAAAGCTAAATATTATCTTATAAAAATCACGGAGTGGCTCTTTAAGGCATTTAGAAATCATTTTCAGTTTTGAACCCAACGACGCTAATCTTTCTGATCCCTGCAAACATTGAATAGCATGGTTACCTGTCGTGAACTTTATCATTAGGAGTTTCTCCATACTGGCATTAGTCTGATGGGTAAATTAAGTAACACCTGTCTTATATGTTAATTGCAAGAATATTCAGAAACTTGAGAAACTTCAGGAAATGTTAAAAGTGTATCTCAATAGTTCCTTTACAAATGGTAGTAATTTAGAAAATCTTCGTCTTGCTTGTATAAAAATATCCGTGCGGTCATATTATTTGAAAGTAACGTTCAGGGAAATCAAGGAATGCTTTATGTTTCAAGAATAAATGGAAATGTTTCTTCTGACCGTCGGTTGTTAAGTTTATGAATACATCCAGAGACATGGACAAAAGGCACATACACGTGTGAAGAGGATATGTTTCGTCTGCAATGTTACATATAATACACTAGTCGTGGTTTGACTGACCCTGGAGATGACCAGTTGACCATCTTGGTCGCTATTGCACTTCGATACCCTGCTTCACGTCTTCATCTCCAGTGTTCAGATAGAGTAGTTCTCTTTGAGGGCGAAGAAACAAATTCTTAGATAATTAGATCACCGTATTACGAGGTCATTGGTTCATCATACATCTAGAGATTGCTTCAACACGGTAAAAGCGATCACAATATCTCCGGGTCCATCTGCCACTATAACACCATAATCGATATATCCCGATCATTCAATCGATAAATCGTCAGATCACAAGTTTGTAGACACCAGAGCACACAAGGAATGCCATTGACTTTGTAGGTGTGTTGTATCCAGGAAGGGTGAAGTACCGGCGGTTTCGGGACAAAAGAAACATACCATCAAATCAAATATTCACACCTGTATACACATGTGGAATTAAACATCTTACTGGTCAAGAAGTATAGCACACATCGTGTTGGACACGACGGTATTTCCTTCATCACCACACTTCGAAAGATCACAGGTTGATCACAGAGTCGCCTTGAGTACTCCATATACATCTTAAACACGTTTCAATCCCCGTGGTGGAATTCCTCCTTCGGTCTATACTAATGCGCCAACACACTGACGAAAATCACATTTGTGAAAATGTTTCAAATGAACTTTATAGCCGGAGTCCATTGCTAACATGTAGAAAAACGTCTCGTACTGAGGTTCATGCGCGTGACCCCGAGATGTTTGAGCGGGTTGTTGTTGTTGAGCAAGTCGGCGGGAAGGTCAAGGACATCTGGCAGATCGTCCAGTTCTTCAAGCTCCGACTGCGCATCCTCCAGCATCTCCTGGTGTTCCTCGCAACTCCTCTGCAGCTTCAGCTGGTGGATGTCCTGTCGGAGAGACAGGAGACGTCGTGCTAGCAGCTGGTCCTGACTTCTCATCTCCTGCTGTGTACAGAAATAAGACACGTATTAGTTAAACAATGTTATTAGAACACAAGATCGAAGGTAGAAGGCTTGATACACAGTCAATGATAATAACTCCCCATATCCTGCTAAGGACAGGAAACAGACACGTGTCAAACAATATCATGTTGAAAATTTGATTGAAGGCTTGAGCCACACCCAATTAAAAGGTGAGCATGAGAGTTGGGAGGATTGGATGGTTGAGTTGATCAATATATCAACTAAAAATAACATTGGTGGACAACATGGGGCTTAAGTATAAGAAATACTCGTACCTGATTTGGAGACGGGACCAAGATCGTATTCGGACTGATTGTATCAATTATAGGGTTTTAACGGTGTGGATATAAAACAAAGACGTAAAGACAACTAACCAATTCATTCCTCAGCCATTCCAATGCGTCATCTATTTTCTTCTTCCGCTCACTTGTGAGTTTTTCATTTTGATCTACAATGAGTTCAGGTTTGGGAACGGTTCTGATTTTGTCCATGACCTCGGCCCTCCATACCACATAACTCTCCCTGCGCGTGCTCAACTTAAGTCTCGTGGCCGTCTTCTTCACTTCCGCGAGGTCGGATGTCAACTCGCCATTCTCTGAGGTAACGACAATGGTAGGCACGGACAGTTTCCGTTCAGAGCTCTCCGGAACACTAGAACTATCGTCCTTGTTCTCTGACTCCTCTATGATGGATAGAGGGCGCCTCTTCTCCTTCATCCTGCCCGTGTCTTCTCGCCTGCCGCCCATCTATATATCTGTATCAGCGCTTTTAGTCTTCAATACATGTCCTGGAAAAATTATACGGAAATATAAGAAATTGATATCTTCCATTGTGATTAACGAATACATAATGATAAATAATAATCATGTCAAACTGCGATCTAACTCAAATCAAATCAACTATAACTAGGTTTCATTGTGAAACGATGTTAGGATACCGGCATTTCGTTTTCTGGGTTATAGAAAACATGAAACACAACCATAAATCAAATTCATCATTGTTCGGTGCTGCGACAGAATTTCTGCAAATGCTCACCTATTTTCCTTAAAACCACTTCCATCAAATAATCAATATAAAATTAGGAATCGAGAAATGGAAAGAAGCTTCAGACCACGATTTAGTCGAAGCACCAGAGCACTTCCTCATCTTCAAAGATTACTAGTACACACCGTGGCAGCTGGTGATGCTACTGATGTGCTGGGCCAACAGACATCTAAGCACATAAAAACCTGTGAAACTCTTTTTAGCATCAGAACACTCTTCAACTTACATAAAACAAAAGTTCAGTTACACAGAAAAGCGTACAGACCTGTCGGGATATGGTGTCTTTCATCTGACCACTGACCATCTGAGGTTTGGAAATTTGACTGACAGTCGGTGTCACGTGGATGATATGAGTGTTCTCTAGAGATACGGGGGTGGGGGAGGGAGGGGAGATGACATGGGAGGGGGCTTTTTGGTTGAGTGAGCTGTAGATGAAGGAGGGGGCATGGAGAGATTATCATCAGTATTGTAACGTTGCTACACGCTCCCATGAACATCGGACAATGTCAGGTAATAACATACAGTGATAGCATCTATGTACAGCAAACCCATTGTCAAACACCGTCAACTACAATATATTGATGACCAGTATAAGCCTTTAAACCCCTTAGGTGGCAAACTAAGGTCCACGCTCTAATCAATTATCCCGATTATGGGCTTCAAACGGATTTTGTTAGGCCCTAAATGAATACATGGCATGTAGTTCCCATGTACTGAGACAGTGAAGAATGTCCCAGGGCAAAACAACCCGTCACTGTAATTTTAGGGTGCTTGTCTGGGGTCAAAATGTGCCCAGTAAACTCAGCCCACTGCCCAATTTGCTGAGACCCCTAGGGAGCAAAGTACTACTGATCCAGAGAATCTAAACAGAAGAAGAAAGACTGAACCCGACCTGACCCAGTGATTTGTTCCGGTGTGGAAACTGAAGAGTGTGTAAGGGCAGAGAACATCCCATACACATTCTTTCGCTGTGTGTCCTTGCATTCATCTGAGTGTGTGTAATACATGTTTTACAGATTGTGCCGTCAGCGTAGCCTTGATATACTCTGAACCCATAAACATGCTTTGAATCCATTAAAACGGTTGTACCGATGCTAAATATTTGTTCTGTTCACACTAGGGTTCGAGTGATTTTCAGCAAAACATTAAGACACAAAATGTGTTTGCAGAATTATGCGTAACTATTCGTCTTCGACAATGTACGATTTTGAAGCCTCTTGTTGTATCATATGATTCTAGGCCTATAACATATAATGGTTAAAATTCTAACTATGTGAGTTTATGAATTCTTTAAGCGTAATTTGAAGCGTTAAATATCCCCCTTTAACCTCTTGAATATCGTAACCTGTACAGACGCTAAAGTACAGGGAGTCTTCACTCATGACTTGCCCACTCACTGCCCTCCAGCTAACTGGACAGAATCCATCAATTTGGGAGCAGACATGCAGTAATGGAGAAGCTAGACAACGCTGCTGATACATTAACTTCATTATAGCCAGCCACATTACCGTCTCGTAATGATCCAATGCAGATAATGTTCTATTAACACTCGGGCAGAGAACTTGCTAAGATATGTCTCTCTTAGCAGTTGATAACAAAAGATAATTAGTACATTTATAATATACATGTACATAAGGAAATGGAAATGTATTATAAAAGTATGACATGTGTATGAAATATATATATAAGACATATATGTTGGGCGGATACAGAAAACTCACTTGAGGAAAGGGATCAGAGTATTTTCACCACAGGTTATAAATCCAATAAAGTTGTCCTTGGGTGTATCCAAAACAATGGCTCGTCAATGTTGACCACACGTGGATGTCAGGAGGTGAACATTATTCTAACATGCATGTCTGTGCTGTTCAACCATAAAGACGGCGAGGTCACCTCATTCTTGCCTTTACAATCTAACATAGACTCAACAATGAAGTGTGTATTTCTCTACCAGTTGCCAACCTTATAACTTTCTGTACTTGACAGACACCAGGCCAGTGTCTGGTATTAATTGTCAGCTTCTGGAAACTAATGGAATGAACAGACCAATATATCAGTATGTAATCAACTGGAAAACCAGGAAATGGTATTATCAATTTAGAAATATATTTTCCTGCATCCATTTTCACCGATTTGATAATTTGATCTTGCCTCAACACAGCACAGATGACCACATCGGTCGATTCCGAATACCATCGTTTTGAGCAATAATAGACTTAAACATTACGAACACAACCAATTCATGACATTCAGGTAGTGAAATTTCCCGAAAAAGTACAAGAATTAATATCATAGCAGGAAGCGTGACCCCAAATATAACAATATTACCTTACCAAAAGGACCACACATTAAAAACTTTTAAAGTTAGTAAGAAAATCAGTTAAAACTTCATTCTATTCACGGCAGGGTCAGACAAAGTAGATTACTTACTCCCGTACTAATCACTCCGGATCCAATGCAGATACAAGTGTAGATAACCCACAGAAATGAACATTGAGTAACCATTTAAACACCTTCAAAATGCTGAATCAATAAAGTACTACGACAAAACGGTCTTCTCACCCCTTTTATTGAAAAGGGTTTTTTTTAATTACAAGACTGAAACTAATGAGTATATCGAATCTCAGGTAAATGATTTAATTTCATGTGCGTGTTTTATCTGTTTGTGAAACCAGGTCAAGCAGAGCAGGAAATTAACCCTTCGCACGCAGGTCGACATATCATTGGTTTCAAATTCTGTGAAAACAGGGTAGCGGAAAGCGGTGTCCACATAAATATACACAAACAATATGTCAGCTGGATTTAAATGGTTGAAGAATAAATTTTAAAAAGAAGTTGGTATATATACATTTTAATAATTAGAGATGTTATCTACAAATCTTTAAAGGTGTCGCATTTCATATAAGCATCTCCTCGATGGTCCGTGAAACAACACTACATTATAACAAGATGGAACAATAATATGGTATAATAAATTCCAATAATATAACAATATTCAAAGGGACGTAAGGGAATTAGGAAAACAAGTGTGAATTTATTACTAACTTTTACGGTTATACTATGTCATTTCGACACACCTGCATAAACATGGGAATCATTGATATATCATCACATCTCCACATACAGATAAATGAATGTAATAAATTAAACATATTTATTATCCCTTATTATATAATTTGCCCGAAGGCTTATCGAATCCGTGTAAATCTTAAACAATTAACAATGCCAAAGTTAAGCAGAAAATTATGCATTAATCAACGTCTTTATTGAAAGAACGAATCTTACTGAATTTGAATTTATTGAATTTTGTTTATATAAAATATTTTTCAATTAGAACAGTTAAGTTACCATGGAGAAATGTAAATTCAACATCGAGCTTATGCCTACTATATTCTATCACTCTATCTATCTATCTACCTATCTACCTATCTATCTAGCCATGGTGTAACTTTACCTGTCTCACGGGTTAATTAACTCGACACAAAGAGCTTCTCAATCTGATAACATCGAACAAGCTTCAGACACCAGATCAACTGTCAAGTGACTTCATTTTGACTCAAGATCAAATGTCGGGTCCACTGCATACTTGATAAAATTATGACCTCGGAAATACATACCTTGTACATACACCGTCAGTACAATATATAGAAAAAAAATAAGTGAGGAACATTGGAACTAATATGATTACAACTTTATCAGCACGTCAAAGAAACATTGCAATGTCATTGAAATAAGTTTTAAGTTAATTGTTATAAAGATCTCATTTTCATGAGATTGATAATTAATGAAACATCACCTAAAATATTCCATTTATCCCGTTTATCAAGTGGCTACTGGGCAAAATGAATAAGGAATATTGAATTGTTTATGATCGATAGTCTGTCAGGCTTCAAATAGATAAATATATCATTTATCATAATTTCAAACTTTACACATATCCCTATTTGCAATATGGTGTTAAAACCATTCATATATATGGCATTAAAATAGGTTTGACGACATATGCTTCTTTGTTACTCACCTTTTTTGTTTTTCTCAGAGTTGTGTACGAACTTCCCAATATTCTGAATTACATTATGATTGTTACAGTTGAGGAAAGATGAAAATAAATCTAAGGAAGGATGTTCTTAATATATCATAGTAAAGTAATCACAAGAGACAATATCTTACAGTACATACCTCATAGCCCGTCTGTGCCATCGACACATGTACATAAATGATCTGAGGACAACACTTTTTCACCCAGCTGTATAACTTCTACTGAATTGATCTGGAACCGTCAATCCACTTCTTATACTTTGAGACAACACCATTAACTAGAAAAACAAACACGATCTGTAATCCTCTTATAATCCAACCATTCCCATGAAGAACTTCAGGTGGGACCAAAATATCTGTTGTATATCCCTCGCACTGCCTGGTTCAGCCTTGGTATCAAAGTGACCGTAATCTATTGCCTGCTTAACTGCCTCTTAATATACACATAAACAAATAACCTCGGGGGAAAGTGCGCTGGTTAATCAGGTAACACAAACGAATACAACAGGTTAATGGCAACATAGCAAGAACTCTTATACAAAATAGATATATAATGACAACGGTTAAAAACAAATGTGATTATCAAATTTTGAAAGCTAAAATATAAAAAAGAATCACAATATCAAGGTAGCAAAATAGATAACACAAAGGGAGGATTACCTCAAGAGATCTAAAACAGAGAAGCGGTTGTGAGGCATTTAGTATATTTGTACTATACCATGTTGCTATTTCTTTACTCCGTGTAATTCGTATTTTCTTTAACCGAGGCGTATATACTTATCGAATATACATCAAATACATTTTGTCATGTTTCAGATCGGTTATAAGTAAAAAAGCTTACAAATTATCAAATGTTTCATAAAACTGAGACCAAGTATCTAGAGAGTAATTGATAAGTCATGGTTCATCCAAACCATTCATGTCCAGCGTGACATCACTGAATGTGAGATAATACCCACTAGCATCACGCTTCATTAACCACGGACAGACCAACATTGTGTCCGGGATCAAGTTGAACAACCGATGACGTCATCACCAGTGTAAGACACGGTATCATTATGGGTGAAGAAACCGACAGATCAATCTTTCGCCTAGGGCTGCAGAGCTTCACTATAACTGTTTATATGTTGTGACAGCCCTTAACTGGTGTCAAACAGTCGGATATTGTCAGAATCAACTGGTTATAATACAATCAAACAATTATGACTTAATCAACTCTTAACTGGTGATAAAGACATGTGACATTCTAGTTGGAAAAGACAGCGAGGATAAAATATTTGGACAACAATGACGTATCATAAGAGTTATAAATAACATGGTGAATACTTTCTTCACCAATTTCGTACTCACTGCCTTATTGTAGGGAATATATTATGAATGAACAACACTGGTAGATGAGTTCACAAACTGCATAAAAAAATTTGGGGTCAACAAGAGTAAACAGTATGTTGGCATTACTATCTAAAACGTACCGATGGCATGAACTCAATTTACACAAAACGAAACGAAAAAATAAAATCAATGTGAAATTTTGGCACAAGCTCATGACCATGGTTGAATAGCCCTTTACATGCTTAAACCGTCGAGTAAGGCGACTAATCCATTCAATTTAAAGAAATGGACAAATCTTACATCACTCATACAATTTTGACATTTGAAACTTGATAAATTGGATTTAAAAAATCTATATTATATTCCTTCAACGCAACGAGAACTAAAGATGATTTTCGGTATGGGCATTGACTGAATTTAACCACAATGAAAATATGACAGAAAACATACCTCTGATGAAATATTCCTTTCAAATGAAGGTCCGATAAAAATGAAGCATGTTGGTAGATCCGTTGAGTAGTTTTAAAATACATATACGTGCATCAAATCATGTCAGCGATATCCACCTACCTAATGAGCTTTGACAGATTTTCGATTTGACAACTCTTATGTCATATGCTAAATCCTTTGTGTATTAGAGATCCAGAACTGCAAGGACTAATCTTCAATTCGTGGCACTGTCATAGGTCTAAACATATGCCTGTCTCTTGACAGTACTATATACCTTTGATTAGGTTGACTCATCAGGCAGGCCCACCTGTGGACTCGTAGACATAGATAAGAAATGAGCTGGTTTGGCCACATTCGTACACTCAGATGTAATAAAGCGATTTGTTTGTGCCAAACAAGGTTGTTGAAGTACGTTCGTTCGTTCGTTTAAAAATTCGAGTCAGAGTACTGCACAGATGTAGAACATTACCTTTAAATTGGTTCAACTGATATAAACAGATACATTAAAAAACACCTGTATCTTGACGTAGGTACGATATGGCTTGTCATGTTCACGTAAAATTAACCTCTTCTTATTTACAAAGATATAAAGAATATTGTGTTGTTTTTCATTCCAAGTTTCATTACGGAAACAATTACTTAAACGGTTGGATACCAGTTAATATATATATGATTTTGCCTGACGTTCCCTTTGTCTTCATTTCAGATCCAAACACGACATCTAACAACGTTTGTTCTTTTACAATCGTGCTTGTTTTATCACTGAAAGAGTCACAATCGTCGCGGGATGCCGACTTAACATACGTTATACCTATGGAATTAAATTATTCATTTCATTCACGAAGGTTTGTTGTTTCTCATATCCACAGAAAGAGCCCGCTGCACTCCGGGACTCTAATCAAAGCACATTAAAGTGCGAGAGGAACAAGTTGACAGGCACTAAAACACAAGGTGGGGTCATCTCCAGGTGGGGGAATGTAGACTAACACTCAGCGCGTGGGTGATATGGAAGTAGTCAGTAGACTGGAGAGAGATAGATGGACGGCAAGTAACAACGCTAAACGAATGTCATCGATTTTGCTTGGATATGCAATTTGCGTAACGTGGTGCAGCAGAATTAAAAGCTTAATAAATGTAGATAAGCACAATAACACAATTTCGGCTAACGGTCAGACTTTACATTTGGAAAGCAATGTTGTGTTTTTCCTGAAGATGAAATAACTTTTTTGAAAGGATATCATCAGATCGAAAATGATTAATTAGAATACATTCATTAAAAATAAAAATGTTGAAAAATGAAGTCAAATAACGAATTGTTGGAAGCCTTACTACGACCATCTCCACAACGTCACGTCCGAAACGTGAAAAATTCCAACTCCATCTCGATACATTTTCACCTTGCTGTTGGAAGATGTACTACGGCATGACAAGGTATTGTTGATTAGTCTTATCATCGATTACTAGTTAATTTGTAGATATTTTATCGATACAGTTATAATAATTTTATAAAATATTGAAATTATAAAATAAGTAAAAATACGTTGATTTCCTTTGTATAAATTGCAATAAAACTTTAGATAGTAGACCAGAAGTCGATAGAAGTCTGTTCAAGCGGCAATCGGTCCGCCATTTTGGTTTTTGGGGAATGACAAAAGGCACTGTGCTTTAACAGTCTGATTAAAATCGACCGTGTTCCGAGGAATAAAAGTTTTTAAATATTGACTCTAGCGGGATTCGAAACATCTCAAACAGGGGCTTTCCTCTCCACAACGGTCTGAAAGCACCTTCGTAGCTCACACGTTCTGACGCAATCTCAACTAACCAATCACAATGACTCCGGCACAAGCCTTCGGTATCAGTATCTATGGGCAAGTAACTCCCATATACCATTCGTTAGCCTTGATCACCGCTATCCTTAATTTAAACGCGATGATGTGATTGGTCCGCTAATGACCTATCTTTTTCTGCGCTAATCAAACCGGTGTCAGCACGTGCGAGCAATGAGGGTTTTAATCAGATTGTGTGTTTTAACTACTTTTACAACATTATAAGATCAATAAGTGATAGAATACATACAAATTAATAATTAATTAATGATAAGACTAATCAACGATGCCTTTCACACTTGTAGTGCCAATTAATTTCTTCACTTCTCAATGTTGTGTTATTAACGAGCATGCGTTCTTATGCATCAAGCTGTCAAAACTAAACTAAACCAAATGTTACCATCAGTAACATTTTTCAACTGTGTTGTGTTATAACAATGTACTAATGGCATAATGAATAAACAGGAGCGTCCCTTCTTATTCAGTTTCCACAAAAAACACTCCGATAGGACTGTCCTTTTAAGACAGAGCAGAAACGAGAGGCAAGGCAGGCCTACAGTTTCCCTGTATACGCGTGTCAGTCGGATTAGGAAAACCAGTGGGTATGAGAGAGTGGTTACAGGTCGCATTTGGAGCTTTGATCAGTGAGCGACGAGATTTCGGTCAGTGCTTTAGCATAGACCGCTGACCCTCGTTAGTTCAAGCAGTGAACAGATTACCACCAGCTCATAAGACCTATCAAATACAGAACTTAGGCTGTCGCATCAGTGGACATCAGGCATCACCACATCTAGATCTCAGTTCGAATCCAGGCAGTGAGTCAAAACAAGACATTCTTGAAGACTGACACACTTGAAATACGACCCGTGGTTATTTACATGATTCACTGAGCAGATTATTTACGATAATCATCCTACCTTTATCGAATAATCTAAAACAGAACTAAAGACATACAAACTCATAGTTTGACCGATATTTTCGATCACGGTAATATTATGTTAAACAACACTTATCGATTTACATGTTGATTACAAAATTCCAAGCATGCTTGTCTACGTGTCAGGTAACTGAACGCTGGAGATGATTTGGCACCTGTCTGAGACCTGGGAATGTGGTTGTTTCGGATATCAGAATTAGGATAAGCCGAATTTATTTTTTAAAAGTCTGACATCAGCACATCAGGATCACAAAATATCACATTCGCGAAAAAATTTTAAGCAGTCGCATTTAGTGGGAGGACAGCAGGTGTTAGCAGAATGGTAATGATACTCTACCCTATCGGTATTCGTGCCATGTCAATGTAATGATCAAAGCTAAATGCCAATTCTAAACATCGTACCTACGTATGTCAGCGACAAAGTGTGGTCAAATCCTCCTCTACGAAACAAATAAGAATGTTCCATGACCATGCATTTACCTCATTCATTCATCAACGCAAATAATTGGTGAATATTTCAACCAATCTGTCTTCTTGCCTCAAAGGAAGACTTTCATGCATTCATGTAAAGAGAAAATCGTGTCAAAGAGAAGGTTAGAAAGCCACAGAAATCTGTACCTGCCACTGTATGTTAAAAGGTAGACACAAAAGCAAGACGTCCCTCTAAACTTACAGCGGTCACATAGACACACGAAGATTGACGGAGACTAAATGCCAACTTATACTGACCCGGACAGTACAGTCAAATCGTGTGTGAAGCTGTCTAATTGTCTAATATGCTCACGTGTTCTACCTGGTCTGTACGAAAAGGCGCGAGTTGTAACACAAGATTTTTTTTATAACTTCTACCTCGATATCGCATAATATATCATTTACTAAAACACTAAAATGTTTGCGATGTACACCTACCAGTTGATAAAACTCACGTCAGTCAGAAAATCATTACGTTTTGAACGTTACCATTTTCCAAGAGGATTGTAAATAATTCGCTTGTTGAAGTTATTTTGAAGGGAATCCTTCTAGACAAAGAGCTAGAAAGATGTTTAGATAATCGTTAATCAGAGTGGAAAGCTGGTTTCATTCTTCTATATTCTCGATAAAACTTCTAACTTGCTGCTATGGTATAAATATTGATAAAATAGGTGCATGGTACGGATATATATAAAAAAGATATTTAAAGTTTTAAAACTAGATAATTCTCGACGTGATAAAGTTTGTATGAAATAATTATATCATTTGACTTTAAGATTCAGAGTTACGGTGTATTTACTAGGAACAGAACGGTAAACAGACAGAGGCAATTCCAGGTAGAGTGATAGCCTTATAATCCCATACAAGACAGATGAGTGTTTACCGAAGAACTTTCTGCATTCCTTTCTGCAATGATGATTCTATGAGTGAGTATATTTTCGGAATCTAAATGTGTTCTCATTTGTTTTCTCAAGATAACAGTTCCATTAAAAACTTGCAGTCCTAAATTGAGTAATAACTTCATGTGTTCTGTATTGATTTATGTATTTTATATCGTCGTCCAACATAATTACTGTATTTGTGTCACTGACATGCATTCAGGGCCTCATGTGTTTTAGAGTGTTTGATATCAAAGATTGTTTCTGCAAAGTGAAACTACGAAAACTTTGCATAAGATTATTGTTCAAATTGGGTTTTTTTAATCTTTACTTTTAGTTTGTCTGGTTAGAGACAACTCATTTTTTTATCACCTCAATTTCATCATTTCAAATTATGATGTGTATTTAGGTAGTTATAAATATCCTACACGACGCTATGCTTTGGACTGCATGAAACTGAAATATGAAGGATTAGCGGTAACACATAATTACGAATCTCTGTATCATACGACCTTAATGTTTTCATTTACTCACGCAAGATGCGAACCTACGTAAACGGGAAGTAAGCTTTAACTCAAGGTTTGATGCTTTATCCTCCTTCTTGACAGTTTCCAAAACCAATTTTTTCACTGGGATGAGTGTTTTTTAAGCTTTGAAATAAGATTTTTTCTCTAAACCGTAAATACGATATTCAAGATTAAAATGTAGAAATATGTTAAACAAACCAAAATAAAATAGTTTTGAAAAGCTAACAAATTGATCAGTTTGTCCCAAACAAAACTGTAGTCTGCAGTATAGTCTAATATCAAAGGGCCTACTGCAGAGCGAAGTAGATGTTTGTCCCTTTCACGATGATACATGGAGTCAAATGCTTTGTTATGTCCAAACAATGTTCTTAACATCCACTGTGAAACAGGAAAATAAAGATGTTTCCCTAACACGAACAGGAAATAAAACCACGCTTTTCTTGCAAACAGAAATAAAATTCACCTGTTTCCAAAATGACAGAAGGTTATTATTTCCAAACAAGTCTGTTAACAACCGTTTGTTAGCGTCATGTCCACAATAAGATGTGTAGATCATATAAGATACAGGAAGACCAACATCAACCCCCTACAAAGTTTTTACACTAAACCTTGAGCGGCCACTGACGACACTAGGTCATCTCCAGGAGAAAACATCCCTGTGCGAAGCGCATGTGAAGGTAATTAATGAGTAAGGAGAAACAGAACAGCCTTTAAACTGTCAATCTCATTAAAACCAGGGGTAAGTGGTTGGTGGCACCTAAATGTGTTCCGGACAGCGAGGTACGACCTACTAGTTTGATCTGATTTCAATGAGAATGTCTTGAGAAGCCACTAACGACAGGAGATCGTTTCCAGGAGGAAACATCCCTGTGTGGAGCGTGGGTGAAGGATACTATTAAGTTAAGAGAATGTGAACGGTGTTTAAACTGTGAGTGGGACGACGAGAAATGAAACACACACTTACTACAATACAAAGAAAAAATATTTTGAAAGTTGCTAGGAGACACATCAAAATGTGATGACGAGTTAGAGAGTTATAAACTCAACACACGTCTTGCTACGACTGACATTATAGTTAAACATGTCAGCTCGTTCCCGAAGTTCTAAGGTTTCTTCAATCGGTATTCTAAGAGTTCGTTCTCAAACACAAGCAGTTTGCATAGGGGGAAAGTGGAGTTTTTTTCTTGTCTCTAGTGCGTAACCCGTTCCCCACCTCCAATTCGTCTCTCGTCAGATAAATGAATTTCTTAAATAACTTCAAGAACAGTAAATGTGATAAAATGCATATACCAATTTCCGTCTCAAACATTTCTACCTATGATACTAATAGTAATGAATCCGAAATATTTCGAGAACAAGAAACGTGTTGAATCTCAAATTTGATAAGTGAATATTTACGATGCTATTTTGTAACATATCAGGAAACATTGTTATTGATATAGCAGGATGAGTTGATAAAACGTGCTTATGAATCATGCATGAAGCCGAATACTGAACGAATTTGTTTTAAAATGTTATGGTAAACACATAAAAATTATGATTGAAGCGGGCAATAGAAGCCCCTCACCTGAATCATCACAACCAACATCAACAGACTTCTGAATATTTCTCCTTTAGAAGCCTTAAGATATATAACCACACATCATTCTCCCACCTTTAGTCCCCCATGTTCTTCTCTTCCCCCTCCCCCATTACCAAATCCTCCTCCCCTTCCCGGCCAAAACTTTGATAAAAGGATATATACGCCCGAAGAAGCTCTTTGGTCTTGAGAAGTCTTGTCGTCGCCTTGTCAAAACATTGAATGTTGATATAAATATCCCTTTCATAACGAAAATCAGGGCGTAGAAAGCGAGTCGCTAGTGAAACGCTTATTTATTTGTTTACGTTATAAAAACTTAACTTTTCATTACGTGTTGACAAAACATACGGATTTCATATCAAATCATAATAGTCTTAAGTACAGTATATATTATCTATATTACGAACGACAACACCGTCTTTTAAATGGGTAATACATTTTTAATAATGCGACATAAATTGGTAATTCATTGAAATATTTGATAAAAAAGATAAATGTCTGTACTCTATACTATTATAACAGAGTGATCTATAGATTCTCTAACCGTCATTCAGCCCGCTTTAATACATCAGATATACATGTAGCATTTTTATGTAACTATCCAAGGAACATCACATTTCATGCCCTTATGCCAGGAGAAAGGTGATGCTACGTTCTATTCATAAAAAGAAAATATACGTTTAAGAAGACCTTAAAAAACAAGCGTATTTATCCGTTCATTCAGCACGCGTCAGAAATCACACTATTTATATGAAAATCAGGGCGTTGAAAGCAAGTCGCAAGTGAAAGACACATTTACTTGCTTTAAGTAATGAAATTTAACTTTTCATTACGCGTTGACAAAACATACGGTTTTCATATCAAATCATAGAGGCACATTTGAATAGTCTTAAAGCCTTAAACATTACATAATGTACTACAAAAGCGTCTTTTCAATATACATTTCAATTAATATGACATAAATTGGTAGTTTATTGAAATATTTAATTAAACACCCCGAATGTCTCAAACAGAGCACATGAGCTGCACCTTATTCAAGTTAGATAGACTGATCTTTAGACTCTATAACCTTCATTCCACATACAGCCACTCATTCATCCATCAATTATAGCATTTTTATCTATTTTATAATCTCTTTTACTATCGACAAAAGGTTTCAAATTAGAATCAACTTTAGTGAGGATATGTTCTAGAAAACTTACATTTAGAAGAATTCATAATAAAAAAAACATTTTTATTCTTCTGTATCGTACACCCTACGCTTGAAGTCAAACACTTTCTATGAGCCATCATCGTCGTGAGTTGGCAAACTGCAAGATACTATTCAAATGGCAAGCACTGAACAACGCAGATACATTTCATTGCTGCACTCGATGTCCTTAGCTTCCAGTTTAATAATGGTGGAAAGACATGGCGCAATAATCGCCTGACTAGATGTAGGTGTTGATAGTACGGCATCAACTACGATTCTATTGATGAAAGTTGTTGAACGAACCTATTTTGACATTCAAAACGTAGTCATTTTTTAACATCGAGGGCCCAAAATGGAATTTTGTTCTAATCTGATAATTAATAATCAACAAATGTCAAATTATGTTAGGTTTGAAATGTTTGTAAATCGAGATGCAGTAAAAGTTGATGCACTCCTATCTTAAGTAAGGCGACTATTAAAGCATTTTATTCTTAGCTTTGAATCCAGTTCAACTTTAATTAACACTTTAAAATGACCTACATGTAAACATAACTTTCTTAATTTTGAAAATTGAAAATACAGTGATAGCATAAATACTGCCGATTTTATTTGGCCAATCTAAGTGGCTATTTTAGAATTAAAATTTGAGGATCAGAAATTCTTATCTAGGATGCATTATCACAGGGACAAGGGCTTTAATGCCAGTTTGGAATAAACAATAATGCGATGCCATCATAGTTTACGTCATATCTCTCCGATAAATGCAAAACCGTACAGATCTATAATATGTCTTCGAAAAAGGTATCTCTATTCTGTGGCGTCCCTCAAGGTTGTGAACTTGGACGTTTATATTATTGTTAACGGTATACGTCAAGGCCCTGGGTGATTCTATCAAGGTGCAATGTGTTTATCAACACGGCTGTGCCGATGAAATGCAACTTCTATGGACATTTGGAAAGACTGATTCACATAGTGTTATCACTCATCAAGAAGACGTTACTGTCAACATTGAGACATGGTTGACCTCTAACAAACTAAAAATGACTGATGGAAAGAACTAAAACAATCATTGTTGGAGCGCAACAGAAGATTAATCCTTTACGAGATAGAATGACTTCCACTGGAGATGCTAACTTATCATTTTCTTCCTCTGTCAAAACCCTTGGTGTGGTGAATGATTCACACATGTAAAAGCTGTTACTATCATCTTTGCAACATTGGTCACATCCGAAATTTGCTCTCCGGAAAAGCAACATCCATCCTGGTACGTTCTTTAGTCCCATCCCGCTTAGACCACCGTCAGAGAGAAAGCTCCAGAAAGTTCAGAACAGTGTTGCAAGGATCTTCACTAAGCGAAACAAAGAAGCGCTCTCACAAATCGCCTGTTTGAAATCATTGCTCTTACTGCCTATTCTAGCAAGAGAATAGATTAGAATTTAGAATTCCCATCAGCTAAGAAGTCTGTACACAAGGCTTCATTTTGCTAGGCATGTTGCTCCAGAGAAAGACAATAGAGTTCTAGGAGGTGCCCTCGGTGGCCCTTATTAAAGGTCATCAAACCTATAAATGTAAATTACCTTCAGCTAAGGAGTTTGTACATAAAATTCAGCTTTCTAGACCCTTTGCTTCTGGAGAAAAATATGAAAATAGCTTTTTGGGCGTAGCCTATGTGACCGTTATAAGGGGAAACAGGGTGACCAAATCTGTAAACTAGAAACCACTTTAGTCATGGAGTTTGTACACAGGATTCTAGATTTCCTGTGCCAATGATTCTTGACAAAATAATGAAATAGTGAAAAGTTTACAGGTGGACGGACGCCGGACACAATACAATGCCATAAGCCCATAAAGCATTTCAGGCCAGATGAGCTAAAATTTAATTTAGAAACCTCATTTTAGAGATCTTCGTATGTTTCTCTTTCAAAAAATCTTCTTGAATTTCCGTGGACAGTTTCTAGTTACATCTTTTCATATACATAATACAGTTTTCGCCTCGTTAGATCCTGTGAAGGGTTCACATTTCTGAAGATGCTGTCACTCAACACCTTCTAATTAAGATATGTTACATATTTCTACACCGTTTCCTTTCAACGGGGATCGGTTGAAACCCGTCATGTGAGGATAAATGTGCCTGTGGCAAGATGTCATATCGGATTTTATAAACGGAAATATTTAAAAATCACAACAAAATTAAATTAGCCATATGCCAATGCCATATTGTTGTCAGCTGATGCTGGGCTGTATAAGACAGAAGCGCGGGTCTGCTTGCGAATGTTAAGAGGACAGATATTGAATTATGTGCGTCCTGTTCCTGCTTAAAAGCCCCCAAAATGTTATATTAATAAGATTCATCAACAAATATTTTGTTATTAATTTGATTTAGTTTTTAAAGTGTGGTTTAAAATTAGGTATATGCAAAGGATAAAGAATGTTACTATTTCTGAATAACAGTTATTACAATGAAAGACGTAATTTCGGAAGCATATTTTTAGCAGACACAACGACAAATACGTGTTTGTAGTGCTGAGTTGGTCACTTAACTGATCTACATGTAAATGGGACGCAGAGTTTCCACTTCTTGACACATATATAGCCGTTTTTCGATTACAATTCAAAACAAGAAACTATCATCATTTTGGCATGTTAGATATAAAGATGTAACTTTACCAAAGCTATTTGAACTTAATTAAGGGTATATGGTATTTGGCTCTTATCTAAGCCACATACAAACTTTATGAAACATACTCTGCGTCATTTTAAGTTGTATTTATGCCATCCATCTATATGGCCACACTTGCTCAGTAGGTCATTCAACTAATATTTATGTATATGCGGCGCTGAATTTCGACTTCTTAGCATTAACAACGTATATGGTTGTCTTTGATTTACAATAGGAAACAGAAACTTTAGACACACAAGTTCAACTTACCTCAGGTCATGTGATATTTTGGCTCTAGTTAAGCCACATGAAATATTCATGAAACATACTCTGTGACACTTTAAGACGATTTAATTGTCGTGATATCTGCAAATAGATATCGCTTGATTGTATTGCATTATCTCAATTAGTAATATCTATTATGTTAAAAAAAGTTTTGATGATACATCATGTTATCTAAGCTTTAACAGAACTTATCATAATTCATCAATAAGGAATTGTGTAGGTTAAGAAGCAAAAGAAGTCTGTATCTGCCAGTTTGCGTTACAGCCACGGGGAGAGCCTAGCAGGAGCACGTCGCCCTTCCACTTCATGCTCACAAACAGAGAGATTAATGAGGCACCTAAATGTCAGCTTATTCTGACCCGACAGTAAAGTTAAATCGTGTGTGAAGCTATATAAAACTCAAGGACGCTTTTTGCTATTCCCGACTTTCGTTGGAGAAGGCGCTTGGGTAATTACCATTCTCGCGAAACCATTTCTCTCAACACATCGCCATCTTGCAGTCAAGTAGCTTTGCGCTAATTTCGCTAATTTAATCTATTGATTAAAATCGTAGAAATATATTCTCCATGAAACCTTATTTTCGTTTCGTATTTTTTTTGTTCATTATACACTTAAGCACTAGTACCTCTACTTTACCTGATGAAAGTGTAAAGGACGAAACGTGTTTGAAATATGTATATAAAAGAAGAGATAGATGCATTCGAATGGAAAACAATCTTGCCTGTTCTAATAGACAAGAGCATTTGATCAAATATATTTACGAATCTTATGGAGTCAGTATGGTTCAAATGTCAGAAACTGGGCGAAGTGCGCCGAGTTCACTGTCACTGACATTTTAGCAGATCATTGAACAGGCAAAGTCATTTATCTGCCAGTTACATTTTTATATCACTACAATATATCCCCTACAATTTTATCGATCAGGACACAAACTGAAGTTTTTGTAGGGCATTTAGAAGTGACATGACCAACAAGACCAGTGCTCACGAATTTCTTGATACAACGTCTTTATCGGGAACAGCACGACGTTATGGAGTAAATACGCTCATCCCATCATCAGGTGGAGTACAACCTCATGATACCAGAGGGTAGATAGTGTTATGTTCCTGTAAATAAGAGGCCGGGTCTGTGTTGTATCTATTAATTTGTTGTACAAAAGGATCTAAGAAACATAATTGAATTAATTAATGTAGTACTTCTGGAAATATCCACCAGAAATAAGTTCCTGTTTCCTTTACAATTCCTATGAACGAGGATAGAAATTATAAAATAATTATAGAGCATGAAATATTATTGCAGTAGTAGGGTAAGTATAATGTGAATTAAATGTATGATAAATTCATAAATCCATGTGGTTCCTAATAAACCACTTACTGAAATGCCATGTTCCAATACATAATACATGATCCATGATGTAAACCCTTTACACGAAGAAACCATTAACACTATCAATCCCATTCAACTAACACTGTATCCACTAACTCAAGGTTTACTCTTGACTTTATGTAAGATGTTCCGAAAGAATGTGCTACTACCTAACAATGTATGAATGTCTGTGTACAACAGGCGTCACAGTATGGAAATATATCTAGTTCTAACTTGTAGTTTGTAAGTGTTTTATGCTGATGAATGGGGTTAGTGCGTTGTCAAGTTTACTTTCGTGAAATCAAATTGTTGTTATGAGTTTCATTTCATACATCATAACACTATTATATCTAGAAAAACGCTTTCAAAGGGTTTTTTATTTCCTTCATCGCTAAATTGTCATATGTCCTCTTGTCTGAAGTTTCAGGATTTTACGCACATTATCAGAATGTGCATTGAGGAGTATCATCAAATTACTCGGGGAACTAATGAAATGGCGTTTTAGATAAATGCATCTTACGAGTATATAAATTTTTTATTCCTTTACCCTAATATATACAGCTTATACATAGTTATAGCACATCAATAGGAAAAATTTATGACACTGTAAAAACAGTTCTCTATGATCTCATGTATAAATCTACTAGGATATATTTGGAGAAAAAAGGAATAAAAAAGTGACAAAAAGTTAAAGAGATTTTCTTTATTTCCCAAGTAAAACTAAAACTCTTCGCATGTTTTTTTTTATTACGTCCCTGATTATAAATTTTGTTGTCAATCTCTACGATCTCTCATTCCAAGCTATGTATAGGTCTTCTCTCTACAAGCTGTTGATCCAGAGGACGCATAGTACCCTTGGACGGACAGAGTTCAGAGGTTACTCACAAACGTTACCAAGAATACACTGTCCCTCTTGACCCACTGATTGACCCCCCCTGTTGAACAGCTTGTTAATGGCCAGTAGGTTATAAGCTTTGTTCAAGTAAGATGTTAAATGCATTGACAAAGCTCATTCCATATTTCTCAGTTAGCAGTGACTTTACAATAATGATTCTTTGACATAAAAACAGTGACTTGCGGTTTGTGTTTTGCTGTACTAAGCAATGCTGAATGGCGATAAAAACAGAACCATGGTATCCAAGAGACGTAACGAGATATTTTTATCAAAATAAACTCGCATATTCAATAGCGTACATCAAAAACTATCTGAATATTATTTTACCTTTTTTTATTTTCATGGCATTCATGCAGCGTATGTAGGATATATTGAAGGTAAGTTCAAAATAAATATGTATGCGAAACGACAGCAATAAAATTACTCATCCATTGCTCCAAAATCAACAACCCAAGCCTCAGAAGAGCGAGTACAACCTTTACGATTTCGAATCTCTATAACCCCCTCACCTTTTTGCTTGTATCCCACATAAAGAGTTTTATACTGATACGCTTGAGGTAATTCAATGAAGATGTGGGAGAGAGCACAGAGCCCTGTCATAGTCTGAGTGTTGATTCACAGCATTTTACAAAACAGAATCACTGGCACTTTTGTTAGGAGTTTGTTTACTTTCATCGAGTCATACTTCACAACGCCTTGAAATAATCACATAGGCTTCCTTTTAAATCATAAATGCTCAGGTTCTTGATCATAGAAACGCATAGAAAGCGTGTTCTTATATAGTGGAATAAACCCGTCATGTTAACAACTTCACCTTTTTTTTCTAAAATGAAAGAACGGGAAGAGAACGGGAAGGTGCATTAGTTATTTCCGTAGATGTTATGAAATGTTTATTCGGCTTATCTAACATATCCAACACAGTAAGTATGAAGTGTAGGTTACAGGCATAGTAACCTGTTCTATTTCTAATTTATATTATAATATTTCTAATATTAGTTTATATATACAATCGATTATACATGTACACAAATATGTTTGAACCGTGTCCCTCTTGTTCAAAATAATAATCAACAATACTTTCAGAAACATCAACATTCCAAGAGCAATATCATGACAATGGGTGGCCTTGACTCACTATAACCACCTGAGTATCGGTATACCCATTGTACTTATATCAGTGGTAAGATAAACTCTAGATATAAACTTTGAGAAGTTTTTATCACGCCAATGATGTATCAATGTCAAGATTTCATACAGATAATCAGGACACTAGAGATGGACTATGCCTATTCGAATACTTCCAATACTTCTTGTAAATCTGTCTGTAACTCGAGACGGGAACTATATATATATTTCGCATCTAACGTCTTTGTAATTATAGACCAAACAAAAGAGATCAATGACAATGGAATCGATTTGATAAATATTCCATTTCCGTGTCGGTGCCAATCGCTTAAAATATATACTTTTCTTTAATCCCTTACTATTTTTGGACTTTATTTTTTAAAAATAAGGCAATGTATCATGTTTGGAAATATTTTTGTGAACGATGATTTTAGTTAAATCTCTTTATGCTCTTATTTCGTTTTATCTATCATCGGACTCGTTCACAATAGATAAATACTATCTACCCTTTAAAGTCAATTCAATTTCATGTAACACAGGGAACGAAAGCAATAAAAAGATCCCCTTTCTTACACTATTTCGGTGCACAAAAGGCTCACGCATGTAGAATAAGTGTTTACTATTTATAAAAAAAATTCAATCTATGTTCCACTTTGATCCCACACTATCAACGGATTTTCTATCTTCATGAAAAATCTCCAAACATTGGTCCCTTTCTCAATAGAAATGGAATATCATCAATTATATATTACTTATGTTTACAACCTCGCGAATACAACAGCGACCACACAAGACTTTATACTCGCCACCATTAACGTGTTGTTGCAGTGCTAGACAAGACCAACCTTGTGTTTGTCAATTTAAGTCTTGTTACTGGGTTTATGTAAAAAAATGTAATCGGGACAAAGAAAAAAATCTTCAACAACAAGAACATGGCCTCTGAAGAATTTCTTCATCACTAGTTTGTATGATCAAATGTGAAAGTGGTCATATAGTTTCTTTGCTGTAATTCTTCAGCTGATTTTCACTTTTAATTGGAGGATGAACATTCGGCACATTGACAAAATTACTCTCCAGCTCATAGGAGAATATGGAAATCGAAACATTTCCATACGCGTGGTTTCAGTATGTGGCATGGTATTCGTACTTAAAAAGCAATGTATCCCTCAAGCCTGTCTTATATCATATATTCTGTTTTTCGTTCTTAACTTAGTATTTGTTGCTGAATACTGTCGAATACATCAAGTTATCTATTAAAAGGAAACATGGCTGTTAAATAACAAATTGCATGTAATTGGTTGGCTATTATTCTACTCACATTTTCTCCTATATAAAGACTGCAGTAAGTATTCCCATCCGCCTGTCTTTTTTTCACTGAAAATAAAAATAAAAATAAATCAATCGACAAAAGCATTTGCTCTGTATATCTGCAAGTACTGATCTACACTACATCTACTTTTTCGAAACTCGTAATCTAAGAGGTTTTCTTTTGTGTTATAACTCGATTCTAATGTGAATAAGTGGGTAAAACCTTTGGATTCATTTCCCTATAGTTGTAGGTATCTCTGCATTTTTGGTTTTCATATACATGTATAGGTATTACTTAAACCTAGTAACAGCTTGATATTGATGTATAAATGAACATATACTGTGCATGCCGAGTTTATGTATGAGAACCATGTTAAACGATGTATTAATATCAAACTTTTTATGTATGTCATGCCTGTACGAACAATATGGTAATAAAAAAAAAGAACGAAAGTACTGATTGTGGTCAGAGAGACGCAGAGTATTTGATTCATGTTGTTAGCATACAACGGCAACGAATCCAGGTACATATTACAAGTGACGATATAGAGGAAAGGATTTGGAGCTAAGACAAAGATATTTTTCACTGTACAGACAGGGTCGGGAAGAAAGGGATTTTATGAGGCACTGAATGTCAACAGAAGCTGTACACGACAGTAAAGGTTAATCGTGTGTAAAGTAATATCCCGCCAGGATTGTAGTGGGATCTGTGAACGTTAACTTACACACTGTGTAAGCTTTACCATGTGGAACAGCAACTCTCGGAAACAAGATAGCAGATGTACACTAACAATGTCCATCTGAATCACAATGTCCCTGAAGGGATGGGAATATGTAATAAAACGACAATGCATTGCACGAACATTATATTTGGCTGCTTTGAAATCTTAACATCCTAACATGTTTTGTCTTTTTTTTTCGGCACGTTTATAAGGATCCAGAAAAATTATATGTTTCAACAGTTCTCTGAGACAGGAGATAACGTGTACACTTACAACGTCCAATAGATGATACTTTCTTAAAGGTAACGGACATTTAAGAAAATACAACAACCATTAAATTAGAAAATGTAAGCATTCTTTGAATCTAATTTGATGATTTCAGCTTTTTATCACAGGCAAGTACCACTTGTATGGGACAAAGTTATGACTACCAACAAAGTGGATAAATTCAACAGTTTAGTGGCAACCCCATCTCAGAGACATCCTTGCGTCCAGGGGCGGATCCAGGATTTTTGAAAGGGGGGTTCTAGTTTTACGTTATGTATGATTTACTATGTTTGGGGTTCAACGAGGGGAGCACTTGGCTATTTCTTACGTTATAAATTATCTACTATTCATTTTTTATTGACTTGAATCTATCAAAGGGGGGAGGGGATGGGGGGGTGGTTCGGACCCCCCCCCCCCCCCCCCCCCCCCCCTTGGATCCACCACTGCTTGCGTCATCACATAATGTTGCATATGTGCTACAGGGATCTAGAGGGCATAAATCTCTAACACTGTTTACCAGGAATCTCTAACACATGGATCACTAAAAGACTATGTATATACATTGACAGCCACAAAAACACGGAAAGCCTTGTGAATGTTTATACATGGACAAACACGAGCTTCTACGGCTTGATACGAGTAGTCTAAATGAGATATAAAATAGTAAGTAAAAGAGACAAGCTTCGGTGTTGTGCCCCCTTGAAGCACACAAGTAGTCTACCCGTCATATATGGAATAAACCACTTGACATCTCAAATGGTTAATCAGCCATACCCTGAATCTTCTTCATTATAACTAAGGTGACATTACCTTACTTAATGAAAAATATCATCCAAAATTTGATTCTATTTTAGACGATATAAAACGATTGTGAAATGACAAACGTTTTGTAAGCTCGTAAATATATTGGAACAGGTAAAACAAATTTAAAAAAATAAAGTTCATTTCACCTTGAAAAGCTCTCAAAGCGTAAGGATCATACACTTATCTTACGTTTAACGGACTCAAGCCAAATAGAGTTGTTGTGTCAGAAAGTTAAACCTAAACTCTCAAAGTAAGACTTTTCAACTTGACACAAACTTTGCCCACAATGCCGAACTGTTAATCATGTCACACATTTGTTGGAAGTGAAACTTTGGTAAGCAACTACAGAGGGTTTCTATCAAAGAATGACAGAAGCTGACAGAGATGAGTTGTGTTGAAACATTTCACCGTTGATAAGCGTTATATAACATGTACATTATAAGAGAATGAAATGAATAAGCTTGCATATCATACGTGTGTAATGGTAGCCAGTCCAAAAGAATTCTTTTTATCAGTTCAAATGGCAAAACAAAAGAAAAACCCTAAACAGCTACCATTACGTACCAAACTTCACCCTGGATGTGGGACGGGCCTGATTTAATACACAGTGGCGGTGGCAGCGGAGCAAGCGATACTATAGCAATAATTTACGAAAGTATTTCCATGTTAAATACAATGTGTCGTTAACATTTCATTTGTTATCGCAACTTTTTTATATTGTTTAATCTCATACTGTTTAATCTTTAACTTATTTACCCCATGCACATGCAAACTATAATCCTATACTTGAAAACATTACAAGCAAATCTGACAATGAACAATCGGTTACCAATGTTCACTGTTTACGAGTTTAGAACAAAGGTGGCCAGGCCAAGTCAAATATCTCCCAAGTCGAATTAAATCCCTCTTATCCCCTATAAGATATTGGAGACATCTATCAACTAACTTTCTGTAAAATTCAGAATTTAATCCAGCGTTTATTCTACTTGACACTTGTTGTGTAGTTAATCTTGTTTTGTAAGAAATAAATACTCGACAGACCTAATAAGAACGCATTGTTAATCAAAACATTTCAAAGATTGAAGCTTTTAATACTAAAATGCAATCAATCAGATTTTGATAGTAAAACCCAACCCGAGAATAATGGTTGCTGGGGTGTTATGTGCGCTATTCTAATGTGCAATATTGGTGTCATCACGTAGCAGGTAGGACATCTGACCAGTTAACTCAACTCATTGCTTTCATCTGGGCACATATTTGAGCACATAACTGATTTCACTCATCTGAGCACATAACTGATTGCGTTCATCTGAGCATATAACAAATTGAATTCATCTGGGCACATACATATGAGCACAAAACTGATTGTGTTCATCTGAGCACCTAACTGATTGCGTTCATCTGAGCACATAACTGATTTCGTTCATCTGAGCACATAACTGATTGTGTTCATTTGGGCAAATAATTTACAAATGAGCACATACCTCAATGCATTAATCAAAGCACATAACTCATTACGTTCATCTGACAATATATTTTACGAACTCATCTGGGCACATACATCTGAGCACGCAACTGATCGCATTCATGTGACACATAACTGAGTGCGTTCTTCTAAGCACACAGCTCATTGCATTCTTTTAAGTACTTACAGCTGAGGACAAACGTGATTGCATTCATCTGAGCACATAACTCAACGCATTCATCTGAGCATATACAGCTGAGGACAAACGTGATTACATTCATCTGAGCACATAACTCAATGCATTCATCTGAGCATATACAGCTGAGGACAAACGTGATTACATTCATCTGAGCACATAACTCAACGCATTCATCTGAGCATATACAGCTGAGGACAAACGTGATTACATTCATCTGAGCACATACCTCAACGCAATCATCTGAGCATATACAGCTGAGGACAAAAGTGATTGCATTCACCTGAGCTATAACTCACTGCATGCATGTGAGCATATACAACCGAACACAAAAGTGATTACATTCATCTAAAAATATATCCAGATCGTGTGCATTGTTATGTTG
This sequence comes from Phorcus lineatus, assembly GCA_921293015.1. NCBI lineage: Eukaryota > Metazoa > Mollusca > Gastropoda > Trochida > Trochidae > Phorcus > Phorcus lineatus. Next base: position 56,811,647 of record OV121081.1, read on the forward strand.
AATGTTATATTCATAGATATGCATTCCTCATTGGAAAAGTAACAAAAATTCATTGAAAGTTTCATCATTTTTAATTTCTCACTTATCCTTTTACACAAAGATTATTACAAATTATCTTACGAAACATTAATTTTTTTCATTCAGTATTTACTGTTTTGATACTTACATATATGTTATTTTTAAGTTTTATATTTTCTGAATTCGTTATATATTTTTGGTATTCAGCCTTTTTATAATAAACATACTTGCGAGGTGTTCAAATAAGCCAAATCCATATTTTATTTTTGTGATTAATTCATAGATCTTGTAAAGAGTGAGTATCAATTTGGTAGCATGTTCACCAGAGATAAAAGTCCTTCTATTTCATCTCACTGGCGATCTGTTGAGGACATGATACAAATTTCTTGTTTTTCCTCTCGTTTTCAGTTGACTATTTTTAATGAATACAATATCTTAACTTTCTCTTCCTATGAACTGAAATATGTGACAAATGGTTTGATTTTTTTTAAAAATCTGTTTTTATTAACATATGTATTTCAGAAGAATGGAACCGGATAGGCAAACAAGCCGAGGCTTATGCGAATGCCGCTCCGGAATACAACAGAAATAATATCATGCCATGAACACAAATCATTATTACACATATTGTTTCATTGTATCGATATTTTGAGTCAAATCTGCCTGTTAAATTTATAAACCAACTGAAATTAAAAGTTCGTTGTTTACTTACAAACAACACTGATTTTTTATCAAATCCTTTCGAATAAAAATACATGGTTTGATGTACATGATTATAGAGAGGACACAGAAAAAAATGCATTGAGTCTTAATTGTTTTTTCTACTCTTTTACTCTAAAGAATTAATTAAGGAATCCGAAATGATATTACCCTTGTCTCAATGTAAACGATGGATAATCTAAATATTTCTTATAGTGTAGTAATGAGTGTGAATGAGGGCGAAAAAAGGGAGTTAAGTTCTGAACATTTTTAACATTATTTTATTTTTACTCATAATCAACATCTTGTCGCCATATTCCAAATAGGCATGCTCAACAATACCGGTGTCATATCACATGTACTAAATATCTATATAAAGGAATTAAAGAATCCATATTCCATATGATAGTTTGCAATATCCTTAAAATAACAACCTTTATAAATGTATTAGCATCTGCATCTAAACGTCAGATTTAATGGATAATGAAATTGATACTATATTTAAGATTCTGCTTTCTTCAGTTTTGTATACGTAAGCATGGAACGTTTATGCCAAGTCGATGCCGTTTGCATAGTAACATGAATGTAAGTTTACCTTTTGGTAGGTCATAGAATAAAAAGTGAATACTAAGTGCAGAAACTTGGATAGAAGAAAATTGGTAGACACCAAACAACAAAATCATGTACTGAATTGTAAACAAAGACAGGAAGCTATCTTTACGCCTTAAAGATATTATTCCTGACGCTGTTATTGCTTTTAAGCAATATAATACCTTCAACGCAAAAAATTTAGTTTGCTCCTTTAAAGAAAATTAACATGGTTTTAAGATAAAAACTGCTAGAAACCCAAACTACCTGTCATAAATGTAAACTACACCTGTAGATTTACATCTTGATTAAAAAATGTCAATCAGGTGACAGTAAAGGACCTACAAGTTACGCCAGCACTATTTTGGCGCCTGTCTGAGATAAACCGAGCTTTTTATCTTGCCAATATGATGTATCGATGTCAAGATCAAAGATAAACATAGACAAGAAACACATTCCAATTTGTTTCCAGTGATTGGACAAAATAAAAAGTTTGTGAATCAAAGGAAATTAGAACAATCAGCTGTAAATTTGACGATGGAGACAAGACGTTAATGAAAAACATCGCACTCTTGAAGTTAAGTTGTAAATCTCTCGAACTCAAAGAGTGTTTACTAGAAGTTATTAAGAAAGCATTCGTTACGTTGATGAAATATCATGATAGTTGTATTCTGTATGAGATATGCAATATAATGGTGACTTAACGTTTTTACTGTAATATAATTTGAATATGATATTTTGCGTGCCATCACACAAGACTGCACTCATAGAGTTATCCCTTCAACAAACTTCTCAGGAACACAAACTGTACACAGTTCAGGGTTGAACAGATAGTCAGTCCAAAAAAGCCCACACTGTAAACATCTCCCTGTCCAATACCTTATGTTTTGATAAGGTAATAACAAATTTTGAAAAAATAAAGGACAAAGAACATTTCAAGGATTATGCAATTTAAACCAACGAACTAATGCCATTCATTCTTGCTTTACACTGTGTACTTAGTCATATCACATGGCATTATCCTAGCTCTGTTCATATATAGTTCTCTTGCTGTACGTGATGAACAACAAGGCCTAGGAATTACTTGTGATACAAAGAACAGATATGTTGTTAAAACAAGGACAAAGAGTCACTTGCTATTTCACAAGGGCATGACATGTATCACCATATGGAAAGGGTTACACAGATTCCTCTCATATGATATAACTGTGTTTACCAAACGAGGGTTACATCACGTTTAGTATCCTTATGCTCATATTTCCATCTACTTCACATAAAGGAATAAGGTTTCCTGTCATCGTTAGTGATATAAAAGTAATAGTGATAGTAATAGTGATAGTGATTTCATAAACGCGTTGAGGAACAGGATTCATTTGCTATGAGAATTTTAAAATAAATATTTGCTTTGGTCGGCCATTTTTGTCTTTATATATATTTAAATAATGCGGTTATGGGGTAGATTTGTTTAATTAACTTTACTTTCTAAGTTTAAGAACTGTTTTTAATTAATAACAGATATTGTCTTGTATTTGATACATCAGATTTCATTTCGTGAAATAACTCTGCTCTAAATTTACAATGCCTGTAAAAAGGGACACAGAAACGTTTAAATGCAACTGAAGCATATACACAAATGAAGAAGAGAAGATTCGAAGTTAACAGTTTGACACTTCATGCACAGCTGGGGCAGAAGGAGAATTGGAAATACGAATCACTTAATGTCAACCGTATCGGACAGTTAGTATTAATAGTGTGTTAAGCGATAATCGTGAAGAGGTATTTGGGTCTGAAAACGTTACGGACACAGCAACCCCACGTAGACACATAAAACAGTAGTTCGATGATGCCTTAGTGTAAAGTATACTAACAATGTCAACGCTTGGCTCGGGAAGAGAAGAGAAAATACGAGGCACTCAATGTCAACAAGAGCTATATAGGACAGTAAAATTAATCATGTGTAAAGTAATAATCCGTAGTGGTGGTAGCGGGGTCGGAGGGAATTGTGGACACAACTAACACATGTAGACAGTAAAACAGCCATTTCCTGAGAGAAGAGAGGGAAATACGCTTACTACGTCCAATGGAATCACAGGTGCTCGATATCCCGGAATAGATGGGACAAAATAGTATTACAAATTGAATGTATAACGCTTGCTCATTCTGACTGCTTGGAAAACTATATTGAGAGACATCGTAACACATTTCCCTCCTTTTCTTTACGTTCGTAAGGATATCATATCACAAGAAAGTAAGACAAAAGCGTTCAGAGACAGTAGAAATGACATGACGTACATTAAGTCAAAGTGACCCATTGGAACCATCAACTCCATGAGCGAATGGAATTATTCATGAAATTACAATGTATATAATGTTAACCTCTTGATTTCAATAAAAATAGCACCTATACTTCCAATCAAATTGAATACGTTTATTCTGCTGTCAAAATATGCTTTTTGAAAACAAGGAATGCAATTTTATCAGATACTACAGGAATGTTTCCGTTTCCTACTGTAGTTTTTATAGGAAGCCGGACATTTTCAAGCATCACCATATTAGATTTTATATACAATAATATATATCAAAACACCTGATAACACTGTATTAGATATTTAACAGTGGCCATGCCTTTGTTTACAACAGTGTGACTGTCGTAAAATATAAGAATAGTATAAGAAGACTTACTTAAAAGACTTGTTTATGATTTATTTTTTCCAATTGACATTTGACAGTAAAACATTTTTCGAAATATAGATGCTCCTGAATACGACGTCAACCTTCGAATTGAGAAGCTCTCAAACCATGAAATCCTCAAACAGGACAATACAGATATGTGATGTGGCGGACATGAGACTAATTTAGTTGTTATATGAGAAATCCACTCAAAGTTGGACGTGTCAACTTGTCAGGTAGTTTGTCTCACAACGCCGATACGTTAATTGTGTACTTGAGAATTTATAAAGGTTTTTGCATGTGAAGTACAATATTGTGTTGCTATGTTGCATTTGTTAAGGGTGCCATATCACACCGAATTTTTCAAAGTTTGATAAATTTGGAAGAATGCACATAGTTAATCATTTACCCAATGTACCTGTAAGAGTTTAAATCCTTTTCCTTGAAAGATTGACGACCAACTACAGTGAATGAACAATCGGCGACTGACATGTGTGAGTTCAGAATAAGGTGGCCAGGCCAAGTCAAATATCTCCCAAGTCGACTTAAATCCCTCTTATCTCCTACAAGATATTGGAAACATCTATCAAGTAAATTTCTTCATTGTAAAATTCAGTCTTTAATCCAGCGTTTATTCTGCTTGACACTTGTTGTGTAGTTAATCTTGTTTTGTAGGAAATAAATACTCGACAGACCTAATAATAACCCATTGTTAATCAAAACATGTTAAAGATTGAAGCGCTTAATACTGCAAGTGCAATCAATCAGGTTTTAATAGTAAAATGGGCCTGAGAAAACTGGTTGCTGGGGTGTTTAATACGTTATAGCAATGTGCAATATTGGGGTTTTAACATAGCAGGGAGGACATTAAGTAACGACCACGTATCGCATCTAGATTCAAGATCATGTGATTTGTCAACTGGCCATACAGAGTGTGTGATTTGCTGGCCTCCGTTCAAGACTCCAGTTACATAGATGTGGATGACATCAGGAGGGGTAATTGACATAATGGTGTCGTTTATGTTGAAGGTAATACTGAACTACAAGAGAATCAAACAGACAACACAGTTGTCGTTCTGCAGTCAGGGAGCATCCGTTTAAATGAGGGTTGGTTTAAACAGCCATAAAGCAATTTTGTTGTCCTTAATTGGATAATAAAACTGTTATTCAACCAGGATGAATTGCTATCGATATACCTTTAAGCTCAATGACAGTCTCCTTAAATCAACACGGATTGCGTCAGTACTTACAATAATAATAGCCCATTCCGACCTAACCTGCATTAGGTGCATCGCATATTATCAAAGGTTGGTATTGAATATTCACTTTCAACCATGATGGCCAGCACACTCCTTTTCTGATCGGGGTATGTAGAATGATTCAGTGTCGGTAAGCCATCCATTCAAGCAAAACGGCAGGTTCCTATACAACGGTGAGAATGATCACTTACAACTTGGCTAAGGGGGCTGAATTCAAGTTGATAGTGAGACGCTTTTGTGCCCAATAAACTCTCCCCACTTCCCAGTTTGATGAGACCCCTAGGGAGTAAAGCACTACTGATCCAGAGAATCTAAACAGTAGGAGAAAAGTGAACCCGACCTGACCAAGACATTTGTCCCGCTGTGGATACCATAGTATCTGTTGGAGCAGAGAAAGACTCAAACACTCTTCCCACTGTGTGTATTATGTGTAATGAGACCAGTTTACATCGGTGTTTTATATCATTTTGCTTACTTCAATTAAATTCCCTGTAAAGTATGTTCAATGAATATGGAGTATGTTCCAAATGGAGCGTAGTCACTTGTGCTATTGTAAGTTCATCAACACAAAATGAAATTTTCTAATGTTAACAAAGAAGTCTGATAAACCATTGCAATATCATCTCAATGTCATGAATAAACGTGCAATCTCAGCATTATATACAAAGGCACCCTCTTCGTCCTAGTAAACTACGAATCCTTGACCATTTGTTATACATGACTTGGCAAATATATAATGGGTTAAGTTAAAGATGGACATTTCTCCGCATAAATTGGCTGGTGAGAGAGATAGACTAAAAACTAACGAACCAGATATGGAAGCAATTTATATAAACAGGCACTTCGGTTCTATGCATCGATAATCATCAAGATTTTATAATTTCAATAGTACATCATACCTCATATGATGAAACTGTCTTGTATATTTGCCCAACAGGTGCCCGTATCTATCACTGCACTGCAGTCCCTTTAAACACGTAGTAAGACAATCACGCACTACTTAAATGAATATACGCACATGACAATGATTTATAGGAATAAATCAGTTTGTCAAAGCAAGGGTTACATCTTCATCATAAAAATGAAATTAAATTCCTTTAAAATTAAGAAAACTGTCTGCAATGTTCAGACAGGTTTTTAAAAGAAGTTCCTTTAAACATAAAGCGTCAAGATTAACTCCTGATCGTGAGAATTATATCGACACCTTTACTTTAAGGGAAAAAAGCCCGAATAAGTAGATTTAATTGAATTTCTTGTAACTGTTTCATCACTACCAGGTGTCTAAATATACCTCTTACACGTCAGTTAAAACATGATTTTGACCAAAATCAGATCTTGCCACATATTGATAATTTTGATTATTGCTTCACTGCATGAACTTATTTTCAGTTATATGCTGTTCATATTCATCTAATATCATGTAAGCCAAGTCAGATTTAATGTTAGTGAAAGCTCCCATTTACTTGAAAACCAGTTCATCCAGGACCATTACTAACCCTGTAAGATTTTGCTCAAGCACAATCTAGATAAATTTAGATCAACAGTTTTTAATGTCATGTCATACTGAAATAACATGATGTCAAAATTTATTTAGACTGGGTCAAGCACACCCTTTTAACAGCGATCTGTTGAAGTTCCTTGTGGTTGGTACGCAGTTCCTTCCTTTCCTTCCATTTTTTTCAATTAATGTATTTACGATAAAGGCGACAGATATTTCTAAATTTCCCCTTGCAAAGAACGAATAACAAGACGCTGCTTTGTTTGTGAGTGTTCGCAGGGAAGATCATATAATGGTGTCATGAGGTTCGTACTCTGAAGAAGCTCAACCTGAATATATGTCTCTGGTAGGAATATGAAAATACAAACAACAAGCATCAATGTATGAGTTACATGTTCATTGTATAACTGCATACCGAAATTTGTTCACATACCTGCGTTATCGTGCACACTTGTACTGTAATTTGGCTTTGAGCTATCGTGGCATTGCAAAATAAAACGGATAATGTTGATTGTTTAATGTAGAAGTGAATATCCACTGGACCTAAACACAACCATACACTGTACGTCATTATGTTAACAGTTAACCGTCACAGTTTTGACATGTGCATGAAATGAACAGGGGTCAAAACTTCGAAAATGAATATTTTTAATTTTCTCTGAAATCCTTTATTTGATCACAGATCAATATTCGAAAATATTACCCTCTCTGTCTTATTCATCTTGCCAAATTTCATAGGGGCCAGAACTTAGAGAATGGCTTTTTTACATATGGTCATTGGGTGATCCTTTGTCAATTTTGCTGAAAATGTCTTTTGACGTTGAAAATAAACCAAATTACATGACATTTGCACAACGATAAAGTTGTGAGTAAAACAAACTTTTGGTATGCAGCTGTATGAAAGAGTGATTCTAACGCTTCAGAACATATAGATTATAATCCTTTGTCATCCAAAACTGTGCTCAACAGGTGATATCGCTTGTGGAAGATCAAGCGATGTATCCTGCCTGAGGGCCGAGGATAGCCAAGAAACATCTTACAATGGAATTGGTATCTACACTACATGTCTGATTTAATGCTATGAAAATAATGAACCTAATTAGGCTTTTTTACAGTGTTGTAGCTTGGAATGTTTTAATTTAATGTCATACGCATTTCATGAATAAAATTCTCATTGGGGTAAAGTAAACAGTCATTGTGGCTTGCATAAACATGGATGAAAGGGCAGCATTTGAAAAACAGGACATCGGTAAACAGTAAACAAAACAAACAAGCATTGAATTGACAACAAAGAAATAAACTATTTGTTCAAAATAAGAATAATATTAGGCGACTGTTAAAAGACTCAGTTTAAAAACCATGAACACGATCATCTTCAAAACAAAAATATGTTGTTATTTCAACACGGAGTACACATTTTTTAAGATAAAACGACCAGATATCCTAAACTGCCTGTCACACCTGTAAGTCTAAACCTGAAGATTTACCTGTTGATTACAAAATGCCAATCAAATGTATGTAAGGAGCATGTCAGTTAACACCAGCACGGTTTTGGCGCCTGTCTGAGATTAACCTAGCTTATTATCTCGCCCATGATGTATCAATGTCCTGATCAGTGAGAGATATGCATAGACAATAACCACATTCCACGATACCGCCTACTGCCTTTACCAATATGAAGTTTGTGAATCTTAGTCTATAGGGACACTAAGCTTTTTTGTCGTTAGCAGATTCTGGAAGTGTTTGAAACGAATTTTGATAACATATTTGTTGCAAGAGTTCGAGGTGGGTGAGGTGATTTGGAGTATCAAGAGTATTTCACTTATATCATGACTAGTATTATTGCAGTTAGAAAGCAACACCATTGTGGCTAAGTATTGCATTGCAACCTGCGAGCATCGGCTGGTACTAGCGCCAAGAGTTCGTAATGTCATGGCTGCTTTAGCCATGATTAAGTAAATGCTACTCAACATGATTTGAATGTAAATAATTGACAACATCTTGATGATTATGTATGCATCAACACAATCACATTAACATTTTCAAAATGGTTCTCAGTGCAGAAATACTAGAACAGATTAGAAACCACTTGTTGTTGCTTTTATTTCAATATGACATTATCTTGTTTTTATGATCAAAGAAACGTTTTAAGAAAGGTTTTACAAGGGTTCTTTGATCTGGTTTGAAGTCCCGATGTAGGTTGCAAGTAAGTAAAAGGGGTTGATTAAAGACAACTTTATGCTGCACACTTACATTGTATGTTGTGTTAAGAAAAAGTATATGCTAATGCATTTCATACAACTGGCAAAATCCATTAAGATATGCTATTCAATATACAGCTGCATACCGAAAGTTTGTTCACTTATCTTTGTATCTTGGTGCAGATGTCACACAATTTGGACCTTGCTTCGACGTCCTTTGCAATACTTCGATTTCACTCACAAATAAACTTCATAGGGCCATGTGTAACATGATCATTCATATACTCACCATATGATCAACAGGTAGATCGTGAAATTTTTTTTAAATTGTGGCAAGATGAAATAAGAACAAGGGGCTATATTTTCAAAATTCCTATTCTTAAAGAACATTACTAGTGTGACGCTGTTGACCACCTATTATAGATTTCAGAAACTTGAAAGTTTTCGTTTTCGAAATTTTGACCCCTTTCACTTCAATTAGTTGCCAAAACTGTTACAGTTTACTATGTAAAATAATATTATGTTGTGGGACGTCCTATTGACACTCCTGAAAAACGCAACATCTGAGGTTCTGATATCTCGATTCCATGATGCCGCAAGGAATTCCTAATACATATTTGTACTGAGATAGGCAAGAAAACGAACAAACTTTAGGGATGCATCTGTCATGGTGTCTACACTTTCTTTGTTGTTAGGATATAAACTTTTTATTTTCTTTACACAAAACTGTACACCTCAGTCTAATCCCTACAATAAACTATATCAAGATCTGAACAAACTGTACACAGGTTTCTGTTGAAAAGATAGTCAGTTCATACAAACAGGTGCAGCTGAAGTCTACATTGTGTAAACTCTGTCTGTATAATACTCTATGTGAATTAGACAATTTCAAGGATTACGCAATTTAAACCAAACAAGCTAAGTAATGTAAACTGCACATGACAGTGTAAGGAGATGAGTAACGTTGTGTTGAGGTATCAGCCAAAATATTTACATTGCACAAAAAAACCAATCGTCATTCGATGTCATTCTTTTCCAATGTAGAGTGTATATGCTGTCAGGGAAACAAGCAATCCTAATAATGTACACAGTCCCTGAGTGTGTATGAAGATACGAAACTTTGTAAAGAGTCATAACGCTAGACGATTTTAAATTAAAATGATAGGCTACTAAGAATAAGCTGACATTAGATGCCATTCATTCGCACTGTACAGTGTGTAAGCTGTCCGACTACTGACATCAGTCTGTGTCTACACACAGAGTCATCCTGTGGAGCGTGATGGAGAACAAGACGTGAGAATCACTTGTGATATAAAGAATGGAGACGCTATAAAACAAGGAGAATGGGGTATATGGCATTTCATAAGACCATTTTATATTAATCATTCTGTGACAGGCGTTATATGGTTTCTCTTAATTATGTTCACCTTGTGACTGTATTTCAATGGGCATCATAGGCTTTGCTTTATCACATTCCGTTTACTTGACATAAAGGGTTAAATTACACGATTGAGAAGCACCTAGACACATTCATCCTATCAGTGTCATCGCTATCTCTACAGGGTGGTAAAGTTAGATACGGGATAATAAAACCTCCTTGCTGCAGCGACACAGGTGAAATTTTGACAGAATGCTTTGAAAGGCCATACCAATATCCTGAAAGCATATAATTATTACCTCAACAATTTTGGAAACAGATATACAGCGTACCCGGATTTCGAATTTTGACCTGCAAAACTCAAGAGAAAACTACCCGCAAATTGTGTTTTGTAAACCATTGTTAGCGCAATGGGCTTGTTCTTTCTATTCCCCCATTCAACCAATCTAGATATAAAATATTACGGAATGTTTCGAATTTACTTCGGTTAGAATAGTTTTTCGGCACGTATAAAAGCCAAATAAAGTGTTCAAAACATCAAAGAATTGCCTCTTGAAGTGGTCGTTGAACAGATGTTTGAAATATTTCCTTAGATTTGCCTGGTCAAGAGCTGTTGACAATGTAACCCACTGAACAAAAATGGTAGTAGTTAAGATCCTGACTTCTTTATGACACATCTTTACCAAACCAAAAAGCAAAACACGTGGTGATAGATAATCTGAAGGCTGTCATCTTGTACACACTATACAAGCACTTGTCATGTAGCACGTGTAAAAGCGACTTCATAGTACATTTACATAGCGAGGGCGTTTCTTCGCTAATGCAACCTGTGTAACAATTAGACACACCACGTGTACAGCATTAAGTACTTTCCCTGTTTAATCAGAAGCCCCGTGTTATTCATTAACAGTCTCTGGAGTGTTTATAGTGTTGTGAACAAACTCATGCTTCTGCTTACCATGTTTTCTTTTCTATTTCGATATGACCTGTGAACTTTATTTGTCAAATTTGTTAAGAGAGCATAGAAATCATTGAATTGAGAAGCCAAGTAATACACTGAAATCGTATACACATATTGAACCCCACTCTATTCAATATTGTAAAACGAAATGTATTCTTCAAACACAATTAAAGGTAAGCAATTGCGTATGTTTATAAAAAATGTTTCTCCTTTTGTGCCTCGTAGAGTAAATAGTGTTCTTCTTGCGTCTCCATGATCCTTACCCGTTATGCTGCTAACACCTGCGAACAGCTTCTTAGATATACACGGTCATTTAAGTGTACCATGCAAAGGATACGGCCTCTGAAATATACATTCAATCTGACATGAATGTCAGAATAACTACCAAGATAGTTTCACACAAACAAACAGTTAGGACGACTTTATATCATCAATTCCATTAGTCACGCAAAGTGAATGGTTTCGAAAATGGACATTCAATCTTGTTAAGTAGACAACTATGTAGATCTTATATCCAACAGTCTCTTGAAGGACGTAATGTCGCCTTGTTAAAAATGTTATGTATCTATAGCATGCCGGATGTGTTGGTCTCAGAAAAATATTTAAAGGGACATTGACACTGATTTTCCAAAAAAGATTTAATTATCCGTAGTCGTAGAAGAAAATATGAAGTTTCAAGCAGAAACTGTTGGCGGCCACTTTAATGTGAACATCTTTTAATCCTTTAAGGTAGAGAAATGGATTCGTATAGCTTTGTCGAACATGACACATTGGTTTGAGAAACGCTTCTTTTAATAAAAAAAAAGCTTGTAATTAATGACTTTTATTTCCGTTTTTGTGAGATCACTTTGTTTACCTCAAACATGCTGCTGTTTTTTTCAAAACGATGTATGCAGCATTTATACCTACATATTCCTTTAAAACACCTACATACAGTATTATTTACTTGGAATCGTCGTTCCCAATTGAGAATGAAGAAAAAATAAACAATCCGTTTCCATGGAGAGTATGAAGCTATTACGAATAATACACTCGTGGTTTTTGTAAAAGTAAAAATTTTAATTACATTGAGACTTTTATAATTACCATATGTCCTATGAATTCAAAACAAATGACTTGGCTTGAACAGCTACCTTAACTGTGCAGCACCCGCAGTTACACGTATCATTCACAAACATATTGGTTATATAATCTGTTAAAAACTATTAAACCTAAGTTTTTATCCTATGTATCGCAGATAAATTTATGGAATCATATTTTACTGGTGTACGCAAAGCGAAGTAGATTCTCCTTGTTATAATTATTCAAACGGTTATTGTAAGCGACATTTAGCATTTCGCGATGAAATGATATGACTCCTACAAAACACTTAGTGTCCCTGAAAGAAGTCTCTTTCTCTGTATTCTAATTTACTAACATCATGATTTTTAATAACTATTCAAGAACGCCAGTTTTTTTATATAGTTTCAGATCGTTTTCCATCGTCAGACTAGTATAACGAATACAAACCAATCTTTTGTTCTGATTTAAATACAGCAAGCCCTTCGACTCTGACGTCTGAATATAAACCTGCCATTTACAAGTTTTGGATGGCTGGCAATGTAAATCATACCTTGTTCATTGTTCAAGATAATTTTCTTTATGACATTGTTTTTTTAAATATTTTCTTAAAAACAGTGGCATGTTGCTATATTTAATTCTCTCGGTATATACAGACGTCTATTACAATCCTTCCACTCTTTTGAATAACATTTCCGGGTTTACAGAAAAAGGCTTTTATTGAGGAATGAAAGTAATTTGATTATGAGTGAGCTTTCTGTCATCTTGCATAAATTTATCTGCATATCATCTTATAAAAACAATTATAGGGATATGGTATCTTTTTCACGAGAATATAGGTACAATCTTGTAAAGTTGAATGAAGAGCTTTCTTCGGTCAAATTATACATAACAAAAAAAATTAAAGGTTGGTTTGAATTGTAACATATGTCACAAGTCTTTGAGAGTATTTCATGTTGTTTACTTTCAATTCGGCCCTTGTCATGAAAAGGTAACACTATTTGTTTTAAATCTGCATACAGTTTACGTTTATAATTCATTGAATGATTTCTAATCAAAAATCGCAAATAGCTTTGTTTCAATTCATAAATGAGATCAAGTTGAAAGATCAATTAATGGTACAATACATTGTTTAATTGACTAAAGCACAAACAGAATAAAAAGAGTTTTCGGGGTTTTTTCTCAGATAAATAAAGTGATCTCACGATCTCACAAAGATATATGTTTACAGTTTTAAGGCTATTTCTTAATCAAAAGAAGCAGTTGAACGTACCATGTTCAATCATGTGAGTCCATCTCAATACCTCAAGTTATTAAGAGGTGTTCTCTCTCAAAAGATCGCCAGTACTTTTTGCTTGATATTTGATAAGTTTCACTACGGCTACGGTGGTCAGGTTGAGTAATACGATGGTTGACCCTATGAAGATAACACATTTACAATAAATTAAAGATAATTGGGGAAAACTTTAAGAAATATAATTTTTATAAAAACGCGCTACTGTCCCTTTGAGTGATCGGTATGTATATAAATACACATGATACAGTCATGGCGCCTTTCAATATTGCCGTTAAATCAACTCACTTAGGTTTATCTGTAAATATTCATGTTACAATTCCTGCAGGGATAATTAAGTACATAACATGTAAGTATAACTTGTAAGTAACTTGGAATGTATACATATTCACTTTTTATTTACCTTGTATTTCTGCTTATTTATCCTTTATATGGTATTTGTACGTATAAAAGTATTCATTTTAATTTAGTCTCTCGTAACCTATTTTTTGGTGGCTCGCTGTTTTTTTTAAAAATATGTATTTGTTTGTATTATTTGTATTTGATAAATGCGAGGTGAGACAATAATAAAGAATCTGTCTGTCTGTCTGTAAGTAGTACCTTGACTTGATCAAATGCCAGCGCAGTGAGTCCGACTCCTTAATCCTTCAAATGAAAAAGTGTCTCACGACACGGAAGTACATGTTCTAAGGAGTTATTTTGAGAGACACTCGATTGGTTTGAAATTTTATCGACACAAAAACATTACCCTAAAAGCCCCGTGATAAACCACAACTTCGAACTGTTAACTTGCCCACTCATCTCGAATAATACTTCCTTAACACGAAATGGAAAGTGACTAAAGTTCTTGATGGTGAGATGTGGAATCACACTTAAAATAAATTGTAATATTTCTAAAAACTATTTTTCGACCATAATTTAGAAACACAATTGTGTCAATGTGTATTTAATAAAAAAAACTTTGATGCAGAAATATAGAATAAAGATGGATAATCATCTTCTCTCTTGTCTACAATTAATGTTCTTTTTATAACATGCTATCTATATACTTACGAGCTATAGATTTAATTTCTAAGGTGTACCATTCGGGTGAGGTGATAATGGGTTTAACGCCGCTTTCAAGAGTATCTCACGTATATCGCAGCTGCTAGTATTATTGCAGGGAGTAAGCCCACAACACCATTGTGGCTATGCATTGCGGTGAAACCTGCGAGCGTCGGCTGACCTAGCGAACCATGGGTGGTACTGCACTGAAATTCAGGGGAAACATTGCACCCAAACCTGACTGCGTGTAGAACAGTTCGCTTCTGCAGACAAAGTTGCCGAGCCCCTGGCGGGATTCGAACCAAGGACCTCATGATCCGAAGCCGAACGCGCTAACAACTGCGCTATCCCCACACGGGTGAGAGGCGTGTGACAGTGAGTTCTGTTACATAATGTTGTGGCAATACAGGACCAAAATACAATAATTTTGCATCTAGTGCTGGAAACGAAGACATACCACATACCACAATAGGACAATACGGCTTAAGATCTTCTCTATGGATCAACTACACATTAATTTTGTTCCCAGAATGGAACATTCCCTGAAAACTGTCATATCTTCTCAAATATGAACCGAAAGATCAGATAGAAGTTCAATGCATTCCTCATACATTGCAAGTTACGTCTAGGAATTGACCTGGGCAGTTCACAGAGTCAACCAGAGTTAAGTATAAAGAGTGACAGCACTGTCAAACATCTCCCAGGTAGACTTAAACCTTTCTTATCATTTACGAGATAGTACAGGCATCTGTCAAGTACGGTATTGTACTTTCTTCATTATTGACATCCTGTGTGTAATCTGCCTGACATAAGTAAAGAATAAATTCTTTTGTGAACTGATTTACGATCACGGTTTATCAATATTCAAACATGGGGATTTATTACTAGGAGTTATGCCATTAGGTGCAACCATTCAACTACCAAATTAAAGGATGACTTTATTAGATCCAGGTTGCTGGGTTTCATCCACCGGCATGGTTATTTAGTTATTGAATCAGTGCATTCTACCTTTTGTCTAAAATCGACATTGAGGTTTTATTCTAGGATGGCAGAAATATCGACATGGATGATTTAGAATCTCACGTAAAACGGTTTGTTAGTAAGAATTACTTTTATCACAATCAGTGATTACATAGTTCAATTCGCTTGATTGAAATATAATGGAATTAAACCTTACAATTTAAATCTCGCCACGCAAATAAATTGCAAAATACGTGTATTCAATATGAACTATTTCTTTTGATGACTAATAAGTAAACTCATAATTCCCACCTTTACCGATTTATCTGAAACCGTGTCTGCCATACCTACAGAAAACACCTGAAGGTGTACATGTACCTGTTGATTACAAAATGTCACCCAGGTGAGTGTATGGGACATGCATGCATGTAAGATGACGCCAAAACTGTTTGGCGCCTGTCTGAAATAAACTGAGCTTTTTATCTCGCCACTGATGTATCAATGTCAAGATCAAAGATAGAAATATTTATAGACAATAAACGAATAAACAACCTCGTAAAATAAACACAATGCACCTGAAACGGCATTTTAAGGATAGATTGCAGGAATGATGTAAGTTTATAGAGTGAAACGACCACTACTGATTTTGTGACATTATTCTATAGTGTTAAAAAGTGGATAATATATTTTAAGAATTTATATTATTTGCTCTTAGGCTGACCCGTTCTTGGGCCTCGGGTTGTTAATTTTCTGATGATAAGACTCTACTCATATGCTTCAAGAATGACAAATTGTAAAACGTCTCAATTATGAAAATAAAGTTGTCGTATCTCATATCCCGCCACCGAAATTGCTTTATTATTTTAGTAAAATGTGGGAAATATATAAAAGATATATCACGGTCTCTAGTTCCGTGAATATATGCATGGATTAAGATGGAGAACGCATTCGGAGTCGTGGATTCGTGAAATATAATCGACTAGCCCACACCTTCACGAGTCGTATGACAAAAAAATCTACAGAGTTCATCATGTACATTAACCTAATCATTCCAATCCCTTTCCACGAATCTACTCTTCTTAAATTATCTATTGCAGCTTCATTTCCTGATTTCAAGATTTTATAAAATTTAATAAATACGATGTTAATGATTATCTTAAAGATATGTCTCTCCGCTTATTTCATATTGTTGTATCATTGCATTCATATATTGATAACATATCACATGTAATAACGTTGCCTATCAGACAGCGTATCATTTCCTCCTTCACATCCGGTCTAACCGGACACATCGGTAGCAACCTCCCAATACCGGACACCTCTCCTTCATACCAACACAAGATGTCGGTCAGGGCTACTTATCGGTTATGATGAACCTATAGAACCTGATTAGTTTGGATGACGAGAAAAAAGAGGGTTTGTTCTAATTACATTTGCATGATCCACTTAATTTCAGTTAAAACCCATTGGCAGTAATTTTATTAGGAAAAATAGTTGAATTTGACTTGTGATACGGAGCATATCATAATACTGCAAACTGGATAGAAGCAACATACATTCACACGTGTATATATAATTTTTACGATTCATTGCATTTGAAACTAGCATCAAGATAACTGCATGGATAAAGATTAACAAACCTAACTTATTACTTGTAATGTCTCAAGGAGTTAAACATGGAAAGAAAAGAAGGCATATCGCATATGCATGTACATCGGTAATAACAAGTAGCTATGGTAGCAGACTGAACTCACATTACCGTGTAGATCAGTGCTCGATATTACATGCCTCAGTATACCAAGCACGGGTGTCTCTTTAATGCAATCTCATTTAAATCGGTGAATTTTAAACTCGTACCTCGCTGCGAAAAGGTTCAAGTGTAACGTTGAATCTAATTTAAACGAGAATGTCTAACTGCAAGGTGCATAATGAAACATGCATAGAATATGCATTCCTCATCAACTGAATACCATTGGAAGAAGCCCTTCAACCCGGTGCATGTACATAGCGAGGGCGTCTCATCGCTAACGCACCCTGTATAACAATTAGGCACACCACGTGTGCAGCATTAAGAACCATCTCTATATAATCTTAAATGTAAAGGTTTTCATTTAAAAAGCCTGAGGCTTTGTAGACCATATTTTCTTTTCGATTGATTCTACCTTTGCGACGTATCCATCAGGACAATTATTTGTAAAGGTAACACTATTTGATCCAATGAGATACTTAGACATCGCAAACTATGTTGACAATATCTTGTAACTCACTTTGGGAAATATGTCAGCTGAATTCCATTCATCAAACTTGAATATCCAAACAAACTGTATTGAATATAGTCATATTTTCAAACATTTGCGTCATAATTCATTAGCATTTTCTATCCCTGGTCTGTTACAGTCTCCACGTCCTGTGATTAGATAAAACGTGTCTTATTTGAAGTAAGTGGTTTGTCTGATATGAAATAATGTAAAATTCAATGGAACAAATCAGTTATGTAGATAAAGTAATAACGGAAATATTTACTCATGAAATATTTACTTAGTGAGGGTTTACTTCACGGGTTGCGGCTGTGTGTGAGATTTGATAAATGATGATATTTATCCATTTCACATGATACTAAATGTAATTGATAATTCATATAAACTCCAATATCTCAAAATCAAGTTCTCCAGTGTAATGACATTGGCTGCTTTTGATGGAAATAAATATTAGTACAAGTATATTACACTAATCCTGGTCCTTGTTGTTCGTTTTGTTTCGAAGTTTATGAATAAAGTTTTAATTGGAGGACTACAAATGTATGAGAACCTTATTTTGGGGTTCTAATGACATTATGCATAGCATGGACACTGGCCGATTATAAACATAGAGGAAGGCGGTTTGTATCTTCCAATAATGAAAGTGAGTCTTTGAATGTCATTTAGAAGTGGGAAATATAAGAGTAAGATTTTCTGGTTAAAAACTCCTTTATTGTCAAAATCGTACACTTAATATTTTGGACAACTCGTTTTTTGTTTAATTAACTTTCAGGATTGTCAATGTATTCTACAGTGAGAAACAGAAACATTTTGATGTTTTTACTATGGATACTGTAAAGCGTGTCCTTCCACGGTTACGTCCGTCAATATGTCATGTTTGACGACTGGTAATGCTAATTAACTGTCATGTTTTCCATAATACGAACTTCTTTACAGATGGCAGATGTTTTTCTTTATCGCGTTATGTGAAAAATATCCGGGAATTATATGTGTGTTCCTTATCTATCCATCTCTTATTCTCCATGGTTACAATCTCCTTGTTTACTTTAGTACTTTAAGTACTTCATCTTATACATTTTCTCTTATTACACATTGTCGTTTTATGCGTTCCTAATATCTTTCTCTTTATGTTTTCCATGATTACAATTTCCTTTTCTTATTCTAAGACTATTTAAGTACTTTATCTTATATATATAATCCTTTTTAAATCTTTTGCATTTCCCCCTTTTCCAATTTTGTCATTAAGGTAGTCTTTATTCTACCATCTCATGTTTTCCATGTTTAAAATCTCCTTTTCTCTAAGACGACTTAAGTATTAACCCTTCATATCTTCTGTTTTGACAATTTTGTCGTTAGGATACTTACCTAAACTTACTTATACTTTATCTAAGGTTTTAGGTTTTATATTACAAAAAGTGTATTACAAAAAAAAGCAAATAATCTGATATACCAGGTATATTTTCAAATCTATTATTTTTTAATAATATTATCATTTTAACATTTTATGATAAAACATTTGGTCGTACTTAAATGGCCCTTGCAAGATAATCTTTTTTGACCTTTGCGATCCTTCAGTTTTCATTTAAAGCCAAATCAATATAACAGAAAACAGTAACATGGAAGATAATTTCTACTAAATGCATTATTTGTGAAAATTGGATTACATTTTCATTTCGTATCGCGATAAAACAAACAGGAAATTGGTCATTAAAAACAGTGGTATCGCATGTCAACATAAGATCAAATTAAAAAAAGTTATTTTGTCAGCTTACCTTAAAATGTCCATGAGCGGTGTGAATGAAAACTTTGTTCAGAAAAAATCCAACAGAATTTCTGCGACCCGGAAGTAATTACATGTATTCCTCTCATTCGTTTGTCATGAAATGAACTCAAATTGTTCACCAAAAAAAGCCTACCCTCAATACGTTCCTTATACATTATAGTTGATATACGATATACTGCAAATGTAATATGTAAAAGTGTTTATCATATTTGCTCAACACGGTAATGATTGCCACGTGTTGCTGTTCATTGCTAATGACCATGATGGAATCTAACCGAAGACAAGAATGACGCCAATAACGTGTTGAAGAACATATCGTACCCAAACTTGCACCCAATAACGTGTAAATCACCATTAATCTCCCACAAAATCGCAAAAGTGAAATGGTCCAGGGTCTTTATTTCCTATGCACTCTTAGCGCCAAGGCGTTGACCATTTTTTTGTATATCTTAAGCACTAACAAAGCTTTTAAGTTCCTTCATGGTGTATTCAAGGCAAGATTTGAAACTGTTAAATATGCACCTGCACATATATCGGTTTTAAACCAATTATGCCAAGACTCAACCTAAGAGGTCGCATTATTAATATTCTAAAAACTAATTTATCAACCAACCACGGTACACACGTAGGCGAAGTAAATTTCCAGTTTGAAACATAGCGAAGATAAAGCGTGCATTAAAGGGAGGCGTTTGGAGGAGTTTAGTTAACACGTTGAAGGCGCATTTAACTGTCTGTGAGGGACATAGATATCAACTCACATCCAATACTTTCCAGGTTTGCAGTTCACTCACTCGTCTGACTGACACTTATTGCTCAATTAACCGCTCAGGATGAAAAACAGACTTATGTTGAGGATTTTAAGGGCTTTGAATGGATACTTGTCAATAAACATTGTGACTTATGTTGATCTCCTGGATGTAGATAATATGAGATCAGCGTGGTTCACTATCAGGGAATAAACACTTCATTTAGGTAGTGATATAGCCTAAAGTGTTACAAAGTATTACATATTTCATTAGATGAACTGCATGATATCAGTACCTAGTAAGAAACTTGTAAGAACAGCCAAGGCTAATGGGCGTTAATAAAGTGATGTTCAGCATCAACACGCATTTCCTATATAAGCATACGAGCTTCTCAACTTAAAGAATCTGACCTTGTAACAACCATGTTTCTAGTAGATGTAATATGCCTTCCGTAGCATGTTGGATAATAGCTATGAGCACGTAAATGAAGTTCTGCCTGTTCATATACTGACTGTACCACTACAAATTTAAAATAATAATTTCAATTTTGAATTACTGAAAACGAAGCACATAACTAATGTCGATGTGCGATGCAGTAGACTTATACTGAAATTTAAGTCAGGTGTGTGATGAGTGTATCAAGCTTTGAGATCGAAGGTTTTGAGAAATGAACAAGGAAATGTAAAATTGTGTTAAAAACGTGTTACCTGTTGGTTATAAACAGCCTGGTCTGGGTTTCAGTGACATAAGATTGGAAACTATTTCATGGGATGATCAAATTCCGTTATCAAATCATTACACATTTCCAGCGTGCAAATGGGGCGAGAGATTTTCATTTCAATTTCGAATGAAGTTAACTTTTTTGGCAATAAAACAACATCCGCTTCGTGTATATGCATGTCATACAAAACTTATCAAGCGACTCATTCTTATTTCTAGACATGCAGCTTATCTTCAGGGGAAGTTTAGTGATATCGTTCTACTCACAGACGTAGCTGATGTCTTTATAACACACCCGGCTATTTTATCAACTCAAACTATAGCGTTCATGTAAGCAAACGGATTAAAATTGTCTTTATCTTAAACCTGTCTCATTCATGCAATCGGTAATCAATTAAACGTGGATTAAACTTGTCAACCATGATTTCATATTAGAAATAAACCCCATTAGATAAGAAGTTACATCGGCGTATATTATTTTCAACTCAAAACGTTCTTAACGCATTGGACATACCAATTTAACTGGATGCATGGAATACACTAACCTGTGGAGCGACGGCCTATGTCAACGCTGTAAAGATGTGAAGCAACAGTCGTGATATCAATTCTATATGAAGTGGCAGCCACTGAATGAACTATACACCTGTGATCAACCATGCACATGACAAATGATGCACGTGTACACATGTGAGTAAGATCCCACTTTAAACCCGCTAATCTCGACGGGCAACCGCTAATCCAGGGTGTGTCTGCACAACATCAGAGTGGTCCAGGGCCACGCTTTGATGTGGCCACCGCAGGGAATACCGTAACGACCCGTGGGCGGCCCGCTCCTGTCTTCTAGTCAGATGCTGCTATTCCGAGAGACACTGCGAGTGGCACTTATTGACAGTCAATCCCTGTACTGCATTTAATACTTCTAGATTTACCAACTAGCTGTCCTTAGCTTAATGTGATGCCACCAAATGTAATGCTCTGACTATTAAGTACCGCTGGAACTAACTGAAAAACTCACCTCAGAATAATGATGATGTTACATGCGTCACTGCAGCTCTATGATGTAACTGAGGTAATCCGATTAAGAAGGCCAGCAGTAAGTAACTGCTAGAAAGGGTAATACTCCTGACAATCGGGGCGACACTGCTATAAACAGTGTCACATTACGCTGGAAATGTCCTTGTATCAACCCTCTCCTGCTTGTAGTGCATGTTACGTATATACTACTGGACACACAGCCCTCTGTTATAGTAGTTTGGATGAACGTACTAAACTCCTTGCACCTGTGATAGCGACTCCTGACTGTTTCCTCTTCGCAGTGACCGCTTCACTGCACTGTGAGGAGTGTAACAGTGGGCTCGCTGTAGTGTTCTGTGTTCGTTATTTCGAGAACTAAGTCGAGAACTGTTCGTAACAGGCAGACGACAGTCAGCGTTCTGTGCTCACCGGTTGAGAGGGAGAGAGGGAGGGAGGGAGGGATGACACTCAAAGTGTTACACGTCTTGCATGACGAGTGTGACTAGGATTATAGTCTAAAGCGCTTCACCAGCTGGGACATCCCCATATCTATTGACACGCTCAACATGATTCAAAAAGATGTTTCCTATTGGTTGTTACTTTTCAATTCATTAACCCCGTTTAGTCCTCTGTCCCATCTTCATGATATTTCAGAATGCGATAAAACCATCCATACATTGCTCCATGCTCCAATGCGAGACCACAATGCGCTTTATTCAGGAGATAAACTGAACGTTTGATAATAAGTGTTGCTTGAAGTTTATTCTAGAAGAAACTATGCATGGTAAGCAGGTTTTTAAACATTCATTTATCAGAAGAGATAATCTAGTTGTGTCTTACACGATGACTTTAGCAATATGAGTTAGAGGGTAAATGACTGGTTTAATGCAGCCGATACGGAGCAGTTCTCTGGCGATGAAGTTGAGATATCTAATTTTATTTTTTATTTTAGATTAGATGATAAACATCAAATTTAAAAGGCTATGTTCCCAATTATACTGCAATCTGTTATAAGAATAAAATGAAAAGTTTCTTTAAGGTAAACATGCCGTTCTTAGATCCCTGGGTGCAACCTGTGAAACATCTACCTCTTTTAAGAAAACAGCATGTTTACCATGCATTGTGTGTATGTGTTTATTTTAAGTTAAACCCTGACATATTTTTTTAAAATCTCACTTTAAAAAAGAGAGTGCCAAACAGGATAAGCATTTACACAGGCAACCATAGGCATGTTTGCTGTTACCCTTTTCTTCAGTATTGAATGAAAATAGTGTATTGTTCAGTACATAAGAGTTTCGGAAAATGTATTACTGTTTAGCATCATGGTAAAATGTGTGCCAACCGTTTGCCCGTATCCAGATTCAAATATTAACAACACGTAGCAATTATTAAATACACAACTGGCCAGTAGCGGACCTATAGACAAGTTGCCAAGTCCGGTCCGCTAGTAGCGCCTGAACACAAAGAATGGCTGACTCGTACAGCGGAGCGACAACAGAGACATGTTACAATAAACACATAGGGACATGCAGCCACGTGAAACATGTACACTCACACACGTGTAACTTCTCCACACATTCGCACATGAGGACACGTGGTACGTGAACGCGTAGACAGGTATAGTGCAAGCAATAGACAGGTGTAGAGTGATTGATAGCTGGACGTACACAAAGTTGGATAAGCAGCGATGTCGCACCTGCCCATGACCTAAAAACGGTATTTTCTCAGAATTTTCTAACAAGACTTGACAGTGTAAACTAATTCAATAGCATTTAGGGTAAGTTTACACATGAGAATGGCTCAACAAGAACAACGCTGTATTGCCGGTGCGTAAAGCATTTGAACAGAATTCCAAACTGAACAATGGTCGCATTAAGGTAGTATATGAAACAGTTTGGTCGAACATAAATAGAATCTATCCTTAGATGGTCAATAAATTTATAAAAGTTTAAAGTGAACAATGCTGATTAACCTGTCAATAAAATATTTCAACAGAATACCAAATTGGTCAAGGTGCATTCAGGTAGCCCATTAACAAAAATTGTCTAACTTGGATAGCATCTTTCCATTTTTGGCAAATACATACTTCACATCGGTGTTTACCTGGTATAATCATACCATTGCGTGAATGGTCATAGTGCTCACGATCGCGAATGTTGAGATGAGTATTTCTCATACATGATAAAAGCAAACAAGGAAAGTTGAAGAGGGAACTAAAATTCTGTAATCATTCACACAACACTTAAAAAGAATCTGCATGATATTTAACTATAGTGTAAGTGTACCCAAGCCAAACGAGAATCCGGTATCCGCCCCTGGTTTGACCTTACTCTGACATCAATATTTCCTTACCTTCAATTCTGAAAAATGAAATGCGTTTTCTGCCTGTAACGCTGTGTTTGCCTACCTGTAATTTTTACCTGTTTGAAAGGTAAACCATATGATCATTACCGATGCTGCACAAGTAATTCTTTTCAGTCTGCAAGGTAAGGCAATCATCGTCACCCATGTTTCGCCTGTATTTCTTCTTTGTGCAAGGTAATCTAATTAGCTTCTTTTATGTATCACCTGTAGTTTTCGTCCAGATATCAGGCAAACAGGTAAATTTTGTTCACGTCAATGGTAAACTGTATCAGATGACCAGCCCAAAGCGTCATACAAGTAGGTTCATTTCAGTCCCGTGTTTGCTGCAAGGGACGTCTACCTGTGATGAGGTTAAGAGCTCACCTCTGATTCAATACCTGTCTGTGTTTGTGTTGCAAGGCGATACAGTCATTTCACATCCTCTAACATACGACTTATTGAAACTGGTGTAAACGACCTGTATACAGGTGCGTGGTGGCGACAATGCAACATAGACATACAACAAAGAGCCGTGTAGCTTATTAGTGCACGGTAAAAGGTTGTCAAGGTTGTGAAGTTGTTTGTTGTCGTTCCTGTATAAATACGGCATCATCGAAAGCTATCATGAGAGAAAATGTTTACTCTTCTGAGTATATAACATTAACCAATAATGTGCCAAGTTGAATATTTTTATTTTCTCGGCACTTATCGTTCTTACAACGTTGTCATTACACCTAATTAGCAATACCGTTAGGATATGATGATCATTAGCGTAGCGTCATGCCGCCAAGTTGTCCTAACAATAATGCAAACATCTTCATGTCAATGAGTATTTTAATGCCTTTACTGGGCAAAGATTTTGAAGTTGTAACGCAGAGTACAAGTGTCATGCATAGTAAACTTCTTAACTACAAATAAATGTTACGCTATCTCCTTAGTAACCTATTGACACAACTCATTCAGTTACAGACCAGTTACGTGCATTTAACGCTGGTGGATTCCAGGGGGTAACCTCTGGTGGGGAGGGGGTTTGGGTACAGACCAGTACAAAAAGAGTACAAATTTCATGCGAAGTCAACTTCTTTACTACAAGTAAATGTTACATCTTCTTAGCAACTTATTGACATAAACTCATTCGCGCATCTCATTAAAATAAGTTTGAACATTTGCTTATTAATTGATATTCTCCAGTACTTCGCTATTTAAGATCTCGAGAATTCAGCTTCAAGCTGACGTCCCTGTGACACCGGAAGTACACCACACAGCTTTAACTCATTTGTTAGTACAGCGTTCTCGATGTTCAGAGGTTAGGAAGTGACCTCGGGTTCGCGTAGCAATCTACATGTATATTTGTCTCGTCTGACCCCTCATGTATTTTTGTTGGCCTTCGTGAAATATACTATGCAACACTCTCTAAAAATATCTCATTTATAGATGTGTAGCAACAATACACTGTGAGCGAATGGCTGGATCTTATTTCAAAGAGATTGAGAACAACTTATAGATACGTGTATGTAACGTTGACGGATTTTAGGGGGTGGCGTCTGGGGGAGGAGGGTTTGGAGGGGTGGTTTTGTGAGGCTTCGAAAAAATTCGAAATAGAAACATGAACGTAAGAGGGATGAGCTACTGAAGTTGAAATCCCCGCTTAGATTGGTGTCCCCTCTCCCCCCTCCCAATTCAATATTCCTCAATCCGGCAATGTATATAGAGCATTTGACGAATCACTTCGAACAAAAAAACTTGTAATTGATATCGTCAAACACATTTATCTGCCAGTTACTTCGGAACGCTGTCCCCATTTTTAACAAAAATAACTTTGATTAACAAACTATCAAACTATTACATAAAAGTCAGATGGATGACGAGCAGCTGAAATTGACATTGAAGTTTCTCGGCAACGCCCGCGTCAAACATTAGTTGGTTGTCTGTTTAAAATCTGACTCAATGCGATGTGATTTTCATATGATGGATGGGAGAAATAAATGCCAAGCAACCGCATGTGTCACGTGACATTTTTGAAGGCGATGTACGTGATGTAGTTTACAGACAAGGACAAACTACTTGAAGACAACTTGTCAACACCAACAAGACCGATTTCTATCTTGAGGAACACAAAGCGGAAGACGTCACTTGGCATCTTGACACGGTGCGGGCAGAGAGAGGAGATTTGACGACATGAACGCCTTTCTAAGCGATATCTTTCTAAATTTGTATAAGACATATAGACCATACTTCCAGCTAAGATTAAATTAATGAACCCGTTTTTATACCCACAGTATATTGTTAAGATGTTTCCTTTTCAATTTGTGCGCTAGATTTGTTGAATTCTTGTTTTGTAATGAACGATATATCAACATCTTTCATAATCGAACCCGACATGGTTTGGACATGTTTCGATCTGTAGCGTTACTCGACTAGAGCAATTTTCCCCTTTGCGGAAAGTTAATGAACAGGAGCTGTATTTTCGAAGCTCTAGGTTGTGCTATATTCGGAAATATAGATAGTTGAGTTTTTAATACAATCAATCATTATTTCTGAACTGCAGAAAAAAATTAAATTTTCATTATTGTTACGCAGTAACATATATTTTTCAGATATCAAGGCTGTCGGAAAAAAGTTAATAGTGTCGAAATCGAAATTCATTTGTATTTAATGCAAATTTCATAAAATACTTCCGAACTTTATGACTTTATAGCCTCTCTCTCTGTCTCCGTCTCTGTCTCTGTCTCTGTCTCTTGGCCCATAATCGTCTATCAGTTTTGTAGTCGACCTTTCATCGTCACAGGTTCAACAATGTTTCCTCTCGACAAGTTCAATATGTTGAGAGAGAGAGATTCAACATAGACAGAATCAGGTTCAAGATTCAGCTTGACTGGATAAGCAAAGCGAAAAATATCTTGCAGGACTTATCGACTGATCAAGAGATCGTAAAATCTAGAAAATTGATAAATATTTGTTCTACACAAATCTCTAAACCTTCGTAATTTTACTAGATTCATATAGATAGGGATCATTATTATCCCCACTCACCGTCCGTAACTTTATGGAACTAGGTTGAACGTAATCACTTTAGAGGAGCGTTGGGTCATACTACAACGTCTTTCAACTTTCATCTCTTCTGCGTCCATCATGATATCTTCAAATAGTATATAAAGTCTCTTCTTTTTCATCTATTCACATAACATCCACTTATAGCATACCAGACTTGAAGTTCACTGTACGTCTTGACTGAAGATGGACAACCTGATACCTGTGTTATTATGATGAAAAGATTAGGTTGATACGGGCGAAAAGCTTTCATAAATGAAATAAAAAGCAAACAAATTGATGATTACAGGTAAATACCGGGTGTATTATACAAACAACACGCAACTAAGGGGACGTAATTGTGTATACAGGCATGTGTGTCGCGCTTCGTTGACAGGTGCGCGTTGTGTTGTTGCAGGTTCTATGGGGTCAACAACATGAAACAACCAACACCTTACCGCTAGATTAACAACCCAGCAGATGAAAAGATAGTTCAGAAAAAAATTAGATAAGAGGGGTAAGCACTTTGTGTGATAATGTTAAAAATAACTTTAGCGAATGCAATATAGTGCAGTACCTTATTTACAAATAAGTATCATTGAAGCTGTTGAAGGCAGTTCTTATATGCGGATCTTATCAAACCTCCTCACATATTGTGATATACGATTGTATATACGATTAGGTGATCGTAGTATAACAAAATCGGATGACACAGGAGTATAATAGTACTCATAATCAATGTTGATCACTCCCTTTTTGATAAAAAGGTTGGGGGGGGGGGGGGGGGAGTGTTAAACATTTTAATATTTCATTCAGTGATAATATCATCATTATTGGTACATTTCATTACAAACATTCGCGAGTTGTTGTTTTCAAAACAATACATTTAATTTCAAATTTCACTTTTTAACAATGCATATCCTAAAATGAGCGGAAGTTATCATTAACAATACAAAATCATATAACAAAGGCAATTTTTATCAAAGAGTTTTTTTCTATTTCCTATTTCAACAGGAAGATAGTGATTACGTCGTAACTAGCGCGCACCTGACTTCCACAGGAAATGTACGGTCAATTATATTACAGCTGTACACATCGGATCCAAGGAGAATAACGTGTGATTAAATCTGGGGAACCTTTTGACACATTGTTGTTCTTTTCATGTAATATATGTCAAAAACTCCTGCTATATAACCTAACAAAGCAAATTTACGTCGTCTTAACATAGCAACCCCTGACGCGTAACCATTTTAATTACGTTTCAAAACTCTGGTATAATATAAGAATGGCACAATATAACATTCAAGCTATGAACTTCGTAACTTAAGCTAGTGTACTTCTATTCATAATGTGCCACTGACTTGAGAGGTCGTCAAGAATTATTAGTTTGTTTGCAACTCAAAACTGACACGTTTTTTCATTATGTACTTGTTTATGGGGATTCGGCTGAGCTATCTCATGAATAATAGCAATATGATCAGGGGGACTACTCTGTGTTGCTGTTCAGTTTGCTATACATAGGAAATATATATATGAAACATTAAAAAGGTGTCAAACAACTCTTAAGGCTTGTCTCTTATACATTAGGGACGGGGATGCTGCTATTATCATTATTATTTTACATCGTCGTCGTCATCATCATCATCGTCGTCGTAGTCGTTATTCTTATTATTGTTGGTTTGTTATTATTTATTTAGATACGAAGTTTGTTAATTAAAAATGCTTTTACATCATTGAGGTATTTACGTTTTGTACCCATAAGGAAAAAACAACTCGTATTCATAAGCTTGACTTACTGGCACGAGTTTTCTGTCATCGTCCTCGAGCCATTGGACACGACATGCATTATAAGCAAAAGCCTATCTATACTTACATTGAATGAATAATTGGATTAAATTTTTACAGAAATATGCCACAATACAGTATGAAAACAATATCGTTTCAGTATTTTGGAAAGTCAATATAAACAATCAATTTATGCATAACAATGAATCGATGCAAACAGTGAAAAAAACGGACTACACGATTTATTTTTCAACAGTCGTTCTTTGCTAGAAGAAAATCACATGCGTCAACAATGTTGTTATACGAAGTGTGTATTGTATATATCTAGGGGGGTCATCGAAATAGTAGAATACATGTACAAACTTATGTTTGAACTCTCAAAAGGAGAGCTATAAAATTTGATAGCAACATATTACCTTGCTCGGGAAAGAAACAGGTAAAATATGTTTTTATTTACCAATATTAGTGTGTAATTAGTAGCATACGAAAACTATGTAAATTTCTCTTTGTCACTTCTATTTATGTAAGCCTATCACACATTTAACATTGTTTATTCATTATTTATTTCAAACGCTCCAATTCAGATGACCAGAAGGGCAATCAATGAACTTCAAGTGTAAAACGAGCGTATGCAACCAGCAATTACACTAAACTGATTATAACTTTATTGTTGTTTATTATTGAAATGTCGTATGTTTGCTCTCTTGTTTGGGTTTCTTTCAGAGAAAAATTTAGTTATAAGTTTTTTCTCAGAACTTTTTCTCCAGAGTGATACCTACGTAAACTTAAATTGTTTCAAAGGGAGTCACGATTCAATTATCATACAGTAAGTGTATATTTCGAAAGTCTCTCCTGTTCTATATAACATACAATCCAGATATTTTCTTTATTTTCAGATGTAACCTTGCTCGGTAGCTTTGTCTGCACTAGAGAACTGATTCTTCATTCAAATAGGTTTGGGTGCAATGCTATACTGAATTTCAGCGGAGTACCACTCATGGTTCGCTAGTTCCAGCTCGCAGGTTTCACCGCAATGCATAGCCACAATAGTTTTGCCCGGCTTTCTCCCTGCAATAATACTAACAGCCGTGGTATAAGTGAAATATTATTGAAAGCGGCGTTAAACACCAAATCACCTCACCTCACCTTGTATTAAGATACACTGGGGCGTTAACATAGTGTTTCAAGTATATACGTGGTCAGTTTGTTTACATTAATCAACAATTTTTCAGTTCTTCACTGCATTGTACCCAGCTATGTTTATATGACCGTCTGAACCACAATAGATCTACACGATCACTACGACACAGGCCAGGGTTCACGGAGAGTGACTCTTATAAGTGGGCGTGATCTTTACAGAGAGATGTATCGGTGAAACATTCGATCGTCAGTCATGTACATTGCATATACCATACAAACTCTAAGAAAGTCCTGGACTGGTCATTTCACAATGCATTCTCATTAAAATCAGCTTGAAACGTCTCCCTCGTAAGAAAAGCAGCGAGGTACGAGGGACAAATTTCGATCTGATTTCATTGAGATTGTTCACAACGCATTAGGTTTATTGTGGTTGCGTTTCAGAAAGGGAACGTTATATATTAGTTACGACTCCCTCCCTACATTCTGCCCCTTAATCTGTCTTACATAGTGTCTAGTTATGTTGTCTATGAACAAGCGAAACACTATAGATCTTTACGACCACTGATCAAGAGGGTTCACGGATGATTGACTCTGATGTGAGGGCGATCTTTACAGAGAGATGTATCGGTGAAACTGTCCCTTGTCCAGTACACTTTGTATACTATACATACTCAAAGAAACTCCTAGACTACACAATGCATTTGTTTAATATTGTGGCGTTTCAAAAAGGGAACGTCATATTTTTGTCACGACTCCCTCTTTAACTTCGGTCACTTATCTTGTCTTATGTCATAGGAATATATAGCAAATCTGGTTGGTGAGAGCGACTTTTAACAGGAACATGCAGGTGCCGTTGAACGTATTTCAATATTTTAACCTTAGGTCACATGTTCATCTTCTCTAATTATTGACAATAATGAGGTTTAAACCTACTTTTACTTATGTTAAGAGGGTACCTATCATGTCAGTTTGGAAAACGTCATTTTTCTACCCCATCTCCGTGCAATTCATAGTCAACTTTTTACTTACCTTGGTTTACAGCCAGGCTCAGTCCAGT
Organism: Phorcus lineatus; assembly: GCA_921293015.1. Lineage (NCBI taxonomy): Eukaryota > Metazoa > Mollusca > Gastropoda > Trochida > Trochidae > Phorcus > Phorcus lineatus. The sequence continues at coordinate 56,843,152 of OV121081.1, forward strand.
GGTGCGGTGTTGCTTGGTTCTGTGCTAGTCTGGGTTCGGATCCTCGACTCTCCACTCAAAGATAGCCTTTACGACAGTGGCCGAGACGGGAGCAACGTGATCGCTCAAATGTCAACTGATACCGTAAAGCGTGCAACATTCCACACCACTTTGAACATCCGCGGACGACTTAGCACCCACCGGCTAAATATTAACCTCTTAATAGGTTCAGCACACAATCAAAAGGTTCTTTGTGGAGGAAAGCTGGTCTTCGAAAGAGGAGAATTATGAGAGAAGGTTTTTGAGACACATCTGACACTTCCCACGGCTTCCCTAATTCTTTAAAGAAGAAAATCGCCAGATTAAATAAAGTTTTTCAGCTATTCTTTGTTTGATAGTTTCACTTTAAAAAGTTAGTTCAAACGGTCCTCAAAAGACTGGAAAAGACAAATGACTTGTCAGGATGCGTTTGAAACTGGTTACAAGAACGTGTAATGCAGAGATCCTTTAATCAGCCTTATGAGGACTGAAGTTTACACTATGTCTTTCTTGTGCGAGATCATGACTTTCAGTTCTTTCTTTCGCTTTGTTAGTCTAGTTCATAACTAGCTGTGAAATTATACGCGCCGTGAGTCGAAAACGTGGGAGAGCTAAAGTTGCACATGTAGGTTCGCATTTTGCGTACGTTTGAAACCTCCACGTCTACGGGTATACGTTTTGCCGCTATAGATCTCATATTTCGATTGTACCTGATAACAATCGCAATCAAATCAGACAGTCGACTCTTGCAGCGCTTTTGGTCGACTTGAGCATACAGGAAGTTAATCGCTCAGTACACAACTAAAACTCTCGGATTAACCAAGGGTTGCGAGTCAGTCCTTCAAACTTGGACTCTTCTTGCGAAACGTAATCATCTATCTTGCATTGTTCTGTATTAAACTAGATAACGCTGTTCATTATTGACTCATAGTTCTTTGACAAGCGAAAACGGCAGAACAGACCCGTCTTAATATTGCGACCACAGTCGTGACGTGACCACTCGCCGTGGAGAAGGTATAGTTCGGGTTTCGAATCCTCCCAGGGCAGGAAACAGTAACGCCGAATATATGCTATCAGTGAAGTGTCAGGTTTCTTAGTATACAAAATTGAAATTTCATAAGATCGAGTCATTCATATTTTCATAAAAATTTCGCCCAGAATTTTTAATTAAAGGGGCAGTATCCGTTGTGTTTAGGTAAACATATCAAGCGGTTGAGCTATGCGAATCCATTTCCCTAACACAAATGACTAAAAGGTGTTCACACAAAAATGTTTGTCAATGTTTTTTACTTGATGCTTGATTATTTCCTATATATTACTACGGATGATCGGGTTGAGCAGTGATCGTATAGACTATAGACTGTACGATCCCTGGGTTGAGTAATGAGTTCTTTTGGCGCTCTGAAGATAATACATTGGCATAACCTAATCATTAGTGTGGAATATTTCAAGAAATATATTTTTCAAAAAACGCACTATTACCCCTTTAAGGTGTAGTTTTGTTTATTAGGATATAAGTTTAAGTGTTTTTAATGATAATTTTAATAAAATGAAATTTGCCTCAAATGCGACGAGTAAATAGAAACATTTTACGACCGCATCGTACAATAATAGTAGTAAGCTATCTCAATAGATATCGCTTATAAGGTGGGTAATAAGGTGGAAGGGAGGTAACTCTTTCAGTATATGTATCTGTGTATCGCACCTGTTTATCGATAAGTCGAAACTTCTCTCACTCGGACGCTGATCTAAATCGTGTTGTTGTCAGCCGGTTTTGTGAAGGTAAATGTCGGTCATCGGTCACACGGATTAGCAAGGTGAGGAGTTGAAAATTAATTTTAATGAATCTGAGATACATAGCTAGTGCTAGTAGAGGTACAGTACCTGTATCAGGATAATCCACGAGCTCGATTTTTAAGTACCCACAAACTAACCATGTCGTGAAATTAGGTCGTCAAACGAACCAGGTATTCAGGTAATATACAAATGTTTTTAATGTTTCCCGGCGGATAGTGATGGGTATAATCAAATCAATAAGGTTAAATTAGTATTAATTCGATTTATCATAATAGCCCATACACCAATGCAAGGACCTGTTTAGGCCTATCTCCTGAGTAATGCGTATAAATTCGTTATTAGACTGACAACTAACGTGCAGATCAGATCAGGTCACATTTAGCTTGTAAATCAGGCTAGCGTGTCCATATCAAAATTACGCTAGAACGTATCTCCTCACAAAAGTGCCTGGTCGGCTTTTGTTATAACCCCTTTACCACCCACTCGCATTTATATAAGAGGCCCAACACTATTTGCATTTATATTTTTAAACCCAATGCTTAATTAGTCAACTACCCTTGACAATTCATCCTCCCAACCCCCTCAGCGCTTATTTGATGCCAAGCGCTTATTAGAGGAAATATGATACTTCATTGTGACAAGGACATATGTTTTTCCTTTATTTTCAACCCTATAATCACAATAGTCTTACATTTATTTAACTTATTTTATTTAAGTATGTGTATTTAATCAAAATGTCGCATCAAGAAGTGTACGAGGATAAATCTGATACAAAAATATCTTACATAGAGTCATACAAATTCAAAACTTGAAAGTAGGTATTTTATATATTCGTTTTGTTTTAATGTGTTTTTTCAAAATGATTTATTTTATTTAAGTTAAATATACTCTTAAATATACTTTACACCCTGGCACTTAAGAGCATTATACAAATCTAAATAACATTCCTACCAAATCATAAGTACAGTTTTAAACACCATCCTTATCAAATCATTACCATTAACATTATACATAACATCCTTACCAAACCATATACATGAATATTATACATGACATCTGCTGAACCATGTACATGTATATCATACATAACATCCTTACTGAACCATATACATGTATATTATACATAACATCCTTACTGAACCATATACATGTATATTATACATAACATCTGCTGAACCAAATACATGTATATTATACATAACATTCTTACTGAACCATATATATGTATATTATACATAACATCCTTACTGAACCATACACATGTATATCATACATAACATCCTTACTGAACCATACACATGTATATCATACATAACATCCTTACTGAACCATATATATGTTGATTATACAAAACATCCTTACTGAACCATATACATGTATAATTTACATAACATCCTTACTGAACCATATACATGTATATTATACATAACATCCTTACTGAACCATATACATGTATATTATACATAACATTCTTACTGAACCATATACATGTATATTATGCATAACATCCTTACTGAACCATATACATGTATATTATACAAAACATCCTTACTGAACCATATACATGTTGATTATCCTTACTGAACCATATACATGTATATTATACATAACATCCTTACTGAACCATATACATGTTGATTATCCTTACTGAACCATATACATGTTGATTATCCTTACTGAACCATATACATGTATATTATACATAACATCCTTACTGAACCATTTACATGTATATTATGCATAACATCCTTACTGAACCATATACATGTATATTATACATAACATCCTTACTAAACCATATACATGTATATTATACATAACATCCTTACTGAACCATATACATGTATATTATACATAACATCCTTACTGAACCATATACATGTATATTATGCATAACATCCTTACTAAACCATATACATGTTGATTATCCTTACTGAACCATATACATGTTGATTATCCTTACTGAACCATATACATGTATATTATACAAAACATCCTTACTGAACCATATACATGTTGATTATCCTTACTGAACCATATACATGTATATTATACATAACATCCTTACTGAACCATATACATGTTGATTATCCTTACTGAACCATATACATGTATATTATGCAGAACATCCTTACGGAACCATATACATGTATATTATACATAACATCCTTACTGAACCATATACATGTATATTATACATAACATCCTTAGTGAACCATATACATGTATATTATGCATAACATCCTTACTGAACCATATACATGTATATCATACATAACATCCTTACTGAACCATATACATGTTGATTATACATAACATCCTTACTAAACCATATATATGTTGATTATACATAACATCCTTACTGAACCATATACATGTATATCATACATAACATCCTTACTGAACCATATACATGTTGATTATACATAACATCCTTACTAAACCATATATATGTTGATTATACATAACATCCTTACTGAACCATGTACATGTATATCATACATAACATCCTTACTGAACCATATACATGTATATTATACATAACATCCTTACTGAACCATATACATGTATATTATACATAACATCCTTACTAAACCATGTATATGTTGATTATACATAACATCCTTACTGAACCATATACATGTATATCATACATAACATCCTTACTGAACCATATACATGAATATTATACATAACATCCTTACTGAACCATATACATGTATATTATACATAACATCCTTACTGAACCATATACATGTATATCATACATAACATCCTTACTGAACCATATACATGTATATTATGCATAACATCCTTACTGAACCATATACATGTTGATTATCCTTACTGAACCATATACATGTTGATTATCCTTACTGAACCATATACATGTATATTATACAAAACATCCTTACTGAACCATATACATGTTGATTATCCTTACTGAACCATATACATGTATATTATACATAACATCCTTACTGAACCATATACATGTTGATTATCCTTACTGAACCATATACATGTTGATTATCCTTACTGAACCATATACATGTATATTATGCAGAACATCCTTACGGAACCATATACATGTATATTATACATAACATCCTTACTGAACCATATACATGTATATTATACATAACATCCTTACTGAACCATATACATGTATATTATACATAACATCCTTACTAAACCATGTATATGTTGATTATACATAACATCCTTACTGAACCATATACATGTATATCATACATAACATCCTTACTGAACCATATACATGAATATTATACATAACATCCTTACTGAACCATATACATGTATATTATACATAACATCCTTACTGAACCATATACATGTATATTATGCATAACATCCTTACTGAACCATATACATGTTGATTATCCTTACTGAACCATATACATGTTGATTATCCTTACTGAACCATATACATGTATATTATACAAAACATCCTTACTGAACCATATACATGTTGATTATCCTTACTGAACCATATACATGTATATTATACATAACATCCTTACTGAACCATATACATGTTGATTATCCTTACTGAACCATATACATGTTGATTATCCTTACTGAACCATATACATGTATATTATGCAGAACATCCTTACGGAACCATATACATGTATATTATACATAACATCCTTACTGAACCATATACATGTATATTATACATAACATCCTTACTGAACCATATACATGTATATTATACATAACATCCTTACTAAACCATGTATATGTTGATTATACATAACATCCTTACTGAACCATATACATGTATATCATACATAACATCCTTACTGAACCATATACATGAATATTATACATAACATCCTTACTGAACCATATACATGTATATTATACATAACATCCTTACTGAACCATATACATGTATATTATGCATAACATCCTTACTGAACCATATACATGTTGATTATCCTTACTGAACCATATACATGTTGATTATCCTTACTGAACCATATACATGTATATTATACAAAACATCCTTACTGAACCATATACATGTTGATTATCCTTACTGAACCATATACATGTATATTATACATAACATCCTTACTGAACCATATACATGTTGATTATCCTTACTGAACCATATACATGTTGATTATCCTTACTGAACCATATACATGTATATTATGCAGAACATCCTTACGGAACCATATACATGTATATTATACATAACATCCTTACTGAACCATATACATGTATATTATACATAACATCCTTAGTGAACCATATACATGTATATTATGCATAACATCCTTACTGAACCATATACATGTATATCATACATAACATCCTTACTGAACCATATACATGTTGATTATACATAACATCCTTACTAAACCATATATATGTTGATTATACATAACATCCTTACTGAACCATATACATGTATATCATACATAACATCCTTACTGAACCATATACATGTTGATTATACATAACATCCTTACTAAACCATATATATGTTGATTATACATAACATCCTTACTGAACCATGTACATGTATATCATACATAACATCCTTACTGAACCATATACATGTATATTATACATAACATCCTTACTGAACCATATACATGTATATTATACATAACATCCTTACTAAACCATATATATGTTGATTATACATAACATCCTTACTGAACCATATACATGTATATCATACATGACATCCTTACTGAAACATATACATGTATATTATACATAACATCCTTACTGAACCATATACATGTATATCATACATAACATCCTTACTGAACCATATACATGAATATCATACATAACATCCTTACTTAACAATAAAAAGATAAAAATGCGATAAACTCAATGAAGAATGCATTGTATCGGCTACACAATTACTTGATTCTCGGTATACTGCACCTGCGATGCGCCTCTAAAAGAGTGCACTTGATTTGCTTGCTGAATTGGTCGAATCAGCAGGCGTCGATTATAAAGCAGCATCACCTAAACTGTAAAACTGGCATAAAAAAGAAAACGACTGCAAAAGCGACAGGAAAAAATGGTGTAAGTGATCATCATTTTGCTTAGCAAGAATAATTAGTTCAGTTAAGTGGTTTTGCAAAATATTGTATATGACTTTAAGTTAATACACTTTGAAAAGTATTTCTCAGTTGTCCTACAAAATTAATACTTGTCTCCAGGGTAGTGTCAGACCACTAACAGAGAGGATGTCGGGCGAGGTACACAACTACCAGTGCACTCTGAGTGAACCCCTGCTGGAGAAGGCAGCCAAGGAACTCAACGAGGACCCAAACACTCGCAGACAGGAGATACAGCCCCTCAGAGAGAGGCTCCGCAAGTACTCAGGTGCTGCCATAAAACTCAACATTTGGGAAGAAAAATAGTCAGTCTCTGAAAAATAATTTTCAAAAACTACCCATAATTACACCATCTGTCTTCAAATGAGCACCTAGGCGCTTATTTTTTCAGCACCCCTTGACCAGCCAGCACTTATTAGAGAACCTATGGTTTATGGAGACCTATCGCTTATTTCCTTAAAAGAAAGTTTAAATTTACACAATATGTACTATGTTTACCTAAGGGAGCATTATTGAATGGTTTACACCTGGCGCTTTTTAGAGACTCTGCACTTATAAGGGACCCGGCACATTTTAGAGACCATGCAGGCGCTTACTAGAAAAGCATCCCTTAATTGTTTGCTCAACTATGCCTGACTGAAGAAGCTTCTCAAAAGAAATACAATATTTTACTCTTAAAGTAGCCTCAGAAAAATGAAGTTAGATTCAAATGTCCACATGAGTTTAGAGAGGCTACAGTGAGGTCAAAATGTTTTGAAGGAGAGTGTTATGTTATTATGATAAGCGTTACCTTTGATGTAATAATGTTTGATTCTATGTAAAAATATTATAGCATGGCATGAGTAAAAAGTGTTTGTTATGCTACTCATTCATATGAGAGAGAGGGGAGAGAGAGAGATTTTCTTTATTTCCTCCAATTTGAACCGAAGATCAAGAACATTTCATTAGGGGTGCGCAATATAATATATAATATGTATTTACTGGTACCAAAAAAAAACCCATAAGTATTGCAATACAGTCTTCAAAACCGTTTTTTCCCGGTTTTTATTTTTGCGGGTTCGTAAAACTTCGGATTTTGTCCAGATTTTAACAACGAAAGTGAGTCGTTGGTAAAATGGCAAATGCAGATGACAGGAATTTCATTTTGTAAGTTTCTATTTTAATTTATATAGCTTACTATAATCTAATTGACAATTAAACAAATCTAATATGCTTGAATTAACTCAATCAGGGAATTCTTTATTGTGAAAAACATCCTGCAAAATATTGCGATACGCATCGCAATACAACTGTTCATATCGCAATATATCGCAATACGGAAAATCTCTGCAATACCCACCCCTAATACAAATACATCAATTTCATATATAAATACAATTAAAAATACAAAATATGATATAGAATGAAATGAGTGAAAGTGTTTGTGATGGTACTCATTCATGTATTTAGTCATACTCAGATACAAACTGTTGAGTCTCTACACTCTATCACCCCTGGGACTACTCATCAGGAAAATCTGTATATTCAATTACCATCCTCTTATTCTGTTTTTCAGTATAATTACTGACAGTGTCCTTTCCTTTTAATAGTCTTGTACAATTAGGAATATCATTTAGTATGATGTCATATCTGAAAACAACAGTGATATTTTATCAGAAGGGAATTACATTTACTATCTCAGTCCCTCTAACTATTGTAGGTTTGAAGGCAAGAGTGGACGATGCTTTCCTTGTCAGGTTTCTCCGAGCTCGCAAGTTTGACCAAGAGAGAACCTTCTCGCTGATAATGCACTACTACCAGATGAAGAAGGATAACGAGGATATCTACGCAGACATGACTCCACGGGGGGTGAAACACATGCTGGAGGGCGGGGTCTCAGCTATTCTGCCGACTCGCGGCAAGGAAGGGGAGGCAATCCTTTTGTTGCGACCAGGTCAGTCATCATACAGACTTATAAATATTCTTAGTGCTTTTTCTATGGTGGTCAGTTAGTTGAATAATGTCAACTTTGTTGGTACTTTCCCCTTGCATTGAAATGAGGAGGCAAATGGTCTAGGTTAGAGGTGAACTGTCTATTCAACTGTGACAGTGGAAAGAAGAGGTTAAAACCATCATGCTCAAAGGCGGTAGTCGTCTTCACCACACTTGCTGTCCTCACCAGGTCCTGCTCATCAACAGGTTGTCAAGAACCATCTGAAATGTAGTGTAACAGATTGACTTACCAAATCAAGGACAGCTTTCTACCATCATTCGAAAGTTTGGGGAAATTTTTAGGACTAATAAATGGGGCTGTGCAATATCATCAGTATATCAGTATATACTTGTTTAAACTCTGAAATACGATAACCACAATATGATTTTCATTTTAAACATATATCACCCCAAAGGATTTAAGTAGAAATACTTATTACCCACGTGATCAGCGTATAGGCAGTTGCATACTAATCCTGTACGTCACATGAGTGTCTTATCGCATTGACCTGTGTCGTAACCATTTGACCCGTATTCTAACGATTTGATTGGATAACCATTGACCTTTCACTTAGGTCATGTTCTGACGGAACTACTTTTTCATTCATAACAATCACGAGAATTCATTCATTTTACAACTTTTACTTCATTTTCATAAGGTGTTACATCTCACATGAACGATAGTACTTAAACTAAATACAAGAACAGATAGAATTGAAATAGATACACCACAAAACATATTTATACGTATTAGGAAGACACTAAAAGTAATTTACATTTATTTGGAAAATAAATAGATTTCTAGGAGTTTGTCTGCTTTGTTTTCTGTCTACAATGTCTTTGGAAAACATGGCAACTCCTATTCGTGTCAATGACAGCGTGGAAATCGACAGTACTAATCGAGGAAGAGTTACTTCAATTGTTAAACCTCTGTAGACTTTCAGCGTATTCAACATCAAAACTTAGCTTAGCAGCATCATTTCCTGTGACGGTGACCTTGCCCTTCAGCAAACTATGCCACCCCAATCCAACGCAGTCACTGCCGCTGCACAATGCGACCTTCACTAGCTCCGACTCCATCTTGTCCTGGGTTTGTGAACTAGATATTCTATGCCCCCATCTATGTTGGCATGATAAACATTTACTTCTGTAGCAACCAATGTCAGGGTGGGGAAAAGCGTGAGAATTCTGTAACACGTCCTGTGATCGAGCCGACTCGAATGCTAAACAAGGTCACACGTCAAGTGTCGTTCAAGTGAAGGTTCACGGTAGATTTTGTGTGGGGCGAATGACATAAACAATAGTTGTACGCTATTCACTGAATAAAAATGAAATTTGTTTCTTTTGAAGTTTAAGTTTGTTGTTATTAAAATTCTTAAGTTGCCCCTTTGGTTTGGTTGTCTTTTAATTGAAAAACCTATTTGGATTTGTTCTGTTGCGCATACTCACGAAGGTCAAAAGAAGTGCAGTGGCCATTGGTAATCTGAAATTCCTCCGCAACCGCTTTACGAAACCGTTTTCGGTTTGAAAACATGAAAACTACAAAATAACAGTATTTGTCCATTTTTTTTGCATTTAGAACGTGGGTAATAAATAAAATACCACACTCGGTCTCATTACGTACGAATTATACGAAACTCGTGACCTTCCTTGGTATCAGACCGAGTGAAAGCGAACCGGAAGGACACTCGTTTCGTATAATTCGTACGTAATGAGACCTCGTGTAGTATTCTCTATATATATATAAATTAGATATGAAACAAGTGTAACGAATAGATTCCATCAACTCTAAGTGTTAGCAATGGACGTACAGCGTTCGAAATGATCATATAAAGACTGCACTGGTGCAGGTTAAAATCAGTTGGTGCCAGAATGCACCAGGTGCAGTTTGAAAAATAACTTACATCGATTAATTTATTGTACTCAAATGAATTTATTAGAAATGATAACAAAAAACGGTCGTACTCGACGCCGATGATTTACTTCCGCATTTGATAAAAATAGATTTGACCTGTCCTGGCATTTCTCATCTGCATATTCGCCACAGCTATAATTGTCCAATCACATTAGATTAGCTTGACACATCATTACTTTTTTCGTGAGAACTCGTTTGTACTCGTGTATAACCTCGGTAAAACTACCCATCGTCGCATAGCAACCGAGTCTTCTGGTCTCACGTCTGTCACACGTGTTGTCTTGATGTAAACAAAATGTCATTGTCGAAAGAGCAGTCCTCAATTTTCAAATTCTTTACAAAAACAAACAAGAAAACAAATGAATCTGATCAAGTTGAATCGGAAAGTACAAAAGATGTTCCAATTACTGACAAGGAAGGCCAAGCTGCCGGTACAAGTGTTGAGAAGCGTGCGGCTAGGCCTACGAGTTCAGAAAAGATCGATGATTGTGTTGAACCTAAGTCCAAAAAAGTCAAAAACATATTCTTTCAGAAGTGAATGGAAATTTGGCGGAGAGTGGTTACATTTTGATGAAACTGATAAGGTGATGTTTTGCTCGATCTGCCGTAAATTTGATAGAAGTGGAAAATCAAATGCATTTCATTCAGGTTCAAAATGTTTTAGATTACAAGAAATAAAAATACACCAGAACAGTGAAATTTATAAACGATCTGAATGTAGTGAAATTGCTGAAATTTGTGCTCGAACCTCATCTACTAGAGTAAAGTTGCCACTTGAACAGTCGATTACGAAAATGCATGAACATCAAACTGATATGTTGAAAGTATTATTTACAACTGCACAAGAGTTACTTACTGTTGTGATCATATGACAACGTAGATGATAGATCAGAAGTCTTTTTAAAACTTTTTAAATTAGCAATGGACGTAATTGACTTTAAGTGTTAGCAATGGACGTAATCAACTTTAAGTGTTAGCAATGGACCTTATCAACTTTAAGTGTTAGGAATTGGCACCGTCAACTTTAAGTGTTTGGAATGGAAGCCATCAACTTTAAGTGTTAGAGATGGACACTGTCAATTATAAGCGAAGGAATGGAAGCTATCAACTTTAAGTGTTGGGAACAGATGCCATGAACTTTAAGTGTTAGGAATGGAGGCCATCAACTTATGTGTTAGGAATGGATGCCATCAACTTTAAGTGTTGAAATCACACAGAACAGTGCTCAAAACTAGCTTTCGATGCTTTTGAACATTATTGCAAACAGCTTCATGCACTTTGAATTCAAAAAACATATTTCTTCGAAAGACACATTACAATCTTTGAAAGCATTTCATGTGTATACAATTTCAGGTCGCTGGGACCCAGAGAAGTATCCTATGATTGATCTATTCAAGGCCAACTTTGTGGTGTTATCTAAAGCAATAGAGGTAAGATTTGCAATCTTTAATCTTTAAATAACACAGTTGCCTTATACATACAGCATTAGGTTATATTTCCTTAAAATGCAATATCAGAGGCATAATCAGGAATTTTGAAGGTTGGGGAGGAGGGGGGGGGGGCTTCACCTTTTGAAAAAGGGGTAGTTCACCTTAGGGGTCATCCATTTTACGGTCGATTTTTTTTTTAGAAAATATTTTTAAGGGAGAGGGGTAGGGGAAAACCCCTTGAATGCACCATTGAATACGATTGATCTATGTGGATTTGATGAACACCTTTTTGTCTGCTATACTGCTACTATGGTAGGTTCCTTTGGATCTGGCAATTTGATTGTTCTATATACTGGTAGAATTTACTGTAGCATGGGCAAAATAGTACTGAACCTTTTTTTTTAAGAATGTTTAGATAAATTGGTCAGGTGAACTAATTATCATTATGTCATCAACTCATCACATAGTGATGGACTTTGACATAACGACTAATTCTAACTACAATGCATCTTATGTCTCGCGCACCAACAGTTATCAGTTTTGATAACCTTTATTACTTATCAAGGTCACGGATAGAAATTCTTTAACAGAAGATACCATTTAAGGGTTTTCTTTAACTTCACATCTTCAATTTCAAACCACCTAGATACCATGTAAAACTGTTCCAGTCGGAGGAAACCCAAGTGAACGGTATCCGATTAATCAACGATATGTCAGATCTTGGCTGGGCTCATGCTAAGAGCATTTCACCGACCATGGCTAAGAAGATAACAACAATGCTGCAGGTAGAGAATTACACTTCTTGTTTTTCATCAGGATCTACAGTCTTCATAATTAACAGTCAGGCATTTTGACTCAACAGTGTTCTCCCCCACAGAGACTGCAGTCATTTTTTCCAACAAAAGCTCTGCAGAGAATTCTGTATTGAAATCTTAGGTCACAATGTGGTTCATTGGTAAAAGAGCTTGTGTGGGAAGGAGTAACTTAATTAAGTTACTTAGCTGTTTTTGGAGAGAATGAGCACAATGTTTGATGTCAACCGTTTAGAATGAATATAAGTAGATAAGTCATTGTTTCTGTGTTTAATGTTCAAATACCTATGTAATTTTAGATGAGGGATAGTGTTCTTTTGACTTTATCTGCAGAAAAACATAATTAACTAAGATACTTTTGATATGACAAAGACAGTTCCTAGAGCATTGTAATGAAGTGTTGCATCTTTGTATATCAAAATGATTTTAGGATGCGTTTCCGATGAGATTGAAAGGAATCCACTACGTACATGAGCCGTCCTTCTTTGACTACATGTTTGCTATAATCAGACCATTCCTCAAGGAGAAGTTACAAAAAAGGGTAAGGAACTAGCCTTAGACATAGCAGTTTTATCATTCTTCTGGAGCTATTCAATTTCCCAGCCTCAATCTTTATCTAACCTAAAAATAGGAGTTCACCAAGTGAGCCCAAGTGAAAAGAAAGTAACCTCTGAAATTCATCCATCAAATCTTATATGTTTATCATTGTTTTAGAGTCAATAACCTTTGTTTTGTTTGAAATCCAAAAATTATCTCAGTGTATCTTGTAAGTTGCTTTCCTTTTGCTATGAATGCTTTTGTAATGTGATGTTTTAATTTTGTACAAGAGAGACAGAGTTTACTTGCATTTCTTGCATGGTTATTTTTCTCACTGATTATATCTTTGTTATCTATTAAGTACTTCTTTAACTGAACAGTTTTGAAATGTGAAGTAGATTTGGAATCATACATTTGAGTTTGTGCTTAATGCCTTGTGTTTTGCTTTTAATCGTCATTTGCCGTAAGGCTATTGAGATTCTACAAATCCAACTTAATGTGCTACACATGAATCACATCATTCTCTATCTTTTATCAAATCAAGTATTGGCCCTCGTCAACTATATGTAATAACTTTTTTAGATTTATCATTGGATTAACAAGTTCAGTTGTTGTACTTGATGTTCAGCACACTGAAGAGCTGGCACTAAACATTGACAAAATGCAGCAAGGCTTAGATAAGCCAGTGATGGAGAGTGGCCCAAGTTATGCCTTGCAAATAATGTTGATATGAATCATTTGCCCCAAATGGGACAGATTAGGTTGCTTCTGAACCTGCATACAAAGATTTAAAAAATATTGACGTTTCTTGTGTGATACTGTATTTAATTAGCAATGCTGCACCACCTTATCATTGTGTGTGATTCTCTTCTTTTTGTTGAAGCTGAACTTCCATGGAGAGAATGTTGAGGAACTGCACAAATTTATTGACCCAGAGTCTCTACCCGAGGAATACAAGGGTTCCCTTCCGCCTATCAATCTCGAGGTAGGTAATATAACCATCCAGAAACACTTTTGTATTTGTGTTTGTATGTGTCCTGTAATCTCCTGATTGCCTTCTCAGGATTTGACTCATAATGCCTCAGAAATAACCAATAAAATAACTCATTATTGAGAAATTTTGGCAGTAACTGGATGGGTGACCAGGTTAGTGAGGCAAATCCTGAAGAGCAATCAGGTTTTATAGGAGCTTTGTGGGTCAAATGTGTGTAAAAGAGCAGGAATCAAGTAAAGTTTTCTGCTCTAGTGAATTTATATACTGGGGAAAAAATCTTTGCAAGAGTCAATGAAAAACTTATGCTTAAAGTCCCTTTTCATTCTCAAGCAATTTGGCATTTGTTTTATGAAACAAATGAATATCTTTAATAAAAACAAAGCAATATTTTATTTTTTCTAGGAATATGTGAAGTCGCTGATTGCCTGTGAAGCAGAATATGAGGAGAATGCCAAATATGGTCTTGTTTCCATGACGATGGAGAAAGACTCAAAGAAAAGTGAGGATGCCACTCAAAGCCTGGCAGGAACCTTCCGAAAACTTAATGTTGACTGAAAATGCAAATTGTTAAGACTTATTTTATTGATTTGTTATTTTATATTTTATTGTTATTGACAAGTAAGGAAACATCGAAATTTAATCCATACAGGTGGTATATTGGATCAGATCAGATCATAATATGTACTTATGTTTTTGTATTAAACTTATACTGTATACCAATTAACCATAAGTGGATATGCATTTCCATTTTGCAACGTCTCTTGCATGACTTGCACCAAATTCCATCGTTGGTTGATTCAAGTCTGGTTGCAATGCATCAACTATTAGCAATCTCAATCGCTTGCTGATCCAAGCTTTGTTTCAGTTGACACTTTTACTGTTACATCTTTTCAAAATACTTGCCTGTTTCAAATCAAATCAGATGTCTCAAATTATTACACAACTGTGTAAGATACGACAGTGTCAAATTTACACTGCAATATCAAACCAGTGTAATATCAAATCGTATAATGTGCCGATAGGGTGTAGTTGCGACGTCTCAATATTACAGCCTGCATCAAAATGGCAGCCTAGTTGTGGATGTTAGGTTTGGCGCTCTATGATTGATTTATGTGGGCGAGTATTAACAGAATAATAGACACCCTACCATTTAACAATTTTTATTAAACTTATGTATGATTTGGTATCAAACTGGCTTTTGCTCGTTTTATACTAACTCATTAACTCATTTGATAAAAATCCTTTGTTAAGTTACTTATCATCTCAGATGAGACACAGAACTTGAGCCACAAATTCTGTATCATTGCAGCAAGACTTGATGTAACCATTGACGTAGACTGGTGCAAGTTGTACCTTGCAGGGAAGTTTTTTTAAAGCCGATGAAGATTATACATTAGATGGAACCACTTGTAACATATAAAAGACACGGATTATAGAAGAGAATTTATTGATGAGTGATACGCAAAACGTCATTACCATATTTGGGAGTGATCTTTTTTTATGTTTTCTCGAAATTGAATTCAGTTTTATGTGAATTTAGTCATTTAGATATTTTCCTGGCCATGAACCCTGAATGAAATATTTATGAATTGTTAGAGTGGATATTTAGGATACCTTCAATCACTTTAACAGTGTGTTGAATGATTACTTTAATATGGTTTAATATATACACACAGAGACATATTGAATTAAATTATAATTTGATGCTTTATTGACATATATATAAGAAATATTTTTGCATTTATCATGCAAAGATCTTTCATATGATATTATAGATATTTTAGGCTAATCATATTTTATCAGGTGATATTTGAGAAATGAGAATTATTGAAATTGGTGAAAATTATTAAAGAAAATGTGAAATAAGTTGGCGATAGGAATTTTTGTTCGTTAATTTGCCAAGTCAGAATCTGCGATAGTGAAGGGAGGACCATTTATTCCCCTCCCCCCCCCCCCCATGACATTGGAAGGTCAGTTTGTTTTTACTCTTATTCTTCTTTTGAGGAGTCTTCTGTGCCAGTGACCAGGGGCAGTGTCTGAACTTTTTGTGCCTTCAAATAATGAACTTTGAGGTGTGTCTTGAATCATTATGCAGACTTTACTGTGAGGTTGAATCTTGAATTATTATAGGGACACTGTGTATTTCATATCTTTTGGTTTTTTTTTTATTTTTACTGAAAAACCATAAACATCTATTATTTAAAATATATCATATTCTTTTCAAAACATCAAACATATGATGTTTCAATAGTTTTCAATGAATATCAAGAAACAACCATTTTTTTGTGTAGAAGTCAATTTCACATATCTCTTACATGAATACCAATTATGAAAGAAATGAACTGCTATCAGCTCTGCGTTTCCAAACTTTTATTTACAAATTGGCAAGTACCTGCAGCATTGTCTGGTTACTGATCAAGATCTTGTCATTAAACTATACTAAACAGATTAGCTTCAAAATCATTACATCCTATAATAAAACTAATGTTAATGAATTCTTTGAATATGTTATTGGTATGAGAGTACCGGTATGTGATAAAGCCAAACTGCGTTCAGCTAATCAGGTTGTCTTTTTATTATAAAGGGACAGTAGCACAGGTTTTGTTTTTTTATCCAAATAAATTTATTTGTATGCCATATGTATTTTTTTCAAAGTGATAATCACCACATGACTCAAAACAATTATTTACCCTGGTTATGTTAAAATCACCCTAAGAACTTTGACTTTCCAAAAGATTTTTAAATGGGGGAAGAACCCCTCTCTCCCAAATGTTGTCCATGTCAATTTAGTGATGTATATAACCCCTCTTGAAAATGTCTATCCACTCCTTGCCTTACTGAAATTTCCAATGCTAGTTTTTATTTCATTGTTACTGGATTCATTGAGTCTTGCCCAAGATTTTCCCTTGTTGATTTTCCCTTGTTGATTTTCCCTTGTTGATTTTTATCAGAGTTGTTACTTATTTTCATGATGACTTATGCAAAACTTATTGAGTGTTGTTTTTAGATTTATTGTCCCATGAGTTTATATGTTATGTTGATTTTTTATATTTATAGAGTAACTGATAATTGCTCAATAAGACTAAACAAATAAGGTTTGATGACATGGTAATTTAATTGACCATCCCTGGCTACAAAGCATCTTAGTTATATCTTGTGGATATAATCATTTTTAGAGAAGTTTAATTCTTTCTTCTTTTGTGTTTTATCCTTTTGAAGAGAATTCTTGCAGTCATATGGGGTTTTTTTTATTTTTGATTATTTATTTTACGTTCTGTATATCCTCAATCCATTAAAACATCTTGGTGGATAAATTCTTGTAGAAATATATATTGTAATTTATTGGTTATGATTTACATCAATAATCATTTACATGATTAATGAAAAAGCATACATTAAAATGTGTTTTTAAAAACATCAATACATTAATCAAGTACCAACCTATTTTTATATAATTAGATATAAAAGATAATTTATTTTGAAAAATTATTTGAATTGGGAAGACAAACTTTATAAGCCATAAATTCTTGTCTTCCTGATTCTGCCAACTTAGAAACAGTTAACAAATGAATATGTTTTCAATAATTTTAGAATAATTTTGTGTTTTAATATAAATGTGAGTCTCTTCTTTATGTGAAAAGCAATTTGAATCTCTTCCAATCATATTGTCATGCAGAAGCCTCCTCAGACCATGTCTTGCCAGTTTCTCACCACAGAGGACACTCAAGTCATTTCTTACCACCTTCACCTCTGTGACAGGTGTGCCAATCTTCATTTCTATTAATGTAAAGAGACCATTCTTATTCTTATCCAGTCAGTATTGTGTAACATTTCAAACTGAGTTCTGTCTTTAAGTAATACACTTATATCTCATAAGGTAACTACCTTTTGATTGAAACCAATCAGGATTGGATATTTCTAGCCTAGGAATGGCTTTCTTATAACATAAGTGATTTGGTGAGATATGACTTGAGTCATCTCTGTTGGAAAGAATACTTTCATGAAATAATTACAGAATTTTATTTCCGTATCCTGTTCAGTATTGGATGCTGATCATAAGATTATGTTTGACTCTGCACATGTTGGAATCCGCCCAGATCGAATCTGTCAGAAATCTGCCAGATCATTATTGCAGGGTGAAATCTGGCCAGTTCATAATGCAATGATGGAATCTCCTCAGATCATACTGTGTCAGTAATCTGCCAGGCCATAAAGTATCAGTAATCTGTCAGATCATAATGTGTCAGTAATCTGCCAGGCCATAAAGTATCAGTAATCTGCCAGATCATAATGTGTAAGTAATCTGCCAGATCATAATGTATCAGTAATCTGCCAGGTCATAATGTGTAAGTAATCTGTCAGATCATAATGTATCAGTAATCTGTCAGATCATAATGTATCAGTAATCTGTCAGATCATAATGTATCAGTAATCTGCCAGGTCATAATGTATCAGTAATCTGTCAGATCATAATGTATCAGTACTCTGCCAGATCATAATGTATCAGTAATCTGTCAGATCATAATGTATCAGTAATCTGTCAGATCATAATGTATCAGTAATCTGCCAGATCATAATGTATCGGTAATCTGTCAGATCATAATGTATCGGTAATCTGTCAGATCATAATGTATCAGTAATCTGTCAGATCATAATGTATCAGTAATCTGCCAGGTAATACAAAAGGTATTATTACTCCTGAATCTGAAACTGCAGGTCTTCAATTTACATATGTATTTTATAGTATCCGCTAACTTGATTAATAAAAATAATTTTATTTACAAAATATATCATAGTGGTTTCATTGTTTTCTTTTAATTTCCACGAATGGCTAGAAATGGCTAATTTAAGCCTTTCAGCCAACCGGTTTCAATTTTTGAGTTATGAGTGCCGCGTCATTTTCGGCAAAATGTTGCAAGTCTTCATGGACTATCGCTCAGCAGCTTCGACGACATGCACAATGCCAGAATGCGGCGAGGCCTACCTTAGCATGTCATTTGGGCTGGCGCAAGTATAGGTCATGCTTGAGTAGATGTTTTTTAGATGAAAATTATTGTTTTTTTTAAGATAGAGGTGGATCTTGAAAAAAGCTTCACGACTTTTGCGATAACCAACATCCCTGTTTACTTTGAACATAACACTCGAGGCATTATTGCATGCCCCTTATCCTTGAACTAAATAAACTGAATGTCTCTCATTCAAAATAACTAGAATAGAGAGAAGTTATCGTATGAGGTGGATCTAAAAGTTTGCTTTGTAAGGTTATAGAATCAAACTGAAAAGCAGCATATGACGTGAGTAGGTGCATGATTGTGGTTGGATTGCTGTAAGTGAATTCGTACACTAGCTGGCTCCAGGACCTAGACGTGAATTCTGGCGGATTCGTTGGCGGTGGATTCGTAAACGTTAGTAGACATAAGAATTGAATCAGAATTTCATATAACAATATAATATATAGTAATATATCACTACTGGGATTTACACTTTTATGCTAATTTAAACAAAGTATAGCACAAGATATATTTTGAACGTATTTGTGTACTAATCATTTAATAATGAATGAAATAAATGTATACCGCAACCGTATTTTATTTTATTTGTTGCATTTTTTAATATATCAATAAGGTAGGTATAATTATATTCTATGATTTTAATATACACCATCTATCTGCAATGCTCGGAAGATATGTCAACGTCAAGAAAGATAAAAAGGTGAGTCATTAAAAATTAAGACATATGTTCAGTAGACCAATAACCTTACTTCAGAAGTTCCGTGTGCATACATTTGATATTAAAGTTACAACTTTAAGTCACTAATAGATGATACTTGAAAGTATTTAAGCCTAAAACAATAGTTTATTGATTCTCTCTCTCTCTCTCTCTCTCTCTCTCTCTCTCTCTCTCTCTCTCTCTCTCTCTCTCTCTCCCTCTCTCTCTCTCTCTCTCTCTCTCTCTCTCTCTCTCTCTCTCTCTCTCTCTCTCTCTCTCTCTCTCTCTCTCTCTCTCTCTCTCTCTCTCTCTCTCTCTCTCTCTCTCTCTCTCTCTCTCTCTCTCTCTCTCTCTAACAAACAAACAAACAAACAAACAAACAAACAAACAATAATATAACGAACCTAACAAACTGAAAACGGCAAAATCCAAAGCGACCAAATATGCACAAATCGAAAATTCTTCTTATTCAACTTTGACTGACGTAAAATGGGAGTTTCAAGTCTAAAGGCTCACTGTCAATTTCATTTATACAAATTAAAACACGTATTATAATTTCCATCAGGTAAAGATGCTGTAAACAAGATTTTAGATTTTTTGGACTCTATCGTGTTGAGAAGAAGATTTAAGAAGGTCTTTAGACAATAATAAGTAGGTTTTTAGGGTGTGACTCCTGTGACCCTTATTAGGGGTCACAAAATCTATCATGTAGAATTCTCATTAGTCAAGGTGTCTGTACACAATATTTCATATTCTTTGAGTCAATGGTTCCGGAGAAGAAGATTGAATGGTGAAAAGTTTACAGACGGACGGACGGACGCGGCCAACAACATAGTAAAATCAAAGACCCCATTTTCAAGGCACGTATTGACACCACCCCTCTAATAGTTTAAGCCTCGCACGTTCCCTACAGTGACAACTAATCCCGCAATTGAATAATCGCGCTAGTCTTTATCATTCGCTAATAAGATTTAACTTAGCTGACTCAATTGAGCATTCTGCATTGGTTTGTTTTTCAAGTCCAGTGGCATCATGGTGTTCAGTAGTAAACTCCAGGAGATTCATGATTGAACCATTTGGTTGAGCTGAAGAGTTGGCACAGAAAAGTTGAATATGCAGCGAGGCTTTAATAAGATAGGGACGGAGACTAGCGAGGATGTCATGCGGAGAAAACTTTATGCCACCTCTTTCTCTACCAAGCAAACACAATGCGGCTTAGTCTGGGGAACCATTGGACAGATTACGGGTTCTCGAGCTCCATGTGCGACCTTGATGAATGCAATTCCACGACTTTATATTAGGAAAAAAATCAATAGTCACTCAAAGAGGTATCAAACCTCAGTATATGGGTCCTCATCTCCAAGGTCCGGTTCAGAGTATATGGGAGCCGGTGAGGGACATACCAGTTGGGGAGGGTCGCGAGAAGGAAGTGCTGGGGGTGAAGAGAGGTCCCGGTGAGTGTTGGGGTACAGCAAGGGGCTTGTGTGTTGCTCTCTCCTTCTCTCGTTGGGACGCGTTGAGAGTAGCTGAACTTCGTCGCCGTGTTCCGACAGGGCTCCTGTAAAACGAAACTGTAACAGTATCATAGATTGATGCAACTAGTAAGCTTGAAAGCAGATGAAAATATCCTATGAACAATTTCTTGAAAATCTGTTTTATCAGAATATCTTGTCAAGTATTTTACGCAATTCTAAACGCTTCCCGAACATACAAAGAAAAATTTCATATCACCTTCAGGCGAGCCCTGATGGAATCCCTGCATCTGATTAGTGTTGTTTGCTCTTTTGAATCTTTCTGTTTTCCTTAATCTGATAAGAAACAGAAACAATAAAGTGGATATATAACGTACTTTTTACATCCATCTTTTAAAAGGAATTTTAGGGTGTATTTGATAGGAAAAGAAAGGAATGAATCTTGCTCAGAAAGCATCTACTATAAAGATACATGTATATGTTTTATAAGAATATTTCTCAGATTCATATTAAATATCAGGTCAGAAATCATTAAAGAACGTTCTATCACTTATAAATGGGCGAGGGAGTGAATTGTGTTAAACGTTTTTTAACAATATTTCAGCAATTAAACACGTGGTAAACAAGCTCCCAAAAGATAGTGGACAGATCAGGGAGAAAGCGACCAACAGGATGAAGGAAAAGATGGAAAGAAAGGCATAGTGAGATATAGACAACAGGTTTTAGAAAGACTCAATTTTAACCATAGCCCCCATGGTCTATCAGGCACTCAAACCACCACAGGTATTAAGAAAAATTGTTTAATTAATAAAAGAAGCTTAAGTAAGCATACTAACCTGGCCACAAGAAGCGCAATGACTATCAGCAGGGTTATGATTATCACGGGCTGAACAACCCAGACCACAAGTTCACTGACCCAAGAAGTCGAGCACCTGCCGTCCTCCCTGGTACAGCTCTCACATCCCGAGGGACACGGGGATGAGCAGTCGTCTCCAAACCACCCAGACTCACAGCCCAGAGTGCACACCATCTGAGTTGTATCGCCCGACAGATTCAAACCACTTGCACAGCATACATTTCTCACTGCACAGCAGATCTTATCTTTACATCGTTCACTGCAGGACATGTTACAAAACTCACCGTACACTTCCTGATGACACCCCTCAGTGCATCTCCCAGTCTCTTGCTCACAGAGCTCCTTCTCACACCCCTTACTGCATCGATGTTCACACTTGTCCCCAAACCAGCCGCCTGTGCAACCGTGCAAACATGACTGCATGTGTTGATCACATTGGCTGCCATCTTTGTCTGCCTTGCAGTGGCTACACATGTACTCACACCAACGGCCAAAAAAACTAATTTCACAAGCTCGACAAGTTCCGTCAATTTGATTACATGTCTGCCCTCCACAGTTCTCGGGACATGAATAGTTGCAATTGCTACCAAACCAGCCGACTTTACAAGCTTTGCAGGCTCCGTCAGACGGATCGCAGGTCTCTCCTCCACAGTTCTCTGGACACGTGTTGTTACAGTGGTAGCCTGTGTTACCGTCACGACAGAGGTTGCAGGATTCATCAAGTCTATCACACAATCTAGAGTCGCATTGTCTAGGACACTCTTTGTCACATGAAGTTCCGAACCATCCAGTGACACAACCCAAGGTACATGTTCCAGAACTATTGCATTCCTTATCCTCACAGTATTTTGAACACGATTTGTCGCATCTATTTCCATGCCATCCCTTCATACAACCTTGTTCACACGTGCCTTTCGAATCGCAGCTGTTATTCAAGCAAGTTCGATGACAAATCATATAGCACCCTTCTCCGAACCGTCCAGTCTTGCACTCACATACACCATTAGGTCTACATCTGCAACTGTCTGACACACGAGTGCACTTTGGTCCTGTATAACAGGGCTTACACTCACAAACCACTGAATCCTTCATACAGACATTATCTTGACATCCCACACTACAGCTTTCTTTGCAATGCCTTCCCCATTTTCCATACGAACAGTCTGAAACAGCCCCACACATGATACGTGTCAGTATGAGTTACTCAGTTCTTAAATCTTTGGTAAAACTTAAAAGAAAGGTGATTTTCGGTTTGAAATTGAAAGAATATCGATTGATTGAAAATTAAAAACGAAACATTCTAAATATCATTATATAATATAAAAGGTACATTGTGTTATTGATATAGAATTAAGAATTAAGTATTGTGACGTTTATGACTATACATTTATAATTTATTCTGACGTTTGTAGACTCAATCATCAAATAAAGAACAATCACCGTTGTTGTTTGACTCATTTCCACATCGTCCACACGTCTTCTTGCAACGAGAAGCAATGCCAGGACGATCGCAATAAACTTCTCTGCAGCTGGTTTCATAATCTTGACACTCGGCAGCTGCAAAGAAAACAATGGCAATATACGACAGCAGTGGTGTACCAAATGTAGAGGTGAGATTAACTATTAAGATTATTCTTGCTTTAAAAGTTTTAAGAATAAGACAATAACTAACGAGTTTCTTTCAGATTATTTTTCCTGAGATATACTTGTTTCGTAATTCTCGAGCTTTCGGTACAGAATTACACAATAACTATAACGAGGGAAAGATAATCTGTCCTTTCTCGTCACGATTTGCATTGGTTATTGTTTATTTCAACCACCTTTTAAAGATTACAATTCGAATGCAATAGAATAAACGATTCTCTATAAATCGTTGAGGGTGGCAAATCTTCAAATTCATACGTGTGTGCTTTGACTTTCCTTGACACTTACTTACACACGGTTAAACGGTTTATATTAATTTGAAGAGGTCTACCCTTTGTCCATCTTCCCAAATGGGCAATATAAAACTTTATCCAGACACCAATAAAAACAATGTCCGTAGCAATCATTCATAAAATTACTATTCATTTTCATTATAAGGACTCTTTTCCTTAAAAGAATCCTGATATCTGATACCAGACCATTTTGAAAATATCTTTTGACTGGAATTCGATAAAACATATCAAAGACAATCAATATCACGTTCTGCCAGTAAAGCTAAGCTAATCTTTTTAAGCCCGCTGTGCGAACGTCGAAAAAGACCAGCTTGGGCACCTTGGAAGCGTTTAGCCTACCTCAAGAAAACAAGACAAGTACAGTTGCATGCCAAAAGTTTGTTCAAATACTTGAATATACTAGTACAAATATCATGTATTTTGAGATGCCTTTGAGGTATCGTAGCGTTTCGAAAAAGAAACGTATAATATTGAATTTTCAATGCCAAATACAGATCCATTCTTCTTTAAGGCAAAGGTTGATCGTACCCCACAGTTACCCGAAATAGTTTTGGCAGGTCATTGATGTGACCAGGGGTCAAAATTCCCGAAACACTTATTTTTATTTTTCGCCATAAAATCCTTTATAAGTTATCCACTTCTTTAAAAATTTGTCAAGTTTGTTTCTTAGCACAAAGTCAATGTGTTTTTATTGGTTTTAATCTCAGAGAGTCGATATGGAACATTTTATTCGACATTTAACGAAATCGAAATTTCGAAAATGTGACCTCTTCTGTCCATATCAATATGCCAAAATTCGAATTTTTGCACCGGTGACCAGACAATGCCAAAATGAATTCAAGAATGGCTAATTTAAAACATTGACAGTGGGTGATCGCACAAAATGTACTCACCAGAGGCAGCCAGGAGGCACATGGAGAAATGGAGACAAAGGCACAGAGTAAACCACAATATCATCTGCACACACACATACACAAAGAGAAAGAAATATCCATAATTACATAAACTTGTAAAGATATCATATCTATGCAATATAGTTCAAGTTAAAAATCTTCGTTTCTTGACGTAGCCTCCCTCAATCTATTCCAATAAATTGCCAATCACGTGATATGTCCAAGGTCATTTGTAAAACCTCTGATTCTTGTAATTTCCAAAGATGTCAATAGCTTGGGTACTTCTCTCTAAGTTTTTATTTCTCGGGTTTTTAAAATTAAGGGCATTACCTCCTCCTCGTGTTTTATCCTACATTTGACCAATGCGAACCATTAATTTGTCTATTTATTTATTTATCAAGTTTCGTTCAGTTAAATTACATTCGTATGTTAACATTATAATGTTTTCTAAATTCATTGATTTCTTTAAATCATGCAGGTATTTCAACATCAATGGTTGCTTGAAACTGTGGAGGTGAAATTTTTTTTGTAAAACACATTTACTCGCAATTGATTGAATAACTTGCTATATGTACTCCCAGTTTCAGTTATTTTCAACCGTACCCAGCACAGGGAAACAAATAAATAGTTACTCTTGATTCATAGATTCTGTTTCCTTGTGTCGACTGAAGATTTAACCACAGTTCACAAACCTTTATTGAGAAATATTACTACAAATAAAGTGACTGTGGTGTTTAACACAAAATACTGTATAACTTGATCTCATCTGTACCAATCATGCTACATAAGCGGGCAAAACTAGTTGAAGTTGAAACACTAGCAATGCTTGATGTCAAGAATAGGTGCAGTATTTTATCACGGTTGTTCTCCAGTTGACCAAAATATTAAAAGATTAGTAAAAGCGGTCACTAAAAGTGACACAGGGTAAGTTACATGAATTTAGTAGTTGGCTTAGATAGAGCCAAAATATCATATGACCTAATTTCAATCGCCAACTTAAGTTGCATTTTTATCTCTTAAATGCCAAAATATTTCTTGTTATCGATCGTACATTGAAAACGGCCATAAAAATTTCAAAATTCAGCGTCAGATTTACACCTACATCAGTCAAATGACCTTCCAAACCATAACCAACCGATTTTGTCTTTGTGTCTGCTATAAATAAGTTTCAAAAATAATGTTTGAGTCATTGATGCACGCCATTGTTCGGTTTTCGATCATAAATCTTAATGTTTTCCCCGATAAACATCGGGATGTTTATTTTTAGAAACAACTTATATTTAAATGCTTGACATATGTGGCCCAAACCATATATTCTGTGTCCATTTAAAGTGACAACGAGTATGTTTCATAAGTATAAGAAGGATCTAAAATAGCACCTGTTCTGAGTGAAGTTCCAATGTGTCCTTCCTAAACTTGAAACTTTTACCCTGAAGTGTGAAACTTATGATATTTTCTTCTTATTTTTATCATATTCGATTATAAACGGCTATATAGATGTTAATTATTTAAAATTCTGCGTCCAATTATCACGAATATTAGTTAAATGACCTACTAAAAACTAGCTAACCAATGCATCATTGTCCTTGAATCTTCTGTTTGTAAGTTTGAATAGTTATAAACAACAAATTACAATTGAAACCTGTTTATTGTCTTTATACTGCACTGATAAGCATTAGGAAAGTTGAAACAAACACTAATTCACGATAAAACCATATCGTTAATAACGTTTGACATACTTCACTATAATAACATACTCTGTGTCCCTTTAAGAGGGCATCTCGAATGTTTCATAAAAAATGTCTCGTGTAAAGACGTCAATGACCACATGCCTCAGAGAAGCCGTTAAGCTACATGTGTATAACGTATCCTCCACAACACTTTCCTTTACAAGGTGACGATAACATCCGTCATAAAAATGTTCCTATAATTTTAAATGTTATATTTGTGTATGTACGTACTGAGTATTTACTCTCGCTGAAAAATATCAGTAGTTTTGCACTTTGCCAAAAAGGAAAGAAACCTTATCACTTGGTCACTTAACGAGTTAAACTAGGGAGGTATTTATTCTCATTAAAATCAAGAACAATAATAAAATAATGACTCTGTTGCTACATTACCTAATGTAAAAATCTAGGATTGATATGAAAAAAATGGGACCAAAGTAGACAGAAGCGAAACCTATTTAGTCTTTTCAATTTCAATCACTTCATACTCTAAATCATAAGAATAAAGACTTGGACGATGTTTGATTATATCGAATATACTATATCCTAAATATACTGTATATTTGGTATGGGACACATCTGATCAGAGATAAAAAGAATGATATTCTATCCACATCGTTAACTAAAAGGAAACAGGTGATTGAAACCAAAATATGACAAATCGATGTGAAGGATACTTACAACTGATAATTTAGATTAAGTCGACAAACGTTTTCTTAACTTCATCATTTATGGACAAATGCTTTTAACCAAATGACAAATTATTTTCAACAAATAATTTGATAACGTACCCTCATTTTGTGTAAAACTTGTCTTGATTGTGTGCACCCGTGCTCTCCCGTTAGTGTTTTCCTGCTGTGGATGGTCCCGTTTTTTTAAACTAACGTGAATCATATTTCTATTTCCCGGTGAGTTTTTGCATTTGAATGGGTACATTGTATCATCTTCCTCTTCCATATGTCCTCTCACTGATGTGTTCGATCTTACTTTAATGAGATTATAAGGAATCTTCTGTTCATGATATGATTTTTTTAAAATCAAAAGGCTACCATATCATACAATATTTATCATTTTCATCTCTCCCATTGAGACGCATATCTATACAAAAATGACTTGAAATCATTAGAATAATAATACGTCTCTTAAAACTAATCCTCATGTTTGAAATTTTAAGGAAGAGATAACCCTCAGTGAAATGACTCTTTCAGTAGCTGCTTTTAAATATAGACTTGCTTTTCAAGATGTCAAAAATTATTAACTATAGTCTGGATGTCAGACTATCACATTATAAACAATTTTGGATTATGTAGCTCGGCGGACATAAATAATATAAATCATGTTATAAGTTAATTGTTTTCAAAATCTAAGAATAGATATCAGTCATGGTGATAATTTTCTCATATGACACATGATACAGTGATATTGTTTTTTTTAAAAGTGGACCTAACAATAGTATTCCATTTTATCTCAAACAATGGGAATCGAAAATATATACATGGTACAGAAAATAGTTAACAGATAACATCGTGTCCATACTATAAGAGAAACATTACGACAACTCCAAAGCCACTAATGATAAAGACGAACAAATGTGAATTGAAAACTGTTTATTTCAATGTAATTCAAGCAAATGAAAATACCGAGAGTTAACCGCAAAGATAACAAGCAGAAAGAGTCAGCAATATCCCTCGCCAAAGGGAAAGGGTAGTTAAGGATACTAGTTGTGGAATATTGAACAGTGATTTTTTTTTCATCGTGCTCCGGAAACATTCCGGAAACAAAATCCTATGTTACGTTTCCATGGAAACGGGTAAAAATAAAATGCAAAGAAGTTGAAAACCCCAAAAGGCACATCTCAGCTCCGCATGATGCCGGTTGCACATACCAAGTTTCGTCGAGCCAGGTCTCACCGTTTTGGAGTTGTGCTCCGGAAACATTAATTGGTAAAAATAAAAATGCAAAGAAGTTGAGAACCCCAAAAGGCACATCTCCGCACAAACCAAGTTTCGTCGAGATAGGTCTCACCGTTTTTATGTTGTGCTCCGGAAACATTATCGGGATGGACGGACGAACGGACGGACGGACGGAGACCATTTCAATATCCCCCGCCAACTAATAATCCACCACTGATAATGCAAAGCCTATAAGCCTAGAAAACGCCCTTATAATATTTATAGCTACGATGTATGTACATCATAGTATAGATAGACAAGGAAAATTGAGTATTACACCAGACGAAAAATATACACAAAAAGTATGACAGACACTTAAAGAGCAAGATGTCCGCTTTCTGACTGCACAATTGATATTTGAATATATAGCCAAATTACATAAGTGATGGGGACGCGGAATAATGAGATGACATCGACATTGTACCAAAAGACGGTTACTATCTCATGGTGTTTTTATCCTACGTTTCTAAAATATGACCACATTTCTAATCAACTTTTGCTGACGAAAAATTGAAGTTTCAAATCTAAACTCATTGTCAGTTTCATAAATACAAATGAATCCCCTCTAAATATAGCCATTGGCTCTGTTACTCATCAGCTATCTATAATTCATTTATAAATGGTCACAAAGGAATCATTTGAGCTGCTTACAGGATCAGTAAATCCATTCATTATAATCCTCATCAGCTTAGGACTCTGTACAGTATGCACAAAGTTTTAGATTTTGACCCTTGATTTCTGGAGAAGATGAAAATAGGTTTTAGGGAGTGGTCACTGTGGCCCTTATAAAGGGTCATAGGGTCACCAACTTTATAACTTAAAAATCACACAACGTAAAAGCCGATGAGATTACTTCAATCTTTCTTCTGTAGAAAGAAAATGAAAATTTGTTTTTATAGCCTTACCCTTATGACCCTCAAAATCTATAACTTAGAAACCTACTAAGTCAAGGTGTCTGTACACGGGATTTCAGATTTTCTTAGTCAATGGTTCTGGACTTATCTTGAGAAGAAATATAGTGAAAAAGTGAACAGTTGCCGAAGGACGAATAAAAGGATGGACGCCGGACGATATGCCATGCCATCAGCCTATCGGGCCCTTCAGGTAAATATTATAGTAAACCGTAGAGACCCCGTGTTCAAGGCACTTATGAACAAGACCATTTGAATTGTTTGTTCCTCGCACGGTCCCTACAGTGACAACTTACAACGCAAGGCACAAATTGTCCAAGTCTCCTTCTTCGATAAGTAAATTGGTTCAGCTAAATTAATTAAGCATTGCTGCACTGGTTTCATGTCCAGTTGCCTCAAGGACATTAATGACTCAACTATCAAATTTAGCTGCAATCGGCTGAAAAGATGGACGTAGAAAAGATTAATTTGAAGAGAGGCTTCAATATGATATAGGGTTTGAGATTTGCGCAAGGATGCCATGCGGAGTAGGCTGTATGCACTTCTCTCAACATAGCGAATACAATGCGGCTTTGCCTCTCGGACCACGAGACAACTCATTGGTTCCAGGGCTCCATGTCCAGCGATGATGAATTTATCTTTGTGAACGTATCAATAGTCACTCAAAGAGGTGTTTAACCACTATATATGACTCAGACTCCTCATCTCCAAGGTCCGGTTCAGAGTATATGGGAGCCGGTGAGGGACGTACCAGGTGCGGAGGGTCGCGAGAAGGAAGGGGTGGAGGTGAAGAGAGGTCTCGGACGGCGTTGGAGTACAGCAAGAACCTTGTGTGTGGCTCTCTCTTTCTTTGGTTGCGACGAGATGAGAGTAGCTGATCTTCGTCGCCGTGTTCCGACAGGGCTCCTGTAAAACAAAATATTTTAAGAACAAGATACTGAAAATCTGTTTAAATGAAAAATATTTTACGAAAATCTTAATGCAAAAAAAAAAGTTTCATATCACCTTCATGATTGAATCCACGCATCTGATTGGTGTATTTTCCTCTTTTGAAACTTTCTGTCTTCTTTAATCTGACAAGAGACGTAAACAATAGAATTGATAAATAAACTATGTTTTACATCCTCCATCCATTAGAAGGAGTTTTAGATTGTCAGTATTGAATGGATAGAGAGGACAGTAAATCTATTCATGTTTTATGAAAACATTTCTTTGATTCAAAATTTCACTTTAACTGTTAGGTCAAAAAAGCATGAAAGAACGTTTTATCATTGACACTTATAATTAACTGCAACTGCTTAACGAGAGCATGCATACCCACCTGGCCACACGAAGCAGGGTGACTATCAGCAGCAGGGTTATGATTACCACGGGCAGAACAACCCAGACAACAAGCCCATTGATCCCAGAAGTCGAGCACCTGCCATCCTCCCTGGTACAGCTCTCACATCCCGAGGGACACGGGTACGAGCAGTCGTCTCTGAACCACCCAGACTCACAGCCGAGAGTGCACACCATGTGAGTTGAATCGCCCACCAAACTCAAACCATCAACATGACTTACATTCATCCTTGCACTGCAAATCTGGTCTTTACACCGTTCACTGCAGGACATGTTACAAAACTCACCGTACGCTCCCTGATGACACCCCTCAGTGCATCTCCCAGTCTCTTGCTCACAGAGCTCCTTCTCACACCCCTTACTGCATCGATGTTCACACTTGTCCCCAAACCAACCGTCTGTGCAACCCTGCAAACATGACTGCATGTGTTGATCACATTGGTTGCCATCTTGGTCTGCCTTGCAGTGGCTACACGTGTACTCACACAAACGACCAAACCATCCGACTTTACATTTTGAACAAGTTCCATCAGATTGATTACAAGACAGTTCACAGTTCTCAGGGCACCAGGAAGTACATGTACGACCAAACCAGCCGAATTCACAAGCTGGACAGGTCCCGTCAGTTTGGTTACACGTCTTTCCTTTACAGTTGTCGGGGCACGAAGTGTTACAATGGGGTCCTTTATAACCACTGTAACAGAGAGTGCAGGATCCATTATTTTTATCACAGGTTTCAGAGTTGCAGTTGTTAGGACACGGCTGGCCACATGATTCTCCGAACCATCCAGCGTCACAACCCCCCATACAAGTCCCGGATAGACTGCATAGGTTTCTCACACAGTGTTCAGAACACTTATCACACTTAACACCATGCCATCCTGTAGTACACCCTTGTGTACATGTGCCATTCGAACCACAAATCTCATTGAAGCAATTTTCAGGACAAATACGCGTGCACCCCGTTCCAAACCATCCAGCCTTGCACTCACAGACACCATTGGGGCTACAGTTGCATCTGTCTGAGACATCACTGCAGTTTAAACCCTC
The DNA here is from genome assembly GCA_921293015.1 of Phorcus lineatus. Classification (NCBI taxonomy): domain Eukaryota; kingdom Metazoa; phylum Mollusca; class Gastropoda; order Trochida; family Trochidae; genus Phorcus; species Phorcus lineatus. The sequence continues at coordinate 56,875,591 of OV121081.1, forward strand.
GTAACAGGGCTTACAATCACATGTGCTTGAATTCTTGTCACACCTATCCATTAGACACCCAACACTACAGTTTTTCATGCAACTACTCCCCCATGTTTGATCTGGACATTCTGAAACAACCCCGAACAAAAGATAATAACTATTTATTTTAAGAACATGTCATTTAAAAGAACTTTCGTTCAGATTTTCGATTCTGAAAATTTATAGATAACCTTTGTAAAATTTAAGTTCAGTATTGTCAAATTATTAGTATTGAATAACTAGAACCCTTTTTGTCTCTGTAATTTAATACACAATATGGTAACATTAAGTTATGTTATAAATAAAATATATTTTCGATAATTAGCCTACGAAAGAAATGTTATGTCATGAATTACCTACCTGTTTGAATTGTGGCATTATGGCATCGCCCACAGGTCTTTTGACACTTGTGCCAAATGCCAGGCTGTTTACATTTATCTTCACTGCAATGTCTACTATAGTCCTCACAAGCTGCAACGTTAAGCGATTAGATTTACGTAGAGAATTACATTTCTCCTTACACTTTTCTCCTAACGATTCAGCCTTGCATTCACAGACTGTTATTATGTGATTGGTCGGAGTAATTTGCTTCAGACCAATGGGATCAAGAGATCAAACGCAATATTTTTTTCCAGATGAATATATGTAACCCACTTGAGATCAATATCAAGCTTCGTTTAGGAGTTGAAAGACGAATCTTGTGATGTTCAGTTCCCCAGGCTAAAAATATTAATATTGCCGAAATCGGAATTCATGTGTATTTAAGGAATCTTTCATAAATACTTCCGAACTCTTTCACTTTATAGCCTGAATACGTATATATTTTCCAAATAATGTTTATGGTAGATTTCTTGAAATATTGGTTTGCTGTAGTAACGTTAAGACATGGTAGCTCAATCGCCTCTTTGTCTTATTTCTACTTTCTCTCATTAATCCAATCTATCAGTGACAACATCTTTCATTATCAATTGATAAACCATAAAACGATTTCATTAAAAAAAGTGAACAAATGAGAAGGGTGCAATCTTGTTATTATAGTACTCTCCAAAGAATGCTACGAAGGTACAAGCAATCTGTTTGCCTCTGTTTAAAGTAGAATGGATCATATCTATTGCTAGAATTAATTTTCTGAGCAAAATTTATTGTAATTGTAAAAAAAAACATATGATAATGCTGTGTGTAAACATGGCACTCATATACGCAGGCATGCACACAAGGTACTCACCAGAGAGAGACGGGAAACACGTGATGAGGACCAAGCACCAGAAACTAGACCACACTTCCACCTGCAAATGACATATATCATTTATACCATAAACCGGCTATTTGTACGACTCGGAAATAATAATGGTTTTATAGCATTGAACAAATTCTGTTAAACATCAATATGTTTTAAACTATTGTTATATTAAAGCTCATACGAGTTTACAGGTATTGTTAGAGATCTTCTGAAAAATTAATTATAATAACGGTGTGGGGCCATTTGCTCGACAGACAGTTTCGCTGTCTTCTCAAGTATGTTTGGCGGGAATCACCTGTGTTAATTACACTAATATATGACTCTCTTACTTATTTGTATTTGTTTCTTCAGTACTTACCAGGGGGCGGGATAGCGAAGTGGTTAGCGCGTTTGGCTTCGGATCAAGAGGTCCGTGGTTCGATTCGGCAACTTTCTCTGCAGTAGAGAACTGTTCTACAAGCAGTTTGGGTGCAATGCTACATTGAATTTCAGTGCAGTACCACCCATGGTTAGTATAAATAATTACGTTTAATCAAAAACGTACCATTATTTACATACATATCTGCTGACTAGACCTACTATGCCTAGAATCCAAAAGCACGGAGGTGGGTCAGTAGATATAATGGAGAGACTAGACCAGCGACAAGCCCTGAGTGTAGGCTAACCTACGAGTCCCCCATCCTGTGGTAAGGACAAGGTAGAGCCCGGGAGACACTATCTCTACCGCTAAGCGGACCGAAGAGACAACCCAGGTGCTCAACTCCTCATTAACACACTGTCCCCCTACAAAGGAGAACAACAGACAAGAAACAAATGATGCGAACCGAAGTTTATTGCAAGGAGCATCGAAAAACACACGAGACCTTCCTCCTAAGAGGACTGTACCCTTCTGGGTCTGGTCGGGGGGACCACCTTCGCCTGAGCGAAAACCTGCGGACCCAGACTAGAGATGCCTTCCAGATCTGATGTGGAGAGATCTTGTAGGTAATGATTAGGGAAGACCTCCTAAGAACGCCAAAAACACCCCGCCATGACGTCCGAGACCGCGATGTTACAGGGGTTTGCAATCGTGGCTGAGACTGCTCGGATCTCATGCAGGTTGGAATGCAACGGGGGTAACAGGTCAGAGGCCTTGTACGCGTCGGCCTGCAACTGGAAATCATAGAGTTTCCTAGTGGTCTTCCTATGAGAGGTAGCTATGGCATTGGCGACACACCTAGAGTAACCACTGCTCCTTAATCTTCTCTTAATACAAGCCACGCGTGAAGGCGGACCACCTGAGGGTTCTCGTGTTACCTTCCGCTTGGCCTGCTGAGGAACAGATCTCTCTGTGGCTGAATCAGAACAGGCTGCTGATGACAGAGACGCTGGAGAGGAACGAACCACGGTCGGGCTGGCCACCGGGGGGCGACCAGAAGACAAGGGAGACAAAAGTAGGTAGCTGATGATTGAGGCACTTCGCGAAAAGGTCTATCAGGGAGGTCCTGAACTGGAGACACATCCCCTAAAGAGCAGCGGGTTCAGTTGCAACTCCGTTCGGGTCGCGACAGCGCGTACGCCAAGAGGTTCTTGGCCCCTGGAATGTGGACTGCTCGGATGTCCAGTTCCATATCGTCCACGAGCTCGAAGAGCCGGAGCGACACGTGAAGCAGAGACTGGGTCTTCGTGGGCCCTGGTTGTTTATTGACCAAGCAGCCGCTGAACTGTCCATGTGGACTAGTAGACACTGGCCACCTGCTTGTGACCCAGATGCGCCCACACCCCTGAGTGGAGGCATCTACGAACAGGTGAGCTGAGGGGGGACGAGGTCGGTGTTGATCCCTGGAGAAAACACTCTCGACTACCCGCCACCAAGCCAGGAAGCGATGCAAATCTGGAGTCAGAGCTATGGCGTGACGACACCGCGCCTCCCTGATGTCTGGGCTCAGGAACACCTGTAACGGGCGGAGGAATAACATCCCCCTGCGGGTCAGGTCCTGAGCTGATGTTAGCAACCCCAACACTCTCTGCCACTGATACCGGGAGAGTGACGCATTGAGAGCGTGATCCATTAACTGATTGTAACGAGCCATCCGTTCCCTCGTTACAGCTGAGTGTCTAGGAAGGCCCCTAAAAACTTCTGACAAGTCGCTGGGAACAGGTCCGACTTCGCTATGTTCACTAACCAACCTAGACGACGGAACAGGTCTATCGTGATCCTGAGCTGTGCCTCGAGAACGACGGGAGAACGGTTGTGAGCGAGCCCATCGTCCAAATACATTAGAAACTACAAGTCCCGACAGTGAATCGGAATGTGCAGGTACACATCCTGGAGATCGAGAGATACCATACAGTCGGAGCGCTCCAGAGATCTCATTAAGGAGGAAAGAGTCAAGAGTCGAAAATATGGCGGCCGAACGAGGTAGGAGCGGTTGAATACCATCAAGTCGTGAATAAGCCGCCCTTTTTTCGAGTTCCTTTTCGGTATGACAAACACTTGGGAGTAAAACCCCGGAGTTAACTGCGGGGTCAAGACCTCCTGCATCGCCCCCTTTGAGATTAATATCTCCACCTGTTCCAAGGTTAGTTGGAGCTGGTCCCTTGACAAGGGACGCTCCCTTGGAGCACAGGTAAGAGGAGGGGGAGACGAGACGGGAATGTGGAAGCCCTGACGCAGTATTCGATAAACGATAGGGTCTAAACCTAACTGCTCCCAAATGCTGACGAAGCACTGAAGCCGACCCCCCACCGAGCCCTCCAACGACGGAAAGAGCGGAGGAGGAAGTTGAGAGGATGACCTCGAGTCACTTCCTCCGCTTCCCCTTCTGAGGGGTACAGCCTTCGTCCCCAGGACGGGGGGGGGGGGGGGGGGGGGGGGGGGGGGGGACTTAAGATATTGCTAACTCATTGATCCGCGGCCACGACGTCCCCGCCGAAAGTCAGTCCCGGCTTTCTTAGGGGTAGATTAACCCTGCTCGTGACCCTGACCCTGACGGCAGGTAGCCGCCGGACGTTTGGGAGTATTCTGCCTCTGCTCCCCGCGAGGTCTTGTTGTTGAGACTCCTGTCGCGCTCTAAGTACCTCGGGGATACGACCCCCAATTAGAGAAATTCCGAGTTGGCCGGGGCCTGCCGGAGTAAAGATCTCAGGCCAGAACGATACAAGTAGTTGTCCCTTAGCAGAACCGTAATTCCTGATGATATGCGCGACGCCGATAGCATGATCTGCGTGAGGTCCGCGGCCACATTGCTGAAAGTTTTGAAGAGCACCGGGTCACCCGACTCACCCGGTGTCTGCCTGCTTGGTGCATCGACAGGTGAACGTCACGTGATTGGAAATCAATCGAGATGAACTCTGATCGAGAGCAGGGAAGACGAGTTCATTTATTTGAATAAAGAATATTTGTATTTCAATTTGAATAAAACGAGTTTTATATTTGAATTACAGTTGACAAACATAAAGACTATATGATTTTTTCTAATTCCTTTCATTTTTTGAAAGCATGCATTCATCCGTATCCACCATAGGGAAACAAACATACGCTAACCCTGACTCGTAGTTTCTGTTGCCTTGTGTCTAATGAGATGTGATAAGCATCCTTCCTCGTCCTGCTTACACTTATTTTAACCACGGACACTAATTCAAAACACAATATTTCAAAATGAAATTATGCATATCCATAATTCATTCTGTAGCAAGCGTTTTGAGTAATGTGTGATGTGTGTCGCAGTTTCCTTTTTAGTTATTTGTATATTTCTGTTCTTTAAACGCAAAATACTGAATTGTCTGATTTGCACAATTTTTGCGAAATCCCTTACGACACTAGGTAAGATACATCCTCAAACTATTGTTAAACTTTATCTCATGTGTACTAATGAAACTATATGCGAGGTCAAAACTGGTTCAGGTGGAAACACTAGCATGCAGTGCTTGATTTCAAGAAAAACTACAGTATTTTATCACAGATGTGCTGACTTAACTACAATGTTTTGATTTTAATCATACGAAAAAAGGTTTGGGCGATGTTTGATTATATTTAAAGTATACTGTTCATTTGGTATAGGACCTTACATACGATAAGCGACAAAACGAAAAAAATCGTTGATTATAACAAAACAGATGATGGAAACGAAATTGGAAGAAAATGACGAGAAACAAACTTAAAATTGAAAATTTACATTACCTAAATTCGATAAACGTTTCTTAACTTCATCATTTATTTTTAAAAATGCTTTTAACCAGATGACAAATAATTTCCCCCAAAACAATTTTGTACTTACCTTCATTGTGTGCAAAACGTGTCTTGACTGTATGCCTCCTTGCTCTCCTGTTGAGGTTTTCCCAGTGTATACGTATGTTGTATATACTAACGTGAATCATACTTTCTAATTCCCGGTGAGGTTATATCCTTGAATGGATACATTGCACCCTCAACATATTTAACTATCGCCACCTGTCAATCAAATATATTTTCCGACCAAACAAAGAAGGTCGTTTATTCACTGAGCCATGCGCATCGTTTGTAGATGCCGTTTTGTCAGACAAACAACAAAAAGTGTATTATTTCCTGCTTTGATTTTCGCTGCATACGCAGTTAGAATATATCATTCAAACACCAAAAGGGTACGACTTGTTTATTGAATACCGTCTTAATAGAAAGGTTAGCATTCACACATGTGTCATCTTCGGAAAAGACTTTGTCGCATGTTGCAAAAGGACCTTAAAACAGGAAAATTCGAATCAATGATAGTCGAGAATAGATTTTATAACATCGTATTTCTGAAATATAATAGAACATACCCCATTGCAGGTGACTAAAAATGCTGCCGGTGTTCGTGTATTTTTTCTAACATATTTTGCTTATCATGTCGTGCTCGGAATGCAAAAACTGCAGTTTCAGAACATTCAACTTAACTACCATTCACGTCATTCATTCAAATCTTGATTTTGAGAATTTATTCTATAAATGTATTACGAATTTATATTAATCAACAGGCAATTTGGGATTATTTTATATACCGGTATCTTATTTCACAACATACTAGTTGGGTTAAAACAAACATATGATTATCTATCAATCAATAATTTTTTTTTTGTAATAAGATATATATTCGATTGCACATAGGCAGAGTTTTGCTTTAAGTATCTCGTTCACTGGACTTTTTGTAAAAAAAAAGGAAATGTGAAAGATTAATGTATTTTTTATTTAACTCTTAAACAGATAATTTTTATCGATATACCCACGCCTTTTTTACCCCCCTCCCCCCGGTTTCGACGCCTATGTATTGCATTTGTTTTTATATTTTAATATTGAAATTTGTTTCTCTTAAGCACAAGCACATGCAATCTTTGGACTGGCGCTCTGTAATGAAGCGCCATAAAATTCTAAAAAGGGCCGCTAACTGTTACAAATTTCATAGGAAATTACGCGTATATACAAATGGTAACCCCAACTGGCAGTCAGGAATAAACCTATGTATTTTGATAAAGGTCCTGCCAACAATTATGGACTCGGCGTTTATTGCTTACGTTTGTGTCCAGTAGAGACATTCGACCTTTGAAAGTGTGATCGCTTTTAGTATTTAAAGTCTAAGTAGCCCAGTTTTACTTTATCAGAATATCAATATCAGATTCACATAAGATATGTCCGAGGTAGGATCATATAGTCAGGCGAACCCTAGCCTTCGGACAGTTTCTAAAAGGTGCAGTAGCACGTTTCTTTTTTTCTACAAATTTCCAAAATAAGCATCAAGAGTGTCAAAGCATCTTCTTACTCAATCAAGTAACAAACAAACCCCCTGGGTTGCCATTTTTATGTGAACATATTTTAATCATTTGTGGTAGGAAATGGATTGCATAGAGTAACCGATTATAGTACGTTCGTTTTAAAGCTGACTCTTTTTATTTTACAAAAATCATATTGCTATTTGGAACATTTATTTTTCGTTTTCGAGAGATCACGTAATTTATAAAAGTGACGTAGGAGCAACATCCAAGAGACTTTCGACGTCATAGAATAGAACGTCATGATTGCTATTGTGACGTCATAGTTGAATATTTTAGGCAAGAGGATGGAATCCTCTTCGAAATCCCGGCTAGTTTTAGCAGGATTACTTACAGCAGGGGTGTCATCAGCTGTTCTGTATGCTCTACATAAAAGAAAGCAAAAGATTCTACGCCAGGTAAAATATTGTATCTTCATTGGTAGAATATCAGATAGGTTTATAAATTGTAATAAATCATAATCAAACATAGAATTATATTCTTTCAAGCAAGGTTCATATTTACACAAGATGTCAGCGGGGTTTTTTTTTGTGTTTAATTGACCTGATTATTATATCCCTAACTTACTTCAATTAAAACATGTGTTATACATGTGTTAAACAGTATCACGGTGCTAAAGTAAAGGAATCTAAATCGACCTTTTGACGAGATGTTTCCAAAATTATCTGGAACGGTAGTGATCAGAATTAAACATGCCTCTATTGTTCTAGAAAAGTATTTCCAAAATTTTTAATCGCTTTACCAAAATTTATGCCATTAAACTATAAACTTCTCTTCAGGTCGGTAGCCAAGTTGACCATCGCTTTTTACACGTGCACGGATGGTGATGTCTTGAACACAGCCTCAGGCTTAACTTACTAAAGTTAAATAATTGAAGTCATTCGTGTAACAATTAAACCTGTGAAGATGGTTATCTCTTCAACGCATCATTTACTCGATACTTTTTTATTGGAATCTGAACTGCACATTGGTACACCGGTAAAACCTGTTTTAAGCGACGCAGAGTATCTTTCCAAGATATATTCAGGCTTATGTAAGAGCCCAAATACCATATGACTTGAGTGAAGTTCAAATCGCCTGTCTACAGATGCATCTTTATGTCTATAAATGCCAAAATTATGGCATTTTCCTTTTTTAATTGAAAATTTAAAACGGCCAAATAAATTTTAAGAAGTAAAAATTCTTTGCCCAGTTTTCGTGTTATTAGTTACATGATCTACAATAAGCACAACCAACAAATATTTCCGCTCCGCTCAGGACCTGACGACAGGCCGGACATTCTTGCACAAAAGGTGTGTTCCTCTGACGTCACCATGTCGTCGTGCCGGAGTCCCTTCTCTGACAGTGTTCCCCCTGTCACAGAGATCTTCCCCCTCAGCTTTCTGAATCTGCAGAGATCCAGCTTATGGAGACGAGGACTCTCACGAAGCTTCAAATTGCGGGTTCATATCAAGAAAAAATAATGGGAAAGTTATTCGGTATATCAAGAGCTACAGGAAAAAGAATAATCTCGACGAAACAGATTTCGTTGTAGATGCTGGACTGTCGGAGGTTGTACGAACTTACGTGCCGACGGACAGTGCTGCCCGGGTGAGACGGCTGGGGTCAGAGTTCGAGGATCTGTATCACCGCATGTACGACGACTACCACGCTGTAGTCACTCCTAACACGCCTGTAGTCGTGTTCGACTCACACACATAATAAATCTTTCGAATTTACATTTGCATTCTGTATCTAATTGGTAAAATATGCAGTCTGCAATTAGATGCATCCTCGGAGCTCCTACTGTACCCGATTGGTTCTTGTATCACAACAGACTTGTATAAACAACAGCTACATTTTGGAAAGGAAAGAAGGCCAGTTTAATCATTTTTCATAATGTTATCGGCATCCGTCAAAGGGCCTTACGCTTCTAAAGCGGTAATTGGCTCCAGCCGATGCTCGCAGGTTCACCGCAATGCAAAGTCAGTGTTGGGTCGGGCTTTCTCCTTGCAATTATACTCTGCTACTTTTGAATTTATTAAAGTAAAATGGTCTCAGTCAAACCAACAAAATATGACAAACAATTGATTATAATAACAACTAATTAGTTAGTTATTAACAAAACGTTTACTGCTACATTATAGACTCAGGACTACAAGAACGTAATCCGATATCAAATGAGTCACAGTGGACTATCAAAACTATATTAATCCAAGCAGCAGTTCCTAGGATGAATCGTGTCTTGATGAAACTGGTCATCTTCCCCCATATGGCTTTAAACGCACTAGTGCACACCAATATTTCGTAAACACAACGAATACACAGATACTGCATATCTCTCGATATTATTCAAGATCCTAACTCAAATAATCTACCTCGTCAGTTATATAACAAATATTTACGTATTCAGGTAGTAAAGGCGTTCATTTGTCTACAATCTTTTATATGTTCAAGCCGACAGCGGCTGTCTACATTTTTTCATTGTTGATTGCAGGTCAACTGTAAAGAATTTTAAGCATTTCATCTATCGATAGAAAGCTTAAGCGAATGCATAAGTCCTCTTAAACTTTAAAATAGCCAATTTAAACCGAACAAGAGTGCACTTATTGCCTTTAATTTCACCGTTTCCGTTTCTGTTTCCTTGTGTCGACTTAGATGTGATAGAAGTGATTTAAAACTAATAAAATGAATCATGCATAGCCATAGATCCGTTTATGTAGCAAGCGTTTTCATTATTGTGTGATGTGTGTCGCGCTTTCGTTCTTAGTCATTTTTATATTTCTGTTCTTTAAAATGCAATAAAGTGACTTGGCTGATTTACACAAAATACTGTGTAACTTGATCTCATCTGTACCAATGATGCCATACACGCGTACGAGGTCAAAACTAGTTGAACTTGAAACACTAGCAGTGAAGAAAAAGTACAGTATGTCATATGCATTACGGATGCTGATTTAAAGATCGACTGAAATGACCCATGGCAACTTTCGTGATTCATAAGATATGTATTCTAATTTGCCGTTAACTTGAGTTTAAATTTTCGACATCGGCCGATAAACAACTTTAATACCGCTTTTTCGAATCACCAGCTAATTAGCACCAGTGAACAGAACTGAACTGGCCCGTGGTCACTGAGGCGTGTCCTGCCGCGTGACAACGGTCCAGTGACGTGCTAGTCGGCGGAAGTATAACCTCCTTAATTAAAAAACAACAGGAAATCTCACAGTCTTAACAACTGTTTAAACATATCTAAAGTCTTCCAAGCAACTCAAACCTCCGATAAATTGATGTTAAATATATCTTTAATTATTTGCATTGTTCCAAGCGAAAGGCAGTGTTTTAGTATGATGCTATGCGCACTAACCCATTGCATGTGTTCATGTGTTGTCAGAACAATCAGATTGGATTAACTAGTCCTTTTTATGACACACAGGTGGCCGTTATGTAATCCTATCGCATTCAATTTCAATTCTTGTTTAAATGGTCTCTAATTATACCTTTTGAATTTTAACGCCTTGGACCCACCAAGTAGAATATATTATGTCCTGTCATAATGGCGTAACTATTGGCATTCGACTGCTACTTAGTGTATTGTCACGGGGTCCAGTCATTTTGAACCAATGAACTTGCAAATTAAGAGGAGATTTGGCTCATTCACTTCTACGGGCATTTTAAAAAGTACATCGTGAATAACGGGTACCAACATTCTTAAGGATCATATAGGATGTTTCTAACTGTTGCGCCGGGTATGTTTTCCTGTCATTGATTGTTGAATAATTTAAAGACAAAGATATTGCAACACCGTGTGAGATACTATTATAGATAAAAATATAATATGTGTTAGTTAAATACAAACGAATCATCAACTAAGTAATAAGGTGTCATGAAAGTGGAGTGAAACAACAATATTTTTTCTATAGTAAACATTAAAAAAGTTTCTACATTCTCTCCCGTTTATTACAAAAACCTTCATTTTTTCAAGATAATTTAGAACTTCATATCGATAAATACATGTTGTTACACTACGTGATATCCCATAGTATAGATCTCTCACCGACCTTTTTTATATAAACCCACCCAAGAAAACCGCTTCCAAGGATTGTCACAGTAAAATCAAGATGGATTTGATGACTCAGAAGGAAAGATGATATCATGAAGCAGTAACATATAGTATTTTGGAATTCTTTCGGTCATGCTATTGCCTCTATTTAGCTGTTGAATTAGCTTAAAAATACAGAGAAAATCAAAGGGCTAGACTTTCAGCTGACGCCTAGCACGTCACACACTGGGTGTTGCTTCGAGTTATGCTTCGGTGATTTTGTGGAAGCGTTCGCCAGTCTCATTAGGCGCTCATCCAAAACAGGGGTATAAAAGGTCTCCTAGTAGTCGAATTAAACCGTATATTTTCTCATTTTTTGGCTCTATTGATTCTTATAAGTAAAACGAATACAGATACTAATTTGTAATAATCAAATTTATGCGTTACTTCTCCACTTTAACCACAGTTCACCAACCTTTATTGAGAAATATTACTACAAATAAAGTGACTGTGGTGTTTAACACAAAATACTGTATAACTTGATCTCATCTGTACCAATCATGCTACATAAGCAGGCAAAACTAGTCGAAGTTGAAACACTAGCAATGCTTGATGTCAAGAATAGGTGCAGTATTTTATCACGGTTGTTCTCCAGTTGACCAAAATATTAAAAGATTAGTAAAAACGGTCACAGGGTAAGTTACATGAATTTAGTAGTTGGCTTAGATAGAGCCGAAATATCATATGACCTAATTTCAATCGCCAATCTTAAGTTGCATTTTTATCTCTTAAATGGCAAAATATTTCTTGTTTTCGATTGTACATTGCAAGAATTTCAAAATTCAGCGTCCGATTTACACCTACATCAGTTAAATGACCTTCCAAACAATAACCAACCGATTTTGTCATCGTGTCTGCTATGAATAAGTTCCCAAAATAACGTTTGAGTCATTGATGCACGCCATTGTTCGGTTTTCGATTATAATTCTTAATGTTTTTAGCATAGGGGTGTTTATTTTCAGAAACAACCAATATTCTAATGCTTGACATATGTGACCCAAACCACATATTCTGCGCCCCTTTAAAGTGACATCGAGTACGTTTTATAAATTTGTATATGGCTAAAGTAGGATCTAAAATACCACCTGTACTGGGTGAGGTTCCCATGTCCTCCTTAAAACTTGAATTTTTATCCCTGAAGTGTTAAACTTATGAAATGTTCTTATTTTCGATTCTAAACGGCTATATAGTTGTTAATTGTTTGAAATTCTGCGTCCAATTATCACGAATAAATTCATATATAATAAAGATATCACATATATAATCATGTTTCGTTAACGTTGTAAATCCACCGACATCCTTATTTATCAAATAGAACGACAAACTATTCAAAAGTAAAAACACCTCACGATATCTTGGGGTTTTAATGAAGAAGGAATTACTCTGTGAACTAATGGAGTAGACCAAGTTCTTCGACTCAGAGGTTACATATACAAACACGTGATATATAAGTTGAAAACTGAAATCACTAAAAGATGATACATGATAGTATTTAAACCCAAAACAATTATTTGTTTAGTGTTTTATAATCCGTCTAATAATTCGTCGCATTTACTAACCAGTTTGGTCTCTTAAAAAACCGATGCTATACGGCTACTCGTGATTCAAAATTAATCCATCGAATATAACCAGGTTAAACATTATGGGGGTAGTTTTTTTTAAATATACCACCATCTTTATACCATCGTATTTTGAAAGTCACGGTGGTACGAACACAGAAAATCCTAAGAGAAACATTACGACAACTCCAAAGCCACTAATGAAAAGGACGAACAAATGTGAACTGAAAAATGTTTATTTCAATGTAATTCAAGCAAATGAAAATACGGAGAGTTAACCGCAAAGATAATAATCCACCAATGATAATGCAAAGCCAATAAGCCCAGAAAAACGCCCTTACGCCGCTATGAGGGCAAGGGAAAAAGTGTGTTACATTTTGAACAATAAAAAGCCTCTTCTCAATAATCACAAAGTCCTTGTCACATTGGCGAGTTGACATACCAGTCATTTAAGGGTCTAATATTTATAGCTACAATGTATGTTCATCTTAGTATAGATAGATAACGAAAAATAAGCATTACATCAGACGAAGATGCAGTGTGGATGATCCATAAAATATACTCAAAAAGTATTACAGTCACTCAAAGAGCAAGATGTCCGCTTTCTGACTGCACAATTGATAGTTGAATACATAGCCAAATTACATGAGTGATGGTGACGCGGGAAAATGAGTACCATCGACCATTGTACCAAAAGACGGTTCCTAACTCATAGTGTTTTTATCCTACGTTTCTAAAATATGACCAAATCGAAAACACATTTCTAATTAACTTTTACTGACGAAAAATTGAAGTTTCAAATCTCAACTCATTGTCAATTTCATAAATACAAATGAACCCTCTTTTAAATATAGCTATGTCCACGGACAAATCAACTGTTCTTGGTAAATGGCAAGAGGATTATTCTTCCCTGTTTTCAGATGTTGATGAGTCGTCATTTAACAACGTTCATTTTCAGCACGTCAACAATGCAATCGACAACGGTCACGTGATCCACCCACACGTAGACGCCAGTGACCTTAATTCACCTATTCTCCTCAGCGAGGTGAAGCGTGCAGTTGCACGTGCGAGGCGTGGGAAGGCAGCGGGCCCGGATCGTTTACCTGCAGAGGCATTGAAGAATCAAGCTTGCATAACAGTCTTACATAGGATATTTAGCTTCTGTTTTGAATACAATACTGTCCCTGACGTCTGGCGTCATAGTTTTATCAGTCCAATTAAGAAACCGGATTCTGATCCACGTGACCCCCTTGGTTACCGGGGTATTTCCTTGTTGTCTGTCCCTTGTAAAATATACTCGGATATTCTAAACTTTCGACTCAGTAGTTGGTTAGAGAGGAATAATTTATTGGTTGATGAACAAAATGGGTTTCGTTCAGGTCGGGGTACACAGGAACATATTTTCAGTTTATATTCAGTTCTTAAAAATAGAAGTATGAAAAGGCAGTCTACCTTTGTTTGCTACATTGACGCCATGAAGGCTTTTGATAAAGTTAACAGGCAGTGTCTATGGTATAAATTACAACAGTTGGGCATTAATGGCAATTTTCTTAATGCTGTTCAGTCTATGTATAACAACACTTCCGGAAGGGTTAGAATTAATAACGAATATACACAGGCTTTTAGTATCCATTCTGGAGTCCGTCAAGGCTGCACGTTGTCGCCGACACTCTTTTCAGTTTACATCAACGACCTGGCTACTGAAATTAATAGTTTAGGGTGTGGCATCGACATCGATGGACATACGCTGAGTCTTCTTTTGTATGCTGACGACGTTGCTTTGATAGCCCCAGATGAGTTGTCTTTACAGAGAATGTTGGATGTTGTGTCTGATTGGTGCTCTAGGTGGCGTATGTTGGTAAATATTCAAAAAACTAAAATTGTTCACTATCGTCCGTGTTCTGTGCCCAGATCCAGTTTTACATTTAGTATAGGTGATAATGTTCTGGATTACAATTCTGCTTATAAGTATCTTGGAATTTGGTTACAAGAAAATTTGGATTTAAATTTCACAGCTAAGGAGATTGCGAAATCGGCGAATCGTGCTCTCGGTGTAATATTTTGCAAATTTAGATCAGTTGGTGGCATGGCTTACAATGTTTATAATACACTTTATAATAATTTGGTTCAACCTATTTTGTCTTATGGAGTTGCAATTTGGGGCACAAAACAGTTCAGTTGTATTAACGCAGTTCAAAATCGTGCCTGCAGATTTTTTCTAGGAGTAGGTTGTAAGACGCCGAATTTAGCTGTCCGTGGAGAGATGGGGTGGACTAGTCCCTTTTGTAAGCAGAAAATAGAAATACTCAGGTTATGGTATAAGTTGAATGGAACTGCAGACTCCAGATTGTCACGTGTTATTATGCAGTGGTCGCGGCAGTTTAACAGATCATGGGTTAACTCTACTCATAAATTGTTGTCAAATTTACAGCTTCCAGTTCATGATATCTATAATCTAACAGGGCTTGATGTCAAATTATCTTGTGAGTGGCTACAAGCGCTTGACGAACAAGAATGGCTTTCGGAATTGTGGAACGATCGTGGTCAGCAGAATGGGAATAAGCTTCGTACTTACAGACTTTTCAAGTCTTCACTGTCGGCTGAGTCATATGTTACACAATTGACCCCCCGGTACCATCGTAGCGCCTTGGCTAAGTTGCGTTGCAGTAATCTCCCTTTGGAAATTGAACGTGGTAGGTTCTCTAGACCTGTGACTCCTCTAGAAAATCGCCTATGCAAGTTTTGTGACTCCCATTCTGTGGAGGATGAGTTTCATTTTCTGGTCAGTTGCCCTTACTATTCCGACTTAAGATACAGTTTTCTTATGGAGATAAACCAGTTGGACTCTGCTTTCTCTTCGCTGTCAGCCGACCAGCAAGCCATATACTTGATGAGAAACACCTTAATTGTTAAACCTTTAGCCGCACTTGTCCACCGTATGTACAGGAGGAGACTGTTAGATATCACTTAGAGTTTGGGGGAGGGGTGTGGGTGTGAGAGGGAGGGGGGGATCAAGAATGAACGGGTTTGTATGAGTGTGCGCTTGTGTGTGTGCGTGAGTGTGTAAGGGAATCGTATGTATGTGTACGTATCTACTTGTATGTTTTTATAAAGATTTTTAAAAGTTATATTGTGTCTCGTAGGCCACATGGCCGGACGCTGTTTTAAAATGTGATTTATACCCAATGGTATTTTAATGTATATATCAGCGTGTGACACTTAAATAAAATATTTTTCTTCTTCTTCTTCTTCTGCTATGTTGCTCATCAGCTATCTAGAATTCATTTATAAATGGTCACAAAGGAACCATTTGAGCTGCTTACAGGATCAGTAAATCCATTCATTATAATCCTCATCAGCTAAGGACTCTGTACAGTATACACAAAGTTTTAGATTTAGTTCCCTGACTTCTGGAGAAGATGAAATAGGTTTTTGGGAAGTGGTCACTGTGGCCCTTATAAGTGGTCACAGGATCACCAACTTTATAACTTAAAAATCCCATTCAGTTAGGGGGTCTGTACACAACGTTAAAGCCGTTTAGGCTTCTTAAATCTTGCTTCTGAAGAAAGAAAATGAAAATATGTTTTTATTGTATTACCCTTATGGCTCTCATTAGGGGGTCAAAGGATCAAAATATTTAACTTGGAAACCTCATAAGTCAAGGTGTCTGTACACGAGATTTCAGATTTTCTATAGACAAATAAACGAATGGACGCAGGACCATATGCCATGCCATCAGCCCATCGGGCCTTTCAGGTCAACATTATAGTAAAACGTTGAGACCCCATGCTGAAGGCACTTATGGGCAAGACCATCTGAATTGTTTAATCCTCACACTGGCGTGATAAATAACAACTTACAACGCAAGGCACTTATCGCGCCAGTCTTTATCTTCGCTAATTATATTCGTTTTAGCCAAGTTAATTGAGCATCGCTGCACTGGTTTCATGTACAGTGGCCTCATCGGCGTTAAGTAGTAAACTCCAGGAGATTTAAGATTCAGCTATCAAGTTCAGCTGAAATCGGCTGAAAAAATGGCCCAGAAAAGTTTAGTTTGCAGCGTTGCTTTAATATGATATGGATTAATATGATAGGCGGACCACGAGACAAATCACGGGTTCCAGGGCTCAATGTCCAGCGATGATGACTTTATCTTGGTTAACTAATCAATAGTCACTCAAAGAGGTGTTTAACCACTATATCTGACTCCGACTCCTCATCTCCAAGGTCCGGTTCAGAGTATATGCGAGCCGGTGAGTGACGTACAAGGTGAGGAGGGTCGCGAGAAGGAAGGGGTGGGGTGAAGAGAGGTCCCAGTGAGTGATGGGGTACAGCAAGGGGCTTGTGTGTTGCTCTCTCCTTTTTTGGTTTTGACGCGTTGAGAGTAGCTGAACTTCGTCGCCGTGCGGCGACAGGGCTCCTGAAAACAAAACTGTATCAGTACTATAGATTGGTAAAACTACTTTGAAAACTAATGAAATATCTTAAGAACAATTCTTTGAAAATCTGTTGTAATAACAAATATTATGCAAAGTATTTTACGCAAATGCTTCCAGAATATAAAATGAAAATGATCATTTCACCTTCAGGCGACCCCTGATGGAATCCACGCATCCGATTAGTGTAGTTTCCTCTTTTGAACCTTTCTGTTTTCTTTAATCTGTTAAGAAACATAAACAAGAGAGTGGATATACATGTATAAACTACTCTATACATCCATCTATTTGAAGAAGTTTTAGGGTGTCAGTATTATAATTGAAAGGAAGAACCGTAAAGATATTCATGTTTTATGAGAACATTTCTTAGATTCAAAACTTAGTTCAGAATTCATGAGAGAACGTTCTATCATTGACACTTAATTAACTGCAATTATTAAAGAAGCTTAACAAGCGCATACCCACCTGGCCACACGAAGCGCAGTGACTAGCAGCAGCAGGGTTATGATTACCACGGGCAGAACAACCCAGACAACAAGTTCACTGGTCCCAAAAGTCGAGCACCTGCCATCCTCCCTGGTACAGCTCTCACATCCCGAGGGACACGGGGATGAGCAGTCGTCTCTGAACCACCCGGACTCACAACCCAGAGTGCACAACATCTGAGTTGACTCGCCCACCAAACTCAAACCATCAACATGACTAACATTCCTCCTTGCACTGCAGATCTGGTCTTTACACTTTCCACTGCAGGACATGTTACAAAATTCACCGTACACCCCGGGATAACATCCCTCAGTGCATCTCCCAGTCTCTTGCTCACAGAGCTCCTTCTCACACTTATTACTGCATCGATGCTCACACTTGTCCCCAAACCAGCCGTCTGTGCAACCCTGCAAACATGACTGCATGTCTTTGTCACATTGGTTGCCATCTTGGTCTGCCTTGCAGTGGCTGAAAGTGTATTCACACCAACGGCCAAACCATCCTGCTTCACACGCTGGACAAGTTCCGTCAGTCTTGTAACAAGTTTTCCCTTTACAGTTCTTGTTACATGTATAATTACAGTAACGACCGAACCAGCCTGCTTCACAAGCTGGACAAGTTCCGTCAGTAAGGTTACATGTCTGTCCTTCACAGTTCTCGGGACATGCATCTTTACAATTCCTACCAAACCAGCCGACTTTACAAGCTTGACAGGCTCCGTCAGTCTGACCGCAGGTCTCTCTTTCACAGTTCTCTGGACACGTGTTGTTACAGTGGGATCCTGTGTAACCGTCACGACAAAAGGTGCAGGATCCATCAAGTCTATCACAGGATCCAGAGTGGCAGTAGGGTACACCTACCTAGGGTACATGCCCCATTACGATTGCATGTTTCATACACACAGTGTTTAGAACACGGTTTATCACACCGAGCACCATGCGATCCAGTAACACAACCTTGTGTACACGTGCCATTGGAGTCACACGTCTCATGCAAGCAAGCATTACATATATCCTCGCACTTTTCTCCGAACCATCCAGCCTTGCATTTACAGGTACCATTAGGGCCACACGTGCAACGGCCTGAGACACGGGTGCACTTTGGACCTGTATAACAGGGCTTACACTCACAGACTCCTGAATCCTTCTGACAGACATTATCTTGACATCCCACACTACAGCTTTCTTCGCAATGACTTCCCCATTTTTTTTTCATATGAACAATCTGAAACAGCCACACATATTGTACGTATCTGGTGATTATTGGTTACTCAGTTCTGAAATCATTGACAAATATTTCAAGAAAATGGAAATTTGGATAAGTCTGTTAGATGTGATATTGAAACAATGACGGTTGAAATGTCGAGTGATTGATTTTTAAATCAAATTGACTATTATCACACGATGACTACACAATTTCATATTGAGAGTCCGATGCATATACAATTTAATGAGGTGATGTCAATATCACGTGACCTGAGGCTGTGAAACGGTTAAATATTCAATTTCCATCGCACAAAACCAAACCAGGGACACTCATCGCCAACATGTATACACCATCAATTTTTATTTCCTCTTGTGACTGATAACAACTTATATTTTCGAAGGTGAAATATCATACGTTTCTACCTTGTGATAAAACATGTTCAATACTTATACGTCATCTATGATTATGAAATTGTATCAACTTATGTAATATTCTGGGGAAATATTATAAAAAGTGATCCTTACAACTGTAAATGTACATCTCATCTTATGAAGGAAAAATTACATATATTTACACTCGTGGCTAAGCAATTACACTAAGACTATCTATTAATAGGAATATATATAATAGATAGTCCACAGTATATGTCCCTAGCAATCATATGATGAAGATATTGCGTAGTTGATATCGATTAGACAGATTCTTTTGATTAGTTGATGATGTATTGTACATGAAAAGTATCTTTCTAAAGGATGTTGACTTAATCCCAAAAGGAAAAACCAACAAATAGGCTACCTTGGTCATTTCCACATCGTCCACACGTCTTCTTGCAACGAGAAGCAATGCCAGGACGATCACAATAATCTTCTCTACAGCTGGTTTCAAAATCTTGACAATCGGCAGCTGCAAAGGGAAAACAATGACAATTGTTAACAATATACGACAACAGTGGTGTTGCAAATGTAAACGTTAGATCAAGAATTAAAGAGCCACTCCGTGATTTTCATAACATATTATTTACCTTTGATACGAACCCAAATGTCATATGTGGTGTTACAAAATTAAAACATCTTAACGTTTCATGTCCAAAAGACATATATATGACAAATACTTGTTTTCTAAAAACAGCCTTATAAATGTACAAAGGTGTAGATATCACGTCCAATATAGATGGATATTAATTATATAACCTAACAAACACTATCAACTCCTAACTGCCCACCTGGCTGTTTTAGATAAGTCGCCAAAATTACGTTTGACTATTTGACGCGCACCACTGTCCGGTTTTCGATCAAAATTGCGACGTTATACCTTTATATTGTCACCGTACAGCCACACACATTGTAAGTGTCTGGTGATTATCATTTATTCACTTCTAAAATTTCTGACCAAAACTTTATGCAAATGTCATTTTTATGGAAATTCTACCAGGAATTTTCAGACATTTCTGAAAAAAATAGATTGACTTTTAACTTAGATGAGAATGGAATATGGGGTGCGTTAAGCATGCATTTGATGTGGATATCTTCTGTATACAAATACTCCCAAAGGTTACTTTATCCTATTAAGAGGATATTTGACTTGAGAAACTTGTAACAATATAAACTGTTTACCTCAAGTCATGACAAACATGATATTTTTCAAGAAAATTAGTTGTTTTTTTAAATAACATTTTTGACATGAGATCAAATTACTGCATTTTCATCAAAATTGGCTTGCGTTTAAAAAGAGTCGACTTCCTAATGATCCCAACTCCAACATGTATCCACCATAAAACAATTTCTTTCGTCTTGTGACTGATAACAACTTATATTTTCGAAGGTGAAATATACGTTTCCACCTTGTGATAAAACATGTTCAATACTTATACGCCATCTATGATTATGAAATTTTATCAACTTATGTATTGTTCTGGGGAAATATAATAAAAAGTCATCCTTACATCTGTAAATGTATATCTCAACTTATGAAGGAGAAATTACATATATTTACACTCGTGGCTACGCAATCACACTAGGAATATCTATTAATAGGAATATATATATAACAGATAGTCCACGGTATGTCCCTAGCAATCATATGATGAAGATATTGCGTAGTTGATATCGATTAAAGCGTTTCTTTTGATTAGTTGATGATTTATTGTACATGAAAAGTATCTTTCTAAAGGATGTCGACTTAATCCCTAAAGGAAAAACCAACAAATAGGCTACCTGGATAATTTCCACATCGTCCACACGTCTTCTTGCAACGAGAAGCAACGCCAGGATGATCACAATAATCTTCTCTACAACTGGTTTCATAATCTCGACAATCGGCAGCTGCAAAGGGAAAAAATGACAATTGTTAACAATATACGACAGCAGTGGTGTTGCAAATGTAGAGGTTAGATTAAGAATTAAGATCATCCTTGCTATATAAATTTGAAGACAAAACGCATTCGGCGTATCCTCAGGCGGGCTTCACACTGTCCTGAATTTGAGAAAAGCTGCCAACACGAAATAGAAGTTATGAATTTCGCATTAACTTTGCTCCGATTTTACTTAAAAACAATTTCTTATCCGAGATACGTCTTATGTGGTCAGAAGGAAACACGATAACGTTACACACGACCATAATACGGATACTGAACGAAAGCAGTCCTGATCGTAGTTTTTACTTTAGGATAAATTTTGAACGAATATCACACGATGACAACACAATTTCACATTGAGAGTCCGATGCATATACAATTTAATGAGGTGATGTCAATATCAAGTGACCTCCTGAGGCTGTGAAACTGTTAAAAAAAATTCCATGGCACAAAACCAAATCAGGGACACTCTTTAAAGTTTGACATGCAGCCAAATCCAGGTAGAAGGAGAAGGAAAAGACTTTGCAAAGTTTAATTTAAGATAATTCGATGACGATTTTGCATCATAAACAGATTTATTGCATGAAGGAACAAATATGCTATCCGAATGTACTATCCTGCAAGTTCTAGTTCCATTTATCGTGAGATACGTTTAAACCTTTGATTTAACCTAGGTCCGCATTCAGCAAGTCTATACTTCAACTATACACTATGAACTGCAAAAGATGTATTAAACACAATATTTGCAGACCTAAACTTGGTCTAGTATAGTCGTTGAAAGCAAACTTGAGTGCATTCAAATTACACCTCGACCTTCCACATAACCTCAGTACCACGACAACAAGATAACACTTGATCTTCAAAACTCTGACCTGCTTACAGACATTTCAGTGCCATCGAGACGTCATCGTAAAACAATCGGCAGTTTCCTGAAGACATCTAAACCCGACGCGGTACAGTTTCTCCGGCTGTCGTCGCGACAACCGCAGAAAGTGAAAATCTTTGGCAAGTCAAGACATTTCGGAACTCTTGCAGGAAGTTCCATTTTCTTCGTTAATGCGTGTCTCAATCTAGCCATTCGCGCGTCCATCAAGATGCCACCATGTGAATTCGTATTGAAATCGTCATACCTTCGTTTGTCCATGGTCTCTGTCGGGCAGTTTCCTCAAGCGAAGGAAACAAATCATGATACTAATCTAACAGGACACATAAACGCACAAAATGAACTCACCAGAGGCTGCCAGGAGACACATGGAGAAATGGAGACAAAGGCACAGAGTGGACCACAGCACTATCTGCAAAAACAAAAGTCGATGATTACATTAATTTGTAAAAGTACCATATCTATATATAATTAGATATCTTTGTTTCTTGATATAGTTTCCATCGATTCGTATAAAATGCCAATCACATGACATGTCTAAGGTAATTTTCCAAAGATGTCAATAACTGCTGTACTTCTTCTCTTTAAAGAGCCACTCTGGGAATTGTTGGAGTCATATATGCCAAACTTAATCAATGGTGTCATTTGATCGAGAAGTTTCGACTGTTACCTAAAAGACACATTTTAAAGCTTATTGTTGTTTTTTGATTGACAAAATGAAGGTAGAACGTCGCAATTATGATCGAAAACAAAACAGTGGCGCGCGTCAAATAATCAAACGTAATTTTGGAGATTTATGGAGGGCAGTTAGGAGTTGATAGCGTTTGTAAGGTTATATAACTAGTATCCATGTATATTGGACGTGATATCTACACCTCTGTACATTAATAGGGCCGATTTTAGATTTTCATGGAAAACCAGTATTTGTCATAATTATATATGTCTTTTGGACATGAAAAGTTAAGATGTTTTGATTTTATTTCACCACATATGACATTTAGGTTCGTATCAAAGGTAAATAATATGTTATGAAAATCAGGGAGTGGATCTTTAAGTTTTTATTTCTCTGGTTTTACAATCCAGAGCATAAACTCTTCCTCGTGTTTTGTCCTACTTATAACCAATGCCAATCATTTAATTGAACAAGTTTCCTTCAGCTGAATTAAATTCTATCGTTAACATTATTATGTTTTCAAAATTCTTACACTTCTTGAAATCATGAATAATTTCCATATATGGTATTCCATGTAAATCATGCATGTATTTCAACATTGATGGTTACTTGGAACCGTGAAGTTTAAATCGGTCATGAAGCAACTTTCCTTACAACCAAATGAACAAAACCCCTTCTTTACTCGCAGTTTCAGTCCTTTCAATCATATCCTCCACAGGGAAACAAGTATACTCTGATTCATAGTTTCTGTTTCCTTATGTCGACTGAGGTGTGGTGGGAATCCTTTCACGCTCAAATTAAACATAACTACTCACACTAATTTGAAGCACATTTTTTTAAAATGAAACCATGCATATCTATTAGTCATTTTATATAGCAAGCGTTTTGTTTATTGTGTGATGTGTCTCGCAGTTTCGTTCTCAGTCATTTGCATATTTCTGTTCTTTAATGCAATAAAGTGACTCGGCTGATTTGCACAATTTTTGCGAAATCCATTTCGACTCTAAATAAAATAAATCCTTAAAATATTGTTTAATTAACTTTATCTCATTTGTGCTAATGATGCTAAATACGAGGTCTAAACTGATTGAAGTTGAAACACCAGCAGTGCTTAATGTCAAGAACACTACAGTATCTTATCACGGATGAGCTGAATTAACCACAGTTGATCAACCTTTACAGAGGACAATGGTCACGTAAGAGGGCATCTCGTATGTTTCAATATTAAAGAAATCTAGTGTAGAGACACAATTCAACATGAACAACATGTCACAGGGATGCTGATGTGTTATCTTGTCAACCGGTCACCCGAACAGGAAGGCGCACTATATTATCCACAGTTTCCTAAACAACATCAGTAGTGTAGTGTGTAGCTGTAGCCTACCGTTTCAGGTATTCACTCGAGTATGACCATGTAATATTCTCATTCACGCTTTGATGGTCTTGTTGAATAGGTGTAAAGATGAGATATATATGATAATTGTTCCTTATGTCTTATTTCATGGTAGTCTTTGTGAATTAATCGTCAAACAAGTTTTGACTTGTAAGATGAAGAGCATGTGTGCATTGTGTAGACTATAGTGCGATGTTTGTCTACAAATGGGTTTTAACATCATCCCATCCTTTGTTTAAAATATATGATTTTGAATTTAAAGAGATCATCTCAACACCACTGGCTTCTAGTTTAAACAGTCCTGGCGTTCTCATGTCCCTTTTAGCATGGATATTACAGCATTGCCTGGGGAAGAAGTGATCTGTTGCGTTTGCCTCTATATCTTCACGATCACAATATCCGTACAACATGTGGTTGTAGTCATCTTTCTTATCTTCTTTGATTACGTCGTATAATGTGTCACCACTCAGGGCAATATAGAGGTTGTCTGTATCCATCTGACAACATTCGAAATCTAACCTTGACACAAAAACATCAAAAAAATCGTAATACATTTCTAGCATTCTCATTTTTCCATATTGAAGTATAAAAAAACCTAGGACATTTGGTATGTTTAGCACAATATTTCCTTTCGCTAATTGAAACTCAAAGTAATCCTCACCTAAATCCGACATGGACATAAAATGTCTCGAGTTCACTGTTAATTTTGCTTTATCCACTCCATGAACATATTTACATCTGCTGTGAGATTCTTTGTTCATTAGTAACGAGCCAAAGGCCGAGTTATTCTTCTGGGTTTGTGCGGATGATGCAGTGTTTATATTCTCCAAGTTGACTTGACGTTCGATCGATGATATTCTACTTTGAGAGTTAGTGCGACCTTTGGCAATATTTGCATAAAATTTTACCCACAAATTAGGGTCAGGAACGTAGAGCGGTTAAGACTCCCCTGATGTAGATATTAATGACATTTCAGACTAAAAATGGGTACTGCTTCAGGTGAAGTGTTAGGCTCACCTCTTTCTCTAGGAATGTCGCCGACTCACCAGTGAAATCTGTTATATAAATCTTAATCTCATTTATTAGTAACACTGAAGAATCATCATCCTCTCTCGCACCACCATCAAGCGAATTCTTACTTTCTAAGCAGCTCATTATTTTAGAATACCCTTATCACCATTATGTAGGCTAAGAGTGGGGAGAGACACCTCTATTTCACTCAAATGTTCCGACAGAACTAAAACAGTATGGATATCGTCTTAATATATAATCATAAACATATGTATCATTAACAAGTCTATTTCTTTTTGAGAACATATCAACAATGTTATCCATAGAGTAACCATGAAATCTAAATAATAAATAAAATATTACATACTGACCACACACATTCGAATTATATCCCTGAATCTGAACGTCATTAAGGGTGATTTCCCCACGTCCATTCTGGTGGAAATGTTTAGCAAAATCAACAAATTTATCTATATAGCTGGAGGGTAACGAGCTCGAACTATCAAACAATTCAATTGAGTTGTTATAACCAAAATATATTGCAATCCAATGTTTTCCAGGTTTTGAACTTGGATCTGTATTAACGATAATAGCCTTAGGGGGTAGTGTAATCATTGTCTTGATGCTCCAAATTTTGTCAGAAGGATAAATACCTAAAACATTACTTCTGAGAATTGGGTCACATCTTAACACGCACTCGAGCTGATCGGTGTTCATTACACAACAATACCTTGCGCCTTGTCAATTTCAAAATATCCACCAAATTCCCCCAGGAGAACGCATGATGTTGTCTCCGTTAAGGCACTCCCAAACTGTGCCTCAAGTCGCAAATTTCCCTGTCTATGTAAGTTAAGATATGACATGCCGTTGTCACTAAATAGTGGTTCGAGTAAAAAGCTGTATATAGCATATCCCCCATCTAAATCCTTGCGAGTGATGTCAATAGTCCTATCAATACCCCATACACCAGCAGCTCGCAACATATTAACATACATAGGCATGATAGTCTGCCCCTTCTTGTTATAATTCAACTTAAGAGGTCCAGCATTGCCTACACCTACTCCGTCACAAAATAATGTAATTTCTGTAAGATTAAAATGAGCAACGTTAAATGGATTTTTACCATAGTCTCCACTAACAGCTTTCGCTGAAACAAATGCTACATAGAGCTTTGTGGGTTTTGATCCCTGAAATATGTTATCCCATATAAAACTAACCTGACCACTTGGCAGAGATTGAACTTTAAACTTGCTGAAATTAAATGTTTCCTTGTCTGCACACGTCCTACTCCCTTATCCACTATAGAACGAATGAGTCGTTTATATTTCGTCAGTCTGTTTTTGTGTGTTCTCGTCAGGGGGATATTTCCTTTCAGAACATTCAACAATATTTCTCATAAAGTATCCATTTGTAGATTGCTCATTGTTTGTAATATTGCCTTGCGCTGCTTAGGTCCGCTTTCGGCAATAATAATAGACATTTGTAAAAGATGTATCAGTACACAAGACGCATAGAATCGCTCCCTGTTAAGAAGGTATTGTATGCATATTCAATTTGGCAAACTTTATATGAAAGCATTGAAAGAGAAAATGTTAGTAGGGGTTTAACAGTGGAATTTCATAAAGGTGTACCGACTGAGGAGCAGTTATACGAATTTAGCAACAACGGGTCTGATCATGTTCTCCTCATATTAGACGACCTCATTGATGAAGTCGTTTCTAATCCACAAATGTGTAAGCTCTTCACTGCCTTCAGTCATCATCGCTATCACGGCGTGGGTGAAACGTTTATAAGAGGAAATAACAATAAGCCATGCAGAGCGATAGAGGGCTTTGACGAGAACGCTTTGTACTTGAGTTGTATAGCCAGTGAGATGCCTGTTTCATATTATGTTAGATGGAATCCTGATCAAGATAATGAAAATTCTTTCAAACCTCACAAATCTGAAAAGTACACAATTGCTTTTGATTGGCTTGATTGGGTTGCGAAAAGGGATAACATTTCAATCAAACACAAGTTGAATAATGCTGGTAAGGAGAAGAAAGTGGGGATTTACGCCTGTGACGGGTATGCAGAAAGCACTAATACAATATACGAACTGAATGGTTGTTATTGGCATTTGCATATGTGTTGTGTTAATGCTGAAAACATGAGCGAAAAGCAAATCACCCTTATGAAATCTAGATATGATAGAACTATGGAACGAGAAAACTTCAACAAATCGCAAGGGTATAATGTTGTTACAATGTGGGAATGTGAATTTTAAAAAATGTGCTGTTCAGATTCTAACTTTTCAGATTAACTTTATAATATCGTATTTCTGAAATAAAATAGAACATACCCCACTGCATGTGACTAAAGCTGCCGCCGGTGTTCGTGTATTTTTTATAATATAATTTGCTTATTATTTAGTGCTCGGAATGCAGCAACTGCAGTTTCAAACATTCAACCTAGCTAGCTACCATTCACGATTCAAATTTTGATTTTGCGATTTTATTCTTTAAATGTATTACGAATATAATCAACAGGCAATTTTGGATTATTTTATGTACCGGTATCTGATTTTACAACATACTAGTTGGGTTAAAACAAACATATGATTATCTATCAATCAATAAATTTGTTCATGAAATAAGATTTATATTCGATTACACATAGGCAGAATTTTGCTTCAGGTATTATGTTCACTGGATAACTGATCTGTCAGACGTTTTGTGAAAAAAAGAAATGTGAAAGATAACACAACATCATTGTATAAAAAGTATTATTAATGTATTTTGATTTAACTCTTAACAGAAAGTTTATATCAATATACCCACGGCTTGTTAAATTAATGTTTTCTTAAAGGGGGGATATGATACATACACTATGTCAAATGAAAGCTGGATTCAAACATTTGTAAAATGTCACTAGATATTAGTTGTGTATTAAACAAACTTTAAAACACTTGATGAATCATCAAACTGAAAAACGATTTGTAATTCATATATTCATATATATATATTAAAGTATTCATATATTCCTAAAAGGGTTCCATATATCACGCATATTTTAAAACAATGTTTCTATGAAAGAAAAAAATGTCAAAATTGATGACTGACCACTGGAGATTTAAAACTTTTCGATTTTTTGGAAGTATCAAATCCCACATGTTTTATCCCAGATTTTGTTTGAATGTTTTCTAATGACCATTGATACTTTGAAATTACCCATAAGAGTCTTAATATGAATATTAGTTGGTATTCTTTTCAACATTATTATTTCTTAGTTTCGGAATGATAAATTTAATGTTTCTTGCTTGAGTGTGAAGAAACTGATTTTCTTAAGATCCTTAAGATCCATTATTGTTTTTACACTATTCCTTTTTAATTAACTTATATTTCTTTACAATGAAAAATACTTCTGTCCAAGACAATACAGATTTGATTTCTTTAACTAATAGTCATGAATAATGGTTGTCAACACTGTTTTTAAATTTCCGTTTATTCAACCCAACATTGTTCAAATGATATGTCAAGGTTTTCTTATTCAGGACCTTCAATAGAACTATTAACTGACAATTAATGTCTAGAATTAAACATTAGGTCATTGAACTCAAAAATAGAAATTTTAAATGTTAGTTATTTTTATTTATTTTGGTATATTCTGACAAGTTGAAAGTAAACTTATGAAAAATATAGTTTTCAAATTATTTGTGCTCTTTTCATGCAGTTTTAGTTTTTTAAGTTTCATTTATTTATATCATTTCCATTTCAATCGTTATATAAATTTGGGGGCGCCGGGATAACATATTTCATTAACCCCCGGTTCATTTAACAACGTATATCCAGAATAAAGATGTTGTTCTAAATGGCCTTCACATTCTGCAAAATCTAAATTAAGTAGAAACACAAGGTTGGGATTTTGGTTGACATTTGAAAAACCTGAGGTTTTGAATTAAAAGCAAGGCGAGCTTTCGATTCACGTTAGTACCATGACTAACAGTACATGTGTCGTGTTCAAGACGACGGGTTTCTGTGAGAACCGAGCGTATACTTTAAAATGGTACAACAAAGGCAGCACTCACGCTTTTGGAAAACGGGGACGATGCACTCTTGCTTTATCTGGAGCCATAAAATTTTTCGATCTAACTTTACACTGAAACCCAATAAGTAGGCACATTTGATGTCCCGATATTCTAAACAAAATTCGGAACATGTTTTATAAGGTATAAGGTGTGGTGAATCAAGGGTTAGGTCAGACCTACTCTCACCGAAAAATTCAGCTTCGCAAGTGCAATAGTTATGTTATGTTGTGAGGCTTTGAACATGCGAAAATGACATGTACATTACTGTCCCTAGTTAAAAGTACACCTATAGTTAAGTGTTGTCTGCTGAAAAAGATATTCCATTTAAGGTTTGTGTGTCTCAAACTTATGAGAAATGTACGTTACAGACACTTTGCGTTTCCTCTACAGTAAAATAAGTAACTCCTCTTTATCAATAATCAGTGAAAAAAAAGGTTTTCATCATTACTGTGAAGATATTTACGCCTTTATGTTGTTTCCAAATTCTTATCAAAAGAAACACAGACTTTAAAAATTCAAATCAATAAGTAACATTGAAATGTACGTTACCACCTTGTTTCTTCCAAAATGTGATTCAACTTTTTCTCTAAGTTAAGTTATTATTTGGTAACTCACGTGGACTACCATAATCAAGAGTTTCAATTTAAAATAAATTTTAGCAAGTAGGATAATGACTAAAATGATCAAATATAAAATGTACGTGACCGAAATGTACGTTACCAACTTGTACGAAACTAACAGAAGAAAGTGAAAGTAGCTTAATTTGAGTTTTACATGTGCTTCCTCCGTCGTCTGCCATTTTGCTGCTATCATCAACTAACATCCAGATCTTCAGACTTGAGCCAGTATCGTTGTATGACACCTTTCGACTTTAGATGAGTTGACATAATTCATTAAACTTCCTTTTCGTAACGAATAAGTGATTGATTCTGTGTTCATTTCATTCGTAAATGATTGAAAGTAACTAATATGGCAAGTGGTTTTAGTTTAATGGATATCTTCAGAATTTGTGCTGTCAAAAACTATTTGAAATTTACGTTACCATCAGAAACGTACATTTCACAATCTAGCAGGTGTATAAGATTTCATGTAATTTGAAAATATAACTTCTTGTGTTATCGAAACCTTTATATGATGTTGTCAAAAAGGTATTGGTTAAACAGAAAAGATAAAATTTCGGTACTTTGGTCATATAATAAAATCAGTGTTTGATAAATTATCTTATAATGTAATCTGAAACTTAGAATTTGATTCAACTCATGCAGAGTTTGTGATCTGTACATATTTACTGTAAAACATAATGCTTGAAGAATAACTGTTTACTGTACACATTGAGGTACACATTATATCTCCAAAGATTATATAGATATAAATTAGATTTGATTACAATTTAGTCTAATTGAAATTGGTAACGTATATTTCAATGAAATGGGGTAACGTACATTTCGTTTATATTTTCAGCAATTATGGCAAAGACAAGGGCAGAGATTCAAAAGGCCTATCGCTAACGCAAAAAGCAACAGAATGGCGAGGCATATATGGCAAAAGAACGTATGAGAAGAAAAAAGAATTACATTCCCTCATCTGAATTAAGCCAGATGGAACTATTTGAAACTTGCCACGGAAAGGGTACCTGTGACGGCCTCGGTGGGGTCACAAAACGCAAAGCGGATGAATCGGTGAGGAGTGGTGTCATACAGGATGCACAAGATTTGTTTAGATGGGCTGAAAATTCAAGTCTCAAATCAGTGAAGTTCTTCTTTGTTCCTAAAGAAGATTGCCAGAAAACAATGAACGCCGTCAAAAACTTAAGTCTGAACACAGTTAAAGGAACAATGAAGATTCATGCTGTAGTAGGTCTTGGGAAATCTTCTGTTGCTGTGAGAGATGTCAGCTGCTACTGCCCAGTTTGTTTGAATGGTGGTCTCTGTGAATCCTGGAGAACGGAGTCCCTTTCGTCTGGAGAACAACCCAGTGCTGGCCCTCCAGCCACACCTCAGATCACAGTGGAGCAGAGTGAGAACTCTGGCTCAGACCTGGCACATGATGAAGATGTGCCCTGTGAATCTGGTAACAGTGGGCAGATGTTATTTGCTGTGAATGAATTTGTGTCAGCTGCTTACGAAAGCAAATGGTACATTGGGAAGGTTCTGATGTCGACAACAGCGATAACACTGTCAAAGGTTCTTTTATGCAAAACAGAAAGCAGCTTCTTCAATGGCCCCAACGTCCAGATGTCATCTGGTGCAAATGCAGTGATGTTTTATGCAAGGTTGATCAACCCGTCCCTTCTGGCAAGTCCAGACGTATGTTCAAGCTAAATGTTGAAGA
Source organism: Phorcus lineatus (assembly GCA_921293015.1). Classification (NCBI taxonomy): domain Eukaryota; kingdom Metazoa; phylum Mollusca; class Gastropoda; order Trochida; family Trochidae; genus Phorcus; species Phorcus lineatus. Next base: position 56,907,093 of record OV121081.1, read on the forward strand.
CCAAAACCTGGCTGCAGTGAAGTTTGGATATTACAAGTGAAATGTTCGTTACCTCCTAAAACTGACTCTGTTTCGTATTGCTGTTACGTAGTTTTAAAGTTAAACATTCAAGCTTTTCGTTGGTTTAAAGCATTTCTGTACACTTATATGTCAGTATTTTTGTTGTATTGACTAAGTATTAGCAACAGGTAATAATCACATTATTTTGAAATGTACGTTACCTTCAATATTTTGGTTGTGGAGATAACAAACTAAGGACTAATATCTCATGAGTTTACGTTTATCTTTTATATGTGAGTTAAATTCTTTAGGAGATCATGATATAAGTCAAATTAATCATGAGTTATTCAATTGATGATTTCTTTTTATCAAGTTTTAGGTGTTTTCACATTTGAAAATCATTTGAAAATGTCCATGCAACACCCTTTATTCAAAAACTATTTCAGCTCTTTTCAATCTTAGTAATACATGAAAAATGTTCTAGTGATGATACACAGCATGATTCTTATGTTGAAGAGCACACAAAGTTAAAGCATACAATGCAGTAAATTTATCAAAATGTACGTTACTATTTTCATGGTTACAATGATTATTTACATGAGACATTGGTTTACTTATGTGTATATGTTTAACTTCAACAGCACCTAACAGTTAACCAGGGTGGACGTAAAAAGTTTTACATGATTGCTATAAAACCAATTTTTTAATTACGAAGTTTGAATTATCCCTGTTTAATATTTATAATGTTCATGTTCAAGTTAGTTATTCGTGTTATAGTGGCTACCGATCACATACCACTGTTTTTTTGCAACTATTGTTTTTTCTGAGACAGAATATAAACTACTAAAACGTCATACGTTGTTTGTTTTTTATTTGATAGTTAATGAGATTGTTCAGAAACTGCAGAGAGTCTGATAATGTACATTTCAAAGCTGATTAAGGAATTGCCAGACTCTTATGTTGCACCGGTCATATCTGGAAAAAAACACTATTGTTGATGAAACTATTTTGGTTTTGTGATCCTCAAATGTCAATCTTGGCAAGGAATAGGATATTTTGGATCTTCAAAACAATTACTTTTTATTACTAATTAAGTTTTTAGAACTTACAATTGTGCCTGCTTATTGGGTTTTGGTGTTTAATGAAAATATCAGAAATCTTCTATCCATGATGTGATTTTTTTTTATATTGAGAGGCTAGTACCATATTAAACAATGTTCATGCTTTTTAACTCTCTCATTGAGTCGCATGTCCTTACGAACATATGCCCTTGAAATCATTAGAATGATATTTGGTCTCTTAAAAAGTAATCCTCATGTTTTTGTTTAAAAGAAGAGATGCGAGTGTGTAAACTGGCTCTTTCAGTAGTTGACATTAAATACAGAATTGCGTTTCAAGAGGTCAAACATTATAAACTTTATATTATGACTTAGGAGAAACGTAATGCAGTATCATGTCAGAAGGCCTTGCTCTCTTAAAACATTTAATCAACGTTAGTAATCGTTAATACAGTGTCACCTGTTACCTGTTACGGTCGTATGGTTTTCACGAGAGCTTCCAAGGGAAATATAGCTATGGCTATCATCATGCTTAAAGTGCAACTCCCGGGTGATTTAGTCCTAAATTCTTTAGAATATCTTCAATGTGTTTACATGTACATTTAACATGAATGAACAACAGTTTTCCTTTGTTACATTCAATTTATTTTCGTTTATATAAAGGATGAAAGTCATGTGCATTTGCTAATAATTACCACTGAAGTAAAAATTCTATACCGTTTACGTCGCTTTGAAGCGTAACAGCCATCTTGTTTTACGGAATCGACCGGAAAAAACACGTTTTCTTACCAATACAGGAAGTGACGTCAACTGTTGCAAACAAACAAAATGGCGACTGCAGATTTTACCACGAGTGACAGCGATACGGGTTCTGATGCAAGCTTTGATGGCGCGCCAGAGCCCTATCGCTTTGAACCATTAGTGATCGGGAACAGATCCAACACTTCCCAGTTGGAATCTGTTCGGGATGTACGTTCGCTGGACGACATGTCATGGTTAGCATCTTTTCAAACCACGTGTTTTCATCCAGGTTATTATGTACGCGTGAAAATATTACGTCGTTGTTTTATTATCGAGTAAATATAAGCAGCTTCTTGAAAAGCCTTGATGAATAATTTGTCTTTGAACAACGATTGAGGAATGAATATATATAATAAATCAATTCCAATGATTATTATTACCACACGGGAATGGCTACCGTCGTTTTTAACACTCAGTTATGTCTCAACTTCACTTCCGTGTTACGTGATCGTACATACAGTACTTTCAATGGCAAGTTTCGTTCAACACAACCCTTATATATTTAATTATATATTTCAGTTAGTTCAAGCATATTCTAAATATAGCTTATGTGGGATAAAATAATTTAAAAATAGAATTTTATCATCACAATCTGAAACTGTTAGATCATAAAAGTTAGGCCTTTTTTAATATTCCCAAATTTAATAAGTATATAATTATGGTACACTTCACTAATTGACCTTTACGGAACCATGTTTATATGATGTTCTCGCTAAAATTTCAAATGAAATAAATATATGAAAACCAGAGATAACCATAAAAACAAGTATTTATTCAAAACTTCATTTCTAATACAATCAAATGTCTCAAACTTTCTACCTGAGATTTTTTCAAGTATCTAGTTCATTTATGCTTATTGTAATTTGCAGCACCATCCGACAATGAATTGCTATATCATATAAAGAGAAAAATACATGTATATCTGTGTACAGTACCTAGACAATTTCAGTCATCACTTGCATGAATGTTAATAAAGAATAATTTTCACTAATCAGATTTCCCCAAAATTATTTCAAAGTATTCCATAACATTAGTAATCATTTCACCTACAAATAAAATAATTTTCATCACATGATCAAGGGATTGGGAAAGACACCTTTGACAATGGGCCATTTTAAGGGCTTTTATTCATTTTCAGAATTTTAAATAGGTCATTCCCCTAAGTAGCAATGGTAAAATCTCGAATTTGAATGGGCCATGTTTTTATCAAATGTGCAAAATGGCTCATGGCCCCTACCTTTCCCAATCCCTGCATGATCACTATTTAAACTCGGATAGTTTAGCTGTCTCTATAAAATATTGTACATATGAATTGCTTGATCAGCTGTTATACCAAAAAAGGAAAAGTTATCATGTAAGCATAGATTACAATTAATTAGAATTATTAATGCAATTTTTAGGATGACTTACTTTTTAAAAAACAACAAAAAACATTTCTTTTATTTTAAAACAAGATTTACCACTGAAAACTTATTTGACATTTTTCCCTTTATGTAAGGTGTACTTGTGGCCGTTGCGCCACTACTGACAACCCGGAAAACAGATTCTGCTGTACAGAACGACAGCAGATAAATAATAAACTTCAAGAGTTTGAAACCGTAAATCCCAACTCCCCCGCCCCGACATGTATCACAGACCATCCAGGATTCGAAGCTGTGTGCCTCAATCCTTATGTCTTAGAGACGGCCTACCATCACTACAAACAAGACTATGGAAACGTAGAGCGCGAACTCCATGAGTAAGGGCAAAAACTATTTCATTAAATTGTTTGTTGACCAAACTTGAAATTAACTTACAAATTACAATCTTAGCTTCTAGTTGACACTTTTGTACCAAATTAGCTTCCAATTCACAAATCTAACTAATAAATCTAATAATTTATACAAACTCAGCTTATTGTGAACAAACTATGAATAGTATGATTACATGTAAAAAAAAGGACAAATATCAAAATTGAATTGTTAAATTGATAATTTTGCAGGAAATACAGATACATTGCTTACAGACAACTTGTGAGATGGTGTTGGGGTTTCTTGGGAAGACACAACAGAGTTCCGCTTCCCTCATGTGTAATGAAAGTTATCAGATGGCCAAATCTATAAACACATGGAATAATTCTGACCTAATTCCGTTACACCAAATTCATATTCCATTACCAATGTTTAGCTTGGAACGGAAGTTGAACCACACAAGTCAGTGGATTAAAAACAGAAATTTATCCGGGATTTCCACTTTAATGAACTGGTTGGCGTCATTAAATTTGCGACAGCTTGCTTGACCAACCAAACTTGAACGTCACTGCTCGCAATGGAACCTTTACTTTCGCTTTTGAGTGACAAGAAATTTAAAATATGGATTCTATCATTAACGGAATTAAATTATTTTTCAAAATGTAAAAACCGGGGAGGAGATATCCCTCTCCCCAAACCAGAAATAGGACATACAATGTTTTGGATTGGCGCTCTGTTTGTGCGTAAGTAATGAAGCGCCATAAAATTCTACATAAGACTGTTAACTGTTACAAATTTCATATGAAATTACGCGTATATACAAATGGTAACCCCAACTAGCAGTCAGGAATGAACCTATGTATTTTGATAAAAGGTCCTGCCCACAAGTATGGACTCGGCGTTTGTTGCTTACGTTTGTGTCCAGTAGAGAGATTCGAATCTTTGAAAATGTGATCGCTTTTTGTATTTAAAGTCTAAGTTGCCCCAGTTTTCCTTCATCATAATATCAATATCAGTTTCACATAAAATATGTCCGAGGTAGGATCATATAGTGAGGCGAACCCTAACCATGGGACAGTGTCTTAAAGGTGCAGTAGCACGTTTCTTGAAAGATTTATTCCTTCAAATTTCCCAAATAAACATTAGTTTATGCCAAGTGTATTATCTTCAAAGTTTCAAAACATCTACTTACTCAATCAAGTAACAAACCCCATGGGTTGCCATTTTTATGTGAACACATTTTAATCATTTGTGGTAGGGAATGGATTGCATAGATTAACCGATCATAGTACGTTCGTTTTAAAGCTGACTATTTTTATATTACAAAAATTTTTGGACATTTATTTTTCGTTTTAGAGAGATCACGTAATTTATAAAAGTGACGTAGGAGCGACATCCAAGATACTTTCGACGTCATAGAATAGAACGTCATGATTGCTATTGTGACGTCATAGTTGGATATTTTAAGCAAGAGGATTGAATCCTCTTCGAAATCCCGGCTAGCTTTAGCAGGATTACTTACAGCAGGGGTGTCATCAGCTGTTATATATGCTCTACATAAAAGAAAGCAAAATATTCTACGCCAGGTAAAATATTGTATCTTACTTTAAAAATACGATCTTATAATAACGGATGAACAACAAAGAACAAGTGGCATTCTTTCTGCATATAGCTCATCAAACTTTTCATTGGTAGAATATCTGATTGGTTTATAAATTGTAATAAATCATAATCAAACATAGAATTATATTCTTTCAGACAAGGTATATATTTACACAAGATGTCAGCAGGTTTTTTTTGTGTATAATTGACCTCATTATTATATCCCAAATTACTTCAATTAAAATTTGTGTTATGTGTTAAACATTATCATGGATGCTACAGTAATGAAATCTAAATCGAACTTTTGACGAGATGTTTCCAAACTTATCTAGAAGGGTAGTGATCAGAATTAAACATTCCTCTATTGTTCTAGAAAAGTATTTCCAAAATGTTTAGTCGCTTTACCAAAATTTCTACCATTAAACTATAGACTTCTCTTCAGGTCGGTAGCCAAGTTAACCTTCGCATTTTACACGTGCACGGGTGGTGATGTCTTGAACACAGCCTCAGGCTTAACTTACTAACTTACTCACTGATGTGTTCGATCTTACTTTAATGAGATTATTAGGAATCTTCTGTTCATGATATGATGTTTATTTTTTTATAAATTAAAAGGCTACCATTTTACACATGCTTTTAAATTCCTCTTTTATAAAAAAAAATTATGGAAGAGATATCCCTCAGTGAAATGACTCTTTCAGTAGCTGATTTTAAATATAGACTTGCTTTTAAAGATGTCAAAAATTATTAACTATAGTCTGGATGTCAGACTATCACATTATAAACAATTTCAAATTTTTTTATTTTATTTATTTTGATAAATGATATAAATCATGTTGTGTTGTAAGCTTTTATTACGGATAGTTTTGGTACAGCGGTGCCGAGGGTACCGTTGACATCATGTTGTAAATTGCTACAATTGACAAAAACAAAAATTACTTATATTTTCGAAAAATAACACTTGCAAAATGATACCATTTAAACACACATTTCTAGAACTAAATCACAAAATATTAGTCTGAAACATATTTGAAAAACTAACACATACTTTTTGAAACTGCCTTGAAACCAAACTTTTACACATAAAAAAGTTGACGCGTTCACGCCATCAACTGAAACCGAAACCTAAACGAACCCAGAACTTCCGGAGTGTTGCGACAAGAGTAATTGGGCAAAACTGTGAATACCGCTAAAAAATATAAATCTTCAAAATCTGTCATTTGTGACAGAACACGTGTTACAAGTACATTTTTTTAAAAATCTAAGAATAGATATCAGTCATGCTGATAATTTTCTCATATGACACATGATACACTAATATTATAGTTTTGAACAAAGTAGACCTTACATTAGTATTCCATTTTATCTCAACCAATGGGAATCGAAAATATATATTTGGTATTTCATTATCTATCTAAAGCAAATACTTAAAAGATAACATCGTGTCCATACTATGAGGTATTCAATTATTATATTTAATTGTTCTATTTCTATATCTAAATGCTCTAAAACAAACCCATATCCCTTAAAGGAGTATGTTGTTTGGGTGAAAAGTGTCAAACGTTTAAATACTGTTATTTCATCATGCAGACCTGACTGTAACAGAAAATTACCATTAATGGGAGGCTAATGTTTGATTACATTTGACCGAAAACCGGACAATGACTAATGATAAAGTCATATATAATAAAGATATCACATATAATCATGTTTCGTTAACGTTGTAAATCCACCGACATCCTTATATATCAAATACAACGACAAACTATTCAAAAGTAAAAACACCTCAAGATACCATGGGGTTTTAATGACGAAGGAATTACTCTGTGAGCTAATTGAGTAGACAAAGTACTTTGACTAAGAAACTCCATATACAAACACGTGATATATAAGTTGAAATCACTAAAACATGGAACATGATAGTATTTAAATTATTTTTTTAGCGTTTTATAATCCGTCTACGATCCGGACTTGTCTACAAAATTCGTCGCATTTACCAACCGGTTTGGTCTCGTAAAAACACCGCTGTTATACGGCTACTGGTGCTTCAAAATCAATCCATCGAATATAACCATGTAAAACATTATGGGGGTAGTTTTTTTTAATATACCACAATCTTTATACCACTGTATTTTGAAAGTCATGGTGGTTACGAACACAGAAAATCTTAAGAGAAACATTACGACAACTCCAAAGCCACTAATGAAAAGGACGAACAAATGTGAAATGAAAACAGTTTATTTCAATGTAATTCAAGCAAATGAAAATACCGAGAGTTAATCGCAAAGATGATAATTCCTTGGTGCTAGCTTGCCGCTATGAAGAAAAGGGCAAAAGTGTGTTACATTTGAACACTAAAAAGCCTCTTCTCAATAATCAAAAGTCCTTGGCGATTTGGCATACCAGTCTTTTAAGGTCGTCCTATTTATAGCTACGATGAATAAACAACATAGAATAGATAGATAAAGAAAATTAAGTATTTCATTACACGAAGATGCAGTTTGGATGATACATAAAAATATACACGAGAAGTATGACAGTCATGAACGAGCAAGATGTCCGCTTTCTTACTGCATAATTGATAATTGCATACAAAGCAGAAAAACATAAGTGACGGGGACGCGGAAAAAAGATTATCTCCGACCAGTGTGACACATTGCAACCAAAAGACAGTCACCATCCCCAGAAATGCAAGTGTCTTCTAAAATATGACCGAATCGAAAAAACATTTCTTATCAACTTGCCATTCAAGACTTAATGTCAGTTTCATTTATACAAATGAACCCTCTTTTAAATTCAGCCATTGGCTCTGTTGCTCATCTATAAATGGTCACAACGGAACCATTTGAACTGCCTACAGGAACAACAAATCAATTCATTATAATCATCATCAGCTAAGGACTCTGTAGAGTGTACAAAACGTTTTAGATTTAAATACCCTTGACGTCTGGAGAAGATAAAAACAGGTTTCAGGGGGTGGTCCCTGTGGCCCTTATAAGGGGTCAGAGGGTCACCAAATTTATAAATTAGAATCCCCATCAGCTAGGGAGTCTGTACACAACGCTACAGCCTTTTAGGCTTCTTGCTTTTGGAGAAATAAAATTAAGAGTTATTTTTAGTGTAGCGCTTGTGTCCCTTATTAGGGTTCACAGGGTCAAAATCTATGACTTAGGAACCTATTTAGTCAAGGTGTCTGTACACAAGATTTCAGATTTCTTAGTCAATGGTTCTGGAGAAGAAATATAGTGAAAAGTAAACACTTTACCGGCGGACGAATACACGGACAGACGCTGGACGATATGCCATGCCATCAGCCCTTCGGTCCTTTCAGGTCAACATAATAGTAAAACGTAGAGACCCCATGTTGAAGGCACTTATGGACAAGACCATTTGAATTGTTTAATCCTCAAACTGACGTGATAAATAACAACTTACAACGCAAGGCACTTATCGCGCCAGTCTTTATCTTCGCTAATTATATTCGTTTCAGCCAAGTTAATTGAGCTTTGCTGCACTGCATGTACAGTGGCCTCATCGGCGTTAAGTAGTAAACTTTAGGAGATTTATGATTCAACTATCAAGTTCAGCTGAAATCGGCTGAAAAGATGGCCCAGAAAAGTAGACTTTGCAGCATGGCTTTAATATGATAGGGATTAATATGATAGGCTTAGCCTCGCGGACCACGAGACAAATCACGGGTTCCAGGGCTCCATGTCTGGAGATGATGATTTTATCTTTGTAAACTAATCAATAGTCACTCAAAGAGGTGTTTAACCACTATATATGACTCAGACTCCTGTTCTCCAAGGTCCGGTTCAGAGTATATGGGAGCCGGTGAGGGACGTACAAGGTGGGGAGGGTCGCGGGAAGGAAGGGGTGGTGGTGAAGAGAGGTCCCGGTGAGTGTTCGGGTACAGCAATGGGCTTGTGTGTTGCTCTCTCCTTTTTGGGTTTTGACGCGTTGAGAGTAGCTGAACCTCGTCGCCGTGCGGCGGCAGGGCTCCTGAAAACAAAACTGTATCAGTACTATAGACTGGTAAAACTACTTTGAAAACTAATGAAATATCTTATAACAATTCATTGAAAATCTGTTGTAATAACAAATATTATGCAAAGTATTTTACGCAAATGCTTCCAGAATATAAAATGAAAATGTTCATTTCACCTTCAGGCGACCCCTGATGGAATCCACGCATCTGATTAGTGTAGTTTCCTCTTTTGAACCTTTCTGTTTTGTTTAATCTGTTAAGAAAGATAAACAAGAGAGTGGATTTACATGTATAAACTACTTTTTACATCCATCTATTTGAAGAAGTTTTAGGATGTCAGTATTAGAATCGAAAGGAAGAACAGTAAAGATATTCATGTTTTATGAGAACATTTCTTTGATTCAAAACTTCACTTTAAGCAGAAAGCATGAACGAACGTTTTATCATTGACACTTAGAATTAAGTGCTATTACTAAAGAAGCTTAACAAGCGCATACCCACCTGGCCACACGAAGCGCAGTGACTAGCAGCAGCAGGGTTATGATGATCACGGGCAGAACAACCCAGACAACAAGCCCACTGATCCCAGAAGTCGAGCACCTGCCATCCTCCCTGGTACAGCTCTCACATCCCGAGGGACACGGGGACGAGCAGTCGTCTCTGAACCACCCGGACTCACAGCCGAGAGTGCACACCATCTGACTTGTATCGCCCGACAGACTCAAACCATTTGCAGGACTTACATTTCTCAAGCCGCTGCAGATATGGTCGATACATCGTTCACTGCAGGACATGTTACAAAACTCACCGTACACTCCAGGATAACATGCCTCAGTGCATCTCCCAGTCTCTTGCTCACAGAGCTGCTTCTCACACCCCTTACTGCATCGATGCTCACACTTGTAGCCAAACCAGCCATCTATGCAACCCTGCAAACATGATTGCATTTGTTGGTCACATCGGTTGCCCTTTTGGTCTGCCTTGCAGTGGCTACAAGTGTACTCACACCAATGACCAATAAAACCGACTTTACAAGCTCGACAGGCTCCGTCAGTCTGACCGCAGGTCTCTCCTTCACAGTTCTCTGAACACTCGCTGTTACAGTTGGATCCTGTGTAACCGTCACGACAGAAGGTGCAGGATCCATCAAGTCTATCACAGGATCCAGAGCTGCAGTTGTCAGGACATGGAAGGCCACATGACGTACCGAACCATCCAGTGTCACAACCCTTGGTACATTCCCCATTACGATTGCATGTTACATTAACACAGTTTTTAGAACACGGTTTATCGCATCGAAAACCATGCCATCCAGTATCACATCCTTGTGTACACGTGCCATTGGAGTCGCACGTCTTATGCAAGCAAGCATTACATGTCTCCTCGCACTTTTCTCCGAACTGTCCAGTCTTACACTCACAGACGCCATTAGAGCTACAACTGCAACTGTCTGAGACACGATTGCAATTTAGACCTGTATAACAGGGTTTACACTCACAGACTCCTGAATCCTTCAGACAGACATTATATTGACATCCCACACTACAGTTTTCTTCGCAATGATTTCCCCATTTTCCATTTGAACAATCTGGAAAGGCCCCATACATTGTGAGTATTATAGAGATTATTAGTAACTCAGTTCGATATCGTCAAACAAAATGTTTAGGAAATGTAATTGTAGGTTTGAAATTGAAATAATGTCGATTGAAATGTCGAATGATTGAATTTTTAAATCGAATTGATGATTATCATCAATAAGAAAATGGAGCATACATTTGGTGTGTAAAATATTACAATTGATCAATACCCTAGATATCATTATATTGTATAAAAGGCTACAGCGTCAACTATTAAGTCAATGATTATTCATGAAAAAAAGTTTTTTCTAAAGTTGTAGACTCAATCATCAAATAACGAACCAACTGTGCTGATTGACTCATGTCCACATTTTCCACACGTCTTCTTGCAAATAGAAGCAAAGCCAACACGATCGCAATCATCTAATCTACAGCTGGTTTCTTTATCTTGACAATCGGCAGCTGCAAAGAAAACAATGACAATCCACACAATTGTATGACAAGGTTGGTGTTTAAAATGCCAATGGTTAATTCAGTATAAATATAAAATCGAAGACAACGCTTTATCTAAACACCAATGAAACAAATCGTTGTCCGTGGCCACCAAGTGTTATTAGATATCATCACCAAAACTCTTTTTCTTCAGAAAACCCCGATGTCTGACACCAGACCATTTGGAAAACAATTTTTGAATCAAACTCGACAATAAATCAAAGACAGAGACAGCAACACTTAGCAATTTGGATTTAAAAACATAACGCAAGAAAGCTTATTTGAAACTTGACTTACTGATGCTGTCGGAAACAAATTTTGGAATCAAATTATCTCATTATAATCGACAAAAGATATTCATCAGTTGACGATTGTGTCAACAAAATCATTAAGAATCAGAATGATGAGAGAAAATATAAGGGCAGGGGAAAGATATGTCCTATCTTGGTTATGAATCTAAGATATTGTCCCTGTCAGTCAAAATTTATTCGGGATAGCATTCGGCATATCCATAGGCGGGTTCACACTGTCCCAAATATGACCAAAGCTGCCAACACGAAACAGAAGTTAAGAATTTCGCACCTCCTTTGCTCTGAATTTGCTTAAACACTATTTGTTATCCAACGTTGTCAGAAGCAAACACGATGACGTTACATACGACCATAATGCGAATACTGTGCGAATGTAGTCCTGGTCGTAGTATTTACTTATCAGTATGAATTTTTCACGAATATCACACGCTGACAACAAGATGGCAACGCAATTTTCTTGAAGAAAGACATGGAGATGACATGGAGTCTTCATGACGCAAGAACAATCGCTGCACTAAGATTCCGTCTTAATGGATTTACTGTATGATTCAATTTCCAGGTTATTATTTGTATGAATCAATATTTAGTACAACGAGTCTTATATAAAAGCATTTATTACTTTCCCGTCGTACCTTCGTTTGTCCATGGTCTTTGACGGGCAGTTTCCTCATGCGAAGGAAATAGAATACTGCCCTTGTTTATTCATAAGAAGTAGACACGACGAAATACATCTTATGCGATGACATGGAGTCTTCATGACGCAATAACAATCGCTGCATTAAGATTCCGTCTAAGTGGATTTACTGTTTGATTCAATTTCCAGGTTATTATTTGTATGAATCAATATTTAGTACAACGAGTGTTATATAAAAGATTTTATACCAAATGTATGGTCTGAGAGCATACACATAACCATTATATACATAACATTATTTTACAGCATTGCCGTTGCACGCGTTTTTTTAATTCTTCTTTTTTTCAAACCAAGTTTAATAATATGTTTCTCATCAAACATTACATTTTTCATTTTCTGAACTTAAAACGTTCAGATGCAGAGTTTTCTGCTTCGACATCGACACCAAAAATGTTACAAAATGTACTCACCAGAGGCAGCCAGGGGATATACGGATAATTGGAGACAAAGGCACAGAGTGAACCACACTACCATCTGCACACACAAGAATGTACAAAATTACTTTGATTTGTAAAAGTATCACATCATCTACAATGGAGTTACAAGCTAGGTATTTGTTGTTTTTATATATATATATGGCTTTCATCGATTCGAATAAAATGCTACTCACGTGACATGCCCCAGGTCTTTTGTAAATCTTTGTGAACATAATGGTCCCTAAGATGTCATTTGCTTCGGTACTTCTTCTCTTTAAGTTTTTATTTCTCGGGTTTTATAATCCAGACTATTACCTCTTCTTAGTGTTTTATTCTACACATAACCAATGCAAATCATTTATTTGAACACGTTTCCTTTCAAATGAATTAAATTCAAAAGAAAACATTATATCGTTTTCTAAATTTTTTCATTTCTTCATATCATGCACTGGTTGCTTGGAACCGTGTAGTTGAAGTTGGTTTTAAACACATTTGCTCACAACGGAAAGAATAACTACCCATATGTTCTCTCAGTTTCAGTGCTTTGAACCGTATCCACCACAGGCAAACAAATGTTTGCTAACTTTGAACCATAGTTTCTGTTTCCTTGTTCTACTTAGATGTGATATGTATCCTTTCACGCCCCACTTACGCCCATTTCAAACGCTGACAATAATTTGAAACTAATATTATGAATCATGCATATCTACGGAAGCATCCTAGTGCCACAGTCAAAATATTTTTATCTCCTCATTAGGAGAAACTATCACCTGATAAGGAGATAGTTAATCCCAATTAGGAGATAGTCAATCCTAATTAGGAGATAGTCACGCCTATTTAGGAGATAAGTAACCCCTTACCTAGCTATTTCCTAAATAGGACTTAAGTATCGCCTAATTAGTTGATACTATCACCTAATTAGTTTATACTATCACCTAATTAGGATATAGTAAATTCAATTAGCAGATAGTAACGCCTAATTAGGAAATAAGTAACCCCTAATTAGAACTTAGTTATCACCTAATTAGGAGATAACTTTAATTCCTACTTAGGACATAGTTATTTCCTAATTAGGACTTAATTATCGCCTAATTAGGAGATACTATCACCTTATTAGGATATAGTATCTCCTACTATTTGATTCTTTCTCGTAATTAGGTGATGGTATATCCTAATAAGGGGATAAAATGTTTTTGACTGTGGCACTAGGATGCTTTTGTACATATCAATAAATCTTTTTATGTAGCACATGTTTATTGTGTGATTTGTGTCGTACTTTTGTTCTTAGTCATTTGTACATTTCTTTTCTATAAATGCAAGAAAGTGACTGGGCTGATTTTCACAAAATACTGTTTAACTTAATCTCAAATGTACTCATGATGCTAGATTACGAGGTTAAAACTAGTTTAAATGAAATACTATCAGTGCTTGATGTGCTTATTTACACACAACCACAGTTGATCAACCTTAATTGAGAAATATTAGGACAATGGTCACTTAAGAGGGCATCTCGAATGTTTCAATATTAAAGCTCGTGTACAGACACAATTGAACATGGACAACATGAAGCAACTTTCCTAACAAACCAAATGAACAAAACCCCTTCTTTACTCGCAGTTTCAGTCCTTTCAATCATATCCTCCACAGGGAAACAAGTATACTCTGATTCATAGTTTCTGTTTCCTTATGTCGACTGAGGTGTGGTGGGAATCCTTTCACGCTCAAATTAAACATAACTACTCACACTAATTTGAAGCACATTTTTTTAAAATGAAACCATGCATATCTATTAGTCATTTTATATAGCAAGCGTTTTGCTTATTGTGTGATGTGTCTCGCAGTTTCGTTCTCAGTCATTTGCATATTTCTGTTCTTTAATGCAATAAAGTGACTCGGCTGATTTGCACAATTTTTGCGAAATCCATTTCGACTCTAAATAAAATACATCCTTAAAATATTGTTTAATTAACTTTATCTCATTTGTGCTAATGATGCTAAATACGAGGTCTAAACTGATTGAAGTTGAAACACCAGCAGTGCTTAATGTCAAGAACACTACAGTATCTTATCACGGATGAGCTGAATTAACCACAGTTGATCAACCTTTACAGAGGACAATGGTCACGTAAGAGGGCATCTCGTATGTTTCAATATTAAAGAAATCTAGTGTAGAGACACAATTCAACATGAACAACATGCCACAGGGATGCTGATTGATTATCTTGTCAACTGGTCACCCGAACAGGAAGGCGCCATTAGCCATTAAGTGTCCTTGACAACATCTTCTTCTACAAGTTGGTCAAGACATCCTTCATAAATGTCATTTAAGTTTACATGATATACATATATATGCATGTACAGAATATATACTCTCTCAGAAAATCTCCATGGTTTTGGACCTTATTATTTGGAAACTACAGGAGAAAACTAGGAGCGTTTACATTCTCATCAAAATAACGAATAATTAAATTAGAATAATGATAAATATTCCACACCTCACTACCTCAAATGATTAAGAGATAATATGAGAATACTGGGACAAAAGAAAAACATATCTAGTCTTTCCAATTTTAGTCATTTGATTTTAATCATAAGATGTAAAGACTGACGACGTTTGATTATATCAAAGTATACTGTTCATTCGCTATAGGACATTACACACGATTAGAGACATAAAGAATTGTGTCCCATCGCTATAAATCCATATCGTTGAATACAACAAACAGTTGATGGAAACCAAAATAGGATAAAACGGTGTGAAGCAAACCTAAAATAGACAATTTATATTATTTAAAGTCGACAAACGTTTCTTAACTTCATCATTCATAAAATATGCTTTAAACCTAATGACAAATAATTTCCCCTAAATAAATCGTAACTTACCTTCATGTTTACCAAAACGTGTTTTTACTGTATGCTCCTTGGTCTCCTGTTGAGGTTTCATTAGTGTATATGTATATTTGTATATATATGAAAACATGAATCATACTTTCTGTTTCCCGGTGAATTTATATCCTTGAATGGATACATTTAAACCCTCTTCATTTCTATACTATCGCCACATGTAAATGAAAAGTATATTTTCGACCAAACAAAGAGCGTCGTTTATTCACTGCGCCATGCGCCTCGTTTGCAGACGTCATTTTGTCCGACAAACAACAAAACGTGGTTTACTTCCTTGTTTGATTTTCAATGCAGACGCAGTTTGAAATGTTATTCAAAGACCAAAAAGATGAGACTTGTTTAATGAATGCAATTTAAATACACAGGATAGCATGTTAGCATTTTGAAGATATATTATGAATATCATTAACAGGCGTGGATTATCTTACGTACCGATAACTTAAAACAAACATATGAATATCTATCAATCAATCAATTTTTTCATGAAACAATTAAGATGTTCGATTAACATAATATAAGCATTTTGCTTTAGCATTATGTTCACTGGATAAACGATCTGTCGGATATTTTGTAAAAAGGAAATGTGTAAGATAACAAAACATCATTGTGTTCTAAATTATCTTATTATATTTTTTTAAACACTTAAACACAAAGTTTGAATTGCGATACCCACGGCTTTTTTCAAACATTATTAAAGGGCCAAAGACTTTTTTTTAAACTGATCTAAATAGTATTTTGCCTATTATTTCAGCCACAGAAGTAATCAATAAACACACACCCAGTGTCACTTTAAGGTGTTAGCTAGATCAATCAATCAATTTTTTCATGATCAATCACATTTAAGATATTCGATTAACATATAAGGATTTTGCTTTAGAATTCTGTTCACTGGATAAACGATCCCTCAGATATTTTGTAAAAAGGAAATGTGAAAGATAACAGAATATCATTGTGTTCTAAGTTATCTTATTATATTCTTTATTAAACACTTAAACACAAAGTTTGAATTGCGATACCCACGGCTTTTTTCAAACATTATTAAAGGGCCAAAGAGGTTTTTTTAACTGAAATAATCATCAAACATACTCAGTGTCACTTTAAGGTGTTAGCTAGGTTATCACATTATATATATAACAAATGTTATTATTCTAAATTAACTATCTCAGCGGACATCAGTTATTGATATCAGTTATGTTGATCATTTTCTCATATCACACATGATACTATAATATTATCATTTTGTGTCGAAACAAAGTGGATAGTACATTAGTATTCAATTTATTCTCAGAAAATGGGAATCAAATAATATATCAATAATATTTCATATCTCGGTGTTTTCTCCATGAAAACTATTTCTTTTGGGGAATATATCAAGAGCAAGACATAAACGCATGTTATCAAACCTGAGAAATGACACTGTGCTTGAAATACAATCTCTTTTAAAAGACTTTTGATTTGGCGCTCTGTTGGTGCGTAAAACCTGAAGCGCCATAAAATTCTACAAGAAACTATTCTTATGTACAGTAAAAATGGTGACCCCAAACTGCAGTCAGGGATAAATACATGTATTTTGATAAATTTCCTGCCAACAATTCTTGACTCGGCGTTTGTTTCTAACGTTTGTGTCCAGTAAGGACATGCAGATCTTTGAAAATGTGATCGTTTGGTGTATTTAGAGTCTAGGAAGTCTCAATCTTATTTTTATCAAGGATCATATAGTGAGCCGAACCCTAAACATGGGTAAGTGTCTTAAAGGTGCAGTAGCACGTTTCTTGAAAGATTTATTTCTGCAAATTTCCCAAATAATCAATAGTTTATGCCAAGTGTATTATCTTCAGAGTGTCAGTGACAAGCAAACCCCATAGGTGGCCATTTTTGTGTAAACTCATTTTAATCATTTGTGGTAGGGAATGGATTGCATAGATTAACCAATCATAGTACGTTCGTTTTAAGGCTGACTCTTTTTATTTTACAAAAAATATATTGCTATTTAGAGTAATTATTATATTTCGAGTGGTGAAATATGCCATTTATCGGTGAAAATAAAACCCGTATTTTCACTGAGTGAACTAAAATAACTAAAATTGGTAATCTACTCTGTAAAATGATGCAACAATCATATGACGTCGTCTGTGACGTCATGAAACAATTGAATGACGTTATGCAACAGCCGCGCTAGCGAAGCGTTTTAGCTTCTCAATTCATATAGTGAAGGTCATTTACGGGGTTTTCGGAAACATAATAAATAGAACATTTGAAATTTCTCGTCGAATATCATGAATATCTCATCTCGTAAAGAAGAAAATCATATATTTACACTCGTGGCTACGCCACTCGTGAAAATATAAATTTCTACTTCACTCAATGAGATATCCATGGTATTTGACGAGAAATTATCCTTTATTTATTTTCGAGAGATCACGTAATTTATAAAAGTGACGTAGGAGCGACATCCAAGATACTTTCGACGTCATAGAATAGAACGCCATGCTTGTTATTGTGACGTCATAGTTGAATGTTCAAGCAAGAGGATGGAATCCTCTTCGAAATCCCGGCTAGTTTTAGCAGGATTACTTACAGCAGGGGTGTCATCAGCTGTTCTGTATGCTCTACATAAAAGAAAGCAAAAGATTCTACGCGAGGTAAAATATTGTATCTTACTTTAAAAATACGATCTTATAATAAAGGATGAACAACAAAGAACAAGTGGCATTGTTTCTCAGTCTGATTAGTATCGACCGTGTTCCGAGGAATAAAAGTTACAAAATGTTCACTTCCCCAAGATTCGAACTCGATATGTCTACGTCATCCTCTGCAAGACGTAGTGGAGAGGATGGCCTAGACAGATGGAGTTCGAATCTCGATAGAGTCAATATTTTGAAACTTTTATTCCTCGGAACAGGGTCGATTTTAATCAGACTGCATTGTTTCTGCATAGGCCTATAGCTCATCAAACTTTTCATTGGTAGAATATCTGGTTTATAAATTGTAATAAATCATAATGAAACATAGAATTATATTCATTCAGACAAGGTATTATATATTTACACAATATGTCAGCGGGTTTTGTGTGTGTGTGTATAATTGACCTCATTATTATATCCCTAACTTAATTCAATTAAAAAATGTGTTATGTGTTAGACATTATCACGGATGCTACAGTAAAGAAATCTAAACCCAACTTTTGACGAGATGTTTCCAAAACAGTAGTAGTGATCAGAATTAAACATGCCTCTATTGTTCTAGAAAAGTATTTCCAAAATTTGTAATTGCTTTACCAAAATTTCCACCATTAAACTATATACTACAAGTCGGTAGCCAAGTTGACCCTCGTATTTTACACGTGCACGGGTGGTGCTATCTTGAACACAGCCTCAGGCTTAACTTATTAACTTACTCACTGATGTGTTCGATCTTATTTTAATGAGATTGATAGGTATCTTTTGTTCATGATATGATGTTTATTTTTTAATAGATTAAAAGGCTACCGTCATACACATGCTTTTAAATTCCTCATTTTAAAAATTTTATGGAAGAGATAACCCTTAGTGAAATGACTCTTTCAGCTGATTTTAAATATAGACTTGCTTTTAAAGATGTCAAAAATTATTAACTATAGTCTGGATGTCAGACTATCACATTATATACATTTCTAAATTATGCAGCTCGGCGAACATAAATAATATAAATCATGTTATAAGTTAATTGTTTTCAACATCGTAAGAATAGATATCAGTCATGCTGATCATTTTCTCATACGACACATGATACACTAATATTATAGTTGTGAACAAAGTGGACCTTACATTAGTATTACATTTTATCTCAACCAATGGGAATCTATCTACAGCAAATACTTAACAGATAACATCGTGTCCATACTATGAGGTGTTCAATTATCATATTTACTTGTTCTATTTCTATATCTAAATGCTCTAATACAAACCCATCTCCCTTAAAGTAGTATGTTATTGGGTGAAAAGTGTGAAACGTTGAAATACTGTTATTTCATCATACAGACCTGACTGTAACAGAAAATTACCATTAATGGAAGGCTATTGTTTGATTACATTTGACCGATGACAAATGGTCAAGTCATATACAATAAAGATAACATATATAATCATATTCCGTTAACGTTATAAATCCACCGATATCCTTATTTATCAAATACAACGACAAACTATTCAAAAGTAAAACACCTCACGATACCATGGGGTTTTAATGACGAAGGAATTTCTCTGTGAGCTAATTGAGTAGACCAAATACTTTGACTAAGAACCTCCATACACAAACACGTGATATATAAGTTGCAAGCTGAAATCTCTAAAAAAATTTATACATGATAGTATTTAAACCCAAAACAATTATTTTTTTAGCGTTTTATAATCTGTCTACGATCCGGACTTGTCTACAACTCCAAAGCCACTATTGAAAAGGACGAACGAATGTGAAACGCATACTGTTTATTTCGATGTAATTCAAGCAAATAAAAATACCAAGGTTAATCGCAAAGATAATAAACAACTAATAATGCAAAGCCAATAAGCCCAGAAAAAAATCCATTGGTCCTAGCTGCCGTTATGAGGAAAAGGCAAAAACCCTCTTTCAGCTCATCAGCTATCTTTAATTAATTTATAAATGGTCAAAAAGGAACCATTTGAGCTGCCTGCAGTATCACCAAATCCATTCATTATAATCCTGGGCTAGGGACTCTGTACAGTGTAAATAAAGTTTTAGATTTGGACCCCTGACGTTTGGAGAAGATGAAAATAGGTTTTAGGGAGTGGTCACTGTGGCCCGATCACAGGGTCACCATTTGTATAGCTTAAGATCGTTAACGTTAAGGCAGCTTAGGCTTCTTCAATCTTGCTTCTGGAGAAAGAAAATGAAAATATGTTTTTATAGTCTAGCCCTTCTGGCTCTCATAAGGGGTCAAAGAGGTCAAAATCTATCATCTCATTAGTCGAGGTTTCTATACACAGGATTTCAGATTTTCTTAGTTCTGGAGATGAAATATAGTGAAAATGTGAACAGTTACCGACGGACGAATAAACAGATAGACGCCGGACCTTCTGCCTTACCATCAGCCCTTCGGGCCTCTCAGGTCAACATAAAAGTAAAATGTTGAGACCCCATGTTGAAGGCACTTATGGACAAGACCATTTGAATTGTTTAATCCTCACACTGGCGCGATAAATTACAAATTACAACGCAACGCACGCGGCAGTCCCTATCTTCGCTAATTATATAAGTTTTAGCAAAGTTAATTGAGCATTTCTGCACTGGTTTTATGTACAGTAGCCTCATCGGCGTTAAGAAGTAAACTCCAGGAGATTTATGGTTCAATGATCAAGTTCAGCATTCTATCGCAACAGACGTAGCTCCGTCCTAAATTTCTATGCAACCTCTTTTTTTATTCGAAGGTTTTCTCGTTCTTCTGGCACTTTCCCCTAGTGGGACAATATAGCAACTTAAAACTACCTGTCTATATTTCAGCCAATGAAAACAACGAATTCATGAATAACATATTTGATGTCACACAGGCCTGTGCAATGAAACAGTCGGAAAATGAGGCGTTTGTGTTCTGTAAAGACGACTCAAAGTGCAAGGTGCATATTCGAATAAAGTTTAGCTTTTGGGAAGCTTACGGAAATAACTTAGGCGATTTGGATGATAGCTTTTGAAACGACATCGCTGATTGCACAACTAACTTTCTGTTTCTAAACACTGTTCTACATTTCGTGCACAAGAAACCTTCGAATTAAGACAGAGGTTGTAAATTAATTTATGACAGATCTACCTCTGTTGGGAGAGATTGCAAGTTCAACTGAAATCGGCCGAAAAGATGGCCAAGAAAAGTTGCAGCGAGGCTTAAATGTAATAGGGATTAATATGATAGGCTTAGCCTCTCGGACCACGAGACAAATCCAGGGCTGCACGTCCGGCGATGATGATATATTTTTGTAAACTAATCAATAGTCACTCAAGGAGGTGTTTAACCACTATATATGACTCAGACTCCTGTTCTCCAAGGTCCGGTTCAGAGTATATGGGAGCCGGTGAGGGACGTACAAGGTGAGGAGGGTCGCCGGAAGGAAGTGGTGGGGGTGAAGAGAGGTCCCGGTGAGTGTTGGGGTACAGCAAGGGGCTTGTGTTGCTCTCTCCTTTTTCGGTTTTGACGCATTGAGAGTAGTTGAACTTCGTCGCCGTGCTGCAACAGGGCTCCTAAAAAACAAAACTGTATCAGTACTATAGATTGATAAAACTACTTTGAAAACTAATAAAATATCTTAAGAACAATTCCTTGAAAATCTGTTGGAATTACAAATATTAAGCAAAGTATTTTACGCAAATGCTTTCAGAATATAAAATGAAAATGTTCATTTCACCTTCAGGCGACCCCTGATGGAATCCACGCATCTGATTAGTGTAATTTCCTCTTTTGAACCTTTCTGTTTTCTTTAATCTGTTAAGAAACATAAACAATAGAGTGGATATACATGTATAAACTACTCTTTACATCCATCTATTTGAAGAAGTTTTAGGATGTCAGTATTATAATGGAAAGGAAGAAGAGTAAAGATATTCATGTTTTATGAGAACATCTCTTTAATTCAAAACTTCCCTTTAACTCTTAGGTCAGAATGAACGAACGTTTTATCATTGACACTTAGAATTAACTGCAATTACTAAAGAAGCTTAACAAGCGCATACCCACCTGGCCACACGAAGCGCAGTGACTAGCAGCAGCAGGGTTATAATGATCACGGGCAGAACCACCCAGACGACAAGCCCACTGATCCCAGAAGTCGAGCACCTGCCGTCCTCCCTGGTACAGCTCTCACATCCCGAGGGACATGGGGACGAGCAGTCGTCTCCGAACCACCCGAACTCACAGCCCAGAGTGCACACCATCTGACTTGTATCGCCCGACAGACTCAAACCATTTGCAGGACTTACATTTCTCAAGCCGCTGCAGATATGGTTGATACATCGTTTACTGCAGGTCATGTTACAAAACTCACCGTACACTCCAGGATAACATCCCTCAGTGCATCTCCCAGTCTCTTGCTCACAGAGCTCCTTCACACACCCCTTACTGCATCGATGCTCACACTTGTCCCCAAACCAGCCATCTATGCAACCCTGCAAACATGATTGCATTTGTTGGTCACATCGGTTGCCCTTTCGGTCTTCCTTGCAGTGGCTACAAGTGTACTCACACCGACGGCCAAAAAATCCAAATTCACAAGTTAGACAAGCTCCGTCAGTTTGATTACATGTCTGTCCTTCACAGATCTCGGGACATGCGTCTTTACAATTGCTACCAAACCAGCCGACTTTACAAGCTTGACAAGCTCCGTCAGTCTGACCGCAGATCTCTCCTTCACAGTTGTCTGGACACGTGTTGTTACAGTGGGATCCTGTGTAACCGTCACGGCAGAAGGTGCAGGATCCATCAAGTGTATCACAGGATTCAGAGTCGCAGTTGTCAGGACACGGTTGGTCACATGAAGTTCCGAACCATCCAGTGACACAACCCAAGGTACATGTTCCAGAACTATTGCATTTCTTATCCTTACAGTATTTTGAGCACGATTTGTCGCATCTATTTCCATGCCATCCCTTCATACAACCTTGTATACAGGTGCCATTCGAATCGCAGGTGTTTTTCAAGCACTTATCATAACACAATTCATTGCACCCTTTGCCGAACCATCCAGTCTTGCACTCACAGACACCATTAGAGCTACAACTGCAACTGTCCGAGACACGATTGCAATTTAGACCTGTATAACAGGGCTTACACTCACAGACCCCTGAATCCTTCTGACAGACATTATATTGACATCCCACACTACAGCTTTCTTTGCAATGCCTTCCCCACTTTCCATATGAACAGCCCAACACGTTACCTGTGAGAATAAGTTACCAAAACCATAAGCAAATGTCATTTTAATGGAAATTCAAATGTCGAAAGATACACCTTTCTGGAAAAAAACAATTTGACTATTAACTTAGATGAGAATGGAATATGAGGCGCCTTTGCATTTGATGTGGATATCTACTGTATATAAATACTCCCAAAGATTACTTTATCCTATTAAGAGGATATTTTACTTGAGACACTTGTAATAATATTAACTGTTTACCTCAATCATAATAAACATGATTTTTGTCAAGAAAAACTAATTTTTAAATAACATTTTAACATGTGATCAAATCAATGCATTTTCATCACAATCGGCATGCGTTTGAGAAGAGTCGACTTCCCAATGATCCCATCGCCAACATGTATCCACCATAAATTTTTCTTTCCTCATGTCACTGTTAGACTCTTGTGACTGATAACAACTTATATTGTCGAAGGTGAAATATCATACGTTTCTACCTTGTGATAAAACATTTTCAATACTTATACGCCATCTATGATTATGAAATTTTATCAACTTATATTTTGTTCTGGGGAAATATAATAAAAAGTCATCCTTACATCTGTAAATGTACACTCGTGGCTACGCAATCACACTAGCACTATCTATAACTATATATAGATAGTCCACAGTATATGTCCTAGCAATCATATGATGAAGATATTGCGTAGTTTATATGGATTAAAGCGTTTCATTTGATTAGTTGATGATTTATTGTACATGAAAGGTATCTTTCTAAAGGATGTTGACTTAATCCCTAAAGGAAAAACCAACAAATAGGCTACCTGGATCATTTCCACATTGTCCACACGTCTTCATGCAATGAGAAGCAACGCCAGGACGATCACAATAATCTTCTCTGCAGCTGGTTGCATCATCTTGACAATCAGCAGCTGCAAAGTTATAATGACAATTCTTGACAATATACGACGACAGTGGTGGTGCCAATGTAGAGGTTAGATTAAGAGTTAAGATCAACCTTGCTATATAAATTCGAAGACAAAACGTCATCCAAATCATCAAACATCCTTTGAATAAAATTCGATAAGAAGTCAAAAACAGAGACACCAACACCAAGCAAGTTTGATTTACAAACATAACGCAAGAAAGCACATTTGACTTACTGATGCTGTCGGACCAAACATGTTTGAATCAAATCATCTCATTATAATCGACAAATGACATTCATCAGTTGACGATTGTGTAAAAAAAACCTCCAAGAATCAGCATGATGAGAGAAAAATAAGGGCAGGGGAAAGATATGGCTTATCTTGGTTATCAATCTCGCAAACTGTCCCTGTTAGTCAACATTTATTCGGCGTATCCTCAGGCGGGCTTCACACTGTACCGAATATGAGAAAAGCTGCCAACACGAAATAGAAGTTATGAATTTCGCATTAACTTTGCTCCGATTTTGCTTAAACACAATTTCCTATCCGAGGTACGTCTTATGTGGTCAGAAGGAATAACGATAACGTTACACACGACCATAATACGAAATTACGAATACTGAACGAAAGCAGTCCTGATCGTAGTATTTACTTTAGTATGAATTTTGAACGAATATCACACGATGACAACACAATTTCATATTGAGAGTCCGATGCATATACAATCTAAAGAAGTGATGTCAATATCACGTGACCTGAGGCTGTGAAACGGTTAAATATTCAATTTCCATCGCACAAAACCAAACCAGGGACACTCATCGCTAACATGTATCCACCATCAATCTTTATTTCCTCTTGTGACTGATAACAACTTATATTTTCGAAAGTGAAATATCATACGTCTATACCTTGTGACAAAACATGTTCACTACTTATACGCCATCTATGATTATGAAATGTTATCAACTTATGAAATAACCTGGGGAAATATAATAAAAAGTCATCCTTAAACTGTAAATGTACATCTAATCTTATGAAGGAAAAATTACATATATAATCTATAATAGATAGTCCACAGTATATGTCCCTAGCAATCATATGATGAAGATATTGCGTAGTTGATATCGATTAAAGCGTTTCTTTTGATTAGTTGATGATGTATTGTACATGAATGGTATCTTTCTTAAGGATGTTGACTTAATCCCTAAAGGAAAAACCAACAAATGGGCTACCTGGATCATTTCCACATCGTCCACACGTCTTCTTGCAAAGAGAGGCAACGCCAGGACGATCGCAATTATCTTCTCTGCAGCTGGTTTCAGAATCTTGGCAATCGGCAGCTGCAAAGTGAAACAATGACAAACTTATGCAATTTTCGACAGTAGTTGTGTTGCAAATGTAGAGGTTAGATTAAGAATTAAGATCATCCTTGCTATATAAATTCGAAGACAAAACGTCATCCAAATACAAACCAAACAAATCGTTGTCCGTGGCAACCATTCAGAAAAGTGTTTTAAGATATCACTACCAGGACTTCTCCTTCAGAGAACCCTCATATCTGATATCAGACCATTTGGAAAACATGCTTTGAATGAATTCGATAAGAAATCAAAGACAGAGACACCAACACTCAGCAAGTTTGATGTACAAACATAACACAAGAGAGCTCATTTTAAAACTTGACTTACTGATGCTGTCGGACCAAACATATTCATCAGTTGACGATTGTGTCAACAAAAACTCCAAGAATCAGCATGATGAGAGAAAAATAAGGGCAGGGGAAAGATATGGCTTATCTTGGTTATCAATCTCACGAAATGTCCCCGTCAGTCAAAATTTATTCAGTGTATCCTCAGGCTGGCTTCACACTGTACCGAATATGAGAAAAGCTGCCAACACGAAATAGAAGTTATGAATTTCGCATTAACTTTGCTCCGATTTTGCTTAAACACAATTTCCTATCCGAGGTACGTCTTATGTGGTCAGAAGGAATAACGATAACGTTACACACGACCATAATACGAAATTACGAATACTGAACGAAAGCAGTCCTGATCGTAGTATTTACTTTAGTATGAATTTTGAACGAATATCACACGATGACAACACAATTTCATATTGAGAGTCCGATGCATATACAATCTAAAGAAGTGATGTCAATATCACGTGACCTGAGGCTGTGAAACGGTTAAATATTCAATTTCCATCGCACAAAACCAAACCAGGGACACTCATCGCTAACATGTATCCACCATCAATCTTTATTTCCTCTTGTGACTGATAACAACTTATATTTTCGAAAGTGAAATATCATACGTCTACACCTTGTGACAAAACATGTTCAATACTTATACGCCATCTATGATTATGAAATGTTATCAACTTATGTAATAACCTGGGGAAATATAATAAAAAGTCATCCTTACAACAGTAAATGTACATCTCATCTTATGAAGGAAAATTTACATCTATAATCTATAATAGATAGTCCACAGTATGTCACTAGCAATCATGTGATGAAGATATTGCGTAGTTGATATCAATTAAAGCGTTTCTTTTGATTAGTTGATGATGCATTGTACATGAAAAGTATCTTTCTAAAGGATGTTGACTTAATCCCTAAAGAAAAAAACAACAAATAGGCTACCTGGATCATTTCTACATCGTCCACACGTCTTCTTGCAACGAGAAGCAACGCCAGGAATATCACAATAATGTTCTCTGCAGCTGGTTTCATCATCTTGACAATCGGCAGCTGTAAAGGGAAAATAATGACAATTCTTAACAATATACGACAGCAGTTTTGTCCATGGTCTCTGTCGGGCAGTTTCCTCATGCGAAGGAAACAAATCATGATACTAATCTAACAGGACACATAAACGCACAAAATGAACTCACCAGAGGCAGCCAGGAAACTCATGGAGAAATGGAGACAAAGGCACAGAGTGGACCACAGCACTATCTGTAAAAACAAAATTTAAATTAATTTGTAAAAGTACCATATCTATAAAATTAAATATCTTTGTTTCTTGATATAGTTTCCATCGATTCGTATAAAATGCCAATCACGTGACATATCTAAGGTAATTTTCCAAAGATGTCAATTACTGCTGTACTTCTTCTCTTTAAAGAGTCACTCCGGGAACTGTTGGAGTCATATATGCCAAACTTAATCAATGGTGTCATTTGATCGAGAAGTTTCGACTGTTACCTAAAAGACACATTTTTTAGAGCTTATTGTTGTTTTTAGATTGACAAAATGAAGGTAGAACATCGCAATTATGATCGAAAACAAGACAGTGGCGCGCGTCAATTAGTCAAACGTAATTTTGGAGATTTATGGAGGGCAGTTAGGAGTTGATAGTGTTTGTTAGGTTATATAACTATTATCCATGTATATTGGACGTGATATCTACACCTCAGTGCATTTATAGGGCTGGTTTTAAATTTCATTGAAAACCAGTATTTGTCATGATTATATATATGTCTTGAACATGAAAAGTTAAGATGTTTTGATTTTATTTCACCACATATGACATTCAGGTTCGTATCAAAGGTAAATAATACATGATGTTATGAAAATCAGGGAGTGGCTCTTTTAGTTTTTATT
This sequence comes from Phorcus lineatus, assembly GCA_921293015.1. Lineage (NCBI taxonomy): Eukaryota > Metazoa > Mollusca > Gastropoda > Trochida > Trochidae > Phorcus > Phorcus lineatus. The sequence goes on from OV121081.1 coordinate 56,935,103, forward strand.
TCTCTGGTTTTACAATCCAGAGCGTAAATTCTTCCTGGTCTTTTGTCCTACTTATAACCAATGCCAATCATTTATTTGAACACGTTTCCTTCAGCTGAATTAAATCTTATCGTTAACATTATGATGTTTTCAAAATTCTTTCACTTCTTGAATTCATGCATAGTTTCCATATTTAGTATTCCATGTAAATAATGCATGTATTTCAACATTGATGGTTACTTGGAACCGTGAAGTTTAAATCGGTCATGAAGCAATTTCCTTATAACCAATGCAAATGAACAAAACCCCATCTATACTCTCAGTGTCAGTGCTTTCAACCGTATCCTCCACAGGGAAACAAACATGCTCTGATTCATAGTTTCTGTTTCCTTATGTCGACTGAGGTGTGGTGGGAATCCTTTCAAGCCTGAATTAAACATAACTACTCACACTAATTTAAAGCACATATTTTCTAAAATGAAACCATGCATATATATTAGTCATTCTATGTAGCAAGCGTTTTGATTATTGTGTCATTTGCATATTTCGGTTCTTCAATGCAATAAACCGACAATTTTTGAGAAATTTATTTCGACTCTAAATAAAATACATCCTTAAAATATTGTTTAATTAACTTTATCGTATTTGTGCTAATGATGCTAAATACGAGGTCTAAACTGATTGAAGTTGAAACACTATCAGTGCTTGATGTCGAGAACACTACAGTACATTATCACGGATGAGCTGAATTAACCACAGTTGACCAACCTTTATTGAGAAATATTAGGACAATGGTCACGTAAGAGGACATCTCGTATTTTTTAATATTAAAGAAATCTCGTGTACAGACACAATTCAACATGGACAACATGTCACAGGGATGCTGATGTGTTATCTTGCTAACTCGTCAAAGGAACAGGAAGGCGCACTATATTATCCACAAAGTTACCTGAACAACATCTTCCTCTTCAAGTTGGTCAAGACATCCTTCATAACAAAATATGTCATTTCACTTTACATGATATACACATGTATGCTTGAACTGAGTATATACCCTCCCTGAAAATATCGATGCTTTATTAAATTAATATTTGGAAACTACAGGATTAAACTATAGGGGCGTTTACATTCTCATTAAAGAAAAGAATAATGATTAAAATAATGGAAATTTTTACTCACCTCACTACCTAAGATAATTAAGAGATAAGAACAAATAATTTCCCCAAAATAAATCGTAAGTTACCTTCATTTTGTGCAATACGTGTCTTGACTGTGTGCCTCCTTGGTCTCCTGTGAAGGTTTTCCCAGTGTTAACGTATGTTGTATATATACTAACGTAAATGATACTTTCGATTTCCCGGTGAGTGTTTATATTCTTGAATGGATACATGTTACTCTTTTCATATTTAAACTATAGCTACCTGCTAATCAAGTATATTTCCCGACCAAACAAAGACCGTCGTTTATTCACTGCGCCATGCGCATCGTGTCACGTGTCATCTTTGGATAAGACTTTAATTGTCTCATAGTGCAAAAGGACGTTAAAACAGGAAAATTCGAAGTGATGACGGTTGAGGACAGATTTTATAATATCGTATTCTGAAATAAAATAGAACATACCCCACGTACTACATGTGACTAAAGCTGCCGCCGGTGTTCGTGTATTTTTTATAATATAATTTGCTTATTATTTAGTCCTCGGAATGCAGCAACTGCAGTTTGAAACATTCGACCTAGCTAGCTACCATTCACGATTAAAATCTTGATTTTGGCGTTTTTATTTTTTCAATGTATTACGAATATAATCAACAGGCAATTTTGGATTATTTTATGTACCGGTATCTGAAATACACAAAACCAAACTTATATTCATATATTCCCAAAAGGGTTCCATATATCACGCAGATTTTATAACAATGTTTCTATGAAACAAAAAAAATGTCAAAATTGATGACTGACCACTGAAAATATCAAATCCTACATGATTTATCCCAGATTTTGTTTGAATGTTTTCTAATGATCATTGATACTTTGAAATTACCCATATCCTTATTATGAATATTGGTTGGTATTCTTTTCAACATTATTATTTCTTAGTTTCGGAATGATGAATTTAATGTTTCCTGCTTGAGTGTGAAGAAACTGATTTTCTTAAGATCTTTAAGATCCATTATTGTTTTTACACTATTAACTTATATTTCTTCACAATGAAAAATATTTCTGTCCAAGACAATACAGATTTGATTTCTTTAACTAATATTCATGACTAATGGTTGTCAACACTGTTTTTAAATTTCCGTTTATTCAACCCAACATTGTTCAAATGATATGTCAAGGTTTTCTTATTCAGGAACTTCTATAGAACTATTAACTGACAATTAATGTCTAGAAATAAACATAAGGTCATTGAACTCAAAATTAGAAATTTTAAAATGTTAGTTATTTTTATTTATTTTGTTATATTCTGACATCTTGAAAGTAAAATTATGAAAAATATAGTTTTCAAATTATTTGTGCTCTTTTCATGCAGTTTTAGTTTTTTAAGTCTTCATTTATTTATAACATTTCCATTTCAATCGTTACATAAATTTGGAGGCGCCAGGATAACATATTTCATAAACCCCCGGTTCAATTAATAACGTGTATCCAGAATGAAGACGTTTTACTAAATGGCCTTCACATTCTGCAAAATCTAAATCAAGTTGAAACACAAGGTTTGGATTTGGGTTGACATTTGAAAAACCTGAGGCTTTGAATTAAAAGCAAGGCGAGCTTTCGATTCACGTAAGTACCATTACTAACAGTACATGTGTCGTGTTCAAGACGGCGGGTTTCTGTGAGAACCGAGCATATACTTTAAAATGGTACAACAAAGGCAGCACTCACGCTCTTGAACAACGGGGATGATGCACTCTTGTTCTATTTGGAGCCATAAATCTGTTCGATCTAACTGAATATCAGAGAATATCAGAAATCTTCTATTTATGATGTGATATAGATTTTTTTTTTATATATTGAACGTCACTGCTCGCAATGCAACCTCTACTTTCGCTTTTGAGTGACAAGAAATTTATAATATGGATTCTATCATTAAAATTCTACATTGCACCACTTACTGTTTCATTTGAAATTACGCGTATATACCAATGGTAACCCCAACTAGCAGTCACGAATAAACCTATGTATTTTGATAAAGGTCCTGCCAACAATTATGGACGGCGTTTGTTGCTTACGTGTGTGTCCAGTAGAGACATTCGAATCTTTGTAAATGTGATCGCTTTTTGTATTTAAAGTCTAAGTAGCCCCAGTTTTACTTCATCAGAATATCAATATCTCATTCACATAAGATATGTCCGGTAGGATCATATAGTGAGCCGAACCCTAAACATGGTACATTGTCTTAAAGGTGCAGTAGCACGTTTCTTGAAAGATTTATTTCTGCAAATTTCCCAAATAAACATTAGTTTATGCCAAGTGTATTATCTTCAGAGTGTCAAAACATCTAATTACTCCATCAAGTAACAAGCAATTCCCATGGGTTGCCATTTTTATGTGAACATATTTTAATCATTTGTGGTAGGGAATGGATTGCATAGATTAATCGATCATAGTACGTTCGTTTTAAGGCTGACTCTTTTTATTTTACAAAAAAATATATTGCTATTTGTAACATTTATTTGTTGTTTTAGAGAGATCACGTAATTTATAAAAGTGACGTAGGAGCGACATCCAAGAGACTTTCGACGTCATAGAATAGAACGTCATGATTGTTATTGTGACGTCATAGTTGGATATTTTAAGCAAGAGGATGGAATCCTCTTCGAAATCCCGGCTAGTTTTAGCAGGATTACTTACAGCAAGGGTGTCATCAGCTGTTCTGTATGCTCTACATAAAAGAAAGCAAAAGATTCTACGCCAGGTAAAATATTGTATCTTACTTTAAAAATACGATCTTATAATAACGGATGAACAACAAAGAACAAGTGGCATTGTTTCTGCATATAGCTCATCAAACTTTGCATTGGTAGAATATCTGATAGGTTTATAAATTGTAATAAATCATAATCAAGCATAGAATTATATTCTTTCAGACAAGGTATATATTTACACAAGATGTTAGCGGGGTTTTGTGTGTGTATATAATCGACCTCATTAACTTACTTCAATTAAAACTTGTGCTATGTGTTAAACATTATCACGGATGCTACAGTAAAGAAATCGAAACAGAACTTTTGACGAGATGTTTCCAAACTTATCTAAAAGGGTAGTGATCAGAATTAAACATTCCTCTATTGTTCTAGAAAAGTATTTCCAAAATTTTTAATCGCTTTACCAAAATTTCTACCATTAAACTATATACTACAGATGGGTAGCCAAGTTTACCTTCGCATTTTGAACACAGCCTCAGGCTTAACTTACTAACTTACTCACTGATGTGTTCGATCTTACTTTAATGAGATTAATAGGTATCTTCTGTTCATGATATGATGTTTATTTTTTGATAAATTAAACATGCTGTTAAATTCCTCTTTTTTTTAATTTATGGAAGAGATATCCCTCAGTGAAATGACTCCTTCAGTAGCTGATTTTAAATATAGACTTGCTTTTAAAGATGTCCAAAATTATTAACTACAGTCTATATGTCCGACCAATACATTACATACAATTCTAAATTATGTAGCTCGGCGGACATAAATAATATAAATCATGTTATAAATTCATTGTTTTCAAAATCAATAGAATAGATATCAGTCATGCTGATCATTTTCTCATATGACACATGATACACTAATATTATAGTTTTGAACAAAGTGAACCTTACATTAGTATTCCATTTTATCACAACTAATGGGAATCGAAAATATATATTTGGTGTTTCATTATCTATTTTTAGCAAATACTTAACAGATAACATCGTGTCCATACTATGAGGTATTAAATTATTATATTTACTTGTTCTATTTCTATACCTAAATGCTCTAATACAAATCCATCTCCCTTAAAGGAGTATGTTGTTGGGTGAAAAGTGTGAAACGTTTAAATACTGTTATTTTATCATGCAGACCTGACTGTAACAGAACATTACCATTAATGGAAGGCTAATGTTTGACTACATTTGACCAAAAACCGGACAATGACTAATGGTAAAGTCATATATAATAAAGATATCATCATGTTTCGTTAACGTTGTAAATCCACTGACATCTTGTTTATCAAATACGACGACAAACTATTCAAAAGTAAAAACACCTCTCGATACCATTGGGTTTTAATGAAGAAGGAATCACTCTGTGAGGTAATGGAGTAGACCAAGTACTTTGACTCAGAGGTTACATATACAAACACGTGATATATAAGTTGCAAAATGAAATCAATAAAAGATGATACATAATAGTATTTAAACCCAAAACAATTAATTTTTAAGCGTGTTATAATCTGTCTACGATCCGTTCCTGTCTACAAAATTCACCGCATCTACCAACCGGTTTGGTTTCTAAAAAAACACCGCTGTTATTACTGCTACTGGTGCTTCAAAATTAATCAATCGAATATAACCATGTAAAACATTATGGGGGTAGTTTTTTTTAAATATACCACCATCTTTATACCATTGTATTTTGAAAGTCATGGTGGTTACGAACACAGAAAATCTTAAGAGAAACATTACAACAACTCCAAAGCCACGAATGAAAAGGACGAACAAATGTGAAATGAAAACAGTTTATTTCAATGTAATTCAAGCAAATGGCATTTGCAATGAACATTTAATTCATGGAGGCTGGATCCTTATGGAGCTTCTAACAGTATGTTTCAATGCCTTCATATCATTTGCATATGTCCCGAGACATCTAAAAGGTGGACTCATCATCACCTTATACAAAGGTGGTAATAAAGCTCTCACAAATCCAAACAGCTACAGGGCTATTACTCTCTTGCCTGCGATGTATAAACTCTTTGAAAAAGTCTTATTGGGGCGCCTGGAAAAATTACACACACCTTCACCTTTGCAACATATCTTCAGGAAAGGTATTGACTCGACAATGACATCCATCCTTATCCTGGAGTGTATTGCTTATGCAACAGAAAAACAAAGTAAACTGTTCACTTGTTTCCTGGATGCTCAAAAGGCATTTGATTGTGTATGGCATAACGGATTGTTTTATAAACTGTTATCTCTAGGAATACCTATCCAAATCCTCCAATGTATAATGGCCATGTACAAGGACATGAACAGCTGTGTCCTTAACAAAGGTTATTTGAGTGATTGGTTCCCAATCTTACAGGGAACAAGACAAGGTGGTGTACTCTCCCCATGGCTGTACCAACTTTATATAGATGAGTTGTTGCAAAACCTTGAAAACAGTCCATATGGTGCCAAAATTTACGAGTTGCAATGTGGTGCTCCTACCCAGGCTGATGATATAACCCTCCTCTCGTTTACAAAACATGGTCTTGATAAACTCATGTCCATTTGTCACATGTACAGCTGTAAATGGCGATTTTGTTACAGTGCAAAGAAAAGTAAAGTTATTGTATTCAACGAGAACACTTCACAAATGGCAAGATCATCTAGATCCTGGCACCTTGGCGATGTTGAGGTGTCTGAAGGTACTGAATATGTTCATCTTGGACTTTCTATCACAAAGAACCTCAGTCCCACTGAACAAGTTGGAAACATATGCAGAAAACTTAAGGGCTCCTACTTTGGTGTTATCAACGCTGGTCTTCACGAAGATGGTCTTCATCCTTTGACTGGTCTTAAAGTTTATAACTCTGTCGTCCTGCCCAGAGCGCTTTATGGTTGTGAAACTCTGTGCAATTGCTCAAAGACACTCGAACTGCAACTTGAGAGGGCTCATAGATACTGCATTAAACGCCTACAGCGTTTACCTTCCTTGACAAGGTCTGACATTGCTCTTTCTATTGTCGGTGTTCTTCCCCTGTATGCAATCATCAGTTTGAGAAAGATATGCCTGTTTGGAAGAATATTAAATTGTCAAAGTCCATGTACAGCCCAATCTGTGACTCTATTTCGCTTCTTCACTTGTCGCCTTGGCAACACCAATCAACGTGGCTTCATCCCTGAAATCAAACGCCTCTGTGTCCAATACAACCTATGTCATCTATTGGATTCAGCTTTCGATAGCGTGAACATATCCAACCAAACTTGGAAAAGTACTGCTAAGGCTGCTGTTCACTCTGTGGAGACTGATTTGCTGATCCAGAGGCTGAATGACGATCCTGAACTCGGCATGTACTCAAAGCTCCACACCTCATACTCTCCTCACTACCTGTGGGTCCTAAGTAGATATGATCTACAAAATCGGGACATCTACCACCGCCTAATCTGCTTGATTGCATCACCTCTAAAAGATAGCACATGTACACACTGTTCTATGGACATCATTAATCTTGCCCTTCACCTGTTCCAGAACTGTAGTGACCAGATAGTGTTAACACATCGGGAAAACATGTGGTACGCTCTCTTGGACACGTTTGGACCAGAGTCCTATGTGATATTGGACAAAATGGACCCTGAAACTCAAACCTTGGCTCTCCTAGGTGGCCATCAACTGGACATTGACAACAAGTCTCTTGCCAGAATTGTTGGACATTTTTTATCATCAATTTTCTATTAACTTCTCTACTCAATGAACAACCTTAAAATCTGCTGGCTTTGATTTATGTACTTGCCCTCTATGATATCTCCTGTTTGGAGGAATTAAAGACTCTCACTCACTCACCATTGGGTTTTAATGAAGAAGGAATCACTCTGTGAGGTAATGGAGTAGACCAAGTACTTTGACTCAGAGGTTACATATACAAACACGTGATATATAAGTTGCAAAATGAAATCAATAAAAGATGATACATAATAGTATTTAAACCCAAAACAATTAATTTTTAAGCGTGTTATAATCTGTCTACGATCCGTTCCTGTCTACAAAATTCACCGCATCTACCAACCGGTTTGGTTTCTAAAAAAACACCGCTGTTATTACTGCTACTGGTGCTTCAAAATTAATCAATCGAATATAACCATGTAAAACATTATGGGGGTAGTTTTTTTTAAATATACCACCATCTTTATACCATTGTATTTTGAAAGTCATGGTGGTTACGAACACAGAAAATCTTAAGAGAAACATTACAACAACTCCAAAGCCACGAATGAAAAGGACGAACAAATGTGAAATGAAAACAGTTTATTTCAATGTAATTCAAGCAAATGAAAATACCGAGATAATAATCCACCACTAATAATGCAAAGCATATAGCCTAAGCCCAGAAAAACGCCCTAATGCCGCTTTTAGGGCAAGGGAAAAAGTGTGTTACATTTTGAACAATAGAAATCCTCTTCTCAATAATCACAAAGTCACATTGGCGATTTGACATGCCAGTCATTCAAGGGTCTAATATTTATAGCAACGATGTATATACAAGATAATATAGATAGATAACGAAAAATAAGCATTATATCAGACGAAGATGCAGTGTGGATGATCCATGAAATATACACAAAAAGTATGACAGTCACTCAAAGAGCAAGATGTCCGCTTTCTGACTGCATAACTGATAGTTGAATACATAGCCAAATTACATAAGTGATGGTGACGCGGGAAAATGAGTACCATCGACCATTGTACCAAAAGACGGTTACTTTGTCATAGTGTTTTTATCCTATACGTTTCTAAAATATGACCGAATCAATAACACATTTCTAATTAATTTTTACTGACGAAAAATTTAAGTTTCAAATCTAAATTCATTGTCAGTTTCATAAATACAAATGAACCCTTTTTTAAATATAGCCATTGGCTCTGTTGCTCATCAGCTATCTATAATTCAAATATAAACGGTCACGTAGGAACCATTTGAGCTGCCTACAGGATCACCAAATCGATTCATTATAATCCTCATCAGCTAAGGACTCTGTACAGTATACACAAAGTTTTAGATTTAGTCCCCTGACTTCTAGAGAAGATGAAAATAGGTTTTAGGGAGTGGTCACTGTGGCCCTTATTTATATAAGTGGTCACAGGATCACCAACATTATAACTTTAAAATCCCATTCAGCTAGGGGGTCTGTACACAACGTTAAAGCCGTAAAGGCTTCTTCAATCTTGTTCTGAAGAAAGAAAATGAAAATATGTTTTTATTGTATTACCCTTATGGCTCTCATAAGGAGTCAAAGGGTTAAAATCTTTAACTTGGAAAACCTCATAAGTCAAGGTGTCTGTACACGAGATTTCAGATTTTCTATAAACAAATAAACGAATGGACGCCGGACCATATGTCATGCCATCAGCCCATCGGGCCTTTCAGGCCAACATTATAGTAAACCGTTGAGACCCCATGCTGAAGGCACTTTTGGACAAGACCATCTGAATTGTTTAATCCTCACACTGGCGCGATAAATAACAACTTACAACGCAAGGCACTTATGGCGCCAGTCTTTATCTTCGCTAATTATATTCGTTTAGTCAAGTTAATTGAGCTTTGCTGACTGGTTTCATGAACAGTAGCCTCATCGGCGTTAAGTAGTAAACTCCAGGAGATTTATGATTCAACTATCAAGTTCAGCTGAAATCGGCTGAAAAGATGGCCCAGAAAAGTTGACTTTGCAGCGTGGCTTTTATATGATAGGGATTAATAAGATAGGCTTAGCCTCGCGGACCACGAGACAAATCACGGGTTCCACAGATTATGACTTAATCATTGTAAACTTATCAATAGTCACTCAAAGAGGTGTTTAACCACTATATATGACTCCGGCTCCTCATCTCCAAGGTCCGGTTCAGAGTATATGGGAGCCGGTGAGGGACGTACCAAGTGGGGAGGGTCGCGGGAAGGAACGGGTTGGGGTGAAGTGAGGTCCCGGTGAGTGTTGGGGTACAGCAAGGGGCTTGTGTGTTGCTCTCTCCTTGTTTGGTTTAGACGCGTTGAGAGAAGTTGAACTTCGTTGCCGTGCGGCGACAGGGTTCCTGAAAAATTAAACTGTATCAGTACTATAGATTGATTAAACTACTTTGAAAACAGATGAAAAATCTTAAGAACAATTCCTTGGAAATCTGTTAGAATAAAAAAAGTTATGCAAAGTATTTTACCCAAGTGCTTTGAGGATATAAAATGAAAATTTTCATATCACCTTCAGGTGAACCCTGATGGAATCCATGCATCTGATTGGTGTAGTTTCCTCTTTTGAACCTTTCTGTTTTCTTCAATCTGATAAGAAACATAAACAATAGAGTGGATATATAAACTACTTTTTAAATCCATCTATTTGGAGAAGTTTTAGGGTGTAAGTATTAGAATGGAAAGGAAGGACAGTAAAGATATTCATGTTTAATGAGAACATTTCTTTGATTCAAAACTTCACTTAAATCTTAGGTCAGAAAGCATGAACGAACGTTTTATCATTGACACTTAGAATTAACTGCAATTACTAAAGAAGCTTAACAAGCGCATACCAACCTGGCCACAAGAAGCGCAATGACTATCAGCAGCAGGGTTATGATGATCACTGGAACCACCCAGACAACAAGTTCACTGGTCCCAGACGTCGAGCATCTGCCATCTTTCCTGGTACAGCTCTCACATCCCGAGGGACAGGTCCCGTCGGTTTTGTTACATATCTTTCCTTTACAGTTCTCGGGGCACGAAGTGTTACAATGGGGTCCTGCATAACCACTATGACAGAGGGTGCAGGATCCATTATTTTTATCGCAGGTTTCAGAGTTGCAGTTGTCAGGACATGGCTTGCCACATGATTCTCCGAACCATCCAGCGTCACAACCCCCCATACAAGTCCCGGGTAGACTGCACAGGTTATTCACACAGTGTTCAGAACACTTATCACACTGAACACCATGCCATCCTGTAGTACACCCTTGTGTACATGAGCCATTCGAATTACAAATCTCATTCAAGCAACTGTGAGGACAAGCCTGCGTGCACTTTGTTCCAAACCATCCAGCCTTGCACTCACAGATACCATTTGGGCTACAGTTGCATCTGTCTGAGACATCACTGCAGTTTAAACCCTCGTAACAGGGCTTACAATCACATGTGCTTGAATTCTTGTCACACCTGTCCAGACACCCCACACTACAGTTTTTCATGCAACTACTCCCCCATTTCCGATCTGGACATTCTGAAAAAGCCCCAAACAAGAAAATTACTATTTACATGAAGGATATGTCATTCTTTCGTTTAATTCTTCGATTCTGCAATGATAGAGAAGGTTTGTAAAAATTAAGAACAATATGGTCAATCATTACCACATTTGTCTCTTGAATTTAATACAGCATTTGGTATTATTTAGTTATGTAAATAAAACATACCTGAAATTGCTAGCCAACAATTAAAGCGTTATGTCACGAATTACCTACCTGTTTGAATTGTGGCATTATGGCATCCCCCACAGGTCTTTTGACACTTGTTCCCAATGGCACGATGTTCGCATTTATCTTTACTGCAATATTTGTAAGAGTCCTCACAAGCTGCAACGTGAAGTGACTAGAATTATGTAGAATTACGTCACATTTCTCCTCGCACTTTTTTCCTAACGATCCAGTCTTGCATTCACAGACCGAATTAGGGCTACAGCTGTGATTGTGTATGATCGAAGTGATTTGTTGCAGGACAAAGAAAGAGGTCAAACCAAAGTCAAATGCGAACCTTGCAGCTTGAGTCTTTCTTCCTTTATCAGATTAACAATAAATAATGAAAACTTTAAGCGGCATTAGGAACGAAGGGGTATTAACAATATTAAGTGTCGGTTGTGCTATATTCAGAAATATAGATTGTTGAGTTTTTAATACAAACAATCATTATTTCTGAACTACAGAAACAAATTAAAATTTCATTATTGTTACTCAGTAACATTTCTTTTTTGGATATGAAGGTTGTAGGATATATGTTAATATTGTCGAAATCGAAATTCATTTGTATTTTTTTTTTTTTTTTTAACTTGTGAAATGTAACACACAGCTCGATATCACCGAGCTGTCAGTCAAAGAGCGGCAGCCATGCCGTATTTGTTATTTCTAACCGGGCTAAATGAAATACTACTTTCTTATTGGATAAGGAGGTCAAAGCTTAATTAGAACAGTGGCGGGAAAATGTTCAATACGAATTGGTGGGTAAAGGTGAAAACTCATAAAGAATCTCGATTAACGAATACGCCACAGAGCTATCTCAGGGGCCACAATTTAATTACCCATTATCCAGATTCTTTTTTTTCCTGTGAATGTTCATAAAAACTGGACGAACGAGAAAGATGCAATAATCGTGTTATCATAGAACTCTCCAAACAATGCCACGAAGGTACACGCAATCTGTTCACCTCTTTTTAAACAATGATATATCATATCTATTGGTAGGAAAATGTTTCTGAACAAAATTTACGCAGATAAGGTACTCACCAGAGAGAGACGTTAAACACGATAAGAGGACCAAGCACCACAGATTAGACCACACTTCCATCTGCAAATTACGTACATCATTTATACGATAAACCGGCTATTAGTACGACTCGGACATGATATGGGAAGGGTATAAGAATACGGTGTATTCAAGCAATAATTGTCCATCATTCATTAAGAACAATTACAGCAAGAACATCGTTGGAATAATGCATCGGTGCAGGTTTGATAGGACTTGAAAAATACTGCAACACCAATATGTTTTCTACTAGTGTTCAATTAAAGGTATTGTTAGAGATCTTCTAACAAATTCATTACAATAAGGGAGTGGGACCATTTGCTCGACAGAGAGTTTCGGTGTCTTCTCAACTCCGTTTTGCGGGAACCATTTGTGTAAATTACACTAATAATATTTTACTCTCTTACTTATTTGAATTTTGTTTCTTCAGAACTTAGCGTTAATCAGTATACGTGGTTATCCACATCCAATTTTCGAGCATTGTAGTTGTGCTGCAACATTTGTCTGTTTCACAATGGTTATTTCCATGACTGTTTTTCTTATTTAATAATAAACTAAGTAAATACTGAAGAACATGATGGTTTTGATATCTGCAGATTAGGTTTAACCAGCCCTTAAATCCTTATCAAAGAATAACATTAAGTTACATTTTTATACTCATTGAAAAAAGCACGTGACGCAATACTTTTCCCAGATGAATATGTGTAATCCACTTCAGATCAATATCAAGCTTTGTTTAGTTGCTGAAAAAATAATATTGTGATGTACAGTCCCTCTAGCCTGAAATATGTGTAATCCACTTCAGATCGATATCAAGCTTTGTTTAAGAGTTGAAAGAATAATCTTGTGATGTTACTAGTTCCTTACAAAATTGGAATTTAAGAATTTTTTAAAGTGTGGAAAATGTACAGTATATTGAAGGTGATGTTTCCGAAAGTAAAATCACGTGTCCGATGTGAGCGTGGTGTAACAGACTACTTTGATTGTCCTTTTGGTTTGCGGCGGGGTTGCATTCTTTGTCCTTTTTTTTTCCTTTTTTATAAGTGAGCTATATCATGATATTGCATATAATGGAAAACATGGTATACAGTTGTTTCCGACTATATGGGATTATTAATGCTTCTTTCGCAGACAATGTGATTTTAGTATATACAGTGGCTGGTTTACAGAGATTATTGTACTACAGAATGGAAACTTTCAGTAAATCTTGATAAAACCAATGTCGTTATATTTCGTAAGGGTGGTCCAATGTCTAAATTTAAGATATTGAGAAATTGTTTCTAGGAAATCAACTTGTTTCAACAGTATATGGTCAAACATATCTGTGAGCTAAAAAATCTCTTTCAATTGATATCGATAATAAACAAAATTGGAATGTTAACACCCGTTCTGTTGTTTAAACTTTTTTATGCCGAAATACAACCAATTTTGTTATGCTGGTCGGAAATATTAGGGTTCCAACGTTTCGACTCTTTAGAAAAGGTTCATTTATTAGCATGTTAAAAAAATGTTTGACCTTTCAACACCAATACCATGGTAAATGAAGAGTGTTGTAGATACCCCCTCAACTCACAAATAAGATGTCTAAATACTGGTTAAAAATTATTCACATGCCTTATCATCGTATTTCGAAGTTGTTATTTAATATGATGGTCTATTTAGATAGTATTGGAGAAAAAAGAAGAAAAAGATATGTTACTGATCAAAACCTATCAAAGCCCCCCGAAGAGGCGTGAAATTCATTGCTGATGAACAACTTATTAAAAATTTGAGATTGTTTATCAAACATGTCATCAAATTAAGAGACGAATTGTTAAAATAACAATTTTTCACTGGCAAGAACATTTCCTTACGACAGAACCAACGAATACATGAACTATAATATACGTACATGCAGTTCCTATGCTTTCACCCATATCCACCATGGGGAAACAAATATACGCTAACTTCGATTCACAGTTTCTGTTTCCTTGTGTCCACTGAGATGTGATGGGCATCCTTTCACGCCCCACTTACGCTAATTTCAACCGCTGACACTGATTTGAAATACATTATTTCTTAATGAAATTATGCATATCCATAAATCATTCTGTAGCAAGCGTTTTGAGTATTGTGTGATGTTTGTCGCAGTTTCGTCATTTGTATATTTCTGTTCTTTAAATACAAAAAACTGACTTGGGAATCCCTTATGACACTAAGTGAGATACATCCTCAAACTACTGTTAAACTTGATCTCATTTGTACTCTCGATGCTACATACGAGGTAAAAACTAGTTGAACACCAGCAGTGCTTGATATTAAGAAAAAGTACAGTATTTTATCACGGATGCTGATTTAACCACAATATTTCAATAAGAAATCTCCTGTACAGACACAATTCATCATGGACAACATGCCACAGAGATGCCGATGTGTTATCTTGCTAACCGGTCAACGGAACATGAAAGCATTAGTATTCACCAGGTGTCCTAGAAAATACCTTCCTCCACAAGTAAGTGATAACATCCTTCATTACAAATGTCGTTTCAGTTTACATGATATACATATGTATGCGTGTACTGAGTATATACCCTCCCTGAAAATCTCCATATATTTGGACCTTATAACTTTATTACCTGGAAACTATAGGAGTAAACTGGAGACGTTTACATTCTCATTAAAATAACGAATAATAATTTTAAAATGATAAATGTTCCCACACTGCCTCACATCACTACCTCAAATAAGATAATAGAGATAATAATGGGACAAAAGGAAAATCTAATTAGTCTTTCCAATCTTAGTCATTTGATTTAAATCATACGAAAAAAGACTTTGACGATGTTTGATTATATCAAATTATACTGTTCATTTGGTATAGGACATTACATACGATCAGAGACAGAAAAAATCGTTGAATACAACAAAACAGATGATGGAAACCGAAATGGGAGAAAATGATGTGAAACAACCTTACAATTGACAATTTACATTACCTAAAGTCGACAAACGTTTCTTAACTTCATCATTTATTTTTCAAAATGCTTTTATCCAGTTGACAAATAATTTCCCCTTAAAAGGGATTACTTACCTTCATTGTCTTCCTAGACTGTATGGCTCCTTGGTCTCCCGTTGAGATTTCCCAATGTATATGTACGTTGCATATATATATACTAACGTGAATCATACTTTCTAATTCCCGGTGAGTTTCAATCCTTGAATGGATACATTGCACCCTCAACATATTCAATTATCGCCACCTGTCAATCAAATATATTTTCCGACTAAACATTTTGCCATTTTGTCCGACAAACAACAAATAGTGGATTATTTCCTTGTTTGAGTTTCGCTGCATTCGCTGCATATAGTATTCAAACACCAAAACGTTGCGACTGGTTTATTGAATACAGTCTCAATACACAGTTTAGCATTTAAAGAGCCACTCCGTGATTTTCAAAACATATTATTTAACTTTCGATACGAACCGAAGTGTAATTTGTAGTGACACAAAATCAAAACATCTTATAACTTCTCATGTCCAAAAGACATATATATATGACAAATACCGGTTTTCAATGAAAATCTAAAAACAGCCTTATAAATGCACAGAGGTGTAGATATCACGTCCAATATACGTGGATAATAGTTATTTAACCTCACAAACACTATTTACTCCTAACTGCCCTTCTGGCTGCTCTTGACAAGTATCCAAAATTACGTTTTACTATTTGACGCGCGCCACTGTCCGGTTTTCGATCATAATTGCGAGCTTCTACCTTCATATTGTCACTTTAAAAAAACCAATAAGCTTTAGAATGTGTCTTTTTGGTAACAGTGGATGCTTCGCGATCAAATGACACCGTTGATTAAGTTTGGCATATATGACTCCAAAAGGTCACGGAGTGGCTCTTTAAACATGTGTCATCTTCGGATAAGACTTTGTTGCATAGTGCAAATGTACGTTAAAACGGGAAAATTCGAAGCGACGACAGTCAAGGATATATTTTCTTACATCGTATTTCTGAAATAAAAATGAAAATAAAAAAAACCCATCGCAGGTGACTTAAACTGCTGCCGATATTCCCTTTTGTCCATTTTTTTATTTTATATTTTGCTAATTTTTTGGTGCTCGAAATGCAACAACTGCTGTTTCAAACATTCAACCTAGCTAGCTACCATTTACGATTCAAATATTGATTTTGCGATTTTATTCTTTTGATATATTATGAACACAATCAACAGGCAAGGGTTTATTTCATGTACCGGCATCTGATTTTACAACATACTAGTTGGGTTAAACAAACATATGATTGTTTATCAATCATCCAATTTTTCATGAAATACGATATTCGATAAACATAGACAGAGTCACGAAAATAAATGTGAAAACTTGATATTTGAACTTGATAAAAAAAGATTTAGATAAGCAATTTACTTAAAACTTTTGTACAAATTGTATACCATTGTCATTTAATCAAGAAGAACTGACTTCTGCTTAAAAATATCAATTTAGGGCTAATAAGTTTAGAATAATAACAAAATAAAAGTTGCTATAGTAAATAACGTTATTTTTATCAAGCAGACTTGACGGTAACACAAAATTACCATTAATGGAGGCAAATCCATCTCCCTTAAAGGGACACAGAGTTTATTGTTTGGGTAAAATGTGTCAAACGTTGTACATACCGTTATCTCATGAAACAGTCTGAATGTTACCCAAAATTACCATTAATGAAGGCATGTTTGGGTAAAATGTGTCAAACGTTGTAAATACCGTTATTTTATCAAACAGTCTGAATGTTACACAAACTTACCATTAATTGAGGCTAATAGTAAAAACACAGCAACAATTAAACAGTTTTAGTCGTTACAACTGACCGAAAACCGGACAATACTTGTGCCAATTAGCCACAAAAGAAAAAAAATGGGTTTGTAGTATAGAATAGGTGATATATGTAGTGTGTATGTAACTGGGGCTTTGCGTCTCGGATTCTGAAATTTAAATTCACATAAACTACGTTATTTTGAAAAATCAAACACCTTTCTTTTTTAAATTGCTTGTTCAAATGCTCAAAGATAGGCCAGGATGTCACTCAGAGGAACAGGAACCTTCCGGAAATTTGATGTGGACTGAACATGCAAAATCTTTTAGCATTAAAGACTATTGATTTGTAATTGAATATTTTGTTGTTATTGACAAATAATGAAATATTGAAAATTGTGATTTTCTGAAAAATGAACTTCATACTATTTACGATACATTGAAACTTCGCAATGAACCAAAAGTGAAAAGTCTGTTACATTTTGAAAAACCTCTGCCATGACTGGCACCAGATTCTATCACTGGCTAATTCAAGCCTGGTTGCATTGGACACTTTTACTGTGCCTTCTCTTCCACATACTGCCCCTTTATTCAACAAACAAATCAGAAAACTCCAATTATTACACGCCCATGTCGGATACGACAGTGTAATATTTACGTTGCAATATTAAACTAGCGTCATTTTGCTGCATTAATGACTCACCATATTAGCGCCTCCGTCACGATGGCAGCCAAGTTGGGGAAATGTTAGCTTCTTTGATTGATTGATTTATGTGGGTGAGTAAAAACAGAATACCAAACTTCCTATCATTTAACACTATTTACATTAAAATCGTGAATGATTTGTTATCAAACTCGCTTTTACTCGTTTTATGCTAAATCATTAACTCAATCAATAAAAATAGTATTAAATGGACGGTTGTTTAGTATCCTGTGTTAGGTTTCTACTTATCACAGAGGAGAGGGCTAAACTTCAGCCACAAATTCGGTAGCACTGCAGTAAGGTTTGATATAACCAGTTGTGTAGACTGGTGCAAGTCATACCTTGAACGGAAGTTATGTTGAAGGAACTGAAGATTATACATTAGATGGAACGAACCTAACATGTAAAAATCATAGATTAAAGAAGAGAATTTATAGAGTGCTACGCATAAGATCATTTTGTAGGAATCTTTTAATGTTTTCATGAAATTGAAATCGATCTAATGTAAACTTATTCATTTAGAATTTTTTTTGGCCATAACCATGAATGAAATATTTATGAATTGTTTCTACGGATATTAAGGATACATTCAACTAATTCAAAAGTATGTTGGACGAATGCAGTTTCATTTATACACACAGAGATCTCAAAACTTGAATGAGATTTTAATTTGATGCTGTTGTTGACATGTTTTACATGCAATAGAGATTGTATTTACAATGCATAAATGATTCAATATCGAACATGTGACAATTCAAAGAAAATCAAGCACTTGTGTAGAAGTCAACATCACATATCTCTTAATATCACCATTTATGAAAACTATGGACAGCTATCAAGTCGCGTTTCCAAAATTGTATTTACAAATTGGCAAGCACCTGCAGCTTTGTCTGGTTATTGATCAAGATCTTGACATTAAACATATATACTGAACAGATTGGCATCAAAATCATTACATTCTATAACAACACTAATATACTGGATAAGACTTTGAATATGTGTCCGCAATAATACACAGGGTGTCTCCTTGAGCCTTCAAATGGCTGTCAGCTAATCAGGTTGTCTCTTAAAGGGACAGTAGCATATTTTTGAAGTCACATTTTAGAGCTGCTCATTTTGACTGAACAATTTTCTTTCGTTTTCGTGAGATCACGTTGTTTTCCTATTAAAAAGTGCTACTGCCATTTAAACAAACAGTGGGATTGGGTCAGACAGAGCTCAAGTCATAGGACATAGAACTCTATGACCTCCTCGGACCATGTCTTGCTATTCTCTCCCCGCAGAGGACATACAAGTCATTACCACCTTCACCCCTGTAACAGGTGCGTCATACACCAATTTTATCAAAATCAAGAATACCCTTCTTCTTCTTATCGAATTCAGTATTTTGTAACATTTCAAACTGAGTTCTGTCTTGTATGTTATATACGTCTATCTCATAAGGTTACTACCTTTTGATTGGAACCAATCAGGATCCGATATTTCTAGCCTAGCAAGGGCTCTACTTGTAACATAAGTGACTTGAAAGAAATGACCTGAGTTATCGTAAGATGATGAATAAAACCAATTTAATTTATGAAATATATCATAATCGTTTCATGGTTTCCTTTTCGTCTTTCCCTGGCCAATTCAAACGTTGCCGCAAAACCGTTCAAATTCGTGTTTTGAGTGCAGCCTCATCTTCGGCAAAAAGTTGCTATTCTTATATGAAATTTCATTGAACTATTGCGATCTGTCGCAGCAGCCTCGATGACAAGCACAATTGGAAAATGTGGCAATAGCGAGTCATTAGGGCTGGCGCAAGTGTAGGTCTTGCTTGGGTAGATGTTTTTTCGATAAAAATTATAAGTTTTAGGATATAGATGTTTATGAATCTTGCGATAACCAAGATACCTTCTTCTCGAAGCATTATATCATACCCCTTACCCTAGAAGTAAAGAAGTTAACGTATCAGGTGGTTCTAAAAATAGAACAAACGGGTTCGTAGACGCAGACCGGCGGATCCGTAGACGAAAGTTCATGTAACATTAACTAGTGGAAGTTTCATATAAATGATTTTCTAAATAAAATATAGTTCAAGATATGTTTTGAACGTGTTTGTGTAGTTATCATTGAATAATAAATTTAAAAAAGATGTATACCCCACACGTGTTTGTTGTTTAATTTATTGGATTTTTAAAAATAAATAAATCAGGTAAGTCTAATTATACTTTCTCTTTATTATACAACATCTATCTGAAATGATAGGTAGATATGTCAACGTCAGGGAAGATAAAAAGGTAAGTCATATAAAGATATCACACATAATCCTGTTTTGTTAACGTTGTAAAATTGATCTGATACACTGACAAACTATTCACACAAAAGATCAACTCACGATACCATACATAGGTTTTTAATTGACAAAGGAATTATTCTGTGAAAAAGTTGAGTAGACCAAGTACATTGACTCAGAGGTTCCATAAACAAACATATGACATATGAGTTGCAAACTGAAATCACTCATAGGTGATACATGATAGTATTTAAACCGAAAACAGTAGTTTATTGATTTTTTTAATCCGTCTATACGATCCGGCCTTGTCTACAAATTCTACTATCCGGTTTGGCCTCTGAAAACACCGTTATTTAAGGCTGATTAATATGGTGGTTCTCAATTAATCTATGAATTATAACCATGTAAAACATTTTTGGGGTAGTTTTATAAATAAGGCACTATGTTTATACCGATGTATATTAACAGTCAGTATGCTAACGAACACAGACAATCATAAAAGAATCATTATGACAACTCCAAAGCCACTAATGTAAAGGACGAACAATTGTGAAATGAAAACTGTTTATTCAATGTAATTCAAGCAAATGAAAATACCGAGAGTTAATCGCCATGATAATAATCTACTGATAATGCAGAGCCCATAAGCCGAGAAAAATACTCTTGGTGCTAGCTTGCCGCTATGAGGAAAAGGGCAAAAGCGTTTTACATTTTGAACACTAGAATGCCTTTTCTCCAATATTAATAAGTCCTTGTCACCTTGGCGAGTTGAAATCCCAGATATTCACAAACTGACGTTACAATCATTTATTGGAAAGTTTCTTTCATTGTGATGACCAACTTATGAAAAGAAACCAGTCAACAGTTCTTGAAATATTCCGATTCGTACCTACTGTCGAATATTATCACCCCTGCTTTTTCGCTAATATCAAGGGCCTCATATTTATAGCTACGATGTATACAACATAGGGTAGATAGATAACGAATCATAAGTTTAAGTAATATAAGTATTACACGAAGATGAAAAAAGCGGCATAGATGATTCACACATAAAATTGACACAAGAAGTATGAAAGTCACTGAAAGAGCAAGATGTCCACTTTCTAACTGTATAATTGATAATTGCATACAATGCAGAAATATATAAGGGACGGGTACGCAGATAAAAGATCCGACCAGTGTGACACATTGTTACCAAAAGAAAACCCCTTCCAATAAACTTTGACTAAGGAAAAATGGAAGTTTGAAGTCTGAAGACTCACTGTCAGTTTGATTGATACAAATAAAACCTCTTTAAAATACGGCCATTGGCTCTGTTGCTCATAAGCTATCTATTTCATAAATGGTCACAAAGAAAACCTTTGAGCTGCATACAGGATCACCTAATCAATTCAATTTATCCTCATTATATTTAATCCTCATAAGCTAAGGACTCTGTACAGTGTAAATAAAGTTTTAGATTTTTATACCCTTGACCTCTGTAAAGGATGAAAATAGGTTTTAGTCAGTGGTCCCTTTGGCCCTTATTATTATAAATTAGAATCCCAATCAGCATGGGGTTCTATACACAACGTTACTGCCTTTTTCGGGAGCAAACAAATTTTAAAAAGTTTTTATGGTTTGGCGCTTGCGGGCCCTTCTTAGGGATCAAAGGGTCAAAATCTACAACTTAGAAACCTCATTAACCAAGCTGTCTGTTCACAAGATTTCAATTTTCTGAGTCAATGGTTCTGGAGAAGAAAAATAGTGAAAAAGTGAAAAGTTTACAGACAGACTGATACGCGGATAGACGCCGGAAGAAATGCCATGCCATCACCCCATCGGGCCTTTCAGGCCAACATTATTATGAAACGTAAAACCCCCAGATTTAAGTCACTTTTGTTCAAGACCATTTGAATTATTCAATCCTCACACGGTCCTAAAAGTGACAACTTACACCGCAAGGCACAACTCGCCATTGATTAAGCCAAGTTAATTGAGCATTGCAGCACTGGTTTCATGTCCGTTTAGTAGTAAACTCCAGGAGATGATTGAGCTATTAGGTTCAGCTGCAATCGGTTGAAGAGTTGGCACAGAAAAGTTGACTTTGCAGCGAGGCTTTAATAAGATGGGGATTGAGACTAGCGCGAAGATGCCATGCGGAGGATGTTCTATGCACGTCTAGTCTCAACCAAGCAAACACAATGTGACTTTAAAACCTCGGGGACAACGAGGCAGATCACGGGCTTTATGTCCGGCGATGTTGACTTTATCTTTGTAACCTAATCAATAGTCACTCAAAGAGGTGTTTAACCACTATATATGACTCAGACTCCTCATCTCCAAGGTCCGGTTCAGAGTATATGGGAGCCGGTGAGGGACGTACAAGGTGAGGAGGGTCGCGGGAAGGAAGGGGTGGGGGTGAAGAGAGGTCCCGGTGAGTGTTGGGGTACAGCAAGGGGCTTGTGTGTTGCTCTCTCCTTTTTTGGTTTTGACGCGTTGTGAGTAGCTGAACTTCGTCGTTGTGCGGCGACAGGGCTCCTGAAAAACAAAACTGTATCAGTACTATAGATTGGTAAAACTACTTTGAAAACCGATGAAAAATTTCAAGAACAATTCCTTGGAAATTTGTTTAGATAACAAATATTATGCAAAGTATTTTACGCAAATGCTTCGAGGATATAAAATGAAAATTTTCATATCACCTTCAGGTGGGCCCTGATGGAATCCACGCATCCGTTTAGTATAGTTTCCTCTTTTGAGCCTTTCTGTTTTCTTTAATCTGATAAGAAACATAAACAATAGAGTGGATATATAAACTACTTTTTAAATCCATCTATTTGAAGAAGTTTTAGGGTGACAGTAGTAGAATGGAAAGGAAGGACAGTAAAGATATTCATGTTGTATGAGAACATTTCTTGGATTCAAAACTTCAATTTAACTCTTAGGTCAGAAAGCATGAGAGAACGTTTTATCATGGACACGTAGAATTAACTGATATTGCTAAAGAAGCTTAACAAGCGCATAATCACCTGACCACACGAAGCGCAGTGACTAGCAGCAGCAGGGTTATGATGATCACGGGCAGAACAACCCAGACAACAAGTTCACTGGTCCCAGAAGTCGAGCACCTGCCGTCCTCCCTGGTACAGCTCTCACATCCCGAGGGACACGGGGACGAGCAGTCGTTTGTGAACCACCCGGACTCACAGCCCAGAGTGCATACCATCTGAGTTGTATCGCCCGACAGACTCAAACCATTTGCAGGACTTACATTCCTCCCTGCGCTGCAAATCTGGTCTTTACATTGTTCACTACAGGACATGTTACAAAACTCACCGTACACTCCAGGATAACATCCCTCAGTGCATCTCCCAGTCTCTTGCTCACAGAGCTCCTTCTCACACTTCTTGCTGCATCGATGCTCACACTTGTCCCCAAACCAGCCGTCTGTGCAACCCTGCAAACATGACTGCATGTCTTTGTCACATTGGTTGCCATCTTGGTCTGCCTGGCAGTGGCCACAAAAGTATTCACACCAACGGCCAAACCATCCTGCTTCACAAGCTTGACAAGTTCCGTCAGTCTTGTAACAAGTTTTCCCTTTACAGTTCTTGTTACATGTGTAATTACAGTAACGACCGAACCAGCCTGCTTCACAAACTGGACAAGTACCGTCAGATAGGTTACATGTCTGTCCTCCACAGTTCTCGGGACATGCATCTTTACAATTCCTACCAAAATGGCCGACTTTACAAGCTTTGCAGGCTCCGTCAGTCTGACCGCAGGTCTCTCCTTCACAGTTCGCGGGACACGTCTTGTTACAGTGGGATCCTGTGTAACCGTCACGACAGAAGGTGCAAGATCCATCAAGTCTATCGCAGGATTCAGAGCTGCAGTTGTCAGGACATGGAAGGTCACATGACGTACCGAACCATCCAGTGACACAACCAAGGGTACATACCCCATAACGATTGCATGTTTCATACACACAGTATTTAGAACATGGTTCATTGCACCGAAAACCATGCCATCCAGAAATACATCCTTGTTGACACGTGCCATTGGAGTCGCACGTCTTATGCAAGCAAGCATTACATTCCTCCTCGCACTTTTCTCCGAACCATCCAGCCTTGCACTCACAGACACCATTAAGGCTACAACTGCAACTGCCTGAGACATAAGTGCACCATGAACCTCTATAACAGGGTTTACACTCACAAACCCCTGAATCCTTCTGACAGACGTTATCTTGACATCCCGCACTACAGCTTTCTTCGCAATGACTTCCCCATTTTCCAATTGAACAATCTGAAAAGGCCCCATACAGTATACGTATTGTGGTGATTATTAGTAACTCAGTTCGACATCTTCGAACAAAATGTTAAGGAAATGTAATTGTAGGTTTGAAATTGAAATGATGTCGATTGAAATGTCGAATGATTGAATATTTAAATCGAATTGATGATTATCATCAATAAGAAAATGGAGCATACATTTGGTGTGTAAAATATCACAATTTATCAATACCCTAGATATCATTATATTGTATAAACGGTTACAGCTTGAAGTTAATTCAAATTCATCAACTATTAAGTCAATGATTATTCATGAAAAAGGTTTTTCTAAAGTTGTAGACTCAATCATCAAATAACGACCAATCACCGTTGCTGGCTGACTCATTTCCACATCCTCCACACGTCTTCTTGCAACGAGAAGCAACGCCAGGACGATCACAATAATCTTCTCTGCAGCTGGTTTCATAATCTTGACAATCGCCAGCTGCAAAGAAAACAATGACAATACACACAATTGTAAGACAAGGTTGGTGTTTCAAATGCCAATGGTTAATTTAGTATAAATATAAAATCGAAGACAACGCTTTATCAAAATACCAATGAAACAAATCGTTGTCCGTGGCAACCATTCATAAAAGTGTTATAAGATATCATCGCCATGACTCTTTTCCTTCAGAAAACCCCGATATCTGTTACCAGACCATTTGGAAAACATCGTTATCAAAGACAGAGACAGCAACACTTAGCAAGTTGGATTTACAAACATAACGCATGAAAGCTCATTCGAAACTTTTTTTCTTTTTTTTTTTCTTTTTTAATCTTTTTCATTCCATTTCAAGCATCTTGTACATTATATATTTGTATATATGCTGTGGCAGTAACATCTTTGTACATGGATTAAAGATACATCGAAGTTCATACAGTAGTCGTAATGCATTCTTTTTTAGTTACAAGAGTTAAATGGACATAGTTTTGCTGGATTTTATGAGTGCTTCATAATTGTGTCAGAGTCATTGCTATATTTGGCCATTTTCTAGTAAATTAATAATATCTGTCATTTTTAATTGCAATAATTTTTTCTATCTTGTAAACATCCTTAAGTAGTGAAAGAAATGCTTCGTAAGATATATCTTGTTGTTTTAGGTTTGATATATAAATATATCTTTTAGCAAGTAGTAAAACAATAGTCATGATTTATGAATGGTTTGTTTGAGAATTCTCCAAACATGACAGTAAATTTAGACAGTTTCAGATTTGTTTGTAGATTGTTGTTCAAGAATGTTTCAATTTTATGCTAAAAGTTCTGAACAAGATGACAGTCGAAATAAACATGTGAGATATCTTCTGGAGCAGTCTTACAAAAAGAACAAGTATCATCATCAACTAATTTCATTTTCATTAATTCTTTCTTAGTGTACACAATTCTGTTGATAAATCTGTGTTGGAAGTCTAACAATTTGCAGTCTTTTGTGGATTTTCTGTAATAACTAAATACATCTTTCCAATTAATTATAATCTCATGCAAAAATACATTATTCCAGTATTCTAATGACTTTGGCATGGAATCATCCTTAATCAATTCATCATAATATTTCCTGGAGTCTTCAGCCATAGTAAACATTTGTTTATTTCTATTTGTGGCAAGTGGGGGAATTTTTGGTCTTGAATTCCTTATTTGAAACCTCCAGCTAGTTGGAATATTGAATATTAAGCGTTGATAATCTAAGAAGGTTCCCTTGATTTTGTATCTTTCTATGAAATCTTCAAAACTTAGAAAGCCATTTTCATCACAAATATCTATGATACTTTGAATTCCCAGATTAAACCAGTTTTTAATAATGTAAGATGACTTAAAGAGATGATTATACCAAAGCGGTTGAGAAAGGAGCTGGTCAATATCTTTTTCATCAAAAGTAATTTTTTTGTAGTAAATCCTCCATGCAGATAAAGCATCTTTCCAGAAAGGATTATCATGTTCAGATAAAGAATCAACTCCATTGCAACCAAGTTTGAAGAGATGTTTTAAAGGAAAAATGTTTGAAGACAGTGATTTATTAAGATATTCTTTTAATGAAGATAGCTTGAGAGCATTAATAAAGCATTTAATATCGATCATCCTTAGGCAACCCTCTTGATAGTCTCTACTTATAGTTGTTCTCTTGATTTTGTCATTTTTGTTATTCCACAAAAATCTGTAGATTATCTTGTTTAATTCATCAATAAATGTTTTTGGCGGGTTTGGTAGAGCAGAGAAGATATGAACTAAGGTTGATATAGCCAAAGTTTTAATAACTGTAATTTTCCCAATAAGTGTTAAATTTCTTCTGCGCCAATTTGCAAGTAATCTGTTAACATGTTCTAAGCGTTTTCTTGTATTAATCACCCATAGATCACTTAATGAAGCATTCAGTGTGATTCCTAAAATTTCAAAGTTCCCTTGATGCCAGTCAAGCTTAAGGTCACTGACTAAGGTAATGTTACTTTCAGACATAGAACCTATCCAAATTGCCTTGGTTTTTTCTATGTTCATTTTAAGCCCTGAAATTTGGTAAAATTTCTTAAGCGTTTCCAATGCTGCGCTTAGGCTTTTTTCTGATCCATCCAAAAATAGCTGAGTGTCATCTGCATATTGTCCCAGTTTTTGTTCATTATCATTGAGCTCTATTCCTTTTATATCCGGATTCTTCCTTATCATTATACCTAATATTTCAACTGCAAGAATAAATAAGTAAGGCGAGATTAGATCCCCTTGTCTACATCCCCTCTCCAGCGTAAAAAAGGGAGACAAGTGTATTTGAGGTTAATATTTCCACCCATTTGATAATATTAGGCCCAAAACCGAATTTTTTCATTACCTTTGATATGAATGGTTTGGATATTGTATCAAAAGCCTTTTCAAAGTCGATGAGAAGAAGCAATCCGCGTTTATTTAGCTTTTTAGCCTCAAATATGATATCATACAGCATCCTGGTATTTTCGCTGATGCATCTCCCTGGGATAAATCCTGTTTGATTTTCATGTATTATTTTGTTTAAGGTTTTTTTCAGTCTATTTGCAATACATGAGCTTATGATGTTATATAAAGCATTGAGCAATGAGATTGGGCGCCAATTTTTTTAGCATTTTCCTGTCCTTATTAGGTTTTGGAAGGCAGGTGATAATTCCCCTGTTCATTGTGCATGTTAATAAATTATTTTCAAAAGACTCCTTTATAAATCTATATATAAAGTGTCCTAAATCCTTCCAAAATATTTTTAAAAACTCAATAGGATAACCATCGATTCCTGGACTTTTATTGTTTTTCATAGATAATACAGTTTTCTTTATTTCTTCCATGGACAAGTCCTTTTCCAGGTTATCATAATCTGCTTTATTTATCTTTGGTGTTTCTATTTCATCCAGTATTTGTTCTGTTTTATTTTCATCATTATTTGTTTGTTTATAAAGTCGAGTGTAGAAACTTTCCAGTTCCTCTAAAATGCTTTTTCCATCAGTTATGATTTCCCCATTAGCTTTCACTAAACTATTTATCAATTTACTTGTATAGTGTCTATTTTCAAGATGGCAAAAATAACTAGTCGGTTTTTCTCCCTCCTCATACCATGTTATTCTATTTCTTACTTGAATTCCTTTTATTTCTTCTTCATGGTAAATTTCTTATTCTCTTTTCAGTGTCGATAGCTCTGAAAGTAGTTCTTCACTAATACATTGGAAATCATTTTTTCTTTTTTCTTCTAAGTCATTAATTTTATGCTCCAATGTTTCTATATTTTTATTTTTGTTCTTTTTTAGATATGTAGAGTATGAAATAGTTTTACCTCTCAAGTTCATAAGAAATGTCTCTAAAAATAAACTATCTGATATTTTCAGTTGCAGGTTTTCATTTTCAATTTGTATGTCAATGTCCTCCCTTGAGTGGGTATTTTAAGCATATTCATTTACATTTTCTTTTAGAGTTTTAGAGTTTTTAGAGCTCATTCTTGACTTACTGATGCTGTCGGAAAAAAATGTTTGAATCAAATTATTTCATTATAATCGACAAAAGATATTCATCAGTTGACGATTGTGTCAACAAAATCTCCAAGAATCAGAATGATGAGAGAAAATATAAGGGCAGGGGAAAGATATGTCCTGTCTTGGATATGAATCTCAGATATTGTCCCTGTCAGTCAAAATTTATTCGGAATAGCATTCGGCATAATGCGAATACTGTGCGAATGTAGTCCTGATCGTAGTATTTACTTATCAGTATGAATTTTTCACGAATATCACACGATGACAACAAGATGGCGACACAATTTCATATTGAGAGTCATATATATAGATTTTATGAGGTGATGTTAATATCACGTGATCTCCTGAGGATGTAAAACGGTTGAGAATGGAATTTCCAACGCAAAAAAACCAAACCAGGGACACTCTTGACTAAAGTGTCCCTGACCAACCAAAACAAAATTTGACATGCAGCCAAATCCAGGTACAGTTTTGTTGCATGAAGGAACAAATATGCTATCCTTGAAAACACTAATGACATCGATGCATGTACTTAATATTTAAATTATCATATGACGATATTTCAATATCTTGCCATTAATCAGGGTGGAAGCTGAGCAGTGACAAATGCCTCGAGCTCGTCTGTAGTTGTAGTTCCATTATCGTTAGAAAACATTTAAACTTTGATACAGTCTAGGTCCGCATTCAGCAAGTCTATACTTCAACAATACACTATGAACTGCAAAATCAAGGAGGATGTATTAAACAAAATATGCGCAGACTAAAACTTGGTCTAGTATAGTCGTTGAAAGTAAACTTGAGTGCATTCAAATTTCACCTTGACCTTCCACATGACCTCAGTACCATGACAACAGGAAATAAGGCTTTAGAACTCGACCTGTTTACAGTCATTTCAGTACCATCGAGATGTCATCATCGGGAGTTTCTTGAAGACATCATAACCCGACGCAGTACAGTTTCTACGGCTATCGTCGCGACAACCGCAGAAACTGAAAATCTTTGGCCTGTTAAGACATTTCGGAACTCCTGTAGGAAGTTTCATTTTCTTGGTTCATGACTGTCTCCACCCTGCCATTCGCGCGTCTATCAAGATGCCACTATGTGTATTCG
This sequence comes from Phorcus lineatus, assembly GCA_921293015.1. Lineage (NCBI taxonomy): Eukaryota > Metazoa > Mollusca > Gastropoda > Trochida > Trochidae > Phorcus > Phorcus lineatus. The sequence goes on from OV121081.1 coordinate 56,964,709, forward strand.
TGTTGAAACCGCCCTACTTTCGTTTCTCCATGGTCTTTGACGGACAGTTTGCGAAAGAAACAAAATACTGCACTTGTTGTCATAAGAAGTAAACACGAAGAAATACATCTTATGCGATGACATTGAGTCTTCGTGACGCAAAAACAATCGCTGCATTAAGATTCCGTCTTAATGGATTTACAGTATGATTCAATTTCCAGGTTATTATATGTATGAATCATCAATATTAAGTATAACGAATCTTATATAAAAGCATGTATACCAAAGTTATGGTCTGAGAGCATACACATAACCATTATATACATAACATTATTTGACAGCATTGCCGTTGCACGTGTTTTTTTAAACTTTCCCAACACACATTACATTTTCCGTTTTCTGAATTTACAACGTTTAGATACAGATTCTTCTGCTGCGGCATGAACAACTTAATGTTAAATGTTATCGCTATAGATTTCAAATGATAAAAGTTTTGCTTGAAATAAGCTGTATAATAGAATCCTACTTTCTGAACATATCAAAGAAATATGATCCTTATGATTCCAATTTAACAGGAAACCCGCCCCCTCCCTCCAAACACATAAACGCACAAAATGTACTCACCAGCCAGGAGACACATGTAGAAATGGAGACAAAGGCACAGAGTCAACCACAGTAAGATCTGCTAAATATATGTCAATAATTACATTAATTTGTAAAAGTATCATTTCTATACAATGAAGTTCAAGTTAAATATCTTTGTTTCTTGATATAGCTTCCATCGATTCGAAAACAAATGCCAATCAATTATTTAAACAAGTTTCCTTCAGTTGAATAATTTCTAATGTTAACTTTATGATGTTTTCAAAATTCTTTCATTTCTTAAAAGCATGCATATTTTAAAAATTATTCCATTTCTTGAAATCATGCCTGTATTTCAACAATGATGGTTACGCGGAACCGTGGAGTTCAACTTGGTCGTGAAACAAGTTTCCTTACAACCGAATGCACAAAAACCCATATTTACTCTCAGTTTCAGTGCTTTCAACCGTATCCTACATAGTGCAACAAATATATGCTGCCTCTGATTCATAGTTTCTGTTTCCTTCTGTCTACTGTCTATTTCACGCCCAAATCACACTCGTTTTAACTACTGACATTTATTTTAAAATGAAATCATGCATCCATTAATCAATTCATGTAGCAAGCGTTTTGATTATTGTGTGATGTGTCTTGCAGTTTCGTTCTTATAGTTATCTTTAATGCAATAAAGTGACTCGGCTGATATGAACAATTTTTGCGAAATTCATTTCGACTCTAAATAAAATACATCCCTTAAATACTGTCTTACTTGATTTCATTTGTTGAAATGATGCTATTTACGAGGTCAAAACTAGTTTAAGTGAATCACTAGGAGTGCTTGATGTGCTTATTTAACCACAGTTGACCAACCTTTACAGAGAAATATTAGAACAATGGTCACGTAAGAGGGCATCTCGAATATTTCAATAAGAAAGCTCGTGTAGAGACACAATTCAACATGGACAACATGCCACAGGGATGCGTATGTGTAATCTTGTCAACCGATCACCCGGATAGGAAAGCGCACTATATTATCCACAGAGTTTCCCAAACAACATCTTCTACAAGTTGGTCAAGACATCCTTCATAAATGTCATTTAAGTTTACATGATATACATATATATGCATGTACAGAATATATACCCTCTCAGAAAATCTCCATGGTTTTGGACCTTATTACTTGGAAACTACAGGAGTAAACTAGGAGCGTTTACATTCTCATCAAAATAACGAATAATAATAATTAGAATAATGATAAATATTCCTCACATCACTACCTCAAATAATTAAGAGATAATATGAGAATATGGGACAAAAGGAAAACATATTTATTCTTTCCAATTTCAGTCATTTGATTTTAATCATAAGATAAAAAGACTGACGATGTTTGATTATATCAAAGCATACTGTTCATTTGGTATAGGACATTACACAAGATCAGAGACAAAAGGAATTGTGTCCCATCGCTATAAATCCATATCGTTGAATACACCAAACAGTTGATGGAAACCAAAATAGGATAAAACGGTGTGAAGCAAACCTAAAATAGACAATTTACATTATTTAAAGTCGACAAACGTTTCTTAACTTCATCATTCATAAAATATGCTTTAAACCTAATGACAAATAATTTCCCCTAAATAAATCTTACTTACCTTCATGTTGTGCAAAACGTGTTTTGACTGAATGCTCCTTGGTCTCCCATTGAGGTTTTATTAGTGTATATGTATATTTGTATATATATTAACGTGAATCATACTTTCTGTTTCCCGGTGATATTATATCCTTGAATGGATACATTTTACCCTCTTCATATCTATACTATCGCCACCTGTTAATGAAAGTATATTTCCGACCAAACAAAGAGCGTCGTTTATTCACTGCGCCATGCCCATCGTTTGCAGACGTCATTTTGTCCGACAAACAACAAAAAGTGGTTTACTTCCTTGTTTGATTTTCAAATTGCATACGCAGTTTGAATATGTTATTCAAAGACCAAAAGGATGAGACTTGTTTAATGAATGCAATTTAAATACACAGGTTAGCATGTTAGCATTTTTAAAGATATATTATGAATATTATCAACAGGCGAGGATTATCTTATGTACCGATATCTTATTTTATAACATAATAGTTGGGTTAAAACAAACATATGATTATCTATCAATCAATCAATTTTTTTCATGAAACAATTAAGATGTTCGATTAACATATAAGCATTTTGCTTTAGCATTATGTTCACAGGATAAACGATCTGTCAGATATTTTGTAAAAAGGAAATGTGAAAGATAACAGAACATCATTGTGTTCTAAGTTATCTTATTATATTTTTTTTAAACACTTATACACATAGTTTAAATTGCGATACCCACGGCTTTTTTCAAACATTATTAAAGGGCCAAAGAGGTTTTTTTAAACTGAAGTAATCATCAAACATACTCAGTGTCACTTTAGGGTGTTAGCTAGGTTATCATATTATTTATATAACAAATGTTATTATTCTAAATTAACTATCTCAGCGGACATCAGTAATGCATATCAGTTATGCTGATCATTTTCTCATATCACACATGGTACTGTAATATTATCATTTTGTGTCGAAACAAAGTGGAATGTACATTAGTATTAAATTTTTTCTCAGAAAATGGGAATCAAATAATATATCAATAATATTTCATATCTCGGTGTTTTCTCCATGAAAACTATTTCTATTGGGGAATATATCAAGAGCAAAACATAAACGCATGTTATCAAACCTGAGAAATGACTCTGTGCTTGAAATACAATCTCTTAAAGACTTTTGGAATTGGCGCTCTGTTGGTGCGTAAATAATGAAGCGTCATAAAATTCTAGAAGAGGACGCTAACTGCTTTAACTTTCATATGAAACTATTCTTATGTACAGTAAAAATGGTGACCCCAAAATGCAGTCAGGAATAAATATATGTACTTTGATAAATTTTCTGCCAACAATTCTTGACTTGGCGTTTGTTTCTAACGTTTGTGTCCAGTAAGGACATGCAAATCTTTGAAAATGTGATCGTTTGGTGTGTTTAGAGTCTAGGAAGTCTCAATCTTATTTTTATCAAGGATCATAGTGAGCCGAACCCTAAACATGGCACAGTGTCTAAAAGGTGCAGTAGGACGTTTCTCGAAAGATTTATTTCTGCAAATTTCCCAAATAATCAATAGTTAATGCCAAGTGTATTATCTTCAGAGTGTCAAAACATCTACTTACTCAATCGAGTAACAAGCAAACCCCATAGGTGGCCATTTTTATGTAAACTCATTTTAATCATTTGTGGTAGGGAATGGATTGCATAGATTAACCGATCATAGTACGTTCGTTTTAAAGCTGACTATTTTTATTTTACAAAAATTATATTGCAATTTGGAACATTTATTTTTCGAGAGATCACGTAATTTATAAAAGTGACGTAGGAGCGACATCCAAGACACTTTCGACGTCATAGAATAGAACGTCATGATTGCTATTGTGACGTCATAGTTGGATATTTTATGCAAGAGGATGGAATCCTCTTCGAAATCCCGGCTAGTTTTAGCAGGATTACTTACAGCAGGGGTGTCGTCAGCTGTTATGTATGCTCTACATAAAAGAAAGCAAAAGATTCTACGCCAGGTAAAATATTGTATCTTACTTTAAAAATACGATCTTATAATAACGGATGAACAACAAAGAACCAGTGGCATTGTTTCTGCATATAGCTCATCAAACTTTTCATTGGTAGAATATCTGATAGGTTTATAAATTGTAATAAATCATAATCAAACATAGAATTATATTCTTTCAGACAAGGTATATATTTACACAAGATGTCAGCGGGTGTTTGTGTGTGTATAATTCTATGATATCCATAACTTACTTCAATTAAAACATGGGTTACATTATCACGGATGCAACAGTAAAGAAATCTAAATCGACCTTTTTACGAGATGTTTCCAAAATTATCTGGAACGGTAGTGATCAGAATTAAACATGCCTCTATTGTTCTAGAAAAGTATTTCCAAAATTTTTAATCGCTTTACCAAAATTTATACCATTAAACTATAGACTTCTCTTCAGGTCGGTGGCCAAGTTGACCTCCGCTTTTTACACGTGCACGGTTGGTGATGTGTTGAACACAGCCTCAGGTTTAACTTACTAAAGTTAAATAATTCAAGTCATTCGTGTTACAATTGAACTTGTGAAGATGGTTATCTCTTCAACGCATCATTTACTCGATCCTTTTTGTGGAATCTGATCGGCACATTGGCACACCGGTAAAACCTGCTTAAAACGACACATATAGTATCTTTCCAAGATATATTTTGGCTGATGTAAGAGCCCAAATACCATATGACTTGAGTAAAGTTCAAATCGCCTGTCTACAGATGCATCTTTATATCTATAAATGCCAAAATTATGGCATTTTCCCTTTTTAATTGAAAATTTAAAACGGCCAAATAAATTTTAAGAAGTAAAGATTCGTTGCCCAATTTACGTGTATATCAGTTAAATGATCTACTATAAGCACAACCAACAAATATTTGTCAACTTCATCTCGGTTTAATGTCTTTGCATACCAGTTCAAATCCATGCTATTTCTACTTGTAGGTCAACCAAAAGGAAGCCAGAGAATCGGAGACAGCACTTCCAGTTCCAAAAAGCGCTGACCAACACAAGGACGGAAGCGCGTCTCATGCGGACGGAAGTCCGGCGTCTCCAGAAAACGGAAGGTCGGTGACCCGAGCAGACGGAAGTCCCACGTCCCTAGTAGAAACTGTTCCCCGGGGGAAGATCTTGTACCGTGGTATAGAGGTCTCTCTCCCAACCTCCCTCCTGCGCGCCTACGTCCTCGGCCGGCGGGTCAAGTCAGCCGGCTTGAGCGTCGTTTTCTGGGACGGTAACGACGCTACAGGAGACGGCAAGCTTCACAACATTTACGACGATTCTACCTTTATGTATGGCAAATACCGTTTCCGCTCCGCTCAGGACCTGACGACAGGCCGGACATTCTTGCTCGAAAGGTGTTCCTCTGACGTCACCATGTCGTCTGCGCGCAGACTGCATATAGCGTGCCGGAGTCCCTCCTCTGACAATGTTCCCCCTGTCACAGAGATCTTCCCCCTCAGCGTTCTGAGGAAGGCGGGAATCTGCAGAGATCCAGCTTATGCAGACGAGGACTCTCACGAAGCTTCAAATTGCGGGTTCATATCACGAAAAAACAATGGGAAAGTTATTCGGTACATCAAGAGCTACAGAAAGAAGAATAATCTCGATGAAACAGATTTCGTTGTAGATGCTGGACTGTCGGAGGTTGTACGAACTTACGTACCGACGGACAGTGCCCGGGTGAGACGGCTAGGGTCAGAGTTCGAGGATCTGTACCACCGCATGTACGACGACTACCACGCTGTAGTCACTCCTAACACGCCTGTAGTCGTGTTCCACTCACACACATAATAAATCTTTCGAATCTACATTTGCATTATGTATTTCATTGGTAAATTATGCAGTCTGCAATTCGATGCATCCTCGGAGCTCCTACTGTACCCGATTGATTTCTCCGGATCTTGTATCGCAACAGACTTGTATAAACAACAGCTACTCATTGGAAAAGAAATATTTCTAGGCCAGTTTAATCATTTCTTCATAATGCTATCGGCATCCGTCAAAGAGCCTTACGATTCTGAAGCGGTAATTGGCTCCAGCCGATGCTCGCAGGTTCACCGCAATGCAAAGTCAGTGTTGGTTCGGGCTTTCTCCTTGCAATTATACTATGCTACTTTTGAATTTAGAAAAGTAAAATGGTCTCAGTCAAACCAACAAAATATGACAAACAATTGATTATAATAACAACAAATTAGTTAGTTATTAACAAAACGTTTAATGCTACATATTATAGACTCCTACAAAAACGTAATACGATATCAAATGAGTCACAATAGGGTATCAAAACTATATTAATCCAAGTCCTTGGTCAAGCAGCAGTTGCTAGGATGAATCGTGTCTTGATGAAACTGGTCATCTTCCCACGCATGGCTTTAAACGCACTAGTGTACACCAATATTTCGTAAACACAACGAATGCACAGATACTGCATATCTCTCGATATTATTCAAGATACTCACTCAAGTAATCTACCTCGTAAGTTATTTAACAAATATTTACGTATTCAGGTAGTAAAGTTGATTTTTAAAGACCGGAAGTATTTAATGCAAGGTAACTTTAAATCCGCATGAACTATTGGAAATATTAAGATTTTGCTTACAACCAAAAAAGCGGAAACGGCAGTCGCTTTGGTCAATCTAATAGCAATGCTAATGCTGTGTTATTAAATCGGTTTATTTACAACATTGCTTTCATAAAACATAATTTATTCTTTGTTCTCAGTTCAGAGTTAAGGTAAATTCAACAGCTGCACATAATACTAGTTCAGCCGCGTTCAACTGTCTATAATTTATCCTTTTTGTGCACAGCTAACCATAGATTTTTTAAATGTCCAAGCCGACAGCGGCTGTCTAAATTGTTTCATTGTTGATTGGAGGTCAATTGTAAAGAATTTTAAGCATTTCATCTATCGATAGAAAGCTTGAGTGAATGCATAAGTCCTCTTAAACTTTAAAATTTAAACCGTAAAAGCGTGCACTTAGTGCCTTTAAATTTCACCAGTATCTATCAAGAGACTAGAAAAGGCCTATATTGGCAAATCATTGGGGCAACAACAACGTATGCTCTGTGCCTCTTTAAGTGAGGGTATAAAGTATGTTTTATGAATGTTAAAGTGGCTTAAATAAGTTTCAAATAACATAAGTCCTGAGTTAAGTTCAAATCGCCTCTCTAAACTTTACCTTTATCTATAAGGCAATAATGTCCCCATTGAAACAGTGTGACATTTCTTCGAGGTTGCACTCCTCAATCAAACCTCGTTCTTAAACTTCATATGAAATGAACCGAGTGCCTGTATTTATTATTCTGGAATATCGATGATCCACATTTGAAAAAAACGGTCATTTAACAAAAATAAGGAAGTGAGGGCCGAATAACAATGAAAATATCAAGACTATTCTTATGGATAACAACTTCTTTATTTGATACCTCACAACGTTCCTGGGCTCCTTCTTGCCCCTTCTTCAGGTTACTGTTGACAAGATACAAAGAATTATATATATATATATATATATATATATGTAGGACTCAGATCTGTGGCGGGTCTCTAATCTATGGCGGATTTCCTTATCTATGGCGGGTTTGATTGTTTGACAGTTTCATGACGTCATGCTACGTGACGTCATTGTGCGATGACGTCATAATATTTCCCGTTCATGACTGTTCCCGTCGCAAAGCCCATTTAATTGCGTCGCTAGCGAAAACATTAGGGAAGTCATAGAGGGATATTGCAAACGGATACCGACCAAATAATAAGTCAATATCCCAGTTACGAAAATACATTAAACAATACCTTAAGTAAGATAGTTGCGGCTTCATGCCACATCATATTGTGTTTATTTTGTAGGATCTGTTTAGCCCTCGGTGAGTCTGTCTTTTTTAGCCCTAAGATATTGAAAGACTATCTTTAGTAACCCTTGGATTCCTGTCGACGAATTTTAGGGTAAGTTTGTCTAGCGTAAGGTTTGGTTAATCATTGCAGTCAGAAAAATACAAAAAAAAGGTACAAATGTCTGTCATTTGAAAATCTGCCATAGATTTGGAAATCCGCCACAGATTTGAGGCCTGCCATGGATTCGAGTCTTACATATATATATACATAGATTTACATGAAGCAAGTTAGGAATATATAAGCATACCGTATGTCCTCGAATACAACCCCGGGGTTCTATTTCACTCAGCACCTTCTTTTCCCCCGGGTTGTAATCGAGGCCCGGGTTCTAATCAAGGCCGGGTTCTATTTTTCAGACCTGAAATGGCATTACAAAATCTATTGCAAGAGTGAGAAAGTGCTTAGTGGCATTCTATATCTCAAAACTTTCCATCTGGAAATCATACGAAGATTATTTTAACATTGTGAACACAACAACTCGGATAAAATTGTACAAAAGAGGTGTTAATATCATTGACCTGACAGTTTGACCAAGTCATACCGATACTTCAAAAGAGAAAAGCACTAATAGTTCTATGAATGACTGTTGCTGTGTAATATTGCAGTAACTGTACACTGTAACTGAACATTTGTACCACATAGGTAAGCATTGTTATTATTCAGTTAATGTGTAAGGCCCGGGTTATATTCGAGGCCCGGGTTCTATTTCACTCAGCACCCCCTTACCCCCCGGGTTATATTCGAGGCCCGGGTTGTATTCGAGACCCGGATTGTAATCGAGGAAATACGGTATGCATTATTTGTACGCGGTGGATTAATTAGGTATGTACAAACAAAATAGTCACTAATTTAGCTACCATGGAATCCTTTAACACACTGCAACATTGTGACTTTTAGAACTATATATTTCCTATACTTAAATCGTAACAATATCCCGCTAACGTTAGCTTTCATTTCTTTGCCTTACTCAAAGGAATTATCACACTATGAATATTTATATATATAGATGCAGCTAAAGGACATGATAAAAAGTAACTGCGATTGCTATGATTTCAGATGTTTTCTTTCTCAACCCCATTATTTATTAATCATGATTCTATTTTACGATATTCTGAATGCTGTCTCATTATAGCCTACTGTTGAGTAAGCGATGCTAACAACATGAAATTTAAAGCCATATGTACATTGGCGGATCCAGAGGGAATGCGGGGGCCACCGGTGCGCACCCCACCCAAGAGAGTTCCAAATATATAAAATGTTGGGTCGTATTTCTCATGCGTGATAAAAGTTTACAAGGACATTTTTGAGCAGGGAAATATATTTATTAAACATTCACAGAAAAAAACGAGAATCTGGATAATGGTTAACTAAATTGTAACTTGTGACACTCACGGGATGCATCCATCCAAACTATAATCCTGTATCCGCCCCTGAGATAGCTCTGTGGCGTGTTCGTTAATCGAGATTCTGTATGAGTTTTCACCTTTACCCTCCAATTCGTATTGAACATTTTCCCGCCACGGTTCTAATTAAGCTTTGACCTCCTTATCCAATCAGAAAGGAGTATTTCATTTGGCCCGGTTAGAAATAACAAATACGGCATGGCTGCCGTTCTTGGACTGACAGCTTGGCAGCTCGGAGATATCGAGCTGTATGTTACATTTCACATGGACCATCGGAATAAAGTAAGTGCATTTTTACGTTATAGATATAAACATAAAGTTGGAAGGAATTTAAGAGCTTTGAGGTGGCTATTTCAATGAGATATTATGCGTATCGACCTGAGTAGTTCAGATAAACGGAGATGACGTCGACGAAGGGAAGGAGCGACTAGCTTTTCTTTGCTTGTGAAGCAGTTTGTTAAGGAAGTAAATTCGTGTGTTGGTAAGACCAATCGAGCCTGGTGTGAGGAAGTACACAACATCTATGTGTCGCCAGAAGCTTGTTTATTCTCAGTGTGGAAGTAGGTTCACTGTTTGAGGCCTCCATCAATATCAGCTGATGGAGTAACAAGAGCTCTCGCTGTCACTGACACCTGCATTGTTTTGGTCCATCAAAGGACGAGATGTGTTGGAATCTTGCGAAGGAAAGCCTGAATTTACGAGAATGATGTAAGTTTATACGCCATGCAGCTCAATTTAAACCTAATTTTAGCAATATCCCCCACAATTCACATTTTTGATTAATGAAAACAGGTCAGGTGAATGATTTTTTTTGTGGGGAAATGACCTTTGTTTACAGTTGGCTCTAGTTTCTTGTTGTGCCGTTGTTGATATTGAGTTACATTGTGAAGTTTGATAGGGATAGTTTTTATGCAGTCGTCTGTTTGATGGTAGATCCTATTGAAGACAGAATAAGATTGAACTCATAATGTACTGAATATATATACCAGGCAGGTGGTTGTTGATGCATAGATGTACACTTGCAGTACAACATCTCCTCAATGGGTGGGTCTCTTTAAGTGTACTTTTGGTGGTGTGTGCTTATTAGTTATTCATGTGGAATGATTCTTACTGGTTTGACAATCAAATTTCATGCAATTATTTCTGATAATAAAGCATTTTGACGTATAATTAGCATTTTCTTTTAGAAAATACATATTTTGGAGACTATAGGAAAGAACATAAGGGAATACATCAGTATATATATATACATATATTAAATTGTATTTTACTTTTATATGCTGAAAATAAAACATGTGCTCATTTAATTTCACATTACCCTACTCTGATTGTATATTCATCCAAAAATACCCACTGTAATCTATAGTTCAATAGTTTTCCTATCTTAATAACAATGCAACATAGAAAACCAACATGGCAGTAAATATGTGCTTTGCCAACTCTGAGCATTTTTTTTTCAATCAAAAAATATTGACTCCTCGCCTTTGTTTTGTCACTATACTGAACTATCAGCATTTAAAATATTATTTTTAGCCAGTAATAGTCACTTGCTGAAAGATTACCACTTATAACGTGACTCCAACAAAACCACCGTGACACTTTAATGTCTTTGCTTCAACTTACTCAAATATAACCTCCCTTTTAACTTTTAAGAATAATCTTGAATTTCATTAATGGTTTCGTGACGGTTACACATGAATACATCAAATGGGATAAGGTGTATATCATTTATATTAACGTGCCATGTGTCTGCTCTTCAACAAGAAACATAAAGCTCTCAAGACCTTATGATCACATGAGGTAGACATGAGGAATGTAAAAAGTTACAGTCAGGTTGACTTGATGAGATACACAAGGTTTTATGTGGACTTCCTGGACTTAACTTACGGAATATGCACTATTCATCTGGGACTGTGATGTCATAATGAATACTGAGGGACATATATATATATATAATTAATTACATATACAAAGGTGAGTTGTGTCTAAATTTTAGGTGTTTTTGAAAAGAATTTTTTATTGTGTTGTAAAAAATAAAGCTGCTGTCCTTAAGAAAACACTAGATGATTTGATGTACTTCCAAGACATAAAAAACTTTGTTTTATTTAATTTTGTTGTGTAATTTTGTTAACAACCACTTTCATTTCTGATTTGAACATAGAATTTCTTTTAACTTATGCTCTAAATATTGAAAAGAATTACAATATCACATTGATCAGCAATACTTTTTAATCATCTTAGTATTCACCAAATATTTCAACAACAAACTCTTTAAATTGCGTGAAGGAAGCATTGTTTTAGTGTTCTCGTTTTACTAAATTTACATAATTTGTAATTGCCCTTCTCCTGTATAACACCAGGACTGGTTTGTTTGTATTCTATGTGGGCCTATTATTTTACAAGATAAACTTGATTGACAAAGCTTCTTGTGGAGTGCTCTAAATAAAAACCAAGGCCCTTTTCAAAAGCTATCCAACTATCTATGGACCAAGGAATTTTCTTTTCATGAAACAAGAGAAATGTCAAGTGTCATTTTAATTAATGACACTCACATACTATTTAAAGTTGGTCTTGATTTACATAAGCTTGGTTGCTGTATTCATTTTTTTTTTTTTTTTTTTAATTTAAACTTTTATTTCGAAAATATATACATGTAGGTATCAATCACACATTACATTTATATGAATAAAAAATGACAGGATGACCAGAATTTATAGAACATATCGATTTTGTTAGACATTTCGGCTGCACATTTAGTAACATTATAATAATCGTGGACTTTAGAAATTAGTGTTTGGAAGGTTGGCGGCCTTTTGAGTTTAAGATCGAAAATTGTTTTTTTGAAAATCAGAATAATAACGTTTAACGGGTCGTTGTTTCTGTCTGGGAAGCCAATAAGAATCTTTTGTTTATCAAAATGTATTTCGATTTGCGCTCTCTCTTTCAGCCAATCTTCCAGTTTTGTCCACAGTGGTCTCACAAAATCACATTCCCAGAATAAATGTTGGATAGTATCAGGATGTCTTGAACAGAAATCACATAGGTCAGACTTCAAATATCCAATTTTGTAAAGTCGAGTATTTGTTGGTAGGATATGGTGTAGAATTTTGTATTGAAACCATTGTATATTTGTATGAGTGGTGCATCTGAAAGGTATCTTGTTGTATTTGGTTGCTGTATTCATGTTTAAAATGTTGGCTTTTGTTTGCTTAAAAACAACAATTTGTATAACAGCATCATTCAGAGAAATTTCTTGACGATTTAATTTCCGAAAATGCACCAATTACCTGCAGATGTATACAAATTCTGTTATCATGTGATCAACATAATCTTTGTGTTTTAAGTTTTCTGTATTTCATAATGATAATTTTCATACCTTTAGTACACAAACAGGTTACTACAGGCAATCTTTTCCACAAAAATGCGAGCAACTTATATTATTTATTCATGGACTGGACACACCTCATCAAGCAATCACGGAGACCAGTTCACGGTTCAGTGGATTCATGATTGATTCATTAACATATCAGTGTGACCTGACTCGTTAGTGATGATACCATCGATCAATCATTTGCACCAACAACTGTCCTTCCCTCCCTCTTTCCATTTATGGAAAATGTCATAGTTGTAATATTTCCCCACTTGAGGCGTGAAACAGATTGAATCGTTGAAATAGGTGGCAGGATATTGCAGTGGTTTGCGTGTACGGTTTAGGATCAAGAGGTCCAGGGTTTGAATCCAGCCAGGGGCTTGGCAACTTTATCTGCAGTAGAGAACTTTCTATATGTATATGCAGTAAGGTTTGGGTTCAATGCTACACTGAATTTCTACGTAGTTGACCTATGGGTTGCTAGTGTCAGCCGATACTCTCAGGTTTCACTGTAATGCATAGTAACATTGATGTATAGTAACATTGATGTATAGTAACATTGATGTTGTTGGTTTTTCATTGCAATGATACTAGGATCCGTGATATAAGTGAAATAATCTTGAAAGCTACATGAACACATTACCTCATTGAAGTAGGTGGAAAATACGAACCTGATATTCACTGAAACAGTTCTGTTCTGTGCAAATTGTTATTTTCAATCACATAAACATCAATATACTTTTTCTTTCGCGAAACCCTTTGAACATACTGTTATTGACATGATGATTTTTGGAAGTATATATAAAATTGGTAGTAGAGTTTGTTGTTATACTGGATATGAACTTAAGGAGGGAAGGATTTTAAGCGGAACAGAAGATTTCAAATTTCATAATTGGTATTATTCCATTCAGGAGTAGAGGTTGTTTCTTAAAATTGCCATCTTAGTACACCAAATGCCTGCAGATGTATAATAATTCTGTTATCTTTCTTAAAATTACTATCTTAATGCTTATCATAGTGACAAAAAAGTGGTTTACATCTTGATTTGTGACTGAAAGCTTGACAAAGGTGTGTGTCACTTTTTCAAACAAAATTATTGAAACTTTTTTACAGCAGACACTGTGTATTTGATAAGCGTAAATGTAGATATAGAAGACAACTGTCCAGTACATAAGTCACTCATTGTGATCTACATTGACCAATGACCCGTTGATCTTGTTTACTCGAGCGACAATGATCATGTTTATGTTGTTGATAAAAGCATGATGGAGAGGTGTGTTTATCGGGTTTTGACACAGTCTGGGGATCAAAGGTTTAGAGCAGCTATATTTAGCTATCTGGGACACGAGTCCATCGAGTGGTGTAAGAATGAGACTTGGTCACTTAATGAGACATTTCCTTCCTGCCTTGAGACCCGCTTAGACTAGAAGTAAATCTCATGAAATATATTGTTTTAAATTTTGAAAATATTTATCAAGATTTTTTTGGGTTAAATTATGAGATAAAATTGGGATTGTCTCATTTAGGAAAGAAAATTGGTGATACTATATGCAGTGTGATACATATTTTTTATTCAATTAGCAGATGAGGCTGTGTTTACAGGTTAAAGTGTTAACAACAAGTAACTTACAATAACAAGTCAAGGTGCATTTCTGAAGAACACCTTTATCTTGAAAAAATAAATAGAATAAATTGAGAATAAATATGAATATTGTTAAATGTGAATGGAATGAGATGTTGTCACATGTCTACATCAAGAAGATGAAAGTCTCAATTGAACAATACCAGAAGTTTTAATTCTATCTTATTCAACCCTTTACCCTTAGTACAAGTGACATATGGTTCATGCACATGTGCAGATATCACTATTACCTAGAAATGATTGCCTTACAACAGTGAATTTTGTCGCCTTTGATGTCATGAAACATTGTTTGTGACGTCACTGCATCAGGTTTCAGCAAGGGAAGTAGGCCGATTTCTTGATACTCCATGAGATGTATATTGAATAAAGTCGTCAGTAGATAGACTAGCTAGCTCCCTAGGAACTTGTTCTTTAACATGTCTCAATTGCCAGGTGTAAGTTCTCACAGCAAGATGAAGTAAATATGATCTCTCTTCCTGACATCTCAATTTCCAATTAGCTATGTTAAGCAGTTAATAGATCTAGCAAGGCCTTTTAGTCAAGTTGTCAGGTTCACCTTTGACATAATTCAAATCATCCAATCAGCAACTTCACATGATATGGTTGGGTAACTGGCCAACACAACTTCATGTACACATGTCATGATCAGTACTAAAAAAAATTTTAGATTATTTTTGGGTGTCTGAATTATTGTAATATTGCATTAAATCTACCTTGGTGCCATCTGATGGTCAAAACATGACTAAATGAAACCCTAAATGTTACCTAACGCAAAGCAATCTCTGCATTTCTCAATGTAATGCTTTTTGTCCAGAGAAACTTGTATTAGGCTGGTAATCAGGGTTGGGGTCAAGTACAAAAGTATTTGAATGCAATGGTACTCAAGGACAACTTTTCAATGTACTTCAGTACTTTTGGTACTTACAGACTTGTACTTGAGTGCATAAAATGTACTTGAATTTACAAGTACTATGAATGAATAAGAGTTTCTTGTATACGTAAAGGGAAAAACAGATTCAACATTGCATTGTTATCTATTTACTGGTTTAATTGGTTTAATATTTATAGGTGATTTTTGTTATGTGTTTCATTTTAATGCTCATAATTACCACAACTAGTTTCAAGATGAAGATATAGACAAAGTCTCAACTAAATTAACCAGCCTTTGTTTCAATATGATTTTAAGTTTTTTTTTATTTCTTAATTCTTTCATGAATTGTAAAATAAATTTGATGTTTTTTGTCATTTTTTCTAAAATTTTACAAAAATGTAATTAGCAAGTAAGCAAAGTTTTTCTTACAATGTTGATTAAGATGGATGACCTTTTAAGACAAGAAAAGTTTCATTTTCAGAAATGTGTTACTTCTTTGCTTACTGATTGAAAAAGAACGTGTACTTGAGTACTTTCAAAAAGTACTTCTACTTGTCAAGTACCAGCTGAGAAAAAGGCCTTGTACTTTGTATGTTCAGTAGTACTCATAATTGTAGGTGAGTATGTTGACCCCGCTGCTGCTAGTAATGAACCTGCTCGATGCAAACTTACCATTTCTATCATGAATTAGTATTCAAAGTAAATTTTTTATTGATTTCTGAAACTTACATAAACATTCATTCATTTTGTGCAAATGCATTAAGTTTGTAATTTACTTTTATGGCTTATCTTTATGGTTATTGTTAAAAATTTATTTTTGGATAAACGTATGTTTCAAATCACGTCAAGGGGATGTAGATCCTATGTTCGGGATCCGGGATCCAAGTTTCAGTTTAGAGTTGGACAAGTGCCATAGAAGTTTAAAACTGTAAGGAGGTGTAGGAGAAAGTAAATATTTAGCTAGCCATGTGGCCATATGGCTCCAGTCGTGAGTTACAAAAAAAGTGAGGAATGAAAGAAAGAGATTTCTCTTATATGGAAGGGAAAGAGAATGGCTAATAGAGAAAAGGGGGGAAGGAATGGAAAAGGGAGATAGAAGTTGAGTGAAGCAGTAAAAAAGGCATAGGAGACGAACTGGAAAATTCAAATGCAGTTGAGAGAAAAATAAATGGGATTGAAAAAAATGAAGTGGTGAAAGAGAAAGCATAGGAGAGAGAAAGATAAGGACAAATTTGAGTGAAAAATAAATGGATGTGGAAGAATATTAAGTGAGTTAGAGTAAAAAATTATTGGTTAGGAGAAATTCAGAGAGAGAGAGTAACCAAATT
Source organism: Phorcus lineatus (assembly GCA_921293015.1). Taxonomy (NCBI): domain Eukaryota; kingdom Metazoa; phylum Mollusca; class Gastropoda; order Trochida; family Trochidae; genus Phorcus; species Phorcus lineatus. The sequence continues at coordinate 56,981,445 of OV121081.1, forward strand.
TATTGGGAAGCAGAGAGAGATACATACACACACAGCATGTCAGCATGAGTGGATTGTTTTTAACATCTGAGAGAATTTCATTAGGTTTTGTTAAGAGCCAAAAAGTTGCTTTTGTCTTGAACTGGGTTATAATTTTTCCTGCAGATTTTAATCAATATTGCTTGTCAGCTATGTCATACCTGGAGTTTGGTATTTCAAGGCTTTTTGTAATTAACCTTTTTTTAAGTTCTAAAAATATCCTTAATCATAATCATCAAACAAGATTTTGCATGTTGGTAAAATGCCATGCTATAGATGAGTTTAGCAACATCTAAATGCCCCTCATAGAAATCAAAGACTTTCTGATGATTATGTACAAAGCATTGTCATGAGCATTTAACCCTTGTCATGGAGGGAAGATAAAGCTTCACTGAGCTGAGTGCTATGTAAATTCATTATGATATATAATGCATATATAATAAGTGATACGTTTCCATGGCAATGATCAGCTTGAGTTGAAGGAATTGCAAGTAACATCGGTGTTGAGTTTCTCTAAGCTCATGTTAATTGGAGCGCTATGTCAAGGTGAGACAACTCTCACGTGGCAGTTGTCGACTTCTCACCGATTATTTACCTGGATTATGAAATGAAATGCAAGTTGTAGCAGGTACCTGTTGTAAGAGAATATCAAGTTGGGCGGTGTTTTTAACACGTGTTGGCGTAGACATGAACAGGGGGTTCAAGGTCACCATCAGACTGTTCCCTGCTTCATAAGATCGCTTTAATCTTTCTAAACCTTTATGCATAGACTAAAAATTTAGTCTTTGAACATTTTTAATAATTAAATGTTCCTTCATCCATAATATTTTTTTCTTTGGGCTCTGTGTATTCAGTCAATCTAGCTGAACTTGCTGAATGTGGACCTAGACTGTATAAAAGGCTCCTTTGTATACACAGTCATGAAGCAGGACTGCTTTATGCATAGCACAATAGATTTTGTTTATAAGAACCCCAAATATTGAAAAGCAAAATTTACAATGTAAATCTTATTTTCGAAATATAGGAACATACACATATTCTTCCTTTATGAATTGAGTCAGAAAATGTCTTGAGAGTTGGTTGCTCTGTAATCCTTTACCCTATCCAGAATTCAACTATAATTAAGTGCAGCCTTCACATATTCAAGTCACTGATGCACCTTTTTAAAGAATATGATTAAAAATTTTATGTTATCGTATTTGAAGCAAGCTTTTATGCAAGTGAATTTCATGTTTGTAGCACAATTACTTATGAAAATCCAATCCACTGGTTATGCTCAGCCAAGACTACTGGTAAGTGTATTGTTTGAGTCCTTGTCAATTTGACCATATGTGTTGAATGTGTAATGAACAAGGCTGTTAAATAGATGAAGTTGAGGAGGGAATTGGGGTGTGGGTGGATGGGGTGGTGGGGGTCTAGAGGGATGTTGGGATCAGCTTAGTCATTGTTTGTGTAGGGAAATCACATGGCGCAGGGGATGAAAATGATATAATACCTACTTCAAGCATTTTCTCAGCTGTGTTTGAATTTGTTTGCTTTCCTATGTTATCATAATTTTTCACAATCATGCGATTTCAAAGCAAATATAGAAAAAGTTAGGATTTGAGTCAATAGTTCGTTTTTATCATTAAGTTATTCACTTAAAATCTTAAGTTTTCAGTTGACTGATTCTGACTGGAAAATGGTAAATTTTTCAAATTTTAAACATCAATGTTTGGTGATAATGCATTATTTCAAATATTTTCAAATTCAGATCATATATGTAAGATAAATCATGAGTTAAACTTAAAAAGTTAATGTCTCTGTTTACCCATAATTTTTTTGTACCCTAACAGGTAAGGAAGAAAGCTTTCTGTTTCCACAAATTTAAACAGTAATGAAGGATTAATGATTTGTAAAGTTCATAACGAGCAGTAAATTATTTTAGACCACTTAAACAAAAATAACATCTCCGAAAGAAACTGAAACAATTTTGAAACAAACATAGAGTGTTGAACCACGTGGCAACCCCTCCATGTTTGTTTGTTTGTGCTGTTTGGCCGTGTGTCTGGCTGCAGGGGCGAGTGGGATCCTACAGGAGACCAGCTCTGTTTCAGCTTCCCTCTGTCCTTCACTTCAAAGTGTCAGCCTTGTCCTGGAGATTAGCCACAGGGACACAGACATTTGATCCGCAATTTTGTGTCAGAGTCTTTTAAGTTTATTTGCATTTTTTTGCAGTATTATTTTGTAGCTCAATGTATGCTTTGTTTGTGTGTCAGCCATTTTGTTGTGAGGTGTAATACAATCTGTCTGATTGTTCTGGTTAACTAAAAGCACAAGAATGTTGAAATATTGTGACACATACCTTGACGAGGAGAGTTTAAAGTCACATGGTTTGAACTGATTCATTCATAACTTAGATAATAAATGATGCAAAGCCAGACAAGATACAGGTTCAATGGCTGTTTCTTGATTTAAAACACAAAAAATATATTTCACTTGATGTTCTGTGAATGATGTGTTTAACTTCATCCAGTGTTGAAAAAAGCAGTGCCAATTTTCAGTGAACAAACCAAGATAATTAGCATCACACTCTTGTGAAAAGGTCATTGCAGTTACTTTGTCCTGACCGACAACACAAACATTTCAAAAGATCTGAGAATCAGCAAAGATCACTGTCTCCGGAGTATTGATCAACATGTGCACACAACTAAAAACTTTGTTTCATCGCTCTACCAGTCTCGTTAAAAATATTTAAAAAGATCTTTCAACTGTTCACATTTCCAAACCAATTATGTTTCAATCTGAAAACAATACAACTTGGCAATACTTTTTGAACTTTTCAATTTTAATTTGTATAGATGTCCAGTATGCTCTTTGGTTGGGTGCTAAACTGTCAGTAGAGAGAGAGTATCCTTTTTAGGCATGACATTCAAGATAAATTCATTCATGCTGGCTGATGCAATAATTTTATCAACGTCAATATGAACCTTAGTGGCTGATCCAGGAATTGGGGGAGGGGGAGAAGAGTCTCATATATTAGTCTAGGGTGTCCTAGCTTTGATCCTAACTCCCCAGCTTCAGCATGTGTGTCCTATCTAAAGCTATCTTATTCCAGAAAATTATCCAGGCACTGGTGTATCTTAGCTAAGGACACTTTCGGGGATAACGCTCCCAGTCTTTGATTTTGTAAACAAAATGCATTTGAAATGAAATATTTATTTAACGAAAATTGTAAGATTGTGTATGTATGCTCTCAGAATTGGAAAAGGTTTCTTATCGAAATGGTATTAAGATTTGTTGTTGAAGAAAGATTTATTAGTAAATTCAAAACTAGAATTTGAAATTAGTTGGAAATAAATAAGCATCACAAGCACGTCTAAAGTGATACAGAGTATGTTTCAAGATTTTTAATGATCTTTTAGTAATAGCCAAAATACTTCTGATTTAAGTTAAATTAGTCTCCCTAAACTGCCATCTTTTTCTCTAAGATGCCAAAATTATAATGTTTTTTTTTTGGTTCAATGATAGTTTGAAAACTGCCCTATAAATGTAAAGAATTCGAAATGATGCGTCCAATTTTAATGTTTTTTAGTTAAATGACCTACTTAACACTATAAACCAATGCTTGTCTTTGTTTCTGCTGTAAATAAGTTCCGGAAATTACGTTTCAGTCAGTGTTCGGTTTTTGATAATCACGACTTATATCTGTTTATTGTCGTTATACTGAACTGTTTAGCTTTATGATTCTGATTTTCTGAAACAACCACTACTTCTCGATAAAATAACACCTTTTATAAACTTATACGACTCCAACAACATACTCTGTGTCCCTTTAAAGAGAATATTCTTGTGTCAGTATAAAAAATACTTCAGAACCTTTCACACAATAAGATCGGCAACTAAGAATCTGGAACAAAGCGAAAGAAATGATTCTTGTATTTGCAACCTCTGCATTTTCAATGTTATTTCTTAATGTGAAGCCAGAATGAGCATTGTTCACATCACAATGGACTTGAGGTATCCATGGTATTTCTCCAAACTTTCAACATAATTTGAAGGAAAGGGATAGTCTGCAGTGCTGGATTGCTTAGAGCAATGTTCTGGTTTCCATTCTCATAGCTCGTATTGATAAAGTTGAGTGGGCCAGTCGCTAATGATAACATCCAACAGTACATGGACACTCTGAAACATCGTGCTTCTTGAGACTTTGCCATCTCATCAGTTATACACTTGGGCTGAAGAAGTTCTCTGAGGTAACAGGACTCATTTTGTATTCATCTTCCTGTATTCTTCCATAGGTTCCAAGTCAGGGTTTGGGAGAGAAAATTTGGTATCAACAGTCATTAGCAGTTTATATGGTTTGTAAAAGCTGTTAACAGGCACTGCTCTAGATAAGGAATACTTAGCTACAAAGGTAATTACATGGTCAGAAAAGTTGTTGGTTTACATTCATTATTCATGGACTTGGACAAAATGTGTGGTTTACTACTATCGTAAGATGAACCTTTAAAGGGACAGTAGCACATTCTTTTACTCAAATAAGTCTCTGACATGTATTAAATTAAAAGACTCCCTAAACTTGCATCTTTGTCAGTGTCAAGTCCATGGTGTTTCTTGAAACTATCTTAGTGCTAGGAGATCTAACTTTTGTCCTTAAATGTTCGAGAATACCCTCCAAGGTTTCTCAATATGCTGTGACTGGCTTCCATTTAGTCATTGACCATGTCTGAATTATTGTCCTTGTAAATATTTTGGGATCCCTTTATATTGGGCACTCAAAGTTATTTATATTTCAGATAATGTCTGAGTAACTCTCCATATAAAATCATGAAGGCCTATAGTTTTGGGTGTAATGCTACACTGAATTTCAGCGCAGGACCACCCATGCTTCTCTAGGTCCAGCAAATGCTTGCAGGTTTTACTGCAATGCATAGCAACAATGGTGTTGCAGGCTTTCTCCCTGCAATAATACCAGCAATAGTATAATAATAATATAAGTGAAATAGTCTTGCAAGCAGCATTAAAACCAAATCACCTCACCCAAAGGCCCCAGGCCCATTTTTTTAAAGGAATAGAGAGTGACTGAGGATATCAACCTTCTTCAATTACACTTAAACTATTGCCCTTAACTAAAAATATTTGAATTATGAAATTTCAACTGAAAATTTTGATGTTATATGCAACAATCAGTTACTGAAAAGTAATGTAATTTAACAACTGAAATTCACCACTCACTCTTTCAGCAGCTAGGGTGTTACATAACTACTCCTATGATTTTCTAAAATGTTTGTTTGTTGTTTGTTTGTCTATTTTCCTGATAACCAGCTGCCACCCATTCTCTCCTAAGAAAACCAATAACAAATATGTTTTTGAGCCTGAGATCTGGCTCTTAGGGGTAAAAGGGTTAGCAGCTAGAAAGGGTGTGACAATGTGCCTGGTTATGCAGTATTAGTAGAGTAATAAAACAGTAGTGCGGTATCAGCGCGGCTTTATCATGTAAATCTATGGTCTAGTGGATCCCGCGGGAAATGAAGCTATAGCTACCGATATGGGCCGAGTTAATGAAGTATTGATGGGCTGCATTATAACAGAGCAGATCCTAACTCTGTCACTAACAATCATATCATCCTCGTTGGCAGAATAATGTAAGTCGATAATTGGTGATTCAGGTAAAAATCTATCCTTGCAGAGACAAATGTTGCGCAAAATATGTGATTAATGCAAAATACTACTCAATGACCACATTGAAAACATTAGGTCTCTCTTAACTAACAAAGATGATCAAAGGCACTAGGTATCAACACATATATACCGGACACTTCAGTGGTTATGCAAAGGACCAGGGCCAAGATTTTCGAAGCTGCCTTAGCACTAAGATAGTTGTAAGTATGATTAATTTACATTGGCCTATGACAATCTTAGCGCTAAGATAGCCGTAAGTACGATTATTTAACATTGGCCTACGACAATATTAGCACTAGGAGAGCTTAAAAAATCTAGCCCCTGGTCCTTTGATCATCTTTGTGAGTTCAGAGAAACCCTATGTTTTCAGGGAAACTTAAACCTCCAAAGAAGGTTGAAATATCAGCATAGGTAACATTCTAAATAGGTGGGCCATGGAGTTTCAGTCTGATGTAATAAACCTAAAAGATTTCTCATTCATATACTTTGAAATTTTTTATAATCTTACATGAAGTTATTGTCTTGATCAGTTCAAAATTGATGAGTTCATTGAGTGATGGTTTTGTCCTGTCCCCGTCTAGATAAACTGTTTGAGGTTTTGTACAGTTTGATCAATCCACGTTGAGGTGGGCACTGTTCTGGTGATTAGTCGATGGCCATGTACATTCTAAATCTCTCTAATGAGCCATTTGTGGTCAAGTCAATTGGTTTCCTATAATCTTGACTATACTGACCAGTGGAATTGCCAAACGGAAAATGACTTCTTTGATAGGCATTCTAGAAGTTGATGATATGAAGGATAAAGATGATTTTTATGGATAAGCAACTTCTTTATTCTTTGGAAGCACGTTTCGACATAACGACATGGAAAATGGTTGTGATGTTTGTACATGTACGTGATTGTTTGCAATGGTGGGGTTTGGGTAAACGGTATAATGAAGACACATTTGCAGAATGGTTGTGATGTGTGTACATATTTTAAGTTTTGTTCTATTTATAGCTGATTTTGTCACCCAGGGCAGGGGTTGGTGGTATATCATTCACTTGAGAAGCATAGACAACACTGCATGGAACTCAAAATATTTTGTTTTCATTGGCTGGCGAATTACGGGCAATTAAGAGTATTGAGTAACCAGCCGTCAGCAATACAAGACTCTTGGGCAGAGCGATGTCAGGGTATTTGTAGTAGCTATACGATACCAATACATTGTAACTACAAATACACTGATTATAGCAGAATGGATGTGTGGGCATGTACTAGTTGTTGATTTGTGTCACCCAGGGCAGTTGGAGGGTTGACAGTGTTCAAAACAGACCATTAGCTGTTTGTGCTGTGTTTTTCATTGTTGAGATTGTGCATTGAGAGTTGTGTGTCAACTGTTAAGTAAATTAACTATAAAAAAATTCTTTTGTTTTTTTCCAAGTAAAGATCCTTATTTTTGGATATACATATCAGCTTTTATACTGGATTTGAATTCTAGCAATTTTTTTTTAGAGTGAATTGAAACTGGATTTATAATTGAGACAGATGCAAGAACGGAAGGGTGGTGACCTTTCAGGAAGTGATTCACACTAAGCTAGGACCTTCGGATGAATCTGGCCACTTGAGTTTATAATGTCTTCCTTTCTATACCTAGTCTAGCTGTGGCGTGGATGAGAGTTTTGTTCAGCCATGATTTGAAGTTATGTGGGTTAGTAACAGTTTTTCTGTTTATCAATTTAACAAAGTTAAGAATATTGTTTACTAGGGGGATGTACTTGGGCACGGCTCCCTAGGTTCAAGGATCTAAGACCAACAGAGTTTAAGGTTTTTTCCATGGTTGGAAGTTTTGCCGGCTAAGTGACAGTTTGTGCTGTTTATCAGTTTAACAAAGTTACAAATACTGTTAACTATGGAGATGTACAAGGGAATGGCTCCCTGGGTTCATGAATCTGTTAAAGACTTACAGAGTTCAATATTATTCAACTGGTCCGTGATGGTTTTGGTCAAGTGGAACCGCCACTGTTTTTCAAACTTCTCCTCAAATTATTACAGGTACAAATTGGCACTCTGATTGAGGTGAGTTGCTAAATGAGTTTTCATTTCTGTGCTTCAGTCACTCAGACTGACTTTGACTAGATCATTCAGGTAATAATTAAGCACTAGTTTGTTGGGTAAAGATTAAGCAATAAGTGCGTGTCAAAGCCTGTATCTCCTGTCCAAGTAGACTGTAGGCTTTGCTTACATCTTGGAAACAGGCCAAAAACATGTTTTGAATCTCGATGCAGTTGATAATATTTAAAAGGGGTATATTGAACACAAAATTGATTTTGATTTATTTATTTCACCCTGAAGTTATTTGGGGGGTTTTCTGGACCCAACTGAACTGACTCTAAAGTTTAGTAGAGGTGTAAAGATAAAGGAGTGTGATATGATACGTAAGCTGATATGAGGGTCACGATACAATCTGTATCAAGATACATGCCAAGCCAAGATTGGACAGTTTTGAATTACTTTATTTTATTCTGATATAATAATTTGATCCAGTTTTTGTGTGTACGAATCCACCTACTACTGGTGTGATATATGTGCAATATATGTCCTTCAAAATGATGTCGTCCTGTATCAGCCGAATATCCCAATTTAATCTGATGTTGGTCGATAACTGATAATAGTTGTGGTATGAAAATACCTACTTCATTTTATTTTTATCATATGTTGTGAAACATTAATAAACTTAAATTCTTAACAGTCACATCACTGACTTATTTTAAAACTTTTCCATCACCTGTTGTTGCGGTAAGGCACTTTCTCTACGGAGGCTTCCGTATTGATGTCATAGTTTTTTAAGGTAATTTGATTTTCTTATTTAACTACTGATTTCATGATATTCATGTGTGAAGCTGACAAATGTGATCAAGAGGTGATTGCTTTGTCTTTAAAGTGGCTTCTGCCATGTTGAATGTTTAGGGTACAAAGGGAGATAACTTTAAAGTCCTATCGAATTAGATCTTCGTGTTCATTTTCCAGGGGTCCAGGTTCAAGTCCCATGCCAAATGGCTGATACAGGTTGATAAGTGATCGAAAATTTCTGTTTTAATAAGGAAGAATATTATTAAATGTATCAATGTCCTTAAATCGGGATGAGATACTGTATCGCCATATTTTGCCAGATCATTTCTTTGGTTGATAAGTTGTTGTTCATGGACAACATGTAAATTAAGTGTTAGTATGCTTTAGAATGCACAAACCTAATGACATGTGAAAATGGGTTGATAAGAATTGAAAACCAATTCCAACTCTCATTGAACCACTCTTATTCATGCTTGTGTTTGTCTGGACTGACTGACTGACTGAATATTTGTTAACAAAATGTGTTTGCTTCGGGTCATTATGATTTTTTCAATTATTTAATGAAGATTTATTCAGCTTTTCCAATCTATATCTCTGTGGAACTGATATTGACTATCAACTCATCCCTCCCGAGTAGTGCCTAACAAGTGCTTTGTGTGGCACGGTGAGGCGTTGAAAGATTGATGTAGCTAGGTGGGGCTGTGTGGCGGCCCTCGATTACATGTGTTGTTAGATGAGGCACAGAACTCGACTTATCCAGGTGTATATCATCTCATCACTTGTCTCTCCGTCTGTCCCTCCAGTGTATGGGAAGTGTAGACCATCTTCGGTGTCAATTATCTTACCCCTCTGTTGCAAACGTTGATCGATTAGTGGCGAGTATGTACAGATGTTGATGGAGTGTTGATCTATATAAGCAGACCGTTGGTCTTCAGGTACGTAATTGTTGAGTGTGAAGTTTGCTGTAAATGTTACGTCACTTGGGTTAGGTGAGTTTAATCAGTGTCTGTGCTGACCCAGACTTGCACCAGATGCTATATTCATGGGACCATGAAGACTACACTGCTTCAAACTTTTGAACTATTGTGTTGGTCTTTAGAGGGAGTTGGTGTATAACCCCATTATCTCTGATTTGGCTTTTCATTTCTGAAAAATGTCAAATATATTTATAAAACTTTGTATGTGCACCAAGCGAACAGTGCATTTTGGGGTTTCAATATTCATTTGAAAGCAGAATTTGAAATCTGTTAGACCTATGTTGACAGCATTCTTTCTCTGGTTAGTCATTTCTTCCCATGTAACCCCATTAACCAGTTGAACACTTTCTTGGTTAGGGTCCACTCTCTAAAACTCAGTATGGACTCCTTAGCTGATGGGGGTACTGATTTTTAGATTTGGTGCCCCTGTGACCCCTAACAAGGGCCACAAGGACCACACCCTAAAAACCTATCCTTACCAATTTCCATGCCTTTGAGTAATGGGAAAATATTATATATATATATTATCAGAGCTTAAACCCTCCTGTACAGTGTACCAGTTCTGTTCTTGGGTGTTTCATTTCATGTCTACATGATGATTCACCCTGGGCTAGTGTTCAATCATCTGACTCTGTTTTCTCATCTGTGTTTACATCTCGTTTCTATGATATGAAGTTAACTTGTCTTGTAATCAGTGTTTCCATCTCATCTAAAGTTTTTATCTTCATGTGTACTGGTTGCATAGTTGTGATCATCAAATAATTTATTGTTACATTGTCATTGGTCTATTGCATGATGTCACTGTGTAAGGTAAGCCTCGTTACTCAGCACATGCCCTACAAGTGAGGAGCTCCTCTACTCCGAGGGGATCAATACCAGGAACCATTGCTGATAGACTGGAATACGGGAAGGGTAAGAGGGTCATCAGTGGAGCAGCAGATTCCCTCAGGTAAAGTGGGACAATGTGATGCAGAACTTGATCCCTTACTAGTGATACAAACTAGAATATGGTGAGGTACATTGGTTCTACAAAAGTTAATAGCTATTGGAAGATTTCAGTGTTTGGTTTGATTAATGTCCACTTAAACTGATTCTAGGAAACATGATATTGACACTTGCAGAAAATTTATTTAGAATTGTGAGAAAAGTTTTTCTTTTTATGTAAAAGCAGTATAAAGTTGTGAGGGGAGCAGTATTTTGTTTGTAAGTTGAGAGGAGCAGTATCTTGTTTATAAGTTGTGATGGGAGCAGCATCTTGTTTGTAAGTTGTGAGGAGAGTAGTTTCTTGTTTATAAATTGTGAGGGGAGCAGTATCTTGTTTATAAGTTTTGAGGGGAGGAGCATCTTGTTTGTAAGTTGTGGGGAGAGTAGTATTTTGTTAGAAAGTTGAGGGGTTCAGTGTCTCATTAATGAGATGTGAAGGGAGCAGTATCTTGTTTTTAAGTTGTGAGGAGAGCAGTTTCTTGTTTATGAGTTGGTAGGGGAATAGTATTTTATATATCAATTTGTGTTATACTCTTAACATTGACATTGTCATGCACTATTATTTCAGTTTTAACTTTTTCATTAATTCCATTTTACTAGATAATCAAATAGTCATTATTTAGGTTTACTGACAACTGTTTCCAGTATTCACTAATGATGGTAATTGTTATAATTTCCCTTTCTGCTACATAATCTGTTTCCTTAACTGAACTGTAAATATACATCAATAGAATTAGGAAAAAGTTACATAATATCAAACTGGCATCAGAAACTGATTAGTGTTTACAACTGGTACCTATGTAACAATGACTTTCTCTTTACACAATCTCATATTTTGATAATAGTGTGGCTTTTACCATTAATGAAATTGCAATATGTTGTTAGATTGCCTTGCTAATGTTGATACATATTCATTAAAACTGCTGTGTTATTGAGTTTGTGCGGACAGATAATGGATGACAACGCCCGGAATTAATTGAGGGAATGTATCCGACGAGGAAATGTGATTAGGGCGAGTGATTGAGAGATATGGATGAAACAAACATAAGTTTGGTTAGTCACCTAATTCATTATGGTAGTCCTGTCCTCAAACCGATTATATATTCCAGTTCCTCAGAGGGAGAAGTGCAACATGGAATTATGGCTTTGTAGAATCTCAAGTTGAGGGATGCACTCAAGAATTCTTGGTGAAATGATTGATATTGTGTGTGTTAAAGTTTTCTTATTCATTGTATTTTGTCATCCACTCCATTGAAAATAATTTCTCAAATCTGAATTTGTTAGCTTCAATTCAGTTTGAGAAGTTTTGTCATTTTGCGTATGTAAACATATATATTGAATTGTTTTTAAAAGATTCTTATCCAGCGTTTGCATTATGAGTTATTGTTTCAGTGTTGTAAGGCAGTGAAATGGATGTAAATGCACAGAGTTTGGACACCTGATCTCCCAGTCTTTAACATTGCGCTAAGGTTGCCTTAGTGACTTAGGATGACATTAGTGCTTTGTGAAACGAGGGCCTGATTCTCTACCTTCAGTACATATCCATAATCATCCAACATCCTTTAACTTCTTCTCACACTGCAGTATGCAAAGTATATGCATGTCCCCTCAGGTTTCCCATTGTTTGACTGCCCAGTCTGAGCATGCATAACCAACACTTGATTGCTTCATTGTGTAAGTCATGGAGTCTCTCTCTGGGGCAGTAAAGTGATTGGCCGACATCTCGGTAGACCCGCTTTCCTCTAGCATGTATCTCACGCTTACTCTCCGACAGGTAGAAGATTGAGAATACAGGAAACTCTCCACTGTAATTTGTGATTGGAGAACATACCTTCATTATAGAACTGATATGCTCCGGACACGTTAACCTCAACCACGAGAAGAAAGTTTGAACATTCTCTTCTTCTAGTGACACCACTTAGATGATTTTAATATTACTTATAATGGGTATTACAGCGTTTATCCATATACCTTAAATGCTACTCAATTTCATCTGTCATTCTTTTGGGGCAGCATAATCAAAACATGCCTATGAGATTTCTACATTTTCTTGAAGATTTGGCTTATGTTAATACCCTTCTGGATGACAGATTAAATTGTGTACAAAACATCAGGTTCCATACTCATTTTGGGCATGTAAGCAGCAGATAATCAAGACATATTAATTTGTGGAAAATGTTTTGTAGAAATACTGGCATACAGAGTAAGGTTGAATTCACTGTGCAAGCCATGTTTCTTTTGCCTTGACCTTTAAGATCAATATCTGATGATGCTTTGATGTTCTAATGAGCCTACAGTCTATCAGATTAATCATTGCTGGTCTAAATAGCTGTTAATCTTCAATGCTGATGGAAGTATTCTTGTAGTAACTAGTACAAAAACTTTGAAACCTACATTGAACTCAAATAATACCCTAGTTTCTATATTATTCTATCAAATTCATTGTTCTTTGATCTTCATTGATGAGTTCCTCTTTCAGGTGTTTTTGCATTATTATGCTTAAGAAATTAATTACGCAGCATGATGTATTTTGTAATATTGTAGAGTGTCATTTTACTAAACTGAACCTTTTTCCTGACCTTAGAGCATAAAAAATACATAGAAAGTTTGTTGTCAGCATCTCCTCAGGTTTTGGTGTAAATAACTAAATGGCTTTTATCTAATCCTAATTTTCCTGTTTCATTTCTTTTGCTAAACTTGAGTTAAGATGAAAAAAAATAATTTAATATAGTATTTGTTCTTTTCTGATCCTTTGATCTCGGTTTTACAAATCTGTAATAGCCAATCATAAGTTAGTGCCCAAGTCATAAATATTCATGTTAATTGATGAGTTGGGATTCCTGTAAATTGTCACTCAGAATGCTAGTGAATCAAAAGAATCAGTGCTCAAACAAATGTAACATATAGTAACATACCGGATTAAGCTATGCGAATCAATTTCCCTAATTTACTGATTAAAAGGTGTTCACATTAGAAGGTGTTCACACTAAAATGGCTGCCAGTAGTGTTCGTTTGATACTTTATCCTTTCTTTTAAGACTTCGAATACTGTGGTTGAGTGAAGGGGTGTTTAACCCTTTGAAGATAATTTTATTGGCATAAAAATATATTTTGGGGGAAAATCTGAATAATTTGCTACTGCCCCTTTAATTAAGACAAGGACAAAGTTGTTAAAGTACAAACACAGTCAAAGACTTGCTAGAAATGAAAGATATTAATCAAATAAATCGCTAGTAATCAACCAGAATATTTATTCTATTATTACAACAATATTGATTGGGAACTCTTTGTTTTAAAAGGACTAAATAAAACTATGTATACATGTTCATGGCCATCTGAGTATGATCATCTATCGTTATGAAAAATTATTCCGTCAGTGACAGCCTATTGTGTTCATTTTCTGATTCCAAGGAAAGGTTACTGTAACTAAATTGCTATGAGCGAAATTTCAAGGCAAAGTTACAATGAAAATTCCAAAATCAATAACATTACATACTCAATCATCTAGAGTTTGAATACCTCCGTTTCAGATTATAGAAAAGATCAAGTAACATGAGAATCTTTGGAAATGTCAAAGACTCTTGTAGCTGTGCTATAACATAAATATAAGGTCGAAACAGTGAGAAACAACCTTGAGATATGTTTTTCTTGAAAATAGAGAAATTAACGAGGTATTGTGGATGAGAAAACATTGTAGAAGAGAGAGGGAAGGAAATGGAGCTCCAGTTGATGGTCAGTGCCCGAGGTCATGCTTTCTTCTGCTTGTTCCTCGTCACATGTCGTGTTACCAGAAGTCAACCATCCTGCAGGTGTTTCTATTTCCTGATTGGTGACGGTGTTTCAAGATCTTAACCGACATGTCGCTTAGTTATACATGGAGATTGAAAAATATCTTGTTTGTCACGTTGCCTAGTACTACATGGAGATTGAAAAATATCTTGTTTGATTTCTGTTAAATTAAGTGTTATCATACAGAATTTCATAAGACGTTTTTTTTTCACCAACCATTCAATGTTTTCCGAAGCAGAGAGAAAATAAATACCTTCTCCTGTCTCAATTTTAAATTTCCTGTTTTTGTGTGTTTCAGAAATAAGCAAATATTGAACATGGAAGAGTTAAAGACTGGACAGTCACCAAGGTTCATTGCTGTGACCTTACTTCATTGTCTTACTCATTAATCCAGAACCAAAATCTGTGGACCAAATCATACAACACCGGCCGTGTCGCCACGTCTTTCATACACATATCAAAACAAACATGTTCCAAAGTTGAAGATTCTGAACAAATCTGAAACACCATAATGGCAGGATTGGATGACAGTGTTCCCGGTCCAACATCGTCCGTCTACATAGTACGAGAGAACTGGGGGACTCAGAATGACCTTGACCCCGGGGTCTTGCTGGAGAGTTCAAATAGCGGATACTCTATCAGCAGTCAAACACAATTTCTACGAGGCCGAACTGAGAAGGATGACTACATCGAGTGTAAACTCCGCAGGGAGATCAAGGTCACAGACGATGAGGAACTAGGCGATGATTGTGGGATAATAACATTTCGACCAAAATGTTTACGACAATGTGCTAACATAAAGGTGTTTGTGTTTTTCATGTGTGTGCTTTTAACGATTGCCACTAGCCTCTCCACTGGGTATCTGAACAGCGTCATCACAACAATAGAGAAACGCTTTGAGATCGGAAGCTCCATATCAGGACTCATTGCTGCTTCGTATGAATTCGGGTCTCTCGTCGCAGTTATTTTTGTAAGCTACTTAGGGGGGAGAAGACATATCCCAAAGTGGATCGGCTTTGGGGTTATTTTCATGGGGATCGGGGCACTACTTTTTGCCATGCCTCATATCATTGGGCCAAAATACACCGTCCATAATGGTTATGACATTTCTAATGTGACAGATATCAGCATCTGCAAGCGGACAGGTACGCACAAAGGAGGTTATTTTTCAGCGGACTGTATAGATGAGAATTCTGGGAACTGGATGTATGTGTTGATACTTGTTGTGGCGCAGATTTTCATTGGAACTGGGGGAACACCAATCCTGACACTCGGAACCACTTATGTGGATAATCATGTGGCGAAGGAGAAGGCACCCGCATATCTCGGTGAGTAAAAGATTGTTTCTTCATACTAGTGGTGTTTTAAGTTAAAAGATAAAGTTGCCTCAACCATTGTATGTCTTGCAATATATTTTCCCTTAATTGTTATTTAGGGTATAGCTCAATGCATAAAACAGCTTTTACTTTCTTTAAAAGCATGTTATTTTGAACTAGTTTTAGTTATATTTCACTGCTGAAACAAACATAAATTCAGTGAAACCCCTTTAACCTGCATACAAAGACCTAGAAGACAGTGACTGAGGGAGTAATATAGCACTATTTTTGATGACATCATTTATCATTGTTTAGTGACATCACTCAAAAATTTACGTTATTGCACAATTATTGGGTAAGGATAGGCTGGGCAGCAGCTTTGATCTCTTTCTTGATTCTAGAAATGTGTGAATATAAATTTTCACTAAAATTGACATGACGTCTGCCTAAACAGTTTGAGGGAATTATGTGAACGAGTTGACATTAAGTTGTGGATTTTTGCAAGGATCCCTCCAAGATTGTTTTGTAGAAGTTTGATAACTTATTCCTTATCCCTTTAAAATCAAATCAAATCAAGCTCTCTTGAGGAAGATATACATATGCTCATATTCAGTCATTGATGTTTTAAAGACTCATTTCTTCAAATCTTGCAAATATAATGATGAATTTTAGCTGATATTATCAAGATGTTACGTATCATTGTGCTTCACACATTATTGACTCAAGACCAACTGTTACCTGGACATGACATGGCAGGGGTTAAAGTCAAAGGTCTAAGGTCATTCTTGTAAACATCCAGTGAAGATTTCAGGTCATCAGTAAGCAAATATAGGATGTTGAAGTCCTTCAAGATAATTCAACTATATGTGACATAAAGTACTGACAGTGGAGCTAAATCTTCTACGTCATTTCCTGAGTAACATCTTGCATTGAACTTGGTGTCAATCTTCAAAACTTATTTGTCATCGAATGGAAGATGCACACCAAAAAACCCTTATTTTTATTTCACTCATTGTTTTGGTCTAGGTAAGAGTTACTCCCCAATATGTTGTTTTAGCCTCAGAACAGAGGCCAATAATGTCAACAACAAGTTTGGTATTTTATATCTTCCATTGAACTTGATGTCAATCTTCAAAACTTATTTGTCATTGATGATTGAATGTAGATGTACACCAAAAAACCCTTATTTTTGTTTCACTCATTGTTTTGGTCTAGGTAATAGGTACTGCCCAATACGTTGTTATAGCCTCAGAACAGAGGCCAATAATGTCAACCACAATTGTGTCATTTAGTCTCAAGCAAAGGTCATGGTCATGGATTTTAAGGTACACGGCTGAAGTTATTATCTGAATTGAGGTATTTATGTGGAAACATAACTAAAAGAAGATAAGATCTAGATGCTTTATCATAAAAAGATTATTTATGTGTTTGGTATATGTCTGATTATCTATATGTTGATAGTTCTTAACTCTAAACTTTAAAACTTTACTTTATCGCTTAACAATGATGATCAAGGAAATCTATTTAATTCCATGATTTTTATAGCTCAACTGGAGCTGTGTAGAGTTACACAATGCTTTAGCTATTGTCAGGAAGAGCATCAGTAGAAGTGACAATCCATATTTATTGATTCCAGAGGCTGGACAAACTGAGGCTCAAAAATGATGTCAATAATATGATGTGATTCATATAATCCTTGTTACATAAGCATCTAATGAGTGTGATTTGCAGGCGTGAACGCTTAAAAGAATGTCACATGGTATAAACGTTAAAATTTGTGAACATTACATAAAAGCAACTCCGATCTATCTATTTTCTGAAATAACAGCATCGAAATTACTAATAATGAAACTGATTTACGTAGGCTAAAATAAAAACTTGCGGACAGTTCCCTCAATGAGCAACAAAATAACGACTAAAACAATAGCTCAGATAATGGATGGTAGTAATTTTTTAATAGCAATTGAGAAGGTATCATTGGATATTGTCAAAATATAACTACCTTTAATTAATTTAGAGTTTAATTCAAATGCTCGCATCAAACACAACGATTGCCATGCTCTGATTTAGCAGACGAGATAGTCTATTTGTTTAACACATTCTGATTGGATTAGAGCTGCTACTCAAAGACCAATCACAGAGCTTGTTTCATTTTGATGCTATTTTTAGACTTGTGTAAAAGAAATACTTCGAGTTACTTCTCACCGTAAGAAATAAAATTACTGATATTTTTCCAAAATGTTTACAGGCCATATCAACATTAACTTCCTGGCAATAATATTTGAGGATCTTAACGAAACAAATTAAAGGAATGTGATATTTCATTGAATTTAAAAGATCTAGGCCTACTACTGTACCGAAATGGATTTCGATATGATGTTATTTCACTTGCACGTCGGGACAAAAAACATCGATTGTGTCTGTACTATTTTAATATTTTCATCCTGAATAGATAATAACAATGATATTTTGATGATTATCATTTATAATTTATCTTTGTTATACGCTTTATTTCTCGACAACGGCTGAAGTGCATTTAACCTGGCGCTAATTGACCGTGGTTGATCATTGTTGCGATCTTTTCATGGAGTATGGGGGGGGAGTACCGTCAAAACATAGATATATCTATATCTATCTATGTTTTGACGGTACTCCCCCCCCATACTTTATCTAACTTTCTTGTACCGTTATGAATCATTTATTTGATCCATAGTTAGTTCCCTTAATGATTTTCGCCATTCTATAGCGTAGGTCAGCGCCTCCCCTACCTAGCTTTTCATGGAGTGTTGAGACAATATTCTATTCGTTGGTGGATTCGTCATGGATAAGATTAATCGAATTTAAATTTCAGATTTTATCAGAAAATTTGAAAAGATAAGGAATTTTTGGCGTTTCAAATGTCAGGCCCTTCCATTTTCAGATAGGTCCATAGAACCCAATATGAAGTCGTGTACACGTGACGTTTCGTTTTTTGCCTATCGTGTAAACGTTTACTAAATTTTGTAAACTTCCTAGCCCTAGTTGTAAGTGGAATCAAAGTAAACAAACTGATAACTCATTCACCATGAGCAATCATTAGTTGGGGACGGACCATTAGGTTATGAGGACTGACAATTAAGTTCCGAGGACTGACATTAAGATTCCGAGGACTGGCCATTAGGTTCTGAGGACTGACCATTAGGTTCTGGGGACTAATTATACAAACGAAGAAAAGTGTTATTCAATCAATTGCACAAATCTTTTGGCTCTCTCATTCACTACAATAGCATTCTGAATTCTGATTTGCTGACAATAAATATGTTTCGCTGTTAGCTCAACTTTCTAATTTGTACTTTCTGGCAAATGTTTGTTTAATAGTTTTATTTGAAGCATGGCTTTCAGTGAACTTCATTTTTTTTTTGTAAATAAGTGATTTATTAATTTCAACTGCTGTCATTTGCAATAACATTTTCTGACATTGTCCTCAAAGATAGACCAATACGTTTAATGGAATCAGTGATCAATTATGAATCCAATGTTTCCTCTCTCACATTGAAACATGTCCATTCTGATCGACTAATGGGTTTGTGATAGTGTAAGGTGTTGCCATCCATTACTTTGATGTCTGTTTTCATAGTATTTTGTTGATTTAGTTTACATCCAATGGTCTACATACATTTGTAGAAACATTAGGCTATCTCACCATCACTCCCTACATTAGCAGGTAATTAGCTAATTGACAAAAATATGCAGAGTCAGCATCCTTGTTAACTCATTAAGAACTATTGATTAAGTATTTACTGAGAGCAAAGAGAAGACACAAACAGATACATGTAATGCAAACAAATTTAGTACTGAAAAGTTTTCAGAAATATTTATCATTTATCATCATCAGGTTCGTTCCCTGGTGCCACCTCATCTTTTATGCTCTTTGTGAATGCATATAGTGTATGGAAATAGCACTTTATAAGCACTCATTGTTATTATTATTATCATCATCATCTATACAACCTCGCAAATGTCAACTTCTCCTGCATAACTTTAAATAGTGCCAGTCTCCATGACTGGCTAATTTAAATCTTGCTGCTAACCAGCAAAATTATGTTTAGAGTACACGGCCCCCTTCAGTGAAAAGTTCCAATTCTCATAAAATTTCTCCATTTGGACTATCAAGATCTCTCTCAGCAGCCTGGACGGCAAGCACAGAAATGTTAGAAAAATGCTCTAAGGCCTTAATTAGCTAGTTATTGCGGCTGCCGTAAGCTAGGCCATGCAAGGGAAAGATGACCCCAAAAAATGAACCGTGGAATTTTTATTTTGCAGATGTGTTATTTTTCGGTATCCTTTATTCACTTCCTGAACATGTCTCTGTTTCAGCATTCATCTATGCAACAGGAGCCCTTGGGCCAGTACTCGGCTATGCTCTGGGTGCTCTGCTTCTGCAGTACTACGTGGATACATTCATCTACGACGTAGAATTAACCACATCGAGCCCCAACTGGATTGGGGCGTGGTGGGGCGGCTTCATCATCTGTGGGCTCTTCCTCCTCCTTCTCTCTATCCCCTTCCTCGCCTTCCCCAAAGTCCTCATCCACGAGAAGAGGAAACTGCTGGAGCTGAAGGCAAAGGAGGAACTCCTCACACAGGAGGAGCAGACGGAGGATAAGGAGTACGGCAAGACCATCAAGGGTGAGTACACAGTCTGTCTCCTTCTGTCTCCATCTGTCTTCCTCTCTGTCTCCCCATGGACAATAAGAGAAAATATTATTATTTTTGTCTGTTGGTTTGGCTCAGTTTTCGTCTACCCTGTTTTGTCTCCTCTTTGCTCCTCTATTAAGCTGTCTGTCTGTCTGCTACACCAGTGTATTGGTATACTTAAAGCTTCTTCAATAACCTGACCACTATCAGGCTTCCTACCTTGTATGGCTCTATATATAACCAGCCAATGAAATCATTCATCCAGCAATAGTGGCACTATCCGAAGGACAAATCCGTTGAGTTTGAGATATTTTCATCAAACTTCTTGTGTAAAGGCATTTCACTGGCTGAAAAAGATTGTGTGCTAAACATAGCCAGGATTAACAAGCCGTCAGCTTCATTTAGCCTGATAGATACCAGGGTATTGAAGTAGTCCTGTGGATACTGAGTCTCTGATGATGTGTTCTGTCCTTCCTGTCGGTCTGTCAGTCTGTCCTTCTGTGTCTCTCTGTGACCTTCAGAATTACTGCACCCTAAAGATCGTTTGACATCTGAATTTTCCTTTTGATAAAAAAGCCAAAATCATTCAGATGTTGTCTTCAATGGATACACAATATTTTGGATTCCAATAAATATATCTATCCAATTATCCATCTATTCATCCATATATAGATCAAGCAATGGCCATATGTTTCCCTTGTTCTGTGTTCGGCATGACCAGTGGGACGTAGATTGCATAAGATCAAACTGACACTGGACTAGGAAGGCAAATGCAATTACACTCAAGTCAGGTGAATGAAAAGCTTTAATCACATAAGTGCTGTTGTATCTCCCGTGAGTTATTGATACGAGGCAATTACACGGCAGTGGCGAGGGATTCATCCAGTATTGGGTGACAGGAAGTTACTCTATTTTCTTCCTGTAATGTAAAATTCTCACCAACCAATCAATAACCTTGACATCTTGTCTTCCCATGTTTTGTAGGACACAAAATGGATTATCTATGAAAGCAGGGAAGATTTACTGCTTGGAAGATTTGTCTAAAGACTACTAATAAGATTAGGAATGTCTCCAAGTTTTCTGATCCTCTATGTCAAGTGCCGTGTTGTTGTCCGCTGTGACAGAGACGTTCTCTCCAGATACAACAGTGTCTTAATGTTGTCAGGGGTTCAGAGGAGGATCGTGTTGAGTTCTTAGAGGGGACAGCAAATTTGCTTATGGTTTTGGTTCCACGTCTGGTAGGAGTAGGATACCTTTACCATTTTGAAGGATCTATTCCCTTCAGAATTTACTAAAATGACCTCTAATCTGATCACTTAAACTAAATAGGTCAAGTATCTCAATGTTGTCAGTCGTTTAGAGGGGAGATCTATTAATGTACCTAAATGGCACATGGGGAGATTGGATAAACTTTTTGACCTTTTATCAGTTGAATTTCTTAAGAATTTGCCAAAATCATCCCCTGATCTGCTCAAATAAACACAACAGGTCAAGTGACTCGGTGTTGTCAGAGGGGCGTTCTCACCAGATAATTTAGGTCAAGTTGTAGCGTCAATGTCATACTGACATCATTCACAGTTTTTTCACTACGTGGTTGAAACACAAAATGTGTGTCACAAGGCTTGGCTAAAGTGGTTTATTATAAACATAATTGATTGGGTCAGGTTTAGAGCATGAAACACAAACACAAAGATTTCAGGTTTGAAAACAATCTCTAGTCTTTCACTTCCAGTACAAGTGGCATTACATTATTCAAAATAATGTCAAGGTTTGTTATTATGACCCAGAAAAGTTTCAAAACAATATTTCTTTCAATATTCTTTTTTTTTGCAGTGTAAAACTGTAACTGGCACAACATCCGGGTGAAAAACATAAAAATCAGAATTCAAGTAGATTAAGACCTGGTTTTAAGGGCAAATATGATCACTCTTTTGTCAATGTTTAATTGTATAAGATTGTATTAATACCCTGCGTCATATGTATGAATGAGTACAACTGTTTTTTTGGGAAATCGGGACATCATTTTAAAAGAATGAATTCGACTCGAGTTAGCCTTCTGTCACAAAGCAACCTTTACTAAGATAAACCTCAATTCTTAAGTTCTTGAACATTGCACTAAGGTTACCTTTCAAAGCAGTTCACTTCAGTGTGTTGTAGAAAGAGACCCTGTTTACAATTAGAAATTTATAAGATAACCTGCGAAGTCCAGAGACTGGCTCCCACGAGGTCTCATGAGTCCGAGCAGATTTAAGTGAGTCCGAGCAGATTTAAGTGAGTTCGAGCAGATTTAAGTGAGTCCGAGCAGATTTAAGTGACTCCGAGCAGATTTAAGTGAGTTTGAGCAGATTTAAGTGAGTCCGAGCAGATTTAAGTGAGTCCGAGCAGATTTAAGTGAGTCCGAGCAAATTTAAGTGAGTCCGAGCAGATTTAAGTGAGTCCGAGCAGATTTAAGTGAGTCCGAGCAGGAGTCCGAGCAGATTTAAGTGAGTCCGAGCAGATTTAAGTGAGTCCCTCAACAAGTTACAAATAGTACCCATAAAAAAAAATTGCGTCCTGGAGACCCACAGCTCATGGGTCATTACAAAATTTTATGAGCATGTGATGTAGGACTCTGGGGCAAGTTTGTCAGTGCTCTTTTGAAAATTCTCTTATGCAAATGGCCTTGAAATATTCCTAAGCTTTGTGCAATATGAACAGGAGACTGTATTTATGTTCTTTTGTTTTGGTAAAGCTTGAGGGAATTTCCAAATAACTTAAAACACAGCAAATCTTGTTAACATCACTGTGCATGTTTGAGTTGTTTGCACTTTCATACCTTGTCAAAACTGAATTACTGATCAATACTGGGGACTGCTCGTCTTTCCATCCCTCGCCTGGTCTGATGAACACTTGCTCATTGATCCGTCATTAGTACCTCTTTCTCGTTAGTGATATTTTAGTTACAGGCTGCATGTTGTAGGTGATTACAGTTTTCCAAAGTTGATTACCAATATCTATGTTATTAAGCCAGAGTAGAAATTAGCCCTCATAAGTAGAGCATCTGACACCACAAGGTAACGTAGGGCCTACCACATGTAGCACATGGTGGAAAGACCAGCGCCACCTACAGGCCCGATCAGGTATCCATGTTGATTAGCAATAAATGAGTGATAAGCTAGTATAGCTGACCTTTGCTTCAAGAATTACCCTACCAGTAATTCAATTATTATTGGCCTGTTTTTCACTTAAAGAAACAATTTTGCCAGCTTGCAAAAATTTTTTGCATGATGAAAATGGTCTGGCTGTTATTTATGTAATATTAAGGGAATAAAGACTGATGAAAATAGAGAAGGATTGAAGATGTGTTTAGCTGTGAGATAAACTAATTGGATCTGTTTCACTGATCCAAAAACTGTTAAAGAAAAAGACGGGCTGTTGGTGTCTGGTAAATGATTTCTTTGTCTAGGAAAGTAAAACGTTATTGGAAAAGGAAGACATGTCTTGAATAAAGACTTAAATTGATAGATTTTTGTTTCCCGTGGTGTGGGTAAACCAGACAGATGATGTTCAATTCTGTAACTGCGGCCTGTAATTGTATCTGGAGTTTGTGCATTGTCCAACCAGCGAGATCTGATCTACCTGTAGAGGGGTCTGTGTTTCTTCATGGACTAAGTGTGCCAGGATAGCTCATTCAGTTTACAGTTACTCAACAGAATACATGCACCATGTTCCCTCCTTCAGTGTGTTAATTGATGTTAAGGCTGAAATTAGTTTGCAGTCTTGAAAGTTTCAAATGTGTAATTGATAATGACTCCTAATTTATGGATCATTGTTGCACAAATAAGTTTTCAGGGAAACAGTCTACCATGATTTAGCGTTAGAAAAGTTAGAATCATGATGCATCCCGTTTTGTTGATTCTTGGTTATAGAGTAAGTTTTTAAAATTTAGAGAAATAATCATACAATGTTTATTATTTTTTTCATATTTTTTTTGTTTGAACTTTTTTTGTGAAAATTGCTATTGTTGAATCAGACCTCAACCAGTTGCTGCAAGTTCGGTACATGACATTCAACAACTTGAGGTAAACAGGTCGTGTGATGAGAATAAGAAGAATATATTTTGCATACACATATATTTAATGGGCAAAAGTTCAAAACATGACACTAATAACATGCTAAATATTCAAACCTGCTACAGTGCCTCTAAAAAAGTTAAGATTTTAAGTACACAAAATTTAGTACATCATTGTTGAATATAGGATGTCTTAATATCATGCTTTTGGATTTTTTTACTCAAGAGGTTGTGTATTTGTATTCAAAATCATATTAAAGAACACTCTTAGACATTATACACAGAAAAAATATACAATGATAAAAGATTAAACTGATGCATGTTCATTAAATATAAAGGTTAATATAATTACTGACCACCAACACCAGCTATCAAAGTCATTCTTTAGAAGAGCTAAATATTCTGGGTAACCTATTCCTTACAGTGAAAAAAGAGGATATTTAGGTATACACTATTCTGACTCCATCATGTGGATGGTAGGGGAAATGGGATACATATTCAGTCTTTCATCCAGGGTGCGGGATTCTCGCTAATTAGTTAATCAGTCACACACTTTTACATTCATAGTGGGAGAGAAATCGCGCAAATAAACATTGTTTCACGCAATTTTCAAATCCTGTGCGGTACCTACCTATAGATAATTTATTATAGCGATCGAAAAGTCTTGATTTAGTAATCAGACGAACTGAAATAACTTCCTGTTTAGATAACAGATCTTCGTAAGTTTCCGTAATATCAATCCCTAAATATCATTTTTTCCCCGTAACAGGTTTGCTGTAATGTTATTTACGAGGATCATAGATCAAATATTAAGTTCCGATTGTTCAGACATGCGCAGTTTACATTTCCGCCCGTGTTTTCTCGATGCAAGCGTCTGCTAGCGATAAGCCAATAATGTCAAAGCCGAGACCTAAACGAAAAACCGACTTTTTTTCACAAACAGCTCCTGAAAATGATTATACCATTGAAAATTCAGAAGAGATCAAGATAGAGGTAACTGACTGAAACCGAAAGTGATAATGAGAAAAATGAAAATTCTTCTTTGACATCGACTGACGATCATGCTTTGGAATCGGCGTAAAAGAAGTTGAGGTAGGGTAATTCATGAATGTAGGGGGGGATATCCCCCACTTGTAGTAAATCCTGGATGAAACACTGATATTACTTACAGCACACCTCATTCAATTCACTTTTGAAGTACGTATCTGACCAACCACTTTTTCTTGCAGACATCCCGCGGTCTATTCTGCGTCTGTTGAAGAACTCTGTGTACATCGTGGTTTGTCTGGGAATCTGCTGTGAGATTTCCATCGTCAGCGGCTTCGTCGTCTTCCTGCCAAAGTATATTGAAACACAGTTTGGAACGTCGACGTCCGTCGCAAACCTCTTCACTGGTGAGTGTATAAAGTTCGGCTGGGCTGATTTATCATAGTTTTGAGTAGTATGTGATTAGATGTCGTAAAAAGATGTGTTTTATTAACAATAAAGCAATGACAGAGGCCCTTGCATGGCCATCTTCTATTAAATCTTTTTTCTCTTAGTGAAGAAATATTGTTGAAAGATCGTTTAACACCATATGACTTGTACATTGTAGTATTATTTTAATGTGTTAGGATATACCTTTACTCAAGATTGTTATCTTGTGCACTGTTATTCCCATGTGATCTTTGCTGTTCAAGATTTCAATTCTAGACAGGAGTTATCTCCCTTCCATTGTGCATCTAATAAACAAGCATGTAAATTTGTGAGATACTACTCCTAGAAAGTTGAAACCTGGTAGTTTTACTGTTTTAATTATGTTAAGGTAGTAAGGTCTATATCAATTAAACATTGCACTAATCTCTGTACACTTGATACGGCAGGAGGTATTGGTATCCCGGGTGCGGTTGTGGGTATCCTGATCGGAGGGTACCTCATCAAGAGACTCCAGCTCCAGCCTAAAGGTGAGTCAAGACATCCTCCTCCTCTCACGTCCTATTCTTTGCCACACCCCTAATGGTTGAAGTCCTAATAGTTGAAATATTGCCAAAGCGGCACTAAATAGGAACTCACTCACTCACTCAATCACCTATTCTTCGTTCCTCTACCCCACAGTCTACCATTAGCTAAAAGATTAGTCAAATTTTCTCCTTCATCTCTTCTTCCTCTCTTTGTATATTCTTCTTCTTTCTTGTCAAGGATCCATCCTACTCTTCCCCTTTCTCTTCTTTTACAATCTGTAATGAGTAGTTTAAATACGTACAATATATGTTGAGTGATTAACTATGTTTTTCGTTGGAGTCGAGCCAATAAGATAGATTTGAATATGTTTTGATACAAAGGAGAACCACTTTGAGCATTTTTTAGATTATTTGACTGGATTACTCCTTTTGTGAACAAGGTATGATTCCACCACAAAGAAATGTTTTGTACTTAATCTACAGATAAATGTTGTTTAATATTGAAGTAGTGTGCAGCTATGGTTCCAAACAATGATCTTTGATTGTCTTAACATTGTTGACTCGTCAGGTCATAAAGAGTTACCTCCCCTGAACTTTGGTTATAGTGATTCACTGAAACAGCAGGTTCATTGTAAGTACAGGGTGTGGGTGGGTCAAGGGTCAAAGGTCAGGGGGTAACGAGTGTGGTATGTGACATGCAGGTGTGACTGGTGATGAAACTGAACTTCTCTTACTTACCTGCAGGTGCTTATCTGACAAGCTTGTCTGAAGTTCATGATTAGAAACTTTAGTGCAAGGTGGCAGTGTTTATATTTGATTATCAGAATTAAGATCATGTCTTAGAAAATTTATTTAAGAATTTCATACATCTTAATGAAATCAGTGAGATTAATAAGTGATGATCATGATGTATGAAGTAAACAGTTCACTTCTTGAATATGAAAGCCTTTTAATTGAATAAAAGAATCAGTTATGAAAATTTAAAACAGCTCTCCGAAGAGATGAAGTAATAGATCATCAAAGTTTAATCTACATTAAGTAGGTGTTGGCAGAAAGTCTTAACAACATTTATTCTTTGTCGCAATTCACAAGACTCATGGCATTGAATGATCCAAAATGTAACATTGCAGATCCCTTGACAATTAGCTTGTTAAGAGTGAAAAGCTAGATCTTTAATTGCTGGAACTTGTTGTAACTCGAGGAAAAGTCAATTAGTAGCCAGTGTATGAAACAATTACATTTAGCAGTAGATATAAAGTCTTGCATATCAATCTTCCTTTGGATTTTCAAAGTTTGACTTTGACTGGTTTACTTTTACTCTCTTGCCAACATTTTCTAGGTACTAATGATCATGTTTTTCTTTTGTATGTGTGTTGTATTCTAAGAGTCTACCTTAGTAGAGTAGGAATTTGTTAGCAGAACCTGAGTGTGCTCCGAAGCTTGAGAAGGAGACACCAAGGTATTACTGCAACTTCATGACGAAGGTGTTAGAGGGTATTCTCCTCCTGACGAGTGTGTGGGTGCATGTTGCAGGTGCTGTGCAGCTGACCCTCGTGCTGAACGGACTCGCTCTCTGTGGCTTCACCTTCTTCTTCTTCCTTGGCTGTGACAACCGCAAGATCGCCGGCGCCACCTTCCCGTACTTCAACAGGTAAGAGGGGGCTCAATTTGTCTTTGTCTTTGTGATATGTCTTATTTTTCAGGGGGGAGGGAGGTGTTACTTTTCAAAAGACCTTTGAAATTTGATATTCACTCTTGTCTTTTAGTGTTTGCAGAAGCATTTTCACATTATCAGTGACTCAATACATACATATCCTGAATATAGGGTCCAACATTACATTGACCATCCAGTGCCTCATCCATGTGAACAGTGTGTTATGGGTGGTTATTGACTCCATCGATTGACTGAGAGTTGGGTGACTTTCTAACAGTCTCAGCTCAATCGTTGATAATCTGTCCATGTTCATGAGTGTTGCAGTCATCTGGCTCAATTTAACTCTTTAATCTTTTAACAGTCAGTAGCAAGCTTTACACGTATTGATCATATTGGATTTTCTTTTCCAGAAGATTTACCTATTACACCTATTGCTACTCCTGTTCCTCCGCCGGATAACTCCATGAGATGATGATGGATGTTTCCTCATGACCAACTTCTATTGGTTCCTTCTCTGCATCCTTAATCTGTCAGCAAGCTGATATCCCTCTCAGTCCTTTTTAGACAGGCCATGAACAACCTCATGAACCAAATAACCTTTATGACGCTGTCGGGGTTAATAGCCCTCCGCTGTTCCATCAGTGCATCGAAACATTAATTTCCCAAGCATAACTCAAAAACCATATGACATTGAAACTTCAAATTTTTTAAAACCTTTTGTGAAATGTTAACCAAAACAGCAACCTTTCCAACCGTTGTTCATTTCCCATGCATAAATTTTAATTTTTATGAAACATTTGATAGGGATTTTACATGTGTTTTGGATTCCATTTGTCCAAATATGTTACATCAGCTTTGTCCATTGAAAATGATCATCATATGTTATGAGATTACTATAGTCATGAGAATGCTGTCAAACTAGAGGAGGAGGTATGTGAGCTGTGCTCACTTTTGCCTTGTTTGTGTTTTCAACAGTCTCTTGTTTTGTTCAGTTCCGGACACAAGATATTTGAGGCAAACCTGACGTCGTCATGCAACCAGAACTGTGACTGCTCTCCCAACTACCTGGAACCCATCTGTGGTATCAACGGAATAACGTACTTCTCTCCCTGTCATGCGGGCTGCACCGGATCAAACCAGTTCTACTCCCACGAGAACCAGTATGAGAGACTATTTGTAAGTAATCAAAATCTAGAAACACTTTTTGCAACAAGAATTTTTCATTTGAGTTAAAGAGCAATTATTTCGAAATTTGATCTTTTGAACTGATAAGATTTGAATTTGTGCTTTTGTTTTTTTATATGCAACTGTTAAGCATATCTGAGAAGGAAAAGGAGCACTTGAAATATTCCTCATTAGCATGAAAAGTAGACTTAGATTAATTATGACCATCCAATCACATGAGTAAAGGGTAAACATATTATATGGAAACTACAAACGTGGCTGGTGGTTGAACGGATAAGCTGTTGTTTCTATCAGTGCTTTGAATTGTAGCCCTACTCTGAACGTGTGGCTTGGTATCCCATCAGTCACTGGACCAAATAAATTTCTTTCCAGCAACTAGTGTATATCCAACTAGATACAAAAAAAACACTGCATCTATGCATTTATTTCTATTCTATTTAAGAACAGTATGCAGCAGGAAGGTTATAAATTATTGATCTCTGAATGTTCAACTCCCTCTGTTGTCTCCAGAACTATAGCGGATGTGCTTGTATCATGGACAAGGACCACGCACAGTTCAACCATGAGGTCATCATGTCGCCCCTGGCAACCAGCGGGCCGTGCAAGAACACATGTGAGAAGATCCTACCGTTCCTCATTCTGCTGGTCGTGATGACCTTCTGTGTGTCGGGGACGCAGATGCCCCTGCTCATGGTCACTCTCAGGTCAGTCTATAGCAGGCTCCCGGATGTTTGTCTTTAATAAAGTAAAGGTTAATGCTTGTATACTTCTCTATTCCTTAACTCTTTCATTACTGCTCACTGAATTCTCAATAACTGAAAAATACTTGAGCAAGTGAATAGGATGACACCAATTGATGGATAAAATTACAACTTTCACAATTAACACTGAAAGAAGTGTTAAACAAATTTGTATTAAAAATCAAATTGTTTATAAAATAGTATTTGTACAATTATTTATGTATTTCATGAATCTATAATTTGTTGAAATTGACTCAGTACTGATGACTTTTTGAAACTGGTAATAACCTTTTTACTTTACAGTTAAAAAAACCAGCTTTGCTCTAATTAGCAATGTCTCCTTGTTCCTTCAATAAACAATTCCTCTGATTTCAGGTCGGTCAGAGAAGAAGAGAGAGCTTTTGCTCTTGGCTTGCAGTTTGTCATTATGAGGCTGTTTGGTAAGTCAGCATTGGACTCAAAAGCACTTACCATATTTCCTCAAATAGAACCCAGGCCTCAAATACATCCTGGGGGATCATGGGGTGCTAGGGTAAATACAACCCGTATATACAACATATAACTCAACTTCAAACAGAACCCAGGCCTGGAATAAACCCTGTAGGGGAAGGAGATGCTGATCAAAATAGAACCCTTGAATACAAGTAAATACGTAGTCAAGGAATGAAAGTCCTAAAACTGAAAGTGTTATCGTAAAGACTAAACATTTTGTGAATTTATCTATCAAACACAATAAAGAATAACAAAGCAAATTATTTTTGCTACAATCTATGATGTGAACGGAAGATGTGCAGTCCAAAAGATATCGAGAACCATGGGGCAATACGTCATTTTATGTCTGGGCCCCTTTTCTTATCAGACTTATTGTGATAAAACCTGTTCTCAGGATATATCCTCCCTTTGATCTTTATTTGTTTTGGATGGCACAGCCACACTTTCTTTGACCATTTCTCATTTTGCCACATGAATGTGCTGGTAGTCAGTGTACAAAATGATTTTAAATCCTTACTAGACTCAAAGTATATCTATATCACAAAAGC
Source organism: Phorcus lineatus (assembly GCA_921293015.1). Classification (NCBI taxonomy): domain Eukaryota; kingdom Metazoa; phylum Mollusca; class Gastropoda; order Trochida; family Trochidae; genus Phorcus; species Phorcus lineatus. The sequence continues at coordinate 57,012,312 of OV121081.1, forward strand.
AAAGTGAGCTTGCTGACATCTTTTCCAACAAACTCCATCTAAAATTAACCACATTTTACTTTTGGGTAGCCAGCGATTTCAAAAAGTTTACAATGAAAAAACTAACTATCGGTGAATCTTCATTGAAAAGGAGTTAAGTCTACAGTCTCATTATAATAATTTGCGTTTTATTTACCTAGCTTGTGCTAATGTCCTACCCATTGGTTTGCAGCATACATTCCAGCCCCGATCATGTTTGGTAACGCTATCGACACAGCGTGTCTGTTGTGGAAGCAGAAGTGCGAGGACTACGGCCAGTGCCTTGTGTACGACATCGTTCAGTTCAGATACAAGTACATCGGTGAGTATCCACTTCCTTTTGTTTGAAGTGTTTGCATAACAGTATAACGAAAAACTGCCGTGTAGCCTTTGACCTGAATTGCCTGAATGCATAGCACTCACTGTATCTCCTGCCTTATGCAGCTGCAGAAATCGTATACCTACCTGAAATGAATAAAATGATTTGACAAAAAAAACTGCCCCCCCCCCCCCCCCCCCCCAAAAATGGCTCCATGTCTTATTTTGATGGCTTGCTTTTTGAAAAAATGACAATCAGTTGTGCTTTTTCATTTCAAAAGGAACACAAATTCATTCATCACTAAGACTCTGAATAGCCTTGTTATGGCATGATTGCAACAAATACTAGAACTCCCCACACAACCTGTCTCATTAACTGTGCAGGTATAGGAGCAGGACTGAAGATCATTGGACTTGTCTTCTTCCTGCTGGCCTGGTTCCTCCTGAGGAGGAAGGGAGTCCCGGAAAAAGTTGTGGAGTTCACGGTATGTCATACTTTCTTCTCACATGAAGTCTGATGTATTGGGGATGTAATGAATTCTTTTTATCATCCAAAACTGGTTTCCACAGGAGATATCGCTTGTGGAAGATCAAGCGATATCTCCTAGGAGATATCTTTTGGCAGTAGATTTTGAACAATGCCCCTCTGACGTCAAGTATATGACATCACAGTTGTTTTACACCATCAAGTAATGACATCACAATGCTATGACGTCATAAACACTACGACGTCACACTGCTATGACATCACCGCACTTGTAGTCTTAGGGCAGCAGGTTTTCAGTAATGTTCATTTGTCAATCAAATGTAATGAAAAATGATTTTGGATGATAAATAGAATCTCACCCTCGTGTCTTCAGAAATCAAATATATCAACACTCGTTGATAAAAGTAAAATATCCTCGGCAAGCCTCGGATATTTGTAACTTTTATCAACTCGTGTTGATATATTTGATATCAGAAGACACTTGGGTGAGATTCTCTATTTATGAATCTTATTTAAGATTTTACTTTTATGTAAGATTTTGTTGTTGAGTGGCATCTGAAGCGCAAAATGTAATACAAATCTTTAGATTAATTTGATATCACAATAAAATCATGTACATTTGAAGCATTTTTAGCTCATCAGGTCTGAAAGACCCGATGGGCTTATGGCATGGCAAGGCGTCCGGCGTCCGTCCGTCCGTCCGTCCATCCGTAAACTTTTCACTTTTTCGACTTCTTCTCCAGAACCAATGACTCCAGAGAGCTGAAATTTTATGTGCATACTCCTTGGCAAATGAGGATTCTAAATTGTAGATTTCGTGACCCCATGACCCCAAATGGGGTCACAAGGGTCAAAACCTTAAAAATCTATTTTAATCTTCTTCTCCAGTTCCAAAAGGTCCAGAGAGCTGAAAAGTTGTGTGTAGACTCCTTGGGCACTGGAGATTCTAAATTGTAGATTTTGTGACCCCATGACCCCAAATGAGGTCAGAGGGGTCAAAACATGAAAAACCTATTTTCATCTTCTTCTCCAGTTCCAAAAGGTCCAGAGAGCTGAATAGTTGTGTGTAGACTCCTTGGGCACTGGAGATTCTAAATTGTAGGTTTGGTGACCCAATGACCCCAAATGGGGTCACAGGGGTCAAAACCTGAAAAACCTATTTTCATCTTCTTCTCCAGTTCCAAAAGGTCTAGAGAGCTGAAAAGGTGTGTGTAGACTCCTTGGCCAACAGGGATTCTAAATTGTAGGTTTGGTGACCCCATGACCCCAAATGGGGTCACAGGGGTCAAAAATTAAAAAACCTAATTTCATCTTTTTCCCTAGTTGCAAAAGGTCTAGAGAGCTGAAAAGGTGTGTGTAGACTCCTTGGCCAACGGGGATTCTAAATTGTAGGTTTGATGACCCCATGACCCCAAATGGGGTCACAGGGCTCAAAACCTGAAAAACCTATTTTCATCTTCTTCTCCAGTTCCAAAAAGTCTAGAGAGCTGAAAAGGTGTGTGTAGACTCCTTGGCCAACAGGGATTCTAAATTATAGGTTTGGTGACCACTTGACCCCAAATGGGGTTACAGGGGTCAAATCCTAAAAAACCTAATTTCATCATTTTCCCTAGTTCCAAAAGGTCTAGAGAGCTGAAAAATTGTGTGAAGACTCCTTGGACACTGGGGATTCTAAATTGTAGGTTCGGTGACTCCATGACCCCAAATGGGGTCACAGGGGTCAAAACCTAAAAAAACTTAATTTCATCTTTTTCCCTAGTTCCAAAAGGTCTGGAGAGCTGAAAAGGTGTGTGTAGACTCCTTGGACACTGGGGATTCTAAATTGTAGGTTTGGTGACCACTTGACCCCAAATGGGGTCACAGGGGTCAAAACCTTAAAATCCTACTTTCATCTTCTCCAGTTCCAAAAGGTCTTGATAGCTTAATAGTTGTGTGTAGACTCCTTGGACAATGGGGATTCTGAATTGTAGGTTCGGTGACCCCTTGACCCCAAATGGGCAATGGGCCTTTTTTATTTGATTGTGAGTAACTTGGACGTTGGGACAGGCTACCTTTCCTACACTGCCCATGACCCCATGGTCTAAACCCAAACACCTATATCTATCAAAAGTCTGATGAGCTATAGAGCCCATGGCTCTATTTTTTCCAGTTACCCAAACTATTCTCTTTCAACTATATGTATAACTTTTCTCTCTGAGAGACTTTATGAGTAAGGATCTTGTTAATATGTCTTTTCAAACATCGCCGCTAATGGCTGAAATATTGCCCAACCGGTGTTAAACAATAACTCACTCTTTTCAAACATGTATTTCAAAGCACAAACTTCCAAGATTCTCAATTTTAGAGTAAATTTGATGAAACAATTATTTCATATTTCATTTTGTCTAGTTTACCCATCCTGATCCATCAGCATATTTGCAAGGCTGCTTCCAAATGCACTGATCTCCTTCATGCAAAAAGTAGACATTGCTAGATATTTAACCAATGAAACAACTAGCATCCAGCAATAGCTGCTCGACCTGATGACATTTCATTGGCTGAAAAACTATCATGGTAACCATTTCCACTAAGAACCACCTGTCGAAGATACGAGGCATTTGAGGGAGATCAGGGTGTTAGAAGGAGCTCTTGGGATTTAAATACTCTATTGAAGCACGATGCAGTTAACCCTAGGTTAATGTTCCATTCTTACTAAATGTTCATCTTCTTGACTCCAGGTGAGAGACTGCATGAGTTCATTGACGTCCCTGGACAAACTAGGTCAAGACCCCCAGCAGCGAGAGCCTCTCTCTGGTCGAACAGGGTCACATGACCTAGGAGAATCACATGACCACGAGTCACGTGAACCCTTAGCCTCGGATGTCATGGTCCAGCGAACAGTGTTCACATGTCCTGAACCACGCGAGTCAATCTTGTGATAGTGAGATTAAGGCTTAATCAGCCCTCAGGACTGTGGATAGAATTGTAGAGATGAGATTATTGTTAACTCGGGATGCAAATAATTTGGATAAAAAAGCCAGAAAGTTAAAATTTTATGAATGAAAATGGCAAGATAAAAGAAGAACTGTTGCCAGTATAGGTTGCTTGAGTGTCTGGGCTTACTTCTTCACAAGTTGGTTTGGCTGAGATGGTTGTGTCATAGCACTAAAAACATTCTCTGGCTATTTGATAAGATTTTTATGATTGTTTAACTTGCTGAAAATGACCTTTTTATGTTGACCATTAAGTGGTTGCTTTGTCCAGGACATTATTCATTATTGTTTTAATGTCTTCTTTGATTTATGATAAATTTGTTTGTTTTTATAGCATTATTGCTGATATATTAACATAATCAATCTTTTTGTTGTAATCCTGCATGAGAATATTATCATATCAGCTCAGAAATCAAATAACAAGACAAACCAATATTTATATCACCGCAGTTATCAAAATGAATGGGATTATCAAAGCATATCATTTATTTAAAAAGTTATGTGAATGTTGAGTGAATTGGCATGAACAAAATGTATTTATTGCCTATCAAACCATCTGCTTGAATCAAAATGAAAATATTTATTCTACCCCTGCTACGACATAGTCGGGGGTATATAGCACTCTGTCTGTCCGTCCGCGCATCTGTTTGTGAGTCCAAAAATGTTTCTGGAGCATTACTTGAAAACTTTATGACTTGGAAATTTCAAATGAATGAAGGGTGCTGAGTGTCTTTTAGGTCTGAAACTCCAGTGTGCCCATAACTTACGAAATGTTGACCAAAAATGTCCATATTTTACGCCTTTGTTTCTTTTCCAGAGAATTTCTCAAAAACTTTATGACTTGGAAAACTTCAAATTTGGTATGAATGTAGGGTTCTGATGTGCCTTTCTGGAGTTAAAACTCCTGGGTTACAATAACTTTTGAAATTTTGACCAAAAATGGCCATATTTTACAACTTTGCTTCTTTTCCAGAGCATTTCTCAAAAACTTTATGACTTGGAAAACTTCAAATTTAGTATGAATGTTACTTTAGGGTTGCTGCTATGCCTTCAGGGAATAAAACTAAATGGTTCCAATAATTCTTTTAAAGTTTGACTTACAACAGCAAAATTTTATGACTCAGTTTTTGACTCATGCTCCAGAAAAAAAACCAATCAGACTTGTAAACTTCAAGTTTGGTATGAATGGTACTAATCGAGTGTAAATGTTACTTTTAGTGGTTAGAACTCCTTGGTGCAAATATTCTTTGAAATCATGACAAAAAACAGCAAAACCAAACAAATATGTGACATCACCTGTGATGTGATCCTCAATCATTGATGTTATTAACTACGCATTTTTCAAACATCCGTAAAGGTTAAGCGTAAAGGCGATCCAACTGTGGGCGGGGGTATATGAGCTGTGCTCACTTCTACCTTGTTCCTATGTGTTAATGTCGTGAGAGGGTTCAAGACCCCATAAGGTACATCTCTTATACCAAGCCTGTTTAACCATTTTATGTATCATGTCACCATCGTGAAAGTTGGTATTTCTTGTCTCAAAGGGACCATATCAAACTAATTTTCTTCCTTCTTACTTACATTTGTTATGTTTGATTTACCTGATATCAACCAATCAACATTTTGAAAAACAATCATACTAATTTTACTGCTTAGAGAATTTTGTTACCATTATTATCCCAATAAGTGTCCCCACTCTCACAAATACCCCCATTACAGATGTTAACACATAGTGCTTAAAATATTACATTACCATAAATATCAAATTATTAATAAATGCGTACTGAGCTTAATATTTTTTCTTCCACCAAAAGGCCAGTGTATTTCTTTTCATTTTAACAAACACAACAGTTAATGTACACTGGCTAAGATTTGAGGACAATATTATTATGTCTCGCCAGAGGAATAACAAAAAAGTCAACTATCGGACCTTTAATGTATTGAAAATGAAGATAGTTTAACCCTTCAACTGCCAACAGTACAATAACCTTTTGAAACTACAAAGATCAAACATATTATATTGTAATTATTTTGGACTAGACGAGCAAAATAGAGTAGATAACTCAATTTTTCAAGTTGAGTTAACTCTTGTTGTACATAGGTAGAGGGTTAAAGGTTCTGTGATTCTACATTGCGGGTCAGGGGTTAATTGAAGACATATCCCCTAGATAGATCATTATGAATGATATATTAAAAGCATACAGTTTGTTCTTCTCGTTTCTCAGATTTTCATAGCTCTCTTTGTTTTGAGCTATAAAAGGGAGTGCTGATAGAATTTTTGAATTTTTTGTCTTGGATAATACAGCATAGTGTATGAATTGTAGCCATTTGTTTAATTATTTACGGTTGTATAAATGATTCTATCTATATTTTTGGTTTTGTTTGAGTTGTTACAAAACCAACTCCACTTAAAAAAGTCAAAACATGATGTTATAATTTTGATAGTTAAAATATTCATTGTTTTATTGTTTGAATGTGATATTTATTTCCTTAATATTATCTATGTATATATGAATTTCAAACCATTATTATATGTATGTATAATTACTGATGCAAGCACTCTGTCAAAACCTGGAAGTAATTGTGCACCTTTGTTCATTGCTATTTTAAATACTTATTTACATTACTTTTTATTGAATCTGGGATAAATCTTTGCTAGAATTATTACATTACATTTATTGATTCATCCTTTAGAAAATCAATTGCATCGATGACCTTGATTGGATACACATAGGATTTGTTTATTTTTATGTTATTTTAATCAGGGCAGTTTGTTGTTTTTCTGATGTCAGGTATTTGAGAATGTTTTTTCAAAGAGATTTATATTTGAAGTGAAAAGATGATGGCTATGATGATATATAATGTATGTAATATATGTAAATAATATTTGACTTATGTAAATGATATGTAAGCGAGATATATGTAAATGCGATATGTACAAGATCTATATATATGTGTGTATCACTCACCTATCCAGACATATCCTGCCATGTACAAACCGATATATACATGATACATATACATTGTGTCTACCTGCCCACCAGAGGGAGTGAGTGATTGTATGTGTTATATCCTAAGTTCTGTTAATTGACCAACTGATGAATATTGAGATCTATCATTTCACAAATGAAAACCTTGTTAACCTGACAGAATAATGGCAACGGCAAAGTGACAATTATTTTCTTTTTTTTAAAATGTAAATCAGAAGTTTGTTTTGTTTATGCTGAAGACAGTCTTGAAAATCCTAAGAAACAGACATTGGCGGCAAACGGTCAGAAGCAAACTATATCCATAAGTTGACCAATCAAATTAAATAAACGGCAAAAATGAGTTCAAGGTCCTCGGTTAATAATACCACGGCAAGCCTTGGCAAGGCAGTGATGAGTTCAAACAAGTCCAATCAAAGAACTTGATGCCATAGCTTTTTATGAAAAGTTAACCACACATTTTGATCTCAGTATTTGTCAGATTGGTCGGCCATCTAAACTGAGAACTAAGGAAAGCTCAGGTCTACTTTCATTAGTTAAATGGTTGGTGCAAAGTTACCAAGAAAGGTGGTTATATTGTGTGAAAGAACATTTTTTGTACGAAAAAGGAAACAGGAAGAATAGGCCTTAGGGTTTACAACTTCTTTATGAGATGAGCATTGTTAGTGTCGGTACTATCGTGTTATCACGGAAGTGTTTCTCAATACTATACTCAATGAAATAAAATATATACCCTTTTTGACGCATTCAGGGTCCTGGACCTAGATTTTCGGAGCTCTCTTAGCACTTAGATAGTCGTAAGTACCATACATTGACATATGCTTACAACTATCTTACCATTAAGAGAGCTTTGAAAATCTAGGCCCTGGACTCTAAAAGTTGCTTTTTGTTAAGTTCTAATGATTATGAAAAGAATGATTTTTGCCCCTTTGATATTTCCAAATTGTTTAACATTTAAAAGTATGGCTTTAACATATGGAGTAAACAGACTGTCACTTACATGCATGACTACACTTAAAATGCAGCTCCTATAATTATGGAATAAGGAACAAGACTCTTGTTTTCAATGCAACTGCCTAGCTTTTTTGCACAGGCAAAGATATGAGAAGGGGGCGAAGAAGGTTTATATAGATACAAAAGATAGGTATTTCATCATATGTCCAAATTCTAAAATACCTTTCAAAGAGTCAGAATGAGAGTGTTAACAGCGCTAGAAATATCTGCCTGCCCAGGACAGGTTTTTTTCAACTAAGACTGCTAAATTTTCTATTAGCCTTGTCCGACGGTCGGGTAGAAGTTATGCTTTATCCAATTTATCATCTGATATAATTTGAATGTTCTCAATGGAATTATGGACAAGTCAAGACAAATTATTAATATTACTGAAAGGGTTCTTGTTATAGAACTTTTACAAAGCATAAAAAGTGTAGCATTTAAAAAGGACATGCTTCATTCGACCAGTTTGTTTTTACCTCCATGCTCTAGGCTATTTGTATTTTTGTAACAGGTGATAAGCCCTCAGATATGATTTAAAAACAAAACAAGTTTTGAAAATTCATTTTATTTTTTTTATTACTGTTTTATTAAAGCGATATAGTAGTATATAGTAGTCATATTCAGTTTTGAACTTGATAACAGTTGCAAATAAATATTAAAGTTTAGTTGACAGGCAGGTTTCGGTCAGGGCTGGCATAAATTATTGGGAGTTTCATACCCTGGTGTTAACCCATGCAATTATATTTCTTCTAGTAAACAGACACCTGTTTAACATCAGCCTGTCTTATCTACTCATTTCACTTTTAGGTTTAATGCTGTCTAAACTAAGACATGTTTCTAGTCAATTTAGGAATGTGTGCTATTTGATTTTGGGATGAGAGGATTTGTAGCACTTGTTTTTGCCAAAAATGTCAGTACTACAAGAATGGTAACGCAAGTTTGTCGACGCTTCTTGTCAAAGTGCAAAGAAAATTTTGATGATGTCAGTTGGATGCCATGATGCTAGTCATTTTGAAATAATGCTTGCTTGACCCTAGTCATATGATTAATACTCAAGCTCTTGTCAGATTTTTGACATTTATGTTTCACTTTATCCTTGAAGAAACTGCTTAAATCATCGACAACTTAAAATACTCTAGTCATTTCAACATGTGTCAGAAAAAGTGGAAAATATTGTGTTTGTTTAATGGCATTGAAAGTCATCATGAAAAGAACGATAGGTATCTGATACTAGTTCAAGCTCTGTGTATAAGTTTTATAAACGGATACACATCAGTAAAGCAGCATATTGAAACTAGCAACTGTTTGAATTAAAGTCACTATATATACTGTATTTGCTCTTAGAAATGCCCCATCTTTTATTTATTATTCCCCTTCTTAAAGGCACAGGAACATTTTGAGACCAGCATTTTGCTATTCAAGATGGAAAGAAATTCTCTCTAACTGAGACTACTCTAACTACAGACTATGTCTTCCCATAATACCTCTGTCACAAGTGTGCCATGTTTTGTGGTTATTTAAAAATCCCCCTACAGTGAGACTTTGCAACACTTATACTGTCCTTAATTTTATCCAATCAGAAGATGATATTTGCTAGGTATCTTGTCCTTTATGATAGGTGAATATTTCCCAACTATGTTCAAATTCCAGATTCCGCCACCAGATAATGGATGGCTGTTCTTTGTACAACGGATAACAAGGGCTTATTTGTACAAAATTGATTTAGTGTAAGGGCATATGAACTCGTTTTATTACCCTTTTAGCTGAAGATACCGCCGTTTAATAAACCTACAATGTTATTACATATTGTGTCATAACATAGCGAGCTGACTAACGTCACATGACGTCACAATCTTTAAGTATGATGTCACAAAATCTTGGCGAATTTCATGCTTTTATTTGATATAATTCTGTGAGTAATAAATAAAATACTCAACACAGTCCCGTTTAATTACATTCTATGAAACTTGTGAATGGAACTGGTATCTAACTCACTTTTGCTCGTTTCATACCAAACCATTCACTCGTTTCATAAAATTTTTATTAAACAGGACGTCGCTATTCTCTATTTAATCCATGCCTGGCAGATGTTTGGAGTAGTACAAGAAGGATGATTCAGGATGGCATGTATTGGAGCAAATACAATACAGGGTTGAGTCAAATGTCTGTGACCGGTGTGCCTTGTAGCTAGGGGAGATAACTCTAGTCCATGGTCATTATGACAATGGTACACTGTCATTAGTGCAATATTTAGATATTCATTTCCTGTAGAAACTTTTTGATATTTAATGTGTCTAAATTTGAGTAAGTTTGTTTTGTGAATTTGACCATAGTTATGGAGAGTACTTTGTTAGCATATCAATCAGAAAAACCATTTAGAAAACATCGCTGTTTGTAATGTACATAAGTATAGCCTTGAAAGATTTGAAGCAACTTCATTGAGGAATATTCTCTCGATCATATTGAGTTGAATTAATCTACCAACAAATCTTTTAAATTATCTAAAGGAAATAAATTTCCACATTACGGGTCGTAGCGGATAACTCGCACTGAATTGTCCACGCTTGATAAAAATGGTTTCAAAGATCATTTGTGTTAGGAGTGTATGCCCTTAATCAAATTGAAGAAATATATTGTCAAAGGAGTTGCTTTCGATTGTTGTAAATATATACTTATTCAAGGGTTTAATTGGTAAATATAGTTGTGAGGTTCTTTTTCTCTGGATAAAGTTAATCAAACAAGTATGGCAAAGATTCAAATAACATTTTGAGGAGATAATGATTGAGACATGATTAGTCAATATAATAACATACCATCATTTGTGTACGATTTCATTGATTTAGTTTTTAAATATTTAGGAACTCTGAAAATATTTATTAGTTTACTTTCCATACAACCAATCAATCATTTTTTAGCTGAATCAAAAGACTTTCATTGACAAGTTTAAATCAGAATTTTACATAGCAAAACCTTCCAGCCATGAAATTTTTTGTTTAATGTACATTGGATATATTGTTGCAATAAACAAACTAATTTTTTCAACTTTATGGTCATGTTTTCTTTGAAATAGTTTATTGCCTGATATTGGAATAAAGTCAAGAATAGAGAACAAGTTATATGGATTTACAACTTCTTTATTGCAGGATTGCGACATTTCGGTGTAGATGCTAACACTTGCTTGATAACGGTGTTAGCATCTACACCGAAACATCGCAATCCTGCAATAAAGAAGTTGTAAATCCATATAACTTGTTCTCTATTCATCTCACCAACTTCTAAATGCCTCTCAAAGAAGTCAAAGTCAAGAACTTATGATTTTGGACCAAACCTCACTTTTCTGGCTCTGAATAAAGAAACAAAGAGGGGTAACAAGTTCTAAAATTTGAAAAGAAAAAACATCACTTTAGTATACTTAAGACTATACATAAAGAGGCAGAAGACGACCAAATAGTATACTTCATCATTTGTCATTTATTCCTTGCAACACTAATCCAAAGAGGAAACCCCTCACAGAAAAGCAACCATTAGCCCGCAGTGTGCCCTCACTGTTGTCTTTACACTGCATGCATTAAGAGGGATGTTTTGATATGACACTTCTGAAGACATTCAGAATACATCTGATGATGTGAGTAACAACCCATTTAGAGACGCTCTCATGAATCTTTTATGCATATAAAGGGACAGTAGCACAGGTTTTGAGATAAAATGAGCTCACAAAAACATACATACTTGTTAATGTTTCAGATTGCAAGACAATATTTTTTAAATCAAAGAATCAGTTTTAAAACGAACAGACAACAATCAGTAAGGCTTAAGGTATCCATTCGACCCTCTGAAGATGATATATTTGGCACAAACTAATGTTTATTGCGGGAGATTTTGAGAAATAAATCTCTCTAAAAAAAAGTGCATATTTGATGGAATGACTCTCAAACATCTTGCATATTCATCCCTAATTAATGCCACAACACAATTGATAGTTTTCGATGAACATGTGCTGAGCAAAAATCACACGTCCATTTACACGAGTACTTATTCTATCAGTTTTCAAATACTATTAACTCTGATCTGAGTATTAGGAAGGAGCGAGAGTGCATTCATATACGCTGATTTAGCAAGATGTTTTTATTTTCGAGGTATGAACAGTTATATTTTGTATGAGTTCCCCTTTTCACATCAAGTTTCTGTTACAATGAATTAATAATTGCTATGTCTTGAGATTAAATTCAACTAAACTGTTTACGAGGGACAATATGAAATGGGAAACATATCCATTTATTTGTACCATGTTTCACTTCATTTTGTTGTGTTAAGAAAACTCCTTATTGAAAAGTTTTTAACTCTATTGCAATAACTCTATATATTATAATATACGTTTCAGTCTCAAAACTTTATAACATGCCTTGTGATAAAATAGTTGCGACCAATGAACCATTATTATGTAAGAATTTATTAATTATAATCAAGGACAGTAACAATTCATCTGAAAATTAATATATAAATACGTTGCTTTTGATCACAAACACCTTTTTATCTCCTTGGGCCTCCAGGGCCAGATAAGAAAATCTAATATTAGAATTGTTTCTTTTCAAACAATGATTCTTCAACATAAAATAAAATTCAAAGCCCTGATATCAGTCTTGATTCTGATGATAAAGACGAGCCATCTTCAGTTGTACACCGCATTGCAACAGCTGTACATATCTCGGACAGAAGTAAAAAAGACAGAGTTGACATAGCATGTATTTGATTATTTATTATTTTCATGATTGGTGATGATTGGCATACAGTGGTTAACAGTTAACGGCCACACAAGCAGCAATCTGTTCAATACAGACAAGTATAACACTCTGTGCTGACTGAACAGGTCATGATATGGGGAAAAAACTGTAAATAAACAAGCCCAATGAGATCCAAATTAAAACATTCCTGCCAACATTGAACTTAATAAACCATCAACACTGAAAACATTCCTTCAAGTGTGCAAAACATTTGATATACCAGATATCTGTATATAGATATATGATAAAATAAAAATAGTTCAAAATAATCCCAAGTGCTGTCATTTTCAATAACCGCACAACACCTTCGTACAAACTGGTATTTCCAATCTGGTTTAAAGAAAATAACATCTAAAAGTTAAAATTCATCATATGAGACTACGAGTTTCAATCCATTATGTTACAACATTCCTTGTGATATTATACATTTGATAATAACAAGTAATAATTTGTAAAAGAGACCCATTTATATACAATGAGAATGATGAACTGTTTATTTAAAGACCTCCCCCTGTATCTCACATAAACAGTTTGTCTCTCTCTTTCTCGTAGTCTCAGTTGTCAGTAAAATATTCTTTAATTAAATATTGGGAAAATAAAATCATAATATCATTCTTCACAAGTGGTGTTGTAATGGAAGAGTCAAACAAAGCGTGATTAAATAGACTACATAGAAACAGAGAGGATAAACTACAAAACATTCATCTACGCGGTAGTATGTTGGTGTTATGGTAGGGTTAGGAAATTGACTTTATATTACAGCTTCCATAATAATCACCTTAATAATTTACATTTTATTTATGAAAATATACTCTAAAATATATGTGCTATATATCAATTGTATTATGACAAATATCCAAGTCACAGTTTATTCTCTTCATGTAGGGCCATATGAAATACTGATCGAGGCATGATGTACCAAGGTAACTCAAATACTACGCTAACCTCTGTTTTAATTTGAGCACTTCTCCAGCTAGAAATAATGGAGAAGCCTTTTTGGTTGCAATGCAGTTGGTTGTGCATTCAGCAGCACTGATTTAAACAACTACCTTGCAAAGTCTCAGTCAGCTCCATATGCTTTGGGATAACTGGAATTTATTCGACTGTGAACAACAAGTCTTCTTGACAGAACACATTATAAAGTAAGCCCTCCATACAAGAAGTGTTTTCATTTGTTGAAATTCGGCAAAATTCAGGAAAATTCTGAAAATCTCCTAGAAGCTAAACACATGCACTAATTTAAACAGAGGTCTGCATAAGATTTGATGACTAAAGTTACTTCATGTGAGAGAATGGATGAACCAAGCTCTCTGTACTGACAGCTATACCTACACCATTTCAAAATTTAACATTGAATTCCTGACAAAAGACTATCAACTTTGATGATTATTGATAAAGTAAATTATGAAAGATCACCTAAAATATTTTTCCATGTTTGAAATAAACAGAGAATCTCGCCCATTGTCCTCTGATATCACAAGTATCAACATAATTTAGTTAAAATAAAAAATACCAGAGGCTTGACAAAGACACTTAATCCATGAGTGCTCATGTCTCTGCAGAAAACACGAGAGTAGATTTTATTTATCATCCTAAATCATTCCTCCACTAATAAAGATAACTGAACACAACCACGCCACTGTGCTTCTCGCATCGTGAAATCATCAGCACTATGACTACATACCATTGATACACCATAAACTTCCTGACATCATAGCATTGTACACTATCCCTCAAACATCTTGTCTGTCTCTAGATGATGATATAACAGCATTTTGACAATTTGATTGAAGCGTTATCTACATTGTATCATCACTAATCTCAATGAAATCAGAAACAATTTAAACAAACCTGGGTGCGTTTTGGATCCGAGTACTGCTTCATAGGAGTTGTCTCATTAGACCTTTGCACTCTATTCAGAAAGCTAGAAGCCTAAGCACTTTTGAGCCATTAAATACTTCACTTTGATTGTATGAATATATAGAGAATCTCACCCAAGTGTCTTCTGATATCAAATCTATCATCACGAGTTGATATATTTGATATCAGAAGACACGAGGGTCAGACTCTCTTTATCATCCAAAATCATTTTTCATTTCGATTCCGTGAAAAATGTGGGTTTTTTTAACACTGCACTACTCTTAGACTCTCAGTGGAGTGATGTCATAGCATTGTGACGTCATCATGTTTATGACGTCATAGCATTGTGATGTCATTACTTGATGATGTAAAACAATTGTGATGTCATGAAGTTCACATTGTTCAAAATCTACTGTCAAAACGATATCTCCCAGGTGATATTGCTTGACCTTCCGCCAGCCATATCTCCTGTTGAACACAGTTTTGGATGATAAATGGAGGGTGAAAGTCTACAGACAAGGCTACTTGACATGACTTCTATGGAACAGTAATCAGATCGTAAACACAGCTATGTACAAACTGATTTCAATGAGATTGTTGATATTACCTTATCTCACACAAGCGATTTAACAACAACATACCGGTAAATTAAAAGAAGTACAAAAACATACAGGCCAATGACATATATATAAGAGAAACTAAAACCTCAGTGTAATAATAGTGTATAAACATGTGACACGTTACAATCAGTAATTAACAAAACAATCAATATGATCAAACTATTTCCTGATCTGAGTTAAAAGCACCTTCACACTAACTTTGAAACAGAGTTGAAAATGTTATTTTAAGATAAAATATTATATCATTTATACTTGAATCTTGACATTCAGGAAAACATGATGTAAACAACCCCTAAATAATGAATTTTCAAGTCTGGTAATAAATGCAGTGGAAAAATCTAATAGAAATATATAAAAAAGAGAGGAAAACCAACGAAACAAAGGAACTTTGGGTTCCATACATCATCAGGACAGATGGGCTTTAAAAAGAGGGTAAATAAAAGTTAAAAACAACCACCCAGTCAGCATGCCAATTTCACAACTTGAGGTCATAAATCTTTATTTGATATATTTCCTGTTCAATTATTTGTTTGTCCAAAGCTGAACATATCTTCCTTGATTTGAGCTTAGAACAACAGTCAGGCAGTTTTCTCCTATGAGAGAGGTCCATATTCTTTAATGATAAGTCCGCAAAAGTCCAACAAGCATGGTTTGCTTATCAATTTTAGTTTCACTGTCCCTATCTGCATTATACCCGTTAACAACTGTCTATAAACCCAGATGAGAGTTAATTTCATGCTCAATAAAGGCTTATAACCTCAGGTACATATGGACAGCTGTTCGATATTTGACGATTCCCCACTGGTTGTCAATGGGGCAGATCGCCCTTCACAGTGACCGACTCACTCAAGGACACTGTTGGATACTGACGTGTAACTCTTTACCCGCGAGAATATCAGTGGCGGGAATGACTTTTGATTCAAGTCAAAGTTGTTGATTACTTCCTCTCCTGAGCTTCTGTGGAGAGAAAATGTATGAAATTTGAGGCTTTAAAGACTCTGTGTTACTCTCATATAACTAGGATAGTCACTGCTGCCAGTCAATTACACTGCCTCCATTGCTAGATAGTCAAAAGAGACCACCATTCTGGAATGAGATCTTCTGAGGCTGAGAGTCATAAACCATACAAACAATTTTAGATAAAAAAAAAAAGATGAATACTCAAGTAGCTACAATAATCATTCAAAACAACTGATTCAGTGATATTGCAAGGATAAAATCTTTATCAACCTCTGCTGCTATACAGAGAGAAAGTTTAAAGGTTAGATTTTGGAAGCTCTTATAGATGTCAGCAATGAAAGACACTTACTTGTAGAAGACCCTGTTGAAGTAGCGGCTCCAAGACAGTTTGAAGTGAGACTTGCGCCCGACTCTCTGCAGGTCAAACTCCTGGAAGGCAAACGTGTAGTGAATGAGTCAATGAGTGGTAGGAAAAGGTATGAAG
The DNA here is from genome assembly GCA_921293015.1 of Phorcus lineatus. Lineage (NCBI taxonomy): Eukaryota > Metazoa > Mollusca > Gastropoda > Trochida > Trochidae > Phorcus > Phorcus lineatus. The sequence goes on from OV121081.1 coordinate 57,028,795, forward strand.
TTGTTCTTTGTTGCATGTTATGTGCAGGGCAGAGTCTGATCTATCTAAAGGGTAATGAAATTAAATGAATAGATAAAGAGCTTCTTTAGTCATAATATGCAACATTTCAACTAGATTTATGAGTCATTATTGAGCAGATAAGAATTTGTGATTAAACATTGCATATCATATCTAAAGATGTTGCCATACTTATATTCGTCGTCAATCATCATTCCAACTTCTAAAGGGCAGGTACAATTGGAAAAAACATCTTTCGCAAACTTTTAAAGTGTTCCTACACTTATACAATAATGACTGAATGTCAGTAGTCCAATCGTTCTTGCATCGAAATAATGGTCTTGTTGCAAACAAAGTATGATGTAAACACTCAAATTACATCCCCTGATCTGGCATCTGCAGCCTTCTGCACTCACCACATAGAAAGTTGACTCCCCCTCATTAGCCTGGTTCTGTGCATGTCGGCGCTTGTAGCGGCCATATCCAGAGTCTGTGGTGGATGCCTCCCTCTTCAGTAGCGCTGTCACCTGAGCGAAGAGAAATACAACAATGTCATGGACTAACTGCAAATTCCAATTACAAAGTCGTTTTGAAACAAATGTACCATGAATGGTTTAGCTACACAAATCTACTTCCCTACCTCAAATGATTTAAAGGTGTTCACGCAAAAATGGTTGCCACTTGTTTTTGCTGTATATTTGATTATTGGTTTGATCAATGAGATGTTTTGACCCTCTAAAGATGATACATTTGGCAAAAACTAATGTAGATTGGGGAAAATTTTAAAAGTACATCCTTTAAAAACATACTACTGCCACTTCACTGTAGATTTTTATCGTATGATTATTTTAGTGCATTAATAAGTGTTCACCTTTCCCTTTCAAGAATTTTTGTACATGCATGTGCATGTTTGCCTTGTCCTTGAGCAGTTTGAAGCGTCCCCTCATCAGGCCCCCGTATGAGTGTAAGTGCATGTGTGTGTATGTGCACGTTAAGCTTGTCCTTGAGCAGTTTGAAGCGTCCCCTCATCAGGTCCCCGTACGAGTGTAAGTGCATGTGTGTGTATGTGCACGTTAAGCTTGTCCTTGAGCAGTTTGAAGTGTCCCCTCATCAGGCCCCCGTACGAGTGTAAGTGCATGTGTGTGTATGTGCACGTTAAGCTTGTCCTTGAGCAGTTTGAAGCGTCCCCTCATCAGGCCCCCGTACGAGTGTAAGTGCATGTGTGTGTATGTGCACGTTAAGCTTGTCCTTGAGCAGTTTGAAGCGTCCCCTCATCAGGGGCCCGTACGAGTGTAAGTGCATGTGTGTGTATGTGCACGTTAAGCTTGTCCTTGAGCAGTTTGAAGCGTCCCCTCATCAGGTCCCCGTACGAGTGTAAGTGCATGTGTGTGTATGTGCACGTTAAGCTTGTCCTTGAGCAGTTTGAAGCGTCCCCTCATCAGGGGCCCGTACGAGTGTAAGTGCATGTGTGTGTATGTGCACGTTAAGCTTGTCCTTGAGCAGTTTGAAGCGTCCCCTCATCAGGCCCCTGTACGAGTGTAAGTGCATGTGTGTGTATGTGCACGTTAAGCTTGTCCTTGAGTAGTTTGAAGCGTCCCCTCATCAGGCCCCCGTACGAGTGTAAGTGCATGTGTGTGTATGTGCACGTTAAGCTTGTCCTTGAGCAGTTTGAAGCGTCCCCTCATCAGGTCCCCGTACGAGTGTAAGTGCATGTGTGTGTATGTGCACGTTAAGCTTGTCCTTGAGCAGTTTGAAGCGTCCCCTCATCAGGCCCCCGTACGAGTGTAAGTGCATGTGTGTGTATGTGCACGTTAAGCTTGTCCTTGAGCAGTTTGAAGGGTCCCCTCATCAGGCCCCCGTACGAGTGTAAGTGCATGTGTGTGTATGTGCACGTTAAGCTTGTCCTTGAGCAGTTTGAAGCGTCCCCTTATCAGGCCCCCGTACGAGTGTAAGTGCATGTGTGTGTATGTGCACGTTAAGCTTGTCCTTGAGCAGTTTGAAGTGTCCCCTCATCAGGTCCCCGTACGAGTGTAAGTGCATGTGTGTGTATGTGCACGTTAAGCTTGTCCTTGAACAGTTTGAAGCGTCCCCTCATCAGGCCCCCGTACGAGTGTAAGTGCGTGTGTGTGCATGTGCACGTTAAGCTTGTCCTTGAACAGTTTGAAGCGTCCCCTCATCAGGCCCATCGTATGAGTGTAAGTGCATGTGTGTGTATGTGCACGTTAAGCTTGTCCTTGAACAGTTTGAAGCGTCCCCTCATCAGGTCCCCGTACGAGTGTAAGTGCGTGTGTGTGCATGTGCACGTTAAGCTTGTCCTTGAACAGTTTGAAGCGTCCCCTCATCAGGCCCATCGTATGAGTGTAAGTGCATGTGTGTGCATGTGCACGTTAAGCTTGTCCTTGAACAGTTTGAAGCGTCCCCTCATCAGGTCCCCGTACGAGCGTAAGTGCATGTGTGTGTATGTGTGTGCTTACCTTGTCCTTATGCAGCTTGAAGTACCCACTCATGACCCCCTGCTGTCTGAAGCTGCTGTCCCTCATCTTTATCACCATCGCACTTGGCTCCTCCGGAGTACACACCATCAGCACTGTGCCTGGACAGACAAAATTACTTCATAATTTGCAGGAATCACAGATAGGGAGAAGGGAGACAACTTGAAAATGGTTGTTGAAAGAGATGAGATTCTGTAATGGTGAATAGGTTTGTTTGGAAGAGAGTGTGAGACAGAGATTGGAGAGGCACTCCAAATTGAGGATGAAGATAAGCATCTTGTAGGTGTAGAGAGACAAGGAGAAAGAGAAAAGGGAATGAGAGACAGAGATGGAGCAACTACAGTCTAAGATGAAGCTCATCATGTAGATGTAGAGAGACAAAAACGAGAGTAAGAGACAGATGGAGAGTGTCTATGGTTGAATCAACACAAAGCATCCCGAAGTAGTTGAGATAAGAGAGAAAGAGGGTGACATATCAAATAATAAGAAGCTTTCTGTGGACACACAGACACAGATGTGAGAGAAAGAGATATATGCCTACCATCGGGGAAGAAGCGGACCATCCTGTAGTAGTAGATGAGATGGAAGGGTCTGTAGAAGTTGTCTAGACCCTGTTCCCCCTGCCGCACGTAGCTTGTCCGACTGATGTAGCAACCTGCAACACATGTTCATTATTTATTATTGCCCCCCTGAAAATGTTTTATTTAAGAAAACTTGGCATGTAATTGGAGCCATTTCTGAAATGTGGCTTTTAACATTATAATAACCCAAAATTTTAAATACTTTACTAAAAGGAAGCAACTACAAAGTCAGGGTTTGAAATTAGCACTAGTTTAGTGGATTTTGGGTCAACATAAAGAAAATATGTCCATGCAGATATATGTGGTTAGCTGAAATGAAATGTACTCTCAGAAATGCGCCAGTCCAATTCGACAGCAACACAACCCGACTTATTACAACCCCTTAGAGAGATGAAGTTGGAGATATCTTACCATGAAAGAGTGGGTGTGGTTTCTCTATGAACATGGTTCTCCAAGATCCGTTGTATTTCCGTGGAGTCCTTGTGTTCTTCCCCCACACCCTGCACACAGTAATAGGAGGAGTGTCAATGTAAAAAATTATTACTTATTATTTTCTATTATTATTGCCTCTTTTTCATGCCCTTCCAACCCATTAGCTTTTAAATTCATACTAAGATTTGACAGGAAGCGTAACAATTACTTTGTCATATAAGATATGTTTTACCCCTTCACCTTATGGCTAAAAAGTGATTTATAAATCTGTTACCATACATATTCATACACTTTCAACATCAAAACTATCATATCAGACTCAGGCGTGTCAAATTCAGTGAGCGAGTGAGTTATTGTTTAACGCCGCTTGGAAAATATTTCAACCATTAGCGGTGTGGTGTAGAATTTACTACTAATTCTATACTTTGATGATAGTTTGCTTCACATGCTTCATTCGCAGTTTCAAGTGCACATAAACATGGTCGAACTGTTAATTACAACAATAAGTTTACTAAAATATTTTAATTAAGTAAACAAAAATGTATTACTCACTTCATACAGGCGAGTCTCCACATCTCCTCATCCCTAGAACACACGTAGAAGCCTCGACACACCTGTAAACAGACAAACATTTCTGTTCAAATACCTAGATACTTAGTCCTTTGTGGTCCAAATATTTTCTTGAAATTGTATTTTTCAGACTAGAAACTTCATCACTTGTAAAAACAATTTTGGCCTAAAAACAAAATTAGCAGGGACCACCTTGCTAACTTGTAGTTTCCATTATTCATTATTCATATACATTTTGATGAAATCCTGTTTCCTTACTTCATTATTCGACTAAAGTAGATTAATGTCCACTTTTTACCACTGAGATTTAATTCTTATTCTACTGATCTAAGCAGAAAAGCTGAGTTTGTGTATCAAGAGAAAGACATTATAATAAAAAGTAAATCATTTCTAATTGTATGTTGAACATACCAGAGCGAGATTCTCGAGAGATCTGATGTCGAGATCACTAGACACCACCCAGCGGAAGATGTAGATGATCAGCTCCAGTGGCAGACACGAGATGTGCGTCAGCTGACAAGACAAAACATTCCAGGCTTGAGCCAATTCTCATTAAGATTAAATCTCTTTGTTGATATAGTTGCCACAAGTAAATTACTGCAGAATGATAACCATAATGATAATGCAGGAAACATTTTTTTAGTGTTTTAAATATCAACCCAATTATTTGATCTGGTAGGAAATTTGAAAGACTGCCATGAAAAAAAATACAATGCTCACAGAACCATAATATTTAAGTGAGAGAGAAAGAGGGGAATTTCTCTCGTCGATAAATCAACTGATGTTTTTTCTCCATGGTTTCACCTAGAATTACTTTAACATACTTAGAAATTTTCTGTAATTAATTAGGAATATTCAGTCCAAACAAAGTCATTAAACTAACCCTTTGAGGCCTTGCTGGTTGACAGAAGGTTTTCTCTCCAATACTCAAATCTTGGAACTGTGCCAGCAAACACTCATCATTATCCTCACTGATGGGCCTGCAGACAAATAACACAGCCCTGAACTTGCACATCCATCACATTATACATAGCTGTTCTAAATAAACATTGATTGATACAGAGAGGATATTTAATTAAGTTTGTCAAATACGATGTTTATCTCATCGAGTGGTGGGGTTGGAGCTGATATTTTCACGAGTGGCGCAGCCACTCGTGAAAATATCAACTTCAACCCAACCACGAGATGAGATAAAGATCGTATTTGACAAACTTAATAAAATATTCTATTTATTATATAATTTCATTCTAATTTTGTTGATTTTTAGTGTTTATGATGCCGATAAACATTTCTTAACCGTAAAAGTAGTCCCGGCACAAAGAGGCCCTGAAAAGTTCACCAGCAGTGACGATATATTATATCGCTACTGTGACCACATACAAGGTTTATTTCACTGATAAATCCCAGTATTTCATTGCTTATTATATAATAAAAGATATCATTATCATTAAAGTTTTAATTTGCTACCCCTAAAAAACAGCAGATACTTTCCAAGTAAAACAGTCGGCCTGCATACATATATATTTCATTCTTCAAATAGATTTAACAATTCTTTAACCACATTAAGTCCAACTTCATCATGCTTTTAAGGCCAAAGGGTATTCATTCATTAGTAATCACTATGTTTACATCTTCTCATCATTATTTTTAATATGTTTGATATACTTGTACATTGTGGAAGCCATACTCGTGGAATGTTTTGAAAATGTACTTTAAAATAGGTATTGATATAAGCCACATGGCTTGTTCACCAATCCCTATTCAACTGAATAAAATATGATTAAAACATATATTTAATAACAATATCATGGCAATAATCAATCTTCAAACAAAATGGGGTGTTATTAGTAAAAGCAAACTCAATCATTCACTTTTAAAGTTTGTGTTGTGTTAATAATGTTCATCTGCATGAATGGACTTTATATGTCTTTATCTAGAACAACAACTTTTTAAAAAGAAGTTTATATTCAAAACATCATACATACTGGTCATCTAATGATGTTTCACTGTCTTGCCGCTCTGAAAATATGAATATTTTTAACGTTAAATCTCAAGGGCAGCCTCTCAACTTCTTTTTAATTCTTTTGAACTATTTACAAACATTGTCATTCACATTCATATAATCATACATTGAAACAACACTTGAAAAAAGGTAATTTCATAATTTGGCCATTTAACAGATGAATATGCAAATTTGCCAGAGTGAGTTAAACTTAGATAAGGAAATATGATATTGTGGCTCTTATTCAAGCTATATGAACATTTATCAAACAAACATTTTAAACAAAAAATCCAGACAGCTTATTACAAGCAGAACGGTAATTGGAGAAAAAGCTTAGCATACCTCTAGGTGACCTGGTGTTGTAGTAGTCGATCTTCGACTCAATGTCAGGCACAAGATGCATGGCTTTCTTGTACAATAGGATAGCTGAAACATAATAGAATTTTTCACTTGTTGCATCTTTCTTATCAGTCACCTAATCATGTTGTCGCATTAACCCAAGCCAAGAGCTTAATATCACATATTGTAACAAATGGCAATGAAATGGCACTTAAAAAACAGTAACAGAGACCAATAATGCTTCAAAACTTTAAAACATAATGTCAGTTCATCAATCCAATTCGAACATTCTACTTTCAAGAGAATGAACGTTCCTGTGGCGCAAGTATACCATTGACAGGTAGATTAATGTAAATGTCATTTTTATGTATTTCATTGATTATGAGTTACAGGTCCATGGTGTAATGCATTGACATTTGACTTTGTCCTTGCCGTTACAGAGAACCTTGGACTTTTAACCCCTCAGATGGGAAATATCATATTGATGATATTGGGGATTTAATAAGGACTTGGAATTTTGGTCAAGAACATATTTCAGAGACACTTAACAATAATAAACACAACTTGAATTCATTTGAACAATTGTCAAAATACATCATTGAAACGAACTTTGAAGCTCAGAAAGTAAATATGAGTAAGCACTCTATATAAAAATCACATCAAAATCACTTGTAAAACTCAAGCCAAGTATGAACTTATAAAAAAAATTGACAAAGACAACAAACTTATGACTAAGAACTCCTCCATAAACACATGGGTACCTTCAACAGCTAACAGCCAAATACATGGAGAACTTTCAACATAAACAACTGTGAACTAATAGCAGGTTACAACAAATCACTTCTATTAAGTAACAAAACATGCTCAAACACAGTAAATTTGTACTCTTATAGTGCACTTTTTAATCTTAAAACAATAGACATAATCATTGTAATTGAATGTTCACCAAATAGACAAAGGGGATTAACTTAATCAATAGATTTATCCTCAATTTCCTCATTAAGACTCAACACATTGAAACTAATCTTCACTGTTATATTGACCCCTGCATCAAATACTAATAAAATCTGAAAAGAACCCATTTAAATTTAGGCCCATGGGTTCCAGGGAACAATTGTTTTTGTGGTTCTATTTCCTTACTTTTGAGGGACTCAATTTAAACTGCTCTGGCTCAAGAGACCTTGTGGTAGCACATCCCTTGACTCAGCAGGTCATAATTTAAGATTTGTTATTGAATCTTAGCCATGAATGCTGTACATTTTCAAAGCCAAATCTATTGATAATACCTTCGTAAAACGCTCCACTTCTTTCCGCCTCACTCCCCAATAGGAACAGACGCTTTGCCTGGCGAATAAAGATGAATTCTTGAGTATTAACATTTTAAAGTGAATGTTATGGAAATGCACTCCAAAAATAAGAATTGAAAAAAATATATATTTAAAGACATTTAAAACAAAATTACAAAATCTTAACCAGTAGTCATGAGGGATCATCTGGAAATGTGGAAATAATCGTTCACTTCAAATCACACATTTCATTAAATGTTTCGCAAAGTAGTGTCATTTTTTAAAATAATAAACAACACTCTGATGAACTGCATGTTGACTTTATCAAAGAGCTGTTAGATTTCAAGAGTACAGTCAGGCCTCGATAATCCGAACACTTCCGTTTTTCATCAAAAACGTTCGGATAGTGAAACGTTCGGACTACTGAAACGAACCAAATCTACAGACAGACGACAACGTATTACAAATATCTAATGAGTTTTATTTCATATACACATAACAACTGGGATACATATATTAATAAACAATCATTGCACAAAAGCATTTCAAAGCAAAGCAAAGCAAAGTGATTGTCTCAGATTGAGAGCTTGTGGTAGGTCATCTTCAGCACACTGAATGTAATGTTTGACGAGAGATTTCTTGTAATGGGCCTTAAAAGTTCTGATGATACCTGCATCCATAGGTTGGATATGAGTTGTGTTTGGAGGGAGGAAATGTAATTTCACATTGGTCAGTTTGTCCACGCAACTGACCTCATTCTGACACGATATTTATAACTATCACACAAATCACAAACCCCAGATACACAAAGTGAGACATCTCAATTTATTACAATCACAAACTGCTTACACGCTCAACTCCCGTGTCAATCCACTGTCATTTTTGTTTACAGATTCAATCAGTGTGGTGCTCGCTTGACTGGTGGATTACTGATGGACAGTCGGATTAATGAAGCAGAAATAGCTGTAATTAACTAATCCGTTACAGCTAATTGACGTTCGGATACGGAGACTGAATCAACGGATTAATGAATCAACATTTAATGATTTTATATAGAGATTAGTTTGGTTACAGTTTGCTACCGTTCGGATACTGCGAGATTCGGATTATCGGTGGCCGGATTATCGGGGTCTGACTGTATCTAACATATATTGTGGATATAATAATAATTTAAGAGAAAGCCTGCTTGACCATTGTGGCTATATACAGCACTGAAACCTCTGAATGTCAACTAGATACCACACCATCCTGAACAATTGAAACATGGAGATAAGTTTTTATAGTTAATTTTTTTTTGTTTCCAAGTTTTCCCACCTCCTTCTCATTTTCATCCTCACTCTGTGATAATTTACGCTGCCTACGGTCATTGTTCAGTTCCTGTTTCCACTCCTGTCGGAAGTTGATGAGCTCTAACTCAAGGTCAGGGGATTCCTCCCTGTTCACCTCCTCGTCCTCAAACGCTGGGAGGATTTCATCAGACTGGAATATCGATAAAGGAATTTAAAATCATTTTTTTTTAAATCAATATATTTTTCTTAACTTAAATTTAAATTACTACTGATATCTTTCAACCTTGACTCTAAGATCTTGTCTTATTTTTTTAATGTTTTAATATTTTTTCAACAACAATTTATCTATGTTGTCCCTCATCTAAGTGCTTGTATTATTATCATTATCGTACTGATAAAAGCCATATAACATACATATAATGTACATAACAGAACATCACATATACAGAGTATTTGGTTTTCTAATTGTTTTTGACGCTCATAAATGCCAAAAAGAACACTGGCAAATAATTGTCCTAAAACAATAACACCATGAATATTCCACAAAAATTTTACTCAGCACAGATGGTAGAAGACAAAGGGGCCACATGAATCTGAGAGTCTATTTATAGAAATAATATGGTATTTCAAAAAGAAATCATAATTTTATCATCTGATGAAGGCTACGTTTATGTTATAAAATCATAAACAGGAACAGAAACTGACAAAGAAAAGCAAGGAAACTACTCAACAAATAGCATAACTATCACACAGTAACAACTGTTTAGATTTTTTTACATTAGCTGTGAATACAATTTCCTTCCATGAGTGTTATTGTTGTCTCTATAAGCAGAAACACTTCCTTGTTTCCATTTGGTTGAGTTATGTGACAAGTATATTTCATAGCAATATTTCAATATTTTGAACTACTGAACTTATGGGGATGCTGGTGTTTACATTGAATTGAGAGGCACAACAGATCCTCCACTAAAGATAACAAAATCAAGGGTAATAGAGAAAGGGGTTGTTCCATCCACACTTAATGAGAAATTAGGATATATTATTTATTGGACTGATTTTATTCAGTATAAAATAAGCAATGACCCATGCTAGCTTGTGACCGATTATCACCATTTGTTAAGTCGTTTTTAACTTCCAAATGCATGGTAGAGGATTATAAACATTCTACAATACACATAAATAAATAAAGTTTCTGTAGAAGTTGTCAGACTAAAAACGTGCTAGTAACATGGACACCTCTTACCATTCATAAAAGCCAGCAGCTAGGCTGTAAAGTTTTTTTATTTTGATTTTGAGTTTTTTAATGATTACTTCAATATTTGTGTAAATAACAACAACATTCAAGATGTTTGATTTTCATTTTAAAGAGCCCTTATTTGCAGTTGGCTTCAATCTGATGGTAAGGAATTGATAGGGAGTTTTATCAGCTTTTGGTACACCACCTTGTTTTTTTGTATTATGTGGGGACAAAATATTACAATGACATTACAATAAAAAATATATGTATTGAATAACTGATAGAATATCCACTGATTAACAAATGAGAAAATTAATCACCTATGCCCTGTTATGCAGCAACAGTATAAGTACTTGCCAAACTCTTTCTAATACTCTATTTGGAATACTCTTCACTGCCTTTTGGACACGGGATATGCAAAAAAACAAGTTTCATGAATCCTTTGTAGTAAAATAGTTTTTGTTGTTTAATGGACACTCCATTGAAAAGTTTCTACACCTTAAGCGTAAATATCTTGTCAAATGAAATGAGAATGCAGCAAAATAAATTTATGTTCATGATTATTTTCAAGTTTTTTGATAGCCATACATAATATGAACAGTCTGATTAAAATTGACCATGTTCCGAAGAATAAAAGTTTAAAAATATTGACTTTACCGAGATTCGAACTCTATATGTGTAGGCTATCTTCTCCACTAGGTCTGACCGCAGCCTACTGTAGCGCACGTTTTTACGTAAACACAGCTAACCAATCACAATGCGTGCGGCAAAAGCATTCGGTATCAGTAGCTAGGGGCAAGTAACTCTCATTCACCATTCAAACATTGACTGCTGCTATCCTTATTTTAAACGCGATGATGCGATTGGTTCGCTAATGACTAGGTTTTGTATGCGCGAAACTGGTGTCAGCACGTGCGCTACAGTAGGCTGCGGTCAGACCTAGTGGAGAAGATAGCCTACACATATAGAGTTCGAATCTCGGTAAAGTCAATATTTTGAAACTTTTATTCTTCGGAACATGGTCGATTTTAATCAGACTGTAATATGAATTACATAACATTTTTAAAATAGATAATTTATCCTTGTGATTTTTTTTATACTGTAGAAGTTTTCTAAGCTGTAAAGCAATTTTCCTTTTGGAATTATCAAGCCATTGTCCTATTTTATCTCAACTGTCAGTGCAGATGAACGGCATCAATTTTCAATATTTTGTTCCAGTGTGTGTAAATCGAAATGCGAGTTTTTACTTTGTTAAATTGAAAATCAAATATTACTCTCAGTACCATACTTCAAATATATTAATCTGATAAATTAATCGCCGATATCTACAGAATGTCACTAAACAGTAAATAATTGCTTCCACAAAAATAGAGCTGAGATGATATACCATAATGATAGTACTGAGAATTGTGATACTTAATCTGTTGATACACAGTCCCTGCATCATCATATGTATGTTGTTGACTTTGAAAATGCCTATTTTGCAAAAAAGAAAGGTGTTTGTCAAAAGTAAAAAATATCAAAATTCCCTGAAAATAGTGTATGACATCTATCTCATAGAATTGTATTGTTAAGAGGTATCATGATACATATCAAATCGGCAAATATCTGTATCGTCACACCTCTACACACAAAAATATCCGATAGCAAGGACTCTCTCTGTACAGCTGACTGTCGGTTGAGATACGAGGTGATACGCACTCACACAAAACCAAACCTAGTACATCAGGATAAGTGCTAGCTTTATGAAATTGATGTCTTTGCAACTTTCGGCAACATTGGAAGCTTAAAGGTGACTCAGAGTATCAAAGAGCTAGCCTATTTTGGCAAAGCAACTGTAGGCCTAGCTACTTTAATTAAACCCTTCATGTGTATTTTTAGCCTACACATACACGTTTTGGGAATAGGGGTGTTAGTTGTTTAAAAACTTACATTGTCACTGTCTTTTTACATTAAATCATCAATGAAGCTCTAATTTTCTCGGATGAATGAATATGTATCTCATAGGTGCGTAGCTTTAGCCGACAGCACTGTATAAATGTATAAACTTCGCCACGGCCTGGTAAACCAGTTCAATTGATTGGCATATGTTACGATATGAAAACCTTCATCACATATAATTATCAAAACAGTTCAACCAAACATGACTTGAAACCGGAGAATGTATGCCAGAGACACATGTGTTGTGCATGTGCACCGGAGCGTGGCTCTTCAGCAGTCGGTGTGAACCCATGATAACAACAAACTTTGCCCAACAAGGTCACAATGTTTACAAACAAAACCGCATATTCACAGGATAACAGGTGACACGATATTGCTCTAGAGATGCACCTACCATCTCCAAGTACTTTTGGAATGGAGACTGTTCAAACGACTAGTTCTCTGAAGGAATAACAGATTACAATACAGCAGTTGTATATCTTCGCACGTCTGACAGCCGCCATATTTATTTCTGATAGCGAGATTCAGGGTTCCCTCCCCTTGTTGAATGACGTGTTCCGAAGAGTCACGATTATTGACGGAGACAAGCACTTAAAGTGACAGTTCGACATTTTAAAATGTGCATTATTCGTTATGTAAAAAAAACTTTTTCTTAATAGGAAACAACAACATGGGAAGGAAAATATATTTTTTTTGTTAGATCATCAATATATTGGCACAAAAGCAGCAAAAATAACATCTTGAATAATATATTTCGACTTGAATATATATCATATTCATTCTTGCTGAGTGATCGGATACCAAATCGTAACAATGTTTAATGGATCAAATCTTATATAAACCTTTAGTGACGTCACTCTATTCATGCGGGGCATTATTTTTCGTAATTTCCCTCAAACCTGATTTAATCACGCTTCCCCGGGCAGTTACCTTGATAATTTCCTTCTACCCCGGGCAGTTACCTTGATAATTTCCTTCTACTCCGGGCAGGTAGCTTGATGATGCCCTCTGCCCCGGACAATTATCTTGATATTATCCTTCGCACATTCCTCGTCAAATAAGGTAAGATTAAAGGGTTTCAGGTAAAGTCAAAGAAAGGAAGAAAACATTTTCTGGATAACAACCTCTTCATTGAGAAATTCGCGACGTTTCGGAGAAGCCTATATGCTAAATTCTTCATCAGCTGGGGTTATCCTAAAGCTTTTCACACTCGTAGCACCGATGAATGGCTTCACTTCTCATTCTTGTTTTATTTCACCGAGTGTGAGCTCTCATTTATCTAGTTGTAATTCTAAATCAACCAAAATGTTACCCTTTTTTCAACTAGTATATGTTGTAAGCATACATGTACTAATAACTATCTGGTATAAACGGCAATGCCCCAGGAATTTCGTTTGCACAAAAATACCCCTATACACAGTCATTCTAACTTCACTCAAAATTCTTATAATAGTAGCCAATCATACTTGTTTGATTTATTTTTATGTCAAGGGGACAACAAAAATAATCTAGTTGAAACTAGATGTAATGCTTACGTCCCCTAAGTAATAACGGACTAAGGGAACGGAAAAATTACACCTGGTTTTAACAAGATTGCAACAAAAAATACCTTTTGCTGTGCAGAAGAAGTTTACGACTAAAATAAAACAACAACAAATAGATATATGTAAACGATTTTTTTGACAGTACACTCTTTAAAAAAAGAAACGCAATAGTCTCTTTAAAAAAAAAATATTGCTATACCTCGAGATGCAATATATCTTATAATCTAAGGGGTAAGAAGGTGAAAATTCACATGTATATAGACAAAGAGTTCGAGTGTAACTTTTGTTTGCTGTGATTTTATTTTCACTAGTCCACAAGGTGGCTTCAAATTCGGTACTTTCTTTGGCTAACATTTACAGCAATAATTTCTTGGCATCCTTTCGGCAAGAATTAAATAATTCAATGAAATATCTTTTTTAATTTCTTCCCTATTCTTCATCCAATTTGATGGTTATTCGTAAATGAAATTAAGACGTGATGTGACGTTGACGTGAATGCCAAACGAAATGTTTTCATTTGTGTTCTATTTTGGTGAAATCTGGTGCTTATAAAGGTCATTGCAAGATTTCAACGTGAGAATTGGTAAGGTAAGAGACCATGACGCATGCTGCATGTGTATAATGCCGGCACAACTCCCTCTGTCAATTGACGTCCGAGGACGTTGTTGATGTACCTAGTTTTTGTCAAAGCCCCCTGAACCAGTTTTAAATTAAATCATTGAGGAAATGCATTCTAAACCTATTCTGTTGACTATTTGAATGTTCATTTTCCAATGGTAAACAGTATTATGACACGCTATTTTCATTCAAATACCGATGAAGATGAATTTGTTAGGTTCAGGTTCTTGTCTTTCAAACACCACAGAAAGCGATTTTATAATTTGACGTTTCTAAAAAATTAGTGATGACTGGCTTAACACAAACGATTCCTGCACGTTTGGTTGGTATTTTATGTCAGAACGTGGATTTATTTACTCTACCTGGTTATAACTGGAGGATAACGCAAGTGGTTGACCCGGATGTAGCGCTTGTAACTCTAAAATGAACACATCTTCATCTTGTGCTCTTTTTGGAGGAATTGGTTAGCATGAAGCGACATTGTCTTTGCTGTTTTAAATCGAGTCCAACATTATCCAATCAATTTCGCGTTGTTTGTTTTTTTGAAGAATGTTTAAACATGTTTAGATTGCTCTGTGAAAACCAGAGAAGAACACAAAGCGCATCAGAATTACAAAGAATTGTACCTTTCTCATTGTTAGTTCTATAGACATCGTATTGGGCATTGTTGAAGCTTATAACCAGACTTTTTATCTTACTGTGTGAAGAGTGGATCATTTCATTACTTAACAATAGTTTTAAGAGTCCGTACTATCGGGAATCGGTCCGCCATGTTTTTTTTCGGGAAAGACATGACGAAATGCACCGTGATTTTACTTATTTTGAAACATTAAAACAATAAATTAAAGGAAGGGATGAAATATTATGTATAACTGATTTATGATAAGACTGATTAACAATGACTTGTAATGTCGTAGCAAGGCTTTACACATTCGTAGCGCCGATGAATGACTTCATGATGAATTGGGTTGTGGGTTTTCATAATTGATGTGTTAGTTCAATGGCTTAAAATGATTTGAAGATTGCAAATTTAACTGGTATAAATGCCGGGGCTTGCGGATTGAAGTTTCAAAACATTCACAAATAAGCCAGTGAACAAACACATTATGAATCTATTTCTTATAGAGTAATAATTTGAAATCAAAGGGAAGTTTTATCTTTTAATCAAATTGAAAAATTCAATCAAATGCAAAAGCAAATTACAGCAAAACAACTGTTTTGACTTCTTCAGACATGCCAGATCACTAAAATGGTAGTTAACAAAAATAGATATTTTAAGGGTTTTTTATATAATAAAAATAAACGTTTTAAATAAAATTTCAAAATCAATTATGAACATGCAGTTAATCTAAGCACGTTCAAAAGGATATTTATCATGTTATGGTGGTTTTATCATTGCGCATTGCTGTACTACTAAAGCAGTCATTTATCGCTATAATTTCCAACTGTTCCATTCTTGTATGAATTTAATTTCGGTCGATTAAACGTGCCAGGAGTTCTGTTACCGAGCGTAGTGGTGTGGGTTATTGAAGATTGGCAAAACAGTATAAATGCTGGGCGATTCGGTAGATGAGATGTTTCGTAGGTTTGCTCCTTTTGTTGTGTTTCCGTACGAAGCGAGACAGACGCAACATGATCATTGTTCCTCAAAGGATGCAGCTCAAACGTTTGAGATGAGTTGACCGCTCCAATATCGATGTTACCTCACGTCATGAAGTATCCTACATAGTTGTAGCTTTTCAAAATATTTGGGTTCTTTCACCAAAAGGAAAAATAAAGTGTATCTATTGATTTCAAGATGTCCTTGACACGCTTGTCAAATGTGTGCAGATTTGACTCGGTCCAGAACGCATGCTGCTTCTTTACAAGCCAGGAAGGGTGGGCCATGAGTGATAACCATAATCCAGAGACATGCTGACCTTATGCATAGTGGATGTTTTATCTAATAATGAATTACGACACATTTCGAGAACATCCATAGAGTCAAGATAACCTTGGTTCAATGCATTACAGACCGCACTTGTTTTGTTGCAGTTAGTAGTTAGCATGGATGTAGATGAACCTTCAAGTCGTTCCTCCTTCAATGGAAACAATTTCGACAGATTTTTAAACTGTACCTAAGGTTGATCTTTGGTGAAAGGCACTAAATTGTTCCAAGGAATTACAATCATCATCAAATAAACCAGAAACATTGTTCACAATCATATGATAACTTTATTTTGTCTATAGCAAAACATGGCATCATACACTTGTACAATCTTTATACAGCATGTACATGGACCAAAGCTACAGTGGGGTAGTAGCGTTTGGCAGGCTACGCTGATGCTTGGATGAAGACGGTAGGCTTGCAGCTGGTCTACTGATAAAGACACCAACTGATTCCACCATCAAATCAACCTCCCAATGATTCATACATTTATACAAGGTACACAGTAGCAAACTGCCAGTGTTCGGAATAAAACCTGATAAATACACATGATTTGTATCAGACAAATATACAGAAGCTTATAACATTACAATACAGGGACAATATACATTTGTGAAATCCTTTTGTACCAATCTACAAAACGTACATGCACACAATGATGTATGAACAATGAACACATAGCTAGTCAAAGGGAAAAATCCAAGCCAAAATGCCACCTAGGAGACACAGCACTATTATCAATAAGGTAAGTTACCAACCCCGACAAGTAAATCCTGTAGACCTGTAACTGCGGTTAGCACCAAGTTCTGAGGTCTTGGGAGGTTTTGCTGTACAGGTTAGGAACAATTCCTGAGCCTTGCGGCTGCTAATTTGTAAAAGTTAGGAACGAGCCTTGGCCACTTAGTTGTACAAGTGAGATCCATTCACTAAGTACAAACAAACAGATGCTACAAAGCTATCCTCCACCTCTAAATATCAATATAAAAAGATGGGGTTGGCAAGAAATAAAACACTAAAGCAATACAAGTATATCAATAAATCTAATCTCTTGAATAATATAAGGGGGGAAAAGCTTCAAAGTCTGCTCAAATCTAGAATAAAGCCAAACGTCTCTTTGCTACAGCAGGATGCCAGCTTAACAGCCTCCCAGAATAAAATTACGTATAAAAATCACGGGCAGAAAAAGCTGGAAGTTGTATTTTGAACAGAGGATGTTGAATACTAGTTCCACAATGACTAGATGACAAAGTCCGAGATGAAGTGACACCATGAGAAGTAGCACACAAATACTTGTAAAAAAGTCTTTTTACAATGGCGACAGAAAGGAAGATTTATATTACAACCAAATTGCTATCTTGCATGATGATCAGACGGTCTATGAGGAGTGATGTACAGAAAATACTGAGAAAATATATCCAACGTTTCAAGTTTGAGAAGCAGAGAAGGGTCCCAATTTGTGTGTGCATTCTGGAACTGAAATAAATCTGAAATACTCAAATTCATCGGTGATAGTTTGTGACATTTGTACAGATGACACATGCTTCTTTGCTTCATAACAAAATGTGATTTCTGTACACATTAATAGTATATAAAACTTCTGAGAGCAAATCCGATTTACAAAATGTACATTTGTACACATGTCCATCTACAAAGGGAATAGTAAGAGAATAATATACATACATCTACTGCTGTTTATATATTTCATTTGGCTGACTATTGACAAAATCTCACAAAATTATTACAATACTAGCTATAGATGATTGCAAGAGAGACATGCAAATATATGAATATTACAATATAATGTGAAAAACACAGGACAACATTGTTAAATGCAACAAATAATATACATCTATGCCTTCAATCCTCCCTTTCTGGGCGCTACGCTTCCGCGCCAGCCCAGTGGACAAACCATGGAAGAGCAAACCCTCACGTCCTGCACGACTAGAGACAACAAAGAGTTCTAGCAAGGAGGCGGGACCACCAGCGATGCAACCTTAGACTCAACCTTTGACTCTTCGACAAGATAGGATAAAACTGTCACTAACAATAGGTCACTACATTTATCAGGACAGAATTGCAATAGTCAAAGAAGAAATAATGAATAATGCTTTTTGACACAAAGGTATTCTTTTAATCTTATTTCATGATCAAGTTACATTATTGCAATAAGATTGGCAAGTGTAAATTTGATTGAAATTCATGATTGTAATATATCATGATGTAAAGAATTCAACAGAACTATATAGAATCAAATTTAGCATCGTAAATGTTAACTTAAATTTTGCCAAGTTAATGAAGCAATCTAGTTGCATCTCCGACTTACCCTTCCAAACAACATGAGAAGCTAATTAGCACACGTGAATTGTATCTGAGCATGATGTGAGATACATGTAGATATATATACATATACATACTATTCTGGAATGTTACTATGGTAATCTAGTCTGCCCAAATACTGACCTATAGGATGAGAAGTGTACAGACAATGATCATGTGACATTGCTAGAGGGACGTGTCATACTGTATATAATACACCAGGACTGCCTGTTGCCGCTAGTCGCGCAGATGTGCTGGGAGAAGCTATCATGGACAGCTGACTTAGAGAAATGTGCCGTATTCACAAAGAATGGTGAAGCTCAAATTTACAAAGTGTTACCAACGTCGGTTGAAATGAGTCTTTCTGTACATGATTATTAGACGTTTCAATTCTATCAGGGTTTTAATTTTGTCCTCTATATATAGCACCAATATGGTTTGTATCTTTACACTGCGGTTAAACCGTCTTCTTTACATTTGTACAAGCTCAATAGAAAATTAAGGCCATCATAATCCTATGCACAAAATGTTACAAAAGTGATCTTATGAACATAATCATTACAAAATACCTGTATGTATGTATTTATGTACGTACGTAAGTATGAATGTATATCAGTCAGTTCTTTACAAGGTGGGCAGCTTTCAGTGGGAGACTGTCACACAAACATTACTTAGATGGAGGAGGAATTTACACCATGATTGTATGTATACAAGTCTTTCTATACACTGTTCTTACGTTATTTACACTTTACACTCTGATGTGGCACAGGAGCCTTATTTAGATTCTGGCATTAGCTGTACAGTGTTGCATAGGCAGTGAGACTAGCTCCAACCAGCTGATAGATCAATCTGTCTCCACTCTCCACTGCCGAAAGTAGTTAATAAATTTGGCATTGAGGGAAGAGTCAACATCACTGTTGAAGTTTTCAACTGATTCAGAATATGTACATCAGATTTCAGCGGTGGAGAGGGGAGGCGGGTTGCCTTCATGACATTTTGTATAGATGATTTGTACAAGTGAGGTTAGTTGATTCTGACATGTTCCATACGATGCAGTGAGCTACCTACGTATTCTTATCAGGAGAGAGATAAACATTCTGTATACATACTAATACATCCGCAGGACATAATCTACATCATGAAAAAAGTCTTTATAACTTGTAACATTTGCTAAAGTGATTTACTATATTACAAGTAACGTATTTGCAAATCAAATTTCATCTTAACAACAAAACTATACATTAGGATAAGAACATTTCCTTCATGACTGATAATGAATTTTGAAAGAACCTACCCAGCTAATTTTGAGACAGATGCAAAATACTTGTACAAAGTTCTTAGGGTTGAATATTTACATTTTCATTACAAACTTCACGTTACTAAGTTCATATTGTTCACAAAGATGTCTGTGCAGACAATGCTTTTAAAGACCAGATCTTTTAGACTGTATGACATTTACAAATGAATTTCCAATCACTAACCAATGCCATATATACAATGAGTTCTCATAAATAGTGACATTTTCAAACATTATAACAAAATTTAAATCTCTTTTATACAATATCAAAGTAACTTACTCTGCCAATAACAAATGCTCTATCGTGTTCATTATTGTATTGGAAGTTCACACTTAAGATAGATACTTAACTATAGAAGTTTGAATACTCTGTAAATTGTGATTATTTTATACATATTAATAATTAGCTTTGGTAAATTGAAGAAAATTCACATTGACACTTGTTACAAATTGATCGGAAAGAATACTACAGTACAAGCAAATTTCTGTATGGTTAGAATTATAGTAAGAGCAATAACTTACGTAATGTGTTATATGGATGTACAGAAAATAATGACTTAATAAATAAGACATTCATATTAAACAATTAACCCTTTCAAATATTAGCAATTCTACAATTATAACTGATATTATATTTACAAATTCAGAAACAGAAAGTTAACAATTGGTAATTAAATAGTTCTTTGGTATAATAAAATGTAGATGATGCTAGAACATACCAGCATCTCCTTGTAGGCTTTCCAGCCAATCTAACTAAGGAGGATTAACTTCACTTGCACTCTTGATGGCATGTAAATAAACCCTTGCTGTGAATGGTACTAGAGGAAAGTTCAATCAATGTTTGCGTCAGATAACTGGCTCCATTCTCGTTTTTCACTTGGTGCGGCCCAACGCCAAAGAAACAATGTTAGTTTTACAACATTTAGACAACATTAAGAAAGGGGCAAGGAATCCCTAGAGTTAAAATGCTGACATTATGTAATCTTGACCGTTTAACATTTCACATTCAAAATAAAATATTTTAAATAGTGAGGAAGCAATCTTTGTATCAATGTTGTAAACTTTACTTGTTGGTAGTTGTCTAACAGCTCCATGAACATTTTTTCAACACTAAGATTTTCTATTAAACCACTGAATGACATATGATGACCTGTGTAACAATAGACTCTTCAGATGTCCAACTTGGAGACTACAGAAGAAGAGTTTCAGTGTGCTAACACACAGTAGGAGTCAGTCTAGCACTTGCTGAGCCATGCATGCTCTCTTCACTTGCCAAGTCAGCAAACCTCACAAAAGGCACTACTCAAAAAGCGACAACAAGATTATAATGAATAATATGGATACCATCACAAAATCTATCTATATAAGGTTAAGAAAAGCAAAGAGAAAAAAAACTATCTAAACCTCAAAATTTTGTGTAAACAAGTTCAATAGCATGTTAGCAAGACTATTGAGTAAAAACGTGTCTGCATTTTTTGCAAGACGCTAATTAAAAAACTAGCGTTTGATTCTTGCTCACCAAATTTATGGTACTATTGTGATGTGAAACAAATTAGGTGAAAAGGTGAAAAACATTTTCCCAAATTCTCATCTCGAGAAAGAATATTAATGTTAAATATACTTCAAAAGAATATCAAATTTATAAAAATCACTAAAATGACAAACTGCATTCGTCGCAAATTTTCTTTGCTATGTCAATTCCTGACATGCAAACTAAAGGAAAAAAATCTTTAAATTTCAGGTCGGAAAAAGCCCATACTTCATGTGATTAATTTGAGAAAATGAAGGTACTTTGAACAATTATTCATAAAAACGATTGCAGTTTGCAAATTCAGTTTGTCCAAAAAAAGGTTGAACTCTTCATGGCAGGGCACCATTAGGTGGCATCCCTATGGGGCCAAGGTCTGTGTTGTTTTTGAGGAAGAATTTCTCTAGCTTGGCAAGGATGTGTTTGCCGTACGTGTATTTGCGGAGAGTTCCGATGTGGGGACGGATCTTATGCATGAGAATCTTCCTCTGCGGTGGCTCCGCAACGTCAATCATCTTTTGTACTACGTAGTTAGCAAACTGATCTTTCATCATCGTGTAGAGTGCACTGCAATAGGAAACAAATAATCAAGTATATGTAAAATCATACCCTCATCAACACCATTATCAGAATGGTGGTTTAAATGTTTCAAAGACATTTGGCTTCATTAGAGAAGATGATCAAGTACATTGCAAATGATAGCAATTAAATAATAATTAATGACATAGATCCATCCCTCCTCTAGAACAAATTTTAATTCTTTTGTGCACAATGTTAATGGAAGCCTATTCAACCTTTACTTTATTCTAAGTATTGAAAAGATGTGGTAAATTAACAGATTTTTAAAAATTAACACACAAGTTTCTGAAGGTATGCTTCAAAGATGGCAAAACCAAAGAAAATGAAGGACTTTTTATCAATATTGATTTAGGCACCACATAGGAGATAGAAGGAACAAGGACCTACCCATCGTTGATGGAACACACTTCCTCAATCAGAAATGCTTTCTCTGCCCGTGAAGAATGAGATACACATTTCTCCACAACATTGCTGAAAAAAAACAAAACCCAAGAAAGATTTTAAAGTTTGTTGAAGTCACTAATTGAAACAGTTGCTATCAAATCACATATTGTTGAATATTCCTTTTTATGATACTAATCTCAACTACAAATATAACTGCAAGTACATCTTAACGTCTTGTTGATACAAACTTTTAGTATTGTGGATGTGGCACCTTTCTTATACTCCCCACAATTCTATAATGGCCAGAGTTATCACAAAATTGTCTAAGATAACGTAGAACAAGACTCACCTGGCAAACTTGTGCTGGCTAAGCAGGAGGACCTTGCCGCGGATCATGGCCACAATCTTGCTTTTGTCTTCAGGTCTGCCATGTTCAAGGACGTGTTGGATAACATAGTTACCATACTGGTCCTGCACAAGGCGCTCTGTGTGCTCGTGAAGCTCCTCTAAAATCGGCATCGTCTGTTCTGGCATGCAGTGCTCCAAGATACGCTGGATCACTCGACATCCGTAGGGATGAGTCGATAATGTAAACACCTGGGCAAATGCAAATGAAAAACAGACTTTTACAATGACAGATATAAAGGGTGTGTAGATAAAGAATTCCTGAGACTTCTATGATGAGAATTTTGATATATGTAGATAAAGGAGCAAGGATTAAGTTATTTGAATGAATCCTGACCTTGGCGCAGGGAATGTGAAAACTATCTTTTTTTAAAGTTTGTTGTACTTATCCCTAGATAAATCCGTATTTTTCATGTTAAATATAACATTTAAAGAGAACAATTACTAACAGTAAAGTTTACTCTTTTCAGAAGTAATGTAAAAAGCTTCGAGTACCTGTGAAAAGAAGTTTTTATACCTTGCTTAGGGCCGAGAGGGTAAAAAGTAAGAAAAGTGATGTTATAACTGTATCTTGTTTTGTAAGAATGCATGGCCAGTGTTTGAATTAAAAACCTTATTGGATATCAATGAACTGGAACAAAACTTACCTGGCCCTTGAAGGCATCAATGATGAACTGAAGATGTTTTGGATCTACACATTCTATACACTTTTGAACAACATGATTGCCATTTTGATCTTTCACACACTTCAACACATGGCCGTCCAACTCCTTCACAATTTCAACCTGAAACCAGACAAGATTAATTAAATACAGGAGAATTTAGAAGGAAATCAAATTGAAGTCAATCCCTCTTTGTAAAAGACACTTGCATAATAACTACTAACTTGACAAAATCTCAAAAAATAAAGAAAATAATCTTTTTTGGGGGTACAACTTAGAAGCAAATCTTGAATAAAATATAAAAAATAGAGCCATGGGCTCTGTAGCTCATCAGACTTTTGATAGAAATAGGTGTTTGGGTTTAGACCATGGGGTCATGGGCAGTGTGGGGTCACCGAACCTACAATTCAGAATCCCCATTGTCCAAGGAGTCTACACACAACTAATAAGCTATCAAGACCTTTTGGAACTGGAGAAGAAGATGAAAGTAGGATTTTAAGGTTTTGACCCCTGTGACCCCATTTGGGGTCAAGTGGTCACCAAACCTACAATTTAGAATCCCCAGTGTCCAAGGAGTCTTCACACAATTTTTCAGCTCTCTAGACCTTTTGGAACTAGGGAAAAAGATGAAATTAGGTGTTTTAGGTTTTGACCCCTGTGACCCCATTTGGGGTCATGGGGTCACCAAACCTACAATTTAGAATCCCCGTTGGCCAAGGAGTCTACACACATCTTTTCAGCTCTCTATACCTTTTGGAACTAGGGAAAAAGATGAAATTAGGTTTTTTAGGTTTTGACCCCTGTGACCCCATTTGGGTTCATGGGGTCACCAAACCTACAATTTAGAATCCCCGTTGGCCAAGGAGTCTACACACACCTTTTCAGCTCTCTAGACCTTTTGGAACTGGAGAAGAAGATGAAAATAGGTTTTTCAGGTTTTGACCCCTCTGACCTCATTTGGGGTCATGGGGTCACCAAACCTACAATTTAGAATCCCCATTGACCAAGAAGTCTACTCACAACTTTTCAGCTCTCTGGACCTTTTGGAACTGGAGAAGAAGATTAAAATAGATTTTTAAGGTTTTGACCCTTGTGACCCCATTTGGGGTCATGGGGTCACGAAATCAACAATTTAGAATCCCCATTTGCCAAGGAGTTTGCACATAAAATTTCAGCTCTCTAGAGTCATTGGTTCTGGAGAAGAAGTCGAAAAAGTGAAAAGTTTACAGATGGACGGACGGATGGACGGACGCCGGACGCCATGCCATGCCACAAGCCCATCGGGTCTTTCAGACCTGATGAGCTAATAAAAATAATGAAAAACTGGTCTTGCAAACAAACTGAATAAAACAAATTCTTTCTGTTCTCTTTGGAAGCTGGTAAGATCAGGCCATGTTGATGATGATGTTTGTAGATTCATCAAAAAGTTGGGTTTTTTATATCAACATTGAACTTTTATAAATTTTGTAATTCATGAAGCTGTTTTTATTGAATTAAAGCACCACCCACCTGCATCTCAGCTGGTATGGACTCTAGCGCCTTCTGGATGACCCGACAGCCATACATCTGGAGTGCAAGAGGAAGCACATGGCCTCGAACCCGCTGAGCCAAGGTCTGTTTCTGCTCTGCAGAACCAAACTCAAAGAACTTCTGGATGACATAGTTACCAAAGACATCAGTCATAAGGCTGTATGCTGCAGTGAGGATCTCCCCAAACACCATCACCTTTTCCTGGTGGGTTGCTCGCTCAAGCTTCTGCTGGATAAATCTGGAAGCACATTCATAATTTATTCCTTTTGTTCATAAATGGCAAGAATTGGTATCAACAATGCAGTTTTGATAATATGTATTAATTCAAGATGGTCATTGTTTCTGTCATTTTTGGAGTTAGTCAACTGTATATATATATTCTGGCCCAAGAGAATTCTCAATAACATTTATACATTTATTCACTTTTTGCATCAAATGAGGACTGAGATCACAATGAAATTTGCAGCATCAACAGTGTCAACTATGATTACCTTGACCCATGCTGATCCTGTGAGAACTCCACCACATGGTTGACAAGATCCTTCAACTGCAGATTCGGAATACGATTGTTACGGAAGTCTTCAAGCAGCCGGCTACGTCCAGTCACCTCCTTTGACAGGCTAGCACTGGAGGGAGATTGTATCCATATACAATAACATCAATAATCATAAACAGCCTAGTATTCTTATTTCCAATGAGTGTGTTTTTAAAGACAAGCACAAAACTGATTTAACATTTAATCATTCAATGCTGCCTAAGGGCGCAAACAGGTGAGCATTTTTAACGTCAAATTCAAATACTATAAAAATCCCACAGCCTGGCTTCATGTAGGGAACCATACATAAAAGTTTTCAAAAGCTTTGAGCCACTCCATGCTCAAATGTTTTTTTTAACACTGACCCAAGAAATGGTGAGCAGAAGCTTAATAAATCTAACAGAGCGATCCATACCTTCTTGATGCAAAGTTGCGGTTCTGGAAGAGAGAGGAGTTTCCAAAGAGACCATTGGCTGGCGAGATGAGACCACCTCTGTACTTGGCTTCCGCCCCAGGGGCTGCAGAATAGGGACGACCGCCTCCTCCCAGACCTGGTATATATTCTATTCTTTTATTGATATTTTACAAATCACTACTTCATCATGTGATTAGCACTACAAACAGCTGACCTTGCATTTATTTACATAAAATAAGGCTGACTCTGGGATTCTTTAATACAAACTTACATTAATGTGTATTTATGTGTAGAAACAAACAAACTTAATTTTTTGGTTATATTTCAACAACAATTAAAGTTAATATTACATGAGGGCTATTAATTTCTTAAACATTCTCTTCAAATAAATATGAAACTCTTTGCATCATGAATTTGAGCAAAAAATGCTTCATTGATGCTCAAAGAAGTATCGATACATGGAATGATAATGACAAAAGGGCAAGCAAATATGTTATTTAACAAGATGACAGTAATTATACCTAGTGTGAGATTCGAATTGGAGCCAGAAAGTGAAGGTGGGGGCGTCATAGACTGGCCGGGTTGCATCAAACCGCCAGGTCCTGCAGGCGATCCCATTCCACTCAACTGACTGTAGTATCCGCCTAGCTGTGGCAACTGTTGTCTCTTCACATCGTATGAGTCGCGTCGCTGACCTGCACACCACACACATCATTCAACAACTAATGGAACCAATGAGGAACTTTAACCTCATCTAATACATCCTTTTATGCAAAATTTTCCAAACTGAAGCTTATAATTTTTTTCCCTCTACATGAAACTAAACTTTGTGTAATACATAAATACATTCAGATGGATAATGTCTAAACAAATAAAATTGACTGTTTTAAGGTATAAAAGTTTGTAAATATTGACTTAACCAAGAGACAAACTTCTCTCTAAAATGGTCTGACAGCAGCTGTGATAGTTGCATGTTCTGTTCACAAGAGTTACTTGCCTCTAATTACTGACACCGAAGGCCTGGTGATTGGCTAGTGGGGCTTATTTCAGAACATGCAACAATCACTACTGCTGTGAATAGGAAACCATGGTGGGAACGAGTTTAGATCAGGATAGAGTCAATATTCTTAAACTAACTATCTCTTTAAACAATCTTTTCACCTTTAAGTTGAGAAAACCTCATTTCTTCTGCCAGAAATCTCAACCACACACAACCACATTTTAGGAACAATCAGTAATATTATACAGAAGATGACAATGTTATTATACCTTGTTAGTGATGAACATGATAGGCATTCTATGTATTTAATCCAGTATTTGGTCTAGCTAGCACTAACACATGCACTGAATGCTCTTCAATATGTTTGGAGAGAAAAGCAGGAGATTTGGCTGCCATTCACTCCTAAGATGACCATCTATTGTCTGGGTTAGTATTCTGAACAAAGTGCTAGGTGCTTGGGAACAACATGCTGAATTCACAAACCAAACTTCATAATCCTAGACAACTGGAATAAATATCTTTGACACATACAATATTTAGTATTGACCATTCAGATACATTCTTGAGAAAATGAGTATTGTTTAAACCATATACACACTTCTTTCATGACTGTTAACTCCTATATTATTTTACATCTGGACATTGATGTTTTCTGAAATGATGCTTTTCTAGTACGCTAATCAACAATTTTCACAAACATGATAGTCCTATCAATTTAAGTATTTTAAGTATTGAAATGTTGGTCCCAATCTTTAGCAATTCACTAAGGTAACTTAACTCTTTCTAAAAACTATTTGACTGATGATTTCCTCTCTTAACATTCTATTTAGGTCCCGATCCAACTAGGAACATTTAGCCCCCACCAGTATAACAAACTTAGTTTCCTTATCACATCAAGAAAAGCTAATTAGATTTTTTTTAAAACCCATAACATCTACATTTTCAAAAGGGGCACAAGATAATATCTCATCGCCTGATGTTTGTCTAGGGAAGAGGGAATGGGGTACGAACCTGATCCTATGGCCCCGGGGGTGTTGGAGCCCAGGCTGGAGAGGCTGCTGCTAGAGAATCCATTGGGCTGATGATTCAGACTAAGATTGGCAGCTATAGGGGTGAAGAGACTGGTGGTTACTTGTGTATAGCCCAGGCTGCTTGAGGGGGTGTAGCCTGCCAGACAACGGGAGCGAGACCCGAGTCAATAACTTGTTCTTCAATGTGACTTCACAACATTTACTGACCCTTCAAGTTCATGTACCCAATAAACTAATCACAACAATCAGTGTTGTTCCTAGAAACAGTCTCGTGGCCATTAGGCCCCCTTCAGGATCTTGCATAGCTTTTAGATTATAAATACCGAGATCTCAAATATCTAATAGAGATGAAAATTGCCCCCTTTGTTTGAAAACTAGGAACATCACTGAAATTTTTTACAGGGATGCATTCATGCTACATAAGTGTGAAAGACAAACTTAATCCTTATTCATAATAGAAAATATTGCCAATCAACGGTCTAAATCAGGAACTTGACCAGCTAACAAGGATTGAAGTCGAGATATTTAACTGTACTCACAAGTGGTATGAATGCATCTCTGAGTAATCTCCCTTGGACTTCACAATGAATGAAGGATCAACTGCTTGATTAGTTTAATTGTGCAATGAGAGCATCAAACAGGTAGGATTTAAGTGCAGGTAACTAGGACTAAAGTGCAAAAAACTTTTAAAAGGTGCAGCAAACATTTGTAATTAACTGTTTCAACAATAGATTATTTTCATCAGTACAAATCTAATAACTATTCACTTACCATGTAAAAGGTATTTTCAAATGAGACATAACAATCTTTTCATTTGAGAGTTTTGCAACTGGCCAAGATCAATGGAAATTTCACTTGAGTAACACTACAATACATGCAATGAGATCGTTAGTTCTATCAGTCAGTCTCATCCTAGCACATTGTTCCTAGTTTAGTAGATGAATCAATCAATGAGGGATGAAGCAATGAATGGTCCAGCACCCCAATAGGACTTCTTTTACTCAAACACCTTGGAAATAATAGCTTGTGAGAACGAGTTGAAAAATCTAGAAAATCAAAAATTGCTGCCCAAGCTTCAAAGTCAACTTGTTTTAACTTAAGTCAAAACAGAAGGAAGAAAAGATTTTATTGTGAACATGGTTACCAGTTTATCACAGGTTCTATTCTGCAAGAGTGGAAACCAAAGGTTAAACCAATTTACAGAATCCATATTGACGCAAAAGGTTCGGAATCCTGATATAATTATTAATGGTTAAACCAATTGGCTGACACACAGCACTAGACTAGAAGAGAGTCCTGATGGGAGTGCTGGGTGGACACATGCAAAATACACAGTCATAGACTCACCGAGAGAGTTGTTTTGTTGCTGAGTGTTGTTGCTACTGGAGAGGACGACCGGAGGGGTCTGCACCTGCTGGGGCTGGGTTGTCAGGAGACGCAGAGCGCTGTTACCCATCGAGTTGTTACCTCCTGTAGAAGTGATATTTATTACTCTAAATCATAACTCTCTAATGATGCTATTTCAACAGTAATTTTCTCTTGTAGGAGCTTGACTATTCATTTCTCAAAACTACACCTTTATAACGACACTTACAAAAAGAAGTGTTGTATGCTACCAAAGATATCAACTAAAAAGGCTTTTTTAAAACAAATACAAGTAAAAAAACCCACTCACCTTGTTGATTAGCATTTGCGCTGACAAGAACAGGGGCTGGCGAGACGAGTCTGACAGGTGTGCCAATACCACGAGGGTTACCCATTACCAGCTGCCCATTTTGATCATAGTACGCAGGAGCCAGGATCTGGTATCCTGCATCTGTAGCACAAGGCAAGGGCAAAAATGTTGAGAAAGGGAAGACTCGCAAAAAGGGTAAGAATGGCTAGAAAACGATGTCAACCAAGTCAACATTGGTTGATGGTTTTTGCACAGGAACAGATTTGAGTAATTCAATCCTTATCAATCGAATCCAGGTGGAGACCTGGGCTTTACACTATGTTGTGTCCTTGGTTAAGGCACTTCATCCACATTGCACTCAGTGCACCCAGCTGTACAATTGGGTACCTGAATGGATGTATGGACCTATATGGTCGCGCGAAGCGCTCTGTAGCTGCATCGAAAGTGCAATTCCCTCAGGGTAATAATATACATTGTACCGCCAGTGAGCAGTCCTGGATTGAATATTAGGCGTAACAATTACCATTATTATTATTAAAGGACAGATGACATATTTTTTTAACAAATGAAACTTCTTTATAGAAATGATTGTAAGAAATGATGCAAAATTATGAAAACCTATGGTGTATTTAAGGCATGTTATTCACTTTTATAAATGTGTCCTGCATGATGTACAAGGATCAGGCAATCATTTTTGCACCAGGTTGAGACCCTAATACAATCTGGCATTTGTCAAAAGACATAAATAGTAAGAAGTTAGCAACTGTGAGTACTTACTTGGAGCCTGTAGTGCTTGAGCTTGAAGTGCTTGTGGGTTACCCATGGCGTCATTCTGCTGTGATGGTGTGAGGGGCCGCCCGTTGCTCTGCCGCTGCATCATCTGCTGGGGTTGTTGTTGCTGTTGTTGCTGCTGCATGCCCTGGGGTGTTTGTTGCCCCTGAGGCTGCTGGATCAGGTTCGCAGGGTAGATTCCCCAGGGGGTCTGTACCCCATAGTACTGAGGGTGGATCACCGTTGGCCCTACAATACAACCGGTCTATTAGCTCCCTGAACTCAAGTAAGAGGTGGGGAGGCCATGCAGATTTTACAAGCTGAGAATCAATGGTAACAAAACGAAACAAATACAGAATACAAACTTCTTAAAGAAATGATTTTTCAAGCAAAATGCTAAGTCTCACAAAAAATAGAAACAAACTGAAAGATTTAAAACTTAATTGATAGAAAGTTAACAAAATACACAGATAAAGAATGAACTTAAGGAATGAAATACAGTGTCTGCTTGCTCTTGCTACCCAAGATGGCTCCACAGGATGAAGTGCAGTAACTTCTAAACAGGAAATTTCCCGTAAGTTTGTGAGATAAGAAAATTAAGAAAAAGCTTTCCGTGACACCCTAGGAAGCCTTTGAAAAGTAAGGTTTGCTAACCTGCAATTGGGATGCCCACGGTATATGGATCCTGAGCGCTGAGAACGTAGGGGGGTGGAACGGTAGGGGCCAAGCCTACACGAAGAGCGAAGCACACACTTTAAGCCATGCACAACCACGTGGTCAAGTCTAACATGCCTGCCTGGGACTCACACGAACATGCGCACGTATGCATGTGCGCACTCAGAATTACTCAGGCAGCACAGTCATATTTATCGTACGTGTGGAGGAATCCATGCATCATTTGGCCACAACTTCAAAACACTTAAAGAGTTGTCTAAAATGCTTGTTTAGTGTTCACTTTACTTTTTAAAGTCATTTCAACTACATTAAAGAAATACATAAAAGAAAAACTAATCAATATCTTATCCAATTCCTCCTCGCTTTCGCACTTGATTTAGAAATCAAAGCTGCAGTCTATTGTGAGGATGATGATGCCAAAAATTTGAACACTGAACAAGCATAACAGAAAAAGAACTTGCCTAACTTGGCAGTCTTGCATCAATGCGTTCATTTAATTGAGAACTGGTAACATTTCTCCCGGTCAAGTTTGCCAAGAGAGGGTCGTCTCACATAATGACCTCATAGAAGTTAGTGCCAAGAAAACATTTACATACAAAGATGAACAGAGACCAAATGTCATTCAAATTAAAATGTCAACTTGTTAATAATCACAACATTAATATCATGAAATAACACAACTGTTAACATGAATCAAAGAAATTACATTACAAGTCTTATGATAGAGACCCAATACAAGGTCTTAGAATTACGGCAATTTAAGCCATAGACAATAAGGCTTAGCAGAATGTTGTTTTGTTGATGTTGTTAAAAGCATGATACTCATATATTAAAAGATTTATTTCAATATTTAAGGATAGCAAATTTCAATGAATTGTTAAAAGAGAAAGATGTAGCTGAACTCTACTCATCAACTGGAAAAGGTTGCACCAATTATTAGGACCACTTCAACAACAGTTGGGCAAACTGAACAGGCAGAGACTTAAATCTTTTGCAATGATCAAAATAAGTTTGTATCATGACAGAAGTGATCTGGTTTGTAAACAGATCACAACTGTACCAAAATCAAAATTCTTCAACATATCAAACTGCAAGCTCCTTACTTCCTTTGCTTTGCCTTTCCTCACTTAACTACAGCATAATCTGATAGCCAAATCAATTTCATTTAAGCAATATTCAAATGAATTATTGAAAATTGTAAAGACTTCAAGACTATCCTAAACATTCATGGGATGAATGTATAAGAAAGAAAAACAAAAGGTTTCTTTGATTTTTAAAATAAAATCTCGAAAGGCTCTTTAAAGGTTCCATGAACCATTGTTGTTAAAATTGAGCACAAAAGAATTACTTTTGAAACTGTGAATGTCAAAAATGGAGTTGGTCACTGTTATAGTGCTTTGCATGGAACTCATATCTGAACATCTTAGTCATTTTTCTATCTTCCTGGGTTTCTTGACAATCGGACTCAACATCAACAGATCATTTGTGTTCTGCATGTTCAAGAACACAAAAAGAACACCATATTCTTTGTATACAAGTGACAGATTGACAATATGGGGTTTAAATTTGAACATTTTAAAGGTGCTTCTATTGAAAATGCTTTGCAAGATGAACCAAAAGCAGCATCTTCAACTTGTCTCATCCAGCCCTGCAATGCTTGTGAATTTTCCCCAGTGCACTCTGATGAACGAAGCCCCACCTTATCAGTTTGCCTTGTGTTGAGAACATGCTTGTGTCTCGAGAATATGTACACAGACTGACAGACCAACAAACAGATGAGCAGGAACCTACCTAGTTGCTGTTGCTGAGTTGCCAGAGCATATTGTTGCTGGGTCAGCACTGCGATCGGTTGCTGCTGTTGCTGCTGACGCTGCATGAGCTGTTGAATAACAAGTTTAACACTTATCTGATGAATCAGTACCCAATATTTCAGGAACAAAATCATTACAATAGATTATTTCCTTTTGATATTTACACAATAATAAATCATGTATCAATAAAATAATAATTATTACGTCACAAATTTATTTCGAACACCTATTCCGACGTTCTGATTCGGTAGGCAGGTATTTCGAACGCTGACTTAGCACCATGGGAAGCTTTGTGAAATTGGGGCCTGGACTCCCTTACACAAAGCCCCCCCCCCTCCCTCCCCTCCCCTGATAAAGAGCACCTGAGCTTACAGTCATAACACTGATTTGCAATCAACTGTGCCCAGATGAGCTTAAGAAACCAAATAAATAGAGATTGTCAATCAACTTACCTGGTTGTAGTCCATATTGAAGTTTGGGCTGTCCATGGAAGGCATCAGCTGATTGCCGTAGTCAAACTGTCCAGGATCAATGCCGACGGGTTCAAACTGAGGCGCATCAAGATGGAAACCCTGCTGATGATGAACAAGCGACTGCTGCTGATCCAGGAAATCTCCATCAGGCTTCATAGCCATCTTGGTAGGGTCCAACTGAAGTGGCGCTGCCGACACTTTACCTTCATCTCCTGTTGGCGAGGTCTGTCTGCTTCCACCCCTGGAAGGGGGTAAGAATATTTAATTCTGGTATATATATTTTGGTCAGAGCAAGCCCTGTAAGCAGTATGTATAGTGTAGAAAAGTAAATTGTGTCAAGTCTTCATCACTTCCTAGTTCAAGCCTTGCTTCGCTCATCAAGGAATCCATTTCTAGATACCACTAATTATCAATTAAGGTCCTGCAGGCAAATTACCAGGTATTGTTTTAATGCAGCAATGATTAAATTAGCTAGTGATTGATATTGGCCCAAATTAGGGAAGTTTTAAGTTAAAGTGGCTTGAAAATATGTCATAAAATTGAAGAGTGAGCGAGAGAATGTTTAGTGCTGTTTGGGCAATAGTTTAGGCATTTATTGGATAAATTTAGAAGACAATGGGTAAAAAACAGTGCATGAGAAATCAAATTAACATGAATTTGGCAAGTTGACCGAGGGTTGTGATGACCTTGAAATGAGGATGGAAAAAAAATAAATCTATTGCTATTTGTATGATATTCGATTGTAGAACTGTCAACAAAATTAAGTGGTTTAGTGTAAAGATTCATATGATTTGACATGATAAAGAAAAGAAATGAATGAAGGTCAGTTGTTTACTCATTGTTTGAAGTTCATCAAGACAAAATATTCAGGTGTGAGAAAATCCAGCAATAAAAGGCTTACGTTTCCTTCAATCCTTTGATTGTGTTCAAAGAATTTCTTATGTTAACCAGCCTATCAAATTCAAGTAATATGGGCAGGGCCATATGAGAGTATAGATGAATTTTTTTGTTAACAGCTTTATACAATCGTATGTAAGAAACTATCACTGATTGATCAACATGGCCTATGTCACCCTGACGGAATG
This sequence comes from Phorcus lineatus, assembly GCA_921293015.1. Classification (NCBI taxonomy): domain Eukaryota; kingdom Metazoa; phylum Mollusca; class Gastropoda; order Trochida; family Trochidae; genus Phorcus; species Phorcus lineatus. Next base: position 57,063,222 of record OV121081.1, read on the forward strand.
TTACAACGTTTAATGTAGTGAAAAATGAGTTATCCTGAGGAAAATAACCAGGAGATAGTAAAAGCCAATAAGGAAACCCTGATGTTGCAAAATCATATATTATCAAACATTTCTGGAATTGGAAAAAACCGCAAGGTACCAGATTTTATCACAAAACCCAACTCACCTGAATCCCTGCCCGTCATCCAGCCCATTCTGAAGCAGTCCGTTCTGTTGTAGGTCCTTTCCTTCATCCCCCTGGCCTCCCTCCGTGTCCTCGAATGGGGAAGGTGTTTTACTCTTCTTCTCAGTGGATGCTTCAACAATGCTTGGATCTTGTTGTGCAACCGGCTGCAAGAAACAACAATTTTACCATCCGGGTGTACGCAACACAGTTCATGTTAACAGTAACAGAAATCCATTCATTAGATAACCATTTAGTCAGAAATAGTTTACATTTGGCAGTAGATATGGTTTTAAATATAAGGATACATTCTTTACTTATTCCTTTATGCAGTTTGTTATGAAACAAGTATTCATTACGACAAGATACATACAACATACAAATCATTTACATTACGGTTTTTTTAATTTTGAACAAAAAATTTATTAAGAATGATATACTTGATGTAAAGGTAAGCTAAAAGTAATTATGCAATAACAAAATATTAGGCAATTGAACTTATTTTGGCAAACACAAACAGTAAGCTCAAGAAATCGAACATAATCAAATATGAACAATAAATAAATCAGCACTTAACATCCACTTGATCTATAAATAAAATTTTGCAAGCAGCCAAATGAAGGGGGAAAATGTCCAAAGTTTGCTTCAAACATTTATATTTAATTAGCACTTACTGTATTCTGAAATCGACTTACAAAAGACGCTTTCATTCTGAGCCTGGCCTCCATATCTTTGCCAGTAGGTGAGCCACCAAGCACATACTCCACCATATTCACACCAAGTGCACTTGTTTCTAGATATAGAAGAAATTTAACTTTTAAGACACATGATATAGTTTTTGAAGTGCAAAAACGCTCAATGACATGTTGACTGGTGCAAGGCAGCCAAATTCAGGCATGGATATAATATTGTCATCCCTTCATTAAGAAAAATCTTTACAGAACAAGCTAGCAAAAGGTAAGTCTCCATCAACCAACCATTGAGAAAACTTTATCAATTCACAAAGGGGATTACGCACTTATCACAGATTTCCATTTTTCTTAATGATAGGAGTATTTTAACGATACACAATATATATTTGTAAATGCAAAAGATTTAAGGCATCACATGTAGGAAAAGACTGCATGTCACCGATATTTCTCTGGGAGGATAAGCATATCATTTCAATGAACAATTGCAAATTTCTGTTGTAATGAAGACATCACATGTTGGTCGAGAACAGTTACGCACCAGGTCCGCTCCATGTGTCGTCCCGTGTGGTCCAGGGGTGGTGGCCAGTGAAGATGCCGGGCTGCGTCTTGGCCCCATCCCCACCCTTGTTCCCCTCCTCTCCAACCTCCCATATCTTCTTCGAGGGGTTTATCTGAAAAGAGCACGACATACCTGTATTTCCTCATTGAAACATGACAGAATAGCAGACCTGCCTACCTTCTGTTCGGTGAATGTGTAGACATATTGTAACCTATGTGTATTTAGCAATTTTTATGTGTACAAAAACAATGAAGCTAGTATATTTTTACTGTTGGTTCCAACGGATCATGATCAGGTTTGATATTTCTAAACCTTTTCTCACTTAGTTAACTAAGAAATTACTGTTCAAATTTAATTTGAAACACATAGCACTCAAATACTCCACAATTATTTCTATGAAAAGAAGAACTGATTTTTTCAGAATAGGTGTACAATTTGAAACTTTGGTGTTCAATCATATTTTAAGACTATCAAGTGTTCAAAATACTCCAAAAGAGTACAAGTAGGCAGCCCTGGAATAGCATTGTCCCCAACTGCCATGAAAAAGTTTTGAGCCTACAGTTAATTGCCTCATAGAAATGCAAAATGCACAAATTGAATTCTTACTTTTGGGCAGGGTCCTCTTATTTTATAATATATCATTTTCACATAATATAGACAATATTTCCAGCAAAGATAAAAACTTGCGATTAAAGAATAGGTGCACTTTTTGAAAAAGATTTATCCCAGAAGTTCTATCATATCTGCTACGCTGAATGTACAGTGAGAAATCACACTACTACCTACGAAAAAGCCCTCTAATACATTGCCAATTCAACTAGCAAAATGAAACAAAATGCAATGTCAATTCAAAAAGCTGTCCTCAAGCAATGAATGCTGCCAACATACTCAAGAAAACGAAACATTGTGAGAGTTGAAAGTGACAGCTCAAGACATTCGTAAACAAATCAAGAATTTTTAAAGCAAAATTCACTTCAACAAGAGACAAATATGAAATCCTTACAATCACATCCTATCTCAGAATCCATTTGCAACAAGGAAGATAACAACAAGAGTATGTGATCCCACCGCAAACAAAATTGAACATTATCAATGTGAATAATTGACAAAAAATTCTGATTAAATCTTCAGAATGAAATATTTTATGTAAGAGAATCATGTACCCACCAATTCTAGGAGAAACATTGCTTTTCTAACCCTCCTCCCCTCCCTCCTTTCCCATTCATGACATAATCTTTCCTTGTAATTTATTTCCCAAGCCTGCTGAGTCAGGTTACCGTAGCAACCAGTGTCATGGCTGAGTCATAACCAGACCAGTTTAAATGGAAGCTTCTACAGTGAGCATGCATTTGTCAAACTATCAATCGATGAGTCCATGGATTATTTTCCATGAATCAAGAAACAAGAAATATCCAACCATCTGCCTACAAAACTGCTGACTGTGCTAATTTGCTGTTGAAAATGCTTTGTATCTTTATGGAAAGCAAATTTCCTTGTACTAACAACCAACCATTTCTGTGAAAAGTAAAAGGTCGGTTTTTTTCACTTGTAAACGATTTTGGAGAGTTCATTTCAAATGATTTCATCATTCAATACTATGGGAATTGTCCATACATGTCAGCCCACATACAAAAGATCCTTATGAAAATGCTTTCTTTAGACAGAACTAGTAAAGCTTTATGAAACTAACAAATAATGGGATCCTTGATCATTTTGGAATTGGGTGGGACAAAACTTCCTGAAGTACAACACTTTAATATTACCTTGTGACAACCTACTGAACTTAAATCTCATCACTAACATTTTTCCAATACTGACCACTCAGTCAATTTTACTGATGTCTTCACTTCGTAATTCTGAAAACGTATGGTTGCTTTTTGTTTTCAGGAGTTAATGGGACAATTAGATACACATATTCCAGTTTCCAGAGTGGTGTCAACGTTCATTAGATGTTTGTGAATGACAATTTGCGTTTTCCCTTAATTCAATGCTACCAACCACTAAAGATTACATCTTGCATGTACATAGTTAATTCAGGGCTACAGATAACTTTTTAGGTGTGAGTATACATACACCTTGAATATAAAGTGGAGGTGTACTGAAACTTTTGGGGGTGTACTCACTACTTTAGTACTTGCAAAGTGTGAGCATGTTTGTATGTTGTTTATGACTGTACATTTACAAAGAAATAAACAGACTTAATTTTGTTGTTCCATGTGTTCTTTATTCCTCAAAAAATATTATCAAGAGTTACAGACATTGTAGTTAGATGTATTATGAAAGTGAATATCTGAATAAATAACTGTCAAGCCAAATTATTCCAGTACTCTGATTTTAGTTAGTTAGCGTTTCCAAACAAATACCGTGAAATACGTTTCTCCGAGATAAAAGTAAAACGCAATCAGCACAATTTATCGATTAGTTTTTTGTATGATAACGAGTGTTTGTTGCTTCGCTTAGAGGCTGGAATGTGATTTGCATATAGCGGAGCTACCCGAAGGTGTAACGTGTTGTAATCAACCAATGAAATAGCTAAAGTATTACCGACGAAAACTAGCAAAGCTGTACATAATTTTAGAAGTACATTTTACAAGGTATCAACAATCGATAATGATTGGTCAAATGAACCTGAACATGAAATTATTATATTCATGAATCAGAACATCCTTGATAAATTTAGAAATACGATACGCATGGAAATGAATGTCCAAGCGTAAACAGGCATGTATGTGCGTACATGATACGTATGGAATTTACTTTAGGGCCGTACTTATCTGAAGCCCTGGTTAATTACACATCAACTATGTTGTTAAAAGTCACCATCATGGCATAATAAACTGGCTTACGTCTAATCACACATGCAGACAAATAAAGCTACCAAAATCTGTGGAATCAATTCATAGGAACAACGACAATATGAAAGCTAGTGAATACTAATTCCTGTTAGTATGGTTAAGCTTGCACACATATAACTTCCTCAAACAGTAAATATACATACAGGTGGTTATTGTCATTTCTACGGGACAATTTCCACTTCCTAATGGTTAGCTCTGATGGTTAATTCCTAATCTGAACAGTGACTACTCCTAAAGGTTGTCAACTTGTCAGGAGCACAAAGGTGGCAAATTATTGGTCTTCATGCCACATGAATGTCTTTCAAGGCAGTAAGAAGGTTAACGGGCAACAATTATACAGTTGTAGCAGACAAACCAATTAACATGTTCAGACTCATGGCGTCATGGACTATCCACATTTCGGATGACCTCACACTGTGAAACTGCCCTTTCAGGAATTGTTAAAAATTTCCTTAACCAGTTTTAAGGAAAGCCATTTGACATTCGACACAAAAACTTGAGACTTTTTTTTTCAAGCTAGATGGAACTGATAATTTCTTTCTTGCAAAAGAGCCATTACGAATCTGGAGTCATAAATACAGCCTATACCCCCAAGACCATCCTTTTAAGTTTAGGCAAGTCTGGCTTGATGGTGCAAGCCGGACTTGCTGACAATGGAGGACAATATGACCGGTGAAGAGTAGTTCTGTGAGGTGCAACCTCTTGTTGCTCCACATTCAGACATCTGCGCTTATGTCTTTTGACCAGTGTTTCCTTTGTTGGATGACTGTATACACATCTGTATCTCAAGGGTAGTATTTATCCCACATTAGTTAGTTCCCACATATGCTTTGACACCTTCAACCCTTTCTTTTTCTACCTTTGTTAACTAAGTATATACAAACAGTAAAGTACTCATGTACTAAAAATATCATTATGACTGGGTTTGAGGTTATGGTTATGGCGCTTCAAGGTAGCAATTGGCTACCATGCAACATACTTTGCTACCTGATTAAACACTAGCAATAACTTGCTATATGGTATATTTTGGTTACGACACCTATCTTTATTGATTAACTGTCTTTTTCAAATGATAGTGCACTTTACAGTGAACTAAGTATTTGCCTACCAGTATTAGTATTTCAATTTATGTTGGTCATTACTAAAAGGAAAGCTGTGATAATATCTTGTATCAAGAGTCATACTGGTTGACTACTAATGGGACTCGCTAAAGATTAACGGCAAGGATTTAACCAAGTGGCAAGCACTTACTACTCGTCCAAAATATACGGATTCATGGATAGTAAGGATCCACACTTTACAACTTAATCGCACCATAATTTTATTTTCATGACAAAACTATCAAACTTATTTTAACCATTCAAGATTACTTTTTAAAATATCAAGTGTTAAAGTCATAGAATCACTTATGTAAGGCAACTAAACTGAACTTATTATTCTTCACGAGTAAGAAATCTTTATGCCCGTTTTATATTTTAGGGTGACGCTGCTTATTGGCGTCTGCCTTTTCAGACCGAGGGGCAACCCCAAGTGCACCCCATCAGGAGTACTATATACCGGAAATCAGGTAATTGTAGCGCCGCTTCTAATGACAGACGGATTCTTCATTGAGTTTATCACCTTTTTTGCTCTTTCTGTATTTGGAATAGGTAAGCATTAGCTTTTATCAAGGCATATTTCGCTGGGAAATTTCATGAGTCATGGCTTTTGCAAAAATGACTCGGTAAGGATTGACGCTCGACAAAGACAAAGGGTAGGGTGTTTTGAACTTCATTATTGAGGGCTAGTATGCACACAGAGTTCTGTAAATAGTAGCAAACGTCAGGCGAAAGATTTCCGTGAGTGATGAACTATTTGTCTGGCGTTACAATTTGTGACTGTATCGCATCATTAAGATACATATTGAATCATGAAACGTCTGTATCACCTCACTAACTACTAATAACGTTAGGATTTGACATGTCATACGCTCTCGCCCTCTAAATTTTATTTTTCCAGCTTATCTGTGAAAATCAAATGTTTGTTAATTTAATGGATTAACCACCAGCAAAAGAAGATTGTGTCATCTGTGAATTTTTCAATATCACGCAATAACCTGCTATGAACGAAACTCTGCATAAAAACAAATCAGTGTATCTCACTTAGTAGGCTACACCAGGCACTAGTGATTAATATCAAGAGATATGCAGTATCTGTACATTCGTTGTGTTTACAGAATATTGGCGTACACTAGAGCATTTAAAGCCACTGTTTTTTCCTGAACTGGATAAAGTAGGATTTTAAGGTTTTGACCCCTGTGACCCCATTTGGGGTCATGGGATCACCAAACCTTCAATTTAGAATCCCCGTTGGCCAAGGAGTCTACACACACCTTTTCAGCTCTCTAGACCTTTTGGAAATGGAGAAGAAGATGAAAATAGGTTTTTCAGGTTTTGACCCCTGTGACCCCATTTGGGGTCATGGGGTCACCAAACCTACAATTTAGAATCTCCAGTGCCCAAGGAGTCTACATACAACTATTCAGCTCTCTGGACCTTTTGGAACTGGAGAAGAAGATGAAAATAGGTTTTTCAGGTTTTGACCCCTGTGACCCCATTTGGGGTCATGGGGTCAACAAAATACAATTTAGAATCCCCATTGGCCAAGAAGTCTACACACAACTTTTAAGCTCTCTGGACCTTTTGGAACTGGAGAAGAAGATTAAAATAGATTTTTAAGGTTTTGACCCTTGTGACCCCATTTGGGGTCATGTGGTCACGAAATCTACAATTTAGAATCCCCATTTGCCAAGGAGTATGCACATAAAATTTCAGCTCTCTAGAGTCATTGGTTCTGGAGAAGAAGTCGAAAAAGTGAAAAGTTTACGGACGGATTGACGGACGGATGGACGGACGCCATGCCATGCCATAAGCCCATCGGGTCTTTTAGACCTGATGAGCTAAAAAGGTAAACGTTGGTATTTTTTGGTGTTAAATCTTTTTATTTGATTGAATTGAGATATGAATTACAATGACTTTGATCTATAGGTTAAAATAATTTTGGTTAATTTTGATATACTGATCCTTGTTCTTCCATATTTCAGCTGTATTAGTGAATCCTTCTCAAATTCAATACTTATCTGGGGATCAGCAAATAACGCTGCTTCTCACAGCAGTCAAAGCAGATTCAGATTTTGTGTAAAAATTTTGTCATGTAATTTGCAAATAATACTTAAAATTGCAACTGAATCAAATTTGGACACTATAGGTTAAATCAAGACAAGTGTCTGTTCGAGGACAGAAATAATCAATGCAGCAAGAATCTTAAGACCTGAATTTTAGTCCCGAGAGATGCTTGTAAAAGTTACTATGGGCTAGCAACATTTTGATACTGCAAGCCAAATAAATCTTAGTGAATCATCTTTGAGTACTCGCAGTATGAACTATTTTCTATAAAAAGCAGCATTGGTTTTAAAATAAATGTCAATGTTTTAGTTGCAAAAAGATATTTGTAATAAACACGCAAGATTAAAGAATTATCAATACCTTGTTGGTTCATTGGCTTACTAAATATCAAAATGACTATTCCTAGGGCTACCACTTGCTTAAAGGTAATTATTTCCCTTTTAGTCACTCTTGACAGAAATGTTATTGTTCTTTATATTAAATTATCCATGACTTCCTGTTGTAGAGGTAAAACTTTAAAAATAATTAATCAAGCTGGGTTTTCATCAGGTTATCTCCAAAATGACAATCGTTGATTGGGTTACTCTCTACTAGCTCTTTCTAATGTTGAACGAAAGACGCTTAGCGAGTCCTTGGGGGTCACATATCATACCTAACATAATCAATGGTATCATTTGAGCAATACCAACTGTTAAGAGGATCTTTAAAGAGACAAAAATTAAGTTGAAATTTCCAGTTTTTATTGAAAACAGGACAATCTACTGCTCTGGGTGCGTGTCAATTACATTAACAGAACTTGGGGTTTTCATTTACTTTAACATAACTTCGGTCTCTTATCCAAAAGGGAAGGACGGATGGAATTGATAGTGTTTAACATCGTAAATAATTAGTATTCATGGAAATTTTATGTGATTTTGACCTCTTTGCATAAAAAAGGTTCAGTTTTGATTGAAAACCTTGACATATTTTGCATTTTGAGAATTAAATGTCACTAAAATAACTCTTTGAAATGTATTAAAAATAAAATTCCTGCTATCTTGCATGTCTACAAGATGGATTCACATCAGAGAAGTAGAACCATTTCCCTTAGACTGTCGACTTAACTTAAAATTTTGATGGGAAAACATCCAAACAGAATTTGGAGAAAAGTCCTTTCAAACAAAGCCTAGCAATGGGGAACCCTTAAACAATGAGTTTGTTGGATGCATGTACTGGTTATTTACAAGTAACAAACATTGAGGTCCCATTGCCAATATTTGTGTACAGACAGACGGCCAAGGCGCTTTTGTTGAACAGAATGCAAGCCAACAGCGAAATAAAAACACCTGAGAACCTCTATATAAAATTGTGACAGTTATCCCACTACAACATTAAGACTTCATTTTAACTATTAGATCATGTTTGGCAACAAACTGAACGAACCGTTTCATCAATCTATCATTTAGTTACTCTACTTGGTCAAAACCTTTCATTCAAGTGGCCCGGGGGTTGACCTAGAAAAATTGTAAACAGGGGCACGAGCCCTGCAGTCATGTCAGAGAGGCAGCAACTTCTAATCATGTCAATTTGCAACGACAATGAATATCACTTCACATAACATGTTACGGGAAAACAGAGAATTGGGTTCTTTTGTTCAAAACTGCTGAACCCTGCAAACCCTTTGTTTGCTTTGTGTGAATAACCCAGGATCCAAAATGGCTGCCACTTACCTCGCGTGAGAGTGACAAGCCGTGGAAGTCTCTTTCTAAATCTTGAACCTGCATTCCTCTAGCCTGCAATATTCAAAAATATGTAATAAATATCCCGAGCTACACCTCCTGTCTATGAATATTCGTACTTTGATTACTGACAACACGAAAAACAGCGAGAATAACACGAAAACAAATCCAAGGCATGCAGGAAGCCGCGCAAGGAACGAAAACATCCGATTTTGATATTACCTGTTCAATGACACTGTCGTCCCCTACAGCCCATCGTTTATTATTGTATCCACCCATAAGTTCCGTATCCGATTGAGGCCTCTGGAAAAAGTAGCCAACCATGGCATCGTCCTGCGATCGACTACCCGGTCCTTGGTTTTGTCTTATCCCCGCCATTTCTCGTGAATTTGTCAACATCGCTTGGTTGTCGTTCCAAGAAACTTCGTTCATACTTGATACAGGCATTGACTGTTCATTCTAGCACTTTGCGTCAACCTGTGCAAAATGCAAATATAACGGAAGTGTGTATATTTTGTATGACTCGTTTTGCCGCTCCTTTCATACTACGGATTATCAACAAATAATAACATGGCGGGAGACAGACAGGAAGGTGATTACGGACGGACATAAATGACTACATTTTGTCGGCAAGGGAAAAATACTAATCGGTGAACAACCCGTTTTTAAAATCTGTGGTATAGGTATGCATGCAGATAAAAAATAAAAACGTTCTAACCTTGATTGCATCGGATAAAGGTTGACCCAATAGGAATGTCTTACAATATGGCGAACGACATTTTGTCTGCGAAATGCATTTTGGGTACCATGTGGGATTTGCATGACGTCACCTCGCGGGAGTTTCTGAATTACTAATATGTGTTACAAATGTTATCACATTGCTTACGAGTAATTATTTTCAATTGTTATCTATATATACTTGAAGATAACTCATATTTACCTTTATGTACCAATTAACTCATTTATAAACATGAAAATAACGGTAATAATGCTCGCTGGCGTTCCAGACGAAAAAATCTATATTTGCATAAATTATCACGATACACTTCCGCGATGTTCTGTCGTGTAGCAATGCATAGACAGCGAAACTAGAACGAGGAAAGATTTTATTACGATGGATTGACTGAAATCAGCGGGATTTTAATGACCGCAAGCGGATAATTGTTTTCAATCTTTTATCGGAGAATTAATTTGTTTTAGAAGAATAGACATAATTTGATCTTGGAATATTTAATGTGTGTGCTGTCTCCGTACCTTATGACATCACCAGGAATATGTTAAACCATGACTAATACTGCAACATCGTTCGCATTTATATTTCCGGAAAATAATCATCTTCAAATCAATTTTCGAATGAACGTTTATAACTGTTACGCACAGTACAGTGTTATAGAAAAGGACTATTAATGCTACATATCCCCGCCATATCCTATTGTCACTCGAACAAGGCACAGCGTCGCATTGAATATTATATTTGTATACATATAATATATACTTACCTTTTGCAATTCAAAGTAAATTGTCATTTTCATTGCAGGACTCATTAAAACAGAAAATCTGTGTTTACTTGGGTTGCTCAACATAGAAATCTCTTTCGTAATAAATAGCCTTGAATAACACTTAAAAATCTTTAGGCATATCAAATTTCACAATAATTAAGTTTATTCATATGTTGTTTTACCTTTTAAAAAATACATCAGAAAAGCTATCTTCCAGTCAAATACAGAGGTGTTCCTATTATTTCTTACAACGTATTGTTTCAAAATTCAAGTTGATTAGGATTTTAATTAATTGATATTAATTTTGGTTGGTCTAGATTAAAAACTTAATTTATGAAAAAAATAATGGCTTATCCTTTATCATCTGTGTGATTTAAATTTAATAGGATGCATCTGAATGTGAAGTTGCATTTATTTCGAAATAAATTTGGATTTGATAAGGCTTAAACCTTCCCTCTTTAGAGTTATGCAATGGTAGTTTTTAATCATTTAAAAGTTCGTGTAATTAATGTTTAAAAAAGTACTACCACAATGAAAAAAGGTGAATACAACTTTTAACAAAACTGGAAACCAGTCACACGGCTGAAAACGGATTTGCTTGCATAATTTTGAAACGGTACTTTGACAATCGCATTTCAAACAAATCAAACTTGTGCTGTACTACTCGCATAATCTCCGTGATGTAGTGGACCTAAGTTATGATCTTATTTAGTAAGATTGGGTACTATAGGTAGTTTGTGATAATGTCAGAGTTACAATTTTAGTATGGGCGATAACCTCTTTATCATACAATGTTATTTTGCAATTACCATGCGTAAAGACGCCTGACAATACATTTATCAAAGCTAGTTGACCTTGTGTTCTTGCGCGTATTAATATATGCAAATGATCATTGTAATGATTTTTGCGGTAAATGTACCTAATATAAGTTTTAATTGCTATTGTTTCTTAACGTTTTGTTTATATTGGCATGACAATTTTAAATTTTTAATATGTTGCTTCCTTTAAACCCGATTGCAAATGGCAGATTGCCAAAAAACGAGAAATGCCAACGGAGAGCTTAACTAGAAGATCGCCTGTTGATTTTACAATATCTACTAACCGAACCGAACGTAAGGAAATATGAAGATGGATAAATAAAGTCTATAAAAATGTGCCTATGGAAACTTTTAGTAAAATCAGCCTGTCGATTTCGTTCAAATAGTGATGGAAATGTCGTAGCACTGTTTGATCATATCTATGGTATAGGAGCGAAAGAGTTTTGTTGTTATATCTTAAATTACTTAAATTAACGCATTATATCATTGATATTTTGATGAAACTTCCCGGACTGCAAACGTGAAAATGTTAACGATTGTGACGTCATCGAAACTTTCAAAAGAAGGTCCGACCTTGACCTTTGTAATTTGCATCTTTATCCGTAAATGACCCCAACGTATACCGAAAATATCTGTTACTTTGTCCTCCCGAGAACACTACCGATTGTATGATACAGTTGATTTACGGGTTGATTGTCTCACAATACTTTTGGACATTATTTTGAATTTTATGACGAGTTCATAGGGATTTGAATTGCTGAAAAAAGTCACTTATTTTTATGATTAATAGTTGTCAGTCAACGATTTTTTTTTATACCTATGACGCAATGGAATATAAATCCCCGTGCAAGAGGTCAAGCTGTTACGGACCTGTCAAGGAAATATCCTTTCGAATTAAGATCATCAACTATATACAGAATCTTAGCAAGTGTTATGATATATACAAAAAAACTAGTTGACTGAAGAAAAAAGTATCCGAGTCGCTGAAATATTTTCTTGAGCAGTGAGACCATAGCATCGTTACGTCTCCAGCGTTATGACATCAAGCCGTCACCAACTTTGTGATGTCATATCATTGCCATCTCTGTTCTCAGTCAGGTCTACGCATTGTGAGGTCATAATGACATTCATTTGTAAATTTTTTTATTGTTAGAGAGAGAGAGAGAGAGAGAGAGGGAGGAGGATGTTATGCGAGTGCCCCTGACGTACTATATGTCGAACTTATTATCAGCGAAAATGGAAATTTGTTTAAACTTTACATATATTCGAATTTATTCATGTAATATCAGAAGACAAGGGGCGATATATTTATATTTATTTATAATCCATAATCATTTTTTATTATGTTTCAAACTCTGAACACTGCACTGCCATCAGCCTTCAAACTATATTTCACAATATCTATCGAGGAACACAGTTTTATAAGTTAATAAGAAATAACTTTATTTATATTTTAAAAAAGGCAAAAAGGAAATTGATTGAAAAGTTTTTAATTGATGACCAGTAGGGATGTTTTTTTTTATTTTGTTAGTCGTTATCTGTTCCCTGGTCCTGGGTATAAAATTGAAACGTTTAACATTACTTTACCTGGGTTTCGTTGTTCGTTGCTCAAATTCATCGACTGTATACCAAATTGAAGCTCTCATAAAATTACCTTATGGACTCGAGACTTTGTTTGACATTATGCAGTCTGATTAAAATCGATCGGGTTCCGGTATATAATTTTTAAATGGACTCTACCGGGATTTGAACCTGTTCTACGAGAGGTTTTTCTCTCCACAGCAGACTTCAGTTAGACCACCGTCTAAACCATCTCTAAAAGGACGTAATCGATGTCAGTTGCATCCTGCTACATCAGCGTATTTGTCTCCGCCTATAGCTCCATCATATACCCTGATATTCTTCGGCCTAAAACGCTTGTATCGCTTACGGCTGGTTACTCATGGCTATGTATAGCCTACACTGACATTTGTTTGAATTCTCATCCGGGTGGTGCCGCTGAATGCGAGTCATTTCATTGGCTTGCTATATTTAGCAATACGAGCTTTTTAGGCGAAGGATATCAGGGTATATGATGGAGCTAGGCGGAGAAAAATACGCTGATGTAGCAGGATGTGTCAGTTGCTATTGTGTTTCGTTAAGCGCACCAGGAGACAATGCACAGGTGAAATCAGAACTAATCGATTGCTCAATTGACATATACTGACCACTTAACTTTCGATTAATGGTTCAAATCGCTTGCCACTGATTCTCCAACTACTACTAATAAAAAAAATCACACGGAGTCAAACCACAATTATGAACAAGCGTCGATGCAGGTGAAACATGAATAGAGAAACAGTCATATGATGACGTTATAAAATATTTCTAATTTTCGATAGTCTTTGAGAATGTGTTGTCACTCGACTTGGATATATTCGTTTCAAAGATTTAGAAAATCACAATGTCAAAGATTGTAGAGTGAGAAGGTATACATCAATTAGGCGTCTTTTTCTTTTGATAAACAAATGAAGAATTCAAGAGAACGGTATGGCGTGCATGGTGCTGCTGGATTGAGGGGAGTAGAGACGGGAACGATGAAAGTGAAAAAACCCAATTTGATTGAAGGCAATACATCTATCTTGAATTCTTCATAAGCCTGGGGAATGTTTGGAACTATCATTTACTCATCCTTGCTGAATGCCAGCTGCACATGTGGAACAGTTTGTCTAACAGATTGTTTAACTAAATGGTGTTGTCCCGACTCATGCGAGGAATTTCTGACTTTCTTTTATGATTGTGTATGTAAAACGACTCTGAAAAGGTTAGATTTTCATCCGGAAAAAAAAGAGCTGTGTCCCTCAAAGTGTGTGACACCACGAAATTTTACATGATATCACTGTTCAATTTCTTTAAAATTACCTCCCCTACGAATGTCATTAATTCTTGGGTATGTTGTATGCGTAAGTCGAAATCCAGCATACCATTTACAAGAACAGTATTCTACATGATCTTCATTCACTATTCACTCAAATTTTGACTTTTACCTGCTTTGGATATGTTTCCAATATTACGAGTGACAAATTGACGTGCGTGGTGTCCGGTTTTCGATCATAATCAAAACATCAATTAGTCCCTCTTATGAACATGATAGGTATCAAGATAGTACTTTTCATCAAAGGACAGTACATCTTAATCAAATTACACGATGGATAGAGTTTGGCATATGTGAATCACGACAAGTCATGGGGAGTCTCTTATACTACACGCTTTGATTTTGTTTACTACTCCTACACATGTTCACCTCTTAGACTAATACATATGGCCATTCTTGTTATGAGAAGTTGGCTGGTAAAATAGATAAACGATTCTTTCTCAAAAACTCCCTATAATGCAAATAAAAAGTAAAAAGTTAGCATCTATCTCACCGTTTCACCTTTTCAGCGGTCTTTAAAGACGCTTCATTTGACCACAGTGCGTAATCCGTTTGTACCTGGTAAGGTCATGTTCATTTTGAAAAAAAATTTTAAACATGATTCTTCTCCATTGTTACAACTGTATGCATTAACAATGTCTGTACCATTTGATCATCAGAAATGAAAAATTTGCTTAGAAAAGGATTCCATGGAACAGTAACGGAAAATGATAAAACGCTATATAATGATTTAATAAACTATGGAAAGGTTATATGCGTTGCATTTTCATATTTTGAAAACACTTGCAACATCATTATTGGCCATCTAGAGACGCGCATTTTGATTGCTTGAAGTTAGCTGTGTCTAGCCAATGAGATCAAGTAGTCAACTGGGTCAAAGGTGAACCTGACGGCTTGAGTAATGGGGCCTTGAGATCTATAATGTGCGTAACGAAATCATTTCAATGTGATTGAGTTTTAAACTTCTTAAGCATTTCATTTTTGTCTGCTCCAGGTAAATTCTTCTTCCAATTTCCGGACTATAACTCAGAAATGATTCAACCATGCTCTCGCCAGATTGTTATATGGTATAATCATCATCTCTATTGGTGCCTTCTTGTTTTCAAACTTCATGAGATTTTTATTTTTTATTTTGGCTGTTATCATAGAATAACAATTCTTAGAATTTCGTTTTGGTCTAGAACTTGAAAACAGTAAGTCAGAGCTCAATGAATCTCAGTATAGAGGTGACTCATAAGGTGCCATCTGGTCTTTTAACTTCTTGGTATTTCTGTTTTTGGTTGATTCTCTGGAAACACTGCTTACATATCCATGTTTTTTTCAAAACAAAATCACTGGGCTCAATGAAGCTTAGAATGTTGGAAATCATTTTGTATACAATAGAGTTCTCCCCAATGATTTGTACTGCTTATAGCAATTTGAACTTAGACGGGAAACAGCCTCATAATCATTGTTCAATTATGTATGTCCCACTTATACGGGATATATTGCCGACTCTGACTGCTTCTTTAGAATTTTTGATAAAATGAAGTGTGAGAGGGGCAGTAGCAAGTTTTCTTTTAGAAAATGATCTCACGAAAACGAAAATAAATGTGTCCAATTGCAAGAAAATGTTTTTTAATCAAACTAAGCAGTTTGAAAACACAAGACCATGGTCGGCTCTGCGAACCCATTTCCCAAATGATTTAAAGCTGAAACAGAAACAGAAAATGACCGCCTGTGGTTTCTATTGTTTCCCTCTATCACTACGGATGACCTGGTTGAGTAATGAGATGGTTTGACTCTCTGAAGATAATACATTTGATCGTTTTTTGAAGAAAAAATAAAACTATTGTAACTTTAAATATAAGGAACTGAAAATAATGCCAATACCTACTATTAAATCAATCTCCTTAAATCATCTATTATTTGAACTACACTATGCAATACGACAAAATACCTGACCAAGATCATTAATTGGATCCAGGTAAAACTCTTTTCTTGATTGGCTTGGGGAATCTTTATTCATCTGACCAAAACGGGTATTTATGTAAAGGTCAATCGAAAAAAGTCGAAAAGTTTCACGAGGTAGGAAAACATCTGTATTCATGAAAACAGAATCAATTGTAGGATGCTAACTCGGTTGTTTGTGACCTTATATGGGAGCACATGGTCATCAAATATATCCTTAATCCCTAATGCCCAAGGTATGTTTACACAAGATTTCAGCTGTCTAGGGCTAGATAAAAATAGGTTAACGGGGATGTTCTCAGACCCTCACTACGGGTCACAGAGCCGCCAAATTTACAATTAATAATAAATAGAGAACAAGTTTTATGGATTGCCTCAAGGTTGGACCAAAGTACCAATTCAAGATTTCAGCTTTCTAGGAATTTTGTTCTGTAGAAGAAGATGAAAATAGCCCTTTAGGGCATGACTTGAAAGGTCCACATTTGGACCACAGAGTAACAATTTATAATCCGCATTCCGGAAGCCTTTATAACGTCACACAGCGTGGATAGGCGTTGAGTATATGCTGAGCATAACCTTTTCTGATTACGACACACCGCTGGGTAACTTAGTACTTACCATTTATAGAATTACCACCCACATAATTATCATTTATATATCATATTAAATAAAAAGTTACCAACGAGGCAAACAATTCGTAAACAATTGATGTTTTTATTGCCATACACTTAAGAAAACAAATTTCATGTTTTATGCAAACTGAAAAAGACTTAAAGTGACCGGCAACACTGTAGCTACACCACTTGTACATTAACATATTTGGACTGTGAGGTCGTTCCTATTGAATTGTGTGTTTATTTAAATGAAATATCCAACTCATCACAGTAATTTGAAAACTGACAAACTATACACTGACATGAGTATGAGTATGAGTTTATTAAAGAGCCACTCCGTGATTTCCATAACATATTATTTACCTTTGATATGAACCTAAATGTCATATGTGGTGATATAAAATCAAAACACCTTTACTTTTCATGTCCAAAAGACATGTATATAACAAATACTGGTTTTCCATGAAAATTTAAAAACAGCCTTACAAATGCACAGAGGTGTAGATATCACGTCCAATATACATGGATACTAGTTATATAACCGAACAAACTCTATAAACTCCTAACTACCCTCCTGGCTGTTTTAGATAAGTCTCCAACATTACGTTTGACTATTTGACACGCGCCACTGTCCGGTTTTCGATCATAATTGCGACGTTCTACCTTCATATTGTCACTGTAAAAACCCAATAAGCTTTAAAATGTGTCTTTTTGTTAACAGTCGATACTTCGCGATCAAATTACACCATTGATTAAGTTTGGCATATATGACTCGAACAACTCACGGAGTGGCTCTTTAAGTAAAGAGGCCACCGGCCCATTATACATTTTAAAGTATATATGTTATACATTGTCAAGATTGAGGACACTGAGGCTTTCTTCATGGCGAGGAAGACAAATTTCGCTAAAGAGTTAACTACATCATGGTCAATAGATGAGAGCAATTGAATAAACTTGTCATAACACGGAAATTCAACATAATAATTTGGAAGATTGGTTCTTAAGTCATTATAAAATGAACAAGTCATGCAAAAATGGTGTTCTGATTCAATGCATGGTATGATACAGAATGGGCAAAGTCTATCTACTCTTCTGTCAAGTCTTCTACCTTCTTCAATCATTAAATTATGAATACACTGACATTTATCAACAGACGTGAATAAACAATTACAATTTTAACACTCATATTCATACTTATCGTCCTCATATAGATTGCAAAAGTCAGTTTCCTTTTTGTTCAACGCATGCTCAGCTCTGTTGCATAAGCAAAATATATTACACATACATGACTTTATTTTGGTACAACCAGTACCTGCTCACGTTAGTTTGTTAATTTTCAAGGTTTAAAAAAGAGATTTAGTGAAAATTAGTTGGGTTTGTTTTTTAACAAATAATGTTATGGGACTATATACATAAGAGATAAGATAAACAGATATGATACCACCTCAAACACTGGTTTACAACGAGGAGCAGATGTTTTTTAGAGAAGAAAAGTTGAGTTTATGAAATATCTACCTTGTAAAAATATCTTGAATTAATCTGTTTACAATGAAATCCTTTTGACGACAATGTAAAAACGCTATAATGATAGTCCAATGTTTACAAAGAAATTAATTTGTCGTTGTAAAGGATCTCATTGAAGGCAGATTCATAAATCTTAATCAAAAGTCATATTACAAGGCGAAAGTGAGCACGGCTCGCATAGCCTCTCCTCCGCCTGTACTTTGACCGCCTTTAATGTAACAATAATGATTTTACAAAAAAAGGAGAAATAAGCAGAACCATGACATATGGATGAATAAGATCAAAATTTGAAAACAAAGGCACACATATTTCGAATATTGCTCCAGGAAGTCATGAAAATGGGACATGAACATACCACAAGTAACATCCATAACTTATTTGAAGTTTCAAAGTCATAGTGTATAATGTATATACACGGGTAATGCTCCAGAAACAAGTAAAGAAGTGAGCACAGCTCACATACCCCCGCTTCAAACTATAGTCTGGCTTTCTTTGTTGGTCTTACCCTCAAAAAGCTCACTTAGGGATCATGGTTGATAAGTGTATTAAGTTTGTTGAAGCTAGCATGTATAGTTTAGGAGATATGCTCAGGAAAAAGCACTTTGTCAGATAGTCATAGTTTTAGTAACGATTCCATGTAAAACGCAAATAATAAAAATAATTTTTTGGTCTTACTCTCAAGAGACGCACCAATATGGATAAGTGTATGAAGTTTGGTGATGATAGCATGTACGGTTTAGAAGATATACTCCGGACAAAGGACTTAGTCATAAATTCACTGTTTTAGTCATGTTTCCATGGAAAGCGCAAAAAAAATAAAAATCATTTGTTAGTCTAACCCTCAAAAGGCACATCAATGGATCATGGTTGATAAGTGTATGAAGTTTGGTAAAGATAGCATGTATAGTTATGAAGATATACTCCGTACAAAGGACTTTGTCACTGTTTAAGTCATGTTTCCATGGAAACCGCAAAAAATAAAAATCATTTGTTGGTCTAACCCTCAAAATCACATCTAGGGATCATGTTTTATAAGTGTATGAAGTTTGATGAAGATAGCATGTATAGTTTAGGATAAATGCTCCGGACAAAGGACTTGGTCATAGAGTCACTGTTTTAGTCATGTTTCCATGGAAACCTCAAAAAATAAAAATCATTTGGTGGTCTAACCCTCAAAAGGCACATCTAGGGATCATGGTTGATAAGTGTATGAAGTTTGGTGAAGCTAGCATGTATAGTTTAGGATAAATGCTCCGGACAAAGGACTTGGTCATAGAGTCACTGTTTTAGTCATGTTTCCATGGAAACTGCAAAAGATAAAAATCATTTGTTGGTCTAACCCTCAAAAGGCACATCTAAGGATCATGGTTGATAAGTGTATGAAGTTTGGTGAAGCTAGCATGTATAGTTTAGGAGATATGCTCCGGACAAAGATTTCTGACGGACGGACAGACGGACAGACGGACGGACGGACGGACAGAATGAACGCTATATACCCCCGCTTACGCTGTAAGGCCGGGGTATAATGACACACAGAAAGAAGAACGAGGGGCGCAATATATCCCCGACTACCTTGTAGCAGAGGGTACATAAAAGGCAAACGTTACCTCATTCTTATCTGTCTAGATACAGGCCAACACCTGGTAAAAAGTATCCAATTATCCCATTCAAATACCATTTTACTCTTGATCCTTACTAATCCCCCCTCCCCCCGATTTTACTCCTAGAGAGCTTGTTTGTAAGCCTATCTTCCGACATGATTTAAATGTTGAAAGATAGATCTAATTCAGAATGGAATTGACCGTTATTAATGTAATTTCGTTACTTCAATACAGTCATTGGTCAAGCATATGCTGCAATAACATTTTCATAGTGCATATTTGACTGATGAGGTTTTAAGGTTTCATACTGGATATGAAGAGGACCTCTTTTGGCGCCTTATAAAAATGATAACAGTGATGAGGATAAGTAATACGGCAGTCCCTATGACAGCACCCAGTATAATGGGGAGATAGGACGCCTCTTCTTCCACATCGTCTTGCTCTGCAAGGTTCTTGTCAGTTACCTCTGTCACGTTCACCTCTATTACTTCAGTCGTCATTTCAGAATCTATTTCAATTACAGGTTTTCCTTGTAAATATATACGTTCAAAAGTGACGGTACAGAAATTTGATATTTCTGAAGATTTGTTAGTTTCGTCAAACGCTTTGAGCGCAAAGACGTATGAACCGCTGAACAAGTCTTCCGGGAGAGTAAGGATCACGTGATGAGGGGTTCCGGCGACACTTGGGACGAGACTTCCGTTCAGCAGGAGCGTTTCGTCCACAAGCAAGCACTGAGAGAAGTTGAACATCAGGGTGTTGGCGTTATCGGCCACTCGCAACTCGTATCTGGTCGCTGAGGAAAATAATCAACATTGATCAACGTCTACTCCCGAACGAGTAGAAAAACAGTTTGGACGGTAACGTCAGCGAAGTAATGCCAGAGGATTCAATGATAAATCTGTCAATGATAGGTACCGCAGACCAAAATTTTCTAAAAGAGAAATCTTATTTTTTAAAATTGGAATTTGTTCAGGGTCCATTACGGATTGGAAAAAACAGCACTTGTTTAATGATAGCATGTTTATGGGTTTCAGGAAAAATCCCGAAAGTGCCCTACCCTGGGTGTCATTTCCAATTTCAGTTTGATCCACTGCTCTCAAAGTCAAGTTATTTGTTTTATGAACAAAATAAGCCGGTGTACATGTAGAATACACTCTAGCAATACATTGTATGTAATAAAATTGATGAAATTTGTTTTATTAATTTTTTTAGAGATTTTTTAAACATATCATTGACTATCCAGAATTCGAGAAAATTATCTTAAACCGCAGCAGTTCACAAATTATTTGGTCAGAAATGTATAAACAAATTTGCTGTGATTATTAAATCAATAACTGAATGTTGACGAATTGATATTGAAGAAAAATACTATTTTATATGTTGAAAAAAATAGAATATACAAATATTCATAGATACGAAATTTTTACATTGATTTGTAAATTGCTCGAACAATCTTTCTTTGTCTGTGGTATCAAACCCACACATCTAAATGTTAAATAAGACTTTCAAAGGGCCAACAAGATATATAATAACTTTTATACCTATATAGTTTACCAATTATTAGATATGTAAATAAAGATTGTCAGAGTATAAACTGACAACGGTAGAATACAATATGCTTTAAAAAAGAACTGTAGTACATATATCAACAAACCTGAAAATGCATTAATGTAACAGATTGCGGTTTTGAAAATATAAAAGGAATAAGATTAAGATTTTAAAATTAGATATTCATTAAGATATAAATGGGGAAAAATGGAATTTTCCAAAGTTTGATCAGTATATACAACAGAGAAATATTAGATTTTCAACATGAAGCATATGCTACAATAAAGTAAGTATTTTAGGTTATTAAAAGCAAATGACGGCCCGTTCGAACTGACCTGGAAGAGTGATGCTGATGAGAAGAAAACATGGTTCGGTAAACACTTTGATGTAAAGTTTTGAAAATACATGAATGACTGTGTTATGATGTCTGATACATCATATAAGGGTCAAAAGAAGACAGACAAGTCAGCTGTGATTAAGCTGTTGTTTACTTCATGCCATGTGGGGTAGATACAAAAGTTAGGAGTGGAACTATTCTGGAATTGGACATTATGTGAAGTGGGAATGAAGCGGAAAAGGATTATTAAGATAAACTTTATATTACAACATCCCTCTTCTTTTAGATGAAGAACATAGTACTGATAGAGATTTAAAGTTCATAATGTTGATGCAGCTTAAGCACTTTTTGGAAGTATATTAATGTCAGTCACTGTATCGACTCGGCACTCTGATGGGACGGCCTGCACGGGATGTTCTCAACCCTGCAGGCTGTGGTGGGGTTGTCGGAGTAGGAGACTGTAAGATTGTTAGTGAAGCTGGCGGTGACGTCACTGTGGGCTTCTCCTTAGTGGACATGTCTGATAAGTTGGGTGCCATTTCTCTTAGGTCACTTCTGTTGCGCCTGAGAGTGTTCCCACCAACTGTTTGGATGAAGTATGAGCGAGGTGTAGCTGTGTCTTTCTCAACTACCATCCCGGGTGTCCATGTTTTGGTCACATGGTTGTAAACTCTGACACGTTGACCTGGTGATAGAGTAGGGAGATCAGACTCAAGCGCAGTTTTGTCATGCTGGTTCTTCATCAGGTCTTGACTGCGCTGAAGGTGTTGTCTCTGCATCTGAGCTGTAGCGCTTGGTGCATGTCTTGACGGCAGAGTAGTGGAGATAGGGCGTCCTAGCAACATCTCCCCTGGTGATGGAAGGTTTGTTGATACTGGGGTTGCCCTGAGGTGAAGAAGTGCCTTATCAATGTCCTGGTTATCCTCAAGACATTTCTTTATGAGTGGTTTCACAGTTCCAACCATCCTCTCAGCGAGACCATTTGATCTAGGATAATGTGGAGAAGAGGTGACGTGCTTGATACCCCATTCTTCACAGAACTGTTGGAAGGGCTGTCCGCTATATTGGGTGCCATTGTCACTTATGATAGTTTCAGGCTTCCCAAATGTGGCACATAAGGCTTTGACTTCAATTGTAACATTTCTACTGGTGACAGAGATTGGTAGCTGCCTCACAAATGGAAACTTTGAGAAATAGTCAGTCACGAGTAGGAAGTGTTTGTCTTTGATTTGGAATATGTCTGTTCCAATCCTCTGCCACGGACCAGTCGGTGTTTCATGTGGTAACAGAGGTTCGTGTTTATTTTGTGGTCTTATCTCTTGGCAGGTTGAACAGCCTTTCACAAGCTTGTCTATGTCCTCATTGATACGTGGCCAAAACACTGACTCTCTCGCTAATTTACGAGTTTTTTCGATCCCTTGATGTGATGTGTGTAGTTGGGCTAGGATATCTTTACGCAAACTCTCAGGTATCAGTACCTGTTTGCCTTTAAAGATCACTCCGTCTTCAACAGCAAGCTCTTCTCGAAATGACCAGAAGGGTCTAACATCTGTGGTCAGAGATTTGATGTCCTCAGGCCATCCAACAAGAATTACCTCTTTCAGGGTGTTCAGTACTGGGTCAGAACAAGTTTCAGCTTTCAACTGGTCTTTCTTTGTGGTACCAAAGTTGATAAGATCCATGCTAATGTCGTCTTCTTCATCAGCAAATACACCATCTACTCTCTTATCAAGTGGAATTTCATCTGATTTTTGAGGATTTGGCAGTCTCGACAGTGTGTCAGATAGAGTCATATCCTTACCAGGTCGATAGATCAGCTCAAAGTCATAGTCTGTAAGCTTGAGAAACATGCGTTGGAGTCTAGGCGGTGCCTTGTTGATAGGCTTTTGATGAAGCATGACCAGTGGTTTGTGGTCAGTAATGGCAGTAAATTTACGGCCATACAGGTAGGTGTGGAAACGCTGAATACCATGTACCAGTCCAAGGGCTTCACGCTCTATGTTTGAGTAGGCAGACTGTGTTGGGGTGAGAGCTTTTGAGGCAAATGCAATAGGCTTGTCCTGGATCAGCACTGCTCCTAGTCCTTTCATGGAAGCGTCTACTTCCAGTGTCACTGGCTTCATCATGTCATAGTAGCCAAGGCACGACTCTGAGTTTACTAGTGTCTTTAGCCGTTCAAAACAAATCTGATGATTGGTCTCCCACAGAAAGAGAGAGTCTTTCTTCAGAAGGTCCCGTAGTAACTTGGACTCAGCACTGTAGTTTGGGATGTAAGGGCTGAGGTAGGTCATCATTCCTAGAAACCTCTGCAGATCATCTTCGGATTCTGGTTTCGGCATCATCTTGATGTCTCTGATTTTGGCTGGGTCTGGAAGAATTCCCTTGTCTGAGTATAGGTTTCCGAAGAAAGGAATGCATGACTGTTTGATAATGCATTTCTCAGAGTTGAAAACAAGACCTCTGTCCTTGGCTCGATGCATCAGGTTGGCGAGGTTTCTGTCATGCTCTTCTTCTGTGTTACCGCAAACACACACATCGTCTGTGATACCAACAGTCCCAGTCAGTCCTTCAAGTATCTCAGACATGTGTTGTTGGAATATATCTTGGCTCACAGACAATCCAAAAGGAAGTCTCTTCCAGCAATATCGTCCAAAAGGAGTTCGAAAAGTTGTCAGTTTTTGACTGTTTTCGTCTAGAGCAACAGACCAGTAACCTGCTTTCGCATCCAACTTTGAGAAGTACTTTGCCCCTGCAAATGTAGGATTTAGCTCTTCTAAAGTTGGTACCTTGGTTGGACATCTTTTAAGGGCTTTGTTTAGGTGAAATGGGTCCAGGCAAACCCTCAGATCACCGTTCTTCTTCGTCACGTATGTCAGTGAAGAACACCAGTCTGTGTGCTCTGTCACACGTCTGATTACGCCAATGTCTTCCATCCGATTCAGCTCGTCAATGATTTTTTCGCGCAAGTGTATGCTACACTTTCGAGGGGCATCACAATGAGGAGTTGCATCGTCTTTCAGCAACAGCTTTGCTGCGCATTTGAAATCACCAATAGTGTCAAACTGATCTGGAAAATCTCTCTTAAGGTCATCAACTGAGCTGTACGAGACTTCAGGTTTAACTTCATCACAGTGAATCGTCAGGAGTTTGAGGCTGTCACATGTTGGCAGACCTACCACTGCTGGGCCAGGAACATCCACAACATAGAACTGAGTGTCTTGGAATTCTGTCTTACCAAATCTGCACTGTAGTTTCAGTGAGCCTACACACTTTATTGGCAAATCATTATATGCTGTGAGCTTGACATGGTTAACTGGAGACAGGATGTCAGAAAACACAGTATCCCCATACATTTGATGAAATGTGCGGATCGGCAGAGTGTTTCCTGAAGCACCAGTGTCTATCTTTAGCTTGAGACTTTGTATTCCTTTGATTCTTGGAGCTTTGATGTCTAGGAGAGTGTATGCTGAGTTGCGAGCTTGATTTTCTATTGAGTCCATGCAGTGGTTTGAGACTGTCACAGCATGATACTGAAGCAAGAAATCTTGAGCGTTATTAGGTTTTACATCTTCTTCATCATCATCCTCGATCTCAACGAGGTGAAAACGTCTACCTTGAGAACGACGTCGGCCCTGATCTCTGGTGTTTGACTGTTTTGACTCTGTCCCATTGCGTCCATTATTGGTTGGATGTTTCCGACACATTTTTGCCCAGTGGCCCTTGATACCACACTTGTCACATTCATCCTTGAATGCAGGGCATGATCGAGGTTTATGGTGCAATCCACAATAACCACATGATCTTTGATTGTGTTTGACAGAGTGTATGTCTGTGATTTCACTGTTCAAACCCTTTACCTGTCGATGACCAGCACTGATTGCTTCATAGCGACGACCTTCTTCTAGTGCTAGTGTCAGCTGGTAACCCTTTGGTTGACGGAGGAGATCATGCTGGAAAGCTTCAAATGGTGTACTGGCGATGAGAAGTTCTAAAATTCTTTCTTGCAATTCATCATTATTAAATTCACACTTAAGTGCCAGTGTTTTACACCTGGTAACAAAGTCATCTATACCCTCATCTTGCTTCTGTCTATATTGCATTAGCTCTAGGCGGTATACACGAAAGTTTACTTGCAGCTTCAATTGTTTTTCAAAATATTCCCATATTGCCTTTGGTTTTTTCAAGTCAACTGCTGACAGTCCTGAGGCATTTAATCTGCGTAATCCCTCATTGCCAAGGCCTCTTTTGATCTTTAAAGCAATCTTTTTTAGTAGTTGAGAAAGACACAGCTACACCTCGCTCATACTTCATCCAAACAGTTGGTGGGAACACTCTCAGGCGCAACAGAAGTGACCTAAGAGAAATGGCACCCAACTTATCAGACATGTCCACTAAGGAGAAGCCCACAGTGACGTCACCGCCAGCTTCACTAACAATCTTACAGTCTCCTACTCCGACAACCCCACCACAGCCTGCAGGGTTGAGAACATCCCGTGCAGGCCGTCCCATCAGAGTGCCGAGTCGATACAGTGACTGACATTAATATACTTCCAAAAAGTGCTTAAGCTGCATCAACATTATGAACTTTAAATCTCTATCAGTACTATGTTCTTCATCTAAAAGAAGAGGGATGTTGTAATATAAAGTTTATCTTAATAATCCTTTTCATTTTCCTCAATCTCCTCATCTTCACAAAACAGTTCCATTTGTTGTCTAAAAAGACTGAAAGCCTCACCTACATCTGTCTGGCTCCAAATCATCTCTGGTATTTTAGGCATATTGTCCAAGATTGAAGTGGTCCAAAATAGATTTATATGATGAGAAAGTTAGTCCTTCAGGGTTAGAAATGATAATGAATACCTTTTGACCGCTGCCACCATGTTATGATGTCTGATACATCATATAAGGGTCAAAAGAAGACAGACAAGTCAGCTGTGATTAAGCTGTTGTTTACTTCATGCCATGTGGGGTAGATACAAAAGTTAGGAGTGGAACTATTCTGGAATTGGACATTATGTGAAGTGGGAATGAAGCGGAAAAGGATTATTAAGATAAACTATATTACAACAGACTGGTATCCAATATTAATCACATAAAAAACATATATTCCTAACTGAATCATTCTCTTACCTTGCTTTAAGTAAACATTGAAATTCATTTAGTAAAAAGATTATTTTAAGTGTATTATTAGATCCATAAATCTAAGAGTATATAAAATAACTTTTTATTCAATTACTATGATTTTTTGTCCAAAATCATATGATAATAATGAATTATCGGAGTTCGTATTAGAGTTATCAAGTTTTAAGCTTACGTAAAGCTATACATCATGCTATCAATAATGTTGAGAACAAATTTGATTTTCATTACGATGAAGAGTGTGATCGAATTCGTGACACGTAAAATTGTATAAAGCAAAAGAACAAAGACTTTTATAAGAAAATACACATCATAAAAGAAAAAGATATATCTGAGTGCTTAATTATTAGAATACAATATTTTATGACCGAAAATAATATTGAATTTCGATGTTTTCTAGGAATTGAAATTTATGTCAGGGGCGGATAACTCTAAAAACCCTACCCTAACGAAATGCACCTAAAATCTTTAAGGTCCTATTTTACATCTTTGCAATGCTTCTAAAATTTAAGAATAGGTTTTAAAAATTACAAAAATGGTTGAAATATGCGTATCTGGCCTTAAAAATGTGAACTTTGCACTATTACTAGAAGAAAAAAATATCTTTACACAAGGCTAATTTTGAACTTGCCGCTATTTTCTGTGTTTACATCGTCAGAGGTCATGAATACGAGATACGCACACTTGAATCTTTCGTGATGAAATACAAATATCAAGTTTGTGTGTGCACGTCACCGAAATACGTTTAATAAGACCTTAAACACGGGCCTATGCAGTGAACCAAACTGGCCGCCATTCTGAGTTTTCAGCCGTCAGCGCCTCTAGCGGTGGCTGCGGTCGCTACTGTCAATGGGCAAACCCAATGATCGTTCACATTCAAGTTTGTTATTAGAGTTTATTTGACAAGGTTTAACTGTTATTAATAAAAGAAAGAAGTTAGAATTTGATAACAATTTGAAACACTTTTCAAACAGTAAGCCCACATTTAATATCGAGTCGAAATTATGATTCTCTCCATGAAAGCACTTGTTGGAAGCGTGTCAGCTTTTTGTCCGGCCAAAAGGTCGGGGTTCAAATCCAAAAAAAGGAATTTCAAACAACTTTAAACAAGGATAGTTTTTGAGTGAAAGCAACTGCCTGACAGTGAGCCGAAGTTTACATGGCAAAGATTAACTGTATTCAAATGGTCATCAGCGAGTAATGGTGTCCTATGGCATTACATGCAACAAAGGCCTCGCGAGTTTATGTACCTTTATCGCCGGGTCATTATCAATATCATAACATACCTGTTCCCTCTGTCATGTCGTCACCAGGTGACGTCCAACCCAAGTTCACCGTCCTCTCCTTCGCTTCATAGCTGACGACCTCGAGGTCGGAAACAGCTCCTGGAGGGAAAAGGTCAGCCCCAGGAGTGAAGCCCGCCACGTCCACAGCGCCGGGGGAGGACGTCCGTGTGAAATTCTTCACCGCCTCCAATACAGGCTTCGAACTCGTGTCTGCAGGACAGTACAGTTGAGTGAATATGAGTTAAAACTGTTTACAATCACTTATTAACCGAAATGTAGGCCTAGTGCATTGATGCAACACCCGAGGCCCTACGACCAACAACCACCTAGAGGGATGGCACTCCCACCTCAACAAGACTGTTCAGAGATCCCATCCGAACATTTTCGCTCTCGTCAAGGTTCTTCAGACGCTTGAAAAAGCTGAGAGGAAAAGTTAGTTCAGTTATCCCATGGAGCCCCCCCCCCCCCCACCC
Organism: Phorcus lineatus; assembly: GCA_921293015.1. Taxonomy (NCBI): domain Eukaryota; kingdom Metazoa; phylum Mollusca; class Gastropoda; order Trochida; family Trochidae; genus Phorcus; species Phorcus lineatus. The sequence continues at coordinate 57,092,079 of OV121081.1, forward strand.
CGCAAGAAAATCTACACAGAGATTGACCAGAGACTTTGGACGCTGAAGGATCAGCTGTCAACTGGAGACAACACCTCGATGGAATTTCTCGCAGCTGCTGGACATCTTATTAAGTTGGCTTGACTGACTACAGGACAACTACTACTACAAGATAATGTATATATCATTTGTGGAACATTCCACTTTGCTAATAGGGTGAAGGTTGTTAAACTTTGAGCCACTGGTGCAAGGAGATAATTTGATAAGACTGAAGGTATTCTTCCATGTAGGCATTAGTGAACGCCACCAAAGGAAAGAATATTTCTAAAAACGGGTGCACAAATTTTGCTTAAATAATCTCTCTCTTTATAAAAATCAATTTGGTAAAGGAATAAGCATCCGCAAAGAGGAAACATTTCTCTTCACACTTCCATGCGTTATATTGATTGAATGAATTTGTATCATTAAAACATGACAACTCACTGTGATAGAGAGACACGGCCCCACTCGCCCCCTCTCCCCCGCTGACCAGTATACCGCTCTCCCCGGGTATGTTGACCACCCGGGTAGAGAGCGCGAGACGCTGGTCACTCGAAAACTCCGTGAAGTAAGCTGTGTAAACACCGTCGTTCTCTCGGTTGTCTGGCACTTAATGAATAAAGACATATAAAACCAACAGATAAAATCTGAACTAAAGAACATACGAATAGTTAAGCAGCAACTCTAAACAGATGATATTGAAACTAAAGTGTTATGTGGAGTGTGTAAGTATCAACTCAGGACAGATTTTAAATCAGATCTATCTGAATATGGACGGTGAACGTTTAACATTTGAAAACAGTACAAAAAGAAGAAGTAAGCGTGGCTCAGGTATTGCCCCAATTTTGTATCTCGTCCAAATGAATTACTGTACAAACATATGGACTATAACCGTCGTAAGTACAGATGAAATGAGAACTAAAAAATGTACTGACTATATACGTAGCAGCTCAGAACAGAGGTAAAAGAACAAGACAAATATAGACTATATACGTAGTAACTGGAAACAGAACTATCATACCAATGGACTATGTATGTGTAGCAGCTTAGAACAAATGAAATCAGAACTAAAGAACATATAAAGGACAAAATAAATAGCAGCTCAGAAGATGGTAAATCAGAATTAAAGGAATAATACGTAATTAGTCAATATATTCCTTTAATTCTGATTTACCATCTTCTGAGCTGCTATTTATTTTGTCCTTTATATGTTCTTAAGTTCTGATTTCATTTGTTCTAAGCTGCCACACATAACATACACAGCTAAGAACATATGAACTCAGGACTAAAGAAACATGGATGATATACGTAGTAGCTAAGAATAGATGAAATTAAAGCTTAACACATTGGCGACTTACGTACAGTAGCTCAGAACAGATGGAATCTGAACTAAATTAATATATGGAAGACATATATAGTAAATGAAAATATATGAAACCTGAACTAAAGGAAAACATGTTTTATACGTAGTAGTTCAGAACGGAATCGTTATTTTGGCTTGTCTGTTTGTACCGGATATTAAATTATTCTTTGTATCCTTATAGGGTAAATGGTAACTCTGATTTCCATGGGGAAAATATCCAGGCATATTGTTATCCACAGAAAATAAAGGAACTGTTTGATTTACTTACACAACCCGTCGTCCTTGAGATGCAAGACGACTGGGGAATCGGGAGAGCGGTCCACCGTGACCGTCACATTGGCTCTGATCATGGGCTCATAACCCCGGTGTACGTATGAGGTCACCACAGGGGGTGAGTTGTCACGCCCCAGGTTCAAACTGGCCGTGTTGAGCCAAGACTCCACTTCGATCGGGTGACTGACGTTGGCTCGAACCCAGGACTTAACCACTGCGATCACAAGCTGAGGACTTGGAGAATCTATACTTATGGAGTAAGTCCACTCGCCATCCTGAACAGAGTGGACACATCTCATGTTGTTAATATACATAGTTTGTCTTTGAGCGGGTTTTAGGAACATTGGATACCTTTGGTGTTTAAGTACGATATTTTTTATATATGAATATTGATCATATCTATTCAGATATAGCTGATTCCAAACTGATCCCCAATCTGATAGACAAGGAACAACACTGGTGATTATTTGACGATAGCAATTACTCACACGATTGTGAGTAAAATGTTACCAGCAAGTAGTTTCCTTAGGGTTGTTATTAAATAAGTATCAAAATATTATTTCTAATAACTTGGGATCATAATATCTGCAAAAGTGCAGATTCTTTTCTGGAGACCTTCATGTCCATATTTCATCAACAATGTGTATATAATATAATGTAAATATAAGAATACAAATAGCAACATAAAACATAAAAGTAAAGAGAGGTTATAGTATTATGATTAATTTGTTTTCTGTTTTTTTTACTTTATTATATTAAATAATGTTCTCTATGACATCAGAAAAAATAGAATATAACCATGACCAGGTCGCCAGGACTATTTCCCAATGAAGAGTTGGTTGTGTCCCCTTACTAAAAGTTTTTTCAATAACTTAATAACTATGTTAATTATTGATGGAAAACGTTACAAAAACTAACATTCACAATTTTAACCTTTTGATAAAATAACAAATGTTTCGTTTGGGCATTTATATAGCCAGGCATCTAGCTTCCGAACTCAGTTTGAATAAGCGAACATACCAAAGACGTGTACGCCTTTAAACATACCAACCAAGGAGCAATACTTATAAGTGAGTGCTACGTAAGCATACCCTGTTTTTTTAGAAACAGGGGTCGTTTGTTCTGGGCCAATACGATATAAAAACACTTTGTAAGTCGATATCGTAGACGCCTCCGACGTTTAAAGACGAAGCGGAGGTGTGTCATGACATGAGTCATTTGATTGGTACGCTGGACAAGCCTGCGTAGAGAGGTGATTGGACAAACAACCTGGTTTCCGGGCCTTGTTCCGCTTGTGCTAAAGTGAGCCCGCAAGCGGTACGAGGCCCCGGAACCAGGTTGACTGGGTAAAATGCCAGCAAAGGGAGGTAATAACATTTTTGCCCTGGGTTACCGAGAATGATGCATCCCATGCGTACAGAAACTTGATAAATCAGAAAGTACAATTGTTTAAAACAGTGAGCAAGTTTCTAGTAGTGACTTTTGATCAGTGTCTGAATGAATAAATAGACCTTTAGACTATTTGAATTAGAAAGTTTAAATATTTCTATTAATGTAAATTATAGAAAGAGAGAGAAGGGAAAGATAACTGACCTCAGAGCAGGGGAAGCGGAAGCGGATAATGTTCAGTGTCGGAGTGAAGTCGTACTCATCTGCTGTATGGTCGACCGTTAGCCCGTCTGGGTCAGTCAACACCACCTGCCAAGGGAGATAACACGTGATATGTATCTTATCAAAAACATACTAAATAGCGCTATCTCGTTTCCTGACAATCCTGTAGATGTCACTACTTCAATGTGCACATGTTCCATATAAACATGGTGAGACGCGGTATGTTCGGTTCTCTAATCAGATATGTCGACAAGTTTTAGAAAGCGCAACTGAGCCAGACAACTAGTTTACAGTCATAATGAAGATCTGACTCTGTTTGATTTAAATCGACCGTGTTCCATGATCAAAGTTTCGAAACAATGACTCTACCGAGATACGAACTCGTAATATAAGGGTCTTTTCCTTCCCAATAGGTCTAATCGCAACCCCATTAGTCGCCTATTTTAATGTAAGATCAGCCAGCCAAATGGCAAAGACTCAAACAAAAGCCTTCGGTGTCAGTTACTTCAGTGAAAACATTCATTCAACATGAACGATGCTTGCTTTCATTTTAAATGTAATTATATGATCGGTCCACTTTGTACTAGGTTTTGTGTGCATTAAACTGGTAAAAGCACATGCGCCAATATAGGCACCGGTCAGACCGAGGGTAGAGGAAACCGCTTCATGACACGAGTTTATTCCTCGATAGAGGCAAAATCTTGAAACTTTTATTCCTTGGAGCACTGTCGATAATAACAAGACTGTGAATGTTTTCACATTATTTACATATCATATGATTGGTCTGTAAGTTTATATCTGTAAAACTGCAAAATACGTATAAGGCAAATGATATGATCGAGGTTCAGAGGTTGTAGGGATTCAAATATTATGACAGACTGTATAACTTATAACCGTCTGAAGAAAGTAATTATGAGCATACCAAGCTATTTAAAATGTAATACTTTATATGAGTCCATTCTCAAAATGCATAACTGTTCCTATAATTAACCAAAATTATGGCTTTATTTGCATGTTGCCGATGTTGAAACTTGTTGAATTTTCCGTGCAAGTTGACTTACGTAACCGAGCGGTATTTCGTTAAATCAAACTACAAAAATACAGTTACACAACAAAAAGATATTTTTTTAACATCATTTGTCCATACATTGACAAGGGTATTTGTAATTAAAAGTACGTTTGCCGATGTTTTTTCGACCGAAATTAGTACTGTATTGTCGTTCGAGTTCAATATATGAAGAGACTCACTTCCGGGTTAAGTAATGGACATTTATTCAACTTAATCGTCATTGTTATTTCATTTCCTTTTTACTATTGCGTCAGAAGCTCTTAAGGAGATATCTTGCCAGTTTTTATATGAATTGGTCGACTGGTATGGCTCCTACAACCCGCGCTATTTCATTGTCCGACAGTGTAAAGATACGACAGAGGACATCTGTTTTACACAGGTGACGTCACACAATCCATCGGACAAAATCGAGTTCTTTCCAGTGTTTTCCGTAAAGTATGATGGCTGATACGTCAAAACTGCGACGTAAACGGTACAGTTTTCAACTTCTTTTACGATTTGCTAAAAACATCCTTCATCCGAATAGCTAAGGTATTTATGATGCCTTTTAACTAATAAATGTATTTTTCACGTCTATTGGATGTACAAGCGACGCATAGTGTATAATTATAGACGGGAAATTTTGGAGCAAAATCACCCGGGAGTTGCACTTTAATCTTGGTATTGCATTTTTCGAAAGGTCTCTTTAACATGCTTGCAAAAACCATACGTTTAAAAGGGTTGCAAAAAATGGATAAAGAGTTAAAAACAAGTTGCAACACTTCTGTCAAGGAGTCGTACATGTTAAAGGGAAGTCTCGTCCTTACGGTCTTACCGTCATAGTGACTCCTTCCGGGGCTGCAAAGCTGAAAATCGTGTCAATTCCGATAGTCTCGTCAAGAGGGACGCTGCGAGTGAGAGGAGACATACTTGACGTCATCAGAATCCCCTGACGGTCTATCTACAAGCAGAGACGAGCCACACTGGGTAAAACAATCTACCGTATTTCCTCGATTACAACCCGGGTCTCAAATACAACCCGGGCCTCGAATATTAACCAGGGGGTATGGGGATGCTGAGTGAAATATAAACCCGGGCCTCAAATATAACCCGGGTCTCTAATATAACCCGGGCCTTACATGATAACTGAATACGGTTTGACTTGGACAAACTGTCACATCAATGATATCAACACCTCTATTGTACAATTGTATCCGAGTTGTTGTGTTCTCAATGATACAATAATATTCGTATGATTTCAAGATGGAAAGTTTTGAGATATAGAATGCCACTTTCTCACTCTTGCAATTTATTTTGTAATGCCATTTCAGGTCTGAAAAAATAGTGATATTGAGTGAAATAGAACCCCGTGGTTGTGTTCGAGAAAACACGGTATTTCAAAATAGCTGTTATGCTTAACGTCCTGAAGTCCGTCATTATACATCTTGGTAGGACTGCAGTAACGCACCTGCTCCGCGTCGTGCAAGCGCGAAATCTTTAGAGATCTCCATAAGTTTTTCGAATCTCGAGCCGATGCTATGCTTTTGTCACTTTTCTAGATTTCAATCATATATGATTGGTTTCTATGATTCCAAGTGCTTTATGTAGAAAAATATGGTAGCCATCTTGGTGTACTTGGGTCGACTGACTATTAGTGTGTTGTGGATTTATCAATTTATAAAAACAAAAATAAGGTAAGGAAATCACAAGGAAGCATCCCAAAATATATACATAGCCAGTGAGAGTAGCCAAGATGGAAAAAACACGTCTTTGACACTTTGACTGGTTGAAAACTGACTTGCTGCCGCCACTTTAATGGTCGGTTCGTAAAAGGTCAAGGCGTGCAGACTGATACTTTTATATGTAACATTGCTGATATGATAATGAATGTAAATGACGTCTGCTGACACGAAAACATAACGACAGCCGTTCGGACGGTTAAGTGGAGACACGTTTTCACTAAGGAAATTAACCTTCGCAAAAGTTCTGAATATAATTAAAACTAGGTGTAGACTACTATTATAGGGTTCCGAGGTCGGGATCATTACAGCTAGTTTCAAATAATTTTTGTCATGCCCATAAATTGCCCGCACTGTAGTTTTGGCTGGAGAGTCAAATGGTTCTTTTTCAGACGGCTATGAGATGAATTAGAAAATTGCTATGCGATTCCAACTCGATGCACACGGCGATGGTCAAGGAGTTCAATAAAATAAATTTCAAGATGAAAAACGGTTGAGAGAAAGTGGGAAATAATTGACTATTGTGCTTTGGTACTTTTTTTATCTACCTTCGTGAGGATGCAGGATGCTCACGGTACCTAGTTCGAAGCATCACTTATAAATGCTTTGTACGTTTCGACGTCGTGTCCTTTTAATCGCATGCGATTGTAGTCGAGTGTTATCCAGCAAGTCAACGGTCCACTGAAAGTTTGAGTTTCTGACCACGAGCTGACAATAGTCAAATATTTAAATTATGTATGTTTTTACAGTGACTATCTAATTTAGAATTTATTAATTAAGAAAACAATCAATATTCTTAATTAGATTTTCCCTGGTTACATGATTGATCTACTTGACTTTTCATTCGTAGACTTGGTTAAGCGTCATTAGTAGTTCGACATCTTTGCAACTGTACACGCATGTGCGATAATTTTGACATGTTATCAATCGTTATCCGCTCAAAAGCCAGATGTACTCAGTTTATTTAACCTTTCAAACTGGTTTCAAATTATTCGTCGGCCCGCAGTGTTACATTAAACATTCTTCCATATCGGAGCTGCCGCCGATGCTGTTTGTTTTATTTTATCGAAAATCAGTTCGAATCGTGCAATATACAAATGTTCTGATTCGTGTTGACTGCAGTAGGACGAAATTTTCTTTTCGCTTACCTCGATACCACCCTCCCTGTCACAAACCGAAACAAACTCAAGTAGTCGCTCCATTGCCTCGTCTAGACCCGTCGACGTCATCGACTCACTATAGTAGGAAAAGGAACCGCCTACAGACAGATAAACAGAGATGATCGCTGTTAGATAGATAGACGTATAATATCATCAAAATCAGACCGAACCTATCTTAAAGAGATTGGATAGACAGATAGTTACACCAAGGAAAATGAACCTGAAGGAAATTGAAGAATCGTAGAAGCTTTAAACATGCATCTCCCCCCATGGTAAAACTTGCTGACAACCCGTCAGAATTCGTCCTATTGTACTATCGAGATCCGTCGAAGCAGCCTTGACGACAAGCATAGAAAAGTTGGGGAAATGCGGCAAGGCATATCCTACATGTAGCAAGTCATTGGGGCTGACGTAAGAATAGGCCATGCGTGGGAAGATGTGACCTGTCTGCCTTACTGCACTTCTTCTCGGTGACAACAGGAATTCGGTGTATTTAAAGGGGCTGTAGCATTCTTTTTGAAAATTAATTTTCTCAATATTTTCCGAAGGGACAAATATCCCATTACTCTAAACCCATCATCCATAGTAGTAGAAGAAACATCATTTATCAAGCAAAAACCATGGGCGGCCATTTTTGTGTGAACACCATTTGATCATTTCAGCCAGAGAAATTGTATCGCATAGCTTTACTGAACATGGTACGCACGTTTCTTAAGTTAAGAATTCTTTTGGAGAAGTGGCTGAAAGTTTTGGGAACAATTCCTGGGGAAGGGTGGGAGGAGGAGAGGTGGTACCGTATATGCTTTTCTAACTTTTTATCAAAGATGTGAAAAAGAGGGTTTTAAGGTTTTTTTAAGGAAACCATTGCTTTTGGATGAAAGTTTTTGGGATCAGAGATTATAATTTTAAATTTTCCAACGGAATTCATATAAGAAATACGCAATTACCGCTATTTCTAGTACATGACCATCATGATGCTTGGTGTGTTAATATACACTAAAACTGTCTTTTATGACGTTATTGTTACGTTTTTGGAAAACATTTTTGCGTTGATATATTAGCAACAAACACCAGACTTGGATGGCGTTATGAGTAGAACGAATGGCACCCTACCTGTGGCAGTGGATATGCTGCCAATGGTACCCTCAGCGTCTGGGCCCAGTCCGATACTGTGAACTTTGACCTCTGCCGCAAGAAGCAAGGGGAGTGACAGCGCAATCAGATCTTCGGAAGTCTCGCCGTCGGTTATCAGAATTATGTTGGCGTCTTTCGTGCTCTGACCATTTCCTTTCAATAGCTGAAAAATATTAGAGACGAGGCTAGTGTACTGACTACGCGTAAGATGAAACTTTGGTCAATCAACTTGCTTGTAGAGAGCTAAGATTTGTGTTAACGAAATTGGTTTCTCTATGAAGTGTTCGTAAGATATGTTACGGTCATCACAAGGAGGCGGCAACCGATCACGCTCGGATTCTTCTTGTTTTCAGCTCGAAACCTGTCTTTATGGGTTCAAAATAATTGAAGATAATAGAATAAATCGTACTTCTGTCTCCTATCTCGCATATTAAGAACGATGTTACTGATATACTTCACATCAGGGGTTGGACAAAAAACGACGATGATGACCGTAACAAAGAATATTTTTAAAAACAAAATTACCGTACACTATGATGACCGTATAATACAACAGATGTTTTCAATACGGTAATTATCTTCAAATGAAGAGTGATTTTCTATTGTAACAGATGTTGACAAGGAAGTGGAAGAGGTAGGACATTTTTATAATCTTACTAATTCCAACAAAACAAAAACTCGGATACCCAGATAAATGTATTAATTTGATACATATTCCACATGTACAGTTCAAGTAAAACAAGCGTCCCACTACTGTTCGGAGGGGGTTGGGGTTTGTTCTAATTCGTTTCTAATTCGTACACTGTCGTGAATTTATCGTTCTTATCTCCGTATCTCTTTCTGATACTCATTAGGTTATTAGGATTCGTGACAGATTTGTTGCTGCTTCGTGGTAGAGTGACAATTTCAAGAATCCCCGAAAAATTTACGCCAACGATCTGTTAGATTCCCCTGTCACGCCTATCAGTTGCACTACATTCTCTAATTATGTGGGATTCACCAACTACAAATGTAAAGGTCTAAATCCGCTAATGAATGTTACCTCTGCTCCCACATCACTTCTCCCTCAGTCCAGTAGTGAAAAGAGGGAGATAACTCGTTTCTCCGCTATGCGTCACTGAGGCTCGGTTGGTAGCTTAAAGCGAAACAGTTTTACACGCGCCTAAGAAGCCTTTCCTTGGTTCAATTGACACTCAGTTTGTTGTTTGAGACATATCTATATGCCTATCGTTTAGATGTTTTTTTCATCAAAAAATACTAACGATTGGTAAACATTTGCTTATCAATATCATGAATTTTGATCGAAAAACGGACTTGATTTTGAAAATTCATCTTTAACAAAAAGAAAGAAAATTATAGGGTTGGTAGGGTTTAAAGCTAACACAAACATTATCATTTAAATAGGGAATGGCTTCGGCGGCTGCACAAACATAAGGCTGTTATTAAATTCCCATTCCATAATACCCATTATTGGCATATATGAGGCATTTTGGGATGAATACGGAAGACGAATGATTTAAATTCAGATCAGGACCAATGCCATTTTGGTACGCTTCAAAGCCAAACAAACCAATCATCGGGTTATCCTGTAAGTTCACAATTTTTTTTAACACCTCTAGTGCGGTATCCAGGCCGGAGCTGATGGATGTCCCGCCAGTAAAGTGGTCCTCTGTGGGCAGACTGGACGCCAGCCTCTCCCTCGTGGCTTCATCTGTGATAAGGGTCATGGGAGTCCACACTGTCCCAGAACTCGTGAAGGTGACCACGCCGAACTCTGTACCCCGAGGCAGTATGTCGCGGATCAGTCTGTCTCCCGCCTGTCCTACTTTGAAGTATCGGTTGTTCTGTGGATGACAAGATTAACTTCCCTATTTGAAATAAGTGACTAAAATTATTCACATTGTTTATTTCAATGTTTGTCTTTTCATTCTTGTTCTGCACGATAGGGTCTGTTGACTCTGTTATGTCATCCTTTTCTCATTGTCTAGCTAAGTCAAATGGACCTGCGAACCTCATAATCGAATAGAAAAAAATAATAATTTATATTAAAATTACTAAAACTTGAGTATATCGAAATGCGTAAGAAAATTACTTTACAGGTTTCAGATAAAAAATATTGATATACATGTACACAGTATATAAATAAAGGTAAGACGTGGTGCTATCCCTTGTGTCCGTATATTGTTTAACTGGTTCTTTAACTCAAATTCCTCCACAGGTTTCCATTTCCAGTCACAGTCGGTAATGATCGTGTCTTTCCCTCTATGTAATTTAGACATAAATGTAGGTTTAAAATTATCTATGTCTAAGTTTTATTGCTCGTAAACATGTATTTCACAGATAGAAATGAAGAGTTAGTACCATATTCATAGAACCGGAGAGATCGAGCACGAGCACGGTACGACGTCCACACTTTGAAGGCTTCCCAGCCTTCACCACGCGGAAGGTCGGCGTGACATCGAGCCCTTCACGTGGGGAATTCCCTTCCCGGAAGTCCTTGTGTTCCATTATGACGTCATACGTGCCTCGCTTCTTGCACACCTTGTTGTGCATGTTATTGGCGTGGAAGTTATGAGCTTCATCAGGGCTACTAGCTTCCGTCTTGCAGAACTTCGTCACCTGAAATGGCGTTGTTAAAATGATTCCAACATATTTCATCATCAGTGGACCCTAGGCCGATATTCAGTTACAATATCTTTCAGTTCCATTTTTGCAGTTCATGAGAAAATATAGAAACAGATGAATAGGAAGAACTGTTCAGATATCTTCCCATTCACGCCCTTTTGAAATATGATAAGTAATTAAGAAATGATTTAATTGAGAAACGAATCTCTATTGACATGTTTGGTAATTTTTTTCTGGATCAGTTACGAAGGCATCTTCCAATGCATGGCCTACCTTGCGCCCTGGCTGCTGCGACGGATATCGATAGTATTAAACTTATTAGTATTGCAATTTTTTGCCGGAGAAGGCGCTACAATCAAAACAAGAATTTGGCGGGTTAGCAGCAAGGTTTTAACAAGAAAGTGATGGAGACTGGCGCAACTTACAGCCATGCGGGGAAAGTTATCTAATGACATGAACAAGCGTTAATACCTTACATACGTAGCAAAACAACTTCATAGATTAATCACTATTTACAGAATATCTGATCAACTGACATTCATAACCGACTGATAAGCCATGATAGAAGCCGTTATGATATTGTTGTTCGTATCAGGAACGAAGATACAGTCATCCGTGAGCAAGCCGTTACTCTTCCGACTGTAGCATTCCCGTCCGTTCTCTCTCGCCTCCCCCATTGGGTTTTTAGCACATCCGGTCGGCTCTACATTGTTATTATGGAGGGTCCAAAGCGGATGAAGGCGGCTGTTTTTGTACCCGTATTCGTCAAACACCCCGTATCTGTAGTGGGCGAACTCGTGAACCAGAACCCGACCTGTGTGAAGAGGCACATGAAGAGGCACATATGAGAAATCGGTGGAAATGGAATGTATTGAAGGGGACACATGAAATGTTTCAAGCATACTGGCGATGAGCAGTGCTTCGAGATGACTGGATATGAACATTGCTACGAGAATACTGGATATGAACAGTGCTACAAGAATACTGGATATAAACAATGCTGCGAGAATATTGGATGTGAACACTGCTAAAAGAATACTGGATATTAACAGAGCTGCGGGAAGGCTTTGACTGTAACATCACCCCCGCCACATGTCCGATTGATATGAAAAACATTTCATTGCTGATATTAGGTTTGTATGTGAACTTAACCTTAACTTGTTGACATGAAGGGGAACATCTAACCAAAGGTTATACATTTACTAGTTTCATCATTCAGTATGGGAATTCTGAAAAATCTGAGTGTATATGTTCTAAGTCAAGGGCCATAACTCTGGAAAAATTAAAAGGAACCGCCCCAGATTTCGCCATGTTAATAACTGATGTTTATTCAAGGCACGTTCCGAGTTATAGAAAGATTGAGAAAAACTGTCGGTTGAGTTGCTTTACATGCCGGACGTACGGGCAACGGAACGGGATGACCCCGTGATTAAATCAGCAGAAAGAAGGGGGACGTAGACGATCTATCGTATGTGAGACAACGCATTTGTGACAAACATTATGTCGTGAAGACATCTTTTTAAAGCGAATAGAGACGAAATATTTACTATGATACCATAAACAAAAGTAACAGAATTATAACGTATATGAATTGTAGATTGGACAGAATTTACATCAATCATGTCTTGTCAAATTGTCATAAAAGCAGGCAGTTTTTGTCAGGCACCCAATTTCAGAAAGTCTAAGCCTGTAAATGTTCATCATGTCCCCCAGAGGAAACTCTAGTCATATTTTCTCACGTAACCTCTTTACCAAGTGAAGGGTTTTCTGGCCTTCAAACAGTCAGTCACGGGGTTTCAAACAAGGCATTCGATTTGTTCCTGTAACCATTGAGAAGACCAGAGTTCTTTCGTCAAGACAGAATGGGCAGTATTTGTTTTGCCTTTTTTCGATGCTAAGGACATTTTGAAAGAACAAAGAAATATTACCCACTTGTATTGGAGTTTACGTAAACAGATATGAGTTGTGTAACCTCCGTGGGAAGAGAATGGTAAATTTTGAGAAAAATAGGAATCTAATTATTTAAAATGTTGTCGCTCACAATGTTCAAAACGTTAATTAAGCTTTTCTCTAAATTATTGAAGGAGCAGACGTACCCATATCCCCATAGTTTCTGTCGGTGAAGTTGTTGGCGTTCATGAGAAACTTGGGGGTAAGGTGGATATATCTTCCCGGCTCCCCGCATTGACCTGGCTGAAACACGTACGGGTCAGGTCCGTGACTCGGGTGGGGCGAGTCAACCCGTATATCTGCATCTTTGAAAGTCAGTGTGTCTTCAGAGGGCCAGCTCGTGTCTATCCAGTTTTCCGGAAGTAGAATTGTGACGCTCCGGAAGTAGACTCTCTTGTCCAAAGCCTCGTAGAGGTAGCGAGAAGCGGACCGGAACATGTTCTGTGTAGCATTTTTAAACCATTAGAAATTTTACAGTGCGTGTGATAATTTACTATTATCACAATAAATTCTGTAAACGTCAGGATGAGCTCGTATTTCAAGCTTTAAGAAAGAGTAATATAGCATACATTATCGATTTCTTTCTTGTATTCCATTTTAAAAGGAAAATCGTATTGGTTTGTAAGTGATCTAAAATTGAAATTCCTTGTTTCATCTCTTTACTTTTCAAAACAATATAATAGGCTTGATTGTCGATTGCTTAATTCCGTTTGTCGTCTTTTGTTTTTACCCTTACATATTCCTCTGATTTCCTATCTCATTCAACTCAGATCTAACGTTACCCTTGTAACTCGCTGCGTTCCTGAGCAGAATAGCAGCGAGGTACGAATGAAACGTTCGAACTGGTTTTAATGAGGTTGTATGGTCTCTAACCTCAATCTGCTGTCTCATGTCGTCGAAGTCCTCCTCCATCACGTCTTTGTGAACAGCGACAACTACATTCTCGTACCCATTGTTGACCAGTTGCAGTGACGTCACAGGGGTCAGCACCGTGGCCAGTAGCGTGATCCAGAGGTATGAGCCCAGCATGCTCGGACCTTCGCTGTACATAAAACATATAATGATGAAATCTGCATTCACTTAAGGTTAAAGTTCAAGTTATTCATAACCGTTATCTGCCCATTGATAGAGTTGTCTTTGCATTGACGAACATTCAATAAACTAGTATACGTTTGTGATAGTTAGAAAAATATCTCTATAAGCATATGATGATGAAAATTTGAAAATAAGAATTTGTTTGATTTGTACAATTGGAACACTTCCTCGATGACACTTTCTCGCTTAGTGGATCTCAAGTGTATGGAAAGTGCTCAACTTCAACTCTCCTTAAATTATCACTTGAATTTGAAAAAGCTTTCTATCGATGCAATGAAATACTTAAAATTCTTTACAATTGACCTGCAATCAACAATGAAAAAATTTAGACAGCCGCTGTCGGCTTGGACATATAACAAATCTAAGGTTAGCTGTGCACAAAACGGATAAATTATAGACAGTTGAAAGCGGCTGAACTATTATTATGTGCAGCTGTTGAATTTACCTAAACTCTAAACTGAGAACAAATAATGAATTATGTTTTATGAAAGCAATGTTGTAAATAAACCGATTTAATAACACAGCATTAGCATTGCTATTAGATTGACCAAAGCGGCTGCCGTTTCCGCTCTTTTGGTTATAAGCAAAATCTTAATATTTCCGATATCGTAGTTCATGCGGATTTATTGTAACGTAACATTAAATACTTCCGGTCTTTAAAAATCAACTTTACTACCTGAATACGTAAATATTTGTTAAATAACTTACGAGGTATATTACTTGAGTGAGGATCTTGAATAATATCGAGAGGTATGCAGTATCTGTGCATTCGTTGTGTTAAAGAAATATTGGTGTGCACTAGTGCGTTTAAAGGTTAGTTTAAAGAGCCCTCAGTGAAATGTGATTTTACTTCCTCAAACAGCATTCTACAGGGACAGACAGACAGACGGGTACATTTTCACCAGAAAAGCGAATCAATGCTAAAAAAGTGGAATGTCAAACCTCCATTTATTAAGTATCTCTGCTCCCATTTTTGTGACAAACCGATCGATTGTTGGTCTTTTCAAACGCCTTAAAACGTTTCTTTCCTATTCGTTTGTCCAATTATCATGTTTTGGTCGAGTGGGTGATGTGTACTATTTTAGGACACAATCACAACTGATATAGATCTGAACCAATTTTTATCGTAACAAAATTCACAACCGCATCCACTCCGTGCGGTTAGCGTGAATCTAGGGATCAATGTATTAACGTGCGTATGAACCCATAAAAGCATGTAAGAACTGATTGCTCGATTTATCCATATTTTGCACATATGTTTTACCTCTATAAGAATGAGGTATACATGAAAAAGGTTTCCAACCACCAAGTTTTATCCTATTTTGTGACCACAGTGATTTGATTAACGGAAAATAGGATATTTCTGATATTTTATCCGCAGTTACACATTCTCTTCGAATTTGTGAATTCGTAACAGGAATTTCAAGATATATAAGAAACCCTCCCGGATCATATTTAACAGGAGAGTGAACAGTTGCTCCTCAACATTCGTGGATTGCAGATTCTGATTATGCTCTGCTGATGTTGTTGATAAAAACCTTGGAGTTGGTCGGCTGAGGTATCTGCTACTCTTGGAATTCTGTCAAGTGTAATTCCTGCACAGCTTCCAAACAGCCAATCGAATGCGACGACGAACCTAGGGGAATCCCCTGATATAGGTCATGTTGACCTGTACCGACTTTCGCCGCTGAGATTAACTAATGTTGACTATTTTAAGACCAATAGAGCAATATGTTCATTCTTCAAAACTGATGATCAGTTGACATCTACAAACACGTTTTTATAAGTTTCATGTCATGTAGTGTAATTTCACAAATAATAAACATTATATTAATTTGTTATTGTTCAGATTGATTCTTATGTTTTTGCGCAGTTCATATTATCATTCTCAGTGAGGGATTCCGCCTTAATACTATAAAATATGTATCACATAATATGAAAGTCAACATTGTCGTTCCAAAGGGAAAAGAGGATACTATGCATGTACATGTGGCTTTAAATGTCACATAATTTTCTCTTGTCAAATTGTCACTTCGTAGTTCTAATCGTTTAGAACAAGTATTGAAGATAATATTCATGAAGCGTTAACTGTCACATGAGTCTGAAATACCACATTGTTACTTCGTAGTACAAATCGTTTGAAAATGTATTGTGAACAATGTACATGGAACTCTCAGACTTACAGGATGGGTAAATGGAGTAAGCGTGATGTAAGGTGAGCACATCTTTAGCGAAGGATAATCAAAACATGGACTGAAAGGAACTTTATCTTACCAAGGCTACAAACTGCAGAACAAGAAGTTCATCAACGTATTAATTTAAAAAAAAAATATATATATATAAATGTTACTTACAATTGGTACATCAAAGAAACAAACTTTTAAAGATTTCGCAGGTTATGCCTTGAAAACAATACCATATAATAATTTTACAAAATTGTCTATTGATATGGAAAAAGGTATTCAATTTGTACATTTTTGTTTTACAATAACAGTAAATGATATACACCACATGTAAAAAATCTTGTAAGTGCTTACCATGAATCCGGACTTCGTTGTTCTTTAGAGAAGAAGAGATTTCAACCGTTAATTAGAAAATGCAATTATATGTTGGCGTGTCTCTCCCTCTCCGTATGCAGACACTTAGTGCCAAGGCTACTTCACCACTGCTTTATATATAACTAGCCCAGTGCTGCATATCCTGTACACAAGCTGACTGCATCGAGGTCTGATGCTTGTTTATTTCGATAAAGCGCCTCTATCGAATAAGATAGTATATTTAACATCTCCACAGTAAATAAGTTGTCTTAAAGATACCAATCCTTTCGGATCCCATTGCTGCAATATTTTACTTTAACTGTACAAGAATTAACCGTGTCATTGTAACATGACATTTTAATTAGATTCCTCGTTATATAAACATGCTGTTATTATATTTACCCTCTTGTAAGAGTCCTTTTTCATCTGAAGATTTACATCCATAAAGCAGGTGTCTTTCATGATATGACAATGCTATATATAACTATAACTACCCGATGAAATAATTTGAACTCCAGGGAAATTAACAGTTCCCGAATTAAAGGACCGCTGAGTTCCAGACACTTTTCTTCACACTTCACAGGGGTCGTAAGTCAGTTTACACACCTCGGTGTGATATGTTCCAATTCTCTTAACATTGGTTCATTCACATATCAACCTGTTATAACGTCATAATCGGTTGTTTCTCCATATCGCCCTAGGTCACTATCTCATATCATTCAATGGCAGACGTTATTATGTCCTTTATTTTTATTTGAAGGCTATATGCCATACCCATCATCTACGCAGGTGGGTGTTATGAGATTTTCAACCTACACAAACGATTAGACTTGTAAAATTTTGATAGTTTACAAATTAAGTATATATGACTTAACATTAGCGAAAGTGGGATTAACGCCTTTACCATTTGCGCTAACGAGGATCCCTGCCTGGGTCAGTAAATAGGTATAAAGTTGGACTCGTTGGGTCAGGACACATAAACACGCAAAGTTAAACGTTTACAAATTAATTTTATAAAAACTATTTGGTTTGAAAACTTTGAAGGAACGTTCCGCGGGAGTGTAAGCCAAATAATGACCGGAATGCCTCGCGTTATAGCTAAAAAAAACTCAGCTCGGGCTAACGCCCACGCGAGTTTTTTTTTGGCATATTCACTCGGCACCCGGTCATTATTTATTACGTATAATTCACCAAATGGTGCTTTAACTGGTGGTTTGAGGGTTGGACATAGAGAGATTTACCATTCCTATTTCCTTTCGAGTACTAAAATCGTAAAATGTTCCGACAATATAAGTTAGTTTATTTTCAAATCTCGTTACGAATGACTTTGTAAATGAAAACGTGTGGTAATATGAACATTAATTTTTCATTGCTGTTTTAACCACAGTGCTCACATATTCTACGCCTCTCTACCCCTCTGTCTTTGTCCGCCCATCCAATACCTTCGAAACAAGATTTGGCCATTTCGTTTTTCTACATCCCTGTAGTTATGCTATTTTTAGATCAATGATGGAAAGCGAATGGGCGATCTTACGATACCCAAACAGGGACATCTGACGAATCCTATAGCTTATTGGGTGACCCTGAGTAATTCCAAACCTCTGAAAATCGCACAAGCTGTTCTGTCGGATGATCTAACGCTGTACGGAGTGATTTTAGGTCATTTCCGGTCTACATGTCACAGATCATAAAAGAGCAATCTAGCGGGTTTATAATTAAAATGAGCCACTTTTAAGATCTTATCATCCCCCGAAAATTTTCGGAGAATTTATTTTTTATGTAGTATTGACCACTATCCGTTCGTCCGTCTGTGTAAAAATGTTTCGATCCAGACCTAAAAAATCCACAAGGTCTAGCTCATTAAAACACTAGGCGCGTGCAGCAGAGAAATAGCCAGTATGTTTCGAATCTTGAGATGTGGTTTTTGGATAAACGTAAAGAGTACTGTTCCACAAGGGAAATAAGTCGTTCTGTATTGACAGGAGACCATAGGCCCCTTTCCCCAGTCATAATGTTTCTGAGAATAGAATTTTTCCACTGTTTGTTATGTGTTTATACATATTTTTTTTGTACATACAAGTGAAGAAACACGTTATAATCAATATCACATCATTGGCATAGCCTTATTTTACTTTGAATCTAGTATTTATTTTCGAAAGTTAAGGACCTTATATGATTGCCCAGGTGCTTAGAAAATACCTTATTGAAATGACGTCATCATGAGATTTCATAGGAGGCCTTCCCATCTTTTCCGCATCGCATCGCAACGCATGCAAAATTCGCACTTAGCGTATTGTCTAAATGTAAAATGTACAGTTTTCCCATGCAACGCAGTACGCAACGCATTAAAAACGGATGCAGTGTAAATCCAGCCTTAGCGCTTTTGGCTTCGGATTAAAAGGTCCGTGGGTCGTATCCTGCCAGGGGCTCAGCAACTTTGTCTGCAGTAGATAACTGTTCGACACGCAGTAAGGTTTGGGTTCAATGCTACACTGAATATTCGGCGCAGTACCCCCCATGGTTCGCTAGTTCCAGCCGCCGCAAGTAGGTTTCACGCAATGCATAGCGACAATGGTTTTGCGGGCTTTCTTCCTGCAATAATACTAGCAGCCGCGATATAAGTGAAATAATCTTGAAAGCGGCGTTAAACACCACATCACCTCACCTAACCTACAATTAACATATTGGTGACAACGTGTGACATCATGATAGTAACATAAAGTGTTATCACTGAAAATATAAGGCGAGGGTCATCTCAATATAGTGAATTTTCTAACCACATGTATCCTTAACTAACAATAAACCATTCAAGACACAGAACATTAATTATACACAATAAATGTTTACAATATTGTCACAAGAAATGACAGTGTAGTGTGCTGCTAATTCATATCTACACAAAATCTCATCATTAAAGTGAACTGTTTATTTGAAGTTTATTTATGCTCTTTTAGACAAATTGCTATTTGTTGACATCTCATGTGGTCCGGTGAGCTAAAAATAAATTGTTCTTCATTATCACAATCATATAACGTTATCATCGAGTCAAGGGGTGAGTTTTGAAATCATGATTTTGTTTGAGGGTTGAAGGTGCACCATATTAAAGTCCCATATGGTGAAGTGAGCAGCAAAGTATTTCTCAACCAACACTTGTAGTTAACTTTCTTGACATCCCCTTTCAAACCGTTTACGAAACCCGAGACTCATAAGATTGGCATTTTTTCCTTTTTTACAATGTCAAAATCAACACCGGATATAGTATTCATATAGGATAAGAAAAGCTGTTTGACTTTGATGCTAGAGGTTGTGCCATGATGTTTTGTTTGAGAATGTTAACACAATAGAAATGAATTTTCTGTTTATTCAGTCAGATAAAAATCGATGATAATTCGGCATAAATATGTCAATATAAATAATCAGGTGTTTCTTGAGGCAGGTGGTAACAATGCTCTAATCTGGATAAGCAGAGATGGTTAAGGACATGCTACTTGTACTTATTTCGTAAACATCATCACATTAAATTCGTTTTTCCAATAGGAGAAGCTTCAGAACATCCTCAGGTTTCACAAATCTAATATAATAGAATAAAATCCAATTATCAATAATGATAATTTAACCGTATGGTAATTTAATTTCTTGGTATGAAAATCACATACACAACCACAAATACACACCAACACACACATACACACACCAACACACACCCACCAACAAAAAAACACCAGCAACCTCACACACGAACCCAGCAACAACCGGACGCGCAGACACACAGACGCACAATGCACACATCGTACTCACAATTGACACAAAAACAACTAATAACTACAAATCGGACCCATTTTCACAGAATCACATATGACGACCTCACAAAGGTCTATGGCTTGAAAAATATCGCAGCTAATGACGTAAACGGAATGTTTTGGATGTCAACCAAAAGGTCTTTTAGAGCTGAGAGTCCTTGAGGTCATAGTGGGTGTCTGATGCACAGAAACGACATGTGTTTTATTTCGATGATTGTCTGTGACGCCGTCAACGTGTTCTTTGTCGTCAAAAAACGATCGCCATTGACTTAACCGAAAGTCTTTATCTTCATAGCTGTAATTCTGTGACTATATAACAGATTTCATTTTCTGCCCAATTTTGAATCATCGTTGAGAGCCTCATCTTCTTTCGAGCTTTCACCCACTAGCCTTCCTCTCCAGTCCAACTTCCATGCTGATCCTGACATCATAACTGAACTTCAATGACGTCACAACCGAGTGTCTGTGGTCCCGTATGTACATCTTTTCCCTGACTCTGAGTCACTGTTCAGAAGCGCCTCTTCCTCTTTCCAACCCCCGTCCCCCTCTCCCCATTCCTCCTCCTCCTCAACCTCGATGCTGACCTGACGCTCCACCCTGTGGTACCGGTAGCCCCTGGTGGCGAGGACGAAGACGAGGAGGTTGAGAATGAGGAGGCCACACAGCAGGAAGAACAGGTACTCGGCGTGTCCCTTGTTCAGCTCGTCCGGTAACCAGGGATCTGCCAACAAACACTGATCTCAGTATATTTGGCATTTATGTTTCATTTACATAAATCTATCTGAATCATTTGGCTAATTCAGGCTTCACTACATTTCTCCAAAATTGCTAGCTCTATAGCCTTTTGCAGCTGAACTCTATAGTTCTCTCAGCAATACTATGGAGCTTGTTCCTCTCCAGGGCTCACATTACTCTCACACCACACATTCAGCGCAGTGCAGCAAGGCTAACGTTCACAAGAGAAGATAGGCGAGAGTTTATAGACATTTGATTAATAAAATCATTTTTGCTTTTGTTCTGTGGTCACAATGGATCATATGAATGTTTGTATATAAAATGACCCTCTCAACAACCTCATGAGAAAAAGTAACGCTTTACTCTAAAATTCTTTTTTACTTCCATATTGGTGTGCGGTATCTGCTCCACTGGAAAAAGGTCATACATCTCTCAAAGAATTAAGAAATACTACACCCGACAAGCGACGCATTGCTTATGAGTGAATACATAGGATGATCATTTAGGAACATTAACATATCGTTCTTTGACCTTTAATTTGCTTTGCAGTTATAGATCTGTGGTTAAGAAGTTGAATTTCAAACCTCTGAACATGAACACGGGTACCTTTACATTTATCGACATGTTCTAAAATCTGGATTTATATAACAGTTGCAATATTATATCAGTCTGTAAAAACGAATCTTATATTTAGCAAGTGCCTATGAAACAACTCCATAAGTATTGATTTTGTACTGACTGACCTTTGTCGGCAGCATTGACGATGGCAATGAGGAGTGTTGCCACGTAGTTGCCGAGGCCCATGATGGCGTAGAACACACCTGTCAGCAGACCCTGCATGGACGGTGGAGCCTGGGTGAAGGCGAACTCGATACCTGGAGATATATGCAAACTTAGGGAACGAAATATGGCTTAAATATAAGGACTTGTTTCCAATTTCTTACTTCCTAATCCAAACCAGAAACTTAAGGTGATTTCAATGGTGATAGTCCACGGTTCTAGTCCATCAAATTCAGAGACCTTCCTTACTGAACTCACTTGGAATGCTGGTGAAAACCTCAGATGTGCCTACAAGAGCGAACTGGGGGATCTGGACGAAGACCGAGATGTGAGAGGAGTTGAATGTCTGCTCGCCCAGGACCTGTGTTTGACCGCCGCTAGAGGTCAGCTCCTGCTTCCGGTATATCTCCACGACTCCAGCCACTACCATGGCAAGTGCGCCGAACAGCATCCCAATACCTTCAAGGACAGATATCATTTTGTGCACCTTTGGTAATATATGAAAAGGGTGGCAGAACGAATATCATGATGAAAACAAATTTGCTTGATTATACAAATGTAACTGAAATAATATAAGAACTGAAGAGACTTCACAATCAAAGGGTAGAAGTAGGTACTTTTCGAAAATAAAAACATATTTGAATGACTCTTCTTGTAAGGTGTCCTTTTTACAGGACCAAAATAAGTTTTATATCATATGCTAAAAAAAACCCCGATTTTGCATACTCCATATAGCCTGTAAAGTACCATCATGCCATATAACATCCCTAAGTGAAAATAATCTGCTTCATGCAGACGACAATAGCAAACATCTATAACCAATGTCGACTTTGACCAAGAAACTTAGTCAACGTTCTAAAGGCTAGGATATCGGGCCAATATTTCGGTTCCATCATGGCACCGTATAAAACATCTGCTCATTAGGCCTCAAAGGGTAAGCTTCTCACCCATGCGGCGGAGTAGGGAAAGGGGTCGGCCGCACCTGTTGAGGCAGGGGTAGACAACTCTGTCGACGAGTGGGATGAGGAGGAGGATGACGATGGTGTTGAAGACGTTTAGCATAGCAGCTGGGATCTCTCCTCCCCCAACCTTCACACTCAGTCGCTCACTCTGCAGGAAGAACGTTGACTGCATCTGGGGAAAGAATCAAGCAAAGAGGGGACGTGACGGAAAATATTCTTATGGATCAAATAAATAGTCTGTGACTGGACAGAGTGGCGTTTCCTAATGAAGGTAGGTGGTTTGTAAGATCAACATCCCTCAAATCCTTCTTGAAGGGTAAGTGAGAAGGGGAGAATACATCAGTGTTTCCAAGGTTCTTCATTTATTAGATCCTAAACTAATTAACAAAAGATCATCGTAAACAGATTATAACAAAACAACGAAAACGATAGAATCTTAAGAGTTAAAGTTACTTCTTAAGAAACTTCCATAAGTGGCATTTTAGAAGCTGGATTGATGAAGGAGAACGAATAAATTTCTTATGGATAGTCAACTTCTTTATTGCAGGAAGTGCGACGTTTCGGTGTAGATACTAACACTTGCTTGATAACGGTGTTAGTATCTAAACCGAAACGGCGCAATTCCTGCAATAAAGAAGTTGACTATCCATAAGAAATTTATTCGTTCTCCTCTTAAGAATCTTGCTTTCCTTAACACACTGAACCACCAACATTCTACGTTTATTTTACCAATTTCCCCCTTGCACGATCCAAAGTCAACAGGTTTTTTCCTTTTTGTTTGATAATTTTCCAATCGTGCTTTCATCTTATACACTGCGTTACTATTGTGCTAAAAATGTCAAAAATACCACTGTCTGTTCGAAAATTACAAACGTTTGTTGATGTCTTAAGACGGCAGTCCCGATGTAAAAAAAGACATCGACATATGCATAAGAGGGAAGGTAAAGTCATACTCTTGTTGTTTTAGGAAACATCTAACATTTGTTTATCAGAAGACAAATTTGGAATGTTACATTTACGTTTTCATCGTCATGTATTTGACAATATGTTAAAGTGTTTGAGGAATATGTCAAATGATCAGAGGCGACGCTCTGATTTCACCTGAATAGGGACTTCAAGAGCAGGAGGGGATACCGAAATTCCGACCTAGGATATATGTCAGGGATAAGGTCAAAAAAACAGAAAGCATTCAAGTGTGTTTCTTCGTCTTTTGAGAGGATAAGAAATTCTAACCCTCGATTTTTCTTCAGTTGAGAATTCGGAAGATTCCCAACTTCCATTACAATAGTATTTACAAACGCTTAATACCCTTCTTGCATAAATTAGTGCCCCAAACTGGCATACCTATACTATCACAAATCATCTACATTTTACAAAGGTTAATAAAACAGGCTTAATTTGAAACAACAAGGCCGATTCGCAGCTACCTGCAACCAATCAGATTTCGGTATTTCGGAAATTGTTCTACTTGTAATATTTGTTACTTAGGAAGAAATGACAACGTTATCTATGGACAGAATATGGTTGATTAGTTACCCTTGCATAAAATCAAGAGCCGACTTACCTGACTATAGACAGTAGCATATCCTATAAGTAGAGCAAATATTGGAAGAATTTTCAGGAGTACTCTCACTCCGTCAACGGTCTCTTCGTCAAAATCTCCTCCGTTCTTCACTAGTGCAGAATGTAAGAATGGACGGTATTTCACTTCAGGATCCTTTGAACAACAAGAGCATCCTTGATTGCAAACCCTAATGGCGGTTGTCAGCACACTGCCTGTATGACATGTGGAAAGAACGAGAAACATTAATGGGTTATTCAAGAGCATAGCACCGTGCAGCAATTTCCATACACTGCATAATATTCGACAATCTCTTTCACTGGCTAAAATACGTATTGCTACGTTATGCAAAAATGAGTGGTGTGAGAGCAGCGCCCTAATGGAGAAGCAAATCAAGGAGAACTCTAATTTGACTCTCAAGTTCGGATGCAGTACACTAATGACCTTAGCAAAAAACGCTACAGCCGGTCTTTCCTTTGAAAAATGACGTCACGGTATTTTTTACAATGAAACTAAAGCAAAAGACCTTAGAATTTTGCATAGATACCCCCGCTAAAAATAATTCTTTGGCCATTATTCTGTCTTTAATACTACCAATTATCGGGTTAACTTGTTTATCTAAAACTTCTTCTTCTTTGAGATATTACAGTTCAATCCATGAGGTGATCTATGATTGAAGTTACCTTCAGGTGGCGTGTGGACGTACTGCCCCCTTGCGGCGGCGAATACGACAAGGGCGACAACCATGCTGAGGAGCGGGATTAGATAGCCCCAGGTGAAGCTGACACTCTGCTGAACGTAGGCCACAGCAGTGGAGGCGATTAAAGCGCCCAGGTTCACGAACCAGTAGAACCTATTGAACATAACTTTTTAGGTAATTCGAGGTTTATCCCTCACATTATCACCATTTCTCTTTTCTCATTAAAATCAAGCCTAAACTCGCATATTGCTGTATTTAGAAACAATTTTTGTGTTCGATCTGATTATATTGAGATTTTTCACTTAACAGGGTAGCTGATTGTTATCTGAATCCCAGTAACATGTTGAATAGTAAATGTTTTCGTGGAACTCTAAGAAACATTCGGTAATTTTTCTTCATGGGACACTGACTGAAGCTCGAAGAAACACTAACCGTCTAAACTGACTTAATAAAATGCAACTCTGAATCGAATCAATGAAGAAGCAAAGGACATTTTCTTGCGATTTAGATCTTCGGAATACTATTTGTTTATAAGTTGTCGAAAGCTTTGCAAAATTTCAGTTCTTGTCCTCCCTTTCCCAGTGAACTAATAGGACCCACCAGTTAAAGAAGGATTGAACTGCTTCCGGTCCGTGCTTCGCAACCTGCTGAGCCCCGAACGGACCCACGTTAGCTTTGATGCCTCCCGTTCCTATGGCAACCAGGGCAAGACCGGACAGGAAGTACACTCGCTTAGCCTCCTGGGAATATTGTAGATTTGATTAGACTTTCATAACGTTATCGTACACTGGACAACTCCATATAAATGTTACTGTATTTAATATAAACTTTCTGAAATCCTTTGGAATTCAAAACTAATATCCGCGAATCATAAATGTATCTATTAGTAATGAAGTCCTCCCTGAAAACACATTTCACCAAGGTTTTCTATTACATTTCACTCACTATACTCATAGCATAGTCCACTCCAGCCTCGTTCTGGCCAAACCATGTGACGTAGTCTGCACTGCATGCCGGGAACAGAAACACACCTAGCAGAAAAAAACATCTCCTTATCAAGACATTTAATTGAGTAAGCTCCACGAACTGGTAGCATCACAGATAGTTGTTTTACTGATTTCATCACTGTTCTTTGATGAGCACTGAGAAAGATCGAAAACCCACCCAAAACGTAGATGAGCCCGGATCCTAGGATGGTGTTATAACGGCCAGCTATGGAGTCGGCGACGTACCCGCCGAGCACGGGGAACAGATAGGACGTGCCTGTAAGACAGAAGAATGATCGGACCAAGTATACATACAGTTTACATCTATTTGAATGCATAGGCTAAAGAAGACATTTATACGCAATGGTTTGCGACGAGACTGTATTAAGAGACGATTGATGAAAGATGTTGTTAAAGGCGAATTATCTGTCGTTAGATGCTGTGAATTGCGATCAGACTGTAGTAAGAAAAGGATGATCGGGACGAATTTGGTTGATTGTGACCCGGATGCAGTCTCACCGTGGAAGGTGACTGAAAATTAATGCAGCCCCCTGTACAACTATTTGAGATACTTGAATAAACCTTAGGGGGATGAAATAGACGATGGCAATGATGATGATTGTAATGATGAAGATGATTATTATTGACAAAGCGCCGTCACACTGACCCACGAAGACGAGCTGCACGCTGACCGCCTCCTGACTGCTGAGCTTGAGACCGCTTGTACAGAAGAGGACCAGGTTACCGCTCACACCGTAGTAGGTCAGTCTCTCACACATCTCCGTCAGCAGGATACATCCCACCACTACCAGGGTCCTCGCCTCCATTCCTACAATATCAAATATTAATTAATATTTCCTAGAATAAGGAATTTGATAACATACAAATCATTGCAGTTTATTTACATAAATAATGGAATCAATTCACATAGTTACATTTGTTTTGAATTCATTCACGGATCACGGAAAATTATTTTGAAGCGTTCTGGTTTACATTACATACTAAATCTTTCATTCGGGTAGATTTTGGCGTTATAAATGCAAGTCGTTTAATTGTAATTTCAGCTTAATCAGACTATCAGTATTATTTGTAATGAATATGGATGTATATCGTACATGATTCAGATTTACTGTAACTACTGTCGGAAGAATTAACAGTAACGGTCGCCACATGTTCCGCTAGTGTAATCGAAGGGCTTCATTAAGACTAGGTTTTATTTGTCTAGAGAATATTGGGTATTTTACGAGAGCTTCACTTACATGATTTTGTCAGAATGCAGAGTGAGAGAAACATACAGAGTACTGTAACGGATTTCTGTGTTTATTTCAATGTTGAAAACAGATATTCGAAGAGGAATTGAGCTGCTTTACAACCAATCAAAAGTATTCAAAACGACACTTTATAAACCATATAATGTTTGATCATCAACAACCAAACCGAAAAAAATCCGCTTTGATAGATAAAGATAAAATAGGGTAATTTTTCAAAGATGTACTGCTTAATGTACTCGTTTTATTAACAATGCCATTGACAATACTGAATTAATAAATCTAGTAGGAAATCTACGAATTTTCGATTTAGAAAGCGGAAGATTCTGTTGACTTATTATATTTAAAGAGTCCAATAACGAATCTAGTAATAAGAGGTTTCAAATTATACAACAGATTGTATATAAGGAAATCTTATCTCCCAATTTATATTTCTTCTGCGTGCATAAACTTTGCTTAGTAAGGTTAGAACGAAACTTTAACAAAAGAGTTTCGTGACTTTCGTCTGAAAATTTAAAAAGGAAAAAAAATCTTAGTTTGAGGAAGATATATTAATATCAACATAATATTTGCAGTACGTATAAATGATGGCGAATCATAGAACCATTGCTATACAAATGACTAAAAGTCTCAAAATCAACTGATGGACTCTCGGTGTCAAGACCCCTTTTTATCCTCGTAAAATTTTTTATTTTTTGTATTCAAGAAGCATTCCCTACAAACATTAATGTATATGTTTTCATTATAAAGTAAACAGTGTCAATACCTTTATACACTAATAACACTTTTTATAAGTAGTAATAATTTTAGAAGAGAACAAACAAGTTGAACAACTGGCATCTACACTACACGAAATACATGTACGTCAGGTATTTTCATATTCGATGTAGATATCAGTGTGTCAGTGATAGACAACTACTAGTAATTTCAAAATATCATATGTGTACATTTCTAAATATTTGTCAAGTATAATTTAATCAAGGGAATGTATTAGTGTAACACATGTCCTTGGTTTAATCAGATCGATGCAGGAAACCTCAACGCGTAATCGAATGAAGTCTTTTATCACCTACCTTTACTATGCTCACCCATGTTGTATCAAGGAATCGCCGTCATTTTTTACTTCCTACTTCTCTCATCGGATCGTGTTGCACTCTGGAAGAAGATCGATGTAATGAAACACATGTTTTAGATATTTTTTTGTAAAAAATAAAAAGATACATGGATAGAAAAAAATAATCCAGGACTTTTTTTTTATATTTCTAAATATTAAATTTTAAGATATGTCTGCACAGGTATATGTTAATTTTATAAATAAACAAAAACTTAAAATATTTCGTCGCAACACCAGTGCTCAATGCTTTATCGCATCACAATGACTTAGCAAAACACTATTTATGTAGTCGAGGATGCGGCCGTAAAATGAGCGCCAAACCGTAAAATCTAAATTTTACACAGGCGATTGGATTGTTATCATAAGATCATGACGACATTATCACTTACACGAACTGTCTTCTGAAGGCATGTGTATTGGTCAGGTACATGCCCCATTGAACATATGTTTAAACACAAATATAGCTAAATATCTTCATGCACTGTCGAACTCATAACGAACAAGCATTTAGGCCAAGCCACTTGTTATGTAAATGGAGTTGCTAGACTATTACTACACAGTTGTATGTGCTCTGCTTTCCTTTCACAAATGCATTTCAGAGGAAATCATAACGCATTATTGAGCAGCCTAATGTAAACACTTGTACCTGCCTCGGAATAAGCTGTTTCCTGTAAGTCAATCACCTCACTATAAGGCCATTTCCACAGCGGGTCAGGATATAGGCTGGGGTCACTAGTAGGACACAGTCTTCAGTCTTCCCCCCTCCTGTCGCCTCGTTATACAGAAAGCCAGTAGTTGCGCTTGAATGTTGTGGTGTTAGTACTTCCAGTGTCCAGATTCCAAGCAAGAGTCAGTCAGTCCATTGTCTCGCTGATACTGCCCTGTTATATGACCCCGAACACTTACCCTCGCCTGCAACTTTGCACTCATTAGGCCTATTTTTAGTGAAATTCCAATTTCAATGGCCTCTTTTCAAAACAGAGGCCGCTCGCGTATAAAGAAAACGGTCTTCAGATTAGAGTCTATATAAGCCAGCACGTTCTCCTCGGCTTATATAAGAACATTCCACCCCTAAACTAGAACATACGTCAGCTTACATAAGCAGGTTTCAAATCAGTCTCAACATTCCGTGACAAGTTTTCCTTACTGTTTACGAGGATATATGACTAGGCAATAATGTGAACACTCGATCAGGTTTAATTAATAGGTATCCGAATATCTACAATGATAGCAAGCGGTATTTGCAGATGGAAACAGCTGCTTTTATTTTGCAATTCAAAATATATGTTCATATGTAAATGGATAATGATTTGACAAGTTAGGACAATATTGCCTTTCTACATGATGTTGAAATGACTGTGGGTCCTATC
This sequence comes from Phorcus lineatus, assembly GCA_921293015.1. Taxonomy (NCBI): domain Eukaryota; kingdom Metazoa; phylum Mollusca; class Gastropoda; order Trochida; family Trochidae; genus Phorcus; species Phorcus lineatus. Next base: position 57,121,908 of record OV121081.1, read on the forward strand.
GATGCTGGTTTAACCAATGATCTACTGAATATCTGATGTGAATCTTAATCCAGTCGAAGATGGTTTAACCAATGATCTACTGAATATCTTATGTGAATCTTAGTCCAGTCTATGCTAGTTTAACCAATGATCTACTGAATATCTGATGTGAATCTTAATCCAGTCGATGCTAGTTTAACCAATGATCTACCGAATATCTGATGTGAATCTTAGTCCAGTCGAAGATGGTTTAACCAATGATCTACTGAATATCTGATGTGAATCTTAATCCAGTCGATGCTAGTTTAACCAATGATCTACTGAGTATCTGATGTGAATCTTAGTCCAGTCGAAGATGGTTTAACCAATGATGTACTGAATATCTGATTTGAATCTTAATCCAGCCGAAGATGGTTTAATCAATGCTCTACTGAATGTCTTATGTGAATCTTAATCAAATCGAAGATGATTTAACCAATGATCTACCGAATATCTGATGTGAATCTTAGTCCAGTCGAAGATGGTTTAACCATTGATCTACTGAATATCTGATGTGAATCTTAATCAAGTCAAAGATGGTTTAACCATTGATCTACTGAGTATCTGATGTGAATCTTAATCCAGTCGATGCTAGTTTAACCAATGATCTACCGAATATCTGATGTGAATCTTAGTCCAGTCGAAGATGGTTTAACCAATGATCTACTGAATATCTGATGTGAATCTTAATCCAGTCGATGCTAGTTTAACCAATGATCTACTGAGTATCTGATGTGAATCTTAGTCCAGTCGAAGATGGTTTAACCAATGATCTACTGAATATCTGATGTGAATCTTAATCCAGCCGAAGATGGTTTAACCAATGCTCTACTGAATATCTTATGTGAATCTTAATCAAGTCGAAGATGGTTTAACCATTGATCTACTGAATATCTGATGTGAATCTTAATCCAGTCGATGCTAGTTTAACCAATGATCTACCAAATATCTGATGTGAATCTTAATCCAGTCGAAGATGGTTTAACCAATGATCTACTGAATATCTTATGTGAATCTTAATCCAACCGAAGATGGTTTAACCATTGATCTACCGAATATCTGATGTGAATCTTAATCAGGTCGATGCTAGTTTAACCAATGATCTACCGATTATCTGATGTGAATCTTAGTCCAGTCGAAGATGGTTTAACCAATGATCTACTGAATATCTGATGTGAATCTTAATCCAGTCGATGATGGTTTAACCAATGATCTACTGAATATCTGATGTGAATCTTAATCCAGTCGATGCTAGTTTAACCAATGATCTACCGAATATCTGATGTGAATCTTAATCCAGTCGATGCTAGTTTAACCAATGATCTGCCGAATATCTGATGTGAATCTTAATCAAGCCGAAGATGGTTTAACCAATGATCTCCTGAATATCTGATGTGAATCTTAGTCCAGTCGAAGATGGTTTAACCAATGATCTACTGAATATCTTATGTGAATCTTAATCCAGTCGATGCTAGTTTAACCAATGATCTACTGAATATCTTATGTGAATCTTAATCCAGTCGATGCTAGTTTAACCAATGATCTACTGAGTATCTGATGTATATCTTAATCCAGTCGATGATGGGTTAACCAATGACCTACTAAATATCTGATGTGAATCTTAACCCAGTCGATGATGGTTTAACCAATGATCTACTGAATATCTGTGCATCAAAATTATCTTAATGTAACATTAAACTCGTTGTCCTTTACGAACTGCTTGCCGTAAATATGTGATAATCGTCAGTCTAATCTATTTTTCATTCGACCTTGATGCTTTTTTTAGTGTATTGCTCGTGTTTTTAATGTTAATCCAAATTTTATGTTCATCTGAATATACAACCGTATACTTAAATTTCAATAACGGAGCGAATTTATTTTCATGACATGACGTACAATCTGCAAACCGTAAGCTTCTTATTGCTTGGCTTTGATACTCCGATATATATACATTTATTTTCAAACATCACACATGTAAATGCATCCTTAAATCATAGATGTGTAATAATACTTTTTCAATGAAAATCTTATCTTTGCGCATAGCTATAGGCCAAAATATAGCGTCCATTTATACATAAATACGAGTCATATAACCATTAACTGTCCTTTAAGTCTCTGAAACTAAATCTCAAGAACAATTATTTTTAACAAGATATGATAAATACTGTAGTTCTGACCTCTACTGTAGTTCTGGCCTCTACTGTACTTCTGACCTCTACTGTACTTCTGACCTCTACTGTACTTCTGACCTCTACTGTAGTTCCGACCTCTACTGTAGTTCCGACCTCTACTGTAGTTCTGACCTCTACTGTACTTCTGACCTCTACTGTACTTCTGACCTCTACTGTACTTCTGACCTCTACTGTAGTTCCGGCCTCTACTGTACTTCTGACCTCTACTGTACTTCCGACCTCTACTGTAGTTCCAACCTCTACTGTACTTCTGACCTCTACTGTACTTCTGACCTCTACTGTACTTCTGACCTCTACTGTACTTCTGACCTCTACTGTACTTCCAACCTCTACCGCAGGTCTGACCTCTACTGTAGTTCCAACCTCTACTGTGGTTCTGACCTCTACTGTAGTTCCAACCTCTATTGTAGTTCTTACCTCTACTATACGTCTAACCTCTGCTTAGTTTTGACCTCAACTATAAGCCGGGCCTCGATTGACTTTAGGGGCTAAAGGTGCTCTGAAAAACTAGAAGCCCCCTTTCTCTATTCGAGGAGATACTGTAGGTTCGAATCTAATTGATAATTCTCTATGGATCCTTTCATATACATAAGATACAAATCCTTTTGAAAATTATTTTCAAAGTAGAGAAAAGACGTCACACAAATATATGGGTTTTGACTTTTATTGTGGAAATTATCATTTCATTGAAGAAAGATACAGGTAGCATCTATGTTATGTAAATGTAAATAAATACTTATTTATAATAAAAGAAACCTCAAATCAACCTATGAAGCCCATGTCAAAACTAGAAGTATCAATCTTACACCCTCTGTAAACAAAGCAATGAACAGAACCGGTAATAGCAAATTGATGCAGTCAAATGAAAAATGAATAAACATGCAACAGAAACGTGAAACAATGAGAATAAACATGCAACAGAAACGTGAAACAATGAGAATAAACATGACATACTTGTCATATTGATTTATTGTATTTATAAACTCGTACAAAAAGAAAAAGAAATTGACGATTCATAATCTTCTAGTAATTACACAACATGTATACAACGTTGCAGCAATTACACATTTAAAGGTAATACTTTCATGTACACTCATACAATGTGACATAAACTGCATACACACTTTTAGCACGTTGACTATACATATAAAAACTCTGTAAGTATCCAGCTTATTGAATCCCTCAAACACTTGTAATCCTGAACCGAGCAGAGAAGTGTCTTCAATATACAAAAATAAATATATAAAGTCACAGCATGCATGTATTGTCAATGACAAGATATCTATCAATGTCCTTTCGTTCAGCCAATTCCCAAACCTGTGAGTAAACTGTTGATGCACATTTGCTGTTGACATAACTGATGAACACGACGCAATGAAGCGACATGCTGAAAGTAGTTGTTGAGTTAAATCTTATATACATTGGGATTGGTTTGGTTATACCCGTCATGAACTCACTCGTACATTCATATCTCATTGCAGTCTCATTAAAATCAGCCCAAACTTAACTCAAGTCCTTGCTGTTTTTCTGATCCGACAACTGCTCTATAAGTCTTCACACAATCTGATTTTAATGAGACTGATCACAATGTGATGTCACTAAACACTGTGGGGTCACCAGCTCCTCACACCGCTGTGTCCTCTATGGTTCGCAGTAGGATACATGAAAGCACTATCCCGACAAACTGAAATATAGCAAAGATGTCATCATTATATGACCCATCAAGAAGACACCAAAAGTTTCGACAAAATATTGCTAAATGTCCTTATTAACTGGTATATAAACGGTTTGAAAGGTGCAAGTTAACTGGTTTTGATGTCAGATGTTTTTGTGTGTATGTTACCTTTGAGTAAACTGTTCAACCGTTTATAGGCCTGAATACAATCAGATTATAAAATCTATGTCCTATAACTCCCCCTTGATATTGAAACTGAGAATAACAATTAGATGCAAACAGATTGTACACTCTATGAAAAGGGCACCTTACTACTTCTACTACTGTACTTTATCAATGACGTTACAGACCGATTAAAATTAAGTTCAACGATGTTGGTTTCATCTGAGCATTTATAAGATATATATGTAAGAACTCATCATGTGGTAGCGGTTGCGCAGTTATCAAGTCCTCTTGATTAGCAATAGATGAGGTGCGATGAGCTGATACTTGGTTTAACATAACATAACTTGGTTTCAAGAGTATTTCACTTATATCGCGGCTGCTAGTATCATTGCATAGAGAAACCCGCAACGGCTATGCATTGTGGTGAAAGCTGCGATCATCGGCTGGAATTAGCAAACCATTGGTGTTACTGTAGCATTGAACCCAAACCTTACTGTGTGTAGAACAGTTCTATACTACAGACAAAGTTACCGAGCCCTTTGCGGGATTCGGACCACGGACCTCTTGATCCGTAGCCGAACGCGATAACCACTGCGCTATCCCGCCTCGACTAGCAAAAGAGGATGTTAGTTTCGTGGTTATAAGGGGATTGATGCCGATTAGATGTTTATTCTACTAAGAAAGAACCATATCTTTAATAAATTTCCAAGTGGCAATATTCACTTTGGTAAGATGGATATAGAATTGTATGTGACCATTAGGTTAATGTGTAAATTACATAGGGATATATTATTCCCTTGAAAGGTTTTATGCAACGAGCGGAACGCGAGTTGCTTAAAACATTTCGCTGGAAAAGATATCTCCCTTTTCACCCTTGACGGAATGTTATAACTTATATAATCTCACGTTAAATCAGTGATATACGAGTTTATATTAAGGTATGATTTTATGAGATTTGTATTGAGAGTGAGCATTTTAGTTATAGGGCTAACCTTTCGAATTATCTATACCTATATTCCGCTCGTTGCATAAAACCTTTCGCGGGAATAATATATCCCTATGTCACCCTTGACGGAATGTTATAACTTATATTGTGGCCTAACAATGATTAGAAAATGACGAGAACTACCACTTTGATTACGAACTGACCTCGACAATGACGAGAAGGAAGGAAACGATAATGAGATTCACAGCCTGGCTCATCAAGTGCTCACGGATTGGCGTCAAACATGGCTGAAAACAAAACAGAGGAATAATAAAACAAACGTATCCTTACAATGCGCTTTTTTTTTGCGATAGTTCTTATCTCATTTCACCTTGACCCTTGGCTTGAATTTTCACCAATTCTACATCTGTGAAGTGACCTGCTGGTTGTCCAGCTGAATGCGAAGTGATCGGATTAAGTTTTGGGTGTTAAAAAGTCCAAGGTAATAATGGTTCTTCATATAGAAAAAATTAAGCTGCTACGTCAAACATGAAGATAGTTATCAGAGAACGGCATTTTTTCCTGGTAATAAATTCGAATTTAATATCATAATATGTCCATTTATATAGCGCTAAACTACACTATGACGTGCTCATAGCGTATACAAGAGTCATGGATCATTATTACCCTGCTCTAACCCAAGCTGCCGATTAAGCGCTTAAAGGTCACCTCCAACACAATCTACACCAGGTACCCAATTCGTACTGCTGGGTGAACAGAAGCACATTTTGAATAAAGTCCCTTGCTTAAGGAGACACCACAAGTTTCTCAGATCGTGTCTCAGTGTGAGGCAGGGAATAACCCTTGAACTCTCAGTTAATACAGCAACGATCGAGCATCCCACCCATCCGGCGAGCCACGCTAGATGTTGCTGAACTTCACTGATAGCGGTAAACTAAGCTACGCACAGGACCACGTGCCACCACAATATCATAATGATTTTATTTCGTATTCAATTCGTATAATAATGACATATAACTAATATCGTTCTTATTTTAGAAATGATGAACCGATTTTTTACACCGAACATCCATAAGACGGGGTATCTTCCCCTGCATGGCTTTAAATTACACGAGTCTCTATAACTGGCTCATTTATCTCTTAGCAAGTCATTGGGGCTGGCGTAAGTATAGGCCTTGCGTGGGAGGATGAACACAGAACAGGTAAAGTCTACTCCTTGTTGTCCAGCAGCAGGTTACACGAGTTTTGAAGATATGGACACTATAATTTGTTTACATTGCCAAGTCCATATTAGGAACTGCAAGCCATCGGCCAATATAAAGATATACATCGATACATTATAAAATTAGATAAAACCATCATGGTGAACTCTTTGTCAAGCCAATTCATGATTACACATAGTCGTTTAAAACGATTATTTCAATTAAATATATCTATGTGTTGAAATAAGAAATAGCGATAGCAATTAAGATTCCAATAGCTGGACATAATGGTTGCAGAGTGGATGGAGGGCCCTGCCCACAATCATCGATGTGTATCCGAAATATATATGCAATTTGAAGTGAAACTAAGTCTGCAGGAGTGAACTGTGTACGTTCTTTGTTCATTGTACGCGATCTCATAATTAAATCTTCAGTCAGATGGTTGCGTTTCAATGAAGTTGATATAAGAACCTTAAGAGATTGTACCTTATCGATGTAGGCGTTATCCCGAGTCGGGGCAGTGGTACACGTGACATCCAGTCGGATGAAGAGGTCACGATTGTAGAACTCCGTCTTGTTCAACTTGCAGCAGCCAATCGGAATCTCCCTTGATTTCTTCTCTGTCCAATTGGCGGCCAGGTTCTTAAAGTCAGTGTAGTTGTGCACGCCGCAACACTCGAACTGGAGCGGAGGAAATTAATGATGAGCGTACTGTTTTGGATGTGTCACCTGAACGTATTGTTGAAATTACATATAAATGTTAAGATGTTATACATGCAAAGTTTTACCACATGAATGTTTTTGTGCTAAACGCTAAGGTAATTACTAGTATAACACTTAGCATACTAAGTTGTCAGAAGCAAAGCCATTAAAGTGACACAGAGTATGTTTATTGATTTTTCATGTGGCTTAAATTAGTCATAATATCTTATGGTCCGAGTTGAACTCAAATCGTACAACAAAACTTTTTTTCGAAATGTTTTTTTTTTTTCAAAATGACTATTTTTCCCCTTTCTATTACATATTTCCCAATAACTGGTCTAGTATTGTTACAAAACAGTTACTATGCACTACTTTGAGGGTAGTTCTAAAACTACTCTGAGGGTAGAACTAAAACATACAATCAAACAAGGAATTAAACTGACTTCAGTATTATGTCCTAATTGATGATAAGATGGGATAAGCAGCCAGCAAGTTTCCTTTTTTTTTTTTTTTTTTTTTTCAATTTCAATTCAAGCAAATTCCTGTTGAAAATCACCAGGGTTGATTTGTGAAGAGTAGGCCTAAAAGAACTTATCTCATGTGTTCCAGGATGTTACACACAACAGAGTTAAGGAAGTCACGTTTAGTGCGTACCTCCTGATGCGCGAAGTCGAGGGCGCGTGTGAAATCCATGGGGCTGTCTCCGCGCCCGTCGTACTGAGTCTTGAGCCTGTCCAACAGGTGCGCCTTTATCGCCGTCTCCGTCTACGAAACAAAGGAGATATAGGAAAATTAAACAACTTATGCAAACCTGTAAAAATACGGAAGATTTATTAGAGCTTTTATGGAAGTAACGTTCACTGTCAACAAGGTTCTTTTACCCTTCACAATATTCTTAACAAATGGGGGATTTTGTCTCTTATATGGGCGACGTGTAGCTGCTTTAATCATAATTACATAAAAAAGTAACGAATTGTTAATTAGTTTTATAGAAGGAAACCTTAATTGTAAACGCACTTCTTTGATACCTCCACAAAATTCTGTCGTAAGCGAAAATTAAACTGAATATACATGCTGTTATATAGATATCTCGGTAAACTACAGCTATAGAATATGCTGTTACAGAATATTCGGAACCAAAATGAATTTGAAAGAAAATAAACACCCTTAAGATAGAATTTAGTGAAGATCGGTTGTCGTATCTTCAGCGAGAAAATATGATATATTGTATTTAAAGTAAACTTTGAATGTTTGATTAGTCTTATTTCATTTTTTGAGCGGGTGATTTATAAGACACATTTAAAGTACCACGTTCAATTAAGTATTCTGTGATCTTAGACTTGGATTGTACCTACTCGATAAGAAAATGATCACATAATGACAAAATCCCATTTTTTCGGTTGAATAATATAAAAACCAGCAAAATAGCTAAACAATGTGCTCGACGAGCAAACATGTGCAGAGTGTATTACACAATTTGTGAGGCAAAAGAGTCTCAACCAACTGTCAACCCAACCCAACTCTCTCCGGTAGGAATAATTTATAATCAAAAGTTGAAACCCTGAAATAAACCACACATGTCATAACAATGACCTTATGTAACTCAGGTAGCCGTTATTCGATGCTAAATGATGGTACCAAGGTTAACCTTGTTGTTATGGTTGTTTTGTAAAGCAAACCAAGGGACATAGAGCAGACTCTATGAGGAACTTGGGGGAGGGTCACCGACCTGCGTGGTGTAGAACGCTGCGAGACCGGCCCCCACCACCTGGATGACGATCAGCAGACCCGTCAGGCCGATGTACTGGAACAGAGGAGGTCATCGATAGAGGCATTTCCAATACTTTTCATAAGAGATCATCATTGACATCAGATGAATAAACTGTCGTAAAATGTCATAATTTCTTTGTACTATTTATTGTAGTTTCCCACGTGTCGCTTTAGACACTCGTTACAGTTCATTTCACTTCCTTACTCAAGTGTTTTAAATTTTAGGTTCACCATTCCATGCACCAATGTCACAAGATGTATGTTTTCAAGTTTCAGGCATAGACAACGAAGGAATATATGTTCTTAACGCTAAGGAATAGGTGACATGACAAAACTAGACTAAGATAACAACGACAAATTTAGTTACAAAGGGAAAGCGTTGAACTTTTCACTACTTTCCACTACACCCAATTATAGATCACGACAGACCAGTAATACAAGATATGGTTATCATTTCAATCACCTCATTTTGAATAATAATTTGATTATAAATACATACACGTATATGTCGTTATGTGGAAGATGAAATGAGACTCATTCTAAGGCCTCAGATTCAAAGGCAATAATGACTGATGAAGTTCTTCTAAATACTTCTAAAAATAAACCTACAACGCCAAGTACGATCTTCTTCTCCCATCCCGCCCCACAGCACCCGACGACAGAGAAGATGATGATGACCCAGCCGACGATGTTGACGATGACGGCGCTGGCAGTGATGGTCTGTACCGTAGTACCACTACCATCCCTCAGATCCAGGAGCGAGTTCAACCTCGGCTTGTCCAACAGCAGTAGGAAACTCAACACCACACAGGCAACGCCTCCCACCTATTTGGTGGAAGGGACACGGTATCAATATACATCATCAACCTGAGCCCCCTTCCACAAAGAATCTTTTTTAAGGTTATATAAACTCCCATGAAACATTAATATATATTTGATATAATGTATAAATATATAAACAAAATAGATATTAATTATAATTGGATTGTATAAAGCGCCATTATCCATGCACATGGTGCATCGACATCCTAGAAGAAAAGATTATGTTAATTCAAGCACATGAATAGCATGATATGATATGTTAGTTCTAGCAACGTCTTGATGACTTGGTGAAGTTTGGATCGAAGAGTCTTGGAAGGGATTTACTATCATCTTAGAAAGAAATGATGGCGTGGAATTATTTTGACCATTGTATGACCATAGGACTTTGAACTTGAGCCTTTGGATGGGGTGTTATATGACAAGATTTAGGAGTTCTTGTCAGTATTCTAGCTGCTGTATTCTGGACCTTCTGCAGTTTGTATTGTTGACATTTACTGATTCCTACACTGAGGTTATCTTAGTGACTTGCGATCGCCTGAATTAGAGCTTTGTGAAAGGAGGAGAATTTATGTAAGTGAATATACTATGAAGATATATTCAAATTCATGTATGGAATAATTAGTCTTTAGTACACATTGTTAGAAACTCATCGAGACAAAAGCCACACATAATTATTTTTGTATACGATATCCAAACATGTTTGATGAAAATCCATTGTCTTTGTCTGGAAATCATATTTAGTTGATACGATTTACATACCGTGTACAAAATACTGGTACATATAGTTGTTTTCATTGTATTCATTTTATAAAAACTGAACAGATTACATGATATTATAATATATGAATGCAAATGTTCAAAGTATACTTACGAAGAGGGCAAAGTTAAGCAAGAGAAGAATAGCTTTGATGAGTGAGGCACCAATTCCTTTTGCCATTGTGTCAACTGAAACATAAGAGAAACGTGATGACGATTGTCTGTGACAAGTAGCATTGTAAACTCATCAGTTGACGCTTTAGGGCGGAATGGCATACGGTTAAATACTGAATACTCTCGACACGAATAAACAATATTGGACTGTATATATCAAACCGGAGTACCCCTTTATGATGTCCTTTTTGACGTAAAGCTAAGCTCTGATACTCTAACGAAATAAGTTGAAAAAGAAAAAATAAATCAGTATCGAGTCCCAGCAATGTCATGCATGGATGACTTTACTTTTAGTAACTTACCAAGTTACTAATAGAACAATGGTCACTCAGGTTTGCTCAGTTTAAAGTAGTTGAAAATACATAGCGATAGTGACCTGTTAATGAAATTAAATAAATAAATACTGATAAAATACACCCGAAATGCATGCGTGTAAGAATCTAGTTACCAGTTGAAGATCGGTCACTCAGGTTACCACACTGCTAGACGTTTGATTGAATATCCGCTTAAAGAAACTACAGATATGAACAAAACTGTTTGTGCAGTTATTCAAGTATGTATGGACCATGTCGTGCTCAGGGCCGATGACCCACACCATTGTAACGAAATAAAGAAATTGATAATACACAAACACAGTAACGATGTATCTTTGTCAATAACACACAATTGCATCTCACTGACACACATACAGGACGGGGACAGGGGGTGTGTCTAGTTCCAGCTGTGTGTTACTGGAATATATTAGCTTACACCTGAATATACTTTATTGCCCGATTAAATCATCCCTCAATATGTCTTCATCGTGGATCACTGATCCTTTTTTCTATACTTGCGTAGCTGTAACCAAGGATTTTTATAGTCTATACACGTCCTTGCTGTAACACATTACTTACGCTGTAGATATTTTTACTAGCATCTAACAGTGGAGAGTATTCATCACCAAACCGAAATATGACCACTTAAATGTTTGTGTGTCACTGGAGTCATGGTATATACAATACTACAAACGTCCTTTTCTTCGCTGTATTGTATTCTAGTTGTACTGCGCTAGTTCCCCTAAATGTTGTCGACCCTGTAGCTAGGCATAAAAAGATCAATGGTTGTTAGGTTCTCTTGAACATACCGTGTCGCCAATCATGCATGCTACATCTAACATTCTAGAAGTGCATATCAGCCGAAATACTTGATCTAATCAGTCGATCGTTCATGTTTAAAACATGATTCATGCTCTTAACTAAAATAAAGGTTCACATTGCTCTCTCTGAATATTATGAGATATCTAGATCATCCTGTTTTTTTCGTAAGTTGTTATTGAAATTTCTGCTGTAACATTTTTATTTTAAAAGCTACTTTATAATTTATTTAAGCAGCATGTACTTTGATTAACGGAATAATTTAGCAGAGCAAAGAATCATAACACAATGTGTGATGTTGAGTATATTCGAGACAGTCCATATAACGGCGTGTTGATATTCATACCCCGTTTGTCGCAGTTAGGGGTGGATCGCACTCTATTATGTACCCAACAATGATAAGTGGGTGGGGTCGAAACAACCCAGGTCACGAACCACGGGTATCTTGCATTCACACGAGAAACATTTAAAAATAACGCACTCCATTGAAGGTGCACGAAATCAGTATAAACATTTTATTCGTCAGTTATGATTTATTTCAGACCAAATTGGCTGTGTACGTGTAAATATACACAACACAAAGGGTAAACTAGGATAAACTGAATGTACAACATTTCGTATTCCCTACCACCAGATGAGAGTAAACATGTATTCCAAAACGTCGTGAAATTCACAATAAATATTGTCTTCCTTAAGTTCACTATGTTTGTATATATCGACATATGTTTGTTGTTATTCCCTATCTTTACTTAGTACTTATTCCCAGCGATTTGCTGTCAAAATTAAACGACATTTATTCTTGATTAAATGTCACTTGAGCAATGTTAATGAAAAGTAACTTTTATGTTTCTCTGTCACTTTGGCAACGTGAAAGGTATAAATCGCACTGAGATAAGGGATCATTATATACGATGAGCTGTCATCAATTTATTTGATGAATTATCACTGGTCAGCTAAGGTTTTTGAAGTGCAGATGAAAAGATAAATTTCATCACATACTAGTATTAAAATTTCATGAATACATTAAATAACAAAACCAGCAGCGTTTACTACATTTAATAAAGAAAACCTGTCGTTCTGATTATAACGTTTATATCAAAATATCGTTTCTCTGTATCAAAGTTTTTGTGTTAGTAGTAAAACGCAAAGTGACATTCCATTACATCTTCATGGTTCACACCTACCCTCTCTATGATATTCTTTAAACAATCAAATATTCACTTTACCTGTACAGGTTAATTGACTTGAGGCAAGTGTAGTCCAAGTAAGTGTGGTCAATGTGTAGTCCACGTATTCTATAAGTGTAGCACTAGTAAAAGTCCAAGCTAAGTCTTCTGACCCCGTACGTCTTTTATCGTGACAGGCAACTGTATTTGGAGTGGGTTAACTGTTATTATGAGTGGTAGAACGTCTACATTTGTGTAACGGCTTTAACGGGTGTATTCCGGGTACACACCCAACCATTCATACAGGAATAGACTAGAAGTCACACCTGTCTGATGTTTATGCATGAACGGGAACAACAATAACTGTTTGACATATGCAGAAAAGTCGATCAAGACTATGGTTGTTTGCTCACACAGTTATAGATTTTTTAATTACTTACTTGAAATATCATAAGTTTACATAAAGGATTTATTTGAAAATGTACCTTTAACCATTTGAAATGTGATCATATTCGATATCATTTGGTGCCCAAAAATATCTAGTTGAAAGTCAACACAAATGGGTACACATCATCGTGTAAAACATAATGCTGGCTATACGTTGACTGAGAAGCATTACGTACAAAATACAGTATATGTATATAGTGGTAAATAACTGGTAAATGGAACTGATATGTATAGTCACTCATCGAAATGTGTAAAAATAAGATTTAACATCAAGGTATTCATTAAGTATGTACAAGCATGCATTTTTGTGTAAATCATAAAGGCTTTTATATGCGTAGAGGCTTTAGGGTGCAGCCTAGAGACATTATGAAACGTTTACGCAAATGTATTTTAACATTCGTGATTGGCTGACGTATGATTTGAGTATATTCTTTACTTATGGATGAAAAAGGCATTTGTGAATATTTGCTATTCATGTAAAATCAAACTCTGCAAGTATATTAATCATATCATTCGTAAACATATCGTTGGCCCACGTGTCATCAATGACGCTTCCTGGTTTATGTGTTTCGATATACATGAACTGTGTGTGCGTCTGTAGGGGAGTGTATTCGGTTTGATATTTAAAGTTTTACAATTCATTGAATAAATGTGTATGTAGATTCAATATAACGTTACTATATAGATAGCAAATTTGTGGTTTATGCATTTTCATCATCAACCTATATTTTTTATCTATGTAAATGCATATCATGAACTTATAGATTGCACATGTAAAACGTGATGCAAAGGACTAACTGGCATGCATAGAACAAGGTTATTTTCATTTTTTATTTTGATACTTCTTTGTGGTATGGGTACATGACAGTTCACAGTTTTCATGTTAGTTACAGAAGGATACATTATCATATCAATACATTTATTTATCAGAATTGATTACATAAGAAACATAAATGTTTTTGTTATCAATCATAGTAGAATTAGGTCTATTCAAAGAAAATTTGTTAGTCATTAGAAAGTAAAAGGACAGGTTGACCAGAATAATAATTTGGCAAGCTTTATTTGAAATTTTGTATGTTTTCTCAGTTCTTGTTTGTTTTAAAATTGGTGTACTTTACGGTGATAATCATAATGTTACTCTGACCCTAAATTCAGGACATACAATAGTGATATCTTTTTGGGATAAGTTTAAGTTGCTCGAGTACGCGTTTCTATTTCTATCAACTGTTCAACCTTATTCCATATATTTTCGACAATATTGCAATCGATAAAAAATGACTTGGTCCAAGGATTTATACAAATCTTTTTTTCTCACAAATGTTTTGAAATAATTGTGTTTTATGATTCAGATTTGACATAATTTGACATTTTGTTTATATTAATATTTCAACTCACTCAAATGGTTGATCATTCAAGAGTAGTTCCTGTTGTTTAAAACTGGTACTTTGAAGAAGGCATATTGATCTTGAATTAGTATAAGATAATCAAGAAAATATTTTGGATAGTTAAAATTTTTGAAGTAGTTTCAAGTTTTGCTTGGCAGCAATAAATTACCTCTACTTTTGATGTCTTCTCGCATGGGAATGTGGTTCTTTTCAAGTTCAACATTTTTAAATATTGTTCAATGAGTCTCACACTTGTCTTTTTTAAGCTATAGCTTACCTTAGAGATTTCTGTGCGTTTCCTGAATGTAACAGTATTCTACATGTTGAAGTTTCCAGAAGATAGATGGTTCTAGAATCTGTGTTTCCTATATAACGGGCTAGCTAAGAGAAACTCACATTCAACCTACTGGTTTCTACATTTGAGTTTGCGATCATTCTTCATTCGTCATTGTTTTCAACCCTCTGGATACACAACTACAACCTTTATTCATCAATAGAAAACTCAATTATAACCAACTGCTGTGTTAATCAAGGACGTTATTAAATATATTTTATTAATATTATAGTGACTCATTTGACATTGTACGTTTATTACCTATAAGTACTGTCGATACTTTAACCTTGAACTGTTAATCCTTAATTAAATTGTGATAATTATATTGAATTGTTTGTCCTAGTTTCCTGGTTTGACTGAGGACATTTTCACACGGAACAGTTACTCTATTGCGATTCTGAAGTTACTCAACTTCTCCATGTAGTCCATGGTCTTCCTCGTATCTCCTTATCGGTGGAGGGACGGAATCTTGGCTCATTGTGAAGACAGGTCTCCTGAACCTTCTTGCCCATATCTCCATTGATGATGACTTGAATGAGATCACAGGTCTTGTTTGACTTGATTTGCAGATCTTTCGCAAGCAGGTGCTGCGGAAGGCGTTGGTCTTGTTCATATCTTAAAGAGCCACTCCGTGATTTTCATAACATATTATTTACCTTTGATACGAACCTAAATGTCATATGTACTGATATAAAATCAAAACATCTTAACTTTTCATGTCCAAAAGACATATGTACATGTATGACAAATACTATTTTCAATAAAAATCAATAAACAGCCTTATAAATGCACAGAGGTGTAGATATCACGTCCAATATACATGGATACTATTTAAATAACCTAACAAACACTAACAACTCCTATCTGCCCTCCTGGCTGTTTTAGATATGTCTCCACAATTACGGTTGACTATTTGACGGTTTTCGATCATAATTGCGACGTTCTATCTTCATATTGTCACTGTAAAAAACCAACAAGTTTTCAAATGTGTCTTTTTGGTAACAGTCGATACTTTGCGATCAAATGACACCATTGATTAAGTGTGGCATATAAGACTCCAACAACTCACGGAGTGGCTCTTTAATGTTTACTTCAGTAAGGGGGATAACCTCTTGCTAATGTATGTATGTGAATATATACTCTCTAATCACGCCATCTGGATAAGTTTTTGTGGACACAACATTTAGAATTGTTTATTGTAATCGCTAAGGTGACCTTATCATTTGGAGAGAACCTGGTTTGTATTCTTGTTACTTTTCTCGTTATGTATTGCATTTATATAAAATTCAGTTTATTCTTGTCTTTTTTCAGTTAGTTTTCAAACACATTTTCACAAAACAGTATAACTCCTGCTCGTTTACTAAATTATGACAATTACACGTATGCTTTGAACTTTTTGTTTGATGTTTGACTGCTCATCAACTTCTGTAAATAAAATTTAAATATTGTAAAGAGAAGTGCACATCACAAAATCACGATTAAAAATGTATCAGCTGTTTTCGAAATCTATACAATGCAACAGGCAGAATATAAAAGTCAGATTCAGATTGCAGGCTTGAAGAGTTAACTCCCCTGTCCCTCAGTTTCGCGCCAAGTCTCATGTGAACTATGAAGACTCTACCCTATGACTGTATAATAATTACATTGTATATATACATATTGCAGCGTCTTTAGGCATATAAAGTGGACACCAAAAGAAATGCGAAATCTAAATATTTATTATGGGAAATAATTTTTTAAATGGCTGGCTGATATGGTTTAAACATATTTTTATTCAAGAAAGAATCTGGTTCGGCAAACAAGCAAAACTCTGCTTATGTTAATGCCTCACCAGCACATACATCAGATAAATAAATACACAAGAACTAGACACAAAATATGACATTATAAAGCACAATCAAAATAAAGTATCTGTACAACATGTGCTTATTTATATATATGTTCTTTGCAGCTTGACTTCATTTATAATAACACTATTAGCGGTACTTATCAAAGCGTTTGGTCTTAATGATGTATTGGTGAAGGGACTTTACTATTTGCAAATTGAGATCATTAGTTGTTTGAGGTGTTCCGTATAACACATTTTTGAGGCTATAGCCATTTGCATAGAAAAATGAATTATTTCTGGCAACCATATACAGCTCACATGTAAACAGGTAATGTACAATTAACATCTTCATTGTGATACCCGCAAGCGCATTCAGGAGTGTTTGAAATATGTCTATTTACTTTATCTGCGTTTAGATAACTGCACCCAAGCTTAAGTCTACTATGTATAATCTGACAGAAACGACTTCCATAATTCAGATCAAGATAATTGCTATTTGCTTCATCATTTTTCAGCAGAGATTTAAATTCACTGATGGTGTTTGCTTGCAGGAATTTATCAGGTAATGAATTCCACATCTTTATTGTGTCAGGCAGGAAAGATTGTTCATATAATTTAGTTGCACAGTTCGTTGTCATTAACTTTGACTGGTTTCTTAGATTGTAGTGACTGTTTTCGGAGACAGTATTAGGAATTAGATTGCAGAGGTAGTCTGGTGCGAGACCGTTTATCATCTTGTAGAAATTTATCAATTTGATATCCTGTCTTCGCTCTTTCAGTGGTTTAGAATTTGTTTCGATGTATAGCTTGTGATGACTAGTACCACGAACAGCACCACATATTGTACGGAGTGCATCTAAATGTAATCGCTCGAGAGTGACAGATTGATCGATCGTACAGTTATCCCAGATATGACAGCAATAGTCAAATATCGGCAAGATAAAGGATTTGTACATGATTTCAAGGGTTTTTCTTGAGAGACGGTATTTCAGACCTCGGAGGCAATTTATCATTGGACTAGCTTTCTTAACAATATCTTCAATATGAATTTTCCATGTGCAATTTTTCTGTAGTGTTATGCCAAGATGTTTATGACTTTCGACTTCTTGTATTGGGATTTGATTCATATTCAAAGTAGGAATTTTATCAGGTTTTTTTTTCGTGAAAAATTTATTGTCTCAGTTTAATTAGGGTTGAATTTAACTTGCCACTTATCTGCCCAGATAGCTATGCGCACCAAGTCGTCGTTTAGACACGATGCAGCAATATCGCGATCATCGACAATTACATAAATGGAAGTGTCGTCAGCAAATAAGCGTATGTGACTATCAATGCCATCAACGATATCGTTTATGTATATGAGGAAAAGTAACGGACCTAATACGGAACCTTGTGGAACGCCAGCAAGTACAGGTTTATAATTGGAACTGTATCCATTAATGATGACTTTCTGTACTCGATTTTCTAAATAACTTTCAAACCAGCTCAAAAGAGAGCCAGAGATGCCATAGTTTTAAAGTTTAGAAATGATACCTTTGTGCCAAACCTTGTCAAATGCCTTACTTATGTCACAAAATACAGCCCTAACCTCTTTACCTTCATCAAGCCCTTTCGCAATAAAATCATATAAGAATGTTAATTGGTTAGCGGTTGAGTCACCTGGCATAAAGCCAGACTGTAAGTTGGTTAAGATATCATTGTCTCGAAAGTAGTTGAAAACATGTTTAAAGACACATTTTTCGAAAACTTTAGACAAACAACTCGCAAGCGCGACTGGTCTGTAATTAAAACATTCATTAACACTATTCTTTTTATGAATAGGTATAACCGAAGCTTCTTTCCAGATGGCGGGAAACGTGAAATGTTGAGGAGACATATTAAATAATTTTGTGAACAAGGGAGCCAAACTTTTCGCTGCGACTTTAAGAAATCTATTTCCTATTCCATCTGGCCCTGTTGCTTTTGATGGATCAAGGGATAGAAGAATGTCTTGTACTTCCTCATGTGTAACAATAATAAAGTTTAGCGATGATGCACATTGCTCAGAGAGGGATTCAGGTACTTGTGAATTTGGATTATTCACTGTTGACTGACTAACAAAGAAATCATTAAGAACATGTGAAATATCTTCTGGGTCATCATAGACAGTATTGTTAGAAACAATTGGTGGAAAGAAGTTGCATTCGGATTTCCTTTGAATATATTGTTTTATCAAACGCCACCATGTTTTTGTACCAACAGACGAATTAACCCTATCATCTATTTTTGAATCATATTTTCTTTTAGAGTCACGTATAAGGTTGACGACTTTATTTCTGGCTGATCGGAAATTTGCCCAGTCGGAAGGACGGTTGAGCTTTTTTGCAATTTTATGACAACGATTTCGCTTACGCATTGCAGAGCGGATTTTGCCATTCATCCATACGGGATCATCAGGTTTTATGGTGACCTTTCTATTTGGTATGGTATTGTTGATTGGCTGATATGGTTTTAATCGTTTCATAATGACCCTCATCAGAACTGTATATTAGCATACCTTATTATATTATTATATGATAGATATTATACCATCACCTCTTAATTCAAACACAAGGAATTATGATTTTATTTATAACAGTTTTGTGAACAATTTTCTCCATATCTCTTCGACTTATCTCTAGTATCTGTTTTCTTAAAGACTAGCCAAGAAGAGGAACCTCGTAGTTTGTAAGAACGTTCATTAGTGGAAAATCATTCTCAAGGGCTTCCAATTCTCCTCTAATACACACATATATCTCTTATATAAACATAAACATTACAAACTGGCTTCTAATCACTCACTCAGTCTTGTATACTTGCTTTGTATTAAAGATGATTTGTTGCGAAATAACTCAATCAAATTTATTGAAACATCAATTTATGACATTTATTCACTAACTTCTTCTCATGAATCACAACATAAGTAAAAATTCATATCACTTAAATGTTAAGTATGTCTGTCGAAACGTCCATAGAATTTCATGAATTTACAAAAATATATCTTCGTCATTTTGTAACCGGGTGTGCGTGGATGAATGAAGGATCCAAACACGGGTCACGGGTGTGAGTCAAGTTTATTGCCAAGTAGCGTAAGACAAGTAAAGACACCCTGAAATACATACATAAAACAATATACAGTCTATAACATGTTGACACACTTGCAATTATTCAATAAATGCAAACAACAGTAAATAAATCATTTCCCTCATATCTACAACTCATGTAAATACACCATGGCATTTATATGTTATTATCTATAATAACAAAACTCCAATAAGGTACGATTTCATAATCATTACATTGTGATTGTAACAAGTACACACATCAAGGGAGGTTATTCCTTATGTAAACAGAATATAACAAAATGATTAGCTTACAGAATATTTGATCCTGTTTCATATATTACACATACATTACCATAAGATTTATATTATGATGACACGTACACACTCATCATTATCACACAGCATGTGTGATTAACACATTTACAAAACGCAATACATATATACATATCTAAAGTAGCTTACCCTGCGTGTGGCGCTGAGGCGTTATGTCCTTAGCCGTGGTTTGGCTTCAACCCAGAATACGCTCTTTAATAAAATAAGGTTTGTCATAAGCATCTGGACATAGCACACGTATCATCAAACAATGGCGCTCACACTCATCCATGCGTGCAAGAATTATGTATAGAATAAGAAATTACCGACTCTCATTCAAATAACAATCATACAGTAAAAGTAGAAGAAAGAAATGTTTTAGCAATAAGTTTAATAGTATAGTTTAATCCTAATTATGAATTTAGTAACTTACTGAATTAAGCGTAACAAGATGGCGACTTGACCATCAAATAATCAAAGAGGGAATAATGCCGAAAATCCTATATATTTTAGACATAACTTAACATAGATAAGTTATCCTACTTAATCCGCAAATATCATAAATATATAGATTAGTAATTGTTTAGAACTAACCTCTCATATCAGATTGTCTGTCCTGTGTCGTCGAATGATCAGTGACAAGTGCTGATGTGGCGTGCACGTGAAATTGACATGGCCTGTGCGGTGATTTGAATTAGCCAATAAGATCAAAGGGATTGGGTAAGAAGACCCGACACCTTTAGAGTGACCTAGACTTTCCCAACCCTACCTTACTGAATATAATCCCGCACGCTAAATAAACTATACTTATTGGTAACTAAAACAACAACGCATAACTAATAGCAATTGAATTAAAAGAAAGACATGATATGAAAGGAAGGTTTATTAACAATTAAAAGATATTTACAAATCAAACTGCCTGCCACACACTTCCCTCCACTGACAAATGACGTCCCGTCATTTGGCCTTGCCACTGAGGATGTCAAAAAGTATGTCAGACAGTCTGTGCCGCTGATCCCTGAACCTGTCATCAGCTATGAGGGAGCTGAGGTAGTTGGCTCGGCTGAGCCACTCTGGTTGTCCAGAATCAGCTGTTGTAGCGTTGGCAGAGAGAACGTAATCCCCACTTCTCATCCAGCTTGGCTGGATCCTGGCCCGGGTGGACCGCCGTGGTTGAGAAGTGTCCTCCTGGTCCTCGTCTGGTTGCACATCGGGATGTTCATCTCTGCCATCTTGTTCTTCACCTGCTACCCGTGTTCTGTCTTGGTCCTGCTCGTCCTGGAGACTAGCAGCGTCAATCGGCTCTCCTTCCTCCCCTTCTTCAGTAGGAGTCCCACCTCCTTCCGCAGCCTCAGTTGACTCCTCTTCAGTTGGCCGCTCCACTGAGCTCTCAGTGGAAACTGAAGATCCTGAAGGACGGGCGTAGCACACGACTGACTCTTCGTCTGACAGATCCTCGGTGATGTCGATCTCTGGCTTCTTTCTCCTAGGTTTTGGCACAGGTGGTTGAACATGGATCGGTCGGGTAGTTTTCTCTACTGGCACTTCCGCCGGCAAAGAGCTGACTGGCAAAAGAAGGTTCCTGTGTAGAACTCGCTTCCGTCCCTCACCATTTTCCTTACCAACTTCAAAGACTGGAATGGATGGATTAGGTTGGCGAAGCACTACATACAAATCCTCTTCCCACTTGTCAGCCAACTTATGCCTACCGTCGAAGGCCAGGATCTTCACAAGAACACGATCTCCTGGTTCCAACATAGCAGCTCTGGCTCGCTTGTCATATTGAGTCTTCTGTTTTGTTCTCGACTTGTCCGCTGCTGTTGTAGCATGATCGTAGGCTTCTTTAAGACGCTGTTTAAGTTGTTTCACATAGTCTGTGGTCGATTTCTTGTCCTGAGTTTCGATATCAAGTCCAAAAGCAAGGTCTACTGGCAGTCTTGGATGCCGTCCAAACATCAAAAAGAATGGCGCTAAGGTGGTAGACTCATGGCGAGTACAATTGTAGGCATGCACAAGAGGTCCTACATGTGCCTTCCAATTCCTCTTTTGTTCGGGTTCCAAGGTGCCAAGCATGTCACACAGTGTGCGGTTGAACCGTTCTGTCATCCCGTTCCCTATTGGATGATAAGGCGTGGTTCGGGATTTCTCAATCTTCAACAGCCTGCATAGTTCTTCCATGAGCTTCCCTGTGAAATTGGCACCTTGATCAGAGTGTATTCTTTTTGGTAGACCATAATGGACAACAAAGTTGTTGAAGAACGCCTCGGCAGTTGTCTTGGCAGTCATGTTCCTAGTTGGATAGGCTTGGGCATACCGAGTGAAATGGTCTGTGATCACCAACACGTTTTCAATACCTCCTTTGGATGGTTCAAGCGACAAGAAATCCATGCATACTAACTCAAGAGGCTCGGACGTCTTGATGTTGCTGAGTGGAGCTCGAATGTTGGTTGATGTTTTCCTTCTAAGACAGCGTTGACAGTTCTGCAAATGCAACTCCACATCATTTCCCATCCCAGGCCAATAAAACCTGTCTCGCAGTAGTGAGATAGTCCTATCTCTGCCTGGATGACCTACGTTATCGTGGAGACTCCTCATTGCTGCTGCTCTAACTCTTGAAGGTAAAACAAGCTGTTCTCTGTCCGTCCCACTGATACTGGTTACTCTGTAGAGGACTCCACGCTTGAGCTTGAATTTGGTGTAGTTCTTCAATAGCGCTGACATTGAGGAATCCTTAGAGTACTTGGCCCTGTCTGGGCGTGTCCCATTCCTTAGATTTACAATGATGTCTGTCAGTAGATGGTCCTTAGCTTGAGCCTTCCTCCAGTCTCTAGCATTCTGATCACATGTGTCGTCAGTTAAGTCGAGGTCCTCATCTTCAACCACATCTGCAGAAAGACACAAACTTTCAACTAGGTTGTCGACGTGCATGGACTGGCATATAGCTGAGACAGAATCAGTTGAAATCCGCTCCATGCTGTCTGTATCCTCCTCGACTGGTAACCTCGACAGAGCATCAGCATCCTTATTCGCTCTCCCTGGGCGATACTTGATACTAAAGTTGTAGCTGGAGAGGGCGGCAAGCCAACGGTGTCCTGTGGCATCAAGCTTGGCACTGGTCAAGACATACGTCAGTGGGTTATTGTCAGTGACAACCACAAAGTTATTGCCCCATAGATAATCATGGAATTTATCTAAGATCGCCCATTTAAGACACAAAAACTCAAGCTTGTGTGCCGAGTAGTTCTTCTCAGAATTACCAAGACCTCTGCTGGCGTAAGCAACAACCCGTGGATGCCCACCTTGTTCCTGATAAAGGACAGCTCCTAATCCATGTCCACTTGCGTCAGTATGTAGTTCGAAGGGCTTTGCACAGTCAGCATATCCAAGAACTGGTGGCACGGAGAGACGATGTTTCAACTCCTTGAAGGCGGATTCCTGCTCTCCTCCCCATACCCAATTGACGTCCTTTGCTGACTTGGATCTCTTTGAAGCCGACTTGGGCATCAGCTGTGAAAGTGGCTTGGCAACTTTGGAAAAGTCCTTGATAAACTTCCGGTAGTAACCAGCGAATCCAAGGAACTTTCGCACTTCTTCCGGTGTTGTAGGTGTTGGCCATTTCTGTACCTTGTCAAGCTTGTCAGGATCTGCTTCGATGCCGTTTTCTGAGACGATGTAGCCCACGTAACGAACTCTCCTCTTAAAGAATTTACACTTTTGTGTTGCAAGCTTCAGACCCGACTCTTGAATTCGTTGGAATACTTGCTGGAGACGTTCTAGATGTTCCTCGTATGTCCGGGAGAATATGATTACATCATCGAGGTAGATTAAACAGATATTGAGGTGCAGGCCTTCCAGACATTGCTCCATTAACCGCTGATACGTTGCAGGTGCGTTTGACAGCCCAAACGGCATTCTGTTGTATTCAAAGAATCCGAGTGGTCCAACGGTGAAGGCTGTTCTCTGTTTGTGAGATTCCTCTATCTCTACCTGGTGATATCCCGACTTCATATCAAGGACTGAAAAAAACTTGTTTCCACCAAGACTATCCAGCAGTTCTTCAATCCTTGGGAGGGCATAGGAATCTTTGATAGTCCGTTGGTTGAGCTGGCGAAAGTCAACACATAGCCTCAGGCGTCCATCCTTCTTTTTAGCCAACACGACATTGGATGCCCAAGGACTGTAAGATTTCCTAATGACTCCAGCTGATAGTAGAGTCTGTAGATGGTTCCGAACTTCCTCGTACATGGAAGGTGGGATACGACGATGTCTCTGTTTGAAGGGCCTTTCATCAACAACGTCTATCCTGTGACGAACCATGTTGCTGCATCCTATATCATCATCGCTCTTTGAGAAGATATGGCTGTAGTGTTTTATGACATCAAGACCCTGTTGTATCTGCTCTGTAGTCAAACCAGACCTGTCAATATCTACAAGATTAGCAATGTCTTCTGAGATAATCGGCTCTCCACGGGTTGGTTCAGGTAGTGACACCGGCTGTATCTCACACAACAAGGATCTGGGAGGCAAAACAACTGTATTGGTAGTAACATTGGATACATGTACCTCAATAGCTTCCGGATTGTTGTAGCTGTATGAGATAAGAGACGGTGCTATATCCAAATCCTGAGGGAACGAAGTACTAGCAATTGGCTGTAGAAGTGCACAAGTGACTGGTAACTTGAATCCCTTTGACAAGTGTCCGCTGATGACAGTAGTAGTGTTTGGCGGGATGATTAAATTCCTATCAGTGATACTACGTACAAATCCAAGACAGTGGACCCTTTTCTCCAATTCCTTGTCACGAAGACTGATACTCCTGTAGGCTAGATACCAAGGCGTGTGAAGGTCAGCTCTCTGAAGAAATCTAACTCCATGCTGTTGCTTGCACTCCTCCAAGAGGTGGCGCAGCACGTTGGTTCCAAGAAGTGCTGGCACCTTGGCGTTGTACCTCGTATCTGGCACAACAAGCATGAGGCATGGTACCGGTTCTTCAGTGTTGATACCTCCCCCATTAATGTTTAAGTTCACCTTGACATAGCCTGAGTATGGAAGTTGTTCCCCACCTGCACATTCGATATCCAAAATATTCCCTATTGGTTCCAGTGATAAGGAATCAAGGTGAGTTCGGAAAAATGTCTCTGACATAATGGAGACAGTTGCGCCGGTATCTAGTAGGGCTTGCACTTGTACACCTTCAATCTGAATTACGACCTCTGTGGAGTCTCCTACTAATCCATCGGGAATAACTGTCTGTATGGGTCTTCCATCATAGTCTAGGGATGACCCCTTCCCGTAGACCTGTCCTAGTTTAAAGGTTTCCTCTGATGGTCAAGTCTCACCCGGCATCCTAAAGCTATGTGCCCAGGGTATCCACACCTGTAGCAGTAGATCTGTTCCGGGTAGTCCTGTTGTCCTTGGGCTCCATCCTGTCCCTGAGAATGAAAGGATGGTAACTGCTGCTGCACAGGAGGTGCGGGTTGAAAAGCAGCAGGATGTGAAGGCACTTGTGGAGACCCAGAAGGATGAAAGAAAGATTGCTGAGGCACAGTGGAGTGCTGCGGACGTCCATTCCGTTTGCCTTGCTTCTTCCACCTTCGCTGCAGCTGCTCCTGCGGTGCTTGTGTTTGTGGCTGTTGAAGAAATACTTGAGCTGACGTCCTGTGTTCTTTAAGCTCTGCCAACTCTGACTTGATCTCTAACATCATGGCCTTCAGATCAAGAACTTCCTTCGAGGCAGTAGCAGATGAAGATTCCTGAGTGGCGGACATCTTTACTGAAGCTGATGCTTTCGATCCTAAGGATAAAGGTTGGTCCTTCTTCAGCTCGAACTCCACCTCCCTCAAACACAAACGAACTCATCAAAGTTCAGGATGCTTTCGTATTTGTGTGCCGCAAGACTCTTCAACGCAGGGTTAAGTCCATCCCACAACTTTCCTCTCAGCATTTCATCCTGTTCCACCTCCGGTATTTGGCGCTGCTGGGTGATCTGATACATTATATTCTCTAATCTACAGGCCCATGACGAAACGTCTTCCTTGTCTCCTTGTTTTGTCCCATAAAATTGTGACATGAGGGATTCCTTACGTCTCAATGTTCCAAAAGCACTTCGTAGCTTATGAATGATATCAGGTACAGATGCAGTGTGCCCTAGTTTCATAGCACAAAGAGCAGCTTCACCACGAAGGGACTTTCTGACCGCTTGGAGTATAACATCCAGAGAGTGGGTCTTCGACTGTAGGAGACAGTCTACCTCATATCTCCAGAGGTCATAAGGGGTATCCTTTCCTATCTCTCCACTGAAGAAAGGAAGCTTCGGAAAGTGACTATAGGTAGTAGACGACGTTGATGGCCTCATTGTGGAGGCATACGTATTGTCTCCGGAAGGAGGTTCAACCTTGATCTCTGGATTTCTCTGTTTAGAAATCTTGTCAATCCATGCTTTGAAGGCTTCCGGGGTATCTGATTCAGGCGTCACACCCATATTCTTGAAAACCGTAACGAGAGAGTCCAGTTCATGCTGTTCAAGATCCATAGTGAAGGAATGGATGTGGTATAGCTCCTACGATATATTCAATTCAGAAGGAATTGTACACAAATCACAATCACTGACGAGGTAAATGGCCCACAGTGGCTAGTTACATCTAAGTCGAGTTGACAATGAACAAAGTCCAAGGAGGACTGTCTCAATACAAAGTCCAGGAGGGACAGACTCAGAACAAAGTCCAGGAGGGACTAACACAACTTAAGTCCAGGAGGGACTAACAAAGCACAAGTCAAAGAGGGGCCTACAAGGCGCAAGTCCAGGAGGGACTGACAATACACAAGTCCAGGAAGGACTTACAAAGCACACGACACGTGATAACTATCCCTCATTGTTGAATCCAGGAAATAAACATGTGAATTATAACAAATTATGTAGAAACGGAGAAGGCAAAAATAAGAATGAAGTTGTAGTCACAAAATAATACTGCTTAAGTGGATATGTGCATATATTCAGGACATGTTGCAATCTGAAACACAAACGGTCAATGTATTGTTTAGGCTTTGATGCAAACCTGTAACACAAAGGGGTTGTGTATTGTTTAGGACATTTATGAGAACTGAAACATAAAAGGAAAGTGGGTAATATTTAATGATATATGTGAATATTTGAGGTGGGGTGGAATGTCCCAATGTAGAAAGGAATACAAATTAATGCTTAAAGCTAAGGCGACAAAGTAATGCGCTATCCCAATAATAAATAACAACAACCCACACGGCAATAAACTAGGATTTGTTAAGTTTTAACAGGATATTTAAGTGCAGGTGTCAGTGCAAGTGCTTAGATACGTAGGCAGTCCGTTGTAGACCAGTCAGAAGTAAACACTCACATGGTTAAATTTTATTTTACCTAACTTTAGTTTATTTAAATTAAACCTTGATAAAGTTGATAGAAGAAACAAGACCGACTCAAACACACACTCGCATAATGATAACGTCAATATACTTATCACTTAACCTAATAAGAAACTTAAATATCCGACTTTATTACACTTAACTAATTACTAATTAATAGAGGTAAGCATGGTTAACATTGCGAAAGAACTTATTGAATATGCAACAAATCTAAGGATGAGTTTAGCAAACGTAAACTTATCAAATTTTACTAACGTAAACCTTAATTTAACTTAACTTAATGTAGGCCTACACAATGTAAACAATTATGAAACAGTACAAGTTCAAACCCGGGTGATCACCAAATGTATGCAAGAAGAAAATCTGACAAAGTTCTGCATTTTAGCTTCATAAATACAACAATACGAAAAATCACAATGACACAAAGCTAATGAAGCAGACCGAATTTTGACAATACAAACAAAAATTTTAAAGCTGCAGCAAGTTTACAAATTATAATTACGAAATGTGTGTAACGCAAAGGCTACCGCGGTAAGTTAAGTTACATGAAAAAGAACAAAGAAATATATTCTATATATAATAAATTTTCAAATTAATAGAATTGCAGTTACAAAGAACGGATATAGATATAAATGTCAACAGTATGGTATGGTTTCAGTTCATATCGAAAGTCACAATGAGTAATCCTGGAATGTCATAATAGTTTGTTCACATGCCTGTATTACTGTCAACGATCCTCAGTTCCACTGCGATCCAAACGACAAGACGTGGACGTCACAAGCTCTGGGTGACACAGAAGCTTATTCCTGGCTGAATATGGCTGGCTACATCTGGCAAGTCCTCACTGGGGGCTCCATTTTTGTAACCGGGTGTGCGTGGATGAATGAAGGATCCAAACACGGGTCACGGGTGTGAGTCAAGTTTATTGCCAAGTAGCGTAAGACAAGTAAAGACACCCTGAAATACATACATAAAACAATATACAGTCTATAACATGTTGACACACTTGCAATTATTCAATAAATGCAAACAACAGTAAATAAATCATTTCCCTCATATCTACAACTCATGTAAATACACCATGGCATTTATATGTTATTATCTATAATAACAAAACTCCAATAAGGTACGATTTCATAATCATTACATTGTGATTGTAACAAGTACACACATCAAGGGAGGTTATTCCTTATGTAAACAGAATATAACAAAATGATTAGCTTACAGAATATTTGATCCTGTTTCATATATTACACATACATTACCATAAGATTTATATTATGATGACACGTACACACTCATCATTATCACACAGCATGTGTGATTAACACATTTACAAAACGCAATACATATATACATATCTAAAGTAGCTTACCCTGCGTGTGGCGCTGAGGCGTTATGTCCTTAGCCGTGGTTTGGCTTCAACCCAGAATACGCTCTTTAATAAAATAAGGTTTGTCATAAGCATCTGGACATAGCACACGTATCATCAAACAATGGCGCTCACACTCATCCATGCGTGCAAGAATTATGTATAGAATAAGAAATTACCGACTCTCATTCAAATAACAATCATACAGTAAAAGTAGAAGAAAGAAATGTTTTAGCAATAAGTTTAATAGTATAGTTTAATCCTAATTATGAATTTAGTAACTTACTGAATTAAGCGTAACAAGATGGCGACTTGACCATCAAATAATCAAAGAGGGAATAATGCCGAAAATCATATATATTTTAGACATAACTTAACATAGATAAGTTATCCTACTTAATCCGCAAATATCATAAATATATAGATTAGTAATTGTTTAGAACTAACCTCTCATATCAGATTGTCTGTCCTGTGTCGTCGAATGATCAGTGACAAGTGCTGATGTGGCGTGCACGTGAAATTGACATGGCCTGTGCGGTGATTTGAATTAGCCAATAAGATCAAAGGGATTGGGTAAGAAGACCCGACACCTTTAGAGTGACCTAGACTTTCCCAACCCTACCTTACTGAATATAATCCCGCACGCTAAATAAACTATACTTATTGGTAACTAAAACAACAACGCATAACTAATAGCAATTGAATTAAAAGAAAGACATGATATGAAAGGAAGGTTTATTAACAATTAAAAGATATTTACAAATCAAACTGCCTGCCACACACTTCCCTCCACTGACAAATGACGTCCCGTCATTTGGCCTTGCCACTGAGGATGTCAAAAAGTATGTCAGACAGTCTGTGCCGCTGATCCCTGAACCTGTCATCAGCTATGAGGGAGCTGAGGTAGTTGGCTCGGCTGAGCCACTCTGGTTGTCCAGAATCAGCTGTTGTAGCGTTGGCAGAGAGAACGTAATCCCCACTTCTCATCCAGCTTGGCTGGATCCTGGCCCGGGTGGACCGCCGTGGTTGAGAAGTGTCCTCCTGGTCCTCGTCTGGTTGCACATCGGGATGTTCATCTCTGCCATCTTGTTCTTCACCTGCTACCCGTGTTCTGTCTTGGTCCTGCTCGTCCTGGAGACTAGCAGCGTCAATCGGCTCTCCTTCCTCCCCTTCTTCAGTAGGAGTCCCACCTCCTTCCGCAGCCTCAGTTGACTCCTCTTCAGTTGGCCGCTCCACTGAGCTCTCAGTGGAAACTGAAG
The DNA here is from genome assembly GCA_921293015.1 of Phorcus lineatus. NCBI lineage: Eukaryota > Metazoa > Mollusca > Gastropoda > Trochida > Trochidae > Phorcus > Phorcus lineatus. The sequence goes on from OV121081.1 coordinate 57,152,044, forward strand.
ATCCTGAAGGACGGGCGTAGCACACGACTGACTCTTCGTCTGACAGATCCTCGGTGATGTCGATCTCTGGCTTCTTTCTCCTAGGTTTTGGCACAGGTGGTTGAACATGGATCGGTCGGGTAGTTTTCTCTACTGGCACTTCCGCCGGCAAAGAGCTGACTGGCAAAAGAAGGTTCCTGTGTAGAACTCGCTTCCGTCCCTCACCATTTTCCTTACCAACTTCAAAGACTGGAATGGATGGATTAGGTTGGCGAAGCACTACATACAAATCCTCTTCCCACTTGTCAGCCAACTTATGCCTACCGTCGAAGGCCAGGATCTTCACAAGAACACGATCTCCTGGTTCCAACATAGCAGCTCTGGCTCGCTTGTCATATTGAGTCTTCTGTTTTGTTCTCGACTTGTCCGCTGCTGTTGTAGCATGATCGTAGGCTTCTTTAAGACGCTGTTTAAGTTGTTTCACATAGTCTGTGGTCGATTTCTTGTCCTGAGTTTCGATATCAAGTCCAAAAGCAAGGTCTACTGGCAGTCTTGGATGCCGTCCAAACATCAAAAAGAATGGCGCTAAGGTGGTAGACTCATGGCGAGTACAATTGTAGGCATGCACAAGAGGTCCTACATGTGCCTTCCAATTCCTCTTTTGTTCGGGTTCCAAGGTGCCAAGCATGTCACACAGTGTGCGGTTGAACCGTTCTGTCATCCCGTTCCCTATTGGATGATAAGGCGTGGTTCGGGATTTCTCAATCTTCAACAGCCTGCATAGTTCTTCCATGAGCTTCCCTGTGAAATTGGCACCTTGATCAGAGTGTATTCTTTTTGGTAGACCATAATGGACAACAAAGTTGTTGAAGAACGCCTCGGCAGTTGTCTTGGCAGTCATGTTCCTAGTTGGATAGGCTTGGGCATACCGAGTGAAATGGTCTGTGATCACCAACACGTTTTCAATACCTCCTTTGGATGGTTCAAGCGACAAGAAATCCATGCATACTAACTCAAGAGGCTCGGACGTCTTGATGTTGCTGAGTGGAGCTCGAATGTTGGTTGATGTTTTCCTTCTAAGACAGCGTTGACAGTTCTGCAAATGCAACTCCACATCATTTCCCATCCCAGGCCAATAAAACCTGTCTCGCAGTAGTGAGATAGTCCTATCTCTGCCTGGATGACCTACGTTATCGTGGAGACTCCTCATTGCTGCTGCTCTAACTCTTGAAGGTAAAACAAGCTGTTCTCTGTCCGTCCCACTGATACTGGTTACTCTGTAGAAGACTCCACGCTTGAGCTTGAATTTGGTGTAGTTCTTCAATAGCGCTGACATTGAGGAATCCTTAGAGTACTTGGCCCTGTCTGGGCGTGTCCCATTCCTTAGATTTACAATGATGTCTGTCAGTAGATGGTCCTTAGCTTGAGCCTTCCTCCAGTCTCTAGCATTCTGATCACATGTGTCGTCAGTTAAGTCGAGGTCCTCATCTTCAACCACATCTGCAGAAAGACACAAACTTTCAACTAGGTTGTCGACGTGCATGGACTGGCATATAGCTGAGACAGAATCAGTTGAAATCCGCTCCATGCTGTCTGTATCCTCCTCGACTGGTAACCTCGACAGAGCATCAGCATCCTTATTCGCTCTCCCTGGGCGATACTTGATACTAAAGTTGTAGCTGGAGAGGGCGGCAAGCCAACGGTGTCCTGTGGCATCAAGCTTGGCACTGGTCAAGACATACGTCAGTGGGTTATTGTCAGTGACAACCACAAAGTTATTGCCCCATAGATAATCATGGAATTTATCTAAGATCGCCCATTTAAGACACAAAAACTCAAGCTTGTGTGCCGAGTAGTTCTTCTCAGAATTACCAAGACCTCTGCTGGCGTAAGCAACAACCCGTGGATGCCCACCTTGTTCCTGATAAAGGACAGCTCCTAATCCATGTCCACTTGCGTCAGTATGTAGTTCGAAGGGCTTTGCACAGTCAGCATATCCAAGAACTGGTGGCACGGAGAGACGATGTTTCAACTCCTTGAAGGCGGATTCCTGCTCTCCTCCCCATACCCAATTGACGTCCTTTGCTGACTTGGATCTCTTTGAAGCCGACTTGGGCATCAGCTGTGAAAGTGGCTTGGCAACTTTGGAAAAGTCCTTGATAAACTTCCGGTAGTAACCAGCGAATCCAAGGAACTTTCGCACTTCTTCCGGTGTTGTAGGTGTTGGCCATTTCTGTACCTTGTCAAGCTTGTCAGGATCTGCTTCGATGCCGTTTTCTGAGACGATGTAGCCCACGTAACGAACTCTCCTCTTAAAGAATTTACACTTTTGTGTTGCAAGCTTCAGACCCGACTCTTGAATTCGTTGGAATACTTGCTGGAGACGTTCTAGATGTTCCTCGTATGTCCGGGAGAATATGATTACATCATCGAGGTAGATTAAACAGATATTGAGGTGCAGGCCTTCCAGACATTGCTCCATTAACCGCTGATACGTTGCAGGTGCGTTTGACAGCCCAAACGGCATTCTGTTGTATTCAAAGAATCCGAGTGGTCCAACGGTGAAGGCTGTTCTCTGTTTGTGAGATTCCTCTATCTCTACCTGGTGATATCCCGACTTCATATCAAGGACTGAAAAAAACTTGTTTCCACCAAGACTATCCAGCAGTTCTTCAATCCTTGGGAGGGCATAGGAATCTTTGATAGTCCGTTGGTTGAGCTGGCGAAAGTCAACACATAGCCTCAGGCGTCCATCCTTCTTTTTAGCCAACACGACATTGGATGCCCAAGGACTGTAAGATTTCCTAATGACTCCAGCTGATAGTAGAGTCTGTAGATGGTTCCGAACTTCCTCGTACATGGAAGGTGGGATACGACGATGTCTCTGTTTGAAGGGCCTTTCATCAACAACGTCTATCCTGTGACGAACCATGTTGCTGCATCCTATATCATCATCGCTCTTTGAGAAGATATGGCTGTAGTGTTTTATGACATCAAGACCCTGTTGTATCTGCTCTGTAGTCAAACCAGACCTGTCAATATCTACAAGATTAGCAATGTCTTCTGAGATAATCGGCTCTCCACGGGTTGGTTCAGGTAGTGACACCGGCTGTATCTCACACAACAAGGATCTGGGAGGCAAAACAACTGTATTGGTAGTAACATTGGATACATGTACCTCAATAGCTTCCGGATTGTTGTAGCTGTATGAGATAAGAGACGGTGCTATATCCAAATCCTGAGGGAACGAAGTACTAGCAATTGGCTGTAGAAGTGCACAAGTGACTGGTAACTTGAATCCCTTTGACAAGTGTCCGCTGATGACAGTAGTAGTGTTTGGCGGGATGATTAAATTCCTATCAGTGATACTACGTACAAATCCAAGACAGTGGACCCTTTTCTCCAATTCCTTGTCACGAAGACTGATACTCCTGTAGGCTAGATACCAAGGCGTGTGAAGGTCAGCTCTCTGAAGAAATCTAACTCCATGCTGTTGCTTGCACTCCTCCAAGAGGTGGCGCAGCACGTTGGTTCCAAGAAGTGCTGGCACCTTGGCGTTGTACCTCGTATCTGGCACAACAAGCATGAGGCATGGTACCGGTTCTTCAGTGTTGATACCTCCCCCATTAATGTTTAAGTTCACCTTGACATAGCCTGAGTATGGAAGTTGTTCCCCACCTGCACATTCGATATCCAAAATATTCCCTATTGGTTCCAGTGATAAGGAATCAAGGTGAGTTCGGAAAAATGTCTCTGACATAATGGAGACAGTTGCGCCGGTATCTAGTAGGGCTTGCACTTGTACACCTTCAATCTGAATTACGACCTCTGTGGAGTCTCCTACTAATCCATCGGGAATAACTGTCTGTATGGGTCTTCCATCATAGTCTAGGGATGACCCCTTCCCGTAGACCTGTCCTAGTTTAAAGGTTTCCTCTGATGGTCAAGTCTCACCCGGCATCCTAAAGCTATGTGCCCAGGGTATCCACACCTGTAGCAGTAGATCTGTTCCGGGTAGTCCTGTTGTCCTTGGGCTCCATCCTGTCCCTGAGAATGAAAGGATGGTAACTGCTGCTGCACAGGAGGTGCGGGTTGAAAAGCAGCAGGATGTGAAGGCACTTGTGGAGACCCAGAAGGATGAAAGAAAGATTGCTGAGGCACAGTGGAGTGCTGCGGACGTCCATTCCGTTTGCCTTGCTTCTTCCACCTTCGCTGCAGCTGCTCCTGCGGTGCTTGTGTTTGTGGCTGTTGAAGAAATACTTGAGCTGACGTCCTGTGTTCTTTAAGCTCTGCCAACTCTGACTTGATCTCTAACATCATGGCCTTCAGATCAAGAACTTCCTTCGAGGCAGTAGCAGATGAAGATTCCTGAGTGGCGGACATCTTTACTGAAGCTGATGCTTTCGATCCTAAGGATAAAGGTTGGTCCTTCTTCAGCTCGAACTCCACCTCCCTCAAACACAAACGAACTCATCAAAGTTCAGGATGCTTTCGTATTTGTGTGCCGCAAGACTCTTCAACGCAGGGTTAAGTCCATCCCACAACTTTCCTCTCAGCATTTCATCCTGTTCCACCTCCGGTATTTGGCGCTGCTGGGTGATCTGATACATTATATTCTCTAATCTACAGGCCCATGACGAAACGTCTTCCTTGTCTCCTTGTTTTGTCCCATAAAATTGTGACATGAGGGATTCCTTACGTCTCAATGTTCCAAAAGCACTTCGTAGCTTATGAATGATATCAGGTACAGATGCAGTGTGCCCTAGTTTCATAGCACAAAGAGCAGCTTCACCACGAAGGGACTTTCTGACCGCTTGGAGTATAACATCCAGAGAGTGGGTCTTCGACTGTAGGAGACAGTCTACCTCATATCTCCAGAGGTCATAAGGGGTATCCTTTCCTATCTCTCCACTGAAGAAAGGAAGCTTCGGAAAGTGACTATAGGTAGTAGACGACGTTGATGGCCTCATTGTGGAGGCATACGTATTGTCTCCGGAAGGAGGTTCAACCTTGATCTCTGGATTTCTCTGTTTAGAAATCTTGTCAATCCATGCTTTGAAGGCTTCCGGGGTATCTGATTCAGGCGTCACACCCATATTCTTGAAAACCGTAACGAGAGAGTCCAGTTCATGCTGTTCAAGATCCATAGTGAAGGAATGGATGTGGTATAGCTCCTACGATATATTCAATTCAGAAGGAATTGTACACAAATCACAATCACTGACGAGGTAAATGGCCCACAGTGGCTAGTTACATCTAAGTCGAGTTGACAATGAACAAAGTCCAAGGAGGACTGTCTCAATACAAAGTCCAGGAGGGACAGACTCAGAACAAAGTCCAGGAGGGACTAACACAACTTAAGTCCAGGAGGGACTAACAAAGCACAAGTCAAAGAGGGGCCTACAAGGCGCAAGTCCAGGAGGGACTGACAATACACAAGTCCAGGAAGGACTTACAAAGCACACGACACGTGATAACTATCCCTCATTGTTGAATCCAGGAAATAAACATGTGAATTATAACAAATTATGTAGAAACGGAGAAGGCAAAAATAAGAATGAAGTTGTAGTCACAAAATAATACTGCTTAAGTGGATATGTGCATATATTCAGGACATGTTGCAATCTGAAACACAAACGGTCAATGTATTGTTTAGGCTTTGATGCAAACCTGTAACACAAAGGGGTTGTGTATTGTTTAGGACATTTATGAGAACTGAAACATAAAAGGAAAGTGGGTAATATTTAATGATATATGTGAATATTTGAGGTGGGGTGGAATGTCCCAATGTAGAAAGGAATACAAATTAATGCTTAAAGCTAAGGCGACAAAGTAATGCGCTATCCCAATAATAAATAACAACAACCCACACGGCAATAAACTAGGATTTGTTAAGTTTTAACAGGATATTTAAGTGCAGGTGTCAGTGCAAGTGCTTAGATACGTAGGCAGTCCGTTGTAGACCAGTCAGAAGTAAACACTCACATGGTTAAATTTTATTTTACCTAACTTTAGTTTATTTAAATTAAACCTTGATAAAGTTGATAGAAGAAACAAGACCGACTCAAACACACACTCGCATAATGATAACGTCAATATACTTATCACTTAACCTAATAAGAAACTTAAATATCCGACTTTATTACACTTAACTAATTACTAATTAATAGAGGTAAGCATGGTTAACATTGCGAAAGAACTTATTGAATATGCAACAAATCTAAGGATGAGTTTAGCAAACGTAAACTTATCAAATTTTACTAACGTAAACCTTAATTTAACTTAACTTAATGTAGGCCTACACAATGTAAACAATTATGAAACAGTACAAGTTCAAACCCGGGTGATCACCAAATGTATGCAAGAAGAAAATCTGACAAAGTTCTGCATTTTAGCTTCATAAATACAACAATACGAAAAATCACAATGACACAAAGCTAATGAAGCAGACCGAATTTTGACAATACAAACAAAAATTTTAAAGCTGCAGCAAGTTTACAAATTATAATTACGAAATGTGTGTAACGCAAAGGCTACCGCGGTAAGTTAAGTTACATGAAAAAGAACAAAGAAATATATTCTATATATAATAAATTTTCAAATTAATAGAATTGCAGTTACAAAGAACGGATATAGATATAAATGTCAACAGTATGGTATGGTTTCAGTTCATATCGAAAGTCACAATGAGTAATCCTGGAATGTCATAATAGTTTGTTCACATGCCTGTATTACTGTCAACGATCCTCAGTTCCACTGCGATCCAAACGACAAGACGTGGACGTCACAAGCTCTGGGTGACACAGAAGCTTATTCCTGGCTGAATATGGCTGGCTACATCTGGCAAGTCCTCACTGGGGGCTCCATTTTTGTAACCGGGTGTGCGTGGATGAATGAAGGATCCAAACACGGGTCACGGGTGTGAGTCAAGTTTATTGCCAAGTAGCGTAAGACAAGTAAAGACACCCTGAAATACATACATAAAACAATATACAGTCTATAACATGTTGACACACTTGCAATTATTCAATAAATGCAAACAACAGTAAATAAATCATTTCCCTCATATCTACAACTCATGTAAATACACCATGGCATTTATATGTTATTATCTATAATAACAAAACTCCAATAAGGTACGATTTCATAATCATTACATTGTGATTGTAACAAGTACACACATCAAGGGAGGTTATTCCTTATGTAAACAGAATATAACAAAATGATTAGCTTACAGAATATTTGATCCTGTTTCATATATTACACATACATTACCATAAGATTTATATTATGATGACACGTACACACTCATCATTATCACACAGCATGTGTGATTAACACATTTACAAAACGCAATACATATATACATATCTAAAGTAGCTTACCCTGCGTGTGGCGCTGAGGCGTTATGTCCTTAGCCGTGGTTTGGCTTCAACCCAGAATACGCTCTTTAATAAAATAAGGTTTGTCATAAGCATCTGGACATAGCACACGTATCATCAAACAATGGCGCTCACACTCATCCATGCGTGCAAGAATTATGTATAGAATAAGAAATTACCGACTCTCATTCAAATAACAATCATACAGTAAAAGTAGAAGAAAGAAATGTTTTAGCAATAAGTTTAATAGTATAGTTTAATCCTAATTATGAATTTAGTAACTTACTGAATTAAGCGTAACAAGATGGCGACTTGACCATCAAATAATCAAAGAGGGAATAATGCCGAAAATCCTATATATTTTAGACATAACTTAACATAGATAAGTTATCCTACTTAATCCGCAAATATCATAAATATATAGATTAGTAATTGTTTAGAACTAACCTCTCATATCAGATTGTCTGTCCTGTGTCGTCGAATGATCAGTGACAAGTGCTGATGTGGCGTGCACGTGAAATTGACATGGCCTGTGCGGTGATTTGAATTAGCCAATAAGATCAAAGGGATTGGGTAAGAAGACCCGACACCTTTAGAGTGACCTAGACTTTCCCAACCCTACCTTACTGAATATAATCCCGCACGCTAAATAAACTATACTTATTGGTAACTAAAACAACAACGCATAACTAATAGCAATTGAATTAAAAGAAAGACATGATATGAAAGGAAGGTTTATTAACAATTAAAAGATATTTACAAATCAAACTGCCTGCCACACACTTCCCTCCACTGACAAATGACGTCCCGTCATTTGGCCTTGCCACTGAGGATGTCAAAAAGTATGTCAGACAGTCTGTGCCGCTGATCCCTGAACCTGTCATCAGCTATGAGGGAGCTGAGGTAGTTGGCTCGGCTGAGCCACTCTGGTTGTCCAGAATCAGCTGTTGTAGCGTTGGCAGAGAGAACGTAATCCCCACTTCTCATCCAGCTTGGCTGGATCCTGGCCCGGGTGGACCGCCGTGGTTGAGAAGTGTCCTCCTGGTCCTCGTCTGGTTGCACATCGGGATGTTCATCTCTGCCATCTTGTTCTTCACCTGCTACCCGTGTTCTGTCTTGGTCCTGCTCGTCCTGGAGACTAGCAGCGTCAATCGGCTCTCCTTCCTCCCCTTCTTCAGTAGGAGTCCCACCTCCTTCCGCAGCCTCAGTTGACTCCTCTTCAGTTGGCCGCTCCACTGAGCTCTCAGTGGAAACTGAAGATCCTGAAGGACGGGCGTAGCACACGACTGACTCTTCGTCTGACAGATCCTCGGTGATGTCGATCTCTGGCTTCTTTCTCCTAGGTTTTGGCACAGGTGGTTGAACATGGATCGGTCGGGTAGTTTTCTCTACTGGCACTTCCGCCGGCAAAGAGCTGACTGGCAAAAGAAGGTTCCTGTGTAGAACTCGCTTCCGTCCCTCACCATTTTCCTTACCAACTTCAAAGACTGGAATGGATGGATTAGGTTGGCGAAGCACTACATACAAATCCTCTTCCCACTTGTCAGCCAACTTATGCCTACCGTCGAAGGCCAGGATCTTCACAAGAACACGATCTCCTGGTTCCAACATAGCAGCTCTGGCTCGCTTGTCATATTGAGTCTTCTGTTTTGTTCTCGACTTGTCCGCTGCTGTTGTAGCATGATCGTAGGCTTCTTTAAGACGCTGTTTAAGTTGTTTCACATAGTCTGTGGTCGATTTCTTGTCCTGAGTTTCGATATCAAGTCCAAAAGCAAGGTCTACTGGCAGTCTTGGATGCCGTCCAAACATCAAAAAGAATGGCGCTAAGGTGGTAGACTCATGGCGAGTACAATTGTAGGCATGCACAAGAGGTCCTACATGTGCCTTCCAATTCCTCTTTTGTTCGGGTTCCAAGGTGCCAAGCATGTCACACAGTGTGCGGTTGAACCGTTCTGTCATCCCGTTCCCTATTGGATGATAAGGCGTGGTTCGGGATTTCTCAATCTTCAACAGCCTGCATAGTTCTTCCATGAGCTTCCCTGTGAAATTGGCACCTTGATCAGAGTGTATTCTTTTTGGTAGACCATAATGGACAACAAAGTTGTTGAAGAACGCCTCGGCAGTTGTCTTGGCAGTCATGTTCCTAGTTGGATAGGCTTGGGCATACCGAGTGAAATGGTCTGTGATCACCAACACGTTTTCAATACCTCCTTTGGATGGTTCAAGCGACAAGAAATCCATGCATACTAACTCAAGAGGCTCGGACGTCTTGATGTTGCTGAGTGGAGCTCGAATGTTGGTTGATGTTTTCCTTCTAAGACAGCGTTGACAGTTCTGCAAATGCAACTCCACATCATTTCCCATCCCAGGCCAATAAAACCTGTCTCGCAGTAGTGAGATAGTCCTATCTCTGCCTGGATGACCTACGTTATCGTGGAGACTCCTCATTGCTGCTGCTCTAACTCTTGAAGGTAAAACAAGCTGTTCTCTGTCCGTCCCACTGATACTGGTTACTCTGTAGAGGACTCCACGCTTGAGCTTGAATTTGGTGTAGTTCTTCAATAGCGCTGACATTGAGGAATCCTTAGAGTACTTGGCCCTGTCTGGGCGTGTCCCATTCCTTAGATTTACAATGATGTCTGTCAGTAGATGGTCCTTAGCTTGAGCCTTCCTCCAGTCTCTAGCATTCTGATCACATGTGTCGTCAGTTAAGTCGAGGTCCTCATCTTCAACCACATCTGCAGAAAGACACAAACTTTCAACTAGGTTGTCGACGTGCATGGACTGGCATATAGCTGAGACAGAATCAGTTGAAATCCGCTCCATGCTGTCTGTATCCTCCTCGACTGGTAACCTCGACAGAGCATCAGCATCCTTATTCGCTCTCCCTGGGCGATACTTGATACTAAAGTTGTAGCTGGAGAGGGCGGCAAGCCAACGGTGTCCTGTGGCATCAAGCTTGGCACTGGTCAAGACATACGTCAGTGGGTTATTGTCAGTGACAACCACAAAGTTATTGCCCCATAGATAATCATGGAATTTATCTAAGATCGCCCATTTAAGACACAAAAACTCAAGCTTGTGTGCCGAGTAGTTCTTCTCAGAATTACCAAGACCTCTGCTGGCGTAAGCAACAACCCGTGGATGCCCACCTTGTTCCTGATAAAGGACAGCTCCTAATCCATGTCCACTTGCGTCAGTATGTAGTTCGAAGGGCTTTGCACAGTCAGCATATCCAAGAACTGGTGGCACGGAGAGACGATGTTTCAACTCCTTGAAGGCGGATTCCTGCTCTCCTCCCCATACCCAATTGACGTCCTTTGCTGACTTGGATCTCTTTGAAGCCGACTTGGGCATCAGCTGTGAAAGTGGCTTGGCAACTTTGGAAAAGTCCTTGATAAACTTCCGGTAGTAACCAGCGAATCCAAGGAACTTTCGCACTTCTTCCGGTGTTGTAGGTGTTGGCCATTTCTGTACCTTGTCAAGCTTGTCAGGATCTGCTTCGATGCCGTTTTCTGAGACGATGTAGCCCACGTAACGAACTCTCCTCTTAAAGAATTTACACTTTTGTGTTGCAAGCTTCAGACCCGACTCTTGAATTCGTTGGAATACTTGCTGGAGACGTTCTAGATGTTCCTCGTATGTCCGGGAGAATATGATTACATCATCGAGGTAGATTAAACAGATATTGAGGTGCAGGCCTTCCAGACATTGCTCCATTAACCGCTGATACGTTGCAGGTGCGTTTGACAGCCCAAACGGCATTCTGTTGTATTCAAAGAATCCGAGTGGTCCAACGGTGAAGGCTGTTCTCTGTTTGTGAGATTCCTCTATCTCTACCTGGTGATATCCCGACTTCATATCAAGGACTGAAAAAAACTTGTTTCCACCAAGACTATCCAGCAGTTCTTCAATCCTTGGGAGGGCATAGGAATCTTTGATAGTCCGTTGGTTGAGCTGGCGAAAGTCAACACATAGCCTCAGGCGTCCATCCTTCTTTTTAGCCAACACGACATTGGATGCCCAAGGACTGTAAGATTTCCTAATGACTCCAGCTGATAGTAGAGTCTGTAGATGGTTCCGAACTTCCTCGTACATGGAAGGTGGGATACGACGATGTCTCTGTTTGAAGGGCCTTTCATCAACAACGTCTATCCTGTGACGAACCATGTTGCTGCATCCTATATCATCATCGCTCTTTGAGAAGATATGGCTGTAGTGTTTTATGACATCAAGACCCTTTTGTATCTGCTCTGTAGTCAAACCAGACCTGTCAATATCTACAAGATTAGCAATGTCTTCTGAGATAATCGGCTCTCCACGGGTTGGTTCAGGTAGTGACACCGGCTGTATCTCACACAACAAGGATCTGGGAGGCAAAACAACTGTATTGGTAGTAACATTGGATACATGTACCTCAATAGCTTCCGGATTGTTGTAGCTGTATGAGATAAGAGACGGTGCTATATCCAAATCCTGAGGGAACGAAGTACTAGCAATTGGCTGTAGAAGTGCACAAGTGACTGGTAACTTGAATCCCTTTGACAAGTGTCCGCTGATGACAGTAGTAGTGTTTGGCGGGATGATTAAATTCCTATCAGTGATACTACGTACAAATCCAAGACAGTGGACCCTTTTCTCCAATTCCTTGTCACGAAGACTGATACTCCTGTAGGCTAGATACCAAGGCGTGTGAAGGTCAGCTCTCTGAAGAAATCTAACTCCATGCTGTTGCTTGCACTCCTCCAAGAGGTGGCGCAGCACGTTGGTTCCAAGAAGTGCTGGCACCTTGGCGTTGTACCTCGTATCTGGCACAACAAGCATGAGGCATGGTACCGGTTCTTCAGTGTTGATACCTCCCCCATTAATGTTTAAGTTCACCTTGACATAGCCTGAGTATGGAAGTTGTTCCCCACCTGCACATTCGATATCCAAAATATTCCCTATTGGTTCCAGTGATAAGGAATCAAGGTGAGTTCGGAAAAATGTCTCTGACATAATGGAGACAGTTGCGCCGGTATCTAGTAGGGCTTGCACTTGTACACCTTCAATCTGAATTACGACCTCTGTGGAGTCTCCTACTAATCCATCGGGAATAACTGTCTGTATGGGTCTTCCATCATAGTCTAGGGATGACCCCTTCCCGTAGACCTGTCCTAGTTTAAAGGTTTCCTCTGATGGTCAAGTCTCACCCGGCATCCTAAAGCTATGTGCCCAGGGTATCCACACCTGTAGCAGTAGATCTGTTCCGGGTAGTCCTGTTGTCCTTGGGCTCCATCCTGTCCCTGAGAATGAAAGGATGGTAACTGCTGCTGCACAGGAGGTGCGGGTTGAAAAGCAGCAGGATGTGAAGGCACTTGTGGAGACCCAGAAGGATGAAAGAAAGATTGCTGAGGCACAGTGGAGTGCTGCGGACGTCCATTCCGTTTGCCTTGCTTCTTCCACCTTCGCTGCAGCTGCTCCTGCGGTGCTTGTGTTTGTGGCTGTTGAAGAAATACTTGAGCTGACGTCCTGTGTTCTTTAAGCTCTGCCAACTCTGACTTGATCTCTAACATCATGGCCTTCAGATCAAGAACTTCCTTCGAGGCAGTAGCAGATGAAGATTCCTGAGTGGCGGACATCTTTACTGAAGCTGATGCTTTCGATCCTAAGGATAAAGGTTGGTCCTTCTTCAGCTCGAACTCCACCTCCCTCAAACACAAACGAACTCATCAAAGTTCAGGATGCTTTCGTATTTGTGTGCCGCAAGACTCTTCAACGCAGGGTTAAGTCCATCCCACAACTTTCCTCTCAGCATTTCATCCTGTTCCACCTCCGGTATTTGGCGCTGCTGGGTGATCTGATACATTATATTCTCTAATCTACAGGCCCATGACGAAACGTCTTCCTTGTCTCCTTGTTTTGTCCCATAAAATTGTGACATGAGGGATTCCTTACGTCTCAATGTTCCAAAAGCACTTCGTAGCTTATGAATGATATCAGGTACAGATGCAGTGTGCCCTAGTTTCATAGCACAAAGAGCAGCTTCACCACGAAGGGACTTTCTGACCGCTTGGAGTATAACATCCAGAGAGTGGGTCTTCGACTGTAGGAGACAGTCTACCTCATATCTCCAGAGGTCATAAGGGGTATCCTTTCCTATCTCTCCACTGAAGAAAGGAAGCTTCGGAAAGTGACTATAGGTAGTAGACGACGTTGATGGCCTCATTGTGGAGGCATACGTATTGTCTCCGGAAGGAGGTTCAACCTTGATCTCTGGATTTCTCTGTTTAGAAATCTTGTCAATCCATGCTTTGAAGGCTTCCGGGGTATCTGATTCAGGCGTCACACCCATATTCTTGAAAACCGTAACGAGAGAGTCCAGTTCATGCTGTTCAAGATCCATAGTGAAGGAATGGATGTGGTATAGCTCCTACGATATATTCAATTCAGAAGGAATTGTACACAAATCACAATCACTGACGAGGTAAATGGCCCACAGTGGCTAGTTACATCTAAGTCGAGTTGACAATGAACAAAGTCCAAGGAGGACTGTCTCAATACAAAGTCCAGGAGGGACAGACTCAGAACAAAGTCCAGGAGGGACTAACACAACTTAAGTCCAGGAGGGACTAACAAAGCACAAGTCAAAGAGGGGCCTACAAGGCGCAAGTCCAGGAGGGACTGACAATACACAAGTCCAGGAAGGACTTACAAAGCACACGACACGTGATAACTATCCCTCATTGTTGAATCCAGGAAATAAACATGTGAATTATAACAAATTATGTAGAAACGGAGAAGGCAAAAATAAGAATGAAGTTGTAGTCACAAAATAATACTGCTTAAGTGGATATGTGCATATATTCAGGACATGTTGCAATCTGAAACACAAACGGTCAATGTATTGTTTAGGCTTTGATGCAAACCTGTAACACAAAGGGGTTGTGTATTGTTTAGGACATTTATGAGAACTGAAACATAAAAGGAAAGTGGGTAATATTTAATGATATATGTGAATATTTGAGGTGGGGTGGAATGTCCCAATGTAGAAAGGAATACAAATTAATGCTTAAAGCTAAGGCGACAAAGTAATGCGCTATCCCAATAATAAATAACAACAACCCACACGGCAATAAACTAGGATTTGTTAAGTTTTAACAGGATATTTAAGTGCAGGTGTCAGTGCAAGTGCTTAGATACGTAGGCAGTCCGTTGTAGACCAGTCAGAAGTAAACACTCACATGGTTAAATTTTATTTTACCTAACTTTAGTTTATTTAAATTAAACCTTGATAAAGTTGATAGAAGAAACAAGACCGACTCAAACACACACTCGCATAATGATAACGTCAATATACTTATCACTTAACCTAATAAGAAACTTAAATATCCGACTTTATTACACTTAACTAATTACTAATTAATAGAGGTAAGCATGGTTAACATTGCGAAAGAACTTATTGAATATGCAACAAATCTAAGGATGAGTTTAGCAAACGTAAACTTATCAAATTTTACTAACGTAAACCTTAATTTAACTTAACTTAATGTAGGCCTACACAATGTAAACAATTATGAAACAGTACAAGTTCAAACCCGGGTGATCACCAAATGTATGCAAGAAGAAAATCTGACAAAGTTCTGCATTTTAGCTTCATAAATACAACAATACGAAAAATCACAATGACACAAAGCTAATGAAGCAGACCGAATTTTGACAATACAAACAAAAATTTTAAAGCTGCAGCAAGTTTACAAATTATAATTACGAAATGTGTGTAACGCAAAGGCTACCGCGGTAAGTTAAGTTACATGAAAAAGAACAAAGAAATATATTCTATATATAATAAATTTTCAAATTAATAGAATTGCAGTTACAAAGAACGGATATAGATATAAATGTCAACAGTATGGTATGGTTTCAGTTCATATCGAAAGTCACAATGAGTAATCCTGGAATGTCATAATAGTTTGTTCACATGCCTGTATTACTGTCAACGATCCTCAGTTCCACTGCGATCCAAACGACAAGACGTGGACGTCACAAGCTCTGGGTGACACAGAAGCTTATTCCTGGCTGAATATGGCTGGCTACATCTGGCAAGTCCTCACTGGGGGCTCCATTTTTGTAACCGGGTGTGCGTGGATGAATGAAGGATCCAAACACGGGTCACGGGTGTGAGTCAAGTTTATTGCCAAGTAGCGTAAGACAAGTAAAGACACCCTGAAATACATACATAAAACAATATACAGTCTATAACATGTTGACACACTTGCAATTATTCAATAAATGCAAACAACAGTAAATAAATCATTTCCCTCATATCTACAACTCATGTAAATACACCATGGCATTTATATGTTATTATCTATAATAACAAAACTCCAATAAGGTACGATTTCATAATCATTACATTGTGATTGTAACAAGTACACACATCAAGGGAGGTTATTCCTTATGTAAACAGAATATAACAAAATGATTAGCTTACAGAATATTTGATCCTGTTTCATATATTACACATACATTACCATAAGATTTATATTATGATGACACGTACACACTCATCATTATCACACAGCATGTGTGATTAACACATTTACAAAACGCAATACATATATACATATCTAAAATAGCTTACCCTGCGTGTGGCGCTGAGGCGTTATGTCCTTAGCCGTGGTTTGGCTTCAACCCAGAATACGCTCTTTAATAAAATAAGGTTTGTCATAAGCATCTGGACATAGCACACGTATCATCAAACAATGGCGCTCACACTCATCCATGCGTGCAAGAATTATGTATAGAATAAGAAATTACCGACTCTCATTCAAATAACAATCATACAGTAAAAGTAGAAGAAAGAAATGTTTTAGCAATAAGTTTAATAGTATAGTTTAATCCTAATTATGAATTTAGTAACTTACTGAATTAAGCGTAACAAGATGGCAACTTGACCATCAAATAATCAAAGAGGGAATAATGCCGAAAATCCTATATATTTTAGACATAACTTAACATAGATAAGTTATCCTACTTAATCCGCAAATATCATAAATATATAGATTAGTAATTGTTTAGAACTAACCTCTCATATCAGATTGTCTGTCCTGTGTCGTCGAATGATCAGTGACAAGTGCTGATGTGGCGTGCACGTGAAATTGACATGGCCTGTGCGGTGATTTGAATTAGCCAATAAGATCAAAGGGATTGGGTAAGAAGACCCGACACCTTTAGAGTGACCTAGACTTTCCCAACCCTACCTTACTGAATATAATCCCGCACGCTAAATAAACTATACTTATTGGTAACTAAAACAACAACGCATAACTAATAGCAATTGAATTAAAAGAAAGACATGATATGAAAGGAAGGTTTATTAACAATTAAAAGATATTTACAAATCAAACTGCCTGCCACACACTTCCCTCCACTGACAAATGACGTCCCGTCATTTGGCCTTGCCACTGAGGATGTCAAAAAGTATGTCAGACAGTCTGTGCCGCTGATCCCTGAACCTGTCATCAGCTATGAGGGAGCTGAGGTAGTTGGCTCGGCTGAGCCACTCTGGTTGTCCAGAATCAGCTGTTGTAGCGTTGGCAGAGAGAACGTAATCCCCACTTCTCATCCAGCTTGGCTGGATCCTGGCCCGGGTGGACCGCCGTGGTTGAGAAGTGTCCTCCTGGTCCTCGTCTGGTTGCACATCGGGATGTTCATCTCTGCCATCTTGTTCTTCACCTGCTACCCGTGTTCTGTCTTGGTCCTGCTCGTCCTGGAGACTAGCAGCGTCAATCGGCTCTCCTTCCTCCCCTTCTTCAGTAGGAGTCCCACCTCCTTCCGCAGCCTCAGTTGACTCCTCTTCAGTTGGCCGCTCCACTGAGCTCTCAGTGGAAACTGAAGATCCTGAAGGACGGGCGTAGCACACGACTGACTCTTTGTCTGACAGATCCTCGGTGATGTCGATCTCTGGCTTCTTTCTCCTAGGTTTTGGCACAGGTGGTTGAACATGGATCGGTCGGGTAGTTTTCTCTACTGGCACTTCCGCCGGCAAAGAGCTGACTGGCAAAAGAAGGTTCCTGTGTAGAACTCGCTTCCGTCCCTCACCATTTTCCTTACCAACTTCAAAGACTGGAATGGATGGATTAGGTTGGCGAAGCACTACATACAAATCCTCTTCCCACTTGTCAGCCAACTTATGCCTACCGTCGAAGGCCAGGATCTTCACAAGAACACGATCTCCTGGTTCCAACATAGCAGCTCTGGCTCGCTTGTCATATTGAGTCTTCTGTTTTGTTCTCGACTTGTCCGCTGCTGTTGTAGCATGATCGTAGGCTTCTTTAAGACGCTGTTTAAGTTGTTTCACATAGTCTGTGGTCGATTTCTTGTCCTGAGTTTCGATATCAAGTCCAAAAGCAAGGTCTACTGGCAGTCTTGGATGCCGTCCAAACATCAAAAAGAATGGCGCTAAGGTGCTAGACTCATGGCGAGTACAATTGTAGGCATGCACAAGAGGTCCTACATGTGCCTTCCAATTCCTCTTTTGTTCGGGTTCCAAGGTGCCAAGCATGTCACACAGTGTGCGGTTGAACCGTTCTGTCATCCCGTTCCCCATTGGATGATAAGGCGTGGTTCGGGATTTCTCAATCTTCAACAGCCTGCATAGTTCTTCCATGAGCTTCCCTGTGAAATTGGCACCTTGATCAGAGTGTATTCTTTTTGGTAGACCATAATGGACAACAAAGTTGTTGAAGAACGCCTCGGCAGTTGTCTTGGCAGTCATGTTCCTAGTTGGATAGGCTTGGGCATACCGAGTGAAATGGTCTGTGATCACCAACACGTTTTCAATACCTCCTTTGGATGGTTCAAGCGACAAGAAATCCATGCATACTAACTCAAGAGGCTCGGACGTCTTGATGTTGCTGAGTGGAGCTCGAATGTTGGTTGATGTTTTCCTTCTAAGACAGCGTTGACAGTTCTGCAAATGCAACTCCACATCATTTCCCATCCCAGGCCAATAAAACCTGTCTCGCAGTAGTGAGATAGTCCTATCTCTGCCTGGATGACCTACGTTATCGTGGAGACTCCTCATTGCTGCTGCTCTAACTCTTGAAGGTAAAACAAGCTGTTCTCTGTCCGTCCCACTGATACTGGTTACTCTGTAGAGGACTCCACGCTTGAGCTTGAATTTGGTGTAGTTCTTCAATAGCGCTGACATTGAGGAATCCTTAGAGTACTTGGCCCTGTCTGGGCGTGTCCCATTCCTTAGATTTACAATGATGTCTGTCAGTAGATGGTCCTTAGCTTGAGCCTTCCTCCAGTCTCTAGCATTCTGATCACATGTGTCGTCAGTTAAGTCGAGGTCCTCATCTTCAACCACATCTGCAGAAAGACACAAACTTTCAACTAGGTTGTCATCGTGCACGGACTGGCATATAGCTGAGACAGAATCAGTTGAAATCCGCTCCATGCTGTCTGTATCCTCCTCGACTGGTAACCTCGACAGAGCATCAGCATCCTTATTCGCTCTCCCTGGGCGATACTTGATACTAAAGTTGTAGCTGGAGAGGGCGGCAAGCCAACGGTGTCCTGTGGCATCAAGCTTGGCACTGGTCAAGACATACGTCAGTGGGTTATTGTCAGTGACAACCACAAAGTTATTGCCCCATAGATAATCATGGAATTTATCTAAGATCGCCCATTTAAGACACAAAAACTCAAGCTTGTGTGCCGAGTAGTTCTTCTCAGAATTACCAAGACCTCTGCTGGCGTAAGCAACAACCCGTGGATGCCCACCTTGTTCCTGATAAAGGACAGCTCCTAATCCATGTCCACTTGCGTCAGTATGTAGTTCGAAGGGCTTTGCACAGTCAGCATATCCAAGAACTGGTGGCACGGAGAGACGATGTTTCAACTCCTTGAAGGCGGATTCCTGCTCTCCTCCCCATACCCAATTGACGTCCTTTGCTGACTTGGATCTCTTTGAAGCCGACTTGGGCATCAGCTGTGAAAGTGGCTTGGCAACTTTGGAAAAGTCCTTGATAAACTTCCGGTAGTAACCAGCGAATCCAAGGAACTTTCGCACTTCTTCCGGTGTTGTAGGTGTTGGCCATTTCTGTACCTTGTCAAGCTTGTCAGGATCTGCTTCGATGCCGTTTTCTGAGACGATGTAGCCCACGTAACGAACTCTCCTCTTAAAGAATTTACACTTTTGTGTTGCAAGCTTCAGACCCGACTCTTGAATTCGTTGGAATACTTGCTGGAGACGTTCCTCGTATGTCCGGGAGAATATGATTACATCATCGAGGTAGATTAAACAGATATTGAGGTGCAGGCCTTCCAGACATTGCTCCATTAACCGCTGATACGTTGCAGGTGCGTTTGACAGCCCAAACGGCATTCTGTTGTATTCAAAGAATCCGAGTGGTCCAACGGTGAAGGCTGTTCTCTGTTTGTGAGATTCCTCTATCTCTACCTGGTGATATCCCGACTTCATATCAAGGACTGAAAAAAACTTGTTTCCACCAAGACTATCCAGCAGTTCTTCAATCCTTGGGAGGGCATAGGAATCTTTGATAGTCCGTTGGTTGAGCTGGCGAAAGTCAACACATAGCCTCAGGCGTCCATCCTTCTTTTTAGCCAACACGACATTGGATGCCCAAGGACTGTAAGATTTCCTAATGACTCCAGCTGATAGTAGAGTCTGTAGATGGTTCCGAACTTCCTCGTACATGGAAGGTGGGATACGACGATGTCTCTGTTTGAAGGGCCTTTCATCAACAACGTCTATCCTGTGACGAACCATGTTGCTGCATCCTATATCATCATCGCTCTTTGAGAAGATATGGCTGTAGTGTTTTATGACATCAAGACCCTGTTGTATCTGCTCTGTAGTCAAACCAGACCTGTCAATATCTACAAGATTAGCAATGTCTTCTGAGATAATCGGCTCTCCACGGGTTGGTTCAGGTAGTGACACCGGCTGTATCTCACACAACAAGGATCTGGGAGGCAAAACAACTGTATTGGTAGTAACATTGGATACATGTACCTCAATAGCTTCCGGATTGTTGTAGCTGTATGAGATAAGAGACGGTGCTATATCCAAATCCTGAGGGAACGAAGTACTAGCAATTGGCTGTAGAAGTGCACAAGTGACTGGTAACTTGAATCCCTTTGACAAGTGTCCGCTGATGACAGTAGTAGTGTTTGGCGGGATGATTAAATTCCTATCAGTGATACTACGTACAAATCCAAGACAGTGGTCCCTTTTCTCCAATTCCTTGTCACGAAGACTGATACTCCTGTAGGCTAGATACCAAGGCGTGTGAAGGTCAGCTCTCTGAAGAAATCTAACTCCATGCTGTTGCTTGCACTCCTCCAAGAGGTGGCGCAGCACGTTGGTTCCAAGAAGTGCTGGCACCTTGGCGTTGTACCTCGTATCTGGCACAACAAGCATGAGGCATGGTACCGGTTCTTCAGTGTTGATACCTCCCCCATTAATGTTTAAGTTCACCTTGACATAGCCTGAGTATGGAAGTTGTTCCCCACCTGCACATTCGATATCCAAAATATTCCCTATTGGTTCCAGTGATAAGGAATCAAGGCGAGTTCGGAAAAATGTCTCTGACATAATGGAGACAGTTGCGCCGGTATCTAGTAGGGCTTGCACTTGTACACCTTCAATCTGAATTACGACCTCTGTGGACTCTCCTACTAATCCATCGGGAATAACTGTCTGTATGGGTCTTCCATCATAGTCTAGGGATGACCCCTTCCCGTAGACCTGTCCTAGTTTAAAGGTTTCCTCTGATGGTCAAGTCTCACCCGGCATCCTAAAGCTATGTGCCCAGGGTATCCACACCTGTAGCAGTAGATCTGTTCCGGGTAGTCCTGTTGTCCTTGGGCTCCATCCTGTCCCTGAGAATGAAAGGATGGTAACTGCTGCTGCACAGGAGGTGCGGGTTGAAAAGCAGCAGGATGTGAAGGCACTTGTGGAGACCCAGAAGGATGAAAGAAAGATTGCTGAGGCACAGTGGAGTGCTGCGGACGTCCATTCCGTTTGCCTTGCTTCTTCCACCTTCGCTGCAGCTGCTCCTGCGGTGCTTGTGTTTGTGGCTGTTGAAGAAATACTTGAGCTGACGTCCTGTGTTCTTTAAGCTCTGCCAACTCTGACTTGATCTCTAACATCATGGCCTTCAGATCAAGAACTTCCTTCGAGGCAGTAGCAGATGAAGATTCCTGAGTGGCGGACATCTTTACTGAAGCTGATGCTTTCGATCCTAAGGATAAAGGTTGGTCCTTCTTCAGCTCGAACTCCACCTCCCTCAAACACAAACGCAACTCATCAAAGTTCAGGATGCTTTCGTATTTGTGTGCCGCAAGACTCTTCAACGCAGGGTTAAGTCCATCCCACAACTTTCCTCTCAGCATTTCATCCTGTTCCACCTCCGGTATTTGGCGCTGCTGGGTGATCTGATACATTATATTCTCTAATCTACAGGCCCATGACGAAACGTCTTCCTTGTCTCCTTGTTTTGTCCCATAAAATTGTGACATGAGGGATTCCTTACGTCTCAATGTTCCAAAAGCACTTCGTAGCTTATGAATGATATCAGGTACAGATGCAGTGTGCCCTAGTTTCATAGCACAAAGAGCAGCTTCACCACGAAGGGACTTTCTGACCGCTTGGAGTATAACATCCAGAGAGTGGGTCTTCGACTGTAGGAGACAGTCTACCTCATATCTCCAGAGGTCATAAGGGGTATCCTTTCCTATCTCTCCACTGAAGAAAGGAAGCTTCGGAAAGTGACTATAGGTAGTAGACGACGTTGATGGCCTCATTGTGGAGGCATACGTATTGTCTCCGGAAGGAGGTTCAACCTTGATCTCTGGATTTCTCTGTTTAGAAATCTTGTCAATCCATGCTTTGAAGGCTTCCGGGGTATCTGATTCAGGCGTCACACCCATATTCTTGAAAACCGTAACGAGAGAGTCCAGTTCATGCTGTTCAAGATCCATAGTGAAGGAATGGATGTGGTATAGCTCCTACGATATATTCAATTCAGAAGGAATTGTACACAAATCACAATCACTGACGAGGTAAATGGCCCACAGTGGCTAGTTACATCTAAGTCGAGTTGACAATGAACAAAGTCCAAGGAGGACTGTCTCAATACAAAGTCCAGGAGGGACAGACTCAGAACAAAGTCCAGGAGGGACTAACACAACTTAAGTCCAGGAGGGACTAACAAAGCACAAGTCAAAGAGGGGCCTACAAGGCGCAAGTCCAGGAGGGACTGACAATACACAAGTCCAGGAAGGACTTACAAAGCACACGACACGTGATAACTATCCCTCATTGTTGAATCCAGGAAATAAACATGTGAATTATAACAAATTATGTAGAAACGGAGAAGGCAAAAATAAGAATGAAGTTGTAGTCACAAAATAATACTGCTTAAGTGGATATGTGCATATATTCAGGACATGTTGCAATCTGAAACACAAACGGTCAATGTATTGTTTAGGCTTTGATGCAAACCTGTAACACAAAGGGGTTGTGTATTGTTTAGGACATTTATGAGAACTGAAACATAAAAGGAAAGTGGGTAATATCTAATGATATATGTGAATATTTGAGGTGGGGTGGAATGTCCCAATGTAGAAAGGAATACAAATTAATGCTTAAAGCTAAGGCGACAAAGTAATGCGCTATCCCAATAATAAATAACAACAACCCACACGGCAATAAACTAGGATTTGTTAAGTTTTAACAGGATATTTAAGTGCAGGTGTCAGTGCAAGTGCTTAGATACGTAGGCAGTCCGTTGTAGACCAGTCAGAAGTAAACACTCACATGGTTAAATTTTATTTTACCTAACTTTAGTTTATTTAAATTAAACCTTGATAAAGTTGATAGAAGAAACAAGACCGACTCAAACACACACTCGCATAATGATAACGTCAATATACTTATCACTTAACCTAATAAGAAACTTAAATATCCGACTTTATTACACTTAACTAATTACTAATTAATAGAGGTAAACATGGTTAACATTGCGAAAGAACTTATTGAATATGCAACAAATCTAAGGATGAGTTTAGCAAACGTAAACTTATCAAATTTTACTAACGTAAACCTTAATTTAACTTAACTTAATGTAGGCCTACACAATGTAAACAATTATGAAACAGTACAAGTTCAAACCCGGGTGATCACCAAATGTATGCAAGAAGAAAATCTGACAAAGTTCTGCATTTTAGCTTCATAAATACAACAATACGAAAAATCACAATGACACAAAGCTAATGAAGCAGACCGAATTTTGACAATACAAACAAAAATTTTAAAGCTGCAGCAAGTTTACAAATTATAATTACGAAATGTGTGTAACGCAAAGGCTACCGCGGTAAGTTAAGTTACATGAAAAAGAACAAAGAAATATATTCTATATATAATAAATTTTCAAATTAATAGAATTGCAGTTACAAAGAACGGATATAGATATAAATGTCAACAGTATGGTATGGTTTCAGTTCATATCGAAAGTCACAATGAGTAATCCTGGAATGTCATAATAGTTTGTTCACATGCCTGTATTACTGTCAACGATCCTCAGTTCCACTGCGATCCAAACGACAAGACGTGGACGTCACAAGCTCTGGGTGACACAGAAGCTTATTCCTGGCTGAATATGGCTGGCTACATCTGGCAAGTCCTCACTGGGGGCTCCATTTTTGTAACCGGGTGTGCGTGGATGAATGAAGGATCCAAACACGGGTCACGGGTGTGAGTCAAGTTTATTGCCAAGTAGCGTAAGACAAGTAAAGACACCCTGAAATACATACATAAAACAATATACAGTCTATAACATGTTGACACACTTGCAATTATTCAATAAATGCAAACAACAGTAAATAAATCATTTCCCTCATATCTACAACTCATGTAAATACACCATGGCATTTATATGTTATTATCTATAATAACAAAACTCCAATAAGGTACGATTTCATAATCATTACATTGTGATTGTAACAAGTACACACATCAAGGGAGGTTATTCCTTATGTAAACAGAATATAACAAAATGATTAGCTTACAGAATATTTGATCCTGTTTCATATATTACACATACATTACCATAAGATTTATATTATGATGACACGTACACACTCATCATTATCACACAGCATGTGTGATTAACACATTTACAAAACGCAATACATATATACATATCTAAAATAGCTTACCCTGCGTGTGGCGCTGAGGCGTTATGTCCTTAGCCGTGGTTTGGCTTCAACCCAGAATACGCTCTTTAATAAAATAAGGTTTGTCATAAGCATCTGGACATAGCACACGTATCATCAAACAATGGCGCTCACACTCATCCATGCGTGCAAGAATTATGTATAGAATAAGAAATTACCGATTCTCATTCAAATAACAATCATACAGTAAAAGTAGAAGAAAGAAATGTTTTAGCAATAAGTTTAATAGTATAGTTTAATCCTAATTATGAATTTAGTAACTTACTGAATTAAGCGTAACAAGATGGCGACTTGACCATCAAATAATCAAAGAGGGAATAATGCCGAAAATCCTATATATTTTAGACATAACTTAACATAGATAAGTTATCCTACTTAATCCGCAAATATCATAAATATATAGATTAGTAATTGTTTAGAACTAACCTCTCATATCAGATTGTCTGTCCTGTGTCGTCGAATGATCAGTGACAAGTGCTGATGTGGCGTGCACGTGAAATTGACATGGCCTGTGCGGTGATTTGAATTAGCCAATAAGATCAAAGGGATTGGGTAAGAAGACCCGACACCTTTAGAGTGACCTAGACTTTCCCAACCCTACCTTACTGAATATAATCCCGCACGCTAAATAAACTATACTTATTGGTAACTAAAACAACAACGCATAACTAATAGCAATTGAATTAAAAGAAAGACATGATATGAAAGGAAGGTTTATTAACAATTAAAAGATATTTACAAATCAAACTGCCTGCCACAATTTCAACGTATAAATTGACTTCCGTATTAAAAGAAAAGGTGTTTAGAACGGAAATATTTCGTAGATAATAAAAAAAACCCTACAAAGTATCAGATGTTTTAAATGCTTTTGATAAAGTTATTTATTTATGTTTATTTGATAAGTTAAACAGTAACGAAGGACTTAATCCAAAAAGATAAAGGTTATATTACATCTAAGAAACAGAGGTTGTTTCGTTTTTATGGTTTTATTGTTTTGTTCACCGGAGAAGTAACTGTGGCGTGACCGTAATGTACGGCTTGCTCTCCGATAAAACATGCTTTTAGTATTACTTTGATATAAAATAGAAATTGACAATTCTTCCGACCTGTATCAAGTTTGTCAAGAATATACTAATGTATTAATTACTTTGTTACTTCTGTCTGTGATGACTTTTAACATATGACAATATTCTATCATCTTCAAATCCCCCTGCCCCTCGCCTCCCAGAAGTATCCGTTTGCTAACGATTTTCATTATAAATTCATATCTTCTATGTACTTTTCCAGAGGATATTTTCCAGTTATTTGTCGACTAGTTTTAGTTATGTACTTTGAAGTTGACGCACGACTTGGGTATATAACCTTCTCAGAGAAAAAACAATTAATGAGAGACCAAATGGATAAGTGTCTGTGAGACAACTGTAAGAGATATTTAGAAGTTTGTATGAGAGTATCGAAATCTGGCAATAAAGAAATTTGTAAATCCAGAACTTGTACTCTATATGTACGAATGTTTATCATCATTGACTGATATCGTAGATATTGTTAGTGATTGTCCTTAATCGATGAATGGGAAAACTCGTAACATATATAGTACTGTCAACTACTGCTAGTACATATAATGGTAATATATAATTTTTAATTTATTTTTAAAGTTATATTTCTCCATTTATCTCTTTTTCAACAAAATTATGAAATGAAGACTCGTAACTTTTTTCCACCAGTATTTAAGGGGCTACCTGGGTTGGTGAGAATAAGACCGCTGCATATAATAGCATTGTTAACTATTTCGTCGATCCATAAATCTTTCGCGGCACTTGTGGGATTTTATTAGTGCTTCACCGGTAACCAATTCAATGCTGACTAGAAAGTGCTAAGGTTTGTCGATTAGATGCACATGGTATCACGATTGTGTTAATTATTGTAATGTTAGCATTTCTGCTACATCTATCCTGAATGCAATGATCCAATTACATGAGATATCATTGTTGAACGTTGAAAATATTACACCTTTTTAACAGAATATGGAGAATGATTGACATTTGTATTACATTTGTATAACTCCAATATCAAGCTGCGCGATTTTTTTCATGGTCATTGGATGTAAAGCTTCAATACAAGCTTATGTCAGCATCAAATCCTATTTTTATTCGGATTTTAACATTTGATTATCTAAATACTGTGGTTTAAGCATTTTTTATTGCAAAATTGCAATGTACAAATTATGAAATATTATTTTCGAGGAGAAGAAGAAAATGATCGTGTCTTCATAAGTATCATTGGCCTAACAAGGAAAGGATTTCAGATAAAAAAATAGTTTACATAATAGATACAGTTTTAACATACGTTTAAGAAACACAATAGACAATTACATATCATACGAATGAAATAATTATTGTACAAATCAACCGGTATTTCATTCTATAAACACGATTATTAGGCTCATATGAATAAACGACATGAAAGGAATCAGATATATCAAATCTAATAACAAAAGATTTCTTTATAGGCGTTTCAATCATTGAAGCCTATGGTAAATACATATATATCTGATAGCAAACATGGAAAAGAATTCTCCACCTCTAGGATTAAAGACATCTTTGATAAATACAAAACGACAGGTGGATTATCATTTAATCCTAATTTCTTATAAATCTATTTACCAAAGCTTTCCCAACTATTTGAAAGTATTTGTTGATAATACATTTTACATATGTAAGGTTAAGTTCTGGCTTGCATTATCAGCATGTCAACATTAAGCGTCCTTCACAAGAACGGTCGGGATGCAGATGCAAATACGAAATGTTTGTGTAAATCTGTCTACTTGCAGTGCAAATACCAAGAAACCTGACAAATATAATCTGTGATGGTAGATGCTTTGGTTGGAGAAGCCCTATACAGACAGTAGACAACTTGACCACAGGATTAGAACACTATAGAACAATATTTGAGAGTGAAACACAGAGACAAGGTGAAGTGTGCCAAGGTTATCCTCTTTTTCCTTCTTCCTTATTCTTGTATGTTGATTTGGCAAGAAATGGACAGGGTTTTAGATATGCTGTAATCTGTGTAAGTTTATGCAGCGACATATCATCATATCTGTTGCCATAATGCGATTTAACTCTTCAAAATTATGCATTGACAATTTTAATGCACCAGCCTTAAAATTATGTATATCTGAATACGATGACGTAATACCTTTGAATTAACCTTTGAAAAACGCTTATTGAATAAAATTTGACAATTTGAATAAGCAAAGACAATGTTCTATAACTGACATTATAAACGGTGATACCCCAATAGTCAACAGCTATGTTCGACAAACAATAATAATTATCATTATAAGATTGCGACATTTTCCTGTTTGCTGTTACCATTGATTTTAACTGCATATTCTTTAGTCAGGAAAGATTTATATATTTTTCTTCAGCTGAGACAAATTGGATTTGGTATGCATTTCTCACATTTGCATTTCAGAAGCTCACTTCAATGTGCACTGTAACTCAGTCAAATATACATAGATAATCTCACCCAAGTGCCTTCAGATATCAAATATATCAACACAAGTTGAAAAAAAAGTAACGAATATCTGAGGCTTGCGGAGGAATTTTTTACTTTTATCAAAGAGTGTTGATATTTTTTATATCAGAAGACACGAGGGTGAGATTCTATTTATCATCCGAAATCATTTTCAATTTCGATGTTGTGAAACATGTAAATATTTTTAACACTGCACTACTCGAAGACTCTCACAGCGATGATGTCAGTCATGTTTATGACGTCATAGCATTGTGATGTCATTAACTTGACCGTAACATGGCATTTTTCAAAATCTACTGTCAAAACGATTTCTGCTTTGGAACACAGTTTTGGATGATAAATGTTCAATATGGCAGCTGGTTTCTTTTCTTTATCACCATAGTATGGACCAGTCTTCGTATCTGTATAGACTAAGGGAAATTATTTCACGGGTAGACGTTACTTATGTGAGACAGCCTTTAGGATATTCAGAAAGAAGTCTACAAGGCCTATCGTTATCACCAGGACTATTCCTCTTTTTGTGAATATTATTATGTCCATCAATTTTGTGACACGGGTGCAGCTACAAAATAACATTATAAAAAGAAGAACAGAAAAACACATTATCATTTTTGGATTTCATGGAGTAAAGATCATGTAAAGTTCAAATCACAAAAACACTACTTACACTACGCTACCTATTTTTAGGTATAATCAATATAGTTTCGATTGCTCTATAAATAAGGTAATACCTTCATTGAAGATCTTTATAAAATCTTTATTGTTTTGTCAACATAAACATTCTTAGCAGTTGAAGTAAATGTTCTATTGATATCAGTTTGTTGACCTTAGAGGCAACAGCAATACATTTTCATTCATACCAAAAAAAAATGGTCTAAAAGTGTTATACATGTTAAGGTCAGAATTATACAATCACAATTTGAAGTTCATTTTTCTTTTAATTACTTTCTTTGTATTTAATCAACAGGTCATTTTCGCTCACTGTGTTAGTTTCACACCTTTCGGGACAAAAGGTACAATTATCAAAGCGCTAATCAAACTTCCTCCAAACACATGCTTTAACTTTAAAGGGAAGAAATCAAGGACACGGTTAGTTCAAGTGGTCAAACAGCCGGAGTGGACACAAGTGACCGTTGTTTAAGATGATGTCTGGATGAAGACAATCAACCTTCAAGCTTTGTTATACCAGGGTCTCCGACAATGCTCAGGTATTCTGTGAATGTTAGGTAATCATAAACAAACAGTTTTGTGACTCTTTGACGTCACCAGTGTTGATAGGAAACAATTAGAACACAATCTTTCCGTCATGTTGCTAAAAAATTGATTAAATGTTCATTAACATTATCTCTCTGATTTCTTATTTATTTATTGAATCTTATATTTTACTTGAGGTGCGATATTCATTGATATTTGATATTGGTGATATTTGATATTGGTGATATTTGATATTGGTGATATTTGACATTGGTTATATTTGATATTTGTGATATTTGATATTGTATATTGTATCTTCTTAATTTGTTAACAAAATTACCAACTCAACCTGCCATCACACTTCTAGAAACAAATAAACACAATCTTCTCATTTTATCGGACCGAAAGTCTACTTTGTTATATCTACAAGTTTTCAAACCAAGTTCTAAAATAGGCATCAAAGTATCCATCTAATTGTTCTTAGTCAAACATAACATCAAACCCCAATAACATATTTTACTTCGATATTCTTTAAAATGAAGTATAAATTTTTGGTTTCTACTATACTTGGCTTTTCTGTATCGTACAAACTTTTACTGTATTTCCTAAGGCATAACCATTGTAAATGTATGAATAGCGTACCTTTGACGACAACCTGTGTGGAACACAAGACTTGAGTGAAGTAGAAGATCTTTCTGTTGTAAGGTTTAAAGCAGGAAAGAAAGAGGTAATCAGTAATACAACAACTTAAGACGACTTGTTTCCAAATGCGGTACAACCAACACTTTAAGTGTTTATTTTCCCATATCTAAGAAACCCATGTTGTATACATATATAGGAAAGAGTATACCTTCAGCTTATTCTTGTTCAAATCTGTTAAGTAGAGGTTTCAAAAAGACAATACTAGTGTCCGAAATTCTTCACTGTGTTGTAACCATTCTTTGGGTATTTTGACGGAAACAACATGTATTTGTGTCAATGCACTTCCTTTCCATTGTTTCAAGAAATCTGCAAATCTTTCTTTTGCTTCTTTTAGTTGCTTGAACTTTAAAAATCCTGTCTAAATATGCATCCCTATGAGGTCTTCGTTTTTAAAAGTTCTTAATCTTTAACAATGCACTAACATTTAAACAAGCATTATCTTGCAAGATAATCTTTGTTATGAATTTCAGTTTTGTAAGAATAAATATGATTAGATAAAATCCTATTTGATGCAGCATTTTGAAAATATGTCTCTGATGAAAAAGATTTTATTCCAGTTGAACTTTCATTATTTAAAAATTCAGTGTGGATATTTATTGCTAACTTGTTGATTTCTTTGGTTAATATTTATCTCAATAGCCTCATTGAAATGTGAAGTACACCAAGACCATGTGTTTCAAGCTGATTTAGTTCTAAAATAATTCGAGATTCTAACTATTAAAATACAATTAGAAAAATATGAAAGAATGCGTTTATCATTTCCTAAATAAATGATTTAAAGATGACATTAAAATCAACACGTTTTGTGGCACAGCTTTCTAACATATAAGTATACTAATTAGCAATACAATATATAAAATGATCAGTACCATATATTAACTCAAAAACAGAATTTAAAATACCATACATGATTAGCAATACCATTATCACATAAACCCCTAAACACATTTAACAGTACTATACATGATTAGCAATACCATCATTATATTACCCCAAATACACAATTAACATTAGCGATACCATACATAAACCCAAATATATATTTAGCAATACCCTATATAAACCCAAAAATATGCTAGGTAATGTCATACCATTGTCGAAAACCTATTGCAGCTGGCAGGATTCTCTAAAAATGACCTACTCCTACGCTGGAAATGTCAGCTTGAAGTGTCATTCATTTGCTAAACACCCTCTAATCTGTATGGCAGCTCGGACAAGAGACCTAACAATGACATTTACCACCATTGCCCTGGCTTGTGGTTTGCTGTTAAAGGCACCATCAGTATTTATGTTGACTTGAGCATTGCTGTAAAACGTCTGTGACTGGTTATACACGTGCTTGACCCCCTAATTTACCGCATAACTACTTGTTGTTAAAGATACAGTTGGTACTTGTTATTTATACGAGGACTCATACCATGTTGTCACCATGTAACAATGACATGGAGGGACACCTGTCCACCTTTATTGGAAACATCATTAAAGCGCTTCATTCATAAAGCTCAATTAGTACTTAGGATACCCTCCACCCACTGTTAGATCATATAGTTACGATCACCTTAGTCCTATGGAGACCCGTGCAAGGCTCAGGACATCCTTTTTAAAGGCTGTAAATGTTCGATATAACAATAGTGATCTTTTGGAATATGTTTCGTTTTGTGTGAAGAAATGTTGCAGCGAGGTTAAACATTTGTTGAATTACATAACGGAAGTTAAGTAATTAGTTATTTTAGGACCGTCACCTATTGAATAAATAAATAAATATTACTTATATTTCGTGTTTGATATACTGAATATCTTGAATTGTAGGTGGATTATTCACAATTAAAGAATGGCGGGAAAATGTGTGAACTCTTAATACTAAAGAATTTCTACGTTAATTTGTGTCTTTAACTCTAAAAAAGTGTAAACAACACAAATACACAGATCCAATATTTGATGACCTCGGAGATAATTTCAAAAGATAAGTTTTGTCTGATGCTATTTTCTTTAATACAAGAAAATCCATAATTTTTGTTCGTCAAAGCGAGTTGGGTAACAAAAGCATCATTTACCAATGTTTCGAGAGATTTCGGGTCATTATCATGTGTTTTTGTTGGGCTTTCTAACTTAAGCCAAAGGTCACACCATTTATCGAGAAATTGGTTAAATCTTAACGAGAACAACAACGAGTTTATGAATCCCCGTGGCGGCCTGTAACAATGAACATGTGTTTTGTTTCCTGTTATCTATAATAAAACTGGTATCCCAGACATTTTTGCTGGCTTACAAGTGATAAAGAAAATTTGGTTTAGGTTTTGTCAAATGTATCGTTTGACAGAAATCTTGTACGTTCAAAATTGATAATGGAATATATATGTATGGTATTATTAATATCAGTTTACTATTATTGATGACTATTGAGGTTAAAGGCCTCCATTTTCCGTGTGTCGCAGCTTCTCTTTGTTTCGAAATGGGAAGATCAATACCGATAAAACATTACTTCGCTTAAACCTAAACTTTACACTCGTTTTGTAAAACTGCTTTAGCCAGAAAAGACAAAACCTGAACAGATATTACGAGAAGATATTATTGAAAATATATGCCAAATACCACCATAACATATGTTTAAACTTATAAATTACAATAGTTTACATCTATTTTTAAACAAGAATGATTTTGAAGACAATTCTCAACGCTAAGTTTTATTTTTTTCTTTCTTACATATTATCTATAATATTTTCTCTAAACAACTTACCTCTTGAATACTCTCAAACGGTTATATAAGCGCAATTAAAAAAAAATATAATCTATCTTATTATCTTGGATAGCTTTGGCCTTTTACGAAATCGGTCAGGTGGATAAAGAAAAAATGTCAAAAAGATGGTTTTACGAATAAAATCAATCTAGTTTGAACTAGTTGCAGTGTTACATGTGCGTAATTCCGTCATAGAACGAAACAGGATTTACAAATGCATAACGCTACAGCTAATCGCGGTTAAGGATTTATCATAGCTACAATTTCTGCAGTACCCAGAGTGTTTATGATAATAATTTACATGGACACGTTTATTTACGCTTTCAATCAGCATCCAAACACCTACTCGATAAAAAATGTCGGGGAAAATCTCCCCCTAGCGTCAACTAACTTCACTGCAAAACTGACAAGATTTCCACGTTTGTAGAAGAATTACATTAATCCGTACGTGAGGGTAGGGCACTTTCAAGTGCAGTGGCCTACACATTTCCCGGGACAGTTTACAAGGAATTAAAAGATTTAAACTGAGTTCAGCTTTCTCAGACGCAATGGGCAAATACGAACTTCGACGTTCTGGGGGCGAGAGGAATCGAGACACTGTGAGGTGCCTTATTGCCATTGGCATTATTTGCTTTAGAACCAAAACAATAAATGAATAGAAATGAAATAATCAAAGAAGCAGCGTTTAAGAATATAAATACAAAAAACCAGGTAAAGGAATCATTTAATGTGTTATTGATACAAATATTATTAACGGTAAATCTGTACAATGACCAGCATAGAACTGTCAAATATATATATATAAGTAGGTCAACTTTGGGCCAAACGTCGTTTATCCCCCCCATCTACCAGCAACAGCTCATCTGCTGACAATAGATTTTGAGGCATAAAAGTCAGAAATAAATAAATTTTGAATCAATTTACGAATAACAGACTTTGTTAGCGAAAATTCTCAGAATGGTTTAATTGGTTCAATCCATAGTTGCATTACTCAATGAGTAAAACCTTTACATCATGGTTAAATAAATACAAGAAGAAAAGTCGATTTGAACACTGTCGATTTTGCATGATTTTAATAGTCGCCACAGACAAACTATACAGGAAAATGTTAATGAATCGCTGAACAACACTGAAGGTCATGATGTCAGGAAAATGGCGCCCAGATTGTCCTCAATTGATTTGTTCCATTCCAATGAAAAACCTTTCAGAAGATGCACAATTTCAGCTTCGTCTATCAAAATAATTAAAACGATAGGACGTTGTGTAACTTAATAAATAGCTGGCTAAGTAATGCGTGAATATAAACTGTACAACTGAAATGCATATCCTATTTGTCAGCCTGTCTGTCTATAATGCCTATCCTTCAGCAACGAATGCTCAGTAAGTTCAATAAAGCTGTGGAGATCGGGACAACACCATAATGAATCTGATCACTTAAATACAAATCTCATACGATTGTAATCATCTTCTTCTATACATGGAATACCACATTTGACGAGACGTCATTAAATCGATGACCTGGGCAGATGAAAGAAGCCAATGTTAAAAGTGCATGTGCATAATGCACAGTTGAATTGACGTCGCAATATGGATTGTGACATGAATGTTTGTTTTCTGAATTAGTGATGTGTGAACACACTTTGTCAACATTCTGAAGAGACAAATACGGTAGCCTGGCTTGAAATATTAGTAGCAACCTAAACATAGAAACCAATGACATAGTTTTAATCCCATATGATATAAATCTGTACATTGGTTTAAACTTAAGGTATAGTTTATACCGTAGCAAATCAAACATTTTCTTCCAAAATACTTTTTCACGAATGATATTGTTTAGAGATGCCGTCATTTTCATATCCTCATCATTCAAAATTCTTAAGAACGTTAAGAAATGACATCACAACGTCTTGACGTCATAACCATGATGACATCACAAAACAATGACAGGATTTTGAATACAATGACAGTGCTGTCTTCCTCTAAACGTAATGAAGAATGATTTTGGATGATAAATCTCTCTCGTCCTTCTGATATCAGGTGTATTAACAGGCCTTTATATAGAATAAAGACAATTTTTATGGATAAACAACTTCTTTATTCTGTGGAAGAGACGTTTCGACATAGATTCTAATGTCGTTGTCAAGTTAATAAGTTAGAATCTGTGTCAAAACGTCGCTTCCACAGAATAAAGAAGTTGTTTATACATAAAATGGTCTTTATCTTTCATATCATCAACTTCTAGAATGCCTATCAACACGCCTTTATACAGTTTAAAACCTAGCTAGGCTCTGAGAGCTGTAACTGTTATGATATATTCATATGATATAAACTTCCCTGTGTATCTATAAATACAGTCATAATTGATATTGTGCCCTAATAGAGCGTATTAAACCATAGCTTCATTGTGTCAAACCAAGGTATAACCAACACTTATACATCCACTCAGTGGTTGCTCGAGGCGCTAAAGGAATATCATTACCCTGGTCTAACCAAAGCAGACGTATATGTCGCTACATGGTGACCACCAACACACTACTTTACCAGGTACCCATTTCCTGCTGGGTGAACAGAGGCATACCTTGAATAAAGTGAATGAAGTAAAGGCACCGTAAATCTCTCAACTCGCGTACCAGTGAGGACAACGGTTCCTCCTTCAAACTCCCAGTGATGCGGTTAACCCTTCCATCCGGAGAGCCGCGCCCAATGTTGCTGAACTATTCTGACAGAGGTCAACTGTGCAAAGAACTTCGTGCCACAACCGATCAAGTGTCACCACACAAGAGTAAGAGAATAAATTGTATCAGATCTATTTCATCTATTTAATAGTATCAGATATCCTGCAGAGATTCAACTGACGCCAAGGACAAAGGACAGATTAAGCAATATGTTCATTTTAGTTTCCGTTTTGCTTAAAAGTAACAACGATTTTCCAACAGTGATTTACAAAGGTAGGTGACCTAACGTTTTGGATTCAGATGTACAGCTGATAGCAGTGAAGTGATTGTGCTTTACTACTGGTATGTTAAACACTTCAACTGTGAGATTTGCGGCTAATTAGAAGCTGTGTTTACATAGACCATAGCTTACCTCAGCATTGAGTGTTTTTTTCTGATACAGGTGGCAACATCAAATATCTGTATGGTTAACATCCAATGGCAGTCAACTAATTGGATTTCCATTGAAAAGACTTTTCAAATAGATCACAAATTATTATCTCATTCTTGTAGCCTTTACTTTATACGACCTTTATAAGATAGCATGCGCGTGTGTTAAAAGTTGACATATATATATCCCATTCTTGGATCTCCGTTATTATTATATATGTTGTTTTTTAAGGCTTTCCTAATGATTGGTTTAAAATGCTTATAGTCTGTGATTCTATCATTACTTACATTTACAGTACACAATATGATTAAGAGGTCACTTCTCCTTGTGAAAACGCATCTTGTTATGAATCCTACTTACTTACATGGGTTACAATAATTAAGAAAATGTGGTCTTCAATGCAGTTTAACAGTATTGTTATTTAACTATTTCCGATATTTAACATTGTGTTTGTTTACTCCTATAATGTACGCCCCAGTTGCTGCATTATTTGAGAAAAGCATTTGAGCATTTCTAATAAATTAATTATGGTGTTTACGAAATGATTCATTGTAATTATGAAAATATATTGAACAATTTCCTATAATCTATTAAAACAGTTGTTTCAACTTAAGATTGAGAATGATATTGACACTAATTAACATGTACATACGTACGAGTTCATATCAGAAAAGTAAATAAAATGCTTTAAACGTTAGATATAACGGTGACAAGGTAAAATGCATTGTATACAATAACTATAGGTGTTACAATATACCGATGTTGCTCATAGGCACGTTTAACGCTACAAGCTCACAATTGAAAGATGATGTCGACACCAGGCCATATGGAATACATCCATCACTCTCCCATCATAGGAGATTTACACTTTATTCAACTCGTGGTCAAATATTTGAGCCCCACTGACCGACCAAGACAACGTGATGTTTCTGAAGGGTTTGTGGACGTGGAGGATGGCTAATTGGTAGTATGTTTGTAGACACGGGCAGAACACACATAACTCGCTACATCTGACATGCTGATCAATAAGGTAAATACGAACAAATGGTAGCAGTTGTCCTGGGAGACTATAAGGTAACCCATTGTCTTCCTCTTGTTGTTAATCTGCATAGATTAACAGGATTATCATACATTTTCAAAGGAAGTATCCTTTGGTGCAAGAGTTCATGAGGGAATGGTATCGGGGTGAATATGACTAAATAGAATATACGTTTGATGACCATTACTGACAGGCTGACTTCTTTGACAGATTTTCTGATATGTATCGATGGAACCATGTTGATGGTTTAGTCAAATGGGCAATAAACAAAATACATTCCTAAACACGTAATATCTTGCACTTTTACCCATTTGATGAAAATTACCAATATCTTACTCTTTAAAACCAGTATGATTTGATTCACTGCAAAATTTGCTTGATCTACAGTTACAACAAACATACTCTATGCACAGAACAAACAGTTCAATGAAGCAAAGTTTGAAATACACCGTGACTAAGCTATAAAAACATTCTGGAGAAATTGTTTGAAACACTTTCTTTTGTGAACTTATATAATGAGATAAGACAGGAACTTCTTCAAAGAATCTGTAACTAACAATTCATTACCCTGTAAACTTCCCTCAGAAAGGAAATGAAAATTTTTTGAAAAACTATTTTTTCCAATTCAAAGTTGACAAGGAATCCTTAGATGCAGTACTGTTAAACCTAATCAACAAGTCGTAACCGACAACACACTACTGAATAACGCTTCAAGCATGTAATGGATCAACTTATACTTGTTGATCCATTTCATGGGACAAATATATTCTGTATCGAAGTTTCTAAAGCTCTCTTCGCTCTCGAACTCAAACCCAAATGGAGCTCTGAAAATCTGTATCTTCAATATATACGAAGAGATATTGATATACCAATCTGCATACCATGTACATTAAACATCATGCATAATTATCTCCACGTAACAATGGAATTATATTTTAGGTAAATATCATCATGATGTGCCAATCGAAAAGGTGATCCCATGCTAAATACACCTCTTCTGTTTAACTCTGAGAATATACCTATAGAGGTCAGTATGTGTAATTCTGTATATAGTAAAGGTTATTTTTTAATAAATGATTATCTTTTGAAATGAACATGTTCGATAAAGTGTCAAGTAGTTTAAAAAATCTAACTCATACTCATTAAGTGAACATGATTAAGACAGCGTTATATCTTCCATTACTCTTTCTTTAAACTCCACATCACAAAAAGACTACAGAAATAGCAATATCATTTAATTTGACAGTGTATATCCTCTCTAATACTAATCACTAATTGCCTGACGTTCTTCAATCAATTCTATGATGTTTGAGATGAATAACTTTATATGAACGGAACCAGCATCGACAGATATCAATACACTTATCGCTTTGCTTAGCTGAGCCCCGCCCTAGGTAAATACAAGTCTCATACTATATTCTTTAATAACAGACATGTTTCCCGTGCGGTTATGCGTTAAATCATTGATTACATGACAGCTTTAATATGGTAAACCACATTTGCAAGTTATAGTGAAATCTATTTCGTGTAGAAATACCACTTAAAGTAACACATCAAATGATCAGATGAAAACTAATGTCAACATTTACCCATACCCTTGACCAACTTATTAAGCTAGTTGTCATAGTTACTGAAACTCAACATTAAACCCACAAACTTCACACACAGGAGGACCAAAGTCATTGCACAAGGTAATCAAAAGAAGGCACTGGGTTTCGCCAAGTTCGCTGTGACGGGGGCCGACGTAAATGTGTACATTATAGTTAAGGGAGGGGGCCTGTTGATTCGGCGCAGCTTTTCAGTTTGTTTTGGGCCCGAACTGCCTGGACGAATACTCCGCGTTTGTCCAATTGCAATGGTTCAACAAATCCCCGAAACTACTTGTGAGATATAGCTGTGTGAAGGACTGGGCACGCTCCACATCTTCTCTGGAACTATAGCTATCTCTGTCATGGATTCCCTTACCTTCCAGTAGGACTTTACATATAACTCGTTACCATGACAAGGTAAGAGCTACTTTCCTTCTTTATACCATAGTCTTACCATAGGTTATTTAGGAAAATAGTTGTACGTGCATGGTGTATCATGTGTGTTTTTATCATAAGAGCTTTACTTTATCGTTTTCTCATAATCCTGAAAAGTTTGATTTTATGGACACATGCAAGCCTGAAGTATCCTTTCATAGATAGAGCATGCACTGTTAACATTTACTATATATCATGGTTCTAAAACGTTTGTGAAGACATCGTTATATATCAGTAAGAATAGGGGTCCAATATACTTTTATATTGGAAATTATAATTAAAAACATTATTCTTTCAACAGTGATGAAACGATACATATTCAACCATTTTATCCTATTAATATATATATATATATATATATATATATATATATATATATATATATATATATATATATATATATATATATTGAAAAAAGGAGAAATGAAATCTGAAACTTCAAAAATGTGTTTCAATGACACTTCCATGAATGAAATGCACAATGTTTGGTGTTGATAATGAGTAATTACTACATCAAGTGCCTTAATTGTTATCTTTATAAATACAAATGAAAATGACATTGGTAAGCCTAAAAACCACGCATCGGTGTTCATCATGTTAAATTAGGATCTTTTTAGACCATGACTTTTTCAAAGTTTACAATTAAAACAAAATTTTTGCGATATAGAGTTTTTTAAAGCCCTGACTATATTCTTAATAGCAAAATTCGAGCGCGTACATCATCAATAAATATTTGAAAACAAAAGTACTACTTGCTGTATGATACTTGTGTGTCTGTAAATGTTTACAGGTGGTGGATAAGAAATCCACTTTTGTAATGTTATTGGAAAAAAAGTAAGATAAAATACCTCAGGTTGAATTTTTAAAATGCATCAAGAACAAATTTCTTTTACGCAATATCTTGAGAGCACCATCTTCTATCTCAATACATCACTTTTTGAAGATGAACAAATGTTACAAGTCCATGTCAAACATATTTTGAAACACTTAAAAAGCTTTTTATTTTTGTAAGATATAGTTTTCTTAGAGCACATAGTTACATAGTCATGCGTATCAAATTTGAAAGCCTTTGAAAACGAAATATAGATGGCATCATATTCATATTTAAACAGTATGGACTTACATCTACACTAAGCACGTCTTTGCCGAATTTTTCCAACCAGACTATGGTTGTTGGTTTTCTAGACACGTACAGCTACAATGGGTTGTGATCCTTTTATTATTTCACTTGTTGTTCACTGTAATTGTTCTGTCCACCGCTCCTTTGTAAAGTGTGTAGTCATCGGCTGAAGTCATTCTCATTCATAACAGGAAGCTAGGCATTAAGTGTAAAACATCAGCTTCTGTCATCCAGCTGGGATGGTGTTTGTATTCCCGCTCTTCGCATAAGATTCTTGAAAACTTGGTTATACGTGCTTCCATATGCAAATTAACTGCTAATGCAATATTGCCTATCAAAACTGCCAAGGAGTTTATCAAATCTATCAGTAAGCTTCAAAGGTCCAGCTGAATCTTGTTGTCGTAATTTTAAAAATGTTTCCAATCTGTGCACAAGATCGTAAGAGTTCATTTCCCCCATCTTATACATTAGAAGAGGTTACATGGTATGCTTAGATATGATAAGATCTTGTTATGTACGTTTTACGTACTTGAAACTGACTAAGGGAGTTTTAGCAGTCAATTGAACTTCAACGATTAATGCGTGAAGTTTTGCCACTATTTTCTAAAGAATCATTTCAATTTCAAGAAGTCAACACATACAATGAATCAATTTCATAGGAGTTTTTTTTTTACTTTCTGTAAATGTCCATCTTAAATCTTCATTACCATCAGGTTATTCGACTTGTAGTGTTGAATAACATCAATTGATCGTAAAAAATGTTCTACTGGAGATATGCTTTTTGTGGGATCAAGAAATGTGCCCAGAAGATATAGATCTTTTAGTTGACTTAACACAGAATATTGAGAATCATAAACGTCATAAGGGCAGTAAACGATCATATAATCTAATAAGACAATAGTAGGTTAACGTTTTAACAATTACGTTGATATGTCTGATATCAGAAGACACTTGCAAGAGACTTAGTATGTATGTATTTATAGAAAATATCTATCACACGTCAAGTTCTCAAGTTTTAGTTAATTAAACTCAATGTTCTAAAAATAAGTTTTTGTGATGTAAAACAATTAACAATTAATTCGTGAATCAAGTGTAAGTTTTGTGTTACAAAATTTCCATTCATATACTCATGACTTTGGTTATGAAATGCTTTGCTTGAATTTGAATTATTTGAATGCTAATGATTAATATCGAAACGTTGGAATCGTGTAGGTAAGAACCATTGATTTTCTATTAACCTGAGTCCATTTTCAATAAAGGCACCCACACTGATAACATTATAACATTATCATGCAAATCTAATTTCACATAAGAAAATTGTCAATAGTTCGAAACTTTACCAATAACATTTCACAGAGGTAAGCGAGAATTCACACACACGAGAATAACAAACTCACAAAAAATGAATGTTCGGGGCAAATTTACAAAATTATTTCCAAGTGCACATTGTCCTAGAAAGTTTTTGTCTCCTGGGACGTGTCAAGGGTTTGTATTTAGCCCGTGTGGTTTATGAGTTAAAGATGAGGCTCTAACAAGGGGACAAACAGTTTTGGCAGCACATGCATGAACTCCTGTAGTTGCCACACAGGTGTGACTTGTTGTTCTGGCTACGTCACCTATGAGGAAATCACTGGCATAAGATGAAGAGAACGATTAAGAAGCGCCCGATTTGAACTCCCCTTTTACAATGCTCACAGGCGGGGTTTTGGCACACTTTGAAAGGGACAGTAGCACGTTTTTAAAGCAAATACAGTGATCTCATGAAAACGGAAATAAATGTTACCAATTGTAAGACAATATTTTAAAAGATTTTTTTTAATGATTTAAATTTGTATAATTAAATTAGCAGTTCTATGACCAAAGTACCATGTTCAGTAAAGCAATGCAAACATATTTCCTTAACGCAGATGATTTATAAGTCTTTACACTAAAATGGTCGCCATGAGTTTTTGCTTGATGCTTGATTATCGAATAATCGGATCAAATAATGTTGTCTGATCCTCTGAAGATAATACGCTGTCATAAACTGATGTTTAAGGGGCAAATTTGAAGAAATACAATTTTCAAAACACGTGCTAGTGCGACTCTAAGAAACAGTTACAGGCTTTCCTTTTTATTGAAATATCTTGTTTTGTCTTTTTGGTATTTTTATGAACATGTTTGAGCCATCTTTTATATTTTAATATTTTAAGACTCGTCTGAGTGCCAAGTTTAGTTTTATGGTATCCTTTCAAATTCATTCAAATATAGCAGCATTGTGTCTTTGTGGTATATTTCAAAGTTTGAATAAGAAAGCAAAGAATATGTTTAGTCTTTTTGGTCTGCGGTCCACCGTCCCTAAGTGTACAGTATATGTTATAATGAAATGTTTTATTTCAAATACTTGTGAAGTGAACTAAGTTTTCTTCTGGTCTCTCCGTACGGTAATTCAAACATGTCGAGGTGAGAGTAATGTGTAGGAGTCTTTTTGCTTATCAAAATATGTCTGAATGAAAAGTATCTGGTTTCGTCAATGGCTTGTTAGGGGGAAGAAGTTTCGCTTGGCGTCTCGGGAACCTTGAAAATGAATAGCTAAGTAAAGTGTGTAGATTCTGTTGTAACGTTTTACTAAGTGAAGTGTTTTATTTTTTTCATTGTAGGATGTACAGTCGTTTTGTATGAAGAACGTTATATATAGATCCTTTTTATCTTAACTTTAACATTTTGTTGTATTATTTCAAATTCCTTTCAATGAAATCGAAGCATACATGTATGTATTATTTTGACAATATTGTCATATACCAATCATAACTGCAAGTGTTTCACAGTCTTCAGATTTTCGTTTGTGAAAGAGATCTCAAATTGTCTTTACAAATGAAAAAGTTTCTTACTCATTAATTACATTAAAAGTATGCCGTGTGGTATGAAGTTAAACAGACTGATCCCATTAGCTGTATATTACCTATCATTCTGAACATTTCCTCTGTAACTGTAATTGAGATCGATGTATATATATAATTTGACAATATTGCTATATACTGACAATAATTGCAAGTATCCTGTCTGTGCAGTTTCACAGTCTTCAGATTTTCGTTTGTGAAAGAAATCTCAAATTGTCTTTACAAATGAAAAAGTTTCTTACTCATTAATTACATTAAAAGTATGCCGTGTGGTATCAAGTAAAAGGGACTGATCCCATTAGCTGTATATTACCTTTCATTCTGAACGTTTCCTCTGCAACGTGACATTAAACCTCTGATTCCCCTTGATATTCAATTAATTATCGTACATACCATGTGATGGATGTTCCAAGTTGGACGATTGTCCCGATCCTAACCGTATGCTATATTTA
Source organism: Phorcus lineatus (assembly GCA_921293015.1). NCBI lineage: Eukaryota > Metazoa > Mollusca > Gastropoda > Trochida > Trochidae > Phorcus > Phorcus lineatus. The sequence continues at coordinate 57,195,450 of OV121081.1, forward strand.
TATCACTCTTCCTTAAACGGGAACTTTCTTTGCTCCTCATTCCAATACTTTGGCTAATTTGGCTTGTTTCGTTAAGGCAAACAAATCTTTTCCTACTTCAAAATTGTTCTACCTCTGATAGGAAATATAAACAATGATACAGCTATACTTCCTTCACACACAAGACATATTGATGTAACATTGTTATATTTTAGATCAAACTATCTGCTATTGTACAAAGTCTTGAGCAAAGTCTTCGAGTCCGTTGTTGGATTTGAACCCGGTGGGTGCGGTTTTGTACTTTGTAGTGCAGTTAGGCTGACGCCAAACATAGCAAAGTTACATATGTTTAATTTCTAAATGACGAAAATGTCAAATTAATGACAAATGGTTTTTTAAAAACACACTAATATTAAGTGTATTGTTGTGTTCTATTTTGAGTCTGTTTAAAAAAACATAATGTATGTTCGCTCCTGTATTGTAAAACTCACCTTTTGAACTGTTTCAAATGACAAAAAAACATTCTAATCGTGAACGAACTTTGAAAAATAAACAACAAGTTCGAATATTTTTATTTTATTTCATCCAAGCCATATTGGCATATCGCTTTAAAAGAAGACTCCGTTTCCTCAAGAGGAAAAGGAAGCAAGCAAATATGAAATTCCAAGGTATTTCATAAAATGAAAATGTCTCAACATTTCCTCTGGAAGAGCATCTGTTTGGCCAAAGCTTACTAGCACGGTTCAACACGGTTCCTCTAATGAGTTTCTTCTGTAAGAGACACTGTCGGACTGTCTATGGAGAGAGGAAGAGGGATCAGGGGGATTTGTCAGAGGCTTCACAGATTGGGGATTATCCCCCGAACACCCCTCCCCTTAAACTCCCCCAGGGGACATAGACCTGGAAGCAAAGGTTCAGACACAACGCCTGTTCCGCAAACATCATAGGTGTGATGGACTTCTGAGATCGTGTATATTGCATTTGTCGATGTAGTTCCAATCATTCTCGTCTTGTTAGCCAAGTGCAAATGGGGTTTTAAATACCGTGCACGTGATTTAGAATCAAGCGTGAATTGATCAACTGCATGTCTTAAATGAAATTTAATCGAGGAAAGGTTTCTGGAAATGTCATGTTTGATTTGGAGTTCTTCCGTCAGCTCATGTGGCAACTCGGATGAGCAATTGTCTGTAAAAGTTTTTTTAGATGAACATCTGTTTTATTCAGTGCAGCTTATTCTGTAGATACGATGAATTTAGCAATGACATTATAGAATAGAATGCTTTTTAAACAAGGCAAACCTTCATTAACGAAATCGTGTTTAACCGTAAGCGTTTCTTCTGGTTTCCACGGTTTTATAACCTTTATAAATTGTTTCTAGTTTCCATGCTACCCTGAAGATAAACATACATCAATAAAGGATAGATTGTCAAAAAAACATATGTTTAAAAAAGGTTCCTCAGACAATGCACAATTGATTTTACATATATTTCGAGATACTCCTATAATTGACGATGTCGCTTTCTTTGATTTCAAAATCATATCATAGTGCATCAATAGTCATATCATAGATGACACCGGACATAATTATTAGAAATCCATTTTGAGCGTGCATTTTCATGAAATTATTCGATAATCAACCTTTTGATATTGATAAATTGGTGAAATATCTGTATCTGATAAAAATGTTCCTTTCCCAAAACAGATGAAATATGCTTGCTTCATTTTGTACCCTAATTTATGTTTTTATCCACGAAAATGTCCTTGGGGACTCTCTGATTTATCTTTCACCTAAAACAGTTAACGAGGACACTCGTTCTCTGCAAACGTAATTTGAATTCGTAGAGAGCCTGTTGTAAGATACACGCAAGGTTTGTAGACTAGCAGTGTCAAACATTTCACCTGGATCGAAATATGTAGTCAACAGTACATATCAAACAAAGATAGAGATGTTTGCATGTGGACGATATTTAGACGATAAAGATGAAGAAGAAGGTGTCTGTATCTAGATATGCCTTGTGTATTTGTGTGTATTAACCAGAATGTCACACTCTGTAGTCAATAGCTTAATTATCAGATGATTATTGTGGCATAAAGAATCTATAATCTATAATCAACTATTGACAGATACTGGCTTACTAAATAGATCTTGTTTTCAACGACGCAGTTTTCTCTGCTGCTACAAACGCGATAAACGGTATGCATGTGTTTATCAGAGATTTTCTGTGTGAATCACCTCTTTTTATAATTCGGCTTATTTTAGAGGAAAGCATGTACATCTCCACACTCCCACGTGGGATTTACTGAAACAACAAGAACTACGTAGTAACACGAATTTGTATCATAGCACTGCTCATAGTTTAGATCTGGGATGGTTACATCTGCGGTTACGTAAGTATATTCTAAACTGAACAAACATGAATTTTCGTAACATTCTATAAATAAAAATAGCACACTGCGTTTAAAGAATTTGATTATGTTGGATGTGATCTTGTGTTAGGCTGGTATACAGTGATTAGTAAGGTCGCAAGTCGCAGTCAGCAACAACTGGCGGCGCTCGCCTGATCGGTGACCCGTTTGGAAATTCAATAAAGTGACAGAGTATGTACCCCGGCAAGACCTATTGTGTTTATTCAGCAGTTCAAGTGGGTACCTGGTGATAGTTGTCAATGTATAAAAACAAGATTTTAACAAATATGGATAACACCACGAAAAAAGGAAAATTGTAACAAACAATGCGACATTCTTATATACTCATAACATATTTGCAGAATTTCTGTAATTGATAGACCCGCACACATCTTATTTTAAAGGGGCAGTAGCACGTTTTTAGGTAAATTAAGGGATCTCACGAAAACTAAAATAAATGTTTTTAATCACAAGACAAATTATTACAATCAAAAGAAGCAGTTTTAAAACGAATGTACCATAAGCGGTTGATCAATTGATTAAAAAGTGTTTACATAAAAATGGCCAATAGTATTTTTGGCATAATACTTGATTATTTCCTCTACAGCTACGGATGATTGGGTTGAGTAATAAGATGTTTTGACCCTCTAAATGTTTATGGGGAAATTTTTCAGAGATAAATATTTTGAAAAAGGTCATACTGCTCCTTATAATGTTATAAATTGTACCTCATATTTACTGATTAACTTTTATAAAGACAAATTTAGAATAAGTTATCGTGTGTTTTTAACATCTCTTTCGATTTTTTGAATAACATTTTTATCAACAAAAACTGAACAAAATATCATTTTGCTATTTGTTTTATTGACGTATCACGCGAAAATAAATTTATTTACAGCTCAAAGTGGCATTGTTCAATTAAAAGAACAATTAACATATTTGTATTCTTTGATATATTTTTTAGTTTTTAGTCCACCAATAAAGTGATTAAAGTATTTGGCAAAAAATTACAAATACATGAAACATAACAACAAACGTAATCGAAACAACAAAGCTGAATATTTGTTAGTCCTTGAACATAAGTTTAAAAAAGGCGAGTATTAACGACCATTCCAAGTTCTCTTGTGCCAAGAGTTAAACATGTTGCAAGTATTCAGTTCTCCGAGTCCCTTCAATTGGTTACATTGTTGAAGTATTGGCCCAGCTAATCTAGTTAGTCAATAAGCCCCCCACATAGTTCCTGGCGAGTTAAGGTGGCTTCTCTCAAACTTGTCCCAATATTGACACTCGCTTAAGAAACAGCGAAGTGTTGTTAGAAATAGCTGAGCAATTATGTCTTCATGAAATCAACTCACACTATGTCAATTGACCCGCTATTAAAGCAAATATCCATCCCTTAATAAACCTCATCTAGGGACTTTTCCTAAAGTAGGTCTCCCTAACGACCTTCTACTGTCACAAACTGTGCTATATCTAGTATTGACTTTGAAAAATGATTCTTCAGTTAGTATATTCACCTTTGATTTCGGTGTGAAAATGTTGATTCAGTCACGGGTAAAGAACATTTGGAATTAAGAAATCATAGCGTACATGATGGCTACCCCTCCTCTGGTTTCAAACTGTTTTAGTTGCCAACAAGTTTATTTTACCTATGATTACTTGATAAGATCAACGTTTAATGGAAAGAAGAAAAAAGTGCTTGAACTCTGAACAAAGTGCATACAGTTCACGTTTGAAATTCATCTTGGGTTCAAGAAAAACAGCCTCTGGTTTCGTGGCATCATATTCGTCTAAACCCTTCCATGAACAATTCATAGAACATCAATGATAATGATAATGGGCGCTGCAGAACTGGAAGAAGGGTTTAGCGCAGAAACAAGCAGTACAATACGTATTCTTTGTGCGAAAAAAAAGTTTACAAGAAAAATGTTTTTGCAATTGTGAGAACACGAAAATGTCATGAAGAAGTTGAATATCCTTATGTGTCTTCAGGATTGGATTCTAACCATGGACAGTAAACAAGATATAGCGATTGTTTTATGTTAAAACAGCATCATATTTACATTCGAAGTATCTCTTTATGTTACATATCGCTCACAACTTTCTGATCGATTATCTTTATACCTTGTCAGTTCATATCTGTTTGCGGAACATGCATGCAAACGCTCTTGTCATAGTTTACAATGCAATGCAATGCAATGGGAAGATGAGATGTAGAGAGAGAAAGAGAGGGGTGGGTGGGTGGTGGGGGTGGTGAGTGTCGAAGAACCGTAACCTTAAATAACGTTGTTCAGAGCAAGATTTATATAAGTTTTTCCAAACTGAAATTGCAAGGTCGAATCTTCTTTTTCAAGAACTGATCATTGCTTTACTCCCAAACGCTAATACTGAAAGGATATGTTTGTCTTTTAGGTACCCCCTATTAATTCTTCATTTGATAGAACCATAAGCTAGAAAAGAAATTACTCCTCTTGTGCAAATGTTCACGAAACATTTTGAATTGCTCTTAAGTATCAGATTCAACGAAAATGTCTCATGGTGTGCAAAAAAGAAATGTTCATAGTTACCGAGTGACCACTATATATATGGAATGATCTTGGAAGTACCATTGTCTTTGAGACTAGCACATATCTGCTTTGGTTCGTGCTAAATCAATATGTTGACGAGATCAATGCAGAAATGTATTATTCCGTGCGTCTCTACAAATATTGAATTTGAACTAGAAAAGAAAGTGCATATGCCAAATGTCCATTGGATATCATTCTGTGCATATATCTAAACATTTTTATTCTGTACATTTAATAAAACTATCAAAACTGAAATAAAAACTCCTAATAACGAGCAAATATTAATTGACATCTACAGAAGAATAAAACTGATTATTTTGTGCAAATGTGATACATCCACAAGATTGATATAGAATTGCTTTCCTGTGCACCTTTCAAACGACGTCGAAAATTTAATCGTCAACATTCGCTGTGGCTGAGAATAGTTAATAAAATGCATAATGTGCAAAAGGTCAACACTCTCAAATTGTATACCTAAACGCAGGGTAAATGAGCACTCTTGCTTTGCATTTCTTCCTAGCTTTGCACAGTTGTATTAAAATACACGAGTACCAATCACCTGTTAAACCCACGTGCTGTGGTATAGCAGATATAACAATGACAGAAGTTGTACACAACTCTTCTGGAAGAAGAAACTTCTTGATGTTTGGTGATGTCTGGCATTCTTTGACCTGGGACAACAGTAGGGGTCAAATATAATCGCTGTGTGTCAATCTTGCTTCTTTAAATTGGAAGTCACATGTTTTGTCCAATTAGCAGGTCTTAAGATATCATCTGGGCTGAAATAGAACATGTCCATGTAAAGTCCTCCCCGGTCCTCGTCCTGGCACAAGAGGACATGTGGTCGTTTTACTCTTATGTTTTGAAGTGCAGCTGTGAGGTGTTTTACTGCTCTGGTGTCAGTTCACGACTGTGGTCAGACTTCAGAGACAGTCATGAGTTCCTTGACAGTCCAAGATTAAAAAATATATTTATCTCGTATTTCAAAAATAAATAAATAAAAAAGAACCCTTTAGGAGTGTTTACATCAGATACCTTCCATTAAATGACGTAGAGGATGTTATACGAGAAACCATTCATTATTTCAATGAATTTTTAAAGTCTTCTTTACAAAAACAGATCTGCCATTGAGGTATTATAAAGCGGTGTAAAATGAGTGACGGAACAATTTGAGAAGCGTTCTTGACGTGTCAAACACATGGCACATTAACTCTTGTAGGTAACTACGTAATTCCTATAACGAATATTCAACGTCCAAAATACATCTAATAACTTTCAGTATAAAATCAAAGCTCATCAGATATAAACATCTTTTGTTGTGATATGCGACACCGATGAAAACCTAAAATCCTGTTCGTATAAATAGTTGAGGTAGACACGGGAAAAGGCTCTTGAATTATAAAAACTGTAATTGACTTTTATTGATCACAATAATTTTGCAATTACTTTTCATTCACTTTTTAAAAATTCATAAGTGAAAATGCTATTAAAATATATAGTGAGAAAGTTTATATAAAAAGCATAGAGAAGAATTTCAGTTTTGATTTTGAGGGATTTTTTCATAAGGTTAATTGAAGGTAGAGGTTTTTTTAATCAAATGGTTGACCCTTATATGAGAATCGTTTTGAAAGAATAAATTTCTCTTTCAAAATTCAGCACACTTAATTTATCAATATCAAATTTTAATAATCGACATATGAAAAATCAAGATTGCATCAAAATGTGATCAATTAAAAACATCCCTTCTAGAAATAAAAAAGCAGCATTAAAATTCATTTCACAAAGTAACAACAATTCACTTACAATTTGTCAAAATTCAAGAAAAATTCAAGACTGTAAACTACCTAACAATAACTGTATATATACCGTGACATATATAAAGAAGAACTGCAAGTTGCAAGCTTTCAAAGATGAAGATAACAATCCCGAGATTCATTCCTCTTCGGTTAAGTGGAAGAAAAAACATCTAACGGGACCTCATTTTACTCCTCCCTGTAGTGTAAACGTTAAAAAACCCACTGTCTATTCTCATAAACCCAACGGAAGCGTCCCAGGAGAAGCTACGAAGCACGTTTAGCCACTAAGTAAGTTTCTAGTTTATATTCGACAGACACTTGGGTGTAACAGTTATTCAAACAGAGAGGATTTATATGAACAACGTCGCCATAGTTTGGTGCCGACAAACAAACCAATACAATTTCGTACATTTTGAAGTCCCATCTACATAAAGTTGAATATGATTATGTTTCGTTTCTTCACATTTTAGTACCACACCTACCGGTTGAAGAAAAGCAAATTCTATTATTAACTTACCGTACACACCTTCCAGTAATATATTCATTCACAGGTGTGTGGCTGTACGTTTTTGAAGTCATGTTTTAACGTCAAATGAAATGAACCGCTGTAAGTAAAGGATGATATTTTGGGAATATGTTTAATAAGCTGTCAAAGTGGCACTCGTAAGTATAAAGGTCTGCTTTACTGATTATATCAATATCTTCTACCAGCATATCATGTCTACAATTTTGTAATGTTTTTGTTTCATTTTTAGAAATGTTTCATTCAGTGTGAAGTGATACATTCAGCATATATCATCTTTTTTAACATTGATAAATGAAGTTGCTTTTTTAAATAAAAAAAAGTTCATATCAGCCTTTTTAAAAAAACATTTTGAGACATAATGCTGATGTGGCCTTTTGTCATCGTGCTTGAGACTCCCTTCGCAATCACATTGCACGCGTTTTTCTCGAATAAGATTTTACAGTAAGTACTTAATAAGGTTATCACCAAATGTAACAATTTAAGAAATGCTGATTCAGCTATTTTCATAGAGACATCTTAATGAAATATTCTTACAATATTGTTTAAGGTTTTCTTTTAGTCAATAATAAGCGTAATCAACGTCAAATGATAAATAGTTTAAGAACGTTTTTGTTATATAGTGCGAATATATAGCGTTTTATTATCATGTATAACTTTTCACACTGAAACTATTTGGAAATAAAATATTTGTATAGCTTGTTCAATCGTCGTAATCCTACTGAACTGCAATTAATTTCATTCTGCCAACATCGTTAATTAAAGGTTCAAATTTACATTTCTAATTAGCATAACCTCTGAGTCTGTAAAGAAATTTTCTCTCGCTCGCAGCTTCTAAATTTTCTCAATTGAAAAGCAAATCCGGTTATGTTTGTTTTCCTCAATACGTGAAAGTAATGCACGAAATCAAATGTAATTTGTCCAAAAAACATAAATTTCACTATTAAACGCAACTCTTTATTCAAATATTTAATTAATGTCATCAACCTTTTCGTACCTTGAGAAAAGTTCCAAGCGTTCGTGCTCGGGCAATACAATATGCAAAGCTACAGAACAAATAATTGTTTCATAGCAATAAGAATATCAAAATTGGATTAAATTCACCCAAATTAAGAAATGCTGACAGATGTTTGATCTACAATGTAGTATAATGCAATAGCTGATGAATCTTAATGAATAACTCTATATGAAACACGCAGTCTCCAGTAATGAAAACTACGTTGTTATCAAGAAATATGATTCTAAGGTAAAAGCATAATAAAGAAAGTAGACATTTACAGGTAAATCTAACAGCAATCAAAAATACCTTTATCAATCATATTGCGATTCAACATGTTTATAAATAAAGAACTTATTGTAAAGAAAGAATAGCACATACGAATATGCTGATAATTTGTTTATCAAAAGTTCGTTGCAGTGTTTCATTTACAAACTAGGAATGAACTTATTCCCGAACTTATGTAAAGAAAGAATAACACAGACGAATATGTTGATAATTTGTTTATCGAGCTTTCGTTGCAATGTATAATTTACAAATAAGGAATGAACTTATTCCCGAAGTTATTGTAAGGAAAGAATAACACAGACGGATATGTTGATAATTTGTTTATCAAAAGTTCGTTGCAGTGTTTCATTTACAAACTAGCAATGAACTCATTCCCGAACGAAACCGCATGAGCACTGCTTTGAGTCACGAAAACACTGTTATGGGTTTTCTCGCCATGAATTTTAAATGTTTTGAAAGTTTATTTTAGTTTCGTGTCTTCCTTCCGCGTAGCTTCTACCGTACTTTGTATATCTACCAAGTCAAATTCCTTGCATTGCTGACAAGTAGTTATCCATGGCTTGTATAATCAACAATTGGGTTGCATATGCACACTAAGTAAACTCTAAAAACATCACTCTAAGCGTTGCTGTTACATTATGTGTACTAATACATAATCACACAGGCTAGAATTCACCGAGTCGTCCTACTTTGACAGACATAAAATTTGGAAGCCTGGAAATAACAAAATTGTTAATCATCAATAAAGCAATGTATCTGACGATTCATTCAATCTTAACAATTACTTTCATTTACGTATATAGGAGTATGATATTATATTCATTTTACTTACAAGACGTGGTATCTTGAGCAAACGGGAGTACCTTGAATGCCATTGAAGTCATCGTTTTAGCTCATATATTCAGCATGTATCAGATAAAATGTTTATTAACTTAACTATCTTGATAATGAAGGGATGTATTTGCACGATTTATGATTTATTAAGCTATATGTATTTTAATAGTTTGCTTAGTGTGCATATTGTCGTTGTCGTCGTCATCGTCGTTGTCATCATCGTCATCATCATCAACATTTACAGTGGGTATATATATATATATATATATATATATATATATACCCACTGTAAATTCATTATATGAATACATGAATAGATTAAATTCATTTCTAATGTTCACACATGTAGACAATCAAGGTGGTACAAGATGGCATCTCAAAATATATTAAGAGGAAAAACTTATACATTAATGTAGGTATTATTATATACCATCTGGCTATGTCTACGACCATGACAGGTCTTTATTACAAAGAGGCAAGAAACCAAGTTAATGTACTGTGGAACGTATTAATATATCATTTAGCACCTTTCTGTTTAACTTCTTTTACAGATTTTCATGTTCAATTTGACTAGAAAACAAAAGAGAAATTCACGTTCTTTGTTTCCTTTTTGACAAAAAATTTTGAGTGAATATAATTTTATTCAATTTCATATTTTAAAATTCTTAATGTGAGCAAATTTTGAGAGAACGATTTAAATACGATGGTGTGGATTTAAAAAAGCTCATAAATAATTCAGAGCCTCCGACAAATAATATATTTTTTATGAAACAACAATGATTATCATTAGCTAAATCCATTTCCTTTATTCAAATTAGCATTTTGAACTTTTATATAATTTGTAAACATTATTGAGCATGCGGTTGTTAAATCTGGAAAGGAATGTGGTATGAGCAAAAAACCTTAAAAACCGAGTAAGTTGTTTTTAGTTTGTTGAGCATGCAAACAGATATTTCGTATACTTTGTAAAAGTTTGAAACATATCAAATTTGTTCTGTGATATTGCGTGTTAGCGTGTACATTTCAGCGTGCTGCACGTGTATCCCATGCTTTCGTCAGCTGTCTGAAATAGACAGTGTCAAGAACATGTGATAGAGTTCAATTTAATTCAATACAGAACCTTAGTGCTACAACAATATAATGACATAAATCTGTATATGCAGAAAGAAATTCATGCAGACCAATGAAATATGAAACCCAATACATTAACAATTAAAAGTTTTATTTTTAAGCTTTTTGTCTCAGAACTTTGTTATCAGAACAAGGGAGTTTAGTGCAGGTAAATCCTAAGATTGTCCAGTGCTTTGCAATGACGAGTATTACGGTATTATCCGAAAGTCTTCGGAAATGCATAACACACACGTTCGTTCAACCAAAAGACACTATACTGAGTTAATGTTAAACAAACCAGCTCTAGAAACTTTTAACAACATTTACATTTTTTAGATTTTAACAATTTATTTTATTAGAATGTTAAACCGTGTGTACAAATGGTATTACAGTAAAACGAGTATAGTTTTAGAATAAACAAATAAACTGTACTCTTAGTAAAAAACTAGTAGTGTCATGATTGTTTCAATCATTATTATTCATGCTTACCATTGATGTTTCAGGTTTTCGGCCCCGAGTGGGCGTGGCGAGCAAACCGGTGATGACCTCTCCGCTCTCCCATACCTCGATGATCGGGTCATTCTCGACTCACTGAAAGCTAGACATGCCAAGGGAGAATACTTCGTAAGTTTCTGTTTTGAAGCGCTTGTAAAATCACGGCATAACGCCACTCGTTCATTCATTGTCGTTCAGCAATAATATAATTGACACACTATGTTAGAAATCTGGTTGTTTTGAATTAAAAATATCGTACAGATGGTATGGGAAAAGAAAAAAAATGTCCTATGGGTAGTTAAGTGGAGTGTACGATTCGTGTGTTGTTTGTGGATTCGACATTCAAACGCAAACTCCCTTCTTTGTATTCAATCCATTTATGCATAACCAAAATACATTCCATTTTCATCTTTTGGTAATATTTTGATGAGCATCAATATAAAAATTGCCCGAAAAACGTTATAACCTCAAATTATGCTCCCAATTAAAACATCATTAAAGTCTCACTTGATTCCAATCAATTTTAATTTATTGATTGATTTATTTTCACAATGCTAGTTTTCTTTTCTTCTTTTTTTTTAATTTGACCTATTAATCATTACGTTAGGCGGATTAACACTTTCAAAGCAATTACTATAAACTTAACATTATTTTCAAATTGGAGTTATGAGTTTTAAGGCTTTAAAGGCTTATACTAAATCGAAGAGGTTTACTTATTTTATTATTTTTATGAAGTCAATCTTTAAGAAGAGGTTTAATCCATTCCTTCCTTTAAGTTATTGCCTACATTTTGGTAAATTATAATCAATTTGTTAACAGAAAGTTCACAAACTCGGATTTTTTCACGATTTTGTGTACCTTCTAAATATGTGCTCTCATTAAATGTTTTGTAAAGCACCAAATATGTCATTCCTAGTTTTCTATAGTTGAATGTATCGGTCGTATGATATTGAAAAGTCGACGCTTCATCTACTTTTGGCACTCAAAGCAAGAGTTACATCCCTTTGTCTTTACAAGATTCAAGTTTTCTCCTTATCGTTGATATGTGTAAAGAAACAATATTGTAGAAACATAAAGATGATAGAAAGGTTTCCATGAAGTACGTTGAAATATATTTTATTGAAATACAATTATCTATCGTATATAAATAATTCATTATCATAAATTTTATCATAAGTTATTATACAATCAAGTGATATTTTCTATATTTTCGATTAACCACGCTCTTTGGTTTACAAATTAAAATGGTGTGAAAATTTTAGTTTAAAAAATTGACAATATGAAGACGAGTTAATGCATTTTGGATTGGTCTTTTTCTTTGTTTAACTTACTGAGATTAAGCAGAATATATGGTTTTTGTCTTATATTATATCATGTATGTATAAATAAAAGGTATATAGTAATAACAATTTCTCAAAAAGAATCTTTTAAAAAACTCGGACTCTTTTTATCTACTTTAATCGACGATCTCTTCCTTTATCAGGCACAAAAAAACTTTTATTTTTTTAAATTTTATTATTGAAGGATTATGATTCACAACTTTTGAACTTGAATGATTGATGTGTAAAACACAGTTTATTAGATTTACATATCGGTGCTCTACGATGGCGTCATCAAGTTTTGTAGCTGTCACTTAAACAAAATGTTCAACATTGTTCAAAATATGCATAATTGTCTATCAAGAAATAATCCGGTATTTCATACCTGTGATGCTATTAGCCTCATTCCCTCATATAATTGTCAAACTGATAAAGAGTATATGCTATGATACACCATTCATAATAAAATAAATATTTGACTACTTATATGGCTTATTCCTTTAAGAGAATTTAAATAAAGAGTTTCAGAATAGAGAAATCTGCAATCTAATCAACTATCGCCCCACTAATGTAAGAAAGCCAACTGATTAACATATTTCTAATATTGAATGTAAAAAAAATCACAAGGTTTTCGCAGTTAACAAATGTCCTTAACACAATGTATTCAATCTTTATATTTGAGTTAAAAATCGTTGGCATCATGTTGAAAAGAACCACAACCAATTACAGACACTTAAGCCAACTGCTTAACATGTTGCCAATATTGCCTAATGGGCTGTACACCAAACAAGCCAGATCTTCATATATTTTCTGGCAGTTGCTTGCAATCATCTCATATCTGCCCACAGTAGGTGTTTAAAGACAAAAAGCAGACTCTGGTAAAATGGCGAAGTCGTCAGTAAAGCATTGTTCTTCATAAATCTGGAAAATCTCTAAAATGCGAGTCGCGATTACTGAGACAGTGTTATGTTTGCTTGAACCCGTGTAGCTTAGTGCCGCTGTTAGGTCGTCTTCAGAACTCTATGAGGGTCCTGGGTCATAGCGGGGAAGCTGAGCAAGCCTTCGAGGGTCTCCATGTAGAGTGCAACTTCCCTTTGTAATACTGACAATCTTCTCTCATCCCTCGTTAAGCAGTTGGCGTGACAAACACATGTATTTAGTCTCTGGAACGCATGTTTCAGTTACTGTTTCTAAGAGGAGACATCATTATGTCTGTGACATGTTTGTTCTGTACGTAAGACTGCAAAGGTCATGAACATTTTGTTCTCTGGTTAAGATTTTAACTTTACAAATTTCCTCTTGGCTACATAATGAGTTTTGCGGGATTCTTTCATTAGAATATATCGGATGATAGATTTTCATACTTATTTATTGAAATGATTGTCTTTGACTTGCAAAACTTCATGAAAATTATGATTTGGAGTAAGTTTTTTATTATTCTGTAGAGACTATTTCAACGTCAACAGTGTTAATACTTATAAAGATATTTATAACAAACCACAGAAAAGAAGGAACTATAAGCAGATAATAATGTTAAGCATCTTTAATAAAAGTTAATTTCATTTGGAAATTAAATCAATTAAAGGTGTTAGGAGAAAAAACTATGCATTTGACATTTTCTCACTATTTAGAAAAGCAGTCATCATACAAATTATTTCGGAAAACCAAAACAAATATCTTTTTAAAAAAGGATCACGATTAATAAAGTAAAAGCGTCAAAATTAATCATCTTAAACAACAATTACAAGGCCAGAAACAAAGAAATTACACTGTTTGAGAGTATTGGACGGTACACAAATATAACAGATTATCATATTTAATCTACTGTCAATTGACCCCGGCCTTCTTTCTGGAAGTGTTGGCTTGTTTGAACACGTCCTCTCCACATATAAGAGATTAAAGGCACTCAAACACCCATTGTTAAAAAGCTAACCTGAAATGATCTCACGACAGCCGAGTGGCTACAAGTAACAGTTGGCCCAGAGAAGACAGTGGGGTTATAAGGAGTTTTTAACTATGTTCAGCCAACTTCAAACTAGGATAAAGCTCTTCTAGCTAAGAGACTCAAGATGCATCGACAACTAGACACTGTCCTGTCTCACTAGACTGATGTCCTTTCTGGAATGTCACCATGAGCAATACTAACATGATGTCTTCATCTCCAACTTTGTATCTCCAACACCAAGACTGAAATAATTCTCAGTTTTATGTATTGATTAGATATATAAAATAAATCTAAAAGAACTAGAATTTCATGAACCAATAAAACTTAGACCTGATTTGTAAGAGATTCTGTTGGTTTTGTAATAATATCATGAACTAATAATGTTAAGCATGTAATAATATCATGAACTAATAATGTTAAGCATGTAATAATATCATGAACTAATAATGTTAAGCATGTAATAATATCATGAACTAATAATGTTAAGCATGTAATAATATCATGAACTAATAATGTTAAGCATGTAATAATATCATGAACTAATAATGTTAAGCATGTAATAATATCATGAACTACCTCCTGTTGGTTATACTTAGTCTCGTACTTAGTCTTAAGATAAAGATAGATAAAACAATTTAAATATACTCTGTACTGTCCCCAGATGTATGGGAGAAACAAGGTTGTTCTATTTATGAGCTAAGGGGACTTAAATACCGAAACGTCTGAATAATCGAGATGGTTGTAAACAATAAATCAAATTTAAAATTAATGTCCTTGGTTTGGGTGATGTAATCAAGATGACGTTTTCAACGTTTTGCTCATAACAACTAATTTATAATCAGATAATCGATAATATTAAGGTATATGGAATTTTAAGAGCTTTTGAAAACAGTTTTAATCTCCTTCATCTTTATAAAGACTGTTTAAATGAAAAGATGATTGGTTAAGTTGATGTCCCTTTTGAAAACTTCTAGTTGAAGGGTAATCTTGTCGTATCCAGGGTCCCTCTACCGTTTAGATTTGTAGTATAGCCTTTTGTTTAACTGCAATTTAAATCACACTGGAACGTCCTCAGACTCATATTCAATATTCATAAGATATTTCCCATTCAGAGTCTTGATGATAAAAACTGGACGGTTACCAGCTTTTTGTCAAAATTGTTAAAACTCTCTTCCTAGATCTTAAAAGATCTTCGTATAATGAGAATGATTGAAAATTGATGTCTGTATTGGGAGTACATTGGCAGAAAGTTATGATTCTTTACCAATGAAAATCATCAAGACGCCAATCATAATGTATGATAATGAAAAGGCTATTAAAGTAAATATATGCACATAATTTAAATATAATTCAACACAATGATTTCTTGGAACAAAATGAAATTTACATCACTTAAGATTTGTATTGTTGCATTTATGAGCCATTAAGATTTAGTTATAAAAAATAAGTAAGGTGTACATTGTCTTTGGAATATGTCTATGAAATGCCAAATAAAAAACATAAAATCACACAAACATTTTTTAACGTCATTGAACTTGATGCCAAATATATATGTTTCAGTCACAAAAGTAAATTACAAACAAAAAAAGGTTAATTGTTTTCACTCGTAACAATCACCGTATAACTCATTCATCAGTTAATCAATAGAGTCAGCATTAATTATTTTGATGTTCTAATAAATAATTGGGTTTAATGATACATGATGTCGTAGGTTGTCTAAAAATAAACACTTCTGAAACCTGCCGTCACACCGTAAGCAAATACAATTCTCATAATAAGTCATTAATAGCGTTTAAGTTCCCCTGTAATAGTGATGTGAAATTTAACAATGAAAGTATTCTTAATTTCCCTGATATAATACACCATTCATCACAGTGTAACTTCTCTAAAAATAGGAATAACGAAAGTAGTGATCGGCCACGTCACCGAGTCGCAAATAAAGTGAATGTCAAATAAATGATCTGCCAATGAAGACCAGGTAAATTTAACACTATCATCACGGATTTAACAAACCTTGTGCAAACACTCTCCATACTACTCCAGAAATACACAGTGTATTATGTACAAGCAACAGCAAGACGTGTAGAGAACAAAGCACTTCCTGTCTAAGCAGTTAGTATACAATTAGTATCTATATATAGGCTGACCAACCCACAGAGCTGTCACGTACTGGGAAAGTGACGTCACGCTTGCTGCATTACTTACATGGCGTGAAATATTTTAAGTGTTTAGTAACTGGATAATTATTTACGTTAATTAATATCAACGTTAACGTGTTCTTCATTTCTCGTCTCACATGGAATTAACATCGATCTGAAACAAGTAGTTAATTATGCCTGCTTCTCTGTCTGCAAAAAATGTTAAACGGAATTTGCTTTTAATGAAGGGTTTGTCCCTTATAAACATGTTAATGGAAATTCGTTGGCAATTCTGTCCTTCTTTTAATGTGAAGTTGTGCCTAAGCTATTTCTTGTCCTTGTCATCTGCTTGGCAACACAGAGAGAACATATTCGCTTCAGGTTAAGACGTAAGAGTTACATATTACGAAACCATTGATAATTTACAACAGTTGAAAAAATAAGTTTTTAAATTTTATGTGCAGTTTATGATACTGAGTGAATAGTAGATTCTGGTTAAGCTAGGGCGTTTTTGAATTCCAATGCACACAGAAATTTCAATCCTTGGTCCCAGTTGGGCTATGTGATCATCTTTTATCAAAGTTTTTCATAATGACATTTAATTTTTATCATCCGGTGTAAAAACGTACAAAGAATACCAATGTTTCAAAAAATAACTTTATTTACTTTTGCTACCTACTTTTTAATGATACATTGTGTTGTTCATACATAAAGATGTATCCACATTGCTGTTTGCTTAGTCATAAACAAAACCCATTTTCATTTCACTTTTTCCGTTAGAACAAATCATCAATAAAGTTGAAATAGATAAATATATATTAATGAATGACGTTGTAAAAAAGGCACTTAATTATAAAACGGAGAAATTTAATCTGGAAAAAATACCCTTAAGACTACAACAACGAATTATTGTAACTGATTTTGATGAGGGATTTGGTTTGTATTTTGTCAGTGCATTTCTAAATACGGATACTTTCATGGGTTTTTTTATATTTGGCGACCAATCTTGATAGTGACATAACGTTCATATGGTTATTATGAACATTTAAAAGAAGTTCGATAAACATGCTATGAATTTTTAAGTAGTTCAGATAATTTATAGTGTATTCATCTTTGTTAAATTGCTTTACGAAATCAAACACTAAACAAGTAATTTTACAAGATCTTAGAAACTCTTTATCAAAACTAAGTGGACAGGTGTTTTTATCAATAGAGTTTTAGAAGCAGTAAAATCCATAAGAACATCTAATCTCTAAAGATAACTTGTTGCTGCTTTGTGATTTGTAGTGTCTGTGTACGCTCCTAGAATACACTTGCAGTCCTCGGATTATTATTCTATTAAATAAACATTTCATGTTGTACTTTGTATCTTGATCAAATGTTTCAAAACTCCTCATTTGTCAAGGTGGTCCTTATTAATGGATATCTCTGGATTTTACTTTGTTTCTGAAATTCAGTGATAACAGGACAATTAAAATATTAATTTGTCTTTGTACGTTTGTGTACATCCCGTCCCCGTATGTGGTTTGATGTTTTTATATAATGATATTAAGACTACTGTCAATTGTACAATTGCTGCATATTTAATTTCTTGTAAAAAGTGTTGTTTCTTTAAAGTAAAGAAAAAGAATATATGTTTCAGACGTATATTGGTGACATCCTCGTGTTCCTGAACCCCTTCAAGCCTGTGGACATATACAACAAATCTGTAAGTACCCCACGTTAGCTTTATATAAGACTCTTTGCTTTACCTTGTTCATGAATGTCATTCAAGGTTAATTTGTAGATGTTCCAAAGTAAATGCTTAATACCACATAAACTTACCTCATTTGATCTTCTCAAAAGTTACTGCACATATGCATTTACATGAACATGTCTACATAATTCATTGATTTGCAATAGCAAAAATGTACGTTTATCTTCATTTCTACATTAAGTTAATGTTTGATAAAACGTTTAGTGTTCACTATTATCATAGCAAGTGTATATCAATACATCGATAAAGTTCTTTCAAACTCGTTCATTTAAAAAACCAACTCGACAAGCATTAGCCCTTTACACGCTTCTTAATATACGTATTTCTGTTGACGAGTACTTTCTCATTTATGGTTTGAAATCGTTATAGGTAACAAAATCTTTACTCCTTACTTTTTATCAAATCTCAAGGTGTTCATCACACTATCAGAACAATGCAACATAAATCTGAAGCGGTCCTATCCTTATATCGTTTTTCAAATATCTGAAGAGTATAAATTTGAATTTACCACTTGGACGCCCGGTTCACTAACTTACTGCGTTTGCGAATTCAAAAAGATTCAACTGCTTCAACATCCAAGTCAACATTGTCGCCACCTTCAAATTGTATTGCATAAAATTTACTCGATTAGCCTTTGCGATCTTCTCTAAATCCTCATCATATTTGTAAAAACTACTACTATTTATGTGATAATGTGCATATGTTATTTTCTCTTCTATAGGACCATGCCAGATATTCAGATGTCTGGGTCAGAAGCCAACTCAAACCTCACATCTTCTGGATTGCTGATGATGCCCATCAGCGCATGCTCCGCACGCGCAGGCCACAATGCATTGTGGTTAGCGGAGAATCCGGAGCTGGAAAGACCGAGAGTGTCAAACATTGCATCAGTCACGTGACTCATAAGAGTCAGAGCATCCATCCGTATTTGGATATGAAAATAAATGAGGTAACACAGAATATTAACAAAGAATTTCATACTTTTGGATTTAAACTTTGAACGAATTTTGAAGTGGGATTGACACTTGTTATAATTGTTTATCGCAATATATCTATTGGAAAAAAATATATTTGCTCGGATGTATTAACATTTTTATATGGTTGCAACCAAGTACCTTTAATCATAAAAACAAGTTCAAAATGATAGAGACGTTACCATTTTTAGCTCTTTCTTTGATTTAGTTAAAGACACTAACTTATAACACAAGACCAAATATTTTTAATGTTGACATAACCAATTTTCATGATCAACAACAAATCTTTTCCCTATTCTTAATATTTGAATGACTAAATATTAGCATCCATAACAAATTGTTCTTAACTTGATTTTCTTTTAAACGAAGATTACCTGGGAGACGATATCTTGCATATTAACAGCGATTAACGAAAAGAGGTTGTTTACATAAAAGACATTTTTTTCCGCACTTCAATCTGATGTGAAGCATTCCTTATACATGACCAATCATTCTTTTCCTATTGGAGAAAACTAGATGAAAATATTTTTCCGGTTTCAAAATTATTTTTACATTTAATCAATAACAGAAACATTTGTTCAGACAACTTAAGTCATTTTTTCTGTCTACAAGAATCATCTTTAACTCTTGTCTGGTGTCCGTTGCAGGACGTGACCATATATGGTGATCACGTGCATATGAGAATGTGCAGACATTCTAAAATTATCAAGTTCTCAACCAATCAATTTGTCGTTACAGGTGAACCCGTTATTGGAGGCCTTTGGAAATGCACAGACAGCCATGAACGATAACTCCAGTCGCTTCGGCAAATATTTGGAATTGAAATTCACGGCTGATGGAAAGCTCGCGGGAGGTATGATAATACTCTGCGAAGAGAATATTATAAAAATAAACAAGAGTTTCATAACCCTTGCGGTGTGTTGATTCACGTGTTCAATCCAACATGGCAGCCATTCCGTCAGGGCCTGTCACATCCGCCGTATCACACAGCTATTAATTCCGCAGATTTACAAGTTTTTCGAATTAACATCATCCCTTTGTAGTCGAGTAGTCCTACCCTGAGTGCGTGTCACTGAGAACAGTTCTAATCTTGCGGAATTGAGGATCAAATTGTCATGAAAAAGTTATTTTCGTTTAATATGACGAAATAGCCCAAATTCTAGGTGAATGTCTAAGTAAACAAACTGCAGGGGATCCTTAGTGCATTTTGATGAAGTAGCCTACAACATATGCACACAATTTACGAGATCCTGTGTCAATCTGACCGACAAAATTTATAAAAGTTTCAAACTGAAAATATGTTTTTATGATATGAAGTGTCAATAAATGATCATTGTAGAAAAATTCATTTTCATACGATATTTAGTATCCTCTGTTAGTTAAACATCAAATGCAGGAGTAAGAATTCAATCAAATACAAACATGGAAAATTATATTAATTTCTTTAATTTAAAAAATCGTTTGGAAAGTGCTGAAAAAAAATCAAAACAGGATTAAAAATTGTCAGAGTTGAGGTATTGATATACCCATGTAGTTACTTGTACCTTTGTTGGAATGACTTTCATTGAAAAGCCTTATGTGCTTCTTTCATTGTCAAGACATTCAAATTTACGATTTAATCTTCCCCAGATATACTAGTATATAACAGACGATATAGAAATTCAACTACAGTTTATGTCAAATGAATTAATAGATGTTCTCCCTTTTCATTCTTTATCTTAGAAAATTGTTCCACTTCATTAACTTTTTATCTTGACTTCTAAGATTTACATATTGATAAACTCATTCATCTGTAAAATATAAAAGCGTACTTATTTCCGAGACAATCCGCAATGGTTATTTCAAATAAAAAAAGTAGTGGGGTTACTATCCGACTTATGAACCGATGAAAAAAAATTACATAAAGATTATACATTTTGATAGCAAAAACATTACGCATAGAAGTTCAAAGAAAATTCAGTTATACATTAACAAACCCCCAAAATATCGATATTTTGATACTCAAATGCTAAATAACAATCATTCATAGAAATACAACTCTCGGGCCAGTTATTGTCTCACTAGCCCATATGATTTAAAATCTCATCTGTGTAATATCTTTAAATGAAGTATTTATGTCCTCCAGCACTGATGACTGACTACCTGCTGGAGAAGACGAGGGTGGTGCAACAAGGCCCGGGTGAGAGGAACTTCCATATCTTCTATTACATGTTCGCTGGGATGACCCCTGAGGAGTTAAGGAACTACAGTCTGACCGCCCCAGGGGACTTCAGGTACCCTCTTACCTTAATATATCTTATGGATTCTATCGTATTCAAATTTAAATTTCTAGAGGTCAATTTACTATTTTGTCTACTAAAATGTCTATGCTTCAAGCACAATTCTCTAATAAGAGTTTGAAAAGACTCAAATTATATGACAGTGATAAATACGAGATCGTCATTACACTGCAGCCTTCATACACTAAGTCTTGTCAAAGGGATTTCGTTTATCAGGTGATTAACAGAGGTTATATTTTACATCAGAATGTAAGGCTACTCCGCCATAGTTATATTTGACGCAATTGCGACCCACATTTTTTTATTGATTTAAACATATCTTATTCACAGAAGTGAAATGGATTGGGCACATGTTGTCAAATTTATGAAGCCCTCTCCATAATATTTACAGTTCATGTTTACATTATATTTACAGTCAGAATAAACAATATGATACAACATAAATAAAATAAAGAGTAAATTAGTGAATTCTTATTAAGAGGCAAACCTGAATCTCTTTGTTTCTTGAATATACACACGGGCATGTTTGAATACAGAATCGTTTTCATAAAGTAACTATTGAGTTGCTATTGAGGACTAAACTAACATCTCAGGGCACTCTCCCTAGAGTTACATTTAATACCTTATTCAATCACTTATTCAATGCGTTGAACTTGTTGAACAATGTGTAGATAAATATATAATGAAAGGCATTTCCACATGGATTTCCACATGAACAGCAAGGTCGTTAACTAAATCAACTACCACATTTTTAGGATGGGGGATCAGTTACAGATAACTTAACTAATTCCCGCAGAAACCGAACTTTGAATTTTTCGGAAGCTCGCGGATATGCATCATAATATCATATAGTCTTAATAAGAAGGTTTACTTTCCCCTGTAAAATCTTCGTGAACAACGAAGTTACCAAAAGTATATGTTTATTTGATACATTTGTCCTTTAAGTATTTTTTTAAAATTTACAACAATTGTATGTTTGGAAAATCCTTACATATGGTCTAGCTATCATCCCCAAGAAACGCATCAAAGATTTTAAGATAATTCTAGGAATCGTAAATATTCTTGATTTGTCAATGACCTGTAAATAACATAAATTGATCTCAAGTGAACCTTTAATACAAAATTTCTTTGAATTTGAAATTATGTGAACAAACATATGGGTTGCAGATATGTGAAATATTAGTTGCAGGCACACCTTGATATGGTGAAAATTGTTTTGGCAATTTCAACGGCTTTCTCACTTTACTACCTTCACCATCCACTGCATAGTTAACATAATTCATCCAAATCAATTCGATTTGACAATATCCTTTAATTTAGTTCTATCATTGACACATTTAAGCAAATATTTTATTTGATATTTATCAATATGATCATACATATTTCCAGTCTATTTAAATATTTTAGCACTGTCTGTGACATCATAAAAACCTATTTAATGTCTAAAAAGATTATGTAAGCTATGACATTTAGTAAAGCCAACTTATACCATTAAGTAAAACTAAACAAAATATAAAACAAACATTCCCATGATCGTAATGTACGGTTCACATGCCATATTAATTTGCAATTGGAAACACAAACTTATTAAAATGTTTGTATTTTGCAAATCTCTCACGATCAGTTTCGGAGTCGATGTTAATCAAATGGTGATAGGTAAACGCTTGTTAGCAGCCAGGTGTAAGCAATCAATCTTGTTTTAAGTGTTGACACAGGGTCGAGAAATGGAACGCGCTGTATACTTTAATCCCCTCTGTCCATATGTTCTACTGCGGTTTTGTAGGGGGTGACAAAGGACAATGTACTTTATATCTCAACATTGCCATGTTGTACCAAAACCTGTACCAACAAGTATCAATAGATAATATTTATGCCAATTATCTGTATAGATAATTGTAATAAAGGAATTGAATTGACAAAGGACAATGTACTTTGCAGGAACAATTTGTCTTGCTTATATGATGGTTTTTTAAGCCTTTTCCCCCTCTTTTATGGAGAAACAATTATCTATTTTGCTGAGAGAAGAAATCCAACTTACTTATACTCTTAGTTACTTGCAGATTTTATTGAAAGTAACACGATATTGATAATACCGGTAAAATGCTCCTCGTAATATTCGCAACAATAATCTTGTTATATATTCGTCATAACTGAGTTTGCTGATATTCGAATATTCGCTATTCAATGGATCTGATGATAATACTTACAAGTGATCTTGACGATTTAGTAACACATAATCTTGTTCAGAATCACATCTTGCTGATATTCGTAACAATATACCTTGCTCATATTAGAAACAAAGGATCTTGCCAAAATAGTAACACATGGTCTTTCAGATT
This sequence comes from Phorcus lineatus, assembly GCA_921293015.1. NCBI lineage: Eukaryota > Metazoa > Mollusca > Gastropoda > Trochida > Trochidae > Phorcus > Phorcus lineatus. The sequence goes on from OV121081.1 coordinate 57,219,195, forward strand.
TTCGTAACAATCGACGTTGCTAATATTAGAAAGAAGAGATCTTGATAATAATAGAAATTACGAAGGCAATTTGATCTGAATTGGTATAGTACAGAAACGTTCGGCTGAAATAATATTGAAAACGATTAAAGGATTCTAGAATTTCTTTTAAAAAAGTCAATTTAGATATGGCCTCGCATATTTCATGATACAACCAAAAGGTAACACTAACTATTTACTTGAATTAAATGAACACCAATGTAAGTTGAAAATTAAGAAGGATGACAATGTCGATTTTAATAGTCTTACTGATATCATATAAACTGATTCCAAATAAATTGAAAGAAGATAACAACAAAAGTGTTTTGAAATGATCCAGATAACATCGAGTGTTGAAATATGAGTCGGCCTCTCGGTGGCCCCTGTCAATGATAAAGTATCCAGTTTCATTTTCTTATCAAGGAAATTTAATTTATTGATTAATAAAACACGAACATTCTTTTTAAGAAAATTTGTTTTATTGATTATCGGTGTATGTATCTTACAACATTTTAATCAGTGTAACTTGACCAAATATTTGTATTCAAAATCCGGATTGATTGCTTATCAATGTCTTTATTGAACTATAAAATAATGTTTCTTCTTTGTGAATATGATTTAATATCTGTACACAGAATCCTGATACGTTTTCTATATACATTACTATTGTTTGTATTCATGTATTCATGCTTTCATTCATTATGAATCATATGTAAACATAATCCCCTGTCAACTTCTTATCATACATATTTCTAATTGTAGACATCTACACTAACTGTATACAGATTACTTAAACATTTATTGCCATGTTTATATACCTTATTTGTCAATATATTAGCGCGAAGGATTTATATTAGCGTCTTTATTGAAGAACATCGCAATATTGATCGTGATGATGAGAGCATGATCTATCAATATTTATATACACAATCCATATATTGATTGCCAACTTCTTACATCTGCCGTTGAGAGTTAACTATACCAAAATCGGTATCTGTTTATATAATAATATATGTTTTTATACAAATAAAGAATCCTGAGGAACGACAACAGGAAGCTGCCAGTGTTTAAGAGCCCCCAGGATATGGAAATGAACCGAGCCATGTTCCATAAACAACTTAGCGTCATGAAACACGTCGGATTCGCTGATTGGGTACGATTTTTCATACCACTGCATTGAATTTCCTGATTAAAACTTTATATCACATTTTCTTCTCCTATCGTTTTTCTTCTCTTCTTCAAGCATAACAGTCTTTATTTCAGAGCTCATTTAAACCTCAATTTTACGTATTCCTCCCCCTTCTACTTAGTAACCAGTGTTAACTGTTTGATTGACACACTATTGTATCTCCCGTGACTTAAAGACCCCAGAAAAATATATTCTGAAGTTGGAGGAACTTTAGTTTTACAATTTATTCTTTATTGAACAGATGCAATTTAATATTTCATGAAATAAATTTGGTACAATATTTGTTTTCGTTTACAGGAAATATCAATGATTTTCACAATGCTGTCCGCCATTTTGCATGTGACCAACATATCCTTTGTGCGGGATGAGAAGACTGAGAAAGCGCAGTTTGCTGACAAAACCGGTTTATCGATAGGTGCGAATGTTCCCAGTTTCCAAGATTGAATAAATTTCATCTCGTAGCTGAATAGTTTACTAAGGAATTTGTTAGCTAAAAAGATTGTTAGACAGTATACAAAGTCAGCAGAGATCAGACCTTAAATCTGTATCACTTTAGATGATAAGAATACAAAGAAATATCCAACTGGCCAGTATCCTTCAGTTATACTTGGTTTGTCCATTTAACTTCAACGAACTAAAACTAATTATTTCTTCACATGAACTCACTATAAAATTTAACCTGTTTGTTATGTTTAATCTTTATTTATTGAATAATAATATCACAATATTATAATATAGAAGTTTTTAACATAAATCTATTCTACAAATAAGTACTTAATTTTAAACGTATCAAATACAATATCTGTATCTTATTTTAAAACATGTATTCTAAATTAATCTGCTAGGCATTCGGTCATAATTTTATAAACAATAATTACACATGTATAAAGTATTGTTGTCCAAAAATATTAATTTCTAACATCTTCTCATGGTGCTTTTTCTTTTAAATTATGTCGTGCGTTTCATAAAAGTCACTTTCATTTGCAGTTCCCATGTCTCCCCGGTGTTAATTAGGCTAATTTAAAGTGAAAAGCAACTCTCAGAGTTTGCAGAAACAAATGACAATCAAAAGCAAAGAGATTTTTTCCGGAAGAGTTTGACGTTGCAACAAAATTGCACTTCAGAAACCGCGAAAAACTCGCCCAGAAAATGTTTGTAAAAATAAACAAATTCACTCACGTTGTCGAGACGTTTGTGGCGTTTTCCTTTACATGGTTGCTGCAACCGGGAAAACAAACACAGACCATCGGCTCAAGTCGATTTAAATGCACAAATCAAATTTGCATCTTGAACATTTCCACCGGCTCTTGCTCTGAAGGTTTTAAAAAGGGTACAGGAGAAATAGAAAGACATGTTTATCTTGCATATTCGTGGATAATGTTCGTCTTGTAGCAATGCTTGAGAGTTTAAGCCCAAATGTAAACCTCTTGATGTTTCTTACATGGAAGGGAATATTCTAGCAATCTCTTTGACATTAACATACGAATGAGATAAAAGATTCAAAAGTCAAGCATTACTGCAGATGCACAAAGACAGAATATCTTAGCAGACAATGCATAACAATCATTCTTTTTTTTAACTGTAGCTAAACTTAACTATTTTACATTGTTTGGCATTTAACTCGGAATTTTTAACCTCTGACTAAGCATATTAAAGCAGGAACGCTACATATAAAAACATAAATGTTATAGATAAAGACGTTTTACATTTTTTCAATAAGGAATGCTGCTTGCAATTATTAATCACACACATATAGAATTACATATGGTTATTATCAAAAAAGATTAATGTATTCATTATTTATCATATTACTCCTGGAATACATTTGGCAATGATTTGTTTTTAAAAAAATGCGGTTCAAAAAACAAAATCTCAAATTATTTAATCATTGAATAAAATTTGTAAGTAAGGAGTAACATACTTATTTTTGTGCAACGTAAACAGAACAGTATAAAACAAAGAACTTATGAAAATGAGTTGTCATACAAGAAGTATTCGAGTTCAAGTTTTTTTTAAAATCATTCAAGTTCATTTAGATTGTTGCGATATCTATTTATTGAATATTCACGATCAAATCATTTCACATATTCAATGTAATTTTACTATACCATTTCAGTGAGTTCCCTGCTGCAAGTAAACAGGGAGACATTGGCAGAAACACTCATCTCGTCCGTGAGCGTGGCTAGAGGTAGGACATTTATCTATCTACATGTATCTATCTACATGTATCTATCTATCTATCTATCTATCTATCTATCTATCTATCTATCTATATGTATCTATCTCTTTATCTATATATCTCTTATCTAACTATCTCTTTATCTGTCTATCTATCTTTATCTATCTATCTATCTCTTATCTCTCTCTTTATCTCTTTATCTATCTATCTATTTATGTCTTTATCTATCTATCCATCAATCTATCTATCTATCTTTCTATCTATCCACCTAGCTATCCATTTATCTATCTATATATCTATCTATCTATCTATCCATCCATCCATCCATCCATCCATCTATCTATCTATCTACCTATCTATCTAGCTATCTAGCTATCTATCTGGCTATCAATTTATCTATATATCTATCCATCTCTTTATCTATATATCTATATATCTATCTAACTATTTATCTATTTATCTATCTATCTATCTATCTACCCATCTATCTATCTATCTATCCATCTATCTGTGTGGTTGTCTATTTGTGTTTCTGTCAGTTTGTCGATCGGTCGGTCGGTCGGTCTGTCTACCTATTCATCCATGTATGTCTGTCCATCAGTCTACTCATTTCCATTCATCTCATCTTCATTAATTTATGTGCATGCTCATGGAGCACTCCGTTGATATAGTTAGCAATACAACATTTTATACAATCATCATTAATCACATTTGATAAATTTAAACATATCTCTATTTGTGCAGTATTCATGATAAAGAGTTTTATATTTATCAATCAAAATAAAACGCGTATAACTAGTTATTAGTGGTACTTCACCTTGGTTTCCTGGTATATCCGCAACAGGTAAAATAAGTAAATTCATTTTTTTTCATAAATGAAATTTCCAAAGAACATTTCTAACTTCTAATAACAAGTCAAAGAACATTATCATCAAAGGCATTGTAGCTTTACATGTAAAACTCGATATCTTACTGACGTCAAAGCCCGAAACCTCCTAGTGTTGCTTGGTGAAACTTTCAAGACGCGCTAATGATAAACAGAGAAAAGAAAGTATTTGGGCGAGTGTTTGTGTCCGCAGAGTGGTCAAAGCAAGACGGAAACAATACATTCCGACACCTAGGTGTTAATCTGTTAAGTGGACACCTTGTTGAACGTGCTTGAATCGTGGTGAAACGAGATTTTCTGTACTTCGTGAATCACGATCAAAGTACAACCTTATCCCAAGCTCACCAGTTATTGTTTCGGAGCTAAACTAACCTTAGCGTATTAGGTTATTGGATATATTTACTTAAAGTGTTATGCATTTTATAATTCTTCTTTACAAATTATGTATTGACTACGTGTATATTCGTAGTATACCTTCATGCAAAATATACCCTTTGATTAAGATCTGGTTCCTTAGCGAACAAATGATCAATTGTAATGACGGTCAATTATTTAATTTCAATTTCATTTGAGATATATTATTATCAAAACTTCACAATGATTATCTGGTAAGAGAACGTAATGTTTTAGATTATTTCAAAACTCTACAAACCATAAACAAGGTAATAGTAGAGTTTTAGCATGAAATAACCTTCAATCCTTATCACCTGTCATCGGAAATGTAAAAATACACGCGACTACAATGCTATGTCCCAGTTCATTAAATGCATTCTGAAAACAAAATGCCTTGTTTCAGAATAAACAGACATACGTATAAATGCAGGATGTAATTTATATTAGGCCCAACATACCAGGGCTATCACAGGTTATGCTGTTACGGGTTTCATGCTGTGTAAAATGTAGGGTCGGAAATTAAGGACAGGGGACATTGTATTTCAGTTTTTTTGGCTAGTTCAAAGCACTGCACAGAATGTCCTGTGTTCTAAATATCGCCTACAGCCCCTGTTAGCGACATTGAAGGAGGGGCAGGGCCATGTGAGGCATTCCCAAGTTGTTAAAACTAGGGGGTAAGGTCAGGGGGTTCAGCCTGGCTGACCCCGAAGGGCAGGAAAACAAACACACCGTTAACGGGGCACGAAAAGCCTATTACAGACAATCCGCGAACTGTTGACTCGGCTTAAATTGTTATGTATCCGGAGTCTGTTAAAGCCCTAATGACCTGTCGCATCTCACTTCCACAATTGATTCATTACGTTTTCTATCGTCTATCATTGCTTGATCACATTATATATTCCACCATTGCTTCATGACATGATGTATCGTCTATCATTAGTATATCACATTTTACATCTTCCATTAAAACTTTACAGCGTTTTGCATACCCTATCATTGATTCATATTAGCCTACATTTTCCAGCAATACTTCATAACGTCATCTTCTGGCATTGCCTTTCAATTTTCATCTTCCAGATGTGTTCCATAACGGTAGACATCCTCTATCATTGCTTCTTAAGTATTTATCATCAAGAAATCCTCATGCCATTCTTCATATTTTAGTTGGCATTAGAACGTTTGCATCGTCAAGAAATGTTCATAACGTTATGCATTTCCTAGAAATAATTGATAAATACTGGGGTTTTGGATGGTGTACATCGCGTCTTAGGGACGTCTAGAATAATGTATTTCTTTATGTACCTTCTACCAGTGCCTCACCAATTGATGTTCCTTGTATCATTGCCTTACCAAGTAATGTTTCTTGTATCATTGCCTCACCAATTGTAAGTTACGTTCCTTGTATCATTGCCTCACCAAGTAATGTTTCTTGTATCATTGCCTCACCAATTGCAAGTTATGCTTCTTGTATCATTGCCTCGCCAAGTAATGTTTCTTGTATCATTGCCTCATCAAGTAATGTTCCTTGCATCATTGCCTCATCAAGTTATGTTCCTTGTATCATTACCTCATCAAGTAATGTTCCTTGTATCATTGCTTCATCAAGTTAGGTTCCTTGTATCATTGCCTCACCAAGTAATGTTCCTTGCATCATTGCCTCACCAAGTAATGTTCCTTGTATCATTGCCTCATCAAGTTAGGTTCCTTGTATCATTGCCTCATTAAGTAATGTTCCTTGCATCATTGCCTCATCATGTTAGGTTCCTTGTATCATTGCCTCAACAAGTTATGTTTCTTCCACCATTGCCTCATATCCAACCATCCATATTTATGTCTAGAATTGCTTAAGTCCTTTATGAAGCAAACATTGCTTGTGTTGTAATGTACCTTGTCGCTAATGGGTATAAATGAGTTAAGTTGGATTATTACCGTATTTGAACGCTGAAAGCCCTTAAGATTCTGCACTAAGATGCCGTTGGCTGAGGTAATGGTTAAAATGACATGGAATGCTATTCTCAGTTTGGCGGTATTGAAACAAATAATACGTTCATCTATTGAAGACCCTGGATAGAGTTCATTCTAATAAAAATTCATTTTAAGTAAGATCGATGAATCTTGTGTAGAAATAATATCATCTGATCATAAAGATTATTATCTTCTTTATCATTATAAAATGATGAAAATATATGAAATACTTGCTATGTTTCTAGCTCAGTTGACTTAAGGTTATTTTGACAGCTTTATTTGGTTCGACATGAATTCTTATGTTTCTTTCCTTAACTTCTACAAATGACTTGAGATGCATTTTTTAATTTCAAATAAGGTGGAAAAACCTATATTGATAACGCTTACTCTTTTTATGAATAAAAGGGTGTTTTTTTAATACTTTACTTAAGCTTTGACTTCCAGTGAGTTTTACCAAAAACTTCCATTGAGTTTTACCAAAACGCCGTTATAAAAGATTTCCAGTGATTTTTAATAAAAGGTCGTTATGAAGAACTTCCAGTGAGTGTTAGGAAAAGACGTTAAAAAGAACTACCAGTGACTGTTAGGAAATATCGTTAAAAGAACTACCAGTGACTGTTAGGAAAAGTCGTTAAAAAGAACTTCAAGTGAGTGTTAGGAAAAGTCGATAAAAAGAACTTCCAGTGACTGTTAGGAAAAGTCGATAAAAGAACTTCCAGTGACTGTTAGGAAAAGTCGTTAAAAAGAACTTCTAGTAAGTTTTACGAAAAAGGCCGTTGAAGCGATTTCCATTAAGTTTTACCAAGAGGTCGTTATAAAGGATTTCCAGTGAGATTTAGTAAAAGGTCGTTATGAACTACTTCCAGTGAGTTTTACCAAATGGTTGTTTTAAAGGACAGCACCATCTCGTCACGTCTTTGTCAAGTTCAAAGTAGGATTAGAACCTTGGACTGTGCCAACATATGCAGGTGCCCGTTATCTGAAGTGGCTAACTGTCATCACAGTTTTACCTCGTGTTAGTTAATTCCCCCCTCCGCCAACAAACCTACGCTAATGCAGACTGTTTGCATGTGTATTGCATGTGATGTGCGGAGTTTGGTTACTAGCTGTAAAGGACGTCAGATTACTCAGCTCCTGGCACCGTCCTTCGTGTCGCCAAGCCGTTAAGATCAACAGTTTTGTTTGACTTTGTAGATGTGCCTTGGCTCGGATCTGAAAGTGATTCAGATTCTTAAAATGTCTTGATTCACATTGTAGGTGGTTGAGTTCAGCTTCCCTTACTGAGCATATAATAGCTTCAACTCATTTCAGTATTTCATACTGATAAATACAATAATACACTTCTGTTATTATAATTGAGGAAACATATATATTAATAGTGCAATTTTAACATATCATAGACGTGCGCTGCTTTAACCCTGTTTACATTTAATCTGATATTGCGTGTTGCATGAAGGTCTCTGCTGTTGAAAAATGCTCTCAATCATATTACATTATAAGCACAAATTATATCAAATAGAATTATATATTATAATTATTATCCAAAAGATATATAATTGAAATATTATGATAAATCGTTGATTGTATGGCTGGTAACCAATATAGCAAATCAGCTAAAAGTTATGATCAGATAATATAAACAATAAAATCAATTATATTTACTGTAATGAAGAATTTTTTTTCTAAATATTCACCAAAGTGGAACTTATAAGAAGTAATCATCAAGCAACTTGAGATGCAATTCATTTATTGTTAAAAAAACTGTTAATCAAGTCCTGAAAAACGATGATATTTTCTTCACAATATGATTTTATAACGGTGCTGATGATTCCCTACCGGGTGTGTTTCATTACAGGTGAGAGCGTGGTTATTCCAAAGACAGCAGAACAGGCAGCAGATGGAAGAGATGCTCTGGCTAAAGCTCTGTACGCCAGACTGTTTGGATGGCTCGTCAAACAGGTCAACACAAGGCTCAAGCCAGACAAATCTTACAGGTGCTTAATCTTTCTCCTAGCCTTTATAATATGAAATAGATAACTGATCATCAAGGATATGAAAGGAATCATTAATGAAGGATGTTTGCCTCAAAGAAGAAAGGTTTCAACGTGGCAGAATTTCGTCCGTTTTCGCAATGGGAAAGAAATAGATTTGTCCATCAAAAACTTCAAATGCGAAAAGATGAACAATGCCTTATCAAAATAAAAACATTATGGTGAAAAGATCAATATTGGGCTTAAACAAGATCAAGCTCTTATTGTCAACAAATATCACTTATATGATGCAGTCATAAGAATGATTAGAGACTTACAAGTGGACAGATTACTGTCGTATAAGGAATAACGTAATTAGAAGTATATGAATTTCTTAATTCATAATCTTGATATGAAAAGAATTGAGGTATTTTTTTACTTATGCTGTATTTGAAATACTCGAATTCTAAATTTCATGTTGAAATCAAATGAAATGGAATTATTATTACAAATTATATCATGTGTAATTGGCAATTACTATTTCATGCTATTATAGCTTAAATAAATGACATATACAAATTTGGTAATAGGCTGTAAATAAAAATCGCGATTTTAACAAATTTTCAGCTTTACCCCTGGACCAAGTATCGGCATCCTCGACATGCCAGGATTCGAGAACCTCAAGATCAACAGCTTCGAACAGCTATGTATCAACGTGGCTAACGAACAGATGCAAAGCTTTTTTAACGACCACGTCTTTATTCTGGAAAGGCGGGAATATGAACGTGAAGGGGTGTTATGGCGTCATATCAACTTCCGGAACAATCAGGATCTCCTGGATTTGCTAATCATGGTGAGGGTAGACTGAGGTCTAGAGCACGCGCTTCCTGTAACACGGGTATTACGGGAGTTAACATTTGGATGTCATTAGGAAGAATCACGACATCATTGCATTGCCCGCATTATAGGGCGTACACATTGCTGCATCCTTAAAGTTTGTGTATATACATGCAAATTCTTTCATATAACCAAGAACTTATATGTCCATAAACATAAACGGGGGTCTTAATGAGATATCAATGAGATATCAATTTTTTTTCATAATAAGAGCAGAGAATGCGCTAAGAAAAAGGTCAATTTTCAAGGACAAAAGACTAGTGGTTCTTACTATAATTTTCAAAATACAAAAAAAGATGAGAACCCTAAGGTCTTGTTTAAAAATGAGATATGCCACTTTAATGTAAAATGCTCCCTTCATACGGTGTTTCTAAAAGAAGTTTTCTTGTATCAAATATATCTCAAATAACGTTACATTGCCTTGACAGAAAAAGGTTATGCAGCAAAATGTGATGGCATGTAGATCAGACAAGCAGCATGTACTGATTGACTGTTAATTGCAACAACTTTACAAACACACTACAGCCGCACGCGACATCATGTCTTCCTGTTACAAACGTTCGTGGTATTCAGTGAATATTTGAGCTTAGGTCATGACCAACAAAGTGAATCAAATTGACTATCTAGTTTGTGAAAAGGTCAATCAGAATTGGCAGCCTTTGAACGGTTATTCATTAGCATTGAGATGCAGAACGTTTTACATAAGAATGAATTGATATGTACTTTTATTGCAATAAAATGAAAAATCGTTTTCCATGTGCTATGTTTTTACCTTGGCCTGGATATTTTGAGGATCTAAGCTCAGGACCCACTTGCACTTTGCCCTCATAGCCTAAGGTTGTTTTAACCAAGTATTTTATTTGTGGGTATTTGGCCCCTTTAACTCTATGGAAGTGTTTTGGCGAAAAGGGCCATGAGTTAACAAGCAACTTTTACCAACATTAACCTTGTCTTGAAATTGTTAACATTGTACTTAGGATACCTAGTGTTAAAAAATTAGTTCTTGTGAAATGAAACCAAGGGTCCACAAGCATAGAGCTTCTTCAACTATGAAGTAAAAATGAAATGAAACACCATAATAACTAAGAGGATTACGTGCAAATAACGAAGGTTCTGGTATATTGTATGCTAAATTTCTAATAAAACATACACATGTTGTTGTCTGTTCCTTTAACATCTGATATATTGCACACCTTATGTCTCTCTATGATCTAAAACACGATAGAAAAACCTCTAATAAATGGTAGATTTCAAATCCCTAAAATGCACGATGAATTTAAATTGCTGTTCCCTTAACCTCTAAAGCATTGTAGATCTTTAATCTTTTACAATATACGATGGCGTTGTTGTTCCAGAAACCCTTGACATGGTAAATCTGAAATCTTTTAGACAGAACAAGACTTCTTATCTCTCCTAGAAAACTTGATTAATCTTGAAATTGGATCGAAAAAAATATTAATTTATTTCTCTTAACATACACGATGGTGTTGACTGTTCTAGAAACCTCTGAGCATCTTCGCTCTATTGGACGAGGAGTCAAAGTTTCCCCGCGGATCAGATTCCACTCTGGTTGAGAAGATCACTTCAAATTGTCGCAACCACAAACTCCTGTCCAAGTCTAAAGGAGCAGGATTAGCTTTCACTGTCCACCACTATGCCGGAAGTGTAAGTAACATTAATGTCAAAATAATGATTACCTATATATTGAGGTCAAAAGACGTCACTATTGTCAATCAATAGTGAAATCTTTTTTCCTGTTCTTTGAAGAAAAAATATAAATGTATTGAAATCCTTATTCGTCGCATATCCAGAATAAAGAAGTTGTATATTTATAAAACCAATTTTCAATATTCATCATTCCAAATTTTGGACTGCTAATTTCCTGTACCTTTTAAGAAACAAATCTAACTGAACATTGGAAAATCTCTCTGGAATGTGATTTATGACGATAATAAGGCCATGTGAAGGTTTAAATTTGATTTTATGTTTAAAACTGCTGAAAGAAAAAAACATTCCTTTTTGAACATTTTAATTTGCAATTATTATTTATGACATTTGTTTGCACATTTCAGGTTGAGTACCAGGCTGTTGGTTTCCTGGAGAAGAACAGAGACAACCTGTCTGCCTGTCTGGCAGATTGTATGAAGTGCAGCAAGAACACCCTCATCAGTGATCTCTTCAAGGCTAAACTCTCCAGGACTGGCACAATATCAAGGTAAATGATAGAATCTAGTCCAATAGCAAGGGTAATGAATTTTTACCTGAAGGGACAATACAACATGTTATGATGTTTTTAGAAATGATAGGAGGGGGAAGGTGGTTTAGGATTATTCAAAATGGGTTAATGGTTCAGAACGGAGGTTGTACATTGTGATGACAGAGATTATATATAATTTAAGACCATAGAAGAAGTGTTAATGGTTGATTAAGAAAATCTTGTTTGGCTTTTAAACATGCCAAAATACAATTTGAAATCGAACAGATACTTTCAAATTTCATTTACATATGTAGTAATTATATAACATTTTAAACCTTATCTACCAGATTATATCGTTCTTTATGCTTAAAATTAGTTTCAAAATTACGATTTACCAAGTGGTCCGCGCCACCCGCGATAGCGACGCGATAACACTATTGAAACTTTGCCACATGTGATGCCAACAATATAATCTACAATGTTGTTGCTGCAATCTGCGTTACGTAGTGCTGAAAAATTATGAACTTATATTAATGTGATTGCATTTTGTGTCCCTTTTGTGTCCCTGTGACCAAGTTTATCATGTTTTTGTTTCAAACGTATATAAGTTTCCTTCTTGCAATCTTCCTTATTTAACGAGAGGATAGTTTCAGTATTAAATCTACGGTAAAACTCATTTAATAATGTAGAACGTTGAAGAAACCTGTTTGAGATAATGTTGTTTTAAAAAGATTATCTGCCAAAAGTCGTATTTATACATTACAAATAAAATACGTTTATCACATTTGTCATGTAATGAAAAAGAAGTAGACTTTAAACATATGTCACCAAGGTAAATAACTCTGAATAGAAATTGAAAGGACCCCTCATCATGGAATAGACAAGAAAACCAAGATCCACCTCCTCCAGCTTGTAAGCATTTAATGATGCAAATATCGACTCTTTGACATTTTGCACACACTTAATACAGTGATGCTTGAATCGGAACTGTGTAGTTTTCCCAGAATGACGAAGGTGTTAAGACGTCACCTTGCAGACCCCTTCAGTAAAACATGATCTACACAGGAAGATGGCGGAAGTTTCTGCTTCGGGTCGCGCCGACACTTGATTGAACGTGCTCTGGTATATACGCCCTTCCCTTCTAAAACAACCACTAACCGATGTAGTTAAATTGGGTACAATGCCTGCTATTTGCGTGCTCTTATTGTTTGCCCTGTTACGATTTCAGTGTGTAATTACGAGAATTAGGGAGCGTTTAAATCAAAGAAAAATCTTATGACTCACTCTTCAATGTAACGCTTCGGCCTGAAAACAAATTAATCCTTTGGTTACCGTGTTCAAATCCATAATGTTATGCATTGATACACATATAAAATACATAACATAAAACATATCTCAAATCAACGGTTTAACTGTAAGTTTTTAAAACATTATTAATTTGTGAAATATCAACATTCCGTAATAAAGGATTGGGCAAAGTTTTAATCAATGTTGCTGTGCATCTTTCAAATCCGCCAGCTTGAGTTAAAAAGCCATGTTAATTAGAAAGTTTCCGAACGTTAATTTCGTAAGCAAGCAAAGACTTTGGCTAATTTGCCATATTGACGTTTCGTCCTTGTGTACATATATTGTCAGTGAGCTTTGCTAGAAGACACCGCGATGTCATTTACGCCTCTGGTTTTTGGCTACATTGATGAGATTCTCGTTGTCTCGCTACATCGCGGTTGGAATACTTTCTTGCCACCCAGAGTGACACGGTTATCTGTTTGGATGACCTATGCGGGTCTGACGTGCCTTCGGTGCTGTGGCATTTCCAACCCGTCTCTGTATGTGAAGAAATATCGTGCAAAAGCGTTAAGAGTAGAGGAACGCCATGACTTGTACATCCGACACATTTTGTTAAGTTAGCGGGATACGGGGAGAACAAATCATGAAGACAAAACATGTGGCGTTTCCTGGCTAGTCCTAATTATAACTCCTGTGGAACACGATTTATTTTTGGGTAAAAAACATACCACCAGAAATCGGTAAAATCTAATTATTATGAGAATTTTGATATTAGAAATAGATCGATTTTCTTAGATTTACTATCGATTTAGTAATTTTTATAAGTATTTCAAGTGGAAAGAACAAATGAACAAATGAAAATTGAACAGTTGATAACCATATTTAATGTGTAACGTGATGCTGAAATTTCACTTTTACCTTTTATGTGGAAATCGTTGATTATTGTCATCTTAACACGTATGAAAACAGTCTGCTGGAAATAATTTACTGGCAGTCGTCAAGATGTCTGATAGTCCTACTGGACTCAAGAATGAGTTCCTAATCTTTACGTCTTTAACTAAATCCAATTTTCAGATACGCTAGGAATAACCGTCATCTGGTAATGCATGTTAAGATTGTGCTGAAATTATTGTTCCATTTACCTACAGCATCCTTTCCTTAACTCAACCAGGACGGACCAGTTGATGAGTTTACACTCAAAACGCTTATGATTTATACCGTCGTACAAAAAGAATAAGGTTTATCGTATGTCAATTATGGACAATTTCACCTACAGTATGAATGAATAAACTTCTAAAGCGTCCCAGTATCTTAACCATTTATCTACAGGATAAGGCCAACCTATACGTTGATGTCTCAACCGTGACACTTTGGAAAGAGGTTAAATTCATCCGATTCTTCGTGTCAAATAAGAGGTGCTTCTGAAAAAATATAATATACACTTGTACATGAACTTTCTTAACCATTTAAATCCAAGATGCGTTTTGGGCATTTGAGCATGGCTGTGTGTTGTGGATCTAGCGCTATATGAATATCCTACTACTAATATTTCTTATATGGACGATCTTATTCACTAGACAGAATGGATAGGGTCATTATAGGATCTAAACAACACTACACTTGTAAACACAAAACAACATCACATGAACCTTGTTAACCATCCAACTACAGGATAATGCTATGCTCTTCAGGCTGAAGTCTCATCTCACAATACCAAATGGATAGGGTTAACTAAGTCTTGTTGTGCTTGTAAATATACTCATGAAATCACTCAGCAATTTTACATGACCGTTCTTAGGCCTCTGAGTAAGAGGTTATGTTAAACCCTTTCAGATTAATACAGATTAAATAGGGTTGACGTTTTCATGATAGGCGGGTAGACTTGTTGGTGAAACCAGCCCTTCCTACACTCAATCTATAGTCCTTCGTCTTACCTGTCAGTGTTCTATACATAGTTCACACCTGAGTTATTACCTGTACTAACCTGTGCTTTGTGACATCCAGGGTGTGTAAGCTATGTTCTCCTCTTATGCCTTGCAGTAGAGGGGTGGACTGTTTACATAGCGGTGGGATGGGGAGACTCTGTGTTCATCACATGATAGATAAATAATATACTATACAAATTGGAATACACCTTAGCAGTTGAACACACACGGCAAACTTATCACATATTAGTCCCAACAGGGACACTGTTATGAGTTATTGGGAATCGTCTCACGTGGTTGAGTCAAAAGTCTGCAATACGCGATGCAATATTTACATTTAGGTGGGACGCATATAGAAGAGCTACACATATGGTTTCGGTACATTTAACGAATAATAAAGCGAAGCATATGTCAGTGTCATGCGCTATGATTGATTGGATTATAAGGCTTTAATTCATGTAAGTAATTCTAATATCACTGAACAATTTAGGATTTGGTGTCATTATTTAACATATCATTATATCAATATCATTTAAAGTTTCCATTTATGAATTTTCACCTTAAATCTATATTGGTTTATAGATAAAATGGTTAAGAAAGGACGAAAGTGATTAAATAAATAGTGTTTCGTCAATCTTTGAAGTATATTTCATATATTATTTCATATGATATTTTTTTAACGAATGATTACAAAATCAAGCTTCTGAACGAGAATATATCTAAACAGTTATTTTTTCCTAATTCACTTATGCCAATAAGCTATACAGCACAAAACAGTTTTTTATATTTTACAAAACTTTAAATAGTATAGTTGGTGTATTCATACATAGTTCAATTCACTTTTGATTTACGACAAATATCTATTATTTTTAAATGTAATTCAAAGTTTTAAAATATTTGTTTTAGAAATTTTATTCACTGATATTGAAGGATTTCTCCCAAGAAGTCGGTAGTTTGCAAACGAATACAAGCTATTGTGAACTTATCATATCTTTTAAAAAAGCATCTATTAGATATCGTCAATGTCTTTACTGCTATTTAGAAGCTCTTTTATTAGTTACAGAAGGGATATGGTTAGGGTTATCGATATAGGAAAAGTTCGTACAATTATATTTCTAAAACTTTATTATAATAAAACAATGCCGTTATATCAGGAAAAAGTTTGTTAATTTCATCATCGCTTCACAAATCATGTTTCATTGTTACTGGTAGGATCATCTACAAAACAATAAAATTTTCACCATTGAAAAGTGATTGTTTTCTCTTTCAGTTGAATCGAATAGAATTATAGGCACCTATTAGTCACAAGTTATCTTAAACTCTATCATGACGTCACAAACGTTGTCTCGTTGTGACGTCACAAAATATTTGGGTTGTGACGCAATTTTGAAAACATTTCCTCAGTCGCTTTTGATGTTATTGCAAATCACGAATCAAACATGTTAGTAGGTGTGTTGTGACGTCACGTCTCTCTTTTTCAGTTCGTTCGCAACAAGGCCGAGGACAAAGCACCAACGAACAAACAACACTGATTCGTTTCCGGACGATAGGTAAGGGGCTCCAAACAGGTGTATACCGACTACAAATGATCAAAATTTAAGGAAACAATGCATCATATTGAACTAGAAAGCAAAATACATATGAGTATATATAAGTATATATGATTTTGTATGAAAAAGAATTATTTTTCATTTCTTTTTATTTAAGTGTTAAAAACTACAACAATTAATATCCCCCATTTTGACCCTCAAATAGTTGAAATTGTCCGAGTCATTGTATTCCATTACAATGGATGGTTAATAGAAGAAAAAAACCACGAAGGACAAGTTAAGCTTTTGAAAACTTGTTGCAGTGAAAAGTGAAGAAACCTGCTCTTAATGCAAGCAAGAGGACCAGGTGATACTTGTGCCATATTCCAAAAGTCAACATCATTAGTGGACTCCTCAAATATTTCATACTAATGGGGTAAAGTGTTCATCAAGGATACTCCATGGTTTTTTAACAATAACACTTGTAGTTCAGAAAACTTTGAGGTCATTTGATGTCCAAGATCCCACTTCGTCATCTGAAACTCTCAGGAACATGTAGACTAATTTGAGTGTGTATCTTCTCCCAGGATAAACATGATTAGGGAAATGTCCCTACCCAATAAAAGAGTCTGTGTGTATTTTACATGCTGCTATTTTGGGTTTTAATCACCTGGCGTCTTGAGAAAAGTTCCAGAAACACCCGTGTATTATTGATGTTAAATCAATTGGCGTCCAATGAAATTTCTTTACATCACGCTGTCTTTAGGATGTCCATCATCTGACATCATTACTCAGGTTCCTGAAAATTCACAAATTTACTCTAATCTAATCATCGGAGTCCGTTCCCATAAGCATTTATATACTTTCATACTAATAACTTGACCTTATGACAGGTTCCTAAGATCATCATCTTCTTGAGAAAATTTCTAGAAAAACCTAGTTTGGAGACGTTCGTATACAATGGTGTTATTTAATCTGAAATCATCTGACAAATACTCTTTCTTGCCCTCAGGTATGACCGGTCACTGAAGGACAAGCACTCGACCACGGTCTCCCAGTACTTCAAGGTAGGTCACCCATGTCACTCTTGACCGCTGGTCACTTCGTGATCAATTAGCATA
The DNA here is from genome assembly GCA_921293015.1 of Phorcus lineatus. Taxonomy (NCBI): domain Eukaryota; kingdom Metazoa; phylum Mollusca; class Gastropoda; order Trochida; family Trochidae; genus Phorcus; species Phorcus lineatus. The sequence continues at coordinate 57,236,751 of OV121081.1, forward strand.
GACAAATAGTTCGGAGCATGCTTAACACTTGGTTTTGAATGCATTGACCATATATCATCTCATTGAGTTGAAGAATCACTAAATTAAAAATTGAAAGTTTCAAGTTTGCATGTCATTCTTTGGTTTATGTTTGTCTCATACGATATCTGACAAAATAGCATGTTGTTTTATGAAGTGGATAGCCTTTTGCTAACAGATAACTTCTGAATAGTTATCTACTAATTCCATGTCGAGAAAACGTTAATGCCGTCGGTTTGTCATTTTGACGTTGAAATAATCGTTATCATGTATTAGGCTTAATGCAATGTTAGATGAAGCAGAATGTTACATATCCATGTCAGAACAGACGCCTATAGTTTTTGTTTTTGTACATGTGAAGAAGTCGTGAAGTTTCCATTGAGTGTAGGCTAAAACAACTGACATGTAGGATGGAATGCAGGCAAATATTTGTTTTGTATAGGTGGTTCGTCAATTAGTATTCAGATCTCAAAGCATGAAACCTACGTTTGCTCCTTCCACTGTTTGGTTAGTTACAAATTTTTGCTCTTTCTAGTAAAAAGGTATCAACATTGTTGACTGAAAAAGAAAGGTGACATTTACAGCGAATCGCTTCCATGACCGATTGGATCATTATCATGCAGTGCTTTTGACAAGAGATTATATTCTTTGTTTTAGCAAAACCTTTAATTCCTGTACTAAAACACGTCCTACTCCCCCGTTTTTCACAAATATATTCACACCTTCTGGATGTGTTTAATTTTCGTCTTAGGTGTCACTCCTGAATACCTCAGTTTATGAAGTTCGTTTGCGTGACACATTTCTAGTTTTTACTGGACTGCATTGTTACATGTATTTTTACCATAAATATCGTAAAAGTTTTAGCAATTGCTTAATAATAGACATTTGAAGTCCATGATCTCATTTTTTGAATTTTATGAAGATGCAAACAATCAGTGATTTCTTTTAATATATCATAGACATATTTTACAAAAGTATATATTCTATAAAAAGGGATAAAAGTACATCAAGATGATGAGTAGGATGACCTGAGCCCTGGAATTTATCGACCCTTTACCCTCTCATATGATTCTTTAGAGGTACGGAGAGTACATTGCGCCCTGTTCAAATTTTCTACCCGTGGTTATGAATGGATCACGTGACCGAGTTACCTCCCTTAGCAAATATGGAGGTTGTAACATTTCTAGTTAATAAAACACTCTCCGTTGCGTAAATATTGAACTATTTGAAGGCTATGTCTTTATCATTAGAAGTAAGTGTCACCGAATAAGAAACACATCTGAGCACCAGCAGTTCCTAGTATCCGAAAACCGGTTTCGTGAAAGCTTTTCTAAATGGTTACTTTCACCAATTGCAACCTTTACAAATTACTTTCATCATATTAGGACCTGTTTATATAGGATTGGTATACATGAGGAAGAGGGGGATTAGTTATGTTAAGTAAAGCATTAGGTGCGATGCAGATATTTTGGATTAAATTATGGCCCATCGCTATTACCAGAGGCACTATAAGATAACCAAAGTAAAAGATGAGGTATGTTGTTTTTTAACATTTGTGAGGTTTCAGTACAATATAAAACAGTATGCAGTTGTTACGTTACGCTGTTCATACAAAAAAAGTTTCTATTCATTTCGTCTTAGTGTCAATAGGAGATGTATGCAAACCTTAGGCGTAGCGAGAGAAATATTCATAAAGTGAGACATATCTTATATTAACCGTGTAGTTTGGTTGCAGTTACGGCAGTTCTTTTTATGAAATGTAACGTTTACTTCTTTTTATTTTGAATTTTTTTGTTTGAGAATAAAATTAACACAAATCCATATTTCCTGCCAAATACGTTATCCATTCAAAATCGTACTGGTCTTTTACATTCTTCATATGATTAATGCTTAAATTCTTTAAAAATTTCAATCATGTCCAAATCCCTTATAAAAATATTTAAACAATGTCTTCCTGTTGAAATAATTTTAACCGAGAAACGTTAGCTATCCAAATTTCTCTAGAGAAGAATTATCTGAAATCGAGAGTTTTCCTTGTGTTGATCTAACATTTCTCCAAGGATTAGTTTACCATCGGCCTTATTGCCATAGAGATGAGCAAACGTTGAATTGGTCCAATAGTTGAACCAAGATAAATTCTACATTGAGGTAAAAAGCTGACATTTAAGAGGTTCTGTGTTGGGATTGCGATTGAATGTCAGCCTAGTTTATATTAGCGGATGATGTGTTAGATTCGTGTCAACTTTCTCTCCTGTAGTCCAACGGTTGACACTAAAGAGCTCCTCCACATTCCAGATGGTCCGAGCAGACCCATAATGGACGTCTTTAGCAATGGCGAATGTAACATAAAACGTCCTATTTACAATAAAAATTGATTTGAGTTTTTAAATTACAGAGTTAGGTGGTACCATTAAACAAATTATGAATGTTATGTCTGAATTGTAAATTCATTATGGTTAATTTCATTAAGAATTAAGGAATGAATTTGATATGTTTTTTTTCATTTATCATATTTGATTTTTAATTTTCAAAGAGAGAAATGTTCTGTATTTGATATCAAAATGATATAGCAAAACATGTTATCAGGGCCTGACAATAAAATGTTTAATTGAAATATCATAGAAGATAAAAGATTAGAATGAAGCTGACAGATTATGTATTTTAAAAAAAGGTATATCAAACATTTAAAATGGGGAAATGTTATATAGATTTATACCTAATTCAAATGACACAGATAGAATTTAACTTTGTATAAAAACATTAACTAGCATGTAAGATCATTCGTATTGTTTGAACTACATCAAAGTTGCTCTGCTTCTCAAGAGTGAAAATGATGGTTCATTAGACAAAGAAATCAAACCAATTCATGATCGTCAATGAATTTCCTTTTTTAGAAGGCTTGATCAAATTTCAAAACACTTGCAATAGTTTGGAGAATTTTAAAAAAATTAAATAATAGACAACGGCTGTAGCATATAAACAAAAAATTACCTCAATGACTAAAGATATACAAAAGAACAATTACCACGTGTTAACAGCGAAAGGTCCACTATAAAAGGACTAAAATAAGTGAATTAAACGAAAAGAAAGTGTTTATTCAGATTTCATCTTGATATCATATCATTTTACAAAAATAGTAACAATAGTCATGTTTTTACATAAGTTGACTCTCTATTTCACACTGTGCATTGTAAAATAACAATTCTATGATGGAAACGATGAGATTAAAATATGAAATTAACGTAAAAACCCAAGCAGCCTTTTGCTTCTGAGAACCATAGTAAAAGGGTCCAAACTCACTCCAAAGTAAGAATTTATCAAGATGATAACAGTAAATGACTAATCTTAGAAAATCACACTTCACACCTTTTTGAACAAAACCCTTGTAAGAATTACAGTGAAATGGATACCATCAAATAGCGAGGGTGGTCTTTTGATAACCATTTTTAATTAACTAGCCTTATCTACGTCCTAAAGAACTGTAAAAGAGAACTGATTGTGACGTCACAGTGACGAGCCTGTGTAAATTGCTACGCGTGCGTGGAGCTGTAGACAGTCGTGTTTCTAGTATAGGTACAGAATGTAAACTTCAGACCCTCCCATCTCCGTATAGACCCCACTCTCAGTTCCATTTGGTTACCTTTCGAGTAGGGTAGGTCTCCGCACCTTCAAACATGGGTAGGTGACATTGCATATGTTAGCTTCATTAAGATATATTCATTAGTGTCGTATTACATCATTGTATATACTGTATTTACTGTATCATAACTTATTCAAATATTATTTAGAATAAGTGCATTGCATTATTTCTCGAGAAGGGTTGATGCACACATCTATAAGTATTGATCTTTAGTTGCCATAGGCAATGTTAATTAGTGTCGGATCCAACTCTTGTATGAAATATTTAATTGCATCATACCGGTCTTCATTACTTTGAACTATGAAACATGGTATATTTTCATGTTCTCGGCAATGTATTTAAATGCATGTAGAATTGCATTCTCTCACCATTTACTGCAAGTAATTCAAATGACTTAAGTGCCAGTATAATTTACTGTTTTCCCATCGATAGCTGATTGAATAATTGTTGTGCTTTTAGTCGCATAACCCTGCATTCATTCAAAACCATTACTCATGTTGGAGGGTAGTCGATGAAAATTGGTTAAGAATTTTTCGTTTTAAGAAGTTTTATACAATAGTTAAGATGTGTTCCCACTGCTTACATGCATTCTGCCCTCAACTACATTTAGCGTGGATAAGGGCCCACGCATCAATTAGCAGTTACTGTTAAGCTGTTAAGCTGTAGAATAGGTCGATGGTTTGTTCATAAAATTTCCATGTTGAAATTTATTTTAACTTATCTTTTATCTACTTAGGTCAAATATCAGATGATTGTTCAAGTTATTCAATAAACACATTATTTCATGAAAGTGGTAATTATTGAAGAAAGTGACAGTTGCGTTTTATGGTTAGAAGTTTTATTCACTGACTATCAGTTCATTGAAGACTGAAACAAAATGACATCGCTTTATTTGAGCGTAATTCACAATAGTTATTCTGTAAATTTAACATTGGTTTGAAGTAAATGTGATTGACTAAACAATGCATATCATTTAAACATTGTTTTATTATTGATGTGTGAGGTTTTAAAGTTATTTCACTAAAAAGTCAGTTATATTCATACATTTTATCAGTTATCCAAATAAACGATGCAAAACCAACTATTACAACATTGAAGCAATATGTAGGTTATCTAATAACTGTAGAACTATCATTTCATAAATCAAAGATAAATAATTTTAAACCTTACACAGTATAGTCAATCATTGTACTCTTATCAGTACATACTTTATATTCAATTACTGTTTTAATTGAAGAACAACACGTACATCATCTAATCACACGTTATTTTGACGATGCGTAAGATTACCATTGTTTTAGTGTCTTACATGTAACTTCTAAGGTAAATAGTAAGCAATATTACTGAAAGTTAACAACAATTAAAAGCTATACTTACGGTGAATGTCATTCAACGGTAGCTAATGTACAACACGGAAGGTAGTCTCTATTGTGTTAAGGTTGATTGATATTTGATTGTTATCTATCTTGTTTGTTTACTTTTACAGAACTCGCTCGTGGATCTAATGACTCGGATGAATTCCTCCCAGCCCCATTTCGTACGGTAAGTAATTTACACCTTAGTTTGAACTCATGAATCACGATTGTTCCCGGATAAAGAACGTATTTCAATCAATGACGTCAGATGTCTAGTTACGTATAAGAGACTATAGACGGTGGAGACTTAGTAACAACAGGATTTTAGTTTAGGGAAAACGTTTGGATATACCTTGGGATTAATGATAAAGGTAAATTATGTTTTGATTTTAATTTAAGCAGACAATGTATATTATTATTGGTAATGGCAGTGACTTCAGAAGATTAATTCGTGAGACATTTTACTATGTAACATAAGTTTCAGATTTAAATTTTCTTACAATTCAAAAACTTTTGTTGAGATTATGAAGGATGTATTTGCTTCCGAAATTTCACGTACATAAGTTCTTCAAGATTCACATTAACAAATGCGTTTATTTTAATTTAACAGTATCTTGGGTATTTAGGGAGTACATATTATACGTTAAGACATTCCTATGACTGTTTATAGAAGTTGTCCACGTTAACAAATGTGTGTTGGTTTTAATATTTCTTGTGTGATCAAGGGTATTGATTTCCGAAAGAATCTCAGAGATAATATGTCTTAACTTCTTATATGATAGCCATCGAGTGGGACCTGCTATACTTTCAATTCAAATAACGCTGCCTTTTTGATAGTTATAAACCATTTGTCGGGATAAAAAGTTGACAGCTACATCACCTGTATTGCGGTTTATTTAATGATCTACATAATCTTGCTAAAGATCCAAGTATTTCAAGTCGTTTCGAAGAATGATATTCACGCACTTTGGGTGAAAAGAAAGAAGATGCTTTTTCATCCCTTTGGAATGGAAACATTCTCTCTGGCCATTTATGCTTAGATGTTTGAATGTGCAACTCGATTAAAGGAGGACGGCAGTATTTGTTTACATTGATTCCCACACTTCAGAACTTCGAGAAATTTCATACACGACTAGTTCGACAAGTGCTCTTCAGCTGAAATTTTATTTGAAGATATTTTTTCTTGTCTTTGTTGCGAATGCTGACATATCATTGAGTTTCTTAGCTCACGTTTTTATCAAATTCTTTTCGACCATCTCGCCTTTTGTCTGCAACCGGACACGACACGTAGATGCGTTTCAAATGTTAAAACTAACTTTCTGTGTCTTGGCGTAGGATTTCTAAAATGTTTTTCTTTCATCAGTTTTCATCTCTCTAACAAGGTAAGATTAGTGGTTCAGTTGCAATGGATAAAGTACGTTTAAAAGAATGGGTTTCGCTGTCTTGGCTTAGGATTTATAAGATACTCTTCTTTTACCAGTTCTCTTAACTACAGCAAACAAGACTCATGTTTCAAATATAATAGTAATAGTATGTGTAAAAGACACATTTCTCTGTCTTGGCTTAGGATTAATGAAATACCTTTCTTCCACTCTGATCTATAGCCACACAAGTCTCGTGGCTCAAAATTGAATAAGTGTGCAAGAGCTGAGATGCTATTTTTGGGCTTTTCTTTCACTAGTTCTGGTATCTAAAGCTGGGAAATGTTCTTGGTCCAATTCTGATAGAAAATATATGAAAAGGTTTTTGAAACACCGATAACTTACATCTCTCTGAATTTTGTTCAACTTAGCTGTGTTATGTAACAAACAGAGTATATCATGAAATTATGAATTGTACTTCCATGTCATGTCACATTTTATCATGATTTATCTACTGATTCATAAGTTAATCCATAATGAATCTTTCATTCATAGGTGAATATGTATACTAAGATGAAAACGTAACTTTTTATTTCACATTTCATCATCTAATAATCTTCAATTATTTCAGATGCATTAAACCAAACGAACAAAAGTCCCCGGATAAATTCCAAGTTGAGCAGGTCGTCAACCAACTCCGCTCGAACGGAGTGTTCGAGATATCCCGTGTTCGACAGATGGGATACCCCCTCAGATTCGAGTACCAGGAGTTCATAGACAGGTATGTCTCTTTGATACTACATGCAGAAATCAGGAGTTAATGGATATGTACGGTAAATGTCAATATTGAGCGGATGTCATAAGATGACATTATAAATCTTTCAGTTGCTCCTTGAGTGTCTATTTCCTTTTTCTTACATCATTAGCAGAGCACGTGGATTTAATGAAAACCTATCGTTCATTCCATTTACACATCTAATACATCATAAAAGAAAGTTTAAAAAGATTGTTACGAATATACAATTCACTTTGTTGTTACAGAAAAGCCTTCTTTTTTCCCATAAAATCCCATCTTTCAAATAGGATCAATTGATATTAGAATAGCCGTATTTTTTAAAGGATATTAAAATAGCCGTATTTTTTAAAGGATATTAAAATAGCCGTATTTTTTAAAGGATATTAAAATAGCATTTTCTTGCAACGTCAAATTGACTTGAGACTACAACAATGAATGTTTGAGATTCTGTTCTATATTTTCCGACTTAGCTGTTGCTACATATTTCTGTGATTAATCTCTCGATGGATTTCCAGTAACTATTCACACCACGCTAATCTTGTGGATTATCGAGAGATTTCTCAGGAATGATCACGTTTTCCAGACGTTTTATTGCTCCCCAATCCAAGATTAATAATTCAACAAAATTGCTAAAATTAAAATGCTATACAAACAATAATTCTGTCACATGTAAACAAACCCTTGTTGAACTCAATCCGTGAGCCGAGAGGAAGACTTTGACCATAATACTTCTATTGTGCCATGGTCCTCTATCAAGACTGATGACAAGACACCGCATGGCATGTGGAGTTATTCAGAACAGGTGACCCTACCAGGCTGCCGTACATTTAAAGACAACGGGCTCTTTGATTGCAAACTTTGCTCATTCCATTCAAAACGATTGTTCGAATTCTTCCCCAATCTTTACAAAGACGCATAAGTCAAAACGATTGGAGTGGCATCTCGTTTTCGGTGCACCTTTGCCCGGGGTGTTTTTCACATTTCTAATCCCAAAACTCTTGACGTATGCTGAATAACCATGCGCTTAATCAAAAAGCAAACCGATGAGCGAATCCCCAGCAGTTAGCAAGAGAAAGGTGTGCACACATCTTTAAATTGTTCTGCACTGCAGGATAGGTAAAAACTCGTCACCATGCACTAAAAGTATCTGGATTTTAATCTAAGAATTAACACCGGATTTCGGGCAAGCTTTACAATGTCACGTCCTTAACAAACTGCGTCTTACATATAGTGTCTCTTGAACTTGTATAATCAGAGTCAACAGCACATATTTACCTGATAATGAAGGTGAGAGGAAGTGACGTCATAAAGCTTTGTCTTTCCTAGGTATTGCTCACTTTGCAATATAACTTGATAGAAGCAATATATCTGGACTAGCATAGGATCTTCTTACTGCCAGGATCTTCCCAAGCTTGATTCTTAAGGAGCTCTACCTTTGGATTTTATCAAGTGATTTCTCATTGTGGATAATGTTTTTGATAAAGGTAAACTCAACTCTAGTATCAATCAATGTTAGATTCAATCATATCTCAAATTATCACATTTCCTCCATCTAAAGATAAGTTTAAGGTTGATATGAGAAACATTGAAGAGTTATTTGGAGTTTTGATTTGCAGAAGCAATTGCAGACGAGGAGAATGAACATACTTCATTCACATATTAGTAGAGGAACGACTTAAGGAAGCAATGTATGTGTAAATGAAATGATTTAAACATACCAGAAGAAGGATAGTTCATTATGATTTCATGTGACTTTGATACAAATTATATGTCATGCATTAGTTGATATTTAGGATTGTTCATGCATTAGTTGATATTTAGGATTGTTCATGCATTAGTTGATATTTAGTATTGTTCATTCATTAGTTGATATTTAGGATTGTTCATGCATTAGTTGATATTTAGGATTGTTCATGCATTAGTTGATATTTAGTATTGTTCATGCATTAGTTGATATTTAGGATTGTTCATGCATTAGTTGATATTTAGGATAAAGAACAACAATAATGGCTTGTTTCGTGGGAAGATTAAGATTTTAAACTGTAGCTCCGCCAAATCCTCCATATGTATATGAACAATCTTCTGGTTTCTTTCCAGATTCAAAGTCCTGGCTTATGCCCCCAGCGATTATGTGGAGGCAACAAGAGAAAACTGTGAAATCATTGTCAAAGTTGCTGGTATAGACGACTATCAACTAGGAGAGTCAAAGGTAAATATCATTATTTATTATTTAATTGTTAATCGATTTCATATATCCTAACCTTGTAATAATGATTACATTTTTAACGCCCAATATTAAGTCGAGGGCTACTATGAAGATTATTACCCTGAAGGAATTGCACTTTTGGAGGTAGCTCCTTCTCTCCTCGCGGGACCATATAGATCGTTCAACGTTGTGTATTTTAAAACCATATATCTGTTAGTTTCATTTACAGGTCATTGTATATTTCCATTTGTTTACTGTTACAAGGCATCTCTGCCTTTAGTGTTATTTCATTCAGTTTCATCACTTTAGCATATTTCATTAATATCAGGACAATTGTTCATGTTTGTATCGACGATTAAGACATTTATTCATGCTGGTGATTTTCATATTCATTTGATGGTGATTTTCATGTTCATGTTTCATTCGGTCTATTAAAGTATTTCATCAAATACTGAAGCCTAAATGACAAAACTAATGAAAACCTTCATCAACCTAAATGTTGCAACATTTTATTGTCATCTTGTCTTTATACAGTTATTGCAATACTTGAGCATACCTTTGCACAGAGGGACGAGTTTATTTGTATTTTAGAGCAACTGTGGCTTCATATCTGATTATGTTAGTCACCGTATTTCATTTACGTATACTTTCTTGCACAGTTTCCGGAGAAATTTGAAAGAGACTTTATCATTAATCATCATAGCTATTACATTGGAATTACAAAAGCAAACAGTATTTACCACTTTAGTCACCACGTCTTGTTTGGGTTATACTAATTAAGCAAATAAGTCTACAAAATATTGAACTGGGATATAGATATATCATTCGGTTTATCTTCAATGTTTCACATTTGGACATTGGGAAAAATAGAAGGTAGTACTGAAATTTTTTTATCATGATTTTATCATGATTAGGAAAATGATATCTTGACATGATGTTTTAAATTTTTGGTTTTTCTTTTTTCAAGTATGGTATTTTAGATTTTATATAAACGTTTGATAACAAAACTAAATGTAGCTTACATGCCACATATTATAGACTGGTAAATAGAAAGAATCAAAATAATTAAAAAAACTTATCCAAGAGGTTAATCAACATAGCATCTGTCAGTGTAACACAAAACGGCATTTGAAAAGGCAGTCTTCAAAGATTTTCTCCATGATGTTTCCTTTAATATAACACAGCATCTACCTAAACAGTTTGAGATATGTCACTCATCGTATTGTCTCATGTACTTTTACAGTCTCTTTGACGCAGGTTTAATATCGAAAACTTTTACCTACCTAACTCAAAGTGAGTTATATTCATCTCAGCTGGCTATAAACAAAAGGTTTTAAAGAACATTTTTAACATCTTTAGATGTGTTGAAACTGAACCAAATTTCCCTTTAACACATAACCAAATGCAAAATATGTTGCAGAAAAAGGATCGGTTGTAGTAAAGAACTTTAAGAAAATGAAAATTGAAGAGAGTGTCTGAATGGTGTAAAAGTACATCTATATACAATTGTTACAAACATTGGAATTTGTTTTACTGATGTGTCGATTGAGGATATTTTTCTTTGATATATTCATTAATAAGTACACATGATAATAAAAAATGCAAATACTTATTGATGTAATACATCAATTAACATTCCAATTCAAAATAACATTATCATCAAATGGTTTCAATCGACCGTGTTATCATGTTTTCTATTTATCGATTGATATACACTGTATCAAAGATGTAAAAACAGTTTTCTATTTATGCATACATTGAAACCTCTCGGCATCATTAAGTTGTTTTAATGTAATAGTAAAGAATTCAAAATAAGAATTTAGAATACAGAAATATATTAAAGGGTTACACTTAAACAAAAATTTCCTGAAAATGAATATTAGAATAAGAAATACCAATATCAAACATATGTCAGCAAGTAAGAATGGATGTCGGTAATGGATCAAGGATAATAAGTGTATGTTAATCCAGACATAACAATATGCTTAAACCAAATTGTTTTAAGTTTAGAATGAATTTACTCAAATAACAAAATTATACTCAAGACTTTATAAAGACAAACGGTTATGTTAATATAGCTATCGATAAAAGGGTTATATAACATTCAATAACCAAAAGTATACAAGGAAAGTTAAGGTATCCTATTTTTATCAATTTTCAAAATTCAAGACAATACAGAAGTATTATCTTTTAGGATAACAGCGCTGGTGTTTTACTTTTCATCAAATGAATAATGTCTAGAAGATGACACTTTAATATAATTAACTCAAAACGTTTTGTGTTCAATTAAATAGAAATGAGTGAACAATATTTAGTAATATATATACTTGTATTTGTTGAAGTGGTATTTTACTTTACATCATAATTATTACATTACGTTTGAGAGATGAAACAGCGAGCTAATAACCTCAAAATATTTGGTGTTGGAACATTTTATTTCAATAACGGGGTGAAATATTTGCCATTGAATAGAAATGAGTGAACAATATTTAGAATAAGATATACTTTTGTATATTGTGCCTCAGAAACGTCCAAATCGAGGCACTCTTACATAAAACTAAGAATTGCAAATAAAACTAAGAATTGCAAATAAGCATTTTCTTTACTTTGTGACGTTAAAAATGTACTTTTGTCAAAGCCATTTAGGTAAGTCGTGGCTAGCTAGGTACAGTAGTTGTTTAAGGATTGGTGTGCACTGTACCATCAGGAACGAACTTTGACAAAACATTACCAAGTGACTATTTACTAAAGTAAACACGACTCGTTAATCAGGCAGCTTTGGATGAAAGATAAGATAGAGTGCCCGTTCACTGATGCTTCATAAACCAACACACTTCTGATAATGAAGCGATTATCCTGTGTACTTCTGTAGTTCAACTGTTGCATCGTGATCAGAAAAGCTTATGTTTCAACTGCGACATACTACTTGAAGCCATGAACAATTAACCTCGGTCGATGTTTTTTTATAGAAGGATTCAGCCATTTGAATATGTTTTTTCTTAACTTTTAACTATTCAAATTAATTATCGGTCCTGTAAAATTATGATTATCATTAATATCATTATACAGCAATACGCAAGATCAAATCACTCTTGAATGACAGTTATAAATACATTTTAACCCTCATCTTTTTTGGGCTTGGCAAAATAAGTTAGTGATTTTTTTTTCAAGATCTATATTCCATCTGCTTATTGTTCAAAAATGGATCAGCACTTATAATCTACATATATCTACATGTAGCTATTTTCCAATATATTATCCAAGTCGCCTTTAATCGTTAGGATATTACGTTTATTACAACGTATGTCATACGATTTCGCAAGCTTTGGAATTATTATCAATCTTAATGTTTAAACGTTGGATTTCTTTCGCCGTTTGAATCTAGCCAACATATTATTGGAAAATTTTAACGAAAGATTAATTTCAGTCCGTTTGAGGTTCGCCGGCGGTGTGTTTGTATGCAAGTAGTTGTGTAGCAAGTAGCATGTCAAGGTTGTTGGAGAATGCACAGGAAAACCACTTGCATGCACAGCTATTGCACCTTGGTTTGAATCCAACACTTGAGCTCCTTACTAATTACCAGAAATCCAGCAACGAAACGCCTGAGCTTTGTCTCTTCTGGGGGGATTCACGCCAGAACCTGCGTATTAGAAGGGATTACCAAAAGCAAATGTATCTATTTCATGTGTTGTCCATTCTAGAAAAACAACCTTTGAAAGTGTGAATTCTCCAATCAGTTATTTGCTTGCGTCACCAAACGTGCCAATAGCGAGAGTAAGGGAGTGATAATCATAGCAAAATATGACCCTGGCTTCTCTAGACGATGTGACGGATTATACAGGTCAGAGACAAATGGTTTCTCATTAACATTGGGTTTTGGCTTAATCCTCGAGTTTACCTCTTCTTTGTCCTAATCGTCTTTGCCAACAAGCGATCACACACCTTTAACCTCCAGATTCTAACATTGTTGTCGTTTCTTAAAATAAATGTGCATTTATAAAAATATTGCTCATTAACAAAGTGCTTTAAACTTGTTTCCAAGGTCATGGTTCCAAGCAAAGAATTGTTCTTTGTTATAGGTCTCAAAGAATGTCCTCAACTTGTTCTTTAAATATAGTCTGAATTCCTTACCAAAGCAAAGATTCTCAAAATAGTTTATATTCCTTCTTTGACCACAAAGGCTCACTTTAACTTCTTTTGACCAATCATCTTGCAGGAAAAGCTTTGATGTCCAACTGTGCCTTTTGTGTAACCTTGGCGTGTAATGTTAGTTTGCATCCGATCATTAAGTGGCTATCTGAGCCCTGCTTAAACAAATGAAGGCCTGCTATTTCATCACATTAAACACTTTCGGTACATTGAACACCTTATTAAACATTGGAACCCGACGGGCACCTTGCGGGTATGGATCCTGCCCCCTGTATGAGTCGATCCAGATTCTCTGTAAACGTGATAGTCGTTGTGTTTGCTACCTTTCAATATGGCTTCGAATTCGTGCAAAAAGGACATTTAATGGGCTGTTGAGAATACATACCCTGTGATAGTTTGGATCTTCCTTTAGGATATGTATGGCAAAATGGATATAATGCCTATCATACTTTTGGACTGTAAGTTTTGTTTGTTATATGTCTTCATCATCTTCATTGTATATGCTATCAGTAGTTACTGACATCTGAGATATCATTTATATGGAATATCTACCAGCAGCTGATTAGTTTAGGCAGTCATTGGTCTGAAATGTAACATTTAGCCTAAAAAAGGTTTTGACGTAGTTCTTAAGGTTAATTATCTGTTTAACAATGTCATTTGTATCAAGAATAGATAGAAAAGATCAGATTTAAACTATGCTCTTGTGTCATGTCAAGTGATATGTACGCAAGATTACTGTTAATTATAGATTTAATGTCTATCATTAGACTGGATAGATTCATTTGACTAGATAAGTGTTAAATGAAGGACTGCGTTTATATTGTTGTATTTGTGAATAGAGTGAAAGATAAAGTTTATAAAGGGAAACATACAGGTCAGAATAGACAGAGCATGAAAGGTAATCAATGTATTTAAGAAGGAACCATAACAGTTACATTGAGATATATCGTTTTTTAGATTCAATGTGAGTATATTTTTGTATTTACTGAACCAAATCGACACCGAAACCCATAACTTACAATTGCTTTGTAAAGAAATGTCAATTTTGAAAAAACTTTTTGGATTACGATATACTAATTCAATCATATATTTTTCAACCAACGTTATGATAGACTAATGATTAATGCGGAATTATCCTATTTTGATGTTTATTGTTCATTATTCGTCAAAAGTTATAGCCTCATAAATTTTTATTGATTGCGAAAGCTGAAAAATCGTTATTTTATTTAAATGATATGTCTACATTTAAAGATATTCATTTATATTGTATAGACGTATCATTATATTGATGTTGAAGTGCATATAGATATATTATGGACCTTCAAATAAAGATCTTCAAACATAAACGTTTTAACATAGACTAAGGTGTGTACACCGTTTACCGTTTAAAGATTGTACATGACGTGACGACAGAAGGTTGTTACATCTTGCAGCGTAGAAGTTACATACTAACGTGGTTGTCTAACAAGAATGATACCGTGAAGAGTTCTTTGGCAGTTACATGCCCTTTCTACGCAATTAATCAACTTCTCTGTTGATATTTCTATGGTTTAAGCTTTTTAATTCAATTTTAACTTGAATGGTTTTAACGTAATCTTCGAACAAAATTTGATCTGAGTTGAGTATTTTATGTTTTTTCAACCAACTGCCCTTTAGTGCAATACTGACATGAACGATTTTTAAGACTTGAACTTTTATTACTTTGTTGAAACAGAAAACAATTACTCTAGTTACAAATCTTTCTGAAAAACGTTCTTATTGTCGTTTTTGAGACTGTACTTGATAATGTTTCACCCGAGGACTTAATTTCAGAATCCGATTACTTTGACCTTCAATATATCCTTTTATTTCAGAAATATCCTAAAATATGTTGTTGTGGACGTTTGTTGGGTTTGGCTTTAACTACTTGAACACTTTATTCGAAAGACAGATATCAGATATTCTTTACCTCCAAGTCACCCTTCTGTTCATAGATCTCCCTGAAGTATGATGTTGTGGACATTCGTCAGACATGCTTGAATGTTATGAAGACTTCGTTAATAGGACAGATATCCTTTATCTCCAATTCCCCATTTTGTTCATAGATCTCCCTGAAGTATGATGTTGTGGACATTCGTCAGGCATGCTTGAATGTTATGAAGACTTCGTTAATAAGACAGATAACCTTTACCTCCAAGTTGCTCTCTTATCCACAGATCTTCCTGAAGTACGCTGACGAGGACGTCCTGAACCGCCTCCTGCTGGAGATAGAGAAGAAGGTGGTGCTGATTCAGACCCAGATCAGAGGATATCTGGCCCGGAAGTTCCACAAGACTCTACTGGCTCTCAAGAAGGAGAGGGCCATCATGGACGACTTCAACTTCGAGGACTCTCAGACCGTCCAGTACAAGAACAGAGGCAACATCAAAGACAGTCTCAAGCATAAGATCCAAAACATCACCGATGACGACATTGATGTGAGTTGCCTTATAATTCATGCAGTTTTTGTTTGTTAGTTGTCTTCAAATTATCTGTCAAACTTACGATTTACTAAGAACTGCAGCTATGACAAAACATGCGACTTTTCGGAGTATACCTTACCCCCTCATCAGATGGAATGTAGGTTATACGAAATTTGGATATGTATAGACTACAGTCCAGCTGATGAAGGGATAAGTTTATACCCTGAAGGGTCGTGGATTTTCGAGATACTACTTAAAGTATTGTCTTCATGATTATTTTAAGAAGATTGCAGTTAATGCATTTTAGTTAAGATTCGTTGTCGGGTTCCATACAATAGAATCGTCGTCATCAGTGTAGAAAGCGTAATATCAACAATATAATAAACGATGATCTTGGCCTAGATTTTCGAAGCTCTCTTAGTGCTAAGATAGTCGTAAGCCAATGTTAATGTATGGTACTTACGACTATCTTAGTACTAAGAGAGCTTCGAAAATCTTGGCCCTGGACATGAGCGATACCATAAAATAAGGTCTGACAATGTTTTCATAGATATGTTACATTTTAAAGTTGTTTGAAGCGTATTATCCACAATAGCAATTCTGATGATCTGGCCGTGAGACGTCTGGTTTTAGGAAATTTGGGTTTGGCAATGTGTTCTATGTATATCTTATCTCTTTTAGTTGTATAAACATCGGCGATTGTGATAGATCTTACTTATGATTATAAGTAAGTATGTTTACACACTCCTAAGGGTTAAAGTCAGTGTGATCTATAGCCTAGCCTTTGTTCAACACAATCTGCTCAAGATCGACTATGATCAATTTGACGTGCGGAAACTTGTTTAATGTGTATTTGACGTATGGTTATGACGCGGTTTTCATTTATCTTTTTCTAAATAGGTCCTATAGTGAGTAACATTTTTTGTCTTTGATAGATCCGTCTTTCGATTGTGCATTGTCAGATTTTGAAATGAGTAAACTTGTTGAATGTGTACTGGACAAGTTGTAGTCATTTATTCTCTTCGATTTATACATCTGGTAACATGTGTCCTATAGTGAGTATGTTTTAAACCTATCACATATGATGTAAAATTTTCTGCATTTCGATTTGTTTATTGTGAATTTCTGATAATGTATAAACTCTTAATCATTAAATACATTTTATGTCAGTAATATTAAAAATGACATTATATATATATATATATAGCTTTGAAATGAGTCTTTCTGTTAATGTTTGTTTCTATCTTAAAGTCAAGTGAAGAGGTAGAAGAAATCCGTTTGTTGACGGCCCATGACTTTTAATCCTTTGAAAAATTCTTACTATGAAATCTCACCTACGTCAGCATTTACGCTCCAAATATAAGACACTAGGTTTCAAGAAAAACTAACCTCAATTTCTTTAGATAAATCAATATTGAATTTTAGTTTTTTTTACAGTACAATATTCTTTAAATCACGTAAGAGGATTGGTCATGTCAATCTTTGATCTCTTCTCAAAACCTATATTTTACTAAGGTTTGAAATATCTACATAATGCCGACAATTTTAGCGCGTTATGGATACGATCTGGGGTCCTGTTTATGAACCACGTGTTAAGCATATATCCAAGGTGATCCGTGTGTACAAAAGCAATATTAAACAGTGTAATCAACCCACTGAATTTACGTATTGCTTCTCGTGCACATTCATGTGCCACAGCTCATCATATCGACAAACAGGGCAACCTCCGTAAGAATGCATTCCCAGGAATGCTGCTTGTTTGTTCCCTGCAGTCCAATATAAACCTGTCTCCAGGGCACAGTAACCCAAAGAGTTTTAAGTCTATAAAGCAGAAACGGTTCAGTCTTAAGCCGATTCAATGGCGATAAGCTAATCTCTATGGCCTTGTCCTGGAAGCTTCCATCGATAAAGTTTAACCTTTTTGAAATATGACGGGCGTGGTTGAGTTTGAGGTCACTTGTAAATTACTTATGAAAATATCAGTTTCGTCAGATTAATGAGATTAGAGTTGTTTTAGAAATTTAGCTGATAGCATACCTTGAGTTCTTTCTGTCTCTTCACAGAAACATGAGATTTATTTCACAATGAAAAAAAATAATAATTTCTGAGCATTTGTCAAATTTTCAGTCCATTGTGAAATTGTTTTGAACGTTTTTAAACAAAGATGATATACAGTTTTTGGTGAATTATAGGCGCAAAAAGAAATTCTCAATAACTGCCAAAACGTTTCTCACAATGGTTGCTTCATCATGTTAAAAATATTAATCTTTTAACAAAGGCTGAAAAGACAAGGGCATATAAGTTTTCCTTGTCGCCCCCCTGTGTTAAGAACCTTCAGATTAACAGTTAGCATTATCTAACCTAAAGCGTTCTTTAAGACATCGCTGTATGTAAAAGTAGGTTTGGGTGTTGTTTCTATGAGGTCAGCAAAGTGAGAATGGCCGTGAAACCGGCCCAACATCAACAATCTCTATTGAGGCGATTGATGGGTCTTCTGTTTGCAAGTGTTTCTATCTTCCGCTGTTCGCCCGTTGCTTGGATTATCTCTCTCACAAAAAGCTTGCGCTCCTGAGACTAATATTTGTTGACAAACAACAAAATCACTAAACAACATTTGCATCGTTCAGCCATTGGTTGTTAGCTTGTCTGAAGTCGGCCGTCGCTGGAGGTCACACACTGAGAAAAATGTTCCAATGCTGGGAGCCTTTCTGTGCGCATGCGTAAAAGAGTGTGAGACAAAGAGGGTCCCAGTGTCTTTAGCAAGCGGATTATTGTATTTTTCTGATTTGAGCTTACGTAATATTTACTCTGATGTGCAACACTTTTCGTTGTTCTTCGTTGGTGACGGACTGCAAGACCAAGCTAGGGCGATAGAAGGATATTCCCTTGCCTATAGCACCTACAGGAATCACCCTTAACGATACCAATGTACCTTGGAACTTGTCCTCATATACCTTAGTCCCCTTTCCCCGCCAGGGGCGCCGTGTGACAATTCTCTTAGGATTTTAACCTCATTCGTGTCTTGGATAGGACCTTGTGAAGCTAATTGGTTTTCATTTTGAACAGATTATCAAGAATCTCAATCAATCAACTCCACTTTCTGGGAAAGATCGGGAAAAGAATGCAGACAGATTACCAGTGATGAGTTCTTCTGAAAAATTCGGACCCGGGGATGTTGGAATCCTAAATCCCGGGACCGATGATGATACTCGGAGAAGAAGAAGACGGAGAAAACGGAATAATTCACAAAAATCTTCAACCACCACATCAGAGAGTACAGCAACGACAAATTTGTCCAGTCAACCTATCGTTGACGACTGCAAGTAAGTATTTTGCGTCTTTTGGGGAAGTTTTTATTTTCTTTTTCGCAAATCTTTATTTGTTACAATTTTCATGGTAAATTTTGATAATGTAATTGTACGGTGACACATGTATTTTTCATGAGAGAAGCAAAACTTCATCTTTGATGGTTTTGAGTGGTTAAGATCATTTTAAATCGTTTTTTAAGACAAGAGTGCCATTTGAAGAGGAGACTGCCATTTCAAGATGAAACGAGACATCTCTCAGCTTTATATTACGTTTTTAAGTTGATATTAGTTTCTCATTAAACATCGTCAATTTTTCAAGACTTATATTAATGAATTAATTTTCAATCAGACTTTAAATACCACGTAACCGAAGGTTATTTAACAAGAGGAAAAATCGATAACGTTAAACTTTTTGACGTTAATTATCAAATGTAAAGCAAAACCTATTTTTAAAAAAACCTTACCGTGTAACTGATTGGTCATTTAATTGCTATGTGTAAAATTATGTTGAAAAGATTCAGTTTTAATGAAGTTGGTTTCAAAATTCAATATGTCCGCCATTATTGAGCTGACATTGCTGCTTCTCGTCAATGACGTCATATGTTTGGTTTTAGCGTCATAAGGCAAGGAATCATGGGATATTATGTATTTGTAGACCGCTAATCATTACAATACATTAATTGCTACGTTTACTGTAAACACAAATACAGCGTCCTGACGTAATACCTTTCGATAATTCTTCATCAACCATAACTGTAACCAAATTATAACCTTTGCTCTTTTAATCCACCCTTATTCCAACTGAAATCCAGTATTTAGTTTTAAGATACCTAAACTTCAAAACGATGTTAGAAACGATGTTTGCCGAAGGATAATTCAATTTAAAGGTTACAGAAAATTAACTGCTTAATTCCCAAAAATGTGCGTCCCGAGCAAGTGCCAGTTTACAATGGAATCAGTTTATTTGAACAGTTGTTTCTTGTGCAAGATGAATCGTAGACCTACCCTTGCTGCGAACTACATCTCTTACCACTGGTGTGCTAAAACACCATTGAAGGAACATCACTAATTGGGATCCGGGCGGGCGTTGGATTGCAAATAAACGTTCTTTCTGTCGCCAATCTGTCAAGAAACGATGTTAATGTAACTACTGGGTACCCGCTAAGTTCGCATTGGCACCGAAAACCTTTCAGTTGTTAAAATCGTGACGAACCAAACAAAAACTTAAGACTAAAAGCAAAACTGAGGGCAAAAAAAGTCTTGAATGTGAAATAGTCTCCAACGATGCATTTGATTCGTGAGCATAATTTACATAAATTGCTACGCACTTTTTAGATGTCTTCTTTTAATCAAGATTAAAAAACTTTACCCAGGGATCGAATATGTTTAAATATAAAAATCACGGAGACTTCGTTTTTTGGCCAAAATTGAACATAAATCACATCCTAAATATTTTTGCAACATATTTCACATAGTATAAGCTATTATTTACCGCCAATAAAAGTTAAATCAAAGAGGTCGAAAATCATTAAGAATAGTCACAAAATCACAATTTATAAAATATTAACAATCACATTTGTACAATTATTTTCTATTGACAGCTAAGATCAGGTTATATATTATTTATTCTTGATAGGCGGGAGTATAAAGATCTAAAATGCTTGAGTTTCCTGAGCGGCATCGTATGATTGCCAGTAAGGGAGTTGAGCCCAGAGAACAAACATGTGACTGTTTGGAAATACGCAGATCCGCCATCAAACCGGAAGACATTGATCGAATCTTGAGACGTCACTCAGAGAAGTGGCATCCCGTTTTCCCCCCTCCCCACCTCAAACCTTACCCATAAGGCATTGCAATTTTTGAAACAAAATGGTGGATGTTAATTAACGTGATTCTCTTTGGATTTCTGGAAATTGTTCTAAGTTGGAATGGATTTGGTTTATACTGTTAGAAATGACATCATGGCAGCAGACAGGTACGTCCGTTCGATTACAATAAGATGGGTTTTTAAAAATTGTTTTAGATCTTGATTCCAGTCACCCAAACTATTACATCCTGTGCTTCATGAAGAGGTCCTCCATTTTGAATTTGCTACTGAATACTTCACGATTTGTAGCAAGTTGTAGGCGATTAAGAGAACATTACTTTTGGTAGATTCAATTTCGTTTCTGTGTAATTACTTTAAAAAACTTGGGTTTTAGGAATTACCTATATGAGTAGAGGACGATGACTTAATGATAAAGTAGAAATGAAAGGCAATAGAGAAAACTTCCAATAGATAAAGGAAATAAAGTTAAGCTTTTTAATGTTAAAACAATTTTTAGGGTTGTATTTTCTATCCATTTGTAAAAGTTTAGTTAATAATGTAACTTGAAAATTATTATATATAAGAATCCGATTAAGTTGCCATTGAAAGTTGACTATAACCCTCTTCCACATGGTTTCTATTTTATTATTAGTTTCTTGAATATTAAAGATGATAAGAAAGAAAAAACACACAATAAAGAAGCCTTAACACTGCAAAAAATAACGTAAAATAGGTATATTGTAAGTAAACAAATTCAAGATAATAACAAATCTCTATAACCTCATCTAAACGTTCAAAACTATTAGAAAACAGATAAGGAACCATCTTCAAGGTATCAATAATTCTTGAATTCAAGCAAAACTAAAAATCAATAAGTACATTTTCTTAAAGAACCTTTTCCAACAAAGAATAAGAACCATGTATTTAAGTGATCTCCTTTCAAGCATGTTCCAAAAAACTATCTTGAAAATATTTTTCTAAACTTTCTGAAAATTTGTGATGGACTTGAAATGGGAAGATGACTGTGGGAAACCAAACATCTCTGCAGAATATGGTCCATCGGAATGTCTTCATCAGCAATGTGGACCTCAGACGACCGTCAAGCAAGCCTTAACCCTTTGCACAATAGATAGCATAGCAAACACTGGGATTAAACCCAGCCAACAGCCCAGCGCTATCGAACGCGACGAGTGATACCGCGGGAGATTGGGAAATAATGGGGCCACTGAGTTCTCGGGGATTCTTGAAGTATTTTTGGAACATTAACTTCGTAACCCTAGACTTAAGCAAACATGTTACGTGTTTGACTCTGTGCATGTCATTTCCCAGGGCAATGCTAAATAACCATAAGATCTAAACTTTGTTTATCGCTTTACGCTAGATATTATCTTAGCATTATGATTCTCGAATCATAAGCCTTTGTTTTATGTCGATTTATATGGATTTATGAATAAAAAAAACTACCAAAATATTGTCCAATGGGATATCAAATACACAACAAGTAGTGTGTAATTACATAAAACGTTTGATAAGGTCTTTATCTATATCGACTTTCTCTTGTTTCTCTATCAATTATTCGTTATTAGGAATGATTACAAATAGGCGATGGTGATAACAAAATTAAACGGTCAATGTCTTGAATAACGAATTTTAAAATATGTTCCATAGACAACTAATCAAATCTATATTTTGCGGATATAAGATCAACAAAGAAGTTAGGGACTGCCCTTATTTTCAGCATTGAAATGCTTGGTAGTTATTTTTATGATCATCATAATAATTGATTATTGGAGTTAAAACTGTTTGCTTTTAGATTCATATTCAAGTCACATAAAATGAACACAAAAACATCCGATAGTCTTTATGTTCTGAATTCATTTATAACGCATCCATTTAAACAAACAACCACATGGAAGGCCAGCCATTTCATTATTGCAGTGACACGGTCCAGGTCACGACTTTATAATTAGATATTGGCATAACAAGTTGAAGTTACTATGTTATGTTTGCATTGTTTGACCACAACACATTGTGCTTCGTGCTCTCAATGCACTCCCATCGGCCACATAGGAGTTCCCCCTTTAGCTTCTATATATAGCACCGGAAGCTTTACGTAATGCTTCGTTTACATTTGATGAAGTTTGTTCAATATTTAAGAATTGCACTGCTGGGTGTCTCCCTTTGGGGGACATGGTTAAAATGTACATGTATTCTGTTTGGTTTATGAACTCAGGGTGTTCCAGGTTATTATAAGCCTGGTGACTCTCTTGCACTTCAGTTTAACAGTCTCAAATATTGTATTTATCGTTTATATGTTGATCTAAGCAAATAAGGAACTCGATTAAACACTCAAGTCTTTAAGTAAAATATAAGGTTCTCGTTTGTTCTGTCTTTCAGTTTATTATCGAACGTTATACTTTTTAACCTCTTTGTACTTTCTTCTTATTTTCATATTTCGAATCATCTAAAGTAAGAGTCAATGAACTAGTCAGGAAAATGCAATGAATTTTACATTCTTACAATTAACATTGAAAACAATAATAAAAATTGACAGACGTTAATTCTACTATTTCACACTACAACCCAATGCTAAATATACATATCAGAATTCCATTATGTTATTTAAGACAAGTCATCAAATACTGTCATCAATCACACAAATGGAAGTGATAACTGACGATTGCCGTACGATTCAGTCACTTCGTTAACAAATAATTCTTTGCACAGAATATACACAATTCGTTTATTTCATTTATTCAAATTTCACTAACAATCTTTTATGACGACACAGTGTTATCAAAAGTTCCTAAAATATTGAATCACACAATTGATAATCCGTAAATGTAAACGATGAAAATGGAATTGTAAATTAAGTTTCCATTTCCTTGTCTAATATTGTCCTAGAACATATTATTTATTTTGTATATGTTTTTCTTCTTTCTATAGATCAACTTTGCCATTTACCATCAAATCCTCCTTGAGACAAGAGAGGTATATAAGAGATAGATAATGGAACTTAGATATATATAATCATCATATAATGCATTATCATTTAGTATGCTTTTGTATACTCCAGCTTCGATTGTATTCACGATTATAGCTGCTTCAATAGTAAAGTGTTTAGCTGTCCTGTATTTAAAATAAAAATATGCTTCAACCCGGGATTAAATTTCAATGAATCTTGTATCTTTTCCTCCTGAATCAATAACAAGACATGGTGACTTAAGGGCAGTATCATACATATCATATGTGCACGTCCTTTTTGAGTAATGGTTTGTCTGGGATATTGCAAAAGAAGTTGGCATGTTATTTTTGTTCTGTGCGCTATAAATAGAATGGATATTTTACACTCGATAATGGGCCTTGCATCTCTTTCGAAACTCATTCAGATGTTATTGAATTCGCTTTCACTCACTTGTAATACAAAACTAAAGTATCCCCTGTATCATCTTCATTGAATTCGTTATTATGACAATGACAGACAAAATAATTGATTGATAATTTAAAGACCCGTTTACAATGAAAATATATATGAAAGTGATAGCCAAACATATTGAGACCATTACCGATTCTAAAGACGTTTGACAGACAACAATGGGTTCTCTGTGTAAAAGAAACGTACTTTTACTTATATAAACTGCAATACAGCAGTAACGCCAGTAAAGACCATCGACAACCGCCTCCCGTGTTTGTGGAACTCTTTAAGGCTCAAGTTCCTTCAACAAATAAATCTCGTAATCTTCTCTAAGGAAAAATACGACAAAGACCAAGTTAGCACAGGAGTTGAGTAGGTCTCTAGTTGTCTAAATGAAACAAATCACATTTCAATGCCAAAGTATCTCAGACTCCGCAAAAGAGGGGCATAATGAAAGCTCCGAGGGATAGCATTATAAGGTAAATTGTCTTTCATTTACATCATCAGCACCACTATCTATATTCATGCTGAAAGTTTTATGAGATCATGTAACCTATCAAAAGACATATAGTTGGGTTTTTTTTAAATTGTCCCTTTGACGCTAGAAGTATAAGGTCTTGTATCAAATTCATCATCCTTGTGCCATCTGTGTTAAAGCAATTATCTTCTTCTCCGAACATCATTTGTATAGAATCGTTCCAATATGTATTATTAGGAGTTACCAATAAAAAATCTCATTATATTTTCATACGTTTAAAGATGAAATTATAATAAATGTTTTATTTTATTTGGCATATGTTCGATTTGTATTATTATCAGTTATGATGAGGTATCTCACTAGCTGGTAAAATAGCAATATAATAAATATGTTCAGAATGAACTATGCGCAAACGGTTAAACATATATTATGATATTTGTCTAAACAAACTAACCTCCTGGACCTTTTGATAGTATTTAAGACACGCGAGAGAAGTCGTTGATTAACGAGTTAGTCTACATGTTTAATGATTAACCTAACTTTATTATTGCTTCAATTAGAATTGTTAATATCGTATAAAGATACTATTTATTAATGATTAGTGTTCATAGAAGGTGACGGTGAATATAGGTACTAATACAGCTTACCTTTAACAAATTGCCTTATTTATTCATCATTTTATTCATTATTCTGCAAAAGTGACTGTGAATGCACGACTCAATCAAAATCAATGGAGTGAAATAATTCTATTGTTCATTACCAACAAGTATAACATCATCATTGGATGGCTGTTAAAATATAGTCTGATATACGCCAAGTCCAACGTAATCAAATTTCAATGTTATTAACTTTTTAAAATTGAACAATAAAACAGGAATGGTATATTTTAAATCGGTTTGTTTTAAAAATCTACATATAACCATTGATTGAACACACCTCAAAAAATTACTTAAACCATTTCTTACACGATTCAAAACGAAAATAACAAACGTTTTGTCTTATACTTGTAATTTGCTCTATCATGGATAAACCTCATGTATAGAGTTAGAGGCCCGTTGACATATTTTTACATTTTTTTCTACCAATCCACAAATTTATGAACCATTCATACCGTATACTTAAGACTTTCTAAAGTATAATTTACAACACATAGAACAACACAACATTATCATGAACTATTTCAGTATCCAGAACCGTCTTCCTTTGTCTTATACAAAAATCTCTGTGTTTCAGTTTCCAGCCCTGGGATGTATTCAAGACAGTGTCTAGACGAAGTGAAACAATTTATGAAACAACAACGAATTGGTTTGAAGTTGCTGCCAAAACGCTCAAAGTATTCGCCTACCTATTTATATTCCTATGTGTTCTGTCAAGTGCTCTTGCAAGTAAAGGGAGTTTATTATTGATGACCCATGCCATCGGAAAATCGGGCACGGTGAGTAAACAATTATCAAATTTATGTTGCACAAAATCTAAAATTTGCAAGTTGAGGTGACAAACTGCATTCACAATTACTTATCTTGAAAAAAAGCAAATAAAAGATTTAGCATCCATCAGTCATACTTATCACTTTTCCGAACAAAAATCAATATATCTTCACTATGTTTTAGATTCTTGAATGGTGAACAGCCAATTAATTTCTATTTGTAAAATTAATTGTTAATGCTTAAACATTATTAGCCAGATAGTATTCATTCGCTCTTATCTTTTTTATTTAAAAAAAATAGAGGGTTCCTTTCAATATCAATACATTATATTATGATAATATTATTGTATTATATATTTCAAGTTGTTGTGCTTATAAATTATTGACCAGATGGTAACCAATCTCTCCTATTCTTGAATGCTTACTAGTCAAACGATTTTACATATCTGTATGTTATATTAAGGTTTTTGCTTATACATTGTTGACAAGATAAAAATCAGTTCTTTCTCTCGAATGATAAGTAGGCAGTACCTTTTCAATAAAAAATTGTGAAATATGTAATGTTGAGTTTTTATGCTTATATATTATAGATCAGATAGTAATAAATCGCTCTTGATCTTGAATGATAACCAGAGTGTTGAGTTTCTATATGATAGTATGGAAGATTTAGTGTTTATTGCTTAAAAACAATGGAGATTCATACATAAGTATCATTCTCTAAAAATAATTCAACTTTAAATCAAATATTTGACTCCTACTTCAGTTATGGATTTTAAGCTTTTATTGATTAATCATATCAATATAAAAATATTTCCCCCCTGCAGGGTTGGGAGAACCGAGACCGGTGGGTGTACATGGTGATAGCGGTAGTCTGTGTGCCTTATCTAGTTACCTTCTTCGAGTGTCTCTTCAAGTCTATGTTCGGAAACCTACCAAGACCTTCCTTCGGAAATATGGCATGGGTAAGTATAACAGCAGTGTTATAGTTTAACGATAGACTGTTTTGATTTTCAGATGATGTACCATGAAACAATGGGTGACCAATTGTCAAGCTTATTAAATTTCAATATCATGCTTTGTGTTGGAACTGTTATCGTCGTTTATTGACATAGGGAGACCGATCGTTTTGTCTGTTTTTTATCGGCTCGATAAAGTCAAAAAAGTAAATTAACAATAACGTTTTACCTATATGGTCCACAGGTTATAGTTGGTATAGAATCTGTACTTTACATCAACCCGTATACCCTAATTCAATTTTGACTTTATTTCCAAAACTTCATTATGTGATCTTCTCCCGCAGATTCTGTTTATGGAATCCCTCCACTCGTTCGGTCTCAGTCTGCTACTCTTCCGAGTACTCCCTTGTCTGGATACGGTCCGATGCCTTCTCCTAATGAATGCGCTCTGCACAGCTCCATCCATCCTCAGACTCTTCGCGACGAAAAGATCCGAAGACAGCCGAAGAAAGGTCACGACAATCATCCTTGACTTCCTGGCGGTCCTCATGCAATTATCGGCCTTCGTAATCGTCTTAGCGTCCATGAAGTCGGAGTGCGTGAAGCAAGACGTGGCAGACGAGAATGAAGACGGACCTGCTTCTTACATCGCACCCAAGAGTCTTCCCCAGTCTGGCGACTCTGCCTGGTCCTCCACCTATGCTCTGTCTGACATGTCTTGGGAGATTCCTCTTGCTCTTCTGCTATTGTCCACCAACTGGTGGGAGAACTTTGTCGACAAAGACGTCAGAATCGGATGCATTGAAATCCCAGTCAAAGACTACAAGGATGCTCTCCATCGGGTCAGGGTCAAGTCCTACCTGGTTGCAAGTCTCTGGAAAGTTGGCCTCACATTTGGGTTCGCCTTCCTGCTCATTCCTAAACTCAGCATGGTCCATATCGCCTTCGGAAATCTATTTGAGAACTCCCAGCCTCTCGTTATGTCCAATGCCAGCACTCTGGCATCTACGATGGTTATTCCAGTGACAACAGCACCTCCAATTCTGATGACGGATCAGCCAGGAGGTGCCGGCAGAGCAGGGGTCGATGAAGAAAGATTCATGCTGATGGAACGTCTCAACTGCACCTTCAACAACAAGACCTCAGGGTCTGCTAATGAAACTATCTGCGAGACTACTTACGTTGACCCTTGGCGTCAGTGGTGGACCTACATGCCCCTCTTACTGCAGGTTGTCTCCACAGGCTTGTGCTACTACTTTGCAAGGCTTGCCTGTAAGCTCTGCATGCAACGATTTTCCTTTGCTATACCATTGAGTCTTGCTACCCCTGTTTCTGTTGCGACCATCATTACGGTCTGTTATCTGAAACCAGAAAGAACGGAACTGATAAAGGACTTCTTAACGTTTGCGTGTACGGGCCACGGACCTGAACGGAGATGGTTAATATGGCACCTGGGACTCGGGTTTGGTCTTTGGTGGGCGTCACAATTGTGGATAACACGGTACATCTGGACGCCAAAAGCTCCAAGACTGGCATTCACAGAAAGGTAAAATTCATCAGACAATAAATACGTGATTCCTTTGCCAAATCATAATGGAATAATCTCGATATGATAAAGCATTTACTCTTAAATAATCTGAAGATTTCTTACTTGTATTTAGTTTCCAATTAAGTTGAAGAGTGTCATATATCTAACCCCATCCTGGCACATAATTGCGGTGAAACATTTACGAACTATCGCATTGATGATTTTGTATGTTATTTCAGGTTGTTCATTCTACCCATGTATTGCGGCGCCCTGATCGAGCAATCTCTACTTCTAAACCGACGTCGTAACGACAAGGAACGTATCCTGAAGGAAATGGCGTTTAACGACGACGCTTCAATGGACAGCAACTCGACGGACGCCATGCGTAAACAAAGAGAACAGATCGTACCAAAGATCTACGTCTGCGCTACGATGTGGCACGAAACTGAAAACGAAATGACACAACTGCTGAAATCACTGTTCCGGTACGGGCTTCAAATTTTAAATTAGTGAAAATCATTTAGAGGTGGTGATTTTATAAGAAGAATTTTACCTACGCAAGCAAATTAAATCATTCTTTAAATAATAATGTTTATGTCAACTGAAGTTCAAGTTCTACTGAGGCATGTACAACAGAATAATTAGGCTCTCGAAAGGGTATGTTTCAATGCTAAGTCACGTGACTCTTTGACATTGCCGAGGGACGTTAACACGGATAAATGCTCTTATATGACCTTTACCGCTTGCACTTATGACCAAAGTCGAACTTTGCACCAAGGTTCCCCTTTGCCCCGAAAGATTTTCGTTATAATGATAGAATATTTCAAAAGGCCTTTTTCTGTATCGTTGCCAATAAAAAGCTTCTAGCGCATCCAAGTTAAGACGACCCGACAGCATACAGGTCGAGAAAGGCAGCTTGACACCAGACCTCGAAGTCACATTAGGTCGTTACTCACGCTGCCAGAACACGTGTCCAAGGTTTTCGTTTTTGACCAAGATGCTATGATAACGTTCAGATTACCATATACCTTATGTATCGAATAATTTAAGAATGGCTAAAAACTGTTTTCGAAGATGTTGGTATTGACACATGATACTTTGACAAAGTTTGGATTTACCAATGCTCGGAATGCTATACAACTGGGAGAATACGTTATTGTTGTACTTGCTCGTTTAGACACAAATATTTCAACATATTGTAAAATTATTCATTTATACATATACACTAGTTAGGCATTATTGAATGAGAACATTTCGTTCTTGTCTTAAGTGGTTGTTTTGGGGCAGGATAGCTGACAAAGTTCAGAACATTCTTTTTTAGAAGTCTGGAATACGAAATGTATAAAAAAGGAGAAAATACGTTTTTATAAGAAGACATAAGAAAGATAGACACTCATTTTATATACCTCCAGCATATTAAAAAAGCTAAGGATACCACAACCGGATTCGACGGGACCGAATCTGCGTTAATTGTGTAGACCTGTGAATTTTGTACGATAATTATTGTATGTATCATATATATGTTAATGTTAATGTTAATGTTAATTGCAATCTAAAATCTCATTAATCATTTATACATCTTTGATACACAGAAATTCCTAATGTCGTATGTATGATATCTGGAATAATTGATATACGTATATATTTCCACGATAATCATAAATCACGATAGTTCAAAGTTAAAGCCAATAGTTTGCAACATTGTTCATCTATTTTCACAGACTGGATATTGACCAAAGTGCACGTCGTAACGCGCAGGATTACTTCAACGTACAAGATCCCGACTATTACGAGTTTGAAGGTATGTGTGTTTATATTTGTTCAAATCCTAATTAGCTAACTCTGTTTCAAAATAATAAAACAATTTAACTATCGAATAAAAGTACTTTATAATGCTCATAAATTAGCAATGTCGATCTTGAAATTTATATATATTCATAACCAATCTCTTTAAATATATAATCAAAATTTTAGTCTATTTACATTTAAGCATTAATCAAATATCATTCAGTTCAATATTTTGAATAAAAATTAATGTTAATCTGCGTTTCTACATAGAAAATTAGCAACCGTCCTTTTTAATTCTTATATACAGGAAATTCGAGTTCAGATCAATATCATATTTTTTAAAAACATATTAAACATTCATTTAAGCAGTAAGAATAAACCTTGTGGTATTTGCCAGCAAACACGGATTGTGTAGATTTCAACTCCGTAGCCGATTGGACAGTGTCAAACTTACATTAGTTGTTAGCATACACCCATTTTGTATAATTAGGCCAACATTAACAATGCTTCAGGGGCGGGCAGTCGTTGTGCATGTTTTCACCCCTATAACTAACATTCTAGCAGCGATTTATCACATTTTAAACTTCTTGTTCATATTTGAGCCTAAACGATTGGGCAGGAATATTTTGTCGAGTGATGAAACACATTTAAAAAGTTGAAATTCGACTGTTTGCTGGATGCATGGCATATCAGTGTTTATTTCTTTAACTTTGAACATCATTGAAATAACATTGTTGCTGACTTTTTTTAGTACTTAGAAGCAACCATTTCAAAGGTGTTTTGAAATATTATGTTTTTCATACATAAAAGTAATATAAAGGGATTTTTAGAGCTTTGTAAATTTGATAATTGTTCAGCTGATTATCATCTATAATGATAAATAACATTGTTGTATATCCCCTGTTTACCGCCTATGATTTGGTATATCGTATGAACGAGTACTAAGCTAATGCTCTTTGAGCATTGAAGCTGAGTCAGAATTCTGAAAGATGCTATTTTGAAAATTGATAACAAACGTCACATTTTTTCACATTATTTTTTCATTATTTCATTATTTTAATAAGCTGTTTATCATCTAATAATTTCTATGTATTCCGTTTCCTTTTAGTGGTTAATATAAATATAATTATTTGTTTTCAGCACACATATTTGTTGACGATGCCATGGATTATAACGATAACGACGAATGGATGCCGAATATGTTTGTAAGGCAGCTCGTCGAGACCATTGATTGGGCAGCCAGGTACGTCACATGACCATGTTTGCGTCTTTATTCATTTTCATATATGACTTTTATCTAAATGACATGGTGTTGGTATTTGTGAGATTTGTCCTATGGTGACTGACTGAATTCACTGGAGTATAAACGTGTAATGTATGGTTTAACCAAGAATTCATACTTGATGAGTATGTTGGTTCCTGTCTTGGGCATTATTGGTTACGATATAAAATACCAGCATATCCAATAATTAAAGAATATAACATTTGAAATAGAAAACATATACTTCTGGCCAATTCAAATAAGTTATCTTTACTGACCAAATTATGAAATCAGAAACGTTCGGCCGTGAGCTTTCGCCTTAAAGTGTGTTAAGTCATGGTTTCCTCATAACGTTGGCTAGTCCCGCTTTGTAGCTCTTCGTGTCCTTTCTTAACATACGGGCTACGATCAGAGTTACGAGACCTTAGAGTTACGATGGTTCAGGATACGAGTGCAGCTATTATTTCCATTTTTAAATGCAAGGTCCAATGTAAAAGTTCGGATATTTTGTCTATTCTAGAACAATTTCATAGTAAGAAAATTGGACCATTTGAAAAGCTCATGAACCACACCTCATATTCCTCTTCATATTTTGGTAAAATTGGTCCAAACCAAAAACAGAACTACTTTCTCTTTCTCTTTTTATTCATGGCATCTACACATCAACTAAAAATATGTTTTTCAAAGAAAGAACTAATTTTGATTGGACTTAGTAATATTGATATATTTGTATTTAATTGTTGAGGCATTATTATTCTTGATTTTTTTCCTCTCGATTGTTACTCAAATTCCACGACGTTTCCAAAAATGCGTTTTCACTGCACAATACATGTCTACGTGGCCATGTAGCGGCGGTGTGTGTATGTAGACACGTTAAAGCATGAACATATAAGTCTGACCTACTGCAAACTGCAGACCAGCTAACGGGAGCATCATCCACAGCTCCATGGTCCTTCCATGAAGCGTGTTTACCAAGTAGGCGGACTCTAGTCCAACGCTACAAAGACAGCTCTGCTTAGTGTCAACACAAGCCGAGCAAACATCGGACTGTCTGTTTGTTCGCTAGGCTTGAATGTAACTAAAGTCTTTGTCAGTTTAGTTTATTTTATGGGCAGATGAGTAGCTTACATCTTGGATCGTTGTTATGTCTTGTAGCAATCTAAACGCCCTTGGCTATGTGACTTGGCGAAGCGAGTCCATCGCACCACGGGACATTCCTTGATTCTGGTTTTATAAACTAGTTTAAGATTTTCTTAGTAACTTTGCAAACGTTCTTTGAAAATATGTATTCCTTGATTCTGGTTTTATAAACTGGTTTGGGGTTTTCATATCAATTTTGCAATTGTACTTTGCAAATACGTGCTCTTTGATTCTGGTTGTATACATAGTTTGCGATTTTTGTACTCCATGCAATGCTAACCGTGCTTTGATAAATAGATATTCCTCGATTTTGTCCCAAAAGATTGACATTTCTTTCATTTCCTTTTTCCAATAATCCTTCACAAAATGGTTGAAACTGACATTGTATTTCAAACATACTCATGATAAGAAAAAGGTTTCAAGGACTTAAATTGCACAAGCATTGATGTTTCATATATATTGCAAAATATAAAAAAAGATATATGTATGCAAATATTAACACAGTAACCTGTGTAGTATGCATAAGTTATTCCTAAAGTTCACCTTCACGAAAATTTATAACGTCTTTGAGATTATATGTGGAGTTCACCATATTTATTACATTGTTATTCACAGTAAGAATTATATTTCAAAGAGCTCTTTAAGATTGTTGAACATTAAAAGTACAATTGTAAGATTATTTTAAACATGTATTGGGGGTAAATACTACTTTTGAATACAAGTCTGAATAATGACCTCATGAACTTATTATCAATTACAATTTTTTCTATCATAAAAATCCTTTTTATAGTTTAAGTATGACTCAAACATGATACAGGCTTTAAGAAAAGAATTTTCAAATAACTTCGCAAGTTCTGTCTTCAAGGTATTCGATCAGTATGATACCGTTCAAATCAATCGATTTTAAACCCACAAATTTCATGAGTATGTTAATCCCATGAATGGTCAGTATACAGGTCAGTGAGGAAGTTAATCCTCTCACACACGGACACGTGTTACCAAGGGGAGGTCACTCCAGATTTATTGATTGGTCAGCAGATTCTGCAGATTAATCTGTGCGGTGGAATGCGATGAATCTTCAACCATCTTGAATTCGCTTTTCGAGAGAAGGTGGTTTCTTGGAACGAGACAGGGGAAACTTTTTCTTCTTTCTGTGTGTAATATGTAAACAGGTTCTCCGGTCTGCCCTGACAAGGAATGCAACAGATCGAATTTGGGGCTTTAAAGGACTACATCAGTGTACCGGGGCTAAATATTGGACACAGAGAGAAAACATTTCAATGCAAATTTTCACGCCTTCGATCGAAAGATTTTTTTCTTGAAAATACTTTTTAGCCGAGCCAGGTGTTTATAAAATCCTACCTATGACGTCATAATCTTTGTTCTTGGGGAAGGCCTTTGGAAGACGGTTATGGAGTTTGCATTAAATGAGTCATTTAGATTGAATGTTGAATTTTTAATTGTTAACTTACTGTGTTTGTCATTCGTCTGGTTTGTAAGTGTTTTTCGTGTGTTACGTCATCAAATGGAATTATGTTTTGTGACAAATTCCTTATCAAAACAATTGGTAATCTTTTTGTTTTAATTGATATTTCAAGGTCATGTTAAGCAGTTAGAATTATATGTCAATGAAAATACGTCGGCCTTAGGATTATTTGTAGAAGTCCAATTCAATTCTTTGAATTTAGATTTTAACATCATCAAGGATGTTCGCATATGTAAAATATACATAGGATATCATATAATGTCATATGTATTCTGATTACTAATAGATTCAGAAAAACATACACACATGAATACTTTCAAATAACGTTTCATAATTACCTATCAAAAGCCAAAAATGAGCAAAGACTTTTAGCCATACTATGTCAATGCATGATTTGGATTCGTAAACATATTGACAAAATTATGAAGAAGTATATGTAATAAATTTTTAAAGTCAGTTTATTGTTAAGAGCAAGCACACAACTCCATTAATATTAGTTACTATAAGAAAACAACCTTGCGGCCAATGGACAAAAGTTTTTATTTGAAGATGATAAAATCAAAAAACGAAAACAACTTAAACTGCACAATGCAAACCTAAGACAAAGTTATAACGTTTTGTATGAAGATTGTTAATTAATATGAATACACCAAAACAGACTCAACCCTACGACCAAGCAAAAACATTAAAGTTATTTTCTGTAATGACGATTTTAGCTAAAATGAATACACCAAAAGACCCACACCTAAGACGAAGCAAAAACTGTTTGTATTAGTTCATTTGAACGATTTAATTATTTAGCAATGCTACAAAAGACCTTACCCAAAGATGAATTGATAACTGTTCGTATTATTTTATTTGACAAATTTCAATTATTATCAATTCAACAAAAACGACCCGACCCTAAGACCAATGTACATTGAGCTGCTTGTGTTTCAGCCAAATTCACGAGTCCGAGATCAAACTAATGCCCCCTGTGAAGATTCCTACCCCTTACGGAGGACGCCTAGTGTGGACCCTCCCCGGGGGTAACCTCTTGATCGCTCACTTCAAAGACAAGCTCAAGATCAGACACAAGAAGCGATGGTCACAGGTAACCATGTCAAGAACAAATATACTGGACAAAATATGTCAGAGATATTGGTATTCTCTTGGAGATATTATATAAGTGTGTCTTTTGATTGGTTCATCATTAGTGATTATTTATATTAATTGTTTTTGCCCGGTAAATAATTTATAATAGTATACAGTAATTATATAATATCTATAACATTAGCTATCTTATGATAATTCAATACTTCTCGATTTATAGATCCTCACTTACACGCTAAAGGTTTTATCATTGGTGCTGAGTTAGTGGTAATAATCGAACACTTATGCAATCAAACAAGAATCTTACAAGTGTTGTTATATGAATAACGTAGAATATATTGCCACGAATATACTGGTGTACACACTGAGGAGGATAAGATCGATGCTAGTTATAAAAGCAGTACTTTCCATCACATTTTCATAAACAACAATTTATATGGGGAGAAGAAGGCTTGTGAAAAGGCTCCGAGCTATCTTAGATAACGTTTAATTCTTCTGATATGGTAGTCAATC
Source organism: Phorcus lineatus (assembly GCA_921293015.1). Lineage (NCBI taxonomy): Eukaryota > Metazoa > Mollusca > Gastropoda > Trochida > Trochidae > Phorcus > Phorcus lineatus. The sequence continues at coordinate 57,272,915 of OV121081.1, forward strand.
TAAATCTTCTACGTTGTGCTTTAGGTGATGTACATGTACTATCTCCTTGGATACCGTCTCCTGGGGCAACAAGACGATCTCCATGGCAGCAGTTCCACACTGGAACGTGAAGAGAAGTGGAGGAACTCGGCTAGTCACTTCGTCAAGGGCAACCTGTTCAAGTACATCCCGGAGAAGGTCCTCGTTCAGGTACTGAGAACCTAAATGACCGAAAAGCTCATCGAAAGTTTTCCTTTATCCTAACGCATACCCTTTACCCCGGCCAGAACACCCTTGGCTGTATAGTGTGTCCCCCACTTGGTCTCTACGAAGTGTAATAATATTAGCATAACATGTACCTTATTATATACATCTCTCAAGTCCACTCTAGCAGCCATATCGACAAGCATATAATCAAATCAAATGGGAGATTACATGTTTAAACGCACTAGTGCACACCAATATTTCGTTAACACAACGAATGCACAGATACTGCATATCTCTCGATATTATTCAAGATCCTCACTCAAGTAATCTACCTCGTAAGTTATTTAACAAATATTTACGTATTCAGGTAGTAAAGTGGAGTTTTAAAGACCGGAAGTATTTAATGTTACGCTACAATAAATCCGCATGAACTACGATATCGGAAATCTTAAGATTTTGCTTATAACCAAAAAAGCGGAAACGGCAGCCGCTTTGGTCAATCTAATAGCAATGCTAATGCTGTGTTATTAAATCGATTTATTTACAACATTGCTTTCATAAAACATAATTCATTCTTTGGTCTCAGTTCAGAGTTTAGGTAAATACAACAACTGCACATAAAAATAGTTCAACCGCGTTCAACTGTCTATAATTCATCCGTTTTGTGCACAGCTAATCTTAGATTTTTTATATGTCCAAGTCAACAGCGGCTGTCTAATTTTTTTCATTGTTGATTGCAGGTCAATTGTAACGAATTTTAAGTATTTCATTGCATCGATGGAAAGCTTAAGTGAATGCATAAGTCCTCTTAAACCTTAAAATAGCCAAGTTAAACCGTAAAAGCGTGCACTAGTGCCTTTAATGACTAGACTCAGGATTTTTGGAAGCGAGCATTAATGAATCTAATTGCATGAATTAGACTAGAAAACAAACTTATCCCTTGACCTTATAATTCAAGTGACGATACGTGTTACAACTTGTAGTATTAAACGAGTTACAACTTGTAGTATTAAACCTGTAGTGCCTTACAAAGTTGTGGGATATAGAATAGTTGTTTCGCTTAGTGTTTCTACTTTACTATATTGCCATGTAGTGTCTATATTCTATTTCTATTCTTTACCCCAGGCTGAGAACACGTATATCCTGGCCTTGGACGGAGATGTGGATTTCAAACCTGGCGCTGTTCAGCTATTGGTCGACAGAATGAAGAAGAGCAAGAAAGTGGGCGCGGCTTGTGGACGTATTCATCCGATTGGATCAGGTATGACCTTATATCCATATTCAATGATATATATGTTAATTCAATAGTCGTTGTGACTAAACTTATAAATTTTCGATATGCCTTCTGTGTGGAAATTGCACAATCCATATCAATTTAAGTAAAAGAAACTATGTTTAAACTGTCTTTTTAAACCTTTTAAATTTAGGATACAGACAGACTTTGTGCTTGTTTAGAATGTAGATGTTGTCGAATGATGATGTAGTATTTTAATAGTATAAAAATGTTTTTTTTACAATTTAAGAAACTAAGACATAATGCATCTATTTTCCAGGACCCATGGTTTGGTACCAGATATTCGAATACGCCGTCGGTCATTGGCTGCAGAAGGCCGCTGAGCACATGTTGGGGTGCGTTCTGTGTTCCCCTGGGTGCTTCAGTTTGTTCCGTGGATCTGCCCTGATGGACGACAATGTCATGAGAACCTACGCTACACGATCTAACGAGGCCCGTCATTACCTGCAGTACGATCAGGGTAAGGGCATAGTTGACTATATTCTAATTATTTTGATTAGTTTTAGCAATGATTTTAATCTGAATATAAACGAAAGAACCATTTTGGCGTGCAATTTACTGGGAGAATTTTACTTGTAAGCGTTAAAGGTAAATTAACGAAACCTACAACTTTTTAGTTATGAGTAAAACTTACATGAGGCGTAATTTGATTTGCCGATCAATGTCTATTAAAAACAATTATGATTGGAATCATTTTAGTTGAATTCAGATCAAACTGCCGTTAGTTGATCCTGACATGCTTTTATTACTAAGTAAATATGAAAATACACTTTGTCATCGATAAATTCGTTCTTTTCATCGATGTACGCTTTGTACTAAACGATAATAACCGAAACGAAGTTAGTGTTCGTTGATCACCATCTGTAATTCCAATTATTTTTTAAGATTTAAGAACATTATTAATGTTTGTTCCAGGTGAGGACCGATGGCTGTGTACCTTGATGTTACAACAAGGTTACCGAGTCGAGTACTGCGCTGCTTCGGACGCCATGACACATGCTCCAGAACGCTTCAAGGAGTTCTTCAATCAGCGTCGTCGGTGGATCCCCTCAACACTCGCTAACATCATGGACTTGCTACAGAGCTACCGGGCAACCATCAAGATCAACGACAACATCTCCTACTTGTACATGGGATACCAGGGACTTCTTATGCTGTCCACCATCTTGGGCCCTGCAACTGTATTGCTTATGATGGCTGGTGCCTTCAACGCTGTCATGCGCACAAGTCTCTGGCAGTCCTACATCCTTGCCATTGCCCCGTCGGTTCTGTACCTCATCATCTGCTTCGTGTGCAAGAGCAGCCTACAGCTCAACATAGCGGCCATCATGAGCGCGGTGTACTCTTTGCTTATGATGGCGGTAGTGGTCGGTACCCTGGTTCAGATAGCAGAAGATTCTATAGTCAGTCCCAACGCTGTGTTCTTGTTAATGCTGTTAGCAATCTTCATTATCTCAGCGTGCTTCCATCCACAAGAATTCATATGTCTAATACCGGGAGCTCTGTACTTCCTGTGCATCCCGTCTGGCTACGTACTGCTCATGGTGTATGCTATGTGTAACCTCCATGTGGTGTCCTGGGGAACAAGAGAAGTGGCGACTCGGGTTCCGGGTCCTATAAAACCTGAACAGTTAGCAGCAGCCCAGAAACAGCATGGGCAGAATAGCGTCATGGCTTTCTTTACTCGACACGAGGACGACAATGCTTGTTGCAGTGGATTGGTTAGGTTCTTTAGACGCATCTGTGGCAGCCGTAATCAGGATCTCAACACTGAAATCCTCAGACAAGTCATTGAGAAGCTTGACAAGGTTGAAGCTGGTATGAGATGTGTTGGGACTGGCTTCCAGCATCAGCGCCGTCGGTCTTCATCCAGATCTAGAAGATCAAAGAGATCCAACAACATCAACGATATCGAAGAAGAAGCCGAAAATGGCGATGCATCTGCAACAACAACTTCCTCATCTGACGAGGAACAGTATTTCGAGGAGGAGAGAGATGAACTAATCAACCCTAAATGGATTGAAGACCCTGGCTTGAGGAACGGAGAAGTTCAGTACCTGCCAATGAGAGAAATTGAGTTCTGGCAGAGATGTATTGCCAAGTACCTCTACCCTATCGCATCTGACCGCGCACACGAAGCCAAAGTTCAACAAGACCTCAAGTCCATGAGAAATAACGTTGCGTTTGCTTTCTTCATGATGAACGCATTCTGGATGATCATCATCTTCATGTTGCAAAGCGTCAAGGAGAAAGTCAGTATCCCGATCCCAAGACCTGGACGAAAGCCTCTCCCGATCGAACCACTTGGTCTTATCTTCCTTATTGTCTTTGCTTTCATCCTTCTGCTCCAGTTCGCGGCTATGTTGAGGCATCGATATGGCACACTGCTTCATATCCTGGCTTCTACGGACCTACGATGCTGCCGGAAGCGCTATGATCCAAAGAAACATATACGGGAAGCTGTGGAATATGCCCGGATGTTGCAGCGACTCCGTGGCATCGACGAAGATCTCACTGACCAGGATTTCGACTATAACAATCTCTACTCTAGCAGTGGCGAGTATGGTCCAACCACCCATCCGTCAAGGCCTTTCGACGACAGCGACATCCCGCCAGCGCCCACCGCCGACAACCCTTTCCCAGGAATGTTCGATAATCCTGCTTTCCAGCAGGAATCTACCCCGAATATTGGCGACCTGCCTCCTGAGGAGACGACTACTGAGAAGAGACGGAACCGCGCCAGAAGAAGCAGATCTACCATGGTGGATAAGAACAACACCCTCAGACGAGCATTTGTGCGCCGGTACACCAAGCTACTCCGACAGCACTCAGCTGATGTTAACACCGACTCTAACATGATGAACGGCGCCGGCGGGTCCCTCCGTGTCACTACTTCAAGTCACGCTAGTGTTAAACGGGAAACGGCTGAAGACCTGGTGGCAAGATTCAACAAGCTCAACAGGTGATAACTGACTCCCGCCTAGTGATATACTGTAACAACGAAACTATGTAATAGCTGTGACGAATTTACCTTACCAGAGTTTCAACGACAAGTCAACAACGGTGATATCTGTGACAATTAACCTTAAGTGCAAACTGTGACTGGACAACTTCACTTAAGTGATTACTGTGACCATATACGCATCATAAACCACGAACTGTTAATAAGTTGTGACACTGACACTTTGTTAAATGAACTATGTGTGATGATATTAAATATGCTCTTAGTCGTGGTTGCCATGGTGACAGGAGACTTACCCGTTGTCATGGTGATGACAAACAAATGCTCAACTGGAGAATTCGATGTGCCTGTTCTTCCAAGAATGTGTATTGTCAATAACAAAATATGGACCAGATATTCGACTTGCTGCCATAGCAACGTAGTGTTAACTGTCTTCCGTTGGGGGACAATAATCACGAAATGCACGTGCAATTCGGACATCTTACGAAACACGTGCGTCAAGCCTTACACATTATTACTCCTCGATACATGTCTTTCACATTTGGAGACGATAATTTATTGTATCATATGCAACTGATTTTCGATGTATGTATCTTATAATATGTTTTGCATGTTTTATGTTTCGCAAACGATATTGATCTTATCTTTTTGCTAGTGGCGAACTTTTGATGATATTTTGTTTATGATGTACATATCTTGCTACCCGCCGGTTTTATGTAAATGTTTTATCTCAGTAGGGGTCGAGTCGATTTCTCACCAAGCGTCTTGGCTGTACATTTCCACACAACTCTTTTGTCCATGACGTTTCTAGATGATTTTTATAACTTGTAAATTCTAGTCCGTTTGGCTTTCATTAAGTGCTTTGTGAGAATTGATATTTCTGGTTGTGCGTCTAGGTCAGTGTGACACACGGGCCGAGTTTATTTTTTCTGTCTTACTACTTGCCAAATACGCTGTCATTCTTTCTCGAGATGTAAATTTGTTTTCAGTTTGCTTTTGTGACTTGTTCGAATTTGATGTATTCAATGTTAAATGTCAAACTGCTGCCATGGCAATGAAATACGGTGAAGTGCTCGATTTGTTGGAAATAAAATGTTATATTTATGCACATATATTGCTTACTTGTTGTTTGTCAGTCATTAGTCATAAGTCTATCAAAGCCTATAGATATTTGAAGTTTTACATCCCGGTATATCCTGATGATTCTCGGTTCAAAGACGCTACAAAATGTCCTAAAGCTAAAAATGCTAAGGCACTTTTAAGTTTTGAATGATACGAAATCTAATGGGACAGTGATGGGTGTGGGCCCACATCATACTACGAATATAAGTCGCTCAAAGTCAAAGAGTTTATTCCGTTTTAGTCCTCCGGCACACATGAGACAATTTTTATGCCAACAATTGACAGTATCCCACCAGCATACAAAACAAATGGAAAATGACAAAATAGCAATTGTACAATCTCGTGAAGATAGTCACATATTTGTGAAACAACACATGCCACGTCTCAAACACTATTGAACAAGATATTCAATAACCTTAGACGATATTCCCTAATGCAAGCTAATGCACCAAGTTTAATTGCAAGATACAAGACAGGAATTGTATCATGAATATAATTCGGACATAGAATCGAGTTTATAGTGTAAAACAATGAATGTAAAGCCCAAAAAAATATATCCTTTATTAAAAAATAAATGGATATGATGAAATTCCAACATATGTGGCACAGAGATTTGAAAGGAGATGTTGCTGTGTTTTTCAGCAACAAAACAATAGCTTAAATACAATTTAAACGTTGTTACAGATATCTATTTATGGGTTTATACAACAATTAACACTCGTTTTATAAAAGTCATGTCACTTTTATTACTTATTTCTCTAAAATGGTGCATCATGGATACATATGCGCACGAATTGTTTCTACTTCCGCCCTATCTGCAGTTGTTCATTTGTCAACAGTATGTGTATACTTAAATTATAAATGTTGCACTGTTTGTCAATTTGTCAAATTATCAATAGTTGCAATCAAACGGTTACACGTAATAGCGTTTTTATATTGAATCAGATGTAAACGTACTTAAATCTATTCATGTGAAATATTCTGGAATTTTATTTTGTCAAAAATTGTGATTTTTTAAAACACTTGTGAACATTCAAAAGTCAAGTGAAATGAAAATACATCCATCACTTTTTTTTTTAGTTTCAGCTGTTTCCATGTTGCATTCAAACAATCATATCATGAACACTATAATGTAATATTACAAGAACAAGTCCGGAAAATAAACAATATAACGTTACGTTGGTATAAAGTGAAATAACAAATCGTAACCTTATACAATATAACGCAGTGTTTGTATATATCAAGAACAAATCCGGAGAATAAACGACGTAATGTTATGTTAAATGTAAGAAGAAGTCCGGATAATAGACAATGTTACGTTATGTTGCTATAATATCTGAGAACAAGTCTGGGACATCAAAATAGTAGTAACATTAGTTAATTTATTATACAAAACATACAAAAAGTTATAACCACATTACAGTAAAGGAAATAACAATAGCCGCGTTCGATACAGGAAACTGTCGTCAATGAACAATGAACACAGTGTCGTTTGTTGACATCAATATTTGAATATCAAATGTGACAAATACTATTTAATTCTTGAACTGGACACAGTCCTGTTGTAAACAAGGTCCCCATACACTTTATGTTTAGAACATGACACTTGGGTTACCAATCTGCTAATCTAACACCATGAAACATCTCACTAACGCGGATACCATTGCTATGGTAAAGAAATCAGATCAGTATTGAACTTTGTCATGTATTTTCCCAAGATGATTAAATATACCGAATTCGTCGTTGTGAATTATTGTAGAAACTGTCATACTTTCACACAATATGACACCCAGTGTCGGTTATGATGAAAGCTAAACGATGAAAAAGACATTCTATCTCGCACAGACTGGACACCGCCTTGTAGTATTTCCCACGATCATTGTATGGTATCAATGTATTTTGTACCGGAAGGTTACTTTATTGGGTACATTGGCTCACAGGGTTTTCTGAACAACACGAATAGAACCTATATGTTCTGAAAGACGCCTATCTCTGGGTAGCTAGGGTTACTGGTGAACTATTAAATATGAACATGAAAATGATTTAAACTTTTCTTTTATGTAATGTAGAATCGGGAGAAGCAATTAAAACGCAGTGAAAAATTATTTTTAAAAAAGAATCGCGGGTTTTTAATATAGGGTCATAACTACGGCATTGAAACAGGATTATATGAGCGATTTACATTCCATGCTACTGGTTTGTTTGTCCTGGTATTGAAAGGTCTATATTGTATGACAGTCGGGATGGTATGCAATGTTCTATACCATTCGAAATTCCGTGGCAAGCTTTGATTAAAAACAATATGTAACGAAACTACTTTAACTGGATAATTATTAACCGAATTATCAAACTTATCAAGTATTCATTTTTCATTTTCACCACTTTTAGGTCTAGTTTATGTGAAAACATTTTTCTTCGACTGAATGAATTCTTTGAATGAAATGCTTACTGCCATTAATGTTTTTCACACCCTCTATAATATCACATACAAGGAAACCTGAATCAGTCATTTGAATTCATTGCGTCTTTTCTAACCCTATAGATAATGTGTACAAGTGAAATGTGAATATAACATCATCGTTTTAATAAGCGTTGCTGCATGGCCCCTTGCATACATAAAGAGTTGGCCTACAAACATAGATAATCACTTACCTTTCCGCACTTTCTGCATAAGTTAAAGATAAGTTTCAGATTCAGATTTGTTTATTCAGTATTTCAGGCCTAAAGGCCTATAATACAAGTACAGTTGATGTACAGAATGTAACAGACTGGACAAAAGCTGTTTATCTCTAACTGGCGAAGATACAAAAGATAAATATCTGCTTCTTAAATGGGAATACATTGAACATACAAACAATACATGAAATTCATCTTCAATATTGCCCGAGTTACAATTTCTGCAAACACTTATCTTATCATCTATTGATAAACCATTTGTTTGTCGTAGGGAATTGATTTTAAAATCATGTAAACTAATTCTAAATTTACATAGTGCCCGTCTTAAAGAAAGATAGAAAGTGAAAGGTAAGCATGTAAGCTGGATATAAAAATCTGTTTGATCGCATCAACAGATCGTTAGTTATCGGATTTATTTTGACCATCTAATTAAGTGTTGGGCTACCAGTCTAGTATTTTTTAAGAACAATTACTCTCCTATATATAATAAGTTTGTTTAAAAGTACGAAATGTATGCATTGTATGTGCTGTTAATCGTTTCACCCATTAGGCGGTTGTCTACCACGAGAATATCCTAATAATGATTGCTTACTAGAAGGGTGTTGTGAAAATCTTGAACTATCTATTGTCATTTATTTTGCATATATGGATGATTATGTGAGATCAATTTATAACATCTTAATTAGTTGTTTGACATGTAGAAAGTCGAATTGGTCGAGCGGACACGAAAGAACGTGCCACATGTTATGTATAACTTTAGTTAACAAACGATATTATAGATATGGGAAGGATAAAGCAACTTTAGAAATATTAAGTAGCAAATTGGGAAGTTTATAACAGTTGTGGGGTTGCAAATGTCTATATAAGATCACTTACTTTTGGATTGATGCAAAATTTGCGAAATCATCATATATGGAATACATGCAATAACTTATTTCTAGAAACATAATGTGACAAAATTGCTCAATTGATACCCGAAATACGCGTTGAAACGCGTCTGAAAATGGTACACATGTAATGACTCACCTGTCATCAGTGTTATATGTACATTAATGTGTATTTGTTTAAAGAATGATCAGCATATGTCTAAGCGTCTTCTTCCATTTTAATCCCGCCAGGGGCTCGGAAACTTTGTCTGCAGTAGAGAACTGTTCTACACGCAGTCAGGTTTGGGTGGAATTTCAGTGCAGTACCACCCATGGTTCGCTAGTTCCAGCCGATGCTAGCAGGTTTCACCGCTATGCATAGCCACAATGGTGTTGCGGGCTTTCTTCCTACCATAATACTAGCAGCCGCGATATCAATGAAATACTCTTGAAAGCGGCGTTAAACCTTTTATCACCTTACCTTACCTCACCTCCATTTTAAAGGCACTATTGCACGCTTTTCGAGTTTTTTATATTGAGGTACAGTCACCTTCTTTCGATAACTCAATTCCAAATACGATTTGGTAAACCCTACGACTTCTTATACCGATGTTGAAACGTGTAGACGGCTAAAGTCACCAAGAGGAATCATAAATCGTAAGATTAGGTTATGCTCAAAATAGGAATGTTTTACTGTGTAAAATATAATTATTACAGCTTTTAAATATACTTTGACTTATTTTCAAACTTTATCAATGTATAACTGTAAGTTCAGTTATTTCTATTAGCAGAAATCATCAGTGTTGGCGGACGCCTTTTTTGGTTGTCATATTGTAAGCTTAAATATCGCACTTATGCATGCATTGCTTTATTGCATTAATCAATATGAGCTTTTGGATTTATTCCTCATTCATGATAAATGAATACCTTTCGAAACAACTAATTATTTAATATAACCGACATGATCGACTTCAGGTGTTTCTATATTTGAAACGAGGGTCTTTTGCACAACTGCTTTTAAACTACATATTTTTATTTTTTAAAAGTAGGTCTCACAAATGCCATAAATATTTCAACGAAGGAACGGTTGTCTGTATTTCCTACTCATACATTTGGTTATATTGGATTAAATTCATACAGGCATAGATTAGATAAAGCTGTATTCCCGTTATGCATCAACTGTTTTACAGATAGTCCAGAATCTGTCTTTCAATTTCCAATAGAACGTGAAGGTCATGCCGAACAACGTGAATATCTGAGAGAGGTTGTTAAGTCTTAAGCCAACGTCTTCTCATTGAGATCTATTTAGGGAGAAAACTTAACGTTTGGTGAAGTTCGAAGATCACTTTTAGATTGTGTCAAAAGCGCAGGCAAATAGGATAGCATACAAGATATTCAAGAATTTTATAGGTTTAATTTCCTTTTGATGATTAATTGTATTGCCGGGTGCATACAGGTCGTTTTGGCTAAACGTCGCCCGTATAAACACCTACCCTACTTACTTACCTACCAACCTACCTTCCTACTTCTATTAGTATTGTCTATGTAGCAGTATGATGTTTCATATTTGAAGAGCCAAGCTTTTGATGAACCTGAAAATACAGTGCGTACACATACATGTATATGGTGCACATCCCTCATTATTCCAATGTTTCAGAATAATTTAAGAAGTAAACAAACTGACAAAGAGAAAAGTTTAAATCCTCTTGATGTTACACTTTTTGATAATCCCGGTATTAACAATTTAGTAAAAGTTAAGGACAAAACATCTTTTTATTGTCGATTTCCGTTTCTCTGCCTTTATCATTGAGTACGCCTGAACGCATTTATCTTCGGAAAAAAGTTTCTTGGCTTAGTTTCTGTAAACAGAGAAGATGCAACAGTGCATATTTCAAAAGCGCTCGACATTCTTCCAATAAGTGCCAAAATCTTCCCGAATTTCTCATCTTAATTCAAGAAAGGATTTTGACGAAAATAACCCGTAAAGAATAAGATCACTGCTAAATTGTCTTCATTGTTAAAAACTGATCTTCGTGAGAGGAAACAATCTGCTTAGATGTAAACTGTTTAAGGTTGATTATCATTTGATCCTTTGATATTCAAGTGAGTTTAACACAGATTACTCTGATATATAAAAGGAAATATACCTGTGTGTGTCAATATACTTTTTAATATTTTAAACATAATCTTTTTTGAGCATAAGACATTTATTACATTTAGAATAAATGTTTAAAAACAGTCATTTTTTACGGATGTATTTCGATAATAAAACTGACAGGTATGTCTTCACAAATTTAGAGTGAAAGTCGTGTATTAATTTCAATGGATTGATCAGATTTAACATCCCTTTTGGTGACTAAGGACTTTCTTTTGAGGTTTTCATTAATATTTACATTCTCAAATTCAACTTCAGTTGGTTCATCGCGTTATCCATGAGACACTCCTTAAATTGTTAGAGTCACTTATGCCAAACTTACAGCATGTGTCATTCATTTCAGAACACCCACTATACCTCCTGATACAATTAACTACATAAATACCTTCATACCCTGTATAGCTTCGAGTACAGTAGGTAGGAGGTCGGGATTTGGATCGAAAACCGGACATTGCGGGTTAATTTGTTGAAGTGTAAGATAGATTATATAACATATAACCATGCAGATTCGATAAAAATGATAACACTCAGTTGCCTTACGAAGTGATATCTAGGTGATGTGTAGTGTTATCAAACATGCATCGTGTTGGACCTGTTGGTACATTTTGTAAATAAGCAATTTTTAACAAAAATAATTATGATTGATATATTCACAGACTAGTTACAATGGTCAAGCTGATCTTTTTACAAACAAATAAGAGTAGTTGCGCGTTGGTTCGAGGAAAACGTCCTTGAATGTACCACGAAGATAATAGGTCGAGTAATGACGAGGTCAACTGTGCAGCATGGAACAGAATATAGAATACGGATAAAATCTGAGACATTTACCGTATAAATATTTCAATTAATAACTATTACACTGTTGTCGTCTTTCTACGTCCCTTGTTATATCTGCTGCGACAGGTAAACTTACATCTTGTTTAACTTAAATTTTGCTCAGACATTCTCAGAGAAAAAGAATTAGTCAATAAATTGGTTGATGAGTGTTGATAAAAAGTAAAAGTTACAACATGATCTGTCAATCTACCTGACATTTATCTACCTGTATGTACACGAAGTATTTGACAAACGTCAACTGAAGATGAGATCCAATTAAGTATATCTACGTTACTTTGCACAGCTCACCTGCCACACACAGGTGTGTTTTGAAAGATGCACACTATGTAAACACAGCCCGATCAGAGGTCGTAGAGAACATACAGTCAGGAGACGCTATGTTTGAATTGATGATAGATTTATTTCTTTGTGTACCGCATTACTTCTAACAGGCGCCTGTCTTTAGTGATCGTTTTATATAATAGTCGAAGCTGGACATTTAAAAGGACATACAGGACAGAGTAGACATAGGGGACCGAAAAGTCAGGATGTACAAGAACGCATACTATGAAAATATAGGTCTGGCAGATGATATCGATATTTCAGGACAAGACCAGAGACCATAGGTACATAGGTCTGACAGAGAGTACATATATGACAGGAAAGGACCAGATACCAATCTCGGACAGAGAATACTGACATTAGAGGACAACACAAGAGACCATTCGAACATAGGTTTGAAGGGGAATACAAACAGTACAGGACAGGACATCATTGGCTTATCGGCCTGACAGAGGATACCGACAGGACATGACAGGACATGGCAGAGAATACCAAGATTACAAGGACTACATACCATGACCATATGGGTCGGACAGATAGGATGTACATCACAGGACATGACCGCATACGATGAACATATAGATCTGACAGAGAATAACAAGATGGAGGGACAGGACGCCATGAACATATATAATATGGGGTTACAGAGAATGCCGGGTATACAAGAGAGGGACATGCAGGACCGTCGAATCACGTTAACTACTTCTCTTTATGCACAAAACGGTCATTAGTGGCAAACTCACACAAATATAGTTTAAACGCATTCGCAACAATTCCCAAAATGTAAACTAGTTTCATTTTATAGTCTATGTACTACCAATGATTAAGAGCTTGGAAGCTGCAGTAGGTTTTAGGATCTTTCAGACTGGTAATTAATGTAAACTGAATCAGTTTCCTTTAATGCACAGTATTGGTTAATCGCACTATTGCACGGATTTTCGCCCTCAAATTACATTATGAATTTACTATAGATATCTTTCTATCTAAGTGTGAACCTTTTTTCCATTTTCGAAAGCTGAACGACATCAGGTTTTATTTACGTTAATGTCGAATCGTCTTAATCATCCATTACCCTTATAAGACAGGTGATGTGACGTTTGGTTACAATCTTGGAAAACTAAAACCAAACGAATATGATTATGCATTAACGTTAAACCTGCAAGGCACGACAGGAACTAAACAACTCTCTCTTATTCAGGAAATATTCTACAAAATTAGCTGGTGAAGACGTATTTTTATAATATGTCTCAAGAACCAAATAATGGTAAAATTCAAAAAACTACATTATATCATGCATATAAGTGTAAGCGCACACATTTCCATTTCCGGTACCGATCCAGAGCCGGCCCCGACTATCGACGGTAACGGAAGTGGGTGAGCCTATATCCTGGAAGTCTTCCTTGTTGAGAAGGTAGCACAGGAAGTGTCCGTCCTTGCCGACCAACTGCACGGTGCAGCGCTTACTGTCCGCCACAATCAGGTGTCCGAGCTTGTCGAAGCATACGCTGCGAGGGTACAGGACGCCGTCGGGCCCGTGGTAGTCAGTCTTGTAGTCGAAGGAGGAGCTGAGAAGGACAACAATTCCAGCCTTGCTTACACACAACGCAACTTCCCCATCCGGAGCAACTGCCAAACTTGGGATGTAGGTGTTTGTAAGTTCCTTAGGTAGATCAAGGCTGACAGCATCCCGGCCAAGGTTGCATACTATCAGCAGTTTGGCACCGTTTCGTAACATCTGGGGTATCAAGATCCGCTGTCCATCTCCGTTGTTTGCCAAGGCTGTTATTTGGCCGGGCACAGTTGAGAAATTTGACCAGTTTTCATTGGAAAACATTTTGATGGAAGTTCCTTTGTCAAAGACAACGAGCAGCGACCCATCAGGCCCTCCTGTGATCCCAGCCACGTCTGCGTTTAGATGAGTGCTGATCTTTCTGTTTCCCGTATCCGCGACAGTCAGTAGAGAGCGAGGAGTTGCGATCCACATCATCCCGTTGGAGCCTTCAACGATACCCTTCACTGAGGGCTTGGTACAGTGCATCTCCCATATGTGGAAAGCAACCTCTCGCGAAAGACGAATTTCTCTTATGAAAGCTTTATTCTCATTGCTCGCACCAACAGGTGGTGACATTACAGAAAACGCCACACGTCCAAGAATGTTTTCAGCAGTGTTTCCAGTAAATCTGAGGTTTTTAGTAAGAAAGAATTCCGCATGCCCTTTCTCCATGTCACCATGTTGACAGATAGGAGATACTGACTGTCTCAACATCTCCAGCTTAACCATAACCTCGATTCCGTCCTGGCTGGACAGGACGTGGTCGGCCACGGCGGTGAAGTCTGATGCGGAGAGGAGCCTCTGCTGTAGGAAGTTCTCGAGCTGGTCCACACGCCTCATCTCCTCATCTTTAGTCACCTAAACAATTTCCTCATCGGGTAAAGTAACATAGCGAATGAGGACATTGTCAAAGCTCATTATATTATCACATTATCTTATGAGAAAAGTAATGTAGCAATTAAGACATTGTTAGTTTATGGATGTACAACTTCTCTGTTTTCACAATGACGATGCTCTCATGCTTGAGAACGGTATAGGCATTTGTACCGAAACGTCGTCATTGTAAAATAAAGAAGTTGTTCATCCATAAAATATTCTTGTCTTCCTTTTACTAGTTACTTCTAGAATTACACAAAAACAATTCATGTATTATTTCGTTTGTAAAAAACAATTTTAAGAGTATATCATTAAGATTTGTTATTTTGATTGTTCTGTTTTTCTTGTTAATCGTTTGTCGCGTTTGATTTGGAAAACCAACATTCAACTACAAAGAATTTGTTTATGTCAGAGTACCTTTTCAGATTCATATCCGATATGAATAAATAAACAACCTGCATCATCTTGCTCAGTTCCTGGTGGGACCTTTCCACTCTTTGTAGCACGGAAGTGTGCAGCTGCTCTATGACGTCACGCACATTGTCCACCTTCTCCAGGAACTCCTGATGGTAGATCTGCAGGTCGCCCATCTCGCGTTCTGTCCGTCTCACGTGGTTCTGGACTCGCTTCAACAGCTTCTCGACTTCCTTCTTTGCATTGCCAACTTCATCATCCAGATCTACAGCCTGGTGGTCCTTGTGGATAGTCAGGACACAATCTCTGCAAACTGCCACCTTACAAATCTTGCAGAAGAACTTCAGAGGTTCTTTGTGCTTCTGGCAGTCGGCGCTTGACCTCGATGGGACGACGATATCGCTCGTTGCGCCTGGTTCAAAAGGAATAACGTTGTGAGACGCCGTGACTCTAAGCTTCTCGTGGTACTTGATGCAACTGCTGCAGAGGTCTTCACTGCAGTCCATACATCTGCCCTCGGCTTGGAACACTTCCTCACAGAGCCCACAGATCCGCGGATGTCCTATGTTGTCTTCTTCTTGTTGTTTATGTTCCTCGCCATCTTCGTTGATTCCATCTCCGTCTCTCTCAGTTTTTTCATGTTCTGACCCACAGACACTGGACCTGTCATTATTATTTCCCTCTAGGGGTTTCTGTTCATCGTCATCTCGCTGTTCATTTCCAGTTATGACGGATCCTGCACGTTTGGGTTCTTCATCGTTCTTCCGGGCCTCTTCAAAATCAGCAGCATTACCAGCATTCTCCATTTGACCGGATGGAACTCTATCATTCCTTTTGTGCTCATCATTCATAGAATTTGGACTCCCATGTCTTTTGACGCTGTCCAGTTCACGAGATAGTTCGCCGGTTAGCGGTTTGTCACTGTCCTCTTGATTAATGTTCCGTTCAGCGTCTGTGGCGTCTTCTGATGGTGACTGGCGTGTTACAGAATCACCACCGTTTTCCTCATTTCTTGAGGGGTCACGTACATCTTGGTCTGACATCGTGACGTGAGAAGATCGATATGATCACTACTCGTGTATCAGTGTCTCTACCTGGCAGTTTTAAGATGTATTATCCAAGATAGGACAGTTCAACTGTGTGAACTCTGTACGATATATCTTATCTCCAATTACATGCATGATAAACATTGTCTCCATCCGTTGTACTGGGCGATTCAGTGTCATCAGCTAGTATGGTGATAGCTTATCTCATGTAAACAAACGGGAATATGATCAATTGTATTATTTGAGCAAACTGACTCTTTCATGTAAATACTACCGCTTGGAAAAGATGAGTCAATATTCGAAATGAAACATGACTGCAAATGAATTGCAAAATACCCATTGAGTAATTCCTTTGAACGTTTAAGTGTCTCCTGGCAATATGAACATATCAAAAGTTGACAGAATTATATTACTCACTTTACTATTCACTTCATCCCTCTTCCTTACACACATTATGTAGGTCAACGGTAAGCGTTATCATTGAGGTAGATCAACATATGCCCGAAAAAAATTATTTGAGAGGCAATGTATTTATAGATAAATGATAATACATACGTGCATACTTGTTCACTAAACTGTTTTAAGAAGCATTCTAGAAGTTATAGACATGAAGAAAACAAGAATATTAATGGGCGACAAATAACAATAAACAGTTATCAAAGATAATCAACTAGTCCACTTAAAATAAGGGATGGGAGATAAATGGTGCAGTGGACCATAAACTTTGTTATTTAAAGGCGTATAAGTTTTGGCGTGTAGAAGCGCTGTGAGGACTCCGGTATATTTGCAAAACGGGTACGTTGTAGTAGAACTACCAACCAATACCAAGCAAACGCTTAATCTTGTTATATGAAATCCTACCAGAGATTGTAAACCCTGAGAAGTGGGGACAATTCAAAGACCTTCAAGTCCTCGGGTTATCCCTTCTCTCAGGGTTCACATTCTCTGGTAAGTCCAAAGAGGAGTTGTTTCTCCTATAGCTTCCTCTGAAGGTTCCTACATGTATTCAACCTCCTTTCCTTGATAACTTTACCTCTACATAGGATACCATGTTTTTGTTTCTGGTTGTGACTGAGTGGTAACTGCAACCTCTTCATGTAAAGGAGGTAATGGTTCCAGTAACTAAACATATTTCCCATAACGAAGTGGCATTCTATGCAAAACTTCCCAAATAAGCGTCTATGATAAAGATGGTTGCTTAAGGTAGAGCTAGGTCAAGGCAAGTATGATCCTCTACCTCTCTTGTACAATTAGTATGGATGCAAATGTACATTGAATCCAATTCAGTACCAACCATGGTTTACCTCTTCCAGCCAAATCGCGGATCCAAGAATTTTGAATGTTTTGAAAAGATTCGCCGGTCTAAAATTTATGGCCAGGAGGATACTTGTTCAAAGAAACAGAAAGATGCCCGAGGGAGCTAGATATAGAAAAAAGCAGGATGTGGAAGAATCCTGAACCAACAGTCCTGTGCCGTACTGAATACAAACTTGGTAGTGAGCACGATAGCATTGTCCTGAAGCCACACACCTTCATTCCTCTTTGATCATTTGCATAATATAAGCCATTGATTGTAGAACTTTTCTTGAAAGAATCAAACATTACTCCTTACGAGTCACAGAAAACAGATGCAATAACCTTACCATTGGAGAATTATGATTTAATTTTAAAGGAATGGTTGACCCAATATGTTTCCACTGAATACTTTTGTCTCTGTATCACAATGGTGAACCAAGGTTTCATCCTAAGTAATGAGATGGGCCATTAATGATTTTGGGTTTAAGTGGTATTTATAAAGCATATGCTGACTTAACATGACATGTTCTTGCTTTTCGTCTTCATATAACATTCTGGGGACCCAAAGTGCTGATTCCCTTTTTCAAACGTAAATCTTCATATATAATGTGCTAAACTGATGTTTTACTTACATGGTTATCAGCAGCCTATTAACTGATGGCCACATGCATCTATTGCATGTATCAAACAATGCATTGTATTCCTCTGTGGTGACATCAGATAGACAACCAGGGAATGATGATTACTCTACCCTTAGAAAATTCAGCACACCACTGTTTCAAACAGTTATACTATATTGTAACATGACTTCGTTGTATCCTCGATTCTGATTGGTCGGTTCGAAAAAATTACCCTTTATTGAATGACAGTGAATACCCGCAAATTAGCAACGGCGAATCACCGCGAATTGATACAACATGTTCACTAGTGCCGGCCCGACTCAAGTTTTAATTTTCCAGTTTCTTAGAAAGTTTGTGCCATACTCCGATTTGACAGTTGTCTTTGTCTTTTTTTATATTGTGTCTACCGGTAGATATCACAAATACACTTTAATATGATTAATTTTTTAAGAACGAAAATATTTTCAACTGGCTTTCTTAGTCCGTGTTTGCCGCAAAGTTTCTTGCGGCCGCTTCCTTTCGAATGCCGTTCCCATGGTATGACGTCACAAAGGCCAACCGTTTTGACGTCACAATGGTATTAGGCGAGTTCAAGACTTTTGTACTCGGGGTATCACGATATTTTTCTACGAGCTTTATAATTGCTGATTTCGGTCTCGAATTAAACAAGTATTTTGTAAGGTCTCGCTGTTATGAATGCCACTATTTGCTAATATCACAACGATGTTTGTAATGTAAATAATGACGTGAATTCACATTAGTTAGCATGTTATCTAACCTCTTACCGGAATAGAAGTCGTAAAAGTCCTTTCCACACAAAAATAAGTACGCAAAAACAGAGTTCACTCTTAAACTTCTAATAACTAACGGTCATGTTACAATATCGATAAATAGTTGCGTTTGTAAAATTTCCGGAATTCATTGTTATTCAACGCCCGCAAATTAAGCGTTTAAAACCTCCGGCTAACGCCGTCGGTTTTAAACTAAATTTGCGGGTGTTGAATAACAATGAATCCCGGAAATTTTACAAACGCAACTATTTATCTTCTAATTGAAGTGTTTGCATCTTGTGATTTTCATTTACCTTTTCACTCCATGGAAACGTTCTTCATGAATATAAAATTTGGTTGCATTTTGGACATTTTGTTCACATTTGGGCCAGAAACTTTGGGGAAAATCCTTATATATACCAGAAGTTCTTATGAGAAATCTAGTATTTCCTTTAAAACTCACATCATAACTTTCAATAAACATCAAATTCTCAAAACAAAAACTCAAATATTCAATCAAAAGTAATTTATTCTCCCCATATGTCATACATTAGCACTATAGTTGGTTTTGGCAGAATCATCACTCATAGTCGACATTAAACTATCAAACATGTCAAACATGCTCATTACACCAACATTTGTATATAACAATCACACATAAAACAAAGTTACAAGATTTTAAGTTACTTTGCTTTAAAGATAAATAAAACAATATCAGGAAAACGTTTCCAATATTTCCAATTGCATGACAATAATGTTTCAGTTTTGAAACAGGTTTAAAGCAAAGGTACCATGATGGGTTAAGCTATGTAAATCCATTTTCCTACCTCAAATGACTAAAAGTTGTTCACCAAAAAATGGCTGTCAGTGATTTTTGCTTTAAACTTGTTTCTTCCCTCTACAACCATAGACACACGGGTTTCTAACCATCTGTAGCTTATAGATTTGGCATTAACTAATGTTTATTGGAAACATTTGAGTAAATAAATCTTTCAAAAAACATGCTACTGCGCCTTTAAAAGACGTTTTATGAAAACAACCACATTTGATAGGGCAGCAACAAACATTTGAGACAAATATAAACCAGGATTGTATAAAAGACTTTTAGTATCAGATCTTGTATATTTTTAAGACAAATGTGGAGAATTTGTAAAACAAAAATAAACCGTTACAGATAACATGTATAGATATTTCTAACATTCATTGCATTTTTATATCTATACACATCATTTATTGGTTACTTGTATACCTTTATCATTAAAATACAAACAAAACTTGATGGGGTTTTTTGAAAATCAAATTGCCTAAATTTTTGCCATCTGAAAAAACATCATTCATTTGTCATGTTGAAGAATAAAATTAAAATCTTTGGAAGATCACAGATTATAAATGCGAAAAACCAATATTGCATATAGTGACTATAAAACCACACACTTTATCACCCTGAATATAATGAAATATATTTGATTGAAACAAAGAAGCACCTGCAAACATGAGGCAAAAAAACCCTTATCAAAACCTCTTCTAGTTGTAATCACGGTCAATTTCTAAATTGAAGATTTTTTATTGTGATTTTTCAAAACTCCATTATAATGTATCCAACAACATAGCTTATAAAAACCTATGCAGGTCTACTTTTACCAACCTATTGCTATTTTCCAAACCCTATATTTCAACTTCAAAGTGTGGACTTTCACAGAAACTGACATTACTTTGTCTTTTTAGAATAAAATTTTGTAACAAAATATCAACAAAAAATACAAAAAACAAAAAACAAAAAAAACCCCATTAGCTTGGGAATACAGCAGAAACTGACCTAGATCTCAACTCATATAAAATTCTGACATGTTCATTAAATAAACAGGTCAATAATAGCCTGAAATGGGTATCAGACCTAGTCTGATATAAGTCTGATATACAAAGGTTAAGATTTTCTCAGTTTGTAGTGGATATCAGGAAGGTTTCTTAACTTTTCAGCAGCCTGAAAAAGACAAATTAATCTATAATTATCATTGACAGCATGAATATTCTTCAATCAATATAAAGGGTAAAACTTCTACATAAAATTTCTATATTTTCAATCGACCAGGAATCATGATCAGCACTTTACAGAGTGCCTTAGGATGTTTTGGTAACCTGCTCAGATTCTTGTGAAAAACATAAACATGGCAGAAGTCACAAAACAAGAATATCTTGAAGCAGTGACAGTTAAAGCTTCCAAAAATCTTCAAGCTTCAGCGGAAATTAAAAAGAGGAATTTTAGACAATATATAAACTTTTGTCATGAGATGACAAAATAGATCAGTCAGTTCTCCGTCTAGATATATTCATTTGTGATCACTGTCCTACCACACACTACTTAAGATACTTGTTTAAATTGTTAAATCAAATATGGATCCCTGTTACTTTGCAGCCCAGAATTTACACATTCACAGTCGGCAGGAAAGTTTCAATGTAGTTTACCTGTTCTGCTGTTAGATCCCTCTGGGCTTGGGCAAGCATCTCATACCCTACCATAAACTTCTTCACTGTTGCTGAGCGTAACAGAGGGGGATAGTACAAAGCATGTAACTGCCAGTGCTGGTTATCTCCCTTTAGTCGCTCTCCAGTTGGGGCACCTGAAAACAAATTGTAAATATATTGAGACTTCTATCAAAAAGTGAGGTTAAAAATATCCCTTTATAGGTGACATGATGAAAATTCAACAAAGACAAAAACTGAAATGGTCATCTTCAGTAGAAGGACTTTGTGTATGATATGATAACAATTTAGCAAACATTATTCAAGAAAGTCTACTGACAATTCAAATTCAAAGTTTGCTATGACCTTGAAGAAAATATCAAGGTCACCATTCTGGCTCAGTATTTTCCAAAGAAGAAAAAATTTAAAATATTAAATGAACCCAGTGAACCTTGTTAGAGATATGAAGTTGACAAGCCTAAAATCCAGGTTTCAAAGTACAATATAATTCAAAATGTTGATAAGACAATCAAAATGATGTCAAGGTAGCAAAAATTAACTTGGCTTTTTATCTCAAATAAGTATCTTGCTGAAAATATGAAAACCTTTCATTCAACCGTTCATAAGACTTGCTCTGACAAGCTTAACATTAAGATTTTTTCCGAAAAGATTTACATGTAAGATTCAATGCTTCTATTTGACCTCAAAATATCTGTATCCTACCATGCCAGCCCATTGAATACGGGAAGGAAATGTCGAACATGTTGTCATACTTGGCCAACAACTTCCTCATCATGTCTGCAAGGGCTGAAAAGAAATTATTTTCAGTACTCAGCATATTTCCTAAACTCCAAACTCAAATGGCAAAGAATATATATAGGAGTACTTGAGTACCAAAGAGGCATCTGAGTAACAAAGTTTGCATTTTTAATAGGTAGAAAAACAATGGATCCAAGAAATGTTCCAAACACAACTACTTACTCCTATATGGTTATTTATACACAAATATGCAGGTAGTTTCATTACACAAAGCCATGAAGCAATGATTTTTTTTGATTTTTTTTATATTTATGCAGTTTGGGGTTAATCTTACTTCCACGTCTAGGCAAAACTTCTTACAATGACAGAATGGTGTAAAAACCTGTATCAGCGCCATCTTCAGCAAAAAGTGTTGGACTATTAAGTTTAGCTGCAGTAGGGTGGAAAGCTTGCACAGAATAGATGATATCCAGCTAGGATTAATAGCCAGTGATGAAGACTGGTGGAAGGGAAGTTATTATTGGCTGTATGCTTAATATATAGCATTGTAACCATTACTCATAATATTTACTTTTTCAAAAGGAAATTACATACTACAAGACAACTAATAACATGACACCATGAAGGAATGTTCTGCTTGATTATTCCAGGTAAAGATTTAACCATACAGATTCATTCATTGCGATTGTCTAATATGCAAAATAAACTTTCCTGGCCCCTTCTAGTACCTACAATCTCGCTCCTCGTCTGTGAGATCCTCGATCCTGAGGACGTGCCGTTTTGGAAGTAGCATGGTCTCGTATGGCCAGACCGCCCAGTAGGGAACTAGCCACACCCAGTGACTGTTCTCAAGAACAACTCGCTCCTGAGGCAGAAGAAAACCATTTTAGAAATACACACCATTCAGATAGTGAACAAATATAATTTTGTTATATTTTGAATAGCCCTTGTGGTTGAGTTTGTAAGGAGTTTATACGGTCATTGGTGGCTATGGTTGCCTGAATGTGAGGTTGTAGGTTTGAATCATGCCTGAGACTCATTCCTCAGGAGTACAAAAATTTTATTTTTCCAGACAGTGTTAAATAAAATAAATGTTATATGACATGATGAATTTCAAGCAAAAAAAAATGAGAGAAAGTATGGCCAAATAAGTCAGTCTCCTCTAGACTGTGGTGATTAGCGTGTTTTGCTTTGGATCAAGAGGTCTGTGGTTCAAATCCCACCAGGGGATCAGCAACTTTGTCTACAGGAGAGAACTGTTCTACACACAGAAAGGTTTTGGTGCAATGCTACACTAAATTTAAGCGCACTTCCACCAATGTTTTTTCTAGTTCACTGCTAGTTTCACTTCAATGCATGTGTATAATGTTACGTGTATAATGTATAATGTTTATTGAGGATGAAACAGACTTACCTTCTTCTTCAGCTCTTTCGCCACATAATCCACCAACATTGGCTTCTTATGTTTCTCGTAGAACTCTCTCTGCGTTCTATCTTTCACCGACACTTCATTGGGAAGAAATGAACTACTCCAAATCTGTAGAGGACAAACTTTCATTTAGTCAAATACATTTCGATGCATTACATGCTGAAAATACAGTATCATCATTCTAATTTGTTCATGGTAATAAGATAAGTCAGGTCAACATCTCTATGAACAACATCAACATTCTCACCTGACAATGTGGATGTGGATTTGAACAACCCATCATTGCTCCTTTGTTTTCAAATAACTGAAACACAGAATATATAAAGAATCACAAAGATGTCATATCTGGAAAACATGCGTCTCTGTTGTCACCTCAGCAAGGATTGCAAACTTTCAAACAAGCACAAGAGTAACGACAATCAGATCAGATTTGAAGATCACAAAATAGATGATCTAAGTTAACCCAAAAGATCTTTGTGGCATTAAAGTAATGTTCCACAATCTCTCAGTTAAAAGATTTGAATGCAAACAAGATTAACCAACCTGCACCCAAAGAAACTTTTTTCCGAGGTCTGTGTTTAACTCTGCCCATGTATCAACAACTTTGCGCACTTCAGCCTGAGACATGATTGGGAGAGTGACATCAGACCAGGGATGGAAGCACATGACTTTACACGACCCGTACGCTGGGGCAGTCTGGAACAGGGGGTCGTCACTTGATGCTGCAACACATGTATAACACAATATTTTCAGGTATGTACAATAACTGTTTTGAGGACACCACTATTTTGTCCTTCTACAAGGAGTATTCGCCACTGGCTAATCTGTTTAGATTGCCATAGAGCAAAGAAGCTTAGATAGTTTAGCTATTACCTGGGTCCCTCATCCAGGTCAAGAAATTTTAACATCATTGCTGAACTAAAACTCCAGGTTAACCGAGATATGAACACAGTTTTGTTAACAGAGGAAGGAATAAAGGCAAAAGGATGGTCTAAGGGAGGTAACTCAAAATAGTACTCAGCAGTAATATACCACCCCTTTACCTTTCAAGTATTGCCAAGATTTGTTGTGTTGACTTGAATATCACTCATTCCATAATTCAAAAAACCTATCAGCCACTATCATGGGCTTAAAATTTTAGAAGTAGGATATTATAGTTATAGTCACTTCATTTTTAGAGAGCCTCTTCATGTGAGTTGTTGGTGACATTTCCTAAACGTTATCAGTGGTGTCACTGTATCGAGTGATAAGAATGTAGTTTTGAAATTATTGTACACACGGAAATAGAAATATAATGCTTGTTGGCCATTATTTGTTATTTTGGGCCCAAATTGCAGTTTTAATGCAAAATATTTTATTTCTGACAGTTTTGTGAGATCCCCTAAATAACTGTGACTTTACAGGAGAGCCAATCAAGGAATTCTTTCCCCTTGAATTAATTTCAAAGTCATAATGTATGTTTTTGATGCAATCTATAGTATGTTAATGAGCTGTAATCTCAATACGGTCATGGAAAATGTTACTTTTTATGTAATATAATTATCTATCCTTTGTCCTTCACCCGTTACAACTTATGTGAATAAACAACAAAGAATAATTGATAAGTTTCTGTTGTTAATTCAATGTGTTTACAGTCATAAATGCTCTATGCAAATTACTAGTCTTTCGAGTATATTCCTGGTCTTTTGTTGTCAATTTTACAGTTGCTATGGCAATCATATGCAACCATGGGTAAACAGCATTGCAGGTTTAACTTGTCACTAACTACTGATTGTGACATAATTTAGGTGTTTCTAAATGTGTTGTAAATGAGCCAATTTTTGCCATTTTTACCTGTAAAAAGGCAATATAATAAAATATAAGTGAAGTATTCAAAAGGCCTAGTTGGGAAAACCCTAGTTATTTTAACATAAAAAAGCCTTAACTTACCATATCTTGTATTTTTCTGTCTATCAATTAACTGAAGATACTCACGAGGCGCGGGACCATCTTCCAGTAAAGCGGGGAAATCATTCCTAAACACAAATGTACCTTCATACTCTGGGTTCACCTGCAAAAGGTAGGCAAAGAAAGGGTAAGTTAAAATCAACAGGTTCCAAAAGATATTATCATCAGGAACAATATTCTATATTTACTCTTTCTACAAAATAAAGTCTGAGAACCAGTCATGACCAGAACCTCACCTCTCCATTTGACCGAGTAGACCCAGGACAGAGAGGGTTATTTGGATCTTTTCTGAGGATCTTCGCCTCCTCGGTCTTCTCCACCTGTCCCTTCCAGGGTCTCTTGGCACGGTGGGGCGAGACCAGGACCCAGTCTCCCCGCAGTGGGTTGAACCGGATGTGCTGGTGTTCTAGGGATAATGTAATAAGGACAGTGTATGAAATGAGTCTGAAAGTTACCATCCCAAAATATGCTTTTTGTCAATTTTGGGGCAAAAAACCTCAAAAGTTACCAGCCCGGCCGAAGAGTAACCAGGTCACGTGCTGGCGGACAGGCATTACTTCATACCCTGATTAGGGACCATTTCATTGAAGGGTTAGTAGGGGGTCAACTACCTAAAATGGTTGGGCAGGTTTATGATTTGTATTTGCAATTACTTAGAAGACGTTTTCAAAAGGGAGGGGTGTTTACCAACTTCCTCATGGTTATACCACTGTAGAGAATTTGGTCATATAGTTATACATGTAACCTTGCATGAGATTGATACTTTTATTAACCTGCATATCTATATTTGACAGAGTTGTACATCTTTGAGAAGCATTCTAAAAGTTGCAATGATGAATCAGACACATGTTACAAAATTTACAATTTCATAACTGCAAGAATGTGACGTTTTGATGTTCATGAAAGATGATACGAGTTATATGTATAATTGAGGTAAGTTGTTTTTGTATTTAGGTTTCATTAGTAAAATCTAGAGCACTACTTTACTTTTGATTTACCACACTTCTCAATGTAGTTAAGACTAGATGTAATGCACCGTGAATACAGCCAGAGAATTACTGAATTTTGAACCGACCAATAAAATGAGGGCAGGAAGTCAGCTTCAAACCAATCAAAGACGAGCTCTTATTGCAATATGGTTAATGTCACATGCTGATGTTTACCCTATAATTATCTATATTTATCCTTAAAAACTTATTTAGTGATTGTTTGACTTAATTTCTTCATTTAGTTTTGCACAAATGACAAATAAACAAAAAGCAAATATTCCATCAACAATATATGCACAGATTGACGCTGTCATCATAAGAAAAATTGTTTGCATTTTGTGCATCTGAAAAAATATTGCCGCTTACAGATGCAATATTTCTATCTACATTCATAGATGTTGTTTTGGGTCCATGAATAAAATCGATAAAAGGAATCTCTATACTTTTCTGACTAAAATCAAGACCATTCTTCTCTTTGTCAGAAGTTACAATGTTAAGCCGAACATCCCTAAAAAAATGAAGTCATATTGTGATTTTTAGGGGAAAAGCCCTAGATTTGAACACAAAATAGAGATACCAAAATGGTTTCCTTGATAATTTATTATTCACGATTTAGATTTTGATATTCACGCTCAGAATACTTATCAAAACGACACTCTCTCAGAATAAAGAAGTTGTCATCCACAAATATTTGTAAACTGTAATCTGTAAACTATTTTGATCAGGTTACAAAATGATCCTTATTTGAAATAAGTAAAAAGAAAAATATTTTTACGTGAATTTTTATAACCAAAATAAGGTCTATAAGCTTGTTCTTATCAGTAGATAATAAGAAAACCAAACAGTCATCAACCACTTCTTATAGACCCAAATACCGTAGGTTACAGGCACTGAACAACATATTGTTGCAATGATCAATGACAGTGAAGGGTGGGAATAGTTCTAAGAAGTCAAAAACATTAAAGAGCCCAGTACTCCATGAGTTGTTGGAGTAATGTTTGCCAAACTTAATCAATGGTGTCATTTGATCACTAAGTTTCGACTGTTACCAAAAAGACACATTTTAAAGCTTATTGGTTTTTTTACAGTGACAATAGGCAGGTAGAACGTCGCAATTATGATCGAAAACCGGACAGTGGCGCGCGTCAAATAGTCAAACATAATTTTGGAGACTTTTTATCTAAAACAGCCAGGAGGGAAGTTAGGAGTTGATAGTGCTTATTAGGTTATATAACTAGTATCAATGTATATTGGACGTGGTATCTACACCTCTGTGCATTTATATGGCTGTTTTTAGATTTTCATGGAAAACAAGTATTTGTTATAGATAAGTCTTTTGGACATGAAAAGTTAAGATGTTTTGATTTATCACCACAAATGACATGTATGTTCGTATCAAAGGTAAAGAATATGTTATGAAAATCACGGAGTGGCTCTTTATAACAATGTTTTATCACACAAGATCATAACAAACACATTCAATTTCTTAAGCAAATGTTTTTGTAAAAGGTACCCACTGTCGGCGAATGCAGCAAATGAAGGCTGCAAACAAACATTTAATCTCCCTTTTAATGATAAACAATTCTTCTTTTTTTAAAAACAAAACAAATTAAAGTGTTAACGGATACTTACAGATGTTTAGAGTACATCATATTTTACTAGTTCAGATAATCTATAAACTTGTATGTGAGGTGACTGTAATGAAGAATGAGCTTAACAAGCTTGGCTACATCTTTTACATGTTTATTAAAAGGTATCTATATATGCATTAGGTGTAACAGAATAACTGACACTAAGTGAATGATATTGTCAGTACCTAGTATAACTTGATAAAACCTACCCTTCAACTCAAGAATTTTACAAATAAAACTGCACATAACAATGTATAAAAGAATTTGGTGTCTCTGTGTCTCACCTGTCGGATCAAAAGACATTATAAATTAGTTTGAAGTATATCAATTCAATAACCAAAGTCTTGATTTCGTCAATTCATGTTGACATGACCGGCTGTAATGACCTCCTGAGGTCAAAGGTGAGGTCAAGTACCTGTTCCGCTTCCGTTGCGCATGCCAAGTGAAAAAGCTTCCTAAGTTTCAAGATGGCGACCGTGTTTATGGAATTTTGTAAATCGCTATTCATTTTCCATAGCCATTCAGTCAAATGTAAACGTATGACACGAAGAAGCGAGTGATCGTTTTAAAGCATAAATAGAAATGAACAAAAAGGCATGTTTTTAAGATATTTTTGATGTTATTGCACGTTCGTTGCAGATAACACTCACGTTTGACATTTTTGTTTTGCATCGATACACAAGATAAGACTACGAGGTGGTGATCACGCTTAAATGTTTTAAGCTGTGTGACAGCTGACATGATGCTTCACAGGGACCGTGTTAGTATATAGTAACTACAGCTGAAGTATGTACAACTACAGTAAACCTAGAAGCAGATTGACAGCGGCTAAAGAGGTATGTGATAGTAGTCTATTTACCATGTTTACTCAGAATCAACTTATCCTAATGATAACGAGCTGCTACAGCTGCAGTTCTGCTTTAGGATTCATCAATCAAAATAGATGTAAAGTAACCTTCATTGTGTCATAAAGATGAGACTAAGATATTTCAAAATAAATAAATAGCAATTGCTTTTCTTCACTGAACATTTTCTTCGCTGAACTTTGTAATAGAAAATCAGTTCATACCTACACGGATTTACATAGTTTGCACATTGGTTTTTAACTTTATACCTCAATGAATTCAATTAAGTCAATTCTTAAACATATAATTTATTTATGAGATTTCATTCCTTAAGAAAGCTTTCTTTAAAAATATCCAGGGATAAGGAAAGACACCACTGACACCACTTTTAATGGCAATTAAAATGCATTGCTCCCTAGAATTTTATTTTTGTTTAAAAGGTCTGCATCTATGATTTCAAAATTATTTGAAGCATTAGTATTATTTTAAGCCACACCTCAGTGTTATTTTCTTTTGTAGTGGCAGGTTATTTCAAAAGTTACAACAATATGATATACACCAATAAGCTTTTGAGTGTTGTAAAAAAAAAGTAATTATAGTTCCACCTTATACTGTACAACTAAAGTATATCATATGTTATGTATTCATGATACAGTCTACGCTAACAAGCAATTTGAGATTACACTGGTTGAATAGGCCTCTTAGATAGATTATCATTTGAATAGTCTCTGCTACCTCTAGTTTCTTGTCAATCAGCCAAAATAGTTGTTAGATAGTGTTAATGTATATCCATAGGTAAATTCTAACTTCTTAAGGTCTATTGCTTATTCACCAATTTCTATACAATCAAAAATTTTAAAGGTGAAATGTTGAACAATGACAGTTTGATTTATAACATTCATTAATCAAATCAAGGCTTTTCTAATATTTGAGAATGACCTTGCTTTAAAAATAGATATCTGGGACGTTTTTCTTGTAATGTTTATTTATTTGTCTTTCAGTGTTTTCTGTGAAAGCTTCTGGGCCTTAGGTACTTAATACTTTCCTGTCAATATTATTATTTTCTGTTACTGGATCAGTTTTGTATTTCATAAAGCATGCATTTATTTTCATCTTCAATGTTAACAGTTCTTTACCAGTATACTGCTTTAGTTACTTTATTATTTGCATGAAACAATAGCGTTTAGTTTCTTTCAGTATTTAGCTTTCTTTCATTTCATATCTCACGAACCAATGAGTCTGCTTGAACTATTTTTTACAACTGGTTTTGATGCAATATGATGTTAATAGTGGTTTAAACATTTGCTTGACAGTTTGTTATTTTTTTCGTTATTTAGTTTTGCCTTTTAGAGTTTCACATAAACTGCACAGTAATTTAGTGTCAAATTTCATAAACTGGGGTGTAAGAGTGTAGTAAAGTGTGCATAGAAATCCACAACGCCTAGATTTTTTTAATAGAAGTGTTTTTTGTGCTAAAATTTTTGACCAAATTGATTTATCTATTCCTTCAAATGAAATTAACGAGAGTTTCAAATATGATTAAATCTGACAAATTGTTTCAATGAGATAGTTTGATTGGCTGTGTTAATGCTTCACAATTTCATTTGAAATTAGATATTTTGTCAGCTGCTATAACTGCTGCTTTCTATTTTTATCATGTACATCACCCATAATTGTTCAAATTTGTAAAACTAAATGAGTTACATCTCTGATTAAAACAATATTTTCATCAATGTTTTAAATGAAGATACTGAAAAATATTTTAAGATTGATTATCTAATTATTAATTTATACTATCGTTTTGATTGTCAGTGTTTCAATACTCCTTAAAGAATTCTCTGAATATTCCTTTAGTTTTTGCAAAAGAGAAGATGTGTAAGCAAGCTATTTATTTTCTTACTTGTTCCTAGTATCTGTTAATCAAATTCAAGATAATGTCAATAAATGCAGAAGCAATAATGGCGCTATTCTAATCACTACTGACTAACTAGGAAACAAAGGCATTTGATCTTGCACATTCAGATAGAAAAATTATGCATTTAGTGTATGAATTATTTTTTTTTATGTTTTTGTTTCTAAGTATTCATATTACATGAAAAGATCTCAAATCTGATGTTGTGCATTCAAAAATCAATATATAATTATTCGGGAGTATAAGATTAAGGACAAATTTTAATATTTTTTAAATGCATGTGGAATTACAAAACACACTAACAATACCCATTGCACACATTTCAAGCTTCATTTTACATTTGTCTGAACAGGATGACTTTGGAATAAAACCAAATGCTAGTAGAGTGTGGTGGGAGGGAAAGTTTAAATTATGGGAGCAGGATAGCGCAGTGGTTAGGGCGTTCGGCTTCAAATCAAGAGGTCCGTAGTTCTAATCCTGCCAGGGGCTCGGCAACTTTGTGGGGTTTGGGTGCAATGCTACACTGTATGTCAGTGCAGTAACCACCCATGGTTTGCTAGTTCCAGCTGATGCTCGCAGGTTTCTCCCAATGCATAGCCACAATGGTGTTGTGAGCTTTCTCCCTGCAATATAAGTGAAATAGTCTTGAAAGCGGCGTTAAACCCAATATCACCTCACCTCACCTCACCTCACCTCACCTGAATTATGATACTGAAAGTCTCTATGGTTATCTAATCGGTTTGAGTCTATCAACGTAGATTAGGCCAAGTGTACAAATTTTGTATGATTAAACAAGTATTTCAGTTCAGGTGAAGATAGCGTAAAATAAAAATGGTTTGATCAAATATGCATTGTAAGCTACTTGACAGAATTTGATTTCATTATTTGTGTAGTTACTTCAACACACAAAGCTGTGTAAGCAATATGGCTGCCATATGAAAACTGATTCAGTCAATAAACAAGATGGGGGATATGTCATACCTTTTTTATACTTAGTATTAATCCTATGTTTATTCAAGGGTAGAGCCAATGCACTGAAAGTTTTAAAGCTAGTCAAGTATCTATGAGTTCTTAAAGAATTATGTAAGTAAACTAAGAATTGAGTTGCATATCTTTCATGAGGATGATGCCATAAAATTCAATTATTTGTTTACAAGTATGTATTCGGACAATTAAGAAGATAAACTAAGTATCGAGTTGCATTCTCTCTCTCAAAGATGACATGTACTCTAGGACACCTAACACCCAGTAATAACCTCACTCTGTAGCACGTTTATGCACTATTATATTAAACTATGTTTACAGCTGCATCGTCTCACTCAGAAAGGATCTCCTATAGGATAGTTTCACCTAGTTACTCACCTCACCCTGAAGCATGTACGTAGGTGTAGGAACTCGTTAACAGGTGGGGCAGCTGACCAAAACATCAAAAACAGAGATTAAAAGGCATTTAAGCCTTTTGCTACCTCTGCTTGGCAAAGGAGGGACTCTGTCCCCAAACTTCATGAGTTTCCCTCCTCTGCCAAGCCCAACCCCCACTATTACAAAAGAGAGATCGTGCCCCCCCCCCCCCCCCCCAAGTTTTGAAGTGTTCCTACACCTTTGTTGTACATGCACTATATGTTAACATTGCAGACTCAAGTTATATCCTCCACTCTCTCTCTCCAAGTTCTCCCTTCTAGCACCTCCTACTCCAGAGAGCGATTACAGGTGAGTCTTTGCTATTGTCTACCTGTCCACTAGCACATGACCTGTGTTAATGACCTGCATACAGAAACAAGAATTATTTTCAATACTTATCATATTGTTCCTATCCAGAATATCGCTTTATTTTCTTTCAATGTTACTTTTCGACTTTTGAAAAAACAATGTGATGACAAAGTTTCATTTGGTTAAATTGTCTTTGAACAAATTGACCACACCTACTATTCAATATTACCCTCCCATTTCCGAATATATTACAATCTGCCTGAACTAGGCAATCTCACCAAGGATCACTAGTTTGGTATCTGCCTTGCTATTTTTCAAAGAATTTTCTGAGCGGATGGATTTAATTGGAAGAAAGTTGCATTGCTGC
Source organism: Phorcus lineatus (assembly GCA_921293015.1). Lineage (NCBI taxonomy): Eukaryota > Metazoa > Mollusca > Gastropoda > Trochida > Trochidae > Phorcus > Phorcus lineatus. The sequence goes on from OV121081.1 coordinate 57,305,957, forward strand.
TTAACAACACACTGTTAGATTGACACTGACATTGATCAAGTTGCTGTGTACTCATCAGTCATTGATGCAGATTATTTCCATATAAAGGATCTTTTGCCATATGCAGATCACATATATTTAGTTATATTTTGTCTTATTTTGCCACATTGGGTTTGGCCCAAATATAAAAACATTAGAGTGTGTAAAGGGAAAATAACTCAAGCAACAAGTGACTTTTTCTAGATTATTAACCAACTTGTGTTAATTAACATTGTATCAATGTTGAGCCAAAGATAGGAAAATATCAAGGCATAATCAAACCCAGAGCAAAGTAATGTTATCTTGATTTGGTATCATTTTCAAGGATGTGGATGTGATTAACAATTTGAAATCCTGAGGCAGGTGTAGCTTTTGCTTTGATGGTTTTGAGAAAGTTAGGATCATTTTCAAAACAAATATCATTTCTGGCATCAAAGAATTCAAATATAAGATAAAAATCCAATATCAATTGTCAATCCTTGAACAAAATGTCTACCCTGTCTTTTGCAAACAGTTGTAATTTTATCAAATCTTTTATACTTAGGTATTATTCTATGTTACCTTTAGTTTCTATAAAAAAAACCTCCTTAACAATTTAAACTTTCTTTTCAAGGACAGGTTACCTATTAATAGTTACAAATCTGTCTAATAAAAACAAATTTCTAATATAGAATAGATCAATAGAACTATCCAGTCATGAGTTCAATAGAAATAGACCCTTTTCATTTCTGTACTTATAGGAAGAACTCTTTCAAGATAATCAAATGCAGTGAAAATGTTCCAGGTTTGCCAAGAGAATGACATGGAATAATCCTGTCCATCAATAGAAAGAATAAAATTCTCACCTTTTGTTTGTTAACAGCCCCTTGTTAACCCCCCAAGTGCCGGGGACACAACAACTGTTGTATTCAGACAGACCCATTCTAATGAAGTGGCCATGAGACGATTCAATCAGCCCGCAGACTTTACACTCAACAACTTTGCAGGTAAGACAGCTTTAAGCTATAAGGTGAAACATAAGTAGTGATATATTTTTAATATTAGCACATATGCACATATGACGTTTGCCTAGCAATGATTGTTTCAGCACAAGATGTCATCTATTATGACATCATAGAAGCATTACTTATGACATTATGCACTTTGAGCATGCTCATGCATGGAAATGCACTATTGTAATCACTTTAGCAAGTTATCGCAAGGAAAACAGGCCATTCCCTGGATATTTATATCTGATTAAGATGAAATATACTCTTAATAAAGAAATAATTACACTCGCATGTATCATGAATTTTAAGAAACTCCTACAAATATGTATGTAACACTTATGTTTAATTGAGATCATTCCTTCATATAATCTTTTATAAGGATTTAAAGAAACTGCAAGTCTGAGTTCACAGACTCTGAAGATTTAACTTTTGCAGAAGCTGATCCATAAATTTTCAAAGGCAGGGTTCAAAGATTACATTCTCTAGAACTGGACAACTCATGTGGCCACTAGGTGGAGAGTCAGTCAAGAGTTGCTTCAACAATAAGGGCATTCACTTAATCCCTGCCAGATCTAATATGTACAAAATTTTATTGAAATCCACAGAATCAAGATTTTTCGGTATAAAGCCTAAAACTGTTCCCAATTTTAATCCCCAATTCTTGTTTTTCATGTTTCAGTAAAGCATAGTTATGAAGTATAAAGCAATGATAAATGTTGGTTTTTGTTGGGGGAAAAAAAAAAAATTTTGGTAATTTTTATATTAATCTATCAACTTGATTTTATTTAAGTCATGTTCTTCTTCTACATGAGAATTGATACTATACTGAATTGTGCATGATAGACTGATATTCATTGAAAGAAACAGTCTTTTTAACTCGTAGGAGGGAAGTATCTGAGTGAAGTAGCTGTAAAATATCTACTTAGCTTTTAACCAATTATCTCACATTTTTGTACTTTTAGATTAAAGCCTTGATGAATTACTTATTAAACTCCTTTTCTAATTGTCATCTATCAGATATTTAAAACATCTGATTTTCAAACAATTAATCAAAAGAATTTTGGTTTTTATTTGTGTCTGATAATATGTTTGGAAACATACTGACAATCAGACAAACCTTTTGCTTAGTTTTGACTAGTAAAAATGAAATACAAGACAGTGTAATTAAAATCTACCCTGGTGCAAGGAACATGCAACCAATGAGGCTGCTTTCAGACCATTATGACTATTGACAGTATGTTATCATCCTACACATATTCTTTAAACATTTGTATTCTTACAAACTTTTTGCCATATATTAACAAATGGACAGTAAACCTCAATAATTCTCAGGGCTTCATACGTTTGTAGGTTGGAGTGTCTTTTTTTCTATTTCTCAATTAATGAAGTTCCACTGCGAAAAACTTACTTGTTCAACTGTGGTTGTAAATTCAGGAAGCGTACTACCATCAAGATTCTCACCTAATAGTCTACTACAATGTCTCAATCTTCTATCACAGTAGGGTATATCAAGTTCCAACTCGGTCTAGGTTCAAATCCCACGTCACCTGAAGTCCTGTGCAATACCTATTAAAGGTAACTGCAGTTTCAATGGGCAAACAATTTCACTGAACCGTCTAGCAAGATCGTGACAGATTTCAATTACAACTATTTGAAGCCTCTACCTTCTTTTTTGTGACTTAACCCCTGTTAAATCTGGCAAGTTTGAAATATTTCCAAAAAGTATTTTACAACTAAGTATAAATCAAATTGACATTCATGATTTTATACTCAAACTGCCTTTGCTAATTAGTGATCTAACATGTCATATATTTCATGACAGCACGATCTCAACACATCTGGACCAGTCTGATTGATATGTACGTGTGCACTCTTAACATTGCTCAATCACTTCAAGTGTGATAGAGTTGTAAATATCATGTTTTATTGGCTCTTATTATTTAGGATATTTTGTCTTCAGTGTTTGACATACCAGTCTGATGTTTGCCTGCTAACCAGCCATCTTACATTGACCTAGTTCTTTGTTGACTCGCCTAATGACTGTTGACTTAGATGGCTAATAAACCCTTTCAACCAGATTTACTATTCAAGCAATTATGGGACATTGTGATAGCATTTACATTTGGAGACTCCAGGTTTGGTATAAATTATGAAAAGTTTTTGGCATTGTGACTCTTATGTGGTGATTTCGAGTTGGTATAATTTTCTGTAAAGACGTGGTATGGTGACTTTTGGAATGTGGTGACTCCAAGTTTAGTTTGATTTTGTGAGAAAACTTTGAAATGAGACTATTGAAATGTGGTGACTTCAAGTTTGGAATGTTTTGTGAGGAGACGTGGCATTGTGACTTTTGGAATGTAGTGAAGATTGGGACAATTTTTTTAGAACACTTGGCATTGTGACTTTTGGAATGTGGTGACTTTAAAGTTTGGTATGATTTTGTAAGAAGTCTTTGTATTGTTTGATAAAAAAGAAATGTAGAAAACCAGCTTGCTTTTGTCAACATTTGTATATGGATACTTCAAGTCAGTATGTTCAGTGTCATCAAGTGATTGAGAAGACAAGGCATAGCAACAGTTTGTAAGTGGAGATTCTGATGTGGTGCAGTCCAGTGAGTTGGAATGAGGAGACTAACTTCTAAATGACTGTATGCAGAAATGTGAATTTGAGTGTGAACGCTGTTATTTTCACTGTTTGTAAGTTAAAAATTGATAAGTGATTTGGTGTTTGTTTCTTTTGAATTGAAAACCATTTATATGTGGCGCCTTTAAGACATTTCACATTTTAATATTTGATTGGGAAGACTTGGTATGACAGCCAGATGTGTGAAGGACTCCAAGATATTGTAATTGTTCCATGAGTGTATGAAGACTTGGTACTGTGACAGTTTCTTTAGTTCTGAAGAGACACACAATCATCACCATTTGTTTGTGAGGACTTCATTATAATCCATGAGCTTGAGTATGAAGACTTGGTTTTGTCTCTGTTTGACATCCCGAGACTTGAAGACAGTACATTTCTCCCACTTTTGTGAAACTCTGTATTATCACATTTGTTTGTGGAAATTGTGATGCAAGGTGCAGTTTCTCACTTTAGGGAAGGCTTGGTCTTGTAACCATTGCAGTGTAGTGATTTGAAGCTGTAGGATTGACTCACAAGACCAGCATGCACCATTCTGATTACCGATGTTACGAGAAGGTTTTCGGGATGAAGCCAACAAAACCGGCTAATGTAAAGAGAGCTGTTGTGGTTGCTAAACTCGTGAGGCTCATCCAAGCACAGAGTGAAACTACTGGTAGGAAATATTTGTTTTCTTCTCCCCCCCCCCCCCCCCCCCCCCCCTTAAGTTATGAGGATGTCTTTATTATCGAGACATTACAAGACAATTAACTTGCGGATATTTTATTGATATATGTTCGAAAAAGTCAAAGGAGCTGAGAAGGGTAATGTTGTTTCTGAATGGAGCTTAGAAATCTGTAGGAGCAAATAATCTCCTTTTGTTGCCTTAAATATTTCATGTCTTGAGCCTTGCACTATCGTCTGTAATAATCGTAATTAATCAACAGTGTTACTTTTAACAAAAGTTTTTTTAATTCTTACCAATATGGGTGCAACCTTCATTAAATATATATCTTTAGTTATTTTTTGAAGGGCCAAGGGTTGTGATTTTTTGTTGTTCTACGTTGATTAAGATTTCTTATGCCTAATAAAAAATACTGACAAATACAGACCTTTACAGTATGAATAATATTTCATTTGTTAAATGAATTAATAATTCATAACTAGGTTCAAATATGATTCAAAATTCATGTAAGATAGGATTTAGATAGGATTTCATCCTTCAAATGATATAATTTAAATTTTATATTTGTCATTGATGACGTTTTCTACCAAGAACAATTTCCTGACTGTTACATGACCTAGCACAAGACTAGAACCCCTAGGCTTGTCTATCAGTGTCATCCTATTGTCCGTGCTTATAAACAATCTATGCTTGATCAACTTTTCATGACATCTATCCCCCACTGAAATAAAGATGATATTTGATCAGGCTGATAAACTATGGAAAATATTTTGCATGAACCAACGCGATTGTATTGTTGTCCAATCTGGCTTTTGTGGGATTTGAGAAACAACTTTCACTGTCTGTAGTCCCATAGTATTTTGTTTTTAAGTAAGTTTATAGGAATCAAACTAATGGATAAACGCAAGTTGTGTGGAGAGTGTTATCTTCACGGCCGGATGCACTCATTCCTCTTATCAGTGTTCAAAAAGGAAGAAAAACGGCAAGAATCGGGTGAGCTTAGCGAACGGTTTTGTCTTTCTTTACAATTACATTAATAATTAATGTCTTGCACTTACAATCATGTTGATAATTTTGCTTTGTTATTGAAATTTGGTTTCTTTTCAATAGACAAGTATTGATGAAGTCAGGATTAGACTATGTATAATGGTCCTCTTGATAACTACTGTAGACCTCTGTTCCCATGGTAACATAAGTTAACTGAGGCGAGCATGATTGTCTTAGTCAGAATCAAAGATTTGGTTTTATATAATGCAGTTGTCAGATTCTAAAGACATTTCAGTACTGTAGCGCAGTCAATGTAGCTTTAGTTTTTTAAGAATAATAAGTTTTTAGCATTAGGCAAACAAATCCTTTTTTCCTAATGAGATCAATGAATAATTATAAAATCCTATAAAGTTTCAGTACAGGAATGTTATATGGCTTCTAATTCAGGTGAATTAGAGGCTTATGCTGATGACACTCGTATATTGAATTTTATTATCATCAAATCATAGTTAATAAGAATCATGGACAAATACAGAATGATACTATTCAAAAATAAATTTGAATCAATAGACTTCACTAAAATCATTTTAAGAATATTTTAATTTCTTTTTTAACAAACAAACTTACCAATGATACCGGATATCTATCAAGAAAGATATGACACCAAAACTAATAAAAACCGTAACATAATCTGGTGTAAATCTAGCTTTGATCCCAGTTAACATAGAGATAATAACCAAGCTACCTGAAATCAATAAACTTTACTTAAAAATTCTATGCCAATGTCAATTTTAATTGAATACAAATTCATTAAAAAGAGTACTAATGACATCTATGTGCGAAAGTTATGAAATCAGAACTGATAAGAAACTTACCAAGACAGAATCTCTCGAAATCCAACGTTGGTTGAATTTGTCACATACACAATAAGCCCTCTTATAAATGATCTGGTCCTATGGGAGCCTAATCTGACCAGAGCGAGCATATCACTGAGTACTGTAGCCAGTGAATGTTTATATGTTGTGCTGTCAGACCTACCAGTGCCTTTATCTCCTGGCCAGCGATACAGCTACGGACTCAGCCATTGGGTTGACCGTCTAACAAATTCTAATTCATTTGGAATATCGAAAGAGACCAGACCAAACATTGCTGAACAGTGTAACAAGTGAATTCTTACATTGTGTTAGCTAGCTGCCTATGGTCTTTTGCTGATTGATGATAAGCTTCTTGAAGGATTTAGCAATGGATCATGAGTATTCAGGGAAGATAGTTGAGAAAGTGTTCTAAATGAGGAAAATCTGTTTTATCCAGAGGATACAAGAAGGTCAATACAGACATGTGGCTGATCATGATGAAAATTGTACCATCTAGCACCCTCTTTACTGACAATGACAGACTCATCAAATAATCTGAGCTTGGCTGGACTCATTACTCACTGTACCAAGTGAATCTTTTGCATTGTGCATTCAGAGTTACCAATATCTTCATCAACTAACCTAGGATACACCTCATGGGATCAGACAAGATTATTGTGAAGTGTTCACCAACCAAGTGACTGTATTTACCGTCCAGTCAATAAACTTCACTGTATGTTTTGCCGATCTCCCCATGGCCCTATCTTCTGATCAGAGATACACTTCATAGGGGAGTTTGCCACAGGTCAAATATTCACAGGAATTTATTATAGAGTAGCTGTAAAAATTGAGGAAAATCTGTTCCATCATTTGAGAAAATTTTATCTGGCCAGAATGGACATGACACTGTAATCAGTCCAGAAGTAAATACTTATATGATGTGAAGGCCCTACTACCGATAGATTGATTTTTTGTCTAGGAATAGGGTCCAGAGAAATTTAGCCATGCCAGATAATTAGGTTGGAAAACATGGAGAACATTCTATATCGCATGGAAAATTATAACTGACCAGACCTGAAGTATCATGGATTCATTGAATCTTTCTTTTGGTGACTGTACAGAATTACTCTTTATTGACTAAAGAAGTATTTTCTGTGTCGAAATTGTAATCGAAGGATTTGTTATTTTACAATCGAACAACAACTTTACTTGCACTCTTTTATAGCCCAAGATAAAAGAAACTTCATTAGACATTTGCAAATTGAGACAATTTATTTATATCTATGTGCATTCAAAGATTAGTATAATAGTCAATACAGCAATTTCTTTACTTCCTCTGCATGTGTTGGGTGATTTCAAATTTGTTCTGACAACTCCCAATCAAATCAATGTGACATGTAATTAGATCTATGTGATCTGAGAAGGAATCTAGATATATGATCATGGATATTTTTATATCATTACCTTGTGCCAAATAATAATCTGGCTTAATCTGTACAAGGTCTTGATGGATTAGTCTGTGTGTTGTGTGGTCGGTCAGGTATATCATTGGATTCAAACCTGGTCAAATTCCTTGGTTGATGAACTGGAAAGTGCAAACTGACTAAGCTCATGAATCATTGTGTTTCAAGAATTGGATTTGGCTTTTCCAATGGAATTCTTTATGAAAAGTTGCCTTTTCAGTTACTGTTGTTGATATTTATAGTCAAACAAAGACTCTGAGCCAACTCCGATGAGGACATTCATTTTGAGGGGGGAACTTTATTGGATCATTCTTTGGTACACTTGACAAAATGAACAGGTACTGATTACTACTTTTTTGATTTGGGAAACATTTGTGGATTCTGGATTTAAAAGTGAAATTGTTCTTCAGCACAGTTTTGACATGGAAGGAGTACATTGGATATTTCTTAAATATTGATGATGTGATCAAATTGTTTCCTGTCTTTGGTACAGTTGTCATGTGTTATTAATGACAACGGGTTTGTGTTAATTATTGACTGAAGGGTTAAATTGTTTGGAAGCACTGGCACAGTTGCGAAAGGAAACAAGTATGTTAGATTTGGATTTCTGAATGATCAGATGAATCCCTTAGAACTGATAATGCTATGAATTTAAACATGTTGAGATTTTATAACTCTGTAAGTTTTTACTCATTAGCTTCACAATCAATAAGATTTTATGTTTATGGACTAGTACTTGAATGGACTTACCTCAGAATTGCATCACAGAGAAAATCTTCCGTATTTGGATTTTATGGTGATTTGCAGTTGAAAGTAAATATTATAGAATAAAAAATAGAAAAATGATTTGACTGTAAAGTGGGTATTCAAAACAATTTACAAAACACTGAAACCCTGAAATGCCTAAAATCAAGTGACAAGGGAGCAAGTATTACCTGAACACAGTGTATGGATTAAGCTTGAAATTCATTCATTTTTATGTCAAATTAAGACCTACAAATAACCAACCTGGACAGAACTTTACAAGGCCGTGAGACTGACATTCTTTGATACAATGCCCTGATAGTCTGTCAAAAATTGGAGACCAAATATACAGTGTGATACTATTATCCTCTGCTTTTAAAAAAAGCTGTAACTCTGAAAGACGATAGCACTGTGAACAAATGCAGACTCGATATCGTATGACAGTGTCAGTTCCGCCAGGTGAGGTATTACTGAGCACTCACCTGAGACAGCAGGTGAAACAAAGACCAATTACACACAGATTACCTGGATGTCATGATAAGTGTGTTACCTACTGTTCTTCATTGAATATCTTCCTTCCACTGAATATTCTTTGTCGAGCCTTGAAATGGATGATTTAGATCTTCCCAACTTTATGTGTGATATTATGGATGTCTTTGACAGACAATCTGGAAATATTCGAAGTAAATATTTGAAGAAGTCTTCCCAATGGTGAAAACATTTAGGATATTTTTCATATAAACCAGACTTGAATATGATGACAACATTACTGACTTCATAACCATCCAAATGTTCAAGGAATTGCTACAAAAGAACACCAAAATGGATGCAGCATAAGTTACTTCTTGACAACGTTTCAGCTTTCTGTGAGTTCTATGGACATGATTTTGGTTATCTTTGTGTTCCATGTGGAGATATTTCATGGATGAATTACTTGAATTTTTCTATGAAGTGACGGGATGAAACTATCAGAAGTTTTCCTGTTAAAGGGGGTCTCTCCGTCAGCACTTTCTGGAGGTAAAACTTGTACTTCTAGTTCTAAACAAGTTAGAAATATTTAATATATATGAATCATTATGTATATGAAATGGAAATGGTTCTTATTGATTTGTTTCAATATAATAACCATAACTGCAACATATCACAAGATTTTGACTTGAATGTGTTTCTGTTAACACTTAACTTGTTCTAAATCTTGAATTTTTACCTTCATTTCATTGTATTTTGATTTAAAAAAACATTTTTAGGGGTAGATCATGTCATTGATTTAGATGTGTTTAGGAAAATTTAATCAAACTTGTCACCTATGGTTAATCTTTCTGGTATTTTCATCACCTATTTTGGCTAATCACATTATTCTCTGAAAGACTTCTTGACAAAGATCAATACCGTTTTTGTGCTTGTGTTGCCAAAGCTTTTTCCAAATATTGAGACTTCAAGTGGCAGCTTATAGCACATGGGTATACACTTATTCTTAGATATGTGTTTATCCAAACACTGTGTACAATGGGCCAACAATCTGATGAGGTAACTCTGGGTTTAAGGACTACCATTGTATATAGTTATTAACTGTAGCATTTTAGAATTAGGTTAACATGCACCAATGGTCATGTAAAGTCAGTTTTGGCATGACAAAATGTTACTACCGTATATTGCAGTGTATAAGTCGAGTTTTTTATACCAGAAATTGAGGGGTCAAGGAGGGGGGTCGACTTCTATACGAGGTCTATGTTTGAGACCTTAAAATTCTGAGGTTGAGTGACGATCTGCCGGCCAAAAGGGACAAACAGACGAGATTCAAACCGGAAGGCATGATGTCAACTCATTGTCAAAATAATGAAATAAAATTACTTTTATAAATATTACATAATTTTATTGTTTTTGTATTACAATTTATTCCTAAAATTAAATAGATATACACCGATACATCAACTTATCGTAACTAAATCTCTCAACATATCGCTTGTTCAATTTCATGTCAACCTGCCTCCAAAACACGCTATTAGGGGGTCGACTTATATACAAGGTATATGATTTTGACAGCAATTTTGGGGGCTGAGAAAGGGGGTCGACTTATACACAGGGTCGACTTATACACTGTATTCTAATACATGGTTGATTGCAGTTTATACACACAGGAACCTTAATCATAAGTAATTATTATTCTCTATTTGGTTATTTTGGAAAAAAAAATGTTAGGATTGTCCGTTTATTTTTGAGTATTGAAGTATTTGAGCTTAACGTGGGCTTTCTCTCATGTTGATAAGTTAACGATAATGAAAAATCTAGTTTGTATTACAAGCTTCAATTCTTGTGTATTTATACTCTACTTGAACTCCATCCTTGTAATGCACACATCATCTCCCCTGCAAGGCTTAAATAGCGCCAGCCTCCATCACTGGTTAATGGAAGTCTTGCAGCATATTTCAGAGTTAGCTGTGTCTAGCCTCGAGCCTGCAACATCAAACCTTGATATAGCCTGCAGAAATTAAATGGTGGTTGCAACTCATAAGAAATTCACCCAAATAAATGGAGTTTGGCATGCCACAGCAGGGCTGAAATTAGTGAGTCCTGGAGACTGGAGCTTGTCAAGCTTTGCGGGGAAATATGTGCTCACATATATACATCTGATGGATTTAGATAATGAGAAGGATGGATATAAATGATACAAATTTTCTTCACTAGAGTTAATATTTAGGAAACAAATTATACCTCTGAATTGTTAAGTAAGTTAACAAAATTACATTAGACAATTTTTGGGAGGAAATCGGATGGTCCACAATTATGATCTATTTAGGGAATATCCCGTCCCAGGTTAATGGTTACGACTTGTTATGCACTCTCAAGGCACTACGGATTACCAATCACACATAATAGAAACTGGTATGCACTTATTTCGGTTCAGTTATCGTGACTAATAGTGAATTGTCCAGGTGTAGGAACCACATGTAGTGCACCTGTTTCTTTACTTACCTGTTTCACCTGACTGGGAGTGTATACAGGACAATATCTTTACCCACCAACTGAACAAATGAGGCCATGGAGACCTGATAGGAAATGGGGTATGAATGTCTATAGTCAGGAAACATTTATATTTAATTTTCGACAAAATATTATGTATGCAAGAATTAGATCGAATCACTACAAATGGAAATCTGATAGGAAATGGGATATGAATTCTTTTGGTCGGAACAAGTTGTGATTTCATTGGATAAAAAATTTCAATATGTGTATTCTGGAGACTAAAAGGCAAGATTTTGGTTGCTTTGCTACGAATTTGGTTTTCCATCATTCTGTGTTCTTTTTTTCCAGTAAGACGCATTACTTGAAAAAAGATGTTAATAGATTGCATTACCATTGTTGCAGTTTTTACTTGTCTGTTTTGGCACATGGATAAGCATTATTTTAGGATTATATGCAGTGTTCCCTGTTATTTCAACTTCAAAGAAGGTTTTCAAAAGAATTTGATATGCAATAATTGAATTACCATTGAACAGCTTGATATCTGACAATATGAAGTGATGTAATAATCATCCTTTATTGTATATAACCTAATATAATGTTGTTTTTGAATGATACAATTGTCCTTTTGTTTTATCTGCATTAATGATGTGCATGTTATTAATTGATATCACCAATATAAATTTTACTTTCATTTGCAATAATCCTTTTAAATATTGCAATAGATTTTAGCATGTCACAATAATTATATTTCAATACAGAAGGTGTAAAAAACAACCCTAATGGTATGGATGGATCAGAGATATTAATTTGATGGATGGAAAAATAGCATCAAATGATGACTTGTATGGATTGATCATTGAATAGATGGATGTTATGGATTGAATGGTTATAGCCTGATAAATCTATAGGTCGAGAAAGGGATGGATAAATGAATAGTTCAAGAAAATAAAGATTTCATCAATGGATTGTACAATGGCAAGATGGATGGATGGAAGGTAGAGATTAATTGATAATAGTGTTGATCGATTGAAGAATGGGTAAGAATGATCAGTGAACTGTCTGTTTGATTAAAACTTAAATTTTCCTTTCCACTTCAGAAAAGATCCCAATCCACTACAGAGGCAACAAGAAGCCGATCATACCAGCGGCAGCATGTGCACACGACCTGAGTCGACCTGACGTTGTCAGCCCGGGTGATGACGAGAGTATTGGCTCACTCCCCCCTAGTGCCCATCTGGCTCCTAAAACACAGAAGGCTGCGGCCTTCCTTCCTGGTAGGGAACTAGCCGAGTTATATCCCAATAGCTAAAATAGCAATTTTAATTGGTACATGATTTTTAAAAAATGAGACAAAATCAATCATTCAATTTATTGTTTTTCAAAGAGTGAAGTTTTTTGGTCAGTGATTAATTTCAATAATGCAAGATAGGTTTATGTCATTGGTTGGAATTCTACATCTATCTGCTTGTCTTCCATCAGAAGCGCTGCATCCCCTTTGATGTAAAGCTCTTTTCAACCTCCGTAAAGCACTGAGATTCTTAAAAATATTGTGTAGACATATTTTAAATTATTTTTTTATTTTTTTCTATCCTACCTGTGTGAATATTTTCCCTATTCAGGTGACAGGGTTATATTTGCGGAGAGTCCATCAGCTCCAGGTATACCTGTTGTCTACCGCACATCTGAGGAGCGGGCGTCCAACCCTGACAGACTTAACCTGGACAGGTGTGTAGTCAAAGTGATTCTTGTTAACTTGTGTATTAATTAAAAATTACATACTCAAGAATTTCAATCAGGATCTTCTTTGCCAAAATACTTTATCTTTGTCATGGAGATTAATATCTATGATTACAAACTGCGAAACTTTGGTAAAGAGAGTGGTATTTCAAATTTTGTGCATTTCAAAGTATTACGAACTAAAAATTCCAATCTTTGTCAAATCTCTTCTGTATAATCCTATATAACCCTGGGTCAGTGACATAATTCAAACCGTGCCTCTGTTCACTCAGTATGAAATAGTCCTCAGTAATCAGATATGTTAGTGGTGACCTACCGATAAATATGTCAGACCAGGGAAATGATGTTGATATGCTGCAAGAATAGTTTAGGAAAGTTTTACCTTATGGATATTCACACTTCTACCATTAGCTGTTTTCTGCTGATTTCAGACGGAAACTGAGCGTGTGTCCGATCCTGGAAGGTGAGGAGCAGCTCCGCCTCCTGAACTACCAGCACAACCTCATCAACAAGATCCAGCACCTCAGCGCCCTCAAGCGCCTCATCTTCCTCGACCTCTACGACAACCAGATAGAGGAGATCAACGGCCTTGGGGCCCTCAAGGCTCTCCGCGTTCTTATGCTTGGTAAAAACAAGTAGGTGGATTTGAAAATTTATTAATTTCATAACTCCATGTCTCTCTTCCAAGTCAGTGGTTCAAAAATAGTGTTTTTGCCTTATTCTGTCCCAGAGCCAGGTCTTGTCACCTCAGTCTTACAGATTTCTCAACCTCTCAACTCGTTGATGATTTGATTTTAAAAATGATTTTAAAAGAAATACCTCCAATGGCAAACAGCTTTTATTGTCCACAATTTTTTTTTGCAAATTCTGAAAGTTAATGAGTAGATGAAACCTACATTTGTTTAATTTGTCAGATTTTCAAAATATATAAATTCAACTTTCCAGAATCAAGAAGATTGAAAATCTTGACAATTTGATCAAACTGGATGTGTTAGATCTTCACGGAAATCAAGTAAGTATTTTACTTGTCAAATCGTTAAATCAAGATTTTTCAGCATGGATTTTCTGTCAGTCTGTCCCTTTCTGTCAGTTTGTCTGTCTACCTACCAGTTCATTTATCCTTTATCCTGCTGTTAATTATTGATTGGTCAATGACGAATCTGAACTTTGGAGACCAAGGACCATCACTGTTATACTAGCAACTCTTTATTTCTTTTGTAAATCAAATGAATTTTCTTCAGCAAAAATACAGAAATCATAAAATCTTGTCTCAAAGTTGTAAATGTTGTCTCAGATGAACATAATTATGATATATTAAATAATAATTTCCAAAACTTAAAATGATTTTTAATCCATATGAACAAAATCTTGTTGCATATTTCAGATCCGTGTGATAGAGAACCTAGCACACCTGACAGAGTTACGGGTCCTGAATCTGGCGGGGAACCAGATCCGTCACGTGGACAACTTGATGGGGATGGACGCACTTGCTGAACTCAACCTGAGGAGGAATCGGATACACACCATTGTAGGTTCTTGTGCGGCATTAGTAGTTTATTATCATATTTAACTTGCCCCCCTGGGAAATGAATACCAGCATGGTAATGTAGAATGTGTTATTATTCAAGATTTTGGTTGCATTTGAGTGTGGGTTTCTAGGTGTGAGTAAGGTTGAAGTTTGTATGTGCTTTTATATCTTGTTTCAGATACTCCAGATTTGACTTGAAGTAATTTTTCAGTAGGAGTAAAATTTGTTTCATTATTCAATATTTTTTTTTACGTAAATTAAAAAATATGGAATTAATGATCTATGAACTCATTTTGTATTTAACCAAATACCCACACCATCACAATTCTAGTCGAATGTGAATTTGATCCTAAATCGTTGCCTTGCATTTTTCATAAGAAATTCTTTTTGTTTCCATTTTATTCAGCATCATTCCTTACACTCCAGGAAAGAAAGAAACTTTTGAAAATGATTTTGAATTCAAATATGAAATGAAAATATTTTATTTACTTTCTTGATATATTTCCTGCTTCCCACCAGGTGGATGTTGACAACCTACCCAATCTCCAGAGACTCTTCCTCAGCTTCAATGACATCTGCAGGTAATGCTTTACTCTATGTTACCATAGTTGACTCACATTACAACACTCAAGGCAAACTAATGGTAAATCTGTGGTTATGACGTAAATGATCATACTCTGACCAATTTGGGCCATGGATCAGCCGACGTTTTAGCATTGTTGCAATTTTTGGTGTTGTCTTCATCTACTATGAAGAAGTCCCACAATCAGTCTGAGAGCTTGATCTGTGGTGGTTATGATCATACTTTTCGACCTTGGATCAGCCAAAACTTTGTTACAAGGCATTGATACAAAGGCAAGGGAAATACAGAGATGGTATGTCTTTGGTGTCTTCTAATTCTTCTATAAAGATGAAGTCCCAACATCAGTCAGAGGGCTTGAACTTAAGGGCTGATATTTGTCGCTGGGAGTTACAGAAAGTGCCTTGAAAACACTCATCTAATGCTGTGTTAATCACATGAATCAGCATGAATAGACTCATTGATGCCTTTTGTGAAAATATTTATCATTTCATGCTGTCAGTAGGTGTTTATATTATTCAGATTAGTTTTAACCCAACTGTACTATCATCTTACATACATTCTTCTTCACATCTGTCGAAACT
This sequence comes from Phorcus lineatus, assembly GCA_921293015.1. Taxonomy (NCBI): domain Eukaryota; kingdom Metazoa; phylum Mollusca; class Gastropoda; order Trochida; family Trochidae; genus Phorcus; species Phorcus lineatus. The sequence goes on from OV121081.1 coordinate 57,321,709, forward strand.
GTATATCTGATCTTTTTCAAACAGTTAATTAATAGACCTGTGTATTCTGGCCTTAGTACCAAGACAATATATCTAGATTTTGGTTGTATGAGGCAAGACAATATGTCATGGAAGTATTGTTAAGGAACCAGCGAGACGATTATCATCACGATACTATCAGCGCGTTACCATACGTATTCCATTGCTCTACATTTAATAAAGCACATAGATAGCACATAAAAAATTATGATATTTCTTACGAACCAACCTGTCATAAACATTTCATTGGTGGAAGTTGCATTATTAGACTGTAAAATTGCAGATTAAATATAAAAAATATTAAATATTTCCTATTTGTCTAATCACTTTTAATCTTTTTAGAATTGAATAAAAACATAACTTTGTTAGCTTATAAAGTTACCAAATTTTGTTACTAATAACCTGATATATATACTTTTTTTGGGGGGGGGGGGGGGGGGAGGGATAAATTGATCTATCATAGACCCTCATTATTTACATATCCTTATGTATTGTCTAAATATAGATGTCTTGTATAGATGCACTCGTAATCGCATAGTAGACGATGCAACTATTGAAATTGTCAATGAATTGTTACACCACTGACTGTAAAATAATCACAAAAAAGATATAATCCATTCTTAAAAATCAAATAGCCCCCACAGCCTTCATTTAACTTGAATTTATTTGAAAACGTAGTAATTCGATCATGTTAAATGCATGATGACAAAGAACAAAAATAGTGAGGCTGTTTATTGTAAAAAAATTCTAAATATTTGCCACCCTGGAGTTGTAACACCACCAAGAGTAACATTGATGACATATTTGAAGTGTTTATTTGATATAGTTTTAGATTTATGAAGGAAATCAGTTGTTGTGTTCAGTTCAGTGTCAGGTATGTTAAAATTTTGCTTTAATCTGCATGATATGTGCATTTATATGTTATTGAAGTTGCCATTGAGATGGAAAAGGTAAGAGTCTATTTGTATTGAGAAATTCTGACAACATAACATCATTGACAGGAGTTCCTTGAGGTTACAAACTTAATGAAGCTCTTGTAAAATCACTTCCATCTGGCCAGTCTATTACTCCAGCTGGTCACATACCGATTGAGGGTAAAACTTATGTGCTGCAGCTCCACTTTCACATCCTGGCATAAAACCCTATTCAGAGGTACGCGCTATAAACCAATGACAGTGCTTGAAATGCGAGTTGGAAGTATCAAGATTGCATTGCCCAGTTAGCAGGTTTCCGCCTGCGTTCTCTATGGTGGATCTCATATGTATAGATTTCACCAGGCCCCATTACGAGAATCATCATGTTTGGCTGAGACATAATTTAAATCAGCCAATCAGCGAGTTCACCCCATATTTTAGGGTGCTGCCGAATTCTATTTTGCTTGAACGTCAATGCTCTTCAGCACTCTGAAAACAAGAATTCTGACTGTTTTCCGAATGCAGAGCTGCCTACATATCCAAATGAATATATTGTGCGTTGCTTTTTATGTACCTTGGCTCAGTTTGTTGCTCAAAAAAAGACAAATCGCAAGCTATGGAGTTATCTTTGGTTAAGGAATCACACGTCACATAATGCTTTAATAGATGGGACCAATCCATTTCTGGACCATTGCTATTTCTGGAAACAGATATGTTATATAAACATTTTGTAATACTCTTTAAATTGGTGAACAGAAATAACAATAAACATGTTGATAAAAGAAGAGCACTAAAAGAGACACAAATACCAATAAGAGGTTTCTTGTTCATGATATATCAGTCATATTCGATGTACATATGCTAATGAGAATGACCTTTGTTCCATCAAAGACTGAGATGCTATAACTGATTCTGACTTTTTGGAGAGAAGAAACTTTCTTCAACTTGTTCTTTGTTAAATGGAAAGGTCATAAGAGTTTCAACTTCAAGTAATGAAAATACTTGGATCTTACTTTTGGCTGTCGAGAGACATGCAGCGTGATTGCTTGAAGTTATAAGAGTCAAGCCAATGAGATTAAGAGGTCAAAGGTGAACCTGATGGCTTGAGTAAAGGGGCCTTGTATGGTCTATAATCTGTATAACATACTGCTATATTATATATACTTATATTATATATATACTGCTATATTAGTTTTTTCAATGAGATTGAGCGGGTAGCTTAGAGAGTTGTTCTATTCAGAGATAAAGTGGTAGACAGCGTACATACATTTTACATCATACACTGAGTCACACTGGACAACGCTGATTGAAAATCCTTTGAATTATCAGCTGTCTTACAAGTGAAAGGATGCGTTTTACAACTTTCAAATAACGTACTTATGCATGGTAAGAAATATCATGAAATAATTACACAATAATGCATTATTTGCCAGTGTAATAAGTACGCATTCTGTGACTAAGTCAATCTTACCTTGTACAATGGGTGAATAAGATCGATTGATTTGTTTTCTTTTTGCGTTTTTTCTACATTCACATCTTATTTGAAATATAATTCAGTGAAGCTTAGGGTCATAAGAATTTTTATAAAAACCCTTCTTCAGATAATGAGAAAAGGGCGTCCTAAATTTAAAACGCTATTCCTTTACTATTAGGGAAGGAAAAAATGAAAGGCTTCATGGTAAATAGTTAAACCTTTAAGTCACAGATTAATGCTCTACCAGTCAACAACCTCATGGTGTGTGATATCCCTCAAGTGTTTACAGACCATTCTAAATTTGTAACGGCAGGATTAGTATTTCCTCTGCAGACAATGACAGCTCTTTATATCAACGTATCCTTAATGCCAACTCACACTCTAGACCTAAGTCTTAAAGGATATTGACTGTCGGGGTGGAATTTGATATACATACTTTTCACATGTGGCTACTTGCCAACAAATAGAAGTACCGTATTTCTTTGATAATTGGCCGCCTTGTAGATTTGACTGCTTTGAATAAAAGGTGTTAATATGGCAGTGCATATTTGTATATTTTTTTCTTCATATTTTTTATATTTTCCTATGCATATGTCAGTATCTTTTAACCATTTAGTTGAATTACAACAAAACATTGTCCTTTGTTTACAGGAGTTTGTTGTCTCCTAGGGCACCTATAAAATTGTCTCTTAGGGTATTATTTTGTTTTTATCATCCAAAACTCTGTTCCACAGGAGATATCGCTTGTGGAAGATCAAGCGATATCTCCTAGGAGATATCTTTTGGCAGTAGATTTTGAACAATGCCCCTCTGACGTCAAGTATATGACATCACAGTTGTTTTACATCATCAAGTAATGACATCACAATGCTATGACGTCATAAACACTACGGCGTCACACTGCTATGACATCACCGCACTTGGAGTCTTAGGGCAGCACGGTATTCAATAATGTTCATTTGTCATTCAAAGGTAATGAAAAATGATTTTGGATGATAAATAGAATCTCACCCTCGTGTCTTCTGATATCAAATATATCAACACTCGTTGATAAAAGTAAAAATATCCTCGGCAAGCCTCGGATATTTGTAACTTTCATCAACTTGTGTTGATATTATTGATATCAGAAGACACTTGGGTGAGATTCTCTATACATCTTTTTAGGCAATGGAAATCAATAATTTTATCATCCAAAACTGTGTTCCACAGGAGATATCGCTTGTGGAAGATCAAGTGATATCTCCTAGGAGATATCTTTTTGACAGTAGATTTTGAACAATGCCCTATTACAGTCAAGTTCATGACATCACAATTGTTTTACATCATCAAGTTATGACATCACAATGTTATGACGTCATAAACATGATGACGTCACAATGCTATGACATCACTCCACCGAGAGTCTTAGAGTAGTGCAGTGTTCAGAAATACACATTTTTCACGGAATCGAAATTAAAAATGATTTTGAATGATAAATAGAATCTCACCCTCGTGTCTTCTGATATCAAATATATCAACACTCGTTGATAAAAGTAAAATATCCTCAGCAAGCCTCGGATATCTGTACCTTTTATCAACTCGTGTTGATATATTTGATATCAGAAGACACTTGGGTGAGATTCTCTATGTATCATGTAGACATTCGAAAGTATAATGTCAACACAACCAATCGCAATCTCATTAAAATAAAATCTAACATTGCTTTACGCAGATGATAGATCTCACTAGGCTCCCTTAATCAAGCCGTCAGGTTACCCTTTTTCTTCAGTTTGACCTCTTAATCTCATTGGCTTGCCACAGTTACCATTCAAGCAATCACAATGCGCGTCTCTTGATAGCCTTTATGGAGCTTGCAAGAACTAATCCGAGTGGAAGTTGAAACTTATAAATCTTTTATTTTTAGCAGAACAAGTTAAAGTTAGTTGCATATGTCTCTTCAATCACTGCAACCTAGCAGATTTAATTATAACATTTCAGTCTTTGACGAAACAAGGGTCAATGTCATTAGCATGTGTGTGTCGCAAATGACTAATATATAATTATCAAGAAACCTAGTATTCGTATTTGTGCATGTTTTGGTTGTTTTCATTTCTCAGCATGTTTATGGTTAATTTGTTTCACGAAATTAAAAATTATTCAACGATAAATACGAACTAAAAGACGAAACATTTATTCAACGTAACTGTTTCAGGAAAAAGCATTTGGATTGATACGGTCTACGAAATGATAACGTTGAGGAATGCAGAGTTTGCATTGCGAAAGATAACTCCGATTTAAGCTTCGATTTGACTTGTTTGTCCAACAAATCGAGCTTGGGTAAATTGAATGTACATGAAATACATTAATTCAAGTATTTAGGCAGTTCGACATTCGGAAATATTTGGAAGTTTATGGTTTCCGAGATCTGAAAAGCGTACAAGCGAAATGCAACTTGCCAGCACCATAGATTACGGGGCGACCTCGCTGATTGGCTGATTTTAATTACCAGGTATATCAGAGGCAAACCTGACGGCTCACGTAACGGAGCCTGGTGAAATCTACATGTGTAATGTAGTGGAGCATTTAGATTTCATTTCAATTGGATTGAACCATTCATGACATTTTATTTATTGAAGCGCTCTCTGGGGTTGTACGAATACCCTATTAAAACACTACCTTGAGTAGCAAGAGTTGGAGTTCAAGTTAAAGTTTGAGACAGTAGGACTCAGCAGAGAGATACTCAGGGCCTAGAAGGCACTCACTGCGCCTGCCTGTTCCATCAAAGTCACAATGCCCCAGACCTTCTTATTCATACTTATGCAACCAATACCACAATGTCACTTCTGAATAAACCAGCATCTCTGACATGATCTTGTGTATGTTTCCGTTTACTCCTGTCTAATCAGATGCTCTTCCTAGAACTTCCCAGATTGACCTTAAGCATCAAGCCAAAGCTCTGGGATGAGACCAGATGAGTGTCACCCTCTGTAATATTATTGTCTATAATCTTGCAGGTTAGTGCTGGACAATAATAACAGAGCAGCGGAATATCACCAATATTAAATGTGAACAAACTTATTAATATTTGCTTTTGTTAATATTTTGGCACATAGGTATTTCTTTGTGACATACACACAAATAATGACTTTCAAAAATATAATCGCCTGTACTGAATAATTGTTTGACTTGAAAACTGCCTAGATCCAATTTCTGTTTTATATTGATAATCGCAGAGCAAATATTCAACAACTTATGTTATTTTTAAGTTGTCTTCTAATCTTTGGATTATATGGTTGTTTTTTTTCCAAACAATTAACCTATTCAACTCAATTTCAAGACTTGTGGTGACTAGGGGTTTGGTTCTATTGAGGGTATATTTAGACAAATATATGCATAAAAGAAACCAAAAAATGTTGGGTTTTTTTCAATCTCTCAGTTTGGTTGCACTGCTCACATATTTCATATTGATTTCTTATTAAGACAATTAAACTCTTTAGTGTATCTGAAAATTTTGGTTTTAATTACATTGCACTAATGATCTTTTACCCAAGGGACTTTGTTTTGTAAGGTTTAGAATACAAGAATAGATAAAATGGATATTAGAAAGAATGTCAATATATTGCTCTAGGAAAAGTTTGTAAATTGATCTTGATCAGCTGGTCAATGTATTGAGCCAGTACGTGTGTAAATACCTGTACTCACCTGCAATGTATTGAGGATTAGCACCTGTCAGGTAAATGCTTTGATCTACTCTCATTAGGCTTGGCTGCTGATTTATTGACCAGGATTTTCCCCCATTATGTGTTTTAAGTCTCTGTGATTTTCACCATTGGGAAATGAATACAAAAGAGTGCTATAGTTTTCTAGGTTTATAGATATTAAAACAAATCCATTGAATTGGAAGTTTTAAATCATCATCCAAGCCAAACATATTGATAAAACAAAAGATGGATTTTAAGATTTTAAATTAAAACAATGAAGTTCAAGGTAACTCTTGTAATTCCACTTCAGTCCATAAATACAATGATCTTTCAGCCTTTTTTCCTTCATTGCTATTCATTGTCTAGGTAATCAGTTTTGAAAGTTGAGTAGAATCAGTAGACTGTTGATCGATTTCTCCCTGAAATATATTGAATTTTTTTATAAAAAATCCCTATAAGATATATGATCCATGGTTTTTAACTTCACACAGCAACACTGATAAAAGGTAAAAGCCTTCATGAAAATCTAATTTGCAGACTGAATCCAAGCATTCGATTAATCAATTCTTAACATACCTACAGCTGCCAATCGTCTGTCTCTAAGCTCTACTTGTAAGCGCACTTCCATTTGTATATATATATCACTATGCCAAATAGTTTAGTAGTCATAGAGTAGGTGACAATTTGCTATGCTTCTAATGACACTTACCACGACATAAACCTTTATATCTGATCAAACCCTCATTGCTGATTGGATGATTGGCCGATCACAGAAGGGGGGTGTGTACAGGGAGGGGTGATCATGATAGGTGATACTATGAGAGGAGGGGTATATCACCAGGGGTTAAGGGAGATGGGGTGGTATCATCGTGAGTGCTAGTTCAGGGAGGGGGTGGTGTCGCGGTGATCGTGTGGTGTGACAAGCAACAGTCTATGCAGAAAGGGATGTATTGTGGACCATGAGAGTTTACAGGAATATCATGTATTCTGCAGGACGAGCTTGGCCTCTGTCCTCTTGTGATTTTCCTTGGTGTATTTTTCCTTTGATGATTTCTTATGGATATTGATGTCCTGTGAAAAGTTTTCTTTGATTATGGAATATTTGGATTGATGACAGTCTACTGATAGTCTTTCCAGAATGATTGTAGTGTGAAACTTACAAACCCTTGGAGAAAATTTTGTTTTTAAATTCTATTTGATTCTCAGGTGGGTATTCTTTGAGGTTCCAAATTAGTGAGTTATTTTAAATCAAGTCGAAAAACTCTGTTTGATTCTGAGATATATCATTTTCCTTCTGTAGTTTTCATTTTGTAGACAAACAGTGTTTGATTTCAAATAGAAAGTATTAAAGTAAAATTGAATTTGGAATTGAGGAAGCTTATATTAGTTCAATCAAAATGTCTTCTATCTCAAACTCAATCTTGTTTAAAGAGTTTTCTCAATTATAATGCCTACAAAGAGCAACTATCTTTGTCAGATAAACAGCAAGTATCCCTCATTTAAGTACTGTCTTTGAGTAGGTAGTGATACTATGTCTTCTTGGTTAATCTACAAATGTGTACCTGATTGTTTGATACACAGGCAGCATTCTGATCAGGGTTTAGCCCTTGATTAAGTTACTAACACTTCTCGGATATGATCAGTGTCTCAAGAACATTGGGTAACCCTCTTGGATACAGGTGTCATGTTGTAATAGAAAATACATAGTTAAATGAAGGGTCATGTTTGTAGAAGATTAAGAGAAAAAGGGGCTTGAATCTAATAGTAAGAAAAATTTTGGAGAGAGGGTCCTTTTTTTTGCATCAAGAATAGATTAGAGAACGGTACGTTGTTCTAGATGGACACAATTTTTGGAAAGAAGGTATTCTTTTAAGTACAAAGGAAATTTTCAGAGAGGAGGGAAATGAATGAATGAATGTCATGAAGCAAAGGAACATGAAAAGGAAAAGGGCAAGTTTTTGGTACCAGGAATCCTTTATTGATTAGCAGAGGTCTTATGATGACAGTAGGGGTCACATTTCAGATGAAGGGGTCATTTTTTGTCATCGTTAGTTATATTTCTTGAGAGGGAAAAAGTGTTATTATAATGCAAGACTGATCACATTATGTGAAAGGGGTCATATTTCATATGATATGGGATATGTCATTAAGCAGGGTCATATCTATCAATAGGGATCACATTTCTGGTGAATAAAATTCTATAATGCCTCGAGCAAGGTTAGTTCAGACTGGAGTCTAAAAGGCTTATGTACTGTAAGTAGTGTTTATTCAACATATCTTTATGCTTGGGTACACTGGGTTTAGGAGTTGCATATGTTGATAATTCCAAGATTATGTAGTCACTTTGTGAGCCCATACGTGGGTCAATAAGTTAATAGTCTTGTTTGTGGTGCTTGTTGTGAATCAAAGTTTGCTTTGGTTTTGGTACTTAGCCACAAGGAGAATTTTACTCTGGTGCTTTGTACTGCTTTGAAAAAATCTATGTTTCCTTTAAATTTTTGAAGGTAGGATGGTATTAGTAGGTTTTCATTTGAATTGGAAACTTGTTTTGTGTAAAATTGTATTTGATTGTAATTATAATTTTGTTCTGTTCAACTATACAAATTAATTTTTTTTTTTAAATTTCATTATATTATACTTGATTGTAATTATAATTGTGTTGTGTTCAACTATACACATGTTTTTAGATTGTTCCTTGAGATAGATTTTCAGTATGTACTTCATTAAAGTCTGTAAGTGATTTATAGCAATATCTCTGTATTTATGAGGCTTAAAGGGCTGTTATCATTTTATGAATCATTTCTGTCTGTTCTTTCTGTTATGATATGACACTCAATCAATTTCCAAGTTGAATACTGTATAATCTTGTCAAACTCAAAGCCCACACAGTGTCATTGATATATCTCATTCGCTAGATATACTGTATTTCTTGCAATAAGCGCCAAACTTGTGTGGGGAAAAAAAAATAATTAGAAAGTTAATGACTCCCATAATTCTGCTGATATGCAATGTTAAAATTGGTGATTCAATTTTAATTCAATTTTTACTTCATTCATAATTTTGCAAAATTTCAAAATGTTTTGTGTTTGAAGGTACTGTTTTACTGACAGTAAGTTTTAGTTGCAATACTACATCAGAATTCCTATGAATATCATCTATGGTTTCCTAGGTTAAGTAATTTCTTGAAGGTTTCACTGCTACATGTGGTCAAAATGGTTTTGCATGCCTTCTCCCTGGAAAATATCAGCTGTTCAAAGGAAATAGGGTCAAGTGACATTAAACCAAAAAGTCAAAACTCAACCCTAAACTTTTCAACTGATCTCGCCTTTGACATGAAAGTTATGCTCTTGATTTATATTAATTCCCTGATCTTATAGACTTTTTAAGTAGAAAGAGTCTTAAATCACTTAAAAGAAAGAATATTGTAAATACCATTTAGATGGTAACAAACCTGGCAGTGTAATATTTATGATAACTCTAGTTGGTGACAGTCTTGTGATCATGTAGAATGATTGAGACATTCCATACCTGGAACTATTAGTGAAGGGTTTGACTGTATCAGTGTTGTGACTTGTGTGATTATACCATTCATTTCATAGATTGCATATTGATAACTGGTAAGGGATATGGTTAGCATATGCAGGTCATCTTGTTCCTTTTGTTTAGTTTTATACCAACAGTCATCAAGTATTTTGTTATACAGTCCTGCTTATGATTTTTGTTTGGTAGGTTATTTTGGTTTATTTTGTGCTTTGTTTATTTTTTTAATTAAGTTATATTGTAGCAGGTTATTTTGTTTTAACTCTTTGATAAGGAGCCAAGAACAGTTAGAGACATGACATTCCATAAGCTAGCCATAACATAAGTTCAGTTTTATTCCAACAGTCATCAAATATTTTGTTATACAGTCCTGCTTGTGATTTTTGTTTGGTAGGTTGTTTTGGTTTATTTTGTGCTCTGTTTATTTTTTTAATTCTGATGTTTATGAGACCAAAGTTATATGGTAGCATGTGATTTTGTTTTAGCATATTGATAATAAACAGGAAAAAAGCCAAGATTTATGATTTAAAAAAAATGACAATTACGCTAACCGATTCAAATGTCATTTTGGAACTTATTTTAGCAGACACAACGAGAAATATTTTTTGGTATTGCTTAGTCATTTAACTATTATTAATGTAAACGGGAAGCTGAATTTTGACATTTTTTACATTTAAATTGCCATTTATAATTTACATTTGAAAACAAGAAAATGTCCTAATTTTGGCATTTAAGACTATAAAGATGCAACTTTAATTAGGCGATTGGAACTTAACTCAGGTCATATGATATTTTGGCTCTATTTAAGCCACATAAAAAATTTATGAAACATACTTTGTGTCATTAACAGGATGAAAACAAAACTCAGAAACCAATGGCTGACCATCTGTTAGGAAATACTGGAGGCGTTTGGTCCCAAAATCTATCCTTCCTCGTTGAGTAGCCGTTCTAGCACCTGGTTATTTTGGAAAGATTTTGATTCTTCTCAGATTGTCAAGTGCAGACAGATAGATAGACGTACATACAAACAGAAAATGACTTTAAAGGTTTTCTTTGTGTATATCCCTGCAATACTTTCAAAGTAAATGAGAAACATTTAAACTTGAGTCCTTCTATCTTAGATCCCAATTCTATCATATGTGTGGATTTTTCTGTAGTAATCAATTTGTAAATGTAAGGTAGGGAAATTCAAATACTTATCACTTATTCTGAAGAAATATATATATCCCATCTCATTGTGGTGACATTTATCAAGACAAGTCAGTGTCGCTTCCCAGAGACTTCCAACTGTGACATTAAGGGTTTTGAAGATATATCGGGGCATTCGACTTGATGCCTTTGACTCTATAGCTCATGTGTGCCATAACACTCGAGCTATTTGTGAAGGAGGGATCTGGTGGAAATCCTAATAGAAGAGCAAGTCTTGGTTGTTGGGGTGCTGTGACTTAGTTTGTAATTCTGTAACTGCAGGGATTAAATGTAAAGTGAAAAACAAACTCGCCCTGGGTCAGTCAAGGTTTGATACTCTTGTAACTTTAATTAAGCTTTTTGAATCACCTAGGTGAGTATTTGAAGACATCGGTATCAGAAATATTGAGGAAGGCGAAATGAATGGAAATGTTTACAAATGGATATATTTTTGTTGAAATTAATCATAGGTTTTCTTGCAGTAGGACATGATCATGTGAAAGAGAATGGTTTGTTTTATGATTTAGATCCATCTCTTAATTTCACTTTTAATCCATTTATCTAAAAAAAAATGACATTTGAATTGTTAAAATAAACAAATTTTAAAATTCTTACTCATGTTGAAAATTCATTGGAAAGGGATGAATGAAAATGACCAAATCTTTGGTTGGTTATAGAGTATTTCGATGACTCCCTCAAGTTGATTTATACTACAGCGTCACAAGCTCCAATTGTGGCCGTGTTTCAATTAGTGAGGTAGCCTTGAAGTCCTATATTGATCTAAACTTAACCTTTGTTATTACTCGAGGTCCACCCGGTGAGCTTTTATAGGTCTTTGCAGGGAAAGGGTCATTAGCAATTCCTTAAGGAGAGTCAATATTTGAATAAGAAACGTCAAGAAGCTCTTGTTGGTTTTTGTAAAGAGCCTATTGAAATATCAGCTATTTGAACTGATATGAACCGTTAAGCAATAAAGGGTCATTTCTCAACAAGTTGTTGGTTATTTGACTCTGAGGGTTTTATGATTTTGTTAAAGTGTTTATGAGACTCATTGGAAAGTATGATATTTTGATTTTGTTGAGTTGTTTATGATGAAAGGATTTAATTCTGCTTTGTATTCTGAAATATTGACCTTTTGATTCCGGTCCATGCTTTGGATGTCTCGCCTGTTATAGAAACTTGAGAATAGGTTGTGGATTGTATTTCCTTTGAGTGGATAAGGTGTGTTGAGTTTATTCATTTCATTTGAAGTTGTGTGATCTTACTGTTTTTCTGAAGACAGACAGATAGATAATACAATGAAGTTGAAAATTAAAATAAGTCACATGAAGATCTTCTAATGGAAAGACTTAGCTCTTCGGATTATGTTATGTACTCCTCTGATTTTGTATTGTGGTATGTTATTGGCAAAAAAAGTCCAGAAATCTGAAGTCACTCCTAACTGTCATGTTGTTACTTAGAGGTAATCCAGATCTTGAAGTAATATCTACACTGAAGATAAGTCATGCCTCAAGAGGAAATTCTGATATGCTCCTGACATAAAGCATTCTCTTAATCGGACAGTTTTGGTTAGCAGCAGTTCCGGGATAAGATTTATGAGTCACTGTGGTCTTTCGTCATGTAGAGTTTGTAATATGTGTTAACTGAAGGTTTGAATTCTGGTAGGATTTGTCGTAACCATACTGGAGTTGATGCCCCAAATGATTTTGATAATTTAAAGAAATATAGTCATGTTTCTGTGAACAAAGTGATGTGTTGAAGTTTCATTAATGGACACATCACTAAAATTCACTTTTCTGAGGAGTAGAAAGATCTTACTCATTAGAAACTCCTTGAATATAGCTATATGTAAGCGTTTGGCAACAGTGCTGATGTCCTACTTTACGTGTCTGTGCTCAGAGATAACAGCTAGCGTTAGTGGTGTAGGAGTCAATGGACAGATGATCGTATTGCTCTGAAATTTCAGGATCATGATTCAACACATTGTCGTTTCACTTCAAAAACTTTGAAGTACAATCGGAATGCTCTCAGGTCATTTTGTTGTTGTGTTCACAGTCTTCTTGTGCCATCCTTACGATAGGGCCATAGTGTCTGTGTTCATGCTTCTACTCACCATAAGGTGCGAATCCATCGAGTAAATCTTCTGTCAACTTCAGGGTCCAGTGAAAGTTGGTGACAAAACATTGAATGGTCTCATCTATTGATGAAAGTGTCTGATATGAAGAGAAGAACAGATTATACATTAAATAGGAGAATACTTTAGGCCCTGAGTCACCCAGGAATAAGGATTCAGGAAGCTTAATCCAGTTAGCTGGTGACAATCTACGAATGTGTCCACCATGACCATCATGTGGAGATACAAGGAGCCGCGTGTGTGGAAGAGAGTCCACGGACCTCAAACCAGGAAGCCTTCACACTCCAGACAGTAAGTTTGTACTCATGTTGTTTTTATAGGAAAAAATATCTTGTCAGGTAATGGTAAAAGTTTCCTGACCGAAATGTATTGTCAAAGAATTTTTAGCCTTCAGGTTGATGAACATTATTTTGTAACGTTGCATGATATTAACGTTTATTGGTTTATTGCAACACAAAAGCAACATGATACGTACCAGTAAACACTCCTGAAAATATCCAAATATCAAAAGTTTTAAAATCAACAGTTCCGTGTAAGAATGCAGGAAAGGACAACCCAAAAGAATGTGATTTTACTGAAAGTTGTAATCAAGTGAACATTGCTCAAACATGTTTAAGGTTATAACTAGTCACTGAATCATCTCTCTTTCCAGAACAACAGAGAGTTGATCATTGATCACTGCTTTAATTAATGTTATTTAGTCAATAGAGCATGAAAAATCTTAAATTTGAAAAGTAAAAATAAATAGCATTACATATTGCTATACGCTTTTCGGAAATGAGTAGCGTTACCTATCCTTGTTATTTTGACTAATTTTTTTCCATTTGACTGAATTTTCTTGCCCTTTACTAGGTAGAATTATTCCTATTTGGCACTATGTGGCTGAGTTCTCCATTCTAGCAAAGAGGGTACATGTTAGATGATATGGCACTTAAACATGGTAAGGGAGTGAATAGACAGTTGTGACTTGTACTACTAATCCTTAACTCCCTTAAAGAAATGGTCTATACGTATCTGACGCTGATTGAAATATCTACCACATCTGGAATGGTTTTTATTACAAACTAAAGATAATCTTTACTTCAGATGCAATAACTTTTTAAATTTTCAACACACATGTACGCCAAAATTAATACACAACTAAAGGTGAATTTTTACCCTCATTTGATTATTTGACTATAAAAGACTTGATTTTGACAAGCATTTAAAGAAAAAGATTTTTTTTTCCAGCTGTATAAGTTCAGATAAGTGCTGAGCATGATTATGAAAATTATATTTAAAAAAAGACAATTTATCACTTTTTATAATTCACCCATGTGGTGGGACAGAGACAAAGTGTACAGCACCAAAAAATTCAGATAGATTTAAACGAAGGTTTTCTGTAGCGATTTGTGAATGTATAAATGATGTGCTTAAAGAGTTAACCATTGTGTTTAAATCTGTTTGATTTATCTGTAATATTTCAAATGTTTTGTGATTTTGAAAATAAACATGATATGTCATGTTAGAAAATAATTTTTTTCATGAAACTGTGTAATAAGAAAATTGTTTATACTTCGATCTCTGTCTTTTTTTCTTCCAAATGGCATAAGACATGTAAAACATTCCTTGAGTAACTGAAGGAATGAATAAATTCATTTATGTATAGTCAACTAAATACATCTGTTTGTTCTGATTAAAACTTGCTTGCTGGTCAAGTTTTCACTTTAATTCTTTATGTTAATCAACTGTTGCTGTTGCATGAATTGTTCTATCCTCGGTTATATAAAGGGCAATCAACACACATAGGTGATTTGAACCCATCACGTTAGTTCTCGTATCTCTCCCCATCACAATCAACACTGTCAATAATTAATGTAAGCGTGTAGTAATTAAAGCCCAAACTGATTATCGTACACAGAGGGTGTCAATATCGCTCCTTCCATCAAAGAAAAAAGGTACTGTTTGACAAACCAATCTGAGATCAATTGTTGCCAATCATTGTTATGTTTATATTTAATCTTGACGTGTTAAACAGAACCCTGATTATGTTTATGAACCAAATTAGCGTGATAGTAATAGTTATCAAATGCTAGTTTACTAAGATCTTAGATCTTATGGAAATTGAATCGGTATGTTGTGTCAATTCTACTTCCAGTCTTCAAGGATTGTTCCTAGGAAATATCATGTCGACTTAAATTACGTTATTATTTGATATAGTTTAAGCTAAGGAATCAAATTAGTTTTAAATGATTTAACTTTTTGTAGATTCTAATTTGTATTATGTTGTATTAAAGTAGACTTTCTAACAAGACTTAAATTAGTTTTCTGAATAAAATAATTTTGACTGTTTTTGTTATAGTTTAAAGTAGTTTTGTTTAAAATTCCATATGCATTGGAAGCTTGCAAAGAATAATCAATAATTAAATTTTAAACAAATATTTAACATTTAAATTGAAAAAAGATATAAGAAATAAAATCCCATAAATTTCTTTGGAAAACTACTGAGTTGAATAAAATTAAACCATCTTGCCTGAAAGAAAAGGATTCATGCATAAACTTCACCAATGTAAAGTAAAGAACAGATGTTATTAAAAAAATGTACATATGATCTATGTTTGTTTAGCAAAGTAGAAAAGCAAATTGCCCATGTTTATAAATGATTCCTGTAAATGAGAGAGAAGCATTTCAAGACATATGCCAAGGTTACAAGAACTGGATGTGAGATGAAAGTTGATACAGCCACACTTAATCATTAATGAAGCAGCACAGTGCTCCTCTCAGTATGTAGACTGTGGTAATCATGTGGTATAGAGCTCTCTCTATCCTTTATAACCATCCTATACAGTAGAGTGGGTTCCCCAACAATGGTGAGTGGGTTGTAGCAGGTTTGTCACTAACATTTCTCTTTTATCCTTCTTGTACAAAGAGAGTTGTATTTCATGTGTGTTATTTACATACAAATGAGCATAAGATTTTTACCATTTTGATTGGTCACTATCAGCCAAGTTGTCTTAATTTGATTGGTTAAAATGGTTTTGATAAATCTTGACTTATAGCTCATCAGGTCTCTAGGAAAAGTGGAGGAGAAAATGATACTTTGTCTCCTTCATCATCCTTACAAGCTACTTGCCATTGCAAAGATTCATTGTTATGAACCTATTCTTACGTGTGTATGTTTATAACTTTGGATAATAAGTCATGTTAAGTCTACTGAGCTATAGAGCCATTTTGTTCAAGTATTAGAGTTTAGAAATAATCAAAGTATTAAACATGATGGTTAAAGGGCATTTAAAGTGGATACACAATAAAAGCAATATTTGCCTATTAACAACTTCTGTATTTTGAACATTCAAAGTATTTCAGAGTGTTTTCTATGAGAGTATATTATCTATTCTATTGACATCATTGATTTATGCCTATATTTTACGACAATATCAACCTCTTTCAGTTTTGAAGACAGATGTCCTCAGCAATTCTTTTGGTAAACAACTAATTTTATGTACAAATCTTATGTCCTTCGGTGTCTCTGTTTATGTTTTGTCAATCAGTCACAAAACCTTTTGTTGCAGGGAATGTTGAAGACAGGCATATTTGATGGTAGGGTTTCTGGGGTTCAACCCTGTCCAATCCCTTTTCATTCTTTTAAAGGATTTTCAATAGGTGAACATCTCCCTTTGAGAATGCCAAGATTCATTATTGGATGACTGATGCAACAATTTTGGTTTTGATGTCATTTCATTTCCAGGTTTAAGATCTCTTTGCTGTTGGTTATTTGACTTTTTTGACCCTCAAATTAAAGGACAATTCCTGTTTCAGTTTTGAGGACATATCATGCCTGTCGGAGTCACACAGCCTGTCGGAGGTATCCCTGGACGGGAACCCGATCGCCCAGGAGCAATACTACAAGCAGGTGATCCTCCGCCACATGCAGCAGATCAAACAGCTGGACATGAAGAGAGTCAGTGTGAGTACACTCTGCAGCTAGGAGAACAATAAGACTAATCATGTGATCAGTCATGTGACAAGTCATGTGACACCACAAATGTCACAACTCATGTCTATGTAGGCTCAAACTATGGCCAAAATCATTGCTGAAAAGATTTCCATTGCTTGGTCCAGAATGAGATCGAAATCTGTTACATTTATTCAGGGATTGGGAAAGACAGGGGCCATGGGATGAAAAAATGGCCCATTAGAATTTGAAATTTTACTATTGCTTCAAAGGGGAATGGCCCATTCAAAATTACTGAAAAAGACTGAATTAAAGCTCTAAAATGGCCCATCGTCAAAGGTGTCTTTCCCAGTCCCTTATTTATTGCTGCTTTTTTGGAGGGTTAGTCAGTCATATATATGACTTTCAAAATAGAGTACCATGTGCAAGATTGTTTTCATATTAATTCTTAAATTTAATCATCTGATGATGATAATACTATGACAATGATATTCAATAGCTACTCAAATAACCCCTGTTCTGGTCGCTTTTAAATTTGAAGAAATAAATTTTTAAAAATTGAAATGTGCTTTTGCCCCTTTAATAGCTTTTAGAAACACATATGTGGTGTGTGATGATTTTATGGTTGGTTTATGACAGGAGGAAGAGAGGAGAATAGCTCTGGTGATGGCTCGGAAGGAAGAGGAGAAGAAGAGAGAGATGAACAAGATGGCCGTCATGAAGGTCAGTAGTGCTTAGATTCACTTAACAGTCTTATCAAAATAAGATTCAAATTATCTCATGTTATAGATATATCCTGCAAGATTGCTCTTTTTAGATCTTTGGCATTCAGCTTGAAGCTGATGACCTGTGGCCACGAAATTACCCAAAATTGTTCTATACACTATAAAATCGTCTGTTAACAAAGCCTTTGCAATGTTGAGAGTTTTGGAAGTGCACTCAGTGTCATGTAGCGAGCTATCTGATTCGTCCAATTTGTTCATGGACACGCAACTCTTGTCGGGTTCCGTAAAATCTATTGTTCACTTTTCACCATTTATCTAAAAAAAAAAAAGCATCTAGAGATGATTAGAAAGACAAAATATTAGCGAATGGCTAGATCTAATTTCAATAACATTATTAAACTTAACACCATTTAGTTTCATTATTTTTAATTGGTGATTATTGCTGTACGTTTTATATAAGGAATCCTGGATAATAGTGAATAACTGTAATTTCAGGAACAAAATTATTTATCTTATATTTATTGTCTATGTTAAAGATTTGTGATTCCTGTTGATTGGCGCTTACTTTGGCAATTCAAATTCAGAAAGGATTGAGCAGTTACTATGTAGGACTTACCGACCATATGTTGTTAGATAAATATCTGTATTCATAAGTGTCAACCAATTTTGTTTTGTATCACAGGAAAAACGTAGACTAGCGATAAACAACGCCAAGCGACAGTGGGAGACGATGCAGGGGTCGCTATTGTCTCGTACCAGCAAGATGGTTTCTTTGTCGGGTCAGGGCGACCTGTACGCCAGCCACATTGGCACCATCAACAACGCAGACTTCATGTCACCAAGTCCGGAAGTGGACGATAACGATTCCATCGCCAGGTGGGTAACAAGGTAATCGTTCTTCCTGTCTCTTGTCCTACTAATTTGGTTTCTTTGTTGTAGTGACTAGGTAGTGTGTGATGTTATCTCTGATATTTGACATATATCAGACGAATAACAAGGTAATCAGTCTTCTTGTCTATTCATAATGTATAGTATGGAGTCGGTGTGTGTTTGTGTTTGTGTGATATCTTTGAAAAGTCCATAATTCCTGTATAATCATCTTTGTAAAGTCTTTGTATTTCCATTATAATTTCCTAAAGCTCCTAGTTACTTCTTTGTAACCTCTTTATAATCTTAACCCTTCTTTATACCCTTTCTCTTTCTTCTTTCCATCTTGTGTATGAACATTGTACAAAATATGCTTCTTAAGTAGCTGGCCAAAAAGGATTATATTGTCAATATAATGTAAAAGATTAAGAAAAACCTCAAAATTTACCAGCACAGTCGAAAAGTTTAACGGGCGTTTTTTTCCCATACTGGTATCAGTACTGCAGTTCAAGGGTTAAGTGCTCATGTTCTCAAACTGTCTACACAGCAGTGACAAGCGTGGGGGAAGTCGACCGGGCAGTGCGAGGAGTAACGCTCTGACAGACTACTCGGGGGACACAGTAAGAGAACGACCTCGCACCAGCAGCAGAAGGGGAGAGAAGTCATCCCAGGGCAGTCTCAAGGAGACCATGATCTTCGGGTGGGTATCTTTGCTTGTTGATCTTCTTCTTCTTTCATTGTTTCTGTAACACTTTAGCTGCTATCTGAATTTGCAATTGTACTTGATGCTATCATTTCCTGCAAAATGGTAAAACTTTTTTTCCCATCATTATTAATTGAAATATGTGTGATGGATGTTTGTTTTGTACCTAAATGTTCTGATGAACATACTAGAGATCAATTTAAGGAATCAAAATCTTGTGACAGGGAATTTTCCATTCGGGTTCAGATAAACTAAAGGCTTCATTGTGGATGACTTAACTTTCATAGTCAATATTGAGCACAGAGCCAAATTAGTCTAACAACCTTGACTTGAAGGTCAATGTTCTTAGCCTCTTCTCATTGACATCTCTCCATATTTCTTTGCACACTACAGGAAGTCAAGTACAGGCAGCGGCAACGAGCTGAGTAACCTGGCTGATCTTGATGGAGACACACTGACACTGTATGGGCCCCAGTCCCTCGAGGCACTGGACAAGAACTGGGGTATACAGGCTGCCGGAACTGTCAACAACATTGTCTTTAAGTTTGTGGACTTTGAGGGGATCGCAAAGCAACTGCACAAAGTTAGGACAAGATTTCCTAGCACACAGGTAGCCATTGTCTAAAATTATTAGTGTTTTTAGATGTATACATCCACACATTGGAGATCTCTTTTGAGGGGGTTTTTAGTAATGATTACATCAGTCTATTCTTTCGTAAGTCAAATGTCTTGAGAAATCTAAATGTAGATTTATTGGGTCTGTAACTTCGGTAGATAATTAGGATGCACACATTAACATTTTGGTTTACTTTTCATATGAACTGTCTGTTAAACCAACAATTGTACACAATTGTGGGAAATCACTTGCAGGTTACCACAATGCAAACAGCAGACCTTTTCCTTGCATATTCCTAACCATATGTATAATGTAGTTGAAATATTCTTAAAAGGAACCTCTAAACAAAATTCAACTACAATATCCCTTTTTTTGATAATTTTTATTACAAGAAAAAACTATATGAATATACAATTATTAGATTATTATCTACATGTTACTACAATATGTACCTACAGACGCTGGTGTTCAGTGCAACAAACATCAACAGCCTGCAGCAGATCAACGCTCTAGCAAACGTGCGGCGAATCGACAACTTGACAATCGACCTTGACGGCAACCCCGTCACGAAGTTTACTCTGTGGAGAATGTACACCATCTTCAGACTGGCTCACTTCTCTCTCAAGAAGATCAACGATGTCGAGGTCTGTGGCTAGATTACAAATCATTTTTTGTTCATCATAATCTTAGGGCAAGATGGGATTTTGGCTTCATCCATCCATTATTGCTTATGATGAACCTATTTTCTCATTTGTTAGCAATCAACCTCATATAATTGAACATGAAAAGATTGATCTACAGAGACAATCTTTGGGTTTTTTAAAAAATTTTCATCAAAACCTATGTGAAGAAAACACAAACATTGTCAATGAAGTCATCATTGTAGATATTGACACTAGTTTTGACTATTTTTAGTTAATATCATATATTTAACACTTTTTCTTAATACAATCATTGTCTTACATATATTAATGAATTCTATCTGCCATAAGCAAGAAGATTATATACTAGTTCATTCTTTTTGTATATTGAAGCAGAGAATAACTAATATTTAAGATGTTTTCCTCATAAATGTAAAATGAAAATACTTACGAGGAAGTTTTGTTAGGGTCTAACTTCCCTTTGAGACAGGACCCATATGAAAATCATAAGTGTCTCTAATTGCAGGTATCTCCTACAGACATTGTGAATGCGGAGAAACTATTTGGACCCTTGTCATTTATCATCGGCTTCAAGGTACCTCAGCTGAAGACAAATCCAGCGGAAATTAGGTAAACAGTGGATTTCTTGATAACCAATAACTTAAAAGAATATATACGATAATAGAAGATTTTATTACTCTTCATTCAGTTTACTCAGTCAATATCCTACTAACTTCATATTTTTTTAAACCAATATTCATGATTGGGATAAGTATTCTGTATGAATATCAAATTAACATATTCACAGTGGTCTGAAAAAATATTTTCTTCCAAACCAATTATCATGAAGATGAAAATTATGACAAATACAAATAAAAATACAGATTAAGATCAGCTCACTGGGTATTTATTTCAAGTGGATCAAGTTTTATGAATTTGTTTATCTCCCCTTGTTTTGACAAGATCATACTCACAGGATGTATTCTCTTTGAGTTCACTCTATACACTTTAATCTATTCAGGAAAAAGCCGACCATAGCATATGAAGAGAAATCCAGGAAGTCTGTTGAGAACAAACAAGCGCAAATAGAGTTGGAGGGGCGGTCACGTCTCACGTACACAGTACCTTCAGATACACCCTCCTCTAGCAAGTTGCCCAAACAGGTAGGTTGTTTTTCTGAACTGTTTCAGGGGCAATGTAAGGTTGTTGAGGTAAAGAATTGAGATATTTTCATGGATATCAACTCCTTTATTTGCAGGTTACAAAATTTTAGTACTGATTCTAATTTATTTTGCAATTTTAAACTTGAAAATGGTATAACAATCTAACCCTAAATTTCACAATGTTGGAATAAACAAATTTAAATCGATTATAAACTTTTGCATATGAGTTTTTCAGGCTCTTTCATGGTTTTTTTTGCATTCTCAAACGTGTTTGTGTATGACAAGAAACATAAACAAGAGAGGTACCTTAAGTAAGATCTAAATATATACCATTTGTTACTTTTTCTCTATCTGCAAAGGTATAGATTCTAGTAGTCCTGCTTCATGACTGTGTGTATAAAGGATCCTTAATTACAGTCTAGGTCCACATTCAGCAAGTCTAGATTGACTGAATACACATGAAATTAGGAGCCCAAAGAAAAATATAATTATTATGGATGAAGGAACAGTAAATTATATATATTTAAATGATAATATATAACTTTTAATCTAAGTTTCTAGTACCTTTAGTAAAATAAAGTTTGATTTTTCAATTTCTGATGGCAGGAGCTTTAATGGCTGAGTGGGTGTTAGGCGTTATGGCATTTAGTTCAGATTATAGGTGACTGTCTCTGAGAATAATGCTTTATATAACAAAACTGACTCGTCCTAAGAACCTATCAGAACCAATGTTAGTTGAGGTAGTGTGACTAAGAAAATTAAGCTTATAATTTTTACTCTTAACCTGATAATTTGATTGCGCTAAACCATTTTGAATTTCCAACATACAGAATTCACAAGATATAGAATAATATATTCAAAAATTGGCCAATTTGCTCTGAAAATTCTAAAAACCACAGATAAAGTATATAGGAATGCTTTATAGGGGCAGTTGCATGTTTTTGGATTTTTTTTCTTTCAAATTTTCCACAAGAAAAATTACTTTATGCCAAGTGCATCATGGTCAACTGTCTCACTACTCAACCTGATCTTCCATAGTCATAGAAGAAATTATCAAGCGTCAAGCAAAAACCACTTGCAGCCATTTTACTGTGAAAACCTTTTGATAATTTGTGTCAGGTTTAAGTTTTCCATAACATTGATATTGTGTTTATCTTAATCTATTGATTACAATTACCAATGTCAGTTATTGCTACTGCTGTTTCAGGAGAGTGCAAAGGCCCATTTTACACGGAGCTACATCAACGAGCTGACGAAAGAGGCCATCTTTGCGGACAGGAAGCGGGCTGAGATGCAGAGACTGTGGCCCCAGATGTTGTTTGAGATGGTGCAGTCGGCCCTGACGGACATGGCCGACACAAAGACATACATGAGACGGTGCTTGGAGGAGGTTGAGAAGTCATAGCAGGACCTACTTGACACTGTGCTGTGAATTTGACTGTCTGGATTAACTTGGAATCATTATTTGAAATGTTGGATGTTAAAGTGATCTGAGGAGGAACTTGCAGAAGGTGGAGAAGTTATAATGCAGGCCCGGGGGTGCGCCCCCCCCCCCCCCCCCCCCCCCCCCCCCCCCCACACTAATTTTAGGAAAAAAACTTTTTTTGCTCTATGTTTCAATATTTGTAAGTTTCATGAGGTATCTGACCCTTTTCTGCAGATTGAGAATGTGACGTGAACATTAAATGCCTGTATTTGGTCTCACCGACATTGTAAGCGGGTGTTTTTCTGAAATAAATAATCTGTTATGACCTATAAAGTATAAACGTTATTCTTCCTCTACTACTACTCCCCTACGGGTGCTACGGGCCTGTAATGAAAGTAAAGTTTAATTCATTTTCTACATCATCACAAGTTCCTTGAAATCATGATTTTGCAATGTCAGACATGAGAAGATATATGTAGAGTTAGTTGGAAGTGGAGAGATCATAGCTGACCTTGCATTAAGTGAAAATAATTATTTGGATAGCTTCTTCAGATCATGTTTATGCACTGACAGACTGGAAGCACTGCTTGGAGACAGCATGGGTATTAATGCGGTTATACGGACAGATGTAAGCTGTGTATTGTATCCTATTTTTGTTTTATGTTTAAAGAGAGGGATAGGGTTTAAGATCTTGGGACCAGATATAATTATATAAGCTCTAGGTTTTCTGTCAAGATTCA
The DNA here is from genome assembly GCA_921293015.1 of Phorcus lineatus. Taxonomy (NCBI): domain Eukaryota; kingdom Metazoa; phylum Mollusca; class Gastropoda; order Trochida; family Trochidae; genus Phorcus; species Phorcus lineatus. Next base: position 57,345,472 of record OV121081.1, read on the forward strand.
GTTTTTCAAATAAGGATATGAAACAAAATAGCTAAGAATGTTGGTCAGGAAAACAGTGCTTTCTTGTGGATTGAAATGAGAACTGTATATTTGATTTGATTATGCAATATAATTACAATCTATTAAATACAATTCAATGTACTATGCTGAAAATCACTTCTGGAATTTCTTAGTGGATGAGTTCAATATAATTAAGGCAAATGATTGTGGGTAGGGCTTGAATTATGATTTTGTAAATAGCCCTTATGGAGAGCGACCGCGAGTTAAACATTTTGTATGAGTCTTTCCGAAACAAAAGAAGTTGTGTTTAACATAACTGTACAGAAATTCTAAAACTTTTTTTATCTGAATCAAACGTTCATCACTTCTATACCAATTTATTATTACAGATGTGTTTCTTATTACTGCTTCATTTATTAAAGATTTAGATATTGTTCTGAACAAATAAAATGATTTTCAATTAGTAAAAATAATGATGATATTTTGTAATATGATTGTTATTGTCCCAACAGTGTAAAAATATGTACATTTTGTACATAATATCATTTCTCTGTATATCAAAGGGAAGTTCAGAAACACAATTATCACCCTGTGAAATTACTGCAACATAGCTATGTAAATATATCATTGACATATTGTCAGTGTTAAGTCACTGATGTGATGAATGTACATTTCATGTTGAAGATTATTGGAATTGTAAATAAGATCATACTATATGTATAAACTACAGTCACTGGCCATTTGTATTCATAAAATGGTATAATTTCCATGGGCAAGTTTTTACAGTATGGCTAAAAAAAATTCATTTTGTGATCATAGAATTTTTACAGGTACTTTTAAGGTTTGATATTTACTGAATGTCCTCTCAATAATCACAGTAATATTATCTCCCCTTCCTTTCAGTCATATCAAAAGAAGTCTAAAAATTACATAAATTGATTCACCACCATCTTTCATTGTTTTCCTATAAATGAAAAGAATAGTCTTTTTATAAATAAATTTAAAAAATACTAATGATTTTATTTGTTAACATTATTTTCAATCATCATTTGCTAAAAAAAGTAATTTGCCATGAATGAATTAGCATCCAGGTAATGTAAAATTCTAGTTCATGAATACCTATGGCCAGGGACTGAATGATGGTGTTTGCAAACCAAGTCTACACACGGTGCAACATTTATTGAAGTATTTCAAACTGCTGTGATCTCAGTTCTGTGTATGTGTGACTAGCTCTGCTCAAGCTATATATATATATTGTCTGGAGTACAGAGAACTACAGGTACTTGCTTACTTTTATACAGATTTTGTGTGCCAAACATGACTTATGATAGGAAATATCACCATCCCTCTCACTGTCCATTTCACTGTTTCATTGGCAGATTTTTAACAAGTTTAAGTGAGAAATTTTAAGGTTAAACGAAAATCAACTCATTAGGCAATAGATGTTATGCTTATGTCTACATTGATGTTTAAGGCCCAAATTCTTTTCATATTATACAAAAATGTACAGGATAAAGCATGAATCATATGGCATTGAGTGATGCCTTATCAAACTTATAAACCAACAATACAAAATCTGTACATCTTCATTTCATCAAACTGTCAAAAAGAATCCTTTGAAAACAATGATTTGATTGATTTGATCAATGTTTAAGGCTCTAGAAGAGGGGAACATTACTTAAAAGTAATCCTCAAAAAAACATCAAAGCTTTTCACTTGATATGTTTTAGTAAGATCAACAATCGATAAAAAATCTTATAAACATCCAGACTGTTTTACTAAATACTTTCAAAAGGCATATTTATAAGGATATTCTCTTTGTAGGAGACACATATGAAAGATTAATTCATAAATTTGGTTTTGTAGTCAACATTGTAAGAGGACTTCAGTATCAAAAGGAATGCCTGCTTTGTGCATGAGCCTTATCTCAGTAGACTGGCAAGAAACAGGCACCATATTACGGAACATATCTTGCAATTATCCTCAAAACATCCAACAGTTTGAGGAAAGGAGGGGGCAGTCTAAATGTTTTAATTTGAAGTAGGGATGCTTTTAGGATTGTGCTGCTCATAAGGCCTACAACAAATCTTATCCAATTTATGGAATCAGGCATGTGTGATACTATGTCAAGTTTTTAAAAGTGAAACCTTGTTCAGTTGATATCGAACCACCACCATTTTCAATCACATGTGTACAGAGTCTTTGTGTTGAGAGAATGGCATTTATGTGTGTGATCATTGTTAGTATTTATTTTGTGTCAATTAAAGCACTTTTGTTTTATTTGTTGATTTAAAGTATAAGAATATTGTAACCATTCCACAAATATTCTTTAAATTTCTCTCATTTTGATTGGTAAGTAGACATGTTCCTCACACAACTTAGCACTTTTAATAAAACACTTAGGAAAATAATTACCTTATATGGTATGATGCAAATGGGGAATCAAGTTCTATAAATAGGAATTGTTAAAATTTGAAAACTTTATTTAACGTTCAGAAGAATTCTAATGTAGTAACTGCAATTTTTTATTGTTTCATGCTTTCATTTAAATGTTTAGCTAGTGTCGAGGTCTTAGGTATAATAACAGTATCCAGTCATTATTGTAACTATGTCAATTCTATTGGCAATATTTCAGAACAAAACCATCAAGCTTTTCATCCCACAGCTGTTACTGAGTTCAATTTGTATTTGAATATTAAAGTGTGTTTCTAATGATTTATGAAAAGGCATTCTGAGAATATTAAATAAGTGTCCAAAAAGGAATTAAATCAAAATACAATTAAAGAAATAATTTGAATTTTATTTCCTAGTATTCAGTTTGTGTGAAAATGATAATTAAGTTTAAATTACTTTATTTTTCTTTACCAGATGAGAATAATAGTCTTTGGTGGCTAATAATAATGATAAATTAAAAAATAGAAAATAGTATGTCTTATTTTGATTTATTTTGAAAATGAATGTTCAAACTAGATTTGAATTTCCTTGTAAGATATTCATGCTAATAATTGAAAGAACCTTTTTAGACTATAGACATGGACATAGTTATGAAGTGGAAAAAACAACAGTTGAAACTTTATATCCCAGATAAGGCCTTTTCCAAAAGGACAAGACATAAGCTTAACCTTAAATGACAGAACATTCAATTTTGGTTTCAATTTATCGCCAACTCAGTGTTAGATATCTAGTGCTTATTTCCTTTTCTTGTTAGAAATATGCAGTTTGTCAAACTTAACCAGAAACAAGACTCGGTAGTTCAGTGGTATCAGGTATGTTGTAAATGTGCCCATTCCATTCATGACATGAAATCATTCCATGACATTGTTGATCAGTCCTAATATCACTTAAACAATCTTTTGTAAATCATGATTGTATATTATCTATTAAAGCTATCTTTGATATTTTGTTGTTTTTATTTATCATTGCTCCCTTTAAAAATGAGGTTACTAAAGTCATTTCTTCCTACCTCTGGTACAACTGGGCCATTTTTCTCAGTTCATTCAAAACCCCTTATCAGTTAAAGTTTGCAACAGGATGCCGTCTTTATGTCTTCATCTAAACTGAGGTGTGTCAATGTCTTCAACAGTTAAATCAATAGATTTAATGCTCATTTTGAAACATTGCTGATTGCAACTAGTCAGGATTCTGCAATTATATTGTAGAAAGTGCTGCACTTGTAACAGAGGTTAGGTGGGAAGATATGAGTTGATAAACCTCTGTAGGAAGAGAACGATTACATGTCACACAAATTTTGTAATAGATAAACTTTCAAACTTAATTTCAGAATTGAGGTTTCTTTCAAAATTCAACGGTGTCACCAAATGATATTGACTATATCTCAGACACATGAAAAACTACATTCAGATCTGGAATAGAATGGTTTCTGGTTGCCACCAAAATATGAAATAACTGTTTTGCCTAATATTGGCTTTGTGGAGGACTCTACAAACATGACTTGAACTAACAATTATCTTTAAATTTTCCAAGGTAAAATTGCAATAGACTTGACCAATGGTACCCTTGTTCAGCAACTTGCAATATTCAGATGTAATTCAACATCACCTATGGCGTGGTATTAGTTTTGTTGATTATACAAATTATGTCCAGTTTGTCTAATGCTGTGACACTGTATCCTTGACATGAAATGTTTGCCCTCTTTACTTCCATAAGCTCAAATAATTCAGTGCAGACATGATTTTTATACTCTTGCCTTAGTGTTCTTTCTGTCCATTCAGGTTTAAAAAAGTTTCCAGGGCATTACTCTCAAACTGTTCGTCTTCACCAAACCCTAGAGGTACCTTTTGAAGGTTACATCCAAATCTGAATTTTTTTTATGGTTTCCATCGAAACATGACTTAAAGTTAGTATGCAAGCCATTTGTCAGGTGCATATCTCACAAATTATGCAAGCTATCTTCATGACACTTTATATACATGTCACTTATGATCCCTAGATGTGTCTTTTGAACAAAGTCACAATGAAATCTTGTTTGTGATTTCCATGGATACATGAGTTGAGCAATGACTCTCAAGGCAAACCTTTTGTAAGGAGCAACTCTCTCAAACTATGCCAACCATCTTCACCATAATTGATTCAGAGGATACCATGATTCCCTTTGAAGAATAGATCTTAATCTTTTGGAATCCATGGAAACAAAATTTAATCAGTGTTTCTGATTAAATTAATAAATATTTTTAGGGCATTTAGAAGTGATACACATATATATACATGTATACATACATATACATGTATGTGTAAGGTTTTGATTATTCAAATGTAAGAACATTGTCAATTAAATTTTGCTCAATGACTTGAATATTTGACAAAAGTAAAAAAAGCCAAGAACCTTGTTTGTTCCCGCTTTAATCCAACTGTACACTTATTTAGATCAGTTACCAAAATGTGCATTTTGCTGTTCTGAAGTTTCTTTCTTGGAAGTGGGAAGCGGGGATATGTGAGCTATGCTTACTTCACTTTTAAATTTTGTTGAAATAAAGTCATAATTACAAAAATGCATTTGCATCACCTGATCAGCCTCGGTCATCCAGCACTTTAGGTTCCGACAACCTCCACAATAACCCTAGGGAATTTTTACCAAGAAAACATGTACTCAAATAACCCGCCCTTGATTCTTGTTAACCAATGAAACAGACTGAAAAGAGAAGATTAAAATGGTGATGGTAACGCTGAATTTAATCAGTCCTTGAAATTGCATCTTCACAACGTCAAGGCCGAAACAAAAAGATTCCCGCTTCGATAGAGTCTATCTCGATATATTTTCACCTTGCCATGGGAAGATGTTGAAATTGATGCTCAATAACCATCATTTAAAATCTGAAAGGAAACCCTCCTTCCTGATGGACTCTGAACACAAAAGTGTGAGCTAAGAGCTGGAATTTCATTTCCATTTTGAACACAAGACAAAAACATGTAATAAGTCCTTTGAGAGGTTTGCAGGTTTTTATCAACATAGCAGTCTCGTTGGCCTTCTCAAATCTCAAAGAGGGTAATTTGAGAACATATTGCCAGATGAAAAGTCCCAGGGGTGATAAAGTTGAGAGCATTGGAAGATTCAGACCCGGGTAACTGAGATTAAGGAGACAATAGGTGGTCCTACACTGAACATTAATATACTTTTTAATGAAGTTCTTGACGCTGTCTCCTCGCAAATGTAAATAAATTAGTGTCAAAAAAGCAAAATGACAAACACCATTGGATAAGTTAGATCGAAATTTATTTGGAAGATTGAAGATTACCAGTACAAACTTTTCCAAAACATGACAAAACTTTATCCAGACAAAATTGACATTTTGAGTATTCACAAACAATACACAAGACAAATTGCCAAATTTGATTCTTTCCGAGAAGATCCAAAATGTTGCTTTTTTTTAATGATTTCATCGATTTTGCAAGTTTATATTTCTAATTCTAATGTCCCTAGCTAGGTAACAGTAGAAGAATAGAGCATTAATTCCGAACGTGACAGACGGCGATTGATCAGAAACACAGTATCTACAACATTAGAATATCCATAAAAATTTGAATGTTAAAAATAGAAAATGTAGCTTATTGTACACATTTGGTTATAAAATTCCGCACAACAATAAATAACAGTCCATGAAATACAATGTTGACGCTACAAGGCAAAGTATTAACAATAAATAAGACTAAGCTGGTTCGTAAACCCAGCATGGCAACTCTTTCAGCACGATGGTTTTGAAAAACACCTTGTTGAAAGTGCCTTATATGATATGGAGATGTCAATCGATTAAGAGAATCATTTATATGCTGTTTATATTACAAATTTATTGATAATTTGTATCTAAATTTTAACGATATTTTTTAAACATATAAATCAAGTGAAATACAACTCATTTTTCCTGATGCTGCCACTATTGATAAAAGAAACATTATAGGGTTGATCTTCATTTAGAAAATAACAAGTAATAGCAAAATAGTTACCATTTACATTAGTGTCTTAAGATTTATTCAATTGAAAATTTGTTAATTGAATTTTTTTAAATATCCATGAACAAGTGCCAAAATATTGTCAATAATGACAAATACATAATTATATCATCCACAATAAGAAGTTCCTAAATGATTATAAATTAATTTCTAAAGACACATTATTACTGGAATGGTAGCTGTGGTTTAAACAAGAGATAATTTAAGTTGGACGAAAGACTAAAGATCGCTGAAAGCATGCATCTAGTAAACAAGTACTCCAATTGCACTAAAACACCCCCGACACACTCATACTATATAAACTACTGGCTTCTATCTATGTGCACAAGTATACAGGCATTGAATCAACTGAGCCAATATGAGTTACACTGACAGGGAAAGCGTATCAAATTATTATTTGTCAAAATTATGCATGCACCATCTATTCAATATTTAGACGAAATTGGGCTATAACAATTAAACATGAAATAAATAAACATTTGACAAAAGAATGTAAATGGTAAGTAAATACTGTTACAGCAAAAGTAAACATGATCCATACGGACCACAGCATAGAATGTAGAGCTTAGGACCAATCAGACGTCATTCCTAAAAATCGCAGATATACAATTGTAGCCAGTTTTGTTCCTACAGAAGCCCTAGGGAGATTTGCACATCCATTGCTTGGTGTTCCTAAATATTTTGAGAAGTAACATACTTCTACCACTGCAAAGGGTCCAATTTGCACACAAAAGGCTCAAATGACCCACTTTGTTGCGCACCAAGGAACATCACTGCAGTCGCTGATGTCAAAAGATGGATTCACTATTCATTGTATAGCTACGGTTTCGTAAAGGATGACATCGGAAAGGTTCACAGCATTGAAGGGCGAGAATGTAGAAAAGAGTTTAAAGGAATGAAGAGAGAAGTCAGACTATAATAGGTTAATGAGAACCAAATGATAACGCTATGGGCATAACGTGCAACCAACACCATCGCTATTCAGGGATATACTGTCTACGCATATTACTACTCGACTTCATGACTCTCTCAATTCTACATCATGGTGATTTAGACAAAGATTTGGATTCCGAAGTTTTCTAGTATTTTTAATAAATTGTGTTCATCTTGTTCCTCTACAATTTTCTAATAAATTTCATTCAATGATTTTAATCTTGGTCTTGTAGATTTCATTCTCATACATCGGTCCAAGAGTAATCCATTCCCCCTCTCAGTGTTGTTTGAGCAATCTCAAGTTGGTCCGAACCCTGGTTTGGTAAATAAAGATGGCGGATATGACAAAAGCAGGTCAGACAGCTCCCAGGTCGTAGGTTAAAGGTTAAGCAACTTTGAAATGAGACTTTAATCCAACTTAGCGGAATCGGTTGCTCTTCGGATGGCCTCTTCTGCAAAAGTATCCTCAGCCACGTCTTTAGCTGAAAATACCCACAAATAATTAGCAACACTTGTAAATTTTATCTATTTGATATTTCCATTTAAATAATTTGAATTCAGAATAAATTGCACATGCAAAAAAGCAGAGATACATTCTTTTCAGCATAAAAAATACAGTTCATGATCATGCACCCTTAACTCTATACATGTAAAATATTCCCAGGTGCAATTAATAAATTTAAAAACTTAAATTTGTTTATAAACAAAAGAAACATTTGATTTAAAACATTAAACATATCAGGTTCAAGGTAACATGGTGGGTCAGGCAAGGTAATGGGATTGAGAAGACATTTGAGTTACAAATGGGAATACATAGGCAAACCTTGTCGTTTACAATGGGTAAGGATATAATTGAATGAAATTTACGTACAAACTGATGTCAATAACAAATTTTTTTGTTCGAGATATCAAATGAAACTGAATTTGTCATTTTATTTCAATTATAATTTCAAATAATGTAATAAATGGAATATGTAAAAACAAAAGTTAAACAATCTTATTTAAATATTTCCCCAAAATAAAGATTTTGTGAAAAATTGTTTAGAAACAAGGAGTCCTTTACTATCACAATTTTCAATAATGAAATTAAATAAACTTAACTACATCTCATTTTAAAATGAAGGTACAAAAAGAAATTTAGTGCGTGTAAAGGCAAACACAAAGTTAAGAAACTGAAAATAGTTGAACAAATATATTCTATACAATAGAAACTCTGAATGCAATCGAGCATTCCTAAATTATTTCTAGTGTTAACTTTTGAATAGATCAAGATGTAAATAGCCATGTTAAATTTACAAGCCGTTTGTAAATATAATTGAGTTCAAGGAAAGTATCAATTTTTTTTTCACTTTAAATAAAAGGATTGAATCTTTAGTAAAACTGCATTAAAAACAAATTTGAAAATCTTTTGTTAAATATTTCAAATATTACTAAAAATAAAGTATATAAACAAAAGTAGGCAATATACAAGAGCACAAACACACAAGGATCACTTCTCGCAAAACCATGCTGTTTCATGCAAAATATAACCAAACAATAAACTTTAAGTTGATGATAAATAAGCCAACCTGTGAGAACCTAAGATGTTTAACAGTTAGCTTAACATTAACTTAACATGTTAAAATGCTTCCCTGTGACAAAACATTGGTGCCCATTGTAAATTCTACTTACTCTAATTGACTTTCTTGTAGCCAAACCTTAAAACTAAATACAGAGAAACAAAGCTTGAAGAGTTTGGGAGCATTATCTATGAAAACCTCTGATCTGTCACCAAGCAACCGACCCACCCTGGGCTTCCGACACTTACCTTTCATTGCAGATTGTTTAGCAAGTCCAAACACTAGGTTAATTAAACAAGCCTCATTAACGCAAAGCAATCAACCGTACGCCGGCACAAATCTATAAGTTTCAGGTTATTTATTTTCATGTCTGGCCCTAGCTGATATTCAAAATCCATTGTAAAGGTTTTAATCTCAAAGAGAGCTGTGTCAATCATTGTTGAAACTTGATTGATATCTTCCATACGTAATACAAGATCAGAGAGGAATAACAAGTTACCATAGAGAAACATCCTTAAGTAAGACTTTGGTGAAGGAATAACTTAATTGCTACTTCCCATGAACAAATATCGAATAAAGAAATTACCTATTTCAAGTCATGATCTAGTATTCAAGTTAATGTTAAATAGCCTGAAACTTAGAGAGAGGCATGGGAGTTAATACCGAGGAAAACAAAATCAAATTCTTTGCAATACATTATAATTACAAGGCTATAAATCATGGAGGGTTGTACAAGGCTATTCAAATTCAATCTCCTTTCTCTTCAATATGAGTAAAAGTATATATAACAAATTAAGACATTTTCTTTTTCTGTTCTTTTCTTTGATTATTTTTACCTTTTGAAGATTAGGCAGAGTGTATCTCTAACTATTTGCAAAAAATTCAGCGATACTTGAACAGAGATATGTGGAAATGATTATGAGACATATCTTTTCATTTATCTATTAACCCATTGCAATAAAATACTGTCAAAATCATTTGCTCAAGTATTGACAAATTTCCACAAACCAATCCAAAGTAATACCAAAACAGATGGTAAATATCAAGATGCAATATGCAATATATATCAAATATTGGGCAAGGTTATTGTTAAGCTCTGATTGGGCAATATTTCAGCCATTAGCAGACGTAAATATTACAACACAATGTACAGAGTACCGAATGCTTCAACATTAGTGATGCACTGCATCATTCAACCAACAATTTTCTTCTCCATGCTCACAGGAACACAGGTTCCTTCCACACCACAGTCAATGAACCAGTAGAAATATATGTATATAGACTATAGGCAATATGGAATAACATTCAAGAAATCTTTGACAATTTTAACACATAAGCTGTTGGATTTGTTAGAGTCAATTCATTCGGACAAGATGATGAAGACAAACCAAGAATGATTATATATAGTTCAATTGAGATCTGGTTGAAAGGTTTTGTTCTGCAACATTGTGAGATACACATTTACCTCAAGACAGGTGACACAGTAATGAAAGGACAAGTTATCTGTTCCAATATCATATTCATAGCTCTTAGACCTTGCTTAGAAAAGATTTCCAAGTCCAAAAACTTCTAACATAACACTTGTCTTTCCTGATTTTAACCTAAAGTCTATATTAGTTCAGAGGCATTATTTGTTATTTGACATCTTGAACTTTCTGAAACTTTTATCATTTTTCTTGTTATATAAAATTTCTAATTTTCAAAATCTAACTCATCCTTTAACAGCTTTACACTGTTCCTTATTATGAAAATTTCCCTTCAGCCAACCTACCTTCGTTAAGAGTGTCCTTGGCCTCGTTGATGGCGGTGTCTATCCTGTCCTGATGGCGCAGGATGAAAGGGCGGATAAACCGATAATAGAGCATCTTGGAACCGTTCCATGGAGCTGGTACGAAACACCACACCAGGAAGATGCACTGCAAATAATCAACATTTTTTACACTTAAATTTAGAAGAGCCTACCCTCCATTAAGCTGAGCTGAAGACATTTTGCACCTTATGACTATTTTTTAACAGACTATGTTTTCAAAAGCAAAATAAATTAGGCTGATAGGATGATACTATTATTTTAAGCATATGCACTTGTTTTACCCGTCTGATTTAAAAAATGTAAAAAATATAGTGCTCCATACAGCTTTTCATGAAATGAAAAAAACAATTAAGTTGTTGCAACCTTGGTGTACATTCATTTCTTTGGACTGCATTAATACCCCAATACCCCAAGTAGACAACCCATCTTTTAAATTCATTGGAACCAAACATTTCTGAATGGCTGCAAAACGGGATTCTTATATCATATAATTGAACTATTCTGGAATGGCAACTTGATTGAAAGTCCTCAGTCGATGGTGTCCCACATTTTGTCAGGTGTCACAATTTCCCGGAGAGGCTCACCTTGAGCAGCCAGTAGAAGGGGATCCAGAAGAGGAAGATGTCTGCGAAAAACTCGACGAGACTGAAGACGCTGTAGACGACCCAGTAGGTGAGCCACTTGGTGTCGTCATCCTTCTCCTTGGTCTCTATAGCCTTGATTCTGGAACAACAGTGGTCAGCTGCATGAGGTTGGATCTTAAAGGCACTATAGCATGTTTTCTTGTGGGAAATGATACGGCAGATTACATGTGTGCAGATTGTTAGTAAAAGCGAATCAATTCATTATAATTTTAAGTCTGATTAAAATCGACCATGTTCCGAGTAATACAAATTTCAAAATATTGACTTTATCGTGTTTCAAACTTTTTCTGACTATGCCTTTCCTCTCCACTAGGTCTGACCTCAGCCAACTGTAGCGCACGTTCTGACGTAAATCCAGCTATCCAATCACAATGCTTTCGGCAAAAGCATTTAGTATCAGTAGCTAGGGGCGAGTAACTCTTGTGAATCATTTGTTAACTTGATCACGGCGATCCTTCTTTTAACCGGTACGATGTGATTAGTCCGCTAATGGCTAGGTTTTGTCTGCATCCAACTGGTGTCAGTATGTGCGCTACAGTTGGCTGCGGTCAGACCTAGTGAAGAGAGAAGCCAGAACGAGTTCAAATCTTGAATAAGTCAATATTTGAAACATTTATTCCTCAGAAAATGGTCGATTTCAATGAGACTTATAAACATCATCAGATGAGGCGTAAACAAGATTTCGGCTACCTAGACATTTTTTAGAAAAAAACAGAAGTATAATAATTTTAGGGCATTGCTTCTGTGGTCCTTTATAAAGGTGACAGAGTCAGCAAGTCCTTAGAAAATAACCCCCAATAGCTAAGGAGTCTGGTCACATGGTTTCAGTATATAGTAGAGCTGCAACGAATACACTACCAGGCGAATACGATACGCATCATGAATATTGGGTAGCGAATAGGAATAATTATTCACAAATATGAATGCAAAAATAAACAAATTGAAAACACACCAAAAAAAACCACAAAATCTTTCCGGCCTTTCCTTTGGCGGAGCCAGTCTTTCGCACGCCAGCGATTGGCTAAGCCATCATGGGTACATCCAAATATGGAGTTTACATTTATTTATGCTTGTTCCGGGAGCCAAATTTTTTTGGAACCTCTGATTGTACAAATTTACGTTGAGAGACTATTTACAACATAAATCAACAGATTAAATAAACATATCACTCGTGTTTCTGTATTTGATAATGTTTATATTCTTTCTGACTCTAATATGACACTCGTAATGTTTACTTTGACCAGCAATATCGATTTTTATCACAACGTCAATGAGACGGAATATTTCGCAGTACTTCCTGTTGACAGGTTGAGACGATGTGAAATATACACATAACATATTTTGTGAACGTAAAAAAAAAAAGAGTATTTTTATTCAGATTAAATACAAATTTCGTGCACATAATTTATGTTAAAGTCAATGGTAAAAATAATAATTTAAAATCGAAAAAATTTGGTTTTCATTGTAACGAATAACATATACGATTCACTTCCTGCCACGGTTCGATTCACCAAATATACGAATGTATCTTTGCAGCTCTAGTATTTAGCCTTTCTTTTTAACAAAGAAAAAAAGAAGGACGAAAGCAAGTTTTTAGGGCACACCCTCTCTGGCCCTTAACAGGGTGCAGGTGGTCACATTTTTTATATATCCTATTAGCTAAGGAATCTGAACACTAGGTTTCAGCTTTCAAGGCAGTCTACTTCTTAAGAAGAAGATGAAAATAAGCTAAAATAGAATTTTATAAACGTTAACCCAAAGCAGGCACATATATAGATTATAGTTGACATGAGTGTCAAATTTGGTGAAACTGTCATCTATAATAAGGGCAAAATGCTTTGGTCAAAATGACTTGCTGACTAATTCAGTTTGTAATATTCAATAAATGCAAAAATTTGCATATATTGTGCAAATGAGATATCGAAGGCATGTCTACACACCATTGCAATTTCATGTCAAGTTTAATGGGTTTTTTCTAACAAAAATTGTCAAAGTTAGGATCAGAACACCAGGGTGCAATTACAATGGTTGATATATGTGCAACTACAGCCTTAACAGTCAGTTCATTAATTGTTAGAATCAACAGAAAGTTGATATGAACAACATTTGTTAATGATGGCATCCACCTTGGCACATGCTACAAATGATTACTTACGAAGCGTAAGCAGGATAGAGAAATCCGATGAAGTTACATAGGAACTGTGCGCCGTAACCGACCATCAGGTACAGTGCAAGCAAGGCTACTACACCTACAACAGATACGACATACACATTACTCACGAGGCGTACGCAGGATAGAGAAATCCGATAAAGTTGCACAAGAACTCGGCTCCATAGCCAACCATTAGGTAGAGTGCAACCAAGGCAATTAAACCTGGAATAAATCAGTCATTGAATGGCATTGCAACACTAACTTATTTCCTATTCAAAATTACAAAGCTCATTTCTATTGTAGGTTATACAAATATGCTTTACTGAACATAAAGACAAATTGCCATTGAGATCAATAACAGTCCCTACATGAACTTGCTAGAATTAAAATAACTGACCGACTAAACACAGACACTGTAGCTGCCATCAGTGAGCAACATTACGGTTGTCATTCAATTAAGAGCTTTGGGTGCATCAAAACAAGTAAAAATGGTTAAAGGGGAAGCTTTTACGATTTTGGAGATTGAAATCAAAATCAATTTATTTTGGGGGTTTTCATCCATGAAATATTTGGAACTTCTTTGAGGGAAAGATGGCCATTGATTGATATTGTGCTTTCCTTGTAAGAGGCTGTGTGTGTTGTGATTAGTGGTTTTGGGTCACTGTTGAAATTATACAGGTAAGGTAATTTATGATTGACTCTGCACCTAAGAGTATTTCACTTATTTCACAGTGGCTGGTTATAAACAAGAATGATCTTTCTTGCTTTGCATTGCAGTGAGGACTGGAAATCAGCTGGATTAGGAAATATGTTGGTAGTTTTTCACTGAAAATGCTCCTGAACATTAAATCTGAACTAACTGGTATACAATGTCGTCTAGCACACCAGCCTATACATGAGCGAGGTAGTTAGGGTCAACGTGACCCAGTGGTAACTGTGTGGTAATGTAGTTAAAATCAGCAAACCAAGGGTGGTATATGTTTTAGCTTTGAACGTAGCCTACCCTTTACTTACAATTAATGATATCTTATCTTTTAGAGCGATCAATTCCAGATTACCTCCTGTTAAATGATTATTCCTGATAATTGGGTATAAAAGTTTTCACTAATATATTTGCAGGTAAATTGGTAAACCAACCAAAACAAAACATCAGCCAAATCTACAATAACTAGGAAAAATCCCTCATTTCAACAAATATATTCAATTTGTTTGGCAATGATTTTCCATACATTCACCAATGAACCCTCCCTCGCTAAATATAGAATGACACACGCATAAGTCAAGTGTGCAAGTGGCTACACAATGACCACATGGTCCACTACACAGAGGAAATCCACTCATTGTCACTCTCTCGGCCTCAACCTTTCCATTAGCCCAGCCTATAACCTAACCAAGTCCTGCATAAAGTATACAACATCTGTTGCAGGAGCTAATGCTTGTGCCATATAACAGCATCACGACTCCATACACTGACAATTAGCACCACACTGCTGCAGATCATCAGCTGTCTATCATTAAGTACTGTAATGGATGTTATAAGTGTATCGAGTGCTCAGCTAAAAATAAAATATCATGCTTGATATGACCTTTGGCAGTTACTGAGGGCAAATTAATCATGTTGTCATTGTTTTAACAAATAAACAGTGTTAACAAAGAATACTGGTAGATACTGGTGTAACAGTGACTAAGCAGTTTTCTTAAGAGATCCAAATTATTAAATGATAATTTAGGACCAAAAATGGACACTGTTAGTTTCACAGTCATGCCCAAGAATCTCTGCCATAGCCAAGTTATCACGACAGGGGGGTTGAACTTGTAGAAGGTAGTCACGTTAACAAGGCAGAGGAATGAACTTGTTGAGGGTAGTCAAGTTAACAAGGCAGGGGAATGAACTTGTTGAGGGTAGTCAAGTTAACAAGGCAGGAGAATGAACTTATTGAGGGTAGTCAAGTTAACAAGGCAGGGGAATGAACTTGTAGAGGGTGGTCATGTTAACAAGGCAGGGGAATGAACTTGTTGAGGGTAGTCAAGTTAACAAGGCAGGGGAATGAACTTGTTGAGGGTAGTCAAGTTAACAAGGCAGGGGAATGAACTTGTAGAGGGTGGTCATGTTAACAAGGCAGGGGGTTGAACTTGTAGAGGGTGGTCAAGTTAACAAGGCAGGGGGTTGAACTTATAGAGGGTAGTCAAGAAAACAAGGCTGGGAGTTGAACTTGTAGAGGGAGTCGAGTTAACAAGGCAGGGGGTTGAACTTGTAGAGGGTGGTCATGTTAACAAGGCAGGGGGTTGAACTTGTAGAGGGAGTCGAGTTAACAAGGCAGGGGGTTGAACTTGTAGAGGGGAGTCAAGTTAAAAAAGGTTGAACTTGAGGAGGGTAGTCAAGAAAACAAGGCAGGGGGTTGAACTTGTAGAGGGTAGTCAAGAAAACAAGGCTGGTGGTTGAACTTGTAGAGGGTGGTCACGTTAACAAGGCAGGGGGTTGAACTTGTAGAGGGTGGTCATGTTAACAAGGCAGGGGGTTGAACTTGTAGAGGGAGTCGAGTTAACAAGGCAGGGGGTTGAACTTGTAGAGGGTGGTCATGTTAACAAGGCAGGGGGTTGAACTTGTAGAGGGAGTCGAGTTAACAAGGCAGGGGGTTGAACTTGTAGAGGGTGGTCACGTTAACAAGGCAGGGGGTTGAACTTGTAGAGGGTGGTCATGTTAACAAGGCAGGGGGTTGAACTTGTAGAGGGAGTCGAGTTAACAAGGGTTGAACTTGAGGAGGGTAGTCAAGAAAACAAGGCAGGGGGTTGAACTTGTAGAGGGTAGTCAAGAAAACAAGGCTGGGGGTTGAACTTGTAGAGGGTGGTCACGTTAACAAGGCAGGGGGTTGAACTTGTAGAGGCGAGTCACGTTAACAAGGCAGGGGGTTGAAATTATAGAGGGTGGTCAAGTTAACAAGGCAGGGGGTTGAACTTGTAGAGGCGAGTCACGTTAACAAGGCAGGGGGTTGAACTTGTAGAGGGTAGTCAAGTTAACAAGGCAGGGGGTTGAAATTATAGAGGGTAGTCAAGTTAACACAGCAGGGGGGTTGAAATTATAGAGGGTAGTCAAGTTAACACAGCAGTGAGGTTGAACTTGTAGAGGGTAGTCAAGTTAACAAGGCAGGGGCTTGAAATTATAGAGGGTGGTCAAGTTAACACAGCAGGGGGTTGAAATTATAGAGGGTGGTCAAGTTAACAAGGCAGGGGGTTGAACTGTTAGAGGGTAGTCAAGTTAACAAGGCAGGGGGTTGAAATTATAGAGGGTAGTCAAGTTAACACAGCAGGGGGGTTGAAATTATAGAGGGTAGTCAAGTTAACACAGCAGGGGGGTTGAACTTGTAGAGGGTAGTCAAGTTAACAAGGTAGGGGGTTGAAATTATAGAGGGTGGTCAAGTTAACACAGCAGGGGGTTGAAATTATAGAGGGTGGTCAAGTTAACAAGGCCGGGGGTTGAACTTGTAGAGGGTAGTCAAGTTAACTAGGCAGGGGGTTGAACTTGTAGAGGGTAGTCAAGTTAACAAGGCAGGGGGTTGAAATTATAGAGGGTGGTCAAGTTAACACAGCAGGGGGGTTGAAATTATAGAGGGTAGTCAAGTCAACACAGCAGGGGGGTTGAACTTGTAGAGGGTAGTCAAGTTAACAAGGCAGGGGGTTGAAATTATAGAGGGTGGTCAAGTTAACACAGCAGGGGGTTGAAATCATAGAGGGTGGTCAAGTTAACAAGGCAGGGGGTTGAACTTATAGAGGGTGGTCAAGTTAACAAGGCAGGGGGTTGAAATTATAGAGGGTGGTCAAGTTAACAAGGCAGGGGGTTGAACTTGTAGAGGGAGTCGAGTTAACAAGGCAGGGGGTTGAAATTATAGAGGGTGGTCAAGTTAACACAGTAGGGGGGTTGAACTTGTAGAGGCGAGTCACGTTAACAAGGCAGGGGGTTGAACTGTTAGAGGGTAGTCGAGTTAACAAGGCAGGGGGTTGAAATTATAGAGGGTGGTCAAGTTAACAAGGCAGGGGGTTGAAATTATAGAGGGTGGTCACGTTAACAAGGCAGGGGGTTGAAATTATAGAGGGTGGTCAAGTTAACAAGGCAGGGGGTTGAAATTATAGAGGGTGGTCAAGTTAACACAGCAGGGGGGTTGAACTTGTAGAGGCGAGTCACGTTAACAAGGCAGGGGGTTGAACTGTTAGAGGGTAGTCGAGTTAACAAGGCAGGGGGTTGAAATTATAGAGGGTGGTCAAGTTAACAAGGCAGGGGGTTGAAATTATAGAGGGTGGTCAAGTTAACAAGGCAGGGGGTTGAAATTATAGAGGGTGGTCAAGTTAACAAGGCAGGGGGTTGAAATTATAGAGGGTGGTCAAGTTAACACAGCAGGGGGGTTGAACTTGTAGAGGCGAGTCACGTTAACAAGGCAGGGGGTTGAAATTATAGAGGGTGGTCAAGTTAACACAGCAGGGGGGTTGAACTTGTAGAGGCGAGTCACGTTAACAAGGCAGGGGGTTGAACTGTTAGAGGGTAGTCGAGTTAACAAGGCAGGGGGTTGAAATTATAGAGGGTGGTCAAGTTAACAAGGCAGGGGGTTGAAATTATAGAGGGTGGTCAAGTTAACAAGGCAGGGGGTTGAAATTATAGAGGGTGGTCAAGTTAACAAGGCAGGGGGTTGAACTTGTAGAGGGTAGTCAAGTTAACAAGGCAGGGGGTTGAAATTATAGAGGGTGGTCAAGTTAACAAGGCAGGGGGTTGAACTTGTAGAGGGTAGTCAAGAAAACAAGGCTGGGGGTTGAACTTGTAGAGGGTGGTCACGTTAACAAGGCAGGGGGTTGAACTTGTAGAGGCGAGTCACGTTAACAAGGCAGGGGGTTGAAATTATAGAGGGTGGTCAAGTTAACAAGGCAGGGGGTTGAACTTGTAGAGGCGAGTCACGTTAACAAGGCAGGGGGTTGAACTTGTAGAGGGTAGTCAAGTTAACAAGGCAGGGGGTTGAAATTATAGAGGGTAGTCAAGTTAACACAGCAGGGGGGTTGAAATTATAGAGGGTAGTCAAGTTAACACAGCAGTGAGGTTGAACTTGTAGAGGGTAGTCAAGTTAACAAGGCAGGGGCTTGAAATTATAGAGGGTGGTCAAGTTAACACAGCAGGGGGTTGAAATTATAGAGGGTGGTCAAGTTAACAAGGCAGGGGGTTGAACTGTTAGAGGGTAGTCAAGTTAACAAGGCAGGGGGTTGAAATTATAGAGGGTAGTCAAGTTAACACAGCAGGGGGGTTGAAATTATAGAGGGTAGTCAAGTTAACACAGCAGGGGGGTTGAACTTGTAGAGGGTAGTCAAGTTAACAAGGTAGGGGGTTGAAATTATAGAGGGTGGTCAAGTTAACACAGCAGGGGGTTGAAATTATAGAGGGTGGTCAAGTTAACAAGGCCGGGGGTTGAACTTGTAGAGGGTAGTCAAGTTAACTAGGCAGGGGGTTGAACTTGTAGAGGGTAGTCAAGTTAACAAGGCAGGGGGTTGAAATTATAGAGGGTGGTCAAGTTAACACAGCAGGGGGGTTGAAATTATAGAGGGTAGTCAAGTCAACACAGCAGGGGGGTTGAACTTGTAGAGGGTAGTCAAGTTAACAAGGCAGGGGGTTGAAATTATAGAGGGTGGTCAAGTTAACACAGCAGGGGGTTGAAATCATAGAGGGTGGTCAAGTTAACAAGGCAGGGGGTTGAACTTATAGAGGGTGGTCAAGTTAACAAGGCAGGGGGTTGAAATTATAGAGGGTGGTCAAGTTAACAAGGCAGGGGGTTGAACTTGTAGAGGGAGTCGAGTTAACAAGGCAGGGGGTTGAAATTATAGAGGGTGGTCAAGTTAACACAGCAGGGGGGTTGAACTTGTAGAGGCGAGTCACGTTAACAAGGCAGGGGGTTGAACTGTTAGAGGGTAGTCGAGTTAACAAGGCAGGGGGTTGAAATTATAGAGGGTGGTCAAGTTAACAAGGCAGGGGGTTGAAATTATAGAGGGTGGTCACGTTAACAAGGCAGGGGGTTGAAATTATAGAGGGTGGTCAAGTTAACAAGGCAGGGGGTTGAAATTATAGAGGGTGGTCAAGTTAACACAGCAGGGGGGTTGAACTTGTAGAGGCGAGTCACGTTAACAAGGCAGGGGGTTGAACTGTTAGAGGGTAGTCGAGTTAACAAGGCAGGGGGTTGAAATTATAGAGGGTGGTCAAGTTAACAAGGCAGGGGGTTGAAATTATAGAGGGTGGTCAAGTTAACAAGGCAGGGGGTTGAAATTATAGAGGGTGGTCAAGTTAACAAGGCAGGGGGTTGAAATTATAGAGGGTGGTCAAGTTAACACAGCAGGGGGGTTGAACTTGTAGAGGCGAGTCACGTTAACAAGGCAGGGGGTTGAACTGTTAGAGGGTAGTCGAGTTAACAAGGCAGGGGGTTGAAATTATAGAGGGTGGTCAAGTTAACAAGGCAGGGGGTTGAAATTATAGAGGGTGGTCAAGTTAACAAGGCAGGGGGTTGAAATTATAGAGGGTGGTCAAGTTAACAAGGCAGGGGGTTGAACTTGTAGAGGGTAGTCAAGTTAACAAGGCAGGGGGTTGAAATTATAGAGGGTGGTCAAGTTAACACAGCAGGGGGGTTAAACTTGTAGAGGGTAGTAGCAGCACTTCATGCAGAAATTTTGGTGCAATATTTACAGTACACATTTATTCTTTAACTATAAAAGCCTTTATATTTTGACCAAAACAACTTAAATACGAAACCTAACTTAAACCAGTTCATTCTTTAAAGGGCTAGCAGCTAATTCATTTAAAAAAACAACCATGGGACATTCTTGTTGTTCTGCTCATCTCAGTAATAGTCCTTCAGACAGTCATGGAGATTTGCCAATTTTTTGTTTCAAGTCCTGTAAAAAAGTCTTGTTGTACACTCAACAAAAGGGTCCCAAAAGCTGACTTGCCTATAATGGTCTGTTCATTATTTGGCTAATATGTTGTTATATACAGCAACAGTTTATTGCAATTTCCCATTTGGGCCCATTCAAACAAGTGCTTCATTAGCTACATAATTGGCTAAACACACAGACACAATTCTGATACAGCTGATTATAAATGTCATTTATAATCAGCTGTATCAGAATTGTGTCTGTGTGTTTAGCCAATTATGTAGCTAATAATGAATATTAAAATGAACTGGCCGTACAAAACTCTTTCAGTTTTGGTTTCAATATTAACAAGCCAAACAATGAGTTTTGAATTTTTCAATTAGAATTTGCAAATTTCACCAGCAAAAACTGTATCCACCTTCTTGTTTGAATACTCAAATTAGACATAATATTGGATAGGAACACACATGATTTCACAAACAAGGTGTATTACTTGCAGTCTAAAATTTTAACATCTTCATTATGGCAACAAGACAGATCAAACAGTCCAGATTGTAGCCTTGCTGCTACATTTTCCTTGATTAAACACAGAGTCCTTACATTGACTTAAGTAAGCAGAAAAATGCTGACTGCCTTACAAAACCTCTGAAAAATATCAATAAAATTCAAACTGATATTATCAAATAACCCTCACAGCCGGGGCATTCTCTTGTTCATGAAAGACAGTAACAGGTAGCAACAAATGACCCTACTAAGAATCAAATTTATTACCGGTATGTCATGGCAAAAACAATTCAGAAGGTTCTTTACCTTGCTACTGTAACAGATTATCAATGAAAACAGATGTAATTCCAGATTATTTCTTTTCACAAGCTGGAACTATGTGGACACTGAGACATTGTCCAACACTGCGCATGTGTGTGTAACAGGTGTTCCAGGTACAGCAGGTAAATCAATGAGGACTGAACCTTGATGACTTGTCAGCGCTTCACGGCTACTTGCTGCCTAATAAATTCATACATCTTATCAGTTTGTTCGCAAATTGCCTATTAGAGTTCAATTGATTGCAGTCATTATATGCAGGGTTTGGGAAATGAGCTTTTTTACAATGGGCCATTTCAGGGTATTTAAGTAATTTTCAGAACTTTGAACTGGCCGATCCCTTTTGCGGCAATAGTATAATTTAAGATTTCAATAGACCATTCTTTCATCCTATGTGCACAATGACCCATGGCCCTGTCTACTAATGAATGTTTAGCTTGAAAATGAACCAAACAACTCAAAGACTAACCTATCTAAATTTGATGATTTTATCATTACTGATGTATTTTACATTATCATACGATAAACCATCGTCAAAAACAACCATGCAATGATTTTCCAGCATTTTTTGGCTGATTATGTCCAGTCTATACAAAAGCAAAAATAGAGCCTCTGTTTGAGCAGGTGATCAGGTTTTGTTTTTCTATCATTTCTATGGTTTTGATTATTATTTGAAAAGATAAACCTTTGTCCTTGTGTTCCTTATTGTTGTTGGACAGTCACCACATTTACTACTTAGCTAATCTATCAGGGTACATGTTCTGAGAGTTTCATTTCAATTTCTAGAGAAGAAATAATAGGTTTTAAGGAAATGACCTTGTTTGTTCTACAGTCTGTCGAGTCTGATGACATTTTCCATGCTATAGATGAGCTTAATTGTAAAAGAAATTTTCAGTTTATCTCTCACACAAGTTGATACATATCGTATCCTAAAATAGTAATTGTGGATCACTTTTGTGAAATGTTTTGACCTCTATTCGATTTACCTAATTACACATCACATAAGTTAACTACTAAACCATGTAGGGGTGCAACAGTTCACAACTCCATCAGAATTTGTTTTTGATAAGTATGCATAAAAGTGTAATCTGGGTATATCGCATGTACCATTTTTTATATTAGTTACAAGTTTCATAATGGAATTTTATCAATTCTTCAAGTAAAAAGTGTTTTGTCTTGATTCCAGCGTATTCTTTACTTGTGATTTTAGTTTTTTGTTTGCACCCAAAAATGTACCAGAAGGTGCTGTCTCACAAAGTCAAAATGTTCTGAAGAGAAACTCAAATGTACCATTTCACCCTTAATTTCACGACGTCACAATATATTTTTTATATTGATACTTGTACCATGGAATATGACAAAACTTGTTTAAGCACCGGTCACATGCATGTATTTAATTAAAAGGACTAAGCAACTTTTCACTTTCCATGGCATTCTTATGCAAATTAGGAGTTTGGAATGAAACAACTTGTTCAATTTGCATATATCTCCAATACCAAATCATGTATGTGCAGAATAAAATCCTATTCATCCGCTGAGATCTTGGTACTGAGGGCAAATGTACAAAACTATTTGAATGAATGAGGATACAAAATTATTAACAAATAGGAAGTGAATCATGAGTATATGATGATATGATGAATGTCAGTTCAGAAATAGGATGTATCAGTTGTTTACTTCAAGCTACGGACCAACCTGTAATATGACAACCGTTACTACATCATCATATGCAAGAGGATTATATTCTTAATCTTTATTCTTAATATCTGTCCAAAGACCCCACATGTCCCATATAGTATTACATTCCATGATTATAATGTTTATAGATCTAAGTGAGGTCACATGCAGAACCATGTATTTGTGTAAACCATATTAGGCCTACGACTAACTATCCTTTGAAAACTTTTTGAAGATATCTGGATACACCTGTTGTTGCAAAAGCTTAACTTTCAACAGGTAGGCTATAAAGTAAATAAGGCCTGACCAGATTGAGTTTCGTATCATTTAGCTGAGAATATGAGTATTTATGGAACTATGTAGCCATTTATTGCAAGTGGTTCCACTCCACTGACAAACAGCTGTGTAATGTTCAACCAGACCGCCTAGATTTATATATCGTCCATATTCAGACTGTATACCAATTGATTCATCATTATAAAATACATCAAACATTGCAATATTCTGTTCAATGCTTAACTATTGGATACAGTGCATCTGGATAATATTACATTCTCATAAATATATATGAACATCTGCCGTTTTCGGTAGGAGTGCACACGCTTTCAAGGCTTAGTTCTAGCATTTTAAAGGAAAATCACACCTAATGCGATGTACAGCCGCCGAACACCAGTCTTCTGCTCCGCTTTTTCCAGGAGTTCCGTGAATTTGTTGTTCTCGTGGAGAAGCTTGTCAAGTTTTGCCTTCCATGTCTCGACATTCTGCTTTACGTTCGCCATTTTGACTGAGCCGATAGTTTCTCTTCACTTCCGTTTACGGATGACCGGCAGATGGCGCTCTGGACAATCGGGGCAGGTGCGCGGGAATTTTAAAGCGAATTGTGTGCCCTGAACCAGTATTGTACCCAGGTAACATCTAACAAAGCGAAGACAGCAAACACGCGCGCCTTTCGTAATGACATTTATAACTGTATTTTATTTGTAAAAAGGACAGGCTTTCTTTACGTGGATTTTAATAACAAAACAATATCTTTGATGGATAATGGCGTTTCCTGACTCGTGTCTACATTTCAGTTTTAGTTAAAGACTGATTCATTTGTTAATCTGTGAAGGGCATTTAGAAGTGATATACATAACTTAGGGAAACATCACAGGGGCGTGTATCGCTTAGAAAAAGCCTAAGAAAGACATATATGCCCATAGACCCTACCCTACTACTATATAAAAGTAGGGTAGGGTCTATGGGCATATATGTCTTTCTTAGGCTTTTTCTAAGCGATACACGCCCCTGTGGGAAACATTATACTCCGTAGCGTCGTGAACTTCACAATAAAGAAGTTGTTATCCAGAAATCCCCTCGTCATGTTTGATTTTTTTCTTTAGACATTTTCAGGTATTTAAGATAGGTTTACATCATGTTCGATTTCATGTTTTTAAAAGTCTTCATCTTATGATAAAAAAGTTGACAATATTTCCTTTGAAAAATACTCATTCCCAATTTTAAAACTATATATAGATCAATGGTAATACAGGTTAAAACAATGCATCATGAACAAATTAAGTTTATTTTTCGAATAAGAAATACAGTATGTATGCCCAAAACAATTTGTTTTGTGTGCCTAATAACTAAACATATAGTTTGTTTGCACATCGATTTAACCATAGCCTACATTTAAATGTAATTTCAAATATACCGTATTTCCTCGAATAGAGGCCGGGTCTCCAATTGACGCCTGGGCACGAAAATAGACACCGGGTCTCGAGTAGATGTCGGGAGAAAAAATAACTTATTGATTTTTCAGTAAGCAAGGATATAAAGCAATTTTCCCCTTATCGGGAATGAGAAGCAAACATTCTATCATATGTTCAGGTTCAGTTATGAATAAATATTCACATAAAACAGTACCTTTTAAGTCAGTGTGTCATGACGGCATCCATGTTCTAGAAATCGGGAAATCTTGCCAAAAATATAAAGAATCCAGTCTCGAATAGACGCCAGGTCTCGAATTGACGCATGTGGTCTGAAAAAATAGACGCCGTTGGTGTTTATTCGAAGAAATACGGTACGCTTGGTTGTTTATATTTCACTTCATCAAAATCCTTTTTCCTAAAAATAATTGTAAATGTCATCCCGAACGGTTAACCTAGTGCCAAAATCGTGGAAATTAGATAGGACATATCTGAACCTAAAGGGACACAGAGTATGTTGTTGGAGTCAAATATGTCAAACTTTTAGATGGTGTTAATATATCGAGAAGTACTTGTTGAAACTTACCATCTTATTGCTGATCTGTTCAGTATGGAGACCATAAACAGGTTTAAGTTGTAATTTATGATCGAAAACCGGACAATTGCGCTTGCCAATGACTCAAACGTTATTCTGGAAACCTTTTTAAAGCAGATACAGTATAAAATTATGTTGATAGTGTTAAGTTGATCAATCAACTTACATCCATGTAAATTAGATGCCAAATTTGGATTTATTAAACCTATATGGGGTTTTTAAATTATCACTGTAAAAGAGGAAATATCCCAATTTTGTCATTTAAAATATTGATGCAAGTTTGGAGACGATAATTGCACTGAACTCAAGACAGATAGAACATTGGCTCTTATTACAGCCAAATGAAAATTTATGAAGCATAAACTGTATCACTTTAGTAACAGTATTTTCATTCTAGTTTTCGTGTCATGTTATAATGCACATTGCAGATCCAGTTTCTACCTGATTTCAATGATTTTTTTAATACAAATTAATGTTTTTAACTTAATATCATAATGTCATATGATCCTGATTTCTTTATCAATTATCGATTTATAGAACAATATTAACCTTGCCTATGAAGGAGTTCAAGTATTTACATACCATATAAGCATGTCACTCGAAAGATCTATTTACGTGTAATAGCAACCCGGAGAATGATTTCTTGAAGCGGTCGTAAAATACAACATTTCTCTCCATTTCAGCACAGATGTTGCCTACTCATGCTGTTGTTTTTCTCATTTTTTCCATCAGAAACGGAGTTCCAGAGAAGAAGGATTTAAATATCTTACTTATGCTTACTTACTTAAATTAGCCGTACGAAACCGGGTCTTCCGGTACATTGAAAATCCGTTATCTTTGCAATTTCAAAATTAAATATTAATTTCACATACATGACAAATGGTTTTTTAAGCATCAATGAATATCAATGAAACAGCATGTCCATAGGTAATTTGATATTGGTGCAGCAAAGTATTCTTGAATTAGTTTATCTTGTCTAAATTGATTTTGTGGGTGAACCCATTTTTGTACTAGTGTATTCATCACGTTTGCTTTACAACTATTGTCTAATTAAAAAAGACCAGTAAATCATCGTTTGTGACCCAAAAAAAGGAAAATAATATCGTGACGTCACTGAAACAGACAAGCATGAAATTAACATTGTCTGTAAGAAATTATATGAAAACATAAATACACACACTCGAAAATTCGAATTCATTTTACAAAAATTGTGATAGTGCGTAGTCAAGACCGTCCGCATTTTAATATATTAAATCAATGTAGTCAAAAGGGTTCGGGAATATTAAAGACGAAATCGCACTTACAGTTTGCTAAATAACTTGGCTGTGAAATTGTACGCTTACTCGCAATTGAGCAATCAATGTACGAGAACTATAGTATATGGATACTTGAAATATTGCACAAGTACACAAACGATATTCACTACACGGTTAATGTTTAAAATGTTACCAGGAAATCTTTCTATTTGCATGCATGAAAGCTTTTCTTAATTGTTTAATTGTGTTTATTTTCGAGGGTTACTTTCGATGTTTACCTACGATGAATGTTTTTATACTTTCAGTATTAAGGCAAATTGTAGTGTAATCATGAATAGAGAACAAAGATAATACATTTTAATTTGAGCAAATTTATTCCAAAGCGCCAAAGGCTAAGACAGTCGAAAACTGAAACCTCTTTAAGCAACGGAAAAGAAAAGCACAAACATTGCAAGTGAATAAACTCCATCTAATGTCCACATTCAACATCGTTTGAAGTCCCAAATGACACTTATAGACAAATTACATGCATGGTGTGTACATCTATATTCAAATAATCTCCGGAGCTATCACGCTTATCTTCTTATCCCTGAGAATTAATCAGCCACGTATCGACCCAGACATAGCCTCTACATGTACGTTGGGTGCTATATACGCTAAATCCATATGTGGTCAATCACGATTAGCTCGATGTTTTCTGCTGGACAATAAGGTATTCATTAGGTAGTCTGAGTCATTCTCTCGGAGTGGTCATTATGGAGCCCAACACGGTAGACATGTACGTTTTCTTCCTGCAGCAAGACAGCTAAGAAGCCGTAGATCTGACCAATACATCACTTTCATTCATTGATGGCAGTTTTGCCTGCTCAGCGTTATCAGTCTTTGTAGTACGTAGAACTATTACGTATACAGGATCAGTTAGTCTTTCTTTCAGTGCAACTGTCATGGAAACTTTGACAGTGGACACACTATATCAGGGACATTTCACGTTCATCAGAATCTCTTGTCCTTTTAATCTGACACACACGAGAATCTTTATAAATGACGAAAGCTTCCTAAATGCGTTTACAGTGTGACTATTATCACAAGAATAGATTGCCCTTGAATTACTGTATTCTGTAATCTACTACTACAACTACTACTACTACTACTACTACTACAACTACTACTACTGCTGCTACTACTACTACTACTACTACTCATACTACCCTCAATCACTACTACTACTACTATTACTGCGACTGCAACTACTACTACTACCTCTATCACTACTACTACTAACAATAATAAAATTACTATCATTACTACTACTACTACTACTTTTACTAGTAAAACTACTACTATTACTGCTACTTCTAGCTTCTTATTATCTGTGATATTTTCTAGGGAATTATTCATTTGACATGTCCAAACCTGAAAATTACAACTGATTTGGGGAATGGAATGAGTTGCATATTTTCACGTCAGCTTATAAAATAACAACCTTTACAGATACATTCTGTACATGTTAACTCCAAATATGTTCGATCTTCCGATGTTGCACCCACTATCGTCCGTCCATTCATGAGTTTCATAAAAATGTAGTGAAACGGGACTGAGTTTCAGTGACAAAGTGACAATGATGAATACATGGTGAAATTGGGTTCTATATATGATAAAAGTATCATGAGCTGAGAAGAAAAGGAGACTTGGCTTTAAACTCCTGATCCCTGATCTGGACACAAGACCGTCCCCCTAAAACTACTAAAATGAAGAATTTCGCCCCCCCCCCCTGAAACTGGTGATATGGGCCTAAAGTGATACTGTGTAGTCAAGTACAATAGAGCGATCCTAGCCTTTAAAAACTCACATGATAACGTTAATAGAATGGATCAGTCTTTGCCTTGAATTCAGCTTACTATGGTGCATTTTGACCTGTGATCTTTGCGCAAGTAGCCTAAACTAGTTTTCGCCTTTGTTTCGCCCTGTCTTCTAACCCTCATGTCGTGTCTGACGGGACCAAATACGATAAAACTACAATATACCACTCCCCAACTCTAGTGACCGGAGTGAATTATTACAGTTCAAACTCACAACTAAATAATCGGTATTCTTTGAACAAGACCGCCTCAAATTTTGTCGAGTTTTCATGGTGATAGTAACATTTCTCTTTCCAGATTACGCCTTTATGACCGCCTGTCCTCAGAAATCACATTACCATTTCTGATGTGACTGAAGTCTTAGGCGCAAAGACTCTTCGCACTCCATAAGCGTCACCAGTCAAAGAGAAGTAATTTCTCATTAGCAGCATTGCTGCTTGGGTTATTGATCGATGCCAACAACTTGTTAAGGAAATACTTATAAACTGGATTTCTGTTTCGCGGGTCATTTCTGATAGAAGCGTTTCACCCTTTACACCCTGGCTTATTACCAACCAGTGCGGTAAATCCTAAGCATTTATGGGATTCGCTACATTCCAGGATACATAAACGAACAAGGGACATTATCTATCAAATGAGCTGGAAGGCTAACATGTGGGTTCTTCTTCCAAGGACTATGCGGCGTTTCCTATTATCCGTCTGAAATGTTTTAAAAGAGCCTCCACGCAAGAATCGTGACAGAATATTTAAAGATAAAAATGAATATATACAAGAAAAGTACAAACCATAACATTTTTAGTATATCAAATGAAGATATATTTTTTATCCTGTGTCTTTTATCAATGTATTTATTGTGATATTTGAAGTAATAAACTATGTGAAACATTAAAACATCTTTTTATTTTTTTCAGTTCTTGAATCTTGATAAAATAACCTATTCATATGAGTTTATGCAATGCTTCGATTGTCAGTAAAATGTTACCATGTCACGTGAAAATTCTATTTACAATCATTTCTGATTACCAATGAGTTTCTTGATGCATTGCGAATATGCAAACTTTAAACAAGTTTAGTTGTGAAAAAAATATTGATGATTGGTGATCATTTACTCTTTTACAAACCAAATTGAGAACAAACAACAATGTCAACATCGTTTAGAACAAGTTACGGTTTATACCAAGTGATAAAAATTTATAGATATACAAGCATTTTAGTTCTACTTCCTTTACCGTGCATGGAATATAAGTTGGTAAGTAAATTGAAATGTATCGTTATGAAATTGTTCAAAAGTAATGATAAAAGTGCGTATACACATATCCTAAATTGATCTACTTTTAAAACGCCTCTGGTTATACACCATGACTATAAGCAATAGCTGTTGATAGTGATTTCTATATGTTATGTGTGAACCTACATGAATAATATATGTTATGGCATTATCGGGAATGTTTGGATGTTTGCTTTATTCCCCAAGCAATGATAAAAATGTCACGATTGCAATTCAGAACACAAAGCTTAGTTTACCAAGTATAAGGTAATAATGGCCTATTGCGAAATGCAGTGATTTCATGCACTTTGAGTTTTTTATGCCGATATGTAATTAACAAAAATAAATTATATTCAATTGCATTATTAAAAAATCATCTGATTTGGACCGGGTGTCAAATCGGGACCGGGCCTCTTATACCAGCCGATACCTAAATATGAAAAGGGCCGTGTCCCAAATATAAATCGGGCCACTGTTAAAAACCTTATTAAGATTGCATAAAAATGATGCTTATATAATGGTGTACTTCACCAAAACGTAGGATAAGATTTGACAAAATCGAGGGCTCTACGGGACTTATCTATCAAATGAGCTGGAAGGCTAATTCCGTTGCGTTAAAAACAAATAAAATAACATATCAAGATGGATTTTTTAAATACATATATATGCGCCAGAGGAAAATAAGTTTATTAGCCAGGAAGTACCGATGTTTCATTGGTCGTTGTGATACAGAAAGTACAAGATTGACGTAGATAGATCTTAATTGCTTCTATAATGAGACCGTGAGTTTGATTTGATTAAAATATAGACTCAGGGTCGGGCCCGATCGAGCCCCTATTATAGGAATAACGGTTTATCATAGGTAGGCATAGAACGAGTAAAAATAACTCTCCATGTGATATTTGAAATTAGAAGTCGTCGCACGTAACATGTAACTTAATATATTCCTTGGTGAGAATATCAAATTTGTACCACTTGCAAGACTAATGAGTTTCTAACGAATTGCTGTTGACCCAAAGCCACGTGATGGCATTGATAGGGTTAACTCCTTATAGTTTCCCCTTACTCCACAGGGACTTGGCATCAATGGAACAACTCCGGACAGCATACCCATGGCACTGCGGTGTGTGGAGTGATACCATTGCAGACCGCTAGTGAACAACCAATTCGCACCTCTACTCCTTTAAAACACTTTGTGTTAACAGTCCAAATTAATTCCCCCTTTTCTCTGAAATTACATGAGGGATAATGATACGCCAAAGCGTTCATTTCGCATCATTTCATATCATTCCGTTCACCCGGGCGAGGAATATATATGTCAAAGTAACATCTACACGCGACAACGATACTACATGGAAAATCAATAAGTGTATTGACTAGCTTATCATTCGAGGCTTCACTTAACGAAAGATTTGATAAATCTATTATATAGCCTTAGGCTTTATTTGTTAAGCTTTAAACATCAGAAGCAATGCCAGAAACGATGAGTGTAAGTTAACGCTAATGAAATCGTGTAGGCTATACCGAACCTTGCATAAATCAATTCTGATAGAAAATAAACGTAAAAATTGAAGTGTATAAAAAGTGGGCCCACAATGATTAAAGTAACATTTATCTGTAAGCCGTCAATGGACAATAGACTTTCAGAAAAAAACCATTCGTATCTCATTCACCAGTGAGTCTGATGAACAATAAGGTGTTTTCAAAATCATTGAGATATTTTGTGATATTCAAACATTTAAATGACTTCTTGATTTCCCATAGCATTCTTTAAAATTGTATAGCAAGATACCCAAATCCCTTTTTAAAGAAATACCTAACTTCACAATATCATACGACCCCTCATATAAGGCGAGATAGTCTGAAGGCAATTCAATGCAAAAATGGATGATAGTATTGTGAAATTTCAAAATAGTTTCTAAAAAATTGATGTATATGTCGTTTGTTTGTCGCCAGGCTATGCATATTCATTTTAGAATAACAATCTTTGGTATAACAACATGTTTACAGAGTATCCAAAACAAGGTGATTTTTTTTTAAATATCCGGTTTTATGTACATGTATATCACACACTGGAAACTAATCAGCGTTGAAACTTTGAAGGAACCAGGAAATCACGTTGCCTTATTTTGAAATGGCTCTGCTGTGAAACAGTACCCTGGAAATAAAGGATGCTCATACGTTATTTTCTAATATTCAATAAACAAGTTGGAGCCATAAAAGACTTTTTTGCTGTTTTGCTGGTAGTATTGTTAATAATTAAATTAAGCCTTTATTTCGCAAAGGAATAGTCGACCTACCATATGAGAATGTGTGAAGAAATGGGTTCGTGAGTAAGTTTTTCAGGGCACCTTTTTTTAGATAAACGAAGACTACAAGCTTAGCCTCAGGCTACCTGGTTTCGGCTCGATAATATCAAATTATTTCCTCTTACCAAAAATAACTACTGTTTGTTTGATCTATAAGCTTTGCGACATGATTTATAACAATTAATATAATCTCAGATTTACCCGTGCCTAGCGCAGGGAGAGAGTAACATATCATTATCGTGATTGATAATTTAACTAATACGTATAAACTTCAGTCATGTGATAAAATATGGGATCATAATCAACATTATCAAAGCAAAATTGGAGCTTTATAAAGTTTGCATTTAAATTTATATCAATTGTTTTTATTTCTTTAGACCTATTTTTTTTCATTACAGACTGGATATAACATCCGATTTTGTATAGTTTCACCTAAAGAGGTTATTAAAATAATTAAGAATACCACGTTAAAATACTAATGGTATTTGAGGGAAAGAAGATAGCTCTGTTTGCTCTCGCATGCCCCAGTCTCGCTGAACTGTTCACAAATGATTGTTTTGGCTTTAACCGGAAGTACACAAGCAGTCACGTGACGAAGATGGCGGACAGTGGAGATGAGGGGAGCCTGCCCTCCCCTTCTGACTCTACAAACCAGACGGAGTACGGTCCGCGGATAGTACATATCACAAAAACAGAGACAGGCTTCGGTTTTAATGTCAGAGGACAAATTAGTGAGGGAGGAGTGTTGAAATCCATCGCCGGAGTACTGTATGCACCCCTCCAACATGTGAGTGCTGTTTTGGAAGGCGGGGCTGCACAGAAAGCAGGAATACGGAAGGGAGACCGTATTTTGGAAGTGTGAGTTGCATTGTGATGTTTTTCACATTGTCATTTCAGTACAGGAACAACATAAATATGTCAATATGATGGTGTATATTTTTAGATGACCTGTCATAATGACAGAACTTTCACTCTTGTTATTGTGAAGGCATGAGTGACAGTTTCCTCCTAATGTTTGACAGATCTTGTAAAATGGCATGATGTTGGGTGTAAACTGTAAACCATTACGGATGTGATGCCTGCTGGGTGACATATGTAAAATTGATCAACGAGGAGTTGTTATTCTATAAATTCTCAACTATAGCTGAGTTACTGTTGTTCTAGTCTGAGGCCTTCATTTGTTGACATTTGAGGATGCTGATATTTTGAAGTGTCAAGTTTTACCTCATCGTGTGTCATTCAAATAAGCTGATGTATCATGATACTAGCCATTTATCATCAACTTTCATTTCCTTATCTAGGTAAACTAGATGTAATGATAAATGTCCATCATTACATCCAGAAAATAACTGCTTGAGGTCATGTTCATGCAGTTGACCCTTCACAAGCTTTTACCGACTAATGAAATAGGGCAGGTTGTCAATTTTGAACCAATCAAATTCAAAGACACGTTTCTCTGGCATGTTTGGTATTGTCACATGCTACCATTGGTCTTTACTTACCCTAAAAATAATTGTATGTGACCTTATTTGCAGATTTCCTTTGCATTAATGAATAAACAATCTGATCATCATTCAAATGTTCTGTAAATAATATCGACATAAACTTGATGTTGCCATCTTATATTTCTAAAAATAATTTAGGCGAAACGTGTTGTTATGCTATTCAAAGTCATCGACCAGCTCAGACTGACTTATGCACATGCTTCATACCGAATAGATATTTGATTTTACAGATTTGATAACTGATCTCCAGACCTAAGATTTTACAAATAGTTTTGACTTGATTGTTCATTCCTTGGCCAAACAAGAATGTTCTATTGGTTTACTAATTATGATGCAAGAAAGTTTGATACTCAAGAATAGATTTTCCTTAAATGTTTCATCTTCCCACCCAAAGCCTATTATTACCCCAGCCCCAATTACTTGCTTAGAATGGCCTTGCCGCATTTGCTGTATCGGATTGTGATAGTCCAATGAGAAATCACATTGCCATAACTTTTCACCAAATAGAGCACTGCACTCAAAGCAAAAATTTTGACCAGTTGGCATCAAGGTTTAAATAAGCCAGTACTAGAGACCAGTGCAATTTAAAGCTGTGTGGGGGAAGATGTAATGATGTGTCTGTATGAAGAGAATTTTAAAATTTGCCTTTTTATGTTTACTGGCCGATAACAATTACACAACTTGAAATGATAGTAATTATGATAAAAGCAATAATAATAGTGGGTTATGTATGGAACAACATTTTCCATATAATATTTCATGCTCATGGCGCAATAAAATGGTCTGTAGATAGGAACTAAAGAAGGGCTGAAATGTTAAATCATATAGTATATACTAGTCTCAAGAAATAGATCTTTGGGTTTGATTTAAAGGTATCATTTGAGTAAGAGTTTGTTATTTCTTTGGGAAGAGTGGTCAAAAGGACTCTGCATATTGAAAGGATCTTTTCTCATGAGATGATAATTGGAATGTTGGCACTTATATCAGGAACTGGTTTTGGGATCTTTAAGATATTAGGTGTGATCATTTTTTGTAATATCCTACGGCGCCAGGTTATTAAACTTTTGTAGACAAAGCATAGAACCTTGAAATCTGTTCAATATTTATTGGTTAATCAGTGAAGTTATCTCAATGATTGAGTGATATGGTCAAATTAAGAAGTCAAGCATGTAACATGCAACAGCAGCAGTGTTTTGAATCTTTTGAAGTTGGTAAAGCTGTGATGTTCTGAGACCATACAAGAGACTGTTACAGTAGTCCAGGCTTTGAATCTAGAAACTAATTACAATAAGATTCACATGATCCATTATGGAGTTTCATGCATGTAAACTAAATCAATCAGAAAAAGTATGGCATATCTTCCACTCATGATTGTATCATCATGTTAGGATATTTGATGAGAATCTTACACTGATACATATCTCACATTGAGCCCTGTTTATGGCGAAATTCTAAGGTCTTGCAATAATAGTGTTTTATATATAAGATCTTAGCTGAATTTTATTTTCCTTGCAAAAGGTTTGTCTGTCATCTTGTTTATAAATAGATTATGATAGTCTATGCCTATTATAATGCTTTGTCATTTGAGACACAATCTTAGGTGAATATAAAATAAATTGGTAAGATTTACGTTTGCTTGAACTACAGTGGATAGATAGTATTTTTGGACTGTGAATTCCTCGTTCATCGTATTGTTTAAAGTATAGATAAAAATACAATGGTATTGACAACCTCTTGGTGTGAAATATGATTATCTTATCTCTCTGTGTATCCATTATGTTATCGTACGTTATGAAAAATGCACTGAACTCGAGTATGCACCTAAACCATAGCTGAGCCGGAAACAAGATCCACTCAGGAAGTTGTCACTGTTTGAATCTAAATGCTATGCCAAAACCACAAATCTTTCTACCAGTTACTGTTTTTATAAAGACTAGTGTAAATTATAAGATGATAATAGCAAAACAAGAGACTTATGATGTAGTACCTATTGAATGTTCACATATGAAATCATATGATCTTTGATCAGGTTTAAGAACTCGGACAAATCAATTGTTACATCTTTGTTTAAACTTCTCCATCCAAAATAAATCATTTTGTCACAGATGTCTCAGATATTGGACACTTCCTTTAAATATTTCGTGGTACCATAAATTTGCAGCTCATGCCAACCTATGCTTTTGGCTGTAAGCAAAAAAATTGCTTTCGAAGTTTGTAATGAAAATATGTATTCTATTCAAGTTTCTTATAATCCATTTTGTATTTTGTTGACAATTTAGATAATATGATTGATAGCTTTTGAATTTAAAAACGTGAACTGCATCAGTTTTCAACTGAAGTAATGATCAATAAGTATTTTGAAACAGCTTTTGAAACTTGAAATGAACAATGCCATTCTGGCATTATACTTACAATACTATGTTATAGAGCCTAGATTTTCAAAGCTCTCTTACTTCTAAGAAAGTCGTAAGCCAAAGTTAAAGCACGGAGAAAGCTTAAAAAATCTGGGGCCAGATAAGTTGAAACATAGACATAGGCTAATAGGATTTTATATGAAAAAGAAATATTTAACCAATTTTCATGGGGCTTTTTTGTTTTTGGTTAAATTTAGAGAAAAAAAATGTCAGTTTAACAGTTAACCATATTGAATTTTAAAAAGTTCAGTTAGTCTTTGAGAAAACATCACACATCGTTGTTTAACATAAAAAGTGTTGGTGGTCAAAGATTTGACTTGATTTTGCAATTTCAACTTAACTTAAAACGTAGTTAGACATGGTTTTATATGTTTGAAAGAAATATTACATTTATGCTGCGAGAAGGATTGAGAAGTATGTCACAGGTGACCACTTCAGCCATGTAGGATATTTGTTCAAATGCTTTAGCTTACAGCAGATTAAATGTCTTCTTTTAAAAAAAAAAATTTGACAATATATGTGATCAACCGTCATCTATAACAAAATATATATTTGCAGTAAAATTACTCTGGTCCTTGCAAAACTTACCGTTTTCTAATAGTTTTGCAATAGTATCAGACAAGCTAACAGTAGTGAAAAATAGTTTGATGATGCTGATTTTCTGAGGATATTTTGATATATAGAAATCTAAAAAAGATATTCAATTGGGCATCAGTGGAAAGGGAAATATCATTAGTTTATGTAAACAAGAATGAAAAAATATGGTTTATGATATACTATTTCTGAAATGCAATGTTATAGATGAATTTTTTCAACATTGAGTTCATTTATTAATTTCATTAATGTTGGTATAATTTTTATGAACATAAAACGGTGAAAGGCGCTTTAAAGGCTGCAGCTATTGTGTTTTTTCTCTGTGACTTTAGACATATGGACAAGTTATTTCGAGTTCCATATATTACCATTGACATTACCATAACACATTATATAACAGAAAAAGCTGTACTCTACATAAGTACAAGTTTTATAGACGCTGACCTCACAGCTACGCCTTCTGTAAAGATGAAGGTTAAATGATGAGGCGCGGCCAGGTACTACATACCGGAGCAGTTAGAGTTTTAAATGCTTTGAATGCATTGGAATGTTTGTGTTTTAAAAAATTCACCCTTTCAACTCTAGAAATTTATATTATATTTTTTTGATTAAACTTGAGCCTTTAAGTTTTGTTATATTTATTTTTTAACTTCTTAGAAAAAGGTCAGTTGGAGTGCAATTCAGAAAACCCATCATACATACACGTTTGGAGTGAGTGCTTTTTAAGAATGATGTACCTTAATCAAGTGAAAGTAATCCTAACTCAGGAGACCTTCATGAGGTGACATTTAAGACCAAAAAGACCAACCCAGCCTCTTAAAGAGGGAACACTTCAAGCTAGAAACAACAGCATACCCTTAAAAGGTGACACCTTAAGATTGCAAGGACAGATCTGGTCTCGTAAAAAGGGGACACTTTTAAATAGAAAAAAAAGCATACTTTGAAAAGGTGAGACTTTAAGATTGCAACTTTAGACTAACCCAGCCTCTTATAGAGGGACACTTTTTAGATAGAAAAACCAGCATATTTCTAAAAGGTGCTACCTTAAAATCGCAAAAACCAACTTAGCCTCATAAAGAGGGGACACTTTCAGATAGAGAAACCAGCATATTTCTAAAAGGTGACACCTTAAGATCGCAAAGACCAATCCGGTCTCTTAAAAAGGTATCACTTTTAGATATAGAAACCAGCATACTTCTAAAATGTGACACCTTAAGATCGCAAAGACCAATATGGTCTCATAAAGAGGGGACACTTTTTGATAGAAAAAACAACATATCACGAAAAGGTGAGACTTGAGGTTTGAAAAGACCAAACTGGCCTCTTAAAGAGGGAATCTTTGAAATATAACAAAGAGCATCTCGCGAAAAGGTGAAACTTTAAGATGAAAAAGAGCGTCCCTTCTTCAAGAAACATCACTTTTATATGGAAGAGAGCAGCTCTATACCTCTTTAAGAAGCAATACATTGAGAGTGATTTGTTATGAAAGCAAAGTAATCATGAATGAAGCAAATCTGCCTGCAAACATCCTCCCTGATTTGAGTGCTGAGATAGCAATGATGTTTGATCGCAATCTCAAGCAGAAAAAACATGCACAGATCAATGGAATCAGAAGACGACTCGACCACTCTCGTTATTATCCGTGTATAGCTGGTAGGCAAAGATTGGTGTTAGCAGATGGAGATTTGACAGGGAAATGTCCGTGTTGATATTGCAGGCTTTGGGAGAGTGAGTGCTATACATTGATTGTGTGCCGTCTTTGAGTGATGGTTTCATTCAGTGGCAAAATAATCAAAGATGGTTGTGTGTATAAATGTGGGTACATGAGTCCATAGTTTTTTTGCTCTTGTTCTTTAGAACCAAGTCATTGAGTCATTAATGTACAGTGAAGAGTAAATTTGGATTGGGAAATTCTGGGTTTGAATCTTTCAGGTTTCTACAACCCTATCTAAATGATAATATGACTAATAGCAATTTTTTAGCCTAATATCCGGTGGCAGGACTGCTCATTAGCTGTACATTATTATACTAACAAATGTACATTCCAGGTAGCTACCAAGCTCTTTGGTCTTCCCCAACCATACACATCCTTACTGCCCATGTTCAGGTACCCATTTTTTCAGCTAGGTGGACTTAGTTAAATGAGAATGAAGTGCCTTGCTCAAGGACACATCACAGTTCAATGCCAAGGTCACAGAGTTTTGGTGTCTCCATCTTGATTTCCCATCAGACCTTTTGAGTGAAAATCCAGCATGATCATCTTCAAATGCTATTCAAATAAGTGTAAATCCAGAGCTATTGTATGATGAAGTGCTTTTTGCAAACTTTAGCCAGTGCTTGCAAGTTGTAATGCACAATATGTCCACATTGTGTAGGCAAACTAACCCTGCAGTGATTTGTGTGGCTTGTCATCAGCTAGATACTCTTAAAAGCTATGTTTAACACCAAATCACCTTATTCCCTTCTGTCTGTTCTCAACTGATTTTATTTGGCTTTTGTAATATCCATTTTGAATAAAAGTACTTATTGTTGAGTGCCTGCTATACTTTGTAAGACCACTTGTTGCCAATGAAAGTGATATTGATCTAATTCTGTATGATCCAGTGATAGTTGTTTTGTAATTAGCTGTGGCCTATGGTCCTTGCTACTTTATTTATTTGATGTAAATTTTTCTTATTGTTTTGGGCATTTCAATGTTTTATCTGTGTAAGTGTAGAATTTGGTAAATTTTCAAACTGTATGACTTTAAAAACTAAAAGTTAAAACTAATCTAAATCTTTTCCAGATATTTCAACAGTTATTTCTATTATTTGAATTTTATGACATGACATTGGAGATCAGATTTGTATATATAGAGACTCTTTAAATTTGAGAAAAAGTTACTTCTATTTTAAATTAATAAAGTCTATGGTATTTCAAAATTTTTTCAAGTAGTTTTATCACTTTATTTGTGGTTTCATTTTTGTATGAGTTGTTTAGAATTTCAATCATCAACTGTTGATTTGATAATGATTTCTAACAGAATTGTAGGCATACTCTTATCGAATGTAATTTGTTATTCAAGAATTCATAATAGTCTTTATCAATAAGTTTTCATAGAAAAATTATAATGAAATTGCTTGAAATCTTATTTAGTGTATATGGCCTGAAAAGCAGGATGGGCTTATGGCATGGATGGCGTCCTGCCTCTGTAAACTTTTCTGTGTTTCATCTTCTTCCAGAACCATTGGCTCAAGAAATCTTGTGTATAGACACTTTGACTAATGAGGTTTCTAATTTTTAGATTTGGTTCCCCTGTGACCCCTAATTAGGACCAAAGGGGTCACACCCTAAAAATCTTTTTTCACCTTCTTTTCCTGAAGCAAGAGGCCTAGAAAGCTGAAACTTTGTGTACAGACTCCTTAGCTAATGGGGATTATATTTTTTAGATTTGGGGACCACACTCTTAAAAACCTATTTGCATTTTCTCCAGAAGCAAAAGGCCTAGAAGCTGAAGCTTTGTGTACAGACTGCTCAGCTGTCAGGGTTTAATTTATAGATTTGATGACCCTTTGACCCCTAATCTGGGCCACAGGGACCACACTCTTAAAACATATTTTCATTTCTTCTCCACAAGCAAGAGGACAAGAAAGCTGAAACCATTACAGACGGCTTTTTAATGCCTTATGGTGATACTAATTTATAGATTTGATGACCCTGTGACCCCTTATCATCTTCCTCTCAAGAAGCAAAAGGCCTAGATAGCTGAAATCATGTGTAAAAATTAGCTGATGAGATTTTAATTTGTAGATTAGATGGCCTTGTGACCTTATCCTGATGGGAGCCACTGGAGCCATGCCCTCAAAATTTATTTTCCTCTTCTTTCTCTGGAGCATAAGGCCTAGAAAAATAAACTTTGTCTAACCAATTGCTAGAACAAAACTTCGAGATGATCATCAGTGTTAAATATTTCATTTAAAGCACTTGTTTGAAAACATTAATTGGAATTCCTTAAAAATAATTACCATCCCAAAGATGACTTCTCAGCCATACTACTTTTAGTTTTGTAATAAATACTGCCAGACGAACTTCATAGCCAAGCAGACAATAGAAAGTTATTTTGATACGAAATTCGGAATATTTAAAATGGAATGACATATGGAGTAAGTAAGGACAGCGCCTAAAAGGAGAAATGTTTTTTAAAATGACCTTTTAAAAATATTCTTTATCAAATACTACTGAAACATGTATTAATGAATTTGGTTTGAGTTTTGAATAATGTTCAAGACATTACACATTTAAAACGCAAGTATTAATGTATGAGCACACTCTTGTGAAAATTAAGCTTATGACACTAACAAACTAAAGCTTTTC
Source organism: Phorcus lineatus (assembly GCA_921293015.1). Lineage (NCBI taxonomy): Eukaryota > Metazoa > Mollusca > Gastropoda > Trochida > Trochidae > Phorcus > Phorcus lineatus. The sequence goes on from OV121081.1 coordinate 57,386,268, forward strand.
GACTAACAGGTATCTTGGCTAATCAAGATGTATATTTTTTTACACTGAAACCCAAATTAAGTAGGGTCATGCCTTAAAAACTAATAATTCACTTCTTTTTAAGAACCAAAGGCACTAGTGCACGCTTTTACAGTTAAAATTGGCTATTTTAAGGTTTACAAGGACTTATGCTTTCACTTAAACTTTCTATCGATGCAATGAAATACTAAACATTCTTTACAATTTACCTGCAATCAACAATAAAATGTTAAGACAGCCGCTGTCGGCTTGGACATATAAAAATCTATGGTTAACTGTGCACAATACGGATAAATAATTGACACTTGGAAACGGCTGAACTAGTATTGTGTGCAACTATGGAATTTACCTAAACTCTGAACTGAGAAAAAATCATGAAATATGTTTTATGAAAGCAATGTTGTAAATTAACTGATTTAATAACACAGTATTAGCATTGTTATTAGATAGCGGCTGCCGTTTCTGGTTATGAGCAAAATTTAATATTTCCGATATATTATTGTAGTTTATGCGGATTTAATGTAACATAACATTAAATACTTCCGGCCTTTATAAATCCACTTTACTACCTGAATACGTAAATATTTGTCAAATAACTTACGAGGTAGATTACTTGAGTGATGATAGTAATACCGAGAGATATGCAGTATTTGTGCACGAAATATTGGGATGAACTAGTGCCTTTAAATCTTGTATGCATTGTTCTTGGCCAGTGAAGCAATAACCTCTTTCTCTGGAAGCATAACCACAACAAAATGATTGTAGTTTCTGTTCATTTTGACAAATATACCTTCTGGCAAAACATATTTTTATATAATTGAACAATTCACAATATTGTATCTTATTTCATTGAAACTGAACTAATTTCAAGTCTCTTATTAGTATAAGTAAGTGGGAAGCCAGTGATCATTATACTCTCAGTTAGTGATCAATTTCTCAGTTGTAAAGATGTATTCAATTTGATACCATGCAAACGTGAAGAAGAAAACCACTTTCACAGGTCTGATTTCCATTAAAAACTTCGCTCGGTATTCACAGCTGAGGAGACAGAGATCTGAAAAGGAGGCTACAGGAAAAAGTATTCTATTTGTGCTGCGGTCAAAATTATCATACTAATAGCTTCATTCAGTTCTTTAATGACAGTGACTATCAAGGGGGGGAGTATAATGGGGACTTTGATGGCTTTTTGTGCACTCTGGCTTACTTGTTACCGTGGCTATTATCACGCAAGAAATCATTTTGCTTTTTATAGTTGTCATACCAGCTATACATGTAATCTCACTTTGGAAAGGAATCGTGAATTGTACCTTTTACATGTCTAATAACATTGAAATAAACATCAAAAATCAATTATTTTTATTGTTAATTTTTTGTAACAGTGGCATTATGCCAATAAAAGTTTTCATGATGTTATTTATTATCTTTACATGTAACAAGCCAAGCTTCTTTTTATAGAAATGATCTTCCCTTATCTTCTTATTTTAGTTTTGGCCTTTTCAGTGAAAACACAATTAAGTTTTGTTTCCAGGCCAGAACTCAAAACCATAAGATCTACAAGAGGAAGTCAATAAGTTCACAGAAGTGGATATAAAACAGAAGCCAATGGTTGTGATATTATTGCGATTTTATTTTTCAATATAATCTCCCTGGACCTCGATGCACTTTGACAATTTGTCTTTTAGACTGTCTATGCGCTTGCGGTAGAAGTCTCCTGACAGGCCTCTCAGCTAAGCTTCAGTAGAGTTCATCATCATCGCCTAATCTTGTACCATGCAAGTGCGATTTCAAATTGCGAAACAGATAGAAGTTGCTTGGGGCCAGATCTGGTCTGTAGGGGGATGGATAAGTTGTTCAAAGCCACATTGTAGTTTTAGGTGGTTTATAGTCTATGAGTATCTCTCCTCTTGAATCCTAGATTGTTTGCCATGATCTTGCCAGCAGAAGGCTGAGTCCTGAACTTCTTGGGTGCAGGAGAGTGCTTATACTTCAAGATCCCATTTCATCACCTGAAACCAGACGGGAATGAAAGTTATCGGAATCAGGATTGTAGATGTCCAAGAGCTCACGACTGGAATCAACTCTCTGGTGTCGATCTAGTGCTTTTAAGTTTTAGGGCACCCATTTTGCAGACTCCTTTGACATGTGCAAGTGCTCTTGAATTATGGTGCAAACACTTCCATGAGATATGCCACACTCTGAAGATATCTCGTCCACCAATCGGACATGATTAAGCCTTGATTGGACCTGTGCAACTATGTCATCTGTAATTTTTCCAACAGGCCTTCCTGACCATGGGTCATTGTCCAAGAAATGATACCCTGCAAATTCAGCCGACCATGTTGAACAATCATAAATGTAGTGGTGCCTTTTGGAGTTTCCAACTTCTTAATTCTTTTATATTACGTGGTTTTCATGATAACCAAAGCTATAACACGGTCTCACAGGTAGATACTTAAAACCTCAATACTGAGCACATTGAAACAAAACATGTTATATCGTTCTGAATGAATTCATTACCAATGATCTGCTTTTGATAGTTTTCAAATGAAATTATGTATTATTCAGGGTTTATTAAAGCAAACAGCTTCATAAGTTCATCAAGATTTAGATATATTTTGCACCTTTAGCACTTGCCAGGGGATAAAGCCAACTCAGCCTGCTTGTTAAACTACCAACTCTAGCATACTGTAGGTAACGGATTAAGGATGACGTTTAACTTAAATGTGTAGGAACTAGCAAAATGTCAAGATGGTCTGATAATTTTGTGTATAGACAAGCAAACTAGTTAGAATTTCAGGCTTTTAGAAGTTAAAGGATATTCCCTTTTTAAGGAAATTCAAATGGTTTGCTTTTGCATTGTGGAAGTGATAACAAGCTCTATGATGTAGTGTTGCTATTTTATGATAATGATCGTAATGATGTTCTTAATATATAAATTTCACACAGCCAAAAATATTTGAAGAAGACTGGTTCCCTTGCAAACCCTTGATTTGCAACAATATTTCAGATATATGTTTACATAACCTTCACAAAAGCTGGCTTTGTCTCTGTCAATGAGGTCTGATACTTCTAAGCCAAACAAACAGATTACATATGGCACTGTCTAGCAGTTAAGCATGCCCTTCTAAAGGCTTCAATGGGGTGAAATGATGGAAAAAAAATGCTGTATTTTATCTACTTTTCAACAAAGTAATGATAAAATGTTTTATGTTGATAGAAATTCCTCAAAGATACAAATCAATCATTCGACTCAGTGCCTTAATTGTCATGTGGTATCAAAATTTGTTAACAATTGAAGAGCTAATGAATGGCTTCCTTTTTTTTTAAATTCAGCGCTCTAAAAACAAAACTAAAGCAACCAAAATATAACCTTCTGTAACACATGTTATTATCATGTATCTATTGAATATTTGTGTAATCAGAAATGTCCCTTTTGTAAGAAAAAGACATCCCCTCAACTTCATTCCAGATGAGGTACCCCGATAAAACTTTTCCTTTAGTGGGTTGGCAACACTACAAGTTAAAGAATGTCTGTGATGCCCGTGTTTACAGAGGTGTTGTCTATTTCAGGAACAATGTCAACGTAGAAGGATCCACACACAAGCAGGTCGTTGACCTCATCCGATCTGGGGGCGACAGACTCACCCTCACAGGTATGGTCTATTCTTTATTGATTTTGAAAAGATTTGTCTCTTGGTGCATGTGTCAAAATGCAGAGCTCTGGATAAAATGCGTGTCTGCGTAAAATATGCGCGGGTAATTCATATATACGCATTAAAAATGAAATCAATGAGTGACAGATACGCACAACTTTCTCAGAATATGAGTCAGATATTGTTTAGGAGTGATCGTGACTTGTCAAAAAAAGTTTCATTTCTACATGTCTGAACTTCACATCTCGAGTAGTAGCCAACTTAATGCCAACCTGTATGAAAACAAAAATTACTGAGTTTATGTTTCGTCAAAGATAAATTACTGGATTATTTACAGCTTAAACGTGTGGAAAATATAATCAACGACTAATATCGAAAAAGATGCTGACTTTTAATGAGGATCTGAAAACGATAAACCTTGAAATACTCCTAGTTTTTTTCTTGTAATTTTACTCCTCAGTTTTTATTTTATAATTATCTTGAGCCCTGAAATGTCATTCAGTATTTGATTGAGTTTTTATGTTATCTATTCATGGGTTACAAGAAGTGGGTATCTGTCTTTTCTTACCAAATACCATGTTTATCTCATTGGGTGAAGTAGAAATTCTACATTATTACAAGTGGTACTGCAACAAGTGATAACATGTAACATTTCTACTGCTTGGGATGAGATATACATAATATTTGTCAAGATAAGATAAATTTCTCTCGATTTCATGATTTTTACCGAAGTTGAAGCACATTTGCATTGAGTTGGCCCCTAAAGAGCCCGTTGCCTAAGCAACAAAGTGATGTTTGGAGCGTGTCATTATGTCAGAGTATTGTTTGAAGACATTAGGTTATTTACATTAGGTATCAGTCACTAGGGAGTGAACATAGAGTCATTAAACTCTTATCATTCTTATCTACTATTTAGTTTGCTTTGCACATATGACAAATATTGGTTTATGTTCAGTATGCTTTAAAATTTCCAAAAGATATGAAATGATGGGATAAGATAAAAGGATTTTTAAATGTCATGGTAGAATTTAGAATCAATAACATATTTATTCCTTTGTTGACTTAGCCCTTGTGGAGCGATGATGAACATGCATATGCAAGTGAATATTCCCTAAAGAATCTTGTAATAATGCATTTAAAATCATGAACTCTACTATCAATATTCTTATCTATTTCTATGTTAGCTTTACCCAAATGACTCAAACATCAATATAAGTTATGCCAAATGTAAGTCAAATGCAAATTCCCAAAAATAATTTCATGAGTTATTATTACCGTATATGACAATGTATAAAGCCCTTTCTCAGCCCCCAAAAATGCTGTCAAAATCATATAACTCGTATACAATGAGTTTGACATCAAGGCTTTTCAGTTTGAATCTCATCCGTTCGTCTCCCTCGGCCGGCAGATCGTTACCTAACTTCAGAATTTTTAGGTCTGAAACATAGACCTTGTATATAAAGCAACCCCCCTCAATTTCTGGTATAAAAAACTCGCCTTATACACTGTGATGTACGGTAAATAAAGCAATAATCTCTCCAATAAAAGACCCTATCTACTACTACTTAATTAGATTTGGCCTGATGACAAACCTTTGCTGTAAGCTGAGCTCAGAATGCTAATGCAAACAAAATTTCCTAAAGATATATCTGAAAAGATCGATCTATGTTATAATCATAAGTTCTCCCATCACTATTCCTATCTACAATTAAGTCGGCTTTGTGTACATGGCCCCAAGACCAATAGCTGGATTACCTTATTCAGAAAGTCAAGATTGGAGGACAATATTTCACTAAGCTCCTGTGATGAGCTTGACATTTTGAATCACTATAATTCATTTACCTCACCGACAGGCCCGTAATATTTGCCACTTAAGCTGTCATATGCAAATTAGATTAGCAGCAAATTATCTGTAATTGATGTAATAATGTTTACATCCTTGGCCTATTTTCTGAATATCTTGCTTGGAAATTGTACCTTAAAAAGTGGCAATCAGTTATCATGTGTACTCTGTGCATTTTGTTGACAAGTTGTATTTATCTAGGCGCTGTATGTTTACAAACTTTACATAATTTGAACAAACCGTTTGATTTCTTTCATGAAAATTCAACTTAAAATGAAAAATCGATAAAATGTTTCATGAGCTCTATATCTTATGATAAGTTTGGACATCACTATCCAAAAATAGCAATTTAATCTTCTTTTGCAAGATACAAAACTGAAATTATGAATTCAGCTATTGTGGATGAATAAACGATATGTAATAATGCTTCATGTATCTCGCTTGAACTGTGTATTGTGTATTTATTGACAATGCAGTAAGCATGAGGGGTGATATGAATATTCAAATATTCTAGTGACTTTTGCCCAGCAAATGTTTTATCATTGTTGATGAGAAAAACAATTACTTCACCAAATTATTTTCTTTACAAAACAACTGCAAGTATCAATCAATATGACAGATATTATATATGATTTAATATCATAGATAACTGGTATTAATAAGAGTTTATTACGCTTGAAAGTATTTATTACAACCTTATAGAAGCAAGTAGAAAGAAGTAAGTTAAGATATTTTTTTACACACAAAAGAGTTTTATTCAACCTAAACAACACTTGTTGAAAGAAATTAATCAAATTAGAGATTAATACTGAAGTTTTTCATACAACCTTTTAAGAACTTTTGCCTATTTATCGATAACATTTGCTCAAGAGACTGTAAAAATTGTATGTCACACCAGCTCATGTTATAATCTCTTTACACCACTGTTTCAGTGATCTCTGTGCCAGAGCAAGTTGCGGAGAAGTTAGAGCCGAGTGATGATTCGTCAGGGCCCTCGTATATTGACTACTCCGAGCGGCGCTCCCTTCCCATCTCCATACCCGACTACCACACGGTCGAGCGAGATGGAGAGAAGTTTGTTGTGAGTTGCTTTGAGACTTTCATTGCATTCTGGGAAGTATTTTTGGACTCTCCGAACAAGGTGGCAGGGGGATATTGGAACTAAGATAATTTTTCTCTCTCCTCTGTCTCAAGGTCTTCTGTATCATGAAACTGCTTCTTGTGAATTGATATATATACATATATCATTGCATACAATATATTCTTATATTTAGTTCCACAATCTATATATAATCTCTGCATATAAGATAGACCAAAAAAGATCCAAAAGTCAAGGATAAACCTATTGAAGGTCTCTTAATCATCGATAAACCAATGAAAGGGGCTTAGTCTCAGGTTGACGCATGTCAGGTCTTACAAGGCAGAAATACCAATATGAGATCAACCCTATTCCAAGGAATAATGTCCTAGAGAATATAGTCTCTACAGGTTACCAATCCATTGGTTGTTTCCTTTCCATACAATCTGATACGTGAACAAGACATGTTCTGAGAGAAGTAAACTCAGTCAAAACCTGGTCAGTTGTGGTCACATCAATTAGTAGTTCATAAGTAAAGATGACCATTTCAAGCCCATTTTGAATAATTCGTCTAAGAAGATATATGAAGATTGTAGAGCAAGAGTTACTTGCCCCTGTCTTCTGGTTAAGAAAGCTTTTGTTGGAGCCCTTGTGATTGCTTTATCTGATTAGATGCAGCTACTCTGCTAGAGTTGGTCATATGGTGCTCAATATGGTGGCTTGAATAATATTAATGCTCGCCAATAATATGACGAGTTTAGCATGTTAAGGGTTAAGCTAGTGTCAGAACATACAACTGTACATACCCTCATCAGACAGTATTTAGAGTAAACCAACATTTGTTTGCACCCTTCTGAAGGCAAAACGTTACAAATTATTCTCGGAAAGGGGTTGATTTTAATACAACTGAATGGTCTTTAAATCTCAAACAGATCCAGACCAGATCACAGAAAAACACAAATATGCTCTTTTGATCAAGGCTTTATCAAAACATTATGGTACTAAATTGAACAAACAGATAAAATTGCACCTCACTAAGACTGGTGGCAATGCTCGAAGAGAATAGATAGGCCAGCTCTGCAAGGAACAAAAATAAAACTTTTTATTTATCCTTTGTATCGATTGTTATGTTGACTCACAGATATTTTAAGGATTATGTCATCGCTTTTAGTTTTACGAGACTAATTAGTTTGTCATCCCGGTCGTTAATCCACGTGATCAATCTGTCTGTGTCTCTCTTTGTCTGGATATCATTGATCTCAGCACAAAGATATCTTTTTGGATCACCTTGTATTATTCTGAGAACAAACATGCAGTGAGATCAGTCTCTGGCCCAATAGTAGTCAAAATTATTTTAAGGATCTTACGTTCAATTTAGCTTCTAGTGCAATCAATGAAGACAGGCTACCTCTGTAGTTGCTTGTCGAACACTTTCTACTATGTAAGGGGCGGAATAGTGCAGTGGTTGGGGCGGGATAGTGCAGTGGTTAGCACATTCAGCTTCGCATAAAAAGGTTTGTGGTTCGAATCCCACCAGGGGCTCGGCAACTTTGTCTGCAGTAAAGAACTGTTCTACATGCGATTAGGTTTGGGTGCAATGCTACACTGAATTTCAGTGCAATGCCAACCATGGTTTGCTAGTTCCAGCCGATGCTCACAGGTTTCACTGCAATGCATAGCCACAATGGTGTCGCGGGCTTTCTCCCTGAAATTATACCAGTGACAGTGATAATAGTGAAATACTCTTTAAAGCTGTGTTAAGCCACATACCCATATCACCTCTACTATGTAATACCTTGCAGTGTATGAAAAAGCCTGTATGAAATCAAAGAAAACCTTACAACCCTTACAAAAGTTACCAACCCAGCCATGGTATAACATTGTTACGTGCTAGCAGGCCTTATTTCAAACACTGGTTATACTCTAGTGAGAAAGATTCATGACTCTTCAATAGTTCTGCATCACTTCAGCATATGTAAATTCAAAAATAAGGGTAGTAATATATTTACAAGTTATTATATATCATAGAAATTCTAATCTATCAAAACTGTTTGTGGTTTTCTTACTATTGATGCATCGATTGCCCCTATCAATACTTTCATTCATAGAAATTTATTTCTATATCAATTTATTCATAGTTTTCCTACTATTGTTGCATCGATTGCCCCTATCAATACTTTCATTCATAGAAATTTATTTCTATGTCAATTTATTCATAGTTTTCCTACTATTGTTGCATCGATTGCCCCTATCAATACTTTCATTCATAGAAATTTATTTCTATGTCAATTTATTCATAGTTTTCCTACTATTGTTGCATCGATTGCCCCTATCAATACTTTCATTCATAGAAATTTATTTCTATGTCAATTTATTCATAGTTTTCCTACTATTGTTGCATCGATTGCCCCTATCAATACTTTCATTCATAGAAATTTATTTCTATGTCAGTTTATTCATAGTTTTCCTACTATTGTTGCCCCTATCAATAGAGTAGTAAACTATTTATTTTTTCTTACTTATGATGCATCTATTATCCCTATCAATAGAGCACTAAACTATTTATGGCTTTCTTACTATTGATGCATTGATTTCCCTTTCAAGAGCACACTAAAGATTCATTTTCCCTATCAATAGTGTAGTAAACTATTCATAGCTTTCTTAGCTTTCCATCCCTAGAAAATTGTCATATCATTATAGCCTTCCAGTCTTTGCTCACATGTTTCACTCTGTACAGTTTGTTTCATTTTAGAGTTTGACCTGCTAAATCAGTCAATGATAAAAACAATTTGAGTTACAAAGTAAGACAAAAGTGAAAAACATTATCTTGGTATGTCAGGAGCCAAAGATAGCTATTCCATAAATATTTCAGCATTAGAAAGAAAAAGGTTAGTATATAAATACATTTACTAGAACATGCTTTGTAAATTGAATGAAGTTATATTGAAAATTGCTTTTAACCATATCTTATTCAGTTAATATCAATACTGAAACACAATAGAAGAAAATATTTAAAGAATGCGAGGTTCTATGAACAGTAAAAATCCATGTGTAGGAAGTCTGCTAAAAATTTGAGTGAAGGTATTAAAATGTGTCACTAAGACTTTGTCTTAATCATACTCGCATATGCTGCAAAATATAGCAATGTTTTAACCAAAATAGATTAAATCTTAATCACTCATATATGTTTTCAAAGTACAGCAATGTTTTAACCAAAATAGATTAAATCTTAATCAAACATTATTTGTTTTCAAGATGTAGCGAGGTTTATTCAAAATAGCATGGAAAAGACACTTAAACAATGTTGTACTTCAGTTCTATATTCAGATCAGTTTCTTTTATGAATTGTAGATATTTTGTTAAGCCATTGAAAAATTCAGAACAGATCTATCATAAACGGTCGAATTCTACTGTTTATCCAAATATATATATGCTGAATATATAAATAAGATATCATTGTCATTGGGTTTTTTAAGGTAATTCACAACGTCAACTGACATGACATGTTACAACGTCAACATGACATGACATGTTACAATGTCAACATGACATGACATGTAACATCGTCAACATGACATGACATGTTACAATGTCAACAGACATGACATGTTACAACGTCAACATGACATGACATGTTACAACGTCTACATGACATGACAGTAACATGTCAGAAGGAATCTATATTTACCATCATTTTAGTTTAGATATGCTGAGCATCGTTATCAACATATTAAAGGGGCAGTAGCACGTTTGTTTTATATAAATAAAATCATCTCACAAAAATGAAAATGAATTTTTCTAATTGCTAAACAAAGTTTTTTAATCAAAAGAAACAGTATTAAAACCTATGTTCCATGATCAGTTAAGCTATGTGGATCTATTTCCCTACCTCAAATGACTTAAAGGTGTTCACACAAAAATGGCTGCCCGTGGTCTTTGCTTGATACTTGAATATTTCCTCCAAGACTACGCATGATCAGGTTGAGTATTGAGATGTTTTGACCCTCTTAAGGTAATACATTTTGGCATAAACTAATATTTATTGCGTAAAAATTCAAGAAATAAGTATTTAAAGAAACCTTCTACTGCCCATGTAAGACATTTCAAGAACAAAAGGTATTAACTTACAGAGAAGATAGTAAATATGGATATATTTTCGGATAAATTTTATATACGCAATTTTTAATGCAAGGGTGCTAAAATTTTAAGAATATCATTTTGCTTAAATAAAGAATTTAAGGCCTTATTTCATTGGTCTCGCGCCAGTTATAACATCGTTGAGACAGTTTCACCCTTTCAAAGTTTGTTTTAAGCCTTCAGCATAAAATCGTAATAACTCTCATGAGCTACATAGCCCATGGCTGCATTTGGAAATGAAAAAGATGTTTCAAAATATTGGGTATGAATATTCATACAAAATTGTGTAGATTTATTGATAAAAAATACAAATGATATTGCTGAGAATGCTAAAATGATTAGTTTTGAAAATTGATTTTATGGAAATTCATGGGCAAAACAGCTGTCATCAAAACTTCTTTATATCAGTTCAACAGTTGAATATTTTGTATTTCATTTCCAAAGTAACTGAAACATGTTAAATGTTGTATTTGAAATTTCATTTCTACATTTTTGACCTTGTTTACAATAGATAAATGTTGATCAAATGTCATTTGAGTGTAAACATGTTACTTAAAGAAAGATATTTTAATGCACAAATTTATTTGGTATTGTATCGTAATGTATAATTCCCTTTTAGTATACTAGTGGGAAGCATTAAAAATAGATGAGAGGTGTTTGATAAAAATTATGTTTTATGTGAATGTCATCTTATTTTCATGACAGATTCATAATTTTAAATGTGTATGTTTAGAATAATCAAACCCACCCTTTTATAGCCTCTTGTATCGGCAATGCTTGTGTGCATTTCCTTCCCACATAACCTGTGTTACAAGTGGACTGTATTTATTATTTTCTTTCAAACTCATCTGAAATGAATGAAAATTTGCAACATAGATACTTGTTTAAAATCCAATCAAAAACATAACATCAACGACTGACTTTGCACAAGTTATGTGGAACTTTAGTCGTTTTCATGGTTACGGGAAGAGTTGAAATGCTTACTTTGAAACAAAGTTGCTCATTGGTTACTGTACTTTGATTGCAACCAATCAGGCTCAAATCAGGAATAGAAAATGTTTGAATTGTAACATTGGCTACGTGGGAATAAATGAATGTTCAGTAAATACATGAATCTGACAAATATTTTCAATCACCAGACGGTGATTATGCTTTTAAAGGTCATCTTTATATATATATGGTTTTGAAAATTAATCAACTGACATTATGTTTTATGGTTAATCCATTATTACAAATAATGGTATACAATAAGCTGAACTACTAGCATAGCCACTGAGGAGAAGCTTCTCTCAACCTTGTTTCAATTCGTCTTTATAAATATATATTTACCTACAGCTAGGTTTCAATCCAGAGCATATCCTTGATTAACTTCTAGGCTTTTCTCCAGCAATGGTAATAGCTGCTGTGTTTTAAATTTGAAAAATTTAAAAAAATAGCTTACTTTCATCTGAAATTCATTGATTTGTTAATAAATTACTTATAACAAATGATGGTATACAAAAAGCTAAATTACTAAGAAAAACACTGAGAAGCATCTCCTGTCAACTTTGTTCTAATTCTTCTTTTATATATATATATGGTTTTAAGTGCTGTGTTTTGAATTTTGAAATTTGAGAGATTAGCTTAATTTCATCATTGGAAATTCATTGATTTGTTAATTAATAAATTGCTTATAACAAATAATGGTATACTATAAGCTAAATTACTAACATAATAGACAAAATGACTATGATGGGAAAGAATATGGCTTCTAAAGACAAATGAAACTAATTTTCATCAAACATTGTCATGTACGCTTAATTACCCTTGTTATCCTACATCTTAGATTATACAGTGATACTGAGTGCCTGGATGTGGAATATATTAATTTTAGTTTCCCATTATAACCGGCCAGTCAGTCATGGCAAGTCATTTCTTTATTCAAAGCCATCAAGTGAAATTTTTAGCTTAAATCCTCTAAAATGTCTTATAATTGAATCAATTCTAACAAATATTGGTACAAATGAGTGACATTACTAGTAAAGCTGTTCCCCACAACTTTATTTCAATGCTTCTTAGAATATATTCACTCCCTGAGACAGATCACTTGATCCAGCCAATGCTAGGTTTTGATTCAGAGAATATCCATGGTTAACTTCTAGGCTTCCTCCAGCATTGGTATTAGCTGCTGTGTTATGAGTTTTCTTTAAAGAAGTGTTTTAATCTAGATATTTAACATATTTCCTTTTATTTCACTAATCATTTTGACCAGTATCTTCTGAAATACACTAGTCCAAATGGCTCGTCCATTGCAGTGGTTAATTCTGACTTCATTTTAAAACATGCCAACAGTAAATTGATATCTTATTATTAGGCTTGCGTGTTCTTATTTCATAGACCACAAGACCTTGTTACCCATTTTGTTATTCTGGCATTGTCTCATTCCCTTTTATTCTTTTAGCAACACACTGGTAGTTTACCTAATTTGTTTCAGAAATTAATCTATGAAAAAGAAAAAGCTTAGATTTGAGATTCCAATTAACCGTTTGACCATTACCACTTTGATGTTTAAAAATTGTGGAAAATTATCTCATTTGAAACAATATGGTTACTAAAAAGTGTATTTCACCTAAATTAATTTAGCATTCTCTATTCATCCTCTATAATACATACACAAAAGATGAGATATATTGTATCCAAGGTTTTGTTTGAGGTTACAGAAAGAGACTTGGATTCATTGTCGCCTGGCGTCGTATTATCAGCATAGTCATTTGCTTACCTTGGTAACCCAAGCTGATATTCCATCACAGACAGATATTTTTTAGCTATTTTTTAATGGATATTCAGGTAGAGAAGAAATTAATTGATTCTTTGATGTGAGGATAAAGAGATTGTGCATTACTTGTTTCCATGGCAACCCCCATTTTGACTAATGTGTTGGATAGAATAATAGCGTAAAAGTCTCAACAAAATCAGGAGAATTAGACCGTGGGGATTTTCCTTTCCCTAAAGGGCAAGTGAGGAGAGCAGTGATGATGTGTAGATATGGGGCCAAAATTGTTTCACTCAATACACTAATAACAATTACCCAACACAAATAGAAAAAGCGAGACATCTTGCATTTGGATAGCTTATGTGAAGAACCCTGGTTGTCTTATCAAATTAATCCTTATCCTCCTCTTGTGAGAATAATTATTTGAACCTGTCTGAGTCCCAAGTTGTGGTCATCAAATCAACCCTTAATGTGCTGGCTCATCAAATTAACCCTTATTCCTCCTTCAGTGAGAATAATTGTTTTGACCTTTCCCAGTCCCAAGTTGTGCTCATCAAATTAACCCTAAATGTATTGTCAAATTAACTCTTTTGTTTTTGGGGGAATGATTGCTTGAACCTATTTAAGTCGCAAGTTTTGGTCACAAAGTTAACCCCAAATATGCCGTTTGATCAAAATTTACCCTTATTCTTTTTAGGCACAATTGCTTTGACCTGTCCGAGTTTTAAATTATGGTCATGTGAATAGTCCTTTCAGCTTCTGAATAGATCTCTCATTGACTTGTTTTGAAATTATCTGTTTTTTGTTATTTGTTATTATCATATATAACTATTTGCTTTTTGTTTGATGTCTAAGGTGCAATCCACTAAATAAACCTGTACATATGGTAGGCATACCCGTGTGCCGGGCGATACAGAGATTTATCTCACGTCCAAGTTTTATATATCCAACCACAGTTAAGCGTGATGGTCAGTTTATCTTAGGCTCACTGATATCAGTTACATTATCAATATAGCTTCTATTTCCTGGTTCGAGTATTGCTGAAATGGCAATAGTGATCAAACATTTTCCATAGACAGGTCTGAAATCTTTACAGAAGAGAATCAATATTTTTTGCAAATTCATTTGAAACATGATTTGGCATTGAAGAATTTTAGATTGAACAGTTAATGGAATTTCGATGAAAAACACATACATTATAGACAGAAATTTTCGTTTACTTCATCCTCTTTTACTTTACCTCAGCAACAAAAAGAGCATCATTTTCTGAACAAGAAGATCAGGCACAGAGAATTTACTTGAGAAATGTTCCTCTATCGCCCCCTATTCATAATGTCATGTTCTTATAATCTATTTCTCTCGTACTCGTTATATATGGTGAGGATAGTTTCGGAACTTTATACCCCATGGGTACTAGCTTTCATATTTAGTTAACTGTAACTGCGACCTTTATTCATGTCACTCTGACCTGTCTATGGTCAAGTGTTTGATTAATAATCAGACAATAGTTCTTCTAATTCACTAAGGGTGGGTATTGCAGAGATTTTCCGTATTGCGATATATTGCGATATGAACAGTTGTATTGAGATGCGTATTGCAATATATTGCAGGATGTTTTTCTCAATAAAGAATTCCCTGGTTGAGTTATTTAAACATATTAGACTTGTCTAATTGTCTATTAAATTTTAGTAATCTATATGAATTGAAATATTAACTTTCAAAATCCATTCTGTTAGCTATTATATATTGAAATTCCGGTTGTCTGCATTCACCATTTTAGGAACGATTCTCTTCCGTTTTTAAAATCCGGACAAAATCCGAAGTTTTACGAACCCGCAAAATGTTTTCCGATGCAAAAATAAAAAAACGGGAAAAACCAGTTTTGACGACTGTATTGTGATACATATCGATTTCTATTTTTTACCGGTAAATACCTATAAACTGGTTATATTGCGCACCCTTATAATTCACTATGTACATGATGTAGATAATGCTAATCATTACATATTTATCAAATTATGGAGGTATGTTGAAACTACTAGTCATTACTTCATATCTCTAGTGAGAGTAAGGTATTATTCAGATTTTACTTTGAATCTTTAAAAGGCATATTGCTTATTCATATATTATCATTTTAGATACACTGTCAGTCTGTCACTGTTTTGCATACCATATCATAATTTCATTATCTAGTTTTTATATTTAAACTTCGTCAATTTTACTTAGGTCTCAACCAATCATAGGTTTTACTGTGATATATATACACAGTGGTATTTTAAGTGTTCTTCCTGCAATACTATTAGTCACTGTGAAAGAAGTGAAAAATGGCAGCTCAGGCACTTTGACGACTTTGAAAACTGTTATTAACGCAATATCTAATAACATGTTGCACCTTTCTCTTTAAATTTTATGAAAGCCTACATTGAGTGATTATGCAGACGCCAGTGGATTATGGTCACTGTGAATTAATTTTGAAGGTCGCCACAGCATTTTTACCACTTGCTCAAAAACCACTCTGCTCAAAGTCTTTGAATTGGGTGACATCTTTCATTGGGAGGTAACACAGAAACAAGTAAATTTTGGCTGCCAAAATTCTTTTGAATGCGATATCACCTGAACCGTCCCACCCATATCTCCAAATGCTAATGGTGGATTGTTCTGTGAAGTCAGTTATGTTGTTCTTGACATAAACATTACATTTCATGAGCCATTGCACCCTATGTCTAAACTTTTATTGTTTACATGTTTTGCTATTCATTCCTCCTACCAAACTATTAAAACTAGTACATTTATCTCATTCCATTTAATGTTGGTGTTGGCAGACATAGCCATGTTAGTGACAAACTCTTGTTTACATTGGGATAGGAGTCTTTGGGCTTTACATATATCAGGGTATTGAAGAACCTTTGTAGATTCCAATACACTGAAGTAGCAGGATGCATATGGTGCACCCTTCTAAAAGATCCTTTATTCAGCCCGGTTTGATTGATATTTGAACTCTAAATAACCCCACCTCATTCATCATAGATAGTCTAATCCTCAAAATCCCTTTTCCGAATCCCGAAGTAGTCATGTTTGCATTTACATTGACAGGCCTCAGTCCATTCTACAAACGAGTCAAAAAGATTGTAGCCGATGAAGGCTGAGAACCGTTACAACATCATTCTCAATCCATGAATGATGTTATATAAGTAAACAAACTAGAAATTACTTGACTTATTCTCTACACGAGATCTTCTAATCAGTGCAAAACTGCAGTATCACAGTTAACGAGGATGGTTTCCTTGAAGTCCCGTCAGACAATGACAAAGCTCACGTTGGACAATGACAGAGCTCCTCAGACTTGTTCAGACAATTCAGATTTATCTCCACGACTCTATCCCTGGTGACTTCATCAATTCTAAGTTGGACTCCTTTAATTCCAATCACCACTTGACTGATTTGTTTTAACTAATCTATATCACCGTTTTGCTTCTCTAGAATATTGGAGGCCTGCTGTCTTTGGCAGTGGAAGCATCATTCAGTTCCATGCTGTCTGGAGTCAACATTTATACACTGGTATAATGATGTAAACTCTAAACTTTTATTAATCAGTCTTTAAAGTTGTTGATCCTTTGCCTTTATGTGAGGAATAATTTTGAGATATTCACTTTATGTGAGGAACCATTTTGAGATATTCACTTTATGTGAGGAACCATTTTGAGATATTCACTTTATGTGAGGAATCATTTTGAGATATTCACTTTATGTGAGGAATCATTTTGAGATATTCACTTTATGTGAAGAATCATTTTGAGATACTCACTTTATGTGAGGAATCATTTTGAGATATTCACTTTATGTGAGGAATCATTTTGAGATATTCAGTGAGTCAAGGTCTAGTGGGAAAGTTGGTCAGCTGTTTGTACAGTCAGTGTTGGTGATTTTGCCTGTCTCTGAGGGTTTTGGTTTGAATCCTGTGAGGTACTAGCCCCAAAACGTTACATGAATTTGTACTTTTGTAGATGATGTGATCCAAATATATCAAAGTTATATACTGATGAAGCCTGTGATATTTCATCGATCAGACCTGACCCTAATTTCACAAAGCCCCTTAGCGCTAAGGGCTTGCACGGTTTACCCATAGCTTAAACATTCTGTTGTGATCATGCTAGTCTGAGGGAGCTCTCTGCAGTGAATCCTGGATATATGCCTCTGTCAACCCTTTGCAATTCCTTGAAACTGGACTCTTTGAATGTTTCACATCAATAATTTTATCATTCAAAGTGATAAGGTTTGTTTTTATATGTTTTTCACTTGTCTGTAATGTGATGAGTTGATATTAGCTTAGACAAATATTGATAAATTAAACCATCTTTTTAAAACAAATTGATATAATTTTTTTCTTAATAATTATCAAATAGGTTTCAATTAGTCAATCAATCAGCATATTCATTTTTAAGGAAGGAAAGAGGTAATACAATATTTAGCAGTGTAACAATAAAAAGATGAACTTCAGAATAGACAATGCAACCTCCTGATTGTGATAAGGGATTTTAAGTAACAAAGTATTTTCAATCGTTTTTTATCATCTTCATTCCTTATGATGTTATAAATATCAATAATCTTTTAGAGATTGTGGTCAGGCAAGTATGAGATTAATTATAGGTGAAAAAATGTTTGTTAGAGAATGGTATAACGATGGCCTCTTTAATGCCACTGGTAGTTAGTGACAATGTGTGATAAATAACATTTTGTCAGGAAAGCGGAGCATTACTTGATCTATGAACCTACTGTAACATATTAGAAAGCTTTTTTCAAAATAACCATTCTCACAAATGTTAGGTAAATAACTTCTTCCCACATAGCTCCTCTTACACTTCGTCAAACAGTGATAGATTGGCTTCACAAATAACCATCACGTTAACATTATCTTACACCTATTATAGAACTTGATGGAAAATGTGAATGGATTCTAGTCTGTTTGATGATCATTGGAAAGTAGGAATGTTCTGTTTGAAACAATTCTAATTCTAACCAATGAGATTCTATAATAAAGGGTACAAGAAATCTCCTGTATTGTCAATCTGATCATATTCGACCGTGTTAAGAAGATTAAACATTTCAAAATATTTCTTGTACCGTGATACAAGCTCGATCCATTGAGGGTTTCCCCTGAACAATCTGAGAACAGCACATATTGTTGCATGTTCTGACGTAATTTCAGTAAACCGATTTCAAAGCCTTCATTAAAAGCTTTCAATATCAAAAGCTCAGGCTAGGTTACTCATGAAGCAATTTGTTTTACATAATCACTGTAGTATTTCTTTTTAACCACAAGGATGTGATTGGTCAGCTGATGACACGGTTTTATCTGTACTGAACTCGTTACAGAAAATGTGCCTATACAGGCTGTCGTCAGCCCTTGTGGGGAGGTTACCTTTGAAGTAGTTCTTACCCCTGTATAGGAAATAGTTTGATAATCTTATTTCTCTGAACATTGTTGATTTCAATCAGACAGTTCATTGTAACAGGCACCCTGTCTCAGGCGTAAGTTTTAGCGGTGTTATATCCCAGGGGTATATGAATGGAGCGAGAGAGTAAATGTTATACCCTGAGACAGGATGTGTAATAGGTTGTCTGTGAAGAAATGATTGGAGCAACCTGTGTGGGGAAACAATGCTAACCTACAGGCTCTGAAGTATCTAAATGATATCTAAGTTGATCCCAAATGACATTGTTCTCCCCATGAGACTTAATCCAGCCATCCACAAATGAGTTTTAGTCCAAAAAATTAGCAAGTTATGTGTTCATGAAAGCTAATCGTTTCTCCTTACTTTCACTGATGCTGAAATAATCAGTTTTGGTTTTTTAACATTAGGAAAATTGGATTACATGACATTTCTAATTTTTAAGGGCAGTTAAAAAATAGCATCCGCATTTGTCTTTATTTTTATAAGACAAACAAAAGTTTATATATTTTCATTATTACATTATAATCATTCACCCAGCTTTATGTTTTATGGTTCCTTGTGCAAGATCGAGATGTCTCACTATGCATATATCAATAAGGTAGTCTACAAAACTGGGTCTACATATTGGCTTTCTTTCTTTGGAATCAATTTACAGGCACAATGCTCAACAATTTGCTCAGTGAATCTTTCTCTTAATACCTGGGGACCCCTTTAGTTTACAAGTTCCAGCCTTTACCCTTACCCCATCCTGAGGCTAACCAAACAGCTTTAATAGATATTTATTATTATCCACGGGATATGATAATCTTATCATTGTCAAATCCCCAGGGACTCGTAAACAGCAACAAGAGACTACTACTACAACTACAACACCAACCTCCACCGTTCTCAAAGTTTTAGGTGTTAAATAAATTTAATCATCATCTGAGGTATCTAAATTATATTTCAACAAACAATGAATACACACATCATGATTTTTGTTTCAGGTGTTCAACATATACATGGCAGGAAGACACTTGTGTTCTCGAAGGTATCGAGAATATGACTCCCTGCATCAAAATCTCAAGCGAGAGTTCCCAGACTTCAACTTTCCCAAGCTGCCCGGCAAGAAACTCTTCCACTTATCGGAGCAACAGTTGGACCAAAGAAGACGAGGGTTGGAACAGTACTTGGAGAAAGGTCAGTACTTAGTTGGGAGAAAATCTTGAAAGCTTGAACAGTATGTGAAAAAAGTCAGTATATGATGGGAAGGTCATCTTAAAAGGCTTGTATGTTGAAACAGTATTCTGGGAACATCCAGTATTTGGTGAGAAGGAAGTGTTGGAGGTTTGGCACAGAACATGGAGAGAGGTCAGTATTTGGTAGGATGTAAAACATAAAGGGATAGAATGTTGGAACAGTACTTTGAAAATATCCAGTTCTTGGTGAGAAGGAAGTGTGGGAGGGTTGGAACAGAACCTGGAGAGAGGAATTTGGTAGGGAGGAAAACATTAAGGGATGGAATGTTGGAACAGTACTTTGAGAATATCCAGTATTTGGTGGGAAGGTTAACCAAATCATCTGCAATAATACACCTAAATCATAAGCCATATATCAAGCTATCTCAAATGTCCTTTATGGTTGTAAAAGGTGTGGTTAGTATAAGTTTGATGATGTGACCAGATCCTTCATCTTGTTCTGTACCACAAACCCGCAATGAATCTAGAAATAGAGAGAAACTCAGACAGAGCTTACAGAGATTAGCTTTTCACATGGCATCTTCCACTTGAAGAGGTCTTAGGTGTGTTTTGTTAAAAGGAATACATAAAAGTCAGTGTACTGAATAAACCTTGTTCATCAGTCCTTATCAGGTTGTTTTTGTGCAGTTGGGAGAGTTGGGTTTTTTTGTTTTTTTTTGCTTTTTTGGTTGTTTATATTTTGAAAATTACAATTTTTTGTTTCTTAGGTTTCAAGCTGATTTTATACACTATTTTATGCGATTGTGATGTATCCTTGATTAGAATGGGTACCTATCTTAAGACAGGTAGCTCATCAATGTATCTACAAAATTAAAATGGCATTAAACAACTGTTTCTTCTTAGTGAACAACAAAATTGATAGAAACATTCCCTACTTATTTCTCTAACATTTTTCAAAAGTTTGTGGTTTCAAATGGTGTAAAATAGACCTGAAGTACAACATATTTACAAATTTGGAGACTATAATTGACATCCAGAGGAGCTAGGTGATTACTAACTAACCTTATCCTTCAAATCAATCCGTCAGTTGGAGACAAGATGACTAAAGCCAACTCTAAGAACAGTTTGTGGAATGTACCCATCCTGTGGTCAGTGCAGCTTATTAAATCCATTTAAACGTTTCATGTATGATGTAACTAGGTAAGCTATCACGTGAGTCTGTCAATGACTAAAATGTGGGCTTAATATTACATTTTTAAGCATCCAAACACGATTTGGCTGAAACTAGATCTTTACCAACTTGACGTGTGAAGTTTGAGGTAAGCAGAGACTCAATAAACATGAATAAATTTGGGTTAAAACAAGCTTATGTGTATACTTTCTCCTACAGTGTGTGCTGTACGTGTGATCGGTGAGAGCGATATCATGCAAGAGTTCCTTTCTCCTGACGGAGACTCTGTAAGTATTTTCATTGAGATATCAACATGTTCATTTCCAAAGATATGAAATCTTTTTTTGAATAAAATGAAGTAAAGTTTTTGTAAATTATGTGTTATGTGTTTGGATAAATGTGCTTAAAATTTCTCCTTGAAATCTATTTATATAACTGATAACATAAATGGTTTGTTTTTTCTGAGATTTAGAAGCCTCATGATAATTAAATGTGCAAAAACCTCCTTTTACCAGTCAGAATGATGTTTGCAGTTTCACAAATATCATAACTTTGGACATATACTTACAATATTAATAATAGTTGATTATATAATGAGTGTGTGCCCTCTGAACTCTGAACTCTGAACTCTGACCTTCAACCTCATGCTTCATTTCTTCTGTTGCAGGATGAAGGAAATGGAGAAGTAGAACTGAAGGTCTTGTTACCTGACCGCAGTTTGTGCGTTGTTACCATTCACCGAGCCGACAATGCCGATGATGTTTATCAGGTGCGTACACGTGAACACAGCCTTTCCTCAAACTGACACTAACCACTCTCAAGAACAAATAGGGCTGATGTAGCACTTACCTGAGCCGATTTTGAGGGATATCACTGCTCTTATGATTAAAAAATTAGAGGGTATAAACTAAGGTAGAAGCTAACAATGTATTCCTGACAACACAATTGATCAATTTGGAACAATGATTGGACCAAAAGTGAATTACATAATCAGTGTTTCAGATTTACGGCGCGACCGCGACATTCTCGCATGATTTCTAAAAAATGTCGCATGGGTTTTCAGCCTTATGCGACTAACTGTCGCGTGTAATTGTTTAATTGTACAATTAAATTTTGAAAAAGCTGTCAACTCATCTTCATAGAGGATACAATAATAAACTGTCGGGAAATCGCAAGTCCTCATTGTTTACATGCTGTTACTATACCCTCCCTCCAATAACTTCAATTTCCGGTTACAAAGCTCCATGCATCGACCGAGCATGATATTTATCAAGCCCACAGTGTTTGGAGCTTGCGTTAAAAGGGGTGCACAAAGGAACAGCGACCTATATCGTATCTGAGGTGATTGTCACTGTCGGCTTTCATTACAGGGTCAAAACATGACGTGGTGTGTGTCAAGTAGTTAATATGCATCATAATTCTACTTAATCATGTTTAAAATAACTTGAGTGCTTTTAGTTTACTCAATGTAATATATTTTCAGTATTTTACCAAGGCACGGTTACGTCTATGAATAGATCTGTACATCGTCTGCTTTGCTGTTATAATAAAAATTCTAAACACCCAGTAGTGATTTACTGAATGAATGCCTAGTGAAACTTGCTTATTAAACATTGAAATGTTAAGCGTTTAGTTAAAAACTCTTAAGAAAATTAATGAATCAGAATGATTTTAGTGACTGAATTAAAATTCAATTTTAGACACCTGCTGCATAGTTCCCACATGTTAATTTCAATATATATCTTTATATGACCGGCTTTAATAATGGGATTAGGGAGATGGAAACGTTTATGTCACATCAACATCAGAACAAAATATTTGACTGTTTTGTTTGTTTTAATGCTTGACTCATTGTTTTTGAAAATGTCTCATCATTTTTTAGCTTCATGAGACATTTGTCTCACTCTGACTGAAAACAATCTGAAACACTGCATAATGGAGGAATGGAGGATTTGCTTTTTGGTGTGCTTGCTTTCTATATGCTCAAATAGATGAGGATTGTTCTAAATAAAAGAGAGCCTAAGAAGATCAAGGGGTAATCCTTTAAAAGGGTTTTGATTTGGAGAATTCAAGGTTTCTTAGAAAAACTATCAGTGGTCTCTTATAGAGGGAGTTCAAAATTTTACATTGTCTCAAGGATAGATCCTTTTAGCATTAACATTTGCCCCTGGAAGTGTTGCCTTCTCCTGCAGTAAACCAGGTTTTGGTCCATCATCCGTTAAAGTATTGAGGATATATCGGGAAAACAAATTTACTAACATTTGGGAAATTGTTCCTCCAATCTATTAACATTATCTGCTACTCACAGGTGCTATTTGTTTAGATTTAGAAATCAGGACTGGTATAGTCATTAGATTGACGACATTCTTTTCAGAGGATGGATATCACAAGGGTTTTCTATAATACTTAAGTAATTCTTAAAATGAGTCTATCCTCAGCAATCAATAAACAGATACTTAGAAAATTGCACATAGCTTATAATTTACAGTTATTGCCAAGTTTTAGGCGGGGCTGTTGGGGCCATTTACATGATTGAATGTGCCACATCTTCATATCCCTAGCTCAGTTTTCTCCTCTCAATGTAGTTCAGCAACAAATGGCGCATCTTTCTGGATAAACTGAGAGTTTATAGATTGATTCCCTGCCCCACACAGAGCCTATACTTGTCAGCTTATACGGAAATGGGTTTGTATAGCGGTAATTAATGATAAAATTGTTCTTATTGCAGGCTGTGGTGGACAAGCTACAGCTGGAGGAAAACGTGGCAGCCTGCTTCTACTTGTTCGAGACAGTCGAGTACAACTTCGGTAAGTTTCCTTCCAAAGGTCTAACTCCATCTTCTTTCTAATAATTCTTAATTTTTTATCAAGAGTGTTGTTAATGATGTAAACTTTTCCTTGTGGTAGTGGTATCCTAGAAGTTGATTTGATGTCTGGGGATATTTTTCATGGATAAAACATTTCTTTACTCTATGATCCATAGATAATGTCCACATTGTTGCCAGCTTGTCTAAATTTTACCTTGTGGGATTCTATCATGGCTAGGTACATAGAGTTAGCTCCCTTACATTAATACATGTATCTGCATCTAGTTTGAAGTGATTTGTTTTTGTAACTCTTATTACATAACTTTACATTTTGGCTAGATTTTATCAATAATGTTTCATTAACAATTAAACATGTTTTATGTTTGCAAATTCTACAGTGTTGATCCACTTTAGTCCAGCTGAAATGAAATGTAGGAAAAAATGAAGAATAAATTAGATAAGTTTGCTATTTATCAAGACGATACCTTCTCCATCTATTGTAAGGTTTACCCTATAAATGCAGAGATATTGTAAAAACTTATGTTGAACATTAAGAGGAAGAAGGTCACATGTTACATCTTCCAAATCATTTGTGTTATTACTGGTATGTCAAAATCAAGAAGATTATCTGACATGTTGAAGCTACACAAGCTTTATGAACAGATTAATATCCCTGGAAAGACTCTTTATTTCACTGGAAGTGATGAGATAAAAAATTTATTTTAAAGATTAAGATGAATGACCTTTTAGCTATCCACACATCCTGATAGTTCGTTAACTGTATTCCAGAGAGGAAGTTGCAGCCACATGAACTCCCCCACAATATCTACATACAGAACTACAGCACGGCCACAGCAACCTGCATCGTACTCAAGAAGTGGGTCTTCACTCTCTCCAAGGAGATGATGCTCAACTCTTGTGAGAAGGCTATCAGTTTCCTTTACTGGCAGGTTAGTTATTGTTTGGTTCACAGATATTGATTTATCATTAAATAATAATTGCCCTGAAAATAGGGAAACCTCTGTTAATATACATTGCTTAAACAATATATACTTTTCTTAGTATGTCTAAAAATATATTCTCCCCTAAAAAATTTGATTTTCACATATTTTCCAGGATAATTGTACAGCTATTTAAAAATAAACAATGTGTAAACTGTACTTATTTGATGAAAAAATTCAATTATATAATGGTAACGCCTACAAAAAATGGGCCTACATACTTCCCTTTGAAAAATATAAGGGGAGCAGTCATATTATATTTATTTACCAAAACCGGTCCTAATAACAACAAAAACATCTTTTCCGTCCCTCAATACATTTAAAACCTCAATCTTCTTGTTTGAAAGGTTTGCAATG
Source organism: Phorcus lineatus (assembly GCA_921293015.1). Taxonomy (NCBI): domain Eukaryota; kingdom Metazoa; phylum Mollusca; class Gastropoda; order Trochida; family Trochidae; genus Phorcus; species Phorcus lineatus. The sequence continues at coordinate 57,411,715 of OV121081.1, forward strand.
CCAACTTTATTTTAACCTGATCAAACAGGTCACTTTCAATGGGCACGGCCATTTTGATTATATCGCAAATGACACGGCGTGGCCGATTGGCCATAGTAAGGGAGGTAACTGGAGATAACTAAAACTCGCCAGTGAGGGCGCTGGTATCAAGCCAGAAAAGTCTTATGTCGGCAACAAGGGTTAACTTGGACAGTTCGAGAATGGCAATAGTTAAGCTTTGGGTAGGAAGTTAGGGTAGGGAAGGGAAATTGGATATTTGCATATCATGAACATCCTATTTTATGTGCATGTCTGATAATAAATCATCCAAATGCTAATCAATGACAGAGCAAATGGCTCTCCCTTGAACTACCAAGAAACTGTATTTTACCTCTCCAATTGCTATGCAGGCGGTTGATGAGGTGAGCCGAGGGCAGATCAAGACTGGAGACAAGCTGTATGAACTGAAGGCTTTGAGAGAGGCTGCTAAGGCTCATGAGGTAATACACCTTGTTTTTCTTTTCTTTACCATTAGCTTTAATCTGTTATGAGAATATGTTTGATAAGATTGAGAAATATAAAGAAATTTCATAATATTGCTGTTACATTTTCGCTCATGTTAAAAATTGCTTTGTTCTTAATCATCGTAGCACAATTTTGAGCTAATTAATTTGATCAATGCCTGATGTGCATCTTCTCAAGCTGCTCGTTTGGCTTCTATAAGATGCATAATTATTTTCCTAAGATTATGTTCTCTTGATGAAACTAAATTGGAATGCAAAGATTTTATATCCAATTATTCCTCCCTTGTTTCTCCTGTAGTACCTGAAGGTTGCCCGGCACCTGGAGGGGTATGGAGAGGTTGTGTTCCCGCACTGTGCGTGTGACTCGCGCCGGGACGGACATGTGATAGCCATCATCGGCTTGGAGAGCTTTAAACTACAGGCCTGCAAGGACGACGGACAACCGGAGGTAGATACTGCCTGTGCTTTTGGTAGAACTGAAGCAACATTGTACTGGACCTTGTTGAAGTGGTTGTATAAAAGAGTATATATGACTTTGAAGGGCAAAAGTAGTTCAGCAAGGAAGCAAAAATGTAATTCTTTATTGTGAACACATATTTCAAAATATATGCTTTCTTCTTCATCAGGTGGAATTATGTATAATTATACACTATAATTGTATATGAGGTGTAATGATTCATCGATAATATTAATGTTTGCATTATCTACTACTCGATATGAGTGCTTCTATACAAAATTCATTTAGACAATATATCAGGATATATATGTCATGAGAGTCCATGATACATTGATGTATTGCGATAAGAGACAATATATCCCAATACTATCAAGTTGGGTTTTCTTTTGAGATAACTGTGATTAGACAAACAGAAAATATTTAGTAAACCTTGCTTTTCTTGAGAGTATGATATTATTTTTTGATAGGAAAAAGATTGTGGAAAGACCAAATCTTTTTAGATAAAACAAATACATGACCTATACACTTGGTATTTATGTATGTGTAAGTTAAACCAAAAACATATGGTTTGATAATAGAAACCTCAAATGTCTTTAAAACAACTTATGGGTCTTTTTGGATGAACTAAGTACAATCTTGATACGATTGGTTTCTATCTTTCATCACTCAAATATGTATCAGTCCCAGGTGATCGAGTTTTCCTGGAAGGATGTTCGATCGTACGAAGTAGACGAGGAAGGAATGTCTTTCAACTTTGAGTATGACAGGCCTGGCAAGAAACCAAGGATAGTCAAAATATTTACGCCATATGTAAGTGAATCTTCAGAGATCTTGATTATTATGCATTGTGTGAAGCTTCAATCTTTGCCCACAGAGGCTACCCGAGTTATTTCTTACTTGGTGACCTCACAATCAGCTCTTAATTCATCTTTTTTAATGTGATGAAAATTGATAAGTTGTTTGTTCTATAGAATTCACAGTGTTTCATCCAGAGTGCGCGATTGCGGGATTCTCGCTAATTAGTTAATCAGTCACGCACTTTTACATTTATAGTTGGGGAGAAATCGCGCAAATAAACATTATTTCACGCAATTTTCAAATCCTGTGCGGTACGTACCTATATACTTTATTATAGCTATATTGATTACCAACATCGCGATCGAAAAGTCTTGATTTAGTTATCAAACGAACTGAAATAACTTCCTGTTTAAGTAACAGATCTTCGTAAGTTTCCGTAATATCAATCCCTAAACATAGTTTTTTCCCCCGTAACAGGTTTGCTGTAATGTTATCTACGAGGATCATAGATCAAATACTAAGTTCCGATTGTTCAGACATGCGCAGTTTACCTTTCCGCCCGTGTTTTCTCGATGCAAGCGTCTGCTAGTGATAAGCCAATAATGTCAAAGCCGAGACCTAAACGAATAACCGACTTTTTTTCACAAACAGCTCCTGAAAATGATAATGCAATTGAAAATTCAGAAGAGACCGAGATAGAGGTAACTGACTGAAACCGAAAGTGATAATGAGAAAAATTAAAATTCTTCTTTGACATCGACTGACGATCATGCTTTGGAATCGGCGTCAAAAAAGTTGAGAGGTTGTAGGTACTCCCCCATTTTCATGAATGTAGGGGGGGATATCCCCCGCTTGTAGTAAATCCTGGATGAAACACTGATTCAGGAACTAAATTGTTAGCTGCGCTTTGTTAACGAGTTGTTATTACTGCTTCGAGCCTCTAAGGTATAGTTAATTTTGGTATTGATCAATGACAAGTGAGTAAGGGATAATGTGAAGAGCAGGTGTTGAGTTTAGTTAAGAGCATGTAAAGGGTTAGTTAAGAGCAAGTAAAGGACTAAGTTAAGTTGAAGTAATGGATAATGTTAACAGCAAGTGAAGAGTGAAGGTAAGAGCAAGTAGAGGACTTAGTTAAGTTGAAGTAATAAATTAAGTTAAGAGCAAGTGCAGAGTGAAGGTAAGAGCAATTTAAGCATGCACATTGTTTTAAGAGAGAGTAAAGGGTAATGACAAGAACAAGGAAAAGTTAAGAGAATTTAGAGCAATTGAAGGATATGCCAAGAGCAAGTTAAGGGTTGTGTTAAGAGAAAGTGAAAGGTTAAGCAGAGAGCAAGTAAATGATAAACTATATAAAGACTATGGGATGGTTTGTTGCAGAGCTACTACATGAGTGACTGCTTTGACCGAGTGTATGAGGAACTAGACTGGGAGAAGTAAACACAAGGTATCCGCAGAACTCTAGTGCCATGTTCAGAGTAAGTGGTAATGTTTGGTTTATTGATAATCTTGACTGCAGTGCCTTTGCTAATTGTGGTTGATTGCCATTTAGTCCGGCAAATACAGTCAATAACCTTGTGCCATGATATTCTTCTTAATAATTATCTATATAGTTCAGTATTCATTTTGATTGTATTAAAATCAAATTAAATCTGATTCTATGTTGTGTTAAAACTGTCTTCAAATTTTGACAAGTGTTTTGTTTGCATTTTCTAAGCTATATCGATTCTAACATTACTGTATTGGACATATCATTGAAATTATTGCTTTATGATACATTTTGAACATATCGATTAAATTTTGTTTCCAGGTCAGAATCAAAACAGAGTAATCTGTGATCAGTATCAATTCAGTTGGCTTGTCTGTGAGCTGAGGATTCAAATGAACCAAATGGCCAATCACAACAGCTTTGATTATGAACCAATCATATTGTCTGTTACATCCAGTGTTGAAGCAGCCATCTCGGATTTTGGAAATTCAGCTCTTTGGATGTGAATCTCATAATTTCTCTGAAGTAGAACTCAGGCCATTCATATCTTCATGTAAATAAAAGGAATTTCTTTATATTTGATGAGAAAATATTTAAGGTCTGTAAAGTCAGAAAATCAATAATAGAGTCATAACAGTCTGCCATCACTTAACATTTGAATGTAAGATGTTGAGGTTAGTTTTGTTAACATAAGATCAAGATAGCACTGACCAATGATAAAACATCAACAAATGAAATATTTTAAGTTTGATGATGTATGTAATTCTTTTAGGAATGAGATTCAAATTCAGAGCGCTGACTGAGAACAGTTGACGTTGTTACCAAAGTCTATTCCAACAACAGAGAGAGGTTCATTCCAAAACAAGGGCTCTTCTGCTAGTTTGATGTTCAATATTTTCAGAAAAACATACAGGGTTCTTGCATCAGGTCTGTGAACTGAGCACACGTCTAATGAGGATGTGCATTTCCTGTTATTGAAAGAGCAAGAAGTGCTCGAGGGTGATTTATTGGCCACAGCCTCAATATCAAGTCAAATCCATGCAAATCATGTTGAGTTAACCATGAAATTATTCTTTGTTTCTTTCATATCGTATTTTGAAGAAAAGTTTTATATGTTAGCTTGTTGTGGAGGTGATACCAAATTGCACTTGTTATTATGGCCAAGGTGTCGTCAAGTATTGACAGGTTTGTGATAATATGGTCAGTCGAGCACTGAAATTTGAGTTCTTAGTTTTCAGACCAACTTTAAATATTTAAATGATACTGTAGAAAATTAATATTCCCTCTATTACCTGATAGATTTGTACCTCTGCAAGACACTAAAGTAGCTACTGCCACATTGAAAGCCCATCAGGTTTGAATATTGTCTGCAATGTGATTAATCAGTCAGCCATTCAGCTACAGGGTTGCAAATTATAATTCATAATTTTGCCTACAGTCAGGTAAAATCTTGAAAAGACAGCATTATTTAATTGTACAGTTATATTTATTGCTTATTGCCAGGACCAAAATACTTACCAATATTTAATCGTCAGCCAGAGATGAAATCCTAAAGCATTTAACCAATAAAAGGAAATACATATTGGAATGTAGTCAATGTAAAAGGATATTAGTTTGAAATGGTCAGACAGCAAGGGAGATAACTCTAAATAGCGTACACTTGTAAACGTCAAGAGAGAACTGTTATCAAAGGGAGATAACTCTAAGGGTTGATGCTTTGATATATAGAGAGAGATAACGCTGATACCATTTGATTTGAAAATGTTAAGGTTATCATGAAATTATCCATAAATAGAAGGTAGATATTTGTTATATATCCAAGATGCAAATTCATGTCTTGGTCTGCCTGTACAGCCCAACTAGGGATTTAAGATAATGCTTATGATGAATATGAATTATGTATGTATATATCAGTGTGGCTATTTAATTACAGCACTGTACACAGATACAATGGTAACATTGTTGTTTTCTTCACGTATGTCAATTTAGGACCCAATATCATATATATATATATATATAAATGTGTACCAAAATGTCTGTTGTATGAATGAATGTAAAAGTATGGGATATATAAATTTCAGTATGAATGGAATTGATTTACAACTCTCTTTCTGATTCTCCTATGCTCCAGCCAGCAACATAAGAAGGGCTCGATTGCATGAAACAGCCTTAGCACTTTCTTAGCCTAAGCCTCATCTGTTATCCTTCAATGGGTCAGAATGTTGAAGAACATAAAGTATGGTTACCTTAGCGAGTTGTCAACAAAGGCTTCGTACAATGGAGCCCTTTCAAACTTTCGGTGTTTCTTCACAGCTCTTCATTCTGTCTGTCACCTCCATGTTTTGTGCTCTTAAAGAGCCACTCCGTTGGAATCATACATGCCAAACTTAATCAATGGTGTCATTTGATCACGCACTATCGACTGTTACCAAAAAGACACATTTTAAAGCTTATTGGTTTTTTTTGCAGGGATAATATGAAGGTAGAACGTTGCAATTATGATCGAAAACCGGACAGTGGCGCGCATCAAATAGTCAAACGTAATTTTGAGACTTGTGAGGAGTTGATAGTGTTTGGTAGGTTATATAACTAGAATCCATGTATATTGGACGTGATAACTACACCTCTGTGCATTTATAAGGCTTTTTTAAGATTTTCATGAAAAACCAGTATTTGTCATTTATATGTCTTTTGGACATGAAAAGATAAGATGTTTTGAATTTATATCACCACTTGTGACATTTAGGTTGGTATCAAAAGTAGATAATATGTTATGAAAATCACGGAGTGGCTCTTTAATGGTTGTCCGTTGTTAGATTATCTTGAACTTCAGCATTTACATTGTCTGAATATTCTTTGTTTGGATAGATGGAAACTATGTGCAACTATTACTGACGAACCTTCATTACAAGGGCTAAATTTTAAAAGCTCTCTTAGTTCAAATGAATTATGATTTTTTTAGCATTGAGACAGCTTTTAAAATCTTGTCCCTGTTTTTAATTTAACTCATCATGGTTTGTCAATCTCTTTTCTCAATCCATGATTCTTTCCAAATGGGCTGATGCCTCAAAGATAAGGGATCATTTATGCATGTAAATATGATGCAAATATGATTCAACACGTGTGAGGAATGGTTTGATTGTCAACTCTTTCAACTTGTTATCATTCATGACTTGGAAAAACACCAATTACATCTAGGCATATCTATCTCATTATCTGCTAAATTTTGTGAAAATAATTATTTTAATTATCAAATTGAAAATAAGTAATATGTTTTGATAACCCTTTTAAGATTATTGTTTTCCAGGATTACATTTAAAATCAGCTTGAAAGTTCCAAAATCAATCAGCCATTTTGCTACATGATTAATAAATCAAATACTCAATTTCATCTTTATATTACATTACAAATTTAAAGTTTATAGTTCTTTAAAGATTAAATAAATTTCACTCACACCTGGACTGTAGATTCACATGTGACAGACTAACAGCATTATGATTACCCACGATATTCACACAGTACTTTTTTTTACTCTTCTACATAATGTAGGCATTCATACATGCATACATCCTTTTGGTAGTTAGATCAAATTCTGGATCAATCCATGTTCTTAATGTTTATTCATAATTATCAAAATGCAATTTCAACACTGCCAATATGGAGGGGAACTAAGCTTGCTTGCTAATTGGCATTGGACAGTTATTTCTTGTATGAATATATGACTTCAAAGTATAAATGTCATAAAACCGTTAAACTTATGATGAAATTGATATACTTGGGATTACCAGATTGTTAAACCTATTTCTAACAACTGTTATGGTTTAGAACTTTAGATGATTTAATGATTAAGAGTGCTTGAAAAATGGACGTTTCTATTGGATTCCAGTTAGAACTATTTTGCTCTAGACTTTAGAAAGCCAGTATTTATCAATTTGTTATAAGTCTTTCTGACTTTACCCTATGGATTGGTATGTGTGGGCATCACTCTGTAAATATTTGCTGTATTTCTATATATTGCTCAATTTAACAAGTGCTTTAGCTGTTAGATATTCCTCTCACTTATCAAGATGAATGTGTATTATTAGTTTTTACTGTGCGCAGATCTTTGAATTATTGACTTAAAAATTTATAATTTCTCATGTAAATATTGTTTCTGCTGCATCACTCTCAAAATTGAGATCATTTTCTTAAAATTAGAAACACGTTCAGATATCAAAATGCTTTCAATTCTCCTTTTACTTTTCTTTTTTTTTTAAAGTCTATTTCTGTTATCAAATGTTTAATTTATGTTATGGTAAAGCTAATTTTCCCACAAGAAATATTTTCCTCACTGTATAGCTAATTAATACCCTTCTGTATATATATATATGCTGTGTGTGAATTTTTTAATAAGATAATCAAATTCTCGAATAAGTTAAGAATGTGAATAGATGTGTTTGTATTTTGATTGCCTTTAGTTATGTGCTTGTTGGAGACTATTGTGGGCTATCAAAGTAAAGTTGTTAATGAGATAGATTTACATAGAGTGGTTTGTAATGTGTAATATCTTTCATTATTTTGAAATACATGCTTTGACATATTTGATGTATTTGGGATCATGCTATCTGCATTGGTTCTAATTATTGTACTCTTTGGGTACGAGTTGAGTCAGTTCCTTTCAGGGTTCAAACTCGACTCAGATTTGGGAACCAGTTGAAACCCTACCGTGTACCAGAGCAGATTGTTTGAAACCAAATATGACAATTTTACATCTATCACATTGGTATGAATATTAAAAGTCTGTAACAACATGATATTATGGATTTTTCAAGACCAAGAGATTGGAAAAAAATTGTTTCTTGGGTTTTCATGTTCAGCTTAACACTTTTCTGGGTTCCAGCATTTAACTCTTTTCCCAAACTTATTCTATTTCCTCATGATCAAGCTTTAATACTCTTCTTCCCTGTATTTGCCCTGCAATATCTCATATGTACGGATTCAGTTATAAATAATTGAAAATTGATTGAAATAGACAATATGCAGAAACAGCTGTATAGAAATATATAGAAAGAGAAAGGCATACCTTTGTTATTTGGGTTAAATGTGGGTTTTGGGGTTTAACCATCCTCCCCATCCTCTAGGAACTATCTCCCATCTAAAGTTCACCCCTTTTGAAATTTTCTTTGAAATGTAAAATCCCAATATCTGCCATTATACAATGAATTGTTTAAACCAGTATGTTTTAGAACTTCAGTGTACTAGTATGTCATTTGATATTATCACCATACCTATATGTGTATGTACTATATGCTTGAGTTACATGCAGAAAATGAAGTAACATAATTCAACATGGAATATTTGATTGATTTGTTGTGTTGTATCTTAACAACTTCAGTGCTCTCCAACATCATTGCTGTACATCTGTCTGGGTAATCAATTTATTATATACAATGAATATGTCTTGTCTTTAAGCTAACAATTTGACTTTTAGTATCTTTATTTCTAAAGCCTACACAGTGAATTCCATGCTATGGAAATCAGGAAAGACTGTCTTTTCTCTGTATGTAATTTAATGAATCCCCACACAGATGTATCGTTATAAGCATTTGATAAGTCTCTTTTAATGGCATCGACCATCCCAATATTTCCTGTACAGCACATGTTACCCAATGTCCAGTCCATGATTAACCTATGTCCAGTCCATCTTGACCACCCTGGACATCTAGTCACGTTAGTAGTCATTTAACACCTCAGACCATCAAATCATCTTAACATCTTCAGATTCCGAACTCTTGATTTGTTGTGGACATTCATCATCCTTCAAATCATCTTAGTATCAGCCGCTATGTCATTTGGTGAAGACTTACCAGTGTGTGTTACAGTTTGGAGGAAAATAGATTTAAATGAAGGGATATATTATCTTAGTAACTGTGCCTGAAGACTATATTACCCTTGGGAGTGTTTACTTAAGATGAAATCATGTACTGGACTATTTCTTAATCATGAAAAAGAATTATTCCATTTAAATGAAGGGTTGTAATTCCTGTAAATTGGCTTCTCATATCAGTTTGTAACAAATAATTAGCTGAAAAAAAGCTGAAGTGATAACAAGATCCTTAAGAATATACACAAAATTGAGACCAAAATTCAATGCAAAAATCAATGAGCTGTCATTATCGGAAAAACAAAATTCTAGAGAAAACATGTCTTTTTGTTGTCTATCTATATATATATATATATCTGTCATTATCTATTGCCTCAATATGAAAACTACATTTTTTGTGAACAAAAAATTCATCTCCATACTTCATTTGAATTGAGTTTGATATGCACAAGAACTAACTGTCCACATATCATGACTTCGCTCTGATCTTGTCTCTGTCTCCTGTGAGTCAGTCAGATGCACTGTGTCTAATGTACAGAACTCTCAATGCAATTTTCTAGCTTCTTCTGGTCCGGTTTGCAAGTGCTGAACCTTGTAGTTTCGTGAGAAGGTATCGTTCCTGGAGGTCACAAGAAAAATAATGCCAATCTTTATTTAACCATCAACTATTGAATATTCAGCTTGTGGTTCTGGTATGATAATGCTTTTTCTGGCACAATAAGCCTTTTGTTAAACTATGAATGAATTTCTAGAGGACATCCAACATTCTGTCCCCTTGACATTAATTAAGTCATGTTTTCTCACATAACTTCTGTCACAATATGCATATAATGTTGGCGCAACTTTGATCCTATTGGTTGTAATCAAATTGAGAAGTGAGTGGCACGGGTTCATCCATGTTACTACTGGCTCCATGGGCATTGAGCACCTGCAAACCTGCTACGGTAGCAAATGGGTCCTGGTAGAGTGAAAATCATTTATTACTGTAATGTCAACCTGGCTCTTTTTAGAATGAATTTTGACCTGATCATGATGTGATTTGATTAGACAGAGGTAAGGGAGGTTATCCACGAGCCAGATTAAAGCCATACGTACCGTTTAGGAAAGTAGTGATAAAGGCCAATTGCAATCGATGTCATGTGGGAAAATAAGACTTGTATAAGGTCTGTGGGGAGTTAATGTGTTTCTAATAAAGTTCTACATCTTCTTAACAAACTAAATTGACAATCAAACTACATTTCTCAATTGTTTTAAACTTTGAATGGTCTATCCATAGTTATTTTTTCATTTACTGAATTCAGTGTTAGCATTCTTCTTGATCTGGAAACAATTGACAAACTCTTCCACCCGTAGATCTTGGATATCATTGATTTTGGACACACTCATACTATTTATTTTATCATTGACCCCTTTAACAGTCAGATATGTTCTTTAGAAACTCTAAAAGTATCTTTGAACCAACCACAGTAACAATCCATGCCTGCAGGTTTCAATATGATGAAACACCACCATGTTGTTGCAGGCCTTCCTACTTGCAGTTGTCATTTGAATAATGTAAACAATAACCCTCGCTAACAGAGTTCTTCCATGAAGAACTTTATTCATGTTCACATGACCAGATGGGGAGGTTGGCCCTCGTTTCCAGTTCATTTTCTTTTATGTGAAATATTTGTTTAAGAAGTTTGTTGATTATTTTGTGAGGTTTTGAAGACGTGTCTCTAGATGCCCAGAGATGGGATACCAGTGGATGGTGCCCTAGCGATGAATGATATAGAAGTATAACATGTCATGTCATTTAGTTGTTGCATTAAATATGTTGTTAACAAATTTAATCTTATGTTGATATTCTAAAACTTGCAGAATAAAGAACTCTATGAAAGTGATTTGATTGGTTTGTTGCTTGTATCTTGGATGGAGAGGATGATGTTAAATATGATTATTTAATGCCTATATGGTCAGACTGGATTTTGGCATGGATTCTTCTTCTTCTCATCCACCGTCCTACACTGAAGTGACGCCAAGGGAGAATTAACTGAATACCCATCTTTGACAGTCAATTTTTCAACTTTAAAGTCATAGTCTCATTTTTGCAAGGCAAATTGTAATAAATGCCGGACAAATGGTTCACCACTCACACAAATCTTTCCCCTGATGTTTGCAACAATTTTCAGAACTCTGCAGGCATTCTAGCCCTCAATAATGAAGTTCAAACTACCCTACCCTAATATTATGTTTTTTGTGAGCGTTAGTCCTTACCACGTCATTTCGCTAAGGCCGTGACGAAGAACACATGACATTTCCCAGCTGAATATCCAATGAAAACAGCTAATAGCTTACGCTTTTCAAATACAGAAATAACAAAAAGGTGGTAAACTCAATGAAGAATGCGTCTGTCATAAGTATCGGTGCTGTGATTACTAGATTTCCAGTGTTTCGTACTCGCGATGGGATTGCACTTGATTCGGTACCTCATCTGTCTGAAACGGCATACGCCAATAAGCTGCTTCATCCAAAACTGTAAAACGGGCATAAAAATGAAAATCTTTGCAAATGCGACAGGAAATATTTGTGTTAGTGGTCAGATTTTGTTCGTGAAAAATAATTAGTTCAGTTTAGTTGCCTTACAAAAATGAGACTATGACTTTAACAATGCATAGTCTAATTTCTTTGTTTGGTTGATAAAGAGGGAAGACTATTTTCATGGAAATACAACTTCTTTATTCTGAACAGGCATATTCATTTACATTCTAATTCACATATGGTCTTTTCAGAATAAAGAAGTTGTATATCAATAAAGATAGTAGTCATACATCAAGTTTCTGGTTCACAATAATAATCTTTTCGATTAATTGACAAATTGATTTGTATTTATCAAGAACAATATTCCAGTCTCAAATATTTTGTTTTTGGCATAAGATGATCTTTAAATTGTTGATCACGTAAGAAAAGGTCACAACCACGTGAACCTACATAATGAAGCCCTTAACATAAAAGTTGCCTTAGAAGCAAAGACTGGTTCGGTCTCCTAATGGCTTGGTAACATCCATTTTATTACTGCACTGAGGTTTATGTGACTTTATGACTCACATCATTTGGAAATAGAAGTTTTTAACATGTTGCCCAAATCTTATGGAATGCTCTGCCCCTACTCAAATAATCATCCGTCCTCTCCCGATTCATTTAGACGTTCCTTTTCACTGAAGCCTATTTTCCCCTGTACATGGTTTTAATGTGCGATGAGGATGGGTGGCGTTAAATGCTATACAAATTGGTCCCTAGTTCCAGCAAATGCTGAGACAGGCTGCGCAATATTATCCACAGGGATGTGCATTGCTTAGAAATAGCTTTAGAAACACATAAATACCTATAGACTATACCCTACTGCTATATAGGCATATAAGGCATGTATGTCTTTGTCAAGCTATTTCTTAACGATACAAGTCCCTGTGATATTATCTGTATATAAGTTCAATTTATATTAGAATAAATGCCATTGATAAGCTCTGCCATTTATACCAGTCTAAACTGCACTAATCAAACCATTTTTAAAATTTCTGGCTAATATCCTCTTCAAAGCCTTGAATGCCAAAATCAAAGAGAGGAAAATTGGACCAAACACTGGCTGTCGGATATTCCGTACGCTAGACAATGACTGATCAAGACAACAGAAAACATTTCCTTTGCATAGTGACCAATTTATTATACAAGTTGTACAAGTGAGAGCACATGGGCGTGTATCGCTTAGCAATAGCTTTAGAAAGACATTTGTACCTATAGATCCTACCCTACTACTATAAAAGTCCTTTTATATAGTAAGTGAGAGCATATATCAAATATCAAAATTATTGCATATGCATGTATTGACTTCAGAAGTCTTAAAATCTGTGGCACAAATGTAATGATTTGGACATTTATATTTATCTATGTGAAGGTATCTACATTTCATAGGATCTGTTGTATTAAAATCCTTGTTTCAAGAAAGCACATTCTCCAGTCTTCTGCTTGTTGAAATCTAGAATTGAGGAAGGTAATGCTGACAACACAACTTCTCATTGGTTGGAGGCTTCGTAAGCCAGCCAATCACAACGTTTCTTACATAATTGGAATGTTAAATGTGAAGGCACATATAAAACTGTTTCAATGTTTTCAATTCAACAAACTTAATTATTACCATATATACATGTGTTGTAAAGCTGATACAAGAAATTTACCTCATGTTTTATTATTGTGAAGGTATAAACAAAACTGACCAAATATTTCTTGAAAATGTTGTATTCAGATCCTTGTTTCAAGAAAGCACGTTCTCCACACAATCTTGTTGAAATCTTTATTTTATATCATTCACACCACTCTTTTCAAACAGGCGACATGGTTACTTAACAAAAATATCAGTTACTTAACAAAAATATCAGTTACTTTACAAAGTATCAGTAAGTAGTCATGCACACTTTGTCCACATAATGTATGTCAAACACAATTTAATATTTGTTTATTTTTGTAAGGCACACTTAGGCAATATTTCGAACTTTAGCATTGTAAAATTCACATTAAAACATCCAAAATAAACACATCTATTCAACTTCTTATATGCCATGATATAAAAGGATCTTGTACAATGTTAGGGTGGTGCAGAATGAGTGGCAAGAGAGATACTTGATACTTGTTAAAAGTTATTTCAACTTGTTCTGAGAAATGATGTTGAGTGCACATATATTATGTTTCATCTTCCTATTCAGATTTAATACCATTGAAAGTGAAATAATATTTCCTGATTGACTGCATTTGATATGAACTCAGTTTTTATTGTAAAATCACGTTTTCCTAAACAGTTCAATCTGATATACAACATAATTAATAAATACAAGTAACAATGCATTTCAACACTAAAGTTCTCAAAGAAATAAAAACAAAATGCCCAGTCACATTCACCTATTGTCTAGTTGTAAATCAAAGTTTGACAACTAATAACCCTTTATAATTTTGCTTAGACATATTTTCATTTAATTGTCATCCTTAACACTGTTTTACATGTAATCATTTTGATAATTTGCATATTATCAACATTTTAAAAAGGTGATTTATATCAAAAAGGGTTATTGAATGTTAAAACACAACACAATCTGAAAAGGTAATTTCACTTGCATAGCACTTGTCATAGCAACTGTCTGTGAAAATGGATCTATGAAACAACACAAATGTTTCTATAAGAGTTAACTTGTTGATATATGACAAAAGTGGAAATGTAAAAAATGTTTTCTCAAAAGATTCATATGAAATGCAAATTAAATGTGCAATTGTGTTATTGAAATTGAGAATATGTTTCGCTTATGCCACATGCTTAATACAATCAAATCAGAAAAGCATAGGATACTTCAGAAAGAATACCATGTTGTAAATTTCATACATTTTTACTACTTAATGTAAGGTTATAGTTCGGGAATCATGTCATGAAAAGATGTTGAAATCAAATGTTAGGGGAAAACAGTTCTAATTTTTTTTAAAAATTTAGTCACAAATTTTAAATAAACAGCATTATTTATTTCTATTTCCATGAGCACTATCTTGTAATACAACACAGCACTAGATTTGAGGCAGGTGTTGAGGTAATGCTGACAACGCTCATTGGTTGGAGGCTTCCTAAACCAGCCAATCACAACGTTTCTTACATAAGTGGAATGTACAGATGTGAAGGCACATATAAAACTGTTTCAATGTTCTCAATTCAACAAACTGAACATTCACCATCTATACCACTGTGAAATGACCAAGAAATAACGTAACTTGCAACTTTGTTTTAGGCTTTCAATGTAGAAAAATAATATAATGTTTTTGTAATATATAAACATATATTAAAGCCTCCAATCTATAGTCTTAACTCGAATAACAATGCCATATAAATTAGATTCTAAAAACAATGTGAAATATGTTAAGTACTTCAACAATTAAATTACAAATCTCATTTTAACCAATAATTGCCTAACTTTGAAAATAAAATATATGTCTAACTCATTCTCTGTCATTTAGAACACTGCAGTGACTTGAAGAGACAATTCATTTTGTTAAAAGCATGACAATGTTTGCTTTCCTTGATACTTAACTAGCCTTTTCATCATGGTTTTTAAGACTAGCTAGACTTCCGTGAAACTCATTTGAACCTTTGGTGGAAAAAAAAGGAGAGTGCTACTTATCATTCATGCAAGTAATATTTTTGACAATAAACATACATTTTGATATGTGAAATGAAAAAAAACCCCACTTTCTATGAATTAGGTAACATATCGAGTAAATAATTCTTATCTTAGAAATCAGTGAAAATTTTAAATACGTTTTTTAATTTCTGATAATTTAAAATTTTCCCAGATATATAAAAATTGATATGAACAAAAAACAAATTTATTGCAAAAACAACAAATATCTATTTATGATAGATTATGATATCATTGTTGTTATTCTAAGATAACAATGGAAAGATTTTCTTACCATAAATAACGTAATTCACCCTCAATAAACAAAGTTTCGAACATTTGTAATACTATAAAACCTAAGATCATTGAGGACTCCAGGAATTTTCAACCCCCACCCAAAGATCCTTCTAAACCCCTCCATCAAATATCCTTTTACACTCCCCGTCCTAGATCCTTCGATAAACATCTCTTATTTGTCACTTTTGATTTTTTTCCTTCAAATCAATGCTGTTTTATTATCAACACAGATTTTTAAAATCAGAACAATAAGAACAAATCGAGATACTTTGTCCCATAAAATGAAACCATGAAAACCCTTCCGTCTCATTATTCTCACTTAACTCTAACATAGCACTGTCATATAACCGTCCATTGAATATGATAAGCTAAATAAGAGTGTTTGACAGATCCTCAAATGGCATCAAAATCAAAGTCAATGCCCTTTTCATACCAAGCCCACCCCCCTCCCCCTCCCTATTTTTTTTATTTACTTGTGTAGGAGGGATGCGATTCCATTAAATTGGAAAAAAAAAAACTTCTTTGGAAATCCCTGAAGACTATTTAAGCCATTGCATGAAGTGACGTCTCTTTGATAACAACTCCACCATCCCCCCTTCCCCATTAAATTATTGAATCTGCTTTTATTTTAACTTATCACTCAGTAAAAAACTCTTTATCCCAGACATATAATGAACAATTCTGAATGACTTCTAATCTAGAGAACTTCCTTGACAAATTTGACAAAGGGAGAGAACTCCTGGCTCAGTCAGAATCTTCTTCATCCCCATATCCTTCTGAATACCGCTTGGACCGAGAACCAGCTGAAAACAAAACATGGCATGATAAAGATTAGTAATCATTCACATTTGCACTCATAAGGGCACCATGTTTAATCAATTTCTACAGGGAGATTTATCAAATATGCAATATTTGTAATATAAATTCAGACTTACCAGCTTCCTTCAACATGGCAGCAGATGCTGCATCTTTCGTCAGATCTATTGGAACTTTCTTCTCATTATTGACAATATCAGCTCTAGCACCTGTTGGAAACAAAAAACAGGTAATAACTAGAAAGTGTTTTTACTCGTAAAGACAGATGTCTCCCCCCCCCCCCCCCCCCCCCCTCCCATACCATTTCAGCATAATTTTGTTTTTGAAAATTCCTTACAGCTTTTTTAAACTCAAAATAAAATTTAATAATTTAAAAAAAACAAAACATAAACTTAAAGTTTTGGTTAATTAACATCTCCACAGGTGGCCTGGTTGAATAATACTGTGCTTCAGTAGTTTCAGAGTTATAATCTGGAAACTAACCCTACCCTTCAAATTGACAAAGTCCAAACTGTTGCCATGAAAAAAAATAATAAGAAATTGAAAAAATTTTGAACGCCCCAAAAGGCACATCTACATGATATGAAGAGGATGTATTGTATACCAAATTTGGTGAAGATTGGTCAAATAATTTCAGAGTTAAGCTCCGGAACTGAATGGGAACGTAAACACGGACATGCGGACATGGACGGAAACTCAGCCAAAACCAATATGTCTCCCGACCCTTAGGGAGGAGACATAATTTACATAGGTGAGGCAACAATAAATTTAACATCACTTTGAAATCTGATGAACCATAATAAATTATATTTCTAAAACTTGAATAAAACACTCAATTCTCTATGTTATAAAATTGCCTGTGGACAAGCATAAAGCAGAGGACTGGAGAAGGTGATATAGGGTCTAATAAAGCTTTCCAGTAATTCATTGATATTATCTTGGTCAGTATTATTTCAGGGAGAACTGTGATAAAACCTCACCTTTTTCTAGCAATAATCTAACAGCTTCAGAGTGGTTCTTCCAGGCAGCTGAATGCAGGGGGGTGTCTCCTAGCTTGTTCTGAAAGAAGAAACATCAAGTGTTTGTTTCTATCATTATCTACTGTATTTTGACATGTCACGTGCATTATCTCCCCACTGAGGGACTGCTAAAAACAGAGTCTACACTAGGGCTACACTTGCCAGTCTAGGAATGGAAAAGCTTGATTGGATGCAATCCAAATTAGTTAAGCAATTGGTGACGATGTCTCATGTTATCATTTGAAAGCAGCAGCCATTTTTGTATGATTCAGGAAAACTAGAATGTATTTCACTGTGAACTTATTGGCATTAATACATAAACAAGAGTAGCCTTTTTATACAATATCCACAAAAATATCCTGAATGTACCGACCCTCCAGAAAACCGTGTACACAAGGAATAGTTAATGCACAGAACATGTGTCACCAATATTTTGATATCATTGGAATAATTCAAACCTGAACATTGACTTGACAGTTTGGAGAGGCGAGGAGTTGCTTCAGACACTCAATATGGCCGCCATGAGCTGCCCAATGCAGTGGGGTGGAACCAGCCTTGTCCAGCCCATTCACAGATACCTGCATGATAGTGTGTTGGCGGTTTATCAGGCAGAATTACTCAAATGGTATAATGAAACAAGAGTCACATATAATGTGTGTGTCTTTGTACAAGATTTAATGTTTTATTGGTTGTGATGGCATAAACCAATGAATAAAGAGGACTGTCATAGTTTCCAGTGAATCAAAATGATTACAACTGAAATTGAAACTTATTTAAATTGAAAAACACAAAGCCAAACATAACATGATAAACCTAAGGAAAGACAAGATATTTATGGATTATCAACTTCTTTATTGTGCTGATAGCAACGTTTCGGTATAGCTTCTATACTGTTAAGAAGCTATACCGAGACGTCGCTATCAGCACAATAAAGAAGTTGATAATCCATAAAATTCCTTGTCTTCCTTATACTGACAACTTCTAGAATGCCACTCAAACAGCTCATGATAAACCTGTCATCATCAATGGCCTTTAGCATGATATCATGTCCTGTTTGTAGGTATGATCTCAAAGACGAGCCATTGACTTTAAATCTTTCAAGCATGTTGCCTTTAAAGAGAATGCAAGAAACAATTTAACATACCCTATTTGAAATGCATTCCTGCATGAAGTCTATATTTCCTCGTTTGGCAGCATCATGTAGTGGATGGTCAACCGATTCTGTGTTGTCCTCAACTGAAAAATAATGGTAAAACAAAATTTAAAGGACCTGACAAAATCTTATTTACCCAAAATTGTTTTTCACTAGCTCTTCGAAAGAAGCAGACCTATTTTCTGTAAAACTTCGATTTTATGAAACATTTGATCCTTTCGAAAAGTCTGTTGAGTAGATTTTCATTGAGGGGAATGGGTTCTTTAGATAGTCAACTTCTTTATTTCAACAAATTTTCAATTCAGACACTAAAAACTGCAGGAAACAGGAAAATAATGCAATAAAGAAGTTGACACTCTATAGAACTTGTTCTCCTTCATCCAATCAGCTTTTAGAATACCTTTCAAATATGAAGATTAATCTTTATTAACTGGACACTAAATCGTTGAATAGTTATTTCTTAAATAATTTCAACAATACACATGGACCGACCATAGTTGCTTGGTATGAGTCCCACTTTGCCTCCAGTTTTCCCTTTCCACCAGTCGTTGTTTGCCTTGTCTAAAATGTAGATCAAATCTCCTTCCTCGAAACTTAACTCATCAGACTGAAACACAATATATTGTGTTATTATCGTCTAGTACTTCAACATCATTTCTAAAACGTAAATATGAAAAAAATGATGTCATTTGGTTGATATTATTTTCATTTTTCTGGCTTCTTAAAGATAAGACATATCATATTGTAATATCCATCAGCATGTACTTTTTTCTGTAATTTATTACACATTTCGGTCCTAAAAATCATTATTTTATTTCTTTAGAATTAAAGGTTATGTTAAATTAACATAGTGCTTTTCCACTAAAAGTTTACCATTTGCAAGAAATTTTCAAAAATAGAACATTATGATATGTAGGTTGAATGTATCATGCTGAAATTTGGCCACATCTAACATATCAGGAAAATTTAGTCATTGCTAACCTTACTTAACAGAAATATATATATATACATATATATGTAGCTACTTATAAATGCAGTAATATTCTTGTAAATATATCCACTTATTGACGACATTTACCTCGATAGCTATGAGGTTATGGTAGGAGCTATGCTGATATAATGGCACTGATAAAGTATGATGATAAAACTGGAGAAAGTTATTGGAGTCTTACTTAATATCACTCTCTTGTTTCCAGAATTTGGTATTAAATAGTATTCAAGTAGTCTTCATATGCCTCATTCTCTCCCCACAGAGGTAGCTTCGTCATACATTCCTTTACAACCTCTGTCTTAAAACGAAGGTTACTCTGGCGTCAGGTAGTTTCTCCTAGTGGGACAATTTTGCAACTTAAACTACCTGGAAATATTTCAGCCCATGAAAACACCGAATAACATATTTGCTGTCACATGTAGGGCTGAAACAGGTAACCGGGTACTCGAGTACGAGGCGGGTAGGAGCATTACTCGAGTAGTAAACTGCTACTCGAGTACTCGGCAAAGAAGAGTTATCTCCCCTCTCAACATGGCGGAGCAATCCCGTTCAAACGTTTGGTCCTTTTTCAAACTAACTGACGACAAATTTAAAACTGAATGTTCAATTTGTGGAATAAAACTATCCTTCAAGGGTGGGACGACCTCAACTATGAGGAACCATCTGAAGATGAAACATAAGTCAACCTTTGATGTGGCAGTGTGCCTACCGCCTCCACATCAACTCAAAAACAGACTACCCTCGGTAGTTTCTCCAAAAAGGTTAGTTATTATATTAAGTCAAAAGGTGGTTGACTTCATCAAATCAATAACATAAAGGTGTCACATTAAGTATGCTAGAAAGTGACTGAATCATGCTGTAGACTGTTCGGTTCAGTCGGTAAACTGTAGGGTTACAGTCGATAATTTGACAGTTTACAGAAGTAATGGTTACTTGAGTTTTTTGTTTTGTTGGTTGTTCATGCTAATCAGCAGTATGTATTGTGTTCAAGCTAATGCTTGACAGCAGCATGCGTATTAAAATTGGGAGTTGCATGTTATCTTGTGTTTGCGTTCTTACCAATATGAGAATAAACCACAGCATAATACCTGTCCATTGTGTTGAATCGTAGTATATATGTAATAATGGAACTGGAGTTTATTTCTCTTTCTGTGGACTAAAATATTGTAAATTACAAACAATACGATCTTAATACCCTCATGAGTTCAGAATAATGTATGATGAATTAATGATGGTGTCATAATTTTTTTAAAACTCGCCTCGATATCTTCAAATTGGTACCTAAAAACAAAACTTCATTACCGTTCTAAAGACCAGGAAAACGCGTCTAAGAGCTTATAACTTTCAAAATTTCACGGGGGGGCATGCCCCCGGACCCCCCTAGATCACTCGATCGCTTCGCGATCTCGTTGTGTCTGCTGCACAGACAAGTACTCGAGTACTTGTGAGTAACACTTTATGAGTACTCGAGTATTAAATAATTGTACCCGTTTCAGCCCTAGTCACATATGGGCATATGCAATGATGCAGTATCAATATGTGGCGTATGTGTTCTGTAAAGAAGACTCAAAGTGCAAGGTGCATATTCGAATAAAGTTTAGCTTTTGTAAAGCTTCCGGAAATAAATTAGGCGATTTGAATGCTAACTTTTGAAATGGCTTCGCTGATTGCACAACTAACTTTGATTGCATTCAATCAGCGTTCCACAATCCGTGCCCGAGAAAGCTTCATATTAAAACAGAGGTTATATAGGAATTTATGACGGCGCTACCTCTGTGGGGAGAGAATGCATATGCCTGGCCTGTGACCAATCTGAGCCATTCCCCATGAGTCACAGAGTGAGATACCTGTAAATTGACAACTCAGAATGGTTTGTGCCTACCTGTTGTGCATCATACTTGTACATAGCTCGGACCACCTTCACCTGTCCTGTGAACATACAAGAAACATCATGCATCATTCAGTATATCAGATTTTACAACAGCTTGTGCACACACCTTAGGATGTTGTTTGATTTCATTGTAAACTAAAAGTTGTCTGGTATTTGCCATTTTTGGATAAAATATGTGAGGTGCTCTTAATAATTACCATCATAATTAGTGTTTTGACAAGCATAAAAGTAAACTTAAATACCTTTAAAACCATGGATTGTCTCTCTGTGGAGGTTAATTTTATTTTTTTTATGTACACCTTCTAAGGTCTAAGAGTGACTTGTAAAACCTTTAAGACCCACTCCAGATTTCATAACATATTGTTGGGCTTTGATAGAAATTTTAATGTCATATATGGTGATATAAATCAAAACATAAAACTTTATACCTTTAAATTTCTATTGTTAAAAATCCGAATAGCTTACATTAATACATTTCAGCAACAGTCAGTACTTCCGGATCAAATGACACCATTGATCAAGTTTGGCAACAACAACAATTCCAACAACTCTCATTATTGACTCTCTGATGTCCAAAGTTCATTAACTGTGAACAACATGCTTGAAATAAAATAGATTTCAAAATAACAAAACATTTTATTAAAAAGAAAATTTCATGAAGATACTGAAGGAAGCAGAAGCCTCGGGTTTGTATTCTAGGAAAAAACCCCCAAGGTATCGTATATCCAAGTTTATGTCAAAACTTTTCCTTGCATACGGATGTAGGGTATGGATTACACCTTTACAAATGACACAAGATTGAGGTCGAGACTAGGGGGGTATTCAGGGGGTCACACGCAAACCCCCCCCCCCCCCCCCCCCCCCCCTTTCAACTTCCTGGAATCACTACTGTCATGAAATCTAAGCGAAATCTAAGGATTTAAATCAATAAACTTACCAGACAATGGTTTTTCATATGCAATGGCGTATTTGATAGAGGGAATTAAATTCTATTCAACATATGAACCACCTTCCTAGTTCCCCCCGTTATAACTATAATTTTATTGCAAAAAATATTTGTAATGTTACATTTCATATCAGAATGACACTTATGAAAATAAAAAAACATCTAAAAGAATTTGTATAAAATTTGTCTACAAATGAAGAGCCCTGGTGGGACAAAATCTGTAAAATCTAATTAATTTTTTTAAATGGACAGGGGCTTTTAATGTTATTGTTACATGGAGCTCTCATATATATACTATTAGTACAGATGTAGATGAATACAGTCTCTCAAAACCCTTTTGCATGGGATTGGTTGTAGTTGATCAACTTGATTTTACATATATTGATTTATTATCATTCCAATTCTGTAATTTACTCTTTAATTTACTCTGTTTTAACAACTCTATTATTTATTCAATAATCAATTTATAGTAACATTCTGTATGAGATGAGGTGAAATTGGTTAAAAACCGCTTTGAGATTATTTCACGGCTGCTAGTATTATTGCAGAGAGAAAGACTCCAACACTATTGTAGCTACTCATTGCGCTGAAACCTGCGAGCATCAGCTGGAACTGGCAAACCTGAGTGGTACTGCTCTGATATTCAGTGAAGCATTGCAACGAAACCTTACTGCATGTAGAACAGTTCTCTATTACAGACAATGTTGACGACCCCTGGCGTGATTCAAACCTTCGTTCTATGAATTCATATGAACTGTCATCAAAATTTGACAATTATCAAACAATCAAAAGCCATATGGATACAAAATCATTTTGGAAATTTGGAAGGATTTCATTTTGAGTACGAATTTTGTTTGAGTACGAACGAGTTTGTTTTATGTACGATTTAGATAAAACCAAACTGACATTGACACATTAATTGACAGTAGAGTGACACATGATAGAAGCAAGCTATCGCTTCAATCGAACCAGGAAGTGGACATACATCAAGAGGTAAACAACTCAATATTTACACAATTCGGGCAATGGATAGATTTCGACATTAGGAGAGATTACAGACAACTGTCAACAAAACACAAACCTGGTTTTGGAACTGGGGGCGGAGGTCGAGTAGGTCTTGGTGCAGTTGACATTTTGTCGGTAAAGCTCTCCCACTTGCAGTAAACAGGAAGGAAGTACACTCGTTACTGCGCATGCGAGTTTTCGATTTATAGCGTAGATAAGAATTGCGGGAAATACGAACTAAAAGAAATTGCGAATAGAATAAAATCAATTTAATAATATCTAAAAATTGACTTCTCGTTATTATGCTGTATTTCATAAAAATCGTTTTTTAAGAATTGACACATCACGCGTGTCGAATGATTATGTTGTGCGAAAAGGCTATATTAGTTTCTTTACTTTACACTCAAACTCATTATTTGTTAATTAAGAGGGGAGAGTTTTCTTGATAACATCTTATTTATTATTTACATTCGCAACGCTTATGCCGCCAGGTAGGATGTTGAGAATAAAGAGGTAGTATAAATATGGAAATCTGATACGCCTTGCTTACGCATATCATTTATAAATACCCTTCAAACGTCTTTAATGTGATGGCACTTCTAAATGACCTACAAAGCAGTTTACTAATATTTTGCTCTTGCAAAAGTTCTCAAATCTTACACACTTATATAGAAAGAAATCTGTTTCGAAATATTCCTTCTTTAACGTTCGTCAAAATTTACCCTGATTATCAGATACTCCATTAAAAACTCCATTGACCCTTCACCAATAATGGTAAATAAATAGTTATAATTCATATTTAGATAATGCAGTTATCGTTCATTACGTAAACTTTCAAATTCAATATGAAAGAAGAAGAAACAAATAGATTTCAAAGCTTGTAAATTGTAACGTTGTAAATATGGAAGTGTAATAAAATCGTTAACAGTATAACGGTGGTCCTTGAAATCGGAACATTGTTCAACTTAAACACCAATGAGGATCTACAATTCTCCCCTTTGCTTTATGAATGACTGGAGATTGTATTGTTTATACAAAGTTACACTAAACAGGCACATATTAACGTTATGATAGAAAATATTCACATATAAGATGTTTGAAAATATAATATTTTTTAAATGACGGCTTTCTTGACATAAAATGCAACACGAATGCGAAAATCTAGGAGGGATATTAGAATATCTTTTACCGTTAAATCCTTGTTAAAAATTAGCTCAAAGATGGAAGGAATTGAAATAGATACATCTTTTTCAGATTTCTAGGGGGTTAAATGAATAGACACGGATATCACACTATCATTTTTAAATTCAGAACATATGAGAGACATCAAAAGCACTTCCTAAGAATAATAATAATATCCCCCTAAAATCTCATTCGTTTTAAAGTACGCTACTAGAAAAAGAATCAATTCTTGATAAATATTTTCTAGTGAACCTAGTGTGATACCTTCTTAACATAAAACCTTTTAATAGTAAAACTCTTTAAAAATATTTAACTCAAAATTATTTAAAGAAACTTCTCATTTATAAGAAAAATAGATTAAGGTATTCGTTGAATACATACGTATGAAAGCTCTTTCTTTCAAAATATCTGAATAAAATCTGCGAAGTTTTGATATGGCATGGGTAAAGCGCGATATCAAACGGGGAATAGTTGTTCATCACTTTGAAAAAGGCACCTCTTATCATCAAAAGCAAGAAAAGAGTTTGTGGCAACGCGGGCGTGGGGTATTTTTAAACTGGAACTATCTGAGTTTTGGGTCAAGTTTCCTCTGAATGATTTAACAATCAAGTCGGATTATCATATTTCAATGTACCTTAAGGAAATAATAGTTTATTCCTATAAACACCTTCACTTACTTTTCAATGAAAATGATTATCGGGTCGGGGGAAGGAGATCGGTTTGGAATATATGAATTGCTATACTAAATTTGTGACCGCTTTTATAATGCTATAGTCTTTGGTAAAATCCACTTTAAAACATGATAGACAACTTCATATTTCATTTCTAAAGTACAGATCAGTCGGTATCATGGGTTTATCTCAGTCGTTTGCAATAATTGAACAACGTTGCTTCTCATTTTACGGCTGTGAAACACAATACCGTTTTGAACTTAACAAGTAACATTTTTCTCTCTGTGTCTCATTGAATAAATTTTGAATTTTAGCAATTTAGCCACTTACACGAAAACTTAATAAAAATATTAAAACATGAGAAAAACTCTAAGATTTCCTGCTTTCACTGGGAAAAACTAGATTTTAGTAATACGAGAACGTCACGAAATATTTGTTTAATAACTCGAAAATATCATACGTACGAGTAGACATGGGCATTGCAGACTAACTCAAATGAGATCATATTGACCTGATTTGGGTTAACATCGATATGAGGATCATGGTGTCGGCAATATACAACATCATTAAGAAAAATCAAATGCGAAATATGTCTTGGTCATGAAATCGAGCATCAAACGATATATAGGGTGTGTATACATGTACCTTCAATGGCTGAATTTTCTAAGCCATAGTTGTATGTACTTTCTTGAACAGCCAGTGAGTTTACAATGCAATGCAGGGAACTGAATTGGAACACATGGTCTCTTATACTCGCCCTATAGAATCGTATTTGTATGCATCCTTCCATTTTGCAAATCCCAAGGGATAGTATCTCATAGGCTACATTTCGTGATGGTTTGGTCGATATTCAAATCTAATTGATGACTCGCTGAAATCCTCGTATACTTGGGAGAATCGATAACATTGCTTCCATTGCCTGCATGATTGTTACTGCTTACCGAGACTATGATTATAGTATCAATGTAATATTGATATTAAAGAGCCACTCCGTGATTTTCATAACATATTTTTACCTTTGATACGAACCTAAATGTCATATGTGGTGATATAAAATCAAAACATCTTAACTTTTCATGTCCAAAAGACATATATATGACAAATACTAGTTTTCCATGAAAATCCAAACACGGCCTTATAAATGCACAGAGGTGTAGATATCACGTCCAATATACGTGGACACAAGTTATATAACCTGACAAACACTATCAGCTCCTAACTGCCCTTGTAGCTGTTTTAGATAAGTCTCCAAAATTACGTTTGACTATTTGATGCGCGCCACTGTCCGGTTTTCGATCATAATTGTGACCATCTACCTTCATATTGTCACTGTAAAAAAACAATAAGCTTTAAAATGTGTCTTTTTGGTAACAGTCGATACTTCTCGAAAAGTTGAGATGCACAGAAATACTTGAACGTTTTATATCAAGCAGCAAGTTTTGACATCAAAGACAGGAAATCTCTTCAGTAAATAGCCGTTTTGAATGACATCTACTTGTATGTATAATATTATTGGCGCATACACTTCAGTTTTACCCAATGGCCTACCATCAGAACAGCAAGTTATGTGGGAAAGTCTTACCGAGGGCGGTAAACGTACTCGCTAGCCGACCGCGCATGCTCCTCAAACTATAAACAAAAAACAGTTCCGGAGTAAGTTCAGATATTTAACTCTTTGTTGTCCTTCCAGTTATAATCGAGCTGGTGTATTTATGAAAGGGGTGATGGATTTATAACAGAGTTTTTGGAGGATCTGACTCATCGAACGGAGGAGGAAAGGAAAGATGGGGTGTTTTACCTCACAGGTAGATATACTCTCTTCAGATTGTCAATCCTATCAGCTGATTAATTTGTAAACATTCCTATCACGATACTGTTAAATCACTTGTGACCAAGCATCGTTTCCATATCTTGAAAAAATAAGAAATGCGTTGTTGGGTTGGGTTTTGTTTAACATTTTGGAAACACGTCATTATGGTTATGTATAATAATTAATTAATTATGTCTATTACTACAAGTCACCTATATACGAATGTTATTATTTTGAATGTTGAGATTTATTGACACCTTCGAAGTAGATAGTTCAATAATTTTATTTAATGAATAATATTTTTACTGATGTCACATGTTTAAAGTGACACAGTGTATGTTTCATGATTTTTAATGTGTTTTTATTAAGAGACAATTAAAATACCTTATGACTTGCGTTATGTTGAAATGCCTCCCCAAACTTGTATGTTTATCTCTAAAATACCAAAATAATGATATTTTCTTGTTTTTAATTATAATCGGAAAACTGCCCTGTATACATGTTAAAAATTCTAAATTCTGTATCCAATTAACGTAGACATGGTAGACATTAGTTAAATAACTTCAATTTATGTTTGTCTTTGTGTCTGCTGAAGGTAAGTTTCCAAAATTCAGTTTGAGTCATTGACGCACGCCACTGTTAGATTTTCTTTAAACTTTAACCCCTTTATTGTCACTATACTGAACTGTTAAGCATTAGGATTCTGATTTTCTGAAACAACCACAACTTCTCGATAAATAATACCACTTGTGAAGTTTGACATATTTGACTCCAACAACATACTCTGTGCCCCTTTAAGATTAAAGCAGTTTTAAATCATGTGAGTTTTTCAAAATAGTGAATTATCAATGAATTCAGATAGTTGATATGAATATGAAAATTGTTATAGATGAATTCTTTTGTCCATGTCCAACTATACTGTTTCTATTTCAAGAACATTATTAATAGTTACTTATTGTAATAAGTAATCAGGCATGAGCTTCATCAGAATAAATTGATTAACTAGGATAATTACTCGATAGTGCTGTTAGCTAAGTACAATACATGTATATAGCCTACTCTTGAATACTGTGTTGATGTGCATTTTGAATCTGAATAGGTATAGAATAGGACTGCAATTTCTTCTCAATAGTTCAAATATATTTGTTTAGAAATTAAGCTTTCACAATAAATTAGATTTACAGAAATATTGACAAAGTTTATTTATCATTAAAATGGACAATAACAACATTATGTTCTGTCGTATATGTAATATTCATGTACAGCATTCTATTTATGGATTCATATGTATCTAATTCAAGTACAAAGATCATGATAAATCCTCAAGGGAAGGGCTATACATTCAGGACGTGTTTGTAGTTGGGTTGCATCGTTAACCCTTACCTTGCCACAAGCAAGCTGGGTCACTTTACCAATCTCATTGCAACTGAGAAGAAAATTAGTTACCAGCAGTGTCTAACCCACATATTATTTTCAATTTGAGCTGCTCATCATGCACATGCACAAGAGATATTTCTGTTTCTTTAGCCTATGATGATCACGAAGTGTATCTTTACCAGCCTGTAAACCTAATGCAGTTTTATAGTAATGTTAAACTAGTACAATAGAACTGCACATAATATGTCACAATAGTTTGTGATGTCAAAATATTATAGGCGCCGGCACAAATGAATCAGAAAGGTAACCTCCCAGTACTTAGACATACAAATCTCAGACGCCTCAAAACCATATTTCTGGTTGAGCGCACAGCTAATCCTTGTCTCATAATGATAATGGAACAATCCAGGAAAATCAAGAACTTTGTTTAGTCAAAACAACAATATGACAAGAAAATTCAAGAACTTTTCATTTTTAAACATATCTCTTCTTAAGTACTAAGTAATAAAACACGTAAATCTTTTAAAAAGTTTGATTTATTATTTCCATCTTTTGAGAATATATCAACAACTTGATATAAACAAAAAGACAGTGTTCTTAAAATGGTACATGGAAAGTTATGATTATGGCATGTATAAAAAAATTTGAAACGCAAATGAAGAGATGACCAGAATGTATGAAAGCTTGCATTTTTACAATTTTGAAAAATGCACTGAAAAATTATTATTCAGAGTGTATGATAATTTCTTGTTGCATGAGTTTAAGATTTGCTTTGACTTTGCAGAAATATTACTTTCTTCATGCTCTTTCATTGATTCTGTTGATATGATACAAAATATTGAAAATAAATGAGCACAGAAGGGTATAACATATTCTCATAACATTCATAATTCTATAAAACAGTTTTAACTTAGATACAATTTATCTTTTATGATATGAGGACAGTGCTGGATCCTCAACTTTTGAAAGGGGGTTGGTGGGGGGGGGGGGAGGTGGGTCACCCAAGGGATCACCTTCATGGTTATTTTTAAAAATCCAACAACTTTTTATATGTTTTAACAGGGCAGGGAGTAAAATTTGCTATGAAATTTGGGTATTGTGTGTCTTTAAGGGGTTAAAACTTCAGGGTGACAAAAGTTTTGTAACTTTTGACCAGAATCGGCAGATAGGGCGAAATTTGGACACTTTTGATTGTTTTGATCCCAGCTCATTGATATGATTGTCTACCCGTTTTCAAATCATTTATGTTAGATAAAGGCGGTCAAAGTACATGCGGGATTAATGTTTACTATGTATGAATGACCAGCTTCTATGTCATTAAATATAATGAATAGTAAGTATGCTTTATTTCATTCTTGATTGATTGTGGAGGACATCACCCTTTAAGCAGTTAACAATATTATTATGTTTTATTTCAGCTGGCATGTTGCTGCGGCCCTGCCTCGTGTGCGCTGTGTTCAAAATGCTGCCCCAGTATGAACGAATCTACGGGAACGCGCATTATGTACACCATCTTTCTCATCATCGCTTTTGTTGTTGCTTGCCTCATGTTGTCTCCTCAACTCCAGGTTGTCATCATTGAACAGGTGAGTGATATCATAGAGCAGGTGGGAGATATCATTGAACAGGTGGATGATATCATAGAGCAGGTGGGAGATATCATTGAACAGGTGAGTGATATCATAGAGCAGGTGGGAGATATCATTGAACAGGTGAGTGATATCATAGAGCAGGTGGGAGATATCATTGAACAGGTGGATGATATCATAGAGCAGTTGGGAGATATCATTGACCAAGTTAGTGATATCATTGACCAAGTTAGTGATATCATAGAGCAGGTGGGAGATATCATTGAACAGGTGGATGATATCATAGAGCAAGCAGGTGATATAGAACAGATGAGTGAAATAGAATAGGTGGTAGATATTATAGAAGAGGTGAGTGATATAATAGAAGAGGTGAGTGATATCATTATATATGGCTGGGGGATATCACAGATGATAACATCTGGAGCAGATGGGTGATATGTTCCTAGACAGATAAGTTTCATTAATTTAAAGACAACTTGGTGATATCAGATATCAGATGGCTGATATCATTAGATGGTTGGTGATATCAAAGGGCAAATGTTGATGTCATCATAAATTATGATTTTTATTTTTTACATGTGCTGATCAGATGCTATTAGTCCTTTTGATCTGAAACGTCTTTGATATCAAATTTTATACCAATACTGTGTCAATTGTAATACTTCATAAAACCGGGTAATTTTGCACCAAGCCTGAAAGTCTTGAATTTTATGACTTTATGAAAGTTTACCTTACCAAGCAAGCTTATCATCATACACTAGAGCCTGTAGATACAATACAAGCATGGCAAATTTCACCGCCAGACGTAGACAAGCTGTTTGCTTGTTTGTTTATCATTTCGAGAGAAACAACAATGAAGGGGTGTTTGTTCTGTTACCTGTGACAGGAGTTAGCCATTGTTTTCTATTGTTTCTCCGCGAGGTGCAAATCTAAAACAAACAACCCAGGTTTCTCTACTTGCCCTCAGAGTTCACCTGTATAATATAAGGCAATGTATCAGTGTCAGGTAATCAGGCAATCTGATATACATCAGATTTAATAAAAAATCTCATTCAAATGATTATAAGGCAACAGCAAAGTGATATTCTTTAATGTTGAAATAATGTAATTTTGAGAAAAAAAGTGTTATTTGGTCTATGCAATAAAAAATTATGACATCATCAGTTAGGCAACATTTTTCCCATATGAGTTCAACCTGGAAGTCAAGATTTTGTGATCGCATATTGATTTTGAAAAAAAAGCCAAGTAGTTTGATAGTGTGAATAATTTCCTGTGAACTCAAAAAGCAGTTCATGCAGTGAAAGGGAAATGCCTTCAAACTGTTCACCTTTATTTCATCAGCACAAGCCATTGAAGCCTAGTTGTCCTGGATATAACTATATAGATTTGATCTAAACTATAAATATTTTGTGACGCCAGTCAGGTAAAAAAACATACTTATATAAGTTTCATAACAAAAACCTAGACTTCCTTGATTTTACATACTGCAATCCGTCCCAAATGTCTTACGGCCGCAGTTCTAGTTTTCATAGAAAACCATTTGTCATTTTTTTGCATAAATAATCAATGACCCTTCATTTGCAGTAACCAAATTGTATCTGAAGCAGTAGCCAATGATAAATCCTTTTCTCCTCTAAGAGTAATGATTTCTGTAAACTGGCCTCCCAGAATGGCACATGTCAATTATGAAGTGTTCTCCATTTGATGAACACACAGGTACCGAGACTGAACGAGACATGCACCTTGTTAAACGCGGGAGACAACTGCAGCAAGTTGATGGGGTACCAGGCCGTGTACCGACTGTGTCTGGGGGTGGTGGCCTTCCACTTCATCCTCATGCTCCTCACCCCCTTCGTCTCCACCAGCAGCAACTGGAGGGCTTCTGTACATAACGGGTTGGTGATGTGAATGTTGATAGAAATAATACACACATATATATTTATATTTCTTTATTGCCTCTGGATATAATGAGTTGGTGATGTGAATGATTATAATTCTATATTGCTTCTGTACACATCGGGTTGATGATATGAATGATAATGATAATTCTATATACTGTCAATGGTAATGGTAATTCTGTCCATTTATTACTGAGTGTAAAGCAAGGTAACGTGACAGTCTTTTATTTTATGATAATTATATTTAATTATATCTCTGTACATTATGGGTTGGTAATATGAATGATAATGATAATTTTATATTGCCTCAAAAACACTGTACAATGGCAATGTGTCCTTATATTTTGCTGATTGTCAAGCAAGGTAGAAACAACTAGTTATTTATTGTGTTTTGGTATGATGCGTACATTTCTTATATCCAGTCAGAAAGAGTAATCATTTATTCTGTCTACAGTTACTGGTTCTTCAAGTTTCTCATCCTGTGTGCATTTTGTACTGGAGCGTTCTTCATCCCAGACACCTACAGTCTCTGTGAGTACATGTCAGTGATCCAGGCCAATATCTTAGAAACTCTCCAGGCTGGGCTTGAGAGAGTTAACAGAGCAATATCATCTTTAATACCGCTTGGTTCAAATAGTATTGTGCCAATTCATGAAGAAGTCTTATGACATGTTTCATGTCAAATTCATTTTAAATCTAAGTTCTAACTAATTAGTTGACTTATTTTTTTTGGTAAGATTTAGAGAATGATGAACATAATGTTGTAGTGTTGATGGTTGAGTTGTTTTGCTCCATATATTCAGAAATTATTATTAATAAAGTTTTGTCATATTGCATCCAACATTTGAGTATGAATATTATGTAGCTCAAGCAAGGGTGAATGTAACCTTATTGTGTGTAAAAATTTCATTATTATTTTGAAATGATAAGGCAGTTAATTCTTTCACTCCTATACCAGTAGACACAATCATTCAATATATGATACACCCATGACCAAAATAGGAAAAAAAAGATTATTGCGCATGTGCTCATATTATTAATGGAAATTATGACACAGCTTATGTTTTACCTTATCAGTAATATTGCTGTTTATATCTACAGACTGGATGTACGTTGGGATGGTTGGAGGTTTCCTATTCATCATCCTACAGCTCATTCTATTGGTTGATTTCACCCACTCCTGGAATGCGTCTTGGTGAGTTGGCAGACATTACGTAGCCTCTTTAGGAAATGCGTCATGAATCATGGCTTGATATCAAACTAGTTACATCCCTGAATATATAGAGTCATATAAACTTGCCTAGATTGCAATCAAAGATGCAAAAGTTAACTTCTTATTTGTATATAATTTTGGGGACGTTAAGCTTAAGACGATCACACTCACATGATATCTCATAGCCAGGTAGAATGTCTAATTACAATGAACAAGATTGGGAAAACAATTACCAAATTGGAAACCCTTCCAATTACAACATTTGTCTGTCTAAACAGTAAACTGGCAACCCAAAGAATCGTCTTTCTATAAAGCTGCATGCTTATATCAATGATCCATAACAAATCAAGGTTTTGTTCTGTTATTGCAAATACAACATGATGATGTAACATGCTAATATGCCCGTCAGACTTGAGGACGTAAAAAGTTGTTTACATTCTTAAGGTTATTACTCGGTTCCCTGATTACACTAATGACCGTAAGAGAGGTCAATGTATTAGCACCAGGGTCAACCACACAGGAAGTAGCACTTCACATAAGCTCTGTATCAGCCCCGGGTGTCAAGAGAAACACTTCCGTATGCTACTACACACCTTGAGAAAAAAAATGCCTGTCAATTTACACTTGACTTCATAAGTGTTTGTTTTGAGTGCATTGCTACAACAAAACTTTCATGGTGCCATAATAATTTTTTTCAAGCCACTTGTGCACAGTATCTGCCCTAGACTAAAAACCCAAACAGGAAATAGATATCAGAAATTCTATGCGATTTGTTTTTTTACTCTCTCGTATGAATTTGTTCACATAATTTCATGAGACGCCCTAGCAACCGGTTATGACTGACAAGTCCTGGGTCAAGCTTAGCCTTCGGAACATGGCTATCATTGTTTGCAGAGACATTCTTTCTCCGTCTCGGCTTTGAAATATTTATTGAATAAATACAGAATAGAGAGGTCCATGTATCAAAAAAAAGGGTTGCTACATTTATCAAGGTGTATTTGTGACCTAAATGTTGAAACTGATCCTGATAGAGAAGAGAAACAAACAAATGAATTGTATTCTTGGTTTTGAAATTGTAAAACGGTATAACTTACACTAAGCTCTATCTTTTCAATCAATTTAATTTGGATTTTTTACATCTTCAAATTAAAAAAACAAACTTTCTTGTGGGCTGTGTCACATATTTAAACTTAATGAATGATGTCACTTTGTTGAGAAGTAATAATCATTGTTAAAAAGTAACAGTTTATTCCTTATCAGTGCAGTAAAGTTATTAAATAAGTATTATTAACAAGTAATAGTAACCACTCACAATTTTGTTTAAAACCAGACAATGACATACATCAATTAGTCAAACGTTATTTTAATAATAATGATCATACTAATATTATTTGCTGGTATTTGAAACAGTAATAACCTTGTTTTTATCAAATTGAATGGATTTAAATAGGCTGGTCTATGGGCTAAGGTTCGCTATGTTGTTTTGAGGAAAATTGATACAAAAAAAGGGCGGTGCACTTTCAAAAATTTTACAACATTATAAATAATAATCTATATGTATGGATAGAATATCCCAACATTTACAAATGATTAATGATAAAACTAATCAACAATACCTTGTAATACCATGGCAAGGCTTTTCATGCTCATAGCGCCCATGAATAGCTTCACTTCTCATTATTGTTTTATTTTACCGAGTGTGCGCTCTCATTTATCTAGATGTAAATACAAATAAACCATAATGTTACCCTCGGCAACATGTTTTAAGTGGATTATGTTATAATCATATGCTATTAACATACTTGTATAAACAGAAATGTCCCCTTGAATTTCGTTTCCAAATAAATACCCCGAAAGGACTGTCCTTTTAAAGGCAAGTGAAAAATACCACAAGGACAATCCTATTTTAAGATATCAGCAAACTCTGTAGATTAGTGTGAAACTGGCTATAACAACACTTCTATACACTTAAAGAGCCACTCCGTGAATTTCATAACATATTATTTACCATTGGTACGAACCTAAATGTCATGTGTGATGATATAAAGTCAAAACATCTGAACTTTCCATGTCCAAAAGACATATATATGATAATTACTGGTTTTCCATGAAAATCTAAAAACAGCCTCATAAATGCACAGAGGTGTAGATATCACGTCCAATATACATGGATACTAGTTATATAACCTAACAAACACTATCAATTCCTAACTGCCCTCCTGGCTGTTTTAGATAAGTCTCCAAAATTACGTTTGACTATTTGATGCGCGCCACTGTCCGTTTTTTTATCATAATTCCGACGTTCTACCTTCATATTGTCACTATAAAAAACCCAATAAGCTTTAAAATGTGTCTTTTTGGTAACAGTGGATACTTCGCGATCAAATGACACCATTGATTAAGTTTGGCATGTATGACTCCAACAACTCACGGAGTGGCTCTTTAAAGGGACCATTCGAGCGGGGTATTTTTTGTGGAAACGAAATTCAGGAGGACTTCCCTGTTAACAAATATATATGATTTTTACATGATTCTTTTCACACTTAATTTCAAATATGTACATGAGTTTTACATTTCAGTTAAGATTTAACAGTTTGACAAAGAATGAAGTGTAGGCTATCGATCAAAAAAGAAAAACTTCGTGAAATGAAGCCAATCATCGGAGCTAGGAATGTGGAATGCATTACTACGACAAAACATTATCGTAACTGACAACTTTTATTATGAATTGTTTGTAAACATGCCCCTCTGCCAACAATCTATTAGTTATTTCTTAAATTTTTCAATGAATTAGCATAATACAGCACATTTGATTTCTCGCAATGCTGATATTTCAAGATGGCGGATGAAAGCCGCTTGAATGGTCTCTTTAAAGGGGCACAGAGTATGTTGTTGGAGTCGAATATCTCAAACTTCACAAATGGTGTTATTTTATCGAGAAGTAGAAGGAGAAAATCAGAATCATAATGCTTGTCAGTTCAGTTTAGTGACAATAAACGGGTTACTGTCGTGATTTGTGATCGAAAACCGGACAGTGGCGCGCTACAATGATTCAAACGTTATTTCAGAAACTCATTCACAGCAGACACAAAGAGAATTATTGGTTGATAGTGTGAAATAGGTCATATAAGTAATAAACACATTAATTTGACACAAAATTTCCAATTCTTAACTTTTATTGAGCCATTTTCGGGTAATCAGTGAAAACAAAAAATATCATAACTTGGGCATTTTAGAGATAAAAATGCAAGTCTAAGGAGTCAATTTTAACTCAAGTCAGGTTTATTGTTATTTTGGCTCTATCTAAAGCCACAATAAAAATCAAGAAACATATAGTCTGTGTCACTTTAAAGATGCTGTCTTTGGTAATTCTGTGTATCCATTTGTGTGTGATAAACATTTAGAACTTAATGAGAAGGTATAGATTTTACGGAGAAATTTTTTCTCTATCAGTAAACTTTCAGTCATGCTTGTGGTGCATCAATACATTTTTTCGACCTTTTAAATGTTATCTTGCCCATTGAAGAAAAATGAACACAAAAACAACGTGACTAATACAGGAAATAGGGCCCAATTTGAAACCAATATATCAGTGAAAAACTTTTCAAATAATAATCACGTGTTGATCAGAGTTTGTGAATTTTACAAGAACAGAGCTCATTGATGTTTTAAAAAATTATGTCATTTTTCATTAAATAAGATAATATCAGATTTTGCTTTTTCTTGAAGGGTTGGTCGAAAATCTGGGACACGCAACAATTGTGGATTTGCAGGTAAGCAAATACACTTCACACCAAGCTTTTGTTCCTCTGCATAATGAAAGTTGTTGGGAAGTTCTTAATTTTGAAGAGCTTTTGCTTCTTAACTCTGCATTACCTTGTATAACAGATGCTGCTGTAGCCTGAACAATATCCACTCATTACTTAGGCTATGCTTGATTTGTTCAAGCGGCGTATAGCCGGGACATGGAACCGGCGTACGCCGGGCATACGCCGGGTCTGGAACAAGATCAAGTTGAATCAAGTGTGTTGGCTTACGCACAGGAAGTAGTCATCATAGCTCAGAATGTCTTCAGAATACATTCAATCTTCAAGATACAAATATTTTTTGAACATTTTGAAATAGGAATTAAAATGTCACCATCAAATAATGAAGAGTATCTGATAATCATATGTAAGTAACGTTATTTTTTTAAAAGTTGTTATTTAAAAAAGTAAATTAAAAATAGATATAAGTTGTTGAATAGTCGCTATCAAAATATTTGTCCGCCATTACCGGTATACGCCGGGTTCGCCTGTCATTTAAAACCGGCGGATCAGGCGTACGCCTCCGGCCTACGCCGGTTGCCAATAAAGTGATTCGCCGCTTTTGTCATTTCCGGCGGCGTAGTCCGGATAGTTCGCCGTGTTAGACTATATAAAGGAAGTGAAATGTTTCATGGGCCTTGGCGCATCACCTATATAATTATGTGTTTGTAATTGCGTTTTATTGCCATTTAGACATATAATTTTTTTATTTACCTTGTCACTGCTGCTCAACTAAATTATCTATTTTACAACCAAAAACAAATATTTGTATTAAATTCTGTTATGCCATTGTGTAAGCTGTAAACATTTTGAAACTTTATTTCTGATGATAAAAATAGAATGTTTTCCTCCTGCATCGATATTTTGTCAATGTTTTCCTCCTGCATCGATATTTTGTCAAATTAAAGTCCCTACCACCCTCATCACTTTTGATAAAAATATGCCTGAGAAACATTTAATTATTTTTATGCAGCTTTAAGATTTGCAATATAGACAAGGTTGATGATTTCTATGTATGTGTGAATCTGTAACTGGATGGAGGGCTTGTTGATAACTTTGATTCGAATTTTTTGAGAGATGCAGAGATGCAATGGCAGAGTGGTAACCGTGTTGGGTTTCAGATTTTGTTTTCTAAGGTAAAATCCAATACTTTTAGATGCAGTAAGGTTGAGGTGCAATTAATAATTGAAATCGGGGTTGTAATAGAGAAAATATGGAAGGAACAATGGTATAAAGACTAGTTCACTACTCCCTGCATTTATATGTTTCTATACAGTTGAATAACTTTTTCAATAGTTGTTAAACGTCAAATCATCTCACCATTGTAACTACATCTGTCGAATTTCGAGAAGAGAAGCCTGTTAATGTCAAAATTAAAAACCTTGATCTTCTACCCCCACAGCAACCATCTTGATTGCCCTCATCTTCTTCATCATGGGTATGCTGGGGGTGATTCTCTTGTACGTGTACTACGCACCGCAGAACTGCACCGCCAACAAAATCTTCATCGGCATCAACACCGGACTCTGCATCATTGTCACCGTCATCACCATCCTGCCCTGTATAGAGAAGTGTGAGTGGTTTCAGGGCACAAAGCTTTATACTGGCTTTATTCTGGTTTTCTTTATGATTTTATGAATGCTTAGTTCAATTGTTATCTTTGGAATCATGACTGCTAAAAATTGGTGGTATGAAATCTTCACGAGCCGCTAATAGTTGGAATGTTACTCAAGTGGCGCTGGATATTTCACTAATTCTATAAATTCTTCAATTTGTTTTTCCAAAAAAGAACAAGAATTTATGCCTTTCTCAAAGAAAATAATGTTTCATGTGTTCCCAATGCACTTATTGGAGCGAGGTAACGTTTATACTGCACTATACCTAGTCACATAAAAAACATTTATCAAAATCTAAATATTTGAAATATTTATATAATGTTGGTTATAATTCATCTGCATTTTCTAAGGAGAAAAAGGATTATATTTATTTCTTTCTAAAGAGTCTAGATGGGTAGATTAAATAGCAAACCAGTACAAGGAAGAACATCCTCTCTTGATGATGGAGTAAGCATATAAACTTATCTACATGAAATCTACGTCTTTGAATTTCAGTTAACCCCAACTCAGGGCTGCTGCAGGCCTCTGTGATCAGTCTGTACGTCCTGTATCTCACCTGGTCTGCGCTAACGAGCGAACCACCTGGGAACGGGGAGGAGGGTGAGTTGAAGACTCTTACATTACTGCATTATATTGAGCATCCAACGACATTGATGCGGAGGTCACACAAGTGCGGTCAAATTTTGTTATCAGTTATTTTGAACTTGTAACACGCCTTATTGTTATTGTCTCTTACAAGTCATAAACTCCTGAGATTAATAATACTTTTTGTTTCCCACAGTGAACATCTTCGACACGTTTGAGACGGTAGCAGAATTAAAGGGGAGTCAAAGCTTGAAGACAGGCGAGAAGGCTAAGACAGGCCAGTTCATGTTCCATCCGAATCAAAACTCAAACTCCACGCTGTTCCAGTGTCGCCCCGACCCCTCCTTCCCAGAGGCGGAACTCATCTCTGCATATGCTGGTCTGCTCATCATGTTCATCATGGCCATATACTCAAGGTGAGTTGATTACCCGCTTTTGAATTAATTAGTGCTTAACCATTCTGAGTGACTTATTTACAGGGATCATGTCATTAGACAAGGGAAATAATTTTTGGGCACAAACTGAAGATAGATTATCTATGACTATATTTTAGCAAAGAAGGAAGGGTATAAAGTTTACTTATAAAAGGGGTCTAATGTGAAGGTGGATCCAAAAATTCTCAAAGGGAATAAAAATTTATGGATGGAGAGGAATAATGCTTACGTCACATATTTAAAAAGTGTTGTGGAGCATCATCCTTCTTTAAGTGGCTTCAAGAATTTGCCCTAATGGGAGTGGTTTGAAAGTCCTTGAAACCTTCTTGGTAAAAATAATAGCTTAAGAATTTATTTCATTTCTCCCAGCACAGTTTCAACAACTTTTTACTTCCGTTGATTTTAAATATTCTCAAAAAACTATTCCCAAACAGAACACTTAAATATAGTCATAATTAGTATATTAAGATATATTCTAGTCTAGCAGATCTTTGTCCAAAGAATAAATTGTTATATGTTTTTCAGTATGAGGACAGCCAACCAGGCCCATAAACTTGGCATTAGACGGGACTCGGCGGTAAGTGATTTTGAAAGTTACTCTCATGAATACATGATTTGTTTTTTTAAAAAACCTATTAAGTGTATTGATATTGATCAGTATCTAGAGTTTTGATGTCAGACATCTGAATAAGAGACTAACTTTATGTAAACTGTTTTCAGACTGCTAAGACGTGTTGTTGCTGTGTTATTCATAACCGTAAGTATGTTCCTCCTTTTTTCAATAAATGATGTTTTGAGTTGCCATAGTGTTTTTCAATATCTGTTGTAATGGTGAAGATGAATATAGCTATAGAAGTCAGTTGTCTCTCAAGCAATCCAAGGCCGTTTAAGTACTGAACAACTTTAAGTCTGTAGTGAAAAATTAATGAGATGATTAAGAAACTGGAATGTAAATGGACAATGCAGGGAAGTCACATCATTGCAGCTTCAATATTATGAATGCTATTCTTAGAATTAAGGATGCTATATTATGTTCTTAGATTCAACGTAATATCAATTAGGTCATAATCTTTCTTTAATGTTTAATGAAAAAAGACTTATCCAAATTCTAAATTCTAAATCACTATTCATTGAAGACATCAATTTTACATTACCCTGGGGTAATCAAGCTTATTCATTGCCTCTTGTGGATAGGATACCAGCTGTTATTCATATAAAAATGGATAAAGATATGGATATAGATATAGATATGGATATGGATAACTTAGTTAGTGGCGAGTTCATTCACCTCAAAGGCCAAGTATTCTCCTTGCACATGAAACAAAAAAATAGATGGCGCTCAGCATTGAAAAAATAAGACAAAGAGAAACTGGGTCCTGTTGCACAAAACACTAATGTGACCTTATGTCACTAAGGCAGCCTTAGTGCAATGAAAGCACTAAGGTTAACCTTAGTGTTAAGTTGTTTTGTGCAACGGCCCCCAGCACTGTTGCAAGAGCAGCAGAATGATACCTAAATCAATATTGTTATGATGACAGAGAAGGTTATTTTTGTTTGTATTTCTGCATGTTTGTATGTGACTGCAGGAGACAACCCGTCCCAGCTGGGAGGTCAGGTGGTGATCCACAACGAGGCTGAGGGAGTCATGTATTCCTACTCATTCTTCCATTTTGTCTTCTGCCTCGCTGGACTCTACATCATGATGCAGCTCACTAACTGGTACAGGTACGGTAACTCACTTCACTATTTCCTCAATTATGATTACGTTAATTGTACCCACATTTCATAAACGTCCACATACACAATAACACTCCAATATTGGCAAATGTAGTGAATTTCATAAGGCTTGCACGCTAATACACTTGTTACCTGTCACTGTTTTAAAATTGAAATTTTGCCTGTCATGTGCAGTGTTCTCATGACTGTTAGTCACTAGCTCTTGGTTAATGAGGGTGTCATATGCTTTACCTTTGCAAAGTATGCTTCTTACAGATATTTCCACATTCTCTCCACAGAGGTTACTAGACTAATTTCCGCTGTTGTATAAGGACAGTAATAAGGGTAGTAAGAACAATATCTATTTACAAATTGGCCCATCTACAGAATTTTGAAAGCATCATGGTCAACTTGTAACAGTGGTTACCTAGCAAAAAGGAAATTTAGGTAAGAGAACGTGATAATGCCTGAGCCGAGGTTATTATTCATCATGTACTTAGAATCTTCTTTCCTCAAAAATCTTATCCCCTTTTAGACCAAAAGAGACAGACATCAACCGGTTCGGACTCAACTGGGCAGCAGTGTGGGTGAAGATGGCGTCCAGCTGGGTGTGTGTGGCCATTTACACCTGGACTCTCTTTGTCCCGAAGTGTTGTCCGGGGAGGAATCTCTCCTTTCCTAGACGTGACAACCAAGACTTCACAGATGGCAACCAGGAGGAGGGTGACATTGAAGAGAGGACACCATTACCTAGGTCAGGGTCAAGGTCGTCTAATATATCTGCGAGGTCAATGTCTGACCTCCCTCGACCGGGTCCCAAAATGTCAAAATCGAAATCCTCTTCACGAGATAGACTTGACAGACAGTCTCCAGCGAGAACTCCAATAGAGGATGCTCCTATATCCAGGATATCAGGTTCAAAGGCAGCTTCAAGGGACAAACTGAATAGACAATCCCCCGCAAGGACACCAGTGGAAGATAGGCCAAATTCAAGGTCATCTAGGAGGTCAAAGTCAAGATCACCTGTGAGAGATCGTCAGAGCTCTGTAGTGTAATTATTGATCCAGATGTTATCAATGTGCTATAATTACACAGAATTGTAATTGTTGCTGTGGTTTATAATGGCAGGAGTTAGACAGATTTATCAGTTGATGGTTTTTTTGATGCTATTAGGTAAAAGTTACTTTTTTCAGGGAAACATTTTCAGGGTAATTAGTTTCAGGAGAAAATGCCTAGCAGTTCTTTTCAATCTGATTAATAATGAATTATTAGCATCTATATACTACCTCAATTTGTTAGTTAAATATTAAATCTAGTGCTATTGTGCTTCTCAATATTGAGTTAATTCCAACTTTCCATTGTCATCGGAGGGGGCGGGATAGCGCAGTGGTTAGCGCGTTCGGCTTCGGATCAAGAGGTTCGTGGTTCTAATCCCGCCAGGGGCTCGGCAACTTTGTCTGCAGTAGAGAACTGTTCTACATGCAGTCAGGTTTGGGTGCAATGCTACCCTGAATTTCAGCACAGTACCACCCATGGTTCGCTAGTTCCAGCCGATGCTCGCTGGTTTCACCGCAATGCATAGCCACAATGGTGTTGCAGGTTTTCTCCCTGCAATAATACTAGCAGCCGCGATATAAGTGAAATAATCTTGAAAGCGGCTTTAAACACCAACTCACCTCACCATTGTCATCGGGTACCTTTTTTCATTTATAGGTTTGAATTCCAGAATAGAATTGTTCCATGGTTGATACTGTAGACCTATATAAAATGATGTGTCTAAAGTTTTGAAAGTTGGTCAGAAGTCAAGACCACATTTCCCCACCTTTACTAGCCCTGTAAGATTAGATTTTTTGGTCAACATTCCTAATACTTGCTCAAACCAATCATTACAGTTTTCCAGTATTTGTTTGATATGTTTTTATCATCTTATTCGTCTTTCTTGCCATATTTTCTAGTTTTACTAGGAGTATGTTGGTTGTTAGCGACTGATTCTCTTATCATCATGACAATGTGGGCATTAGGTTAAAGAGATACCTTTGATATCATTCACCGATTTCATGGTTTTTGAATTTTGCTTATTTTGTCTGTAGTGTGTAGCTCCATATCTTATGAAGTCTTGATTTCACATTTTACATTCGTTTCTCTTCGCTCTCATCTCCTCATCTCATCAAGTAGCACTGAGTTCGAATCCTACCAGGCATGCGGCAACTCTGTCTGATGTAGAGAACAGTCTATAATGTCACAAAGCACCCTATACCATGGCTATAGCATTGAGTTAAAATCACCTAAGGGAGATCTGAGCAAATTGGCCCTGATCTACATTCAATAAGGTTTTGATGCTACATTGCAACTGGGTGTAGTTCCACCAATTGTCCACTAGTTCCAGCCTATGCACTCTGATTTTGCATTGTGAAGCAACACTTGTATGGCAGGCTTTCTTTAAAGTGCTTAGTTTAAATCCTTCAGGGTAATAGTGTACCGCAAATGAGCAGTCCTGGTACTGGACATTTGGCGTTAAATTTTGTAACTGTTATCATTATTATCATTGATTGGAGAAGTTGAAGGCAGGTTTCAATTGACTGAAATCATACAACTGTGAATAAATTTTATTGTTATTGATAATGTAATCACTGTAGAGATGACTTCATGCTTTTATTCCTCCTGCCAGTGATATTTGCAGTCTAACATTGTGTTCACATCAAGTGCCAAGTATAGTAACAGATTACTTGCCTTTTTTCTACCAGATTAATCTCTTAAATTTTTTATACTCATGAACTTT
Source organism: Phorcus lineatus (assembly GCA_921293015.1). Lineage (NCBI taxonomy): Eukaryota > Metazoa > Mollusca > Gastropoda > Trochida > Trochidae > Phorcus > Phorcus lineatus. Next base: position 57,455,801 of record OV121081.1, read on the forward strand.
TATATTATCTTTGTTATATTTCTAAAAAGGAATCCTTGTTAGGAGTAAGGATTTTGTATCTTAGGTAACCTTAATGTGTCATATATTTTGTAAGTTATCATGTTTTGAATGTTATCTTTGTACATATTTCATGGAAGTAGATTTTTAGATTTAATCTGATTTGTCTTATTATTATATACAGACTGTTGCCTTTGAATTTCTTATGCAAATGTAACAACTCATTGTTTGATAATCTTTCACATCTTTGTTACCCTTACTTAAAAGATTGTCATATTTATTAGAATAATTGTTTATGGTTATCCTAAATGGCATAGTTTGAACTTTTAAAGAAATTTTTTGTTACAAAATATGACTGTCATACTAACTGCTTAAGGGATAGGGTTTGATTTTCAAAGATATTTGTACACCACCGTTGATAATTGGTATGACGATCTATGAACTCAGTCTTTGAAAATCTAAGATTTGGAGCTTATATACTAATGTTGTTAAAGAGTTAAGATAGATGTAAATAAGTATTTTGTGTCTTCCTGTAATCCATTCCCTTGCAGTTCAGATCGTGTGTTGTGTTTTCACCATGTTTTTCATCATTTATGAAACTCATTCATATTCAAAGGGAGACTACTCTCCTATGAAACTTAATTCTGCATACCACATGTAATTGACATTTCAATCTTAAATCATACCCTTATAGTTATTAACAGAATCTGTGTTTTTGAAATGTTAAAAAACATTTAACTAAATTGATCAACTCTATTCTTTACGCAATTTTATGTGTTAAGATGTTAAAGTTATACACTGTTTGTAATTTGTCGTCAACCGTGCCATATATAAATGTTTACATCTTGTATGTTCCCTGACATTTAACATTACCAATAGTGCAATGGTTCAGTCGTGATATACCACCTAGATAAGCTTTATTCATCTAGTCTGTATATGGTAGCAAGATTCAATGCAATAAAATGTCCAAAATTTTTATTGTTTTAATCAATGTATCGTTTGAAACTACTGAATTCAAAATTCAATATTCATATGTCTTTCTTTTGTACATTGACTGTTGTTGCAAACTGCAGATATTTTTTAAAAGATTAAAAAAGTAATTCTTTACAATTTTGCTGTATTATTTCAAAGAATTTAAATGGATTTTAAAACACTAGAAAATAATACTATAATAACATTTTCAATATATTAGACTTTCCTTATAATGAAATATGTTTCAAAATTTCAGTTAAATCTTTGTTAAACAGGCGTTTCCTGATTTCCTTGACATTTTGCTGAATGTTCTATGTATTGTTGACAAAGTGATATACTTTGTTTGTCCTAGTTTTGTTGTGTATTGAGCATCATGTGCAGTTTTCTTTGATTTTATGTTCTTTCCATGGACAATTTACAATTATGCACATTTTATTATTATGGTTGTTATGTTGAAGCTCCAAGCTATACCTTGAAAAAACCCAGTTCCATTGGCAAGTTTCTTTCCTTTTGCCGGATCACGAGGCGGATTTCAGGGGATACATGCTCTCTTTGGAATTAAAAATTTGACAGAGGGTGGACCCCAACCCCCTCTCCCCCCCCCCCCCCCCCCCCCCCCTTTTTCCTCCCAAGTATATTAACCATAAAATCTTCATAGTACCCTGTATGCATCTATTGTGTTTCTGATTAGAATTGATTCAGTTGTGAGGAAAGAAATGAATATTGCCTGTATTTAGATCCAGGGTACTATTTGAGACATCTGAGAATATCCTGAGATACACTATGAAGATATTCCATTAATCACATGATGAGTTAGATATTCCCTATTTGAATCTCAAATATCTGTTATTTTCCCTTTGATGCATTGTTTAGGTAGGATAATATCATTAAATATATTTTCATTTTTTATGAAATATTTTTATGACTCATCCTGCAAATGTTGTGCATTCTATTTTCTCAACTAAAAGTACTGCTGATTTTTTACCAGATCTGACTAGATTTTTCAGAATTTGTATTTTTCTGATGTTAAGACTAAAAAAACCTAGCATTTTATTTGAATTTTTTGTACAAATCACAATCTATACACATCAACTCACTACTTATTTCGATGCATTTAATTCATATTTTTTCATCTCGTGATTAGACTAGTTCTTTTGTCTCTAGAAAATATAATCAGAAAAGTATTATTGAAAATCAGATGGAATGTATCACAGAATCATTTATAGAAATACTTTTTAATTCTAAAACAGCGCATTTTTAAGCGCATATTGGTCCTTATGTACCCTGATATCCTTCAGGCAAAAAGCCTCATTTTGTTATATATAACCACCCAATGAAATGGCTCACATCCATTCATTGTTCCTCTTGTGGAGTACACTACTAAATGTAGACACTAAAATAAAATCATATTAACACTCAATATCTTGTTTGTTATGATAATTTATGATAATGTATAGTTGCTGCAAATACTTCGGTGTTGAACTCTCATAAGTAGCAAGAGGATGGGATCTATATGCACAGGGATCTTACTTTAGTTATTCTAAGTGATACTAGCTCCTATGTGTTCAGGAAGTCAGGACGCCAAGATAAGGATGTCATTGACCAAAGAATCTTAGCTGATCTTAGTGTTTCTGAAACAAAGACCATCGTAGACGCAATATTTCAGGATTTTAAAAAACAAAGGCAAGATCTTTCAAAGGAATGACAAAAAAGAAACACATTAATCTGCATGTGTTTATTTCAATTTCACAATGCTGCAGTATCGATTGTTCTCTCTCAGGCAAATAATGAATGTTCTTTGGCATATTGTCAGATATCCAAGAGGTCATGCATGTGCTGTCAGAGACTTGATTGAGTCAAGTCGCATGATGACAAACGAATTGAAAATGGTTTTATAGCAGTTCAGAGGAGTCAATTAACGATCAAAACACCGCGAAGAACACTATTCTAATTTACAAAGGTAAGAAACTACCACAAAACCACATCAAGTTGAAATTCAGATGTTATAAATGATTTTTGTGACATTTAATCTAACGAAATTGTCATTTTGACAGTACAGATGATCCATTAAAACAAATTATTCTTCATGTTAGGGATGGATATTCCTTGCTAAAATCTAATTAAATTTTCCTCACCATTTTTCAGAGTATTTAGTCTTACTGACATAATGTTGAGCTATCTAACTTTATTCAGACTGTCCTAGTGATGAACTATCAAATTTAACGAAATGTCCGGACACGATTGGAATGGCAATTTCCTTAGATATAATGTCGATTTCCCTAGATATGATGTCGAACACTCATAAGATAACATAACTAAAATAAAATCTAGTGAATTTGTCATCATATCATAAACGTTATTTATTTCTTACGCATGAAAATATGGAATATTTCTCAGACTTATGTGAAGGATATTTTGTTACAATGAAGTACATACCAAATTACACAAACAAACCTCACAAAACAGTCCACTTTTAGGAGTGGATGGAACCGTGGAGATTCATACACTATCCTCATGAATTAACATGAATCTACTCATACTATTCTCTCTCTTCAGTGTTACCTCCATTACAATTGGGACTTGTTTCTAGGTTCAAAGTAGATGAAAAGTTTGAAAAATTGATACTGAACAAATATGCAATCTTAACTTGTGTTAATGTTTTGACTGGCTATCTTTTATAGCATCCACTCGGTTCACAGGATAAGATACGCGTAGGTGACCTCGCTGGGGAAAGATAATACGATCTCTGGTCATGAATAAGTCATCATTTAGTGTGGACATATCACAGACCTACGATTCCAAAAAATATATTAGGTACAATTATTTTCATGTTTTGCATACAGGTCTAAAATCAGCTACATGTGCATATTTTCTTTTTATCATGTCATTGAGAAATTATGTCAATCATCAAACAACAATATGCATATAAAACGTATGTCTTTAACACCATATGTATTTTTTAAATGTTTTGATCCGTCAGCTTTTCCTCTAATCATCGGGAAATAATTCTTAGCTTTTACTTTTAAAAAAGCACTTTATTGAAATATTATTACAGCATGTAAGTCAACAGTAGTGACATGTAATCGACTTCTGGTTACACCCTATGCGTATTTAATTGATTCCCTGAGCCCATTTATTGGAATGATCTCGGCCAATAAAAAAAATGACATTTTTAACTCACTGGATCACTGGGTACTTATAACGACTTCGAAGTACAGGCTAGGGCTATTGTTTGAATAATAACGACATCACAGCAAAAAATTACAACTTCATAAAAAATCATATTGCTCAAAAAACGCACGTACGTCTATTTTTCAGCCGACCAATTGCACCAAAAGGTATCTTTCTGAGACCGACGAATCACGAAGAAGCAATTGATCAACTTAGAAAGAAGTGAGGGGGGGGGGGGGGGGGGGGGGGGCATCCATGGATGTCAGTGTTATTTTGGAAGAAAAGTCTTGATCAACCTTTCTGGAGCGAGAACGCCTTGCCTGCCTTGCCTTGCATCCATTTTCAACAGTAAGCATGTTTGCTTTGATACAATCTGCGCACACAATACATTGCAGAATAATGGCCAGAATACAGGAAAGTTCTGACTAACTCTATGAACAAGTGATTGTCACCTTTAAGTTTTTAATCCATCGAATGAATCTTAAGGTGTACCTCCTGAGCAGGCACAGCAACAAAACTAGATGACATCGATAGTTAAATCATCGTTATCCAAATGGCAGTCTAGATGCTTGAACTATAATGCTGTTATGTTTTCTCGAGTGAAACCTTGCTTAAAATAGCAAATTACGCCCCTGATATCTTGCAGATGACACTCTGCATAGGCTGTTGCCATGACATACGTCTTCGTTCCATCTTTGCGTAGATGATATTCTTGATATTTCTGGGAATGATACCTCGGATTTATCTTCCCGTGCTGTATCTCAGTGCTGTATCTCATGTCATGATCTACACGACTATGTCGTTGTTCTTCATACGTGAAACTGTTTTGTTACTAGCCCAATTAAGCGTTCCGAAGTAATGTGAACATCTCTTGTCCAGTGAACAACACCCCCTTGACGGGAATAAAGACATATATTGACCATTGAAATATTTCACTCGGTGACACTCATATCAACCATTCCTTTCACTCAAGAGGTTGATTTAGTCAGGACATTTCCGCATGGGTGAATCTGTATATTGTTTGATGAAAGAACAAGTCAATAACTTCAAATATTGTCAAGACACTGGCGCCTACAAATAAACCCATGGAACCGCCTATATCACCTGAAACATAAAACAATTATCATTACGTACTAAATTCATCAACGTCGAACTCAAAGCAAAAAATTCATACTGACAAATTGACATGGAGCCGTTCACTGCCTTGCCGAAGTTCTCTTCCATATGAATTAGTTGCCATGGTGACATAGTTTTCAAACCTTTAAGTCTACGATAACGGTATAGTGTTCACATTTTTCAATTAGTTGACACGACAATAAGACAGTTGGGTATAATGATACTGTACGTTATTCACTTTACCTTAAATAAATTCTACTAATATGTTTGATACAAATTATAAGGAATGTTTAAATTTAATCATATCGTTATTTCGATAACAGGGTATGAAACGAATTATTCATCTAGATTTTTTCGGCGATATTGTTTAAAAGAAATCGAACTCATTAAATCTAAGAAAGGTACTCACAAAGTAATGCAAACAAATCGTAAGCCTTTTGTTGTGTTATTTGTTCATAACTGCGTTCCCGGTAAAATATGTCCAACTGTAGAAAGTTTTCCCTAAAAAGGAAAGAAAGTACGTTCATTTAGAAAATTTCATTTATATAACAAATGTTTGGATATAAGGGTCACTATATTAGTGTAGCAATGAAAAGTTTCGACATGGCATGATGTGGTATGAACTTTCATATACCATATCTTATCTTTTACCTGATATGGCAAACGGAATGTGATAGATATATATTCTTTATGTACCCCATTAGTTGACGACTACAATATAAAAAACAAAACATGACAGAATACTGCCATATCATAACAAATTATTACAAATGTTGATATTTATCAAATGATACTTATATAAACAGAGCTTTGTTTTAAGACATTGCATCATGACGTCATCCATTCATTTTATGTCAATCATTCGTTGTTAGACATACCACTCGCTAACGCTCGGGAAGTACATATGTTTGAGACTCACTGAATGAATGTTGAGTCAACTTTACTGGTATCCTTGAAGTCCATCATCAACTCCATAAGGTCCTGCAATCGATTCAAGAACGAGCTGTCAGCTGTTCCAACTAGGAACCGGAAGTCGAAGGAACTCCGCCATTCTGTGAAATGACTACTTATGTTTTCCGCCACATCTGTAAAGTTCCTTAAAAACAGGGTCATATTTTTGTATTCGTAATATCTAGTCATATCTTCATCTTCAAGAACCGCCTCCCAAATGTTTGTAGTTGATTGGATGAGGTCCAGCCAACCATCGAAGACGCTCTGACCACGTGCCCTTACGTCTTGAAAAAATATTTTCATATTACTGATCCCTTCGTAAATTTTGGAATGAGTCAAGGCATGGGCTACCTGTAATTTTGATACATTTCCAAATTCGAAATACCGGTTTGCTAACAATAAACCCTCATCTAAATTGTTGATAATGGATTTTTTCAGCTCTTGAAGGGAGAATTCGAGACTCTCTAAATTATCATCCATTTTCTGCCAATGGCTGTTGAAAGATTTATTTAGATCATCGAACTTGTCTATCCGATCTTGTAAAATCCTTAAGGGATATTCTATGGACTCAAAGTAAAATGTCGACTTGCTGTGATAGTACCGCCTTCCCCGATAGAGGAAATTAACATTGGCCAGATGAAGATCAGTCTCATTAAGAGTTCTGTTGTGATATGCTTCATCAGCAAGTGCAACGTATCTTAACAAAGCGTCCTTAAAATCTAAGATATCCTCGCCAACCCTACCGCTAAATTTAACAGCGTACGCCGAATGAAGCAAAGCGTTTCTTAAAAGAACGTGAGGCCCTATAATAAGGTTATCGTTCCTGAGTTCTTTGAAGTATTTATATCTAAACACAGGGGCAGCATCGTAATATGCCTGATAAAGCTGAGTGTAGTTTGCAAAAGCTCTCTCTGCAAGATCCATCCGTCCGTGCAGTTCGTTCAAAGTGAGCAGATAGATGCTCTCTCTCACAGTATCAGAGTCTATGGACTCGTTGGCTAGCTGCTGGATCTTGACTTCAATTTGGTAGGAATATTCCTGGAACCCAAATGCCAGGTAGCCAAAGGTTCTTTCCTCCATGGCTTCTCGTACTCTCATGAAGTTCTTCTGCACGATATATTTCTGCCAGTTGTAGAGATACATCTTTTTCGTCCATGCTGCCATTGTGTCGTTGAAAATGGTGGTCAAGATATATTCTTGTTCGTTGATGTTTTTTTCGACTTCGTTGAACATGATTTGTTTCAGGTTATTTAGGCCTTTGTGGACACGTTGCTCTAGATCTTCGAATTTCCCGAACTTTTCTCGGTCCATGCGATTGGTTGTCTCCCTTGCCTGAAGGAACTTGCTCTCTACTTCCGGTCCAGCTGATGCGAGGAGTCGGTCTGTGGCATGGATGGAGGTGGTTGCAAATGAGATAGTTGGGTCGAAAATTAGGAATGAACACGGAATGGGACATTGACACTCTTCGCGAACCTTCGTCTTTGCAGATACTGTAAAAAAAACTTGGCGTAATCTGGTTGCAAAAAAAATAAGCTATTGAGAATAGAAAAGACCATTGTACGAATTTCATGAACACGATTACTACAGTACTTTGCCAAAAGCGAGCCTTTACTTGTGAAATTCCATTGACTTTCATGTTAATGAACTGTTTCAAAAACAATTTTCACTAATTGTTTTATGGCCGAGATGCTTTTCAAATTTTATTATAAAGAAAATTGCAGCCATTTAGACGATACATATATAGCCTACAGCAAAATACGGCAAAGTTTCTGTTTCAATATTGCCGTCAAAGGGAAAGTTGGGGAAAATGTTGTCGCTTAATCAGCTGTCATTCAAAAACAAATAAACGGAAAACAAAACATAATCATATACTCTTAGTCGAGATGGTTTCCCAGCTGTGTTTAAACAGTGAAAACGAAAGGATGTCATCTTTAAAACTACTCTTGCAACACCTAATCAACTGTGTATGGGGGTTCCAGTACTTATCACACACTTTTGACCAGGCACTGTAGAATTTGTCTTCTATTTGACAATTATGGAATGGATTTGCAATCCGAATGAGATATTTCGGATACATTACAGCAGCTATGGAATTTGGCACCAGAGTTTACATAAAAATACACAATTAGTTTTATTATTATGCACGGCACAAACGGGAGTACCTCCTCACCTGGTCTACTCTCCCAATATATATGGTTGATATATTTTTATGAAATAAGTTATTATTGATAAAAGTTGCCATACACAAATGTTGCACTATCAGAATTCGAGACAATTATATAAGAATACCTTACCGATCACCTTTTTGTAGCATGCGAAATACTGTTCCAGTGAGCATATTGGAGGGAGACCTGAAAGAGAAATGACTCCTCACTAAATCATCAGATACCTTCCTCTGAAGAAAATCGCTGAAAACATTATCGTTTCAAAAATACATAAAAGTTACATTTTACGGGGTTAAGTTAAGATCCTTGGTCTTAGTATTAAGGGAAAATCGTATGGCCTAGCAACTTTTTTAGTCTTGAAAGGAATGATTCGACATAGGTTCTAATGTCGTTGTCCAGCAAGTGATGCATTTAAAAGGACAGTTCTATCGAGGTGTTTTTTTGTGAAAACGAAATTCAAGGGGAAATTTTAGGTCATATATTTATGTTATTAGTTGATTTAGATTTTACAACTAAATAAATGTGAGCGCACACTCGGTATAATAAAACAAGAACGAGAAGTGAAGCTATTCATCGGCAGCGCTACCAGTTAAATGGCATTTTGATAAGTTTTATCACAAACATTTGTAAATATATGGATATTTTGTAAAATTAGTGATACTACAGCGTCTGCTTCATGTCATTTTCATCAAAATGCAATGGCGAACTGGATGCCGATAGTTAAGCCCTTAAAAGAGTGGAGAAAATAAATACATGAGTCGGGAGTGAAGTTGATTATACAATGAATAAGCCAGATGTACAACGTATATGAGAATAAGCAACTTGATTTTATATAGTTTGCGATGTAGTAAAAAAAGTTAGTTGATTGAGAAAAGCTCGATAACGACATAAGAATCCATGTCCTTATGTCGAAACGTCTTTTCTGACAGAATAAAGAAATGTCCTTAGTGTTCATCTCATCAAGTTCTAAAATAAGAGACGAATATCTGGATGACAACTTCTTTATTCTTAGAACGCAACGTTTCGACACAGCTTCTTGTGTCGTTGTCAAGAAGCTGTGTCGAAACTTCGCGTTCTAAGAATAAAGAAGTTGTCATATTCGTCTCTTATCTGATTTCCAACTTCTAAATGGCACTCAAAGAAGTTCTAGAAAGCCAAACAAAGAAGTCAATGCCCCAAGTTGCAACTACCTGACACGCACCTGCTATATGGGGCATGTAATAATGTCTGCAGCCACACTCCTGTTCCAGCAGCTCGGAGAGACAGCTGAGTTGACAGGAGTCAGGTGAGTACCTCTTGTAGTATGCCGACTCTGCTATACCACAATCTCCGTGCGGCTTCGGTAGGTTGCTGATCTGGATAAGATAGATTTATTCACTGACAATTTTTGTTTTAGCAAATCGAGAATTCACAAAGAAAGATAGCATTCAGAGTTTTATCATCGGGGTCATTTTACTCTGAGTGAATGTTGCATAAATTACTTTTACATGGAATATAACTCAAAGAAATACAAGAGTTTGCCCTAGATTTCCAAGCCTCTCTTAGTGCTAAGATAGTCCTAGGCCAATGTTAATTGATGGTACTTACGGCTATCTTTCGTAAGTTTGATAACATGTTGTAAGAATAATGAATAAATTAGTTCATTATTTCCTTAATGATATTGTAATCTTGAAGAGATGGCGTGAAGCGCACGTATAATCTACAAACAAAACTCAAAGTTTAATGACACAACTTCTATAAACATACAGGGTTCATCATCATGGTCAGCGATGTTTGCTTTCCACACCACCACTTTTGTGAAAGCAAAACACAATGCATTTTCATGTTGCTAATATTTTGATTAATTGAACATAAACACATGAAAAGAGATGGTTTCCTTTCTTTGCCGAATGGAAATGCCGATATAGAATATATCACGTTCACACCCTGTGAACATTCCGCTTTCATTGCATAGAAATTTAGTTATGGAAATATTAGCTTTCCAAAAGTTGACAGGCCCGGAAAGATCTGATTTTTTTTGCCTTTAGCTTAATTTTATGAGTACGAATGAAAATCTGAGAAGCTTCAAATTGTTTTCATAAAATACTAACTGCTACGAGCTGTATTCCGATAAAAGCATGAGATCCCGTCGGTATGGCGAGACCAAGCTCGTGAACTTTTGGGAACTCTTTTCTGTCGTGTAATAATAACTTGACCCCAGCTGCGTCATGAGGTCCTGGCATGTATTCATACTGCTCAACGTTCAACGTGAGCTTTAGTCCGTAGTCGGAACCTGCAAAAAAGATGATAAATATCAAATATCAAGTTTAAGAGAAATGAAATATTTTCGCATGCAAATACTTCAAAGAATGATATGATATGAACATTTTCATAGATATTCCATTGAATATTATTGTAAGTAAACATTTATCATTTCTTGTTTAAGATTTAGGCTATTCATGAAGGAAATACAATTTTTTTTATAATTTAAAAAAATAAAGATACTTTACACACTGGCACCAGGGATACGATTGCTCATAAAACTTGCTTTTCAACGATTTGATTTTTAAGATTGTCAAAAATAAACATAAAATGTTCTGAAAACGTGATTTTATATTTTCGCTCTGGATTCATACTTTGTGACGATAGAATAAATGTATCCCAATCACAGAAACTGCTATCAGTAAACATTTAGGGAAAAGAACCCAAGACCAAAACCAGTCTGATTAAAATCTACCCCTTCCGAAGAATAAATATTTACAAGAAATGGCTCAATCGAGATGCCAGAGGAGGACATGTAGAAATAATTCGAATCACGTAAGAGTCGAGGTTTTAAAACCTATATTCTTCTGAAAACGGTAAATTTCAATGAGACTGAGACAAACGCTGGAGTTTGGAGAGGAGGAAGCGCACCTGTAGAAGTGACGAAGAGCGGAACGTCATCAATATTGAATGAGTAGCACACTCCATGGTCTGTCATCACCTGGGTGAAGTTCTCTGCGTGACACGCCTCGTTCTGCCACTCGCACCTGAATGGGGGATAAGGGAACCTAAACAATATCTACAATACACAATTACAAAATGGGTATAGTTTGTTAAAACATTCTAAATGCAAAACTGTTGAATTCTAATATCATTTGAAATCCATCTCAAGCTCAAACATATTTCCCCCTCGAACTATTATGTATATAAATGGCATGAATAAAATTGGTTGTCCACATAAGCATAACATTTATTCGTTAGCAATCATATATGTAGTATCAAAAAGACGTATAAAATTGTAATCCCGACACATTAGAATAAGAAAAGGCTATTTAATGAAATATGTAACTACATTTTCTGGACATTTATTCGGTAGATTTGTTTGTCGAAGCTCCGTTTTAACGAATCCAAGGCTATTTGACCGAGGAGAATTGTTTTAGTCAACTTTAAGAACTTCAGGCTTTTCTGAACCAACTGAATATGGCAGACCTATAACAATAAAATTTTAAAAAGCACATAAAGAATGAAAAGATATTTTTAAAAATGTAATATTTAGTCTATTTTGTGGATGGATTAATCACTTACGCTACAATCAGATCCTCTTTCCTGTGCGCGGTGCTCCTGAACAGGTCCTCTAGAGTGATGTTGCTGGCGTTATACTTGTTCAGAGAGTTCTGGTCGAACGTGTGCGCCTTTGTGTACATCTCTTCTATCAGCCGATACCAGTCCGCGTCTGTGGCTGCTGTAGCCCTGCGATGATTAGATTCTTAGTCATCTTCCTACGCAAAGCTTAACTATTGCCAGTCTCGAACTGTCCAAGTTAACTTGGACAGTTCGAGACTGGCAATAGTTAAGAGTTAAGCTTTGCGTAGGAAGATGATTCTTAGTGTATGTTGTATAACCCTGCACAGTCACGTATTTTGCGAGGCTTCTGTCACCCCTGATTTTCTTCAAAGGATTTAATATAATTGGAGTAGCCTATGACTTGGTTCGAGCAAAAATTGCAGCACTGAGTTAAGATAACTGATAATCACCTTCATCTTGTATCTGACTGTCGATAGCGAGGGAAACCCAGTAAAACACCAATATTGGTACTGTGTTCTCAATTCTCTTATTGGATTTTCGGAATACAACATTTAATAGATAATTTTAAAGTGACTAGAAATGTAGGAACGTCTTCATTTGAAAATAGGTCGGAACCATAAGAAAAATCATGAAAGTTGGAGATGAAAGATGATAAACAAAATACTAGCAGTGTTCAGAAAATACATTCCATGGTTTTCTCGCTAGCAGGTTAAAGCGTACATAAAATCTTACAAGCACAAAGTATCGTCTTATGATATTCATAAAAGCTACGGTTTACCTGAATGCATTCTGGTTGCAGATTGTGACTGAAGGGAAGAGGAGGGATGTGTTGAAGTTGACGTGCACGTTGACGGTGACGGGCCAGTCGTAGAAGTAGATAATGCGGTCTATGATCTGGTATCCCATCACTGACGCGCACGCTAGCACCAATAGTAGCCATAGCAACCTTTAACATAGATAAATCATCTCAAATTATAAGAATAGTAGCAACCTGTAACATGAAGAGAAGTATTGTAGAATGTAACTTCGAATGAATTAAATGAATAACGATCAACATTTGTACAAATTATCTGGTACAAAGTTTTTACGTTTCTAGATACTAGTTTCTAAAAATTATTCCGTGCAACTATCTGTATGTAACAAGTAATTAGTTTGGTGACTATCGCAGTATTTTGAACCAAATTATCTCAAATATACATAAATAGTATCCATAGCAACCATGGACAGAAGTTTTGAAGAGTGTAATGTTAAATGAATTGAATGAGTAAATGATAAAAAAAAATACAATAATGAAATTCACTGGAACAACGTTACGTTAAGGTAAAAAGAAAATACTATACGATTTGCTGTGGAATTAAATCTGTGAAACTGGTAAATGTTTGACGACTTATCAGGTATTTTGAAACATCTTTTCTGATAAGGTAACAATGAGTTTTTTGCATTTTTCAATCTCATTTGAATAAAATCGAAACCCCGCTGCGTTTCTAACAAGAGGCGTATAGCAAGATATGAGTTTACGTTCGATCTTAGTTGAATGAGGGACTTCATCTTTTGTATTGTTTACCGTGACGAGGCGTTACCTCTTCCGGGTCAATCAACAGGCAGATTATGCAGGAAATTTACATGACGATTTGGGTAGGTTATATAGTGAAGAATCACGTGCAGACCGGAGAAGGTACAATCTTATAAGTGAATTGTTACACTAGCAATATCTTGCGGGATAAAATGTGTACCCGGTACATGCGGCTATAGTGTGCAACGTCGCAATCAACAAATTTAAAAAGACACAAATCTGTGAATACTGCTACTTTATAAAACGTCAAATTTCATTTCGAATCGGGCTTTTTGGGTGGTTTAAGTTGGAGAAATATAAAGTTACATACTATTTACGTCATAATGTATATAAAATCGTATAAAACATGTATGCGAACTTTTGAATGTAAACTTATGAATCATGGACATAAAACCTTTACACTTTAGTTAAATGTAAAATGTTTTATAAATCATCTGATCATCACGTCAAATGCATGGAGAATTGCATGGACAATTGTACGTTATCAGCTAGACCAATCTTGAATGCACATTGCTTAAACTTCATTTAGGCATGCGTAGGCGTATTGTTTCGGTCGTGAATAGAAAATAATCTTACGTAACACGATATACGATGCATTACCTCTTCATTCAGATATTGAAAACGACCGGACAAATACAAAGTGGACATTTCCACGTGACGGGAAATGAATCTTCGCCAAATCGATTATAAAGGCAAAACTTCAATGCCATAAAATGCTTTTTACCGACAAGCAGTCAAGCAGTCAGACAAGGAAATTTAAATCATGTTTAGAAAACATCAATCATTCATAAAACACCAATCTGAAATCTGAAGTCGATTAACACAAAACTTTGTAAAAACGCCAGTTTATTAAACAAATAGGAAACTCTTTGTAAAACATATGTTATTTGTTAATTAACAGGTTATTTGCATAGACTTATCTGTGAAACATCGACATTGTGTGTGTTTGTAAAACATCATTCAACTGATACACCCTCAAAATGTATTTGGAAACATTAATTTGAATACCGAAGTGGGAGAAACTGCAGCTCATTCATAGATTTTGCATTGATGTTGTCGTAAGTCAAAAGAATATCGGGCAGGCTGAAGCTAGCAAGTTTTTAGTTATTAGTTATTTATTATTCAAATAACGAATAACTAACTGGTTAGTTATTCGTTATTCGAATAAAGAATAACTAACTGGTTAGTTATTCGTTATTTGAATAATGAATAACTAATAACTAAAAACTTGCTAGCTGCCATAACTGGTTAGTTATTCGTTATTCGAATAAAGAATAACTAACTGGTTAGTTATTCGTTATTTGAATAATGAATAACTAATAACTAAAAACTTGCTAGCTTCAGCCTGCCAGAATATCGGACGATGATTTCTTAGCACTGAGAGGATCTTGCTCTTTATAAACATAATGTTTTCTGTAATTTTAATACAATTTGTAAACTATCTGACTATTTCTAAACTGTTTCCGTTATTTGTTCAACAAATTATTCGTTAAAAAAAATTAGACTCATCTTAAAACATATTGTGTGTTTTTCATATAAGAAAATATTTTTCATAAAATATCAGTGCATGTGCATTTAAAAACGTCAATTTATAGAGAAAATAATACAACAAGCAATATAAACTCAACAAAGAGCAAAAGAAAAGATATCACAAATTATTCTGAATTACAATATATATATTTTTCTAACATCGAAATATGTTTAAAGAATGGTTTATTCAATAAACATCAGATTAGTTGTCTCTCATTTGTGGGAAATGTCTATTCGCGAAACATCCGGAATTTTCTGAAACATTGGTTGTTTTGTAAATCTTTAGATTATTTGTATAAAATAATATATCCCAGTCTGATTAAAATCGACCGTGTTCCGAGGAGTACAAGTTTATAAACTCTGACTTTTGCGGGAATCGAACGTATTCTATCAGGGGCTTTCCTATCCACAACGTAAGCATAAGTTCGAATCCCGCTGGAGTCAATTTTTCAAAACTTTTATTCCTCGGTACAAATTTATCTCACTTATGAAAGCAGATTATACCCCTATATTAATCAAACTGTCAAATTTGCCAGATTTGTACTTAAACTTTTCGAAACTTTATTTGTACATTATGAATGATATTATGTATGTTCTGTATATCATTTTGTATGATTCATGAGAATAAATTCTGTTCTGTTCTGTTCCGGTACACGGTCGATTTTATTCAGACTGAGTTTATCTAACGTGACTCATAGCCTATTCGAAGGTATGAATAGGTTACCGAGCCGCTAGGAAGTAGCAAGGTAATAACATGTTGTAGCATGTCATGTCAAGTCATGTCAGGACATCACGGAGATATCTTGGTGACACTGACATGAATAAATATGAACGTATGTCAAATTTAGTATGAATGAAGATAAATGATTTTATTTTGTTTAACATTGGCCCACCCGGCTTGACGTTTACACAAGATAAGAGAATTTAACATGAATGATAGATAACGGTTAATTTGTACTGCAACAGAAACTGATAAACGTTATGTTAATGAATGAAATTCATGTCGGCGTACTGCTGTTCTGTAATATATCCATTACATTGTAAGATGTAACGGTTACGATGTAACAGGCCTAGGCTAGGGATGAGAAGTGCAGTGGACCATATAGCTGTTTTGATAAGCTGTAGGAGAAATGGGTGTAGGCATTTTTGGGAGACTACCAACTTTTCATTGGGTCGTTAATTAATGATAGACCGGTGATAGGCCAAAACAGAAGATCTTAAGAAATTACATCAAAGAAATGAAAAAAAAAAATTATTTTATTGACGTAACTCATTATTTGTTAATGAATGTGTTAGTTACTATCTTTAATAAACTCATACCAATAAAAATCGAGCACAAGTCATAAACCATAGTTAATGTATCAACAGTCAAAACAAGACGATTTCGATAAAGTAACCACCATACGTTACTATTTACCGGGATATATAATTATATGTACACAAGTTTGGAAATGGTCCCAATGCTCGACTGGGTTCACACTATGCAGTGTCATCATGGGGTTATATTTATGATAACAGACATTCATTATTACTGTGTATTGTTCGTGCAGATTAATAATGAATACTTTTAGTGAACAAAGGTGTTGATTAGTGTACATGAGAATAAGTTGTAAATATTGGGATTGAACCTAACGTCTGTTGGGACTTGTCAAAGTGAATTACTAGTAAGCTATTAATGGGGGAATTCTTCTTCATAAACATATATGGACCATTGGTCAGTATCGTTTGATTATTTGATTGATGATTATTTTTTATTTTGCATATTTTATTAAAATCAGTTACATGACGAAACGGGAGTTATTTAAATGTCTCATTGTCTACTAATTAAGAAATGCATTAATTATCGATTGTAATTTTTTTTTATTAATCATCGGCCAATGACGGTTACAAACGATAGTGACACAACACCATCCGGGATATAATAGTGTTACGGTAATACATGTACGAAAAAACTCTTCGTCATTTGAAAATATATATAGCAACTATTGTAAAATGTAACAAATACAAAAATCGAAATTGAAAAAATAATGAGAAATTCATAAAAAAAAACCCCAACATACATCTATTGTTCGAAAGAGGAAATTTCGCTTATAAAAAGATAATTCACCTTTTAAAAACTTTTAAATGTTCCAAATATTTTCTCACGACATCTACACATGAAGGCGTCACCTTATTGTGAATTTATGACTTAATTGATATGTGATTGTGAAAATCTCATTTATGCCTGTATGCATATTGATTGCTACATCGCATTTACTTACTTATTTTGTGCAATTATCAGGAATGGCGAGTTTGTAGAAAACTATGACTGAATGATTACATATTTGTATTTTTGTAGTGGTTTCGATTCAATAAAAACAAGGTTACTACTTTACGTTTTGATCAGATAATCGTGTCTCAAAGTTCAATTTAAGACATTTATTTCATTTCATTATTTATTTCAAATTTGCTCATGTGATTTATATATACACACACTGTATGTATATAAATATATATAAATCAAATTTTAGTTAAAGAAGTGCTTACAGTTTTAATTCACTTTTTTTAATTTACCTCCTATAAATCGCTTTAGCCTAGTTATGAATAGCTTCAATACATCAAACTGTATATTTAACGTGTAGAAGTCTTTCGCATGCTCATTATCGACATGGAGATATTCCACTGCAGTATGTTCCACTGGCTATTGAGAGAGAGCTTTATACAATTACATAGACCTTAAGTGACGTCATTCTATTGTTCTCAAGGCAACGCTATGTTTCGTATTTGCCTTCTGCCGCACTGAACATGGGAATTATCAAATCATGTCCCTCGAATGCAGGTTTTTATCAACATAATCGCCCTGCGCGGCAGGACTTAATTGTGCAATATGCCTCTGTTTTTTGAGAAAAGTTAAAATCAACGTACTTACCATTTAAGCCTTTCAAAAATAAATAAAATTTAGATTTGCAATCTTCGAATGCTTTGATGATATTTCGTCTCAATCACGTAAAGTACATATTTTCAAGACCAACACCAGACGATCATACCACTGTACCACAGTGACTGAGCTGAAAGAACTTTAATCATAGGCCCTTTTATAACCGAAATAGGTTTTTGGGTTGCTGGATATTTTACGGACGATCCATATTTCCTCTCGCGTATTAGTCAAATCAAGTTAGTTGTAATAATTTATCAGTTTATAGACAAAGCGCAACTCCTGGTCATTATAAAGAATTAAGACTGTTTTTCTAAATTTAAGTACAAAGGTAGTTGTTGGGGGTGTCAACCTTATATTATGTTGTATGACTAGTCGGACTACATCTGCATGGTTGAGATAGTAATAGAATTATTTTGTTTTACTGTTACTTGTATGACAAGCACATAATTCCCATTTTTTTCACATGATTCCCAATTTCGACCACCTGTCCCTCCATAATAGTAATTCTCCAAAAGGGAGAGAATAACTGGTTGGATAGTTTTTAGAAAGAAAGGTCAAGTTTTCCCAAATATTTGGCCTTTACGCGTTCAATACATTGAGTGTTTTTTGTGGTACATGGCTGAAGAGTGTATAATATTCAGGTAGGGATTGTGGGGAGGCAAGTGTATTATATCTTATATATATTGTGAGGAACCGACTTTTTAATTCATACATTGTTTATTTACATTTTTTAAGTAACGTTAATATTTTTACATCGTTTCCAAATTGGCCCTATTTTCTAATTGTCATACATTATCATACTTTCCAATAAATGTAAATGTCACTAAATGTTTTCTCATCAACTCTCCTTTGCCATCAATAAATATCAACATCGTAATTCAACATTAATATCTTTTGTCTACCTTTCAACACTCCTAGTATAACCTTTCATGTCAAATTACCTTGACCCCTGACCCAGGTCACGCATTGTTTACTTCCGGGTCACAGCTGTCAAACTTTCGCGGGTAAGTTACGCGATAGTGTATATGTCAAACTTAGATCTTCTCTTTATTCATGGTTAGGATTATATCATTGCCTATAAATGAATCATTAGGCTATTTTAGGGCTTTAGTAGTTAAAAAAGATTGTATTTAGGTAATTTTGATAGACATTTCTGTCATATTCATCGGGTGCATGTCACTTGGTGCTTACTCCACAAGCATATTCCACAAGCCTATTCCACAAGCATATTCCACGAGCAAATTCCACTAACGTTCTCCACTAGATTGCACAAGATTCCACAGAATTCCACAAGATCGGAGGGTATAAATAGAGGTGCCAGTCGACTGGCCCAGGTGAGCCTGTCATCGCCAGTGTATCATCATAGTGTAAAGGTCGTCTTAGCGTCACTCGTCATTAGGTTAGTTGGGTTACTCAGAAATTTTAGAGGGTTGTTATCGTAACGTAGTATTTCAGGTTCACATAAATAACGTTAGGATGAAGTAGTATTGTGTTTTTGGCAGATAATTTATTAGCGAACACTCGCGCTCATGTTAAAGTTTTACCGGAGTGTTCATGGTTGTATTTTCACAAGGTTTATGAATGTTGCAGACTGAGTTAAACTCAGGGTGCATTTAATATTGAGATTGTTTCACGTTGAAATATGATAATACAGGAACGTAGCTGTAGCGGTTCAACTTGAAAGTATTTGTTGACATATTACAGGGTAAATTTCTGTGATATTAGAAGTAGTATTTTGTGAGATTGTCTGTTTCTCAGTGGTTCTTTCAGACAGAGGTTTACAGTTGGAGTGATAAATAACTGTAGTTCAGTGATATTATAGTTGTTTGAATATAAAGTTGATCACTGTGAATTCTATTACAGTTGTCAGGGTTGAGATATTTCTAGTATAGACTAATTGAGATATACTGTTGAAGTTTATTGTTATCAATTATTAATATCTCTTTCATCATAAGTATTGTATAATTACAAATATAAGCATAATCAAGCATTATCTCTACGATTTGATCTCAGAAGTTTGTTGATATCAATCTGTGGTCTTGTTGAAGGCATAATATTCTGTCTATAAAGTAATAGTTCATTATAAAGTATTAAAAAGTATCATATTTCATAAGCTAATAAAGTTGATCAAGTTATGTAAACCCATGTGGTGTTAAGTTGATTCTGATACCTATCAGTGTTACAGTTTATTGTTTAGTGTTGTGTGAATAAGATTCTGTGATAAGCAATAATACAATTATTGTTGATCTGTGATCTCGATTGAATCTTCATATACACATTTTTCAGTTGGGTGTCTCATCACCAAATAAAATCGTTATTGAACTTTAAAACCATTTGTTGATTTATCATTTGCCTTGAAGTATTAATCATTGAGAAGAATTAGCCATCCTGACAAGAGGCTATCATTGCATGGTCGTCACAATATGTATACATTTTATCATTTTAGATGCAAATGTTGTAATGTTTCTCGTAGGCCTAATGACCGGATGCTATGTAATATTGTGTCAAAATGTCATGCAAACGAACATTAGCATTTGACACAAAAATAAAAAGATCGCTCTTCTTCTTCATGAACTACATGTCTGAATAACCACTAACGTCATATGGACAAAACTAGAAAAAGTCCGACAACAAATGCTATTGATGAACGAACACAAGTGTAATATCAAAGTTGAACCATTGATAACGACTCCTGTACATGTACTCAACTCGTATCCTCAACGGCGCTGTTCATCATGTTTTCAGCTATTTGAACAGTGGGATCGGTTAATTGATAAGTTGTGGGGGTTTGTACATAGCCAATACATCATGTGTAGAAGGTTTGTACAATGCTGTTCAATACATGCATTAGATGTGTACATACAAGGAATATCGCTGGTAACACAAATCGGTTAAACAAATATCAGTAATGGTTAATGTAATGATCAATATTTACACTTGGGTCTTTATGATAACCATATTAGAGTTTAAGTGACTGCAAAATCCCCGATTTGTAAAAAAAGAGAATAAAATTACATCTCATTAACAAAAACAAACATAAATGTAAAGGTAAATTTACCATATGGTGTTTTAATAGGGAAAAGACTTGGAAATTACACATGATAGTATAAGACAAATGAAAGATTACATGCCGTTTAATTTCATCAGAGATAGTAGTAATATGTACATGCTTTAGTTATAAATCCCTGGAGGTTTCGAAGATGGCTAATTAATGATTTTCTGATACAACGAAGCTTCAAACATTGGTTACAGTTCAAATAAATCTTTTCTGTTGCAAGCTAGTATAAAACTGTCATATTTGTGTATGAATCTAATGGTCGCCGATTCCAGTGAGAATTGATTTTCATGTCTAAAAAATACCAAGCGTTTAGGAAGCTGACCGATAGCAAAGAAAGCGTGAATGCCCTTAATGTCAATAACATAGGTTTTTTTACAAATCTGGTTGTACAATTGTTTTTAAATGTTATCAATAAAATCGCCCAGTTGGGAAACTTGCACAAAACGAGACCAAAGTGTCTGAACAATTACTAATTTTGAATTACTTCAATCAAGATTAAGAGTAATAGATTTGAATTACTTCAATCAAGATTAAGAGTAATAGATTTCATGTATCATTGATAAGAGCAACGAGTGACCTTAATGTCAATAACTAATGAAGTCAAGAGTAAAATAAAGACGGTGTATAAAGGCGCCTTGTCTATTACCAGACGCCTGTAGGGATCACCTTGTACGTCTTAAGTTAACCAATTCGATGAAATATACTAACGAACCTACATTTACTACAGTGTAATCAAACAATCTTTCAGTCCTAACTGGTCTATTATACAAACGGTGGACAAAAGTATTCGCACGGTCACATTATTATCATATATTTGCAAGTATTCTTTGATTTATCTCACGTCTTATCTTTGTCTAATACCACGCCTGTAGGAATTAGCTTGTACGTCTCCAGTTTACCAATTCGTAAAAATATACTTACGAACCCATTACACTACGACGATTTCAGTCCAGCTATATTCTGAACAAGTCTATGAAATATTTTTTAATTTTTACATAATCATATTAGTTCTCTTGATAATACACTAGATCACACCAAGACAAAAGATAAAGAGTCTTCAACTTGGGGATACAGCCGCATCCCAAAAGTTTGTTCACCTACTTGTGTATCTTAGTGCACATATATGTATCATTTACGGTGGATTTCGACGGGCTATCTCTAAAAAAATTCAAGTCTAAATGCATAGTATGATTACAAATTCTTTTTTTTAGATAACTGTTTAGGAAACTATGTTAATTGGTTTGTAAATAGCTTTGACAGGAATGCAGAAAATACACAAGTTTACGACGGTTGTTTTAGTAAGGTTTTAGTGATGTTTAGTTAATGTGTTTAAAATACAAACTTGGATAAAGATCACTGTTAAAGACATTTCCAGTTCTAGCGAGAAATAGAGATAATTTGGAAATCTCTTCCGGAAATATTCCATTGCCCGGATGAAATAACCAGCCGGGGAAATTATCCGCTCTTGCTTCTTCAATTTTCAGTTCTAGAGAGAAAGTGATAATTTGTTTTGCGATATTAAAGTTTTGTAAAAATAAGTTTGACTATTTTTAAATGAGATGCTTTAGTTTGTTATTTTTACACTAATTATCAAAAGTATTGAGATCATCAGTCGACAAAATCAATTAAAACTACATCCAGGCGTTCTTATTTTTACATAAAAGTATTGTTTGTTTTCAAAGCTGTTTATAAAATCCTGTCTTAGTCGAAATTCATCAATACATAATGAAGAAATGCTAATAAAAACCGAAGAGTGTTTTTGACGCTTGGCCCCTGAATTGTCTGTATTGTATTTTGAGTTGTTCCCGCATTTACACTGTACAAAAACACAGCACTACTAAACACAATTAATACTTTCCCATTGGGTATTGTGTGAAAATAGGACAATCAGAAGTCATACTAGACATCCGTAATTTTATGGAATATTTAAATCCTTTTTCCATATTCATTGAAGTAACCATCACGATGCTAGTTATTTCTTTGTTTCCTTTTTGTGATTTCTTTTGACTAAAATCAAATCCATTATTTATATGTCCACTCCATGGAAATTAAAGGTACTATTACAATACCTGTCGTGATGGCTATATCAACGGATTTCGTTCTGTATATGTTCAGATAGTTTGAATGCAATACCGATACAAAGGTCTTTATTACCATAACATTGGACATATTGATAAAAACTCTTGTCTGCTAAAGTCTATTTTCTTAAAACAGTAACGGTCAAAGAGAATATCTTTGTCTGCCCACTGCAAGCCCTTTGGGTTATTTTCGGATGCATTATTTACCAAGTATTGTATTAACTGATACATTTCACGTTCTGTTTTCTTTTATCTCGAATGCATGAATTAGTTACATTCGTCAAAGAATAAGTACGTATAGATAACTATATAAATAAGCAAACCAAGGTGATACTAATGCCCTAGGTATAATAAAAAAATTTTTATATAAAATAAAACTTGAATTAACAATTTTGATAACTGACAATGGAGAGGTCAAGTGTTCACATAATTAGTCACGAGGATGTAAGTTCTTCGACAACAATTAACTGGTAACGCGGCAAGATCGCAGTCACATCGCTATCTGATCGCACTTAACTGAAGGCAGATACATGTAACTGTGTGATCTCTATCGATATAGGTCACGTGACCCTCTGGTAGAGCTTAACCGCCTGTTTACAAAACTAAAAATGTTATTGGCTCAGGTGTTAAAACAAACAAAGCTCGTATACATAAACCACAATACCTAAATCAAATCGACAAAACTAGAAAAATGTATGACAAAAGATTCTGTACAAATCTATTAAACACACGTTGATGCCACATGAAAACCGATTCAAAGCAGCGATTCAGTTTTTTGCGTTGCTGTTGGTAGTCCTTATTGCGAAGTAATTGCTGACACAACAAGACAAGGCGATAACATGTTTACCTGCCTCACTCCTACCTGTAATGAGATACACCTGTTGTGGAAATGTTCGTCTCGTCTTGGAACTGATAGATACGTTAACTTATCTGGTTGAAAAGTTTACTACCCTCAATATAGGTCAGTGGATAAACAACTGTGGTTCATAAAGTTTACACCTTCTTCATTACAACCTTTGATCTATATGGATTCTAATGTTCTTAGATATTAGGTTAGTGTACATGACATA
The DNA here is from genome assembly GCA_921293015.1 of Phorcus lineatus. Classification (NCBI taxonomy): domain Eukaryota; kingdom Metazoa; phylum Mollusca; class Gastropoda; order Trochida; family Trochidae; genus Phorcus; species Phorcus lineatus. The sequence continues at coordinate 57,479,945 of OV121081.1, forward strand.
CTATGTTTACGACACGAGCGCCTAATAATAAGTATTTCCCGAGCGAGAGCGACATAATAAGTCATTGGCACGAATATAATAATTTGTTTATTACCAAAATTTCTAAATCATAGAAAACAATAAAATTCAACATTCGAACATTTGTGGTTTACCCGCCGTAGTGAACCCTAGGCCAAAGACAAACTGTGACATCAAAGCACTATTTAAAACGCGACGTCACAAAGAAATCTTTAAGTTATATTGTGCCCTAATTAAGGCATCGTATGAAAAGTATGGACCCCCATTTGATTGCCTTCGTTGGTAATGAATCTCATTAATAACACTGATATTTTGGTGCTGTTGCAATAAGTTCCCAAATGACATCCTACAAAACTTTTAAAAAAAGTCCATTTAATGACAGACTAGACTATGTCATTTAGATAGATTTTGATCCTGCGGGGATTGGAAGACAAAAGTAAAGTAAATTTCTTAAATTTATGAAAATAAGGATTATCGAGAAATCAGTTCAATTTAGTTTGTTCCAAATATCAAAATACTTTAAATTAAGAGTAATTTTATATCAGCGACTTTATATGTACGATAAAATGTATCATACAATTTGAGCACAACTACATAAATGAGAGTCTACCCTAAATGTTGTTAACGTAAGAATAATCCGGTCGTTTTACCCTATGTAATAAATAGTCATATCGTGTTACATTGATATAACATGTGGTTTTGCAATTCTCTCATATGTAAACCTTCAACCAATGATAAAAACTCATGCACGTACTTGGTAACTACATTTGACACGGATTTTGGGAGTACTTATGTTTTCTCAAAACCAATATTTATGAATGAGTTAAATATTTAATACCTATATATGCATTTATTCAAATGTAAGCGAAAGTAGTTGTTGTATAACAGGGTAATAGCTTTCTTTATAAACCATCAAACGTATGTCCAAGTTTATATGGATAGCAAGAGGATAGCAAAGTGGTTAGCGCTTCAGCTACGGAGGGTTCTGGAACAGAATTCCACCAGCGACACATTTGTCTGCTATAGCTTTGCATTTTTACATTGAAATTCATTGCTCATGCCTTTGTTTACAGATTTCAAACCAATCGACATAGCCAAAATGGCATTCAAGCCTTCATTCTTACAATTTGTTAAACGCAATGATATATTAGAACTATTTTGATTATGACTTAACATAGCAGGCAAATAATTTTTTAAAGTTAAATTGTTATTTTATCGTGAAACTTTCATTGTGCATAGCGATATATTACGGCTACTGTATTTATTATAATTATATAACATCCCACGACATTTTTTATTTCAGTTTGCCTTTTCACTTTCTTATTTCAGTTTCCATTCCAGATAATTTATTCTATTTTAGTCTCCGAGTCACAGTTCAGTTCAGATTCAAATTATTAAAGTTATGGGCAAATAGTTAGTCACACCCATAGATTCCCCCTTTCAATATGAACTTTAGATGATCGAACATGAACACTCACGTTGTAGGGAGACATGAAAATCCGTCATGAGTACAAATCTGAAATACTCGCTTATAAATAGAACGAATCTTTAGAATGGCAAATGGTTTCAGAATGTAACTCGATATGATCTGGATGATACATGTACGTTATCAATATTTTATATCATAAGCACCTGATTAGCTCTCCCAGGGAGTAATTATATGCAAACAACGTAGTGCGTCCAAAAAGCTTTTTCACCTGGTATAAATCGTTTTGGTAAGTTACACAGTTTAATGTGGACATTGTTAGCGTGCTACTTATGGATAGGACAAGGTTATTTTGTATAAATTCATAAAGCCACCACTCAGCTAACCCATTAGTGTATGGTTAATAACATTATTTAACAATGATTCTTAACATCTATGAATGCTTTATAATCACGGAGTCATATAACAAATCTCACAACAATGTGAGGTATTCGGACACTAACATATTTTACATTCTGGATGAATAGTGATGACGGTAATCTAATGAATGGAGAGATTGTTATATGCTGGTAACTCAGCAAATCTGACAACCATGGAGCTTTGAACCGCAGGTAATGAGCCAACAGTTGAGGCTCTCCTGTATACACACTTAGTGCTAGTCTTGCTTGGAGGCTAATGGTGAACAGAAAGTATATCTTGATGGATGAAACACTTTATACATCTCTCTCATTATCATGCTAGGAGCAGGGGCGCGTTCGGCTTAGGAACGGCTTAAAGAGATACGGGATGTGAATTCCGCCATGGGCTCGGTAACTTCGTCTGCAGTATAGAACTCTTCAACACGCAGTTAGGTTTGAGGGCAATGCTACACTTTTCAGCATTAGTACCATCCATGGGTAGCTAGTTTAAGCCGATGCTCGCAGACTTAACCGCAATACATAGCAGCATTAGTATTGCGGGCTTTCTCCTTGCATTTCAGTGCAGTATACCACCCATGGTTCGCTAGTTCCAGCCAATGCTCGCAAGTTTCACCGCAATGCATAGCCAAATAGTAAATTACTCATTCAATCTCATTGAAATTAGATCGAAACTTGTTTGTCGTACAAGTTTCGAGCTGATTTCAATCAGATTGTTACTCATTAAGAACCAAGTGCGTGCCTAGTGATTTCTATAGGATAGCGTTGTATTTACCAATTGATCCATTAAGGTAACCTCATCGAAATGAGTCCCTTGGAGCTTGGGAAACTGTCTAATGGCCCTGTGGGTCGAGAGTTTTAAGTTTCACAATTAGTTCGTCTGGCATAGGGGGGTTTGAACGGACAGAAATAATATTTTGATGTATAGATAATGAACTTGAGTCATTTATTCAGCTTGTAGAATCAGGTACACTCGCAGCATAGTTTTTGCTAATTTCCCTAATGATCTTTATTTGTTAAGAATTGCAATCATCATAATTTTATAAAGGATATTTTTTCTAAGGAAGGAACATTGTGAAAGAAATAAGATAAATTGCATTTGTTTGAGACCATGGAAAGGTTAGGAAAACTGACAGACATCGACAAATAGTTGTGAGCGTTTTGTATTGCAATGTAAGTTTTCAATATTTTTGTCTCTGTGTGCCTCTCATTACAACATCTGCACAGGAAACCGACAATACAGGGTTATTCTGAATTACAAGATACAGACTGAATTATATTAAAGTAACCTAGTAAAGCTAGTCTACATCGCTTGGTGTTTAAGTAATCGTCGCTCTGTATATAAACTTATTCGGTTAAGTTCTTCTTTACATTCGTAAATGAATTATGACTTCCCGAATCGAGACAGCTTGAATGTAGAATTCCTTTGTCAGACACCCACGGTTTAATGGACTCTCTACTGTCATTCATCACGTGTTGTTGGTGGACATAACATACCGCTGACCAGATAAGGTAGGTTGGAAGTTCCGTTCTTGGAACTAAAAAAAGGTAATCTTGTCATAAAACACACCGTGATGGTAACGTCAATGGGGTCTCCATTGTGTATAATCGAAGTCGTTAATCAATGCATCACTGAAAACATAAACTCATTTAGAAAGGACGTACAACTTCTTTGAGGCATTTTGGAAGAAATACAAACCTATGGATTCACAACTTCTTTATGCAACGATTCAACGATGTAAGTATCTACACCGAAATGCGCACCTCTTTGCACTGTAAAAAAAGTAATTTATTTCTGTTTATTTTAAATAATTTTATTTTCATCTTTATATTATATTTATTCATCTATTTAAAACATTTTATTACATATAATAATTTGTTATGTATGTCCTCAAAGAATATACAACTTATGAACTTAAATAGTTTCCCCTTATTACTGACTTCCTGAAACTTCTGAGACTTTCTAAAAAACATTATGTTAATGTACAATGTTTGTTTGTGAACAAGATAACAGGCATTAGCATCCTTCTGAACCTAAAAAACTCACAACTTCCACCACTATCACCCTCTCCCTCTACACCATCGACGACATCGACATCGACATTACGACAAGAATTGTATCATAATGATTTCAGTATTGTGTCAAAATATTGATAAGAAGTTTACCGCATTTTGACTAAGGGTCATTTAAATAAATTGTGTGTGTCTGGCAACGACATGAAATCCTGAGTTCCAAAGAACCTTAGCTAACATACATCACGTGAGATGACCTACTGTGCGCTTAAGGAGATAACTACCAAAGTTAATGTGAACATAAAACAAACACACATTGAAAGACGTAAATGAGCCAACCACTGGGTTCTAAGATATCAATTTCCAAAGCATCAACAATCTCAACTACGAATCGATGAGAGGAAAAATGTTTAAGGAAAGAAAATGTTACATTGATATGAATGTAACTGAATACAGTTGCAATTTAACCTTACATTAATACAAATAAATATGCTGCTAATTATCTCGAGCATGTTTGGTTTACTAAAACATAATTTGTTGTATCAAAGAACCATTTGTAAAATCAATTTGCCGGTTCAAGAAAATCCATACAAGAAACTGCACATGTTAGCTGTTAGCTCAGAAGTAATGTCTCATTATTTTTCATTTCCCCGTTAACAAAGTATCACTTTATGTCATCATGGAGCAAATTACTAAACTTGAATATAAGATTTATAATGCAATACATTTTGTTTAAACTTGTTTAAACCTTTGTACAGTCTTAAAAATATAAATACCAATTGCACAAGGAAACTATAAAATTAGAAGTTCATTTAGAATGATTTTGTTTTTTGATGATTGAATTTGATTTTTTATATAAATGTTGAAAGCTGATATACATATCGACTCATTTTAGATCTCCATCTTAGATTGGTTTGTCTATATTTGGAAATCAGAAATGTATATTGAATTTCTTGAAAAACCCAAGTACATGCTGGCGCCACGGAATACACTGCAAAAGATCACAATGTCTTACAAAAGTATCGAAAAGATGTTTTTCTTTTTCATTTCATATTGTAACTTTGGAGCTTAGATGTAATCAAATGAATAGCTATCATAATCTAGTTTATTGAATGGATTCCTAAAATTATGGTCATCCCCGAAACGAAGGAAACCAATGAATTTATACACGAAAAATGAATTTGGAGATGAAGAAAAACAATATAAAGATTGATATTCAAGCTGAAGCGACGGTCTTGGTTGATTACATGCACATATATATCAGATAATGAAATAATTCGGATGTTCTATCGATCCTTGTTATATTTAATACGTGATTTTTTTTTATTGACGAAGGAGTTAAATAAACAAGACTCTGAACAACTCCTTGGCCATCTACTTTATCAATACAACATCTCATGATAGAGCCTTATAGATCAATAAGGTGAGTGTATGTGATGCCAACAGAAATCTTAGAAGAAAATATCTGAAACCTAAATATCATTTTACCCCTAGTTTTAGTAACTGTATTGAGTTGATTTCTTCCCATGCAGTTTAAACAAACCTTCTTATCCATATCAATTGCGTTTTTTGCATTTAAACAGCATTCATAAAAACAATCGATGTTAGTACATGTATATCATCAGTCTTTAACCATAATTGTGAATGTATTATGTTCTATGGGCCAAATGGCCTGAAACTTCATGAATAAACACATCTACATCATCGCGACAAAGCTATATCATGTATTGATGGACTGTTAAAATCAATAGCCTCTAAGCAACTTCAACCTCACATATGTTGGACCTGGGGAGGGTATACAACCTAGATCATAGAAAACTAGTCTAACACCCAGACGGTAGTTAATGCTATTTTGACCTCAACATAACCTCTTTAAGAGCAAGTCTAGATCTGAAGTCAACTATTTCTGAACTAGTCCGAAAGAACAATTTCACTGAGGCTTCTTCTTATATTTGATAAAATGATAGTTTTCGAGAAATATCTAATAGTCTAAATATAAGTCTAAAGGAACAGGCACGTTTGTGGATACCGTGTGTAACGGTTTACATAACCCAGTGCTTCAGGAAACACGGTTGTTTCTCATTCTGCGGTTACCAGGTGCGGGTCTCAGGTATGGTTCTTAAATACACATCATTAATGAGTCTTCTGTATATCTCTTCTGATGGACGGAAAGGCGTTCCTCATGAGATATTCTGATATATTCACGAGTAACATGACATGTAGAATTTGAACATGAGTGGAGACTCAAAGATGTATGGTTAGTCGCCACATGTCTATGCACAGACAATATTGGTACTCATAAGTTGTAAACGAAAGGCAAAGCAACTTTACAGGGGTCTCGAAGAGTTAGCTTACAGCCCGTGTCCAGTAATGTTAATTATTTAATCACCCTAGTTTCCCTTAGCATTTCCAAAGGTTTTCTGCATTTGTAGGATAAGACAAGCAGTAGTGTAACTGCATGGTTTGAACACAGAAAATAGATACTTCTGAGATAATTCTTGTGAAATGTTTCATAGTAAGAGGCGAACGAGTAAAAGCTAAATACAATTATTAAATCTTTCAAGTTCTATGTTCTCGTGGCTGTAAAAACAAAGCAGTGAAGATGTAAGATTTTGATTTCATTCACAGTTCAAAATCCCTTGTGATATGAAGGAGAATTACAAGTATCGTTATACGTTGAAAACTTTAAGAAATAATACCCAGATTCAAGGTGAGGGTTAATGATTATTTGACCTTCATAGTCCATAACTCATTAGGTCATAATATGAATATCAAAATGAGATTAGTATCTGCAAGAAAAAATATTATGAAAATAGGATTTGCCTTTTTTGCCATCAACAAATAACGGGTAACGTATAATTTCCTCGATTACTAAATCAAATCGAAGGACGATTTGTTTTTATTTCGTCATATTTCATGTTTTCCTGAAAATCTTACAATAATTAACTTATATTATATCAGGCAACCTCCTACATGTAAAATCTCTGAACAATAATGCAGGATAACAGTAAAGAGCATCACGAGTTAATGAACCTCTTTACATGTGAGTGATTTACGGAAAACCTATGAGTAAACCACTCATTTGAATAAATGGCGTCAAAAACACAACGGTACAAAGGAAACAACGACAGGTCATCCGTTATTAATAAACAGTTAGCTTTTGAACGCAATAATGCATAGGGCGTTAGATAATCATCGAATTAGTGTTTGGTTATTTCATGGTAGATGAAAACAAAGTATGACATTTGTAACAATACTTGAATGATTTGTGTTTGTCCTTATCTGAATTTTTGAAAATGAAAGATGGATACATTCCTTAGGCGTTTTTTATAAGTTGGTTTGCGCATTTTTTTTACCTCAAAACTTCAAGTCGGTGGTCGGAAAAAAACCCTGTTCCTGAGATGTAGAAACAAGCCACATATGGCTGTCGAGTTGTAGCGTACATGGAGGTAGACAGCTCTTTACAGCGTAGCCTTCATTGATATTGCTATAAAATTTTGCCAATGCGATTTATTTTTAGAACTTGCTTCGGTAGTTTGCAGGTGCAGTTTGGAAATAATAATTGTTTTAGAAAAAAAAAGAATCTCTCCTGGCTGCACTCGGAGGTAAAATTTTGTTCCTAACTTGAGAATTTTATTTATTATCAACATTTTCGATTTTTAGGGTCGGCGGATCCGTGTATAAAAATGCCTTATGAGGGTGTACGTATATTGCAACTGCAAGGTAATACGATCGACATATGTTTTATAGAAATGACAGTTTGGAAATATTACAGTCCCTGATAATGCTAATCAAAATAATTAGCCATAAGTTTCGAGAGAAATGTTAAAGTACTATATAATGGAGTCATGTCATCATCTTTGTTTCTTAAAATACGACTTCATCGAACAATTTCGTACAAATAAAGGGATTTCTTAATGTCTTATGAACGTAGCCAATTCGATTTACGCGTTTTCCCACACAGATTAGATAGACAGAAGTAATTTCTTACGTAAGAGTGTATTCTGTGTTTTCACGCGATAATTTTTTTCTGAAAATGGAACATAATGATTTATTGTCATCTAACATAATGATTATAAATAGCCAACTTCATCGCAATGGAAACGTCACTTGTTCTCGAAGGTTCACGAATGGTGCATTCTCATCATACAGCACTTGTAACTGGTATCTGATAAAGACACATTGAGGAGATTCAGAACGTTGTTTATCAAATGGAGATTTGTAAGGATACGTTTTTGTTGGAAGGATGTCAAGTTCAGGGCTTAAGTATGTGGTAGTAAACAAGTGAACAGGTGTGGTCCGGGCTTACTGTGCCTTCATCTGATAAAACTCTGTGGAGAATACATGAAATATTGTTTATCTCATGAAAGGTAAAAAGTCAGATGTGTCAGAATATGTCTGTTATTACAGAAAAAGGAAAGACAGGAAGATGATAAACTGGCAGCAAGTGCGGTGTAAAGTCTCAAACCTTTGTATCCTGCGGTAAATAGCAGAACTCATTTGAGTTGGGGGTTGGGGGGTTCCATAATAAAACTTCAGAACCTTTTGATTTGAAGAAGTACGCGTTAAAGAGACGGTCTGTGAATTATGGAAGTCAAAGGTGCCATTTCATCGAAAAGTACTGATCGTTGCTGAAATTTATAATGGAAGGCCTACTTATCTGTTCAGTAGGGTGACAATGAAAAAAAATCCTATAAAGTCGCGATTATATAGATAAAAGAGTCAATGGCGCCCGTCAATAAATCAAAAGTATTTTTAAAAACTTAGCTAAAGCAGACGGAAGATACAATTTGAGTCGATAGCATTAGAGAGGTTATGTATATACATGTAATTACTACCTGTGATTTCGGAATCGGTTGTCAGATAGTTACATTTTGGAATGACTATGTGAGGATTTTTGTTGTATCCCTATTGATGTTTCGGAATGTCCCTTTAACCATTGCGCCGATACTGCACAGCCTAACAAAGATGAGAAATTGTGGTCGGCCAATTGATTTAAAACTCGACTGATAGCAAAATGAAATAGGGCACCTGATGATTATTTAAAGAATCTGTTATATGTAATTATTGCAACTAGTACTCATATACAGTAATAAAGGTAATCCTTAGCTTACCCTTCGATCAAGCTAAGCAGTATATGTATTCACAAATATACATTCTGATGGTAGCAATTCAATACAATAGTAATTTAGCAGACTTCGAAGGATTCCTCTCTATAAATTTGATTCCAAAAGGCTAAAACATTGAGCGTTTCAATAATATTAAATTACTAGTTACGACGAGTCAATTTCAGACTTTTCCCTTTTGTGACTGAAACTGAATATTTAGAGGATAGAAGCAGATGCACTTAAATAAAACAAGCTTCCTGCTTAATAAGATCATTGGCAAATTCCTTATGGTTTGCCAGAAAATGTTTTAACAAACGTGAATATGATCAAACAGTGTATACTGTCGAAGATTAAAAATATCAGCGTCATTGTAAATTTCCACTTAAACGCGACCTTCGAAACGTTTTCCAAAACTCTGGTTATATACAATCCTTCATATAATTTTGGTTGTGTTGTGATGTGTTGTTTATGTAGGAATGTGTATTATTTGTGTGAAAGATATTCATTTTTTAAAATACCGATGTTAGACGACCATTATAGTTAAATTGTTCATAACTTTGACGTCACTCCTGATTAAACGTTCATCAGTTAAGAATAATATAACTTTAATGGTGTCGTCCAACATCGGCATTTATATAAATGAATATCTTTCAAGGAATTAGTTGAATGTTTCCCACATATTAATCAAATAATACTCAGAGTGAATCTTAACAGGCCCCGTCAAGGATGTTTCCAAGAATTAAACAATTATAGGTAATAAATGGAGACGACAAGGAGGAGTTAGCGTTTGAGACTGAGACATGAGCTGTCATTTTGTTTATACATAACGTTAAGAATATGACCATTCAGCTTGTAGAAGAAAGTGATAAATATATCTATATAGATGAGATAGTGATGTCGGTTATAAAAGTTATTGTACTTACGCACGCAAATAGTTTGTAGATTTAATTAATGCAGAGAGTTATTTGGAAAATGTGTACATATTCAGGTAATAACGTTAATTCTAAATATCCAGAATTATATTTAATGCAGCGATGTCAGATATGTTTCACTACGATAATGGCTTTATTAAAGTTAAGATATAATTTTAAGACCAAAATAGGCATCCACAATGTAAATGCACTAGCAGTACGTATAATGTCAGCAAACAACCGGCGAAGTATGACATATACCTAAATCTATTCATTCTGTGTTCTCAGGTCGAGATTGGTACATCTTCAGAAGTTGCAAAAATTTCGAGCTCTGCCGTTTTCATCAAGCAGTATTGTCTGTTTTGTGCACAACATACTCATATGATACAGCCATACAGAATGTCGTTTAGTAACTTCAATCCACCTAATGTTTCCATTATTGATTTCAGTTCAATTTAAACAAATTATAAGTACTTTATCACATCTATATAAAGCGAAAAATAGCCACTTTGAGAGGAAAATACGTGCTTTAGTGTCTTTAAAGTGATAAAGAGTACATTTCATAAATGTTTATGTGGCTTAAGTATGAGCCAAAATACCCCATGCCCTGCATTAAGCTCAAATATCCTCCCTGAACTTGCATCTTTAGCTCTCAATTGTCAAATTTGGATATTTTCCTATTTTCAATGATACTTAAAATATAGATGTCAATAAATCTTAATTTTGCTTCCAGTTAACATGAATTTTAGTTTAATGACCTACTAAACACTGTCAGTCTATATTTGTCTCTATGCCTGCTGTAGATACGTTTCCAAAAATACGTTAGAACCATTTGTACGCGCGCGCCACTTTCGGGTTTTCGATCACAAATAATAACTTAAACCTGTTTATTGTCTCTTTACTGAAATGATAAGCTCTAAGATTTCAGAAACAACCACTTCCCAATGACTTAACATCAATGATAAAGTTAGACATATTTTTACTCAAATAGCATACTCTGTGTCCCTTTGAGTATTTATTTATAGCTACTATGATCGTCCTTTTTTCATCTCTCTGCAGTTTAAACCTGATGTAAATTTCTGTCTTTTTTGTTTGTAGAAATCTGTTACAATTCCATATAAAAAACACCAAATGATACAGAGTTAGTAAGCTTTCCTTCTTAGACTTTTTGTATGAGATACTATATATTTCTGAATAACAATAAAAGTTTGAGGAACGAGCCCAATTAGAGGCCTTACGGTATAGTTACAAGTGGATATCGACAAGGAACCGGAAGGGATACTGAATTCATTTAACTTTCCCTGACTTATCAGGGCGAGGAGCTAAACGAGCTTCTCAAGGGATTCAGTAACATGGTGTTTCAGGGAAAGGCACAAAGCAACATGGTGATGTTCGTGACTGAGACAAAGACATTTTCTTTACCCTCACACTTTATCTTTGTCAACAGACAGATTCAATTTAATCTCATAACCCTATGATGCTAAACTGATGGAATTCTGACATTTGTGGTGGATGCAATGCAGATGCAATTGAGGAAAGGACGATTTGAAGTAGGAAAAACGAGTTCCACTAGATCGTATCATGCTTGGTTAGCATTTGCAAATTTTCTTTCTTTTTATCCTACAAATAATATTTCTCTTTATGTAAAACCAAAAATCAAGTCAATTACCAACAACCATCTGTTGGCGATTATGAAACTCGCACTTCGCTTATGCACACACTTACAATGCCCTGATCTTTCGTAGAATGCCATTGCATCATTTACTACAAGAATTAATTTGATGAATAATATGATGTTTGATCGTACTTTACACAAACTAACATATCATGGTATCAGTGCATAAGTGAAATGTTGTTAACGATTTAAACCTACATCCGGGTCCTGCACTGACGTTGAAGGCAACTGATATAAACAGCAATTTACTGCTGGAGGTTTAATGATAGACACACAAATAGAAGATGAAAAGTTTATTGGGAACTTGGATACTGACACATTCATAACAAGGTTGTGTCCGTTTAGTACGAATCGTTATTCTCAGCAATAACTACACATCCCAACGAGGAGAAATGGTTCAAATATTTGATAACATTTTGAGATATGAGATGATTCTTTTTCTTTAATATTTTCAGAGCTATATTTGTGTCCATGATTCAACGAATTTGAAGATATTGATTGATGTACATAATGTGAGATTTTGGTTATGGCTAAAGTTCAATTCACGCTAACCTTTAATTCCGTGTGAGACGTCGGAGTTTTAATATTCATTTTGTCGTAATTGAAGATAGCCAAATTTATAGATCTCTTTTACATCAGTTCAAATCAATTTCAACAATAAAAAAGAATGTGGTTGTATAAAAAGTATAAACTTTGAACCAACATGCCAAAAACCCTTTTACCACCTTTACTATCATGTAAAAAGCAGAAATCTCCAAATGTCAGAAATTTGTTATCATCCCCATTATCATACATCGGTCGATCATACTTGATTTATACCACATTATCACAACAAGAAGAATAAAACAAATCGAGAACGTTGAATTGAATAAACTCAAGTGTGCTTAAACATACAATTTGCTGTAAAGGATTCGCGTCTCGTCAATTATACCATATTCGTCCAACAGTTTACATGTTTATTTACAAGATCATATTTGATCATTTATCATACATGACCAGGGTAAGACGTTCATCACCAGTGATGCTTTGGTAAGCGTTTTTTCCTCATTCATATGAAGTGATTTATAGACATATCATAACAGGAAGGCATGGTACGTGAATAACGGGGGGGGAGGTTATCTTTATTGATAACTTTAGCAGCAAATCACTCCATTTATTATTATTTACACATCTATGTCGTTCGTTTAACCAACGGCCATTCATTTTATTACAATTTGGAATACTTATTGACCTGTTTTAAAGATAATAAAATACTTTTAAAACCTAAACATACTATACACCTCTTTCTCATTTGCATCATTCAAACCTATCATGATCTTTGTAAGAAAGCTGACATGAGCTGTCAATTTTGTTTACATAACGACAACCAAATATAACTACCGTATTGCAGCCATAACCAATTGGTATGGTTTAAACTTCAGAAAGACCAACTAACCAGGGGTACAGATGCTTGAAGAAATGAGGCCAAATAGGGTTAAACCATATATATTTCATTCTTTCGTAATTGATTAACTCAAATTTATACCGTTAACATCTGGTAAATGAAAATTCAATTCCTTGTTTCTAGGAAAGTCGTTTCGAAGTGAAAATTGGGACATCAGTATTCATGAAGCAATTTAACCTCGTGTATCCTACACAAATTGAAACAGTGATGCTAATGGCCGTGTTAGAATGGTGAAGGCTTCAGGGATTCGAACATTTCACAGCTTAAAAATTGTTTTAATATCCTTTCCTTCGGTTTTCCGATTCTACAAACGCTAATAAGAATTATCATAAGCAATACATTTCAAATCAAAAGTTTTTAACTTATGCAATACTATTTATCATACTTAAAAAACGGAAAGTTTCTTTCATGATATGTGCGCTAAAGCATTAATTTGATATAGGTCACTGTAATACAAATGGAAATGACTTTCTTCTTTGCCGTTAGGTAATTGATTTCTTATGTTTCGAAGTTAAATTTTACGAAACGTTAGGCAAATAGGTGTTAATTGATATCATATGTATATTACGATCATTTGGTAAAATTTGGAAATGCACAGAGCAGGGAAAGAAAGAATCCTTAAAAAGATTCGCAAAGCTCTTGTAAGATTTGATGATAATAGCATAATTTCTAGTATCAACTATTAATTGCTTCCTCAGATGATAATTTAGTTCTAATTGGATCGCATCATTTTTTAAGTGCATAGCTTCTGAACCTGTTGGCGATATGCATGACACATACGAGGTGTCATTTGAAATATTGTGTTCTAGTAAAATAAATCGCAAGTTTAAATCGAAAACACTTGAAACAGATATTTTGATACAGATGAGCGCTAGAGATTCCAGACAGATTTACACGATCTTGTTTTTTAAGAACATGCCCACTTTCTTACTACAATTCATGTGTAATTATTTTGGAATCTCAGTCACTAGTTTAAAGATACTATTTCTAGCTAAGGCTTTATCAAAAGCCAGTGTGTAATAAAAATTAAGGAAAAGAGAGATTTTGTTTTTGTTTCAATTGCATCACTCAATATTAGTCTAAACAATCAAAAACTTTGCGGCAGTATACAGCTGATATAAGAGAAAGGGTACTAGAATGCCAAGTACGTATTAGCACGTGTATCTCGCTTTTAAGTTGCAGACGACGTGGCACGTGCACCTAGTGCTGTCACAAAAGCGTTCTGTTGAGTCGCCTCTAGGTTTAGTTTGCTTGCTTTGATACCGTAAGCAAACTTTACTCAAATTCAGATATAATGTAAACAATCAAACTATTTGTGAATATCGCCGTAACTACTTAATTGCATAACAGTCATCTACAACCCCGTAGGTTCTTTATCTAAATACGTTTCTAATGCGAGCATATAAAACTACTCAAATCGTGATATTGCGATGATGAAGGCAAAACTACAATAACAGAAATATCAGTTGCAATGCTTTTTCACTAGCGAGTAATTCTAATGCTGAACAGGCGAATCATAAACTCGATTGTTTGAACTATCTCGCGAAGGCTACTATTTTTGATTGAGTAGTCATTTTGTTCTTAGAATGAGCTGTGCTGTATGCAGAACTGAGTATCCAGATAACAAGTATTAACAATATTTGTAGCTACAGTTGCTTCGCCAAAATAGGCTCTTTGATACTCTGACGTCACATTTTTGTTTAAACTCGACGATACATGAGGAAGAGGTTATATAGGTACAGTCCTGCAGCTGCAATATTTGATGAAGTCGTTAAAATATTTCATTCATATTCATTGATAGAACAGCAAATTCATCCAGGGGGACCCCTCTCATTTGAAGAGATTTATGTATTCGTAAATAAGTAAAAGTGATATCTTTGATACACACACGTGTCTTTTATGATGTATGTATAAGCATGTCAAACTGAACTAAATCGGTTTCACCAAACATTAAGTTGGTATTTTTTTCTGACGACAGTAATCTTGTGTATCTCTGAAATCTTGATATATCGACAGAAAGTAGCTCTAACATTGCCTCATGAAAACAGCAATGATATCCAAACTGTAAAAGTTCTGAGTCAACAAGATAAGATACAACTTCAAAACTCTTCCGTTGGCTCCTCATAAATAATATTTTGATGCTCCTTCATGTTTTGATAGCTTTAACTGATTGAATACACCCAACCAAAGAACTTGGAGATGTCGATGAAGGAAAATGGCTTTGGTTGCGCAAAATCGGTCATCAGATAATTTGTTGAGTTTTTGTTTGTTTTACGAAATGAATATCAGATTAAACCTTTCGAAGAGTTCAGTTACGAAACTGTCGTAAAACATGAAATTCAGAGTCGCGTCGATAGGTCGTGTTATACGTTCGTTTTATAACTGTTTCCTTTGATGAATATATTGCCTTAAATTATTAACATTATTTATCGTTTTCGTTAAATCAATTTGTTTACCTGAACAAATGTTCTACTTTTCCTATCAAAATTACATTCTTTTAGCATGTTTATCTAACCATAAGTCATTTATCCCAGGCCACATTTTCATCTTCTGAGGTCACTACATCGCGCTGCGCTCAGAGAAGTGTTTCAGGTGGTGTCTTTTTTCGACGCTCAGTATATTTTTGTAGAAGAATGAGAAAGTAGATTTAAAAATAGTATTCCCTAGATATTCACTGAAAGTTTTGCAGTAGTCCCTTGAGTGTTTTATATATATATTGACCACGCCAGTGTTCTGTTTATTTGTGGAGTTTAAATACCAACGAGTCATCAGCAAGCTACTCCGTGCATGGCATAAAACGCTTGGCATAATTACCGATGTTTCAAATTGGCATCGCATTTGTTGAAGAGGGCAAGTGTCGAAAGGAATAATTGTAAAAGGGGTCATCACATGCAAACAAATAAAGCTTTTATTTATTAGATACGTGAATGCGTGTCTGAGCTGTTTGACACTTCGTAATATAGAGTAACATTACAAACATAACATACACTTCAGATTCTGCCAGTCCGATTGACGTTTTAATGGTCTTCTTATTTGTATACATAGTTTGTGGATGAAAGTGCCCGTAAATGAACTTAAGTCTTTCACAAGCACAACTACGTAACTGATTTCGATGTCGTGAAAAACATAAAATTGAAATTGCTATCGATAGCTACTTTCGGTCAAAATCGATTGGTTTCTGAGCATAGAAACATCTCAGACCGAAACTTTAGAACGAGTTTCGATGTCATGATAAACACTGTGAAACTTGAACCCCCTATTTTCGCTGCAGTGTGAAAAAAAATTAACCTTAACCCTAACAAACCCATTTCTTCTGATAGTTATCTTTTATTATAGGCTTTGAAAGTCCTATAGTCGGTAAAACAGACAAATGAGTTTACTTAACAGATTTTGATGTAGTGATAAAACTACCCTGGAAATACAAGTTTCTTATTCCACTTTCAGCCCACTCATGACAGTCAACACGCCGTTTAATCAAGTGATTTCAATGGCGTGATAAAAGCCATTACGAAAATAAAAGAACCCCTTCTCAAAGATTCTAGCGTTCCAAAGCTCACTTTCCAGATCGCAGTAGACCAACCGTCTTGTAACTTCAGTCCATATATCAATCACACTTGGACAGGAGACCTCGGGAGGATTGATTGAGGGGCAAACTAAAATTGGATACAGCTTCTAACAGATTACTGCACATGTCTCCTATATAAAATTTCATAAGGGGCTGGGGTCTTGAAAACGAAATAAAAATCGAAAGTGGTAGGTATTTTGAAACATTTCGAGTTCTTCCCTTAAATGATTATGTTTTGTAGAAAGAAGCATTAATTGGTATTGAGGACCCCTAATATACATAAAATTTGACATTTCTGATTTAGGAGAGATTTTAAGATTATGTTCATGCATCACGAGATTCAAAGATCAAGTTACTGAAAAATAAATTTAACTTTGCGATTTGTCGTTGGCGAATGTACAAAACATTCAGCTATCTAAATAGTCTCGAAAATTTTACGGATGTAGCCGTAGTCTGCATTTCCTGTTATTTACTAATATCCGAAATGACGCTACTTTTCTCAATTGACAATATATTATAAATGTATCTTCCCATTCTGATGTATTAACCTTGTAAATGCTTTCCACAGGATCATATACTGTTATCTACACCACAACTCCTTTAAAAATGTGAAAAATGTCAGTCAACTGGTGAATTCCTGTACGAGTCGTATTACCAAGCAGTATTTCTTGAAAGTATTTGAATGAGAAGGAGCACGTATCCGATTGATGATGTAGTAAATACAAGTTGACTTGAATCTACCGACTAGCGGTAACCCGGCGATTAAGGAGAAATATCTGCTGTAAGACCTAAGACCTAGAATAGTACCTGTGGGTGTCGAGATGAGGTGGTGAGTAGTTGATATTTTGCCATCATATACACACAGGAACTTGATATCGTTAGTAAAACGTATATGTAAAAAGTGAAAAGAAAAATACCCGCACACTCTAAACAGTAGAGTGAGGGTATTTTTTGATCCACTTTCTAACTACGTTTCACTTACGGTATCAAGTTCCTGTGCATATACATACATACCACTGATGTTTCCAGAGAATAGAGCATTATTGTAGTTAAAGGGTCCACGACCCCATATATGTACAATATAGTTGCAATGCATGGTAGTGAAAACAGCGATCCTTTTAAACTAAGGATACTTCAGTACTGCATTTACAGGTTTTGTTGATTAAAATCGGCTACACACAAATATATATATATATACCTCTTGACTGGATTCGAATCTAACAAATTGCGATTTTCCATCCAGAATACGAATTCAATATCAGAACATTAAAATGTCAGAAAGCGTTTTCAGAAGGAGAACTACAAAAATACTGTAATAGATGTTTTGCAATCAAAGTTTGCCAGACGAGTCTATAAAACTCGTTATCGGTCCGATGAAACAAAACAATACAAACATTACGTAAAATTCAAATGATGCATTTGCTAGCGTACTTATATCTATGGATGTTATAAATGATAATAGATTAATAGTATTAGTTAATAGTCAGAGCTCGCTGACCTCAGTACATGAATTATACAAGGGTATAACAACTGCATTTTGAGTCCAAGGAGAATCACTCGGTAACATGATTACAAATGGAAATCGACAGAATAGCACGACCGAGGCAACAATATCTGCCACTTTCCACTACAAGTTATAAGTGGAAGGTCAAACTTTATACACAAAGAGACAATAGAAGTGATTTATCAATAACATCTTCACTAGTGGCTTACCCTAGAGACGTTAAGGATAATTTGTAGATTGACAATGTCATGCAGACCCTTGTTAAATGAACGACATTAACATCATCGGCGCTTATAACCGGGGCAAATGTCAGTGCTGTCATATCGGTACGATAAGCATCTATAGAGGAGTACTGCCAGTGACTGTGTTTACATATCCTGTTACTGTAAATGGGTCTTTAGAAATGAATGAGGTCTGACAAAGTGCAAGCAGAGAACAGAGTCCAGTTTCGAGGTTAGAGTAAGAAGAGTAAGCCTTTACGTGAAAATTAATAAAACAATTTAGTTTTGGTTGAAAAACGATTTTGATACATAATTTGCTTAATCTTAATATAATGAAGTCCGGACAGATAAAATTATTTAATTCATGGTTACTGATCACAGAGTTCATGTGATGGTCTGTAGGTCAACCTAGACTTATCTAAGATTCACTGGCTCTCTTTGCTGTTGACAGGTCTTGAAGCCTTATCACAAAAGTGCCTTTATATCGGGATACGAGCTAAAATAATCACAGCTTCCTTCAACAAATCTAAGATTAGCCCGTATAGTCGCATGTTTTGTCATAATTTCGGCAAAGGTCTTCAGTATAAAGAGCTATAAAGGCAAGTATCTTGGAAACAATCCGCTTTACATGATCCGTCATGTTGCTTATAATATACAATGTTGTGATTGGTCCACTATTCAAAAGGTAAAGCTTCACTGAACGTCTGTACCGTACGGGATGCCGTCAGACCGTATCGAGAGGAAACCACCAAACGTGTTCGTATCCAGGTAGTAGAGAGCTGGTCGATTTTCATCACTGTCTTATGACATCTTCGTCTAACGTTCAATATAGGTACTTTCTTGTTTTCGCCAAAAGGTTTTAATTCAATTTTCAGTGCGTATCCAGGTTGACAGACTTGCAAAAGGATGAAGCTAGACTTCCTGTAAGGCTGTTATTGGAATAAACATTGACCGACATTTGCACCAAACCCGTCTTAACAAATGCAATTGACCAAAATGCATGTTACTTGATAAAGGTCGTGTGATAAAGGTGAATCACATTTGATTATACCTACCCTTGGTATTGTCGCATAAACAATGAGTGTTAAATATTAGGTTCCTTCTTGGTGCCAAGTCTACTATACGTTTGGTTAAATGAATCGATGAAAACCCTAAACTGAATTAAATCGCACTCAAGCTGTTACCACTCTTTAATAATGACTAATACAATGTGTTTGTTTGATGTTTTGTCCTTTGTACAATGTATTTATACATTATCCACTTAGCCTTTATATCAACGTTAATACCATGCATGCTGCTATAACATAGTCCTACCATCTTGCACTGAAGTTTGTGTTTAGCATGAACGTGAATAATTGAACAACCTAAACATTGTACACAGAACTGATTGCATAGATTGGAGCAGTGGAGAGCTGTTGTGTTAAAATACTATAAACGCATAAGCTAATGGCTATTTTGCAAGAGTGGGAAAGCACTTCAGATTGATGCATATTGAAAACACATTAGCTCAGTATTTACAATACACATGGATTCCGACACCGGTAACAACTGAAATTGCGAAACACAACATGGAAACTAACCACAGCATAACCTAAAGCAACGCTCTGGCACGATTTAGAGTTATAAATGTTATCAATTATCTTCTCAGTTCTAATGTTTACTATGATCTAATGACCGTTATTAGGCTAAATAAAAAAAATGAAATGTTTCTCGGGCTCCGGCGCGTCACTTTTATGTGTGCGCGTCAAAATTTTTTATTGCCATTAAAAAAACAATTTATTTAATTTTCCGCGTCGTTATCGCTAAAAACCCCGATTATCCATTTGTCCAATATAATTTAGTGTCTGTAAGAACGAGTGTACTTCCGTTTGCAAACTCCTAACATCGCGTACACGCTCTCTACATTGAGTGGGCTTTATGCAGCTGCCTATTTATATCGATGTACGGAGTTTGCAAGCAGCATGGCCGTCCTGGTATCGGTGAAAATCACCGATGGACCGAAAATCCTTCGTCCTTGGACAATTCTGTGTGGGTTCAATGAAAATATTACGTTAGAAGAGTTGTATGATGTCGTTTCTAACAAAAAACTGGAAGCTGACAGTGACGACTGGCTTTGTATGCCAGCTGCTTACGAAGTCATTTCCACTTTGAACTTGACATGTTTTGTAGCAAAATCAAAATTTGATTCGTTTGACGATATATTTCTGACTGCCAAAGTGAAAGATGTTGTCGCAAATTTTGGAAGATTTTTCCATTTCAATGTTTCCCCAGCTTCCAAAGCTTGTACTTCTGCAAGTTACGGTGATGGCAGTTCTTGTAGTACGAGTAGTAGCGGGGTTGAAAGCTCAAATTGTGCTTTTCGTGTCTTGATGAATTCCAGTCTTAAATTGTCAACACCACCAAAACTGCAGTTTAAAGGAAAAAATATGAAGAAAACACTTCATAACGACATTATCACGTTCCTAAAGGTGTACAATGTTGGATGGCACAAGTCTGATGTGGACACTGTTGGAATTCGTTTTGTCGATGTTATGACAGACATTCTTTGGAAAATTGATCCTCACCGGGAACAGATGGATGATAGGTCATGCTTTTTACCAGATGTAAAGCTGTAAACTTGGTGCTGAGAGAAAAAATAAAATCTGTTCCTCCCTCGTCACTTTTTTTCCTTTAAAAAAAAAAAAAAAGTCCTCCCTCCCTCGTCACTTTTGAAAAAAATGTGCCCGTGAAACATTTAATTTTTTTTATGCAGCCTTACTTCATTATTGTTGACAAATCAGCCAAAGAGAGCCTAGTATAGATCATATAATTTGTCATATTAAACTTGTTGGAAAAAAACATTTTTATAGATTGTTAACTGTTCGTTTCTTTTAATTTAGCAATTTGAAGTTTAAGAGATAAGGTGACATTAGCATCTGTGATAATTTCAGTTATTACAAGAAAAATCTTCTTCGATAACATGCATTATTGAACCTAATGGGCAGGTTATAACTCAACTAAACGGTATGGCGCTTGTCCTTTTCATGAACTTTGATTAAATTAATTGTACCAGATGGATTAAGGTTTGCTGTGGATATTATATAACATACCAATTCAACATTAATCTTGTTTATGTCATTTGTTCTGGCAAAAAGTCACTGACATCGAGACAGGGTAATTGGACCATTTAACATTCTACACTGTTCAAAAGGGGCGATTAGAGGATTAACTGATTGTTCAGGCAATCGTTGCTGAAAGCACATAACGACTATGGTCGGTTTCAAATCCTCTTGCTATTTGATTTGCCACTTAGTGCTATTTTTCTCTCTTCATTCGGCTTTGTTACGCACGTGTACCACATAAGTGAAGATTTGAAATCAAACCTTTTCGCTTACTCACGAATTCCAAAATGTCAAATGTCATAACTAATATTTTTCAATGAAATTCGAAAAAACACCTTTTTGTGTGTACAGAAGCCGACATATGACACTACCTATATCTTATGTTGCCTAACACTTACAAGAAGCGCAGTTAATGAAAGTAATCTAAAATGGTTTGACTTTACAACAAAACTACCTTACTTTGTACCGTTATCCACAACTTGTTAGAATAAAATGTTACGGATAAAAGAAGGTCTCTTTAGTACGCTAAAGAGAAATATATCCACCAGTTTCAACGGAGACATAGACAGTACACAACTGGACACAAACATAGAATAAGTAAAAAATTATTTTTGTTAAGATAATATATCCACATAGGGGGTACGATTAGCGGAAATACTTCATAACACAATTAAGAATAAATATCAACAACCATTTAGCTTCATATCCACCTGAAAAAAGCAGAAAAAACGTGTTTTATAAACACTTCCGGAAAACAGACGCCAAACGTTTTATTAGCCAATCAGGTGCTAGGGGGGTTGTGACGACATAGAAAGGACTCGTTAACGACTGGCTGATCTGTGTCATTGTTTACATTATAGATTCCAGCGGTCGTGAACGTATATATTTTCACTGATTGTACTTATAAAAAAGCCCCTAAGTCACCAAAGTTATTAATATCAATACATCGACATATTCTGTTTGACATTAGTTAACTGTTGTTGTTGTTATTTGTTTGGGTTGTTAATCTCCGATAATGCCGATCGAGTGAACCCAAACTGATATCAGCCGCCATTGTGACTGTTTTTTGTTTGAACATCTAGACAAATCGACTATCCCCCTGTGTAATTGATCGACCTTTGTATATGTAGAATATTTGTTACTACTTTGTGCCATTTTAAAGTATCAACTCAATATCGTAAATCCGTGTTTCTGCTTTGCATGACTGTAACAATGAGATCTCGCTTTTGATGGACTGCAACTTCCGGATCTCGTCATTCGGATACGAGCTTCCGAGCAGCTGTTTTTGGCCTTATTACCCAGTTATTAGTGATAATGAAGATCAAATCTTTGATGTGTCTAGTAAATGTACCTCTTGATTCGCGATTTGCCACCTTCATAAAAACTTAAAATTACGTACTAATGTATTTCGCATAGTAAGGATATAGATTATTGTTGTTTTGTGTGAGTTAATGGTCAGTGTTTGAGATAAAGAGTGTGGTACTAATCTAGAGTGACGTAGGCCAATATTGTCAATAATAACACAAACTTTATTGTTGATTGTGATGTAAGTTAAAGCCTGCTTGGAAATGTATTGTAAATATGAAATTCTTTTTAACTATTTCAACCAAATAAAAATATTAATGCTGAAAAGCATATTATTTCAATTTCCTTCAGTACTTTAGTACCGGTATGTTACCAGAGAGAGGTTTTTAGTTACCTAACACTACTTTTTCACACCAGACAATAATATTATAGTCATAAAGTTATTACCTAACAGCCTACATGAAATGCCACACACCTGTACATTATGGCAATTAAGCAATAAACTTAATGACCTCAGCACCTGGCACATTTCCAATAGGTAGTACACAAGGCACTGATTAGTTATCTAAACTTTATCCTCACACATGATCAAAAGCCTTTATTGAAACTTGATGAAGGTAATTAGGTTTGTCAATACACTTGACACATGACGATATTAACAAATCTGTATTACTAAATATCTTATTTCATACTGTAATGTTTATCAATATGAAATAGGTTATAAATTATCCACTGTAACTCTACATAAAATTGTAAATGTTTCTCCAGGGCAGCTTTATGACTTTAATTTTACTCTTTGTTGATTCTAAAATGACGCTGTAGCAAGATATTTTAATTTTTCATAAATGTTATAACCAAAACTGTAGTGTCAACATACAATCATAAGTGAGGTGCCCACATTTTTGTATGTATCCTTAGAGTAATCAGCACCAAAAAATAATGCATTCCCCGAAACTAGTAATGTAACAAACTACAAACCTGTCACTGATTATCATTTACAGATCTATATATATATGCACCTTATTTCATTATAGTCTCCAACATGTTGAAATAACTATTTGGTTCAACCCGATGAATTTTTCAACCCCATATGCAATCAAATACTAAAAATTCAAACAATTGTTGGGGTTTGAATTAATAATTTCTGCGATTAATCTAAATAGACATAAATTCATACTGCAGATAAAAACTTAACATTCGTCTGCAAAATCATCAATTATAGTCAACTCCCCAAAAGTTTCATGATTATTTATTCCCCCTCCCCTGAAAAGAATTTTGAATTAGCCTATCTTTCAAATTCCTTACCCTCTTTCGTTCCCTCTTCTCAAAGTATTCCATCCGTTTTCTCTTCCGATATGGTTGACTGTCGCTGGGCCTGTTATTATCTTCATCTGTTTATTAACTGTTGGTACGCATTTTTTACGAGTCTTTTCCTTTGAGGGGCAAGTCCAAAGTCCGTTTTGAAATCGTAGGAAAGACCATAACCGTCCTCTGTGAAATGATCATAGCAGATGACAGACCTGTCATTGGGACTCCACTTCGCTCTTTTCTGACTAACAAACTTTCTCCAATTCGCGAATTGGACAGGATCCTTCGGATACCGATGCAGTTGAATATCTCCTGATTTCTTATTAGTACAGTTGGCAGCAACACAGGAAGAAGGCATGTCTCTTTCGCAATGAAAACGTAGACGAATGCGACCCATATCTGCATTAATATATACTTGTTTACAAACAAACGCGGAGCGAGTCCTGTCTATGACGTCACACCGCCGAAGGAGAGCTCAGGCCACTCTAGGGACTTTTTAAATTGGGCTTTCGAGGTGGCCAATTTCTACGCACTTTGAACCGTTATATCTTTTTAATTAAAGGACGCATCGAAACTCTGTTTGGTGTTTTATTAACTTGAATGTATTGTCTTTATGAAAATGGGGATTGAAGTTGGATACAAAACTGGGATATATTATCTTTAACTATCACATCAGTTAAATAAACCCTACCGAAATGACCTCACCCAAGCTGTCTTGGCCAACTGATATACTGTACACATGTGACTGTTCATTTAACCTCGAACATTCACAGTCGTAGTGACATTTACATGTAACAACACTCACGAGGTTTGACTTTGAATATGAATTTACGTAATTATTGTAATAACACTTTACGTGAATACGCCAAAGGGGGGAAATTGATTAGAAACATAGTCTATATACTCCCTGTGCTAATAAGTTAGTGGACGTTATTATATGGGTAACTGATAAGCTTACTTGGCAAATGACTCATGCATGAAAATAAACGTTCTAGATTCGTTGAGACAAAGAAAAAATGTTCTGATTTATCCTTTCGAGTGATTCTGTACTTAGACGTTCAAATATAGACAATTTGGGGTTCACGATGGTTAACTGAGATATGGGTGATAATGACTATGATTAGGTTATAAATGTAATTGATGTCATGATAATTCTCAATTCTCTAACTATGACTCACATCCTGCCACATTATTATCTAGTCTATATAGTATAATTATATGAAAAGCGAGTCTAGATTTAGGCAAAATATTGATATTTGATATATTTCGATTTCCGTAGGACACGTTTCCAATATATATCAAAACACATTATCAAAAACCATAGAAAACGTCATTGTCCAATGTTATTAATAAATTTTAGTAAAACATTCGCTAAGCAGTCATCATAATCATAAAATGCGATCTTATCATCTTTTTTTAATAAAGAAATAATTCTAGAGTCCCACTGCACAACAGATTAACCATCTTAGTGTCTCACTAATCCGTATGGTCTTAAAAACTAAACAAACTGCATAATGGAAAATTTGTTTGGCACAAATGTAAACAAACAATCCTTAAGTGATTATCATAATCTTTAAGATTACTAATTTAATGTTGATGTATCGGCTTTTCCTTGAAATGACTGGACATCAGTTTTAATATCCGTATTCGAAGACAATCTCAAATAAAAGAAAGAGGTTGTTTGCTGTAAACGCATGGAACAAAGGTTAAGCTTAACAACTGACCCTATGATTCTGAATTCGACTATGCAAGTACTGATTCCTATGATTCTGAATTCGACTATGCAAGTACTGATTCCTGTGATTCTGAATTCGACTATGCAAGTACTGATTCCTGTGATTCTGAATTCGACTATGCAAGTACTGATTCCTGTGATTCTGAATTCGACTATGCAAGTACTGATTCCTGTGATTCTGAATTCGACTATGCAAGTACTGATTCCTGTAATTCTGAATTCGACCATGCAAGTACTGATTCCTATGATTCTAAATTCGACTATGCAAGTACTGATTCCTGTGATTCTGAATTCGACCATGCAAGTACTGATTCCTATGATTCTGAATTCGACTATGCAAGTACTGATTCCTGTGATTCTGAATTCGACTATGCAAGTACTGATTCCTGTGATTCTGAATTCGACTATGCAAGTACTGATTCCTGTGATTCTGAATTCGACTATGCAAGTACTGATTCCTGTGATTCTGAATTCGACCATGCAAGTACTGATTCCTATGATTCTGAATTCGACTATGCAAGTACTGATTCCTGTGCACTTCCACAACAAATAGCCTATCATTAATATGTCCATTTATTATACTCCACTATGACGTGCTCATAGCGCATACAAGAGTCATGGATCATTATTACCCCAGTCTAACCCAAGCTGCCGATTAAGTGCTTAAAGGTCACCTCCAACACAATCTACACCAGGTACCCAATTAGTACTGCTGGGTGAACAGAAGCACATTTTGAATAAAGTCCCTTGCTTAAGGAGACACCACAAGTTTTTCAGCTCGTGTCTCAGTGTGGGGCAGGGAATAACCCTTGAACTTCTCAGTTAATACAGCAACGATCGAGTAACCCAACCATGAGGCGAGCCACGCCAGATGTTGTTGAACTTCACTTATAGCGGTCAACTGAGCTACGCACAGGACCACGTGCCACCATCATTATCATTAGCATATCATAACCTTTCTGATATAACAAGATTATAACATATCTTATGATTGAAACTTATCAAAGAATGTTAAATACTTTACTTGACAAACTCTCAATCTCTTTAAAAAATGGGTTAAACATAAGGAAAGAATTTCAGAAAATTAATTTTCAATTATTGTTCATCTATCATTTTCAAAAGGTTATATTTAAGCTTGTAAGGATTAATACTATTTCATATAATTGTAAACTACAGTCTCTGGGTTAAGGTCAACCATCCCAACCTTTGGTATTAAATCCAGAGACCACAATCCACAATGATACACTCGTGTTACAGAGCCGCATACTTAGCCTTGGTTGAAGGTTACCCTCGTTAGTAAGATAAAATATATGCATGTCAGTCCTGGTAGTTCAAACACTCATTACTAAAAGAAAAAAATATTATCTGTCAAAAGGGTCAGGAAGTTCTTATTGTTTCTTCTTGATGAAAATAACAACTCAGAATAACTTCAATCATAAATGGATATAATGAATACAAATCTAAAATGTGAAAGATAACATACTTTATCGAGGCTATTGTACAGTGCCATATTGGGTATATTCACAAGAAGATATTACATATATGTAATTATAACGTTTCATGACCCCTAGCAAAACACCTAAAGACTTTAAGCTGAATAAGATGAAAAGTGAACGAAAGCTCTAAAGAACAGACACCAGAAGACAACATGAAAAGGTTTGTTATAAAACACCGGTAGATTCAAGGGTTAAATCAACGATCATGTGAAACGTTGTATCCTTTACAAAGCAGGAAAAACATTAGCGGTATTCCGGCCAATCGCTATTTTCAAAAGAAGTGACAGGAACCGAAAACATGAACTTAACCGAAAAAAGTCCGTGTTCACTTAACCTGAAAACAAACAGAGTAAACATTGTTGTAAGGTAAACCCAAAATGATAAAACGCACTACGGTACACTAAAATCTAGTAGATTCAAAAGAGTCATTTCCTACACGAGGTGCAAAAACCGTGCAGAACGGGAAGTATGGCTATAGAGAGATAAGAGCAAAGAGGACTATCAGCCTACCTTCTGAGTAAAAATGCTCCGTCCAGACATATGTACCTCAGTCCATGCAGAGTTGTATTCTGGGAGAATGTGATCAAGGCCTCTTTCCATGTGGGGGGTCGCTTAGGGTGGGGCTTCACTTCCGTATCCAGAGGGTCGTGGACGCTGGGTCCTCCCTCGAGTCCCCCATTCTTCATGCTGTCAGTCCTGCTTAGAAAGAAGGAACTTTCTTCCATGAAAACCGCCTCACTCATAGCCGTGCTTAGGCTCAGCGGGAGTTGATGTTAATTTAGCAGAGCTATGAGTCGAGTTGGAGTCACGGTGGCAGTTAACAGATCAAGGATTTTTAGTTCACTGTGGGATGGAGCAGGTTGTTGAATTTATCAAACGAATTAACGATTATTAGCGAGCATTCGATGTTGTAATGGTGTTTATACACGACAGTGTAGAGTTACATTAGATCCTGTTTGATTTAGTTAAGTTCTTGCGTAAGTGGTTGAATGTGGTAACAGCACTGTCAACACACGATTTTAAGTAAATATGAAAGTCTTTGGAATCAGTGGATGAATTGCTGAAATGAATTCATCATATTGTGAAGTAAAGAAACGAATTGTTCAAGTAAATAGCTAATCTGTTGGAGGAAGGTCTCGTCACGTTAAACAATGCATTGTTTAAACACACACAAAAACACTGCATTGACTAGTTATACAAAAATAAATGTCACAATCACTTAAAATATAATCCTTGGAATTCCAACAACTATAACAGCAACTCTAATGAATTTGCCAGGCACTGGTACCAGAATTAAAATCCATTGCCCATTAGTGATAACAGACTTCGAAAACCTTGCAAGGTATCGATGTCTTGTATCGAAACAGGACCTCGAAGCAAGTGTCACTCAACAATAGAAGCGTAAAGAAGCTTTCGAATGTTGTATCAAACAATTCTTTAACAGCAAGGAAACTTAATTCGAAATCCTTTTTCTCAATTATACCAGCCTCTACTGTCGTCATACAACAAGAGTTCCAATGCGTCGCCCAGGATTGATACATTAATTCCCGAACCCTAAAGCATCGTCTCCAAATCATCGATACATATAATCGATACAAATCGATATCCTGATACCCAATTAGATTTTTCTCATGTGTTAAATATGATCTCGTACAATGTGTAGAATCGTTTAAAATCTCTTCCTTGGTTTCTTTCTCATTCCGCATGGGTAGTTTCAACAACCGGTATCAATTATCCACAACCCATTTCTCTCCATCGTCTTACGGGCAATGCTACAATGGAACTAAAAACGTCCCCAGATGAATAACTGTTGTTTCTGAAGACATGAAGATTCTTTGCAAGTTTAGACTCAACTAGACTGATGCGAACTGATAATTGCTGGTAATTACATGTATGTTACAAATCATCAATTATTCGGCACCCTGACTAGCACAGCCATGTCGCTGTGATACATTCTGTTGCAAACAGGCAATTACTGGTAATTATTTTGATGACATTTCTTCCACTTCCTGAAAAAAAGAGCTGCTTTTCTCTTTTGGGATCATCTGGTGTCAAAAACCGATGCAGTATCTATCATGTTAAATTACCGGTAAGCCAATGTTAAAAAAAGCTTAAACATGACGAAAGTAAATTATATAATCTTGTATATGTTAAAAACAAAAATGCTTGTTGAAATTTATATATCCTTAATTGATGTTATGTTTTGAAGACTTTTTATTGGAAATAAATTTCAAAAACAACTCTAAGACGTAAGTTTAGATATAAGTGCTGCACTATAAAGATGTTTTTTTTTTTGCGAAACTCTATTAATCCATAAATAAAGCAAGATTGACATTTCAGTTGACATATCTTCTTCACCGCATCTTTTATCGATGAAAACATAAAAGATACGATATGAGTGCCCAAGGCATACTATTTTTACGAAACGGGTGCCTGAATATCAGTATTTCCCTAGCGAGAACGAGACATACCAAGTCTGATATGTAGGCACGAGTCGGAAATATAGTACAAATGTATGACATGGGCACTCATAATAATCTGTTTTTTACTCATAAAATCGAATAACATAATCAAACACTACATCATATGCGGATTACCAACCGTTGGCAAATTTGAAACGCAATATGATGGGCGTAGTGTGACGTCAAAGCATTGCTTTTGACGTGGCGAAACAATGAAAAAATTATATTATAACGCATGAAAAATAAGAAAGTCGATATGAGAGGCCTCGAAAGTAATAATGTCTTTATTTCACAGGCATTTCATCTACCTACGATTGAAGTGAGGTAGTATTATCTTAACAACTCCAAGACTATTCCATTAAGTAAGCAATAGCATATACATTGTAACGTGTAATATTGAAAGGAGAAATGGCGTACAGTATTTGTGAAAACGCGAAAATTGTAATCGATCGATCCACTCGAACTTCACCGATTGATGATTCTGCAATAAATTTCAGCATCGCAACTCCTGAGTGCATGTAGGATGTTTCACGCTGTTATGATGTTTGCTTTCTGAGCACATAGATTGATGCTTCACATGCATATCTGCACATAGATCTCATGGTGTCTGGTGTTACATAATGATTTGATGATTGCACGTTCAAATGATAGAAGACATAGGTACAGCTGCATACCAAAATGTTTGTTCACTTAACTGCGTATCGTAGTGCAAATATCATGTAATTTGGCACGTCTTTGAGGCACCGTAGCAATGCGAAAAAGAAACGGATGAATTTGAATTTTCAATATCGAAGTGAAGATCCATTGCACCTTGTGCTCATATTGAAAATATGTCACCGCTTATGATTAACCATATGGGTGATAAATACAACGAATGCACTGATAATACATACCTCTCGATAATACTAGCGATCAGCACTGTAAGGTAATCTCGTAAGTTATCTAACATAAATGTACGTATTCGGGTTATTATATAGTTGATTTTTAAACACGTTTATGCCACGTTGCATTAAATTCGCAAAAACTACGATATCGGAAAAGCATATACGGCAGCCGCTATCTTAATCCAGTAACAATGCTTATACTACATTTTTAAATCGGTTTAGTAACAGATTGCTTCAATAAACAACATTTCATCCTTTATTCTCAGTTCAGAGCATAGGTAAATTCAAAAGCTGCACACATTACTAGTTCAGCCGTTTTCAAATGTCCATATTTTCTCGATTTTGTGCACAGCTGACCTTTTTTTCAATCTTAAGCCAATATATGCCTTCTTAACTTTTTCATTGTTCATTACAGGTCACTTGTAAAGAATAATAAGTATATGTCATTGAATCGATTGGAAACTAAAGTGAGTGCCAATATAATCAAATGTCTAAAAAAAGCCAATTGCAAAAAAGCGTGCTTAACTACCTTTAAGGTAAATGTTTCTATTCTTTCTCTTATCCTATGTACTCACAGATTTTCAGAATGTCTTGTACCTGAAACCTACGTAAGTTTTAACCACTTAACTGGTAAATACTACCTCTTCAACGCTGTTAAAAGTGCTAGCAAAGGTAAGGTTTTAATTTTAGAAACACTCTCTGTCGTTGATGAAATACTCTTTTTTGTACCGCCTTAACCAGGCGAGATAAGATATTGAAATAGTGCTTTTTGATATATCCATGACGTCGTACGTCAAATATTAATTCACTGTTGATAAGAAAATCTCCAGAAGATTACATGTAAGCCCGAGTCATTTTGACACTTGATTAGTTTTTTCTTTTGTGATCGATCGTTGTTGTAATTTCCTTTAATGAAATGAATTATCATCAACCAAAATCCTGAAATTATAGCAAAAATATTTCTTGCCGAAGGGATTCAACTTGTTATAAACGAAAATGATGATGAATTTCATGAATAGCATTGATACTCATAAAAAACAGTTTTTCATTATGCTTAAAAGCGGATGATATCTATAAGTTTGTGTTTGTGAGTAAAAGTGTGTAAATTAAATTTAAAACACAACAAATTTTTCAATGGAATAACTGTTATAAAATGTCCTACAATGAATCATCAAGATTGATTAACCAACTGATAAAATGGTTACAATGATTCATTACACATGTGAAACATAAGATGTTAATGAAATGAAATTGAATGACATACATAAATACTACTACCCTTTATAGCACATACTATTCAATATAATATAGTAAAGATGGCCTTTCCTGAATGTGGTTAAGTTTGAAGTTGAACAAAAGAAAAATACTCCCATACTATTCTCATTGCAATATAAAGATCAAGAAAAGACTTGAAAGTAAGCCCATAAATTTGCGAACCTATGATTTAATCTTAGGATGATGAACTGTAAGCCTAATCTGCTGCAATTGTACCTCAAAAACCAATACTGCTAAATAAACACCATATTCAAAATACAAATACCAATGAATGATTATAAAATGGACGTTACATATGTTAGCAAACATCCTATCATTAAGGCGTTGATATGAGCAGTTTAATGCCAATAAAACCTTTTTAAAATATTTGGTAACAGATGCTGCCTGGATATAGGGATATGGAAGTTGAACTAGGAACCTTATGTAAAATTTCCTGTTTTTAACATCACTTTAACACAAGCTAAGTAATATTGGTATATTGGTAACATATGTTAAGGAGAAACAACAAAAGTTGAAATTTGAAACTTGATATTAACATAAAGACAAATAAAGACAAGGCGAATAACATTCAGGTGAACTCGATCCTTTCTTATCGTTAATTGGTAACGGTGGTAGATCAATCGATCATTAAATATCCAGTTACACAAAAAGTTACCCAACCAATCAATTATTCACTGAAGTGAACCTGATATAAGCATGCTTGTCAGATATGTATCTTTTTAAAAAAATTAAAATTATTGCTTATTGGATTCATGTTTAAATTCTGCATACATTAACTTTTTTACATTATGTACGATTTGATCAATATAAAGCAAACTCGACGTAAACATAAAAACGATATCCCGAAATCATAGCAAATTATTGCTGGATAGTGGAAATTTATTGAAATTCTGCATAATTATGCTTCGGTAAAGCACCAATTTACCAGTATAAAATATGTTATATGTTGATTTGTTACGAGGTCAATAGCAACATAATACAATATTGATACGTTATATACACATGGAAATAAATAAATCAACACCTGACTCATCTTGTAATAAGTTTCTAACCATTAAATATTGTAATTTGAAGGGTCTATAGACTTTGAGTGTTGTGTCCTTTAAATGAAATTTGGAATTTTCATTAAAAGAGGGAAAATATCAAGGATCTATAGGAAAATACTCTTTTGTACCGACTGTTCTCTTGCTGTGAAAAAAATCATCTTCGAAACAACACCATCACCCAAAACCCCATGCCTGATACAAATTCAGACCTGAATCCTTTGAAACTTATGTGGGACATTCTTGGAGGTGGAATGCAACCACTGGAACCTTCTCCGAAGAATATTGCTGGTTTAGAAACTACATTGTAACTTGAGGGGCAGCAGATACCTTCTGGAACTAATTCTTGAAGTCACGTAGAAGCATAGAGAGAAGGATCGACTGCGTCATCAGGTTTCGGAGAGGGTTCACTCGTTACTGACACTATGTTGGTGATTTGTTATTTTGACAAAATGAAATTATCTTGACCTTAGTAGATCTTAACGACAGCAAAAATTCGTAGGGGATCAATCCTGATGCAGTTTTTCATTTTGAATCACAGGTTTAAAAGAGAACAAATTATCCCCAATCATGACCAGTGTCTGGTATACCTTACCATTGTTTTCAGTTTTCATGACATATTTCATGACACAATAATTCCCGACATGCCGTGATGGACATTTAATTTCAATGTGTAAATATGTTGACTTATTTAAATTTTACAGTAGAAAATTGTATTTTACTTTTTGGCACATAATCGAACAATTGATTGCTGACATCAGGTGATATTTGCACTTAGATGAAACATATGCTCTAAAAACTCTTAATCTTAACTTATTCCATTGTTTAACGACATTAAACTGCAACAAAGTCTGTGTTTAATGAAGAAAAATTAAACTGGACTAATGTAAAGACACCTGTGCAATATTCCGTAGATTTAATGCACAAATAATGCATATCTCTCGATATCATAAACGACTCGCAATCTACCATATCGTACGTAATCTTGCAAACATGCTATTCTGATACAGTTATACAGTTGATTTAAAAAGACCAGGGCCTCCTTTCACAAAGCAACCTTTACTAAGGTTAACCTTAACTCCCTTTCTTTAATAATGTACTAATGTTACTCTAATGACTATCGATCATCTTTAGGCTTTGTGAAAGGATGCCTGGAATAATTTAACGCAACGTTGCAGTGAATATGGTTCAACTTCGATACCGGCAATATTAAAGTTTTGCATACAACCTGAAAAGCCAAAACGGTAGCCGCTATGATTAGAACAACGGTAACAGCAATTGGTGCGGAAAAAAAAAGTACCCGGGCGTTTTTTTAGAGAAAATACTGTATTTTTTTAATTATACCTTCAATCATAACTACAACTGAAACATCCGCTGTGTTGAATGCCATCACGTCATTGATAAATAAACTCGTATATAACAGGCACTTAAAACTTTTCTAATCCCATGGATAGAACCCTTGCACTTATTAAAAACGTGGTTCAATAATTATGCTGTCAAGAGTTATTGTGCCCTTTACATGATGTTTGAAATACAAAACTATAATTACTTTAAGAGGAAATTTAATGGCTCAACCATGTAACAGTAGCACTGAAATGACGCTCGTCGTTGAAATATCACTTCTGTATTCCATGTGGATTTCATGAAAAAGATCTAGTACAAATAAACGTCATTAGTCGAAGGTTCATTTCCCAGATAAAACTTTCAATACAAACTTCAAATAACAATTTAAAAATGTCACTCCACCATAAGCTTTAATTAAAAGATTACCGAGCCGTCGTTTTTTCAATACTTGCAGTTACATATTGATTCCGTCACTTATTGAATGAAAAACAGCATGTTCAAAACACAATAAACTACTCTGATATATTTCATCGAAGTTATCAATTGCATGAGAATCACGTGCATCACGAGGATGTTTTTTTTCTATCTTGACATGATCGGCAAAAAAACCGATTGTGACATTTGAAATACACATGATACAACATCGGAAACACTCAGAGTAATCCTCTATATATATGGATCTAGCTCTGGAATATGTTATTGAAATACTAAAATGCTTGATTTAATATCACAAATATTGTTTAGTTACAGGCATCAGAAGATTCAAAATTTATTGGTAGTCAAAATTATTATCAATTGATCAGAATCATCCTGTTAATGCCGTGCATTACGATGACGATTAATTTGAAGGCTTTTTATCCATAAAAATTAAACCAATCTAAAAATTTAGATGAACAGTTTTTTTAAAACATCATGTCATTTTGACTTTGTCAACATAATATAAAACTGTCAATTTAAATTTATTTAGATTGAAATAAAACATAATTCGTTTGTAAGTCCTTGAATAGACGCAACCTGTTAGACGGTTACATGGAATAGAAACCTTTTACAGTGATAACCACCAAATACGATAGTCGTAAGAAAATGTTTTCTTATTTCTAAAAAGATCGTCCTAAAGATGATGAATGAATCATGAACCATTCAATATGTAGATATATAATTAAAGGGCGTCCTGAAAAGGCGAAATTCTATATTCTGGTTCTAAATGACATGAAACAGATCTCTAAAATGTTGAATTTTGTGAAATGTTATATATGGCGATAACCTCTTTACGGTTGACACTTATTTAGTTTCAATATTATCTCTATTCAAATAACATTTACAACAATGTTTTTTTTTAGGAAATGCCCTGGATCTGTATTTTCGAAGCTCTCTTAGTGCTAAGATATATAGTCGCATATATTGACTGTACCATCAACGTTGGTCTATCACTAACTTAGCTGAAGACAGCTTCGGAAATCTTGGCCTTAGAATATAGAGGTTCCCTCTGAAAGTTTGAAACGATATATAACCTTTACTAAAATCTACATTATACATGTAGCTCACAATATAAGACCGTGTTACTTTTTGGAAATGTCAAAATCGTGGCCATTTAGAAAAATATGATTTAAAGAAACGCACGCTATGTCTAAATAAGACATTTGTAAAAATTATATTTGTATAACGTTCATCGACTTTAAATATTACATGGGTACTTGGTGGCTAATCCAGCTTCAGCCTAATGTATCCGAAGTAGAGTTCATACATGTACACTATACGACAATGACAATAGTGACCAAATATAATATAAGTGTATGTTCTTTATTTTCATGAAATATCTTTCCAAAAGGCGCTAAACAATAGCTCATTAACTGATTCATACAATATCACACAGTCGCTATTTTGCATTACACCTCCGTTACTTCGCATTTGAAGTAAAACTGTGACAAGTGGAATGCGAACCGAATTGCAGAAATTAACCACATGATATGTGGAGAAAATTTGCTATTGACAAAATGGAAATTACTATTGAAAACTAACAGTATGCTTGGCATGAAGACACTGATGAATACTTCAGTTATTTTTATTCGCCATTACCAAAATACGAATTATTAAACATAAATGTTATAACAGATGTCTATGAAATGATTTACCCATTTTTCGAAGGCGGCCATCTTTGTTTCAGCCAGATGTCTGTCAAGCCAAGGTCGTTATCCTGGAATAATATGGGACAGTCATCACTAACAGTTGTCAAATATCTGGAAGCTTTGTAAACTCTCCAAACCCAAACAAGCTTTTCACGCATTGCATATCCTGGTACATCCGCAGCGCTCCTACATTACCCTGAAGTATGTGGCTCTACATACCCCGATTTCATTTACCCAGTCAGTTATTATTCAGTCTCAATCCAATGCGAATTATATAAATTTTACTTTCGCTTTTAAATTTTGACATTTCAGTCACCAGAAAACAATGGTTAACCGAGTTGTTGAAGTGGACAAATAACGAATAGTTTTTTTATTATGAACTAATGAATGCATAATAAACGCCTCCAGCGTCAATTAGAGAAGATAACAATAAATAAAATATTGCAATAAATAAGTAACGTGGAAAGTAAAATGCTTATATGTGGTTTGTTTTACTATTTCGTTCATATGAGATTGTCCTGATTAATATAATAAAGACGTTAAGTATTGCGGGAACTGCATCTGACTGCGCTAATAAAGACCATGACATAATCGTTAATCGTCGCGCATGAATACGATAACCGAGTTAACTTTCAATGTAAATGTTCTTAAATTTTACTTGGAAGCTCGGAATCTGTCCCTCGTGAATTTTTGTGATATATTCTTCGCTAAAGGTCGATATCATTACAAAAATCAACTCAGGACAGATAAACCGTAATTCCTCGCATCTTGACAAATGCAATCTTAACGCTGTCGAGCACAACCAGGATGCGATCTGACAACGTGCAATCTAAATGCGGTCGAGCACAACCAGGAAGCAACCCTACAACGTGCAATCTAAACGCGGTCGAGCACAACCAGAGAAGTAACCCTACAACGTGCAATCTCAACGCGGTCGAGCACAACCAGTAAGCAATCTGACAACGTGCAATCTAAACGCTGTCGAGCACAACCAGGAAGCAATCCGACAACGTGCAATCTAAACGCGGTCGAGCACAACCAGGAAGCAATCTGACAACGTGCAATCTAAACGCTGTCGAGCACAACCAGGAAGCAATATAACAATGTGCAATCTAAACGCCATCGAACACAACCAGGAAGCAATCTGACAACGTGCAATCTAAACGCGGTCGAGCACAACCAGGAAGCAATCTGACAACGTGCAATCTAAACGCTGTCGAGCACAACCAGGAAGCAATATAACAATGTGCAATCTAAACGCCATCGAACACAACCAGGAAGCAATCTGACAACGTGCAATCTAAACGCGGTCGAGCACAACCAGGAAGCAATCTGACAACGTGCAATCTAAACGCGGTCGAGCACAACCAGGAAGCAATCTGACAACGTGCAATCTTACAATGGTAATCAAGAACAATCATTTTTGAAATATTCTCAACACAATATACATGTAATTAATAATAGATTACATTCTCTTATTTCATAGTTTCCTTCGTTTTATATCAAGTCCTAAGTCTGCGTTGATACACCTTTCGTATAACAAATGGAACTTCCCTATTGTTCTACCACGTGGTTTAATCCACACGTTAAGGCAAATTTACTTAAACATTGACACAGAATAAAACGTTCATTTGTTCTTGGTTTTAATCCATAAACATGCATTATATACGAAGTCAAATAGTCACGTTAGCAGATTAGTGACTTCCATTAGCTGTCACCTGTATTTGGAATCAATACTCTGCTATAGTTGTAAACCGATCGCAGATTTACATCACTGATCTGATAATCCGGTTTCAAATATATTCTAATAACAAAGAAAGATAAAATCCTAATACTTTAGGCTCTAGTGAACTCATGGGGATTTATTTAAGTTATTTTAGTATGTGACTAAGGAAGCGGTAAGTCATTCGCATCAATCATTGTTGGTAGTTCGAATTGATAGAATATCGGTTATTTTATAAAGTATAAAAAGGTAATATGACATTTAAAGCAATAGATATTGATGAAATAGATATGCAGTTCATGTTTTGTAACTGACGAATTTGGCCAATGCTTGTTCAGTTTACTGCTGACAACGTTTTTTTAAGAAACAATGTGTACAGAAATATCATGTCAACCTTCCGTGACACAGAACAAACGTGCGGGCATGACATTCAGCGAAATAAAGGCTTAATAATGCTTGATTAATATCATACAGGGTTTAATAGTTACAAGGTTCTCATGGACTTCCATTATCAGCTTGCACAACTATCACTCACACTCAACTGACTTACTTTACTAGGGCTTTCCTGATTTATTGTTTACACCAATATCATCTTGGTAAGATTTCACAAACACTATTGTTGTATTGAATAAAGAAATTGCGAGAACTATTAAAAAGGTTCTCACCAACGGGATATTCAATTAGAGATCTATAAAAGCATATGCAGTTGCAGGATTAGCCACAACATTAAATTATTTTGTAATGAACAAATTTGATAAAGCGTTCAGATCGTGAAATCGTGAAATACTTGCAATGTACAAAATTCAAGTGCACGTGAATGTCATGCAATCTGAATAATATTGGGCCTGATCGCATTGAAAGAATCGTCGACACGCACTTACCCGTGATGTGACATATGCACATGTTCACGTACTTAGTTATCTTCCACCATAGTTAAGATCTATATTTGCGTGTAAACACACTGCAAATGACTATTTGAAATGCATGCATTCTATGCCCTAGTTGTCTCTTTTAAAGTAAAAAAAGTAAACGTGAGTCCTTTGAGCTTTTACATGCTTACATAGACACACAACAAAACAAGAATTAACATTTTTCACTGCAGTATCACGGGAATAATTCATGCAAAAGAATTCCTCAAATGCAGTTTCCGATAGCACACATGGGATTTGAATTTCACAGAAAACATTATCACAGAGATCACACAATCTGAATTAACAGTACACCGCTTTGTGTTCACATTTCCAACGTTTTCATGGTAGAGATTTAATAGTTTTATTTGGTTATCCT
The DNA here is from genome assembly GCA_921293015.1 of Phorcus lineatus. Taxonomy (NCBI): domain Eukaryota; kingdom Metazoa; phylum Mollusca; class Gastropoda; order Trochida; family Trochidae; genus Phorcus; species Phorcus lineatus. Next base: position 57,519,335 of record OV121081.1, read on the forward strand.
TCTGTGGTGAACATCAGCAACGTTCTAACGTCATGTCGACGCTTTCAGTGCCGTTGGTAAAATGTACTCATCCCGCCGTAGAGCTTGGAAAGCCAATATTATTAAGAATGTATATTTGCTGACCATATATGCAGTGATAACAACAGCGATGAAAATGTCACAAACCCGCAAGTGAACATGTTTGTAGAGGGATCCTAACTGGAATTCAATATTTTCGACAATAAAACCTTCAACAATTTCAGGAATTTCAATTTCCTGTCTGTTGAAATGAATATGCAACACGATTTTGAATATTTTCTTTTTTAGATTTAATTAGAAAACTGTATATTGAAAGTACAATATTTGAATCACAACCCATTGTTTATGAAATATGCTTATAGGTATTGGAATTCCTGATTTTCAGTTAATGAACCATTGTGACATTTTGTGAAGTTACTACACTTTAATTGTTTTAGCAGAGAAAAATGATTTAGATAGGTATTCTCGAATTGATGGTTGTATACGTTTGGTCATAAGCTAGTTATAATGACCCCAAATAAGAATTCTTAAACAGAATATGGTAAAATAAAGAATATGAACTTCATCAATCAAAACAAGCCATCTACACATAAAACTCGTTCGAAAAAAGGGGCAAAAGGAACTATACAAAAATGGTTCTTTACCAAATTTATCAAATCAATGATTTAAATAGTAATCGTATTTTGTTAAAACATTTTATAAACAAATTTCCAATACCGAAATTTTAATAAAAATGTAAAGCACATAGGAAGTCGGGGTATAAAACACCTATCTCTACCATAAAACTTAAGATAACAAGACTGAAAGCAAATGGGCGATAAAGTGCGATTGTATGTTGCTGTTTGTAGTCCGACATGCACAGGTTGCTTGCATCTTCGACCTACAGCATCAAGGCTACAGCTAGACAAAAATTTAGTCCATGAACTATGTTGATAATCTACTGTTCCTTCATCCATAATATCTTTAGGCTCTTCATTTCATGTATATGCAGTTAAATCCAGACTTGCTGAATGAGGGCCTTGACTGTATTAACGGCTTCTATTTAATACACAGTCATGAAGCAGGACTAGACTACAGCCATAATGATGACAAAAAGGTTGGACCAATGGCAAGTCAAACAGTGGAAGACCGAGGGTAAATTCTGCCGTTACAAAATGATGGCCCCTATACCTTTCATCTTCATTTCGTCGTTGTAATGTCATCGATAGCATTGGTCGTTCATAATGTGGACAGCAGACATATTGTCACAAGGATTCTTTCTATAGATGTTTAGTTAGTTTTATGATCATGCCGTTCACGCCACAGACTATAGTTGATAAACTTTTCACTTCATCACAATCAGTTGCGAAAAAAGTTTTGATTTGAATTCAACTTTTACATCTGCAATGCTCATATCTCTGAGTCACTTTTCCTATAATAAATACAATAAAATATTTTGAGAATTATTTTTCAGAGACTGTGTGTTAGTGTTAACTATTCAATGCTACCAATCACTCTACATGATAATTTCAACGCAATGCCCAGAAATACAGAATAATCAAAAACTCCCTCATGCAAATAATATAATAATAAGCAAGATTGTCTGTTTTAACTCAACGGGCTCTTTTAAACATTTGGATTGACATACAACGACGAAAAAAACTACCACCGCCAAGTCAACAAAAGATTTAATCAAGCTATCACTAATTACGTCATCTGACGACTATCAAGCTTCGTGTCTATACCAGTAAAAGGGTGCATTGAGAGCGATGTATGTAGATGATGTGAACTGAGGATCAAAAGTACAAATGTCACTTCTTAAACTGAAATTCCAAATAAACTTCTAACATAGATATAAACTTTGATATTCAATTATTAAGTGGAACATCCTCAAAATTAAAAATTGAAAATTGGCCTTGCTATTAATGTGTCACGGTCTTTGTTTATGTTTTGTGCAAAAGAAATATTTTTTTGCGAATTTGAGACTACTCGCAGTTGGATGTTACTTTATTCAGTGGAGACGTATTGGCCACTTATGTGAAATTTTGATCAAACCACTGTCAAATAAATCATTTTCAAATTGTGTGTCACTTGTCTATCTGATGTCCTATTTGTTATCGTTCATAAGCTCAACGAATCGTTTGTACAGTGGTGTGCCTTTCGGTTGTAGAAAACCAAAATCAAAACCATACGTCCTCTAAACATTCTCGAAATAGCAACATGTTGTATTATTGAAGGAAGGCGCAAGGGGAATAACTTTTACATTGTGCAGCAGTTGAATGATTAATGAGACGAGGACTGATGAAGTCTGATGTCCCATGGAACAATACAAGTAAGAAAGAACTTTGTCACTACTGTCAATACATCCCACTAATATCAAACATCTAGATCGATGTATTACAATCAATATCTCCTTATGAGTATATCTCTGTTGAAACTGGTATTTTGTTTCTCTTAATATAACGAAACAAAAGTTTACACGAACGGAAAATGATCATAATCGCTAACGTCGAGACATTATTGTGTAGCAGTACTTAAGTATAATACACCTCTTATTATCTATAACAACAAATATCAACTTAATAACTATCTAGAATTTCAATCTTTGTGTAGATATTGAGACTAGTATCAATTGAATCGATTTCGGTTCATAAAACAGAAAAATATCACTCGCATTATTTCAAATACTCATGAATTCCTGGTATATATCGCCATTTATCTTTGACATTACAATGGTACGAATAGTAATTTCTAAAACTTTGATATAATTTTAAATGCTGGCATAACCAAATAACAATGGTCACTTGATGACCAAGACTTCCAAAACACCTTCCGATATGAATTCGCTGAAACAGATGTCAATAGACTATAATGAACATGTACGTACTTACTCGTGTGTGACCGTTGTCCATCGCTGACAAAATGTCACTGACCAGTGGGAAGCGTTACACGCAAGCATAAACCATGAACTGTTTGCCAATGAGGACCGCAGTGAAAGTAATCAATCCGATGCTTATAAACCAACTGGCGCGATGTCCATTGAACTGCACTGCCCTGGCTTATGATCAAGTGTCAGTATTAATTATTGATGCTTGTATGGTGTAACATGATGATCAATTTGACCATATGGCTATTTAATATTTAAGACATTTAGACATGACTCTGAGAAATGCACTAGCCATGAACCTTTTCCTGCGAGGACCTTTTGTTGCCGAACCCTTTGTTAAACAGTTCAATATATCTCATTGTTGCAGTGCATTCTAATCCTCAATTGTTTCAGTGTAATATTTTTAAGGGCTGTGAACTCACTGATAAAATTGTTAGAGCCTATGGTGATTGTATTTGGTTGTAGTATTTCTCACAAATGAATAAAATTGTTAAATAATTGTACGTACTTGATGTTTAGAATAACATGTACATTGACGTCAGTGCATTGTTTCATGGCACTAGAGTACTGATGTTATCAGTTCAGTCCATTGTTATCCAGTCTAGCACCTGATAACATTGAAAAGCCAGAATTACAATTGGATTCTCGTTAGGCTAAATGTCAAAATAGGTTTTGATCATTGCAGGATTGTAATGTAATATACTAGATTGTTTACATAGTAAACCCAAACCTAATTCACGAGTAATTACATGAAAACAAAAAAAGTTACTAACAGTATTCAAAACTTATAGCCACATGCATTATGGCAATAACTTGCCCTACCAAGAAGACACGAAGACCATGCCAGTCCTGATAGAAAGAAATAAAGAGCTTATATTAGAGAAATTCCCAAAGGGAAGCATTGAATCTGACACTAATGCTTACCTCTTTTGTCTATCTCGACTCATTCGGTAACCGCTTTAATTCAAGTAGCACAGAACTGAAATCCTCCAATTTGCCAGTTCTCTGGAGGGAGGTTTATGGTGACCAATACGCTTTTACGTTCTTCCTCTACAATGGTCTCCTGGTTAGAACAAACGGAAGTAATTGACCCCGTTTGGTTTTAGTTCCCCTGTGATTTGCGAATCATGTTGTCTCTTGAATGGTCAGTAAATGGTTTAATTCCTTACCCTCCCGTAAGTTATATCTCTTACACAAAACATGTAAAGGGTAGAATATATTCTTGATTTTGTGGATTATGTTGTAAATGGACAATGTTAATGGTTCTTTTGTCTTCTATCAATATGCCTTTGTCTACATGTATATACCTCTCTCTTTCTGTGTCCAGCCGTCTGTCTGTAACTTATACAAATCAAACGGATTTTAAATGGTTTTGCTACTGTGTAGGAAGTGAATCTTGCTATACTTATATGAAGAATTATTGAAATAGATTTCGTCGTTTTACCTGTTTAAAGTGTTAGATGTAAATGAAAAAGTAAGAAGAAATATATAAAAGTTCTTAAGAAATATATCTTCTTATACAGATTTTGTATGTGTGATTATATATTATATACATTATATTTCAATGTATAGAAAATTTTTCCCATGTGTTATTTATGTGTTCATTCATAACTTTTATTGTAAATTTCAGTCACTATGGCAACACACATACATTTTCAATTTCCTGTTTCAAGATTGTTGCATGCTTCGATTGTTATTTATTGTTGATTGTGATGTAAGTTAAAGCCTGCTTGGAAATGTATTGCAAATATGAATTTTTTTTCAGTTTTAACTATTTCAACCAAATAAAATTATTAACGCTGAAAAGCATATTAATTCCATTTCCTTCAGTACTTTAGTACCGGTACGTTACCAGAGAGAGGTTTTTTAGTTTCATAACGCTTCTTTTTCACAATATAGTCATAAAGTTATTGCCACACACCTGTACATTATGGCAATTAAGCAATTAAGTTAATGACCTCAGCACCTGGCACATTTCCAATTAGGTAATACACAAGGCACTGATTAGTTATCTAAACTTTATCCTCACACATGATCAACAGCCTTTATTGAAACTTGATGAAGGAAATAAGGTTTGTCAATACACGTGACACATGAAAATATATTAACAATGATGAGCCCATATGAATAATATGTACTCCAAACCTAGTCATGTAACAAACTACAAATCTGTAACTGTGTATCATTTATATATATATATATATATATATATATATATATATATATAAGTATTAAAAAATACAGAGAAGATGTAAATCAACAAATCAACTTTCAAAATCATGACTTTATCTTTTTTCCAATATGCATATTTCTGCTTCTTCATTCGAAGCTTCTTCAGGGAATGTATGCTTGAAGCACAGCAGCAGTCTTATAATAGTCTTCAGTGTATCTAAGTAACAACACAATGCAATACAAACAGCAAAATAATCAACAATCATCCTGGTGAGTTATCCCCTCTTAAATCTAATAGGTTTGAATTGGCAGTGATAGGATTAGGGATTATTGACGCTGTTCAATGAGGGAGAAAATTTTGAAATGAAGTACTGTTCCTTTGTTAGCAATTGTGATGTAATGTCACCTCCATTGTTGAATATTTCGTAAAAAGGAAATATTTTAAAAGCACCATTACTGCATTGAGATATGTGTTTACTAACTTTTAAGTGTCTTAAATTATCATCTCTTATTTGTTGTTTGTGAACTGTACTCTGTTTTGCAAGTTGTTCGTTTGTCCAATGTATGTTAGACCACACTTTTCACAAGAAATGACATTGATAACATTTTTTGATTTACATGACATGTTGTTTTTGACATGAAAGTCTACTCCATTCTCAAAAGTTGTTGTCGAGCCTTCTTTTAGATATGGGCATGTTCCACATCTTTTATCTAAACATTTTTTCACAGTTGGTAAATTTTGAGTGCTTGTATATTTTTCACTTGTAAGCATTTTTTTCAAGTTTTTGGGCTGACGTTTACTTTTTATTATTTTTGTTTTATTTAACATTCTAGCAAGACGACTGTCCTGTCTCATGATATCTAGATTATTGTGTAATTTAGGAAAGACTTCCATGTTGTTTGGGTTATAGGTTGTCACAAAGGCTAATACATTTTCATTTTGTTGTTTGTCCTTTGGTCTTCTGAGGGACGAGATGTCCTGGCCTAAGGCCTTTTTAATGCCTTGATCTATTATCCCGTTTGGGTAACCCCTATCCAATAATGACATTTCTAATTCTTTGAGTCTTAGATTTCTAAGACTTTCGTCTGTAACAATAGTACAAATTCTTCGTGCTAGTGAATATGGGAGGTTCACTTTTGTATGGCGTTCGTGAGAACTCTTAAAGTGAAGATATTGTTTTGTATCTGTAGGTTTATGGTAGATATCAGTGATGATATTTGTTCCTTCCTTTTTTATTAATATATCCAAAAATGGGAGCTCATGGTCACTTGTGTCAATCGTGAATTCGTATTCAAATTTGGAAACCATTCATGGCAAAGAGTTTGCAGATACCTCCCGTACACAATGGAAACGATATTTGGACGATTGCTTTATATTCTCGGAGAACAAAAATGTAGATATAAAAGACATGGTACAGTTCCTACAAGACCTTCATACCCCCACCTCCTAATAAAAGCGTTTTGAGATGACCTCTGCTTTACAAACGTCATGTTCGGATCAAGAAAATGGGCACCTCTGAAGGTGTCGGCGTCTTGTAGGCCTTTCTGATTGCATTTCCATAGACTGGTTCTTACACATCATGTCGTTATCTCAAGCTTTGGTTATTTGAACATCTTATTTTTCCACCCCGGCACACTCACCCACTTCTCCCCTGTGGTAAAGCCACCCTGAACCTGTCTGCCCCTGCCCCTGCATGCAAAGTGACATGGCGATCAGGGTAGACTCTCCTTGTGGACACCCTTCGTTTTATACATCATTTATCAATGCTCTTTAAACATTTTATACTACCCATTATGCTTCAAATGAAATTGTCATTTTTAAGAACTGGTCGGGCATTTTCAAACGAATATCGACACAAAACAATATTCTACGTCGTTCTGTCCCTTTGCCTGTAATTCCAGCTAATGTCATTGGTGATTAAACGCTAGACATGATATACCAATTCATACAGTGATTGTCAATAAAACAAGAATTCCCTTTGCACATCATCCAGTTGATAATGAAGTATCAATATTGATCTCCAACGATACATTTTCCCCACACGTATATGGTTATTGATTCAGTGCCGTTGCAATTATCCTGTGAGTAAATATACGACTTACATAATCCGAGATATATTGACATTGCAGAAAATAAGCGTCACTGTCATGTCATCGTTGATGTTGTTAACCTCATGACCTTATAATTTAGTCTCTAACTACCAATGGTTGTACAGGAGCCAAATACTAGTAAATCATAGTATATCAAATAATATGTTGTACACATTCATAAATAAATTTAGCGACGAATGACAATGTGTCGAAAAATGCTTGAAATTTGTGTCCGTCGCCGTCTTTGTGAATTAAAATATGAATTACAATTACAATTCCTTAAACATGTTTTCCAAAGACTCCCAGAGACAGATATACCTCGAGGTTTTTGTAAAGTTATCGTTATGTATTTGAATAAGTATCTGTGGAGAAACATTTCCAATCAATACTAAACATAGATCGATTGTATTTTTCCTTTAATGCACTTTCATTTTTCATTCAAACTCAGACCTATTTAACCTTAAGGTCTTCATGATTGTCATAAAAGTGCTCGTTAGATCGAAAAATATTCAATTTGCGTATCTGAACAACATACATGTAACTATCTAATATCCCCCTCCACTGATTATTGCACAACGCCCATACCCCAATTTCCCCTACAAAAAGTCATTTATTCAGTGAAGTAGATCGGTATTAAAATGTTGAATACACAACTTTAGGTTCATGTTTACGTTGACCATTATGCCAGAACATATTTATCAATTGTCCATACGTATTTGGTATATTAAACCCTCATTGATGCAACAAATACAAAACCGTTCTGCTGTCCTATCACAGATCAAGTACATTTCGATGACAATGTATCATTCAGGCAACTCGTAAGGTAAACGAAATGTAGTATTCCTGTTACTGATCTAGATAGGATAACTCCCGGGTCGAGCTGTCCCTATAACCACGACACCCGACGGGGTTGTCAAACAGTCGTTATTTATTGAAGCCAGGTCTTTATGAGGTAGAACAATACTAACATTGATGAGCTGACTACATCCCACGGCAATTCATTGATTCCTTTTATCTTTGTGCATTGTCAATAAAGTCCGTGTTTTCAGTCAGTGTGAAAATAGTATAACTCCGAATTATACTTCACAAAGGAATTTGGCGTTTTAGATTGAGAAAGCATTTTTCTCTCAAACTTAATCTTGATGAAAATTATCAAGTTAATAATGACCATGTCCTGAGCAGATATGGCATGATAACTAGCATGGCCTTGTCATGAGGAGTTCTAATTGCATGTTAAAAAGCATGGCCTTGTCCTGAGGAGTTATATTGGCATGTTAACTAGAACGACCTTGTCCTGAGGAGTTAAAACGGCATGTTAACTAGCATGGCCTTTATCCTGAGGAGTCAAAACGGCATGTTAACTAGCATGGCCTTGTCCTGAGGAGTTATAATGGCACGTTAACTAGCATGGCCTTTATCCTGAGGAGTCATAACGGCATGTCAACTAGAACGGCCTTGTCCTGAGGAGTTTTAATGGCATGTTAACTAGCATGGCCTTGTCCTCAGGAGTTATAATTGCATGTAAAAAGCATGGCCTTGTCCTGAGGAGTCACAACGGCATGTCAACTAGAACGGCCTTGTCCTGAGGAGTTTTAATGGCATGTTAACTAGCATGGCCTTGTCCTAAGGAGTTATAATTGCATGTAAAAAGCATGGCCTTGTCCTGAGGAGTTATATTAGCATGTCAACTAGAACGGCCTTGTCCTGAGGAGTTATAATGGTATGTTAACTAGAACGGCCTTCTCCAGGGGAGTTAAAACGGCATGTTAACTAGCACGGACTTGATGGGTTTATTAGAGGTGATTTGGGGTTTACTCAAAAGGAAAATGAAAGCAGATTACATATACAATGTACCTAAAAGCCGCAACACAGGCGCTATGTAGGTTCTGTCTCCCACTAATGATGTCCCATGTTCGAATCCGACTTACAACAGTAACCTTTTCTTTAAAATATATAACATATAAAAAAAACTAAATACACAGGGTGTGATGTGAAATATAGATACACAAGATTGTTGTGTCCGAATTGAACGATACTAAGTAGCTCAAACATAAACGTAATGAAATCAATTCATATGATAATATGCAAGGACAACACTTGTTGTAGAAGATGAATATTGAATATCAAGAGGCAATGTTTTAATAATAACCAATTATCTCCGCACAGAGGCTACTCAATTCTAGAGAAGTAATAAATTGAAGCATGCACTTTCGAGAGAGAAGCTTGATAACCCGAATAGGTAGGAGAATTAAATTGAAACGACTTTTTCAATTTCAAAATCGATATATATATATATATATATATATATACAAAATAGTAAACAGATATATGTAAACCTGTTTATTAGATTCAAATATAACACATTTACACAAAATACATCAAACGATAGTTTCACAACAATATACAATTTTCACAAACGAAAACAAAAATGTCTTTTATTGATAACGTGAACATGAGTATTTTATTTGATGGGTGATGTGTAATTGTACATTCAAGTTTACAGTCAAACAAAGTTAATTATAAATCAAGATTTAGCAAAGAAACGTTGACTGTCTGTGTTGTTTTAACAAGCTGTAGGGGAACTGGTGTGTAGGGGTAATGGGCTGTAAGGGTTTGGGGTACAATCATCTTTAACGTTGATTTATACCCGGTGCAATTAAATTAACATATCTATAAACTAAGCACATTTCACATCTTAAACTGCTCCCTGTTATTCAAAGCAACTGAGTGTGTTCAGCAGTTTCTAAAATATCATGTCAGAATAACAAAATGTAGAATTTAGAATGTCCATCTAAATTTGTTAAGATTGGTATTCCTGTATTATAACTCCCTTGTTATTTTCCCATTTCGAGTTCAAGACTAAATCTGAGCTTAGATGCGCTAAGTTAATATTCGGCTTAAACAGCTTTTTGATCCCGGGGGAGCCCTTCAACATGCTATCACTCCACTCATATACCCGCGATGGTTCACGTTAAAAATTCAGTCTGTATTACAACTACAGATATCTTCCTACAGCACAGTTGGCATTCGCTCTTCAGCAACATATACTAACTTCTGTCCTACTACGAGCGTTTTTCGGTCTAGAGATATAGAAGCTTCATTTGATGCAATCTTAGTAAATTGTGCTATCAGCGACGCCGTTTACAAAATTATCATTCGAAAAGCCTCATTTATTACAGTTTGCTTCGAGAAACCTACACTTTAAACGCAACCTGTCGGACGTGCGAGAAAACCTCGTATTACAACAGAGATTAGTAGGATGGAGCTAACTCTGTTTGGAGAGAATGGATTTTAAACACTATGAAAATGCAGCAGAAAATAAACATGAGAGATGATAAGATTATGTAATGTTTCAGCATTTCACGTCGCAAAAACGGAGGTTTGAGAAAAGGATTTACATTTTCGAAACTCTCTTAGTGGCACGATAGTGGTAAGCCTATGTTAATGTACGATGTAGTGAGCGCCCTATAATCAGGACCTTCTGGCACGAATCTTACATACACCCACTCAAAATTACAGATATACAGCTATAATAACTATCCCTTCCTCTCTCGTGTTCTTTTAAATTTCAAAATATGAAAAATTAAAATTTATCTAATTTCATAACATTTTCTGTACATATTTCTGCAAAAGCTTTTATTTGGGCTTTAAGCATTACTGGAAGCGCCTGTAAAATCTCCACAGTAAGTAACTGACAGAAAGGCACTTACGAGACTTCGAAGTACATAGACATTTCCCAACATATGTCACGTTTCCAAGATCTTTCCCCTTTGTTTCCCCATTCAAAACACTTTCTTCTTTAGTTTGCATTTCGAACTTTTTCGTTTCAACTTAAGCATTCTGAAGTCATGTTTATAAGAGAAATGTCTGATATAGCTTGTTGGAGAGACTGAAAGTCTAATCTCCCGCTTCCCGTGGTAGTCCGTGCTGCCCATGATGATGTACTCCTTGCGCCTGCGCAGTCGGGGACACTTACAAATGTTGTTGACCCATAGGTACTCCCGATGCAACAAAGGTACGATATTGCGGTAGGTGAAAAGAATGCTAATGTCATAACGGGTGGCGTTTCCGAACACGTCGTAGTCATTAATACGAATTTTGGAGACTGAAACAAAGATATTTTAAGAATGCATTCAAATATAGGTATCTTCTGAAGGGCTAAATACACATCTAACTCAGCTATTGGAAAAACTGGGAGAAACTTTGAGCTTTCTGAAGATAGGGGCATACTTTGACAAGGAAAATGGGAATATGTTTAAAACAATAGTAGATGTTCTCACCTATAAACGGTTAAATTTTTACGATTTTACAACAGCTTCAGTTATGTTATACAAATTGAAAAGCATAAAGGGTCACGGTCAATTATGTTTGAGCCATATATGATTAAGCAATAAAAAGTACTTTATATAGCTAAGATATTCAATAAGTGATCATTGAAAGTACTTTATACAGCTGCATATCAAAAGTTTGTTAACTTAGTGCTGTATCTTAGTACAAATATCAAGTAATTTGGGTTTGGTTTGAACGTCAATAAAACAACTTCAGCAGAAGCGACAAAGAATCTCCAATTGTCAATGTGTAAAATAGTCATTTTTAAAAACTTTTTCTGGGATTGTCTAGTCTATCGTGCTAAATTTCGAAAATGGCATGCTTAGAGAGACAGAAGGGGAGACATTTTCGAAATACCGATTTCCTTATATATCGATTAATATATTCCATTTCGACACTCTGAGAAAACAATCAGCAAAGTCATATTGACTTGATGCAAACAAACAAACATGACTTGTTTATACAGCTGTTGATTCCTTATAAAGGATTTTGTAGGGGATAATATGATTTAAAATTTGACCCCTTGTCACTTCAGTGACCTGCCAAAAACTAACACGGGTAAGTGTTGGGTACTGCATGCGCTTGCTTTAAGGTGAAGTGGATCTTCACTACTGTATTGAAAATCAAAATTAACCGTTTCCTCAAACAAATGCTTCAAACACATGACAAATGATATTTACACTACGATACGCAGGTATGTGTGCAAACGTTTGGCATGCAGCTGTATAGCTTAAATTTTGATTTTACTCTAACCGGTAAATACTCGCAAGCATTTCGACAATTTTGCCATTACTAAATTCTTTTCAAAGAGCATATCAAATAAATATAGTTTTTCACAGATCATTAACTATTCTCGACATAATGTTGCCTTTTCTCGTTAAAATATTCATCCTGCAAAATAGATATCTAGCTAACAATATCATGAAACCGAGGATCCGGATGTTTTACAAACACTTACCAAAGTCGCTAGTACAGAACTGTTTGTTTCTGTCTTTCATCTTTCGACATGGACCGCATTCCTCTGTGACACAAATTGAGATTAAACAAAAAGACAAGTCATAAAGAATCATTCCAAAATAGTTCCTAAAATATGAAGGTAGTGGTAAATAGTCTTTGTTTGTAGATATATACATTTAATTGCTTTGCTGTTCAAACTAATTCTGCAATGCTACGTGAAGCGCTATTGTGCAAACTCAAATAATTTGAAGCACATGTAAAATATCTCCTATCAAGGATTTCTTGTTGACGTTTCAAAAGATGAAATTTTGACAACATCTAAAGAAATACATTTCTGTAAAATCACTTACGAGTGGAAATGAAGAACATGAATTATAACGTACGTTTACTGAGAAACTTCCGGCCTCTCTTTACTTTCTTTATCTTCTTTCGTTTCCCAAACTTTTTTGTCTTCTTTACTTTAGTTTTCTTCGTCCTCTTATACGTCCTATGCTTTGTCTTCTTATATTTTCTTGTTGGACTATTGTTTCTTGGTATATCTTTTCTTTTATTCTCAATCTCCTTCATAACCATGTCCCAAACACTGTTGTCAGAAACAGTTGTTTTTCTCGTATATGACGAAGTCACATGATATTGTGACGTTGTTTTGGGCGTCGTGACGTCATCGACTGGAATGGCGTTGTCAAATCCAGCATACGATTGGTTGAAATGATCGTATTTGGGCCTCCCGGGTAACCAATATTCGTAATTTACACCGGTGTTTTGTTGACGATAGTACAGCTGGAAGAGACACGTAATCATTAAAATTTACAACAAATTTTACCATTATGGGGACCATACCTCTATGGTAATTCCGTTCAAATAAATACTTCATTCTGAGGATGAACTATGTAAATGTATGATTAAAAGCAGAGCATTCAATACTTAACCCTAATCAACTCTAATCAATCTTAATCAAGATGTAATGTGATTTGTATGAATTAATTGACTACTCCAAATACGTCATCACAAATATCCGGATTGTGCTTATCTTTTCAGTGTCTCAATTTTGACGTGAATTTAGGCCTGGTTTCTCAATGGGGACTTATCAACCGGTCCAGATTGATCCGCATTAAAAATTCACTAAACGAGTGAATGTAAAGCAAGGGCGATAAAATCTTTAAGTTGGCAGTAGCACGTTTATTTTTTTAAATGAGATGTCATGTAAATGGAAATAAATGTTTCCAATTGCATGACATAGTTTTAAAATGAATGTACCATGATAGGTTAAGCTATGCGAATCCATTTCACTACATCAAATGATTAATAGATGGCCCCAAGTGGTTAATGCTTGATATTTGATTATTTCCTACATGACTACAAATGACTGGGTTGAGTAATGAGATGTTTAGACACTTTGAAGGTAATACAATTGGCATAAACTACTGAAGATTGGGGAAGATTTGAAGAAATGCAGTTTTCGAAAAACGTGTTACTGCTCCTTTAATGTAGAACGATACCGTTCTAACAGATATCAGAAAGGATATCCTAGTGTTAAGGCAACACAACATGAAATTAGAAGGGCGCTTATTACGACCCACTTACAATTTCACGAGATGTGAAGTCTGACTAACGGAAGATAACATCATCCCATTCCTTCAGGAAACCTCAGTCGCTTTAACATATGACATAACATTTTACAGCTAGTTTAACTGGAATGCAGAAAAGATTTTATAGCTGTAAATGTTAAGGATCTGGACTACCAATTTTTTTGGAGCAATTGTAATTCTGTTTGATGTCATGTAAAAACTAGAAAAACAGAGAAGACTGAAACTCACCATAACCTGAATGTCCTCCGTGGCAGGACCGTCCCCCTGAATAACCTCGTATCCGTCCCCCATCCGGTCATAGGTCACCGTTGTGCCACCAATCACGTACTTGCCTGCTTTGTCCTTTCTGTAGTGGCCGTTCAGAACGAACCGATTCTTGGAGTCAATTAGAGCTGCATCATAGCGAGAGATCACAATCTGATTAATCATTTTGAAAGAAATAAGTTATGTTCATATTTTTTTGATGAAATATATTTTTCAAATATGCAATATACACATGTCATTTTCATTTTGAATGTCATAAGCTCGCCTTTAATGCTTGAATTAAGGGATCTTTCTGAATGCCCTTTTTCGTTTATTTTACGATCCGGGATTTTATGACGCTTCCATAAAACAGGTTTACGAATACTTTGCAAATACCGGATAACATATGATTAACAATATACAATATGTTTGCATATTATTGGTTATTCTGTATAGTAATATTGCTGATTTAATGGGCATTGAACTATTGTTTTACTCACGTGTAACGTGTATTTCGTATCTACATTATTCATTGAAACAATAGATGGTTATTCCTCACATATTCGTACTTCTTACCCAGGGTATTCTTACTAGCCTCTTTCACCCTGAAGTTGGTGGCACCTTTGGGTATAGTCACGACCTGGTTGTAACCTCGATGTCCTGCGGTAAAGGTATAAACGTATATAAAAAGGGTTGAATCGTCTTAGACGCCAAGAATGTATAGAAGACATGTTTGCACCATCTGTTTAACAGTGATAATGTTTACACCGAAACGCCACTTCAACTGTATAGTCTAAACTATACTTTAGGAAGAGTTATCAGAGAAAATTGTGCGAGTCTGAAACAAGAAAATACATCAATTTACCAAAGAAAAGCATTTGATAATGTGATACTGTATATTTATACAGCTTAAAACTCTTTTCTTTTTCTATGAATCTTCGATCAATAAATATATTCAAATGTCAAAGCGAGGGCCTGGTAACATGTTTACCAAACGTAATAGACTTTAACCACTTTTTGGGGAAATATACATGTTTACCGACGATTAATAATTCCAAAACTCTTCCAGGACTCCACGTAATCGCTAGGGGTGAGTCGGTAACATTCAGCTCTGTTTTATGTAATAATCTCTAAACTGATGGCAGGAAAGACACGATTCTGGGCAAAAGGCTCTCGCTGCTTAAAGCTAATAAAGATTAATTACACATTAAACAGAATTTCTGAAAAAGCCCGAATGCCACGCTCATTTAAAAACAGGTGTTTTTTGTCCAAAACCTCATCCTGTTATCAGAAACAGATAAATCATTTCATCACTTACTTTATTTATTCGTTGTTTTTTTCAGACAATTATCTAAGGAAATGGCGAACGTCAGAAAGATAAATTCATGTCCGTCTTATTTTCCTGAAAGACTGATACTATTATCGAAATGATGTTAAATAAACACTTCAGATTGTGAGGTTTTTGTGGTAATACGTCATTGAAACAAGACACCTAGCGGCAGATATCGCCATTTGCAAGGGAGATAACCTATGAACTATGGGAACGATTTCCATTAATGAAAGGATCCACTGATAAAAAGGCATTGTATACGATAACTATACCGCGTGACCTACACTTCGTTTTCACTGATGAATGCAAAACGTTTACCGCACTTTTGACTTGGAATGACTCACTACTGAAAGAAACACGTAGAACAGCATTGTCACTTAAACTGCCTTATCGTTTAGAAATACATATACTTTGTGAATTTTCACTATTGAAAGTGCGCTAAAGTATCGTTAATTCATCCCATTCATTCGTTAACCATACACTGTATCACAATGTATTCAAGTCTTTAAGAAATTACGTGATGAAAAGTAATGAAGTAAATTCTCATGCTGCTTCAGTTCAATCGTTCATCATGTGTCATAGAAAGTACTGTTCCTTTAAACATACTCAAATAACATTTTCAAAACCATCAATATGAGTAAAAAAATGACAGACTGATAATTGCTTTTAGTCCATCGGTTGATGTATAGATCAGATCATAGCCATAGCAAATTTATCATTGTTTTGCAATAGTTATTTTTCATGATCTTGTGAATACAAGCTAGAAGCTCATATTCTTCATATCATCATTTTAGTTTAAAGTTTTTCTTGTATTTCATCAGAGTAACCACACGGTAGTGTACTTACGTCCTTGACCAGTGGGCAGTTTGGTCATGTAGCTGGACCTCACATAGGAGCAGGTCTCGTTCTTTCCGTTGCAAACACCACACATATCCACCCGGGTACCCAGTCCAACGTGCCCGTCACACCCAATCAGCTGACGTCACAGAGTAATAGAGATAAAGGGTGTAATAACTTAACAATAAGACGATCAGCTGAAGCAGTTCAAGATACCCATCACTAATGCATTCATTGTCACTTCTTGGTAAGCTACAAGATTGATTATGTCCAAGACACAATATTATGGTCCTCTTTAGAAACATTTTCAAAACGTCTATCATCATAATTGTAGCTGGCTAAAAATAGTGTCAGTAGCAATAATTCTTAAATCAAATCATATTCGAGCAGAGCTGTTAAGCTCTAAAGCATGTTTTGTACTATTTCAATTATATAATCGACATTCTCAGGCAAATGGGTAAAAAGTTTCATCAATGATTTGAAGTTTTTCATATCTAACATAACATACGTAAAGGCAATGATACTCTAAAGAGCACTATTAGTTGATAAATGTGTGTTTTTATGTGTCTTTATGTGTGTATGTGTGTGTATACAAATATTGTACAAATATAGATATATATCAGTTTAATCGTTGATGCACATGTTTTCAAGTCTCCTGTGTTTCAACTATAAGATTTATGATAGTTTTAGTTCTTCACTAACAGAGTTAACAAAACTGAGAAATGTCTTCACCTCTACTCTTGTAAACATGTATTGACACGTACCATGCACTGTCCATGTACACACACATGCTCGGTGCTATCAAGGCAAGGGGTTCCGTCTTGGACGGTGCCGAAACTGTAGAAGTTGGGTTGTCTTACGGTCTTGCAGTGCAGTTCACACGGTTTACCTGGAATATTACATAAATGTTTACCTTTTCAACTATAAAATATAGAATTAATTTCGATACAACTGACTAAAAGAATAAAATGAATGAAAATGGAACTTTATTTCACCAGTCAATGCTATAACCTCTAACTGTATAATTTCATGCTTTTAGCAGTTTCAAGATTTATCAGGCTCCATTTAATCGTCTGTTCTTGGATCTGGAGAAGAGATTTAAAATGTGTGACCTCACCTACGTTGTGTGGTTTCCACATGTGGATGTTACCAGCGACAGGACGTGTTTTGCTTAGGATTCGGCACTGGTAGGCTCTGAAGTCTTCATCTGGACGACTGCACTCCTGGAGAAACACAACATCACATGCAAGATCAAATGTGAAATGTCACAAGTATGGTCTTACAACTGGATCTGGATCCCGGAATAACGTACTCAATCTTAGCAAATTTCAATTTAAAAAATTTAGTCATGTATTTAGTCAAAGTGCTACCAAAGAAGGTCACGAGGGTATCCCTGAAACCTACCAAAAGTTGAAATAACGCCATTTACGTACCATAATTTATCATAGTTAGTATATATTCATTGTTAATATTATTGTTGTTCTTGGCACATCCCTCTTTAATCTAACTTAGACCCCCCCCCCCCCAACGTTCCAAAACTGACATATGAAGCAGTCTAGGTATATTTATATATTATTTATATAATTATTCCTTGTACTCATTTCTTACCATATCTATATGTACCATTCAGTTTCCCCGTTCAGGGAGAACTTAGTACCTCTAAATGAACCTCAACGAGGGGTTCCCATAAGTAATCGGCCCAACTATTTTCTTTTTGTTCAATGTTTGAAAAGTTTTCATATCTTTTATATAACGTTTCAGCAAAAAAGTAAAAATTTTTAACTTAAAACAGCTGAATTTGCAGACCAGCTGTTTATGGGACACCCCTCGTACGTGTCAAAATTCCCGTTTCACATACCCCTAGCTGACAGGTGAGGTAGTCTATGTTGTGGCCGGTGCAGGCAGTCAGGTGGGTCTCCACGTATCTATCCCTCTCCCAGGTTAGACAGTTCCGGGATCTCATCTTCACCCCCCTCCCACATGACCTTGAACAAGGGCCGTAACTCGTCCAGTGACCCCAGATGGCCCGAGGAAGAGGGCGGGGCACTCTGACAGGAAGAGGGGGAAGATCACCTCCACTCATCTGTTTACTATGGATCTGTAAGTAAAGCAAATGAGTTCAATACACATAGGCTACTAAACGAGTTCAAAGAGGATACCAAACGAGTTCCTCTGTACTAATGTCCGTATTAAAGGAATTTTAACTCATCCCAGAGACCAAATTTATAAACTAGAGGAAAGCAGCCCAGCTTGACTAGGGGTCTTGTCCATGAGGACATTCAGGACATCAGGAGATTCAACTGATTAATCAAAACAACGATTAATGATATATAAATTATCATAAATGTTATACTAAACGAGATTCGGTGTAATACAATCTCTATTTACAAATACGCTGTTTGTTTTGAAATAATTGAGAATAAGTCAAATAAGAGAGGGTGAGTTTAACAATTTCGATCCAGATGTGATACATGTAGGTATAGCTGGAGGGAAACGTAAAAGATAAAATTGTATCCATATTAAAAATCCACAATATTTGCCTATTGTATTACTCTTAGTATTTTACTTTATGATTTTAAATGCTATTTGTTAATTGTGATAAAAATCAGATACAATAATTACATTATATACCAAAAGCTTTAATTTAAGAAGGCAAACGCGTTTTATATTGTTTATAACCTTAATGTTCGTTTCCTCAATTGTTTGAAATTCGATTTCTTTATAGAGAAAAACGAGGTTAAATAAACATTTTCGGAAGGTTTTACAAGCGTGCGCCCAATATCACAAATACATGGGCGAGTAACGGAAGCGAAATATCTCCACAACAAACACTGCATCAATGGGTATTGCTAAAATGTATCCTGACATTTGTCCATGTGTTAGAGGCCAAGACATGAAGATCTCAGATCAACTACCGTATTTTCTCAAATAAAAACTAGATACGAAATTTGTCTATCAGGCAACAACTCGGACCTGGCAACTGTTCATGGCGACTTCGATTGCGCAGAGGGAAACTGGTTCTTTTGATCTCCGTTGCGCACCAAATTTGCGCTAACGTATTTGTGTGCTTGCACATATGCTAATAAATAATTGCAAGATGACTGTAACGTAAAGTCAGTGCTTTGATATTTTGTAGAACTGTATCACAAAACAGTTTATTAAACTATATATCCCTCCTGCAATAAAAACTGTATATTAAGCCATTTCTTGATTTACCACGAAGGCGCCAAAGTAATTAAGGTTGTATCCATACACAAAGGTATGGTGTGCCTTGACACCATTCGCCTATTCTCTCCCCAACGAGGTATCTTAAGTCATAAACTCCTACGCTAACCTCTTTTAGAACTAAAAATCAAGTTTTAGATGCAATCAAGGTTAGTTGTGTAATGAACTCTTTTAGTCGCATTCTAGAAAATGTAGTTGAAATGATGTACAAGATATTATGGATATTCAATTTCTCAGTTATTAACAGATTTGCGACGTTTCTGTATATCGCTCCTTATACTGTTTTCAAGCAAGTTGAAAAAGGTATAGGTATAAGGCAATTCTGAGTCTTTTTGACAAAACACGGTGACCAGATATGGCGACTGAATATAACACAGGCATGACAATAACCATGCAATTAAGTGTTGTACAGGCTGAAATTTTATAGATAGTTTGTGTAGATAGTTTGCTCGAGAAGTCGTTGTATTGAAACCGAGGTTAGCGTGGGATTTATAAAGGAGCAGTGAGTGATGATATGTTTTGAGTGTCTGAAGATAATACATTTGGCAAAAACTAATGTTTTTTCGGAGTAAATTTGTAGAATTAATATGTCTATAAATATGCTACTGCCCTTTTAAGGTTCGATTCCCCTTTCTTATGTTACAAGGTTACCGTTTTGCGATCACGTTTTGGCAAGGTGAGTTAACGCGTCATTCATGAGAATTAACGTTTTTTCATGTGTTTCAGAGACGAATTCTGCAACTCCGATTTGGGTATGTCTTGCAAAGACTTCTTCGACTGGATTAACCAGCGCACTGCGCTGCACTGAAATGCAGTTTGAATCGCCTAAAGGAATTTATACGGTATTCACGGGCTATGTTCTCGCTCCGTTTATCAAAAACACACTTGGGCTTAGAAGTGGAGCTTATCTTGGTGTTGGTAGACGCCGGGACGATAGACACACTTTGAGGGTTGAAAGACACGTATTTATGTGATGTTGTGTCATGACTCGTGTCCTGTAGACCGCCTTCTGAATGTCGTGTAATGAATGAGGCAGCGCGTCCAATCTGTAGGTGCACGCTCAACTCACGATAATTTCTGATAGTGTACGCTGTTCAATGTTTGGTTATCCCTGGTCAATATTCACGTCATCGGGTTATCTTAATTGCGATCCGGTGATCACAGGGTTGTCTAAGATGATACAACTGCATTCCTTTACGCCATATGTTTTGTTAATGTCTTACTGTTTTTTTTTAGATCCTTGGGTCGCTGTAGGACAGACAGACAGACAGATTACTTATTAAAGTCTCACCTATTTTTTTTTACATAAAATACAAAGGATAAGAACATGAAATGTAAAATAATAAGTGAGCCACCAATAAATGGGTTATGAGAGACTAAAATATGAATGAAAATAAACTTTACGAGGATATATAGCTACCCAACAGATACATGAACATAAAGATATAGGTTACATGAACCCAATAAAGCCGATAAACATATGCAAATTTATATTTCTAAAATAACATACAATGCCTACTTTTAATAAAACTAAGAAGATATATTCTGATATCAAATCTTTGAGTTCCAATTTAGAAATAGAAAGTAAAAAAGGTCAAAATACATATCTGTAATCGATAACAACTTCTTTATTCTTTTAATTCGATACCAGATGCAAGAATACATAAACAAAGCTACATAAGATACCTGTCATTGACATTAAAACTGCTCTTATGAAAATATAATGAAAACCATTTTGTTTTGTTAGTGAATTATTTTTGGGATATTTTTGGTAATTCATACTTTATAATTTCTAAATGCCCTTGAGGTCGCAAGGACGAAATCTTTTCAAACAAATTTCTCTTCAGCTATGATATATTTGGATTAGTCAGCGCACGATTCTTATATAAGTATGAATAGGAAATTGTGTATAAAGTGATGTTTTTTAAGAGCTCAATTAAATACTCAATCTTTTTCAGAGCGGCATATGAAATACCGGAAGTAATTTACCGCCTTTACGACAAAAAGTCTTAAAAAGTAAATAAATATTAACATCGATGGCTATAGCTCGCAAATGTTTACAAAGAAGATATTCTGCACGCTAGAGATATTTTCATTACATGCTATCGTTGCGCGCCACCTCGCTGAAATAACATCGTGTGTTAATTTTGGAATAGATGTTCATTTTCAAGAGACTTACCCTGTGTACACAATCATCTGATGGAACCACGTTTCCTGTCTCTTATCATATGTTGGAAATACATATTGAAACGTTATTAATTTTAAACAAAATCTAAGAAGTAATGTATCAACAATTAAATTAACATTGAAGAAGAAGAAAGAAAGAAAACGCGTGTCTACATAAATGAGAAAACCATAAGCTTACGCATAATATACTGATTGCAATCATTGATTATAAGATCAAACCGGATGTGTGAGTCATTAAGTAATCTAGCCAATCTGATGGTGAAAATGAAAATCAATATCATTATCACCGCCGCCGTCTTCATAATCATCATCATCATAGTGATCATTATCACCATTATTACATAGTAATATTACTATCATTATATGATAAATTCGAAAAGGTAACGGCAAGAATCTGATAAAAATATTTTCCATTTCTAAAAAACAGTTAACATTTGGAAAGACACGTCAATTGTTTGAAAGTACTGTCTTGACCTTGTCACTAATGACGTCCTGGTACATTGGTTTCGTTAACAGGTACTCTTTTTACCTGAGAAACTAATTAACGATCCTCAGACTCTACTTCATTAGAGGTGATTCATGGTTTTCTGGCGACAAGGGAGAACCGCCTCAGCGACTACAGACTTTTGTTTTGCATTTGTTACGATTTAATGATCGCTTAAACCATCTATTTTTGACACAACTGGCTTCTCTTTAATGATTGTTGGAATAAAGAAGTCTTGTTGATATATAAAATTAGGAAAAGATCAAACAGAAAACATGTAAGAAAGATAAATTTAATTCATTTCAAGTAAGAAAACTTTGAGAAGACTTTGTCAGCGATCTATACGTGCCAATTGGTTTTTTAACGTAAGCCACGATACCATGATACAATTTTCAATATCGTTTAATTAAATTGTGTCTCAGTTTGGCAAAATATGCTGAAATTTGCGTTAAATATATATCTTTACTTGCATGAATTGTTTTCTTTATATTTGATGTTAATAACAACCTGCATCTCCAATCTTTATCGTTAAAGTTTATATGATAGCACAATATATTCAATTCAGATTCCAAATTTCGTAAAAGCGAAACTCTACCTTTGCGGTACAAGTGTAACGTATAGTTCCTCGAATTCAGCCGGCGGCTCCTACATGTATTTCGTTAAGCACGCCCTAACTGTATCGAAGTCGAGTTTAATATGTGTTATACCCTGGTTGTATTTACTCAGCAACCCATGATCTCCCGGGGCCCGAGTTATATTTTAGTTTCGGGTGTATTTAAGTAAATACGGTAACTGTGGTAAAAGGCTTTACAAGGGCAAATGTTTAAACGTTATGAGTTAGTATCGCGATACTTACTTAACCTAACAATAAGATTCTGAAACGAAAATTTTGGAATTTGAGGAAAAATATAAAGAAAGTGAAAAGAAGAGAGATTTATTCATTTTCAGCATAAACTTTCATTTCTTCATTTTCAGTAACAAGTGAAAATATGTGAGATATGGTTCCGTAGAATATGTTTTCTTTAAGACCGGTGGCCCAGTGAGGATGCAACAGAATTTCCATCTATCTTGATTAGAATACGTAAGTTAATCAAGCCCACTTCATGATGCTGGCGCTCTTCATGTTAAGTGTTGAAGACACCTGGAGAAAACAGTGTCTCGTCTCAACACGCGTGATTAAACGAGATCAAAAATAGCGAAGAACACGTGCCGTACTGTTTTTGTTGTGTTTTCAGATAAGATGTGTATCGTTCAGTTTAGGGTTTCATAAAAAAACTTTTGTTGACGTCTTTTCCAAAGAGAGTCGTTTTCTTCTCTGGTTCGTTTTGATAAAATTATCAAAGATCTCTAACCCTTTTGGAGGTCAATTTATCTTTGTAAATTTGCTTTGAAGTATTAGAGTTCCGTATTGTTTGAAATAAATAAAACGCTTCTAGCCTGGAAGTCAAATTTTCTTGATAATTTCAGGAGGTAAAAGTTGTTTTTAAGAACCAGAATAAAGCGTAACGCAAAAAACTAACTTCATTACGAAAAAGGGGACCCTTTTTCTTGATATAAGGATATGAATAAAATCGGTTTTCTCCCATACAACTTACATATCACTTAAAGTAAAGATTGCAATGAAGCCTTTGAAAAATAAATATCATCATATTCCAGTTGCAATCTAAGTTCTTTTTTCTTACAATGTCAGGTTTAAAAACGCGGAGCGGAGTGGTTTAACCGACACCTGAAACCACTAAATAAAAGAAACGAGCGGTATACCGGTCTTACTTACTTAGTCCATGGCCATAAATATAGCACCCCAATCATTAAGATGTTATCTTATGTAGTCATTTCAACTGGAGTATTTTGTCAGAATTTTTATCTCTCAAACAACTTACTCATACTTCCTTCCGTGGATTAACTTAAAAATGGTGTTGGTTAGACCAGGGCTCACAACAAAGGAACCATGGTTTAATACATCCAAACCTTTATTGACTTCAATATAAACACCCGTTAGTTTTTCTTCATTGGTAGTTTTAAAGTGTAGGCATCTTGCCCACATTCTAGGGTATATAAAGAATGAAACAATGAAGTTTCAATTTGAAAATAAAATAAAAATTCTATAGACAACATTTTACCCGATGATCCTTTTGGTGAATAACTCACATGAATGGTTTTCCTGTTAACCGTTCTTGAATATCTTGTTATCTTGAATTTCTCAACGTTATTTACAGTTATTGTTCTTATCTCTCAGCAAAGCATGGCGTTTACGGTCCCATATTTCAAAATTTCTGAAATTTGATACGAGTTTTGTATCTAATACCTTGATAAACGCCGCGTTTAATTACACCACACATACACTCGCCATGAGTTATTAGTGAAGAAGCTACCGGCTTCCAGGTTGCTATTGGATTCATGAGCGTTATCGTGAAGAGTTATAACTGTCGATCTACAGGGTGTTCCTGCTGCAAACATGGTTCCTACCAGCCGTCCATGAAGATGACGCGCATGCACCCTGATGTTTATGTGTTCAATTTCAATATAATACAATCCTTCAGAGCCGCTTTAATGATGGTGACATGACTTTGACGTAAAAGAAGTAAATTTTCTATTTATACATAAAAAAATAATTTAAGGGCTATCCAAATGTTCTATATTAAGAAATTCTATAGTTAATTTAATAATTGACTTTAAAGTTTATCAAGCTTAAAGCTCTTGCTGTTTTTATAACAATGTATAACTCCAAGGGTATTATTGGTTTTATAACTGCGGTTTTGGTCTTGCATCGATAATCACCCTGATGATTAATAGACCGGGACATTCTTCGATAAACGACTAAACTTAAAACAAAAGGGAACGACACCAACAAAATATCTGTTTGGAAGTACCATAGAGCAGAGCAACTGCCTGAATGTTCAAGGTTATCGAGACAATATTTTCAAAATACCTGAATATTCCATTTGCACACGCCGACAGCCGCTACGAGTAGAATGCGCTATTGTATGCTGGAATCTAATGTTTTGTCTGGAGTTGAGACTCGAGCTTAATGTATAGAAAGCAACATATGTACACATACCTGACACAGTTAGATCTCGTTTTCAATCTCTGAGATTGTCTCAATTGGTGTCGGTATATACCTTGTCATTGCTTAAATACCAAGAAGCCGTAGGTCCTAGACACATTTTTTTGTTGGATTGTATAGTAGGAGACCTACTCTACTTAAATTACATAACACATAGTTTGATATTATCGATTTTGTTTGAGTAGAAATGTTGAAATATTCAGTAACTTATTTTCAACCACTTGCAGTGTTAGTTTCCTTAGATGATTAAGTAACATTACTTAAAGACGCCACAGATTTCTTTTTAAGAGGTTTAAGTGAATTTCAGTAGAATTAAATTAAATTTTAAATTTTTAACTCGATTTTATCTTAAGATAAATACTGCTCGTTTATCTATTTAAGGCCTCGCTTTTGATACCTCCCAGCTTAAAGTCCCAGGCTCACTTTTGCAAGGCAACTAAATCGAACTAATTATTTTTGCCAAGCGATGGTCACTTACATCAATCTCTCCTGTCGCGTTTGCAATAACTTTCATTTTATTCCCGTATTACAGTTCAGGTGACGCTGTTACCGGCGTCTTCAAATCCAGCCCGGTCGCAAATCAAGTGCACCACATTTGAGTCGCACCGCAACTTCGATATGCACATAATCTAGTAATTGCACATCCTTGATTCTTATGGTAGAGGCATGAGTTGTTGAGTCAATAAACTTTTTGTGTCCTTTCTGTATTTGAAAAAGATAAGCATGAGCTAGTTTCATTGCATTTTCTGCTGGGAAATGTTATGTGTTCTACGTCACGGCTTTTGAGAAGTCACATGAAACACTTTTTCGTCTTATAATCTATTTTTATCTTACAGACTGAATAAGTGTATAAATAACTTATAAAATACTGAGACAGTCTACTACTGTATCTAAAGCATATAGATACGTGAATGTTTTGCCCGGAAATTGCAGACATGATTCCATGTGGTTTCCGAGATTACGCGAACATCGTGACTGGCCATGCCTTTAATCCTTCCTCTTTGATAAGATTTACGATGTTTTCTTATAGTTGAGTAAGTGAATATTTACAACCTTAAAATTTAAAGCAAAATGTCAGTGTATCTTTTTAAAACCTATGATGACATGTATTCCTTTATACCTATAGCAAGGAGTTATCAGTTACAATTGTTGGTGAAATATATATCAGATAACTTGAAATCATAGGAGATTATCCATTCACTGGCACAGAATATTTTCTTTTCTCTAATTATGTCGAAAAAGTGACGTTAATTTAGTTTTGCAATGACATAGTCCCCATGGAGATGTATTTATATCTGTAACGCAGCGAGATGTGGGTGATAGGTTCGATCTGGTGTAAATTAGATTGATTAGTTCACTGCGGCCATATACAATACGACCACAGCTTTAAAAATGTGTACACTAAGTGCAGATGTTAAATCCTTTGTTAGTGACTTTCAAATAAACTTTGCCAAATGTTCACCAAATTACACCTCCCAATAGACAACCGTATGCATCAGTTTACGACAATGCTATCACAACATGATACGTCGAATTGTGAGACGCGCATCTGGGATGTCTGTTAATACACACAATCCTTCATTCAAACCCACAGCAATCTTGGGAAACATTCCTTCACTTTTTGTTCTCCTAAACACAAAGACCTTATTGTTCTTCCACAAGTCAACATGTTCATCCATTACCACCAGCGCATCTCAAACATAACTACATTTGACCGTCTTTAACCTCCACCGTATGCGGCGTCAACTATAGTGAGGATATGGATGAATGGTCTTGCACTGTTATCAAGTCAAGCAGATGGGCACATGATGAAGAGTAGAGTGAATATAGAAGTCAAAATTACAAAGAGACCCAAGGTTAAACATGAGAGTTTTTGACACATATTGCTTTATTCTTTATTATGTAATACTGTAAAATCATTTAGTATGCTTCAATAAACGTAATGTGCGATTTTCAAATATATGTATATATACACACACGCGCACACACGGAATGTGTCATTTTCAAATATAAATATCATATATATATATAACTCAAATTCATAAAATGATGAAATAAAAATGAACATAACGATCTGATAACATTAATTAAATAATGTGCCATGACCGAAAATCTTCTGTAAGATTCAAGAGAAGAATTTATTTTATTAACAAGAACATTTTTGGACCTTGTTGAGCAGGCGATCGAGAATAACCGAGCTTGACTTTAATCTGAATTTTTTTACCATCAATGACAAGTTTTCTACGATCAACAAACCCATGGTATGATAATGCTGATCAAGTATGAAAAACCCAGCTTGATATAACTCTGGACATGTTCTGCTTTCAGTTTGAGGGATTATTTCCAAATGAAGGTACTGAAGTCATCAAAGACCTCAGCAGGGGATGATAAGCTACCCCAAAACGATTCATTATCACAAAGAGTCCTCCATACATACGTCTTTCAGTGTATGGGATTCTCATCATTATATGGTAATACTTACAAAAATCCAATCCACGACATTTCTGAGATGAGTAAACTGACAACCACTTCTTCAACTTTTTATAGAACTACAATAGGGCGGGTGTTAGCAGATGGGCAGAAAATGCTTGCAACAGTTCGTTATCACTTGACCAACATTCTCTGTCCACAGAGGTTACTCTTGTCAATTCTGAACACGTAATCCCCGTTACAAGTTTGGCATCTTCTTGGTTCTTTAACAAATCCTCTCACGGTGCAACACAGTTGCATCTATCCTCTTACATGACCGATCATTTATGTCTTAAAAGAAATGTGTGCACGTCCAATAGGTGAATAAAATATAGCATTAATACATCACGAGCTTCTTGATGCATGTTCTTGAGGGAGACATTTTCTTTACTTCTGATTTGGTAAATGTGTCAAGGATAGCACGTATTCATTCACAATAAAGAACACCATCGACCAATGAAGTTATTTATTGGCGCTGCCTGCTGCAATGTGGATAAATCTTATCGTTATAAATTTGAAACAATGCATATATTCTAATAGATATGATCAATCCTAAAGTACGGCAGAGGTTTTCCAGTAACCAAAAACAAATCAAGATGGCGAACCGGAAGTCGATAACCCCCTTTAAAGGAACGGATTAACAAGTGTTATTAAACTTGAATTGGGATACGAAAATACTTATCAATTTTCACTTCATTTGCTAAGTAGACTTACAAAATCATAGTCATGTTGCAAGCCTTAACGAACTACGGATGTGGGTGGGTCCATGGTCTCTGTTGGTAATAATTACACCTGGCGTTTACTGCAAGCCCTGTCATCGCCACTATACAGGGTGTTACATCAACCAGTTAAACCTCCCTCGGTGCCTGGGAACATCTTTTACTGTTTGCTCCATTATGTTATCTTGGAAGACATTTCCAAGTCCTTGTAACGTTGTTAATCCTTAAAATATTTTACTCTACTCCACAGCATAATGGTCCCCTGAACAGTATACCAATACATTATTCATCTTTTATTTCACTTTACGTCACAGAATAATGGTCCCCTGAACAGCATATTTCTACATAAAGTCATCAAATAACTATATAATGAATTTTGTTGAATAAGTTTTCATAGACTGAATGTAAGTCTACCAATTTCCCCCATTCTTTTCAGACCTAATAAAGTACAATAAACAATATTCTCTTTTACAAACAAATGCAAACTCCTAAGTTGTGAAGAGATTGATAGACAACGCCTCAAAATCAAACTGTTTTTCATTATTCATTCATTAAACGAATATTGTATCAAATGTTGAAAAGGAACGTCAATCTTTCATGATTCGTTTCCTGCTCTTCCTTTCATCCAAATTTAAAACTTAAGCTATCTCCTTTTAACAGCTAACTCTGACTCCGTATAAGATTAAAAAGCCAATTATCTTGTCAAGAATACAGATTCGTAGGATTATCAGTGCCTTTATAAGTTCGTAATCTCAGTTCGAAACAGGCTGACAGTTTCACCATTTAAAAACCTCGTTACATTGCCTTTAACATGTATAATGTACTATAATTAAAATCATCAGGTAACTAAAAACAAATGTGTTGCTAATAACCTGTAGGCTTATATGTGATATTAAAACCATTTAGTTCATAGGTATGTCTTAAAGCACAGAAACACAAGCTGATGGATGCACACTCAAAAAACGCTTGACCCTAGCTTAGAACGTATTTGAATAATGTAGAACCTAATTCTGATGAAACGAACAAGCCCAGGACGAGAGCAACTGAACAGTATTCTAGTTTAATGCAACTTTGAGGGTGTGCGGTTTAAACAACACTTGACTTAACTAATACACTTACTTAAGGTAATTAGAACCACATGTTTCTTCTACGTGTACCATTAACGTGTTTTCACATAAACAAAGTACAGACCGATGGTTCTGTTTTGATGATTAAAGAAACATCCTCAAAATGAAAAACACCGGGTTGAGGCTTCACCTGCCAATCTCAATCCCCAACCCCCTGACCTCAAACATACACCTTAATCTGACAATTTACAGAAATATTTCTATTATAGATGAATACAGGCGCATGCTCAGTCGTTAATCCCAATCTTTAAGGAATAGTTAAAGTTCAGAATACAAACGTCAACCAGGATGTTAAAGAAAATGGTATGAGATTACATAAAATGCAGTGGTCTGTTGACGCCTAGACTCTTAAAATCTGATAATGCTCAATCCGATCCGATTGATAAGATGTTGGGATTTTTTGAATAGATTTTTCACATTGCGACGTTCCCCAAATGCTTCACGTCAGAGACTAAACGGAAGTCTATAAAAATACCATTTCTCATAATAATTTAACTGTATTAGTAGTAATCTGTAATCTGTTACATAAAAGACATTATAAAGTCACATATTATGGGGTTAATGATTAATTTTATTTCTACTCAAAGTCAGTCTAACAATGAAAATAAGTTGAGTGTATTACTTCATGGCTTGTTGAATGTACATAATGATAATATATGTTATAGCAGTCGGGTAAGTCCTAAGGCATATATATGTCTTTTAACGTTATTTCAAAGCAATACACGTCCCTATAGTTAGATGTATGATAAAGAGGGCACAAAAAGGTTTTTATGTTAATGATGATTGGTCTGCGTGTTAATTACATGTTACAGGAACCACCTGGATATGTTACAGTGTTGTACAGCAGATCGTGCTGTAACCAAGGCATCTGGTTTGGGTGATACCAGCATCTAATCTCTACACTTCATTAACGTTTTTCACTAATTAGAAAACCAGAGTTTATGAGGCGGGAACATCGTCACTGCAGTGCTTGCACGTTTATCATAATCAGATGCATAGCATCTGTGGTTTGAACTTTGTTTTGGTTGGTGAAAGTTGCTTTAACTCGTTTTACAAATTACATTGGGTCTCAAGATTAATTAATCTAAATGGTAATGAAGTGTTTACAAATTATCTTTGTAAATGTACAGGAACTGATAATATTTCGTAATATTATATAATCTGGGACTTAACTGATTTCTTAACAATGAGACCAGAGTACGTATCGATGATATCGTATACTGGACAACAAAGTAGTAACATATACAACATATAGTAAGGGATGTAAATATTCATATCATGAATAATGTTTCATTTATCAAAAGATGCTTTGTTCAAAATTAAATCCTATGAATTATTCTTAACATATTTGTCCAGTATATTAAAATTACGTCTAAAACGTAAATATCGATACCAAATCAAATATTCTGAATATATTTATCCACTCTATTAACATAAGTCTGTGACGAACATATCAATAAATTTCAGAACTAAACCTTTTCATTTAATGACACCTCTTTGAAGATTTTGGCAAACAGTTGAATATTTCGCATACAAGATGAACGTAGTATAACCATTGAAGCTTTACGTCGTCTTTGGTTTGGCTGCTATTTCTGTGTTGTTTGTAGTAGTTCTCTCGTTCACAACATGCAAACACAACATTCCACAGAGAAGCGACAAGTTACATCATTCCTAAGCCAATCTTCTAAATCCAGGCATTTTCTTTCTTGTTATGTTGGGTATGTGAACCATGCAACGTCAGTGAAGTCGACGTCGTTATTAATCTATCATTTTGATTTCCTCAATTCAAAATGATTAAATTACTACCATAAGGACTAATGGCACTTTATTTCCAGTATGAGTAAATCTTCAATAAATAATGTTCACACCAATGTAACCATTATCTGTTTCATTTTCTTAGATCTACACCACATAGTTTTTCAGTGCACCGCAAATCTTTGGTATATTGTGGTACAGAATGCATAATAGAGAATCAGAAATCAGAAAAATGCCCCTTAATAATGATGCGATTATAGCGTAGCGGTATATACAGCGGTAATGAGGTATATGTATTGATAGCAAAATACAAAATTACTTTATTACATTTCCACTTACAAATTTATCAAAATTGTTGACTGATTCTAGCATCATACATTAAACTTGTAAAATTGGAGGTGTTACGATTTTATGTTGATAGATGACTAAAAATATATTAACATCATAAATGAAGTGTTATTGCTTGAGAATATAAATATTGATGTAAGAAATCATTTTGTGGATGGATGAATCTAGATAGCATGTTGATTAAAATCATCAGTGACTAGAGCTGCAGAAAGATAATGTTATATATTACCTCACACGTCGTGTCTCTGGATTGTATAAAACCAATTCAACATGTGCAAGTTACTTAGATAGATGGTGTTCAAAAGCTCATCCATCTACAATTACTTGTATCAAAACTCGTTATTTGAAATGTCTGTATTTCTTTTCTTGTGTTTGCTTGAAAATCTTATCAGCAGTCTTGAGGTTTTTTAAGGCATATATTAGCTGTGTTTAATCATTTGACAACATATGATCCATGTCAACTTCTCCTTCATTCATATTGCATGCACAACAGTCCTGTATTTTCCTGATGTAAAGGTTAGGGATAGCTTAGAAGTGCATCGCAAGCTTTATGGATAATATGCCATTAGCAATGTTTCTTGTTTACACTTCAAAATTCAACCAGTGTAAAACACAATACATTCTTAATTCAACATAAACAAAGTACACTTCCTGATTGAAATTTAGACCACGAAGAGATGAAAAACGCATTGTATTTTCATAAAGTTTTGATCGAGTAATTTCAAATTAAAATAAATTGATAAGTACTCACCAACACAGCAAGAGTAAAGGTAATACCGAATTGTAATGATCGCATCATGACGTTCCGATTGTCATTCCGATATATTCCAAATGCAGGTCACACGCGACTCGGAAGCAAGCGATACCGTTGATTCTCAAACCATGCTGCTTTTTGTTCGAAAAACAGCGCCGTAAAGCTGTGAGTGGCTGCGTTCGCGCGAATCTCACCAACCAAGCTTGTGAAGTTTATCGTTAACTTAAACGCACTAGTGCACGCCAATATTTCGTAAACACAACGAATGCACAGATACTGCATATCTCTCGATATTTTTCACTATCCTTACTCAAGTAATCTACCTCGTAAGTTATTTAACAAATATTTACGTATTCAGGTAGTAAAGTGGATTTTTAAAAGCCGGAAGTATTTAATGTTACGTTACATTAAATCCGCATGAACTACGATATCGGAAATATTAAGATT
Organism: Phorcus lineatus; assembly: GCA_921293015.1. NCBI lineage: Eukaryota > Metazoa > Mollusca > Gastropoda > Trochida > Trochidae > Phorcus > Phorcus lineatus. The sequence goes on from OV121081.1 coordinate 57,552,346, forward strand.
TTGCTCATAACCAGAAAAGCGGAAACGGCAGTCGCTTTGGTCAGTCTAATAACAATGCTAATACTGTGATATTAAATCGGTTGATTTACAAAATTGCTTTCATAAAACATATTTCCTGATTTGTTCTCAGTTCAGAGTTTAGGTAAATTCAAAAGCTGCACACAATACTAGTTCAGCCGTTTCCAAGTGTCAATAATTTATTCGTTTTGTGCACAGCTAACCATAGATTTTTATATGTCCAAGCCGACAGCGGCTGTCTTAACGTTTTCATTGTTGATTGCAGGTAAATTTAAAGAATGTTTAGTATTTCATATCATCGATAGAAAGTTTAAGTGAATGCATAAGCCCTCGTAAACCTTTAAATAGCCAATTTAAACGTAAACGCGTGCACCAGTGCCTTTAAGTGAAGACGTAGGTTCTCTTCATCCATAATTGAGAGTTAAACTCTGATGAGACATGAGTTGTCAACTGCAAAATCAAATGGTATGTGATTAAATTATATACATTCTTAAGAAAATAAGAAAATAGTTCCGGGTTGGAACAAATCATTATAACGATAATTCGTCACCCAGAAAATTTGATTGTGGGTAAGAATCAGAACTTGATGTATGAATTTACCTAGTACCTAGGTGATGGTGACGATGATGGTGATGTTGGCGATGACTATGCTGCTGCTGCTGCTGATAATGTAATGATGACGAAGACAACGACGATGTTGACAACGATGATGACGACGACGATGATGAGTATATATATATATGTACTGATGATGACACTATTTATTTAAAATCATTTAAACTATTTAACTTGTTAAGATCGAGCAATATTTGTATATTTATGACAGCGTGACGCGATTTCGACTTTGTCCATTTATAACATATTATTTATGACGTTAACATAAATGAAATACGTGATAGCAAAGCTACCTTAAACAAATCGTTTCCGCTTTAAATATTCTTGTTATAATCCCCTTTTAATGCTAGGGAAAGTAACCAAAAAAAAGATTCAAAACAAAGATAAAAAGCATGATACTCAACACCTTTCACCGGCAATGAACAATGAAAAGAAGAAATGTAAAGCTTCGCTAAAACGCAGCATGTCAAAACAACTTATCTCTATACTGGCAGAAAAGCAATAACATGTTTTAGAGAGTAGGGAAACAAGACAGTTACTATTCACAGCAAATAGAACGTCACAGTTCCTAAAGCGATACTAGAAGAAGACTAAACTTATCTAGTCTGCCTGCCAGATTCTATAGTAATCATTTTAGGAACCCTCTTTAGTATACAAAACTGAGGTTAGACTAAACAGTCAAAATCAGGTTGAAATATTGATTGTTCAAGGTCGTTTAGTACATACAGAACATTATAAATGAAAGTACCCAAATGGTTTTGCCCGGGACAACATGTAAATGGTTTTAGACCCTGACCTAAAACATTAAATACCTTATACTGAAAACCATGTCATTGACACTTCTTCAAATCTGTTTTATTGTCAGGTTGTGGTACGGGTATTGTCAAGTTAATGATAAAAAATATTTGATTTGGCCTTTAACTTAAAGTCATTGTCTCATTTTTGCAAGGCAAATTGTAATGCATGCCGGACAAATAGTTCACCACTCACAGAAATCTTTCCCCTGACGTTTGCAACAATTTTCAGAACTCTGCAGGCATTCTAGCCCTCAATAATTAAGTTAAAATTACCCTACCCTACCCTAATATTACGTGTTTTGCGAGCGTTAGTCCTTACCACGTCATTTCGCTAAGGCCGTGACGAAGAACACATAAAATTTCCCAGCTGAATATCCAATTTAAATAGCTAATAGCTTACCCTTTTTCAAATACTGAAATAACAAAAAGGTGGTAAACTCAATGAAGAATGCGTCTGTCATAAGAATCGGCCCTACAATTACTAGATTTCCGGTGTTTCGCACTCGCAATGGGATTGCACTTGATTCGGTACCTCGTCGATCTGAAACGGCTTACGCCAATAAGCTACTTCATCCAAAACTGTAAAACGGGCATAAAAATGAAAATCTTTGCAAACGCGACAGGAAATATTTGTGTTAGTGATCAGATTTTGTTCGTGAAGAATAGTTAGTTCAGTTTAGTTGCCTTACAAAAATGAGACTATGACTTTAAGATATCAATAAAATAATTAGGAGATATGAACTTAAGTAAAATGTGCGAAATATACTTGTTGGTCAGGTATTTTTGCTAATTTTTTTTAACTGAATGCTTATGACCTGTTACATAATTGTTATTGGTTTGGAGAGAAATGCCGATTATTGGAACAGTTTCAAACCAAATGAAATCTTAAATATAAGTTTTAAATTTAAAAAAAGAAGTAAACATGACCGTAAAATCATCAAGTATATAACTTATATCAACATTATCTTTGTTAATGTTTAAAACAAAATATTGACCATATTTTATTTGAATTAACATATCAGAATTTGAATAACGATATCTTCATGCTTCGATTTTAACATGTCTTCGCCCAACGGTGTTACCTTAAAAGGGAGATAACTTTTCAGCATACCCTTCCAATCAACTTAAGTGATCGTAAAGGGATATAATCACCTACGTCAAATGCAAAGAGATAAATAAGAGTTACCTACACAGGCCGTGTTCTACTGTACAGGCGAGATGATTAATCATGGTAGAAAGTGTCCCATTATTGTTTCCAGCAGGGGTTGTCGCCCTTGTAATGTTTCCCTAACCATACCTGACGTTCACATCAACATTATCTACATGCTTATCCCACTTTTCCAGCACAGCTGCATCCCAAAAGTGTGGTTATCTTCGGTTGAACTCACGACATAGTGGCATTGGATCGGATGTGACAGGGCTTTAACGTGACCAAAGTTTTAATTAAACCTTAAGGATTCGATGAAATTCCGTGATTTTGCTGCGTAATTATATGTCCAGTTTGCATATGATTTATTCATTTTATGCAGACAAGGTTCAAATCAGTTTTTAATGAACGTGATCTTTGAAGCTCAAAAGTTATCAAGCAATGAGTATTTGGAAACTACGCCAAACAAATATATGATACGAAAAGTTACATAGACTCTTTACAGAGTGAAATTGCAGATGGCAGCGGTGATTACATTTAAATATGACGTCAAGGGATAATCAATTTAAAGGTTTGTAAAGTACAATCAGAAAAAAACCAAAATCACGTATTAGTCAACACATTATTTGTCTTCATGCGGTAAGAATTTCCCAAAGAGGTGCTGCAGCCTATATTTATTGTCGATATAGCCATTTTTACTCTTGTGACGAGGCAGTTTGCATGGTTGATAACGCTGTGCCCTGGCGTTCTATCGTTGTGAATAACCTTTTCTAACAGAATGATGTTGAAAAGTGTGATAGGTCGGCAGCTACTCTTGATCTCAACATCATTGAACACATTTGGGACTCGTCGGTGGACGAGTGCAATCAGGATTGGAAACAGAAACTCACGATTTGTTTCTTTCTATAAACATTCAATTACTTTAAACGCTAACAATTTTCCTCTGGATGTTTATTTTCCTCCGATTTTGAGAATTTAGATTTGTTTTAAAAATACGATTGTTATCAATGTCCTTTACTTTATCCACCTTCTGGAATAAAACGATATTCATTAAGAGTATCGACAAACCTTTTGGATGCAGTTTTATTAGGCAAGACACAACACAGTATCCCACTGCCTTGCTATTCCTGTAAGGGGCTTACCTTACTTTAAGTGGTCTAATTTAAAAGAAGTAAAAAAATTATGCAAGTTTAATTCTGTGAATAATGACTTTACCATAGAATAAATCAACGTTAAACAGTAATGGGGAAAAGGCGCAGATCTCCTGGCAGAGAATTAGCTTTGGCACGTAGACATTGCACGTACATCTATTGAAGATAAACCTTACTGCCAATTCCCATGGGTAATTTAGTGTACGATGGTGTCCTATTGAAACTGATGACGTTTTCAAGGTTTTACTTCAAATGTACGCGGGTATCGCAGCAAGTATAGACTAGTGCTCAAAAGAAAGTGAACAGCGTGTTTCGCAGATCTTGGACAAACAAAAGAATAGCGTGAATAAAAGAACATTTGATTGATTTCAATAGATAATCAATTTCTCACCATATGTTCACAATTCATTTCCATACAAACTCGAAAGTAACGTTTAACAGACACCAAAAGACAGGCGCTATATTTTAGTCTTAAAAAAAACAACAAAATGTTATCCTTCCAATATGGAACCTTCATTGTAAATCAGGGGGACATTATTATCATTTAATTTGAATGTTGTTAGCACTTCAAAGAAAACCTTACTGAGGCTTTGGCAGGTACTAGTACTAGTATCGCCGACTGATCGATCCGAGAAAGGAGAATATAGAGAAAGAATTACGTTTTATTAGGTTCAATGTAAGTTCTGATGAATGGTAATAGCTAGGTTCACTCATGGTTGATTCTATATACCTAACTTCATAAAAAAAAATCTAGAGTGATTAATTGAACCATTTTCTTGGTTGTTGAAAAGAATATCTGTATGTTGGATGTTCAGCGTTTTTGACAGAACCGTACACTCTTTAAACTGTTGGTTTAAAGAAACCCGCTTTGTTATGTTTGGCGTGTTGCGATGTAGTTTTGAAATAGGTTAGGTTGAACTTAGCTTGCTGTATATTACAAAAAAGCTTATGATGTACATGTACAGATCTGTATCGGTTACGCTGACACAACCGTTATCAATGCTGTAACGTTGTACCTAACTTTTGACGTTTGAAAAACAATACATTTTTAAAGTAAATTTTCTTTGAACATCCTCAACATTACCTGTAAATGACATAAACAAATTCTCTACTAGTGACACATTAGTCGACATATGCTGATTATCTACGAAACAATCAGCCCATCGTTAAACGCATTTCATACTCTCGACAATCTCTTCAACTTGTCAGTTTTATCGACTGGTATGGTTGCGGGTACAACTGGTTGCTTTGTCAGCCAACGAAAAATACTCGCTTTCAACATATGAAACGTATAAAACATAGACTCTGTGCACGCAAAAGCTTCGCGTTCAAGTCAAAACATGGTTAACACGTTTAATGAATGTCATAAAGCAGAAACTGAAAGTAAAAATAAAGAAATTACAGAAGTTAAGTCATGATTTCAATCAAATTCACCTTGTGTTATTAATTACTGTAGTCAGCAATATAGAAATAAGGCACTCATCATATCTCATTGAAATTGGATCGAAACTTGTCCCTCGTACCTCGCTACGTTTATTGATGAGATTGGGCACTCATCATACTTTTGACTATTAAAATTTCGTCAAATGGTCGTCGAGATGTTTAGATATAAACATTGCATGGTGATATAGGCAAATAATATATTATTGGTGTCTATTTAGAATTTTTCAGACAACTGAATTTTCTTAATTACAATTTTTTAAAGATCCCATTCTACCAAATTCCAGCTTTACATCTCCATCCATGTTGTCAAATCTCAAATATATCTAGGTAAACAAACTATCAGGTAGTCGTAGAAATAATAGATTTTGGACATTGGTTACAGTTGTGTATTAAATATTCGTAGACAACAATACCTTCTAAATGCTACTGCTTTAAATTATCTTTCATTTTGTAGTGTCGTTATGTGCTGTAACTTATGAAACTGATTTTTAATTTACATGTTTTACATTTATGTGTCAAAACAGTCACCAGATAGAGAAAATCGGGGACATGTTTCGACCGGGTAGGAGATTCAACTATTATAATGTAAAGGAGACAATGCATATCTATAAAACAGAGACGTTTGTTCCCCAAAGGCAGTTTCATAACATCTAAGTGCAGCTTGGAATTTTAATATTTTCAACAACATGAACTAAGGCTCATGGCAAAATGCACGAATACCCAACTGTTCAATATGCCATGAAGCGTCACCTAATGAAACGCATATGTAGTGAGTGAGTGAGTTATTGTTTAACGCCGCTTGGGCAATATTTCAGCCATTAGCGGCGTTAAACGCATATGTAATACAAAATCATATTTTGAATAAAATATTGCTTCTTCAGCTTTGTTCTTGATTTCCGCCCATATTCTGCAACACGTATATTGTTAGTTAGGTATTTAAGGTAAATTGATACTTCTTTTGACATATGCTTTACCACAAGGAAATGCAACCAACATAGACAGCTTCTAGTCCAGTCCATGAGGAGACGTTTTACGGAAATATTCGTATCCATGGGGTTAAACTAAATGCAGACCTTCGTTCTTGTTGAATTGTCTCTACATATAGTGATGAAGAGGAGATTGTCCAGAAATCAATTGGCGAGCAGTTAAATTTGGGAAACTATACTATTTATAATAAGAGCGAAACTGAATATAACTCATCAACTTAAAGGAAAACAAATAGAGAAGTGTGAATGAATAGAAACTTAACACTTATTATAGTCGATGCATTTATACCTTAAAGGACAATTGAAAAGTTAGTCGTAATCAAGTAAAAACAACCACTCAGTTGAAAGTCAACCTAACAACGATTTTCAGAAAGTTCTTCAAAGCTTTTTTGACTGTGCTTTTGCACATGATGCGGTGGGATCTGTGTCTGGTGGGAACCCTCCAGCTCGTCTGCTCTGGGCTGTCTCTTTCCTTCAGTACAGAGTCGCAGGATAAAGCTACAGACACTGCCAACGTCCGAGTGGTTCATTCTTCCCGCACACGAAATAAACGTTCCGCGTTGCAACATGCGGATATTCTTCGCTGAAGGTTTAACTTTCGAGGCTCTGAGGTTCACCTGAACCTTGCGCAGAAAAAAGAGACCGGTGCCCAATATACCCGTGTATACAAACGATGGATGGAGCAAGGTGCTTCGGGAGGATCTACCAGACAATGAGAAATATGCGGGAACTGTTCTCATTGTGGAAATCTTTAGTGGCAATACATATCACGTGCCTGGAAACTTCCACCATGAGAACAAATTGTACAAGATATGGCCACAAGAACACAGAATACACATGCGAACAACTGACCTCGAGTCGGCGCCGAAACATAACATACTGCTTGTCGAGAAAATACCTGATATGTCCAACGATATTCTGTCCATATATATAGACGATATGTCTGAAGAATAACTTAAAAAGGTGATTGAAGCAAGACAGGAACATAACTCAACATACAAGTGTGCCAATGCCCAGGGCACTATATCGGAGATGGCTCGGTATAAAATTAAGATAGGTGTCTTCCCGGACGCCAGTATCTACAACTTTTTATTACGAGAGGCCAAATTCAACAGCACCGGAGCCTTGGCAAACCTAAGAACCTTCTATTCATTTCTTGAGGACTCGATCCAGCTGCGCTACGACACCGTCAACCATCTCCATCACGTGTTGGATCAAGTTTATCCAGATCGCCCAGACACCGGAAGCAACGCCATGGATTGACATAACCAGAAATTGAAATAACTAGAAAATGAGGGTCAAGTGTTTAATGATGATGCTCAGTGTGCTCGTGAAGTCGGAAGTGGATCTGTGTTCTATGGAAGTGCCTACCCGAAATTCCTATGGCCTGTGTCCAGTATTGCTGTCTACAGGGACTAACGGGAGTCAGGGTAGCTGCCCACGGTTTACGTGTCCCGGCAGAAAGAACATCCTGTGGAAACGGCGAATGTTGTGAGAGAGAAGAGTGTGTCCCTAACACTGCAGCCCCTCTTCGTACAAAGAACTGCCTCAAGGAGACGAGGCTGGGGCCAACTGTAGACGGCCAGACTGTGGCACTTTGACAGGAGATGATTTGATCCGATGTTGTCGAACCTGTGCTCCGTTTGTACCATCAATCTCAATCTAGATATACATAATTATTGTACCATTTGGATGATGTACATGTACTTCAAGATCATATATTGAAGGATGATGTCTTTCAATAAAGCAATCAGTTAACTTGATATCAAATTCCGATGAATAACTGAATATGGTCAAATGCAGCAGGTGCTTTCTTAAAACCCAAACACCTCTCTTTCCTGTATGCCTACCAACGTTACGCATTCTATCTAAATAGACAATGAGGGTATGATAAGATCCTTTATGTTTTGATACTTGTTGGCTTTAATGTGAGATTTGCTTACCGCTACAAAATATGCAATAGCGTACCGCTAGAAAAAACCGAATCTGAATCAAACAGTGAGGCGCAAAGGGGAAATCCCTCCACTGTCGGCTTTAGAGTTTTGGATTATGAAGTTAAAGTTTGGATAATGAACGTTTTCATATCTATCCCATTGAATAAGAATACCGAAATGTTTGTTAAATTGGAACGTTATATGATCTCACATGTCGTCATTATTGCATTTGGTTGCTGAAAGTAATTTAAGTAAAGAATTTCCGTTTATTATAATTACATCGTGACTCGTTGTATTTGACCGTATTTCAAACAAAACGTGAGTTCAAAATATTTGCAACTAATTCTTTTAGTAATTCATTTTCAGTTAATGCTGTGATGCATAAGCTAAACTAAACTTGAGGTTTCCGATTGAACTGTTATTATACAAGAAATGTCGCATGTTGAATGATTTTATGTACGTTTCAATCACTAGGGAAAGTATCATTTGTATTCATCGCAGGTTATATCCCTTATTATTTAGTTAAGATGAATTTTGAGGATATGTGTGAAAATTTGAAATCTATCTTGTCAATGAACAACTTTCTTCAATCCTCAACGGTTGATCGCTAAATTTTGAAGATGACCCTCATTCGAACGTTATCGAAATATAATTTCTAATCATTTATTCATAATAACATTCTTCCTATACATCAAGTTGTGGTGGCGGGTTCGAACCAATGAGAACATGTAGAATATCCCTCGTTGAGAAGCACTTTTATCGAGACGAGAACATCGGTATTGCAATAGCAGTGGCGGAGGATCCAGGCTTTTTGAAGGGGGGGGGGGGGGTCAGATTCAGAAATTGGGGGGGTGGGGGGGGGGGGGGGGGTTACGTTTATATGATTTACTATGGTTCGGATTCAGTGTCGACGGGAGGGGGGGGGGGGGGTATATATGATTTTTATTGGCTTGAATCTATAATTGATTTTCCTAAGGGGGGGGGGGGGGATGTTCGGACCCCCTGTCTCTTGATTTTCTCAACTTGCTGGAGTTTTGGGTATTATCTTAGATAGACATCGATCATTGACGGATCCTTGTTTGGGGTTGGTGAATGTGGTGGGTGTGGTTGGTGTAGTTGGTGTGGTGGGTGTGGTGTTCAGGTATTTTTCTTTGAAAATCACCCGTAAGAAGGGTGAACTTCCAGGATGACCCCTCCCCACTTTCAGTAGATAGACTCCCCTTGCCCTTAGTAAATTCCTGAAGTTGAAATTTGTATTTCAAGGACCAGGGCGGCAGACTATGTTGACGTCATATTATATTGAATACGAATTTTAGTAACTTGGTGATAGTATTGAGGGAATTTTATACATTAAAGAGCCACTCCGTAAATTGTTGGAGTCATATATGCCAAACTTAATCAATTGTGTCATTTGATCGCGAAGTATGGACACATTTTATTTAACTACTATCCATGTATATTGGACGTGATATCTACACCTCTGTGCATTTTAGGCTGTTTTTAGATTTTCATGGAAAACCAGTATTTGTCATATATATGTCTTTTGCACATGAAAAGTTAAGATGTTTTGATTTTATATCACCACATATGACATTTAGGTTCGTATCAAAGGTAAATAATATGTTATGAAAATCACGGAATGGCTCTTTAATTTATTGTTGTATTACTGCGAAGTTCAGTCAAACAGGTGAGGTTGCAATGAGACCCAGACATGATTGACCATAAACAAGAAAACTTAAACATGATTTTTGCATTTCATCAATAGCCCACCGCCATAGGTTCAAATCAGAACCTGAAATCCTTCGGGAATTCCGTACAATAACTGGACGACAATTTTCAATCTCAACGTTTCCAAAATTGATTTAGTTGACTGATAGAACAAACATACATTCACTGTTATTTCATTAATTCCTTTATTTTTTTGGTAGTATATATCCCTCTAAAATCAGTCTAAAAAGCAACGAAATTGAAGTGAAAAGTTATGCCATGAATAGTTTAGCCGCCACTGTTGGAATAACATAAAACTCGATAAACCCATTGTGTTAGATACTGAATATAATAGCTCGCCTTCTAACAAAACGATGAGTGCATGTCTCCGTCCTGACATAGGGAAATGATTTAGCATATCAAGGTGTCAGATATATGCACCAAATGCCAATCAAAAAGCATTAAAAGGAAAGGCCTTACAGGTAATGATTTGCACACAATGAAGTGCCCCGTATGACTCCATATGTTACAGCAAATGTGAATTCCTAATGCCAGCATAATATTAAAACAGAAAGAGAAGGTATACGTAACTGCACTTACGTAGCCAATGTTAAGAAGTAAAAATGTTTCTTTTATCGTTTCATAATGTAATAATTCATCATATAAGAAGCTAAAAGACACACTTGTAACTGCACTTACGTAGCCAACGTCAAGAAGTAATCTCTTTCTTTTATTGTAAATTAGCCAAGGATAGAGAGGCCGGTGCACTTTTAAGTGATACTGGGGAAGGTGCTAAAAATGGTATTATTTACTACGTAACCCAATTTAGTGCCGATTATATTGCATTTTTCACAGTTTCTTTACAGTATGAATACTTCTGTACAAAAATCTGTATTTAAAGTCACAGTCTTTTTTTAAACGATGCCAATAAAGGTTGAAGACATTGTGCCACATATATGAGAATATGTATATTAGAATAATTCTTGACGTATTAAAAATCTATTTCCAAATATCTAGCATGATGTGAAACGAATAATTATAGTCTTATAATGTCCTTCGAATTTTGTATTTTGATTGTAATCCTTAAAAAGTTAAAATCCATATTCCTTATAAATCAATACAACCCCTTATCTTCTAAGTGTTTAATGCGGCATGTTTTTATAATTATCATTGATGCTCTATCTAATGCACCGGATATATATAAGTTGTGTATTGTATTGTATGTAGCATAACTATAATTGTGTTCGTATACCTCTCATGCTATAGTCTGCAGCTTTAGTGTAAATAGAGCTCATTTCAGACCATTAAGGTTCTGCTAGAATAGAATCGATATTGTTTGATTCGGGTTGAAAATTTATCTTTTCAAAATACTTGTTCCGTGTTGTAAAACATCTTGCCAGAAGGGATTTCCATTGTTGAAGAGTTTGTGTACATTTTCTCCATACTTAAAGATCTCATTATATGGTGTGTTACATTGAATATTTTCAGATGATTTTTTCAATAAAGGATTTTAAACATACCATATCTAAAACATAAGGATTGTTACATTACATTGTGGATGCACATATGCATTTATAATATAAGTACTATGTTAAGGATGTCCGTTCCTCAAATTTAAAGTATTGAACTTTTTTTCTAACTTGTTTTTTCAAAGGTTTAGTGTATTTGCTTAAAATATCAACCCAAAAAAATGGGGGTTAGTGTTGTTTTTTCTTAGATATATTAAGACAAAGATCACTTTGTCAGTCAGAGATTTAACATGAGAGTCAATGGGGAAATGACCTTTTTTGAGAAATCTTAAATTTGAATTAGCTCCTTTTTATTAGCTAACTTTTTTAAATCTGAAAATATGTTTGAGTAAACATAATTTTCTTCCAGAAAAAAGTATAAAATATATATGGTACTGTGGGTTTTTAGCCGCTACGGCACAACATGTATTCAAACATTTCAATTAAATTATCAACATTTAAGCTATTTTTGTACTAAAAACATGCTTTCTCCCACTCATTATCTAAAAATATACCTGAACGCATACATACAAATCATATTCTTTCAACAACATCTACCTTCTAAGAAAAACAGATTATAGAACTTGCTCAAATGATAGTTACAATTGAAATTGCTGAGTCAGCAAAATTGTGAATTATTCAAAATGAAAAAAGCTACGTTTCTTAATTTTGATGAATATTTAATCAGAAATGATCAAAATTGAGAAATTGCCCCTCCATTTTGGTTTATTATATAAGAACATTATGATTTAAGGTTATTTGAGTTTTGTCACTGTGACTGAGGAGCGAACATCCTTAAGCATCCCTTATGGTGTCATTGTGAGTTTAAACACAAAAGCGGTTAGAACTATCAAGTTACAAATAAGCATGATTCAAAATATTCACTAAAAGTATGGAAGTAACAATATGAACTTTATCAAAATAATAATATAGTGTACTATTCAACTGCAATTCCCTTAGTCTTTATCTGGCCTTTATAAAGACGGTTTTTATTACTAATTCAACCCAACACTTCTTCGGACCATTGCTTCGTGTAAAGTAATTTTCTATTTTATTAAACCGCGACGGGATCTTTACAAATATTCACTTCCAGTCTAACCATAATTGTCTTTTGACCATGGCCCCGCCCAGTACTGTTGACCCCTGACCTCTGACCCCAGGTACACGAAGCTATTAAGTATGCAATGCAGGGACACACTGTGTCAACATGGCCCGTCGTGACGACCGAGATGGGTGATTGATAATTCACTTCATTGTCGCTCATGGCTTAGCTCAAGGGCTCGCACTGAACTAAACTTTGAAAGAGATATAGATACAGTTTTGGGATGACAAAAGCATTGTTTCATTTCACTGTAGGAATTTCTGAACTATTGCACGGATTTCATTGATTTTCTAAACAAACAACGGGACATAATCGGTGGTACAAGTTCAGACTGTGACGTCACATAGCGAGCAGACGACAATTTCGTTGACAGTTGGACCACAAGTAAGCAAGGTGAGTTGCTTATACTTTTATGACTCTCCCCGGCTAGTAACCGGAACATTATCTATTAATTATTTGGACAGACAGGCCCGTCGGTATCATGACTTTATACTTGTTTTGAAGTAGGTCAGAAAAGTTTTGAAAGTAAGCTGTCACATTGCCTTATCTATGACATTGACAAAACTTGAAAGATGGCTGCCTAGCGAGCAAGTTTGTGCTGTGCGACTAAAGCTATGGATTAGCCGCTGATACTTGTGTACCTGGAAATAGCGTTCTACAGCTTAGCTTCGAACTTTTGGCAAATACAGGTAAATGTTTTTGGAAAGTTTTATTTAAATGTTTTTTGCCGTTTTGAAATCCCAGGGCCCAATTCTTCTTAAGGGTAACGTCTAAAAATAACACTGTTATATACTTCATTAGTTTCACCATTTGTATGCCCGCCTCTCCAAATATCAGTTACGTCAAACTGGAATATGGGTAGTGAACATTACTTGATCACGTCTCACATCAACTTCTCTTTTTATCATTCTCGTATTCTTTAAATGAAGTGAGCCACGATTTCTGAAGGATTTTCAGTTAAGGTTGTATTAGTGACCTTTACTGACATAAACTACTTATATTTATCCCACTTATGTACATATAATTTCTCTTATATACATATCTTACAGTTCGAGTCCAAAGAATTGTATTATGAAAATATGAGAAGATGACATTATGCAATGCAAAACTGAATCACATTTAAACTTACAAAACCATTTTTGCTTTAGAACCATGTGAAAGTAGAACATGAATTACTACAGATTAAGTGAAATTCATGCAGGAAAAGCTATTGCTGTATTGCACGAATGCTTAAACAAAGCTAAACTATTCCAACAGTAACTGTTATGTTTATTAAGTCTTTGTTCCTCTTGATTTGTTTAATTGATATCAATACCCAATTAGAACACAATATCGGATATCTACAAAGCAGATCCACATGGGACATGAAATGTATCAATGAATGATTTGTAATATAAGTTGAGAAGTCGGAATTTGTGAAGAAAGCAGGCATACCCTGTCAAAATTCGATAGTTGCTGTATGTGAAAATCCCTTAAAATAAAACCTTTTTTTGATATCATAATGATCACGAAGGTAATAAAAAGTTTTACAAATTGGAGAGGTTCCGAACTAAAGTAACAATATTATATAAACATATTTATTTTCATATTTTAGAAGGTGAAGGTGATCGGCCAACAAGATAAACATATGAAATTGTCAATCGAGGCAATATGATAATTTGCCAAAATGACGTGTTCAGATGGTTACTAAATCACTAGTTAATGTATATATTCGTAATCTTTTATTTTATTTTATTTTTATTCAGGTTTTTGTTGTACAACATCATTATTCGTAATTATTGATTCAAATTATGTAATTTCTATGGTGAAATTAATCAATACCTATTTTAAGGAGTTTAAAACAAGTTTAGGACAAGTTAAAAAGTGTTTTTATATCACGTGTAGAAAATCGAAACTCAAATTAATATTAACACATGGTATAGGAAAATATTGTTCAAGAAATTATTTTAACTATCTCAGAAAATTTGAAGAACATTTCGTCTCAGGAATGTAAAGTGCTGATGTCGACTGTGGCCATGCATATCATGTCGTCGTTCGTTTGATGTGCAAAACAGAATAAAAACATTAATAAGCTACTAAAGTAGTCAAATATTTCCTCGCTCATCTCCCCTTGACAACAAGTGCGTAATTGAAAGGATACATTCATGTAAAGGGGTGGCCTGCCAATATAATTGAAACGTCGATTTTGAAAGCTTATCATGAGACAGTATTTGATATCAAAGCTTTTATGTGCATGCGAGCATTTCACAGGTAACTGGACAGATTACAATAATATTATTATGTGACATCTAGCCTTTTCACGTATAAATGAAAGCCAGATTAATACAGCGACGGGTTAGGCTACCTTATATTAAGGTATTATATGATTATTAGGACGATTAGCGCTACCTGCTAGTTAGGTCTCAGTCTTGTGGGGTTATTAGAATTAACGTTTGGTTTATTGTACTCGTAACGTGTCTTATACACCTTTCTTCCTTCATGCATTGTCATCAGAACCAATAGTATCGTCTTATCTGACCAATAGTTTCTTCCTGCGCAATGATCTTTTGTATACACATGCTTAAAATCAGTAATGTTAACAGCTAAATGATAAAACTTACAATTATAGACTTAAGGAGGTATTGTTAAGATGACATGTGAAATTTATTTGCCATTATATACGAACAGAGATTATAACCAGACTTAAAGGATATAGACTTATGGTTTGGGCGCAAACTTTAAGGGAAAATGCTTCGACGAGTATTAAAGTGGGAGTAAATTAGATAACTCCCTAACAACAATTGTTCTTCAAACAGACAGAAATAGATAGAATGCTGAAATCTTGTGCAGACACACCTCGACCTGTTGATTATGTTTGGTTAATTAACTGTAGATAATTCCTTGATCATAGATGATGAATCATAAAAATACTCATGAGCTATAGAAAGAACTGCTCTATTTTGATCGAGAAGACTCCTATGACACATTACTTTACAATACTATGTAACTGTCTAATTAACATACAATCGAATATGTAAGTTTATAGAAACTCATTTATTGCTTGATGTGTTCCCAAATACGCTTTTAAGGGTTGTTGCCTTGCACGCAAAGTTTAGAAAGTTTGATCCGTTAGCCACGTTCATTGTGTACCTTCAATGTCAAGGTGACACTGGCCGATTTTAGAGTGGTGTTCCGAGTTCGTGAGTCTCTGCCTGGACTAACACGTAGTCCTTTACACCTCGGTAGTTTTGGAGTAGACAGACAATTGTTTATAGAGGCTCACTTCTGTACAACAAATATTGAATACATTTACTTATAGTCGTGCAATGCCATGTAGAACGTTGACATACACTTTAATATTTGTTATGAAACACAGTTATATAACATTGTAAGATTACAAGCAGCAATGATAAATATTAGGATGAAATGGGTAATGATTTAAGTAACAAACAAGATACTGAACGCCCTAACAGGTAATACTGCTTATTTATCAAAGATTTGAATGACTTGGTATCGAACTCGTTTTCGCTCGTTTTACACTAAATCATGAAATACTTTTGTAAAAATGGTATTAAACGGAAGTCATTTATTATCATACGAGGAAGTAATCTCAGGGCTTCATTTTTATCTTATCAAAACTCTGACGCCAAATGAAATTTGACCGTTGTCCGGCGTAGAAAGGGTATTTTGTCTGTCAAAACATTTTCCCATTTTTGCAATGCAGCTGGTGTGTGAGAATAATAAGTTCTTTTTAATGTAATCATATGGATACGATCACATTGAGCGCAGGATAGGCAATCGATTCCTTTGTTAAGATTGACTCTGACCCGCAGATTTTGATTAAGTGTATAGTTACTATTCAATCAAACAAAGAGTTCTGATCTATTGAAAAAAGATACTCAGTGTTTTAGCGTGAATCGTATCCTTTGATAGCTATTGCATACTTCTTACTCCCTACCTGACATACGCTATGCTTGTATTAGATGCCATACAATTACCCCTTTTTTTACATTAACTCTCTCGACCAATGATGCCTGAAGCCTGTATTAAGTATCTTTCCATATTTTCACGATAGCGTTTTCAACTCGACAATAGTGCATATTTCATGAAGCATAATATCAAATCACATCTAGAATTAGGCTTTTGGTCGTTCCATTACGTGATTGAGTCCATTATGACACCTTAATCTACCCTCAATTATGAGATCGTTTTGAATCAATATAGCCGCTTAACATACTCACTGATGTTATAACGGGCTATAGTGGATATGTTTACTCTAGCTAGATCAGGCTTGGTGACACAAAGCCAAGGAAAGCATTAACACATTCCAAACACAACGTTGGTCTCTGGGACTGCGCTAATACACATATAGAAACTGGCTTATTCACGTTTTATACGCTATACACACCATAGCCTCACGGATTTGTTTTTTTTGCACATTGTAGTCTTTGTTTTTTTTAAATTTTCATTGTAGACTTCGGGTTATTGGTCTATGTATGAAGTATATGGTTTATAATTTACCAAGAGCTCGTTTAACAGTATAGGCGTGAGAATGCTTTTGGAGTTTGTTTCGAATTATAGAACTTAGCTATAGGTTATTGGTCATATTACAGACTTAGAGTGATTGTGTGCCAAACATAATCCTTTCTAGGTATAAATCATAACTCCTTATCTATAACATTTGTCTATCATTCCGTTAATATTCCTTTTTTATATTTTCTTCTTCATAACACATTTACTTCATGAGAAAGTCGGTTACTGTATGTAAGTTGGTTTCTCCAAACAACTATTCGAAATTGTTTTACCTTTCCATGTCGCTATTGTAAGAATATGTAAGGTTTATTTCTAGTGTATGAGCACTTCCAAGCAGATAATTGCAACTAAAGTATGTTTCTAATAGTGAAGTGCTTTAGTGACCTATATACGCATGGCTGGTTCACTAAGTGGTTATGGATAGACCATTTCGCATTTTAGTAGACTTGCCACCCATGCCCAGCGGCTTTTGAAGATACCATCTGGTTGACTGTACATCACTTACACGTTATTCATGTAGGCTGTCAATAAATGTGATGCAGTATTATGTAATGCCCTATATAAGTAACAAAGTTATAGCGTTAGGATATGTAGTACTGTGGTCTATATCAGTATGTGGTATGAATGGAATGAAAATCAGTCAATATTATGATATATTTCAATATTAACATGATGGAATTCGGTGTGCTGTGTCATTTGACATTATAGATTTCAGCGCTATTTTGTATGAAAACATGTTTCTGTGTTTTTATTTTACCTTTCAATGCGTACTCAACACTGAGAATTGAGGGTCAAAACGATGTAATACAAAACAGCTTCGACTGTAAGGTATTAAAACGATATGTTTTTATTTAATACAATTATCGTTTTTTGGTAGTGAGGGGTGTGCAGTAATCTCCTTCTATCGGTACGTTTTTATTGTCTTTGCTTTTGTCGCAAGGGTGTTACTAGCAAGATATCTGTATTGAAGCCAATACATCAATATCACCGACATTAACCTTGATAAACTGACATAAGGTCTTTGAAAAACAACGAGTTCACACCAATGTGAGAAATAGAAGTTTAATTTCATAGACAGCTGAAAAAGGTCTCCAAGTTTGAATGACAGCAACAATCTAGACTTGCTTTTCAAGACAATGACATTTCGGTGCAGCAATATGAAATAATGCAATGAACACCGTGACATAGAATAAACTGTACTGAATGTACGCTGAAAGAGTGAAAGAGGGACCATTATGCTGTTTGTTATCGTGCCAGATATCGTGCTTTGACATATAGGTAATCACATGTTAGGTCAACAGTGTAGCTCGACCCCGTACTGGCTGTCATCGTTATCATACACTCGTATATAACACTTACTCAACTATCATCGGCGGATTTCAAGTCATTCAGAGGTTGCATACGTTCTTAGTTGATGGACACATTTGCTGACAAATATCACACCAGCTCTTGCTTGACTTTTCAAATCGGCAATATTTCGCTTTATCAAATTATGTTAATTAGTATATATACCTAAGTTCATGTACCTGTAAGTGGACTTGAATTTACCGGTATATTTTAAATCATATTCATGTGAATTTAACGACTTTGCTAAAATATACCATTTAAGACACATTATTCTATCTTGAAATAACACATGCAATCTTCCAGTTAACAATGGTTACTTTACCATTATAGCTTAATCTCTACTCAAGCTACAAGCTACGTAAGGAGGAATAGGGTTGATGATAAATCCTAATCGTTGTATACAGCAACACAAATTTCACAAAGTATTCAAATGAATATATCACTTTCACTAAATAACCCTCTGATGATTAACACCAACATCCACAAAGTATTCAAATAGATAAACAGAGAGAAAGAAACAATGTTTGTTAAAGTGGCACGTACTTTTGAGATAAGATACAATGCACTGAAAATTTCAATTAATTTTTGAAAAATACCTGGCCTGAAGGCATGTGGTACCCTGTAGCCACCACACACATCATATCAATACAATCTAATAAGGTAAATATCAAAACAGTTATTTACCCATGTTCCACCCATGTAAATTATATAACGATTAAACATTAAAACTGACTAATTTATTTTCTCGTTTCATTGTTATCAAAATTAAGTTTTACACTACTGCTGTATACTTTGAATAACAAAGTAAACATAACGTTATTATTATACTTTAGAAACAACGCGTCACTGATAATAGGTATTCACAGCACTAATCGTAAGAGGTTGTAATAATGATGGTTATATAGTTTATTGCAGTGACATGTGTAACTTTTGATACAAAACAAAAGATTCATTGTACAGATAAATACATACAAACACCAGGCCTCAAGAGGCCGAAATGATACCTACGTGTAAATCACACAAATACATTAAATGCAATAAAACATATTCTAAAATGATTATTGTATAACCAATACAGTTGAATATTCTTGTGTTAACTAAACAACTCTAGTTAAACATTTTAAATGTATATCTTAATATCTACTACACGATTAAAAGTGGGAAAGGCAAGTACTTGAACTACGATGCTCAGAGTTAATTCTTTATATTATAATGACTCTATGTTTCAGACAGTACCGTTCGAAAACTATTATATTGTACTCACCAGATTATTTTATGCAAAAGGTTAAAAGAAAGTAAAACCATTTTTAAAAACTGTTAATTTGATAAAACGACGGTTTTTACGTTCGCGAATGTGCTGTCAATACTGACATTTAACAATGCAATGTTTGAGTGGCATTTTACAAGTTGGCAGAATCAGGATGACATGATTTTTATGGAATATCAACTTCTTTATTATAATGTTAGTGACGTGTCCGTATAGGTTCTTATATCGTTTTCAAGCATAATAGCGGTATAAGAACAGTTGAAAAGATGTACAAGTCTTTGTATTTTCAAGTCATATCTGAAGACCCTGTTCTTCAGGAAATATTATGACTAGTGGACAACCCATTTATGTAGCGCTATCAGCATACCTTCGGTCTTGGAATTGTGAGCATTAGAAATTGACTCACTATCATTATCATTTATCAATTATTATTATCATTATGATTAACCTATTCCAAAATATCGCTATTGTTTTAATAAAGAAGTTGATAAACCATAAAATTCCTTGTCTTTCTGACATATAGTCCTCTGAAATTTCAGCAATTTTCATGCCAGTGCACATATGCACATCAGCCGTTTTCAAACTGGCACACACATTGTATGTATTCATGCGGCAGATTCAAGGCATTAGCTTATAAATTTACATCTACTTTTATATCCATTTACACCACTTCAAGCGTCAGTCTGACCCCCTTATTCACTAGTGCGAAATGAAATATATGTATCGTATACATAAAGGTAGGTAAAATAACGACAAGTTTTGGATTTCGGGCGTCTTTGTAAGGTGTCTTTTGAATGTGGTTTCTTCCCTGAATCTGTGGTTGTTATAGTCACATAGGTTATGAGTAACGAATTTGTTAAAACTTGGACATTTAAATCTCCAGTAACTTCGAAATGTAATATTCAACACACAGTTCGTGTTAAAACGTCGCTCTGAGCGTTTTGGATATACAGTAAACCCTGGTTATAATGCCACCATTTGTCCAAGAGAAATTATGGCACTATATCCAGGTTGGCAATACACCCAGGTAAGGCATTTAGAATCATAAGTCTTTATCTATGTATTTGACATAGATACTCATGCCTGTGCAAGGCTTTTTTTCAACACATACATGTACATGTACAAGAAGAGGCAAGTAGACTGTCATTCAAGTAGTTCATGCCTATCAACCACCAATAATGTACCTATACAACATGCACCCAGTGTGAACTGATTTGACCATGACAATTAACCTTTATTAGTTAAAACAAAGTCTTAAATAGTGTGGTTTCATTGGCATTATAGTCAGGGAAAACTGACTTTTATACCATAAATAGTTTGCAAATGGCACTATAATAGTATATCCAGTTCGGCATTATAACCAGTGAAATACAAGTGCAGAAAATCCGTTTTGGCAAAATCATGGCATTATATCCAGTTTGGCATTATAACCAGGGACATTATAACCAGGGTTTACTGTGCATTATTTATTAGTGTTGTGTATTTTTATATCAATATAGAAAGGCATAACTGTCTGATACCAACAACCGTCATCCGCGTATGCCCTAATCTGTATATGTTTTTGTTAAAAACATTACTTGTAGGACTATTTGCTGAATCATTTTCATCATAAAGTAAATTAAATAATCATCGACTCCGTAAAGTTGTGGCTATTAAACGAAAGAGGTTGCTAACTCCCTTCAAAGATTGATATTAAAAATGTTACGATTGTGTGAACATTTTTGCTTAAATGCTTACGGACAGGATCCACTTTCCCTTTTGGTATGCCATACTGTGTATGTGTTTATTTGCTCTTCTGACGGGAGGTGATATGGGGTTTAACGCCGCTATCAAGAGTATTTCACTTCTATCACGACTGCTAGTATTATTGCAGGGAGAAATCCCGCATTGTGGCTATGCATTGCGGTGAAACCTGCGAGGATGAACTGGAACTAACGGACCATGGATGGCACAGTGCTGAAATTCAGTGCAGCATTGCACCCAAATCTTACTGCCTGTAGAACAGTTCTCTACTGCAGACAGAGTTGCCGTGCCCCTGGCGGGATTCGCAAATATTCGAACCACGGACCTCTTGATCCGAAGCCGAACGCGCTAACCACTGCGCTATCCCGCCCCCGCTCTTCTGAAAGTAATTATAAACAGTCATATAGTAGGGTCGTGTTTGATCCAAAATTGTGATATTTTCTTGTTTTCAATGATAATGAGAACGGCCCTGTATAGCAAAAACAATCGATATTTATTTAAATGACCTACTTAACACTATAAACCTATGTTTGTTTCGTTGTCTGCTGTTAATAAGTTTCCAAAATTACGTTTGAATCATTGACGTTCGCCAATGTCCGGTTTTCGATCAAAAATGACTTGAACTCGTGTAGCTGTCACTATATTGAACCGATAAGCATTAGGGTTCTAATTTTCTGAACGAACCACTACTTATCGATAAAATA
This sequence comes from Phorcus lineatus, assembly GCA_921293015.1. NCBI lineage: Eukaryota > Metazoa > Mollusca > Gastropoda > Trochida > Trochidae > Phorcus > Phorcus lineatus. The sequence goes on from OV121081.1 coordinate 57,574,327, forward strand.
ACACCATTAATGTAACTCTATGTTAATCAAGATTGGAAAATAGAAAATAAAGACGACAACATTTCCTTAGTATCTACATCTTTGAAATGTTTGAAATGGATCGGTTTTTTTTACAAGGAGTCGAGAATCATCCCCAACTATCGGCTAGGGTCCGCCATCTTGTTTTGAGGGAAAATGTACGGCGCTTTACTTTAAGTAATTTCACAACACTATATATAGAAATAAACTATATTTACATATGTACAAATGATTTATGATAAGACTTATCAACAATTCCTTTTAATTCCGTAGCAAGGCTTCTCTTTTATTCACTTCGCATTCTTGTTTTATTTACTGAGTGTCTTCTCCAATTTATTTATCATCCAAAACTGTGTTCCACAGGAGATATTGCTTGTGGAAGATCAAGTGATATCTCTAAGGAGATATCGTTTTGACAGTAGATTTTGAACAATGCCCTGTTACAGTCAAGTTCATGACATCACAATTGTTTGGAATGTCCTCTTAAATCTCGTTTCCACAAAAAATTGGACTGTCGTTTAAAACCCCAAATGAGCAGAATTAACGGTATTACAAGAGATCATTTCGTTAAGAAATAACATGACGCATCTGTTCCGATTTTAACAAGCAGGAACACATGCATAAATTCAACCTATGGAATTATTTTAAAAGATCCAAGACTTGATGTTAATCCTATATCTTGCTCAAGGATAGAGTGAAGACGTTCAGGGGTCTAAAGTCCGTTACTCCAGATCACTGAGTCAGCAAATTTTTACCTTTGACTTGCATAAATATCAACTTAAAATTCTCATCCGTAATATACGTAGGCCAGGTAATGGACTAGTACGAAAAGTAAAGACGATTGTGTCACCTGTCTCATATCATTTGTTATCTATGGGTTACAATCTGACAGGGACATGTTTTTGTACGGTAGATACAGTTTATCATCACAGGTAAACCGAGACAATCTAACATGCGGCTGTCTAGCTCTATGAGTTATCCACTTCTCTGTTATCACAATTTCAGACCAGCCCTTATCGAGTGTAATGCACCGTTATGTTCCACCAAGGCGTTCGCAGCCTCCGTTATGACCCCTTAGGGCACTGTCAAATCCATCAATCAATGGTTGTCACTACGTTCCACAGCCGCACAGGGGTTAATAACACTATAGGTCCCAGTCAAACATTGCCAGGCGCTCTCCCCACCGGTTCAATGTAAACTTCCTCGTTGGATTACGTCACAGCCAGCGGGCACTCACGGCTTGAAAAGACTATTTGGATAACTCAGGTAGTCGTAGCCCCAGATTATGTCATCCTGGGCCCTTGACGATAAGGCTCAAATTTATTTGAAGGGGCCCGAGGGGGTTGCTTTGTGGTGCTGAAGGTCGAATGTAGGTCAGGGCTCATTTTACACTGGACAATGGAGTAGGATACACTTTTCTTGGGACAGGAGGGACTTTAATTATCTATGTTTAATTTCAGCGAAATCATGCAGGTGAGAGTTGAAATTATTTAACTAGTAATTCTGGTTTCTTAAATCTTTTAACTAACTTATATCATATTTTTGTTCGTAGTTGGTCAAGATACTTTAAAGTAAATTTATTGATAAACTCTGGTTGGTTGAAATGTATTTAATCATGAAATACGTCTTCCATCTTCTTTGATATTAAGATACTTGGAATAATTGAGATCTTGTCTATTTCGTCACATATGTTCAACTTGATCTTTCAAAGATGCTGATTTGCATACATCGTCAATCAAAACGGAGAGTATAAATGATACGATCTTCTCGTTTTGTTATAAAAGTTCAACTCATAAGCAAACTGTTTAAGATTATTTTGTTTATGGCTGCTTTTGAAAGGATATCTCTTCCTCTATTATTAAGTTCAGTTCAAACAGTTTCAAAGACTCCGTTTTACCCTTGAGGAATGAGTTGCATTCAATTTTTACCTATATGCTTTCAATTTCAATCTATTTCCTTCCATTACTAAACGGGGCCCCAGTTACATAAATTTGATATTCCTCTATCAATTGAATTCCAAAAATATAACATTAGAAATTAACAGTAAAAATTGAGCAAGGGAAAATGGATCAGCGAACAGGCCGGGGACATCACCCTTATATATTAATGCTTCCTTCTATTTCTCTATCAATTTGACCTTCATATATTATGAACGCCTGTACATGTATGTATGTAGGTATGTACGTACGCACGTATGAAGCTTTGTGGGTATGTACTTGTGTAGGTATAGAAAAAAATGGTATTGTGTGGTGTGGTATTGTACTGTATTGTATTTTATCCTTTTGTGTGGAATGGTATGGTTTTGTATTGTTTGTCTAAATGTATCTTAATGATCGTGTGATAGATTTTGAAATCATCTTATTCACTTTTTCATAGTTTTTCAATAGGTGTTCAGTGTCACGTAGTGGCTCTTTATGTTACCTTCTATTATGTTTTATATCTGCAATCTCTTGGAAATTGTAATATATGTGGCACTTAAATGAAATAATTTTTGGAGGTCTTAGTCAGTGAAGTGTAAAGAGCAAACCTTCAAATTATAAAAATAATCAAAAACAGGTAATTGAGATCTACGCATTTGAGATTTAGCCTTCCAGACTTGCCCAAATGTCTAAACTTCACTGTTATTTGTAAATACTCTCTTTTCAAATCCCTTATATAATTAAAACAATATTTAAGCATTGGTAAATATGAAAAATAGAAAGAAAATTCGAGAATTAATAAAGTTAAAGTTAGCCTAAGATATCTTAATACTAAATAGACTAGGCGCCATTGTTAACTGCGGAAGGTGTGAAATTTATGTTCAATTACGTCAGTTTGAGTAATCTTACTGACTTGATACGTACATTACGGCATTACGTAACTTCCTATCTGGTCCAGTCACTTTTACTGCCTTTGTGATGTAAGATTCGCAATGTATACACCATTTAGAGCTAAGTCTTTCAATAGCTGAAAACATTTATTATTGTTAGGAACTAATTAAGGTTATCCCATTTTTCTCTAAATCTCTGTGAAAAACTTATCTCTTTTAATAATGCTCTCAAAATTCCGTTGTAATTAAAAGCATAGGGCAAAGATAATATATAAAGGTTGAGCAACAGCGAGACTCGACCTCGATCAAACAAAAGATAAGTCCTCACAGGGGTTCAATGTGGACCTGACCTGCATTTCCCGTCGAAGCAGATATGTCCTTTAAGATAGGGTTATTTATATACATTTAGAATGTTGTACAGGACGGAAATGTCAGTCAATGATAAGTGTAAAACCTGTCTGTAAAGTCTGGCTAGTTACTAGAGAAAAGTTTCATTTTAAAATAATTTGATACCATAGTGTCCAGGATGTTTATTATATTGTCAGTAATTTAACTGTACTGTTTCTTGCCGAATTCGTCAAGAAAAACTGAGGAAAACGATATTCATTTTGAAACGTATTCACAATTACTAAACTGTAAAACCATGAGCTCATTATAACATGTCGAATGAATATTCCTGGGCTCGTTAGCTGTTATTTTTCTTAAAGTTATTTTAGCATCGACTGCATCTCAAGAACAATGGCCTCTAGAAAACCTTAGATATGGTGTGAGCTTCCATGTCCAATAAGAACATAATTGATATTTCTGTTTTTCTGGTAGCCCCATTATTCCACCCCCGCACGAGACGAAGTAGAAGCTGATAAGATACAGAGAAAATGGCTCTATCTTTATTACAATGCTTATTTATTATTATTCAGAAATTTCAGGTTTTCTTCATTTGCGATATTTTTCACGATGAAAATATTTGAGCGTTGTGAGCGTAATATTTCAAATAAAAATATTACCGATATCTTTATATTAAACCAGTATTTTTTATTGTAAAATTTAAAGCACTTTGTTTCAGATGGACTGGCGGGACCTTGAACGCGCCATAGCGGACAAGAAGACGGGGAGTCTGACTAAATGGCACGCCACGTATATAGTGTGGCTGACCCTTGCACTGCTGGTAATCAGCAGCCACCTGTTCTTCATCGTCCTCATCCTGGCCAAGAGGAACCTCCGCATCCAGCTGAAGAACATCCTGGTGGTCAATGTGTGTCTCGTCAACCTTCTCATGGGAGGATTTATAATGCCCACCGTCATCCATCTCATCCTTGAGTCTTCTGAAAACGAGTGTGGTTTGAGAATGGCAGTGAGAGCAATGAACGATTTTCTTCAACCGGCTTTGTCAGTTCTCACAGCTCTGGCTCTGGTGATTGATAGATTCCTGTTTCTCATACAGAAGCCTATTACCATAAAGTGGCTTAGGATCCTTGTTGGCGTCCTCTTGGTACTGCTTCCATGGGTTATCGCCCTTATTCTCGCAATGCCGCTCTTCTTTGAAGGTTTCGCGCTTGGCGATGCGGACAGAGGGTGTGTCATTGAGACCAATCTATGGAATATAATCTGCGCTCATGTGTTGTGTTTCGTGCTTCCAACCATCCCGCTCTTCGTTCTCTCTACTTTGTCAGGCCTCTGCAGCTTCAAGAAGAAGAAACAGCCGCCAAAGGTGTACGACTGCCAAGACCAGCCAATATCCTTCAAGGGAGAAGCCATCAGAGTTGTAGTTCTAGTCTGCTTCTTGACCATCTTCCCAGAAATCCCCTACTTCGTCATCAGCCTTTTGAAGTACACCACCTCCTGCAATAAAACCTACTGTCTGGACTTCTTCCAAGGACTAAAGGTATCGGTCTGGCTGAGGGCAGCTAAAGCTCTAGTCTTCCCGTTCATTTGGTTCTGTTACACCGACATCAAGGCCGCCATTATCTGTCGCCCAACAGGAGCTGTGGACGAAGACGACGAGTACACAGACGATTCGCGAGCAGACGTATCTAACCAGGACACCATGCTGCTGAGATATCGGTGAACACACCGTTGTTGATACTAATGTGAGGACCTGTCGCTCAGTCGTCATTTAACTATGAACAATGACTTCTCAAGAGCTGTCAAGTTAACCTAACAGAGTGTTCCAGCTGAATGGTTACCTGATTGATATACTGTCATGTTAACTTTGCTAAAGCCATGGTACAAGGTTTGAATGATTCATTCGCGATAGCAGGCTGTTTCCAGTTTTTGCTAAGGTGTGACACGCTTTTTGGCCGGTGGACGTGATATACCCTACTGGGTAGAATAGATAGTCCTCTTTCTGCTCCCTTCTCACTGACGTTTTGTATCGTTAATATCGTTTGCTTTTGATAGAATTTTGAAATATTTGCTTACTCAGCCTGTGGCTTTATCACACTAAGCTTTCGTTTTTCACGAGTTATATTTTTCACCAGATATCATATTTCTAAATATTTAGATAACAGACCTCATTACACATTACTAAATTCACCCACACTTCCTCACTGACATGTCTTTCAATCCTAAAAGGGACCTTATGTGGTTTTATATACACTTCGATTTGAGCTTACAATTCTCCATGTCGGGAACTAGTCCAATGTAGCTTTAGATGAAACAGCGTCATCCGTCCTAGTCCACGTTTAAGCAAAATTTCAAAATAACATCAAATATAAACTGTGGTGCTTGTTAGATGGATAAACGTTCGCAGCCTTAGTTTTAAAGCATACATCTGTCATCCAGACCTTAGAGCGAAAATGATAGGAGCCTTGTTAAGCAAGAACAAATACAGATAGGATTTGATTTTGGTACTCCTTCTGTTCATTAAAATGCCAACTATATTCATGAGTTAGGGACATACACAGCTTCAAGCTATTTCAGATGAACTATGGATAGGGATTGACCTCATTTGACGTCAAGGGTCAGATACCGAATAAAGATCCATGTCTACATGTATGTATGATATACAGAAAAACAAACACGACCACCATTTCTGATTCTCTGTCGGATTGTAGTTGTTTTCTTACTCAATTAGGCTGTAATTTCATATACTGGTCACAGATTGCCGTTTCGTGCACAACATAGATATAGAGATGGGGGTATGGGGTTCCTCGTTTTATCTTTCAAGGTATGTTAAATCTTTGCAACCATATTATGGATTTGACCTGTGTCTCATGCGAACCGAAGTCACACTAAAAAATAAAAACATTATATTTCGTATGAAACCTCAAAACTGCTAACACTATCATCTGTGGTATCCGTCAGTAGTTCAAATCACTTCACAAGCTTTATTGATTCTGTCTTGGAACGATGTACATTTATATCCCTCATCATACTGGGAGTCAATCTTCCTCTACTAAGTGACTGACACATTGGCAATGTATGATAAACTTTTCTTCTTTCTTCCAGCTTATCTGTACATTATGATTACTGATGCATCTTGTGAATGAACTAGTCGCTTATATGAATATGATGAATTGTAAATATGAAACATTGAATACGACTATTACTGATCTGCCCTGCGTTCATTGACACATTTTGTGAATAATGGGTGCCACCACAATGTTAGCGAACATGGATCAGTATTGTTTTCAGTAATTCAATCACATGTTGATTTTTTCATTTCGGATCTGTTATAGCAAGTAGTCCATGTCTGATTATATTATGAGCAAAGTAATGTTATTGAATCATTTTGGCTGTCACTATTCCGTTAATGCTGTAGGACTAGGTTTTGCAAGGTATGCAAGATGATTCAAGCTAGTTAAAGCTAATTATGGAACCAACGTCTCCAGGTCCGTTATAACAGTTTTAACTAGATTACGTATAGAAACCACGACTTATTTGTTCTCAAATAACTAAGAAAGTTGAATTTAATTTTGGCACCTGTTGTCAACAAAACATGTTACTGAACGCAGCGCATGAATGTTAAAACATTCCGTAATGATAGCTTCTAGTCACCTCAGAGCCGATCATCGCTTGGAATGACAATCAACGGTATTTTCGGTTTCCACACTCCTTTTTCTCATCGACTTGGTATATTGTAATCAATACTGCTATGTACATACACACAACTTCGGGAGTAAATTCTTGAAAATAAAGTCTCATGTGTTTGTTTTTATTGACACTTGTTTAAAATGTAGAAATGAAATTAACGGAAGAGCATTTTGTATTAGTCAGTATTTAAAGGGCGTAATTGTTGTTATTAATCAAACTAGAGTGAAATCCTTTTATTTATTGACCAATGAAAAGTAATCTTCTGTGTCCACTTGACATATGGAAATTAACATAGATCTGAATCACCTTTATTTACTATTCGGTAATAAGTACGCATTGTATATGAACCAACCAATTCACTACAGGCACTTGTGAAAGTGGAATTAATTGAAGAACAAAAATCATATTTATCAAACGTTCGTTTACAAATGCTTAAAATGATTTTAGTTGAGATGGTTTGTGTTACTGTTAGCGACCAAGGTTTCAACCATAGCCTCCTGACTTTCTTGGGGTGGGATAGCGCAGTGCGTGGTTAGAGCGCTCGGCTTTAGATCAAGAGGTCCGCGGTTCATATCCCACCAGGGGCTCGGCATCTTCGTCTGCAATAGAGAACTGTTCTACAGGCAGTAAGGCTTTGGTGCAATGCTACACTGAATTTCAGCGCAGTACCACCCACGCAGCCGATGCTCGCATGTTTCATCGCAGTGCATAGCCAAACTACAATGGTATTGCGGGCTTTCTCCCCTCAATAATACAAGCAGCCGTGATATAAGTTGAATGCTCTCGAGGGCTGCGTTAAACCCCATATCACCTCACATCATCTCTTCGCTTTCTATACCAACCACAGTTGAACGAAAGCCTTGATTCTGGATAAAAGCAGCGGCAGCATTTTTAAGTTGTTAAGGAAGTGTTTGTTGAACGATTCTCCGTAGAGAGGACTTTGTGATTCTGTCATCCCGACTTTACCTATCCCTAATGAAGCTAAATGGTTCTTGGAAATAAGAGAACAATAATTGAAATTTCACATTTGAAAATAAGATATTTTGGATGATCATATTTGCTAGTTTTTTTGTTGTTGAAATATTTTGTTTCCAAAGACAATATTTTGATAGAATTAAGAAGACAAATGTCACTTTTTTAGCTAAAGATAAACACTCTCACATGAACACATAATCACGTAACCCTTTTGATAAATATTATTTCATAAATTAAGACAATGAAAATTTTAAAAAGGTGCACTTGTTTTCATGTAAATAAAAATAAAGATTTATGATATATACTGTATGCAATAACGTTGTTAGACTATATACAACATTTATAGATCTGCCTGCGCTACGGTTATAACAGTCCATTTGTTCAAGGACTACGGATGTACGAGTACGAACGTATCTGAATAATTATCAATTATTATTATTAAAAAAAATGTTGTTTGGGGGAGGTTTTAAAAATATTGTTCATCGAAGATTGTGTAACGTCAGAAGGACATGCCCCGATATGAACATCTATATATACATGACGTACAAATCATGTTGCATGACACATATGAACATTAAATGTACCACATGGTTTGAACAGATTGTGATTCACCTAACGTCAACATGACAAATCTAGAGATATGTGCCACACTTACTGCCCTCGCGATTACCCGGTTATCACAACGCTCCTTCTTTCTAACAGGTCCATATCTGGAAATAAAACTCGTTTACATTACGTCATTATCATAGTACGACTGAAGGATCTTAAATCTACTATGATCATGCGTTTCTTAACCTATAAACTTTCGGTAGGCTGAAGAAGGTTCATTCATGCGAAACGCACATGACATGACAGGGTACAATCTTCTTGACAACATATTAAACTGGTTAAAAAAGGAAGGTAGTAAGCCATGCTAGGTTTGTAATTTTGCCCACGTAGAAATAATTTTGCAAGAGGACTACACATGTCTCGGGAGAAGAGTAAATATAAGATCGAGACAAATTGTAACGATACATTATCATCGAAGACGAAGGAAAGATCTGGTATTCTGATCAAGGTCATAAGATTTGAATAAAGTTATTTTATAAGCACCATGGAAACACAACACATTACTGTACCTTAACTGATCTGAAGGCATTTTACGAATGCTTATCTTCAAGGCTCATTTCTTAAACAGGATTAAAACACGCCAACATGAGCGTGTATGGTTGAACAGAACAGTATAGGAGACGAGTCAACGATAAAACGTCTATCATTTTCAAAATTTTATCATCACATATTCATTTAAACAAATGCTGCCTAATGATCTCGATACTCTCCCCTTTATATTGAGCCATTCCTCGAAAAGGTTTGACATACCTACTGCTGCATATCAAGTTTGTTCACTTATTTCTGTATCTTAGTGCAGATATCATGTAATTTAGCTTTGGTTTGAACGTCAATAAAATACTTTACATTGTCAATGTGTAAAATAGCTATTCTTTAACTTATTGATGTAGTGTCTAGTCTGTCGTACAAACAATAGAATTTTGGCATGATGTAATAGACAGAAGGGTCACATTTTCGAAATTTTGATTTCCTTAAATTTATTCCAAACGACTCTCTAAAAAAAAAATCAACAAAATCATATTGACTTCAGAAAATTGAACAAACGTGACTTGTGTTTAAAGCTTGTTATTTCGAAATTTTGACCTGATAAAAACTATTATGGTTAACTGTTGGGTATGGCATACGATTGCGTTAAGGTGCAATGGAACTTTATTTCTATATTGAAAATTCAAAATTTTCCGTTTCTTTTTCGCAATGCTACGATGCCTCAAAGACATGCCAAATTATATGATATGTGTACTAGGATAGTCAATGCAGCAGTAATCACGATGTTCGTATTCGAACCTTTGCACTATTTAGATAGCTGAACCATTTACGAAGCCAACCTCGGACCTCGAAAAAGCAAAATTAACGTTAACGTTCCCCTAATAATCCACTACGACTTGGGTCCCTCCCCAAAGAAGTTTGTAACCTTCACTTCATTTCAAGCTTTGACGTTTTACCTTTGTAAGAATCGCCCTGTCGATTTGTGTGACCTTGTTAAATATTTATATATATAGATCGACATTATATTAAATACAACAGAAAAACCAACATGTTAAGTTGTAAGCGCCATGTTTCAAGAACCCTTCAGTGGCTTCTTTTAGGGAATATACAGGGCGAAGTGGATTTAGCTGACCCTGACATTTGTTTCAAGGTACACATGTAGCAACGAAGTTTTGACTTATTCACGTTTAGCGAAAGTCAACCTTATCAGAAGAATATCTAATAAAATGTTTGATGGAGATATACATGATAGATATTAGATATACATAAAATCTATCAAGGGAAGATGCATGCGGATGTCTGTTTTGGTGACCTTGAAATTGACGTATTCTTCATCGTACGAACCTGAAGTTGAAGCTTGTCTGACTTACAGTGTACTCGAGTACACAGTCAATTTTTATTTTCAAAATGTTTCAACCATCACGCCAAAATATTTCAAGACAATTCAACTTCTGTTTGCCTCTATTTCTCTACTTTCTACTAGCCTAATATTCATTGATAATACGCGATGGATGTTGACGCAACAACATTTCTTTAAAAATCCCTTTCGAAGGGTTACATTAAAACTAATTCCAAAGTTGTTAATCATTATGAAATACAATTGGTTAGAAATTTGGTTAACATGAATTTTATCTTCAATAGACCATATGTCGATTCTCAGCCCGCCTGTATTTTCAGATCTTATCTATTGCCAAGGTTAGATACTGGTTATTGTGACAGAGAAAACTTGAGCTTTTCACTTGAACAATGAAGGTTTTAATAGTCCTCGTTTTGACTGTCGTCAGCTGCAGAGTAAGTATACCAAGAAAGTCATTCAATACTAATTGAATACGAGTTGTGATGGATTGATATTATGGAAAAAGTTTGTTATGCAGTAAAAGGCACTTTACATTACAGAAGCTGTGTATTAAACTTTTCCTGACAAAGATAAGGAACTTCGATTTTCGAATCTCTTTTGGATCTTATATCATCGTCATTCAATATCAATTATATATGACTGACTATCATAGCCGTGCAAATCTAGCTATAAACATTTATCGCTATTAAACTACGATTTCTTAGGGAAATATAGTGAAAAAGGGAAAAAGAACCTATGATAAATGGCTGAAAAATCTTTGTTAAACAATAAAAGAGTTTTTAAACGATCATACCAAGTTTGGTTCAGCAAAGCGAATCCGTTCTTTATCTCAAATGTTAAAAGGTTACTGTACAAACTAAAATGGCCGCAGGAAGACTTGGTGAAACGTTGACATGTTTTAATTTGACTGCAGATAGTGTTGAGATGTTGACCCTCTAAAGATAATGTTTTACATATATAATAAAACTCTGTTTATTAATTGTTTAAGTCGCGAAATCAAGGATAATTGTTAAAATCGTTCAAAACGCATCGTGTTCTACCTAAATGTACACTGAGGCGGCGACAATGACGATAGTGTCAATGATCGAGTATACTGACTATGTTGACTAAAATACTTCCTTATTTTGACATCGTTGTAGACGATGTGAATTTCGCTTCAGGACTTTCCTCGTTTAAAGTGTCATCTGAAAATTAAAACAGGACGATGACAATCGAAAGTTTATCTTTAATTCAACAGTTTCTTATCGGGACGCGCCTCAAGCCGTGAATGTTCTGTTAAAGTTCTCCAGTAGACCCTGTAGATTGTAAGTCAGAGATTGTCAACTCAGAGATATTCCAATACAAAACGTTAGACATCAGGAAGGAGTGCACTTATATCAACTTATCATATTTGACTGGACATTGGTAACAACTGAGTACCTGGTTATCGAAATTGTCCTCGTTTCCTCACGAACTAGAATAGTGTACTTATCTCAGAACATCCCAAATGGATTTTGATCGCTCAGAAGCGTTTAAAGACATACGTGTGCATGTCCATTTAGATTCAATCCTATTGGTAAATTCACAGTTCTACAGGTTTTTAACGTAAAGACATCGCGAGAGAAGAGAATAACAGTGAATGTCTAAGGAACATATCCTTGTCCTAAAAAAATGATTCCAAAAGGGCTTGTATCGCAAAGAAATGGCCTTAGAAAGACTTATAGGCCAGATTAGTTCCTAACCTATTACTACAATTTATAAAAAAAAAAGCTTCCATTTATACAGTAATCAGTAACTGTCTATAGAGATAAAAAAAATTCCAAGCACTTTTTCTTCACGAAGAGATCCCATTTGGAACCAAAAACCCTTCTGTCTGCAGGCTGCCTTCCTGTTCTCGGGCGGGTGCCAACATGACACGGACTGTGTGGACGGCTGTTGTGTCCGTTCCTTCTTCACCTCCAGCTGCCATCACCACATTGGTCTGATGTCCAGATGTCCACTCAAAACAACAGCACAGACCTCCTGTCAGGAAACCTGCGGTCAAGGTTAGGCCAAAGTTTTTGTATTAACCTCCTCAAATCTTCCCTGAAAATGTACAGAGCATTTCTCCACACAGGCTGATCAAGTCATGTCCTCCAGCGTAAGAAATGACACGAGGTTCAACTGATTGAAATTGATTTGATTTTGAGGTTCAACTGTAGGGAGAGAAAGTATATAGAGATGACTAAATGAGAAAGTTATTGATGAGTCGTATTTATTATATCTGTTTTTTTCTGAGTTATGACCCTTTTCTTTCGAATTTTTCATTAATCTTTATTGATGAGTCGTATTTATTATATCTGGTTTCTCTGGGTTATGACCTTTTTTCTTTCGAAGCTATCACGTTAAGTGCTTGCTTGTGTCTGACTCTGTGGTTGGTTGTGTCTGACTCTGTGGTTGGTTGTGTCTGACTCTGTGGTTGCTTGTGTCTGACTCTGGGGTTGCTTGTGTCTGACTCTGGGGTTGCTTGTGTCTGACTCTGTGGTTGCTTGTGTCTGACTCTGTGGTTGCTTGTGTCTGACTCTGGGGTTGCTTGTGTCTGACTCTGTGGTTGCTTGTGTCTGACTCTGTGGTTGCTTGTGTCTGACTCTGGGGTTGCTTGTGTCTGACTCTGTGGTTGCTTGTGTCTGACTCTGTGGTTGCTTGTGTCTGACTCTGGGGTTGCTTGTGTCTGACTCTGTGGTTGCTTGTGTCTGACTCTGGGGTTGCTTGTGTCTGACTCTGGGGTTGCTTGTGTCTGACTCTGTGGTTGCTTGTGTCTGACTCTGGGGTTGTTCAATGACACCCTGCAAGGCTAGTCCCGCAAAAGGACACAAGTTTGTGCTAACAAGATAGTGTTGTGTTGCCTTTCTATTTACAATTTGAAATTTGTTCACGATCTGAATTTAATATTTTTCTAATGCATTTATAATCGCGACCTATGCCAAATTAATTTTTTCAGGAGGCAACATAGTTTAATTTAAAGTTGTTGAACCCCATATTTACCGAAGTCTCCAAATCGATGTTTAGAAACTGATTGTGGGAAATGCCCTACTCAGAAGGTGTGAAGGCTTCCGAACGAAAAGTTCAAGAATTATACTGTGGAAGATATTGTTACAAAAAATAATTTGCATTTGTTTCTTTGTTAACTACGCAAAAATATGTAATATTTGCATTATCTTACAGATGCAATGATTTAACTAAAGCATTTGAATAGAAATGTTTGGATTAATCAGTGCTTCTTTGATTTAAATACAAAGCAACTACGATATCGAAATTATGAACTCAATAATAAAGGCAAATATTTCTATTAGTACAAATCATTTTAATCAATAATAGGCAATCAAACGACTGACCCTTCAATGTGTAAGTTGAATCTGCAGATTAATGACAAAACCTGAATTGTAATTATCATACAAAAACATTTCGCACACAGACACATTGGGTTTCAATGTTGTTATACTCTCGACCAAGATGCTTCGATTGCCATGAATGAGGACTTTGTCTTTTTGACTTGGGAAGGATAAACCCCAACTCGGGGGTTAAGCTTGTAAAGATAAGCCCACAGTTTTATTAATACCCAAGAATCTCAAACAAGCCATAGATTGTAGATTCAATATCAAAACTTTATCTGTGCGAATTCTGTGAACCAATGAAGCGTTCTTAAAATTCCAAACGTTAGGTGTATGGGGATAAGTCAAAGAAGCCCGAACCATTTCGTTCATTACTATAACCTTCAATCTCAACTCAGGGATATAAAATCGGAGCTCGTTATTGGTCAACAATTGAATTTCAAACATGAATGGTGTTGATCAACGTCCTTGTACAAATAAATGATGTGTGTAGATTAAATTGACTAAGGTTTTGATCTTCTGCATGGGATTACCTTCCTGTTGTATGTGACTAACATGGAAGTAGTTTTCCTGGGTACCTGGTAGAATAGGATGCAATTGTTTCCAAAAATGCAAAAAACATAGATTACTCTTAGCATATTCAAGTCAAGCTGGTGTTTTAGACACTAGAACACCTGAAAACTGTAGCACCCCCCATGGTGTATTTAATGCCTTATCTAAAGTTTTAATTGGTTTACCGTTTCAGGGCTCGTGTGTATGGACGAGGCTAAACTGGACATTGCACTCGAACCTGGCTTCAACGGTAATGGCAACTATGGACGCTGTATGAAGTCCACCGGGGCCATGGGTGCAACTACAGGCATGCCAGCAACATCGGCATCAAACTGATTCAATAAACTTATTTGAAACTTGTATTCCTCTGATAGGTATACTGAATCCTTCGAAAAACGTATTCAACCCCTCTCCTTTGTTGAATACGTGGCTTTAAAGTTTTATTGTGATAGCTTTTGATATGTATGGAAGTTTTGTTATGAAAAGTAAATCTTATATGATAAGACAGATGGTATTCGTAGAAATAGGAATGTTACTTAGATGAGCGTTTATAATGCAATTTGAACAAAAAACATTACACTGACTTGAACCCTTAATCTCATACTTTATTGCAAACGCCTTACATATTGTACAATACCTGTTTTGAAGAACGCCCTGCTACAATGTATAGTCATCTTCATTAAAATTACTGTTATTTATATCCATTAAAAGTGCTACTCTTTCAACAAGGCACCTCTTGTCTGGCATTTTATCCGTATAACTTGTGTGAATGATATTCCTTTTTAGATTTGTTTGAGTGATAACATCAAGGCAATTAGGAAAAAATGATATTTGTGTCAGGCGTTTAAGTATGCCATCAGCAGTTTATTATTCGGATAAATCCTGTTTACACACGAAGACGTATACAATTAAAAGAACACAATCTAGTTACAACTAGCTGTATAGCTATACGTCCCGAAGTCCGTTATTACATCTAGAGAATAACACACCTATTCCGTGTCGCGCATGCGTGAACATCAGCCAATCAAAAGAGAGTTGGCCAAGCACTTCAAGTGCCCGAGATTTGAAACGAAAGGCGTCCAAGTAAATGCACCTTACATTCATTCTACATAAGAGAGATGTAAAAATTGGAACTCAATGTAGATAATGTTATGTATACTTGACATACCGTACGTTTGAATGACTTTATTGCAAACAGTGTGTTTTTTCATCAATAAAATTTTTTTTCAATGAGGAATAGTTTTGCCATATAGGTGACATATCGGTCAGTTGCATAGAAGGAAACTGTCTGAACATCAAAACCCTTAAGAAACGATTTATACACATGTTCAGCCAACAGAAAGTGTATTTAAACGTACGTATCAGTGTATGAATTGTCTCTTGAGGAATCTGCCGACTCTCCTGCTGCAATGCCACATACGATTCAGGAGGATCTCTACGACGTATGCAACGTCAAAGAATGTCCGTTAGATGTTCTGTTGGATTCAGATTGGGACTGTTTTCAGACCAAAGCATGTTGCAGAATCTGTTATCACTCTCACTCTGTTGGGTTGTCACTAAATGTGTCAATTGCTCATGTGTGTTACCTGCTCTTTAACCTGTCCCCCGAAGACGATTCCTTACTGTATTCCAGCAATCCTTAAAAACTTAGAAGCAGTGCTCTGTCTTTGCGTTCACATGTCAATCTCGAAAGTCCAGATCTAAAAAGGTTTTTAAAGTTTTTGGTTCGGACCTGTGTTTGGACCAAATTTTCGTTGATTACACTGTGGCGATACCCTAAATATCAAAATATCAATAGCTCTGCAAGGTTTTTCGCAATCTAGCATTAATCTGCATCTTGCCAAAAGTGAAAGTCAAGTAAAAATGATAGTATCTGTTTGATATAACACGCGGGATCTGTTTCTACTTTAAGTTAATTTCACAAATTGCACGAGTAATGTAAAGTCGTTGCATGAGACAGGCATACCTCCACGAGCATTCGAAATTGTTTGTTACAATGTATCGATACATATTTGTGCCATCACATATTTACGTTTTTAATTTCTTCTTAAAGTAAGTAAGTATTTTTTCGGAACACATGTTGCTGTTGTATCCGACATGCCTGTTATGGTAGGGCCCACTTTCCAATGTAAGATCACAATAGACCAAAATGAAATAACAAGTACAACGTTTCTAATCAATGCATATTAATGATACACCCCAAACCTTCGCTGTCATTTTGCAATTGGAAAATAACAATAAATCCCAGGAATTTGCATATCCGAATCCGATGTTTCTCACACCAAAGTTGAGGCGTAACTCCAGGGCGTAAGTGGAATCGAAAGAGGATTTATTAAGACCATGCTATAGCCGTGAGACTTACAGTGAAGGCTTTCATGAGGAAACGTATAATTGCGAGCATCATATAGACGAAGCAGTGATATATTATAGATAGATTAAACCCTTGTCCGTTATCATTTCCACCCTATCAAAGTGTTTGACGCCAAAGATTTAAGGTTAAGACTACAGCTCCGTGCCAAAAATTTGTTCACATACCTGAATATACTCGTGCAACTTTGGTATATTGAGATGCCTTTGAGGTATCGTAGCGTTGCGAAAAAGTAACGTATGAAATTGAATTTTCAATGCAGATATGCATATCCATTCTTCTTTAAGGCAAATGTTTATCGTACCCCCACAATTACCCGTAACAATTTTGGCAGGCAAATGAAGTGGCCAGGGGTCAAAAAATTTTGCACGAGAGACCAGACGATCCCAAAATGATTTTAAGAATGGCTATTTCACACATGTACAGTGGTTGATCCATTGTCAGTTTTGCTGAAGTTATTCTATTGACGTTGAAACGAAACCCAAATTCAGGATATTTGCACTACGATTCAGTGGTAGGTGAACAAACTTTTGGTATGCAGCTGTAGTGTCAAATCATACCAGTATTAGCCGAACCAGAGACGGCTTCACATCAACGTTCATAAATGGGACATATATTTAATTGCAAAATAAAGGAACATTGACAGAATATCATTAAAACAAGAAAACGATGCTTTGCCGTCGTAAAGTAAATAATTTTTTTAATGATGAAAGAATTTCATTTTGTTTGCGTCATCCTTGTAATAATAATCCTTTAGTTTTCCAGTTTGGTTTCTACTTCTCTCCGGCTTGACAAGTGATAAAAATGCTTTGGAATGTAAAACTGATTTTATTGCCTCTCGAAACCTTTGATTAAATTTGACACTCACAAAGGTTAGATATTTAATTCCGAACAACTGTCAAGGATATCACATCGTATTTGGTTTCAAGCTATTAGAAAAAATAAAAATTAAATGATAAAATAACTTAAACAGTTTCAATATATTATAAACAATCTTAACTCTTCATTTTAAAACACATAGGGAAAGAATGAGCTAAGAATATAAGTTTATTATAATATCTATGTTATTCAATCTATTCTGCAATCGAATGATATCAAGTGAACAACCGCATCCCAAAAGCTTGACCACTGTCTCCTTATTTGATCTGCATCGTGTCATCTGTTCGATGAATCCCAGGAAGAGGAAAACTAAACTAAAGTGTTTGTCCTATTGCTTCGGGGTGAAATGTTTCATACTTCACTTATTGTCTTTTTATGCATCGCTTTGGAGTGACCATTGGTCAAATGTTCCATTATAGTGAAATGTCCTATTATATATAAGAACACATAACGAAAGTAATCGTGTTTATTTTAATCTGACCATTCGGAGATGTGAATGTTACTTGGTATGTGATTGGCATGATGTGCAGTCCACGTTACGCCCAAAGCCAATAATGTTTTAATTTATTGATTTTCGCGCATGCTCACAAGAGTTAGACGCGTCTTTCGCAACATGTAGTGGAAACACTTGGATGCAAATCACTGTTTGGACGTTGTTATCAGTTGTTGTTTATATATTGTGTGTATATCAAATATCAAAAGTCTATTAACAATTTAAGATTTCAGATAATTACAGAAAACACAAGGCAGGAAAACTATTATCGAAAACAGGACAATACGAACTTTTTACACATCTTTTTACACAACTTTTGTATGGAAAAGGTAAATCGATATATTACCTTTCTGAACAACGTACTAAAGTTGTAAGTTTATCAAACATTTGACCATTGAACATAGCATTGGCACTAGCTTCCTCTTATATAAAATGTCTCTCTGCCTTCCGTCAAACATCGTAAACATCCTTACTCCCAAAACAAACAAAATATCTGGATTATTTACTCTTTTGTAATGTTTCGTTAATGAATTTTGTAATTTTGAATGTAATTTGTTGTCATCTTCTATGAGCTGACACCTTTATACGGAGTCTAACCTCAGGTCAGTTGGATCACATTCACCTCAGCCCCTGGTTCCTTGGAGTTTGTTTTTGGTTCTGTGCATTTGCTTTTCTGAAAGCGGAAAGATATTTCAGTCAATCCAAAATGTTTCCAAAAAAACCAAAAGATCCCTTTTCGCGTATCATGCAGGCGTAGGGTGAGAGCATGAGTTATTGCTTAGTTAGTTATTGCAATCTTTCAGCCATAAGCACCGCTTATACCGTAGAACATGATAACCAAAAGTTGACAACAGTGTTGACAGCCTCAGAAAAGAAACGTTTGAAAGTAAAGTCAACTGCTCGTTTTCTTCCTGCTGACTCTATTTTGCTTTATAAATGGCAATCCACCACCGTGCTTTAGGGGGGAATTAATGGATTTGGTCGATAATTTGAATTGGGATAATCTTTCTTGCATATCTTTTTGTTTTATTATAATAATCTTACACTTTATCGCCTTACATCCTTGATATGAAACTCTTCTATTTGACAAATTGTTTCTAGTTATCAAAATGTATGGCTTACCAAGAAATGTAATGCAACTGGGATGGTATACAGAATGGGATTAATGGCAGAATTGACCGGAAGTACAAAGACGGCGACCCATGCGTACACCTCGACGCTGATTGGAGTTCCGTTTAGTGCAAGCAGACCTAGAAAAGAGTATTACGGTCATAACTGAAAGAACATGCATCGTAAACCTAAACAATTTACAATAGTGTACCTATAGTATACTAATGTAAAACTATTTCTGAAAAAAAACCCAACAATGATCCACAAATTGTTTAAAGTTAATTGTATAATGGATGATAAAATTATTGTTATTATTTTTAGTCAGGTAAAAAATAACAGTCTTTCTCTCAAGTTTATGAGTACTTGAAGTCAACTGGCAATTATTTTAGGGGTTCGACATCAAGGGTTTGTATTTGCATGTCTATTTAGTGACATTTAAGCCAACCATGCAATGACACCCCGATATCAAAAGGAACTTGAATAGTAATCACGTCAAATAATAGATAATGCCATTTTAACGAGACATCGTTCCATATTTTAATGGTAAAATCGCTTAATGAAATTAGAAATTTAAAAAATATGATAATCACCACTGATACTTATGACCATTCGTTTCACATACCAGTGACACACACGGGAAACCAGCAGAGGAAGTCTGTGATGACGACGAGTGAGAGATTCCTTGCCACCCGCAGTTCCTGTGCACGTCTTTCCTTGGTGTTGATAAGACTCCCGGCTCGCATGTTGCTGTAGATGAGATACTGCCCCACTGCCACCAGCAGAAAAGTCACCAAGTTGAAGCCAAGGAAAACAGAAGTTGAGTACTGCCATCCCGGAAGTTGTTCACTGCTAAGAGGAAGTGGCAAACAGGCGCCGTTTTGTCCATACAGTTGCCATGAAGACGTTGAAGGAAAAAGGGGAACTGCTGAGAGACTAAGAGCAACCAGCCAAGCGATGATGGTGCAGACACACGTTATATTTTTAGAAAAATGGATTTGTCTGAAAGGATATTTTATAACAAGGAATCTGTCAATGGTCACCAAACAAACGAATGTCGCCGATGCTTCGGAGGAAAGGGTAGTTAGAAAGCCTGAGATCTGACACAGCGGGCTTCCTCTCCATGTTGAATCATGCCAAATGTAGGTACCACGGAACTGTAGATCAGTATTGGCAATGATGATGAGATAAAGCCCCATTAAGAAGTCTGAGATTGACAAACAAAGCAAGAAGACTCCACACCCATTCCGTAAGGAGGATCGGTCAAATATCAGACGGAACATAAAGACCAAGACGTTTCCTACCAAGGCCATAGTCCCGAGGATCCAAATGAAGACCCTAAGGACATTGTTCTGAAGGAGGTCCTCACACGAGGACAAGGAGTTCCTGGGAGCGTGGCAGTTAGCATCAGGAAGAGATTGAGGCTTGACGACATCACAACACAGCACGTAGTTGTCCGTAAAGAGGACAGCAAGATCGGTCAGCCCCGTGAATACATCTCCTGTGAACCTACTAACAGGGTTACCCTGCAGATTGAGATTTTTAAGGGAAGTCATTGAAGAAAAAGCTCTGTCTTCGATTTCAGAGATAAGATTGAACGAGAGGTCCAAATCCGTGACAGAGGCTAACCCGAACAGTATGGTAGATCTCAAAACTGGAACACTGCAGAAGGACAAATCCAGTTGCTGCAGCTCTGTATTGCGCATGAATGTATAAGGTAATATTTCATAGACATATCTGTTATGGGAGAGATCAAGTTTCTTTAGTCGTCTCAGATTCCTGAAAATTGTTGGTCGTAATATTTTCATTTCGTTATAACTAAGGTCTAGATCAATGAGATTTTCAAAGTCATCAAAATGTTTGCCGATGAATTTTTGAGAGGAAGAAGACAAGTTCAAATGTCCAAGAAGCAGTGGATGGTCAAATGTGAGTTTAGGAATAGAGACTTTGATGCCACTGAGGTCAAGTGCTGTTACTTTGTGTAGAATCAATTTCTTCAATCTTTCTTCATCAGAGATCTTCACAACGCCCGTCTCACAGGTATCTACGGTCGAGCACCGGGTTCCACAGAGTCTCTCGTCGTCCGCCAGAGGGCAGTCTGTTACCCCATCACACACCTGCGCCGGGTGGAGACACCTGGTAGTATTTCTACAGCGGAAGTAACCCCTGCATTCCAGTTTCTCTGAGGAATAAAAATTTATGACTGATATGAAACATTAAAAAATTATTTTGGTTTTATAGGAGATGACTCATTGTTGCCCCGTTCATTTAGAAGCATCATCGCAGCAAGAGGATTGGGGTGGAAGGCTTACTTACACAGTTGTCAAGAAAGCTTCAGATACATATATGACATTAGGTAAACCTTTTATCCAAAACGGCAGTTATTTTTTAATCTTTTATAAGTACAACAAAGACCAAAGTTGATATATCCATCTAGTTTCTTGCAAGCAAAAGACTTATGTTGACAGGCTGGGTATATCAAGTTTAATAAAGCTAGAATGTGAAGTTAAGACATTTTTTCAAACAATGAATTCCTAAATTTCTTTGTAAGATGAAAATGGCATGGGGAAGATGGCATGGATAAGAACATCAAGTTTTTTTCATAACTTCGTTACTGTGAAAATCGGGACGTTTTGGTGTATATGCTGATTTCATCAGGAGGGAGGTGGGGAGTGCAAACACTGTGTTACATACACCAGAGCTAGAAAAACGTGGAAACGATAGTGAGGAAACTTTGGAGATTTTACGAGCGCTTCCAATGAAGCTAAATTTGCATGTGACAAAGCCTTTTTAGATGGATTGAAATAATTACAAATTATTGATAATGCAAACACAAAATGAATATATTCTGCAGAAGTAAAATAAAAACATGCCTGTAGGCTTTATTAAAGTAATGGGTATATGGTAATTGTTCATACCCAATGGTTGGTAATACAATGAGAGTTTGTATTACCAAGGACGTGTATAGGGCTATATAAATCCTTGGTATTACAAATGAGGGAAAACGAATTTGCTTTATGAAGACGCTTATGTAAGAATTACAGTTCCGTAAACCACTGGTGGGAAGGAGATGCCGGCATCTGTGTGATTTTCATATTCACTTTTCATATAAGAAGTTACAAGAAGAAAATTTTGCTGTTCTTATATATGTCACTTCTAATTGCCCATTAAAGCCCTGAACCATGTATAGTTTGGAAGATGTTCACTGTTCAAATTGCATCCTCTTATTTTATAAAAATAACCCCGGTAAGCAATCTACAAAGTACTTTGGTACACGACATAATATGCAAAATGTTAGTGTACACATCCTTGTAATGCGTAAACGTCATTGAAGTAACAAATTCTAACAAATTCAGGACGGGCGGTTGACGGTATGACACGGTGACGTTAGAAACTACCTTAGTTTGAAATTACAAAGTAGCAAATTAATAGTAAGGTATCAATAAGAAATTATTGGTGAAATAAGAGCTCATGACTCAAAACTAAGTTAAAAGGATTATCTAAATGTGACAATAATTAATAAATATAGAAACTCAAATAAATCAACTGGATCAACAGATTTTCTGTTAACGTATGAATGAAAAAAGTCCATTAAACTATTTCTCTTCATATGTATTACGTGTATTACATTGTATCCCACCACCCACCACAGTGTCGCTCGTCCTGTCCATGTGGGCAGTCCTGATGACCATCGCAGACACTGCTTGACAGTATGCAATAACTCTCCGGACATTTGAATTCACCAGGACCACACGTGGAGTTTGCTATAAAATGAAAAAGGAATATACCATAGGCACATTTTGCTATCAGACAAACGTGCAACCCAGGGAACCGATTTCAAAATTCGTTATTTATTGCTATAATGGTATTATGTGTTCCACTTTTATTGAACGTCAACTAAAGGGTTACAGAGTGCATCTGATAGTCCCGATACGGTGGTTTTGAATCAATCATCTAATGGATGAGTATTTACAGGTTTAAATTTCCCTTATCAAGTTACAAGTTCAAGTTAACAAAGCTAGCGCACCGTATACAATGTACACAGATATAAGAAGAGAAACCTAATACCTTGATATAAGAAAATCAAACATTATCTATCTTACTTTTTTATGTTACAACCATTTTTGTTCCAGGGTACAGATTTTAATAGAGAAGATTTAAGCGCTCGAATTGTTGTTAGAAGTTTATATATATATGATTCAAAGTGCTGAAAGCAACAAAGTCTGAAGGAAATGCTTGTTACTGTGAAATGAAATATTAAACCTACCACAGCTGTCAATGTCGCTGTAACTTGGCGTGACTATTCTCTCTATACCTTGGAAGAGAATGTAGCGACCGTAACTGTCAGGAACCATTAAGCAACGCTCGTCTTCAACGGAAGTGTTGTTCGTTACTGAAATTATCAATAAGCGCAATGATCAACTGTTTCAAAATCCACAATGAAATAAAACATTTAATACTCACACCACCACACCAACGACTCGTCAGAACGGCTTCATCCCTCACATTTAGCACTCCATCGTCCTCTCCCTCCAACCCCACAGAGTCTGTGATTTCATTTCATACTCACGCCACCAGACCAACGACTCTCTGACAACAGGTTCCTCCTTCACAATTAGAACCCCCTCGTCTTCTCCTTCCAACCCAACAGAGTCTGCGATTTCATTTAATACTCACACCACCAGACCAACGACTCTCGGACAACAGGTTCCTCCTTCACAATTAGAACCCCCTCGTCTTCTCCCTCTACCCCCGCACAGTCTGTGATCCCGTCATCCACCCAGAGTGTAGGTATACAGGACCCGTCGTAACACTGGGTCAACCCATGTGGACAAGTACCTGCAGGGTGGAGAGGGGTGGTTACCGCAGGAAACAAGGACAAAAGATAATTATCTTTTTAAAGACAATAAAGGATGATGGAAACCAAGAAAATCCGTAGCGAAATTTTTAAAATATGCTAGGAAGTTATTCAGGCTTACTTATCAATTTTTTACTATTGTAATGGAATTGGCATATTCCCATTTAAAGCATACTACATTGACAGATCTAAGCATTGTCATACCTTGCACTCAGTAAATCAGTAATAATTATGACTAGATGATACATAAACGACGTCTTTTGTACACATATTGAAGAGAGATAATTCATTTACTATTTGCCAAGATAACTACGTTGAAGCTCTATAATGCTGCGTTCTAGTCCCGGTATTTCCGAAAGAGATTATCTATTTAAAACGTTCGGCACTTACCAGAACAGCCTGTTTCGTCTGACAAATCAATGCAGTCTAATATGAGGTTGCACCTCGCTTCTGAAGGAAAACATTGACCGTTGGTGCAACGGAACATTTCGGCCTCACACTCTCTCCGAACTGTGAGTCGAAACAAGCGAAATTGAACTACTTCAAACACATAATGAATATGATATTATCTTATACCTTGTGCAATATATTTCTCAAAACCTTGTGCTCTGTTAGCGGAACCGTAGCACGTTTTCTTAGGGATTTATTTAACGAAACAGTTTGGTGAAGATACGCCAATCCATTTCCCTAACTAAAATTATTTTCAAGGTGTTCACACTAAAAAAAGCCGCTTTCGCTTGATACGTGCAAATCACGCATAATCGGTTAGAGTAAATGGATATTTTATACATGAAATATATCTATCTGGCATAAAGCTTTTTGAAATTTAAAAAAAAACAAAACGTGCTACAGTGATTTGATATTTTCGGCACCAAATGGTTGCCACGTAAGCTTATCACAAACGATGTCCACCTTTTACGAAACTGATTAAAGATATTAGGTCACATTTTTGAATAAATAATTGTATGATTAATGAATTGAATGTCAAATAACGAATACGTCACTAACTCCACAATGCCACTATAAACTAAGTACTTTGGTAAATTGCAAATGCAACGTTTATAAGACGGTTACCTCTAACATATTTCTCAGGCCACTGTAACAATTATTACCATTTCAGTTATAACATGACATACTGGGCATCGAAACGTCTTTGTTGCAACTTTTCAGATCCTCTTTCAGGAACAAATACAGAACCCTGTTTTATCATTCGGTAATAAACAATGCGAAATTCGTGTATGTATCAGCGAGATGTAATTGTGATCGTAATAATTGTTTAAATCGAAGTTGATAAAGAAGATTGCTATGGATATGGATGTTTTCAACATATATTTTGTGAAACTAACCACATCCCTCCTCATCGCTGTTATCCCCACAGTCATCCCAGAAATCGCAGACAAGATTGTAGGATATGCATCGTCCATCGTTACACCGGAAGTATCCAAAATTGCACTTGTCTCCTGAAAACAAGATTGGGAATGCTGAACCTTTGGATTGACAATTTCAAATAATCGAATTTAGTAACTATTTGTGACTATTTGAATGTATTACAATATCTCCTCTATATCGCAAACCGATTACGAAAGCGCCATAAACAAATCGTTTATACATTTCAGCAATAAAAGAGTCTGATTAACCTCGCTTCGTACGTATCATATAAATTAATATCGCAAGCGCCTAAAATACCAAAGCAATGCCTTCTTCGATGATTATCTATTTTACAAAAAAATGTGTGCGTTGCAAATTGGATAAAAGACGTCATCCACCTTATGTCGAAAAAAGGTTATCTGTCTTTAAATTTGAATAGAATTAAGAATAATATGCAAAATATCAGCATTTTATTATGTCACTTGTGTTAAAAGAATCAACACTTATTTCAACGTGTTTTCATATACGTGTGTATCTGGCCTCTCCCAATTATGTTGCTTAAACTATTTTACATAAAATTTAAGACATAGAATTAGAAACTACTCGGGGCAAATGCTGTCATTTTTTTATGTTAATTTATGTTAAATAATTGACATAACGTGCTCAAAATGAGGTATCAATCAAACTCAATAAGTTACTGAACCTTTATTTTTCTCGCAATCCTTTTCATCACTTCCGTCTCTGCAGTCACGTTGCAGATCACACCGGAAGTGACGTGATGTGATTTCTCCATTTTCACATCGAAACATAGCGTCCAGCTTGTAATCGTCTATGATAAGTCCATTGACCTCGGGATCTCTCATGTCTTTGGCAATGGTTATCTCTTCTAACTGTTGAACTGTGAATGAATAAACAAACTGATTACAAACCAAATCTTTCTACTTTTGTTATGATCATCATTTTCATCATCATCATTAACACTAACATTTTCATAATCATCATCATCTATATCAATCATTATCATTCTTCATTCATTTGTATACATTGATGACCAACCTGTACTGTTAATTGTATGGGACCCCGCTGGGGACACACATACTACGGTTTTCTTCTCTGTGACCTTGGCACAGCCAATGTCGTGCCACCCGTCAAGGTCAGCTAGGTGGCATAACTCCAAGAAACCTCCGTCAGGCTGCTTCCCAATACCAGTTTCATTGGAACTTGGTGCCCTATCGAATATTAAGCGAAAATAAAAAACCACTCCCTAATCGATACAAAAGCAAGTCTACATAACTTCCTTAACTTAACTTCCATAACTTTTTTAATTGCTGCAACAATTTAAATCATAATCTTCTATAAAAGGAAAAATATAAAACGGGAAAAAATATACTTATTATTTGGACTCATTGGTCCATTATTTACGCTATTCTATAAAAGAACTATATCTATAAATCTATATATTCTATAAAAAGAAGAAAAAAGTACACCTTATGGTACGTAAGACATATTCATATCTTTGATATCGGTTTATACAAAACATTAAGGCTCACAATAGAACACGTGTTAATTATCAGTCTTTCACAATTAAGATGATTAAATATAGGTTGTCACCATCGAACATTTTACATGGACGTTCATAAAAAACATACGATCATATCAACAATATTTTTGTTAGTAAATAAGCTTAAATTTTATTAAACGTAAATTCTGTAATATTACTACGTACATGTAACGGTTGATTTTGGCATCGATAAACATTTTTCAAGATACTACTATATGTGATAAACGACTCCATTGAATGTATACTTCCCTAAGTTACATTCAATACATAAGTTTGATGCAAAACTATTTCGTCGAAAACAGACATTTTCGACTTGTGTATAAAAAAAATGAATACGTGTACATGTCTCAAATAACAGAACACATGCATGTTTGGTCTTTGAACATCACTTTGAGTACGTACCAGTAGCTATATACTAGAGGTCGACCGTTCATCCATTTGAATTGACCCTTTGGAAGTAATCTCGTCATGGATTGTTTCTTCAAACCTGTCAACAGGATGTTTCAGGAATGAGTTGTTAAAACCTTAAAACCTGTACATGATCATTTAAAATACACACACTTATAACAGTAATCACTGAATTTATGAATCACAGCTTGAAAATATTTTAGAATCGGATTTCAGATTAGCGATATCCCATTTGAGTTGTAATGTTAAAATAACACATCATAACAGTCTATTTGTATAGCACAAGACTATACTCAATACATACTATAAACTCACAGCACAAATCATTCGAAATTTGATAGCTCAAGTAAGCACTCATAAGCAAAACAAATAAAAATCGTAGTTCAAATGATAACGAGATTTAACCCTTTAGTGTTTACCAGAAATAGAGATACGCTCATTTCAAACATCGATATGCTAAGTTCATAAAATACATTAAATGTAAAAGGGGTATACATGTATGAAGGCAAATCAAATCTTTAAATGCAATCAAGGTGTTGTTTTCAGAGGTCAGGGAAGGAAACCGTGTGTATAGAAAAGTGTTGAAAGCTTGATGATAATAATAATAACAACAACAATAATAATAATAACTTTACTTCTAAAATAATCTAGTTAAAAAACAACAGTGTCCATAAATAATGATATATCACCAATGAAGAAAGAACTTGGCCAATATAAGAATGTTGATCGAATGAAGTCTTCAACATCAGGGGAGGTAATGACCGGAAGTTCCCTTCCCAAGTCTCTACAGAAGTCTCTTGCATCCTGCCAGGACATTTTCTGGTGTGTGAAGAACTCGAAGCATGATCCTTTGTAGTAGACACTCGATCGACTGCACACTCCTGAGTAGGAATTAAATAGACATTACGACAAGGGCATACTCATTAAATCAACATATTTGAATATCTGCACAAACCTCTCGTTTGAACAAAACACACAAGTCAAAATGTCTGTTACAGAGACTAATTTCAACTGTTCATTGGATGTAGTGCTGCAGGGATATTGTTAAGTTGTTTAGATATGAGCGTATGTTTGAACAGACTTGTGACACTAACTTCGACTTTTATTCATTTTAATATATAACAAATATCACGTGGCGGTTATAAACTGACAGCTCCTGAACTTATCTTGAGACGTTTACAACACTGTGTGTCTGATTGTCAATGCCTTGGTAAATTGATGGTTTGAGATCGTATTAATGCAATCGATACCACTTTATTGACGGAACATAACTGTTATGAATAATACCATTAAAACATTTGGACTGCGAGTATATGAAATTCAACTCACGTGGGCACAACATCTTATGTGCCGACTTAACCCCATCGTCGATCATTGCTCCTGCAGTAGCAATGACAACAGCACTTGCATCGCTGGCAAGCCAGGCAACATCATCCAGCTGTAATCCTACACCAATAACTATCAGGTGCATACCCTGATCGCGGGTCTCCTGCAAAACCTTCTCATTTACATTGCACTATGTTATCGCAAAAGTTAAGTTTAAATACTTACCTCGTCTCAAATTACCAGTGGTCAGTGCGACTTCATCATTGATCTCATCCTTTTTAAGATAAGAGATATACTCAGTTGTACTGGCGATAGCTTCATAAGCACCTTCAGTCATTGTCTTGGTACCAAGCACAGCCAGAATTATTCCTTGAGATTGAGCCAACAGCGCAGCGTTACGCGCATCTTCATCATCATCAGGGTCATCAGCTGTGATGATGACAATGATTGGAGGAGAAATGTCACGTGGTCGCTGCCACCTTGACTTCACGATGTAATCAGTAACAACTGAAATAGCTTCGGCCACGTTGGTTCCGTTTCCTTGTCGCTCAATTCCATTTACATATTTGTTCATACCAAGTTTGTTCTCGTCAAACGGTTCAAGGCTAACATAAGCCTCGGCGCTAAATGTTGCAATACCAAAATATAACTTGGAGTTGTTTTTGAGTCCGGCAATAACCTTCCGCGTGGTTGGTAGCAGGATTTGCTGGTAGTTGAATGTGCTGACGTGATCTGAGTTATGAAGTGCCACGAAGCAAAGGCCCCCGGGTCGACCTGATCAGAACCAAAACAAGGTGGATATAACTTCGTAATACATGTATTTAGTATCACACTACATCTGCTATAGTACAAATTCTATCTTTTCCCAGTTGGATCAATGGCAGGATTCGAACCCAAACCCACAAACGACAAATTTACTGAATGTTTCAATTCATACAGTAGAGAATTGCTTGTTTTCCAATACAAGAAATCTTTATCGAAACAAGTCATGCATTGAAACGAAATTTGTTTTTATATGATTGGCAAACTTTCAAACGTATTTCAAAGATAGATTCAATGGGATTCATGTATTGCGTTCATTGGTAGTTGATTAACATTTCTTTGCTTTGATTAATGAGATTGTAGTTGAATTAGGAATTGCTGTTATATAATAATGTATAAACTGGGGTCACCATTGAAATGCGTTCTTCTGCATTTGTTGATAAATCATAAACATTTCTTCGAGGGAAATGCAAATCTGTCATTGTTTTGAAATACAAATAAATTGAGTCTATTTCAACCTTCATTCTGAAAACCAAACAGTGTAACGTGATATTTAATCTTTATTTCTTATCTTCTCCCTCTTGAAGTTTAGTCAGTACACTTTTTCTTTTTCTAGAAAGGACTAAATAAGTAATAGACGCCAAAACTGATTAAGTATGAACAAAATATGTTTGAATTACGTTTGTTGTCTACTGTCGGAAAGTCTATCATATAAAGTATTTTAAACGTACCTTTTACAACAGCTGCAGAGGCTGGCCAAGCAGTGTACATCAAAGTAAGGCAGAAGAGGCACCAAGCGAAACCCCCTGATTAACAGATTACCAGATCGCAATCTCATTAAAATAAAGCCTTAACTTCGCCCACTACTGTTTTACTAATAACATATCTATTGTTGTGTAGAAAAAACAAAATATGAGGGAATGTCTAGATCCTATTTCAATGAGATTGATGAGATCGTCAAAAGTTCATTTCCAGGATATTATGGATCCAAGCAGGAGACAAGTTATTTTGTTATTTGCAGGTAAAATGCTCATTCAAGTTCAAAGTACATATAGTAACATTTAGCGTTCGTTTCTTCTGGCAGGTCCCATCATAATGTTGGGCACGTTGTATTAACGAGCCTTTCTCCTACTTTGAATTATAAATTAAAACACACCGCCAAGGAATCTGTTACAGCAGTTTATGTTTGCACTTACTAAAACTTTAAAGGCTGTGTAGCAGGTTTTTTTAAAAATAATATATGTGTTCACATCTTCCACATCTTTTATTCAGGAGGTAAAACATCACCTTACTGAGCATGGTTATCCATAGTCCAGGGTAACCCGAAATTAGAACGTACGTATTCAGGACTCCTTATATAAATTTCCACGCACTTGATGACGTTTGTTTTTATCATCGCTGGTGTCCCTTAGTGTACCTAAGAAAACGCGCTTCAGTTCATTTTAGTCATATTGTTGTCGTACAAATTATTCTTAAAGCAAGGTAAATGCACCGTGAAAATATCATTTAGGAAGCTGATATTGTAAATGACATCCCATAACTTCTACATAACATTCGAATAGTTTAATATCATTAATATGTTCATATTTCAAAATGCTGTGACATGAGGACAACTTGTTGCTTGACATCAGTCAATTTATGACGTAACACTGCTGTTATGAAAAAATAATATCACTAAAGTGGCCTCTGATATAGATATATGTAAGAAAAATCGGAGGCAAGCTATGTTTAATTTTTACAAATTTTGTAAAGTCATAAAAAGGACAAAAATGTAGTTCCAAAGGCCTTATCAATCTTTAATTTCGTAAGAGTTTAAATGGTACACGTTCATGGAAAAATAACAAAAATTAGTCACTTACCCGCCATGATCTAAATATTATGAGGAAAATCCTCTCATCAACATAACATTATTTCCTCAACATGATGATGAAGTGGACTTCAAAACCACTGATACATACTGATATAAGGGCTTAGAGGATTCACATTGTCATACAAGGCTGATGCTTTGATAGCACTAGGCAGTAACACGAAGCAATAAGTGAATTTCTAGTCATCATATGTATTGAAACACCCCATTGTTAGAATAAATGGTGTCTGTGTTTAAAAAGGCAGCATCTGTCACAGTCGGGGGCTTATCGGAAATGCAAACAGAAAAACAATTTATCAACACTAACATCCATATTGTCGATCTCTATTATTTACTTACTTATCGATGTCCTGTTTTGTTTGATAGGAAAGTGATATTTTCGTGCAAAATGACTTATTGGACTTAGTTGCTATTTTTAATTCAATGAAAACAATTACATGCTTTCAACATTTTTCTTTTGATAGGTTTCAAAATGTAAATAACCTATCAGACGTTTTAGTAAATTTGTGTTTGATGAAAACCAATACATTTTGATGTGTTTTTAACAAAGAAAAGGACACTTTTACTACATTCTTTGTGTTTTCTGAACCTAAATGATTGCATTTCGTGAATAGATATAACATAAGGAGTATCGTGGCATAATATAAAGATAAAGAAGGAACATTTAAAGTATAATGTCAATCATATCTTTCTCTTCAGATTTAAATGAAATGACATGATGCAAATTACCAGGTTAAGTTCGATATACCTTTTATTCAATGTGTATCCAACGTGAAAGGACAGTCATATGGGGATATTTTTTGTGGAAACGAAATTCAAAGGGACGTTACTGTTTATTCATACATAGGACATATTAGGACATGATTATTTTAGGACATGATTATTTTATATAAATTATGCAGTGATAACTTGATAATATATTGCCCGTTGAATGATCCTAAACATTCTTGTTCTAGGTGTGGAGCGAAAACGACAGAAAAGAAATGAGCGGTTAATTGGATGTACATACAACATACCAACATAAATTACCACCCACGTACGAAGATAACATTTCAGTTCTTTTCATGCTAAGGAGATACTTGATTGCAATAACACCAAGAACGTGTTAATTATCGATTACATTTCCTTGCTCTAAGTGGTACTTAAACAACTAATTTAAGCTTCAAACACTATCAAGGACCTCTTCCTCAATCGTTACATCGGTTCTTGACAAACACACTCCTACTGATGATAAATGGTGACGGGATAGCTCGGCGGTTAGAGCATTCAGGCACGAATCAGGAGACATCCTGAGTTAAAATCCATCAATGTGCAATCTCATTAAAGTAATAATCTAATATTGCTGCACTACGTTACGCAGTTTATAGATCTAACAAGGCTCCATTACTCAAGCCGTCAGGTTAACCTTTGCTTCAATTTGACCTCTAAATCTCATTGGCTTGCCGCAGATATCTTCAAGCAATCATAATGCGCGTGACTCCATGGCCTTCTATGAGATGGCACGTAATTAATTCAACGATTATTACAAACTAAAAGACGAAACGTTTATTCAACGTATCTGTTTCCATGAAAGGCATTTTGGATTTGTCCTGTCTACTATGCATTACGTTGAGATATGCAGAGTTTTCTTTCTGAAAATAACACAACAGTGTTCGATTTGACTCTTCGTCCATCAAACCGAGCTAGGGTAAATTCAAAGTACATCAAAACATTTATTCGGTTATTTAGGCAGTTCGACATTCGGAAAACAGTCGGAAAGCCTGCACCATAAGATACGGGGCCAACTCGCTGGTTGGCTGATTTGAATTATTACAGAGGCAAACCTGACGGCTCGCGTATCGGAGCCTGTTGAGATCATCACGCGTAGTGTAGTGGAGCATTTAGATTTCATTTCAATGAGATTGCTTCAATGTGCAAGGCCGTACTAGAGACCCTAACCTATTTGAGGACGGGTGGCCATAATATTCTGATAGAAAAATATTATTCTCAAATATTTTAAAATCCATTTATTCTTTCGGTTCAATACACACACGAAGAAAAAGAAAATATAAAATAGGTTTAATAATAACCATCAACTTTGTCGAAGCCATTGTACGTAAAGGTGTATATGTAATTAATATCAGAAGACATTACAGTGATATTCTGTTTTACCGTTCAAAATCATGCTTGATTATTTAACAAAAAAATTCACCTCTTAAACACAGCACTAGAACACTCTCATACCTACATCTACACTAGCACTACCTTTCTGTCATGGCATTATGACGTCATCAAGTATATATCGTCATAGCATTGGACTGTCCTTGCGTTTGCAGTATCAGTTCGGTACTTTACAATGTCAAAGATTCGTGGTGTCATATACATAATGAAGATGGTCATTATGATAAATATGTAATAAAAATGAAAGTTAAATGACCAACTTAATCTTCAACAAACAATCACTCCTATTGTACAGAAAATATGAAATAAAGTTTTTTCAGAACATTTTGAAACATGTACAATCTGAATATGAAAATTAAGTAAATAATATTCTAAAATTCATTCGTTCAAAAAATGTAAAAGTCCCTAACAACTGTTAAAAAAAATTTCAAAACTATTTAAAAAGTTTACATTGTAAACTTTTAAAATAAGCAAATGCTGAAATATCATTCCTCATAAAAATTCAAATTAAAATGCAGTCCTGCCAGTTACATGCTGAACTATATCTACTATCACTTCTACTTTTTATTGCCGATTTGGGCGTTAGTTCTACAGATAAAACCGTCATTTCCACGTAGAATGGCAGATGGTGGCGCGTTGTGTCATGTAGAAGAAAACTCTAATGTTTAATCTTTACTTTGATTTTGGAACAGACGTTCTAAATATACATTTAAACAATGAAGCATGAGTCACATTGACATCTCACAGCCAACGTTGCATTCTTGTTTTATTTATGGAAAGGTTGAATGAAAAAGCATAGTTTGTGAATGATAAAATATCTTTCTTTACACTTTATGGACTTTTTGCAGAAGCTGTCAACTAATCTGTCACAGCATGAGGTTATTTAGAGATGTATGTTATGAATACAAATCTACATCACCTTCACGTTATGAACTTAATCACAGCAACTTCTATAAGAATCGGTTTGAATCGTGGATGAATATTTTTTTAAAATCCGCAGTCAAATATATCCAAATAAAAAGTGGACATATTATGTATTTTTCAAACACATAAGTAAATAATTGATTTGGATAAAAAGTAACAATTTCATGTTTGAGTTAAAATAGGCTTGGTGGACGAGTTTGCTGTACGTTCAGTCAATGCTGTCGGTGTTGCATGACTCTAATGGAGTGGGTTCGAATTCCGTTTTAAATATACTCGACTCGAATCAATTACAAGAATTTGTACCATTGAAGACAGTGTGATCCACAATATGTAGAACATAACATCTGTTCACTATCTAAATAACAATTACTTCTTAGATCAAAATTACTATAAAGCAAATATTTACAAACACGTAGATATTGTGTTGTGTTTTCTGATTACATCCCTTTAATTACAGATTGTGTTAGTATGTTTCAACTGAGTTTAATTGACCCATTCAGGTGTTACAACTTTCAGAAGATAGATAAAAGTTGAATTTAGTTTCCCACAATACGTGGTGGTACTATTCTTTGAATTAGAAGTTCATATAAACACTCTATGTGAATGTGGCTTTTAAAGCAAAAATTATGATTACCTTAGAATCTTCCAGTGTCTTTCCAAGGATCAAGTTCTCTGTTTCAGGTTTCAGTAGCCAGGAATAAACTCGTTGGCATGTACATGTACGCATATAAAAACTGAGTTAAGATAATACAACAAGGAATAAATAGCTTGATTTTAGATAGCGTATCGTGTAATGAGCATACCGTGATGCCAGCTAATTACTCCTGCCACTTGTGTTAGGAAAGTAGTATTATATATGATATAAGGGGAGGTAACTGAGCTGATTGTAGACCACACAACAAAATGTGGTCTGGCGTTTTCTTGAAGACTTTATAAATCTCTATCAAACATGGTAATAGTCTTAAGATTAGAAAATCTGAAAAATATATGTATTCCTGACCTTCATGTAAATTGAAACGAGGAGTAAGAAAGGCATTTGAATCAGATTCATATATCTAGTTAGTGTAAACAAATACTGTTGCTAAGGCGGCTCAATTTCTTTTGACTGATATTTATTTACCGGTTGTGTGGTCTGGGATAATCTCGAGTTGCTTCCCCTTGTTTCATATTTTCACAATACTTCCGCAGGCGACAAGAGTAAAACGCAAACAACAGGAACGTTTGTCTGTGAATAAAGGGTATCTCATATTAAACTGTCTACCACGTTATGCGAAATATTATATAACTAATTCAGATGCTTTCAACTTACACATAGTTACTTTTTTTATTTTAAAAAAATGTTCATAGTGTACTTATATGTACAGGTAAATGTTGTTTATCGTTTATTCTTTAGACCACACACGGTGATGCTATTGTAGTTGCCTACACGCGAATTAGCAAAACATCGGTCGATAATTTGCATCACTGACCTCGCGGTCCTACGATAGGTTTGAGAATGTTTATTTTACAAACTATTTTTTGAAAAAGAGTCTATCACTTTCATTGCAGTTGATGTATAACATTGCATGCAAAATGTCACGATGTCAAACGCTGTTGTTTATTAAAAACCCATCTTATACTGCTGACCTACAAAGGCAGACTAAAGTTTTATCTCAGTTAAATAAGATCTATCATTAAATTGATACACCCAGCCACTGTGCTCTTTTAAGATCTCATGCATTAAGCTCGAGGCTGCTGTCCCTATGACCTGTGTCCCGGAAATGATCCCAAATTACTCGGTGCACCGTTATGTCA
This sequence comes from Phorcus lineatus, assembly GCA_921293015.1. Taxonomy (NCBI): domain Eukaryota; kingdom Metazoa; phylum Mollusca; class Gastropoda; order Trochida; family Trochidae; genus Phorcus; species Phorcus lineatus. Next base: position 57,610,390 of record OV121081.1, read on the forward strand.
TCTTGTAGCACAGCCCTCGTGATGTTGAGAGTTTTGGAAGTGTCATGTAAAGAGCTATTTGATTCGTCCGATGTCTCCTCCGCCGAAACACGCAACTCTTTGGGGTTTCGTAAGATCTAGCGTTCGCTATCCACTGTTGATCTATAAATGGCACATCTAGGGGTGTTTTGTAAAAAAACCTGAAATGTGAGCGAAAGGCTAGATCTTATTTTAATAAGATTGAAAGGTACTAAGATTCGAGGGTATCCTGAAATTTCATTAAGAAACCAAATCTGAAAGGGGTGTTCTTATTGTGCACTGTTGATAAACGGTTTCATTCAGACATACCCTATATGCTGTTAACTTCAGAACCTACTTCTCTAAGGTTGTGTTAAACCTTCACCCAAGCCTATCAAGTTATCATACTTTTAATATGCTCCATTACAAAATTTTTGAAATATATTCTGCATACAGAACCTGCTCTATATCCAATTTCAAAAGGCTTTCCAAACTGAGCGCCTCTTTTGGACCATGTTTATCTAGGCTTTAGGCAACAAAAAAAAACAAAAAAAGCTCTTTGTCTCCTTAAATTTTAATTTCAAAATTTATTTTATGAAAAATAATAAAACCGAAAAGATTACAACGAAAACGTTCACGTACCCTGCTTAGTGTGGTGAACATTCATTTTGTTTACATGACTAGTGCTGTTGCACAGGAGTCACATACAAGTTTGTTTTTATTTCAATATATTTCATATTCACTTATGTAACCAACCAAAAAAAGTAAAGAAAAGTTATTTCATCTATTAGATGCACCTAAGTCAAGCTCTAATGGCGAAAGTGCTTGACTCATATCATTTTCAATCTTGATTGTTTTGTTCAAGCAAAAAATCTTTTTAACAACTACTGTTACATCTTGATTATATATATATATTATTTAAATATGTATCTTCCCACAACGTTACACTTCTTTTATGAATTATTTGTTTCCATCTTCAAACGTATCAAAAGGGAATTTTCTCTCTGAAATCAAACACCTGGTTGTCAGAAAGTTGGAACATTCTTTGGACAATATACTCTTGCCAGTTTCTTCAAGAAACATATTCAAATTATAACGTTTAACATTTCTTTGAAAAATCACAATGTAACTACTTTGAAGAAATACCACAAAGATACACCTCTCAGATGTAACCAACTAAATCCATTGTGACTAGAGTGTTATAACCTCATTTTGTTCCATTGCCCCGTGTCTATTTGTTCAAGAACCACTCACAGGAAGCAGCCTCCAGCCACATTGGGATTATACATATCGGTGTTTTCAATGATAATAACGACAAGACGAGATGCATGTCCACCAACATTCAACATCTGGTAAATATGAGCATGTTTTTGAAAACATTTGTTTCAGTTTGACCGGCCACCTACAAGGGGAAGCCCTGTCCATAGGCAATCAAATGTAATAAATTACAAATAACGTCAAAGATGGACTTTTATCCAGGTCATTTTTCAATAACGATGAATTAGAAAGTGTGAAATTTTGGATTAATATATGCATATCTTATAATCCTAAAATCAACAAAAGATATGCAAAGCCTCTGATATATCCACAGGCATTGAACCCTTTTACTGAAAAGTATACTTAGATATCACACAAAGTTATCTGCTAATAAACATCCATTAGATAACATTCTTTTTTATGAAGAGGCTTTCCTTTAATGAAGAGGACCCAGCCACTTCATGTATGACCCCATTAGCTGAAGGTGTTTAAAGTCTGTTACGTATACTGCACTAGTACCCGATAACGTTCTTTATACATTGACACATAATTAAACAAGGTGAAGTGGGATTTGACATTTATTTGTGTAATGGCGTTACCGAAAGCTTTGATGTTGGTCTAAAACGTATATAATGATTATACGTGAGGTCGTTCATGTCTGTGATAGATCTGAATTCGTGTTTATGAATGAACAAGATATGACTTGAATCATTATCATTAAGTTTTGAAATAGGTTAACGCTTAAGTTCTGTCATTGAATTTTGATTTTGATATATTCAATCTACGTTTGCTTTTTATGGGACGTAACCTTTAACTGCAATGTTCAATAAAATTAAGGACATACATGTATTCTTATGATACTAAACATAATACACATCCCAAGTATTAGCTCGTGGACGATTTAACAGCAGCAAGTGTAAATCGCTTTTTGAAAAAGTACTTCATGAATGCACATTTCATGTGTTTTCAGGATTCACTATTTTTATGAACAAATATATCAAAGACAATACTAGAAAAATTACATGTAATCACCAAATTCACGACAAAATAATATTAATAAAGATCCACGAATACAAAATAATTACCTCAATGAAGGTAATGCATGCTTATACGTATTTCCTCTCAAATTATAAACTTATATATGTATATATATATCCATCAAACATCCAAACTGCTCATAAAGCTTCTGCACTTGAAGCTTGAACAATTATAATGAATCTGCCATTGGTATTTTGTTTTAAAATTCCACTGTCATTAGGTACCAAACTCGACACTCTTAGAAACCCATCGCTTATTTAATCAACGGATGCTTACAGTAACATTAAAATGTTCTCCAAAGCGCAAGGTTTTCAACCACGGAATTCTTTTGCATAAAAGTTAGTTACTTGCATGCTAGTCATTCTTAGACTTTGATTACTCAAATAAACTCTGTCAGTATCGAAAGTATCTACATCCAAACCGAAGAATTGAATTTACATTGGCTCTGGGCGAAGATCTGCGTTTGTAGGTATTTACGAGTGAAGCTGCACCAAATGTTTGCAAACACCAAACTTATGCTAAGCACATGTGACCAAAGTTAAACACGTTTTTAATTCCAGGAGATGGTGTCTGTGAAAACTTTAACTGATGGCTCGTCTATCCCCGTGAGAAATCTTTGTATCTGAAACTAAAACGTATACACCCACCTGTGTGTACTTAATCTGACGATTTGTATATCAACCCTTTTTCAATATGGCATGGGTATCGACGAGTTTGAGTTTTGTTATATTTGCAATAATAATAATAATAATCTAAAAAATTGCGAAAAAGATATTGTGAAAAGTATCGATCACACTTTTTATTCTTTAATTTTTCAGTTTTAGATTTGAATAGTTTAGAATGAATGTTTAGGCTAACTAGCAAAAATATTTTTAAGGTCATGTAGTGAAATTGATGAATAAACAAAAGTGTTGTTAAGTGTAATTCAAGTACGTTAATGTCTCGTAACTACATATTAATGAAAAATTATAAGGTAGTAAGATGAAAGGTAATAGATCGTGATATCGGAAAAGGAGAGTTTTATGGATTATCTTTTACGATATGTATATGTTCAAGACAATTGCAGATAAAGATAATAAAGAGTTTATAGAGATTACCTTTCGATAAAACTGAAACCATATTTCAATTTTCCCCAAAAAGAATACAAGTCTGCACCTGTATAAAGGTAATGATGTTTGCCACGTGTGTATGGCAATGTCCGCTGAAAAGGTAATTTGACAGAGGTAGTCTGCATGAACATTCAACCTTTAAGATAAGGACATATGGCAATAGCAATTAATAAGAATAATTGGATAGTAAACAGGTGCCCACGTGTCTAAGTTACGCACGCACATGTGCTTCTGATAAACATTTACGATCATAATTCTATTTAATAAGCATGAAAAATGTTGCCAATTTATGTAAACAGCCACAAAACATAACAGATTGGTAAAATAATATAATAACTTTGCATGCCAACAATGGAATAACATGGAGAGACGAAGCACTGAATGGTTCAATAAATCGTAGATTTGGTTTCAATAATTCCATTTTAATCGAAGGATTTGTATGAAATGAGTTGATTTGTGGTCACTATGTGTTTGAAAGAGGCACTCTTAGAAAATCTTTGGTGATAATTCATTGCAACAGTACTTCCTGCGTGTCCAACAACTTTTATACAGCCGATGAAATAATTTACAGTGTAGCTTATTGGTTTCGATAGGGTGAGAATGAAAGAGGTTGAACGGTCGAAATGTAAGTAAAGGCAACGTTAACGAAATTTCTATATAGAACTATGTACATGCGTTGTGTCTGTCTGTATTTTGATAGTACCGCTGTCACAGTGGTACATCATACTGGTGTCCTCCCATAAGGTCTACTACCAGTATGATCATTCATGTAGACAAATACATGTTGGAGCACCCCTGCACTTATAAATATACTGTACCGGCATAGCTAACTACTTTCAGTTTGCCTACTCTATAAGGAATAAACCCTGATTCGTTGCACTCAATTAAAATCACAGAAAAAATCTTTCTGGAATAATAAATTTATTTTTATATCATTTACAAGTGTTTATATGTGTTGTTAGAGCATAATTTACATAAGAGATGGATAGTGTATATCATATGATAAATAAGATATGTGTATTTTTATTTGGTATTGAGATTTTTAACGTTTACTGTCTTTTTACTTGGTGTCAGACCCTTTATATTCATAAGACATGTTTTGCATTTGAACAAAGTCAACGGTTGTCATTTGTCCTGTTTGAAAATGGCAAAGGCGACTAACTCACTCATTCTGCTTTCTTTTATCTTGGTGGTGCCTGGGCTCCATTGTCCAGATGGTCAAGCCTTCTTTTAACTGACTTGATACTCTTGGTTACTTCGATGAATTAAAAAATGTTAGGGTGACTCTCGCTGATGCTTATGTTTCAGAAAATGATGAAATCCTTTTTGTATTTGTCCTTGGAACTTCTGTCTCTGAATGGCTTCATACACAGACCGGGAAACTCGCATCGTCATCAACCAACACCATGACAACGTAGACCATTAGTGCCCAAGAGCTAGTCCTGCTTCATGAGTGTGTACATAAAGGAGTCTTTAATACAGTCTAGATCCACATTCAGCAAGTCTAGATTAACTGAATACACATATGAAATAAGGAGCCCAAAAGGATGAAGGAACATCTAATTATTAAAAGTTTTCATAGACTAAATTTTGGTCTACCCAAAAGCCTATGATGTCTGGTGCATCATATATGACTTCCTTCCTGGTGTGTTTGACAACATTTTGGCTATGCTTGGTTAGTAACCCAGCGCACTTTCAGGCGGTCGCCGCCGTAATTGACAAAAGCTGCCAAATAGTTTATTGACGCCCGGCGTATACAGGATGCCGGTTCCATTTCAAGTATTCCATAACCTTTGTATTTCACATTATTACTTTTCAAAATAGCATATCAACATAAATTTTACTACAATAAACATCATTTATCAAATACAATGCATTACTTGAAAATGAAATTTTAAATAATATTTTGAAATGTTTGAAAAAAAGGCTTGTACGTATGAATGAAATCTTGTTGGAAGCTTCTTTGAGGTACGCTGACTTGAGCTAGCTTGTTGTAGACCCAGTGTATGCCGGTCTCGTATGTTCGGAAAGCTTTGAATACTATCATAACATTACAATTAGTAAGCACTGTCAAAACGTCACTAAGCGTATTTGCCTTGACTTCGATTGAATAGGCTGTGTCGCCACTTTATCTCTCGAGGTAAGCAAAACGAAAGTTGTGTGTCCATGTTTCTAGTGATGGAGTATAAAGCCGATGGTTTTGCCTTTTCTTCAAAAGCAAACAGTTGTTCATAGTCCGACTTGCCCTACGACATGTAATTTGGGATTGATTTCTTCATCTGGCATAAAATCTGTAGTCATCGCTATTCTTGGTTGACACGTTATTGTTGTAAGTTGCTCTTCTTTCTTGGATTTTTCTATATAAAGTGTTGCTGAATCTTCGCTGCGGCAGACGACGATGGGTCAGGTCACCGATCCATGTCAGGAAGATTAAAGGGGCAGTATTACGTTTTTTTAATAAACGAAGTGATCTAAGGAAAAAGAAAATGTTTCCAATTGGAAGACAATGTGTTTTAATCAAAAAGATAACTAAAACGAACATACCATGGTCGGTTAAACTATGCGAATCCATATATACCCGGCTCAAATGATCAAAAGGTGCTCACACAAAAATGTCCGCTAGGGGTTTTAGCTTGATACTTAATTTTCCTCTACGACTACGGATGATCGGACTGAGAGCTGTTTGTTTGATCCTCTCAAGATAATACATTTGGCATAAATTAATGGATATTTGGAAAAAACTTGATGAAATAAATCTTTCAAAAAACGTGCTTTTGCCCCTTTAAAATCGACAGTGATGAGCACACACACGGCTGCTGGTATAAGCTTTTAGGTTTTTATTTGCTTAAACGATGCAGCCACAACGAACATTCTCAAATCTAAAATATTTAAAACAGTCATTATTTTTAAATTGAAACTATGCGTTGTATTTACAGTTCTTTGGTATGACCTCGACAAGACGTAATAAAGTTGTTGCATATCCTTCAATGATAAGTTAGGTTTATGTATGTTTTTTCAAAAAGTACATCAAAGTTTGTGATTAAACACGTGCATTTTGTTGTCCTCTCACCCTCCTCTTTATCGATGTGGTGGTTGGGTGCTTCGGTCTTCCTGAGATTTTGCATCCTCCAGGTAAGGGCACCCAAGCTGGACACGTCGACGGATAGAAGCCTGACTAAATTTGTATCGTAACTAAAACCCAGTATCTTTCTCCAATATGTCAAATGTAACTTTGGAAACTTATCCAAAGCAGACGGGACTTTGATGGTGGTTGATAATGATTAAAAGGTTATATAACCAGTATATATGTTAATGACGTGTTATTTCATCTTTAGTACCTTTATAAGGCCGATTTTCAATTTTCTATTTAATTCTTAATTGTTTCATAACATGCATAAGAAGCTGACTATTCAAGTCCATTTTTGTGATTTGACCTCCCTGAATCCCCATATGTGGTCATTTTTCGGTTCATTACCAATATGCCCATGTCCAAATTTGATTATATTCCATTTTCCATCAAAAGTTCAAACGCAAATGCAGCCCTACTCAGAAAATGGGTTTGACCACTAGTCACAAAATATGTACATATTGTGGTTTGTAAGAATGTTTTGAATGTCGGCCTTCAAACACAAAATGTAATTGTTTATGTTGAATGTGGACTTTACACACTGTATATACACACATGTACGATGACGTTTCCTTAGATACTGAAATAAACTTCTTCAGTGAAATTTAGGATAGTTCAAGATATATATTCTTTAGACGATATAAATAATTGCTTGTTTAAGATACAAATCCAACACTGGTAACCTATGAAAAATAGTATTATTTTTGTAAGAATGAGAGCAGATGTCTGATAGTTATTAACAATACAATACAACACACAAAGTACTCATGCATGGATTTGTTTAAATGACATTATAGGCAAACTTGGATGTAGGCACACGCAACTATGGAACTATCAAATCAAAAAAGGATTTTTACAATGCCACAACTTCCTCCATCTCACTTTTAGATATGGAGTTACAAGGTTATGAAATCATTTTGTTAGAATCGTCACTTATCATAAAAATTGCAACTAATTCATCATTAAAACAGCACCCAGAGTTAAGATTTCAATATGTACATGTTTTACAAGAACCATGTTAATCAATAAAAAAACTGTGTAAAGTGCCATAAAATAGGAAATTCATACTCCTATTCAGCAATTTGATTTATACAATGTGTGATGCACCTTGCGTCAATTTTCAAACCAAAAGAAAAGCTTTCACCAAACTTTACATAATGTAAATGCATAAATGCATAAATGACACCACCTTTGACCACCTTTCAGAGTAATGATATAAAACGTTGTTCTGTTATTGATATAGAACGTTCGTTGTTTCTCTGAGCTTTGAGAGGGAAAGGCGTGTAAAGAAATGTCAATTTGAACTTCAAAAGGTCATTTCAATTAAGACATTTTATTTGAACTATAGCTGGAGAACATTGCATTCTATTCAAAAGATTTTGTTCCCCCTCTATCACGACGCTACATGGCGAGTTATTGCACTGAAATTCACTATCGCATACAAAAATCATACCCTGCCCTAAGTAAACGAATAAGTATGAATATCAACATTCAAAAAAATACGAAGGGTGTGTTTTAGAGAAGCCATTTTATTAAGATTATTCAGTCTTATAAAGATATACTATAAAGATGCAGCCTTTTGTGATATAGGTACTGACAGTGTTAACGGTAAGTATATAAGAAAAGGTTATAATGTACAATTTTCGCCATTCATAAACGACTAAGTTTGTGTTTAAACAACACAATATGGATATCAACGTTAAACGATACAGAAAGAGGTTGTTAATGAAAGTAGTAAAACACTCTTGTGAGTAAAGTGATCGTATAATTGACCGAAAATGGTGGCCTCTTGAATATTAAAGACTGTCAATAAATACGTAAATTTTAAGGTTTAAACTTCAAGGGATTTATGTTTAAGGTGGTTTTGTTTAAATGCAAGGGAACATATTGAATTTAATAGCTGGTATGGATTACATTTACCAATGCTTCGTAAAGATAATGATTAACGGTTTTGAAACCAAAACTCTGGTTGAAAAAATGACGCATAATCATTACAATAGATAAATATATTTCTAAATTTCTAAAAAAATTATGCATAATAATAGCAATTTACCCTCTGATTGGGAGTATACAGGACTACAGTATTCTAGAATGTAACAGTGACTATTCATTATTTTTCTCAAAATTTACCAATGTGATTCGTGAAAATATTTTCGGTAACGATAAATCATACTGCAAAGAAAAATGAGACTAATTTGCTTAAGATTTCTATGTTTCAATATAAAAAGCATACGTGTATATAGTCAAATTGTTCTACTTCCTTTCTCAACCTCCCTTCTTCTAGAATGTAACAGTGACTATTCATTATTTTTCTCAAAATTTACCAATGTGATTCGTGAAAATATTTTCGGTAACGATAAATCATACTGCAAAGAAAAATGAGACTAATTTTCTTAAAATTTCTATGTTTCAATATAAAAAGCATACGTGTATATAGTCAAATTGTTCTACTTCCTTTCTCAACCTCCCTTCTTTGAAAGGGTTATTTACTAAAGAAGGATGAAAATGTTATTTTCCGTATCAAATCATTGCTAATAGTTTACAATGTTGTTTTGGAAATACATTTTTTAAATACCAGATAACAAATATATGCCTGGTTATTATTTGTTTATCTAATTATCTAAATTTGATTTAAACATTACCTCATTTTTAACATGTTATTTACATTTTTCATAACAATTCATATTACAATAAAATACTTTTTCAGGAATTGAGAGATTATTCCTTAATCAAAGTGAAAATATCTTAAGTTTGAATTTTAAGTTATGAAATTAGTGAAGATCATTTCAAATTATGCATTCAGAATGGAAAGGAAACCACTCCGTTTACCAGATAAGAACAAAGACTATAAATTTGCCCCTGTTTGACATCTAACAGCGTTAAAATGTTACTTCTATTATATCTCAAGACATAAAATCCGGGACTCATTTAACAAGAAGAGGAAATCTTTGTATTGATTCTTAGAAGGATGACATCATATACCACTTGCATGCAAAGATTCTGGAAATATGTTGATAATGGAAACGAAATCAAGCATTTCTAAGTTGAAATCTTCATGATAAATGAAGTGTTTGTTTTCTAGATTTGGCATCCATACCCCATTTAACTTGAAGTGAAAGGTTCTGGTAGACGTTAAGGCAGGATGGATCCAGATACACTTGTCTTTGTCCGACATCTAAACATTTTGGAAAACATTTAGATAATGAAAATAAATCACACATTCCTAATTTCATTCTTTGCGATAAGAGTCATGCATTACGTTATAAAACATTTGTACTATCTTTTAAGTAGAAAGTGAGATTTGTTTTAGGATTCCGCTGGCTCTCGAGAATAGATATGTCGTTGATATCTTTACTTTCCCACATTGTCCTAATTGATTCAATATGTTGTCTGTGGTTGTAGACAGTAGTTTTCATCGCAAGCATGGTTTAGTTTCATTTTCCTTTTTATCGTTGCAAAATTTATTTACTAATCAGCGAATGAGAGGTTCGCAAATATACATATTGTGGAATTATGGAACATCTTACAGAACATCAAGCCTAGTCGATGTGTTTTGAGCATTTTCCGAAGTGCAATCACCTTATGACATACTGTATTTGTTCTTCTTAAAATCTGGAAATCTTCTCATATCATAAAAACAACTTCCCAAACTACAAATAAACAATATGAAATATTCATGAAAGGTTATTTACTATTTAATGATTTTGGTTGACACATTCTTAACAACTTTAATTCTTTCCATGAACTTATTTTAATTGCAACTAGTAACAAGGTATGACCATTTACCCTCTTCAATTTCTGTCCTTTCAATTGACTCTGATAATAAAACGTCAAGGAGAAAGCTAAACCCTAACTTTTGCTATATATATACAATCTGTCTTAATTGCAACCTTTCGACTGTATCAACATTTAAAATGTGCAGATTCGTGAGCCGCTATCAAACAAAGACAATAATATACCTAAAAGGGTAAATATAAATTCGTATCCAATGCTTGCTTAAAGTTTTACTCATATTTAGAGATATACGTCCCTCTAAGTCTATGAAGGGCATATAAAAGTAAAATACTTAATAAGAAGATTTCTGATAAATAAAGTTTCGTGGAGGATTCCGAACGGGACAAGGACATCCGAATGCCTGGTCATTAAAATCTCCTTTTAATACCTCTGATACTAAGGTCCAGTGCAAAGTCCGTAATCTCTTGAGACTATATGATCAACTCTCGAATAGGCCAAATAAGACTGCAACTTATGAAATCCGCTTGGACAGCTTCGCGTACTATATACCCTGTACGACCAGCAAAACAAAGACAAAAGGCTTCAGCTAAGAAATATTTTCAGCATGCATCTTGACTGCAAGGTAAGCGATTGCGTTTGTTGCTTTTGGAAACCTTGTGGTGGTTGATGTAACACTATCCAGAGATTTGTGGTGTAAACCTATCTACATGTGGAAGGGTAGCCTTGCTAGAACAATATACGACCAAGTGTTGTCAGAAGATAATTTTAAGTGTATCCTTGCTATAACAATATTCTAGGAAGTGATAGAAGATAATGTTCTCCTTTAAGGCCAAGGTGCACAACATTCCCTTATAGTATGTATGTCATTTTACTGATCACTTAAGACTAGATAAGGCAATGCTGAGACAATCGCCAAGAAAAGCAAGGCATTTCATCATGCCCTTCTTTAAATTTAATAGGGATAAACATGGGTAAACGGATGCCTCCAGTTTACACTCTTAAAATTTCGAAGCTCTCTCAGTGCTACGATAGTCGTAAGCCAATGTTAATGTATGGTACTTACGACTATCTTATAGAACTTCGAACTCTAAGAGCGTAAATTAAAAATCTAGACCCATTCCAATTTTTTAAGTTTCATCGAAACATCATCCATTTTTAGTGTTTAGTTGACATGAATATACATGAATAAAGGTTGGGGACGTCAGTTTATATATTTGGGTCTTTTGTGAATTCTTGTAGTGGTTTTCAGATAGATCTTCACTAGATCTTGGTTAATACCTTTAACTCCTTCGTATATTCCAAATTTAAGTGACAATATTGTCAGTTGGTTCCATAATTAATGTATTGCAGCCACTTCAAAAGAAATTTGCACATACAAAATTATTGATAATTGAATTTATACAGAAATGATCATATAATCTGACAAGTGTTTTACAAGTGTTTTACAAGTGTTTTACAAGTGTTTTAGAGTAATACTGCAAGTATCACAAGTACTTCAACAAATAGACTTGTTCACTGGCACATGCTGCATTTGTTTAATTCATTGTGAATAAGACGAGTTTTAAATATCGATTATCACTGGTCGTGATAATAAAAAGAACGAATAGCTGTTGCAATTATTACTTAGAATTACAAAATAATGGTGCATAATACACTAATCTTTATTATCAAATTACTTTCTGCACATCGTTAACAACAATAGATACAAAACATGTGTGAACGACAACATATCACCGTCAACTATCTTGATGACAATAATAAGACAGAGATGGTTTTGCAGCATTAATATCAAATGTGAATATAACACCAAGAATGGATTAATATATTAACAATCGAGAAATACGATCCAACATCACATTAACCAATAAGGCAATTGATCATGAAACGTCTCTGTGCAGTGTAACATTCATACATTGGGGACCTCTCTGGGTAACATGTGATAGAATGTCAAGTGTTTAACAGGACTGTACTTATTCAACTAATCCACGTGTTTGAAAACGAGATATCAATCATGATATCTTTAATAGTGAACAAAAATATTCTTTGGAGAAAATACTCTTTGAGAAATAGGTAATTTATTTTTTCGTAGTTCAATTTTATATCTTTATAGGATGTTGTTCTGTTATATAATTTCAAACTGTTAATTTGTGGCAGTTTGCAATAAGTAACCTTAAAATCAGTTCATTTGCAACAAAGTTGAGGAAGGAAATTCATTCAGGATAGGCACTCTTTCTCTTTTAGGAGTCGTTTAAGATTCGTAGTTTCATATTCAAACTGCAAGGGTAGAAAGATAACTTAGAAAGCAGGTCTAAATAAAAATCAGACGTACATGTATAGAGAAAGTTTTGCTCACACGCTAACATCACTGAAACATTCTTAAAGATCGCTCCAGAGGTGCCTCGGAATCCGCATAACAAAAACGTCCACAAAATCAGGATCAGAATAATAATTTTGCTTACAATGTCTCGACCTTATCATTTCAGAAGACGCTTTAAACCTCGCCAATGAAGATCCTTTATAGCTATGTTATGTATGGCAACCTTAACTGGCGGGACTGAAAACCAGATCTTATCACGAGACCCCAAAAACTCCTCTACTGCAGCAATGATGTCATCATCAGTCTCAAACCTTTGGCCACGGAGCTCTGTTTTCAGTCGAGGGAAGAGGAAGAAGTCCGAGGGGGCCAGGTCTGGAGAATAGGCAGGATGGGGGAGAATCTTGAACCCATAATCCTGTGCTGCACTTATATTACTGCAATTTGGGCGGTGTGAACGGGAGCATTGTCCTGCAACAGCCACACACCTTTGCGCAGTTTACCCCTTCGTTTCTCGTTGATTTTTTCTCGTAATTGTCGTAGTTTGCGTAATAAGTACCATTGATTGTAGAACCTTTCTTTAAACAATCAATCATTATTACACCCTGAGAGTTCCAGAAAACGGATGCCATGACCTTCCGACTGGAGGAAGAACGATTTGAACTTTTTAGGGGTCGGTGATGTGCTGTGTTTCCATTGCATGCTTTGGCTTTTTGTCTCCGGATCAAAATGATGAACCCAGGTTTCATCTTGAGTAACGGCATGAGCGAAAAATGATTCTGTGTCTGCGCGATACTCATCAAGAAGTTGCTGACTGACCATGACACGTTTTCGCTTTTGGTCCTCAGATAACATTCTTGAGGCCCAGCGTGCTGATACCTTATTCATTTTAAAATTTCATGTATAAGTCGTTCAACGGATGTTTTACTGATGTGGTGAGTATCAGCTTAGTATCTGATAGTCACTCGCCTGTCTTGCATTATTGTGTCAAGAATAGCCTCAATGTCTTCACCTGTGGTGACATCAGATGGACGCTCAGGACGGGGCTCGATTTTAGTGCTTACTCAATCTCGTTTAAATTCAGCACACCAATGCTTAATTGTGCTATATGAAGGAGCAGAGTCACCTAATGTTTGTAACATATCCCTTTGAATTTCCTTTTGAGTGTATTTTTAAAACTCAGTCTGATATTTGATAACAGACACTTTTCTCCATTTCAGTAAAAAATGTGAGGATACCTTTGAATGACAGGCTATTATATGCAATTGAAGAGTATGCATCTCGTGATTTTCATGCCATTTACACGTCAATGAAGGTTCTTCATGCACGCACAGTATGGTTGCGTTTCAGGCATGTTTTCATGTTCAGGCCGGAAACGTTTGGGACAACCCTCGTATATATATCTTTTGTTTAAACCCCCCCCCCCCCCCCCATAATTTTCAACATATAATTTGATAACAAACAATTTATTGACAAGAAATATCAAATGTTTAAGAGTTATCTAAAGGTGCTAATGAATTACAATGCTTAAATTACTTTCATCAGCATTTTACACTTCTATGTTGCCATGAAGGAAGACCGTTGAAAAGTTCTTACTAGAGGAAACAACCTCTTATCGTTGTGTTTGAACAATACTTATATTGAGAACAGCTTTATTTAGAGTACTTAGCCGTCAATGAATTTACGGCGACACGCTTTCCTTAACTGTTAATAATATTAAAAAACAAGCGGATATGGATAATTGATAGCTGTTACATAACTTCAGAAAATTTTAATGAAATGAAAATAATTATTCTTCCGTTTGTATGTTATCAAAGCAATATATTTTGAAAACAGGTTCTAAAATACGTAACAAGCTTTGCAAATATGAATTAAGCACACTATAGATAGTTTGCATATGAAAAGTACATGTAGTTATACAAAACTTAAAACTCAAAATAACGTTGTTGTTTTTTTAAACGTTGTTGTCTTTGCTTGGACTTGCTGTTGAATGTTATCAGATACACACACTACCCAATGGATGCTCTAAAAAGGCCCTTTTTTATGCTTGAATTATATGTTTTTGAATATCATTTCTATCAATTTATAAGATAAAGTCATAACATAAAGTGAAAACAGTCAAAAGCTCCAGGGTTAAAGAATTCTAGACTTGCCAAAATTTGATAATGAAAACTACATTTATGACATTAATAGTAAAAAATGAGAACCAATGAAAAAAATTAACAATAACGGCAATCTTGATTTGCTTTTTTAAAAATTTAACAAGTTGGTTATGGCGTAGATGAAAGTCTGTTTAACAAAATGCTATGATAGACCAGTCTTCATTCAAGAGCCTTAATAGTCTACCATACCAATCATCGTACCCGCTGACATATCTCATACATCAGTGCAGGTGGTGAAAACCTCACACAGCGTGTACCATCATTATCATCAGGTAGTCGCAAAAATACTGGATACGATAATAAAACAATGCCATCATCCACTTACATCATTCGCCATCCAATATTTCAAATCCATATCCAAAAGAATAGTTTTGAAAAAATGTTTTTTAAAGGCATTCTTTTTTTCCATACTACAAAGTTGATTTTAATCTAGTTTGAGCATTAATCAAACAAGCAGCCACTCAACAGCGCCACTTCAAGCGTTCTTCTGTTATAGACTGAACTCAAAGCAAGGAAAGAGCAACTCTAATCTTGTATCTTATTTGAGAATCAGGAAGGAAGTCAAATCACAAACTTAAAAATGATAAAGTTAAACTGACAAAAAATTATCAAATCCTCCTCACAGTTTGAAAAAATCATCTCTTGTGTCAGCGAGGTCTTGTCTTATAAATCAAATGGACAAACATGTTTCACCTGAAATGAGGACACCTAAGGAGTACATTTTGTATGTGTATTGACTATGATGATCATCACAAGGTGTGCAAAATGCTTATCATGTTTCGCCCCTCCGGTAGAACTACATGTACCATTCATGAATTTGCTAGAAACGCGAAGTGATTGAAGGGGATGCGTTTATGGTGTCAGAGAAAATCCCTAATCATCAACAGATTATCAGCTTTAACAAAATACATGTTAAAATTTGATGTATGTCTTCAGCATCATGGTAAGCTTATTTTTAACATAGACACTTTGAAGGTCCGCGTCAAAGTGCTTGCATCCGGAATTTTCTTTCATTACCTCATCAAACGTCTTTGATGTAGTATATAGGCATATTAATCCCATTAGGTAACTTTGTTCTCTCCTTCAAAGTCACCCGGTCTTTGTGATCCTTCGAAGAAAAGTTAAATCTGGATTTGAAAGACTTTTATGTGTTAAAATTTAGAACTAATTTTACCTAAAGCCAATTGCATGGTCTTGAGCAATATATTGGACATTCGACGGTGAGTTCGCGTAAGTTGCATATCACGGTAGACAAAAGGGTGAAAATCGTTAACTCCTTAGCAATTTCAAGCACAAGTATCAAGTAGCAAAATATGGCAGATAGAAAAAGAGAGAGAGAGAGAGAGATAGAGAGAGAGAGAGAGAGAGAGAGAGAGAGACAGAGACAGAGAGAGAGAGAGAGAGACAGACAGACAGACAGAGGGAGGGAGTGAAGGAGAATGGAGGAAGAGGGAGCTGATCAGAGGATCAGAGACAAAGAGTCAGACAGAGAATTGTAGAAAATGCCATGACATATAGACAGATAATTGTTCACTGAAAGGCCTTGTGTCCAATAATAATGATAGAGAATGGGTAGAGAAGATGAGAAGAGAGAGTGCGTGAGAGGATGAGAGAGAGGGGAAAACGGAGAAAGGGGAAAGAACGTGAGAGGGAAGAGCTTGTTAGAGAATGAGACACAGAGAGAGACAGAGGGAGCGAAGGAGAATGGGGAGAGAAGGAGAATCTTCTTCACCCCCTGTCTCTGTCTCGATCTGTCTTTCAAATCTATCATACTCTCTGTCTGCCTCAGGCTCTGTCTATATCTATGTCTGTCTCTGTCTCTCTGTCTCTCTCAGCTGTCTCTGTCTCTGTCTCTGTCTCTCTGTTTCTCTGTCTCTGTCTCTGTCTCTAGAAGATGAGGTTGCATACAATCTCATTAAAGTAAGATCTTGGTCTTTTAGTCTTTTTTTAATAAGATTAAGGTTGAACAGAGGCTATCAGTTTTAAATCTTGTTACTAATTCGTACAGCATATAGGTAAATACGATCATTGAACTTTCATTTTATCATCAGAGACACTGTAACATATTTTCTTTGGGAAATAAAGAGATCTTGTGAAAAGAAAACAAATGTTACCTATTGCAGGAAAATTATTTTAATCACGAGTCCTTAAACAAACGTACAAAGTTCGTTTTGGCTGCGCGATTCCAATGCTATAAATCAATTGATGAAAAAGTGTTCACACTAAAATTGCGAAATGCATTTTTCGTTTTATTGATGATTCTTCAACGGCTACGGATAATTTGGTGGCGTAATTAAACGTTTGAACCTATATGATAATTATAAAACTTGTTGATTCATTTACTGGGCGAAATTTAAATATATAGATTTTTTAATTTAAAAAACTTGCTTCAGTGCTTTTCGACCTAGCACAATTATCGTGTAACATTGTTCTGGTTTGGGTCAAACTATGTGCAAGCTCTTGTACTTTTTTTTATGAAGTCCGCTTGCTCGAGTGTAGAAATTGTTGGTTCTTGACTCTCACGGTTTGAGTTTAAATCTCACAAGGAACTCAACCCGAAAAGGAACAGCACTACGTATTAAGATTCCGTGATTTCAAATATCAAAATGCTCCATAATAAATGTATTTCATAGACAATTATTTTTGATAACAACTTCTTTCCAATGTTATCCACATTTGTCCCTAATTGTTTCCGATATCTAAATTCCACTTTAAAAAGTTATCAGTCGAAGTCTTTTTTAATTTTTATAACTCTATATATATTTCTCGATTGAAAATGCCTAATTGCGTACGTCACTTTGATAAGAAACCAGAAAAGACGCCTTTCATTTCCTCGTATATAAATATTTAACATATTTGCACAGATAGTGTTGCGTGTTATATAAATCATTACTATCATACCGGCAATGTTTGACATGCGTTGGCTTTTTTCTAAATAAACCGATACCCCATTATGATAACTTTATGCTACTTCAATGATAAACTTTTTATCTTTCTTTGTTTTGAAATGAATCTTGATATAACTTTTTCTCCTGAGAAGTATTTGTGTGTTTAAGACGTATTTTTTCTATTAAATAATCTTCGGGATTCAAAGTTAAATCTTCTTGTTTTGATTTGCCGCGCCCACTCGATTCTTGAGTTAAAGCGACACTGCCGAGGAACAGGCTTGTGTTAAGACAAACGTTAAATGACTCATTTCCTCATTATCATTTTCCTCGATATTTGTAGATTCGTAGCCACCCTATTTTTTGCTTTGCCAGCTTCGGTTGCAGTCACGCCTTCATGCGACCAATCAAATGATACTCAAAGGTACAGGAACATGCTTCATGCATTACCTAAGTTTCTCCATTCTCCATAATAAAGACATACGTTTCCGTTTACCATGCTAATACATAAAGTCACGTTTTTTGGTATTTTCACAACTCGAAAAGGGAAATACTTATTTTCCATAGGGTTTTCTGACTCGTTATTTTTAGGAACCTTTTCGCATATCGTATGGTTATGATCCCATGTATGGATTAAGTTTAAATCTAGTTACATTGTATGTACTGTACATAGACATTCGATCGCAGAAGGAGATAGCAAAAAGTAGCGCCTTTTTAAAGGAGACATTCTTGGTTTTCATCTCGTAAGGAAGAAAGAGACACATATTTGTCTGCCCTTAGGCCCAAAATCAACAAGACAAAGCTATATTGGGTGATAGTTTTCCAGATCTATTTTAAAATTTGTATTTTATCAATTTTTTAATATTTGTTTCATTGCTGAGACTCTTTGTTCGTGTTTTCATCATAAGCAATAGATACTGTTGTAAACTATACAACACCCACTTTATTATCCCTTGTGAGATATAACGTTAAACAAATGACAAAATATACAGCACCTTTGTCATTTAAGCAACCGATATCTTCTCTCATACAAATGACCATGCAAATAACAGTCATGAATAACGTAAAGATTGATATAATCAATATGCGCTAGCTCATATCGATCTAACGAGACAAAGATTCAAGTTATTCCTAATAAATATATGACATGTGTGTATGACATGTCCCTATAGCTTTATATTTCCTTATGTTTTACATGTACGTCCTATCAAACATATGTAATACCTTAAGAAATATTACAATATGTGTCCCAATCAAAAATGACCGTTGACATATGACCTGCCAAGCATGACCTATTGAAGGATGACCTGTCAAATATGACCTCGTGAAATATGACCACATAAAACGGTATCACTTTATTTCATCAAGCATGTTTGTCAACAGCGTGTTCCCAAGAACTGCTCTTGTTTCAAAGCTTTCTCCACAAAAACTGAATCCTAATTCCTCACACCTCCTTTGTTGACGATACCGCTAACGCCGTGCGCTAACAAAGTGCATTTAATGCACATTTCTTCAGTATGTGTCGTCTTATCTTTGTTCCCTCTCGAGGGAAAAGAAAACAGAAGTATGCAGCATGCATTCACTGACGAGTCATATGTGCATGTGCAACTTCATTCCCTTGCTTTCCCATGCTCCCTGTACAACATTACGTCATTAATGTTGTCATTCCCTTCGCACATAATCTACTCTATATTCACATATTCAATCAATAAAATGTAAACAATATAGTTCACCGTATCGGATGTAAAAAATTGGAAAGTGTGTTAATGTTTTCGTTTCGATCGCATTTTCTTCAATCCTTTTTGGTATTCATCCCTCCTCGGATAGGAACTATTGACAATTTATTACATTCATAATGTTTTGTTCGCATAATTTATTTCTTTTTATATTAATTTTTATACAGGTCTTATCAAATAACCTCAGTCAAGTGCAGTGTCATGATGTTCACTTTTGACAAAACTCATTGTACATTATGTTCAGTGCATCTTGAGGTTATGTTACAATAAGAGACATATAATTTGATAAGATTTATTAAGTTTAGATGATGCGTTCCACATAAAAACATTTCCCAGGGAGGAATGATGTGATAATGTGATGATTATGTGCATTTATCGAGGACGAAAATTGCACGAGACGAAGTTATTTAGGAGTACAATTCAGTTTTTACATACTCTTGAAGTGGCTTTTTTTTTTACATAAATCTAATAAAAAATCTTAATAGGATTGTGTTTTTATGTGATATAGAGAAATGTATGGAAATATGAAAAGACTGCTAAGGGACTTTTTCTTGTATTTAGTTCGGCTGATATAGGTGAATCTTTATACTAGAATTCATATAACATTTTGTCAAATTTTACATGAATGAATGTTCGATTTGGAATTATGCTATAAAATGCATGAGATTTCCTCGTTTGAAACTTTGTTGTACATTTGAAGAAACAAATGTGGTTGAAAGAATGGATTAGATAAAAAAAATGAAGCGAAAAGACCTTCTCACACAATAAATCAAGCTTATTCTTTATTTTCACAACAGACGTTGTTTAAAAGGAAACTCTCAAATTTAATCATTTTAAAAAGGGTGTTCTAACATTCAAATATTTTCATAACCCATAAGAAAATATAAAGTTTGTGCTAACCTCGATTTTATTTACTATGGCTTGTAGCAAAGACGCTTTCATTTAGAAAGTGTATGCCGTTATAGCACGGCGGTTGCCTGTTTAAACACCCATAGCAATACAAATATGCTTATGCCTTCAAAACTTAGACTTCCCCGTTTTGCTCCCATCATAACGAAGTATTCCCCCCATCTCTCTTCTCCCCCTCCCCTCTTGGAGCGAGGGGCTCACGTGAGGCGGCGTTAGGAAGACGTGAGGGGAGGGAGTCCCCCTGAGATCCGAATAAGCCAGGGGATACTGGCATGTGAGACTTATATTGTGATGTGAAGTATTATCGAAGCGTGAAATGATGGACAATGTGTCACTATGAAGACTTATAGATCTCTCTTGTATATTAGCATCAGCATTCTTCAAAGGAGTACAGTTAATTGAGGAACCGATGTGAGACACTTATCACTGGTAAGTAATCTTTCTCAGTTTTCACCATTAGATATTTTATCTATTATGATACGTGTGAAGGCACTCCTTATCAAACATTCCTAATCTACCTGAGTAAATAATTACAGCATTGTTGTATGAGGAAGAGTTGTTGTTACCTGTAAACTTCACAACAATGCAATAGCTTATATGAATGATCTGACGATTACATGTAACATCGATTTATGGAAAATCAATGTCCGTATGGTTGATATGTCGAAATCTGAATCCGTGTCTTCTACGTTTTAGAATGCTTCTTAAAACGTTCATGTAAGGCACATACTTTGATTGACAATAATTGCCCGAGTATGTGATTTCACTAAAATTAGAATCCTAAAACATGAAAAATTGATTGCCAAACAAAGAGACGACATTACATCTCCTGAAAGTGTTTTCGAAGGTTATGAATGGAAATGATATGGGGTTGATCTCAATGTACCAGACTTGCTGACGATCAGCAACTAAAGTCTTCAGACGCCGTGATGCTGTTTAGATCGTTCAGACAGTCAGCACTGTAAGACTTTCAAGATGCGGATCAGTTCCGACTGCTTAACAACCAGGTGTTGGCTCATTGAGTTTATGTCGTGGTTTCTGCAAGACTCGCAGTGCATTCCGTAATAGGATACAAATGTGTATGGATGATTGTACAAACCTCACTCATGCTAAGGAGAGCCTCTACTCATTTTAAATGGTTTAAAGCCTTTGGGTACAGGACCTTGAATGTAGGGCTTTTCTTCATATTTCTGATTATCAATGGTTCACATCGTTTTTCAAACTTAATTTACATGATGTCCCTGAAAAACAAAGACGACGTTTTCTGTTAACTTCTTACTTAGATTAAGTCTATGTAGCAAATTTACCATAAATTGTATCTAGTTCTCAGCTAATCGTTACATGACCTGTCCTCAACGAGTGTATACCCAACATAAGCGCCGATACATATATGCTATATAATCTCTGGCTCAAATCGACCTTGATCCTGTGATCAATCAATTATTTAACGTTATTCGTCAAGGGAAAATCGAATATCATTTTACCAAAGTCGATACTTTACTGTATTAACCATGACTTCTTTCGTCATATGGAAATGAAGAGGCTTTAGTATGTGGTGCCTGAATGTCATGACATTGGTTATTTTGAGCGTAAATCCGTATGTTAGATACGTCGAGCTCGCAAATGTGACGTCAAAAGGAAAGTTAGCTTTAAAGTAAAATACCCCATATTCTTAGACATGAAAGTAGTATCAATTGAATTGGTATTAAACATTCACGGTAGTATATCGTCAAAAGCCTTGTAACAAGCTTAAGTTAACCTTGTAAACCTGAGGAAACTTTGGCAAGGAAAGATTGCCTTAGCAGCTGGTATATCCAAACGTTATAGAATTAGATATTTCAATAAAAGAATTAAAATTGAAAATGAAAATGTCAATGTGAAAATGATATTTTCAAGGTCGATATGTTACTAAATATTCAGAGATATCAAAATCTTTTATCTATGAATCCAAGATTGGCATCCCTAGGCCAGCATATCAAACATTTGCACCAAAGAACACACACTCACATTAACCCGGAGCTGTCTGTTTAACCCTGACCTTGCATCTTGCAGGTCTGTCTGTCACTCTCGAGATGTAATTATTATTATTTCAAACATGCAGAAAAACTGAATGAATTTGCCCTTAGGCTTGCAAACTGCTCCATGCGCTTGTGTAAACTCTTCAGGGGTTTGTCTTGCACTCAATGGACGGGGCATGATGAGTGAATGGAGATGGAAATGATATTGGGATACAAATGTTTTCTTTTTCCAAATTGTTTACTTTGGAAGTGCATTTCATTCTGAAAGTGTAGATGGGTGAGATTACCTTTAATATAGGTTCCATCATGCACTTAGTTTAATATCAACACGATTCTTGTTTGCATTAACAGGAAAATGGTAAAAATTTAAGAATGAAATTGCATTTTATTCAAGTCATTATGTAAGACTCTCCCTCTCCATCAGACTCTATGACAGACTATGTATACAAGTATTGCGTATATTTGATTGTAAAGTTTAAGATAATGCATGATTCCAACATCTGTCTGCGGATCACCCCTTAATGTGATCTCACACAGAATAAACCCGATGAATCACCTAGAAATGACATCGAGCTTCAGAAGGTGAGAAATTAACTTTAAACGCCTTACCTTTAATTATTTCAACATCAACAAGATTTGTCCGTCAGGGGATTTCTTTTGAAGTTTTTAGTTGATTTTTTGGTATTATGAAGGATAATTTTTATGGAATAAGTAAAGTTACGCGCCCTTAAAGGTTGGTAAGTACATGTTTCGTATTCAAATACATGTTTGTATATCTCTGGTCACTGACTTATTTGTCATTTACATTATTATGTTTAAGTTTTGACATTTAATACACGACACGTACTATATGGGAATATTTTCACGACGCACTTTTCCATTACAAATGCATAAAAGATTATTGAATATTATCTCTGCATGAGCCATGTTGGCACACAAAAACACTCTTCCATACAATCTTTCCTATATAACAAACTATCTCTATGGCTCAAGAATATCAGATGTTCATTTGAATGAAGCCTCTTGCCAATAATGTCTACTTTACAGATGCGCCAGTGTGGGGGAGTGAATTAACCCCTACTTTAAGATTATCAAGCAATACTTAACCCTGGTCTCCCATTCGTTTTTAAGCCGAGATCCGTCTTGCTGAACGCCCGTGAGAGCAATCAATTGTGCTTTGCAAAGATCAACATGAAAGTCATATTGTTATCAATACCAATCTTATTTGTCATTTGAAGGCAAATACTTTTTGCACTTTTTAAATACATTCTTAGAAATGTATCTAGAACAAGAAAGGCATTATAGGAACGTTGACTCTAGAAACAACAGCAAGAGAGAACAGGAACGCCGAACCAATTTACCTTAGAAAGATTAATTTGGTTCGTTTAGAAATGCTATTCCTGCTGTCTGTAAACTATGCCTGGAGAAGAAGGGACTGGATGATATATAGACAATGTATATTAATAGTTGTGTATTTTGCTTTTGAGTTCATCGTGTGGAATCGTGTATCTGCAGAGGTATCTTCTTCACTTATGGCTAATCTGCCAGAGAATCGACGAGGTTGGTAGGCGGGATGTTTGGAAGAAGAGCTGTCCATGTATTGATAGATAGTAAGATAGAAAACATACGGTGTACTGATGGATAGACAGATAGACAAACACATGGTGTATTGATATATAGGTGGATAGTCAAACATATATATGTATACCGTAGAAACGAATACGCTCGCTAAACGTAATGCATCAGTTACAAATCAAATACACATCATCTGAAATCGTCTGACAAACAACATAAATATTCATTTGAACTTGAAAAAACTTGAAATGAAACCTTTATGAAAAGCAATTTCATTACAGAGCAATATTTTGCATAGAAGTTAGTAAGATATGTGATGTTTTTGAGTAGTCGATGCAATGACAACCGGGACATTATCTTTTGAGTTAAGATGACAGGACGCCACTAAGATTTGGTTTATTGAGAGATGTAAAAACAATTTTTTTAATGTGAATGTTTCCCTGGCGATATCCAATTTTTAAGTTGTTATTTTCTCGTTAATTCATTACCTCTTCAAACTCTTATATTGGTATAGTGCATGTATGTAGAGAGTCACCATCCAGTGTTGAACCATGTCCATCATTGCTAAACCATTTGACGAAATTTGAGATACTACAGTTACACATTATTCAGATAAAACTTCTGAGTTACAAAAGTTACATCGGTGTATTATGGATACATTCTTCCGTTTAAATGCAGAGTAAATTCAATTCATAAGGCGTTAAGAATTATTGCATATGCTTTTATAACCAACTAACCTTGAAAGAGACACAGTCTTTTGAAAGAATCTGTTTTGATGAATTAAAAGTAACATTTTATATATAATGCTGTCTGAATTTTTTTAAAAAACCTTTTATTTAGAACTCTAATTGCGACTGATGCAGAGGATTTTACTGGCGGTCTCACAAAGGTTAATTAAGAACCGGAGGTCAAGCTCAAAATACCTTTATTGGTTATGGTCACGTTTATTACTGAAAAGCGTCTTATATAGGACAATTTAATTTTCAGCAGATTTCAAAATGAACAAGAAAAACAGATGTCTGATAGTTCAGAAGTTATCAGTCTGCAATGCAACTGTAAACTTAACATAATGTTTTACCATTATCTTTTTTCTAGAATGCGGATTAAAACAGATGTCAACTGCAACCCGAGAACAGATAAAGAACCATCGCGGGGCCATATATCTTACGCATAGCTTTAAAGCTAAAATATCGTTGTGCTGGAAATATCTACCAGGGGACAAAATGTATGGAGTATCTTGCCGAGAAAATGTTATGGTTCAAATATTTAAGAAGATTTAATGTTCTTTAAATTAGCCTTTGATCTGTTTACATGACTTATGTCAATGCATATTACACAAAACATGAATAATGTTCGAAAAAAATTGAAATATGTTTAACACTTGTGTGATGTGTGTGCACACGATCGTGGTCTGCCAAGTAGCAACAACTAAGCTTTTTTTGCGTCTTTAATAGACTGGCATTTAGTCGCTAAAATAAAAATTGCTAAAATATCCATGAAATATGAAATTGATGTTAAGAGGGCAATGATAATCTACAGCTAATTATTTTATCAGAGACATGTTTTGGCTTCATTTAATACAGGGGTCTGATTGACAGGCATGTTTTCTACCAATATTTTAGTGTCAAACTGGTAACGGAGTTAGGATTATCTGTTATATATTTGGCGTTTTTAAATTAATACTTTATATATCTAAAACATTATAGGTCGGCTAAAGAGGCATTACTTTATAGATTGTAGATAGATGGAACTAATTTTTTCGTGAGGGAGAAATATTAAAAAATAACTGTTTAGAAGCGAGTACATACGGCACCATGATAAAAACGGTAGCCATAGCCATTCAAAGAGACGGTATTTTGGGGCCTTGATGTAAGAACATATCCTTCAAAACTCTGATGATAAGTTATGAAAGTCAAAGCAAAACTTAAAAACCTGTGATTCAAATTTTTTAAATGTTTTTATTCATTTGTTTTTTTCAAATATGTATTCTTTTTTCCTATTCATTTCTATTTTTTATTCTTCTCTTTAATCATTACTCTGAATTTCATGTTCATAAGAAACAAGACAGGTCGAATAAATGAAACACCATAATGACATCTATACACCTAGTCAACCTCGGATCTTTCTTCGTATCCGTATTGGCATTAGGGTCCAGACATTTAATGTGCGTTTCTCATATGGTACTGTTTGAAAACTGCATTTGCAATACGCGACTGAACCAATTTCATTCCATTAACGTGCTGATGCCCTTTGAAGAAAATTCAAGAGCTGATTTCATTCACCTGCTACCCATTGATTACACAAGAAAAGAAGTTTTTGATTAGCCACTACATAACTCTTTGGACTTATAAGCTACTCTTAAAGCGCAAAGAAACGTTTGTCCTCCGACTGCTCAGTCCGTTCGAAGTGATTCAACGTCTCGTTTCTTTTAACGAAAGTTGGTATCTCAACCTTAATGACGAAACATGTGCACAATAAAGTCCTTCCCTAATAGGGTGGTGTAGTGGTTAGCGCGCTGGGCTCTCACGCCAATGGCCCAGGTTCTGTCCTTGGGCAAGGCACTTCATCCACAATGCACTCAGTCCACCCAGCTGTACAAATGGGTACCTGAATGGATGTACGGACCTATATGGTCGCGCGAAGCGCTCTGTAGGTGCATCGAAAGTGCAATTCCCTCAGGGTAATAATGTACATTATACCGCCAGTGAGCAATCCTGGATTGGATATAAGGCGTTAAAATTATCATTATTATTATTATTAGAAAATATTTTTTAAAATTATTTATTAAAAATTATTTATTGTAATGTCATTCAAACTGCAAGATTATTATTTGAAATCTATCGATGTTTCCTCTTCTGTTCGTACTGGAATCCAATTTGAAAAGAAAAACGCTCAGAGCATTTGATTAACAATTAACGTGAGTAATTCCTATCATGTTTTTTAAGTAGTTGAAAATGTTTCCAAGGTGTACACTGTTCTCGACTTCAGGGTAACTCAAGCCGCCTAGTTTTCCCTGCCCCTACTTGAAGTAGATGTGTCAAGAAACAAAGTCATGATCAAAAACATTTCTAAATTCATTTGAATGTCTTGGTTTAGCATTTCAAAAACCTCAGTTGATTCCAAAATCCCTTGTGCAAGACTTCCAACTTAGACACAAAGCAAGGAGAAGAGTTGTGTTTGTGTATATCAATCAAGACTTATTTCCCTAGCATTTTCTGTTTAATCTAGATTCAAATTTCACACTGCATTACTGGCAAGTACATTATATTCAGATTAAGTCGTTTTAATTAAATTGAAACGGATGACTTAATTTCGTTTATGTGTAAGTTACATGCCGACAAAACAGAAGCAGGTAACATCAATTTTTCCTCAATATTTATAACATCAGATAGGGTTAATAAACTTCAGAGGCCATGGGTGCCTGTCCTTAGCTAATTGTTAACTCGATACATCGTTTTTCAAGCTAAAGGAGAAAACTCTGCATTGGGAATGTCTAGATTATTTGACGGAACCGGAAGTTGTTGACAATGGGAGACATGTGCGCGCGCAACTGTCTGCAGCTGTCTCTGACGGCTGTTCCCACACTTGTACTCAGAGGAGACATATGACAATCTCAAGAATTTGAACTGTGAACCAATTATTTTTCCAAATTTCAGAAATTGGTATTTTTGCGAACATGCTGAATTCCTGTATGCTGTATTCCTCACCATTGTTCCACCAAATATGCACTGTTTAACCTCACACTAAAATGTGGTATTGTGAGCCGTGAGTCATATTGATTTGGATACCATAGATATGTAATAAAGTAAAATACATGAATTAAAAATATAAAAATACACACTGACAAACAGAGGTAGAGCAGGCTGTTCGTACCAATATTTGACTATGTCCTGGCGTGGTTGTGGCACCCGTTTCTCGTGTGTTTATGAATTGGGAATATTCAGTGCGTACCCTTAATCTGGACTGGCTTTATATGAACAAAATCCTTGAGGTTGAATTATTCTTGTGCATAATTAGACACTTCAAAAGCAATATGTGCAGAGTCCTTGAATGGCTTGAATTCGCATAGCTGAACTAAGGATGGTACATTTGTTAAAGAACTGCTTCTCTTGATTAAAATGTTTTTCTTAAAATAGTTAAAGTTTATTTCTGCGTTTGTGAGACCTTATTTCACCGTATTTATTTAAAAAAATGTTCCTCTACCCCTTTAAGAGGAATAGAATAAAAGTAGTAAACTTTCTTCAAGAATGATTAACAACAACATTGCAGGGATACTTATAACTCTTAAAACATGACACATGTACAAAATAGGGTCGATTTCTTACAAAGCGTTCGGATTTTGCATAATATGTCATCGCCTTTAAATTAAATCTAAAAATATGCTTCTGGTTTTCAAAGACAGTAAAGTGCCCTGGTTTTGCATTCGAATTAGTGCTGTCATGTGTACATTTATAGTATTGGCATTTTAGCTTTCCATCTTTACACATCTTACAGAAACAAACTTAGAGTAACCTAATATATTTAGATCTAATTTGTAGGTAATAAATGTGAACTGTTTTTATTAAATGTAATTCTATATCAGATTGTGCTTATGCACTAAAGGGTAAAAATTCTTTTAGTTTTATCTGCAGTGAAAAATGTCATGATAAATAATCTGGTCTATGTTAAAAGGACTCGCTGATGAAATTTAACTTAACTTTCTGAAATTGCTTTAAAAGGGATCGTTAATCATCTCTGTCATTTAGATACACGCGTTTTATTCTGGTACAGTCTAACAAATGTGATAGCTATTTTAAAAATGCTTTTAGTGCTCTATCTCTATGTTTAACCTGCTTAGATGGCTACGATGCACATGAATGTAACAAAATCCTTTGATACTGCGTATGTCTTAATCAAACAAACCTTTAGAACGTTTGCAACATTGCTTTACATACTTTTGAAAAACAAGAAAATAAAAGAATAAAAGAAACTTTTTGTTTTAGGAATAAAAAATGAAAACACACCTCCATTTAATGGAAGTTATTAATTATTGTTTTATATATATATCGCTTAACGAATAGATTATTAGAATTAAGATGTTACGACAGATGACATAACATTTTGTTTGAAATCAATAGTCATGTATTAGTAATTGCAATATTACGTGATAGTACAATAGCCTATTATTTTTCAATCAGGGCCAATAGTCATCTTATAAATTTCTCCTCGTAAAAAGTGTATACGAAACGCAAATGTCATTCTATATAGAACTGCTTTCGTTTCTTAGATAGTATTTCACATTTAATTTCTTCTCTACATTATGACGCAGATATTTAGTAAATATTGACTTGGGCGGGGTTTATTGTCTCTTTATATTTAAAGATTTAAGTTTATCCAGGCCCCTTTAAAGGAATGTAATATACGATAACTATGTCCGCTTTATAATGTACCAGACAGTGTATGAATCCGGAATAGCATAGTTTATAACATAAACATTCTTCTTGCACATGGTGCCATTTGAAAACCAGACTATTTTCCTCTGCCCTTTGTCTAATATTAATCATATAGAAATGTTTATAAAACGGAGTCACTATAAACAATGTTCTGTATTTAATCTTGCATATGCATGTTGTTTGGAAATATGTGATATATTTAGAGTGTTATTTGTTATGATTTGAGCACCAAATATTTCTACATAATTATTCCTGAAGTTTGTATACCCTTTAAATGTCAAGGCTTGGAGTTGTTGAAATAAGATATTCAGGGTGATTATGTTTTTCGAACTTAAAATCAGGAATGGTTATTTCAAATAGAGAATGTTACACTGGGCATCTCATCGCCATATGAAGAATATCAAGTCCTGATGGAAAGTATACTTTTTATATTTCACGAAATGCGATGTTTCGTTGTAAATATTAACATGGTATTCAAGCGAGTTCGTGCAATAAAGAAGTTGCATTGCTTATGCATGAGAACCTGTTTTTCTTTATTAATCAAGCTTTAGTATTGCCTATAAAATAACCTCTACACATGTTTGATTACCCAAGAGGAGGGGGAGTTCAATAAGTTTTATAAGCTGGGCAGTTATGTTTACATAAATAGTGTCAGCTCATAGCAGGTGTTACTTTAGTCAAAATATGATACTGTCAATATACATGTCAAAATAATTAATAGACACATCAGTTATTTAGATATAATAGCTGAATAGCACCGACCTAGGAGTTTCCTTAATCCTGGATTCTCTCAAACAAGGAGAGATGTTAATCTACAAAAATAGATACTGTAATAGATATGTGTAATGTGATGGATCTGGTCTTTTCAGTTTAAAAGGGGGAGAGAGTCCTTAGACGGTGACCCACGGTCAGGCAGGCTCTGAGAAGTCACCCAACAGGAAGTTAGTGCCGCTATCAACTGAAGAATTTTAGCTGTGTGAAAGTGTCTGAACTGTCTTTGGAATTCCAGATACCAGTATTCATTCAGTATTGAAAATATCATTCATGATAATCTTGGTATGTCCAAGGTATCTGCAAGATAGGTACCCAGAAACCTCAGAGGGCAACTCGAATATGAATGGCAATGCATTCACTAGACAACAATTTAGACTTACAGTAACCCACTGGAAAACCAAGGAGGGCTTTGCGTACTTTAGCGAGGAAATATAAGGACCATGGTCCGTCTGTTCCGAAAAAAGGTATTCGGTCAACTCCTTCCAAAAGTTTTAAATTAATCATTCTAATTTAGCTTTGCACTTAAATCACCAATACCTAATGGACATCGCAGATAACTACTATTTGGTTAGCGATAGGCCTTTGAATCGTGATGTGTGCATCTCTTTGAGCTCGTATCTTGAATAAAAATAACGGTTACAATACAAGTTCCTTTATAAATATCTTTTATCTCTGAAGAATCTATTTAGAGCTTTGGTTTTTTGTTCACAGAGCTTTTTACTCTTCAGTTACATTATAAGCATAGTATTAGTTGTAGATATATGGGAGTGGTGCAATCCCTTTGAAAAAACTTTATGTTGCCTTAAACGAAAGAAACTTTGAGAGAATAAATCATAAATCGTTTAAAATTCCATTTCACAGAAATTTTATGTGAAAGACAGAAGATCAATTGAATGACCATTTCCGGGCCTAAAAACTCTGCAATATAGGCTAAAAAAAACTATCTTTCTATTAAACATGTAACTTGAATTTCAGTTCTACTACAGATTTAATCAAAGGTCACATTTACCATTCAAGTGCTTGAGACATTGCCATTTGAAAATTAAATCTGGACTATTAATTTGGTAACACAGTAAGGATACTGTATGTTAAAAGAATATATATATTCAACTTTCAATTCCCGGACGTTCCCTCACTTGTCTGTTTCAGACATCACACACTTCTTTTATCAACTTAAAAATTGGTGACCTAGCTGAAGCATTAACTTTTCAGACTGTGACATTGCTTCATTTCTGGTTTTGTTTCCTGCATGAACAGTCCTGACTTTATCTTCGTTATCATATTCACTGCTGTGTGCCTGATGCAAATTGGTGTGAAGCAATCCCCATCTTGCCCATTGCCACACGTTCTTCCTCCATATTGAAGATCAGGACTTCACTTAAACCTACCAAATTTCATCAACTTTTAATCGGTAGACTTAGAAACCTGTTTTCGGGCTGTAACCTTGAACGGCTGATCAATTTGCTGCTTTAAGACATGGATCAAGCTGGTTTCTTTATTTTCGTATGTTCCCTTAGGTTTTCTGATCCGGGTTAAGCCCACCCTGACCTGAGCAAACCGAAAGCGTGATAGTGGCAAAGGGAGCTAACTCCGTCAAATAAGAGTTCAACCCACCGAAAACTTTTTGTCAGCCTTTTATTTACATTACAGAGCACGTCAAAAAGCAGCTGTTAAAGGAACGGAGCGATCAAAAGTTCTCGACGGTAAATGGCATCAATATTTTTTTTAATCAACCAGCGTAGTATATATTCAAACACACGGCGAATACAGAGAAAAACATGTTGACTTTTAACTGTTAAAAGTTCTTAAATAGAACTTTTGTCTTCTTAATCTTGCATTAATAACGAAAGGATCGTATAGAAATATCCCCTAAAATTTCTCTTTTCTGTTTGTACTTTCTCTTTATTTCTTTTAGAAGATACTTCCTTAATTTCATATTATTTCCAATTTTAGTGAAATGTAATTGATAAAAGCAATTAGGGATATACGAAAATATTGAAATTATAGATAATAATCGTATTTTTCATTGACACGATGAAAACATATCAACCATAAACATCTCAATATCCTAAACTTATTCTGTGTAGTGTATATCCAAACACCGTGCATATGTAAAATTAAACACAATTGTTTTATGCACATTTCCATGTGTTTGATATCAGACAAATGTATGAGGAATACAGTAAGACCATGACATACTTTACTCTTTTCAGTAATAGCATGATATATTTTACTGTTTAGAGCCTGAGTATGACGGATTTAACTCTTTTAATTTTAAGTCTGGACATAGCATACTGTAATATATGTACATATTTTAAGCCCTTAACGGTTTTCAGCCTGAGCATCACATACTCAACTGTTTGAGCCCGAGCACGATATTATTTACTGTTTTCAGTAAGAGCATCACATACTTTACTGTTTTCAGTAAGAGCATCACATATTTTACTGTCTTCAGCCTGAGCATCACATACTCAACTGTTTGAGCCCGAGTACGATATTATTTACTGTTTTCAGTAAGAGCATCACATACTTTACTGTCTTCAGCCTGAGCATCACATACTCAACTGTTTGAGCCCGAGCACGATATTATTTACTGTTTTCAGTAAGAACATCACATACTTTACTGTCTTCAGCCTGAGCATCACATACTTTACTGTCTTCAGCCTGAGCATCACATACTCAACTGTTTGAGCCCGAGCACGATATTATTTACTGTTTTCAGTAAGAACATCACATACTTTACTGTCTTCAGCCTGAGCATCACATACTCAACTGTTTGAGCCCGAGCACGATATTATTTACTGTTTTCAGTAAGAGCATCACATACTTTACTGTCTTCAGCCTGAGCATCACATACTCAACTGTTTGAGCCCGAGCACGATATTATTTACTGTTTTCAGCCTGAGCATCACATACTTTACTGTCTTCAGCCTGAGCATCACATACTCAACTGTTTGAGCCCGAGCACGATATTATTTACTGTTTTCAGTAAGAGCATCACATACTTTACTGTCTTCAGTAAGAGCATCACATACTTTACTGTCTTCAGCCTGAGCATCACATACTCAACTGTTTGAGCCCGAGCATCACATACTCAACTGTTTGAGCCCGAGCACGATATTATTTACTGTTTTCAGTAAGAGCATCACATACTTTACTGTCTTCAGCCTGAGCATCACATACTCAACTGTTTGAGCCCGAGCACGATATTATTTACTGTTTTCAGTAAGAGCATCACATACTTTACTGTCTTCAGCCTGAGCATCACATACTCAACTGTTTGAGCCCGAGCACGATATTATTTACTGTTTTCAGTAAGAGCATCACATACTTTACTGTCTTCAGTAAGAGCATCACATACTTTACTGTCTTCAGCCTGAGCATCACATACTCAACTGTTTGAGCCCGAGCACGATATTATTTACTGTTTTCAGTAAGAGCATCACATACTTTACTGTCTTCAGCCTGAGCATCACATACTCAACTGTTTGAGCCCGAGCACGATATTATTTACTGTTTTCAGTAAGAGCATCACATACTTTACTGTCTTCAGTAAGAGCATCACATACTTTGCTGTCTTCAGCCTGAGCATCACATACTCAACTGTTTGAGCCCGAGCACGATATTATTTACTGTTTTCAGTAAGAGCATCACATACTTTAGTGTTTTCAGTAAGAGCATCACATACTTTACTGTCTTCAGCCTGAGCATTACCTATTCTACTTTTTAAATACGAGCATGACACTCTTCACTGTTTTCAGTAAAGCAAGACACACTTTATTTGGTAAGCAAATGGCATACGTTACTTTTTTCAGTCTGAGAACAATGATTACGAAACACTAAATGTCTCTTAAATTACGCATGGGCTGAAAATAAACGTTTTTGGTAAGATTGAACAATAATGGTTTCATGATTCAAATTCCTGAGATTTTAACATGCCTTCTCCGGGTAACAGTGTGGGAACAGCCGTCAGCAACAGCTGCAGACAGGTGAACGCACATGGCTCCCATTGTCTATAACTTCCGGTTCCGTTTAGTTATTTGGACATTCCCTATGCAGTGTTTCTCCTTTAGCTTAAAACCATGTATCGAGTTAACAATTAGCCTCGGAAGCATCTGGAGGCAATACTGCAAACTCACTCAGTCTCCTGCAATGGTCTGATTACTGCATCTGTGTCAAGTGTTACATATGTTGTGTATCAGCCCAAGTGAACTCTTCATTGTTTCTCTTCAAGATGCAACGAACTGCTGAAGTTCAACAAACATGAAAGGAATTTTACACGATTAATATAAGAAAAGACTCATCTCAAACCGTATTTTTCCCTGATATTTTGAAATCAACATTTCACAATGTTACAACTCCATTCCTAAAGTTTGTTGATCTATCATTTTGTCTATTTGCAAATAATATGTAATGTTTACTGTCGTGGTATTTTATACCGTAGACCAACGTATTTGTCTTTCCTTCTTATGACAGACATTATACATGTAAAATGTCCTGAAAGGTGAATCTGTTTAAATCCACACGATTCACTTGAGGGATTTTGGCAGCTTCTCAAATGGATCAGCGGTCAAGATTTCTGAAGCCCCACTTTTCGTAAAGTAGAGGTTCTTTTTATGGTGTCCTTTAACAGGTATATGACTAACAATATTGCAAAAATAACGAAATTCGAAAACTTATCTCTTAAAACAACCGCTTTGCTTTAATTTATTCAATTACATGTATTCCAATTGTCTAAATATAAAGATAAACATTTGATTTCATGGAAGAAAGTAATTGAAGATAAAGATGCGTACATTATAATGGTTTTAGATAGATATTCAAATATCAATGAAGGGACATATTTGAAGGTCTACACAAATCGTACCACAATATTAATCGCATTGACAATTAACCTCGAAATGATTTTTACTTGGTTTCTGACACATCTGCTCCAAGTCATCGGAACAAGGACAACAAGACGGGTTGAGTTTCCTCAGAATCGGAAACAGGTTGTTTTCCTTTCCTAAACCTCGTATACAGTTTCACCTCCTCAAAAGAAATGGTATGATTCTTACGAGTTACTGTTAAGCAAATGTTTCAGCTGGGTTTTCGAATTTGATTCTAATACCACTACTAGAAGGAACAAATTTGGACTGGCCTGATTCCCTCAGATCTTTGGCAGATGCCCTGTAGTGGATTTCGACTTTTCTTTGCTATCTGTGAAGTTCATCAACAAGTTGCCTTGTAAAGTTCTAGATGTCTAGATGTTCACATCTTAAGTTTAAATAACAAGACAAGTTATACAGGGTTAGCTAAGGAGTTGAATTTGTATTCATTCTTGACATATTTTACTAGTGAAATAAAAACATCATTTGAGTTTGTTTTTTTCCTTTTCAAGATTTTTCTTCATAATCAATTTATTTCAAGAATATCCTTCAGTTTAACGCTATGCAGAGTCATCATTGATTACATTGGCTTATGTGTATGGAATTTGTTACCTACATGTAGAGGTATCGTTATGGTATCGTTATCGAGTTATTTTTAAATGAATAAGTTTTTTTAAGACTTATAGAGACAATCACACTGTGTGGTTTTTATGACCTATTGCATGGTTTCGATACGAACCTTAATGCCATGATATATGGTGATATAAAATTATTACAAAACATCTCAATTATTCATCCCCGAATGACAGATATAAGATTAAAACTTGCTAATACTAAAAGCAATCTTATATATGCACTGATGCCGAGATCACATATCCAGTTTATATGGATACTGGGTACATAACCAATCAAAATTATCTCCTAAATGTATTTCTGGTTGCTTAGATAAGTTTAAAAAATTACGATTTACTAATTTACGCGGGTCACTTTTCAGTTTACGATCATGATCGCAACGTTATGCCTTCATATTGTCACTTTTGAAAGCGATAAGCTCTAAGATGGTACTTTTTAGGAACTGTCGGTTATTTTGGCACATTTGAACCGATGATTTTGATTAGAAATAACATTATAACAGAAGTTATGAATTACCAAAGTATGATATCGAGAATTCTCAAAAAGAAAATTTTCAGGATATTTACTCTTTCTGAATCCTTATAAATGTTAAATACCCCTTCTGTTTTTCTATGGTTGTAAAGACGCGAGGAAAGACGAGACTTGGTATCACGTGACTCTATCCGTCATGCCAGTTAATTACTCGTGGAGACCTTGTCAAGATATTGCACTTCTGTACCAACAAATTTGAAGGATTTCGAAAATGTGGAAATACGAGAACATTCCTCTGAAACAGTTCCTTAACCTTCCATTGGTAATAGCTTTTAAATGACATTCTTGGTATTTTTGGTACTCAGTTAATTTCATCGTCCTCAAAACATGTAGACAAGGCCAAATGTGAAAGTGTCTTTTTCAGAGAAAAAGATATGTCTATGTTTATTTATAAGTGTATGTTATTAGACAGACTAATATAATCATTGTCCTGATTGAACTATTGACATTTACAAGACTAAACTTTTGTGTCTTAAACGTCTTTTATACTATTGGACGAAAACCTCACTATCGTTTTCCGATTTATTTACTTGCAATTCCGTGTGTTGATTATCAAGACTTGCAAAATGAAAGCCAGGCATAGTGCAAAGTCTAAAATTACAGAAAACAGTCTTGGAGTAACTTAATTGGAGTCTCCATTGAAATTGTTAGTTGACTTAACCAGGCTTCCTATGTCCAAACTGCCCAGATAGTCAAGAAACGTATAAATGATTGTTGTAATTAGTTTAAGGTTTATCTTCATTGCATACCTAGTGTGTTTAAGCAAAGAATGTACGCCCAGTATGTACACTATGAAGATATTTAACATCAATTGCAGTTGCCATATTAAGGCAAACATCTTCATACAATAACAAACTATACCCCCACAGTTTTTATTCTCAAATAATATTTTTCATGTTTGAAAAATCACTAACTTTTCTTTGAGTCGTTTATTTTCATCATCAAGTTCATTGATATTTGACCTGCGTCGGATGAAGTTTTGATAAATTGGATGCATAATTACAACTGACGCCCTAAACACTATTAAGTAGAGAAGCATGTATAAACTCTGCATGACTGTCAGGCGAGTGTTGTATCTGGGATATAAGACAAGAGGTATGTAGTCTACATTTACTTATATACATCCTCATTGCTTTCTCTCAAATGTATTTCCGCCTACAATGTGAAATTATATCACTTGCGTCCCAGAATAATGAGGGCGCCTTGTCTTAACAACAGCATTAAACCTCAATATCTGTTTATAGCTTGCTATTTTCAAAATAGACAAAAGCATTCCGTTAGATTTACGTGAGAGGCACGAAGAATTTCTCTTAAACCATAAACTATCTGGAACAAAATAAACACTTACGACAATGAACTGTGTAGTCGATACTGATGATAATGTAACTTGCGCTTAAGAATCTCTTAAATTGATTTTTATATAATATTATAAATCTCGTAATAAATTAAATTCATGTATATGTATAACTGTTACTCTCCTGAATGAGAGAGACGATAACTTTTCAGAGAAGGCAAACACAAAAGCGCTTGATAAAAAAATTTGATGAGATTTTCTTCATTCAAAAGCCTTCCCACAAGGCTATTCATATCCGCGATGTCTACTTCAATCCCTTGATTGGGTTGTCGACGTTTTACACAAATTGGTTCGAAATCCCAATCCAAGATTAACAATGGAGCAATATCTGCATTACCCGAATGAGAGGACCGATTTGCATTTACCTGCTATTCAAAGCCACTTTTAAGTATTTTCCAATTGACTCTCTGAATTTGATTTGGAAAAAAGTTAGGATTTGGAAGAGCAACTTTTAAATGCGTGAAGATGAGTCTTCGGATTAATTATAATATTTTCATTTGCTTGAGAACGACATTAGAATTTTTGTTGGAGCGTGTATTTATTTTGTTAACGTCATCCATGTGTATACAGTAAAAGCCTTGTTATTTTTAGAACATGATCAATGTCGATGTTTCCCATGATTGTGCATAAATATGTGGACAATTAGTACAAGTATTTTATGAATGCTTCAATTAAGTACTTTAAGAGATTCGCAACTTGATCACATCCACTTAAAAGGCACTATTGCACAACAATATTTCGTATATACAAAGAATGCATAGATCATGCATACATCTCGATGTTACCAACGATCCGCACTCAAGTAATGCAAGGTATTTAACAAATGAATACGTAGTAAGGCCAGAAGGTTGCTGCTAAAAGACCGGTAGTATCACAGGCGCCAGGCTCTATATATTCACAATATCATGTAAGTATATGTACATGTAGCTATATATAACATAAAAAAGGTCTGACAGAGTCGTGTCTGCAATAGGACCGGAAATGCGAACTAGGATCCGTCTACGAAGTTTACAGAGGGTAACCGAGCCAGGAAACCATTTCCGGTCCTATTGCAGACACGACTCTGTCACTAGTGTCAGACCTTGTTTATGTTATATAGCTACATGTACATATACTTACATGATATTGTAAATTCAGAGTCTGGCGCCTGTGGGTAGTATTTAATGCAACGATGTATTAAGTACGATATACGAAATATTCAAATTTTGCTTATAGCCAGAAGAGCGAAACAGCAGCCGCTATATTAATCAAATAAAATGATTTTGCTATTTTTTGAAAATCGCTTAAGATTTAAAATAGCTTTTATAAACAATATTTCATCCTTTTTTCTGAGAACAGAGTTTAGGCCAATTCAAAAGCT
This sequence comes from Phorcus lineatus, assembly GCA_921293015.1. NCBI lineage: Eukaryota > Metazoa > Mollusca > Gastropoda > Trochida > Trochidae > Phorcus > Phorcus lineatus. The sequence continues at coordinate 57,649,204 of OV121081.1, forward strand.
GCACCCATTACTAGTTCAATCGTTTTCAACTTTCTATTTTGCGCACAAATGACCATAGACTTTTGATACCTGTAAGCCGACTTAGGCCGTCGTAACATTTTCATTGTATCTAACAGGCCAATTGTAGAGAATAATAAGTATTTCATTGCATCAATGGAAAGCTAAAGTGATTGCCTTTATTATGCCCTAAAATAGCCAATTGAAACGAAAAAGCCTGCTATAATGCCTTTAAAGAACATTGAAATCTTTTTAACATTCAGGACAACCTCCAAGGCTCGACCAAGATTGTTAATGTTTAATTTGCTCAGGTTATCAGGTATCGCTTGCATGAACGATAGTTAGCCTTATTGGTTTAACAGCTGATATGTCTCTCTATATTACACTTGGAATTTTCAAAGGAACTTTCAACCAATCATACTTAGCCTCTTTGTATTTCGGCAATATTGTAAACCAATGAACACATCTGTATTAAATTTAGAACTACGTGACCATGTGGGTATTCCGAAATAATTTGCAACTTTTGATACGAAAAACGATCGTTTATGCAAATCTCAACCTGAAGCCAATCAGTGGTGTTTAAGAGTCAAAACGGCAGTACAATTCTTCATGAATGCACGTGAACTAAATTAGACACATAGATTTCTCATGAAAGGTCAGAAACATCTATTCCATATTAGTAAAAAAAAACCTTCCTTTACAACGGTACACGCGAGAAACAAGCAGTTACTAGTTGATAAGTAGAGAATGTGAAAAGGCGAGTCAACTAGTGTGATATCACTAAATATAAGTGACAGAGATAGAGGTAGTGAAATACGTTTCAGACAATACTTCAATATATCTTGTCCTGGCAATCCTTGAGAGTTTAGAAACAATTAATTTATAACTGATGCATGTAAGCGGTGCTGGACGCTATCAATTGTGACCTATATCCTAAAATAGATCCCTTTCGCCTTTCTCCAAGGGATAAATCGGTGACTGACTGACTGTTAAGTGTTTTGTTAAAAAAGGAAATATATATATATATATATATATATATATACATATACATATATATATATATATATATATATATATAACAGCATATATAACAGCATATTTGCCTCACTATTCTATTTTATTTGATGCAATGAACAAATTATGTTATAACCTTTTCTAAATAGAGGGTAGCATGTAGGTCTTTTGTTCTTTTGTTGGCCATAATCTACTCATTTGCCGTCATGCAAATCCTATCCTATTTGTACCCTATTATTTCGCAGTATTTCCTAGCCTAATTAGGGTGCCTCCAACTTTGCCTTTTTAAAGGCTTTTCTTGTTTTCAAACATATCTTCACTGCGTTCGCAATGCGCTTAGGCAATATTTGGACGATGTACATTTCTACATGTAGCGTCACATGCAACAGGCATATTGAGGCAAAATAAACTACTTACAACTATGTTTCAAAATCTAATTACCCGAAATTATTTCTTTTTAAACACATAGAACTTCCTTTAGTCGGTTTTTATTTTTCAAATCCATTGATCTTTGCCCTGCGTGGGATGGTTGTTTTGATAAGGTGCATGTATAATTACAACTGCCGCTCAAAACACTTACATACAGTGTTCATTCAGTGAAGAAACATGTATAAACTCTGCAGGACTGCCAGGATCGCGTGGTAGCTGGGATATAAGAGGTATGTAGTCTACATTTACTTATATACATCCTCATTGTTTTCTGTCAAAGGCATTTCCGCCAACACAGAGTAATTATAACACTTGGGTCCAGGTCACAATGTAATAATATCAGCATTAATCCCCAATATATATCTGTACATCGCTTGCCAATAAACTAAGTGAGAGGAAGCGAGAATTTATTTTCTACTATATTCGCTATCTGAAACAATTATACACACTTCCGACGGAACAAGAGATTTTCTTTGCGAGACGTATCATATAATTTTATTTATGTTGCTATTCTAAATGTAAATGAAGTAAAGAGGTTATAAGTTATCGCCATTTACACAGGGGAAAAAACGATATCGTAGTTCATACAAGTTTAAAGTAACGCTGCATTAAAACATAAATCATTATGATTTCATAATATGACTTGTGACATAATTAACGGAATGTTATAACTTATTGTATGATAAAGTCATGATATGGTATGATAAGTAAGTTGCATATATCTGGTGGATGACTATGTATCAATTAGGAATCTTTAATAAAGTCTAGATCCTCATTCAGCACTAACAGATTTGAATAACATGGATGAAGGTAGAGCAATTATTTTTGAAATTGTATAATGTGAATTTCAGTCAAATGACTGCATTACGAAGTAAATTTTACTTAATGAAGTGATCGGCTTTATAATCTCACCTGACTGCTTTGAAGCCATGTAAACATTTCGTCCTACTTCTACAGATAGTATGGACATTGTATCAAACCCGAGAACTTTTGTTTGAGGTTATTCGATGTCTGTAGAGGGCTAATTTGAGATTTCTGAAGTAAAAAATTACCGTGTCTCATTATAAAACATGCAACTCGGTCAAATCTGTTTATATTTGCTTACTATGTTGTTACAAACATACTCGTTCATCGATCATTCTTGCTTAGAATTCTTTTATGAAACCCTTGCTTATTATGATTCCACAGGATAAGTGTATTTCAAAAAAGCATATACCGACAAATGAAAATGATATGTTAAAATCTTATGTAATTGTCCATCTGCGAATAAAATGCACTTCCCACATAGTCTTTAAGTCTTCTCTCAACGAATTTATGAATAAGAAAGAAATCAGAATTGATGCTATTCTTTAACTTTGATCGTTATGTAATCAGTTTTTACCTAAAGAATGAAAGCCAAAACCATTGATTTTCTTCGTGAAAGGAATCGACTCACCATGTGAGTCACTTACTTGAATAGAATTTATTGTATAATCATTCTAAATTTATTGTATTGCCATGTACTTTATAAAACAAGGATAGTTTTGGGGTTTTTTCATAAAGAAGATACAGTGATTTACATTTCAGACGTCTAAATAGGAATTATGAATGCTAATCAAATCGATGTAAATTCTGGTAGACAGTCTATGAAACAAATATTACAAGTAAAGTTCTTGATAGTATGCATGATAGAAATTAGATATTTCACAGAAAATTACCAAACTACACGGAGGGGTTTATGTTTGGAAGAAATTAATACACAGTTTAGAACGCGAGATCTTCAAGGATTGTTTGAACAATTTAAACCATTTGACCCTCTATACCAAAACACTCTTCTGCCAGATGTCACTTGAAATACATTAAAAGCTGCATTATACGACCACCGGCACTGCAAAAAAGTGTTATGATGGAGAGAATTTTGTTTGCATATTTGCATAAACATTTAACCTTTTAATTCCTATTTTTTCTGAAAAAAAACATCTTAAGAGGCATCAGGTTAACATTCAGTAAAACAAGGTTGCTGACAGGATCATTTTGTTTTAAACTTTGAATCAATTGACGCTATATACCAAAGCACTTTGCTGCAAGATTCCAGTTGAATCCATTAATAGCTATATTGACAGGCCACCAACGTGGCGTCTTTCAAATGTTAAGATGGATAGGAAATGTTTTGGGATATTTGTCTGGTTAAATGTGAATGTGAATCCATTTGTCGAGATTGTCGTGAAAGAATATATGTTCGAATAGATTTGTCTGAATATAAATGTGTGTATTAATATACAATATCGATCTATATGTTACCTGCTACCAGTAGCATTTAAAGAGTCTTAAAACAATCCCCACTAAAACTAAAAGAACAAATCACAATCCACAATCATAATGTTGTTTCTTAAAGGCACTAGTGCACGATTTTACGGTTTAAATTGTATATTTTAAGGTTTAAGAGGACTTATGCATTCACTTAACCTTTCTATCGATGCAATGAAATACTTAAAATTCTTTACAATTGACCTGCTGTCAACAATGAAAAAATTTAGACAGCCGCTGTCGGCTTGGACATATGAAAAATCTAAGTTTAGCTGTGCACAAAACGGATATCTAAAAGACAGTTAAACGCGGCTGAACTATTATTATGAGCAGCTATTGAATTTTCCTAAACTCTAAACTGAGACCAAAGAATGAATTATGTTTTATGAAAGCAATGTTGTAAATAAACCGATTTAATAACACAGCATTAGCATTGCTATTAGATTGACCAAAGCGGCTGCCGTTTCCGCTTTTTTGGTTATGAGCAAAATCTTAATATTTCCGATATCGTAGTTCACGCGGATTTGTTGTAGCGTAACATTAAATACTTCCGGTCTTTAAATATCACCTTTACTACCTGAATACGTAAATATTCGTTAAATGACTTACGAGGTAGATTACTTGAGTGATGATCTTGAATAATATCGAGAGATATGCAGAATCTGTGCAATCGTTGTGTTAACGAAATATTGATGTGCACTAGTGCGTTTAACCATTGGCATGTTGTTTAAATTACCTTGTGTGGTATATTTTGATGAAAGAAACAAGTATATTTTTGTAAGTGGGTAATTTTCTAGGCCGTCTATCGCTAGCATACTCTCTCCACAGAGGTATTTTAATGCTTACATGTATAGAACCTCTGTTCTAAAACAGCCTTTTCTCGGGCTTCAGGCAGGTACCCCTAGCGGCAACATATTACAACATAAACTACCTTGCAATATCTCAGCCAATGAAAACACCACAAGCATGAATAAAACATTTGTTTTTATATAGGAATATGCAATGATGTAGTCGCTAAATAAGGAAAATGTGTTCTGCATAGAAGATGCAAATTGCAAAGGGCATCATGCATCAAATCAGTCTTCTATATTTCTATACCGAGAAACGTTCGTATTAAAACAGAGGTTGTACATGTATAGGAACTTCTGACGGAGCTACCAGTTAGGAGAGAATGATAATTAGTTAAAGCGAATGAATATATTACCTTAAAGACATTGTAGCTTCCGCCTTCCCTTAAAACCTTTATGCCATTCATGGTAAAAAAACAACCTTCATGCAAGTAACATTTCAGTTGTCAAATATTGATGCATTTCGATTGAAGAATTAAACTGAAAGCACACCTGAAGAAATTGTTCCTCCTATTTTATGAACTGAGAGTGTAATATATTTCAAAAGCTTCACTCATTCAAAGTTGAACCGTCTACAACAGCTAAATTGTTTTGTTTTGTTTTGTGTTATCCTTCAATGACACCAGAAAAAAAGTTGAAACTTTCTTTGTAAATCAAAGCAAAAACACACATCAAATTGAAATTCAACAAATTTAATAATGTATCATCGAAACAAGGAATCACACCTGGGGACTTTTGACCACGGAGGCCAATTGAAATAGGTTGTATTTAATGACCACTTGATCAATTTTCGTATATTGCCTTGAAACATTTAAATAATACTTAACTCATTGATAATTTTTAATTCATTTTTGCGCAAAATTTATATATTGTATGACAATGGCCGTTCTCCTGAAGAAGCTAAAGCTTGTACATTTCAACAGGATGCACGTGCAGCACGAGTACCCCATGCTTTTGTCAGCTACCTGATTTAGAAACTGAAATCGATTTTATGATTCATTAGAAAGCTTTACGATAAATGGAAAGAATTTTTTTAGCTGCATTATCAATTATAATTTCACTCCTTAAGTGGATTGACGTAGTGTATGGCGAGTGTGTAAACAATTACCGACCTCAGCCTTGTTTTCAAGTTAAATGAACTCTCGCAAAAGTGAACAATGAACACCTCTCTCACATTTATAAATTGATAAGCAGTGTTTCTAACTGTGAACCAAGGCACCAAAAACTTGCATACATGTATTGCACACATGAAGAAATATGTATTCTCCCTGCATACTTGGCTGTCAGCCTGAGCTGGTAGCCGGGATATAGGACACGAGGCTCATTTACTTTTATACATCCTTATTGTTTCTCTCAAATGAATTTCCGCCTCTACAAAGAGTAATTATACCATTTGCGTCCCGGAATAGCGAGTTCCTATTCTATTCACGGTAGTGAACCCACCAGTACATGTAGTTCTCCTCACTATTCTGACACACTCTTAGGCTTTTTTGCGTGAAAAATCGTTAGCTGTTTCGTTAGAATTAATCAAACTTTGATGCTTTAAAACGTGTTCACCCATTGTTTATTTTCAGTGAAGAACTTAACCCAATATTTCTTTATCAATTAAAACCTGGTGTAAGAAATTGTAATTTAACCTGCAGTGTTTATGCGATATTTATAATGAAAATTGCTTGATAATAAGGAGAGAGAATGAAAGAGTGTTCTTACACATTTTCCTGCATGGCGTTGTAAATATTACGTGATAAAGTGACCAACTTCTACATTCCTCGGTTGACTGATTCTTTAACATTTCATCCTGCTTGAAACTGATAGCACAGACACCTGGTATTTAAGTCGAGAGGATTTGTTTGAGGTTATCTTTCGGTATGCTAATTGAAGATTATTTTCGTGTGTAGAAAGGGTCTACTGTGACACATGATAAAAAAAGTGATGATAACTTTGTTTTATTCTGTTGTTCGTTTTGACCTTTTTGTTAAGCTCTTACGCATGTGAAGGGTAGTTAAAGATGTTTTCCAATATCATGAATTAAAATTGATAGAAAATTAGCAAAAACATTGTTCATGCATTTGGGGAATTGAATGTGTACATTTTTCAATGATAATTAATAAAGTGATTGATTAGTATGGACATTAGACTAGCATGGATGTAGATAAGAAATAATATATACTCGATATAATCAGTGTTAACATAGTTAGAAACGCTATAAAGATTACATATTTGTATTAAAACGTTTGTTTGATTTAATGTGAACACATACCATTTGGTCAGTTTTCGAGTGTGTATATAAAACGAATATGATTATTAAAAAGCGACTATGGTAAATTCTTCATGAGTTTTTATTATATAACACCAATATTAATAGGTATCTTCTTACGTCATCTGTAAATAAAATAAACGTTCAAAAGTACCAAGAGTACCCTTGAAAGCGAATTGAGAGAAACACAGTAACCTCGTTTACAGGATGATAATAACAATAATAATAATAAGGATATTTATATTGCTCTAATCCACGTCACTGAGGGATATGCTCTAAGCGCATCCTGCATTATTACCCTGGTCTAACCCAAGCTGCCGGCTGGGTGAACAGAGGCACAATTTGAATAAAGGAGACACCACTGATAGCAGTGAACTGAGGTACGCACAGGACCACGTGCCACCATCCATGATGCCAAGTGATCAGTACAATAGCTCTGATTTCACCTTGTGTGCAACGCAATGAATATATCAGGTATAATGCCCCTAAAACAAGCGATATTCCGTAAGTCTCAAGCAACGATGTACGTGTAACGGTTCTATTGGTAAAACAACCAACTTTTTTCTGTTCTGAGATTGTCCAATATCCCTTTTGTCAAGTATATATATGTATTGTGAAAATACATTCAAAATGGAGCTACCGGAACAATTGCGATTTTCTAACGAGGGTATATACACTCGTAAGTTATTTTTCATAGAATGCTCACGCCTTTTTTTATGTAAGTTCGAGTCGTTTTAAGTGTTTTTCCCAATGGAGATTATGAATATTTGCAGTTGGTTTGCTTCTGTACCTCGTGGCTTGACAGAAGTACATGTAACAAGGTGACGTTATTTTTTTTTAAATTGCATTTTCTACAAAAAGTAGAAATCCTTTTAAAACTAAGAATTCGGCTCTTCAACACTGAAAAATTTAACGTTAAAAATTTGATAATCTTCTGTGTATGTTATTGGGCTACAATAATTAAGAATAAACCCTCTATAATGTGCAGCAAAAGGAGAAACATGAATTTTTATAACAACGTTAATGGTGAAAATGAAAAAAAATTTCATGGAATAGAATTTGAACCAATTGGAACAAATGGCTTTGATATTGATAATCGCCAATATATTCATGAAGTTAAGTTTCCGTGAATAATATTTCGGGTGTGTTGTTTTCCGATGCCTATTATAATGGTTATGTAGCATATTAAAATCATTAACGTCTTCTGTTGTTGAGATCCGTGTCTGTTGTTGTATCCATGTACCTCTTATGCTGCAGTTTGCAGCCTGAGTGTAATAAAGTTCAGTTCAGTTCAGTTCGATCCAATTCTATTAAGAAAACTGCGATAAACTATGTTAATACAACATAGCATTATACTCTGTCTATGTTATGTTATGGTATCTTTCTGTGTGATATAAACCTGGTCCATTAGAATTCTTTTAAAAGTCTAATAAACATAATCCTTTATCTGATAAGGTATGTCAAAATGTGATTGACAACCCATTAATACAACATGTATTCATTATTATGTGTGAGAGAAGCTTCCAACTTGTGTGTGTATCTGACCTTTGTCACATGAGACTCTACATCACATAAATTCATTGTTTCTTATCTACAGCATACTCTCACCATAAACTGATGACAGCCCATTGCCTGGAAAACATGGACTTCATTTTTTAAAATCTTGAAATGTAAGCAGTGGCGTAGTAATTAATGTATTCTAGATCATGGGTTCGAATCCCGGATACGGGACAAGGCTTCTTCTGAACTTTTTCACACGCAGTAAGTGAACATAATCTGATGATTAATGATGTTCCATTGTAATTAAAATGTAATTCAAAAGCTATTAAAGCCAACACGAGCTCTTTTCGTGCACGTTTCACACCTACTTACAAACCTTACACATGTATAACTACTGTTAACAGGCAATTGTAAAATAGTACTTATATGACATTAAATTATTGATTACAACAATGTAATATGTTCTTTCAACTAGAATGTGTCTAGTCATTAAGTGTTTTGCCCACTTACCTTGCTTAAACAAATCAAGTGAAATATAATTATATTACATGGAGAGATCAGTTATCTGTTTTAACGAAAGTCAGAAAAAATTCTTATTCCGTGATTAATTTTTAAAGGGGCAGTAGCAGTTGAAAGATTAATTTCTTTGAATTATTATGATGATTCGTCATTACATCTAAGGGTTTTTCGATTTGGATCATCTTCGACCTACCTTTTGACTAACCAACCAAGAAAATGAATACAGGAAGTCAGTTATGAACCAATCAAAGACGAGAATCTTTGACATCTCGTAACTGTCAAACGCTGTCGAAGTCTTACGTTTATTAATATTTATCCTGAAAAAAACGTTTTCGTGATTGTCTGACTTAACTTGTTAATTTCCTTTTGCACAAATGTAAAACATATACGACATACGAATATTCCGTCATGTATATCTGCACAAAGTTGATAATGTCATCATATTTTTCAACATATTGCACCGAGAAAAAGGGGCAAAGAACGTCGAAAAAGTCTATTCGAAAAGGTCTCGTTTGACTGGCTATGTCAAAGTTGTCTTCAAGATGGGTGCCACGAAACTTAAATGCACACGATCGACATCAGTCGTGAGCTCATGGGCATCTACAATGCTGATCCCGATAACTTTCATGGATTCATCACTGGCATCCTGACACCAAGCAAGAATTTATGCAATGGAAGCATAAGCATTCTCATGCACCCAGGAAGATAAGAACTCAGCCTTCTGCTGTCAAGATCATGGCAACAATTTTCTGGATTCATACTTATAGACTATAAACCACCTAAAACTACAATAACAGGATCCTACTATGCTGACTTGAAGCAATTGAGAGTGGCGATCAAGAAGAAGAGGCGCGGCATGTTGACTGCTGGAGTTGTGCGTCTTCTTGACAACGTTCCAATGCGCAAGAGTCGTATTGCACCGGCTGAACTTTAACAAGATAACTTTGAACAACTTAACCATCCCCGACAATCCAGATTTGGCCCCAAGCGACTTTCACAATTTGAAATCACACTTGGTGGTACGACATTTTTGGCAGTGGTAATGGACTCAAGGCAGCTACTAAGACGTGGCTGAGGGGTCAGTCAGAAGGGAATAGACAGTCTCAAAGAGAAATGGGCAAAGGGAGTCCAGGGAGATTATATTGAAAAATAGATTCAATATCACATTGGCTTCTGTTTTATATCCACCTCAAGGAACTTATTGACTTCCCCTCGTAGCAATACATCTTTACACAATTGGAAAATGTATAGGTTATAATACATTTTCAAATATTTATTTCTATATATCTACAGGCGTTGTGTGCAAATCCACGTCGTAATCCTCCACGCTTACAGATCGTTAATCCTTTTTTGTCTTGATAATGACGCTTATCCTCAATACAACATCTTTTAAAGATGTTCAACAGTTTCACCAAATCCTCATTCATTGCAGGCCTAGTTGACATGGTTATGTTATTCCTATAAATGAATGATGGCAATATGTCCCTAATGACTGATGGTATCAAAATAACTTTCTGACTAAATGAGGTATCTCATTATGGTTGTTGCATCACAATGGTAATGTCTTGACCATGATTTGTTTTCGACATCTAAATTAATTCCCAATCCTCATCTGGCTGCACATAGATCCGTGTCAGGATGTGTTTCCAATTCAGTAGTGACATAACCCATGTTAATACACCTATATCACAGGTAAATTCGATTTGACATTTCATATACTACTCTATGTACACGTAGCACTTTGTTTTCAAGCAGCTTTCACAGTCAACGATAGTTGCCTTTTACCTTTTAATTTATTTCAGAAATTCATCTGTGTAAGTAAATCAACGCATATTTACTAATGACAATAATGAAAATAAAAATAATAATGTAAAAAATAAAATAACAACAATTATAATTATGATGATGCTGATATTGATAATAATAATAATAATAAGTTAATTAACATAAATAACAATTCATTTAGCATTTAACACATACATGCTATACTTCTCATTCATCAACAATCGAACTATCAGCATAGTGTAAATTAGAACGTAACGATTCGGCGATGTGCATAAACAACATGAACCACGTAAGGAAACATATAATCTTGCAAAAATGTGCTAAACAGTATCAATTATTTCTATGTATATCATCTGTAAACCGCCAGTCTCGTTCACTACCATATCACGTTTCAGGATGTCCTTACTACTGAAAGTTATCAGGTATTTTCCCCACCTATGAAGCCTTTTAATGGTTATGTACAACTCCCTGGTTGGCGAAGTGGATTAAAAAGCTGTAACCAACCTCGGAACAAGGTGTCTGATTTCAACCAGGAGGTCGTGTGTCAGAGGTACAAGGTAGAAGCAGCTTAAAGCAAAAGAAGCTTTTACGAAGAGAGTTTACAGCCAAGTGTGGGAACAAGTCCTTCAGCAAGTCATTTAGTGGCAACATCAGGGCAATAGGTGTGACAAACAAAATTAGATCCTGGCTCGAATCATTGACTAAAGTACTTATATTGCTTGACCCATCTGCTTAAAAGAGATAGATCTATTGTAGATAGCATTGGGAGGGACACGTTTGAATTGAATTAAGAAGGGATACCTTTCGTTTCCTCACACAGAGGCTGTAGCTAATATTTTGCCCCAAAATAACCACATGAAAAGCATGTCTATAGTTTTGAATTCAACAGAAAAGCCCATTTCTCATTTCTCTCTCTTGTCTTACAGTAAACTATTTTTTCACATTATTTTTAGAGACTGGGTGTTCATCTTTCCTATACTGTAGAGTATGTTACACTTACATATGTGCTACGCTATATTCAGTGTAAGCGTGTAAACCAATGTTTTGCGTGCTCATCGGATGGTGGCATTTTGGTTTTTCACCTAATAATTCCATTGGGATTGATGTTAAATTAAGGCAGTACTCTTGAAAGTAACACTGGGCTCCAAAGAGGTGTGCATGTCATTCTCATTTACTAGAATATTTAATTCAATCTTATTAACAAACTGATATTATAAGCTAATGCATTAAAACACATGGATGTTAACAGATAAGTTCTAATTTTAATTGATCCAGTTTTGGTTCAAAAATCTTTATTGGTCCCTAAAAATCATGCCATTAATTCGTATGTAGAAGAACCCTATTGAATCACAAGAGTCAAGTTGTAAACCGAACGTACTTGGTATGCCAATGCTTGACAAAACCCGATTGACAAAAAGTATCACTAAATAAGTCCTTAATCTATCAACATGCCCAATGCCTCTGTCTCATAAACAAACTCTGTCTGTTTGTCTGACACATGTCACATGACACGTGTTGACGGACAGGCGCGGCACGAGACTTGCTGATGACAAGGTACGTCGCACGAAATAGACTTGACAAATCATTAGTAATAAACGACTACACTACAAGCTGGGTGACTGGTTTTGATAGTTATATAATTGTGCAATTGATCAAATGAACAGTAATTTGTAAAATGAAATGTATATCATTTTTAGACATGAAAGCAGATTAACATTTTGAGTTTTGCTGCTGGATTAAATGAGAATTTTTGGGGGAAATTGACTGTTCCAGAATGTTGTACAGTTTTGTCGAAACAAAATTCGGGGGTGGGGTTGGTGTTCACTCTCATAGATAGCATTATGTTAATGATGAAGGATCAAAACACAGTTGGAAACATTGTTTGGCAAAGTCCATAATATCATCTAGAGGAAAAAAATGTCCATAATAACATCTTGACAAACAATGTCCATGATATCATCTTGACAAACAATGTTGATAATATCATATTGACAAAAAGATGTCCATGATATCATCTGTACAGACATTGTCCATCATATCATCTATAGAGGCATTGTTCATAATATCATCTATACAGACAATGTCCATCATATCATCTAGACAAACAATGTCCATAATATCATCTAGACAAACAATGTCCAAAATATCATCTAGACCAACAATGTCCATGATATAATCTAGACAAACAATGTCCACGATATCGTCTAGACAAAGGAAATAGTCATACTTTGAAGAACATAAAATGTTATAGTTTAGAGGTATACGGGAGGGGATATTATCATCTATTGATGTTATAGAGTTTAGAAACAACATATGTCTCCTTATAAGGAGTGACTCGATTGACAGCCTGGGTTAGGAATTAAGATATTTGGTCGTATGTATAACGTAATATTAACTTTATTCAAGAGAAGTTCATTTATCAGATATTTCCAAGAATTATTTGATGTAAAGGCTTATAATTGGCTGTAACGCTTTTTGTGGAGTAAATACTCTTGACATATCTAAAAAAATATATGAAACGTGGGCATATCTACTGACAGCCACATTTGTACATTCTCGACTTATCACTTACCTAGGGTTGAGTTGACGGTCTTTAATTGATAAGCTGTTAAATAATCACTTTGTAAGCAATATGTTGACCTTGTGATAATCCATGTTGCATTTCAATTAAAACGTAACTGAGAGGTTGTACACACACTCACGTGTTTCATCTTACCTCCTTAACCTATTCCCTGAAAGCGTTTCTCACCGCAAGTTATCAGCAGACGCATACAAACCTCATTACAGTTGATGACAAGCAATTGCATGGATATGCATTTCAGACAATAAATCCTCCTTACCAGAATTAAGGAGCAACTCCTTTGAAAATAAACTCTGAAGTGAAAAAGGCTTGCCAGAATAATTACATACTTAGAAATTCTACCTTTTCTGCTGAATCATGCTTTCCTTTTACTTTTAAGAATACGTAAGTCATTGTCATCCATGCTGCATGCTGACAAATTTATACTGCATACCTGAAATAAATTAAAAGGATAAAAAAAGTAAACGAAATCTAAATCGTGAAAGAATGTATTTACAAAATGTATTAATTCTAAGTACTGGACCTGGGTTAAATGCAGTTAGGTCGCGGGTTCGAATCCCAAGATGGACTCTTTTCGTAGAAATGTTACAAATGCAGTAAATCTTACAATTACTTCTAAGTATATATATCATATTTGAATTCAAGAATCTGAATCATGTTTCATAGAAATTAGATTGAAATTATACTTTCAAGCATACTTATTATTTTCTAGTGCATGAATTCAATAATCTGGATCATGTTTCATAGCAATCAGATTGAAATTGAAAACAGTTAAGCCCGACTAGCTGAAAAAACGTAATGGGAGGAAACATACTTTCAGACATCTATATTTTATAATATTTTCAACTCAAATCAATCTAGGTGATTCACGGAATTATACCTTTTTAGTTTATCTCATTTCCAATGAATAAGGAAATGTCAACACTTACTTATGTATATTTCTTCAGGAGACTGTCGTAATGTTTTCCGGAAATGTCAGAACCCAATGGTACCATGCATTAGTCAGACCAGTCTTTGAGATGCAGATATCCATGGCAACACATTTATCTAGCTGTGACCTGTGAGGTCGAATGACGAATCCTCAGCATCACGTACTGTCTGACTCAGTCTGGACGGCTGGAAACTCACAAACTTTTTTTGTCAATTTTCATAAAATCATGGAAGCATCTCTCTCGGAAATAGTCGTTGATGATCATTTTCAATTTTGATTAGCATTTTGATATTGACTATGAAAACTTTTAGAAATGCATGTAAACAGAATTCCACTTAAAGTAAATAAAATTGCAAGTATATTATTATAATTGTGGATATACTACTTATGTATCATATGTTCGTAATATTCTATTCTCACATGGTTTTGAATATGTATGGATGTTCCAATCTGTTGGAGATATTCCTTCTTTTATTCATGCTTTTAAAAATGTTACCATTAATATGTTCTTCCAATCTTTGACTTGTACTCAGTAAAATAGTTCCAGATATTGTATTTATCGCGAAATTAAAATACCTCTATAAAATATTCTATATAATATTCAGGTATGAAAGCCCTGTTTATGATAAATAATATTGAAGTGGACTCGATGTGGAAGCATTGGGAATAAGTCTTGTTCAAGTGTTGATTGAAATATAGGGCACTAGGTATGTAGGTCTACTTATACTTTCCTGCATACTTATTATTTTCTAGTGCATGACTTCCGCTTTTGCTTAGGGTATTGAACCTTGTTTTATACATTTCGTAACCATTTATAACATTTGTTGCAACAACTAACAATAAATAAGTTGTCTAAAAACATTTTTTTACAATTTATCCTTTAAAAAATTATGCCAAGCAATCAACAGACTTCAGCACAGCGATTTTATTCTAAATATATGTCGTTTGGGTAACTTGCCTTTTTACCAACCCCCAATTGATTATTAGTATTTACCATCGGTTATTTGATAAAGAAATACAATATTATTAATAAACATTAATTAGAAAAGTTGATGTTTGTGAAGTCAAATAATCTTATCTCATGTCTATGCAAAAAATGAAAATGTCAATGAATTTACGGAACAACAAAAAATTTCCCTAAAAACAACAGTATTTCATGATTATTTACCATTGTTTAGTATCTCGTGGCAAACATTCTAGTCTTTTAAGTCAAACTGTATTTTTTAAATTAACATACTTCGATAGAGAAAAACGTTACAAAAATCCTAGTTAATTTATTTAATGAATTATCCATGCCAAAAGTCATTCTACATCAGACATCAGAACATTTCTTACAAACTCTAACATGATTGTATACTTGTGCTGAACTCTGTGGGCATTAACGTGACTTCCGTGAACATCTATTTATTGACAGTCTAGCTGCTGTTGCAGACATACCCATTAGCATGTATATGGTAAGATTTTAGAAAAATAAGACCACATACTAGTATTTGCATTAATATTATTTTTTTAATGGGGTTGTCTCAAAAGCAAAAACCGACTATGCATTTTATACCGATTTTATCATGACACCTGTATTTTGTAATTTTAAATCGCATTCACTGAGAAAAATGTTGTTTTGATGGGATAAAATCTGCAGTTTGTTTGAACGATTTACATGATTTATCCAACCATATGTTTGTGAACTTTGCTGCACATGCCAATTGAAAACCATTAATGGCTCTGTGCAGAGAAAGGCCACCAGCGAAGTAGTGGGGGTTGACATAAGTGTGTTGTATGTTTGTTTGATTTACCGTAAAAAGAAATCCATATGTTTTTAAATGTTTTTCTAATTGTTGGGCTTTGGAGTATGGTGAAAAAGAGGATGGCATCTGCCAATTGCTGATACTTTTCATTCAGTCCACTACAAACGTTAAGTTACAGACAGACTGGTTGTATTTAACCATTAAAATGACGCTGATGTTAAAGTCACATGTTGAAAATACTATCAACGGTGTCATTTTATAGATGTGAATGGACTGTTTCATAAACGGAAGTGCTATCCCTTTTTTGATTAATCGAATTCGAAACAAGTCGAAACATTAATAGTTTACATAGATTTCTTCTCCAAATAATCAATTATCAATTATGAAATGCCTCTGAAGATTCTCAATTCATTCTAGCGATTAAAGTGACATTGAGGTTGTTCAATAATGTTCATGATGTGTACATAAGAGCCAACGTACCATCTACCCTGGATTAAGTGCAAATATCCTCCTGAAGCTTGCATATTTATCTCTAAATTGCCTACATTATAATAATTTCCTCTTTTTAATGATCATACATAAACGGTCACATAGATGTTAATAAGTCGACATTTTGCGTCCAGTTTACATAAATGTTAGTTGAATGACCTTCCAAACATTAACATTTAATATTTGACGCTGTCTCTGATGTAGATAAGTTTCGAAAAATACGTTTGAGTCATTGGCGCGCGCAAACTGCTAAGCTCTTAGATTTTCAGAAACAACCACTTCTTCTCGATAAATGAACATCATTTATAAAGTTTGACTTAATTGACTAAATTAATACAATATAGAACGAATAGTTCTAGAGCTCATCGAGAAGACGAAGATAGTTTTCTATTTTATTGCCCCTGTCACATAGTCAGAAAATCTACAAATCAGAATCCCCATGTACCACTGAGAATGTACACTTGATGTGGTTGTGAAAATGAACATAGATTTTATGAGTGGCCCTCTTTGACTTTTTAGGTGTCATAGAATAACAAGTTTAAAGTCTAGAATCCCCATCTTCCGCAAAGTCTGTACACGAGATTTCAACTTTCTTTACCTTTTCGGTTTGGAAAAGAAGATGAAAAAGATGTTTTTGGTCGTGGCCGCCGTGGCCACTAATATCCTTTATAGGGGCCACTTAGACACAAAAACTTCTTTTTATAAACCCTTTCCGCCAAACAATCTGCCTACGAGATTTCCTCTTTCTGATTTATTTTTTATGTTATGAAGGTAGCCGAAACTCTTATATTGTACAAGGGTGCTATCTTCTGTTAACTAGCGATCTACTTATTTCATAGCTGTCAAGGTATTTTCGACACTAAAATGGTAATGATATATTGTTTATGTATAATGATGGCATACAATACTTTGAAGTTCTATTTCCTTCGTCGTATTGAGACGTATTGCGCTCAGAAACGTAATTTCACTTGACTAAATAATTAGAGGTATAAAAATGACAAAATATCCTTCATATTCACTATGTTGGGTAATTTACAAAAATTGTCGAAAACAAAAGTGGTGCAAAAACTAGTTAATGATACATTAACATAAGAACTTTTAGTTTAAAATGAAAAGACTCATTTTATTTATATTTCTTTAAGGATTTTAGTTCACGCAGCCATTAAGAAAATGACCAGTATAAACAACATTAATTTAGCTTAATTTGTTATAACATTCCACCTATCATATTAAATTTCCAAAACAGTATCAATTACTTATATCACTTGTTTATCATCATATTATGTACATCTCTAACAGTACCTTATCATATTACATGGATATGTTTTCCTTTCTCTTTATGTTTGATTCAAACCTGTATATAGTCTTTTAATGGGTATGTACAATGAGTTGGCAAAGTGAGATATAAAATAACTACTACCAACCATGGAACAAGGCGTCTAATTTCAACCAGGAGGTCGTGTGTCGGAGGTAGAGGTTTTTTTGTCGTATAGTTAGTATTTCACCTGTGCTATTGGAAGCAGATGCCAGAGAGAAGACAATTCCCCGCAAGACACCCCAGTCCAAATAAGTGACTAAACAAACCCTACATGTAGCTGCATGTTATCACTTTTTCGGTGCCAGCTCTTAAACGTACTGCAACTCTACTTTAAAGTTTTCTCCGAAATCAACTGGAACAGCTTAAATGGCGTAGATATATTTACAAACAGATGGCTCGATTCTGTATGTAACAGGTTGACAAAACTTGACTGACAACAAAGCCTATCCACATAAGTCCTTAATCTGTCTACAAGTCCGACGACTCTGTCATATAAGCTTCATGTCTGTCTGTGTGTCTGACAGCTGTCACGTGACTTGTGTTGACAGATAGGTGGGGCACGACTTGCTGATGAAACGACCAAGCCATAATATGGTAATGTTCGATAAGGGCTTAATTAGACATGAAAGCCATTTATGTCTCGTTATGATTTAACCCGGGAATAAGGAAGGTTTGTTCTATCATTTCATTATGTCATTATAGGGTAATTGGTAGATGATTAATATCTAACTACCTAAGATCAAAGAGTATTAAATTCTTTACAGTTGTAAAAGTGAAATAAATTTTGAATTTGATGATTGAATCGTATATCGCTGTACCGTTGTAATTAAAAAGACATTTAAATAATATATATATATATATATATATATATATATATATATATATATATATATATATATAATAGAAAAACACATTTGTTGAAGAAAACCAAGATGATTTATTCACAAGTACTTTCGACCATAAGGTCTCATCAGGTGAATGACGTTGAGTCGGTTATGACGTCATGATTAACAATTATGACGTCACAATACATTGCATAGATACATATGTTGCGTAGATACATTACATACATATAGACTGCATGCTACATATGTAGCGCATTACAAAACATACTTGCAAATGGACATTGAATTGAAGAATATTAGATTAAAGTTTTGAATTAAGCTTTGGCTTAAGTTTATTAATGAATAATAATTCCTTTTCCGCCAAGCAATTAGATTCAGTGGAATCAACTTTGTATATCGGGAAAACAGAATACATATTTTTTCCACATGTTTCTAGATGCGCACTTAGAGGGATTGTGCGATTATGCTTTTGTTTAATTTGTGAACGATGAAGATTCATTCTTCTTTTTAACTTTAGCTCTGTTTTTTAACAGTCTAAATATATAAACTCTCTAAAAAAAACATGCGGAGTTCAACGTTCATACCAACATGAACTGTAGTGCCCGAAATGTTATTTATTTAATCACATGTCAGGGATGCCACGAAAAATATATAGGCCAGAGTATCTAAGGGGAAGGGTGAGGGTACACAAACAACAAATTAAGGATCCAAACACCCGATGTATACCCCTCAGTGCACACATAGACTCTTGCGCAAAAGGAAAACAATTAAATTTACATTCTTTCCCTTTTATCAACTGTCAACAGATGATCCCATGATGCGCAAAATAAAGGAAGAATTCTTTATTAAAAAATACTGTCCATCATTAAACAGGTAGAGCGTAATCCTTACACAAGCTCTTTGTACATATCCAACATTGTGACGTCATGATGACGTGACGTCATAGACAATGTAGTCATTCTCCCTGAAGAGTAAATCGATATATGTAGGAGAAAATGTTGTATGCTGTTGTTTTTTATCAACGCTTTTAACTATAAAGACTGTACACTTGATTGAACTTTCACCTTAGGTTTTAGGGCTAACCTTAACCCTAACATGGTACTCATTCATTGATTACCCGACACAAAAAATGCGTTTCACTACTGCTCTGAAAAACTACAATTCCAAGAAAAAGTAAAATAGAAACGAGCCTCCGATATTTCTTTATTGTCTAAAATGGAGCGTTTCACAGTCATTATAGCCTTGGTTGGGCTTTGAATTGATATAAGGATCTGGATGATAGATTACTTTAAACAATGGCGGATCCGGGAGGGGGAATACACTTTTTTCGGCCCCCAACCCCCAATTTGAATTCATTGATACGCCACTGTTATAAATTATTGATCAGATAATGTGGTTATAAAAAAATTACCTCAAATAATGATTCATTTTGTCTCTTGTCAAAGTTTTGATTATGGATTAATTTTGTCTCTTGCCAAAGTTTTGATTATCTCAAGGTAATTAAATAAATTACTCTCGAATGTTAGAGTTGGTCACAATTAGTACAAGTCTCGGATATCAACACTAGACCAATGGGCTTCCGTCAGTAAACAAGGGCACTGACTTTATGTGGGTTATCATTGATATCAAGCTAGATGAGGACCTACATACATAAAACGGAACAAATAAGGCTACCATTGGAAATGTTTTAGTTGCAACAAATAACATGTAATGGAAATTTCTTCAAGAAAATGTTAACAAAGTCCGGACAATGGCAAAATTCAACGATTGTGAACAATATACATAGCGATGTTTATAACACGAACCAGAGCATTATCCCGAATGATAACAGTAGCTGTTCATTGAGTTCTTGAGCCTTGAAATCTACATGCTTGGCTTACCTATGTCAATAGGACCCTTAGGAAGAATGTCAAGATTATCAAACTAATCTGTGTCTGTTATTCTAATACAGTGAAATATTCTTTGACAATTTACAATTATCGTACTGTATTGAATAGAAATGACGAGGGATGAGAGGATGTTTAGATCGGACCCGTGTACACGACATGGGGATGTTTGCATTGGTCAAGCATGTTGCGGTTTCTTTAGATAAACAACGCCATGTTTTACACGAATACAAATCTCCTGGCAAACAAAAGATTTCCAACATTATAATTTAAACGTGATAAATACGACTGAATAACCAAAAGACTGTATGTTCGTTTTACGTCACGTCAATGTGGTCGTTATAATCGAACCTGATTTTGCCGATACAGCGTCTCGTAGGTTACTTAAGCATCAAATGATATACAGTGTTAAACAGAGGCATTTAAGTAGTCTGACACTTAACATATACTCATAGAGACATATGAGTTTATCCTCCAAAACTCTGTTCCACAGGAGACATCGCTTGTGGAAGATCAAGCGATATCTCCTAGGAGATATCTTTTGGCAGTAGATTTTGAACAATGCCCCTCTGACGTCAAGCATAAAACATCACAGTTGTTTTACATCATCAAGTCATAAACACTACGACGTCACAATGCTAAGACATCAGCACGGTGTTGAACAATGTTCATTTGTCATTCAAATGTAATGAAAAATGATTTTGGATGATAAATAGAATCTCTCCCTCGTGTCTTCTGATATCAAATATATCAACACTCGTTGATAAAAGTAAAAATATCCTCGGCAAGCCTCGGATATTTGTAACTTTAATCAACTCGTGTTGATATAATTGATATCAGAAGACACTTGGCTGAGATTCTCTATTTATTCACATTTCCATATAGAATATTTGCAAGGAATCTAAGAGAAACTGGAACGTTTTTTCAGGCGAACTTTATACTTCTTTTAATAAGAATTGTTTCTATTAAGGGTGGGTAGAATAATGAAAGCTGTATTTTTGTCTAACAAAAAGTATATGATATGCTGATATCCATGGCAACACATTTATCTAGCTGTGACCGGTGAGGTCGAATGACGAATCCTCTGCATCACGTACTGCGTGAGTCAGTCTGGACAGCTGGGAACAACTCACAAAGTTTTTAAACCTTTTCATAATATCATTGAATATTCTTGTTATCCATAAAATGAATAGCTCCATTTGTTGAGCATTGAAATTACCGTATTTTATCCTATCAGTGTCCTGAGCTCAAAACTGAGTGCTGAAGTAACACTATTTTTCGGTAAAGTAGCGTCACGCATGTCCTCATGTTAGCACTTGACATATAAAATTTCAATGAGCATATTTTATAATGCAAGATAAGCAATGATTCAAATTGAAATAAATTGATTTCATAAATTCTTTGTCCTCTTAACTCGTGCTATCCTTGACTCGGTCTTGACTTCTACTCCAGTGTTATGTTAAATGCAGATTTCATATTATGTATGGCAATTTTATTTTACATTACAAACATGATTATTTGTCACAGTCGCTGTTTCGCAGTGCTATGCTTTTATTGGAGGTCTTACGGTAATCCTTTATTCTATCGGTCTTATCTGGCATCTGCGCTAACTAATTAATGAATTGATGCTTCTAATGTATTAGGTAGTTAGTGGTGATGTTTTGTGTCATGCTAATTCCATAATGTATTTAATGTTCATAAAAACAGTTCAAGACAGCAGGTTGCTATCATCTGCAACATTAATCTTACGAACTTTTTACATTATGCAGAAAGTGAAGACAGTATCAATTATTTATAAATGCATTTGTGATTAAAGGGCATAAATATCGTTAATCATATTATATATATAAATATAAATGATAAAGATGTGCCGGAACCCTAGTTAATCATGAACGTTAAATGTAGCTATCATTCTTACTGTGGACCGACCGTAGATTTTCAAAGCACAGTTATAGGTGATAGTACCTTAGTCAATAGTTAAAAACAGTAGTTAAGCTAATTTAGGTCTATGGAACTCTTTGTAAGTCTAGCCCTGTCTTATAGAAGGTTGTATCTATGGAACTCTTTGTAATTCTAGCCCTGTCTCATAAAAGGTTGTATATATGGAACTCTGTGTGAGTCTAGCCCTGTCTTATAGAAGGTTGTATCTATAGAATTCTGTGTGAGTCTAGCCCTGTCTTTTAAAAGGTTGTATCTATGGAACTCTGTGTAAATCTATCCCTGTCTTATAGAAGGTTGTATCTATGGAACTCTGTGTAAATCTAGCCCTGTCTTTCAGAAGGTTGTATCTATGGAACTCTTTATAATTCTAGCCCTGTCTTATAAAAGGTTGTATCTATGGAACTCTGTGTAAATTTAGCCCTGTCTTATAAAAGGTTGTATCTATGGAACTCTGTGTAAATTTAGCCCTGTCTTATAAAAGGTTGTATCTATGGAACTCTGTGTAAATTTAGCCCTGTCTTATAAAAGGTTGTATCTATAGAATGTTGCCAAAGGTTTTTCTCATGTATTAGACATTTGTTGTGAATATGAAACGAACTTCTTTTATTTATTCTTTACAGACAAATTGGGCACGAATTAATAATAACTCTTCTGTTAATAAAACTTGATAGATCTTCAATTCAATAGAAAAGTAAATATGAACGAGAGACTAACATAGTCCATGAAGGGATTGATTTGGGGAATCCTTACGAGTTGAATGACATTGATAATGTGACCAAAAAGAATGAAAAAGCGAGAAAGAACGTCTACATGCACTCTTGATAATATCACTTGGTTTAATTGTGCTGCACGGTGATCGTGACGATACACTTTATTTTAATTGTTGGTCCTGTGGACTGTTGGACAAAGTTTAATGGAAATACACACTTATACATAGAGTTGCAAATTATGCATAGAAAGCAGCAGTTAACCCAACGAAAACAACTCTAACACCTGAATTTTACAATATACCAAAAACTCTTACATAAAGTCAAAACAAATCGGAACTTAAAACGCAACCCTGGCGTACGCCTCTTATCAAATATGACCATATTCAGATGCGCTTTGTAAACCTTTATTAAAAACTAGATGATGCACAATGAAAATTCAAGATCGAGTTAATATGATTTTTATGTAAGCTCACCCGGTTAATTGTTAATTTAGGTATACACGATGGACAAAACTTTCCTCTTTATGATTCTGGAGATATTTTGACCGATAGCCTGTTTTAAAAGGGTTTAAAGGTACACCTCTGACCATCCGAGTCAGAACTAGATATGGTATACAGTTTTACTTTACGACCGTGATTAAAAATTGCAAGTCTAGATATCTGAAATACAATCATGGAATTGCAAGCAAGAATGATAATATGTGGAAATACTTGAACATTCAATAGAATGAATTATACAGAGGTATAACTGTTTAGTTTAGCTTTTAAGGAGGATGCATGTAACACTGAGTTGTTATCTGCTCATAAGGCCAAGACTAAGTCTCTTTTATATATATTTAATCTAATGTCGAAAGAAGCCTCGAAAACATTGAAATTTCGATTCAAATATAGACTTTATTATCAAGAGGATATCTTGGTTTCGGCTTTTGTGAGGTAAGGCTATATTAGTATAGACTACAGCCTCTATGGGTTGGAGTATCTCCTCGCCCGCTCTAGTAGTTCTCGGAGGAACTCCCTACTCGCTGGCCGCCATGTGCTAGATAGCCTATCTAAATTAGTCACTGACAGTATGTACGTGGAGATTGAAGAAACTTACACTGTGATAATATCAGCCCTCACCGCTGATAGACGTCCATTACAAAACACTATTCAATTATTTCTTATCGCCTTTGTACGCGTGTTCTGCTATCAAAGAGACGTTTAAAAAATTATAGCGAGTCTCGCTAACAAAGCAATTAATGCAGGTACGTATTAAGTCACTTAGACGGGTGATCGTCACCGCATACCACAAATTCCGATTTACAAGAGAGAATTCTTTTAGAATACAGCAAACTGCAACACAAAATCGCGCAATGTGTTGGTTCAGAAAACAGACAGAGTTTATGCGACACGGCCACAGCGAGCCGGTATTAAAGTTTCTCACCCAAGCCTGACGCCTCGACAAAGACGAAAACACAGGTAGCGACGAAAGACATACTCTGTAAATGCGAATCTTTATAAATAGAAGGTATGTACAAAATGTGACCCTTTTCATAGCATTTTGCGTAACGTAACACTCAATCATAGCGACGAAACGCCTGAAAAAGATGTCATACTGAATACGGCGTTTAATCTGAACACACATCGTCGGCATCAGTGTGGGGTTGCTGTAGGGAGACTAGTGGGTAAGCTCGGCCTGTACCTATAGGATATCGCGAGGGGAATCTGTTCCTATACGAGGGCAGGGGAAGCTGCTGGTCCAGTCGCGGATAACAGTTAGTCAAAAGTATAGGAAGACCGTTTCTCTCGCGTGGCTGGGAGATATATAGACCGGCCAAGCGACTATAATGTCCAATAACGAGCCAGACCTGCTATAAATCGTTTTGGTCACATACAGGCTACAAGACCGTTGATAAGACGGCAAACATTTCTTATAAAAGCTTGCGAGGGGAATGCTCCGCTGTTGTAGTGCCCGAGTCCGCAGCGAGAATTAAAGAGCCGTCGAATGACAGTCCCAAAGTATACACGGCCGCAGTACAGCGACTACGGGGTACACTGCCTCGTTTGTTGGCTGTGACAGCAGACGACAAATTGTCTCCAGCCCGCGTCTTAATTGGTTGCGGCGGGGTGAGGACTGCGTCTCCCTACCCAGGCAGTCTCGTGCGCCGGGCAGGACGGAGTGGCCGAGCAGACGACAAGGCCAGCAGACGACACCTGAAGCAGACGATACAACGCATGGGATGTTTTCATTGACTTCTG